>CAKJTW010000019.1:27337500-32337500 GCA_917880005.1 Nanger dama | reverse complement strand
GGCCCCCTTTCCATCTGTCAGGGACTCTTGGCCAGCTCTCCTGCAGAATATTCTGGAATCTAACCACTTTGGCCATCTCCACCATTGCCCCGGCTTGAGCCTACTCATCGTGCCTGTATTGCTGTGACAACCTTCTCCCCGCTCTCCTGGCTCCTGCCCTGGTGACCAGAGCGAGCATTTCCATGCATGGGAGATGATGGCACGTCTATGTTCCTCGGGGTAAGAGCCAAAGTCCTTGCAAAGGTCAACAAGGTCAGTGGTCAAGAATCCACCTCCCAATGCAGGGGACGCAGGCTAGATCCTGGTCAGGGAAATAAGATCCCACATATTGCAGGGCCACTAAGCACATGAGCAGCAACTCAAGAGCCCACACGCTACAACTAAGACCCGATGCAGACGAATAGACAAACACACAAATAAATATGTTAGAAACAACAACAAGCCAGACTATCTCTGGAAGTCAGCCACGTAGCCCTGGCCAGACGAAAGCAAATGGCACAAGGGAGGAACCCGGCAGGTAAGACACATAGATGATCCCAAACATACTCTGTGTCTCCACAATTGAGGTGTGTCCAGAGAACCCAGAGCAGCTGCAGCTGTCATCTTTGATGGCTGTGCTGACTGTAGACCCATCCTACAGACCTCTCTGCTGGCTGCCAGCTGATCTGATTATCCAAAAGATGAAACAATGGCCTCACTGTTCCCAGACTGTCCACTGCTTTATGCTGTTGTTCAGTTACTCAGTCGTGTCCAACTCTGTGACCCCATGGACTGCAGCATGCCAGGCTTCCCCCATGCTTTACTATCTCCTGGAGCTTGCTCAGACTCATGTCCATTGAGTCGATGATGCCATCCAACCATCTCATCCTCTGTTGGCCCCTTCTCCTCCTGCCCTCAATCCTTCCCAGCATCAGGGTCTTTTCTCTCTTGTAAATCCTGTTTTTGCCTTTGTTCCTTGACAACAGTCACAAATCAGTGTCTTCTGATTACTCTTTGGCAAAGCCTTACATGATCTGTCCTCTCACTTTTCTGTCCCTTCTCCTGTGCTAGTCCAACCATACGGGGCCTCAGGCTGTACTTCTGGCATCCTGTGCACGTTGCAGCCCCAGGACCTTTGTACATGCTGTGCCCTTTACCTGCAATACCCTTCCTCCAGTGACTCACATAGCTCTCTTCTGCATATTCTTTATATCTTTGCTAAAGGTATTTCCTCATTCAGGCTTACCCTGTAAGCCTATTTAAAACTGAAGGGATTTTCCTGGCAGTCCAGTGGCTAAGACCCTGTGCTCCCAATGCTGGGGGCCCAGGTTCAATCCCTGGTCAGGAAACAAGATCCTACATGCCACAACTAAGAGTCAGTGCAGCCAAATGATTAAATAAAAACCTGAAGCCAACTTTCAGACCCTTTTTCTCACATAGTCCAGACCCCTGTATCTAGCTCATCAATTCCCTTTTCTTACAGCGCTTACATTCACCTGTCATCACATGTTGCTTATGTATTTGATGATCTCTCCCATTCTTTTCCAAAAGGAGAGAATTCTGTATGTGTATCTCTTCCACTGAGCTGTCTTCCTGGCACATTGTAGGTACTTAATAAGCAGCTACTGAATAAATGAATAGACAATGAAAAATATATTTCATTCCCCTTCCTGGTCTCACAGCCTCCCTCAAAAGCAATCACCGTGCCTGCATCTGTGCATCTTCCAGAGACAGTGTGGGCCTACAGATATGAGTCTGTCTCTGTGTACATGTATGTACATACATGTGTGTACACACATGTGTGTACATGTGTACTCAGTCACACACACGCTGCCTCTTGCTCTGCACAAAAATACATGCAGGCTCTCCACTCAGCTTCTCTCACTTCATGGTGTGGTCTTGCTAGTGCTTCTCTCTGGTCTGTATCAGAAGCTGCTCAGCAGTTAGCTGTAGCTTTCGCAAAGTGCAGCCGGTGAATAGCACTGATTACAGAATTTCTCATCCAAACCAGGACACTTATCAGGTAAAGAGACCACTAATCAGGGACTTCCCTGCTGGTCCAGTGGCTAAGATTCCACGCTCCCAATGTAGGGGGCTCCTGGGTCGGGGAACTAGGGTTCCCACATGCTGCAACTAAAGATCCCACAAGCCGCAGGAGAGATCAGAGATCCCGTGTGCACCAACGAAGACTCAGTGCAGCCAAATAGATAAATATTTTTTTTTTTTTTAAAGAGAGGGAGAACCAGTAATCACAGCTGAGCTGGATCAATAGCGACCTGGGACTTAGGGAGGCTCTATCACTGCATGCACAGGGGAGAGGGCACTGACCTCTACCACTCTCTTCCACGCTGTCCTTAAAGCCCACAAACTCTCAGTCGACTTGAGCCCAGCCTTTCTGCGTTGTATTCCTGAGTTCATCTGCCTTAGCTTCCTCATTTCCTGTGGGCTTACCAAGAGGACTGAGAGACCCAGGGTCAAAGCCATATGTGTCCCCTGCCCATCCTAGAAAAGGCTTTGGAGAGTTCTGATGCTCCAGCTGTTAGCAGGACCGTGATGAGTAAAGGCCAGTGCTTCCAGGCTGCAGACAGCCCCCTGGAGAGCAGCAGGCAGGCCTGCAGGGAGGGGCAGGCAATTAGCACTAACGTGCTTAGCAAAGTGGGGTTGCTTCCAGGGCTCCTGGGAGCTCTGAAATGACGATGCGTAGTCTCAGCCGGCAGGCAGCTGGGGTTCTAAGAGGAAGATGCTCTCCCCTGACACTTGGTCTTCGCACCGGGACAGGAAGCAGATTTGGGAGCTGAGAGTGTGTTCATGCTGCAAAAATTCCAACCCTGGCTCTAATTTTCAACTCGGACCTCTCTGAGAATCCACTGGAGACAGATACAGAACAACCAGACTCATGGCCAAAGGGGCCCAGAGGTCCTGCTTGGCAGGAACAAGTCTCCAGCTGCTCTTTTTATCCTTTTGGAGTCACAGAGCTGCTTGAGCATTGGCTGGAAGGTCTAAACCCTCTCCCCTGAAGGAGGACAGACACAAAACTTCTGCACAATTGCAGGGGCTTCAGAGGATCCACTGAGTCCCATTTAGGTCCTCCAGGTTGAAAACCTTAAAAAGTACCTATGGGGCTTCCTTGGTAGTAAAGAATCCACCCACCAATGTAAGGGACACAGGTTTGATTTCCAGTGTGGGCAGAACCCACGTGTGGTAAAGCAGCTCAGTAGCACGCCACCGAGCCTGTCCTCTACGGCCTGGGAGCCACAACAAGAGAAGTCCCCACACTGCAAATAGAGAGTAGTCCCTGCTCCCTGCAACTAGAGACAAGATCACACAGCTACAAAGGGCCAGCACAGTCAAAATGAATAGATGTTTTTAAAAAACTGAAAGGGTTTTCAAATCTATATTATTATGAGCTGAACTCTGCTTCCTTCCAAAGCTAACCCCCAGGACATGTGAATGTGACCATATTTGTAAACAGGATGTTTGCACACGAAGGCAGGATGAGGTCATTCGTGTGGACCTTAATCCAGCCTGACTGGGAAATTTGCAAAAAGAGAGATTTGGGCATAGGTACCTACAGAGGGCAGACAACGGGGAGACAAGGCGGAAGACAGCCACTTAAAAGCCAAGGAGTCCCCAAGGCCACTAGAAACCAGGAGAGAGGCATGGATTAGAGCCTTAGCAGGAACCAACTCTGCCAGCACATTGATTTTCAACTTCTAGCCTCCAGACTACGAGAGAATTTCCATTGTTTAAGCCCCCTAAAATTCAGGGTACTTTGATAGAGCAGCCCTGGGAAACTCACACAGATTTCTCACTGTGTGCCTGACATTTCTTCTGGAAATCTGAGGAGCAGCACTCTTTGACTTACTATTTTATACCTTTGTCTACTCTGAATTTTTAAAGCATGCTCCTGTGTTACTATTATTATCAATTTTTGACATCAATGGTGGTAAGATCTGAACCCCATTTTTTCGTTTTCATACTAGATGGTACTAGTGGATAGAGAAGAACAGCTAAAGCACCAAAGGAGGGACTTCCCTGGTGGTTCAGTGGTTAAGAATCTGCCTACCAATGCAGGGGATTTGGGTTCAATCCCTGGTCAGGAAACTAGATTCCACATGCCTCAGGGCAACTGAACCAACACACTGCAACGGAAAGGTCCTGCATGCCACAGTGAAGATCCCATGTGATGCAACTAAGCCCCAATAAATCAATAAATATTTTTTAAAAATCCACCTTCCAATGCAGGGGACATGGGTTTGATCCCTGGTCAGGGAACTAAGATCCCACATGCCACGGGGCAACTAAACCCATGCCCCACAGCTACTGAGGCCATGTGTCGCAGCAAAGATCCCACATGCTGCAGCAAAGATATATCATGCCAAAACTGAGACTCGATGCAATCAAACAAATCAATAAATTTAAAAAGAAATGAAAAACACCAAAGGAGGTGGTGATGAGTAAGCAGGGATTGGGACCAGAAGTGTCCTGGGAGGTGGCAAGTGTCAACACCAGGGGTTTGAGGACGGGGTGCAAACCTTGATGTAGTAGACGTCCCTTTCATCCAGGATCAGCTCCAGGTGACCCATGCGGGCACTCTGCACAGTCTCGATTTTTCCTGGGAGACAAAATGAGAGTTTAGAGACCAGGGCTCAACATCCTGGATCCACCCCTGCCTTCAGTGGGGGATTGTCCTCCTGGCTTCCTAGTCTCTGAGCCCCGGGGTCCTCGTCCATTAAACGGGGCTCTATTTAGTGACAGTCTCAGAAGGTGGCTGAGGAGTCCACAGTGAGTGGGCTGTATCTGGCCCATGGATCCGGCCTGTGGCCAGGGGCAGAGTGACAGGGGACCCCTGTCTTTACCATCAAGCTCTATTCTCTTCTTGGGATGGAGAAGCTTGAGACGGAACCTCCCCTGAGGCAAGCTGTAGCTGATGTCCACCCCGACGTCCCTGGGCACTTCCGATCCAGGTGTGCCCATGAAGATGTGAGCTGAGGCTTCTTGAGGGAGCCAGCAGTCCTTCTGGAAACACGGCAGAGTCCCCAAGACTGAGAACCCATCCAGGTCCCCTCACCTGAAAAAAACCTGAGTTCCGGGCTTCCCCCATTGCTCAGTGGTAGAGAGTCCACCTGCCAACATAGAAGACACAGGTTCCATCCCTGGCCCAGGAAGATCCCACAGTCTGTGGAGCAACTAAGCCCGTGCGCCACAACTACTGAGCCTTTGCTCTGGGGGCCTGGGAGCTGCAGCTCCTGAGGCTACCTGCATGGAAACTGCTGAAGCCCAGACACTCTAGAGCCCATGATCCAAAACAAGAGAAGCCACTTCAGTGAGAAGCCCAAGCTCTGCAACTGGAGAAAAGCAATGAAGACCCCAAAATAGATAAATGTATGTTTCCAAAGAAAACCCAAAGACCTGAGTTCTTATGGGCATTCTTGTCCTCGAAAGACAAGAACCCTGAAACCAAGAGTCTGGGGCTGTACATCCCGGAAGAGAGTCCTACAGGACAACTCAGGACCACAGGAACAGGCTCTCCGTTTGTTTGGCCGACAACCAGGGGAGCAGCTGCAACACCCACCTGCCTGGACCCCCTGGGCCCCTTTACCAGTTCAGCATGCTCATCTCCCAGCTTTTGTGTGCTCTTTTTTTTAAAAAAGTTTTATTTTGTATTGGGGTGTAACTGATTAACAATGTTGTGACAGTATCAGGTGGAAAAGGAGGGGACTCAGCCATGCATATCATGTATCCATTCTCCCCCAAACTCCCCTCCCATCTAGGCTGCCACAGAACACTGAGCAGAGTTCCCTGTGCTATACGGCAGATCCCTGTTGGGTGTCCATTTTAAATACAGCTGTTTGTACATGTCCATCCCTAACTCCCTAGCTATCCCTTGCCCCATCCTTCCCGCTGGCAACCGTAAGCTTGTTCTCAGTCTGTAAGTCTGTTTCTGTTTTGTAAGTTCATTTGTATAACGTCTTTTTGGATTCCACATATAAGGGATGTCACCTGATATCTCTCCTGCTTTGACTTGCTTCACTCAGCATGACACTCTCTAAGTCCCCCCATGCTGCTGCAAATGGCATTATTTCATTCTTTATAAATGGCTGAGTAATAGTCCATTATATATGTACCACATCCGCATCCACTCCTCTGCTGATGGACATTTAGGTTGCTTCCATGTCTTGGCTATCGTAAACAGTGATGCAATGACCACTGGGGTCTGTGCATTTTGCTCCTAATGCCAGGCATCTGTGACTTCCAGAACATTCCCTCCAGCAAAGGAGGGAAAAACATCTAGCTCCTTAGCCCCTAGGGGACCAAACTCTGCAACGAAAGTCCTGCTCCAGGGCTGACCAGGGATCAAGCTGATGCTGCCACTTCATCTGCCATCACCCCTGCTCAGCTTCTTTCCTTTCCCCACCTTCTTTTCTCCACCCTCCTACTGGATCCTCCTGGAGTCTTCTTCATCCATCACTTTTACCAAAATCCTTGGTTCCAGCGTGCTTCTGTGAAAATGCAGCTTAACACACGAGCCCTCTTTAATATCCTGCACCATTGTACATTCACTCAGAACCAATTAACCTCCATGCTGTGTGCGAGGCACCATTGCAGGCACAGGGGGTGCAGCCGAGTGTTATACACAAAGTCCTGCCCTCCTGGCAGCCACACTCACAGAACCTCCAGACACAGAAGGAAGTCAGATGGCAGCTGGTGGCCGTGAGTGCTCTGTTGACAAACTCGGAGTTAGGGGTCATTGTTCTGGACCAGGTGGTCAGGGAGGGAAGTTGTTTCTGAGGAAGGGGCATTTGATGAGACCAGAAGGCAGCAAGGCAAGGAGTCAAGTGGATGACTAGGAAAGAGTGTTCCAGGCAGAGGAAATCGCCAGTGCAAAGGCCCTGGGGCAGCAATGTGCTTGGCATTTAATTAAAAGGAGGTCAGTGTGTCTGGAGAGCAATGAATCTAGTCAAAAAGTGGGGAGATGGGGAGGGAGAGGTTGGCACGGCTGGATCATTGAAAGCCTGTCGGTCAGGGCGCTCGGCTCCTACTCAGAGAGAAAGGAGCCACTGCAGAGTCCTGAGCAGAGGACGGACACAATCCTTTAGGGGTTTTGGAAGGTCTGTCTGGCTGCTGGTGGAAAACACATGGGAAGAAGACAAGAGTGGGAACTGGGAGGTCAGGTAGGAGGCTGCTGAGTGTCTGTTCTGTGCCAGGTGCTGGGGACCCAGGCGTGAGAAAGGCACTGGATCTGTTCCCAGGAACTGAGTGACTAGTGGGGAAGACAGATCCTAATTAACCAACTTTAGTAATGAACACAAATGTGACTGAAAGGGAAGGAACACAGTCCCCTTAGAGTACATAACAAATGAATATGGCCACTTCAGGGTAATCAGGGCAGGCTTCCCTGAGGAGGTGACCTCTTGAATGGAGCTATGAAGGTTGATTCAGAGTTAACAAGCCAACAAGCCAGAGACAGCATGCGCAAGGGTCCTCAGGCAGGAGGGCAACCACAAGCCCAGCCCAACAGCTCCGGGGAGGAGGCCCTCATCTTTATGAGTGATGCTCAAGGCTGACCCCTAAATAGAAGACCTAGGGAGCCCCTGAATCCGGCTGAGAAAGAAGAAGGTTCCCTAGGGCCTACCTGGGGGAGGAGGGTATAGGCAGCTTCCAGCAGATACTGTTGGAGCCCGGGGTCCTGCTTCTCCAGCGTCACGGCTGCGGACACGGGCACCGAGAGCAGGAAGGGCTGGTCGGGGGCCGGCCAGCGCACCTCAGTGCAGAGCTCCCAGCCCCAGCTGCGGGATGCTGTGGGAGAGGGAGCAGGCACCACCAGTCAGGAGAGAGCTGAGGGCTCCGGGCGGGGGCCACGGACGCCCCATCAGCACAGAAAGAGCATCTCCACATTCTCTGGAGAAACAGTATCACTTAGTCATTAATCACAGCAGGTGGTGCCAGTGTTTCTCAGCTTTGGCACTCTCATCCCGCGGCCTGGATAATCCCTTGTTGTGGGGGACCGCCCTGGGCTCGACCCACTAGATGCCTTTAGCGCCTCCCACACCAGTCTGACCACCAGCAATGTCAACAGACATTGCCAACTGTCCCCCAGCAAGGGTAGGGTCAAAATCACCCCTGGTTCAGGACTCCTTGTGTAGACTATCAGAGTATCCGGCAACACAATGTAGGACACAGGCTCTGGAGCAAGAAAGCCTGGATCCCCATTCCCGTTCTGCCATTGCCCAGCTGTGTGACTTTGGGCAAGTTAGCTAACATCTCTGTGCTTTGGTGTTTCTCATCTGTCCATGGGGACTGATAATAGATCCAGCCCCATGCTGTAGCTGGGAGGATTTACAGCTCAGTGAGTGTTTAGGACACTGTTTAGCCTAAAGAAGTAACTTAACTAGGCCCCTCCCCCACTCTACCCCCCAAATGATTGCAAGATCTGCAACTGATCTCCCTCCTCCTCTTCCTTCTGAATTTTGTTGCCTTTCACCTGATGTTCTCATCAAAGAGTTTTCTTGTGCTATTAACATATGAAGTTCAGGACTTCTCTGGTAGTCCAGTGGTCAAGAATCCACCTGCCAATGCAGCGGACACAGGTTTGATCCCTGGCTCAGGAAGACCCCACATGCCATGGGGCAACCAAGCCCGCATGCCACAACTACTGAGCCCATGCGCTGCAACTACTGAGCCTCTGCTCCGGGGCCCTCACTCTGCAAGAAGAGAAGCCGCCACAGTGAGAAGCCCACGCACCGCAAGAAACAGCAGTCCTCACTCACCGCAACTGATGAAAGCCTGCGCACAGCAGTGAGGACCCAGCGCAGCCAAAAATACATACACATATATATAAGTAAAAAAGGAAATGCAAAAAAACCTACTGAAAAGACGCCCTTCTTCACAGATTTCAAAAGTTACCGGATATCTCAGTATTTTACTAAACCAGGAGTTGGCAAACATTTTCAGTAAACGGCCAGATGGTAAATACTTGAGGTTTTGCTGGTCACACAACCATGACCGCAGTTTGCTGTTACTCAGCTCTGCTGCTGTTGAAGAAAGACCACAGACAACGGGAGTGGCTCTGCACCAATAAAACTTCATTTCTGGGCACTGAAATATGAATTTCACTAATTTCTCACATGTTCTGAAATAGTCTTCTTTTGATTATTTTTTTAGCATTTGGAAATGTAAAAGTCTATTCTTAGCTCAAAGGCCGTCATAACAAGCCATTCTCCTACTGTTGGATATTTGAGTTGCCATCTTTTTTTTGGGGGCTCTGTAAATAATGATGCAACAAACATCTCTGTGCATTCGGCACTTTTAAAGCTATGTTGGCTTATTTTCATAAGGTATAGGGAGGGCTTCCCATGTGGTGCTCGTGGTAAGGAGCCCACCTGCCAATGCAGGAGATACAAAGACGTGGGTTCAGTCCCTCGGTCGGGAAGATCCCCTGGAGAAGGAAATGGCAACCCACTCCAGTATTCATGCTTGGAAAATTCCATGGACCGAGGAGCCTGGCAGGCTACAGTCCGTGGGGACACAAAGAGTTGGACATGACTGAGTAACTGGACACACCGAGTCTAGACACAGCATCACTGAGTCAAGGGGCATAAGTACTTTCAGGGCAGAAGATAACTCTGGGATTTGGAGCTGTTATCTTACCCCTCAGCCCCCAAGATGCCCATCCTGGGACAATGACACGAGGGGCTGCTGGCACCCACCTTCCTTGCTGGTACAGGACTGGGCCTCGGAAGGGCTGGGAACGCGATTGAGGCTCCTCACACCATCCCCAGTGACGAGATACAGCTGAGAGCTGGGTGGGAAGGGAGGGAAGTGCCAGGTGAGTTACTGCATTCATCCGTAAAACCACCAGGGTGAGGCGCTGGGGCAGGTCCCACCAGGAACCGGACAGGCCCTTGGGGCACCTGCACACTGGTGGGGGAGTCAGTCCCTGAACACAGAGGGTGACATGAGCCATGAAAATCCTAAAATATGGGATGGCGTGGGCATAGCACCTGTCTTGGGGACACAGCAAGGCATTGGTTAGTTGGGGGTATTTGGAGGGGACACTGCATAGGTAATATTCGGTCAGAGAATCAAAGGATGAGAAGGAGCTGGCATCCCAGAGGGAACGGCAGGTGCAAAGGCCCTGGGGTGAGAATAAAGGGTGCTCTTTAGGACCACTGACAAAAGGGTGGTGAGGGGGTCAGAATGGTGGGGAGGGAGTGGGGGAGTAGCGGCAGGAGACGGGTGAGGGAGTGGGCAGGGCCTCCATCGGGCAGGGCAAGCATGCTGGCTGGGCTATCCTGGATGCAGGCAAGGGATTTTAAATAGGGGAGGGGGAGTGTGATAGGATTTAATTGACAAGTAAAAGGAGACCCCACTGGCTGCTGCCCGGAGAGGGTCGGGTGGGCAACAGTGCCTCCGGCAAGAAAAGGGAGGAGGTGGAGGTGGGGGCAGTCTGGCTTCTCCTGTTTCCTCTGAACTCACTGCTCTCTAAGTATCACCTCTCCAGGAGGCAGGGGCAGAGCAGACCCCAGAAGGGACCCCCGGAGAGAGCACTGTGGGAGTCCCCTCCTCCTGGCCTCCTTCAGCCCCTGTCACAGACACACCCACCCTACCCTGACACACACACACACACCCCACTCACTGACATGGGCAAACTGTCTCACAAACACACCCACAGACATGCAATCACATACACAGACTCACAGGCACACCCGTAGGCACACACACTCAGACACAGGCATGTACACTCTCACAGACTCCCACACCCACACCAGTGCTCACACAGACATATTCACAGGTTTCCTCTCCGGGTTAGGGGAACCTACCTGAAGCGGAACAGCTCCACGACCTCCTCTGGTGTGTTCAGATGCACCCTGAGGTCTTGGCCCTTCCTTGCCTGGATCCCACCATCCAGGCTGGCGGTGCCGCGGACACCAGTCACCCACCTCAGCCCGGCCTGCCCCAGGGCACCCACTGTGCCCATCTGCGCTGAGATCTGGAGCAGCGCGCTAAGGAAGAAGCACACTGCTGCAGCCTATGGCCCCAGGAAACGGCCAAACCAGTGGCAGCCCACGCACCACCCAGAACCCCCTGCCAGCTCCACTCCATGGTCCTGAGTCAGAGCGGCCCCTCTGCCGTGGCCATCACTGACCACACACTCCATGTGGGCTAAGAACTCCATACCTTGCCATCGAACCCTCACCATCATTAGCCCCATTTAACAGACAGACAAACCGAGGCTCACAGAGGTGACACCACCTGCACGGGTTCCACAGCTGGGACATGGAACAGCCAATCTGGAGCCCCAGTTGTCAGAGCCCAAGCCCAAGGTCTCTATGCCCAACAAAAGGCAGCATGGGACACCCACATTCCCCACATTGGACCCAGAAATGAAAAGGAGGTCAGCCTAGTGACTGGGGAAGTTGCCCAGCTGGCCTGGGACGGGTGAGCATTGTTCTGCTCAAAATCCTTGATGCCGTGTGGCCCTGGATCAGCTGTGCACTCGCTGTGAGTCTCAATTTCCTTAACCCTTAATGGAAATAAGAAAAGTGTCCACCTTGTGTGTGGCCATGTGGGTTCCTGACGGGGGCTGAGACACAAGCTGTGAATCCCAGCTGCTATGCTACCTTGGGCATGGGGGCTGTACCTTGCTGAGCCTCAGTTTCCTCATCTGTAAAGTGGGCACAACTTCCCAGGATCTCCTTAGTCTCTTGGCACAAAAAACACTCCATCTACAGTAGCTGGTATAAAGGTAGTCAGCAGAGCAGGGCTCCCTCCTCAGCCCATGCTGATGACCCAGCTCTCTACAGGAGGAGGCCCTGATCCACCTATCTCCCCAGATCTGAGGAGCCAGTTACCTGGGCTTGACAAAACCATTCACAGAGAAATCTGAGTACTGCTGGAAGTCAGCTGTCCCTCGGACCCGGATGCTGATGGCAGCTGAGACGTTGAGGGTCAACCGGGCTGGGAGGCCAGACATGGTGGGAAAGGTGAGTTCCTGCATCGCTAGGTTCAGCCTCCGGGTTCACCTGCACCTCCTGGCCCTGCAGTCAGAGAATCGTACAGTGCACGTGACCCCCTCACTCGCCCTTCACAACCCTCAGACAGAACCTTATCATTGTCCCCAATTTCCAGATGACAAAACAGAGCTCCCAAACAGATAAAAATAACCCAGCTGAGCCCATGCAGCTAGAAACCGGCAGAACTGGGGTTTGAACCAAGACGGCTTACTCTAGGTCATAGTCAGAGTTCAGGCATCCAGGCCCATCCAGGGTGTGGGCCCTCCTCGCACACCTGATACAGGGCACTATTCTATCATGCCCATTTCACAGATACAGAAACTGAGGCCACAGTAAATTCAACAATACGCCCAAGGTGGTAGCGGTGCAGCCAATTTTTTACCTTGGGCAGTCTGGTTCCAAATTTCATGCTCTTGAGTTTGAAATTACTTTAGTATTCCCCCAAAGCATCAAAGGAAACATCATCAGGTCAGATGGCAGGGATGGGCCAAGCCCAGCCTGAGGTACCTTCAGGAGTTTGATGGCAAGCTCAGCCAGGTTCAGGGACTGGCGTGTCACGTGGCTCCCCATCAACCCACAGTTCACAAAGCTCAACTCATGCCCGAACACCTTCATGCTCAGCTGACACTTCAGCGCCTGCTGCTCCCCGCGCCTCCGGGCCACCTGTGATCAGGAACAGGTTCGGCTTAGCCGGGCAAGGCACCTGGACCTTGGGAAGGGGAAGGGGCAGCTGGAGAGAAAGGTCAAGGGCTTGTGGGGTTCAGAACAGGACCTGCAAAATTCATGGTCCATACGCAGAACCTACAGACATACTTTCTTACACCTGCACAGTCTACCCAACACCCAGTGCAATGTGTGTGTATAAATAATAAAGGCTTTTAAAATTCCAGGCTGAATATGATCCAGCAATATAGCCAGACAAAACTACAGTTCAAAAACATAGATGCACCCCAGTGTCCATCAGCAGAGTAATGGATAAAGATGTGGTACAATGGAATACTACTCAGCCATTAAAAAGAATGAAATAATGCCCTCTGCAGCAACGTGGATGAACCTAGAGAATGTTATACTGAGTGAAGTAGGTCAGACAGAGAAAGACAAATATCATATGATATGACTTACACGTGGAATCCAGAAAAATAATACTAAAGTGAACTTATTTACAAAGCAGAAATAGAGTCACAGATATGGAAAACAAACTTATGGTTACTAGAGGGGAAAGGAGGGTGGATAAACTGGGAGATTGAGATTGATACATACACACTGCAGCTGCTACTGCTGCTAAGTCACTTCAGTCGTGTCCAACTCTGTGCAGCCCTATAGACGGCAGCCCACCAGGCTTCCCCTTTCCTGGGATTCTCCAGGCAAGAACACTGGAGTGGGTTGCCATTTCCTTCTCCAAAGCACGAAAGTGAAAAGTGAAAGTGAAGTCGCTCAGTCGTGTCCAACTCTTCACGACCCCATGGACTGCAGCCCACCAGGCTCCTCCACCCATGGGATTTTCCAGGCAAGAGTACTGGAGTGGGGTGCCATCACCTTCTCCTACTACATATAAAACAGATAATTAATAAGCACTCTATATAGCACAGGAAACTCTACTCAATACTGTTAATAACCTATATATGAAAAGAATCTAAAAAAGAGTAGATACACATATATGGGGTTTTCCCTGGTGGCTCAGCTGGTAAAGAATCCACCTGCAGTGTGGGAGACCTGGGTTCAATTCCTGGGTTGGGAAGATCCCCTGGAGGAGGGCATGGCAACCCACTCCAGTAATCTTGCCTGGAGAATCCCCGTGGACAGAGAAGCCTGGAAGGTTACAGTCCATGGGGTCACACAGAGAGTCGGACATGACTGAGCAACTAAGCACAGCACATTCATATATGGAAAACTGAGTCACTTTGCTGTAAACCTGAAACTAACACTATATTGTAAATCAACTATGAAAGTGAAAGTCACTCAGTCATGTCTGACTGTTTGCAACCCCATGACCTATATATAGTCCATGGAATTCTCCAGGCCAGAATATTGGAGTGGGTAGCCTTTCCCTTCTCCAGGGGATCTTCCCAACCCAGGGATCGAACCCAGGTCTCCCACATGGCAGGCAGATTCTTTACCAGCTGAGCCACAACAATAAAAATTTTTGGAAAAAGTTACAAAGCTACAGAGAGCTCCCATGCACCTCAGCCTGTTTCCTCCACTGTTAGCATCTTACACGACCAAGACAACAGCAGCATGTTATTAAGGAAACTCCAGACTTTATTCGGGTTTCACTGGTTTTTTTCATTCCATCCTCTTTCTGTTCCAAGATTCAATCCAGCACCACGTGGTGTTTAGTATCATGTCTCTTCAGTTTCCTCTGGTCTGTGACAGTTTCTTGGTCTTTATATTTCAGGAAGGATGTATTTTTTAAAATTTATCTCTACTATTTAAAACCCGGGAGATTTTATATAAAATCCAGATACCCAGCTTCTCGAAAGAAGAGAAATACTGGCCTGTCTCCCACTGCCTCCCAGGCTCCCCCTCCCCAAAAGGGCAACAGGCATTCGAACTGCGTGGTGGCTGCCAGCGAGCCAAGGCCCAAGCTGCAAGCCTGTCTACCAGAGTCCCCACCGTGCCCTGCCATCTCTCCAGCACTCAGGCCAAGGACTGCTGTCACTCATCACCGAAGAAGTCAAGTCTCTCAGTCGTGCCCGACTCTTTGCGACCCCATGGACAGTAGCCTGCACCAAGCTCCTCCGTCCATGGGATTTTCTAGGCAAGAGTACTGGAGTGGGTTGCCATTTCCTTTTCCAGGGAATCTTTCCGACCCAGGAATCGAACCCAGGTCTCCCACATTGTAGACAGACGCTTTACCGTCTGAGCCACCAGGAAGTCCCACTCATCACTGCACTTGTGCAAAATATATTTTGCAAAGTGAACATATATCAAAAAGCGAGAAGACAGGACCTCCCTGGTGGCACAGTGGTTAGGAATCCACCTGCCAAGGCAGGGAACACAAGTTCAATCACTGGTCCAGGAACATTTCACACGTCATGGAGCAACTAAGCTGATGCACCACAACTACCGACCTCATACGCTGCAACTACTGAAGCGTGCGCACCTAGAACCCGTGCTCCGCAACAAGAGAAGCCACTGCAGCGAGAAGGCAGAGCACCACAGTGAAGAGTAGCCCCCACTCACCGCAACTAGCAAAAGACCGCGTGTAGTAACAAAGACCCAGAGCAGCCAAAAGTTAATTAACTGATTAAAAAAAAACCTAAACCAAAAAAAGCCTTAAAAAAGTGAGAAAGTAACAGACCAATTGTGTTATTCTAAGAAACTGTGGCATTGTGATTCTAAGAAAAACATTTATACCCAACCCACAGCCCTCATTCAAGTTACTTACTGGCTTCAGATTTAGTCCAAGAGGCTGTTGACGGCAGAGACCACGCCCTGATCATCTTTGTGTTCCTGGGCTGTGTGGGGGTCATAGCTGATGGTTAGTGAGTGAACACATGAGGAAATGCCTCAGCCACCATCTTGATCACCCCCAGATGTACATGGAAATGACATTTATAAGACCAAAAGGGGACTAACGACCTCAGTATCCATTGGTGGGGAAAAGGGTATGTAAAGTAAGGTCCCCAAGCACAGAATGGGTATTAAAATGTTTGCATAAAGTAAGTTTTCAGGAAGAAAAATACTCAAGTCCTAGTATCAAGTGGGAGACCAGAGGAAGCACGCACACGCGCACACACACACACACACACACACACACACACACACACCCTGCCCAGCAAGTCCACGACTGTGCACACACGGAACAAATGTATCCACAGACATCCACCAAAGGGACACCCGCAAGAACACACTACCTGTAACAAGCCAGAAACTGGCTTTAAAACTGGGTAAGGAAATTGTCAACAGTAAATGGATAGCTGAATAAAGAAACTGTGGTGTGTTCACACCATGGAATGCTATACAGCAAGAAAAATGAACAAGCTGTAAGTATGCACAGCAACACAGACTGATCTCACAAACATACTTTAAGCAAAAGAAGTCAGACACAAAAAAGAGGATGTGGACAGCATTATTCACAATCATCATAAGATGGGAACAACCCGAAAGTCCATCAGTGGGTAAAGGGACATGCAAAATGTGGTTCATCCATACAATGAATATTATCCAGCCTTAAGAAGGAATGAAGCACAAACTCAGACACATAGGCCAATGGGACAGGTTAGAGAGCCCAGAAATAAACTCACACACCTAAGATCAATTAATCTATGATAAAGGACACAAGAATACACACTGGAGAAAAGACAGTCTCTTTAGCAAGTGGTGCTGGGAGAGCTGTACAGCCGCTTGTAAATCAATGAAGTTAGAACACATTCTCACATCATACACAAGAATAAACTCAAAATGGCTTAAAGACTTAAACATAAGACACGACACCATAAAACTCCTAGAATATAGGCAAAACATTCTCTGAGATAAATCACAGCAATGTTTTCTTAGGTCAGTCTCCCAAGGCAAAAGAAATAAAAGGGAAAATAAACAGGACCTAACCAAACTTAGAAGCTTTTGCACAGCAAAAGAAACCATAAACAAAAAAAAAGAGAGCCTACGGACTGAGAGAAAATATTTGCAGATGATGCAATTGACAAAAGATTAATTTGCAAAATACATAAATAGTTCACACAGCTCAGTATCAGAACAACCTAGTCATAAAATGGGCAGAAGACCTAAAGAGACATTTCTCCAAAGACGACATACAGATGGCCAACAGGCGCATGAAAAGATGCTCAACATCACTAATTATTCAGTCAGTTCAGTTCAGTCACTCAGTCATGTCCGACTCTTTGCAACCCCATGAATCGCAGCACACCAGGCCTCGCTGTCCATCACCAACTCCCGGAGTTCACTCAGACTCACGTCCATCGAGTCCATGATCCAGCCATCTCATCCTCTGTCGTCCCCTTCTCCTCCTGCCCCCAATCCCTCCCAGCATCAGAGTCTTTTCAATGAGTCAACTCTTCGCATGAGGTGGCCAAAGTACTGGAGTTTCAGCTTTAGCATCATTCCTTCCAAAGAAACCCCAGGGCTGATCTCCTTCAGAATGGACTGGTTGGATCTCCTTGCAGTCCAAGAGACTCTCAAGAGTCTTCTCAACACCACAGTTCAAACGCATCAATTCTTTGGCACTCAGCCTTTTTCACAGTCCAACTCTCACATCCATACATGACCACTGGAAAAACCATAGCCTTGACTAGACGGACCTTTGTTGGCAAAGTAATGTCTTTGCTTTTAATATGCTATCTTGGTTGGTCATAACTTTTGTTCCAAGGAGTAAGCATCTTTTAATTATTTTTTTAGAGAAATGCAAATCAAAACCACTTCACACCATACACCTTAATGTTTAGAGCAGCAACAGCCAAGATATGGAAGCAATCTAAGTGTCTGCTGAGAGATAAATGGATAAAGAAGATGTGAGAAACACACACACAATGAAATACTACTCAGCCATAAAAAGAATGAAATAATGTCATCTGCGGCATTGTGAATGGACCTAGAGATTATCATACTAAGTAAAGTCAGACAAAGACAAACATCGTAAGATATCACTTATATGTAGAATCTAAAAAATGATATAAATAAACTTATTTACAAAACAGAAAGAGACCCACAGACATAGAGAACAAACTTATGGTTACCAGAGGGCAAAGGGGGTGGAGAGGGATAAATTAGGAGTTTGGGATTAACATACACACAGTACTATATATAAAATAGATAAACGAGGACTTACTGTACGAAAGTGAAAGTGAAGTCACTCAGTAGTGTCTGACTCTTTGCGACCCCATGGACTATAGCCCACCAGGCTCTGCTGTCCATGGAATTCTCCAGGCAAGAATACTGGAGTGGACTGCCATTTCCTTCTCCAGGGGATCTTCCTGAAACAGGGATCGAACCCAGGTCTCCTGCACTGCTAGCAGATTCTTTACCAGCTGAGCCAAGAGGGAAGCTCCTAAATTTTGTATTTTTTGGTTGCACCGTGAAGCATGTGGGAATCTTAGTTTCCTAAGCAGGGATTGAACCCTCATCCCCTGCGATGGAAACACAGTCTTAACCACTGTACCACTGCAGGGAAGTTCATGAAGTTCATTCAGGGAAGTTGCTGTATAGCAAAGAGAAATATACTCAATATCTTGTCATAATCTATAATGGAAAAGAATCTGAAAAAGTGCAGTGTATACACACAGACACACATACACATATATAACTGAATCACTTCGCTGTACACCAGAAACTATCACATAACAAGTCAACTATACTTCAGTTAAGAAAGGAATTATTTGTGCGATAGAATAAAAGAATGAAGTACTGATCCATGCTATGACACAAATAAACCTCAAAAACATGCTCAGTGAGAGAAGCCAGACACAAAAGGCCACATACTGTGTGATTCTGTTTATAAGAAATGTCCAGAGTAGATAAATCCATCGAGACAGAAAGCACATTCGTGGTTGGCAGGGCTGGGAAAGGAGGGTATGGTGTGTGACCACTAACGGAGGTGGGGTCCCCTTGGGGTGGCAAAAATGTTTTGGAACTAGACAGATGTGGTTGTTGCACAACGCTGTGAATGTATCACGTGTCACTGAATTGTATATTTTTAAACGGCTAACTTTATGTTATGTGAATGTCACCTCATTTTTTTTCCAAAAGAGCACATGTTAAATGATTCCATTTACATAAAGTTCACAAAAGAAGCTAGATGTGACTTCTACTAACAATCAGATTGAAGTAACAGGGACTGAATTTACCTCCCGTGTGGAGTAACTCCAAATTCAGATTAAACAGATGAAACAAACGTTCCCAAGACATTAGACACCACCAGGTAATGCGAGATGATGAACCCAAGAGACAGGAAATAGCAAGGTGAGCCTCAGCTCCCCGCCTGGAGGAGGTTCAGGCTGAGGGGCTGGGAGGGGAACAGAGTGCGGCAGGGCAGACTCTTGGAGTTAAGGACGTGGGAGCCTGGGGAGACCAAGGTGACTGGACATTGCAGGGCAGAGGACAAGAGGGGAAAGAGTTGCACAGAGAACTCTGGAAGTCTCCAGAGAGTTCCAAGAATCTCTGTAACACTGCTTTAGGCCAAGACTTCTCAGATGCTAACACCCAAAACACTACACATAAAAGAAATGGATAAACCTGACTTGATCCAAATCAAGAATGTCTGCTCTTTTAAAGACACTGTTGGGACTTCCTGGGGGTCCAGTGGTTAAGAATCTGCCTTCCAACGCAGGGGAAGTGGGTTCGATCCCTGGTCGAGAAACTGAGATACCACGTGCTGTGAGGTAACTGAGCACACACACCACGACCCAGAGAAGCCCACGCTCTAGATCCTGGGTGCCGCGTCTAGAGGAGCCTGCACACCACAGTGAAGAGCCAGCACGGCCAGAAAGAGGCACTGCTAAGGGAAGGAAAGACCAGCCACACACGGGAGAAAATGTTCACAAGTCACACAGCTAATGAAAGCCGTGTGCTCAGAATAGATCAAGAATGTTTGAAACTTGCCGTTAAGAAACCAACCCAATTTTTTTAAAAAAGGACAAAATATTTGAACATACACTTCACCAGAGATGCATGGATGACAAATAAGCACATGAAAAGATGCTCAACATTAGCAGCATTAGGGAATAAAGCCATGAGATACTACCGCACACTATTAGAACAGCAAAAACTAAAAAGTCTAATCCTACCAAGTGTTGGCGAGGATGTGGAGGAATTAGACCTTTCATACACTGCTGGCGGGGATGCAAAATAGTACAGCCACTTTGCAAAACAATTTAGCTATCTCTTAAAAAAATTAAACATATGATCCAGCCATCCCATTCCTCAATATTTACACCAAATTTGAAAGCATATGTTTATATGAAGATTTGTAATGGTAAGTCAAGCCAGTATCTTGCCTGGAAAATCCCATGGGCAGAGGAGCCTGGCAGGCTACAGTCCATGGGGTTGCAAGAGTTGGACACAACTTAGCAACTAAACCACTACCATGAACATAAATATGCACAGCAGCCCTACTTGTAATAGCCCCCAAACCGGAAATAATGCAAACGTTCATCAACAGGTGAATACTTAAATGGACTGAGGTCCATCCCTACAATGGAACACTACTTGACCATAGGAAGAAATAAACTACTAGTATACCCTGCACGACGGAGAAGGCACAGGCCCCCCACTCCAGTACTCTTGCCTGGAAAATCCCATGGATGGAGGAGCCTGGTGGGCTGCAGTCCATGCTAAGGGTCGGACATGATTGAGCGACTTCCCTTTCACTTTCATGCACTGGAGAAGGAAATGGCAACCCACTCCAGTGTTCTTGCCTGGAGAATCCCAGGGACAGGAGAGCCTGGTGGGCTGCTGTCTATGGGGTCGCACAGAGTCGGACACGACTGAAGTGACTTAGCAGCATACCCTGCACGATGGATGAATCTCAAAATAATTACACTGAACAGAGGAAGTAAGGTCAGAAAGCAGCACGTGCTTTAAAGACAAAAGTATATGCTGCATGATTCCATTTACACAATATTCCAGAAAATGCAAACTCATCTATCGTGACAGAGAAAGCATATCACAATAGGGGGCAGGGTTGGAGCAGAAAGAAGGGATTAAGGAGACTAAGAAGCCTTTGGAGGTGATGGATGTGTTGATTTAGTTGATAGCGGTTTCATGGTGTATTGCTGTTGTCTCTCAGTCACAAAATCATGTCTAACTCTGCAAGCCATGGACTGTAGCCTGCCAGGATCTTCTGTCCATGGGATTTCCCAGGCAAGGACACTAGAGGGGTCACCATTCCCTCCTCCAGGGCATCTTCCTGACCCAGGGAAGGAGCCCTTGTCCCCTGTACTGGCAGGCAGATTCTTCACCACTGAGCCATCAGTGAAGCCCCTTCAGTGTTTACATACATCAAAACTTGCCAAACAGTATGTGTCAACACTCTAAACACATACCATTTATTGTAGGGCAATTACACCTCAACAAAGCCGACTTTTTTAAAAAACAAAGCTGATTTTTAAGGTTACTCAGTGCTATTAGGAGTCAGAACAGTGGTTGCTTACCTCTGGTTATGGGTGGGTAAACCAGAATAGGGAGGCAGAAGGGTGCCTCTGGGGAGCTTATGAGGGTCTGGGTGCTGGTTACAAGGATGTTTCACTGATGGAAACACACTTCCAAAGTGAGCAGTTTTCTATGTATATGATATATCAAATGGTTTTTCAAAAGAAGGCAGGCAAGCAGCTCCCTGCTGAGATCTGGACCAGCAATTTGCTTCTTTAAGGGGGTAGGGGTGGGAGGGAAGGGTCAGGAGTTCATGGATACCTCCGTCCCCCAGTCCCAAAGCCCAAGCTGGCGCCTGACAGGGGGAGGGTGAAATGAGGTGGGCACAGGTACTTCCCTTACCTTCTGCTGCAGGTCTCTCATCCTTCTGGACCTTTCTCCTGGACAGGCGGGGTCGGCTGGCTGCATCCTGGGCCCTGGCTCTGCCTCTAGGGGCTCCTCCGCCTGCGCTTGTCTCTCCTCTTTCTGCCCCCAGAATGACTTCGGGCCAAACAGCCTGCGGGCCATTTCCTCGGCATTTTCCAGCCGGAGCCCCAACTGGGAAGGAAAGTCAGGGGCTCAGGGAACAGTAACTCGGTTATAATAGTAACCAAGAGCTGTGGGGTTGGGAGCTTGAACAGGGGGCTCCAGGCTCCCTAGGGCCCATCCAGGCCCACATGTCAAGAGATACAATCTCAGCTCCACATCTGCTTGGCAAATGCCAAATAGCAAGAATTCTGACCAATTCTTTGAGGCCTGGTTCAAATGTCACCACCTCTGGGACGCCTTCCTGAATTCCCATATCACCGGCTCCATACATCCCACCTCCCCACTCCCAACCAAATTTATTACCCCTTCCTCTGAGTGTCAAGCACAATACTCCAAGGTCACACTAAGACTAATTTATGTGTCTCCCTGCAAGATCTTGAGCTCCATGAGAGCAGGGACCTGTGTCTCATTCACCAAGGGCACGCAATGCCTGGTGAGAAGGTTAATTCTGTATGTACGTGACTGGGCAATGGGGTGCCCAGATATTTGGTCCAGCGTTATTACAGATGTTTCTGTGAGAGCATTTTTTTAATGAGTTTAACATTTACATCAGTGGACTAAGTCAAGCAGATTTTCTCCATAGTGTAGGTGAGACTCACCTAATCAGTTGAAGGCCTGAATAAAACAAAGGGCTGCCCTTCCTCCAAATAAGAAGGCATTTCTCCTCCCTGACTGCCTTCAGACTGGGACATTGGCTTTTCCTGTCTTCAGACAGGAACTACACCACCAGTTCCCCTGGGTCTCCAGCTCTGCTGACTGTAGATCTGGGACCTGTCAGCCTCTATAACCCTATTGGTTCTACTTTTCTGGAGAACCCTGATTAACAGATGACCTGACTGATTCTCAAAATCTGATGGATGAATGAATGAGTCCTTCCTTCATTCCATCTACCTATCCATCCACCCATGTGTTCATTCATTCTTACATCGTTTCCCTCTGACCTCTCATCTAGATGTCTATGAGAACATTTGTAGAGAAATTACCAGAGGTTCAGCCCTTGGCAGTTCTAAGCTCAGGTGCCCAGCAGGCAAAGTTTGGATGGTAAGTCCCCAGTTCTCCATAAATTAGAAAGCGCTGGGATAGGGCACAGAGCACCCTCCCTCAGACAAGCTCCAGGGACCTGGAGGGAAGAGATGGAAGGACCCAAGGTATTACATCACTTCAAAGCCTGCTGGGCACTTGACTTCAGAGATCATCCCTCTTCCATTGCTGCCCCTTACAAATCATTTTCCACATTGAAATTGCGTGTTACTCCCCAACTTGAAACCCTTCCTCAGCATGGTCCTGCTCCCTCCCTGAGCTCCCATCTTACTATTCTCCTCCTGTTCTCTAATCTATTTCTGTTCCTTAAACACACCAAGCCCTCTGTCATCTCAGGAACATTGCACACACTGCCCTCTTTCCCCCTGGAAGGTTCTTACCTCAGTTTTTCACACGGCTGCTCCCGCTCATCCTTCAGATCTCTAAAGTCACTACTTAAAGTTGCCATTGTTTTATGGATGTGTCTATTCATTTCTTATCTACCTACCTCTCTGGGCTGTGAGCACCAAGAAAGCAGGAATTGTATTTCTGCATCATCATCATACTCTCCGAGCCCAGCACACAGCATAGTGCCTGGCACATGTTAGGCAGGAGATGGATACTGTGCAGTTGAGACAGGTTCATAGATGGAAGCATAGATGGACAGAATGGTGGATAGATCAGGAGGAACAGATGAAGAGAAAGGCAGGTGGGGAGACTGACAGATGTATGGATGGGCAGGAGGGTAGATGAATGAATGTGGATGAGAGAGTAGACGAAGAGATAGTAGGGGTATGTGAATAGATGGATGAGGATAGAAGAATGGATGGGAAGATGGATGAATACAGATGTATAAACATATGGAAGAGCATGTGGACAGATGAGTAGGTATGTAGGTATTAATAAATAGGTGGATAGATGGGTGGATGACTGAGAGAATAAACAGATGACTGGGTGAGAGCGTAGAGGAGAGATGGGTGGGAAGGTACATAAATGGGTCAGTGGATGAGAAGGATGGATGGATGACTGTATGGATGGGGTGATGGATAGGCAATGGATAGGTGGATGGATAGCTAAGTGGGTGCATAGATAGATAGATGGGTGGATGGGTGTGTAACTGGGAAGATAAATGAGTAGGTGAGAGGGTAGATGGAGAGAGATGGGAGGTACATAGATGGATGAGAGGAGGAGGGATGGGGGTCATAGATTTGTGGATTTATGCATGGGTCAGTAGGTTGGATGAGTAGATGGGTGGACGGGTAGATAAATGGGTAGGGGGAGGGGTGGGGGCTGGAAGTACATTGATAGACACAAGAAGTAAGGGAGGGAAAGATGGATGGATGGGACGATTTCTGGCCCCAAGCCCAGGAGACACCCTGTAGAGACTGAAATAAGGCCCCCTCTTACCTCCAGGAGGTTGAAGGCATGACCAAGAGCGTGGATGGTCAGGTTGGCTGTGGCAGAACGGGGGGAGGAAGGAGGCTGGAGAGAAGAGAAGGGTCCCCTCCAGGTTGGCTCCCAGGCTGCCTGATGCTGGAAGAGAGAGCAAGGATCAGTGCCCACCACACCACTCACAGGGCAGGAGCGGACATCCGAGGGGCTGGAGACAGGGCTAGACACACAGTGCATCCTCTCAGCCAGGACAGGAAGCTCAGAAGTCAGCCTTACCAAGGGCAAAGGGAAGGTCACGAATGTACCCACATCTGCTGATAGGTGGGGGGCAGCCAGAGCACCCCACCCTGCCCCCCAGCTTTCCAAGTAGCTGAAGGGGGTTGGATACTTAAACTAGAATGGGGTCTCTTTTTGATTCTGTTTAATTACAAGAAAGCAGCTGTCTCTGGTTGATGCTAATCTCCTTTTTAACCCAGGGAAAAGCAGTTCTCAAACTCACCGCCCTCAGCAGGCAAGAACCCGTGAGAATTCAACAACAGTGTTTCATGATCCCTGCATCTCTTTTTAGGACAATCCTATTTTTAGAATTAAACTGATCTTCTGCTAATAGTAGCAATAAGAGGTTTTCTTTTAGCATAACAGTAAGTTTAAAAGAACCATTTAAAGAAAAGATGGAAGTACTATTTCATTGAATGCTATGACTTGGCTCATATTTAACTATTTTTTACCTCTTCTGACAAAAATGGCAGGTTGCTATGAGGATACAGGAAAAAGAAATCAAGCAGATGGCATGTGAATATATGGACATTTAGCAACAGACATGGCCTCAGCCTTATCCACATGTCCTCCAGAGTCAGAACTCCCGGGTCCCCAAGACTTTGTGGTCCCCGAGGAGGACAGCGCTGGTCAGAGATGCCCATACCTGAGCGGAAGGTGACGTCAGAGTAGGACGAGTGTTTCCACACCTCTGGATGGAACTCCCGGCCAACAATATCTTCAGGGATGGCCTCTCGGAGGCTCTGTTTCAAGGGGTCGTCTGTCTCCAACAGCTGCAGGAGGTGACTCCACACAAAGGAGCCCACTGGAGTCCAGTCGCAGCCGGAGGGGAGGGGAGGGGAGGGTGATGAGGGAAGGCCCACAGCTGACACAGGACAGAGAAAAGACCCCCAGCTTCCCACTCCAGGTCCTGCTATTTCTACCCACCAGGGGCTTCTCAGGAGCCTAGCTACTGGGAACCACGTCCTCGTTGTAGATAAATAGCAAACAGAAGTGCCTTAATGGAACCTGGAAATCTAGGCTGCACAGGGCATTCTGATGCACTTTCCTGAAGGAAAAGGGAGCCCACTGGAGCCCAGTGGGGACTGGACTGGTTTAAGAGTGTGGGGAAAGCCCTGGTCTGAAAGTCAGACCTGAGCCTGAAACCCAGTTGCACCACTCATGAGCTGTGTGACCTTAGGCTGGTCATCCCACTTCCCTGAGCCTTAGTTTCCTCATCGGTAAAATGAACTATAATGACCCATCTCCCAGGGCAGTTTGCACGGATCAGTCAACGGCAGAGTCCGGACCTAAAGGACTGAGTATCTTTTAGGGTTGGGAAACAGTAAACATGCAGTCTGTGATGCGGACCCTCTGAGGCTCTCTGGAGAGTTAAAAATGAAATGAGTGCACCGAGGGAAAGGAGTCCAACAGAGGATATTATTCTAATTGGGAACACCAACCCCTTTGCTCATCCCAGGCTCTCAGAATGCCCATCAGGGAGCTTCTAGAACAATCCGCCATGAAACAGAGCTGAGAATGTTTTTGCTCCCATCAGGCAACACACCAGCCTGATACCGCAGGGTCTCTATTAAGCTGCCCCTTGGCTGACCCCCTCTGAGGGGCTTGGCCCAGTGGCCTATTGATGTAGAACAGCCCCATCCATCCCATCCCCCTAGAAACTGCCAACAACAAACTGCGGCTTCAGTAGCACCATTTCTTCCCCCCCTGGGGGCTGGGGAGGCGTCATTTCTTTAGCAGCATCACATCAGACTTTCAAACGTACGTGCACACCTTTATGCTGGCTGAGTGTGTGTGTGCTAAGTCATTTCCATCATGTCCAACTCTTTAAGACCCTATGAACTGTAGCCCCGACAGGCTCCTCTGTCCATGTGGATTCTCCAGGCAAGAATATTGGAGTGGGTTACATATCCTCCTCCACAGGCTCTTCCCAACCCAGGGATCAAACCCACATCTCTTAACGTCTCCTGCACTGGCTCTTTACCACCAGCACCACCTGGGAAGCCTCTTGTTGGCTACTTCTGGGAAATTATCCTCCGGCTAGATTAGCAAAAGGGTCTGAAGGGGGATGGACAGAGAGATTCATTTTGGTTGCTGTTTCTCATGGCAAAAGACCAGGAAAAAAAATCTAAATGCCCATCACTGGGGACTGGTAATGTGGACTATGATTTAAGCTCCTAGTGGAGCATCCCACAGCTGCAGCTAAGAGCCCAAGTGCCCTGATGTGGAAAGAGCTCCCGGACACACTGAAGGCAGAGGAAAGGGCCACAACAGTGTGTACAGCATGATCCTGAGTCGCTGCTGTTGTTACTGTGATAACACATCCATGTTCATACACGCACTACATGTTCTGATGAGACACACAAGAGAATGGTCAAAGTCAGTGCCTTCAGAAAACAGGACTTAGGGATCAGGAGGCAAGGAAGGTGGCCTTTAACTTTCCATTTATATCTTGCCGTCTGCTTTGAAATTTTGGCTGCATAATCATAGCAGAGAATGAGATAGTTGCATGGCATAATTGACTCGACGCACATGAGTTTGAGCAAACTCCGAGAGATGGTGAAGGACAGGGAGGCCTGGCACGTTCCTGTCCACAGGGTCGCAAAGAGTGGGACACAACTGAATGACTGAACAACAAGAACGATAACAGCAGTAGTGATAGTAACATCAACAGTTAACAGCTATGCATACAGCACTTACAATATTCTAAATGCCTTCTTGTATTCATTCATTTTATACTTCCTTTATGAGGAAGGTACTGCTATTACTCCCATTTCACGGATGGAGAAACTGAGGCTCACAAAGGCTTGGTCATTTGCCTAAAGGCACACAGGTAGGAAGTGGCTGAGCTGGGACCTGAACCCAGTCAGGCAGTCCCCAGACTCAACTCACTGCGAATTATGTCAAATCACTGTGCACTAGGAAAAAAAAGACTTTTCAAAAATTAGCTGAGCTTATTTTTTTGAAGTTGTACCTGTTTAAAAGGAACTCTCTGACCCCACAAGGGGTCTGAGATTCGCAGACCACTGTCCCTGGTCTGCCTCGAGTCTCTCCTCCTCTCCTCTCTCCTTTAGGTGGTATGCCATGACCTGGCCAAAGCTAGAAAAGAGCTCAGCGACCGTCACCCCATTGTACAGATGAGGAAACTGAGGACCAGAGGGAAGCAACTTCTCCTGGGTTGTTCAATTGCCACCAGGGTGAGGGGAGCATGCGACGCTACTTATCCAGATGGCGTGGCAAAAGAAGGGGAACAGAAAGGGACAGAAAGACACCTGAGGGATGGAGGCAGAGTGTTCTGGAAATCCCCGCACCCATCAGGTGGCTCCCAGGCCAGCCCCTGCCCCCACCTGCAGCTGCTCACCCTGGGTGGACTGCTCTCTGGCCTGGGTACGCCGCACCTGGGCAAACACCTCCTCTCCCGGGCACCTCATCAGGGCCAGGTAGGCAGTGATGCGGATCTCAGAATCCTCCTCGGCGTTTTGGTACAGGCTGGAGAGCACGGATCGCTGCCTTGGGCAAAGGGAAAGCCATCACCCAGAGCCCACCCACCCCCACCCGAGAATGTATGTCCCCTTGTCAGCCCTGGCTCCAGCAGGGGTCCCGCTGCCTTGACCCGGTTCTCCCAAAGTCTCCACTGCTCCCAGACACTCTCATCTGTGGCCCAACTGTGGGACGTATGAGTTTGCCCAGTCACTGCTAACACCTAACTTCCCAGAGCCCCAGCCCAGAGCCTTATCAACTTCCACAAGAAACAATGCTAAGGGCTTCCCAGGTGGTGCCAGTGGTAAAGAATCAGCCTGCCAATGCAGATGACGACACGTAGGTTCGATCCCTGGGTCAGGAAGATCCCCTGGACAAGGAAATGGCAACCCACTCTAGTATTCTTGTCTGGAAAATCCCATGGACAGAGGAGCCTGGTGGGCTACAGTCCATGGGGTCATGGAGTCAGACGTGACTTAGCGACTGAGCACCATGCAAACAATGGGTAAACAAGTGGGTGTGGCTACATTCCAAGAAAACATCATCTGTGAAACATCTATGAAAACACCATAGCAACAGACTCACAGGAGGTATTCCCTCTAAAGATACTCCCCGTGACTCCCTTCCTAAGCAAGCCACTTCCCATACCCCGTGACTCTCTCCCTCAGCACCTGCTGGTTCCCTTCACAGCATAGCCATCCGCCTACCCACTCATGCAGCAACATTAACTGAGCACCTATCACGTGCCCAGCAAGTTGCAAGGGAACAACTGTGAGCAAGACAAACCCCGCTCTGTCCATCTGAAGCTTACATTCTAGTGCAGAGAGACAGATAGTAAGCCAGGTGAATATATAGTACGTTTCTGCATGCTAAGTCACTTCAGGAGTGTCTGACTCTTTGCAATGCTATGGGCTGTACCCCTCCAGGCTCCTCTGTCCATGGGATTCTCCAGGCAAGCATACTAGAGCAGGCTGCCATGCCCACTTCCAGGAGATCTTCCTGACTCAGAGATTGAACCCATGTTTCTTGTATCTCCTGCACTGGAAGATGGGTTCTTTATCCCTAGTGCCACCTGGTAAGCCCATAACTGCTAAAAAGGGAAAAATAAAATAGGGAAGCCAGATGCCTGCGGGAGCTTGTAAAGGTCAGTTGCAGGTGAAAGGAAGCCAAGGGAGATCCCCCACAGTAAAGTGGTTTCTAAGTAAAACCTTCTGTAGATAAAGGTGTAAAGCTTAAGGAAATACAGAGGAAAGGCATTCCAGGAAAGGAAAAGAAAATGACTAAATGCCGTGAGGCAGAGGTGAGTCCTGGAGGCAGCATGGCTGGGCAGGAGTAGCGGGCGTGAGAGAAGCATTAAATGAAGCCAAGAGATGCTCGTGGGTCAGTGCTCAGATCACAGGAAGGATTTTGACTAAATGAGGCAGGAGCCACTAGTCCAAGGGTCAGCAAATTTCCTCCAAAGGGAAAGACGGTCAATTTTTTTTTGCCTTTGCAGACCATACAGTCGCATTTGCAACTACTCAATTCCACAGTCATAGCAAGAGAGCAGCCCAGACCACACATCAGTGAACAGGTAGAGCTGTGTTTCAACAACACTTTACCTACAAGAACAGGCAATAAGCTGGATGTCGACCGTGGACCTTGCTGACCCCTGAACCAGCGGGTTTGCAGCACAGACGGCTTATGTGTGGTGTGTTTGTAATCACTCGCTTACTTGGGTATCCGATGAATACAGGCCCCCTACCCCAGATACAGGCTCTATGAGAGCAGAGACCTGGGCACCTGTTCACGCCAGTGCCCGGCACATAGTAGGTGCTCAGTAAATGCGATGAACGAATGAGCAAGTGAAGACGTGCGTTAACAGTGGTTCAAGACCCACTCCTGCCCAGTGCCAACCCCGGTGAAATAACTCCCAGGAGCTCACGTCCGCAGAGCAGGGAATCCTCCGGAAGGCCTGGATGGCCCCCAGCCGGATCTCAGGGGGCAGCTCCCCAGGGAGGCGCAAGTGCTCAGCTTGGGGGTGAGAGCCGTGGCCGCCTGGCCAGCGTTGCCAATGGCCTTCAGCACGAACAGGAGCTGAAACAAGATGACAGTGGGGCCTTGAGGCTGGTGGTGGCACCCAGCCCACCCGCCAGTCTATAGATCACCTGCTTGGCAGGGACCCTCCCTCAAGGGCCCATGCCCAGGGTGTGGGCTGTCCTCACCTGATCAGCATCTGAGGGCTCCCGGAAGGTGCAGTTGGCACCCACGGCATTTCCCAGGATCCTCACAAGGGAGCTGACACCAGACAGCTGCTCACAGGGCCCATCCAGAGACACACACAGGTTGTGCACCAGAGCTGAGATGCCCAGGAAGGCGCTGGAGCTGGCCCCCGGGGTCTGCAGCAGAGGCTGGGGACAGAAACCAGCCCCCACCCCAGCCAAGAAGCCTGGTAAGGGGGTCTTTCACAGGCCTCCCCATGGGACGCTTCCTAAAAATACAGATGCCCCAGCCCCTACCCCGCCACTCCTGAGGGTCTGAATAAATTGCCTGTGGTGCGACCTGCAGGGAGCATTTCTTAAAATTCCCCAGGGGCCTTTCTGGTGGCTCAGTGGTAAAGAATTTGCCTGCCAATGCAGGAGACCCCGGTTCGATCCCTGGTCCAGGAAGATTCCACATGCCACGGGACAACTAAGCCCAAGTGCCCCAACGGCTGAGCCTGTGCTCTAGAGGCTGGGAACTGCAACTGCTGAAGCCTGCGCACCCTAGAGCCCGTGCTCCACAATAAGAGCAGCCACAGCAACGAGACCACGCGCCATAGCTAGAGAGAAGCCCTGCTCGCCCCACCTAGAGAAAAGCCCACACAGCAGTGAAGACCCAGCACAGCCAAAATTAAATAAACCAATAAAATTATTTTTTTAATGCCCCAGAAGACCTTTTCTGTGCATCCAGGATGGACAACAGTATCTCAGGCTGAGGGGACATTTGGCAAGGCTGGAGACAGCGTAAGTTGTCACAACTGGGGATCAGTGCGTTCTTGCGATGGGATGAGAGAACAAATACAGTCGAGAGAGGCACAAGCTCTGGGCTAGCAGGATGAGAAATGGCAGGAGACAGGCGGTTGAAGAGCCTGGACTCCAGCAGCCCAGGGACCACCTGCTCTGCTCCCTGTGTGTCCCTGGCAAGTGGCCACAGCCGCAACACCAGTGTGTACATAACACTTAGCCCACATCAGAATGAGTATCAGTCTGCACCATCCCAAGGCAGAGAAAGCACCTTGCCCGAGGTCGTGCTGGTAAGGGACTAGGCTGGGTTCTAAAGCGGGGTGAGGGTGGTATCCTGAACCAGAGTCTGCGCTTTAAGTCCCCCACCCCCACACTTCTGCATTTCTGCTGAGCAAAGGAGGGAGAGAAAGGAAAGAAGGGGACGCCCAACTCCGCCCGGCACTGGCTGAGCGCCCACGGGCCCTGCAGGGCACTGATGTCTGTGTGGCCACCGTGTCACCTGATAGGCTGTGAGCAATACCCCCTGGGCCCAGTCCTAGCCTGGCTCTGACTCAGTGCCCAGTTCCCTGTTGAACGGAGCCAAACACAGCCTGCATGGACTGGCCCTACTGTAAAAGCAGGCATCAGGGGCAGGGGGACAGGGGTGAGTGCTCCCTACACTCCACCTGGACAGTTAGTCAAGAGTCCGACCAGACCAGCGTGAGGGACTGAGAGATCCTGCTGGAGACCCCCCCCGCATCAGCCAGCCCAGGGGTCTCCCATACATTCCCCACTGGTGGCCTCTGAATCCTGGCCCCTGTCAGTCTGGGAGGGCAGAGTGAGGAGTGACAAGTGAGCCCGCCCCCTGGTGGGTGAGGACACGCCCCCAAGTGAGTGTGGACACGCCCCCAGGTGAATAAGGACACACCCCATGGTCCAAGAAAAAGGCACAGCAGCTGCATCACCGGGGCCAGCTGCCCAGCCTCCTTGGGCTCAGTTTTCTCATCTGTAAAATGGGAAGGATAAGAGCACCTACATCATAGAGGCATCATGGAGGTTAAATAGAACCTCCTTGGGTTGTTAAAAATCGCTAGCCTAGTTTCACACGCTTTCCTAATGCCGAGACTCATTAAATACGCTTGATTACAAGAACAATAGCAGCTCTAAACCACTGGGTCTCCCCATGAGGCATCCAGAGACTGCTTTACATTCCGCATCTCATTTCTCACCATAGCCCAAGAGGCAAATACTGTTCCATCTCCATCTTACAGATCAGAAAAACGAGCTCAGATAAGCCAGGATCATGCAGCTGGTTGGGATACTGCTGAGAGTCAAACCCCGTTTCTCTGATCTGCCTCCACTGGCACCACCAGGCAGAGGCGCAAAGCCTGGAGAACAGCAGGTCCCCCGTCCCTCCCTGCTGCTCTAATCAGCAGCGGAGCAGGGGCAGGGCCACGTGTGGGGGCGGGGCTCACCAGCAGCGTGCGGACCGTAGCATCTGTGGGCTCCGGGACGAAGGCCAGCGACCACAGCCACGCCTCTGTCTCGTCTGCCTCCACCTCCCTGGACATGATGAGCTCTGCCATGAGGCCCACGCAGGCCTCGGTGCCACAGGAGGGCAGGGCATCCACCAGAGGCTGCCTGACATGGAGAGAGGCCCAGGGAACGTCACGATAGCAGCCTACACGCCCAAGCGTCCTCCAGGACGCCTCCCTCGTGTAGCCTCTGGTTATCTGGGAGCAATCAGAGGCTCAGAGAGGTAAGGCAGGGACGCATCCATGCTCACACACCCAGAAAGGGGCTGAGCCAGACACAGGCAGCCTGGCCGGGATTATGTGCTCTTAGGGCCCCGGAGACACCGGCAGCCCTATCTGAAACTTAGTCGGTCAGTCGTATCTGACTCTCTACAACCCCACGGACGGTAGCCCACCAGGCTCCTCTGTCCATGGCATTCTCCAGGCAAGAACACTGGAGTGGGTTGCCATTTACCTTCTCCAGGGGATCTTCACAACCCAAGGATTGAACCTGAATCTCCTGCATTGCAGGTAGATTCTTTACCCTCTGACCTGCCGAGGAAGCCCAGTCTAAACCCTGGCAATTCAGCCCACTCTGGAGACACAGCAGTTTGGGGCAATGTGAGTCCCTGCCCACTGCTCTTCCCAAACCAACCACACTCACCTCATAGGATAAGAATCCCTTGCATAGAACAGGAGTCAGCAACTGGCAGGTGGCCCCGCATTAAACAGAAGTCCCGCATTAAACCTCTAATGCTCTCAGCCCAACATCACAATCTTTCCTTTTTCTTTTTTTGAAATTACAGAAAGGTTGGTATGTTCAGGAAAGGTTTTGAACCTTTGCACAGTGATGAGTCTAAACGGGGAGATGATGGCTGAATGGGGGTGGGTGCCTCATTTACAGTAGGAATGGGAGGCTCCAGGGCTTGCTCCACAGGTAGCAGGATACACAGGTTGGAACGGATTGGGCCCCTCACCTTATCAACCCTGATGAGTGACATCCATGGCCACAGAGGGCCAGGCACCCCACACACCCTCAACTCACACACACCATCTGCCCATAAACAGTCTCTGACCTCAATTTATTCATCTGTAAAATGGGAATGCTCATGACTGGGCCAGCTCCAAGATGATCATGAGGCCTCAGGAACACAAGCCTCTTCATCTGGAGATATCCCACCTGCCCTTCCCATCTCTCACCCTTGTATTTCCTCTCTTTCCCTTAGAGATTTGGGCCCAGGAAAACCAGGCTCTGTCTGGGCAGAAATGGAGGAGGAGGTAAGGGCAAGAGAAATCTCTCGAGTATCAGTCGTCTTGGAAACTTCTAGATTTGGGGATGATCTCCCCGCCTCCCTGACTCCTAACATCTAGGTAGACAAGTGAGACACAGGGACTTGTGGGAATATCCCAAGCGACAAGTAGGGTGAGTCACCAGGGAAACAGAGAACTCCACATGGAGACTCAGAGGCCCCTCCCTACAGCAAAGACAGCTAAAATGTGCCCAAGTCAAGTATCACTTATATTTAAGACCCTAAGAATTTGATGGATAAGCACAGACCACCTGGGTTCAAATCTATACTCTGCTGTGTGACTTTGGGCAAGTTTCCTAACTGCTCTGAGCCTTGGTTTCCTTTTACAACTGTTACATAGTAATAAAACCACCTACCTCATGGGGTCATTGTGAGGATTAAATGAGTGAATACAGATAAAAGGCTTGGAAGGTATCTGTGTGTTATTAGCTATTAAGTTTGGTAGCCGTTCAAACAGACATGTGATAATGTTCATTCACAGGCGTCCCTGGTGGCTCAGACTGTCTGAAGAATCTGCCTGCAATGCAGGAGACCTGAGTTTGATCCCTGGGTTTGGAAGATCCCCTGAAGAAGGGAATGGCTACCCACTCCAGTATTTTTGCCTGCAGAATCCCCATGGACAGAGGAGCCTGGTGGGCTATAATCCATGGGGCCACAAAGAGTCAGACACGACTGAGCGATTAACACACTGGTGGCATAGTGGTAAAGAATCCACCTGTAATGCAGGAGAGGCAGGTCCAATCCCTGGGTCAGGAAGACCTCCCCGGACAAAGAAACGGCAACCCACTCCAGCACTCTTGCCTGGGAAATCCCACGGACAGAGAAGCCTGGTGGGCTAAGATGGGCAAAGAATCAGACACAGCTTAGCAACTGAACAACAATGTTGATATGGTAGGCGGCAGGGGGTTGGGGGGATTTCTTTCTTATTTCTGAGTCAATAAAATATTTTTCAGGTCTCACGATCTGAGAGCCTTTGAAAAGCTCACAGACCTGAAATCTGGATCTTGTGGGCCTAGTGAACAGCTGAACTTGAGAAAGGAGCTACAGGCTTCCCCCTCGACCCTTTACAGTCCTCTGCCCCTGGAGGCAGGACCTCAGAACTTCCCCTCCACCCTTGGGGTCTCTCTATACCCCTTGCTGGCCCCACATCAGCAGGGTGTGGAGGTGGATCCAGCCCTGTCCAGCACCCCCCACTCCCAGAAGAAAGGAACCCAAGGCGCATTGGAATGCTAATTCCAGCTCCCTGCCAGAGGGACCCTGTGTCGGGAGGAAACAATGCCTGTCTTTATCCCACCAGGCCTCTCAGCCTCTAGTCTCCAGCCCCCCGTGGGAACCTCCAAGCTCCCTGCTTAATCGTCTTCTTGGCAGATGTCCCCAGACTGAAGGACAAGTCAGGAATGAGATAACATATCACAGGGTTGAGCTGAAATGTCACTATCCATCTCTCGATGACAACCTAGGATAGCAGCAAGCTTATCGAGCCCCACCAGGACCCCTCAGCCAACTCCTGGCCCAGCCCCCAATTCAAGAACAGGCCCTTACCAGTTGTCTCGGCATTTAAAAGAAAGCCCCCAGAGTTCCATGAGCTCATCCGCAGAGAGGCCTCGGAGCTCAGACACCAGCGTCAGGAACAGTTCTGTGGCCTGGAAATCAGAGGGGGCAGCGTGAGAGACTCGAACCCCAAAGGTCACCTCATCCATCCCCCGTCTCCAGATGTGCTCAGTCGCTCAGTTGTGTCCGACTCTTTGCAACACCATGGACTGTAGCCCCCAGGCTCCTCTGTCCACGTGACTCTCTGGGTGAGAATACTGGAGTGGTCGCCATTCCTTTCTCCAGGGGATCTTCCCGACACAGGGATCGAACCCACATCTCCTACATTGCAGGCAGATTCTTTACCAGCTGAGCCATCAACATGGCTGCAGAGAAGGTGGGAACTCCAGTACCTCCCACAGCTTCACAGACCCAAAGAGATGAGGCGCTCATATGGGCTTCTTTCCGCTGAACCCCAAGCGCCTGGCACACAGGCTGGCCCATTTTTATTTTTTAGTTTAACAAGCATTTATTGGGCACCTACTATGTGCCAGGCGTATAGGGGCCAGGGACACGGGGGTGAAAAGGAGAGATGGCATGTATATTCGTGGACTTTATGCTCTAATAAAAGCCCAGTGACTGAGTGGGAAAGAATCCACCTGCAATGCAGGAGACTTGTAGGAGATGGGGTTTCGATCGCTGAGCCAGGAAGATCCCCTGGAGAAGCATATGACAACCCACTCCAGTATTCCTGCCTGGGAAATCCCGTGCACAGAGATGCCTGACAGTCTACAGTCAACGGGGTCACAAAAGAGTCAGACACAACTGAGCAACCAAACATGTTACAATGATTATAATTATTATAATGAGTCCCACCATATTTCACAAAGTTTCTGATATTTCCAACTAAAAAAATTATGTGCACGTTTTTCAGAATTATGAACAGTGATGGCTAATCGGCAGGGGTTTGCAGCTTTCGCCCCTTGTCTACAGGTCTGACCAGCACGGTCACCAAGTCTCCAAACACTAGAGGAAATAAAGGACTCTATTCAGAGCCCACACCTTTCAGGAGTTTCAGAAGATAGAGGATTTGGGATGCTGGCCCCACATTCTGCCTTCCCTTCCCCGTGCCCCCTCAGTCTCAAATTTATTGCCTCAGCCCAAACCCAAAGCCACAGAAAGAGTGATGAGGTTCCTGGCTTCCTGCTGGGTTTGGTCAAGCCAAGAGTGAGTCCTCACCCCACCCAGCCGGGGGTCCACGGCTGCAGGGATGGGCTTGCATCACTCAGGCCTCCTCTGCTCTCAGCGGCTGATACTGAGTGAGTTCCGTGCACACAGCTTGACTTCAGCCAGATCCAAACGGGAAACAGGCCTCATGGGCCAACCCTCCCACCAGAGTGTCCGCCCCAGGGTAGGTAGCATCCCGACTGTGTGACTTTTGCTGGCGGAACTGGTGTGGGTATGGGGGTGTGTGTGGGGGGCGGGGAGGTGTGTGGTCACTTTAGTCGCGTCCGACTCTTTGTGACTCTATGGATTGTAGCCTGCCGGGCTTCTCTGTCCATGGGATTCTCCAGGCAAGAATGCTGGAGTGGGTTGCCATGCCCTCCTCAGCAACATCAATGCACAACAGTAATAACAACAACAATGGTTGCTTTGCGTGGAGCCTCCACTGTGGGCCAGGCGCTGTTCAGGCACATTACAGGCACCACTTCATCTGACCTTGACCCTACGAGGGGCCATCACTCTCCTCACTTAACAGAGCACTTAAGTCAGATGACAGCGGCCACAGGGCTACTCAGTGGCAGAGCTGAGACTTGAACCCACACTCTTAACCAGCATCCTGTACTCAAGGCCTGGAGAGGGGAGATAAAAAGCCCCAATTGGCAGTTTCCGTGGTATCAATAGTCCCACTGTGGCCATCACCAGCGGCCCAGGTGCCATCACTGAACGTGGACGTGCAGTCACTGCACAGAAGCAAGCCACTGCACCCTGTTTCTAAGCCACAGTGGATGCCAGTGACCACCAGCACAAAGATAAGAATGTAGTGAAATAACTAGCAGACGGTGATACTGAGTACTCACTACCTTCGTTTCGAATACGATTCATTTTCACTGTAAATGGGTACAACAATCTTTTGTTTAATTGGAGTATTGTTGCTTCCCTGGTGGCTCAGACGGTAAAGAATCCACCTGCAATGCAGGAGACCTGGGTTCAGTCCCTGGGTTGGGAAGATTCCCTTAGAGGAAGGCATGGCAATTCCCTCCAGGATTCTTGCCTGGAGAATCCCCATGGACAGAGGAGCCTCAGGTTCATGGGGGTCGCAGAGTCAGACACGACTGAAGCGAGTTAGCTCCAGCAGCCGTCTAGGTCACCACAGAGCACCGATAGATTCCCATGCTATTCAGTAGACTCTCATTAGAGTAAAACTTCATCTCTGGTGATGTCTGCTTAGCAACCAACCTGCAGGACGTCCAGAGGCTAACCATCAGCTCTGGCAAGTCAGTACAGCCAGCCTGGCACACCACTGTCCACATTTGGCTGTACACAGTCGGTGCTGAGTCAGTGTCTGTGATGTGGGTGCTCTATTCTGAATACCCCAGATGGTGGTCAGGAGCTGTGCCCTCCTCAGGAGCCCTCCCTGGCAGCCTGGGGGCGCAGGGGGCACGGGGGCACTGACCCACCCACCTTCTCTCCCCATCCTCTCCTTCACTCCGCCAGGCTCTTGGCCACCCCAGGCCTCTGCCCCCACATAGAAATCCCCAGGGCCTCTTTGCAGAGGGTCAGGCTGGGGAATTTGCTCTCTATGGAGTCCCAAGCCCTGGTTTTGTTTCCAAACCGAAAAACCCATCTTGTGTCCTGCCCACTAACAATGGCATGGGGCAGAGGCATTCCCCGCCGAAGCCCACGGGCCATCCCCCTGGTAACCGGTGGGCCCTCTCCCGGGGAGAGGGATGCGAAGCACTGCTTGATGTGCACTCAGGCATTCCCAAGAAGCTGTGTTCAGGAACAAAGTCCTCAGCAATTCACCCCAGCCCAGGGGACCTCCCTGGTGGGAACAATTTGCTTCCTTGTTAGCGCTATAAAGACAGGACGGCTGCCCCACGCCCTCTGGGGCCAGCACTGCCAGGCTGCAGGAGGGGAGACAGGCCCACAACATGCCTGGCCCTGAGCTGCCTCTGCTGGGGAAATGCCCAGTCAGGGGGCCAGGGGTGAGGCTCTGGGGCCAGATGGAAGGAGGCAGGTTGGAACACAGGAGGCAGAGCAGTGGTTCTCAGTGGGGGTGAGCGTGCTCCCCCAGGGGACTCAGGCAACATTTGGAGACACTGGGTTATTGTGACAGGGATGGAGGTGATGCTGACACCGGTGGGCAGAGGTCAGGGAGGCGACTAAGCATCCGACAGCGCATGGGGCGCCCCACGAGGTCAGGAGTGCCAGGGTGAGAATTCCCGCCGTGGGGGCCAGGGTGCCTGGGCACACAGCCAGTTGTCACCCTCTGGCCACAGGCATGGAACACCACCTCATGGGGCTAAGGGCCCTCCCCTTTGGGCTGCTCTCTGACTCCTCTCTGACCCCCACAGGTCAGAGGTTCCAGAGAGCAATGAGCTGGGGCCTTGGCTCCCAGTCCCCAAAGCAGCGAAGAACCAGCTGCAAGCGTGTCTCTGCTACGTACACACAAAATGTACAATGTGTGCGTGTATCTGTGAGTCTTCAATACATACATATATAGTCTATATTTTCTGACTACATGTTCACTATATTTTTACAAATTCAATATATTCCGGGTTTTTTGGCCACCGTGCAGCTTGTGGAATCTTAGCTCCCCAATCAGCGATCTAATTCAGGTCCTCAGCAGTGAAAGTGCAGAGTCTTAACCGCTGGACTGCCAGGGAAGTCTCTTGTGTGTGTGTATTCATTGTTGTTTAGTCACTAAGTCATGTCTGATTCTTTTGTGCCCATGGACTACAGCCCACCAGACTTTCCTTTCCGTGGGATTATCCTGGCAAGAATATTGGAGTGGGTTGCCATTTTTCCCTCCAGATTGTGTGGGGGGTGCGGTGGGTATGTGGGGGGGTGTGTGTGTATTGCCATTTCTTCCTCCAGATTGTGGGGGTGGGGGGTGTGCAGTGTGCGCGTGCGTGTGTGTATCCTAAGAGAGCTCTAGGACAGGCCAGGTCCCGAAGGTTAGTCTGGGGCCCAAAGGCCCATGTGCCCACAGACAGACTGATGAGAAGGAGCCTCCTCCAGGCTCCTATCCAATCAGCACTAGGTCAGGTTTGCACACACCTGCTAGAGTTCTTTCTTTTGCTTTCACAACCAGGCCCAGCTGTGCAGTGCATAACCTGCCCAACAGCACCAGCATCTCTAATATTGAGTATTCTACCAAGTAGACCTTAAAGGATCTGGTAGGAAGAGGAGGGTGTCCCAGGGCCCCAGGGCTGGAGAAGCCACTTACCTCAAAGCTTGTGGCCTGAGCCAGGCACAGCCTCCTCACTGATGCAGCCCCCGTGGCCACCGTAGCTTGGGACGGAGTCTCCTCCCACTCGTACAACAAGCTGCTCGGGGCTAAGTCTCCACCGTCTGAATCTGAGGTGAGAAGGTCTTAGCAGGGATGACCGCGTGGGGGAAATGTCAGAGTGAGTGGAAGGAGCCCTGGGCGCTGCTCCCGCACCCTGCCAAGGCTTCCTCCAGTATGTTTCTGGCAACAGGGGAGGGGAACACACACAAGAAAATCATGCCAGTGTTACTGCTGACAGCAAAGACGGCCCATGAGCCCATCAGTAAGCGGTGGGCCCAATAAGGGGACCCCAAAACCCTCTGGGGATTGCCAGAGGACACATGGAAACCTCCTCCAGCAAGAGAAAGAAATGAAACTGACTTAGACTACAACACGGATGAACCTTGGGAAGACAGGTTCATCCCATAGGATAAACCTATGGGAAGTGAAAGAAGCCAGTTATGAAAGGTCACACACTATCTCATTCTATTTATACAAACTGTCCAGGATGGGAAAGTCTAGAGGTAGAAAGTAGATTGGTGGTTGCCAAGAATTGGGGGAACAGGAGGTGACAGCCAAGGGGTGCAAAGTTTCTTCTGGGGTGACGAAAATGTTGTAAAGTTGATTCTAATGATGGATGGACAACTCTGACCCTTAGAAGCCACTGAATTATTCACTTTAAATGCATGAACTACACAGTATGTGAATTACATCTCAATTACACCTGTTTAAAAAAAAAAAAAGATGAAAAGCTCATTCAACTCAATGGTCAACCAACAGACAGGCCCTGAAACTAGATGCCCCAGTCATGGCCAGTGTGTGTGTTTGAGGGAGCCTCAGGGGGCAGGTCAGCCTAGGATCTCAGCCTGTGCTCTATGGAACCAAACGGAATCCTGGGAAGACCCAGGGCTTCAGTCCCCATCTGCTGGCTTCTCCCTGGGGTGGTGCAGGCAGCGAGTCTGTTCTCTGAGACAAACCTGATTATCTACCAGGGCTGTAGAAAAGACCCCATGGGTCCAAGTCGCAGCTCTGCCTCTCATTAGCTCTGTGACTTCAGACACATCATTTTTACCTCTTGGACACAGCTTCCTTCAGTGAAAAAAATATAACTAAAAACAACAGTAACTTCCTAATGGGATCATGATGAGAATTAAATTAAATAATCCACATAAAGCACTCAGCACAGATACTGGCGCACAGTAAATCCTTCCAATCTGTCAGCAGTAAGAATTAACCATCCTTATTTCCTGATTCAGGGAGACAGCCATTTTTTTCACCGTGGAAAAAATATTTTTCTCTTTCCCTCAGATGCATGCCTTGCTTTCTTTCTTTCTGTACAAAAATCATAGAAGGGAACCATGCTCCAAGGGATGCTCTATGTTGGCAGGAACTTTCCAGAAAATCAGGAAACCTGAGTCAACTGGCCCCCAAAATGGTCAGGTCATAGGGTCATCAGGTATAAGGTAGATTCTCCCACAAAAATTGGGAACCAGAAGATGCCATCTCCCCTGAGAATGACCCAGAGAGGAAGCCAAGACCAAGCCTGAGAGCCATGTGAGCCGACAGAAACTTCCAGAAAAAGAGGCCGACCCTGACAATGGCCACTTTCAGAAGGTGTTCAAGGGTGTCCAAACAGGGACACAACAGTGGAGCCTCTGCTTGCTGGAGCCCCTCTGGTCAGAGGAGACTGGGAGGCTCACCTAAGGGTCCAGGGGCCACCCCCCACCCCCTACCCCTATCACCTGTGACAGCCAGGTCCTGGGGTACCTCCTGCAGCAGGGAGAGCGAGGAAAAGGTCAACATCAGCACAGCACTTGCCTCCCTGGAGAGGGGCCCCGCGGTGTCCAGCTGCGTGCAGGAGGCCTCCCGCAGCACGCCGGCCTGCAAACTCTGGACGCAGGTCAGTTGGGAGGCCAGGCCAGACTGCTGGACCATGTGGGGGAAGAGGCGGAGGCTCAAGCCAGGCCTTGGGAGTGAGGGAACCCCCCGTAACCCCCAAATTGGTAGCAACAGCCAAGGCTGGGGGAAGCCCACTGGGGACTGCTTTGAGCTTCAGGTCCCCCTCCCCATAGACAGAGGTGGGAGACAAAGGGAGGCAAGAAAGAGCAGTCAGAGGTCACCCCAAGGGGAGGAAGGATAAAGCCTCAATTGGAAAATGAAGAAAGCCGGCACCTGCAGCCGCTTCAAGATGCTGAGACTCTGTATTAGTCGTGTTAACAGTGATCACCTCCTATCCTTATATAGATGCCTACTGTTTACACTGTGGTGTTGGAGAAGACTCTTGAGAGTCCCTTGGACTGCGAGGAGATCCAACCAGTCCATTCTATAGGAAATCAGTCCTGACTGTTCATTGGCAAGACTGAGGCTAAAGCTGAAACTCCAATACTTTGGCCACCTGATGCGAAGAGCTGACTCATTTGAAAAGACCCTGATGCTGGGAAAGATTGAAGGCAGGAGGAGAAGGGGACGACAGAGGATGAGATGGTTGGGTGGCATCACCAACTCAATGGACATGAGTTTGAGCAAGCTCTAGAGTTGGTAATGGACAGGGAGGCCTGGTGAGCTACGGTCCATGGGGTTCCAGAGTTGGACACGACTGAGCGACTGAACTGTTTACGCAACACTTTCATCTGCAGGGAACCGTGGAGGAGACAAGAGAGGGGGAGAGAGAAGGAGAGGGGAAGAGGGGGGACGGGGAAGTGGGGGAGCCTTGGGGGTGGGGGGAAAGGAGGATGAGAGATGAGGAAGTGGGGGAGGGGAAGGACAGAGCCTGGGAAGGGGGAGAAGAGAATAGGGAGTGGGCCAAGAAGGAAGGACAGGGTGGGGGCGAGCCCAGCTCTCACCTCCGCGGCGGCGGGCAGGGCCTGTGAGCGCAGGGAGGCGCGCACCCTCCGCAGGGAGCACCGCGCCAGCTCCTTGGTCTTGTGCAGCCTGCTTCCGAGTTGCTGGTACGTGGTGGGGCACCTGCCCAGGATGTCCACCTGGGCGAGCGGGACCCAGTCAGCACCCTGCTCCCCATCACTCCACCACCCACCCCCCTCTTGAGACTCGGAACTCACCTCCTCCACGGTCTGGGGGTCGCGGCCACCCGGGTGACCCTGCAGGAGGCTCAGCACCGCCCGCTTCACATTCAGGGCCCAGCGTGGCTCGGCTTGGCTGGGGCACAGGCGGACCACATGCCCTGCTTGCAGGACGAAGTGCAGTGGCGCCCAGCCCAGGACAGCGCTGCACGGGGGTGGGCGTCAGAGGGGGTGGGGGGCAGCACATCTAAGGCCCCAGGCCACCTCTTCTCTGCCACCGCAACCTTGCCCCTCCAGCGTGAGCCGCTCCCATAGGTCAGTCCCGTAGGAAGCACCCAGCTATCCCCACACCCCGCTCAAATGGCCTGGCTTCCTAACTCAGCTCGGCTCTCCAGCCAGGTCTCAGCAAAACCACACAAAAGACAGCCAAGTCCATGCTTGAAGCTACTCCCAGCCTTGTCGCCACCTGAATAAAATGGGTGAACCCAGCTTGAAAAAAAAAGAAAAAGCTGAGCTTCCCAGGGCATCCTGCATTGCAAAACTTCTCATTTTCCCAGTCCATTCACGTTATATAGGAAGGAACCTGAGGGGACTTGTTCAGGGCCACAGCTGGGATTCGAACCCAGGCAGGATGGCTCAGGAGTCACAGGTCTCAGACACCCTGAGCTGGAATTTGTGGAGCCCTGCACCAAGGTCACAGGATAAAAATTTCTGGAACTGACCAAACCCCATAGTAACTGTTGCCATGAGCCTCCAGATCTAACCCTGACCCCCTATTAGGTAAAATACCCACCCTATTACCCATCCTATAGCATCCTAACCAATCACATAATGCCACCCTTCCAGTAGGAATTTTCTGTCATGAGGCTCTAAAAAAGTGGCTGCTCGCCTGCAAAAGGGTTCGGCTGTCCCTTGAGCCAGCCTGCTGTTCTATCAGGGTCTCCCACTCTGCTAAACTTTATTCTGCCTGGTGTCTGGAAATTCTTTTCCATCCCGCACACGGACCATGGCAGAAGCGACTTAGGCTCCAGCACTGTAGAAAGGAGGAAACAAAGCCCAGAGAGGGAGAGCAACCAGAGAGGATCACACAGCAAGTCTGGGAGGAGCGGGGTCCAGAATTCAGCCCAGTGCTCTTCCCATCACCCCTCACTTGACACAGACCAGGAGCCTGAGTCTGGTAAGGGCTGGTGAGGGAGAGGATAGGGCAGGTTGGGAGCGAGGGCTTGGGGAGTACTCCTCTTTGTGTGGGGAGTGTTGAAGAGGGAGGTGCCCCATGATGAAGGGGAAACTGGCAAAGCCCCAAACCCCACCAGCCAGCCAGCAAGCAGAACCTTGGGGGACACAAGTGTCCCTACTGAACTTCCCCCAGGGAGGTCACTGACCCCTCCCCAGCTCCACATGGAGTCTGCCCCCTCCCCGCCCCCCTCCCACCGTGGCAGCCCCCAGGGCCTCAGGCCTCAAGAGAAATGCTAATGGCTCCCGCCCCTTCTGGAATAACTAATGTCAGTCTGGTCTCTCCAGGAGCTGACAGCCCTGTGAACTGACTTAGCATTTCTGATGAGACTCCCCAGGGACAATAGCCCTGCCTGCCCCCTTGGAGAGGACCCCCTAAGCTTTTCATCGGGGATCCATTTGCCCCTGGCAGCTCCCCCATCCCTGTATCCCTGCACAAAGGCTTTATTTTTTTTTTTTTTAACAAATGAATTTGCAATCAAAAAGGAAGAGGAATCTGCGGAGATGGGCTTGTCTTCAGACTGGCGGCTGGACTGAGCTTTGTGGCCAGGAAGCCACAGTCAGTAGTCCCTGGGAAACACGTCAAGGGAGAATTCCAGGCTTGGCTGGGTCACCAAGGGGAGCCTGGCTTGGGAAGGGAGAAAGAAGCTATGGGTCTCCAGGGAAAATCCCCCCATCTCAGCATGGGGGAGGAGGAGAAGGGCAGGCCTCAATGGGTGCCCAGTGTCTTTCAGAATGTTCTTAAGGATGAAGCCCAGAGGGTGCTGTGCAGACAAAATCTGGACATGCTGAGAGTGACAGCCAGCAAAATATGGGGCGAGAGTTCCTTCCTCCAGATAAGGGAAGGCCATCCGAGGCTCTTTGGAGCCACTCAAGGCTCCCACATCACAACCCCCAGTGGTCCTCATCAATGGCCTGAGTGTCTACAAGGTCAAAACAAAGATGGAATCCTCTTTGAACTTCAATCCAAAATGGCCTTTCTCTGCTGTAGAAGGGTTACCCTAATTGGATTCTTTCAACACAATCTGGTGCACCCAGTGCCCAATGGCCATCGGAAAAGGGAGCCAGGCTCATATATGCAGCCCCATGGGGAGCAAGGCCCAGCGTCTTACCTCAAACTCTCCGACTGCTTCAGAACTTCCACTTTGGACCCCAGGATGGATGTCAGCTGGAACTGCTGGAGCTGAAGCAGGATGCACTGAGTTGGTGACCTCTCCTGGGATATTCCAGGACCACACCAGCACCCCCCTCCCCCACCTAAAGTAGTTCTGGGCCCCCTCATGTTTCATGCTGGTGAGGGAGGGGGTAGGCAGGGAGATCTGCCCCTTGAGCAGAAGGTTCTAATGTCAGGTGGTAGATGTTGAATATCTCCAGGGTAAATAATTTAAACAGTCAGGCCCCTCCGCTCCCCACTCACTGTACAGAAAGTTCTCATTAGCTTCTTCCGCATCGCAGGTGGATTCTTTACCAGCTGAGCCACCAGGGAAGGCCAAGAATACTGGAGTGGGTAGCCTATCCCTTTCTCCAGGGAATCTTCCCAACCCAGTTGAGCTACCAGGGAAGCCCCATTAGCTTCTCATTTTTCCCCAAAAGGCCCTGGAAGTTTGAGTGAGAGATTCATATGGCTACACAGTATAAATAAAAATAAACTAGGATTGCAAAGCAAACAAAAAATGCTTTGTCATCATGAATAAAAGACTTGGATGTCCCGAAATCACTATGGTTTCACATATGTGTGTACTTATTGCTAAAGAAGATGGACTCTCTAAAGACGGAAAATAAAATCACCCCTAAAACCCGCACCCCGGGCTTCCCTGGTGGCTTAGCGCTAAAGAATCTGCCTGCCAGTGCAGGAGATGTGGGTTTGATCCCTAGGTCAGGAAGTTTCCACATGCTACGGAGCAACAAAGCCTGTGCACCACAACTATTGAGCCTGTGCTCTAGAGCCCGGGAGTGGCAACTGCTGAAGCCCGAGCACCCTCGAGCCCGTGCTTCGCCAAAGAGAAGCCATGGAAATGAGAAGCCTGCACACCGCAACAGACAGTAGCCCTTCAGTCACAACTAAAGAAAAGCCCAAGCAGCAACAAAGAACTAGAACAGCCTGATTTCACTTTTTTTATTATTATTATTAGAGCAGTTTTAGGTTCACAGCAATACTGAGAGGAAGGCACAGAAATTTCTCATGTACCCCCTGACTTCCGCATTATCAACATCCCCCACCAGAGTGGGACATTAGTCACCACTGCTGATCCTACACTAATACATAACCATCACCCAAAGCCCCTGATAAAAATGAGGGTTCCTTGGTGTCATTCATTCTATGGGTTTAGACAAACGTACAATGACATGTGTCTGTCATTACAGCATCACAGAGTTTCACTGCCCCGTGATTTCACGTTTTCAGAGTAACTAATCCTGGCCTTCCCTGGTGGTCCAGAGAGTGTGAATCCACCTTGCAATGCAGGGGACACCGGTTTGATCCCTGGTCTGGGAAGATCACACGTGTCGTGGAGCAACTAAGCCCGTGTGCCACGACTACTGAGCCCAGAGCCCATGCTTAGAGTCCGAGAGCGGCAACTACTGACGTCCCTGTGCCTTAGAGCCCGTCCTCTGAAACAAGAGAAGCTGTGGCAATGAGAAACCCAAGCACCGCAGCTAGAGAGAGCCCACTCGCAACAACAAAGACCCAGCGTAGCCAATAAATGAACTATATATATGTGTCATTTAAGGGGCACAGTGCTTCAGCTTAGGATGATGAAAACATTCCAGGGGTGGAGAGTGGTGATGGTTACACAACAGGAGCATGCATATTGCTATTGAATTGCACACTTGAAATGGTGACGATGATAAATTTTATATTATGTATATTTTACCATGATCAAAAACATCGAAATAAAAATAAGAAACTGGGCACAAAAGAGAACATCCTGCATGATTCCATTAAAGAGAGGTTCAAAGATGAACAAAACGAATCCATGGTGCTGGAACTCAGGGGAGCCTTTGGGAGAAGGGACTGGAAGAGAGAAAGAGGGAGGTTATGGGAGTTTCTTGATCTGGAGGTGGCTATACAGGAGTGTTCAATCTGTGAAATTCATTGTCCTGAATACTTACCTTCACCCTTTTCCTACAAAAATATACTTCATGGATTGCCTCCTAAGTGGCTGTAAATTTTCCATTTATGACACAATTTTTTTTTTTTTGCCACACTGTGTGGCTTTTGGGATCTTAGTTCCCCAACAGGGGATCAAACCTGTGCCCCCTGCAGTGGAAGCATGGTGTCCTAAATACTGGACTGCCAGGGAATTCACCAACATTCAACAGTATCCATGTTTTTTTAATGCAGCAGTACACAATTTGCCTTGTGAAGACTGTAGAAAAAAACAACCCCTACAGTTTTGATGGATATTAAAGGACAGCAAAGTGGCAATTCTGACCAAAACCAATATTTTGGATAGTTTAAGAAGTCAGAGGCAGCTCAGAGCCACCTCACAAAGACGCCATCCTGTGGTCTCATGAAAACAGAACAAAGCAGTTTTGAGAAACTATCAGCAAGCACTCCAGTCAGCTGACAAAACCCCTTACAAATGACAAATGAGACGTAAGACTTGAGTGGAAACTAGGCAGCCATTTATGCAGAGTGGGAAGGTTTGTCCAGGAAACACATGAGCGTCATCAGAAAGAGACCAGAGAAGAGTCAGGCATTTCCGCTTGCAAGAACATGAGAAAGCTTCAGGAAAATCTTGATGAAAAAGAAACCTGCAACCACCAAGAGAATCTAGCTCATAATTCCACCTTGACCTAACCCAGTACCACCCCCTGTCCACTACGGCAGACCTCCTTCTACACTGCTCCACTTAATTGCGCTTCCCAGATACTGCCTTTTTTTTTTTTTTTAACAAATTGAATGTTTGTGGCAATCCTGCATTGAGCAAGTCTATCGGTTTTTCCAAGAGCATTTGTTCATTTCATGTCTGTGTTACATTTTAGTGGTTTTAACAATGTTTCACACTTTTTCATTGTATTTGTTAGCATGGTCTATGATCAGTGATTTTTAATCTTACTACTACAACTCCCTGAATGCTCAGATGATAACTAGCTTTTTCAGCAGTATTTTTAATTATGTACTTTTTATAGACATCATGCTATTGCACACTTAGTAAACTACAATTTAGTATAAACATAACTTTGATATACACTGGGGAACCAAAAAATTAGTGTGACTCGCTTTATTTCAATATTTGTTTTATTTCAGTGACCTGGAATCAAACTTGGAATATTTCTGCAGTGTGCCTGTACAGAGATGCCCAGGGCAGGCCTGGAGTCCCCAATTGGGTCTGGGCTGTCCATCATAGTCTGCTCCTTTGCCTACAAAGCCTTGATTTGGTTTGATTTTGCTCACCCCTGGGACCTACAATTTCCCAATTGTGACCCTCCATTTATAATTTTTCCAATAGTCATGTATGGATGTGAGAGTTGGGCCATAAAGAAAGCTGAATGCCGAAGAATTGATGCTTTTGAACTGTGGTGTTGGAGAAGACTCTTGAGAGTCCCTTGGACTGCAAGGAGATCCAACCAGTCCATCCTAAAGGAAATGAGTCCTGAATATTCATTGGAAGGACTGATGCTGAAGCTGAAGCTCCAATACTTTGGCCACCTGATGCAAAGAACTGACTCTTTAGAAAAGACCCTGATGCTGGGAAAGATTGAAGGCAGGAGGAGAAGGGGACGACAGAGGATGAGGTGGTTGGCTGGCATCACTGACTCAATGGACGTGAGTTTGAGTAAGCTCTGGGAATTGGTGATGGACAGGGAAGCCCGGTGTACTGCAGTCCATGGGTCGCAAAGAGTTGGACACAACTTAGCAACTGAACTGAACTGATTCTCAAGAACATAGCTTGATCCTATCCTGTGGTTATACCTGCTCCAAGGAATACACCCTTCACTCCTCTAATCTCCACTCCTCCCCACACTGGGTCTACCCTGGCCCCCTCTACAACCAAAATGGTGCCACATTCCCATATTACACTAGAGCCCTCACTTGAATTTGATTTCAGGGGCTATGGCTTCCCCGTGGCCCTCTCCCACGTCAATGTGACCCCCGGTTTACTCAGTGATACTCACCCGTAAGGCCATCTGGCAAGGGCCCAGCACATCGAGGGTGACCAAGCCTTGCAGACCAAGGCCACTCCCCTCCACCTGGGCCCCCTGCAGGCTGGTGCTGGTGTTAGTGGAAAAGCGATAGATGTATCTGGTGCCCACGGGGAGGTGAGGATCAGCTGACCCTGGAGGGCAGAGAGAGGGCACACGATGTCACCTTGACAATCTGACACCTTCTGAGACTCAGCTCCACCTGGACTACTTAGGCATCCTAACTGTCACCGTTCCCATCTTATCTGGACTGCGAGCTGCCTGCTCCCAGCTCAGGGGAAGGATGCAGACCCCAAGAGAGTGAAGAAAATGAAGATAACCACAAGGAGTGCTTAATCAACATTACCTAGTGTTTCGCATGCTAGGCCTTCTTCTAAAGGTTTTATACTCTCCAGAGTTTCTCAGCCTCCGTGGTATCAATATTTTGATACCATATAATTCTGCTGTGGGGGGCTGTTCTGTGCATTATAGGATGTTGAACAGCATCTCCAGATGCCAGTGGCACGCCCCAGTCGGGACAAGCAAAAATGTCCCCAGACTTTGCAAAATGTCCCTGGTAGATACGGTCATCCTGGTTGAGAAGCACTGATCTATTTTACATTAGCTTTTGGAAGCCTCATAACAAATTTGAAGTGGGTACTCTTATTTTCTCCATCTTACAGAGCTGTAAACCAAGGCTCAGAGAGGTTAACTAACTTACCCAAGGTTGCAGAGCTGGGGTCCAAACCTTGACTGGCTGATGATTCCTCACCTACCGCCTTGGTAGATATCAGCAGGGACGGGGGGTGGGTTAGATAGAGTTCCCTGATCTTTTCAGAACACAGAGCTGCAGAACTGGCTAGTGTAGAAGTACTGGAGATAGTGGGGAGGCACTCTGGGGTAGATCAGATCTAGAGAGCAGAGAGTCTGTGATTCCCGAACCTTCTATTTAGACCACAGACCAATTGCGAAACACCATTAAAGTATTAATTATGACAGCTCATCCTTCTCCTGGGCTTTGAAATTGAATGAACACATTCATGTTCATTCCTTTGTGCTCAAAATATAACCACATCTCACATTCCAAAAATGCTTCCTTCTAAGCCATTTGCCCCCAGTTTCTCTCATTTACTCCACCCCAAGATGCAAATAGAATCACTTGGCTGAAAATTTTACTCCACCTGGGGAACCACAGAGTATGAGGGAAAGCCCCCAGGGCTTTAAGGCTGGGATGGTTTAAGGACATTTTAACCTGAGTATGTGATTTTCTTCTCTAAATGCTGATGACTGGTTGGCGTTTGCAGAACCAGTCTTGCTCTTCCCCACTGGTCTCCCTGGGAATGTGGCTGAGGCAATCAGGGGTTGTCCCTAATTAGACCTGGCCATGAGCAGCTTCGCCTCCCAAACCCCTGCCCCTCCTTGTCCTGAGTTCACCAGAAGTGTGATAAGGTTTCCGGAGAGACTCACCTGTGCAGGATGTCATGCAGGAGGCCGCCTGCCCCACCAGCGAGCCTGGCACTTCTGAAATCACAAATCAGATGGAACCAGGGCAAGGCCAGGAGGAGACATGCAACAGCCCCCCTCCCATGGGCCGCTACCTGCTCTGGAAAGAGGACATTAAAGGGGCCAGGGAGACAAAAAGAGATAATTCCCGCTCTCCTCTCTCGCGCAGAGCTGGGAGTAACCTCCACGCACCCTCCAGCCGCCCCACTCTTCCCATCTTGGGTACTAACACCACTGTCCTCCCCCCGACTCGAGCTGGCAACCTGGAAGCTGTGCCTCCCCTTCTCTCTTATCATCACCCCAAGCCCTGTGTGTCGGCAAGTGCTGCCAATTCCATCAGGTCTCCATTCCCGCTCCCACCATCAGCTCATCCCTCCTTCCCTTCAGTCATCTCTCTGTGGACCCCCCCCCCCTCCCTCCAGCCATCTGTCTGTCTCTCCCTCCCTCTATCCACCCATCCATCCCTCCTTTCATTCATCTATCCGTCTGTCTCTCTCTGTCCATCTTTCTATCCATCTATCCATCCCTTCCTCCCTTCCTCCATCCTTCTCTCTCCATTCATGTCTCCACCCCCAAAGCCATCGCTCCAGGCAAAGCCTCATCTTCTCTCACCTAGACCACTGCAACAGCCTTCCAACTGTCCCCTGTGTCCACAGGTCATTCCCAACAGTTACAGTCATGTTTTAAAACCCTTAATCTAATCACATCACTCCCTGCATAAGAGCTCCTAAGTCTCTCCCCAACTACCCCAACCCACATGCATTCCTAATAAAATCCTTCCCAAGCCAGCCAGCCTCTGTCTGCCCCTTTGGCCGTATCTCACCCCACTTGACCTCCAGCCATGCTGGTCCTTCTCCAGCTCAAGGCCTTTACACATACTGTGCCCACTCGTCTCAACACTCTTCCTCCAGTTCTCATGTCCTACACTCCTTCAGTGGCTCAGAGGTTAAAGCATCTGCCTCCAATGCAGGAGACCTGGGTTCGATCCTTGGGTTGGGAAGATCCCCTGGAGAAGGAAATGGCAACCCACTCCAGGGTTCTTGCCTGGAGAATCCCATGGATGGAGGAGCCTGGTAGGCTATAGTCCACGGGGTCGCAAAGAGTCGGACACGACTGAGCGACTTCACCTCACCTCATGCTCCTTCAGACCCCAGCGTAAGCATGTCTCCCTGTCCAGAGTAAATCCCCTCCTTGTCAGTCCCTGTCTTAACATCCTATTCTCATCACAATGCTTATAAAAATGTTAATGATTTACTATCTTGGTGATCTTCATCAAAATTGTATCCCCGAGTGCCTGGTTCCCAGTAGATACTAGAATGAATAAATGAATGTATACAAGTAGCATACAGCACTTATCATGTGCCAAGCACTGTTCCAAACAAATTATATATTCAGCGCCTTCAGTCCCGACAGTTCCCTGTTGTCGTGAGTGTGATTATTACTCCCATTTCACGGAGGCCCAGAGACTGAGACACAGCTAGTAGAGGAGCCAGGGTTTGGACCCAGGCATCCTGAGTCCACAGCCTCAACCACTACACTGTCATGAAGCAATAAGTGAGTGAATAAAGGGATGGGTGAACCAACAAAGGCAAGCCCGAAAGACTGCGGCACTGAAGGATGGGATCTGGCTCAGCATCCTGGTCGATCTCATAATACCTCATTCACCCACCATCTAAGCTGCAGAACAACAAGGGTATGAGCAGAACTGCCAGGGACCTCCTCCGGCTGCCGAGGACGCTCTGCAGGGGACCCTCAGACCTCTTCCCTGGAAGGGCCAGCATCTCTCCATCCGCCTGTCCCAACCCTCATCTGAAGACTCCCCATTTCCACCTACCATCACTCCTCATTTGTCCTTCCTTCCAGCCACACGCCTGGCATTTCCTGGACATCGTCCATATCCTTTCAGAACAGCCTTAGCCAGGGGTCCATCTGCAGTCATTTTCATAGAATGACTTTCCAATAAGAGCATTTCTATTCTCAAAACCACCCCACTGTGCCTCAACTGGTAATCATGACATGTGCCAGCCTGTTTTTAATCCCTTAAGAAAAATATAGTTTCCCAAAATGGGGGAAGTGCATTTTATGCCATTTCATTTAAACCTTTGCAATAATAGGAAACGGTAGGGTATTTGGCAGAGTTTTTGCTTCCCCTGAATGTTTTGGCTTATCCAACAAAATACTCTTTGCATTAAAGTAGAATATCAGTGGATAAAACCACATTTCAAAGACATTTAACTCAATCAATTTCCCTGCCAATTTGCCTTCAACTCTTTGATCACTTGAACCCTGGGCTCCAAATTAAACATGTTCGTGCATAACCATTAAACTCCCAGTTGTGCACAGATCCAGCATTCAGCTTCTTTGTTCCACCAATAACCTCTGCGTCGGCTTTTTCTGCCCAGCTACGCCAAGAGCAGTGATGCCTGCAAGCCTGGGTCTACCATGAGCTCCCAGGAAGAAGGGGTGTTCGGAGAGCATTCTGCTTGAACCAAGTCTGTTTCCCTTCCATTTTTCAAGCAGTTACAAGGACATATCTAAAGCTTTTAAAAAAAGTTTCTGAAGAACAAAGACCATTCAATTATCCTACTAAATGTATCAACCAAGAAGGGGGAAGTGTTGAAAACTGGGGAGTGATAAATCTTTCCAGCACTTCTAGGGAGAGACTGGAAATGGATTGAAATTGATGTCATCTCTACCACTCAGGAATGAAACCGAGCCTAATTTCAGCCTTCTCAGAAGTCAGGTCTGATTCCCATTCATTTATTTACCCAGCCAGCACAGACTCACTAAGCACCAACTGTGTGAGGCGCAAATAGGGGAAAATACAATGAGTAAACAGTTGTGATGGGACCTGCACTGTCTGGGAAGTATCTGCCAGTCACACGTGGCTAGTGGACATCTGAAATGTAGCTGGTGCTATGAAGAAGCCTTTCATTTTATGTAATTTTAATAAAATTTAAAACCTATGCTCAAGTCAGTTATTGGAAAACTTTTAAATAAATTTTTAAAAATGTTTTAATTGGAGGATTATTGCTTTCCAACGTTGTGTCGGCTTCTGCCATACACCAGGGTGAATCAGCCGTGGGTATACACATGCCCCCTCTCTCTTGAACCTCCCTCCCTCTCCCCGTGGAAAACTTTAAAAGATGTTTGAAACGACTTAGTATGTGAAAGAAGTGGGGGTGGGGATTTGAGCTAATTTTTATTAAATGATGGAATCGTCATTCTCCACAAAGCACATTATATAAAACAAAGTGATATAGTACTCTGATATAAGCCTAGTGTTTTCAAGAATTCCTTGCATGTTTAGCCCCACTCTCGTCTTATCACATTCTACAGAATACACCATAAATAGTCTTGCTTTATATCCAGATTTACCTTGTTTGATATAATCTGAGGATCCATGCCTTGACTTTAACCCCTACTTCTGTCTTACCCAGAATGGTTGAGATAACTGTTTCATATCTTCCATCTTTACTGTCTCAAATAAGTAGTTCTCCACTCAATACTAAAACCTCATCATGCCCCACTCCCAAAGTAAAAAGCATAATGACCTCATTCATCTCTTTCAACTCAAAATTTTAAGATACCTAATAAGAGATCAAGCATTTGCACTGAACATTTAGCATTCAAATGTTCTAACTATAAAGGACACAGTGGATTTCGAAGAATAGAAAATAAAACTCATTAATAATTTCTATATTGACTGCATTTTCTAATGATATTTTAGATATATTGGGTCAAGTACAATAACTCTGGCCACCTGATGCAAAGAGCTGACTCACTGGAAAAGACTGATGCTGGGAATGATTGAAGGCAACAGGAGACGGGGGGCGGCAGAGGATGAGATGGTTGGACGGAATCACGGACTCAGTGGACATGAATTTGAGCAAATTCTGGGAGACGAGGACAAGGGAAACCTGGCATACCGCAGTCCATAGGGTAAAAGGAGTCAGACATGACTTAGCGACGGAACAATCACAATATACTTTTGCATTAATTTCAGGACTCCTTTGGTGATCCCAGTGGTTAGGAATCCCCCTGCCACTGCGAGGGACACAGGTGGGATCCCTGGTCCATGACAATTCCACATGTTGTGGGACAACTAAACCCATGCACCACAGCTGCTGAGCCGGTGCCCTGCAACAAGAGACACCTCTGCTAGGAGAATGGGCGCATACATACGAATGGCTGAGTCCCTGTGCTGTTCACCTGAAACGGCTTCCACAATATTGCTAATCAGCTAAACCCAGTACAAAATTAAAAGTTAAAAAAAAAAAAAGCCCCCACTCACAACTAGAGAAAGCCCACGCGCAGCAACGAAAACCAGGACAACCAAAACAAATAAAATTTAAAAAAAATTTTTTTAATTAATTTTACCTTCTAACACTTTTTAAATGTGGCTACTTGAACATTTAAAATTACATATTAAAAATAAATAAATAAATAAATAAAATTACATATTGGCTTGCACTGTATTTCTAGTGGATAGAGCTGTCCTATACCGTCCCGCATTAAACAGACAACAAATTAAAGTTCATTTCACATTGTTACCATGCAGACTGCTAAGCATCCTTGCACACAGGCTTGGGGAGCCTACAAGTCAGCGTTTCCTCACTTAGGATTTCAAATCTGGACTCTGGACTCCAGAGGATGTTGGTGGAAGATGGGAGTGAGAGAGAGACGAGGGATCCACTTGTAACCTCTCCTTCCTTCCTCCTCCCATGAAAGGTAAAACCAAGGATGTGCAAAAGGACCGGTAAACAGGCATCTGGCTATAACAACACCATCCCAAGTGGATCTGGGCTGCCACCCCTTCGCCCCCAAGAGAATAGGGTTGGGCAGCTTTACTTACTTCCTGCAGTCACTGGTTCCAGCACCCAGAACAGGACCAGCCCAAGGAAGCCCAGGAGCGCTGGCATTGCCGCTGGCCCGAGGGAGCCCCACGCCACCAGCCTCTCTCTGCAGGGCAGCTCTGAACAGCCCAGAAAGGAGCCTTCTCTCCCAAAGGAGAGGGTTCAGCTTCAATCCACTCTCCCAGCAAGCAGAGGATGGGAAGGGGAGGAGGGGGCTTCTAGGCAAAGACCCAGCCAATCAGAAGCCTCTAAAAAGTTCTTAGCCCCAGGAGGGAGGGAGGGAGTGGGGGCTTCTGATCAGTGAGGGGGAAAGAAAAAAGATTTGCCTCTTTTCTGTCTAGGAAAAGAAAAAGATTTGCCTCTTCAAGTCTTGTAAACAGAGCTCTTGGGGCAGAAGGCAGTGTAGCACGGTTGGCCCTTTTTTGTGTGTGGTCTAATGGGCAGAACATAACATTGATCATTTTAGCCATCTGAAAGTGGTAATTTGGTGGCACTGAGTATATTCGTGACATTATGCAACCATTACCGCCATACTGAGTTCTGAGGTCTGATTTGGGGTTTGCCCTTCCCAGTACTTAGTTAGGGTGGGCAAAGTAAACAGAAGGGCCAGCCTGGCCTCAGAAATGGCTCTCAGCAGCTGAGGGTCTTATTTCCATGCTTCAGGCCCAAGGCCCCCTCCTGCACAGGTGAGGGACCAGCAGCAGAGAAGCAGGGCAAATCTTCTGGGAAGCCTGAGGGTCCACTCACGTGTACTCCCAGGCTCCCTGCCATCCACCCGCACCCCCTGGTTTTTGGGCTGCAGGCAGCCAAGCTCCTCAGCTACCACCTCTTTCAGCCCCTGCAGGTCTCATGGACTAGCCTCTCCTCTTATGCACCTGCTTCCACAACAAGTGTGCTTTCCTTTTCTTTTTCTTTTTGGCTGCAACTCAGGACATGCAACATGCAGGGAACATCCCTAACCAGGGATCGAACACGTGCTCCCTGCAGTGGAAGCACAGAGTCTTAACCGCTAGACCACCAGGGAAGCCCCACATGTGCTTTTTCACGAACCCCTTTGAGATGGGTGGCAGACTGGTAAAGAATCCGTCTGCCAATGCAGGAGACGCAGGTTCAATCGCTGGGTTGGGAAGATCCCCTGGAGAAGGAAATGACAACCCACTCCAGTATTCTTGCCTGGAAAATCCCACGGACAGAAGAGCTTGGTCAGCTATAGTCCTTGGGGTTGCAAAGAGACACGACTGAGAACATATGCATTGAGACAGGTCATACAATTCTCCCATTTAAAGTACACAATTCAGTAGTTCTGGTATACCCACAGGCTTGTACAACCAATACCAGAACCAATTTTAGAATGTTTTCATCACTGTAAAAGATACCCCCACCCCCCACAAGCAGTCATTCTTCGTTTCTGTCACCCTAGTCCCTGGTCCCCAGTGGCCTGCTTCCTGTCTCCATGGAGTTGCCTCTTTGGGACACTTTCTAGAAATGGGATCATTCAACCCATGGCATGTTGTCTGGCTTCTTTCACTGGGCACCACGTTTTCAAGGTTCACCCATGTACTAGCCCGTGTCAGTATTTCATTCCTTTTTATAGCTGAATATTGTTCCATCGAATGGGTAAAGCACGGTTGTTTGTTCATTCACCTTGTACCTTGTACAGGTACAAGGCAAAACACTCATTGGGTATTAACTCATTCAGTCAAACCTTCCCACCGCCCAACCCCCCACCAACAACCCGCCAGGCTGAACTAGCAGCATCCCATTGTACAGAGACAAAAAGAAGAGGCACAGAGGTTAAATCACTTGCCCGAAGTCACACAGCTTCTGAGGATTTTAACCCAGGGTTGCTCCAGGGTCCCTAAGCTTTTATCTTGGACAGCTGTGCTCAGTGGTTGTCACTTTCTCCATCTTCTCCTCCAGGAGACTCTGGTCTCCGCCCACACGTCTAGATTCCTTCCCCTTTCATAGTCAGGAATCTGAAACAAAACCCTACAGGGACTTCCCTGGTGGTCCACTGGTCAAGATTCCGTGCTACCAATACAGGGGGCGTAGGTTCCATCCTTGGTCAGGGAACTAGGCCCCACATGCCTCAACAAGAGTTTGCATGTTTGCTGCAACTAAAGATCCTGAGTGCGGTAACTAAGACCTGGCGCAGCCAAATAAATGCAGATTACTTTTTAAAAGCAGAGTTAAAACAAAACAAAACAAAACAAAACAGTTCAACTTTCCATATGATGTTTCTCAATTAACATAACAGCATCACAGTATAGGCTGGAAAATAAGAACCACTGGTGTGTGGGGGTGGGCAGCTCTCCCGCTTCCTCTCCCCAGGACATTCTGATGACCCTTTGGGTTTGCCATCACCCAGGCTACTGGAATTGACCAGGGTAGGGGCTCCCAGCATCTCTGGCCTCGCTTCCCCATATCCATCATTACTGGACAAAAGCCTGATGCACTGGTTGGGTGGAGCACCAGGATTCACGGATCTGATTCACAATCAGCCTCTCCTAGACAAGACTTCCTACCTCCTCATCATCCCACTGAAAACTAAGCTGCTTCCTCCTTGAAAGAATTTGCAGGATTGGGGTGGCAAAGAACTGGAGGAGAGCTTCTAGTACTGAAATAAGACAGAGGATAAAATAAGGCCCATCACTCCCAAGTCAGAGCCACCAAAAATAAGAAGCCTGCTTTTTAAACCACTGTGGATGGTGACTGCAGCCATCAAATTAAAAGACACTTGCTCCTTGGAAGACAGTCAGTGACAAAACTAGACAGCATATCTAAAAGCAGAGACATTACTTTGCCTACAAAGGTCCGTCTAGTCAAAGCTATGGTTTTTCCAGTAGTCATGTATGGACGTGAGAGTTGGGCCATAAAGAAAGCTGAGTGCCTAAGAACTGAAGCTTTTGAACTATAGTGTTGGAGAAGACTTTTGAGAGCCCCTTGGACTGCAAGGAGATCCAACCAGTCCATTCTAAAGGAAATCAACCCTGAATGTTCATTGGAAGGACTGATGCTGAAACTAGAGCTCCAGTCCTTTGGCCACCTGATGCGAAGAGCCGACTCATTGGAAAAGACCCTGATGCTGGGAAAGATTGAAGGCAGGAGGAGAAGGGGACGACAGAGGGCGAGATGGTTGGATGGCATCACCAACTCAGTGGACACGAGTTTGAGCAAACTCCAGGAGATAGTGAAGGACAGGGAAGCCTGGCGTGCTGCAGTCCATGGGGTCACAAAGAGTCGGACACGACTGAGCCCCTGAACGACAAAGACAGCATGATTTTATAGAGCTGTGACAGGAGGCGCCGCACTGTAGAGAAGAACTGACCGGCAGGGGGCGCAGTGAGCTGTTCTTACGTGGGTAAAGACGCGATTTGCCCTTTGTAAACACTTCAGCCATGTTTCTCAAGACTTATTTTTCAGAGCAGTTTTTGGTTCATGGCAAAATCGACAGGAAGGCATAGAGATTTCCCAAATACCCCTGCCTTCATGCATACCTAGCCTTCCCCCTGTCAATATCCCCCATCAGAAAGGCACATTTTTTACCACTGATGAACCTTTGATGACAGATCATTATCACCCAAAGTCTGTTGTTTACCTTAGGGTTCACTGGGTGCTGAAAATTCTATGGGTTTGGACACATGTATGATGACATATATCTACCATTATAGTATCACATCACTGCCCTAAAAATCTGTAATCTGCCTGTTCACCCCTCTTTCCCGAGTCACCATAGTTTTGCCTTCTCCAAAATGCCATGTAATTTAAATCACACGGGACATAGCCTACTCGTATCGGCTTCTTTCATGTAGCAATATGCATTTAAGTTCCCTGCATGTCGTTTTCATGGCTTGATAGCGCATTTCTCTTTAGAGGTGAATCATATTTCATTGTCTAGATGTACCACACTTCATTTCACCTACTGAAGGATACCTTGGTTGCTCCTAAATATTAACAATTACGCTAAAGCCACTATAAACATCCATGTGGAGATTTCTGTGTGGATAGAAGTTTTCAGTTCACTTGGGTAAATAGTAATATGATCCAGTAAATTGCTGAATCATATGGTGAGACTATAATTAATTTTGTAAGAAATCACTGAACTGTTTCCCAAAGTAGCTGTACTGGGAGTTTGCTGGTTGCCTAACGGTTACGATTCTGGGCTTTTACTGCCTTGGCCTGAGTTCAATTCCTGGCTGGGGAACTAAGATTCCACATGCTACACAGCACATCCTAAATAAACAAACATGTAATGGTATTCATCTTTGTTTTAACTTTCATTTCCCTGATGACATATGATGCAAAGCATCTTTTCATATCTTATTTGCCATCTGCACACCTTCTTTAGCCAAGTGTCTGTTAAGGTCTTTGTCCCATACTATAATTGTTTCTTATTGTTGTTTCAAGGGTTCTTTGGATATGTTAGGGTAATAGTCCTTGATCAGATATATTTTTTTGCAAATATTTTCTCCCAGTCTGTAACTGATCTTCTCATTCTCTTGACGGTGTCTTTTGTAAGGCAGACATTTTACATTTTACTTAATTCTAGCTTATCATTTTTTTTCTTCCATAGATCATGTCTTTGGTGTTATATCTAAAAAGTCATCATCAAAGCCCAGGTCATCTAGATTTTTCCTAAGAGTTTTATCATTGTGACTTACATCTGTGACCCATTTTGAGCTAATTTTTGTGAAAGGTGTGAGGTCTGTGTCTGTTTTTTTTTTTTGGCAAGTGTTCCAGCACCATTTATTAAAAAGACTGTTGTTGTTCCATTTTATTGCCTTTGCCAAAGATTGGTTGACTGTATTTATGAGGGCCTGTTTCTGGGTTCTGCTGATCTATCTAATACCAATATCACACTCTTGAATTCTGTAGCTTTATTCTAAGTCTTGAAATCAGGCAGTGTCAATCTTCCCACTTTTTCTCCTCCAGTATCATATTAGCTGCTCTGGGTCTTTAGCAGCTGCATGTTGCCTGGCAGGCTACGGTCCATGAGGTCACAAAGAGTCCGACACATTTGAGTACACACAATATAAATGGTATCAATTTTAATTTCAAATTCCACATATTCATTGCTAGTAGACAGGAAAGCAGTTGGCTGCTGTATATTAAATTTTTTAATCTTTTGTCCAGGCTGCACAGCACATGGGATCTTAGTTCCCCCAATCAGGGATTGAACCCACACCTCCAACACTGCCAATATAGCATCCTCACCACTGGACCACCCAAGAAGCCCCTACTGTATATTAATCTTGCATCCTGCCATCTTGCTATAATTGCTTAATAGTTTCAGATTGCTTTTTGGTTGATATTTTCACATTTTCTATATAGATGATCACGTCATCTGTGAAGAAAGAAAGTTTTATTTCTTCCTTGTATATCCTTTGCTTATATTTTTGAATTACCTAGGACTGTCAATAAGATGTTGAAAAGTAGTAGTGAAAAGAGATGTCCTTGTCTTGAACCTGATCTCAGGGGGAGAGCTTGGATTGCTAGATTTGATTTGCTAATATTTTGCTGATTTTTTTTTTTGCATCTAGATTCATAAGATATTGTTTTATAATTTTCCTTTTAGTGTCTTTGTCTGATTTTTTGTAGGGTGAAGCTGGCCTCCTAGAATTCATTAGGAATTATTCCCTCTGCTTCTATCTTCTGAAAGAGAATGTAGAAAACTGGTGTAATTTCTTCCTTAAATGTTTGGTAGAATTCATCAGTGAACCCACTTAGTCTGATAATTTCTGTGTTGGAAGGTTATGAATTCTTGACTCAATTTCTGTAAAAGATATGTGTGTTTAGATTGTTTATTCTCTCATGTGTGGGCTTTGGCAGACCATGTCTTCCAAGGAATTGGTCCATTTCATCTAATTTATTAGATCTGTGGGCATAGAGTTGTTTATATTCCTTGACTATCTTTTTAACATCCATGGCATCTGTAAAGATGTCTCATCCCTCATTTATGCTGTTAGCAATTTGCGTCCTTTCTCCTTTTCCTTAGTTAACCTGGCTAGAGGCTTGTCAATTTGACTTATCTTTTCTAGGAACTAGATTTTGGATCTGTTGATTCTTTCTGGTTTCCTGTCCCAACTTCATCAGTTTCTGATCTGATTTTTATCCCTTCTTTTCTTTTGCTTTCCACAATTTGCTCTTCTTTCACTAGTTTCCTCAGGAAGAAGTTTACTGACCTTTGATATTTCTCCTTTTCTCATATATGCATTCATTGTTAAAAATCTCCCTGTAAGCACTTCTTGCATTGAATCTTACACATTTTGAAAAGCTGCATTTTCATTTAGCTCAAAATACTGAAAACTTCTCTCGAGACTCCTTTTTTGGCTCATGTGTTATTTAGAAGTGTGTTTCAGTCTCCAGTATTTGAGGGGTTTTCTAGCGGTTTTTCTGATATTGATTTAGAGTTTGATTCCATTGTGATCTGAGACCAGACACTGTGTGACTTCTATTTTCGGCTTTTCTTTTATCTTTGAAATAAAGACTGCTCCACATTGATTACTAACGTGATTGGAAACACTGGGGTTGGTGGAGAGGGATAGCCCATCTCTTTACTTTTTCATTTAGCTGTGTGATCTTAGAAAAGTCACCTGACCTCTCTGGACTCATTTATTCATTGGCAAAATGAAGGGGTTGTAAATTACCGTTCAGGTATCCTCTGGCTCCATATTACATTCAAGTGGAAAAGAGAGAGGCCCAAAAGGAGCCAAGTACACATGAGAATTACCATTTGATGAAAACAACACTACAAATAGTTAGAGACAGATAACTTAATGGACAGCGTATATGAGCATCCTATTCAAAGAAAACAATGCAGATATAAATTTTTATCAAACTAAAGACGCTGGACCTCAGCCGTAAAAGAAATGCAAAATAAAGCTACCAGGTGAGTTTCTCCAAAAGTCAAACATACCCCTGCTGTTTGACCCACCCACTCTGTTCTGAGATAATTAACCAATAGTAAAGAAAACATAGGTCCATGCAAAGACTTGGACACAAATATTCGTTAACAGCTTTGCTTGTAAAGCTCAAAACTGGAAACAACCCAAATGTCCCTCAATAGTAGTAAATTGATGTAGTAATTAGTAGTAAACACAAAGTAGTAAATGCACACAACGAAACACCATTCAGTCATAAAGAGAAACCAACTATTGGTATATACACGGATACAGATGAACCCAAAAATAATTATTCTGAAAGATGCTGGAGTGGGGGAGAGCTGTGTCTCCATTTACATGAAATACTAGAAACTGAAAATTTGGAAAGCAAATCCCTGGTTGCATGGAAAGAGGAATTTGTATCATAAAGAATGAGGAAATTTGTGGGTAATGAGTGTTTTCCCGATCTTAATTGTGATCATGGTTCTACTGGCATAAACATGTCAAAATGTATCACATTGTACTCTTTAAATATGTGTGGTTTGCTGTATGTCAATTATACCTCAGTAAAACTTCCTAAGTCTACCAGGTGATATCCTGCTCTTCTGCCAGATAGACCAAGATAAAGCACTGTGATAAATGGCTACAGTGTGGGGAAGCGAGCAGCCCATGGACTATAGCAGGGCAGAAATGAGCACAAGCTTTGAGGAGGAAAGGAAAGCTATGACCAACCTAGACAGCATATTCAAAAGCAGAGACATTACTTTGCCAACAAAGGTCCGTCTAGTCAAGGCTATGGTTTTTCCAGGGGTCATGTATGGATGTGCGAGTTGGACTGTGAAGAAAGCTGAGCACCTTAGAATTGATGTTTTTGAACTGTGGTGTTGGAGAAGACTCTTGAGAGTCCCTTGTTCTGCAAGGAGATCCAACCAGTCCACCCTAAAGGAGATCAGTCCTGGGTGTTCACTGGAAGGACTGATGTTGAAGCTGAAACTCCAATACTTCGGCGACCTCATGTGAAGAGCTGACTCATTGGAAAAGACTCTGATGCTGGGAGGGTTTGGGGGAAGGAGGAGAAGGGGATGACAGAGGATGATATGGCTGGATGGCATCACCAACTCCATGGACATGAGTTTGAGTGAACTCTGGGAGTTGGTGATGGACAGGGAGGCCCGGCATGCTGCGGTTCATGGGGTCGCAAGAGTCGGACACGACTGAGCAACTGAACTGAACTGAAAATTTAATTGAGAGCCCCTTGGACAGCAAGGAGATCAAACTGCACAATCCTAAAGGAAATCAACCCTAAACATTCATCAGAAGGACTAATGCTGAAGTTTCAATTGGCCACCTGATGTGAAGAGCTGACTCACTGGAAAAGATCTTGATGCTGGGAAACGTTGAGGGCAGGAGGAGAAGGGGCAACAGAGGATGAGGTGGTTGGATGGCATCACCAACTCCATGGACATGAGTTAGAGCCAACTCCAGGAGACAGTGAAGGACGGGTAAGCCTGGTGTGCTACAGTCCATAGGGTCCCCAAGAGTCAGACATGACTCGGTGACTGAACAAGAAAATTTAAATACACTTACTTTTGACCTACATCTACAAAAGATACTTTTTGGGGGGAATTACCTAGTTTCCTACTACTGCTATATATAACACATTACCACTCGTTCAGTGGCTTAAAACACCACCCATTTATGATCTCAAAGTCTTGGAGGACAGAAGAGCAACAAGTGAAACAGAAACTCAGCTGCTTCAAAGCTCACAGGCTGAGATCAAGGTGTTACTCTTTCCTGGTGGATCCTTCCAGGGAATTTTACACGTTGCCAAGCAAAACCACATGTTCTTTCTTCCTTCTGTCCCATCTTTTAACGTATAACGGTGACCTAAAACATGCAACATTGTGCCTGTTTTTTTTCTTTAACAAAACATCACAGATCTGACTTGTTCTTTTCTACAGCTGCATACTACTTCAGTGTTCTTAGATGTGCCATTTATTAATCCACCGAGGGCTGTGTTCTTTCCTGGAGGCTCTAGGGATTGTTGATGAAAAATTAGTCATTCTAAGAAAGAAATGGACAATTTTACTTGAGCAAACCCAGGAAGAGTACCTCAGAAGGTTGAGAACTATTAGCCCCATTAGGAGTCAAAGCATAGTTATATAATATTTTTGAGAAAGAGGACTGTACATCAGAAGACATTATTGACAGTTTATATCATCTAGATCGAAGCATCGTTGTAGTAGGACATGTAACCCCTTACAAGCTCAAGAAGAAATGTTATCTTTTAGGGAATTGTCGTGTTTCTGCTGGGAGAATGTTGCTCTTTATGGCTGAGCAGGTATTCCTGCTGAGAAATGGAGTATTTCCTGCCATTTCAGTAAACAAGGACGTCACAGTCATTAGTGATTCCAGCCCTCCAAAGTGAATTTCTGAATCCCAATGGCATCCAGAAAGAGCAATCCTTGTATCCTGAAGTCTTTAGGCTGCCACCACTCCCTACAGTGAGCAAGGAACTAAGGATCTGAAAAATCACAGGATACTGTCCCCAAATGGTTGAGATGCATATGAAGAAATGATTTCAGTTGAACCCAGACTCTTGCATCTTCCCACACAGAGAAAAGCGCTAAATTCCTTGAGATACCCAGTTTTCGTTAACAAAAATCTTTTGACTACTCGCCCTTTGCTGCAAACTTTCATATAACCTGACTCCTCCATTGCCCTCCCTATTCCCTTCTCAGAGCAATTATCTCAGGGTTAGTTGAGATGCGGTCCCCTGGGGGCTTGAAGTCCTAAAATTTTCCACAAAATGAAACAACTCTCAGCTTTCAGATGGCACGTCTTTTCAGGCGACGATGCTGATAGAAGTTTTGTCGATTTGTTACTGAGTCCAAGCTCGCTGTTCTCGCCGCATAACAGGCCAGTGAGTCTGGTGTTGAGGCAAGGAAGAGACTTTAATCGGGGAGCCGGCAGACCTAGAAGATGGCAAGCTAGTGCCTCAAAATAACCATTTTATTGGGGTCTGGATGCCAGGTTCTTTTACAGATCAGAGATGAGGGGAAGTGAGGAAGCAAAGTAAAAAGGCCATTGATCTTGCACACATCTCCTAGAATGGCAAACCTCAGGCATGAGATGTGTTAATGTCTTCCTTCCTGCCATCTACAAGTGGACATGGTTCTGAACAAAGGCACTTGTGTTTAATAGTCAGGCAGAGGGGCAGAATTTTCTGAGGCAAGCCATTTTGTATGATTACAACAACAAAAGCAATGACAGGCAAGTCAAAGAAACAGTTCCAACATGGAATCAGAGTTGGCTTCCTCCCTGCAACAGGAAGAGATGATGATGCTGGGAAAGACTGAAGGCAGGAGGAGAAGCGGATGACCAAGGATGAGATAGCTGGATGGCATCACCAACTCAAGGGACCTGAGTTTGAGTAAGCTCCGGAAGCTGGTGATGGACAGGGGAGCCTGGCATGCTGCAGTTCTTGGGGTCACAAAGAGTTGGACACGACTGAGTGGCTAAACTGCGACAGCTTCGTAATGCAGATACACCACACACAGAGGGGCAAAGGGAGGCCAAAGAACAGGAGAGAAATGTTTAGGTTTCAAGTTCTCTTGCCGTAAAATATGAATTTTGTTTCACAGGATGAATCTGCTTCCAAGCTCATCCAGGTGGTTGGCAGCACACAGTTCCTTGCAGCTGTGGGACTGAGGTGTCCATTTCCGGCTGGAAGCCTGACTTTGCTCCCAGAGCCTGCCCAGCTTCCTTTTCGGGGCTTCCTCGTGGTCCCTTGTGTGCTTTGAGTATTTCCTTCCATTACATCTTTCTACCTCTGGCCAGAGAAAGTTATCTGCTCACGTGATAGACTGGGACTATTTGCTTGCTATGGTTGCTATGATAATAAGTTACCAGAAACAGTGACTTACGACCATGGGCATTTATTTCTCTTACTGTTCTGGAGATCAGATGTCTGACAAGGATCCATCTTACTGGGCTAAAATCAAGATGCTGTCTGGACTGATCTCTTCTGGAGGCTCTGAGGGGAGAGAATCTATTTCCTTGCCTTTACCACCTTCTGCAGGCCTCCTACACTCTCTGGCTTGTGGCCCCTTCTTCCATCTTAAGACCCATCACTTTAGTCTCTGCTTCAGTCCCGGTACACCTGCTCCTCCAATTCTGACATCTCCCTCTTTCAATGACCACTGTGATGACAGTGGGTCCACCAAGATAATCCAGGAACCCCATCTCAAGGTTCTTACCTGTTGACTCCTGCCCCTAAGGCCACAGGTGCCAGGCCTCGGGAGATCAGAATGTGAATATATTTGAGGGGTCATTCTTCAGTTTACCTGGAGGCTTCCCTCAAAACTCAGTTGGTAAAGAATCTGCCTGCAATGTAGGAGACCCTGGTTCGATTCCTGGGTCAGGAAGATTCCCTGGAGAAGGGATAGGCTCCCCACTCCAGTATTGTTGGGCTTCCCTTGTGGCTCATGTGGTAAAGAATCTGACCACAATGCGGCAGACCTGGGTTCAATCCCTGGGTTGGGAAGATCCCCTGGAGAAGATAAAGGCTACCCACTCCAGTATTCTGGCCTGGAGAATTCCATGGACTGTATAGTCCACGGGGTCACAAAGAGTCAGACACAACTAAGCGATGTTCACTCCCTTCAGCTTACCACCTTGAAACCACCCAGATAATCCAGGATAATCTCCCCTATATTAAAGCCCATCAACTTAACCCCATCTGCAAAGTCCTCTGGCCTTGGGCCAGAAGATTCTCACAGGCTCCAGGGTCTTGTGTGTGGACATCTTCAGGGGCCACCTGACCCCACTGTACTTGCTGGAGGGAAAAGCAGTAAATGTGTTACCTGAGAAATGGGCTCACCTCTTGGTGGGTGTCAGGCCAAACCACACAACCAAGCCAAAGATCAAGAGAAGGGGAGGAGTCATTACTTTTTCAAGTAAGGAGAATACCAGTCATCTTTCCCAAAGCAGCATCTCCTGAACAGCAAAATTGGAGTAGTTTTAAGAGTACATGCATATCCATGAAGGGGGAAAATTCAGCATAGCACTGGGACCCAGGTCAGCAGAGTCCAATCTTCAGTTGATTGAAATCAGGAAAGTTGACCCCATCATTCCACCCTCCATCTAGGTGGGAGCCTTAGTATCTATAGAACTCAAAGATGTAGCAGGCTATTGCGTACATCCCTTGAGGAGGAAGTGGGATTCCGTTTTATTGCTAAACTATTGTTTCCAGACTGCTTTTTCTTTGCTCCTGCATTTCTTCATTTCCCTTAAGAACATTAATTACTGAGCCCTGTTCAAAGGCAAGCCTAGTGGCCAGGTCTAGATCACAAGATGGCTTTAGGCTAAAAATGGCTTCTTTTTTGTCAAGAAAGTCATGCCTGGTTCCCTTTCCCTGAAGACCTCCTATCTGCTTACAAATCCACAAGCTCATTCACAGCATCAGTGCCTGTGATAGCCCAAGGCTAGAGGCCACCACCATGTCCTTTGTACAAGGTCAGGTGAATTACATAGAGAAATACATCCACACAATGGAGTAATGTGTAAATTTAGGGGGAAAAAATGGGCCAGATCTGTAATATTTTGTTAAAGAAAGAAAAACAACAACAAGATGCTGGGTATTGCAGGTTTTATGCCAAGATTAGAAGATAGAAGAGAGAAAATGCACTTATTAATGTATAGAACTCTCTGAAAGGACCCAGAAGGAACTGGTAAGAGTGGTTTCATCTGGGGAAAGCAACTGAATGAGGCACCAGAGTTGTGAGGAAAGCCCATGTTCACTTAATGACACTGTACAACTCACACTGGGACTTGAACCCACTGTCTTTTAACTGAGATTGCACACTTCATCTCATCTTCTCTGGTGGCTGGGTGGTAAAGAATCTGCCTGCAACACAGGAGACCTGAGTTCAATCCCTCGGTCCGAAAGACCCCCTGGAGGAGGGCATGGCAACCCACTCTAGTATTCTTGCCTGGAGAATTCCATGGACAGAGGAGCCTGGTGGGCTTCAGTCCATGGGGTTGCAAAGAGTCAGACACAAGTGATTGACTAACATTTTCACCTGGTCTCAGGACTTCATGAAGTTCAGGTTATGTCTCAAGGCAAAGAGAATTCAATGAGAGACAAAGTGATAGAAGTGAATTTATTTAGAGACATATACATTCCATAGATAGAGTGTGGGCCATCTCAGAAGGTGAAAGGCCATGAAATATGGGGTGGTTAGGTTTTATGAGCTGGAGAACTTCATAGGCTAATGAGTGGGAGGATTCCAGCAATTGGGCCACCTCCCAATTTTGTCCTTTGATGGTCAACCTTGGAACTGTCATGGGGCTGGTGGGCGGGTGTCACTTAGCTCATGCTAACGTATTACAATGAGTGTATAATGAGGTTAAGATCTACTGGGAGTCAAATCATCCACCATCTTGGACCTAACTGGTTCTAACCAGTTTGTCATGTCATTCTTTTAAAGGTTATGCCCTGCCCACTTCTCTGTCTCTGTGCCATTTGAACTTTGTTCTGGGGCATATGTTTATTTAAAAATAGTTCATAAGTAAAAGAGCCAAGAAGTTTGGACGTAATACTGGCAGCTTGTGAAGGATGAGGACACTGTTATTTGGGCAAAGAAACATGAAAAGGTGTTTGGACACTTTGCAGGTGAGAGAAAAGAGACCTATAAAGGCCAAGGATATGAAACCCTTGACAGTATATCTTATCAAGGGCAAACACCACCCCTTCCTCTAGTATTCCTCATCAAAGTGGGTGTCAACTGTAATGAAAAAAATAGCCATTTTGAGTTGTTGCCTAATGTCAACTGAAAAAAAAAAAAAAAAGCACAACCTAAAAGTTGCATTATATTTTATCTGAGGACCTGACTGAGGATCATAATCCCCAACATAGGTTCTCAGATAGGTCTGAGGAATTGTTCCAAAGAGGTAAGGGAGGAGCCAGGATGTTTAAGAGTTTCTGCTGAAAAAAAATGTAATGGAATATCAAGATGACTGCAAATCGCAATGCTGACTTAAAAAAATGCACAGTGTGAGGGTGTATTGTTGCTGTTTAGTCCCTCAGCCATGTCCCTCTTTGTGACTGCAAAGACTGTAGCCCCCTGGGCTCCTCTATCCATCAGATTCTCCAGGCAAGAATTCTAGAGTGGGTTGCCATTTCCTACTCCAGGGGATCTTCCCAACCCAGGGATCGAATTCTCATCTCTTGGCAGGAGGATTCTTTACCAACTGAGCTGCCAGGGAAGCCCCAAATTACTCCTTTAATATACATCTTACCTACGGCTGGTATTACAATCAGTTCAGTTCAGTTGCTCAGTCGTGTCCAACTCTTTGCGACCCCATGAATCGCAGCACGCCAGGCCTCCCTGTCCATCACCAACTCCCAGAGTTCACTCAGACTCATGTCCATCGAGTCAGTGATGCCATCCAACCATCTCATCCTTGGATATCCCCTTCTCCTCCTGCCCCCAATCCCTCCCAGCATCAGAGTCTTTTCCAAATGAGTCAACTCTTCACATAAGGTGGCCAAAGTACTGGAGTTTCAGCTTTAGCATCAGTCCTTCCAAAGAAATCCCAGGGCTGATCTCCTTCAGAATGGACTCGTTGGATCTCCTTGCAGTTCAAGGGACTCTCAAGAGTCTTCTCCAACACCACAGTTCAAAAGCATCAATTCTCTGGCACTCTGCCTTCTTCACAGTCCAATTCTCACATCCATACATGACCACAGGAAAAACCATAGTCAAGGAAAAACCTTGACTAGACGGACCTTAGTCGACAAAGTAACATCTCTGCTTCTGAATATACTATCTAGGTTGATCATAACTTTTCTTCCAAGGAGTAAGTGTCTTTTAATATCATGGCTGTAATCACCTTCTGCAGTGATTTTGGAGCCCCCAAAATAAAGTCTGACACTGTTTCCACTGTTTCCTCATCTATTTCCCATGAAGTGATGGGACCGGATGCCATGATCTTCGTTTTCTGAATGTTGAGCTTTAAGCCAACTTTTTCACTCTCCTCTTTCACTTTCAAGAGGCTTTCTAGTTCCTCTTCACTTTCTGCCATAAGGGTGGTGTCATCTGCATATCTGGAGAAGGTAATGGCACCCCACTCCAGTACTCTTTGCCTGGAAAATACTATGGATGGAGGAGCCTGGTGGGCTGCAGTCCATTGGGTCACTAGAGTCGGGCATGACTGCTCAGCTTCTTTTCACTTTTCACTTTCATGCATTGGAGAAGGAAATGGCAACCCACTCCAGTGTTCTTGCCTGGAGAATCCCAGGGATGGGGGAGCCTGGTGGGCTGCCATCTATGGGGTCGCACAGAATTGGACACGACTGAAGTGACTTCCGCAGCAGCAGCAGCAGCATCTGCATATCTGAGGTTATTGATATTTTTCCCGGCAATCTTGATTCCAGCTTGTGTTGCTTCCAGTCCAGCGTTTCTCATGATGTACTCTGCATAGAAGTTAAATAACCAGGGTGACAATATACAGCCTTGATGTACTCCTTTTCCTATTTGGAACCAGTCTGTTGTTCCATGTCCAGTTCTAACTGTTGCTTCCTCACCTGCATACAGATTTCTCAAGAGGAATGTCAGGTGATCTGGTATTCCCATCTCTTTCAGAATTTTCTACAGTTTCTTGTGATCCACACAGTCAAAGGCTTTAGCATAGTCAATAAAGCAGAAATAGATGTTTTTTTGGAAATCTCTTGCTTTTCCATGATCCAGCGGATGTTGGCAATTTGATCTCTGGTTCCTCTGCCTTTTCTAAAACCAGCTTGAACATCTTGAAGTTCACAGTTCATGTATTGCTGAAGCCTGGCTTGGAGAATTTTGAGCATTACTTTACTAGCATGTGAGATGAGTGCAATTGTGCGGTAGTTTGAGCATTCTTTGGCATTGCCTTTCTTTGGAATTGGAATGAAAACTGACCTTTTCCAGTCCTTTGGCCACTGCTGAGCTTTCCAAATTTGCTGGCATATTGAGTGAATTGGAGAATTCACAGCATCATCTTTCAGGTATTACAATAGAGAAAAACAAATCTGACCCCATATTTGGATCTGTTTCTTTAACCTTTGTATTCTATTGCCTTTGCAACAAGTTAATCACAAAAGGAATGTTGCCTAGAAGCTTCAATTGTAAATTCAGAGGCCCATATCTGGGAACCCTGCCTTCCACAGAATGAGCCTTAAGCTAAAATACCTTTGTTTATCTTACAGGAAACATCTTGACCCACCTGTGAAGGACTGCAAGAGAAAAAAAGGAGTCTCCAGAGTCTCCACAGAATGAGGATTGGACACTCCGTCCCCATTCCCTTTCAGCAGAAAAGCCTGGATTCTATCTCAGGGAAGATGGTTTGGAGGGGCCACTAGTTCACCATCCTCAGTCTGCTGGCTTTCCAGATAAAGTCGCTATTCTTTGTTCAACAGCTCATCTCTTGATTTATCACCCTGTCATGCCCTCAATTTCTCCACCCTGAACTCCCTCCAGGGCAGCCACAGTGGCTGGTGATCAACTACATTCTTTATTTAATGAAATGACGGGACAGGCAGGCTGTTTTTTTTTTTTCCTGTCTACAAACATTTATAGTATGACAAACCTCTTCACACCTGGAGTCTGGACTTCTAGGCTCTGGCTTTAGGATTCCCCATCCCCCTACCCCACTGGCCCCCACCAAGTTCCTGCTTTGCTTTTCCCAGAGCACTTTTAAATAAAATAACCACTTAGGGCTTCCCTGGTGGCTCAGTGGTAAAGAATCCACCTGCCGATGCAGGAGACACGGGTTGGATCCCTGATCCAGGAAGATCCCACTTGCCTCGGAGCAACTAAGACCTTGTACCACAGCTACTAAAGTCCACGTGCCCTAGAGGTTAGACTGCCTGACAAGAGAAGCCACCCCAAAAAGAAGCCTGCACTGCAATGAGAGGAAAGCCTGAGCAGCAAGGAACACCCCAGCACAGCCAAAAATAAATTAAAAAGAAAAAAAACCACTTCACCTAAGTCAGGTAAATGCACCTGGTTCGCTTTAACCTTTCTCTGCAGCCTTATGCACCGTGGTTTCAGATGTGCAATAATCTGTACAATGGTTTATTCCCAAGTATGCCTTAAGCAGAACAATTTTTTTTTCTATACAGTTCTTTGCCTTAAAAAAGTATGTAATTTAAATTTAGGCAAACTTCTATTTTGTATATTGATAAACTACAAAGTAAAAAAAAATGAACATTTTGTGGTGTTTGTATTTTGCATACTCAAGGTGAGAATTGTTTTAAATAAATCTGTACCTGGGTTCCCTTACCCTACTGCTCTCTGCCCGGGCGTTCTTTCCCAATAAAATCTCTTGTTTTGTCAGCACATGTCTCCTCGGACAATTCATTTCTGAGTGTTAGACGAGAGCCCAGTTTCGAGCCCTGGAAAGGGTCTGCCTTCCTGCAACAAATGGCGACTCTGGCGGGGACTCTTCGCTGAGACTGACATCCTGACCTCTCAGGGTACTCAGGGGTCAGCTTGTCTGCCGATGGACCAGACCCAGTGGCCGCAACTGGGACCCTTTTGTCCCAGGTCCCTTCCTGACGCAGACAACTGGCCAGAGTACCCTGACCACTGGAAGTATAGGAGGGCCTAGAGGAGCTACTCCACGTTCAAGGTCAGGAGGGGCAGCGGTGAGGAGACACCCCTCGTCCAAGGTAAGGAGCAGCAGCTGTGCTTTGCTGGAGCAGCCGTGAAGAGATACCCCACATCCAAGGTAAGAGAAACCCAAGTAAGACGGTAGGTGTTGCAAGAGACCATCAGAGGGCAGACACACTGAAACCATAGTCAGAGAAAACTAGTCAATCTGATCACAGGGACCACAGCCTTGTCTAACTCAATGAAAGTAAGCCATGCCATGTGGGGCCACCTAAGATGGGAGGGTCATGGTAGAGAGGTCTGACAGAATGTGGTCCACTGGAGAAAGGAATGGCAAACCACTTCAGTATTCTCGCCTTGAGAACCCCATGAACAGTATGAAAAGGCAAAATGATAGGATACTGAAAGAGGAACTCCCCAGGTCAGTAGGTGCCCAATATGCTACTGGAGATCAGTGGAAAAATAACTCCAGAAAGAATGAAGGTATGGAGCCAAAGCAAAAACAAAACCCAGCTGTGGATGGGACTGGTGATAGAAGCAAGGTCCGATGCTGTCAAGAGCAATATTGCATAGGGACCTGGAACGTTAGGTCCATGAATCAAGGCAAATTGGAAGTGGTCAAACAAGAGATGGCAAGAGTGAATGTCGACTTTCTAGGAATCAGCAAACTAAAATGGGCTGGAATGGGTGAATTTAACTCAGATGACCATTATATCTACTACTGTGGGCAGGAAGCCCTTAGAAGAAATGGAGTAGCCATCATGGTCAACAAAAGAGTCCGAAATGCAGTACTTGGATGCAGTCTCAAAAATGACAGAATGATCTCTGTTCATCTCCAAGGCAAACCATTCAGTACCACAGTTATCCAAGTCTATGCCCCAACCAGTAATGCTGAAGAAACTGAAGTTGAACGGTTCTATGAAGACCTACAAGATCTTTTAGAACTAACACCAAAAAAGATGTCCTTTTCATTATAGGGGACTGGAGTGCAAAAGTAGGAAGTCAAGAAACACCTCGAGTAACAGGCAAATTTGGCCTTGGAATGCGGAATGAAGCAGGGCAAAGGCTAATAGAGTTCTGCCAAGAGAACACACTGGTCATAGCAAACACCCTCTTCCAACAACACAAGACTCTGCACATGGACATCACCAGATGGTCAACATGGAAATCAGATTGATTTTATTCTTTGCAGCCAAAGATGAAGAAGCTCTATATAGTCAACAAAAACAAGACCAGGAGCTGACTGTGGCTCAGATCATGAACTCCTTATTGCCAAATTCAGACTCAAATTGAAGAAAGTAGGGAAAACTGCTAGACCATTCAGGTATGACCTAAATCAAATCCCTTATGATTATACAGTGGAAATAAGATTTAAGGGACTAGATCCAATAGATAGAGTGCCTGATGAACTATGGACTGAGGTTCGTGACATTGTACAGGAGACAGGGATCAAGACCATCCCCAAGAAAAAGAAATGCAAAAAGCAAAATGGCTGTCTGGGGAGGCCTTACAAATAACTGTGAAAAGAAGAGAAATGAAAAGCAAAGGAGAAAACAAAAGATATAAGCATCTGAATGCAGAGTTCCAAAGAATAGCAAGAAGAGATAAGAAAGCCTTCCTCAGCCATCAATGCAAAGAAATAGAGGAAAACAACAGAATGGGAAAGACTAGAGATCTCAACAAAATTAGACATACCAAGGGAACATTTCACATAAAGATGGGCTCAATAAAGGACAGAAATGGTCTGGACCTAACAGAAGTAGAAGATATTAAGAAGAGGTGGCAAGAATACACAGAAGAACTGTACAAAAAGATCTTCATGACCAAGATAATCATGATGGTGTGATCACTCACCTAAAGCCAGACATCCTGGAATGTGAAATCAAGTGGGCCTTAAGAAGCATCACTACGAACAAAGCTAGTCAAGGTGATGAATTCCAGTTGAGCTCTTTCAAATCTTGAAAGATGATGCTGTGAAAGTGCTGCACTCAATATGCCAGCAAATTTGGAAAACTCAGCAGTGGCCACAGGACTGGAAAAGGTCAGTTTTCATTCCAATCCCTAAGAAAGGCAATGCCAAAGAATGCTCAAACTACCGCACAATTGCACTCATCTCACACGTTAGTAAAGTAGCTCAAAATTATACAAGCCAGGCTTCAGCAATACGTGAACTGTGAACTTCAAGATGTTCAAGTTGGTTTTAGAAAAGGCAGAGGAACCAGAGATCAAATTGCCAACATCTGATGGATCATTGAAAAAGAGAGTTCCAAAAAAACATCTATTTCTGCTTTATTGACTATGCCAAAGGTGTGGATCACAAGAAACTGTGGAAAATTCTGAAAGAGATGGGAATACCAGACCACCTGACCTGCCTCTTGAGAAATCTGTATGCAGGTGAGGAAGCAACAGTTAGAACTGGACATGGAACAACAGACTGGTTCCAAATAGGAAAAGGAGTACGTCAAGGCTGTATATTGTCACTCTGCTTATTTAACTTCTATGCAGAGTACATCATGAGAAACGCTGGACTGGAAGCAACACAAGCTGGAATCAAGATTGCCGGGAAAAATATCAATAACCTCAGAGATGCAGATGACACCACCCTTATGGCAGAAAGTGAAGAGGGACTAAAAAGCCTCTTGATGAACGTGAAAGAGGAAGAGTGAAAAAGTTGGCTTAAAGCTCAACATTCAGAAAACAAAGATCGTGGCATCCAGTCCCATCACTTCATGGGAAATAGATGGAGAAACAGTGGAAACAGGGTCAGACTTTATTTTGGGGGCTCCAAACTCACTGAAGATGGTGACTGCAGCCATGAAATTAAAAGACACTTACTCCTTGGAAGGAAAGGTATGACCAACCTAGATAGCATATAGAAAAACATAGACATTACTTTGCCAACAAAGGTCTGTCTAGTCAGGGCTATTGTTTTTCCAGTGGACATGTATGGATGTGAGAATTGGACTGTGAAGAAGGCTGAGTACCGAAGAATTGATGCTTTTGAACTGTAGTGTTGGAGAAGACTCTTGAGAGTCCCTTGGACTGCAAGGAGATCCAACCAGTCCATTCTGAAGGAGATCAGCCCTGGGGTTTCTTTGGAAGGAATGATGCTAAAGCCGAAACTCCAGTACTTTGACTACCTCATGCAAAGAGTTGACTCATTGGAAAAGACTCTGATGCTGGGAGGGATTGGGAGCAGGAGGAGAAGGGGACGACAGAGGATGAGATGGCTGGATGGCATCACCGACTGGATGGATCTAAGTCTGAGTGAACTCTGGGAGTTGGTGATAGACTGGGAGGCCTGGCGTGCTGTGATTCATGGGGTCGCAAAAAGTCAGACACGTCTGAGCAACTCAACTGAACTGATAGTATTTTTTCTGAAATAAGTAAATAAAAATAATCAAAAATAAATAAAAATCACAAAAAATAAAATAGAAATAACCAAAAACAAATAAATGAATAAGACCACTTAGAGCCTGGGAAAAGTGAGTGACCTCTGCCTCAGCCACAGATCAGAGAGTCACACAGGTGCTCACTTCTATCTCCTGCTTTCTGTGACTTGGGGTAGAGGACTGTGCTTCCCCCATGAGAAATGGAATATTTCCTGCCGTATCAGTAAACAATGGATGTCACAGTCATCAGTGATTGCAACCACCACCAACAGTGACCCCTGAGAAGACAGGGAAAGAATGCCCACCATCTAATAGCCATCATCCCTATCGTGAGTCCTAAGAAAACCTAGGATGTGAAAACAGGATACTGGCCCCAGATATGAGATGTATACCAAAGGAATGATTTCAGTGAGCCCAGACTCTTGCATCTACCCACACATAGAAAAGCTCTAAGTTTCTTAAAATACCTGGTTTTCCTTTAATTAGCAATAATCTTTTGACATTCAGACCACCCACCTTTTGTTCCCGAAAAAAAAAAAAAATTTTTTTTTCTTCCCTGGGATTTTTTTTTTTTTTTTAATTGAATGCTGCAAATCTATATATCCTGGCTACCCCACCACTTTGCCTCCTCAGAGTAGTTCTCTCAGGGTTACTTGAGATGCTGCCTCCCAGCTTGGAGACCTAAAAATTCCCGCCAAATAAAACATAATTCTCAACTTTTGGGTCATGAATATTTTTTAAGTTGACACCCAGCTGAATGCAAAGCAGCCTACCTCCACTGTTTCTGCAGATAATACATTTGTGACTTTATTTTATTTGCACGAATGTATGGAAACTATAACTTTAATCAAAACAACCCTGGGTTTTCTCCCTAGAGTGGGAGCTTGGGCCTGTTTCAGTCATACTCTGCATATTCTGAATTTAATACACCAGCTCCACACCTCCCCCACCCCCAGACACCACTTCACAATCAAAGATCCTATCCCCCTTCCAGCTGATGTCAGGAGCCCAGCTTCAGCTGGGAGTGAGAGAGCTGAGCTGCCTGGTCAAGCAACCAGCCAGCCCCAAATGAAAGGAGTTAAACTTTGCATCACTTCCTACAGCCAGTAAAGCACTGACTTGGCCCCTGGGAACCAGCACCCTGGGAGGGATCAGCCCAGACGTGAGGTTTTTCTCACTTACTGAGGGAGCCCCCCAAAAAGCCTATGGCAGTTTATGGACCCTGAGCTGGAGGGGATGGCAGGGGGAGTGGGAGCTGTGAGTCCAGTGGGGTCATAGCAGGGGCACCCGAGGCAGACCCCTGCCCTTGACCCCAGATAAAGAGGAGGAATGCAGGCTTGCAGAGCAGCCTGGAGGGTCTGGGCCCTGGCCTGCAGTTCCCCTCAGAGACTGCAATTCACTGGCTGTCACCAAACATGCCAGGGAGCACAGCTCCTCTCCGTCCTCCCCCAGGGATGGGGTTGGGGTGCTGTCAGGTAGGGACTTTGTCATTACTTGACCAGGCCTGAAAAAAATTTACACTTGGGCTTCTCGAGGACCCAGAGTCCTCAGCCCAGGGTCTGCTGAAGGAGACCACTCAGCATTCTCACTTAGCCCCGGAACAAAGGCATCCACCCCTTGGGTTTGCCCAGCACAGCCCCGCTTCACACTCGTTGCCTGGTATAATCATAAACAACAGCCCCTTTCACCCTCCAAAGTTTCAACCTCGGCTTGCCACCATAATAAAAGACTTTTCACTGACAAATGGGGCCCAGCTAATTCTTCCTTGAACAGCGGCTACAATGAGTAGTTGTTTTAGACCCATGAATTCCTTAGAAAACGGTAGGCATCACAGAAGAACGGATAAACAAGATGTGGTATATCCACACAAAGGAAGATTATCTGACCACCCAAAGGAACGCAGTACCAGCACGTGCCACAAGGATAAACCTCAGAAATGTGCTAAGAGAAAAGCCAGATGCAAAAACCCACATACTACACAATTCCACCGACTCTACGGACATGAGTTTGAGCATACTCCGGGAGATAGTGAAGGACAGGAAACCCTGGTGTGCTGCAGTCCATGGGGTCGCAAAGAGTCGGACACAACCGAGCAAGTACAAGTATACAAGTGTACCATTCCAAGCATAAGAAAAGTCCAGAATGGGCCAATCTGTAGAGACAACATAGCTTAGTGGCTGGTTAGGTCTAGGAGTGGGTGAGTGTCTTCTGGGGGTAAGAGAAATGTTAAGGCAGATTGTGGTGATAGTTGCAAAATTCTGTGAATACACACACACAGGAAAAAAAAACTGAATTGTACACTTTAAGAGGGTGGATAACATGGTATGTAAATTACATCTCAATAAAGCTGTTACCAAAAGCAAACAAACAAGTTCTTACCCAGAAGCCCCCCGTCAGTAGCCGTTTGCAGAGAAGACTCTACAATGGCGTCTGAGCACGTCTCTGTATTTGGCAGACTGGTCCTCCCAGAACCTTCTCCCCCATCACCTGCTACTCAGAGACCCATCAGCCATTGCACCAGCATCTCAGCTTTCTGTTAACCTGGTCCCAACCTCCATCTCCTCCAAACACCTGCCCAGTATTCCATTCACAACAGCTGCGAACTAATAAGTGAGCTCACGTGAGGAGCTCAAGCATTTATTTGTTTCTACTTTCAGGGATGGGCTCCATTAATCATGACCCAAGGAAGAACTGCTTTGCCTCGGGTCAGTGAATGTAAAAGAGTCCCTGTAAAGGTGGCATTCATGGGCCAGGCAGGGAGGGAGGCGACCCCATGGCCCACCTATGAAAGGAATGTGGGCTTCACATGACTGCACGGTGATTCCATCCTCATGTGAGCCGAGTGTGCTGAGGCAGACCATGCCTGAAAGCAGACGGCTGGGAGGGAACCCAGGTGGCCAGTTCTTGTTTAGTCCAGCAGTCCCCAATCTCCAGGATCTAATACTCGATGCTCTGAGGTGGCGCTGATACAATAACACTAGAAATCAAGGGCACAACGGCTTCCTTGGCGCCTCAGATGGTAGAGAATCTGACTGCAATGCAGGAGACCCAGATTCAATATCTGGAGAAGGGAATGACAACCCACTCCAGTCTTCTTCCGGAGAATTCCATGGACAAAAGAGGCTGGCGGGCTACAGTCCTTGGGGTTGCAAAGAATCTAATACAACACACGTGAAAGGCACAATAAAGGTGCATCCTGAAACCATCCTCTCCACTCCCCGGTCAGTGGAAGATTGTCTTCCACAAAACTTGTCCCTAGTACCAAAAGTTTGGGACTGCTGGTTTAGTCTACCTGCTAGGTTATCCTGACCCTGTTTATCAAAGCTGGAAACTGCCTGATCCCCTGTGTTAGGGGAGACACAGACTGAAACCACTCGTCCTGCCCAGGCACCATAGTATTATCACTATTTGCATGAGTTACTTTATGACGGGAGAGCCTCATAAGGAACACAGAACTAGAGCCACCACCAACCAAAAGAGATCCGGAAAGGACAAAAGGAGACACCATGTGTCTTACCACCTCCTTCTCGCTGGCATCCATCTTGGTTGAGCAATGCGTGCCCCACCAGGAAGGATCCTGAGTCAGAGTGATTGACCAAAGACAAACAGGGAACTAACTCCATCACCATAAAACCCCAGACAATAAGCCACGTGGCAGAGCAGTTCTCCTGGGTTCCCACATCCTCCTGCTCTCTGCCCAGGCTCCCCTTCCCAATAAAGTCTCATGCTTTGTCAGCACGTCTCCTCGGACAACTTATGTCAGAGTATTAGACAAGAGCCTGCTCTTAGGCCCTGGAAGGGGTCCCCCTTCCTGCAACACTTGCACACCAAGCCTGTGACCTGAAGGATTTCCTAGCTCACCCAGGAGCTTGCCTCTGATACCCTAACAGAGCCAGCCCGTGGAATGTTCCAGCATGTTCTGGCATGTTCCAGAGCCTTCCCTTGAATCTGTGCATTTTCCAGCACAGACTTTTAGAACTGGAAGGATCAGCCTGCCTCTTTTTAGAGAAGAAAGGAACTCAGCCCAGAAAGCTGAAATGATACACCTCAGCTATACAGCAGGTTGCACGTGGCTCAGTGACAGTTCTTGACGGAGCTGCTTTCAGTTCTTCTGCTTCTCAAATTCAACAAGCTCATATGGCATACTTACTGTAACCTGGCACTGTACCAGTTCCAAAGACAGCAGTACTGAAGCTCAGCCCTCAAATTCTACCCTTGCTTTAAAAATATTACTTAATTACAAGTTACGTTTCTTATTACACTGAATGGTCATGACCTCATTTACAGATCCAATTTATGCTGCATTCATGATTCAGTCCAGTCCCTTCCTACCAACTATCACTTTATACAAATTGGCACTTAAAAAAAAAAAAACTGAGATGAAACCCTTCTAACATAAAATTATCTATTGTAAACCAGTGGGAGTTTGCTGTATGACTCAGGGAACCCAAAATGGGTGCTCTGTGAAAACCAAGAGGGATGGGAGGTGGATACAAGAGGGAGGGGGCATGTGTACACTCATGGCCGATTCATGTTGATGTACGGCAAAAACTGTCACAATACTGTAATTATCCTACAATTTAAAATATAAATTAAAAAATTAGCTGTTGTAAAGTGAACAAGTTAATGGCCTTTAGTACATTTCATGATGTACAACCACCCCTTCTATCTAGTTCCAGAATACTTTCATCACTCCCAAAGGAGACCCCGTGTCCATTAAGTGCTCTCCCTCCTCACCTGCAACCAATCTGTACGCAGTCTCTACAAAGTTACCTATTCTGCACATTCCGTATCAATGGACTCATATAGGATGTGGCCTTTGTGACTGGCGTCTTTCACTGAGTGCCGTGTTGTCAAGGTTCATCCACAGGGTAGCAGGAGTCTGTGCTCCCTTCCTTTTGATGGAAATGTTTTTTAGTTTTTTTTTTTAATTTGATTGTTTATTTGGCTGCACCAAGTCTTTTTTTTTTTTTTTAGACTGGAAATAAATTTTATTTATTTTTTTATAGTATTAGTGTTTTAGTATTTACAACTTTTACAACTTATCTTTTACAGTGGATCTAATTAGGAAGTGTACAAATCTCAAATCTAGTGTAGAGGACATTATCAGCAATTTCAGAGGTCAGAAATTAGATCAATTTGTTGTTGTTTTTTTTTCTTACAAGATAGTATACATGTTTCAATGCCTTTCTCCCAAATCATCCCCCCTCTCCCTCTCCCTCAGAGTCCAAAAGTCCGTTCTATACCTCTGAGTCTCTTTTGTTGTCTCACATAGAGGGTCATCATAACTATCCTTCTAAATTCCATATATATGTGTCAGTATACTGTATTGGTGTTTTTCTTTCTGGCTTACTTCACTCTGTATGATCGGCTCCAATTTCATCCATCTCATTAGAACTGAGTCGAATTTATTCTTTTTAAGGGCTGAGTAGTACTCCATTGTGTATATGTACCACAGCTTTCTTATCCATTCATCTGCTGATGGACATCTAGGTTGCTTCCATGTCCTGGCTATTATAAACAGCGCTGCAATGAACATTGGGGTACATGTGTCTCTTTCAATTCTGGTTTCCTCGGTGTGTATGCCCAGCAGTGGGATTGCTGGATCATAAGGCAGTTCTATTTGCAATTTTTAAGGAATCTCCACACTGTTTTCCATAGTGGCTGTACTAGTTTGCATTCCCACCAGCAGTGTAAGAGGGTTCCCTTTTCTCCACATCCTCTCCAGCATTTATTGCTTGTAGACTTTTGGATTGCAGCCATTCTGACTGGTGTGAAATGGTACCTTATTGTGGTCTTGATTTGCATTTCTCTGATAATAAGTGATGTTGAGCATCTTTTCATGTGTTTGTTAGCCATCCGTATGTCTTCTTTGGAGAGATGCCTATTTAGTTCTTTGGCCCAGTTTTTGATTGGTTCGTTTATTTTTCTGGAGTTGAGCTGCATAAGTTGCTTGTATATCTTTGAGATTAGTTGTTTGTCAGTTGTTTCATTTGCTATTGTTTTCTCCCATTCAGAAGGCTGTCTTTTCACCTTGCATATAGTTTCCTTTGTTGTGCAGAAGCTTTTAATTTTAATTAGATCCCATTTGTTTATTTTTGCTTTTATTTCCAGTATACTAGGAGGTGGATCATAGAGGATCCTGCTGTGATTTATGTCGGAGAGTGTTTTGCCTATGTTTTCCTCTAGGAGTTTTATAGTTTCTGGTCTTACATTTAGATCTTTGATCCATTTTGAGTTTATTTTTGTGTATGGTGTTAGACAGAGGTCTAGTTTCATTCTTTTACAAGTGGTTGACCAGTTTTCCCAGCACCACCTGTTAAAGAGACTGTCTTTACTCCATTGTATATTCTTGCCTCCTTTGTCGAAGATAAGGTGTCCATAGGTGTGTGGGTTTATCTCAGGGCTTTCTATTTTGTTCCATTGATCTATATTTCTGTCTTTGTGCCAGTACCAAACTGTCTTAATGACTGTGGCTTTGTAGTAGAGCCTGAAGTCAGGCAAGTTGATTCCTCCAGTTCCATTCTTCTTTCTCAAGATTGCTTTGGCTATTCGAGGTTTTTTTGTATTTCCATACAAATCTTGAGATTATTTGATCTAGTTCTGTGAAAAATACTGCTGGTAGCTTGATAGGAATTGCACTGAATCTGTAGCTTGCTTTGGGTAGTATACTCATTTTCACTATATTGACTCTTCCAACCCATGAGCATGGTATATTTCTCCATCTATTAGTGTCCTCTTTGATTTCTTTCATCAGTGTATAAAACACGATATATAGGTCTTTAGTTTCTTTAGGTAGGTATATCCCTAAGTATTTTATTCTTTTCATTGCAATGGTGAATGGGATTGTTTTCTTGACTTCTTCTTCTACTTTCTCATTATTAGTGTATAGGAATGCAAGGAATTTCTGAGTGTTGATTTTATATCCTGCAACTTTACTATATTCGTTCATTAGCTCTAGTAGTTTTCTGGTTGAGTCTTTAGGATTTTCTATGTAGAGGATCATGTCGTCTGCAAACAGTGAGAGTTTTACTTCTTCTTTTCCAATTTGGATTCCTTTTATTTCTTTTTCTGCTCTGATTGCTGTGGCCAAAACTTCCAGTACGATATTGAATAGTAGTGGTGAAAGTGGACACCCTTGTCTTGTTCCTGACTTTAGGGGAAATGGTTTCAATTTTTCACCATTGAGGATAATGTTAGCTGTGGGTTTGTCATATATAGCTTTTATTATGTTGAGGTACGTTCCTTCTATTCCTGCTTTCTGGAGAGTTTTTATCATAAATGGATGTTGAATTTTGTCAAAGGCTTTTTCTGCACCTATTGAGATAATCATATGATTTTTATTTTTCAGTTTGTTAATGTGATGAATTACATTGATTGATTTGCGGATATTGAAGAATCCTTGCATCCCTGGGATAAAGCCCACTTAGTCATGGTGTATGATCTTTTAATGTGTTGCTGGATTCTGATTGCTAGTATTTTGTTAAGGATTTTTGCATCTATGTTCATCAGTGATACTGGCCTGTAGTTTTCTTTTTTGTGGCGTCTTTGTCAGGTTTTGGAATTAGGGTGATGGTGGCCTCATAGAATGAGTTTGGAAGTTTACCTTCCTCTGCAATTTTCTGGAATAGTTTCAGTAAGATAGGTGTTAGCTCTTCTCAAAATTTTTGGTAGAATTCAGCTGTGAAGCCGTCTGGACCTGGGCTTTTGTTTGCCGGAAGATTTCTGATTACAGTTTCAATTTCCATGCTTGTGATGGGTCTATTAAGATTTTCTATTTCTTCCTGGTTCAGTTTTGGAAAGTTGTACTTTTCTAAGAATTTGTCCATTTCTTCCAAGTTGTCCATTTTATTGGCATATAATTGCTGATAGTAGTCTCTTATGATTCTTTGTATTTCTGTGTTGTCTGTCGTGATCTCTCCTTTTTCATTTCTAATTTTATTGATTTGATTTTTTCTCTTTGTTTCTTGATGAGTCTGGCTAATGGTTTGTCAATTTTATTTATCCTTTCAAAGAACCAGCTTTTTGCTTTGTTGATTTTTGCTATGGTCTCTTTTGTTTCTTTTGCATTTATTACTGCGCTAATTTTTAGGATTTCTTTCCTTCTACTAACTCTGGGGTTCTCTATTTCTTCCTTTTCTAGTTGCTTTAGGTGTAGAGTTAGGTTATTTATTTGGCTTTTTTCTTGTTTCTTGAGGTATGCCTGTATTGCTATGAACTTTCCTCTTCGCACTGCTTTTATAGTGTCCCATAGGTTCTGTGTAGTTGTGTTTTCATTTTCATTCATTTTGATGCATAATTTGATTTCTTTTTTGATTTCTTCTGTGATTTGTTGATTATTCAGAAGGGTGTTGTTCAGCCTCCAAATGTTGTAATTTTTAATAGCTTTTCTCCTGTAATTGAGATCTAACCTTAGTGCATTATGGTCAGAGAAGATGCTTGGAATAATTTTGATTTTTTTGAATTTATCAAGGTTAGATTTATGACCCAGGATGTGATCTATCCTGGAAAAGGTTCCCTGTGCACTTGAGTAAAAGGTGAAATTCATTGTTTTAGGGTGAAATGTCCTATAGATATCAATTAGGTCTAACTGGTCTATCGTATCGTTTAAAGTTTGCGTTTCTTTGTTAATTTTCTGTTTAGTTGATCTGTCCATAGGTGTGAGTGGGGTATTAAAGTCTCCCACTATTACTGTGTTATTATTAATTTCCCCTTTCATGCTTGTTAGCATTTGTCTTACATACTGCAGTGCTCCTATGTTGGGTGCATATATATTTGTAATTGTTATATCTTCTTCTTGGATTGATCCTTTAATCATTATGTAGTGGCCTTCTTTGTCCCTTTTCACAGCCTTTGTTTTAAAGTCTATTTTATCGGATATGAGTATTGCTACTCCTGCTTTCTTTTGGTCTTTATTTGCATGGAATATCTTTTTTCCAGCCCTTCACTTTCAGTCTGTATGTGTCCGTTGTTTTGAGGTGGGTCTCTTGTAAGCAGCATATATAGGGATCTTGTTTTTGTATCCATTCAGCCAGTCTTTGCCTTTTGGTTGGGGCATTCAACCCGTTTTCATTTAAGGTAATTATTGATAAGTATGCACCTGTAGCCATTTACTTTATTGTTTTGGGTTCAGGTTTTTACGTCCTTTTTGTGTTTCCTGTCTAAAGTCTATCCTTTAGCATTGGAGAGCTGGTTTAGTGGTGTTGAATTCTCTCAGCTTTTGCTTGTCTGTAAAGCTTTTGATTTCTCCTTCATATTTGAATGAGATCCTTGCTGGGTACAGTAGTCTTGGCTGAAGGTTATTATCTTTCATCATTTTAAGTATGTCTTGCCATTCCCTCCTAGCCTGAAGAGTTTCTATTGAAAGATTTGCAGTTATTCTTATGGGGATCCCCTTATGTGTTATTTGTTGTTTTTCCCTTGCTGCTTTTAATATTTGTTCTTTGTGTTTGGTCTTTGTTAGTTTGATTAGTATATGTCTTGGGGTGTTCCACCTTGGGTTTATCCTGTTTGGCACTCTCTGGGTTTCTTGGACTTGGGTGATTATTTCCTTCCCCATTTTAGGGAAGTTTTCAACTATTATCTCCTCAAGTATTTTCTCATGGTCTTTCTTTTTGTCTTCTTCTTCTGGGACTCTTATAATTCGAATGTTGGAGCGTTTCATATTGTCTTGGAGGTCTCTGAGGTTGTCCTCATTTCTTTTAATTTGTCTTTCTTTTTCCTTTGCTGATTCATCTATTTCTACCATTTTATCTTCTATTTCACTAATCCTATCTTCTGCCTCCGATATTCTACTATTTGTAGCCTCCAGAGTGTTTCTGATCTCATTTATTGCATTTTCATTATATGTTGACTCTTTTTTATTTCTTCTAGGTCCTTGTTAAACCTTTCTTGCATCTTCTCAAACCTTGACCCCAGGCTATTTATCTGTGATTCCATTTTGATTTCAAGATTTTGGATCATTTTCACTATCAGTATTCAGAATTCTTTCTCATGTAGATTCCCTATCTCTTCCTCTTTTGTTTGGTTTGGTGGGCATGTCTCCTGTTCCTTTACCTGCTGGGTATTCCTCTATCTCTTCATCCTGGTTATATTGCTGCGTTTGGGGTGGCTTTTCTATATTCTGGGAATTTGTGGAATTCTCTTTATTATAGAGCTTCCTCTCTGTGTTTGGGGTTATATCAGTGGCTTGCCAAAGTTTCTTGATTAGAGAGGCTTGTGTTGAAGTTCTGGTGGGTGGAGTTGTATTTCTTCTCTCTGGAGTGTTGTGAAGTGTCAAGTAATGGGTGATGGGACGTCAATGGTTTTGGAGTATTTTGAGCTGCCTGTGTATTGAAGCTCAGGGTCTTGTTCTTGTGTTGCTGGAGAATTTGCTTGGTATGCCTTGCTCTGGAGCTTGTTGGCCCTTGGGCGGTGCTCAATTTCAGTATAGGTATGAAGGCGTTTGATGAGCTCTTATTGGATAATGTTCCCTGTATTCAGGAATTCTTTGATGATCTCAGGATTTGGACTTACGCCTCCTGATTCTGGTTTTCAGATTTATTTTTACAATAGCCTCATGATTTCTCCATCTATTCAGCACTAATGTTAAAACCTCTGGGTTAATGATGATAGGTTTCTCCACTTTGAGGGTCGTCCCTAGAGGATTGCTGAGTTACTGGTTTTGAAGCCAATGATCTGCTTTGCTGGATGCCTGATGTCCTCTGCCAGCAGTCAGAAGTTGTTTTGTGGAATTTACTCAGCGTTGAAATGTTCTTTTGATGAAGTAGTTAGGGAGAAAGTGTTCTCCCCATCCTATTCCTCCGCCATCTTTTTCGCCCCCCTTCAGAACCAGAGCATAAATTCAGCCAAATTGAGGAGCGTGGTGGACTTAACGTTCTGCACCAAGTCTTAGCTGCGGCACGTGGGATCTTTTCTGTTATGGCATGAACACTCTTAGTTGCAGCATGTGGGATCTAGTTCCTCGACCAGGGATCGAACCCCAGCTCCCCACATTAGGAGTATGTAGTCTTAGCCACTGGGCACCAGGGGAGTCTTGGAAATGGGCATATTTTATGTTTTAAAGACAGGTGCAACCCACTCCAGTATTCTTGCCTGAAAAATCCCATGGACAGAACCTGGTGGGCTACAGCCCCAGAGGTCAGAGAGAGTCAGACACGACTGAGAACTGAGCACTCACGTGGGCAGTGAAGGACACCCAACTCCCAAACACAGGAAACGCTGGATTCAGCCCATGTACTTAGTGCAGGGGGTTCTCAGTGGGGTGATTCTGTCCCCGTGTGAACACCGAGCAACATCTGGAGAGTTTTTGGATGTCACGACCGGGGCATGTGCTTCTGGTATCTGGTGAGTAGGGGTCAAGGATGCTCCTCAACATCCAACAAGGCACAGGACAGCCCCCCACCCAAGAAAAGATCTGGACCCAGACGCCAGTAGTGGCGAGAGTGGGGCCCTCCCTTGGGCTGCCTTCAGTTCCTTCTCCAGGCTGATCTGGCCCCAGGCCATATGGAGCAGCATTTCTTAAACTCACCTACCCTTAGGATCCAGCTGGGTGCTTGTATATAAAAATACATGAATCCGAATCTCTGAGCAAAAGCCCCAGAAATCTCTATTTAATAAGACCAAGGTATATTTTATTAATAGGATCAGAAGCCCTCACTAAGCTGTGGGTCGCTCAGCAGCATATTCTGTGTCTGTTATTATTTTATCTGTAAAATGGTGAAGATGTTTTTCTTTTCCATCTGGAAGAGTTCTCATAACATGCAAACCAATCCTAAAATGATGCAAGTGAAGTCACTCAGTCGTGTCCAACTCTTTGCAATCCCATGGACTGTAGACCTACCAGGCTCCTCTGTCCATGGGATTTTCCAGGCAACAATACTGGAGGGGTTGCCATTTCCTTCTCCAGGAAATCTTCCCAACCCAGGGATTGAACCCAGGTCTCCCGCATTGTTGGCAGACGCTTTACCATCTGAGCCCCCAGGGAAGTCCAAATGATGAAGTTCTTACTTAAATTCCCCAAGACCAAGGAGGCTATCTCCTTGCACATTGTTGCTGTTATTCAGTGGCTAAGTCATGTTCGACTCTTTTGCAAACCTGAGGACCATAGCCCTTCAGGCTCCTGTGTCCATTGGATTTCCCAGGCAAGAATACTGGAGTGGGTTGCCATTTCCTGAACCAAGGATCCAGTCCAAATCTCCTGCATTGCCAGGCTAATTATTTACCCCACTGAACCACCTGGGAAGACCTCCCTGCACATTACATGCTCAGTAAACCTTTACTGAAAGAAGGAAGGGAAGATTGATTCTATCCCATTAACAGTGGACCAGGGCCTCTGACCTGTATCCGCGTGTAGGCTTCCCCGGCCCCTCTGTCCTTAAAACTACACCTATATTAAAAGGTATATTTTAAGGCTGCATTGATAAGGGCAATATAGCCCACAGTAGAGTCATTATTATATGTTCATTATTATTTTATTCAGGCTTTTCCCTCCTATTAAAAAATTTTGGACTCTGTGGGAGAGGGAGAGGGTGGGATGATTTGGGAGAATGGCACTGAAACATGTATAATATCATGTAAGAAACTAATCGCCAGTCTAGGTTGGATGCAGGATACAGGATGCTTGGGGCTGGTGCACTAGGATGACCCAGAGAGATGGTATGGGGAGGGAGGTGGGAGGGGGTTCAGGATTGGGAACACGTGTACACCCGAGGCAGATTCATGATGATGTAGGGCAAAACCAATACAGTATTGTAAAGTGCCTTACAAATAGCTGTGAAAAGAAGAGAGGCAAGAAGCAAAGGAGAAAACGAAAGATATAAGCATCTGAATGCAGAGTTCCAAAGAATAGCAAGAGATTAGAAAGCCTTCTTCAGCGATCAATGCAAAGAAATAGAGGAAAAAAACAGAATGGGAAAGACTAGAGATCTCTTCAAGAAAATTAGACATACCAAGGGAACATTTCATGCAAAGATGGGCTCGATAAAGGACAGAAATGGTATGGACCTATCAGAAGTAGAAGATATTAAGAAGAGGTGGCAAGAATACACAGAAGAACTGTACAAAAAGATCTTCATGACCCAGATAATCACGATGGTGTGATCACTCACCTACAGCCAGACATCCTGGAATGTGAAGTCAAGTGGGCCTTAGAAAGCATCACTACGAACAAAGCTAGTGGAGGTGATGGAATTCCTACTGAGCTCTTTCAAATCCTGAAAGATGATGCTGTGAAAGTGCTGCACTCAATATGCCAGCAAATTTGGAATATTCAGCAATGGCCACAGGACTGGAAAAGGTCAGTTTTCATTCCAATCCCTAAGAAAGGCAATGCCAAAGAATGTTCAAACTACCACACAATTGCACTCATCTTACATGCTAGTAAAGTAATGCTCAAAATTATACAAGCCAGGCCTCAGAAATACGTGAACCATGAACTTCAAGATGTTCAAGCTGGTTTTAGAAAAGGCAAAGGAACCAGAGATAAAATTGCCAACATCCACTGGATCATCGAAAAAGCAAGAGTCCCAGAAAAACATCTATTTCTTCTTTATTGACTATGCCAAAGCCTTTGACTGTGTGGATCACAATAAACTGTGGACAATTCTAAAAGAGATGGGAATACCAGACCACCTGACCTGTCTCTTGAGAAATCTGTATGCAAGTCAGGAAGCAACAGTTAGAACTGGACATGGAACAACAGACTGGTTCCAAATAGGAAAAAGAGTACGTCAAGGCTGTATATTGTCACTCTGCTTATTTAACTTCTATGCAGAGTACATCATGAGAAACACTGGACTGGAAGCAACACAAGCTGGAATCAAGATTGCCGGGAAAAGTATCAATAACCTCAGAGATGCAGATGACACCACCCTATGGCAGAAAGTGAAGAGGAGCTAAAAAGCCTCTTGATGAAAGTGAAAGAGGAGAGTGAAAAAAATTGGCTTAAAGCTCAACATTCAGAAAACGAAGATCATGGCATCCAGTCCCATCAGTTCATGGGAAATAGATGGGGAAACAGTGGAAACAGTGTCAGACTTTATTTTGGGGGGCTCCAAAATCACTGAAGATGGTGACTGCAGCCATGAAATTAAAAGACACTTACTCCTTGGAAGGAAAGGTATGACCAACCTAGATAGCATATTGAAAAACAGAGACATTACTTTGCCAACAAAGGTCTGTCTAGTCAGGGCTATTGTTTTTCCAGTGGTCATGTATGGATGTGAGAGTTGGACTGTGAAGAAGGCTGAGTGCCAAAGAATTGATGCTTTTGAACTGTGGTGTTGGAGAAGACTCTTGAGAGTCCCTTGGATTTCAAGGAGATCCAACTAGTCCATTTTGAAGGAGATCAGCCCTGGAATTTCTTTGGAAGGAAATGATGCTAAAGCTGAAACTCCAGTACTTAGGCCACCTCATGCGAAGAGTTGACTCATTGGAAAAGACTCTGATGCTGGGAGGGATTGGGGGCAGGAGGAGAAGGGGATGACAGAGGATGAGATGGCTGGATGGCATCACTGACTCAATGGACATGAGTCTGAGTGAACTCCAGGAGCTGGTGATGGACAGGGAGGCCTGGTGTGCTGTGATTCATGGGGTTGCAAAGAGTCGGACACTGCTGAGCAACTGAGCTGAACTGAAAGTAAAATAAAGTAAATTAAAAAAAAAAAAAAGATACAGGGAGAATTTTATACTCTGCCTTAAATATAAGGGCTTCCCTGGTGGCACAGAGGTTAAGCATCTGCCTGCAATGTGGGAGACCTGGGTTCGATTCCTGGTTCGGGAAGATACCCTGGAGAAGGAAATAGCAACCCACTCCAGTATTCTTGCCTGGAGAATCCCACGGATGGAGGTATAAATGTACGATCTCATTTTCTCAAAATAATGGTATTTTAAGATATATAGACATAAGAATCTGAAGATATTATAGAACATTAATAAAAATTATTAAATTCATTTTAAGTTAAAAAAATAAATTTTAGGGCTTCCCTGGTGGCTAAAGAATCCACCTGCTAATTCAGGAGACACAGGTTTGATTTCTGGTCCAGTAAGATCCCAAATGCTACAGAGCAATGAAGTTCGTGCACCACGACTATTGAGCCTGTGCTGCAGATCCCGGGTCAGCAGCCGCTGCCCACGAACTGCAAATACTGAAGGCCGCACACCCTAGCGCCTGCGTTCCCGACAAGAGGCCACCTCAATGAGGAGCCCCTCCCCGCTCCCTGAAGCCAGAGAAAAGCCCACACAGCAACAAACCCCCAGCATGGCCAAAAATAAATAAACACAATTTTAAAAATATTTAAAAGATCATGCATTTCCCTGAGCCCCTAAAAATATCAAATGCCCCAGGTGCCCAGTAGGGAAGTCAGCCCCACCCTGGGAGGTTCTGATCCAGTAGGTCTGGAGTGTGGCCAGACCGCATAGGTTTGTAACGGCTCCCCCGGCCCGGGCTGGAGTGCAGTGGGCAGGCCTGGTCCTGCAGTGGAGGGCTCAGTAAGTCACTCTCTCAAGCGGAGTCGCCTGTCTACCATGGGGAGTGGTTTACAAGGTCGGGGAGGCCAGGCGTGTCCACACCCATGCCGTATTGCAAGTAGCTTACGTGTAGGAAGTGGAAAAACCACTCTTCTCACCTTCTCCGTCCCTGAGATCAGCAAGGTGACAGCCATTCCCCTGCTGGGTTGGTTGGCCTTAAGTCCTTGGAGGCCTCTCAGGGTCAAGGACTGAAGCGAAACCCGGAGGGACTGCAGCTGCAGCTCTGAGCAGCTCTGTCACTTCTCTCCCCTGCACGTGCACGCGCGCACACACACACACACACAGAACCACTGACGGGGACTGCAGAGAAACACACATCAGAGCTATCCCTCCCCAAACATCTACCAACACACCCACATACACACAAAGTCCAGACCCCAAGCACCCTCAAAGAGACTACACACACACACAGATGAGGCCCAGACACACACACACACACACACACACACACACAGATGAGGCCCAGACACACACACACACACACACAGATGAGGCCCAGACACACACACACACACACACACACACACACATGAAGCCCAGACACACACACACACACACACACACACAGATGAGGCCCAGACACACACATACACACACACTGATGAAGCCCAGGCACGCACACACACACACACACACACAGATGAGGCCCAGACACATACACACACACACACACACACAGATGAGGCCCAGACACATACACACACACACACACACACAGATGAGGCCCAGACACATACACACACACACACACACACACACAGAGATGAGGCCCAGACACATACATACACACAGACACACACACAGATGAGGCCCAGACACACACACACACACACACGCACACACACACAGATGAGGCACACACACACACACACACACACACACACACACAGATGAGGCCCAGATACACACACACACACACACACACACACACACGATGAGGCCCAGACACACACACACACACACACACACACACACGATGAGGCCCAGACACACACACACACACACACACACACACAGATGAAGCCCAGAGCTCATCTATGACTTTAGGACTGAGGGCAGGAAGAAGATGAAATAAGGAAGAAAATACCTAGTTAGAAAAACCACAGGAAGCAGGAAAAGGTAAACCAATACAACCACAACTTATGTGTGGAATCTATAAAGCAAACAAAAGAATATAACAAAATGGAAACAGACACAGAGAAGAAACTAATGGTTAGTAGTATGGAGAAGGAAGTGGGGAGGGACAAGACTGGGTAGGGGATTAAGAGGTACCAACTACTAAGTATAAAACAAATAAGCTACAAGGGTATGCTGGACAGCACAGGAGTATAACCCATATTTTGTAATAATGTAATTTACTGAATCACTGTTATACAACTGAGACTAACTACAAGTCAACTATGTGTATGTGCAGTCCTGCCTGACTCTCTGCAACCCCAGGGACCATAGCCCACCAGGCTCTTCTATCCAGGGGATTTTGCAGGCAAGAATACTGGAGTGGGTAACCATTCTCTTCTCCGGGGGATCTTAATCCAGCGATCAAACCCGTCTCCTTAAGTGCAGGTGGATTCTTAAACATCTGAGCCACCAGGGGAACCCTAAGAACTGATTGTCAAATGTTTCTCACTTTCCTTTTTCTCCACCAAGCTCTTATTGAGGATACTCGGCTTTGAGGGGACCGTGGGCAGGCGCCTGGGAGAACTCTGTGGCCCTCTGGGCCAATGGCACATTTTCTACTGACCACACTTGGCCAGAATCCACCCACTTACTCGAAGCCAGCCTTGCCCTTCCTGGTATCAACGGGAAGTCCGGAGACAGGAGCTAGAGAAAAGAGTTAGGTTTCATTCTTCCAAAGAAAATGGAAGGCATCCAGTGATTCTACCCAGAGAGGGAGACAGAGCAAATGAAATCACACAAAGACACAGAACAGAAATGACCTTTCCTAACACAGCTTTCAGACTCCTCTGGCATTGAAACATAAAGGCTGCCCCCTCAGAAGAAAACATCAGAATGACTAGATAATTTGAGAGGATGAGGTGCCCTTCCCCCTACAAGTAAAATCACTACAATCGGCTATTTTCCCCCACTTTTCCCTCTTGGTTTGTAACAGGTTGGAAATGTTAGGTTTTCTTATTTGATGTCTCTCTCTCCTCCTCTACCATCAATTCCATGAGGCAGAGGACAGCGCTCCCCACCCTGCCCTTTACTGTTCCCCATGCTGGGCACACGGGTAAACAAAGGACCAACAGCTGAACCCCTTAGAGAGGCCACACAGAGGAGCCGAGATGTACCGTCCACCCCTCCATTTTCAGGCTCAGTAGGAGTGAGGCAGGCAGTAGATGGGTCCCCCAGGGTAAAGCGGTGGGAGATTCACCCTCTGTGGTCCCAAACTCCAAGATGAGACTAGCTGGGCAATTACAGGAGAAGGCTAGGCCCTGTCCAGATCACATAACTCTCTTTCCTGAAGTCAGGAGACTTTCCCAACCACACATACACAGAAAGGCTCCTTGGAGACCAAAGGGGAGTTATGTCAAGGGACGTTCCACTCAGAGGCCTTTTTGGTAGGATCCATCTTGGCTAAAAGATGTTTGTGCACACATGCGAGGATCCTGAGATATAGAAAATATGGAGAGTGAGCCAGGCAAATCAGAATGATTAACCAAAGGAAACCTGGAAGAAATACCGGGTGATTTAAAAGTGATAATAATAAAAGTGATTCAAGCTGCCACGAGGACACGACTCTCTCTCCCCAAGGCCGCTCGTGTTCCATCTACTGTACTGCACTTGTTTTTCCCCTCTTAATAAATACTTTACGTTGCTCACTACTTCCCATCTTTTCTGCAGGAGCCAAAGGGCCAGGGCCCTTGTCACTGACCAACCAGGTGCTTTCACCACAGCAACCTGGCCTCAGTCTCTGGCTGGGAAGCCAAGTCCCACTGCAAGCCACCGAGATTAGGAGTGCCAAAGGACTGAGTGGGGTTCAGGTCAACTAAGGATCCGGGGCAGGCCAGCCCAGGGTGAGGTCTTCTTGCTCCAAGTCCGGCTCTGTCACTACCAGGCTGCTCCAAACAGTTCACGCTGTAGGCCAGAGCAGAGTTCTCCAGGCCAGAGCAGTTCCAAATAGTAGTCTAAGCCAGAAGCGGCTTTACGAAGCCATTGGGGGAATTCCCCAGTGGGCCAATGGCTAAAACTTTGCGCTCCCAATGCAGGAGACCTGGGTTCGATCCCTGGTCAGGGAACTAGATACCATATGCTGCAACTAAGAGTTCACACGCCACAAGCAAAGATCCTGAGTGCTGCCACCAAGACTCTGAGGCAGCCAAATAAAAAAAAAAAAAAAAAAAAACCTTAAAAGAAGAAGCTATCAGGCAGTTAGTTGCTCAAGAAGTTAAACTGAACTACCATGTGACCTAGCAATTCCAACCCAAAGAGAAGTGAAAACATACACCCACATAGAAAACTGCCAATAAATGTTCACAGCAGGCTTATTCACAATCACCAAAATGTGGAAATGACTCACATGGGCCACCCATGGATAAAGAGACAAACAAAACGCAGCATACCCCTACAATGGAGTATTATTCAGCCACTGAAAGGAATGAAGCCCTGAGTACATGCTGCAGTGTGGATGAACTTTGAAAATGTGATGCTCTGTTAAAGAAACCAGATGCGAGTGGTCATGCAGTATGATCATGTCTATATGAGGTATCCAGAAGGGGTGATTCCAAAGAACCAGAAGCAAATGGGTGGCTGCCAAGCACTGGGGCAGGAGAGACAAGACACTGCTTAATGGGTACGGAGTTTTATGCTGGGCTGAGAGAAATGCTTTGGAACTCGATACAAAGGTGGTGGGTTGCCCAACACTGTGCACGCAGCAGGCATCACTGAATTACATACATTAGTGTTACACGACTGAGGTTTCGATTAACGTATACGCACTACTACACATAAAACAGATCATCAACAGACCGACTGTATAGTGTGGGGAGCTCTACTCAGTACTTTGTAAGAGCCTATATGGGAAAAGGCTCTAATTCTTTTTCAGATCAGATACATGCATACGTATAACTGAACAACTTTGCTGTATGCCAGAAGCTAACATGACTCTTGTACACAACTATATTGTTGTACACAACTATTGTAACACAACTAACTGTAAAGCAACTATTCTCCAATGTAAAATTTTTTTTTTTAATGTTCCATGAATTTTAGCTTAAAGGAAACAATAAAGAAGCCACTGGAAAATGGTACTGAAGAACCCGTTCGCAGGGCAGGAACAGAGACACAGACATAGAGAAGAGACTTGCCCGAACACAGGTGGGGAAAGAGCAGGTGAGACGAGTTGAGAGAGCAACCCGGACACATGTACACCGCCACGCGTGAAACAGGCAGCTATCAGGAAGCAGCTGTGCAGCTCAGGGGTCTCAGCTCGGTGCTCTGTGACGTCCTAGAGGGCTGGGATAATGCGGTTGGGAGAGAGGTTCAAGAGGGAGGGCTGTGTCCAAGTATACATGTATACTTACAGCTGATTCAAGGTACTGCCAACAGCAACCAACACGACCCTGTAAAGCAATTATCCTCCCATTAAACATAAATCTGAAACAACAGCAACAAAAAGCCACAGAAGTGTTGGCAGGCAGGACAGTGCTGGGTCGATGCTCACGCTTTCCAGGCAGGGCTATCTGGCATCCAAGCTGTACAATACCTCGGATACAGCAGAAGTCAACTGATGAAACATGTATATGTACGGCTGAGCCCCTTAGCTGTTCACCTGAAACTATCACAACATCGTTAACTGGCTCTACCACCAATACAAAACATTTTTTTTAAAAATACATGAAAACCACAGATGTGCTAGACTAGATGTTCCCAGATGTTACCCTTGGCATTCACTTTGCACTGTGACCCCCCTGTAACAGAGCATCTTCCCAGGACAGACCACTCCATGTCCTCTGCCTGCCTCTTGTATGTAGAGAAACTTTAGCCAAGGAATAAATTTGATCATAGAAGTGAGAAAATGCAGACACAAAGAAAGAGTCGAGCAAGACAAAATAGCAATAGTGAAACCGTTAAACAAGTCAAGGGCCTTTAGTTTCTCAAGGGCTATCGGTAATATTCTGAGCCATACCCTTTGAGCTGTTTTGCAGACCCTAAAACCCCACCGGGTGAAAGAAGTTAACTGTAGGATGACAGACAGCAGCAGTGACATAAGCTGCTCCAAATTACAAAATTCTGAGAACTGGCCGCAAGCAAACGCTAGCAAACTGACCCTGGAATTTTGTGCCTAAAGCAATCAAGATGATGTTCATCAGGCCGTGGACTACTGTTCTGCATATAGCTCCATCCCCTACCTGTGCCTCCCTGAAACTCCCCTTTCAAAGTTCTTGGCCCGATCAACAGTGAGGAGTTGGGTTCTTCTTGAGCAACAAGCAGCTAAACCTAAACCCAGGTTTAGGTTTATATAGTTGTTTATATACACAGCTATATAAACACAGGTTTTACAATCCTGTGTTCTCTGAAGATACCGATACAGCGCACATGAGCTCCACTGAGTTTGCCCACTTGAGAGACCAGGTACGAGGGACATCACTGAGAAAGGCCAGTTAGAATTGTATAAGTGCTGGGACTTCCCTGGGTAAATGATCCAGTGGTTAAGATTCCGTGCTTCCATTGCCAGGAGCGAGGGTTCCATCTGATTGGGGAAATAGACCCTGCAGGCTGTTGAGGCATGGCCCCAAAATCCAACCAAACGAACAACAACAAAAAATGAAGGGATATTATCTGAATAATAAAGAAATGAGCTGCCAAGCTATGGAAAGACGTAGAGAACCTGAAATGCATATTCTTAAGTGAAAAAAGCCACTCTGAGAAGGCTGATTCCCGTGTGTATGATTCCAGCTCTACAATAATCTGGGAGAGGCAAAGCTATAGAGCCAGTAAGAACAGTGGCTAGGGGCTGGGGGAGGCAGGCAGGAACACCAAACAGTTTTTCGGGAGTAAAATCACTCTGTAAAATACTCTGTATTATAAAAACACTCTGTAAAATACTGAGATGGTGGATACACGTCATCCACATTTGTCCAAACACACAGAACGTACAATAGCAAGAGTGAACCCTGATGCCGTGACGGATGCCAGATGACGATCACGTATCAGTGTGGGTTCCCTCAGTTGTAGTAAGTGTGAGGGATGCTGAGAATGGGGGAGGCTATGCATGGGGCAGGGAGTACATGAGAAATCTCTGTATCTTCAGCTCAATTTTACTACAAACCTAAAACTGCTCTAAAAAAATAACCTGAAAGGGTAAAAAAAAATTTTTTAAGGTATTTATATGTGTGAACACTTTTCCTCAAACTGCAGAGAATAGTCACAAAACAGTTAAATGCACTCGACAGTACACTTGGCCATGAACTTTTTCTTTTTTTTTCCCAGTCTTTCCAAGCCTCAGATTCTTGTTTCTTTAACATTCTTCAGACTTAGGGGAAAAAAAAAGAAAGAAACCTCCGGGTTTCTCTCTTTCATTGCCCTTGCTGGATCTACTTTCAATTCACTCGTGCACCCATGAAAAACAGACGACTCATTGTCAACATCTGAGTCATAAATACAGGAGATAACTTTAATAGGATCCAAAATGCAAATCAGAATTTTGTAAGTAAAATTCCAACGTCTACACTTACTCCTACACAGAGATCTTGGAGCCCAGAAAGTCAAAGCAGGATTTTAATATCCCAAACACGAGAGGCTGTCGCTGGGGGGAAAACCGAAGCCAAGTCTGTGTGTGAGTGTATGAAGCCACATTTTATAAATAGTTCAGGGCCCCAAAGAAGTGTTCTCGGTAGCAACTGTGGAGCCAGTTGTCCCAGAGAAAACATTTTCATGGGTAATGTTGTGGTCGGCCAGGAATGAGTCACGTGCTCTAAGCTGGCTAAAACAGATGCAATAAACTGATTTCTTTTTGTTAATAGGACACAAACCCAAACTTGCATGTACAGGGCCTAGATGGACTCACACTATACAAACAAGATATACAGCCATTCAGGGTTTGAAATTCATACAAATTCTTCTTTGACGTCCAAGTAGATATGAAATAAAGCTCTTGCAATAACTGAATGTGATGCAGTGCTTCCAACATACTCCCAAGTCCCCAACAAACAGGGCAGCGCAAAATAGCCAGTTTGTAAAAATATACAGATAAGCCTCTACTTAGAACAATAAAATGGAATGTCTACTGAACACTCCAAGCGCCAGGCACCCGATGTTATTTTTCAAGTTCTGCAGACTATGTATGTTACAGTCCTTGAAATAGGGCTCTTATTTTGAAGATTTTGAAGACTCCAATGGATAACAGTTTGAGACAATTTATATGCCACCGTCTGAGCAAAACTGCTAAATATGCATGGCCTTCAATTTTGTCAAGAGAAAGAAAAATACACGCTTGTGATTGGGGTGAGTGGCAATTTTTCAAAACCAGAAGTTAGGGTTTAAATTGACAAAGTCGTACAGCAATGACTTACCGTCACCTTCCAAAATGAAGTTTTATCACCAGGTAGGAAAAGAGGGGATGACATTCATAGTGCTGGCAAGTTACAATGCCCTCCTTCTAGCATCTCACATCTACCCCAATCAATTAACAAAGCATGTTTTGTTCAGACCATGAATGAAAACAGCTTCCTTCTGTGCATCTTATTAAAACTTGAAAGCTACGGCTTGCTGCCACTGATGACGTTTACTGGGTTCCAACAGCCTCATGTTCAAATCTGACTCACTAGCCATCCACTCAACTCACCATCGGTCATGTTGACATCGCAGGATATTCATCCAGTCTGAAGTTTTCTATCATGAAGGACTTTGTACTATTATGGAACAAATAAAGGCTCTTTGTAACAACAGCTGGAAACACAACATAAGACCTTTCTTCACATGGCAAGAATTGATAAATAGTTCACGGAGTGAACCAAAGACTTTATTTTTGAAAAGCAGAAAACAAAGTACTATGAAGTATATCTACAGTCATTGTAAAAATAATTCCTGGAAGTTTCAAAACATTAAATGAATAAGCTGAATCAATGGGTTATGACTATAATTTTCACCCAATATACAGATTTGTGATCAATGTCTAGGCTTTGATTTCTAGAGTATTATTCATATGCATTCCTTGTGCCTATTCATTATCAAAACAGGGACTCTTGAAAGTCGAGCCCGGCTTTGTCTTGATTTCAAAGATGACAAACTGAGAACTCTAGCTTGCTGCTTCAGTCTTAGGAATCAAGTCTTACGATGTTATACAAACTATATTTCTGAAAAATAAAATCCAGACTTCAGATGCCTTTGAAACAGTCGGGTCCCCACGCTTTTCAGCACCATGGTACCCAGACGTGCTCAAACGTGCTTTGTCTTTCCAAACATCCACTAGGAACCCCAAAAGGGCCCAACTTTAATGAGTTCCATTATAGAGGTTTCTAGGAACCACATTAAACCCAAGAAAAGACAGTGGATGAAATAATCCATTACTTTTCCTGTTAAGGCAAAAAAAAAAAATGTGAGTGTGCACTGAAAATGATACCAGTCATAAGGTTATGGAAAATGGTTCTATAAGTCCCTTCTTTCAAAATTATGCTCACAGGTGTTTAAGACCAAAAGAAGGTCACAAAAAGTGTTAATATAAAAAACAATCACTCTACCAGAAAAAAAGCCCTTCGTGGAAAGTGGCTGAGGATCTGGTCCCAAGGAGGCAGATCAGTGATAAGATCCAGCCTTCTATTTCTAGCCTGCATTTATGACCTCATGGCTATGTGGGTGTGAATAACCCGTGCTTGTACTCAGAGACAAATTAAGAAATTAAAGTGAATTCATGTGCTATTTAAAAGCCTGCAGCTACAGAATCTGAGAGCCAAGCCCTTAGCCTATAAGGTTTTTGTCATCAGAAGTGGAAACAGATGGCTATGGTGATAGGCACTAAAGGTTGGTTCAGCCGTACTGGGGCCAGAACAGTTTCAAAAATAAGGCAGTCTGGGGCTTCTGATATGGAGACCACTGAGAGAAAGGCCCACTGAAGCAAGAAGCCAGCCAGTGGCAAATCACCAGAAGATACTCAGACGGGACAACGATCACAGTAAGATGGAATGACTTGGGGTCACGGTCAGGGGGAGGAGGGAGACAGAAAACCCTGGACCCAGCACTCAAGGAGAATGTCTTTGCATGTCTGTGCACGACTCCGAGCAGTCATTTCTGGGGGTTGGAGGTGTGTGATTTTTGCGATATTTTTCCCCCCAAAAGAAGACACGAAGGTGGAGCCCCTGGAGACACGAGACCACCAAGGTAGAGCCTTCACCAGGAGCAGAGGAGCTGGGTGAAGAGTCGGAGAGGCCTTCCTGCAGCACACGGCTCCCGTCAGGTCTGGCCGAGTCCTACAAACGCTTGTAGGTGCCCAGCAGAGCTTTGCAGTTGGGACAGTGGTGGTCCACGTCCTGCAGGGCGTCCACACAGAAAGGGATGAAGCAGCAGCCTGCGATGCACCTGGAACAAAAGGCCACACATACACAGCGTGTTACTGTGATCTGGATGGCAGCCATCAAACAGATACGTGCGTGCATGCTCAAGCTGTGCCCAACTCTGCGACCCCATGGACTGCAGCCCACCAGGCTTCTCTGGCCATGGGACTGTCCAGGCAAGAATATTGGAGCAGGCTGCCATGCCCTCCTCCAGGGGATCTTCCCGACTCAGGGATCAAACCCGTGTCTCCTGGGTCCCTTGCATTGGCAGGGGGATTCCTTACCACTGAACCCCCTGGGAAGATATGTCAGAGTCCTAACCCCTAGAACATATGAATGTGATCTTATTTGGAAAAACAGGTCTTTGCAGACGTAATTAAGGATCTCAAGATAGGATCTTCCCCGATTCTGTGGGGTGGGCTCCTTAAACTCAACGACTGGGGTCCTGATAAGAGAAGAGGACACACAGACATACAGAGAGGCGAAACTTCCCTGGTGATGCAGTGGATAAGAATCTGTCCGCCAAAGCAGGGGACACGGGTTCCATCCCTGGTCAGGCGAAGATTCCGTATGCCGTGGGGCGACTAAGCCCAAGCGGCCTAGAGCCAACGCTCCGCAAAGAGAAGCCACCACAGTGAGAAAGCTGAGAGCCACAATGAAGCAGCAGCCCCGGTCACTGCAACTAGGGAAAGCCTGTGTGCAGCAACAAAGACCCAGTGCAGCCAAAAATAAAATCAACTAATAAGAAAACTCTATCATACTAAATATTCAAAAGAAGAAAGAAATAGAGAGAGAGAGACAAAGCCCATGGAAAGACAGAGACAGAGGCGAGAGAGAGATAGCCACAGCCAAGAACACCCGGACTTGCAGAGGCTGGAAGAGGCAAGGATAGATTCTGCCCTTAGAGCCTTCTGAAGGAGCATGCTGTCTTGGTTCTGGACTTCTGGCTTCCAGAACACTAAGTCCCTTCAGTCGGGTCCGGCTGTATGAGACCCTAAGGACTGTAGCCTACCAGGCTCCTCTGGCCATGGGACTCTCCAGGCAAGAGAACTGGAGCGGGTTGCCATGCCCCTCCTCTAGGGGATCTTCCCGATCCAGGGATCGAACCCATGTCTCTTACATCTCTGGCATTGGCAGGTGGGTTCTTTACCACTAGTGCCACCTGGGAACCTTCCAGAATGGTGAGAGAAAACAGTTCCTTTCGTTTGGAGCCATCGGGTTTATGGTCGTTTGTTATGCCAGCTCCAGGTCTCGCCAAGGCTGTCACAACAGACAGACTGTCCTGGGCATATTATCAGCTCTTCAGGCACGGGGCATCTTTCAAAGTCTTAGACTGCAATCAGCGAACTTCTCTTACAAAGGGCCAGAGAGTACGTGTTTCAGGCTACACGGGTCTTATTCTGTCGCCGAAGCGTGAAAGCGGCCACAGATAAACTGTTCATAACGGGCGTGACATGTTCCAATAAAACTTACAAGGGGCTGGATTTGGCCCTTGGGCTGTAGTTTGCCAACTCCTGTCTTGGACTGATCGCTTTTCCATACGGAGAAGCTGCTTCTCACAGCAGCAACCAAATAAAGACCCACAAATTAAGTCCTTTAACCTGCATAAGCCATCATCAGCACACACAGGAAGGACCTCCCTACAGCCTGAGGTGTAAGAAGAAGAACATTCAGTCTTTGTCTCTGATTCCTGGCACAGAGCTCCAGGACTCTTGGAATTTCCTGAGTGACGGAGTTGCATCTTCATATTCACAAGGAATCGCTTTCTACCACACCGGAGTGTTTGCTAAGGAGGGTGCCTGGGGTGGGTCCCTAGACAGGCTTAGGATCAGCTGGTCACCAGAAAGACCAAGTCACTAGAGGCTTAAAACTCTCAGCCCCAGTCACAGACCCCTGGGGCGGAATGGGGGTGGAGGGGTGAGGGCTGAGGACTAGGTTATAAAAGCTCTTGAACAACTGTATTTGGAGAGCTTCTGGGTTGGTGGACACATTTATGTCCCCAGAAGGTGGCTGCATCCCAGCTCCACAAGGACAGAAGCTCTCAGGACCCATCTGGACCTCGCCCTGTTACCCCCTCATCTGGCTGTCCGTTTGTCTCCTGTATAATAAACCGGTAAATGCAAGTGAAGTGCCATTCTGAGTTCTGTGAGCCATTCTAGCACATTATCAAACCTGAAGAGCAACTAGCAGGATCCCTGATTGGTCCAAAGGACCGGGGATCCAGGACTTTTGAGTGGCATCTGAAGTGGGGGGCTGGCTGTGGGACTGAGCCTTTAAGCTGTGAGGGTCTGCACTGACTCCAGGTCATTATTGTTTGAACTGAATGGAATCACTGGACACCCACCTGGTGCTGGAGCACTGGCTGGTGTCAGAAAACACCCCACAGCCTTACAACCAAAGCTGGCCAAAAGCACAGTTAAAAAAAAAAAATTCAGCATTTTACAGGAAGACACTGATTTATATAAAGCAGGATCCGGAAATAATCCGACAAGGAAACAATCTCATGAATGGAATTTCCTACTGCCTAAGCTTACCTGGGTTCACATAAGGGCAGCGTTCAGAGATAAGCCTAACCTCTGGCTCCAAGGGGCAATGCACACACACTCACCAACTTTATCCTCAACAAACCCCACCACCCCCAAGGGAGGCATTAGCACTCCGAGTTTATAGGTGAGGAAACTGGACACAGGGAGATGAGGTCACCTACCCACAGCCACGCAACAGTGAGAAGCAGGACCTGAGAACACGCTACTGCACATAAGGAAGAAAAAGGAGGAAGGGACAGAAAAAGCTGCCTCCATTCGAAAGCCAGGGGCTGATATGGGATAAACTTTTCCATTTTGTCCTCCCCTGATTTCAAAGATGAAGTCAGTTTCAAGAGGAATGTCCAAAAGATGATGAACTTCTATGTCACATTTTCATTATCCTTTCTTCCCCACTGTATGCAAGTCCTCAAGGAAGTCAATTAAGCTCTTAGGGGCTTTGAGCCTCTCTTTGAAATTAGGAAGAGAACTATCACTCCTTCTCTTTTTTAGGTCACAAGCAGAAAATGAGGAAACAGCCAAGCAAGGCTTCTGAAAAGAAACACGCAAACCCTGCTTCCTTCAAGGAAGAAAACTGAGCGCTGAGCTTTGCCGAGTGACTCACACAACCAGGAGTACAGAGGCTGCCTGCCTTTGTTTGAGGGGGAAAAAGAAATTATGTGGTGCTTCCTCAAATTTCTCCCAGGACAGAAAGTATTATCTCTTTCAACATAATACCCTTGGTTCAGACATAAATATTTACACACTCCCCTTGTGGAAATAACAGAAAACTACTGGGGGTCATAAAAGGATAAGAAGTTTTGAAGAGAAGACTATAAAGTATTTTAATGTACACATTGTTTAAAGCTTCTCTCCGAATCAAACAAACATTATTACCTAGGTCATGAAATCCTAGAAGAAAAAAAAAATCCCCAAGGGTATCGTCCTACACAGATGCACCCAGCTACCTCGCTTGTCCCGACATGCAGGGAGTGGTCTGAGAACAAATGACGGGTGAGCAGCCTCTAGGCGCTGATACGATCGAGGGCAGGAGTCCTCAACTGGGCACAATTTCTGGGTTGTAACAATGGGGGCAGGGGAGCTACTGGCATCCAGTGGGGAGAGACTAGAGATGCGACCTCAACATTCTACAGGGCACATCCTGCAACAGAGAAGAAAGCCTGGAGGAGAGGAATCCAGCAGCGCTCAGGGTCTGAGTGGACCCCAGACTTACCCCAGCAAGCACAGGCTCCCACAGGAGAGCCAGGTGAGGGCGCCCGCATTGTACGACAGCTGCGTCACAATCATCTTGTTGCAGGAAGGGCAACACATCTGGATCGGGCGGTCATAAAAGGAGAGGGGCTGCTGCACGTAGACTGTCTGCACGGCAACTGACGGGAGGGACAGAACAAAGCGGCCAATCAGCCAACGAGGGAGACGTCTGTTAAGTGCAAACCAAGAGGGGCAGGGTCTCGACAGATACCTGCTCATCCGTGTTCAGGGCAGCACTGTTCACAAGAACCAAGAGGTAGAAGTGACCCAAATGTCCATCCATGAATGACTGAATGAACAAAATGTGGTCCATTCATTCAGTGGAATATCACTCAGCCTTAAAAAAGGAAGGATATTCTGACACATTTTGCAACGTGGATGGACCTTGAGGGCATCAGGCTAAGTGAAACAAGCCAGTCACAAAAAGACCAATACCGTATGAGTCCACATATAGGAGCCAACTAGAGTAGCCGAATTCACAGAGATAAAAAGAATGGGGACTTCCCTGGCAGTCCAGTGGTTAAGACTTAGCCTTCCAATGCCGGGGAGCAGGTTCGATCCCTAGTCAGGGAGCGAAAATCTCACATGGGCGTGAAGATCTCACATGCCTTAAGGCCAAACAATCAAAACATAAAACAGAAGCAATATCGTAATGAATTCAATGAAGGTTTTTAAATGGTCCACATTTAGAAAAAAAAAAGTGTACTGGTGGGTGCCAGGCCTGGGGGATAAGAGGAATTCAGTTCAGTTCAGTCGCTCAGTCTGACTCTTTGCGACCCCATGAATCGCAGCACACCAGGCCTCCCTGTCCATCACCAACTCCCGGAGTTCACCAAAACTTACGTCCATTGAGTCGGTGATGCCATCCAACCATCTCATCCTCTGTCGTCCCCTTCTCCTCCTGCCCCCAATCCCTCTCAGCATCAGAGTCTTTTCCAATGAGTCAACTCTTCGCATGAGGTGGCCAAAGTACTGGAGTTTCAGCTTTAGCATCATTCCTTCCAAAGAAACCCCAGGGCTGATCTCCTAGAGCAGCCATTTAATGGGTATAGAGTTTGTTTTGTAAAATGTAAAGAGTTCCAGAGATGTGAGGTGGTAGGGATGGCACAAAAACATGAACATATTTAATGCCACTGAGCCATGCACTGAAATGCTTCAGGCAATCAAGTTTATGTGTATTTTACCAAAATAAATTGGGGACTGGGTTAGAAGGAGAAAGATGACAAAAAGGGAAAAAGAGAAAACAGTGGCAGACTTCCAGAATTTTCATTTGAGGGGGTCTTGAAAGCTCCACACATAAGATGGGGTGTGGGGGACTCAGTTTCTGGGGAGACTAGGCCCAGCTCCACCAGGCTTCAAACTCGACCGTCTCTGGACTCAAGTGGGGAGCTAACAGAATGCAGATTCCTGGGCCCGGCCCTCAAGACAGTCTGATTCAGCAGGTCTGGGGCAGGGTCCCCAAACCAATTTTTAAGCTTTTCAGTGGTTCTATGAAGGTGGTCTGCACATGGTAATTTCAGAAACAGTGATGTGATGGGTTTTGGCCTCAATTTTCTTCATCCATAGATTAGTGGTTGCCAGGGGTTAGGAGGAGGGGGGTTGAGGGGCTGACTGCTAATGGGAATGGGGTTTCTTTCTGGGGTGATGGAAACATTCTGGAATGAGTGTTGACGGTTGCACAGCTCTGTGAATATGCTAAAACCACTGAACTGTGTACTTTAAAAGAGTGAACTTTATGGTATGGGAATTCTATCTCAATAAAGCTGTTATTGAAAAAAGTGTAATAAGAACTGTCGCTAGGATTAAATGGGACAAAGATGGTAAAGAACCTCATCCAGTGCTGGTACACAGTGAATCCTCCATAAACAAGCCTTCATTTCACACGGGCTCCTTAACTAGATCCAAGGTTCAGAGATAAGGCTGGCATTTACCGAGCCAGGGAACACTGACCCAGTTCTTTAAAGTCGGAGGACCATGTTGATACACGCAATGGGTATGTGACGTCAGGCTAAAAAGAGAAAACAATGTGGACAACATCCACAAGCATCAGAAGAACACCGAGGGTGATGGAAATCACGAAGCCCTCAGGGCTTAGTGTGTTCTTTTGATTTTTGGCCAAGTTGTTGAAGCTCATAGTTCCGTCAAAGTAACTTCCTTCTGTTCTTTTTTATGTTGTTGAAATGCCATTTCTGTGATCTTTGTATTAGGGGACATTACCACCCAGAGCTAACCAGACTTACTATTCCTAGAAAGACCTATTAATAGAAAGCTCCTGCACACACACCATCCCCTGCAGAGGAGCAGTTCAGTTCAGTCGCTCAGTCGTCTCCGACTCTTTGCAACCCCATGAATCGCAGCACGCCAGGCCTCCCTGTCCATCACCAACTCCCAGAGTTCACCAAAACTTATGTCCATTGAGTCGGTGACGCCATCCAACCATCTCATCCTCTGTCGTCCCCTTCTCCTCCTGCCCCCAATCCTCCCAGCATCAGAGTTTTTTCCAATGAGTCAACTCTTCGCATGAGGTGGCCAAAGTATTGGAGCTTCAGCTTTAGCATCAATCCCTCCAATGAACACCCAGGACTGATCTCCTTTAGAATGGACTGGTTGGATCTCCTTGCAGTCCAAGGGACTCTCAAGAGTCTTCTCCAACACCACAGTTCAAAAGCATCAATTTTTCGGTGCTCAGCTTTCTTCACAGTCCAACTTTCACTTCCATACATGACTACTGGAAAAACCATAGCCTTGACTAAATGGACCCTTGTTGGCAGAGGAGCAGTATTAAAGCACAATTTAGCACTAACATAAATTTTAATAAGTTTTTTGGGGCTGCAAGAATGAGTTACTTATTGATCAGGGTGGGATCTATAAAATAGTCTAAAGCCTTGTCATCTTCCATTTGGAGCCAAGTCACTTCACCATGACTTTTTTTATCTTTTGGCAACGCAACATGGTTAGTTCCCTGACCAGGAATCAAACCTGAATCCCCTGTACTGGGAGCACAGAGTCTTAAGCACTGGACCATGAGGGAAGGCCCCCAGTGACAGTCTGTGTTTATCCCAGGATTATTCATAGAGCTTTATTTACAGTTAACAGTCCTCAGTTGTAGGTACTTGATAAGCCCCATTTTACAGATGGAGAAAACTGAGGCACAAGGAGGCTGATGAACCCAGGCAGCCTGATGCCTGGATCCACTCTCTGAGCTGCTTATGATACTGAATCAGCAACATACCTGAGCAGCAGGAAGTAACAAAGGGAAAGGTCATGAAGAAAGTGCTGGAAGGTATGGGAATGGCCTGCACTCGTGATGAGCTGGGGGTGGGCTGTAGCCTACCCAGTCCTTGATCACCCTTGCATTCTCTCCTTCTCCCACTCCAGCCCTAGCCTCGGGGCAGGAGTTCTCCAGACAAACCTCAGCAGCAAGGGCGGGAGCCTCCCAAATTAAGCTCCCATTCCTACATTTTTCTGGGATAGTTGGTCATCTCCCAGTGATGAACACCAGAGGACTGGCTGATGTCCAACTTGGGAAAGCTCATGAACCATGCCTTATATTATGGAAAAGCCAAGAGCCTCCCTGACATGGAACCCAAGACCAGATGTGAAATTCCAGAACAGGGAGAACTGGACTGACTGCCTAGACTCAGGCAGAGTCGCTTTAATGGCTCTACTTTAAAAAAAAAAAATTATTTTTATCAATTTGAAGTGGTAATCGCTCATATCTGACTATGACCCCATGGATGGTAGCCCACTAGGCTCCTCTGTCCATGGAATTCTCCAGGCAAGAATACTGGAGTGGGTTGCCATTCCCTTCTCCAGGGGAATCTTCCCCACCCAGGGATTGAACCTGGGTCTCCTGCATTGCAGGTGGATTCCAATTAATTTATTTTTTGGCTACACCAAGTGGCATGTGGGATCTTAGTTCCCCGACCAGGGATCGAACCTGTGCCCTCTGCAGTGGAAGGGAAAGGGGCCGGGAAGTTGTACGTACGTACTTGCATTGGCATTGGGGACAGGCACTGGCTGGGTGTAATAGGCAGGTGGGTTCATCCCCTTCCCATCCGGGCCTGTCATGAGCCCCGTGTTCGGCCCAGGCGTGGGTGCTGGAGGCGTGGGATAGTAACTGTTGACAGCCACCGTCTCTTCATAGGATGGGGGCGCGGTCGGCATCGTGGAGGGCCCAGCGGCCGCCTGGTAGGATCCTGGAACAGACATTTCACCTAAAGCAAAACCAGAAGACACCAGGTCAGCAGCTCCACGGACATTCCCACCCCCGTCTAGTCTCTACATTTCCACGCTCAATCTTTCATTTCCTTCTTGATAAACAGATGATCAGGAAATGACCAGTATCCAGCCTTGTTCAAAAGCCACAAAGGGAATGACCATCAAGCCCTTCCAGACCCAGGAAGGACCGCCTTAACAAGAGATTCCCTACATAAAGCTAAAAGGCAGAGCACTTCCCTGGCGGTCCAGGGGTTGACTCTGCCCTTCTCCTGCAGGGGGCACGTGTTCAATCCCTGGTCAGGAAACTAAGATCCCACATGCTAACCAAAAAAAAAAAAAGATTGCCTTGGGTACTGCACATCCTTTGCATTTTCATTTAAATAAATAAAAGGTAGATAATGACAAGAGAAAAATCACCCAAACCTAGAAATTTCTCAGGGCAGGAGCTTCCCTGGTGGCTCAGTGGTAAAGTATCTGCCTAAAATAGGAAGATCCCACATGCCTCGGAGCAACAAAGCCCATGCACCACAACTACTGAGCCTGTGCTCTAAACCTTGGCGCTGCAACTGCTGAAGCCCACAGGAACCTGAGCCTGTGCTCCGCAACAAGAGAAGCCACTGCAACGAGAAGCCCATGTCCCGCGACTAGAGAGTAGCCCACCGCCCTCTCCCCATCGCCACTAGAGAAAATCCTGAGCTGCAACAAAGACGAAAGTAAATTAAACTATGGGGAAAAAGAGACAGAAAAAAAAAATCCCCAAGGCAAACATCAGCCAAATGTGAGCAGAAGCTTTTTCACACTTGAAACCATCACCTAACCACAACCTACCTTTCACAGCTAATGTTTTTTCTTTTGTTGCTTTCTTTCATTAACCACTGCAACTTTTACTCAGTGTTTTGGGGGATGGAAAAAACAAAGTCCTTCAAAACCCAACTACAAACTATGGCAAAAGGAATACTGAGCAAAACAAGCCAGACGCCAAGAAATGCATACCATATAATGCTAGCTACCTGAAGTCCAGAAAGGAACCTTGGGGCTAGAAGTCAAGAAAGTGATTAATTTGGGAAGGGGAAGTGGAGTCTAGAAGCAGGGGAAGGGGGTAAGTCATGTTCTCTTTCTTCATCGGGGGTGGTTACATAGGAAATGTCCACTTTGTGAAAACTAGAGTGGTACAATTATGTGTCCTTCTTTGTATATATGTTAGAGGTTTTTATTTTACTTCTTATCATGCATTCATTAATTTATTCTGGGGAGTATTTGTAGCTTTTAATATATCTGATGACAATTGATTACCTAAGTAATAGGAAAAATATTCTTTAATATGGTATGTGGCTGCTGTTGTTTTAGTCACTAAGTCGTGTCCGACTCTTTTGCAACCCCGTGGACTGCAGCCTGCCAGGCTCCTCGGTCCATAGGATTTCCCAAGCAAGAATACTGGAGTGGGTTGCCATTTCCTTCTCCAATATGTTATAGTTTTTTTAAAAAGTAAACACACAGGCATACACACACCAAGCAGTTCACATTTTGACAGATGAGAATCAGAGCACATATTTCCTTTTGTGAGGGCAAAGAAAAGTCTTTTTTTTCCCCCCTCGCAGAGCTGATGGCTGCCTAGAATTACATGGCCTGGACCCGGGGCGTGTTCCCGTCTGCCGTCCCAAGCTCGGCCGCCCCCAGGGCGGCTGGAGAAGGACACAGTGCCGTCCTTTGTCTGGTTCTGCTTTCCAGCGGGGCAGGGCTAAGGCTGCGTTAGAGGATCCATTCAAACCTGTCTCAGGAGAAACGAGGCCCCGAGCTGTGAAGGCGGTGAGCCACGGGCAGGGGCCTTGGCTGGCCCGGCGTTGCTTCCCACGCACTCTGCCTCTTCTTCTAGAACCCGTGGGAAGCAGAGGCAACCATTCATTCTGCTGCAGGGAAAGGGGAGACTCCTTCAAGGACACTCTGCTTTTCAGCCCAGCCCGAAAGAGGAGATTTCTCTGGGGGAAGAGATGAAAGGGCTTTCAAAGTGGAAAGAGAGGCCTGGGGAAATGAATACACAGAAAAATCAATCAGTAAAGCCAGACAGGTTGGGGCTGGGTTCTAGAAAATTTTGAAAGTCCTGTGGAGATGTTTGGCCCTTATTCTATAAGCCTGGACTGTCCAAGGGAACTTTCTGGAATGGGAGAAATGGTCTCTATCTGGGCTGTCCATTACGGTCGCCAGCAACCACACAAGGCTGGCTGAACACTTGAAATGTGACCGAGGAACAGAATGGCTAAATTATATTTAAGTGATTTAAATTTAAGATAGAATATGGGGGTGGAGTTGGGGGGGTGTTCCCTGGAGGCTCGGTAGAATCAGCCTGCCAATGCAGGAGAAACAGGTTCGATCCCTGATCTGGGAGGATCCCACATGCCTCGGAGCAAGTACGCCCGTGGGCCTCAACTGTTGAGCCTGTGCTCTGGAGTCTGGGAGCCGCAGTTACTGAAGCCCTCACGCCTACAGCCTGTGCTCCACAACAAGAGAAGCCACTGCAAAGAGAAGCCCATGCACGCCATCAAGAGTAGCCCTTGCTCGCCGCAGCTCGAGAAAGCCTGCACACAGCAACGAAGAGCCAGAACATCCAAAAAGTAAATAAATGAACCTTAAGAAAAGAAAATCGAAATAGGATACAGGGAACTCCCTGGCAGTCCAGTAATTAGGACTCTCTACACTTTCACTGCTGATGGCCCAGCTTTAATCCCTAGTTGGAGAACTAAGATCCCCACAAACTGTGCAGCAAAGTCAAAACAACAACAAAAGGATACACGATTCATTCATCAGAACACTTTTATGTAAGTCTAGGATGCTTTGGGTATGTGAATCTACTTTTTCAACAGCAAACTGAAGGAACTCTGAATCAAGATCAAATGTTTCTGATAAAATTTTAGCATCCAATTTGGGACGTGATGTAAATGTAAAATACACCCTGATGTCAAAACATTGAAAAAATGTTAATGTGAATATCTCATTCATAATCTTTTATATGTCTCCATATCAAAATGATATTTTTAGATAGCCAGAATTAATATGTTGGTAAAGTTCATTTTGGGCTCCCCAGGTGGCAAAGAATCCACCTGCCAGTGCAGGACATGCAAGAGACCCGGTTTGATCACTGATCGGGAAGATCCCCTGGAGCAGGAAATGGCACCCACTCCAGTATTCTTGCCTGGAGAATCCCATGAACAGAGGACCCTGGTGGGCCACAGTCCACAGGGTCACAAACAGTCATACACAATTTAGTGTACATGCTTTTTAAAGTTAATTTCACCTGTTTCCTTTTACTTTTCAAAATGTGGTTGTGTTCATCGCTCTCAGTCATGTCCGACTCTTTGCCACCCAGTGGGTTGTAGCCTGCCACGCTCCTCTGTCCATGGAATTCTCCAGGCAAGAATACCGGACTGAATTGCCATTTCCTTCACCAGGGGACCTTCCCAATCCAGGGGCTGAACCCAGATCTCCCACATTGCAGGTGGATTCTTAAATGTGGCTACTAAACAATTCTGAATTGCCTATGTGGCTCTTTCTGGTCCTATGGGACAGCAATGGGAGCCATGGAAGGTTCTAGAAGAAAGGTTCACCCTAGACAGGGCAGAGGAAGCAGAAGGTCTGTAGGGAAACAAGAAACACAGTTCCAAAGGCCCCTATGTGTGGGTGGGGCTGGAGGTCTACAGTACAGGAGGAGTTAACCAGAAGGACCACAGGACATCTCTGCAAAAACAGGTTTAGGGTTTAAAACTGAGACAGACTGTGAAAAGCGGTTAAAGTTCATAACTGTGTCAATTTCCTCTGCTACCCAGAAACAGAAGAAGTGGGCGGGGAAGCTGGCCACAGACCTTAGCCCCAGGACAGGTCTCTACCAGGCTCACCTCTGAAGTCGGCTGCTGTCCCCTCCAGGCTGTCCCCCACCAGCCGCACCCTGCAGCCCCTATCTGTGGACTGGGCTGGAGGAGACCCAGCCGGGAGAACACAGTTGCCTGGCGCTTCCAGGTAATTTACGTCCGTGCTGACCATCAAGGACTCACTGTCCCTTCCTGTCTCAGGAAAGGCAGCCCCCGGAGCTGCCCGCGCCACTTATTATGAAAAATGAGTCATATTTAAAACACCACAAGGGCAGAAAGCATCTTGGGGGGTGGGGTTGGGGGTCCAGAAAGTCTAAAACAGCGCAGTCGGCTATGGTTGCAAGCAGAGTGCTTTGCGAGGGGAAGGGGCTTCCCTGATGGCTCAAACGATAAAGGAGACCTGGGTTCAGTCCCTGGGTCAAGAAGATCCCCTGGAGAAGGAAGTGGCAACCCACTCCAGTATTCTTGCCTGGAAAATTCCATGGACATGGACAGCAAAGCCCAGTGGGTTACAGCCTATGGGGTAGCAATGAGTCGGACATGACTGAGCGAGATTGCCTCTCTCTTCCGAAAGGGAAGAAACTCGGCCGGGAATTGCGAACTGTGCTGTTGAGGGAGAACAGGCAGGAGGGAGAAAGCTGGGGGAGGCGGGGTTCTTTCCAAGACACCTCAAGGAAGGAAGGCCCTGGGTTGCTGTTTTGGAAATGAACACCCACCCACCCTTGCCCCCTTTTATTAGGCATCATCAGCTTCCTTGTAGTCACGTCCTATTTTCTGGAACTTTAGGACACTGTCTCTCGGGAACATGGCTATTGGATCAAATAGCCACATAAACACGCTCATAATTTTGCAAAGAACAAGAGCCAACAGCCTAGAATGGGTTGTGTGTGTGTGCGTGTGTTTTTAAGAAAAAACATAACCAGCTGCTTCAAAAGCTTTCTAAATAAATTCCACAGCCTGCTTTCTTCCCCAAGGCCCCAGGCCAGGAAATGCCACTTCAGTGAGTCCCCATTTTTTTTTTTTTTTTTTGCCTCCCTCTCGCCATCCCCCATTTCTTTTTAATTTGGTTTCCCCCAAGAACAGGAGGCCCACCGAGGCCACCCACTTAACCACCCTTCCAGAATGGGTGGTCGTTCAACTGGCCTCCATCTGCTCCTCCTCTCCCCCACAATGTGAAATGCTTAAGGGCAGAGGAACAAACAGACACGGACAGACACAGGGGGACACATGCAGACGCCCTCCACTGCCACCAGAGAACGCTTTATCGCTCCAGAGCACAACTCCATGGAAGACATGTGGGACAAACTGGAAGCCACAGGAAAGCAACTCTGAGTTTAACAAAACAGCAAAGCCACAGTTCTGCCACAAAAAAAGCACAGCCTTGAGAATCCTTTGGTTGCCCCCCGGGTGGCTTGCGGTACAGGCCTCTGCAGACCTCAGGTTGCCATAGTTACAGGGAGCTTTGTGGGGGAATAAAGGAACAAACAAGGGGGTCTCCCTCCTCCCTCCCCAGTTGTTTAACTTTGTTATTAAGCCCCTGAGAGTGGCTTTTCTCGACTGTCCATTTAAAAGGACACACTGAAGGGGACTCTCCACCCACCTTCCACCTGCCCCCACAGGAATCAGGGAAATGTTAAGGGCTGGAGATTTCTCTTTGCACCATCTCAGAATGACTCTTTTATTTAGCTCCTTCCAAATCCAGAGAGAGGCATTTCAAACTCATTTTTAAACATGGAAAATGTGACTGGGGCTGGCCTCCCGGGCACGCGACCCATGTAGTCCCACAGGACCCTATGGGCACAAGGGCCTGCCAAGCTCAGCTGAATGCGGCCGCCATCCTGAAATTCCAAATACTTCTTGAACCAGGGGCCCTGCCTTTCCATACTGCATTGGGGCTGAATGTTATGCAGCTGAATGCGACCACTAGTTATAAAAAGGAGGCATTTCTGAGGCACGAAGAGATGCATTCCTGGAGCAAGAAGAACCAGGCTTGACCTTGGAAATTGGCCCGTGACCAGCTGCACCAACCTGGCCCTCATTTTCTCATCCACAAATATGCCTATTGGAAGTCTGGGGTCCTAACTGAAAACATCCCTTGTTCCAAGTCTCAGTGATTTGCTGGGTGGGTGAAAGTTACTCTCTTAAATGGTCAGGGAGGGTTATACCGCTATTTATTCCTGGGCCTACAGAAGTGAGTCTGGGAGTAGCTCATTCATTGAACCCAGTTCAGAGCAGGACTTCCCAATCTTGCTTTCATTACAGCTGCCTCCCCTCTTTCCTCTCCCCCGTCCTCAAGGAAAAAAAAAAATTCAAATTCAATTAATGAATTTGAATATAATTTAATTTCCACCTAACAAGAGAAATTAAATACTAAGAAATAAGACTTGGTTGGGCAGGGTTGAGTGTTGGAGGGCCACACATCACTGTGATATCTAAGATTTTTTTGCCCCACTCTCCCCTCCCCTAAGAACTGATTTTTCCCCATAGGTCCTCACTGAGAACCCACTATTTGGAAAGAAGTATTAATATTTGAGTATCCCCAGTCACCCACATTTATTCATTGAATCCTTCTGATATGTGACCCCTCTTTTTTGCTGTCACAAATGCAATTTTCCAAACTCATTCCTTTTACCGACCAAGTCCTAGGGTCCTTGACATCTGCGTGTTCTTTTCCAGGCAGGCCCAGCCCTCTTGCAACTTCAGTCCCATGAGCCATGAGGAAGGGAGGTAGATGGAGTGAGGGGAGATCAGCCGGGGGACACTCCCTTCTGCTGTACGGGGGCCAAGCAGTGCTGGGCTTGCTGGCGTCTGCTTCCTCCTACACTGGTCACTCCTCTGGGTCTTGAATCTGCTGGGTCCTCACCCCAGGAAGAAGGTAAAGGGTGCTCAGGGGTTGCAGAGAAGCAGGCTTATTTTGGCATCTTTGAATACAGATGTCCTGCCTGGCTGAGCAGTATTCTTCTACTCATACCCCAACCACCACAGATTCACAGCTGCATTAAGGTGAACCATAACGGGCTCTTACTTTACTGCAAGGGGCCCTGTAATTCACACCCTTACCTGCCATCATCCCATCCCCACAACACTGAGTCAGGAATGAAAAATTACAATACCATTAACCTGTTTTACAAATGAAAAAACTAGGTAACACACAAGGGAACTCCCATAAAGTTATCAACTGCCTTCTCAGTGGGAACTCTACAAACCAGAAGCGAATCGCAAGAAATATTTAAAGTGATGAAAGAAAATAAATTACAAACAAGAATACTCTACTCAGCAACTCTCGTTCAGAGTTGATAGAGAAATCAAAAGCTTTACAGACAAGCAAAAGTTAAGAGAGTTTAGCACCAACAAACCAGCTTTACAATAAATACTAAAGGAAGTTCTCTAGGCAAGCAACACAAGAGAAGGAGAAAACCTACAAAAAATAAACCCAAAACACTTAAGGAAATGGTAACAGGATCATACATGTCGATCATCACCTTAAATGTAAATGGGCTAAATGCACCAACCAAAAGAGACTGGTGGGATGGATACAAAAACAAGACCCATACATATGCTGTCTAAAAGAGACCCACCGCAGACCCAGGGACACTTAAGAGATGAAAAGCAAGAGGATGGGAGAAGGTATTCCATGCAAATGGAAACCAAAAAGAAAGAAAAAGCAAACGCCACGCCATCTGAGTCTCAGATTGGGCTTTTTAATATCCCCTCTGTTGAAAGACAGGAGGAAAAATCAAAAGAAAGTTGGACTAGCAATACTCATTATCAGACAAAATAGACTTCAATACAAATGAAAAAACTGGGCACCCAGAGAGGTTGAGCATCTTGTCCAAAGTCACACAGATGAAATTGGCAGGGTTGGGGTTAGAACCCATGATCCTAGGACTCTGGAGCTCTTTAGAACTCACCGAAATACCTCCCAGGCTGGGAGATCAAGACACAGTCAGCAACTCATTTCACACAATGTACCCCTCAAAGAAATGTGAAAGGAAAATCAATTGAACCCTAGGTGACAGGTCACCTCTTTTTACCTCCCTCACACTTCTGAAGATTAATTTCCAGACTTTCACACCACATACCCAAGACAAGATTCTAAAAACACCTGCCCATTTATGGACTCCAGGGCCTCCCAGGTGGCGCGGTTGGTAAAGAATCCACCTGTCAATACAGGAGAGGCTGGAGACATGGGTTTGATCTGTGAGTGGGGAAGATCTGGAGGAGGAACTGGCAACCCACTCCAGTATTCTTCCCTGAAAAGCCCCTGGACAGAAGAGCCTGGCGGGCTACAGTCCATAATGTCGCAGAGTCGGACATGACTTAAGTGACTGAACAACAGCAACAACAAATTAAGGACTCCCAACTAATTTTGTCACTGAAGACTTTCCACTCAAAACGACCTGCTTCTTTATGATGATCAGGGGTCCAGGAGTCACTAATCAACCTACGGTAGATATCCACAGAGCAATTCCTGCTCTTTTTGGAGGAGGCAAGCAATGGGGATTCCCTGGTAGCTCAGCTGGTGAAGAATCTGGCTGCAATGCAGGAGACCCGGGTTCAATCCCTGGGTTGGGAAGATCCCTGGAGAAGGGAACGGCTACCCACTCCAGTATTATGGCCTGGAGAATTCCATGGGCTGTATAGTCCATGGAGTCACAAACAGTCAGACGTGACTCAGCGATTTTCACTTTCACTTTCGGGCTTCCCTGAGTCAGACGTGGCTCAGCAGTTAAGAATCTGCCTGCAATGCAAGAGACGCAGGTTTGATCCCTGGGTCAGGAGTATCCCGTGGAGGAGGGAATGGAAACCCACTCCACTATTTTTGCCTGGAGAATCCCACGAACAGAGAAGCCTGGAGGGCTATGACCCATAGGGTCACAAAGAGTCAGACATGACTGAAGAGACTTAGAGCAGCAGCAATGAAGAGGTGATCTCAGAATTCTGAGATGCCATATCTGTTTAATTTTTATTTTTGGCCATGCCATGCAGCATGTGGGATCTTAGCTCCCCGGCCAGGGATCGAACCCACACCACCTGCAGTGAGGGCACGGAATCTTAACCACTGGGCCACCAGGGAAGTCTTGTGAGATTCCACATCTGTTTAAAAAACCGTCTGGAGCTGAGATATCTCTACCACCTGCTGCAGCTCCCAGGGAAGAAAAAGCAAATGCCACGCCATCTGAGTCTCAGATTGGACTTTTTAATATCCCCTCTGTTGAAAGACAGGCGGAAAAAGCCCTCAAAATCCTGGAGAGAAGCCATGCCAATGGGCACAGCCATCTTCTCTCCTTGAGCTGCGATTAATGAATTGATCCTGAAACCTCAAGACACAAGAAAAAAACTCCAAGTCACTTTCAGCACCAGATTTTTTCCTAAAAATACTTGGCCTAAACAGTCTTAGAATTCCCGAAACACCCCAGTGGAGCTCACTCAAGCTCTGGGAGTCAACTTACTCTGTGACCGTACAGGTGCTCAGTGAAGGGCATGAGGGCCCAGCCTGGCAGTGTTTGCCTGGAATCCTAAATTCAGAAGCAGGGGCTGGACTTCTAGGAAACCTAGAGATGGTCAGCCAACCAGCTCGGTCACTGATATGGCAGTTCCAAAACATCACTGGGATGAACCTCAAAAACATGACTTTGAGAGAAGTCAGGCTCGAAATCATTGTATGATTCCATCCATTTATACAAAATGTACAGGATAGGTAAATCCAGACAGAAAACCAACGGGGTTTCTTTCGAGGGTGATGAAAATGTTCTGGAACTGCCATGGTTGCACAACGCTGTCAGTGGACTGCATGCTGTTGAACTGTACACTTTCAGATGGTGAATTTTAATGTCTGGTGAACGTGAGGAACAACAACAACTTAAGAAAAAGAAGAAGAAAAGGCAGTGCCAGCAGAATTTCCTGGCGGCCCACTGGTTAGAATGCGGTGCTTCCAATGCAGGGAGCATGGGTTCCATCCCTGATCAGAGAACTAAGATCCCACAAGCCATGAAGCAAAAACTAAAAAAAAATAAAAAGAAAGAAAAAGGCAGTGCCAGAAATCTCTACAGTCTCCATATTACAAGCCAAAGCCTGTAATTTAAGCTCCAATCCACTGGCCTTAGTTCAGCCATCCAGTGGCTCGTTTACTAAAAAGAGACCACTGGAGTCTTTCAGATAGCTGCCAATGTGCCTCCCAGTTAAGGTGATCAAAGGTCCTGGGTTGCGCAGGGGTTCTCAGGACACACTGCACCGCTACTCCGCACCCTGGCCCTCTCACTTCACCACCCACCACAGATGCAAATCTTTGACGTGTCTGCAGCCTTGCTTGGATGGCCCCAAACGAGCCCAGAACATGCTGTTTTCTCTTTGCTCCCTCTCACCCCGCTGCGGGTTTCCTTCCCTTCCCCACAGGTCTGCAAATTCCTCTCACCCATCATATCCTTACTCGCCTGTCACCTCCTCTAAGAGGCGATCTCTGGCTTCCCAGGGAAGAATTAATTCCTCCCAAACCTCTCTACATGGTGCAGAAATCAGTGGTGTTATGGTCTGAAGCCAGATGGCCTGTGGTAAGTCACCTTTGAGTTTCCTGGAGCACGACTTTGGTGCCTCAGTTTTCCCATCTGTGAAATGGGCACACTCGCAGTTTCTTCCTCACGAGGCTCTTAGGATTAAATGAATCCACTTGTGACAAGGACCCAGGGCAGTGAGAGACACGCATGCCCTTAGCAAGTGCTAGCTGTCATTACACATATTTCTCTGTTCTACTTGTCACAGGGATTGAAATTTATTAACATCTGCACCCCTAGTGCTCAGAACTAAGCTCAAAACATGATGGGTGCTTCGCAGGGTGACTCACTGTCCCAGTTCACCCAGGATGGAGCAGTTTCCCCAGATACAGGAGTTTTGGTACTTAAACTGGGAAAGAAAGTCCCAGGCAAACCAGAACAACTTGGTCATCCCGATATTCCCACATATATTTGGAGATGATACCTATGCATAAGAAGGACACCAAGATCCATCTTGGATGGCATCCAGATTTGGAAGTAAACATAAAGGGAAGGAACTTAAGAGCTTCTGCTTAGAATCTAACCAAAATAAAGCTTTTTAAATAGAAAGATGTTAAAAGATTCTGATGCTGGGAGAGAGTGAAGGCAAAAGAAGGGGGCGGCAAAGAATGAGATGTTTAGATAGCATCACTGACTCAACAGACACGCATTTGCACAAACTCCAAGAGCTAGTGAAGGACAGGGGAGCCTGGCAGGCTGCAGTCCATGGTGTTGCAAAGAGTCGGACAGGACTTAGAGACTGAACGATAACAGATAGGAAGCTGTTACTAACAACAGACCTCAGTAATAGATGGTCCTCACAGTTCAAGGTAGCATGAGGATCTGGCCAAAGCGTCAGCAAATATGCTCCAGAACTGGAATCACTTAATTGGTCTGGAATCCTTTGTTTCCTCCAGAGTTCTTTGGAGAGAGTGATACTTCTCAATAGGGATGTCAAGGCACAAGATCAAGATGTGGGCAGAAAAAAATTAAAAAGGGAAGCAAACACCAACAAGATAAAAACAGAAAGGAAAAAAAAAAAAAGCCACACCCTCCAAACTTCAAGATTAGTTGATTTTTTTCTCTTCAATGTAAGTTTCATCTTGGGGCTCTGGTGAAGGGGTGCACATGGATTCTGCCAACAATCACTCCCAGTTCTAGTTGGGATTACAGAAGAGAGTGAGGAGGGGGTGCTTCCCTTGGCTCCACCATCCACCCAAGATCTGGACTCCGAGCAGGCGCCTCGCTGCCACCAGCCCAAACTCAGTAATACCTGTTACTCCACATTCATCACCCGGTCCTTGGTGTGGCTCCGAAGCCACTTCATCTAACCCAGATGGTGTGTCATGCATTCTCCAGAAATGACAGTCTTTTATCACGGGTGTCAAGAAAATTCAGAGACTCTAACAACCTGTACCCTGAGACACCATGAATGTCAGCAATTGCTGCTGACATGTGTGGAAAGGAAGAAGGGGGACAGAGTTCACACTGCCGCAGGCACCTCCACCCTCAGTGCTTTATAAGCAGCAAGGATGGGAGGGGGGAGCTTGGCAGAAACTAGGGGCTTTCAGGAGCCTTGGGGGATTTTCTTCCTTCCCAACTCCAATCCTTTCTGGTGAAATGACCCACAGGCAAGCAGGGTCCAAAAACAAAGTAGACGGAGGACAGAGAGGTGACTCCTGATGCTGAGTAAATTCTCCCTGGGCAATTGCAGAAGACACATGGGCTTGACCGCCAACTCCGATCAGGAACTGACCTGGTGGAGAAGCGTGGCCACTGAGCTCAGAGATGTTACATGTGGGATGTGTGTGCCTGGTACCTGATACCGCTGTGTGGGGGGTTTCAGAAACACCTGCGCGGGTCCTGTTATTTAAAAGCATGGCTGGGTACCACCCATCTCTAAGAGGTCAGAGGGAATGACATGGACCACAAACTGCATACCCAACAATGATCTGGGGAAAAGAGAAGACATGGAAGAATGTGAGCAGATGCGGCACATAGAGGGGAACACAAAGGGCCCAAAGAAAGTTAAGACCGTAGGATTTTTTTTTTTTTTTTTGGATGATAGGCTTTTTAAGACAAGCCGAATATTTAAGAGTAAAATCCTGGAGGGCTTCTCTGGTGGCTTGGTGGTAAAGAATTCGCCTGCCAAATGCAGGAGACACAGGTTCAATCCCTGGTCCAGGAAGATCCCTCATGTGAAACAACTAAACCCATGTGTCGCAACTTCTTAGCCTGTGTCTACACCCCAGGAGCCACAACTACTGAGCCCGTGTTCCTAGAGCCCATGCTCTGCAACAGGAGAGGCTACCGCAGTGAGAAGACGGCACATCGCAACGAGAGCAGCCCCCGCTCCCCACAACTGGAGGAAAGCCTGAAGAGCAAACGACCCAGCACAGCCAGAAAGAAAGAAGGAAAGAAGCGTACAACCTCAGTTCAAAACCCAGCTCTTGTCACTTCTAGGCTGTGTGAACGTGTTTCATTTCTCCATGCCTCGGTCTCTTCATCAGGAAAACGGAATTATAATCAGACCCGCACCTTCACAGGGTTGCATGTGTGCAGAACACTGGGCACTCGAGTCATTGCAAAAGCATTAGATTTAACTACTTACAGGGAGGCGGAATCAAGTCCAGGGAGGGGGAGATCGCTTGCTCGCAGTGACACAGACGGGCAGAAGGCAGAACGCAGATCCCTTCACACCACACTTGCCCCTTCTCAGGCCACTTCCTTCACGCCTTTACTTATTTGTCCAAACCGCCTACAGTTTGATCCTCCCACCCTCACCCGCATTGGGGAGACAGAGTAACGCCCTCTAAGGTTGTCCACATCCTCATTACAGAAGGCTCATTCCTGGCAGCTCAGACGACAAAGAATCCACCTGCAATGCAGAAGACCTGGGTTCAGTCCCTGGGTCGGGAGGATCTCCTGGAGAAGGGAATGGCAACCCACTCCAGTATTCTTGCCTGGAAAATTCCATGGGCAGAGGAGCCTGGCGGGCTACAGTTCATGGCATCCCAGAGTTGGACACGACTGAGCAACTCACACTTTCGCTTTCAATTCCCAGAACATGTGGGCAACTCACACTTTCACTTTCAATTCCCAGAACATGTGGTTCTTTTTTTTTAATACTTATTTTTATCTTTTAAAGATTTTTTTAATGTGGACTTTTAAAAAAGTTTTTATTTACTTTGATACAATATGTTGTTCAGTCACTTAAGTCGTGCCCCACTCTTTGCAATCCCATGGACTGCAGCATGCCAGGCTTCCCTGACCTTCACCATCTCCCAGAGCTTGCTCAAACTCACGTCCATTGAGTTGGGGATCCCATCCAATATAGTTTCTGTTTTATGTTTTGGGTTTTGGCCTGGAGGCACGTGGGAACTTAGCTCCCCATCCAGGGATCAAACCTGCACCTCCTGAATTGAAAGACGAAGTCTTAACCACAGGACTGTCAGGGAAGTTCCAGAACACGTTGCCTTAAATGGCAAAAGGGACTTTGCAGCTGTGATGAGGTTAAGGCCCTTGAGAGGAGGAGATGATTCAAGTGGCCCCAAGACAACCACAACAGTCCTTAGAAGACGGAGGCAGGAGGGCCTCAGAGACAGAAGAGGCCCTATTGGCTTTGAAACAGGCTCAGGGAGCCATGGACCAAGATACATAGGTGTTTGCTAGTTGGTTTTCCCAGTAGTCATGTACGGATGTGAGAGCTGGACCATAAAGAAGGCTGAGAACAGAAGAATTGATGCTTTTGAACGTCGGTGCTGGAGGAGACTCTTGAGAGTCCCTTGGACAGAAGATCAAACCAGTCCATCCTAAAGGAAATCAGTCCTGAATATTCATTGGAAGGACTGATGCTGAAGCTGAAGCACCAATACTTTGGCCACCTAATATGAAGAGCTGACTCATTGGAAAAGACCCTGATGCTGGGAAAGATTGAGGGCAGGAGGAGAGGGGATGACAGAGGATAAGATGGTTGGATGGCATCACCGACTCAATGGACATGAATTTGAGAAAACTCCAGGTGATAGGGAAGGACAAGTGTGCTGTAGTCCATGGGGTCCCAAAGAGTCAGACACGATTGAGCGACCAAACAACAAAACCAAGAAGCTAGAAAGGCCAGGAGACGGATTCTCTTCGGCCGAGAGCCTCCAGGAGAGCAGCGCCTGGAGTTTCACCCAGTGACACCCATTGTGGACTCCTGACCTCCAGACTGTATGATAATACACGTGTTGTTTCAGCTACTAGGCTTGTAATCTCTTACAGTAGGCAGAGCAAACAAACCTGCCCACTCCTAGCTGGGTTGCCCAATTCCCACCAGCCCTGAGGACTCCCAAGGGGTCTCTCCCACTCCCACAGCAGTGGCCCCCACCAGAGACCTGAGCCCCTCAACCTCCCATCCTAGCTCCCAGGCATCTGTCCGCCCACCCTCAGCTCAACAGGAACCCTTCTTCAGATTCAACCTCTACTTAAAGCCCGCGAAAGTGGCCACCCCACCACACCCTGCCACATCCCAGGGACGCTGCTCCAGCAATGACCCCTTCTGCCAGCCCTGCCCTCTCAGCTGGCTCGTCTCCTGATCTCAGGCTTGCTTGTGCTTAATCAGACGTGTCTGATTTTTTTGCGACCCCATGGACTGCAGTCCGCCAGGCTCCTCTGTCCATGGGGTTCTCTAGGCAAGAATATTGGAGTGAGTTGCCATGCCCCCCTCCAGGGGATCTTCCTGATCCAGGGATCGAACCCGTGTCTCCGGCATCTCCTGCACTCACAGGCAGGTTCTTTAACACAAGTACCACCTGGGAAGCCCCTCCTAATCTCTAAGCTTGTTCAAATTGTTCCTCATTAAAAGGTAAAAACAGGGCTTCCCTGGCGGCTCAGTGGTAAAGAATCCACCTGCCAATGCAGGAGACACAGGTTCGATCCCTGAGCCAGGGAGATCCCACAGGCCATGGAGCAAATAAGCCCGTGCGCCGCAACTACTGACCCTGTGCTCTAGAGCCGGGAGCCACAACTGATGAAGCCCGTGCGCCCTAGATAGAGCTGGGCTCCTCAACAAGAGAAGCCACTGCAATGACAAGCCCGCGCACCACAGCTAGAGAGTGGCCTCTGCTCTTTGAAACTAGACAAAGCCCGAGCAGCAACAAAGACCCGCACGGCCATAAATAAATATTTTAAATAAGAAAGGTAAAAAAGCCCCCGCTACCCCAGCCTGCATCCTCAGCCCCTCTGCCTGCGAGCTTCTCTTCCACGTCCTCAGATTAACCCAGGGCCACCATCTCCTTCCTCCCTCGGCCATGACCCCTCCAAGCCCACTTCCCATTTCCTGTCCTCCTCTCCCAAGGCTGCTGGCACCTTCTCTGGAAGGACTTCCTCACTAGCCTGGCCTTGCACCTCCATCTTCTTCCGGGTCAGCCCTTCCATGGAAGGACCCCAGGGACTCGGGGGTCTGCAGACAACCCCGAGAGTCCCCTCAACTCCTCAACCCCACATCTGCCATCTTCACCTTTAGCAAAGAGCAAACTGTTTGAACACAGAGCTGGCCTCTCCCCCAGGCCTGGTGGGGAGGTAAACTGAGTCTCACACCATGGAAGCACCTACCAAAATTTAATACGCAGGAGTCCTTTAACCCAGAGATTCCTCCTCTAGGTATGTGCATCGGAGCTGACGCCACGTGTTGAGGCAGTGACAAATGGTGAGCACACAGGGGTACCCACTGCCTTGTTGCTAGAAACCACCTAATTGTCCGTCAGCAGAGAACTGGGTAGATCAGTTACGCTCCACCCATGGAGGGGAATGGCGTGCGACCATCAAGACTGAATGAGGAACTTCATGTGTGGAAACACAGATATCCCTGCGATATTAACAGATCACTGCGTGAAAAAAGCCCAAATGGTGTCTATCATCTCAGGCCATCACTGGTGTACAAGGAAGAAGGATACACATTTCCTTATAAAATACGCATGAAATGTCTCCAAACAGATACACAAGGAAGTGATACAGCAACCGGAAATTCTCTGGCAGTGCAGAGGTTAGGACTCAGCGCTTTCACTGAACCACCCAACCTAAAGAAGGGGTATGGCGGGGAGAAGAAACAGATAACAGTGGCTGCCTGTAAAAGGAGGAGGGAGGTACACTGGGGAATGTAGCTGGATGAATGCTTTTCACTCTTAGACTTGGTCTTTTGTATACTGAGCCATAGCAATACTACATAGTCAAAAAATTAAGAAACTATTTGTTAAATATAATTACAACATAATAAATTTGTAGTTCTATGATCTATTTTTTATAATTTGTATTAATTATAACATACTTATAATTAAATGCTTTAAAATTAAATTAAAAATATAATAAACTTTTTTTTTTTAATAGGGACAAAGAGCCTCTTCTGCAGACCCCATATCTGCCCTTCCCAGGTTGGTTTCTCACATCCTCCCACTTCTGGGTGAAATGACATCATCAGTCCTTGGTCCTATGACTGGTGTGCCATGCCCATCAGCTGGCCTTCGGCCCCTCCCTAAGGATTTGCAGACAGATTTTCAAGTTACTGATTACTCCTCTTTGGTGAGAAGACATGCACACCACCACTTCCTCTATCTCAGTCCCAAATCTGTACTGCTGCTGCCGCTGCTGCTGCTGCTGCTGCTGCGTCACTTCAGCTGTGTCCGACTCTGTGCAACCCCATAGACGGCAGCCCACCAGGCTCCCCCGTCCCTGGGATTCTCCAGGTAAGAACACCGGAGTGGGTTGCCATTTCCTTCTCCAATGCATGAAAGTAAAAAGTGAAAGTGAAGTTGCTCAGTCGTGTCCATCTCTCAGTGACCCCATGGACTGCAGCCCACCAGGCTCCTCCGTCCACGGGATTTTCCAGGCAAGAGTACTGGAGTGGGGTGCCACTGCCTTCTGTACTAACAACATCCTATCGGCCACAGTAAAACTCTTCTCTTTTCATGCAGGAAGTTCTAAAAGCTGAGGATGGATGTGGGATTGTGGGCTGGGTGACATGGGCCCTCCCTCACTGGTCTTAAAGAACCCATCTGAGGAGGGAAAGTGAACCAGCCTGGGAAGACATGGGAGCAAACACAAAGGGGAACCTGAGCCCAGATCCTAAGGCAAGCGGAAGGTCTGAGACAAGAGAAGGATGTAGGCAAAGGAAATAGGAGGGGGATGCAGAGGCAGGCACACCTGTGTTCCATGGGGAAGTGACAGAGGTTGGCCAGGAGGGTGGGGCCAGGTCACGGGAGCCTTTGCACCATCAAGAGTCCGGCCCTGGGACTTCCTGGCAGTCGAATGGTTAAGACTCACTGCAGGGGATGCGAGTTCAATCCTTGGTCAGGGAACTAAGATCCCCGTATGGTGCACAACCAAAATAAAACAAACAAAAAATAAGCCTGGTCTGGGCGAGGTGGGGACAGGATGGATCTTTCAGGGAGGGACCCCACCCCCCCAAGCAGGTTGTTTCATTAACCAGCAGCCCAAAAGCGACTTGAAAAAACCCCTCCAAGTTTGTAACTCCTGCCAAGGATAATTCAGATTCTAAAAATAAGCCTCAAAACCTAGAATATCAGGGGAAAGCAACCACCCAAGAAGCCCCCGTCAGTATAAACAGACATCAAAGGCCCAGCGGCCCATCGCCAAGGGCCTCTCTCCCCAGATCACACAATCAACACGGCAAAAACTCCAGGCTCGCAACTCCCGGTGTTGCTATCGTCTGACCAAGGCCCTTTTTCAATATCCCTCCCCAGAAAGTCTCCTAATCATTTGCTAAAATGATACCCTATTTCTCTCTGCCTCCTTAAGAGTCTGCAAAAAAAAAAAAAAAAATAAGAAAACGCTCACCTCGGAGTCCTGTGGTTCTGTGACACCCCAGGCTGCGCACAGCCCCCATCCCATCCCCTCCTTTGCTGCTTCAAGACTTCTGAAGGCTCCCCATGGGTAAGAACTCGGTGTAAAGAGCAAGCTACTAGCTTCCCTGGGAGCCTCCCTTAAGGAAAGTCAACAAGCTGGGCATTTGTCTTGATGATAACGATCTGCGTTACTTGGGAGGCTCCTATTTGCTTATTTCCTTAATTCTGGCCATATTCCAGATGACTGTGGGTTTTATAAATGTCATGTCTTTGAGAATTATAAAACAGTGTTTCCTTCAGCGAGACTTCAGGTAAGAACAGGGTGGTAAGCATTAACCTCCAGCAGTCTTTTCAGCCTTCCCCTGGCCTATCCGTAACAACCCCAGCCCTGGATGATGCACGCCTTCCTCATACGTCCTAATTGCTTCCTGTCTGCAAATTAGATTCTCTTTCCTTAACTGGCCCACATTACACTCCTCTGGGGAAGGGCTGGGATCCCTTGTTTCTCTGGATTCTCCCTCCACAGAGCTTTGGGGAAAGCAACGCACAGACTACCTCCTAGCCAGAGATTTCATGCACATAGATGGCATGCTGCTGCTGCTAAGTCGCTTCAGTCGTGTCCGACTCTGTGCGGCCCCATAGACGGCAGCCCACCAAGCTCCCCTGTCCCTGGGATTCTCAAGGCAAGAACACTGGAGTGGGTTGCATATATAGCCCATATGTGATGGGGCAATCTATGGCGTAAGCTCGAAGAGTATATTGGCAGGGGGTAGTTTTTCCAGTTTGACATACAGCACTGTATAAGTTTGGGGGGCTTCCCAGGTGACTAAAGTGGTAAAGAATCCACCTGCCAACACAGGAGACACGGGTTCAACCCCAGAGTTGGGAAGATCCCTGGAGAAGGAAATGGCCACCCACCCTAGTACTCTTGCCTGGGAAATCCCATAGACAGAGGAGCCTGGCGGGCTACAGTCCCTGGGGTCACAAAGAGTCGGACACCAGCTTAGCAACTGAACAACAACAGCTACTGTGTAAGTTTTAGGTGTACAACATAATGAAATGAAATGAACACATCATGAAATGATTACAAGTAGTTTAGTGAACAGCCATCCTCTCGTAGTCTCAACACCAAAGAAATAGAAAAAATTCTTTGCATGAGAACTCTGATTTACTCTCTTAATAAGTTTCATGAATAATGTATAGTATGTTCACTATCTTTATTATGAGTTTACATTCTGATTACTTACTTAGAAGTAGAGAGCTAGAGAAGTATGTATTTCTTATGTTTTTACTTTTTAAAACTTATTATTTTATATTGGAGTATAGCTGATTAACAATATTTTGATAGTTTCAGGTGGACAGCAAAGGAATTCAGCCATACAGATGCATGTATCCATTCTTCCCCAAACTCCTCTGCCATCCAAGCTGCCACATAACATTGAGCAAAGGAGTATGTATCTTTTAAATAAGAAGAAAAGACAAATTTCCTTAAAGAATTCCAAATGACATGTGTAGAAGCACCCTGCAAGTGAAAGTGAAAGTGAAGTCTTTCTATCGTGTCCAACTCTTTGTGACCCCTTGAGCTGTCGACTACCAGGCTCCTCTGTCCATGGGATTCTCCAGGCAAGAGTACTGGAGTGGGTTGCCATTTCCTTCTCCAGGGGATCTTCCTGACTCAAGGATCAAACCCAGGTCTCCCGAATTGTAGATAGATGCTTTACCATCTGAGCCACCAGGCAAACCCAAAACCATAGGTTTGACTAGATGGACATTTGTCCATCTGCTTTGTCAGCACAATAATGTCTCTGCTTTTTAACATGCTCCGCAAGGCATGTTGGATCTTAGCTACCCACAGACTGCAGCCCACCAGGCTCCTCTGTCTACGGAGTTTTCCAAGCAAGAATACTGGAGTGGATTGCCGTTCCCTTCTCCAGAGGATCTTCTCAACTCAGGGATAGAATCCTGGTCCCTTGCATTGTGGGCAGATTTTTACCGTTTGAGCTACAGGGAAGTTTCTTCTCTCTCTAAGAAGCAGAGGTTAATCTTGACCCTTCCTCTCCTGGGTGAGGCCTTCTCTGATAGCTCAGTTGGTAAAGAATCTGCCTGCAATGCAGGAGACCTCGGTTCGATTCCTGGGTCTGGAAGATCCGCTGGAGAAGGGATAGGCTACCCACTCCAGTATTCTCGGGCTTCCCTGGTGGCTCAGCTGGTAAAGAATCTGCCTGCAATGTGGGAGGCTTGGTTTTGATTCCTGGGTTGGGAAGATCCCCTGGAGGAAGGAGAGGCTAATGGTCTATGAAAAGAGGAAAAAGAGGAACTCTGCTACAGGGAAAGCTGGCAGCAGCGATGTCTTCTGGGTATCATGTTGTACCCCCTTGTGAAGTGAAGAACCCTTCATCTCTGTGGCCTTCTCCCGCAAAACCGGTAACCCCAGTAAAATCACAAGACAAACATCAGACCAACGCAATGTGAGGGAAATTCTACAAAATCTTTGCCCATTACTGCTTAGAAACAGCCATGAAAAACAAGGAAAGACTGAGGAGACAGGAGGAGAGTTGGTGATGGTGTGATTAAATGCAGTGTAGTACCCTGGATGGGGTCTGGGAACAGAAAAAGGGACTTTAGCAGAAACGTCAAACAATGTCTGGAGGGTGAGCGACGAGCTTGTTTCCTAGTTTCACAAAAGTCCTGCGGTGATGATGTCAGATGTTCACAGATGAGGGAAGACAGTCACTGCGGGAAACTAGGGGAGGGGTGGATGGAACACTCCTTGCACTAACTTCAACTTTCTGGCAAATCTAAAATTAAACTATCAGATGGAGGTTTCCCTGGCGGTTCACTGGCCAAGACTCCCCAAGCAGAGGGCCGAAGGTCAGGGAACTAGAGCCTGCATGCAATAACTAAGATCCCACACAGCCAAATAAATAAATATTAAAAGAAAACTTTAAGATGAACTGAAGCAGGGCAGGCCTTACCCAAAAGCATTCAGTTTTTAAAGACAAAACAGAGCTTCCGTGGTAATCCAGTGGTTAAGAATCTGAATGCCAATGCAAGGGACACAGGTTCAATACCTGGTCCAGGTAGATCCCACGTTCCTCAGGACAACTAAGTTCTTGCGCCACAACTACAGAAACCTGCACGACTGCCTAGAGCCCATGCTCCACAGCAAGAAAAGCTACCGCAATGAGAAGCCCACTTACGCAACTAAAGAGTAGCTCCCGCTCGCTGCAACTAGAGAAAAGTCTGCCCAGCAACAAAGACCCAGTGCAGCCAAAAACATCTTTTTGTTAATTAAAAAAAAAATCAGCTGCTATTAAAAAGAAGTTTAAGGTTTAATTTACCTTTTTTTTTTTTTTAAAGAAAGTTTTATTTCCCCTCAGGTATTTTGGTTAAATGGGAAGGATTAGTGGAGGCCAGGGTGATGATCAGGGATTCTAGTATTTCTCTCTGACCAATTACTAGATAGGTACACAGGTAGATAGGCAGACAGAGAAATACACAGATACCCCCATTTTAAGTGAAAAAGCCTTAAAGTTTAATGAATCTCTTCCCAGCATTTGCACACTGATGCCTGGCAACAAATAGGTGATAAACTATATATATATATATATATATATACACACACACATATACATATCTCACCACAAATAGGTTAGGTGGCCACAGGTAGTTGATAAACTTCTAAAAATACATCCTCCTGAAGTGTATAGAACAGTTTTCTGGATTTAGGTATTAGATCAACACACAAAAGGGCAAGGCCTTCAGAGAGAAGATAAGGCAGTTTTTTCACCACCCATTTAATCCTCTAAAATCAGTTCTTTCAGGAAGAGAAAGAGGAAGATTATTCAATTCCATTCCCTGCCCCCAGAGTCCAGGCCCCAGAAAAGAATACAGACGTTAGAGAAATGACCCCAGGGAAAAAGACATTCCTGGGCAAAAAAGAAGGGCACACACACATGCAAATTGTCGGGCCTCCTAAGAAAATAGCCTAGTTTGTACACAAGGTGGAGAACCAGCTGAGGAGGTCAAACAGAGCTGGTCTTTCACGGTCTCTGGAGAAAACTATTCTTTACCATCTATTAGGAGGAAGAATTTAGACAAAAAGGGAAACTGGGATCTCCAACTCTCTTCGGGAGAGGAAGTGAGAAATTACACCAAGGTTCTTAGGCCAATGAACCCCAAATAAATTCAGTCTACCTCCGTTAAAAACACAGACGCTCACAGGGAAAGATTTCAGAGACATGTTTTCACATTCCATCTTCTGAATTCAGTTTCTTTCGCCAGGCAAAGATAAAGTGACCACAATCTGAGAGTCAGGTTCAAATATGGCTTAAGTACAAATTACAGTGATTTGTGGAATGGAAAATGCTTCCACTGGGGAGCTGGGCTGCGCCCCCAGAATCAAAGGGAAACAATTCCCCCCCTGGATTCCTGGTGAAACCACATCCCCAGTTTCCACATGAATGACGGTTTTTGATGAAACAGCACAATGAGAACATTAATAGGACTGCATCAGGAGACAAAATTATACGTACCCTGATTACAACTTCATAAAAAAGCAGGCACCATGACAAGAAGCCGCCAAATAAGGAAAACTGATGCTAGCTGTTTCATTCACAGGCTGAGATTATAGCGGATACGTTTCGTTATCTTTCATGCTTTCTGTAATATTGTTACTTTTTACATAACTTAAAAACCACCAACGCAGCCTTTATGAATAGTCTCCCTGAACTCAAGGATAGGGTGAGTCAATGCTAAGCTCTTACATTTAACTCGGGAACATTGTCAATTCTAAAACTCCATGAGAGGAAATTCCCTGGCAGTCCAGTGGTCAGGATTTCCTCCTTGCTTTCACTGCAGGGGGCATGGGTTAGATCTCCCAAAATAAATAAATTTTTTTAAAAAAGAAAAGGAAAAAAACCCATGAGCTAAATAGCTTAAATTCTTCACCATTATTTTCCCTGACGTTAACACCCACGAAGAAGAAAGTGCCTCATTAACTTCCTACCTACTAGGTAAACAGGGAATTGCCACTGAGGCACCCATGATATTTACTTTCTTCTGTCCAGGCCCTAAATCTTATGAAAGTACACACAGTTCTTCTATAGAAATAATCTGCAGTCAAAAGACAACTTCGTTGGCTACAAAAGTGTTATCCCTACTGCCCTGAGCTCCAGCACAGGTGCAAACAATAAGATGAAATTGTGAGGACCCAGGAAAGTACCACTTAGAGCTCAGATAACCCCGATAAGTAAACACCAGTTCAGAACTGGCCATGGTTGGGAGGCAAGGGGAACAGGCACCAAAGACAGGGACGTAGGTACTGAAGTACAGCAGAGTTACGGAAGGCTATTTGCTTGGTGAGACGGACCACATTGCCCAGTGAGCTATTTTCACTGCAATAAAAGCACAAACAAATAGAAGACAGGTCACAGTGTCAAAACTCTAAGACTTCGAGTCATGGAACTCATTTTTTTCCACCATCACTGTAGCTGGGGTTGATTCATTTTCAGTGGGAGAATTTTAAGTCCTTGATGGGCATACTCCCATTCTCAGAGTGGCACCATAGCACTGTCAGTCATGGGTAAAAGCAAGGAAGCATGCCCTGTCTATCTCCTTGAAAATGAACTTGGGCTGGAAATGCCTTCTAGTTCTTTTGCTCTCAGTGGCTTCTCTTTTACTGTCCTCAACTATGGGCTAGCCTGCCCTTCCTCCAAAGCTTTGCTGAGCCTCTTCTGCTCATTTGGAATACATGTACCTTCTATGACGTGTATTATCAGATCTTAGCTTTCCTATGAAATTTCCCCTGACTCATAGCTCACTCCTTTCCATTTATTTCAATCCTTCCAGAGACAAGGGCATTGCTGAGCACTGACTATCCACCTGTGTTTTTTTCCACTTTCCACCTGCAGCATAAACCCCTCAGAACCTAGAGACATGTCTTCTGTGTCCTTTATAAGGCTAGAGTAACATTTTATTTCCCCACAACCATCCAGTAAAAGCGACTAGAGGAACAAAGGAAAGTTTACTCACCAGAGACAGTGAAATGACTTCAATCTAGTATTTAGAGACTTAAGAAATTGATCCTCCATCTCAGATCAATCAGTGAGTCACTTAATCCACAAAAACATTACAATGAGGATACATTCACAAATGTGAATAAAAGCATCTATTATTCATGCCTTCAAGTAACAGGAAAGGGGGAAGATGGGCCCCTCCCATCGTAGATCTACAATAGATGTTTCTTAGAGAGTCCGGGGCACCTTTAAACCCCAGTGAAAAGACTGGTTGAGGTAAGCCAGGAGCAGCATGGGTATTATTCCACGCCAGGTAGAGCAAGTCCTGCTTGCAGGCCTCCAAGTCAACTTCGATAAAACCAAACACGCTGGTGGAGTCCCAGATACCAGCTCATGCTGGACACCGCATCCAGGTGAGTCTCATTCTAAGAGTCAATCAGAGATGGCTTGTGCCAGGCCAGGAGGTGGGGTGGGGGGGTAAGATAAGGGAGGCAGTCAAGCACACACAAATGCAAACCACATCTTTCCTTAAAAGGCCCCAGGGGAACTGCAGGGCCAACCTGCGCTCCAGACAGCCCTTGAACCAGCACCAGCTCACCCAGCCAAGGATTTATTCCCCTTGGGAATGGGTGGGCGAGTCTTACCCTGATGCACTAAGATGGGAAGGCCCTGTGCCTTCCAGAAACTGGATTTCCCAGCCACCAAAGCTCAGTCCGACATGCAATGACATCAGCCCCACTTATCGGAAGCACAAAGGCCACCAGAAAACTAATCAAAGACCAGCTGGCCTGATCCCTGGAATGCACAGCCGGTCCAGAATACACCATTTCCCCATCACCTCCTGTCCTGACCCTGATGAAGGGTTTCTGGCACAACAATGACTCCACTGCCCAGATCACAGTGACCTGGAAACCAAACAGAAAGAGGCCACCTACCTAGCTGAGCGTGGAGGGCCAACGTCCACCTCGCCAGCCTGTGCCACTGGTATGCATCTAGCAGCGGCAGTGGACGGGGTCCCGGTCCACCCCTGCGCTCACAGGGTGCCTACCTTACCCGCCCCCCCACACCCCCTCCCCCGCGAAGGGTCTAGCCAGGGCCCTGGCTCTGTTTGCTCTGTGTCCGGAATTTTCATCTCTCGTGGGCTCCCTAGGCCTGCCGGTGTCCGCTGAGAGCCGTCCTGAATACTATGGGGAAGCCCCTGGAGCGGGGAACGGCGGGGAAAAGCAGATATCGTGGACCCCAGAAGTCGAATTTCTGGGACCGACGTCGGAAATCTGTTGGACTTTTTTGTTTGGTTGGTTGTTTTTGTTTCTGAATCGCCGGGCGATAATGAGGCTGGAAACTTCAACTTTGAGAGAGCAGCCACCAAGCGAGACGAAACTTTCTTGAAAAGCTTCGGGGTGTCCTCTCCCGGGGAGGAGGCCCACGCAAGCAACACGGGGCGTGCTTTCAGGTGAGGGCGGGATGACCCCACCGCGCGCGATCCGCGGGCGATCGGCTCACTTTGGGGAGCAGGAACGGGACCCAGCCTGGACTGCGGCGGGAACAAGCGCCAAGTGACTGGAAGCCCGGCCTCGCCGGCCCCGCGTGGAAGATCGCGGCGGGACTCCGACGCCCTCCAACCACCTCGAACCCCGGGGACCCGCCAGGGTTCCGGGACACCGCCACCACTCCCGCGGAGTCCGGAGCGGGTGCTGGCGCCGCACCGAGCCCGCTCTCCACCCACCACCAGCTCGAAGCTCCGCGGATCAGCACCCGGGTCGCTGCCTCCTCCCATCGGCGACCCCAGCCCGCGCCCCCGCCGCCAGCCGACGCTCTCCTCACTCACCGCCGCGCGCGCCGCCAGTCGAGCCGGGAGGTCTGAGCAGTCGGAGCTGGGGGACGGACTGGCTGGAAGACGGCGGGGAGGAGCGCCTGAAGGCGGGGGGCGGGGGGCTGGACCGGCCGGGGCGGGGAGCTCCGGCTCGCGCTTCCGGCTTGTCCCCGCCTCTATGAGCCGCCTGGACCCGATCCTTCCCACTCGCGGGGGCCGCCTCCCCCACCAGGACCTGCGACCCTCTGGCTTCTGCCCTTCCCCTCCACCGGTCCGATCTCCCGCTACCCTCGGAACACCCCCTTGACACCCCCAGACCCCGCTCACTCCCTGGAACCCCCAGTTTCAGCCCAGACCCCACTCTCCCCATCCTAGTGGGGAGAGTGTCTCCCCTTTCGGGTTCTGCTCCTGCTCGTGGATCCCCGCCACGTGCCCGCACAACCTTGAACTCCCCTCCTGATTTCCATCCCTCTCTGCTCTCCCCTGCGCCCCTGGATCCCCATCTTCTGCATTTGTTCTCCTTCCCGGTTCTCAGACAATGCTGATCACCTCCAGATCCCTTGCCAAGGCATCCCGCGCTCCCTGCCCTCCGGAAGTCGGCCCTTTTCTCCCCATACCTCAGTTCTGTGCATTCAGATGCAACCAGGCAACCCAAGAAAATCCATGTGCCTTTGGCCATGTGCCCACCTTCTCTGGCCTCAGTCTCCTGTCTGTAACATGGGCATAACAGTACCTGTCTCATAAGATCTACAGAGATTTAGCTGAACAATGCAAGCAAAGCGTTCAGCACAGATTGTGCTAAATTAAACCTATCCTAGCTGCTAACTCAGAGAAGGCAATGGCACTCCACTCCAGGACTCTTGCCTGGAAAATCCCATGGATGGAGGAGCCTGTTCGGCTGCAGTCCATGGGGTCGTTAAGCGTGGACAGGACAGAGCGACTTCACTTTCACTTTTCACTTTCATGCATTGGAGAAGGAAATGGCAACATGCTCCAGTGTTCTTGCCTGGAGAATCCCAGGGATAGGGGAGCCTGGTGGGCTGCCGTCTCTGGGGTCTCTCGGACACAACTGAGGTGACTTAGCAGCAACTGCTAACTATTGGACTGGTCAAAAAGTTCATTCAGGCTTTCTCTAAGATGAAACAGAAAAACCCAAATGAATTTTTTGGCCAACCCAATACTCTGCATGCCCCCCAGGGTGTCCCGTGGCCCCTACTACTTTCTCACTCAATCACTGAAAGCTCTGGAAATGAGTAAATACTATTTCAGTTCAGTTCAGTTCAGTTCAGTCGCTCAGCCGTGTCCGACTCTTTGTGACCCCATGAATCACAGCACGCCAGGCCTCCCTGTCCATCACCAACTCCCAGAGTTCACTCAAACTCACGTCCATCGAGTCATCGAGTCGGTGATGCCATCCAGCCATCTCATCCTCTGTCGTTCCCTTCTCCTGCCCCCACTATTTCAACATCCATCACCTCACTGCCCCTCAATAGATGCTGCATCTCTGATAAGAGCCTCTATTATCTTGCTACAGTAATAACAGCAGCCCTGATCCTGCTAGCAAGGCCCCCTGGAAAGTCATTACAGGGCATTGATGATGGTGTGGCTTTGAGGTGAGAATCCTCTGTCCATGGGATTCTCTAAGCAAAAATACTGGAGTGAGTTGCCATTCCCTTCTCCAGGAGATCTTCCTGACCCAGGGTTTGAACCCAGGTCTCCCACGTTGCAGGCTGATTCTTTACCATTTGAGCCACCAGGGAAGCCCCAAATACAGAGTCCTGGAGAATGGGTAGAACCCTATTGTGGCTACCTAGAGAAATGCTACTGGAGCAGAGAGCCTAAGAGTCCCCTGTGGATTCACAGACTTGGATTCCAGAACTCTTCTGGAGGTGGAACCTCTCAACAGCCCCCACCTTCACACTGAGACCCAGGCAGAGAGTGATTTGTCCAAAGTCTTACAGCAAACTGTCCCCTTTCTTCCCTGCCCAAAAGTCTCACCACCTTTCACCAAGTGGACCCAAATGCTAGCAGCCATGGACATATTACTCAGTTAAAGGAGGGTAATTCAATCCTCCCCAGCATGAGAAATTGCCAGATAGATGTTATTAGTGATGCCAATCTTTTCTTGTTTTAAAACTCTAGAGGAAAAAAATATATACACATAACATAAATAATAATAATAAAAACTATAGAGGGACTTCCCTGGCAGCTCAGTGGTGGCTGGAACTCTGCACTTATAATCCTGGGCGCAGGTTCGATCCCAGGTCAGGGAACTAGGATCTCACATGCTATGCAACAAAAACAAAATCAAAAATAAGCAAACAGACATAAACTCACACATATGTGGGCAAAGGATTTTTGAGAAAGATATTGAGACCATTTCATGGTAAGATAGTCTTTAGAGCAAGCAGCGCTGGGGCAACTGCATATTCACACGCAAGAGGGTAAAGCTGGATCTCTACCTCATACCATATCAAAAAATGAATTCAAGACGGAAAAACTATAAAACTCTTCAGTTCAGTTCAGTCGCTCAGTCGTGTCCGACTCTTTGCGACCCCATGAATCACAGCACGTCAGGCCTCCCCTGTCCATCACCAACTCCCGGAGTTCACTCAGACTCACGTCCATTGAGTCAGTGATGCCATCCAGCCATCTTATCCTCTGTCGCCCCCTTCTCCTCCTGCCCCCAATCCCTCTCATCATCAGAGTCTTTTCCAGTGAGTCAACTCTTCGCATGAGGTGGCCAAAGTACTGGAGTTTCAGCTTTAGCATCATTCCTTCCAAAGAAATCCCAGGGCTGATCTCCTTCAGAATGGACTGGTTGGATCTCCTTGCAGTCCAAGGGACTCTCAAGAGTCTTCTCCAACACCACAGTTCAAAAGCATCAATTCTTAGATGGAAACAAAAGTGTGAATTCTGTGATCTTGGATTAGGCAATGGTTTCTTAAATATGACATCAAAAGCTTAAGCTACAAAAAGAAAAAAATAGATAAATTTAACTTCATCAAAATTGAAAAGTTTTTGTGAAGGAAAGGACACTACTGGTATACTTTGGGTTTATTAAGGGTACAGCTTAAGGTCACCGCAAGAAAGTGAAAATTGCAATAAAATTTTTAGCTTCCTAGTGAATATTAAATATATATTAACACTGTACTATAGTCTATTGTGTGCAATAGCATTATGTCTTAAAAAAGTACATATCTTAATTTTCAAAATACTTTACTGCTAAAAATTTCTAACCATCATTTGAGTTTTCAGAAAGTCTTAGTAGTAATATCAAAGATCACATATCACCATAACAAATATAATAGTAATGAAAAAGTTTGAAAGATTTAAGGAATTACCAAGATGTGACAGAGAGATAGACACAAAGTAAGCAAATGCTGTTGAGAAAATGACTTCAACAGACTTGCTTAGCAAAGTTGCCATAAACCTTAAATTTCTAAAAAAAAAACTTGCTATATCTGCAAAGTGCAATAAAGTTTTTGCACTTTATTTATAAAGCAAAACAACATAAAACAAGGTATGCTTTTATCAAGAGAGTGAAAAGACAATCCACAGAATGGGAGAAAATATTTCCAAATCATTTAATCAGGATCTAGCATCCAGATTTTATAAAGCACCCTTACAAATCAACAACAAAGAGACATCAACTCAGTTTTTTAATTAGGCATTAGGATGGTGGAAAAGTCCCAGAGAAACGCAAAACTATGAATACGCAGAGCACAGAGAAATTTTAGGGCAGTGAAAATACTCTATATGATATTATGATGGATGCGCACACGTGTGCCCAGTTGCTCAGTTGTGTCTGACTTTCTGTGGATATATGTCATTATATTTGAGGATATCTGTGGATACATGTTCTTATATTTGTGGATATATGTCATTATATTTGTCCAAACCCTTAGAATGTACCCCCTGGAGGAGGAAATTGCAACCCACTCCAGTATCCTTGCCTGGAAAATTCCATGGACGGAGGAGCCTGGCAGGCTACAGTCCAAGGGGTCGCAAAGTCGGACATGACTGAGTGACTTCACTTAGAATGAACAGCAGCAAGAGGGGACACTGGGGGTCCCCTGGTGACTCAGTGGTTAAGAATCCACCTGCCAGTGCAGGAAACACAGGTTCGATCCCTGATCTGGGACGATGCCACATGCTGCAGAGCTACTGAGTCTGTGCACCGCAACTACTGAGCCTGTGCTCTGGAGCCCAGGAACCACGCTGCAGCCACTGAAACCCAGTGCCCCAGAGCCTGCGCTCCGCAGCAAGAGAGACCATCCCAATGAGAAGCCTTGCACACTGCAAGAAAGGGTAGCCCCGACTCATCACAACTAGAGAAAAGCCTGAGCAGCAGTGAAGTCCCAGCACAGCCAAAAATGAATAAGATAAAATTATATATATATGGGCTTTCCTGCTGGCTCAGATGGTAAAAAAATCCACCTGCAATGTGGGAGACCTGGGTTAGATTCCCTGGGTTGGGAAGATCCCCTGGAGGAGGGCACGGCAACCCACTCCGGGTTTCACGCCTAGAGACTCTCCATGGACAGAGGAGCCTAGCGGGCAACAGGGGTTGCCAGTCCGGTGGGGTTGCAAAGAGTCTGACACGACCGAGCAATGAAGCGGACATACACACACATATATTTATGTGTATATATGCTAAGTTGTGCTTAGTCGTGTCTGACTCTGTGCAACCCCATGGACTGTAGCCGGTCAGGCTCCTCTGTCCATGAGGATTCTCCAGGCCAGAACACTGGAGTGGGTTCCCATGCCCTTCTCTAGGATGTGTGTGTGTATATGTATATTCCCACGTGCCTCAGAGCAGCGAAGCTTGCGTGCCACAGCTACTGAGCCCTCGAGCCACAAAAAAGATCCCTGTGTGCCTCGACTAAGTCGTGACACAGTCAAATACATAAATAAATAAAGATATTAAGGACTTCCCTGGTGGTCCAGTGGTTGAGAATCTGCCTGCCAATGCAGGGGACCCAGGTTCCATCCCTGGTCCTGGAAGATTCCACATGCCACAGAGCAACTAAGCCCATGCACCACAACTACAAGCACACCCATGCTCTAGAGCCCACAAGCTGTAACTGCTGAGCCTGTCCACCACAACTGCTGAAGCCCATTCACTGTGGAGCTGGTGCTCTGCAACAAGACGCCACCACAATGAGAACCTGCGCACCACAGCTAGAGAGCAACCCTGGGGTGCTGCAACTAGAGAAAGCCCACGCTCAGCAACAAAGACCTCATAGCCAACAATAAAATAGATTTTAAAACGTTAAGAAATAATAATACATATATATATATATTTTTTTTTTTTTTAAGTGAGGCCTAAGATAAACTATGGATTTGGGTGATGATGAGATGCCAGTGTAAGTTCATCAGTTATAACAAATGCACTGTTATCAACCAGAGTCCTTGGACTTCCTTAGTCAACAGAAACTGATTAAGAGGCCAGATGCGAACTTCAGGCAAGGCTTTATCAGGGCTTCTGCTCCAGCAGGAGGGATGGAAAACAAGTAACAGGTTCCCTTGCTCCTCCCCAAGAGGAGCTGGTTCCTAAAACGGAGGGAGGGTAGGAACGGATCCAGAGGTTGGGCTGGAGGGTGGTTGAGGTGGTTTGCGCACCCTTAGGTGGTGTTGTACACCTGGCGTATGCACAATACCCTGTTTTAATCCCAACTCTTCAGAACCCTGGTGGCTCAGCTGGTAAAGAATCTGCCTGCAATATGGGAGACCTGGGTTCGATCCCTGGGTTGGGAAGATCCCCTGGAGAAAGAAACGGCAACCCACTCCAATATCCTGGCCTGGAGAATTTCACGGACAGAGGAGCCTGGCAGGCTACAGTCCATGGGGTTGCAAAGAGTCGGATGCAACTGAGCGACTTTCACTTTTAGAAATGGTAGTTGGGTGTTTTTTTATCTTCTTTTAATCTTGTCCAAAATTTGCCCCAAGTGTACAGGCATTCAGCTATTTTTAGTCTCATAGTTTCTTTGTATTTTGTTGCTCAAGGAGAGTTTGTCCAGGTGGAAGCACTGCAGCAAAAGGGCCCAGGGCCCAGCCCTGTCTCAGTACCACTCTAGTGGGGAATGTTGATAATAGGGGAGGCTATGTATTCGTGGAGACAGGGAATATACGGGAACTTCCCATAACTTCCTAAGTTTCTACAAATCTAAAACTGCTGGTTTTGGTCGTCGTCACTGTGCAGGTTTTTCTCTAGCTGTGGGTCCTCTTCATTGCTCTGTAGGGGCTTCTCCTTGCAGTGGCTTCTTGCAGGGTAGCACAGGCTCCAGGGCTTGCTGGTTTCAGTAGCTGCTCAACTGCTGAGCAACACGTGGGCTCAGCAGTTGTGGCTCCTGGGCGCCAGAGCACAGGTTCAGTAGTTGTGGTGCACGGGCTTAGCTGCTCCACAGCATGTGGGATCTTCCGAGATCAGGGATCAAACTTGTGTCTCCTGCGTTGGCAGGCAGATTCGTTACCACTGAGCAACCAGGGAAGCCCCTGAAACTGCTTTTTAAAAATAGCCTTTTTTTTTTTTTAAGTTCTGGAGATGGAGAGTGATGATAGCTGCACGATATTGTGAACGCACTTAATGCCACTGAACTGTACAGTTGAAAATGGTTGAAATGATAAATTTCACATTATGTATATTTTACCGCACACAAATTTAAGTTAAACAAAACACTGGCAAAGATTTGAATAGCCATTTCTACAAAGAAGATATACAAACACCAACAAGCACATGAAAAGATGCTCAACACCGTTAGTCATCATGGAAATGCAAATCAAAACCATAGCGAGAAACCACTTCATACCCACTATGGTGGTCTAAATTAAAAAAAAAAAAGGTTTTTAATGGAAAATAAACAAGTGTTGGGGAGCATGTGAAGAAATGGAAACTTTCACATATTGCTGGTAGGACTATGAAATGGTGCAACCACTGTTCTACCCTTAGGTATATACACAAAAGGATTGAAAACAGGTTTCCAAACAAAAATTTGTGCAGGAATGTTCATAGCATTATTCCAAATAATCAAAAGATGGAAATAACCTAAATGTCCACTAACTGATGCACAGATAAACAAAATGTGGTATATCCTCATGATGGAATATTATTTGATCATAAAAAGGAGTGAAATGCTAACATTTGCTATAGTTTGGACAGACCCTGAAAACCCAATGCTAAGTGAAAGAAGCCAGACACGAAAGGTCACATGGTATATGATTCCATTCATATCAAGTTTCAAGAAGGGGAAGACTCTATAGATACAGAAAACTGATTAGTGCTTGCCAGGGGGCAGGAAGGAGCCAGGAGATAGGTATGTGATTTCTCTTGGGAGGGGCTAAAAATATTCTGGAAGCTAATCATGGTGATGGTTACACAACATGCTGAATTGTGAAGTTTACTGAATTGTAGAGTTTGTGAAAGTGTTAGTCACTCAGTCGTGTCTGACTCTTTGTGACCCCAGGACTATAGCCTGCCAGGCTTCTCTGTCCATGGAATTCTCTGGGCAAGAATACTGGAGTGAGTAGCCATTCCCTTCTCCAATGGCATATTCTGAATTGTAGAGTTTAAAATGGTGAAAATGTTAAATCTTACGTGAATTTATAGCAATTTTAACAAGTAAACCAGGCATCTCACGTATGCTCTGTTAGGACATAGCAGAGGCAGGGTTCACATTTATACACATTTCTGTGACTGCTTCTCTTCCCACTGACGACGTCGCAGTTGGTGTTCAAACCCGAAAGGGCCCAGAGAAAGATCTGGGAAGTAGACACACGCAAGCCAACACCCCTGGCATCACATGAACCAGACAGAGATGCAGAGACTTCCTGTGGGTGTTTTCTGAAATTTCAACAGCCAGAGGAGAAAAACGGGTTGCCTAAAAGAATGTAGGATATAATCTTATTTTGTGTGTAAAAAGAAACAAAACTACACACACATACACCTGGCAAAAATTCTTCACACTTTTCAAGGATGAAAAAACGCTGTGACATGGCAGGAATGGCATGTAACTAACATGAATGCACTGGAAATCTAAAGTTAAAAATGCCAGAGATTATAGCACAAGATGTCCTTTGTTTATGGTTTTTGGTTATTGATTTAATTTCGTCTTTTGCTTTCTTATCCAAATGCCTGCCCATACAAGAATGAGATTATCTGGATGGGAGATGGGATAAACCTAGATCCTATGATTAAATTGTCTGGGATTTTAACCAAATAACCATACAGCCCTGCATGAAAAATAATTCTGATTAATTTTATCACTAACTAATAAAAGCACACACACACACAAAAACGCTGTGCTAAGGATTTCCCTGGCAGTCCAGTGGTTAAAGACTCTGCACCTCCGGTGCACGGGGCATGGTTCAGTCCCTGGTCAGGGAACTGAAACCCTGCCACAGAATGAAATTAAAATAAATTTAAAAAAAGAACAAGATAAATAATTGTCTCTAAGTGAGGAGAATAATTAGGGATTTTTCTTATCATTTTGCTACTTTCCATTTTCTAACATTTTTAAGAACAAACAGCAATTGCTGGTTTTGAAAAACGAATTTTTCTTTTTTTAAAATTTTTTTTATTTTTATTTTTACTTTTTCTACGTTACAATACTGTATTGGTTTTGCCATATATTGTCATGAATCAGCCACAGGTGTACACGATTTTCAAAAAAGAACCCAGCTGTCACAAGCCGCCTCCACTGGCTGACCTGTGTTATTCATAACAATGAATTCTGGTAACTAATGTTTCCACAACACCTTTTCACTCAAAACATGTTTCCCACACACACACATCACACGATTCATTCTTGCAAAAGGCCCAAGCAGCCAAGATGTTTCCTGCTGAGTTACAAAGATGGGGAAACCGAGGCTGGGGACATGAGAGGCCTTCCTTGTGCCCAGAGCCTGGCTCTCTGCCCTTGGCTGGGCTCTGGCCCTGGATATGCTCTTTGCTTCTGCTGCTGCCAAGATGGAGCTGAAATGGGGTGAATTCAGGGGCACAGAGAAGCCTTGGTGGAGTTGCCAGCTGTAGCAAATAAAAACACAAGACGCCCAGTTAAATGTGAATTTCAGATAAACAGCAAGTAATATCCCGAATGTTGCAGACTTGTGATATATTATCAGCCTTGCCCAAGACATACTTAAGCTAAAAAAAAAAAAAAATTACTCATCGTTTGTCTGAAATTCACATTTAACTGGCCGTTCTCTATTCGGTCTGCCTGGTCGGGAGGCCTTTGGCCAAAGCAATGGCACCTACAGACAGTGGCCAACACGGAGGCCAGGCTGAGTTAACCCAACCCCATAATTACGTGGGCCAGCCTTCGCCCTCAAGGGGTGGGAACTAGCCCGAGCTAGCCAAGCCTCTGTCTCCACCAGGCCCCAGAGAAGCAGCAGGTGGGGCCTTTCCTGGTCTGTCCAGAGGCAGACCTTGGTGACCTCCTTGGTTGGGGAGGGGGAGGTGGCCCATTAAATGCAGGGGAAAGAGGGTCCTCAGGAGGAGAGGTCTGATCCCCCAATAACATCACCTGAATGACATGCTATATGTCTGAGGTTCTATTTAACAAGACACCCCCTCACTGCATGGGTTTCCCAGGTGGCTCAGTGCTAAAGAGTCTGCCTGCCAATGCAAGAGCCAGGGGTTCGATCCCTGGGTGGGAAAGATCCCCTGGAGGAGGAAAGGGCAACCCACTCCAGTATTCTTGCCTGGAGAATTCCATGGACAGAGGAGCTTGGTGGGCTACAGTCCATGGTATTGCAAACAGCCAGACACAACTTAGCGACTAAACAACAGCACCTGGACCACAGCAATGGCTCAAGAATGTGGAACAAACCCCCAGTGCCTAAGGAGGAAGAGGACAGACACTAACTCCACCCCCACGGGGTCCTGGACACATCCATTATCTCCTTTTCTCTCTCTCTTTTTTTTTTTAAATATTCATTTTTGACTGCGCTGGGTCTTGGTTGCTGCACGTGGGCTTTCTCTAGTTGCGGCGAGCAGGGGCTACTCTCTAGTTGCGGTGCTCAGGCTTCTCACTGTGATGGCTCTCCCACTGCAGACCACGGGCTCCAGGGCACGCTTAGGGCTTCAGCAGTCGTGGCGCAGGGGCCCGGTCAGGTGGGATCCTCCCAGACCAGGGGTCAAATCCGAGCCCCCCACCTTGGCAGGCAGATTCTCAGCCACTGGACCACCAGAGAAGTCCCTATCTCCTTTTCTCTTTACAAAAACTCTCCTGTGTTACAGATGAGGCATCGGAGGCCCAGAGAGGTTAAGTAACAAGCCCCAAGTCACACAGCAAGAAGGTGCCTGGAGACGGGATTTGAACCAAGTCCAGCAGACTCCAGAGGCTGTCACACAGCCTTCTCACTCCCTCAGCTGCTGTGATCTGGGCGCCAGGACTGTCACAGGGGCCTCGAGCTGGGATCACAAAGCCGAAGGCAAGGTCCCAGCTCCCCTGGAGTTCTGGCTGGGAGCAGGAGATAGATAATAAATCAGTAATGAGTACCCTGTGACTCTGCAGTCATCCCTGGCGCTTTCTAATTGTTGCAGCTTCCAGGAAACAAATGTCTTCATGGCACAGAGGAGCTTCGTTCTCTGGGATCCGTTCCAACAGCCCTGAGCGGGGAGAAGGGGCGGTGCGAGTAGAGCACGAATCCCGGAATCATCTTTATTTAAAGATGGTACGCCCAACAGCCCTGTGAGGGCAGTCTTATCATGTGAGGATGAGGGTGATCATCTTCACTTTACAGATGAGGCCCAGAGACATTAAGCAAGTCGCCAAAAGTCACACAGCAATGGTAGCAGTGGCAAGTTGAACCCAGGCTGCCTGGCTCCATATCCCTGTTTAGTCACCTCGCCACGGAGAGCTGCTTGGAGCTTACAGCCTTCTAGATCACCCAGACCTGTATCTTTTAGGCTGTTGAACCTCAGAGACTTTCCCTCCACTGTAGCCTCCCATAGAGATGCAACCCACAAAAGAGAAATAAGCAGTTCTGTGTGGGTTGAAGCAAAACTCGGCTCTCCCCTGTCAGAAAGGGAATAGCTAATTTCCCCTGCTTCCCACACAACCCCCAGCCAAGGTCTCCATGAGAGTTCCTCTGCTCCCTCGGAGCCCTCTGCCACTTTCCCTTCATTTTCCTGAATGGAGATGTAATTGACAAATAACATTATATTAGTTTCAGGTGTACAACATAATGATTCCATAGTTGTACATATTGCAAAGTGCTCGCCACAATAAGTCTAGTTAACATCTGTCACCAGGTATAATTACGTATCTCTTCCTCATTGTGATGAGAACTTTTAAGATCTACTGTCCTGGCAATTTTCAAACATCTGATACTGTATTATTACTAACTATGGTCACCATGCTATACATGACCTCCCCAGGACCTATTTATTTTATAACTGGAAGTTTGTACCTTTTGAGCACCTTCGAATGACCATCATCTCATTTCATACACACCCCAGCCCCACCTTCTGGCAACCATCCATCTCTTCCCTTTTTCTCTGAGTTTGGTGATTTTTTTTTTCCTTCAAATTCAACATGTGAATGAGATCTTCCGATTCTTGTCTTTCTCGGTCTGACTTGTTTCACAGAGGCCCTGTCTTCCCAGGTGCCCCAACACCAGTGCCACCTTCGCACTCAACTTGCAGAAACTCACTCACTTGGGGTTGACTCCCGGGCACACCACAGCTTGGACTGATCCTGCATTTTCTGGAATTTGAACCTGAACCTGAGTGTTTGTCCATCGGTTCAAGGCTGATTTCTCTTTTGGCTGGAAGCAGAAGTGCAGGTTGGAGGCTGTGACCGTGGGTCCAGGAAACTTGGAATTGCCCAACTGCCAGAGGGTCAGACCAGGGCTTGGGGGTGGGAGAGTGGGCAGTCAGGCCCCCTCTGTTTGAGGAAATGGATGGCGCCTTGAAGTCATCCAGATGTGAAGTCCGAGGCCTGGGCTCCAGTCCCCTTCTTGGCTCCCTCTGAGTGTCAGGACCTCAGTCAACCCCTCCTCCTTCCAGACTTTGTTTTCTCCACTGTCCCAACATCTCCCAGTGAGGCTACGGCAGAGCTGAACTCGTGAAAAGAAACAACGTGGCTGGCACCATGCCTGGCACATAGGAAGGCTCCGGATGTTCATAGCTGCTATTATCACTGAGTTACTGCTGTTGTTGTCTTTAATTGAAGTCTAGTTGATTTACAATGTCGTGTTAATTTTTGCTGTACAGCAAAGTGATTCAGTGACACGCATATATTCACTCTTTTGGGTATTCTTCTCCGTTATGGTTTATCACAGGATGTTGAATCTAGTTCCCTGTATATACAGTGGCACCTTGTTTATCTCTTCTATACATAACAGTTTGCATCTGCTAATCTTAAACTTGTCGCTGTTGTTTTTAGGCTCCTCTTCCACAAAAACCAGGTACCCACAAAGCCTATGAGCCCTTTGTTTCTGGACTTACACTTTTGATCCACTGGAAAAAGTGAAAAGAAAGTAATGTCTCCATCTCCATGAAAAGAAAGTAATGTTACCCAAGCAATATACTCACAACCTATCCTGAGTTCCTGACTCAGTTTCCCCACAGTCCAGAGAGGTGTCCGGCCCTCCTGAAGGCCTCCAGAGCCCCATATGATCTACCCCTCCCTTCTCCTCTGCCCTCCTCTCCAAACACTCTCAGTCTCACTCATTCTACTTTAGTCACACACCTGCTGTTCCAGCAACACCCTGCCTCAGGGCCTTTGCACTGGCTGTTTCTCTCTGCCACGACCACTGGCACCCCAGGTATCAACATGACTTGCTCTCTCCTTCAAGTGTTTGCCTAAGTGTTACTTTCTCAACCAGGCAACTCTGGCCACCCTGAAATTACAGAAGACTCTTGAGAGTCCCTTGGACTGCAAGGAAATCCAACCAGTCCATTCTGAAGGAGATCAGCCCTGGGATTTCTTTGGAAGGAATGATGCTAAAGCTGAAACTCCAGTGCTTTGGCCACCTCATGCGAAGAGTTGACTCACTGGAAAAGACTCTGATGATAGGAGGGATTGGGGGCAGCAGGAGAAGGGGACGACCGAGGATGAGATGGCTAGATGGCATCACTGACTCAATGGACGCGAGTCTGAGTGAACTCCGGGAGATGGTGATGGACAGGGAGGCCTGGCGTGCTGCGATTCATGGGGTCGCAGAGAGTCGGACACAACTGAGGGACTGAACTGAACTGAACTTCACCCTCTTAGCCCCACCCCCACCTTTCTGTAATACTTGTGTTAGTCACTCAGTCGTGTCCAACTCTTTGTGACGCGACAGATTGTAGCCTGCCAGGCTTTTCCGTCCATGGGATTCTCCAGGCAAGACTACTGGAGTGGATTGCCGTTCCCTTCTCCATCCGTAACACTTACTAGCTTCTAATTAATGACATCGTTTTATTATTCTAGGGCTTCCTTGATGACTCAGAGGTAAAGAATCCACCCACCAATGCAGGAGACACAGGTTTGATCCCAGGATCGGGACGACCCCCTGGAGGAGGAAAATGGCAACCCACTCCGGTGTTCTTGCCTGGGAAATCCCATGGACAGAGGAGTCTGGCGGGCTACAGTCCATGGGGTCACAAAGAGTCGGACATGACTCAGCGACTAAACAATTCCACATCTGATTGTGTGCTGTTCATGGATGTCTCTCACACGCCTAGCGCAAGCCTCACACTGGAATAAACAGAAGGCAATCTGGAGGGGAGGTAGGGAGCACCTTGACATCCCTGACACCCCCAACTTCCCCTTTCTCTACCCCGGGCCCCAAGCACACGCAACCCTGAAGCCTTAACCTGAGAATATCATCAGGAGCATTTCCAGAAAAAAAGACGAATCACGCTACTTCCCCTTCTACCTACGCACCTTTAGAGATGGAGGTTGTCTCCCCTTCCACCACTAACCCCACACTTCCCAGGCCACCATCCCCTCCTCCACCTTCTTGAGCCACTGAAAGGAGACACTGAAACATGGAGCAAACATTTGCAAACCCCTCTGCTCCCACCCCCAGCCTCTAAGATTTCTTCTCCCTCCTTAGCTAGTCAAGAGCCGGGGCTCAGTGTTCATTACCAGACCTTCTGCACTCTGAACCAAAAGTATCCTCTGTTTAAAACTTTTTTTTTTTAATTGTGATCATTTACCACATGCCAGATCCAACAGGAGCACTTGTACATCCATCATCTTGTTTAATCTTTACAACAACCCATCCTTCTTAATAATAACAATAATAATAAATGCATAGCCAGGCATCAGCCTAACTCATTTAATCCTCACCAGAACCCTAGAAAGTAGGCACTATTATTCTCCCCATTTTACATATGAGGAAACTGAGACACAGAGAGGTTATATAGCTTGCCCAAAGGTCACACAGTGGGTCAGCGTGAAGCCATGATCAAAATCCAGACAGGTTCTTTCTAAAGTCCCTGGGGATCCAGTGGTTAAGACTCCGTGCTTCCATTGCAGGGGGCACAATTTCCACCCCTGGTCAGGCAACTAAGATTCTACCTGCCATGCGGCCGTGGGCAAAATAAATAAATAAAATTCATGTGCTTACTCATTATTCTATCTTGTTTCCCTGAGCAGAAGTTCTAAACCTCATTTTATAAATGATGAATCAACCAAGACCCAAGGTTTTTCCCACTTGTAAGTGTCAGAACCAGGATCTGAACCTAAGACAGAACTACAAATGAAGTGCTAAGTCGCTTCAGTCGCATCCGACTCTTTGTGGCCCTATGGACTAAGCCCACCAGCAACTCTGTCCATGAAATTCTCCAGGCAAGAACACTGGAGTGGGTTGCCATGCCCTTGTCCAGGGCATCTTCCCAACACAGGGATCGAACCTGTGTCTCTTCCATCTCCTGCCTTGGCAGGTGGGTTCTTAACCTCTAGCACCACCTGAGAAAGTGCCCATTCTAATTCATTGCAGCTGTGGGGTCCCAGTCCAGCTCATATTCACAAGTGCACGGAGCCAGTTTTGACCCCTCTTGGGAAATAACCCACCACGTCACACAACAGAAAAGGCTCAAGGACTTCAGACCGAAAGGCTATTGACGTGGAAGACCTTTGAAATCAGGGTTGAGGAGGGTCCCCTCCTCCAAAGCTGTCAAGGGACAAAAGAGGAAACAAAGGAAGAGAAAGAAGAAGTGACTTGGGATCCATCTCATTCTAAAACCCACATGTGTATTTCTCAACATGGTAAGCAGGGTATGACATGAAACAAACAAAATCCTGTGTGGTCCTTGGGTGTAGAGGTCCTCTGTGCCCCTAGATGCACAACTCAACGTACCCGCCCCCACCCCAGGTTATTATCAGCAACCATCATCATGCTTGCTTCCCGTCCCGCGGATCCCATGCTGGGAATCACCGCCCTGGTGGCCCCATAGCTGGGCGTTTCCCCAACCCCCAAACCTCGCTGGTGGCAGCCCAGTGTGGAAACAAGGCAAACGCCCGTTAAGAAGGAGATGGACAAACACCAAAAAACCACTGATGTGTTTTCCTCTGCTGCCATTAAGAAGGAAGAAAACAGCCCCGTGTGTCCATTTATGGAAAGCGAGTTGCAGTATCCTTAAGTGCATAAAGCAAGTAGTAGAACGGGAGTCGAGAATAATGATGCTGTGCATTAGTAACGTCTACAGCAGTACTTTCGTACCTAGCGGCAGGATATGAAACCATGGGACTGGGTTAAGAACAGCCACCTTTCTTTTCTAAAGGAAATGGGATAGAATGGAGTAGACTGTCTAGAATAACACGGAACAGAAGACAACCCCGCTGGCATTCCTCAGAACAAGTGTCGTTTCATCAGACTTCTAGCTATTGTCCAGTGTCCCTGGGTACTACTGTGTTACAATGCAAAATCTATTTTTTCACTGTGGCTTGTAGCTAAAAATAGTTTGAAAACCCCGGATATGGAACCTATCTAAAAGGAAAGACACAAACAGCCAAGAGGGGTTTCCCTCGGAAGGGAAGAGGGAGGCGGGTGGGGGGCTTTGTTTTATACAATTCTATACTATTTGGTTCTTTCTTTTTAAACAATGAGTGTGCATTGCTTTTGCAATAAAATAAAGACCTTTTTAAACCTTTCAGTAAAAATAAACATTCCTGCCTCAGTCTCCAGGAAAGAGGCTGTACAGTTTGAGCTGTCAACAAGTTTTTGATGTGAAAAAGACCAAAACCCTGCCCCGAAGGGCTCTGCCTCCCAGTGGGCTACAAGGGCCTCCCTGGCTTTTTTCCACCTATCTTGCTCCAGAAAGCCACAGGATCATCCAAAAAGGAAACGGACCTTAAGATGTCAGTCTCCATTTTCGAAAATGGATCAGGCGCACCAGTTTTAAGGCTGGATTGGTGGACAGAGCCCTGGGGATGGGGCTGCCAACTGGGGAGCAGGGCTGGAAACCCCTCGCCACACGCAGGCTGGTTTTCCTGCCATTTAGAGCAATAGGACAATATCACAGACCATTAGGAAAATCAACGGAACCCCCCCTCCACCACCAGCCTCGCCACCATCCTCATGTTGTGTTCTCAGTTCAGTGTTGTATCATCCAAGTATTTTCTATGTTGATGAAGAGTTCTCATAACTCTTTCTAAACGCCTACTTAAGAATCCACGAGGGATGTCAACATACATGTTGACATCTATGACAAATGTCGTGGCAGCAGATATCACCGGGCACTCAGTCTTTCTTTCCTTGTTTTATAATCGGTTCCTTTGAGCAATTTCCCAGATGGGCGATCGCTGGAAAGGAAATCATAGACCTTTCCAGGCCCCTGAAAAACCCTCTGCCAAACTGCTTTCTGAAAAGGCTGAGACCCACACCTTTTAAGGAACTGCAGGCTTGGGTGATTAAGTCACTACCACCTCTGACTTCTGACGTGAAACATCTGTGACCCAGGCGCCCTGTGTCAGGAAGAGAGGGCCCTGGAGGAAAGAGAGAGACTTCCTCTTCCTCTGTGGGAACCGGCCAGGGCCTGAGCCACAGTGGAGGGGGCCGGCCCTCGGAGGACTCGAACGGCAGGGTGGGCATCCTTTGTCTCCTTCCCCAGTGGAAACCTGGAACCCAGACCCTCAGCATCCCAGGGCTGGGAGGATGGACTGTGTCGGTAGGCTGTGACCACGAGCAATATGGTCCCGACCATGTTCTGCCGGTGGCTTAGTCAGGTCAGGCTCTCAGGAAAATACTGCAGACGAGATGGCTTGCAAACAACCCACGTTTGGTTCTCACAGTTCTGGTTCCGTTCGGTTCAGTCAAGTTCAGTCGCTCAGTCGTGTCTGACTCTTTGCGACCCCATGAATCATAGCATGCCAGGCTTCCCTGTCCATCACCAACTCCCAGAGTTCACTCAGACTCACGTCCATCGAGTCAGTGATGCCATCCAGCCATCTCATCCTCTGTCGTCCCCTTCTCCTCCTGCCCCCAATCCCTCCCAGCATCAAAGTCTTTTCCAATGAGTCAACTCTTTGCATGAGGTGGCCAAAGTACTGGAGTTTCAGCTTTAGCATCATTCCTTCCAAAGAAATCTCAGGGTTGATCTCCTTCAGAATGGACTGGTTGGATCTCCTTGCAGTCCAGGGGACTCTTAGGTGCTAGTAGATTCGATGTCTGTGGAGAGCCCATCTCCTGGGTCATAGACAACTGTCTTCTCCCAGCATTCTCACATGGTGGGAGGGTCAGAGAAGCTCTCTGCGGTCTCTTTTATCCATTTTTAAATAATTTAATTTTTTTTTTTTGGCTGTGCTGGGTCTTTGTTGCTGTGCAAGATTTTCCCTAGTTTTGGCAAATTGCGCACACTTCACATTGTGGTGGCTTCTCCTGTTATGGAGTACAGACTCATGCGCGCACAGGCTCAATAGTTGTGGCACCCGGACTTAGCTGCTCAGAGCCATGTGGAATCTTCCTGGATAAGGCATCGAACCTGTGTCTCCAGCACTGGCAGGCTTCATCATCATGATGACCTACTCACCTCTCAAAGGGCCCTTCTTCCTAACACTCTCACACTGGAGGTTAGGCTTCAACATATGAATTTTTTTTTTTAAGTTTTTTTCTTTCTGGCAGCACGGCATGGCTTGTGGGACTTCAGTTCCCCCACCTGGGAATGAAACCCGGCATCCTGGGCACTGAAAGCAGAGCCATAACCACTGGACCACCAACACGTGAATTTGAAGGGGACACAAACCTTCAGTCCCGGGAAAATGCTGAGCAGGGAAGACAAGGCCTGTGGTTTGTCTGGACGGGGCAGATGGATGAATGGGGATACAGACTTCTGTCGGCTCTGCCTTCAGGGGCTCCCCTAACCCTCCTAAGGCCCGGGGTTCCTCGTAGCTGAAAAGCTGTGGCTTCCTGCTTCTAGGCAAGACCCTGGCATGCCTTCTTTAAGGCTTGGCAGGTGTTCGCTCTGTGCCCACCTCCTTCCTGGGGTATGGAGCCCTCCCCAGTCCCGTGTTGGACAAGGAGGATTGAGGACAAGAAAGAAAAAAAAAAAGAGGGGCCTGTCGGAGTTGCCAGCAGCGTGCTTATTCTGAGCCCTTCAGCGGGTTCGTTTTGTCACAACCGCACCGGGCCAGCAGCGCCACGGTCCCCACCGAAACCCATCACTGGCTGCCCTCTTAGGATCAAGACCACACTCTTGGGACTTCCCTGGCCGTTCAATGGTTAGGACTTTGCCTTCCATTTCAGGAAGTGTGTGTTTCAGCCCTGGTCAGGGAGCTAAGGACGTCTGTGGTTGTCTCCGGCTCATCTGGATCAACGCAGGGTGTGTAATTATCCATGGGGTTAAGGCATGCCATTTTGTGAAACTCATTATGGACGGTTAGGTAGGTCCATAGGGAAAAGGAGTCCAAAATGGCAGTGGCTAAAAGACAAGGAAGGGAGAAGCCCATGAAAATAGAACAAAAAATGGTCCAAGGACTGGAGTGAGGACCTCAGATAAAACAAACAACACTCCTGGCTGGCCCAATTTACATAGGACAGGCCCAGGGAGAGAGAAACACATAAACAGAGGAGCCAAAGCCAGCTCTCTCTCTTTCTCCCCCGTGCATTGGGGCGCTCTTCTCCTTGTGTCTTTGGATCGACATGCCCTCACGCCTCAAAGATGGATTTTCCTGCTATCTCCCAAATAAAATAGAGCTGTAACACTGATTTGTCTAAGAGCTATAACATGGTCCATTCGAGACCTGAGCGCTATACATGGTCTATCCAAGACCTGAGAGCTGTGACACACCGAGGGGGCTTTAATATCCGTCACTCCAAATCTTTGTTGTGTCGAGACAAAGAATCGAGGAACACACACTCGCGTGACGTGGACCATTACAAACACCTTCCTCATCATCGACTTGCAGTCCATCTGATACTGTCTATGTAACCCCACAGCAACGACCTCCCTCCACCACTGGATTTTTTTTAAAAATAAGCTTTCAAAAAGAATCATTTTAGGGAATTACCTGACTGTCCAGTGGTTAGGACTCTGCACTTTCACTGTCAAGGGTCCAGGCTTGATCCCTGGTTGGGGAACTAAGATCCCGCAAGCCACATGATACAGTCCATAAACACACACACACATATATTTAAAAAGAATAATTTTAGTTTTACAGACTGGATTGTTTCAAAGCAAATCCCTGACATCACATGTCATCTGTAAACACCCCAGGTTGAGTGTCTAAAAGATGAGGACTCTTTTGAAGAGGATAACCAGAAAACTACAATGTGCTTCTCGCAAAATGAACTTTTGAATTTCATTCCAGGTCATCCAGTCTGGGTTTATATTTCCCTGACAGTCTCATGAATGTTTTTAAAGGAATCTGATTTGTTCGAAACAGGATCCTGTTCACAGTCTCCAGTAGTTGGCACTCAGCTCGTCTGGCACCTAGTAGGTGCTCAGTAAACACTTGCTGGGTAGCCAGATGTGGGGAAAAAAATAATCAAAACAACAACACACATTGGTAGAGTGTTTCTCAAGCTGGGCCCCACAGATGTTTTCATCCTGCTAACCCTGGTGGCCACGCCAAGAGGTGATGTCTTGTGTTGTCCCGTTTTACAAAGGACAAAAACGAGGCACAGAGAGGTCAAGTGACTTTTCTGAGGCCACACAGCAAGGATAAACCAGTGAAGCCGGCACGGGGCACTAGTGAACTGCACCGGGTGCTAGACTGAAATTGCTGGGCAAGGTCGGCCTCACACACACCCAACTGTCCCCTAGCAGCATGAAGACAGACGGGCACTCGGCACGGTTTCCTAGGGCCAAGAGTTAATCCCCTCTCCACACTCACCCCATCGGTGCCCTTCAGAGGGACTCCTGACCCACTTTCCCTCCTTCAGGAGGACCTTCTGGGCCCCAGAAGGAGGAGCCAAGTCATCTCAGGTTGCCCTGACCCTGTTTGCTCATTCAACAAATATTTATTGATCATCGCTAGCTGCCAGCCATTGTGGCAGACCCAGGAGAACAATAATGCCCAAGATCAAGTTTCAGTCCAGTGGGAAGACAGACCTTAAAGGAGACCACCAAATACTTTTATAACAGTCAATGGGAAAAGGGCATCTGGAAAGGATGTAGAAGCTCCAGGTGCATCTGGGTAGGGTAGTCAGGGAGGGCTTCCTGGAGGAGGGTGAGACCAAGGCTGATGAATGTGAACTCCTGAAGCTAGTGGCAGAGTTCTTTTTTATCCCCTCTGGTATTGATGCAGTTTATTCTGAACTTGGTGGTATTATCTTTTTAAATTGAAGTATAGTTGATTTACAATGTTTCAAGTTACAGCAAACTGATTCAGTTATATAATTATATTTATTCTATACTTATATTTATTCTTTTTCATATATTTTATATTAAGATTGAAGGCAGTAGGACAAGGGGATAACAAAGGATGAGATGGCTGGATGGCATCACCGACTCGATGGACATGAGTTTGAGCTAGCTCCAGGAGTTGGTGATGGAGCCAACTCCCAGAGCCAAACTCAGGGAAGCCTGGCGTGCTGTAGTCCATGGGGTTGCAAAGAGTCAGACCTGACCGAGTGAAATGAACTGAACTGGCATTCTTTTTCAGATTCTTTGCCATTTTAGGTTATTATAAGATGCTGAACATAGTTCCCTGTGTTACACAATGCATGCATGCTCAGTTGCCAAGTCCTGTCTGACGTGTTGCAACCTCATGGACTGTAACCCTCCAGGCTTCCATGCCCATGGGATTTCCCAGGCAAGAATACTGGAGTGGGTTGTCATTTCCTCTTCCAGGGGATCTTCCTGACCCAAGGATTGAACCCGGGGATCGGAGAGGCAGACCACAGAGTCTGAGAACTCTGTGTTGGGGCAGTTTATTAAGAGCTGGAGTCACAAAGACCCAAGGGTGGGACTTTTCATCTGATTTGTTCACTGCTTTAACCCCAGTGCCCAGAAAAGGGGTTGGTCAACAGTAAGCTTTCAATGGTTGATTTATGACTGAATGAATGAAACAATCAATCAATCAATGAGTGACTGAGGAATTAATGAATGAGTGATTGAATCAGGGAATGAGTGAGCAAATTTATGAATGAGTGAGTAATTGAGTCACAAGTGAGTGAGTGAGTGAAGGCATCTGTGTTCTGAATGCTGACTCTGGGGAGTGGCTGGGGAGGGAGGTGGATACAAAGAAGAAATCACTGCTCCCTGGGGGTAGGAAATCCAACAAAGGCCTCTTAAAGGGGCTGATGATCAAGTCAAATCTTAGTATATGAGTGAGGCAGACAGGGAGGGAGAGCATTCCAGGTGGAGGGCACTGCACGGGCAAAGGCCTGGCAGGCTGACAATCGCCTGGGGTTCAGAATTACTGGGATGTAGGATGGAGGTGGTTTGTAGAAAAGAGATTGGTTGTAAGTCAGGGATGGGCCCCCAGGCTCTGGGACTAAGCCTCTGAAGGCCACACTTAAGTGATGAGGAGTCAGAAATTTTAAGCAGAAAAACAGTGGAATCAGACCTGATTGTATCTGGCTGTAGGATTTCCCTAGCCAAGACCTTTCACCTTTTCACTGCCTTCCAGAGCAGGACAGAAGCCCAAACATGTAATCCCCAGTCCCAAGGCTGAATCTTTCATTACTTATTAAAAAAAAAAAAAAATGCAGGTGTTTCAAAATATTTACCCAGCACCATCCGGGGCACAGAAATAATAGTTGAACTGTTTACATCTGCCAGGCCTGGGGTCAGCCTTCGTTATATACTATCTCACTTCATTCTCCCAACAGCTCTGTAAGGTAAGTACATTTGGACCCATTTTATGAATAAGGAAAGTGAGCTCAGAGAGGTTTAGAGAATGGCCATAAGTCACACAGCTACTTGGGAGTCACTCCAGAGCCCAGGCAGTCTGGCTCCAGAGCCCCAGCTGCCATCCCTGTAACTGCCTAAAGCGTTGGCTGCGGTTTTTGCCTTCAATTTGGAAAAGTAAACCACCACACTCGGGACAGGAAAGGCTGCCTTTGCCCAGCTGGCCTCAGCTTTACATCACTGCCTGCTTTGAAGAATCTGACAGTCATTATTGTGTTCCCTAGGGGCTTCCCAGATGGCTCAGTGACAAAGAATCTGCCTGCCAACGCAGGAGATGTGGGTTCAGTCCTTGGGTGGGGAAGATCCCCTGAGTAAAAAAAAAAAAAAAACCGCTACCCACTCTAATATTCTTGCCTGGGAAATGCCATGGATGGAGGAACCTGGTAGGCCACAGTCCATGGGATCGATGACTTAGCGACTCAACAACAACAGCTGTGTTCCCCTTGGGGCTGTTGTTGAGGACAGAGCTGTCAGCCCCAGCATGCTGCTGTGTCCCCTAGATAAAGAGAAAAGCCCTGGGTTCTTCAGGCCCAGGAAAGCCAGACTCCTCTTAACCTCTTGTTTTCAGCCAGACTTCGCCTGAACTCTTAATTTTGTTTTCATCTTTGAAACAGTGAGAATCTTGAAATTGATCCTATTTCCCCTCTTTGCTTTGGCTGCTAGGAAACTCAGACCAAATATACATCCCAGCTCTGGAAGGTTTCTTCAACATGACTGTGTTTTGTTTTTTTTTATATTTTCCTTCCCTCCTTTTTAAGTTTCCACATTAGAAAAAAATGTCATTGCTCTGTTGATATCCTTGTTAGTTACTTCTCATTCATTTTGGCAAGAGGCAAGGTTACAGGTAAACACATATATACATGAAAAATGAATGAGTAACAATAATATCATGAGATCAGGGTTTCTCAACCTTGGCGATATTAATAATATGGAGCTGGCTCATTCATTGTCCTGGGGGGCCATCCTGTGCTCTGTAGGGTGTTTAGCAGTATCTCTGGCCTCTCCCCATCGGATAGCAACCCCCCAGCCCCTCAGCATTCTGACAACCAAAGGTGTTCATTGTAAGATGTCCCCACGGGGCAAACTCACCCAGTTAAGAACCTCTGCTCTAGCTTGCACTCCTTAAAAGTAGGATGAGATTGTTTACGACAGCAGCCAGAGACTTCCTCAGGGCGGTAGCTGGCAGGGTAAGAAGAGTTGGCATAAGGGATGAACAAACGCCCACCTCACCACCTCCTCCAGGCTTTCTGCCCCTAGAGCTCTTACCATCTTAATCCTCATGGCAGCCCCATAGAGCCATAATTAGATCCCCACTTTACAGATGAAGGCACTGGGGTCCAGAGAGGCTGAGCACGTGGACCAAGGTCACACAGCACACAGGCCACTGGACAGAGAGGGGCAGGGAGTGGTCACTGCAAGACATTGGACGTAAGCTGGGTTCCGCACTCAGGCTGGACTAGGCAGCTGGGATCCCAGGTGGGGGAATCTGAGCATGAAAATGCCCATAGGTGGGCATCTGAACAGCTTACTTAAGACTGGGGGACTCATGAGAGAACCAAAAAACGCGTATGTGGCTGTTTGTAATAGGATTGTTCACAATAATCAAAAGGTGGAAACAACCCACATGGCCATCCACAAATAAAAGGAGAAACATGGTCTACTCACACAAATGGAATATTATTCAGCCCTAAAAGGAATGAAGGCTGCTTCATGCTATGACACGAATGAGTCTTGAAAACATCATGGGCAGTGAAAATAGCCAAACACCAAAGGTCACATCATGTATGATTCTGTTGACGTGAAATGTCCAAAATCAGCAAAGCCGGAGACATAAAGTAGATTTGTGGTTTCTGAGGGGTAGGGGGTGGGGGTGGGGGAAGTGGGGGGTAATAGCTAAAGGAGCAAGGTTTCCTCCCCAGATGATGAAAATGTTCTAAAACTCTGATGGTTGCACAACTCTCTGTGTACTAAAAGTCATTGAGCTGTACGCTTTAAATGGGTGAATCGGGACTTCACTGGTCCAGTGGTTAAGAATCTGACTTCTAATGTAGGGGACACAGTTTCGATCCCTGGTCTGGGAAGATCCCACGTGCCACAGGGCAGCTAAGCCCGTGTGCCACACTACTGATCCTGTGCTCTAGAGTCCATGAGCCACAACTACTGAAGCCTGCATGCTTAGAGGCTGTGCTCTGCAACGCAGAGCAGTCCCCACTCACCACAACTAGAGAAAGCACGCACACAATAATGAAGACCTAGGGCAGCCAAATAAATAAATACATGGGTGAATTGTTTGCTATGTGAATGATGTCTCAATAAAACTGTTAGAAAATAAAATAAAGACCGAGTCAGGGGATACTCCCAAGGCAGAGGATTCAGGCTTTAGTAGTGTTGGCTGTGCTACTGCCTGGATGCATGACCATGGACAAATCACTTCACCTCCCAGAGCCTCAGTTTCCTTATCTGTTAAATGGGTACATCCACAGTTCTCCACCCCCCATCTGCTAGGGTTCAAGGGAAGTTGAAGGAGCTAAAGCATGCAGCCCAGAGCCTGCCATTTGAGAGCCCTATAAACGTTAGTCACTGGACATTAGACTCTAGGTATGTCTCCCCCGCAACCCACTTCTCATTCATACTCCAGAAACCTCGAGAGCATCCATTCCAGGAATGGGACAATTCTTTGGAATCAAAATCACGTAGGCTTTCCTGCCCTGGGAAAAGCAAAAGCGTTCACTGTTGTCCTGGCCCCTAGTCCTAAAATTGGGCCGGCCTTCTTTCCCTAGACCCAGAGGGCCCAGTCTATCACTTATAGCTCCAGGAGAACAAACGACCCCAGTGGTCTGCAAAGAGGTCCTCATGGCCCCCCTCACCTGGGACCCTCGAACCTGTGCTCCACTGCCTGTAGTCCCCACTGCTCCTGGTGGCTTTGAGGACCTCAGGAAAGTCAAAGAGAAGCTGGCATTGACCCTGCAAAGTAATCCAGCTTGGGTGGGATGGGGTGAGGGGACTCCCCAAAGAAGCAAGCGTGTGTGTGTGGGGGGGTTATCCTTGTACAATGGCTCCTCAGAAACCTGTCCCTAGGGGAAAACAGAGGATCTCTATCAACATGGCCTGGGGAAAAAAGTCTGTACTCTTTTCAGACCTGCCCCCACAGGCTCCAGGCCAAGAATGTGCACAGTAGCATCTATTACATTTCTAAAATTATGCCTAGCTCTGGGGAGGGTGGGGCAGGGGTTGGCCAGGGCTAGGAGCGGGAAAGGATGTGGTAGGCAGGCAGGCAGGCAGGAAACCTTTAATCCAGTGCCTTGAGCCCCAGCTTGCACACTGGGCAGCGGGAAGGGAGTGCCTCTTCAGCAGATGCTAGATTGGTCCCAAGAATCAAAAGCCCTCTGTGCACAGCCTGGGCGCTCAACCGTTTTTCAACATTGCTGCACTGCCTTCCCGGATGGTTTGAGTTTTCTTTGGACAGAGGGAGTTTGCGGGAAAAGGATGATGTCTTTGGGCCACCCAGTTTGAGAAGTAAATGAGAAAAAAAAAAAAATTGCTGGTGGTCAGAATCTAGAAGTGGGAACAGGGTTGCTGCAGACAGTTGTGCAGGCTGTGCACTGCACAACTGTGGGGAGCCTCTCCTCAGAGAGTCACGCTGTGTATATACCCATTCGGGGTCACCCATCATGTACCAGAAGGAGAGCCACCTGGCTCAGGTGGCCAGGGCCTTATTCTTGGATGGAGCTGGGTGGAGGGGAATCAGTGGCCAGTTTATATGTGGGGGACACAGCAAGACCTCATTACAATGTCAGTCCTGATCGAAACACTTAGACACTCCCCATGCTGCTGCTGCTGCTGCTGCTACTAAGTCGCTTCAGTTGTGTCCAACTCTGTGCGACCCGACAGATGGCAGCCCACTGGGCTCCGCCATCCCTGAGATTCTCCAGGCAAGAACACTGGAGTGGGTTGCCATTTCCTTCTCCAATGCATGAAACTGAAAAGTGAAAGTGAAGTCGCTCAGTCGTGTCTGACTCAGCAACCCCATGGACTGCAGCCCTCCAGGCTCCTCCGTCCATGGGAGTTTCCAGGCAAGAGTACTGGAGTGGGATGCCATTGCCTTCTCCGAGACACTCCCCATACAGATAACTAAATCCAACAGGGTCGGGGAGGAAGGAGAAGTCAAGGGAGTAAGAGCTCCCAAATTTGTGAGCGCTCCTACCTCCCAGATATGATTGCCAGAAAAAAATAGAGGATACTCAGTTAAATTTGAATGTCAGATAAACAATGAATACAAAATATCCCCAGGACTAAGATCAAACAAAGAAACAAACAATGAAATCTTTTTAGCATAAGTATGCCCCCAAACATTGCATGGGATATACCTACACTAAAAAAATCACCTGTTAGTTCTCTGTCAGTCAAATTTAACTAGGCATCTCTATTATTCCTTGCTAACTCTAGCAATCCTGCCCTCAGAGGGCATGTCTGTAAAAGCTCTTTTCCACCCACAATTGCCTGGAAATAGCTATTAAACCAGCAACTAATCAGGAGCAAACTTCCCCCAGGCCTTTTGTCCGCTGAGCAGGTTGGGAATTAAGAGAGCACTCCCCCTGCTCCTACACACATGTACGTGCACGCACATGTGCACACACACACACGTGTTGGTATCATAGCAAAGGCCTCTTCCTCTCCTGGGAGCTCTGAAATCGCCACCTGGCCTGGGTAAGAGGTTTCTCTGCAGGTGGGTGCCCAGCACGGCCACATGGCTGTGGGGAGGATGCAAACCCAGCCTTGGAGCCTGAGGATCTCAGAGCACTGCCCACACAGCCGAAACTGGAAGAGTGTATCTTGCACAAGGCCAGCACGGTAAATCAGATGCTGTGACCCTGGGAACTGGATGGCCTTGGACTCTGGTGTCTTCTCATTTATTGGAGCTGGGGTTGCCCACGGGTCAGCCTAGCAGGGGGCGGTGCTCAGGTCGGTGAGGAGGCTCCTCCCTAGCTGTCCCCTTGGGTTTTCCGGAAGGCAGATAGAGCCATAGGCAACCCCTAGGAGGTTTCTATGGGAAGAGCTGGCTAACCTCTTGTGGGGCCACCTGTGGTCAGAACTGACTACACGTGCCCAGTACGTGGTGGCACCAACCCAGCTGGCAGGACACTCATGGGCACAGGAAACCTGGACACAAAGTTACCCAAGGCCCAGGCAGGACAGACCTGGATCGGGAACCCAGAAGAGCCCTAGCAAGTAACAGAGGGGTCTCCCCAGTTTCCCATTTCCCCCTCCAGCTCAGAACTGGCGACCAACTTCTCCATCTGTGCTCCCCCACTCCTCTGTCTGTCTGAGCCCCTGGGAAGGGTGGGGAGATGAGGAAGAGCTAAAATGCCCCAGGGATGAGTCAGCACTGTTTGGAAGCAGTTCCACCCTCCCTGGTGACTCAGATGGTAAACAATCCACCTGCAATGTGAGAGATGTGGGTTTGATCCCTGGGTTGGGAAGATTCCCTGGAGGAGGACATGGCAACCCCCTCCAGTATTCTTGCCTGGAGAATCCCCATGGACAGAGGAGCCTGTTAGGCTATAGTCCATGGGGTCACAAAGAGTCAGACATGAATGAGCAACTAAGCACAGCACAGCAACGTGCCTACTCACAAAAAAGTAGGATTAAAGAGAAATAGAAAAGCACCGATGTCTTTCCTATGAGAACCAGTGTCAATCAAGATCTCTCTTGAGAACTGTCTTTGGACCACGGATCACCTGTGGATTCCCTGGTGGTTCAGTGGCAAAGAATTTGCCTGCCAATGCAGTAGACCTAGGTTTGATCCCTAAGGATCATCCCCTGGAGAAGGAAATGGCAACCCACTCCAGTATTCTTGACTGGGAAATCCCATGAACAGAGGAGCCTGGTGGGCTACAGTCCATGGGGTCACAAAGAGTCAGACATGACTGAGCAACTAACACTTTCACTTCCACCTTCCTAGCACAGAGGTCATCAGACACAATTTGGGAGGCTCCCTGTGGCTCCTAGAGACTTTTGAGAATCCCTCTCCATCATCTTGGAATCCTGTTCCCTGGAGAGGCACAGAGGCACTTGGTCATTGCAAAAGCTGCCCTGTGTGGTGGCATAACTAGGGCAGAGATACCTTCTTCCCATGAGAGGGCCAGCCAAACAAGTTCTCTTATTTTTAATATATTTATTTATTTATTTATTTATTTGGTTGTATCGGGTCTTAGTTGCAGCATGTGGGATCTAGTTCCCTGACCAGGAATCGAACCCAGGCCCTCCTCATTGGGAGTGCAGAGTCTTAGTCACTGGATCACTAGGGAAATCCCTAACCAAATTCTTGACTCTTATTTTTGTTTCCACTTCTGATCCTTGTGGGGTAGAAAGAGGAAAGGTGCTCACAAGGGCAGAGGCCAGAGCTGCTCTGTCACCAGGGAAACTCCCAATGCAGCCAGATGCAGGTCCCCAGGGCTGCTTTCTTCTGGGTAATTTGGTCACAGTTAGGTTCGAGGGGTCAGACCCTATTGTCCTGCCTATTTAGATTTGCGGGGTCACAAAGAGTCAGACATGACTAACCACGCATGCATGCATTGCAAAGGTGGCATAACATTCTCCCCTCCAACTACCAACTCCTGGAGGGCAGGGACCCTGCTGATTCAGCATGGATGGACTCCTTGGAGAGCCCCCAGGGGGAGCAGGCAGTCAGGGAAGGCTTCCTAGAGGAAGCAGCACTGGTTGAAGCCAGCGTTCGCTGCAGGGAGGAACAGGAAGGACACTGTCTTACAGAAACAGTGAGATGGAAGGTGTGGCACACAGACAGACTGAGCAGACAGGTAACCCTGGGCAGCTCTGGCTCGTGGAACCGGAGCATGGGGGCGGGGAATGGGGAGCTAGAGGAACGGCTGAACAGAGAGAGCACTCTAGAAAGCAGGATTCAGACTCAAGACAGCCAGCCTTTTCCTGACTCCTGGTGTCTAATGACTGGGCAAAGCCACTTCACTTGCTAAATCTGTTTCTTCATCTCTAAGACTCTAACGCTGGGAAAGATTGAGGGCAGGAGGAGAAGGGGACAACAGATGAGATGGTTGGTTTGGCATCATCAACTCAATGGACATAAGTCTGAGCAAACTCTGGGAGATGGTGAAGGACAGGGAAGCCTGGTGTGCTGCAGCCCAAGGGGGTGGCAAAGAGTCGGACACGACTGAGCGACTAAACAAGATAGAAACAATGGCAGTGATGAACATCACCACTCTGGGGGTCCCTTTTCTCTCTGCCAGGCCCTGGGGTCTGCATTTACCTGCACATCTCACTCATTCCCATGACACTCCTAGAAAACAGGGGGCACCTTTATCTCCATTGTACAGATGGGGTGGTTGAGGCTTATGAAAGTTCAGGAAGATGTCCTAGGTTCCAAGGTTCAGGATTTGAACCCAGATCCCAGGATTTGAAGCCCAAGCTTGCATTGACCCTAGGAAGGAGCAGGAGGGATGCTGCTTGGAACGTGAACACAATTGTCTCTCACTTTCTTTTTTTTCCTCCTGGGATGGCCATAGCAGTTAGCACAAACTGAGTGGCTTTGGAAAAAAAAAAAAAATGGGGCTTCCCTGGTGGTCCAGTGGTTAAGAATCCACCTTGTGATGCAGGGTCACAAGTTCGATCCCTGGCCCAGGAGGATCCAACATGCCTCAGTGCAACTAAGCCCACGTGCCACCAAGACTGAAGACCACTCGATCTAGAAACCATGCTCCCCAACAAGAGAAGCCGCCACAGTGAGAGGGCCACACACCACCTCTCCAGCGTAGTCCCCACTTGTTGCAACTAGGGAAAGCCCACTCAGCAACTAAGACCCAGTGAAGCCAAAAATAAATAAATATAATTTTAAAAATTGGACATTTATTTATTTTCTCTCAGTCTTGGAGCCCACAAGTCTGAAATCAAAGTGCTGGCAGGGTTGGTCCCTCTCCTAGCTTCTGGGGGTTCCAACTGATGGAGCTCAGGACACTGTACCCCCAAAATACTGTACCCCAGCATGGTGAATACTTCAAGCAGAAGCAGAAAGATCTCCCTGACCTTGTCCTTCTTCCCTGAAACAGGAGAAAAAAATTCCCATCGGAGAGGTGGCCTCCCTGTACCAGGAGGAAGGGGGCTTTCTTATCACCAGGGGCAGGGAACTGGAGGTTACGAAATCTGAACGAGGTTTGTTCATTTCACCTTTTCCTAGTTATTTCTCCACTTCCCACCCCAAACCCAAACCCCTTCGTCTTCCCCGTTCTTCACAAATTCACTTCTTTGTCTCAAAGGTACAAAAGCTTCCTGTTTTGATCACTTCTGGTCTGTATTCTCTTGTAAAGACTCCTCTATACAAGCAAAAATTCAGTCAAACATGTTTCCTTTTCTCCTGTTCATCTTTGTCAGTTCAACTTCCACACCCAGCCAGGGACCCTAAGAGGGTCGAGAAAAACTTTTCCTTCTTCCCTGGCAGTCCTGGAGTGTTCTTGGCTTGTGGCTGCATCTCTCTAATCTCTGCCTCCATCATCTTTGTATCTGCATCCTCTCGTCATCTTATAAGGACACTTGTCATTGGATTTGGGGCCCCCACCTGTATAATCCAGGATGCTCTTGAGAGTCTTTTTTTTATGATTTTTTTTTATTTTTCTGCAAGCACTCAGCTTGTAGGATCTCAGTTTCCTGATCAGAGATTGAACCCAGGCCATGACAGTGAAAGCACCAAGTCCTTTACCACTGGGCTCCCAGGGAATTCCCTCAAGGGTCTTAATTATCCCATTCACAGGTTCTGGGCAGAGATCTCTTTGGGAGAAGGGGCTTCATTCAGGCCCCTCCACTCTCCCCCATCTCTGGTAGGGAGGACTGCCCAGAGCAGACAAGACTCCAGAGGCTCCACAAGCAAATCACACACACAAAGGGAGGGGTTTTTCAGTGAGAAGTTTACTTTCTGGTGGCTCCTCTGAAGCCTTGCTTCCTTCTAGAGCCTCACTGTCTGACGAGGGAGTAGCCAACCCCACTTGGCTGCTAAAACTTGAAATGTGGCCAGTCCAAATGGAGCCGTTGTGCAGTGCCCCCAACACATGCCAGAATCCAAAGACTTTACATGGAAAAAGGAATATAAAATATCTCATTCACAACTTCTTATATCGATTACATGTTCTAATAATAACATTTTAGGGGCTTCCCTGGTGGTCTAGTGGTTAAGAATCCGTCTACCAATGCAGGGGACACAGGTTTGATTCCTGGTCTGGGAAGATTCCACATGCTGTGGAAGCAACTAATCCTGAGGGCCACACTGAGCCCACACGCTGCAACAAGAGAAGCCACCGTAACGAGTAGCTCCTGCTCTCCAACTAGAGACAGCCTGTGCATAGCAACAAAATCCTAGTGCAGTCAAAATATATAAAATCAATCTTTTTAATAAATAAATAAAATAACATTTTGGGTAGACTGGGTTAAAATATACATTATTCATTTTAAGTTCATTCATTTTATTGTTTTAAATTGCAGTAAAATTCATGTATCATAAAATCAACCATTTTAAATTAATTCACTGGCTTTTAGTGCATTCACCGTGTTATGCGACCATCACCACTACCTAGTTCTGGAACATTTCTATCACCCCAAGTACCCTGATGAATAGATGAAACCTCCTTTATGTTGGATTCAGGATGGCAAGAAGGGGGAGCTCTCACACCCTCTCACACGTTGCTATCTGCAGACTCCAAACAGGAAGAGATGTACCTTGCATCTCCAACAGAAAGAAAGGTGTTACTTTACTAACCCAGGAGGAAGAAGAAGGAAGATTTTCTCCTTGCCCGGCAACTGCCCAGCCAATGAAAACCTGCAACAACTCAGCCAATGAAAAGCCACTACACTTAAAACTCCCAGCTCCCTCCAATGAGCTCTTTGCTTATAATAGCCCCGCCCAACTCTCCTTTCTCTCCTATAAATAAAAGAATGGTCCTGTCTTTGTGTCTCTGGACTTGGTTATAGTTTTGGTTATAGGTTACAAGCTGTAACATGCTTGTCCTGAATTGCAATTCTCTGCTTTCCTGAATAAACCCATTTGCTGGTTAAAAACAAAACCCAGAAACAAGCTGTTTTAGTTTTAGTCAACAACCAATTAGCAGTCACTCCCCTCTCTCCCCAGCCCTTGGCCACCACTGACTTGGCCATTAGTCTCTATGGAGTTCCCTAGTCTAGACACAGCAGGGACTTCAGTGGCTACTTTATGCCAGTGGATGCTTGGTTTCCAAGACCTCACAGAGTGGTACCAGTTGGGGCCAGGCCCCACCCCCACCCCCCACCCGGGCAGCTCAGCCCTGGCACAAAGTGGATGCTCAATAAACATACATGCTGGGAGAAGGAAGGAACAGGGATCCCAGAAAGAGAAGCAACTCTGGGATCCCCATTCTGCCCTGCCGTTTGAATGGTCTGGGCAGCAACTCAGTCGAAAAGTAGAGATGTGTGTGTGTGTGGTATAATAAAATGTATGTGCGTATATATTTTTTATAGATACCAAATATATCTATTTGGTCTTTGCCCCATTCCTGGCACAGAGCCCCTAAAATCCTTGGAATTTCCTGAGTGATAAGAGTATCTTTTGTTTGTTAATGGGAACTCCAGGGACTGGGACTAAAAAGCTTCAGGAGGGGAACTGGTAGCCAGAAAAAAACAGCCAAGTGCTAGAGAATGGGAACTTTCAGTCCCATCTACTGGGAAAAAGGCTGAAGTTTGAGTTCAGTCACCAGCGACTGACGATTTAATCACTTGTGCCTGTGTACTCAAACCTCAATTTTAAAAATACCCTAAATAATGGGGTTCGGGAGATTTCTGGGTTGGCAAACACATCCATGTGCCGGGAGGGTGGCACACCCTCAGCTCCAAGGGGTCAGAGGTCCCTGTTCTCAGGACCCTTCAGACCCTGTGTCTCACATCATCTTTCATCTGGCAGTTCACCTGTCTCCTTATGATAAACGGTAATAGGCAATAGTAAGGACAGCTCTTTCCTGCGTTCTGCGGGCCCTTCTAGCAAGTGAATAAACTGAATGGGGGGCACTGTGAGAAACCTCAAATCTCTAGGTGGGGGGACAGAAGGGCAGGTAACCTGGGGACCCCACTGGCTGGAGTCTGAAGCGGGGACTGTCTTGGCCTGAGCCCTTAACCTGTCGGGTCTAATTCTAGTTGTGGAGTTGAATGAGTGGCATTAATTAGTGTCAGAACTGAATTGCTGGGACTTCTTGGTGGTAAAGGATCTGCCTGCCTGCCAACACAGGGACAGAGGTTGGATCCCTGGTCCAGGAAGATCTCATAGGCTGCTGGGGCAACTAAGCCTGTGCGCCACAACTACTGAGCCTGCACCCTGCAAGTACCGAAGCCCACGCACCTGGAGCCCATGCTTCACAGCCAGAGAAGCCAGCACAAACGGAAGTCTGTGCCCTGCAACTAGAGGGGTGGCCCCGATCGCTGAAACTAGAGAAAGCCTGCATGCCCCAACGAAGACACTGCAGGCAAATAAATAAATAAATAAAAGAATTGAATTGCAGGACACTGAATGGAAATGGGAGAGCTAGTGTGTCTGAGGGGTTCCTCTGGGCTTTGTTGCATGGATGGGCTCACAGCAAGATAACTTTGTTGCTGGTAGTAAACATGGGTAATGCCTTTGCTTCCCAAGAGATGCGGTATTTCTGGGGGCCTCCCAGGGCACTTGTGAGGATGGGTGAGAGGATGTGGGCTGAGAGCCGGCCACCACCCTGGGCTCAGAGGAAGGAGTTCTAAGGTGTTAGCAGGTGAAAGCCAATGCTCCAGGGGCTCTGCTCCCCACATGAATGACAGGGCTTTGCTCTGTGGGTGTGAGGCTGTCAACACAGCCCCCATCAGGGACCAGGCCAGTCACAGAAACAGGAGAAGTGAGCAGACTGAAACTATAAACATGGGGCATTCTTAGCTTTTTACTCTCCTATTTTTGAAGGTGATTTAGGCAGAGGGACAGTTCTCATCTATAAGAAAATCAAAACAAGGTGAAAAGACAACCCTCGGAATGGGAGAAAATAACAGCAAATGAAGCAACTGACAAAGGATTAATTTCCAAAATACACAAGCAGCTCATACAAGTCAATACCAGAAAAACAAACAACCCAATCAAAAAGTGGGAAAAAGACCTAAACAGACATTTGTCCAAAGAAGACATACAGATGGCTAACAAACACATGAAAAGATGCTCAGCATCGCTCATTATTAGAAAAATGCGAATCAAAACCACAATGAAATATCACCTTACACCAGTCAGAATGGCCATCATCAAAAAGTCTACAAACAGTAAATGTTGGAGAGGGTGTGGAGAAAACTGAACCCATTTGCACTGTTGGTGGGAATGCAAATTGATACAGCCACTATGGAAGATGGTATGGAGATTCCTTAAAAATCTAGGAATAAAACCACCATATGACCCAACAATTCCACTTCTACGCATAAAGAGGAAACCAAAATTGAAAAAGATACATGTACCCCAGTGTTCATTGCAGCACTATTTACACTAACTAGAACATGGAAGCAACCTAGATGTCCATCAATAGATGAATGGATAAAGAAGATGTGGTACATATACGAATGTGAAAGTGAAAGTTACTCAGTTGTGTCCAACTCTTTGAGACTCCATGGACTCCAGGCTCCTCCGTCCATGGAATTGTCCAGGCCAGAATAGTGGAGTGGGTAGCCATTCCCTTCTCCAGGGAATCTTCCCAACCTAGGTCTCCTGCATTGCAGGTGAATTCTTTACTGTCTGAGCCACCAGGGAAGCCCACGAATACTGGAGTGGGTAGCCTATCCCTTCGCCAGGGGATCTTCCCAACTCAGGAATCAAACCAGGGTCTCCTGCATACAGGCAGATTCTTTACCAACTGAGCTACCAGGAGAGCTACATATAAACAATAGAATATTATTCAGCCATAAAAAGGAACACATTTGAGTCAGTTTTAATGAAGTGGATGAACCTAGACCCTATTATACAGAGTGAAGTAAGTCAGAAAGAGAAATCAAATAACACATCAATTCAGTTCAGTTCAGTCGCTCAGCCGTGTCCGACTCTTTGCGACCCCATGAATCACAGCATGCTAGGCCTCCCTGCCCATCACCAACTCCCGGAGTTCACTCAGACTCACGTCCATCAAATCAGTGATGCCATCCAGCCATCTCATCCTCTGTCGCCCCCTTCTCCTCCTGCCCCCAATCCCTCCCAGCATCAGAGTCTTTTCCAATGAGTCAACTCTTCTCATGAGGTGGCCAAAATACTGGAGTTTCAGCTTCAGCATCATTCCCTCCAAAGAAATCCCAGGGCTGATCTCTTTCAGAATGGACTGGTTGGATCTCCTTGCAGTCCAAAGGACTCTCAAGAGTCTTCTCCAACACCACAGTTCAAAAGCATCAATTCTTCGGCCCTCAGCTTTCTTCACAGTCCAACTTTCACATCCATACATGACCACAGGAAACACCATAGCCTTGACTAGATGCGCATCCTAATGCATATATGTGCAATCTAGAAAGATGGTACTGATGAAATTATCAGGGCAGCAGTGGAGACGCAGACATAGAGAACAGACTACTGGACACGGCGGGGCAGGGGGTGGGGGATGGGAAGAGGAAGGACAGGGCACGATGTATGGAGAGAGTGACATAGAAATTTAAAATACCATATGTAATTTAGATAGCTAATGGGAATTCGCTGTATGACTCGAACCTCGGGACTCTGTAACAACCTAGAGGGGTGTGATGGGGAGGGAGGTGGGAGGGAGGTTCAAGAGGGAGGGGACATATATATACCTTTGGCTGATTCCACAGGTAGTGGCTTCCCTCATAGCTCAGTTGGTAGAAGAATCTGTCTACAGTGCAGGAGACCAGGTTTCAATCCCTGGGTCGGGAAGATCCCTGGTGAAGGAAATGGCAACCCACTCCAGTATCTTGCCTGGAGAATCCCACGGACAGAGGAGCCTGGCGGGCTACAGCCCATGGGGTCGCAAGGAGGCGGACACAACTTAGTGACTAAACCACCATGGCCAATTCATGCTGATGTTTGGCAGAAACCAACACAAATCTGTAAAGCAGTTATCCTTCAATTAAAAAAATAAATACATTAAAAAAATAGAAAATAAATAAATACAAGAAAATACATACATTTTTAAAAATACAAAAAAAAAAAAAAGAGGGGAACGGAGTCACGATGTGGTTCAAAGTTCTCCTTGGGATCACCTTCATGGGCATGGGCTTGTTCATCCCAGGGAATGGCCACTGCGGGCATCCACAGGTTCAGAAACAAGCGCAAGGAAAAAGGGTTGTCCATTACTCATATCAGTGGTATTTGATGGAAAGAGACAGGTGGGTCTTTGGAGTAAACCGTGACTGTGTGTCAAAGGATTTGGAGAACACTGATTAAGCAAATGTTTTCCTGATTGATGAAAAACAACTCAGTCATGCTCTTCTATCCCTGCTAGAAGATTATGCAGCGTCTTGTGTAGCATGCAGAGTATTTTGTAGTGTGTAATAAAAAAAAAAAAAAAAACATCAGCAGTACAAGTGTCAGCTACAAATTGGCACTTGCCATCTACATCTACAATGATTAAATCATGAGCTGCTGCAGCTACTGATTCTCAACACCCTCTGAAAGGAGTTCAAGGTGGAGAGCAGAAATGAGGCACTCTGGACTCAGGGAAAAACTTGGCAGGATAGGTCGTCAGACAGATATTTTCAGCAGCTGATTTTATGAGTCCAGTTCTTATATCTCCTCCTACCTAGAAAAGCGCTAAAATGCTTCTCGGTGATGACTGTTCCTTGTTCTGCAAAAGTAAGTGCTTCATTGCATGTATTCCCCCTTCACTAGCATCGCGTCTATGCTGTCTCTCCCCTACCTCTTTGGAGCAGTTTCTCAGAGCTTATCTGAGGTGCTGTCTCCCTGGCTATAGTTCTCATTCTGTCCCCAAACAAAACTTAACTCGAAATTCTCACACTGTGTATTCTTTTAAGTTGGCACAAGCATGACAGCCTCCTGTCAGGGAGACAGAGACAGAAAGCAGGGGCCCTGTGGCAAGCAGGAGGGCAGGGCCATCTAAAGGGTGCTACAGGGCACAGCCATTCGTGCATACGATGCGTCTCCATCCAAGACTTTCCTTTTTAAAATCTATTCATTTATTTTTGGCTGCTGAAACCAGAGAAAGCCTGCACGCATGAGCAAACACTGTGGGAAGCCAAATAAATGTACATACAATTTTAAAATTTGAATTACTGGACACCCAATTGAAGTGAGAGGATTAGTGTGTTTGAGTGGTTTTTAAAATTCTATTTATTTTTGGTTGCATTGGGTGTTCATTGCTGCATGCAGGCTTTCTCTCTCTAGTTGTGGCGAGGGGGCTACTCTCTCGCTGTGGTGTGCTGGCTTCTCATCGTGGTGGCTTCTCTTGTTGCAGAGCACGGGTTCTAGGCCATGCAGGCTTCAGTAGTTGAGGCTCGAGGGCTTAGCTGTGCCACCGCATGTGGAATCGTCCCTGGACCAGGGATCAAACCATGTCCCCTGCATTGGCAGGCGGATTCTTAACCACTGGATCAACAGGAAAGCCCCATTTGTGACTTTGTAAGCTTTTTTTCTTGGTCCAACTGGCAGTGCCAGGCGCTAATACCCCAGGCACAGTCTTCTACCAAGGACAGGCACTGGCAGGAGACACCGCAGTTCCCTGGTTCCTCGGGCGGCGTGACTCCCACACGTGCCCAGAGGGACTGAGCCCCAGCTGCCCACAGCCAGCATCCTGAGCTACCTCCTTCCCACCCCCACCCAGTTCCCCCAGTGCTTCCTGGGATCCCCTCCCTAATAAACTCTTTGCACTCAGAGCCTGCTTCTGGGGCAATCAAAATTAAGATAAGGGACCAAGTAGGGACTGGCTGTTCCTTCGCTGCAGCCAGTGTTTGCTGGATAAGAAGGCAAACCGTGTATCACTAGACATTGCCATTTTTTTCCCAAAGAGAAACCAGGATCCAGACTTTCCTGTGAAACCTTCCGAGTTTTCATAGCCAGCTCAAATTAAAACAATACAGAACAAAGTAAAACAGAACAAAACACACCGTGTCTGCGAGCCGGCCCTGACCCTCGACTGGCCGGGTCAGAGCTGTTGGTGGCGGGTGGGGGACCCCCACCAAAGCTGTGAGCAGCAGGGAGCCTTGGTTAGAGGGGCGTCTTGGCAACCTGCTTTGGTGGCCTGGGGGGTTGGGGACCAGCGGAGGAGGGCTTCGGCAGTATGGCCTGTTTACAAGACCCCAGCTGGAAGCATCTGGAAGGCCCTGCGTGGCGGCCCGCGGGCCGGCAGTAGACCCAGAATAAACAATCAGCCGGAATGCTTTTCTAAACACGCAGACCCGGAGCCTCCGGAGGCCTCCCGAAGCTCGCCAGGGTGGGGTGCGGTCCCAGGATCACTCCGCGTGCCTGCCGGACATCTAAGCTCAGGCCCAGGAAAAACAAACTTGGGGAGCGGGGGTGGGGGGAGCGCTGGAGTGCCCCCAGGAGAAGGCAGTCGTGAGAGAGGCAAGTCTAGACCCCCACACTTGTGAACTTCTTTTTAATTCCGTGCAGACGGAGGAGGCCGTCTTTATAGATTTCCATCTCCCTGCACTGCTCCACCAACCACCCACCCCCCGCCGCCCCCGCCTCTTTCCTCTTGCAGAGAAAACAAAACGGGTGTCTCTCGAGATTGTTTTTGCCCCATTTCACATGGTTTATTTAAAGCAATCGCTTTTCGCCTGCCTTCTCAGAATTTAAATTAAGAATACAGGGTGTCAAGAGTACAGGCGGGTGATGTAAAATTTGGGTTCTGTGTGTTTATTGTTCTACAACCAGCAAAAGCCATCCACGCCTGTTCTAAACTGTTTAATACATTTAGTAGATTTTAAGTTGGAACTATGTTTCGTCAGGGAGAGGGGAAGAAACATTCCTGAGAGCAGACCTCTAATGGGCCCCCTAGGAGCCCCATATTTCATATATCATAGTATATTTAATCCTCATCATGATCCAAATAAGCTGTATAGCATTCTCAGCTTACAATATCTCTTGGTTACAAGGGATAGAAACTTACATCAAAGAGGCTTTATATGATTGGAATGACTGTGGGAAGGACTTCAGGCATGGCTGGATCCAGGAGTTCCGCTGCTCTCATGAGACTCTCTCTCTCTCTCTCTCCATCTCTTGACTCTACTGTCCACTGTTACTGTTTCCTTCTCAGTCAGGCCTTTCTCTTAAGATTGCAAAGATAGTCTCCAGCAGTTCCAAGCTTCCTGTTGCCAAGCAACCCTGCTGGACAGAGTTTCCCAAGAATTTCAGCAAAAGTCCTGTGACTGAATCTCATGGGTCTAGCTCATTGGGTCACATGCCAATCACTGTGGTTAGGGTGATAGAGTTCATAAGCTTAGCCTACACTGGGAGTTTGAGAGGGTCATTCCACTAAAATATAGGTAGGAATAGGGGTAGTTACTGTGCCCGTTTTGAATGGGTAGAGAGTGGGCATTCAAAAATAACAAGCCATGGGATTTCCCTCTTGGTCTGGTGGCTAAGACTCTGTCCTCTCAATGCAGAAGGCCCAGGTTCAATCCCTGGTCAGGGAACTAGATTCAACATGCCCCAACTAAGAGTTTGCACATTGCAACTGAAACATCCTACATGCCACAAAGAAACTCGAAGACCCTTCCTGCTGCAACTCCCAGCACAGCTGAAAAAATAAATATTAAAAAATAAAATAACAGAAGCCAACCACAACAAGGGGAGAAAAGTAGGTGAATCCTGTGGCCTCAGAAGGGCTGTCAGGACAGTTGCACAGGCTGTACCCAACACATTTCTGGGGTGCTCCGTTTACATTCAGTGTTGTTGTGCGTTTATATTTTTATCAAAGTACGTTTTCAACTATGGCAGTTTAGCGTCTCACAATTGAAAACACAGGTTGAAAAGAAAAACAAAACCACAGTATGTTGCAAGTCTTACCATCAAGAAGTGAAGTGAAGTGAAGTGGTTCAGTCATGCCCAACTCTTTGTGACCTCCATCCATGGGATTTTCTAGGCAAGAGTACTCTGTGGGTTGCCATTTCCTTCTCCAGAGGATCTTCCTGACCCAGGGCTCGAACCTGGGTCTCCCGCACTGTAAGCAGACACTTTACCATCTGAGCTACAAGGGAAGCTACCATCAAGAGGTGGAATCTATTTCCTCACCCCTCAAATCTGGGCTGGCCTTGTGACTTGTTTTGACCAGTAGAACACAGCAGAAGTGACGCTGTGAATTTTGGAGGCTGATACTTACATTCTCTTGAAAGAGGAGGTCCTTTGGAAGGATAAGAAGTCACGTGAGGGAAACCAAGATGCCCTGGCTGCCCAGCTTTGGAGGACCTGGGGAGGTAGGACAGACAGATGGAGCAAACTTTGCTGTCAGCTCACTTAAGCTGCCTAGAGGGAAAAATGGCAACCCACTCTGGTATTCTTACCTGGAAAACTCCATGTAGAGGAGCCTGGCAGGCTGCAGTCTGTGGGGTCACAAAGAATCAGACATGACTGAGAATGCTCACATGCAAGCACGCACACACGCATGCATGCACTTAGCTGGGAACTCAGTTTCCCAGAATCCCTTCTCTATATGATTCCAGGTTTGTTATTCAGTTGCTCAGTCATGTCTGACTCTTTGCGACCCCATGGACTGTAGCACGCCAGGCTTCCTCCATCTCCTGGAGTTTGCTCAAACTCATGTCCATTGAGTCAGTGATGCCATCTAACCATCTCATCCTCTGTTGCCCCCTTCTCCTCCTGCCCCAAATCTTTCCCAGCATCAAGGCTTTTTCCAGTAAGTCAGCTCTTTGCATCAGGTGGCCGAAGTATTGGAGCTTCAGCTTCAGCATCAGTCCTTCCAGTGAATATTCTGGGTTGATTTCCTTTAGGATTGACTGGTTTGATTGCCTTGCTGTCCAGGGGACTCTAAAAGAGTCTTCTCCAGCACCACAGTTCAAAAGCATCAATTCTTCGTCTTTCAGCCTTCTTTCTGGCCCAGCTTTCACATCTGTACATGACTACTGGACAAAACCATAGCTTTGACTATACGGACCTTTGTTGACAAAGTGATGTCTCTGTTTTTTAATACACTGTCTAGATTGGGCATAGCTTTTCTTCCAAGGAGCAAGCATCTTTTAATTTCATGGCTGCAGTCACTGTCCACAGTGATTTTGGAGCCCAAGAAAAAAAAAAGTCTGTCACTGTTTCCATTTTTTTCCCCATCTATTGGCCATGAAGTGATGAGTTCAGGTTAGAATTAGCCAAAAGAGGAGTGTGAAATGGAGTGGCGGATGAGGCCCTCTGAAAGTCGGTGTGGTCATATACAATGACAGAGTCTCTTGGGATGACTTATATAGAAGCACAGACACACTAGGGGCTTCCCTGGTGGCTCAGTAGTAAAGAATCCGCCTGCCAGTGCAGGAGACGTGGGTTCAATTTCTGGTTCAAGATGATCCCCTGGAGAAGGAAATGGCAACCCACTCCAGTATCCTTGCCTGGGAAATCCCCCAGACAGAGGAGCCTATCGAGCTACAGTCCATGGGGTCACAAAGAGTCAAGACATGATGTAGGGATTAAGCAACACCAACACCTCAATTTACTGTGTTTTGCTTTATTGTGATTCACAGAGATTGCAAGGTTTTGCTGTTTTTAACAAAGGTTTACATCAAGCAAATTTACTGGCACCATTTTACCGATGGCATTCACTCCCTCAGAGTCTCTGTGTCATGTTTTGGTACTTCTTGCCATATTTCACACTTTTTCATGATCATTTTATTTGTTATGGTGACCTGAGATCAATGATCTTTGATGTCACTACTATGACCAACTGAAGACTCAGAAGATGGTTAGCATCTTTCAGCAGTAAGTATTTTAAAACTAAGGTATCCATATTGTTTTATTTAACATAATGCTATTTTAATGCACACTTAATAGACTACAGTGTGATATAAACATAACTTTCACATAAACTGGGAAATTTTAAAATTCAGAATTCAGTTCAGTCGCTCAGTCATGCCCAGCTCTTTGTGGCTCCATGAACTGCAGCACGCCAGGCTTCCCTGTCCATCATCAACTGCTGGAGATTGCTCAAATTCATGTCCATAGAGTCGGTGATGCCATCCAACCATCTCAACCTCTGTTGTCCCCTTCTCCTCCTGCCCTCAATCTTTCCCAGCATCAGGGTCTTTTCCAATGAATCAGTTCTTCACATCAGGTGGCCAAAGGACTGGAGTTTCAGCTTCAACATCAGTCCTTCCAATGAATATTCAGGACTGATTTCCTTCAGGATGGACTGATTTGATTTCCTTGCAGCCCAAGGGACTCTCAAGAGTCCTTGCTTTATTGCGGTATTTGCTTTATTGCCATTTGGTCTGAAACCAAACCCACAGTCTCGCTGAGGGATGCCTGTACTTTCATCCAAATCCTTGTTTCAGAGCCTGCTTTTGGAGGAACCAAGTCTTGGGAGGCCTACGTGCCCCTGTGTTGTGTGCTGAAGGAACCCAATGACAGAGCTCTGAGCAGAAAGAAATAAACCTTTCCTTTCAACCTTTCATTCATTCATTCAACAAGCAGTCAACAGGCTTCTGCTATGTTCAAGCACTGGAGACAGTAGAGGCCAGAACTTGGGGTCATTTGAGCTGGTGCAGACTGGAGCCACAAATATGGGCACATCACCCACTCTTTCAGAGCTTCATTTAATTGTCACTATGTCTGGCAACCCACTCCAGTACTCTTGCCTGGAGAATCCCGTGGAGGGAGCAGCCTGGTAGGCTAGGAGTCCATGGGGTCGCAAAGAGTTGGCCACGACTGAGCGACTTCACTATGTCCTATGAGGCAGGAAATGGTATGGTCCTTATTTTTCAGATAAGGAAACGGAGGCACAGAGAGACTGAGTAACTTGCCCAACGTCATACAGCTAATCAGTAGCAGAGCCAGGGTTCAAGCCCAGGAATCAACTCCATACCCATGTTCTTAGCCACCTTCTCAGAAGTTCTAGAGACTAGGCTGATTAAGGAAAGTCCCAGAATTTAGGACTTGAGGCTTCCCTGGTAGCTCAGCAGTAAAGAATCTGCCTGCCAAGGTAGGAGATGCAGGTGCGATTCCTGAGTGGGGAAGATCCCTGGAGAAGGAAATGGCAATACACTCCAGTATTCTTGCTCGGAGAATTCATGGACAGACGAGCCTGGCTGTCTACAGTCCGTGGGGTCACAAAGAGTCAGACACAATTTAGTGACTAAACAAACAAGAATTTAGGATTTACTCCCCCAGATGGTATGAGTCAGTTTCATAATACTTGTGAGAAAAATCTCATTAGTTTGCTTTTCTAAGTATGATGAAATTTAGATCTGATTCTCCTTGCCAGGGGGCAGGCTTTTGCCATTCTGAAGCTTGTTTCCACAAACAGTTCCCACAAGCCTCTCCTGGATAGCCTGGTTCCATTCCCCTAAGGCCCCAGGTGTACACAATATCTCTTCCTTTTACTGCCAGTTCTTCCCTTCCTAGCCACACCCCAGGTTCCTGAGTACTGAGCAAGGCTGGCCACAGTGCTTGCTTCAGTAATGAGCATGTGACTTAAGCTGAGCCAAAAAACTCCAGCCTAAGAGGAAATCTTCACTAGGCTGGTAAGATGAAACCCTGGGGCTGTGATGCACCGTAAACCCTGGGGCTGTGATGCACCGTCTTTGCCAGCCAATGGAGACAGCCCACTGAAGAATTAGGCAAGCATGGCCAAGAGACACAGACAGATCCCCAATCACCTGCCTGAGCCCCTGGATCAAGCCATGCCTAAAGCTGTTGCTCTCCTGAATTTCCAGGGACACAAAATAATATGTTCTGCTTCAGTGTAAGTTAATTTCGGTCAGAGACTATAATTTGCAGCTAGATGAAGCCTGACTATGTACTAGACTTAAAAAAAAAAAGTGGCATTCTGATTCTCTACTAGTCCAGGGAAAACACCACTCTTTAGAAAGCAAAGACCTTGAAGGTCCTTGAGGTGGGGGGTGAAGGGAGGGAAAATATTTCTCATTCTTCTGTGATGACTCAGTAGCTAAAATAAGCTCTGGTTCATTTCTCAAACAGGTTATCCTACCTGACAATCATTACTCATCCCAGCCCTAACCAGCCTTGAAGTTGGTGTGGCTGCAGAGACCTTTAAGGCTCCCTAGATTTTCCATGTTCCTCTGAAAAGACTGTGTCACTGCACCTTTCACCTCCAGCTCAGAGTCCTGGGAGTTGGATTTTCTAACGCACCAAGAAAACATCTTACCAAATGCCTGGCCAAATCAACACCCAATAAATACTTGCAATGTACAAGAAGACCTTGGAAATCTCGCCTCTATAGAAAGTGTCCAAAGAAGCTGTTCTTGCCTCTTCTTACCAAGTGCTGGGCCAGCTTAGCTGGTAAAGAACGCACCTGCCAATGCAGGAGACACAAGAGATGCAGGTTCAGTACTGGGTCAGGAAGATCCCCTGGAGGAGGACATGGCAACCCACTCTAGTATTCTTGCCTGGAGAATTCCAAGGACAGAGGAGCCTGGCAGGATACAGTCCACGGGGTCGCAAAGTGTGAGTGACTAACATTTTCATTCACTTTTGAGAATCAAGGAGCAGGGTCAGCAGGGGGCAGAGGAGGACCCTCTGGCTGAGCAGAAGAGGCAAGACTCTGGAAGGACTGAGGGAGTATGGGAAGATTCTAAGTTGGGGGAAATCAGACACAACCTTATTTTAGGTTAGGTTCCCTAGAAACGGAGCCTGAGATGGGGATTTGGGTGCACGTGGCTCTTTGAGGCGGAGGTTCTCAGAAGGGGGTTGGTGTCAGTCCCTCCGGGCTGTGTGTGGAGCAGCGGGTAGCAGGGTGGGGGTGACGGCTGAGTCACTGGCCCCCAGTGCTCACAGCAGCTGGCACACAAAGGATCTGGGCAGCCCCTTCCTTCCTTCTCGGGAACACCCACCTGCTTTCGGGGAAGAGACTTGCCAACGGCTGCAGCTGGCAGGAATGAGGGTTCACCAGTGACGGCACAGCTCAGCGGTTGAGTGCCCAGAGCTTTGCGAGCTGGCAGAGCTGGGATAAATCCTGCTTACTGGATGCCTCAGGCACCCATCTGGAGCTGCAGAGGTGCCTGGCTCCCAGGCTGAGGGTGAGTGAAACATGATCATGTGTTAGGGGCCCCTTCATCCGAAGCCCAGCCTGTAGTGCCTGCACGTGCATGTTAAGTCCCTTCAGTTGCGTCAGGCTCTCTGCAACCCCATGGACTGTAGCCTGCCAGGCTCCTCTGGCCGTGGGATTCTTCAGGCAAGAATACTAGGAGTGGGTTCATTGGATTTAGTTCAGTTCAGCTGCTGAGTCATGTCCAACTCTTTGTGACCCCATGGACTGCAGCATACCAGGCCTCCCTGTCCATCATCAACTCCTGGCGTTTACTCAAAATCATGTCTATTGAGCTGGTGATGCCATCCAACCATCTCATCCTCTGTCATCCCCTTCTCCTCCTGCCCTCAATCTTTCCCAGCATCAGGGTCTTTTCCAATAAGTCAGTTCTTCACATCAAGTGGCCAAAGTATTGGAGTTTCAGCTTTAGCATCAGTCCTTCAAATGAACACTTGGGACTGATCTCCTTTAGGATGGACTGGTTTGATCTCCTTTCAGTCCAAGGGACTCTCAAGAATCTTCCCCAACACCACAGTTCAAAAGCATCAATTCTTTGGCATTCAGTTTTCTTTATAATCCAACTCTCACATCCATACATGACTACTGGAAAAACCATAGCATTGACTAGATGGACTTTTGTTGACAAACTAATGTCTCTGCTTTTTAATATACAGTCTAGGTTGGTCATAACTTTCCTTCCAAGGAGTAAGTGTCTTTTAATTTCATGGCTGCAGTCACCATCTGCAGTGATTTTGGACCCCCAAAATAAAGTCTGACAGTGTTTCCACTGTTTCCCCATCTATTTCCCATGAAGTGATGGGACCAGATGCCATGATCTTAGTTTTCTGAATGTTGAGCTTTAAGCCACCTTTTCCACTCTCCTCTTTAGGGCCCATCCTAAATCCAGGATGGTCTCATCTCAAGATCCCCAATTTGATGACACCTGCAAAGACCTTCTTTTCAAATAAACTCACATTCACAGGTACCAGTTAGGATGCATCTTTAGGGGAATTATTATCAACCTACTAGGGGTGCAGTGAGAGAGCAAGAATAAGCCATCAGCTGCCACTCTCCACGGGCCTGAGAAAGATGAGGAGGATGGCCTGCCCAGGGAGAGGAGGAGATGGGGAGGCTCAGAAATCAGCAGGGACAAAGGGGCCACCAGGCTTCACTCCCCACTGGAAACCCCATTTACAGAGGAGGAGCAGCCAGGGAGGTTGCAGCGCCACGGAGGTCCCACTCGGGACAAGCAGCCACGTCTGACCCCACGGCACCTGGAGCCTCTCGCATCCCTGCCCACCTCTCGCATCCCCGCCCACCTCTCTGGACCTTCTCAGCCCAGCATCCAGGAGCGTGGGGTCCCTTGGGCCAGCCTGGGGGATGAGGGAGGCTCGTCCGAGCCGGACCAGGGAGGCTGGCTGGACTCCAGGTCCAAGGCAGATGCTGCCCAGGCCCTGCTTTCGGTTCTGCAAAGCCACAGGCTCTGCTCCCTCGAGGTCACAGAGTCTGCCCTGCCCCCGCCCACCCGAGACCACGCTGGGGGTCAGAGTTTTCCATGCGTCTCCCCCGCCCTCCCCACAAAGCCTGAATGCCTAGAATTCTGCAGGAATTCCCACAGCAGCCCTCCCACCCTGGGTCCCCAGTGAAGGAAACAAAGGCCCTCTGGGATCTGTGGCTAGAGTACAGGGAGGCCCAGGGCAGTCTCTGGGAATCCCATTCCTGGAGATTCGCTCTTAGACAGGGAAGGATGGATCCAGAATGAACCCTCATGGGGCCGCCACGGCAGGCTATCAGCCCACATCACACATGCACACGGAGTTGTGTATACGTCTCTGCACCCTGCTCCACACACATATAGGAACCACAGACAACCCCACACACGTGCCTGACCACACAGGCAGGGGTGCAGGCACCCCCCCCCGATGCTGAGATGGGACACAAGAGGATGCCATGTTCCCAGAGGGCATCCATCCTTATGGACAAGGGGAACCCGGGACTGAGTACACAGGAGCTGATATAATCTAGGAGCTGATGTAACCTGGGGGCTGACTTCAAGCACACCAAGCCTGGGTTCAAAGCCCACCACTGCGAGCCACCACTGCAAATCACTCAACCCCTCTATGTCTGCTATGATTACGATACGCTGATTTTTTTTTAAAATGCACAATGTAAGAGTTGACAGTTAAGTTTTATTTGGGGCGAAATGATTACTGCAGCCTGGCAGACAGCAGTTCAGATAGCTCTGAGAGACTGCTCCAAGGAGCCGAAGGGTTGTTTAGTCACTAAGTCATGTCTGACTCTTTGTGACTCCATGCCCTGCAGCACTCCAGGTCTCCCTGTCCATCACCGACTCCCAGAGCTTACTCAAACTCATGTCCATCAAGTTGGTGATGCCATCCAACTATCTCATCCTCTGCCACCCCCTTTCTCCTCCTGCCTTCAATCTTTCCCAGTATAGGGCATTTTCCAGTGAGTCGACTCTTCACATCAGGTGGCCAAAGTATTGGAGCTTCAGCTTTGGCATCAGTCCTCCCAGTGAATATCCAGGGTTGATCTCCTTTAGGATGGACTGCTTTCATCTCCTTGCAGTCCAAGGGTCTCTCAAGAGTCTTCTCCAACATCACAGTTCGAAAGCATCAATTCTTTGATGCTCAGCCTTCTTTAGAGAGACATACAACCCCAAACAAAAATTCACATGCAAAGAGACACACAGACGTACAGACTGGATTCTGTCTGTCTGACCTAACACCTTGCCCTGCCCAAGGTGTGGGATCAGGACTCCCAGCAATCTGTGGGACTGAGCCCTAAACCTGTGGGATTTGATACCCAACTCCAGGTAAGTAGTGTCAGAATCAAATTAAATTATAGGATACCCAATCGGTGTCCAGAGAGTTGGAGAATTGGCTGGTATGGAGGAAAAAAATATCCACATATTTGGTATCGGAAGTGTTATGAGTAGATAGTTTTATCGTTATGAGGGTATTGTGAGGATGAAATGAGACAATGCATATAACACGAGAGCTCAGGAAGAATTTGCCAGGGGTAGCATTTGCCTTAACATGGTAACAGCATGATTTATTTGGGTTTTATGAAATAAGAACTGAGGAGCAGTCCTCAGAGTACCCATAGACTGAGATAGGAGAAAAATTACAGTTTTGTTTTCACTAGCCTGTAACTGAAATTTAGTGTCTGTCTTCAATTCCTGATGTAGCAACATCCATGACTTCATCACCAAGAAGAGCCACAAATATTTTCATATCCCAAGATTGTCATATGTATATATGACACAGCTGGCTTCTTTTGTAACCTGTGGGGGGTGGGTTGCATTGGAAAAGACTCTTCCAAATGTTTGTGGATGTGATCAGTCATGTCTGACTCTCTGCGGCCCCATGGGCTATAGGCCAACAGTTTCCTCTGTCCATGGAATTTCCCAGGCAAGAATACTGGGGCAAGTTGCCATTTCCTGCTCCAGGGAATCTTCCTGACTCAGGGATTGAACTCACATCTCTCGCGTCTCCTGCACTGGCAGTGGATTCTTTACCATTACAGTACCTGGGAAGACCGATGTTAGGATGTTTGCAAGTTATTTTGAAATGTACCCCCAAAAATGGCTATATAGAGTTATAAATGGATGGAGAGATAGATGAAGAGATGAATAGATGGAGAAACGGATGAAGGAATGGATGGATGAAGGAATAGATGGATGGATATAACAAAACGTTATCTGCGTGATCAGTATGGGGTATTCTCTGCACAAATCTTTCAACTTTTCTATATGTTTGAACATTTCCACAATAAAATGTTGGGGGAAAGATTTCTAAAAGAGAGAAAAGGATGAACCTGAGAAAGACAAAGACATTCAAAGTCTGAGCAAAGAAAGATATATCTTAAAGCTCATGTTTATCACTGAGTCCTTTTATCAAAGTCAAATTATACAGGGAAGAAAATGCACAAAAGAAATGTAAGGACTTTCCTGGTGCTGGTAGTACAGTGGATAAGAATCCACCTGCCAAAACAGGGGACACGGGCTCGATCATGGGTCTGGAACAATCTACATGCTGCGGAGCAACTATGGAGCCAAAGCTACTGAGCCCAGACTGTAGAGCCTGTGCTCTGCAGCAAGAGAATCCACTGCAAAGAGAAGCCTGAGCACAGCAACTAAGAAAAACCCCGCCCCCCGGCAACGAGAGGAAGACTGCAGGTAGCAACGAAGACCTAGTGCAGCCATACAGAAAGAAAGAAGTATAAAATGCAGACACACACTGCAAGTCTTCAGTAACTGCACATTAAGGCGGGAAAAAGTCACATTTTCTCTAGAAAGAAAGTTCAATGTCTAGGCTGTATTGCCAACATGATGCCCACAGGCCACCTGTGGCACTGAGCAGTTGAATATGGCTGATCAGATCCGAGATGTGCTGTAAAACACATCTGATTTTGAAGATTTTGTATCAGGAAAAAAGGGGGCACAGGGAGAGAGAGGATGGAAAATAGCTCTGGAATATTTAAAAATACTGATTACATGTTGAAATGTTAATACTTTGGATATATTGAATTAAATAAAATATAGCTGAAACTAATTTCCCTTGTTTCTTTTACTTTTTTAAAAGTCCAGCTACAAGAAAATTAAGATGACATATGCGGCTACATTAGTTATGTTTCTGCTGGGTAAGTTGGGTCTATAGAAGTGCCCACTGAGAAAATTCTGACTTTACCAAGACACATGCATTTCTCTTATGCTTCTAGAATTATTTTTTTCTTTCACTGGCCAACTAGACATGGATATATACCAAAAAAAAAAAAAAATTCACTGGCTGACTAGACATGGATATGCTGCGAAGGGTGTAATTGTTTCCCTTTGCTTATCTTTGGCAGAGTAGCTGCTTTTTCCATTTTTCTTGTGGTTCATACCTCTGATGTCAAATTAGTGTTTAAGACATTTGGAAGTAAAATAAAATCTTTATATAATATAAATATTTTTAGAAGAAATATCCAGTCTTAAGTCAACAGAAATAAATCCAGGAATAAATTCAATACAAAAACATAATTTTGGAGGGGGGTGCCTGGACCCCAAGAGAGTCCCCAGGAACTGAGCTGTCCCAGCTAGGTCCCCTGCCCTCCCCTCCTTTGAGAATCACGTGGTTTCTGACCAGGATTTTCCTGTTAACAGATGACTCTGCCCCAAGAAGACAGTCATCAGAAAAGCATGAGGCCCCATGTGACAGTCACCTGACCCTTCTGTGTAGGCCGTGGCATCAGCCCTGACTGGGGCGGGCATGCGGTTTGGTCACTCTGGGTTCTGCTCCAGAGTAGAGACCTGGAGAGGAGTCTGCCATAGTAGACAGCAGCTCTGTCCTCCAGCCAGAGCGTGGCATCTAGGTACATGCCCCCTGGACTCCTACCCCAAAGGCAGCCCTGGCAAGGGGATACTTGGGAGGTGGGGCCAGGCTGGCCCGCCTGTCAATATCATCCACAACTTACTACAAGGTCCTTGCTGAACTGGCTCTCTGGTGCTGCTCACCTCTCCAGGCTTGAGCCCTTCTCTTCCTTGTTAACATATTTTGAGCATGTTCCAGGAGCTGGCGCCAGGCAAAGCTCATCTCATTTCATTCCTAGGCACCCTTCAGAGAGGAGCTGTCATTACGTTTCCTGATTCGCTGATAAGAAGACGAAAGCACAGAGAGGCTGGAGTGAGTGGTCCAGAGTCACACAGCTCAGGACCCATATGCTTGGCAACCACTCTGTGCTGCCTCTTTGAAGAGCCAGAAATCCAAGTGCTCCATTTCAATAAAGCAGTTCCAGGGAGGTGTCACACTGCTCTGCCCAGGAGAGCTGCTCCTCCCTCAGGTGCCCCACATCCTCAGGGCGTCACCACCCACCAGTCACCCAGCCAGCCACTCCAGTCTAGCAGCCATTGCTTTCTCCGCAGTCCTCGGTGTCTCTGACGTCCGCTGCTTTCTCTCTAGCCCCTCCCTCACTACCAACTTGCGTCACCTGGTGCAAGTCACTTGGCCTCTCTATGCTTCAGTTTCCCCATCTGTAAAATGAGGATATTGATAGGCCTATCTCATAGAATCATTTGAGATCAAAGTGATTTTTTTTGGGGGGTGGCTGCACCAAGGCTTAGTTGTGGCATGTGGGATCTAGTCCTCTGACCAGGGATGGAACTGGGGCCCTTTGCTTTGGGAGTGAAGCGTCTTAGCCACTGAATCACTGGGGAAGTCCCCAATGTGATTTTTTTTTTTAGCTTTAATTTTTATTTATTTTGGACGCATCGAATGGCTTGTGGGATCTCAGTTCCTGGACCAGGGACTGAACTTGGGCCATGGCAGTGAAAGCCAAATCTTAACCACTAGGCCACCAGGGAGCTCCCAAAGTGATTTTTTTTTTTCATTAAAACAAACACATATATACTTTTTAACATATATATATATATCAGGGCATACCATGGCCCTGGCATACAGTAAGAGCTCAACACCATTTAACAATCATAATGAGCATCTGCATCCAGAGCCCAGCACAGTGACAGGACCACAGACGCCTGGGAGGTCAGAGATGGTTTCCTGGGCAGATTCGATCATGCCCCTCCCTAGCTGGAGGTCCTGTGGTGCGATCCCCAGGAGCCTGAGCATGAAGCACAAACTCCTTGAGCTGTCTCAGGGGGCCCAGCTTTGGTCACCTACCCGCTCCTGCCCACGCCCATCCATCTCCTTCCCCTGTTCCCAGTCCCAGCATGGAGTTCTCCCGCCTTGGGCCCCTGCAGTTTGTCAGTTTATACCTGCTTGTCTGTTGACTGTCCCCCACTGAAATGCCCCAGCTACGAGGGCCAGGACCTCACCAGGTGCCCACAGCTAGGTCTTCTGGCAGGTACGCCTGGCAGGTGCTTCAGCACACATTTGTGGAATGACTGAATGCGGGGATCAGTGAAGGAAAAAACAGATCTCTTCCAGCGCTTGTTCTACAGCCTGGCAATCTGATGCAGTGACATCACAGGTCAGATACCCGGTGGGTGGCAGAGCCAGACTGGGGTTATTACTATGAAATATTTCATGAGGACAAAGGGGCATGCCTGCAGACAGAGATCTGGATGACTTCCTCTCTGATGTGCCACCAGCCCTGGTGACACAGGCGACTGGAGGTTCCACAAATCACCGCCTTTCATCACGACTACAGTCCCCCTGAGCACTGGAGTAGGGGCCAGCTGAAAGGTCTTTTCATCCAATGCTGGGATGGGGGTTGGTCAGGATGGTCCCTCTGGTAGGACCCTCCACGGGATGGGAAATCATATCCTAATGGCTGAGTCATAGTCAGAGGGTGGAATGGCATCACTGACAAGCGTGATCCATGATGTCCATCCCTAACTCATCCCGGCTCTTTGCTCCAATCCACAGAGCTTGGCTGTATTCACATCGGCTCACTGGGAAGATACTGCCAAGGGGGAAGGAAGAAGCAAACCCAGAGAGAGCCGGCTTGGGGTGAGCAGCCTGACCAGTGTCCCATGTGGAGGGAGAGAACCAGGGTCTTGATACCCAGGCCCATGAGGCGCCTATTGTCCTGAGTCCTCACTTGCACCCTCATGAAATGGGCAGATCTGTTATCTCCAACTCACCCTCATGAAACAGGCAGAACCGTTATCTCTGAGCAGGGCTCAGAGAGGTTGAGGGCTTTGCCCAGGGTCACACAGCCAGCCAGAATTACCCTGGGGCTGGAACTCCTGGGCCTCCCCTGCAGCATTCCAGATGATCCCAATCCACACTCTAGCCCATGTCAAGTGTTTAACACGTTGCTGCCTTTAGTTATTTTTTATAAGAAACTCACAAGCCATGTGCTGTTAGCCCCATTTTACAGAGGAGGAAACTGAGGCTTAATAAGGGAAACCATTTACCCAGAGTCCACAGCCAGCAGGAGTGGGATTTGAACCCAGTGCACCTTCAGGGCCCATGGGCTTCCCTCTGCACCTGCCTGCCTCCTTCATCATCGCCTCTTAGCTTCTGCACAGTTGGGCAGGAACAGTAGGTTGACCCACACTCAGTCAAGGACATGGGGCTGCAGCCACCCCCTCTACCTTCTCAGGCCTCTGGCTCCCCCAGCACCTGTGTACTTGTTCACTCTTTTCTCATGCATGACCTCCTGCCTTGGCCCTGCCTGACCACCCCCTCCATCCCCAGAAACCCCTTTGAAAGAGTAATCAGAGCTGGAATGAGGGACTGAGGCTGAGGGATGGGCAGACAGCCAGCCAGCCTGGAGGCAGGTGGGGATGCAGCCAAGGGACCCAGACAACCATGGCGAACATGAGAAAGCAGGCAATGTACACACGCAACGCTGACGTCTGATGTGAGCAAGGCAGACAGAGAAATCTGGGTTAACTGTGGACCAGAAGAGAAAGAGAGGCCATTTCTCACCGGCCTAACACGGCCCCCTGGAGGCCAAGTGTGTGACCTTAAAGAAATACTCTGAAAACTGGATTTGGCTCAGCTGAAAGTTTTGGAATCCTCCCCCACACCCCACCATAGCTTTATCAAGATGTAATTCACATAATTCACATGTAATTCACAGTGGTCAACACTCCATGCTTCCACTGCAGGGGGCAGGGGTTTGATTCCTGGTTAGGGAACTGAGGGATTTGATTTAGGTCATACCTGAATGGTCTAGCGGTTTTCCTACTTTCTTCAATTTAAGTCTGAATTTGGTAATAAGGAGTTCATGATCTGAGCCACAGTCAGCTCCTGGTCTTGTTTTTGTTGACTGTATAGAGCTTCTTCATCTTTGGCTGCAAAGAATATAATCAATCTGATTTCGGTGTTGACCATCTGGTGATGTCCATGTGCAGAGTCTTCTCGTGTTGTTGGAAGAGGGTGTTTGCTATGACCAGTGCATTTTCTTGACAAAACTCTATTAGTCTTTGCCCTGCTTCATTCCGCATTCCAAGGCCAAATTTGCCTGTTACTAGGTGTTTCTTGACTTCCTACTATTGCATTCCAGTCCCCTATAATGAAAAGGACATCTTTTTGGGGTGTTAGTTCTAAAAGGTCTTAGAGATCTTCACAGAACCGTTCAACTTCAGCTTCTTCAGCGTTACTGGTTGGGGCATAGACTTGGATTACTGTGATATTGAATGGTTTGCCTTGGAAATGAACAGAGATCATTCTATCGTTTTTGAGATTGCATCCAAGTACTGCATTTCGGACTCGTTTCCATTTCTTCTGAGGGATTCCTGCCTGCAGTAGTAGATATAATAGTCATCTGAGTTAAATTCCCCCATTCCAGTCCATTTTAGTTAACTGATTCCTAGAATGTCGACGTTCACTCTTGCCATCTCTTGTTTGACCACTTCCAATTTGCCTTGATTCATGGACCTGACATTTCAGGTTCCTATGCAATATTGCTCTTTACAGCATCGGATCTTGCTTCTATCACCAGTCACATCCACAGCTGGGTATTGTCTTTGCTTTGGATCTATCCCTTCATTCTTTCTGAAGTTATTTCTCCACTGATCTTCAGTAGCGTGTTGGGCACCTACTGACCTGGGGAGTTCCTCTTTTGGTATCCTATCATTTTGCCTTTTCATACTGTTCATGGGGTTCTCAAGGCGAGAATACTGAAGTGGTTTGCCATTCCCTTCTCCAGTGGACCACATTCTGTCAGACCTCTCCATCATGACCATCTTGGGTTGCCCTGCAGGCATGGCTTAGTTTCATTGAGTTAGACAAGGCTGTGGTCCTAGTGTGATTAGATTGACTACTTTTCTGTGAGTATGGTTTCAGTGTGTCTGCCCTCTGATGCCCTCTTGCAACATCTATCTTACTTGGGTTTTTCTTACCTTGGGCGTGGGGTATCTCTTCACGGCTGCTCCAGCAAAGTGCAGCCACTGCTCCTTACCTTGGATGAAGGGTATCTCCTCACTGCCGCCCTTCCTGACCTTCAACATGGGATAGCTCCTCTAGGCCCTCCTGTGCCCGTGTAGCCACAACTCCTTGGACACGGGGTAGCTCCTCTCGGCCATTCCTGCGCCATCGCAGCCTGGCACTCTCGGCCGCTGGCCCTGACCTCGGACGCGGGGTAACTCCTCTTGGCTGCCGCCCTTCGGGCATGGGGTCCTCCTGGCTTCTTCCCTGACCTCGGACATAGGATAGCTCCTCTTGGCTGTGCTTGCAAAAAAGCAAAATGGCTGTCTGGGGAGGCCTTACAAATAGCTGTGAAAAGAAGAGAGGCGAAAAGCAAAGGAGAAGAGGAAAGATATAAGCATACGAATGCAGAGTTCCAAAGAATAGCAAGAAAAGATAAGAAAGCCTTCTTCAGTGATCAATGCAAAGAAATAGAGAAAAACAACAGAATGGGAAAGACTAGAGATCTCAAGAAAATTAGAGATACTAAGGAAACATTTCATGCATAGATGGGCTCGATAAAGGACAGAATGGTATGGACCTAACAGAAGCAAAAGATATTAAGAAGAGGTGGCAAGAATACCCAGAAGAACTGTACAAAAAGATCTTCTTGACCCAGATAATCACGATAGTGTGCTCACTCACCTAGAGCCAGACACCCTTGAATGTGAAGTTAAGTGGGCCTTAGAAAGCATCACTACGAACAAAGCTAGTGGAGGTAATGGAATTCCAGTTGAGCTCTTTCAAATCTTGAAAGATGATGCTGTGAAAGTGCTGCACTCCATATGCCAGCAAATTTGGAAAACTCAGCAGTGGCCACAGGACTGGAAAAGGTCAGTTTTCATTCCAATGCCAAAGAAAGGCAATGCCAAAGAATGCTCAAACTACCGCACAATTGCACTCATCTCACATGCTAGTAAAGTAATGCTCAAAATTCTCCAAGCCAGGCTTCAGCAATACATGAACTGTGAACTCCCTGATGTTCAAGCTGGTTTTAGAAAAGGCAGAGGAACCAGTGATCAAATTGCCAACATCCGCTGGATCATGGAAAAAACAAGAGAGTTCCAGAAAAACATTTATTTCTGCTTTATTGACTATGCCAAAGCTTTTGACTGTGTGGATCACAAGAAACTGTGGAAAATTCTGAAAGAGATGGGAATACCAGACCACCTGACCTGCCTCTTGAGAAAGCTGTATGAAGGTCAGGAAGCAACAGTTAGAACTGGACATGGAACAGACTGGTTCCAAATAGGAAAAGGAGTACGTCAAGGCTGTATATTGTCACCCTGCTTATTTAACTTATACGCAGAGTACATCATGAGAAACGCTGGGCTGGAAGAAGCATAAGCTGGAATGAAGATTACCGGGAGAAATATCACTAACCCCAGATATGCAGATGACACCACCCTTATGGCAGAAAGTGAAGAGGAACTAAAAAGCCTCTTGATGAAAATGAAAGAGGAGAGTGAAAAAGTTGGCTTAAAGCTCAACATTCAGAAAACGAAGATCATGGCATCCGGTCCCATCACTTCATGGGAAATAGATGGGGAAACAGTGGAAACAGTGTCAGACTTTACTTTCTTGGGCTCCAAAATCACTGCAGATGGTGACTGCAGCCATGAAATTAAAAGACGCTTACTCCTTGGAAGGAAAGTTATGACCAACCTAGATAGTATATTCAAAAGCAGAGACATTACTTTGCCAACTAAGGTCCATCTAGTCAAGGCTATCGTTTTTCCTGTGGTCATGTATGGATGTGAGAATTGGGCTGTGAAGAAGGCTGAGCGCCGAAGAATTGATGCTTTTGAACTGTGGTGTTGGAGAAGACTTTTGAGAGTCCCTTGGACTGCAAGGAGATCCAACCAGTCCATTCTGAAGGAGAGTAGCCCTGGGATTTCTTTGAAAGGAATGATGCTGAAGCTGAAATTCCAGTACTTTGGCTACCTCATGCGAAGAGTTGACTCATTGGAAAAGACTCTGATGCTGGGAGGGATTGGGGGCAGTAGGAGAAGGGGACGACAGAGGATAGATGGCTGGATGGCATCACTGACTCGATGGACGTGAGTCTGAGTGATCTCCGAGAGATGGTAATAAACAGGGAGGCCTGGCGTGCTGTGATTCATGGGGTGGCAAAGAGTCGGACACGACTGAGCTCCTGAACTGAACTGAACTAGGGAACTAAGATACTACAGTGTGGCCAAATTTTGTTTTGTTTAACTCACGTATCATACAGTTCACCCATTTAAAGTGAAAGTGAAAGCTAAAGTGAAGTTGCTCAGTCGTGTCCAACTCTTTGCCACCATGTGGACTGTAGCCTACCAGGCTTCCCTGTCCATGGGATTCTCCAAGCAAGAATACTGGAGTGGGTTACCATTTCAATAATTTTTAGTATATTCAATGTTGTGCAAACATCACACAGTCAATTTTAGAACATTTTCATCAGTTCAAAAAGAAACTTTGTACCTTTTATGATCACTTTTTCTTCCTCATCTGCTCCCCACAGCCTCAGTTCAGTTCAGTTCAGTCACTCAATCGTGTCCAACTCTGCAACCCCCTGTACTGCAGCACACCAGACCTCCCTGTCCATCACCAACTCCTGGAGTTTACTCAAACTCATGTTCATCCGGTCGGTGATGCCATCCAACCATCTCATCCTCTGTTGTCCCCTTCTCCTCCTGCCTTCAATCTTTCCCAGCATCAGGGTCTTTTCCAATGAGTCAGTTCTTCTCATCAGGTGGCCAAAGGATTGGAGTTCCAGCTTCAGCATCAGTACTTCCAAAGAATATTCAGAATTGATTTCCTTTAAAATTGATTGGTTTGATCTCCTTGCAGTCCAAGGGGACCCACTAATCTTTCTGTCTCTATAGATTTGCCTATGTTGGACATTTCCTGTGAGTGGTATCTTGTATATTAGGGCCTCTCGTCTCTTTAGGGTCAGGATGTCAAGGTTCACCCACATTGTAGCACATATCAGTACTTCAGTTCTTGGGGAGGGGGATAAATTAGGAGTTTAGGATTAACATATACATACCACTATATATAAAATAGATAACCAGCAAGGACCTGAAGGGACAAAATAGGTGATTAATTAGTTAATCCCCACTAGGTGACTGGAAGTAGAAAAACACGGGAGACCCCTGTAAAGTTAATGATTACTTGAGAAAGTAGGTTTGCTTAACCACAAAACCAAGCAGGCTTGCTTAGCAACAAAACCATGCAACAGAAGCACAAGCTGCTGCTGCTGCTAAGTTGCTCCAGTTGTGTCCGACTCTGTGCTACTCCATAGACAGCAGCCTACCAGGCTCCTCGATCCCTGGGATTCTCCAGGCAAGAATACTGGAGTGGGTTGCCATTTCCTTCAGCACCCAAAATAATAAAACAGTGGTGGCATGAGACCCACATCCTGGGCAGTGAGCTGGATAATTTAATCATCCCTGGGACATGCTCTCTGCACACACAGAAGAAAACAATAATTTGTGGACCCACCCAGCTTGACCACGTAGGGACAAGAAAACTCTTTTGTCCAACGTGGAGGAAGAGTTGATGGAAGCATGATGTTTACTCGAGAAAGACAAAGCAGGTCTTCTCCCCCTCCCCACTTTTCTTTTGATTATAAAACCGTAGCCCAGTAAGTCTTCAGGGCGTGGTACTTCTTGCCCACGCGCTTGGAAGCTTCACATGCTACTCTAATAAATCACTTCTTATCTAGCACTTTGCTCTCGCTGAGTTCTTCTCTGCACTGAGACATAAAGGACTGTGGTATCAGAGCCCTTCAGAGTCCCCCTGGAATGACACCGATCGGTTCCAATATCAGCACCTCATTCCTTGGAGAGGGGGATAAATTGGGAGTTGGGGATTAACATATACACACCACTATATATAAAATAGATAACCAACAGGGATCTACTGTACAGTGCTGGGAACTGTACTCAACATTTTATAATAACCTACAATACAAAAGAAACTGAAAAAGAGCAGACACATATATGTGTAATTGGCTCACTTTGCTGTTCACTTGAAACTAACTCAACACTGTAAATCAGCTATGCTTCAGTTTAAAAAGATACTTTATTTCTTTTTATTGACCAGTAATATTTCATGGTACAGATATTCCACATTTTGTTTGTTAACTCATCCAGCTGCCAAGACAACTGGGTTGGTCCCTCCATTTGGTATGATGAATAATCCGCTGTGAACATCCCTGTACAAATTTCTGTGCGTTTCTGCTTCTCCTGGGTCCACGCCTAGGAGCAGAAGTGCTGGGTCATATGGGGAAAGAACCCTGGGGTCTTCATCCACATTTGGAGATCCTTGATAAATACATGGGCAAGAAACTCTAAGAATAATCCCAGGACATCTCACACCGAGATGCCCTGTTCTATAGTCACTCACCATAGCTCCACAACAACCGACTCATGAGGCACAGTATTATCTCAACGGTACAAAGAAACTGAGGCACAACTCTGGCTGGCTCCCAAGACCTGCTCTTAACACTAGACCAGAAAAAGATTTCTGATGGATGATAAAATAGTGGACAGAACAGAGCAAGGCCACCTGGGAGTCACACCCCAAGGATTTGGGGCTGTGGCTTCCTCTCCCTTGCTGAGTTGACCCCAAGGGACAAGCGCCTCACCAGGGAGGAGCCCACTGAGCACCCTCAGGCCTGGCTGCACCCCTCCAGGGTGAGATTTTTTTTTTTAATATTTATTTACTTGGCTGCACCGGGTCTTAGTTGCAGCACACGGGATTGTTTTTGTTTTTGTTTTTTTAGCTGATGTACACAGGATCATTAGTTGCAGCATGTGGGGTCTGGTTCCCTGAGCAGGGATTGAACCAAGGCCCCCTACATTGGGAGCATGGAGTCTTAGCCACTTGACCATCAGGAATGTTCCCTGGATGAGACTTTTGTTTTTTTGACTGTCCTGGGTTTTCATTACAGAATTTACACAGGACTGGGGAAACAGACTCTTGGAGGGCAGAAACAAAACCTTGTGTGCACTACAACTCCGGATAAAGGAGAACTGACCCCACAAGAGACTGACCCAGACTTGCCTGTGGGTTTCCAGGAGTCTCCAGTGGAGGCCTAGGTCAACAGTGGCCTGCTGCAGGGTCAGGGGCATTGACTACAACAGTGTGTGCACAAGACCTTTTGAAGAAGGTGGCCATTATCTTCATTACCCCTACCACAGTTTGGCCTCAGGTCAAAAAACAGGGAGGGAACACAGCCCTGTCCATCAAAAGAAAACTGGATTAAAGATTTACTGAGCATGAAAATATCAATAACCTCAGATATGCAGATGACACTACCTTTATGGCAGAAAGTGAAGAGGAACTGAAGAGTGAAAGGTTATTGTTGAATCACGACGCCGGGATTCTTGGCCCCAGGAGGAGAAGAATTCAATCCGGGGCCAGAGACGAGGCTGGATCGCTCAGAGCTTTTGTGTAACAAAGATTTATTAAAGTATAAAGGAGATAGAGAAAGCTTCTGACATAGGCATCAGAAGGGGGTAGAAAGAGTACCCCCTGCTAGTCTTTAGCTGGATGTTATATAGTCATCAGCAGTTTGTTAATGAAAGAAAGGAATGTCTCAAAACTTAGAATGGCACCAGGCCCCTCACCCATAAGATGTATTTTGGGATAACTTTGGCTCTGAATGGTTTATCTTGGGCCATAAAATGATTAACTTGAATCTTGAAGAAGGGCAGATCACCATACAAATAGTTTCATTTACATAGATTAGAGGAACAATATCGGAGTATAACATATCGGGTTATCAGGTAGGTCTGAGCCCAAAAGGCGGAACTGACTTGAAGACAGAGCTTGGGGCAAATACATAGTACATTAACATAGCTTAAGATAAACATTTTCATAAGAAAAAGGCAATGGTTAACTTTAAGTGAAACTAGGTGTCATTATAGCAACACAGAATTTTAAGAGAAACCTCCTTTTAAATTTGTATAGAGAAGGAAAAAGTATCGCTAGTTTTGTTTCCTCCTGCCGCTTAAGAGAGATAAAATGTCTGACACTTGCAGGCTATTTCCTCCGTTTGGAGACCCCTGGCCTTCCTGCCTGTTAACCTCTCAAGAGCCTCTTGATGAAAGTGAAAGAGGAGAGTGAAAAAGTTGGCTTAAAGCTCAACATTCAAAAAGCAAAGATCATGGCATAATGTCCCATCACTTCATAGCAAATAGATGGGGAAACAATGGAAACAGTGACAGATTTTATTTTCTTGGGCTCCAAAATCACTGCAAATGGTGACTGCAAAGTGAAAGTGAAAATGAAAGTGAAGTTGCTCAGTCATGTCCCACTCTTTATGACCCCATAGACTATGGCCCACCAGGTTCCTCCATTCATGGAATTTTCCAGGTAAGAATACTGGAGCAGGTTGCCATTCCCTTCTCCAGGGGATCTTCTTGACTCAGGGATCAAACCTGGATCTTTGGCATTGCAGGCAGACGCTTTACCGTCTGAGCCATGAAGGAACTGCAGCCATGAAATTAAAAGATGCCTGCTCTTTGGAAGAAAGCCTATGACAAACCAAGACACATATTGAAAAACAGAGACTTTACTTGGCCAGCAAAGGTCCCTCTAGTCAAAGCCACAGGTTTTCCAGTAGTCATGTACGCATGTGAGAGGTGAACCATAAAGAAAGCTGAGTGCTGAAGAATTGATGCTTTAGAACTGTGGTGCTGGAGAAGACTCTTGAGAGTCCCTTGGACTGCAAGATCAAACCAGTCAATTCTAAAGGAAATCAGTCCTGAATATTCACTGGAAAGACTGAACTGAAGCTAAAGCTCCAATACTTTGGCCACCAGATGTGAAGAACTGACTAATTGGAAAAGACCCTGATGCTAGGAAAGATTGAAGACAGAAGGAGAAGGGGATGACAGAGGATGAGATGGTTGGATAGCATCACCGACTCTATGGACATGAGTTTGAACAAGCTTCAGGAGTTGGTGATGTATAGGGAAGCTTGGTGTGCTGCAATCCATGGGGTCCCAAAGAGTCGGACAAGACTGAGCCACTGAACTGGACTGAACTGAACCGAGCATGGCTGTGCCCATCAGAACAAGACCTAGTTTCTCCCACAGTCAGTCTCCCATCAGGAAGCTTCCGTAAACTTCTTATCTTTATTCATCAGAGGGCAGATATAATGAAAACCACAATCACAGAAAACTAACCAACTGATCACATGGACCACAGCCTTGTCTAACTCAATGAAACTATGAGCCAAGCCATGTAGGGCCACTCAAGACAGACGGGTCACAGCGGAGAGTTCTGACAAAATGTGGTCCAGTGGAGAAGGGAATGACAAACCACTTCAGTATTCTTGCCTTAAGAACCCCATGAACAGCATGAAAAGGCAAAAAAATAGGACACTGAAAGATGAATTCCCCAGGTCAGTCAGTGCCCAATATGCAACTGGAGAAGAGGGAGTAATAACTCCAGAAAGAATGAAGAGACAGAGCCAAAGTGAAAATAATACCCAGCTGTGGATGTGACTGGTGAGGGAAGAAAAGTCTGATGCTGTAAAGAACAATATTGCATAGGAACCTGGAATGTTAGGTCCATGAATCAGGCAAATTGGAAGTGATCAAACAGGAGATGGCAAGAGTGAACATTGATATTCTAGGAATTAGCAAACTACGATGGACTGGAATGGGTAAATTTAACTCAGACAACCATTATATCTACTACTGTGGGCAGGAATCCCTTAGAAGAAATGGAGTAGCCCTCACAGTCAACAAAAGAGTCTAAAATGCAGTACTTGGGTGGAATCAAAGACAAACCATTCAATATCACAGCAATCCAAGTCTATGCCCCAACCACTAATGCCAAAGAAGCTGAAGCTGAACAGTTCTATGAAGGCCTACAAGACCTTCTAGAACTAACACCAAAAAATATGTCCTTTTCATCATAGGGGACTGGAATGCAAAAGTAGGAAGTCAAGATATACCTGGAGTAACAGGCAAGTTTGGCCTTGGAGTACAGAATGAAGCAGGCAAAGGCTAACAGAGTTTTGCCAAGAGAACACTCTGATCATAGCAAACACCCTCTTCCAACAACACAAGAGAAGATTCTACACATGGACATCACCAGATGGTCAATACTGAAATCAGATTGCAAAGATGGAGAAGCTCTATACAGATAGCAAAAACAAGACCGGGAGCTGACTATGGCTCAGATCATGAACTCCTTATTGCAAAATTCAGACTTAAATTGAAGAAAGTAGGGAAAACCACTAGGCCATTCAGGTATGACTTAGATCAAATCCCTTACAATTATACAGTGGAAGTGACAGATAGATTCAAGGGATTAGATCTGATAGAGTGCCTGAAGAACTATAGATGGAGGTTCATGACATTGTACAGGAGACAGGGATCAAGACCATCCTCAAGAAAAAGAAATGCAAAAAGGCAAAATGGTTGTCTGAGGAGGCCTTACAACTAGCTGGGAAAAGAAGAGAAGCAAAAAACAAAGGAGAGAAGGAAAGATATACCCATCTGAATGGAGAGTTCCAAAAATAGCAAGGAGATATAAGAAAGCTTTCCTCAGTGATCAGTGCAAAGAAACAGAGGAAAACAATAGAATGGGAAAGATCTCTTCAAGAAAATGAGAGATAACAAGGGAACGTTTCATGCTAAGATGAGCACAATAAAAGACATAAATGGTATGGACCTAACAGAAGCAGAAGATACTAAGAAGAGGTGGCAGGAATACACAGAACTATACAAAAAGCTCTTAATGACCCGGACAACCATGATGGTGTGATCACTCACCTAGAGCCAGACATCCTGGAATGCAAAGTCAAGTGGGCCTTAGGAAGAAGCATCACTACAAACAAAGCTAGTGGATGTAATGGAATTCCAGCTGAGCTATTTCAAATCCTAAAAGATGATGCTGTGAAAGTACTGCACTCAATAAGCCAGCAAATTTGGGAAACTCAGCAGTGGTCACAGAACCGGAAAAGGTCAAGTTTCATACCAATCCCAAAGAAAGGCAATGCCAAAGAATGTTCAAACTACTGCACAACTGCACTCATCTCACACGCCAGCAACTGCTGCTGCTGCTGCTAAGTCGCTTCAGTTGTGTCCGACTCTGTGCAACCCCATAAGATGGCAGCCCACCAGGCTCCCTCATCCCTTGCCATTTCCTTCTCCAATGCATGAAAGTGAAAAGTGAAAGTGAAGTCACTCAGTCATGTCTGACTCTTCACGACCCCATGGACTGCACCCTTCCAGGCTCCTCCGCCCATGGGATTTTCCAGGCAAGAGTACTGGAGTGGGGTGCCATTGCTTTCTCCAACGCCAGCAAAGTAATGTTCAAAATTCTCCAAGCCAGGCTTCAACATGCGTGAACCAAGAACTACCAAATGTTCAAGCTGGGTTTAGAAAAGGCAGAGGAACTGGAGATCAAATTGCCAACATCAGTTGGACCATAGAAAAAGCAAGAGAGCTCCAGAAAAACATCTACTTCTGCTTTATTAACTCACAAGGTGAAACAAAGAGCACTGTAAAAAGGCTGAAGTAAAACCAGAGCTGCATTTTTGCTCACAAACTGATAATGATATCAGTTTGCAGCCTGGAATTATAAGTGGAAGCCCCCAGCAATTTGAAGTCTTATGCCAGGAGTGAATGCACTGTCCAGGACCTTTTCCTAACTGGTACTCCAGATTACTGTTAACAAGGGACAGCACTATTTCATCTGGATGCTGCTGGGCCCAATTTGATGATGTATGTGCAGTTACTTCTATTGTTTTTATTTCTTTTCTTTTAATGAGTGTATATTGAAATCAAGTCAAATAATCTTCTATAAAGAATCGAAATTGTGTGTCATGAGTGGAGTGGTTTCTCTGGCTAACAAATCTTTCAAAACTAAAATTTTTTAACCACCAGGACCAGGTGGCACTAGTGGTGAAGAATCTGCCTGCCAATGCAGGAGATGCAAGAGATGTGGGTTCAATCCCTGGGTTGGGATGATCCACTGGAGTGGTAACCCACTCCAGTATTCTTGCCTGGAGAATCCCATGGACAGAGGAGTCTGGTGGGCTATAGTCCACGGGGATGCGAAGAGTTAGACATAACTGAGCCACTGAGCACACACAGTCAGTTTTAAAGCTGCAGGGCCTGGGAAACCCCTTGGTCCCAGGTAGGCGGGACAGCTGGTCACCCTACTGGCCCAGAAGCCCCACCAACTGCCAGCCCTGCCACCCATCACTGCCACCCCCAGCACCTTATATTACAAGTCACATTCCAGCTTTTGTCCAGCATCTCATATTCTCAGCTGTGGTTTTCTTTTACCATTTCTCACTTTACCCTCATTCTCCAGGCCAAAGTTCTCATGGGTCTTTGGCAAAACAAGAAATATACAGAGTCTGAATTCCTTCTTAATCTGGACTTACTCCGTTTCAACTCTTGTCCATTCTGAGATGAAGACCTTCCTTCTGTTATTGACCCTCTTTTATGAAACAATGGGGAGTGGAAGTGGTTGTGAGATTTTTAATGTCATTAATCAAAATTAAAAATTAGCCATCTTGGCTTCCCTGGTGGTCTAGTGGTTAAGATTTTGCACTTCTATGGCAGGGGTCATGGGTCCGATCCTGGACTGGGGAACTTCCCCAGGCCACCAGGTCCATGTGGCAAAAAGAAAAAAAACAAAACAGCCAACTCATGTCCCTCCTTAAATTTTAAAAATGAACTTTAAATTTTAGTTTCAGACTCGGAGAAAAATTGTGAAAGTAACACAGAGAACTCATATCCAGCTTCCCTGTTATTAACATTAATAGATTTTTACTTACTAAAGTCTGTGCTTTATTCTAATTTACTTAAAGTCTTGATCTGTTCCAGAAGCCTGTCCAGGATACCACATTACATGTAGGTTGCTCTGGGCTGTGACAATTCCTGACTTTCCTGAGTTTTTGATCACCTTGATTTTTTTCCAGGAATAATTGTCAAGTCCCTCAACCGCGGTTTGTCTGATTGTCTCCTCATGACTTCTCTGTCCACTCAGTAGTTAAGACTCCTTGCTTCCACTGCAAGGGGCACAGCTTAGATCCCTGGCTGGGGAACTAAGATCCTGCAAGTCTCATGCCTCACCTCCAAAAAAAAAAAGAATGCAGTCTGTGTTTTGGGAGGAAGACCATAGAGGTGAAAGGGCATTGTTAACACAATCACGTCAAGGGTACATGCCCTCAAGATGACATATCACTGTTGGTGGTGACCTTGAACACCTGGCTGATTGAGGTGAATTATCTGGAATTCTTTTGTGTGTGAAATTCCTCTCTCTGATATTTTGCTTTTGTTCAGTCACTCAGTTGTGTATGACTCTTTGCAACCCCATGAACTGCAGCATGCCAGGCTTCCCTGTCCTTCCCTATCTCCCAGAGTCTACTCAAACTCATCTTCACTGAGTCAGTGATGCCATCCAACCATCTCATCCTCTGTCATCCCCTTCTCCTCCTGCCTTCAGTCTTTCCCAGCATCAGAGTCTTTTCCAGTGAGTCAGCTCTCTGCATCAGGTGGCCAAAGTATTGAAGCTTCAGCTTTACCATCAGTCCTGTCAATGAACATTCAGGGTTGATCTCCTTGAGGATTGACTAGTTTGATCTCCCTGCTGTCCAAGGAACTCTCAAGAGTCTTCTCCAACACCACAGTTCAAAAGTATCAGTTCTTCAGCACTCAACCCTCTTTATGGTCCAACTCTCACACCCATACATAACTACTGGAAAAACCATCATAACTTTGACTAGACAGACCTTTGTTCTAAAGTGATATCTCTGCTTTTTAATACGCTGTCTAGGTTTCTCATAGCTTTTCTTCCAAGGAGCAAGCATCTTTTAATTTCATGGATGCAGTCACCGTCCACAGTGATTTTGGGAGGCGGAGAAAATAAAGTCTGTCACTGTTTCCCTTTACCCATTTGCCAGGAAGTGATGGGACCGGATGCCATGATCTTCATTTTCTGATTGTTGAGTTTTAAGCCAACTTTTTCACTCTCCTCTTTCACCTCCATCAAGAGGCTCTTTACTTCCTCTTTGCTTTCTGCCATAAGGGTGGTGTCATCTGCATATCTGAGGTTATTGATATTTCTCCCAGAAATCTTGATTCCAGCTTGAGCTTCAACCAGCCTGGCATTTTGAATGATGCACTCTGCATATAAGTTGAATAAGCAGGGTGACAGTATACAGCCTTGACGGACTCCTTTCCCAGTTTTGAACCAGTCCCTTGTTCCATGTCCCATTCTAACTGCTGCTTCCTGACCTGCATACAGATTTCTCAAGAGGCAGGTAAGGTGGTCTGGTGTTCTCATCTCTCTAAGAATTTTTCAGTTTGTTATGATCTACAGTCAAAGGCTTTGGCATAGTCAATGAAGCAGATGTTTTTCTGGAATTCTCTTGCTTTTTCTATGGTCCAACTGATGTTGGCAATTTGATCTCTGGTTCCTCTGCCTTTTATAAATCCAACTTGTACATTTGGAAGTTCTCGGTTTACATACTGTTGAAGGCTGGCTTGAAGGATTTTGAGCATTACTTTACTAGCATGTGAGATGAGTGCAATTGTGTGGTAGTGTGAACATTCTTTGACACTGCCCTTCTTTGGGATTGGAACGAGAACTGACCTTTTTCAGTCCTGTGGCCACTGTTGAATTTTCCAAATTTGCTGGCATATTAAGTACAGCACTTTAACAATATCATCTTTAAGGATTTGAAGTAGTTCAGCAGGAATTCCATCACATCCACTAGCTTTGTTCGTACTGGATGCTTCCTAAGGCCCACCTGACTTCACATTCCAGGATGTCTGGCTCTAGGTGAGCGATCACACCATCGTGGTTGCCTGGGTCATTGGGAGCTTTTTTTGTATAGTTCTTCTGTGTATTCTTGCCACCTCTTCTTAATATCTTCTGCTTCTGTTAGGTCCATACCATTTCTGTTCTTTATCAAGCCCATCTTTGCATGAAATGTTCCCTTGGTATCTCTAATTTTCTCGAAGAAATCTCTAATCTTTCCCATTCTATTGTTTTCCTCTATCCAAAGCCCTAATTCTGGCTTCACCATTGCATACTGTAACTGGCCCAAAGGGATTTGCCAGAAGAGAGACAGAGCCTCCTCTGTGTGCCAGGCCTTTGTGGGTAATTTTTATTCCACACAAAAGGCAGCTTTTTCACAAAATGGGGTTCAGTCTCCCCAATTTACAGACGAGGCTGAGAGAGGGGCGTGGAGCCCTGGGTCACCCGCTATTGAGTGGTAGCTTCAGGGTTTGAACCCACTGGCTTCTCACCGCCCTTCCCACCCCTGCGTTGAGCTCACTAAACCTAATTGCTGACGAGCAGGAAGAAACCCAGGCCACAGAGCGGAGTACTTATACCAGTCTTGATCCCTTTCCTCTACCCTGGGGCCCCACACACCAACTAGAGACATGCCAGGCAAGAAACTTCAGCAGCTGCCGCTCTGGAAACCCTGAGTTAGAAAACGGAAAAGGGGGGAGATTAACCACAGGATGGCCAGGCTTGAAGGGTGCCTGCCACCTGGTGTCGCCCCTCCCTCACCGCCCTTTCTATACAAGGCCTCGCGGGCGCCCACCCACTGGGAGAAGCTTGGACGTTTCTTTCCAGGAGTCTTGGCTCACTCCGTGGACCACATCCTGAGGCTCGTCTCCATCACTCTCCGGCCTGCTGCTGCTAAGTCACGTCAGTCGTGTTCGACTCTGTGCAACCCCATAGACGGCAGCCTACCAGGCTCCGCCGTCCCTGGGCTAGCGGGACTGGACTGGGTGTCGGTGAAACCGGGGGTTCCTACTCCTAAGGGAAAGTCTGGGGGTCCTGGACCCCACTCGACCTCCAAGCTCCCTCTGGTGCTCTCAGATATGGGAAACGCAGTTGAGGTTTCCAAGCGGGAGCAGTGGACTAGGCAGTATCCTGAGACGCTGGTTCACCCCTTTCCTGCTCTCTGGTCTTGGGTCCCTCCTGTAAGCCGCGGGCAAGAGCTGACCCCCCCGCCCAGGCTGCCCAGTCCTCCACCGGCAACCCGGATGCCGCTGGCCCGGTCGCCCGTGACCACAGCGCCCCCTTCTGGCTGGGTGCCTCTCGGCCGCGGGGCACGTCCCCTGCTCTCTGTCTCCCCCTGCAGATCATTCCTGGAAGGGCAACAAGGTTGAAAGCCACTCAGAAAGAGACCAGAATTAGGTTTCTAAAGGGGTTCTTCGGGGTTTCCATTTCGGCTCTACCACCTGCTAATGGAGCCTCAATGTGCCACTGAACCCCTCAAAACTTAATCCAATGGCTTGTCATTTATAAAAGACATACAAACAGGTGAGGAGGACATCCATGCCTCTCTGTGGCAACATTTGCCCAGGAAATTATTTGCTCCAGCCTTGCCCACTGAGTGTCCTCAATGCTGAACGTCCACCACGCATCCCCCGCCCCGGCTGGACCCTCAGCCTCGCTCCTGCATCACTGCTTAGGCCTCCCAGTGGCCTCCAGGCTCCACTTTAATCCACCCTCCCAATGGTGGCCAAGGTTCTTTCTAAAAATACAGATCTCATGAGTCACTCTCCTGCTTGCCAGTCAGTGGTCCTCTGTCAGCCTCAGGATAAAGTCACACCCTCCATGGTATTCAAAACCTCTTCCCTCATACCTGTCAGAATGGCTATTAACAAAAAGACAAGAGATAACAAGTGCTGGTGAAGGACAGGGAAGCCTGGTGTGCTGCAGTCCATGGGGTCGCAGAGTCGGACACGACTGAGCGACTGAACATTGAGTGCTGCAAGGGTGTGGAGGAAAGGGAACTCTGGTGTGTAGAGTGAGAATGCAACTTGGTGCAGCCACTATGGAAAACAGTATGGAGGTGCCTCAAAATATCAGAAATACCCTATGATCCATCAACTCCACTCCTGGGTATATATCCTACAGAAATTAAACCGCTGTCTTAAAAAGATATCTGCATGTTCATTGCAGAGTTACTTACAATAGCGATACGGAAACATGCTAAGTGTCCACTGATGGATGAATGGATAAAGAAAATGTGGTATCTATATACAATGGAATATTATTCAGCCATAAAAAAGAATGAAACCTTGCCATTCATTTATTACAATATGGATGGACCTTGAGGACATTATGCTAAGCAAAATAAGTCAGATAAAGAAAGAAAAAAATGGTATGATCTCACTTTATATGAGGAATCTGAAAAAGCTAAATGATACAGAAAACAGATTGGTGATTGCCAGAGGCCAGGGGGTAGGAACGGGGAGGCACAAAATGGGAGAAGGGGGTCAAAAGCAACAAAGTTCCAGTCATGAGATAAGTCCTGTGAATATATGCACAGCATTGGTTATTGCAGCTAAAGATCATGTACTAGTATGTATTTGAAAGTTGCTAAGAGGGGAGATCTTTAAGGTTCTCATCACAAGAAAAAAACTTCAAGGTAATGAATGTTAACTAAACTTGTTGTGATGTCATTTTACAGTATATACACATATTAAATCATTGTTGCATACCTGAAACTATATATTTTATGTCAACTGTATCACACACACAAAAAAAAACCTTTTAGACCTGGACCCTGTCTTGTCTCTGATCCAATCATGTACCATTTCTTTTTCCATCCCAGGCTCTTGCATACTATCCACTGGGACCTTCTGCACCCCCTCACCTTACGGCAAGTCCTGCATCTGGGCCTTTGTGTGTATTCTTCTTGCTGCTGGAAAACCTTGCCTGTATCTCTGTTTACTATTTGTCATTCAGGATACAGCTCAACTGTCTCCACCAAGTCTTCCTTCCTTCCTTCCCACTCACTGCCCTGCCCAGAGAAGAATGGGTTCTTCCTTCCCCTTGTCCTTCAGGTGTCTGCTCAGGGTCCACCTCCTCCAGGAAGCCATCCCTGACCACTCCATATCCCCAAGGTCCAGAGTTGGGATAGTGCGCCTTTGGTCTGTTTCTTCCTGGGGACTGAGCTCTGTGAGGTCGGAGGCCGTGTCTGAATACTGGGGTATCTCTGGCACCCAGCCAGGGCCCGGCATGGAGGCAGAAGTCAGCTGGGGTTTGGTGGACAGATGAATGAATACATGAATGAATGAATGAAAGATGTGAACAAGCAACTTAGAGCTGGTGATCACAAGGAAGAGTTCCTGGGTGCTACTCAGAGGACCCCTTGGCTTCCTGGGAGGTAGTAAAGGCTTTGCTCTGAGACAGATCTTGGCTCCTTTGACCCCATATAAACTTCAGTGTCTCCACAGGCAAACTTTGGAAAACAGTAAATCATTACCCAAGTGGTTATAAGGACTGACTGGAATCACATTGCTACTGATGCTACTAGCTTCAACCACGAGTCTGACGTTGAAGTTCATGGGCCCTTCAGGTGCTGGCCTCACGGCAGCGTTTCTAGGAGGAAGTATCCAGGACGCAGTGCTCAAGGTCTCCAAGGCCTGCCCCTCACCACCAGCTGTAACTCTTCTAGCTGAGCCCCAGGCAGGCTTTTCCAGAGGCTGGGCTTTAGCCTCCTTCAGCCTCTTAGACTCTGCAATCCTCCTGCCATCCCTGCTCCCCTGTGACATCCATCAGCACCTGGCCAGCTGTCGTCCAGAGCGGCCACTTCCTCCACCAACCGGCCCCCCCATCCATCACCGCAGCCCGGGGGACTTCGGCCCAGCTGCAGCCATCAGTCCCTGCTCCCCTCCTGGGGCTGGGGTTCCTGGCAGCCTCTCTGCTTAATCCCAGCTCTGGGGATAGACAGCAGCTGGGTACGGTCAGGTCTGGGGGGCAGGTCCAGGGTGGGGGCCAAGGAGACCTTCCATTCCAGGAAGGCGAACCCTCCTGCTGATTGAGCCCCCTTTAGCAGGCTACCCATTGAAAGGGGATTAGCAGCCCCATTTTCACAGCAGCTGACCTGTACTGAGCACTTCCTATGTGTCACCTGTTAAGTTGCCAAGCTGTGTCCAAGTCTTTGTGACCCCATGGACTGCAGCGTGCCAGGCCTCCCCTGTCCCTCACCATCTCTCGGAGTTTGCCCTAGTTCATGTCCATTGAATCAGCGATGATATCCAACCATCTTATCCTCTGTCAGCCTCTTCTGTGCGTCAGACCCTCTGCCAAAGGGGCATTCTTTGCCTCTGCTAATTTAATCTTCAAAGCAAAATAGAAACAACCTGTGAGGTTGGTTCTGTTATCATCCCACTTGATGAAGTGTGGAGACTGAGGTTCAGAGCTGTGACTTGCCCATGGTCACATGATGGGCAAGTGCCACATCTAGGACTCAGATTGAACGATTCTGGAGTCCAGGCTCCTTCTACCCTACATAGGTGCCCACGTGGAAGCTCATGGAAGACAGATGGAAGTAAGGACAGGGTAGGGTGCAGGGGAAAGAGATTCCTGCTCAGAGAGGCATTGCTTGGAAGCTCTGAGAGATGAGCAAGATGTGGGTGGTCAGAGGGCTGATGGAGATGTGTGCTGAGCAGGGGGAGCAAAGGCTGGAGGTGGGAGCTTGAACACTCTCACCGCAAAAGGAGAGTCAGAGAGACACCCAGACACACACAGAGGGAGGCCCGTGTGTGTGTTGTGGCTGTGTGCACATGACTGTCTTTGTTAGTGATTGTGACTCTGTGTGTGCATGTGTGTGTAAAATTATGCAAGGTTTTGAACTGGGTGAAAAGATGGCCGGCGTCTTGCCTAGTGCACATCCTGGCCTTGCAGAGTCTTCAAGGTATTTCCCACGAGGTAGAAAAACGGATAGTGATGCAAATGAGTCTCTTCCGTAGACATGCAAATGACCTGCATCCGGTAGAGACACAATTGATGTCTGCCCTTTGCACACTGGCAAGTTTTGCACCTGTTTGCAAATTCATTTCGGAGCTCCGCATTGCCTGCCTGTGTCTGGCTTTTTAATCCTCCTTTGAATTGGCTGTAACATCTTACTAGCTCCCTTGTAAACTCCTGAGTCAAAAATCTTTGACGTATGTTCCAAGATTTTATATTTGTAAGAGAGTTCTGAGTTCCCCTGCTTTTTAACATATAACTCCGTTTGTCTGGGGCTGTGTTGGGTCTTCGTCGCTGCACTAAGGCTTCTCTCCAGTTGCGGTGAGTGGGGCCCACTCGTGGTTGCGGTGCACGGGCTTCACTGCAGTGACGTCTCTTGTGCGACACGGGCTCTAGGGTACACAGGCTTCAGCAGTTGCGGCACCTGGGCTTAGCAGTGTGGCTCCCGGGTGTCGACCGGCCAGTTCCAGAGATTTCTCTCCTGTGACCTTAGTATAGGGCTCCACCCCGGGCTTCAGAGCTCAGGCTCAACAGCTGTGGCACACGAGCTCAGATGCTCTGCCACATGTGGGATCTTCCTGGGCCAGGGATCAAACAGCATTGGCCAGCAGACTCTACCATTAAGCCCCCCAGGGAAGCCCCTTGACTTTCCCTTCTTAAAGAGATGATCTTTTAGTGGTGCCCATGTGCCTGCCCACTCAGGGGCTACAAAGCCTGCACACCCTCTGCCCCCTGTCCTGGTGGCCCTAAGGCTCCGGCCTGAGCAGCTGACCACAGACAACAGTCCCGTCATGGTTCTTTGTGACATGAGTCAGAACTTACTGTATGCCCAGCTCTGGGCTGAGCACTTGAAACATTTGAGCTCAATTCTTCCTCCCAACACTGCTGTGAAGTGGGTGGTCTCATCATCCCCATCTGACAGATGGAGAAACTGAGGAACAGAGAGTAGAAAAAGTCAGCTAGAGAGGAAGTGGCAAGGCCAGGATTTGAACCTCAGCTGTCTGACTCTCAGCTTCCTTTGTGGCTCAGATGGTAAAGAATGTGCCCACAGCGTGGGAGACCCAGGTTCCATCCCTGGGTCAGGAAGATCCCTTGGAGAAGGGAAGGGCAACCCGCTCTAGTATTCCTGCCTGGGAAATCCCATGGATGGAGGAGCCTGGCAGGCTACGGTCCATGGGGGGCAGGTAACAAAGAGTCGGACACAACTGAGTGACTTTCACTCACTGTCTGACTCTCACGCCCATGGGTTCCATCACCACCACAGTGAGTGGGTCTCTAGCTGCTCCAGCTCGGCAAAGGTAGGAACCAGGACTCCCAGTGGTTGAGCCCCAGCCCCTTCACAGGGCAGCAGGGATGGCTGGCCCTTAGTGGGAGCACCTCCTGTGTGCCAGGCACTTCCCATCCACATGCTCACAGTGTCCTCAGCATAGTGGGGCATGTCCTGCCCCATCCCCCTTGGACAGAAGAGTCTGAGGCTCAGAGAGCTCAAGCAGCTTGCCCAAGGTCACAGAGTTGGGGTCTGAACCCAGGGCAGGCTGCCTTCCCCTGGCCTGCAGGGGAGTGGAAGTCACTTTATCCCAGCCAGGGTTCAGAGGCGGCTGCAGTCAGCAGTGGTGGACATCGGTCCCCTCCACTGCCTGCTTCCTGCCTGGGAGATGAGGACGGCCCCTGCAGAAGGAGCTGGGGTTGGGATGCCAGGTGTGCCAAACCCTCTCCCTCTCCAAGAACTGCCTGCAGCCTCCCAAGCAGCTAAAATTGGACGTCGCTGCTGCCTGCATGTCCCCTGCATACCTAGCCTCGCTCCCCACACATTGGCTCCCGCGCCCTCCACCACCAGCTCACTTGCTAACCACAAGGTACACGGTTAGACAGAGCCCCTCCGTGCTTCTGCCTCAGCAAGAGGCACCTCCACCCACACGAGCACAGCTGCTACACACGCCCATTGCACCATCAACTCCTGGGTAACGTGCATCACAGCTATGACTAAAATTCCCATGAGGCCCTCTCAGTGTTGCTGTGAACCTAAAACTGTGCTAAAATGTTAAAAAATCTTAAAGTTTTTTTTTTTTTTAAACCAATCTGGTTAGAGTATGTAAGAATCTGCCCCCAAAATACAAATTCACATATGCACAAAGCTTCTTGTTGTTCTTGTTGCAGCGCTAATAGAACCAGCCAAGACTGGACACAGTATAAACATCCGCCAAGGGGAAACTGGTTGAATAAACTGGACATCCACATAGGAGAGTGCACAACGGTTGTGAAAAGAAATGAAGATGTTCTCCTAATACTGCCCAGGAGTGGTCTCCAGGATATAGGTTTACGAGAAAACAGCAAAACCAAAATCTAAGAGGCAGAATTGTGTATGCACAATATATATTCTAGCTTTTGAATGTGTGGAAGACGTGTATACATTTGCTTATATTTTCAGAAAGAGACAATGGAGGGGACTTCCCTGGAGGTGCAGTGGCTAAGACTTTGCACTCCCAATGCATGGGGCTTGGGTTCGATCCCTGGTCTGGGAACTAGGTCCCACATGACACAACTAAGACCCAGCACAGCCAAATAAATAAATATTAAATATACATACATACATATACAGGAGGCACTGATGGTAAAAGACTCTGTCCACAATGTGGGAAACTCTGTTTCCATCCCTGGGCCAGGAAGATCCCCAGAGAAGAGAATGGCAACCCACTCCAGTACTCTTGCCTGGAGCATCCCATGGCCAGATGGGCTATATAGTTCATGGGGTCGCAATGAGTTGGAGATGACACAGGGATTAACATTTCAATGTCTCCATATATTTATATATTACTGCTCCTTTCTGGGACAGAATTGTTAAAAAAAAAGGAAGAAAGAGGCAATGGAAAGATAAATCAGAAGCTAACAAAACTGTAACCTATGGGGAGAGAGGTAATTAGTGAAAGGAACAAATGTAGAAGTTAGATTTCTCTGAGTGTATCTGGTTTCAGTTTTTATTTTGTAAATGCAAACAGTCTATAAAATTATAAAGCAAAGTCCAAAAAAAAAAAAAACCCTTAAAATAAAATATCCAGCAGAAATGAAAAAACCTGACTGAATGTCAACTTGGCAACCACACTGAGAAGGAGCATTGGAAGTGAGTTTAACACAGCAGTTTGATTATACATCCCTAATGGGCTTTATCCAAAGGAACACAGAATCAAAGAAACAGAAGCACAACGAAATCCTCAACAGCACTCGGTCATCTAGTGATTATATTGGTATTATTAGGTTGAAACTGTCAGCTTTATAGTATAGGATAAAGATGATAAGAAATGTGTCCTAATGTTGTTAGGAACCAAGATTTTCTGTGTAAAAATTTTTTAAAAGAGAGATACATAAAATCAAAGAAGTTAAATGAAAACCTTGTAATCTTAAATGTGAATGAAAAGGATCGGTATCTCTAGTCACACCTAGATGCAATGATACCCAACGGGAATATGCACCTTCGTGTCTAGACTGAGTCCTCACTCCCATTTATCACCAAAAGGAATAAGGGCCCCTCTGAGAAATGGCTGATTCCAAGTAGAAAGGGTATAAGAGGATCTGGGACATGTCTTCCAGAAATCAGGAAAACTCTCAAAGACTATGGATTTCGTGTCAGAAACAGAAGCGATGATGTAACAAATTCAATAAACATCATGAGCTTGAACAGCTCAGTATTGTCTGAAACTCAGTTTCCCCATGTGGGCAATGGGAATGCCATTTCCACCTGGCTGGGTGTTGTGAGGGATTAAACACACCAAGAGCTTCCCTGGTGGTTCAGTGATAAATAATCTGCCTGCAGTGTGGGAGACCTGGGCTTGATCCCTGGGTCAGAAAGATTCCCCAGGATAAGGAAATGGCAACCCACTCCAGGATTCTTGCCTGGAAAATCCCACAGACAAAGGAACCTGGCGGGCTACAGTCCATGGGGTCACAGAGTCGGACACGGCTTAGCAACTAAACAACAACAAAAGGACTTTTTATAAATGGTCATTAAAAATATATATATATTTTTTTAAAAGAAATGGCCCAAGGCTTGGCAGAACCACAAATGGCACCCCAATCACTTCCCCCTCATTAGTTCTGCTTTGTCTATCACCAGGGTGCTCAGAGGCTGACCCTGGTCAAGCAGCAGTTGGGAGGTGCCTGGCCTCATACCCTCATCAGCTGCAGACCGTGCTCCCAAAATGCTCAGCCTCCTTACCCAGTCAGTCCTCACATCTTCCTGTCTCTCCTGGGGCCACCTGGGCGCTCTTCCTCAAGACCACCACTTAAGAGCTGCTCACCGTTAAATTTCTCACAACATGCAGGTAGAAACAGGCATCCCATTGCCCAGATGGGGAAACTGAGGCTCAGAGAGGTATTCAGCTGTCCAAGCTCACAGCGCTGGGAAGCAGCTGATTCTGGAATCCATGCCCTTGTCTCATCCCCTCTTTCCACTGTTGGCTGCTTCTCTTTAGAAGCCTGAGCGTGGGGTGCGAGTGGTCCATGCTGAGGAGTGAGTCACCCTCATTTTGGTGTGTTTCATCTCCCTAGCTGCAGCTGGGAGCTGGGAGGAGGGGGTCTGTGCACAGGAACCCAAGGCAGGAAGGCTGCTTTCCCCTAGAGGAAGGAGTCTGCTGTCCAAAGCACTCCGGGGACCTCCCTGGTGGTCCAGCCGTTGAGACTTTGCTTTCCAGTTCACGGGATGCAGGTTTGATCCTGGTTGGGGAACTAAAATGCCACATGCCTCAGGGTGTGGCCAAAAATTTTAAAGATAAACAAAGCACCCTGGACCACACCTCCTTCCCTCCGTGGTCACTGCGCCAGACCAACTCAACCTCCAGAACACTCCTGGAATCTGTACCCTCTTCACCTAAGCCACGAGCCTGGCCCAGGACATCAGCTCTCGTCTGGACTGTGGGAGCCTCCCAGCACCCCAGCCCTGCTTCCCCCCTCACCTCCTCCAATCCACTGCAAGAGAGAAAGGGCAGGTTCCATATGCGCTTTGAAGGGGGGGATGGACATCATTTGTGACAAATGAGTGTATTTAGTTGCTGTCAGGGCTTCCCAGGTGGCACTAGTGGTAAAGAACCCACTTGCCAATGCAGAAGACATAAGAGATGCAGGTTCAATCCCTGGGGCGGGATCCCCTGAAGGAGGCAACCCACTCCAGTATTCTTGCCTAGAGAATCCCATGGACAGAGGAGCCTGGTGGGCTACAGTCTATAGGGTTGCAAAGAATTAGACACGATTGAAGCGACTTAGCACAGTTGCTGCCAACATCAATGAGCCTCCATTTTCTACCCAGGCCTGATTTTATTTCATTTCAGATAACCTGTAAGGTGGAAATACAGGCTCTGCACAAGGTCTGGAGGCTGGGCCAAGCCCCCACCATCTCCTGCCCCCTCCGCCCCCCACCCCCCAGCCTTCGAATTTCTGCTGGAGGCCATTTAAGAGGCAGCAAATCAATGCTTAAGAGGAAGGATCTCACACTTTCTGCAGCAACTAAAAGGCAAGGAAATACAAAAGAGAATTGTTATAGCTTATAAAGGATTTAAGAGAAACACCATCCAAATGCAATGCACAGATTTTGTCTATTGATTTGAACCAACCAGCCCTTAAATGCATTTAGGAAACAACAGGGAGCGGCAGGTGGGGATGGGATTTGAGTATATTACAGAATCCTGAACTTCTTATAGGTGTGAAAGCGGCAGTTAAATGAAAATGTGGTTATTTGAGCCAGTTCCTATCACAGAGGCACGTTCTAAAGAACTTATGAATGAAATGACGATATGATTCATGATAAAATAACCCAGCAGGGTTCAGGCGGAGAAGTGAGTCGGGGCGGATAGGGCTGAAACAAGATGATTTAGAGGACGCTGCACTTTTCTCAAATGATATGGAGGTTCCTTTAAAACACCAAAAATCAGTATCAGTTCAGTCGTTCAGTCATGTCCGACTCTTTGCGACCCCATGAACTAAAGCACGCCAGGCCTCCCTGTCCACCACAACTCCTGAAGCCTGTTCACACTCGTGTCCATCGAGTCAGTGATGCCATCCAACCATCTCACTCTCAGATAGAGCTAACTTATGATCCTGCAATCCCGTTCCTGGGCATACATACAGAGAAACAATATGATGACAGGGGCTTCCCAAGTGTAATCCAAAAAGATCCATGCACTTCAGTGTTCACTGCAGACAATAGCCAAGACATGGAAGTAACCTAAGCGTCCACTGACGGATGAATGGATAAAGATGTGGCACATATACATGATGGAATACCACTCGGCCATAAAAAGAATGAAATATACCATCTGTAGCAACATGGATGGACAGAGAGATTATTATACTAAGTCAAAGACAAATATATGATGTTGCTTATATGTGAAATCTAAAAAAATCTGATACAGATGAACTTAAATGCAGAAACAGAAATAGACCCACACACATAGAAAACAAACTTACTGTTACCAAAGGAGAAAAAGAGAGAGAAATTAAAAGTTTGGTATTAACATATACAGGCTTCCCTGGTGGCTCAGATGGTAAAGAACCTGCCTGCAATGCAGGAGACCCTGGTTTGATTCTTGGGATGGGAAGATCCCTCAGAGAAGGAAATGGCAACCCGATCCAGTATTCCATGGACAGAGGAGCCTAACAGGTTACAGTCCATGGAGTCACAAAGAGTCAGACACGACTGAGGACTAAGACATTCACTTTCAGGAACATATATACACTAATAGGGTGGCACTAGTGGTAAGGAACCTTCCTGCCACTGCAGGAGATATAAGAGATGTGGGTTTGATCCCTGGGTCGGGAAGAGCCCCTGGAGTAGAGCACAGCAACCCACTCCAGTATCCTTGCCTGGAGAATCCCATGGACAGAGGGGCCTGGTGTGCTAGTTAGCAGGATCGCAAAGAGTGGGACACAACTTAAGCGACTTAGCTTCCATGCATGCAGATAAACAAGGACCTAATGTATAGCACAGGGAACTATACTCAGTATTTTATAATAATCTATATGGGAAAAGAATCTTTAAAACATATATATATGTATGTTTGTATAACTAAATCTCTTTGCTGTACACCTGAAACTAACATAACATTGTAAATCAACTACACTTCAATTAGTCATTAAAAAGATATTCTCCACATTATTGCAGGGTGTCTGGAACTAGATCAGCCTGCGCTTTAACTGGTACTGATAAAAACTCAGGGGGCCACTCCTGAGCCGGGGGACACCTGATGGTTATACTATTGTCTTCTTTATTCTTGTCTGTATCAGAGGCAGATGTGAAAGTACTGGGGCTAGACTGTGGGGTTCAAACTTTGCTCAAACACTTCTTTGTGTCTGAGCTTGGCCAGTCACAGTCCCACTGTATGCCTCAGTTCCCCCATCTGTCAAGGGTTGGGGTGTAATGATTCTTCCTGACAGAACTGTGGTGACAGTCAGAGGAGTTAACTAGCATACCACCAGCACTAAAATGCTAGCTCTGGGGGACTCCCCTGGTGGCCCAGTGGGTAAGACTCAGAGCTCGCAATGCAGGAGGCCTGGGTTTGATCCCTGGCCTGGGAACTAGATCCCACATGCGGCAACCAAGAGTTCAAATGCTGAAACTACAGATCCCAAGTGCTGTAACAAAGATGGAAGATCCCACATGCCGCAGGTGCGACCTAGTGCAGCAAAGCAATAAATAAATAAACATTTTAAAAAAAGGTTAGCTCTGACTGTTGCTGTCAGATAAAACTTGAGTGGTCTCATGATTTTTTTTTTTTTTGCACAATTCATTTGTCTGAGCAGACCTGGACCCCGCCCAGGGCAGACACAGAACACTTGTGTTTGTTTTTGCTTAACTAGATAAACTGAGTTGTGATTCACATACCACGTGATGCCCCATTAAAGAGCACAGCTCAGTGGTTTTGTGTTTTCATGGAGTTATGCATCCATCCCCACAATCAGATTGTTGCCCCCAAAGAGGACACGGCTTCAGTGAAGGGCGTCCGTGACTCTGAGCCCTCTATGACTTCTCCTCCGGCAGAAGGGGTGGGCTGTGGGGCCCCACCTCCCAGAGCCCACCAGAGATCAGCCGGCTGGCCTGGTCGCCTACCCACTGCACTTACCGCAATCGTGTGAAGTGTATCTTTAGAGAAAGGTGACCACAGACCTTGTGCGGCTTTCTCTAGATCAATGATAACGTGCCACAATTTAATTTCCTCTTTTTTTTTTTTTTGGTCTCAAGAGGGAGAGCGAACCACTAGTCAGATATGCTGGGTGTTAAAGCTACAACACAGCCCATAAAGGGCATTTTGTGACCAGCCCCTGGTAGAGGCGGGCAGCCAAGGGCTCATAATGACTCTAGGGTGTCTGCCTCAGCAACTGGGAAAGTGGCAGCAACACTTACCCACGTGGCGGCAGTGAAGCGAGGCAGGTAGGCAAGGGGCGGAGGAATCTGGATCTCCCGGGACCCTGAAACTCTCGCGAGACTTGAGTAGGCTCTGCCCAACCTTCAGGAAGAGACTAGGACTTCCCTGGTGGCTCAGATGATAAAGAATCTGCCCTCCATGTGGGAGACCCGGGTTCGATCCCTGGGTCGAGAAGATCCCCCGGAGAATGGAACGGCAACCCACTCCAGTATTCTGCCCTGGAGAATCCGCATGGACAGAGGAGCCTGGTGGGCTACAATCCATCCGGGTCACAAAAAGTTGGACACGACTGAGCAACTAACGCTTTCACTTTCAGGATGAGACTGAGCTGAATTCAAATCTTGGCTCCTGCCTTCCAGGCCACATGGCTTTGAAGACATCACACTGCGTCTGGGTTTCCTGGTCTGTAGAATGGGGCCCATAAAACCTGAAGGGTCCCCTTGTAAGGAGCCAAGGGCCCAAGTCACAGCACACCCAGCTGGGGCCAGGGCACTGGGTTAGGAGACTCCAGCAATGATGGCCTTGACGATGATGGGAGTTATTTCCCCTCCCTGACTGCACATCTTGGGAAATTCCAGCCCAGGGAGTACCTGTTATGGGGGTGAAGGAGGCAGACAGGCTAGAAAAGGCTAAAATAGGGAACTCCGGGGGAGGGGGTTTCCAGCTGAGCAAGAAGGGAGATTCTGGTAGGTCTGGGGAATGAAGCCCATCGCCCGGTCTCACCCCTGCCAGGCCTCCCCAGGTAACTTGCTCACCAGGGCTGTCCACCCCTGGTCTACCCCTTGGGCCCCTCCTTCACCACATCTCCCCTCCCCGCCTCCCTGGTCTCTTCCGTCCCACCTCCAGCCTTTGTCTTGACTGTTCCCCACCTACAATGCTTTTCCTTGACAGGCTTCTCTGCATCCTCAGAGCATGCGCTGCCCTGACCTCCTCTCTCACATAAACCCCAGCCCACCTTTCCATTAGTCTCCCTCACATCATTCGCTAGAGCATTTATCTGGCTCTGAAATTATATTTCATAACATATTTATCAATGTGTCTTTGTGTTTCCCTCCTCCCCTCTAGACTGTCAGCCCACTGTGGGCAGGCATCTTGTCCCCTTGTTCACACTCTGTCCCCAGGACTTGGCATGTGCATCCTCAGTGGTCTAATACAGGGGTCCCCAAGCTCTGGGATCCAATGCCTGATGATCTGAGGTGGAGCTGCTGTAATAATAAAAAGAAATAAAGTGCACAATAAATGTCATGCTCTTGAATCATCAAGAAACCACACACACACCCCACTATGGAAAAATTGTCTTCCACGAAACTGGTCCCTGGTGCCAAACAGGCTGGGGACCACTTCTCTAATGAACATTCCCAGGGGTGGGGTTTGGCTGAACCTGGGTGGGGGCTTCCTGAGAGGAGACCACTGGGAGTCTTTGGTCCCCAAGGAAGTGGATGAGCCTCTGGTTCTCAGCAGGAGGGCAGGCAAGGCCCAGAGATGGTCACTCCAGCGACTCCCAGGCAGAGCGGGGCCCAAAGGATGCAGAAGACTTGTCTGCTGGAATGTGTCATCTCTGGAGACAGGATTAGCATTCCTCGTGTCCCCAGGACCATGTCTCTGACCCACTCACAGGCTCCAACCCCTTTCTCCCTGGGGCCAGAGCAGTAAGGTCAGGGCTTGACGGGAGCCCAGGGCAGTGTGGGAGGATTTTCTTCAGATCATTGGGAACTAGGGGAGCCCCGGGAGGCATTAGCTCTGCTCAGAAACAATCTTGTTTTCTTACACCTGCCTCCCTTAAATCAGATCTCACCAAGCCCATGCTACAGATAAGAAACTGAGGCTCAAAGGTGGCTATCCACAAGCCAAAGAGAGAAGCCTCAGGAGAAGCCAACCTTGCCAGCACCTTGATCTTGGACTTCTAGCCTCCAGAACTATGAAAAAAATAAATTTAAGCCACCCCATTTGTGGTATTTTGTTACTGCAGCCTGAGCAAACTAATACACTATGAAAAGATCATTAAAACTTCATTAATAATTTTTGCATTGATTCCATATAATGGGTTTGGATATACTGGGTTAAAGAAATGTATTATTAGAATTAATTTCACCTGGTTTTTTTTTCCTTTTTAAATGGGACTCTTGGAAATTTTAAATTTCACATGCAGCTCTCATTAGTGCCTCCTGACACAGTGCCTTTCTGGCATAGAGTAGGCGCTCCATAAATATGTATCTGCTCCCTGGTGGTCCAGTGGTTAAGACTCTGTGCTTCCAATGCAGGCAGTGTGGGTTCAATCCCTGATTGGGGCACTTAGATCCCACAGGCTGTGGGTGTGACCAAAAGTCAATTTTTAAAATATGTGTCTGTTGAAAAATTAAATAGTTGTCTTCGGGAGGTGACTGGAAGACAAGAGGAAGGGTACTTGTCTTTGCATTGTATTCCCTTTGAGTTTACAATGAACACGTATCTTCTTTTAAAAAGAGAGAGAGATCAAAAATAAATGAATAAAACACAATGAAACACTCCCTTTGCGACGACTTAATACATTAAGAGAAAAGATCGTCACCATTATACGCTTGAGAGACGCCTCTCGGGAACCTCGTGGTGGGCCAGTGGTCAGGACTCTGCTCTTTCACTCCAGTGACCCCAGTTCAATCCTTGGTTGGAGAACTAAGATTCCATAAGCTGCAGAGGGCGGCCAAACAGACAACAAAAAAGGTGCCTCTCACAGGTATAGACTCAGATGGCTTAGAGTGTCAGCTACGAACTGCCAGAAAGCTGAGTCTCAGATGATGGGGGAGGCTCTGCTCCACGCCCCATGCTCAGGGAAGCCCCAGAGTCTCCTACACAAGTGCCAGGCGGGGAGGCCATGCCCAGGGACAGACCCCCATTGTCAAAAACCTAAGGTTTCCCACTCCCCAGTTCCCGCCAATCTTCCTGCCTGCTTCTGGGGTTTCTTCTGTCCATCTTGTACAGTGGGCACATTGGACTCACTTCATTTTTAAAAAAACTTTTTACTGTGAAAAATTTCAAACATATACAAAAACACAGAGAAGAGTAAAGGGAATCTCCACACACTGCCCCTCCCCTCAACAACCATCGGTTCCTTTTCTTTCACATCTACCCCCTCCCCACCCTGATTATTTTAAAGCAATTCCTCATATCACTTCATCTGTAACTAGTTCAACATGTTTCTCTCAGAGACATAGCCTCGTTTTCAAAACTAAGCACAGAACCACTATCACACTCAATAAAATGAACAATAACAGCTTAATATCATCCAAGATTCCCGTGGTGTTTGCATTCCCCAAATATCAACGTAAAACAGGACAGTTAATATGTTCAGGATCCAAACAAGGTCTGCACGTTGAAATTAGCTTACATGTCTCTTAAATCCTTAAAAAAATGTTTTTAGTTTTATATTGTAGTATAGTTGAGGAACAACATTGCATTGGTTTCAGGTGTACAGCAACGTGATTCAGTTGTACATATATATACGTATCTATTCTTTTCGAAGTTATTTTTGTATTGAGGTTATTACAGAAGATTGAGCAGAGTTCCCTGTGATATACAGTAGGTCCTTAACCCTTTAAAAAGAATTTTTTTTTGGTTGCACCACTGAGTCTTCATTGTGGCATGCAAATTCAAAAGCTGTGGCATTTCAGCTTAGTTGGTGTGTGGGATCGTAGTTCCCCAACCAAGGATCAAGCCCACGTCCCCTGCATTGGAAGGTGGATTCTTAACCACTCAGCCACCGGAGAAGTCCCATAAACCCCTTTCACGAAGGCTTTAGATTACTCTAATACATCCTTATATTCCCCCCACCCAGCCACTCTCTCCTTCTTGCCAATATTCACCACATTAGTTACCTACTTGCTGCAAAATGAATTTCCACAAAACAGAGCAGCTTAATACAACAAATATTTACCATCCCATAGTTTTTGTTGATCTGAGCCACAGTCAGCTCCTGGTCTTGTTTTTGTTGACTGTGTAGAGCGTCTCAATTTTTGGCTACAAAGAATATAATCAATCTGATTTCGGTGTTGACCATCTGGTGATGTCCATGTGTAGAGTCTTCTCTTGTGTTGTTGGAAGAGGGTGTTTGCTATGACCAGTGCATTTTCTTGGCAAAACTCTATTAGTCTTTGCCCTGCTTCATTCTGCATTCCAAGGCCAAATTTGTCTGTTACTCCAGGTGTTTCTTGACTTCCTACTTTAGCATTCCAGTCCCCTATAATGAAAAGGACATCTTTTTTGGGTGTTAGTTCTAAAAGGTCTTGGAGGTCTTCATAGAACCGTTCAACTTCAGCTTCTTCAGCGTTACTGGTTGGGGCATAGACTTGGATAACTGTGATATTGAATGGTTTGCCTTGGAGACGAACAGAGATTATTCTATCGTTTTTGAGATTGCATCCAAGTACTGCACTTCGGACTCTTCTGTTGACCATGATGGCTACTCCATTTCTTCTGAGGGATTCCTGCCCACAGTAGTAGAAATAATGGTCATCTGAGTTAAATTCACCCATTCCAGTCCATTTTAGTTCGCTGATTCCTAGAATGTTGACGTTTACTTTTGCTATCTCTTGTTTGACCACTTCCAATGTGCCATGATTCATGGACCTGACATTCCAGGTTCCTATGCAATATTGCTCTTTACAGCATTGGACTGTGCTTCAAATTGAAGAAAGTAGGGAAAACCGCTAGACCATTCAGGTATGACCTAAATCAAATCCCTTATGATTATACAATGGAAGTGAGAAATAGATTTAAGGGCCTAGATCTGATAGATAGAGTGCCTGAGGAACTATGGAATGAGGTTCGTGACATTGTACAGGAGACAGGGATCAAGACCATCCCCAAGGAAAAGAAATCCAAAAAAGCAAAATTGCTCTCTGGGGAGGCCTTACAAATAGCTGTGAAAAGAAGAGAGGCGAAAAGCAAAGGAGAAAAGAAAAGATATAAGCATCTGAATGCAGAGTTCCAGAGAATAGCAAGAAGAGATAAGAAAGCCTTCTTCAGCAATCAATGCAAAGAAATAGAGGAAAACAACAGAATGGGAAAGACTAGAGATCTCTTCAAGAAAATCAGAGATACCAAGGGAACATTTCATGCAAAGATGGGCTCGATAAAGGACAGAAGTGGTCTGGACCTAACAGAAGCAGAAGATATTAAGAAGTGGCAAGAATACACAGAAGAACTATACAAAAAGATCTTCATGACCAAGATAATCATGATGGTGTGATCACTCACCTAGAGCCAGACATCCTGGAATGTGAAGTCAAGTGGGCACTGGAAAACATCGCTACAAACAAAGCTAGTGGAGGTGATGGAATTCCACTTGAGCTCTTTCAAATCCTGAAAGATGATGCTGTGAAAGTGCTGCACTCAATATGCCAGCAAATTTGGAAAACTCAGCAGTGGCCACAGGACTGGAAGTTTTCATGCCAATTCCAAAGAAAGGGAATGCCAAAGAATGCTCAAACTACCGCACAATTGCACTCATCTCACATGCTAGTAAAGTAATGCTCAAAATTCTCCAAGCCAGGATTCAGCAATACGTGAACCGTCAACTCCCTGATGTTCAAGCTGGTTTTAGAAAAGGCAGAGGAACCAGAAATCAAATTGCCAACATCCGCTGGATCATGGAAAAAGCAATAGAGTTCCAGAAAAACATCTATTTATGCTTTTTCGACTATGCCAAAGCCTTTGACTGTGTGGATCACAAGAAACTGGAAAATTCTGAAAGAAATGGGAATACCAGACCACCTGACCTGCCTCTTGAGAAAGCTGTATGCAGGTCAGGAAGCAGCGGTTAAAACTGGACATGGGACAACAGACTGGTTCCAAATAGGAAAAGGAGTATGTCAAGGCTGTATATTGTCACCCTGCTTATTTAACTTATATGCAGAGTACATCATGAGAAACACTGGACTGGAAGAAACACAAGTTGGAATCAAGATTGCAGGGAGAAATATCAATAATCTCATATATGCAGATGACACCACCCTTATGGCAGAAAGTGAAGAGGACCTAAAAAGCCTCTTGATGAAAGTGAAAGAGGAGAGTGAAAAAATTGGCTTAAAGCTCAACATTCAGAAAACGAAGATCATGGCATCCAGCCCCATCACTTCATGGGAAATAGATGGGGAAACAGTGGAAACAGTGTCAGACTTTATTTGGGAGGGCTCCAAAATCACTGCAGATGGTGACTGCAGCCATGAAATTAGAAGACGCTTACTCCTTGGAAGAAAAGTTATGACCAACCTAGATAGTATATTCAGAAACAGAAACATTACTTTGCCGACTAAAGTCCATCTATTCAAGGCTATTGTTTTTCCAGTGGTCATGTATGGATGTGAGAGTTGGATTGTGAAGAAGGCTGAGCGCTGAAGAATTGATGCTTTTGAACTGTGGTGTTGGAGAAGACTCTTGAGAGTCCCTTGGACTGCAAGGAGATCCAACCAGTCCATTCTGAAGGAGATCAGCCCTGGGATTTCTTTGGAAGGAATGATGCTAAAGCTGAAGCTCCAGTACTTTGGCCACCTCACGCCAAGAGCTGACTCATTGGAAAAGACTCTGATGCTGGGAGGGATTGGGGGCAGGAGGAGAAGGGGACAACCGAGGATGAGGTGGCTGGATGGCATCACTGACTCAATGGATGTGAGTCTGAGTGAACTCTGGGAGTTGGTGATGGACAGGGAGGCCTGGCGTGCTGTGATTCATGAGGTCGCAAAAAGTCGGACATGACTGAGCAGCTGAACTGAACTGAGTTTTTGTTGGGCATGAATCTGAATGAGAATTCTTCCAACTCAGCCTTTCTCACTGCAATCTAAGCGTCGGTGGGGCCGTGATCTCATCTGCAGGCATGACTGGGGAAGGAGCAGCTCCCAAGCTCCTTCAGTACACACTGGCAGCACTCATTTCCCTGTTACAGCGGCCCTCCAACGTGGGAGCTCACGACATGGCAACTTGTGTCAACAACATGCACCTAACCTGCGCGGAGGAGTTGTTGAAAAACAACTCACTGGGCTCCACCCTCAGAGTTCCTGGCCCAGCAGGCTTGGGCAGGGAAGGACATGCATTTCGAACAAGCTCCCAGGTGATGCTGAGGAGCCACAGGTTGCGAATTACAGAATTATGGGCACCCCTCCCAAATTTTTAAATTTCTTCATTGAACTTTATCTGCTGAGGGATCACTCTTAAGAATTCCAAGGTGAAGACAATGGCTTCAACCCTGGCTGCAAATAAGAATTAGTTGGTGAAAAACTAAAAATAGAGTTGTCATATGATCCAGTAATCCCACTCCTGTGTACATATCCAGACAAAACTCTAATTTGAAAAGATGCGCGTCCGCCTACGTTTACAGCAGCGCTATTCACAATAACCAGGACCTGGAAGCAACCTAATCATCTACCAGCAGATGAACAGATAAAGAAGATGGGGTATGTGTGTGTGTGTGTGTATGTGTGTGTGTGTGTGTATGTGTGTGTGTGTGTGTGTGTGTATATATATATATATATCAGAATACTACTCAGCCATAAAAAAGAATGAAATAATGTCATTCGCAGCAACATGGATGGACCTAGAGACTATCATACTAAGTGAAGGAATTCAGAAAGAGAAAAGACAAACATCATATTATACCACTTATACGCAGAATCTAAAATACAACACAAATGAACATATCTACAAAACAGGAACAGACTCACAGATATGAGGCTCAGACTTGTGGTTGCCAAGGTGGAAGTGGGTTCAGGAGGGAAGGATTGGGAGTTTGGGATTAGCAGATGCGAACTATTATATATAGAATGGATAAACAACAAGGTCCTGCTGTATAGTGCATGGAACTATGTTCAATATCCTATGATGAACCAGAATGGAAAAGAATATGAAAAAGAAAACATATGTATACACATATATATCTTTGCTGAATCACTTTGATATCAGTGATACCATCGAATCACTTTGCTGTACAGCAGGAATTTACACATTATAAATCAACTAATATTTAAATAAAAAATTTTTTAAATTACTAGGTGAACTTTAAAGGGTCACATCATCTCTGCATCCCCAGAAAGGCCTGAGAAACAATCATTGAAAGAGTAAATGTCACAACAGCAACTCTGGTGGTCAACTCGTACCCATGCCTCTGCTGCTGCTGCTGCTAAGCCACTTCAGTCGTGTCCAACTCTGTGCGTCCCCATAGGCGAGGCCCACCAGGCTCCTCCATCCCTAGGATTCTCCAGGCAGGAACACTGGAGTGGGTTGCCATTTCCTTTTCCAATGCATGAAAGTGAAAAGTGAAAGGAAAATCGCTCAGTCGTGTCCGACTCTTAGCGACCCCATGGACTACAGCCTACCAGGCTCCTCTGTCCATGGGATTTTCCAGGCAAGAGTACTGAAATGGGGTGCCATTGCCTTCTCCAGCCTCTAGCTGTAGATAATTTCTTTTTTCTTTTTTTTTTTTTTTAATCTATTAACCAAGTGGGGCTAGTTACTCTCACTTTACACAGAAGTAAACTGAGGCTCCAAGAAGGTAACTGGAAAGCGGCAGAGCTGGGCTAAAACATAGCCCCAAGTGCCCTGTCAGCCAGCGGGTTGCAGGCATTTTAGCTCATACTGGAGTCTCCGGCCCCTCTGGGTTGAAAGTCCCCAGCCCTCAGATTGAGTGAATGAGGTTGCTTGTGGTCAGGCTCAGCTGTGGACAAAAGCCCCTGAGAGCTGGGCCTCGGGAATAATTCCTACCTGACCCCAAAGCCACCCCGTGCCTGGGATGGCGACTATGAATAATGGATGACACTGGGGAGAACTCTGTGGCTGATGATTCATCTACACTGTGATGGTCAACTGCCTCTGGTGCGGGGAGGGGAAGATGGATGGACTTCCCCACAAAGGCTGAGGCTCCCCCTCTCCTTCCTCAGCCTCTCTCCAGCCTCAGAGTCAAAGGCAGGGGCCATAGGAGAATCGGGGTGAACCCCACTGCCTATTACTCCCCCCATCTCCACCTCTAGACCCTTCAGCCTAGAGAAGCAAGGCCCAGGGACTAGATTCTGGAGGGTGATGAGGGAGGGAAGGAATGGCTTTTGAAATGTGATGCAGTTGGATGGTCTTTCCCTGGTGGCTCAGTGGTAAAGAATCCGCCTGCCAGTGCAGAAGTCCTGGGTTTGATCCCTGGGTTGGGAAGATCCCCTGAGAAGGACGTGGCAACCCACTCCAGTATCCTTACCTGGAAAATCCCATGGGCAGAGGAGGCTGGTGGGCTCCAGTCCACAGGGTCGCAAAGAGCTGGACACAACTGAGCACAGTGGCACAATGGCTGGTGGATGAGGGCTCTGTAGCTCATTTGCCAGGGTTCAAGTCCTCTGACTCACGCTAGCATTGTGCCTTTGGGGGCTCACTCATCCTATCTGAGCCTCGGTTTCCTCATCTGTAAAGTGTGGAAGATATCATTGGCTTCACGGAGCTGTCAGGGGTTAAATGAATAAATAACACATGAAAAGTGCTTGGCCTCATCTGGCATATAGTTCAGTTCAGTCGCTCAGTTGTGTCCGACTCTTTGAGACACCATGAATCGCAGCATGCCAGGCCTCCCTGTCCATCACCATCTCTCGGAGTTCACTCAGACTCACATCCATTGAGTCAGTGATGCCATCCAGCCATTTCATCCTCGGTTGTCCTCTTCTCCTCCTGCCCCCAATCCCTCCCAGCATCAGAGTCTTTTCCAATGAGTCAGCTCTTGGCGTGAGGTGGCCAAAGTACTGGAGCTTCAGCTTTAGCATCATTCCTTCCAAAGAAATCCCAGGGTTGATCTCCTTCAGAATGGACTGGTTGGATCTCCTTGCAGTCCAAGGACTCTCGAGAGTCTTCTCCAACACCACAGTTCGAAAGCATCAATTCTTCAGCGCTCAGCCTTCTTCACAGTCCAACTCTCACATCCATACATGACCACAGGAAAAACCACAGCCTTGACTAGACGGACCTTAATCGGCAAAGTAGTGTCTCTGCTCTTGAATATGCTATCTAGGTTGGTCATAACTTTCCTTCCAAGGAGTAAGTGTCTTTTAATTTCGTGGCTGCAGTCACCATCTGCAGTGATTTGGGGAGCCCCCCAAATAAAGTCTGACACTGTTTCCACTGTTTCCCCATCTATTTCCCATGAAGTGATGGGACCGGATGCCATGATCTTCGTTTTCTGAATGTTGAGCTTTAAGCCAACTTTTTCAGTCTCCTCTTTCATCTTCATCAAGAGGCCCTTTAGCTCCTCTTCACTTTCTGCCATAAGGGTGGTGTCATCTGCATATCTGAGGTTATTGATATTTCTCCTGGCAATCTTGATTCCAGCTTGTGTTTCTTCCAGCCCAGCGTTTCTCATGATGTACTCTGCATATAAGTTAAATAAGCAGGGTGACAATATACAGCCTTGACATACTCCTTTTCCTATTTGGAACCAGTCTGTTGTTCCATGTCCAGTTCTAACTGTTGCTTCTTGACCCGCATACAGATTTCTCAAGAGGCAGGTCAGGTGGTCTGGCATATAGTAGGTACTCAATAAATGCTAGTTAGGTTGCGTACCCACAATGTGGGAAGCTTTTCTCTGCATACTTTGTCTTAGGTACTCCTTGTGGCACCCAAGGACAGTATTTGCTATAATTCTCATTTTACAGATGAGGAAACCAAGGATCACAAAGATTAAGTAGAAGATCGCAAAGCAGTCCGTGAGAAGAGCAGAATTTGAACTCAATATCCAGTGAACAACTTCCAGTACACTCAAGAGTCTCAGTGAAACATCCTGCCCCACTGTCTTACACTTATTACCCTACAAAAGCTCCTTAGTTTACACAATCCATCCTTTCTTACACAAAAATTGACTCCAGATTAAGGACTTAAATACCAAAAACAAAACAAAAACCCACCTTAAAAATGTTTAGCAGGAATGAGAGGAATAATCCTTTCAAACTTAATGATGCAGAGATGATAGATTATAGACTTAAATGTCAAAAACAAAGCTTCAGAAAGCTTAGCAGGAAATATGGGTGAATATATTTTAGACCTTAGCATTAACAAAGGTGTTCCCGCATCACTAGCGATCAAGAAATGTAAATCAAGATCTCTACTGGGAACATTTCACAGTCAACTGGAAAACATTTTTAAATCGATCATACCAAGGGCTGGAGAAGATGTAGATCGTACATGTTGCTGGCTGAAGTGTAATTAGGGAAACCACTTCATAAAGTACCTTGCTGTCATCTCTCACAATTAAATATTCATATATTCAGAATCCCAGTGATTCCATCTCCGGGTAAACACTCCAGAGAAACTCTTGCATGCACAATCAAGAGCCACTTATAAGAATGCCCAAGGATTTCCCTGGTGGTCGGGTGGTTAAGAATCTGCCTTCCAATGCAGGAGGAAGGTTCGATCCTTGGTCAGGGAACTAAGATCCCACATGCTGCAGGGCAACCAAGCTCAAGCACCTCAACTACTGAGCCTGTGCACTCTGGAGCCCACAGGCCACAATTTGCACTGTAACAAAGAGCCCACGTGCCACAACTAAGCCCAACAAAGCCAAAAAAAAAAAATATATATATATATATAAAAGAATGCTCACACAGCACTGTAAATTAGCAGATACCCGTACACCATTCAAGAGGCTGTCCACAGGAAACCAGCCATGATACACTCACCTGGGAGAATATGGACACAAACAGTTAAAATAAGCAAATCCCAGTATGGGCCAATCTTAGCTATATGTAGACTATTAAATGAAAAATGAAGTCTCATAAGATTCACATATCTTGATACACTTTTTTGGTTATCTGGCTTCCCTTTGTTGATGGATTGGACTGTGTCCCTGAAGAGATACACTGAGGTCTTAATCCCTGGTACCCGTACATGTAACCTTATTTGAACCTGTATAGGGTCTTTACTGATGTGATTAAAGTTTATTTTTAAATTTTTCTAAATTTAGAAAAATTTGGCTGTGCTGGGTCTTCGTTGCTGCACATAGGTTTTCTCTAATTGCGGTGCGCAGGCTTCTCATTTCAGTGGCTTCTCTTGTTGCAGAGTACGGGCTCTAGGCATATGGCCTCAGTAGACACGGCGTGCAGGCTTAGCTGCCCCATGGCATACGGGATCTTCCCAACCAAGAATTGAACCAGTGTCCCCTGCAATGGAAGGTGGATTCTTAACCACTGGATCACCAGGGAAATGGTATTATTTAAGTTTAGTTGAGGTCATATGAGTTAGAGTAGGCTCTAAATCCAGTGACTGGTATCCTTATAAGAAGGGGAAGAACTCCCAGTAACAATCAGACAAACAAAAGAAGTAAAAAGCATCCAAGTTGGAAAGGAAAAAGTAAAATTATCTGATTGCAGATGACATGATCTTATATACAGAAAATCCTAAAGACTCCATCAAAAGCTAGTAAAGGACTTCCCTGGTGTTCCAGTGGTTAAGACTCTGCGCTTCCACTGCAGAGGAAGCGGATTCCATCCCTGGGCAGGGAACTAAGATCCCACGTGCCATGCAATGTGACCAAAAAAAAAAAAATTTCTTTAAGCAATTAGAACTAATAAATGAATTCAGTAACATTGCAGGATATATAAATCAGCAAACAAAAATCACTTGTGTTTCTATCCATTAACAAGTGAACTATCTGAAAGTGAAATTAAGAAAGTAATCATGTTCACAACAGCATTAAAAACAATATAATCCTTAGGAATAAATTTAACCAAGGAGGTGAAAGACCTGTACACTGACACCTATAAGACAAAAAAATAAAACAAAACCAAAAAAACAAAAACAACAACCCATAAGGTACTGATGAAAGAAACTGAAGACACAAATAAATGGAAAGCTCTCTTGTGTTCTCAGATTGGAAGAATTAATACTGTGAAAATGTGCATACTATACAAAGTGATCTATAGAATCAATGCAGTTCGTATCAAAATTCCGATGGTATTTTTCACAGAAATAAAAATGTACCCTAAAATTTGTATGGGACCACAAAAGACTTCAAATAGTGAAAGCAATCTTGAGAAAGAACAAAGCTGGAGGAATCACACTTCCTGATTTCAAGCTATATTACAGAGCTTTAATAAAACATACTGGCACAGGGCCTTCCCTGGTGGTCCAATGGCTTAGACTCCACACTCCCAATGCAGGGGTCCCCGGTTCTGTCCCTGGTCAGGGAACTAGATCCCACATGCCCCAACAAAGACTGGCCGTTCTGAGTGCTGTAACTAAGAGTCTGCACAGTCAAATTAATAAATTTGATAAAAAGATACTGTCATAAAAAAGGCACCGAGACCAGTGAAAAATAATAGAGAGCCCAGACGTTCAACCTACACAAATACAGTCAACTGATTTTTGACAAGGTGACAAGAACATGCAATGGAGAAAGGTCAGTCTCTTCAATAAATGATGCTGGGGAAACTGGATATTCACATGGCAAACAATGAAACTGAATCCCTGTCTTAGACCACTCACAAACTCAAAATGGAGCAAAGACTTAAATGTAAAATCTGAAACCATAAAACTACTAGAAGAAAATATCAGGAAAAAGCCCTTTGATATTGGACTTGGCAGTGATTTCTTGGATAAGACACCAAAAGCATGGGCAGCAAAAACTAAAATAATCAAGTGGGATTACATCAAAGTAAAGAGCTTGTGTAAAGCAAAGGAAACAATCAACAAAACGAAAAGGCAACCTACAGATTGGGAGAAAATGTTTGCAAACCATACGTCTGACAAGCAGTTAATGTCCAAAATATACAAAGAACTCAACTCAATAGCAAAAAAGAATTTGCTATTTTTAAAAAATGGGCAAAGGACCCAAATAAACATTTTTCCAAAGAAAACATTCAGATGGCCAATAAGCACATGAAAAGGTGCTCAACATCACTAATTATTGGGGAAAAGCAAATTGAAATCACAATACCACTTCACACAAAAGGGAACTTTTGTGCACACTGTTGGGAATGCAAACTGAGCAGCTACTATGGCAATCAGTATGGAGATTCCTCAAAAATGACAAGTAGAACTGTCATGTGATCCAGCAATCACTCCTGTGTATATATCCAAATGAAATGAAGTCGATGTATTGAAGAGATATCTGAACTCCTGTGTTTATTGCAGCATTCTTCATGATAGCCAAGACATAGGAAAAAAAAAACACTGAATGTCCTTCAATGAATGAATGGATAAAGAAAATGTGGCATATATATGCACACACATATATGTAATATATCATATATGTAACATAATACATATACACACACGCACACATCGGAGGAGGAAATGGCAACCCACTCCAGTATTCTTGCCTGGAAAATCCTGTGGACAGAGAAGCCTGGCGGACTAGTTGCAAAGAATCAGACATGACTGAGTGACTGAGCACGCATGCATATACATATACACACACAATATAATGTTATTCCACCATATGTTAAGTGAAATAAGCCAGACAAAAACAAATACCATATGGTTATCACTTACATGTGGAGAAGAAAGGAAGTGGGAAAGAGACCGAGAAACAAAGAAAGGGAAGGAAAGCAAGCCAATTGCACAGAAATGGAAAATAGAACAGTGTTGCCAGGGGCTGTGGGGGAGGAAGAAACAAGGAGATAAAAAGGTCAAAGGGCACAAACTTTCAGTTACAAGAATAAGTTCTGAGGGTCTAATGTACAGCGTGCTGACTATTCGTTACCTTATACTTGAAAGTTGCAGCTGCTGCTGCTAAGTCACTTCAGTCGTGTCTAACTCTGTGCGACCCCACAGACGGCAGCCCACCAGGCTCCCCCGTCCCTGGGATTCTCTAGGCAACAATACTGGAGTGGGTTGCCATTTCCTTCTCCAATGCATGAAAAGTGAAAAGTCAAAGTGAAGTTGCTCACTCAGTCGTGTCCGACTCTTCGCGACCCCGTGGACTGCAGCCTACCAGGCTCCTCCGTCCATGGGATTTTCCAGGCAAGAGTACTGGAGTGGGGTGCCATTGCCTTCTCCATGAAAGTTTCAGAGTAGGTATTAACCATTCTCACCATGTGTATGTAGGCGCACACATACACACAGAGTTAACCATGTGAGGTGATGAACATGTTCATTATCTTGATCTGGGTAATCATTCCACAATGTGTGTGCATTAATATCTGAAGTTTCATACTATGCACTTTAAATTATACAATTATATTTGCCAATTATTCTTCAATAAAGTTGAGGGAGAAATGGGAGAGGTGATGACACACAGAGGAGCAGGCATGTGAAGACAGAGGCAGGGATTAGGGTGACGCAGCTACAAGCCTCGGATTGCTGGCAACCACCAGAAGCCAGGAGAGAAGCAAGGAACACGTCCTTCCCTAGAGCCTTCAAAGGGGACGTGGCTCTGCTAGCACCTTGATCTAGAACTTCCAGTTTCCAGAGCTATGAGAGAGTAAATTTCTACTGTATTAAGCCATCCAGTTTGTGGGAATTTCTTCCAGCAGCCCTGAGAAGGTAATACACCCTTTCAATAAAGTTAGTAAGAAGAAGCTAACATTTAAAAAAACAACATAAAAGGAGAAGGGGGCAGCAGAGTATGAGATGGTGAGATAGCATCACTGACTCAACGGACGTGAATCTGAGCAAACTCCAGGAGATAGGAGCCTGGCACGCTACAGTCCATGGGGGTCCCAAAGAGTCAGAGGTGACATAGCAACTGAACAACAACAGCAACATAAAAATAGACTTGGAGGATAAAAACACACAAGAAAGAAACCAGGGGGCAATGAAGACAGGACCCAGGGCGATGGGGATGACAACAGGGACGGGATGGGGAAACCTCCAGGTTGGACATCGGCCACTCCTAGGGTCCTAGCTTTTGATTAATGGGTTACATGGTGTGAATCACGTGATTAAAATAACTGGAAATTTTTAAGAAAATCCAGGTCATGCAAGGACCAAAGAGAATACACCATGATCTGGGTTATGATTAGTCCATCATTCTCTGCACCTGAAGTTTGCTAATAAAATTACTTAAAATCAACAATAACAAAAAAATTACTTAAAATAAAAGGGATTCCTACACCACTGCCTTCTTCCACGTCTGTGACAAAGTGCCCCTCTCCCCCAGCTCCCTCCCAGTCCCCACACTTCTCCTCTGACTGTCTTTCCCTTCTTCCCCAGCATTTACGCGGTCTGACAAGCCCTGCAGAGTACTCATTTCTGCGTTTATCATCTGTCTTCCCTCAGAGACGCTGTGAACACCGTGAGGAATGAGGTTCCCATCTGATTCATGCCTGTCTCCCCAGGAGGGAGCACAGTGCTTGGCACAGAGGAGGTGCTCCATAAAGATCGGCTGCTGCTGCTGCTGCTGCTAAGTCGCTTCAGTCGTGTCTGACTCTGTGCGACCCCAGAGACGGCAGCCTACCAGGCTCCGCCATTCCTGGGATTCTCCAGGCAAGAACACTGGAGTGGGTTGCCATTTCCCTTCTCCAATGCATGAAAGTGAAAAGTGAAAGTGAAGTCGCTCAGCCGTGTCCAACTCCTAGTGACCCTGTGGACTGCAGCCCACCATGCTCCTCCATCCATGGGATTTGCCAGGCAAGAGTACTGGAGTGGGGTGCCATTGCCTTTTCCGATTAAATCAATGAAAAAACTGAGTAAATAAACGAAGGATTTGGTGAATGGGCACTTAAGGGGCTCTGGTACTCAGGTGGGTGTGTGTTTGGGGAGGGTGGGTACCACAGGACAGGCTTCAGGCGGGGAGCAACCTGGGGGCAGTCATGCCCTCCCCACTCCCCAAGACTGCCCCTCATCACACTGATAACAGACCCCAGAAATGAAGACCAGAAGTAACCCAGGTTCCTCTCAGCCCATGACAACCCAGCTGGACGCAGGAGCCCATGGGATGCCTCTGCCCCAGCCGGGGTCTCTTGTTTGGCACTGAAATAAGAGCACCGGGCTCCGAGCCGCTGTGGGGTTCGCCTCTGGTGCGTGCTCCACTTCAGCCTTCCACCTGCCCCCATCTTCAGCGCTACTAGCCCCCTAACCATCTCTAGTTATTTCTATTACACTTTGCTTTAAATTCACCCACTTTTTTTTTTCTCCTTGAAGAGACTGATTTAAAAAGGAATGGAGGGGGCTGGGGAAGGAATTCGCTGGTGGTCCAGTGGTTGGATGTCCACCTGCCAATGCAGGGGACGTGGGTTCGGTCCCTGGTCTGGGAAGATCCCACACACCACGGGGCAGCTGGGCCCATGCACCGCAACTACTGAAGCCTGCGTGCTCCAGAGCTTGTGCTCCGCAGCAGGGAGGCTGTGCACCAAAATTAGGCAGTGCCCCTCGCTCTGTGCTGCAACTGGAGGGAGCCCATATACCTCAGCAAAGACCCAGCACAGCCAAAAATAAAAATAAAGAGCAAATTTTAAAAAATAGTTTAAAAAAAAGGAATGGGGAAGTTCCCTGGTGGGTCCAGTGGTTAGGACGTGGCACTTTCACTGTTATGGTGTGGGTTTTAGTCCCTGGCTGGGAACCTAAGATCCCATCAGCTTCGCAGCACAGCCAACATAAATAAATACATAAAAAGAAATGGGTATGTCACTATCATAAACGGAAAAGCAATATCTGGTCCAAAAATAGACAGTAACATAAACTGCAGAAAAACAACACGTTGTTCAATTCGAGATGGGAGTGTGGGTTGCCCAAGACTGTCAGCCTGAGGTTATAAGGTTATAAGGGGGGCCGAGCCAGAGCTAGAGAGAGGCCAGAGAGATGTTATACCCACCAACCAGCAAAGGCTGATTTGTCTCCCTTGACCCAGATTTCTGGGTGACTCAGAGTTAGGTGACACCGTGTCTGTGTCCCACCTAACCTCACCCTGCAGAACTCACCTCTCACCCTTTGCGGAACTGCTCTCTGGCCCAGCAGTTCTCTTCATGTTTAGGCCTGGAACCCTAAGAGGCCCCACTGGAGTCTCCCCCGGAGGCTGGCTGAGGCCTCTCTATTCCCTGGCAAGCCCCTCCCTTTTCCCAGCCCCTCCTGTGCCCCAAGGGAAGCAGGCACAAGGCCAGGTTGGCACAGGGCAGGCCCAGCTGGGCCCCAGCAAGCCCCAGGGAGCCAAAGCGAGCTCAGCCCTCGCCCTTAATTATCTTCCTGGCTAATGAGCATCTAAAAACCTCCCTGTCATCGTCAGGAGGACCCCTGGGATGCTGGGAGCAGGGCGGTTCTACGGACCAGATGTCAGTACGGACCAGATGTCACCAACTGAGGGAGGTATTAGCACCCACCCCTTCCTGGAGAGAGGAAATGGGCTTGGGGAGGGAGCTATACTTCCTGTCTCTTTGTAGGGGAGAAAGCTAGGGTTGGGGCAGACAGTTAGGGTGGCGGTTAAGTTCAGGACTTGGCAGTCTACTGGGAGGGCTTGAATCAAGGCTTGGTGCGCACCACCTGTGACCTTTAGCAAATGCACTAGCCCCTTGTGGCTCAAAGCGTGGTACCCAAACCATCACTTCCACCCTGGGGCTTGTGAGAAATGCAGAATCTTGGGCCCCAACCTAATGAATCAGAATCTACAACTTAACAAGACCACTCCACCCCAGATAATTTCTGTGCACATGTGCTGCTCTGTGCCTCAGTTGTCCCATCTGTAAAATGGGGACTAAAATGGGTTCATGTATATGTAGTAGTGCTTAGAACACAGTTTGCTGCTCTTATTTATTTGTTGTTATTGTTATTGTTGAAGCAACTCACTCTGGGCAAAACAGATAGCTTGGCTATTATCAGCCCTCCACCTTTCAGCACCCCAGAGGTGGGTTGTCCCTGTGAAGACCAAGAGCCTGAGGCTCACAGAAATGCAGTGATTTGCCCAAGATCTAAATGAGGGAAGCCCAGGTTCACTCCCACACCGATCCAATCCCACTACTAATGTTAAGAGGGAATGAAGGACTTCCCTGGCAGTTCAGTGGTTAAGACTTCATGCTTCCAATGCAAGTGGCACAGGTTTGATCCCTGGTTAGGGAACTAAGACTCCACATGCTGTGTGGCATGGCCAAAAAAATAATATAAAAAAAAAAAAAATGAATGGAATTGTTTCCTCTGTACTAAACCCTTGTGATGCTCACAATTATCCCATCAACTCTCTCACAATTGCCTTTGCTGTCACCCCCATTTTTCAGGCAATGAAACTGAGGGTCAGAGAGGTCAGGCTGCTTTTCTAAAGCTACCCAGCAGGAAAGGCTGCAGTGTACCCGGACAGTTGATACTCGTCATCCATGCTATGCTATATCCTCCCTTCACTATTTTTTCCTCCCAGAATCTTTTCCCCCAAAGTGTCCCTGAGTCCCTTGTCCCTTTTTGGCCAACCCTGGCTCTGGGGCTCTGGGGCTCCGGGCCTGCCCCTCCCACCCGCTCACCACTAATGAGGTCTCTGGCCACTTGAGGTTGGGACCACAGAGGCCGCTGAAACTGACTCTGTGGGAGAAACTTGCTTCCTTTCACCCGGGGCTCCCAGGTGTGGCTGACTGGGCAGGGGCCTTTGAGGATGGTGCTGGGCCAGTTCAGGAGTAGGAGCTGTGTTGAGCTATCTGGCTCTGGCTTCTGGGGAGCTGGTCTGGAGCTGAATGCCCCTCTGCCTCTTTGTCTACTCTCACTTAACCTCCAGCTCACCTCCTGGGCCTAGCCTCTTGGCTAGGGTGCAACGGGGTCAGACCCGAGGTCTGCAGTCTGCCCATTCATTCCTTCCTTCAGACAAGCCTGTAGCATATACTCGTGTAAATGTACAATTTTGCAGTGCACAGGCTAGGAACATAACATACAGCACTGGGTGGCAATCAGGGAGGGCCCTCTGAAAGATGGGGTGGAAGAACGTTTCAGTTGGAAGGAAACAGCACGGGCAAAGGCCCAGAGGGTGGGGAACAGCATGGTGCATTTGAAGCAGGAAGACACCAACCCCGAGTGGATGGAGCAGAAAGAGCGTGGTGACTATGGCCTTGAGAGTGGGGCCCTCCATCTTCTCCCAGAGGGCTCTGCTTTCTTTTTTTAAATTTATTTTTGTCTAAGTTGGGTCATTGTTCCTGCCCAAGGGTTTTCTCTAGTTGCAAGGAGTGGGGGGGTGATTCTCTAGTTGTGCTTGGGCTTCACAGGCGGTAGCTTCTCTTGCTGTGGAACATGGGCTCGAGAGTGCACAGGCTCAGCAATTGCAACCCATGGACTCAGTACTTGGGGTGAGGGGGCTTAATTGCCCCACAGCATGTGGAATCTTCCGGGACCAGGATTGAACTGTCCCCTGCATTGGCAGGTGGATTCTCAACCTCTGGACCACCAGGGAAGTTCCAAGGATTCTGCTTGAGACTGGAAAAGACATTTCCAGACAAGACGACCAGTTCTCAGGATGAGGTGCTCCACTTGCCCCCTCCTACCTTGCAAGCAAGAGGTGGTGGTCCAGGGAACTTTGGCCAGAGAGGCCTTGAAGGACTCACTCTTGCCCCTCTTACAGCCAGCTGGCTACAAGGAGAAGGAGTGTCCTCTTCCTTGACCGCCTTCCTGGGTGGACAAGTGGACTGACTGGCACTCATTCCCAGGGCAAACAGGCCTGGCCGCCAATCCTGTCTTTACTATATGTGGGCTATGGTACTTTAGTTCTCTGGAACATCAACTGCAAAATGAGCAGCTCTTCCTTTCCCAGTTGTCTCCATGAAGTGTGTTGAGGAGAGCACAGGGCCTAAGCGCTGGGTGAGGCCTAATCGCGGGGGGATATTACGTTCAATAACCATGATTAAGAGAGGGCCAAAAAGGCTGCAAATCCTGTTTCAGCCCGCAGCAGAATGAGAGCTCTGTTGAGATCAGGGTCCTTGCTTGTGTTCGTGGTTATTCTGGCCACCACACCACTGGTACACCGAGCGTTGGTTGGCGTTCCACAAACGTCGATTGAATGGATGGATGATGCAGTAATGAACTAATTAATAAACGAGTGAATGACCAGCTCCCGCCCCAAGGGAGGACATGTAACTCAGGGGTCCTGCCTGTCTTTTGTCCTGCCGGGGCACCTTGCCACACTCTTACCTGCTCTGCGCCTCAGTTCTCCCCTGTTTGCTGGCGGGAGTAAGGGAAGCCTCTGGGGGCTGGAGGCGGGGGTTCCGGGCACGGGGCCCCGCACCCACCCGCGCCCAATCGCCGTGCGCCGAGGCCGAGCCCGCCCCCGCCCCCAGTCCTGCCAGCTGCGCGCAGCCCCGCCCCGCCTGGGCTGCCCGCCTCTCGCCACGTGACCCCGCCCCGGCCCGCCCCGCCCAGTCGTCCAGGCGCGGGCTCCCATTGGCTATCAAGGGAGGACCCCGCCCCCGTCCAGGGGCGGAGCCGGAGACGCCCCGCCCGCCGCAGAGCGGGGCTCCTGCGTCCGGACTGTGTGCGGCGGCCGGACCGGGCTGGCGGGCGGGCGGAGCCGGGCCCCCCGGGGCTGCTGCGGGGGCGATCGGGCCAGGCTGCGGACGGCGCCATGGTGAGCGGAGCCGGGAAGGGCCGGGGAGAGGGCGGGTGCCGGGTGCTCGGGCCCGGTGGGGCCCTGCAGAAAGGGAAGGGCGGCCCCGCCTGGGGTTGGGGCGCGCGCTGGAAGGCTCGGTCGCGGGCTGGGGTGGGGGGGGGTCGCTGCGTTGGGGGAGGGGCAACCTGGGCGGGGGGCGCGGCCTCGGGGGAGGGTCTGTTCCGGGGGGCCGCGCCCGCAGGCGGGGGTTCTTTGTCCGCTGCGCTGCGGAGAGATCGGGACAAAGGAGGCGGCGGGGGGCAGCGGCATCGGCTTTGCAGGGAGCGAGTGTACCCCCCCCCAACGCCGTGCGTGCCCCTTATCGCGGCCCGCAGTTCGGCTCCCCAGGCCGGCCGCGGGGCTCTTCGGGACACTTAGAGATTTTCAAAAATTAACAGGAGGCGGGGATCCTGGCAGCCTTCAGGGTGGTCAGGAGGAATCCAGGGAGTAGGAGAGGGGGTCCTGGCGACGTCTGGCGCCCACTTCGCAGGTGGGGAAACTGAGGACGGGCTGCGACGTTTGGTGCCCGGTTTCGTCGGCGGTGACTGCGCGGCGTGGGCATGACTGGATCTCGTGGTCCCGCGTCCCCCAAGCTCCCTCCCCCAGTCAAGCCTACTGGAATTGCTTCTCCAGCTGTCGTTCCCCCTCCAGCTGTCCCCTCACCCCGGGCCTCGTCCCTTCCTCTCTCCAGCCTGTTCTTAGCTCTTTGGTAGAGGCGGGAAGACGACGGAGTCGCCTGGCAGGGTTAAATGAGAGGGTGCATGGAGCGCGCCTGGCATCGCCTGGCATCGCGCCTGCACGTCTCCGGCGCTTGGCACGCGGGAGCTGCCCAGGCGCTTGTCATCCCCGTGTCCCCAGCATAGAGCCCTCGGCCCCAGTCACCCAGACTGCTCTGATGGGGGGCGGACTGGGCTTCACCTGTCCCCCTGGGCCCTCAGGCATGGGAGCAGGGGAGGTGGGAGTCAAATAACATGCCATTTGAGTGTCAGAGTTGAAATCCCAGATTCTGGATCCGGGGCTGCCTGGGTTTGAATCCCTGCGCAGTTACTTTCGAGCTGTGTGACCTTGGGCAATTGACTTAACTTCTCTGAGCCACAGACTCTTGAGGCTGAGAGATGATCTGTGTGAAGTGTTTAGCCCAGTGTCAGGCACAGAGTAATCACTGCCAACTTCTGTCAGGCATCTACTGTTATTACCAAAGTTGTCCAGCAAGTGGGCCTACCCTGGGGCAGCCTGTGAGAATGACCAGTGGCTGATTCACGGGGCGCGGGCATAGGAGACTGAGGCTGACCTTGGGGCAGTCCCTGGGACTCTGCCTGTGCCAGCTTCCTCTTCTGCACAGGGGAACATAGAGGGTTCTGGTGCGAATTTCCCCTTCGGGAGGATCGTGGTGTAATGGGTGGGTGGTGGAAGGTGAAGTGACACTGGACGCAGAGCTGGGCACAGCACAGTTAATCTCTCATCCGCATCACCACTGTTCTCGCCCTGGCTCGTCGAGGGCAGTGGCCTGTGTGATGCCCCCTTGGGTCCGAATCCCAGCTTAGGCCTGGCACAGAGCCCCCTTGACGTGCCCCACCCTCCCCACCAGTCCTGTGTTCCTCATCAGAAACTGGGCAGGAAATGTTTCCAGTTTGTGAACTGGGGTCCCCCAAAGAGACAGAGCAGGGTTTGTTGGGACCTAACAGATGGCTCTGTCGGGGGAAGGGACATGGCTTAACTGTGCGGAGGTGGTTGGTCCCCTGTAAGCAGGACAGTCCCAGAAGGTAGTGGCTGCAGGGCGGAGGTAGCTAACATGTCTAGCTGGGCCCGGTCACACTTGTGATGTGCCCAGTTAAGCGAGAAGGTGGCAGCATGTCCCCTGAGGAAGCTGCTATTTGTGGCACTCGCCCTGGACCAGGTTTTGTACCCTTCTGGGAGCAGGTCCTTTGGAGAGGGGGGTGTTGTGGGAGGCCACCCTGAGGTCTCACTGTCCTCCCTGTGACATCCAGGAAGGTGTGGGGCCTAGCGACACACAAACCTGGTGGTTACAGGGTCCTGTTGTCACATTTCTGATCACTTCTCAGCCTCCCCACAGCCTGGCTGGTGGGGTCAGGTCTTGTTCCCATTTTGCAGGCTGAGAAACTGAGGCCGTTACGGGGCAGCTTGCTTGGCTGAGTCATAGTAGCTCATGATATTGAGTGGAGGGATGGGATGGGGTGAAGAAGGGGACTCGAATTTAATCTGTTCTGTTGGAGGCTGAGGCTCCACTAGGCCTGGGGTGGGTGTGGGGACCTGCAGAGTGGGGGTGAAGCCTTCATTTTGGGGTTCCCTGAAGAGGCAGGGGTGACACACACAACCTTACATTGAGGAAGACCTAAGTGGTGGGCTTCTGAGGCCAGCAGGACAGTGGGAGATGCCTGGCTTGCTGGTGGCCAAGGCATGGACAGTCCTTAAAACCCACTGGTGGATGGTGGGGCCCCAGGGTGGCAAGCTCAGAGAGGTTAGCTTCTGCAGGCACTCGCTTTTACATCTTGTTTTTCCAGGAGCAGTGAGTGAGATCCCAGGGAGGTGGAGCGGGAAGGCGGAGGGAGGGCGGAGGATTGGCACTGTGTGTTTGGGGATCCAAATGGCCTTGGGCTTCCAGCGCCAGCCTCCCTCCTGACTAAGGGAGCTGGCAAGGAGCTGCTGCGGAGGTTGGGGGAGCATGGCCCGTCGCCCACCCCTAGAGTGCCTCGGCTGTGTGCTGGCTCGCAGGCTGGCCTGCCCTTCTCCCCCTGCACTCGGAAGCCCCTGCCCTTTGTTCTGCTGGGCTCCACTTTTGGGTCCCGTCCTCCATGTTTCTACCCGGGTTCACTCTTGGATAATCCGTTCAAGCACCCCCACGCTTTAGTTTCCCCACCTGTGAAACTCAGATGGGAACCCTGGGCAGTGCTAGTTGACAGCTTGTTAGGAGGATCAGATGATGGGGTGGAATAAAGTGTTAACCACTTGGATGAGTGTTCTGAAAGGGTCCAGGTTTCCCACGCACCATTCTGGGCATTTACCCAGCCTGTGAGCCTCTCTGTCCTGCCCTGTGCCCCTTTCCTAGCTCAGGGTGAGGGGTCAACTGGCTTGCAGGAGACAGCTTAGCTTAGCAGGGAGGGAAGCCTGGAGGAGATGGAGCCATCGGTGGGGTCCAGCCCAGGCCTTAAGGGTTGCTGGAGGGGAAACAGCCAGCTTCAGGTTGCTCTGGGATCTGCATCTTGGTGACATTTTCCCTTCCCCACAGCCTGTGTGGGGACAGCTGCCCCCTCCAGGGGGGTCAGGTCAGGCCTGCCTGGGACTCACCCCCACGCTCAGGCTGCAGCCTGTCCTTCCTCCTTGGTAGCTTTGAGATTTGGGGGGTGTTCAGGGGTAGGAGCTGCCGAGGCCAGCTGCCTAGGACCGCTGCTTCCCTCAGTTTGAAGTGGTGGTCAGCAGACAAGTATTGAGCACCTGCTGTGTGCTGGTGACAGGGCAGGGGCTCCAGCAATGGGCAGGATGGATGCACCCTCCTCCAGGCTCAGAGCCCACTGCGGGAAGGAGTTGGCAGCCAAGGAAGCACCTTTCCTGACCTGAGAGAATGTCAGGTGGGGGTGGGGGGCATCTGGGGCCTGGGGGTCTGGGGAGACCGCCCCCGCAAGAGGCATCTTCTGGAGAAAGTTCCCTCTGATGGGAAACAGCCAGTCATGGGACATGCAGGGAAGAACACCGCAGGCAGAAGGAACGGAAAGTGCAGAGGCCTTGGGGAGATAGGCGGAGGCAGGAGGGTGTGAAGAAGCTGGGGAGGCAGGGGAATTCGGATTCTCTGCCGGTACCGGGGAGGGCTCTGAGCAGGAGATGACGCGACCAGATTTTGTAAAAGATGGGTTCTCAGGAAGTACTTGCGGAGGGAATGAAGTAATAAACACACACGTTTGGGGATGGGGGAGGGAAACTCCGGCCAGATGTGACTGTGGCCTGGTCACCTGGCTTTGTGTTCCCTCGAAGGAGACACCCAGACCTGGCTCCGCCCCTCCTCCTGGCCTGGGGTGCCGGGGGTGTGGGGAGGGGGGCAGCAGACAGGGTTTAGAGGTCACCGCCCCTCTCGGAGGGTCCCTTGGAGCTGGGGCTGCCTCTCTGGTTCTCCCCCAGGACTCTGGGGGCACTTCTGGACTCCCCAGCTGGTTTGGCCCTTGAGGTCCCCATCCTCAGGTTTTTGCTGCCATTGTTTGATTTCTGACTTCCTGTCCCCGAACCCACTCCCTACCCCCAGTCCCCAAACACACACACTTCCTCTTCCGAACTGATACTGACTTCCCTTCTTGTTCAAGAACCCAGGGTGGGGGCAGGCACCCCAGCAGGCGCTGGACACCCAGGAGAGCGAGTGGAGAGGGCAGGGTGGGAGAGGGACTGGCAGCTCGGTGTGCTCCCAAGTGGGAAGAGAGCATGGGGGTTGGGACGGGTTTACCCGGTGCTACCAGTAGGCTCTAGTGGAGGTGGGGGTGGGAGGAGGGCTCACCTGTCCTACCTGGAGGCCTGAGCAGGGTTGTGGAAGCTTATGGCAGCCCTGATGGTGGCAGGGGAGAAGCCAGGAGGACATGCCCTGGGCAGCACAGAAGTGTGCGGGGCCACCCCTGGAGCAAGTATGCCAGCCTGGTGCTGACGCTGAAGCCAGGGTGGCAGACTGAGATGGGTGTCCTGGAAGGGAGAGGGAGGGAGTGCAAGGCGCAGGACCAAGGGGGCTTCCTGGACTGAGGGGTCAGAAAGGCTCCCTGCCTGGGCTGGAACTAACCAGGGCAGGGTTCTCAGCCTCCGCATGATGTTTGTTTGGGACCTTTGTCTGGGGAGCCGTCCCCAGCAGTGGAGGAGGTTTAGCAGCACACCTGGTCTCTATCCAGTTGGTACCAGTAGCAACTCTCACCACCCCGCACCAGTTATAGCCAAAAATGTCTCCAGACACTGCCACATGTCCCCTGGGGGGCACGACTGTCCCCACTTAAGAACCAGTGAGCCAGGGTTAAAGTGAAGGGAGGTGGGGTCAGTGGGAGATGAGCAGGGGCTGGGGCTGCTTTGTGTCAGATTCTGAAGGTCACTATAAGGACCTGGGGCCTTTCTGTCGTGTGGTGGGGCTCTGGCTGCAGTGGTCCAGGTGGACCAGGGAGCCCGTTGACTGTGATAACAGCAGCCTGGCCCTGGACATGGTAAGAAGGGCACAGTCTCCAGGTGTGTTGCCCCCTCCAGCCCCAGCCCCCTCTGCCATTGTGGCAGTGGGAGCAGGCCAGGAATTTTCTCAAGGCCTGGTCCCTGGACAGACTCAGGGACATTGACTTTGCTGCCCAGAACGTGGTCCTGGGGTGGGGGTGGGGGAACTCCTTAGTGTGGAGGAGAATCATTCCTAATTAAGGCTGTCATTGCTCAAGGACGGCACTCCATCCTGTTTGGAGGGGACACCTTCCCCCTTCCAGCGCTGTCCACCTGCACTGATGTCAGTCTTCTCCAAAAATAGCAGCTTTAGACAGCTGAGCACCGGCCCTGTGCCCAAGGCGCCCGGGCTCTCCTGCACCCTCACGACCACCTGGCTGTTACTATTTGCTCCATGTGTGGTCATGCAGGAGACGTTAAAAAGGGCTCGGTCTGGGACCCAGGGGAGCTACCACCTCCAACCTCAGGGGGCTGTCCCTGCCTGCCCCTCCTCTACCCTACCCAAACCAGCTGATCTCCACTGGCTGCATGTGGAATCTTCCCAGACCAGGGATCAAACCCCCTCAGCTCCTCACACTTGCTAGCGGACCCTCCTGCCTTCAGAACCTTAACAGATGGTGTTCCACTGCCACGGATGCTTTTCCCATCACCTCCCAGGTATCTGTCACCTGCCCCACCCAGTTTAACCTGGTGGCACCTGGCCCCCTGTGTTCCCAGTGTGACTTCCTGCATTTGTAGCAACAGGTGTGTGGCATATTGACCTGTCTGTAGTCTGGCTCCTGCACTAGACGCTGAGCACAGTGAGGGCAGAGCCCAGTCTGTTCCGCTTCCCCTGTGCCCCCTCAAAGTTCCTGAGCCAGGGCAGCTACAGCTTCTTTGGGAGCGAAGGCTGGCACTGACTGCTCCCTCTCACAGGTGTACCGGAAGGCTCGCTGAGCTGTATACTTCCCCCGGTCGGGGGCTGATGTCATTCCCTGCTTTCGAATCCCTCGTCTCTGGCTGTCTTGAAGCACTGGCTCCTTTCATCTGTGAGCACGTCCTAAAACACCCAGTGGTGCTGGGTTTCTAGAACATCCATTCACCTGGAACAGACGCTCTTTCAGCCTCCACCACGGTGGGGTCACGGGTCTCGGGTGCTGCCTCTCCTGCCTCTGCCTCTCAAGTTCCCTGCCTGAGCGCGGGTGACTGACTGGCTGGTAGCAGAGGCACTGAAGGTGTTAAATGGAAGCAGCTGGGGTGAGCAAAGAACGCTGGTGGCATCATGAGCCAAAAAACCAGCAAACGCCACCCAGCCTGTTTTTCACTAGGATGAGGGCGGGCCCGGTCAGGCTTACAAACTGATTAAAAATAGACCCGGTGGAAGACCCAGTGAGAGCGTGTGAGCTGCCAGGGTCCCCAGCAGAGTGTCCCATCGTCTTGCTTTGTCTTTCAGGGCTTTCGGGTCCAGCCTTGCTGAGCTGTCCTCACGCGAGACTTCCTGCGGAGCAAGCCCCTGCCCCTACAAGCGCTGACCATGTCTATTATGGACCACAGCCCCACCACAGGAGTGGTCACGGTCATCGTCATCCTCATCGCCATTGCCGCCCTGGGGGCCTTGATCTTGGGCTGCTGGTGCTACCTGCGACTCCAGCGCATCAGCCAGTCGGAGGATGAGGAGAGCATCGTAGGGGATGGCGAGACCAAGGAGCCCTTCCTGCTGGTGCAGTACTCAGCCAAGGGACCGTGCGTGGAGAGGAAGGCCAAGCTGACCCCCAATGGCCCTGAAGTCCACGGCTGAGCCGGGATGCGGAGGCTCCTGGGCCCGTTTGTAGCCAGCCGGGAGAGGCACAGGAGGGGTGAAACCACAGACATGCCTCCACCTAAGAGGAAGGGTTGACACTTGCTGGCATGGCCTCCCCAGGCTTCATCATCGCATGCACTGACTCCCCGGGTCCCAGTGGTCCCAATCCGGGCTCGCTGGCCCTGGGCAACCCCTCGGCGTCCTGGTAGGACTGCCCATTGCAGGCAGTGGGCAGACCTGACCTAGCCGGGCTCTCGGCCCCGCAGCGCTTTTGTTACTTGAATGTTTAGCTGAGCCTGTTTTTGATGGAGCTACTACTACTGTAACGCGTGAACTCACAAGCCTGTGAACTGTAAATAGGCCCCGGAAGCACGTGCTTAAGCCTCTTTTGCTGATTTTTTAAAATATCGCGTGTAGAGCACATGGGACTGTCCGAACTAAGGCTGAGCTGAGTCAAGGCAGTGGGGAAGGGTGGTTTTAGACATGTAAGGCCCACATGGCACTTGGCAGGGGCCTCTGATACACGTGCGTGTTCGTAGAGGACATGTCGGTTTTAAGCCTCGCAGTGGACCCTTCGGGGTGCCTTGGTGGTTTGCTTTGTGGGCGATGAATGAAAGCGGGGGCGCGATCCACCCCCGTGCCCCGCCCCGCTAGCTCCTGGTAGATGAGGTCGTTAAATGGCTGTTCCCTGTTGCTGGTGGAGCGATTGCAAAGGAAGCTGCTGCGGCTGCTTGGGAGCCGGTGAAGGACGAGTCAGGGCACGTCCCGAGGCTGCCGGGCGTCCCAGTGGCAGAGCAGATTCTGGCCCCCGCGGTCTTGAGCATGCTGGGCACCCCGCCCCTACCCGGCTTTACTGAGCGCTGGCTTCGCGAGCAAACACCAGAGCTGCCGCCTTCACCTGCTTCCGAAACCCAGCTGGCCCAGGAAGGGGAGACAATGGCGGTTTTAGTTTGTTGTATTTAATGTTTTCTGCACTGGAGGGGGCGGGGCTTAGTTTCCCCCGTTTCTCCCTCCTGCCCTCTTCACAGATCTGCTTCCTTTCTGCTCAGATTCCCACCCACCTGCTCAATTTCCCTGTCCTCAGCGGGCCACCGACAAGGAGGGTCCCCTGGCCTTGCCCTTAGAGTGCCCAGTGTTGTCTCTTGGGTGCCTGAGGAAGCAGGAGCCCCGAGCAGCCTGCACCTCAGTGGGCAGGTACGGGGAGAAGGGGCTTAAGGTTCAGGACTTGGTTTTGGCAAAGATGAGCTGGATGGCCATCGACACCACCCCCACCACCACCCCCGCCCCCTCCACGGTGTCCCTTGTGTAGACTTCAGTGAACTCGGGTTTTTAATCACACCACTGTAAACAGTCCTAGATGATGATTAGATGGTGATTAGTGTGCGCATCCTCGGGAATAAACTGGAGGCCAGCCTTGGCAGAGCTTCGGGAGCGCTGGCCCCCAGCACTTGAACCTCCTGCCACAGCAGGCGGAGAGCACCTGGCTAACCCCAGGCTGCCCCCACCCCATCAGAGCTCCTCCCACAGAGCTCTGGCCTCCTGGGCACGCTGAAGGCGGCTCCTCTGGCCTCATCCAGATCTCCCTAAAAAGTGTGTTGAGCTAATCCAACGTTCTAGAACTCCTAGGAGGGAGCTTAGGGAACACCTCTTAGCAGTGTACCCCTCAATTAAGGGTCCAGCCTTAAATGATAGCTAGCGGGGAGGGGAGGGGTAGCTAGTTAAAAGACAATTTGAGCCAAAAGCAGGATTCAGACAGCACAGGAGGCTACTGAGGGGATCTTTGGAAGGTGGCTGGGCTTTAGAGCAGGGGAGAGGCTGCCTTTGGTCCCCACCCAGGGATGGCCCAGTGTGAGACTGGACACCAGCAGAGGCAGGACACAGTGTGGACCGGAGGGGGCTGTCAGAGGTTCTAAAGGGGGTCAACTGGAAGGTCAAGGAGGTGTGCTTTCTAACAGAGGATGTAAAACTGGGGCAGGTGTGGGGGTGTCTGATCCATTCCCCTTGCATCTCAGAGCTTCGGGCTTTCTACCTCTACTTTCTGCAACCGGCGGTCAGCAGCTGAGGCTGTCTGTCCTTCCCCCAAGTAACCGAAGCACTTGCATCTTCAAGTCCCTGAGCCTGACCCTGAAAACGACCACCACTTGACTGTCAGGCTTCCCGCGAGCTTCTTGCCATGCCCGTGCAGTTTCAGTTTTGAGAACATGAAGTGTCATTTTCTCCTTGGTTTCACACTTGGGGGTCCTTATCCGTTGACATCTATGCCTCTTGCACCAGGCATATCAGCATGGTGTCAGTGCCGGGTCAGAGGCACAGTGGGGCACTAGTGGGGTGCCTGGGGTAAGTGGAAGGGCCCACAGGACTGGTGACCAACCACACAATAGCTCTCACTGTTCTTTGTCAATAGCTACTTTTTTAGCAGAGACACCAGAGCCACACACTCCAATGGCTCAGTTAAGTTATGACCTCTCATTGAATTCTTTCTGAATAGCCCAACTGTTGCGTCCAAGTTTCCTGACTTGTCAGTCAGGACGTTAGCCTTTCGTCCTGCGTGTCATGGCAGAGGCAACAGGAGGGGGATGGGGGAGGGAACTCCGACACTGAGCCACTGAAACAGGGACTAACTTTTCTGACAAATCTTCACATGGACTGTGCTACTGTTTTTGTCTCAAAGCTACCAAGTTTGTGCAATAAGTGGAGGGGATGTCACCCCCTGTTCAATAAAAGCTGAATGACATTCAAGTTGATTTTCTAGACCACTGAGAAAATCTTTATTTACAATAAATTTCAATAAAATTTGCATAAATATATTCCCAATGTACAGTTTTCTCCTTTGATTTCTTCATGTCATTTTCCAAAGTCAGTCTGTCCGATTCTCGGGGCTCCCTCGGAGGCCAGCGTGGAGCTCACGTTGGCAGGCAGGGGCGTGCTGGCGGGCAGCCGAGGGGCACCTGGGGGCTCGGGGTGCTCTGAGTGCGCCTTGCTCGGGGGCATGCGGTCGTCCGCCCCGTCCCTGCCCTCCAGCTTCCGCTCCATGGTGGCCACCAGGATCTTGAGCCACGTGTTCTCAGTGAGGAGGGTTTCGGAGGCGTCAGCCAGCTCCTGGAGCTTGCGAGCCACCTCGTCAAGCTCCCGGGTCTTATGCTCGTACAGGGCCCGTAGCTGCTCGCTGTGCAGCCGCAGCAGGTCATGCTGCCGCTCCAGCGTGTGCTGCTGCCGGAGCAGCCGGTGCTCATCCCTGCGTGCGCTGGCGAGCCGGGCCTCTACCTGCACCTGCGCCCGCTGCAGGGCGCCAATCTCCGCCCCGCAGCTTTCGGATCTCTCTCTCCAGGTGGGCAATGTGCCCCTGCTGCAGGACCGCCTCGCTCTGAAGACACTCTGGAGGAGGGCCAGCCCGGCTCCGGGCGTGGAGGCCGGGCCTGAGTGATGCAGGATGAACCGCAGCAGGTTGGGGAGGGTGATGGGAAGGTCTTCAGGGTATTTCACACTTAGGTCCTTTCTGGGGAGAAAGGGGGAAGGAGTCAAAGATCAGAGAGCCAGGCCTATGTTCTTAGTCCAAAACCAGGCTGCCAGCGAAGGTCAAGCTGCTGTTTCCTACCAAAAGGAAGTCTGTACAGAAAATGTCATCTGGAAAAAAATGTTCTACACACATGACGATGTGCTGGTTCTGTAATTAAAGTCGTTTATCTCAAAGGTGTGTCTGCTCCTGAGGACAAAGAGCTCAGACTCTGTTCCAGGAAAGATAAGAGCTCCCAGGCCTAAAGCCAGTGGTGTGTCAGGAAGAGTGTCCTGGGGCCAGATCGCCACCATATCATTCTTGTGGCCATAAGCAATGCTTGGTGAGATGGGGAAAACCTCCAACACTCAGCCTGGCTCTTCAGCAAGCATTTATTACACATTATCTGAGCAAGAGTTCTCAACTGGAGTGACTATCCCCAACCCTTTGGACAGTGGGCAACATGTAGAGATACATTTTATTGTCACAATGGGGAAGGTATTACTGGAGCCCCACCCTTGACAGACAGACTGAGGGGCTATGAAGAATGAAGGTTGCCCATTCCTAAGAAAAAGACAAAAGGTGTTCTATCAAAGGGTAGCCCTTTCCTTATGAAAGAAAGATCACAGGGAAATTAAAAGCAGATATGCCCCATTTTATATGTTTATGGAAATTTTCAGGTAAATGGAATAATTTTTTTTTAAACTTTGGGGGGTAAGCACATAACACGTCTTCCTTTAAAGCATAGTTTCCTTAACGTGTTAAGCTTTCTCCACTGGGGCCTCCCAGCCATTCAATCGACAACTGAGAACATCCTGGCCCCTGTGAAGAGCGGGCGAGGACAGGCAAGTAGAGATTGGATCTGCCCCCAAGTTCTGCAACACAACCTGATCTTCCAGGACACAGCAAATGTGAATCATCCCCAGCAAAAAGCTTAGTGTGTGTATCTGGGGACACAGGACAGAAAATGACACTGGTAAGCATGCTGTTTTTCAGTATCTGGAGCAATCTCCATGAACCTACCTCAAGGCTGTTCTAAAATACTTTCAAACTCCTTAAGCAGCAAGGACACAGAGCGTCAACAAGTTGCTTCTCAAATGGTAATCGTTTTGTAGGAGTGGTAGTAAAGGTAGTCAAGGTCCCACTGGAAATTCACCAAGAGCACATGTATGCACCTCTAGCACGTAATAAAGGCCAAACGCAAATTGGCCAATGGGCTACAATACAGAAGGAGGGTGGGCTGCTCCTCCAAAGAAGCGAGGTCCTTCCCCAGGGGCCATGCTAGAGTGAACCCCCTCCTACTTCTAATGTACTGGCCCGCGGCCGGGCCAGAGCACCTGGCTTGTGAAAGGTCACACAGAAGACATTGGGGAACAAGAGTGGCTCTGAGATGCCCGAGTGGGAAGGTGGCCCTGCAGGAGGAGGAGGAGGTCTAGGCTGCACACTGCGGCAAAGGACAAGCTCTCTCCTACGATTTCACTTTCATGATTATTAAATCCAACGTGCTCACTGAGGGCAATTTGCAAAGGGTGTAAAAAGCACACAAGAGGCATTCACCACTTGTAAGCCTCACTCCTGCAAAACCATCACCATCAACCCCTTGATACCTTCCCTTCTGCACATATTTTAACCCAGTGCATGTGTAAATTTATATTTTACCAAAACGCATATGCACTTTCACATTCTCTTCACGGAAGATAAGCATGTGACTGTGAGGAAGGTCTTACTGCATGTTGTCAGCCTTTTCATGCCCTCTTTTACAAGTTGTCAGCTCTCTGCCCATCTACCTTCTGAGTAAACTGAACACTCACCTTGGACCAGCTAGTAAGGAGCTTATTCACTTCTGATTACCATTTCTTTTTAGGAAATAAGAAAAAAATTCTGTTCCTGGGCTGCCCTGGTGGCTCAGTGGTAAAGAACCTGCCTGCCCATGCAGGGCACACAGGTTTGACCCCTGCTCCAGGAAGATCCCATGTGCTGTGGAGCAGCCGGGCCAGAGCACCACAGCTACTGAGCCTGTGCTCTAGAGCCAGGGAGTGCCAGTACTGAGCCCACGTGCCCTAGAGCCCAGGCTCTGCCACAGAAGCAGCCACCGCAACGAGAAGCCCGCACACTTCAACTAGAGAGTAGCCCCTGCTCGCCGCACCTAGAGAAAAACCATATGCCTCAGTGCGCCGCCAAAAATACATAAATATTTTATAAAAAAGAAAGTCTCCATTCCAGGGCAGTAAGACCTTGGTTCTCAAGCTCTCTCTGTTAAACTAGAACTGGAGAGTCTTCTCTATTCAGCATCTACTTCCTTGGCTTTTCAATTCAGGGAAACAAGAAGGGGCTGCAGCACCCTTCCTGCAGGGCATAAGCGACTCCCTTGGGCGGCCTCAGAGCAAAAAGTGCCCAACCCACACACAAAACCATCTAGCTGCTGGGAATGCCTTTGTGCAAAGGCATGTGCTGGGCATTAGGACTTCACCGCTTTTTCAAACTAGGCTTGAAATTTGAAAAATGAGGCGTTGAATTTCACCTCTGTCCCACACAAGGTGAAACTGCTTGTGTCACTGTCCATGTTTCCTGGACTGTGTGGCACTTGAGATGCTTCTTAGAAAGAAAAGGCTCATCACCACACAGCGGTGGAATGGGGTGAGTCACACTCTGTTTTTAGTGCGTGATCTGACAAGACCCTACTACCGCAGGAAGTGTACCAGCAAAAGTTTTTTGAGATAGAGAGGAAAAGCCAAGGAAACGAATCAGTACAGACGAAGGAAGCATTCTCCTTAGAGAAACACGTGAAGCACGACAGTGACTGTAATAAATAGGAAAAGCGAGCGCTGGAGAATAAAACACGTGAGTTAGAGAGCATTATAAACACATCCTGCGAGTGCTTTTCCCTGAGAAGATATTGTCAAACCCATGTGACTGGGTCTCTGAGGACCCATCTTTTTAAAAACAAAAGGAATTTGTACAAAGAGAACATTTGGTTTGTCAGGCTTTAAAGGCCAAGAGTTAATTTCCTTTCTAACAAAACATCCGGATCCATGTTCGCTGACCGCCAGGTCGGCGTCCTTTTGCTAACCTAACAGCCCATCCCTGTGCCTGGGCTCTCAGGGAGGGTGCCCTGATGGCTGACCTTGGAGCGCCCTTAGATGAACATGAAGAGATCAAGGTGACAGCCCTTGAAGTGACATTCACGGGAAGAAGGCTCTGTGAGCCCTAGAATGGGGGTGCAGCGGGTGGGAGAGCCTCTTTCCTCCCTGCACCAGGGAGCTGAGGAAGCCATCCGCAGGGCTCAATGAGAAATGAATGACTCACGTGGAAGCAGGGAAGCCGGACCTGAGTCCCCGAGAGCCCAGCCATGAGCTACTGTTTTGCCCACTTGAACCTGGGGCTCTTTGCTGTCAATCTCAGCACACACTGTGTGCTCATAAGGCCAAGAAGGGGAATGAGTTCCAGTGGCCACATTCATGCTTGTGTAAAACACACTCTGGGAGGGGCACATTTATTAAAACCACTACACCTGACACCCCTGACACCAAAGGCCTTTTCCCCTTGGTCCCTAGTGGTACGTTTCAAACAATGCATTTTATTCTAAATAATTTAGTAATATAAAATGATTTACGTTTCACTTTTGTGAACTACCTCAAACCCATTTTATTTTCGGCAAAAGAATCCCATCTGCCCAAATACTGAAAAAAAAATCAGCATTACCTGTTACAGGGAAAAAATAAGACAGTAGGAAGACGATCAACCATGAATTCCCAAGGAAGATCATTCTGAGATACATCGATCCTGGCAAAGGGAAAGAACAGAAAACGTAAAAGAGTGGCTCAAGAAACTCCAACCTGGAACCTGAACGCACCTTCTCAAGTAACTTAACGCGGAGTGCCACGTGTGCCACACAGACTGGCCCCTGGCAGTGAGCCTACCACTGGCAGGCACAGCGCAGGCGAGAAACACCAAGGCTTCCAGGACAGGCAACTGCTCACCTGACTCACTGAGGGAAATGTAGTGGGGTTTTTGTTTTCCCTTTGATGTGGACAATTTTTAAGTCTTTTATTGAATTTGTTACAATATTGCTTCTGTTTCACGTTTTGGTTTTTTGGCCTTTTGGCCAGGAGGCATGTAGGAGGGAGCCTAGATCCCTGACCAAGGATCAAACCTGCACCCCCTGCACTGGAAGGCAAAGTCTAAACCACTGGACCACCAGGGAAGTCCTGAAATGTATGTCTTGAAAGTAAAGACACTTTAATTCACTAAGTGAACTGTAAAAAAGAATAAAAAGGTCTCACTGACCCCTGAGAGCTAGTCCACCTAACTGACAGAATGTGGGCAAGTACGTTAACCCATGAATCAGCCCTGGAAAAAGGGAGTCATTGCACAGAATACATCGAGCCTCTGAAAATGTAAGAAAGCTGGGAACTAAAGATAATACTCTATATTTTGTAAGTCTAGACAGAGACCAAAAAGTTTTATTTTCTTAGCAGATTTTAGATTAATTTTCTAATACAGGAAATGCCATCTGGGCTAAATTACCCAACCTGTGTGCTTGCTTTCTGCTGAACTAGGTGGAGGCACCTCTTGAGCCGGCACTGAGCCGGACCTGCAGGAGGGCCTCCCCACTCGCCCGGGACTGCTCAGCTGAAGCAAAAGGAACAACCTAGGAGGAGGAAGCGGACCGAGGAAGGCCCGCAAGGCCAGGTGTCAGTATCCACAAACAGTATGTACAAAAGATGGAAATGCTCTGAATCATTAACTCGACAGAAGTTTTCAGAATGTATAATTGGGAATGGGAGAAATCAGTGTCATGTATTTGTCCAGAAGGATGAAATTCACTTAAAAAAAATTCACTTAAAAATCATAACGGTTTTAAATAGCTTCACTAACAAAACAGCACTCCCGCCTCCCCCTGTGAAAGGCTACAGAGAACATGAGTCCTATTTTTTAAGCAAGTGGTTTATAATCAAATGCTTTTACTCCTGATTTTTACTTCAAGGAAAAACTAAACTGTAAAATCAAAAAATATATTTGTAAACATCCCCTCCAAATCCCATCAGGTCTCATCAGGACCTCCTTTCTGCCGTTCTCATTTAAGTTCTGGTGTCTATGTCGACATACTGTGAAGAGCAACAGTCACATTTCACATTCTATTCTTTTCAAAATTAACTGTATGAAGAGCATTGTTCTAATGAAGGGGTAAAAATCCCATCAAATGCTCAACCATAATTTATGTAACCATTTTTCTCCTGTCAGATATAAATAACACTGGAATGATGAGCACATGCTTCTCTGGGAGTCCCATTTCCTTAATTCCCCAAAGTGAAATTAACTGGGTCAAAAGTATATAACCATTTTTGTGACTTCTTACAAATGGTGCTAAAATGTTTTCCAAAAAGCTTATGCCAATTTACTTTCTCTATTAGCTACATCTGACTGTGACAATTTCATTTGATTTTATCAACACAAGATCCTACCAATGGGAATTCCCTGGCTGTCCAGTGGTTAGGGCTCTGTGCTTTTACTGCCCTGGAGACTGGGTTTGATCCCTGGTCAGGACCTGGAAGCCACATGATGTGGCCAAAACAAAAACAAACAAACACAGATTCTACCACTCAAGAGCATTCATTAATAAACGTAAATGACATTTTGTTATTGTTTTAATTTACATTTACTAGATTATCATTTCCCTACTTGTTTATTCACTCTCTTCTCTTATGCAGAAAGTCTGTTTTGTGACCTTTCTTTCACACTGCAGTCCTTCTCAGCTGTTTCTCCCTCCATCCCCCACTTCCTCTGTGGTAAAATATACATAACACAAAATGTACCATCTTAACCATTTCTAAGTGCACAGTGCTTTCATAACGCTGTGTAACCATTACCACCATCTGTCTCGAGCTCTTTCATCCTGCAAAACAGGAACTGACCCCACTCGACAACCACTCCCGTCCTCCCCGCACCGCTCAGTAACCACCATTCTGCTTTCTACCGCTGTGACTCTGCCTACTCCAGGGGCCTCGTGCAAGGGAGACTGCACCACGCTTGTCCTTCTGTGTCTCATTTCATGTCGCGTGACTGTCCTAAAATTTTGAGGCTGAATAATATTCCACTATACATACAAACGACATTTTGCTCTCAGCAGTTTTCTTAAACCACTTTAATTTCTCAGGGTCTGGAGTATGAAGGCCTGATTTTGAATCCTGATCCCTTATTTACAGGTTGCTTGATTCTGGCCAAGCAGCCTGGTATTTCTGTGTCTCAGATTCGTACTCAGTAGAAACAGAGTGGTGCCCACACCTGTTCCACTGACGGTCCTAAGGACTAAGTCAGATACCGTGTATATAGTCTCGAAGCACAGTGCCTCCTCCAGTGGGGCTCTGAGTCATCATTCGCAGCCACACAGAAGGAAAGGCGCGCATGCTGGAAGACACAGCTGTTGTCCTTCTGCAAGTCGGTTTTCTGTAATTTCATCGCACACTTTCCTAGTGAAATCTGAAATCATCTTTCTTGCACTATTTGGCAAGTTTCCACTTCTCAAAGCAACCAGCAAATCCAATCTTCTATTTTCTGTCATCTTCTCTGATTTGATCTTTTATATTTAATTCTACCTATCTGAAGGGATTTTCTTGGGGAGGAGGGAGAAAGAAGATATAGCTTAAATTTAAATAATTTTCCCTCCAAACTGCCTACTACCTCATCCAAAAACTCTTTGAGCATTGTTTTTACAAAACAGTGATTTAAAATTCATTTGTCTACTGAAGATCCCACATACAGTGCCATGGAATCACACTAGAACACCACGTGAATATTAGCCCATCTTTCCTCTTCCTTTTAGGAATGAGGAGGGGAAACAAGGCCTGCTGGAGAGATTCACTCCAGGTCCCAGGGCTGGTTGACAGTATGTCAGAGACTGCCCCCCTTTTGCTGGGCCAAGGCCCCAGTGATGTATATTCAGAAAGCTGGCCGCTTGGGGGGCTATCTAAGCAAACAGGTCAGCACTGCTCCCACAGAAACACCCTTGTGCTTCGATGAACTAGATCAGGCCTGAACACACTCAACATCACGCAAGGAACACTCAGTATTCACCAGAAAGACTCTGGCGCCAATGAGGGTTGCTCATAGCTTCCAGCTGACAATCAACTCAGTCTTACCCAAGTCCACAGAAAACTGGCAGACCCTTGCTAGCCACGTGGCTAAGCTGGAAGCAAGAACAATGACAGGCACCCAGCCAGAGTGCGGTAGCACGGGTTTCACTACCTCGCCACAGTGAGAGTGTCTGAGGGCAGGAGCCGAGGCTAGCTGGATGAAGACGTGATTGAGGGCTGGACAGAAGCCGCACCACTGTGCGTAGTAAAGGAGCAGCACGTCCTGCGGGAAGAAGGTGGCCGTTACTGGGCTTCCGGGGCCCTCACTGTGCGCAGAGACTGGCAGGCACTCCATGAACGCTGCTCATGCACAAAGCACAGGGAAACTTGATCTCTGGGTATTGTTTTAAATATTTATTTATTTGGGTGCACTAGGTCTCTTAGTTGTGACATATGGGATCCAGTTCCCTGACAAGGGATGGAACCCAGGCCCGCTGCACTGGGAGCTCAGTCTTAGCCCCGGAGCACGAGGGAAGTCCCTGATCTTTTGGTGTTTTAGATTATGTATTTTTAAGGATGCTTTGCGATCACAAAAGCACCATGTAATTCATGCACATTCTGCAGTAAGGCTGTCATGTAGCTAGTCTTCTGTATGGCAGCACCCACTGCTCCACCCATGATTGCTTTGGAAATTATTCTAATAGGGACAGATGGCTTGATTTCTGCCTTGCTCAATTCCATACCTGTTTCTGAAGGACTACTTCCCAGAAGGTATCAGTCGTCACTTCAGTGATTAAACGCTGAGAAGTGAACTGGGTAGAGTCACTTCCAATAAGATGCCTTTTCAGGGGACTGTAGAGAACGCTGAAGTTTTGAATGAAAGACTCTAAAAATAAAGAGAAATGAGATCAGCTCTGCTCTTGGTACAAGGAGAGTAGCTGGCCCACTTTAAACTCTACCCTTTAAGAAGTGGGCTGGTTTCACAGGCCCACTGAACAAAATCCACACAGGAGGGGGCAGGGGGTCACATTGGCTGTAGTAACTCAGCAAACAGCACTTTAGCTAAAGAAGCACCACTCAAGAGTTCCATGGTCTACTGTGCAAGGGCTAGGAATTCGATGCTCTTTTTTTCTAACACTGGTCCACAAGACACCAGAGACTGGGCAAGTCATCAACGAGTCACCATCGAGACTTCAACCTACAATATCAAGACCTTGAAGCCTAACCACTGATGCACTAACTGCAGAAGCTACTGTATGTGGGGGTAGTCACTCATTCATCTGAGAGCAAGGAACTGTGGTTTGTGTTTCCTTTACTGAAGTTCTCAAGTTTCTTCTTTAATTAAAAGGTTAAGTGAAATAAACAACTATATTTAGTGGGCGAACAGCATAAATAAGACCCATAAGTAATCCAAAACCTCAACTTGAACCAACAGTTTTACCCTCTCCACCAATGACTATGTTTTCAGATTCCTTTGTTTCATCTGAAGCAGCACTAATCTGAGCTTTACTTCCTTTTTTTTCCTTCTCTCTCCATTCTGAGGTCCTAGTGAACAATGACAGGCTCCGTGGAGGAAGGAAGAAGGGAAGAAGGTTGAGTGAATACTAAAGAGAATCAGTCATCAACATCTGAATGATACTTAGTTGGTTTTTTGAAATATAAAACCCAGAACTGTTCACTAATTTGAATGAGGGCTGAATTCTGAAACTGCCCCAGAGACTTGAGAGTCCCCTCTTCAAAACAACACAGTGGATGTTTTTGTATGAGGACTTTGACAAATTTTGTCACCAACCACAGGACAGAGAACAATAGAACTAGATGTTTCAGAGTAGATACAGAAGATGAAAAGAAATCAGAAGACGGCATCTTTCAGATCACCCTTAAATTTAGGGTGGGCCCATCGTGAGCTCACTGAATGCCTGAGTATCAGCACAGGAGGCAGGAAGATCCAATCAACGCTTACTTTAAAAATACAGGCTTGTTTCATTTTAAGAAAACTCAGTATACCAAAATGTAACTTCAGGCAACATGAATGAGGAGCAAGGTGTGATATCAAAAGTGGACGCACTTCACTAAGTGACTATTCATGGGGTTCCTCAATGCACTTGGGAGGCTTCACGTTTTAGTATATAATTTGATGTAGGAAAAATAAATCACCATTTACATAAGCCTTTTCAAACGTGTCTAATGCAGGAAAGAAGCTTCACCTGGACTTAAAAAACAGCATCTAAAGTGACTAATATTTAAGGGTTTTGAGTTTCTTATTTTCATGCTCTTCAAAACCTGAAAACGAAAGGCTGCCCTCCCCACCACATTCCTCCTGTCTCCGCTTGGCAAACGCCGGCTTTCCCCCATGGTTCCAACGAGGCTGAACTAACAGAGCTTTAGAATTCACACTTCCTTGTGTGCACATCAAGGATGTCAGGGAAGCCCTGGGAACAGGGCGCGTGGGCTGTGTCACTGCTGCTGCCAGGCTCGAAGGGCAAGCTCGCGGTGCTTTCCCAGCACGGTGATTTACCCCCTTCCCAGCCCCGCCCCAAAGTGGGTCTTGCTGGTTTGCAGTCTGACACTTGTTTATTGCACTTGACACTTGCTTGTTACCATCTAGGCACCCAAGGTCATAGCAGTATTTCTCAACTTGCTAAAAACGAGCAGCAGAACAAATTAGATCTGGTAGCCCTGATGTGTAGTTAAACCTGCAAGACAAAAGGGGGCCAGGCGGTTCTATCATTCCACTGCTTTCTGTGAAGCTCCTGCCAGGGCTATTCATCAGCCAAGGGAGTTACCACCAGATCCAGTCGCCACCGCCCTGTCCGTCACTGTGGCCAGGTTCCCACCTTGGAAATGCGGCAGGCACTGTAATCTGGGATACTGGACTCTTAGCCCCCAAGGGCTAAGTGACCAACTTACCCAGAATTTTGAGTTAGGGAGTTTCTGTTTCATTTAACCGACAAAATTAGCTTCTTTTAAAATTACGACTGCAGTGTGAAAATGAGCTAGTAAGAGCCAACCGTCATGAGATCCCTAAATAACAGTCGCCTATGGAAAGTTAAGCAAAGCGTTAGGCTTAGGGAAGGTAATGGCCCACAGTACCTAGGGTGAACTTCATAAGAGCCTGTTTTGGATCCAAGATATAGTGAGACTCTTCCTTCACGTCAACAATTGCAGCAAACTCCTTCACCCGTGCGGCGCTCGGAGCACCCAGCCTCTCCGCGTACAACCAAAACAGATTGGAGTCCAGAAGGTAGATGTTTAGGGTCTTGTTGGTTCTGCAGCTCAGGCCTGTGAAGCTCGAGCTGTTCGTCTCCAGTTCAGGAAAGAGATACCTGTTCTCCTCAATGTGAGGAACAGAGCCCGGGCTCTCAACCTCGCACTTCTTCTCTAGGGAAGAAAATGCAATGGGCGGGGTTTCAAAGACACCTTGTTCAGAATCAATGAAGCCCGCTACGCCCCTGTTTATGGTCCTGCAACATGCAGTATAGTAGCTGAAAGGGCTGTAGAAACTTAGAAAATTGCTGCATTCTATGCTGTCTGATGCCACATGATAAAAGGTCTGCTCCTTGAGGTAGAAAGAATCCAGAGCTGCTGCCATCTCGAAGAAGCTGCACTGGGGCACGCTGACTGAGCTCGGCCTGAGGCCACCGGCCGTCTGGTTGACACACAGTTCACACACATTGTGGGTTCTGGAGATGGAGTGCCACCGTGGCAGCACCACCGTGTTGCAGCAGGGTGACGCCGTTATCAGTGGCGGGTCCGAGAGCCGGGCTGGGGACTCAGGGGCCAGGGACTTGAACGCCGGGCGTCCACTCGCCCGCAGGTGCTGGAGGAGCCGCTCCACCACCTGGTCCCCGTGACAGTTGTTGTACTCCAAGGCCACTTCGGTGATCTGAAACATAGGGCAGAGCTCGTGAGAGGCGTGGGGTGGGGTAGGGAACCAAGGGACTGAGCCCGGGGCTCCCAGAGCATCCTGTCTGATTCAGAAGGAAGAGCCCTGGCCGGAAATAGCAATAAACAGGAAGCTGTCACACCTAGAGCTATTAATAGAAGGGTCTGGGTCACATTTCAGACCATGTCACTGTTAACAAATACTGAACCACCTGTTCAGAGACAGAAGGGTCTTAGAGGGAGATGTCTTAGCCTATCACGTGATGGGGTGAAGCGGCTCACCCCACAAGACATATCTGGGTTGTCGAAGAACCAGGAGCAGAATCTAAGTCTGAACACCCAGCTGAGTCACTTTCCTTTACATCCTTAAACTCCTCCAGAGGAGGTCTTCATTCTTCCTCTTAAATATAACAGTCGAGCCTAAAAGAACTTGCCAAGCACCTAACAAGTAAATCAACTATTTCCCTGCATCTATGTTTCCAAATAAATTAGTGCTCTAGAGGAGCCCACGAATTCAACCTGTTCCAAACCATACTCCTCCATTTCGCCTTCCTGCTCCTGCATCACCCTCTCTGGAAAATGGCACCACCAAACCAGAAACATCAGCCAGCCCTCAGTTTCTTCTCCGCGTCACCCACGCCTCCAGTCCGGCTAGCACTGACTTGGGCAGCATCCTTTGTGTCCCACGGCCACTGCCTCGACTCGGCCTCACTCCTCACAGACTGCCATTCTCTCCCCCCCGCCCACTGAGCCTCCACACTGCCGCCCCTTATTTTTAAAAATACCACCCGAAGCATGAGGCTCCTCTGTCAAACGGCATTCAATGGCTCCCCTTATCTGGAGGGTAAAACCAAACACAGTCTGACCCGAGTCTGCCTTTCTGATTGGTCAGAGCCTCCTCCACCTGACAAACCTCAACACTCTCCCTAAGACCCTACACCAGTAAAGGTGACCCCACCCCAACCTGGGGAGAGACAGGTTCTGAATTTTTACGGTCCCAGAAGTCCTTCCCAGAAAGCCTCACAATTGTCTGTCGAGATACCCCTCTTCCCCACATGCTCAGGGATCCTCACGGGGAGGACTGGGCTTGATTTATCCTGCTGTCCCCTCAACCCTTGCCCAGAGCCAGGCTCGTAACAAAGGCTCGATAAATACCTGGTAAACGGAAGGCATCTCAGGGGAATGTACACACTCCCGCTTCTTGGTGAGATGATCCGCTTTACCCTGAGATCAGTGTTAGCCATTTAGATTCAAGTTGCATTCCAGGACTCTTCCATTTCCAAACTCAGAAGCTTTCACCACCCAACACCACCCCAGTTTAATGCAAAAGACAAGCAAGTCATTCTAATCCAGAGCCACTCATACTCCCTAAAACAGAACTGTGCTAACTTAAGTCAAATCCTGCCATGGTTAGTTAGTTAAAGGGTGTTAAGTCACTCAGGATTTTGTTTCATTAAAGAGAGTGTGTGTGTGTGTGTGTGCACATGTGTGTAAAAACCATTTAGTAAGTACTTTTCCAATTTAAAAGAAAACCCATATTTTATAACACATGATACTTATGCTGCTGCTACTGCTGCTAAGTCGCTTCAGTCGTGTCCGACTCTGTGTGACCCCATAGACGGCAGCCCACCAGGCTCCCCGTCCCTGGGATTCTCCAGGCAAGAACACTGGAGTGGGTTGCCATTTCCTTCTCCAATGCATGAAAGTGAAAAGTGAAAGTGAAGTCGCTCAGCCATGTCCAACTCTTCGCAACCCCATGGACTGCAGCCCACCAGGCTCCTCCATCCATGGGATTTTCCAGGCAAGAGTACTGGAGTGGGGTGCCATTGCCTTCTCCATATGATACTTATTCCGTATGATACTTACGGAGAGAGTTAATTTAAGACACATGTTTATACAAAAAAACAAATTGTTCAAATAGTTCTTGGGCATAAAAAAGGTTACTTTAGATGATAAAACCAGTGTTTTGGTTCCCCCTCCCACATACACATGTACACACAAGAACATCTCAGCCCTTCTTAAAGGGTAAGGCTCTGACAGCACATTATAGTGAAAAGTTCAAGCCTATGTGATTAATAAAGAGGCCAGCTGCCCTCTTGCCCCATCTGGGTACTACTTTATATTCAAAGACATAACAGATCACCACACCCAGGCCCCCACCAAACCCACAAAATTCAACTACAGTCAGCCCTTCATATCCTGTATCTGCAATTCAAACAACATGGATCAAAAAATATTGGGGGAAAAATTCCAGAAAACAAAGTCTGAGTTTGCTGCACACAGGCAACTATGTACACAGCATTTATATGGTATTGAGATGTACAAGATGGGGGTTTGATCCCTGGGTCAGAAAGATCTCCTGGAGGAGGGCATGGCAACCCACCCCAGTATTCTTACCTGAGAAATCCCCAGGACAGAGGAGCCTGGCAGGCTACGGTTCAAGGGGCTGCAAAGAGTCAGACACGACTGAGCAACTAACACTGTCACTTATACAGCATTAGGTATAGGTATTATAAGTGATCTTAGAGATGATCTAAAATATACAGGACGATGTGCATAGGTTATATGTAAATGCTATGCCATTTCACAATACAGAACTTGAGCATGTTTGGAGTTTGGTATATGCAGGGGTCCTGCAACCAGACCCCCATGGATACCAGGGGATGGCTGGTTGAAAACCCCACATTTACTAGAAACAACTGTAATAACTCTTAATACTAGAGCGTCTTCGTAAAGTAAGAGTGTCTTAGTTCACAAAATAACTGTGAAGATTTTCCAAAGAAATGAGATCTTATTACTTCAAGTCCTCCCTAGTCAGAGAATCGGCAGAGCCACTTCACTTCCTCTTCCTCCTCTAAGCCACGGGAGCAGCGTCCACTCAGAAGGCCCCCGTGGGGATAAATCATGTCAGCAAAGAGGCTCCAGAGCAGCCTCTGGAGGGGCCTGGCCTGGGAGGGTCCTGCCTCCCCGTTCCTCAGGAAGGCTCCTGAGAGGGCCTGGGAGAAGCAACATCTGGTGAGCCTGGCCAGTGGCTCATGAATGCTCTGAAATTGGTTTTGGCCAATTAAGGGATCCTGGAGGGAAGGAAAAATTTAAACCCCAAGTAAATCCAACTGAGCAATCCCAGGCGCGCTCTGCTGATTGTTATTGCTCTAAGTGGCCCCAAACAATCCATACATAAAATAAACTCACACCCAGAGACAGGCAACGCAGGCAGAAGAGGCAGGCGGGAGGGGCTGACTTCTGATGATGATCGGCTCCAAAAACCACTCTGTGAGCCACCGAGGGTTAGGAAAACACGGGATCCCAAGGTCACCCCGCCACTGCTGGACTGAGCGTGGTCAGGGCAACCAGCCTGGCCAAATGCCTGTGATGGCAACATCCCCAAGGCCACACTAAACCCCGCCTGTGCTGTCCACCCCCTCCACACCTCTCCCGAACATCAGACGCTGCAGGAAGAGGGAACCTGGCCCGTCTCCAAAGAGGCCTGGTTTGACCGCCCTGTCTGCTCTGCCTCACCCAGACTTGAGACACTGTCAGTAATGTGGCCAGAGAGGCCATGGTGGGTCCCAACCAAGAAAGCACAGGCTCTCCTGCCCACTTACAGGAAGAAGTGACACCATGAAACACAGCAGCCACTCAGTGAGTAAGGAAACCACTCTGATCGTGGAACGAGAGAAGCCTCTAAGTCAGTGAGGTTCACCTGTTGCTTCTGAGACGCCTCTTCCCTCTGTGGCTCTTACCTCATCTATCAAAGGGTGACTCTCGGCTAAGGGATTAAAAGGTATGAATACAAAAAGTGCTGGTCCTTTCTTCAGCTCGTTGTTCAGCAGGAGACTCTTGCCACCGTGCGGCCACAGCCATCGGACGAGTGTCTCTCGGTTTTCTAAGGCCCACTTATAGATGTTCTCGGCGGTGTAGTTGATGACCTCCCTGGGAAAGACCTGGGAAGGACAAACGCACAGACGTTAAGAGGCAAGGCGGGATTGCAGCACCACCCCTGCCCGGCCTCAGCCCTCTCTTCAGAGGTGAGGAAAACGAGGCTCGGAGCAGCCTGGGCGGCTGCACTCTGGCTCTGCCTCTCCAGACAGGGTGCTTCCTCACAAGTGGCTTGGAAAGCAGAAGCTGCTGTGAGAGGGGACTTTCAGATCACGTGATTCACCTTTTCCCTTTAGGCAGAAAAGATGAATTTGTTTATCTATCAACAAATGTTTCCCTGCCTGCTGCTGCGAACAGTGACCTCTACCTTCCTGCGTAAAGCGATTGCTAAGGAAACAGAAATGATGGAGTCGGGGGTCATTTTACCCTTGGGAAAATCATGTTTCCCTTGTCCCTGGGGACTCTCTGTTAGGACAGAAGTTTGTATCTGCCTTGCTCACCTGTTTCCCCCACCCTGTCCCCCGCCACAGGGACTAGAATACCTGGCACAGAGCAGGAACTCAACAAATATTTGGATGAAACCCTGAGTGACCTAGAACTTGTATACAAGGCCACGGATCATACTTTATGTATACAGAATTAGGAGAGATAGGCCTAGATTTTTTTTGCTTTGTTTTTCTCTAACAAAGTATGTCAACATAAAATTATTTTTGAAATTCCAATGATATAAATTACAGGGTTTCAAACAAAACTCCCCCAAAATGCTTGCAGAGTTCCACAAAATAAGGTATTTTATACTTCCCCAAATAGAGGTTTAAATTGACTTATAACAAGATGTCCACTGCTTTTACCTAAAAAAAAAATACTGGTATCCCATTAATATTTCATTTGCTGAAAGGAATTCTGCTGCTCTGTCAATGAGCCACCCTTAAAAACTATGGAACTGACATCATGAATTCAGTATCTTTTTCAGCATCTTTCTCATAGTCCTGTCTTCTTTTCGCCATCTATTTTAAATTTCTTTCTCAGTACCCGTTACTATACATAAACATGATATACGTTGCTTGTAAAGCATGTTGCAAAAGAAGGATGAAGGAAAATGATAGACAGCAGAAGCAGATGAAATCCAAAGAAACTTAAGACAGAGGCACAAGGAGAATGGGTGGGCGGCAGGAGAAACCGTCAGATTTTGATTCCCAGAGCGGGATGGTGGGAGGTGGAAAAAAATGTTAATTGTCTTCATGAACATTTCTATCTGGAAAACATGGAATATATTTGACTTTGGGAATATAAACTGCAAGAAGGAAAGCCATCTGGGTTACTAGAGAAAGGCAGAAGCCAGGGAGACTGGCCACAGCGGGCGCCCCTCAGCAGTCCCTCCACAGGCAAGAGCCTTATACGCTGAGCTGAGGGGAGAGTGGGTTTAAAGGCTGGGCACACTGGGTACAGGGGTTCGGGTCCTCACTCGACCTGTAAGTCACTGACACTGTCAATGAAGTCGGAGAGAGAAAACACTGGAGAAAATAAGCTCAGCGCCGGGACTGAGGAAGTAGCAATAAACAGAGCAGAAGCACAGGACTAAGCACAACACAGGCCAGAAGCTCAGAAATAGCTGAGTTGGGGCCAGTCCACCAACAAGCAAACAAAATCAGGGAACAAAGACAACAATGGAAAACCGAGGCGCTCTGGGGCGGGAAGCCACCAGCTTCTCACTGTGACTTGACAAGAACTTCCAAATCCATCTCATCAGCTAAAGGAGAAAAGTGTGTCATGTTGCTACTCTCGATAAATGGAACAAATGAACAAAGGATATCGCCCAATGGAACCTTAACCTTTGAGAACATGGTCCCAGAGGAACACTTCTCCAATACAGCAATTCTGCAATTTCATCCAAGAAGGAAAGCTAACAAGGCTGCATCAAAATCTAAGAATATAAACAGAATTTCTAGCTGTTAAATCCGAGGAGCTCTGGGGCACTGGTTCTAGAAGGGGCTGAGGGGACTCGGTTTGCATATAAAACCATGTGCACTCTCCTAGAGACAGCGTCTACAGATTTCACCCAGTTCTCAAAGAAGTCTGTGATCTAAACAAGGTTAAGAACCACTGCGCTAATAGAAACGTGATTTTAAAATACTTACAAGTGATGTGTTGAAATGTCTATGTAAATACACACTTCCAGAGTGTACTAAGGATACCAGTTTCGCAAGATGCTTATTTGTGATAACCCCAAATCGTACTGTTCCTAGGTAATCTGAAACAGAAAATTTTCCTTTATTAAAAAGAAAAAGCCTATGCCTTAAAACAACCATAAAACCCAATGATCAAATCTTGACACACAAATTTCCCCGGAGCAAAGCTCTTTTTGGCCACCTAGCCTAGACCGCAAAGGAGGAGCCGAAGAAACCACCTCCTCAAACAGATCACACGTCTCCTCCCGAGTACCTGCCTCTGACTAGGACCTGCGGTGTTTCAGTCCCTGCTCCCTTACTCACAAGCCTCACCTGAGAGCCTAGGCACATGCTATTCTCTCTGGACATTTCCGTGCCAGTTCCTTCGCATCATTCAGATCTCGGCTCCCACCCCATGTTCTTTGAGAAGGCTTCCTTGACCACCTGCTTCCAGGCAAAAACACTTGAAAGGATGGTCTGTGAGGGGACCCCAAGGCTCCCTCCTGACTCAAGCCTTCTCTTTACCATTACTCTAAGCTTTTAACAGCACTCAACTTTTACATAATCCTACTGATTTATTTAGATTTTCTTTGGTCCAACTTCCTCTTAAAACCTTGTTTATTGCTGTTTACCCCAGCATCTACAGCAGCATCTGGGCACATGTTTATTGATCTCTTGAGCAATAAATGCTAGTTACATAAATCAATCTAGCATATACAAAGAACTCATATGAATTAGTAAGAAAAACAAAACAGTTAAAAATGGGCAAATCACAAGAAAGGAAACGTAAGAGGCTAACTGTGCACTTAACCTTGCTATTTCAGAGGAAAGCAAATGAAAACACAATTGCCACTTTTCACCTTCAAAATGCCCCAGATCTGAGACATAGGAAGTACCAGATATTGATGACCAGTAAAGAAATGAGTGTTCTGCTGCAAAGCTGGTGGAAAAGGCAGACTGGCAGCCACCTGGGAGAGCAAACTGCTGTGCTGTCCACGATGGAACCTGGACACGGCCCGCAGCCCCCAATCCACTTTTTGGTGCCTACACGTTCCCTGAGAGTTATACCCAAGAGCAGTCACCAAGGACTTGCCTGCAGATGCTGAAAACAGTGGGGCAGGGCAATCTATACAGCCTGAATAGATTTTTCTAAGACACGTGTGAGTAAAAAAGCAAAGACACAGTGTACCTTTTATGTGGAAAAATCCCTCATACTTATAAAGTATGTTTTTCTCCTACAGGCACATATGGTTACAAATGTATACAGAATCTGAAAGAATAATAAAAACTGTTTTGTGTTGGGGGTTGGAGATCAAAGGGGACTTGATCCTTATGTGTGAAGAGTTCTTTTTCCCCCTAAGGAGTATATTTAATGTAATATTTGTGTGATTAAAAGTTGACTAAAATATGTAGTATTAAAAGAGGGTGGATAAAACGATGCAGGAAAAAGTACATTTTTTCCTATGCCCTTTCTGCTTTACTAGCAGATGGTAAGTGAAATACCAGTTAAACATTGTGTGCTACTCTCAGTCGTTCAGTCATGTCTGACTCTTTGTGACCCCATGGACTAGTCTGCCAGGCTACTCTGTCCATGAAATTTTCCAGGCAAGAATACTGGAGTGGGTTGCCATTTCCTTCTCCAGGGATCTTCCTGACCCAGGACTCGAACCCAGGTCTCTCGTGTCTCCTGCATTGGCAGGTGGATTCTCTACCACTGCGCCACCTGGGAAGCTCTGACTCTGTATTATGAAAATTAGTCATAATCACTTTAAAGTGTCCTGTGCAGAGATGTTCACTGCATCATTATTTACAGAGAAAACAACAACAACTTTAAATGTTACCAAGTGATAACTAAGTAAATACCACGAAGATTCTAGGTTACTCACACAAGCCCACCTTCCAGCAGGGGCGGCCTCTTCCTCTCAGAGGAGGAGTGACTACTGAGGATGAGGCAAGAGTGCCCATGTCCCTCACACTAGGCTGGGCAATCTAACACAAACATGATGAGCTGAAAATGGCACAGAATCAAAGAAACACAAGAATAAGCCCAAAATGACAGGTAAGGCTTATATATAAGGGTGGATGGCAAAGGGGCGGGGCAGGGTGGGCAATGGGAGCCAGAGAACAGGAGTGAGGCAGCCTAATCTTCCTCTCAGCACCAGACTTAGAACCACAGCAACGTTTCACAGCCTTCATGATCAAAACCTAGACTCATTACACCAGCCACTGCGTGGGGACCCAATGTGGAACACAAGCACCAACAGATAAACCTGCTGCTGCTGCTGCTGCTGCTGCTGCTGCTGCTGCCGCCGCTGCTGCTGCTGCTGAGTCCCTTCAGTCGTGTCCGACTCTGTGCAACCCCATAGATGGCAGCCCACCAGGCTCCCCGTCCCTGAAAGTCTCCAGGCAAGAACACTGGAGTGGGTTGCCATTTCCTTCTCCAGTGCAGGAAAGTGAAAAGTGAAAGTGAATCACTCAGCTGTGTCTGACTCTTCGCGACCCCATGGACTGCAGCCCACCAGGCTCCTCCACTGGAGGAATTTTCCAGGCAAGAGGACTTGAGTGGAGTGCCATCGCCTTCTCCAAGATAAGCCTGACGGCACTGCAAACACCGCACACCTCAGTGAGGGGGTGGTGATGAGAGGACAAAGAACCCAACCAGAGAAGAGCTGCAAACAGCATCTTGACTGGATACTGTCAGGACAAGAACCAGGCTTCTCAGGGAAGGAGAAAGAAGTTACATATGAAGAGAAGAAAGTTAAAAGTAAACTCTGCAGTCTTAGACTGGAATCGGAGGAAATTAAAATAAACTTACAACTTTTAGTATAAATTATGACTTAAGACACAGATGACACAGAACAGAGGCATGCATGTGCGTAGGAATAAAACATATATGTCTGAGCTCTCTGCCTGCTGAAAGGCCTAGAAGTAATGACACTGGATATCAAGAAGCCCCAGATCTGGGTTTCTAAATGTCATTCTCCAATAAAAGAATCCAGGGCTTCATGGAAAAGAAGCTGATCCCAGTGCTGGGGCAAAGGCAGTACAAGATGAGCCTGAAACATCTTGTTGAGTCAGGAAAGAAGTGCTCATAAAAGAGGAAAATTTGTTCAGGAGACATAGGCACCAACCTAAGATGCTAATGGCCAAAGCCGGAACAATCTGAGCAACAAAATAAACAAATTAGTATTTTTCAAAAGTGTCCATGTCATGGGAAGTAAGAAAAGAGTGAGGAACTGTCATAGGAGGAGACTAAGGAGAAAAAATAATTAGCTACGATGCAGGATCCCAGACTGAATCCTGGAACAGAAAACAGACGTTACTGAAAACAATGGCAAAACTCAAATAAGGTCTGTGGTTTACAGACTTTCACACTGGACCAATGTTAATTTCTTAGTTTTGACATAAGCACCACCACAAATGGTTAAATCATGTTAACACTGGGGGGAGCTAGGTGAAGGTAGAGCGTTAGAAAATTCTGGATCCATCCATCGGCACAACATTTCTGCAGCTATAAAACTGGTTCAAATCTGAAATTTAAAAAAAAAAAAAAAAAAAGCATAACATGTAAGTTCAGATTCCAAAGCTGCTGGAAGAAAAAGCAGGACCCAGGAGGGGAAATGCACTGGCAGGAGCAAACACACCACCTTCCATCCAGCAGTAGGCTCATTTTGGCAGACCGCCACCGATACAGAGAAGGGTGAAGGAGAAGCAGCTAGTAGGAAACTCATCTGAGAGTCCGCCAAAGTCACCAACATGATTTACTGGAGCAGAGGAATCAGGATTGACAGTTTAACTCAAAAGCTGAAAGGGGCCATTCAAAAACCAGCTTAGCTGCATTCATAAGAATGCACAGCTGCCTGCATGCGGCAGATTTTAACATGCCCAAACATATTACAATTTCAAAACTTTATTTTTCACACAGAAATTTACAAGAATCACACTTTTTAAAAGTTCCTTCAGATAGTGGAAATCTTGCTGGAAGAAGCAGTTTATCTGTGCAGTCTCCTGTGTATAAGGAGCACTTGAATTAGCAGGCGAAGTTCACAGTGTAAGAATGACACACGAAAATAACACTTCTCATCTCCATATCCAGAACATTCTGTCAGGCAGGGCTCCAGGGCTTTCTACAATAGGGGTCTTTATCGATTATAAAATGAATAACTTTGTCCCAAAATGAATGAAGCTTTTAATATTTTAACTGAGGATTCTGAATGTACTGAATAATAAAAAACAAATTCAGAACCATGCTCTTCCCTCCCCCATCAGTGGGTCCAACAATGGCATGATCCTATTAAATTAATAATAATAAAGTCTTAATAAATGCTGTTAGCCAGGTAACCGGCCAACTACAGTTTATTAACCATCCAGGGAAAGGTGTCAGAAAGACTACAGAACGACATCCTGAGAGAACATCTGGGTGAAAGTAAGAGTTACTGAGTAGTGCCTGTAGCTGGTCACACAGACATCAAGATGACCACAGCAAGAAGACTGGCTTGTCTACTGTCTGCTGCAAATAGCTTGCCTGTTGTCTGAGTCCTTGGTCTGGCCTCCCTTAGCTACATGGCAACCTACTGGGCACACAGCCGCTGCTAGGCTCCCCATGAGACTAGGGATGAGTGGAACAAATATATCCTGGCGCTTCACTGTTCGCATGCTCTGAGGAACAAACAGCCTTGCTTTGATCCATGAAGCCTTGTCTATTTTCAGCACTTACTGCAGGTTTACCCCTTGCTACCTTTCATGAGCTTGGGGTTCTTTTCCGTCACTCACAGAATGCTCTACCCCTGCTTCCCTTAGCCCTCTGGGTGGAGCTTTCATTGACCTTCCACACACCACTTCACCATTTACCTCCTGGCAACCACCAAGGACACATCGAGAATGGAAAGATATGAAACTCCATCTGGTCTCCACTCAGACTCATCTGGCTCACTTGTGATCTTTCTGGTGTGCATCAGGGGTTTGGTTTTTGGTCACTGCATAACGTTTTAATATCAGACTACTTTTATTGCTTAAAACCACTGCTTTAAATTCAATTTTTAACATTAAAACTTCAGTTCCCTATTAAGGTAAACTGCATACATTCTGAGGCAAGACCTTGGTGAGGCAAAATATTAAAATTCTCAAACATTCCACAAAAGAACAAAAATTAGTTCCTTTTGTTAGCAAAAGGTTGTTTCCCTTTTATTGAAGTATGGTTGATTTATAATCCAGTATGAGTTTCAGATGTACAGCAAAATGATTTTTTTTTCAGATTTTCCATTAATAGATGTTTAACTGCTTTCAAATTAGTAATAAAAATCTTGCCAGAAGCAAAGCTACACAATTCACACTCACCAACTAACAGACTACCAGGAGGACACTGAAGCATTAGCTCAAGGAGGTGCCCACGGGAGACTCAGCATCTTGGGATATAATTGCTTTTTCCCAGGACACTGGGATAATGAGCCCTAGGTCCTAAGTGCCACTAGGACTACCTAGGTGGTAGATACTAACCATGAGTGGCTAGCGAGCACTTGAAATATGAGCAACTGAGGGACTAAACTTTTTACTTTATTTGACTTTAATCTATTTTGAAAGTGATACTCAATTCAGTTATAAGGAAACATTCCAAAGATGAATTTGTAACCTTAAACTAATATCATATTATAAATAAACTATATTTCAATAAAAATAAATACACAAAATGAAACAATATAAAACTATTTGGTATGTAAAACACTTTTTCAGCTGTAAATTGTATGAAATCTAAATACAGATCAAGTATTTCCAGTGAACACTTAGCATCTGAATTGAAGTGTGCTGTTACATATAAAAGACTTGGTTAAAAAAATGTAAAATATCTCAACAGTTTTTATGCTGATTACATGTTGAAAATGCTAATAACTGGGGTACATTGGGTTAAATAAAATATAAATTATTCAATTGATTTCACCTATTTCTTCCTCAATTTTAAGGCAGCCACTAGAAAATTTTAAAATATCTCTGTGGTTCGTGTTAAAGTTCTCCTGAACTATGCCAAGGTGACCACAACGGAAAGCAAGATCCATGTGACTCAGGAAGATTAGCCTCAGGTAGGTCCAGCAGCCAGCAGACCTTAAAAATGGACAGTGATCTGGGAAGGACACATAAGACAAAGATGCTTCTTCATGAAAACCTCTCTAAATAGCAGAGAATGGTTATTTTTAAGAATGTGTCCCACTCTCTCCTGCAGAAAGGAAAAGGTGAGGCTCTCGACCTTGTGATTCCGGGTATAAACGGCCGAGCTCCTGAAATTCTCTCAGAGGTCTACATTAAACAGCATTTGGTGTCCTACAAAATAAGGTACCCAAGGATACACTGAAAGAATGAGCAGACATGCTGGAACTGAATGGAAATTTTCACCTCGGGACCAGCCATCTGCTCTCCAGGAGGCTTCCGCGTGAGCTAATCTCTCCAGGGATCTCAGGGCAAAATAGAACACCAGGTTGGGAAAAATACTGATACAGAATACTGCTAAGAAATAAACCATGATATTCTTCAAAACGGACTGAGTACTGGATTAAGTCACATAGATTTTAACCTACAATGGCTAAGAAGTTATTTACTCCCTGGGAAAATTTCTCTCAGTTCTTTACTCTGGGAAGTGGTTACATTTCCAAAGGCAAAACCTGTATTGCGGTCCCTTCCATGCCGCCAACAATTCTCACTTTACTCTATACTCTGACATTTTTATTAACTTCTGCTTTCCCACTCTTCTTTCCAACGTTTGGACAAGGAAGAAAAAGGAAGACAACAGGATTGTATTAACAGGGATAACAACAGCCTATCCAAGGTTACTTAGAGTTTCCACCGTAGTGACCCAGCATCAGCCACCAGATGATGACCTCACGCACTTCCAATGCTACATGCATTCATCAAAGTAAAAATCTGCAAAGAGATGCAACTGTATAGAAATGTTTGTCTTCAGCGCATGAACTATAGCTATGGCTGGCATTTTTCCCCAGAAATGTGACTCAGAGATTTGTTACACTGTCAATTTCTTTTTTTTTTCGGCTGTGTGGCATGGCTTACTGGATCTCAGTTCCCCAACCAGGGACTGAAACCAGCCCATGGCAACAAAAGCACAGAATCCTGACCACCAGGCAACTCCCTCAAAATCCTAAGAACAAAGCAATTATGTAGAAAAGAGTCTGGCATTTGGGCACCATAGACGCACTATGCATATGCTGGTGCTTGCCTAAATACAGCTAAACTCCAAGTAAACATAACTTCTTAGCAGGGATTTTCCTTTTACTTGTGAGTTAGGAAGGAGGGAAAGAAAAACATCATTCCAAATTCATCATTTGAGGGGAACATAAACTATAGAGCTAAACAGGCACTGTCCTGTACACTAACACGACTGTAAACACCCTCACACCATTGTTCTCATTTAGTCAGAGCATAATATTAAAATGATCAATTTGAATACATCTCTTGTATGTATTTCAATTAAGTTTCTCTTTAAAAAAAAAAAGCCTCAGGGAGGGAGACTTCACTGAAGAAACATTATCTGCTTAGAAATTCCTCCTCCTCCTCCTCTTATGCTGCACTTAGGGTCTAGCATTGGTGTCATTTTTATATATATATATATATATATATATATATATATATATATATATATATATTTTTTTAATCATGCTTTACAAAAATAAAAACAATTCTTAGCTACCAGGTCTAAAAAAAAAAAACAGGCCATGGGCCAGAGCATTTTAAGCTGAAATCTCCTTTAGAGGCAACTAGAGCAAAGCTCCCTTACACTGTAGATGGGGAACCTGAAGAGTAAGCCGTGGTCACACAGGACACCTGCCTCTAACACCACTAGTTAGGAGAGTCAGTCCCCGACTACAAGTTAAGAAGAGGCCACTAACGTCTAGGAGAAAATCAGAAAACAACATTGGTTGCTAAGTGGGAGACACAGCCAAACAGTGCAACAGGAGTTCCAAGGAAGGAGCCGGTGGACAGAAATATCCACTCTATGTCTACAGAGCACCAGATGTCACGCTGACTGGGCAATATCTACAACTCCCACAGACTTCGGCTAGGCCCCTAAAAATTAGGAAGGCAGATACTAACTAGGGAGAGGCACTGCATTTTAAGTAGGATCATACGCAAAGCCTTGGAGGTGAGAATCAGCACCTGTTCATCCCAGGAGAGCAGAGGCAGATGGAGTGATGTGGTTGCAGTTCCTATTGCACTCCTCACTTACTGGACATGACTATATTAAGTCGCTACTACTGCTGTAACAAATTACCTACTAATTTAGTAGCTTTAAAAAATATCTTACAGTTTAGGGGTACTCTTTCTGCCCCCTTCTGATGCCTATGTCAGAAGCTTTCTCTATCTCCTTTATACTTTAATAAAACTTTGTTACACAAAAGCTCTGAGCGATCCAGAAAAAAAAAAATAAAAAAATAAAAAATATCTTACAGTTTGGAGGCTAAAATCAAGGTGTTAGCAGGGAGTGTTCCTTCCAGAGGCTGCAGGGGAGAATCTATCTCCTTGCCTTTCCTACCTTTCAGAGGCTACTTGCATTTCTTGGTTTGTGGCCCCTTCCATCTTCAAAACCAGCAATGGCCAGACAAGTCCTTCTCTCACTGGATCACTCTGACACTGTTCTTTGCCTCTCAATTCCACTTTTAAGAACTGCTCTGATTATCTTGGGCCCATTCAGATACTCCAAGATAACCTCCCTTTCTCAACATCAGCTGATTAGCAACTTAAATCCACATGCAACCTCCATTTCCTCTTGTCATACAATGTAATATATTCACAGGTCCTGGGGTTAGAATGTGGACATCTCTGAGGAGCCACTGTTCTGCCTCACAGTGACCTGGGGTCTGTTAACAACCTTTCCCAAGCCTCAGTCTTCTCAGCTGAGATAGTTAACACTGAGAAGGTAACATTCTACTTCAAAGAGTGGCAGTGAAGATTGGATCTTCTGGGTAAAGTGCTCTGTTCAGCATCAACTTATCATGCTCAATGTTACATAATAAGCAGTCAAGTGGAGGCCAGAGCTCCACTTGAGCTCTGAACCGAATGGCTTCACTATAAGTGTGTGACTTTATTATAGAAGGGGATCCCAGAGAGGTTTTCAAGATTTTAATGTTTTGGGTTATTTACCTAAGAGTCTTATTTCAGCTTAAAACAAAAACAAAAACCCCACCTAAAAACCCCCAACAACCCTGAAAAAATAGGATCAAAAATCAAATCACACACAGACAGGGACTTCCCAGGCGGTCCAGAGGTTAAGAATCCATGCTTTCACTGCAGGGGGCACAGGTTCCATCTCTGGTCTGGGAACTGGGATCCCACATGCTGCACAGGGTGGCCAGAGAAGATCCCCAAAACACAACAAAAACACACACACATACACACTCATACAACAGGAAAGCTTCAAAAAGGCAGAAAATACCACCAAACAGCCAGAAAGCAAAGACAGTGAAATTTTTCAAACACACGGGTCCAAGGAATCCGAGCACCTACAGGTGACCAGTAAGCTTGGTTCTGAGCTCTCCGCACATTTTTGCTTCTCTCAGCGCCACCTGTCTTCCGCCCTCTTGCTCCTCATCCTCACTCTCGTTCCTGACTCCTCATCCTCCTGGGAAACCCCGCCCACCTCCAGTCTTCCCTGACCTGACCCGCACACCCCACACCTCCGTGCTGCGACAAAGCCTGTCACAGATGTGTTACTGCACTCGCTCTGTGGACAAGCCCACCTGAGGGCCACCCTCTGGGGGCACTATGGATGGTAGGAAGTGTTACTCTTTTTCACAGCTGGAGTACAAAGTGGACCCTCCAAAGCTCGCTGAATTAATAAGTCATGCTTCTGAATCTAATTCAAGAACAGGAATGTCTGGTTTCGAGCTTAGTGCTTATCTAGCAGGGAGTTGGTGATGGACAGGGAGGCCTGGCGTGCTGCAGTCCACGGGGTCACGAAGAGTTGGACATGACTGAGCGACTGAACTGAACTGAGCAGCACTTACAAGGCTGAGGAGATGTCATAATGGGAATAAAAGTTATTTCCTAGGAAATGTGATCATATCCTTGCTAAAATATGTATTTATTTATGTGTTTCTTAGTAATGGCATGCGAACTCTCAGTTTTAACGGGAATAAAAGTATTTCCTATGAAATATGATCATACCCTTGCTAAAATATTTATGTGTTTCTTTATGTGTTTATTTATTTAGTAATGGCATGCAAACTCTTAGTCGCAGCCACGTGGGATCTAGTTTTCTAACCTTGGATCAAACCTGGGCCCCCTGTGCTGGAAGTGCAGAGTCTTAGTCACTGAACTGCCAGGGAAGTCCCAGCTCCCTGTTTTTCAATGACTTTAAGAATGTCACTTACAGGATAAGAAAATCTTACCTTTCAGATCTCTTGATGTTGTATAAAGTTTCAGAATTTAACAGAAAAGTGCTCCAAAAAAGCTTTATTCATGAAGGGACCTTTTTGTGTCCGACGGGATTGTCCCGGCAAATAGCAGCACCACAAACGCCATCTGGTGGAGGAGAGGGACCCTACACTGGAATTACTTCCTCTAATCAATTTCTATTTTAAAAGGGTGATCTTCCAAAAGTGTTCCTTAGAAGACTAATGTCACAAAGTTTGCTGTCAACTACACTCAGGAATTCCTAAAGGTGAAAGCAGGGAGGGGGTCTTTAGTTAACAGTTCAGTGTATTTTGAGGATGACATTTAAGTGTTGTGTGTGTGTCTGTGACTCAGTCATGTCCAGCTCTTTATGACACCATGGACTGTAGCCTGCCAGGCTCCTCTGTCCATGGGATTCTCCAGGCAAGAATACTGGAGTGGGCTGCCATTTACTTCTCCAAAATATCATGTGTCTTTCAGTTCAATCCATTAGGGTTCTAGTCTCAGGAGACAGTGAGAAGCCAAGAATGAGCCAGGCTGGGCCTCTGTCCAGCCCAGGGTGAGTGACCCCTGCAACTCTGGTCTAGGGAACCTGAAAGGACAGATATGAGGGGACACGGAGGAGGTGGGCTGGAGATCCAAAGCGACAACATCCCACTGAGAAAATCACTCCCTCGGCAATCTCAAGGTATAGTGTTCTTTACAACTTATTCATTAAAACTTTTAGCTAAACTGGAAGAACTGTAAGAGCCCAGTGATGAAACCTTGGCCTCAAGGCACTCAGTAAATACTGTCTGAACAAACTAGCTCACATTCCGGTGGGACAGAGATGCAGTCAGTTCCATGGGGAGAACACCATGCCTCACCGCCATCCCTTGGTGTCCACAGGGAACTGGTTCCAGCCTCGGCCCCATCTCCTCTTGAATACCAAAATCCAGGGATGCTCAAGTCCCCTGTGTAAAATGGCACAGCATTTGCATGTAACCTACACACATCTTCTGGTATGCTTTAGATCACCTCTATGATTGCCATTTCCTTCTCCAGAACTTATAACACCTAATACAGTGTAAATGCTCAATAAATAGTTGTAGATAAAATGTAATGCTATGTCAGTTGGCAGATGTGTGACAAATTTAATTTTTGCTTTGGGGAACTTCCTAGAATTTTCCTAATATTTTCAACCCAGGGTTGGCTGAATCCACAGGTGGACACAGAGGGCTCACTACACAAAAAGCAGCAAGGATGGAGAGCTCCAGCAAAGGGAAGAGGAAGACCTGTTGGCTGGTCTAGGTGCAGAACACCTGGTGTAGTCGCCTTTAAGAAACCCGACCCAGAACTCGCTTCAGGCACTTTCAGTCAGTGGCTTTCCCATTAAACTACTACAGACTTTCAGACTATCACTTTATTCACACACAACATAATTCACACATGATGTGGACTTGTTAAAACAAGCACCTACACTCTCGCCTCCACTCTCTCTCCCATTTTGTGGCAGAGAAACTCAAACACAGAAAAGGTGCGTGATTTGCTCAAGTGTATGGACCCTGCTGGGGCAGAACAAAGGCTAAGAACCAGATACCAGCTCCCAGGCCCCTGCCTTCTCCTCAGGAAGCACTGCATCCCTTCTGAAGGTCAAATGGACGAAATTTCTTACAAATTTTCTCTTTTAAAAGGGCAATGAATCACAGTGGAATATAACAACATTTTACCAGAACGTATCTTTACAGTAAATAAATAAGCATAAGACAGGAAAAATCAAGTAGGCACCCTAAAAATATCAACCACTCTATCAAGTTTTCTTTAGGCAAAAGAAGAAAGAGTCTGTCTGCCAAGATCAAGGTGAAAAGGCTTAAAGAGGAAAGGCTTGGCAGTCTAGGAAGAGAGGAAAAGTTCAAGGGACCAGCGTCCCAAGGATCTGGAAACACACCCAGAATGCCAGCCCACAGTTAATCACTCAGCACTTTGCAAGGATTAATCAGTAATGAGGGTGTGTAAGACCTTTGGGGCTTCATAGGTGGTGCAGCGGTAAAGAACCCGCCTGCCGATACAGGAGACACAAGAGATGTGGGTTCAATTCCTGGATTAGGAAAATCCCCTGAAGGAGGGAATAACAACCCACTCCAATATTCTTGCATGGAAAATCCCATAGACGTAGGAGCCTGGTCAGACATGACTGAGTATGCACGCATGCCAAGACCATTTACAAAAAACTGAAAGGGAGGTTTTTAATAAATGAACAATTATGCTGTGAGCCTAGAAAGGGAAGCTAAATTTTATGAAAATGTCAATTACCTCTAAGTCAATATAAACATTTAATAAAATTACCAGCCCAATGTATAGGTGGATATAAAAGAATATTTCATAAAACACAAGAACTAAAAGAAGCAGAGTCCAGACTTCACTAGGTACTCACAGAGCAAGAAACGAAATTATATGTAGTCATACAAAAAGGTTTCTAGACCAAGAGAAAACACAGAAAATAGACCCAGTTACACATAAGAAAATATTTTTTTTGTTAAGCAGGCATCATCAAGATGAAGGATAAAGGAAGTGTTACTCTGTAAATAGTGGTAACTGATTAGTCAATAAGAAGTGAGGAAAATCAACTGTGCTCTGTATTTTAAGCCAAGGTAAACCCAGGCAGCATAAAGTGCTAAATAATTTTAAAATCCAAAGAGAAGAAAGTGAACTAATTAGTGATCAGATTTTTTAAAAAATCAAGAAATGAACCACAGATTTAACTACATGAAAATACAGAACTGCTATAGTAAAAAAAAAAGAGATAAAAGTAAAATGACTAGAGAATAATGGACAGAAACATAACAAAGGGCTATTGCCCACAACCATCCAACAGCAGGGCCAACATAAACTGACGAACCGGCACCCAGATGGAGACCAACAGGCAGAGGACACGGGACTGAGATGACCCCTCTCAGCACCCCACCCCCAACACCCAGGCAGAGTGCTTCATATATGGCACATTCTCAAAATATTTGTAGACCAATGGCAAGCTAAACAAACATTAGAGAGTGTCCTGGCTATTTCTAAGGCAATTAAAAAAAAAAAAACCCATAAGGCAATGGAAAGACATGTGCATTTTATATACGCTCATGGCCTGGTGAACCAGGACATCTGCTTTCTACCACAACAGTCTAAACACTTCATCAGTTAAGCTCTCTATAACCAAATGTTAAACGGGTCAAATGTTCCTCAGGCTCAATTTGTGTACATGACAGAAACGCAACAATGACCTAGAATTTACATTTCAAACTGTCCCGTTAAAAAAGCCTGCATGGTTTTCTCTTACTGAGCATCAGCTATTAATAGTAAGTAAAATACCATTTGACTTCATCGTAGGAGAAAGCAAAGGTGAAAAACACTCAGATGCCCAAGGAAGATTTACTTTAGGTAATCCTTCACAGTACATATTTCATAGAAACTCATCCTTCCAAATTTGTGTTTTTCTTCTAAAAATGGTTCATTAAAGCTTAAGTGGGAGCTTAGCCACAAAAATGGAGTGAAAAATTATTAAATACAATGAACTCTGTTCTTGCAAAGTCCATAGGCAACAGGATTTTACAAGACCCAACTAGAGAGGGAAGAAATATAGTAAATTTACTGAGCTACATTTATTCCGAGAAGAAATTTGATATAATCATTTGTTAAAATTGGTGATCTGACCATAAGATTTGTTTTGTACCTTCAGGTAGTCTTAACCCATTTGTTACCCTCCTTGCTTAAAAAGGAACAGAAAAAAAAACTTATTAAAAAAACTTTTAAGAAGTCAACTATATTAGGGAAAAAAAATGGGAATAAAGACTACTACCTTATATTTGGAAAGATTTTTTCCAAAAGAAGCAATGTTTTGGAAACTTCTGAATGAAAAGGTAATTTAAGATGAAAGATTAACACACATTATAAGTTAGCTGGATAACAAAACACCCTTTCAAATCTTGAAACAGCTTCTCAAGAACTTGAATGCTGCCATTATTCTAGTGACTAACTCTAGGCTACCCTTTTATACATCATCTTCAAAGGACTTTATTTAGTTTTTAAGAGGATTTTTGAACGTCTATCTGTTTAAGCTTATTTAAGTTGGCAGAATTTTGTCTTCAAAATTCAAACTGACTCACTGAGCCTTAGTCACCTGAAGCTGTACAGCCCAGTCTTAAAGGGGACAGAAGAGACACCTAATGTGACAGGTTGAGTTCCTCTCCCAGTGTCCCCTGCATGGAAAGCATGCACACAGCAGATTCTCTATGCATAAAACCTTTAGACAATGTACACACTAAAATGGCCAATAATACAACTGCTTGATGTATTAATAGTATACTAATATCCCCCAAATACTGAAGCAATGTAATATCCAGTAACAGGAGGATGGCTACATATTTTGGCTGGCCTACTGAAAGATCAGTGCGATCACTCATCTGGCAGATAGTGACTGATCCTCTGCTATGTGCCAGATGCTGGAGAAAGAACACTAAACTGAAGACACACGGTTCCCACCCTCAGAAACCTCCCAGTCCCAGGAAAACGACAGACAGTAAACAAATCATCTCACAAGCACACATCAATATAAACTAGGCTGAGTGCTATGAAAAAAAAACAACAAATCTCTCCCCAACGTGGGAGACTGAGGAGGTGCTATTTGAGGGGAATCTGGAGGATAAACAGGGGTTTAAAGGTGGAGAGCTGGGCCCTGGGCACTGGGGATGAGAGGATACATTTCAGGCAGAAGGGCTGGCCCAGCGGGCCCCATGTGAGGAAGGAGGGTGGAGACTGGGTACCAGGTAAGTGCCCACTGGTCTCGTCAGTGGGATGGGAAGAAGCCTGGACCATGGCTTGTAAGGAGGAGATGAACAGCAGATAAAAGTATCTAACAGAGAGCTGATTTCAGGTCACAGCTGATACAGAGAAAGAAAATAGAGCAACATGAAAAAACAGACAGGATACAATGTTTAACTTACAAAGGGCTTCAAATAAGGTATGATTCAACTATGTAAAAAAACACATATATATGGATTTGAGAATAGTGAAGCTAGCCGTAGCCTGATGCTGTAATGTGACATGACTTTCATATAACCAACAATACAACCACTAAAAAATGTGATCAAAACGTCCAACTCCACACAAAACCAGAGAATATAATAAAATTTAAAGTGCAAAATACAACACTGTAGACACTGTGTGATCAAGCTACATTTAAAAAAGGGGCTCTAAACATTTAAGAGACTGTCCTTGAAACAGCAAACAATTCTGTCAATAGAACATAAAACAACGTAATATAAATACAGAGAAAAATAATCAAGAGAACTAAAATGTATAATCATAAAGATAACCTATGCCAAAGTAGGTATCAGTATACATACATTTTGGTTAAAGCACTAATGTGTTAATATGAATCCTGTTTACCTTTCTTTAATGAATGCAGTGCTGAGGTGAAGAAGGTCAAATAACCAGGTGGCTGGGGTGAGCTACTGAACTCAAAGTACCCGAGAACTCCAGGCTGTAGAACAAGAGCAGAATTAGGTAACTGGGGTATCGCTGGTCACTGCATAAAGAGAAAGATTTCAAAACAAGAAAGACATGCCGTTACAACTTAACAACTGCAATCTGCTGCATTCCCTTTTAAAAAACCTAACAGAAGCCCATGAAAAAAGTTGCCGGTTAGCACTGACCCTTTCTCTCCATTTAGACAGCAGACAGGGTAAGGGATTGAGTTGAGCTGCAGCAGCTTTTCAGCGGCAGTCAGTTCAGAGCTGAAATGCCCTAGGCAGGTTTTTCACCCTCTGTGGACAGTTCTCCTATGCCCCTGGTTTGAAACCTCACCATCAAGTTCAAGTACTCACTTGCCTTTGTTTAGCAACTCTAGGCAAACCAGTCCAAATTACCTTTCTTACATTTCTTCCTCAACTTCTTCCTCCCCTCACTCCAAATACACCTTCACGCTCACTGGAAATCAGGCTACCCCTGAGTGGCTCCACTGGTGCTCAAGGTCATCCTTCTGGGGCTCCTTCCTCTCCTCCCACTCAGAGGCCAGCATTCCTCACGGCAACACTCCTCTCTTGTCAGGTCAATCTGCGGAGAGCTCTCTTGGTCCTCCACCCCAGCTTCCACTTGCTCATTCCATTTCTCTAAGCTTAGAACCGCGCGCCCCTCCATTCTGCCAAACCAATTAACTGTGTTCCACCAGACACATTCTGCTTTCATGTTCAGAATAATTTCTTCCTCCTTAGAGGGCTCCGCGGGCACCATTCTGTCCGACTTTGTTCTGTAACTCAATGTTTCTGAAGCCCAACTGTGAGATCCTTGAGCAAAGAGTGCTGGCTAGGAGTCAGGAGACCTAAGCTCAAGTCTGACAGCTCAGTGATCTTGGGTGAACCCTTCAATGTGAAGCTCAGCTTTCTTAACTGGCAAACGGGGACCATTCATCCTGGGGTTACTGAGAAGAATGAGCTTGATGAACATAAAGCACTAGCCAGAGGTAAGGAGTCCTTTCTAGCCCTAAAACACACAACACTGTTTTTAATAAATAATTTTGGAGCTGATGTGATCACTGAGACAAAGACCTAAATTTACCCTGTTGGTAAAGTTTAAAATCAGTATGTTGTAGAAAAAGGAAATTTCTGATCTATAATGGAACATACTATCTTTTAAATCTAAAGCACTTGTTTAGTCTAATAAGATTTCATTTTAAATAAATTACTGCTTTTCATTCTGGTAGAGACTGAGACAGTCAATGTTTAATCTTAATATAAAAATCCAACGAATAACTAATTTCTCAAACAACTGAGGAAATAAGAAAGTAAAGCTATTGAAACAGGATTTTTTTTTTTCTAAATTTCTTTAAATGTTTTCAACAAGCCAATCCAGAATTGGCTCAAAGTAGAATAACAAACTGTTTGGGTTCCTAATGTTTTAAACCAAGCTATGACGATGTATCAGCCTTTATACCATGAACTAAGGAAAACAAGACCTTCAGGAATTTCAGCCAGTTAATACTGGGTAATAGAAGATAAAATGAAAAGTGATGGAAAGAAAATACACCCATTTAAATTTCTTTCACTCTCCTAAATCAAAACCAATTGGAATAAACTCATTCTAAATATTAAGAAAGATTTCATAGCCAAAAATTATATGAAATGAGCTTCAAACTCTCTTCTCCCATCACAGGAGAAGGCATACAGCCCATAAACAGGTATCTATTTATATGCATGTATGTAATTACATGTCTGTTTATGTAAACACACCTCAATGGAAACAAAATTGCCTGTATTCTACGTCTTCATGAGAAATGCAGATTAAACCTTTAAAAATGAATAAAGGCTAAACCATTTGCAGGGGTCCTCTGCAGGCCTTTTAACTGTGTAAGGGTTTATCCCTTTTTGATGGCACCACTGCTGTGGTTTCCCAAGGGGCTACGCAGCTTGAATGAAGGACCCTCTATTCTCAGAAGACCTGGTACTCAAATTTCCAAAGAAATTCCACAAACAATACAAAAAAACTCATAGGTAAAATTACTTTTACTTTTTACTGCCAAAAATATGAAGATCATAAAAGTCAACAACCATATGAAAGGATTAAAGGTTGCATAAATCATAAAATACTAGCTATTTTAAAGAAACAGGTAATGTCTATCTATTTTAGGTACTATTTTCCAAATATTCATAGTAGTATGACAGTCTGCATTAAATTTTGAAATGTGGCATGTTTCAGAATGTCACTTAAAACATTTCAAAATAATAAAAAGGAAATAAAGTGACAATTATGTTTATTTCTATCGCAAATTAGCATTTAGAAGTTATTAAACTGGCTGCTTCAGGTAAAATAAACTTCACAACCATGTCCCCAAATGCCTCTCCAACCAACGCTGTTATCTGAGAAATGATTATATATTTCAGTTTCCTCCACAGTTCTTTCTTAAATCTGCAAAAAGGGAAGTTTGGGGAACAAAACACATGCCTATCCACATACACGATCGTGCCAGGTCTATACCTCTTGTTTGCTGGGCTGCATATCAACCCAAGAGCTGGTTCAAAGCAGACACCAGAGGCCCTGCCTCATATACTTTTGAGGCTCTCTTTCAGATGAGTACGCCAAGCACGTGGGGCAGCCTGACCCTGGGTTGAGGTTGGGGCTGGGGCCAGCTGGCATGCACGCTGTCGCTCCTCACTCTGATGCCCACCAGTGTGTACAGATGGTCCCACCTCAGGGTCCAGCTGCAGAGTTTCCATCAGTCCCTCCCTGAGGCCAGGACGGCTGCCAGGAGAGCCAAACAGCCCACAGGAACCTATCTGCCAGAGCTCCCCTTTCCTTCGCTTGCCCACCTCGTCAAAGGTGTAATCCAGGACACACCGCGGTTGCAAGACACCTCTGTGCCCTCGACTGCCACCACTCTGCCCTCGGCTCTAGTCACTGCCCCGCCAAATCCAATTTCTCCCTTAGGACCTCTGCACTCACTGCTCCTGCCTCCTGGAGCACTTTCCCCAAATTTCCTCAGGGATGGACCACATCACACAGGCATCACTCTAAGTCTGTCCAAATGTCACATCCTCAGAAATGTCTTCTCTGCCTTCTAAGACACTCACACCTCCCTCTCTGCTCTCATTTCTGTCCTGTCACTTGTCTTTGTCTGTAGCAATGGTTTTCTGATATTACCTCATGTGTTAAGCTTTCTAGGGCTGCCATGACAAATCACCACAAACTTGGTGGCTTAAACCAACAAAATTTATTCTCATGGTGAAGAACAAAACACGAAGAGTACCAGATTATACCCTAACCATCTGTGGGTTTTCAACTCCATTCCATGATGTACAGTATATTCAGTACTTGCTCTAATAAGGCTGGAATAGGCTAAATGGGCTGTTTATAGGAGGCCAGCCCAACCTCATCAGCATAAAATATGTCTTTCCTATGAGGAGCACCTTTTGCAGTGTGGCATAAATTTCAGCAGATGGTGTATGCCCTCTAGTGGCCATGAGAACAGTTACCTCCATGTGCTGCTTTCCTCAATGGCAACAGTATTTCTGAATTAATGTTAACTCACACTTACTGGAGAAGGAAATGGCAACCCACTCCAGTGTTCTTGCCTGGAGAATCCTAGGGACAGGGAGCCTGGTGGGCTGCCATCTATGGTGCTGCACAGAGTCAGACACAACTGAAGCGACTTAGCAGCAGCAGCAGAAAATGTAAAGCTAAAGTTGTATAGAACTATGAATTAACAGAAACAGTATCTACTTCTTTGTGCAACATCAGAGTACAATCAACACTTTTACTAACAAACAACAGGATAACAGCAGGTACCACGCAGCATTCTAGGTTTGTCTCCAAAGTGCTCAGATTTCTGTCAATTGGCAATTTACCCAATGCCCTGCTTCTCCCTCCAAACACCTTCCAAACGTTCTCTTATCCCACTTAAATTTAAAACAACTTGATTTATCAAAACTTCTAAGAATAAATGAATGGAGATGTGCTAAATCACTGCTCTTAAAAAGATAAATTATAGAGATTCACGAAAAGATTTTGAAAATATTTTGGTTACAGATATGAGTTTTAAATAATACTGTTGGCATCTGGTGGTAGACTGAAAGGTAACATCAGATGATTCTGTCACCTGCTTTAAAATATAAAAAAGTAAGCACTATTAACATAGAAGTTACTGACACTTAAGACAAATGATGTCTGAAAATTACCGACAGAGGAGTCATAAAATTAGTGACTGTGAAAGTGACATTACCACACTCAGTCCTATTCTCTTTCCAATCAAGTTAATGTCTAAAAAAAATGACACTGGGGTATGTTTGACTATGGTGTCCCCAAGTAATAAACTGTCTTGTCTGTATCTTAAATAGTTAGGAAGAACTTTCAAAGAAGAGGAATTTTATCATACAATTACAGTAAATGAAGAAAGCAGAATTTCTTAACATGTTTTGCAACAAGATGACATAAAGCTCCTGATCTCTGCCTGCAGTGTCCACCAGCAAGTCCATTTAGTTTTAGCTACATTCATGATTTGTAAGGCAGGTATGATTTTAGTGCGTACCTGGGAAGAACATTCTAGACTCTACCAAGTATCAATCTTGTGATTTTCATACACAGAACACTCCCAGTTCTGCAGAATAAATACTAACAACCCAATTAATAAAACTTGCTTCTTTAATAGTAAGTCAATAGCCATGGCCCATCCTTTATCACTAATTATTCTTAGAACCATTATTAAAAGATGAAAGAAAAAAAGTTATAGTCAAGTTAAGATTTATTTTAAAATTTTTCTTCCATGAAGAAGAAAGGATCAAAAATGACATAAAAATAATTAAATATTCAAAGTTTTAACCTCTAGTTACATAGTTAAATTTCAAATCAGAGACTGTAATCATTAATCATTCCTTTATATATAAGGAAGAATCTTGGGAGTCAGAAGACCTGGACTGCAGTCCAATCTCCACTTAGGGTAAATCAACCCCTCTCTGCCTCTCTGTACCTTTATCTTCTTAATCTATTTAAAGGATCTACAGTTTCCATCTACTTCACATGGCTGCTGGGAAAATCAGAAGTAAAAGTACTTGAAAACTGCTGGTCACTTATCCAAGCATAGTTTACTCATTCTTTGTTTGCTGATACTGTCTAAGGTATTTTGGAATTTACAGAGTCAAGCACTTACAATATTCACCCTTTAATGTCTTTCTGCAATGTTCAGGAAATTAAACGCAATCCTGTTTTCCTAAAAATAGCATCTGGGTTTAGTGTCATATTTTACAAACACAGAAGTATGGTGAATGATGAGCAATCTGATTTGGTTAGGTCTGATGTATTCTAAGTCAAATAAAATATTGGTTAGGGAATTCTCCAGCAGTCCAATGATTAGGACGCTGTGCTCCCACTGCAGGGAGCATGGGTTCAATGCCTGGCTGGGGAACTAAGAACCAGCAAGCCATGCAACACTGTCAAAACTATATGCACACATGTACATATACATGCACACACACATATATATTCTCCATTTGTTAAAAACTTCTGCTCTTCTAGGTAATTATCAAATAATCTGAAATAGGCTTTTAAAAGGATTCGTCTGTAGGACTTATTAAATTCAAAACAACCTAGAATTAAGAGCATTTCTGTTTATAACAGCATTAGAAGCATATGTGAATAGAGTTCAGTATACATAGAATAATAAAGTTTATGTCAATATATAAAGTTGTTACTTGCGGGTAGCATAACTTTCCAAGTAATAAACACTACACAATCTTACGATGATCCACACTGTTCATAAATACCTGGATTAGAGACAGATTTATAAGTAACCAATACAGTTTTTTTTTAATGAGGAGAAAATTATCAAATGCATTCCTGTTAACACATCACAGAAACATCTTTGAGACAGAAGCAGTGCAATCCTAACAAACCTTAGAAGTGCCACAGAAACATAAAATAATTATTTCTGCCCAATTTTAGTATACCTAAATTTAAACACACTTGATATTGAAGTCCGTATTTGTAATTTCAAAGAATATGAAATCCATATTTTAATGGATTTTAATATCAATCCATATTAAACACACTGGATATTGAAATCCATATTTGTAAAGACAACATTTGGATATTGTAATCCAAATACAGGTTTCATATGGAAATCCATATTTGATCAAAGCAAGAATCTGTCATACTAAGACTCCTTTAAATCAGCAATACCCTTAACATGCTTAGGATGTGTGCTTTTTTGGGGGTGGGAGGAGGGTGTGGTACAAACAGAGTAAAGGCTGAGCATCAGGGACACCTATAGATGAAAAATAACTCACACCTAGCTCTGGCTCCTCACGGGTAACACTCCAGAATTTTCCAGTTAAGGCACTGCTTAATTTTCATCTCTCTGCTGACACTGTGATAAGCAGAGACACTTGCAATAATTAGATTGTGTTTTTCTGTGTGCTATATGAAAAAAATGTGTGTTTATACTGAGACCTGTTGTTGCTGCTGCTGCTAAGTCACCTCAGACATGTCCGACTCTGTGTGACCCCATAGACGGCAGTCCACCAGGCTCCCCATCCTTGGGATTCTCCAAGCAAGAATACTGGAGTGGGTTGCCATTTCCTTCTCCAAAGCATGAAAGTGAAAAGACAAAGTGAAGTCGCTCAGTCATGTCCGACTCTTAGTGACCTCATAGACTGCAGCCTACCAGGCTCCTCCGTCCATGGGAGTTTCCAGGCAAGAGTACTGGAGTGGGGTGCCATTGCCTTCTCACTAATGACACAATGTCACCACATTGTACTTCAAAATTCCCTGCTTTCCAATGGTTCAAAAGCACCACATCAGATGACTGGCTCCCCCAGGATTCAAAGAAGGCTGCATCGATGTTCCTTCCACTCTTGCCACACAGGCAACTTGATCCAAAGACCTTATTTGAGGAAACAATCATTCAGAGCACTGGTTCTCAACCAGGATGATTTTGTGCCCCTAAGGGACACGTGACAATGCCTGGCTATTTTTGGTTGTCACCAGTAAGGGGGAGGTGTGGCGCTATTGGTATCTAGTAGGTGGAGGTCAAGGATGCTGCTAAACATTCTGCAAAGCGCGGGACAACCCGCCACAACACAGAATTATCTGATTCCAAATGTCAATAATGCCGAGGCTGAGAGACCTTCATTTAGAGGATGCCTATAAAGTTTATTATGGTCCAGAGTGGGGCCTCTAAAAATTCCTTTTAAGTTTATTTATTCAGCTATCAAAACCATGACAGTGGTTTCATTTCTGGAATCAGAAATTGTGTCTTTATGCTATCTTACAGAGAGTGAATGAAGCTGATATCACTCCTTTTAAGGCAGTATCTGGTATGTTTCACAAGATAAAAGACTTCCCATTTGAAACCATGCTGGGCGTGACTCCCAAATTCTTTCACAATTAATCAAATACTGTCTCTTGCCAACCCAACAGTTTCATTTCAGTGAACAGAAGCCCAGCAAAGATGATTTCAACAATATAAAAGCCACCTGCAGCTTTCAGGAGGCATTTGAAAGGCCAAGAGAAGCTCTACAGGGTTCCATCTTGGCAGTACTCTCTTGGGTCCCATCTTAAAGGCAGTCTAACCATTGCTGTCATCTTTCTAATTAAGTGGGCTGCCAAAAAAACCAAACAAACAACTTGAGTAATGTCGCTGGCACGACACCGAGTCTGATGTGAACTCAACATCAGACTTGGAGCATCATCACTGAAAGTTGCTGCTGAAAAGCGGGTTCTAAGAATGCAGAAGCTCAAGGTCAGGAATCATCCTTGCTGCTCAGTCACAGCTGTGCCCCCATCTCTCTCCTGCAGACTCAACTACAAAGACACTACAAACATCTTAGAGACAGTAATAAAAAAGGGTTAGAAAGATCTCTGATACACATGCTCAAAGGCACTGTTTAAAAAATACTTTTCCAACCAAAAATGATAAGTCGTCTTTCGTCTGCCTCTTTCCAACCTCTAAACTCATCAAAGCCAAAACAGGCGGAATTATCTGAGCCTTCTCCCTTACTTCAGAGATGAGAAATCTACATAAAACGCAGAAATCAAAGATTTCTGTCAGAGCTAGATGTCAGGGCTAAAACCCAGCCCTGTAGAGTCCTAGCTGAGTCCATCTCATGACATGACCTCTGCTTAAGAACTGGCCCAAAACTCTCTGCATACGAATCTCTCACAGACCTGGATATAACCCTAAAGCCATCTCTCTCTGCTCTGTAAAGCCAAATCATCTCCGTTTTTCTTCCACACTCTTTTGGGGACGGGCAGGTACATGCTGTGTGCTACGTGATATTCCACAGCTCTTCTCCCATTTCTTTACTTTCTAGAGGACACTGAGCGAAAATGTAAAGGGAAAACAGAGGGCACCAATCCAGGCCCAGTGTTCCACAGGAGTCTCAACAGAGTTCACCTCTACAGGTCATTTCTTATCACCTCAGTTATAAAACAAACAAAAGGTTTTTATATAAGTAGGGAATTCCAGCAGATGTTATGCACATTTTAAGCTCTCTCAGTAGTGATAACTATCCAGGATTTTTCCACAACGTAATTTTCACTGATAGATTTTCACTTATTATGACTACATCCTAGCTGGCATTTTCTTTTTAAATCTCATTTAATCCCTGTTTTACCAATGAGAAAATGGAGGCTTAAAGAGGTTAAGTACTAGCTGGAGGCCACATAGCTAAGAAGACAGAAGTCAATTTGGATTCAAGTTTGTCTGAGTCCTGATTCTTTACCATCTTGCTGGACCACCCCCAGTGACTGACTGTCATCTACTGAAAATCTACACGAAAACCCTCATCGCACAATCACTGCACCAAACGGAGTCTCAGGAAAACCCAGTTCCCGGACCTTGATGCCTGGCAGATGAGTGACCTGGCCCCAGTCACAGACCCAGTCACAGTTGGTGCTGCCAGAGGGATGGGGGCCCAGGTGCCCTGCCTCCCACTGTAGGTCCTGCTCACCAGCCTCCCAGGAAAACGGGAGCAAGCCCAGGAGGGCACGGAAACCTACCCTTTATCCACTTAAGAGTTCGGAAGCATTCACCCTAGAGCACATCTGGGAACTAGAAGCAGAATAACTGGAGAGGAACACTACCACCTGAGACTCTGCTAACAGTTAACACAAAGTGTTTCTGATACAACTGAAAAAAGCTGTAAGTGATATTCTGGGGAAAGAAATTCATATCCCACCTATATAAAATATACACAGTACAAAAGGTAAATTTTAACCAAATGACAGTTACTAAATTCTCAAGTAGTGAGAGGTGGATTCATATGCTTTTATCTCTACTAGGTACTTAACAAGTCTTGATTTTGTTGTAGCTAAGTATCATTTTTACTTGTGACCAAGAGGCTCAGATGGTAAAGAATCTGCCTGCAATGCAGGAGGCTCAAGGCTGAGAAGATCCCCTGGAAAAGGCAATGGCAACCCACTTCCATATTCTTGCCTGGAGAATTCCATGGATAAAACCTGGTGGGCAACAGTCCATGGGATCCCAAAAGAGTCAGACACAACTCAGCAACTAACACTGTAAGTATGATTTTACATTTGAACCAGTAAATTTTTCTGTGGAACTATTTTTATAATTTTTGAGATTATTTTATGATTTATACTGGTCTCTCAATAACAACCTGTCCTGAACACGCACTGAGGATCCCAACAAAATAATCCATCAGGGCTTGACTGGCAATAGGAAAACAGTTGAGATGTGATGTTAGGAAACTTTCTGTTAATAAACCTTGAAATTTTTACACATTTAATAAAACAGAAAGAACATATTCCTAGCTTTTTAAAAAAACAAAAACAAAAAACTAAACTACAACGTACAAGAAAAACCAGATAGCGCAAAGTAAAAAGCTGTCAGCATCGTATAAAATTTTTAGAAATCTGTGTCCTATGCGCTTTAGTCCCTTCAGTCATGTCCAACTCTTTGCAATCCTATGGACTGTATCCCACCAGGCTCCTCTGTCCATGGGATTCTCCAGGCAAGACTACTGGAGTGGGCTGCTGTGCCCTTTCCAGGGGATCTTCCCAACCCAGGAAATCTTTCTGACACAGGGATCGAACCCACATCTCATGTCTCCTGCACTGGCAGGTGGGTCTTTACCACCTTTACCACTGGGATGCCTGAAAGTACTTACTGTGTGCATCATATATTTAGAGATCTACAATTGCATATAAATTGTAAATTAACTCTTACATACTCTAAGCTAATCATGAGACAAACTGAAAGTTTGTTTAAAATTCTCGAATAAAAAATAGTATTCACAAGTTTTCTGTTCTCTAAAAACTCACTTGGCCAAACCATCCCTATAATTAAGTATCTCCAAAAGCATTTAATTGGGGCTTACCTATATGTGATCTTTTAATTGCTGCAAATCAGGAGGTATAAAGACTCTTCTAATAAAAACAATCCATGCAACCCAGTGAAGCCTGAGGAAATGGGAGAAGATAGGAAAGACAGGTACCTCGTAGTTTGAGAGAAAATCTAGTAATTCTGATTGAGATGGGATGTAGAGAAGTGGTTTCATCACTCGGCGGACAAACTTCTCAATGTAAACAGCACTCATGGGGCCTTTGTATTCGATTGGTCCAAAACTAGTACCAAAAAAAATAAAAATAAAAAAATAAAAATACACCATGCATTAAACCTGTAATATATAACTGAAATCATCAATACCACAAAATGAAAACGGCCTACTTTAGGATCCCAACTGGTTCATATGTCAGTAGCCTTCCTTGTCTCAAGAGGGTAACTGGAAGCCTAATTAAAAGCAAGCATTTTATGTGAGGGGAGGTACAACTGGCCATTACTTTGTAATATGAAATTAATTCTGTAAACTGAATTTCAGAGCAAAGTTCATTCTAGTCTCTGAAAAAAAAATTAATTCTCACAGTAACATTTCTATAAAAACAATAAACAGGCAACTCTGAAAACTGACCAAATGCCAAAGGATTCCAGGATCTTTACACAATTCTGCTGTGGGGTGGGGGAAGGGAGAAAGGAGGGGGAGGGGTAGACTTTCCTTTTCAAGTCACTGTGAAATAAGGAACAAGTTGAGCAGTTGGTCCTTGGCCTACTACAAAGTAGTCATTAAATATTTTCAGAGGCACTTAACACAAAGGATCACTAAATAAACCTTAAACCTACTTAAAACTTTATTACAACAAAAAATTATATGAAGGTATGAAGTCAGGGAACTGTACAAATGATCTTTCCTGTTTTCCCAGGCAGTTGTGCTTGGGGACACACAGGAATTTGATTTAGTACCGATAAGCAATACTGCCAACACCAAGTTATCCTCCTAAGCTAATCAGAATGCTCACAGGGCTTTCTTCACTCTTGCACAACACACATTGCTCAAATATAATTGGATGGTATGTGGCGAGGATGGGGGTGTACGGCGAAATTCATCAGATTTATACCCACTCTCTCTGAATAGAAACTGACACTAAGCGTCCTGTTAACAGCAACAACAGAGCACAGAAAAGAACTACATAAATGGGGATCACAATATTAATATATAATAATAGAAATTAATACACATACACAGACATATAATGCAGAATATGACAGCAGACAGAGGAATATCAGCATGAAAGAGGTAAAAATAGCATTCTACACACACAGCAGAGACACTGGGTCAGCCACTCTATCGATTCAAGACTTACTACAATTCATTTGCTAACTAATTTGTTTTTAAATTACTACCACCAACAACCCCATCATTCACCACCAATTTTTAATTTAAAGGAAGAAATCAAAAAAATCTAATAACTTATTTTGCTTAGCAGAAAGTGGGCAAGGGACCTGGAAACCTCGTCCACTCAAGCAAATCAGGCTCTGCTGAGGTTCCCAGCTACCGTGTTACAAGGGTCCCAGGGATCAGGTGTAATGAGAAGATCCCCAGATACAGGTTGTAGAGCACATTTTGCCAGCACACCATGGCCACTGCTTTTGGACAAGCTGACTGAGGGGAAGTGAATTCTGCACAGAGTGTTTTGGTAAAACTACTTCTTGCTTCAGAGCCTTTCCTAAACTGCCTTTGTGACTGGCAACAAAACAAGTCAAAAAAAACTTGCAGTCTGCTCCCACAAAACAGGAAAGCCTGTTAATTTCTATAGGTAGCTACTGCTAGTTAAGCTGTTACACAAACAGCACAAAATACAAAAAGGCTACTTTTTCGTGTCTTTGCTGTAGCACTTTATTTTTTGGTACAATAGGAATGGTAGATGTTGAAATGAGTATTAATGGTTCTGAATTGACTCAAACAAGTAAAGGTTTAACAGGCCAAGATGAGGGGCAAGCACTTGAAGGTATACCAGCCTCAGATTCCTCATGTGTAAAATAAGAGGGCTGGACTAAATATTTCTGATGTTCCTTTCATGTCCTTTCAATCTTTCTTAAAACTAAGAAAACCAATAGTGTAAGACAATGCTGCACACCCACATATCCTGAAATGACATTTGTACTCAATTCAAGCGAACTCTTGTGATTTTAATGTCACATCGAGTTAAGTCTACCTCTGGGCAGCAGGCTTGGTTACACACAGTCGCAAGGCCTACACTCCCTGCTAGCCACGTGCGCCCTACTTGCAAGAAAAGAAACACAGGGATCTCTTCAGGGCAAGCTCATCGCCCATTACATACTACCGAGGTTTAGAACTTACAAATATTAATATAATACCATATACTTACCTTAAAAAAAAGAAGTGACCATCAGAAAGTTACTCAGAGAAACTGTCTTTATACCCAGAGGGAAATTTGAGGGTGGAGATGGGGAAGGAATGTGTGTTTTCGCTCAAATACTATTCAATAGCTCCTGAGAAACAACACTCTGAGCCACACAAGTTTTATGTTAGAGACACAGGAATGTGCTGGAAGGGGATAGATAATCCACACATGATAGTCTGGTGATATCTGTAATAAATCTGCATTGATTAAGGCCCAAGAATTTTAGAGGGAGGTAATAAAGCCTAAAAGTGAAGTGAAGTGAAGTAGCTCAGTCGTGTCTGACTCTTCGCGACCCCATGGACTGTAGCCCACCAGGCTCCTCCCTCCATGGGATTCTCCAGGCAAAAATATTGGAGTGGGGTGCCATTTCCTTAAAGTTCTTACTGGTCAACTCTTCTTAACCCTTCAGTAACAAACTTCAAGCCAATTACACTGAACAGAGCCCAGAATTTCATCTTCTGTCTCCAAAATCCTTCAAGTCAGATTTTAGACCTAACATCCACAGCAGGATTTCCCAGGTGGCTCAGTGGTAAAGAATTCACCTGCCAGTGCAGGAGCCACAGGAGACACGGGTTCAATCCCTGGGTTGAGGAAGATTCCTTGGAGGAGGAAATGGCAACCCACTCCAGTACTCTTGCTGGGATAATAGACAGAGGAGCCTGGAGGGCTACAGTCCAGAGAGCCACAAAGAGTCGGACACAACTGAGCAACTAAACAACCCAGAGCAAGGCCTGGGCAGTTCTCCAAAATCAAGCACCAGTATTTCTGCAGCAAAATGAGTACAGTGGCACCTGATGTGGTACAAAGACTATAGGGGGCCTCTCGGTACTTTAGGCAAGATGAATGCATTTGGGGACGATGTTCATGGAACTCTTTCAGGTCTTCAAAGCTCTCTGGATTTCAGAATGAGATTATAGGATTGCACACTTGTAGTTTTTTCTTCCCAATTTGAAAAAATGTTAGATATCCTCCTGACTATGTTATGCTGCTACACAACAGGATAAGGACTTTAGTACATTTTTTATTCCTTAAAATATTACTATAATATTTGAAACATATAGCCACACAGCGGAGTAACCAGTACAACTGAAAACAATGCTATTGAATACGTAATAACATGGAAAAATGTTCACACACAAAAAAGCAGCTGAGGAGATAAGCTGAGGAGATATTACTACCATCAATACATGACCTCATTTTTTTAAGTAAAAAAAGGGAGGTGTGGATATGTACAGTCACAGGAGGATATAAATCAAAACACATAGTGATTATAGATGAATGATAAATCACAGATCTTTCTATTTACTTATTTTTGCTTATTTGTTATTTTCTCAGTTTTCTACAGTAGATACTTTTAAACAGGATAAAACAAAAATTCACTTTGAAACTGATAAACTGAATTGGATTAGAAACACTTCTTGAAAGTTCTTACCTCCGATGATACAGATATATTACAGGAAAATAAAAAAGTGTTTCTGTTTTCTGCATTTCCCCTGATTCCACCAACAGTTAATTGCGACAAACAACACCTGCAAGTCAAAGAAGGTTTCAAATGACTATAAATAACAACTGAAAAATCACCAAGATTTAAAAAATAAAACTATAGAAATGAAACAATCTCTCTCTGAAACAAATCGTTTTGGGTGTTCAAAGAAGGGCATCTGACAAGGACAAAGAAAGACTCTAGTAGACACTGTCCAGCTGGGACTCTGAATATTTTGCACTCTGGTCCAAGAGGAAAATGAATTGCTTCAAATCCTGAAGTGAAGGAAACCAAATAACTTTTTCTAAGCATGATTATACTAAAGCTTACCAGTAGGATATGTCTTTTGATAGTCAAACTGAGCATCTGAGAATAAAAACAATCTTACCTACAGCTGACATACCAAAAATTTCAAAGGACCGTTTTTAACAATATTAAAAACCAATAAAGATAATAGATGACTAGAACTATACTCTAAAATATATTATCAGATAGCAAAAATATGGATTAAATATGTATTTATAGGCAGATGCTGAAGTATTTAAGGAGACGTATCCCAGTGCCCGAAATTTACTTTGAACTGTACCCAAAATGGGATGGATTAACAGTTAGACTGGAGCAGAGTTTCTCACCTTTGTTACTACCGACACTTTGAGCATGAACTGATACAGGTTTTTTGCTGCTGTTTTATTTGTTTTTGCTGGGGCCAGGGGTGGGGAGGACACACAGTGGATGTCAGATGCGGTGGGATCCCTGGGCTCCCCTCTCTAGTAGTGACAACCCCAAACCTCTCCAGACAGTCCCAAAAGTCCTCTGAGGACAAAACTGCCTCTAGTTGAGAACCACAGATTACATGGATGATAAGATAAACAGATACATGATAAAACAAGCCTAATAAAATGTTACTAGACGTTAAGTGGCAGACAGAGCTCGCCTTTGCTATTATATGTTTTAAAATCTTTGTAATAAAGTACTGAAAAATATGAAGACTACAAATGAAAAGTCACTTTCAGATGCCTTGTACTGACCAGAGAGCAGTACTGCTCAAAACTTAATGTAAACTCTCAAGAACTCCTTTTATACTCTACCTATACTTTATAACAGTGCCTTTACTAAGGCTGACATCTCAAAAATAGGGCACAATCTACCACATTTGCTAATTTTATTAAGCAGTGTGGCTCCAGAAATTTTTGCCTATTTCCAAAAATAAACCCACTCCTTTTCCCTACTGAGAATATAGAACAATAAGCTCTCAATTTAGAAGGAACTGAAATTTTTTTTGAAAGGCAGCAGAGTCCCTCAGTTGTGGATGGCACTGTAACCTCCACCACTTGTCCTGTGGCCTTAACAAACTATTCTGCCCTCTAAACCCCAGGTCGTGCTTCAGGGCAACCAGCATCAGCTTGCAGGGCTGTGCTAAGGAGCAGGGGCCTGCACACCAGCACGCACTCCCTACAGTCACTCTGAAGGACATATTCCTTAGGCTGGCAGTAATACAACAAGTAGTTGACACGTACCCTAAAGTACAACACACTCTCACCTTTCCCCCAAGTGCTCTAAACGAGGAATGACTGACAAAGGGGTGACTTCCTTTAAGCTTGCCTCCCAGAGCTCCCTTAGGGTTGTTTTCTTCCCACAAGTGTCCCCAGCTTAATTACTATCAGCCATTCTTAAGGGGAGTTGCGGTGGGAGTGGGCGGAGACAAGGAATAGATTGATTCCATGGGTCCAAAGCTGGAACACAAAATCACAACCCCCTGAGAATCAACGCTATCAATACAAAAATCAATGTATTTATATAGTACTTAGCACCACTTTCAGGGGTATAACTTAATTAAAAAGGTTTTGCTAGGCTGGGCAGGAAGTCTAGCCAACATTTATAACATTGTTTCTAAGAAAATCCAACTGAGAGTTCCAAATGAACTTCTGAAACTCAACTGTGCCACAAGTCACCCCCGATCAGTGGGAATCAGTGGGTTTCGGCAGCAGCCTCTTAGAAACCTGTGGGATGCTTTTTGGCTGACTGCACCAGTCGGGGGGTGCTAGAGGGCATGTGGTGGGCAGGTGCCATGGCACCAATGTCCGGCAGTGCTTCAAGCTGCTCTGCACATGGAACGATCCTCCAAATCACCCAGAACAGTTTTAAACATCCTGCCAAACACTGACATGGAGGGAAACCTGTTTATTATTATTAAACTCAGATCTTGACTCCATTTTATATATGTCAATCCAAAGCATGGCTTCTGTGTTCACTGAATTTCTCAAGAAGGCAACATCTGTTTAACTGAGGGCAGAAAGGACTTTCGTTGGCTCAGAACTTTACCAAGAGCTGTTCACCATTTAGAAAAATCAAGTCACTGAGAGCAATGCCCTCGTGGCCCCTGTGTGGCCAACATATCCTACTTTATGAGGCTGCATTTGTAACTGTTCCTGCTATTATAACTCATAGTGGTTCTCTATTGCCTTCTCCTACATAAAGGTATAGGGACCTAACTTACCCCAGCACTTACATACTAAAACACATGTTTAATTATACACCATTTTTCTTTTTTCCCTTATCTTTCTGTTACAATTAGTGCATTAAATTGGCTACATCAAAACTATATGTATAGGGAAGTTTTATCATCTATGAATACCTTCTGAGGACAGAAAAAGGGATATCAAAAAATACTTGTTTATAAAGGTCAACTGGGATCCACTGGATTGAAAACCACTGCCAGACAGAAGGCCTGTGTATCAATTGTCTATATATCCCTTTTACCAAGAGTGAAGGTGGCATTCATTAAACATTTGTTGAATGTAGCTATGGTCTAGGTATTTGAAACATCTGCCTAGTTACACTGTAATCATGACCCATAAATTCTATTACGTAAAATAACCAGCAAATATTAACAGTATATTCAGTGAGGATTTTCAGTCTCCCCACTGAAACCAGACAACCTGGCACCCTGAGATGAGCACTGGCCTCATCACGAGAAAACGTGGCATCTCCTCTCACTCCTGCCTCTTACCAACTACGACAAGCACAATCAGAAAGCCTCTGCTCACAGGGGCTTTACGATTTAGGGCTAGAAATAAGGCTCCTGGCCTTCACCCTGGCAAAATCAGCCATCTGGGAAAGGTGTCTCTGTGGGGAGAACCTGCCCTGCACCTGGACTGCCAGTCATCTGATGGTCAGGCTGAATGTCCAGCTTACCTGGTCTGAAAGCCGACTCGCTGCCTGTTCAATTTCAGCCCTGGCGGCGATGGACTGGCCACACCACGGAGCATAGAAGAACAGCAGCACCACCTCCGAGTCCCGGCGAATATGCTCCGCGTAGTCCAGCTGCCCCCGGAAGAGGTCAACAACTGGAGACCTCGGGGAGAAAAAAGCTGACAGGTGGCTTTGCTGGAATTATCACATCTTTTGCTCGACTAAAAAAGAGCAAACACAAGATTGTTTAGTTTATCTTCTAACAACAGCTCTGTGTAGAAAGAGAACAAAGCTTAAAAGAAGAGTCTTCTCTTAAATAAGAAAAAGGACTTCCCCAAACACTGGCCTAGAGGATAAAAGCAGTACTTTGTGCTAAGCGAAGGCAAGATTTGACTGAGAGAATGCAAGACTCAAATGACATGTTAAAAACATTCTCTAACACTGTCTGCCCCGGGTGTGGGGTGGGAGGGCAGTGGAGAGCAGAGAAGAATGTCTTTGAATAATCCAGACTCTTGCCTCCCCCACCCAAAAGACTCCATCCTTATCTCTCTGCAGCCTTGCTCTCCACAAGCCACTGATGTCCAGGGTTTCAGAGCCACCAGTGAGGTTGCTCAGAATCAAGAGGGGGAGCACGCATGGCACCACTAGGAGGCATGGGAAATGCTTACAGTTCACGCACATAAGCCCATCAGCTGCGGCTGGCCTGTACTTGGGACACTCAGGTAATTAAAAGTAGTAATAATGTAGACGTCTCCATTTGTATGTGTGCATCACGATCCAAAGGTTAACAAAGATGAATAGCAAAGCAACTGCCCACTTAACTGGAAAACAGGTTTCCTAAGTATGCACTTAAGATTCACAGAAGGTCAGGGGAAGAAAGAAAATAAAACTAAACAAGTGGCCAGAGCCAAGACAACAAGGTCTGTGCTGAAGCTGCATCCCACCAGGTTAAAGGGCCCCAGTGAGCACTCTTGAGCTGTCCGCACATCTGGATTAAAAGAGTATAAAACCATTAGAGCAGCTTAGCTAAGAAACAAGAGAGAAAATAAAAATGGAACCCTCCAAAATTCAATTAACCCAAAAGAGGGAATTTCCTAGATGTTAGGTGGTTGACACTCTCTGCTTTCAAACTGCTGAGGGGGCTGGGTTTGGTCCCTGGTTGGGAAACTGAGATTCCCGCAGACCATGTGGTACCAGGTTGGGGGGCGTGGTTGGTGGGAGGGGTGGTGTGGAAGGTGAACAGAAAAAAAAAGACCAAGAGACGAAGAAAAACCAGAAAGTAGAAATGGAAAACAAACAGCCAGATGGTAAACACAAACCCAACTATATCAACAATGACATTAAATATAAAAGGACTAAACCATCCAATTAAGAGGAAGAGACTGACAGGCTGGATAATCAAGCAAAACCCAACCATATGCTCTCTAAAAGCATTTTAAACATAAAGACATAGACAGCATGAAACCACAGGGATGGGAAAAGATAAACTACATACACAGTAAGCACAAAAAAAGCTGTAATAAATCATTAGGTGAAAGGATAAATAAACTAATTTGTGTGTTCTTACAATTAAATGTCACTCAGTAATTTAAAACAAACTGATACATACTATAACTAGATGAGTTTCAAAATACACTGAAAGAAGTCAGACACTAAAGAATATATATAATATGAATGCATTGACATGAAATTCCATAACAGGCAAAACTCGTCTATAATGAAATCCATCACATCAGCAGTGGTCTGGAGTTGGGAGTAGAGCACAAAGACTGGCTGTAGAGGGCGCTGAGTAAAGTTTCTGGGGACAAGGAATTAACAGGGTAGCGGTGGCTACACCAGCCAAAAGCCATGGACCTACACATGTAAAATGTGTGAATTTTACCAAATGTAAATTACAGTACAATGGCATTGCTGAGAAACAAGTTTGGCTGATGGGTCACCTCATTGGTGACGACTGCTCCGACGATTCTCCCAATTTTTTTCTCTCTCTCAGATTCCTGTTAGTTGCTTTCAACAGCCCTCACCATAATCTGTGACTTACTTATTTACCTGTTTATTAACTCCATAAGGGTAACAGCCCTGGCTCTCTTCTTCACTGATAAATCCTCACTGTTTAGCAGCTCCCAGTACTGCAAAGGTCAGTAATGTGTGAAATGAACAAACCTACCCTATTCACCTCATTTGAATATATGTGAAAGCAAATTAAATCCATACAGACATATATTATTAATCTGAATCAAAAATGTCAGAAGGTCCATTTGCATTACAAGGAATGATTCTAAGGACCACTTGACTCTGTTCTAACTTTATATGTGTTCAAATGAACTTGATCATCTGGTCTCTCAGTACAGAGCAAAGTAGCAGGACAGAGGAACAGGTAGGAACATGCTGCCAACTCTGAGATATGCAGCAGACAGACAGATAATTAGAACCAAAAAAGCAATCAGACATCTAGGTTGCTTCCATGTCCTGGTGGTGGTTTAGTCGCTAAGTCAAGTCTGACTCTTGCACACAGACTGTAGCCTGCCAGGCTCCTCTGTCCATGGGATTCTCCAGGCAAGAATACTGGAGTGGGTTGCCATTTCCTTCTCCAGGGAATCTTCCCCACCCAGGAATCAAACCCAGGTCTCCTGCACTGCAGGCAGATTCTTTACCAACTGAGCTATGAGAAGCCTCTGCATGTCCTAGATATTGTAAATACTGCTGCAATGAACACTGGGATACATGTGTCTTTTTCAGCTATGGTCTCTCAAGGGTATATGCCCAGTAATGGGACACAGAAGCAACCTAGCTGTCCACTGACAGATGAATGGGTAAAGAAGTTGTAGTGTAATACAATGGAATATTATTCAAAGCCATGAAAAGGAATGCATTTGAGTCAGTTCTAACAAGGTGGATGAACCTAGAGCCTATAATACAGAGTGAAGTTAAGTCAGAAAGAGAAAAACAAATACTATATATTAATACATATATACAGAATCTAGAAAGATCGTGCTGATGAACCTGTTTGCAAGACAGCAATGGAGACACAGACATAGAGAACACACTTGTGAACACAGTGGGGGAAGGAGAGGGTGGGATGAACTGAGAGTAACACTGAAACCTGTGTCACTGTATGTAAAACAGCCAGTGTGCAAACGCTGTGTGACGCAGGGAGCTCCAGCCAGTGCTCCGTGACAGCCCCGAGGGAGGGGACATATGTGTACCTGTGGCTGACTCATGCTGACGTACGGCAGAAAGCAACACAATACTGTGCAGCAATCATCCTTCAATTACAAATACATAAATTAAAAAAAAAAGAAAGAAATCATACCAAGAAATACCCAAGACCAAAGCTATTCTTAAGAGCCTTGGGTCATTTAGTTTTGAGGAAGAGTACACACCCTTCTCTACATCTAGAAGGTGTCAGCTTCCTGAATTAAGACAGTTTTAAATATATTGTTTCCCCATTTTAACCAAAAATTATTAACATCATAAAGGAATGCTGTTAAAAGAGCAAATCTCCTATTTACGCACTCACGCTAATATTTTAACTCTGCAATCAGGGAGCTTTGCCTAAGTAAAACATCTTCATAACCCCAAAAACTCAGTCACTTACACAATAATTTAAAAAAAAAAAAGTTCACTGAGCAAATGTCACTGTGCTTCAGGCACTGCTGTATAGGAACTAAGGCTATAGGAGCAGGGACCTGTTCTCAAGGGGGCTTCCTTTCTCAGGAAAGAAGACATGCAAACAAGCAAACCTGTAAAGAGACATAAAACCATACAAAATGATCACGCTCACTGGAGAAGTCAAAACGGAAATGTGGCAGGGCACCTGGAAGCTCCTCCATGGGGTGGTGGTCGGGGTGGTATCTTTTAAGCTGAGACGTGAGCGACAGGAAGGCAGTCACCCAGAGGGAAGGCCCTGAGGCAAGCTGACACATTCTGACAAGTCCAAAAGTCTTTGGAGGTATTATTTTTCTACTCTTCAGATTTGGTGGTAAGAGTTAAATATGCAAACGGAGGGAAAATGCAGGTCTGTGGCAAATCAAACAAAGGACAATCATCAACCTAGTACTGTTGATGAGCTAGCACCTCAAGTAAACAAGCCAGACAAGCCAGTGGCCCGTCAAAAAGCAAACATAACCGGGGCAGAGAAACTCATGCGTCTGCCCCAAAAGAAGCATTCATGTGTTGCCATTTAACTCCTAAATTAACTACTGTTTTTGAGAAACTATACGGAGATTAAAGATTTCCTGCAGCTTTGAAGCCAAAGTCTCAGGGACCAAACTCAAAAGAGCTGGTTGCAAACAAGGAAGTCCTGTCGCAACTCCCAATTTCTATACCAGAATCACTCTCTACACATCCTTCCAAGGAGAGTCTGAGGCAGGTTTGAGCTTACAAAACAAAATAAAGCAAAATGAATATATACACATAGAGATATAATGGGGGACAGGGAAGCCTGGCGTGCTGCAGTCCACGGGGTCCCAAAAGTCAGAGATGACGGAGCAACTGAACAACAGAAATAACAGAGACAGACACCCAAAGACATACTTATAACTTTTTCCCCACAAAAACACACCCACAAAGCAGGGTAAAAGGAAAAGATGAAGTCATGGACATTCAATGCATAGAAAGGCAGCTAGGACAGAGATTAAGTGCTCAGAAATACACAACTAATTATTAATAGTGTTTCAACCCCAAATCAACCTTTTTTCTTTTTTAAAAATAAGCAATAAGACACTAAAGGGGGTTGTCTTATTTCAGGTCTGGAGCTATTAATAAAAAATAACTTAAAAAAATTTTACTCTTTAAGCCTCTGTCTTCATTAACACACAAGATCTTAAAAGCAAAATAGGAAAAGAGCAGCAGAAATATCAGAGTCAGTTGTAGAACAATAAAGTAGTATCATGACACCATTCAATCAAAGAAAATTATTTAAAAATCAATTTGAGTCTATTAAAAGACCGTCAGATTTGTGGCACAGAAAAGAACCTGGACAGGCAAACAGGCTGTTCACTGGCTCATTCTCCTTGCCTGAAGCAGGTGGGATCTTGCTCAGCCTGCTCCATTAACTGATTGACACTTCTTCCTGAAATCTCAAAGGACTTTCATTTTCTCCTAAGTCTTGTTCTCGCAGAGAAAAACACTACATTTTATTGCTATAAATGGACAAACTGATGCAAGTAAGCTCTCCACCCTTGGAGGAGAGAGAAGCTGTCTTCCTCATCTGAACTCGAACACCACGTTGCCATATTCTACCTTGTAAAATACTTTGTGTAATTCCCTTGTGTAGGACGTGACACAGAACACAGTTAAGAGCCTGGTTTCTGACAATAAAGGATTCAAACTCCAGCTAAGCCACTTATTAGGTGGAAGTGAATTGGGGCAAGTTTTTGCAACATGGCCAAAGCTCCACTCCTTCATGTGTAAACTGGAAGAGTAAGAATGTGTGTGTGTGTCCAAAGCTCCACTCCTTCATGTGTAAACTGGAAGAGTAAGAATGTGTGTGTGTGTGTGTGTGTGTGTGTGTGTGTGTGTGTAAGAATGTGTGTGTGTGTGTGTGTGTGTGTGTGTGTGTGTGTGTGTATCTCTCCAGACTTTGCTTGGTGACTTAAGTGATCCATAACAGGCCCTCAGGTCAAGTGTTAAATAGATAAATGCATTCATGGAATCTGTAGTTCTCAAACAGGTGACTCTGTTCCCCAAAGGTCATCAGGTACGATCTGGAGACATTTCTTATTGTCACATTGTAGGGGGTGGGGGGTAAGAGCAGGTAGTAGGTAGAGGCTAGGGATGCCACTGAACACCTCAGAATGTACAGGGCAGACCGCTACCACAAGAATTATCTGAGTCAAAATATCAACAGTACCAAGGCTGAGAAACCCAGCTGGCAGGCTGCACCTGGCACAATGGCAAGTGCTCAATAAGGTTTTTGTTTAGTTTTGTTTTTTTACTGTATGACTTTTTTTTCAACTGGGGTATAGTTGTTTTACAATGTTGTGTTAGTTTCTGCTATACAGCGAAGAGGATCAGCCATACATATACTTCCATGTGTGTGTACACATGCTCAGTCACTCAGTCATATCCAGTTCTCTGCGACCCCATAGACTGCAGCTCTCCAGCCTCCTCTGTCCATAGACTTTCCAGGCAAGAACACTGGAGTGGGTTGCCATTTCCTTCTCCAGGGGATCTTCCTGATCCAGGGATCAAACCCATATCTCCTGCATCTCTTGCACTGGCAGGTGGATTCTTTACCACTGAGCCACCCTGGAAGCTCATAGGTATCCAAGACCTCCTCCTTTTGCATTTCCCTTCCATTTAGGTCACCAGAGAGCATATGTTGAGTTCTCTGTGCTATACAACAGTTTCTCGAGCTACTTAGCAGCAGCAGCAGCGTATATATGTCAATCCCCATCTCCTAATTCATCAGCGATAATTATTATAATTTCTTCTTTCCACTAAAATCTCCAATCTTTTGACATCTCTTTGACAACAGGAGTCATATATTGTCCTAAACAGACTCCATAAAAATGTTCCAAGTTGAAATCTTCCCAGTGGCCGCTATGCCAGTCAGTGGCACCACAAACTTATAAATAAACTGGAGTCCCAGGAGACACATTGTGGACACACCAAAATATGAAAACACACTAGACACGCTAAAACATAAAGCAAAAATTTGTACTTGTGTCCTTTTCCAAAGCAAGACACATTAACTGTCTTTCCCTCCCCCCACCCCACCCACTAGCTCCAGCCTGCTCAGGCCTTTCTCCCAGTTTCAGGAAAACACCAGTCCACCAGTCTTGTCCAGCCCCAGGACCTTTGCACCTGCTGTTTCCTTTACCCTGGACATTTCCCCCGGATCTCCCCAGTGCTGGCCCCTTCCCCTTCTTGGGTGATTCTCCTGTGTAGCTCCCCAGGGAAGGTCTTTAGGCCCCACCCTCATTGCTTCTATTCCCTGCACAGCACTTACTGAAACCCTTTAAGATTATATTAAGGCTACTCGTTTACTGCCTGTATACCACCCCCTGGAATGGAGAACAGGGACTTCTGATATTCCTCACACACCCTCGGGGAGCCGTCCGCATACAGCAGGTGCGGATGAATAATCGTTAGATCCATGAGTGCATGAATTCTCAACGTCCGGGACGCTAATGGTCTTCTACGCCCACCCGAGGCATAGGGAAATAAAATGGGTGGTAAATAAGGGTCCTACAGCATGGGCAAAAGTGACCGGTGCACCCCCAAGAAATCCCAACAGGTGACAAGCACATCAGAACCTGGCCCACCTTTCCTGGTATGAAAGTGGTAGGAAGGGCGCCGGGCAGCACCTCAGAGCCTCCGCCTGAGGGCTCGCTGGCCGGCGAAAAGGGAAAGCGGCGGGCAGGGCCGCCTGCTGCAGGCGGCAGGGTCAAGTCCACCGGCCAGGGCAAAGTCAGGCCCGACTTCCGGAGGCCGCTGCGACCCTCCACTCTGAGGCTCCCAAGCCGGCCACGCGCCGCCGGCCCGGCCAAGGGCCCGGGGCAGGGGGCCGGGGTGGGATGCGGGCCGCCTCACCTGCAGGTAAACTTGAGGGCGAGGAGCAGCGCGCAGCCGAGCGCCACAGCCCCGCAAAGCAGCTCGGGCCGCCGGCGCGCCATGAGAGAGGCGCCGCGCAACCCGCGGCGGAGCCGGCCCTCCGAGGACGCAGCCGGGGCCGGGCTGAGGGAGCCGGAGCCCGCGGGGCCGCCGCCGCCGCCCTCGTCCTCGGCGTCGTCGCTGCTGCTGCCGCCGCCGCCGCGGCCTCCGCATTCCGACATTACATGCTCCCCGTCGCAGGCTTTATACCGCCGCCGCCGCCGCCAAGGGCCCGAAGGCCCGGCCCGGGCCGGCCCGTCGCTCCCCAATCCCGCAGCTCGCCGCGCCCGCTAACCCCGAGCCTCCACGTCAGCCGGGCCGCCGCCGCGGCCCCCGCCCACTCCGGGCAGAGGGCGGAGCCGGACACCACTCGGAAGCCCCACCCCCCGGAGGGCCACACCCCTCGCTCGAGGCGTCTGCGCGGCCCCACCCGCTACCAGCGCCGCCGCGGAGGAGTGTTCGTCCCACAGGCCCCGCCCCGTCCCTGGAGTCTGCGCGCACGCCGCTGTTGCCACGTGCTCGCCCCGCTTACGTCCTTCCGGCCCCTGAGTCTGCGCAGGCGCCGTGGCTAGGTGTCAGGCTGCTCTTACTTTGGGTTCAAGCCAGCGCTGCCCTAAAGCAGCCCCCCGGGCTGCGGAAAGTCACCGCCTGGCTCCGGGAGCTGAAAAGAACTGTGATGGTGACAGCAGTCGTGTCTGGGACACACCTGTGGACTTGCAGTGGCATCAGTACTGACCTCACAGAGATGCTTTGAAGGTTAACTGAGGTCCTTGATGGAAACTGCTGGGCCCATACTGAGTGCTAAAGTCTTAGGGACTGTTCTCTGCCAGTGTCCATTTCCTGCACAGTGAAGTCCTGTGCGCCACGGTACCACTTTCCTACACCACGGCCCTGGGAAAACGGTCTGTGCATCCTATACTCACTTTAGAAATGGGAAAACCGAGGCTTGGAAAAGCCGCTTGACCGCGTCCACTAGGCATTAGGGGAGTAGACTCGAAAGCAATTTGGTTAACAAGCCGCCCAGAGCGATCCCCTGCCGACTCTTAAATCCCTTCTGATTCTAAATGTTAATGAAAGTGAAAGTAGCTCAGTCGTGTCCGACTCTGCGACCCCATGGACTATGCAGCCCTTTGAATTCTCCAGGCCAGGATACTGGAGTGGGTAACCTTCCCTTCTCCAGGGGATCTTCCCAATCGAGGGATCGAACCCAGGTCTCCCCTCATTGCAGGCGGATTCTTTACCAGCTGAGCCACAGGGGGAACTCCAAATGTTCTAAATGTTAGGTCACTTCTAAACAAGTTTTTGTGATTAAAAAGGACAAGCCGGAGAAGGATGAAATATGATTTGAGAGTGACTGGGATTGTTTACCTGGGAAACGTGTGCCTGGAGAATGTCCGTAATTACCGAACAGCTGGGGCCGAAGATCTAGACTAGACTTCCGCTGTCAATAACTTCAAACCAGGTAAATAAAACGCAGAGAGAACTAAGGCAGTATGATACACAAAAACAAAAACAAGAAAAAAAAAAAAAACAGAAGACAAATCACCTATGCCACAAGCCAGCTAGCACCCCGGTGCAAGGTTTCCAGGGAGGTAAAGGGCCTTTACTGACTATGCCAATGCCTTTGACTGTGTGGATCACAATAAACTGTGGAAAGTTCTGAAAGAGATGGGAATACCAGACCACCTGATCTGCCTCTTGAGAAATCTGTATTCAGGTCAGGAAGCAACAGTTAGAACTGGACATGGAACAACAGACTGGTTCCAAATCGCTGGGCTGGAAGAATCACAAGCTGGAATCAAGATTGCTGGGAGAAATATCAGTAACCTCAGATATGCAGATGACACCACCCTTATGGGAGAAAGTGAAGAAGAACTAACGAGCCTCTTGATGAAAGTGAAAGAGGAAAGCAAAAAAGTTGGCTTAAAGCTCAACATTCAGAAAACGAAAATCATGGCATCCGGTCCCATCACTTCATGGCAAATAGATGGGGAAACAGAGGCTGACTTTATTTTTGGGGGCTCCAAAATCACTGCAGATGGTGATTGCAGCCATGAAATTAAAAGACGTTTACTCCTTGGAAGGAAAGTTATGACCAACCTAGACAGCATATTCAAAAGCAGAGACATTACTTTGCCAACAAAGGTCTGTCTAGTCAAGGCTATGGTTTTCCCAATGGTCATGTATGGATGTGAGAGTTGGACTGTGAAGAAGGCTGAGTGCCAAGAATTGATGCTTTTGAACTGTGGTGTTGGAGAAGACTCTTGAGAGTCCCTTGGACTGCAAGGAGATCAGTCCTGGGTGTTCATTGGAAGGAATGACGTTAAAGCTGAAACTCTAATACTTTGGCTACCTCATGCAAAGAGTTGACTCATTGGAAAAGACCCTGATGCTGGGAGGGATTGGGGGCAGGAGGAGAAGGGGACGACCGAGGATGAGATGGCTGGATGGCATCACTGACTCGATGGACGTGAGTTTGGGTAAACTCTGTGAGCTGGTGATGGACAGGGAGGCCTGGCGTGCTGCGGTTTATGGGGTCGAAAAGAATCGGACACGACTGAGGGACTAAACTGAACTGAAAGGGCTCTAGGAATGGCCGCCTTCCTAAGTGGCCCAGAGCACTCAGTTTGTTAACCATGGAGGCTCAACATGTTGGTAGCTCATGTTTGTATGCCATGTTGCTCTTTGGTTTGTATATCTCATCTTTTTTAAAAAAAAAAATACTGTTTTTTTGGCTGCACCAGATCTTAGTTGCAGCATGCGGGATATAGTTCCCTGACCAGGGATGGAACCTGGCCCTCCTGTATTGAAAGTGCAGAGTCTTAGCCACTGGGCCACCAGGGAAGCATCTCCTCTCACAGTACCTTTTTTTTTTTTTTTTTTCCTCTTTGCTTCCTTCCTTTATGTTAAGTGGCTCTATTCTAAAACACTGTTAATTCCTTTACTGATTTAAAACTTTTTTTTTCAGTTTAAGAATACTTAGCGGCGGCATTTAGGAATTCTGTGTTAGTTGCTCAGTTGTGTCCAACTCTCTGTGACCCCACTGACTGTAGCCCACAATGCTGTTCTGTCTGTGGAATTCTCTAGGCAAGGATACTGTAGTGGGTAGCCATTCTCTTCTCCAGGGGATCTTCCTGACCTAGAAATCAAACCTGGGTCTCCCCATTGCAGGCAGATTCTTCACCATCTGAGCCACCAGGGAAGCCCTTCAGAGATTATAATATACATTTTTTTCTGACTCTACTTCAGATTTACACTAACTTAATTCCAGTAAGATACGGAAACTGCTCCAATATAGCTCCATTTCCTCCTTCCATTTTTATGCTATTATTGCTCTTTTTGATCTACTACAAACCCAGTGTTATTATTTTATATAATATTGTTGGAAGAAACTGAGAAAATTTTTTAAAATGCATTTCTAGTTTTTTAAAAGATGTTAACTTTACCATTTCTAGTCCTCTTGGTTTGTTTAGATCTGAGTTAACAGTATATTCCTAACAAAAACAAATACGGTCCAAAGTCATGGGTACTCATTCACTGTAGGCCAATGGGGCAGAATCCACCCTACTCTTTCATAAGATACCTGTCTTTTGCACAGGCCTTTATAAAGTTCAAAGTGCTTTTGTTGCCTCTGAGCTATTTCATGAGACCCACTATATCTTATGGCAGTGCAGGGCGGTGTCTTACAAGCTAGGAGACCAAAGTATGTTTCCTTTACTCCTCTGTTTCCAGACATTGCTGCTCCAGCAATGATGGACGATGGGAAATTCATTTCCTATGACACCAGGCCATCTGGGTCAGGCTGCGCTGCTCTTCACGGTTTGTTCTTGTTCAGTCATTAAATCATGTCAGCCCTAACTAGTCCACGTCAGCCAGTATCTGTGCTTTCATGGTGACTTTTCATACCGTGATCAGGGTGGTGGCGTTTGCAGAGTGGGCAGGGAGAAGATTCCATGTATTTCTTTCTTCATGCGCATGCTCAGTCGTGTCTGACTCTTTGTGACCCCGTGGACTGTAGCCCACCAGGCTCCTCTGCCCGTGGAATTTTCCAGTCAAGAATACTGGAGTGAGTTGCCATTTCCTCCTCCAGGGGATCTTCCCAACCCAGAGATCAAATCCACATCTCTTTTGTCTCCATGTTGGCAGGCTGATTCTTAACCACCATGCCACCTGGGACATATATTTTCCCAGGTATTAATCCTGTCTTAGAATTGGGGAGAAATAATGACTTGTTAATTTTTTTTTTTTAATTAGAGCTTTCTTTTTGTGTGTGTGCAAATAATCATAACTTTCCCCCTGCTCAAAATTTTATAATTCTGTCTTTTAAACTGTCTCACTACTATTGTTTCTAAGCCAAATTTGGTTATTTTTTAAAGTGAGTTACTATGGTAACTCTGAAAGCAATGCTATCACTTGCTTCAAATATTTTATTCTACTTTGTCCCTTCATCAGCTTTCTTACATCTGAGTCTCTGGTTTGGTATTCTGTCAGTGTTTCTGCACAAGAAAGCCCACATTTTACATCCTGTAGTTTCAACAAATTTTTTTTTTAATTGAAGTATAGCTGATTTACAATATTGTGTTAGTTTCAGATATACAGCACAGTGTGTTTTGTGGATTATGTTCCATTATAAGTTATTACATGAAATTAGGTAATTCCCTGTGCTATATACAAAGTATAGTAATTACAAGATATTCAGTAATTCCCTGTACTACCTAGAGGGTATAGTAAATCCTTGTTGCCGATCTATTTTACGTAGTTTGTATCTGTTGATCCCATACTCCTAATTTGTCCCTCCGTCTCTCCTTCAGTAACCATAAATTTGTTTTCTGTTTATGAATCTGTGTTTTGTATACAGGTTTATTTGTATCTTTTTAGATTCTACCTATAATGGATATCATATAGTATCTTTTTCTGATTTATTTCACTAAGTATAATATTCTGTGGTCCATCCAAGTTGCCACAAATTTCACTTTTGTATGGTTGAGTTAATATTCCATTGTATGTATATGTATGTCTGTGTGCATGTATATATATAAACACATATATACATGTATGTAACATGTATACATTTATTGTTGTTGTTTGGTGTCTCTAAGTCATGTCTGACTCTGCGGCCTCATGGATAGCCTTCCAGGCTCCCCTGTCCTTGGGATGTCCCAGGCAAGAATACTGGAGTGGGTTGGCATTTCCTTTTGGGGGAATCTTCCTGACCCAGGGATTGAACCCATGTCTCCTGCACTGCAGGCAGATTCTTTACCGCTGAGCTACCAGAGACATGTATTTGTGTGTGTATATATGTGTGTGTGTGTGTGTATATATGTGTGTGTGTGTGTGTGTGTGTGTGTGTGTATGAAACATCTAATGCTTGTTTTTTTGCTTGTTAATTTTTAAAGCCTTGAAGCATCGTACTAACTAAACAGGATGTGCCTAACTAACAGTTGGCAGGTAACGCAGGAGGGAGCCCACACCCTGAGCCTAATAGGTAAAGCTGGACAATGGTGCTGTTTCTTGGAGACTTTATATCAAGATCGAAGAGTTGGCTTTCCATAAATTGGCAGTCCTCCTTCCCTTGCAGCAAGTACTGACAGAAAACCCAAATTCTCATCTCTGCAGGTCAACTAAGGAGTGTTTGAACCTGCACTAACTGCCCAGGGAACATGTGGTCCTTCGGTTTCCCGGTGGGGATCACTGGAACTCAGTCAAAGGCAAACAGCCCTCCAAGAGCAGACCCAGGAAGGCTGAGGATGATGGAGAGGGGGTGAGCAGTTCCAGCCCCGGCCTACTGTCCAGGCACGTCCAACACCGGTGGGAGAACTGGGCAGAGGAAAATCTACCTGCCACCTCCTAACACCTCTTCAGGACTGATGGGACCAACTCACTGTGGCCAACACAACTTACACATGAATGTTCCTATTCACAGGAGCCTGAAGGAGGAAACAAGCTGAATGCCCATCAGCAGAGGAATGGGTAAACAAAACCTAACAGGTCTGCACAATGAAGGATTATTCAGCAGTTAAAAGGAATGAAATACTGATAACATGCTACAGTGTAGATGAACCTTGAAAACATTGTTACTGTTCAGTCACTAAGTCGTGCCCTCCACAGACTGCCGCATGCCAGGCTTCCTCGTCCTTTACTATCTCCCAGAGTTTGCTCAAACTCATGTCCATTGCGTCAGTGATACCGCCCAATCATCTCATCCTCTGCTGCCCTCTTAAACATTACACTCAGTGAAAGAAGCCAGTCAGAAAAAGCCACATATTCTATAATTCCACTTACATGCAATGTCCAGCACAGGGAGAAAGCAGATTAGGGGACTGCCCTGTCCTTGTCTAGGACAACCCTAGACAAGACTCTGAGCTCAAGATGCAGGGGGCCTGGGTTCAATCCCTGGTCAGGGAACCTAGATCCCACATGGCACAACCTGGCACAGCCAAATAAATAATTTTTTTTTTTTAATAAGGAAAGCAGATTAGTGATCACCTACTAATGTGATCACCTACTAATTAGTGATCACCCCTGCTTGAAAAGCAGGGGGAGCGGGTAGACTAGGGTGTGGGTTTTATTTTCAGGGAGTAAAACACTTTTTCACTGTGGCGATTGTAGCACATTTGGATTCTACTAAAACCATGGATTTCTACTTTAAAATGGTAACATTTGGGGTTTTAAAATTGTATCTCTGTTAAACATTGAAACAAAAATCCACTCTGGAGGAGATAGGCAGATCAACCTGTCCAAGGAGACACGTCGATTTATTAGTTTCCAATGCTGTTAATATTGCAGTTTTGCTCTTTTATACCTTATTTTCCTTCCCTCTCCTCACCCCAATACTACTCTTCTCTTCATTTCTGGGATGGGGATGTGACTTCATCATGGAGTAATTAGACTGATTTCCTGATGCTGAATATTCACTGATGCTGGAAGGACCGATGCTGAAGCTTCAGTATTTTGGCCACCTGATGCAAAAAGCTGACTCACTGGCAAAAACCTTGATGCTGGAAAAGACAGTCAAAAGAGAAGGGGGCAGCAGAGGGTGAGATGGTTAGAGAGCATCACCGACTCAGTAGACATGATTCTGGGCAAACTCCATCAGACAGTGAAGGACAGGGGAGCCTGGTGCACTGCAGTCCGTGGGGTCTCAGAGTCAGATACGACTTAGTGACTGAACGACTAAATCCTGGTGCTGAGATAAGGCTGTGGCCTGCAGGGTTCTTAGGTGGAAACCAGGGCAACAAACTGGATAACTTAGGCAGAAGTGGGATTTACTGCAAAGATGGTTTAGAGCACAGAGAACCTAAGAGAGCCAAGGCACAGAAAATTTTGAGGTGGAGTGTGAAAACCAAAAAATTCTCCTCTTAACCAGTCAGAGGATTCCAAACTAGGTTTCAAGCCTAGATTTCCAAGGTTAAACCAACCAACTTTTTAAACTGCAGGTTGAAAGAGAACAGCAGAGATACCTTTTTTAACATCTATTCTCCCTGGAAAGAGCACGAAAGAAGTCTGGAAGGATGGAGAAGAAAAAAACGTCATGAAGGCCATCAGACTAGGGAGACTTAGCATGATGACAACAGTGCCTTTGTCTCTCTGCTGACCATGTCTTCAGCGGTCTTTCAACAGCCACAACGATCCTACCAAGCGCATCTCGCTAGACGGCTATCTCTGCGGAGTCCCACAGCCCATGTCCTAGCTGACCCTGTGTCCCCTTGCTGAGTGTTCATCTGAATGAAACACAGAAGAGCTCCTAGAGGGGTTAGCATGTCGGTCAATAAGAGAAGCCTTTTAGCAACCCGAATCGCAGGAGAGTGGGACAGAGTGGCAGTTGCTGCCATGTCCCTCTAATTTGCTTTGTCATTAATTGCTTAAAGAAAAGTGTTTTTTAAAAATCTAGGGAATTCCCTGGTGATCCAGTGGTTAGGATTTCATGTTTCCACTGCCAAGGGCCCAGGTTTGGTCGCTGGTTGGGGAACTGGGATCCCATAAGCTGCATGGAGTGGCCAGAAAAAAAAGACCTAACCTTGTTGATCCTTTAGGACCCAGTTTTAAGTTCTTTGTGAGGCAAGGACCATACCACAAAATGAAAGACATCTATATATAAAATCTTTATTACAGGCAATATTGGTCCATACACTACACAATACCAACAGTACAAGTTTAATCTTTCAAAATCATCATTTAAACAGCAAAAGACCAAGAAATAAAATTTGAGTCAACTGATTATTTTTCAAAATAGTCTCAATGCACATTATCCTCAGTTCCCTTATTATAGTGAAACATACAAATACAGAAAAATACCCCATTTAACATATACTAGTGTTAAATGGTTATTTGGCTTAAAATCTGAGTTAAGAAAATCCTTTTTAGCAACCTACGTACAGATAAGTAGCGAACTTTATTAGACAAATTCGTTCCTCTTAAAAACGCGTGAAGAATTTCATCCATCATGTGTTCTGATCCTAGTACAGTGTTTCTCTCTCACCATCGTGGTTCTTATCTGAAGGACCAACTCAAGGAGTCGTCCTAGACATCACCTCTTCCCGAACACAATTCATCCAAATGTCCGTTCAACAGATGGCAACCAGTGGCAGTCACTTCGCCATGTGATGCCCTAAGAGCCTGGCCAGACCTGTCCAACAGCCCGTTTTCCTACCTACTGTGGGTTGCTGCTCAGGAGGGACGAGAGACGCCAATACAAGCAGAAAACCTGCAGCTCCTCTGCTACGTGCCTTAGAACACTTTCAATTTTTCTGGTCAATGCCCTGATTAGGTAACATACATAAAAGCCAGCATATTAGTTTAAATCTTTAAACAAAAAACTATATTTTCCAAAGTCATTATCATTGGGGGCAATTAAGTGATCTTTCCGTGCTTTGTTGAGCTTCATCTTGAGGGCGTCTCTTCTCTCTTCCCATTCATGAAGTTCAGCATTGCCATGTGCAAATTTACAGCTGCTTCCTTCTGTGCAGGTACCATTCATATACCTGTTAGGACAAGTCAGCTTGGTAAGTGCCATCGTTGTTTATAACAATCTTTAGAATGCGCTCTTCACTACTTTTATAGTTTGTGTTAAGCTTCTAGCTCAAACTCATAATCTAGAAAAATGAGTATTTTTAATACTTTTATATTGGAGTATAATAAAAATGAGTATTTTATTGTCTTGGCATCTAGAATAGAGAAATGAGTGCTTTAAACTATTTAAATGTACGACTTTAGACTGATTGCTGGGAAAAAAAACACTCTACTCCTTCCTGATGTAGTAGAAAGAAAATCAGAGGGGACATAATAATCTTCAATAATTCTACATATCACATGGATCTAAATTGAGAAATCAAACAGAAACGGCCAACAACGAAATAAGGAGCCATTCAAAATTACCTAGCTTTTCACTGAAAAATTTTCTAACTATACTTAAAAACTGATACTATTAATACTATTTCCATCTGACCTGAGAAAGTTCCAGATTGACACTTGGAATATAATTCAAAGGCAGTTTCAAAAGTGATGAACATCTACTACGAAAAGATGGTTGTGAAGAGTCAGAGAATCCTCTCTGCCAGCTCAGAGATCATCTGGGCAAGCCTGAATGAACTTACTTCCCTGTTTGGTTATCTTAAGATGTTTCACTCCAGTGCAGGCAAACTAGTGAGTCTTTTCAGGTAACACAGACGAGTGAAGGAAATGTTCAAGGAGCAACTAAAACTGTGAGCTCAGATGCCAACATCCAGGATTAGAAGTCTTTGCCACCCCCTGTCTACTGCATCCCAGGTAGCTCTCAGTGGCAAAGAACCTGCCTGCCAGTGCAGGAGAGGTGAGTGATGTGGGTTCGATCCCTGGGTCAGGAAGATCCCCTGGAGAAGGAAATGGCAACCCACTCCAGTATTCTTGCCTGGAGAATCCCACGGACACAGAAGCCTGGAGGGCTACAGTCCATGGAGTCGCACAGAGTCTGTCAACCGAAGTGATTTAGCCTGCACCCTGTCTACTGATATAATGACTGTGGAATTCAAGCCAGACCAGCAGAGTTCATGTGGAAGCTGCAGAGACCGACCTACCTATCACAAATACTAAAATACCCCGTTGGAAAGCGGTGCTGCCAGCAGTACTGGTCGTCCTCAGTGTGGAAGACCTTCTCTTTGTGCTTCTCGGAGGAGATGTGGCCTTGCCACTGCTTCTCACTGTTGCAGTTCTTCCCACACATCCAGCAGTGAAAGTCCACCTGCAGCGCACAGAAGACACGTGTCACGCCAGCAGCTGCTGTCCGGGGGCCCAGATTGACTAAAAACAACTCTACCTAAGGCCCACATTCTATTCTTGGGGAGCCCGTCCAGTGAGGGTAGCTGGGAGAGATGGGCCGAGGGTCCCCCCGGCACATAGGAAGCAGAGAGCCGGGCCATGAGCTAGGCTGGGGGTCCAGGCACTCTCTGGCAAGAAGCTGGTGTGCCAACAAGGGTGTCTGTCGGGAGGATGGGGGCCAGGTTCAAACCGGAGTCCCGGGAGGATAAATACCATGAGGAAAATCAGAGAGGATGTGAAAGCCCAGCGCTCGCCTGCTGTGCAAGAACAAGGAGCAGCAACTCCACTCTTGCACATGAACTGAGCCCTACTGCAGGCCAGGACGTGTGCCAGGGGCCAGGGAAGTACCCATGCTGGGAAGACGCCATCCCGGGTGCACAGACCCATGAACTGTATCAGGAACCCCGTGCTGCCACAGATGCAAGCGTGCGGTGCTTGAAGTACTTCCCAAGTGCCCTGGGTCACGATCCTGGGTGACGCTGGGTAAGAACAGGTTTACAGAGGGACTTCCCTGGCGGTGCAGTGGCTATGACTCCGTGCTTCCAATGCAGGGATGTGGGTTTGATCCTTGGCAAGGGAACCAGGATCTCACATGCTAGGCGGTGCCACGGGGCGGGGGCAAGGGGGGCAGAGAGAAGAGGCTCACAGAGACAGGTAACTCTCACGACCCAGAAAGTTGGGGTGACCCTGCTCTGGAAACCCCAGCAGACTTAAGGTGGCGAGGCAATCAGTGCTGAGCCCGGGCAGAGAGGACAGAGTCCACAGGGCTTATCGTGAGCAGAGACACGTCCCTGACCTGGGTCTAACTGATTTAATTCAGAGAGAGGCCAAAAAAACCACACTGGAATAGGAGCAGAGTTAACGTGTACATCTGTGTCAGTTTAAAAACCACTCTGGAAAAAAAAAAAAAAAACCACTCTGGGCAGAACTAAAGATTAGGAATAGACAGTCCAAGATATGGAGACACAGTCTAGAAAAAGACACACTGGATCTGATCCCTCTGGGAAGGGTGACAACTGGGGTCCCAACCTCATCTGTGATATTTTATTTACCTAACAGAAGCAAACAGGGCAAACTGTTAACATCAGTTGACTTGGGATGGTCGGCTCAAGATACTCTCTATATTAACCCCGTTACCTTTCTGAAAAATGTTAAGGCTAGCGCAGTGAAACACCACAGGTGACTTATGTCTGGGGTGGAACCCAGAGACAGAGGCCAGACTGCAGCAGGATGGTAAGGGAACACGAGGACTTGGGGCAGGGTGGGCAGTTCCCTGATGGTCTAGTGGTTAAGACTCCAGTGCAGGGGGCATGGGTTCAATCCTTGGCTGGGGAACCAAGATCCCATGTGCTGCACAGCATCCCATCCAGAAACAAGGAGGGCCTGGGGGTGGGGAACCCTCCATTCCTGAGCACCTGCATGGCCCAGCACTGGGATACACCCGCAGGCTCATCACGCTTTGCGTCTCCCCACAGAGGCACTCTGTAAGCTACCCAGGGTCTCAGGCCAATGACTCACCAGCTCCTGCTTCCAGAGTCAGAAAAAGGAGGCAGGAAAGGAGTTTTTAGGACTAGACTCAAAGCGGGGAGGCAGCGCAAAGAGAAGATGAAGACACCAGGAAGCAGGCAGGCCAGCTGGGAGCAAGGGAGCCAGGTTTGGGAGAAGGTGGGAAAGAAAAGAAAGGCCTGGAAGCACAGGCAAGGGCACCAACCTGTGGTACTTACAGTAACTTCCGCGTAATCCGTCGGCATGTGGATTTGCTTTCCATTCTCTTTGCTGGACTGACTGGCTGCATCATCGCTTTTCATTTTTTGGCTCTTTAGCCAGAGTTCATAAAACTGCTCCATATCTTGTACTAAAGAAAAAGGAACTCCTTTCAGTGGCAAATATTTAAAGACACCATTTAAATACACACAAGAGCATGCACTCTTTTTCCATCAGTCAGCATAATTTTCAAAAGAAAATCAAGAGGCAAACAGAGATTGATTATGCATTAAACACGAGAGATGGGCCAGTTCCAGACGCTCAGGGCAAGAACCAAATTCAGGTCCATTAGGGCACAGACAAACATTAGTTTTCAAGATTGATGAGCTCCTCCCTGCATTTGCAAGACACCTTGTGGGAGTTTAAAATTCAGAAACCCAAGACTTCCCTGGTGGTCCAGTGGTTAAGATTCTGAGCTTTCACTGCAGGGGACACAAGTTTGATCCCTGGTCAGGGAACTAAGATCCCACATGCCGCATGGTGCAGCCAAAAATAAAATTCAGAAGCCATTTCAAGGGCATTGCTGAAAAGGAAAGCCACAGCTTCACAATGGCCCACGTCAAACACTCATTATCAGTGCCGTAAACACACAGGGAACTTACACAGCTCCTCACTGCTTACTGAGAAAGATGAGGAACCTACTACAGGGACCAAGATTCTGGCCCTGATGGGGCCCCGTCAGTCCAGCTACTGTCCCAGAGGACTGACCCGCAAGGGTGCAATTTACAGCAGCGCAGTCATGACCAGGTCTGGGGCTGTGGCTGCAAGCTGCTTCTTACAGTAGGAACAAGTATATCCGGCATTAGCATCCACCGATAAAACTAAGGTTTATCGGCCTCAGCACCGCCTGTATGCTGAGCCGGATAATTCTTTGCTGCTGGATAAGCCTTGTGCACTTTACGATGTTGAACAATATCCCCGGCCTCTGCCCACCAGCTGCCAGTAGCACTGCCCCACAAGTCATAACAATAAAAAGATCCAGACGCTACCAACTGTCCCCAAGGGGAGAGGGGTGTGGGTGGCAAAATTCATCCCCAGCTGAGAGGCACTGAGTTAATAATAATAAATAATAATAATAAAGCTGGAAATGAGGATCTGGTCAAAACCTGGCTTTACTGTCTGCTCAAGTGTTTCTAACAATATACCTCCAGCTAAGATTAGAGATACAATAGGAAATCCTTCTTCCTTCAGGCCAGTGGTAGCAGCAATTGCTGCAAGAGCTCTGATTTGCAAGGATACCTTCAGGATATCCTCAAGTCCTCACTCCAAGCCAGGAGTCCCACTCACACAAGTCACTGAATGTTTACATGGCTGAAATACAATAGGTGATGTGCTTAAATCCAATTGATTCTTGTTATCCCCAGATTGCAGATCTTAAGCCATCTGTAAATTTTGATCAGTTTACTTCAGACTGAAGAACAATGATCTTGGTAGCAAAACCTTTTTCTGGTCAGAAGTGAAAGGTTGCCTGAGGCTTCTTTCCAAGGCTCTCACAGTAAAACTGACGCTTGACCAAGACAAACGTTCTCTCCTTGGGCCTTCGCTCTCTCCTTGGGCCTTTGCGTCTGGACCTATTCTACCCATAAGAGTTCCTGGAAGAAACCTCCAGTTCCAACCTGATGAATTCAGGAGTGACTCTTCACACCAGGAGCAGGTGATCTGACCTGAGCACTCGTGGAGGACTGAACTTCCCCAGACAGTGACTCAGGGACACGCCTGTGTCGTTGGAGGATGCTGACCTATGTTTTTGTATCCAAATTTGACCTAAGCAAACATGATTGGTGGTTAGACTCTGCTTCACTGATAAAATGAGATAATGGCTTACAGCACAGACTGCCTTCTGTGTTCCCTGTAAGCTGGCAATTTACAGGGAGGAAAGAGACTTCCAGGCGAGCTGGATTCTGTGGGTGTGAAAGCCATGCTTAATCATCAACTTACTCCCGTTCTCCTTCATGTAGGTCCACACTTCTCGTTCCTCAGGACTGTGAGCAAAGGAACAGTTTCCAATGTACTGACATTTTTTCCCAGAAGCAATATGATTGCACAGCTGTATTAAAAAAAAAAAAAACAAAACATGAATATGCTTTAAGACAGAGTACACTGAGTAAAACTGCCTAAATTTTACATGTAAGTTAAATAAATATTATCCATGCTAATGCTGAGTAATATAATTTTTAAATGAGATTAATTTGCTCCTATTCAAATTGACTATAAGCCCCAAAGACATGAGATGATATCAAGCTTTCTGTCTCAAAACTTTTCAAAAGAGCATAAGTATGGAACTGGAATATGGAACATTTTCTTATGAGAAAATGTCAACAGATTCACTTATTCAGAGTATCTGCTTTTAACACAGCAGAGCACTTTATCTCTGTAGTGCAAGTCTCTGGCCCCCTCAATATGACATATCCTATTCTCCTCTGCCTGACACCCAGGATACCTCCTTGTCAGCACTTGGGAAGCAGGAAAGAAACTGCAGACGCCTCCAATAAACAAGGTCAGAGAAAACCTCCGACGTTTACTTCTCACCGACACTGGCAGCTAATCTCAGCCATCATTCACTAGCTCTGCAGTGTCAGAAGACAATTATTCCACTAACCAGGCCATCCAGTCATATAGCATTCAAGTAATACCTCTTGTGGTTATTTGCATTTTTACTTTACAGAGTAAATACAGTGATACTGGTAGGAAAAATAGCAGTCCGTAGAACACAGATTTCCCTAAGACCTGTGACTATTAAGAACTAGGAATACTACTGTCACCGAGTGCATTCGTAAATATCATCAACGTACTTGTTTTTATGGAGCATAAACCCTAGCACAATTCATTGTTAGCTTGTCTTAGTTTATCCATGTTTCAACAGAGCTGGCTCTATGTATTAGTTTACATAACACTAAACGCTTAGTATTGACTTTCACCAAAAATCAAGCAGCAGTTAACACTAAACACTGCTCCTTTCCTCTCCTGAACAAAAGTCAGGGACACCCCCAACCCCTTTACAATTTTTTTGCAGGAAGTCAATAGTCCACAAAACATTCTTGTGATGGATTTTCTTATACTCTTTTCCCATTCAAGCCTCAGGAAGTACTTATGTATTACTGGGTAGACACTGATTATCGTCTTTCAAAGCTCAGTGATAAGGAGCAGGGAGAAGAGAAGATAAAGAAGGCTGCTCTGTGCTGGATTTTTACACACCACCATCTCACGTATCTTCCATGCAATGATTCCCATTTACAGATGAGCAAACTGAGGCTAACTAACTGGCCCTTCGGGTAGACCCTGACGCCCATCCTTTCTCCGCCTCACCACACTGCCTATGCACATACACACAAGCAGAGTATTATTTCTTCTTTTAGAAAAAGGACCCCTTAGCCATATCTAGTGGGGCAGGAAAACAGAGGAAATGTGTTCCTGTAAACGCGGTGTAGAACACCGCATCTGCAATGAGAGAATAATCAGTGGTTCTAGGCAGCTGTCTCATGAGTTAGAACTGTTCCCAGTCGTCTTTGTTTTGGCAAAATTTTGAGGAGTACATCTATAATCTCCACTATCTAATGAAGCACAAGATAATCACTGGTTCTAATAAGCCTTCCTCCTCGCTTATTATAGCCCACTAATAAATCACCCGTGTCTATGAGCCTGAAACCACAGTGGAGAAACACAAACGCATCACCTCCCTCAAAGACTGGCCTTATAACCTGTGTTAAGTTTCACAAACTGCAAGGTGCCCTGGGTGATGGGAAATGAACCCGCCTCTTCCTCAACTCCTTGGCAGTTTGGAGAAGGAGCCGCGTTAGTGGAGACTCTGCAGTCCATCTGCCCTGCTGCCCTGGGCAAAAGACTCTCTCCATGTTTCCTCCACTGGGGCAGAAAGTGCCCCTCACCTGAGCTCAGGTATAACCCCGCCAGACCCTCTCTTGTGAACAAGAAAGTCAGGCCAGTTCCAAGCTTTGCCCAGATGACCACGTAGGGGAGCAGAGGGACCAAGACAAAACGTGCCATCTTGTAAGTCAGTTTGGTGTTCTCAGTCTAAGGGCTTTGGGGGAACATGTTGCTCTAACAGGAAGCATTTTTCCTGTGGGTTACTTCAAGAAAACCCTGTAACATTAGGTATCCTTTAGTGAGCATCCATTGCTTCAGTGAAAGAAACAGGTGTGATTTAAAAAAAAAAAACAAAACACCAAAACTCATCAACAGAGTTAATAATACAGAAAGTCTTGGGTTTGATAGCAAAGCTGAGGAATCAATGAAATTCTTTCCCATTTGCTCACAGTCATTCATCTGGAAAATAAGCTGAGTCTAGACCATCACTTTTCTCTAGTTCATTTTCTATGTCTCCTATGTAACTCATTCCAATCAACCTAAAAACTGCGCCAGAGCCACACACACAAAAGGGGAAGGAAAACGAAAGGACCACTTAGATTTTAGTAACATGACGAGCATTATTTAAAGGGTACCAGTTTCCATCTGAATTTCTACTACTTTCTAATGATTTGAAATGCCTAATTTAAAAAAAAGTGGCTTAAAAATTACGTATGTACATCAAACTGTAAAGGCATTTGTTTCTTTGTGGGAAGAGGACGGATGTTCATCCACTTCTTACGTTCAATAGACATCACTCTCATCGCACGACGATCTTTGGTCCACCTAAGAAAAATGGAGTTCAGAAAAACAAAAACACACTGGCAAAGGCATAATATAAAGGGGCAGGTACAAAGTCTGTACCTAAGGGACCAGAGATTTTTTTCAACCCTTCTAAAAGAAATGCCTTATGATTCTGTCATTTCACTTCCTGGTGATATTTATAAACAGACATTCCCTATGAATCCTAAACAAGGAAATGGTACAATACAGGAAAAACACTATTGAATTTTGTTGAATTCTTAGCTACTAAATCCTAAAAATCTCTTTCCTTTTGGTTTGCAATTACTCCTGAATTGTCTACTTTCCTTTGCTCTCCTCACAGCCTTAATCTTTTCCGTATATGTACGATTTTACGCCCATGGAAAGAGGCAGTATCTGCACACACACGCTACTTACGAATGCCTTGCTTTTGCACTGCAATATTTTCTGTTTTTGTCTGGTTCAATGACTTGGCCATTTCTCAGACACTGAGCACATACAAATTTTATCTTCATATTAAGGGATCCAGGCATTATTTGATTGCCAAGTACCTTAAGTAATTAAGAAATCAGTTTTAATTAACAGAAAACCATTTTCTGAGAACACATTCATTTGCCATGCACAGCTGTGTGCTATTATTATTTTTTAATATCACAGCACACAACTTCTGTTCTTGTCTGGTCTGATTATTTGACCACTATATATACGATGTGATCACTAAATCTCCAGTTCTCTACCCAAATATAAGAGAATATGATAAAAGTAGATTACAGATGCCAAACCTCAATTTATCAAAGCCAGGTCTGGTGTTAATGTTTAGGATTTGTGGGGAGAAAGGAAGGAAGATGGTTGGATAAAGTAGTCTGGCTGAGTGGTAAACAAAACCACATGGTCTACCTCCCTCCTCCGAGGACCCCCACAGCCCAAGACCCCACCTGTTTTGCCAAATAAACTAAATAAGAAAAGTGTATCCTACAGCTTCCCTGAGAGTCCATAGTCAGTTCTCTGCGCTTTCTACTGCAGGGGATGTGGATTCAATCCCTGGGTGGGGCACTAAGATCTTACATGCTATGTGGTGTGGCCAAAAGATAAAATAATCAGAGAAAATTGTACCCTATATTCTTTTCTTCTTTGGCTATGCAGGATCTTAGTTTCCTGACCAGGGATCAACCCCATGGCCTCTGCAGGAATCACAGTGTCCTCACCACTGGACCACCGGGGAATTCCTAACCTGTACTCCTGGCAGGTACTATGACATGCCTAGTTTGTTTGTTTGTTTGTTTTTATTTTAATGATAATCAACTAAAATTCAGAAATTTTTTCTCACATTTATGCAATTTTTTTTCCCCACTTAACTCAATAAACTCAAGAAAACTCAAGTGAGTTACATATATGGAAGTATAAACTGCATCTGCCAACTACTAACATCCATCAAGCCATTCCAGAAAAGATCCCAAATGCAGAAAGGATAAAGGAAAAACATACCTGAGCTCCAGGTACATTTGCTTCCAAATTTTGCCAATATCGTTTAGATTCCTGGGCAATATCATCATGTGAGATGCCTGAGAAAGGCCAAACACTTTTGTTTAAGGCTCTTTAGGCAATACCAGGCCACCTGTCTAGGCACAGTCAGACTCAATTCTTTACCCCCGTTTGGCATAATCTGTCATCAAGGAGGAATATCATACTACTCTTCTGAAATGGAATCTTTACAAATACAGCTCTTGGTGCCTTCCGAAGAATCTTTCTTCCTCACGGATCCGTATTGCATACATGAACTTGTATCAGCAATTACTTATACGAGACCACATTCAAAATAGGCCACTCTAAAGATGAAGCAACTCAGGCTTAAGACTCAAGGTAAAATCTACAGTGCTGCCACACCAGATTATGGAGGAAGGTCTTCAATACCATTTTGTAAACCCTGACTGCTCTTGAAGGGACTTGTCTCAATCTTGCACCGACCTACCTGTTTCATTTTGCAATATCCAGACTTTCAATTCTACAAGACTATGTGCATAAAAGCATTCATCTTCCCTTAAACAGCCATATCGAACCTCATGTCGGCATAAATCAAGCTGACACTGGCCATGAAAAGAACGTATTTTGGAATACTTTACTGTTGTCTCTCGCAAAATGTGGACAAGGCACCTAAGAGGGAAAACGGAGCGACATTTTACTACTATTCTACCATAGCTTTTAAAAAAAATGTCTATACACGTGTGTGTGTGCTTAACCGCTCAGTCACGTCTGACTCTTTGCGAACCTGTGAACTGTACCCCGGCAGGCTCTTATCCATGGGATTCTCAGGTAAGAATACTAGACTGGGTTGTCATTCCCTTTTCCAGCAGATCTTCCCAATCCAGGGATCAAACCCATGCCTCCTGCATTACAGGTGGGTTTTTTACCATCTGAGCGACAAGGAAGCCCATATACACATGGAAAACGTAAACTTCTAGACTGAAAATACATTTTAAATCTGTATCAGAAAAAAACAAAGCACTGTATGCAACTGTAGGATTAATTGGGGAGAGGAGAGGATAATTATGTTAGGCTATATTAAAATACCTAAATCCATGTCATGAGAAGCTATAAATCAGTATTGCTTTTCTGTATTAAATCTTAATAATTCATTTTAAAGTTCTCAGCAAAACCTATTAGTCATTTAAAAATAGTCACCATCGTTCAAAACAACAACAAAAAGAGAGGGGAATGCCTGGGAAGATACTACTCTGGTTTTATTTGGATCTAAAAGAGGATTAATTTTGTCACTAAAAATATTAGAAAATACCAACATACTTATTGTCTTCAAATTCATGCTTTGTAACCGGATGAGAACAAGAAGTAGAATTATCTTTGTTTCTTTTACTTATCATTCTAGGCTTATGATCAAAACATTTCTGAAACAGACAGAGAAGAATTATCATAAAAATGTAATACAAGATGATAACTTTTGTGTGATGCTGATGACATTCATACTTACATATTACAAGCATATGTCAATTAACACTCGGCTAATAGGACATCTTAATGTTATTCTTTTGGATAGTAATAATAGCTACCCCTGCTAAGCAAATGCTTTAGTATACAGCAGGACCAGGGCTAAGCACTTGATACTTCTGGGTCAGAAACCACCACCTGTTTCACAGTCGAAAGAAGACTTGGAGACAGTACCTCACAAAGGAATATAAATTCTCCAAGATGCTCTTGGAACAGTTTGAACACGGTAAAGCTGATCTTTCCATTGCCACCGAAGAAAGCCTCTCTGCTGAACGCCCCCTTCCGCTCCAGCGTCCAGACATCTATCTCCTCCTGGCAATAAGCAAATGTGCAGTGGCCTGAATATCTACATTCCTCCTCAGCGGCAACATCTAGAAAGACAGGAAATTAACAGAGGTGGGATGGATTGGGAGATTGGGATTGGCATGCATATACTAATATGAATAAAACAGATAATTAGTGACAACAGACTGTATAGCACAGGGAATTCTACTCAATGCTCTGTGGTGACCTAAATGGGAGGAAAATCCAAGGAAGAGGGGATGTATGTATACGTGTGGCTGATTCACTTTGCTGTAAAGCATAAACTAACACAACATTGTAAAGTAACTATCCTCTGAAAAAGGAAAAAAAATAATAGATTTTCAAACAAAATCTTAAAAACAAAGTAGGGAGGAGACAGGGAATTAAAAGACATTTAAAACATGGGCCACTGTGTTTTCAAAGCCAGTGAATATTAAACACACTAAGGGCATTGTTTAAATTTTCTAATAATTCATGGATAGCTTCAAACCATGGTACACATATTACTGTGTAGGAATGGTGTATTGAAAGCATGGAAGTGTTAGTTGCTCAGTTGTGTCTGACTCTTGGCAACCCCATGGACTGTAGCCTGCCAGGCTCATGGAATTCTCCAGGCAAGAATACCAGAGTGGGTAGACATCCCCTTCTCCAGGGGATCTTCTCGACCCAGGATTGAACCTGGGTCTCACACACTGCAGGGAGATTCTTACCATCTGAGCCACCAGGGAAGTCCCAATGGTATTAACTCTTTAAACAAGCAAACGAACAAACAAAAAACAGCAACACAATTCTAAATTACTTTTATTTCAGACAGGGCAAAAAAAGCCCTGATGTTTGCATGTTTACCACCTAAGTTTAAAAATCCTTTCAGTTCAGTTCAGTCACTCAGTCATGTCCAGCTCCTTGCAATCCCATGGACTGCAGCACGCCAGGCCTCCCTGTCCATCACCAACTCCCAGAGTTTACTCAAACTCACGTCCATTGAGTCAGTGATGCCATCCAACCACCTCATCCTGTGTCATCCCTTTCTCCTGCCTTCAATCCTTCCCAGCATCAGGGTCTTTTCAAAGGAATCAGCTCTTTATATCAGGTGGTCAAAGGACTGGAGTTTCAGCTTCAAAATCAGTCCTTCCAATGAACACCCAGGACTGATCTCCTTTAGCATGGACTGGATGGATCTCCTTGCAGTCCAAGGGACTCTCAAGAGTCTTCTTCAGCACCACAGTTCAAAAGCATCAATTCTTCGGCGCTCAGCTTTCTTCACAATCCAACTCTCGGATCCAGACATGACCACTGGAAAAACCACAGCCTTGACTAGATGGACCTTTGTTGGCAAAGTAATGTCTCTGCTTTTTAATATGCTGTCTAGGTTGGTTATAACTTTTCTCCCAAGGAGTAAGCGTCTTTTAATTTCATGGCTGTAGTCACCATCTGCAGTGATTTTGAAACCCCAAAAATAAAGTCAGCCACTGTTTCCAATGTTTCTCCATCTATTTGCCATGAAGTGATGGGACCAGATGCCCTGATCTTCATTTTCTGAATGTTGAGCTTTAAGCCAACTTTTTCACTCTCCTCTTTCACTTTCATCAAGAGGCTCTTTAGTTCTTCTTCAATTTCTGCCATAAGGGTGGTGTCATCTGCATATCTAAGGTTATTGATATTTCTCCCGGCAATCTTGATTCCAGCTTGTGCATCTTCCAGCCCAGTGTTTTTCATAATGTACTCTGCATATAAGTTAAATAAGCAGGGTGACAATATACAGCCTTAATGTACTCCTTTTCCTATTTGGAACCAGTCTGTTGTTTCATGTCCAGTTCTAACTGTTGCTTCCTGACCTACATACAGATTTCTCAAGAGGCAGGTCAGGTGGTCTGGTGTTCCCATCTCTTTCAGAATTTTCCACAGTTTCTTGTGATCCACACAGTCAAAGGCTTTGGCATAGTCGAAAAAGCAGAAATAGATGTTTTTCTAGAACTCTCTTGCTTTTCCATGATCCAGAGGATGTTGGCAATTTGATCTCTGGTTCCTCTGCCTTTTCTAAAACCAGCTTGAACATCTGGAAGTTCATGGTTCACCTGCTGCTGAAGCCTGGCTTGGAGAATTTTGAGCATGACTTTACTAGCGTGTGAGATGAGTGCAACTGTTTGAGCTCTCTTTGGCACTGCCTTTCTTTGGGACTGGAATGAAAACTGACCTTTTACAGTCCTGTGGCCACTGCTGAGTTTTCCACTTTTGCTGGCATATTGAGTGCAGCACTTTCACAGCATCATCTTTCAGGATTTCAAAGAGCTCTACTGGAATGCCATCACCTCCAGTAGCTTTGTTCATAGCGATGCTTCCTGAGGTCTATTTGACTTCACATTCCAGGATATCTGGCTCTAGGTGAGTGATCACACCATCGTGATTATCTGGGTCGTGAAGATCTTTTTGTACAGTTCTTTGTATTCTTGCCACCTCTTCTTAATATCTTCTGCTTCTGTTAGGTCCCTACCATTTCTGTCCTTTATTGAGTCCATCTTTGCATGAAATGTTCCCTTGGTATCTCTAAGTTTCTTGAAGAGATCTCTAGTCTTTCCCATTCTGTCATTTATGGACATTCAAAGCTCATTTACTGAATATTCATTGGAAGGAACGATGCCGAAGCTGAAGCTCCAATACTTTGGCCACCTGATGTGAAGAACCGACTCACTGGAAAAGACCCTGATGCTGGAAAGGATTGAAGGCAGAAGGAAAAGTGGACAACAGAGGTTGGGATGGTTGGATGGCATTACCAACTCAATGGACATGAGTCTGAGTAAACTCCAGGAGTTGGTGATGGGCAGGGAAGCCTAGCGTGCTGCAGTCCATGGGGTAGCAGAGTCAGACATGCGTGAGCAACTTAATTGACTGAAAGCTCATTTAGGTGGAATGGTCTGACAAAATGAAAACACTATGTTTCTCTCAAAAATATATTAAAAGAGTGATATTATCAAAGCCTTAGTTCAGTGTTCTGATTCTGCTTAGACTATGTCAGAGAACCCAAAGTTTGAGACAGTTTTCTGTTTAAAACCTGGTGAAACCCCTATTTCAATAAATAACTATTAAACACCCACTAGACAGCAAATTAAAAGCAAAGGTAAAAGTAATACAGAAAAAATACTAATTTTTCAAACCAAGGAATTTGCTGTTAAATCTAACATTTTTAGTAACAGTAATACTGGGACTATTGCAATAAAAGTAGCAAATTGTTTCTCACTTAGGCCATGGTACACCAATTAAGTAATTATAGCACATACCTTTACATATATAATAAGGTCCTTCATAATTTGTTTTTGTCGGTCTTGGACGTATTTTTTTCCATGACTTATCTTCTACATTCTTTATCCTACCAATTAAAGTATCTTTCTTACATTTATGGTCTAGATTAGCATGATAAGTGAAATCCATTAGCTTAGGCCCTGAAAAAGATATAAAAGGATTGTTCATATGCACAAGAAGTATCATTTCATTTTACAGGCATAGTTATAAGCAGATGTGAACAACTGCATAATGATTATTAAATTCCCATGAAAAAGTCCTTTCATAACCCCTAAGTATATACAACCTAGGGAAAGTAATTTTTGCCTTTTGTGCTGTCAGACAAAACACAAAGATCAGAACAAAACCACCAGTGCTCCCAAGATATAACCCTTATTTAATTATTAGAATAAGAATTCTAATGGCTTCTAAAGTGAAAGTGAAAGTGAAAGTCGCTCAGTCATGTCTGACTCTTTGTGACCCCATGGACTATAGTACATGAATTCTCCAGGCCAGAATACTGGAGTGGGTAGCCTTTCCCTTCTCCAGGGATCTTCCCAACCCAGGGATCGAACCCAGGTCTCCCACACTGCAGGCGGATTCTTTACCAGCTGAGCCATGAGGGAAGCCCAAGAATACTGGAGTGGGTAGCCTATCCCTTCTCCAGCAGTTCTTCCCAACCCAGGAATTGAACCAGGGTCTCCTGCATTGCAGGCAGATTCTTTACCAACTGAGTAAAGGTAAAGCATGTGCTTAAATAAACTAAGAAAGAAAATGAATTGGGGCCCTGTTTAGAATAAACTGTGTTTGTATCACTTGAAATATGAAATAACCCAATAGAAAGTACTCTAATTTTCACAAACACTGTATCACTACAGTGTTTAAAACGCTTAAAATGCTTTTTTCTAGTTCTCACTCTATTTGAAAATGATCACGTTCTTAAACATATACTTAAAATACAAAGAATTTTAAAAATCAAGTTAAATATTCTATTCCAAATGATTCTATACAAAAATTATATCAAAGAAGAACCGAGACTTATCCTATTAGACTCTAAAGGCTCCTAATCAATAACTGCTGTTTCTTTAGAAAGAACTCAAATAAAGATGCAAGAGTCACAATAGTTGGTGTTTCCATATAGATTTACAAATTCCTAAGAACTCTCAGGTTATTGACGGGCTCCTTGGTTTGGTCCTGACCTGATTTTACTGAAACAGATCTGGCAAGCTTGTCTCAGTTCATGGGTTCCTTCAAGGGGATGTCTTGGGGTCACTGAAGAAGCGGGTTTAGTTACTGCACTTCCAAAAAAGTTTCCAAAGTCATTCCGAGGGTGACTTGAAATTCCCAGGAAACTCTCAGAAGCAAACAGACTGCCTGGTCCATTCATCTGCAAGAAGCATAAGAAAACAACCCAAAAAAAAAAAAAAAAAAAACAGCCAACAAATATTGCACTATCACTAAAGAAGAAAACAAACACATCTGAAAAATGAGACATTCTGCACAGACTAGAGGTGGGACTGTTCTGTCCTTACTAGGTCTCTATTTAAAAACCATTTCCTTCTACATTTTTCTGTCTTTGGGGTCTCTAGGCCCCTCCCCCACTTTTTGGGATGCTCCATGAGTTGTTATAAGCGATGGGTAATTGTTCTGCTTCATCAGCCAACAGGGTTTTCATGCCCTGATCTTGCATTTCTTCGTCATTTACACTGTGCTAAAGCCTCTTACACTGTTGATTAATTTGCCATGACAGATCCAGCCTTAAACACAGAGCACTTATTACTGGATGTTCCAGCAGAGTCTTATTTTAGCACTCTTTCCCACAGCACACACAAAATTCCAGGGAGCTGGTACCGTTCATTCAAATAACTCAGTTACTTAAGTAAAAGACCTATTTGCAATTTAAGCGACGAAGTTACAAAAGAGGAAGTGGCACTTACAAGTAAAAGGGAAGAATTACTGTTGTTAAGCGCTGTTCCCTCTCTAGAAGTTGAGGTGGACAGATCTAAAATAATAAAAAAACTTCAACAGACCTTTTCATTCTAATCATGTAATAAGAACATCAGGGCTTAGTAGCTCACTATGGCTTCCCACCTTATCTCCCCTCCCAGTTCCGATAAGCTTTCTTGCTCATTATTGACACCCAAAAAGGGCTATGGAGTCTCTCTTCTCCTCCAGAAACCAAGGACATAAATAATCCTTAGACAAACAAATTTCAATAAAAAGCAATTTTTCAGAGACATGAGCTAAGGCAGGGCCTATCAAATGGGATGTTAAAAGACTAAGAAGATAATTCATATTAAAAATGGGAAAGGATTCTCTCCTTTTGAAAAGTATGAAGCAGAAATTCATCAAAACATTAAGAGAATCAGTCAGGTTCAATTTCTTTCTTTTTCTTAGTCTACCACTCAATTATTTTCTCTCTGTCCCTCTGTTTTCCACAAATCTTCATTTGTTCAGTTGCCAATCTTTAAATCAATTATTTTGATGTTGATTTGTTTAACTGTAATGATGCCTGACAAAAATATGAAGATTTTTCTTGTGGCTACTTAAAGGATACATTAAGCTTAGGATTACAAAAACAGGAGACAGACCCAAACCTCAGCAATCCCTTGCAAAAGTAAAGCACCATAGTTTGCTGAGCTCAATGGATGAAGCCAAAAATACATGGTTCTATTATCATTCTAAACACTGATTTTAAATTAGTCTTAACTAAGTATTGCCTAGTTCAGAATTTAAAAGGATAACCTATCTTTAAGACTCTTTAAGAGGGGGTTATCCCTTTTCTAGAGAAAATATTAAGTCATTTCACCTCCCCCAAACAACAGACACCCACCTTAACAAGTTATCTTATTAAAACAAACAAACAGTGCCACATACATTCCTACTCTTAGGCCTTTGCTTCTTAATCTCCACAATGGCACAGTTAAGTCCAGATGAATTTAAAACAGGAAGCTTCAGGTTTTAGAGCTACAGTATATTTTCAGCTACAATGAAAATAACTCAAGTACCAACTATCTAGTGTTAGTTAAACAGACTGTCTTTTTTAGAAAATGAACTGTAACTGTTTACATAAGCAGCTCAAGTCTTACCTCGTTTAGATTCACTCATTGAAAATGAATTTAAAGAAGAACAGAAATCTTCTAAGGATGAAGTCAAAGGCGGATACAGGTCCGAGAAGGAGGGCGCGGGTGCGTACCTCGCCCCAATGGGCAAGGCGCCCAAAAGAGACGCCGCTGAGAAGGGGACGGTCGGGCCAACGCTGGCAGTTGGGAGGGGGCCTCTGACTAAGGCTGACGGCTGGGGAGGAAACAAGACCAGAATGAAGTCCGTGAAACTCTGCCCCAAGCTGGCCAAACTGCTTTTAATATCAGCACATAAGAACAAATTCGTCCACTGGGTGATTTTGTTAGGAACAAAATTGAAGTCATAATCAAGATGGCAGAATCCAAGCGACAGAGCTGACTTCTTCTCCAGCCCACTTTTAAAAAGTCTGCAGATGTGACTTCTAATATCACTGTGACCCAAATGAGAAGTCCCTGCTTCATTTTCCAAGCTTCCTAGGATTCCTAACACTCCTTGCTCTGAGCCAATGGGGGCCAGGGCAGAAGGAAGGGTGGTCGAGAGAAGGGAGCTGGAGCAGCCTGGAGAACTGGGGACCGTATTTCGGGAGATGTCAATGTGCAACCTCATGAGAACAAATGCAACGATTCCTTGCCCCTCCCCCACACAGTGACAATTTTTCCAGAGCCTCTTGTATCAATTAAGATACCTTCCATTATTTTAATATACTCCACGGCAGGAGTTGGCGAACTTTTCTATAAAGGGCGGGATATACCATCCATTTAATCCTCCTAACCCTCTGAGGTGCGTCCTACGAGGACTGTCACTATACAGATGAGGAAACCGAGGGACAGAGAGGTGAAATAACCTGTCTCGGATCAAAGTGGAAGGAACCAACTCCCCCAGCCGCACCCCCATCGTCTGTCTGCCTTTCACATCTTCTCTGTGTCAGCCCCACAAGGACATCACTGGTGTTAGTGTCCCCGGAAACCAGCTCGGAGTGTCCCTCTCTGCGTCATCATTCTAGAACCACTGCTGCCACTCTCTTTCTTAACACACTTCACAGCAGGAGTCAGTGAACTTTTCTATAAAGGCTGGATGTTAATACAGCCCTATTAACATTGTAGGCTTTGTGGATTACATGGTCTCTGGTGCAACTACTCAACTCTGTTACTGCAATGTCATGAGATATTTTCATGTATCTTAAAATATTCTTCTTTTCCCTTTCTTCCAGCCATGTAAAAATCTCAAAACCAATCTTAGTGTTCGGGCTGTACAAAACAGGCAGCAGGCCAGATCGGGCCTGTGGACCCAAGTTTGCTTTATGGTTATGTAGCTACAGGAGAATCATCCTTAAGGAATGAGAAATCCTTAATCCATCAATTCATTTTGCCTTACATGCCAAATGTCTATTCTTAGCCAGGGAGTTAAATTTCTCTTTCCCATAACATATGATTCCTAGCATGTTCTGTTTTTTTAATTTATAAAATGACAAACTTAGCCAGTAACCACTGGAAAAGGACAAAAGTAATTTTCAAGAAAGCCTAAGTTTAATGGAGTATTACTCGGCCACTAAAAAGAACACATTTGAATCAGTTCTAATGAGATGGATGAAACTGGAGCCGATTATACAGAGTGAAGTAAGCCAGAAAGAAAAACACCAATACAGTATACTAACACATATATATGGAATTTAGAAAGATGGTAATGATAACCCTGTATGCGAGACAGCAAAAGAGACACAGATGTATAGAACAGACTTTTGGACTCTGAGGGAAAGGGAGAGGGTGGGATGATTTGGGAGAATGGCATTGAAATATGTATACTATCATGTAAGAAACAAATCGCCAGTCTATGTTCGATACAGGATACAGGATGCTTGGGTCTGGTGCACAGGGATGATCCAGAGAGATGATATGGGGTGGGAGGGGGTTCAGGATTGGGAGCTCATATACACCCGTGGTGGATTCATGGCAATGTATGGCTAAACCATAAATAAAGTAAAATAAAGTAAAAATTATTATAATAATAATAATTTTTAAAAAAGAAAGCCTAAGTTTAGCATACAGTCAATACTGAAAATATCTAGCAGGTTATATCACATAATTTTAAAAAAGGCGGAGGGTGGGGGGAAGTCAGGTTTTAAGAAGGAGTCAGACTGAAATTTACCATGACAGTTTCATTAGTTTCAGGTGCAGAATCCAGGAGATCGTCTATTTCATCTCCGAGGACCATATCTCCATCATCTAAAAACGCTTCCGGCGTGCTGAAGGGGATCTTTCCTCCATTTGCCAACACTGTCGATGGTAGAGAACTCTCTTCCACTTGCAGTGGCAAAACAGAAGTTAAGGGCATAACAGAAACTGAAGCCAGCTCATTTCCAACTTGGTGAGAAAAACTGGATGCAGGTATAGAAACAACAGAAGGTGCTTCTTGCCTCGGAGCTAATAAATCTGTAACATGAATGGACATGTGCTCACTTATTTTCAGTACATTTACGTAATACTACTGTTAATGGCCAATAACAGAGAAAATGAAGAGCAAGGTAGAAATATGAAAGCAATTATAAACAGATAGATACAACAGCAAAACCAATTCAAGTGAAAGAGTAAAAGCAATTCTAAAAAAAAAAACCAGTTTGTTTTGCCCAGGAACAGATATATTCACTTGTGAAAATGCTTCCTCCTTTCTCAAAATACCTGGGCTCCTTTTGGGTGGAGCTACTAGAGGGGTGTGAAGCCCCGGTGGACGCCGAACAACTGCTCGCTGACAGTCAGTACCATCAGTCACTACTGACACAGCCAGAGGCACAGAGGTGGTTTCTGAAATTACTCTTGTTTTAATACTACTAACGACCCAGCAATCTTAACTGACAACACTATAATGTTCGCAACATCTAAGGCTGGCACTTTTCTTTTCTTTTCTGTTTGGTAAGCAGTGAGGCATGTGGGATCCTTAGTTCCTGACCAGGGTCAAACCCACACTCTCTGAATTGGAAGCATGCAGTTTTAACAACTGGACCACCGGGGAAGTCCCCAAGGCTGGCACTTCAGATTAAGAGGACATGTATTTGAAAACATACCTGGTTCGATATCCTCCACAGAACAGTTCAAAGCCTAGAAATTGAATCAAATAATAGATCATAGTATTTTCAGGATTCTAGACTATAAAGCAAGCTATAAAACTCACTCTAAGAGAGCAACGCCAATTCTCACATCTGACCTCCTTCCAATTAAGACAGAGACAAACAGAATGTATAAACCTTTGTAATGGCCAGTCCAGTGCACACTCAGTCGTGTGGGCCAGTCCAGTGTATGCCCAGTCGTGTCTGACTCTTTGTGACCCATGGACTGTAGCCAACCAGGCTCCTCTGTCCATGGAATTTCCCAGGCAAGAATACCAGAGTGGCGTTCCATTTCCTTTTCAGGATCTTCCTGACCCAGGGATTGAACCTGCATCTTCTGCGTCTCCTGCACTGGCAGGCCACCTGGCTGGGAAACCCAACCTTTGTAATATGTAGGATTAAACAGTGCGGGCCTCTTGCCACTTGTTTCGTGTGGCCTCGTATTTCTCCAAGGATATTCAGGAGCCTTCCAGTTCCAGAGGTGTAGCCACTCCACCCTCCCCAACTCACAGCGACCTCCTAACAGCTCTAAGACAACTTATCCTTAAAAAAGATAAATCTTGTTAGCTGTGTTTAACCCAGTGACTTCTAAAATTAGTATGTGGCCCCAACCCACATTTTCTAATAACACCTAACTTCTATGAACATCCTGTAAAATGCTCCATGGGCCTTCAGGAAATGCTGATTGAGAGTTAAAGATATGACTGGAGCTGTTTGTTTTCTTTTCATAGGGCAGGAAGCTCTGGCCACTTAGGTGTATGAGGAATAAAAGGCCTCAAAAATAAACAAAACCCCAAAATATTAAAAGCAGAACTGCTAATACTTCTATCTTCTTTTTAAAAATTATGATTCTTACAAGAGTAATGACCCTACCTTTGTAGCCCCATCCCCAGGAACTGATTTTAGTGAGAGCTGAAAGAAAATTAAGATGCTAATTTAAAACCAGAACTGACTCCAAGTTACAAAACAAAATGAAAATACCTTATGGTGAGAACGCCAGCTTACCTCGGCTCTAACATATGCTTTTCTTATTTTAAATCCCAATTTCTGAGCTAGTTCTTGAGTTAGTTTTATTACATGTTCATCCTGAAAAAGTCAGAATATATGATTAACAGAGGGTTATATTTACTAACCGTAGAGGTGAAGGGACAAAACAGTTCTAATTTATCCTTGTCAAGACACTTGCTTTATGGGCAATTATTCCCAGCTGCAGCAGGTAGACGGCTAGCTGGGAAACATAACTTTTGGTGCCATTCGTCTACATAGAAGCAATAAAATGGCTAGGATGTAAACAAATGAATTAGAACATAAATACCATACCTGAGGCACTGCCAAGGAGCACTTTGCTACAGCATCATAAGCCTCTCTGAATCTTCCTAAATCACTTAGAGCCTTAGATTTCCGATACAGAGCTTTGTAGTTACTGGCATTTAAACTGAGGACTGTATCACAGTCTTCTAAAACTTTATCATGGAAACCCTGGTGAATGAGACCAAATAAAGTTAGCAATCAATTCATGTCTTGCAATGATGCAAACACAAACAAATTCAGATTCTCCTCTCAAAATGGATTGGTAATGGTTTTTATTTTTCTTTTAAAAATTATTTTCATTGTGAAATTTCAAATACAGAAAAGTAGAAAGAATATCATGGCTACCTATGTACCCACCACCCAGACTTTTGGCCATAAAAGACCCCAGATCTTCAAGAGAAAGCTGTCCAGGTATACTTGAGATCCTAAGTGTGAATGTCTATATGAAAACTGTAAGAACATCAAAATACTACTTTTTAAGTTTAGATAACTGAAGAGGTTGTGTTAATTCTTTCGAAGGGTCACTACTCCTTTTTTAACTCCTAAGAGAAACATAAGGAGCAGGCTGTCAGCAGAGACAACTGATACACCCATCTGTGAATACCTGTATCTTCCCAGGCTGACTTTTTTTTTTTTAGAGCAGATACCCCACTCCTCCAAAGCCATACTCAAAAGGGTATCTCCAAGGACCAGTATCTAAAAAATTATTTTTAAAAATTCATAAGTATCTGGACAAAACTGATTTTTCAAAGCTTGAGGCCTCTCTAAAGCAGCTAATACATCTTTCCTATAAACTGAAATTAGAAAGCTGACTTTTGCTAATGTACTGTGTTACTGAAAATCTTTTTTCTCTCCATAAACACTGCTTTACAAGTCACAACTCACCATATTGGAATAGCAAGCAATACGATTTATATATAGCTTTTCAATGATTTCTTTAGGGATTAAAATTTCTTCAGACTTTGCATAGTCAGCTATACTCAAAGCTTCTGAATACTGACTTATAGAGTGGTTCCAATCACGTTCACGATAAACATCATTTCCTTCATTAAAAGATTTCTCACAAGAGCATGTAAATATACCTTAAAAAAATAAAAAGAATGTTAACCCTTGAAACTCTTTAAGGAACAAGTCAGAGTGCAAGCAAATTTTAATTTCGGTATCTAAAACTTCAGAGGAAATAATTTGACAGAGCAACAAGCACTATTGTAAGAAATTATGAAATCTAGGCCAGGTCATTACTATCTCAGCTAGAGTTTCCTCGTGCTTGCTTTTTCCAAGAAAAATCAATTAAGAAAAGCGCTGCAAAAGCAGCCTGTCAATATTTGTTGACATCGCCAACTCTGTGCCGAGGATAAGTTCCTACAAGTGGAATGAGCATTTTAAGGCTTCTAACTGGTATTTATAATTGTTTTCCAAAAAATGCAGTAACGATGAATGTGTATACTGGCTTGCTTGAATATACCTCTGCCAACATGTGTACACATGTGCATGAGCACGCACACATAAAATCTACCGATTTCTAGGGGGAAAATGTATCCTTTACTTATTTGCATATCTGATTACCAGCAAGGTTGAACTTCTCCACATTTTAATGGACCATTTGTATTTCTTCTTTTGTAAATGTTCAGGTGGCTTACTGATTTAGGGGTTCAGTTCAGTTCAGTCGCTCAGTTGTGTCTGACTCTCTGCAATCCCACGGACTGCAGCATGCCAGGCCTCCTTGTCCATCACCAACTCCCAGAGCCTGCTCAAACTCATGTCCATCAAATCGGTGATGCCATCCAACCATCTCATCTTCTGTTATCCCCTTCTCCTGCCTTCAATCTTTCCCAACATCAGGGTCTTTCCCATTGAGTCAGCTCTTCGCATCAGGTGGCCAAAGTATTGGAGTTTCAGCTTCAGCATCAGTCCTTCCAATGAATATTCAGGACTGATTTCCTTTAGGACTGACTGGTTGGATCTCCTTACAGTTCGGGGGACTCGCAAGAGTCTTCTCCAACACCACAGTTCAAAAGCATCAATTCTTTGGTGTTCAGCTTTCTATACGGTCCAACTCTCACATCCATACAAGACTACTGGAAAAAGCATAGCTTTGACTAGATGGACCTGTGTCAGCAAAGTAATGTTTCTGCTTTTTAATATGCTGTCTAGGTTGGTCATAGATTTTCTTCCAGGGGATGCCAATTTTTTTTTTTTTTTTGCTTTTAGTACACATGTTCTTTTGGTAGGGGCAAAGGTTCTTTAAGTTTCCTCAGGACTTGCTATCATTGCTTTAAGATTTTAAAAGTCCCTTTCTGGGACTTCCCTGTTGGCCCACTGGTTAAGAAACTGCCTTCCAAAAAGGGGACACCAGTTCCCAGTTCGACCCCTGGTCATGGAACTAGATCCCACATGCCTCGGAGCAACTAGGCTTGTGCACCTCAACCAGAGACTCTGTGCACTGCAATGAAGACCCAGTGCAGCCTCCAAAATAAATAAGTAATCCTTTCCTATCAAGGGGGCAGATAAACATGCAGCTCTTCATCTCGTTTCATGAATTCACGTCTAAGCTGATGAAAGTGACAAAAGAAACTGAACAGATAGATCTTTAACGACTAAGGTGACTTCAGAGACAGGCTGGTTCCCCTCTCTGGGCCCTGAGTGCCTGTCTATAAAATCAAAGGACTGCTCCTCATGATTGCTAGCTCTCATACTTTACAGTTCTATGTCTGTTTGGAGAAAAGGAAGGAAGAGGCTAAAATGAACAGAGAGGGGGGGGAGGCAGAGAGAAAGGAGCGACGTTCAGAAACACCCAAACCCGCAGAGACACAAAGCCACGGGGAACTAACGGTATGAAGAGGTGAGGTAATCTTTAGTTCCAGGCCTGGTCAACTGGGCTTTCTCTCTAACTAGATTCATCTCCAGCTCTTTCATTCGATTACCCAGTCACCCTTTTACTGTGACAATTTCTCTGCTAAAGAAAAACCAGAAGATACTCTGTCCCTCTCAATCATAATCTGTCCCTCTCATTCTTCCTGAAATGAAAGGCTAAAAGTAACTGTCAAGGGACTCAAAGAAATTACTTCAAAACGACATTAACAGAGGAAAGAAAATACAACTGTCCAAGTATGCTGGAAGAAACTAACCTTGTCTTATATACACGAGTTGACAAACTTTTCCTGCAAATACCCAGACAGTAAGGATTTGAGGCTTTGTGATCTATATGGTCTCTCTCAACCATGTCATGAAAGCAGCCAGATAGCACACCAGCAAATGAGCATGGCTGTGTTCCAATAAAACTTTATTTACAAAAACAGACAGAGGGCCACAATGGGGTTTGCCAAGTTAGGCTACATGTGACAGTTCACAGGCTACTTTCAAACAGATCTTTTCCTTACCGCATATTGTTCCTGTGTTCCTGGATACGACAGCGGTGACCTAAGAAGAAGAAACCAGTTAATTTTGATGATCAGGTCCTTGTCAGGATTTGTTCGTCCAAGAGTGACCTTAAAACTGGGTTTCTCATTAGCTCATCACTGGTTCAAAGCACATATGAAAGACCTACTTGTCCTCTATGACCAGGATTCACATATAACTGTAGTCACACAAAAAAATCTGAAACTATTCTTTTGTATTTTCTTTAGGGTAACATTTACCTTTCAAATCTACTTCTACTAACAGAGGGCTTAATTCTTCAAATGCCGAAAAAGTTTTAAAATAGTACAGAACCACTAGTTCTACTTGTTCTAATTCACTGCAGAACAGAGGGAAAGAATATCCCCTTCCCAGGAGGGACAAAGAAGCCTTTCTGCCCGGACACGGGCCGCCGGGCTGTGGTCCTGTCGCTGACGTGCGTCCTGAAGGCCAGTTGAGGCCGGGCTTCTCAACGGAGGGAGTCTGACCACAAAAGGCCTGGGTGCTGACCGATGTTGACTTTCCCTCATCAGAGTGAAACTAGGTTCAAATTTCTCCGTCGAACATTTTGGGAGATAACTCAGGATTTTAACCCTGAAATATCGGTGATGGCAAGCTCCACCTCAGAACACAAAGAGACTGATGTTCCGGGACCAGAAAGCATTGCTGGGACAGAAATATCTGGTTTCTAACCCAAGTGAACAGGACTAAAAGTGTCCTACCCCCTCCTAAATCCAGAGCCACAGCAAAAAGGAACTGCTAGGGGGCAAGGACAGAGGCGTGCAAGGAGTCCTTACTGTATAAACTGTAGTCCTTCCTTAATGTTCTGCTGCCTCTTTCTTCTCTCCTCGGACACACTGGACATGTTATCCCACACATCCACTTTCTAAAAGAGAAATCTGGAAAGAAACAGGCAACAAGTTACACAAGGCACGGGGCTCCTGGACCCCAGTTAAAACACTCAGGATCGAGGTCATGTCGCACAATTAACTGCGGACACACCCATCTCCTCCGGCTTGACTAGGGCCTTTGAGGCCGAGGACACCACCTGAGCTGGGTCAGTGGCTCCTGCTGCCTTGTGCGCCTTGAGCAGAGGGCGTCCACATTCTGCCTGCTCCACGTTGAACAGCTGGGCAGATTCGGCAGGCGCCTCCTAAACAATCCCCACGCCCAAGTCACCTCTCTCTCCCCCTCTCATCTACCCTCCTTCAACTGCGGGTTTTGTTTCTGGCCTGTCTCCACGCACACGGAAGCAGCCGTGAGAACAGTCCTGGCCTTGTTTTGCTTCTGGAAACCTTCCAGGAGCAAAAAGGTTTCATATCCGCTTGCCTCTGAGGGATTTTGACTTCCTTGTGAGCAGTCTAAGCCTGATCTGTACTCTGTTACATAGACTTTTGAAACAATCCTTGTTGATACAACTGATAGAATAAGTATCTAAGTGAAGTTACTTTAATTGGAATTTTCTAGATGGTAAGGGTTTACCTTAAATATAACTCAGGTTGATGTCAACACCAAGGGTATTTACCCTGACTGGCCACTGTTCATGAAGTATTTTCCAGAAAGCTACAGGAGAACCACAGAGAAAATAAATGGGATAAAACGTCACCTCTCAGCGTCCTAAACTAGGGTCACTCAATCTCAGCCACTCAAGGAGGAGAGTTATGACAAAGCCAGAGAGCATATTAAAAAGCAGAGACATCACTTTGCCTACAAAGTTCCATAGAGTCAAAGCTATGATTTTCTAGTACTCATGCACAGATGTGAGAGTTGGACCATAAAGAAAGCTGAGCACCGAAGAATTGATGCTTTTGAACTGTGGTGTTGGAGAAGACTCTTGCGAGTCCTTTGGACTGCAAGGAGATCAAACCAGTCAATGCTAAAGGAAATCAACCCTGAATATTCACGGGAAGGACTGATGCTGACTCCGAAGCTCCACTATTCTGGTCGGATGTGAAAAGCTGACTCGTTGGGAAAGACCTTGATGTTGGGAAAGATTGAAGGCAAAAGGAAAAGAGGTGAAAGAGGATGAGATGGTTAGATGGCATCACCAAATCAATAGACATGAATGTGAGCAAACTCTGGGAGATAGTGAAGGACAGGGAAGCCTGGCGTGCTGCATCCACAGGGTCGCAGAGTCTGACATGACTTAGAGACTAAATAACAACCACAAGCTCTAGCATGGAGAGCTGTCCTGTGTGCCGTGGAATGCTAGCAGCTTCCTGCCCTCTGCCCACTAAGGCCCAGCAGCACTCCTCCCCTAGATGTGACACACCAGTATTTCCAGATATTGTTAAATGCTCCCTGGTGGGGTGGGACGGGGTTGGGGGTCCACACAATCACCCTTGGACGAGGACTCCTGAGAGTCAATTCTAAGAGGACATCATGTCACGAAAACTGTGGATCTGCACCCATGTTTCAAGTATATATAGCTGAATTGTTTCAGTTTCATTACTGCTCCCCATGTGTTATGCAAGTTTTTCAAAGTGTAGAGTGGGATAGAGGCTGGAGTGCCCTGAAACCTGGGAACTGGTGCTAAGCCTTTTTTCTTTTTTTCCCTTTTCATTTTTATTGAGATACCACTAAATACAGCACTGTGTAAGGTTAAGGTATAAAACACAATGATTGACATAAAAACCTCATGAAATGATTACCATAACAGGCTTAGTGAACATCCATCACTTCATATAAACACAAAATTAAAATAATATAAAAATTTTTTTTTCCTTGGGATGAGAACTTTTACTCTACATTCTCAACAACTTTCATGCTTCCCTGGTAGCTTAGCTGTAAAGAATCCACCTGCAATGCCAGAAACATGGGTGTGATCCCTGGGTCAGGAAGATCCCCTGGAGAAGGAAATGGCAACCCACTTCAGTATCCTTGCCTGGGAAACACCATGGACAGAGGAGCCTGGCGGGCTACAGCCCATGGGGTCACGAAGAGTCAGACACGACTGAGGCAGCTGAGCACAAGCCACACACAAGATAGCTTCAGATGGATTCACAGAAGCAACAGCAGTGAGAGAAACCTGGGGGCTGGGAGAGGGTAAGACAGAGTCTCTTCACAGCAAACCTTAAAAAAAATTTTTCTTTAATCTTGTGAATAAATGACCACTGGAAAAGAAAGTATACAAAGAAGCCTATGTGGCTTCTGAGCCCTTCCGGGGCCATTCAAGTTTTTTCTCCTTTAACTTAAAGGCAGAGTCAGAACCTTGTAGCTCAAAGGCACCCAGGGTTGCACTTGGAGGCCCAGGGTGGTCAGGCCAGAGTGACTGGGATGGAAGAAAAGAAGCTGCAGGCAAGAAGCCTCTCCTCTCCTTCAGTGAACCATGGGCCTCTCCCCACCCTTGCCTGGCGAGGTGTGGAATTAGTTTGAGGTTCACTTGAAAAGTAAATCTGGCTCTTGGGCTCGGACCTAGGTGGCGGCTACCTGGCGAAATGCACCAAGGAGGTCAGAATCGTGGGCAAACATGGGACCTGTTATGATGCCTCTCTCAGGAAAATGGTGAAGAAAACTGAAACCAGCCAGCATGCCAAGCACACCTGCTCCTTCTGCGGCAAAACCAAGAAGAGACGAGCCGTGGGCACTTGGCACTGCGGTTCCTGTGTGAGAACAGCAGCTGGTGGCGCCTGGACCTTCACCACCACCTCTGCAGTCGCAGTCAAGGCTGCATCAGAAAGAGACCGAAGGAACTGAAGGACCAGGAAAAGCACCACCATTTGACAACGTTGCCTAGCCTATAATGGGCTCATTTATGTAACAACAACAAAAAAAGCAAATCTGTGGACTCAGAAGAGACTCCGGGGGTTAGGATAATCCGCCAGGATAAGAGGCTTAGAGCTGCTTCCCCAGGAAGTGCTTGAAAACCTTGAACCCTGGCCTCTTAAGGACAAAGGGCAGCAGAGAAAGAGCTGACGACTCAAGCAAGTGATTAAGAGAAAGTAAGATGTAGATTCTTAACAGCATGCCACTTTCACATGTTTAAAGATCCAGGAACAGAGCCCGAGGTGACATTTAAATATCATATGACACTGCATTCCGTGTTCTGTAGAGTTTTCCCCTAAATTTTGTTATGAAAAATTTTATACACACGGAAAAATAAATTTTTTTTACCATGAATACCATATACTTGTATACTACCTATATCTTACAATGAATATTTTGGTATATGTATTACATCTGCCCATCCTTAATGATGTCTGCCCACCCTCTGTCCATCCACCAACACAATTTTGTAAACTGCAAAGTGAGCTGCAGACATCAATTATAACTCACCACGAAAACACCTCAACATTATGTGGAGTTCAACAGCTGTTTGCAGTTTTTAAGGTAAAATGCAAATACGTTAAGGCAGGTTTTGACAAATGACACATTCGTGTAACCCAAACCCTGGTCTTGAGACACACCACTGCCTTTACTCCAGGAAGTTCCCTTGGGCCCCTTCTCCAGCCGGTCTCCCCTACCCCGCACCCAGGGCAATCACTGTCCAGACTTTTTCCCACTGTAGCTAGTTTTACCCGTGAAATGAAGCCTCCCCCACATCTCACTTTAAAACAAAACAATAAAGGCTTTCCACACCATCTTATTTTGGGATCCAGTCAACAGAATCCTGCCTCAGTTTTAAAGTGAAGGAGAACTTGATGAAGTTAATCCAACAACCACTTCTCTTCAAATTTGGCAGCACATGACAGGGGTCCCTTCCTTCCTCAAAATGCGAGGGTGGGGGCTTCACCTCCAGCTGACCTCTAAACGTGAGGCCCCGGGGGGCACCAGAACCCCTCTCTCTGTGCGCCCCCCTCCCAGATGTGAAATATTCTCATCGAGGGCCCGACAATGCCTTGTGTCCATCCCCTAGCAGAGCTTGCAGATACCTTCTACCTGGTAGTTCTACTTGGATGTCTAGAAGCCACCCACTGTTCAGAAAGCAGGGCTTTAAAATACCATGAGAGTGAAAAGGAATGTCACCTTCCCAGTTTGATCACTCAGCCGCTTGGGTACCCTCTGAGGGTAATCAATCAACAGAACATCATTGTTGACACAGATCTGTTAGGCATCCTGACAAAGACACTCTGTGTACAAAGCTGTGCCTAGACTACAAAGGTGGTTACATGAATCTACATGCGGGATAAAACGTCCCAGAAACACACACACACGTGAATGAAGAGCTGAGTAAGGTCTGGAGCCTGGTTAACAGTATTATACAGGTGTCAGTTTCCAGGCTCGGCTACGGCACTTCAGGTAGGCAAGACGGCACCACTGGGGGAAGCAGACGAAGGGTTCATGGGAGGCAATAGATGACTTTCGCAGTATCCTGTGAGTATGTAATTATTTCAAAATAAAAAGTTAAAAATATCCTGTGGATACGCTATTTTTATACAAATCAGGGCTCCTAACATGTGTCCACACCTTACTTTTCTTGACTGCCACCTCGTCTTGAAGGTCAGTCCACGTCAGCACACATCAAGCTGCATGAACAGCCGTGCAGCGGGCTCCGTGATATGGCTGCACCAGAACGTGACCAGGCCCCTAGGACATTGTGGTTATTTCCAGTCTTTAAAAGTTCACCAGGTACACAGGACATTTCATATGCATATATTTTCAAAGAATTTCCAAAGAATGAAGGGTAGGTGTATTTCTTTATTTTGCCAGCTACTGCCAAGTTTTACCAAATGACCCTACCCACCACCAGTGCACAAGAAATTATCGGACGCTTCCACTGCCATCAGGGAGATGACAGTGTGGCAGCTGTGGCTGGGGCTTTGTCTGCTTCAGTCTTTCTATCATTAGCGAGGCTGAACGTCTTTTAAGATTTAAGAGCTGTCTGTACTTCCTTTTCTGTGAAACTGTTGTTTCATTTCCTTCATGCGTTTTGCTTCCAGGCTGAGCTGCTTTGATTCATGGAAGCTCTTCAGGTGTTGAGGAAAGCAGTCCTTTGTGATGTTATTATTATTTCCCCCAACGTGATGTCACACTTTTGATGTTGGTTATGGTATTTTTGACAGCAAAAGTCTTATTTTTAAGTAGCTCAATACTTTCTTTTATGGCTTCTGGATTTTGACATACTCAGAAATGCCTGGGCTTCCCTGAGGGCTCAGTAGTTAAGAATGCCTGTCAAGCAGCTGACAAGGGTTTGATGTCCCTGATCTGGAAAGATCCCACATGCCACAGAACAACTACGCCCGGGTGCCACAACTACTGAGCCCATGCTCCAGAGCCCGGGAGCTGCAAGCACTGAGCCCACATGCCACAGTTATTGAAGCCTGCACACCTTCAAGCCTGGGCTCTGCAACAAAAGCCGCCACCACAACGAGAAGCCCAGGCCCCGCAACTAGCACAGCCCCTGCTCGCTGCAACCAGAGAAAAGCCCCAGCAGCAGTGAGCACCCAACACTGCCAAAAGAGAGAAAGAAGTAGGATTTTAAAGAAAGAAAGAAGTGCCGGCACCACTCTGAGATAATTCTCCATGAAATGACTCTCCATGTTTTCGTCTAGTAGTCTCGCTGATTCATTAAAAAAATTTTTTTTCCTTAAACCGGATCCACCAGTTTATTCTAAGGAGTGATATATACATACACACACACACACACACACACACACACACACACACACACACACACTCCCTCTCAAATAGCTACTAGTTGTCCAAATGCCATTTACAAAAGGCCATCTATCCTACACTGACATGTGTAAGATCCATAGAAAATTCTGGGCCAGTGTGTGACCTTTACTCAGCATTTCTAACTGGAAGGCCCCTAATGTTACACCCTCCTCCTCCCAAGCCTAACTCTGCCCTTCTCAATACTGAAATCACCTCCTGGCCAACTGCTCAAACCAGAAACCTTTCTCTCACCGCATCCAACTAATCTCCCCACAAAGCGTCTGTCGGTGACACTGTCAAAAATACATGCCGGGCACTCCAAATCTGAGCGTGTCAGGCCTCCTGAGCCACCCTGGTCCCAGTCACAGCGGGGTGTCGCAGTTCCCCCCCATCTCTGCTCTGGGCCCCTGAGCTCGCCACTGTCCCTCCCCCACCCCGTCCCTACACTACACTGAAAGGAATGCGCTTTAAAAACACAAGTTGGGTATTACGGTCCTGCGTAAACTCTGCTGGCATCCGCTCAGCACCCAGAACCAAAGCTAGACTCACCCAGCCCGGGTCACGCTGTTCCTCTTCCTGTGGGTCCCGAGGGTGAGTCAAGGGCTCCACGCTTCCGGGAGCTCACGCATGCAGTTCCCTCTGCCCACGACACCCTTCTCAGATCTGCCCTGAGCTGAGTCCTCTCAGCCCTGAGTCTCGGCTTCAGGGTCAGCTTTAGAGGCTGTTCCCCCATCACTCCCTGCCAGGAGACCCCTGTCTTTCTTGGCTTTGGCCTCGATCACCTCACACTCCCTGGGTCCAGGTCAATGACAACCTGAGCAAAGAATGAATGAAGTGGGTTGCCATTTCTTTCTCCAGGGGATCTTCCCAACCCAGGGATCAAACTCGGGTCTCCCGCATTGGAGGCAGACGCTTTACCCACTGAGCCACCAGGGAAGCCCAAGTGTAAAGAGAACTCAAAAGACACTCAAAGTCCCGGGGCCAGCGGTTCAGGCAAGGCAGGCGTGAGGTGATTTCAGTACTGGCCAAAGAGGAAGTGACCGGACGCCAGCGGGGCCGGCTGAGGGGGACCCCACGTCCTTAGGGGAGCAAAGAAGGGAGTGAATCAACAGGGTGGGAATCAACCGGACCAACAGAGGAAGAGCCTGAAAGCCTAAGTCACTCCTGAAGGAGTTCACTCACCACCCACAGGGGAAGAGCCCATCAGCCACACCCTCTTCTCCTTAAACGGAAAGGAAGTGGTGGGAGGGTGAGGGGGGAGCTTTGAACAGTAAAAATAAATAAACAAAATCAGCCAGAAACTCAATTACAGAGTCTGAGCAAACCCTGGGAGATGGTGGAGGACGGGGAGCCTGGAGTGCTGCAGTCCAGGGAGCCACTGAACAACGAAAATTCATGAATTAGCTCAACTCCTGTAAACGGGAACAAACATCACCTCTCCAGACCCAGCTGATTTTAAGTTCCTTACTCACCCTGAAGCTTCACAGAAGGCAAGGTACCCTGGCTCTCGGGTATAATTCCTTATATGTTTATTCTGCCTGTGAGGTGACACCCACTAGCCGAAGCCTAGTACAAAGCTATAACTAAACCATGAAACGCTAAACTGTGGAATTCTGGCCTTTCATGGTAACTTTGGGAACCAGCGTCCATTATCAGGCGATACCAAGGAAGTGAAATGTGACTATAACATACGGCAGAGGCAAAAATCACAGCCATCACTGACGGCTCCGGCTGGATGCCAGGCATTGTTCCCAGTGCTTTCTGAGGGTGAAATCATCAATCCTAAGAATCCTGAGAGGCAGGTACTGAGAGGAAGCTGAAGCACAGAGAGGTGATGCGGCCGGGCCAGCATTGCACGGCCAGAAAGCTGCCCAGCCGCCCGGGCTGGCCCCGGGCCTGAATTCCCATCCAAGGAGCTCTGCCAAGAGGGCCAGCGTGGCTCTGAGGGCGCCGGGGCTGGGCTCTGAAAGACACACGCAGCTGCCACAGACAGGTGGGCACTTCAGTGCCACTCGAGAGGAACCGAATAAATACAGCCCTCTGCACACTCAGGCATACAGGATGACGCTGGCAAGGGATGAAATTTAAAGCAACTCAGAGAAGCAGAGGGGGTCGATGGTGTGGACACAGGGAATTTTAGGACAGCACTCCAGGGCCAAGGGGCGAGTGGAAATACGCTCCGCCCACGACATCATATGTTTAGAAAGAGGAATAAATATTATTAAACAGCCGTACTTCCAAGACATCCTCACACAGGACCAGAGAAGGTGCCCCAGGGAATGTGCAGCACAGTGCTTGAATTTTTGCCTTAAAAGGCATTCCTAAGCTGCAAGTGAAAAATCATAATCATCAGCCTGTAGTCAATGGGGTCCTCAGACTCAAGCCTCTCTGGGTCAGGGCCCAAACAACACACAAAGTAGCTAAAGTGACTGCTCCCTGTCACCCGGATTGCAACTTACAGAAGCAAGTGGACACATCACATCCCACAGAGACCACAAATTCAGGGAGGGAAGCGTTATTACAGATGTTCTGGCATCTTCTTGGAACAGGGAAATCTCCTCCTGGATACATTTATGAGGCAGTTTGCCCCTTCTACTGAAAACGAAAGCCCCAAGATGAAGGCTGTGCTAAGCAACAGCAGGGAGGAAATTTCACACTTTTACTTCTCCCCCACCCCCCCCCCACCCCCCACCCCCACTCCTAGCTGTTCACTTTGAACTTGCTCTCAGATCTCTCAGATATAACATGTGCCAGGTGGCCCTTCCCGGGCCCAGGCCTCCTAAGGCCCTGGGAACATCCTGCCTGACACAGGAATCCTGTATGGGAGGAATGGACAAGAAAGACAAAAATCTTGCAGACAGCTTGCCCAGGGGCACCCAGGCCCCGGGGCAGTGGCATGCCCAGGACTACAGAGGTGTGCTGAACTGCCAGATTACTACCCTGCTCCAGACTCACGTATTCTAATAAAATACAAAGGTTCCACTTTCTCATTTGTGCAACAGAAAAATTTCTGCCTTTTACTGTATTAATTACCTGGTTCCCAAGGCTTCACAGTATGTGAAATTAATAGTAATTAGTTAACTAAAAATAACACATCGCTAAACTCATAACAAAATTAAAAAGCAAACTTCTTATTTGGGCAAAACCTGGTAAAGATAAATGACCCCGTTTCTTTGCATCAAAGGAAATTTTCACCTCACTTAATATGCTTCTATTGTGTGTGTGCATGTATGTGAATTAAATATTTTTAACTGATATTTAGAAGAAGTATACATTTTAAACTTCTGGATGAATATTTCTCCACCCGAAAAATACTATCTAAAGTTTTTCTGATGATTTGTAAACATTTCACACTTTAGGAAACACAAATTTCACTTTCAATCCTAAGATTCTGGAGAAAAAGTATTTTCACTAACACACACACACTGGAAGATATTATCTGGAAATCAAATCTCCACACATTATACTTTCTCTTGAAAGTCATTCTAGAGTAACCAAGGCAACAGAATACAGACACCTTCTGTTCTACCTTGTCCTTTACTGGAATGCTCACAACTCTCCAAGAGTCACTGTCACCATATTACTGGACTTGAGATTCTATACAAACTGATTCTCTCCTACTTACCATTGATTTAACCCTCCCAAACTGACAAGCTTTACAGTTAGTCAAAATGAAGAATTAGGGGAAGTATCATTGACAACCACCACTTGTACTCGTAAAAACTAACAGTATCTAACAGGTGGGAAGGGGAAAGAGTGTAGGTCGGTGTGTGATGAGCACCCAAGAAAGAGCCATGGTGACTTGAAGGAAGGCATTTAGGTGGCAGAGGACCTGAAAATCAACATGTGCTTTGCATTACACACACACACAAACATACATCCCACCCCCAAAAAATATTCAGCTTCAATAGCTCAAGGTCTGATTCTGAGTGAAACTATCTGCAGACTCCTGTAGACAGCAGACGGAAAACATTTTTTCAGCAAAGAAAATTCTGTCCACTAATTTGCATTATTCTGCAAATTAGGACAAGATCCTCATTAAGCAATCAGCTAGGCAGTCCAGCTGAGGGTGAGAGGGAAGGGGCAGGGGATTCCTTGAGAGCCTAGCAGAGGAGGAGGCCACATGCCATCACAGAAGCAGAAAAAAATAAGCAGATGGCACAGGCTCCTAATCACCCCTGCCCCCTTCCGAGGCTCTGGCTGAACGCTGTCCAATAGAAATATAATGCCAGTCACATATCTAATTTTAAATTTTCAAGTAGCCATGTTAAAAGGAGAAGAGAGAGCAAAATGAAACCAGTGACATTAATATTAAGAATGTATTTAAGTTAACCCAGTATGTTCGAAACAATATCTCAACCTGTATGATTTAAGCAGGAAAAAAATGACGAATGGGGCTGTTTTACTGTTTCCTCCTAAGTGATTTAAAATCAGGTGTGTTTCTTTCACCAAAGAGGGCATCTCTAGTAGGTCAAGCCACATTGCAAGCGCTCCGGCGGTCAGCGGCCACCTTCCGGGGGCAGCTCACACGAACTTCAGGCGGACGTTGGCCTTTAAAATACCTAACTACGTATCGGAGGACGGGGATGGGGGAAAGACCCAAGTCCCGAAAATTTCACCCAATCAGGGTGCAGGCGCGACCTCTCGGGACCAGCCAGAGCTTTCCAGCTGGACCACACCCCTGCAGTGACCGTCCCCGACAGGAAATTCACGCTAATGGGAACTGACAGGTCTTCATTCTTTAAGGGTGGGGACGACAAACCTCCAGCCCGGGCCGTCTCGGTGTCCACAATAAAGACAGGAAACCATTCGAGCACGTCCTAGACGTGAGCTCCGTGCAAAACAAAAAAATAAATAACGGAGGGGTGGGGGGGTCGGAGAGTGACCCGAAATTAACGAGCCAGGCGCCCCGCGAGCATCTTTCCCGCCCCCAAAACCAAGGTACTGGATTGGTGGGGGTGGGGGTCCTCGATCACCAGACAGACACAAATAGTACGGGAAAATATATACATATATATTTTTTTTAGTTAAATAACCAGAGACAGGGTGTTTTGTCAACCGAAACACATGAGGGGATGGGGCGCGCGGCGGCGCCCCTGCGCCCCACTTGGCGGAGACGCGCCCCCGCCGCCCCCCAGGGAGGGAGGCACCGGGACCCGCCCGCCCCCGTCGGCGCGCCCGCGGGGGCCCGGGCGGCGGCGCGCGCTTGGGCCGCCCCTGCGCCGGGGCCGCGCGCCCTTTGTGGCCGAGCCCCGCGCCCCCGGGGGCCGCCGTTCCGCCGCGGAGCGGCCGAGAGCGCGCCCCTCCCCCGCCCGTGTCCGTTACTGGCCGCGCGCGAGCACGAGGCGGCGGTGGCGGGCGGGGGCCGGGCGGCGCGCGGGCCGGCGGGCGGGCGGCGCGCACCTACCTGCGGGGGACGGCCGCGCCGGCGGGCGGGCAGCGGCGCGCGGTGAGCAGGCGGCGGCGGCGGCGGCGGCCTGGGCGCTCGCTCGCAGCTTCCCTCCGCGGCGACCCAGCGGCGGCAGCGGCGGCGGTGGTGGTGGCGGCTCCTCGGCCTCCGCGCGGCGCCCTCTGGCGGCCGGAGGCCGCGCCCGCCGCCCGGGAGACGCCGCCATTGGCTGCGCCCGCGAGCGTCGGCGCCGGGGGCGGTGGCGGCGCCACGTCGGGCCGGGCGGCGGCGGCGGCACCGGGAGGCGGCGACCCTCGGCCCCGGCCTCCGGGGCCGCCCCCGAAGCTGGCGCGCAGTCCTTGCCCGGCTGCGGCCGCGGGGCGGAGCCAGTGGAGGGCCCGCGCGGCTCCCGGAAGCAGCGGTCCTAGGAACCGATTGGGGGTGGACGTGCGGTTCAAACGGATGCTCGCCGGGCGTGTGTTTTTCTGGGCTGCGCGGCCCCGGAGCAGAAGAGCTAGGAGTTAGAACAGCGTCTCACAGGGAACTGATCTCGTTTCGGGTGTCGGGAGGTGCCTTCCTCGAGACACTGTTTATTTAGCAAGTCCTTAGCTGATGCTCCTTACTCTCTGGCTTGTGAACTGTTTGGAGCCTGTGGACATCGTTGTTGTCCTCTTTCCTGGAGATGAGGAAGAGCACGGAACTCAGTGGCGGCTCTGACATGGACGGGTAGAGGGCCTGGCTCCCGTCCTTCCAGTGCCACCTCATCTACGTGTATTTGTTTCTTTTTTAATTTTTTTCATATGCACCTTTTTTCTCCACCAGAGCATCACTTTATTATTAATCTGCCGTCAGCAATCGAAAACTCTTTAATAGGTACCCCCCCATCCTGGTGATGTGGACCTTTAAAAAAGTCTTGGATTTGTTACAATGTTTCTGTTTTGCTTTTTCGGCTTGAAGGCATGTTGGGATCTTTGTACCCCACCCCGCCCCGACCACGGTTGGAACCTGAAGCCCCTGCGTTGGAAGGCAAAGTCTTGACCTTTGGACCACCAGGGAAGTCCCCCATCCACCTGTTATTTTCGACAGCCATTGGTGCTCGGGGATATGGCGGTGGACAAGGCAGGGTCCCTGCCCCATAATGGGATGGGGAGTGGCAGTGGGAACCCACCAAGACGCAGAAAAGATCGTTGTGGGCGGTGAAAAGCCAGGAGACTCAGGTCTAGGTTGAGAGACCGCGATGGGCCAGCTTCATTTAAAACAGAGGGGAGGGACGCCTCTGCGAAGGTGATAGTCTGCAGAGCTGAGGAAGGTACTCTCGGCAGAAGGAGGGTCAAGTGCAAAAACCGGGAGGCTGGAGCTTGGTGTCTGGGGAGCAAGAGGTGTGTTTGAGGGCAGACAGTTCTGAGTGACCGAGGCGGGCCACTGTTTGGAATTTAGAGCTTGTTCTAGGTGGCACTACTGAGTCTGAACTGGGAGTGACACGATGTGATCTGCATTTCAAGAAGTTCTCTAGGGCTATTGTGCTGAGACTGGGTGTCCTAGGAGGAACAAGATGGGGAACCTGGAGACTGCTGGGTGGCTCTGGCAGTGGTCTGGGTGATGTCAGTTTATAAACCTGGTGTGCTAGCTCAGGCTGCTGTAACAAGATACCAGCCAACCTGGAGGCTTAAACAAGAAAGCATTTTCCCAGAGTTCTGGAGGCCGGAAGTCCAAGATCAGGGTGCTGGCAGGGTTAGTTTCTCAGGGAACTGTCTGCTTGGCTGGCAGAGGGCCACCCTCTCTGTGTGTCTCCAAGTGGTCTTTCCTCTGTGTACAAGCCTTTCTCTTCCTAGGAAGACTCCTATCATATGGGCTTGGGGCCCCACCCTTATGACTTCATTTAAGCTTAATTACCTCCTGGAAGGCCCTGTCTCCATATACAGTCATGTCAGGAGTTAAAGCTCCAACATATGAATTTGGAGGGGATCACAATTCAGTCCGTAACACCAGGTAAGCACCGTGACAGAAACGTTCAAGGAGAGCTGACCGTCTGAGGAAGAGATTCTGTTCATCAGTCAGGTCTCAGCTCAGACGTCTTCTCTTGGAGAGTCCTTCCCTGACAGTCACCTGAAATTGCCCATTGTCTCAGCACTCTCTGGAATGACCTTGCTTAATCACTTGGGTTCTTATTTGTGGTCTTCCTCCTCCCTGTAGGACAGCAGAGACTCTTCCTGCTCTGTTCTCTATTCCCAACCCCTAGAACAGCACTCTATAAATTTTTCTCAAATGAATGTCCCCAGGTAGCTAGGAGCTAAAGTCTGCAGGATGAGCAAGAGGTAACTGGCTGCAGGGGTGTATGGGGAGAGACGAGACTCAAGTCGGAAGATGCTGAAAGGGGACTTCCCTGGCGGTCCAGTGGTTAAGACCCTGCACTTTCAATGCAAGGAGCACAGGTTCCATCCCTGGTCAGGGAACTAAGACCCCACAGGAAGACAGAGCAAAAAGGAAAAAAGAAAGAAGATGCTGAAAGGTCAGAGTGGCTAGACCACAGACACCTGAGTGGGGTCCCAGGAAATTTAGACAGGATATGAGCAAAGGCCAGGCCCTAAAGGGTGTTGTAAAGCTACATGAACATGGACATTGTTTTACCAGTACAAGAGAAAACTCGATGGGATTGTATGAGTTGCCTCTGGTTGCTGTAACAGATCACCACAAACTTAGTGCCTTAAGATAATGCATATTTACTGTCTTACAGTTCTGGTGGTCTGACAGTGGGTCTCATGCGCTAAAATCAATTTATGGATAGGGCTGATTCCTTCTGGATGCTCCAGAAAAGACTGTTCTCTTGCCTTTCTCATCTTTTGGGGGCTGCAGCTTCCCTTCACTCGCGTTACCTCCTGTCATCTTCAAAACCAACAATGATTAGGGAAGCCTTCCTCAGGATGCATCTCCCCAGTTCTGCCTCTGATGCCAGGTCTTCTCTGACTCTCCTGCTTTCTTCTTTCCCTTGTAAGTGCCTTGTGGTAACAATGAGCCCGTCCAGATCATGCAGGATGATCTCCGTATTTTTCTCATCTATCTATGGGAGAGTTCTTATACCAGAACTGTGTATTCTGCTAAGCAAGAGAAGGCAGATCAGGCCAGTTCTTTGTTTTAATTAATCTATTTTATTTATTTGACCATTCCGGTTCTTACTCTCTGCATGCAGGATCTTTGATTTTGGTACGCAGGCTCAGCGGTTGTGGTGCATGGGCTAAGTTGCTCTGTGTCTTATGGGATCTTAGCTTCCCAATCAGGAATCGAACGCCTGCCTTGCAAGGTGGATTCTTAACCACTGGAGCACCAGGGAAGTCCCAAGGCCTGTTCTTTTTATTTTATTTACTTTTTATTTTATTTGGCCTGTTCTGTTTAGATGGGTTTTATTTCTGCCATTCGTTTGTGATCCCAGTCTTCCTACCCACCTTGAATTCTCCACTCCTCTGCATGTTATCCTGTTAAAATTCTCAACTGTATAAGGAGTCAGTATATGTCTATTTTTGGTTGCCTTGGTTTTCCCTTTCAGCAGGGCACCAAATTAGGAGTCTTAGTTTAAGAACCTCATCTCCTAGCACTCATCTGGAAACGTGGGAGTGAGTTCTTAGTGGGGATCTCTGGCCAGCAGCTCCTGCATCCCAGCAGTAACATCAGTGATGGCTCTGTTTTGTGTATAAAGTTTCCAAAGATTCTCAGCTGCAGCTGGCATGCACACATGACAAAAGTGGGTTTTGTTTTATATAGTCACATCCTAAGTCCCCTCCAAAGGAAAAAAAAAGTGTTCATATCATTATAAACATGATTCTCAAGTTCCTCCAAATAAATACGAAGTGAATGTTGTGGCATGAATATTTGTGTCCCCTCTCTTAAGTTCACATATCAGAAATCCAAACCCCCAATATTAGAAGGTGGGCCTTTGGGAGGTGATCAGGTCACGAGGGTGCAGCCATTATGAACAAAATCAGTGCCCTTATCAAAGAGGGAAATGATTTCTCTCCCCATCGTGTGGCCACAAGGAGAAGACAGCTGCCTGCAGGCAGGGATGATGGTCTCACCACACATGTCAGATCAGTTGTCATCTTGATCTTGGGCTCCCCAGCCTTCATATCTGTGAGGGGGAAAAAATGTTTAAGCCACCCAATCTCTGGTTATTTTGTGAGAGCAGCAGGTACGAACTGAGACAGTGAACATCTAAGATACAAGCAGTTGGTTAGTAGGAGACAGCACAGTGGGGAGGGAACTTGGGTTTGGGAAACAAGGATTAAATCTGAACAGGCTCCTTACCGATATGGATGGCCTGGGGCCCGTTTCTTACATCTCAGTCTTGAGCTCATTGTCTTAACATGTGTCTGATAATCCCTCTCTCACGGTGAGGATTAAATAATGTGTACATAAGGCGCCTGGCACAGAGAATGGTCAATAATTAGCAGTTAGATTTCCCTCAGGATATTGACTAATGAATAAACGTGCCACCATAATCTTGGCGGTGGGGAGAGGCACTTGCACCGGGCCCCACTCCCAGACACCATGAAGCATGCTCCTTAGTCCCACTTCACTTGGAAAAACTGTTCCTGAGGGGGGCATGATGGAAGGGTGACAGATCTCTTAGGTATCCTGAAGGGCAAAAATGCTTGAGTCACTGGCTTGAAAATGGAACCTCAGGGAACTTCTTGGGTGATCCCATGATTAAGACTTCACCTTCGAGTGTGGTGGGTGTGCGTTTGATCCCTGGTCCGAGTGCTACGATCCCACATGCCTCTTGGCCGAGAAACAAAAACAACGTAACAAAAAGCAAAAACATAAAACAGAAACAAAACCATAAAGCAGAAGTCATATTGTAACAAATTCTGTAAAGACTTTAAAAATGGTCCACATCAAAAAAAAAAAAAAAAACTTTAAAAAATGATTTAAAGATAGACCCACCATCTCAGAGATAAACCCACTATTTTGAGGCTGTTATCAATGTATTATCTACAGAAATGGATTCACCACAGGGCCAACCTCAAATAAGAATGAAAATAGAAGCGATCTGTTTGCAAGTATTTGTTGTTGTTGATGAGTCACCAAGTCGTGTCCTACTCTTTGCGACCCCATGAACTGCAGCATGCCAGGCTTCTCTGTCCTTCACTACCTCTCTGAGTTTGCTCACACTCATGTCCATTGAGTCTGTGATGCCATCCAACCATCTCATCCTCTGATGCCCTTTTCTTCTCTTGCCCTCAATCTTTCCAACATTAAGGTCTTTTCCAATGAGTTGGCTCTTTGCATCAGGTGGCCAAAATACTGCAGCTTCAGCATCAGTCCTTCCAATGAATATTCAGGGCTGATTTCCTTTAGGATTGACTGGTTTGATCTCCTTGCTGCCCAAGGATCTCTCAAAGAGACTTCTCCAGTGCCACAGTTTGAAAGCATCAATTGATATACGTGTTCCAGAAAAGGAAAACCTTCAATTTTATGGTGACTCAGAACAGGAAAGGCACATGTTAAATGTTTGCTAAATGACCACATGGTACTTCGACAAGCCACATACACGAATTATGTCAGTGCTCCTATGGGAACTTGTGCTGGACCTACATGTTCAGCGTTTTAAACATGTAATATTATTGTATTCCTTCCTGAATAGTCATATGAACTGAGTAATCACAGCAAATCACTGGGACTATACTTCTTCCTCATTCTGCTTTGATGAAGTGCTAAAATATAAGATACAAAAAGTATAAACTGGACTCCTTTATTTGGCTTTGTAGGTATTATATGGATTAGGCATGTGCTTCCTCTCCACTTTCTCTTGGTATTTATCTCATGTTACTCAGCTTTGAAGAAAGCTTGCTAAAACCTCCCTCCGTGGGCTGGTGGCCTGTACATCAACTTACATGTGTGCCTAAGTGCAGATGAGACATCCCGACTCAGGGATCGAAGCCTGGTCTTCTGCGTTGCAGGCAGATTTTTACCATCTGAGCCATCAGGGAAGCCCAGTATGGAGCAAAAGAGCCCTAATTATCCAAGAAAATAAAAGAAGCAGATAGATAAATAATTGGGGGAATAAGATGAAAGACTTTACATTTTACTTGTCAGCATTTTTTTCCAGGAATTCTTCGGAGTTCCCCCAAAAGGAGACCGTGGTGGGAAAGCAGATTTCTGCCTCTAAATTATGTTCCAATGATTCTCAGCCTGGACTTGATACTAAGTTTGGTGCCACAATGTATCACACAGTTCCTTTCTTTTATGTGGGGAGACACATTTAACATTTAAAAAGAATTGCTCCAGTTCCTATTAATAGTAGCTTTGAGGGATGGAAGATCATGAGAAATCCAGGAGTGCTGTCTTCACAGCAGGAATTATTTTCAATTCTTTCCCTACTTCTTTCTGCCCCAAAGCTGGGAGTACAAGAGTCCCCCCCTCCACTTTCCATGTGTTCTGTTTTCCCCTCCATACCTATTCCCAGCTGAATTTTTCTTCCCCATCCACTGATTAATCCAGCCCATGCTTTCTACTGCCTCCAGCTTCTGGAACTCAAACCACCTGGAAATGGTCCTTCTGGAATAGTGGATGGGATCCAGGGAGCTCCATTCATCTGTTCAACAAATGTAAGTGCCAACTACATTCAGTGTGCTGAATTCCAAAACCTATAGTCAGAGTTCCTACACTCAAGATGCTTAAAATTATACTTGCTATTTGAAGATGCTCCAAGATGTGGGCTTGGGAAATAGACAATTAGAACAGGAAAGAGCACAGGGACCCTGGGCGTGCATGCTAAGTCTCACAGTCTTGTCAGACTCTTTGTGACTCCATGAACTGTAGTCCTCCATGTTCCTCTGTCCGTGGGATTTTTCAGGCAGGAATACTGGAGTGGGTTGCCATTTCCTCCTCGAGGGGCTCTTCCCAACCCTGAGTCTCCTGCATTGGCAGGTGGGTTCTTTACCACTGAGCCATCTGTGAAGACCCTATGATGAACCTGAAGCACAGGTTAAGCGAACATGATCTGTCTTTAACATGTGAAATTCTCAGGACATGTGTACATGAGGAGGATTAACATGAAATCAGAAGAAAACTTACCCCCGGCACTGCAGTTTAAAAGGTACTTACTGCCTCAATTAAAGGAAATGGCTGGCAGGTTCCTTTAATCCAACTAATCGACAATAGAGTGCTTTGTTTTTTAAAAAAAAACATGCTCAAGGATCATAAATTTTACTCAGTCTTTTATAGCCTTTGGCAGGATGCCAAGGCTTATTAAATTGCAGAAGCCATAAATATAAAAATGTACAAATTCTCCCTTGAGTAACCACATGAATGTTTCCAACAACATGTCCAAAGCCATTTTCCCCTTCTGTGAAGCTGTTATAAAATGTACTTAGCACAAATCTACATCTGCTGCTCTAGACTGATTTATAGCAAAAATTTTAATTAATGTATTTTTAAAGACATTTGCAAAAAGGAATAAATGTGAATAAACTCTAAATCTGAATCATAGTCATCTGGTTGTGCTATAAATTTTAAATATCAATTAAAAAAAAAAAAAAACCTGAGCCAGCTCTGCTCCCTATCATTCAGCGTCGATCCTTCAGGCATGCTATTTAAGGCTTGTGTTGCCATTACAAAAGATGTTTCTAGGAACATGCGTGTGTGTGTGTGTGTGTGTGTGTGTGTGTGTGTGTGTGTTTATGCTGCATCCCCCAAAATTCATATAATCCACACACATTTATTATAGGATGGGCTTAAATCTCTTGTTTCTTTTCTAGCACAAAATCTAACTAGGTCTTAGGGACAGTGGTTAGGACTCCACGCTTCCACTGTAGGGCACAGGTTCAATCCCTGGTCAGAGAACTGGCATCACACAGGCCACACAGCGTGGCCAAAAAAATAAAGTTATGTATTTTTTAAAAATCTAACCAGATTTTAAACATTCTTAGGTTCATCATGACTTTGTAAGAGCTCTCTTTGCATCTCAATTCAAATGTTACTCTTCCTCGCCTCATCTACAGTATCAGCAAAGTCTGTCTTGCTTTTCTTCAGCTTTGATCAGAGGAACAAGTTTTAAGTTGGCTAATTTATCCCGAGTAAACATTGCAGTAGTTGGCACTTTGGGAGTACATCAAATTCTGGCAAAGAAGTCCCTCTAACCAGGGGAACCCAAAGTCTTAGTGATTTACTTACCATTTCAGGGGCAAGATTCTCTTTAAGGACAACCCTTTACTGGCATTTTCTTTCTTTTTTTTGCCCCCTGGCTGCACTACTTGGCTTATGGGATCTTAGTTCCCCAACCTGGGATCGAACCCCAGCCCCTGTCATTGGAAGCATGGAGTCCTAATCTCTAGACTGCCAGGGAATTCTCTACTGGCATTTTCTTTAAAGTCTGTGAATGGGTATATCAACAATTTTTTAGTAGCAATGATCTTTAAGTAGGGGGCCCTGCTTAGCCTAGATTAAGGCAGAAAGCAAGTTTAACTTAATCACATGTAAATTTACCTATCCAGGTAAAGCCAGCTTCAGTGTCAACAAAACCCAGTCTTTCTCCATCAGTCAACTTTGTTGGTCACTCTCAGGCAGTTCCTCTCTTTGCGGAGCCCAGAGAGCTGCCAGCAGTTTCAGGCTTAGGGGACCGTCTTCTTAGCAACCCCCACAAGTATTCAAGGCCTGAGTCTCATTGACCAGAACTAGATCATCATCTGACCATCCCGAATCAATCACTGAGGCTTGGGGGATGTCATACAATCGAGTTGTTGTCCATTGACATTGTATACAATCAGGTTAGAAAATAATGACTTGGGCTTCAATTATATACTCACCCCTGGTGCTGGGGGTCAGTATATAATTCTGTTTCTTGGTTGAGCTCTGTCAACTCAGCCAAGAAAGGGAAAAGAATTATCCCTCCAAGGAAAAGTACTTGGTACCTAAAGAAGATTATAAGTGGCTGGCACATTTTTCCAAAACAAAAACTCTATTTCTAGTGCTGATAAAAGAAGATAATAAATGGGTATAGGTCCTCTTCTTTTCCAATTCTCCACCGTCCTAGCCAATCTCATTGATGGTTCTGGCCTCCGTTGTTGTTTATGCACTGATGGCTCTTCCATGTAGGTCTCTAGCCCAGATAAGCCCTGCCTGGGTCCCGGCCCAATAAATAATCCAACTGCCTACTTAACATCTCTTCTTGGACAGCTCAGAAGCATTTCCAACATCGCATCTCAAAAAGTTGAACTCATGGCCTCCTTGTCCCTGTACGATACTTTCTTAGGGAAGCCTTCCCTAACTTTCCCAAGGAAATCGAGTCTGCCCAGCAGAGACAGTCAGTGTATGGTGTACCTCCCTTTCGGCACTAGACACAAGTGCAAGGTCACGTTTGTTTGCATGTTATTTGATTTGCATTTATCTCCCTTCCTAGATCTTTTTTCCTTAACATCGTATCCCATAGAGACTGGAATATAGATATTCAATCAACATTCCATTTATTAGTGTTTATTGGTATATATTTATTAAGAAGTGTGTCCCTTCTTAATACTACTGTATAAATACTCTCTAAAAAAGACAGTTTGCTAGTCAGAAATTAATCCAAAGTACAGAAGACCAGATGGGTGGTAGTGGGTAGGAAGATTTCAATAATGAATACATGTTCCTTAACACCCACTGCCCTGCAACACAGATCTCCTAAAGCGAATTTAAAAGGCCACCTTAAAAAGATTTCCAAGGGCATGAGGGCTCTCAGAAGACACGAAAGTAAAAAAGATTGCATGTAACATATATGTGTATATTTTTATTGCATATGCATGCATTTATATTTCTATTCAACAATGAAGCAGATCTGTTCAGTTCTACATTTGGATTCGTCTAAAACGTATACAGCATTCATATTTTTCTCTAAAGTTATAGATAGCACTTTTATTACAATGAAAATGCTATAATCTTTTATTAAGTTTCCTAAGCTATTAAAATTTTTACTGACTGAATGATTCTTTCAATTCTATAATGTTTGTAATTTTCAAATGTTTCCCACACACGATTTCATGTGATCCCCTAAAAACCCTTATCTCCCCAACCCCTCTGTGTCCCCTCCGCACTTACTTCTCCCCACTGGTTTGTTCTCTGTTCTCTCAATCTGCCTCTGGGGTTTTATTCACTAGTTTGTTGTAACTTTTACACTTCACATATAAGGGATACCATAAATTATTTGTATTTCTCTGTCTTACTTATTTCACTTATGTTCTCCAAGTTCCTCCATGTTGTTGCAAATAAAACATCATTCTTTTTATGGCTGAGTAGTATTCCATTGTGTGTGTATGTCTCACATCTTTATTCATTCATCTGTTGATGAACACTTAGGCTGCTTCCGTTCCTTAGCAATTGTAAATAATGCAGCTATGGACCCTGGGGTTCACGTATCTTTCTGAATTTGTATTTTATAACATTTTATATTTAGTTATGAAAATCAAGCAATTATTAAATAGCATTCTGTCCATTATGGTTGAGATGTCCCTGTGTTAGAAGTGATCAGCCCAGGAGGAAATAAACCAGAGACTGATAAGATCAGAGAAAAGGTCAGGGAATGAAAGGCAGACAAGGAAGGAAAAGTCAACAATAAGATATCAGCCAGGGAGCAAACTATCCTTCAGGGAAGCCAACTCTGTGACAAAGTTCAACATGTTTAATAAACAAACGTAGCAGTTCTGGTGGTAATTTTTGTATTATGTGCTGTTTTACAATTTTTTAAAGAGGCAGCTCTGGAAATTTTTTGCCCCATAAAAGCAATTAAGTAGCTTACTAGAAAGCTGTGAAGTAAAACAGCTTTAAAATAGTGAGGAGCTGTTAATTTTATAGACAACAGCCCTCATAATAAGGATTTTTAGTATTTATTTATTTATTTTGGTCGTGCTGGGTTTTCATTTCAGCATGTGAACTCTAACTCAAAGCATGCGGGATCTAGCTCCCTGACCCAGAATCAAACCTTGGCGCTCTGTATTGGGAGCTTCGAGTCTTAGCCACTGGACCACCAGGAAAGTCCCCTAAGAGTGAAAGACTGCAGGAATACGGAAATATTAAAATCAAATGCAAAAGTCAAGAGAAAGGACATGGGGAAAGTGAATAGCATTCGTGAACTGCAGGAAGCAAATAAGGTGAATCTGCACAACCATAATATCAAGAGATTAAAAAGTAAATTTGCTAGAGGAGAAAAAAAGTAAAAGTTTTCCCTCATTAAACCCTGAAAGCTTTACTTCACAGTACTCTGAGAGCATCCTGGTAACATTTGAAACTATCTGATTTTATTAGCAATTCTAAAGAAGGAAGTGATACTTGTTCAAATTCAGTAATGATTAAGTGATAATAGAATATATCATTTCATTTAAAAATCACGAGGCTAGTGTAAACCATATTGTTGATTTGGTCTAAGTTTATAAAACAGGCTATCTCTAAACATTTTTTTGCAAAATCAGAACCAAAGTTTGATGTATAATAAACATGGGATACAATTTACATATTTTATATGCATACACACATATGTGCAAACATTATTTTGTAGGTATCATTATGCGTTTTCACACATTATAACACGATATTTAATCCAATTCAGGTTAAAATTGTAATTCTGATTCAATGAGCTCCAAATTAGGACAGTTTTGTTGTATTGGCAGCAACTGGCATTTCCCATGCCTGCATTCATTTTCTTAAGTCTCTTTTTTTAAATGAAGTTACTTTTAAATTTTTTTAAATTTTTTTTTTTCTGGAGAAGGTGATGGCACCCCACTCCAGTACTCTTGCCTGGAAAATCCCATGAATGGAGGAACCTTGTAGGCTACAGTCCATGGGGTCGGGAAGAGCCGGACCTGACTGAGCGACTTCACTTTCACTTTCCACTTTCATGCACTGGAGAAGGAAATGGCAACCCACTCCAGTGTTCTTGCCTGGAGAATTCCAGGGACGGGGGAACCTGGTGGGCTGCCATCTATGGGGTCGCACAGAATTGGACACGACTGAAGCAACTTAGCAGCAATGAATTTTGGCTGATATTTCCTTTTTCATGAATAAGAAGACAATAAAAGAAATGTGTTAGAAAAAAAATTTTATTTTTCTAGTTAATTTATTTTAATTGGAGACTAATTACTCTACATTATTGTGGTGGTTTTTGCAATACATTGGCATGAATCAGCAGGGGTGTACATGTGTCCCACCGTCCTGAACCCCCAGGTCTCTTTTAGATTTTTACTACTTAAGAGTGCGGTGGGTGGACCTTTGAGCTTGTTAGGAATCTAATTCAGTACACCTGGGGTGAGGCCTGAGGTTTTTTGCACATCTTACAAATTCATAGGCCATGCCAACACTACTGGTCTATGGACCACACTTCTGAGACGTGAGATTCCTCTAGAGACTGTCTTATTTGCCTTGGATAAACTCTATTCCTTTTCTCAGGGGTTTCTGTGTTTTCACCTTAAAAAAAAAAAAAAAGGAATGAAATACTGGGACTTCCTAGTGCACCGATTAGAAAAAATGTTTGAACATATTCAAATATATTAAACTTATATTCTTTATTCTTTAAGAAGAACAACTCCTTTCTTCCCGAATGACAACTCTTATTTCATGAGAGTTAAAAAACAAACTTTCAGAGGGCTATGACAGGCCACTGGTGACACCCTGTGGTCAGTCCTTATAGTTACAGTAGCATTTGGGGTGTTTCTTGGTAGGGGGCTTCCTGGTGGCTCAGATGGTAAAGAATCTGCCCACAATATGGGAAATACGGGTTCGATGCCTGGGCTAGGAAGTTCCCCTGGAGAAAGAAATAGCAACCCGCTCTAGTATTCTTGTTTGGAAAATTCCATGGACAGAGGAGCCTGGCAGGCTACAGTCTATGGGATCACAAAGAGACGGACAGAACTGAGCAGCTATCAGTTTCACTTTTACTTTTCAGTGGAAAACTAGACAAACTGACGTTAGGTGGTTTTGGTTTTTATTTTTTGTCTTTCATTTTTATGGCGTATATTTGGGTTGCTGTGTTGTGTTTGAGAAGGCAGTGGCACCCCACTCCAGTCCTCTTGCCTGGAAAACCCCATGGACAGAGGAGCCTGGTGGGCTGCAGTCCATGGGGTCGCTAAGAGTCTGACACGACTGAGTGACTTCACTTTCACTTTTCACTTTCATGTATTGGAGAAGGAAATGGCAACCCACTCCAGTGTTTTTGCCTGGAGAATCCCAGGGACAAGGGAGCCTGGTGGGCTGCCGTCTATGGGGTCACACAGAGTCGGGCACGACTGAAGTGACTCAGCAGCAGCAGCAGCAGTTGTGTTCGTTTCTGCTGTATGGCAAAACAAATCTGTTATACGTATACATATATCCCTTCTGTTTTGATTCCCTTCCCGCTTAGGTCACCACAGAGCACTGAGTAGAGTTCCCCATGCTCTACAGAAGGTTCTCATCCATTTTATGCATAATATCAATAGTACATATCTGTCAATCCCAGCCTCCCAATTCATCCCGCCCCTCCCCCTTCCCACTTTGGCATACGTAAGTTTGTTTTCTTCATCTGCGTCTTCATAGCTGCTTTGCAAATAAGTTCATCTGCATCATTTTTTAAGATTCCACATATAAACATTGATACATAGTATTTGTCTCTTGATGAGTTACTCTATATGACCAGTCCCCAGGTCTATAAATTTCAATAGTCTGTGTTTTCATACAATTTAAAACTTATTATTTTGAAATAATGACAGATTCATAGAAGATTGCTAAGAAATGTACGGGGAAGTCCCGTGTGCCCTTCCCCCAGCCTCTCCTAGCGTTAGTATTGTACTATTAACACCAAGAGGCTGACACTGACCAGATTTCACCAGTTAGACACAGACTCATTTGTGACAAGAGCATTTTGACAGGTCAAGGAAACCACAGTAGGCCTATAAGAGTATTTTATGTTGGTGCTTCGTGGTTAGTCACTCAGTTCATGTCTGACTCTGTGACCCCATAGACTGGAGCCCACCAAACTCCTCTGTCCATGGGATTTTCCAGGCGAGAATACTTGAGAAGGTTGCCCTTTCCTTCTCCATGCTGGTGCTTAAATAATAAATTCAAAGACCAACTGGAAATTCTCCCTTAGCATTGTGGCAACGTAAAGCGAATCTTGTATTCTAAAACTCACAGTTTTATTGAGACAAATATTGCAAACAGTGTAACACAGTAAAATCATCACTGGACTGAGAACCAGAAAGCTCAGGTTCTAGTTCTTGGTTTGATTCCAGAGAGCTGTAATCTCCCCTAACTCTTATATCTCCATAAAAAGCTTTCACTTTTCTTGGTTTAAGAATTTGTTTCTGTAAGGTGTGCGTGCGTGTGTGTGTGTGGCCACACGGCATGTGGGATCTTAGTTCCCTGACCAGGGATCAAACCCACAACCCCCTGCGTTGGAGGCTAGGAATCTTAACCACTGGATCACCAGGCAAGTTCCTGTTAGGCTTCTTGAGAAAGAGTACACGTCAAGCCAGTGTTTCTGACCTTGTGTGTCTGAAAATATCTCTATCCTAACCTCACCTCTGATTGATAATTTTCCTGAGTATGGCTTTTATTAGGCAGGAAATTCTTCTTCTGTTGGGAATGGGAAGGCATCCCGCATTGTTTTATTCTTCCCTAGTTCCTTTTTTTGTCTTCTTGCTTGGGTGACTCATTCATCGTAGAGCTTTCTTCAGATGTTTGGTAATTCTTTACTGCCTGTGTTAAGAATAAAGCATCGAAAACCCATTCAGGATCTCCTCAAACAGCCTTTGCAACCGGTGAATTTGCAGAAGGAGCATAAAGAGGCCAACCAACTTTTCACTGAGTAAGCCTAGGTCTCTTTGTGTTAAAGTGTAAGTCTCCTGAGAAAGGAGTCTCCCAGTCTCCCATGAGAAGTTGGGGGCTGGAAATAAGGACGCACGAGAAGTCTGATGCCCAGATGACATGGGTGAACTTGATTTTGAATCAACATACATCAGTTTAGGCATAATATTTAACTACCTCCGTACAGACATCTAAGAAGTAAATTCTTTTTTTTAAAATATGTTTACTTATTTAGTTTATTTATTTGGCTGCACCAGGCCTTAGTTGCAACACACGGGATCTTTCATTGCAGCATGTAAATTCTTAGTTGAGGCATGTGGGATCTAGTTCCCTGACCAAGGATTGAGCCTGCACTCCCTGCACTGAGAGCTTGGAGTCTTAGCCACTGGACCACCAGAGAAGACCCAGTAAATTCTTATATTAACCAAGTTTCGTGTATTTTAAGAAGCAGAAGGTAGAATGGAAGGGGAGAGATAAGGAGAGTTGGAGACATTTGAAAGGAAGCAATCACGGTGGGATACAGGGTCTAACTTAGATGAGGGGAGAAAGGAGGATATTAGAGGATTCATGGAAATTGAGAGAACTGGGAGACTTTGTATGTGTGTGTCTGCGTATGTTGGCAGTCTCATGAGAAAAAAATTTCAACAATGGGAACAATAGCATGAAGGACCTGAAAGGGACTTTCCTGGTGGTCCAGTGGTTAAGAATCCACCTGCCAATGCAGGGGACACAGGTTCGATCCCTGGTCTGGGAGGATTCCACATGCTGACGGGCAATTAAGCCCATGTACCAGAACTGCTGAGCCCACATGCTCTCGAGCCCGCGCTCCACAGCAAGAGAAGCCTCCGCAGTGAGGAGCCTGCACGCCGCAACTAGAGAGTAGCCTGCACGCCGCAACTAGAGAGTAGCCTCAGCTCACCACAGCTACAGAAAGCCCAGGCACAACAATGAAACCCCAGCGTGGCCAAAATAAAGAAACTAATCAATTTCTGTAAAAAAGAACCTAAAAAGTTGGAATGATTAAAAGTGAGAATTCAAGGTGCTGTTGTGGGTAATAAAGTATGGAGTGTAGCAAAAGGTCATTGGTTAGAGAGAGCGCCAAACCAAGCTGCTGCCCATCAAGCAGTGAATGAAGAAATAAAGTATGGCCTCTCCATACAATGGAATATGATTTGGCAACCAAAAATGAAGTATTGATATAAGGTACACATGGGTGAGCCTAGAAACACGCTAAGTTAAAGAAGCTAGCTGCAAAAACCTACATGTGCGCGAAATGTCTAGAATAGGCAAATGTGTAGAGACAGAAAGCAGATAGTAGCTGCCTATGTCTGGGAGGAATGGAGGAGGAAAATGGCAACCCACTCCAGTATTTTTGCCTGGAAAATCCCATGGACATAGGAGCCTAGTGGGTTATCTGGTGGGCTATAGGCCATGGAGTCGCGAAGAGTTGGGCATGACTTTGCACACACACACACTCATGTCTGGGAGGAAATAGGTTATGAGGTTGGAAGAGGGGGGCAAGGAAAATGTTCTACAGTTGGTGATGGTTGCACAGTGGTGAATATACTGGAAACCACTAAATTGCACACTTTAAATGGATGGGTTTAAAAACAAAAATAAACAAATGGGACTTAAAAGCTTTTGGTCAGCAAAAGAAATCATAAAACAGACAAAAAGATAACCTACAAAATGGGAGGAAATATTTGCAAATGATGCAGCCAATAAGGGATTAATTTCCAAAATATACAAACAGTTCATGCAGCTCAATATAAAAAAATAATAAAAATGTGCAGATCTAAATAGACATTTCTCCAAAGAAGACATAAACATGGCCAACAGGCACATGAAAAAATGCTCCACACTGCTGATTATTAGAGAAATGGAAATCAAAACTATAATGAGATATCACCTCACCCTGGTCAGAATGGCCGTCATCAAAGGGTTTATGAATAATAAATGCTAGAGAGGGTGTGCAGAAAAAGGAATCTTCCTGCACGTTGGTGGGAATGTAAATTGGTGCTGTCACTATGGAGAACAGCATGGAGATTCCTTTAAAAACTAAAAATAGAGCTACTATATGATCCTGTAATTTCACTCCTGGGCATATATCTGGAGAAATCATGATCCAAAAGGATGCATGCACCCCAGTGTTCATTGCAGTGCTGTTTACAATAACCAAGCAACCTAAATGGCCATTGGCAGAGGAATGTAAAGAAGATATGGTGCGTTATATATAGCGGAATATTACTCAGCTATTAAAAAATGAAATAGCATCATTTGCAGCCACGTGGATGGGCTTAGAAATTGCCATATGGAGTGAAGTAAGTCAGAACGAGGAAGGAGGAATGCTTTATGACACTGCTCATGTGTGGAATCTAAAACGGAATGATACAAATGAACTTATTTACAAAACAGGCACAGACTCAGAGAAGGAACTGATGGTTGCCAGCGGGGGAAGATGGGTGGAACAGATAGGGAGCTTGGGACTGACAGGTACATGCTGCTGTATTTAAAATGGATAACCAACAGGGTCCTACTGTGTAGCACAGGGAACTCTGCTCAGTGTTATGTGGCAGCCAGGATGGGAGGGGAATTTAGGGGAGAATGGATATATGTATATGCATGACTGAGCTCCTTTGCTGTCCACCTGAAACTATTATAACAGTTGTTAATCTGCTATACTCCAATATAAAATGAGAAGTTCAAAAAGCCCTGTGATAACTATAATGGGAAAGAATATATGTGTATAACTGAGTCACTTTGCTGTAGGATAGAAATTAACATTGTAAATCAACTATAAAAAAACTCTGATGCTGGGAAGGATTGGGGGCAGGAGGAGAGGGGACGACCGAGGATGAGATGGCTGGATGGCATCACAGACTCGATGGACGTGAGTCTGAGTGAACTCCGGGAGATGGTGATGGACAGGGAAGCCTGGCGTGCTGCTATTCATGGGGTCGCAAAGAGTCGGACATGACTGAGCGACTGAACTGAACTGAACTGATACTTCAATAAAATTTGTTAAACAATGAAAAAAAGATTTTTTTTTAATGTGGACCATCTATCAAGTCTTTCTAGAGAAAAATATTTATTTGGCTTTGTTGGGTCTTAGTTGTGGCATATGGGATCTAGTTTCCTAACCAGGGATCAAACCCAGGCCGCCTGCATTGAGAGCAAGGAGTCCTAACCCCTGGATCACCAGGGAAGTCCCTTGTAAAGTCTTTACTGAGTTTCTTACAACATGGCTTCTGTTGTTTATGTTCTAGTCTTTTGGCCAAGAGGCATGTGAGATCTTAGTTCCCCGACCAGCGATCAAACCCACACCCCCTGCTGTAGCAGGATGGATTCTTAACCACTGGATCAGCAGGGAAGTCACTGCAACCAAGTTATTTTTTTAAACTCCAACAAGAACCAAGCAGTTTTTGTGCTCACGGGCCATCCCTGTCCTCAAGAATATAGTAATGAGAGCAAAGCAGTAGGATGGGAGGAGTTGTCAATGGCTGATGAAGGGGGAGGAGACAAGGTGGCACATGGAGAGACGGACCTTAAGAGGACAGTCCCAGGCAGAGGAGGTGTGCTATCATGAGACAGCATGAGTTTTGAAGAATGAGTGTTCCCATAGGAGGAAATACCAGTTCAAAGGAAGAGGGGGACTTCCCTGGAGGTTTGGTGGTTAAGTCTCTGTGGTTCCAGTGCAGGGAGCGTAAGTTCGATCCCTGGTCAGGGAACTAGGGACCCATGTGCCATACTGTGACCGAAGTCAGCTGTGAATGAAGCACTAAGGAGAGAACCCAATAAGACAATTGGTGTTGGCTGACAGTTATGCTGGGAACACGGATTGTGTGCTAAGTCGATTCAGTCATGTGCAACTCTTTGTGACCCCAAGGACTGTATCCCAGCAGCCTTCTCTGTCCATGGGATTCTCCAGGCAAGAATACTGGAGTGGGTTGCCATGCCCTCCTCCAGGGGATCTTCCCGACCCAGAGATTGAACCCGCTTCTTCCATGTCTCCCGCATTGGCAGGCAGGTTCTTTACAACTAGCACCCACCTCTTAAGCTTCCCTGGTAGCTCAGACAGGAACCTGGGTTGGTGGCACTGTTTTTCCTTTCCAAATCATTGGATCCACATGAGAACTGAGGCTTGAGCCTAACAGATCATAGTACAAACTCCAGGTCCATCTCTGGAGAGCTGGGCAGTTTGAGGCCAAGATTCCGGGGCCCAAAACAGAGGTCACAAGTCTTTGTGGATTAGTGGAAAGACTGAATTCTACAATGGAAGTCCGTGTCGGTATCTCTTCTATATGGCAAGGATTAGCATCATCACCTGTACTCCCACAGTCCCTTCTTTCACCAGAGATCAGAAGTCAACAGTCATGAACTTCTATAGCAAATCCACTGCGTTGGTGTGGCCAAATTAAGAGAAAAAAAAGTAAGAAGGGACATTGAAAATCTCTTTGACTGTAGTTTTCAGGATTTTATTTCAAGTTTGAAAATGGTGCATAAAACAAAACTGGAGTCTAGAGATATTCAGGTTAAATATGAGATTATAAGCAGGTGCTGGCCGAGAGTTCAGGCTCTTGATATAGAACCCAACACCACAGAGGTGAATGTTCTCAGCTGCCTCTCGTGCTTCTAAGGAGCTCTGGAAGCACGAGTAGGTGGTGTACATGTTTATACCCCCAGAAATACCAAGAAGGACACCCAGAAAATCAAGCATCACCCCAAGGAGGACAATCATGTTGTTAAAAGCTCCGATTGTGATAGCAATTCCCAGAGCCAAAGTCACAAATCTCAGGCTGGTGAGGATGAGGGAATCCTGGTAGCGAATGTAAAAGGTTTTTCAGCATGCTTTTTGGTAGCCTTATCCTCCAGTTATGAGGCTCAAACATGGTGAGTCTTTGCTGCTGCAGTTGCAAAAAAAAAAGTAATGTGTTAGATAAGCAAAATATTAATATTTCTATTTGAGATGACATTTTATTTAGATACAATCTAAAAATCTACTGTGAATATGACTTGTTAGACTATCTATCGAATGTAATACTCTTAGAAGATAACGTAAAGGGCTAGGTTTGGGTTTTTGTTTTGTATTTTTTGCCACCTTGTACAGCATGTGGGATCTTAGTTCCCTGTGTGTGTGTGTGCTCAGTTGCTCAATTGTGTCTAACTCTGCGATCCCACAGACCGTGGCCTGCCAGGCTCTATCTATGGGATTCTCCAGGCATTTCCTCCTCCAGCTTAGCTCCCTGACTAGGGATCACACCCAAGCCCCCTGCCCTGGGAGTGCAGTATCTTAAACACTAGACCACAGGGAAGTCCCAAGGCTAGGTTTCAGACAATACTTTTGTCCTCCATGGAGATCCGTCAGCAGTTACAGTCTCATATACCTTTTAAATGCACTCCCCTGGTGTCTCAGCGGTCAAGGACTCACCTGCAATGCAAAAGACACCAGTTTGATCCCTGGGTAGAGAAGATTCCCTGGAAAAGGAAATGGCAACCCCCCTCCTTGCCTGGGAAGTGCCACAGAGAGAGGAGCCTGGTGGGCTACAGTCCTTGGGGTCTCAAGAGTTGGACACGACTTACCAACTAATGTACTGCCTTTTGGGATGGGATTATAGTAACAGGCACCGCAGATAATATTCTGGCATCCGTTTTTATATCAGATTAACTATTCATTCATGCATTCATTTCCCAGATTTAAACAATCTTCTCAGTGACAAAGAAGTTATCAACAGACTCTTGTTAACTATACAGAAAAATGAATGCTTCAGATATAATTAAGAAATACTCTAGTCTAAATTCAGCATTCAGCATTGTGTGTCCAACTGTTTGCGACCCCATGAACTGTAGCCCACCAGGCTCCTCTGTCCATGGGATTCTCCAGGCAAGAATACTGGAGTCGGTTGCCATTCCTTTCTACAGGGGATCTTCCCAACCCAGGGATCAAACCCAAGTCTCTTACATCTCCTTCATTGGCAGGTGGGTTCTTTACCACTAGCGCCACCTGGGAAGCCCGCTGAGCATTGTATCAATATTTAAAAACAAAACACACGCACATATATAGCCAACAAATAATGGCTATCCCAAGCATGGAAAGATGGCTTTTAGCATGACAAAAATCTCACTATAACACACCACATTTTAAAAGTATATGGGAAAAAAAGCCCATATGAGTATTGCAATAGGAGCCAATAAATCATTTGATTAAATTTCAGAGCCATTCATGATTTTTTAAAAGTACTTATCAAAATGGTAACTGAAATTTTTTTTTTACAAAATTTTCTTAATTCAATGCATAAATCTGCAAAAAGTTAACACTTTCATGAAAGACAGTCTTGTTTTACTTACCCAGTAGTATGTAAACCTAAAAATAAGGAGGAGTTTAAAGAAATCAGCAAGCAGGCTTTCCAACCAAACTGGCGTAACCTTCCGAGAAGAGTTGAAGCCTTTCCTTTCCCTTTTAAGAGGGAGAAGATCTTGATTAGATAATGACAATAATGTGAACTTTCCAGGGATGCCATTATTAAGCCTCAGATGAGCACTTAGTCCTACTTAGCACAGTAATTTGCCCTCTCTGGAGGGCTGTGAAGGACTTCACTAATGGGGCTGGTAGTGAGCTTACTCTTGTTGATGTTAGCACAGAGAGCACCCAGGTATCTCTGAATACTCTCAAGATATTATGGGTCTGTGTCATACAGATAATGTCTTCCACTGAGGAGCTAAACCTGGTCCTTCTATTGTTTCGTCTTCTACTAGTTTGTTAACTGCTAAGTTAGTGGTTTTCTACTCTTGATGTATAATTGACTCACTTGGGAGCTTGACATAAATACACAACCACGTGTAAAATAGAGAGCTAGTGGGAGGCTCCTGTATAGCACAGGGATTTCATCTCAGTGCTCTGTGATGACCTAAGTAGATGGGAATAGGGGTGGGTAGAAGGGAGGCCCAAGAAAGAGAATATATATATATATATCTGATTTGCTTTGTTGTACAGCAGAAATTAACACAACATTACAAAGCAATTTTGAAAGTGAAGTGAAAGTGAAAGTAGCTCAGTCATGTCTGACTCTTTGCAACCCCATGGACTGTAGCCCACGAGGCTCCTCTGTCCCATGCAATTCTCCAGGCAGGAATACTGGAGTGGCATGCCACTTTTTTCTCCAGGCGATCTTCCTGACCCAGGGATCAAACCTGGGTCTCCCACATCGCAGTCAGATTCTTTCCCGTCTGAGCCACCAGGGAAGCCATTATACTCCAATAAAAATGAAAACATACCCACAGTGTCATCCCAGCTACTATATCAACACCCCTGGGGATGGTGATGGGGTCTCAGGAGGTCCCCAGATGACTCTAATATGCAGCCAGGACTGAGAAGAGTGGTGAGAAATTTCTAACCTATTTATGAGAAATGTCACCATGAGAAATGCTATCTCCTGTATGTTACTTTAGGCCAAGTGTTTTACAGACAGAATCTTGTGAGGCAGGTATTATCATCCATATTTTACCAACAGGAAAACCAGGTACAGAGAGTTAAATAATTTGCTCAGAGTTTTCAGGCAGAGAGTGGCAGAATTAGGATTCAGCTCGGAGTCTGTTTTCCTTCTGTGGTCTCTTTGGCACCATAGAGTGGTCATAACACCTCTGGTGTTTCGGAAAAGCTCCCTCTCAGGCCTGGGCAGGTGGAATAGATCAGAGTTTCTCAAACAGAGTTCTCCAAGGTAGCAGCAGCACCATCAGCTGGGATCTTGTTAGAAATGCAAGTTCTGGAGAGTCCAACCTAGACCTACCAGATTAGGAATTCTTGGGGATGGGATTCAGCAGTCTGGCTTTCAGTAAGCCCTTCAGGAGACTCTGAAGCCCTCTCAGTTGCCTTCTCTGGTGGCTCATCGGTAAAGAACCTACCTGCCACTGCAGGAGACGTGGGTTCAATTCCTGGGTCAGGAAGAGCCCCTGGAGAGAGAAATGGCAATCCATTCCAGTGTTCTTGCCTGGGAAACTCCATGGACAGGGGAGCCTGGAAGGCTATAGTCCAGGGGTTCGCAAAAGTGTTGGACATGGCTGAGCAACTAAACAACATCAGCAAAGTTTAAAAATGACCGATTCAAGGACTTCCCTGCTGGTCCAGTGGCTAAGACTCTGCACTCCCAGCGCAGGGGGTTGGTGTTCGATCTCTGGTTGGAGAACTAGATACAACATGCTGCAGCCTAGAGTTTGCATGCCACAATAAAGATCAGCGATCCTGCGTTGCTGCAACCAAAGCCCAATGCAGCCAAATAAATAAATATTTAAAAATAAAAACGATTGTTTCAGATCTTCAATTCTGTTTGACCATCCCTACAATGCCTGGAATTCCTCATACAAAGAAAGGAAGCCTCTGTCTTTGCATACTCCCCAGTAGACTGTACATCTATATATCTGAAATTCCCAGTTGAAAACTACGCCAAGGATAAGCAAGAATCTCAGAAGGGCCTGAGAAAGATTTCCTGATGAGGAAAGAAGATAATCTTAAAGTATTTCATTAAAAGCAGGAGTCTACTGCTTCTTCTATTACCAAATCAAACTTGGGTCTGCTTGCCCACAGGCAGTAAGATCTACTCACACTGGGTCTTGGTGAAAGAAAGTGCAGTGTTTATTGCAGGCACCAAGCAAGGAGTCCAGGCAGCTAGTGCTCAAAACACCCAAACTCCCCAGTGGCTTTCAAGATAAAGGAGAGGAGTTGTGGGCACATAATCAGCTCAAGAACATTCTTTTGACTGGTTGGTGGTGAGGTAACTGGGAAGTCAACATCATCAACCTTCTGGTTCCAACCTGGCTGGGGTCTATGTGCTTGTGGTCAGCAAGCAGTTAACTTCTTCCACTTAGTGGGAGTTGAAATACCTCCAAAAGGCTCAAAAACATAGCTTAGAAGATAACTGGTAGCCCTTACGGAGGAACTCACAGTCCTTGATTTTGTTTCATGGCTAAAGTATTATTATTGCCTTGTTTGACTGTTTCCCTTTGTTTCTACATTTTCTCACTTCTCTGATTAAATTTATCCCTTGGAACTTGGGGAAGGCCTAGGAAGCCATAGTTTTCTACAGAGAACAGGCAGCTGGAGGACATGGGTTGGGGGTGGGGGGGTGTCTGTCCCAAGAAGGCCCCCAAAGGTCCTACTTGGTTACACCCCCAGTTCATTAGACAGAACTACTCACTGAAACCTCATCAAATCAATAAAATCAGAAGTGCCCCTGCTCAGCCTAAATTGATGATCTTCAACTGGATATACATATCAGAATTAGATTCTCCTGGCAAGGAGACTTAAAAAAAAAAAATTCATCAGGTGATTCTGTTCTGCATCTAAAAACAATAGGCTCAAACAATTTGATTTGTTGGTACAATCTACATTTTCTCATCATGAGGTACGAGTATGCATTAATGGAAACAGAGGGTAAAAATCAATGTTGTCAGGTATCTAAGGATTTATGATCTAAGATCTAAGGATCTATTTATTTATAGAATTATGTGGCTCTTGGGGCATCATAAATCTCACTGGCACCAACGATTCTATGAAGAGCTGTGATAAAAATTGCTGTATGGAGATCCACATGGCCTGTACTTTATGAAAAATTGGGAAGAGGAACATCAACAGAAGAGGCAAGAAACACACTTGCACATGAACCCTGCTGCTGTGAACTCACGAGTCCTGGATTCGGTCAGCCTTCCATTTCCGGTGCATGTGTGTTGTTTCTAGCAGATATTAAAAGAAAGACCAACAGGGACTTCCCTGGTGGTACAGTGGATGGCAGTCCACCTGCCAACGCAGGGTGCACGGGTTCAATCCCTGGTCCAGGAAGGTTCCACATGCCACAGAGCAACGAAGCCCATGCACCTCGACCACTGAGGTCTGAGCGCCTCTGATCTGCAGCAAGAGGCGCCCACGCAATGAGAAGCCCACGAACCACAGCAAAGAGTAGCCCCTACTCGCTGCAACTAGAGAAAGCTCGCTTGCAAAAATGAAGATGCGGTGCACACACCCGCCTCCACAAAATGCCAGTGAATGGTCTAGAAGGTTATTAGGAGATGACTCATGGTCCTACAGGTTAGGAAATCCCCTGAGGACTTCAGCCTCAACGACCAACTTCAGTCTTCTTTATCACTTGCAATTTAAAGTATATCTTTTATAGCCCTTCCCTTATGTTAACAGTTATTGCACCACCCCCAAGTCATATGTTGGTGGGAACCTTCATTTGAAGTTCTTTTTTTCCCATATCAGTTTGAATCCTGTTCTCTTCTGCCATATCCCATTTCTAAAATATGGTTTTTGATTGTGGTAAAAGAGGCATAACATGAAATTTACCACTGTAACCATTTTTCGGTGGACAGTTCAGTGACATTAAGTACAGTCATGTTGTCAGTGCACTCTGTCCAGAGAACTTCTTGCATCTTGCAAAACGGAACTGTTTTTTTTTTTTTTAATCTCATGTGTTTAAACATTGTTTCCTCTGTCCCCATCAAAAATGGCTGAACTCGTAGCCTTCTCTCCTTCATCTTCCAAATCTTTTCACTTTTCAATTTCTGCCCTCATTTTCAGTTTCCAAGTGTCCTTGCCTTGGTTACCGATCCTTCACACAGTCTGATTCATGTTTCATTTTGTGATACAGCCTACTACCCCAGACCTGAGGATGGTAATTATATGTTGAAAGAAAAAAATTGTTCTCTGTTTACTATCTGCATCAGCTCCCTCTGCAAATTACTTTTAGCTGTTCCTTCCAGGTCCTTGATTCTGGGCTCTGTCTTCCTATATCAAGGGCCATTGGGTAGAGCTGTTGACTGGTGAGATTTCTAGAATGAGTAGGTGGCATGGTGAGTCCATTTCTCAATGGTAGCAGGGGGAGGGGACACCCAGAAACATCAGACAAAGGGAAGGAAGATATTCTCTTGAGGCACTTTTCTCGTAGAGGCATCTGCCAGTTCCCAGCCTGGCAGCAAAGGAGAAGATGCAATGAAACAGAAGGACCGTAGTGCGGGTGACTGAACTTTGTGATCATGATGTGAAGGACACAGTTGTGTCTCTTGCTCCAGGAGGTGTGGCTTCTTGGGTTTCTGGACTACGTGGATAGGCCAGTAAATGTGCCAGGAATATACAGGAGGGTCAGAGAGGGTGAAAAATGTGGAACCCAAGAGGGACAAGAAAAAGTCAAGGTTCTGTGGGAGGAACTTCCCTGGCGGTCCAGTGGCTGACTTCTTGCTCCCAGTGCGGGGGGCCTGGGTTCCATCCCTGGTCAGGGAACTAGATCCCACAGGCCACAACTAACAACTGGCGCAGCCAAAGAAATAAATATTTTTAAAAAGAAAAATAAAAACCCACAGACTTAGAGAACGAATTTATGGTTGCCATGGGGGAGGGGTATTTAGGGAGTTTGGGATCGACATGAACACACTGCTATATCTTAGATGAATAACCAACAAGTTGCTTCTGTAACATGTACAGCCTACTGCAGAGTACATGGCACTGTGCTCCAGGTTATGGAGCAGCCTGGATGGGAGGGAGTTTGGGGGAGAATGGATACATGTACATATGTGGCTGAGTCCCTTTGCTCTTTACCTGAAACTATCATGATGTTGTTAATCAGCCATACCTCAACACAAAATATAAAGTTTTTTTTTTTTTTTTTAATGTTAAGCTAAAAGAAAAAAACGGGATCGTGTGTTTAGAGGATACGGGGTCTGCAGTGATGTTTGGGGATCCGACAAGGCACAGGACAGAACCACAGAGGTAGATAACTCTTGGGGAAGACAGGAAGGTGAAAAAGCATGTGGGGAGGGCCATGAGCTAGGCACCTGTGGGCCTGGAAGGGTCCGCTCTGTGCATGTTAAAGTCCACAGGAATTGATGTGAAGAGAGAATGAGAAGCAGCAGCTGGATCTTAGTGATGGTTGGAAGGGAGCAAGAAGGTTGGTAGTCATGGCAACAGGGAGGTGGAACCTGTTCCTTCATCTGACGTGAATTCAAAAGAACAAGGATTTCTGCAGAGATTTCCCAGAGGCAAGAACATTCCAAAATCAGATGGTAAGCTTTTTAGAAGCCAGAGTTTATTTCCTTTTAAAACAATGCTCAAGGGATTTTTAAACCGTCCAAAGGCACAAAGGTATTTGGGGTTTAACATCAACTTATAAATCAGGTGCTTGTGGTTGGTGCTCCCGTTTCAAAATAGCTGTTTCTAAGCTTCTGGGGGTTTCTAAGGTTTGATAATTCTTCTAGGCCTAAAGTGAATTTCCTGGGTTTTTAACAAGCTTCATACAAGGCAAAGATCGCAGGAATGACAATAAAAACAATTCCACAAACAGCCATCCTCATTGCTGAACGAAAAGGTATCTGATCAGCAAAGAAAGCCACTGCAGAAAGTCCCAGGAACAAAGTGATTACTCCGAAATAAAAAAGCTAGATACATTTGTATAAACTCTGTTCTCAGCAGCTAGCTCCTCAGGTTATGAGCTTGAAAAGCTGGGATCATGACGATCTTCTCTGCAGAGGTTAGAAGAAAAAAAATGAGGTCACATAAATCAGAGGTTGACTGGGAACCCATCTCTCCATTCGCTATGACATTGCCTTTAGACAAAGTTTTGAATTCTATTCACTCTAAGTTGTAATGTGTCCTGATGGAGTGAAACAAAGGGCTAGCGTCTAGGATGACCAAGGAAGGTTGCCAGGAAGTCAGGAAACATAAGTATATTAATTTCCTTTAAATGCTTATTTCTAATAACCTTAATGAAACTATCACAAACTTCTGGAACATTTCCACAGAGCACTTGGGCATAGCTCATAGTCCTGAGGTTTGCTTGGGGACGAGAAGAGACTCAAGATCTCATTTTAAGGACGTGTCAGTTCAGTTCAGTTGCTCAGTCATGTCCAACTCTTTGTGACCCCATGAATCGCAGCACGCCAGGCCTCCCTGTCCAACACCAACTCCTGGAGTTCACTCAGACTCACGTCCATCAGAATTACTTAAATGCATCATTTAAAATTGTTATACTAGTGTCAGCATGGGTGATACAGATCACAAAGCAAAACCCCTATTAATTTAGGTTTAATGGAGTAGAGGCAGAAAGCAACGTGTGCTTTAGACAAATGCTATCAAAGGTAATTTGAACTCTTGCATGCATGTGTAAGAACAGTCGCTTCAGTCGGGTCCGACTCTTCACGACCCTTTGGACTGTAGCCTGCCAGCCTCCTCTGCCCATGGGATTCTCCAGGTAAGAATACTTCAGTGTGTTTCCATGCCCTCCTGAACTGTTGCATAAGGTCCCTTATATACACAAAACATAGACAATAAAGAAATAAGGCCAGTAGAAAAACAGAGGATATAACAAGAAACCCCTATCTGTGGAATTGCAATGGCTGGTGAACTTGAAAAGGTATCCGTGACCTCACCTAGAAATAAGAAAGAGAGAGTCTTTAATGACTTTCAGACACATTGCTGCTCTTATAAATAGAGGTGATAGTGGGGTTTACCTGGTATGAAATGCAGCTTTTTTACAACAGAAACCAGCAAACACACCTCAAGATGAGATGCTAAGCACAGCACTTTCTGTTTCTTTTATAGGAGACAGGATCCTGATTGGATAACTGCAATAAAATGAGACACAAATGAATTTATCTATGAAACAGAAACAGACTCACAGACATAGAATAGACTTGTGGTTGCCAAGGGGGAGGGGGTTGGAGGCGGGATGGATTGAGAGTTTGGGATTAGCAGATGCAAACTCTTATATAGAGAATGGATAAACAGCGAGGTCCTACTGCATAGCACCCAGAAATACATTCAATATTCTGTGATAATCCATAATGAAAAATATGAAAAAGAAAGTGTATATGTGTATGTACATGCATGTATAACTGCCTGCTGTATATCAGAAATTAACACATTGTAAATCAATTATGTTTCAGTAAAACAAATTTTAAAAAATCATGCTCTCAGTTAACAAGAGATGACAGAGGAATATGGGAGGAAGGGAAGCCAAGAGTGCAGTTCAAAGGCAGTTTCAGTGACACTTTTTGTAAGATATTACACATTATCTAGGATTTTTTTAAAGTATGATGCCTATATTATCATCTATGGTGGGCTTCATGGCCGTCCAGCAAATTTAACAATTTGCTGGGTTTTGATTACAAAGCAACACATATGTTCTTTGGGAGACTTTGAAAAAAATAAGAAAGATCCAAATAGCGGTATTCCACAACCCAGAACCAATTCTTGTTAACAATGGTTTCCACTCTGTTTAGTTTTTTGAGGCATACTTACTATATAAAAAAATCATACCTATTTGATATATACATTTTGATGTGTTTGGATGTATACCTATACCCATGATATCATTATCAAAATCAAGGTAACAAATATATCCTTTACCTCCAAACCATTTATTGTGTTTCTTGGCTTTTTTTTTCTTTTTGTAAGAATACAACATGAGATCTACTCTCAAGTTTTTAAGTGCATTTGATATCAGTTTTAGGAACAGTAAAATAAGGTCATGTGACATCGTGTGTGTGTTCCAGGGCTGACTTGTTCTCATTTCTTTGGGGAAAATTCTTGGAATTGTGGCAGCTTATGTCATGGCTACAGTCTGATCATCATGTCATTAATTTCTTCCACCTGGGGAGGGGTTTGGTCTCTACAACACAGCCCACAGGATATGGCTCAGAATACTATCTGTAATCCCTGAGAAGGAACTAAAGGTCCTTGACTTTGCTTCCTGACTATTGTTTGTCCTATTTGATTACTATTCTTAGCTTCCACCTTTTCTCCCTTCTGATTAAAGTTTTTCTTTGGCTAAAGTTTTTTTCACACATAAAAGGCAAGCTGAGGACATGCAGGGCAAGGGCCATAGGGTCCTGTTCCACTTCAATAGCAGAGATAAGATTGGGACATTGCAAGTGAGGAGTCATGAGTTGGGAACCTGGAGTCTTCAGTGGGTCACCTCTGTACATGTTAAAATTAGCAGGAGCTGATATGAAAAGCCAGAGTAAGAGGTAGGTCGTAAGTGATGGGAGGAAGAGAGCAAGAAGTTGGTAGAAGCAAAAACTTCTTGGAGGAAGGACTTCCTGGTGGTACAGAGGATAGTAATCCACCTCCCAAGGTAGGGGACACAGGTTCAATCCCTAGTCTGGGAAGATCCCACAGAGCAGCTGAGCCTGAGAGCTGCAGCTACTGAAGCCCAAGCACCCTGGAGCCCGCGCTGCGCAACAAGAGACTCTACTGCAGCGAGAAGCCCGTGCACAGCAGCAAAGAGTAGCCCCTGCTCCCCGCAGCTAGAGAAAGCCCACACAAACCAGCGAAGACCCAGTGCAGCAAAAATAAAATAAAAGCAGGTGGGAGAACACCGGTACATTTACCTGTCACATATTTGAGGGAGAGAAAAGCCGCGTTCCCCAGGAAGAGAGTTTCACAGAGGCAATAGGGAACAAGAACTTTCCAAATCATAACCTTTTAAAAAGTCAACGTTTATTCCTTTTAAAATGCTCAAAAGACTTTAAAAAGGTTCAAGGTCCTAAGGAGGTTCAGATTTCAGATGAGATGATAGTCAGGTGCTGACGATTGGAATGTGTTGCTGAAGCTTAAATTTCAATGTGTTCAATTCTATACTTCCATGATTCTTCCACTTGGGGAGGGATAAATTCCTCCAGCTTTCGGCAGACTTCATAAAAATGAGCACTACAATAATGATGAGAAAAACGATGGCAGTAATAATTAATGTGATTACCAGGAATAACGTCTTGCGATCCAGAGGGAAAGCTGCCATGGCAATTCAAAAATCAAAACGATGAATACAGCAAAGAACAAAAAGAATTGTTTGTATAACTGATATGAACACTTGACGTGAGTTATTCTTGGAAACCAGTTTGACTGACCGTAAACTTGAGGTGATGAGATCATAATGAATCTCGTCTGCAGGGATAAAAGGAGAAAAATGTTAAGGTTAGATAAAGCAGAAGGTTGACTATTGCCAATGCTGGAGATGCGGATTCAATTCCTGGGTTGAGAAGACCCCTTAGAGAAGGAAATGGCAATCCACACCAGTATTCTTGCCTGGAAAATCACATGGACAGAGGAGCCTGATGGGCTACAGTCCATGGCGTCGCAAGAGTTGGACACAGCTTAGCAGCTAAATAACTGTATAGTACAGGGAACTCTTCTCAATACTCTTTAATGATCTATGTGGGAAAACACTTTAAAAAAGAGTAGAGCTATATATAACTGATTCACTTTGCTATACAGCAGAAATTAACACAGCATTGTAAATCAACTGTACTACAACAAAACAAATTTTTTTAAAGCAAACCAAAAAAAAAGGTATACATGTTCTATGACTAGAGGTGCGGTTCTTAAATGTTTTCTGTGTTTAATATATTTTTGTGTTGTAATATATTTTCTCAGTCTATTTGGGCTGCTCTAACAAAATGCCACAGACTGCTGCTGCTAAGTCACTTCAGTTGTGTCCGACTCTGTGAGACCCCATAGACGGCCTCCCACCATGCTCCTCTGTCTCTGGGAGTCTCCAGGCAAGAACACTGGAGTGGGTTGCCATTTCCTTCTCCAATGCATGCAAGTGAAGTCGCTCAGTCGTGTCCAACTCTTAGTGACCCCATGGACTGCAGCCCACCAGCCTCCCCTACCCATGGGATTTTCCAGGCAAGAGTACTGGAGTGGGGTGCCATTGCCTTCTCCGCCTTTTGACCTAGCCACCTCCCAAAGGCCCCCACCTCCTTATACTATCACCGAAAGGGGTAGGATTTAAACTTAGGAATTTGGGGACACAAATGTTCAGACCATAGCAGTGTTCTTTTGATCATACGTATATGAATTGTAACTGTAATCCAGTTCAGAAGAAATTTTACAGTTAGAACATCATGGTCAAAATTTGCCTTAAATCCAAGCATATACATATACATATTCATATATATATATATACTTTATTGCAGAGAACAATGATATGAGTGATCAAAAGATTTTATTAAGACACAATTCAGGAGAGATTGAATGAAATGGAAGAACAGATTAAAGAAAAGGAAATAAGGCAAAGCTTGAGACAAAGAAAAACTTGTTTATGTGTATTTCAAATGAATGATGGTGGTGAAGACTGAGGCTTATAGTTACATTTAAAGTGGTATAGCAGTTATTTTGATGGGTCAGCATTTACAATATACCAGACACTGCATTCTTTGTGACTATTTAAGGTGATGGAAAACTTTAGAAGTCAACTTAATGTATAAGTAACTATGGAGTTTTTCCAAAAATATTTGATGCATGAGATCAAGGAAATTGAAGAACTCAAACGCAGGGAGAAAAACATCGAAAACTGCCTCACTTTGTAGAATGCCTTTAGCTCCAACGCTTTGGCTATTTCACCATTTGTTACATTGTTTGTGTTGGCAGATTGTCTTTTTAGAATCAGCATTTTTATTCTTCTTTGAGAACTTATCAGAAATTGCAGGGAATTTTGTCAAACGCATTTGCAGCACTTGCTGGTAAATGTGACTTTCTGTTTTCACTGATAAGGTTTACCAATTTTTCTAATTTGGACGAAATAAACTCATGGCCATCTTTATTAACAGGTACAAGTAATTTTTTAATACATGGTGGCATTCAGTTTTTGTAGGAGAATGCCCCTCCTTTTTTTTTTTTTAAACAGGAGATGCATGTTTCAGCGTTTAGGCAAGAAATTCACAAAATCCGCCACTGATTCTTCAGTGATCCAGCCACCAACAATAATAGCAACAAATGTTATAAACATGTGCTAAAGTTACAACAAAATGTTAATTTGTTAACATTAAGGAGGGTAGGTGAGTGTTCCTTGTCTTTTAACATTTTACACACTTGAAAATTGTGGTTACATGGAAGCAACCTAGATGTCCATTGACAAGAATGGATAAAGAAGCTGTGGTACATAAATACAAGGGAATATTACTTAGCCATAAAAAATTATGCATTTGAGTCAGTTTTAATGAGACAGATGAACCTAGAGCCTATTATACAGAGTGAAGTAAGTCAGAAAGAGAAAATCAAATTGTAAGACCTCGCGGCCTTTTCTCAGGATCTGTCGCTCCAAAGACCACAGTGACTCGAATTCGATGCAATAAGCAAGAGGATTTATTAGGCCGGGCGCGCCGGGTTCAGTCTCCTCGAGAGGAGTGAACCTCGAGCGCTAATCGTGAGGGACTTTTATACAAAAAAATCACAGGCAGGTGGGAATGAGGTCAGGATGTAGGAAACAATGTGATAGGGGGCCATAGGTAGGGTGGAGACACTTGATTGGTGAGAAAGGTCTACAGGTAATTAAGTTGAAACTATTGGCTGACCACCCTGCGGCGTTTGGTCAATTTTTACCCAGAAAAGTTTGACAAGGGGATACATTCTTGGAAGGGGGTCTCCTACACTAAGTCATAAGTCATCTGTTAAGAAACAATCAGGAGGCTCTGAGTCACCAGATAAGGGGAAAGCTATTTTCCATGAGGTATGGCCTGCCTCCCGGGCTTAAATTTTAACCTAAGTTCTTCAAAATATCATATTAATGCACATATACATGGAATCTAGAAAGATGGTACTGATGAACCCATTTGCAGGGCAGGAATGGAGACTCAGATATTGAGAACAGACTTGCGGACACAGAATGGGAAGGAGTGGGTGGGACGAATAGGGAGAGTTGCGTGGAGACATATACACCACCATGCGTAAAACAGATAGTCAGTGGAACTTTGCTGTATGACTCAGGGATCTTAAACTGGTGCTCTGTGACAACCTGGAGGGGTGGGATGGGGTGGGAGGTGGGACGGAGGGCCACAAGGAAGGGGACATACATACACTTATGGCTGATTCATGTTGCTGTATAGCAGAAACCAGCACAACATTGTAAAGCAATTATCCATCAATGACAAATAAATAGACTTTTAAAATTGAGCTTAAAGGTGTTTTAAAAAGTAAGATTTTATTTGTTCATTATGTTAGGAACTTTACCAAGTAGGTTTTTGAGTTAGACTATGGCCCAGTTTCATCATGGAGATTTTTATGGGTGCTGGGCTGAGGTAAAATTGTCTTTATAAAAGGTGCCTTTGAAAAGTTTCCAGAGCTCAGAGCAATAAGCCACTCAGGCTCTTTAAGTGGAGGTGTGACTTTATCTTCTGGAGTGATTTGTCTGCTGTATCTGCTATATCTTCATCCATTTTGCTAACTTTTCAAGGAAACTATCCCTTTCACGTAAATTATCAGGTACTTTGATATGCAGTTGTACATTACCTTTTACCTGACTCTATTTCTTGTTATTGCTCACCAAATGCTCATTAAAAAAATTTTTTTTTGACGGAATTGATCTACTTGTCACTTTACAAGAACAAGCTTTTAGTGTTACCCTTCAGGCATGGTATTGGTTTTGGTTTCAAGTTTAATTTAGGCCTTTACATTTCCTCCTCTATTTCCATAGATTTTATTTATTCTAGTTTCTTAGATTGAATGCATATTTTCAGTCTTGCTAAGTAAGGAAAGCACTTATGTTTTACTCAAAAAAATGCAATAAAGGAAGAAAGAAAACTCTTGAATGGCATTAAGACATCACAGACAAAGTTTTGGTAAGTCACTGTTTTATACACATAGAAGAGTTAATATCTTTCCTAAACAAAGAACATCAACAAATTAAGAAAAAAGAAAAGAAGGCAAACGGCAAAACAGGAAAACACATCTGAGTAATTGCAATGATCAGTGAATCTAAAAAGATACCTCAAAAAAAAAAAAACAACCTCTCACCTCACTGAGTAATGATAAAAAGAGCTTCTATAATGATTTCCAAACACACCACTACAGTTACATATAAAAATTGTAGATTCCTTTACCTGGCTTGCAATGCAGCTCTTGAACAAGTAGAAACATCAAACTCCTTTCAAGATGAAACATTCAACACAGCTCTTTGTGTTTCTTTTATAGGAGACAGATCTTGATTGGAGAACAGCAACATGGATTCTGTGGAGGGCCCTTTCACTCATTAGCTTAGTTTTCTCCCAGTTCATCCAATGATATAAGATCCTGGGGGTGCTGAGAAAGCTCTTTAAAGGAGATCCTGGTAGATGGTGGTTAAGGGTCATGTACTTGTGGAAACACTAGGAAATCGCATAGGTTTTCCCCTCCTGCTTGTTGATGGTGGTGGTTTCCATTCAGCCTCACCTGATGACAGTTTGGCCAAGGTGAGGAAGGTTCATTCTTTCTCAGCTGCCACCCACTTTACACCAGGGTTTCCTACTTCCCTGAACTTGAGAATCACTGAGGCTCTTATTGAGAGCACAGTTCACCTGGTGCTTCATGGAGTACTCAGCAGTGGGACCAGGAGTATGGACTTTACACAGCACCAGGAGCTTCTTTTTTTAAATTCATTGTTTTGATTTTTGAATTTTACTTTGTTTTTGGTCACATCATATGGCATATGGGATCTTAGTTCCCCACCCAGCCCATCCAACTTGTACCCCCTGCAGTGGAAGTATGGAATCTTAACCACTGGGCCACCAAGGATGTATCTAATTTTTTGGATTGCATGTTTCAGTGAAAACATACAGAATTTGTCGTTTTTAATCTAGCTTATTTCACTGTAGCCTGCCAGGCTCCTCTGTCCATGGGATTCTCCAGGCAAGAACACTGGAGTGGGTTGCCATGCCCTCCTCCAGGGGATCTTCTTGACCCCAGGATCGAACCCAGGTCTCCTACATTGCAGGTGGATTCTCAACCGTTTGAGCCAATAGGGAAGCCCTCTCCAGGTCTATGATGATGTTGCAAATAGCAGAATTTCATTCTTTTTGAAAGATTATGACTGATTGTTGTAGTTAATACTGCTGTGCTGTGCTTAGTCATTCAGTCATGTCCTACTCTTTGCCACCCCATGGAATGTAGCCTGTCTGGCTCCTCTGTCCATGGGGATTCTTCAGGCAAGAATACTGGAGTGGGTTGCCATGCTCTCCTCCAGGGGATCTTCCCACCCCAGAGATTGAACCCAGGTCTCCTGCATTATAGGCAGATTCTTTACCATCTGAGCCACCAGGTAAGCCCAAGAATACTGGAATGGGTAGCCCATCCCATCTCCAGGGGAACTTCCCGACCCAGGAATCGAACCGGGATCTCCTGCATTGCAGCTGAGTTCTTTACCAGCTGAGCTACTCGGGAAGCCGAGCTAGTACTTCTAATACCATGTTAAATAGAAATGATGGGAGTGGGCATTCTTATCTTGCTCTTGAATTTAGAGGAGACACTTTCAGCTTTTCACTGTTGAGTATGTTAACTGTAGATACTAGGAGCTTTTTAACATCAGCAAAGTTTGGAGAAACACTGCCTAAAATAATTCACTCTATGCTTCTTTAGTCACTTGAATGTACAAGTGAGGTACAAAGCCAGCACATATTCAAAGTGTACAATTCATTGAGTTTTGGCAGGTATGAACCAATAAAAGCATCAGTCTAATTAAAATAAAAAATATATCTATCACCTATAAAGTTTCACTATGCTTCTCTGTAATTCACACCTCCTCCCTTCCATTCCCAGGCAACCACCAATCTACAATCTGTCATTAGAAGCGATTTCACATTTTTATATAAATGACATTCTCTGGTACATACTTCTCTGTGTCTGGCTTGATCCCTCAGCATAATTATTTTGAGATTCATTCATGTTGTCTTGAGTATCAACAGACTGTTTTCACGTTGAATAGCATTCCATTGCAAAGTGAAGTGAAGTGAAAGTCGCTCAGTTGTGTCTGACTCTTTGTGACCCCATGGACTATATAGTCCATGGAATTCTCCAGGCCAGAATTCTCAACAGTAGCCATTCCCTTCCTAGGGAATCTTCCCAACCCAGGAATCAAACCCAGGTCTCCCGCACTGCAGGCAGATTCTTTACCAGCTGAGCCATCAGAGAAGCCCAAAGTGGGCTTGGAATGGAAGGGAAGTGGTGTGGCTCACAAAGAAGCACAATTCCACTGCAAGGATAAACCCATTTCCTCTGTGAATGGATATGTAAGTTGGTTCCAGTTGAGACTGTCACAAGTAATTCCAGATACTTCAGTTCAATTCAGTTCAGTCGCTCATGCATGAACTGCAGCACGCCAGGGCTCTCTGTCCATCACCAACTCCCGGAGTTCACTCAGATTCACGTCCATCGAGTCAGTGAGGTACAATGAAGGAGAGATTGCTTTTCCCTTTTCTTTTGAAAAAAATCACTAGGAAAAAGTTAAATATGACAGATAAGTCATAAAGAAGAGAAGAGAGACACCCTTTGCACATGGAAAGACTGTCAGAAAATATACCATCCTTCTGTTTGAGAACTGGGGACTTGAATATTATTTTCTTATAAATTCTCAGTCTCAAAAGTGCAAAACAGGGCTTCCCTGACTGCTCAGTGGTAAAGAATCCACCTGCCAGTGCAGGAGACATGGGTTGGAGCCCTGATCAGGGAAGATCCCACATGCCTCGGAGCAACTGAGCCCATGTATCACAACTATTGAAGCCCTCACTCCACAATAAAATTCACTGCAGTGAGAAGCCCACTTGCCACAATTAGAGGGTGGCCTGCACTTACCACAACTAGAAAAAAGCCCTCAACAGCAACAAAGATCCTGCTCAGCCAAAAATAAATAAATAAATACATATATTTTTAAAGTGTAAGATATTTCAATAACATTTAGGGGATGTATCCATAGTTCAAGGGTGGAAAACTCAGGCAAAATGTTATAGCTGTTTTTAAAATGTAGCATGCATAAGAGATGGGCACAGCACTGGGTACCCACATAGTCTTCCTGCCACTAGATAGCACAGGGAGCCTCCCTTTTGGAAATGTAATTTCTCGTCATGTATTCTTTAACCAGGTCACCTGGCTATGTTTTATTTTTCAACATTTGATTTTTTTAATGACAGAACCTTGAGAACTTTGGGAAAATAAAATTGCATTTTATTTTTTGACGTTTGATTTTTTTGATGGCAGAATCTTGAAAATTTTGGAAAGATAAAGTACAAATAAGGTCAATAGTTATTCCAGCTCCCAGAAACAGTCGACACTGATGATGGTTTCCTTTTATGCTTCTATCTTTTTGATATCAGTTAGGGATGGTAAGATATTTCATGGTCTTGTTCTATTATATCAAGATTTTGAAAAATTCTTCCTTGTTGGACGTTGTTTTCAGTTTTCCCCCACTGTAAGCTGCTCTTCTTGAATATTTCTTTTTATGTTTATTGTACCCAACTTTTTGAATTAAGTCCTGCTCTCATTTTTAAAAAGAATTTTAACTTTTATTTTTTTCGTTGAAAGATAATTGCTTTACAATGTGTGTTAGTTTCTGCTGTATAACAACGTGAATCAATATAAGTATACACATGTCCCCTTTTCCTCAAGTATCACTCCCACCCCTCTATCTTTTAACTTTTTATTTTGTACTGGAGTATAGCCAGTTGACAATGTTGTGATAGTTTCAAGTGGACAGCAAGGGGACTCAGCCAGGCATATCAATGCATCCATTCTCCCTCCAACTCCCTCCCATCCAGTCTGTCCCATAACATTGCCTGAACTCATAATTCAAGAGTTTCTGCTTTTTTCTTATGAATCCTTATGACACCCTATTGTTGTTTCAATTATGCAGTATGTTCTAAGTGTCTGAAAATGTCAGTTACATAGTTGAAAGCTAGATCTGTTTACTGCTCCCTACACTCTCCATGCCTTCTAACATCTTCTGAGTTTGCAAACCATGGCAGAGGCTTTCTCAGAGGGTCCTAGTTTCTGGGCTCTCCTTCTCATTTCAGAGGGAAGATCCCCAGTGCTGTTGGGTAGGGCTTGTTGGAGGATAGGGTTTCCTCGGTGAGTAGGTTTTTTGTTCAGTCACTAAGCCGTGTTTGACTCTTTGTGACCCCATGGGCTACAGCACACCAGGCTTCCCTGTCCTTCACTGTCTCCTGGAGTTTGCTCAGATTCATATCCATTGAATTGGTGATGCCATCCAACCCTCAGATCAGAGTAGGTTGAGCAGTGTTTTTATTATGTGATCCCTACATGTTAGGGGAGAAGGGATAGTTTTTCTTTGGCCAGTAAACTTAGCAAGGAGTCTTCCAATTCCTGCCTGAAGGACTGGAAACAGCTCAGAAAAGCAGGACAGCAGTGGTAATCCCTTTGGTGAATGATCATGATTGAAAGGAATTAAAATCACCGAGGCTTTCCTCGTGGCTCGGTGATAAAGAATGGGTTCGATCCCTGGTCCAGGAAGATCCCACATCCCTAGATGCAACTAAGCCCATGAGCCACAGATGCTGAGCCTGTGGTCTAGAGCCCAGGAGCCACAGCTCCTGGGCCCATGTGCTGCACCTACTGAAGCCCACACACCTAGAGCCCATGCTCTGCAGCAAGAGAGGCCCCCGCAATGAGAAGCCCACAGCCAGAGGGTGGCCCCTGCCTGCCGCAACTAGAGAAAAGCCTGAGCAACAGTGAAGACCCAGCACAGCCCAAAACAGTAATAACATTTTAAGAAAAAGAAAGGACGAGGTCACCTTTATTGAGTGATTATCTCCTTGGGTTCATGTACACAGGGAGATAGCTTAGTTCAAGCGGGTTCACATGTCTGCACGTCACCAGGCATGCAGAAGGGAATATATAAGGCAAGAATAAGGGGAGGGAAAGCAGAAGGTAATTCCAAGAACAAGCCCCAAAGAGATAAGAAGTCAAGGCACTGTGGGAGAGTAAGGAGACCTTAGCATCAGAAGGGTAGACCACACCATTACATCAGAGGATGGTCAGGTGAGGGATGCCAGGGGAACGGACCGAGGATGATAAGGGCTGTGTGGTGGGAGGAAGGGGTGTCTGAAGGATCGTTTTGGAGACTCACAGGCAACAGTGATGAAAAGTTACAGGACAGGACGATGGACAAGATCAGGGCACTGCCAGGGAGGTTGACCATGAGCTGGGCACCTATGGTCTTGGATGGATCAATTAATATCTATAGGAGTCCACATGAAAAGCCAGAGTGAGAGGCAAGGGCTGGGTCTTTGGTGATGGTTGGAAGCATGCTGTGGCAACAGGGAGGAGGAAACAGGTCCATTCATCTGGCTGGAACTTGAAAGAACAGGAGCTTCTGTAAGAAGACTGAAGAGAGGCAATAGGGAATAGAAACATTCTAAAATCAAATAAGCTTAAAAAAAAAAAGCCAGAGTTTATTTAAATCATTAAAATATCCAAGTCCCAAGGATTTCCAGGTTTAAGATGATATTACAGTCAGGTGGCAACCGTTGGTTTTTTTCATTTCTAAAGCCTTACAAGGATCCTGAGTAATTCTCCTCCTTGAAAATTTTTCTTGTATGAAAGCTGATACCTTGTTTGCTTCACACAAGTACATCAATCCAGTGAGGATGAAAAACACAATGCCGGTAATAATCATTGTAATTACAAGGGCGAAAGGTAGATGGCCAGAGAACAAAGTGATGGAAACACCGCCCAGTAACAATGCTAATGTCACAGCGTAGAACAAATAGAAGCACAACCAGCAGCTACGTGAAACCTCTTCTTGAGTGATTCTTTGAAACCAGATCCACTGACTGTTTGCTGGAAAAGCTGGGATCATGATGAGTTTTAGCTACAGGGATTAGAAGAAGAAAAAAGTGAAGGTCAGATGAATCAAAAGGTTACCTTGATGGGACTTTGCTTTTAAATGAAGTTTCAAATTCCATTCACCCTAAGTTATCTGCCTGTCAAAGCAGGAGACTCCGGAAATGAGGGCTTGGTCCCTAGGTCAGGAAGATCCTCTGCAGAAGGGGATGCCAACCCACCCTAGTGTTCTTGCCTGGGAAATCTCATGGACAGAGGAGTCTGGTGGGCTACAGTCCATGGCATCACAAGGAGCTGGACATGACTTAGTGACTGAGCATGCTTTCATGATAAGTTATCAAGTGTCATGGTGATATAATACATAGGGCTAGTAATTAAGACAACCTAGGAGTTGAATTCCAAGGAATGTTGCTAGAAAAATCAGGGATGATTGGTATTTAATCCATATTTAAATATTTCTTTCAATATCTTCATGAAGCTGTCTATCCCCAACTTTTGGGTCATTTTTAGAAAGACCACTAGGGACTGGATATATAATGTTGTCCTGAGGCTTGCTGGCAGACATGTAAAGACTCAGAACACACGTTGCACTTTATGGGAATATCAACATTACTTGGAGGTATATCTAAGATTGTTCATCAGATACAGATGAAAGGCAGCATCAAGCCAGGGCCTCATTATTTAATTTAGATACAAGTGTATGGCTTCCCAGGTGGCTCTGAGGTAAAGAATCCTCCAGTCAACACAGGAGATTCGGGTTTGATTCCCGGTTGGGGAAGATCCCACTTGCCTCGGAGCAACTAACCCCCTGAGCCTGTGGTCCAGAGCCCAGGAGTGGCAACTGTTGAAACCCAAGTACTCTAGAACCCATGCTCCACAACAAGAGAAGCCACAACGAGACGCCCGTACACCGCAGCTAGAGAGTAACTTCCTGCTCAGCAACTAGAGAAAAGCCAGTGCGGCAACAAAGACCCAGCACAGCCAAAATTCTTAAAAATTAAAATAACATTTAAAAAAGGTTATAGATACAGATATAATGGAATGGAATGCATGCTAAAAGCAACACACTCTCCAGACAAAACATAACAAGGGAAATTTGACCTGCAGCCCAGGGGGCTGTGATTTCCTTCCTCTGCCAGTAGGAAGACCCAGCTGCAAGGTTTGACCAGCAAGACAGAAAGAAGCTTCCAGAAGGAAATTCCCACCGATGCCCTTGTCCTTGCCTGAGTGGACTGAAGAGGGGTCTTGAGTTCACCAGGCTTCCCAGGCCCACTTGGGAGGGCAGAGTTAAGGAAGAGTCAGCAGATAACTCCTGTTTTGATCGATGTCTAATCAGATAGATGGGCTGCCTGCTGTCTCAGGACCCACCTGACGAAGGACAGGGTTTCTAATTAGCATGGTTAAGGACCACAGTCTCCACAACATTGTAAATCGACTATACTTTTAAACAATTAAAATTAAAAAATAAAAAGAGCCACAACAATCTCAACTGAATCACAGGATTTATTACTCTTTTATTACTCTCTGGTTCCTCAGGTATAAAGTCCATTTGATCAACAAATCCTGGTACTAGCACATTTTGTTACATTTCAAGAAACATTTAAAAAGCAATACCCCACATCCACACTGTCAAGTGTTACATTTTAATAACTGTGTCCTTCATTTTAATCCATTGACCATGTTTGTACTTTTGCATGAAAAGGAACTCTAGATTCCCTTCTAAATTAATAGCCAAGTAGTCCTCTACCACTTATGGAATATTTAATCCTTGCACTTTGTTTTGAAATGCTACCCCTATCATATTAAATTACTCTACACCATAGGACGTGTTTCAACACTCTATCTTCCATTTATATCTAGTCTTTTGCCAGTCCCAGGTGGTACTGATTTAGAATCCCAGGGATGGCAGAGCCTGGCGGGCTGCCGTCTATGGACACAGACAGGACGGAAGCGACTTAGCAACAGCAGCAGTAGCAGACCGCCTTTTGTGATCCTGTTCAAAGTGCTTCCTGACAACCTGTCAGACATCTCTTGGCATTATCCTCAACCGCTGGAGACAAGTTGGGCCTTATAACTGAAATTGTAACTAACCGTTTCTTGGAAAGACATTGCATTTTATAATAAGAATTCCTTTTCAGGAAGGGTTCTCTACTGAGTTATCTTTCTAGTCTTCATTACTGCTTTATGCTCAGTTCTTATTTAATATTTATATTTCTGTTCCTTCTATGTATGACACAAAATTAGTTATATCCAATGACATATGATTAACTTAATAATTGAAATTTTTATTCATTCTAATTGGCAATTACCATCATAAAGGAAAACTGCTAGACTTGTAAACCATTTCTTATCACTAGACATTTAAATTTGTTGTACTAATTCTAAAACTCTTCAGTTAAATCCTATAATTTTCCCAATCATTTTACTATTGCATTTTCCTATTTTATTACATTGTTTAGATCAGTGATCTTGAAATGAACCCACGTGTACCCTCAAGGGACGCAAAGTCCACCCAGATGGCTTGTGTTTGGAAAGTTCTATCAGGCTCTACAACCTCAGCTGTGGTCCTTCCTACAGCTGCCCTGCCTGGAGGTAGGGTATCCCTTTGGCAGATGCTCTTTGCCTTCTTCAAATGAAAATCATCTCATTTGTATTTATCTTGCTATGGTGCATTGCATTAGGATTAAGTATTAAAAAAATATCTGAGGCACCAAATATAGCAAAAACTAGAAATGTGGGCAGCCATCTTAAGAAAATAAATGACTAATAACTGAGTTACAGTTTTATACGTGGAAGTCACTTATTTTTGCTGTTAACAAAAACTGGAGGAATGGACGCTTCAGCTCAGGAAAATAACGCAATAAAAGATCATTTTGTGATTTTTCCATGTAACCTTGAAGGAGTCCAAAATATTAAATAACATCTCTGTACATGCCCATCTCTATGTTTATGAATGAGTTTCTTTTGTCTCTGAAAAATAAAAGAAGTTTAATGATGCTGAAGTTGATCTCATTCTAGCAATGAGAATTCGCTACATATGCATTTTGAAAAGGGAAAAAAATGAGAAAAGAACATATTATTACATCATTGGAGATGAAGTCCTTACCAGTTTCCTTTTCCTGTTAAAAACATGATTTGCACTATCTTATTTTGATCACAAGTATACTAACTGTATTTTTAACTTAGAAGAAACTTACCACCTAGAGTCTTATAGTCAAAAATATTTCTTACAATTTAGGTTTATGTATATTCTTATTGCAAAGGTCTGTCTAGTCAAGGCTATGGTTTTTCCAGTAGTTATGTATGGATGTGAGAGTTGGACTATAAAGAAAGCTGAGCTCCAAAGAATTGATGCTTTTGAACTGTGGTGCTGGAGAAGACTCTTGAGAATCCCTTGGACTGCAAGGAAATACAACCAGTCCATACTAAAGGAAATCAGTCTTGAATATTCATTGGAAGGACTGAGGCTGAAGCTGAAACTCCAATGCTTTGGCCACCTGATGTGAAGAAATGACTCATTAGAAAAGACCCTGATGCTGGGAAAGATTGAAGGTGGAAGGAGAAGGGGATGACAGAGGATGAGATGGTTGGATGGCATCACCGACTCAATGGACATGAGTTTGAGTAAACTCCAGGAGTTGGTGACGGACAGTGAGGCCTGGCGTGCTACAGTCCATGGGGTCGCAAAGAGTTGGATATGACTGAAAGACTGATCTGAACTGATACTCTTACTGCAGAGAACTATGATATACTGATCAAAAAAAGATTTAAGGCATAACGTATTACATTAGGACACACCTCTAGGTGAGAGAGCATGGAATAAAAAGGAAGTGAAGAACGTGAAATTTTGAACTTTAATGAAGAGCTCAGTTCATGTATATTTCAAACAGATGATGGAGTTAGAGATTCAAATTCAAGGCATGCATTTAAAAGTGGTATAGCAGTTACTTTGAAACATCATTTATAATATGTCAGTGCATCCTTTGTGAATATTTTAATTTACAGTGAATTGTTTTAGAAGTCAACTTAATGCATAATGAAGGACACAACTGTTCTCCAAAAATGTTATGGTTCTTGGGTCAAGGAAATTGAATATCTAAGACATACTGGAAACTACAGAGCTGTGTATATTACATTTCTCAGAAACTCTTTGATTGTTGCGCATGGTCTTGGACAAGCGCTGATTCTCTCTTGTACATTTAGGGAATATTTCTGTCCTTCTGTGACAAATTGTGATGAAAATTTCAAGGGAGTTTTTCAAACACATTCTCAGTATTTATTGATAAATGGGACTTTCAGTTTTCTTTTATTAGTACAATGACACTTGATGATTTCCCCAATTTGGATTAATCTTTGTGTCCTGAAATAAACCCTCATAGCCATCTTGCTTATATTAAAATTATTTAATAATTTTCCTGCACATAAGTGAGTTACTGTTGGAGAATGTTTCTATATTAGAAGATGCAAGTTCAAGGGTTTAAGGGTGAAATGTTATTAAGTCTACAACTTACTCTCAAATCATTCCAATAATAATAATAATTACATACATATGTACCAGTTATGACCAATAATCTGTTAAATCTAAGTATAGATAATCCACCTTTTGATTATTTAAAATTTGTAAATGAAAACTATTATGACTAAGTTAAAAAAAAACAGATTAATTTTCTTGTTTTGTTAGGAATTTTTACATGTATGTTTTAAACTTAAGACCCCAGTTTTGTTGTGGGAATTTTTATGGATACCAAGACTAGGGTAAATCTGTTTACCTTGGTAAAATAATTGCAAAGCTTTCAGCAACTCAAAACAAATCAGCTCCTCAGGCTATCCCTAGGTAAATGTGTGACAGACTTTTAAAATTCTCTGAAGAACGTGGTCTGGAGTTTCTGTCCTCTCTAAATTTAAATTTGGTAATGTCAGTTTCCAGAAAATTATTCATGTAGTCTAGCATGTCAAGCATAGAGGTATGAAGTTGTCTGTTGTCTTATTTATAACTTTTTGTCCAATATTTCTTGTCTTATTCATAATAACTTTAAGTTTTTAGTTGACTTGACAGGGTTCCAAAAAGAAAAATACTTTCCTTTCCCACAAACCAGCTTTTACTTATATCCATCAACCATAATGTTTGCTCTCCAGTTGATTAATTTTAGATGTTCATATTAAATTCCTTCTCCATTTCCAATGTTTAAGGAGCATTTTTCTCAGTCCCAAACTGAATGCATGTTTTATGTAATTTCAGTCTTGCTAAATAAAGAAAAAAGTTCAAGTTTTTACTGAAAAAAATTAGCACAGCTGCCATAAAGGAAAAAAGACACTAGAGATGAAGTTAAAGTGACAGATGGGAGTATATATTTTCAACATAGAAGAGACAAAGAGTTAAAATCCATTACAAACAAAGAACACCACAAATTAAAGGGGAAAAATAAACTGACAAAGGGCATGAAAGAAAACACACATCTCAGAAACTGCAATGCTCTGTGAATCTCAAAAAATATTCCTGACCTTACCTAGTCATGAAAAAAAGAGCTTTCTTAATGACTTCCAATCACACCACTACATTTATAACAATGTAAAAAAAAAAAATCATGCTTTACCTGGTATTAAAAGCAGCTCTTTCTCAACAGAAATCAGCAGACACCCTTCAGGGTGAAATGCTAAACACAGCTCTTTGTGTTTCTTTTATAGGAGACAGGATCGTGATTGGATTATTGCAAAAGCATGGATTCTATAGAGAGCTATTTCATTCATCAGCTTAGTTTTCTCCCAGTTCGTCCAATGATATAAGATGTCGGGGGACTGAAAAACTTCTTAAAGGGTAGACAGGTGACAAACACTTGTTATATGATGTTAAGGATAATGTGGCATAAATAAAACAAATGATCATTTGTTTTCCCCTTGGGATATTAATGGTGGTTGTTTCATTAGGATTCACCTGATGATGGTTTGGTCAAGATAAGAGCTGCCACCCAGTGGGTACCAGGGTTTTCCAACTGCCCCAAGCCTGAGCATTCCCAGGACCCTTGTTGAGAGCACAGCTCACCTGGTACTTCATGGAGGCTCCAGCAGTGGGACCAGGAGCATGAACCTCCCACGGCACCACAGGCTTCTTAATATCAGCACGCTGATATCAAGTCTGCTGGGGGGACTCTGCTTAAAATGATTACCCTGTGCTTCTTTATTCACAGCTTCATGGATGTACAAATGACATACAAACGATGGCACAAACTTAAAGTGTAAAATTCAGGGAGTTTTGACGTATCAATGAAAGCATCAGCACAAACGAGATCCTTAAACAACATCCCCTGCCCTCCAGAGTTTCCTGATGTCCTCTTGTAGTCCATGCCTCCCCTCCCTAGGCTCAAGCAGCCACCCTGTCTGATTTCTGTTACTAAAGATTATTTTGCATTTTATGTAAATAGTATCAAGTATGTATTCTTTTCTCTTTTGCTTCTTTCACTTAGGATAATTATGTTGCGATTCATTCCTATTGTTCTGATTATCTATAGTTGGTTTCTTTTTGAGTAATATTGCCCTGTATGGACATATCACTGTTGGTTTAATCCATTCTCTTATTTATGAACATTAGGTTGTTTCCAGTTTGGAGCCATTACAAACAATTCAGGACATTAGAGTGTAGAAATGCCAGTTTACTGTTTCTTTACTGAAAAGGAAATTTTTTTGACAAACACTTGAAAACATATAGACTGGGAATATAAATTAAAGATTTTAGCTTTTAGCCTTATATATTTTGGAAAAGATCAGAAAACCAATCATCCTTATGCTTGGAAGCTGTTGGATTTGAATATCTTTTCTTACAGAACTTTTCAGAAGTGCAAGATATTTCCAAAGTGTCATGGGGTTGTTTCTCCATTCCAGTGGTAGAAAAGCCAACACAAAAAGTTGATCACTGTGTTTAAAACAATACCAAGAAACGGTCTGTATCTGATGTCAGCAGACAAGCTAGGTACTGTCTTTCAGCTCCTTGCCACTTTTGGGAGGAATATATTTTCATTTCCTGTAGTACTTCACTGAGCCACTGAGACAGATAGAGACATCCATCCACACATATTGATACATATATACACAGATAGATGATGGACCTATCTACAAATGAATATGTGTGCATGCATATATACACATATATATGCAATTTTTTAAACTATTTAGTCTTTTTTATTGTTTTTGTTGCTCAGTCATGTCCAACTCTTTGCAACCCCATGGACAGAAGCATATGAGGCTTCCCTGTTCATTTTATTACCATATAATTAAAAAACCTTAGTGAAATGTTGGGAAAATCCAAAAAATTTCAACTAGAAACAAAGTTCATTACTTACCCCACTGAGAAACAGTCACCTAAAAGGTGATTTCCTATTACGTTTACTTCTTTGTGACATCAGTTCAGAGATGGTAAATGTTTCTTTGTCTTATTCTATTGTGTCTTTCAAAAAGTATTAGATGTTGTTTTCAGTATTTTCCATTGGAAGTGATTTGTCTTGAATTTATCCCCTCACTTGTATGACACAACAGTTTTAGATTTTGAATTTTTGCCCTCATTTTTGATTTTCAAGAGCTCTCGCATTTTTTTTCTGGATGCTTTATGACACTCTATACTTACTTCATTTATATACTGCTTCCTACATGTCTGAAATGTTAAAGATACAGGTTGAAAGATGTTTTTTCTGTGTGCTGCTCTCTGCACTGTTTGAGCATCCTCTAAAGACCTTTGAGCTTGCCAACCATGACAAAAAGAAAAGTGAAAGTGTTAGTCACTCAGTCATGTCTGACCCTTTTCGACCTCATAGACTGTAGCCCACCAGGCTCCTTTGTCCATGGAATTCTCCAGGCAAGAATACTGGAGTGGGTAGCCATTCCTTTCTCCCGGGAATCTTCCCAACCCAGAGATCAGACTAGGATCTCCTGCACAGCAGGCAGATTCTTTACCTTCTGAGACACCAACCATAACAGAAACTTTCCCCAAAGGTCTTAATTTCTGGGCTCTCCCTTCATATTCAGTGAGGTGCTCAGAGCTGTTGTGTAGGGCTTGTGCACTAGTGGGGTCTGCAGGGTGATTAGGTGAATTGGTGGCATAATAAGTCATTTCATTGTGGAACCCCACACACACGTGTTGAGGGAGCAAAGACCTTTGGTCAATTATATTAAAAGACAAGATTTCACTCTTGGGAATTCCCTGAATATCCATCCGGTGATTAGGACTCTGTGCTTCCATTGCCCACACCTGGGGCTGATCCTCGTTGCGGAACTACATGGTGTAGCCAAAAAAAAAAAAAAAGATTTCACTGTCCATTAGGACTGAAGGAGTGCGGAACAATCTCAAAAGGTGGAATAGAAGTAGGGAGTCTCCTCTGAGGCAATAATCATGGTTTTCAAAGAAGTCACTCAACCTTGTAGCATGAGTTGCTCTAAGACGTTTGGGTCTATAGATTCATGTCCACAGTGGAAAACTTCAGTGGGCTCCCTATGTGCCCAGGCCTGGAGAGTTATAAGGGGTAGGAAACTGGGGGTGCTTTCAGTGACAAAGTGTCTCTTCTTGACTCAGATTTGGTCTGGCTCCTCTGAGTCCTCATCCCAATTAGGACTCAACTTCTGCACTTCTGAGCTGGTCTTTGCGTCTTCCAGTCTGAGCTGGAAACTTGCTAAGTTGGTTTAGTGAGAAACCCCCACCCCTGATGGCTGATCAGATTCCTGTTTCTCCCCCACCCCAGCTCTCGGGTGATGTTACCTTGACCTGCCTTCTGCAAAAATCCTATTAGGTTGATTTAGCCAGATTCACCATGTCCTCCCCACTCACCCCTAATGTTTCCTTAGTAATTTTCTACCCAGTGACTGATCCTCAAACTTCACCTGCGCCATAAATTCCCACTTGAATATGTTGTAGGCAGAACTCGGCCCAGGGGGCTTCCCTGATGGTTCAGAGGCAAACATTCTGCACTCTCAACACAGGGGGCCTGGGTTCGATCCCTGGTCAGGGAACTAGATTCTGCATGCCACAACTAAGACTGGCCGCCATTACATACATAAATAAATATTTTTAAAAAGAATTGAGCCCAGTTCTGTGCTGGAGTCTCTTTTCCCATTACAATATTTCCTGAGTAAAATCTAATTTTATTACTTGAACTACTGGCTGGCTCTAGTTTTCTTAAACGTCAAGAAGCAGCTCAGAACTTCCCTGAGGGAAATGTGCTGAGCCAGTGAGGTGTCTGCAATGATGTTCTAGGGGTCTCACGGGTAGCATTTATCACAAGGTACAAAGCATGACCAGGGATGGTGAGAAAAGAACAGGACATGGCAGGTCATGAGGGCCATGAGCTCGGGCCCTGTGGTCTCGAAGGGGTCACCTTCTGTGCTTGTTGAAATCTGCAGGAGCTGACAGTGAAGCCCCAGATGAGAAGCACCAGTGATGATAGGAAGAGAATAAGAAGGTGGGGAGCTGCAGAAACAAGCAGGACAAAACTAGTTTCGAGATGAATTCGAGAGAGGACTTCTGAAGAAGAACGATTTCATACAGGCAAGAGAGAACAAACACATTCCAAACTCAGAAAACAAAACTTTTAGAGGTCAGAGTTTATTTCTACTTTAACTATGCTCAAGGAACTTTCAGAAGGTTAAAAGACCCAGTGATATCTGGGTTTAATATACTTCATAGCGAGGTGCTGATAGTTGCTGCCTCTGTTTCAAAACCCTCAGGATGACCATGGGCAGTTCGATGTCTCACTAATTCTTCTGGTTTAAGAGAGGTGTAGTCTGAGTTTCGGCACAATCCATACAAGAGTATCCCTCCAGAAATGAGGATTAAAACGATGCCAGAAGCAATTATTGTCACTGAGAGGGAGAAGGGTAAATGATTACTGAAGAAGGCTACCACAGCAATTTTGAGGAGTATAATTATTAATCCGATACGGAACCAACAGATGGCCTTGCAGAATTCTTGCTTTCGTCTTTGAAACCAGGTCCACTGACCACGAGCTTGAGTAGCTGGGATCATGATGAGTCTTATCTGTAGGATGAGGGGTGGGAAAAATTGTTGTTATTAAGTCATGAAGTCATGTCCGACTCTTTTGCAACCCCATGGATGACAGCCCGTCAGGCTCCTCTGTCCATGGGATTTTCCAGGCAAGAATGCTGGAGTGGGTTGCCATTTCCTTCTCCAGGGATCTTCCTGACCCAGAACTGAACCTGTGCCTCCTGCATTGGCAGGCGGATTCTTTACCACTGAGCCTTGTAGGAAGCCCAAGTTAAAAATTAAGGTTAGAAAAATCAAAAGGTTGACCAGGAACCTATCTCCCCAACTGGCACGACAGTACTTCTGGATCAAATTTTCAATTATATTCACTGAGTTACCAAGTGTCCTGATGGTATAAAACAAAGGACTTCTTTCTGGACGACCTGGGAATTGACTTCCAAAGAAGACTGACAGAAAATCCAGGAGGATGAGTACATATTAATTTCCTTTCACTATTTCTTTCAGTAACCCCCAAGAAACCATCTGTCACAAACTTCTAGATTATATCCAGAAAACACTACAGAATTGGGGCCTGACCCATAGACCTGAGGTTTGCTAGAGGACGTGGTCGCATCTTATTGAACTATCAGCCAATTCTCAAAATGATTCAGCAAATAATTATGTACCTATGTACCACATGAAAACATTAACAAGCTTCTGCAACACAGTGGAGAGTAGCGACTGCGTCTTGTGCCTTTTTAAAGCTTGTCTATGTGTTTGTAAATTATGATTAAACGTTTTTAAAAGACTCAATTTGCTTGCACTGTCAAGAATTTTTCCATTATATTTTTAGTTTTGTCAAGAGGATTTTTATGGGTGCTGAGGTTAGGGTAACACTACTTTTGTAAGATGACTAAAAGCTGTTAGAATTGTCTTTTCAGCCCAGCATAGGTAGCTGTGTGACCTCCTTTCTCATTTCTTCTAAAAAGGTTGGTTTATTGTGATGTTTCTATTCTCCTTCATTCAATTTTGGTAACTTTTGGTAACGCTCTTTGGTGACTTATTTAAGAAAGCCATACGTTTTAGGGTATTGTGTCAAGTGAAATAAGGCAGACAAAGACAAATGCTGCATGACCTTACTTATATGTGGAGTCTGAAAAAATAAAACAACAAACAAAATGAAAATGGATTCGTGGATGCAGAGAACAGATGAGTCGTTGCCAGAAGCGGGGCTGAGACACGACTGGATGAAACAGGTGACAGGGATTAAAGGTACAAACCTCCATTTATGAGTCACAGGGATGAAATACACAGCAAAAGAAATACGGCTAATAAAATTTTAACTTTCTATTGGAACAGATGGTTACTAGACATTCTGTGCTGATCAGTTCATAATATAAATGCAGGTATAAACAATACACCTGAAACTAACATAATATTGCACATTAATTATATTTCAATTATAAAAACTCTCTAAATATGGCCAGACACAGAAGAATTAATGTATTAGCAATTGTTTAAATAAATGGTGAGAAAGAAAAAGAAAACTGTATTTTTTTGCCTAAAATGCCAAGTATATTGCCATGAAGTTTTACATGAACTTTTTTATAACTTCTTTTATCTGACTAAATTTCTTGCCTCATTCATACAATTTTCATTTTTTTTTTTTTTGGCTTGCCACGTTTAGCTTCTTGTCATCTTCTTCAACAGCTAACTTTGAGTGTTCCCAGGCTTCAGTTTTCCAGTTTATAATGTTCCCTTATTAAACTACTCCTCCTGCGTTTCTATTGGTTTTATTACTGTTTTTTCCCAGAGTCTTAGGTTGAAGGCATGTTTTAGTTTGTCTGGCTAAATAAATAAATTCTTTCAAGTTTTTCTTGGAAAAAGTGAAACAGGTGCTTCAAAAGGGAAAAAAAATTTCCTTGACTGGCAAGAGGCATTACAGACAAGCTATGGTAAATGATCAGTTGGGAGAAATATACTTTATATGCATAGAAAATAAAAACATGCAGAGGGCTTCGCAGATGACACAGTGGTAACGAACCCCACGGCACATGAAGGCGATACAAGAGACTCAGGCTTTATCCCTTGGTGAGGAAGATCTCCTGGAATGGGAAATGGCAAGCCAGAATACTGGCAACTCCAGTATTCTTACCTGGAAAATTCCATGGATGGAGGAGCCTGGAAGGCTACAGTCCACGGGGTCTCAAAGAGTCAGAAACTCCTGACACATAGACACAGAACATCGACAAGTAAGGGAAAACGGACAAAAGGTAAAACAAGAAACACATCTGAGGAACTGCAGTGATCAGTGAATCTTCTTTAGACATACCTGAGTTCATTTAGTAACAAGGGAAAGCAATATTCAACGACTTTCAAACATACCGCAACATATATTTTTAAAAACATAGTTCCCTTTACCTGATTAAATGAATCTCCTTAATAACAAATAGGCAAACAACCAACAGGCGAACCAACTTCAAGATGAAATCTTGAGCACAGCACTGCGTTTCTTTTATAGGAGACAGGGTCGTGATTGGATAATTGGAATAAGGTGGATTCTATGGAGAGCCTTTATCATCTGTCAGATTTCATCCCAATTAATCCAACGATAGAAAATGGCGAGAGGCTGAGAACCTTGCAGGACCCTCACGTACCATATACTGATTAAGGATCGTGCGTTTATGTAAAACACTAGGAAATCTTAAGTTTGTTTATTGCTGGGATGTAGTCATGGTTTCATTTGGCTTCACTTGATGATTTGGTCAAGATGAGGGAAGTCTCTTTCCTTAGCTATCACCCAGTTGGTACCAGTGGTTTCCAACTGCCCTGAGTTTGAGAAGCCCAGGACTCTTGTTTTTAAAGATTTTTTTCATGTGGACCATTTTTAAAGTCTTTACTGAATTTGTTACAATATTGCTTCTGTTATGTTTTGGATTTTTGGCCATGGTGGGTGCAGGATCTTAGCTTCCTGACCAGGGATTGAACTTGCACCAATTCATGAGTTTTAGAAGTGCAGTTCAATGAGTTTTGACATATGTGTGTGTATATTTATCAGTGAAAGCATCAGCACAAATACGGTCATAAACACATCCACTGCCTCCCGAAGTTTCTTTGTCTCTCTTGGTAATCCACATCTCCAATCCCATCCCCAAGCAACAACCACTGATTGCTTTTTGTTACTATATTTTGCTTGATACTAAAAGAAGTACAATTAAGAAGAGACTTTTTCATTAGAATAGAAATTTTATTAGTGAAACTTGAAAAATATAAATGGTTAAAAACAGAGAAGGAAATGAAAAATTCTGTTTGTATAAAACAACAATAGAAAATACACTATTCTCACATGTTTGGGATGTGAGGTTTTGGATATTATTTTCTTGCAATGTTTAGTCTTTTTTTTTTTTGACCATGGGACTCAGCGTATGGGGATCTTAGCTCCCTGACCAGGGATTGAACTGGTGCGCCCTGCAGTGGAAGGTCAGAGTGCTAACCACTGGGCCACCAGAGAAGTCCCTAGAACACATCAGTGTCTGGTGGTACTCAGAAACTGGAAGGGATTTAGAGGCATCTATATGAAGTTTGTGGGGGAGAATGCAAAACATTTTCCGTAATCTGGAATTATATTAAAGTACACCCTATTAGGAAAAACTAAATATTGAATTTTTATAAAATTCCCTGATAGTAGGTTTTTATATTTATAAATGAGAAGTTTGAACTTGCTTCTGTAAAGATATAATTCATGTTAACATACAATTTACCCTTTGCAAGTGTACAGTTCAGAGGGTTTTAGTATTTTTTTCACAAGACTACAACCATCACCATGAATTCCAGGACATTTTCATCATCCCTCAGGGAAACCTTATACCTATTAGTGGTTACTTCCCATCCCCTCCCTCCCTCTGAATCTGGCAACCACTGATCTACTTTTTGTCTCTATGGCTTTACCTATTCTGGATATTTTATATAAATGAAATCTTGCAATAGATGGTCATTGTGTCTGGCTCCTTTTACTTAATACAGGTAAGTCCCCTACATACAAATTCCATTTCAAGAGCAATTTCGCAAAGTCCAGTGAAGTTAGTTAGGTACCCAACTAATGCAATCAGCTATATAGTACTGTTTGACCACTTCCAATTTACCTTGATTCATGGACCTAGCATTCCAGGTTCCTATGCAAGATTGTTCTTTACAACATCAGACTTCACTTCCATCACCAGTCCATCCACAACTGGGCATTGTTTTCACTTTGGCTCCATCTCTTCATTCTGTCTGGAGTTACTTCTCCATTCTTCTGGAGTGGCATATTGGGCACTTACCAACCTGGGAAGTTCTTCTTTCAGTGTCCTATCTTTTTGCCTTTTCATAATGTTCATGGGGTTCTCAAGGCAAGAATACTGGTTTGCCATGCCCTTCTCCAGTGGATCACGTTTTGTCAAAACTCTCCATCATGACCCATCCTTCTTGGGCTGCCCTACATGGCATGGCTCATAGTTTCACTGAATTAGATAAGGCTGTGGTCCATGTGATCAGTTTGGTTAGTTTTCTGTGATTGTAGTTTTCATTCTGTCTGCCCTCTGATAGATTCCTGATAGGAGAGACTGTTGGGGAAATTGGGTCTTATTCCAATGGGTGGGGCTGTGTTACCTCCCTGTTGTTTGGCCTGAGGCCAAACTATGGTAGGGCTAATGACTCTAACAGGCCATCTCCTTCAAAAGGACTTGTGCGTGCACGGCATTACTTCGCTGACAAAGGTCTGTTAGTCAAAGCTATGGTTTTCCCAGTAGTCATGTATGGATGTGAGAGTTGGACTATAAAGAAAGCTGAGCACTGAAGAATTGATGCTTTTGAACTGTGGTGTTGGAGAAGACTCTTGAGAGTCCCTGGGACTGCAAGGAGATCCAACCAGTCCATCCTAAAGGAGATCAGTCCTGAATATTCATTGGAAGGACCGACACTGAAGCAACCTGACACTTTGGCCACCTGACGCGAAGAACTGACTCGTTGGAAAAGACCCTCATGCTGGGAAAGATTGAAGGCAGAAGGGGACAACAGAGGATGAGATGGTTGGATGGCATCACTGACTTGATGGACGTGAGCTTGAGCAAGCTCCAGGAGTTGGTGATGGACAGGGAACCCTGGCGTGCTGCAGTCCATGGGGTTGCAGAGTCAGACACGACTGAGAGATTGACCTGAACTGATATAGTGCTGTAGTGTGATAGGTTTATAAAACTTTTCAAATAGCACATTAAAAGCAAACACAAAAATCAAGGAAAATATTTTTAATCTTATGATACAGGACCTAGGACAGTACAACAGCTGGCATTAAGGGGCTAGCATCGAGTGAACAGGCAAGAAGAATGACTGATGGAGGAGGGAGAAGACAGCAGCATTGAAGGACCACCAGCAGTAGGAGATGGAGGGCGAGCTGCAATTTCACTCACCCCCAGATGTTGTTGGCACAGGTTCTGGTTCTTTGCTAGATTCAATTCTATCCACCCTCTTGCTTCCAGACACCCTGGGCTTGAAATAAAGATACCATACTACTGTACTCTATACAGTACTGTACAGTACACAAAAGCACTACTCACAGAAGAGGCACAGGCGACAATATATGCCAGACACGGGAGCCACCTTACGTGACTGCACATGCAAACACACATTCCCACCTTGAAAGTTCGGCCTTGGAGGTTAACAGGTCATAGTATTTTCACCCATGTTGTGGAATGCATCAGTAAGTCATTCCTTTGAATGGATATATTCCATTGAATGTATACATTGCATTTTGTTTATCCATTCATCAGCTGATGGACATTGGGTTGTTTTTACTTCTTCTCTATTATGATAATGCTGCTATAAACATTCCAAGTACAAATCTTTCTGTGGACCTATGTTCTTAACATCCTTGGGTGTATACAAAGGAATGGATGTGGTTAACTCTGTCTTATGCTTTTTCAAAAAATGGCCCGACTGTTTTCCAAAGCAGCCGCACCATTTCATATTCCCATTTGCAATGCATTCCAGTTTCTTCATATCCCTCTTGTCTTTTAGGGTCAAGTGGTATTATCTTGTGGTTTTGTTTAGCATTTTCCTGTTGACTAATGATGATCATCTTTTCAAGTGCTTGTTGGTCATCTGTGCATCTCTTTGGGGGCTAATGTCCATTCTGACCCTTTGCTCATTTAAAAACTGGAGTGCCTTTTTATTTTTGAATTATAGGTTTATAGTCTTAAATACACCTTTCCATAGAAGCTAGTTTCTATGGTAAACAAATCAATTATGCTAAACCCCTACATTAAATGTAGTATACTCACTTTGTTTCAAAAGCTTTCATGATTTAAAAACCTGGAAAACTACCTACAGCTCTTATTCCTTTAGTCTTTCTATTCATCAATGACATGATCTTTGAAAGCATGCCTCACTTTGTCCTTTCTGTACTAGTGACTACATCACTTACTAGAGATGTACACTCCAGCTCAAATTCAGTGGAAGTACCTGCAAAGTCAGTTTACTGCCTCAGGTATGTTTGACGATGACCTGAAGTTGTACAGTCTTTTCTCCTGAGCTTCCTCCCCTAGGAAAGTAAATCTATGTAGGGTGAGGAGTAATCTGGAGGAATAAGGAAAGGCTATGGGAAGTAAGTATTTTCTTGCCTCCAGTGTGTAAGATTGGATCCAGGGCTTCTCTAATTGATGATGGTTAATTTCCCCTCCAACAAGTGCATGCTAATTCAGTGATCTGGAACCTGGGCCATGGAATCAATTATTTTATTTCTGATTCAAGGGTCTTTTCCAAGACCCATCTCAGCATGGGGGCCATGAAACTGGAGTTGGTCACCAGTTCCAGGGCTGATTTGCATGTACACCAGTGGCCTGCAGACAAGCTCTGGATACGTCTGTACAAATTACTGTAATGGAGCTGTCAAGGGAACAAATGGTTGAAAGCAGAGGAAGAAAAGAATTATTTCATAGGGAACAAATGGTTGAAAGCAGAGGAAGAAAAGAATTATTTCATAGGCATTCAAGTAAAACACCAACAAGATTTGGAATGCCAACAGTGTATCATGAAACAAATGTGACACTTTAATAATAATACACACAACCACGAAGAAGCACTATATTTTCCCTCTATTATATTAGCAAATACACAGAAGAACAGCAAAATAAATGGACTTACTTCCAACTACTGGTTCTTATACACCCATGAATATGTATCAGAATTACTTGTGGAGGTATTAAAAAATATGTTGAAGTCTAGGTAGGCCTCACTCTGAGGTTGCAGCAGGGGTCAGAGTCAGAACCCAGGTATTTTTTTTACAAGCTCTTCGGATAGCTGAGTTGCCTGCTGGTTGAGTCTCTGATTTTAGGTTGACTGGGGTACTTTGGGTTTTTGGAGTCGCCGTGTCAGGGCACGGGGGGCTTTTTCGCAGAGTTACTAGCAACACTACTAGCAGTGGTGAAGAACTTGGCCTCTGGCTTTTGGGAGTCTGTCGTGGGTCTTTTTCCCCAGGGAAGAGTTTCTTTCCTTCTCCACCTCTTCTTTGACTCTGGCCTTCTTCCCTGGGCCTTTCCCTGGGGTCTTGGGCTCCACAGCTACTGGGGTCTCCAAGGCTGGGGAGGCCTTTCGCTTCTTCCCACGAGCTGTGTTGGGACCAGGACTCTTTTCGGAGACTTCTTTCCTGTGGCAGCTTTTTGTATCTAAGAAAAAGAAAAAGGTGGGTGAATACGGGCCAGGCTACTGACAATGTAACCCGAAGAGCTTCTGATCTTAAAATTTAGAGAACCCCTAAAGGCACACTGCACCACAGAGAGTTAGGAGCAGCTTTCTCCTTCTGCCTTGTGAACATTTTGAAAGGTGGCTGCATTTCATCATTAACGCCTGTAGAAAGGACCCTAGCATCTTCTTGGTGCAATTAGTGGAAAACCATCTCTTCCTATGGCTGGGGCTAAGGGCTCTGGGAAGCACATGCTGGGAGCACAGGAGGGAGATCTGTGACCTCATCCTGACTCTTCTTCACCCCCAGGAGTAAATTCCCTATATGTGGGTTAGGGGAGTGGGTTACCCTGCTGAAAACCAGGTTGGCTGGCTGGTTACCCAGTTAAAACCAACTGTGGGATGTGTTAGAAAAAGCGGGGACTGTACTCCAGGCTGGGACGCCTGGATTTTCCAAGCACCCTAGATGATCCAAGGACAACATGCCAGCAATGGACTGTGTCCCACACAGACAGACAATATAGACAAAATCACCAACAGGACTTTGTTTCTGACAACGTAAAACAACAGATGGAAATTTTGAAGAACATTAAAAATATGATGAAACTTTCCTATCTTTCCCCAAATTTCCTAGGTGGTTCAAAGGCACACACACTTCTACACTCTTCCAACCATGCTGCACAGACTGTGGGATCTTAGTTCCCCGACCAGGGATTGAACCCGGCACCATGGCAGTGAAAGCGCTGAGTCCAACCACTGGACCTCCAGGGAACTGCCGACACTTGAATGCTCTTGAATCTTATCACCCCGGCAGTGATGCTTTCCCCTTCAGCATATCACCTTCCAGTCACATTACAACAAATACAGCTTACTTCTAGAAACAATTATACTGCTTACAGTAAACATACTAATCATCAACATTAATTTCAAGTGTATTAAAAAATCTCAATAGCACTTTGGGAATACTTTAAAAGGAATATTTTCAGTAACAGAGGAAAATTATAATTCTGTTGAAGATTTTAAGGATCACTGTTACAAAAATATACATAATAGGTCTGTGGGATGACCTGACAGGCTGTGCCCAGGGAGGCTGTGAGTCTCCCAGGCACATGGCGAGGGCTACCCTTCAATCTCTTAAAAGGACCCACTGCTCCCTTCTGAGGTCTCTCTCCAATAGCTGGATGGATACTCTGAGTAAAAACATTAACAAAGCATCCCAAAGTAAGAAAACTCAGTTCCCTTAAACCTGAGTTTTAAAGGAAGTCAGACTTCCATTAAGAGCCAGGCAGGGCCGAGTGTTTGCAAAGGTGTCAGAGGCAGGACCCAGCACCTAAGTTTCCCCTCAGGTGAGATCAATTATGTGGTGACCGAGGACTCACCTTCGTAAACTGAATCTGCTCTTCAAAACCACAGGCAACATGGTTAATTATTAGCCTTATTAATATGGCTGAGTCTCCATGAGTCCAAGGTACATGAAGAAAGCCTTGGCTGACTACAGGTCACTCCAACATTTAAGGAGGGGGGCAGAATCAGTCAGAGGTTCCTGGGGCTCACCCTGGCATTTTTCATCCCCTACTTCACAAACTTCTACAAGAGCTGCCTCCCAGGTGTAGCCCTCCCCTGTCGTCACAGTGCCTGCCAGCACACGGGGCCCCAGGACCCATCCGCAACGGGCACTGGTATTAATGAAAATACCTTGGCGCTGCCTGCAGCTGGAGTTTCCTTCAATGGCACCAGCAATGGGATTTCATCTTCAGAATCGTCTTGTGCTTTATGCAAGGTGCTTACCCCACCGGTCTCCTCCTGGGGTACAAGGTCCTGGGCTGGAACGCCCCCAGTTTTGGGGGGCACTGCATCTGTGGTTGGGGTAGGTTTGGCCTTCCCAGCCTTCTTTAAAGCTTCTTTCTTTCTTCTCCTGCTGTCTTTTAAGAGCTCTTTCTTTCTTCTTTCGGCTTTTCTTTGATACCTCCAAAAGAACCAGGCATAATTTTAAGGGTGGAATCTTCTTAGCATGTGTAGTCAGGTCTTTCGTCAGCTCCTGAAAGGGCCTAGACCTACACAAGATCCAAGCAAACAAGCCCCACTGCCACCACTTGAAACCCAAATCCACTTTGCTCAAAGCCACAGCTAAAGATGAATTTTATGTGGTGAATTCTATCCAGAATCTGGGTATGTGAAGCATGTGGTCACTGGCTGTGTGGAAGTCAACTTCGTCTATAGGCTGAGTTACGAATAATTTGGAACTGTACAGTATGTGTTGTGAAATAGCTGGTCTTCCATACATGCAGGGTTCCATATCTACAGACTCAACCAGATGTGAATCAAAAATATTCAGGGGGATCTCCAAAGTTCAAAACAACGAAACTTAAATTTGTTGCACTCTGGCAACTCTTTACGTAGCATTCACACTGCATTCAGTATTATAACCTAAAGACGATTTAAAGTATACGGGAGGATGTGTGTAGTTTAACTTATATACAGGACATTGTTGTTCAGGCATGTAAACAAGCAAACAAAAAAAACACTCACTGGACACATGGATGAACATGGCTGGAGAACGACTGAATCAACTAGGAGACTGGTCCAACCAATATCAAAAGGGTCCACTTTCTCTCCTGCCACTTTTTACAGTACTACCAGCAGTATTTAAAACCCACAAACCAGAACCAAGAGGCATGTCAGCCTCAAGCAGTCTTACATTTTGCCCACGAATAACCAAGCACTCAACAGCCTAGATTTTGGGTTTGCTCTTCCTCTCAGCCTCTCTTGCAGGCCCTTGTGAACCTCTGTTCTCTCTTCTTGGGCTGTACTTACAGACATGATGAAGCCTGTCCAGGATATGAACTTCTACTAACCTTTTTCAACAGGTCTCGTGTGCGGAGTCCCTTGGCCTCACCCTGACTGCTGACAAAGGAAGAGAAGACAGGCAGGGAAACCGACCGCTCAGTCTTCACGAACAAGAGCTTCACGCTCTCCCACTTCTGAAACAGAGAAAAGAGAAACATCACCCATGTGGGTTTTGCTTCTTTTATATGAAGGACTGACTGTGAGACGTCTGCGAGACCATACCTCCGGCAGTTTCTGTGAGAGCCTTTTTGCAACAGCAACGACATTTTCAACGATGTGCTCAGTCGGCATCCCCGTGTGACCGATGCGGATAGTGCTGAAAAAGCATCCGACACAGAGATGTGAAAATGTAACTTGCTTCTCAAAATAAAGCATAGGCTGGTATGTGACAAACAGAAGTACACAACTCAAACATTTTTTTTTAGGGTAGAAACACTAAGATCTTCAGATCCTCCATTTATTTTAAGAGAAGACTTTGATCATCTTTCCTGTTGTAGAAGAAATACCCTCCTCCTGAAATATCAAGAGGTGATTAGTGCTGCTCTCTTGTGACCTATATGGGAGGGAAATCCAGGAGGGAGGGGGTACGTGTATATGAACGGCTGATTCGCTTCACTGTACAGCAGAAACTAGTACAACTTGGTGCAGTAACTATAGCCCCAACATCAAAATAAGAAGTGACTGAGGAGCTGGCACATAATTGTGTGAGGCTGGGAGGGTCAGTGGGGAGGGCCACAGGGAATTCCACTTGCACTCTGGAGAACACAGGTCCCTCGGCCAGCCTTCAAGCTTTGCTGAGGGTGACAGCCCCAATAGTGGCTGTTCTGCAAAGGACCCACTCCCAGGAGGACCACTTGCTATCTTTATAGCCCCACTGCCCTGACGCAGCATTATCTGGTTGTGGAATGGCATCTTCTGGCCGAGAGCAAAACTATCTCAACTGAAGCAGAGGGCACTCACGGGCCAGCGGAGCGCCCAGAAGCGCCCACAGCTCAGCCACCAGGTCCCCTGGTCCTGCCAGCTCCCACTCTCCCTACCAGGGGCGCTGACAGACAGGCTGGCTGTTGGTTGGGTATCTGCAGAATGAGAGTGACATGGGTTGGTGATCCCACCCCTTTCAAACCAAAGGGGCTTGCCCATTCTGTGTGTCCACTGGCACTGACTTGCAAGCATACCCTGAACCAGGCCTCTGACCCTCAAGCCAACTGATTCCCATCAAGCACTACTTTTATGTCAGCCTATAATATATAGAGTGGGGGTCCAGGCCTGACCATCAACTCTACTTAGCTGCTTAACTCAGCCAAGTAGGACGGTTCCCACCTGCAGGCAGAAGATGACACCAGAGTCCAGCAGTCTCCCCAGCCATGCCCTGCTCTAACTTGCCTAGAGACACTGCTGAGGGCTGGCCTCCCTAGTGAGCAGAGCCAAGACACCCTGTTTTGTTATGGATGTGACCACTGGGTCCACATGGGGTTCTGGGGTATCTCTGGGTGGAAAGGCTCTAGAGCCCTGCCCTACTGGCAGCTGCTCATCCCCACACCACAGATGTCCCAGTCATCAGATTACGTGTTTTATGAAATGATGTTGAATTATGTTCCTCCACACAACTCAAACTTAACCCTCCCTTCAAGCACTCAAAATCAAGCTGCTTTTCAGTCTAATTAAAAAAGAAAGCAAGAAAGAAAAAGGCTGAGCTGCTATCTGTCCACCTGAAGGCTGGGATGCAGTCACTGTCCTAAGAGGTCTTCGGTGGGTGTGGGGATTCCCACCCAGCTCAGCATTCCAGGAAAGAAGCTCCATGAGACCACGCCAAGATGTAAGACAGGCTGAAGATGCAGGGGAGATGCAGAACTCACTTCTCAAGAAGTTAAAGCAAGACTGAAGTGGGCCTTGACTTTAAAGGACAAATGATGCTGGTCAACACAGAAGCCCAGAACTACTAACATTCCTAAGCATCGGTCTTATTCTTCTATTTTCTTAAACATCTGGAGATGCCCTATCCAGTACAGTAAAAGTCAGCAGACATGCCCTTTTAAATTCAGCTAAAAACAAGTGAAGTTGGAAATTCGGTTCTTCAGCTGCAGCAGCCACATCACGAGCTCAGCAGCCACGCGTGGCTCATTCTCCTGTGAGATCGCACAGCCACAGACCGTCTCCAGCACTGGGCAAAGTTCTAGGGGGCAGCACCATTCTAGAGAACTGAATACGTCTAAGGAATAAATCTTAGTTTATCTGAAGAATCTGATTTCATTAACACCACCTTATGAATGTTTAAACAGCCACCACTGTTGTTCAGTCACTGAGTTGTGTTCAACTCTGCAACCCCAATAAAACCATTACTAAAGATAAAATTAAACAGAGGCACACCTTCACGCCTTTTCCCTACCTGCAAGAGCCGCTCTTAGAGATGTTCAAGACAGTTCCCCCAATGCAGTCGTTGATCTCTTTAGATAAAGTCTTGGACTGAAGGTTTACACATACTGGAACCCTAGAACAACACAATGGCTCTTTACTGCAGCACATAACAGCCATAAACATCACGTTACTCAAGTCCAGTCACTGCTGAGAAACTTACTTCTTTCTGTTGTAGAAATGCCTCCCCAGATGTGACGGCAAGAGCCGCCTGATTCTGGCATCTGTAATGAAGAAGTCAAAACTACCCAAGAGGCGGAGCTTGGCTTCATAGGCTTTATATTCCTTTTTTAAAGTTCGGAGGGGGATAATCTAGAAAATTTAAGAAAATGTGAGAACATGAATATACAAAATAGAAACAGACTCAGTGACACAGCAAACACACTTATGGTTACCAAAGGGGAGGGGAGGGAGAAATTAGGAGTTTTGGATCAACAGACATAAAACGACATTGTAAACCAACTATACTTCGATTAAAAAGAAAAAGGAGAAAGAAAGCAGATGGGGAAAAAAAGAGAAAATATAAAAACACAAAAAAACTAGGAACCTGGACAAGAAGAAATACAGGGACAATTTGTGTTTAGATTCTAAAATGTCCTGGAGTCACAGCTGAGTGGACACGAATGTGCCTGAAACAGCACAGGCACTAGGCTGACTGCTGGGACACAAGAGAAATGAGCGGGACCCTCAGCTAAAGAAACTGCACCGCCAGCGACAGAACCGGCAAGAGGTGCTGAGCCAGAGGCAAACCCAGGACACCCCCAAAGGAGAAAGCAGCAGTTTAACAGAGCAACCTTCTGTAAAATCTTCAAGACAGAAACATCACTGATGCACATGTAGAGCTCTTAGGCCAACCAGCCTCAACAGCTCATTCGTTACAAGCTAGAGGGAATATGCCCTACCCAAAGCCAGTGAGAATTTAAAAAGGCAAATTAAGTTAAAAATTAAATTCCTAGGACAGGAACATGGAAATAGGTAATGTATTACTTGTCACTTCAACTGAAATCTTTTTTTTTTTTTTTGGGGGGGTGGGGGGGGTGGGTGGGGGGGGGTGGTGGTCAGGTGCCAGGGAGAGCTAAAGGCATGAGGGATCTTAGTTTCCTGACCAGGGCTCAAACCCAGGGCCCCTGCAGCGGAAGCAGAGGATCTTAACCCCCGGACCACCAGGGAAGACCCTCTTGTCACTTCAACTGAATCCAAACTTTAGTTGTCTTGAAAATATTAACCTGCTCCCTACCTGAGAAATGGTTTTGATCCCATGCTTGTTTAGAAGCTTCTTATAATAATGTTCTGTCTGTTCAGAGCTTAGATTTGGTTCATCTTTCGTAAATAAACACACGTCTGCTAAATCTGATCGAATACCATGAGGCAAAGACCTGCAAAATACATGAGACAGACCAAAGAATAAAGCATTATAACAGATCATATATATGTTTATATTCCACAGAATACACAATAAATCCAGTCATTTCAATAAACTTTATTCATGGTTTTTAAACAAATAAGCTACTGAGCACAGCACACACATACACAGTTTTCAATAGCACAGAAAACTTAAGATTCAAATACTAAATCACCACAAATATCCACAGACCGAAATACCACTAACATTTAGGATGTGATTAAGAGTTAAAACATATCAAGGACACTCAAAATAGTACAAATGTAACTATTATTTGGCCACAACACACATGGCATTTTAGTTCCTTCCAGGGTTCAAACCTATGCCTCCTGCATTGGAAGGTGGAATCCTACCCACTGGCCTGCTAGGGAAGTCTGATCATTATATGTTTGGTATACATAGCACTATGACGCACTAGAATAATCCAGTTTCATCAGGGCAGTTGTGGTTCAGAACGCCACCTTGCAGAAACCTCTGGGCTCCATAATCATAACTCTTAAGAGCTGAAACAGAAACCAGAGCAAACCTACAAGGACCGGCAAACATGCTTATGCTGAGTCTCAAAAAGGGAAAAGAAGGCTTAGCAAACCTCAGCAGCAGGACTTGGACAATGAGATGGCAAGTCAGAAATCACAAGAGGTGAGCGCTTGGGAAAATAACCTAGACAATGTGAGGGCAAAAGTGCGAAATAAACAAAGAACACACCCGGACACGTGAAGCAGTAACTAAAACAACAGGGCTAGGGCTGCTCATGGCGATGAGTTAAGAGAGTCTGAGGGTTAAAGGGGTCTTCCCAGTTAGTAATCATTCTTAATTGTTTTTAGATGTCATTGACTTTCTTACAATGTTTGTTTTTTGTTTTTGGCCAAGAGGCATGAGGGATCCCAGCTCCCCAAATCAAGGGAGCTCCTATCTCCCCCAATTAGAAGATGAAGCCCTAACCATTGGACATCTTGGGATAACATCTCTAATTGTAGTTATTCGTAACCCCTATCCTCCACTCTTATGGGGGAAAGAAAAACTATCCCACATCTTGCTTTCCATAACATATCTAGCTTTGGAAATGAAGGATTCCACAGAGAGGAAGGTTACCAGACAGAATATAGGACACCCAGTTAAACTTGAATCATTTTTAAAGTATAATCATGCCCCCATGCTACAAAAAAAATTCCCCGTATTTTTATTCGCTAAGTCTGGCATCTTTGACTTAAGAGTTATAGCAATAAGAATGTGTAACCTTCATGGGTTTCTTTTCTGTAAGGAATTCACTGTCAAATTTTTAATAGTCTCTATATATAGGACTGAGTTTAGCGCCTCGGTAATTTTAGCTTGGAACTAGTTGGACATGGAAAGATAACAGATTCTATGAAAATACAAAAGCTGCTTATTTATTCTAACCTTTGTCCTCTCAAAAACCAGGTTTTCAGATTCAACAGAATTGAATCTGGCTTTGGTCAAATCACCCACCAACCCATTCAGAAAACTGATGGAATTTTTAGAAAATTTAAGCATGTCTAAATCCGATGGTTTTCAAATCAGATATTTTGAGTTTTCAAAGTTTCCACCAAAAACTAAGTTGACAGTTGTTAAAAGTTCCACGAAACAGCCAAGCAGTGAAGACCAGCAAAAGTAGAAAACAAGAACTTACAATCTGACCCTCAGTTCTTTACTTGGAATTTTCCATAATATCACCATTAAAAGAAATTTTCATTCTCATTCAGAAGTAATCCATTCGCGTTTTCCTGGATCTGGAATGTGCCAACAGAGCCTCTACTGCCTTCTTAACCTGCAAAGTGGAGATACACAAGTCAGTCAAATTTCAATTGAATTTAGCAAAATTCAAAATCTAGCCCCCTCCCCAGAATTTGCCCCTGCTCAATTTCTATTTTCGCAGGTAATCTCCACAACCATACTCATCAAGACTGTGCAATTTGTAATCAGAGGAATGCCGCCACCTGAAGTCCAGTGGTTAAGACTCTGCATTTCCACTGCAGGAGGCACAGGTCCCCGCAAGGCCAAAACAAAGCATCAAGCGGGAGCATGCTTCCCTGCGCTCAACAATGAAGGCAGCAAACTCCATAGAAACATAATACACCTGCATCTCACATTTTCCGAGTGCTTATTATGCGCCAGGCCCCCTGGCCCCCTTGCTTTGTTTGCATCACCTTCTCTGATCCTGGAAAGCAGAGCTCATTTTTAAATCCGAGGAAGTTACCAAGGATCAAGTGACTTGGCCAAACTGCAGGGGGTATGTGTACACATACAGCTTATTCATCTTGCTGTACAGCTGAGACTAATACAACACTGTAAAGCAACTATACTCCAATAAAAATTAATAAAAAATGAAGCTTTCTAATTTGCAGCTTTATTTCTAACAAAGCCTAGTTAGAATGTTAAAGGGAAAACAAGTCCATCCTAAATGAAATCAGTCCTGAATATTCACTGGAAGGATTGATGCTGAAGCTGAAACTCCAATACTTTAGCCACCTGATGCCAAGAACTGACTCACTGGAAAAGACCTCGATGCTGGAAAAGATTGAAGGCAGGAGGAGAAGGGGACGACAGAGGATGAGATAGTTGGATGGCATCACTGACTCAATGGACATGAGTTTGAGTAAACTCTGGGAGTTGGCGGTGGACAGCAAGGCCTGGCGTGCTGCAGTTCACGGGGTCGCAAAGAATCGGACACGACTGAGCGACTGAACTGAAAGGGAAAACTTGGTAGGACATTCCTTTAGAATACCCAGAAGGAGTCCAACCAGTCATGTGGTTTTCAAGGTATAATCTGGGCCTGTTTTAGAGACATTCCCTTTTCTCTTGCCCCACTCTATTGCTGTTATAAGGTGATTCCTTTTGTGTTCTGACACCTACTCATCTTGTGAAAAACTTAAAACATTTAAGCAATGTTAAACTCGGAGAAGGGGACAGCAGAGGATGAGATGGTTGGATAGCATCACTGATTCAACGGACATAAACTCCAGGAGACAGTGGGACAGAGGAGCCTAGCATGCTCTGGTTGGATACGACTTAGCGATGGAACAACAAAAACTCTGTGAGGCAGTTCAAAATGGAGCCACAGTGGCCAGCATGAACTTCCGTTATCAGTTGCTTTAAAACATATGCTAGCAATTTCCCTGGTGGTCCAGTGGCTAAGACTGTGCTTCCAACACAGGGGCCTGGGTTCCAACCCTGGTCAGGGAGCTAGATCCACATGCAGCAACCAAGAGTTTCCATAGGAGGCCACTAAGACTCGGATCTGTCAAATAAACGTTTTTAAAAACCTGCGCTAAGACTGCAAGTGTCTCAGCGTGATAAACTGAGAGTGTTACTTTAGATGAGAAATTTGATGGGCAATGTGTGTGGAACAGAAGGAGCAACCGACAGAGCCATGACCCACTCCCCTGTAATAACTGTGTGAGCTGGACCCACCAGGCTCCTCAGTCCATGGGATTCTCCAGGAAAGAACACTGGAGTGGGCTGCTATATTCTTCTCCAGGGGACCTTCCCCACCCAGAGATCAAACTCTGCGTCTCTTATGTCTCCTGCACTGGCAGGTGGGTTCTTACCACCACTCCTCAAAAAGAGACCCTGGAGCCGAGAGACGTGAAGTCTCCTCGCTGCTGAGAGCTGTTCTAGACCAACACTGCTGGAGGCCTTGTTTCAGCAGGAGCCTGCTTCCCTCTCGGGCTTGTTCAAGAGACCAGCTGCTGGACTGCTGCTTATGCTGCGACGCCTCCTCCCAGGACTTCTCCTTGGAGGCTACTCTGTGTTCTGCGGTAATTATTTGCAATCAACTGAGAGGTTTATGAATTGTCAGAAACAAAAGCAAAAAGGCAAACGGCAGGGGGAGCAGAGCCAGGGGGCCTCACTCCAGGGCCCCAAGGTATACCTGAAATCCAATTCAAGGTAAGGGACTCGCCTGGCGGTCCAGCGGTTAGGACTCTGAGGTCACACTGCAGATAGCACAGGTTTCATCCCTAGTCGGGGAATTAGAACCCCGAGAGCCGCCATTAAAAAAAAAAAAAAAAATCAACTCAAGCAAGAGAGCCAGGCCGCAGGGCTGGAGGAGGCGGGCGTCTAGCCGGCCGTTTAAGGCAACGGGAGAGCGGAGGACACTGCGAACGGGCGACCCTAAGCCCAGAAGGGGTCCACACCGGCGCGGAGCCCGCCCCTTGGAATCCGCGACTCACAAGGCCTCGGCCGCCCCGCTTTCAAACTGCCCGCCCGGGGGCCACTCACCTGCTCTTCGTCCAGCTGCTCCGGGCCGGCCGGGGTCTCCGGAGTGGAAGCTGAAGTCTCGGCTGAGGCTGACGGCGGGATAGAAGCCGAAGCCTCCATGTCGCCTTCACCGCGTGGAGACTCGCGTGCCGACCCGGGAGCTCGCTCTCCGTGCGCACGCGCGGACACAGGCCTGTAGCCGGAAGCTGGGAGGCGGGAACCGGACGACGCGTCACTTCCGGGAGCGCGGGGTCCAGCGCCTCGGCGTCGCGGCTTCAGGGATTGGCGGGCTCGAGCAAACTGAGGTAGGCTCTCTCTCTGCGATCTCAGGGGCGTAGATGCCTCTCAAGTTTCTTAAGCCCCGGTGTCTGTGAGGCGCGGGGAGCAGCCTGGCAACGCCTGGCTCTCACTCTTCCGCGAAAGCGGGCGAGCGCCCTGAAGCGGAAAAGGAGGCCCGCTGTGGGTGGACCCCCGACTTTGGAGCAGGAGGCACGGGGCGTGGGAAATCTGGCCCCACCACCTACCTGCCGGGTGACCTGGGGCGAACCCCCGCCGCTCCCCCAGCCACAGGCCCTGACCCCCCTGATGGTTTCCTGCACGGGAAACACTGTGCGAGTCGTTAAGCGGTGTGGGGCCCGAACGGTGAGCCGAGGCCGGTGTCTTGAGCTTCGAGTTTCACAGAGGCGGGAGGTAAGAGCAACTGTAGGTAACGGTGCAGACTGGAGAACGGGAGAAGGCCCCTCTCCCTCCCCGCGGCCCCACAGGAGACCACTGGCTACCTGTTTCTCCTGGAGCTTTCCAGGGGTCAGTTCAGTTCAGTTCAGTCGCTCAGTCGTGTCCGACTCTTTGCGACCCCATGAATCCCAGCACGCCAGGCCTCCCTGTCCATTACCATCTCTCGGAGTTCACTCAGACTCACGTCCATCGAGTCCGTGATGCCATCCAGCCATCTCATCCTCGGTCGTCCCCTTCTCATCCTGCCCCCAGTCCCTCCCAGCATCAAAGTCTTTTCCAATGAGTCAACTCTTGGCATGAGGTGGCCAAAGTACTGGAGTTCCAGCTTTAGCATCATTCATTCCAAAGAAATCCCAGGGCTGATCTCCTTCAGAATGGACTGGTTGGATCTCCTTGCAGTCCAAGGGACTCTCGAGAGTCTTCTCCAACACCACAGTTCAAAAGCATCAATTCTTCGGCGCTCAGCCTTCTTCACAGTCCAACTCTCACATCCATACCTGACCACAGGAAAAACCATAGCCTTGACTAGACGGACCTTAGTCGGCAAAGTAATGTCTTTGCTTTTGAATATATTATCGGGGTTGGTCATAACTTTTCTTCCAAGGAGTAAGCCTCTTTTAATTTCATGGCTGCAATCACCATCTGCAGTGATTTTGGATGGTCTACGTATTTTGCTGCTGCTAAGTCGCTTCAGTCGTGTCCGACTCTGTGCCACCCCATAGACGGCAGCCCACCAGGCTCCACCGTCCCTGGGATTCTCCAGGCAGGAACACTGGAGTGGGTTGCCATTTCCTTCTCCAGTGCATGAAAGTGAAAAGTGAAAGTGAAGTTGCTCAGTCGTGTCTGACACTTCGTGACCCCATGGACTGCAGCCTATGAGGCTCCTCTGTCCAAGAGATTTTCCAGGCAAGAGTACTGGAGTGAGTTGCCATTGCCTTCTCCGTCTATGTTTAGGAAATACTTACACTTTTTTCTCTTTGTGGATGGTTGGGCTTCAATTTAGTTTAGTTTTTTTTTTTTTAAAGACAAGTAGTAGGCTCTATGCCCATTGTTCTGTACGTTGCCTGTTTCTCTTAAGGTATCTTAGAGGTTGTCCAAGTCAGTACTTACGGCTTTGCCTCTTTTTTGTTTGTTTTTACAGCCATATGGCCTTTCACCACGGAAGTAAACCAGAGGTTTTTTTAGGAGCTTTTTGATGGATAGTCAGGATGGCTCGTTTTGCAAAGAGCTACAGATCCATGTGTATGTATGGCTGAGTCCATCTGCTGTCCACCTGAAACTCAAAACATTGTTAATTGGCTATACTCCAATACAAAATAAAAATTTAATTAAAATGATTAAGTACAAACTACTGTACATAAAATAGATAAGCAGCAAGGATTTACTGATAAAGAAATTAGCTGAATCACTGTGTTGTACACCTGAAACTAACACTACATTATAAATCAAATATGTTTCTTAAAAAGCTATGAAGATTTTGATATGAAAGGATGGGAGTGGGGTGCTTTCCATGTCAGTTGCTTTCAAGGAAAATGCTCCTTCCCTATTGCCAAAGCTGAAAAAAGGGGAGTTCTGCTGATCTCTAATACTGACTTTGTCTTTAAAAAGATAAAATTATTGAAATACAGTTAATTTACAGTATTATGTCTTGTTTTATCTTTAACCAAAAACTTGTAGGAAAAATGTTCTAAATCTTTGGCACCAATTCCCACTTGCTCGTTTTAGAATCTGGAATTCTAAATGGAATTTCAAATTGACTTGCTGCTGCTAAGTCGCTTCAGTCGTGTCCGACTCTGTGCCACCCCATAGACGGCAGCCCACCAGGCTTCCCCCGTCCCTGGGATTCTCCAGGCAAGAACACTGGAGTGGGTTGCCGTTTCCTTCTCCAATGCATGAAAGTGAAAAGTGAAAGTGAAGTCGCTCAGTCGTGTCTAGCAGATTGGAATTCATTGTAACACGATAATGAGCTGTTACTTTAGGCTTCATGTAAACTGTGTCTCCTAGTATTCTGAAAAGAACATCGGGGCTGCCACATATTGTGTCATCTGAATTCAAGTCAAGAGCCAGACTTCCAGGCCAAGGGAACAGCATGAATTCAGGTAAAAGAGGATGGTGGTGTTTGGAAGTAGCAAGTGGCTGGAGTAGGGATGCGCAGAGGGGAGAAAGAGGAGATGAGGCTAGAGTGGGTAGCTTAAGGGATTAATTATCAAGCTGAAGTTTTATATTTTGGAGAAACCATACAGATACAAGGTTTTTGAACTGGTGTCAGGGAGAAAAGGAATTAATAATCAATTAGACTTTAGGAAAGTTGATCTTTCCGTGGTATTGTAGTGGTTAAGAGAGTCATATGCCCACAAATTCACTGAAGCCTTAAGTGATGGAGTTTCATTTCCCTGTCCCTTGAGTTAAGGGCTCGACTTAGTGATTTGCTTTTAGTAAACAGAGAAGAAGTGAGGGGATGTCACTTTGGAGATTAGGTTATAAAAGGACTATAGGTTCAACCTTAAGTGTTCTTTTTCCCTCCCTTTTCTGTTGTTCAAATTACTTGCTCTGGGTGAAGCTTTGAGAAGTCCTGGGACTACTCAGGCAACCAAGTGAGACTTTCCTGGTAGTCCCCTCCAGGCTTCCACTGCAGGGAGAACTAAGATCCCACAGGCTGCACAGCAAGGCCGAAAAGAAAAAGGAAACTGGAAATACATGAGATTGCCAAAAGAAGCAGCAGAGAGTCCGAATAGAGGTATGGAGAAACCCTGTTAGGAGACAGGAGGAAAAAGAGCCTATGAAATCGAGAAATAGTTTAGGATGCAAAAGAAAACCAAAAGGGTGCTTAGGAATGGAGAAGTGAGGATGTATTATTACCATAAATACTGAAGAACTTCTGAAAAGCCATTTATTGGGCAGTTAAGTCATGGTGACCTTATAGAAAACAATTTCAGTGAAAGGATTATGAGAGTTATGAGTGAGAGAGGAAAAAAATGGAACATTGGTATATTTTAAACTTTTATTTACCATTAAGGCAAATGAAAGTGAAGTCTTTCAGTCATATCCGACTCTGCAACCCCAAGGATTGTAGCCTAACAGGTTCCTCCGTCCATGGGATTTTCCAGGCAAGAATACTGGAGTGGGTTGCCATTTCCTTTTCAGGGGATCTTCCCAACCCAGGAATTGAACCCAGGTCTCCCTCATTGTAGGTAGATGCTTTACCATCCGAGCCACCAGGGAAGCCCAGGCTAAGGCAGATGAAGTAAATGAAATTATTTTTGTGTCCCAGGGAATTCTTTATATCGCCAATTCTCCTTACTATCAATGATAACATATATAATAGCACTTGGTTATCTACCTGTCTGTCTTCCCTGGTGACTCAGTCAGTAGAATCTGCCTGCAATGCAGAAGACAAGGGTTCAATCCTTGGGTCAGGAAGATCCCCTGGAGAAGGAAATGGCAACCCACTCCAATATTCTTGCCTGGGAAATCCTATGGACAGAGGAGCATGGCGGGCTACAGTCCTTGGGGTCACAAAGAGTTGGACACGATTATATATTTAAATATAGATTTATATAGATATAAATGCTATGTCACCCTCTAAAGCATCTGTTGAATTACTAGTCAGCATTTTTTATTTCTCCACAGATTGAATATCTGTGGTCTTATCCGATTCACTTTCAATAGGTCGCAACTCGTGTATGTGCTTACTACCAGGGAGTTTACAACTTAACAGGGCAATGGGGCAAAGTAAGACCTATGAGGCAGGATGTGATCAATGCTGTTAATTTTATAAGGTGCCACATGAACTCAGATTACTTACAAACTGAAAGAAGAGCAATAGTAAGAAGAGTTCTTCTAAGAGTTCTTCTCTAAATTTAGTGTTTTCACCCTGTGTGATAGTGACTGTTGATTAGTTTGTTTCCTCTATGCACTAGATTGAGTCCTTTGAGACCAGAACTGGGGTTCAAGTTTACTTGGCACACACAAGGTCTGCGTGGCACATGGTGAGTGGACACTGCATCTGTGAATCCCTTCTTACCTTCTGAAGGCTTTACTCTTTTAATTTTCCTCCTATTGCATTGTCTTCATTTTCCTTTTCTCCAATAGCTGTCTTTGTGCTTTCTGTGTGTTCTTAAGAAATAGTGCCACACTATTTTTTTCCCTATCATTTTTGTCTTTGTAGTCAAGTGCTGTAAAGCGCTTTCAGCTTTCTCTTAACTCTTCCATTTCAATCACACTATTACTATTCCGTCTAAAGTCACCAATGACCTTTTAATTCAAATAATTTTTAAAAAAATCCTCATTCTTTTTGCTCTGTTGTATTTGAAACCATTCTCATGTTCAGTGAAATTTCTCAAGGAATTTTATCCCTTTCTAAATATCCATGCCTGCTATTTATTAAGACCTAAATTACCCATTAGTGAGCACTAAGTTTTAAATGTGGATTGTACTTCATTTGTTTCTGTATAGATGTAGTTGCCACAGTATGTTATTTAACATTGGGATTTATGCTGGAAAATATTTTACTCCTCAATTAGTCTTTTAAAAAGAACTAACATGAATAATCCACATTATTCTATAAAATTTCACTCAGTACCTGAGGGTAAATATTTCATTCATAAATAAATTTTTCATTCATAAATTTTTCTTAAACTACTGTCAATTCTACCTCTACTTTTAAAACTTTTTTAAACTCAAGATACTGTTGAACACACACAAGATTAATACTCTGTAAACTTTATCCAGACTCCACCTACTTAATTACATTATTTATGCCCATCTATCCTTTATCCCAGAGAAGGCAATGGCACCCCACTCCAGTACTCTTGCCTGGAAAATCCCATGGATGGAGGAGCCTGGTGGGCTGCAGTCCATGGGGTTGCTAAGAGTTGGACACAATTGAGCGACTTCACTTTCACTTTTCCTTTCATGCATTGGAGAAGGAAATGGCAACCCACTCCAGTGTTCTTGCCTGGAGAATCCCAGGGACGGTGGAGCCTGGTGGGCTGCCGTCTATGGGGTGGCACAGAGTCGGACACGACTGACGCGACGCAGTAGTAGTAGTAGTATCCTTTATCCACGTTTAAATGAATTAAATATGATAATTGCCAGCCAAAATGAAAATTGTACTTGTAAAGGAATAATAAAAACAGTTCTATTAGTGGAAATTGAGTTAAAGGAAAAGTAATAAGTATCTTGAACCATATATGCAAATTGCTTTTTAAAAATTAATACATTAACATCTTGGGGAAGAAATCAAAGTAATTAGCATGTACATTTCTAATGAGACAATTACTAACTCTTGTAGTATTTCTTTTCTAGTAAGCATATATTAAGAGTCAGTCAACATTTTGAGTACCCAGATCTCACTGAATACTACTGTTTCCCTGAAGATACTAAAAGAGGTTTATTTTTGAATTTTTTTAGTAGTTGCAAAATCTGCCTGCTTATTAACAAAATGGCATCAACTGTATGCAAAGTAGTATATAATCATAGAAAGGATTTAATAAATCATAATGCAACTACCTGCAAAGAATGTATGAAGGTGTTGCTGGATGGTAAACAAAGTTTAATAACAAATTTAATAATGGAGCTCAAATTCTAGTTACTTGAAAATAAATACTTGCTAGAATGAACTAGTAAATCTAGACAGCCCTGCAGAGTTAAGATAATTATTAGTACAAATGGCAAAACAAGCCATATAGTTAAATATCCATGTCTGAGTTACCTAAAAGCAATTTTTAAAATGTTCTGTCAGTGTCCTCAAGATCCATCCTGGTATTGAAATCTGCTAGGAAATATTAATATAGGCATGAGGTAAAACAGTATTGCTAACAGTATAGAGTGTGACATAAGGGAAATAGGAAGAATATGGTCTTTCTGGTCAGAAAGATCTGAGTCTGGATCCTAACTCAGTAATATAGTAGTTATTTAGCTTTGGACAAGTCAGCTAATCTCCCAAGCCTCATTTTTTTTTTTTTTTAATGTGTAAGAGGAAACTAGTTCTCCACTGGAATTGTTAAGAGAATTGAATGAGATAACGCATATGTATGCATAGTACCTGGCACATACTGTAATAGGACAGGGTCAGCTCTTTGCTGAAAATAATCATTAAAAGGATTGGAAAGTGGAATGTGCATCTTAGGGTCTGAAAGAGGGGAGGCAGTGTGCCTAAACTGAAGGAGGGAAGAAGAGGTTGTTAAGTCAAGAAATTACTAGAGTCTGATAATTTAAAAAAAAAAAAATTTAGGGAATGAAGGCCCTAGGGAATGAGAAGCAGGAAAACAGTGAAACCAGAGAAAATTTCAGTAGGGAAACTATTAACCTGTTTGCTATTCCTGTTTGGCTCTCTCCTTGTATTTGGGTACAGCTGTGTGGGTGCCTTGAGCACCCCATTTAATTCTTTCTCACAAAGGACACCAATGCCTCCTTGTACACCATTTAGGAAGACAACTTTTTAATCCTGTCAGCCTTAACTTAGAGGAATTATATTCCTTGAGAAATGTCATCAAGACTATTTTCAGAAGTGATTTCTAGGCTAAAAAAGTGTGTGTGGGGGGTGCTTTCAGCACCATTGATCATCTTTTATTATTGAAGATAAGCAGCTGACAACTTCCTGGAGGACTGTGTTCATTTAACCATAACAGTATGTAACTGGTAAATGTTATTGATAGTCAAAGTGCATCTTTACTTAAATTAGGAAGGTTTTCAATAGCCTCAGTATTTGGGCTTTCCTGATAGCTCAGTTGGTAGAGTCAACCTGCAATGCAGGAGACCCCAGTTCAGTTCCTGGGTTGGGAAGATACCCTGGAGAAGAGAAAAGCTACCCACTCCAGTATTCTTGTCTGGAGAATTCCAGTCCATGGGCTTGCAAAGACTTGGACAGGACTGAGTGACTTTCACTTTCAATAGCCTCTGTGAAGTATTATGATAGGTCATCAATAAGCGATCAATAAAGGAACTTCTAAAAGTTATTCATACATGTAATTTAATAAAATCTACCAAAAAAAAAACAAGGACTTAGCGTTGAGATTTAAAGAGTTAATCTGTAGAGGTACAACTCAGATGAACTTGGCTGTAACAACATGAAAGTCTGATAGGGACAATCTAGTATTTTTTCTCTTAGTATTTATTTGGCTGCACGGAGTCTTATCTGCATGGGTTCTAGTTCCCTGACCAAGGATCAAACCCGGGCCCCCCCTGCATTGGGTGCACAGAGTTTTAGCCACTGGGCCACCAGGGAAGTCCTGGGGCAATCCAGTGTTATAACTGACAGGGCACATCAAAGGGAACAGAGTGAAGCAGGCACTCAAGACTGATAGATTGGGAGGGGAGCTCAAGTTATTTCGCCACCTTTGAGGAATACTAAGTGGTCTGTGTGTGGTAACAGCTTTATAAAAGCAGATAAAGGGAGATGTGAAGCTTTCCTCTCTGACTTATTTACTCATTTGCATTTCTAATGATAATTCACACAAATTACCCAGCAGTAAAGAGAATAAACTAGCGATAAGACAGGTGGGTTAATTAATCTCTGAAACCAACTGGATGCATAACATGATTCCGTTTACCTGGAGTTCAAAAACAGGCAAAACTAATCTATGGCAGAGTAGTGATTGCCTTGGCAGGAGGAAGGGATGGATTGGAAAGAGGCAGAAGGAAGCTTTCTGTAGTGATGAAAATGTTCTATATGTTGATGGGGATGTTAACATAATTGTATACACCAGGTAATTCATTGTTAAACTTGAGATCTGTGCATTTCTCTGTATGCAAATTTTATCTTAATAAAAAAATTCTCCTTTGTGTACGCATTCTGTCTGCTGGACCTTCTTTATAAATAGTAATTACTCTTCAGCATCTAATCTTTCAAAATTTCTTTTATTCTAAAATCAAGTGTATTTGCTAGGAAAATAGCAAAGATGGCAATGGAGATAGTTTTTGTTTGAAGTATAACAATTTGTGTGATTAATTAGCAAACACAAAGTTCTTTAGGAGGACTGTACTGCTCAATTCAGAGGGATGAAGTCTCAACCTAGACAGTCACAAACAAGAGTGCAAAGCAATTTCAACATGTTTCTTTCATATAAATCATAAAATCACAATTTCTTTTACTGCTTATTCTTGTTTATTTCACTTTTAAGACTAATGTTGAGTTTAGAGGACAAATTAAATACAAAGAACCACAAAAAGATGCCATGACCGTATATGACTTTTCGAAATCTTCATGCTAGCATCAAATTTTGGTTCTTTTAAAATTCAGAAAACTTAAAATCTAATTGTAATTTGGTCATCATTTATTCTAGACTGGGAGATAAAATTCTCCACTACAAAGCTAAAACATCCAAGGTACTAACGCTATTTTTCTGCTTTAAGATGTCAGATACAACTTTTGTATCTGACACTGGTTCCGTGGGTCATGAAGTATAAAAACACTCTATTGTCAGTCTTGCACACACAGCCTGTGTGTCGTCTGATGCCTGAACAGGACACTGAGGACTGTAAAGAGAGCAGACACACTCAGAGTATGACAGAATACAGTAATTATAGACAAACGGGCAGACCCTTCAAAAGGGAAGAGGACAATTTTTATTGTTATTACAAAAGCAAATTTTTTAACTTCAGTCATCTGAATAATTGCAAGAGCAGACTAAGGGCTTAATCCTCACACAGGCACCAAGTCAGGCACAGTAGGTAGCTACAAATCATAAGAAAAGGTTTCTTTACCTTGGATTCCCATAATTCCTACCTAGAGCATTCTGCCATGCTTTGGAATTAGGTTAAAAACCAAGCAAACCTAATCAGTTCCCTTCAATTCTTTTTTAAAAAGGAGAGCTAGGTATTAACCTGCCATCTAGTGAAAACTAGTCACTAAATCTGGCCTGAGAGAGATCCACATTTCTTCTAGAGCAAAGAGAAGAAACTAGTTAACTAAGACGTGTGCCAAATGTTAAGTCCTTAAAATACCTCAGTTTCACCTAACGCATGTGGGTGGTCTGGTCGCCTGAGGTATGCAGGAGCTCCAGCTCCAGCTCCAACACTTCCTGGGCAGCAGGCAAGGAGGTAGTGGGGACTTGGGCTGACAAGCACTAGGCTAATGTGCCTGCAGAGGGGAGCCTTGGGAAGCACGTCATTCTGCCTTTGCTGTCCACAAACCTGAGGTTTCCATGGTACGTAGTAAAGGGCACAGTGGCATGTGTGACAAGGCAGAAAAGACTACCACCATTCTGAGAGTCACTTAAATCCTGCCTAATTTTCTGCCTAATCAGACATGGTGCCTTACTGCTTCTCTCTTATTTTGGAGAATACTCCAATATTCCCACACCTTCATGCCCTTAAAACACTTCTTAATAAACAACTCAGCTAGCACATTACTGTTTCAAGGAAGCATAGGATTAGAGGTATGTGAAAAGTATTAACTGAAGGAAGACTCAGTTATGTCCTGGGATATTGAAAATTAAGAATATCCTAGAGCCAAAACCATCATAAGTTGAACTAAATTTACCCTATCTGAAATTTGGCAGTACACTGGTTCAAACGGAAACCACTGAACTACAGGGAAATAAAAACACTTCCTATTCCATTTACTATGAAATCGAGTATAACCAACTGACTACTAAATTTACACCTACTAGTCTTTGAGCTGTGCACGTGTAAGTACATTTATTTACTGAAGTTGCTGCCATGGCAAGATCTCTAGAGGAAAGAAACTAAGATCATAAACGTATTGGATGACATCTGCTACAATCATGGGAAAAATCAGCTGGAGGAAATATAAGCCATGTTATTTGGAGACAGAAAATTGTCCCCTTAATTCTGTTGATTGCTATCTACTTTATGTATGTATGTCTGTGAGAGGATTAATGGCACAGTTTATTCTCTTAAGATAGACCAACACTGAACATTTAATCATTCCACAATCAGCTATAGTGCTGTTACCAGAATTTTCACAAAGGGTTTTTAAAAGCTGAAAGTTGCTTGATGTTAAGAGCTGTAATAAGAACTTTCCTACCCAAACCAATGAAGCTGTCATCCATGAAGCAGCAGTCCACAGGAAGTCCACGCCAGGGAGGAAAGGTGCTAGAGAGCTGCCGGATGGAACAGCCATCAAAGACCACGGAGTAATTACAGTCACAACCAGTGTTTCTGAAGATTGCCAGGGAGTTTTCTTGATTTTTTTTTTTCAAAAGTTCATCATGAAAGCAGTTTTTGAGCATAAATTCACCTTTTTCTTGGGTTACAAAACTGCAGCTGGTTGAACGTATGACCCCCAATATCTGTAGCACTTCAGCTGAGGATGCCAGTATCTGTCAACTGCATCACATCCAAAGTCCATCCTATTCTGTAAAAGTAGTTCTTGTAGTTTATGTAACTAGCAGACAAGTATGAACTACCTCTTGTTACAGTGAATAACCTTATTCTACAATTCACAAAGTTTTTACATTCAATTATCACATATATGAAGACTCAATTCAAAACAAATATACATGGGCTTAATTATTCAAGAATACCTTACTATTTGTCACTTAATTTCATAGCATTATATACTCAGTCCATCTCTTTTAGTTTGATTTTACATAATTTTCACTGGATGAATTATGCTTACAAATGAAAAACAAGAAACATATTTCCCCTTCTCCCATAGTAAGAAATAAAGGTTGAAAAATGGCAATTATTTAATGTTTATTTCAGTTATCTTTAAGTTTATTAATTTATAAAACTATGATTAAATAATCTACCATGAAAGCTGTATAAAGAATATCATTAATATAAAAAGATGCAAAGAAAATTGTGATTCTAACATATCTATGCTAAAGACAGAAAAGAAAATGTTTAGGTCTGTAATATCCTAAGTATGTAGCCAATTACCCTGTTTTTGCATTGTCAACAATATAAACACACTTGACTTGCAGAAGACAAAATGGCAGCATAGGAATCTGTATATTGCTTTTCACAGGTCTAACATCTCCCCACACTGCTAGTTCACTTCAGACACATCTGTCCATCCAAGTAACCAGGCAGTGTAATGAAGATTTTAAAATCCATCAAGTAAGCATTCTTCCCACAGAACTTCAAAGCCAACAAAAATGTATGGTGTTGGTTAATTTAACAATGAGGTTTCTTCTAAATAATCTTACTTGCATAAATGTGCAAGAATCTTATCAAAAGTTTTATTTCATAATTATATTTGTTCTCTTGTTTTTTTTTTTAGAGGTAGGCCCTTCACAGTTGATATCCAAGTCATTTTGAGTCTTGGCAACATGCACATAATATTCTAAAAGTGTAACTGTTTTAATAGCAAACATAACTTTTTTAAAAAAGTGTTCAATTTAAAAATGGAAATTTCAGTGACTCGAGCTTTTAAAGATTCACTAAAATCCAAGCAATTGCTAGTATTTTGTTCTTATTAACTTGGAAGTATGAAAAGTTATAATGTACTGATTAAAGCTCCCACATATTCCAGAAAACTAAAAGCCCAGATTTGCAAACATGATATAACTTAAATTTCATGCAACTTTAATAACCATGAGTATAGTTACAGGAAACTGCAGGACAGTAACTGTGCTCTGTCCATAAGATGTAGCCTCATTCATGAAATGAATGGGAATTTTACAGTTATGAAAACATGGTTAGATTTAATTTTTATGTTTTGTGGCTGGAAATAGTCAGAGGAGGCTTTTCTTTTCTAAGGCAGGAAGATTACAGAGAAGGGACATGTCATTAGATACACAATTACAAAGTATTTTATTTAGAGATTAAGCCAACCTAAAAGAGGCTAAGTCTTCGGTAAATGGCAACACTCAAAATCAAGGTGGGGCTTCCAGGAAATCCAGAAAAATCCCTGAAAGTATCCCTCCATTTCCCATTTATTCTCATTAAAAATTTCAAAATTATGACAGTTGTAGCAGAAGGTCAGGATTCAGTCTAAAAACCACCACAGTGCTGTGCTCTGGGCCATCCAAATCATAATTGAGCAAATTTCAGCAATATATTTAAGAAAACAGTTTAATTGAGAAAAACACAACTCTACTTGTCATTGTTAACTTTAGTCTGTGCAGATTCTGATGGTTCTAAATATGTGTTCATTTAGTTACTGGATGAGATTTAGCTTTAACCAGCAAGGGTCAGCCTTTAAAATTACTGATATAAACAATAAATAAACAGTAATTTGTAGAACTGGCACTTGCAGTTGATACGGTTTTCATACTAGTTACATGCAGCTCTTACAAATACTAAAGGAGGCATTTTTGCCAGGTCTCAACATGCTGTCTTTATTGTAAATTCCACTAATTTAACAAGTTAATGGGATTTTTGTAGGGGTACAATTTCATTATGCTTTATACTTATGAAAACTACAGATATGCTGTTCCTATGTCTTAAACCACTTACTTTGTTTAAGAAACCATGTTAAAATATCAGTTGGCAGAAAATAATCGAGAGACCTAATAAAGCAGTGTCATATTTGCATAAAGATACTGTATGTATGCATTAACCATCAAAAGAAGGGGTCCATCTATTCTTTTAATACAAACTTGAACATGGTTTGTAAATGCCTCATTTAAGTAGTGGAGAGGGCAAGAGTTTAGAAAAGTCCAAGTAATAAAATGTACTCAATTACTTGGTCAAGTTAAAAAGCTAATGCAACAATGTTACATCCAGATAAAAAACAGTATTCAAAAGCAATTCCAATACCGAAAAGGGTTTCAAATTGAATATTTTATTAACATGGTAGTTGTCTTTGTAACATGTGCACACACACTCGCACACTCAGAATGATCTGCCTGGGGGGAAAAGACTAGGAATGCCTAAGGGGAAATGAAAAATAAAAAAACTCCTGGTAGGTTTTTCATTATTGTAGGCGATTATGTCCACATCACTTACAAAGCTATTGCCAAATCTGTCCAAGGAAGCAGAGTTTGAGAGGGGAAGAAAAAAATCTTGGGAAAAATTCAACAGTGGCATAGCAGAGCTCTCAATATGAGAAAGCTGACATAATGTGGACTTCTGCTGTGAATTTTGTCTTTGGGGACAAAATATGGGGAGAGGTTTATCAATGGGCAGAAAATAAGAGAAGGCGGTGTGAAGTAGGCTTTTGCAGTCAATTTTCCTCACAGTATTGTGCAGGGTCATCAAGAAAATGCTTAGTCTTTCTCTGGAACCAGTTTCAGAACTTTTCCAATTGCAATGGTCTTACCTAGAAATGAAAATTTTAAGAAACCTTTTCAGTAGTTAACAGCAAAGCTATGTTAGATATTAAAACTTGATCATTATTTTACAATGTAAATTACTAATTAAAACTTTTGCTGAAAAGTAGTGTGGATATATCCAAACAGTGGAATTATTATTTGGCAATACAAAGGAATGAATTATATGCATATCACAGCATGGGTGAACCTCAAAAACATGCTGTGTGAAAAAAACTACACACTAAAGGCCACAAACTGTATGATTCTATTTATGAGTCATGTCCAAAAAAGCAGGCAGAGCGAAAGTACACAAATGGTTGCCTACAATGGCCAGAGGTAGATAGAATAATCGGTGGTAACTTTGTAAACAGGTATTTGGGTTCCTTTTTCAGATGTTATATATGTTAGAAAATTAGGATGTAGTGATGACTATACAACTCTGAACATACTAAATTCACTGAACTGTATACTCCAAACAGGTCAATTTCACGGTATTTAAATTATCTCAATAAAAGCTGTTAAAAGGGCTCTCAGACCCTATTATTAGAAATACAAAATCCATTTGGTCTTGTGAAAAACCTAAAAGCCAAGCTATTCTTTAGGGGAAAAAAAATTCTGAAGTTAAAAATTCTTGCTACATTAATTTCTAACTGATAAATAAAATTCTCATTTTGTTATATTAATAGGAAAGCCCCAATAGCCAGTTTCTCTATCATCAAGAAGACTTTTAAGATAATGATTTTAAATGTATACCATCTTTATATGGTTACCTCTGAAATAAAGCTCAGGGACCATATCCATCATATTCCCAGTGCTTGGCACAACTCCTGACATTCAGCAGATACACAGTAAAGTTTTTGCTGAATTGAATTGGAACTAATATGTGAACTGACTATTCTGTATTTTAAGTGAACCATAAAGTTTTATGTAAAGTCTTCCATAGTCTTAAAATAGTAACCTAAATTAATAATCTATAAGAGAAATGCTCTATTAAACACAAAGCCATTTTGTTTCTATGATACCGAAGTTTCATAGCTGTTTGAAACAGGAAAATTACAGCTATTCCAATTCATTTAGACAGAAGTGGAAACACACACAAAAGAACATGAACATTGAAATAAATATTAAAAATATATTTTATTTTATATTATTTTATTTTAAATATTTTTATTTATAAAAATATAAAAATATAATGAATAAATACTAAACCTTGAAAACATTAGGCATTAAGGCTATCAACCTATGTACTCCTTTATCTCCCCCATTTCAGTGCAGTTAAAGTTTATCATATTGGATTTTAAAGTGATTTTTTCTAAAAAATAAGATGTCTACCTCAAAGGTTTGCTTATTAGCAAAAATTTGCTCTACTGGATAAAAACTCTTTCAGGTGAGTTTTTATCACACACATTACAGAGGATTTTATCATAGAAAATGTCTTACTTAGAAATAAATAAAAGGACTCTCAAAACCTACTGCCTGCAAAATATCAAGATTAAGGTTCTTCATCTAGCACATTACTACTAAAGTGTATGTTCAAGTTTGTTTAATTTATTCAACTCATAAAACATATATGACATATATTATAAACAGGTATCCAAGTTTCCTATGAATTTCTAATGTGCACTATACTTAGATGAAAACTACCGAAGCTAAGCACCTTAGACAGACCTCTGGACATCAATTTAAAGGCTTACCCTCATCTCTTAAAGTAAAGCGACCCATCTGAGGGAAGTCTTTAAAGGTCTCAAGGCAGATGGTTCCTGCTGTCCTCAAGCGGGCAATGCACACTTGATCCTGTTTCACAAAACGGGGTCGAGTCTTACTTTTTCTCCTGATTTCTTGTCTACCAAGCAGATTAAGGCCTATCCAAGAAAAAGGATGAGATTAGAATAATGCCTAATAAAAGAATCTTCAAGACCAGAAGTGTGAATAATGGTCTTAAAAACCCCAATTATCTTAAAACTCACTGTTATTTCAACTTCTTCAATACAGGTATGGATATGCAGCACCGCATTATAGCCTGGGCAGATGATGGACTTGTGCTCTATAATCACTATCTGTCAAACAAAAAAAATTATCTTTATCCCTAAAAAAGAATTGAATGTGTAACTCACAATTTCAGTAGGGCACCAACTTATTTTTGTATCAGAAGTGATAGGTCAGATTGGGTTACCTCAAAGCATGAATTTTTGATATCCTTATCCTACAGATCTTCTTGGCAAGTGCCCAAACTTTAAAAACACAGGCATACTTTCTTCTCTGGGAAGCCTTTCCTCTATACTCCCCCACCAAGGCATTCACTGCTGCTCACATGCTAGAATTTTCCCTCCTGATATGAACTTAGTTTTATCCATTTCCCAGTATCCAAGCTCCAAAGTTAACAACCTTGTATCTGACATAAAAATCTAACTTGATTAATCATCATATAACAACTCAAAAATTCTGTGAGTTGTACTAGTTACTTACTCTATCATCCTCCTGGGGAAGTCAGGTTGCTAATAACATGGAGAAATTAATTGTGTTTTCCTATTTGGAAATTTGCTTGCTCTGAATGAGAAGACAAACCATGACTTCCAAGGCAACTATGTTCTCCTTAAAGTGAAAGACACTTTGGGCAAAACATTAAGTATCAATATATATTATCAACAGAAAATAAAAAGTAAAAATGCATACTTTCTACTCAGGACTTGTACCATCAAAGACCTTATGGGTATGAGATGTACATCACAGCTGTTGTAATCTCTATATATAGTATATTTCTATTTCAGTTCCCCTTCTGCACACAATGGCATATCACCAATAATAGGACAAAGGGCATTTAAATCCTAGTCTCACTGTGACAGTAAAGGTCATCATGATAACTACAATATCTTGTTTACCTGGGCGTCAAATGTGCGACCAGAATGACAAAGATTATTCGGATCACAAAGTATGAACCCTGGAAGAATCTCCTCCTCTTCAATTCCTTTCAGTCTGATTTTGAGGTTTTCACCTGGGGCTACAGAATCGGTTTCCACATCATCAGAAAGGATTCCAAGAACTTCCACATTGTGCTTAAAAAGAAACCAAGATTGGAAAACTTTTGATACATTCACTACATTATAGAATGGAAAATGATCTGTTTGCTGAAGACTTGCAAGTCACATTTTTCTGTGGTTGTTGAGTAGCCAAAGTAATTCTTGTGAGTTTAAAACTTTGTAACATTTGTATAACACAAACTTAATGAAAATAATATCTTAGAATTATAAGCTGCCAATTAAAAGATTTATCTGTCATCTTTAAAATATCACATCCTAATAATTTCCAAACAGAGTATCTGCCTTTTTACTTTTAAAAATTAAAACATAAATCATTTTAATTTTATAGATATAACTTTTATTATTCTTAAATTTCAGGAGTTAAGACACATAGCTTCTATTACCTATCAATCCCCAAACATCTGAAGAATGTATTTTTCTAAGGTTATTTGAACAACTGAGCTTTAAAACCACACTGACTGTTTAACAGGTAGAGGGTTTCCTTCTAGGGTGATGAAAATGTTTTGGAACTAGACGTGCTGATGGCTGCACAATACCATGAACGTACAAAATGTCACTAGTGGTAAAATTTGTCTTTTACTACAATAATTTTTTTTTAAAGCATATATATGGGGGAAAATGTTAAAAGCAATACCAACAAAGTAGTCCTTATTTTACTCCATTTCCTCCCTTGGAGATAATTCATATTTTTAAAACATATGCCAGAAAACAAAACAATATAACAACCTTTAAGACAAAATGAACTTTCTCATTGGATGGTAGATAAATAGGAGAGAATCCAGAATCATTGTATTCCATACCAGAATTCTACAAACTGTCATTTGTTAAACTCCAGTAGTTTCTCCCCCATACACATACACACATAATGGCTTTCTTTCCCAAAAGGTAACTTATACCTTACCGATCCCTGTCTTGAAATTCACTCCAAAAACTGGTAGTACAGCCATACTTGCTAGCAAATTCTTTAAAGTAATGGAATAAAGAGGTAGAAACTAGCAGTTCCATCATATATAACCAAACAAGTATGTTTACTACTTTTTGCCCAAATAATCCAGTGTAACAATTCCTTTCCCTAAATGAAGACTTTTATAACTAAATAGAGCAAGTCAAATCTATAACCTAATTATGAAAATTTAAGATTAATTTTTAATTACTTTCTGAGAGGTAGTAAAGATTTTATCTGCTCAAAGTACTTCACAAAAATGGAGAGTCATGCATGATTTATGTATGTATGGCTGCCTGGCTTATTTCACTTAGTAATAATGCCCTCCAGGTTCGTCCATGTAGTAGCCTATATTAGAATATCCTTCCTTTCTAGCTGAGTGATATGCCGTTTTATGTATACACCATATTTGTTTGCTTCTGGTTCCATGTGTTGGCTGCTATGAACATTGGTTCTCCAAGATCTACTTTCAGCTTTTAAGGGTGTGTACTCAGATGTGGAACTGCTGGATCATGATTATTCTATTTTTTTTTTTGAAGAAATGCTGTTAAGTTTTCCACAGCACCTGCAAAATTTTACGTTCCTACCAACAATGCAGAAAGGGTTCCAAATCTCTACATCTTCACCACCATTTGTTATTTTCTGGGTTTTTCTTTTTTTAAAATAGCCATCCAGATGGCTGTGAGGTATTATCTCACTGTAACTTTGATTTGCATTTCCCTAATGAGCGCCGAAGAATTGATGCTTTTGAACTGTGGTGCTGGAGAAGACTCTTGAGAGTCCCTTGGACTGCAAGGAGATCCAACCAGTCCATTCTGAGGGAGATCAGCCCTGGGATTTCTTTGGAAGGAATGATGCTAAAGCTGAAACTCCAGTACTTTGGCCACCTCATGGGAAGAGTTGACTCATTGGAAAAGACTCTGATGCTGGGAGGGATTGGAGGCAGGAGGAGAAGGGGACGACCGAGGATGAGATGGCTGGATGGCATCACGGACTTGATGGACTTGAGTCTGAGTGAACTCTGGGAGTTGGTGATGGACAGGGAAGCCTGGTGTGCTGAGATTCATGGGGTCGCAAAGAGTCGGACACGACTGAGCAACTGAACTGAATGAACTGAATGATTAGTGACGTTGAGCTTCTTTTCATGTGTTTGTTGGCCACTTGTTCATCTTCTTTGGAGAAATGCCTGCTTTAAGTTCTTTGCTAATTTTTTAGTCAGGTTCTTTATTTTTGTTGTTGAGTTGTAGGAGTTCTTGATATACTATGGATAGTAACCCCCTTTATCAGATTTATGATATACAATTTCTTACCCCTATTCTGTAGGTTCCCTACCTATAGTTTTTTAATGTAAAACAGTCTTACATCTGGGCTTCCCTGGTTGCTCAGACAGTAAAGAATCCACCTGCAATGCAGGAGAACTGGGTTCAATTAATCCCTGGGTTGGGGAAGATGCCCTGGATAAGGGCATGGCAACCCACTCCAGTCTTCTTGCTTGGAGAATCCCCATGGACAGAGGAGCCTGGTGGACTACAGTCAATGGGATTGCAAAGAGTCGGACACAACTGAGCAATTAAGCACAGCATGGCATAGTCTAACATCTTTTAAAACATAATTCTGTTCCACTGAAACTCAGGGACTGAAGTAAACTGAGTTCTTAAGGACTGATTAACACCTGTAAGATACGCTACACTGACCTGTTCAGTAATTAGTGTAAAGTGATAGTGTCTAAAGAGAACTAGTATAAGTCCCTTCACCTTTAGCTACAGCCCAGCACTAAGTTCACTTGCCCATAGTAAGTACTTTTCTATTGTGATAAAATACTCATATTTACCTTTTTAAACTGTTTTACATCGTACAATTCAGTGGCATCGACATTCACAATAGTATACAACCATTATCAGTATCTAGTTCTAAAACATCATCACCCCAAAAGGAAGTTCTGTGCCCATTAAGAATCCACTCCCCATTCTCTCCCCAGCCCCTTGCTTCCATCTCCACAAGCAAACTTGACTTCTGTGATTGCTCAACAGACAAAATACAGCAAGGATTCAAACTGACTGTTTTTTTCACTCATTTATCACTGCACAATTACCTCTTAAAGAAAAGAGACTATGATAGGATACTCTGATCTCCAATGCATAAGGCATCAAGAAACCCCAAAGTACAATTTATAAGCTTTCAATTAAAACTCAATAGTACATTGACAATCATCTTTTGTAATATTATTTGCGTGGAATAGCATGGTAAAGAAATTCTCAGTTAAATCTAACAAAATGTCTATTTGGAGGTTCTGATAATTCAGGCCTTTTCCTATGTAAATAACATCTTTGGACTGTTAGCGAAGTCCTCTGGAAAACAGGTAACAGTTTCTTAGTAACAGGTCATCTGCAATTACCAGCAACTGACCAGTCAAAAATAACACAAAAGAATACAGTTCATTGAGATTTTTTCATGTTATTTAATGAAACCCTCTCTTGTAATGAAGAAACTACAATAAGGTATTAAGAGTCAAGAAAAGGCCCATTTATGATTTTAAAAAACCCCTTTCTCCCCAAATAAATTAGGAGCATAGCTTGGACACATTTTATAGTATCCAACATAACTACTATATACAAAAAATAAAAGAAAGCTAATTATATTAATGTTAAACCTGAATTTTCATCCCTGGCTCACTTACTAATCTAGAATGTTAACAGAAGCAAATCACTTAACCACTTCAGATCTCTATTTACTTCCTATAAAGTAACTAACTGAAGCTCTCATGATGACGTATCTTTTAACTCTGACATGGTGCTAATACTGTCCCTTCTCCATTTGTCAACAAATAATGCCATATATTCTTGATTAAATTCTGTACTTGACATTTAACTAGCTCCACATAGCTCAGTTGGTAAACAATCTACCTACAGTGCAGAAGACCTGGGTTCAGTCTCTGGGTTGGGAAGATCCCCTGGAGAAGGAAATGGCAACCCACTCCAATATTCTTGCCTGGAGAATCCCATGGATAGAGGAGCCTGGCAGGCTACGGTTCATGGGGTCGCAAGAGTTGGACACAACTTAGCGACTAAGCCATCACCACCACCAATGTTGGATTTAAAAAGTGGTTTCTTTTAATGAAATCCCTAAGATTGAAAATTCTGATTCCTTACTAATATTTTCAAGAGAAAATTTAAACGAACAAGAGCATTATGAATTCTTACCTTGTTTGGCATCATCACAAGCTGCTGGCCTTTACAAATAGATCCTGATTCCAGCTTTCCCAGGACCACAGTGCCCATATCCTATTTAAAATAAAAAGCCAAATGCCAGACTTATGTTACTAATATACAGGGGTTCAGCAATCCAAAGTGAAATCTTGCAAGGCTTATTCAGAAAAGAAAATCTTTAGCTCAAGTGGTAGAATGCTTAGGATTAATCTTAGACACAGGCAACAAATACTGTGTGTCAAAAGCACATATATAATACTAATAAATAAGTATGCCTAGGATTTAAAAGAAAACACAGTGCAGGAGACAGAATTTTACGTTGAAGATCTAAATTTCTTGTTCAAATTGAGCTTCTCTCAAAACTGTCTGAGACGTTCCCTATTTAAAAACTAAATTTCAAGAAATTTAGCATGAAGCTAATGAAATGATGTATTTGAAAAAAGCAAAATACTACATATTGATAGTGCAGTACTTAAAATGAAGCTGAAAACATAGTTAAAAACAGTGAAACTTATTATTTTTTTCTTTATTTGAAGCTTACTTTTAAAGACTACATCCAGTGTTGGTTAGGCTATGGTAAACACGTTCATATACTGCTGGTGGCCATGTAAATTAGCACTGTATTTTCGAAGGCTCTTTGTCAGTATCTATCAACTTTAATGTACAAACTCTTTCAGAAGTTTTACTTATAAGAATCTCTCACCAAAAAATGATCACTGGCTCATAGAAAAACAACCAAAATAAACTAAACTGATTTAAATTATGGTCTATCTATATCACTGAATAACATAATCTTTATTAAAAGATACCTGTGTTATGTTGTTAATTATTAAAGTTATTTCACAGTTTAAAACAGAAGACAAAATAATTTGTCACCTCCCATAAAACCCAATTTCTTGAACATTTTGGGTACCTTGTACTTATCCACAATTGGCAGCCTGATTGGTCCATCAACTGATCTATTGAAGTTTGGCAAATTATCCAGATATGGAATAAATGGTAATCCACTGAAAAAAATTAAAGAGTCAACATAAATGTTAACATTTTAAGAAATTACATGGCTCTAACTTTAGTTCATCTCACTTATTCCTCAGAAACATTTTCTAAAAAATAACAAAATAGATCAATATAATGAAAAAGTTTACCTGTAAACTTATAAAAATATTTAATGGCAAATAACCCACATGTTGTAATAAATTGAAGCCACTCTATATAACTTAATTTTTCATGGACTTTTTCCAGCTCTGAAATCAAGAATCTAGTATGTGAATTGGGAGGTATAATATTGCCAAGATTGCAATGTTCCCCCAAACTGATGTACAAATTCAGTGCAGTTCTTATTAAAGTCCCACTGCCTTTTGCAGAAATTTGACCAGCTGATCCCAATGTTCATATGGAAATTCAAGAGACCCAAAAGGCAAAATATTCTTGGGGGACAGGGGGATAAAAGTCAAAGACTCACATTTCCCATTTAAATACTCACAAAGCTGAAGTATTCAAGACTTTACCTTATAAATTAATCCAAAAATGAAACACACACCTAACAGCTTCAATAGGCTTAAATGAAAATAACAGGTCTAACTCTTTATGACTGGATTGGGCAACAATTCCCTAGGCATAACACCAAAAGCACAATTAAGGGAAAAAATAAACAAGACTTCATCAAAATTAAGACCTTTTTGTATTTCAAAGGACACTATAAAGTGAAACGATGATAAGGGAATTGTACCCAGTGCATAAAGTACCCTAACAACTCTATAACAAAAAAGAAAACCCAGTTAAAAGACAAAGGTCATGGCATTTTTAAAGCCAAGGTTGAACTCAACATTTTCTTAAATTGTTGGGCTTCCCAGGTAGCTCAACCCATGAAGAATCTGCCTGCAATGCAGGAGACCCTGGTTTGGTCCCTGGGTGGGGAAGATCCCCTGGAGAAGGGAAAGGTTACAGTATTCTTGCCTGGAGAATTCCATGGACAGAGGAACCTGGTGAGCTGTGGTCCATGGGGTCGTAAAGAGTCAGACACGACTAAGTGACTAACACACATAAATACACTAGGCCTTCCCTAGTGATCCAGGGGGCACAGATCTGATCCCTAGTCAGGGAAATAAGATCCCACATGCTGTGTGGCCAAAAAATTAAAAACAAAAAATTTTACTTAATAAGACACAAACTTTTAAAAGATTACTTACATGTACCAAGGACAGAAATCTGATTGCTCCTTAAGATTTGCTCCCGTCAGTCCTGAGCATGGCATGAAGTGAATGTCCTTTTTGGGATTAAAGCCAACTTTTTTCAAAAATGGCACCAGTTTCTCTTTACATTCTTCGTATCTATTAATATTGATAAATAATTATAATGTAAAGCAACTGTATCTATAGTTTCAACATTAAACAGAGTATGAACAAACAGTAAGACGTCCAAGCTTGCCTCTCATTGCTCCAGTTTACTGTTGGGTCGTCCATCTTATTAATGAGCACAATCAAGTGCTTTACGCCTGCCGTCTTTGCCAGCATGGCATGTTCTCTCGTCTGTCCTCCTTTCTCAAATCCAGTTTCAAACTCTCCTTTCCTGGCAGAGATCACCTGTTCCAAGAAATCAACAGCTTATTCTTACACATTCAAGTACACTCTTCTAGCAATACAACATTTTTCTTTTCAGTTTTATCAGAAGCATCTTGCAAGAAGATAGAAGTGAGTGAGTTAGTCATTCAGTGTGTCCAACTCTTTGTGACCCCATAGCCTGACAGGCTCCTCTGTCCATGGGATTCTGTAGCAAAAACACTGGAGTGGGCTGCCTTCTCCAGGGCATCTTCCTGACCCTGCATTGCAGGTAGATTCTTTATCGTCTGAGCAAATATATACTTTTGAATGTCACAATGTCTAAATACTTTAAAATTTCGGTATATGTTTCTTCTCATTCCCAATTCTCCAAAATCTAGTACGCCTTTATATTTTACATTTCAAACATATATGTGATTTAGTGCTAGTAAAATAACTACCTCCAAGTTGCAAAATGACTGAAGATCTTAAACAGATAATTTCTTACTCAATTTTGTACTCACAGGATTGAGTACAAAATGGATTAGGTTTAGCAGTCAGTGGACACTAATTTCTGACACAGAGATAATAGCAATGGTAGAGAAAAGCAGAAACATTTTCATGAGTAAATCAAATTATGAAGATTTCTTGGGCAGATTAGTGAAACAAAGTGAAAACTGTAACTTTGTATATTTTACAGTTCACTGTAATATAAATTCTAGCTTTTAGAAGGTAAATCCAAGTGTTTACATTTCAAGTTGGGCTGTGAACAAATACAGGGATGAACTGGAAACATCTTTCCTTACCAGTACAGCCAAATCAGCTTGAGAAGCACCACCAATCATATTTGGGACAAAACTCTTGTGGCCAGGGGCATCTAGAATTGTAAAATGCTTCTTTTCCGTTTCAAAATAGGCACGACCCACTTCTACTGTTTTACCCTTGTCTCTTTCTTCCTGATTTGTGTCTAAGGCCCAAGATAAGTACCTGAAATAATTTTAAAATAACAATACTGGTAAGAACACGAGTTTTAAAAATATTCTTCTACCATTAAATATGTAATTAATGGTAGAAGAATTTTATGTTCAACATACATTTAAATCATGAACAGGACTGGGTAGAAATAAAAGTTAAATGACTAAAACTTATATTCTTCTGATTCAAATGTTCAAGAGCTTTTATATATATCCAGTGTCAATTATACATTCTGTAAGCAAATATTATGTATAATAACAAGGTGACAACATACACAGAAAGACTATTTAATACCAATGCCAATATCACTATGAGTTAAGTAATGAGTTCCTTTATTTTCATTTTAAAAATCATCTAGCACAAAGTATAATACAAATAAGGCTGTATACGGGTACCTTCTCAAAGTGAAGGCCATTAACCCACCATTTGGGAACAATGATTACTTGCTAAAAGTTATTTGGATACTTCTTTGCCATATAAAAATTACATATATCAATTCAAACCATCCATAACAGTGTTAATTTAGATTACCTCATCACATCATCTGTATTTCATAGTAAGTAAGAAATATCAATAACCTCAGATATGCAGATGACACCACCCTGATGGCAGAAAGTGAAGAGGAACTAAAAAGCCTCTTGATGAAAAAGAGGAGAGTGAAAAAGTTGGCTTAAAGCTCAACATTCAGAAAACGAAGATCATGGCATCTGGTCCCATCAATTCATGTGAAATTGATGGAGAAATAGTGGAAACAGTGTCAGACTTTATTTTGGGGGCTCCAAAATCACTGCACATGGTGACTGCAACCATGAAATTAAAAGACGCCTACTCCTTTGAAGAAAAGTTATGACCAACCTAGACAGCATATTCAAAAGCAGAGACATTACTTTGCCAACAAAGATCCATCTAGTCAAAGCTATGGTTTTTCCCAGTAGTCATGTATGGATGTGAGAGTTGGACTGTGAAGAAAGCTGAGTGCCGAAGAATTGATGCTTTTGAACTGTGGTGTTGGAGAAGACTCTTGAGAGTCCCTTGGACTGCAAGGTGATCCAACCAGTCCATCCTAAAGGAGATCAGTCCTGGGTGGTCATTGGAAGGACTGATGTTAAAGCTGAAACTCCAATACTTTGGCTACCTGATGCAACGAGTTGACTCATTGGAAAAGACTCTGATGCTGGGAGGTATTAGGGGCAGGAGGAGAAGAGGACAACAGAGGATGAGATGGCTGGATGGCATCACCGACTCAATGGACATGAGTTTGAGTGAACTCTGGGAGTTGGTGGGAGGCCTGGCGTGCTGTGATTCATGGGGTCGCAAAAAGTCGGACACAACTGAGCGACTGAACTGAACTGAATCCATTTTTAGTATTATATTGATTAGGAACTTTCCCCCTTAACACAGAAATACAATTAAAAAAAAAATACCACCAATGTCCTATTGAGATAAAGCTTGTTAACTTAAGAAAAAATAAGATAAGGTTAGAAAGAAGAAAAGAGCTGACCCTTTCTCCATGCAAAGGCAACTACTGTCAATATATTATTCCATCTGTTCTTTTATCTTTCAGCTGTTTTACTCACATAATGATCATACCCTTAAGTACTATTATGTTATCTGCTTTCTCCTCAAATCCCACTGTAACATCTGTTCCTGATTATTATAAATTTTGTGAATGAAATTTTGTAGCCAGGCAATGTTTCAATTAAATAGATGCTTTATAATTTATCCCACAAGCCTCCTCTCATGAATTTATATGTTAGTAGACTACAAAAGCATTAAATAAGTAGTTTCGTGAAAAGTAACTTATAGTGTCATAAAGTTTACCAAGTTTCTCTGTTTTTTTCTTTAGCTTCTCTTTCATATTTCTCAAGTGTCCTTTTGTCAACCATTCCAGTCAAATACCTGAAAATGTTGAAAGAAAAGAGAAACAAACATTTAATTACTCATGAATTGCTCAGTTGTGAAGTTAGGAAATCTTTAAAGCGCTCAAAGGGAATTTGAACTCCATAAAAGCTACTTTAAAGTACAAGCGCTACTGGGGTAAATGCTGAAATCATGGAAAATTTCAGTGGAAAAGACACTTACAGTCTCAGATTACCTCCCCCAAGATAATGGGAAAAAAATAACTTTACAGTGCTAAATTCTGGCAGGGGACACCTTAACCAAGTAATCATGGCTATTATCACCAGTAATAGATAAAACATACTGAATATTGAGATCATCTGCGCTCTCATACGAGCACAACATACCTTCTGAGACATTCTCTTCCAAAATGCATACCCTCAATCTAATTATTAACATCGTCAAACCCAAATCGAAGAACATCAGATAAAATAACCAAACAGCACTCTTCAAACTATGAAGGTCATGAAAGACAAGACTGAGGAAATGTCACATGCTGGAGGAGACTAAAGAGATATAACAGCCAAGAGTAATGTGGAATTCTAGAACAGAAAAAATGATGCTGGTTGAAAACCTGGTGAAATTCAAATGAGATCTATAGTAGTTAGTTAGTTTGTACCAGTGATAACTTGCTAGTTGGGATGATTATACAATGGTTATTTAGTATGTTAACATTAAGGTAGCCTGAATAAAATTGTCTAACAATTCCACTACTGTTTTTGGAACCTTTCTATAAGTCTAAAATTATTTCAAAATAAATGTTTTTCTAAACAGCAAATGTAAATACTAACATAAAAAGAAAGGAATTCTGAGTGCTACCCAAGCAATTAAGTCTTACTATTTAATATTTAAAACATACTAGTCAAAATGAGATTGTAATTTTAAAATAATTCCTTAGTAATACCTAACTGCTTCCCTTGACTCTATCCAAATCAAATCCTGTTCTAAGCTTCTGTCTCTGGGTGTTCTCAATAGTCATCTAAATCAAAAAATATACACTCTCCTAAAACACAACATCAAATGGGCCTGCCACTTCTTTCCACAGAGTCTTAGGTAAGAATTCCTGTATAAGAGCCTGCTTTAGGGTCTGTTGCAGAAATTTTCAGCAGTAACTGGCAAATTTACTGATTAAGATTACTTAACAAAGCAAGACAATGAAGATATGCCATCTAGACTCTCTGTTATCCTTTAAGATAACAGCTTAAAGAAATGAGTCTACTTTAGAGAGATTAAATAAAAGATATTTTAGAACACATCACTAAACATCAACCATGGCATTTTCATACCTAGATACCTTACATATATGATAAAAAAGAAAAAAAAAAGCATGTTAGCCAGACATTCTGATTAAATCCACATATATGAAAGGAGTTGAATGAGGAAACACCAGTTCCCCTAGATTCATTATTCCCAAGAAAATTATATTTAAAACAAAGTAAAATTTCTTATAACCTAGGGTTCTGTATTACTTTTTATTAACAAATCTAAAAGACAGCTTTTAGAAATACATTTAATTAAGGTTTCATGAGAGTCTTACAGTGATAACAAAGGTCTTTAACAAAAAATAAACTTACATTATTTGCCCTCCAATGGTTGACTTGCCAGCATCTGAAAGTAACAACATGATCAACAACAGGCAAACCAAAGGTGTAGTCAAACCAAAACACAAGGACTATATAGGAGCACAACCAAAGGCCCATTTAAAATACCTAATTACAGCTTGCAAAAGCGACTGCAAAGAATAGAATCTGGGTCAGAAGTTCCGGTTAGTTACCTTCTCTCCTTGAATCTAAGACCCCCCTGCAGCTCTACAGTGACTTAGGACTACCTTACTGATAATATGAATTACCCAAGGGGAGCCTCAGAAGGAGAACAAAAGTAGCCAAGACCCCTGAACTACATTTGGGTAGTCTGCTTTGCATGTTTAGCCAATACAGGTGTTCCTTTACAAATTTCAAAGGAGTTCTTGCTACTAAAAAAGCAGAATAGTGTATCATCAAATTCAAAAGAAGACAGAGATAAGAGAAAGGAAAGAAAACGGGCACATAATTCTATTATTTTCTTTTCACACAAAAAAATAGACTTTAAAAAATATATTAACTAACAGATGTCATAACATGCTGAGCCATCACCAGTGGCCTACAGACCAATTATGTATCACATACAAATATACTTATTTTCTTCCAGCTACCATGCCACCACAACTTCCAAGCATACACTGCTGGCAATGTTCTGCCAGCTGAAAAATCTATTGAGTTAAAAATCAAGACATTTTAGATTAGTTCAGTTTCACTAAATACTTCAAGTAGCTAAATAAGATGTTCTCTGTCTGATGGCTTCAGTAACTTTGGTCATCTCTTATCATTGCTACAAGCGCAACTCACCTACATGCCCAATGAATACGACATTTACGTGTTCCTTCTTAGGAGCGCCTGGTGGCGCAGCCACAGATTTAGGTTTTGGTATTTCCTCTTCCTCCTCCATCATTTCCTGGGCACTTTCCTCTGCGGGCCTTCCATCTCCCAAAGAACCACCATCTGGCTCTGCTTCACTTATTTCTTCTTTGTGCTCCCATGATTCTTCTGGGGACATCTCTGTCTCCCCATTTTCTACTGAAATAAAACATTTTAGTTTAGTATTCTGAAAAAGGTTTATCATCTATCTATACATTAAAACACAGATGCTTTTAAACAACAAACAGAATGTAACATATTCAGTTCCATATCCTAACATCTAGTGACACACACAGACGAGCTGGCCCCACAGGTGACATCAGAGCTCTGACTCAGATTAGGAGAGACTGTTTTAACGGAGCTTCATCTTCATAAGGACCAACAAAATATGAACAGGACATCTAACACTCCCAACAGCCTAATTATTCTGGCATCAAGATGTCCTGACAGAAAAGGGGAAGTTCAAAATCAGAATACAAAAAAGTGCAAAAAGATTTAGATTTCTGTTTTCCTTTAGAAGTAGTAGAACTTCAGTATCAATGTTATTGAACACCTTGGGAATAGGAAACCCTTAAGGGTAAGAAAGTTACAAAATGGAAGAAAATTTTCACAAACGTAAATTAAGTACACCTATTCAAGCTGATTTATCATTTCCTCCACTTGATTCTAAATTTATCATGGCAGTGTTAATGCCTCATTAGCTCTGCTTGCTAAATCCTAATGGCAAAGACTCAGTTTTCAATGTACTTTTAAATGTAGGCATTATAATAATAACACTTAAACATTTGTACCTTAAATCTTGAGAATGAAAGTTTCATATTACTGTATTAATATGGTCAGAAATTTTCTTACCAATAGGTTCTGAAAGTTCCATGCTAACAGCTGAATTTGAACCTAGACAAGAAATTGAGATATATATTTATAAAACACTATCTAGATTTACACACCACAGACAATTTAATGCTTTCTCAATTAGTTGTTCAAAGAGTCACATCATAGAAAATTACCTTCACACAACAATGACTGTTCCTCTTGAGAAGATTCCACAGGTGCTGTTTAACAGAAATAAGCTTTATTAAAAAATTGAGACCTATACATCCATTTTACTTATCTTTTAAGAAACAGGAAAAAGAGAGTTCAAGAACAAAACAAAAAACTCAGTAATTGAGAACAATGACAACTAACCCAGGCTTTCAAATTACAAATCTGTTTAACCTAAAAAAAATCTACCAACTACAGCCAATTTTAAAACATTTTCAGTAATTGAAATGTATTCACAAAAGCATGTTTATTCTCTGACTCTATTTCATAAACTTTTCCTTTACAGATACTGTAAAAGTAACCTGCAGCCCAGCCCAGATCAAATTAGATTTTACTCAACAAATACACATTACTACTCTAGATTCTCTAGCCCAAGAAGTAATGATTAGTCTTTAAGAGTCTATAATACATGTTATCATCAAGATCCTTAAATTCTGTTTGACACCAATAAAATGAAAAGGACATTGTATATAGTCTCTGGAATGCATCCAGGCCCTTACATCATCTCAGAAAAAATGGTTATAATGATGCTGGTTTTGTCTTATATTAGAATTCTAAGGTCAAGCAATAACCCAGTTTCCATAACTATCACATTACGAATTTTATGACACCACTGGAAAAGATATATGTGAAATATACACTAATATCCCAGTCAATACATTTATTTTTTATACTAAATACTTCAATACCTAAGTACTCTTGCTTTAAAGAATCTATAAGAGGCAAAAAGACATCGGAGAATTTGAAGTCACGTGAATCCTCCACACCAGTAAAGAACAGTGAGTTCTTAACCTGCAAGACTCATGTAAACCAGTGTCCAGTCTGCCTCCTTAGCACAGTAGGCAGCACATCAGTCTCATAAAACCAGTGCCCAGGAAGTATTAGCACCCTAAGTCAACAAAAAGCTTGGGGCCCAATCTCCAACAGCACGAAGTGCTGAAGAAAGTAAATTCCTGAGAGTTCCCTGGTGGCCTGTTAGGATTCCAGGCTTTCATTGCCACAGCCCTGGGTTCAGTCTCTGCTCAGAGCACTGAGACTGCACAAGCCACATGGCATGGCCAAACAAAGAAAAGAAGGAGAGAAAGAAATTCCTGTCCCTGAAAGGTCGAGGGCAACCGATTTTTTTTGAGGAAGGCAGTGACATGCCAAGTGTGACTTAGGGAGATCATTTTATGGTAGTACACAAATGAACCAGAGAGGTAAAGATACCACAAGTCAGAAAGACCAACACCACCACTTACTCTTAAGAAAGTATGCCATCAGAACAAACAAGTGGTACAACCAGAGGAGGAGTTCAGTGTGCAGAGATAAAGGGAGCAAAGATCTGACAGGAGCAGGGAGGAAGAATGAAAAGTCTAAGATGACCCCACCCTATGTGATTAACAGGGTATTTTAACAGGAACCGGGGGAGGTGGGGGGATCCTTTGAACTCAGTCAACAAAGTAAAAGGAATTGTACTTCAGATATAATATAGATTAGTTTTTTGGTTTTCCTACTAAGAAAAGTTTATAGATAAGGAAAAATTACTCAATTTTCAGAAAAAGTCAAGTTCATCTGCCACCCTAGGAATGGAAGAGGTGGCACAGGGCAGTAGCAAAAGTACAGAACTGAGCTGATTCCTGGCTTGAAATCCTGGCTTGTCATTTGTTAGTTTTCAGATACAATTATTTCACTGGAGTCATGAAGAGGACATGCCATCTGCCAGACAGGATTAAATGAAAGAATAATTTGTTTAGTTGTCAAATAACTCATGGCACCTAGATATTCAACAAATGAGTCTCTACCTCCTAACATGGACTGAGTATCAATTCTATCCAACTAACATGTACTGAGTGTCTATTATGGTCTAGACAGGGATTAAGAAACACTCCCCAAGTGCTGGAGTTAGGGAGGGAGTTGGTGGCAAATTACCCTAATTCCAATTAACCTTTACTGAGCCCTTATGTGCTAACTGCTGTCTCCTCTAATTCCCCTGAAAACCCTATGAAAGAGAGAACCACCATCTAACATTCAGATGGTATCAGACTCAAGTAGGCTTTTTCAGGTTATATAAGTACCATCCTGCCCTTCCTCAGATGGCCCCTATTGAAAATCACTCAGAAAAAGTGAACTGAACAAATGATGATATACATATATTCTAAGGCAGGAAAAGACTAAGATAACTGGTATAGTAGACTCTCCTGTCACTTAGTAAGATAACCCAAACTGCAATTGAGCTTTATGAAATGAAATAGTACATACACCTGACCACCTAGTTCTAGAACCAACTGTTAAACTTACAAATACACAACATATGCATTAGGCTGCAAGGCACTTCTCCTGACAGTGACATCAATCATGAGTTCACCCCCCATGGGTGCATAATGCAAAATCCGTTCATGGTTTTATTTTTCAAGGTGTCTTACTTTTATTGAGTATTTGTCTTAAGTTGAGACAAAGTACCAAAAGCAATCAAGCGTTTAATATACACCTAATGATATGCATTCAGACCACAGAACTTATTGGTAATGCTGGTGACATTTGCAAACTGATGTTTTTGGAATAAAGCAGAAAAATCACATGTAACAAGATGTTCCTTAAATTTAAGCTTCTCAATATCATTGTACCCAGGCTTTACACATTCATGTAATCCTTTCTTGTTCATTTTACTCTGGTCTTATTCACAATGCACATCACATCCAGATTTTACTGGCTACTATTAATCCTGGGCTTAGAGTTCTACTAGACCCAAAGTCATTTGTTCATGGTTAGCAAACAGGATTATTCGCGCTTGATTTCTCAAGTCTTGCACAGTTCATACCTATCAGTGAAAGAGAAGAAAACCCTCCCAAGGAATGAAATTATGGTTTCATATATTCCAATGGTATCTCCATGTTCAGACACACATTCTTATTGAGTATTCGAAGGAATAATTCTAATAAAGTAGGAATGTTATCAGAGTGTACAAGTGATTAAAACTGCCACACCCTAAGTTAAAGGAGAAAGTAATAATTGTGGTGAAGTTATTACAATTTTTAAAACATGACTTTACCAAAAGAGCCAGGCAACAATAGTGCCTGTGTTTTAACACAGATGATAATCTGGGTCTTAAAACTGCTAGTTAAATATGATCATAGTGAAATAAGCCAGTCACAAAAGGTCCCATGTTATACCATTCCACTTCCATGAAATATTCAGAACAGGTAAATCCAGAGAGCAGAAAGCAGATTGGTGGTTACCAGAAGCTGGAAGGAAAGGGAAATGGGAAGGAGTGGCGAAAATGCTTTGGAACTAGACAGAGGTGACAGTTTTTACAACATTGAGAATGTTTTAAATGCCGTGAGTTGTTCACTCTAAATGATTAATTTTATATTATACAGATTTCTTTTTAATATAAAAAATTTAAACATACAATCATGGATCAAAGGACTTCAGCATGGCAACTCCTATTTTGCCAGACAGTAAGGACAGTGCAAGTTAGTCAAGACCATACATGTGGCAGGCAATGAAAGCTATGTTTTAATTTAAGCTACATATTTTAAACATAAACGATGGCCAATTCTCGAAAAGTGCTTAACCCATCTATTTCATAAATCAGCAAGTTAAATGTGTACTGCTTTAGCTATAAAACCAGTCTCTAATCCCCTTTACATACTAAAACAGCTATTATAATGTCATCTTAACTAAAATATCTTACTCCTGTTAGCTAAATGGTGTGTTCATTAAAGAAAAATAAAAACAACTTCAGTGCTGTCACAGAAGTAACAAGTGTCCCACACTGCACGGATCTGAGAAATAGTGTGACGATTCTGAGTTTCTACAATGATAGAAATATCTGTGCTATGATGATAGCCACTAGCCACATGTGGCTATTAAGCACTTGAAAGGTGGCTACTGTGACTGAGGAACTGAATTTCAGATTTTAGTTTTAAAATTAAACCCCGACATGTGCAGTTCTGGCTCCTCTGAAGGAGTCACTTCAGTTGCCCTATGAACTTGCCTTATCTGGTTTTCCACTTTGCCCTATTCTCCAACCACTCTCCACCTGAAGGGCTAATGAGCTGGCTTCTTGACTCCTCTAAGATATGACCCTCTTTCAATTATAGATCCACCCACATACACAGCTTAGTTCTTGTTCCTTAGGAGATTATGGACTTCTAGAATGACTGGTTTTCTGAAACATGGAGACTTTTTTTCTCCACTTTGTCTCCACAGGTTGGCACAGTGTACTATATAGAATAAATACACAATTTTTACTGAATTAACTTCAGCAGTAGGGTTCAGAACAATTTTATATGTGCCAATTTTCTAAGGGAGTTAGAGAAACAATATCCAAGAGATACAGTTTGAATAAGGAACTAAAATTCTCTAGCACACAGGTGACCACATGGTCTCACAAAAGCTGAGGCATTTTCTCCCAGACAACGCTGGAAAACAGTAAAGGCAGACATTAGAAAGAAAAGCCTGCAGAACATGTACAGGGGCCCATGGTTTTGCCTTAACTACCTAACCCTCTAAAAATAAAAAGGCACAATGTTACAGATAGTGGTGATCACAGCTGTTTATTTTACATCATTTCCTGAAATGTTTTAAATAATTTCAAAATGTTACTTTAAATTAGACCATTGCGGCTTCACTCGTGGCTCCGTGGTAAAGAATCCGCCTGCCAGTGCAGGAGACACAGGCTTGCTCACTGGTCTTGGGAACTGAGCCCATGCACTCCCGCAACTACTGAGCCTGTCTGCTGCAGCTGCTGAAGCTGAGAGCCACAGGGAAGCCACTGCAGCCAGAGGCCCGAACCGCAGCTAGGGAAGTAGCCTCCACTCCCAGCTAGAGACAAGCCTGCACAGCAACAAAGACCCAGCACGGCCAAAGCCTAAAACAACAAAATCCTAAAAATTAGAACATTGCCTACTCATGATGTGTACCCAGCTACTCCTGAGGAAGAACACGGAGGCAGTGCCGTGGCGCACACACTCATAAGCCCTGTGTCTTAGACAGTGTCTCAGCCAACAGACTGTGTAACTTCCAATTGCAAGGAGTTGCTATTGCTAGGATAAGCTTGGAAATCAGATCTAGGTTCCAATCCCAAGTCCTCCATTTATTCATGGATGTCACGTCCCCTATTTATTTAGCTTTTCTGAAACTTAATTTTCTTATCTGTAAAAATAGGTCATCAGTATCTATACCTCAAAAGGTTGTTGTGAAGGGCATTTTAACCAAGTGGTAACTGCTCAATAAATTTATTATTATAATAAGTATTCCAATGTCCCATAATGATTATAGAAATTTTTAAGGATGAAATATAAGAAAGGCAAATTCCAGGGCCACTCTCTCAGAAGATCCATTTGTAGTAATTAGCTCTGGGCATGCTCCTTTTTTGCCATTATTAAACAGCATGGTGTGGCGGAGAGCACTAACTTAGCAACTGGCAAATCTGGATTCTAGACTCAACTGTGTCCTTAAGTCTGTAAGTGACCTTCAGCATTCACTCAGCATCTCTTATTATTACTGCCAGGTCATCTCTGGTCCTAACATTCTAAAGAACCTATTTACTCAGTCGCTGAAGCAATATCAACCTGATATGGCTTTTCTGTAGAGGTAACTTAAGTTCTACTCTATTTTCAAACAATGCTAAAAGATAGTCTTTATAATTTATATACTATCTGCTGCAAAAAGGAGATATTTAATTTCAGATAACACAAAAAGTACAAAGGTAACAGAATACCATCCACGTGAAACCAAACACCACAAAGGAGATGGGCACAGACTGCTTAGTAGTACTATAAGAACTCCTACTGGAGTTCTACAGAAACAGGCAACCCGTTGACATTCTAAAGTATGTACTTTTTTAAATAAATTGAGCAATAGTTGATACACAATATTGTATAAGTTTTGGATGTACAACATAGTGACTCACAATTTTTTTTTGTGATTCCAATTTTTAAAGGTTATACTCTATAATTATTATAAAACACTGGCTGAATTCTCTATGCTGTACAATATATCCTTGTAGGTTATTTTATACACAGTTGTTTGCTAAGGTATGCTTTTTTTATTTCAAGTGAAGAGAAATACAATTACTTAGAATGTGGTCTGGAATTAGATTTGACCTCTTAGACAAGGTTAGCTCAAAAAACCCTTGCTAAGTGTTCCTCTCACCTAGGAAGGAGAGTATGATGGGGACTGGTTTAACTTGGAGTAGTAATGTAACACCTAACCTTTCCTTAGAACAAAGTCATTTATGAAAAAACCAACAACACATCTGTAGCCCAGCCACACTTTGTTAAAATCTACCGAAAGCAGGAATAAAACTCTTAAGAAAAAAAAAACAACTCTTAAGAAGTTTCAGTATGAACCATCAACTGACACCTAAAAAGAATTATGAGGACCTCAGAACAACCAAGTAGCCAAAATCTGGCTTCTCTCAAAATTTTAAGAACTGTGAACTGAATGATGAAATTCTAAATAAGGAGCCAGAATCAAAATAACTCACCCATGTTTAATACAAAATAAACAAGTCTTTACTTAGAAGTGTGCTTTCCTAGTAACTCACATGATAAAGCGTTTGCCTGCAATACCGGAGACCCGGGTTTGATCCCTGGGTCTGGAGGGTCTGGAAGATCCCCTGGAGAGGAAACTGGCAACCCACTCCAGTATTCTTGCCTGGAAAATCCCATGGATGGAGGAGCCTAGCAGGCTATGGTCAATGGGGTCAAAAAGAGTCGGACATGACTGAATGACTAATACTTACTTAAAAGTAAAGATGACTGATACACTAGCAAATTCCTAGGAAACTTGAAGTACAGAAATACAAGAAAGGTGAATTTTATGTTAATTGTACCTCGGATATTCACAGAGAACACTTAGTAGAAAACAGATCTGTGGTTTTATGATTAGGGTGACATGAGTGAAATTATATAAGGGGACCTGTGAACAGTGCTTCCCAGCTTTGAAAGCCCTCTCTCTGCACTCTGTGTATGGCCCTCTTACCATGAAGGGTCTTCCAATAGAGTAGACTGGGTATCTGATCCCTTTCTGGACTCCCTGAGAATCAGTTACCACCTTGGTGGTATCACTTTGAGAGCCTAGCGCAGCATCCTGCCTTCTGCAGGCAGGCAATGTCTGTTCATTAACTGCCATACACATACGTGAGCAAAACCAGAGATTCACATCTTGAAAAATTCCGTTCCAATACAACTAACTCACCAGGAAAGATGGTCACATCTCTTTTTCATTCCTTCCTCTCCAATTAGATTTTAACACTTTAAGACATTTCCTCCCCAGCAAACAAAACAAGGCTCAAAATCTGTTCTCTACAATATTTTCTAACAGGCCATGATATGTTTTCATCATCTCTTCATGCAGTACAATTCCAGAAAAAAAGTGAAAAATAAACAAAAGAAAAAAAGCAGTGAATAAAACCTGCTCTAAAATTCTCATGGGAATTCCCTAGCAGTGCAGTGGTCAGGACTCCGTGTTTCTGCTTCAGGGGGAACTAAGATCCCACATGTAGCAACGTGGCCAAATAAATAAAAAATCAGATTTATTCCCAAACAAAGTTTCTAACAGTTGAAACAGCTGCTCAACATGGTGCAGCCCTAGTGGATGCCCTCACTTGTTCCCTGAACCCCTGCATCTGAGCCACTCCACATGTAAAATCATGGAACAAGAGCCAAAATGGAATGACCTCTAATAATCAGTACCACGTGGTAGGAAAAGAAATAACACTCCAGGAACAATACTTTCCCTGATCTCCTCAGCCCACTTATTCCATTCATTGTCTCATCTGAAAGTCCTTTCTATTACAATTGTTAATGTTGTTAATGCAGAACAATTACAAGGAAAACAAAGGGGCAACCATATCTACCATCTCTTTAAACTTAACTATCAGTCAACTGGTATTCTTTAACATAAAAAAGGTGTAAGAGCCCTTCAGGATAAAACGACTATCACTTTGAATCTGTATCTTCTCTACTCTGGTGGCCCAGAAGAGGTCAGTCACCTTTGGGAAAATTCAGTAAGTAACAGCATCCACCAAGTGACTTAAACCCCTTCTAGGGACTAACTGGCTTCCCTGGTGGATCAGCAGTAAAGAATCTGCCTGCCAGTGCAGAGGACATGGATTTATTCTTGGATTCCGTGGAGAAAGAAATGGCAACCCACTCCAGTATTCTTGCCTGGGAAATCCCATGGACAGAGGAGCCTGGCAGGCTACAGTCCACAGGGTTGCAAAGAGTTGGACATGACTTAGTGACTAAACAACAACAAGGATTTACTGAGGACTGCTGGTGGTTTTACTCCATATCCATTTCACAATGGCAGTTCTGAGAGGCAATGAAGGAGGGATGATAGAACTCAATACCATTACTTTAGAAGCTCTGGCCAAGTTCTATGGCCTGTTTTGTGTTCCTCCCCAAATTCGTATGTTGAAATCCTAATGCCCAAAGTAATGGTATTAGGTGGGGTCTTTGGGTGGCCTTAGACCATGAGGGCAGAGCCTTCATGAATGGGATTAGTGCCTTTATAAAAGAGGCCCCCAGAGAACTCCCTTGCCTCTTCAGCCCTGGGAGGACACAGAAAGCAGTCAGTCAGCAGTCTGTTATCCAGAACAGGAAAGAGAGCCCTCACCCAACCAGGCTGGCACCCTGGTTTCAGACTTCCAGGCTCCAGACTGTGGGCTGTAAACTTCTGTTGTTTACAAGCTACCAAGTCTACAGTATTTTGTTATAGCAGCCCAAACAGACCAAGACACCAAGCAATCCTGATGAACACTGCTGAACTTGGTTCTCATTTAACAATAAAAAAAGCCTGAACTTGGTGCAAATTGGAACTGAAAATAAGTACATTCGATTATAGAAAATGTTGTTCTGGCACACACAGCACTTGTCTACATTTTCATTCATCTGAAGGACTCTAAATGACCATTAGTTAGCCATTTTACTTGGATCTGGAGAGAACTGTACTTAAATGAATTACATGTAATTACACTTACATGGGTTCTACTTAATCATTTCTTTGGAAACTTTATGTTAAACATTTTCAGAGAACCAAGGTCAACACTGAATCCCACGCTGTGACTCAGGATATCCTATAGCTGGATATAAGGATTAACTCTAGCAGGCTGCCAGTGAAAGTGTATGACTTTTTGTGCAAAAGCATCTCCCCTTACCGGTTGCTCCAAGTACCACTGGGGGAAAAAAAAAGGAAGAGAGAGAAAGAGAAAACTAGCCTTCTTTCAGGAGAATGACAGATACTCATCCTACACACGTACATTTTAACAGCTGTTGATTCTAGGGCTTCCCTGGTGGGTTTGTGCTTAAGAATATGCCTGCCAATGCAGGGGACCTGGGTTCAATCCTTGGTCCAGGAAGACCCCACAAGAGGTGGAGCAAGTGAGTCTTTCTGCACCACAACTACTGAGCCTGAGGGCCTACAGGCCCTGCTCCGCAACAGGAGGAGGCTGGCGCACAGGAAAGAAGACCCAGTGCAGTCATGAATAACTAAATAAAGTCGTTCATGATAGTGCTCTGCCTCTAGACTCCTTCAAGAGCTCTCTTGGTATTCAGTTTAAAAACACATCCACCACCAGTTTTAGCTATGACTTAACAACAGAGGAACACTTAACAGAAGCTCTGACTTAACAACATGCTAGCCCTACAGTTGATTTCCTCACTAAAAAATACTTGCACACTTTATGGGCTTCCCCTTCACAAATTTCAACCTAAGTGCCATTTCAATGTTTTCCTGCTTCTTCCAAACATAGTTCTTTGCTCTTATGCTGGTATTATCTATGGGCTTGAATTTATGCTGGAACATGCAATCCAACAGTAGTACCACATTAACTCTGAACCATCCATTCTTTCTCAAATAGACATCCTACAGAGGATGGATGAGTCGTTTTTAAATATTAACTGGCATTTTGTAGAAACAGCTAGTAAGAGTCAGTAACACCAAATTAGGTTTCTGATTAAAAAAAAAAGAAAAAACTGACCATAATGTAGGGATACCTAAAGTAGGGACAACCACTCCCTACACATTCTACATCTCCAACTTCTGGCAGTGTCACAGAGGAAAGGATTAAGAGTAAAACTTCACATCAGCAAATAAATACCAGGAAGAGAAAAGACAGTCCTTCATAAGAGGCAATGCCTACTCATTCAAGAATGACCACCCTTCCAGACCACTGCTCTAATGATTGCCATCCCTTGATGACTGGCTGATGGCTACATAGGCTGGAAATGGAGTCCTAGGTCTAGTCACAGTGATACTAGTAACTCCAGATTTACAAGAGAGGGTCAGAAAAGAAAATGGCCAGATAAGAGCAAACTGCATGATAAGGTTTGGGAAACTAGGCACTTTCAGGAGTTGGTGGCGAAGAAGTTAATGTAGACCAAAGTAGTAAGCAAAGCTAAGCTTCTGTTTAAAGGGAAAACATCGACAGCTTCACACAAGTAAAAGAAATACCAGTCAATAAAATAACTAAATCCAACTGTGTGCCCAAAAGCATTTCCCCAAACTCTCTTTTTGCCTCGAGAGAGAAAACTGCAGACAAAGTTTCTGAAGAAACTAAACTCCTAGAGCACTTTTACAATGTCTACCTATCCAAGAAATAGGGCAACAAAGAACTTCAGAGAGGAATCAAGCTCACTCATTTGACATTCCTACAAAATAAAATCAGTAGCTGAAAGCATGCTATCACTTAAGCAGCCCTAAATACAGTGAGATTTTTGAAGACTTAACTTGAAGTCACAGAAAGTCACTCGATTAGCCATGGTCAAAACTGCATATGACTCCTAAGAAGTTTTAACAGATACTCAGGTGTCTGAACAGACTAACTCCTGACACAAGAACACAGAGAATGAGTTACACCAAGCAACCTGAATGAGGCAAATTATTTTTAACGCAATAAAAATTCTAAACGTGTCATCAACTAAGGGGAAGAATCCAAGTCCCACTTAAGAAAAAGGGCACACAGATCAACGTCATTTCCTACACAATTTAATGTTAAGTATAGAACTCTAACTTTGGGACACTCTGTTAACTTCACAACCTTACAAAATGCTAAGGATCTATTGACAGCCAACAGTTTCGGCCCGGTGGCAGGGCTGCAATGCATCCTGGGATTCTTTCCGGGACTGTTCGGGTCCGTGGACATTTAAAACGTAATTATCCTTTCGATAACAGGCATTGCAGCGGGGGAAGCTCTCTCGCCTAGGCCCAAGGAGAAGGGAAAACGCGAGCTCTCGTCCGCCCCAACTCCTCAGAGCTCTCAACGCCCATCCGGCCGACTCCTAGCTCCATCTGTCCTGGCTTCTAGGCCTCGTGGCACTGACCCGCTCTCCGTCCCATACGGTTCCCACTTCCCAGCAAGGAACTACGCCCCTGCGGGGGCGGTGAGAGGCGGACCCCAGGCCCCACCGGTGCGCCCCGCACCCTGCTCCCGCCCCCATCCCCCGCCGCGGTCGCCCCACGCAGGCCGCCTCTCGGCCCCGGGTCGCCCCACCCAGGACAGCCGGCGCCGCTGTCAGTGGCCCACGTGCCTCCCGGCCCCACGGCCACGCGTCCCTTGCCGAGCAAGGAGCGCCCCCGATCCTACCCCGGGCCCCGTCCCAGGTGGGCTCCGGCCCCCAGGCCATCTGCCCCAGCCCTCGCAGCACGGCTTCCTCCCGTCCCGGGGGCTAATCCTGGCCCTTTACCCGAAGGGCCTCCGCGCCGCTGCCGGCTCCGTGGTTGTTGGCGGCGGCGCCAGCTGGGGATGCCGGCGACTGGGCCGGGCCCCGCAGGAAAGACGGCACGAACTCGGCGGCATGGACGTTGGGCACGAAGGGCTTAGCGTTGACGTTGAGCTGCCGGCTGAAGGCCGCGCTGAGGTGCTCACGCTGGGCCTCGGCCGCTGCCGCCGCCAAGGGGCCGCCGGCGCCGCCGCAGGGGCCCGGCCCGGGAGCTTCCATGTCCGCCTGGTCCCAGCAGTCGGGCGCCGAGTCGCTGCTGCTGCTGCTCCCGCCGCCGCCGCCGCCGCCGCCACCGCCGCCACCGCCACCACTGCCGGGATCCATGATCGGGGGGCCGTGTGTGTGGTGAAGAGAGGGCGGGAAATGGAGGCGGGGGAGACGGGCTGGGGAGGAGCAGGCCGCGCTGACCCAGGAAAGCGGCAAGACAGAAGGGCCGGGGGCTAGCGGCACAATCCCCGGCGTCGTCGCAGCGACCGCTCAAGTCCCGACTCCGCACTCGCGACGGCGACGGCGGCGACTCAACCCTCCTCGTGTGTGCGCGCTGATCTCCACCCACCCAGCCCCAACCACCTCCGACCGTCTCAGCGCCAACCCCACGCCTGGCGCGGTTTGACCCCCCGCCGCTACCTTCGCCTCGGTAGTTCTCGGCCCCGGGCGACCCCGTTTCCGCTTATGAAGCGCGGCAGAAGGCGAAACTACGAGTTCCGGCAGCGCCCGCGCGACCCCGCTGCGGTTTTCCCGGGGGCCGACGGGAGTCGGAGTTCGGAGCCGAGAGCAACCGGAAGCGGCGCCGGCTCCCGGCAGGCAGCGCGAGGAGGCTGAGGTCTGGTTGTCGCACAGCTGCCCCACCTGTCACCGAGTCGGGGCGGGGGTGGGAGCGAGCCCTGGCGCGACTCGGCGCGGGGCGGCGGACCGCGAGCCTTTCAGGTCGCGGGGGGTGGCCAGTTCCATGCTGTTCTGCACAGAACGCGGGAAAATGGACAGCAGTTGCAAGGTGGAGAGAAAAGCCTTCAACTCCTGAAAAATCGTTCCCTTCTCGTTTCACCAGCCCTCTGCGTTCCCTGCCTCACAGGCATCCTACCTCGTTCTCTTTCATTCCACCTTCCTCCTCCCTGCCCCCAGTCAGAATTTGCCCTACATTTCAAAGACGACTCAGGGCGTCTTTCATTTTCTGTATTCATTTGGTAGAAGAGACCATAAAACTGTGAGCCATTACCACTTAAACTGCTTTGTGGCTCGTGAAGCCCAGCCCGGCAGAGGGGATTATTAGCTGGAAACTTACAGTGACTCACTGTCTGTGTGATTAGTCATTTAAAGCCTTCACTCAAACTTTTCCATCCCTTCCTCCTCTCGGCCAAGGGCTTTGTAAATTAAACAGAGGATTTCCATATTCCATGATGTAACCAGCTAGTCCCACCTAACAGTGTTATTTTTGTGCTTCGTTGTACGCTTTCCGGTGAAGTGGTTTTATTTTGAATGGCCGAATTTGCTCAGGTTTTCCCGAAGTACTTTATTGACTGCTGCCAGTTGCCGTTCGGTAAACATGGAAAAAGGCGGGGGATGGGGGATGGGGGAGTGGGGGAGTGGGGGGGTGGGAGTGGGGGCGGGAAGCAATAGATAAATATATAGATCCAGCTGCTTGAAGTAGGAAGGTACCTGTTAAGTTTTTCTATAATTCTCCCTTGCAGAGCCCAAGACCGAGAAAAACATATTGTTGATATTTTTCTCCAAGAAGTCTAGACAGAGTGCCACTAACCTGCTCAATAGAAATTATACAGCGTACAAGCGGGAACACAGAATGCTTCTTAAGAACCTTATGTGAAGATTCCAAATCTAGATATTAATTTTAATTTTAAGTGTCTGTTTTAAGGATAAAAGAGGACCCAGCCTAATGAGACGAATCAAAAGCAAAGCTGTCACTTACCTTTGAGAACGAATACTACTCTAAAGTGGTTTGAAATTGTGTTTAATATGAAATTAGCAAATTTGCTGGTTGCTTTGTTTCTTTAACACGTAACACTTGGGAAATTGAACCCTATAAATGTAAAGAAACCAGAAATCTCAATTACCACGAGGCTGGATTTAAACTTCTGGATAGGTCTGTGGTTCATGTTCCCTGAAATTTTCTGGACCTAGATCCCTGCCTGCCCCCCTGCCGCCCCCCAATAACAGAGGATTTATTCCTCTCATTAAAACAAAGTTCTGGTTACAGCCTATTAATATAGTTCTCTGAAGACCCCACTGAATCCTATATGTTCCACTTTAAACTTGGTGTTAAGTGGATTGTCCTCAGGTTTACAGAGAATTTATCAATGATTGATATAAAAAACAGACCTTCTTTTATATATAGGAGGCCACATTTGCTGTTGAATCAGAGTCAGGAGAAGAAAATACAATGTATCCAAAATAAAGTGCCTGAAGTGCTCTCACAGTCAAGATTTGCTCTCCCCAACCTGCTCCTAAGAAAATGTCAACACAAGCAGCTGACTCAAATAGTGAACCACAGTGTCCTTCTCTAACCCCATGTCATCGGATACCACACTTCAAGAGGAATCACCCTGAGGGCACTGGGTGATCACTGATAGGTTAGTTCTTCACATCTAATTAAATCAGCAGAGTTTCTTTGGTGTATTTTTCCTAGGGACAAAGAAACTACTAAGACTGCAGCTTAGAAAAGTTGATGTCATTATGTCATTGATGTCCCTGAATAGGATAATTATTCAGTAAAGAATCCACTCTGTTGGTTTTCAAAGCCTTAACCTGCCTGGGTAGAGATACTACTCCAAACAGAAAAGGAAGAAGCTTTTTTTTTTTCTCTCTCTCTTTTTAAATTGAGGTATAATTGATTCACAGTGTCTTGATAATTATCGTTGTGCTAAGACTGAGCAATTTGAGGTTAGACTCTTTTGTTCATCTTATTTATATTTATAATGCTCAGTATAATGGCTGGCATAGAAAACATGCTTAATAAATGTTAGATGAATGAATGGGGGAATCGGTAGGAAATCTGGGACAATACTGCCCTTTTACACTCACTGGGGCTATTGAGACACAGATTCTCAACTTTAAGAGTTAGTTTTCCAAGGACCACCTGGTAGTCCCTGTGATGCACACACAAAGTTAGTTGACAACAAGAGCAATCACCCTGAGGGCCCTGGAATTGGAATATGGAATAGCTCCAAACTGAAAACAACCTAAATGTCCATGAACAAAGACATGGTTAATTAAGTGATGTATGTACAACGTGCTAAGTCACCTCACTCATGTCCGACTCTTTGCAACCCTATGGACTGTCGCCCACCAGGCTCTTCTGTCTGTGGGATTCTCTAGACAAGAAGACTAAAGTGGAGTTGCCATTTCCTTCTCCAGGGGATCTTCCTGACCCAGGAATTGAACCCAGATCTCCCATGTCTCCTGCATTGGCAGGCAGGTTCTTTACCACCAACGCCACTTGGGAAGCCCCTAAGTAAGTGATGGTGTATCAATATTTTGAGATAACATTTAGCTATGAGGCCAACTTAGAACTACATGTGTAATGAATATAATGTATCACCATTATGGAATAACATGTAGCTATGAGGCCGCAGAATGCTCAAACTACCGCACAGTTGCACTCATCTCACACGCTAGTAAAGTCATGCTCAAAATTCTCCAAGCCAGGCTTCAGCAATATGTGAACCGTGAACTTCCTGATATTCAAGCTGGTTTTAGAAAAGGCAGAGGAACCAGAGATCAAATTGCCAACATCCGCTGGATCATGGAAAAAGCAAGAGAGTTCCAGAAAAACATCTATTTCTGCTTTTTCGACTATGCCAAAGCCTTTGACTGTGTGGATCACAATAAACTATGGAAAATTCTGAAAGAGATGGGAATACCAGATCACCTGACCTGCCTCTTGAGAAATCTGTATGCAGGTCAGGAAGCAACAGTTAGAACTGGACATGGAACAGACTGGTTTCAAATAGGAAAAGGAGTACATCAAGGCTGTATATTGTCACCCTGCTTATTTAACTTCTATGCAGAGTACATCATGAGAAAGGCTGGACTGGAAGAAGCACAAGCTGGAATCAAGATTGCCGGGAGAAATATCAATAACCTCAGATATGCAGATGACAACACCCTTATGGCAAAAAGTGAAGAGGAACTAAAAAGCCTCTTGATGAAAGTAAAAGAGGAGAGTGAAAAAGTTGGCTTAAAGCTCAACATTCAGAAAACAAAGATCATGGCATCCAGTCCCATCACTTCATGGGAAATAGATGGGGAAACAGTGGAAACAGTGTCAGACTTTATTTTTGGGCTCCAAAATCACTGCAGATGGTGACTGCAACTATGAAATTAAAAGACACTTATTCCTTGGAAGAAAAGTTATGACCAACCTAGATAGCTTATTCAAAAGCAGAGACATTACTTTGCCGACTAAGGTCCATCTAGTCAAGGCTATGGTTTTTCCAGTAGTCATGGATGTGAGAGTTGGACTGTGAAGAAGGCTGAGCACCAAAAATTGATGCTCTAGAACTGTGGTGCTGGAGAAGATTCTTGAGAGTCCCTTGGACTACAGGAGATCCAACCAGTCCATTCTGAGGGAGATCAGCCCTGGGATTTCTTTGGAAGGAATGATGCTAAAGCTGAAACTCCAGTACTTTGGCCACCTCATGGGAAGAGTTGACTCATTGGAAAAGACTCTGATGCTGGGAGGTATTGGGAGCAGGAGGAGAAGGGGACGACCGAGGATGAGATGGCTGGATGGCATCACTGACTCATGAACATGAGTCTGAGTGAACTCTGGGAGATGGTGATGGACAGGGAGGCCTGGCGTATTGCGATTCATGGGGTCGCAAAGAGTCAGACACGACTGAGCCACTGAACTGAACTGATGAGGCCAACTTGGAAATACACGTATAGTATGTGGTAAAGAGGGGGAAAGCAAGATATCTATGTGTATAAATATGTAGTGAATCACTGTACCTAATATACAGTCTTATTTCTGTAAAGATATCCAGCTTTTTTTTAGTATTTATATCTGTTTATTTGGTTGTGCCAGGTCTCAGTTACAACATTTGGGATCTTTAGTTGTGTCATGTGAACTCTAAGCTGCAGCATGTGGGATCCAGTTCCCTGACCAGGGATGGAACCTGGGCCCTCTGCATTGGGAGGGTGGAGTCTTAGCCACTGGATCACCAGAGAAATTCCAAGATACCTAGCTTTATTTCCTTTGTCTTGAATTCTCTTTCCCTAGATCATCACCTCCCTAACAGCTGTCACTCATTTCAGATGCCGTCATTCATTTCAGAGACCTCTACTAGCCACCCTGGCCCTCCACCAACCCACATCACTCTGTACCATCTTTCCTACTTTTATTTTTTCACAGCATTTACCACAACTGAAAATCACATTCATTCTCAAGCTTACTGCCCATCTCCTACTAGAAAATTAGTTCCTCCAGCCTGTCTTTGTTCACCATTGAGTTTCCCATCACCTACAACATTGCTTGGCTCACATGGGTATAAAGTCCTCAGTAAACCTCCAGGAGAGAAGGAAACATATGTATCTCTCTGGATGCCATAAAGCTTTTAAAGTTTGGAGAGTTATTATATATATATATAAACAGTTAAGGAGCCTTCCTTGGTGGCTCAGTGTAAAGAAGCCACCTGTCATTGCAGGAAACATGGGTTCGATCCCTGATCAAGAAAGATCCCACATACTACAAAGCAGCTAAGCCTGTGTGCCCCAACTACTGAGCCTGTGCTCGAGAGAGCCTGAGAACTGCAACTACTGAGCCCATATGCCACAATCACGAAGCCTGTGCACTCCAAAGCCTGTGTCCACAACAAGAGAAATCAGTGCAATGAGAAGCCTGGGCACAGCAACTACAGAGTAGCCCCCAGTCTCTGCTGCTAGAGAAAGTCTAAGTGCAGCAGCGAAGACCCAGGACACCCAAAAATAAATAAAATGCAATTATATATAAAAAAGACCTCCTCCCTATAAGACTTTCCTTGTTAACTTAAAAAATAAATAAAAATTAAAAAAATAAACAGTTAAGGGAAGGTATATTTGTGGGATGGGATTGGACATGGAGATGAGCAGCCGGGAAAAGAAATAATTTTTACTTATATCTTATGTTTAGATTTTCCTACAACAAGCCAATTGCTTTAAAAAAACTTCTTTTAGTAAGATGAAATTCACATAGCATAAAATTGACGATTTAAAATAAGTAAGCAATTCAGCGGTATTTAGTGAGCTTACAGTGTTGTGCAACAACCTCCTCTATCTAATTCCAAAACATTTGATCATGACATAAGGAAACCCATAACTGTTGTGAGAATAATCCTCATTCCCATAGGGTCCTGCTCCCTGTCCCTTCTCCCCCACTGCCCCTGAGACTCACCAATCTCCTTTCTATCTCTAGGATTTGCCTAGTCTGGTCATTGCATATAAATGGAATCATATGATATATAACCTTTTGTGTCCAACTTCTTTCACTTAGCAAACTATTTTCAAAATTCACCCATATTGTAGTATGTTATTATTTAGTCGCTCAGTTGTGTCCGACTTTTTGGGACCCTGTAGACTGCAGCATACCAGGCTTGTCTGTCCTTCACTGTCTGCCAGAGTTTGCTCAGATTCATGTCCATTGAGTTGGTGATGCTGCCTAACCATCTCAGTCAGTTTACAACTGAGCAACTGAACTGACTGACTGATACATATACATGTGACTGTATAGTCCATGGGATTCTCCAGGCCAGAATACTGGAGTAGGTAGCCTTTTCCATCTCTGGGGGATCTTCCCAACCCAGGGATCAAACCCAGGTCTCCCACATTGCAGGTGGATTCTTTATCAGCTAAGCCACAAGGGAAGCCCAAGAACACTGGAGTGGGTAACCTATGCCTCTTCCAGCAGATCTTCCCAACCCAGGAATCGAACTGGGGTCTCTTGCATTGCAGGCAGATTCTTTACCAACTGAGCTATCAGGGAAGCCCTATGAGATCCATCCATTTAAAGATATATATACATATAAGTCAATGAAAAATACACTGTATTTAGAATTTACATATAATATGCAAAATCTGTCTTTCACTTCATGTGTTTAACTACTATATAATAACTCCATCTATGTCTATACATCTTTTAAAAATTCACCCATTTCCCTAAACTTTTAGGTTATTTCCAATTTTTGTTATACCAACAATAATTATACAAGTGTCGGGATCCTTTCAGAACCAGTTATAGAAATTTCAACTCAAAGTAAATTTAACTTTAAGAAATGTATTTTCTTACTTAACTATAAACCCTAAGATAGGACTGACTTCTTAGTCCATTGGTTTGGGAGCTTAATGACGTCACCAGTGACCTACATCTTTCCATCTGTCTGCTGCCTTGGGTGTCGGCTTCATTCTCCGGCTGGCCCCAAGATGGCTGCAGGGGTCCAGATAAGACAGAGTCCCAGATGTGCCCAAAGAAGTAAGAGAGAGCATCTCACCCTGCAGCCCTCTTCTAGGAATGAGGAAACTTTTTTCAGAGGCTCTCTATGAGATATCTCCTCCCATGTCACTGGCCAGAATTCAGTTCACTTTCCCATTCTTGAAAAGGAGATCTCTCTCTTTTTATTGTAGAATAGTGATAACATAAAAAATGTACCACTTCAGCCATTTGTAAGTGTACATTTCAGTGCCATCAAATACACTCATGCTGTTGTGCAGTCAACACCGCCATCCATCTCCAGAACTTTCTCATCTTTCCAATCTGAGAGTCTGTATCCATTAAACAGTAACTCCCCATCCTCCCCTCCCCCAAGCCCCTGGCAACCCCCATTCTGCTTTCTGTGTCTATGATTTCGAACACTTTAGATGTCTCATAGGTTTCCCTGGTGGCTCAGAAGGGAAAGAGTCTGCCTGTAATGCAGGAGACCCAAGTACTATTCCTGGGTTGGGAAGGTCCCCTGGAAAAGGAAATGGCAACCCACTCCAGTACTCTTGTATGGAGAATTCCATGGACAGGGGAGCCTGGGGAGGCTACAGTCCATTGGGTTTGCAAAGTGTTAGACATGCCTGAGCACAAACACATACACACATGCACACAGATACTTCATAGAACCCTATAGTGACAAATACTGTACTTAATGTAGCATAATGTCCTCCAGTTTAATTCATGTTTAGAATATATTAAAATTTATTTCCGCTTTTCTTTTCAGAATTTCCTCTTTAAGGTAGAATAATATTTCATTGTCTCCATATACTACATTTGGTTTTTCCATCTGTCGGTAGGTACTGGGGTTTCTTCTGTCTGTAGGCTATTGTGAATAATGCTGTTTTGGTTATGAGTGTACAAATATCTGCTCAAATTCCTGCTTTCAGATTTATGTATATATGTAGAATTGCAGAATCATATGGTAATTTTATGTTTAATTTTTTGAAGAACTGCTATGCTTTTTTTCCCACAGTGGCTGTGCCATTTTACATTTTCACCAGTAATTCACAAGGGCTCCAGTTTTTCCATACCCTCACCGACACTTGTAGTTTTCTGGCTTTGCTTTGTTATTTTCCTTTTATTTATTTATTTATTGGCTGTGCTGGGTTTCGTTTCTGCCCGCGGGGCTTTCTCTAGTTGCAGAGAGTGGAGGCTACTCTCTAGTTACGGTGTGCGGGCTTCTCCTTGTGGTGGCTCCTCCTGCTGCAGAGTGTGGGCTCTTAGGCACATGGGCTTCAGGAACAGTTGCAGCTCCGGGCCGGGGCTCTAGAGCACAGGCTCAATAGTTGTGGTGCGCAGTTTAGCTATTCCTGACCATGTTGGATCTTCCTGGATCAGGAATCAAACCCATGTCTCTTGCATTGACGGGTGGATTCTTTACCACTGAACCACCAGGGAAACCCTGGTTTTGTTATTTTAAATAATAATCATCCTCATGAGTGTGAAGTGGTATCTCACTATGGAAAATGGATCTCTTAAACTAGTGGCTTGCACTGTTGGTTGCATAAGAAAATTACCTGGGGAAACTTTAAACCCAACCCATATCTAGATTCTGATATACTTGGTCTGGGGTAGGACCATGGACACTGATGCGTTTTAAGTACATTCCACAAAAGGCTTCCCTGTGAGGCCAGGCTTGAGAAACACTGGTCTAATTGTTTTCATTCTTTAAAAAAAATAATTTTTGGTGGCACCGGGCAGCCTGTAGAATCTTAGTTTTCCAACCAGGAATAGAACTCATGCCACCTGCAGTGGAACCTTGGAATCTTAACCACTGGAAGGCCAGGGAATTCTCCTCCTAAAATTTTTTTAAATTAAAGTATGGTGGTGGTGGTGGTTTAGTTGCTAAGTCGTGTCTGACTCTTGCAATCCCATGGACTGTAGCCTGTCAGGATCCTCTGTCCATGGGATTCTCCCAGGCAGGAATACTGGAGTGGGTTGCCATTTCCTTCTCCAGGGGATCTTCCTGACCCAGAAATCGAACCCAGTTCTCCTGCATTGCAGGCAGATGATTTACCAACTGAGCTATGAGGGAAACCCCAAATTGAAGTATAGTTGATTTACAAATATGTGTCAATTTCAAGTGTGTGAGTGTGTGTATCTATATCTACATATATATATATTTTTTTTCAGATTCTTTTCCTTTTCGATTATTACAAAATACTGAGTATAGTAAGTTCCCTGTGCAGTAGATCCTTTATTATTTATTTTATATATAGTAGTATGTATATGTTAATCCTAAACTCCTAATTTATCCCTGCCCCCACCCCCATCAGCATTTTGTTTTTGCTAAGTACAGTCAACTCTTACTTACTGATAGAAATTTGGAACCAGATAGCAATAATGAACAGAAAATACATGGCTTGTTTTAATTTCCTCACCCAACAAACATTTTGTCAAAATTGGCAACAAACACTGTGATAAATTTATTGGTTCTGCACTTTGGCTAGACTTTCTCATTTATGTGTTGTGTTTGTTTTTAACAGCTTATTGTGATTTAATTCACAAGCTGTACAGTTTGCCCCTTGAGCATTACTTCACTAGCATGTGAGATGAGTGCAACTGTGCAGTCGTTTGAGCATTTTTGGCATTGCCTTTCTTTGGGATTGGAATGAAAACTGACCTTTTCCAGTCCTGTGGCCACTGCTGAGTTTTCCACCTTTGCTGGCATATTGAGTGCAGCACTTTCACAGCATCATCTTTCAGGATTCAAAAGAGCTCAACTGGAATTCCATCACCTCCACTAGCTTTGTTCATAGTGATGCTTTCTAAGGCCCCCTTGACTTCGCATTCCAGGATGTCTGGCTCTAGGTGAGTGATCACACCATCGTGATTATCTGGGTCGTGAAGATCCTTTCTGTACAGTTCTGTGTATTCTTGCCATCTCTTCTTAATATCTTCTGCTTCTGTTAGGTCCAGACCATTTCTGTCCTTTATTGAGCCCATCTTTGCATGAAATGTTCCCTTGGTATCTCCAATTTTCTTGAAGAGATCTCTAGTCTTTCCCCTTCTGTTCTTTTCCTCTATTTCTTTGCATTGATCGCTAAAGAAGACTTCCTTATCTCTTCTTGCTATTCTTTGGAATTCTGCATTCAGATGCTTACATCTTTCCTTTTCTCCTTTGTTTTTCGCTTCTCTTTTTTTCACAGCTATTTGTAAGGCTTCCCCAGACAGCCATTTTGCTGTTTTGCATTTCTTTTCCATGAGGATGGTCTTGATCCCTGTCTCCCGTACAATGTCACGAACCTCATTCTATAGTTCATCAGGCACTCTATCTATCAGATCTAGTCCCTTAAATCTATTTCTCATTTCCACTGTATAATCATAAGGGATTTGATTTAGGTCATACCTGAATGGTCTAGCGGTTTTCCCTACTTTCTTCAATTTGAGTCTGAATTTGGTAATAAGGAGTTCATGATCTGAGCCACAGTCAGCTACTGGTCTTGTTTTTGTTGACTGTATAAAGTGTCTCCATCTTTGGCTACAAAGAATATAATCAATCTGATTTCGGTGTTGACCATCTGGTGATGTCTATGTGTAGAGTCTTCTCTTGTGTTGTTGGAAGAAGGTGTTTGCTATGACCAGTGCATTTTCTTGGCAAAACTCTATTAGCCCGTGCCCTTCTTCATTCCATATTCCAAGGCCAAATTTGCCTGTTACTCTAGGTGTTTCTTGACTTCCTCCTTTTGTATTCCAGTCCCCTATAATGAAAAGGACATCTTTTTGGGTGTTAGTTCTAAAAGGTCTTGTAGGTCTTCATAGAACCATTCAACTTCAGCTTCTTCAGCATTACTGGTTGGGGCATAGACTTGGATTACTGTGATACTGAATGGTTTGCTTTGGAAACGAACAGAGATCATTCTGTCATTTTTGAGATTGCATCCAAGTACTGCATTTCAGACTCTTCTGTTGACCATGATGGCTACTCCATTTCTTCTGAGGGATTCCTGCCCATAGTAGTAGATATAATGGTCATCTTAGTTAAATTCACCCATTCCAGTCCATTTTAGTTCACTGATTCCTAAAATGTTGACGTTCACTCTTGCCATCTCCTGTTTGACCACTTCCAATTTGCCTTGATTCACGGACCTAACATCCAAGTTCCTATGCAATATTGCTCTTTACAGCATTGGACCTTGCTTCTATCACCAGTCCCATCCACAGCTGGGTATTGTTTTTGCTTTGGCTCAATCCCTTCATTCTTTCTGGAGTTATTTCTCCAGAAATAACTACCGCACAATTGCACTCATCTCACATGCTAGTAAAGTAATGCTCAAAATTCTCCAAGCCAGGCTTCAGCAATATGTGAACCATGAAATTCCTGATGTTCAAGCTGGTTTTAGAAAAGGCAGAGGAAACAGAGATCAAATTGCCAACATCTGCTGGATCATGGAAAAAGCAAGAGAGTTCCAGAAAAACATCTATTTCTGCTTTTTTGACTATGCCAAAGCCTTTGACTGTGTGGATCACAATAAACTGTGGAAAATTGTGAAAAGATGGAAATACCAGACCACCTGACCTGCCTCTTGAAAAATCTGTATGCAGGCCAGGAAGCAACAGTTAGAACTGGACATGGAACAACAGACTGGTTTCAAATAGGAAAAGGAGTACGTCAAGGCTGTATATTGTCACCCTGCTTATTTAACTTCTATGCAGAGTACATCATGAGAAAGGCTGGACTGGAAGAAGCACAAGCTGGAATCAAGATTGCCGGGAGAAATATCAATAACCTCAGATATGTAGATGACACCACCCTTATGGCAGAAAGTGGAGAGGAACTAAAAAGTCTCTTGATGAAAGTGAAAGAGGAGAGTAAAAAAGTAGGCTTAAAGCTCAACATTCAGAAAACGAAGATCATGGCATCCGGTCCCATCACTCCATGGGAAATAGATGGAGAAACAGTGGAAACAGTGTCAGACTTTATTTTGGGGGCTCCAAAATCACTGCACATGGTGACTGCGACCATGAAATTAAAAGATACTTACTCCTTTGAAGGAAGTTATGACCAACCTAGATAGCATATTCAAAAGCAGAGACATTACTTTGCCGACTAAGGTCCGTCTAGTCAAGGCTATGGTTTTTCCAGTAGTCATGTGTGGATGTGAGAGTTGGACTGTGAAGAAGGCTGAGCGCCCAAGAATTGATGTTTTTGAACTGTGGTGTTGGAGAAGACTCTTGAGAGTCCCTTGGACTGCAAGGAGATCCAACCAGTCCATTCTGAAGGAGATCAGCCCTGGGATTTCTTTGGAAGGAATGATGCTAAAGCTGAAACTCCAGTACTTTGGCCACCTCATGGGAAGAGTTGACTCATTGGAAAAGACTCTGATGCTGGGAGGGATTGGGGGCAGGAGGAGAAGGGGACGACTGGATGGCACCATGGTCTCGATGAACGTGAGTCTGAGTGAACTCTGGGAGATGGTGATGGACAGGGAGGCCTGGTGTGCTGCAATTCATGGGGTCGCAAAGAGTTGGACATGACTGAATGACTGAACTTAACTGAACAGTTTGCCCATTTAAAGGGTCCTGTTCAGTGGTTTTTAGTCTATTCTCAGTTGTGACACACTGTCACCAAATTTAATGGTATTTCTTTGTTTTTAAAGTAAAAATCAATGAAAATGCCCCTCAGAATGAAATTACCTAAGAGCCGACATCAAACAGACAAGAAGCAGAGAAAAGGGCTCTCAATGAGTCATAACATAAGCAAAGATTGTACTGTGCAAGATATAAAGATATAAAGATTGAATTACTACAGATGATGATGATGTTGATGGTGATATTATTGCCTGGAAAACTGGGTTTGCCTCTGGGTAAGTGTCAAGCTGAAAGATTTATTACCTGCCACAAGTAAAGGAAACACCAGGGATCTTTCCCTAAGCAACGTCTCCCGGAACAACAAAATTGGGAAAGTTTTACGGTAAGGGTTTATGCATATTCATGAAGGGGCTTGAGCAGAGGAGAATTCAGGACGGAATTGGGGCCACGGTCAATGGAGTCTGAGCTTTAGTTGATCAAAGTCATGAGGGTCCACATCACCATTCCGTTCTCCACCCGAATTACTGCAGAACTCAAAGTCTGTTATCAGATTGTTCCTCCCTTGAAGGAAAACCAGGACTCTGTCTTATCACTGAACTATGGTTTCCTGACTGCTTATCCTTTGTTCCTGTGCTCCCCCATTTCCAGGAACCCTGTTCAAGGGCAAGCCTGATGGCCAGGCTTACCCCCGCAACATGGCTTAGGCCAAAACAGCTATTTTATGTCAAGAAATTGTGAAATGTCTTCTGCTCTGTGCTTTACTGGTAAACAAGAAAGAGGATGTGAACAATCAAGAAAACAACTTTGGCCCCAGATAGCTAGATGCATATGAAAGAAGTTATTTCAGCAAGACTGGAAGCTTGCATATTCGTATACACAGAAGATCACTAATTCTCTTCAGTTTTGTTAATCTTTTGATATTCAGATTTCCTGCCCCTTGCTGCAAACTTGTGTAGCCTGGCTCCCACCCCCACCTCCTCATAATCAGTTCTCTCAGGGATCGCCTGAGATACGGTCTCCCAGACTCGAGTCCTTAACATTCCCACCAAATAAAATAACTCTCTATTTACAGGTTGTGACTAATAATTTTTTTTTCAGTCGACAAAAGCCCTGCCTGGTCCTCTTTCTCCAGGGACTCCCTGCCCCACTTGCTTACAATATTGTTAAAACATGGTGATGCCAAGGATATTACAACTTTGAGCCTGAGAACTCTGTCTTAATCAGTCAACCTGAAATTGGTTCTTGTTGTGAAATTGGTTTCCTCTCTGCTCCTGTGTATTATCTGCCTTTCCGATGAACTGCTACAAAAACCTGTCGTTCTGGTTGCTCCAGAATTCAGAGAGATGCTTCTGTGAGTAAACCTTGTATGTCACTTTTCCCATTCTTCTGAAGCAAATGCTTGTTTTCAGAGCTCTTAGTCAGTTAAATCCTGGTTCCTTCCATGTCCGAAATCCAGAAAGTTTAATGACTGAACCCCTGGGATCCCTTTGAATGGGTTTGTCTCCCTGAAGTAGAATGAAGCCACCAGGACCACCCTAGACGCTGCCTGTTTCCTTGGCCAGCATAGCCCAACTCCCCTGTGTTATCAGAGCGGGGGCCATTAAAAGGTGTCTATATAGCAGCAGTCCCCAGGTTCCACTGGCTTATTGATTTACATTTGAAATAGCTGTCTCAGTGCTAACGATTATCTCATTACATCCCCTTTGTGAATGTAAAAGACCCGTGTTGGAGAGCTGAGAGAAAGTCTGATAGTAATCAGCTGACTCAGATGAAAAGTTGATTCACTCTGCAGAAATAAGGGTTTGTGATTCCTGAGGTATGAATGTAATGCTGGTGAGGTTTGACACCTAAGAGCCCCCGCACCTTTCATTCCAGAGTCCCCACTCCCCAACCCCCTCCCAACATTTCTACAGACCTCTTGCTGGGAAAGGTATGTTGTAGGTGGGAAAAGGAAAACTCCAACTTGGTTCAGTAGTTTTAAACTGCACAGCTAGCCTATGAAATCATGTGTATATTATACAAATATGTAATAATAGCAATGATATTTTATTAACAAAAATAACTAGCTTTATATGTCTATTTTTTAAAGAATCAGGGTAAAATATACGTAACACAATTTACCATTTTAATCACTTTTATTAAAAAAAAATTATGTATTTGGCTGCTCCAGGCCTTAGTTGCGGAATTCCAGGATTTTTAGTTGCAGCACGTGGAATCTAGTTCCCTGACCAGAGTTTAAACCCATGACCCCTGATTGGGAGCTCAGAGTCTTAGCCACTCGGTCACCAGAGAAGTCCCTTAGTCACTTTTAGTTCTGTCGCATTAAGTGCATCCACATTCTTCTGCAGCCATCACCACCATCCATCTCTATAACTTTTCCATCATCCCTGACAGAAACTTTGTAAACAATAACTCCCTTCTCCTAGCCCCTGGTAGCCTCTATTTTATTTTCTGTCTCTATTAATTTGCCTGTACTAAGCACCTCATATGTGGAATTATACAGTGGCTGTCCCTTTTTTGGTTAATTTTTACTTAGCATGTTTTCAAGGTTTATCCATGTTGCATCAGAATCTGATTCCTTTGTAAAGCTGAATAATATTCCATCATAGGTTTATACCATATGCCATTTATCCATTCATCCACTGATGGCCTCTTGGTGGTTTCCACTTTTTGGCTATTGTGAATAATGCTGCTATGAACATTGGAATACAAGAATTTTTGAGTCCTGGCTTTTGGTTCTTTGGGGTATATACCCATAAGTGAAATTGCTGGATCTTATGGCTGCGATAGTGCACAAGTGCAGGCGAGAGGAGCTACCCCATGTCCGAGGTTAGGCGCAGAAGCCGGGAGGACCCCATGCCCGAGGGTGGCAGCCAAGAGGAGCTACCCCGCGTCCAAGGAGTAGTGGCTGCGTGGGCGCAAGAGGGCCTAGAGGAGCTACTCTATGTTCAAGGTCAGGAGGGGCGGGCGGTGAGGAGATACCCATCGTCCAAGGTAAGGAGCAGCAGCTGTGCTTTGCTGGAGCAGCCGTGAAGAGATACCCCACGTCCAAGCTAAGAAAAACCCAAATGAGACAGTAGGTGTTGCAAGAGAGCATCAGAGGGCAGACACACTGAAACCATAGTCACAGAAAACTAGTCAATCTGATCACAGGGACCACAGCCTTGTCTAACTCAATGAAACTAAGCCATGCCCAAGATGGGTGGGTCATGGTAGAGAGGACTGACAGAATGTGGTCCACTGGAGAAGGAATGGCAAACCACTTCAGTATTCTTGCCTCGAGAACCCCATGAACAGTATGAAAAGGCAAAATGATAGGACACTGAAAGAGGAACTCCCCAGGTCAGAAGGTGCCCAATGTGCTACTGGAGATCAGTGGAGAAATAATTCCAGAAACAATGAAGGGATGGAGCCAAAGCAAAACAATACCCAGCTGTGGATGGGACAGATGATAGAAGCAAGGTCTGAAAAGAGCAGTTTTGCATAGGAACCTGAAATGTTAGGTCCGTGAATCAAGGCAAATTGGAAGTGGTCAAATAGGAGATGGCAAGGGTGAACGTCAACATTCTAGGAATCAGCGAACTAAAATGGACTGGAATGGGTGAATTTAACTCAGATGACCATTATATCTACTACTGCAGGCAGAAATCCCTTAGAAGAAATGGAGTAGCCAAAATGGTCAACAAAAGAGTCTGAAATGCAGTACTTGGATGCAACCTCAAAAACGACAGAATGATCTCTGTTCGTTTCCAAGGCAAACCATTCAATATCACAGTAATCCAAGTCTATGCCCCAGGCAGTAATGCTGAAGAAGCTGAAGTTGAATGGTTCTATGAAGACCTACAAGAGCTTTTATAACTAACACCCAAAAACGATATCCTTTTCATTATAGGGCACTGGAATGCAAAAGTAGGAAGTCAAGAAACACTTGGGGTAACAGGCAAATTTGGCCTTGGAATATGGAATGAAGCAGGGCAAAGGCTAATAGAGTTTTGCCAAGAAAATGCAAACACCCTCTTCCAACAACAAAAGAGAAGACTCTGCACATGGACATCACCAGATGGTCAACACCGAAATCAGATTGATTATATTCTTTGTAGCCAAAGATGGAGAAGCTCTATACAGTCAGCAAAACAAGACCAGTAGCTGACTGTGGCTCAAATCATGAACTCCTTATTACCAAATTCAGACTTAAATTGAAGAAAATGGGGAAAACCACTAGACTGACCATTCAGGTATGACCTAAATCAAATCCCTTATGATTATACAGTGGAAGTGAGAAATAGATTTAAGGGACTAAACCTGATAGATAGAGTGCCTGATGAACTATAGACTGAGGTTCGTGACATTGTACAGGAGACAGGGATCAAGATTATCCCCATGGAAAAGAAATGCAAAAAGCAAAATGGCTGTCTGGGAGGCCTTACAAATAGCTGTGAAAAGAAGAGAAGCAAAAGCAAAGGAGAAAAGGAAAGATATAAGCATCTGAATGCAGAATTCCAAAGAATAGCAAGAAGAGATAAGAAAGCCTTCTCAGCAATCAGTGCAAAGAAATAGAGGAAAAGAACAGAAGGGGAAAGACTAGAGATCTCTTCAAGAAAATTGGAGATACCAAGGGAACATTTCATGCAAAGATGGGCTCAATAAAGGACAGAAATGGTCTGGACCTAACAGAAGCAGAAGATATTAAGAAGAGGTGGCAAGAATACACAGAAGAACTGTACAAAAAGATCTTCATGACCAAGATAATCACGATGGTGTGATCACTCACCTAGAGCCAGACATCCTGGAATGCGAAGTCAAGGGGGCCTTAGAAAGCATCACTATGAACAAAGCTAATGGAGGTGATGGAATTCCAGTTGAGCTCTTTTGAATCCTGAAAGATGATGCTGTGAAAGTGCTGCACTCAATATGCCAGCAAAGGTGGAAAACTCAGCAGTGGCCACAGGACTGGAAAAGGTCAGTTTTCATTCCAATCCCAAAGAAACGCAATGCCAAATAGTGCTCAAACTATCGCACAGTTGCACTCATCTCACATGCTAGTAAAGTAATGCTCAAAATTCTCCAAGCCGGGCTTCAGCAATACATGAACCGTGAACTTCCAGATGCTCAAGCTTGTTTTAGAAAAGGCAGAGGAACCAGAGATCAAATTGCCAACATCTGCTGGATCATGGAAAAAGCAAGAGAGTTCCAGAAAAACATCTATTTCTGTTTTTTCAACTATGCCAAAGCCTTTGAATTTGTGGATCACAATAAACTGGAAAACTCTGAAAGAGATGGGAATACCAGACCACCTGACCTGCCTCTTGAGAAACCTATATACAGGTCAGGAAGCAACAGTTAGAACTGGACATGAAACAGACTGGTTTCAAATAGGAAAAGGAGTACGTCAAGGCTGTATATTGTCACCCTGCTTATTTACCTTCTATGCAGAGTACATCATGAGAAAGGCTGGACTGGAAGAAGCACAAGCTGGAATCAAGATTGCCGGGAGAGATCTCCATAACCTCAGCTATGCAGATGACACCACCCTTATGGCAGAAAGTGGAGAGGAACTAAAAGCCTCTTGATGAAAGTGAAAGAGGAGAGTGAAAAAGTTGGCTTAAAGCTCAACATTCAGAAAACGAAGATCATGGCATCTGGTCCCATCACTTCATGGCAAATAAATGGGGAAACAGTAGAAACAGTGGCTGACTTTATTTTCTGGGCTCCAGAATCACTGCAGATGGTGATTGTAGCCATGAAATTAAAAGACACTTACTCCTTGGAAGGAAAGTTATGACCAACCTAGATAGCATATTCAAAAGCAGAGACATTACTTAGCCAACAAAGGTCTGTCTAGTCAAGGCTATGGTTTTTCTAGTAGTCATGTATGGATGTGAGAGTTGGACTGTGAAGAGAGCTGAGTGCCGAAGAATTGATGCTTTTGAACTTTGGTGTTGGAGAAGACTCTTGAGAGTCCCTTGGACTGCAAGGAGATCCAACCAGTCCATTCTAAAGGAGATCAGCCCTGGGATTTCTTTGGAAAGAATGATGCTAAAGCTGAAACTCCAGTTCTTTGGCTACCTGATGCAAACAGCTGACTCACTGGAAAAGACTCTGATGCTGGGAGGTATTGGGGGCAGGAGGAGAAGGGGACAACAGAGGATGAGATGACTGGATGGCATCACCGACTCGATGGACATGAGTTTGAGTGAACTCTGGGAGATGAAGGACAGGGAGGCCTGGCGTGCTGCAATTCATGGGGTCGCAAAGACTCGGAGACAACTGAGTGACTGAACTGAACTGATGATTATTATTAATGCAAGATACATGCTCACCAGCCTAAACTCAAAGAATGGACTTGGAGAAACAAGCTGCAGCCAGAAGCGATTCTTTAGTAATGGTCTTGCAAGATCAGGTGTCTGGTGGGCAGGCACACCCAGAGTTGTTACACTGAGCACCTTATCCCCAGCACACAAGTCCCTCCCCTAGTTCCTCAGTGGCTGGGCACTATGGGTGAACAATCTTCCTGGATATTGCCTAGGTTTGTTCCCTCCCTCTTTATGGGCTGGCCCCTGCCTTACATCTTGTTTGCTCCTTTCCTACACACCTATTTCTGTTCTTACATTTTGAATTCACTAATAGGATGAACCTGCACAAAACCCTAATCCCATTCTTAGGTTTTGAATTCACCAGTAGAATGAATTCTTGCGAAAATTCTAGGCATCCCACCTCCCTTTGTTTGCCCGGACTTTCTAGTTTTCTTAGGACTATCAGCTATTTTTACATCAGCAAGCTGTCAACCAGAGCTAGCTTTTCGTGAAAATGGGCCACTTTAAGTTTTTATTTCTTATATTGACATCTTTAACATAACTTCAAGATTTACTTTAGCGTCACAGTGGCCATGAAGAGCCATGTGTTTTATCTCCTTTGTCAAAGGGAGAAAATTCAAGTTCAGAGAAATTAAATGACTTGAACCCAGATCTGTCAGACTGCAAAGCTGGGGCTCATCCTCTAGGTCTTCACACATAATCCTAACATCACTGGTATGTCTTGCATAGAAACTCAGAAACTGCACAGCAGCTTCCCTGGTGCTCCAGTGGCCAAGACTCTATGCTCCCAATGCAGAGGGGCTGGGTTCGATCCCTGGTCAGGGAACTGGATCCCACATGCTGCAACTAAGAGATCCTGCACGCTGCAACATAGATCCGAGATCCCGGTGCCACAACTGGAAGCTTGTCGATTTCCAGAGAAGATTGGAAGCTTCGTATAATAAAACTGTAGGGGCAGTAATGCCAAAAAGCATGAAACAAGAGGAAAATCAGAAACGAAAATATAAAAATAGGAGAAGGGAGACAGTTTGTCAAGATTTATTGATTGAGGAAGGGTACATGGACTTTGGAGAAGGCAGAGGCACCCCACTCTAGTACTCTTGCCTGGAAAATCCATGGACAGAGGAGCCTGGTGGGCTGCAGTCCATGGGGTCGCTAAGATTCGGACATGACTGAGCAACTTCACTTTCACGTTTTTCTTTCATGCATTGGAGAAGGAAATGGCAACCCACTCCAGTATTCTTGCCTGGAGAATCCCAGGAATGGCAGAGCCTGGTGGGCTGCCGCCTATGGGGTCGCACAGAGTCAGACACGGCTGAAGTGACTTAGCTGCAGCAGCAGCACATGGACTTAGCTCCAGTTCCTCAGCACAGGGTAAAGAGAGACAGTGAGCGACGTCCTTCTCTTTGGTAGTTGAGTACACACCAGGTCATTTATTTACTCACTCATTCATTGGCTCATTTATTTTAATATATATATATATATATTTTTTTTTTTGGCTGTTCTGTGTCTTTGTTGCTACACTCAGGCTTTCTCTGGATGCAGCATGCAGGCTTCTCATTGCAGTGGCTTCTTGTGTTGTGGAGGATCGCCTCTAGGGTGTGCAGGGCATTCATTCATTTTATTTCAGGTAATTGTGAATCTACTGAGAGCCAACAAACTTCTTTCTGATCCCGATGTCATCCCCTGGAAACTGACGTTAGCACAACCCACAATGTTGGGTTCTCCTTCCCTTCCTGTGTGCATGTGGGCTAAGTTGCTTCAGTCGTGTCCAACTTTTTGAGAACCTGTGGACCATAACCTGGCAGACTCCTCTGTCCATGGGATTCTCCAGGCAAGAATACTGAAGTGGGTTGCTGTTTCCTCCTCCAGAGGATTTTTGCCACCTAAGGATCAAACCTGCATCTCCAACGCCTCTTGCATTGCTGGAGAATTTTTACCGCTGAGCCACTGGAGAAGCCCCCTTCCCTTCCTAATGTCTAACATTCCTAAATGTGACTGCCTTTCATTATTTCCACTTTGTTGAGGTCATGACAAGCATGCTTAAAAAGGTGGATTAGACATTTACCAGTGTATAATTCAACATAAGCTTAATATGTAGCTTTCAGAACATGAGAAACGTCAAAGACCATCTCTACCCTCAATTCTTCCAAGATGGTCCCTACCCTCAGTCACTGTCATTATTCTCGTCTCGCTGATTCATCCATCAGCAGTCATCTAGTTCTCTGACACCTTTTGTAATGGGGTTTCTTCCTCTAGATGGCATCAGGATTCTGAGAACTAGCAAAAGATGCACCAAGAATTGCTGATTGCTTTTCTGAGCTTGATTCCACCTTGTTTTTCCTTATTCTTTACTCTCAAAGAGGGAGGGAAAGAAATGGAGTGAAGGCATGGTTTTAGCCACATATAACTAGTTAGTTAGTTGTTTCAAAAAGATATCTGACACAAATATTGCAAAATGTTTTTATTTAACTCTAAATGATGAGTATGCAGGTGTCTGCGAAGTTATTTCTCTGTAACTTTCTGTGTTTGAAACACTTTGTAATTTTTAAACATCTAATTTGTGCAACAGTAGAAATCTATGCGGGCTTCCCTGGTGGCACAGCCAATAAAGAATCTACCTGCAATGCAGGAGGCGCAGGAGATGCAGGTTCGATCCCTGAGTGGGGATGTTCCCCTAGAGGAGGGCATGGTAACCCATTCCAGTATTCTTGCCTGGAGAATCCCAAGGACAGAGGAGCTTGGCAGACTACAGTCCATGGAGTGGCAAACTGTAGGACACAGCTGAAGTGACTGAGCAGCAGCAGCAGCAGCAGCAGAAATCCATGCAAGGTGATTTTCTAGCTGCTTATTGGGATTTTATTCTTTTCATCTTTATTGAAGTATAATTGACAAATAAAACTGGAATATATTTAAGGTAACAATATGATGATTTGATATACATTGTGAAATGATCACCACCAACAATTTAACATTTATTACCTCATATAGTTACTTTTGTTTTAATGAACATGTTCTCCACAAGATTTAAGGGGAAGGCAGAGTAGGGAATAAGTACCTTCATTAGGCGAATACCCAGAAGGCTTCTCTGAGGAGGTGACCCCTTAGCTGAGTTCTGACGGATAGATAGGAGTTCACCAGAGGAAATGATCCTCAACATAAACTCAGCATGATATGCATAATTCAGTTACAAGAGGCTTTGGGGAAGGGAAGTATATGGTCCAATAATAAGCAGCTGTTGCTTATTATTATGTCACTTCAGTCGTGTTCGAGTTTGTGTGACCCCATAGATGGCAGCCCACCAGGCTCCCCCGTCCCTGGGATTCTCCAGGCAAGAACACTGGAGTGGGTTGCCATTTCCTTCCCCAATGCATGAAAGTGAAAAGTGAAAGTGAGGTCGCTCAGTCGTGTCTGACTCTTAGCGACCCCATGGACTGCAGCCTACCAGGTTCCTCCGCCCATGAGATTTTCCAGGCAAGAGTACTGGAGTGGAGTGCCATCGCCTTCTCTGAATAATAAGCCAGAATAAGTTTCTATTTATTTACAGTGATCCAATTATTGATGGGTAGCAGAGTACATCCACCCAACATCGATACAGCATGACAAACACAAGGGTATGGCTACCGCCTGACAAATGCCAGGACATTTGTCCCCTCAGTTGAACTAACAGAATGTGATACTTCCTGGCTAACCATTCATTTAACAAATGTTACTTCACACCTACAACTTTCAAAATTTAAACAATATTAATGTGCCATTGATTATACACTGAATCCACTCTTGCTGACTGCAAACTTTGCAAATAAGAATAAGCCATAGAAGCACCTTCCTGGGGGTCCAGTGGCTAAGACTAGGAGCTCCCAATGCAGGGGGCCCAGATTTGATCCCTGGTCAGGGAACTAGATCCTGCATGCCGCAAATAAGATCTTGCACAGTCAAATAAATAAATAAATATTAAATTTAAGGTTGAATTTTTTTTTAAAGAAGCCATAGAGACGGACTCACTTATTTCTGTTGAAATATAGTTGATTTACAAAGTTGTGTTAATTTCAGATGTACAGTGAAGTGGTTTACTTATTTTTTAAAAAGTGAAAGTGTTAGTATTCAGTCGTGTTCGACTCTTTGCAACCCCATGGACTGTAGCCCACCAGGCTTCTCTTACCCATGAAATTCTACAGGCAAGAATACTGGGGTAGGTTGCCATTTCCTTCTCCAGGAGATCTTCCCGACCCAGGGATCAAACCCAGGTCTCCTGCATTGCAGGCAGATTCTTTACCCTCTGAGCCACTAGGGAAGCCCTGATTTAGTTTTTGTATATTCTTTTTTTTAAATATTCTCTTCCAGTATCAGTTATTACAAGATACTGAGTATAGTTCTTTGTGCTATACAGTGGGTCCTCACTGGTTATCTATTTTATGTCCAGCAGCGTGTATAGAGACTGACTCTTGATTGACTCTGTACGGGGCAAGGTGTGTCCCCATACCTTGATAAACCAGCAAGTCATTTATATAGAGATGAATCAGGTTACTTGTGACCATCTGTAAAGAGAAGTGTTGAGACTCTGTATGTTTGAGACAAGCCAGGAGAGAAAAGTAGAACGTAATAAAGAGTCCAGCCTGGAGTTAGATAGGTCTGAGTCTGAATTTTCCCACTACATTTAACTGTTTGACTTTGGACAAGTTCCTCAACCTCTCTGAGTCTTTTCCCTTAAAGCTCTTAGCATATTGCTTTGTGCTCTGAAAGTGGTCATTGTAATGTGTTAAGGATTGTGATGGTAACTACCCCAAATGATTACTTAAGACAACAGAAAATGAATTTGAATCATTGCCAGACTTATTTAGATTACACATGAGGAAGAACTTTCTGCTTGTTAGCATGCCCAAGTTAGACAGCAGGGCCTCAGCTGGCAGGAGGAAGAGTGTAGAGGGACCAGTAGAGCTTCTTGGGAGTACCCATCTAGAGGCTGAGGGTAGGACCATGGGGTGGCCAGAAAGAAGCCCCTTGTCTAGAAGAAGATGTGAGTTTTATAAAGGTGATGGCCCAGGATCTATGTGGACTTTGGGACCAACCCACCCTCAACCTCACTTCTCCAACTGCGTCTCCTGCCTCTCTCCATCACGGGCTTCCCTGTACAGTTCAACTGCTCCTTTCAGATTCCCTGACTCACCAAGCTTGTGTCTTCCTCAAGTCCTGTACTCTTGCCTCTCCTTCTGCCTGGAACGCTGTGTCCCCTGAACCTCACATGACTGGCTGCTTCTCATCATTCAAGTTTCAGCTGAGAGGTTACCTCCTCCTCAGAGAGATTTCTCTCTTAAAATTGAAATACCCCTCCTCCTCACTCTCTATCACAAGTGGTTTACTACTCAATCCTCGTTACTTGCAGGTTTGATGTCTGCAAATCTGTTTACTTGCTAGAATTTATTTGTAATTTATTTGTAATTCTCAGACATGTATAGAGTGGGGAAAAAAAATAGAGTGGGGAAAAAATTCCATCATCTGACATACACTTTCCCTGCTGAGTTGGAGAAAGGCCATCTTCTGCCTTGGTTCTGCTGTCACATTATAAGCAAGAGTACTCCTCAGGAGGAGATCAGGACACAGACTGCCTGAAACTGTCCCGTGTCTGTGTCTTCTTGTTGATTACTGCTCATCTGTGAGCCTCAGTAGTGGAGTGCTCTGAGAGCTGCAACCTCAGCTTCCACATCAGGGCTATCTCCCGTGCCTAGCAGGCACTCAATGTGTCCCATTAATGAAGAAATGAGTGAAAAGGTCAGTCTGTTTGCACTCAGGAGAGGGGTTCAGGAGCTGGAAGAGTCCACTGATGGATGACCATGAAAGATATGAAGGCAGAAAGCATCCAGACGTGGCCAGGGGATGGACCCTGTGGGGACAGACTTCTGAGTGTTTACCAGACACCAAGAATGTGGTCCAAAGGTAGGCAGATCAATGGTCATAAAAATAGCATCCACTGTTCTTGTTCACTCACTCAGTTGTGTCTGACTCTTTGTGACCCCATGGAGTGCAGCATTCCAGGCTTCCCTGTCCTTCACTGTCTCCCAGAGTTTGTTCAAACTCATATCCATTGAATGGATGATGCCATCCAACTATCTCATCCTCTGTTGCCCCTTCTCCTCTTGCCCTCTATCTTTCCCAGCATCAGCATCTTTTCTAAGGAGTCGGCTCTTCCCATCAGGTGGCCGAAGTGTTGGAGCTTCAGCTTCAGCATCAGTCCTTTCAATGAAAAGGCAGGGTTGATTTCCTGTGGCATTGACTGGTTTGATCTCTTTGCTGTCCAGGGACTCTCAAGAATCTTCTCTATCACTACAATTCAAAGGCATCAGTTCTTCAGTGCTCAGCCTTCTTTATGGTCCAATTCTCATATCCATATGTGACTACTGGAAAAACCATAGATTTGACTATACAGCGTCCATTGAGTGGGCTTTGTTTATGAGTCAGATGCCTTGCTTGATGTGGTGCTCACATGTTTAATCCCCGCAACCTCTTGTGGGGATGGGTTATCCCCTCAAACAAGTGAAATAACCGACCCAGAATCCCAGAGCTAACCCTGATACACTGACCATTGGTGATATACTGTTGGGTTATTTATTTATTTTTACATTTCTGAGCTACAAATGCATTCTGTTTTCAACTATCTGCCAAAAGCATAAATAGCTGAGCTTTAAAATGACACCTAGCTAGATCTCTATTTGTCTGAATAAATGCTGGATATGATAGGTTTATAACTGTTGCAGTCCTTTTTTTCACCTTGATAGTTCTGTAGAGATACAGTATATTGTTTTATAGAATTTAAAACATGTTCAACACTTTGTGCTAAGGCATTCCTGCTTCAAAAATGTTTACAATTTGAGAGGGGTGGGGCATCAGGAGAAGCTGGAAAGGCTATAGGAGTCCTCCTGGAGTCTTAAGTTACAGAGCCTGATGGGAGTGGTGATATCAGAGGATAAAATGCGCTTGCTGTAATTCATATGAGATAGCTGGGAGTTTAAGTCAAGGGTGATCTTGTGACATCTCAGAACTGGCAGATGGCTTGGATGGTTGAGGGAGAAGTTACTGGAAAGGCTTTGGGGAGGGAAGAAAGGTGTGCTTGTCTTCTATTTCCTCTCTCTTGTATTCCTCACCCCTAATCGTTTTATGATGACTGTGCCTGAGATAAGGAGATCCAGGGCATTTCTAAGTTCCATTATAATGTTTCAAACCATTTTTTAAAAGTAAAGTTTTCATTTATCTATTTTTTGACCTCATGGCACGTGGACTTCCTGACCGAGTCTTGGCCACTGGACCACCAAGGAAGTCCTCTCTCTATATGCATTTTAAATTACTTAGTTGGGTTTACTTGCAACATCTCAACATTTTTATGGACAAGCAAGGTGCCGGGGCACTTGTGCTGAGACCTGTTTGCCTTTTTCATATCACACCTTTTGCTGAATTCCAGGGTGCCCCCTCAGAGAATGAACCTCGGAGGGTAGCTATTCCTTCATATGGTCCTGATGATCCAGGGGCTAGTGAGTTGGCTTTGTGTTTTTTTTTTCAAATCATTCAGAGTCTATCAGACTCAAAAACTGATTCATAAATGTGAAACTCTTGAGAACCTAGTATAGAAAGAAAAATGTCAGTTCACTTATGTATCTAGAAAAGTGTCACTGCTGAGATGCCTGGAATCCTGTGCTGGTTTGATAAGCAGATCTCTACTATACAGGAAAATGAACATGGGACTTATAAAATATTTATCTTTTTTGTGTTTGGCTTATGCCACTTAGCAGAATGTCTTCTAGATTCATCCTTGCAGTAGCAAGTGTCAGCATGTCCTTCCTTTTCGAGGCTGAACAATATTCCACTCTGTGTGTTTCCATGTTTGATTTATCCATCAGTGGGCCTTTGGGTTGTTCCCACCTTTGTCTATTGTGAGTGCACATTTGACTTTTGCTGTTAACATTGGTGTATATATATATCTGTTCAAGTTCCTGCTTTCAGTTCTTTTGTGTATGTACCCAGAAGTGTAACGGCTGAACCATTTCGCTGTTGTGTTCAGTTGAATCTGACTCTTTTTGGCCCCACAGACTAGCCCACCAGGCTTCTCTGTCCCTGAGGGTTTTCCTGGCAAGAATATTGGGGTGGGTTGCCATTTCCTCCTTCAGAGGATCTTCCCAACCCAAAGATGGAACCCACATCTCCTGCATTGCAGGCAGATTCTTTACCACTGAGCCACCAAAGAATCATAGAATACTTCTAAGTTAATTTTTTGAGGAATCACCATACTGTTTTCCACAGTGTCTGTACCATGTTATATTCCCACCAATACTGCGTAAGAATTCCAGTTCTCCACTCCACATCCTCATCACCATTTGTTGTTTTCTGTTGTTTTTTTTTTTTTTAAATTATAGTAGCCATCCTAATGGGTGTGGAGTGGTATCTCATTGCAGTTTTGATTTGCATTTCTCTAATGATTAGTGATGTTGAGCATTTTTAAAGTGGGTTTTTTTTTGCCATTTACATACGTTCTTTGGGAAATGTCTCTTCTTTATGCATCAGGGTATCCAGTTCTGTAGCATCTTTTTCATGGCTACATAGTACTCCACCATGCGGATGCTCTCTTGTTTGCTGTTGTTCACTCACTAAGTTGTGTCTGACTCTTTGCAACCCCATGAACTGCAGCACACCAGGCTCCCCTGTCCCTCTACCTCTCTGAGTTTGTTCAGGTTCATATCCACTGAGTTGGTGATGCCGTCCAACCATTTCATCCTCTACTGCCCTCTTCTCCTCCTGCCTTCAATCTTTCCCAGCGTCAAGGTCTTTCCCAATGAGTCTGCTCTCTGCATCAGGTGGCCAAAGGATTGGAGTTTCAGCTTCAGCATCAGTCCTTCTGATGAATATTCGGGGTAGATGCTCTAAACCAATTTCTCACGGTTTTAAGCTATGTGATGATAAGCGTTCTTGTAACCAAATTTTTGAAAGGTTTTTTTAAAGTTATAATTCTATAAAATAAATTCCTGGATGTGGACTGGATCAAAGAATGTATATACTTTCAGATCTTTTCAACGCACATTCCCTAACGCCTCTTGGAGCAGGAGCACTGCCTTCAGTCCCCACACATTGTGAGAGAGAGAGACACTGCAGTAATTAGTGTTCAGAAACACGTTTTAAGCCTTTATCCCTCATAAGTTATAATTGTGCCCTGTTTCTTTGGGGTTTCAATTGCCTTTGTCAGATTAGCCCGGCTGGTGGGTGCTAATCCTCGTGGCTCTTACTAAACACTATTAATGTCACGAAGCTAGTAACAGCAGCAGCATTTGACTCAGCAAGCTTGCGTCTCACTTCCAGCCAAGCGATTAGAGTCTGTTGATAATTGCTTGGTGGAAAGACTGGCTGATTTCCAATTAGCAAACCAGACAAATAGTGTTCATTTGCAGTGTTTGTTTGTGTATAATAAACTGACTGTTTCCATAATTCACTTTCTAATTAAACATAAAATCAGAGAATGATAACTTGCCTGATATTTTCTGATACTTCTTGGATAAATATTTGCACCCTTGTTATTGGGATATTTGTTTCTGAAGATGCATTTGGTTTTTGTCTTCACTTGCCCACAGCTTTTCAGTGTTAGATGTAGGAAGGACACGAAAGACTTGCACAGATTTGAGCAATGATATTCAAATGAAAATGGCTTTGTCTTTGTCAGAGTGAACCAGCTCTCACTTGTTTTATGTCTTCATGACATTCATGCTCTTCTTTTGCATGGCCTGTCATGAATGGGTGGCCCATTTCTAAGCAGAGAGCATAAAAATAGGGGGCTAGGGTCAATTAAGATTCTGGTTGAGGACTTCCCGGGCGGTCCAGCAGTTAAGAATCTGCCTACCAGTGCAGGGGATACCGGCTCAGTCTCTGGTCCTGGAAGATTCCATGGGCTTCAGGGCAACTAAGCCCATGCACCACTACTACTGAGCCTGCATGCCCTAGAGCCTGTGCTCGACAGCAAGAGAAGCCTTTGCAGTGAGAAGCCCGTGCACTGCAACTAGGGGAAGTGATTGTGCACAGTGACGAAGATCCCAGGCAACCAAGAATAAACAAACAAACAAAACCTTAGAAACAAACAAAAGATTCTGGTTAAATCCTGAGGTTGAACCCAGACTTCAGTGTGTGCCTAATATTTATTTATTTGTTTATTATGTAACATGTTCTATGGCACTAGTATATATATTTTAAAACATACACACAAAAGTTTAAAATAAACCTTAAGATAGAAAAGAAATAATGGTCTAAAGCCCAAGACTCAGAGAAATTTGGTTCTACAATGTACCAGCCTGGATAAGCAATCAAATCTCTGTGTGTTATCAGGTTCACCTATAAAGGGGCACCATAATAATCATAATCATAGCCTCCCTTTAAATGATAAAACAATTGTAAAAATGTCTAACATGCACCAGAAATGTAAAACTATTCCCTTTGTAAATATTAGGTATTACTATTATTGTTCAGTGGCTAAGTCATATCAGACTCTTTGCGACCCCATGGACTTTAGCATGTCAGGCTCCCCTGTCCTTCACTGTCTCCTGGAGTTTACTCAAACCCATGTCCATTGATGCCGTCTCATCCTCTGTCACCCCCCTTCTCCTGCCCTCAATCTTTGCCTGCATCAGGGTTTTTCCAGTGAGTCTGCTCTTCACATCAGGGGCCAAAGTATTGGAGTTTCAGCTTCAGCATCAGTCCTTCCAATGAATATTCAGGACTGACTTCCTTTAGGATTGACTGGTTTGATCTCCTTGCATTCCAAGGAACTCTCAAGAGTCTTCTCCAGCATCAGAATTTGAAGGCATCAATTCTTTGGCACTCAGCTTATGGTCCAACTCTCACATCCGTACTTGACTACTGGAAAAATCATTGCTTTGACTATACAGACCTTTGTCAGCAAAATGATGTCTCTGCTTTTAATATGCTCTCGAGGTGTGTTATAGCTTTTCTTCCAAAGAGCAAGCATCTTTTAATTTCATGTCTACAGTCACTTTCCACAGTGATTTTGAAGCCAAGAATATGAAGTCTGACACTATTTCCACTTTCTCCCCCATCTATTTGCCATGAAGTGACGGGACTAGATATTATTAGCATCATCGTTGTAATGCCTTCCAGATCTTCTTGCAGAAATTTGCAGTAGAACATTTGAGAAGAAAATGGTGTAACAAGAGCTGTACTTCTGGTGACAAAATGTTGTTTCAGGTCTGCTAATGGTATTTTGGGTGCTAGCTTCCCTGGGCTGGGAAGGGCTAGGCTGCCCACTCTAGTATTCTTGGGCTTCCCTTGTGGCTCAGTTGGTAAAGAATCTGCCTGCAATGCGGGAGACCTGGGTTTGATCCCTCGGTTGGGAAGATCCCCTGGAGAAGGGAAAGGCTACCCACTTCAGTATTCTGGCCTGGAGAATTCCACGGACTGTATAGTCAACGGGGTCACAAAGAGTTGGACACGACTGAGTGACTTTCACTTTCCCTGGGCCAGAGACATTTGAATTTGTTTTGAACGTAATCAGGGCTGTTAATTCCTGTGAGAGATGTACCTTATCAACTCACAGTCTTTATGTGGGTTAAGCAGAATAGTTGAGCCATTGGCACTGAGTTTAAACTCTGGTGCATTCACAGAGTAGGTGCTCAATAAACACCTGTTGACTGTTGTCCAGGGATTTAGTCAAAGGTGTTTTGGGACACACCATCACCATTTCCTCTCTCTTCCTCCATGTTTTAGGTGACTTCCTTCTTCTCTGAAAGTACCTGCGACGTGCTTTCTGAAGATTGTTGTTTTGCGCTACTTTATTCCACTTACTTGACACGGATGGTTGGACTAAGGTGGCTACCTGGTTCAGAAACTGCCATTCTGATGCTGAACGCTCAGCTTCTCTGTACACCAAATTGAATCTTAGAGCCAGAATTTTGGGTAAAATAGAAAAGGATAGCTTTATTACTTTTTCCAGGCAAAGGGGGGCCACAGTGGGCTAATGCCCTCAAAACCACGAATCCCAACTTGGAAAAGATAGAAATTCTGTACTAATTGTTCAAAGAGGGTGTGATCAGCTTGTGGACATTCTTCTAATGGATCAGTGGTGAGGTAAGTAGGAGTAGCATCATCAAACTTCAGGTCCAACTGGTCTGAGGGCTCGATGCTTGTCGGCAGCATACCACAGTTAACTTCTCCACCTGGAGGGGGTTCCAGTATCTGCAGAGATATTGTCATGTGCATCCTTTGTTGGGGATACAAGGCCTTGCCCTGAGGCTTCCTTTGACTCTCACTGGTCTCTCATCCCCTCCCTTCCTTAATTAACAGCTGCTTAAAACTGCCCGCTGGGACTCAGGGAAGGCTACAGAGGTTGAATGAAGGCCGCTTCTTGTAATCAAAGAAATGGGGGACACAGAGAGGCCTTGTGCCTGGGAGCCCCACAGGACCCTGCATGCTATCACTTCTTCTAAGGAAGACTCCTTCCTTGCCTCTGCTAGCTCCTGGGAATAGCTGGCAACTCTTGGCCTTACTTGGCTTGTAGAAACATCACTTCAACCTCTGCCTCTGTCTTCACATGGCTTGCTCCGTGTGTGACTGTCCACATTTCCCTCTTTTAAAAAATGTTTTTACTTAATTTACTTTTTGGCTGCACTGGGTCTTCGTTGCTGCATGCATGGGCTTTCTCTGATTGCGGTGAGTAGGGGCTATGCTCTAGTTGCGGTGCCTGGTCTTCTCACTGCAGCAGCTTCTCTTGTTGTGGAGCAAGGGCTCTCTAGAGCATGGACTGAGTAGTTGTGGTACAGACTTGGTTGTCCCTCAGTATGTGGAATCTTCCTGGGCCAAGGATCAAACCTTGCATTGGCAGGCAGGTTCATCACCACCAGATCACCACGGAAGTCCTCTCTCTTCTTATAAGGACAGCAGCCCTGGACTGGGGGCATCCTAATGTCCTTATGTTAACCTGGTTACCTTATGTAACCTGGTTACATCAGTAACGATTCCAGTTCCAGGTAAGGTCCCATCACAGATACCGAGGGTTAGGACTTCAAAGTACCTTATTCTAGGGCAACACAATTCAACCTGTCATGAGGGGGGTCACACGCTGCTCTTTTGGGTTGACAACATAGACTAGAAAAGAGGGCTCCAAGAGCAGAGTGAGGACGGGACAGGACCTCTGTCCTTCGGTGGGAAGGTCCTAGGTGTGTCTGAACAAAAGCCAAGAGGACAGTGTGGCTGGAACAGAGTTCAAGAAGAAACTGAGGCCAAACAGGTTGAGGAGTAAGGGACCCAGGTGGTGGGTGCAGACCCTTCCCCTTATACCTTGTTCTTTCCACAGGGCAGTGCTGGCCCATGATGACCAAAGTGACCACATTTTTAACAGAGATTAGAAATCTAGATTTTTAAAATATGAAACGTTTTAGTTTTTGAACGTTAATAACAAAATTCGTTTGATGCTATCAGTTTGCAGGATGGTACTGGAGGAGAGGAGGGAGTCCAAAAGGCATCATGGAGAAGGTTCGAGATAGTGAATAGGAATTTTAAAAAAAGGACCCAGTTACCAGAATCCAGAGAAAGGAGCTGTAGATGTGGGACAGGGCTGCCTGGCAAGAGCTGTGGCCTGTAGAGGAGAAATACAACCAACGTGCCGTATGTTGGCAAAGAGAGTGCTGAAGATATTAATACCTCAGCCTCTTTCCTCCTGTGTCCTATTTGTCTGGAAGTGTCTTCAACTGGCTGTTCCCAACTATAAGCCAGAGGGCAGGAATTAACTACCGTTGATGTGGTCCACACTATTCAGCCTCCTGGGGCAGAAAGCAGGGTAGAGGAGGTAGAGGGTGGGTCTGGATGAATACGTGGAAACCATTTAGCACAGGAAGAAGCTCCATATGTCCTTGGGAACAATGTAGAACTTTTCAACAGTCCATAGATAGAACGGGTCACCTGATGGATGAGAATGGTGTCATAGACAGCGTAGTGGGATCAGACATCAGCTGAGAGATCGGGCTACATGACAAAGTCTTTATCAAGGACTGTAAGATATTAAATGATTCTGTGAAAGCTATTGCCACCAGTTGTCCTCCCCCTTCATCCTTAGATGGGACAACAATAGTAATAACAATAGTAATAGTAAAGACAATAGCTGCTAACATGTAATTAACATGTAATGGACACACGGTGTTTGCGGTACCATGCTAAGCTATTTGCATGTGCCACCATATTGATGCCTCATGATAACTCTATTAGGTAGCTACTTTTACTGATGCCATTTTATGGATGAGTAAACTGTAAACTGCAGATGGTGACTGTAGCCATGAAATTAAAAGATGCTTGCTCCTTGGAAAGAAAGCTATGACAAACCTATACGGAGTATTAAAAAGCAGAGTCATCTATCACTTCACTGATAGAGGTCCGTATAGTCAAAGGTACGATTTTCCCATTAGTCATGTACAGATGTGAGAGCTGGACCATAATGAAGTCTGAGTGTGGAAGAAATGATGCTTTCAAACTGTGGTGCTGGAGAAGACTCTTGAGAGTCCCTTGGACTGCAAGGAGATCAAACCAGTCAATCCTAAAGGAAATCAACCCTGAATATCCACTGGACGGACTGTTGCTGTAGTTGAAGCTCCAATACTTTGCCACCTGATGCTAAGAGCTGACTCATTAGAAAAGACCCTGATGATGGTAAAGATTGAAGGCAAAAGAAGAAGGGGGTGGCAGAGGATAGATGATTAGATAGTATCATTGACTCAATGGACATGAATCTGAGCAAACTCCAGGTGATAGTGGAGGATGAGGAGCCTGGCAGGAGTTCTGCAGTCCCTGTCTGTGAGGTTGCAGAGTCAGACATGTCTTAGCGACTGAACAAGAACAATAGCAACAAACTGAAGCTTAGAAAGAACAGTAACTTGCCCTTGCCGGAGGTCATACAAATGTAACTGTCAGAGCTGGGACTTGAACCCAGGTTTCTGCAATGGATAGATGTAGCCTGAGAGCCAGGAAAACAGTAGTGATCTTGCGGTGAGAATGAGGAGGCTGTATGGAGTTCCTCTGAAAAGAGTGAACCTCCCAGGTGTAGGCATCTCTAAGAGTGGGACCCAGAGTTCACTGTGGTCTCTCTCCAGTGTCTGGAGACAGGGGCTTTACTGGCTTCTAGAGCAGCTGAGGTCACTAGTTTCAGTTCTTCCTGACAGTTCACTAGGGCTCCGTCAGCTTTTCAATCTCTGGCTGAGTCATCCATCAGCTAAGTACATAAACAGAGCTCCCTCTCCAGCTGGGAGAAAGGAGAGCTATAAATAATAAAGTTGGGGTTCCGCCTGGAACCAGATTCTCACGGGAGAGGTCACTGGTGGCGGCCAAAGTCTGTCAATCTTCCTCTTTGCTGACTTCCAGGCCTGGCTTCTGCTGATCCACGTGTCTTGGCAAACTGAATGGGAATGATAATGATGCCCTCCAGAGGCCTCTAACATAGATCAGCAGACACTTTGTGCCTATGACCCAGGGCAGAATTGAGGGTCTTGTTTTTCAGAGAGGAAGATAATAGTTTCAGGGCCACATGGCTCACTGTGGGGAACTATACTTTACAGTTGGCTTGTACTCAGTCATGTCTGACTCTCTGTGATCCCATGGGCTGTAGCCCACCAGGGTCCTCTGTCCATGAAATTGTTCAGGTAAGAATACTGTAGTGGGTTGCCATTCCCTCTTCCAGGGGATCTTCTCAACCTAGGGACTGAACCCACATCTCCTGTGTCTCCTGCATTTGCAAGCATATTCTTTACCACTAAGCAACCTGGGAATCCCATACTTTACAGTATGCAAATATAAAATGGGATCATCATCGAATCCACTGCATGAGGCTGTAATGAAAACTAGAGGATACCACATAATAAGTTTGTGTAGACGGTGCTTGATACCAAGTAGTCACTCAGTAAGTGTTTGTTGAATGAAAATGCCTCATGATATAATTGTAGAAGGAACACTTCTCTGTTAATTTTGCCCCACTGTGTGTAACATTCTTGGATGAATTACATTAAATGCTTTCTCTACATGAATTGGGATAATCATATGATTCATTCTTTTCAGACTACCAATGTGATAGATTACAATGATAGGTTTTCTTATGTTGAGCCATCCTTGCATTCTTGAAATATGCCCTACTTAAGAAACACTATTTTCTGAATACACTGTTGGATTTTGTTGACTAATTTTCTGTGTAGAATTTTCTTTCCTTTTTCCAGCTTTATTGCATGTAATTGACAATTAGAAATTTGTGCACTTAAGGTATACAACTTGATAACTTGATATACACTCACATTGTAAAATAATCACTGCAATCAAACTAATTAGTATGTGAATCACCTCACATATTTACCATTTTCTTCTCCTGACTTCTTTTTTTAATGTGGTGAAGACACTTAAGAGACACCCTGTTAGCAAATTTCAAGTGTGCGGTATAGTACCATTATTCATAGTAAATGTTGTACATTAGATCTCCAGAACTTATTCACTTTGCATAACTGAAGCTTTGTACCTCTTGATCAATATCTCCTTATTTCTCCTTCCCTATAGCCCTTGTCAATCACCATTCTACTCTTTGCTTCTATGAGTTTGACTTTTATTTTTTAAATGTTTATATCTCTCTTTATTTATTTACTTATTTTTGACTGTGCTGGGTCTTCACTGCTGCTTGCAGGCTTTGCGGTGAGTGGGGGCTGCCCTTTGTCGCCCTGCACGGGCTGTAGGTAACAGGCTTCCCGGAGCTGCTGCACACGGGCTTCCGGAGTTGTGGTGCACAGGCTTAGATGTCCCGTGGCATGTGGGATCTTCCCAGACCAGGGATTGAACCTGTGTCCCTTGCATTGGCAGGCAGACTCGTAACCACTGGACCATCAGGGAAGCCTGAGTTTGACTATTTTAGATTCTGCAAGTGAGATAGTGTAGTATTTGCCTTTCTGCATCTGCCTTACTTCCTTTAGCATAATGTCCTTCAGGTTTATACACGTCATTGCAAAAAGCAGAATTTCCTCCTTTATAAAGGCTGATTAATAGTCCATTATTTAGATAAATACCACATTTTCTGAATCAAGAAGTAGAAAGCCTTAACAGGCCAATAGGAAGATTGATTCAGGAATTCAATTAAAAACTTCACAACAAAGAAAAGCCCAGACTGCAGGAGTGACCAGACATTCAAAGAAGAATTACTATTGATCCTTATTAAATTATTTTTTTAAAAAGAAGAGACTATACCTCCAAACACATTTTGTGAAGCTAGCATCACCCTGTGACCCAAACCAAAAAAACTACCAGAAAAGAAAAGTACAGACCAATATCCCTGATGAATATTGGTATAAACATCCTCCATAGAATATTAGCAAACCGAATTCAACAGTGCATTAAAAGGATCATATGCTATGACCAAGTGAAATTTATCCCTGGGAGGCAAGAATGTTTCAATACTATGTAGGGTTTGGGGATCTACATTCATAAATAAAATGGGCCTATAATTTTCTTACATATTGATCTTCTCTGGTTTTAGAATCAAGATTACACCAGTCTTGAGCTTCCTTGGTGGTCCAGAGGTTGAGAATCCACCTGCCGTTGTAGGGGGACACAGGTTTAATCCCTGGTCTGGGAAGATCCCACATACCGTGAGGTAACTGAGCAAATGCGCCACAACTACGGAACCCACAGGCAGCAACTGCTGAAGCCTGCAGGCCTAGAGCCCATGCTCTGCCACAAGAGAAGCCTCCGCAATGAGGAGCTGGCATACCGCAGCTAGAGAGTGGCCTCACTCACCGTAGCTAGACAGAGCTCACTCACCGCAGCTAGACAGAGCTCAGGTGCAGCAACAAAGACCCGTCACAGCCAAAAAAAAAAAAAAGAGAGGTTATGCCAGTCTCATGCTACCTGGGCAGCTTTCTCTCCTTCCCTGTCTCAGATAGTTTCTTGAAAGTATCTACTTATAAAATCATCTGGGCATGAAATTTTGGGAAGATGGAAGCCTTTGGTGATTTTTTCATTTTCTTTAACACTCATCAGTTTATTTTAGCTTTCTACTCCCGTTTCATGCCTGTTCCTAGGAGTTCATCTATCTCCCAAGCCGTTTGCTTGTCATGCTGAATAAGAGTTCATCTAGTCTAGGTGTGTGTGTGAGGGGCTTCCCAGGTGGCACTAGTGGTAAAGAACACGCCTGCCAGTGCAGCAGATGCAGGAGCCATGGGCTCGATTCCTGGGTTGGGAACATCCCCTGGAGGAGCGCATGATGACCCACTCCAGCATTCTTGCCTCGAGATTTCCATGGACAGAGGAGCCTGGCAGGCTACAGTCCGTAGAGTCACAAAAGTCAGACATGAGTGAAGTGATTTAGTACACACACACACACACACACACACACACGTGTGGTAACTCATAGGCAAGCTGAGGACCTGCCTGCTACAAGAGGGCTAGATGACATATGAAATTGTCTTAGAAACACCTACCATCTTATATTCAGAAAACTAAGATCATGGCATCTGGTCCCATCACTCCATGGCAAATAGATGGGGAAATGATGGAAACAGTGACAGACTGTATCTTCTTGGGCCCCAAAATCACTATGGATGATGACTGTAGCCATGAAATTAAAAGACACTTGCTTCTTGGGAGAAAAGCAATGGTAAACTTAGACAGCATATTAAAAAACAGAGACATTATTTGCCTACAAAGGTCTGTATAGTCAAAGTTATGGTTTTTCCAGTAGTCGTGTATGGATGTAGGAGTTGGACAATAAAAAGTCTGAGCACCGAAGAATTGATGCTTTTGAACGGTGGTGTTGGAGAAGACTCTTGAGAGTCCCTTGGACTGCAAGGAGATCCAACCAGTCCATCCTAAAGGAGATCAGTCCTGGGTGTTCATTGGAAGGACTGATGTTGAAGCTGAAACTCCAATACTTTGGCCACCTGATGTGAGGAATTGACTCATTTGAAAAGACCCTGAAAGATTGAAGGCAGGAGGAGAAGGGAACAACAGAGGATGAGATGGTTGGATGGCAGAGTTTGAGCAAACTCCAGGAATTGGTGAAGGACAGAGAAGCCTGGCATGGTGCAGTCCATGGGGTCACAGAGAGTCAGACACAATGGAGCAACTGAATAACAACAACAACCAATAAGACTGTTCTCTCTCCCTAGAAGGGATTCTTATTTTGCTGTTAAAGACATATAATTTTCTCAATTTTTAAAATCTATCCAACTTTGGGTATTAATTATCCAATGTCTAGCCAACATTTGGGCTATTGGGACTTTATTAAGATGAGAAAAGGATAAAGAGAGAATGACTGAACCTATACTCTGGAATGAAAACTCTACAACTTTAATGACTTAAATAGAAAGGCACACAATGGATTAAATGTTTATACGATGGGATTAATTCTGATATTAATTTATTGTACTTTCTCATGAAGAAACTTTACACTCTTCTTAGCTTGGGCTAAAATAATATTTTGGTTGTGGTTCAGTTGAGTGTTCTTTTCTCCCCACTATTCTCTATACCATCCTTTAAAAATTTTTTACTTATGAATACATTTAAAAATTATTTATTTATAGCATGTGGGATCTATCTTTGTTGCGGCATGCAGGATCTTATTAGTTGCAGCATTCGAACTCTTAGTTGTAGCATGTGGGATGTACTTCTCTGGCCAGAGATTGAACCCAGGCCCCCTGCCTTGGGAGTGTGAAGTCTTAGCCACTGGACTACCAGGGAATTCCCTCTGTCCCTTCCTTTGTTCTTATTCCTTGATGTCTCTCCTGGAGGCAGTTGCTTCCCTGTTTCAAGTCCTTTGTGTTCTTTGAATTGAATTCTTAGTCTTCACCTCAGCAGGCATGCAAAGTTCCCTCCAAATACCCCGTGTTTGCCTCAGAATTGATAAGGGAATGTGCCCTTCTCTACTCTATTCAATAAACTGCAAGTTACAGAAAATCCAAATCAAGCTGGCTTAAACAATGGGAAGGATTTCTTGGCTTCTGTGATAGAAGTCGTCTGGAGGTTGGATGGACTTGGACTACTGTTTCATCAGTGTTCTGAAGCTGTTCCTCTGAGTCACTTTGTCCTAGAAAAATGGGAAGGTCCTGGACCTCACAGCTGTTTAGAAGAAACAAGATTCCTGTTTCTTCATGCCTTGCTCTTAAGAGCGAGGAAATGTTTCATGAAAAGATGCCAAATAATAATCATTATTACAAAAATGCAAATTAAAACCACAGTGAGGTACTTGCCTGGCAGTCTAGCGGTTCAGACTCCAAGCTTCCACTGCTGGGGGTATAGGTTTGATCCTGGATTGGGGAACTAAGATCCTGAATGCCATGCGGTGAGACCAAAAACACCCCCAGAAAACTATCCCCCAGAAAAACCCACAATGTGATACCACTTCATTTCTATCAGGGTGGCTATAATAAAAAGACAGAATAATAAATGGTGAGAATTTGGGGAAATAGGAACCCTTAGATGTTTAGGTGTTGTAAGAGTCAGATTCAACTTAGTGACTAAACCACCACCACCACCAAATGTATGTGGTAGGAATATAAAATGGGGTAATCACTTCAGAAAACAGTTTTTGTCAGTTTATTAAAAATGTAAACTTAAATTTACCATCTGATCCATCAATTGCCAAAGTATTTTGTAAGTAAGAGAAAAGAAAACATATGTCCCCATAAAGACCTGTACAAGAACGTTCACAGCAGCATTACTCATAATAGCCAGAAAATCAAAACAAGTCAGATGTCCATCAACTGATGAGCAAATAAACAAAACGTGGTATATTCTTATGATGAAATATTATTTGATGATAAAAAGGAGTGGAGTACTGATGTCTGCTACAGTGCTGGTGAACCTTGAAAACATGCTTAGTGAAAGAAGTCAGTCACAAAAGACCATGCATCGTATGATTGTATCTGTACGAAACGTTCAGGAGAGGCAGATTCATGGAGACAGAAAGCGGGTTGGTGTTTGTCTGGGGCTTGGAGTGGGACTGGATTTGTCTATAAACGAGTATAAAGGCCCTTACTGAGGTGATGAAAATGTTCTAAAACTATGGTGATGATGGTTGTGCAGTTAAGTAAATTTACTAGAAATCATTCAGTCGTCTGCCTGAAATGGTTCATAGTATGTCAGAAAAAAGAGAGAGAGAAGAAAATAAAAGAGAGAGAATGTTTTCCCAAATGCCTCTAGCAAACCACTTCTTCGATTCATTGGCCCAAGCTGTGACTTAGGGAATGGGATGCACTGACTGGGCCTTGATTCTGGAAAGAAAGCCCATGCCTGGAGCTGGGACTGTGGTTAGCTCACCTGAAGCACGTGGACTGTGGGGAGAGAGCATCACCTAAACGATCGGAGTAAGGCAAGGAAGATAGAAATGAAAGCTGAGTGCGCAGCCACTAAGGTGTCAACCACACCCGACTGCTTAATATGGTGGCCCTACCCCTGCATTCTCTGGTCTGTTACCACATTTGGTCTCTGAGTTCTCTGCCTCGTATGGCAAAGGGAAGGAGAGGTAATGGGAAGAATCACTTCTTGAGAACATGGTCACCTATGGTGACCAACTGACCTGGTTTCCCTGGGATGGAGTGGTTTCCTGGGATGTAGGGCTCAAGGTACCAACACTGGGGAACTTACAAGCAAACAGAGAAGCTGGTCACCCGATGACCTCACCAAATACAATATTGAAGTGCTCCTAATGAATTGATGAATCTTGGCATCCATGGCTACTAATGCCACAGAAAGTCAATCATTGTGTGCCTCTGATGAACACACACCCAACACCACTTCTGAAATTTTTTTTTGGCACAGAATCTGAACCTAAATATAAAGAAATCTGTAGATATAATCAGTTAATAGGAAATACAGAGGACCATGGATGATGTGAAATGATTGCATATAGGCACTGTAGGACAAATGACAGATGAGCTAAATTCTTCAATGAATAAATTGGAAGGGGAAAAAACAGGGATGGAGGGAGGATCTGTAGGTTGAAAGACACTTAAGAAGCATTTCAACTGATTGCCGTATGCAGATCTTTTTTTTTTTAATATTTTGTTTATTTACTTGGCTGCGCTGGGTGTTAGCTGAGTCTTGCGGTATCTTTAATATTCACTGCAGCATGTGAACCCTCAGTTGTGGCTTGGAGGATATAGTTTCCTGGCCAGGGACTGAACCTAAGTCCCTGCATTTGGAGTATGGAGTCTTATCTACTGGACCACCAGAAAAGTCCTTATATCTTTTTTTTTTCCTAAATATTTATTCATTTGGCTGCACTGGGTCTTAATTGCTACATGTGGGATCTTGGTTCCCTGACCAGGGATCGAACCCAGGTCTCCTGCATGGGAAGCAATGAATCTTAGCCACTGGGTCACCAGGGAGGTCCCACCCAGATCTTATTTGAATCCTGATTTGAAGCAATTGAGAGAGAGAGTGTCTGTGTGTCATGGAATGTCTAACAAGATATTTGATGATATTAAGAAATTATTGGTATATCAGTTCAGTTCCGTTCAGTTGCTCAGTCGTGTCTGACTCTTTGTGACCCCATGAACCGCAGCACACCAGGCCTCCTGGTCCATCACCAACTCCTGGAGTCCACCCAAACCCATGTGCATCGAGTTGATGATGCCATCCAACCATCTCATCCTCTGTCGTCCCCTTCTCTCCCTGCCCTCAATCTTTCCTGGCATCAGGGTCTTTTCAAATGAGTCAGCTCTTCATATCAGGTGGCCAAAGTATTGGAGTTTCAGTTTCAACATCAGTCCTTCCAATGAACACCCAGGACTGATCTCCTTTAGGATGGACTGGTTGGATCTCTTTGCAGTCCAAGGGACTCTCAAGAGTCTTCTCCAGCCCCACAGTTCAAAAGCATCAATTCTTCAGCGCTCAACTTTCTTTATAGTCCAACTCTCACATCCATAACAAGGATTTACTATAGAGCACAACAAACTATATTCAATACCTTTCAATAATCTGTATTAGAGAAGAATTGGGAAAATTTTATATGTATAACTGAATCATTTTGCCATACACCTAAAAGTAACACAATATTGTAAATCAAATGTACTTCAATTTTTAAAATTATTGGTATAATACTGTATTGCAGTTAAACTTTCTCAGAAAGAGTCCTTATCTGTTAGATATACGTACTGAAACATTTGCAGTCAAAATGGTATGATGTCTGGGGATTGCTTCAAAATAATCTGGGAGGAAGTGAGTGGGGGTCACACTAAAGACATGCTGGCCTGTAGTTGATAATTTTTGAAGCCACATGATGGTATATGAGGGTTTTTATATTGTTCTCTTTACTTTTTGAAGGTTTGACATGTTCCCTTATCAAAACAATTAAAAGCAGGAGCATGGTGTTCTTGTCTTGTCTATGCAAACCCTCCCTTCTCGGGGGCTATTCTTAGTCACAAGTAGGTCAGGGTCTCACCAGAATTTAGAATTTCACAAAATTCTGTGGATTTTCTAACAATTTGGGTGAAGGACAAAGCCAACTTTTCCTTACGCCAAATTAAAACAAAAGAAAACCAGGAACTTCCACAGTGGTCCAGTGGCCAAGACTCTGCAGTCCCCAGTGCAGAGGCCTAGGGTTCGATCCCAGGTCAGGGAACTCGATCCCACATGGCACAACTTAGACCCAGTGCAGCCAAATAAGTAAATAGAGTGGGTAGCCATTCCCCTCTCCAGGGGATCGTCCCAACCTATGGACTGAACCAGGGTCTCCCACACTGCAGGCAGATTCTCTACCATCTGAGCCATCAGGGAAGCCCCAAATTAAAAATATTAGAAAAAAAAAGAAAACCAAACAACAATTTAAAACTCCCATCTACTTTCAGCATTGTTTCATTAAAGGAAGAGCATACAGACACCAATAACATCATTTCAGGAGAGTTCAGCCTGTCACCTGGGCACAGTGAGCCTCATGGACAGACAGCCTTGTTCTGGGTCCCCCTCGTGTCACTTCACCCTGAGACTGGCTACACCAACACCCTGGGGACAGAAAGGGAGGCTGGAGGGCCAGCTGCTCTCACTTCTTTCCTGCTAATGAGGGAAGGACTTGGAGGCTCCTGTCATTACCATGTGTAGGGCTCTCAAACCTTCAGCCTCTCCAGAGGTTCAGGTGAGGGTCCCCCGCAACTGTGTCCCCTGGGACTCATGAATGCACTTCCCTTTCTATTGAATCCTGGTAGTGTGTCTGTGGGAGGAAAGGGAGTTGTAAATTCAGAGGGGGCTTTTCTGCTTGATGAAATGCTTTGCACTTGAATGGAAAATAACAGCTGGGCTCAAGGCAGCAAGGGCTCTCTGTCTGTGTTCAGCTGGGTGAGGGCTCCTCTGAGACCTCAGGAGAGTGGAGCTGGCCTTGCTGTTTGCATCCACTGGCTGCCTGGCTGTGCCCCTGAGACTCAAGCTACCAGCTCATACACTGTGACTTGCTGCATTTTCCTTCTCTTTCTCCTTTCTCTAGCACCCCTCCTAACAAGGGATTTTGATTTTTTTCTGAAGGCAATACATTTCAGAATCAGAGCCTACTTTTTCTTGAAACTCAGGTGCATGGAAGACAGATCTTTTTTGGGTGAAGAAATGTTCTAAAACTAGATATGGTGATAGTTGCAGCACAATGTTATAAACACATGACATGCCCCTAATGGTAGGTTACATGTCATGTGTTTATTCATCATTCATTTAGCTGCTCAGTCATGTCTGAATCTTTTGCAGCCCCATGGACTGTAGCCCTCCAGGCTCCTCTGCCCATGAGATATCCTGGACAAGAATACTAGAGTGGGTTGCCATTTCCTTCTCCAGGGGCTCTTCCCAACCCAGGGATCGAATCCACTTCTCTTGCATTGGCGGGCAGATTGTTTGCCACCGTGTCACCTGGGAATGAGAATCCCAGGGACGGGGAAGCCTGGTGGGCTGCCGTCTGTGGGGTCTCACAGAGTCAGACATGACTGAAGCGACTTAGCAGCAGCAGCAGCAGCTATATGTATTTTACCACAATTAAAATAAGAAATAAACAAAAAGAAACAGACTGTCCCTTCTGATCTCTTTGGGGAAGACTCTTAAAGAAGGTCCAATGTTAGAATATCAGAAATGGAAGAGATCTTAGAGGACATCTGGTCTACCCTAGCAATTTATAGATTAAAGATTCTGAAGTTCATCCTGGAGCAGTGATGGACCTCAGGACCCTCAAGACCACACAGCAATTTAGACAGAATTTCACCCTCTACTAATGGCTCTTGGTCCTGATGAGGGAGAGGCACAGGTCTTGTGTCTTTTCACAGTAATGATCTCTTGGATCTGGGCACCCTCAATTTATATGCAGCCACCAGACATGTTTTGTTTGGCTGTATTGTGTTTAATATGCAAAATTAATTGCTGGCATTTAAAGTCAGGCAAATTCTGGGATTTCCCTAGCAGTCCAGTGGTTAAGACAGGACTTCCTATGCAGGGTATGAGTTTGATCCCTGTTTAGGGAATTAAGGTCCTACATGCTGTGGGGTGTGCAGCCAAAAAAAAAAAAAAAAAAAAAAAAATTAAAATCAAGCAAATTCACATAAATATCCAGATTTCCAGCATCTTCTAACAGAAAGTTCTGACAGCGTTGGGCCCATATTCCCACATGGCAGTGATGGGAGATGATAAGGACTGGGTTCTTCCCAGTTCTCCATAGTCCCCACCCCTTCCCACTGGCCATGTGTCCTTAGGCATTTGTTGTCTTTCTAATGTTCAGCCTGCTTTTGTCATTTCTCCTGCCTGCCTGCCCTGGGGAAGCAGGAGGATTGGCAGCCCTGCTTCGGCCTGGACTGGAGGACTGTGGGTCTCTGAATAGTTCTCCTAGATGCATTTCAGCTGCTGGATGGAGTGCAGTTGGCCCTTTGTATCTGCAGTTTATCCACATCTGTGGGTTCAACTAATCATGGATAAAAACTGTTGCAGGAAGGGGGACTTCTTCCAGGGACTGCAAGTAGGCTCTTGTCTAACACTCAGAAGTGTTAGTCCAAGGAGACTCATGTACTGACAAGGCGAGACTTTACTGGGAAGGGGTGCCCAGGCGGAGAACAGTAGGGGAAGGGAACTCAGGAGGACTGCTCTGCCAAGTGTCTTGCAATTTCAGGTTTTATGGTGATGAGATTAGTTTTGGGTTGTGTTTGGCCCATCATTCTGACTCTTGGTCCTTCCTGGTGGTGCACGCCTTGTTCAGCCAAAATGGATACCAAAGAGAAGGATTCTGAGAGATGGTAGGACACGTGGCATCTCCTTTTGACTTTCCTAAACTCTTCTGGTTGGTGATAGCAATTAGTTCCATGTTCCTTACCAGGATCTCCTGTCGTAAAACAACTCGCACAAATGGTTACTATGGTGCCTGGCCAGGGTGGGTGGTTTCAGTCAGTGTGCTTCACCTAACAAAACTATCTGGGGCGGGACTTCCCTGGAGGTCCACACTTCTAATGCAGGGGTGTGGATTCAATCCCTGGTTGGGGAAATAAGCTCCTATACACCTCTTGCTGTGTGGCCAAAAGCAAGACAAAACAAAAAACTATTTTTGGGAAAAAAAATCCAGATAGTTCCAAAAACAAAAACAAAGCTTGAATTCGCTGCATGCTTTGGCAACCATTTACATAGCATTCATGTTGTATTAGGTTATAAGTAATTGAGAGATGATTTAAAGTATATGGGAGAATGTACATTGGTTACATGCAAATATTACACCATTTTACATAAGGACTTGAGCATCCATGGATTTTGGTATCTGAGGGGCAGTGCCCTTTGGTCCTGGAAGCAGTCCCTCTTGGATAACGAGGGATGACTATATACCTGGAATTTTGTTTATCTTATCCATTTCAGCTCCACCTACACTGTAGCCCCAAGTTATTGTGGACTACCTTTGGCTGAAGAACTTGCTTCTCTGTGGTGCCTTGCCTTTAAGAAATATTGCCATTTTACAGATGGGGAAGCTGTAAGAGAAACAAACAGGAATGTGTCCAGAGAAGAAAGTCACTTGAAGGCTTGGCACTGTGTGTGAATGGTTGCAGGCTTAGAGTGATACCTCCACATGATGGAATATTATTCAGCCATAGAAAGGAATAAAGTTCTGATACATGCCACAGTGTGGATGCACCTTGAAAACACAATGCCAACAAAAAGACATGTTTCGTATGACTTGACTTACATGAGGTACTTAGAAGAGGAGAATTCACAGAGACAGAAAGTAGAACAGAGGTTACCAAGGACTGGAGGGAAGCGGGGATGAGAAGGTATTATTAAATGAACATAGAGTTTCTGTTAGAGGTGGTGAACAATTTTGGAAAAAGAAAGTGACTATGGTTGTAGGACACGTGGAATATAATTAATGCCCCAGAATGGTTCACTTAAAAATGGTTAAAATGGTACATTTCATGTTATATACATTTTATCACAATAAACACAAGAAGGAAATAACAGAAAAATGTTAACATCTGCAAGAAGTTACATGTGGTACTGCTGCATATTTCTCTAAATACAGAGACAGAGAATGCATTTCTCTAAATACAGATATGGTACTAAATACAGAGAAACAGGAATAAACATTTTTAAAAGTTTTGTTATCATCTAGGACAGCACTGAGAAGTGAGCGGCCATTCGATTCCTGCTCTTGACAACAACAACAACAACTCATTCCTCACACAGCAGTTCACCTGTTGCTCCCCTGTCCTTTGCACTCCCAGAGTTTTGCATTCACAGCATTTAGTAAGTTGCAGTGTATCATCTTTCAGGGTGATGATCTGATTAATGTGTTTTCTCACTTGGTTATAAGCATCACAGCATCGTGAGGGCAGGAACCGGGCCTGGTTTTTGGTTCAGCATTATATCCCCAGCGCTTATAGTTAGGATCTCAACAGATATTTCATGAATGAAAAGACTAGAAGTTCATAAAGAAGGTGTTCAGTTCAGTTCAGTTGCTCAGTCGTGTCCGACTCTTTGCGACCCCATGAATCGCAGCACGCCAGGCCTCCATGTCCATCACCAGCTCCTGGAGTTCACTCAGACTCATGCCCATCGAGTCTGTGATGCCATCCAGCCATCTCATCCTCGGTCGTCCCCTTCTCCTCCTGCCCCCAATCCCTCCCAGCATCAGAGTCTTTTCTAATGAGTCAACTCTTCGCATGAGGTGGACAGAGTACTGGAGTTTCAGCTTCAGCATCAGTCCTTCCAATGAACAGGACTGATCTCCTTTAGGATGGGGCTCATTGGATCTCCTTGCAGTCCAAGGGACTCTCAAGAGTCTTCTCCAACACAACAGTTCAAAAGCATCAGTTCTTCGGCGCTCAGCCTTCACTGAAGGTCAAAGTGTCACCAGGGAAGACACATATTCTGTAGCTGCCATGTTGCCCAGAGGGTACTTCTGCTATGATTCATGTGGCTTGGGGTTATTCTCCATTTTTGCTAGTCAGAGTCTCTTTCTACTGTTTGGAACCAAAAAACAAAACAAAACAAAAAAACACCTTCCATTATATAATCTCCCTGAGCCTGAGTTTCTTTACCTGTAAAATAGAGGTAATAATAGCTTGCCACTGTTGGGACAATTGTGCTTAGTTGTATCTGACTGTTTGCAACCTCATGGACTATAGCCCGCCAGGCTCCTCCAGTTCATGGGATTGTCCTGGAAAGAATACTGGAGTGGGTTGCCATTTCCTCCTCTAGGGGATCTTCCCCATCCAAGGATCAAACCTGTGTTTCCTGCATTGCAGGCAGATTCTTTACCACTGAGCCACCTGGGAAGTCCAGTAATGGAAGTAATTACTGGTACTAATAGTACCTTCCATGTATTCATTTTAATAAGGATTACATCAATGAACTCAGTGTTCACCAAGATGATGAGAGAAAAGGAGAAAGATGGTGCCAAGTGTATTTCCTATCCTGCTGTAACAAATTATCACATATTAAATGGCTTAAAACAACCACATTTATTCTCGTATAGCTCTGGAGATGGAAAGTCCAAATTGGGTCAGCAGGGCTGCCATCCTTCTGGAGGTTCTAGAGAAGAATCCATTGCCTTGCCTTTTCTAGGGTTGCCCTTTTTGTCTAAAGGTCACCTGCATTCCTTGGCTCATGATCCCCCATCATTCCAACCTCTGTTCCTGTTGGGATCCCTCCTTCTCTGCCTCTTACCCTCTTGTCTCTCTCGTATAAGGATGCTTGTGACTGCACTGAGCCTATCTGGAGAGTCTATGATGGTCTCTCCATCACAAGATGCTTAATTCAGTCTAAAGACTCATTTTGCCAAGTGCCTTTTGTCATGTAAGGTATCACTTTTCTTTGGAGGGCTCTTATGCAGCCTACCACTCCATGTGTCTGAGATTTTGATTTGTAACATTTATGTGGTTATAATGGAGAAGGAAATGGCAACCCACTCCAGTGTGACTGCTTTGAGAATCCCAGGGACTGGGGAGCCTGATGGGCTGCTGGCTATGGGGTCGCACAGAGTCGGACACGACTGAAACGACTTAGCAGCAGCAGCAGCATGTGGTTATAAATATTCCAAGATTCCAAGAAAAATAAGTTATCTTCCCTGACTTCAGTGTTTATAATACTGTTGGGGAAATGAACCATTTGCCATTCCGTGAAGCCCCAGGCAGTGGTCAATGCTGCGCTGAGAGGTGAAGGTGGTTTTGAGAATATGAAGATGAATGTAAGGATCCTTCGTTTCACTGGGTATCTCCTCTGCTCAGACCTGCAGTTTACAACCTCATGGGCTGTTGCCTGCTCAGATTCTGGGGGCCAGGAAAGACGATGGGAGTGTTGTCTCCTGGAAGTGTGGCACACAGCATTCCTACCTTCTCCTCACAGGAAGTGGGAGCTTTGGGAAAGGCAAGGTGGAATCTCTTCACTAGATCAGCAGACGTCTTTCCTTTCTACTTTTGTAGATTCCTGTGGTCTGCATGTCTGTGTTTCCCCCAAATTCACATGTTGAAATCCTAACCCTAAATGTGACAGCATCAGATGTAGGGTGTTTGGGAGGTGCTTAAGTCACGAGGGCAGAGCCCTTCTGAATGGGATTAGTGCTCTTATAAAAGAGCGCCACAGTGGAAAATAACCTGCCTGCCAATGCAGGGGACACAAGTTCGATCCCTGGTCCAGGAAGATTCCATGTGCTGCGGAGCAACTGAGCCCGTGGGCCACAACTACTGAGCCCTCACACCTAGAGTCCATGCTCCCCAACAAGAGAAGCCGCCACAGTGAGAAGCCCGTGCCCTGCAATGGATAGTGGCCTCTGCTTGCCACAACTAGAGAAAGCCCGTGGGCAGCAACAAAGACCCAGGGCAAACATAAATATTTAAAAAATTAAATTAAAAAAAAATAGAAGAGTTGCCAGAGAGCTCCTCTCTCCCCTTGGGACTTGTGAGGCCACAGCAGCAGCTCTGCACCACTTACCTGCTCACGCTGGTCCCCTGATCTTGGACTTAGAGCCTCTAGAACTGTGAGTACTGCATTTCTGCTGTTTATGATGAACCCAGTCTGTGGTATTTGTGTTACAGCAGCCCAAACAGACTGAGACTCTGATGATTTGATAAATTTCATATGTACCCTACAACCCTTAGCATTAATTTTGGCTTAGGGTCAGACAGGTAAATTGATGGTTAAAAGGGGGTAAGTGTCAAGGGGGAAGGCATGTCCCCCTCCTCCAGCTTCCCAGAGCCCTGGAGAAATTGTGTCAGTTAGAAATAGGACAGGATGGTCCAAAGAGCAAGAAATTGGCTGCTGGATCACCCAGGGTGATGCAGCGTGCGTTATTCCTGGAAAGCAGGAAACCACACCCTTCTCTCAAGATAGCAAAGCCCCACTGCCGACAGAGATAAAGACAGTCTGTGGGCAATTTAACGGGGGTGCTTCAAGGGAGCCTACCACCGGGAGTCCAGATAGACATTACTCAGCTTCCAAGCCCTCAGGTAGCTGACTCTGCGTCTGGCATGTGGCTAGAATGAGTTAGGTCGTTCATTGGTGAAGTCTTAGTTTTTCAGCTGGCATCTGTCCTGGGACCTGGTCCATGATCTCTGCTTTCCTGGAATAAAAATTGTGATGTGTGTCTCAGTAAGGATTACTTGATATGTGTGAGCTCTGTGCCAAATACGAAGGTTTTAAAACTTACTTACATGTCAAATTAAAAAAATTTTTATTATGTGTTTATTCATTTGGCCTTGTTGGGTCTTCGTGGCTGCATGCAGACTTTTTCCCCTAACTGCAGAGAGCAGGAGCTTCTCTCTAGTTGCGGTACGCAGGCTTCTCATTGTGGTGGCTTCTCTTGTTGCAGAGCTCAGCCTCTTGGATGCCTGGGCTTTAGTCGTTGTGGCCCACGGGCTTAGTTGCTCCGCATCAGGTGGGATCTTCCTGGAGCAGGGATCGAACCCGTGTCTTTTGCATGGGCAGGTAGATTCTTTACCATTGAGCCACCAGGAAAGCCCTTATTGTGGCTTCGATTTGCAGTTCCTTGATAGTTAGTGGGCATCTTTTCTTGTGCTCATTGGCTGTTTGTATATCTTCCTTGGAGAAATAATCTGTTCAGATTCTTTGCCCATTTTGTAATGAGTATATTCAATCTTGAAGGCACTCCTAAATGATTACATACAGCAGCCACTATAGAATAGGGATTCACTGTGGGCGCTCTGCTGTTGGTGGCCTCGATTTGAATCTCACTTTGGCCATGTATTAGTACATGACCTTGACCATTCTCTCCAGACCTCAGTTTTTCTTGTCCTATTGGAATAGAAATATTAGCGACGTCTTAAGGTTGTTGTAAGGATTAAAAAGGCAGCACATATCAAAGGCTTAGTAAGAATTAATAAGGACTCAGTAAATATTATTAATACCCATAATGGAAATAACATTAACACTTACCAAGCATACAACATTTCATTTCGTCTACACAGCAATCTTGCAAAATAGCTTTAATCATCTCCATTTTACAAGCAAGGAAGCTGAAGCTCAGGGAGATGAGGGAATGTGTCCCCCGGCTACACAGCTGGTAAGAGACGGAGCGGGTTCCTACTTGGATCTGAATGACTGCAGTGCTGTGCCGTGCTTAGTCGCTCAGTCATGTCAGGCTCTTTGTGACCCCCTGGACTGTAGCTCGCCAAGCTCCTCTGTCCATGGAGATTCTCCAGGCAAGAACATTGGAGTGGGTTGCCATTTCCTCCTCCAGGAGATCTTTCCAACCCAAGGGTTGAACCCAGGTCTCCCAAATTGCCAGTGGATTCTTTACCATCTGAGCCACCAGGGAAGCCCATATATATATTTATATGGTGGCTTCTGATTTTCCACCTTTACTATGAGAGAGGTTGCTCCTGTTTATGGAGGGAAATGCCTCCACCGTAGTGGCCCTGATTGGAGCAGGACTCTGTGACTTCTAACACAGTAACTGACTGAAGGGCCCTCCTCAAATGTTAGTCTCTAGAAAGGTTTTAGGTTCCTGCTCTTCAAGTGCAATTGTCATCAAGCAAATACTGTCAGAGAAGAATCAGTCTTTTGGCTCTCCGAGCAGCACAAGAACAAGAGCCTTATGAAAGGTGGTAAAAGGGAGCCAAGATGAAAGCGGTCGACCCATTTTTTAAGAAAGATTGGTATGATGTGAAAGCACCAGCTGCATTCAGTGTAAGAAATATTGGGACAATATTTGTCATGAGACCTCAAGGAACCAAAATCGTATCTGATGGCCTCAAGTGTTGTGTTTTTTGAAGTGACCCTTGTTGATCTGTAGGATAAAGTAGCTGCACTGAGAAAATTCAGACTCATTACTGAGGATGTTCAGGGCAAAAACTGCCTAATTTCCATTGCCTGGATCTCGTCATTGACAAAATATGCTCCATGGTTAAAAAAATGGCAGACCATGATTAAAGCTCTTGTTGATGTCAAGATTATCATGGTTATTTGCTTCATCTGTTCTGTGTGGGTTTTACTAAAAAATGCAACAATTAGATTTGGAAGGCTCCTATGCCCAGCACCAAAAGGTCCACCAGACCTGCAAGAGGTTGATGGAAATCATGGCCTGAGAGGTGCAGATAAATGACTTGAAAAAGGTGGTCAATAAATTGATTCCAGGGCTTCCTTTCTGGGGCAGTGGCTAAGAATCTGCCTGCCAATGCAGGGGCACCAGTTCAATCCCTGGTCAGGAAGATCCCACATGCCGCAGGGCAACTAAGCTCATGTCCCACAACTGCTGAGCCTGCACTCTGGAGTCCCATAAGCCGCAACTACAGAGTCCATGTGCTGCAACTCCTGAAGCCCGTGCACCCTGAGCCTGTGCTCCGCAACGAGAAGCCTCCACAATGAGAAACTCCACACGCTGCGATGAAGAGTAGCCCCCGCCCGCCACAACTAGAGAAAGCCTGAGTGTAGCAATGAAGACCAGCACAGCCAAAACGACCATACATAAATAAATAATTTTAAAAATACATCGATTCCAGACAGCATTGGAAAAAACATAGAAAATTCTTGCCAACCTTTCCACTCCATGATGTATCTGTTAGAAAAGTAAAAATGCTGAAGAAACCCAAATTTGAATTAGAAAAACTCCTGGAGCCACATGTTGAAGGTAGCAGTTCTGGAAAAGCTACTGGGCATGAGACAAGTAGTAAAGCTGAACAAACTGATGGATATGAGCCACTTCTCCAATAATTTTTTTAAAATTCAGACTTTTAATGGCGACAAATAAAAGGTCTTATTTGTGACATTTTTGTGGTCATTCTTTTTAGGTAATCTGACAGCTTGTTGAATTATGTGTTCTGATTTGATAGTAATGTGAATTTTCTGGGGAAAAAAAAGGGGGAATCAGAGAAGAACGTAGTCATGAAATCATCACCAGTTTATTTGGACAGATAAAAACTATAGCATCCCATGGCCAAGGATGTGTTCATCTCACTTTGGGCAGGTTTTTGAGTCGGAGGATCTTTTCGTACAACCCTGGCAAGCTCTCCCTGTTTAGCATGGCTTCTCCTTCGAGAACCTCACAGAGCTAACTGGAAAAGGATGAAAGACAAGGATCTAGGGAGGCGCGCTCTTTTCCCAGAACCACTGTTTAGGTTTCTTGTGTAGTTCCCCATGGTGACATTAGGTGTCACCTTTGAGTCACCTGAGGCCAGTCTGAGCACCTGACAAAACGCCTCATTTCCCGTTTCTGGCTCTCTAAAATCCAGTTTGGAGGCATTCATTACCAGGCCCCAAAGCAGTTTGGATAATCTGGGTCTCATTTACGGAACCAAGCTTGTCCCTAAGAAGAGGCTCCCAGCAGCTGAATAAGGTAAAAGGGGCTCTGTGCCTGTGACTTTACAACTGATTTCCTGTTGTTGAAAGGAGGTGGTGATGGATGAGGCTTCCCTGATGGCTCAGCAGGTAAATAATCTGCTTGCAGTGCAGGAGACATAGGAGACGTGGGTTCCATCCCTGGGTTGGGAAGATTCCCTAGAGGAAGGCATGGCAACCCACCCCAGTATTCTTGCCTGGAGAATCCCATGGACAGAGAAGCCTGGCTGGCTACAATCTATGGAGTCACAAAGACTGAAGTGACTAGGCATGCATGCATGATGTATGGATAAGAGACAGTTTATGCAAAGGCCCTACCAGCTCAGAGCCCTATTCTTCCAGAGTTCTCTGCTCTGCCCTGTCTCATTGGCTCACACCCGTGTCTACACTAGGCTGTGAGCAACTGTGGGCAATGGGGGAGTGGGGGCTCTTTCCTTTCCTCCCTCCTTCCTTCCCTTCCTTCTTCCCTCCTTTCTTTTCTTCATTTCTTCCCTTCCATCTTTCCTCCCTCTCTCTCTTTCTTCCTTCTATTCCATGCATCTTAAGTGCCAGACACTGGAGCTAAAACAGAGAACAAAACAGCCAGTCTCTACTCCTTCGTGGAATTGACATTCTGATTCCTTACTTGTCTGTAAGTTCTCAGCACTTAGCACATGGTAGGCACTTAACTGCTTTCATGGCTTAGTGTATACTCTTCCAGTTTTTTCCTATGTGTATACTAATATGATACATGATATTTAAATTTTAGATGGAAATGAGATTGTGCATTAATACTATATATATATATATACATATACATATACTATATGTGTATATATATATATATTCTGTAACTCACCACCCCCACCCCAGCTTAATAGTGTCTCGTGGCCATCTTTCCAGGTTAGAATATAGAAATCGACTTCAGGGTTTGCAGGTCCCCAAGATGCTATTTGGGCTTCCCAGGTGGTGCTAGTGGAGATGCTAGTGAAGATCCCCTGGAGAAGGGCATGGCAACCCACTCCAGTATTCTTGCCTAGAGAAATCCCATGGACAGAGGGGCCTGGTATGCTACAATTTATAGGGTGACACACAGTCGGACACGTCTTAAGGGACTTAGCAAGCAAGAGAACAAGCAAGATGCTATTTGGAGTTGCTCCACTCCTTGGAGTCTAGAAAAAAATTGGCTTCAACCCAAATTCATTCCCTGTGGAATCTCAGGGTCAGGTTAGGATTGTGAATGGGCAAGATGTTCATGTTCTCATGGTCCCTTTTGGTCCCTATTTATGCTGCTTCTTTTAATTTCATTCAATATATTTGATTAATCTCCTACTATTAGACATTGAGGTTGTTTCCAGTCTTTTCCTATCGCAAACAGTACTGTAGTGAAAAAGCTTGTTTATCCTTTGTTTTATGTGTTGAATAAATTGCTGTAACTGGCATTGCTGGGTCAGTTTAGCAACACATATTGCTATAGATACAGGTATTATCTATGAATACTGTTCAGTTGCCTTCACAGAAGCTGTACTACTTTTCATTCCCAATAGGATATGTTACAAATTGTGATCTTTGCTTAACTGTGCAAATATACACACACACACACCTTTTCATATTCTTTTCCTTTTTTTTTTTTTTGGTGAATTGTTGATCTACAGAAGCTTTTTACGTGTCAGAGAAACTATCCTTTTGTAACTTAAAGTACAGATTTTTTTCTTAGTTTATTATTTATTTTCTTATCATCCTTTTTTTAAAAAACCGCTGCTTAGTATCCCATAAATAATTTTAAGCAGTCTCTTTTTGCTAGACATCTTGGTTGTTTTCAGTTGTTGGCTGTTATAAATGACACAGATCTACTAATCTGCAGTGCGTCTCTTTATGCTAAATTCCTAAAAGTGGAACTGCTTGGTGAAAGCAAGTGCTGTGCTGTGCTTAGCCGCTCAGTCATGTCCAATTCTTCGTGACTGCATGGACTGTAGTCCGCCAGGTTCCTCTGTCCATGGGGATTCTCCAGGCACGGATACTGGAGTGGGTTGCCACGCCCTCCTCCAGGAGATCTTCTTAACCCAGGAACTGAACTGAGATTTCCTGCATTACAGGCAGATTCTTAGCCAGCTGAGCTACCAGGGAAGGCCTGATGAAAGAAAATGGACCATAAAGGTCTTTTGATACATATCGGGCCTTGGATATTTTTAAAGTCTTGTATTTATTTAACTTTTTTGTTTGGTTGCACTGGGTCTTGGGTGTAGTATGCAGGGCCTTTAGCTTTAGCTGTGGCATGTGAGATCTAGTTCCCTGACCAGGGATTGAACCTAAGCCCCTTGCATTGGGAGCGTGCAGACTTAGCCACTGGACCACCAGAGAAGTCCTTCTTTTTATTATTTAAAAACAACAGTTATTTAGTAGTTTTTTGAAAAAAATATCCCATGTCCCAACAGCCCATCCACTCAGAGTGGTGAGTCTAATCTATCCTCCCACTCCTTTTCACTTGCTCTGTATTATTTTGAAACAAATCATTTCATCTATAAAGATCAAAGAATATAGAGAGATGCTATCTTTGGATGAGAAATTCACCATCTCTCCCCCAGTTCTAGGTAGTGGCAATGGAAAGCTACTGCGATGCTGTTTAGAGTCTTCCTCCTGGAGCCTGCTGGGGGCGAACATTGAATCCCATTGGCATGCCCCTTCTCTGGAGCTCTGCTCTTGGTTTGCAGACAGGACAAATGTTCACCCACATGGATGACTCAGCTATCCCTAAGCCTCTTTGGTTCACTGCAGAATCCCCACAGACCCAAAAGCTTTGCTTCAACCGTATGTTTTCACTTATTTATTTTTTATTCATTCCAGAGGCAGGCAGGAAATTGCCATTGGCCCATGAGTCATGCAGGAATCTTTCCTCTGCCCTTTCCCATTTGGATGTGGCTTCCTTGAAAAACACCCAGGTGGACGGGCGCTTCTCCCACACAGTCTTGATTTCGTGGGCACTGACTCTGGCTGGTGGAGGGCTCTACCTGTTCCACAGCTGAGCCCCAGAGCCTTGGGGCATTGCCCAGGGCCTACCCAGGACCCTCCAGGCCATATTCTGAAAATTCCTCCTGCTTCTGACAGGCCTCCAGTCTCCTTCCTTAGCTGGCTTCACCCCAGGGGTACTGGGCATTGAGGGGGTTGGGGTGGACACTGTTAGCCAGGCCCGCTTCCTCATTTACACAGCACCAGTTACTGCCAAGACAGCTGGTAGCTCTCAGAATTTGGGAAGCAGAGAATCAATAGGGGTGCAGCAGTATCCGTAGCAGCTGCTGGCTGCCTCGCTGTCTCTGCACGAATGACCTGACCCAGTGCCGGCACCATCGTGCCGGAGCCTTCCCATCTAGCTCACTAAAGCCTCCAGTGCCCTGCAGACAGGCATTTCATTATTCTGATTTTACCCAAGAGGCTCTCAGAGAGACCAGGGGATGCAATGAAAATTATATAGCTTGAGCAGGTCCTGGTACCGGAGTTCTGAATCCAGGTCCTTAAGGTGGAATTTTGACCCTAAGGTCCTCAACCTTTTGATTCATTTTTAAAATTCGTTTTATTTTTATTTGTTTATTTGGCTGTGTCAGGTCTTAGTTGTGGCACTTTGGGGGCGCTTAGCTGTGGCTCAAGGGCTTGGCTTCCCCTGGCACGTGGGGTTTTAGTTCCTCGACCAGGGATCAAACCCACGTCCCCTGCACTGGAAGGCAGATTCTGAACCACTGGACCACCAGGCAAGTCCTTTGATTCATTTTTTAAAAACAAAGCAGGTACAGGTCATAGCAGAGAGGCTGTCCAATCAAATCCCACTCTGAGGCCCAACCTGGAGAAACCAAGGGCAGTAAGGTCAGGTTGGGGATGCCATGAACAGTGGCTAATGACACTTTTCCGGGTATAAGTGATTGCCAGATGAGGCTTCCAGAGGGAAAGTTTGCTTGTAAGTAATGGCCTCTGACCTCTTTGGGCTACTATCTGTGTTACTGAGGGCAAGCTTCTATTGCTTGCCACGTGACAGGACAGTAAATTGAGGGATGAGTTGTTGGGGCAAGGAACAGCAGCTTATTTAGAAAGCCAGAAAACTGAAAGATGGTAGACTAGCGCCACAGAGAGTTGGACATGCCCTAACAACTGAACAAGTGTCCCAAAGAACCATCTTTCCTGAGTTAGAATTCAGGCTTTTATACAAAGTGGAGGAGGTAAAGTCCCGATTCTGGTCAGATTCTGGAAGAGATGTGTTAATTTCTTCCTCCTTATAGTCGTTCACATGTGGGTCTGGTCAGGAGGTTTTCTATTAGGTAACAAAGGTATTTCAGCTTAACATTCATTACATGGGAGCCAGGGTTCTCAGAGATAGGGCATTATGTATGATTTACTCCTATGGGCAATATCCCTTTTGTGATTAACTTGCGGACGACAGAGGATGAGATGGTTGGATGGCATCACTGACTCAATGGACATGAGTTTGAGTAAACTCTGGGAGTTGGTGATGGACAGGGAGGCCTGGCATGCTGCAGTCCATAGGGTTGCAAAGAGTCGGACACAACTGAGCAACTGAACTGAACTGAACTGACTGAACTGCAGCAAAAGCAATGGAAGACAAAGTGTAAAGTAAAAGAAACAGATCCAATACGGAGTCAGAATTATAGCTAGAGATGAGAGGGGGACGTCTTAGTTCAGCAATGGGCCACATGGGGGCTTTGGAATGTTCTCCTGTCACTCTGAATGGACAGACCTGTATATCCATGCAGAGTGGAGTACTTTGCCCAAGTGGGGATGCCGGGGGTTGTGGTCTTCTCTGCCCACCTCATCAAGACTCTGAGCCACCAGGGGAACCATGGAACATCAACATGGTAGAAATTTTCCCTTCTTATAAGGAGAGGGAAATTTGCACATGGACAGACATCTGGGAGAATGCATCTGAGGTATATGATAGAGGTGAATATTGGAGCCAAGGAATGCCAAGGATTGCTGGCAATGTCCAGAAGCTGGAAGGAGTGAGGAAAGTTCTAGAGCCTCCAGAAGAACCAAGCCTACCAACACCTTGATTTCAGACTGCTGGCCTCTGGAACCAGGAGATATGTCTGTTGTTTCAAGCCACCCTGTTGTGAAAGTTGTTACCTAAGAAACAAACACAGTTGGTTAATTATTTTGTTTGCTTACTTGTTTATGGTTTTTCTTCCAATTGACAAGACTCTTATTTGTTTATTCTCTCTTGTATCCCTAGCGCCCAGCTGTGGGTCAAACACAGAAAGAACTCACCACATATTTTTGGATGACTCAAATCTCTCACGTAATCAGCCATAACATCTTGTCAACTGTAGCTTGTCTTGTGTTCATTGCCTTGTATCATGTTCTTCACTCTCACTTGAGGTCATCATCTCCCTCTGAGGTTTTTCTGGGCAGCTGGGTGTATCTTCCTTGCTGTGCCCAGGCTTTCTCTAGCTGTGGCAAGTGTGCTTCTCATTGCATTTGCTTCCCTTTTGGGAGCACAAGCCCTAGGGAGCTCAGGGTTCAGTAGTTTCAGCTCTCAGGCTCAGCAGTTGTGGCTCCAGGGCATGTGGGATCCTCCCCAAAGAGGGATTGACTTCTTGTCTCTTAACTATTATTGCACCATCAGAGAAACCCTCTCCCTCTGAATTTTTGTAGGAGCCTTCCATCTTGTCTCCTTGCAGTTTAACTTTTTCTCTTCTTTTTAACACACATCCGATCTTCTCACTTCCCCACTGTAAACCCTTTATTCTTTCCCCGCTGTCTATATTAGCTGTTGGACCTTGGGTGTGTGGGTATGTGTGACCATGTGTGTGTTCAGTTGTGACCCCATGGACTGTAGCCCACCAGGTTCTTCTGTCCATGGAATTTTTCAGGCAAGAATGCTGGAATGGATTGACACGCCCATCTCCAGGGGATCTTCCTGACCCAAGGACTGAATCTGCATCTCTTGCGTTGGACCTGGGGTATGCGCCATTAACTCAGCCTCAGTTTCCTCATCTGTGGAATGGGAGTAATAATTGCACCTACCTCCCACCAAGCTGATGTGAAGATTAGCTGAGAATCAATTGATTCTCACACAGCACAATGCCCAGCACATCACAGGGGCCCTGTGAGTGCTGGTTTTCACCATTAAGTCAGGATTTGTGTGGGATTGAGGCTAGAGACCTGAGGCCATATAAAACGAGTCCTTTGTTAAGATGGAAAAAAGCATTTAAAAAATCATGCATTCAAAATTGCCTTACCCAATCAAGTGATTAAAAAGCAGAGTTTGTCTGGCCTTTTGGCCTGTTAAAGTTTGGAGAAGACATCTATTTTGAAAGCATGAGTTTGCATATCATTAAACACACAATGAAAACACATTAAGTGAAAAATTTAAAGTAGGCTCATGTTTATATTAAAATTATATCATTTGTACCATAGACATAATCTTAAATGTGAGAATAAAGGAATTGATTTTAATCATGGCTCAGAATTGATGCTCTCTATTTCTAAAAACCTCTTAATCAGGAAATTTCCCAAGAGAAATTGTTTAAAATATAGGGTAACACATGTGAGAGCAATTCCAGAATTTAATGTGTGCAAATTACTCATATATTCATAATTTTATTATAGCATATTGGGTTTGGGGAATCAAGCCCAGGTGAAGAGAAGCTTAAAAAGGCCCATAAGTGAAATGAATTTAAATATTGCAACTACCTTCCTGTCGACCCAGAGTGTTCACTAAAGCACTAGCAATTTTAATAAGGTTGGAAGTTCTTGTTGATTTGAAAGGCTAAATTGGTGAGAACCTCTTTTTTTTTTTTTTTAAAGCTTTCTTTCAAAAAGTCAGACTTTCTGTAGACTTGAACAATTCTGTAATGTGGTCAGATGCTCTTCTCAAGCTGCTTTGTTTGATTTGGCAAGTTTTAAAAATAGTGCCAGCAGGGAAGATAGTAAATGATTGAAAACAGAAATATGAACATGGCTTGCTAGTATTATTATTTACTACTTATTAAAATTAGAAATTCTCTTAAAAGTTAATAGGCGAGAGACTTCCCTGGTGGTCCAGTGGTAAAGATTTCACCTTCCAATGCAAGAGTGTAGGTTTCGATTTCGGGTCAGGGAGTTAAGATCCCACATGCCTCGTGGCCCCCAAATCCAAACATAAAACAGAAGTAATATTGTACCAAATTCAATGAAGACTTTATAAAATGGTCCACATCAAAAGAAAAAAAATCTTAAAAAAGTTAATAGGCAAGACAGAGAGGCTTTTGGCCAAAGTATAATAGACTGGGAGGGCATCTTCGTGTGTGTGTGTGTGTGTGTGTGTGTGTGTGTGTGTGTGTGTGTGTGTGTTTCATGACCTTTCTGCCTTGTGATGCATCTATTTCTGGACCCGTCTCAGTCATTGCAGATCCTTGGTTTCCTAGAATCACTGAGAGGAGGTAAAGACTGTTTGACAAGAAGACTGGAGATTTTACTGTCTCCTGGGAGCATATCAGGCCATGGAAAATTGAACCATGACTTGGGCCTGTGCCCAGTTGTGGAAGAACTCTCTCCACGGTCTTATTTTATTCAGTTCAGTTCAGTTCATTTGCTCCGTCATGTCCGACTCTTTGCAACCCCATGGACGGCAGCACGCCAGGCTTCCCTGTTCATCACCAACTCCCAGAGCCTGCTCAAACTCATGTCCTTTGCATCAGTGATGCCGTCCAACCGTCTCATCCTCTGTCGTCCCCTTCTCCTCCCGCCTTCAATCTTTCCCAGCATCAGGGTCTTTTCCAGTGAGTTGGTGCTTCACATCAGGTGGCCAAAGGATTGGAGTTTCAGCTTCAGCATCAGTCCTTCCAATGAACATTCAGGACTGATTTCCTTTAGAATTGACTGGTTGGATCTCCTTGCAGTCCAAGGGACTCTCAAAAGTCTTCTCCAACACCACAGTTCAAGAGTATCAATTCTTTGGTGCTCAGCTTTCTTTATAGTCCAACTCTCACATCCATACATGACTAGTAGAAAAACCGTAGCTTTGACTAGACGGGCCTTTGTGTTATTTTGTTAAAAGTTAAATCTCCTGAAATGGTCTTTGCTTACACATATACACCTTCATGTTGTATACAGTGAAAGCAATACAGACAGGAACTTCCCTGATGGTCCAGTGGGTAAGGCCCCGTGCTCCCAATGCAGGGGGCCCAGGTTCAAGCCCTGGTCAGGAAACTAGTTCGCATATCCCACAGCTAAAAGAGCCCACATATTGCAACTAAACATTCCGTACGCCAAGATGAAGCTTGACGATCACACATGCTGTAAGCAAGACCCAGAGCAGCCAAATAAAGAAGGAAAGAAAGAAAATAGTACGGATGAAATGATAGTGTTTCTTGACCCTCTTACTCTCCCCTGCCCCCTCCACTTGGGACCCTGGTTCCTCATTCCAAGTTCAATAGCCATCGTTGTTACCATTTCCATGCATCTCCTTCCAGGTATTTTCTGTGCATTTTAAACATGTATGCATGGAGAAACCGAGTTTGTACATGGTTTCTAATTCACATTAAAAAAAAATTCTAAGCTATACGTGCTCCTAGTTGAAGGCTCCAATCATTAAGTTCTGCAGGAGGAACAGCAGGCCCAGCTGGCCCTGTTTCTACTTCTCTGTTCATGGTGCCCTAAAGTGAACACTTTCAACTCATTCCTGATCCCTCTCTAACTCTCAGTAACATGCTTAGATGTCTACTTCAGATGTTTTCAGCTTCAGGCATTGTCTTTTGACTTCCCAGGGTGGAAAAGGCTTTAGACTTCCATTTTAGGCTATCGCCAGCAATCGCTCAACCCCTTTCTGTGCTCCTCTCATCGTGGTACCAAAATCTTGGTTAGATCAATATTTGCATTGTTATAAACATGGATGTGCCTTTCACTGCTGAGCCATGTTGAATACCATGGAGGTCGGGGGTCTGTTTTTTATTTGCTTTCTTGACATTGGTAATGGTTAAGGTTCCCCATGTCACCTTCTATATTCTCACCACTAATTAAGCTGTAAGCTCTCTCTCCAAATCGTCCCCACTCCTATATGCATTAGGTTTTCCATCAGCCTTATCCTGGAGTGACTCTCCAGGAGCCTTTCGACCTGGTCCATTTGGGACTATCTTCTCTCTAAGCTCCACGTATAGATGTTACCCTGGGAACTTCTTTTCCATCACCCTGGGATTGCTTCTCCTTTCTCTTGAGCTGGATTTCCTCTTGCTTGGGTATTTTCCTCTTTCTTGGTGTGTTTATTTATTACCCCCTCCAGTAGATTTCTGAGGAAAGATACATGGGTATTATGTGTAATTTTTCTGTAAGAGAGATCTTATTAGACTGTTGTTCTATGTTATTCCTTTTTTCCACTTAGCCTTGTGTTTTGACAATATCTTCCCATTGGTGTGAATAATTTCCCTCTTATTTTAATGGTTGAGTAGATCATAGAAACCCTCTTAACTGAAACAATCGGCATTCTCTGTTGGATACTTGGCTTCCCAGGTGGCGCTAATGGTAAAGAATCTGCCTGCCAACACAGGAGACTCCAGTTCGAACCCCAAGTAGGAAATTCCATAGACAGAGGAGCCTGGCAGGTTAAAGTCTATGGGGCTGCAAAGAGTTGGACACGACTGAGCATGCACGATATTTCATTGAAAATCAGAACCATAAGAAAGACGTACGGTGGCAAAGAGTGGCTCAAAGCTCACCAATTCTGTTCTATTCTTTTCCTCCCAAGAAGACTCCCCTGCAGTTAGGGTGAGGGCTGTGTGCCAGGGGATTGACCAAAGACAAGTGAAATATGTAAATGTATGTATTAGGGTTCTCCAGAGGGACAGAACCAATAGGGTATATATAGAGAGATTTATTATAAGGAATTGATCACGGAGGCTGAGAAGTCCCAAGATTTGTAGTCAGCCAGCTGGACATCCAGAAAGTCAATGGTTTGGTTCTAGTCCAAGTCTGAAGGCTGATATTCCAGCTCCAAGACAGTTGGGCACAGAGGGTGGATTTTGGAGCCTTTTGTTCTATTCAGGTCTTCAATGAATTAGATGAGGCCCACCCACACTGGCGAGGGCCATCTGCTTTCCCTAGTCTACCAACTCAGATGCTCACCTCATTCAGAAACATCTTTATAGACAGAGGCAGAATAATGTTTGACCAATATCTGTGCACCCTGTGGCCCAGTCCAGTTGACACATATGACGCATCATCACAATGTGACAGGTCCCTTGCAGACCGTGCCCTAATGCCCCTGGTGGATCCCTCTATACGGTCTTTCTTTCCTCCCTGTGGTGCTTTTGCAGGCCACATATGAGAGGTGATGGAGTCGGAGGGAAGGTGCCTGGACCCTGGTTCACCACCTGTCCATAATGATATTAACAAATGAATGAATGAATAACCGGGAAAGAAGGAAAAGCCCTTCCTTACAGAACAATGCCAACTCGCACATGTACAAGGAACGATGGAATTAGAAAGTCACCATCTGTCAGCCACCGCAGTGAGGAGTGTTTCGGGCAAAAATCTTCAATGGATGCTAAAATTAGTAGATGAAAGATTGACGAGAAACTGGATATTTGCATGGTTTTAAAATAAATCCGAGTACGATATTTATAAATGAGGAAGGTTAAAAGTAAAAATTTAGAATGCAGAAACCCGGCTAAGACCATCTTAACCAGTAATCCAAATGGACATCACCAGCAGTGTGTCAAATACACATCCTGTGTCTTTGATACAAAGCACTGAGAGGGACCAATATCACATCTGTGGTGTTCTGACCACGTGTGCATCAGGGAGAAAAATGCACTGAACTCCAATCAAGGGACATTCTAAAAAGCAATAGGCCTGTGCTCTTTTAAAAATTACTTGTTTATTTATGGCTGTGCTGGGTCTTCTTTGCTGGCTGGACCCTTCTCTGTGGTAAGCAGGGGCCACTCTCCAGTGGTGGTGCATGGGCTTCTCGTTGCAACAGCTTCTCTTATTGCAGAGCACAGGCTCAGTAGTTGTGGAGCATGGACTTAGTTGCTCCCAGGCATGTGGGATCTTCTCGACCCAGGGATCAAACCCATGTCTCTTGCACTAGCAAGTGAATTCTTTACCACTGAGCCACCAGGAAATCCCTGGACCTGCGCACTTTTTTTTTTTTTTTCCATTTATCTTTTGGCCATGCAGCTTGTGGGATCTTAGTTCCCCAACCAAGGATTGAACTCAGGCCCTCAGCAGTGAATGGCTTCCCTGGTGGCCCAAATGGTAAAGAATCAGCCTGCACTGCTGGAGACCTGAGTTCAATCCCTGGGCCAGGAAGATTCCCTGGAGAAGGGAATGGCTGCCCACTCCAGTATTCTTGCCTGGAGAATTCCATGGACAGAGGAGCCTGGCAGGTTGCAGTCCATGAGGTCGCAAGGAGTCAGACATGACTGAGAGACTAACACTCAGCAGTAAGAGAAAGGAATCCTAACCAAGCAGTTCCCAAGAATAAACTTTTAAAATTTATTTTTATTACTTTTCTCTATTTTTTGTGCACATCACCTGCATATGGGATATTAGTTCCCTGACCATGGATTGAACCCAGGTCCCCTGCAGTGGAAGTGTGGTGTCTTAACCACTGGACCACCAGGGGTGTCCTAAGGGCCTGTGCTCTTTGAGAAATGCCCAGACAGTGAAAGGCAAAGACAGAGGAAGAGTTCCAGAGTCAAGGAGAATTGCTTTGTTCTTGAATTGGATTCTAGACCAGGAAGAAAAGCTGTTTTCTTTTGCTATTCATGGGAAATTGGTGAAATCTGAATAAGGTCTTAGATGACAGTATCCGTATTCATGATCATCAATATTAACTTCCTGATTTTAACAATCATACTGTACCTGTGTGATAGAATGTCCTTCTTTTTAGGGAATACACACCAACATATTTAAGGGTGAAGAAATATCATGTCTGCAAGTTGATTCCTAAGTCAGTCATAAAAATGACAAAATTATGTATATATAAAGAGAGACCCTGATGCTGGGAAAGATTGAAGGCCAAAGGAGAAGAGGGCGACAGAGGAGATGGTTAGATAGCATCACTGACTCATTGGACAGGAATTTGAGCAAACTCCCAGAGATAGTGACGGACAGGAAAGCCTGGTGTCCTGTAGTCCATGGGGTCTCAAAGAGTCGGACACGACTTAGTGGCTGAACAACAACAACAGAGACAGCATGCTCTAGAGAGAAGTAGACTTACAGAGCAAGTGTACAATGTCAGCATTTCTTTAAGTATGAAATTTATCAAAACAAAGTTCAGGGAATTTCTTGGTGGTCCAGTAGCTAGGATTTGGCTCTTTCATTGCCAAGCACTTGGGTTCAATCCCTGGTTAGGGAAGCAAGATCCTGAAAGCTGCACAGTGTAACCAAAACCAAAAATAAATAAATAAATAAAACAAAATAAAAATAAAAAAGTTAAAAACAAATTGGGATAATAGGAAACCTCTGCCATCATAAATCTCAATGTTGATTTCACCACAGTGAATTTTCTGAAAAGCAGTTTTCAGGTAGGATGTACTTTTTGTTACATAGTGACAATTATCATTGTAATTTTCTTTATTCTATGAAGGGGATCCATTAATTAAACAGTAAATGTGTTTAATGTTTAATTCATGTGACATTAAATGTGCCAAAGAAAATATATAGCAAGTTGCTTTTTAAAAATGTCTAATGCTTTTAGGTATTTTTGTGGATCGTTTGGATGGTATACTTATTTCCACTCAGCCTGAGAAGTTTGAGTTCATGGGGCTTACAAAATGTCCCACAATATTGACAGAAATAAAAAATGTATAAAAATAGAAAAACTCAAGAATGTATTTCTCCCAAGAGACAATGTTTACCCAAGTAAAAACCGATGTGCTTTGGGACTTCCTTGGCGATCCAGTGGTTAAGACTGTGTTCCCAATGCAGAGGGCCCGAGTTCAATCCCTGCTCAGGGAACGAGGTCCCTCACGCTGTAACTAAGACCTGGTGCGGTTGAAAACAAGCAAACCAAAGATCATGCTTATTAAAAAAAAATTTTTGATGTGCTATTATCAAGTCTTTCCAAAGTGTTTAAATTAGTTTTCAAATACACACTAACTCTTTTTATTTTTCACGTTTTTATGGTTTATGTGATATTTACACAAACAATGATAAGAAGCAGTACAAATGTAAATAGGTCTGGAAACACAGACAATTGACATTTGGAATAAACATGCAGTTCAACAAATGGGAACACACGTTCACCTCTGTGTGGCAGTTCAGTGTCTGCTCCCACTCTTGCTGTGGGCCCCACATGGTTGATCTGACAGACTGGCGAGTATTGATTAGTCCAGCTGGTTGGGTAACTGGAGATCATTAAAGGAAATTCGGTCTTCCCTGGCGGCTCAGTGGTAAAGAATCTGCCTGTTGATGCAGGAGATGCAGATTCAATCTTTGGGCTAGGAAGATCCCCAGGAGAAGGAAATGGCAACGCACTCCAGTATTCTTGCCTGGGAAATCCCATGGACAGAGGAGCCTGGCGGGCTACAGGCCATGGGGTCTCAGAGTTGGACACGACTTAGACACTAAACACCACCGCCACCAATGCTGCCAAAGGAAATTCACATTTTAATGACTAGTATGCCTTTACTGTATTTGGCTTCCCTGGTGACTCAGTGGTAAAGAGTTGCCTGCTGATGCAGGAGGTGCGGGTTTGATCCTTGGGTTAGGAAGAGCTGCTGGAGATCTTATTTGGCTTAATCATTCCCCTAGTGATGGACATTTCAAGAAGATATTCTAAGCCCTGATAATACAGTGTGTTCTAGTTATGACCCATCTCTATGGCAAAACAGATAACAAGAGAGGAAAGGGAAGCCATCCCTGATACTGTCTTGTTTAGGGGTTTTCAGTGTTTCACAGTTGGCAAGTCGGACACGACTGAGCAACGGAACTGAACTGACAGTTGGCAATGCCGTTCCTAAATTCAGCATGGTGTTTTAAAGAGCCTGATGAGGGTCTTTCCTGATGGTCCAGCTGTAAAGAATCCGCCTTCCAATGTAGGGGACATTGGTTTGATCCCTGGTCAGGGAAACTAAGAGTCCCATATGCCTCAGGGCAACCAGAGAAAGCTTGCATAACGAAACAAAGAGTCCAGACGCTGCAAGGAAGACCCAGTGCAGTCTAAAATAAAAAAAAAACAGAGCCTTGTTGCTAGCATTTTCACGTTGATGGGACGAGTGTCTATTAGAGAAAGCCAGAAGTAGCTCATTGTGTTGGTCAGCACTCTTTAAAATGCAAGACAGGAAAATAAATAAAAAAAATGCAAGACAGGGACTTACCTGGTGGTCCAGGGGTTAAGACTCTGTGCTTACAATGATGGGGGCTCAGGTTTGATCCCCGGGCAGGGAAATAGCATCCCACATTCTGTGTGGCCAAAAAAATTAGTTAAAAATACATTAAAAAAATGTAAGAGATAGAAAAGAAACTCATATGTGTTCCAAGGAAAGGAATTTATTGGCATATCTGAAAAGTCCCTAACTTTTGGCACTGCCGCCTTCAGAAGTTCAAATAGGTAAACATTTCCATTAAATTCATCTCTTCCTCCCAAATATTGAGATTCATTAAAGAGTGAATCATTTATTGGCTAGAGAAGTGTATCGATTAGTCACACATGCCTGTACATTTTGGTCTATGATGTATGTATCTGTAACAGCATTTCCTGAAATGGGTTCCTTAAGACATTAGTTCTGTGAATAGATGTTCTGTGAAAAAGGGTCCATGGTTGGACATGTTTGGGAAACACTGAACTCTGTGCTATACGATAGAATCTCGCAGTTTACCCATCCTATGTAAAAGCTTACGTTCAAGCTTGCATCTGCTAACTCCAGCTTCTCATTGCATCCCTCCTCCGATCCCTTCTCTGGCAACCACCTGTCAGCTCTCTGTTTCCATGATCCTGTTTCTGGTTCATTTGTGTCAAATTTTGGATTCCACACATAAGTGATATCATACGGTATTTGTCTTTCTCTTTCTGACTTACTTCACTAGGTCCACTCAGATTGCGGCGCATTTCATTCTTTTTTATGGCTGAGTAGTATTCCATTGTATATATGTATCACACCTTCTTTGTCTTCCCAGGTGGCCCAGTGGTAAAGAATCCCCCTGCCAATGCTGGAGATGCAAGAGACATGGGTCCGATCTCTGGGTCAGGAATATCCCCTGGAGTAGGTAACGGTTACCGACTCTAGTATCCTTGCCTGGAGAATTCCATGGACAGAGGAAACTGGGGGGCTATGGTTCATGAGGTCACAAAGAGTCGGAATGGCTGAGTGACTGAGCACACCACACCTTTATGCGTTGATCTGTCCATAGACGTTTAGGTTGTTTCCATGTCTTGGCTATTGTGAGTAATGTTGCTATGAACATGTATCTTTTTGAATTATAGTTTTGTCTGATATGTTCCCAGGAGGGGGATTGGTGGATCATATTTTGTTGAACTTGACATCCTAATGAGAGAGACAACTGTTAAATAATTATGCCATCTCTTTTGCTAAGCCATAGGGTATTTTTTTATAAGTGATTTATTTTTTAATTGAAGGATAATTGCTTTACAGAATTTTGTTGTTTTCTGTTAAACATCAACATGAATCAGCCATAGGTTTACGTATGTCCCCTCCCTCTTGAACCTCCCTCCTAGCTCCCGCCCCATCCCACCCCTCTAGGTTGATACAGAGCCCCCATTTGAGTTCCTTGAGACATACAGCAAATTCGCATTGGCTGTCTATTTTACATATGGTGATGTAAGTGTCCATGTTACTCTCTCCATACATCTTACCCTCATCTCCCTTCTCCCCATGTCCATAGGTCTGTTCTCTATATCTGTTTGTCCACTGCTGCCTTGCAAACAAATTCATTAGTACCATCTTTCTAGGTTCCATTTATATGCATTAGGACACGACTGAGTGACTTCACTTTCACTTTTCACTTTCATGCATTGGAGAAGGAAATGGCGACCCACTCCAGTGTTCTTGCCTGGAGAATCCCGGGGGACAGGGGAGCCTGGTGGGCTGCCATCTATGGGGTCGCACAGAGTCGGACACGACTGAAGTGACTTAGCAGTAGCATACGATATTTATCTTTTATCTTTCTCTTTCTGACTTCACTCTAAAATAGGCTCTAGGTTCATCCACCCCATTATAACTGATTCAAATGCGTTCCCTTTTAAGCCTAAGTTTTTAGACACTCAGTCGTGTCCGACTCTTTGCAACTCCATGGACTGTAGCCTACCAGGCTCCTCTGTCCATGGATTTTTCAGGCAAGAGTACTGAAGTGGGCTGCCATTTTCTTTTCCAGAGGATCTTCCTGACCCAAGGATTGAACCCAGGTCTCCCACATAGTAGGCAGATGCTTTACCATCTGAGCTACCAGGGAAGTCATAAGGTATTTTTAAGCAATAGGGTATTTATAAATAATATTCTTGGCATGTTAACTGATAATCTTTTTGAGATACAATATGTCCAGATTATTCGACTCCATGAAATATTATTAAATATTTGTAGATGAACATTAATTGGTGACATGGAAAAAATCATGTAACAGTGTTTGTGATATTCACCTAAGTGATGCGGAAGTTGTATATTATGGAACTACTCAAACTTTAAAAATATTTATCAAACAACATGTATAATAAGCCCAGTTGGAGACTGGTTCCTATGTTCTAAGCCCTGTAATAATTGTATTATATAGATTGTTTTGCAATATCCTTACAACAGCCCTCTGAGGTAGATGGCTCAGTGGAGAAGGGAATGGCTATCTACTGCAGTGTTCTTACCTGAAAAATCCCATGGACAGAGAGTCCATGGGGTTGCAAAGAGTCGGACCCAACTGAGTGATGGAACGGGCACACGTGCATGTATGAAACAGATAACTGATGAGGACCTACTGCACAGCACAGGGAACTCTCCTCAGTGCTCTGTGGTGACCTAACTGGGAAGGAAATCCAAGGAAGAAGGGATACATGTGTACGTGTGGCTGACTCACTTTGCAGTACAGCAGAAGCTAACGCAACATTGTAAAGTGGCTCTACTCCAGTTAAATAATAAAAATATAAAAGAAAGGCCCATGGAAATCATAGAGGGCTGCTTCCCAAACACACCTGGAGACTGGCAGTCATGAGAGTGACCTTGGAGGGGTGTGCCGCCGGGTTCCTGCCTTTCTGACCATCCCAGGTGCCACCGCTCACCACTGCTTCCCCACCGGGACTCCCAGTTAGGCCCAAGCACAGTCAGGGGACCAGTGTACTGAGCCCATTCCTGTGAGACCCAGGACTCCTCGGTAGGAAGCTTGGGCTCAAGAACTGCTGCACCCTCCCCCAATCAGCCTGGCCTTGGCTGCAGCCCAAGACACTTGCTACCCAGTGTCTTGCTTGCCTTCTTCAGTGGCATCAATCTGCATTATGGCCTGAAGTTTCTTCCCCCTTCTCTAGCTCCTTTCTTGTATTCTTCACAAGTACATGCATGCTAAGTCCCTTCAGTGGTGTCTGACTCCTTGCGACCCTGTGGACTGTAGCCCGCCAGGCTCCTCTGTCCACAGGATTCTCCAGGCAAGAATACTGGAGTAGGTTGCCATGCCCTCCTCCAGGGGATCTTCCTGACCCAGGGATCAAACCCACATCTTTTATGTCTCCTGCACTGGCATTCTTTGCTACCAGCACCACCTGGGAAGCCCTATTCTTTACAAGTGCTTTTCTTCAAAACCTGTCGCAATCACTTTGTCGCAGTCACTTTGGTGACTGCTTCTCAGAGGGCCTCCAACTCACAGTTGAGTTTCTTTCCACTGTACCCTCGGCCCTCATTCACCTCTTTTCAGGCTTTCTTTTAGCACCATGCTTTCCCTTTAATATCACTTTCACAATTTTAGGTAGTTAAAAATTTTTTTTTCCTGTGTCCTCCACTAGACTGTAAACTCTGTTAGGGCAGGAACCACATCTAAAATGAACTCACCTTTGTATCCTGGTGCCTTACATAGTGCCTAGGATGAAGTGGGCACTGAGTCAGTGTTTATAGAGTGGGAGGAATTTTCTCTGCTTCTCAAGTCATCTAATGACCCAGGCCCTGCTGGGTCAGCATGCTCTGTATGTTGTGGGTGTTGGTATTTACAGTGGAGACAAAAAGTGTCATGGGGAGAAGTCATTGGTTTGAAAAACAGGAATTCAGACTTCCCCGCCATGATGAGTCTTAGAAATAGTCAGGACCCCCTGGAAATCAGAGTGAAGCCATTTTGAGAAATTATAAAGAGCTAATAGAAGGTGGCATTTCCAAAGAGGTTAGAGAAGGCAGGAGTTCAGAGAAGCTGGTCTTCAAAGGAAATCTTGGAAAACTAGCAGACAACCTTGAGACTTGGCCCCAAATCAAATTAGCCTTTTCATGATCACAAGCAAACAGGTGTCGGAGGGATGCAGAGATCTGAGTACGAGGGAGAGAAGGAGGAAGGAGGCCTTTGAATGGGACTCTGCCATCGCAGGATTTACCCAGCAGAGATGCTGATGCTTCATTAGACCCTGGCTCTGAGCTGTTCCATCTCCTCCAGCTCTCCTTAGCACAAGCCCGGCCTCCCCCAGGCTCTGTTTCAGGTTTAAGAAGAAACCAGATCATCTGCAATTTATGGATATATGCCAGAGGGCCAGTGTTTCTGGCTTAACGTTTGCTGCTCCTTTCTGTTCCTGTTAGTTCTGTGTTCTTTTGAAGTTTCTTTCATTTTGCATTGCAGTACACTAGCAAAGGGCTTCCTGGGTGGCTCAGTGGCAAAGAATCCAACTGGCAATGTAGGAGACACGGGAGATGCGGTGTTAGAAATGGCAACCCATTCCAGGATTCTTGCTTGGGAAATCCCTTGGACAGAGGAACCTGGTGGGCTATATAGTGGATGGGGCAAAAGATTGGACATGACTTAGCGACAACACAACCACACACTAGCAAAAGCTTGTTTGGGGATATTGAGTGCTCATAAAGAAGTTTTCAGTGGTAGTGAAGAGGCAGTGCTGCCAAATGGTTAATACCGTGGCTTTGGATGCTGTATCAGTCATGGTAGATGAGGCCTTGCTGCAGTAACAAACATCACCCGGGTCTCATTCATGCCACATGTCTCAGGATGCATGCATTGCTATCACAGAATATCATAGGCTGGGTGGATTAAACAATAGACATTTATTTCTATTGTTTAGAAATAAATTCTAAGTCTGGGCAGTTCGAGATCAACGTGCCAGCAGGTATGGTGCCTGGTGAGCTCTCTTCCCGGCTCACAGCCGGCTGCCTTCTCCCTGTGGTCTGCCGTGGCACTTGAGCACTCAAGTTCTCTGGTGGGAACTCTGCTCAATGTCAGGTCAGTCAGTCAGTCAGTTCAGTCGCTCAGTCGTGTCCGACTCTTTGCGACCCCATGAATCGCAGAACTCCAGGCCTCCCTGTCCATCACCATCTCCCAGAGTTCACTCAGACTCACGTCCATTGAGTCCGTGATGCCATCCAGCCATCTCATCCTCGGTCGTCCCCTTCTCCTCCTGCCCCCAATCCCTCCCAGCATCAGAGTCTTTTCAATGTCATGTGGCAGTCTGGATGGGAGTGGAGTTTGGGGGAGAATGGATACATGCATACGTTTGGCTGGGGGGCTCTGCTGTGCACCTGAACCTGTCACATTTTTCCTCTTTAAATTCATTTTTGGCTGCCCTGAGTCTTGCTGCCGCATGCGGCTTCTGTCTAGTTGTGGCCAGCAGAGGCTACTCTCCAGCTGTGGCGTGTGGGCTTCTCGTGGCGGCTTCTCTTGTTGCAGAGCACAGGCTCTAGGGCATCCGGACCTCAGTAGCTGTGGCTTCCGTGGGCTTAATTGTCCCACGGTATGTGGGATCTTCCTGGACCAGGGATTGAACCTGCGAACCCTGCACTGGCAGGCAGATTTTTAACCACTGGACTACCAGGGAAGTGCTATCACAATATTGTTCATTGCTATGTTCCAATATAAAATAAAAAGTTTAAAACTTTTTTTTTTAAAAAAGAAGAAAGTTCCCTGGTGTCTCTTCTTGTAATCTCCTCATAATGGCCTTCCCTCTCATGCCCTCATCTAAGCTTCATCACCTCCCAAAGGCCTCACCTCCAGATACCATCACATTGGGAATTAGGGCGTCAGCAGGTGAATCTGGGGTGCAAACATTCAGCCCATCACAGTTTCCTTCCTGGGTCCTCTGGGGCTGTGCTTCTGTCATCCTCCCATTGGAATCCAGGCTGATGAAGCTGTCAACATCTGGGGCATTGCTACTCAGCATGGCAGAGGGAAAGAGAACATGGTTGAATTAAGCCCTGGCCCCTGTCTTCAAGTGACATGTGTCTCTTCTGCCCACATTCAAAAACAAGTTGTTCATCTATGTGTGACTTCAAAGAGGGGCATAGAAAGTATAATCCTGGCTTGTGCTTAGGCAAGAGTGTTACTGGGCACAGCTCCAGTGATTGCCAGAGTCACATAATCTAGATGTTGCCATGAAGATATTTTCTAGATGTGACTAACATTCAAATCAGTGGACTTTCAATAAAGCAGATTGCCCTCAAGAGCAAAGACTGAAGTTTGCTTTTCCCCCAAAAATTTGGCCTCAAGCCTGCAACTTTTAAACCCTAGAATTTCCAGGCTGCCTGGTTGCCTTCTGGATTTTGAACTCAGTACTGTAACATCAACTCTTCCCTGTGTTTTTAGCCTGTTAGGCTGCCCTATGATTTTGGACTTGCAGCCCCCCACAACTGCATGAAACAATTCCTTAAAATACCTGTTTGTCTATCTATCTCTGTTTGAAACTTATGTATTTATTGGCTATGCTGGGTCTTCGTTGCTGCAAGAGGGCATTCTCTAGTTGAGGAGAGTGGGGGCCACTTTCTAATTGTGATGCGTGGGCTTCTCTTGCTGCAGAGCACAGGCTCTCGGGCACTCGAGCTTCCCTAGTTGTAGCTCATGGACTCAATAGTTGCAGCTCTCAGGCATTAGAACAAAGGCTCAGTAGTTGCGGTGCATGGACGTAGCTGCCTCGAAGCATCTTCCCGATCCAGGGATTGAACTCATGTCCCCTGCATTGGCAGACAGATTCTTATCCACTGGACTACAAGGGAAGCCCTGTCTATCTCCTTTGGTTCTGTCTTTCTGGAATAACTTGACTGCTAAGTCACTTCAGTTGTGTCCGACTCTGTGCGCCCCTGATTATACAATTAACGCCTCAACCTGTCAATGTCCAGTCCAGAGCTAAGCCTTGTTTTCTTGAACCTGCTTCCAGATCACCTAATACAAATGCAAATCCTGTAATGAGAACTGTCTAACCTTCTCTAATAAAAAGGATGCACTAAATAATAATTATCAAAATAATGTGTCATAATAAATACATGTACATCTACTAAAGTAAATGACATTAAATGTATCTAGCTTTTGACAGTATCACAACAATATTTGATTTTCTAGAAGCCATTTTTCTACTTTGAGAAAAATTAAGGATTTTGGACTGAACTTGTGGATTTCCTGTGGGCTATTATGTTAGCTCTGTGCTAGCAGAATCATCAGTCATCCTATAAAAAGAGAATTCTTGGGACTCCCTTGTGGTCCCGTGGGTAGCACTCTGTGCTCCCAATGCAGCAAGCCTGGGTTTGATCCCTGGTCAGGGAATTAGCTTCCACATGCTGCAACTAAAGATCCCACATGCTGTAAGGAAAACTGAAGATCCCATGTGCTGTAGCTAAGACCTGGAACAGCCAAATAAATAAATAAATATTAAAAAAGAAAAAAGAACTCTTGCTTTTGCTTGCTACTTATTACTTTAGTACTAACCCCTTGCCTTAACCTCTCTCTCAAACTCAAGTACATTCTGTCCTCCACCCTTGCAGTGCCTCTTAGTTTCATCAGCCTTTGAAATTTTAGCATTTATATTTTTAAATAAATTAATTGATTTATTTGAAATTTCAGCAATTCATGAATGATATTGTTTTCCTGGCTTTAGTTTTGAGGAATCCCATTGGATAGCAAGGAGATCAAACCAGTCGATCCTAAAAGAAATCAACCCTGAATATTCATTGGAAGGACTGATGCTGAAGCTGAAGCTGAAATACTTTGGCCACCTGATGTGAAGAACCGACTCATTGGAAAAGACCCTGATGCTGGGAAAGATTGAGGGAAAGAGGAGAAGGGGGCAACTGAGGATGAGATGTTTGGATGGCATCACTGACTCAATGGACATGAGTTTGAGCAAACTCTGGGAGATAGTGAGGGACAGGGAAGCCTGGTGTGCTGCAGTCAATGGGGTCGCAAAGAGTGGGACACGACTTAGCGATGGAACAACAGCAACATTTATGTGGGATCTCTGCCTGGTTATACTGCTCTAGCCAGCCTTGGACAAACAACCTTCCCAGAAGTTTATTAGCTCTGGGCTTCTTTTTAGTAATAACAAAATCACTAAAATTTGCTGAGCACTTATTCTGGGCTTGAAATTGTGCTCATAAATTATTTGCACATAAACTTAAATGTTCTAGAAATCATCTTACTTAATCCTTGCAACAGTTCCACAAAGTGGATATATTATCAAGGACATTTCTATAGATAAGGAATTTGAGGCTCAGAGAGGTTAAGCTACTTGCCCAAGGTCACACATTGTGGTGGGGCTGGGCTTCAGATTTTTCTGGCTCTAAAGGTTGTGCCTTAATCATAATGTGCCATTATGCAGGCAGGATTCTGGACAGTTCTGAGAGACTCTCTCTTTCTTTTAAAACATGTATTTATTTATTTGGCTGTGTCAGGTCGTAGTTGCAACATGTAGTCTTTCACCGCAGCGTATGAGCTCCAGAACACTCAGACTGAGTGGTTGCGGGGTGAGGCTTTGTTGACCCTGCAGCACGTGGAGTCTGAATTGACTCACCAAGGATCCAACCTGCATCTTCTACACTGGAAGGTGGATTTTAACCACTGGACCAGCAGGGAAGTCCCTGGGTGGATATTTCAACAGCAAGAATAAAGAAGTATATCACTCAGGGGTGGTCATGGGAGCTGAGCCACCATGGGTAGTAGAGCATCTGAGACATATTATAGAAACCAGACCTTCCATAGTTGTGGAGGGAGCTGGGGAGCTGAAGGCCAGAGGAATAACTGACCAGCTGGTCTGAGGAGTCAGGAACGTCCAGCTGCTACCATGGCACTGTGAGCGGGAGCTTGTGAGATTTGTCTAGGATGCCTCTGTGCAGCCCCCGCCTCTGTGAATCAACAGGTAAGCTGATGGCAGAATGGTGGGGTTGGGGCCACTGTTGGTCAGCAGGGCATCAGGCGGGAAGAAGAGCTAAATGCAGGGCAAAGGAGAATGAGGATGTGCCTGAACCCATGAGGCGTCTTTGTGACCATCCATCACTGCATGTGACAATGTCCTTCAGAGAACAGGAAGCTGCTTCCTATGCTCTTTCCCAGTCTCATGCATGCTCCTCTGTGGGTCAGCTCTGCCCTGGAACCATGCAGGGGTGCTGGGAGACACAGCTCCCAGAGAAACCTAGGGGACATAGGAACAGAGCACAGAGCTTACTCAAGGTGGTCAACAGAAGGCAAGGACAGGGTGTGCAGTCAAGGTGTTGCTGGAAGGGGGACCCCTTCTAGGGCCCGAGAGAGGGCTCTTAATCTAACACTTGGAAATGAATTGGCCAAGGAGACATATGTGCTGAAAAAGCAAGAGACTTTATTGGGAAGGGGCGCCCGGGTGGAGAGCAGGAGGGTCAGGGAACCCAGGAGAACTCCTGGGCCACGTGGCTTGCAGTCTGGGGTTTTATGATGATGGGATTAGTTTCTGGGTTGTCTTTGGCCAATCACTCTGACTCAGGGTCTTTCCTGGTGGCGTATGCCTTGCTCAGCCAAGATGGGTTCCAACAAAAGGATTCTGCGAGGGGGTAAGACTCACGGCGTTTCCTTTTGTGCTTTCCCGAACTCATCCAGTTGGTGGTGGCTTATTAGCTCCATATTACCAGGACCTCCTGTAGTAAAATAACCCACGGAAATGGATACTATGGTGCCTGGTCAGAGTGGGCAGTTTCAGTCAGTGTGTTTCCCCTAACGAAAGGCCTTGATTTTTGTTTTTAAAAATATTTATTATTTATTTATTTTGGCTGTGCCAGGTCTTAGTTGCAGCATTCAGGGTCTTTTAGTTGCAGCATGTGGGGTCTAGTTGTCTGACCAGGGGGTGAACCCTGGGCCCCTGAATTTGGTGCATGGAGTCTTAGTCACTGGACCAGCAAGGAAGTCCCTTGTCCAGGGCCTTGTGATGGTGAATTTTGTGTGTCAGTTTGATGGGCCAAGGGATGCCCAGATACTTAGTCAAATGTTACTCTGGGTGGGTCTGTGTGGATGTTTTTGGTTTTATTAACATCCAAATGGGTCTTCCCTGGTGTCACAGACAGTAAAGAATCTGCTTGTAATGTGGGAGACTCGGGTTCGATCCCTGGGTCAGGAAGATCCCCTGGAGAAGGGAATGGCTACCCACTCCAGTATTCTTGCCTGAGAAACCCCACGGACAGAGGAGCCTTGCGGGCTACAGTCCATGGGGCTGCAAAGAGTTGGACATGACTGAAATAACTTAACACGGCACAGTATCTGAATGAGTATACTGAGTAAAGCAGATTGCCCTCGTCCAAAGAGCTGAAGGTCTGCCTGCCTGCTGAGCTGGGACCCCAGTCTTTTCCTGACTTTGGACTCGAGCTGAAATATCAGCTCTTTGTGGGTCTGGAGCCTGCTGATTCTTGAGCTGGAACTTTAAACTCAAACTGAAATGATACCATCACTGTTGATTTTCCTCGGTCCCCAGCTTGCCAACTGCACATCTTAGAACTTTTCAGCCTCCTTTTGCGAACCAATTTCTTATAGTAAATCTCTTTCTCTCTATATATATACATTCTGCTCGTTCTGTTTCTCTGGGGAACTCTGACAAACATAAGTCTAGAGAAATCTACTAAAACCCTTGGAAAAACTTGTATACTGTTGGTTTGGAGTTAAGAGCTAAAGGTCAGTGTGTTCTGCTGTGAAAACTTGCTAGTTGTTTAGTAATTTGGGAAAAAGATCTTTTAATTGAGTGGATTTTCCTTGCAATTGGGAGCTGTTATACTAGCCAGTTATACTTACACAACACGCTAATGGCTTTGGAGTTTGAGGCAGCGTCTTTTCGCTTCTTTAGAGCGTTGAGTGACTGCTGAAGCTTGATGCCGACTTAGGGATTGGTTTTCCTCCCTGTTTTCTCTGTGTAAAGTGAGGTCAGACTCAGCACTCTTTTGGTGATGTTATTACATCAACGAAAATTTTCAAGAAACGTAAAAAAATCCTTATTGTTAAAGCATGCTATTTACTTCTGTTTTATTATTTTGCTAAACCCCCAAATCACATTCTTTGCAGACTAGAGAGAATTGTAGAGATAATCGGGCCTGACTGTTCCCAAATTATGTTCACAAAACATTTATTCCTAAATTTTCATAGGTGATCCTTCAAAAAAGAGATTCAATGACCACGTAGGTTTGAAAAGGCAGCATACACGCCCTCCCCCTTTTGAAGAATCCAGCACTTTGATAAAGTTTGAGATACCTCTTTTAAAAAAATATTTATTTGTTTGGCTGTGCCGGGTCTTAGTTGCAGCACACTGCGTCTTCAGTTGTTGTTGTAATATGTGGGATCTTGTTCCCCAACCAGGGATCAAACCTGGTTAGGAACACAGAGGCTTAGCCACTGGACCACCAGGGAAGTCCACCCAAATGCACTTTAGTAAAGTTTGAGATACTTAAACTTTGAAATGGATGTATCAAATAGGCAGTTGGTAGACGGGTCTGGATTTTAGGGTCAGGGTTGGAGTTGAATATACAGATTTTGGAAGGTAAAATACTTAATATCATGGGAACAGAAGAGATGAGTAAGGAGGATTTAGCAGGCATGAGGGTGTGAGGGCTGGAAGTGGTGCAGCTCCCTTGTGACCATGAGGGAAAGATCTAGGAATGGAGCCAAGACTCAGAAGATGTCATTGATGAGGCAACTGACAGAGAGACACTTCAGCTACTATAGCCGATTCTACTATACTTTGCAGCTATACTACTAGTAAATTCTTTTTGAACTTAAGTTTTTATATCATTTCTATGGGAAGAGTCCTGACTAACATAACATCTCCCAATCCCTTATCTCTGGCTCCTATGTTTCCCCATCTCCTTTGCTGTCATGGAGGAGAATCAGCTGACCAAAGGTGCTAGAATTCACGTGTTCTGTTGTGAAAACTTGCTGGTTGTTTAGTAATTTGGGAAAAGGATCTTTTAATTGAGTGGAATTTTCCTTGCAATTGGGAGATGTTATACTAGTCCCCCTTATCCTGAGGAGCAAAGGGGAAGGCACAGCTTACCTCAGTCAGTGTCTGTTCTGGACATTTCAAGCAAGAGTGGAGGAATCAGTTAAGAGTGGGTGAATACTATGGCTGATTCGTGTCAATGTATGGCAAAACAAATACAGTATTGTAATTAAAAATAAATAAATAAATAAATAAATTAAAAAAAAAAAGAGTGGGTGAATATGGTTAAGGATTTCATGTTTGGATTATTAGCAATCAACCCAGACTGACTCTGGCTAACATAAGTCAACAAGGAGCTCTATTGGAAGGATCACGGGTTTCCCCCACAAAGTCAGAGCAAGCTGAACAGCAAACCTGGGGAAGGGGAGGGACCAGAGCAGCCCTGGGGAGCCTCGGCAGGCTGGCATTACCCTCCTCTCTGGGCTGCCCATTCACTGATGGGATACAGCTGCAAGTTCTGCTCTCTCTGGTTCAAGCTTGAAATGAGTTGGAGAAAGATGCTTTTGGGGAGAGAGTGTGAGGTAAGATGAAGATCCCCAGCCTGGTTCCCAGGCGTCCACCCAGCGCATCTGAGATGCTTGGCAACAGGTCAGGAGGCGATTGCCATGACCTCTCTGAGGATGGAGCCATTCTTGGGCTTCTCCCTGACGCTCAAGGCCTACAAGGGATTAAGAACAACCTCTGCAGGGACTTCCCTGGCAGTCCAGGGGCAAAGACTCTGTGCTCCCAATGCAGGGGACACAGGTTCAATCCCTGGTCAGGGAACTAGATCCTACACGCTGCAACTAAGAGTGCGTGGCCCAACTAAAAAGATCCTGTGTGCTGCAACCAAGACTTGGTGCAGCCGAATAAATAAATTAGTGTTCTTGTTCAATTGCCAAGTCATGCCAGACTCTTGGTGAGCGGCTGCAGCACGCCTGGCTTCCTTTCCTGTCCTTCACTATCTCCCAGAGTTTGCTCAAATTCATGTCCATTGAGTCAGTGATAAATAAATACTTAAGAAAAGAAAAAGAACAACCCCTGGAGGCCTTCATTGCTTGTAAGTCCCAGTGAGGGTGCTTTGGCTCTCACACTGTCTCAGACTCTGCCCATCCTGGTCTGACATCTTTAATCTTTCCCCTTTAGACTATGATCTTCATCTTTGGGTAACTTTCCTTTTACTCTACTCTCTTCCCTCCTCCGAGCTCCCCAGCTACTATAGACAGAATTAGTGAGAAGACAGCTCGCTGTGTATGGGCTCTCACCAGACACCAAATCTGCTGATACCTTTCTCTTGGAGTGCCCAGCCTTCAGAGCTGGGAGAAATATAGTTTTGATGTTCATAAACCAGCCAGTCTATGGTATTTTGTATAGTAGCCTGAATGGACTAATAGAGCACCGTTTTGAGAGAGTCATTTCCTAGGCAGGTTGATAAGAAGTCTAGGGGTCCCGAAAGAGAGAGGGGTCTGGAATTCTCAAGGAGGAAGAAAGGACAAACTTATTTCTCTACATTCCTTAGGATTATATAACAACAATGTATTATGCCTGAGGACAGTCTCTGGATTAAACCTTCTGGCTAATTCTGTTATCTTAAAATGTAAATTATGGGAGTAGGTCTGGTGAGATCTTTACAGCCTCCAGACCTTCTTTGGATTAGTTGGAGAGTGTATAAACTCATTGCTAAAACTAACAAGCGGTTACTCTTTCTACCCCCTTCTGATGCCTATGTCAGAAGCTTTCTCTATCTCCTTTATACTTTTGTTCATTCTCCTTTGGAGGTGACCGAACCCGGCGTGCCGGCCTAATAAATCCTCTTGCTGTTTGCATCGAGTCTGAGTCTTGGTGATCTTTGAGGCGACGGATCCCTGAAAGGAGACCGTGAGGTCTAATAGTTTAAAAAAACGATTATATTGAAAAAATAATCATTACTATTAAAAATAATTATTCACACAGTATCAAACTTTTTCAATGAAAAGTAAATTTGTTTTTCTGCCCTGGACTTTTTGTCTCTTGCCAGAGGTGATAATTACTGTCTCCTGAGCATCTTTCCAGATGTAGTGTATGTTTATATCTCTATATAGACCCTATATATTTTATTTTATTTTTTGGTCTTTTTTTACTTTTAAAAATATTTTAAAAACATTACATATTTTATTTGTAAACACAGCGAAGATTTGAAAACACACTCTTCGGTGCTTTGCATTTTCCACTTAGTGATGGACTGTTCACATCAGAGGGCACTGGTTTCATTCTTTGCATGGTCTTGAATTCTTTGCATAGAATTCTCTGCGAGGTTGCAGTCTTCTGCTGTGAGGTTCCCCATGATGGACAGGTTCGTGTGACCACAAACCACGCTGCAGTGCACATCTTTCTGAATGGCACTTCAGGCACCTGAGCCAGTACATCTGTCAGAAACAGCAGTGCTTTCCACCAGGCTTCCCCAGCGTGGCCCAGTTTGGCCACTTCCTCTTCCCTCTGCTCCTTAAGTACCCGCAGTATACCCACTGACAGACTCAAAGGCCACCAGTGACCCCTTCCCTAGTGCATCAACTCTGACTTTTCCACAGAATTTGATCTCACTTCCTGGCCTTCTCTGAAACTCTCCTTGCTTGGCTGATAGGAGAGATAACCTTTGTCCTGGCCTGTCTCTAATCGGGCTTTTCCTGTGTCCTTTCCTGTCTCCCAGTGTCACCTTTTGGCAGGAGCCTGAGGGCGTGGGACCTGCTGGGCTGGCCCTTTCAGCTCTTGGTTGTCCCACCCAGGCTGTCACACCCGTTGACCTCACCTCTGGAGGAATGTGAGATTTTGATCAATCTAAGTTCAAACTTTCCTCTAGGCTCAAGCCCTTCATTTAAAAAAAAAAAAAGTGTGTTCTTTTTAATTCTTGCATTTTATTATCATTGTTTTCATATCAAAAGTGTAAAGAATAACCAAAAATAAAACAAAAGAATAACACAGAAAATGTCAATTTGTCTACCATTCAGCTTAATAAAATGTGGCCAGCATAGGTGAAGCCTCTTTTGCCCCCTTTCTGCCCCCTAGAGATACACACTGTCCTTAATATGAGATTTTTCCTGTCCTTGCAGTTTACTTGAGTCCTGTATTTCTGACTGACTTCTTTGGACATTTCCATATGGGTGTCTCTCAGTATGGTTAAATGCAAACACATGTGATTCCATTTATGTAAAAGGAATGTGCTACATGAATCAATCAATCAATCAATCTGGCCACCTACAGAAATCCTTCCAGAAAGATCTATATCATGAATTGGCTAAATAGAACACATTGGCGATAGCATGGAGGATTCCACTCTGTAATAACCCATATGGGAAAAGAGTATGAAAAAGAATAGATATGAGAATATGTATAACTGAATCACTTTGTATAATACAACATCATAAATCAACTATACTCCAGTATAAAGTGAAAACAAACAAACAAAGAACACATTGGTCGGCCTGTTTGCAAATTCTGTTTCACACACCCTAACGGTGATTGTTTCTGTATGCTATGACTATGGATAATTTTGCTATATGCCCAAATGTTTTTCAAAGTTTTCATCAGTGGAACATAGACACTGGAACATTCAATAGACATTGGATAGACGTTCAACAGTGGAATATAGACATAACATAGACATATATTATAATATTATGTTAATTTATTGTTGTTGTTCAGTCGCTAAGTCATGTCCAACTCTTTTTGACCCCATGGACTGTTGCACATCAGGCTTCCCTGTCCTTCACTATCTCCCAGAGTTTGCTCAAATTTATCTCCACTGAGTCGGTGATGCCATCCAACCATCTCATCCTCGGTCACCCCCTTCTTCTCCTGCCCTCAGTCTTTCCCAGCATCAGGGTCTTTTCCAATGAGTTGGCTCTTCACATCAGATGGCCAAAGTACTGGAGCTTCGGCTTCAGCATCAGTCCTTCCAATGAATATTCAGTGTTGATGTCTTTTAGGATTGACTGGTTTGATTTCCATGCTGTCCAAGGAACTCTCGAGAGTCTTCTCCAGCACCACAATTGTATTAATAGTCATATATTATTATTATGTTCCAAATATGTCTTCCTCTAGCCCTCTTTTACCTACCTCTTTTTTTTTTTAACCTATTTTACCCTAGAAGTAAAAATAGAAGTTGCCTCTTTTACCCTAGAAGTCTCTATTTGTCGGAATTCTGGGATTCTTCCTAGGTTTAAAACTTGGTAGTCGTGCTCCTTTTTCTCACATTCTTCTTTCTTAAAAAATTGTTCATTTGGCTTCACCAAATTGTTCATTTGGCTTCATGGTCTTAGTTTCGGCATGCACAATCTTTAGTTGCAGCAAGCGAATGCAGCTGCAGCAGGTGGGATCTAGTTCCCTCACCAGAGATCGAGCCTGGGCCCCTGCACTGGGCACGTGGAGTCTGAGTCACTGGATTACCAGGGAAGTCTCCCCCTCTCACATTCTCTCTTCCCACTGTACTTTGGTTATTTGAGTGCGTTTCTATCTCCTCTAAGAAATGGCAACCCACTCCAGTATTCTTGCCTGAAAAATCCTATGGAGAGAGGAGCCTGGTGGGCTCCAGTCCAAAGGGTCGCAAAGAGTTTGACACGACTGAGCAACTAAACCCGCATGCACACTGTCTCCTCGGTTAGGTTTTAAGTTCTTCAGTGGCTTCGAACTTGTCTTCTCTCTCTCGTTGGGGCCCATCACACAGGACAGCTCACAGAACAGATGCTCCAGAAATGGTTGCTGAACCTTCTGCTTGATGCCTCAGGCTTGTTGACAACGCCTCAATTGTCACCTGCCTGAGAAATTTCCTCTATAAATAAGCAGTTTCTGTTTCAAGTATGGTTTGCTCTTGCTGCATATATCCCCTCTCTTACTCCACTCAAGCCTCAAACGTAGAAACTGGAATTAGTGTTGGTATTCAAATCCTTAGCCACAGTACAAAGAGTCAGCCCCCTTAAGAACCAAGTCATCAATGTGAAGTTTGTTTTTTTTCCTCGACATTCTGGCTGCCGTCACCACATTTGCTGAGGAATTCTCAACAAGAGTTTGCTTGTCCTTCCATGCCATTCTTTCTGCGGTTTCCTTGTTTCTTTTTGTGATCCAGTTCAAGATGGCTCAGCACTGCTCCCCAAATGAATATTTTGACAGATTGCTGAATTCTTGCATATCGTGTCAACTTCGATGCCCTCATACCCCTCCCGTAATATGTCAGCATTATTGTGATACAAGTAAGTAATCCTGTTTGAATGATTACTCATTGGTGTGAAGTATTTGCTGTGTGTGTGTGTGTGTGTGTGTGTGTGTGTGTGCGCATGTGCGCGCGGCTTAGTTGCTCAGCTGTGTCCGACCCTTTGTGACATTGTGGACTGTAACCCACCAGGCTCCTCTATCCATGGGGATTCTCCAGGCAAGAATACTGGAGTGGGTTGCCATGCCTTCCTCCATGGGAATCTCCCCAACCCCAGGTCTCTCACGTTGCAGGCAGATTTTTTACTGTCTGAGCCACAAGGGAAGCCCAAGAATACTGGAGTTGACTGTTTATTCAAAGAAGAAACATTATGGGGAAGGTGGTGAGATTTTCTGAATCAAAAAGAGAAAGAAAATAAGGCAATCATTTAAGTGCTAACAGGAATGGATACTTTTTTAGAATTCAACTCTATTTTATTCTGCAATCTTAGCAACATAGATTTTTATCATCTCTCCTAATTAAGTATTAACTTAGAATTTAAAAGTCAAAGCTGAGGAATTAGGGGAACTGTATGGCAAATAATCTTTACCTGATGTGAATATTATGTTATCAAGTTCATTCTCTCTTTGATGTTCTTTTGATTCAGTGAAAGGAACAAATACATTTCTCTGGACCTGTTTGGGCCTGAGCTTGATAGTTTCCTTGACAGTTTTCGTATTGATGTTCTTGCTAAGGAAGATGAGCTCCGAACCATTAGAGGACAAACTTAAAAACACAGGTTGGTTTGATGGTTATCTTTGAAATCTCTTTCCAAGAGGTGGCTGTTGTGAATTTCAATTCCTTTTTTTTCTTTCATGTGTATCTCATCCGGTAAGTGCCCTTTTGAGTATGTTAGATGACAGTTGGGTTAAATGAACTTGGGAGAAGGGAGCTTCCTTTCCGATGTTTACACCTTGTTTGTTGATATCGTACCATGTCGGCCTTCCTCAACATTCTTCCTTTGGTATTTACTCTTTTGAAGTACTGAGGCCTCTTTGGGAAATACCCATCTCTTTGACCAAAGTCACCACATTGATTAAACATCTCACTCTCAAAATAGCTAGCCAGGTCTGGTACCATCCGAAAAAAATGTATTTGACAAGATTGGTGGCCATATTTTTATACAAATACAAGTGTTGTTTGCTCAGATGAACAGTCTACTGGTGAAAAAAAGCTAGAAATGAATACCAATTGCTCCTGGATTCTTTAAACAATCATCTCAAAGATCTTTTTTAAGCAGTAGAGAATCAGTCCCAGAGAAGTGAATATTCTGCTAAAGAGTTTCTTAAGAGAAAAATATTTCAGCACCTTTGCCCGTGATCTAATTTCTAGACCGCTTTGCAGTCATTGCCCTATTTCTTTATGTGTGTATTTTCCATGCAGAATCTATAAGGCAACGTTTCGTCTGCTTTCTAGTGCAGAAAAGGGAGGAAGATGTCTGTTTCATATCATTTACTCATTTCTCTTTTTTTTTTTTTTGCCTGGGGCCTGAAAGACAGGTGGGGAGTGACTTTAAGTGTGACATTTTGGACAATGGAGGTATACCATGGAACGTTGGGGAAAGTATTAAAACATGCCTGCACAGGCATGTAATGGGGACACAACAGAGACTCCTTCCTTATGGGATCATGAAAGAGTCATTAAAAAAAAAAGTAATCTTCCCAATGCTCTGTAAGAGAAACATCTTTACTTTGAATTGTAAAGTGTCACCCAAGACTCATTTTGGTATGCCGTAACACGCTGATCTGTCATTTCACAGTTGTAAAAGGGTCGGTATCTTAATGCATCCAAGGGCCAAGTGGGTCAGAAATGACTGTAGTGGGTCACTGGAGGTTCGGTGATAGGGGAGCATGTGCCCAGCTTGAAGGAGACAAAGGCTATTGACTCCCAAGTGTTTTCTTGTAGGAATGTCAGTTCCCACTGGCCACATTTTGTTGTCTTAAAAAAATAAAGTAAAAGAGGGACTTCCAGAGTGGTCCACTGGTTAAGACTCTGCTTCCACTGTAGGGGGTACGACTTTGATCCCTGGTGGGGGAAATTCTGTGACCCTGTGGACTGTAGCCCACCAAGCTCCTCTGTCTGTGGGATTCTCCAGGCAAGAATACTGGAGTGGGTTGCCATTTCCTCCTCCAGGGGATCTTCCTGACCCAGGGATTGAAACTGTGTCTCCGTGTCTCTGCAGTGCAGGCAGATTCTTTACCGCTAAATCACCGGGAAGCACCTCCAAGGCATGAGGTGTGGCCACAAAAAGACAGAGACCAGTTGTCTAGATTTTTATGTACAGTCTCTTGATTTTCAAACATGGGCCAATATAAAACAGATAAGCAAACACTTTAAAAATATTGTGTGCCCTAAAGTGAGCATGTCTTTGAACCCAGCATGGCCCATGGTCTTTCAGCTCATGACTTGGGGTGTAAGACTGGCTTCTTTGGGGAAAGACTTTTGTCTCCTGTTGCTTAGATCCCTGATGCCTGCTGCTAAATGTGGCACAACTGAGCACCCTGAAAGGTTTAGGATAACGGTTCTGTTTTTGTGCAATTAGGAGCGGTTCTCCAGAAGAATGCTAACGCAGACCTGGATGTTAGCAATAACAGCAGTATCGTGGCTGAACCTCTTCTTTTGAGAGGCCTGGGCTACACAGTAGAAGAATGTACATGTGAAGACTGTGTCAGCAGCAAACCAAAGGTCGATTCTGACCACTTCTTCCCCCTCCCAGCCATGGAGGAAGGCGCGACCATTCTTGTCACCACGAAAACAAATGGCTACTGCGGCAGTCTGCTAGCTGCCACCGGTGTCACGGGGATGGATAAATCAATTTACACCAGATAATTAACCATGTTAATGGTTTAGAGTTACTTGGAAAATCTTTGTCCTAAGGGAAGGATGGTGTCTCAGATCTCTTTAAGACGATTGTACTTATCAGCGGATGATATGGGTTTTCGTCCTCTAATTTTGGAAAATCTTTATGTTAGCTATGTTTTTCTACCTTATTGTTGGGAGCCTAACTCTGGGAACTTCCTTGGTTTCATGATTAAATTGACTCACTGAAAAAAAAAAAAAAAGCACCACAGTGTGTAGATTTCCATGGTCACATATTGCTATGGTTAGGCAGCTTCTCTCCTACACATGCGCACGTACATTTCAGGACAGACTGGATTTCTTTCTTTATTGTTAAAGGAAAGCAAGGTGATCCAATGTACTCTCTGTATATAGGAGACGCCTGGAGTCAGCCCCCTGCTTCAGTGTGCAGGGTAAGACTGGTTCCTGACTGGGAGCTTTCAGCTTCATGGAGTCATACAGGCTTTATTATAATCGTATAGATGAACGCGTAGCTGCAAACTGCGGTAAAGGTGTGCTCAGTATCATTTCTGCAGTTCATGCAGGGAGTGATAATGACAGACAGCATTTATTTAGCCTTTCTGATGTGCCAGGGGTTGTTCCAAGTGCTTTACCTGTACTAAGGCATTTAATGTACACAACAAATCACAAGGTAAGTGGACCATTACTATCTCCCTGTTACACATGACAGAAAGGGAGTCAGAGCAAGGGTCACACAGACGGTAAACGAGCCAAAGTGAAACCCAGACATTCTGATCTATCCCTTTTTCTTCTTCTCACATCAATTTAATTCCATTTCTGAGTTTCTCATCTCACTGGGTTACCCATTATTGGGAGAGGGTTGCCTTCCTTGGGTTGTGCAAAGGTCCTGGAGTGTTATAGAAACAGGCAATGCCCTCTGGTGTCTGTTGACTTTGATCATTCTTAAGATAATGCCCATTAGCACTACATCAGAGAACCTCGAGGTCTTGGGGCTTTGTGGCTTTTGTGTTGGCTTTGGGATATGGAAAAACTTGGTGAGACATTTCTACCTACTTGGGGCCGTCATGGCTCCATTCTAGGGCCTTGAGGGCCATAGATGATACAACACAGTGGCGAAGACACTGGCTCTTTGGGTTTGAATCCTGACTCTGTTACTAGGAAGTTATAGATGCTGAGTGACTGAGAAAGTTAACCACCCCGTTTCAGTTTCCCCACCTGTAAAATGGGGATCTTAACAGTATCTACATTATAACATTGTTTTGAAGATTAAACAAAAATATATACACATGTACATTATTTATTTTTTCCCATGATAAGTTTCTGGTTCATGATAAGTACCTTGAGTTAGTTCCATCGCCATTGTGGTTTTTATTATACTTTGAGGTCTAGTTTCTCTGAGGGAAGGCAGACACTCCTTGTCTGTTATATGGCCTGGGAATATTCCTCCTAGCTTCTCACAGCCCTTCTTCCTTCTCTCCTTATTGCTCCATTCCCCCAATAAGTTTAGATTTTTCCAAAAGCCCAGAAGTGCTATTGACCTGAGGCTTTTGATTCTTGGTTCTCCAGTACCGGGCTAAGTCTCAGGAGGAAGGAATTACCGTACTTAAAGGGAGTAGCTGGTGGTGGAGGATGTGAAGTACACACTATGTGTTCAATAACATATCCCGTTTCAAGTGCCAAGAAGACAAGGCACAGGGCACTGTAAGAAGGTGTATCACTGCCTGACAACTCCGTGAATCAGGTATGCGATGGCTCAGCAAAGTTACAGAGGCAGACAGACCTCACCTAGACTTTCCGGGGGGAAGAGAAGGGATTCAGACACATTGATGCTTTAACTAGAATAACAAATTAGCAACAACTTGTAAAGCACAATTTTGCACATGGAAAAAAAAACTACCTTAACAACCAAAGAATTTTCAAGAATTCCCCAACACAAGAATTTCTACATTCTATCAGTCCCTACACATGACTGTATTTTGACACAAGTGTAATCATAGCGTACAGACCATTTTGCATGTGGCTTTTTAAAATTACTGTATTATCTTTGGCCTTTCCTTGTGTTTCCGTTACCTTTATAATTAGCATTTTCAAATACTGTGAGGTGGGCCATGATTTGCTTAGCTATTCTCTAACCTGGCTTTGGTGCTTTCCACTTTCTCTCTATTATAAACAGCGCTGCAGAGACAGCATCCTTTTAAAGATCTCTCAACCTCTGCTAAGTCCACAAGGTAAATTCCCAGGGGCCAGAGATGAAGTGTAGAGAAGCAAGGTAATAGCAGAAGACCACGGGTTGTAGGTCACGCACAGCTGGGCTGGCATTCTGGCTCCACTTCCCCATGCGGCCTCAGTTCAGTGTTTTGTGGATCAAGTCTTGGGAGTGGATCAATTGTTCTCAGGCAACCCTGGGGAAAAAAAAATTGAAGAGAATACATTCCCTGCAGAATTTTGTTAAATAGCTTCTTAAATGTATGCATTTGTGTGCTGGGTTGTGGTGTAAAGTTTCCTTTTACTCTGGGTGGAGGGCTACAGTCCACTAGATTGCAAAGAGTCCCACAGGACTAAGTGGTAACACTTTCTTTTTCTTGGCCAATCGAGTTGGGAAAATGCTTCTTCACCCTGAGCCCTCTTTCTCTTATCTGTAAAACGGGGCAGTAACAACTTTTCCAACACAACCCATCCACATTAACAAAACTGCTACCACTCTAGCCTCAAGCACTCACACTTCTTGCTGAACAACTGCAGTGCCCCCTAACCAGAAGCCCTTTCTTCTACCCTGACCCACACACTACAATTCATTCTCAACCCCGGAAGAGGAATCATCTTAAAACCTCCTTAAGATTGTGTCCTCTGCTTCAGTTCAGTTCAATCACTCAGTCCTGTCTGACTCTTTGTGACCCCATGGACTGCAGCACCCCAGGCCTCCTGTCCATCCCCAACTCGTGAAGCCTACTCAAACTCATGTCCATTGCGTCGGTGATGCCATCCAACCAATTCATCCTCTGTCATTCCCTTCTCTTCCTGCCTTCAATCTTTCCCAGCATCAGGGTCTTTTCCAGTGAGTCAGTTCTTCACATCAGGTGGCCAAAGTATTGGAGTTTCAGCTTCAGCATCAGTCCTTCCAATGAATATTCAGGGCTGATTTCCTCTAAGATGGACTGGTTGGCTCTCCTTGCAGTCCAAGTCCTCTGCTTAAACTCCTGTAATGATTTCCCTACTCCCTACCTCCCTTCCCTGGTGGCTCAGATGGTAGAGAATTCGCCTGCACTGCAGGAGAGCTGGGTTTGATCCCTGGGTTAGGAAGATCCTCTGGAGAAGGGAACAGTTACCCACTCCAGTATTCTTCCCTGGATAATCCCCAAGGGACAGAGGAGCCTGGTGCTAAAGTCCATGGGCTCCCAAAGAGTCAGACACGACTGAGCGGCTTTCACTTTCACCTCCTTAGAGTGAGGCAGAAAAGCCCAACCCCTTCACCCACATCTTCCATCCCTTTCAAAGCCCTTTTCTGGCTCACCCTTTGGCTCCAGGCAACCCCCCAGGCAGGAGGTTCCCTCCGGAACACCCTTCCCGCAGATCTTCCCGGGCCGCCTTCCCCTTACCATCCCGGACTCGAAAGTCATCTGCATAGAGAGGCCCTCCGGGACTTCCCGCCTCCTTTGTCCCCATGCTTTGGCCCATTCCTTTTTTTTTAATTTCCCCGTTCCGCTCCTAGGGCTCTCGTAGCCACCTTCCCGCCTGGCTTCCCCACAGCGGCGTGAACTCAGGCTGGCGGGGAGGCGTCCCCGCCGGTGTGTCTTCGACTGCCCAGGGGGACCTGCAGCCTCGGCACAGCAAGCCGCGCCTCCGTCTGGCCTCCTCGCGCGGGTGCCCGTGTTTACCTTCCGGGTCGGGGGGCGGGGCCGCGGCGCTGCGCCCCACTTCCGGGGGCGGGGCGGCAGGCGGGGCGGGGCGCGCCGTCTCCCGGCCTGTCTGGAGCGCGGCAGCGGCAGTGGCGGCGGCGGTGGTGGTGGCGCGGCAGGCACCGGCCCGGGGAGCGGCACCATGAGCGGTGAGTGGCGGCCTGGCCGCTGTCACCCCGCCCCGGCCGCTCCGGCTCCCGCCGCTCCAGCTACACACTCTATCCCCCGAGTCCCTGCGTCCCGTTTGCTCCCGGACCCCGTCCTGTCGCTCCCAGTTTCCGGACCCCCGTACGCCCAGATCCTTGTCCCCTGTCACCTGCACTTTTCTGGAGTGCCGGGTCCAGGCACTCCTAGTCCCTTGACCCCTGTCCATCACTTACACAGCCTGCTGCTGGACACCTGTCCCCCGATCCCTCAGTCCCTCCCCATCCTCCGACCCCCGTGTGCAGTTACCAGACCCCGAGTTCTCAGACCTCCTGTATCTCAGTCCCTCCTAACTCCTCGACCCTCTGAGTCTCAGTTGCACTCCTGGCTCCCCTTGCCCCCAGCCACTCCCGAGGCCTCTGTCCCCAGTCACTCCAGTCTTCACAGGGGCAAAGAATGTTGCTGACCATTCTGTTGCTGGTCATTCTTAGTTTGCTGACCCCTGTGCCCCGCGTTCCCCCAGCTCTCGGTTCCCAGAGGACTCTGAGTTCTCCAGCCTCTTTGTCTTCCCCGACCCTGAGGTTCCCTCCTCCCCTCTTCCCCCAGTTCTTTGCTGTTCCAGTCCCCAGTTGTTCCCAGTTTCTCATTGTCCCTCTCTGAGCCTTGCTTCTTGCATTGTGGTTATTTTTCCATTCTTCAGCTCCTTCCATTTCTTCTCCTGCTCATTTGAGGTCTCAACTGACCTGCCCTGCAGCGCTTCCCCTGCTGTCCAGTGTTGAGCCCATCTGGGGTCTCCGCCCTTCCCATCCACTCCTCTCCCTTCCACTGGAGTGCTGGGTGGTTTTGGTGGGAGGCTGGGAGGGGTGTGTGTACAGCCTGTCCTCAGCGTTTCTGAAGTTTAGTCCCTAGGCTTGGACGAGTGTTCTCAGCCGTTTCCACTCACGAGATCTGTTGTGTTTTGCTGCTAAGTCATCCCTGGGTATAGTATGTGGAGACAGGAGTGACTCAGGGAAGCCTCCCAGCTACCCTGACTGGGATCTGGATTTACTTAGGGAGGACCCGCCTACCCTCCTTCTGCCTGTTTCCCCCTCTCTGTGGAATTGCCTCTACAGAATCCTTGCAACCAGCGCTTCTGGCCCTGACCTTGGACCCAGGCTTTTCTGGAGGTTGAGGCAGGGCAAAGTGAAGGCCCTGTGTCTCTCTTCATCTTTAACTTTTACATTAACTCTGTGGATCATTTCCAACAACTTAGGTGCCTTTTGTTTTGCTAGTCATGAATAAAGTTTGTGAAATTGATGATGCTGTTGCGGGAGCTTGGGAGGGTGTTTTCCTGGGAGGTAGTCCAGCTTCTGTTGTCAGACGATTTTTGGTCTACTTAAGGGTTTCTGGTCCTTGAACTTTAGTGATACCACAACAAAGATGTGATGAATTCATCCAGGAGGTAATGTAGCCTGGGGTAAGTGCAGACCCTGGGGGCAGACAGCTTGGGTTCAAATCCCAGCTTTGCCTCAGAAGGCCATGTGGTTTAGGGCAAGGTGCTTGAGCATTCTGGAAGTCTCGGCAAAATGAGGATAAATAATAGCATCTGACTCTTAGGCTTGTTGCAGTGACTAAATAACATTACTCAGGTAAAGTGATTGGTACTGTGCTTCTCACGTGGTAAGGAGCTTGGAGCTGCTATTATTGTTTCTGTAAGGATCCTGTGGGGTTCAGTTTGGGTTGTTTTCTGGCATCCCTTCTGGGACAAGGGCTGGGACTAAGTAGCCCTGGAAGTCTCTTCATTTTTATGTGAGCATGGTGTCTCCACCTTAGACTGTCAATCCTGAACCCTTCTCTCTGCTGCCTACATTCTGAGAGCCAGTGAAATTGACAAGCCAAGGGAAAGACCAATGTAGCCTTCAAGGAGCAACTTAGTATCAAAACTAAAGAAATTTTGAAATTCAGTTGAAAAACCCCGTTAGGTTTAAGGTTAAACAAATTATAGAAGGGAAGTAACACATGATTTTTTTTTTTTAGGAAAAAGCATTAAGGATGAAAGTCTTCTTTTGGAAAGATTGTAACTGAGGCGGAAAAAATGGTTGCTGATGATTGGGAGGGAAAGTCCAAGGTGTTTTTCACCTATGGGATTAATTGGCATGCACACAAAAATGTGGCATGGAACTGTTTCCTGTCTTCTGTTCTTTTTTTTTTTTTTTAAATTTAAGAAAATTTCAAGGCAAAAAAAAAAAAGTGATGAGAATAGTCTAATGAACCGTTACTAACTCATGACCATTTCACCCATATACCTATCTACTTCCTGCCTTCCTCCCCAGTTTATTTTGAAGCAAGTCTAAGATACTATATCATTTCATCTGTAAGTTTTTTTAAAATATGTATCTCTAAGCTATAGGGATCCTTTTTAAAAAAACACAATTCCATTATCATACCTCTGAGAAATAAGCAGTGATTCATTAATATCAGATATTCAATGTTCAAATTTCCATGATTGTCTTATAATTTTATTTTATAGTATATTTTTTTTGGAAAAGGGGGCCAAGCTGCACTACTTCCAGGAACTTAGATCCCCAACCAGGGATTGAATACACCCCCGCAGTGAAAGTGCTGAGTCCTAGCTACTGGACTACCAGAGAATTCCTTGTGGTGTACTTTTAAAATCTCAGGGTCTAAATAAGGTTTAAACAGTGCAGATTGGTTTGTCTTTTACTTTTTTTTAAGATCTCTCTCTTTTTGCTTCTTTAAATTTTTGCCATATTCACAGAATTGTGCAAACATCACCATAATAAATTTTAGAACATTTTCATTACTCCAAAAAGAAACTTCATACTGATTAACAGCTGTTCTTCATTTTCAGTTTCCTCAGCCCCAAGCAACCACTGATCTACTTTTTTCTCTCAATGGATTTGCCTATTTTGGATATTTTGTATAAATCAAATCATACAATAGGTGGCCTTTTGTGTCTGACTCTTTTCACTAAGTATCATGTTTTGAGGCTTCATCATGTTGTAGCATGTATCTGTACTTCATTCTTTTTAGTGACCAAATAATATTCTGTTGTGTGGGTATTCCACATTTTGTTTGTCCATTCATCATTTGATGCACATGACTTGTTTCCACTTTTGGGGTATTATGAATAATGCTGCTGTGAACATTCACATAGAAGTTTTTGTGTGGATAGTATGTTTTCATTTCTCTTGGGTAGATATCTAAGAATAGAATTGCTGAGTGCATTTTTTAAAGTAATTAATTAATTGTGCTGAGGCTTTGTTGCTTTGTGTGGGCTTTTCCTCTAGTTGCAGCTAGTAGGGGTTACTCTTCATTGTGGTGTGCAGGCTTCTTGTTTTGATGGCTTGTTGCAGAGCACAGGGTCTAGGCACGTGGGCTCAATAGTTGCGGCTCACAGGCTTAATTGTTCCAAGGCATGTGGAATCTTCCTGGACTGGAGATCAAACCTGTGTCCCCTGCATTGGCAGGTAGATTCTTTTTATTTATTTATTTTTTAAATTTTAATTGGAGGCTAATTACTTTACAGTATTGTGGTGGTTTTTGCCATATATTCACATGAATCAGCCATGGGTGTATATGTGTTCCCCATCCTGAGCCCCCTCCCACCTCTCTCCCCCATCCCATCCCTCAGGGTCATCCCACTGCACCAGCCCTGAGCACGCTGCCTCATGCATTGAACCTGACTGGCAATCTATTTCACATATGTTAATATACATGTTTCAATGCTATTTTCTCAAATCATCCCACCTTCGCCTTCTCCCTCACAGTCCAACAGTCTGTTCTTTACATCTGTGTCTCTTGCTGTCTCGGATATAGGGTTATCGTTACCATCTTTCTAAATTCCATATATATGCATTAATATGCTGTAGTTATTCAGTTTATTATATACTGGTGTTTTTCTTTCTGACTTACTTTGCTCTGTATAATAGGCTCCAGTTTCCTCCACCTCATTAGAACTGATTCAAATGCGTTCCTTTTAATAGCTGAGTAATATTCCATTGTGTATATGTACCACAGTTTTTCTTATCCATTTGTCTGCCGAGGACATGGAAGCAACCTAGATGTCCATTGGCAGGCAGATTCTTATCCACTGAGCCACTGGGGAAGTCTTGTTGAGTGCATTTGAAGAACTGTCAGACTATTTTGCGAAGTAGCTGCACCATTTCCCATTCATCCAGCACTGTAAGAAGGCTCTGGTTTCTTCATGTCCTCACCAGTGCTCTTTTGATAATAGCCATTCTAGTGAGTGTAAAAACTGGTATCTCTTTGTGGTTTTGATTTGCATTTCCCTGATGAGATCCAACCAGTCAATCCTAAAGGAAATCAGTCCTGAATATTCATTGGAAGGACTGATGCTGAAGCTCTAATACTTTGGTCACCTGATGCAAAGAACCAACTCATTAGAAAAGACCCTGATGCTGGGAAAGATCGAAGGCAGGAGAATGGGGAGGTAGAAGATGAGACGGTTGGATGGACGTGAGTTTGAGTAGGCTCCGGGAGTTGGTGATGGACAGGGAAGCCTGGTGTGCTGTAGTCCATGGGGTCGCAAAGAGTCGGACACGACTGAGCGGCTGAACTGACTGATGCATGTGGATACTGAGCATCTTTTCACGTGCTTGTTGGCCATTTGTGTATTTTCTCTGGAGAAAAGTCTTTTCAGATTCTTTGTCCACTTTTCTTTTTTTAAACTGGGCTTTTCTTTATTGCTGAGCTGTAAGAATTCTATATGGTTTCTGGCTACAAGTCCCTTTTTATATCTTTACAATTTTTTTTTCTCCCGTCTGTAGGTTGTTTTTTCACATTCTTGATGGTATCCTTTGAAGCACAAAGTCTGTTTTTAAACTATGGATTCCCCTTTCATCTCTCTCTCTTTTTGCCCCCTGACATTTTGAAGCACTTGACTTTGGTGGGATTTTGCTGATGGCATCCTTTTGGTGTGGTTCATTGACGTGTTTCTCAGTCTCTCACATAGCCTGTAAATTGGCAATTAGAGTTTGCGTTTTGCCGTTGAAAATGTTCCAGTAGAGGCAGAGGTCAGATGGCTGCAAGGCCCAATACATTAAGTGCAAATAACCAGGAAGTGGAATGGTTAGGTAATGCACGCACAAGATAAATGGGCATTGCGGGGCCAGAAACAACTAAGATGACCATGGACATGTGTGTGTGGTATGGTCACATGGTGGGAAACCTCAGAGATGCTAAAAGGGATAAAACAGATTTATACACATCAGCATGACTCTATCTTACCGTTAGTGTTCTCTAAAAAGAAGCAGGGTGCAGAATTACACCTAAGATATACACCTTGATGTACATTAAGACGCGCACATAAAACAGTGTTTATGGATTCATGTGTGTGTGTAGGAGACAAGTTGCCAGGATGATGGCTACCTGCCGGATGTGGGTGGTTGTCTTCACACAATAGTGTCATGATTTGCTTGTTTCTCATTAAAGAATCTGGTAGGTGGGAATGCTTGATCACCAGCCTCTGTCAGCTAAGGCATTCGGATTTTCAGATAACGCTTTTGCTCTTACTGGGAAAAGTAACTTGTAGGGGCAGAAAGTCATTATTCTGGTTCTCAGGCACTGTCTTTGTAAGACTTTATGTTTGAAGCTCCTTGGTACTCATTTCAATCAGTAATTATCCTGTCATGAATCCTTCTTACATTAGAAAGACCCTGAAATCCTGGTTTCAAGGTCTGGGGAAAGCCAGACCCAGAGAGGTCAAATAATGAGTGAAACAGACAAGCTCTGAAGGGTGGACACACCAGAGTTTGGCGCTTAGTGGGTAGTTTACTGCTGCGACTTGCCTGATGTTTAGGAGCATTCTGGCAGCTTTTTCTTATTTTTCTGGAATGTTGAAGATTTCCTCTCAGATTTTCATGACTTTTTCATGATTGTCATGATTTTCTCTTTGGCATTTACTTCCTCATCTCCAGCAGTGGCTTGTATTTGGAATAAAGGATCGGCTGATGGCAGGGTTGGGGGAGACAAATTAGGAGTTTAGGATTAACAGCTAGACACTACTATATATAAAATAGTTAGCAATAAGGACCTACTGTATAGCACAGGGAACTATATTCAGTATCTTTTAATCAACTGTAATGAGCCTATAATGGAAAAGAGTATGAAAAAGAACATGTTATATATATATAAAATACATATATGGGTTTCCCTGGTGGCTCAGATGGTTATATATATATCTGAATCACTTTGTTATATACCTGAAACTAACAGAACATTGTAAATTGCCTATACTTCAATTTAAAAAGTGGTTTAAAAGCAAAGAATGAGCTGAAATGCGTGAATGGAAAAGAGAACAGCTCTGGTTTCCATTCAGGGCAGAATAGGGGTGATGGCACACGCGGAGCTCCCCCAGCTCAGGGCCCTCCCCCAGCCCCAGGCCCCAGCCCAGCTGAGGGTACTGGGCTGACCTATTACAGCGGGTATGAGAAGAAGGGGTCCCGCTGTCAGCAGACATTTGACAGACTCCTTGTCAGCCAGTGGCACATGGATCTCCACTCCCACTTCCCTGTTGCATGGCTGTGCCTGGGTGACCAACAGGAAGTCAAAGGGGGCTTGCGTTTTTGAAACTGAATCCTCTAAATTCTGGTAGCGTGAACATTTGTCGTCGTCGTTGTCCCATCGCTAAGTCATGTCTGACTCTTGGCAGCCCAATGGACTGCAGCATGCCAGGCTCCTTTGTCCTTCGCTGTCTCTCGGAGTTTGCTCAGACTCATGTCCACTGAGTTAGTGATGCCATCCAGCCATCTCATCCTCTGCCACCCCCCTTTTCCTTTTGCCTTGTCTTTCCCAGCATCAGGAGTTTTCCAGTGAGTTGGCTCTTTGCATCAGGTGGCTTCAGGTTTAGCATCAGTACTTCTTGTGAATATTCAGGGTTGATTTCCTCAAGGATTGACTGGTTGGATCTCCTTGCAGTCCAAGGGACTCTCAGGAATCTTCTTCAGCACCACAAAATCCCAGATAAAGCAGCTCCCGTCTTGCCTGCACATCAGTTGTGAGTTTTCAGCAGGTGATATCACCCCTGTGGAGGTGAAACATCTGCTCTTGTGTCTAAGGCACAGATCTGCATGCTGTACAGATTATCGGTATTGAGATTTCATGGTGGGAGTCATAAATAAAAACTGTCTAGGAAGGATCCTAGGAGGGAAGGAGAAAAAGCTTGAGAAACACTGACATAGGCTGAAGTAATTTTAGCACTATCACATAAATTCGTGTTTGCTTTTACCCTTAACATTTCTGAATAAAACTTTATCATATTGCTCTGTGGTCTTCATATCGATCACTTTCATGGACTTCACAATCCATCAGTAATCCATCATTATGCATGTGACATAATTTTTAAACCACTGACTTGGGGAAACTTTGTCACCCCCTCTGTTTTTTCTTTTCCCCTTTTCTGGCTGCACTGGGTCATCTTTGCGGTGCACAGGCTTCACCAACTGCAGCAGGCAGGCTTCTCTGGCTGTGGTGTGGGCTTAGCTGCTCCGTGGCATGTGGGATCTTGATTCCCTGACTAGGGATTGAACCGTGTCCCCTGCACTGGAAGGCAAATTCTCTACCACTGGACCACCAAGGGAGTCCTTCCCCCACAGCCCACATTATAAGCACTGATGCAGTGAACAGTTTTGTTCAAGGTAGTCTTCCTTTCTTTCAATGATATCTTGAGGATGATTTCCCTAAAGTAGCCTTTAACGTGAAAGGTTTGATGGTTCTTGGTTTCTCTTTCTGCCAAAGCCATTGCAACTTGTTTAAAATGCTACCAGTGAGAGTGAGGCGCTAGTGGCAGCAGAGTCCGGCCGGAAATTCAGGGTTCAGCATCCCGCAGGCTTTTTATTGGGTGACAGTTTGGCGCATCTTCCGTCACATAGCAAAAGGCTGTACTGTCAGTGTTTGTTGAAGGGACTTGAATGAATGTACCCAAAGTGTTAGAGTAATGTATGTGTTAGCCAGGACTCTTTAATTGCATGGGGCAGAAGCTGATTCTGGACACTAGGAATTTATTTATTTTAAACTGTACATCATTCTGTATATTTAATCATTTCTGGCTGTACTGGGTCTTTGTTGCTCTGCTAGGGCTTTCTCTAGTTGTGGCAAGCGAGGGCTACTCTAGTTGCGTGCACGGGCCCAGTAATCGCAGTTGGTGGGCTTCAGTAGTTGTGGCACGTTTTAGTTGCCCTGTGGCATGTGGAGTCTTCCTGGACCAGGGATCAAACCACTGGCAGGCTGATTCTTAACCATTGGACCACCAGGGAGTCCTCAATGGGAGTTTAAAGCATCTTGTGCTGGGAAGGTCTAGCATAGGCATCTTCAGGCTCAGCTGGCGCTTAGAGAGTCATCAGGACTACCTTTCTGTCTGGCTGGCTACTACCTTCATCTCTGTTGGCTTTACCCTCAGGCAACCTCTCCACTGTGGAGGCAAGAGGGACACCAGCAGCTCTTGGGTCACATCCTACAGTGTAGCAACATCCGAGCAGGGCAGGCCTTTCCCAATTGCTCCAGCAGAAATCCTGGGGCTCACTCATAGCTGTCTGGCTTGCCATGCAGCCATCCTGGAACTGACTGGTCACTGTGGCCCTAGCTGCCCAGGCCTGGGTCCTCTGCCCAGTCCAGAGCCCAAGGGTGGCATCCGTCCCACCTGTCATCTGGTTGGAGGATGGACTGAAGGAAGAGGGCTCTTGCAGTTGGGAGCGGGGTGTTCAAGGAAGACCTCGTGGGAAGGTTCCGTTTCAGCAGAGACCCGAGGGAGGGGAGAGGCTCCTGAGCTGCTGGACGGGTCAGAATTTCTTTTGCAGAGGTGGGGAGGGGTGTGGGAGAAGCAGCTGAGGCCCTCAGGGGGAGGGGGAGGACCCTTCCCTCCCTGACTTCAGCTCATCCATCTGTCCATCTCGGAGCCTTCCCCTCCCTGCCCCGCCACCCTTCTCTGGCTTCCCACCAGGGGGAAACTTGTCCTCAGTATCTCATTTCTCCTTACCCGTGTCGGCATATTTTGGAAACTGCCCTTTCCTCCTTCTCCTTAAAAAAATTAAGCAAAACTCTAAAATGATACCAAAGATTATTATGAAAACATAATAGACCTATAAACATATTTACCTTTCTAGCATATTAACTGTTTAGATAACTTCTGTCTGTGCATTGCAGGCAGATTATTTACCATCTGATCCACCACGGAAGGCCTGACTATGTTCAGAGCACAGGCATTTTACCCAATTGCATTGAGTCTACACTTGAATTAGTGTTTCCATTTATTATAACATTTTCCTGTGTTCCTTCTCCTCACAATTCTTTAGAAATGCGTAACATTCCACTGAATTGACATGCTGCAGTTATTTAACCTTTCTTCTAGTGCAGGAAGAGATAGTAAATTCCATTTTCGATGTTCTGGGATGGAGCTGGCAAATGTTTTCTGTAAAGGGCTGGATAGTAAATATTTTGTGCTTTGCGGGCCATCTGGTCTCCATCCCAGCTATGCATTGCTGTCATACGAAAGCAGCACAGGCGATATGTAAGTGAAAGGACGTGCCTGTATTCCAGTAAAACTTTATTTAGAAGAACCACAGGATTGGCTTGGGGGCTGTTTGCTGCCCCCTGTGCTAGAACACTGCTGGAAAAATCTGTGCCCCTGACACTGGGTTTAGGTAGGGGTTGCAGTGGAAAGTGCTGTGGACTCAACCAGTCCTGCATTTAGCTCCCTACTTGAAGAACCTGGGCAGGTTGTTGAACTCTGACTCTTTATTGGTTTATTTCTATTTTATTTTTCGGCTTCATTGCTGCACCCGGGCTTTTCCTAGTCGTGGAGAGCGAGGGCTGTTCTCTCGTTGCGGTGCGCGAGCTTCTCATTGCAGGGGCCTCTCTTCCTGTGGAGCGCAGGCTGTAGGCACAGGGGCTTCAGGAGCTGCAGCTTGCAGGCTCTCGGGCGCTCGGGCTGCAGTGGTTGTGGCGCAGGGGCCCATTCGTGGGGCTGGCGGGCTCCCTGGTTGCAGCATGAGGGCTCTGGAGCGCATGCTCGGCAGCTGTGGCCCACGGGCTCAGTTGCTCCGAGGCCTGTGGGATCTCCCAGACCTTTCTGATCTACTGTGCCACCAGGGAAGTCCATGAACTTCTCTGACTCTTAATTCCCTCATCAGAAGATGGAAATGAAAGTGAGTGATGGCGGCTTGCTTGCCTGGTGGTCCAGTGGTTAAGAATCTAGCTTGCAGTGCAGGGGATGTAGGTTCTCTCCCTGGGCAGGGAAGTGCCATCCCACGTTCTGCAGAGCAGCTAAGCCTTTGTTAGGTGGGATCTACTGGGGTCCTGCATGCTGAAACTAAGATGCCACGTAGCCAAATACATACTAAAAAAAAAAAAGAAAGTGAGTGATGAATGTGAGTGTGGTTACTTTCCTCATCACCCGCGCTGCATCCCACCCCCTTTCACTCCTCTCCACCCTTTCGACCTTAGTTTAGGTTCCCAGGGGTCAGGAAGGTGCCTTGATACTCTTGTAGCTTTTGGTGTTTCCTATACCTTGCTTTCCAGTCTCTGGACCACTCCTCATTACCAGTAGTTCATTCCTGTCTCCCTGAAGCTTTACCTGCAGTGGGGAATTCATTTTTTTTTTAAATAAATTGAAGTATAATTGATTTATGATGTTGTACTAGTTTCAGATGTATACCAAAATGATTCAGTTGTATGTGTATTCTTTTTTTCCATTATAGGTCATAAGATATTGAATATAGTTCCCTATGCTATACAGTAGGACCTTGTTGTTTATCTGCTTTATATATAGTAGTATGTATCTGTTAATCCCAAACTCCTAATTTATCCACCCCCCAAAAAAAAACTACTGCACAGTTGCACTCATCTCACATGCTAGCAAAGTAATGCTCAAAATTCTCCAAGTCAGGCTCCAACAGTACGTGAACCAAGAACTTCCAGATGTTCAAACTGGATTTAGAAAAGGCAGAGGAACCAGAGATCAAATTGCCAACATCCGTTGGATCATAGAAAGCAAGAGAGTTCCAGAAAAACATCTACTTCTGTTTTATTGACTACACCAAAGCCTTTGACTGTATGGATCACAACATACTGTGGAAAATTCTTTAAGAGATGGGAATACCAGACTGCTTTTACCTGCCTCCTGAGAAGTCTGTATGCAGGTGAAGGAGCAACAGTTAGAACTGGACATGGAACAATGGACCGATTCTAAATTGGGAAAGGAGTATGTCAAGGCTGTGTATTGTTACCCTGCTTATTTAACTTCTATGCAGAGTACATCATGTGAAATGCCAGGCTGGATGAAGCACAAGCTGGAATAAGTTTCTGGGAGAAATATCAATAACCTCAGATACACAGATGACACCACTCTTACGTCAGAAAGCGAAGAAGAACTGAAGAGCCTCTTGATGAAAGTGAAAGAGGAGAGTGAAAAAGGTGGCTTAAAACTCAACATTCAGAAAATGAAGATCATGGCACTTCATGAAGTGATCATGGCACTTCATGAAGTGATCAAGATCACTTCATGGCAAATAGATGGGGAAACAATGGAAATGGTGACAGACTTTATTTTCTTGGGCTCCAAAATCACTGCAGATGGTGACTGCAGCCATGAAATTAAAGATGCCTGATTCCTGGAAGAAAAGTTATGACAAACCTAGACAGCATATTAAAAAGCAGACACGTTACTTTGCCGACAAAAGTCCGTCTAGTCAAAGCTATGGTTTTTCCAGTAGTCATATGCTGGAAAATGTACATGTGAGAGTTGGACCAGACTGCCTTATCTGCCTCCTGAGAAATCTGTATGCAGGTCAAGAAGCAGCAGTTCTTGACCTGCATACAAGCAAATGTACGTGTGAGATGTGAGATTGGACCATAAAGAAAGCTGAGCACTGAAGAATTGGTGCCTTTGAACTGTGGTGTTGGAGAAGAGTCTTGAGAGTTCCTTGGACTGCAAGGAGATCAAACAAGTCAATCCTAAAGGAACTCAATCGTGAATATTCATTGGAAGAACTGAAGCTGAAGCTCCAATACTTTGGCCACCTGATGTGAAGTACTAACTCATTGGAAAAGACCCTAATGCTGGGAAAGATTGAAGGCAGAAGGAGAAGGGAATGACAGAGGATGAGATGGTTGGATGGCATCACCAACTGGATGGACATGAATTTGAGCAAGCTCTGGGAGTTGGTGATGGACAGGGAGTCCTGGCGTGCTGCAGTCCATGGGATCACAGAGTCAGACACAACTGAGCGACTGAACGGAATTGAACTGAACCCCCTCTCTTTCCCCACTGGTAGCCATAAGTTTGTTTTCTGTCTGTGAGTCTGTTTCTGTTTTATAAATAAGTTCATTTGCATCAGTTTCTTAGATTCCATATATAAGTGGTATCCTAGGATATTTGTCCTTCTCTGTCTTGACCTCACTTAGTATGGTAATCTCTGGGTACATCCATATTGCTGTAAATGCCAATATTTCATTCTTCCTTATGGTTGAGTAGTATTCCATTGTATATATGTACCACATCTTCTTTTTAAAATGAATTAATTAATTTGGCTGCGATGGATGTTTGCAGCTCAGGGAATCGTCGATCTTCATTGCAGCATGCGGGATCTTTAGTTGTGGCATGTGGGATCTAGTTCCTCGACCGACCCCCTGTCTCCTGCATTGAGAGTGCAGAGTCTTGGCTGCTGGACCACCAGGGAAGTCTGTACCAAATCTTCTTCATCCATTCATCTACCGATGGACATTTATGTTGCTTGCATATCTTGTCTGTTGTAAATAGTGCCTTTGTGAGCATAGGGGTGCAAGTATCTTTTGGAATTAGAGTTTTCCCAAGTATGTGGCTAGGAGTAGGATTGATCCACTCTCTGTATGTAATAGTCTACATCTGCTAATCTCACGTGCCCAATCCTTCCCTCGCCCACCTCCACCCCCTTGGCAAACACGTGTCTGTTCTCTGTGTCTGTTCCTGTTCTGTAGATATATTAAATAAATATTTTTATTTTTGTCTGGGTCTTCCTTGCTTTGTGTGGGCTTTCTCTAGCTGTGGCAAGCAGGGGCTACTCTGCAGTGTGTGGAGCCCAAGCTCTAGGCACACGGGCTTCAGTAGTTGCAGCGCACGGACTCAGTAGCTGAGGCTCGCCGGCCCTAGATCGCAGGCTCAGTAGTTGTGGCTCATAGGCGTTAGCTGCTCCATGGCATGTGGAATCTTCCTGGACCAGGATCGAGCCTGTGTATCCTGCATTGGCAGGTGGATCTCATCCCCTGCACCACCAGGGAAGTCTTTTGCCGTATTTCAGATTCCACATAAGTAATATCATGTGGTATTTGTCTTTCTGACTTACTGCACTTAGTATGATAGTCTCTAGTTGCGTCCGTGTTGCTGCAGATGGCCTTATTTCATTCTTCTTTATGGCTGAAGTAGTACTCCGTTGCGTATATGCACCACATCTTCTTTACCCCTTCGTCTGTGGATAGGGATTTAGGTTGTTCCCATGTGTTGGCAGTTGTGAATAGTGCTGCTATGAACACAGGAATGCATGTGTCTCTTGGAATTACAGTTTTGTCCAGGTATATATGCCTAGGAGTAGGATTGTTGGATCATATGATATTTCTATTTTGAATTTTCTGAAGCACCTCCACACTGTACCAGTTTACATTCCCATCAACAGTGTGGGAGGGTTTTCTTTTCTCTACATCCTCTCTGGTATTTGTTATTTGTAGACTTTCTGATGTTGGCCATTCTGATCATTGGGTTTCCTGAAGCTTCTCTTGTGGCTCAGCTGGTAAAGAATCCGCCTGCAATGCAGGAGACCTGGGTTCGATCCCTGGTTTGGGAAGATTCCCTGAAGAAGGGAAAGGCTACCCACTCCAGTGTTCTGGCCTGGAGAATCCCATGGATTGTATGGTCGGCGGGGTCGCAGAGAATTGGACACGACTGAGCGACTTTCACTTCACTTGCCAGCAAATAGGGAATTTCATTTTCCTGGTGAATTTAGTGGGTATACAGTGATAACACGTGATGGCTGACGTGGTAAATTTGCAGTCTTCATTTATCCAACTGTGAGGGAAGATACACTGTCTCTTCATAGTGTTTGCCTCACTTTTCCTACAGCAAAGATTGGCAAGCCTGTTTTGTAAATAAAGCTTTATTGGAACCCAGCCACACCCGTTCTAGCTGTTGCCTCTGGCTGCTTTTGCACTCTGATGGCAGAATCAAGTAGCTGTAACAGGGACCAACTGGCTTGAAAAGCCAAAAATATTTACCATCTTGCTCTTTACAGAAAATATGTGCCGACCTCTGCTCTAGAGCGAATCCCTCGCCTGTTTATGAGTCCACTGTTGAGCCAGTCTTTGTTTTCCAGGCATCACAAGGCCACTTGGACGGCCCGAGCCCATCTGCCTCCAGCACAGGCTCTTTCCATTGTGTGGTGGCGGACAGCCTGTCCTTTTGTCCTCGTCCACCTGCGCCACTTTGCCCAACAGTACGGGGAGCCAGTGCCCTGACTTTGGGGGTGAATGTCTGTCCGTTTTATCTGTTCATGTGCTAATGCAGACAGAGCTGCTGCTTCACCCATGCTGCGCGTTGCACACTCGAGGCTGCTGCTGTGTCCGGGCCATTCGGGTCTTCTCCCTTCCTTCTTTCCCTCCTCTTTCCCTCCCTCCTTTCTTTCCATTTCTGTCTCTCTGTCTTTCTCTCGTTCCCCCCTCCCTCCCTCCATTCGTTCCTTCTTCCTCCCTTTTTCTCTTTCTGTCTTTTGCCACACTCCATGTGGGATCTTTAGTTCCCTGTCCAGGGATCAGACCTGTGCCCCCTGAAGTGGAAGCTCAGAGTCTTAACCACTGGACCACCAGGAAGTCCCGAGACCGCTCCATTTAAAGCAGCCACTTGGGGGACCAGAGCACGGAACCCTAGTTAGAAATTATCTATGTATTTATTGGCTTTGCTGGGTGTTCGTTGCTGTGGGCTTTTCTCTAGTGGCGAGTGGGGCTCCTCTCCACTTGTGTGCACGACGTCTCTCTGTGGCTTCTCCTGCTGCAGAGCATGGGCTCAAGGGCGCTCGGACTTCAGTAGTTGCGGCACGTGGGCTCAGTAGTTGCAGCTCTCGGGCTCTGGCGCATAGGCGCGATAGTTGCGGTGCTCGGGCTTAGTGCTCTGAGGCATGTGGGATCTTCCCGGATCAGGAACTGAACCCGTGTCTCTTGCATTGGCGTGCAGATTCATTACCAGCAGGGAAGCCTCAACCCTGGAGTCTTGATCCCACAGTTGTTGAGTTCCTTCTGTGAGAAGGGGGAACCAGAAACACAAATCATCCAAGATAACGTCCCCTACCTACAGGGCTCCACAGACATGCCATGTGAATTGCAGTGGGGCAGGGGATGATATCACTGTAGGTATCTTGTGTTTGTTGTATAATATCAGAGAGTCATCTGTTGTGTTTTCATCTGTGCTTTCGGGTGTTATGGCCCCAGTGTAGATAATTTGGTGCAGAAGGACATGGGAACAAAGGAGCTTTGGGCCAGAGCGGGGAGCAGCTGTTGTGGAAGCAGTGGCCCTCACCAAGGGCCTGGCCACTGTCTGAAGGAAGAGCTCTGCTGGACAGGGCAGCAGAGGAGTGGGGTTGCGGCTGGAACAGCATGTGGGAGCATGGTTTTATTAAACTGTGGGGAAGTATTATGACATCCCCATATGCCGCAAGAATTGCATACATGAGAAGAGAGAATTGAAGATGTAGGAGAAAGATGCTGGAGTATCTTGTATACCTGTCTTGGAGCAGGTGAGAGGAGGTCGGGTTCAGAGTACAAGTAGAGGTTTATGTGTTTTCGCCTCTCGGAGCCTCAGTTTCGTTATCTGTGCAATGGGATAACTGAAGTTATGTGAGGGCAGAATTTCCCAGTTTTGGCCCTCTTGACATTGGGCTGGGTAATTGTGTCAGGCTGTCCTATACATGTGGTAAACGCCAGCAGCAGGCCCCTGGTTGTGTCAAAAATGTCTCTCGATGTTGCCAAGCGTCCTGTTAAAGGGAGGGATCCTGGTTGAGAATTGCTTCTCCCTCCCACTCCTCTGTTGTTATTGTTTAGTCACTAAGTTGTGTCTGACTCTTTGCAACCCCATGAACTCCAGCAGCCCGCCAGGCCTCCTCTGTACGTGGGGATTCTCCAGGCAAGAGTACTGGAGTGGGTTGCCACGTCCTTCTTCAGGGGATCTTCCCAGCCCAGGGATGGAACCCTCATCTCCTGCATTGGCAGGTGGATTCTTTATCGCTGAGCCACCAGGGAAGCCTCCTCCTCCACAGGGATCCCTTGTATTAAGTAAACCTCCTTGAATTCTCCTCGCTTGAGAGTGCCTGGCGCCCCTGTTAGGAGCCTGACTGGTACATCAGACAGACTCTCCCTCCCCTCAGTGTGATCGGAAACATGGAAGAGACGTGAGCTGGGCTTTCCCACCCCGTGTTTCCCTGGAGGCTGGGCACTCTGGAGTCCTGTCCCACCCCTGGAGATGCCTGCTGTGCTGGCTCCTTTGGCTTCGAATGGGATTTATCTGTTATCCTTCCCGCAGAACATCTTCTTCTTGCGGTGAAACTGAGATACCCTAACGCCAGGGAACCTTTTCTTTGGGTTTCCCTGGTGGCTCAGTTGTGTAACGAATCTGCCTGTGATGCAGGAGGCCTGGTTCAAGCCCTGGGTGGGGAAGATCCCCTGGAGAAGGGAATGGCACCCCCACTCCAGTATCCTTGCCTGGGAAATCCCACGGACAGAAGAGCCTGGCGGGCTACAGTCCCCGGGGGTCACAAAGAGTCGGACACGGCTGAGTGACTAAACCGCCACCACAATGTGAAACCCTGTAGGCTTTTAATACAATTAAAACAGTGAACAGTTATGAAGTTAGAAATGTAAGCATTATAAAAACAATTAACCAGTTAACAATTTTTAACTGTTTAAAAATGAACAGTTCAGGGGCAGTTTAGCACATGGGAAATGGCATGCACTCACCACGTCCGTCTTGTTCCTAAATACCTTCCCCACCCCCAGAGGACACCCTGTACCCATTTGCAGTTGTGTTCTCTCAGTGTGGATTTTCCTCTTCTAGTCTTTCCTGTTTTTTTTTTTTTTTCAATTATTTGTTTGTTTGTTTTTGCCTGTGCTGAGTCTTAGTTGCTGCATGCGGGCTTTTTTCTTTTCTCCATGCATGTGGAGCATGGGCTCCAGGGTGCACGGGCTTCACTAGTTGTGGCGCTTGGATTTTTAGTAGTCCCGAGACATGTGGAGTCTTTCTGGACCAGGGATCAAATCCAGGTCCCCTGCAGGGGCAGGTGAATCCCAAACAGGTGGACCACCAGAGAAGTTGCCTTCCCATTTTTTTAAAGCACAGCTCAAGTTCCTCCCTTTCCTGGTGGCTCAGTCGGTAACGAATCTGCCTGCAATCCAGGAGACCACTTGCAATGCAGGAGACCTGATTTCGATCACTACATTGGGAAGACTCCCTGGAGAAGGAAATAGCAGCCCACTGTAATATTCTTGCCTGGGAAATCCCATGGACAGAGGAACCTGGTGAGCTATAGCCAGTGGGGTCGCAAAGAGTTGGACATGACTTAGTGACTTAAACCACCACCAAAATCCCACTCTTGCAGTCTGCTTCCCCTGGCTCCCAGGAGGCCAGCAGTGAGGTGTGGAAGGTCAGCAGACCAGGTCTGAGCAGTGCTTTACTCCTTGGCCCCCAGAGAACCTTGCCATCTTCTTTTCTTATACCTTGTACCCACTGAGTGCATTGCCAAGGCTGACGTTGTTGTTGTTTAATCCCTAAGTTGTGTCTGACTCTCTGAACCCATGGATCATAGCCCACCAGGCTCCTCTGTCCATGGGATTCTCCAGGCAAGAATACTGGAAAGGGTGGCCGTTTCCTTCTCCAGGGGATCTCCCTGGCCCAGGGGTTGAACCCACAGATTCTTTACTGCTGAGCCACCAGGGAAGCCCAAGGGTTGGCCTTAGACCAGAGAAATGACTTTCCCTCTGCTACTGCGTAGAGAGGTAAGGAAATACTGCTGTGTCAGCCTTGACCAAGTGACCTGACTCCTCTGTGGACAGGAACCGTGTTTACCTTGACCTCCTGGATTTTGACAGGGGTGGGAGAAGGAATCTGCCTGTGTTCGAGCAGATGCCCTTGGGGGCATCTTGCTGGTTTCCCTCTCCAGATGCCAGAGATGTGTTTTCACCTTCACACTCCCCTGGGCCACAGCCACAGAGACCTGGATTGGATTGCTTTGCCTGTGGTCCAGATGAAAGTACTCCTTAGAACCAGAGATCTTAGGCCTCTGGGATGTAGCGCTGGCCGCAACAACAGCAACAACAATAAGTGAAGTGAAGGCGCTCAGTTGTGGCCGACTCTTTGCGACCCCGTGGACTGTAGCCCACCAGGCTCCTCTGTCCATGGGATTCTCCAGGCAAGAATACTGGAGTGGGTTGCCAGTTCCTTCCCCAACAACCATTGTCAGCATGTATAAAGTGCTTGGTGTATACCAGGCGCTGTTCTAGATGCGTGATACCTATTCACTCATTCACTAACTGTGGGAGGTGCAGAGAAGTCAAGTAACTTGTCCATGGTCACACAGCTGGTGACCTTCGCTACTCTTAACCCTTGCTCTACCTCCTCTGGAGGTCACTGAAGGCTGGAGGTTCGTGGGAAAAAAATTAGACTAGGACCTGAAGGCTTCTAAACATGAGAGACAACAGGGAGGCGCGTGAACCGGGTGCCTGATTTTCATCGCAGGTGATTTCTAAGTTAGAGCTTCAGGGGACCACTGTGGACCCCGGGGGCATTCCCTGGGGCTCTGCTCAGCTTCTGTTTTCCTTTTGATGGTGCTCTAACAAGAAACTGGGCTTCCCTGGTGGCTCAGACAGTAAAGACTCTACCTGCAATGCAGGAGACCCAGGTTTGATCCCTGGGCCGGGAAGATCCCCTGGAGAAGGGAATGGCAATCTACTCTAGTATTCTTGCCTGGAAAATTCCATGGACAAAGGAGCCTGGCAGGCTGCAGCCCATCGGGTCACAAAGAGTCGGTCACGACTGAGCGACTAACACTTCCACTTCAACAACAAATTAAAAAGAAGCCTGTTCTATGAATCACTTTGCTGTGCACCTGAAACTCACACAGTATTGTGAATCAACTCAGCTCCAGTTTTTTTTTTTTGGAAAGGAAACCTGTTCTGGCTGATAGTGTTGACTCAGGGCCATTGTTGTGGAAGGAAGGAAGCAGAAAGGCTGGGATTTTATAGAGAAACTGTTCCTGAATTGGCGCTGGGGCTGTCTCTGCAGGTTTCTAACAGGTTGGGGGTAAGCAGGATTTAACAGATGGCCAAATCAGTGGACTTGAAGTTGAATCCCTCCGTGAGCACTGGCCACGAGTCAAGGTCTTTCCCTCAGCCTCAGTGCTCTGTTGAGTGGAGCCCACCTTTCCTTCTTCGTGAAGGATTAGATGCGTGTGTGTGCGTGTGTACTCAGTCACTCAGTTGTGTCGGACTCTGTGTGACCCTGTGGACTGTAGCACACCAGATTCCTCTGTCAATGGGATTTCCCAGGCAAGAATACTGAAATAAGTTGCCTTTTCCTTCCAGGGGATCTTCCAACCCAGGGATCAAACCCACATTTTCTGCATTGGCAGGTGGATTCTTTACCTCTGAGCCACCTGGGAAGCCCTGAAGGATTAGATGCTGGCCACTTCATGGGCTTAGCCCACCGTGAGGCTCAGTAGGTGGGCACCTGCTCCCCGCTCCTCCTGGTCCCTGGAGAAGGTAGGAAAGAGCCCGGTAGCACTGCTTGCTTTGCCCTGTCGTCTCAGAACAGAGGCCCCAGGTTTGCAGACTGCAGAGCTTGGAGGGTATGATCTTATGCAAAAACCAGTGCCCTGAGAAGGGAAGTGACTGTCCCCGTCACAGAGCCAGCAAGCAGCCCGGCCGGGATGAGAACTCATGATGCCTTGTGACTTCCCTCCAGCGCTCCTTCCACGGAGCCTTGTGGCCCTGGGCCTCCTGGGCACCTCCTGCCACCGGTGAATGTTGCCAGGGGCACCTATGCTCCCCCTGCCCTGGGAGATAGCGGGTCCCTTAATCCCATCCAGGGCTAGGATGGTCATGGGCACCCCTCCAGGGGTCAGGATTGTCTCCTTCAAGTGCACTTCTTGTCTGCGTGGAGAGGCTTTGCAGGGTGAGGCAGGGAAGGCTGGCGGCTGCGGGAACGCAGTGTCGCCGATTCCGTAGGAAAGCTCTGGGGTCCTCGCTAGGGGTAGGCATTCTATCCTCGCTCTTCCCTTGTGCGTCAGGAACCAGCAGCATCAGCGGCACGTGGGAGCTTGTGAGAAATACAGAGTCCCAGGCCCCACCCAGCCCTTGAATTAGAGCCTGCCTTTTAGCCAAGACCCCAGGAGATTCGTGTGTAGGTGAAAGCTTGTGAATTACTGCACTAACAATGATCAGTAAGGAGATGATGGAGATTTTTATTTTCTTTGTCAATCTCGCACCCCTCCCACGATTTGTTACTGTATTTCTTCACATGAATTACTTTATAAAAAAATTGTGGTGAAATACAGGTAACATAAAATCTGCCATCCTCACCATTTTTGGAGTATTTATGTATTCATTTGCTTTTGGCTGTGCTGGGCCTTCGTCGCTGTGTGGGGCTTTTCTCTAGTTGTGATGAGCGGGTCCTACTCCCTAGTTGCGATGAGAAGGCTTCTCATTGCGGTGGCTTCTCTTGTTGCAGAGCACGGGCTGTAGGGTGCTTCGGCTTCAGTAACTGGTTCCCGGGCTCTAGGTCACAGGCTCGGCAGTTGTGGCATGTGGGCTTAGTTGCTCCGTGGCACGTGGGATCTTCCCGGATCAGGGATTAAACCCCGTCTCCTGCATTGGCAGGTGGATACTTTACCACTGAGCCACCAGGGAAGCCCCCAGTATTTATTTTTATTTATTTTGTTTGGCTGCTTTGGGTCTTGGTTTGCAGCACACGCGATCTTTAGCTGTGGCATGACTAGTTCCCTGATCCGGGATTGAACCTGGGCCCCCTGCATTGGGAGCAGGGAGTCTTAGTCTGAACCACCAGGGAAGTCTCCATCTTAAGCATTTTTAAGTGTACGGTTTGGTGGCATTAGCTACCTTCTGACTGTTGTGTGGCCGTCACCACCACACATCCCCAGGCCTCTCTTCATCTTGTAAAAGTGCCGACGTGTAGCTATGAAGCTAACCCCCATTCTCTTCCCTCGCCTCCCCTGACAACCACCATTATGCTTTCTTTCCTTATGATTTTGATTACTCTTAGTATCTCCTGTAATTGGAATCATGCAGTGTTTTATCTCTGTGTCTGGTTTATTTCGCTTAGCGCGATGTTCTGCAAGGCTCATTTGTGTTGCAGCATACTGCAGAGTTGCCTTGCCTTTTAAGGCTGAATAATACCCATTGTATGTGCATGCCACATTTTGCGTCTCCATTCAGCTGTTGGTGTACACAGGAGTTGCTTCCACATTTCAGCTGCTGTGAATAATGCTGCTGTGAACGTAAGCATATAAATAGCTCTTCAAGACCGTGCTCTCAATTCTTTCGAGCATACACCCAGAAGTTCTGGGTTGTGTATGATAATTCTAAAACACAAATTATTTTTATGATCAGAAAAAATAGTAAAAGCACTTTAGGGGGAAAACCTTGTCACGTTTCCAGTTGGCATTGCCCAAGGGCAAGTAGAGTTGCTGGGCGCAGTACTTGGAAAAAGGAAAAAGCAAGACTGCCTTCCCCGTTCTGGTGTTAGAGGAGAAGAGCAGAAACTCGCCCTCCTGCTGCGTGAGGAGCAGGGTGTGTTGACAGGGGTGCGTGTGAGGCCCTCAGGCAGGTGGGGTTTCTAGCCATCCTGAAAGACACTTCAGGATGACCTCTTTTCTGGTGGGAAGGGTGCGTGGGCTGACCTCTCAAGACCTTTTCCAGAAAAAATTACAGTGGCAGTGTTTGGGAAGTCAGTTTTATTACTGTGTGTCCATAGAGAGTCTATGGACTGGTTTACTCTCCTGGCCTGGGTAGGGCAGGAGCGCATGCGATAGTCCTGACATAGCCCTTAAGGGGCTTGGTTTCCAGTTAGGGTCATGGTTCCGATTACTAGTGTTCAAATTAGAACAAAAACCTAAACCCACTCTCACGGTCCACAAGGCCTTTGTGACTGGCCGCTGCCTGCCTCTTTGATCTTTGCTTCCCCTTTTCTGCTTTCTGCTTAAGTCACCGGAGACTTCCTTCGGGCACTGGGAGACGGAAGCCAGGCTGTTTTGCCTCTCTTCCCTGGCTGTTTGCTCCGCCTGGAACGCTGGTCTCTCATGACTTCCCATGACTGCGCCTCCATGTTATAAAGGGCTCAGCTGGGGTGTCGTGTGTGCAGAGAGACTTTCCACGACTGCCCTGGCAGACGTGGCCCTCCAGCTTCCTCCTGGTCTCTTCACTTCATCTGGGTTTTCTTCCTAGTATGACTCTCTAACACCTTCTCCTCTGTTAGTTTACTTAGGAACCATCTGTTTCTCCTAATAACATTTTCACTCCACGAGAAGATGGCTCTTTTATACCACTGAACTCCTGTGTCCCCAGCACTTAGAACACTGCCTGGCACCCAGTAGAAGTTCAGCAAATGTCGAGTGGGTCAGCGCGCGCACTTGCTCGTCCTCTCTGAGCTTCCTTTCCCCCATCTGCGATTCAGGGACCCTAATACCTGGCTGGTAGGGTGGTCATGAAAAATTACAGGACGCAGTGCATTCAGAGGACTCAGTTTGGTACCTGGTGTACAGGAAGTGCTCAGCCCATGGGCACGGTTGTTAGCAACTGGGTGGCCCTGGCATGACTTGGATGAAACCCTGACCATCTCACTCTCTCTTTAAAACGATATTTATCTGTCTGTTTATTTGGCTGTGCCAGGTCTTAGCTGCAACATGCAGGATCTTTTTGTTGTGGCACGTGAGATCCAGTTCCCTGGTTGAACCCAGGCACCCTGCACTGGGAGCCAGTGGACCACCAGGAAGTCCCGGCACTGGCTTCCTGTAACCCTAAATTTGGGTCTCCTGTGAAACAGTTTGTTCAGTGTCTGGTGTGTCGTAACACGTAGCCAGTCTCTGTGGATTGGAGTCACTGGGCCCCCTGTGGAGCATCAGATGTGGTTTTGACATTGTTCCTCCTGGGCCTTGGAAGTGGCCTGGCATGCATCTGTGCTCAGCTGCTCAGTTGTGTCTGATTCTGTGTGACCCCGTGGACTGTAGCCCACCGGGCTCCTCTGTCCATGGGATTCTCCATGGGCAAGCATACTGGAGCAGGTTGCCATTTCCTACTCCAGGGATCTTCCCGACCCAGGGATTGAACCTGCCTCTCCTGCATCTCCTGGATTGGCAGGCAGATTCTTTACCACTGAGCCACCTGGGAAGACGGAATTGGCCTTGCCCCACACCCTCTTAAATGGGAGTTTGGTGTATGACATGTGTATTGTTTGGAAATGCTTTTGACTGTAAGTAACCACACAGTGTACAGGGCTTGAACAAATGGAATGATTTGTTCTGTGAAAGCTCTGAGATTTCTAGTTTGGTACAGCGGCAAAGTGACATCAGGGCTGGTGTCTTTGTGATTCTCTTGGGCTTCCCTGCAGACGCTGCTCTGGCTTCCCCGGATGTGTTTAGGGTGCAGGCATGAGGGAGGGAAGCAGGAATGAAGCCATTAGCATCTGTCCTTTCCCCCAGGCCCCTCCCAGCACTCTTCTGCTTACATCTCATCAGCTAGAACTTCTTAAGGTCACACTTAAAAGAGAGGCTGAGTAATTAGAGGCTGAGTAATTTTCATGGGAAAATGATGTTAGAGATGATGGTGAGGTCAGCTGACCAGCGGTGCCTGCCGTACTAGGAAACCTGTGTTTTAAGTTAGACTATTGCTTCTCAACTGGGGGCAGTTTTGTTCCCCAGAGGATGTCTGGCAGAATCCAGAGATTTTTGTTGCCACAACTAGGGTGTGTGTGTGTGTGTGTGTGTGTGTGTGTGTGTGTGTGTGTGCGCGTGCATGCGCACTAGTGGTGTCTCGTGGGTAGAGGCCAGGGATGCTGCCAGACATCTTAACAGTTCACAGGGCAGCTGCAGAGTTATCTGATCCACATGTCAGTGACACCAAGGTTGAGAAACCTTTAAGTTAGATCATTCCAGAAACATCATCCCGATTTGGGGAACGCTAGTTTAGTTGCTTTCCTGTGCTGTAGTGACAGGAAGGGGGTCAGACCTCATTGTACTGGTGCAGATTATTGAGACCTGGTCTTGTTATTGATTTTATTAAAGAGAAAGTTGATGCTGGCTGAGAACAGCCGAATGCTACACGCCAGAGTCTTAGTAGAAGGTGAGTGTCAAACAGAACTAATCAAGCCCCTTGCCTTCTAGGAACACAGAACAATGACATGAAAAGACAGTTTCTGCTGGAGCGACTGCTGGATGCAGTGAAACAGGTAAGAAGAAAGCACATGTTGGACTTTGAGTTCAAGTCACAGTGTCACATGATGAACGTAGATGTCATTTCTGCCCTTCTGTCTACACAGACCTACTTCTGCCTTGAATCTGGGAGGCTCTGTGAGGCTAACCATTTCCCCCAGCAAGTGATAGTGATCAGAGTTGGGGACAGAGGGGCTCCTGTGTGGTGACATCATAAAGCCCCTGGAGGACCCATCCCCATCCTTCAGTGATGTCCCTTTGAGAAAGGCATTAATGTGGGTTTCAAAGTCTTATCTCCAAGCAGTTATTTCTGTTTGTTTTTGCTGCGTTGCATGGCTTGTAGTAAAATGCAGGAGCGAAAATCCCCAGATTGAGCCCAGTGAGAGCAGGGTCCTGACCACTGGACCGCTGGGGAATTTCCAAACCAGACCTGGGTTCAATCCCCGGATTGGGAAAATCCCCTGGAGAAGGGAAAGGCTACCCGCTCCAGTGTTCTGGCCTAGAGAATGCCGTGGACTGCAGTCCATGGGGTCCCAGAGTCGGAGACGGCTGAGTGACTTTCACTCTCTAAGGGCGCTGCAGTGCTGGTTGGGAGTCAGGGCCCCTGTGGGCACAAGAGCACAAACCAGGCCGTGCTCAGGGTCGCATGGCGTCTCCAGATGGGCTCTGCTTGGTTTGGTTGGCGCTGAATTGGCGCCTGGCTTTTGGCTGGGTGTGGAAGCGGTTGTTGACACAAGGTTGGCATCAGGTTGTCTGCTTATAACTACCCAACAGGGCTCGTTCCTTGCACGTACATCATGTGTCTGGTGCTCCGCTGAGCGCTTTCCATCGAATCCTTCCAACCACCCTGAGAGATAGTTCTTGCAATTGTTGCCATTTTATAGATGAAGGAATGAAGAACTGAAGCTCGAGTCCAATAACTTGCTGCCAGTGTCATAGTTAATAAGCAGCAGAGCTGGGATCCAGCCCTAGGAATTCACGTTTCAGAAGGGGCGACTGGCGGTTACCGGCGTGTCATCACAATATAGGGAGATACATATGTCCTTTAATGGAAGTGCCTCTTAAGGTTTGATGTGAGCTCAAAGAATTTAGCATCTGCCCAAGCCTCAAGGCATCCAGGCATGGCAGAAAGGACGCAGACTCAGGGGTAGCTGGGTTGGAAGTCCAGCTTTGTCTCCTGACAGCTCTGTGTGCTGGGGCAACTTATCCAGCCTCTCTGAGCATCCTTCTTCTCTTTAATTGGGTCCCCACCTCTGTAGGGCTGTGGAGGGAATTGCTCAAAGAGGTAAGGGCCATGGCCAGTGCCTGGTCCCCAATAAATGTAGAACTGACGTTATTAGTTTTCTTTCTTTGCTCCAGAAATGGAATGCAAAATAAGATGAAGAGTTAAGTCCAACCACTTCAAATGTAGCAATTAAACAGAAATAACTTGGATCTTCCACCCAGAGCTATTACTACTATTTGGGAGGATGAAAGTGTTATATATATGCCTTTTAAAAACCAACTTTTGTTATTATAGTGCTTGGCAAATAGTAATTTCTCAATTTGTAAAATTTAATAGTTTAGTTTTCTTCAATATCTTGAGTGTTGAGATTGAAACCCTATTCAATTTAGGATTAATTGGACTGGGTAACGTGCTAGTTTTACTTCATGTTTTGTTTATTATGTGTATCTTTTTATATGCATGTGGAATACACTATGATTTCTTAGCTTCATTAAGAAATTAAAATTTTTTCAAGTTGGAAAGAAAAAACATAAAAACCAACTTTATTGAGGTGTGATTTGCATACAATAAAAATACCAATTTTAAGTGTGCAGTTCTGTGGGTTTTGACCAAAGTATCATTTAAATTTCTATATACACACACACAACCCCCTACACACATATGTGATAATAAGTTTAGGAATCTGGTAAACCTGCTACCCACAGTGGAGGCTCTATACCTTTGAAAGAGAGAAGTGGAGAGTGGTAAAGGCTGCACAATATTGTGGATTGAGTTGCATGACTAAAAATGGTTGAAATGGTAAATCTTATGTTTTCTACATTTCAGCACCATTAAAGAAAAAAAAAAAAAAAGTTTGCTTTTGTTTCCACCCTCCCTGGGTGAATTGTCGTTTGGCACAACCAGAGGGCTTGTTTGAAGCTTGATTTATGCTGTCATAACTTCACAGCAGCCATAACAACTCTGGGCCCTGTCAGAAGGGACCCGTCATCATCACAGATTTGTGGCAGTTTTAATTATTGCCTTTTAAGAGCTCTGCGTTACTGTCCGTCAGCTGCTGACAGATAGAAGCAGCTTCCTAGAGAATCTGCAGACAGCGTCTGTTTCCCTGTTAGCGCTGTCTTTGCGCAAGGCTCCCTTCTGTACAAGCGAGAGGTAGAAGGGCTTCTTACTTCCAATGGCGGCTGGGAGGCTGGGGTGCCCGCCATCCTACTTCTTGGGCTGACCCCCAGGGCTCGGGGATGCCCTGATTTGGCCACCAGAATTTCTGGCCCTGGGTTCCCCGAGACCCCAAAGGCCCCTGGGGGTGGTTTTGTGTGTCCATCCCAATGGCTGATCTCAGCGACTCTTCTTTTTCCTGCAGTGCCAGATCCGCTTTGGAGGGAGAAAGGAGATCGCCTCAGATTCTGACAGCAGGTAAATAATGTAGCCTCTGAAACCCATTACCCTCAAGGCCAAAAGGTAGCTAGAGATTCACCAGCTTTTATATTCTGCCCCTGCAGCCAAGTGGGGCAGTGATTACGTTACCAGGTTTGAGTTTGGACAGCAAGCCAATAATTGAGAGACGAGTTGTTGGGGCAGAGAATAACGGCTTGATTCAGAAAACCAGCTAACCAAAAGATGCTGGGCTTGTGTCTCCAAAGAACTGTCTTGCCTGAGTTAGCATCAGGCTCCTTTTATAATAGAAGGGGAGGGGATAAAGTCAAACACGCCTGGTTCTCGTTGGCCTCCAATGGGATGTGTTAATTTCTCCTTCCTGTAGTCATTCCCTGGTGGTCCTGGTCAGGAGGATTTCTATGAGCTAAACCGAAGTATTTTAGCTTAATGCTCATTACCTGGGAAGCAGGGTTCCCAGAAATGGGCCATTACGTGTAATTTAAACTTCTAGTTAACATCCCTTTAGTGATTAACTTGTAATAGAATGCAAAAATTCTTCTCTATCACAATTACATTTGGTTGGGGGGAGCAGTGTAGATCTATACAGTGACTACTTGTCTAAAGTACTCCCAGCTCCCTGTCATCCTCTTTCTAGGAATCTTCTCTGAGGGAATTACTTGAAATGCCTTTCCACGTGAAGTTATTTTCACAGTAATTTATAATGATGAAAACTCAGAAATCTGAAGGCTCAACAAGTGGGAAATGGTGAATCATGAAGCATAGTGCACCAGTAGTTTGAAGTGTTCTATAGCCCATTACACTGATGTCCATACAGAGTTTGTTATAAGCGGAAAAATGCAAATCTAGGAATTTAAAAGTAATATATTTAGTAAAAATTAAAAGAGCAGCATTCAGAGTTAATATGGATGCAGAGTGTTAAAGGACTCTGGCAAAAAACATACCAAAATGTAAATAGAGATCATGTTGAGGTTAAGACTATTGGGAATCTGTATCCTTTCTGATATTTTGTCACATTTTATACTGTGATCATGTGTCCCTTTTATAATTAAAAAAGTCCTAAAAATGGCCATTGACCTTCATGACCCAGGAAAGGCTGACATGACTGAATAAGCTTGTATAAGAGATACAAGCATTTGCTGGAAATGTGCAGTGACGTTCAAGGCTGATTTGTGCTCTGCAGCTAGGGAAGAGCAGGAGGAACATTCCCGAAAAGGAAGAGATGGGAGGGAACTCACTGCTCAGCATTCGTCTCAATCTGGAGACGTGTGTGTTCCCTCTGACCCTGACCTGCCCAGCCCAGCCAGTTCCTCCTCTTTCCCTCCAACCCTTGCTCTTCTGTTGGCACTTTACCAGCCATGAGCAGAGGGTGCAGTGCTACCTTTTCATGGATTTATGGGGACTGTTTGAAACCAGTGCAGATTTAAAATTCTACCCCTCACCCCTACAGTCTCTGCCTCTTCTTTGCTCAGTTTTTCTCCACAGCACCAACTAACGACTGTATATTGTGCTTTTTAAATTTCTTATTTCATTTCTTCCAGTTTCCCCATACCACAATGTCCACTCTGCAGGCAGAGAGGTTTGGCTGTCTTGTTCAAGGTGTATCCTCAGCCTGGAAGCAACTAGAAGTTGCTTAGGGAGATCCGTTGTCTGGTTGATTGTGTGCCTGGCTTCCTACCACACATGGTCAAGGGTGTAAAGATCTGTGAGCTTGGAGGGCAAAGGGGCAGCTTCTCCATTTCTTTCTGAGTATTTTGCACAGACATTCTGTGCCTGTCACTCTTGAGGTTCTCTACATGTTTGTGGCATTAGATCATTAAATTGATTGATTGCTTCAGTTCTTCCTGAGGGCCTACTATGGGGCCTGGTCTCCATCAGTGCAGGGGTCCTCCTTTTGGGACCAGGGTCACCTGCATGAGAACGGAGTCCTTGATCTCCTGAACCAGGAGGTAGGTGTGTGTGTGTGAGTGTGTGTGTGTTTATGGGTGCGTGGTGTATGTAGTCAGGAGTTCTTTATCATTTTTTTGTAATTATGCTTTTTATTTCCTTAGAGAAGCCACCTCTGAATGTTAGATGAACATGTTCTTATATAGTAGAGCTTACCATTATAACTTTTGTTCTGTAAACTGTTGTATTTTATAGTAGAATTTACAAAGTCAATTCCTTCTGTGGTATTAATAACTGTGGTTTCCGGCTTCCAGCAAGACCCTGCTTCATCATGATAATGATAATTAGAGTTTCTGACTGTTCCTGCCGCACCTTGTTTGTGTTGCCTCTTAGTCTCAGGGCAGCCCCAGGAGGAGCATAATTCTTTCTTCATGGATGAGAAAACAGAAGCCTGGAGAGGGAAGCTAATACAGCCTCGGTGTACCGTCTCGGCACTGATAGGGTTGAAGGTTGGACCCTCGTTTCTTGGGCTCCAAAATCTGTTCTTTCTGTGTTATATCACATTTAGCAATTGCATTAGTTGTGAGCTAGGTTAAATTCCACCTCCCCCTCCCCCAAAGGGTTCCTTCTCAATATCTGAGTCTTAGTCCCCTCTTGCCGTGTGTCTGGCTAAAGGTGGCACCACCTTTGTGTAGGAAAGGCCACATCACTGTCCTTATTTGGTGAGAAAGTCTAACCTTGAGGGAAAGTCAGTGTTTTAAAGCCACTGTCATGAGGTCTGAAAAGAAAGGTGATTCGCCTCTCTCCGAACCCCTTCAGACAGCCTGGCACCAGGATGGATCTCAAATCCATTGGCTTCTCTCCAGCCCCCCAGCTGTCGCCCATCGCCGTCACCCCGCGGCTCACAGGGTGGCTGCCGTGGACCTGGACCTTCCCCGTCTCCTTTCTTGCCCTGCCTCCTCTGCATCAGCGGACTCTGCAGAAGCAGATTCCTGTCCATCACTCCCCACCCCCCCAGCGGAAAACCTTCCACCGCCTTCTCTTTGCCCTTGGGAAAACGACCCACATGACCCACACGCTGAGCTACCTGGAGGGCCCCTAGCTCTTCCCTGGCTCTGTGCCCTGCCACCCCTGGCCTGGCCTTTTCTGGTTTTTGTTTTTTGTTCTTAAAGCCTTTCAGTCATTTTTCAGGGAAGCTGTCGGGGTCCCTGATAAGGAGTCCTCTACGCTCTTCTCCAGCCCTGGCCGCCTGGGCTGTTTTCCTCGCTCTGTGCCAGGGACTGGCAGACTCTTGTTAGGGCTCGGATTTGTCCTTAGGCTGTACTGTGCTGACCCGGTCTGTGCCGTTTGAGGCTATAAACCTCTGGGGGATGAATGCATTACATCTGTCTGCTCAACTAGATGACCAGCTGGAGAGAAGCCTGGTTTGCTCACGCTGCCTCCACAGTGCCTGACACACACACGAGTGCTTGTGTGTGTGTGTGTGTGTGTGTGTGTGGCTGAGTCGCTTCAGTTGTGTCTGACTCTGCAACCCTATGGATTGTAGTCTGCCAGGCTTCTCTGCCCATGGAATTCTCCAGGCAAGAATCTTGGAGTTGCCATGCCCTCCTCCAGGGATCTTCCTGACCCAGGGTTCGAACCTGCATCTCCTGCATTGGCAGACAGGTTCTTTCTCCCTGAGCCACCAGGGAAGCCCAACAGTGAGTTACTGAGCGCCTGCTTGGTGTAACATCCTGTGCTTGGCACTGGGGCTTCCAGAGTATTTCCGACATGTTTCTGCCCCTCAGATGACTTCGTGTCCACCAGGGAATATAGTCCAGTGAGGTGGCGATGACAATGTGGACTGAGGGTGACAATGTAGGGGCTGTTGGATGCCCTGCACGGCCGGGCTTCCCATGTTATCCCTTCCCCTTTCCAGCTGCATCTCTCACCTCTCTAAGTTCAAGAGTTAGATCTACTGTCATACTGTGATTTATAGTAAGAAATATGCATTATTGCCCCGTGCTTCTGGTACTACGCTCTTAAAACCCCTGAAATTTCCAAAGCAGTGAGAGCCAGAAAGGTATCTTTTGTAATGTTAATATAGTGACTTTGGAAAGCACTCGAGGTTGGGGGCTGGCTGCCAGGAGGACCAACCACATGATTAAGGGGTTGGAGCTTTCAGTTCCATCTCACAACCACCAGGGAGGGAGAGGGGCTGGAGATGGAGTTCAGTTGCCAGTGGCCAATGACTTAACCAATTAAATCTGTATAATGAAGCCTCCATAAAAATCCCAGAGTTTAGAGAGCCTCTGGGTCAGTGAACACTTAACAGGTGCAAGGAGAGTGGGCCCCTGGGGCAGTGGGCCCCTGGGGCAGTGGGGCCCTGGGGGAGTGGGGCCCTGGGGGAGTGGGCCTCTGGGGGAGTGGGCCACTGGAAGCCCTGTGCTCTCTTCCCGTGCCTTCTATCTGGCTGTTCCTGAGTTACATCCTTTTCTAATAAGCCAGTGATCTAGTAAATAAAAGGTTTCTCTCAGTTCTGGGAGCTGCTCTAGCAAGTTAATTGAACTCAAGGAGGAGGTCATGGGAACCCCTGAGATACATAACTGGTCAATCAGAAGTGCAGGTGAGAGTCTGGATTTGTGATTGGCGTCTGAAGTGGTGGTTGGGGCAGAAGGTGCTACTCTGTCGAGGGCTCACAGTGCTGGCTTTCCACTTGCAACAGTGATGGAGTTTTTCCCTTTAAAACAGCTTTATACGTGTGGAAAAAGTGAGTCGGACTCCAGACAAGTAAATAGTAGAAACATCTTCAGGCCTTCCCCGGCAGCCCAGTGGCTGACACTTCCCCCTTCCACTGCAGAGGGTGAGGGCTCGGTTCCTGGTTGGCGAGCTAAGATCCCACGTGTCTCAAGGTCAAAACCCCAAAACACGAAGCAGAAGCAGTGCTGCAACAAATTCACTAAAGACTTCAAAAATGGTCCAGATCCAAAAAAAAAAAAAAAAACCAGGGAAAGAAAAAGAAAAACCCTCACAAATGACAGAAGTGGCCGAGGTCTCCGTGGATGACTGAAGTTGAGGAAAGAGAGAGCTGGCCAGAGCTCCATGATGTTCAGTATTCTTTGGCTAAAACCCCGATTGCAGAGCATGTCTGTGTCTGTGTCTGTGTGAGAGATTTGTTTGGTTTTGCAAGATGACACGGCAAGATGCAGCAGCCTTCGCATGAAGTAGAAAACAATGCCGACAGGAAGGCAAATGACAGTCAGGCCTTGTTTTTTCCCCATCAGATTTGTCCTTGGTAAACCTCTCAGGAGGAAGAGGTGGTGGTCATAAGGCCCCATCCTGCACTCATTTCTCCTCTGTTGGCCTTGTTCTCCTGCTCTGTTTTCTCCTAAGGACAAGGACACATTCTTGTGCTTCATTAAACTGATTGCTCATTCCATCAGTCACACTGGCCTGTGGGGAGGCAGTAACATATCTTTTGAATAGTTTGCCTTCTAGAAAGAATGGCCTGAGAACTAGCCGGTGCTGAAGTCCCTTTGAAGATACATACGCCGGTGCTCCACAGGTGCATCTTCTTCCCACGTGGGATTATGGAACATGCTGACGTTTCCCATGGAATTAGAAAGAGCAACCCAAACCAGGGGGCAGCAGCGTGAGCGTGGGATATGGAGCTCAGGGCCTGAATCCTGGTGTTGCCAGTTCCCAGCTGTGTTGGATGAGTTTCTGACTTCTTTGTGCCTCAGTGTTCTCATCTGTAAATGGGGAGAGTAGTGATAATGTTCACTCCGTGGACCTGTGAGTGAGTTCATGTGCAGCCCTTAGGTTAGTGCCTGGCGGCTAGTAAGTTTCTAGCAACTGTTAGCTGTTGGGCTTCCCTGGTGGCTCAGATGGTAAGGAATCTGCCTGCAATGCAGGAGACCCAGGGTTGATCCCTGGGTCAGGAAGATCCCCTGGAGAAGGGAATGGCTACCCACTCCAGTATTCTTGCCTGGGAAATTCCACGGACGGAGGAACGTGGTGGACTACAGTCCACAGGGTTAGAAAGAGTTGGACACGACTGAGCGACTAACACTTGTACTTTCAGTTCTCACTGCCATTATAATTGTCTGTGAAGCGTCTTGACACTTTGTAAATATTCTGTGCACATGGGTCTCTCTCTTTGTGGGTGGCAGTGAGTTGGCTTTGGGTATTTGCCTTGTTAGCGTAGATTTTTGTGACTCGTTCATGCGACTTTGTCAGGAGAAATCAGAGGGAAGTGTTCTCCTTCCAAAACACGCCGGGAAGAGTTCTTGTTCTGGTGATTTTTCTTTGTTGTCATTCAGTCACTTTGTCGTGTCCAGCTCTTTTGCCACCCCGTGGACTGGAGCCCACCAGGCTCCTCTGTCCGTGGAATTTCCCAGGCAAGGATACTGGAGCGGGTTGCCACTTCCTTCTCCAGGGGATCTTCCAACCCAGGAACTGAATCTGCACCTTGTGCACTGGCAGGCGGATTCTTCACTGAGCCACCTGAGATTTTTCTTTACCTGTTAAAGGAATTCGAAACTGTGTTGAACTTTTAGGAAGCTAAAGAACGAAACCAGCTGTCCTTTGCTGTTCCCTAAATGTTATTTCTGAGACACTGTTGAAAACCGTCCTGTGTGTTCCTCTGGACACTTATGAAACTGAATGGCTTTTTCACATTTCTTTTCCTCTTTTAAATGTCTTTGGATGTTCGTCATTTTTTTTTTTTTTTTTTAATGTTCAGTTCGTCACAGATTTAGCAGCCTCTTAGTGGTTTGAGGTGTTGACCGGATATTCTAATTCTCTTCCTGGCAAAACCCCCTGGGGTTCGTTAATTGGATTTCTTATCTCTGCTGCCTGAGCACTTGCTTCCCACCTTGAGGCTCTAGCAGTGGATGGTTCCGTATTGTATTTGCTTTCATTTTACTCTGTGGATCAAATGAATTGATTTATTTTTGGGGAAAGATTATTTTTAGCAAATGGGGGAGGCCTAGGGCATTTAGCAAATCTGAGCACATTTCCATCTGAATTTTAATAAACATTTGTGTTTTTATATTGATAATCGTTGAGAGCAGTGCTTGGCCCATAGGGAATCATGCATCAGCACGGTCATCACCGTCATCGCCACCATCCTGGTGTGGAGAGAGGCCTTGAGCATGAAGGGGGAGCTTTGGAGTCAGGCGTACTTATCTTCATGCTCACCCGGTCCACAGATCACCAGTTGTACATGTGTGCTAAGTCAGCTGGCACTACTGGTGAAGAACCTGCCTGACGATGCAGGAGGCGTAGGAGACCCGGGTTCAATCCTGGGTCAGGAAGATTCCCTGGAAGAGGGCAGAGCAACCCACTCCAGTACTCTTGCCTGGAGAATCCCATGGATAGAGGAGCCTGGCAGGCTACAGTCCATAGGGTTGCAAAGAGACACAATTGAAGCCTCTTAGCATGCATACACGTGGCATCTCTAGACCTTTCTTGCAGCATCTGTAAAATTAGATGATGAGGGTTTTCGTGGTGGCTCAGTGGTAAAGAATCTGCCTGCCAATGCAGGAGACTCAGCTTCAGTCCCTAGTCTAGGAGGATCCCACGTGCTGTGGGACAGCTGAGCCAGTGCCCCATGCTGTTGAACCTGTGCCCTAGGGACCATGCTCCACAAGTAGAGAAGCCACCTCAGGGAGAGTTCACAGACCGCAGCTAGAGAGTGGCTCCTGTGCATGGCAACTAGAGAAAAGCCCTCGCAGCAGTGAAGACCCAGCGCAGCCAAAAATAAAGAGATAAATAAAATAAACAGATCATTAAAAGAATTAGATGGTGATCGTGGTGCCAACTTCCTGGGATTGAAGTGAGGATTAGATATAATAGTGTTTGCTTGACACACCCAGTGAGAACTTAGGAAATGCAGTGCATTTTCTTCCTGTGACTAGACATATCAGTATTGCGGATAATTTGGAAACTAAAGGCTAGAATGATTCTTGTTGATTCCTTCATTCAGCAGATACTTATTTATAGTCATTGAGTTGGCATTGCACTGCAAGCTGGATGAGATGGTTGACGTTCTGAAGGAGCTCAGAGCTGAGCCTGGGCAGTGGACTGTAAATTGCAGACAGTCATGGTGGCCTGTGGTAATAATTACGTAGTATAGACTTGAGAGGTGAGTTCAGGGTCTTCAGTTGTCAGAGGGGCAAGAGGGGCTTCCAGGCAGCAGGAGTAGCAAGTGCAGGGGTGTGAGAGAAAGTCTTGGGATTGTGGATGGTGTGTTGTTTGTGCCGGAAGTTTGGATTCTTGACTTGCTGTCATAGGGAAGCATTTGAACTTTATCCGATAAGAGTATTTTTTTTTTAAACTATGGCTATTTGTATAAGATTTTCACAATTTTTGCCACTCCCCTGTACTGTTTGTGCCAGAGATTGGCTTAGGTGGAATTTTAAGGCCTCCCTTTTCTACTCAGGTCTTGCCAGTGAAATCAAAGATTGATGGCTGCTGAAATATTTTTCTTGACATAGTAAAATGATTAACCTGAAAATGTCATTTTATGGTCCCCCTAAAATCGTCATGTAACCCGAGCAGAATGTGGCAAGAAGGAAAATGATGTCAGGTCTGCATTTCAGGAGGGTGGCTTCTGATCACAGGCCAGGGGGGTGGGCCAGGGAGATGGGGTCGGGGTTGCAGTGAGAGGGGCTTCTCTGCACGGGGGATGAGGAAGTTGAATAGAAGTGGTAGTGCTGGGAGAAGGGACAGAAAGCTTGGGGTGAGCCTGGATGAGACTGACTGGGGGATGAGAACTAAACGCTCTGGCTCTACGGTATGGCCAGAAATCGGAACAAATGTACATTGTGTTAGATTTAGTTTATTTTTTAGAAACAGTAATTTTTGGGCTCTAATAATAGGCTGCAAATTTTATTCTGAGCTGCCTTTGCTTTCCCAAAGACATGTCCGTACTGCGGGATGGCCTGCATCTTACCTGTTTGTTTCTTCTTGGAGATAGTTGCTTTACAATGCTGTGTGAGTTTCAGGTGTTGATTCAGTTTTGTTAATATATGTTGTTTGTTGTTTTGTCTCCAAATTGTGTCTGACTCTTTGCAACTGCATAGACTGTAACCTGCTGCCGGGTTGTTCTGTCCAGAGGATTTCCCAGATAAGGATACTGAAGTGGGTTGCCATTTCCTTCTCCAGGGGATTTCCCGACCCCAGGATTGAACCCACATTCTCCAGGGAAGTCCATCTATCTATCTATCTATCTACTCTTTTTTAGGTCCTTTTGCCATATAGGTCGGAGAAGGCAATGGCACCCCACTCCAGTACCCTTGCCTGGAAAATCGCATGGACAGAGGAGCCTGGTGGTCTGCAGTCCATGGGGTCGCTAAGAGTCGGACACGACTGAGCAACTTCACTTTCACTTTTCACTTTCATGCATTGGAGAAGGAAATGGCAACCCACTCCAGTGTTCTTGCCTGGAAAATCCCAGGGATGGGGGAGCCTGGTGGGCTGCCGTCTATGGGGTGGCACAGAGTCGGACACGACTGTAACGACTTAGCAGCAGCAGCAGCAGCAGCCATATAGGTCATCACAGAAATATTGAGTAGAGTTCCCTGTGCTATACAATAGGTCCTTATTATTATTTCATGTAGAGTAGTACATACACCAGTTCCAATCTATCTCTCCCCTACAACCCCCACCTCCCCCTGCCCAATAATTGTAAGTTTGTTTTCTACATCTGTGACTGTGTTGTTTGTTGAAAGGAAGCTTTTGGGGGGGGTTTTTTCTTTCTTCCAGGTTATGGACTCTGACTAAACTGGGAGATTCATTGGCCACTGGACCTGATGTCACGTCTCTGCTTCCTCATTTCCCGTTTATTCGATCCTTCTGCATTGAGTGTCTCTTGGCTTTCTCCATCCTCTTTTCCTCTTTCAGTTTATCAGCTCCCTAGACTGATTCCTTCTCAGCTTTCACCTCCCATCCCTGACTTTGAAGCTCCTCATCTGCCGAAAGAATCCCAAGTGCAAGCCTGTGTTTGCATCTGGACCAAAGCTTGAGGCTTTGTCTGCCCCAGAGAAGACAGTTGCTGTGTTTTTATATGTGTGTATTTTAATTAATAAATTAATATGTATTTATTTGTTTGGCTACACTGAGTCCCACCAGGGAGGTTCCCATAGTTGTTTTGTGTTGCTTTTTCTTTTATTTTTTTTGCCAAGCTGTGCAGCTTGTGGAGTCCTAGTTCCCCAACCAAGGACTGGGCCCACACTCCCTGTATTGGAAGTGCAGTGTCTTAACCTCTGGGCCACCTGGGAAATCCAGTTACTGTATTTATTTCAGTAACTTTAAAAAATGGTCAGAAATGATTTAACTCATTTAAAAATAGGTTATTTTTCCAATTTCTGGTTCCTCTGGTAGAACATTTGTCTGATTTCCTTTTACATGCCCATCTGCCATTCTCAGGCCTAATCGTATCTTGAAAACTTGGCTTGTGAGTTTTCACTGTTACCAAGCTTGTTTTTTTTTCTGGTTCATTGTTACCTGCTTTTTTTTCTCCCTCTCTTTTTTCTATCCCATCTCTTCTCCCTCCCTCTGGGTAACTTATGTTAATGATTAAGAATCATTTGTTCTGTGTATTTCTCCACATTCTTAGAAATAAAATACACACGTGTATACACACACACACACGTACACGGGTTTTATTGCCATTGTCTTCCACAAATTCAATTATATATAATGTTCTGCATCTGTATTTTCTCTCTTGGCACTATCCTGTCAAATCCTTTCCAAGTTAGAGTTCTAAAATTTCTTAAAAAGCTGCACTATATTGTATTCTGTGAAGTGTACCAACAGTTGCCTGTGAAGTAATACTGACTTTATGTCCAATTTTTACTACTGTGAACAGTGAAACAGTAGACATCCTTGAGCATCTTTTCTCCTGTATTGAGGGTTTTATTTGTTTGGCAGAGATTTCCGGGAGCTGAGTTGCTGGGCCAAAGAGAATGTGTTTATTTTTAACAGTTGTGGTCAGGTATCTTTCTAAAAAACTTCTACTGGTAGTGCATGAAACTACCCTTTTCTTCCTTTCTAATAATAGTTTTGAGTGTTGTTTTGAAGTTTTGTCAGTCTGATGGGTGAAAAGAGGTGACTCACTTGTCATTGTAATTTGCATCTGTTGATTGCCAGTGAATTTCAGTTTTTATTTTTTTAACGTTTGTTGGCTATTTGACTTTGCTCTTTTGTGCAAATAGCTCTTTGTCTATTACAGTAATTAATTAACCTTTCACCTGTTTTTGCATTGCAAATATTTTTCAGATCTGTTCATTATCTTTGTAAGCACAGATAATAGTATCTATTATAATACTACACTGAAATTAAAGAAAAATGGTTTTGGCTGTTCTGGCCTTCATTACTGCGTGTGGGCTTTCTGTAGTTGCGGCGAGGGGGCTTCTCATCGCAGTGGCTCTTCTTGCTGCGGAGCACAGGCTCTGGGTGCGTGGGCTTTAGTAGTTGTGGCACACAGGCTTAGTTGCCCCGAGGCACATGGAAACTTCCCGGCCCAGGGATCGAACCTGTGTCCCTTGCATTGACAGGCAGATTCTCAACCACTGGACCACCAGGGAGTCCTTAAATTTCTCACACAATTAAATGTCTCTTTATTGGTCCATATACTAACCTGCCAGTCTCTGGGTTTTCAGTGTTTTATGATCTTCCTTGACGCTGGAGTGTGTGTGCGGTCTTTTACATTTTCCTGTAAGATTTTTATTGCTTACAGTTAAGCCTTTGATCCTTCTGGGATTTATCTTTGTATAGTTCCTGGGATAAAATTAAAGCCAGTTTTAGTTTCTTCTAGACGGATGCCACCTTTCTCAGAGATCTTTTTGGCTCTTTATTCCTGGTCTGCTGTTTACTTGCGTCCCATTTACCTAGCACAGAGAGAGGATGCTCTGGGCCAAAGCAGGGAGGACTGATTGAGAGCACTGCACTGATGTGGTTCACTGGCCCATGGACCCCTGGCTCAGCAAGGAGTGGGCGAGAACCTTGCATGTTGGCGCTGCCATGCTGTGGGTGAGGAGCCCAGCCTCGCCTCCCAGCCCTCATCACCCTTCTCTAGACGTGCTGGCCTGAGTTTCCAAGGATGCTTCCATCCTCTCACATGAGTGTAGATGATGCAAATAACTGAAGCCCACTCCTCTTCCTCTTTCTCTTCCTCCTCCTTCAGTTAGGGATCCTACCATTTCCATTACTCTGTAACTTGATTTAAAAAGAAACAAACACCTGGGCATGTATTATGGACCTTGTTCCAGGTCACTGGGTAACATAATGGTGCAGCCTGCTGTCAGTGGCTTCTTCATAATAAAGAACAGCCAGTGCCAGTTTTCACTGGGTAGTTCCATTGACTGTTAGGCACACCTGGATTTCCTGGCCTTAAAATGTGGGGAGAAAGGTGCTGCTTAGGTTGTTTAGATTTGGCATCTCATTCTTTTAAAATTTCTACCTAGTATTTGGTAGTGTGGCGGTCCTGTAACTTATTAGGGTTTTCCTGTTAAGGAGGGTTCAGGCTGTGTCTAGTTTGATTTCTGCTTTTACTGTTATAACAATGCCACAATAGAGATGTTTGTGTATATGTCTGTCTTTGCCTTCTCATGCATTTATATTTATTTATTTCGGCTTTTAATTGTGAGATGATTATGGAGGCACAGGCAGTTGTAAGAAATAGATCCCATTTATCTTTTACTCAGTTTTCTCCAGTGGTCTTACCTGGTAAGAGTCTTGGGCGGTAGGCATTTCAAATGTTGCTAGTTTCACTTGTGTGTGTGTGTATTTAGCTCTGTGCACTTTTATCACTCTGTAGGTTCACGAGTCCCCACCACAGTCGAGATACAGAATAATTTAATCACCACAGGGTTCCTCCTGATTTTTTTTTCTTTTCTTTTTTTTTTAACCATACCCACCTCCCTCCTGTCCCCTCCCTCCCCATCCCTAACTCCTGGCCACTACCACTTTCTTCTCCAGTTCTGTAATTTTGTCATTCTAAGAATGTTATGTAAATAGAATCATGCAGTGTGTAACCTTTTGGGACTGGCTTTTTTTTTTTCCAATCAGGGTAATTTCTTGAGGTTCATCCGGATTGTTGCACGTATAAATAGTGTGCGCTGCTTCTTATCGCCAATTGGTATTCTGTGGTCTGGATGCCCCACAGTCTGCTTATTCCCTGAAGAATGTCTGGGTTGTTTTCAGGTTTTGCTACTGCAAATGATGCTTCTGGAGACATTTATGTACAGGTTATTGCTGTGAGCCCAAGCTTCCGTTTCTCTGAGACAAGTACTCCAGAACACAGTTTCTGGGTTGTATGACATTTGCATGTTTAGTTTTATAAGAAACTGCCAACTGTTTTCCATATTGACTATACCATTTACATTCCCTCCAGCAATGTGAGAGTGATCCAGTTCCTCTGCATCCTTGTCATCTTTTAATATTCTCATGGTTTTCTGTTTTAGCCATCCTAGCTTCCCTGGTGGCTCAGAGGTTAAAGTGCCTGCCTCCAATGCAGGAGACCTGAGTTCAATCCCTGGGTCGGGAAGATCCCCTGGAGAAGGCAATGGCACCCCCACTCCAGTACTCTTCCCTGGAAAATTCCATGTACAGAGAAGCCTGGTAGGCTATAGTCCATGGGGTCGCAAAGAGTCGGACACGACTGAGCAACTTCACTTTCACTTTCACATAGGTCTGTAGGCATATCTCACTGTAGTGTTAATGTGCATTTCTGTAATGGCAAATGATGTTGAACATATTTTCATGTTCTTGGACATGTGTATCCTCTTTGGTGAAATGTCTGTTCATGGTTTTTGCTCATTTCTAATTAGTAGTGCTTTTATTTTTATAGGATAAATTCCTAGAAGTGGGATTGCTGAGTCAAAGGGTCTGTGCTTAGTTGCTGTCCACTCTTGATGACCACATAGCCTATAGCCCGCCAGGTTCCTCTGTCCATGGGATTTCCCAGGCAAGGATACTGGAGTGGGTTGCTATTTCCTTCTCCCAAGGATCTTCCCGACCCAGGAATTAAAGCTGCACCTTCTGTGTCTCCTGCATTGCAGGCGGATTCATTACCCACTGAGCCATCCGGGACAAAGGGTATAGGCTTTAAAAAAATTATATTGCCTGGTCTCTTTGTAGAGAGATGTAGCAATTCACATTCATATTCCTATCAACAGGACCCACTTATTTCTACTTTTGCTAGATCTGTGACTGGTTTTAAATCGATAGTCCCCAGTTGGTATCTTAGTATTGCAGCACTTTCTTGGTCACTAGTGAGATTGAATATTTTTTCTGTGTTTGTTGAGTAACTGTATTTCCTCCTTTCATGGTTTATTTGTTCACCTTCTTTAATAGTTTTTTTATTTTTGGAGTTGCTTGTCTTGTCCATCTGTAGAAACTCTTCAGGTACTATGGCCTTTAATTTTTTTTCCAGTTATGTGCATTGTAAATATTTTCTCTAGTCTATCATTTATTGCTTTACCATATTTATCATATCTTTTGCTATGTTGAAATTTAAAACTTTTTGTGGTTAATTCTATAAACCGTTAGAATTCTGCTTTGAGAGTATCCTGTCCTGCAGTTCTCTTATATTTTTCTCTATAATTTTTACAGTTTTATTTTTCTTGTTGGTGTTGTTCAGTTGCTAATTGTGTCCAACTCTTTGCTACCCCATGGACCGCAGCATGCCTGGCTTCCCTGTCCTTCACTGTCTCTCGGATTTTGCTCAAGTTCATGTCTATTGAGTCGGTGATGCTACCTAACCATCTCATCCTCTGCTGCCCTCTTCTTTTGCCTTCAATCTTCCCCAGCAGCAGAGTCTTTTCCAGTGAGTCAGCTCTTTGCATCAGGTGGCCAAAGCGTTATTTTTCTACACTTATAAATTTTCTTGATCTTGACGCACACTTATATGTTTTCTTGATCTTTATGCGTGTGGAATAAAGTTCTGTGGTTGTTTGAGACAAAGTTTATTCTTAATTTTCTTTCAGCCCTATAGCTACTTGTGTCAGTGCCACTGTTAAATGGCTCATTCTTGCCCATCTGAATTGAAGTACTTCCATTATTATATATAAAATGTTTCCATATTTATTTGGATTTTTGGGGGCAGGGAGGTTCTCTATACTGCTCTATTAATGCTTATAACTGTATCCAGAACCACGATGGACCAAGTTCTTTCTGTGATTAGTATTGGAATTGTATTAAATATATATGTTAATTTGGGAAGAATTGACATTTTTATTTAAATAAATCTTCCCATTTAAGATAGCAATGTTTCTATTTATTTTGATCTTTATACCTTTTAAGAATATTACAGTTTTATTCATATAGGACATGTATCTTTCTTATTAAAAATATGATTTATTTTACTTTTGTTACTACTGTGAATGTTGTTCCCCTCCACCATTTTGTTGACTTAAAAAAAAATCAACTTTTAATGTTACTGTTTTTTTATTGCAACATTTAAAATTTGCTGGTTAAAAACATTTTTATATCTTTTGTAGGTCTCCTTTTTTTGCTTAACTTTATAATATATGCTTTTAAAAATGCCATTTCAAATTCTCCACAAATAATGATTGCATGAGTTTTTTTTTCCTTGGGATAACTTTGATGCCATATTTTTTCATTCTTTGTAGCTCAGGGTAGCAATGTTTCTGGTTCTTGAGACATGATACTTTTTAAATGCAAAAAAAGAAGCTAAGTGAGAAAAACATAGAGATAAGAAAGACATCACCAGTAATTATTTTACCAAGTTGCTGTTAATTTTTACATAATTCCCTTCAAACTTTTTTTTAGCATAGTTGAAAATATACTTTATATATACAGTTGCATACCCTGCTTATGTTTCATTTCATATTATAAACCTGTTGGCTTATCATTATAAACTCTTGATAAATATTTTAAAAGCTAAATGGCATTCGATTATATATTGTATTACCATTTAACCAATTCCCCAAGTGTCAAATCTTCATGTATTTTTAACTTTGCACAGTTGTAAAGGATGTTTTGAATATTTTAATTCTGAAATCTTTATCTGACTTGTAGATTACAGTTGAGGATTGATTGGTGCTAGTAAAATTCAGCCAGAAAGGGTGTGCACTTTTCTGAAAATTTGTAACACACAAATGTAGGGCATAGCCCATCTCAAATGACTGTCATGTGATGGCTTTGCTGTAGCAAGGCTAGTTGATTGCACTGTCTTAAATCTGAGATGTGACTAATGCTGTTAATGGCTGGTTTTTATGGGTATAATCGTCTCTGTTCTAGGTGACTGGAGCTTTCCACATGAGGACAGTCCAGTCCATTTTCACTATTGTGCTTGCTCTTCACCAAAACATTCCAATAAAGCTATAATATAGTGAAAGGATCTGTTTGAAGTCATGCCCTCTGTCACCAGGTTAATTTGATGTGGTTTTTAAAATGCAGCTTTTATTACTGATCCTGTCTGTCTCACATTCACCATAAATGTCTCACAGTTGCCATAAAAAAGTACAGGATTCTTAGGATTCTTATTAAAGATTAATGTGACAGGTTAAGCAGTCTTGAAATATAGGACACAGCTCAGGAAAACCAGTGCCTGCAGAATTTTAGCGGTAGTGCAGTTAAGCTCGTGCAAAGTCCAGCTGTGCTGGTGGTGGTGGGAGACAGTTTTAGCAGGAGAAGGTTATTATTTCATTTTCCACTTGTTAACTCCTTCACTCCTTCATCAGGGTTTTACTGAGCACCCTGAGGGCAGGTTTTATTATTATTTTTTTGACTTAATTGAAGTCCAGTTTAGTTACCGTAAAATCTACTCCTTGTACATGTACAATGCAGTGAATTTTTAAAAGTAAATTTATAGAGTTGTGCGGTCATCACCCCAATTCAGTTTCAGAACATTTTCATTACCCCAAAGAGTTCTTTACACCCAGTTTACAGTTAATCCCTGATTCCAGCCTTAGGCGAGCATTAATGTAATGGGTTGGCCAAAAAGTTCTTTGGGGCTTTTCCATAAGATGTTAGGGAAAGGCTACCCACTCTAGTATTCTGGCCTGGAGAATTCCATGGACTGCAGTCCATGGGGTCACAAAGAGTTGGACACGACTGAGTCACTTTCACTTTCACATAAGAGGTCTTTGCCAACTCAACACTTGCGGTTTCTGTATATTCGCCTTTTCTTGGCATTTCATGGAATCGTACAGTGTGTGGCTTTGGGTCTGATTGCTTTCCTTTAGCATAATGCGCTCAAGGCTCATTGCTGTTGTAGCCTGTGTCACTACTTTATCCCTTCTCATTGCTGAACAATATTCCACTGGATCCATATAGGGGCTTCCCAGGCAGCACTAGTGGAAAGAACCTGCCTGCCAGTGCAGGAGACTTAGGAGACACAGGTTCCATTCCTGGGTATGGAAGATCCCCTGGAGGAGGGCGTGGCCACCCACCCCGGAATTCTTTCCTGGAGAATCCCATGGGCAGAGGAGCCTGGTGGGCTGCAGTCCATAGGGTCACACAGAGTCAGACATGACTGAAGCAATTTAACACACACGCGTGTATCAACATACCAGATTTTATTTATCACTCATCTGCTAAACAGCTGTATACATAAAAACCTGAAGTGATTTTCTTGGCTAGTGCTTTTTAAAAAAATTAAAACGTCCACTGTTAAGTGCCCTGTTTAATTAAAAACATGACCAATTCATTAACTCAGATAGATGTGAGAAAATGCTGTGGAGGCAGCCAATCTTTCCCCCGACCCTCAACATGGGTCTCAGAGAGCACTCAGTGGAGAGCATCCTGGAAAACAGCAGAGACTGAGCTGAGAAACCACTCCATGAAAGCAGGTGCCCCATTCTGCAGGAAGTATCATCTTGCCCTGAGTCAGATGAGAGGAAATGGAACAGCTTCAGGTGACATGATTATAAGTCAGTATCCATAGCACGCCCACTACAAGATGAAGGGTGTAGATTCCTGTGGTTGGACAAGTGTGTTCTCTTTGGTTCCCCAGTCATAACTGACCTGGATTCCACCTTATACAAGATCTCCAGAGATGCCCCTCTTACCTAAGCAGAAATCAAGCCCATGTTCTGAGTTCTTCGAGGGGAGGGACAATTCTGGTCACATACATTGCATAAGCCAGGTGTCTTGCCAAGTGCTGGAGCAACTAAGACGATTGAGGCGTGATTTTGGCTGTCAGGGAACTTGAGTTAGCCAGAGGAGACAGCGGTGGAGAGCAGGTTGTTCACAGAGAGATTGGCCAAGTGCTGCAGCCTGAGGAAGCACCCAGGAAGGCTTCCTGGAGGAGGGGCTCCTTGAGCTAAGTCTTGAATGATCTGTAGATAATAAGCTCAGGTCAAATGGGGAGGGTGAGAAATAGAATGGCCTTCAGTAAGGCAGACATTATGTAATAAACTAATTATAGGACTAACGCCCACCTTGGTTTTCTGCTGTGTTGGGTTGATTGTGACCTAGGTACATCTGGAAGGTAATAACTGCTGACGTAAACCAAACCTCAGGGGGTGGGTTAATGCTGTTCCCCTGCATTCCATTCCCCTTAGAGGCCGGATGTTATTATAGAGTTGGTAGGGCAGTTATTGACTTGTGCATTGGAGCCAAACAACTTGGCTAGGATTGTTGAGTTAATCATTGTATTTGCTGATGATTCGCTTAAAGATAGAGGTTTAATATGGAGACCTCTAAACACAGACCAAGGTTCCCCCTCCCCCTCCTCACCCCACTGCCCCGAGACAGGGCCCTTGGTCAGGCTCCGTTTTATCATGCCTCTGTTTTGGTTTCTGTGGGATTTAATTTTGGTGGGTGTCCTAGCTTTGCAGAGAGCCCTCAGGAGTGTGCCCCTGTGGATAGACAGACTGGCATATGCACATCTAATGTCTGAGTGGCATCTGCTCAGCGAGGAGGATTGTTTCAATGTGGGGGAGTCTGCTGGGGCCGAGGTTCCTCACCCTTTTACATACCTGCTGAAAAAGCATATGTGGAGCACACGCTGTGCGCCAGGCACTGCGTGAACTAGCTGCAGGGGAGCCAGGAGGACCAGCAGGAGTTGGAAGCCAGATAGTGTAGGCGAGGACATGTACTAGGTTTGGGATGCAAGAAGGGACCCCTTCCTTTGGAGGGCTAACTTTGATCATTGGCAGTAGTGGCCTGGAAGGCTGGGATGGATTAGTGATGTCTGCCACAGGCACAGACTAGAGAGTCAGTGTACATGTGCTGTGTATTTGCTGATACTGTGTTACAGTTTCCTGGCATAGACAGAACACTCAAGTAAAGGTGGCATATGGGAGAAAGTGGACCTTTGTCTTAGAATAAAGCCTGTTTGTCATGGTACAGAGTGTAGTGGGAACTACCTTGGATAGCATGGGGGTGGGTAGGTCTGGAGTACAGATATTACTGTTAATTACGTACTTACTATCCGCTCTTAAGAGCCTCAGTTTCCTGACATGTAAAATGCAGGTAATAATACCTGCCCCAATCATTTCATCATGGGAGTAGCTAGTGAAATCATGGATGTGAAAATGTTTACCACCCATAGTGTGATAAACACTTGGAGTATAATTACTACGTGTGGGGGTGGGTGGAGCAGGAAGTGCCTGCAGTTAGGCAGGGATGAGCCAGGTGCTGGTGGCCTCAGGGTTTTTGCACTGCACCCCTCTGCCCAGCCTGCTGCCTTTTGTCACGTCTAGGTCACGACTCTAAGGTTACCTCCATTCAGGCCACACCATCTAAGCCTGCTCTTGCCTTGGCTCTATCTACCACCTCATCTTGTTTTATTTTCTTCAGAGTTCTTGTCAACTGATAAGATCTGGTTGGCTTATTTGTGAATCTCTTCCTGCTAGAACCTTATCTGTCTCACTCCCACCTTTGTATCCTCAGAGCCTAGAACAGTGCCTGGCACCTGGGACAAGTTCTGGATTTCTGAACGTTTGTTGCCTGAGTGAATGGAAGAGTCTCTGAGGTCCACAAATCCAGTCGGGCTGGGGGCCCAGGAGCCCTGGGAGGACTGTTAAGAATCAAGTGTGGTTATGGTGATTTCATCTCTGTGAACATGTTCCTGAATCTCCCATTTCTTTGGTTATTGAGAAATAAATTCAATTAAATGCACAGTAATTGTAACTTAATTGAAAATTCCATCAGCTCTAGATCTGCCTTCAACAATGTAATCTCTTAACAACAAAATAAAGAACAAGAATCAGAATTCATATTATTTCTTTAGGGTATGTAACAGGCCATGAAATTATACAATGTTTCCAATTTGGCAGACCTGCGAATTCAATCTCTTAGAAGATAATCTTGTTTCATAAAGGACATGATATGAATTAGAGTTGAAACTTGTGAATTGGATACAAATAACACCCAACCCCTCCCCGCACACAACTGATTTGTTTTTAAATTGTTTTTTTTTTTCCTCCCCCCACCCCTGCTGGCTGGCACCAATTCCATTTCCCCTTGTCTCTTGTGAATTGTTACTGTGCTTTCACCAGTCTGAAGAACAGGGTCTGGACTGCGTGGGGCTGCCCTGCGTTAACCTGAAAGGAGCATAGATGGGGAGAGCTAGTGAGGAGTCACTTACATGTCAGTTACCTGCCTGTAAATCCTGGCATCTAAAAATGCATTCCTTCACTCGCTCCCCCGGGAGATGCTGACACCACCCTGGTTGTTTTTCTCCCTTCCCGGGGTGGACTGATGAGTCACTGGTTCTCTTGCAGGGTAACCTGTCTGTGTGCCCAGTTTGAAGCCGTCCTGCAGCACGGCTTGAAGAGGAGTCGAGGTTAGCACTCACAGCAGCTGCGATCAAACAGGCAGCGGGCTTCGCCAGCAAAACCGAAACAGGTACTGCTCAGCCGGGTGAACCCCAGAGCATATCCCTTCCTCTCTGCCTTTTTAATTTTTATTTATTTTTTTAGTAACAAGCAAGGCAGTCATTGTGCAGGATTGCTGGGGGCGGGAGGCCCGTGGTGATGCGGAAATCCACGGTAAGGAGGTCTCACTGGCAGGCAGTACCTGTGTTGTCTGGCATGTTAATTGAAAGGAAGTCACCCTTTGTGCAGAATTCTCAGAGCCACGTGTTGGTGGTCTCAAGGGACTCCAGGGGGCCTGCTGCTGAGGTGCTTATTTCCCCAGTGTGGCGTAGCAATTGCTAAGTGAATAATCTGTTCTGATTTGATGCACAAGGATGGCACGGCATTTCATAATTAAATCTGTCTTCAGTAACAGTGACAGAAATCAGGCAGATCTCTGAGCTTAGAATTCTGCCACCATCCATTTTAAAGTTGTCACAGCATTTTGCTTGTCCCGTGCTCTTGTGTCTTTGAATGACAGGAATGATGCTCATAATAATAACTCTTAGCACCCATGAGTACTTACTGTCAGCCTGGCATGTTGTTGTTAGCCTTTCACATAGATTAACTAGCTCAGTTCACAGGACAGCTCTGTGAGTGGTCGGGATTTTCATCTGTGTTCTCTGCAGTGCAGTCATCATTTGTTCAATGGTTTGCTTTGGATCTGAACTTTTTTGGTCTTCTTTGTTAATTTATTTTTAATTGAAGGACAGTTGCAATACTGGTTTCTGCCTGGATCTGAACTTTTTTGTTTTTAATATTTATTTATTTATTTATTTGGCGGTGCCTGGTCTCAGTTGTGGCATGTGGGATCCAGCTCCCTGACCAGGGATCGAACCTGGGACTCCCCCTGCATTGGAAGCGCTGAGTCTTAGCCACTGGAGCACCAGGGAAGTCCCTGGATCTGAACTTTGAAGTGTAGCACGTTGTATAAACCCCCCAACACCCCCGATTTTGAAGAGCGGGTTCTTTAAGACCCTGCTTGTGGGTGCCACCTTGAATTCCTGAATCTTTCTGCTGTGACGTTAGTGTCCCTGCTAAATGAAATGTGTTAACTTTTGCTGGTCCACCTCCTTTCACACCGAGAAATCAGACCTGGCCATGTTTGGTAGAGCCGTCTGGAAATTCTCTGCCAACTGCCTTTCCCTCTCACTCAAGTTGGCCTATCTCCCTTCCCCCTTTCTCTCAGCCCTCCAGCAAGTCTTTGATACTGTTCATCTCACCAGTTGCTCTTTTTCAAAAATGAATGTGGTTCCTCTGGGCCTGCAAGAAGGATTCCTGTCACCACTGATTTTTCTTCCACCTTCCTGGGTCACAGTGAGCCAGTTCAGAGAAGAGCCAGCTTCAAGGGCCTCAGTCTGTGTAGAAACTGCAGCTAGCTACCTTGGCCTCCTTGAATGTCAGCCTCAGTAGTCCCCATGGCACTTAAAAAAAAAAAAATTTGTCTGAGCCAGATCTTGTGGCACGTGACATCCTTGATCTTCGCTGCAGCGTGTAGACTCTTAGTTGGACATGCGGGAGCTCCTTCCTTGAGTGGGGGCTGAACCTGGGCCCCCACCTTGGGAGTGCAGAGTCTCAGCCACTGGACCACCGGGGAAGTCCCCTGGTGGCATCGTATATCCAGGACGCTTCCCTGAGCTCTGTGTGAAGGTGGTTTAGGGCTGACTGATGGCTATTTGAGGACATGGCTTTTCCGAGAGCCCCCTCAGCTTGCTGGCCCCTCTTTCTTTTTATTTCCTTCTAACTGTCTGTGGGGAGCTACCTTGGAGAAACTGGTGTGGAATGGACCACAAGGCTATGGACAGTTCCTGGGCATGGCAGAGGCAACCATGGCTTTGGAGTCAAAACTCAGAGGGTAAGCCTGGCATGACCCGGGAAAACACCCCTCCTTGCCTTGCATTTTCACTTCTAAAGACAGAGCGTCTCTCTCCCTGGGGGGTTGTCTGGCGGATTCACAAGATAACCTCATGTGAAGCACCTGCTTCATTTTAGTGACAGGCGCACCCTCCTCCAATTGTTTAACTAGTTACCTTCTCCTAAACACCCTTTACACGTCTAACCTCTTTCTCCATCTCGCTCCTTCTTGAGGCTCTGACCTTTTGACCACGAAGAATGGCTCTTTCTATTCCCATCCAGACTAGAATTCCTGTCTTTTTGTTACTTGGCCCTGATGATCACAGAAGCACCTACACATTTGCGAGGCATCACCAGCCTTCGCATTCTCACTGTTTCCCTGCGTCTTTGCGTGATTTCTACCCTCGCGTCTTGGAGACGCTGATGAGCGAGTAGCCTCTGGCTTTGTTTCTGCTGGGGAGCGTGTGCTGCACCGTCTCCTGGCCGGTTAGAAGGGAAGCAAAGACCAGACTAGCTTCACCCCTGAGTGGCTGCCAGGGGCTTCTGTCTTCATTGTCGGCAGCAGTAGTTAACCATTCACAGGTGCAGGATGGTCCCTGGCCAATTAAAACCTTTCCTGCCATTGAATGTTTGATTAAAAACCTCATGGGGGTGGGCAGGTGTTTTTTCAGCTGCTAAGAGTTGGGAAGGATCAGATCAATGGCTTTTTATGGTTGTTCTTAAAGCCATTGGAATGGCCTTGCCAGGCAGAATGGAGAAAGTGAAATCCTAAGAGATGGATCAGACAGAAATGAGCCTTGTCTGGCTCCCTCATCCCTCCTGGCTGCAGGGTTGGGCCCTCTGTGTAGCTTAATGATCGGGAAACAGGGTTGAAATCCCCTCTCCATGACTTGTCACACACAAGCTCTCTGGGACATTTTCTCTCTGAGCTTCTATTTCCTCTTGTGTAAAATAAAGATTGTAGAAGGATCTGCCTCGTAGGGTTGTGGCAGGGGCTTGAGGCCTTGGTATTGATCTGCCCGAGCTGGTGCACGGTGATAACGTGCCAGTTACTTTCCAGCATAGGTGATGGTGTCCTCGCTTTTCAAATGATGACACTGAGTCTCAAGTTAGTTAATAAGTTGCCCAAGTTCCCATCTACAGCTGGTAGATGGCAGAGCTGGGGAGTCCAGCCCAGGTCAGACCCGTGTCAAATTCCTGGCTCTTCCCTGCTCCCCCGCCTCCTGGGGCAGCCAGCCTGATGGCCATTATTGCTCCTCTGTGGACTTCTCCAGCTCCGTTGACTGAACTGAAAGTGACAGGAGAGAATGAGTAATGGTGAATTAATCCACAAAGCTGTTGCATCAGCTCTGTTTCTAAATGAAGAGAGAAAAGCTGAACTTCAGTGTAACGACAAACTTCAGTGTAATGAACAAAATGACGTTGTTGGAAATCACAATAATGGGATAATACTAAGAGTCTACCAGGGTCATGCCTGCTGCCTTTGGTTGTCGGGGGTTAGGCTGCATGTAGGGCTGAATGTGGAAGTCGGTGCCCTCGCAGAGTGTGATTTTTAATTGATTTGTTACAATACTACTTATTTTGTGTATGTTCTAGTTTCTTGGCCCCCGAGGCATATGGGATCTAGGCTCCCTGACTGGGCTCTAACCCGCACCACCTGCATTGGAAGGTGAAGTCTTGACCCTGGACTGCCAGGGAAATCCTTTGTAGAGTGTGTTTAAAGATTTGTTTTTAAGATTCCAACATTGAATGATTATGAGATCTTATGTGGAGATACAGGTTTGTAGGTGTTCTAACGATTATGAGATCTTGTGTGGAGATACGGGTTTGTAGGTGTTCTTGAACTTGGGGACCTGCGGCTCTGGGCCCGTGTTGACAGTTGACCCCGCTGGGGGCCCCGCGCCAGCCCTCTGTCGGTGGGCCAGAAGTGCTTCATCCACCGCAGTCTGCGTCCCTCCCTGGGGCCCCTGACCCCTGAGATGGCATGTTGGCCGCCACTGACCGTTGTCCTGTTAGTACTGCTCCCCCTCTTCTTACCAGGAATTCAACAGTTTTCAAGAGTAAACCGCACCCAGGTTGTGAGCCTCTGAAGCCAGTTTCTGGAGTGTCGGGGCCATTGTTTGTGTCGGATTTGCCCAGCTTTGTCATTGCTTTCAGGGCGAGGATTTGTTAGCCTTCTCACTGGGCTGTAGCCGAAAGTCTGTTATTTTTTGTTTTCGTTTTCCTTTTGGATACGTTCTTGTCTTTGCACGGTATATGGTTATTTTCCACTGAATGCCGGATGTTGTGTGTGGACAAGCGTAGAGATACTTGGAAGTTTGGGATGGTGCTGTCTTTCTTCAGAGAGGGTTTACTGCTGCTTCTCAGGCAGTTAGGGCAGAGGGAGACCCACTTAGTCCAGTCAAGGGTCAAGCCGGTTCACACCTGGGCTTTAGTATTTGTGACAGCCCATGTATTTCCAGGGTGTAGTTTTTTGGGGTTTCCAGCTTATATCAGCTTCCCGGAGCTGCCATGGCAAATCTGCACACCGTGGGTGGTTCAAGACAACAGAGAGATAATTTACCTTTTCACAGCCTGGAGGCTAGGAGTCTGAAATCTAGATGTCCGCAGGGTTGGTCGCTTCTGGAAGGCTCTGGGGGAGGGTGTGTTCCTGGCATGCGGTGCTTGTCGGCAGCCCCTCGTCCTGCAGCTTTGTCACTCCCGCCGCCCCCTCTGTCTTCACGCGGCCTTCTTTCCCTCTTGTCCATGTCCCTCCGTGTCCCCTCCTCTCAGGCGGATACCAGTTGTATCAGACTAGGCGCCCTCCCTCTCCCCGGCTGCGGTATGACTGCCTCTCAACTAATGACATCTGCCTAGAGCCTTCTCTCAAATAGTCACATTCTGGGGCTCCGCGTGGACTTGAATTCTAGGGGAACGTAGTTGACATGCTTACCAGTGCCCCTCTGCTTCTGCAGGTTCTGACCTCTGTTTTCTTTTTTTAAGACTGTGGGAATTCTGAAAGCTCCTCTTAACTTCTCACCAGAGTTGCTCTGTAGTTGGAAAAAGCCTCAGAGCAAAACCTGGCTCTCCATGTAGTTAGGACTCATGTCTGCAGACTTCCTTCTCTTTGGGATCTGAGTTCCTCACGTCTTTCCTGTCTTTGCAGAGCTCCCAGGACTTCAGTTTTTGTTTTTTTTTAAAAAAAAAAACAAGTCTGGCTTTTGCAGTTGCTGTTGTTTTTCTGGGGAAGTTGGTCCGGTTCAAGCGAATCTTCCGTAGCTGACGGTATGTCCTTGAATGGCGCTTCCACTGTGTGCCTTTTCCCGTGGCCTAATGTGCCTTATCTGTGCATGTCCATCCTCAATTACCTTTACACCAGTCGGGTACCAGGATTTCCTCCTGGGATCAGCTGTAGTCTGGGAAAGGGAGTGTGCAGGCAGTTTTCCTTCAGTTTTGTGATGATTTTAATCCCTACCTATATATTGTATATCTCCCATTCCCTAGTTTGCTGTCTGTTAGGTGTTTTTGTCTTGCTTGTTTTTTTAATTGATTTTTATTGGAGTGCAGTTGCTTTACAATGTTGTATTAGTTTCTTCTGTACAGCAGAGTGACTGAGCTATACATGTTCATATAATGCGTCTTTTTAGACTTCCTTCCCTTTTAGGTCACCACAGAGAATTGAGTAGAGTCCCCTGCGTTACACAGTAGGTTCTCATAAGTTATCTATTTTATTATATATAGTAGTGTATATTTGTCCATCCCAGTCTCCCAATTCATCCCACACCTCTCCCTGCTTTGATATCCATACATTTGTTCTCAATATCTGTCTCTATATCTGCTTTGCACATAAGTTCATCTGTACCATTTTCCTACATTCCACATACTTCTCTTGCTGACATACTTCACTCTGTATGATAGACTCTAGGTCTGTCTCGTTCTTTTTAATGGTTGAGCAATGGTCTGTTGTCTATAGGTACCACGTCTTCTTTATCCACTCCTCCACTGATGGACATTTGAGTTGCTTCCATGTCTTGGCTGTTGTAAACCAGGCTGCAGTGAGCATTGGGGCGCGTGTGTCTTTTTGAATTATGGTTTTCTCCTAGTATGTGCCCAGTAGTGGGATTACTGGGTCATATGGCAGTTGTGTTTTTCGTTTTTTAAGGAACCTCTCTGGTGTTCTCCATAGTGGCTGTAACCAACTTACGTTCCCACCAACAGTGTTGGAGGGTTGCTTTCCTCCATACCCCCTCCAGCATTTATTCTTTGTAGATTTTTTTGATAATAGCCATTCTGACTCGTGTGTCTTTTGTTTGTTTTTGATTTTAGCTTAGCATTCAGATTTCTCTTTGTTTTTGACTTGGGGAGTTTTTCCCCATTTCGTCCCCTATGAAATGTTAGTAAGGTGAGCATTACTCGAAGCAGCTACACTGCCAGCTCAGCCGTGTCTTGGTGGGCTTCCCAAACTGTGATGCCTTTGAATAGACTCTCCAGTGAGTTGGGTTACACAGGACCCAGAGAAGCTTGGAATAAGGTCACTTGGTGTGTCTCCTTTAGAATTCAGACCCCAGAAGTAAGAGCCTGCCATGCCTGGGAGAGTCGTTTCCTCTGACTTTGACAAGTGACTGGGTTTATTTGCTCAGACTGTTGATTTGCTGGTGATGAGATAGGAACCTGTGTTTTCTGAGTCTGGTCCTGCAGTTTAACTTTTGCATTCCAGTTAGGCAAGTGAGCATGAATAATTACAACTGACAGTGGTAATTCCCCACCCCCGAAGTCCCTTCTTTGTTACTAATAGAACTCTGAGTTTGTTCTAATGTTGGGTGGCCACCAGCTTCTGCCCTGAGGCTGGCTGCAGGGGGAGTGAATCTGGATCAGATTAGGCCAGCAATAATGGATTCCATGCTGGTAGTGGTTGATTTAGGAGTAGGCCTGAGATGCAATCCTGGCCAAAGGGAAGGAAGGAGAGGTCTGCCAAGAGGCTTCTGAGAAGGCCTCTTGCACTTTAAATGCAGACACAAAAGGCTTATCTTATGGCTGTGGGTTGTTGTGTGAGACTTGTATGATGTTTGGAGCTGTGGCAGTGATCTTAGGACCATGAGGATGGAACAAGTCTGAAGACAAAAGTCAGTACACTCAGGATGGGAGCTCAGTATGATGGAAAATACCTGGCCCCTGATAATGTCACTGAGCTACCGAATCAACAAACCCTGGACTTAGTGTTATGTGAGATAATTAATTCCCCTAATATTTTAAGGCACTTTAAGTTGGATTTCTTTTTACTCATATCCACAATCATCCTAACTTGAATGAGAGAGGAAAGCAAGACAACTTCTTAAGTCAGAGCCTGTGTGCCAGAAATGGGAAGAATGATGTGATTAGCACGTTCAAACACATTCATCCTAGAAATGACACCTGGGTGTTTTCTGCTCCCTTTCCTTGAACCACAGGTCTGGCTTTCTTAGCATTTGCTGGTGACTCATGCTGAGCAGCTCTGTGACCCTAGGGAGTTTGCCAGACTGTTGGTGCTCGTTTTTCTCCATTTTGTTATTGAAATGATTATGCAGAGTGAATGACAGCACACCCATTTTACAGATGAAAAAATGAGGCTCAAAGAAATGAAATAATTTCATTATCGTACCAGAGCCAAAAGTGGCAGAGCTGGAATTTCTATTCAGTCCTACATGATTGTGATTCTGAAGCTCCCAACTTAAAAAAAAACCTCTCTTGACTTTTAAATAAAGCTCCTGACTTTATTTATTTGGCTGCTCTTGGTCCTAGTTGCAGCATGTGGGATCTAGTTCCCCCACCAGGGATGGAACCTGGGCCCATTGCATTGGGAACCTGGAGTCCTAGCCACTGGACCACCAGAGAATTCCCTGAAGCTCCTGATTTTATTCTTAATGGCATATTGTTTCCAGAAAGAGGACTCTCCGAAATATCACAATCACCCCTGTTTGAAGTTGTGAGTAATTTAAGCAGTAAGTATTGAGTAAGTTAGGCTCACTTAGTGTAGAGGTCAGCAAACCACATCCCACCTCCTGCTTTTGTAAATGAAGTTCTGTTGGAACACAGTCACAAACATTCATGTGTTTAACTGTCTGTGGCTGCTTTTAGGCAAAAGTTGTGACTGAGGCCATGTGCATAAAGTCTTAAGTCGATATTAGCGGGTTCTTTACAGAAAAAGTGTGCCAAGCCCTGTCTTAGAGAACAAAGGTCAGAGGATGCTGCCAAAACCTGTTGCCACACTGTGTTCAGATGTCTGTGGTCCATCTACCCCGCTAGATGGTACACGCTGGGCGTGCCAGGCACCGTGTCTGTTTCACTTCCTCCCTGACGTCCCGGCTCCTGGCATGGTGTCTAGAAGTGTATGGGTTCTTCAGTAAAATTAGGCTCAGTAAATGTCCTCAGGTGGGAAGGAAGCGCATTGCTCGTGTGCACAGTACTGTGCTTCGTGATTCCTGGGGCAACTCAGCCGTGGCCACTCTCGAGTTGCTTCCTTCTGCTGGTTCATAGCCTGTGCCTCTCACTGTGCTCTCATGTGTTAGAAGGAGCCTCTTTTAATCCCATTAATGAGGGCGCCACCCTCATCACCAAAGTCCACTCAAAGCCCCATATCCTAATATCATCATCTTTGGGGGTTAGAATTTCAACAGATGAATTTTGAGGGGACCCACTCAGTTATAAAAGTGGCATTTCAATGGCATTACCTTGGAATTTGATGTTCTTGTAGATCACCATCAGGTTATGTGTTGGCAGTCTGTTACAAGGTGCTGGGCCTGATTCTGAACATACCAGAGGCACGTTATTATCGAGATGCCCATCTTGTAAAACTTAAATGTAATTTTCCTTATCTGCTCAGCAGCCTTTGTCACCTCCGGCCTTGATGCTTTGTCTTCTCTCTTCTGTAATGCCATGGCCCAACCTCTTGGCACACTTTCTACTTCTCTGCAGATCCTTCCTGGCATATCATTTCCTCACTCTCAGACATTAAATATTACTTTTCCTTGGATTGGGCTTCCCAGAATCTGCCTGCCAAAGCAGGAGACATAAGAGACTCAGGTTTGATCCCTGGCTTGGGAAGGTCCCCTGGAGGAGGGCATGGCAAACCACTCCAGTACTCTTGCCTAGAGAATCCCATGGGCAGAGGAGCCTGGTAGGCTACAGTCAACGGGGTCGCAAAGAGTCCGACACGACTGAAGTGATTTGCCATGTATGTATCCTTGACTCTTGTTTCTACACTTACTGTCTGAATTTTTTGGTGGAAATTGCTGTCTGTGTGTTGATTAAGTTATATCTCCCGCAGGTCAACTCCTGGTCTTTCTCCCAAGTATCTCCGTTTGAATGTACCAAGGGCTTGTGAAAGTAGACATGACTGAGTCGTCATCCCTCCCCTCCCTGCCGTGTTTGCTCCTGTGTTCCCTGCTTAGTGCACCGCTCTGCCCTTCCCCCAGGTCCCCTGGCCAGCCCTCGGGCTTCCTCCCAACCTCCTCCTTCCCCTGCAACTGCTCAAACTTCTATTTTTTTCTCTCTTTTAAAAATTGTCATAAAAGTTCAGTCATTCTGTCGTGTCCGACTCTTTGTGACCCCGTAGATTGCAGCATGCCAGGCTTCCCTGTCCATCACCAACTCCCAGAGCTTGCTCAAACTCAAGTCCATTGAGTCGGTGATGCTATCCAACCATCTCATCCTTTGTTGTCCCCTTCTGCTCTGCCTTCAGTCTTTCCCAGCATCAGGGTCTTTTCTAATCTGTCAGTTCTTCGCGTCAGGTGGCCAAAGTATTGGAGCTTTAGCTTCAGCATGAATCCTTCAATGAATATTCAGGACTGATTTCCTTTAGGATGGACTGGTTGTATCTCCTTGAAAAAAATCAAAAAAGTATCCACACCATTAAAACGTCCATTTTAAACGTTTTTAAGTGTACAGTTAAAAGGCATCGAGTGCACTCACGTTATACAGCCGTCACCATCATCCATCTTCGGAACCTTTTCATCTTCCCAAATTGAAACGCCACCCCCCTTAAATAACAACTCTCCATTTACCCTCCCACTAGCCCCTGGCAACCACCAATCTATGTCTCTATGAATTTGATGACTTTAGGTCCCTCATATAAGTAAAGTCATGTAGTATTTGTCCTTTTGTATTTGGCTTATTTCACTTAGCATAATGTCTTCAAGGTTCATGCATTTGTAGCATGTGTCAGAATTTTCTTCTCTTTTAAGGTTAGGTGATAATCCATTGCATGGATAGACCACACTTTGTTTATCCACTTGTCTGTCAATGGGTTACTTCTGCTTATTGGCTACTGTGAAAAGTGCAGCCACGAACAAATGGTTGTACATTTGTTTGTACAATGGTTTGTATGGTTGTACAAGTAATTGTTCCAGCCCCTGCTTTCAGTTCTTCAGGGTGCACACTCAGAAGCAGAAGGCTGGATCACATGGTAATTCTGCATTTACTTTTCTGAAGAGCCGCCATACTGTTTTCTACACTGGATGCTTCTGTTAAAATTCCCACCAGCAATGCACAGGAGTTCCAGCCTCTCCATAATACATAAGAGTTCCAATTTCTCCACGTCTCTACCAACATTGTTACTTGTGTGTTTGTGTTTTAGAATTTTGTTGTATAAATTAACCTATTTAATATAGGCTAAAAGTGAAAGTATTAGTTGCTCAGTTGTGTCTGATCCTTTGCGCTCCCATGGACTGTAGCCCACTAGGCTCCTCTGTCCGCGGAGTTCTCCTGGGAAGAATACTGGAGTGGGTTGCCATTTCCTTCTTCAGGGGATCTTCCTGACCCAGGTATTGAACCCACCGTCTTCTGCATCTCCTGTATTGGCAGCCGGGTCCTTTACCACTAGCGCCACCTGGGAAGCTAGCAACACTGTCCGGTGGTGGTGCTTCTCCTGGTCCTTCAGTTCCTTCGGTCTCTTTCTGACGCAGCCTTGACTGTGACGGCAGGGCTGGTGGTGAAGGTCCAGGCGCCACCAGCTGCTGTTCTCACACAGGAACCGAAGTGCCAAGTGCCCATGGCTTGTCTCTTCTCGGTTTTGCCGCAGAAGAGCAGGTGTGCTTGGCATGCTGGCTAGTTTCAGTTTTTCTTCACCATTTTCCTGAGGGAGGCATCATAACGGGTCCCATATTTGCCCCATGATTCTGACCTCCTTGGTGCATTTTACGCTAGGTTGCCACCTCTTACATCTGAGCCCAAGAGCTATTTGTGTTTTCTGATGACAGCCATTCTGCCAGCTGCCAGGTGATATCTCATAGTGATTTTGATCTCTTCTCTTGAAGTTTCAGATATCTCTCAAAGTCATTCACGAGCTGCCCACTAGTTCAGCCCGACAGTGCCCCTCCTCTTCGTTCCTGCCACCCGCCCCCCCCCCCCCAGCAGTCCTGAATCCTCCTCGTGACAAACCTCAGTGTGATGCCACCTGTTTTCCTGTCTCCCTCTCTCCAGTGGTCCAGGGCTGGGTCCATTCCTGCTCACATTGCAGCTCCAGTGTACTAGAAGGACCTGGCCATAGAAAGACTGCATTTGGAATGATGACTGGAGGACCCAGACCTCAGGTCTTGCTGCTCATTCTCCTGGGGCGCCAAGCCCCCCCCTTCTGTCTGTGCAAAGCAGGTGGTGGTAGTATACCGCCAACTCTAAAATTAGAGAAACCAACTCCCGTGATCCTCGGTGGGGATTTTTGAAAATGGTTGATTGCATTTAAATCAAATCTGAGTTTATATTTTGCTTCACCACGTCACCTTGGGTAACAATTTCATTTCTGTAGAAAATTGTTTGTGGAGGAAGCTGCCTGTGCCAGGAGAGCCCCGGGCCCATCCTTTTGATCGTGAGGGGGAAGTCCACCCTCCCCACCCTTCCATCCCTGTCATGTTTTCAGTTCCCTGTTTTTATTTCTCTGTTGAATTCGCAAACTTGCAAATTGGCTCGGTCTGGTGAAAGAGACATTGGGAGGATGTTTGCTGAAGGGGCAGAGAAGATGTCCAGATTGGCAATAAAAATGTTCAGCAGCTGGTGGGGAAATGCTGGCTTTAGGGAGGGAGCCAGTGTGCTGTCCCTATGGGTGAGCTGTTAACCAGTGAGATGCTAGATTCGAGCAATGTCCATAGAGCCCTGGGAGGGTCCTTGACTGCTGGGGTGGCTGAGGGCTTGGGCCAGTGGCCACTTAGGAAGGGGGAACAAAACCGTCCCAGGATATTAGGATCTGGGGCTTCCCAGGTGGCGCTAGTGGTAAAGAACCCGCTGCTAATGCAAGAATCGTAAGAAAGACGGGTTTGATTCCTGGGTAGGGAAGATCCCCTGGAGAAGGGAATGGCTACCCACTCCAATATGCTCGTCTGAAGAATCCCATGGACAGAGGGGCCTGGCAGGCTATAGACGATGGGGTCACAAAGAGCTGGACACGACTGATCGACTTAGCATGCACATATTAGGATCTGCTGTAGCCAGATTGGTGTCTCTTGGCCGGTGGGGACCTCTGGCTGTTTCAGAGGTGTTTAGTCTTGATGTCCTGTATGTTAAGTCTCAAACCCAGAGACTTCCCTCATGGTCCAGCGACTGGGAATCTGCCTTCCACTGCAGGGGATGTGGGTTCGATCCCTGGTTGGGGAATTAAGATCTGACATGCCACAACCACGCAGAAGGAAATGGCAACCCTCTCCAGTGTTCTTGCCTAGAGGATCCTGTGGACAGAGGAGCCTGGTGGGCTGCCGTCTGTGGGGTCACATAGAGTCAGACACAACGGAAGCGACTTAGCAGCAGCAGCATACCATAACTAAGACCTGATGCTGCCAAATAAATAGTTTTTTTTTTCAAGAGGCTCAAACCTGTGCTCAGAGTTGTCAGTTTCGAGTTATTATCCAGCTGGTTGGTTCCGTGGGTCCTTCACCCTGTCAGTGTGAAATGGCTCTTGCATGGAGGATGGCAAGCGGGGCGGGGGTTCGGGAAGTGCTGGAGGAGGCTCCCACTGGGAGCAGGTAGGATGCGCCGCGGGGACCCGCGCCATGTGGGTGAGGGCCAGCTGTGCCGGGCTGAGTTGTTAGAGCTGGGACCCAGACGCCAGCTGCTCCCAGGGCCAGACAGCCCCCAGAGATGAGTGAGGAGGGCGCCAGGGAGAGGCGGCACCTGTGAGGCACGTGCCCCCCGTAGAGCAGGCTGGGACGTGTGGTCCATCTGTGGGTACAGGTGGAAGCGAGGACAGAGTTAGATGTGCCTGCAGCAGTCTGCCATGGTAGAGGTTTTCCTCTCTCTATAGAGTACTCAGATGGAGACATTAGAATAGAGCCCAATGGAAGGGAAGGGGTTAGCTGTTATGTTACTGGGGAAGGAATCCCAGGCAATTCAACAAGTTCAATGTATGGCAAAAACCACCGCAATATTGTAAAGTAATTAGCCTCCAGTGAAAATTCAGTTCAGTTCAGTCGCTCAGTCGTGTCCAACTCTTTGCGACTCCATGAATCGCAGCACGCCAGGCCTCTCTGTTCATCACCATCTCCCGGAGTTCACTCAGACTCACATCCATCGAGTCCGTGATGCCATCCAGCCATCTCATCCTCGGTCGTCCCCTTCTCCTCCTGCCCCCAGTCCCTCCCAGCATCAGAGTCTTTTCCAATGAGTCAACTCTTGGCATGAGGTGGCCAAAGTACTGGAGTTTCAGCTTTAGCATCATTCCTTCCAAAGAAATCCCAGGGCTGATCTCCTTCAGAATGGACTGGTTGGGTCTCCTTGCAGTCCAAGGGACTCTCAAGAGTCTTCTCCAACACCACAGTTCTAAAGCATCAATTCTTGGGCGCTCAGCCTTCTTCATAGTCCAATTCTCACATCCATACATGACCACAGGAAAAACCAAAATTTCTTGCCTAAAACACAGACACACAAACAAAAAATCCTGCAGCAGTCAGTCATGTGTTTGCTCTCCAGTTGACTCCCTGCCCTTCCCCTGCAAGCTCTTTCCCAGGCCCCCTCGCCCATCCTTTCAGTGGGAGGTGGTGATGTGGGGAACAGGTGAGAGGACAGGGAGGCAGCTGGATTAGGGGGCATCTCTAGCAGTGACAGTGCTTCCTGTGGTCTGTGGAGGTCCCCCTCTGCTGCTGGTCAGGCCTTCCTCTTGTTCCCCCAGTTTACCCCTCAGTCCCTCTGCTACAGTCCAGCTGGTACCCACAGCCATGGTGGTGTCACCTGGTGCCACCTTTAGTTCCTCTGGCTCTAGGGTTGGGTCCTTTTTGTTTTGGCCACGACACGTGGCATGCAGCATCTTCCCTGACCAGGAATTGAACCCGTGTCCCCCCGCACTGGCTGTGCCCCCACATTGGGAGCATGGAGTTCTTAACCACTGGACCACCTGGGAAGTCCAAAATGGTTTGGATGTCTGGCGTCAGTTGTCTCTGGGTTCCCTCGGTTTCTGCTATTTGCTTTTTGGCTTCCTCGGTCTCTGTAACAGATGTCTTATGTGAAGTTCCTTCAGTGGGCTAGCTCGCGTGGTTTCTGTTTTTGTGGCTAGGTGGGCCTTGGGATGGAGCAAGCTTGGCTTGTTGGAGGAGTGGCCAGGAGACCCGGGGGACTGTTGCAGGGTGAGTGGCAGCGAGAGGGGGGTGAGGTGAGGCGGAGAGGGAGAGGGAGCAGGCAGCCTGGTCCCGTCTGGGCAGTAAGTGCCAGTTGACCCTCCTTTCCTTGTTTTATTTCTGTAATTTCCATTCACCCCCCACCGAGATAATTGGCACTTGTTCTTTAGAGTCAGTAGGGATGTTTATGTTTAAATCTACTGAAGTCTTCAAAAGCAATCTCAGATCATCGTGCGTTTATTTATTCTTTAAAAATGCATCAAGTTCTGAATTATACATTTTAAAATGCTGAATTTTATATTCAATGAATTTTATTAAAATTGAAAAAAAAACACAACAAAAAACAGGACAGTGGCTAAGTTGCCTTTACTGGCAAGTTTGTTTTCCTAACTGAAAGGGAATTTAATAGCAGAGTTAATTTCAGTTTCAGAATGTAAAATGGTATAGCCACTGTGGAAAATGGTTTGATGGTTTCTCAAAGAAATTAGCATAGATTTACCAAACAATCCTACAATTCTATTCCTAGATGCAGACCTCAAAACCCTGAAATCAGGGAGTCACAAAATTCATAGCAGGATTATTCACAAGAGCCAAAACAAGGAAAGAAGAACCCAAACGTGCATCAACAGGTGAATGGATAGCAAAGCGTGGCGTTTACTCTCTGTGTGTGTTTGCGCTCAGCCACTCAGTCGTGTCTGACTCTTGCAACCCCATGGACTGTGCCACCAGGCTCCTCTGTGCATGGGATTTTCCAGGCAAGAATACTGGAGTGGGTTGCCATTCCTTTCTCCAGGGGATCTTTCCAACCCAAGAATCAAACCTGCATCGCCTGCGTTGGTGGGCAGGCTCTTTCCGATGGAGCCATCTGGGAAGCCCATACCTATTTATGATGAAATATTATTCAGTCATAAGACGTGCTGCTACTTACTATAACATGGACGAGCCTTAAAAACATACTAAGTGAAAGTTGTCAGACACAAGAGATCACATGTTGTGTGATTCCACTTACATGTAGAATCTAGAATAGTTAAATTCATAGAAAAAGTATGTGGAATAGAGGTTTACGGGGGGCGGGATGTGGGAGGGGAGGATGAGGAGAGTGTTAGTGTTTAATGGCTGTGAGGTTTCTGTTTCGATGATGAAAAAGTTCTGGAATGGAGAGTGGTGGTAGTTGCATGACTTTGTGAATGTGCTTCATGTCGCTGAATTATACACACTTGAAATGGTTAAGGTGGTAAATTTTATTATGTATGTTTTGCCACAGTTTAAGAGAGCAAAAAACAGTTTCATGTTCACATGTTTTGTATGAGTCTTTAGTATGTGTTCCTCGTGGTCAAAGCCCAGCCCCTGTGTTCTGGTTCCAGGAGGCAGCCTTGTGGCTGATCGAGTCATGGCCGAGTGAGAAAGCCACGGCCCCTCGTCGGAAACTCGGCTTTGCCAGTGCACTTGGGTCTCATCCTCAGGCTCACCAAGGTGTGCCTGGGCTTTGAGGACACCTGTGGTCACCCAGGTCTCACACGGAAATGTGGAAGCACTTGGCTTGCCTTTTGTTCCTGGGATGGTTGATACTGTGTATGGCTGATTCTGTTGGTTTCCCACTGAAAAATCCATCCCTCTTTTCTTCTTTGGCTTATCATAGCCCTGATTGTGCTTGGGGCTGTGGGGTGTCCTTCTCTAGGTCAAAGTTCATGAGCGGTTTAGCCAGTCTTGACATGTTCTTCCCTCTCTTGTGTGCATTTATCCTTGTCTGAAAAAAACGAGGTAATAGAGCTGGCTTTATCTTAACCTCTTTCTTCTTGTCGTGAATGTGAGGCCCAGAGTGGCCACCTGATGTGAAGAGCTGACTCACTGGAAAAGACCCTGATGCTGGGAAGGATTGGGGGCAAGAGGAGGAGGGGCGACAGAGGATGAGGTGGCTGGGTGGCATCACCGACTCAATGGACATGAGTTTGAGCCAACTCCGGGAGATAGTGAAGGACGGGGAAGCCTGGCGTGCTGCAGTCCACGGGGTCACAGAGAGTCGGACACGACTGAGTGGCTGAGCGATAGAGAGGTGGCAGTACCCGGAGACAGTGAGGTGAAGGCCAGGAGGGTGAGTGTTCTGCCATGACAGAGCCTTACACCTCCAGGCTGAATGCATCTTTTGTTGTTTTCAGGGAGCCTAGCTCCTTGTCTTTGTGTTTTCTATTTCTTGTTGAGTGGTGCTTTTTTTGTTTGCATGTTTATTTCTTATTTTAATTTTATTTTTAAGGTTTTCGGTCATACCCCATAGCATGTAGACTTTAGTTCCTCGACCAGGGGTTGAACTCGCACGCCCTACATTGGAAGGCAGAGTCTTAACCACTGGACTGCTGCAAGAGGCCCTGTTTCTTGTTTAATTTTGAAGGCTATCTCCCCACCCCAGAGCCTGCCATCTTGTGGGTCCCCCGAAATGATTGTCAGGTGATCGAAGAACATGTTCCCTGCATTAGGCTTCTTCTGGTTGCAAGTGACAGCCAGACTCGCAGACAGCCCGAAGCAGAAAAGGGCTCTTCTGACTTGAGTATAAGAGAACTAGGGATGGAGCCGGATCCAGGGGCTCAGCATCCCCCACGTCTGTCCCTGGGTCTCTCTCGCCACCACTTCTCTGGGTTGGCCTCTCTCCCAGGTGGACCACTCTACATGAGAGGGGATACAGTGGCCCCAGGAAGCTCCAGATTGACATGGCTCTGACGAGTTCCTACCTCTAGCACAGAAGTTAGCAAACTTCTTCCTTAAGGGATCGAATAGTGAGTACAGTACTTAGGCTTTGTGGGCTCTAAGTTTTTATAGCAGCTCTGCCTTTGTAGCAGGAACGCAGCCACAGATGACTTGTAAACAAATGCACATAACTGCATTCCAGTAAAACTTTATTCGCACACACAGTGATGGGGCTGCTGAATCTGGCCCTTTGGTTGTTGTCTTCTGACTTCACTCTGAAAAGAGACAAGGCCTGTCTTCTAGTGGTTCAGGTAGAGTCATGGGGAGGGCCCACTGGTCCAGGGCTAGGACCAGGGTGAGGCCAGGGGAATACTCACTTTAGGCAGAGAATTGTAGGGAGCTCCAAAACCCTCAGCAATCAAGATCAATCATATTTTTATATAATATTAAAAAAACAAAAACACAGAAAAGACTCTATCACACGAAGGTCACACAAAAGTCATACAAAATGTCAAACAGGGCCAGAACGAGAGGGCGCTTAGTAAGGCGATTTGAGGCGCCCGCCCTGCTGTGGCCAGGTGGCTGCTCAGCCCAGGTCACCTGCTGAGCCCTGTGCAAGACAGTGGCTGGTAGTGCTAAGGGCACTTTACAGAGAACCAAATGGAACACAGATCCCCTGGGAAAGAGAAGCACAGGGGCCAGAAGAAAGGGCAAGCCTTGCTGTTTGCCTGTCTTGGCCCTGAAGTACTTCACACACATGCTTTATTTTCTCAATTTTTTCCCCCTCGTCTCAAACCTCAAAGGTAGGTAGTTATCCCCATTTTACAGATGAGGAAAATGAAGGAAAGAATAAGCTGCCCAGGGTCACACAAGGCCTGAACTAGAATTTGAGCCAGGGTTTTGTCCGCCAAAGTGCATTCTTTGAATTGGCATCAGTTAGTGTTGAAACTTTGCAAAAATCCTCTGTCATTCTCTGTCAGCAGGGACCCCCAGGTAGCTCACCTTAGTGCTCTCCTCCTGGCTCTTGTTCTTGTCAGCAGATGGCTTTCAGGAGCTGGGAGAACCAGAAGCCCTCACCCCCTTTTGGAATCCGCCTCTGGTTTGAAGCAGTAAGCAATCAGTGTATACGCCCGGTTAAATTATGGACACTGCAGGTGTTAAGTGGCAGGTGAGCTGTGCTTTAAATAGACCACGTTAATTCTGGCAGTGGGAGCGGAGCCCTGCTGGGATATTGATGATCAGCAGCCGCATCGGCTCAGGCGAGCTTTAGAAGGATTCTAGAGCAGTAAGCAATTTAGAAATGGAAAGGTGAAAGCATACCTTGAAGTGTTTCGTGTGTTTTCAAGGTCAGAGGGAGGTGACTGCAGTTTTCAGAAAAGACAGGATGCAGGTGAGATTCTCTGGACTGAAGTCGTGCTGGATGTACTGATGGTTGTCTGGTGGGTTACAATGCAAGTTATTGGCTGGCTGGCCGGCTGGCCCTGAGTGATAACTCTCAGCAAATGTCCTGTCTTGGTTTCTGAGAGAGGCTTCAAATAAAAGCCTCCCTTCGCTTTATTCTACCTTTATGTACAGACGCTGACTCCGAGTAATTTCATGCAACACTTTGCTGCCTAGGCCATTTTTTTTTTTAAAGAAAAAAATTTAAGTTTTAAATAGGAAACATGTTAAAAGACAAGTTATGCATTTGTGTGGTTTGGACTGATCTAATGGGTTTCAAGGGACTTTCCTGGTGGACCAGTGGCTGAGACTCCATGCTCGCAATGCAGGGGGCACAGGTTTGATCTCTGGTCAGGGAACTAGATCCCACTCGCTGCAACTGAGTTAAAATTTTAAAGAAGTAACTCGTGGGTTTCAGAAGGGGGTTAGTGTGGCATTTAGGGATTGAGAGAAGGCATTCTGAGTGACTCACCCTGCTGGTGGTTTTACCAGTCCTTCTTGGGATGTTTCTTTGAAATGATTTCAGAGATTGACTTGATCCACAAATGCACACACACACTTGTACATATGTACACATTTAGGTGCTGTGAAAAGAAAAAGGAAAAGAGGAAACAACCTGTATGCTCTTGGATAAGAAGGTGATTCTTTAACAGACAGTGGTTGGTCACCATGGGCTGGACGTCACGCTCAGTGTTTTATCTCCGCTTTCTCCAGTTACCCCAGAAACCCTGGGGGAGCCTACACTTCGGGGCTTCTGTTAAGAGAGAGGAGTGTGAAGCTTAGCATGCTTGAGGGACCTGCCCAGAGGCATTCCCCTGAGGACCTCCTCACCTGTTGTCCTGCCCACGAGACCAGAAGCTTGTTAGGGACACGTCCTTCTTGTCTACCTGGGGGCCCATAGCTTCGCCCAGCTCATGGGTCCCAGGAAGAAGGCAGTCTGTGCTCCCTGAGCTGAATTGCAATCTTAGACTGAGCTTGTCAGCCTGGTGTCCAGTTTATGGAGATGTGCGTATTCACATCCTTCTAGAAGGAAGGTTCAAAGATCTTGTCACCTTCTCAGAAGGGTCAGTGAGTCTGTTTAGCTCCTGGATTGGAATCCATCAAGCAATTGTGAACATGATCCTTTTCAAGGAGACAGAGCCCTCCTCACTTTACAAGATGGTGTGATGACGTGGTTCACAGTGAGGCAGCTCTGAGGTCCCTTTCTGCTGTCCCACTTATAACTGTGTATTACTGGGCCGGTTACTTCACGTGGCTGGGTCTCAGCCCTGTCTTTGGCATGGAGACGGCCGTGGTGGTTGAGAGGACTGAGGTTAGATGAAAAGTGTGGAGTGCAGTGGCTGGTATGTACTTAATGCTCAATAAGTAGCAGTGGCTGTCCCTGTTGTTGCTGTTACTATTATTGACAGCATTGAAAAGTATTGATGAACTACTATTAAGTAAAGAAAATTAGGTCTATACTAGAATCACACCTATGAAAAAAATCTGTGTGTATGGACAAAAAAGGCAGGATGTGAAGTGACGTGATGACTATTTTATGGATAAAAACACACTTCCTAGCTTTCCCTTAAAGCCTTAAATCTGTTCCTATAATTAGACATACAGAAATCTCCCCGAAGGAACTAGAAATGAGGACGGTTAGTTATGCACAGGGATGTACAAAGCACTACACAGGGAAAATTGGCATTGTATTATGTTCCCAGCAGTCATGAAATAAATTGTGTTTAACTGGGGAGCCATCGAAAATCATGTTTCCAAAGATCTTTAAATGTGATGGAGAAAATGTCCATGATCTAGATAAGGAAAGAAACAAGTCCAGATACAAAGCTACGTATGTGTGGCGTGTATATATATACACGTACCCTGGAGGAGGGCATGGCAACCCATCCCAGTATTCTTGCCTGGAGAATCCCATGGACAGAGGAGCCTGGCGAGCTACGGTCCATAGGGTCACAGAGAGTCAGACGCGACTGAAGTGACTGCGTGCACACGCATACATCTACAGCACACAGTATGACGATATGTTAATTTCTTACTGCTGCTCTAACAAATTATCGCAAACTTTGTGGCTTACAACAACACAAATTAATTTTCCTACATTTATGGAGGGCAGGAGTCCAGAGTCAGTGTCACTGGGCTAAAGGCAAGGCGATGGCAGGGCTGGCGGCTTCTGGAGGCTCCCGGGCAGGATCTGTTCCTTGCCTCTTCCGGCTTCTGGCAGCTTCTAGCAGTTTCCAGCACCCTTTGGCTGCGGCCGCATCACCCAGGCTCTGCTTCTCTGGTCATGCTGCTGCCTTCCCTTCAGCCCCAGATCTCCCTCCCTGTCCCTCTTTTTTTGGTAAAAATTTTATTGTTTATTTTTATTTTTGGCTGTGCTGGGTCTTTGTTGCTGTGCACAGGCTTTCTCTAGTTGTGGAGCGCAGGGGCTACTCTTCGTTGTGGTGCATGGGATTCTCATTGAGGTGGGTTCTCTTGCTGTGGTTCCTGGGCTCTAGAACACAGGCTCAGTGGTTGTGGCGCACGGGCTTCTCATTGCCGTGGGTTCTTTTGTTGGGGAGCACAGGCTCTCGGGCGAGTGGGCTTCAGTAGCTGAAGCATGCGGGTTCACTGGTTTTGGTTCCCAGGCTCTAGAGCACAGGCTCAACGGTTGTGGCACATGGGCTTAGTTGCTCCAAGGCATGTGGGATCTTCCCGGACCAGGGATCCAACCCATGTGTCCTGCTTTGATTGGCAGGTGGCTTCTTTACCCTGAGCCACCAGGGAAGCCCTCCCCCTACCTCTTTTAAAGATACCTGTGGTTATGTCAGGCCCAGAGAGACTATCCAGGGTAATCACTCTGTCTCAAGATCCTGAATTTAGTCACAGCCACAGAGTCCCTTGTGCCATGTAAGGTAAGATGTCCAGATTCCAGGGCTTATGATGTGCTTATCTTTGGGAGTCACGATTCAGCTATCCCAGATGTCAGTTTTGTAGAAAAAAGCAAGGTGCAGGCAAAGAGATTGATTTGAAAATGTTAACAGTGATCACCTCTGGATGGTGATCAGGTCATTTTTATTTTTTTCCCTGCAGCAAGCAGCTTGTGGGATCTTAGTTTCCTGACCAGGGATTGAACCCAGGCCCACGGCAGTGAAAGCCCTGAGTCCTAACCACTGGATTGCCAGGGAGTTCCCTGGGTAGAGGGGATTACGTTTATTTTGGGTATACTCTCTGGTATCTTCCTTTTCCATGCTAAGAAGTAACTCTTTTACCACCATCAACACGGTCCCTGGATGCTCCTCTGCACGCGATGTGCACCCCATGGTGTGGTCCCCTGTCTCCACAGAGCCCGTGTTCTGGTTCTACGTGAAGGAGGTGCTCAGCAAGCACGAGCTACAGCGCTTCTACGCCTTGCGCCACATCGCCTCGGACGTGGGCCGCGGCCGTGCCTGGCTGCGCTGTGCCCTCAACGAGAACTCCTGGAGCGCTACCTGCACATGCTCCTGGCTGACCGCAGCCGGCTCAGGTATCCGGGCAGGGTGGGGAGGTGGAGTGTCCCCGGGGCCGGGGGTGACCATCGCAGGATCTGCCTGCCAGCACCCGGGACGGCTGGGTTCCCCTCTTCCAGCCCCAGCTTGTTTGGCTGGGCCGTTGGGCACAGTCCACCAGAGACCAGGTGCAGATGCCTGTTGGGCTCCATCTATGTGGCAACTGCATACAGCAGGCACTCAATAGATGCCTGTTATTAATAAGGCCTGGGGTGTGGCGTGAGCTTTTGTCTTAGGACATGTGTGCCCCTCTTGGCAGAATTTTAATCTCGGTTTCTTTCAGATCCAGACTTTCTTGCTCTTTAGAAGTCGGGTGTTCAGTGCCCTGTTTCTTGCCATGTATCTCCTTGCACACTGGGCACTGGATGATTCTTCTGGCCCTTTTTTTTTTTTTTTAAAGAGGTTTGTTGATCTCAAACCGATAGAAAGTAACAGGGGCATTTTAAGTTGAGAAAAGTCATTTGTTGTTAGAAACACCCCCTCCCATCCTTTTGTTTTCTTTTTTTCTTCATCATACAGTTTATTCCATCAGTTAGTAGAGGCGAGGTTACGCTGCCGTAACAAGCGTTTTGGAAACCTCAGTGGCTTGAGCCCACCAAGTCCGTGTCTTCTGCCTGCTGCGTGTCTGTCATGGGTTGAGGGTCTCATCTCAGAGACCCAGGCTGACAGAGGCACATCTCTGCATATGTTTTCTGGACTGCCAAGGCAGACAGGGGGCTCTGGCTAAGGGAAACACTGGCCCTCCAAGCTTCTGCCCACCATGAAGCATCACTTCCATGCATATTTTATTGGCCAGCAAGTCACACCACAATGGGCTAGCTCAGCAGGGTGGGCGAGGTATGGTTATTCCACAGCAATAGGGAGAAGGCACTTGGTATGTATCAGTGATAGTGCAGGCAGCCACCTTCCCTTCTGAGACATTTGACGGATGCTGCAGAACCCGCTGGGACAGGACTGAAATCCCTCGCACACTGCACAGCCATAGCCCTGCTGGCGTGTTGGTGTGTTTTCCTGTCATTGTGCCTGTGTGCCGATCTTTATGACTTCTCTCGCTGTCTCCCTCTCTCCAGCCCTCCCTCCCTGTCCCTCTTCCTCCCTCCTTCTCTCACGCTATTATTTTCCCTCTGAGACAGGTGAACCAGACGTGTTGTTTTGGGTCACGTGATGGCCCACAGAGACAGTGATCCATTCCGCCCCGGTCCCTTGAGTAACTTCCGCATCCAGCGGTGCCCAGGTCTTCAACAGTGAGGTGTCACTTAGTTCAGTAGGCTGGCATTCATTTCATCAGTGCTGTGACACATTCCTGTGATTTCATGTCTTGCTGTGCGTTCCTGGCTCAGGTCTCCTCTGCTGTTTCTTCTGCTGCTCGAGGTCATCTTTCTTCCAATAGTTCAAGTGTCTGGTGTTAGGTGTTCCAGGCTCGTGAACTAAGGCTGTCAAAGATACCCTTGAAGTTCTCTCATTTGATGTGGCCTGTGGTACAGCTTGTCCAGCTGTGTGTTCAGACCCTGTAGCGATGAAATGGGAGGGATGGGGGCCAGGAAGACTGGCGATAGCAGTACCCACATGCTGCTTAGGACTACTCCTGTCTGAGTTGGGAGGCTGTGCATGTCTGCGGGTACCTCTGAGCACTAATCAGCTTTCACGAAAGAAAACACACTCATGTTTCTTGGTTCTCTGGTGGCTCAGCGGTAAAGAATTTGCCTGCCAATGTAGGATAGGCGGGTTCAATCCCTGGATCAGGAGGATTCCCCTGGTGAAGGAAATGACAACCCAACTCCAGTATTCTTGCCTGGGAAATCCCACAGACAGGAGCCTGGTGGGCTGCATATAATCCATGGGGTCGCAAAAGAGTCAGACATGACTAAGCGAGTAAACAACTCATGTTTCTTAACAGTAGGTTTTTTTTTTTTTTTTGGCGAAGCTCTTTCCAGCAGATTATTTACAAGTCCCATCTCTCATCCGTATCCCCAGGTTCTGCATCTGTGGACTCAACCAGCCGTGGATTAAGTGCTGTGTTTAAGATCTGTGCCTGGTTGAACCCACGGTGGCAGAATTCACAGATTTGGAGGGCTACCTGTACGATGCTCTTGTATGTAAGCATCCTCAACTTTGGTATCCGTAGTGGGTCCTGGAGCCAATCCCCCATGGATACTGAGGGACAGGTGTCCTTCAGAGTCATCCTTTCAGTGTCAAGGTTGAATGCGACAGTGAGCAATAGAAGGGAAATCTGCTGTTAAGGCTCACTGTTGTACTTCGCTGAATCACTAGCCTCTAATTCAGCGTGGGAAAACCAAATTCATTTACATGCAGGAAAACTGGCTCCAGTCTGTAAAGAATCACAGTTTGGGGAATCAGAGGTCTGACTGCACTGTAGCTTGAAGACACAGTCTGTGCTTCCACTGACTTCTTTGCTGGGTTAAGTGTGTTGACGGTGATGTCTGTCTTTTCTCTTTCTGTCGGTTGTATTCAGTCCCTTCAGCGGCTATGTATCCGTTCCTTTGCTGAACTCCAGGTCACCCATCACTGACTGTGCTTCAGTGAAATTGAATTTTGACTCCATTAGTTTAGAGTTCTCTGACCTGGTGGAGAAGTCAGAGATGAGGATATTTACCTGTTATTGTTTATCTGGGGGTCGGCTAAAGAGCTGGGCCGTGGGGCTGGGAAGGCTGCCTTTGAGCCCAGGCTGTCCCATTTATTGCTGAATGACCCTGGACAATGGAATGTCCGATTGGCCTTCTGGTCCCCTCCTCTACAACTGCCGTTTAGGTCTGTGGGCTTTTTAGCTTCCCAGCCCATTCCAGAGGGTAATTTAGGCTTTTGAGGCTGATGCCCAAACTGGTGTTACATACAGATGCCTCGGTTGAAGGGAACTAAAATTTTGTTCTGAAATCATCTCTTCTTGTGTGAGTCCACTCGGGGTCCCGGTGGGCTGGCTTGGATTTCCTGTCTCATTTCTTAGAAACATTGCTTGAGTGAAAGTCACCACTGTTTGTCCCCTTTTCCTTTCTGCTTCGTAAGTAGTGTGTTTCCATCTCATGCCTGTCTCGGTACTCTCAGGCTCCAATGATCTCAGGGGACCCATGAGAAAGTTGTAGGATACGCATTCAATCCTTTGTTTATAACCAGAAGACCCAGCGCAGCAGAGACCTTGCTTGGCCACTTCAGCATGGACAGGCATGAACTTTCCAGGGAGCCGTATGAAGGAATTGTCTGGCTAATGGATGCTGAGAACGCCGGTTCAGAGCATTGCCTCTCTCTTTTCCATTTGCAGCACGTTTTATGAAGACTGGGCTTTTGTCATGGATGAAGAAAGGTCTAGCATGCTTCCCACCATGGCGGCTGGTAAGCTTGGCCAGGGCCAGGGGTGCGGGGCAGGGGGTCCTGTGAAGCTTGGTGAGCAGAGGAGCTGCCTGGGAGTGAATGTGTAACTCCACGGGGTGCTGTGGGTTCCCCGTCCCTCACTGAATGAAAGGGCCACTCATCACTCGCCACTATCTTTCCTTCAGTGGTGATGAACACTGAGTCCATTTATCTAGAATTGTGATACCCTGGCTGGGAAAGCGTGGGGTTGCAGGGTTTTGGCTGAGGCTTTGCAAGCATGAGATAAAGATCCAGGGAACTGGGGGAGGAGACACGTCTTGGAAGCCCGGCTCTCCCTCCCTCTGGCAGGTGGCCTGAGGCAGATCCATTGAGTTTCTTACCTTTACCTTCCTCTTCTGCAAGGTGGGAATCCTGATGGCACTGCAGTCACATTGATAGGGTTGTGAAATAATCAGATGAGAGAGTCAGTATCTGATTTGTCCTGGTGAGAGCCCTGCCTTGATGCTAGTTGATGAAGTGTAAAATTGTCTAATGTTTGACTCTCACTCAAAAGGTGAATGCAACCCAAGTGGGTACCTTCTTTCTTCCAAATCCTTTGTGGCACCCCCCTTTCTCTCTTTCCTGAAAGTTTTCACTGAGTCCCACCTACTGAGTTACATTAGGCTTGTCCATTGATGAGGAAAAGTCAGAAGACCGTGATGTTGTATGTAGATAGGAGACCAGTGCGCATTTTTGCCTGAAGATGCAATGGACATGATATTGGTGCATGTTTTTTTTTTTTTTAAATTGGAGGATAATTGCTTTACAGTGTTGTATTGGTTACTGCCATATGACAACGTGATTCAGCCATAATTTTATATATCCCCTCCTTCTTGATTGGAGAAGGAAATGGCAACCCACTCCAGTATTCTTGCCTGGAGAATTCCATGGACAGAGGAGCCTGGTGGGCTCCAGTCCATGGGGTCGCAGAGAATCGGACATGACTGAGCGACTGTCACTCCCTCCCTCCCTCCCTCTTGATCCTCCATCCCCGCCTCCTATCCCACTCTGCTAGGTCATCACAGAATGCCAGGCTGGGCTCCCTGTGTTATATAGCAGCTTCCTGCTAATTACCTATTTTGCACAATAGTGTGTATATGATATTTTATGATTGATTACCAAGCTGATTTTGGTGAGTGATGGTCTTTAATACTCTGTAAGAGATGCTGTTGTCCCTGTTTTATAGATAAAGAAACTGTAGCTCAGAGAGGCCATGAATGGTTTGACCAAGGTCTCAGAGCTACTGAGTGGCCATGCTGGGGCTCAGCCAGGCAGTCCGACCCCAGAATTTAAGCCTTCCCCTCCCCATGACTGACTTCTTCTTTGCCTTTGTCTTCCTGACAGATAGGGAGAGACTTTGGAAGACTCAACTCCCATGATAGCGGTGTCTCCTGACCCCAGTTTTGTGGGAGTTTTTTGTTTGTTTTTTTAAGTCACCATTTGAGATGAGTGTGTACCCTCTTGTGTCCTCTAACATCTGGAGCTTGTTTATTGTGTTGGAAGTGTGACTGTTGAACAGCAGACACTCTAGACTTTTCCCTTTTCGGGGGTAGGTTTGAACTCCATACTCTTCGCAATTAACATCGACAACAAGGACTTAAACGGGCAGAGTAAGTTTGCTCCCACCGTCTCGGACCTCTTGAAGGAATCCACGCAGAATGTGACCTCCTTGCTGAAGGAATCCACGCAAGGAGTGAGCAGCCTTTTCAGGGAGATCACAGCGTCCTCGGCTGTCTCCATCCTCAGCAGAGCTGAGCAGGAAACCGACCCCCTGCCCGTGGTGTCCAAGCACGTTGGTGCTGGTGAGAGAGGATGGGCCGGGCTGGTGGCGACTGGGGGTTGGGCGGGGATGGGGTGAAAGCACCCAGGGAAGTGGAATCCGATGCACTGGTATTTTTCAGTTCATGTTTGTGTTTGTCTTTCTTACTCTTACTCACTCAGAAAGGGTGCTGAGAGGCTTCCTGGGACGCAAAAATGACAGGGTAGCCAAGCCAGCAGCTCAGTCAGAGCAAACCGAGAGGAAGGGCATGATGGTCACATGAATCTGGAGGAGGTTGCCCTTCATGCCTTTGTCCCTTTCTCCATCCGTTCATTTAATTATCCTTCTGATCAGTGGGATGAAAGCCCAGCGTAGGGTGCTGTGGAGAATGTAGACTGTTGAGGGGGTCACGTTTAAGTGGAGGCTGGGGAAGGAGGAGATGGTTGGCTTTGGGGAGGCAAAGGAAAGTGGATTCAGTTTTGATTAATTTTGTAAGAAGTTTTACAGTGCCCCTTGAATCTTCTGGGACATCCAGAACGTTGAAATAGCAAAACAGGAAATTTTGTGTAAAAGGGCTTAATCCTGATATTCTCAAATCCCTTAAATAAGGCAGTAATCATGGTCCTCCCTTTGGAGTTATTAATGATGGGGAAGCTCAGAATTCTATGAAGCCTTTGGTATACACTGGCTTTATCTGTCTTGCCTTCTCCTTTTTTTTTTTTTTAATTATTAAAAATTTTTTGGCTGTGCCGCAGAGCTCGTGGGGTCTTAGTTCCCTGACCAGGGATCGAACCTGTGCCCCCTGCACTGGAAGTGCAGAGTCTTGACCACTGGACCACCAGGAGGGCCCACCCTCTCCTTCTTGAGCAGAGACCTCATGCAAATGACATGGACTGTTGGTGACTGTACCAGAGATGCTGGGATTTGTACACCCAAAGGAGTATCTTTTCTGTCCATTTTGGGAACCCTGCTTTTGACATTGTTTCCAAGTTGTGACACCCTGGTGATACATCACCATGTCACACCTTAGTGGATGGATTTGTCTTTTTGGAATTGGCTCCAAAGTGCTTCACACCCAAGGGTGATGATTGAGATGAGTGAACAGGCTGGCTCACCTAAGTGCTAGACACCAAGGCAGTCCTGACTTCTGTTTCAGTTTGTCTTTGCTGTGTAACAAACAGCTCCAAAATGTAGTAGCTTAAAACAGACAACTTCAATTTATTCCTTTTTTGTGAGTCTGTGGGTTGGTGGGATGGTTCTTCTGCTGGTTTCACCTGGGCTCCCTCATGGGGCTGCATTCAGCTGGTGACTGAACTGGAAGGTCCATGGTGGCCCCACTCAGGCATCTGGAGTTGGTGCTGGCTCTTGACTGGGGCATCTCAGTTTCTCCTATGTTGGCCTCTCCTCCTCCAATAAGTTAGACTGGCTTCTTCTATGGTAGTTTCAGGGCATTATTGCATGAGGGTAATGCCTAGGCTCTAGAACTCACACATTTGTTATTTCTGCCACCTTCTGTTCTTAAAAGCACAGCACTAAGCTGGCCTCGAGTCAAGAGGGTGGAGAAGTAGGCACCACCCACGATGGGCGCAGTCCTGCTGAAAAGGGGCATCTTGCAGGGTTGGGAGAAACTGGGGCTGTTGAACAATCAGTTACAATCCCTAAACTGATTTTCTTGGTCTCATCTCCCAGCCATGAGAGTGTTTTCCAAAGTGAATGGGTAAAAATCATTTCAATTATGATTCATCTTTTGAATCAAAGTGCTTGGAAAGGTTGCTTGGAAGGAATGATTGTAATGTGTGCTCTGTGACGTATTTCAAACCAGAAGTAGAGGCCTGTATCCATTTTGCCTGGCCTTGCGTAGACAGATTCCGCCTCCCTCCCAAGGATTAAAAAAAAAGATCCGCATTTATCTTCATTTTTTTTGAGTAGAATAGTAAGAGATTTTCCACAGTCTAGTGGCAGGATGGGTTGATCATCGCTTTTCTTATCTCATATCTTTTGCCAGATGCCAAATGTAAAAGGGAGCGGAAGAAGAAAAAGAAGGTGACCAACATCATCTCATTTGATGACGAGGAAGATGAGCAGAGCTCCGGGGATGTTTTTAAGAAGATCCCTGGGGCGGGGGGAGAGCTCAGAGGAGAACTCCGACCGGTCCTCGATCAATATCATGTCGGCCTTTGAAAGCCCCTTTGGGCCAAATTCCAACGGAAGTCAGGGCAGCAACTCTTGGAAAATTGATTCTCTCTCTCTGAACGGGGAGTTTGGGTACCAGAAGCTGGATGTGAAAAGCATTGATGATGAAGACGCGGACGAGAACGAGGATGACGTGTATGGGAGCACGCCGGGAAGGAAGCGTCCGAGCCACTCGGAGTTGTCAGAGAAGTAAGTTCCCCCGAGAGCTTCTGTGAAAAGGTAGTAGGGGACTTCCGGGTGGTCCAGCGGCTAAGACATCATCTTCCAGCACAGGAGGTGTGAGTTCAATCCTCGGTTAGGGAGCTGAGATCCCATGTGCCCCAAGGTCAAAAATCAAGCATGAAAAACAGAAGCGATATTGTGAGAAATTTAGTAAAGACTTTAAAAGTGGTCCACATCTAAGGAATCTGCCTGCCAGTGCAGGTGACACGGATTTGATCCCTGGTCTGGGAGGATTTCACCTGCCTTGGAGCAGCTAAGCCCGTGCACCACAACTGCTGAGCCTGTGCCCGAGAGCCTGAGAGTGGCTAGCTGCAGCTGCGCCCGTGGACTGCAGTGATTAAAGCCCGCACACCCTGGTGCCCGTGTTCCACAACAGGAGAAGCCACTGCAATGAGGAGCCCACGCACCACAGCTAGAGACAGTGCAGAGTAGCCCCTGCTTGCTACAACTTGAGAAAAGCCCATGCAGCAACGAAGACCCAGCATAGCCCAGTAAATAAGTTAAAAAAAAGATCCACAGTAAAAAAAAAAAAAAATCAAACCTTAAAAATGTAAAAAAAAAAAGGGGGGTTTGGTACACAGACGGCTGGCTCTTTCTGCAGTTTTGGGTGATGTTAGACTGCAAGTTTTTATTTGTTGGTGGCATCTTTCATTATTCAGATCTTGATTTTGGGGGATGGAGCATGAACTTACTTTCTCCTGAGAACTAAGTGGAGGGAATATATATATTATTGGAAGGTACTTATAGCATTGGTGTCAAGATGTAAGACCTGAAATTCTTGCTTTGTGTTTATGTCTTTCATTTTATAACTGGAATTTTGCTTGCATGTCTTACTTGCCACCAGCCCAGGAAGTTCAGGAGAGAGGCAAGGTATTTTAGAGAACAGTCTCAGGTTGGTAATGTCCATGTTTATTCGCAGGGTAACTTGCCTGCACTTATCGCCTGAACACTGGGGCTGTAAGATTTTATACCTTCGAGAGGGGCTTGATGCAGGTGAACGTGTGAAGCAGAAGAGCAAAGTTAGGAGATTGAACCTTAGAATCATGACAACCCAGGCTCTCATTTACTAGCTCCACGGCTTAGTTTAGACTAGGACGGACAAGTTTCTTCACCTCCCAGAGCCTCAGGCCTCACCTGAGATCCGAGAGAACAGCAGCACGTGCTTTGCAGAGTTGTTGTCCCGCCCATGGGACCCTGCGAGTGAGGCCTTGGGCACTGGTGCTGGCACATTAGAAGGACAGCCCGCAGCAGTGGCTGCTGTGGTGCTGTAACCCTTGGAATCATTCCTGTCCTTGTTCTTACCCTCATTCTTGACTGTGCTGGGTCTTGATTGCAGTGAGGGCTTTTCTCCAGCTGCAGAGAATGGGGACTGCTCTCACTTGCGGTGCACAGGCTTCTCATTGTGGTGCTTTCTCTCTTGCAAAGCGTGGGCTCTAGAGAGTGGGCTCGGTAGTTGTGGCACACGGGCTTAGCTGCCCCGTGGCCTGTGGAATCTTCCCGGACCAGGGATCGAACCCACATCGCCTGCATTGACAGGTGGACTTTTAACCACTGAGCCGCCAGGGAAGTCCTGCTCTTACTCTTGAGGCTGAATCAGCTAGTGACCTCTTCACCCGAGCTCTGGAGTGTGCGTGCCACCTAGCCACAGCCGTCTTCAAAACCAGCCGCTAAAGTGTACAGTGAAGAGACCGAGACCCCACAGGGCGCCGAAGAGGCCAAGTGGCCTCTAGTCCTAAGCTTGGCGTCTCCGTGTGTTGAGTCAGAGTTTTTCTTATTTCTCGTGAGACTCTGCCTGTTTTTGTCTTCGATTTTTACTCTTATTCTTGTTCACGTGGATGCTCACGATAGCAGCGTTGCCTCCGTATCATCTAGGAGAGGCCAGATGCTGCAAGCTGCAGACACACTGTATCCTAATACTTAGACTGGTCCTGGGGGGTTCGTGAGTGTCACCCATTTGATGGATGAAAGAACCAGATTCTTTAATGCAGAGGGTTGAGATTTGTCAAAGCAATGGGCAAAACCAGGATTAAGGTTAGGTTGCACTGGCTCCATTTTTTTCCTGGCCAAGGTTTCTCCTCCCCCTGCTGTATGCTAGGGAAGGCCCCCTGTGGCACTGCTCTTGCCCACTGGGTAAGGAGGATTTTGTACCTGGGTCCAGTCTTGTGATTTCTCCAGAGAAACAGAACCGATAGCGTGTGTGTGTGTGTGTGTGTGTGTGTGTGTTTCTGCATGTGTATGTTATATGTGTTCATCTACAGAAATTTACTGTAAGAAAACTGGCTCATGTGATTGTGGAACTTGACAAGTCTAAAATCTGCAAGGTAGGCCTGCAAACTGGAGGCCCAGGGAAGGACTGCAGTTTGAATCTGAAGACACTCTGCTGACAGAATTTCTTCTTCTTTTGGGGGAGAATGTCTGTGTTTTTCTACTGAGGCCTTTAACTGATTAGGTGAGGCCCCCTGACTTATGGAGGGTGATCTGCTTTACTTGCACTCTCCTGACTTACATTTTAATCTCCTCTAACCAAATGCCTTCCCAGAGACATCAAGAATAACATTTGGTCAAATTTTTGGGGACCGTGGCCTAGCCAAGTTGACACATAAAGTTAACCATCACAGCTGCCTATGGTTCTTCCCCTGGGCTTTTAGGAAATGCCATTTGCATTTTCTGTCACTCTAGGCAAGCGCATCTCCGAGTTGCTTCACTCCACAAGTCGGTTCTGTGGCCTCAGACAGTTGTTTCTCTTCCTGCTGGACCAGCGCCAGTGAGGGGAGGCCAGCTTGCGAGCCGGGGCAGCCGCCGGCATTGTGATGTGTGAGCCACAAAACAGTGCAGCCTGACCTTTGCAGGCGTGGCCCTCCGGGGCCGCTGGGCCTCCTGTGGACTATGGACAGCTGCTCCCTGGCATAAAGAGGGGATCTCGAGCCAACATCCTGCAGAGCATCTTGGGGAAAGAGCAGTGATGAGATGGCCTACTGAGTAATGCTTTGATTTTGCTTCTAAGCTAGATTCATGTGAAAGGTCTGGGAACCTGGAGGGCTGGGACTTCAGAGTTTAATAGCGCGGCCAGGCTTGTGGGAGGAAAGGGGCCAGGCCGGGAGAAGCACGTGCTGGGTGGCAGCGGCCTCTGGCAAAGTCAAATGCTGTGATTGTTTTTCATTAATAGATGTGCTCTTGGCCAAATACTGGGTTTACACCTCCGTGTGCTGGCAGTTAAACCACTTCTTGGATGAATGAGGAAAGATCTTGTGGCTCCCACCCCAGTATTTATAAGTGGTTCAGTTCAACTCAGTTGCTCAGTTGTGTCTGACTCTTTGCGAACCCATGAGTCGCAGCTCTCCAGGCTTCCTTGTCCATCACCAACTCACGAAACTTGCACAAACTCATGTCCATCGAGTCAGTGATGCCATCCAACCATCTCATCTTCTGTTGACCCCTTCTCCTCCTGTCTTCAATCTTTCCTAGCATCAGGGTCTTTTCCAAGGAGTCAGTTCTTCACATCAGGTGCCAAAGTACTGGAGCTTCAGCTTCACATCAGTCCTTCCAGTGAATATTCAGGACTGATTTCCTTTAGGATTGACTGGTTTGATATCTTTGCAGTCCAAGAGACTCTCAAGAGTCTTCTCCAACACTATAGTTCAAAAGCATCAATTCTTTGGTGCTCAGCTTTCTTTATAGTCCAACTCTCACATCTGTGCTGCTGCTGCTGCTAAGTCGCTTCAGTCGTGTCCGACTCTGTGCGACCCCATAGATAGCAGCCCACCAGGCTCCACCGTCCCTGGGATTCTCCAGGCAAGAACACTGGAGTGGGTTGCCATTTCTTTCTCCCATGCATGAAAGTGAAAAGTGAAAGTGAAGTCGCTGAGTCGTGTCTGACTTTTAGCGACCCCATGGACTGCAGCCCACCAGGCTCCTCCATCCATGGGATTTTCCAGGCAAGAGTACAGGAGTGGGTTGCCATTCCTCTCACATCCATACATGACTACTAAAAACCCATGGCTTTGACTAGATGGGCCTTTGTCTTATTTTGTTAAAAATTTAAATGTAAAATGGTCTTTGCTTATGCACATATACCTTCATGTTGTATACAATGAAAACAATACAGACAGGAGGAGCTTTCCTTCTGGTCCAGTGGGTAAGGCCCCATGCTCCCAATGCAGGGAGCTCCCAATGCAGTGCTCAGCTTTCCTCATGGCCCAACTCCCACATCCACACATGACTACTGGAAAGACCATAGCTTTAACTAGATGAACCTTTGTCAGCAAAGTAATGTCTCTGCTGTCTAGGCTGGTCATAGCTTTTCTTCCAGGGAGTAAGCATCTTTTAATTTCATGGCCGCAGTCACCATCTGCAGTGATTTTGGATACTGAGAAATAAAGTCTGTCACTGTTTCTGTTGATTCCCCATCTATTTGCCATGAAATGATGGGACTGTATGCCATGATCTTCGTTTTTTGAATGTTGAGTTTTAAGCCAACTTTTTCACTCTCCTCTTTCACTTTCATCGGGAGGCTCTTTAGTTCTTCTTCACTTTCTGCCATAAGGGTGGTGTCATCTGCATATCTGAGGTTGTTGATATTTCTCCTGGCAATCTTGATTCTAGCTTGTGCTTCATCCAGCCCAGTATTTTGCATGATGTACTCTGCATATAAGTTAAATAAGCAGGGTAACAATGTACAGCCTTGACATACTCCTTTTCCTATTTGGAGCCAGTCTGTTGTTCCATGTTCAGTTCTAACTGTTGCTTCTTGACCTGCATACAGATTTCTCAAGAGGCAGGTCAGGTGTTCTGGTATTCCCATCTCTTGAAGACTTTTCCACAGTTTGTTGTGATCCACACAGTCAAAGGCTTTGGCATAGTCAACAAAGCAGAAAGTAAATGTTTTTGTGGAACTCTCTTGCTTTTTCAATGATCCAACAGCTGTTGGCGATTTGATCTCTGGTTCCTCTGCCTTTTCTAAATCCAGCTTGAACATCTGGAAGTTCTTAGTTCATGTACTGTTGGAGCCTGGCTTGAAGAATTTTGAGCATTACTTTGCTAGCATGTGAGATGAGTGCAATTGTGCAGTAGTTTGAACATTGTTTGGCATTGCCCTTCTTTGGGATTGGAATGAAAACTGACCTTTTCCAGTCCTGTGGCCACTGCTGAGTTTTCCAAGTTCTCTGGCATATTGAGTGCAGCACTTTAACTGCATCATGTTTTAGGATTTGAAGTAACTAAACTAGAATTCCATCACCTCCACTAGCTTTGTTCGTACTGATGCTTCCTAAGGCCCACTTGACTTTGCATTCTAGGATGTCTGGCTCTAGGTGAGTGATCACACCATCATGGTTATCTGGATCATGAAGATCTTTTTTGTACAGTTCTTCTGTATATTCTTGCCACCTCTTCTTAATATTTTCTGCTTCTGTTAGGTCCAGACCATTTCTGTCCTTTATTGAGCCCATCTTTGCATGAAATGTTCCTTTGGTATCTCTAATTTTCTTGAAGCGTTCTCTAGTCTTTCCCATTCTATTGTTTTCCTCTATTTCTTTGCATTGATCACCGAGGAATGCTTCTTATCTCTCCTTGCTATTCTTTGGAACTCTGCATTCAGATGGGTGTTATCTTTCCTTTTCTCCTTTGCCTTTAGCTTCTCTTCCTTACTCAGCTGTTTGTAAGGACTCCCCAGACAGCCATTTTGCCTTTTTTGTATTTCTTTTTCTTGAGGATGGTCTTGATCACCGCCTCCTGTACAATGTGGCAAACCTCCGTCCTTAGTTCTTAAGGCACTCTGTCGGATCTAATCCCTTGAATCTATTTGTCACTTCTACTCTGTAACTGTCAGGCATTTGATGTAGGTGGATTTGATTTATAGGTGGTAGCTGTTCTGGTTTTTGACCATGCTGCATGGCCTTTGGGATCCTTTACCCGGGACCGAACCCATTTCTGCAGTGGAAACGAAGGGTTAACCACTGGACTGCCAGGGAGACCCCTGATTATTTTTCTTAAAAAAGGATAACATCTTTATTATAAAAAGGGGTTTTCCTGTCACTTTATGTGTGCTCCATGAAACCAACGGGGAAGTGGGGTGAAAACATAATTTGAAAAGAACTACAAGCCTAAAAAGTTGCATTTAAATAGCAACTATGTAAACGCAGAGTGAAACCGGACACTGCACTTTGCCGTCATCTTCATCATGTTTGAAAAAGAGAAGTAGGTGGAGGGCAGGCCTGGGTGAGCGCCCTGCCAGGACGGCTGGCTCTCTGTGCCCTCCATGCTCAGCATCTGCCAGACATGTAGTAGCATTACTCGTATAATGATCAGGCCAACCCACGCTCACGTCATCCTGACCGAGTGTCGGCCACGTCCACAGCCTCTGGGGAGAACAGTGTGACGCAATGTCAGGAGCCTTAAAAATGTTCTGTTGCTGTTCTTCAGTCGCGCAATTGTGTCCGACTCTCTACGGCCCCATGGAGCACAGCACTCCAGGCTTCTCTGTCCTTCACCATTTCCCGGAGTTTGTGCAAACTCATGTCCATTGAGTCGGTGATGCCATCCACCCATCTCATCCTCTGTCGTTCCCTTCTCCTCTTGCCCTCAATGTTTAGTCCCCTCGATTTAGTAATCCCACTGCCAGGAAGCTGTGCTGAGCACAGGTCTCAGGACAAAGGCTGTTGCCTCCAGATGACAAATGCTGATTTAGAGAGGCAGTGCAGGGGGCCTGACCAAAAGGTGCAGGCACGGAAGAACCACTCACAGTGAACAGCGGAGTATTTCATAGTTCAGATCTTAAATCTTAATGTTCAGGATCTTAAACATCTTAAATGGCATCTGAGAGTATCCACATAGTGTGAGGATGAACTTATACATTGAATGAAAAAAAAGCAAATTATAAAAACCTACATTTAGTTGCGTTACAACCTCTTAAAGAGAAGTATGCAAGTCAAGAAAAAGACACTGAGGCGATCGTGTCCAGGTCAGTCATGTTTTGGATAACGTGACTTTGGGTATGTTATTTTCCCCCTCCTCTTTGGGCTTCCCTGGTGGCTCAGACGGTAAAGAATCTGCCTGCAATGGAGGAGACCTAGGTTTCATCCCTGGGTCAAGAAAATCCTCCTGGGTCAAGGAGAAGGGAATGACAACCCGCTCCAGTGTTCTTGCCTGAAGGCTCTCTTGGACAGAGGAGCCTAGCGGGCTGTCATCTCTCGGGTCACAAAGAGTCAAGCACGACTAAGCAACTAATGCTACCCTCCTCTTTGTGGCATGGTCTAGGTTTCTTTTTCTTTTTTTTAAGTATCTTCTCTAATGAAAAGCAACACCCATTCTGGTGTTGGCACCATATTCTGAATTGGTCTCTGCCTCCAGAATGACTTCAGTGTAACCCCTTTTTGAGATGGGGGTCCCTTGCCCACTTTTATGTGGGTCTGAACCTCAGCTGGGGGCCTGACTTCACCTCTCCCCTGTGCGTGTTGTTGGAAAGAGGCGAGATGTGTGTCCCCTTAGAAACAGCAGGGTAGCCTAGAAGTATACATACTGCTATGCATAAGCGGGGTAGCCGGTGGGGAATTTGCTGTACGACACAGGGATCTCAACCTGGTGCTCGCTGACAACCTAGAGGGATAAACTGTGGTGGGAGCTGGGAGGGACGTTCATGGGGCGGGGAACACACATATTACCTGCGGCCGCTTCATGCTGATGTGTGGCAGAAACCAGCACAACATTGTGAAGCAGTTATCTTCCAGTTAAAAAAAGATAAATTTAAAAATTACAGAAGTAAAGATCCAACAACAAGAAAAAGAAACAGCGGGAAATCCCACCCACCTGCAGCCAGCACAGCAGCCTGGAAAGGACTGTGGTTTTGCCGCCGTGTCCCAAGGGGCACCCTGGCTGCCTTTGGGCGTCTGTCTGGGAGTCCCCCTGGTTGCCAGCTGCTGGATTGGAGCCCCGGGCAGGCAGGCAGTTCTTTACAGATTGTAGAGGCAGAGCCACGTTCACCCCAGCACCCAGCTCTGCTGCGGGGCACACAAGCGGGCGCTTCCTCTCCCATGCCTCATGGAGTGTGTTACCTGCAGGCCTAAGTCACAGAGCTGGCAAAAGTCTGTTAAGGTCACTTCTCCTTGTGTGTCTTGCTGAGTGTCACATGTGTGGCCAAAAGCTCCAGAGGACTCAAAGGAGAATGGCTACAGGACAGGCCTTAAAGGAAGAGTTGGCAGGGACTTCCCTGATGGCAGCGTGGTTAAGAATCTGCCTGCCAATGCGGGGGACACAGGTTCAATCCCTGGGCCGGGAAGATCCCACACGCTGTGGAGCAGCTAAGCCCTGTGCCCTGCAACTGCTGAAGCCCGAGGGCCTAGAGCCCATGCTCTGCAGCGAGAAGCCCCTCAGTGAGGCGTAGCCCCAACTCACCGCAGCTAGAGAAAGCCCACGCATAGCAGTGAAGATCCAGTGTAGCCATAAAGAAATAACATTTTAAAAAAGTTTAAAAAAGGACTGGCAAACTAGCCTGTTGGCCAAATCTACCCCCAGGCCAAGAATGGCTGTTATATTTTTTAAAGCCTTGTAAACCAAGGGAAAAAAAAAAACCACCTCAGCAAAGAAGTATACTGGACGAGATGGTTAGATAGCATCACCACCTCAGTGGACATGAATTTGAGCAAACTCCAGGGGATGGTGAAGGACCGGGGAGCCTGGTGTGCTGCAGTCCATGGGGTTGCAAAGAATTGGACACAACTTAGCTGCTAAACAGCCACAATGGACAGATAGCCTAAAGTGTTGACTATCTGGTCCTTTTCAAAAAAATTTTGTTAATCCCTGCTCCATATGAAAGAAATATATACATCATGTATCATGATGGGCAGTGGCCAGGAGACTCATAGTAACTGGATCTGAAAGACCTGGGCTGAATTCTACCAGCCTTGGTCCTGGCCAAGTGATGGACTTGGACCAGTCGCCTGATCTCTTTGAGTTCTTTTCATCCCCTCCTTTTCCCTCCCCCCTTCCTCTCCTTTTCCTTCCTCCTCCTCCTCCTCCTCTCTGCCTCCCTCCCTCCATTCAGTAGCTATGACTGTGATCTGCTGTGGTCTTCTTTACTTCTGATTTATGATATGAGATTATAAACCTTCAAGTCTTGCACAGATGCATCTTGGTATTTATCAGTGTTGGCTTCTTGCCCAGAAGTAGACGCTGCAGTGGGCAGATCCTTTCTCAAAGCCATGTAACCGAACCAGCCTGGCGTTGCAAAGGTCGAACTGGCTAGTTTGGCAGTGGTGGGTAAGGTGACACTGTAACAGATCACATGAGCCTGGTTAATATTCGAGCTGACCCCCTTTCTTGGAAGTGGCCCAGACGTGGTCTGCTCTGTTTCTGTCCTTTTACTCCTGAGGGTTTGAGAACCAGTGAGGCAGAGGGATACTGGCCCAAGCTTATTGCACAACTCAGAGCCCGTGGGCCTCCTCTCACTTCAGCCCTGGCATGTGCTGCCCCCTACTTCCATTCCTGTTCCCCCCTCCACCTCCCCTCGTGGCCCCAGCGCTTCCTTCCCCACTCACTCCAGATCTCCTTTCTTCACAGAATCCTTCCACCACCTTCCCAACCAGCCCCATGAACCTGAGCTGCCATTTCTCGCTTTCTTGTGGGATCATAGGTTTCATGTCGGGCTTCCCAGGTGGTGCTAGTGGCAAAGAATCCACCTGCCAGTGCAGGAGATGTAAGAGACGGGGGTCCGATCCCTGGATCAGGAAGATCCCCTTGGAGAAGGGTATGGCAATGCACTCCAGTATTCTTGCCGGGAGAATCCCTGGAGTCTGGTGGATTACAGAGGAGTCTGGTGGTCACAGGGTCAGACATGACTGAGTGACAGCACGCACGCACATGCTTCATGTGTGCACCCCCCAGCAGACTGTAAGCTCCATGAGAGCAGGATGGACCTTGTTGGCTGGCTCTTTGCCAGCACAGTGTGTGTGTACACGCGTGGGTGTATTCATGCACACGTCTGTGTTCACTGCCTGGCAGGTAGGAGGGGCTCAGTACACATGGGCTGAAAGAGTGAGGGCAGGAGGGCCAGCTCCCGGCTCCTGCCCGGGCCTCCTCATGTTCTCAGCCCCTCCCGGGCTGGGTGGTTCCCTGGGGGGCGCTGGGTGGGGCCCTGACCCTCAGCTGTGTTCTCTCCCCCAGGCCGCGGGATGGGGGCACCTGCCTCTCCCAGATGCACGGCTGGGCCCCACTGCAGGTGCTGCATGGCCACGCCGAGGTGCTCTTCCCGGTCAGCGGCGTGGGCTCCTACGGGCCTGCAGGTGGGTGTCCCGGTTCCTTCCTGCCTCCTGTGCAGGCTGTGGCAGGATCAGGGGTCACATCTGTGGGCAGGGGTGGGGGGAAGGAGAGGCAGGGAGGCCGGGGCTCAGGGCAGGCGGCCCCTCTCAGCAGGGGAGCCCCAGGGGCTTTGGCTTGTCTCCTCGCTGAACCAGGGTATTTTGCGGAGCTCTCGCCTGAGTGGGTGTTGGCATACCACCCGGGAGCCCCCAGGTCTGCTTCCTTTCTTGTCAGCAATCTGTTGAACTTGGTAGTATACAGGCAGATTACAAACGGTGACCATTATTTTTGCCTTTCAGGAGGAGGGAGGTCAGGAGCCGTAGCTCTAAAGACCCTCGCACCCTTAGCAGCTGAGGGCGTGGGGGTCAGGGAGTAAGCTTGCTGAAAAGTGGGCAAGCCTTTCTGGCCTGTTCCTTGTGGACTGAGGGGGCGTGCGTGTGGTTTGTTATTATTTTCTTTAGCTGGAGCAGGTCGGGTGACGGGTGTCAGGGTGAGGGTGGGAGTCGTGGCTGAGCCTGGCGCTCCCGGTGGGGTGGGTGTGCATGGTGCCCGGCATGGTGGAGCGCTGGCCTCCGCAGCCCCACCGTGTCGGCGAGGCCTCCCTGCACCCGCAGTGCGGGTGCTCCCCTTGCCCTCGTGGGCCCAGGTTTAGGAAGCCGTGGACAGTTGTGAACGGGGGCCCACCGGCTGCTCAGGAAGCTGTCGACGTTCTGAGCCGGATGACAGATGGTTGGCATGGCGCCGCGTGAGGAACAGAAACCCCTCAGACCAGCTTGGGAGGGGCGGGCCCGAGCCCGGGTGCAGTCGGGGCTGGGGGGCACGGCGGTCACCTCGAAGCTCCTGGGGGGCAGGTGGCCACCCGCGAGGCGGTGTTGCTGGTGTGAGTGACTGCCGTCCGCCAGGCTGGTCTCCTCTCCGGGGAAGTGTGGATGGCGGCGATGAACACGCGGTGCTCGTCTGGGTTAGCTCAGTCCCTCCTGACCGCAGCCCGCAAGGAAGGGGAGTCACTGTTCAGACGTGGGGCGGAGGTCCCCCGAGGGAGTCTGAGGGGAGAGGCTGGGCACACAGGAGGGCCCGGGCAGGCTCCCTGCTGGCTTCGTCCTTGGGCCCGGCCGGCCTGCAGTCCTCCTGGTCCTGTGCCCCCTTCCTGCTGGGGGTCTGCCCCTCTCCTCTCCCCTGCTGGCTTCGTCCTTGGGCCCGGCCTGCAGTCCTCCTGGTCCTGTGCCCCCTTCCTGCTGGGGGTCTGCCCCTCTCCTCTCCCCTGCTGGCTTCGTCCTTGGGCCCGGCCTGCAGTCCTCCTGGTCCTGTGCCCCCCTTCCCTGCTGGGGGTCTGCCCCTCTCCTCTCCCTGCTGGCTTCGGCCCTTGGGCCCGGCCTGCAGTCCTCCTGGTCCTGTGCCCCCCTTCCTGCTGGGGGTCTGCCCCTCTCCTCTCCCCTGCTGGCTTCGTCCTTGGGCCCGGCCTGCAGTCCTCCTGGTCCTGTGCCCCCTTCCTGCTGGGGGTCTGCCCCTCTCCTCTCCCCTGCTGGCTTCGTCCTTGGGCCCGGCCTGCAGTCCTCCTGGTCCTGTGCCCCCTTCCTGCTGGGGATCTGCCCCTCTCCTTTCCCTGCTGGTTGCTCTGTGTTCCTTCAGCCTTCTCCCCTCCCTTGGTCTGTACCTGGCTGAGGTGCCAACAGAGCACCTTCTGTGCCAACCAGAGCTTCTGTCTGGGTCTCGGGTGAAGCCCGGGACGGGTCGGTCTGGGAGCCCCTGCCCTCCTTCCGCTCGGGTGACCAGCCTGGGTCCGAGCCCCCCAACCTGGGGACATGGTCACCTCGCCCTTGCCTGCGCAGGCACAGTGCAGACTCGGGCGGAGTGTCTGAGAAGTGGGGGTGGCCGGCAGGAAGTAGGTGGTCCTCACGTGCGTCTAGGACCCCTGAAGGGTTTCCAGGGCTCGTTCACAGCATCCGAGTTGGGGTCCCTGCCCCTATTCTACTCCCCACCGACGGGCCTTTTGGCCGGGTTGTGAGCTGTCGCTGGGCTGGCGTGTCAGGTTGCCGCCAGGGCTTGGCTGTGTGCTGTTCACGTTGGGGTTTAGTCACCGAACCTGCTGTTCCGGCCAGTCTCCGGGATCCTCGCCGGGAGGTGTCCCCTGACCTGGCAGGTTTCTCTCAATCCCTCCTCCAGCTGTCAGCCTCCTAGACCCAGAGGCTGCATCTTGTCCCTGGTGAGTGGACCCCGAGCTCCAGCTGGTCTAGACTGTCCTCACCAGGGATGCTGGGTGTGAGCCCGTCTGCCAGCTTTTTGATTTACTACAGTAATGAAGCTGCCAGGAGTCTTGGAAGCTTGTGACAGCCTGAGGGGCACACCCGCTGTTGGTGGGAGCATTGCACGGGAAGGCAAGTTTTTCTCAGGCTGCTCACAGATGCTAGAATCAGAGCTGGAGGAGCCACGACCTGGCGGGGATGCCACTCAGATCCCAGCTCCGCGTAGCTCAGGGAACTCAGTGCAAGAAAGCCAAAAGAGGGAATATATATATATATATATATCTATATATATATCTATCTCAGATTCACTTTGCTGTGTAGTAGAAACTAATACAACATTGTAAAGCAACTATAATATAAATTAAGAAAAATAAAAAAAAAGAAAAAGAGGTGGCAGTGAGTGGAGAAGCTTCGTGAGGACAGCAGGTGGAAGGGAAAACGAGACAGTGCTTTTCCTTGTAGGATTCCTTTTTCAACCCCTTAAGAGCAGGGAATCTTGAGCAGAACTAGGTGAAAATGGAGGAGGCCACAGGACAGATGGCTTAGGGAGCGAGGCGAGCTCCCTTCCGTCCCCTGTCCCCACCCAGGCCTGGTTGGGGGCCTTGACACGCCAGGAGTTTGTCTAGCATGCAGGTGTTAGGACTCCTGAGTGACACTGGCCTTGATGTCCCCCAGGGGCACGGATTTTGTGCTTTTTCCTGGAAAGAGACAAGAGCAGCAGCCAGTGCATCTACAAAGGTCCGTGCTGCCTCTTGCCTGTTGTTTGTCGAGATGACTTATGGCCTCACGTCTTCCAAATGCCTTTCCCGCTTGGTGCAGGGGTCTTGAGAGAGTGGCAGTCACGCGGTTGTGATGGTGGACGCTGCTGCCCCCGCGTGGCCGTCTTCAGACATTGCAGGCGGGAGCCCTTTTGTCTAACCCCTGATTTATTATTCTCTGGTTCTGAGGTTGTCTCTGGATATGGACTTCATGCATAGTTCCAGGTGGCTCAAGATCAGAAAGGTTAATAAATAAAGTCATAGGGAATGTAGTCAGTACTCTTGTAATAACCGTGGGTGACAGACAGTTGCTGGATTTATTGCGGTGATCAATATGTAATATAATCAGTTTCTAATATAAATGCTGAATCGCCATGCTGTACACCTGGAACTGATAAGAGTATTGTGTGGGAGCCACACTTCAGTGAAGGGAAAAAAAAAAGCCGAAGTGGGGAGAACAGGGCCTCCAGCCAGTGACTGATGCCAAATCTGAGATGACGGCCAAAAAAAAAATGAAACGGGCGGCAGATGAAAGTCCAGTGTGCAGATGGGGAAGGCCTTGCAGGCCAGCGGAGTTAGCAGGCGAGCCAGTGTCTGCCCTGTGTCCTGTCTTATGGGGAGCTGAGGGTGAGAGCAGAACCCTGACCGTCTCTGTGGCTGCTGTCTGTGCAGATGCCCCCTCGGGAGCCTGGAGAACGGGACGGGACCCGAGGACCACATCCTCCCGGAGCCGGGACCCCGGTACAGGTGAGCGTGCAGCCCCCGCCCCAGGCTGCCTCTGGGGCCGGGCTGCCTCTTCACAGCTCCGCCTTTCCTCTTTTCAAAAGTCCCTCTGCTGCGCTTGAAGGGCAGGGCCTCACATCACACGGCCTCAGTTCAGCGTTGGTCTGACATCCGAGGGCACCAAGTGGCCAAGGGTCCCAGGCCCGAGACCTGGTGTCAGTCATGCTTCATTGGCTGCCACCTTTATTTTCCTTTTGGGGAGCCATGGCTAGGTACTTCCACTGTCGTAATTTGCTTGATTTAATATTTGACAATAAACCATTGGACAATTTTAGTATTACACTTTACAGTTTTAGTATTATGTAATATTTAAACCTGGGGAAGGAAATGGCACCCTGCTGTAGTACTCTTGCCTGGAAAATCCCATAGACAGAGGAGCCCAGCGGGCTGCAGTCCATGGAATTGCAAAGAATCAGACACAGCTGAGCACACACACGTAATATTGGAACCACTTTGGTATCAGGTATTTGTGAAGCGCCTCGGACTTCCCAGGGCTCAGTGATAGAGGATCTGCCTGCAATGCAGGAGACGAGGGTTCGATCTCTGGGTCAGGAAGATCCCCTGGAGAAGGAAATGGCAACCCACTCCAGTATTCTTGCCTGGAGAATTGCTTGGACAGAGGAGCCTGGTGGGCTACAGTCCATAAAGTCACACAGAGTTAGATATGACTGAAGCGACTTAGCACACGTGCACCATGTCAGGTTGTTTTTTAAAATCAAATCCAAGTATCTCAAGGGAAAGCTGAGCTGTTCAGAGTCACTGGACGTTAGGTGGCGGAGCTGAGACGGGCTCGGAGGAGGCCCTGCTGCCACTGTGACCCTCGCTGCCCCTACAGCTCTCTCCTTCCTCCTTGGCTTTAATTTGGTGTCTCTGAGATACAGCGTCTGCGTTTTCAGCCTCAGCCCCCGGGTGTGGGCGCTGTTTCCCTCCGCCTGTGCTTGGCGCTCCAGTCTCGCCCTGCTTTCAGAGAGGCGCTGCCGAAGGAGGCTTGTGCAAGTCATTGTGGTGCCAGGAGGGGGTGGTATCGCCCGCAGGAAGCGTCAGTCCTTCCAGTGGACACTCACGATTGACTTCCCTTAGGACTGACTGGTTTCATCTCCTTGCTGTCTAGGAGTCTCCCAAGAGTCTTCCCCATCACTGCAGTTTGAAGGCATCAGTTCTTGGGCGCTCAGCCTTCTTTATGGTCCAACTCTCACATCTACACATGACTACTGGAAAAACCATAGCTTTGACTATATGGGCCACTGGGTATTCCCTAGCTGTTTTCATGAAAGATGTGAAGGATTGTTTTTCCTTGTTGCAAATTCTTTGTAACTGCACAGTCAGCACTCATTATTTCTGGTGGTCGTGTTCTCTTAAGACGGAGCCATTGCTCCTAGGTCCCTAGGAGTGTGTCTGGCCACAACATTTTGGTCAGTGGATCAGTAAGTACCTTTGTTTTCTGTCTGCTCCTGTTTATAGACATCTCATCTAACATCCGCTGTTGATTCACTGGCAGGGAACTCGTGACCAACAGCACTGTCAGCGTGTATGTGTGTGTGCTAAGTTGCTTTAGTCGTGTTTGACTCTTTTGCGAGCCCATGGACTGTAGCCCATCAGGCTCCTCTGTGCATGGGATTCTCTGGGCAAGAATACTGGAGTGGGTTGCCGTGCCTTCCTCTGAGGGATTTTCCCATACCAGAGATCCAGCCCGCATCGCCTGCATCTCCCACACTGGCAGGCGGCTCTTTAGCACACTGCAACATCAGGCTGAACAGAGGCTGCCTCACACAGGTTTCCTCCAAGAGGCACCGCACAGTCCTGTGTTTAGGAGCAACAAGACAGCACTTTGGGCTTCCTAGGAGGTGCTGGTGTAAAGAACTTGCCTGCAGTGCAGGAGATGTAAGAGCCTTTTGGTTCAATCCCTGGGTCAGGAAGATCCCCTGGAGGAGGAAATGGCAACCCCTCCAGTATTCTTGCCTGAAGAATCCCATGGACAGAGGAGCCTGCCTGGCTACAGTCCGTGGGGTTGCAAAGAGTCAGACATGAGTGAAGCTACTGAGCACACACGCATGTGTGTGAACTGAACACACATGTACATGTTCACGGATGACCATGTCAGCCCTGAGAGTGTGGAGTTTTGGGGTTACAGGTAAACTTCAGGGAGTAGGTGAATTTCCAGATAGGGAATCCACACATAGAGAGGATGGACTGTGACCTTAAAGGGCTGCCTCCCCTTCCTTGGAGTCGGGAAATCTGAGTGAGCTCAGTGCTGGCTGCATTTGTTCTGAATGTTGAGGTTGGCGTGTTGTAAGTGGCTGACTCTTAACTTCCCTCTGCTTGCCTTTCCAGTGTGGAAGCGAGTCCTCCAGGCCAGGAGAGTCCTCTGAGCAGCCTGTTACCTTCTGCCTCCGTGCCGGAGTCCATGACAGTTAGTAAGTACTTTCTGGGACGCGTCTGCCAGCCCTGGGTGACCCTGGGGCCTCCATATCCTGGAGGCAGTGCCTTTGTGCTGGCTCTTGTGTGACCGCAGACTTTACAGAGTCTGGGAGGAAGTCAGGTGTGTGGGTGCCCGGGCTTGAAGTGTGGTGTGTGGTCGTTAAGCTCCCTGAGCTGTGAAACCTGATACCTGGGTTCATGCATCGTTTTGTTAAAGCAGGAGCCCCCAGTCTTTATGACCCTAGGGACCAGTTTCATGGAAGACAATTTTTCCATTTACCCAGGGGCAGCGAAGGTTTCTGGATGATTCAGGCGCTTTACCTTTATTATGCCACCGCAGATGTGACGGGAGGCGGGGCTTAGGCAGTTACACGTGTGATGGGGAGCGGCTGTGAATGCAGATGAAGGTTCGATCGCTCACTGCCTTTCCCTTCTTGCTGTGTGGCCCGGTTCCCAGCAGGTCTTGAACTGGTACCAGCTCGGGGGTTGAGGACCCCTGCCCTAAAGGACACAGAGGTGGAGCAGCAGGGAGGCCGGGGAACCGTGTCCTTCACGGTTTTGGGGTTTGTCTCCTGCAAGGCCGTCAGGTACAGAGGAGGTTTCTAGTTGGGTTTCCTTTGTATCCCTGGAAGAATCACTTCTGTACGTAAGGTAGAGTGTGTCTCTCAAAGATGAGTGAAGGTTGCTAATTATCAGGTGCAACCTGTTGGCAACCTTACCACTCAGAAAAGGTACAGCAATTAAGGTTAGGCTGCAGTTCAGTTCAGTCGCTCAGTCGTGTCCGACTCTTTGCGACCCCATGGACTGCAACATGCCAGGCCTCCCTGTCTATCACTAACTCCCGGAGCTTGCTCAAACTCATGTCCATAGAGTCGGTGATACATCTCATCCTCTGTCATCCCCTTCTCCTCCTGCCTTCAGTCTTTCTCAGCATCTTTCTCAGGGTCTTTTCCAGTGAGTCAGTTCTTCACATCAGATGGCCAAAAATTGGAGTTTCAGCTTTAACATCAGTCCTTCCAATGAATATTCAGGACTGATTTCCTTTAGGATTGACTGTTTCGATCTCCTTCCAGTCCAAAGGACTCTCAAGAGTCTTCTCCAACACCACAGTTCAAAAGCATCAGTTCTTCAGCGCTCAGCTTTCTTTATGGTCCAATTCTCATATCCATACATGACTACTGGAAAAACTATAGCTTTGACTAGACTGACCTTTGTTGGCAAAGTGATATCTCTGTTTTTTAATATGCTGCCTAAGTTGGTTATAGCTTTTCTTCCAGGGAGCAAATGTCTTTTAATTTCGTGGCTGCAGTCACCATCTGCAGTGATTTTGGAGCCCAAGACAATAAAGTCTGCCACCTTTTCCATTGTTTCCCCGTCTATTTGCCATGAAGTGATGGGACCAGATGCCAAGATCTTTGTATTTTGAATGTGAGTTTTAAGCCAGCTTTTTCACTCTCCTCTTTCACTTTCATCAAGAGGATCTTGATGAAAGGTTAGGTTTGAGTGGCTTTATATAATAAAGAATAAACCAACCAGCTGTGGCTTAATATGATAGAAATCACCTTTCTGTCTAGAGGTAGGCAGGCTGGGCCAGTGTGTGGCACGAGAGAGTAGGGCTTCTTCTGTCTTCCCTCATTGTCCAAAATGGCTGTTTTAGGTCCAGCCATCTCATTCTCATCCCAGGTATCAGGAATGAGGAGGGGGAAAAGGAGAAACTTCCTCCATTTCCTTAGGGTAGGATTCAGGAATCTGAACTTGGAAAAGAAATTACAACTTTTCCTCTAGCCTCTGACTGAAATTTAGTATTCAGTATTGCCTTCATTTTTTATTAATTTATTTTTCAAAAATTAATTAACTTTGTTTTTGGCTGTGCTTGGTCTTCTTGTTGCATGGAGACTTTCTGTCACTGTGACACGCAGGCTCTAGAGCGTGGGCTTAATGGTTGTGGTGCGCAGCCTCAGTTATCCTGTGGCAGTTGGATTCTTCCTGGACCAGGGATTGAACCCATGCACCCTTCATTGGCAGGAGGATTCTTAACCACTGGACCACTGGGGAAATCCTTAATTTATTTTTTTTTAGTTGAAGTATTATTTACAATATTTTTAGTTCCAGGTGTACAACACAGTGATTCAGCATGTCTGTGGTTATGTTGGGTATAAAGCCACTGTGATGCGCTGGCTGTGGTCTCTGTGCCCCTGTAGTTTGTTTTGCCCATCGTCATTTGTACCTCTCAGCTTCCTTCCATTTTGCCCCTTCCCATTCTGTCTCCCTACTGGTAACTGCTAGTTTGTCCTCTGTATCCATGAATCTGTTATTCATTTGCTATGTTCTTTTGTTTGTTTTAAGAGTCCACATATAAGTGATATCGTACAGTATTTGTCCTTTTCTGTACTCAGTGTGGTGCCTTCTGAGTCCATCTGTGTTGCTTCTAATGGCAAAACTTCATTCTTTTTCATGGCTGAATAATACTCTTATGCACGTGTGTGTGTGTGTGTGTGTGTGTGTCTATGTGTATCTTCTTTATCCACTCATCTGTTGATGGATGCTTAGATTGCATTTTCTTTAATGATGAAAGTAGCAGCGAATCATAGAAACCTCAGGAGTCTCAGCCATGCAAGCAATGGAAGTCACTGGCTCCTGTAACAGTGATACGAAACAGATCTCATGATGTCATTGCTGCTTGGAAATAGAGTTTTTAATGAGAAAATGTAAAATCCTGTGTACTAATCTGTCACTTATCTTTTTTACATTTTGGTAATTCTGTTTTGGTATAATCAGTTTCCTTTGTAATCTTGAGTGTTTTATGTAATGCATTTTAAAACATTTTTCTGAGAAGAGGCCCATGGGCTTCATGACCAGACAATGCAGTGGGTTTTCTGGCACAAAGAAGATGAACGTTTCCCCTCCCCCAGGCAGTAAGGACCCTTCCTAGAAAGCGCACACAGGTTCCCACTTGTGTGGCTGACGTCCGTCCCAAGGCCTCCCGGCTACTCAGAAGACAACGTGTCCATCCCGTTTTCTCTCCCAAAAATAACCCCATGGCTAAGGAAGGAAGAGGGTTTCCCTGGTAGCTTAGCTGGTAAAGAATCCACCTGCAATGCAGAAGACCCCGGTTTGATCCCCTGGGTTGGAAAGATCCCCTGGAAATGGGAAAGGTTACCAACTCCAGTGTTTTTGTGTGGAGAGTTCCATGGACTGTGTAGTCAGTGGGGTTGCAAAGAGTCAGACACGACTGAGTGACTTTCACTAAGGAAGGAAGAGTGGAGTCGGAGGGGCATCCAATGTTCTTTTATTTATTTAAAAAGTATTTTTTTATTTTTGACTGCGCCAGGTCTTAGGTGTGGCGTGTGGGATCTCGTTGCCTGCCCAGGGATTGAGCCCAGGCCCCCTGCGTTAGGAGTGTGGAGTCCTAGCCACCGAGCCACCAGGGAAGTCCTAGAAGTGGAGTTTTATGTGCTTCCCGTACTGGGGAGAGCCACAGCCACTCTTAGTTGCCTTGAGCAGCAGGTAACTGTGAATACAAAGACAACGAAGAGGAGCCAGCGCTAGTGAGTTGGCCTGGAGCGGTCGCCTGCCTAAGGATGAGAATGGTGCCGACGCTATCTCAGTGCTAAAGGCAGGTGGTAGCGCGTTTCCAGAAGCCAGCAGGATGAGTGGAAGCGGGCAGAGGCATTCTCTCTCTGCCTGTCTGACGCCTCGTCTTCTTGGCACCTGCGGTGCTGCTGTGGGTCACACCATGACGGGGAGGCTGGGACCTTACTCTAGCCTCCGGTGCATCTGCTCTGAATCACACCAGTTTTTGGCTTATTTACATTTGTTTTGAGAAGAATGGTGACCCGGAGATTGAGGGCAGGAAGGCCAGACTTCCTTGACACCTCTTCCTGGGCTCCATTAGCAAGGATCCGAACACCTCGGTGCTCTGCACCCCGCCCGGCCCCGGGCACCCACCAGTGTGCTCTCGCATGGGCCTTCTGCACCCCTGGGATGCGGTTCCGCCATCTCAGACATGGTGCGCTTTGTCAGCTACTCTTCAGGGTTGAGAGACATCGTGGTCTGTAGGTCTGCCTCAGACATCTTCTGACTTTGAGGAAGATGCTGGTCTGTGTGTTTCAGTAAGGACATGCCTTTGACTGCACTTGACTTATGCTGATGGCAGGGATCTAGACTGGTTTTTTATTTTTAGTTGTAGGCTTTAAATAGAAAAAGGCCTTCCCTGGTGGCTCAGATGATAAAGAATCTGCCTGCAATGCAGGAGGCCTGAGTTTGATCCCGGGGTTGGGAAGATCCCCTGGAGAAGGGAAAGGCGCCTTCCCTTGGACAGAGGAGCCTGGCGGGCTACAGTCCATGGGGTCGCAAAGAGTTGAACAGCTGAGCAACTGTCACTTTTTAAAACACAGTTTTGTTTTTATTTTTGGCTGTGCTCGGCCATTGTCGTTTTTCGAGCACGGCGCTCTAGCTGTGGTGCTGGGCTTCTCGTGGCGGTGGCTCCTCCTGGTGGGGTCCCGGCTCTAGAGCACAGGCTCAGTAGTTGTGGCTCATGGGCTTAGTTGCTCCGCGGCATATGGGATCTTCCTGGATCAGGGATAGAACCCCTGTCTCCTACACTGGCAGGTGCATTCTTCATCACTGGGCCCCGGGAAGCCCAGCCCTACACTTTTCTAACAGTGTAAACCTGGTTTTCTTATTTGGTATCTTTGGCAAATCCAGAGTTTACACCCTGCATCTCTGAAGAAAAACTTCACTACATCCACATTTTGACCTTCGACAGCCGGTAGCAGTGTGGACTGTGGGGGATAAGGGTGTGTGTGGTGGGCGGGGTTCTGTTTTTGCGGTGGTGGCTGTAAATTTCAGAGAACCTTCACTGGAATTGTTGTCTGTCCTGTGGCTGTTCCAGATGAGAGATCAGAACCCTTAGAAGTTTTGCCAGCGTGGGTGCTTTTGACTTGTACCCTCCCCATCTTGCCTCTGCCTCCTGTGTTATTGCAAAAAAAAAAAAAAAAAAAAAGAGAGCGCTAGTCTGTCTGGGTATCCAGGGAGTATTATTGTACTTTGCTAGGGTTGTTGTTAACAAAGTACCCCGCATTGGCAGCATAAACAGCAGAAGTGTGTTTCTCCTAGTTCTGGAGACTGGAAGTCCCCTAGGACCCAGGCGCCGGCAGTCTGGGTTCTGGTGAGGCCTCTCTCTTGGCTTGACGCCTTCTCTCTGTGAGCGCGCACCCCTGGGTCTCTTCTCATAAAGAAGCTTTAATTGCCTCTTTAAAGTTTCTACCTGCAAATGTAATCAAAACACACGAATCTGAGAGAGAGGAAATTCCCAGGTGGCGCAGCGGTAAAGAACCCGCCTGCCAACGCAAGAGACGTGGGTTCGATCCCCTGGAGGAGGGCATGGCAACTCACTCCGGTATTCCTGCCTGGAGAATCCCGTGGACAGAGCAGCCTGGTGGGCCGCAGTCTACGGGGTCGCAGAGTCGGACACGACCGAAGGAACGGAGCATGCACGCACACACGTACGTATGTGCAGCAGCTTGGAGTCCGCTCCAGAGGAGACGCGCAACTCTCACGAGCCCCAGAGGAGCCTGGCGGGGAGCCCCAACTCTGTCCCCTGGTCGTCGCCCTGACGTCCCACCAGGTGACCCCCGGCCCGCGTTGTAGCCGCTTCACCCTGTTGAGGGTCCTCCCCTGCCCACCCTGGCGCCCCAGTCTTGGACATCCGGCCCCCAGATCGGTGAGCAGTACGTTTCTGTTTATCAGCCGCCCAGGCTGCTGTGTCCTGTTAATGCCACTCAAACGTACCGAGACCCTGAGGGTCAGTGGGGCCGTGACCCCCGGCCGCGGTGACCCCACGTCCCGCCTCTCGGCCTCCCAGTCCACCCCTTCCGCGAACGCTCCCGCCGTCGCGGCTGACACCCGCTGTCCTGGGTTCATGTGCCACCTAGTGGATGGTTCGGGAACTCGCCCTGCAGTCTCTCCTGCACCTCTCCCCACCTCTCCCTGCTCAGAACCCCGGGCCTCTGCCACTCTTCTCACTGCAGATAGTTCTCGGAATTTCACCGGAAAAGTTTAAAGTGAAAGGCGCTCAGTCGTGTCCGACTCATTCTCTGTGACCCCATGGACTGGAATTCTCCAGGCCAGAACACTGGAATTGGTAGCCTTTCCCTTCTCCAGGGGATCTTCCCAACCCAGGAATCGAACCCAGGTCGCCCACAATGCAGGTGGATTCTTTAGCAGCTAGCTACCAGGAAATCCCAAGAATGCTGGAGTGGGTAGCCTATCCCTTCTCCAGCAGATCTTCCCGACCCAGGAATTGAACCGGGACCTCTTGCATTGCAGGCGGATTCCTTACCAACTGAGCTACCAGGGAACCCAGAGGCGATCATTTTCACATCTTCCTGAAATAACAAATATTTAATTTAATTATTATTCAAATCCTTTTAACTCCCGTTCTCTTTTCTCCACCTTTATCTCAGAAATCTTTGTCTCTCTTTTATAGAATCAAAATATGACCTTATTTTGAAGGGGTAAATAGAAAAAGAGTTTGCTTAATATACTGGAATGGACACAAAAGAAAATCGTATATTTTTAAAGTGAACCTGGACGCAAGAAATCCGTGTGGTTCACCTCCAAGGCCTTTAAAAATACCCAGCAGGACGTCTCATTCTACCCTGGAATTGGCACGATATAGCTTTCCACCTTGTCATCATTTGCTGTTGAAGCTGACTTACTCTAGACACCAAATTTTATGATGAATAAAATTCCATTTTCCATTTTGCAGTTCCGTTTAACTTTTGGCATTCTTTTAAACTGAACTTGTGGCAACAGTGTTTCCACAGAATTTTAGATTAAATAGTCCTCAGATCCTAGTCTGGGTCCATGAGGGTCCAGATGGAGGCAGTGGGCAAGAGAGTAGCCATGCAACAGCATCGTCATGATGAAGGTTGACCCAGGCCCCAGGGGTGTTTCTGAAACAGCAGGCATCTCTGCTTTGGCCGGGTGTGCGTTACTAAGCAGGGTTAGCCAATACTGAGGACTTGCAGGCGAGCGTGGTTCATGAGGATGGCAGAGGACGGGCTCTTGGTGGTCAGTAATAATTATGACGATGATTAATACTCATTAAATGGTATCACCTCAGTCAATGCCAGAAACACAATCCATCACTTACCAATTTCCTTCCACCCTCCCGACAGGTTGGTTGAATGATGAAGAGCACTTAACATATGATCTGCCCTCTTGGCAAATTTTTGAAGAGTGCTTTTCTGGATGAAGAAAAAAAGTCCTCTTTCCTTTTGTCCCTTTCTTTTTCTTCCTCCCATTCTTCCACTATTTGATAGATTTTTTTTTTTTTTCATACGTTCAGAACCTTTTATGCCAGTGCTGACCGGCTGACAGATGCTGTCACTACACTTGGCAGAGCAAGAGGCCAGAGTCTTGCCCTGGGGGCTCAGCGGGCTGGTGGGAGGAGACACGTTGGGGTGGTTCTGGGGGCCTCAGCAGGCTAGTGGGAGGAGACACATGGGGGCGGTGCTGGGGGGCTCAGCAGGCCGGTGGGAGGAGACACGTGGGGGGCTGCTGGGGGGCTCAGCAGGCCTGTGGGAGGAGACACGTGGGGGGCTGCTGGGGGGCTCAGCAGGCCTGTGGGAGGAGACACGGGGGGTGCTGGGGGGCTCAGCAGGCCTGTGGGAGGAGACACGTGGGGGGCTGCTGGGGGGCTCAGCAGGCCGGGTGGGAGGAGACACGTGGGGGGCTGCTGGGGGGCTCAGCAGGCCTGTGGGAGGAGACACGGGGGGGTGCTGGGGGGCTCAGCAGGCCTGTGGGAGGAGACACGTGGGGGGCTGCTGGGGGGCTCAGCAGGCTGGTGGGAGGAGACACGTGGGGGGCTGCTGGGGGGCTCAGCAGGCTGGTGGGAGGAGACACGTGGGGGGCTGCTGGGGGGCTCAGCAGGCCTGTGGGAGGAGACACGGGGGGGTGCTGGGGGGCTCAGCAGGCTGGTGGGAGGAGACACGTGGGGGGCTGCTGGGGGGCTCAGCAGGCCGGTGGGAGGAGACACGTGGGGGGGTGCTGTTTTTAGGTGCCTTACCCTGGAAGGTCTCTCTCTCGGGAGACAGGCTGTAGGACGAGGCGCCGGGGGCCGGGCTTGGGGGCACCTGGGTGGAGGTGAGGGAGGGCTGAGCCGGAGGACCTGGGTTTTACCCCTAGCGCAGCAGGACGGCAGCGCAGGGTCTGAAGCAGGAGCCACCTGACTCTTGCCACTCGTTCCTGCAGAGCGCAGACTGTTGAGTGCGTGCCCGCCTTTCTCCTTCCTGGCGGCCCTTCCTCTCCCGAGTGGACCCTGAAGGGCCTCCCTTGGGCCTCGCAGTTGACTCTGTCATCTTCACTTTCTCAAGCGCTGACAGTGCCGAGTGGGCGCCCTGCACTCAGGGCGCTGACACCCATAGTTCAGACAGACGTGCTAGGGGCGATGGTGGGAGAGGCTTGGGGTAGGAGGCCTGTTTGGAGGCTCCATCCTGGGGTCAAGCCCCAGCTCCAGGAACTTCCTAGCTACATTTCTGTTTCCTAAATATTTATTTGTTTGGCTTCACCGGGTCTTAGTTGTGACATACGAACTCCCAGTTGGCGGCACGCTCCCCGACCAGGGATCAAACTTGGGCCGTCCACCTTGGGAGCACGGAGTCTCAGCCTCTGGACCACCAGGGAAGTCCCTTGGTTTCTTTTCCTTTTTCCCCAGACTCTCTGGGCCCTGGTTCCTCATTGGTAAAATGAAGACACTTACACTGGCTTCTCAGGGTCGATTGGAGGGTTAAATGTGCTAACATCCCAAGGCACAAAACCCGAGGCCTGAGCCAGGCGTTGTGTGGGGTCAGAGCCTTCTCCTGTGTGGAGAAGCTTCCATAGGTGGTGAGCGTTGCTTTTCTGGTTCTTCAGAGTCGGGTCATTGCCCGTGGAGGCTGAGGACCTGGCCAAGGACGGGGGACAGTGAGAGACTCAGTGAGACGTCCAGGGTCATCTCACTGTGTGCAGGCGTCGGGCGGTGGTGTCACCCAGCCCCCAGGGAGGCCAGCTCTTCCCAAAATCTTTTCTGGGGATCCTTTTTGGGGATCAGCTCTGAGCCCATTCAGTAGCCCCAAGGGTCCACACTCTAAATCCTATTGTGGTGTAGTCCCTAAGTCATATCCAACTGTTTTGCGATCCCCATGGACTGTAGCCCAACAACCAGGCTCCTCTGTCCATGGGATTTCCCAGGCAAGAACACTGCAGTGGGTTGCCATTTCCTCCTCCAAGGGATCCTCCCCACCCAGGGACAGAACTGGCATCTCCTGCGTTGGCAGGCGGGTTCTTCACCGCTGAGCCACCTGGGAAGCCCACGCTCTCAACCTAGTCAGAGCTAAACCCGTAGGATTCTTGACTCTGGTCTCCTGTTTCCATGTTGGTTGTTTCCAGATGATGCCTGCTAGGCTTCAGATACCAGATCCACCTGTAAGTTCGTACTTACTTCTGGGGGCAACTAGAGATCTTCTTTCACGAAGGGCCTGGAAAAGATGAATAATGTGGGTATCTCCCCGTGTATTTTCCAGCTGTGAACCAGGCTGTGTCTCTGCTATCACTCAATTTTCCCAGCATTCCTGCAAAGTGGGGGTGTTGGCTTCATTTTGCAGTTGGAGAAGTGGAGGCTCTGGTGAAGGTCCCAGTGCGAGGACTTGGGGGAGCCTGGGTTCCTCTCCCACCGCTGTTTCTGGACACCTGCAGCTTCTGGAACACTCTGCCCTCAAGCAAAGCATTCAGGCCTGTCAAAATGACCCCGTGGGAGAGGCTTCCCTTCCCTGGCTGCCCATCTGAGGGCCTGCTATCGTCACCCGCCTCTTACCACCCACCTTTTTGTCTGCCGGCTCCTCTAGTCCCCCATGCCTGAAACCCTGCCGGCCGTGTACTTGCCGCTCAAAGACACTTTAGTTGGGACTTCCCTGGTGGTACAGTGGGTGGGAATCTGCCTGCCAGTGCAGGGGATTGATCCCTGGTCGGGAAGATCCTACCGGCCGCAGAGCAGCTAAGCCCGTGCGCCACGAGTACTGAGCCTGCAGCTGCAGCCACTGAAGCCTGTACGCCTGGAGCCGCACTGAGACCCCGTGCGCCACAGCTAGAGAGCAGCCCCTGCTTGCCACGACTAGAGGAAGCCCGCACAGCAGTGAAGACCCAGCACAGCCGAAAGCAAGCAAATAATAAAAGACACTTCAGTTGAAGGCATGAAGGAAGGAAAGCGTGGACGTGTATTCTTGTTCTAACACATGAAAAATTACAGAGGCTCTGGTAGGAATGAACTGAAGGTACGCTCCCCAAGCACAAGCATGCATCTGTTCTCATCACCTTTGCAGCCCTCGCTTGGTCCTCGGGACTATGAAGCTGCCTGCGGACTGGAGGAGTGCGTGACTGCCCCATTCCCCAGTGCATCAGGGAGGAGGCAGCTGGGGCACAGGGAGCACCTGGTTCTGATTCTGGCTCTGATAGTGGCACAACCTTGCTCCTCTCTGGGCCTCAGTTTCCCCAGCTCTAAAGTGGAGGAGCCCATCCTCAGGGACTCCTTGCGCTTCTAGCCATCTGTTCCAGGAAAAGGGCCATGATGTTCACACCCCCCTTTGCAGCCGTTCCAGCGCTGAGTTGTCAAAGTCCGGATGATTCCAGCGTCAGGCCTGGTCTCCTGGGCTGTCCTGATGGCAAGGCACGCCTCTGCATCTCCCCTCGCTGACTGTTTCTTCTGCAAGTGCGTTGACTGTTGCATTGACTTTGAGTGACCTTTGGCTGTGGGAGCTGGTATCCACGATCACACTGGCTCTGATATTTGGCCTGCAACTTTCTCGACTCTGGGCCAGGTGTTGGTCGATGTGGGAAGTGTGACTGGGCCCAGGCTCCTGGAGACTGCTTTGAAACGATGCTGTCTTCCAGAATGTGTAAAGCAGCATCAGCATTCTTTATGAGAGGCAAAGGTCACCTTCAGGTTTTCATTCTGAGAGGCCAGCAGCCTTGCCATGGTCACTACCAAGTTTCCATCATCAGTCCTGCTAGTCCATACGTGTACACCCATTGTCTCCGTGCATCCCTGTTTTTCTAGTGCCCGGTGTGGGTGGTGGTGGATGGATTGCTGTGAAGGCAGCCTTTCGGGGTGGAAGGAATGCTGGAGTCAGGCAGCCCACAGTGCTGCTGTTTGAAAGCTGTGTGACCGTGGGCAAATGCCTTGCCTTCTCTGACCTCAGCTTCCCAGTCCATGAAATGGATTACCTGCTTGCAAGGTTCTTCTGAGGTCTAGCCCAGAGCCTAGGCTATATTGTCTAGGAGCTTCTCAGAGGCCCATAGATAGTTTACAAGGCCTCAGAAGCCTCTTGCAGTTGTGTGCAAAATGATGTTTGTGTATTTGTGCTCCTTTGTGAATTTTCCTGGAGAGAAGGTCCTTTGCTTTTATCACTCTCCTTCAAAGGATTGCAGACCTCAGAAAGAAGTAAGAGGACTTTGTGATAATTGCACCTGGCGTCTGCCACAACCTTCATAATCTCGGTTATCATTATTTTGCTTCCTGACGATCCTTCCAGCCAGACCAACTGTGTTCTTACCCACCTCCTTCCTCAGATTAGCAGTGGGGAGTTATTTAACCTGTCCGGGCCTCTGTGTTCTCCTCTGTATAAAATGAGTCTCTGCTAATTGCATGCGTCTGACAGGGTCGTGAGGATTCAGTGAATGAATCCATGAAAAATGCTCAAGATGGTTTATGTAAATTATACCTTTACAGGAAAAACGAAACATAACGTGGCTAGGAAGAGTGCCTGGCATATTAAATGCACACTGTGTCTGGAAGGTGCTATTTTGTTGTTAACATCCTGAAGGGGTACCTTGCTGGCTAGTCATCCTGAAAACAGTGTCTGGGCCTTCTCGTTGACCTGCAGGTGGACAGAGCTGATTTTTGGTTTTGCCGACACCGTCATTCCCACAGAGGCCCCTTGGGAGTGCCTTCTCGTGGCGTCCCTTCCTCAATCTCCCCTCTCCTCTAGAGGAGATGAACCTATGTACTCCTTCTGAGAGGCCAGTGGCCTCAAGAATGGAAGTGTGGGGCTTCCTTGGTGGTCCAGTGGTTAAGAATCCACCTGCCAACGCGGGGACGTGGGTTTGATCCCTGGTCCGGGAAGATCCCACATGTCGGGGCGATGAAGCCCCATGCTCCTGAAGCCTGTGCACCTTGAGCCCGTGCTCTGCAACCAGGGAAGCTGCCTCAAGGAGAAGCTGAGCACTGCAGTGAGGAGTAGCCGCTGCTCACTGGAGCTAGAGAAAGCCAGTGTGCAGCAGCAAAGACCCAGCACAGCCACAAAGAAATACATCTTAAAAAAGAGAGAGGGAATGGGTGTGCGATGAGATAGGACAGTGGTTCTCAGCCGGGGCTGAGCTCAACCCCTAGGGTGCACTTGGCAATGACTGGGGACGATTTGGGCCATCACGGCTGGGATACGGATGCTGCTGGAATCTGGTGGGTGATCCCCAGGGACTGCTGCCAAATGCCCTGCAGCATGTGGCCAGGCCCCACAGTGGAAGAAGTATGCAGCCCCAAATGTTGGTGCCCAGGATGAGAAACCCTAAACAGGCAGTGGAGCCGTGTTTTTATTTTAGAGTTGGTTTTTTTTTTTTTTTTTTTTTTTTTGGTTGTTGTGTTTAAACCACCTGCCTCCTGCATGATTCAGGGAGTGAAAACAGGCTAAAAATGAACCTGAACGAAATGACAGATCCCAGAAAGCATTTGTTCTTGCCTGTGCACTGGGGAGCTGTATAGTTCTCTCATCTCTGCACTGAAGGTGATTTAGGGGGCTGTAGGGTGCATAAGGATGAACACCTGTAAATGTTACCAGAATAAATGATCTTAGCCTGATAGCCGGAGTGACGGTCACACCCAGCGTGTGCAGCTCATTCGACTCTTTGCGACCCCAATGGACTGTGTAGCCTGCCAGGTTCCTCTGTCCCTGGGATTTCCCAGGCAAGAACACTGGCGTGGATTGCCATTTCCTCCTCCAGAGAGTCTTCCCGACCCAGAGATGAAATTGGAGCCTCCTGCACTGCAGGCGGATTCTTTACCACTGAGCCACCAGGTGCTGTTTTCCCAGAAGATAATTGAAAATTCCTTCAGTTGATACTTACTGGCATTCATGACAGCCTTATGTTCCTTCACTTCCTCTTTAGAAAATGAGTTTCTGCCCTCTAATTTATTTCTTTGTTTGAATATACGATGATTTGGGAAGTTGCAAGAAACCAGGCTCAGCCTAATCTCTGTTGGTTGCAGGAAGAGCAGCTGTGGAGCCACTAGGGGGCGCTCTGGCCCTGTCTCTGCCTCCCTCTCCTCTGCTTTCCTTCTAGGGCTTGCTGTTGGCTCAATTTCTGATGTCCGGCGCTGGTGCCCTATTTTAATGGTGCAGGGGTGGTGGGGGCAATGGTCTTTTCTAGAGGAAAACATCATGTGCTCACAGAACATCCTATTTGCTGTCAGCACAGCTGTGGCCGTAGGTTGCCAGTCACTTTCTGGATTAGGTGTCTGGTTGTGTTTTTGAAATGCAATACAGCTAATTAGAAAATATTTCTCTTTGTCATTATTTTTCATGAGATATAATTGATTATCCAGGGATATTATTCAGCACTTGAATCCCAATCATTGCCTTCTTTTTCCTTTTTTGGGCGGCGGATGGGGAGTGATAGGTAGCGGGGAGGGTTAAGCCCAGATAATCAACCTGATCGCTTCCTTTCGATTTCTCCGCACTTCTGATCTTGAGCCCGGGCGGGGGGGGCAAGAGAAAAATCCTCGGTTGTCAGCAGGCCTGGCTGAGCATGTCCTTTTTCCTCCTGGCTATTGTGGGAAGGGATTCTCAGTGCGAGTGAGGAGGTCTGGCTGGTTGCCTGGCAACATGGTTCCAAACACTGGGCAGCTTGGAGAACCCATACTAAATGATTCAGAGGGAGATGGCCATTCCCCCTCTGCCTGGGTGAGGGTTAGACAATGCAGTTTCAGGAGGAGGTGGTGGGCCAGCAGCCCACATGCTGGTTGTGCAGCCACAGGGAGTGAATCTGGTTGGTGTGTGTACATGCCAAGTCGCTTCAGTCCTGTCCGACTCTTGTGACCCCAAGGACTGTAGCCTGCCCTGGGGATTCTCCAGACAAGGATGCTGGAGTGGGTTGCCATGTCGTTCGCCAAGGGATCTTCCTGACCCAGCTTTTGATCCCGCCTCTCTTATGTCTCCTGCACGCGGATTCTTTATCACTAGAACCACCTGGGAAGCCCAAATTTAGTTGGTATAGTTGACACAAAGCCTCAAGTTGGGCAGGTTTCTTGCAAGGGGAAATTTCCCACTGAATTTTGTCTGTAAGACTTTCAGTGCCTGACTTGGTAATGGGAACATTCCAGATGGAGTTTATTGCATTTATTTAAAAAGTTAGTTTTAAAAATCAGGAGTAGAGTTGCTTTACAATGTTGTGATGGTTTCTGTGGAACGACGATGTGAATCAGCTGTATGCATACATATATTCCCTGCCTCTTGAGAGGATGGAATTTAGACATATGTCTCCATTCTTTAGTCATCTGTTATTCAGCCCACAAAGATTTACTGAGCACCTGTCACATGCCGGGCCCTGGGGAGTCCAGGTGACAGTGACCCAGCTCTGCCCGTCATTCAGGTGCAGATTGTAGGAGAACCAGCATCAGAGTCGTGTGGACTGGATGAATTGGTGCAGATGAAGGGCTTCATGCCAGTGCGCTCAGGACATAGTCAGTGGGAGCTCCTGCTGCACAGACACTGCCCACAGGGAGCTGAAAATCCAGGGGAGATACAGTGGCCATTAAATACAGAAACAAACAAACAAACAAAACTGAAACAAAGAGTGACTGCATAGAGGGAAAAAGAAGGCAGTTGGGTCCCTCCCCCTGGGGTGATGGATTCTTTGTTACCTGTGTGTGACCTCCGCGGTGACCTTCCCCCCACCCTTATCCTGCAAGAGTTCCCCCCATCCCAGAAGCGGGGAATCCTAATCTGAGTTTCAGATCAGCAGCACAGCTCCAGCTTCTTACCTGGAGCCACAGAGGCCTGGAACCACACTGGGGTGGGGCCGGGGTGATCAGAAGTCACACAGACCGTTTCCGCGCTCCTCAAACAGCAAGGGGCAAACCCATGCTAGTGGGGGAGATGAGGGTGGTGAGGGTGTGGGCTCGCTGGGGAGAGGGTGGTGGAGGAGAAAAGGGTGCAGGGGTGGGAGTGAGGGAAGCCTGGAAGAGGAGGGGCGGGCAGGCCCAGAGAGGGGCGGCCGCCGGGACACCCGGGCTGTCAGAGGGGCTTTTCCCACCCTGGGGGCGGGGGTAGGGGGAGATGGGCCGCCGCTGCCGCTCAGTCCCTTGCCCTGTTCACTCCGCCTCCACCGCGACCCTCATGTGCCTGCAGCCGCCCCAGCCCCGGCCCAGCCGCTCCCCAGGGCCTTTCCAGGAGTCTCCCTTGCTGTGCTTTAGGAGTTGGCACTGCCCTTGCAGGACTTCCTTGTGGCTCAGCTGGTAAAGAATCCGCCTGCAATGCAGGAGACCCGGGTTCAATCCCTGGGTTGAGAAGATCCCCTGGGGAAGGAAAAGGCTACCCACTCCAGTATTCTGGCCTGGAGAATTCCGTGGACTATATAGTCCATGGGGTCGCAAAGAGTTGGACACGACTGAGCCACTTTCCCTTTCACTGCCCTTGCAAAGCCCCCCCACCAGCTGCAGTTAAGCAGGGGGCAGCTGTGAGCTCCTGGTCTCAGCGTCGTCTCGGTTCTTTTTGAGCCACACATGATCTATTTTTTTTCCTTTTGAGTTTTCTCCTTTCAGTAGAGGTCGGTTGATCCCCGCAAGGATCACCCTTAACAGCTCTGACTCCTCATTTGTCCACACATGTTGGAAGCAGGGAGCTCCTGGCCCCTAAGCCAGGATGACTTTGAACTTGAGCTTCCTTGTCCTCTCTCCAGCCCGGCCTGGTTGCAGCTTATGTAACAGCTCGGTGCGGTTCACGGCGGGTCCAGCCGATGAGGCGCCAGTTGCACCCGTTTGCAGTGGCCCCTTTGCCGCCAGGAGAGCCAGGAGGTGGGGGCCATTTAGAAGGTGGGGGTCGCCTGGCTGGGCGTGGATGGGACCAGTCACCCCGGGCTGTGTCTTGAAAGGAGAGGGGTGGTGAGAACACCGCAGCTCCTACAGCCCTGGCCCTGCCGGGCCCACTCATTCCCTCCTGGACCCCTTTTCCTTATTTCTAAAAGGAGCTAATAACACCCACCCGTGAGGAGCCACTCGCTCAGCTTGGGGGCCTGATCAGTGAACCGGAGGCGGCACCTGTGTGTCGGTTGTGCCCAAATTCTTCCAACTCTTCCTTCCTCCAACTCCACTTCCTCCCCACATCCCCCCCACCCCTGATCTTAAACATCAACTTAAACAATTACTGTTAACATTTTTTGTTTTGTATATTAATACACTTACGTGGATTAAAAAACCTCAACAGGTAACTGCCGGGCACAGCGAAGTTTCCCTTCCTGTCTCATCTCAGCCCCAGCTCCCCCTGCAGGGTTCTTAGCTTTGCAGTTCAACATCTGGGAGCCCACAGCCGTCAGGCCAAATTGGGGGTCAAAGAGACAAAGCTGGCGCTCGCCTGTGACCGTCCTTGAGTGCTTTGCAGTGATGTCTCCACGTCTTGGTGGCTCTGGGTTGCTCCAGGGCTCTGCACGTGGGGTCAGGTTCTGCCCCAGACCCCCCACCCTTCCTTTTTTGGCCTGCATAGCACTTCCTCGTCCTTTAAGATTTGCCTCAGATGTCACGTCTTCTAGACAGAGAGATGCAGATCAAAATGGTAGCTTGTTATTAAATCAAGCCAATTGTGAAACAGAGCTTTAAGCCTGTGGGCAGGTGGGCCTGTATAAGCGCCATCTCAGTGCCTCCTGAGTGTACACCGTGGCAGGTGGGCCGTGGCTGTACCCCTGAGAGAGGGGGACCCTGCGGGTGCTGAGCTGGGCTGGCCCAGTTCCCCCTCTGGGTTCTGGAGTGGGACCAGTCACCTCTCTCCTGGGAGCAGAGCATGAGGAGCAGAGAGACGGGGTAGGGGCTGGGGGATCCTTGTTCCAGGTGGAAATGGACAGTCAGGGACTTGGTGGTTCCCCTCCAAGCTCCTTATTGGCGAAGGAAATGGCAACCCACTCCAGTGTTCTTGCCTGGAGAATCCCAGGGACGGAGGAGCCTGGTGGGCTGCCGTCTGTGGGGTCGCACAGAGTCAGACATGACTGAAGCGACTTAGCAGCAGCAGCAGTAGCTCCAAGCTCCTTGCTTGGGAAGAGACATTGAGATTTCAGGCTGTTTTCAGATGTATGATCAGAGGTCAATGACTTTGCTAAAGCAGTTTTTTTCTTCTGCAAAATAGGGTCATTAACCCATCCCCCAGATCTGCTGGCAATGTTTGGTGAGATAAAGCAGGTCAGGACAGGTGCCTGAATCTGTGGGGTGAGCGACTCTCATGAGGCATCTGTGCAGCAGACAGTTGCTGAGGGCCTCCACGTGCCAGGCGCCGTGCGGACTCTGGGGCAGGAGCCTCAGCCTCCACGTGGTTTCCTGTGAGTTAGATTACACCCTGTCGTGTGCCCTGGAGGGTGTTGCCAGCATTCCTGGCCTCTGCCCACTTGATGCCAGTACCCCCACTCCAGCTGTGATGCCTGAACTGTCTCTGGCATAGCCAGGTGTTCCCTGGGGGAGTCACTGCTCCAGCAGGAAGCATGGGCCTTCCGTCCCAGAGAGGGAGCGTGGACACCACAGACGTGTGTCAGGCGAGGGTCTGTCAGAGCAAAGTGAAATGGAACGAGAGCACAGACGGAGGGGACCAGAGGGGCTGTGGATTCTGTCGTCTGTGAAGGTCTATCTGATAAGGGGACTCGTGGAGTCAAGGCCTGGACGGAGTGAGGAGGGATGTTGCCAGCAGAGGGACAGCCCGTGCAAAGGCCCTGGGGTAGGAGGGTGCTGGGTGTGGCTTAAGCACAATAAGTCTTGGACGGTAGATGGAGAGGGTAGGGCAGGTGGGGAGGCTTTTGCTTTTGAATGAGATGGGGAACCATCAGGGGCTTTAGCACAGGGGAGGGACTCCATCTGACCTGTGTCCACTGGGTGGAGAGTTGATCGGGGGAGAGGCTGGAGGGTCAAGGAGATGGCAGGGGCAGCAGCTGGTCAAGGCAGGAGATACTGGCCACGCAGAGGCAGGTTTAGGACTCTCCTTATAAGATGACCTCATGTGGTGAGTGCAGTACACATCCATGACTGAAGGACCTGGCCCACCTCTCCCACCCCAGCCCTGCTCCTCCTGGGATTAAGAGACTCTTTCTATCTTTTAGCTGCCGTCTCCATACTCTTCTTGATCCACCATTTCTTGAGTGAGCACTTCGTAGCTTTCTATCACTTTCTGCTAGGATGGGGAGGCGTGGTGTGTCTTGAGCCCTTTTCTGGGCTGAAGGCAGCAACGTCTTCTGTTCTCCTTGCTCAAGGCTCTGCTGTTTTTTTTTTTTTTTCTCCCCCTCATCTAATTGAGACATCCTAAGGTAGCTTTCTCCCTGGTTTTGTCTTTCAGGATCTTTGGTTTCTCTCTCAATGTGTTCCTCCCTCTAATGAACAGTTGACCCCTAATTAATTTTAATCATTTTATACTGGCAGCTTGAGTTAGTCACAGCTGTCCCTTGATGTCTTTTAATGCATCCTTGTTTTTCCATTTATCATCTCTCCATGGTGTTCTTGTAATCATTAATTTATTCATTCATTCCTAGAGGCCTAACTGTGTGATTAGGGCCTTTCTAACATTTACTGGTAAAAGATGAAACATACTTGAGAAAAATAACTTCCCCTCACTTCTGTCTCCTAGAATTGAAAACTCCCGTCTTAAGAGCTAGGCTCTTCCTGCAGAGGAGGCAGCCCTGAGTCAGAACTGGTCTCCTTGAAACTGTGGCTGTCCTGGTCCCGGACCATCTGACCCTTAGATGCTTTGTTTGAAAATCAAGCTGTCGTTTGATGCTTGTGGGTGCTTAGGTGACAGGAGAATCTTCTCATTGGACCCCAGACACAGACGTCATGCTCCCCGAGATCTCTGAGGCCAGCGCTTTTGGGAATGTTCTTGTCACCTGAGTTGCCTGGCCAAGTGGCTTCCCCCACGTGGTCACTGTGGATCAGCTCTTGGTTTGGGACCCTTTGTGTGCGCTGTGTCCACGACTGTTCTTTGTTGCTCTAGCCCCGGCGGGTCTTTGCTGCGGCGCGTGGGCTCTGCCTCGTTGCGGTGCTCAGGCTCCAGAGCACAGACTCAGAGTTGCGGTGCGGCCTCAGTGGCCCTGTGGCATGTGGGATCTTAGTTCCCCAGCCAGGAATTGAACCTGCGTCCCATGCACTGGAAGGTGGATTCTTAACCGCTGGACCCAGGAAGTCCCAGGAATGATTTTTGTAGTTCACAGATATAGGTGATATACCAATTGCTGTGGAAATCTCCTAACTTTCTCTGTGAAGGTCTTTGATGAACGTAGTTGGTGACCCTTGGCTTTATTGCCAGCGCCTTCTTTGCCTTGTGGAGATAGGTCCCAAGGAATGACTATGCCAAGTAGAAGGACCTGGAAAGGATGCCAGAGGCTGGTCCCGCATTCCGTGTCTGCGGGAATGTGGCTGGCTCCACTCCTGCAGGCATGTCTGGCTGCCTCCAACCTGCTTGCATTTTATCTCCACTTCTTTGTGCCCTGTTCCTGGTCAGTCAACCCAGGGAGGAATGGAGGCTTACCCTGCGTTTCCAGGAAGTCAGCCTGCATCCTTAAAGTGTGAGAAACATCCTGAACACTTGTCTTCACAGTGAGACCCACAATCGAGCCCAGTATGATGCTGGGCTGTACAGAAGAATCCAGTTTTAACACATTATTGACCAGGGAGTTTTGCAGAAACTAATGCCTGTGGCTCGTGACTTGTTTTATAAGTGAATACTGAAATGTCTCTGATCAATAATGTTTGGGTGACAAAAGATGTATTGATATGTCTCTAGTCAATAAATTGTTAAAAGAGTATTTTGAGAATAAGTCCATTAATGAATTTATGATGAAGTTTGACCCTTGAGTCTGTTAGATTTTTCCTTTTTCCTCCCTCTTCTGAGTAGCACTGATCACTTAACACAGATGTCTTTTTCAGGTAATAAGTTAGCAATCCCTGGTGGCTCAGTGGTTAAGAGTTTGCCTGCCAACGCAGGAGACGCAAGAGATGTCCGTTCAATCTCTGGGTTGGGAAGACCCCCTGGAGCAGAAAGTGGCAACCCACTCCAGTATTTTTGCCTGGAAAAACCCTGGACAGAGGAGCCTGGCGGGCTACAGTCCATGGGGTCACAAAGAGTTGGACATGACTGAGTAACTGAACAACAGCAGTAACAAAGTTAGCAATAGACTAAAAATGGTGACATTTTGCAGAAACTAATGCCTGTGGTTGGCCACCTGTGTTTCCAGAGATTCCTGCCCTCCCCCCTCACCCCCCAGATTCATCGCCTGGTCCTGTAACGTTTCCCCAAAGTAGAGCAATCACTCTGGAGAGGCGAGTCTGGCCGAGTTCTCTTTGTGTGGGTGTTAAGTTTAGGTGACTGAGCGGAGAAGCTGGGACCAAGGGACCCCGACTGGACGTGTTTAATGCTGTTTGGTCTGCGTGGGAGTAGACAGAGCAACTGCTTTCCGGAGGGGCAGCCTCCATTATCCGTCTTCACTGAGGCAGCTCCTCCCCGGATACCGAGCGATGTCTCCATGTAAATCAGAGGAGGGAGGGTGGCAGAGACGCTGCGGCGAGATCATCTCAGCTTCCTGCGAGATGCTTCCATCAGGGACCCTGGAGGCCCGGCCTCTGTGAATCTCCTCCGCTCTTCCTGGCTGGCGGGGGGCTTAGGGATGCAACCAGCCACCCCGCCAGCGTGTTTGTCGCTGTGTCGGGAGGTGTGACTATCCGGCCTCGGGCAGGAAGTTGCTCTGTAACAAGGACCGAGAGTAACACTGGTCTAGAAAAGGCTAGAATTTGATTTCTTCCCCCACAGCAGCTAGGGACCCAGCATCCTCTCATCTGGTCGCTCTCTCGTCTGTCCACGTTGCCCTTGTCCGCCTGCATGTTTCTGCCCGAGAGGAGGCACGGTCCCTGCTCCTGAGGGTATGGACCCCAAGTTTCCAGCCTCGTTTCCACCCACCTCACTTCTCATGGAGGGAGTTAGAGGATCACTTCCAGCTGCTGCAGAAGGTGGAAGGTGTATTTATTCCATGTGGTCCTGTGGTCAGCTGTGCACCCGGACGGAGGTGCACAACACCAATCTGACCAGTGCACTTTCTTGGAAAATATATATTTATAAACACACACACACGCACACACACACGCACACACACGCACACACATGCACACGGGCTTCCCAGGTGGCACAGTGATAATCTGTCTGCCAATGCCAGAGATACTAGAGACTTGGGTTCGATCCCCGGGTCAGGAAGATCCCCTGGAGGAGGAAATGGCTCCCCACTCAGTCTTCTTGCCTGGAAAATCCATGAACAGAGGAGCCTGGAGGGCTACAGTCCATGGGGTCGCAGAGCTGGACACAACTGACTTGAGCACATGCACAGATAATATAGAAAGTTTTCTGTTTCAAAAGATTTTGAGCCTCACAAGAATTTATAAACTGTAGTAGAGAATTTCCACATGCCATTCCCCAAGCTTCCCTCGATAACATCATCCTACAGAACAATAGCACATTGTTGGAACCAGGGAAAGGACGCTGCTACAGACCTTATCTGGGTCCCTCCAGTTCTCACGTGAGCTGTTGCACGTATTTGGAGCGGTGAGAGATGCTGTCGCTTTCGTTGGATCTGCGTGGCCCAGTGCTATAGGTAGCCCCTTTGAAACTCCCTTCGTGGTTGCCCATCCGCGGGGGTCAAATCTGGGGCTTCCGTGAGCAGCCCCCACCTCGTCCCCCACGGCCCTGTGCCCTTGACCTGCATACAAACAGCTGGTTCCGGCACTTACTGTGTGGTCACCTCACTTCCTGCCTTTGCTTATACCCATAGGTATAACTAGTAGGCCACAGAGGGTTCTCTTTGGGCTGTGCAATGATGAAAACCTTTTTAGAAATTAGTTGCTGACATTGAATCATCAAGAGATTTTTGTGTTAGAAACAGCATCAATAAACCAGTACATTTGACCTCAGTGGAAAAACCCGAACCTTTGCGGTCCTTGGGCGTGTTTGCATAGCCGCATCCTGGTAGAAGGCCATTACTACACTCCTTCCAGCCCCATCTGGGGGTCCCCAGGAAGCTGAGCGTGCCCTTCCTGACAGAAGCAGTTTTCTCTGTTGTGGGGTCTTGCTAATTTGGGGTGACCCCTCCTCACTCCAAGCCTCCGTGCGAGCATCTTTCCTCCGAGGAAGGGCTCCTTGGCCCTCTTCATCCACAGGCTTTCGGGGGCCTCTGCAGTCTTTGCTGGCCTCCATCACTCAACTCCCTGCCCGCTGTTAGCCTGGCAGCTGCCCCCTGCCGTCTGCAAGCTCCTGGAGGGCAGGGGGCCGGCTCAGGCGTCGTCTCTTCTTTCCTCCTCTGTGTGTTGGTGGCGTGGTGCCTGGCGCCTGGCCCTTCGTGAGTGATTTATCACTGCTGGTTGCGTGAACAGAACAGAATCAAGGTGATTAATAGGTGATGGGCAGGTGTTAGCGTGTGGACTGCCCACCCGCAGCAGGACTCTGCCCTGAGCCGTGTGCTCGTGCATCTTCCCCACGATCCTGGGGAGTTTGTTCTCTTGTCCATCTTATGTGTGAAAAACTGCAGCCTGGGGAGACCACAGAGCTGGTTTTCAATGATAGAATGAGATACTTACCGGCGAAGCTATGACATGACTTTGGCCATGGGCTTTTTTTTTTTTAATGGCCACGGATTGATTGATAGCCCCAGATTGAGACATAAATATGTATTAAGAATTGCTAGAAAAGCACAGGAAAGAGGGAAAGGTCAGTGTTGAGGGAAAGAGATTTCCTGTTGATGTATCAATTGTTGTTGGAAGTCCCAAAGAGGATAATTTTGCCATTCCAGCTGAGATGGCAGACGGGCCTGGCATTGGAGGAGAGGTTCTTCCTGGACAATCCTCGGGGCATGAGAACCCCTCCTGGTGGCAGAGGAAGCTGACTTTTCCTAACCTTCCCTGATGTTCTTTGAGAAGCACTGAGGGAGATGAGGAAGGGGTCGGAGTAAGGTTGGAGGAGGATGCCACCTGGCTGTCAGGCCAGGTTTCCCGTTCTGGTGCCTCTTCAAGGAAGGTGCTGTGCCAGGCCCTGGGGAAATACACTTGGTGACTTCCGCGAAGCAGGAAGACCTGACTCCAGAGAGCTGGGAGCCCCTGGATGCTGGCTTGGGCTCCAGCCTTTTAACCCTTTGAGTGTTGGAGGTCCAGTGTCTTTTCTTTTTAAATTTTATTTAAAAATTTTTGGCTGCCCTGGGTCTTCATTGCAGCACAGGGGCTTTGTCTAGTTGCGGCGTGAGATCTTAGCTCCCCAACCAGGGTTTGAACCCACGCCCCTGCATTGGAAGGTGGGTTCTTAACCACTGGATCCCCCAGGGAAGTCCTCTCTCCTTTTAGGAGAGGATTAGAGGCGTCCAGGCCTGTGGGGCCCCTGCTGTTGTATATGGGCACTGTGCGGCAGGAGCTCTTCTGGCCTGAACTCAGTTCCCCTGGCAGCCCTGTGTGTTGGGTGGTCATACCCCTGTGCCCAGAGGCCACTGCTGGGGACCAGGGAGGTCATTTGGCTCCTCAGAGTTACCTAGCCGGTGCTTGCTGGAACAGGGACTCGAACGCAGGCTCAACCCTGAGGCCTGTGCTCCGTTTGCCACGCCATGTGGTGGCCTGACTACTGCCCTGGTCCTGACTGACTGTGCGTGGGGCCATGTCATCACGCCACGGGGCCGCAGCGGCAGGAAGCTGTCCAGCTCAGAGGCAGCACCCACTCTAGAAAGCTCTTGTGAGAAAGACAGGAAAATCCGTACAGAACCCAGCGTTAACCTCTCTAGCTTCCAATTGCCTCATCTTTAAAGTGGAGTGAATCCACCTGCCTGCTTTCCTCGCAGGGCACAGTGAGCGTGGTGTTTGCAGGGGTCAGCGTTGGAGGTGAGGCTCGGGCTCCGAGCTGGCGGGCTGTTCCTCAGCCTCGGCTCGTCTGTCTCAGGTGACTCTCTGCTGTTTCTCTGCTCTGGGGACATTCTGCCCTCCGACAGGGTTCCCGAGGCAGGAGAGGGGGTGGACATGTTATTTGTTTACTTCTGCTCAGTCAGGCCTGGCCCTCACAGGGTTCAGCAGCCCGCCCTCCCCAATTTAATATCTCTTGCTGCCCACCGTGGTGCCTGTGTATTCATCTGATTAAAGACTAATTTTCTAGCTCCCAAGGTGGAACTTGGCATAGGTTTTCTTCTTGTCTCCAGATGAGTGGGTTTTACACAGATGCCTCAGACTGTAAGCTGTGAGGAGCACAGACGCAAGCTTGCAGGGTGTCCCCCACCCCGGCCTGCTGCGCCCCACCACAAGGATGAAGATGATGGGGAAGGGCATCCCGGTGAGGGGGCTGGCTGTGCGGGCTGGCTGGCTTAACTCCCTGGAGTCTGCAGGGCTTAGCACCAGCCCACCGTCACCTCCCCCAGGCCTGTTAGACACAGGCCCCGAGCCCCTGGAAGACAGGCTGGCAGCCTGGGAGAGTAAACCTGATTAGGAGTAGAAAGAGCATTTTCCCCAGGGTTTTAATAATTGGAACATGTGCAGGGATGCCTGGAAAGAGATTCTGAAGCGTCGTCCACAGCACGCTCGCCCTCTTGGGGGACGGGGTTTGCTTGGGCGGATGGGAAGGGGGACGTCTACCTCCACCCCCATCCTTCCCCAACCCCCGGATCCCCACAATGACCTTTTTCTGCACTTGGGGCAAAAGCAAATTCCTGTCATGGCCTTTAACACCCGCGTGACTTTTCTGCCCACACCCCTGCCATGTTGATTTCTGTCCTGCCACATGGCCCTTCGGGATGCCAGGCAGACCCTTCCTTCTGTTTGGAAGTTGCCCTCCTCACCCTCTGCCCAGCTGAGGCCCCTTACTTCATCACCTTCAATTTCACCTTTTTCTGCCTCAGCTTCACCTTGCCACGCCCCCTCACGAGCTTCCCTTACCCTTCCTGGCGTCAGTGGTGAGGATTTCACCCAGCTGGTCGGAGGGCCGAGAGGGACTCCCGTGCCCCAGCTGCTGGGGTTTCTGCCCCTCCCCTCCTGCCTGTGGCATCAGGAGTGGCCTGGGCAGGTGAATTGGGGCCTGAGCGAGAAGGGTGTGTGCTGTGGGCTCAGGCCAAGCCTAGTTCTCTGTGTGGCCCCCGCTGTGTGACCCTGGGGGCTCCTCTTTCCTCTTGAGGGCCGCCTTGCAGGTGGGATTAGGGTGCCTGCCCGCTGCTCCTCCCAGCGTCTGGGCTCTTGCTCTGTGTTCCATCAGGAGGCCTGCTGCTGGCTCTGTCTGGCCTCCGCCTCCCACCCTTCCTCCCTCCGTTGGTTTCGCAGGGGGTTTAGCGTCTCCTGGGGGAGTTGATGCAGCCCAGGAGTCGTAACTCTCACCACCAGGAGCACCCAGAGAACACCATCATCTTTCCTCACTCCGCCTCCAGGTACGAGTTCTGAGCCCGGCTGCACCATCTGAAAGCTGGAGGGCCTGCCCTCTGCAGCTTTTTAAGTCTCCAGGGGCCAGGATTCAGCACAGAAGACAGGGGCTCATTCTCCCGGACGGCATTCTGTGAGGTGCGAATCCCCAGCTGAGTCCAGGGTGACCGTTTCTGCTGGAAGGAGACTTTCAGCCTGTTTACCTGGGGCAGTGCTTTTCGGCCCGGGCTGGGGAAGGGGCTGAGAGGAAGCTGGCTGCGCAGACTTGGCTTCACTCATAAGGGCAAGGTGGCTGTGCTGGCTTCCTTGGGAGGGCTTGCTGTCGGTACCGAACCAGACTTGGGGCCGCTCATCTGTGAGCAGCCAAGCCTTTCCACTGACACTGGGTTGCAGAAGGAAAATGCCGCGTTTAGTGCAGGGACAAGCAGAAGCCCTGATGGTGACTTTCAGTGTAGGGAGGCGGGGCGGGGGGGAGGGGGCGGGGGGCACGTGACCAGCTCGTGGCCGTTCTTCTGATTGGTTGGTGGTGGGGTCATCGGGAGTCAGCGTGACCCTTCTGGTTCCAATCTGCCTGGGGTCTACGGGCTTGTGGTCATCATGCAGTTAACTTCTTTCACCTGGTGGGGGTTTTGGTCTGTGCAAAACAGTTCACAGGATTTGGCTCAGAATATTATCTGTGTCCCTTGAGGAGGAACTAAAGGTCCTTGACTTGTTTAATCACTAAACTTATATTGTCTTGCTTGACTGTTTTCTTTTTTTCCCTGCATTTTTTTCACTTCTCTGATTATCAGAGAAGGCCCAGGAGGCTTAAGTTTTTCTGCAAGCAACAGGCAGAGGACACGGGTGGGGGGTGGGGGGGCCGTGGGTCACGTCTGGGAAGGCCCCATGGGGTCCCCGCTGGGTTACACTGTGAGGTGATTCTTCCCTGAGGAGGGGGGGTCGGGATAGGAGGCAGGGAGGAGACCAGCTTTTCTGCCCCTCCTGGAGCCTGGTGCTTTCTCTTCATCCTTCACTAATCCCCACAACAGCCAATGGAGGTAAGTTTGATTTCCCCATTTTGCAGGTGAGGAAATGGGTTCAGAGAGGTTAATTCATTTGCCTGAGGTAAAGCAGCAGGTACCAGACAGAGCCAGGTGCGTAAGCTCACCTGACCATCAGGTGGGGCTGTTTTTTTGGCTGCGCTGCCTCCGGGGAAGTCTGTGAGGACTGACCGACCATGTGTGATAGGTTGTCACACCCTGTCAAGTATTTTATCTCGTTGACTCTCCAGGACCAACCCATGGCGTGTGTGGGTAGTATGACCCCACTGTGGCAGCTGGGGATGCTGAGGCTTGGGGATGACAGGTAACCTGGCTCAGAGTGGGGTCTGGACTCCGTGTGGGGTGGTCCTAGGGAGGCCTTCAGGGACAAGAGGGGTCCACGTCACTGCTCAGGTCCAGGTGGGCCCGAGAGAGGTGCTGTGTGGAGGCAGGAAGTCAGCTGCAAGTAATTGAAAACCCAGGGACAGCGGCTTAAGCAGGCATTCATTTCCCTCTAGAATGTGAAATGGGAGGGGAGGGGTTGCTGGCCTGATTCTGCAGCACAGTGCTGCCAAGGATTCAGGTTCTTTCTTGCCCCAGCCTCTTTGGTTGTTAGTTTTCATCCTAGTTTTGGTTGCCTCACGTTTGCAAGATGGTTGCTCCTGTTCTGGCGACACCCATTGTCAAGCAGGAGAGAAGGGGTAGCCCCTGCCATTTCTTCCCTTTACCAGGAAAATAGAAACCTTTCGCAAGCCCACCCGACCCTACAAGCACAGCTGAGCCGCGTGGTCCCTCCACCTGCAGGCAAAGCGCCAGGCTGTGGGTGGAGGAAAGTCCGAGGTGACAGGGTCATTCCTGCTCACACAGAACTCGCCGTGTCGCAGGGGAGGTCATGAGAGGTAAGGCTGAGGCCCTTGGCACCCCAAGGAGAGGAATTGGCTTCATCTGATGGAGTCCAGAAGGCCTCCTTCAGGAAAGGACAGCTGAGCTGGGTTTTCAAGGTGTCGTTGGAGTGAAGTGTTAAATCTTGACTGTGAAAAGCCCTGCTGGGTCAGTCTCTAGTGGTAGTTCTCCTCCAGTGGGGTGGCTCTGAGCTTAGGAGTCTCCTTACCTGCACTGAGGGCTTCCCCAGGTGGTTCAGCGGTAAAGAATCTGCCTGCCAGTGCAGGAGAGGCAGGTTTGACCCCTGGGTCAGGGAGATCCCCTGGGTAAGGAAATGGCAACCTCCTCCAGTATTCTTGCCTGGACAATCCCATGGACAGAGGAGCCTGGTGGGCTGAAGCCCAGGATCACAAAGAGCTGGACACGACTGAGTGACTGAGCGTACACACGTACCTGCACTGAGAGCAGTGTGACGGGTGAGGCTGTCATATCTTGCCCACGATTAGAGGTCCCCTCTGCTTCTGAGCCACCAGGGTGCTTGGAGAGAGCGTGCATGGCACTGGGCAGCAGTGGAGGATGCAGGACGCCCGAGGAGAGCGTGATGGCCTCGGCATCGGGAGAGCCCGGCCACGTGCATCATTTCTCAGCCACTCGTGTCCTGCCATGTGTCTCGGGGTGGTCACTCAGCCTTTCTGGTCTTCACTGTGAGACTTGGGAGCATCATTCCGCCTCCCTTCTCTCCCGCTCATGATTGAGGAGGCGGCTTGAGGGGCTCAGCCAGACATCAGCTCACCTTTCACTGACCGAGCTCCGCGGGCCCCCTCCTCCTCTGTAACTTTGGAGGTGGACGAGCTACCATCATGTCCATTTCAGAGATGGGGAGGCAGGTTCAGAGATGGTGACCGACATGCCCACGGCTGCACAGGAGGTCAGTGGCAGAGCTGGGACTGGAACCCGCTCCTTGGCCACAGGGAGCTGGTGTTCTGTGCTGCAGGCCTTAAAGCGTCCAAGTGTGGAGCAGGGCAGCGTAGAGTCGGTGTGACTGCGTCTGGCGTGAGGTCCACCCGAGCCCTCTCGGTAGCTGTGCACTTCTAATTAATTGCACTTTACATGCCTGGGTCTGTTTGACAATTGCCCACACACACGATGCCACTGCCTGAGGGTAGACGGAAGCTCTGCCGCGGATGTCCCAATTATTTATGCACATTTCACATGCAGTTAGTCTTCCTCGATGTCAGTTAACCCCACCAGCATGCTGTGCGTGAGCCCGCTCTCGGCGGGGGCTGGTATAACTGCGCCCTGGGCGGACCTGAGGGCCTTAAGCAGGTCAGGGCCCCGTTTGTGCTGGTTGCAGCTGGCAGCCCAGCCACGCGCAGGCAGCCAGCGGGTAGAACAGACGGTGGGGGAAGCCTGGTGCTCCCTATCTGCTTGCAGGAGCCAGAAACATGCAGGAAGGCTCATCGACTCTCGCTGATGATCCCAGAGTCTTGGAGCCAGGAGGTTCCACAGGGTCAGCTTGTCTCACCTCCTCATCTTACAGACCAAACGTCTCAGACCCAGAGTGTGTGTGATGTGCTGAATGCACCCTGCCAGCTTGCGGCTGGACCGACCATGAACCTGGCAGAGTTCCTTGTCGTCACACGGCGCATCTCTGCTTATGCTGTTTTCTCGTCCTCTGTGTCTCCCAGCTTGCTGGCCACATGTGCTGTGGTGGCCGGGGGGCCCCTCCTGGGGCCCCCAGGTGCAGCAGGTGAGGGGTGATTCCTGTGGTCGAAGGTGGCTGAAACCAGCTCAGACCTCTTAAGTATGGGAATGTGGTTGCCCCCAGACCCAAAGCCCTCAGGGTGCCTGTGGCATTGAGGCTGCCTGGACCCCCAGACTCAGGTGGTCTCCAGGGCTCCTCCTGAGGGCTGCTAATGGAGTGATGAGGAGGCTCATGTCCATGACCTCTGGCCAAGCTGACTCTGCCCAAACCCTCTGAGGCTTGGTTCTTTAATGAAAATCTTGAGAATTGATTTTATTTTTGGGAGGGGGTAAAATACAGGCTGACTTGGGGCCCTGGCCGCCTCTTTCTTTCCCACCGTGGGGCTGGGGGAAGAGTATAGAGTGGTAGGTATGATTAGGGGAGGTCATGATGTCAAATATCTTTTATTCTGATCTCTGTGTCTGTTTCTTTATGTATAAAAATAGATTTGACTCCAGCACCTGCTTTGTGGGGCTGTTTGGAGGGCTTAAGACGATTTATGAACAGTTTCACCCAGTGTCTGGCACGTGGCCTGCACCCCCTAGCAGCTGTTAGGAAAGTCATTTCACATCTTGTTTTTCCACCTATAAAGCAGGGGGCTGACACCACCAGTTCTGTGAAACAAGAAACTTGGTTCCTTTAGTACAGCCAAGGTCAGACGCATGCTTCAAGGTTGGTAGTGGATGAAAAATTGCCACACACAGAGGGGCCCTAGACCTCGAGGCCCTGTCTTCTCTCCACTGACTTTTCCATTTCGGGTGTTCCCATTACCCTGAAACCCTGTGTCTTCTCTAGGGAGATGTTAACACTCATGGTGCCATGGACGGGGCAGGGCTAGATTAGTTAACAGGGATTGTCTGAATGTTGGGGTATAGATATCAGCTCCCTTTCCCCCAAGGGGGAACTTCTGCAAACTTCCCCAGAGAAACCAACTGTGCTTGTTCAGGACCAAGGACAGAGGCGTCCCCAGCATCTCCCACCTCCCCCGCCGCCCCAGCCCCCGCCTGAGCTGGCTCTGCTGCTACACGGTGAGGAACAGGCTCTAGGCCTGGCACACGACCCAGCTTCCTAGCTGTGTGTCTCTGAGCAGATTGTTCAGCCTCTCTGAGCCTTGATTTGTGCACCTGAAAAATAGGAACAGTGATGGCCTGTGCTTGTTGGGAGGAGTGTTTGAGGTAACATCTGTGAGGCTCTCTGGACAACGCCTGGCCTGCAATAGGAGCTTTGGAATGATAACTGCTGCCCTTTCTGCCGTGCTGAGTCACCTTCAGCCTGGGGTCTCCAACAGCAACTTCTTTTTAGTTTCTGATTTTAGTTCTTTTGGCGAATACCTCTTTAAAGCTAAATGATGTATCAGAGCTGTTTTTTTTTTCTTTAATTTTCAGAGAATGAATGTAGACTTTTGACTCCTTGATATAGAAAAAGATGTTAAAAGCATGAAATTATTCAATAAAGGAGGTCTGCCTCTTCCCCTTTATTCCTTCTAACCTTCTGACAGTTTCATGTGCTCTATTTTCTGGGCCTTTCTGATGGAGGCAGGCATGCCTAGACGCTTTGGTCCCCAAGTGAACCACTCTGAAGTTCTTGGGGAACTGCCTTTAGTGGGGGAGGTGTATGTGCAGCCCCTGCCCATTCTGTCTGTCTCTTGGTGATCTCTGCCTCCATTAGTGCCCCCTCAGACTCTACACTTCTGACATTCTCTGACGTGGAACAGAAGGCGGACTTTTCAGAAATGGCCATGCTCATCTTGACATTTTCAAAATGATGGGTCAGGAACTCAAACTTCCGGATTGGGGGTCTCAAAGTGGGGTCCCAGAGCTGTCATCTGTTGGGCCAGCCTGGAAAAAGCTTTGTTAACAGCATTTAAAATCAAACTTATGTAAGAATATAAAGATACATACAGATAAAGATAAGATACATAAAATTAGCTTTGTGTAAGAACATGGCTGCTGGTTTCTTGGAGCCAAGCTGTATCCCCGTGGGGGACAGTGGGCTGGAGGCAGGGCTGCCGCTTGGCTGGGCACGTCTGTCCACTACCCAAGGTCCCTGCTTCCCACTGAGCCCCTGATAGCATCCCCTGCTATTACTTTTTGGTCTTGTGTCTACTTTGGGGACCCCTGCCTAAACGACTTGCTTTCCAAGTCACTATAAAGAAACACTGTGTGTGTGTGTGTGTGTGTGTGTGTGTGTGTGTGTGTGTGTGTGTGACACATGCACTTGTGTGTGAGACTGCACACACAGACAAGTGAGAAAACCCACCATTGCACATATGGAGAAGTTCACAAAAATCTATCAAGTTATTGAACTTTATCAAGATACATTTTTATCTCTTGTGATTTCCTTATAGTTCTCATTCTGTTTTGCATGGGTTCCTCAAACCTTTTCTTCTCATTTCCAGGTTATGTAGAAACAATTGTTTTAAAGTGGGGGTGGGGTAAGGGCTTAGGGGACAGAGTTTAATCAGATTCCTGATTTTCCTGGGGAGCACAAAGGAAGGTTGGGAGAGTTGCTGGAGGCTGCACGCTGGGAGCTGGTTGAGTGTTGAGGGTGTGCGCTCCGTCCTAGGGGGTGGCTAGGCCTGGTGTTGCCAGCTCAACTCGGGGACAGGCCCCCAGGGGACCTGACCTGGCTGGGTCCGTGCCCCTCCACCTTTTGGTTGTGTGACCTGAGGCAAGACCCTTTGCTTCTCTGGGCCTCTGTTTGCTCATGCACATAACGGGCGTAGTACACTTTGCTTCTCAGTGAAGTTGTGAGAATTCAGTGAGATTGTGTAATTCAAGTGCTGTTCGCCTTGCTGGGTATACAAGAGATGACGCATAGCAGCCACTGGCCATCTGAACACTGGGAACATATCCTGAAGCATTTTAATTTTTCAGCATAACCAACTGCAAAACAGAAACTCTGGGTGGGCAGGGGGAAAGGGGAGGCAGGAAGGAGAAACAGAACAAAGAGCTAGAATGGGCCCGAGATCGACTTAAAAGTTATGTTTTGGAGCTCAATATAGTTCATCCTTTCTTTTAGAGATAAAAGGAACGGGGGTGGGTAGTCAGAAAAAGATATAAAAGCGGTTATAAGTTTGCAGAACGGCGGCGTAGGTTAAGTATATATCCACAGAAGAGCACTCACTGTTTATTTCTGTGTATGTGCCCTCATGAGCCCTCTCTCTAAATATCACCACGTACGGGCCCCAGGGAGTGTTTGTAAAGGCTCTTTGAGGTCTTTGAAAAAAGATGCTATATAAAGCCAAAGAATTATTACCCAGATCTATGTATATGGGAGCGAGCGCGTGCGTATGCTTGCACATGTGTGCATGAGCCCAGATGTCTAGCTACAGCCAGCCAGTTTTCTCCCTTTAATCTTGAAAAGGAAATAAAGATCCAGTTGATCTCAAGACAGTTTCCCTCCTGGAAGGTCTTTGTCGGCTGCAGGTGGGAAGGCTCTCTTTAAAGCCGCTGTTTCCAGCAGCCTCTGACGCCCACCCTCACTGTGTGAGTGGGGCGTGCCCTGCAGTGCCTTTGTGTCCGTTTGGGTGCTTGGCCACTGGGGGCTGGCCCCTGCGCTGCTCGTCTGTTTCAGGTCGGGAGTTCGTGTGTCGATAGGGGTGGGGGAATGGTTTTGCAGGCTTGCCCAGTTCTAGGTCATGGTCACGATATATAAGAATCCATCTCTTCCTTCCTATGTGTATCCATTCATGAGGCTCCTATTGGAAAAAAAGTGAGTCTGAATCCCCGTCACTGGGGCAGGAAATTGCAGCCATGAACTGGTAGTTAGTTCCTCTAAGTGAAGCCTTGAACTTATTATTAAACGCGCTCGACATTTCTGCCTGGCCCATCCTGTGCTCGGTTCCAGGAGCTGAGGGGCAGATTCTAGCAGTGGGTGTCAGTCAGTCACTCACTCATTGATTAATGATGCACTTATTCATCTGGCCTTGGGTTCGTTCTCCCAGTCTCGTGAGTGCCGGGCCCAGGGGTCCCTGCACTCAGGGGTCCCGCAGGCTTGTGGATGGGCTCTGCCGGCCACGCCTGCCGAAGGGCGAGTCCATCCTGATGGGTGGAGCGTTCATGGAGGTGAGAATGGACAGGTGCGGAGGGGCTTAGGGAGAGTAGGGGCCGCGAGCTCTCCTTGGCTTGTTGGGCTGGAACTCGGAACCTCTCAGGTGAGAACCGCAGCGGGGAGGTTATGGGGGCTCCGGGCAGCCTGGCTGCTGGGTGCCTGCCTGCCTCAGTCCTGGGGCAGCTCAGTCTCTGCTGGCCGATCCCAGAGAGCTGTCTTGGCAGTACTAGTGTGGCCAGAGACCAAGCCAGCCAGTGGTGAGTTCACCCCCTCAACGGGGACTCTGTTCAGAGTCTGGGTTCCCCTGTGTTCCATTGTCATTCCACAGGGCATACGTGACATCTCCAATGCCAGCCACTTGGCCAAAACTCAGCCTTCTCTCTGCGCTGAGTGGTCTTGCCCCTCCCTTGAGGGGGCTTTATTGGCTTTATCTCTTTGGGCTTCTGTCTGGGGCTTGCATCTCACGTGTCTCTGGCCAGGCCCCTGCACCTGGCAACTAACTGGGCCCAGTGCCCTGTCCTTGGCTAAGCTCTCAGCAGGTGGATCCTGGTGGAGTGATTTAGAACTGTTTGCGCTCGGGGCTCTGCTCCCATCCTCCTGTATCCCTGATCAGAGCTGGTGGCCCATCCCCAACTTCTGGAAGTCTCTATCAGAGTCGGCCAGCCACCCTGGGTCTCAGCATTATCTTCAACCTGCGGACGCCCAAAGTGCCAAGCCCGTGTGCAGCCCAGGCCCTCTGCTGGCTCACCTCCGGGGAACCGTCATAGGTAGAAGATGATGCAGAGCAGGGGGCCGAGCTGGGCCTGCCAGAGGGAAGGAGGTGAAGCTGAGGGGACCGGTGAAGAGGCAAGAGGGATCTGCAGCGTCAGAGACAGCAGCGGGTCCCAGCTGTGTTGCATCTATGGACAGTCTGGGTTCTAGCCATTGGGCCCCACCATCGACACTGTGTGTGGCAGGCCGCACACTAACTGCAGAGGGCCCGCGTAGGAGAAGGCTGTGGTGGGGAGCGGGGCCAGGAGCTCCTGGGGACCTGCTCATCTTTTCTGTAAAGGCTCGATGGTCAGTGGTTTAGGCCTTGCGGCCCCACAGACTGCATCCCGTGGCTCAGTTCTGCTGCTGCGGCTTGATCGCAGGACAGACAGGTTGAGAACGGACGGCAGGGCTGTGACCCAGGAAAACTGGAGCTGCGCCCCGCCCTGTCCCATGAGGCTGGCTGTACCAGTGCCAGTTTTTTTTCCAGCTGAGGGGATGGAGAGGGAGAAGGGGCCCAGGAGACCGGTGGGATCTGGGGCTTGATTAGAAAACCTGTGTTCTTCCTGCTCTGCCTGTTCGCTGCCTTGAAGAGCTTAGTTTCCACAATGGACCAGTTTTCTGTCAGATTGGCCCTCAAGGTACAAAAGTTAAAAAAACAGAACTATCATTCCCTTAATTGACTTGTTCTTTGCTTGCATATTGAGATGGGCTGCTGTTGCTGCAAGATGGCGTAAATGTTTGTTTCCATATTTATACTCTTTTTATTGCTGCATTTCACATATTTAAATTACGCTTTCTGAACTTTGTATTGATATATAGTAACAGCAGAGATTTAAGTCTTGTTTCTTGCTCCCAAAATGGTTCCCTTCCCCGGCAACATTTATGGACCAGTTCATCCTTTTCGCTTTCCAGGTGGTTCAGCGGTTAAAGAGTTCGCCTGCCAATGCAGGTTTGATCTCTGGGTCAGGAAGATCCCCTGGAGAATCCCATGGACAGAGGAGCCTGGTGGGCTACAGTCCACGGGGTCGCAAAGAGTCAGACACGACTGAGTGACTAAACAGCCATCCTTTCTGCAGTAATTTCAAATGCTCTTTAACCCAGACTGATTTCCTGTGGTTAACCTTCTCCCCGTGTTTTTGACTGGATTTGCGCTTCCAGTTCTTCGAAGCCAAGCATGAAACCGATTTCTCAATAAATCATTCTTTGCCCTTCAGCCTTAGGAGGGAGAGCCCCTGACTCAGCCGGGCTCTGCAGAGGCTGCAGAAAGACTGCGCTGCTGTCCCTCGAAACGTGCGGCGGCATTTAATAAAGACGGAAGGAATCACCATGGTAGAGACTAAACAAATCATGGGATGTGGGTGCCTGGAGAGGAGAGAGAATTACAAGCTAGGCAGCACTTCTGCTGAAGTGTGTCCCTGAGCTTGGAGAAAGTAGATTGCTTACATGAGGCAGGGGAATCAGCCCCTTGGTGTTACCCATCCCAGAGAAGTCAGCAGAGTGAATGCATATAAAGTTGTGTGTGTGTGTGTGCTCATTTGCTCAGTCGTGTCTGACTCTTTCTGACCCCTTAGACTGTAGTCCACCAGGCTCCTCTGTCCATGGAGTTTTCCAGGCAAGAATACTGGAGTGGGTTGCCATTTCCTTCACCAGAGGATTTTTCTGACCCAGGGACTGAACCCGGGTCTCTGTGTCTCCTGCATTGGCAGGTGGATTCTTTACCGCTGTGCCGCCTGGGATGCCCATGTCAAGTTGAAGCCTGTCAAGAGTGATTTTTTTTTTGGGGGAGAGGGTTGGCTGGGGGAGGATACCCGCTCTCAAGTTGTTGCCTTTTTCACCATCACCAGGAGGGTTCTGTTACGGTAACTTAGGGAAGACTAAGGGCACACTCTTCTTTGAAATATTTACAGTGTCAGAGTCTTGCTGGACCTGTGTTTGTGTCCTCTGAAATTTAGATGTTGCTGCCGACACAGGCCCTGTGTCTGGGGGTACAGAGCACGCAGGCTCAGGGAGGGAAGGGTTATGATTGGGAGGATGATGTGGCTCAGCAGCGGTGCTCATCCCCGCTGCTTCTGTGGCTTCTGTGTGACCAGTTGTGGCCCCTGCAAAGTGCACTTGTGGAGATGTCTCATTGCAGCTGGTCGTGGCTCCTCTTTGCCCCAAGGGCGTTCATGTTTTCTAGGTCTTCCTGGGAAACCCTTACTCCTCCAGTTTTCTTTCTCCTATGGACTGCACACGTCTCAGCTGCATAATTCCTAGTGGCAGTATTCGGGATCCCCGCATTGTTTTTGTTGTCAGCTGCTAAGTCTTGTCTGACTCTTTGCAACCCCATGGACTGTAGCCCGTCAGGCTCCTCTGTCCATGGGATTTCCCCAGGCAGGAATACTGGAGTGGGTTGCCGTTTACTGTGCCAGGGGATCTTCCTGATCCAGGAATCGAACCCGCATCTCCTACTTTGGCAGGTGGATTCTTTACCACTGAGCCACCTGGTCATGCCATGCCTAAAAGCCCAGAGCCCCGACCTCACTTCTGTGGTCCGCTCTAACTGACATCTCACTCTCCGGGTCCGATTTCCCACGTTGCCCTTGCTGAGCTGGTTGATGGCTAATAAAAGTCTGTTATCTGGCCTGTTGCCCTAGGGCATAGACCACTTAAAAAATTCCTTTTCATTTCCCAGGGTTGAGGTCCGCAGGAGCTCAGTAAACCCTGTAACTCTTGAACATGTGCCCGGTTGAGCCCAGCCGCCCTTGGGCAGCCACTGCTGCCTTGTCCCCGTCCCTGCCGTGGGAGGGGCGGGTGCTCGTGTATGGTGATCAGTAGCATTTACTGGATGCTTTCTTTGTGCTGAGCGTCGAGTCGTTATAATGCTTGTGTGAGGTAGTGACCGAAAAGATCCCATTTGTAGATAAAGGAATCAATGCTCAGAGAAGGTGGGTAACTTGCCCAAGGTTACCTAGCTACAGAGGCAGAATTTGAACCTGGGACCTGACTCTAGAGGTCGTGCTCTGAAAGCCAGGACCCTGAACCACCTCCTTGCATTTGCTACAGTGCGGAGTACCCCCAGGGAGCTTTAGTTTACCCTTACATCCTGCAGGGAATTCCTTTTTGTATTTCTCGGAGCTAGAAACCCCCTCCAGGTTACCCAGCACTTTGATGCCTGAGCTGGGGCTTGAACACAAATCTCCCCAGCCCCAGGGTCTGGTGGTAGCAACCTTCCATGGGTCCTGTCCCTGTGGTTGAAATGGAAGCTATTGGAACCACTGCCCCCTCCACCTGACCTTCTTGCCCCCGGCAGGTCCCTGCTGAAGCCCTTTATCTCTCTCCAGCTCTTGGACCTCGTAGGACAGTATCCACAATCTTTGTCCTTAGAGAGGGTTTGGAAGGTGACTTGGAGCCCTGCAGGCAGCTTGGCTTGTCCCACGTGGGTCCCTGCTCTATGTTTCTGAGCATCCTCATCAGGTGAAAAATGAAACGAGGCTTCAGCCCATGTGTCACTAGACGAAGGCGTGCCTGCCACGTGACAGCTGGTACCTTTGTTCTCCGTTTCAGTAGTGTTGTGCTCAGGTAGAAATAATCTCTCTGTGCTCCTTAATTTCCATAAACCTTGACCAAGCACCTGGTGGGCCTCGCAGGTGGTAAAGAATGCACCTGTCAGGGCAGGAGATACGAGTTTAATCCCTGGGTTGGGAAGATGCCCTGGAGAAGGAAGTGGCAGCCCACTCCAGTATTCTTGCCTGGACAGTCCTGTGGACAGAGGAGCCTGGTGGGCTGCAGTCCAGGGGGTCACAGAGAGTCAGACACGACTGAGTGGCTGAGCGTGCACACACAGCACAAGCGCCTGGCATGTGAGAGCTCTGGGGGACCCCAGATGCATGGCATGCTTTCTGCCTTGAAGTTGTGAGATGATTGCAAGAGGCAGAGGCAGTTAGCTGTTGCATGCTCTGCAGCTTGCTGTGGGGTAGGGGAATCATGGTGGGCTTCTTGGTTGAGGTGTCTTTTTCATCCTGGTCTGAATAGATGAGTTTCATCAGATCAGGATGAGGGGGTGGTGGTGAACACGAGGAAATCCATGAAACAACAATGCGTTGGAATGTTGTTCAGCCTTAAAAAGGAAGGCATTCTTAGCACAGGTGGCAACATGGATGAACCTGGAGGACGTTCTGTTAAGTAAGATAAGCTGGATCCAGAAGGACAAATGCTGCATAACTCCACTTATGTGAGGAAGCTAATGGTCGAACCCTGAGACGCAGAGAGTGGAAGGGTGGTTGCCAGGGGCTGGGGCAGGAGGGAGTGGGGAGATGCTCTGGGTGTCAGGCTTCAGGCCAGCCACACGGGTCAGCTCCAGAGCCCTGGTGTGTGATGACACTGTGCTCGGACATGGCCGTTAACATCCATGAGGAGGGAGATCGCGGGTGAAGTGTTCTCAGCACAATGGAAAACTCTGTTGGGCTTGCGTCTTATTCAGGGAGAGGCACTCACATTTGGAGGGAGGAACAAAATAGTGCAGCCCCATCACTGAAGAGCATCCTTAGGGAGGCTGGCTCAGAGGCTGCTGGCCCAGGCGGATCGCTGTCTGCAGGTGAGGCCAGGTAAAGGGGTTGGTGACGCCAGGCGGGGGCATGACACCCACATCTCAGCATAAGGATCGTGCCTGTGGGTGGTGAGATACTCCCTCTAGGAGAAGCCTGGCACTGGAGGGACCAAGGGCCCTGGAACCCGAGCCTTCTGCCCTGCTGGGTCCAGGATGCCAGGCGCTCTGGCCGTGGGTGTGTCTGCTCCAGGCACATGTGCCCTGCTGAGCTCTCATCCCACTTATATCCAGGGCACGTGTAAATCAGGCAGGCACGTGGCACACTCTGCAGATCAGAAGGCTGGCGTGGTCCCTTTGATCAAGAGATTTCAGCAGGGCTTGGTGGGGAGGGAGATGAGCGGGCGGAGCACAGAGGATGTTTAGAGCAGTGAAACTGTGGCGATCCTGTCATGGTGGATTCATGTCGTCGTACAGATTTCCAGACACAGGGGACAAGCAACCCCACGGGCGAAGCCTGATGTGACAGTGGGGATTGTGATGTGTCAGTGTGGGTTCGTCATTTGTAACAAACGTCTGGCCCTGGTGGTGGGTGTTGGTAATGAGGGAGGCTGTCCGTGAGCAGGGGCTGCTGGTAGATGGGGGGACCTCTGTACCTTCCTCCTGATTTTGCTGCGAACCTGAAACTGCTTTATAAAATAGTTTGTGTAAAAAAAAAAAAAAAAGACATCACTTCTTCTAACTTCATGTTGCAATGATGAACAACATATCCAGTCCTCTGCTTCTATAAGAAGCATGGGGCAGCTGAGACCTCCAGAAGTCCTCGTAAGAAGACTCAGATGTCAAACAAGCCTTGGAGTGAAGGAGCAGCTTCCTGAGCCTGGGTCTCCAGCACTCGGCTGCAGCCTTGCCCTCTGCTCTGGGTTTCTTGAAGATAAGAGCCAAAGAGATATCACTCAGCTGGTCTTCAATGATGTATTAAGTCTTGATTTTTTTTTGCCCCCATGGCTGTGATGTCACAGAATTAGATTACCGGCTTGTTTTTATTTTTACAGGTTTACCAGTGTTTTCAGTTACCATAAAAGTGTGAAATCTAGCGTCATGTCAGGGTCTTCTAAATCGTTAGTGCTCTCTGCTGCCGCCCGTGAGAGGCAGTGTCTTTACTCAGCACTGCTTTGCCTGGTTTCTCCTCTGAAGGTTACAGCGCTCCAGGGAGGTGGAAAGGTGGGTGCTGTTCACCCTCAAGAGAAAGGCTCAGAAAGGCTAGACCCTGGTACAAGGCTGGGAACCAGGGCCCTCGTTACCTGGTCATGTTCAGCATGCAGTCAGACTGTCTCCTCATGGGCGGGTGTGACTGTGTGTGTCTGTCCTCCATTAAGAAATGCTCTGTTAAGGACACTCCTCCCTTAGGGGAAATCGGGAGCCTGGCTCTCTCCTTGGGAAGGGGCCTTATAGCCAGCGGGCAGGCGCTCAGTAGATGCTCATTGTTGATGTTCAGTTGCTTAGTCGTGTCCGACTCTCTGTGACCCCATGGACTGCAGCGCACCAGGCCTTCCAGTCCCTCACTATCTTCCAAAGTTTGCCCAAGTTCACGTCCACTGACTTGGTGATACTATCTAACCCTTTCATCCTCTGCTGTCCTTTTCTCCTTTTGCTCTTCCCCAGCATCAGCGGCCCTGGTTCTGGACACAGCACACCACGTCCCATGGGGCCAGGGTCTCGTCCCCTGCTGGGAGGATGCCTTGGCTTCCATCTTGGCTCTGACATGGAAAGGTGCATGGTTGCACAGCTTATTTCATGACGTCTCAGGTTCTTCTGCCTTAATATCACTGTGATATGTTGATGAAATAGTAGTTCTTAATCGCTGCAAGTGAGTGGTGGTGATTACCACTGGTTCCTGGGTCGAATGCAGAGACTGGAATTGGACAGATTTGGACTCCAGCTGTGACTTTACATCTTCTCTCTGAGCCTGGTTAAAGGCCTGTAGAAGGGACTGGGAGACCACTTCCCGGAGAGTCATTCTGCGACAGCAGCAAGGCTGTGTGCCCGGGCGCTTGCCTGGTGGGCACTGGAGTTGTCATCCAGTCCTCGAGTCTCCACGCTCGCTGGGGGCCAGGCCACGTGGCTCTTCCTGGCGCCCTGCCTCCTCGTGTGGCCCAGCCTGCGCCTGCCCCAGGGCCTTTGCACGTGCCCTGTGCCACATGGAGTGTGTCCCCATCCAGCAGCACACTGGCTCCCTGTCTCCCGGGGCCCCCAGAGAGGCCTTCCCAGCACAGCCCACAAAATGACACCCTCCCACCACCTGTCTTTGCACCCCTCCTGGCTTTTCTCCCAGCGTGTCTCGTCGTCCCATCTGTTCCATGTTGGTTGGTGTGTCTCCCCTCCTAGGGAGGGGGCCCTGCCTCCTGCAGGCGGAGACTTTGGTTTTCTCTATTCCTTCTTTACCCACAGCGCCAAGAGCAGCTCTTGGACCTTGTAGGTGCTCAGTAAGTTTGCATCGACCCAGTGAATTTCGAATTTTCTTTGGCAACACTTGGTTGACCCCAGGAGAGGGACACCTCAGACCCTCCTTGTCACCAGCACCTTGCAGGGCCTGGTTCCTTAGCATGTGACTCGCAGGTTTCACACCATCACAGGTGTGATGGGGAAGCCAGGCCTCGACCTCCTAGCTGTGTCCTTGTGATGCCGACATGGCTGTTCTGGGTCAGAAAAGGCAGAGGAGGGCCTATTTTTTGACCCAGAGGCTGAGCAGGAGCCCTTGTGATTCCTCATCCTTCCCTTCCTTCCCCTGAGACCTGGATGGTGGGCTTCCGCCCCCTCTGTGGCCGCCTGTGGACAGCCTGTGGGTCCTGGGACCCATTTCTTGCCTCAGCGTCTTTGGGCCTCTTTCTGCCCAGGTATCCTGAGTATAAGGGGACAGAGGGACCACCTATTTATCTTGTCCTCATCCTCCCCCATTTCTTCCTCCTTCCCAATTCACTTGTACCCCAACAACGTAGGGTAGTGTTTCTTCAGTTCAGTCGTTCAGTCGTGTCCAACTCTCTGCGACCCCATGAATCGCAGCATGCCAGGCCTCCCTGTCCATCACCATCTCTTGGAGTTCACTCAGACTCATGTCCATTGAATCAGTGATGGCATCCAGCCATCTCATCCTCTGTCGTCCCCTTCTCCTCCTGCCCCCAATCCCTCCTAGCATCAGAATCTTTTCCAATGAGTCAACTCTTTGCATGAGGTGGCCAAAGTACTAGAGTTTCAGCTTTAGCATCATTCCTTCCAAAGAAATCCCAGGGCTGATCTCCTTCAGAATCTCCTTGCAGCCCAAGGGACTCTGAAGAGTCTTCTCCAACACCACAGTTCAAAAGCATCAATTCTTCGGCACTCAGCCTTCTTCACATTCCAACTCTCACATCCATAGATGACCACTGGAAAAACCATAGCCTTGACTGGATGGACCTTAATTAGCGAAGTGTTTCTTAGGTTTGTGTAAAGGAGTAAACAAGATAACGGGCCTTGAACAGAGCTTGACAAGTAGAAGAGTTTGAATTTTAGCTAAAGAGAGGATACCAACAAACCATGCTGCTAAGTCACTTCAGTCATGTCTGACTCTGTGTGACCCAATAGATGGCAGCCCACCAGGCTCTCCCGTCCCTAGGATTCTCCAGGCAAGATCACTGGAGTGGGTTACCATTTCCTTCTCCAATGCATGAAAGTGAAAAGTGAAAGGGAAGTCACTCAGTTGTGTCCAACTCTTCACGACCCCATGGACTGCAGCCTACCAGGTTCCTCCGTCCGTGGGATTTTCCAGGCAAGAGTACTGGAGTGGGGGTGACATTGTCTTTTCAAAAGAGGACTTAAAGCAGCATATTAAAACAGTTTAAAAAATAGAGTGAAACGTGTTATATGTAAATTGGCCCCAGGTGGAAAGACAGTTTGGTGATCAGAGGGAGGGTTAGGGCATGTTGTGGTTGTCACTTGGCGAAGTGGTTGCACTGGGTGTGTGACTTTGGTTGTGAGACTTGGGCTGTGAGCTTCTTTGCAGCCAGTTCTAAGAGGATTGGTTAGGGGAAAAAAGATAAAACTGGCTTTCTGGGGGAAAGTCACAAATTTCTGGGCTTGAGATCTGAGTATTACGGTAAATAGTCCGCCCTGGGTAGACAGTCACAATAGGTAAGCTTGCTGTAGATGGAAAACTTGGATGCTTATTGAATTTAAAGGTGTGATTCTCTATCAGTGAATCACTGTCCCACATTGAAGGTATCAGAGCTGCTCCTGCGAGTGATTATGAACTGTGTGTTGGAGGGGCCCCGTCTCCCTTCACAGTATATGGGAGTCAGCACCAGAAGACCAGATCTCTCAGCAACCTTGAGTGTGTCTGGGTCAGGATGGGCTTCCCATGTGGCTCAGTGGTAAAGAATCCGCCTGCCGATGTAGGAGATGTGGGTTCGACTCCTGGGTCAGGAAGATCCCCTGGATCAGAAAGATCCCCTGGAGGAAGAAATGGCAACCCACTCCAGTATACTTGCCTGGAGAATCCCATGGACAGAGCAGCCTGGTGAGCGCCAGTCCACGGGGTCGCAAAGAGTCAGACGCGACTGAGCACGCAGGAGCGTGAAGTCAGTTTCATGAGATCTGCTGTCTGACTGGTGGTTGATAACTGGCTCTAACTGGGAATAGATCAGTGTTCAAAGCAGACGCCGTCGGTTAGCAGGGATTTGGAAGAGCACTCCAGAAGTCATAAGTCTGTAACTTCCTTAGCGGCTGGTTATGTTCACCAAGGAAACGCCTCCACGTTTATTCTCGTCCTGCCCTGCCTTTGGATTCTGTGTGGCTAATAAGAGTGATTGACTGAGCCCACTGGATCTCCTAGACTGTATAGGAATTATTTTTGAAAGGGAAAAGGGAACTCGTCTAGACAAGTGGCCCTAAATAGCACATAATCCAGACCGGTGAGGGGCGGTGTGGCAGGCGGGATCTGCCGGTTAATTTGGACTTGGCTTTCTTCCCTTAGGTGACCTGCGACAAGCCGTCGTGGCCATGATGAACAGGAAGGACGAGCTGGAGGAAGAGAACAGGTACCCAGCTGGGACTGGAGGCACCGCTCCTCCGCAGAAACCCTGCCTCTGGGGCAGGGGGAGATCGCTGTGAAGCAAGTTTTGCTTCCGGGGGCAGAATTGTGACCAGTGATTTCTAATTTTTTTGTTCTGAGATGTACTACTCTATTTTTTCAACTTTTTATTTTTTGTTGGAGTAGAACCAACTGACAGTGTTGTGATAGCTTCTGGTGAACAGCAAAGGGACTCAGCCTTGTATATACATGTATCCATTCTGGGATGTACCACTTTAGTATATATAATGTGGCTTGAGTGTTAATAAGGAATGAAACACTCATGCACTGTCTTAGAACAAACTGAGAGTTTGTAAAGCAGTCTTTTAAATTTTTTTAATTCTTTTTTTTAAAATAGCTTTTGAGATATAATTCACATATCGTATAATTCATAGATTATGTAATTTAAATATCATATAAAACATAAAACTTAAAGTATTCAGTGGTTTTTAGCGTATTCACAGATATGTGCAACCATCTCACCACAGTCAATTTTAGAACATTGTCTCTGCTTCAAAAGGAAGCTCATCCTCACAGCTGTCTCCCTGAGCCCCCTTAAGCAGCGGGTAACCTTTCATTGAGGTTCTGTCAACCACGTTCCAAACACTAGTGTACTTAACATTTTCTCAAATTGGGGATACCTATAGCAAGATGGTGTATGGAGTCTTTTGATTTTCCCCAAAACCCTGTTTCAGACACTGAGAGGCCAAAGGGTTTTATTCATTTTGATTCCCTGTTGAAACCAGGGCTAGATACCAGACAGCTGTTAGCTGTGTTGCCTCTGTCTAGCTTCCCAAACGCGAACTGCTCCAGTGCCGGGACCTTGTCTGGGCTACAGGCTGGTCACTAGAGGGATCTGCCTGCGGTTATCTGCAGAGCTTCTGTGAGCACAAGTCTGCTGGCCTGGGAGTCAGGGAGTAGGTGTGTGTGTGCACACGTGTGTGCACACTCATGCCATCCTCTTATGCTTGCCCCTGAGCAGGAATTGTGTCCCTGGGGATGTGCATTCTGATTCTCCTTTTAAAACTTGCTTTGGGCCCTGCTTGACAAGCTTCTCCCTCATCCTTTATGGAAACGTACAAGAGCAAACAAACATGATTTGGAAAAACAAGTGTTTTTAGAAAGGAATCTTCAGACAGTGTGATTTTTCCAGTGAAAGTTAATCTCAGTGACAGGCTGTGGACTTTGTAGGATGCTTTTTCCTTTTTCAGCTGGGGCCATTATCTTGGAAAAAGCCACAGGTTTTGTGTTACTTTGTAAAGAACAGTAGTTACTGTTGGGTCATTTCTTCCCCTTCCCAGCAAGAGGAAAAAAAATCACACTCAGTTTGTGTTGGGGGGTGGCTTTCAGGCCCCAAGAGGGGAATTTTTTCAAAACTTTCAAGGAGCGTTGAAACACGCCATGTTTATTTTTGGAGCGGGGGGTTCAGTGAGCAGTGGAGGTGGGATGGCTCGGACACCACTGCTTGTGGTCTGGTGTCTCATGGCAAGTGTCCTCTAGATTTAGGAGGCAGCCGCAACAAAGTTAGTAAATGTTTTCGAGAAATAGCCGTTTGAGGTCCGTAGATGGTCACCAGAACCCTGTTTGGTTCAATTCTAGGTGGTAACTTGTGGTTATTTCTGGAAGAGCCGCTGTCTTTTCTGCTATTTAAGACCAAAGGTGACAGACATTCAAGCGAATGTGTTTGCAGGGTGAACATGCTCCAGATACAGTATAAAGCACGCTCATTGCAATGTCAGGTTATCCATCTCCGTAAGACAGTCTGTATGCTTGTTTAACCTGGAGGTGGCGACGGAGCAAGGGTGAGGGCATTTGTGAGATTGTGGGCGAAGGAGAAATGAGACTCCCGTCGTCCGTCAGATAACTGGAGCCTATCTTCTGTGTTTGTGGCTCAGGTGGTTTGGCTTTTTTGGCCTGTCCTGGCAGTGCTTCCGTTGTTAAATCTCACACGTAGTGTGGCTGGGCCGAAACGCCTGGGTTGAGCACGCACACCTCAGTGTGGGATGTCCGGGAGGGGGCGTGCCTGGGATTGGCTCAACTCACTGTTTAGCTCTCAGAGCCAGGCCTCTGGTGGTTCCCCAGGGCTCATCCTAATACGTCGCAGAGACTCTTGAGCAGAATTGGGTAGCTCCTCAAAGCAGTTTGTACGAGATGGACGTGAACTGCGGTTTCTGCAGAACCTTGTGGAAGATGAATGAACTAGGACTTGACTCGGTGAACTCCGGATTGGCAGCCTCTGAACAGGTGGGATCTCCTCCTCCTCCCAGGTCACTGCGGAACCTGCTTGATGGTGAGATGGAGCACTCGGCCGCGCTCCGCCAGGAGGTCGACACCTTGAAGCGGAAGGTGGCTGAACAGGAGGAGCGGCACGTCACGAAGGTCCAGGCGCTGGCGAGGTAGGGGGTGGAGGGTCTGGGGGGCCCTGGCAAGGTAGAGGGGCGGAGGGGCTGGGGGAGGCGCTGGCCAACCCCCAAGCACACCTTTCATCAGTACGTACTAATTTAAAGTGACAAATGGAAATAATACTTACATAGCTGAAATTTTAACTTATTCATGCACATGGTTCAAAAATACAAAAGTCACGAATGGTTAAACTCTGCGATCGCCGGCTTGCCCCTGAGGGTGGGCAGCGTCACCTCCCAGAGATGCCCCCTTGTGTACTCGAGCAGATGCGAACATTCAGATACATGAACTTTCTCTTCTTCTCATCTTCCTCCTCTCCTCTCTTTCTTCCTTGATACAAATGGTCCAGTATCCTGCACCCTACTCCCTCCACAGCTTAGAGACTGTCCTGCGCTGGGTACACAGACCTGCCATCTTTCTAACGGCTCCTGGTACCCCACCCCACTGCAGTAAGACTCATTTGGCCGATGTGCCAGCAGCCAGGTGTCTGAGTCAGTTCTAGCCCTTTGCTACTTCTGATAATCTTCGCAGTTGTCACTGTGTCCTCATATGAGTGTATTTGCCAGAAAAGTTCCTGGAAGTGGAATTGCTGGGTCAAAGCACTGTGTTTTTCTTTTCTTTTCTTATTACTTACTTGTTTAGTTTATTTGGCTCCTCCGGGTCTTAGTTGGGGCACATAGGATCTTTGATCTTAGTTGCAGCCTGTGGGGTCTAGTTCCCTGCCCAGGGACTGAACCTGGGCCCCCTGCATTGGGAGTGTGGAGTCTTAGCCACTGGAGCACCGGGAAGTCCCCAGAGTGCTTTCTGAGTTGGATGAAGGTTGTCAACCTGCCTTTAACGAGGGCTGGGTCTCCCCCAGCACAGCCCTGCCTCTGGCAGATCCAGCTTTGGGGGTCTTTGATAAAGTCACAGGTGAAAGCAGTGCTGGTGAAATATTTTTCGTTTCCCTGATGCAGAGTATGGTTGACCCTCTTTAAGCTGAGTCATCTTATTTTCTTTTCCATGACTTTGTTTATATCTAATTAAAGAAAACTGTAAAGTACCACCCCCCCACCACCTCCAAGCTCCAACTGCCATAATGAGATTTTACTGAATTTGTCACATGCAAACATATTTTTATGGGCTCTACGTGAAATCTCCAGCCCGTCACTTCCTAGGCTGTGTCCTTCTACCATAGTAAAAGCTTCATAGTCACTGTTTTTATGTGCCAGATGTGGCATTTCATTGAGCTAGTGCACCATAGGAAATAACCATTTCAGATTGCTGGACCTTTGAGTTGTTCCAGTTTTCCCCCATTTTATGTAAGATAAGCACTTTCACTGGTTGTTCTTTGTTGTTGTGTTCAGGCACTTAGTTATGTGTGACTTTTTGTGACCCTGTGGACTGTAGCATGCCAGGCTTCCCTGTCCTTCACCATCTCCCAAAGTTTGCTGAACTCCACTGAGTCGATGATGCCATCCAGCCATCTCATCCTCTATTATCACCTCCTCCAGCCTTCAATCTTCCCCAGCAACAGGGTCTTTTCCAGTGAGTCGGCTCTCTGCATCAGGTGGCCCAAGTATTGGAGCTTCAGCCCTTCTGATGAATATTCAGGGTTGATTTCCTTTAGGATTGACTTGGCCTGATCCCCTTGCAGGCCAGGGGACTCTCAAGAGTCTTCTCCAATGCCATAGTTCAAAAGCATCAATTCTTTGGTGCTCAGCCTTCTTTATGGTCCAACTTTCACATCTTTACATGACTATTGGAAAAACCATAGCTTTGACTATATGGATTCTTTACGACTACTTTAAAAATAGATTGGGAGATGCATCTGTCTTATAAGGGAGGTGTGGTGGGGGAGCCCAGGGTGAAGAAAACTCGACCGTGGCAGCATTGCCCTCCCCGCGCTGTCAGCTGCGGTGAGTGACACTAATGTAATTGTTATGTATATGTAACGGGAAGTTGGCAGCGTGATCCCATATTTATTTATTTTTTTGGCTGTGCTGGGTCTTCTCTGTGGCGTGTAGGCTGAGTAGTTGTGGCACACAGGCTTAGTTGCTCCACTAACTGTGTCCCCTGCCTTGGAAGGCAGTTTCTTAACCACTGGACCACTGGGAAGTCCCCCTGTGTTTAATTTCAATTTGAACTTCTCTCCTGCATTCATGTTTGAAAATGACACATCCAGAGCATCAGAAGCAAGTCCCAGGTGCCTGATTTGGCATTTTCTCACCTGGCCCCCATCTTACCTGGCCATGCCAGCGTTCCGTGGTGCGATTGTGGTTTGTGTTCTCAATAAAGACTGTAGTCGAGACCCGGGTTCTGAATCATTGAAGACAGACAGACTTCCATCCTCTGTCATTTTTTATTGTGTCAGGAGCCAGCTTAGCCTTGAGTTGCTGCTCCATTGCTTGCAAATTGGGTGTTGGGTCTGAACTGCTTCACTTCCACAGGCATGTGTTTCTTCGTTTATGAAATGGACGGGATGGTCTTTTCCCCCTGAGAGGGCCCACTGAGGAAAGTATGTGAAAGTCCATAAGGCAGCAGAGAGTGATTGTAGTGTGTTTTACAATAAATGTGTTTTGAGTATATGATAATTTTGGGATAAATTTTCTTTAGCCCATGAATGAAATAGAAAAAGGTAACTTCTTAACCACGCTATTCTGTAATCTGGTTTCCCCAGTTAAACAATGGGGTAGCTGAGAGTTTGGGCTTTGCTGGTGGCTCAGGGGTAAGGAATCTGCCTGCCAGTGCAGGAGACGTGGGTTTGATCCCTGATTCAGGAACATCCCCTGGAGAAGAAAAGGGCAAACCCACTCCAGTATTCTTACCTGGGAAATCCCATGGACAGGGAGCCTGGCCGGCTACAGTCCCTGGGGTCACAAAAGAGTTGAACACAAGTTTAGTGACTAAACACACAGGCAGCTGAAAGTTTAAGGTGCCTGAAAGTTTGCAGGTAGAAGGAACTTGGATAAAGCGGGCAAACACTTCAGGAGAAAATGGCCCGAAAATGGATGGAGCAGTGGGACGTGTTTTGAAAGACTCGACTGCTAACATTGCACACGGACTTCTGCCAGCTGTCAGAAGCTTCTCCTTGCTTCTGGCCGCAGGAGGAGCGGCCGTCCGTGTTGTTGGATGGTGGGTCCCCGTTGATCAGCTGTGGTTGATGGCCTGGGAGTGCTGTCATCCGTGGGTCACAGGCAGGGTGTGGAGGGTCAGGGCTGGGGACGAGGCCCAGATGGCTGCACCAGGGCAGCCCTTTTCTAGGTCCCTGTGTGTCGAGGTGGCAGGTTTCATAATGCGGGTAGTTTAGCCTAGTGGTTGGTGGTACTGATTCTGGCATTGGATCCTGGGGGTCCATTCATGGCTTTGCTGCTTATTAGCTATTATAAGTTACTTAACTGTCTCTGTTTCCTTGGTTATAAAATGAAGAGAACTCTATCTCATAGAGAAGTTAGATGATAAAATGAGAGACCATATGTCAGCTCCATGAATGGGCTTCATAAATGCTCAAACACATTGCCTATCATTATCATTTTTCTCTAGGATAGTAATTGTATTATTACTAAGAAACCTTGCCTAATCAAAAGTTGTATTTTAACAGCAGTGGTGCAGAAAGAATTAAGAATTAGGCTATTTCAGACACAGGGCAATGAAATTATTTTTGCTGTATTGCTGAGAAGCGTGTTCGGGTGTGTGTGTGTCTTCCTGTCCCTGAGTATAGAGTTGTGAAATGCGGACATCCCTGAGCAAACGAAGCGTCTTATTACACATTCATTTTGCTCAGAATTAATGGCTTTCCTTTCATGCCATCACGGCTCAACAAAGAGCGAGCTCATATACGCAGCCCAGTGCCTTTGTGGCGCCAAGCGTCTGCGCCTTTCTGGGCGGAGGCCTCGTGATCAGTAGCGGTTCAGGATCAGTCAGTCTCCCTCCCTGGATAATGGATTGCCTTACTTCCTGTGGAAGTAAGAAATCTCAAGCTCAACAAAGTCTTAGTGTTTAAGCACAGGGAATTGTATCCCATATCCTGTGATAAACAGGATAGGAAATGGAAAAGAACATGAAGAGGAAAGTGTGTGTATATGTGTGTGTGTGTGTGTGTGTGTGTGTATGTGTGTGTATAACTGAATCAATTTGCTGTATAGCAGAAACATACAACATTGTAAATCCACTGTATATACTTTAGTTAAAATAAGCTCAACCTGTGACATAGGTGTGAGCAGAAAGAAAACACGTTAACTGAGCAGAAGGACCTCTGAGGAATGCAAGCGGCCAGGGTTGTGGGGTTGTTGGGGGGCATTTCTGATTCTGCTGTACTTGTTTGTTTGTTTGTTTGTGTGGCGCATCAGGCCTTAGTTGTGGCACGAGGGAGCTTTGTTGTGTCCCGTGGGCCCTTTCCCTGTGGTGCACGGACTCTCGAGTTGTGGAGCGCTGGCTCAGTAGTCGTGACACACAGGCTTAGTTGCTCCACAGAGTGTGGTATCTTCGTTCCCCAACCAGGGATTGAACTGGCGTCCCCTGCATTGTAGGGTGGTTTCGTAACCACTGGAACACCAGGGAGGTCCCAGGCTCTGCTTTTTTTGTTTGTTTGTTTTAGATACCCTAGGCTGTGTAACAAATGATCTCCAAACTTGACAGCTTAAAAACAGGGAATGTTGAGGCTCCTCCACAATTCCCATGAGTTGAGAATGTGAGAATGGCTAAGGGTTTCTCATAAGGTTGTGGTCAAGTGTTAACCAGAGCTGTGGTCGTCTGAAGGCTTGACTGTGGTGGAGGGTCCATCTTGGAGCTCACTTGGATGGCTGTTGGCAGAAGGCTTTGGTTCCCTGCCACACTGCTCTGTAGGGTTGCTCGAAACTTGGCAGCTGGCTTCCCGGGGTGAGTAACCCAAGAGCAAGGGAACACACCCAACACAGAAGCCACTGTGACTTTTATGACCTAATGCCAGAAACGACAGACATCACATCTGCTGTATTCTGTTGTCATGCAGCTCAAGCCCGGTTCAGCACAGAAGGGGTCTACACATGGATGGCAATACCAAGAAGCAGGGGCCTTGGGGGCCACCCTGGAGGCTGCCTGTCACACCTGCCCTGGGACAGCACTGCCCCAGTCTTCCTGGGCCGGGTCTTCCTCCCCTCCATTCTGTCCCAGTGCTTTGGCAAGAATAACCCCACTACTGCCCCGCCGGGGCTCCAGCGCACGGCAGATGTCACCGGCCTGGACAGTCAGCTTGTTCCATCCCGAGGCCACCACGATTGGGCCATGAGCAGTCCCTCAAGAGAAAACCCATGTGCTGGCAGAGTCGTGGAAATGAGGACTCAAGTCCCAAAGCCAGAAGGGCAGAGTCATACATGAGACAGAAAAAGGGAGACTTCCTTTCTCACCCTTTCATGATGCTCCATCCTTCAGTTCTGTTGTTTTCTTTCTTACAGCATTAGGATTTTCCTAATATATGTTTAGGTCATCATAATCTTTTCCTTCAAACTTTGAACTCTTTATTTTGTGTTGAGGATACAGCCAATTAGCAGTGCTGTGGTAGTTTCAGGTAGACAGCAAAGGGACCCAGCCGTATATATACATGCATCCGTTCTCCCCCCACCTCCCCCCGCCCCACCCCCCCACCCCCATCCAGGCTGCCACATGACATTGAGTAGAGTTCCCTGTGCTTATGCGGGTGGTCCTTGGTGACTGTCCATTTTGATGTTCAGTTCTATGTCATTAAAGAAACATGTTCTGGAGGACTGTTTCAAACCCATTAGGTAAAGCAAAGCTGCAGTCAGAGCGAGTGGAGACCAGAGTCCAGTTTTTGTCTGTATGTCTTTCAGAAGATTAGCATTTGCTTTGCTGCCTGATTCTAAAGGCCTGTGGTTGTGGCCTGAGAGTTGGGAAGGAACTGAGGATGGGGCTCCCCCACTAGAAGAGTTGCTGTAGTATCATTTCCTGAAAAGCTACACCTTTTATTTTCCCCATGCTAGAGAATCAGCCATCAGTTCAGTTCAGTCACTCAGTCATGTCTGACTTTTGCGACCCCATGGACTGCAGCATGCCAGGCCTCCCTGTCCATCACCAACTCCTGGAGCGTACCCAAACTCAGGTCCATCGAGTCGGTGATGCCATCTAGCCATCCCATCCTCTGTCGTCCCCGTTTCCTCCTGCCCTCAGTCTTTCCCAGCATCAGGGTTTTTCCAGTGAGTCAGTTCTTTGCATCAGTTGGCCAAAGTATAGCAGTTTCAGCTTCAACATCAGTCCTTCCGATGAACACTCAGGACTGATCTCCTTTAGGACAGACTGGCTGGATCTCCTTGCAGTCCGAGGGACTCTCAAGAGCCTTCTCCAATACCACAGTTCAGAAGCATCAATTCTTTGGCACTCAGCTTTCTTTATAGTCCAACTCTCACATCCCTACATGGCTTGGTTTAAAAAAGTTTTTTCCCTCTTGGTTGGTTGTAGGGGTTGAACTCTTCCCAAGCACCAAGGCATCAGCTCTGATCTGTCTAATCTGGTCAAGATAATTCCATCTCCTTTCCGAAATGATTGGTTCAGGTAACCATGGCTTGACCCAACTTGGATTTAGTTCAGGAGATGAGCATGAGGTCTGATTCTGGCCATGGAGATGTGGTTGAGGTTTGCTAGGGCTTTGGAAGAAGATGGTCCTTTGCTTGTTGGATGGCTGGAGTGGCTCCCTTTGGAACATGTGCTGTGAGGTTCAGAGGATGGAACTGCTGCAGCCATTTTACCACCATGAGGAAGAAAGCCTCAAGGTAAAGCTCACTCAACAACTTGGTAGGGAGAGAAGGGGTAAGAACATTTAATGTGAAGTGATGGGAACCCACCAGGAACTGGCTTGTGAAGAGGTGCCCTTGATTGGCTTGTGTAGCTGACAGATTTGGAGAAGCGCTATTGCCCTGCCCAGCTGGACCCAGGGACCCTGGGGGTTGTCATGCGGGATCCATATCCTTCTATATCTCCCCTTCTTTTCCTTGGTCGTAGCTTCATTCTCAGTTCTGCTTTTCTCGCATGGTGACAAGAGGGACCCCAGGCATCACTAGGCATAAATCCTGTTGGCTCAGTACCCAGAGGAAGGAGAGCGTGTCTTCTTGAAAGCTCGTGAGAAAGTTCTGGGATTCACTCATTTTCCTGGAGGGATGTGTTAATCCTCGCTGTCCCGGCCTGTGTTACGTGTCCCCTGGAGCCAGGAGATAGCTTGCTTTTCCTTACCTGGCCACACGGAGCAAGAACAGACGACAGGGGCATTTTTTCAAAAGGACAGTTGGGGAGCTCGTTCTGTCATGATGGGGCGAGTGGTGGTCAGGCAGAGACTGTGGGTGTCCCCTGCCATGGGCTGAGTGCCTTGTCACATTTGGAGATTGTTGGTTTCCCAGTGTAGAGATTCTGGCGCCCTAGAGCTAGCCCTCCCATGAGTGATGGTGAAGTCTGGGCTTCGGGTCATCCCAGTGTCCCGGCATGTCTTTCCTTGGTGGGATGTTAACATCAGATACAATTTGACCTTGTTAGCAAGGGCCTGGTTCAGCCACTTTGGCCTCCTTAGATGTATAGTTCTCGGTACCAACCTCAGTATCCCTTTAAAATGAAAATCAACCCTTTTATTATACTATCCTGAAATGAAATTCATAGCTAACACACCCTGCCTGCACAAATAATTTAAAAAATCAGTATAATACCCTAACTCTAATCAGAAGGAGAAGTAATAGGGAGGTAATTTATAATACAAAGTAGACTGCAATATATATAGGCTGGGCATGACCTTGCCTGAAAAACATGAAGTGGTAAAGTGCCCTTACTTAGTTATAATGCACATGTTTGGATTTAAAGGCGGTCAAGTCAGAAGTCACTCTTTAGAAGAAATGCAGAAAATGGAAGAACAGAGCATGGGTGGGCCCTAGGGTAAAAACTGGTATATCCAGTGTAGAGTTAATGTGGGGATAGGCTCAGATTACAAACAAGCTTTTTTTTCATTTTAAGTTGACTGCACCGGGTCTTAGTTCTAAGCAGCACTTAGGATCTCTGATCTTCACTGTGGCCTATGAAAGCTTTTTTTTCAGTTGTGGCCTGTGAGATCTAGTTCCCTGACCAGGGATTGAACCCAGGCCCCCCCGCATTGGGAACATGGAGTCTCAGCAACTGGAACACCAGGAAGTCCTTACAAACAAGCTTTTCACCCACATGAAGGGCCATCAGGATGATAGGAAGCAGGGCGTGATAGAGTTTGCTCTTAGTCTTTCCGGACAGCTTGTAGCCTGGGCCCCACCCTCTTAATCCTGGTAACTCCGTCATCTTGGTGACCAAAAGCATCTCCACACTTTGGCCTTGCTTAGCCTTTGCCATGCATTACAAGTCATCAGGGAGCTTTAAAACAGCGTCCACACCCAGTTGAGAACCACTGCTTTCACCCTTTCTGTATTCTTGTCTCCAGGTTCGTAAACGTACCTTTAGAATTTTGTTCCCAGTGCCTTGCGGTCCACGGTCACGTGGCCTCTCTTTGGTGTCCTTGGCTGGGGACCGAACCCCATCACATGGCTACTCCGTTGAGCCCCTGGCGTCCCCCTCCCTTCGCTGCTCCCGTCCTTCACTTCTCCTTGAGCAGGAAGCTGGCATCCCCAGGTCTCTGGCTCTCTTGCCCTGCTGGGTCTCATTAGCTGAGGGGGCTGTGCTCTTCATCATTCCTCAGCATATCCCTGTCAGCAGCTGACAGGTCCTTAGTCATGAACCCCAGAGCAGCCGAGGAGAGCTGAGTGCACGGGGGTGGGACAGGGGGAAGATGGGACATGCGTGTCCGGGCAGAAGACAAAGCAATGGCCCAGGAGGAGGAGCTGGCTTCCTGAATTTTAATGCTGCTGGGATCCAGTGAAGGATGGCTGGTCAGTTAATACCCATTCACTGATAAGTTGATTCACCTCATCAGACACCTATTCTGAGTGAGCTGGGTCCATCAGAGTGAAACAGGATATAGCTGACTAACCTCTAGGGGCTGAAAGTCAGGGAAGGAACATATAAACACAGACTCTAACCTTTCGCTGCTAATTCCCCATGCTCTGGTTAAGGTGGCTGGTCTTGGAAGGAAGTGCAGGGCAAGCCTGGACCCCAGTCCAGCCTCTTCCATTTTGGCTGCACTGGGTCCTTGTGCTGTGCAGGCCTTCTCTGGTGGTGCTACGTGGGGGCTTCTCTTGTGAAGCATGGGCTCTAGAGCACGCGGGGTCAGTAATTGTGTGTGGTCTTCCCTGCTGGCTCAGATGGTAAAGAATCTGCCTTTAATGCAGGAGACCTAGGTTCAGTCCCTGAGTTGGAAAGATCCCTTGGAGGATGGTAGGGCTAACCTACTCCAGTATTCTTTCCCGGAGAATCCCATGGACAGAAGGAGCCTGGTGGGCTGCAGTTCATGGGGTCACAAAGGGTTGGATGCGACTGAGCGACTAACAATTACTTGCCCTCCGGCATGTGGGGTCTTAGTTCCCTGACCAGGGATTGAACCTGTGTCTCCTGCACTGGCAAGCGGATTCTTAACCACTGGACCACTAGGCAGTCCCTTGAGTCCAGCTTCTGTAGGACTGGACTAGAGTGAGGTGAGTGAGGCCCCTCGGTGCAGAAAAAGGGAGGTGCTTGCTCACTCTGAGGGCCCTGCAAGTGCTTCTGGTGCTTCTAGATGTGATCTCAACTGGTCATTCCACCCCTGATGCTGCTCATCTAGAAACCCGAGGCAGCGGTAGTCTCTGCTTGTAGACAGCATGCAAAGGATACTGCGGGGCCAGTGTGGAGCACGGTGCGTGCCCTGCCTAGGTCCTTAGCAAAGGCCAGCCGTGTCTGCACTTACCAGTTCCGTGTAAGTCAATTTTCCCTCCATACAAGGCTGCACAGAGTCATTTTCTGGAGTTAATCTCACCTGCTGTTGCTCAGATGTAACTAACTATCTAATTAAGAATTTTCTGGGCTGAGGAACTACATGCTTTGTTTAGTTATGGCTGTAGGTACATGGCGGTTACCAGGGGAGCTTTTAAAACTGCGACTACCAGACCGTCCTCCAGACCAATTCCATCAGGATCTCTGGAGGCAAGACCCAGACCGCTGAGGTGCAGCCAAAGTTGATAGCACGTGGCTCAGAGCAGTGCCTTTCAAACCGCAGCATGCCTGCCATGCCCCTGGGGGTCACGGTGGCCCTCAGCCTCTGATTCCATGGGGCTGGGGGATGAGGGGCCTGAGAGTGAGCATTTGTGGCAAGCTCCCCGGGTGGTGCTGACGCTGCCGGCGCCCACGCCACACCGTGAGGGGGCCTGGGCTCACACCGATGCTGGTGATGAGCTTAAAGAGGAAGTTCAGTGGTTCAAAACACCTGGGCTGTTAGAATGCGTGAAGGTACTTGTGATTGTTTTTCAAATCTCAGAACCAAGTCAGGCTGTTGGCCTGTTTGAAGTGTACAGAGAATGCTATACGATCACTATAAAATTAGCACTATTCAGGTTTGTTGTCTCTGCTTTCAATTTTATTTTTAATGAACTCTGAACAACATGCCATCTTGTTGTCTGTGGGTTCTGAAAGATCTGCGTGTGGGCTTTTAACTCGAGCCTATCCTTCTGCAACTTGCCTGGCTTGACCCAGCATCAAGTGGAAGGCTTTTAGGTTAAGATGCCCACAAGGGGGATCCTGGGCTGGAATTCAGTCATAACTGGCCAGTGTAAGATTTCTTAAAAAAAAAAAAAAGCTCTTGTTTTTCTGCTTACAAAAACTACATTTAAGTTGTGAAAGCAACACAACAATTTGAAATGGAGAGGAGAGTCCTCAATCTCATGACCCTAGCATGACAGTTATTCCTATTCTTTGTCCACTTAAGTACAATTTTTACATGGGCATGTAACCGTTAGCATGTACATGTAATTGTAAAAAGAAGTATAGTTGATTTACAATGTTGTGTTAGTTTTTAGCATGCAGCAAAGTGATCAGTTACATGTGTGTGTGTATATATATTCTGTTCCAGATTCTTCTCCATTATAAGTTTTTACAGTATATTGAGTAGAGTTCCCTGTGCTATACAGTAACGTTTTATTGTTTATATATAGCAGTGTTTATCTGTTAAGCTCCAGCTCCTAATTTATCCGTCCCCTCCCATTTCCCCTTTGGTAAGTATGAATTTGTTTTTTATGTCTGCGTCTACTTTTGTTTTGTAAACAAGCTCATTTGTGTCATGTTTTAGATTCTATGTGAAAGTGATGTGACATGGTGTTTGTCTTTCTGGCTGACTTCGCTTCGTGTGATCATCTCCAGGTCCATCGATGTTGCTGCAGATGGCATCATTTCATTCTTTTTAAACGACTGAATAATACTCTATTGTGTAGATATATCACATCTTCTTTATCCATAAATCTGTCTCTATAAATATTTGGTTGTGTCGATTCTTGGCTGTTACAAACAGTGCTTCACTGAACACTGGAGTGCATGTATCTTTTGTTGAATTAGAATTTTCTCCAGGTATATGTCCAGGAGTTGGATTGCTGAATCATATGATAGCTATTTTTGATTTTTAAAGGAACCTCCGTACTGTTTTTCATAGTGGCTTTAAATTTGCCTCTAACAGTGTGCAGTGCGGACGTGCTAAGTTGCCTCAGTCGTGTCTGACTCTTTGTGACCCCGATGGGCTGCAGCCCACCAGGCTCCTCTGTCCATGGGATTCTCCAGACAAGAATACCGGAGTGGGTTGCCATGCCCTTCTCCAGGGGGTCTTCGCCTTCCAGGGATCGAATCTGTGTCTCTTATGTCTCCTGCTTTGGCAGAATAGTTCTTTACCACTGGTGCCACCCGGGAAGCCCCACCAACAGGATAGGATTTATGTATACATACAATTTATTATTCTGTTTATAATATTTTCTTGTGTTTCTGTGTAGATTTCAAATGATGTTTAAGTAGAGATTTTTACCCTTGGAATAGAAAGAAAGTGCACAAATTACACAGAAAGGTTTAAAGAAGAAAATCACTTGGACACAGTTACTGTTAATGTGTTTTATTCCATTTATGTGCACATTCATTTTACACAAATCAGATCATTTTGAGTTCATACGTTGATGGTCTGTTTTGAAAACCACTGAGCAAAGTAACATGTCCTCCTCCTCTTCTCTTACACGGACATTACTTATGATGGTCGTGTAGAATTTTGTGTTTAGATATGTCTTTGTTTCTCATACCATTTACCCCCTTCCCATCTTTATAGCAATAGTCCTTCTGTGAACATTTTTTGAGGGGGTGGGTCAACTCTTCCTTTAGTTAAAAAAGTCTTAAGCTGGATTTCCAGAATTGGAATTCTCATTTTAGAAAGTGTGAGTGTCTGTATAGACTTGTGATTCAGAGGAAAGAGGTCTCGCTTAACCACTCCTGTCCCATCAGTATCTGGAAAGCCTGCTCCTCCCATCAGTGTCTGGAAGGCCCGCTTCTTTGGCCTTGTCAATGACTGTTCAACACACTGTGGTTTCAGTTCAGTCGCTCAGTCGTGTCCGACTCTTTGCGACCCCATGAATCGCAGGACGCCAGGCCTCCCTGTCAATCACCATCTCCCGGAGTTCACTCAGACTCACGTCCATCGAGTCCGTGATGCCATCCAGCCATCCCATCCTCGGTCGTCCCCTTCTCCTCCTGACCCCAATCCCTTCCAGCATCAGAGTCTTTTCCAGTGAGTCAGCTGTTTGCATCAGGTGGCCAAAGTACTGGAGTTTCAGCTTTAGCATCATTCCTTCCAAAGAAATCCCAGGGCTGATCTCCTTCAGAATGGACTGGTTGGATCTCCTTGCAGTCCAAGGGACTCTCAAGAGTCTTCTCCAACACCACAGTTCAAAAGCATCAATTCTTCGGCGCTCAGCCTTCTTCACAGGCCAACTCTCACAGGCATACATGACCATAGGAAAAAAACCATAGCCTTGACTAGACGGACCTTAGTCGGCAAAGTAATGTCTCTGCTCTTGAATATGCTATCTAGGTTGGCCATAACTTTTCTTCCAAGGTTTACTTTGTATTCTTTCATGTGGGTTAGCGTTTAGGCTGCATCTAGTTTCCTGAGATTGCAGGTAAAGGTTTGGGAGATATTCCTTTGTCTGTGGCTTGTTCTTGCCTCTGTCAGTTTCTTCCCTCAGCCTGTATTTCAGGGGTGAGGTCACAGGGCAAAGGATTTGAGGGTTGAATAGCACACAGGTGGTCTGGTTCTGGCTCCAGGGCGAGGCAGGAGGACCCCCACTAGAGCTTGAGCCGGTCCTGTCATGGTTTCCTCATTGCTTGACCTCTGCTTTCCTGGCCATGAAGGTGAAGGTATCCTTGGCGTGATTGATTTCCCAGCTGACTTTCCTTCTGGGAGCAGAGGTGGGAATCCCAAACGCACCCATTACCTGAGCTTGGAACCGTGGACACTGGAGACACACATACCTCCCTTCAGGGCCTTTCAGAAGTCTGTGACCTCTGTCACTTTCCCTCGATTTTTTTTTTTTTTTTTCCAAATGAGAATGGTGGGTAGGAACAGCTGGAGAAACAGGAGCACGGCAGCGTCTCTTAGAGCAATCATGTGCACGGGAGAAAGCCACGTGCTTGTTTATTTTCTCTAATGCCTCTTGAATGCAATCAAAGACCCAGGTTTTGTTGCCGAACTCGAATTTTTAGGGAGTAAGCAGCAAGGTATATTTGCAGGCCCATCTGCATCTTGGAGCCCATGCCCCTGTGGATTGGCTCAGCGTCAGAGCCATTAGCCGTTGGTGCCAGATGTTCCCCACAAAATGTGCACCAAACGTGGACTTGGGTGGTTCATCAAGATGCGAGAAACAAACAGCTGTTCAGGGAAGAGGGAGCTGCTTGTGTCTGCAACGTCGCTTGAGCCCATCGCTTTTCCCCATCAAAGCTCAGAAACAGGAGGAGATAAAAATTACCCCAACCAATCAGTGTGATAGAACTCTCATTAAAAGGTTATGATAATTATCTACGGGGAGGCAAATGTGTTTACCATTCATTAACGCTCCGCTTGCTGTCTTTTCTAATGAGAAGTAGGTAGAAATGTCTAGAGGAGTAAATAAAAATAAGAGAATGGCTTTGCGGGAGAACAGAAGAGCCCAGGAAAGGAGCCCATTAAATTGAGAGAGAGAGATGACGGGGTTTGTGTTACTTGAGAGAAAATGGTTGAAATGAAACAGCCAGACCTGGGTGATCCTAGGAGCTGGAGCCCTTTGCTCCCTTGAACGGCCTGGCTTCTTCCTCTTGGCCTTGGGAGAGGCAGAGTTGGCAACCTGGTTCTTCGCAGAAAATAATTTTTCAAACCTTGCCTTTCCGGTGCGGTTCACAAGGTGGCAATTTCCATGTCACTGAACATGAAGGCTGGGTCTTAAATATAGCCAGCATGTGAATGCCCTGCAGGCGGTGAGAGTGGCGGTGACGTCACTGCCAAACCGCCTCTTGTTATTTTGGAGCCAAGGAGGGGAGCAGCAGGAAGCTCAGGGAGAGGAGATATTCTCGGCAGCGGCAGTAATGCACTTTCAGGAGAGGCAGCTGTCACGTCTACTGGCTCTGGAAGTTTGCAGAGTTTATTTGTTCCGTGAGCAAACAAAAGTTCACTGAGTTCATCCTGGGTGCCAAACGCAGACAAGGTACAGACACGTGAGACACTCACCTACAGTCACGCGGCTTACGCCAAACAGCCATCACAAACACATTTTTATTTTAGGCAGAAGAACTGTTTCTTCAAATGTAGTCTTTCTTGGAAGCTCCAGATGTAGCCTACCTGAGAGCTGAGCTGCATGGATTGGAGTGGAGGGCGGCTGGGTCTTGGAATACCACCTCCTGAGCCCCTAAACCCCTACATGAACCACACCGAAAAAGGCAGTTTAGAAATGATCAGCTTGTGTGGAACAGGTTTTCCTTCGAGTTCGTTTCCCTCGTTTCTGGTGACGTGGAATAAGGAGTTGTTAGGACTGAACAAAACCTACAGAGGGTCCCTATAGCTCCTCCACGGTGAGACTGTTTGCTATCCCTGGGTGGTTTTGCTGGAAGTGGAGTTAACTGTGTCTTATGAGACATTCCTGTTTACCTCCTCCGTCAGCTGTTGGTCTGTCAAGTCTCATAGTTCAGTCTCTCCCTTTCTCAGTCCCCTGTGTTTTGCTCTTTTCCTTTTTTCTGTAGCATCGATCATCTGCTATGTTACTGATTAGAATCCGGTGTTACTGCCTTTCCTCTTATGCTGTACACCTCGTGGGGGCAGGGACCTTTGTCTCAATCTGTTCACAGGTGGGCCTGTCTTGTGGGCTTGTGCATTGCCCAGCAGAGCTAGAAATTTGTCAGATGAACAAATGAACAGAACAACATTTCTGTGTTGTTGCTCTGCTGTGTTTGTTAAAGTTTCTAAGGTCCTCATGGTCTAAGACAGCTGCTAGAGCCCCAGCCATTATATCTACATTCTAGGTAGCAGGAAGGGGGAAGCAGAGGAAGGGTAAAAAGACTATGTGCCAACTTTTTAAAGGAGGTTACCCGCAACTCACCCAAAACATTTTCTTTTACATTTCATTGGCTGTACTCTGTTAGGGTTCATGTATTGCTGAAGCCTGGCTTGGAGAATTTTGAGCATTACTTTACTAGCATGTGAGATGAGTGCAATAGTGCGATAGTTTGAGCATTCTTTGGCATCTATTTCTGCCTTTCTTTGGAATTGGAATGAAAACTGACCTTTTCCAGTCCTGTGGCCACGACTGAGTTTTCCAAATTTGCTGACGTATTGAGTGCAGCACTTTCACAGCATCATCTTTCAGGATTTGAAACAAACAGCTCAACTGGAATTCCATCACCTCCACTAGCTTTGTTCGTAGTGATACTTTCTAAGGCCCACTTGACTTCACATTCCAAGATGTCTGGCTCTAGATGAGTGATCACATCATCATGATTATCTGGGTCTTGAAGATCTTTTTGTACAGTTCTTCCATGTATTCTTGCCACCTCTTCTTAATATCTTCTGCTTCTGTTAGGTCCATACCATTTCTGTCCTTTATCGAGCGCATCTTTGCATGAAATGTTCCCTTGATATCTCTAATTTTCTTGAAGAGATCTCTAGTCTTTCCCATTCTGTTTTTTTCCTCTATTTCTTTGCATTGATCGCTGAAGAAGGCTTTCTTATCTCTTCTTGCTATTCTTTGGAACTCTGCATTCAGATGCTTATATCTTTCCTTTTCTCCTTTGCTTTTCACCTCTTCTTTTCACAGCTATTTATAAGGCCTCCCTAGACAGCCATTTTGCTTTTTTGCATTTCTTTTCCATGGGGATGGTCTTGATCCCTGTCTCCTGTACAATGTCATGAACCTTATTCCATAGTTCATCAGGCATTCTATCTATCAGATCTAGGCCCTTGAATCTATTTCTCACTTCCACTGTATAATCATAAGGGATTTGATTTAGGTCATACCTGAATGGTCTAGCGGTTTTCCCTACTTTCTTCAATTTAAGTCTGAATTTGGCAATAAGGAGTTCATGATCTGAGCCACAGTCAGCTCCTAGTCTTGTTTTTGTTGACTGTATAGAGCTTCTCCATCTTTGGCTGCATAGAAAATAATCATTCTGATTTCAGTGTTGACCATCTGGTGATGTCCATGTGTAGAGTCTTCTCTTGTGTTGTTGGAAGAGGGTGTTTGCTATGACCAGTGCATTTCCTTGGCAAAACTCTATTAGTCTTTGCCCTACTTCATTCTGCATTCCAAGGCCAAATTTGCCCGTTACTCCAGGTGTTTCTTGACTTCCTACTTTAGCATTCCAGTGCCCTATAATGAAAAGGACATCTTTTTGGGGTGTTAGTTCTAAAAGGTCTTGTAGGTCTTCATAAAACCATTCAACTTCAGCTTCTTCAGCGTTACTGGTTGGGGCATAGACTTGGATAACTGTGGATATTGAATGGTTTGTCTTGGAAACGAACAGAGATCATTCTGTCGTTTTTGAGACTGCATCTAAGTACTGCATTTCAGACTCTTTTGTTGACCATGATGGCTACTCCATTTCTTCTGAGGGATTCCTGCCCGCAGTAGTAGATATAATGGTCATCTGAGTTAAATTCACCCATTCCAGTCCATTTTAGTTTGCTGATTCCTAGAATGTTGACATTCACCCTTGCCATCTCTTGTTTGACCACTTTGAATTTGCCTTGATTCATGGACCTGACATTCCAGGTTCCTATGCAATATTGCTTTTTACAGCATCAGATCTTGCATCTTGATCCTGATGTTCAAGCTGGTTTTAGAAAAGGCAGAGGAACCAGAGATCAAGTTGCCAACATCCACTGGATCATGGAAAAAGCAAGAGTTCCAGAAAAACATCTATTTCTGCTTTATTGATTATGCCAAAGCCTTTGACTGTGTGGATCACAATAAACTTTGGAAAATTCTGAAAGAGATGGGAATACCAGACCACCTAACCTGCCTCTTGAGAAATCTGTACGCAGGTCAGGAAGCAACAGTTAGAACTGGACATGGAACAACAGACTGGTTCCAAATAGGAAAAGGAGTACATCAAGGCTGTATATTGTCACCCTGCTTATTTAACTTCTATGCAGAGTACATCATGAGAAACGCTGGGCTGGAAGAAACACAAGCTGGAATCAAGATTGCCGGGAGAAATATCATAACCTCAGATATGCAGATGACATCACCCTTATGGCAGAAAGTGAAGAGGCGCTAAAGGGCCTCTTGATGAAGGTGAAAGAAGAGTGAAAAAAGTTGGCTTAAAGCTCAACATTCAGAAAACGAAGATCATGGCATCCAGTCCCATCACTTCATGGGAAATAGATGGGGAAACAGTGGAAACAGTGTCAGACTTTATTTTTGGGCTCCAAATCACTGCAGATGGTGACTGCAGCCATGAAATTAAAAGACGCTTACTCCTTGGAAGAAAAGTTATGACCAACCTAGATAGCATATTCAAGAGCAGAGACATTACTTTGCCGACTAAGATCCGTCTAGTCAAGGCTATGGTTTTTCCTGTGGTCATGTATGGATGTGAGAGTTGGACTGAGAAGGCTGAGTGCCGAAGAATTGATGCTTTTGAAGTGTGGTGTTGGAGAAGACTCTTGAGAGTCCCTTGGACTACAAGGAGATCCAACCATTCCATTCTGAAGGAGATCAGCCTTGGAATTTCTTTGGAAGAAATGATGCTAAAGCTGAAACTTCAGTACTTTGGCCACCTCATGCAAAGAGTTGACTCATTGGAAAAGACTCTGATACTGGGAGGGATTGGGGGCAGGAGGAGAAGGAACGACCGAGGATAAGATGGCTGGATAGCATCACGGATTCGATGGACATGAGTCTGAGTGAACTCTGAGAGATGGTGATGAACAGGGATAAACAGTGGTCTGTGTTCCGTGCCTTGGACATAGTAAACTCTCATAGAACTACACTCAACATAGAAAAACCCACTTCTGTTGGACCCGGTTCTGTGGACATCAGTATATCAGGTTGGCCTCATGGTGATTAACAAAACAGCTTTTGAGTCAGAAAGACCTTGGCTCAAATTTCTGTGTGAAGCTGTGCTACCTTTGACAAGTTATTTTACCTCTCTGAGCCTCAATTTAAAAAAATCTGTGAGACGGGGATAATAGAGAACCTCTTCAAGGGTGAGGGTGAGGATTAAGTGAGGTAATGCAGGTAGAGAAATGTGGCCTGGTGTCTGAAGCCCGGAAAGTTAGTAAATGGATGTTGTTATATGTTATCACAGTCCTCAGGTATTTTCTAGATGTCATCCACAGATGACAGATGATTTCTGTGTTCCAGAAGCTCACAGAGGGCATTCTGGAAAGAGAGAACCGTTTGTGCAAAGGGAGAGAGGAAGGAAGCAGGGTGACATGCTGACAAAGCTGAAGGTTGCTCTTGATGGCTGTGGCTCAGGGTCCTGGAGTCCAAGGTATGTCTGGGGAGTGACTGAGAAAGGTTCTTGAAGGGCAACTTGGGGACAGAGCCCAGAGGCCCTAGTGAGGCATTTGGAGATTGGGGAACTATTAAGCAAGGCCTTTAGGAAGGAGAGTAAGGGATCAGATCTGTTCTATGGACTGTCCCCCTCCAGGGCCCCACGGAGAAGTGGATGGAAGAGGGGAGGGGAGAGTCTGGGCTGGAGATGCCCTGAGCTGTTCAGGTAAGAGATGACTCTGGTCACAACTAACCAAGGCCTGCGATTCTAGAGGGAAGATGTGGGTGAGAGCGAGGGAGCGTCTATACTGGCTAGCATGAGGCTACTTGTCCTTCTGGGGTCAGAGCCTGTTTTCCCAGTAGACTTGGTTACATGTTGGGTGGAAGGACGATAAACAGGATGTCAGTGAAGTATTGCATACGCCCAGCATAGATTTCCAGGTAGACGATCAGATCAACCCAGGTCCTTGCTGTGCTGTGCTTAGTTGCTTAATGGTGTCGGACCTTTGCACCCCATGGGCTGCAGCCCACCAGGTTCCTCTGTCCATGGGGATTCTCCAGGCAAGAATACTGGACTGGGTAGCCATTCCCTTCTCCAGGGGATCTTCCCAACCCAGGGATCAAACCCAGGTCTCCCTCATTGAAGGCGGATTCTCTACCAGCTGAGGCACCAGGGAAGCCCCACATTGTTGCTAGCACCAGTATTTTCACTGTAGACATTTAGTTCTGAGCCTGTGCCTCTTTGTTAACCTGAGCCAAGCAGTGGCAGGTCTTTTGAAGAGCGAGTCAGCATTGAAGCTTTAAAAACCTGCACCCGGTGCCGAGGAACGACAGCTAATGAACAAATGATTGCCCATCAGTCGCATCTTGAGATTGCATGTGCGAACCTGCATCCCTTCGTTATTACTGTGGCCACAGGGGCGGCTGGCCTCGAGCTTACAGGAAGGAAGTCGTCCCTGGGTCACCCGTGGGGTCACAGCCTATGGTTTCGGTTCATTTGTGCAGATTGGGGCTAATTTGTTTAGGTTCTTTTATCTGAAATAGAAATTGCTCAACAGAGACAAGAGATGTGGTCATTTAACAAACAGATGTGCTGGGATGGGGACTGTGAGGTGGGATGTGACCTAGGTTTTCCTCCAGGTTCATTGCTAATAGAGGTGACCTTGGCTTTCAGAAGACTTTATCCAGATCAAGATGCCTTTTCTCCCTCTGCCATGTGACCATAGAGAGAAACTTCTAGTTGTTGTTGTTCTGTCGCCAAGTCATGTCCAACTCTTTGCCACCCCATAGACTGCAGCACGCCAGGCTTCCCTGTCCTTCACCATCTCCTGGAGCTTACTGAGACTCATATCCATCACGTCAGTGAAGCCATCTAACCATCTCATCCTCTGTTGTCCCCTTCTCCTCCCTCCTGCAATCCTTCCCAGCACAGGCTCAGTAGTTGTGGCGCACGAGCTTAGTTGCTCCGCTGCTTGTGAGATCTTCCTGGACCAGGGATCGAACCTGTGTCTCCTGCGTTGGCAGGCAAATTCTTTACCACTGAGCCACCAGGAAGCCCGACAGCCACTCCTGATGGTCATCAGATGGTTTTTGTCCTGTGCGATTGTGACTTGTGCAAGAACTCTCTCTCATTCTGTCTGTTGCTGTAGGGTTTTCTAGTTCCCGCCATGGCTGCTTTTAGTCAACGAGGTTGACAGTTTAAAAAGGGGCTGAGTCCTTCATTTCTGGCTGCCAGGAGGGACATTTCATCTTCCAGAATTGTCTGATTCTGAACACTCCATCTTGCTCCCCGTCTAAACTTCTCGGCCAGGCTTATCTCAGATTGTAACACATGCTGAAAATGCCCCACATTTTGCCTTTCCTCCAAATCTTTATGGTGAAAGCAGCTTCTTCAGGGTGTTTTATGTAGCAAGACATTGTGACAGGAAGACAAATTGTGGAGCTTTAAATCGAAGAAAAACAGAAGGCTATTTGTCTGATGTGTTCCAGTTCTGTTCTTCTCCCTTCCTTGAGTTTGAATCATGGATACAATTTCCTTTTGCGTTGAAGGTTAAACTGCTGGAAGGTGGTTTCTCAGGGAATGTTCTGTTAAAGCATTAAGAACAATTGGATGTAAAGTCCTTTCCTTTTTCTGCAGATTTTACATGGAAATCATTGAAAGTGTGGCCGTCTTTTACTGTTTCTTCAAAGAATTCTAAAAGCCCTGGAATGAAATGCATTTTAGGGGGTGTCAGGCTGCAGGCTTAACCATAGTTGCCCAGAGAGAGAAAACACATTCTTAATTTTGGAGGTTGAGGCTGAATCCCTAGGCCTGAGTGATCTTGGTAGGGCAGGCTGTGCCCTCCTCTTGGAGGCCCCTGCAATGGAGTAGGCTGTTCTTTCCTTCCTGGTCTCACTCTGGTTCATAATTATGTATGTGAGCGCATCTGTGATTAGTCTGTCTCCTCTGCGAGAGACTTGAGACTCGGGGGTGTGGCCTGGAGGGGATCTTGGCTTTTGCTCTCATCTCTGGCCCTTCATTCCCAGGTCTGAATCTAACACACAGGGGATGCTTGGTATCTTTGAAATCTGAGGAATGAGTGAAGCTTAAGTCAGGCTTTCCTTCTGGCTCTCCACCCCCGGCCGCCCCACCTGTGCTTCTTTCTGTGAGGTGCCCTTCTGCTGGCATCTCACTTGTCCATTTCCTGTGGTGCTGGCCGACTCTCCTTTCCCCCAACCCCAGGCTCCTCTGGTGTTTGTTGCCAGAGTGGTAATCTGAGGAGAAACCCCAGCCCACAGGAAATGGATTTGGTTGGGAGGTTTGTGACGGTGTAATTAGGTCATTGTGTGTGCTTGGAAATATTCTGAGTATGACGTTGGTAGAAAAGCATTGTATTAATTCAGGAAACTCAGAACATGTACAATTCAGCAAGCCTTTGGGAACACTAGCGAACACTGAGAAATGAGATGCTGAATGTTTATCTTCTTGAGAACCCATGGGTGGGGTGAGCCAGGGATACAGTCATTAGCAAGTAGAGGAAAGGGACTGGCTTGGGTGGAAGGACTCCAGACCCCTCAGTGGCCTGGAAGAGGCCCAGTCCTTAGTGAGAGGCAGTCCCGAGTGAGTTTGAGTAGAGGTTGCTGCCATGTGCTTTGATGGAAAATGAAAGGGCAGACTGAGCTGGGTGGCTCCGAGCACCTTGGGCCTGAAACTGTCTCTAGTTTATCCTGCTGGAGCGGCCACACCAGCCAACAGGCCCAGTGACATGCCCTGGACAGCCAGGGCTGACCTGGGCCGAGTCCTGACCCCTCGCTTCCTGCTGTGTGACTCGGGCACGCCTGAGCCTGTGTGTGAAGTGGGGCTGTGAGGATGAAATGCAGCCCGAAGCCCCGTGCTCAGACCTGGTTGTTGACCACTAAGTGTAGACCCTGCCCCACGTTTCCCAGTTCAGGCCCACCTGGAGGTGAAATCTCGTTGGTCCATGGGGGTCAGCTGTTTCTCTAATGGTGGATTCAGGTGGATTCAGGATGGGATTTGCGCACACTTGCTGTTGGTTTTAGTTCAGCCCTCTTGTCAGGAACACTCTGAAATTAGTGTGATGTGGGTGTTGGTAGCAAGCTTGTCTTGTTCATTATCTTAGCAATTAGCCCAAACGGAGCTTCCAAGTGACCCCTGCCGAGGACACCAGCCCGGCAAAGGCTTTTGGCTCCAGCAGTGGCTGGTTCTTCTACAGGGCGTGATGATTCCCGCCAAATTAATCCCCAGCTTTGCCTAATCCTCATTGCCAACAGAGCCTGCAGAGTACTCCAGGGAGTTGGCTGTGTTCCCCACTCCAGCATTCTCTCAGAGCTGATGGCTCAGAAATCTATGTGTTTGGCTGTGTCTCTGAACAGAGGCGGGGTCTGAATCCTGGTAATCAGAGAGCCCAGCAGTGAGCAGAGATAGGAGGATCTGAGAACTCTCACCATTTCACTTGATAGACTTTGGCTTCAGATGTCCTGGACTGAGCTTTTTCCTGCAAAGATGGTGAAATTTCACTAGCTATGCTGATGACATTTGAGGCCCCCTAGACGGAGAAGGCGATGGCACCCCACTCCGGTACTCTTGCCTGGAAAACCCATGGACGGAGGAGCCTGGAAGGTTGCAGTCCATGGGGTCGCTGAGGGTCGGACACGACTCAGTGACTTCACCCTTACTTTTCACTTTCATGCATTGGAGAAGGAAATGGCAACCCACTTCAGTGTTCTTGCCTGGAGAATCTCAGGGACAAGGGAGCCTGGTGGGCTGCTGTCTATGGGGTCACACACAATCGCACACAACTGAAGTGACTTAGCAGCAGCAGCAGACTACATCTGCTTGGAGATGGAGCACTGTATTCATTAGGAGTTTATCTCACCAGTAGGGAGGAGAATAGAAATCTCTACTGACTAAGAGAACTCACACCTTGTGGGTACAGGGTTCGTGCCCCTGATGAACCTCCCTAGGAGGGAGGGAAATCAGGGGCATTTGCTAAAGTGTTGCATCCTATGCACACGGCAGACCCTGTAATTAATCACTGCTCTCTGCTGTAACCCCATCTAAGGTCCTTGATATCTAAGTGCCCCAGTATTTCGAGTCCCTAGCATCTAAGTGCATCAATATCTAAAGTCCCAGGCGTCTAAAGAGTCCAAGTATCTAGAGTCCCTGGCATCTAAGTGTTCCAGTATCTAAGGTCCCTAGCATCTAGTGCCTCAGTATCCAGGGTCCCTAGCATCTAAGTGCAAAAGTATTGAGGGTCCTTGGCATCTAAGTTGCCCAGTATCCTATACCCCTAGGGTCTAAATATACTACTCCAAGGTTCCTAGCATCTAAGTGCTGGACTGGCTGGGTCTCAGTCATCTCTCTGCACCAGGATATAAAGACTCTAGTATATAAGCGTCCCAGGATCTAGGGTCTGGTCCCTGGCATCTTAGTGTCCTGGTGTCTAGGGTCCTTAGCAACTAAGCGCCCCCAGTATCTAGGTTCTCTAGCATCAAAGTTCTGAATTATATAAGGTCACAGCATCTCAGTGCCCCAGTATCTAGCCTCCTTAGCATCTAAATGCTCAAATATCTAGGGTCCTTACCTCTAGTGCCCCTGTATCTGAGGTCCTTAGCATCTCAGGGTCCCAGTATCCATGGTCCCAGTATCCATCTAAGTGTCCCAGTGTGTAGGCTCCTTACATCTAAGTGTCCCTGTATCTAGGGCCCTTAGCATCTAAGTGCATCAGTGTCTAGGGCTTTAGCATGTCAGGGCCCCTGTATCTAGGGTTTCTACTATCTAAGTGCCCTGTATTATCTGAGGTCCTTAGCATCTATCTGCCTTAGCATCTTGGGTCTCTAGCATCTCAGTGCCTGAATATCTAGGTAGTCACTTCTGGTCCGAGTTGTTTCTTCAGTGAAAACCTATTCTTTGCCTTTCCTATTTCTGTGAACCCTAATAAGGACGTTATGGAAAGGACGGGCTAGACAAACATCTCAAATAACGTGATTCAAAGACCTCGGAGGATGGCAGGCTTCACCATAGTCAGGAGGAGCAGCGAGCCCATACTCACGGGCAGGTGTGGTGATGATGCCAGTGAAGCTGAGTGTCCGCATTCTGTCCTGTTCCTGCTGGGGCCCCAGAACTTCCTCCACGCCACTTTCTCTCCATATCTGTGCTGCAGGTGGGCGTCGTAGTAGTAAATGTCAGGCTGTAACGTGAAGAAGCTCTTGTCTGCATGGAGAATGCTGGGGCTGCGTGTAATTTGGACCCGCAGTCTTAGTCCTCTAAGCTGCGTCCGGGGTGACATAACAGGGGTGAGTGTGCTCTTCTGGCAGCTCAGGAGCTTTGAAAGGTCACCGCCAGAAAGATGGTCTGAACACAGCGGTGAAGAATTCCGTGGTGCTGTTGTCTGACTGCGTGCCTGAGTGATGGGCAGAATAGACAGATTTACTGGGACGCAAAGGTGACTGGCTGTCAGCCCAGGAGTGGGCTGGAGGCAGCTAAGAAGGACTTTCTGACTGATATGGGTTTCTTTAGGGGTGGTGAAAGTGCTCTGGAATCAGTGCTAATTGTTGTGGAATCTTGGGAATATACTGAGGTCGACTGAATTGTGCATTTTAAATGAGTGAATCGTGAATTATGTATATCTCAATAAAAGTAGAAAGCAGTACATGGGGATTTTAAGCTAAACAAAATCATATGTTCATAACAGCTGTCATTAGTCAAAGACTGGAAAACTAACTGGGCACGAGGCTCAGTACCGTTCCCTGTTTTTTTTTTTTAATATTATTATTATTTTTTATTATTAAATTTATTTATTTTTTAGATTACAATACTGTATTTGTTTTGCCATACCCTGTTTGATGATGACTGTGGAGCATCAGCATGAGGCCCATGGTGACTTTCCCTTTGGGTCCAAAGCAGTAGAGACTTGATTGCTTTCTTCTCTGGCCCTGTGCTGTGGCACCACATATGTGCATGCCTTTAAGATACCCAGTCATTTTTTTTTGGTTTTCCTAATTCCACTCAGAGATGCTGATGTGCTGTGATTGATCAAAGCACACACCAGTTACATTTTTGACAGAGATCCAGTAGTAACATTTTCATCTTTCATTTGCTTCACAGTTATCCCCCCCCGAGTGTCTGTCTGGTACTTCACAACAGTCTTGGGGTTGATATGATTAATCTCACTGATGGCCCTTAAGTGACACTGACGTATTTTCTGACCTTCAGACGTATAGATATGCACGTGCCTTGCTCTGCCCCAGGAAGCCCACCTTGATGGGCTGGGTCACCAGGCTCCGCCGCTTGGCCCCTTTTAGTCCAATGGGAGGCTCAGGCAGGAGGAAGGCAAGGTCGGAGCATTCTTCTTCCAGCCCCTACCTGCTAGGCTGTGGGTTGTGTTCTCGTCCTGGGGGCCACGGCTCCTTGTCTGTCCACCTATGTCCCAGTGGGTCTGGGAACCGCTTCCTCTCTCCCCATCCAGGCCTGGAGGATTCTACCATGGGGGTTTCCACCATCACCAGCCCCTGTGTCCCTCCCCATTCTTCCTGGTTTTCCTTCACCTCCTCTTCCCCTTGGTAGAGAGTCTCTTCATTAAGCCCCATGACCTCTGGCTTCATGCCATGTGTTTCCTGCTGGGCTGTGACTGAAACGCCAGGCCTGGTCTAGCTTCATGACTTTGCACTTGGTTATTCCCCCTCCAAGAGACTCTCTTTCCCCAGGTCTTGGCCTGATGAATCCTTCCCAGACTTAGCACCGCTGTCACTGCTTGAGGGGCCTTGGCTGTCTGCCAGCTAAGTCACTCTATCCTAGTCTCAAGGCTTCCTTTCTTCATAGTACTTTGACCTTTAAATCATCTTTGACGTAGTTGACTGGCTTGCCTTGTCCAGAGCATCCTCCTAAGTTGACCAGGAGTCAGCAGACATTTTCTGTAAAGGGCTAGAGCATAAACAGTTTCGTCTTTGCAGGCCATAGGGTCTCTGTTGCAGCCGCTGAAATCTGCTTCTATAGTAGGAAGGTGGTCACAGATAAGACATGAATGAATGCGTGTGTCTATGTTCCAATAACAGTTCATTTACAAAAACAGTGGAACAGAAATTTGTGGTTGTTGCTGTTCAGTCTCTAAGTCGTGTCTGACCCTTTGTGACCCCATGGACTGCACCATGCCAGGCTTCCCTGTCCTTCCTTATATTCCAGAGTTTGCGCAAACTCATGTCCTTGAGTCAGTGATGCCATCTAATCATCTCATCCTCTGTCACCCCTTCTCCTCTTGCCTTCAGTCTTTCCCAACATCAGGGTCTTTTCCAATGAGCTGGCTGTTTGCATCAGGTGGCCAAAGTATTGGAGCTTCAGCATCAGTCCTTCCAATGAATATTCGGGATTGATTTCCTTTAGGACGGACTGGTTTGATCTCCTTGCTGTCCAAGGGACTCTCAAGATTTGTGGTAGGTGAATTTTATCTCAGTAAAGCTATTAAAGCAACAAAAAAGGCAGCACAATGTATTTGGCCTATGGGTCATAGTCTGAGAACCCTGAACTAGACTGAGAACTCCGTGAACATTAAGACCTTCCTGTCTTACTCATTTTGGGCCCCAGATTTGGATGGGGCCTGTGCCATAGCAGGCGTGTAGGATATGGTCCCTGAATGCACATATAGTGAACACCCCTGTGTAGGTCATTGTGTTGAGCAGTGGCAACAGTGGACAACCAAGACAAAACCCCTTTGACCTGGCTGCCCTGGAGGACACACAAGCGTGTATTCATTGTACAGCACAACTAGTGGTCCCGATGAAGGGGAAAGTGCCTTGTAGGAGCTCACAGCTGACTCGGCTCACCTGCTGGGAAGATCGGGAACTGGCCTTTAAGGGGAGCACCCTTGAGCTGCATCGGGTTTTGGCAGGTGGATGGGGGCGGATATTAGGAAGGCAGGCTTTTTGAGAAGGGTGGGAGGAGTACGGTATGTTTGAGGGACTGGACTCTGCAAACCCAGGGCAACATAGGACCCAGAGGAACATTCTGGACAGGGGCCAGATGCTGGAGAATCCTGTGTGCTGTGTGGGACTTGGTGGTATGTCCTGGCCTGGAGGAGGCTGTGCTGAAGAATTGTCAGCTGGCACGTTGTCATCATGGGTGGCACAGAGGCTGGGCTGGGGGCGCAGGTGGCGGCAGAAGACAGGCTGTCTAGAGTCTCCTTGCCTACAGGCAGGTCTTGGTCTGGGGTGCGGTCTTGAGAAGATACATAGTTCTTCAGGCTGTATTTTACCTTCAGCCAGGACCACAGACTGTTCCCTGCCTTGAACTTGGTGTGGGTGTGAATGGAAGGCAGGCTGATGGATGGCACTGCTGTTGGTGCAGGGGGATGAGTGGGCGATGACGAGGAGGGTTCATGTCTCCACTTTCTAGTGGGGTGGGGTGGGGAGGAGAGATAGTCACAAGGACTCTAGACCCTTGAACAACTCGGGTTTGAACCGCATGGGTATTTTTCCGTAGTAAATACTATAGTACTGCGTGGTCCCTGGTTGGTGGACTCTCTAGATGCGAGGACTATACCGAGGGCCAACTTTAGGTTGTATGCGAATTAACCCTCACGTTGGTCAAGGGTCAACTGTAACTGAAAAATTTCTGAGAGTGAGTACTGAGAAGATGGTAAAGAGTGGTGGATGTGAAGCAGGTGGGGGGACGTATGCGGGCAGCTGTTTCCCCAGTTGTTGTTCAGTTGCTCAGTCATGTCCGACTCTTTGTGACCCCATGGACTGCAGAGGCCAGGCTTCCCTGTCATTCGCTGTCTCCTGGAGTTTTCTCAGTCTTGTCCATTGAGTCGGTGATGCCATCCAACCATCTTACACTCTGTCACTCTCTTCTCCTCCTGCCCTCAGTCTCCCCCAGCATCAGGGTCTTTTCCAGTGAGTCAGTTCTTCGCATCAGGTGGCCAAAGGATCAGAGCTTCAGCATCAGTCCTTCCAGTGAACATTCAGGCCTGATTTCCTTGAGGATTGACTGGTTTGATCTCCTTGCAATTCAAGGAACTCTCAAGAGTCTTCACCAGCACCACTTGGTGGGGGATCAGGGATGGAGGAGTTGGGATTGGAAAGTTGAGAAGGCACCAAATCTCCCATGACTGGGGCCAGATTGATCCAGACAGAGGGAATGCCCTGAGGTGACGATGAGTGTGGGGTGTGTAAGGATTGCAGAGAAGGCCAGTGTGACCAGTGCAGAACCCTTGAAGGGGAATGAGATACAGAATTAGCCTGGTGATACTCCAGGAGCCCCACCGTGCAGGCAGGCATAAGAAGTCTGGGAAACAGAATTTCCAGTTAATTGCGATTTCTAGTGAATAGGATACTAGCTAGCTACGCCACTTTAAGAGAACTGGTACCCTAGTGAATTGGGCTGCTTCCCAGGTGGCGCTAGTGTATAGAATCTGTCTGCCAATGCAGGAGACCTGGGCTCAATCCCTGGGTTGGAGAGATCTCCTGGAGAAAGAAATGCAGCCCATTCCAATATTCTTGCCAGGAGAATCCCACGGACAGAGGAGCCTGGTGGGCTATAGTCCATGGGATCACAGAGTCGTACACAACTTAGCAACTGAACAACAAGCATGGTGATTTGTTATGTAGTGGAGTTTATAAGACCCTCTTGGGAATCCTTGATAGCGCAGGTTCGAGGCTTTCAGAAGTCGAGCCGTTGCATTGTTGCTTCTGGCCCAGCGTTACAACTTTGAGATTTAGTACTGTTTACGAGTGTGTTCCTTTTCAGTTGTTAATATTAAAAAAAAAAAAAAAAAACTTCTCACTTAGAAATGGGCTGGCATTCGAAAGCTGTGTGAGCAGTCTGAGCATTTGGCTTGTTTTTAATCCTGGAATTTTCTTATTTTGGGCAGTGAAATTCACATGGAGTGTGTTTATTCATGCTTCCTTGACTCACTTCTCCCACGACTGTTCTTGAATTTGCATTGCCACTGTATGAATGAATCAAGAATCTGTCAGGTTTAGTCTTTTGAGGAACAGATAAGGAGAGCTGATCAGAACTTTCCAAGAGGCATTAGCTTCTTATTAAGTGGAAAATACTTGGTTTTACATGGAAGCGAGTGTAAATAGCATAGGCCCGTGTTTTTGCTTTGGAATCATCATCACTCGATCTGCCTTGCAAAATGTAATTGTCCTAAAGCATAGAGTAGGTTGAATGACACTCACTTGCAAACATCTTTTTCCTATCACAACGTGCTTTCTAGTTATCAGATGGTGTGATATGATTTGTCAAGACACTCAGCTTTTAGTGGCATGGAAAGTGGCTCTGTCATTTCTTTTGTCTCAAGTCAACTCGCTTATGCTTAAGAAACAGCAAGAATAATCTGTGCAGTCAAAATTGTCGATCCTTTCGTTTCTCAATGCTTATTCAGCTGAACATTTTTTTTATAAGCCTACTTTATAGTCCTGTTTTTATCATTCAAATATTAAAAATAAACTTTGATTCCCAGAGCACATTTTGAGGGCATGTGTATCCTTTAGGGCTCTTGGTGATAAGTGTCAGAAAATCCAGTGCAAATTAACAGAAGCAGAAAGGTGATTCAGGAGCTCCCATGAGCCAGTTAGGTTTGGCTTCAGGCACAGCTGGATCCAGGGTCATTTCTGTTCTGTCTGTCTGGGCCTCCTTTGTAGAGTTTCTGCTTTCCCTGTTTTCCACGCATGAGATAGCCACAGCGGCTCCAGACCTCTTGTCTTTTCAGTGTTAATGTCCAATGGCCAAGACAGAGTTTCTGGCCTCGGAGCTGTCAAAGAGGAGACTTGGGCTTGACTCTCTCTGGCTCATATTGAGCCCAAACATAGGTCCATCCCTGAGTTGGTCCCTGTTGCTGGGAAGAGTGAAGGCCAGATTAGCCTGCTCTGAATTCTGTACCCACCCTCGGAGGTGAGGTAGGTGGAGGGATCTACTCCCAGGTGGGCATCCTGGGAGAAAAACAGGTATGCAGTTGATGTTCCTGCGTGCTGCCCCCTGAGCTGTGTCCTGTCTGTGTGTATCCCCCTGGTGCCCCACGGGAGCCCAGTGCAGCGCCTCACCTCTACTGGTTAGATTCAGAAATGTCCTCAGAATCTGACTACCTGTCCCTGAGAAGCTGCAGGTGAGGCTGAGTGCAGGCTGGCCAGAGAGGGCGCTGTGGGGGCAGGGCTGTGTTCCCAAGTTTGCAGACAAGGATGGTCTCTCTTGTTACACAGATGAATATTTTTATTTCCCTAATTACCTTTATTTGGCTAAATTTTAGAAAATAGAATATAACCCGTCAAATCTGTGAGTTTTCATATTCCACTGTTTAGGACAAGGTGATGAAAGAAAGTGGGTCAATTAAATATCACAGAAACATTAGCACGGGTTCCGTTGTTGTTCAGTCACGCAGTCATGTTTGATTTACGTGACCCCATGGACGGCAGCACGCCGGGCCTCCCTGCGGTGCAAAGCTTGAGAGTGACTGCTGAGCGCGCAGACCTGGCCCAGGGACAGGTCAGGGGGTGGATTTTGAGGCAGAGTGCCCAGAGCCCTCTGGCTCTGCGCACATGGGCTGTGTGACCTTGGACTTCTCGCCTCCTCTCTCTGGGCCAGTCCCCCTTGAAGTGGGGCTTCCTTGGAGGGGTGGTTGGGAGGATTATGTGAAGTGCTTAGGATGGTGCTGAACACGTGGTCCAAGTTTAGTCTGTACTGGGTATCAGGGGTCGTCGTACCCATAGCACCAGTACCACTGCTAGTAGAATTAGAGACGTGCCTCAGGGTTAAACGTGTGGTTTGGAGGGTCAGTGAAGTAGGGGCATTAGTTCATTACAGAGATGTGTTCACTAAGCCTCTGCCCTGTGCCGGCTGTGGGGGTGAGCAGGCAGGGCTCCAGCGCCTGCGGTCGAGGAGGGGGCCTCGTTTTGGTTGGACCCGATTATGTCCTTTGGGTCATTTCATCATCACATCCTTTCACCACCTACTTCTCAGGTGCTGCTCTTTGGTGGCAGAGCAGGTTGGGGGGCAAATTGTAAATCCACAGCTCCTGGAACGTGTGAAAACCCTGTGTGTCTTTCCTCCCTTTGAGATTCTCTGTTTAAGAACTGCCACCAGCCGCTTCACACATTAGAGAGTGTGTGCGTGTGTTTAAAATCAGTGGAACATGATACACTTTAAAAAAATGGTTGCAGAGAATCCCTGGTCTAACCTAATGCTGTGAATTTAATAACTGTAATTACTGGTCTGCTTGGACTATTTATGTTAATTTTGCAAAGCAATATTAACTTTGGACTGCTGCATGGACCTCCCCTTAGAGGGGTCTGCCAGCGGTCAGTGATGGTGGTCAGCCAGGGACGTTCTATCTCGACTCCCCACGTGGCTCATTAGCTCGATGCCTGTCTCTTTTGCATCCAGAGGGAATGTTTGACTTTATGAGGGACCCTGTAATAAAGTCTTCCCTTTGCTGGCTGAACCAGGAAAACTGACTTCCTGGCCAGCTCTCAGCAGGTGAGGTCCTTGTCCTCATTTGGAAATGGAAGTGCTGTGTCATTTTCTCCCCTCCTCTTGAGGAATCTGAGTTCAGTGATCCATGACTGTACCAGGTGGTTGGCTGACTCAGAGCTGGAGTCACCCAGTGGTCTTTGTCTGAGCTCTGCCAGGGAAGCAGGTGGGTCAGCTGGAGAGAGGTGACCGGCGGGCCACCTGTCTGGCCATCCAGACTGGCCAGACAGTCACCTCTCTCCAGCTGACCCGCCTGGAGCCTCTGTGTGCCCTAGAAGAGTGCTCGACATGTCTCATAGCTCACCTGTCAGGATTGGCTTCCTCCTCCTCAGTAATGTGGTCATTAATATGGTCTTGGCAGCCACCACTGACCAAATGCCTAGGGTTGGGAGATCCAGTCCTTGATTCTTTTATCACCACCATCATTAGTTATGACACTAACGATTATGGCAGCTCACATACACTGAGTGCTTACTTTGTTCCAGCCATTGTTTTGCTGCAGTTGTTCAGTTGCTCAGTCGTGTCCGACTCTTTGTGAGTCCACAGTCTGCAGCACAGCAGGCTTCCCTGTCCATCACCAACTCCCGGAGTTTGCTCAGACTTACGTCTGTTGAGTCTGTGATGCCATCCAACCGTCTCATTCTCTGTTGCCCTTTCTCCTCCTGCCCTCAATTTTTTCAGCATCAGGGTCTTTTCCAGTGAGTCATCTCTTTGCATCAGGTGGCCAAGGTACTGGAGCTTCAGTTTCAGCATCAGTCCTTCCAATGAATAGTCAGGGTTGATTTACTTTAGAATTGACTAGTTTGGTCTCCTTGCTGTCTAAGGGACTCTCAAGAGTCTTCTCCGGTGTCACAGTTTGAAAGCATCAGTTTCTCAGTGCTCAGCTGTCTTTATGGCCAGTTTAATCTTCCCAAAGCCCTGATTTGACACATGAGACCTTGGCACAAAGAGGTTAGGCCACTTATCCAAGGTACCCTTGCAGGGGAGCAACCCGGCCAGGATTCAAATTCACATAGTGTGACTCTAGAGCTTAAGTTGTCAACTATGGCCTGTGGGCTCACCATCCATTTTTGTAAATCATGTGTTGCCTGTAACTCAGCCATGGCCACCCGTTTACCCACTCATTTACAAATTGTCTCTGGTGGTTTTTGCATTACAGCAGCAGAGTTGAGTGGTCTGGCCCTTTTCTGAAAATGTTTGTCAGTGCCTGCTCTGAGCCCAAGCTCTCAGCCGCTAAGCCTTGCTGAAACTCACAAAGAAAACTAAAAGCACAGAGTTGGCACCACGTGCCAGGCACTGGGAGACAGTGATGAATCAGTGGACATGTGTCACCTTCTGGTGGGGGGCAGGTGGTAGCTAGGTACTTACCTTATTAGTAAATGTGTGTTTATAAACAGAACTATCTGAAAGGAAAGCGTAGGCTGTGTGAAAGCAGGAAAGAGGCTCTCAGTGCTGGAACACACGTGGCAGAGGGCGGGGGTCAAGGAAGATTCTCTCGTGGAATCTTCAAGCTGGTAAAGTCTGAGGGAGGAACCCCAGGGAGAAAAAAACAGGATGTGCAAAGGCCCGGGAGTACGCAGCAGGGTGTAGGTGAGGACCCTGCTTTGGAAGGTCTCCTTCCAAACGAGGAAACCCAGGCTCAGAAGCCTAAGGGATCCTGCTCTAGGTCACATGGCGAGGTGAAAAGTCATGCAGAGAACCGAACCCATCTTTGATTCTCCACCCACATTGTTCCTCCTCTTCTGTTCCTCCGCTTGCAGTGTCCGTCTCCTTCCCTGCAGTGTCCCAGTTGGAACCATCTTCTCATAGTGGGACAGGCCCCTGGGGCCCCGGGATGCAGCCTGGTCCCGGGCAGACAGCAGCATTGATGACCCTGGGCCACGAGAGCCTGGGGGTACCTTTGGAGCCTGCCCTACTTTGCCTTCCTGGTTTCCTCCTTGAGAGCTACTTCTCATCCCTCATCACAGGGACGCAATTGGAGTACCTTCCCGAGTTCCCTTTGCTGCTCGAATGTTTTGATGATAACATCTTGAGTTATTATTAGATAGTTACATAAATTCCTATCTGTTCACTTTTGTAGCGTGCCCTCTGAAGTGATCCTTTAGGGGATAAAAGAAAGTCATAGGAGGAAGGTGTGAGTGAAAGTTGACTTGCATTCCCCTTGCCCCGAATCATCTCCATAAAGGGCTGAGTGGTTGGCACCTGGAGGTCAGGTGGGGAGGGGCTTTCCCACTTCTGAACAGGACCCGTGGGGAGGACAGTCCTATGATAGCATTTCCCTCCCGAAGATCATGGCCATAACTGAAGGACGGCTTTGGAGGTGACCTCAGAATTTCACCTCAGCTCGTGCTAAGTGCAGCCTTGATAAAACTGTGTGTGTATGAGGGGAGGGGAATTCGGTAAACATGTTCCCAGGATATTAGTTGTATTGTTACTGTTTTTCAGTTGCTCAGTCATGTCCGACTCTTTGCCACCCCATGGGCTGCATAATGCTAGGCTTCCCTGTTCTTCACTGTCTCCCAGAGCTTGCTCAAACTCATGTCCGTCGAGTCGGTGATGCCATCCAACCATCTCATCCTTTGCTGTCCTCTTCTTCTCCCGTGTTCAACCTTTCCCACCATCAGGGTCTTTTCCAGTGAGTCGATTCTTCGCCTCAGGTAACCAAAGTATTGGAGCTTCAGCTTCAGCATCAGTCCTTCCAGTGAGTATGCAGGGTTGATTTTCTTTAGGAGTGATTGGTTTGATCCCCTTACTGTCCAGAGGGCTCTCAGGAGTGTTCTCCAACACCGCAATTCTTTGGTGCTCAGCCTTCTTTATAGTCCAACTCTCAAATCCATACACGACTGCTGGAAAAACGATAGCTTTGACTACACGGGCCTTTGTCAGCAAAGTAATGGTATTCATTTTTAAAATATGCGAGTATCCCTTGCACATGGGCACTGGAAAAAACAGAAAAGATGATAGAGGTTTGGGCCCGTGTGTACTTGTGTGCAGGTACATGCTTGTGTGTGAGTGTGTCCTTGTGTGCATGTACACCCGCCTGCTTTTTATCAGCAAAGGAGGTCTTCTTGGGCACACGAGCGGTAGGAATCATGCCCGGACGCCAGAGAGCTGGTGGCGCATCCCAGAGGCTTATAGTTCAGTCCAGTGTGTACGAGGCCTCTGTCCTCAGAGAGGACTGCACTGCTGTTGGGGAGAAAGGCTGGGGTGGCCTCAGGCTGTGGGCAGGGGCCAGTGAGGAGAGGGTGGCAGAGACCCAGGAGGTCAGGGGGCCTGTCCCTGAGGGCTGCTGTGAGGGTGGAGAAGGGCACCCACAGGCGAGTTTAGGAGGTGGGCTCCAGGAGCTGGGTTGGTTACAAAGAGGGAACTTGGAGGCTGACGTTTGGGTCTCTGTTGAAGGCGCATGTATACGAGGAGGTGTGTGTGCATGTGTGTTGATGGTGACCCCATCTGAGGACTCGACTCTCTGCAGCACCCTGAGGCATCCAGGAGCATTGATTCCAGGTAGACGGTGGTAGGGTTTATTCATGGCTCTGGAGAATTGTGGCTGGTGCTTTACGGGTCTTGGGGAAGTGATATGATTTCATATCTTAGGTTACCCTATCAGCTTGGAGGAGGGCTGAGGAGACCTTCCACGAGGGCCGGGGTGTCCCTGGTGGTCTGTAATTCCTTCTCCAGCTCCCAATGGACCCAGAGGCGGCCGCTGACCCTCCTCCCTGTTTGGCCGAGGCTCCCGGGTGGACCAGCTGAGTGGTCCTGCAGAATCGCGCCGATCCTGCGGTTAACTGGGGATTTTACACAGCTGCCTGCCCTGTCTTCATGGAGGGCACCCGAATTGAACCTGGCTCTGGTGTTGGCTGTTGCATAAACCTCTCGAAAAGGCTGAAATGTATACAAAAGGAGGGAAAGTCATTGTGATCAGCCCACATCAGGTAGCAGGGAAGGTCTGGTCCGGGTGTGTCTTCCTCTGAGCTTGAGTTTGTCAGGTGGGGTCCATGGTCTCTCTCATCTTGAGCCTGTGCTGTCTCAGAGGGGCTGTTGAGGGCAGGGGTGACCACCATCTCCCCGCGCACCGCCTCCCCTCTGGCTGGTGCTCCTGGTTGTCAGTCTTCACAGAGGAGAGTGTGGTTCAGGACAGTAGCTCTCCTGTAGTCTGTGGGTGTTCTCTCAAGGCATGGTGACCGTAGGGGAAGCTGTATGTGTGAGGATTCTGGGTTGCAAATCAAAGGATCCCAACTCAGATGAGTTTGTAAAACAATTTCCAAACCCAAGGAATCTATGGGTGGCTTGTGGTTTAGTCGCTAAGTCGTGCCTGACTCTTACGACTCCATGGACTGTAGCCTGCCAGGCTCCTCTGTCCGTGGGATTCTCCAGGCAAGAATACTGGAGTGGGTTGCCTTTTCCTTCTCTTGGGGATCTTCCTGACCCAGGAGTCAAGCCTAGGTCTCTTGGTCTGCAGGCAGATTCTTTACCAACTGAGCTACAAGGGGAGCCCATCAGTTCAGTTTAGTCGCTCGGTCGTGTCCGACTCTTTGCGACCCCGTGAATCGCAGCACGCCAGGCCTCCCTGTTCAAGCCCATAGGAATCGCCAAACAGTTTATTCGGGTTTTTCTGTACTCTCTGAAAAGAGGACTTCCAGTCCATTGGTTAAGGCTTTGCAGAGTGTGTGGGTTTGACCCCTGGTTGGGGAGGGCCTGACCTGGTAGGCCAAAAAACACCCCCAAAACATAAAAACAGAAGCAGTATAGTAACAAACTCAATAAAGACTTTAAAAAATGGTCCACATGAACAAAATATCTTAAAAAAAAAGCTTATGGAAAAATCCGAATGAACTTTTGGCCAACCTAATACCAGGTTAATGTAATTGGGAGCCTCCAGGGGCTGGTGTGGGCTTCCAGTAGGTCTGGCTCCAGAGCAGTGCTCATATCACCGGCCTCCGAGTCTCCACACCCCTGCCCCTGCCCCCGAGCTTACTTTCTGGGTTGATGTAATGTTCAGGTGGGCTTTCTCCAGAGGTGGCACGCAGGGCTTCCTCAGCGCCAGGCTTCCATTCTCCTTGCAGGTCAGGATCTCAGTGAAGCGAGCACCCCAGTCCTTTCCCCATAGGGCCCTTGGCTAGCCCTCTGTGAGTCCTAGGGCCTCCCGGGCTCAGTCTTCAGTTCTGGAGGGATGAGCCAGCTAGGGTCACCTGCCTACCCCTGGGAGGGAAGGCGGGGCTGTGTGATTGACACACCCATCAGCATCTCATGAAGGGCAGTTTCTGGAAGGAAGAGAAATGGAATGGCCCCAAATAGAAGAGTTTCCTTCACCTGAAACCTTGCCAAGTGCCAATGGCCCCAACATCCCAGATTGCAAGTTTTGAAACAGAATAGAGAAATTTCTCCTGGTCAGAGGGGTAGGGAACCTTGTTTTCAGGCGTAATACAGCATTTGGGTCAAATTCATGTTTCTCGTTATAGATCCACTTTTGAAATGGCCTCGAATTTCTTCTGTGTCCATAGCTCAGTGCTTGGTGGGTGGCCCAACTGTTTAATTTGGTCAAGGACTTACTCTTAATTCTCAGCTCTGCTTCTTGCCGGCTGTGTGCCTTCAGGCAAGTCTCCTGACCTCTCCGGGCCTTGTTGCCAGTGAACGCCAAGTCTGCCAGCCTCTCACAGTGCTTTTGTGAGGGTCCCACGGAGAGTCCTGACTTGGTCAACGGTGCAGTTCCTAGCAGACATCTCTGCTGTCACTTACCGGTGTTGTTGTGCTGGGACATATGTATTGTGTTGTTATGCTGGGACACATGTATTTTGTTGTTGTTGTTGAAATTGCATCCAAAACTTTGAATCTTTATTCCGGAAGTGTTACTCTTTCTGATTAAGGAAAAAAAATTTTTTTAACCTGCTACACAATGTGAAGTGTTGTATACAAATGAAATACTCATCGGGACCCTGAGGCTTTGTTCAGCAGCTGAGAAGTAGTCCGAGTCTGTTGTTAAAATAAACACAGGATGGCAAACTCTTGGCAATTTATTTATTTAAAAATATTTATTTATTTATTTGACTGCATGGGGTCTTAATCTGCAACATGGGGCCTCTCTAGTTACCATTCATGAGCTTACAGGGCCCTCTGTCATGTGAGATCTTAGTTCTCCAGCCATGGATTGAACCTGCTCCTACAGCTAAGTCACTTCAGTTGTGTCCGACTCTGTGCGACCCCAGAGACGGCAGCCCACCAGGCTCCCCCGTCCCTCGGATTCTCCAGGCAAGAACACTGGAGTAGGTTGCCATTTCCTTCTCCAATGCGTGAAAAGTGAAAGTGAAGTTGCTCAGTCATGTCGGACTCTTAGCGACCCCATGGACTGCAGCCCACCAGGCTGCTCTGTCCATGGGATTTTCCAGGCAAGAGTACTGGAGGGGGGTGCCATTGCCTTCTCTGTGTCCCCTGAATTGCACCACAGATTTGTAACTGCTGGACCACCAGGGAAGACCCTTCTTGGCAATTTAAATGGGGAGGGAGTAGAAAGGAGAAGAGGGACAGGGCTGGAAGGAGAGTGTGGAGGTGGTCCAGAGGGTACTGCAAGGGCCTGAGATCTGTCACTTCATTGCTCAGGTGTTGACACTTCCGGCATCCTCGACCCTGGGGTCTGAAAGCACAGAGGGCAGGGGATGGGCTAGGTCATCACTGTTGGTGACGGTCATCACTGTTGGTCAATATCCTTCATTTCTTGGTCAGCATCCCTCATTTCTCCGAGTCTTATTTCCTCACCTATAAAACTGTTACCTTTCTCATAGTGTTGTCAGGATTCAGTAAAACAATCCAGGCCAAGTGCTCAGAATGCTGTCTGATAGATGCTAGGGGCTCAAAGAATTGTCATCATCATTAGTATCATGTTTTAATGAATGAATTTGATTTTTACAGCCCTTTGAGATATGAAAGATGGATTGTCATTCTGTTCTCATTTTAGGGATAATGGACACAGATTGAAAAATGTAAAATAACTTCTGTGAGGTGTCACATGGATTCACAAACTTTGCCTGTAAAAGACCAGGTAGTAAATATTTTCAGTTTTGTGGGCCGTCTGGCCTCTGCAGCAGCGACTCAGCACTGTCACTGTAGCGTGAAAGCAGCCACGGATGACACGTCAACTGATGGTCATGACTCTGTACCAATAAAACTTTATTTACAAGGCTGGATTTGCTCTGTGGCTGCAGTTTTCTGACCCCTGATGGAGCTGGTGAATGGCCAGGTGCTGAGTTAGGTCTCGAGTCTGGGTCTTCTGGCTCAGAATTCTAACCCTGTCCCCTGTGACACATGGCTTCCTCTAGTGTGGCCCAGAAGAGGCTTATCCACCAACCAGCAGCCACGCACCTATTTCTGGAGCGGCTTAGAGCCTTCAGGAGGAGGCAGGGCTGCATTCCCAGCCTGTGAGATGCCTGCAGACACTTCCTCTCTTATGGCTTGATGTGTTGTGAATCCCCTGATGCTCAGGTGGGTGTTGCCGCTCCTCTGCTGCTGGTTGACAGTTCAGCAAAAGTGAACCCTGTGAGCTGTAATTCGTGACCTGGACTGGCAGGCCCGTCTCAGTCTGCAGGGCAGGTCAGCTGCCTCCCCTGCTGCCCTGCTGCTGTTATGCATCTCTGGGGCGGTGGCTGGGCATCTCTGTGCTCCTGAGCTGCTGGGATAACCACGTGGGAGGCATAGAGGAGCAAAACCCACCAAGAGAGCCAGCAGCCCTTGGTTATCCTGTGGCCAGCGTGCTGAAAGTCAGGGCAAGGAGAAGTCCCATCTTGGCAAGAGGAGTCATTGGCACTTTCAGCCTTGACCTCTTCTCAGAGGGAAGGGTGGGTACAGCCGGTTGTTGCTGCCAGTGTCAGCTCCAGGCACGTGAGAGGCAGAGAGATTTATCATTGGATTTCAGCCAACCCTGCAGCAGCCTCAGCGCTGGGAGCTGGGCTGGGAGAGGGCTTAACGGTGACAGACAGACAGCTCATGTGTCGGTCACCACCTTTCAAGGTGGCATTTGAACCACCACAAAAGAATTCTCAAAGCTCATTTAAAAACTGGAGGAATAGATCTATTTTCCAACATGGTAACTCTGTTGGTGCTTTATAAATAATGAATAATAAAAAGATTAGGAGGCGACAGAATAATATGAAAATGGACCCTGTGCGGGTAGCTTGTTGGGAAGTTGCTGTGTTCTCCCCTACCTCTGAGTAATAAAGCACATTTTTGAAGAGAATTTGTCTTTGGTGGTTTTGCCTTTTTGTATTTTGGGGGCAGGAAAATGATTCTGTAAATTGAAAGTGTTGTTAAGATCTCAAAATTCTCAATCCTTTTGTCCCTGAGGTAGGAGGGTTAGTACATGGCATAGGGTTCTTTCCTGAGAAGCCTAACCAAAAATGTTAATTATATTTCATTTACCGCTTAGGTAGTTTCTAAAGGGAGATTGGCTTGGGAGTAATTATTTGGGGATTATTCTATTTTTAGGATTGCTGTTGAAGGATTACCTAAATTGTTGCTAATCTATCGCTAGACTGCCTTTTACTCACTGCCTCTGTTGTAAGTTTGCAGCGGACTTTGGCTCCTGAGGTGGGGCACTGTTTCTTATGGACTGTGCTGTGTCCTCCCAGAATTCATGTGCTAAAAGCTCTGGTGCCCAGTGTGACTGTATTTGGAGACAGGGTCTTTCAGAAGGTTGTTGCTGTTCAGTTGCTAGGTCATGTCTGTCTCTTTGCGACTCCATGGACTGCAGCACGTCAGGCTTCCCTGTCCTCCACTGTTCCCCAGAGTTTGCCCAGGTTCATGTCCATCGAGTTGGTGATGCTATCTAACCACCTCATCCTCTGCTGCCCCCTTCTCCTTTGCCTTCAATCTTTCCCAGCATCATGGTCTTTACCAAAGAGGCATCTCTTTGCATCAAGTGGCCAAAGTATTGGAGCTTCAGCATCAGTCCTTCCAATGAATATGCAGAGTTGATTTCCATTAGGATTGACTGGTTCGATCTCCTTGCTGTCCAAGGGGCTATCAAGACTCTTCTCCAGCACCACGGTTCAAAAACATCGATTTTTCAGTGCTTAGCCTTCTTTGTGGTCCAGCTGTCATGACTGTACATGACTGCTGGAGAAACATCTCCTTGACTATGTGGACCTTTGTTGGCAAAGTGATGTCTTGAAGTTGCTGCTTTTTAATATACTATCTAGCAATGGCACCCCACTCCAGTACTCTTGCCTGGAGAATCTCAGGGACGGGGAGCCTGGAAGGCTGCAGTCCATGGGGTTGCGAAGAGTTGGACACGACTGAGCGACGTCACTTTCACTTTGCACTTTCACGCATTGCAGAAGGAAATGGCAACCCACTCCAGTGTTCTTGCCTGGAGAATCCCAGGAATGAGGGAGCCTGGTGGAAAGCCATCTATGGAGTCGGCACAGAGTCGGACACGACTGAAGCGACTTAGCAGCAGCAGCTTTATCATAGCTTTCCTTCCAAGGAGCAAGCATCTTTTAATTTTATGGCTGAAGATCACTGTCTGCAATGATTTTGGAGCTCAAGAAATAAAAATCTGCCATTGCTTCCACTTTTCCCCTTCTATTTGCCATGAAATGATGGGATTGGATGCCATGATCTTAATTTTTTAATGTTGAAATTTTAAACCAGCTTTTTCACTCTCCTTTTTACTCACATTAAGAGGCTTGTTAGTTTCTCTTCACTTTCTGCCACTAGAGTGGTATCATCTGCATATCTGATATTTCTCCTGGCAGTAATTAAAGTTAAATGAGATCATGAGAGTGAAACTCAACTCTAATATGGTGGATGTTCTTATTTGAGGAAGAGATGCCAAGAATGTGCACACACAGGTTTGACTATGTGAGGACAGGGAGAGAAGGCGGCCGTCTGCAAGCCTGGAGGAGAGGTCTCAGGAGAAACAGGACCTCCTACACCTGGGTCTTGGGTTTCAGGTGCTCAGAACTCTGAGACATAAATACCTATTGTCAAGCCACCCGGTCTGTGGCATTTGATTATGACAGCCAATGTACACTTAACTGATGTCTCTTCTTCCAGCTTCTGACGGGTACAGGTTCATCCTGGGTCCACTGCTTACCTGCTGTGAGCACTTGGGACAAGCCGATTAATCTGAGTTTCGGTTTTCTTCTCTGTAAAATAAGGAGTGTGTCCTAGAAAGTATGCATTATGTGTGTAGGTGCTGTTTGTGTGTGTGTGTGTGTGTGAATTGTGGAAGGGGCTGACCCCAGCTTAGCCTTGCTGTCTCTGGATAAGCGCACGTGCTGAGGTCCAGTGTCCCTGTGGGGTCCTTCTGTGTCTCCAGTGACTTGCCTTCGTTGCTGCTGGAAGCAGGCATCACGCCAGGATTGATGAGGAAGGCGGTGCGCTGTGTGTGGGGGAGTCAGTCTGCTCAGTGTCCGTCTCAGCGCTGCTGCTCTCTTGGCTGTGGCCATTGGCTGGCTGTGCTCCTACTCACAGCCTCAGTTTACTGAGCCGAAAATGGGAGTGGGCGTGGAGTTGGGCTGGGTCCCTAGTGTTCTTATATGTGATACAAAGTTTAAGAACCCAGACGTGACTCGGCCTTGCATGACTGTCCTTGTGGTTTCTCTTACCTTGAAAATTATTAGCCTGTTTAAGGTCTTAAATGAAAGCCGTGTTGATCTGGAGAGGCAGACCTTGCTGGTGATATTCTCTTACATTCCTGTGACTGTCTGAGTGCCTGGTATATAGCAGATGCTCAGTTATTTTTTAACAGCTTTATTGAGATACAATTCATACTAATACAGTTCATACTAATTCATACAAGTCCCTTGTCTAAAGAATGTAGTTCGGTGATTTTTTTCCCAGTATATATAGAGTGTTCATTTATTTACTTTTGGCCCTGCTGGGTTTTGTTTAGTTGCCCCTTGGCATGTGAAATCTTAGTTTCCTGACCAGGATCAAACTTGCGTCCATTGCACTAGGAGGCCAATTCTTAACCACTGGACCACCAGGGGAGTCCCTTCAGTTACTTTCTTGTCTCAATTATTTTTTAAAATAAGTGAATGGATGCTTTATCTGCTGCTCCATACGTAGTATTCATTCATTCATTCAGTGTGGGCCAAGTGTCTGCTGGATGGAAGGTCAGGTGCTCACTGCAGCACTGGGGATCCAGCTTGGCCCCGTCAGGGGACAGTCCTTGCCTTCACGGAGCTCACATTCTTGTTAAGAGGTCATCGTGAACCAAGAGTGGGTAACCTATCTGTCTGTCCCATAACTTCTCTCTGCTTACTGAGCAGAGCTACCTTACAATAACCCAGAGTCCACACGATTTTAGACGTCCCTGTCCCTGCCATCCCCAGCTGGCCAGTATAGGCTCTATGCCTTTGTAGTTTTCATCTAATCAGTGTTCACAAGACAAGGGAGGGCCCAGGGACAGGAGTGTGAGGCTGGAGGTTACAGGATTCCGCGAGCTCCAGAGGGTGACATGTGCCAGGGCCTCTTAGGAGCAGCTTCTTCTGGTGGCGAGGTGTGGCTGCAGCGGCGGATTCACCTCTTAGAAGCAGCGTCTTCTGGTGATGAGGTGTAGCTGCAGCGGCGGATTCACCTCTTGGAAGCAGCGTCTTCTGGTGATGAAGTGTGGCTGCAGCGTCGGAGTCGCCTCTTAGAAGTAGCGTCTTCTGGTGGCGAGGTGTGGCTGCAGGGGCCGAGTCTGCTCTTCTGGGTTTTTCTGGTCATTTTCCCCTCCCTTTGCCACAGTATGTGGGTGGTTCTTGTGCTGGAAGGGGGCTGGTGTAAGCTGTTACTCCTGTGGGCAGAGGTGGGAGGTTGAGTCATGCTCGCTTGAGAGTGAAGCTAGAGACGGGCGTTGCTTTGGTTCCATGGAACACAGCCCTCAGTCTGGACACCAACCAGATCTCAAGATTCCACAAACCAGCCTGACTTATATCCTCTTTTAAGTCAATCCAGGACCCAAGAGGTCAGACCTCCTTCAGAGAAAGGCCTTGATGTGCTGAAAACAGTTTGGAACTCTAATAGTCAGGAAGCTTGATTTCTAGGCCTTTCTGTGTTTGTTTTGGAGCAGAGAATACTAGGTGATCGGATTTACCAAAAATGAGTCAGAATGGAACTTCCCGGTGCCCTTTACACTTGAACATCAGTCTGGTGGCTCTAAAATCCTTAGGTTGTATCATCTGGAGTATCTTAAATATGTTACTATGTTTTGGAGAAGCATTGCTGTCAAAGTTGGAGGATAATTAAATTTTCTTTCCCTTCAAAGTCACTTGCCCAAAGGAGTTTTTCCCTGTGTCTGAAGTTTACTAGTTTTACTAGGATGCATCTCCGTATTGCTGCTGCTAAGTCGCTTCATGCATGTCTGACTCTGTGCAACCCCATAGACGACAGCCCACCAGGCTCCCTCGTTCCCTGGGATTCTCCAGGCAAGAAACCTGGAGTGAGTTGCATGAAAGTGAAAAGTGAAAGTGAAGTTGCTCAGTTCAGCCCGACTCTTTGTGACCCCGCGGACTGCAGCCTACCAGGCTCCTCCGTCCATGGGATTTTCCAGGCAAGAGTACTGGAGTGGGGTGCCATTGCCTTCTCTGTATTAGTTACTCAGAATTAGCACTCTCAGGTACCTGGTGGGCTCCTATTTGTGATTTCCGTCTTTTTATTTCAGCAAAGATGATTCGAATCGTAATTTAGTGTCTGTTCCTTCCCTCTGGTTTTCCTCCCTGGGGGCTTCTGTTTCCTGTATGTTGGATCCTGTCTTTATAATTTGTCACTTTCTTGCTAATCTTTTTTCTTTGTTCACTTTTTAGTTTAGTTTTTTTTTTTTTTAAAGTCTCTCTTCATCTTCTAGGTGTTCCTTCCAAACTGGTCTTCATTTCTGAAAACTTTCCTTTAATTTCCCGAGTTTTGTCGCTTCACCACTGAGCTTTTCTAATTCTGGTCCGTGTTGTTCTTTCACGTCTCGTACCATCTCCGCAGTGTCATTTAGTTTGGATTGAAATAGAAAGCTGCAGTTACGTGGGTATTTCTGGCATGCCTTCATTGTCTGTAGAAACATTCTGCTGCTTCCTCTTTTTCCTTACAACTTCTGTGTGGCGTGTTCTCTGGCCATCTCTCTGTTGCTCTTCTTTCTGCGTGGTCAAGACACCAAACAGTTAGAGGGAGGGGGTAAGGTTGCGGGCAGCTCTCTTTACCTTCTTGTATTCACAGAGGGACCAGGTGTGTGACAGCTTGCTTTCTGAGACTCCTGGTTTGGTTCTTCTCCCTGACTTTCTTTTTTAAAGTTTCTTTTTTTTTTTGATGTGGACCATTTTTACAGTCTTTATTGAATTTGTTACAATATTGCTTCTCTTTTATGTTTTGGGTTTTTGCCAGGAGGCATGTGGATCTTAGCTCCGTGACCAGGGATTGAACCCACACCCCTGCACTGAAAGGCAAAGTCTTCACCACTTGGTCAGCAGGGAAGTCCGTCCTCCCTGACTTGTATTTAGATCTTCGCGTCCCTTCACCTCGAGTGTCTCTGTTGTGCCCAGTTGTGATTCCACTCGAGCAGTTGTTTCTTTCTTTACCCCCCCTGCATTGCCCTGACCTGACAGGGAGCCCGAGGGGGCCAGTTTGGAGGAGTGGAGGCCTGCCTGAGGTATACCCTGGGATTCATCTCACATCCCTTGCACTCACCTGCTGTCAGGAGAAGGGAATCTCTTCTGGCTTTGTCAGAGCTCTCAACTTGGTCCAGCATGTTCTCCTTTCCAGGATGCCCGCTGGCAGTGTGGGGGTTCTTTTCTCAGGGTGTCTCGTCAGGTGCCTGTTGCTGCTCCCTTCTCTGTCCGTCTGCATAGATGCGGGTGCCCTGCAGGCCTTGAGGCTCTCAGTCTGGCCTTACCTGCCTGCATTTTGGGTTTGGGGGTTTCCTTGTCTCCTAGTTTTTTTTGTATTGTCCATCACCTTTGGGTTTTGTTCTATATTATTTAGAGAGATTAAAAACTAGACTGCCATCACACCTGTCTTCCCAGAATCTCTTTCTAAATAGACATTTTAAACACTACAAATAAATGCCCCCTTAGTGATGATCCCCCGGACAAAGCACAAAAGAAGGAAGCTGCCTGTGAGGTGAAACTGAAGGTGAGCAGGCAGGCTGGCAACAGGCTGGTTAACTCATTTTGCTTCACAAAAGCGGTTGCTCTGCTGGTTCCTCGAGTAGGGCCTCCCGCCAGGGCGCTGCAGAGGGTCGCCGGGCCGACATAGCGATGCTTTCAGCCCTCGGCGCTGTCGGAGGGACCCAGACGGCGGGACCCCTGCCTGTTGCCTCCAGCCTAAGTGGTTTTGTCTGTTCACCCTCAGTGGGATACAGAAATGTCATTTTGAGCCCTGCTTATGGATATATTTATTCATCAAACATTTCTTTTTAAAAAAATTCCCTTTTAATTTTGAAAAATTTCAACCCGACAGGAAAGGAGCAAGATAAGTGTAGTGAACTTGGGTACACACAGCCTTTACCTAGATTCACCAGTTAATGTTTTGCACATTTGTCTTTATTTTCACTCTTTTTTATTAATAGATTAAGGAATGAGCACGTGTGTGTATATCTATATATTTATGTATTTTTTTCTGTCCTGTTAAAAGTTGTTTTGGGCTTTGTGATTCTTGATTCCTAAATCTGTCTACGTTTCCCTCCTAAGATCAAGGGTAGACAGTGACTGCCACAGTATTATCATTATCCCTGAGAAAATGGACAGTAATTCTGCTATCTGATATGCTGTCCATATTCACAGCTGCCTCATTGTTCCTCAGATGTCGTTTTTAACTATTTTCCCCCTGTGATTCAGGATCCAAAAGGTTTATGCTTCATGTTTGGTTGTCAGGTCATCAGACCATAGCCCAAATTCCATGCCATGTGCTATGCCGGATGCTGGGGACCTGGCAATCAGGTGGGCCCCAGTTCCTTCTTTCAAGGAGCTCATGGTCTAGAAGCAGCCAGGTTAAAATAAGAGCAGTACGGAATTGGACTTCCTAGGATCTTCATGCTGGTAGCTATATTCCTAAGAGTTTCGACTTCGCTTTGTAACCAGTAGCATCCAGCTCGCTCCTGGTTTTCAAGTCCTCCATGCCTGCTCAGCTTCCTGGAATCTATGGGAATCCATTCATGTTTGGGCTCTTGACATGTATTAATATACAGGCATCCTAAAAGCCTTCCAGCACATTGTCTTGATCCTCTTGACATTCTATTCTACCAGGACGCTGGAGGCCCCAGAACACACCTTCCTTATATTTAGTGATGTTTTCTATAGTTTCTCAATAACTTATCCCCAAGATGTGCGGTGAAATTGAACCCAGAGGAAAAATGTTTTAATCAAGTGAAGGCAAGCAGCGGTGATAGACAGCTTGAAGGAGCCTCGTTTTCTTTTGCTTTGTCAGCTCGCAGTCATTAATTGTCAAAGGGGAAGTGATTGTGTTTTCTCAGCAGTGTGTTTCTGTTGGCCAGATCTTTGTGGACTCTTGTTGCATCAAGGCAGGAGTGCTGGTTGGAGCTTGCCAGAGGCAGTTTGAACCATAGTCTCTGAACCATAAGCCACCTCCACAGGGAGGGGTGTAAGCCTAGACTTAGAACTCAGTGGTGACCTATTAATAACTTCTCTATTACATTCATGCTTTGACCCTGAAATTCCCATCCCATAGCTGCCTCTGGAATTTTGTCGGCATCCCAGTAGAGGGTCTTTGGAGAAGGCAATGGCACCCCACTCCAGTACTCTTACCTGGAAAATCACATGGACAGAGGAGCCTGGTAGGCTATAATCCATGGGGTCGCAAAGAGTTGGACATAGCTGAGCGACTTCACTTTCACTTTTCACTTTCATGCATTGGGGAAGGAAATGGCAACCCACTCCAGTGTTCTTGCCTGGAGAATCCCAGGGACAGGGGAGCCTGGTGGGCTGCCGTCTATGGGGTCGCACAGAGTCGGACACAACTGAAGTGACTTAGCAGCAGCAGCAGCAGGGGGTCTTAAACAGGAATTCCGACAAACGGCCTGGTAGTTAATGGAAGTGGACGAAGCAGGTCACCTGTGAGAGGATGAGGGCACGGGGCTCTGAAAGCGCTTGTCTGAAGAAGCAACCGTGCCAGCTGCTGTGGCCTCAAGAGCATGCGAGTTTGTTCAGACACTTGGATTTTTCAAGAAAAATTGGAAACATTGATTTGTAAGGGAAATATCTTGATTGCTAATTATTTGCACCTAATTTAAAAGTCACACACTCACACACTGCTCTGAGGGGCAACAGAGCATGTCTGCCAGCCAGATGGTCCTTGCATCTGGGCTGCGTGGTAATCTCCACCCTGCTTGGGTAGTCTTTCTCTGTCTCTGCTGTGTGGCCTCCAATTGCTGTGTTTTGCTGTTACTTTTTAGTTTTGCTTCATCTGTAGTCCCTGTCTCCTGCCTGTGGTCTCAAGAGGCTGGCATTTGATGAGACTACAGTGACTTGTTCAAGAGCCAAATTGAGTTTTCAACTTGGAATTCAGATGCAGGATGTCTCTCTTTCCTAATGCTGTATCAGTAACAATAGCTCCTCTGTGGCCCATCAAAATCCCCAGACTCCAGTCTGCCTCGTGGAGAGAAAGAGGCCCTTTCCTGGCCTTTATCCCCCCTTTCCTCATATGCGGGTGTGAGATAATAACAGTGATTTAACACCTTTGTTCCCAAATGTGCCTTGAAGTGTTTTTCTAGGTTCTAAGTGGTCCTGCCGGCATTGCCATGAAGGAGGTGGGCGGATTTCATGAGCGGCACTTTTCTGAACCACGATGTTTGTCAAAGTAATAATAGTGGCTGGGCCTTATTGTTCCCAGACACTGTTTAATATTTAATATATTGTATTTATATTTACCAAGGAAATTTCCTTGGCTTTTCAGTGCCAGTTATGAGCTATTCACTTAATTAACCTGTGCAACCCTACTGTGTGGGCTGTTATGATAAGCCCCTATTTTTGTTGGTTGAGAGTTCTTCTTTCCAAAGAGTTCTTTTTAAAAAAATTGTTTTGAAATAATCTTTAATTTGCTGAAGAATTGCAAGAATTGTAAAAGAATTCTCATGTTCCCTTTAGCTAGGTTCAGTTCAGTTCAGTCACTAACTCATATCTGACTGTTCGTGATCCCGTGGACTGCAGCACACCAGGCTTCCATGTTCTTCTCTGTCTCCCAGAATTTTCTCAAACTCGTGTCCATTGAGTTGGTGATGCCTTCCAACCATCTCGTCCTTTGTCATCCTCTTCTCCTATCTTTAGTCTTTCCCAGCATCAGAGTCTTTTCCAGTGAGCTGGCTCTTTGCATCAGGTGGCCAAAGTTAGGTAGATTAACTAGGTGTTAATATTTTGCTATATTTGAGATAGATTTATCTATTATCTCCATCTGCATTTACCCATATAAACTTTTTTTTCCTGACCCATTTAAGAGTTGATTGTGAACATTATGACCTTTTACCCTTAAGTACTTGTATTTCCTGATGAGAACAAGGGCCCTTTCTTACATCACTGCAGTGTGAAGATCAAATTCAGTAAATTTACCATGATGCAGTATTATTAGGTAAAGTACAGGTCATATTCATTTTTCTCCAGTTGGGCCAGTTAAGCCCTTTGTGGCCATTTACTTTGCCTGATTCGGGAACTGGTCCAGCACCAGCCATTGCATTGAATTGTCCCTTTGCTTTATTTTTATTTTTTTCATTATTATTAAATTTATTTATTTTTTAATTACAATACTGTATTTGTTTTGCCATACATTGACATGAATCAGCCATAGGTGAACCCAATCTCCCATTGCCGAAGCCCCCTCCCACCTTCCACCCCACATCCTCTACTTGAATCATCCTGTGCATCAGCCCCATGCATCCTGCATCCTACATTGTGTCCCTTTGCTTTAATCGCCTTTAATCTGGAACACTTCTGTAGCTTCTTTGTTTTTCCTGACCTTGACTTTTTGCATTCCTCTCCTGACGAGTTGCTTTGTAGGACGCTCCTCAGTTTGGATTTGTCAACTGTTTCCTGATGATTAGATTTGTGTTATGCATTTTTGACAGGACCTCATGTGTTTAAAATCCATTTCCTCTTGGCCTAATAAAGGGACATGAACACACAGTAGACTTCTGGTCTTACAGATGGCAAAGCTTGATACCAAGAGGTGACAGTCAAGAGCAGAGGTAGGACTTGGTGGCCCCAGGAGGATTTCAGCTCACAGATGTGCTTTCTTTGACATATGATATATTTTTAGAAGTGTGAATTAGTGTTCTAAGACCTCTAGACTTCACAGAGAAATCCAGACTGGCAGCTGCTCTGAAGACTTTGACACTGGGGCTATTCCCTCCCTGTGCTTGGTGCTGAGCTCTGATGTGCCCTCATACAAGCATGTGCTCTCCACTGTGACCTTCACACGACCCTGACACGCCTTGCTCCTTTATGTTACTTGCCTGCCTCTGCTAGCCCCTGGCTCCAAAAGCTTCGGGATAGGTACGTTCTCTCAGTATTCTGCTCCTGTATGTCATACACATTCATCTTGGGGGCCCGTCAGGAAGCAGTTTTCCAGGCTGTGTCTACGCTCCTTGCCTGTTCTCACCTCTTCCGGGGAGGCTGATTTATTGGGACACCCATCCTCACGCAGTGGCTTTGCTTGCATTCACTCTTCATTCAGGTAGACTGTCCCGCGGAAGGCCTTTGGGCATTCCTGCCTGGCTCTCGTGGAAGCCCGATTCATAGAGAGACTCCTCCAGCTCCTAGTTAATGTAGGGACTGCTGCATTCCAAAGAGACCTACATGAACCTGGGGAGACCACACAAGTACTTTCTGAGGAGGTTAGGTTGACTTGGTAATGCATTGAATTAGCTACGCAACAGGCTGAAGTAAGAGGACTGAATATTGATGCCTGACCTGGAAATCTGACCAGGAATGACTGGAGCATCACTTACAGGTTTTCCCTGCCTTTTGGTTCTGTGGAGAAAACAGACCTCTTTGGTTTCGAATCTGATGACAGTGGAGCCCTGGCTTACAATTTATGACTAATGATTAATAGTGATAATAAAAATAACAGCTAATTATTTAGTGCTAACTTTTTAGTACTTCTTATATACCAGGGATTGAACTTAGGCCTATGAAAATGAGAGCATGGAGTCTTAACCACCTGAACCACCATGGAATTCCGTGTGCCAGATACTCTGTCAGCTTTGATCCTTGGGTTGGGAAGATCCCCTGGAGAAGGGAAAGGCTACCCACTGTCCTGGAGAATTCCATGGACTGTATGGTCCATTGGGTCACAAAGAGTCAGACACGACTGAGCGACTTTCACTTGCCAGCCAAAAGGATTTTACTTGGGAGTAGGCAGAGGATTTGGAATTCAGAATGTGTGAACTGTGGTGGACCGTAGGCAACTCTGAAGAACTTGCCTTTATGGGGAAAAGGGAGTAGTTTGGAGGGGCTCTAATAATCAGAGAGTCAGTTGAAGGAATCTAGGAGTCCAAAGTGTTGAGGCTTCTCATTGGGTGGGCTGGTAGTCTGATTGGCTGGGCTGTCACTGGGTGGAGAGAAGCTTTGTTCCTGCTGGATAGTAAAGCCGGCAACATCTTTCTGTTTGGAGTAGCCGATGTGTTCCAGGGAGCTTTCCCTACAGGCCTGTCCTGACTCTTAATTTTTAAAGTCAAGTTTCTTTAATTAATTTCACATTTCCCCCTTTTAATCAAGATCCTCCCTCCCCCCCGGAGAATTGCAAATCAAAAGTTTTGTATATGGTGGTTTGTCCCTCAGTGCCAGGTGGGACCTTTCCTGGTTGACATCTCCCACTTTGTAGGAAACTACACAAACCAGACACTTCACGAGGCCACATTTGAGGAACAAGGAAAGGTGGGAGGGAGAACTTACAGATGTTTCATATTTGGAGTCTGCTTCATCAGTGCTGTAAGCACTAGAAATTATCTTCAAATGCTGAGCTAACATAACCTTATTAGACATCTCAATTTTACAAAAGTTCAATAAACAGTAGGTGCAGAACTTAACAATAAGTATACCATATAAGAGCAGAATTAAAAACATTCCAAGCCTAGTTTGCAGGATGGTTCTAAACCACATCTGAAGGTAGTCAGCTGAACAAAGAGACTGGATTGCCAGGTGAAATTTGCTGTAACTAAGGTACTTGTTTTTAATTTTATGTAATTGGGCCTTTACTCCCCCAAAGGCATTTATCCATATCCAAAAGGTGTTTGCTCTTGCACAGACACTTCCTTGCTCAGCAAGTATATAATCCAGGGCTGTGTCATTATCCAGTGAGTTAGGTGGCCACTACTGAGCTGAAACTGTGTTGGCTGGGGAGTCCACTAACTCCCCTAATGTTAGGGAGAGGTTTCTGAGTGATTGTTCTTGCTCAGTTCTGTTTGTGGGAAGAAAGCTCTCCCTACAGAGGCAAAGCCAGAATCACATCAGCCGCTTGCAAGTTTTTGCTTAAGATGGTTATAGAGGTTTAATGGGATGCACCAACCTGAGGCTTCTGTTTGGTTATGTAGGAAGTACAGGAAGTGAATACAGCAAGGGCACACTGTCTTTGTATTCCCCAGTTGTCAAGGCAGTGAGGTGCCCAAGAATTAAGGGCATTCCTCAAACCTCTACATACGAAGTTGTGACCAAGGGGTGCACATAAGGCATAAATGGTAGTATCTGATGGAGTCATTTCATTGGTGCACAGAAGCAATTACTTAACCAAGGCTCAGAAGTTATATTGTTATAGCCTGAACAGTTACCTAGATATATAGCTATGTCAGCCAGTTTACAAATGACCTGACTTGCATTACCAACTCCACAGAGCCTTTCATACCAATATTTACTCATGGTTGGGTAAAACTGAAGTGAAGAATAATTTTAGGCAGGCTTGTCATCCTGACTCTATGTGATGGGTCCGGGGAATAATTTGGTGAGAAAAGAGTGTCTTGAACCCCAGTGAAATGACCTATAGGGTGAACCAGAGGGTCATCGGTCTCTTGCAGAGCTGAGGTTTCTGGTGGGAAATCCAATGATCAGAGAGTTTTCCTTTTTTGTAAAGAGTTGGGAAATAGGGATGAGGACATTTCTCATGGAAAAAAAAAAAGAGGGAGAAAACAAGATAACAGACAATATTGAAATAAAGGCATACAGGCCTGGTCCAAACATCTTGGGAAAGCCATCATCCTCAGATATCATCTGCTTCTGAGCCTAGTAAGCTTTCCCTTCAGGTTACTAGGTGGTGTGTAGGTTTAATGGGGTTCATTGCTTTCTTTAGGTGTGACATGGATCCAGGGGTCTACTCCCTGGAGTTTGGTACTGCAAGGGTTAGTCAATAGGACTTTATGGGACTCTTTTAGCAAGACTGGAGAGAGAATCCTTTTGGAGGTGCTTTTTCAGTATACAAGATCTCTAGGCTGTAGGGTGTGACATCTGGGATCTTTGTCTTCCATGAATGCGCTGCAAATAGAGTGTTCTACCAGTGCATGGTTATTTTGGATAGAAGCAGTTAGGCCTTTACAGCATAGACAGAAGTACATGGTTTCCTTTACCATTTGTGGATCAAAAGAAGCACCTCCAAAAGGAGACTCTCTTCATCCTTGTTAGAACGACCCCTATCAGGTCTAAGTGGCTGAGTACCTTGGGCATCTTGTGATTACATCTGAGGGTGAGCGTTTATGATTCTTGAAGAGGGTAGGCCCAAGAGTCAAAAGGACAGTGGCGATGCTCTTGGCCAGGATAGCTTGAGAGCTTCTCCAGACTTCACCAGCTTATTTTTCTTTTTAAAAGAATTTTATATATTTATCTATTTTGGCTGTGCTGGGTCTTTGTTGCTGCATGGGCTTTTTTCCTCTCGTTGTGGTGAGTGGGGGCTACTGTCTGGTTTCCACGTGTGAAGTTCTTGTTGTGATGGCTTCTTGTTGCGGATCATGGGCTCTGGGACACGTGGGCTTCAGTCATTGTGGCGCACAGGTTCAGTAATAGTTGCGGCTCGTGGGCTGTAGGGCACAGGCTCAATGGTGTGGGGCGTAGGCTTAGTTTCTCTGCGGCATGTGGGATCTTCCTGGACCAGGGATGGAGCTCTAGTCTCTTGCATTGACAGGCAGATTCTTTACCACTGAGCCACCAGAAAAGTCACCAGTTTCTTCTTAATGACATCATTAGTGTGTTTGAGTAGCCCAGAGGGTTGAGGATGATAAGCAAAAAGTATTGCAGAACTGGCCAAATGGCACAAACGTGCTGTAATATTTGGCTTACAAAGTAATTACTGAAGTTAAGAAGGTGTTCCCCAGCTGGGAATGGTCTTTTCCAACAGGACTTGAGACACAGCAAAGAGAGTAGCTTGTTAACAAAGGAAGGCTTCTGTCCAGTGAATAGTGTACAAACCAATGGCCAGAGCCTAAAAGCCAGTTTCCAAAGCTGGGATGGTCCTTTGGGCCTTTTAAAGTGTCCAGGAGCAGGATAGGCAAGTTTCCCTGAATTAGATGCTGGATGGGTAGGGCAAGCAAAATGAGTGCCTTCTGCAGCTTTATTGATGTTTCCCCAACAGTACTGATGCATAAAAGGTACCTTTTATTGGTTGACCAGTGATTTCAGGGCATGGGCAAAAATAGGAGCTCTAAAGTCTTTGTTTTGACCGAGTGGTTATTTAGGCCTGAACCAGAACTGCTATTTTTTTTTTTTTTAAATCAAGCCGGTAATTGTTGAATTTCCAACCGTATTTTTCTTTTTCTGAAGCAAATGGTTGGTTTTCTGAAATCCGTTTTTCTAAGCTCTCATTGAGGAAAACTTCCCTTTAGATCATGACAGAGGTTTGGCTGCAATTGGTTCCCTTTTTTGCTGAACTGTCAAGATAGTTTCCCTTATCAGTTTTTAGAGCTTTGTTTAGAATGTCCTGGAATCTGAATAACAAAGAGCCAAAGCAGCAGGGACGATTCTGGCCCCGATGGTTCTGAACATAAGGACTATTCTTAACTTTATCTCCACTGGAAGTGAGGAAGCCATGTTCCTGTAGCATCTCAGTGTCTCCGGCCCCCCTGAAAGCCTACCTGCTGTTGGTAAAGGTTGGCAGCCTGGCCCCAAGGCTACTGTACAGGCTGAGTAAGCGCATATAATTGGCCTCTTGGGCCAAAGTAGCCAAGGGCAAGGGTGCCACTTGCCATTGTCAGGTTTGAAATCAGAACCAACAGAAACCTATGAGATGTCAGCATTACTCAGAGGAGTTTCTTATAGGTCATGGCAGTCAGGTGGCATGGGGGGAGGGTTGGTTCATCCGTGTTTAACAGTTGTGGGGATTTCATCAGTAACAGAGGAGATGAGTAGCAGGGTTATGGGTATTATAACGAGAGCTACATGAGGAGTGGTTGGTAAGAGAATCTCATGAGAGGTGAGATGGATAGCAGGAAGATGCGGTGCATGGTGAGAATTTAGAAAGGCTTCCACTGCCTGAGTTAGGAAAATGGGCAAAGGAGAGCCTACGACTGTTTCTTCAGATGTTTAGTCACTAAGTCATGTCTCTTTGCAACCCCGTGGTCTGTACCCTGCCAGGCTCCGATGTCCATGGGATTTCCCAGGCAAGAATACTGGAGTGGGTTTCCATTTCCTACTCCAGGGGATCTTCTCACCCCAAGGATCGAACTCAATCTCCTGCATTGCAGGTGGTTTCTTTACCACTGAGCCACCTGGGAACCCATTTCTTCAGTGGCCTTAGCCAAAAAGGCAGTGGCAGGGGATGGCTCTCGGGCAGGGAGAGTATCCTTGTGCTACGAGGTTTGGTTGTTGGCCGTGGTACCCTCTGGGCCAGCGGTGACCCTTGCGTTTCTGATCCCAGGACCATTCCCTTCTTTCTCACACATGACAAGGAAAGCTGGTAGTTGATATTTTATTTGGCATGCCTAAGACCAGGAGTTTTCATTAAATTTTCCTTTAAGGCTTTAAAGGGCATTCATCCTGTTCTCTCCATAGAATCGAGTTGGGATGGTGATTATTATTATTATTTTTCTCTTAGTAAAATGAACAGGGATTTGGTTGTAACAAAAAAATTTGGAATCCAATCCTGACCATGGCAAGCCAGCCTGAGAAAACCTCTTAACTGGCATCTAGTTTTGGGTTTTGAGACACTCAGAATGCTGTGCACCTGGTCTGGATCTAGATTGTCGCCTTTGTTTCAATATCACAGGTGGCCTTCCCAGGTGGAGCTAGTGGTGAAGAATTGGTCTCCCAACACATGGATGTGGTTCCATCCCTGGGTCAGGAAGATTCCTTGGTGGAGGAAATGGCCACCCACTCCAGTATTCTTGCCTGGGACACCCCATGGACAGAGGAGCCTGGTGGTCTATAGTCCATGGGGTCACAGAAGAGTCAGGCACGACTTAGCAGCTGAGCACACACAGATACCGCTCTTGGGTTTGGACATACTGCAGTTTCTCTTGGCGACCTTGTGTCCTTTTGGAGCTAGAAGTCTTGGTGAATGGATGCTGTCTTCCTGTGAGGAGGCCTGGGAGGGAGAACAAAGCTGTTAAGTTGTCTGCCGAGGGCCACAGAGTAGAGCCTCTAGGAGGCAGTGTGTTATTCAGGTCAGCCTTCGGGACTTGTGAAAAGTAAGGACTTTAAGTAAAGCCTTGAGGCTTGGCTGTCCAGGTAAATTGTTTTCCCGCTCTGTGAAAGCAAAAGGTCCTGGCTGGCTTTGCCAACCAGATTAGGGAGTGAAAGCACTGCATAAATCAACTACTACAGAGAATTTGCTTCCAGCTGGGGTGGATCCCAGTAATGTATGAGAGTTAGGAACGGCCAGGTGCCTAGCGACCATGTTATTTATCACTTGGAAGTCTTGTTCAGATCTCCATCTTTAGCCACTGGATTTGTTCACAGAGAAAACAGAGATGTGGGCGCAAGGGACAGTAGGCCTTGGGCCTCCATTATTAGCCTATTGCTGTAGTTGTTGAGTTGCTAGAATCCTGTCTGACTCTTTTGCAACCCCATGGGCTTTAGCCCGCCAGGCTCCTCTGTTCTAGAGGGCCTCTTTATTTGTAGGGTGCTGCTTAATTTTGGGGAGATGCTTTCCAGGCTCTCTTTGCATGTTGGTATGAGGTGCACTGTGGAGTCTGCCAGTATCTGTGCAGACTTTGCCCATGAGGAAGGAGGCAGCTGATCTAATAGGGATGAATGACTAGTGTTTGAGTTAGTTTTGCTAAGAGAACAGATAAAAGATGTTTTATGATCATTTAATTTACCCCGGTGGCTATTCTGGTTGTTGCTGCTACTGCTGTAATCAGACTCTGAAATTATTTCCCCGTTTTGGAAAGAACTAGCAGCATGGAATTTTTCTAAGAAATCTTGGCCCAACATATGAATAGGAGCACGGGGACCAAGAAGAAAAGGATGGGTGTCTCTCAGAAGGTCCAGACAGAAAGCAAAGGGTGTGGAGCAAGAGCTGGTGAGACCCTCCTGTCTGAGCTGCTGAATGCCTCAAGGTGGGGCTGTTAACTGGCGGTGGGGTTGAACACCGGTACCTCCATGGATGGGAGAAAACGCTGAAAGATTCATTCTCAGTCTAGAGAAAGAGTTTCCCCAAGCTGATTAAGGGAATGACAGGAACAAGGCCCTGTGGTTCCTGGGAGCCTTGTCGCCGGGGATGGGGTTGGTTGAGGGCTGAAAACACCAGAGCGCATTAAGGTTCTTTCAGTCTCCTGGCCTTTTGCAATAACGGCAGAAACCAGGAAGGTTTTGGTTCTGTTTAGGGGTCTCCGTTGGTTGTAGTTGAAAATTTACATGTATTTGTATTTGCACCACACTTCTTTGCCTGCTCCCTAGTTTCTGAAGTAGGTACTTTGGCCATCTCATTTTGCAGGTGCTTAAACCAGAATCAGGGAGGTCAAGGGACTTGCCTAAGGTCACACAGAAGCTAGGCCAGCATTCACATTAGGCCTCTCTGACCTCAAAGCAAATACTTTTAATGGCACTGAGGACTGAAGTGAGCAATGAGCTGCCTGCTTGATATCTAAATGCACCAAGAAGGTAACTTTAAAAAGAGTTTTGAGTGAGTGAAACGACAGTCTGATATGATTCTGGCTATTAAGTTTGGAACCCTGTGATTTTCCTGTTGTACTCAGGATAATTTTGGGTGTGTGTCATCTGCAATTAATTACCTTCATGAGTTGCTGGAGTTGTTTGGGCTGTTTCCTGGCTCTGGATATGAGTTTCGGGGGCCAGCGTGCCATTCTGTGGGGATTTACCAGGTGGCTAATTAGATGGGGTTTCTAAAAGAAACAGAGAAGTGATGGGAACAGGGGAGCGAGCCCTGAAAATCAAACAAGCTTTTTACGGCTCCCTCATGCCCTCCAGCTGGCAGGTGAGAGGCTGCAGAGCCCAGGTGAGAGAACAGTCAAGGAGAAATGCCAAGTCCCTGGAACTTGAGTTCCCTGACAGCCCCAGCTGAGAAAGGAGCAATAGTCAGATATCTTGGGGTGAGAAGAGACCCTGTTTTCTGAAGAGTGTTCAAAGGAGGATCCTCGCCCTTTTCTGGGTTCCTCATCCGATTGGCATGTGGCGGGAGCGCACAGGACGGTGTGTGGTCCTTGGGCTCAAGTGTGGCCTGGTGGTGTCCTGGAAACTGGTGAAAATGCATGTGCCAAGCCCACCCCTAGGACCCGTCTGCTGATGACAGGGCCTGGGGGCCTGCTTTTACTTTTCACTTTTTTTTTCAAATCACAGAATATTAGGATGTGTCTCCTACAAACAGGACATTTCTCCTTTATAACTGTGCACAGCGATCAAGACTGGAAAATCCACAGCCACGCATTCCTACCGTCGAGCCCTCCCCTCCTGTTCAGCTCTCACATCTTGGCTCTGCTGGCAGGTTGATTACGTCCGGACTGACTTGTGGCATGTGACTGTCAGGGTTCTTCTGTCTGGAGCAGTCTCTCTCCTGGCCTGTCGTGACCTCGACACCTTTGTGATTACAGGCCAGTTTGTCTTGTCTGCTGTTTCCTCAGAGGTGCAGCTTCTGTGTCTGTGGTGCTAATATCACAGAGGCGACGTGTGTTCTTCTCAGAGCGCCTGACGGGGAGTGCAAGGCCTCGGTCTGTTCCTGCGGTCATGTCAGCTCTGACCCTTTGATTAAGGTCATGTCTGCCCCCTGCTCCTCTGTGGAGTCACCCTTTTCCCCTTTGCAGTTAGTGTGCGTTTTGTGGGGCAGTAGTTAGAGCCTGGGTAAACATCACTTTATATTGGCTTGGCCAAAAAGTTTATTTGAGTTTTTTCCATACGAAGTAATGGAAGAACCCAAAGGAACTTTTGGCCAACCCAGTGGTGGGTCAGATGGTAAAGAATCTGCCCACGATGCGGGAGACCCTGGTTCGATCCCTGGGTCAGGAAGATTCCCTGGATAAGGGAATGGCTACCACTCCAGTATCCTTTACTGGAGAATTCCATGGACAGAGAAGCCTGGCGGGCTACAGTCCATGGGGTCACGAAGAGTCAGACGTGACTGAGTGACTAACACATGCATACCCACTACATTAAATGCTCCATTTATTCATTTTTTTATTCCTGGGTTCCTGTTTCATTTAGTAGCTCACAATCTCTTACTGTCACTATTTAGACGTTCAGCTTGCCCCAGGTTTGTCCAGTGGGAACGCTTCTGAACTGGCATCCAGGCCCTCCTGAAATGACCCCAAGAGTTGACACCGACATCTTGAATTCCAGTCCAATACCGTGGTGTTGACTTCTGGGTTTCTCCTTGGACATATTTGTCACTCCCTCCTTGGACAGCAGGAAGCCTGTCTCCCGTTGTCTGCTGTGTATTGAGGTATTTGCCCACTCCCCTCCCTTTTTCTTTTTAAGACTCACAATCTTGTTTTTTTTTTTAAAAAAACAAAACTCGTGACTCTACTGGGTCTTCCTTGCGGCTCATGCGCTTTCTCTTGCTGTGGCGTGTACTGGGCTTCTCTAGTTACCAAGCGTGGGCTCTACAGCGTGCGAGTTCAGTAGTTTCAACGCATGGGCTTAGCCCCATGGCAGGTGGGATCTTAGTTCCCTGACCAGGGATTGAACCCATGTCCCCTCCATTGACAGGCGGATTCATAAGCACTGGATCGCCAGGAAGTCCCTTTCCCACTTGTCTTATCTCTCCAATGGCCTTCACTGAAGAGCAGGAGCAAGCGGGACTGCCCTCTGAATAAGCTCTTCCAGCCAATTCTGCTCTAGGAGAACCTTCTTCCTCTGACCGTGTTGCCAGGTCCCCAGCCTAGTGCTTGAGGGTGTGGACTTTGAAGTTGCCCAGATGCCAATCTCAACTCCACTCCCGAGTGACCTGGACCAGCCACCAGCCCCACAAGTGTGGACTGTGGTGATGCACACTTCATGGTTACAGGGGCTGAAACGAGCTAGGGAGCTCCGGCTGCTCCCTGGAGGTCTCACGGGGAGACCAGCTCCCACCAGGGGTAGTAAAGGCTTAGACTTGTGCCTGGAGCTTGTAGGGGTGAGGTGGGGGCAGATGGGGGGTTGGTCACAAACACTGGAGGGGGAACTCGGGGTCAACCAGCAGAGCTCAGAGAGAAGACGGCCTCCAGGGAGACTCCTGCAGAAGTCATAGGCGATCACCAGGGAGCTGGAGCGGGTAGGGGAGCCCGGCTGGTGTGGGCACCACTGAGGAGCTGGTGGCCACGTCCCCGGGTGGGGGTGGGTTCTGCGTCAGCCCAATTTCTGAGCCACGAGGCGGGGTCCGTGGCCCTCGGGAAGAGTCTGGGGCAGGCTCCCCTTACGCCCCGCTGTGCCCTGGGGCCCATGCTCTGAAGGCATCCTCTGCTTCCTTCCCTGCCCCTCGCTGCCTGGGTGGTGGTTGACTGTGTGTGCTAAGTCGCTTCAGTTGTGTCCGACTCTTGGTGACCCCATGGACTGTAGGCTGCCAGGCTCCTTTGTCCGTGGGATTCTGCATGCTGGGTTTTATTGCTTCAAACCTCTTGTGCTTCTTTTCCTGTAGAGAGAGGAGTGGTCTGGTTCTGACTCAGAGGCACACTTCCCGGCTTGTAATTCTAGCCCGGCCTCTTGGCCACCTGTCTCTTGCCTGCACATCCCCTTGGAGGTGTGTGTGTGTCTGTAGATGGTTGAGGGCCTGCCTGACCCACTCCCTGGCCCTCCTCGCCAGTCAGTGCTGGACAAGCCTTAGCTTCTAGTCGCTCTCATGGTGAAGTTAGCTAAAGAGGATGTGAACACAGAAATGCCCTGTGAAAGATGATGCAGAAATACATGTGCTTGTTTCAACAACAGGGGTGAGGTTGTGTTCCCTCCAAAAGGAGGTGGGACTGGAGTTGGGGGTCTGAGGAACACACACAGTTTTGGAAAAATGTGTGTTTGGGTGTTACTTTGCATTGAGCTTGGGGGTGACTGTAAACACCACAGAGGTGGGGGATTTATGCCTCCCTTCCTGTCTTTTGTTGCTGCCAGCTTGGGACATCATTTTCGGATAGCTTGGTCACTGAGCCACGTTCTTCTGGAAATCGGGTGTGGTTATGGGTTGGTAGTAGACCAGTCTGTTCTTTGCTACCCTGGGGCCCACGTCTGGCTGGGGGAAGGCAGTATTCCTGTTCCTGCCTTTCTCTGTAATGCTTTGATGCCTGCAAATTACCAGATGCACTCAACAGGTTCGTTGGTTTTGTTTTGAGTAATTACCCTTTGAGTGGTGCTGTCTGGGGCTGCCGGTTGTTTGTTCCTGGGGCAGGCGTAATTGCTTTGACTTACACACATTAATTATTGCAGTCATCGGAGGCTGTTTGAGAGGTACTTTCCCCCTCCTTGATGGTTTGCTTCCTTTCCTGATGCCTTAAAACTGCAGGGTGGCCCACAGGCGTGTTTGGGGCTGGGGTTGGGAGCTGGCAGGGCTCTTTGGAATCCTAGCGATGAGACCCGAATGCAGCTCTGTCTTAGCTGCCGCCACCCCAGTGCTTGGTCCTGGCCGTCGTCATCTCTTCCCTGGATGGAGAAGCGTGGCAGCTTCCTTCTGGTCTGACGCTGGCCCCTCTCCACCCTACTCTTTGTTTCTCCCACATAGCCTGCCATTCCCCTGCTGACCACCTTCTCTTGGCTGCCCTTGGGGCTTAGACTGATGTTCACACCTCGAGGTCCCTCATGATTCCTCACCTGCTCCAGCCTCCTTGGCTTCCCGAGTTCCAGGGACAGGCCAGGCACTGGCCTTGGGGCTTTTCCTTGGTTTGTTTCTCTGCCCAGAATGTCACTGTTTCACCTGTGGTCCAAGGTCTGGTAACACCGGTGTCTTTAGAGGGCCTGGTTGAAATGCCTTCTCAGGCTCCACCCAGACAAGCTGAGTCAGAGTCTGGATTTTTGCAAGGTCCCCAGGGGCCATCTTTCCCCACTGTCATACTTTCTTGAGGCCTCTTTGTCACCTTTTAGAAAGGCCTTCTCGGATGACCCTACCTAAAATACCCTTTGTATCTTTTTCTCTTGCTTCATTTATTTATTTTTACATTAATAGGCTTTGGGGAGCAGTTGTAGATTTATAGGAACAGACAGCCCAAAGGTTCCCACATACATCAGTGCCCTCCTCCCCAGGCCCCTCTGTTATTAGCATCTTGGGTTGAGTTGGCTACATTTGTTACAATCAGTGAGCGATGTGGATGCTTTATTACCAATCAGAGTCCATGTTTACATTAGGGGTCGCCCTTGATGGTGGGCATTCTGTGGGTTTGGACAGATAGTGACATGTGTCTACCGTCGCATTCTCACACAGGCCACTTTCATCGTCCTAAAGGTCTTCTGTGCTTCACCTGTTCATCCCTGTCTTGAATCCCCGTCAGCCACTTCTGTGATCTTTTTACTGTCTCAAGTTTTGCCTTTCTCAGAGTGTCATATAGTTGGAATCATGAAGTTAGTAACCTTTTCAAATTGGCTTCTTTCACTTAGCAATATGCATTTCCGTTTCCTCCGTGTCTCTAACTTGATCGCTCATTTCTTTTCACTGCTGAATAATATTCCATTGTCTGGATAGACCATTCGTTTATCCATTCACCTATCAGAGGACATCTTGGTTACCTCCAAGTTTTGGCAATTATGAATAAAACTGTTAAATATTGTGTGCAAGGTTTTGTGGGGATGCTCATTCTTAACTCCTGTGGGTAAACACCAAGCAGTGTCATTTCTGGATCATATGGGAAGTGTGTTGAGTTTTGTGAGAAGTTGCCAGACTGTCTTCCAGCGTGGTTGTCAGCATTTTGCATTCCCACCAGCAATGAATGGTGGTTCCTGTTGCCCCACAGCCTCGCCAGCCTTTGCAGTTGTTGATGTTCTGGGTTTTAGCTGTTCTACCAGGTGTGGCTTTAACTCTTGATAATTCTCATTGTTCTCCAAAGCCTGTGCCTTGGCTGGTTTGACCACCTCCCCTTTGTGACCGTCACTTCTGCGAGTGTAGAGACTTAGTCTTTCTCGTTCCCGCCTCCATTTCTGTTTTCAAAACAATACCTGGTACACAGTGGGTTTCAGGAAAGCCTCTGCTGAGTAAATTATGTACCTCCGGCAACAATCCGGTGAGGCCCTCAGTACTCTTCTATTGTTTTGAGTAGATGGAGCTGCAGAGAGAGACACCACCCTTGCACACACCTGTCTAGAGGTGAAGTCGCCCAGACTGCAGGGCTTTGACAGATGGGGGACTCGTGGGTCGGGAATGAGTCACCTTGGGCACATTATTTGTCCTGTTTGTCTTTCTTACCTCCCTGTTCCTTGGCGTGAATTTGAGGATCAAAATACCTGATAGAATAGTTCTAAGGGTTAAATGAATGTAGTAAGCAAAGGTACATTAATTATCAGGTGTGTAACAAAGTAACCCAAAGTTTCGTAGATTAAAACAACACCTTTATTTATTTAAAACAATTAAGGAGTACATTTATTTATTTGGCTGCGCTGAGTCTTAGTTGCAGCATGCAGGATCTTTCGTGGTGACTGACGAACTCTTTGCAGCATGTGGGGTCCAGCTCCCTGACCAGGGAGGGAACCTGAGCCCCCAGTGTTGAGAGCATGGAGTCTTAGCCACTGGACCACCAGGAAGTTCTCAACAATCTGATTGTTATCTCATGGTTTCTGTGGGTCAAGAATCTGGACATGGCTTAGCTGGGGCCTCTTACTCAAGGTCTAATGATGTTGTAGTCAGGACACTGGGTGGATTTGTGTTCATTTCAAGGCTCCACTGAGCTTGGAAAACCTGCCTCTTAAGTTTACTCAAGTGGCTGCTGGCAGACTCCTTCCTCACTGTGTGGTCCTCTTTCAGCCTGCTGGCTGTCCTTAAGACAGGGATCCGGTGACCAGAGGAGGGAGGGGAGGGAGGAGGGGAGAGGAGGCGGGGAGGGAACGTGCAGAAGCTGGGGAGCGTCCCAGGTAGCTGTCACAATCTCTCGCTCTATTTCTCTCTACGTCAGTGTTATATCTTATTTATTTATTTTTGGCACTAGTGGTAAAGAACTCGCCTGGCAATGCTGAAGTTCCAGAAGTCGAGGGTTCAATCCCTGGGTGAGGAAGATCCCCTGGAGCAGGGCATGGCTACCCACTCCAGTATTCTTGCCTGGAGAATCCCATGGACAGAGGAGCCTCGTAGGCCACAGTCCATAGGGTTGCAAAGAGTCGGACATGACTGAAGTGACTTAGCAGGCGTGCATATTTATTTATTTATTTTTTTACATATTTTAAAAAGTTTATTTTTAAATTGAAGGATAACTGCTTAACAGAATTTTGTTGATTTCTGCCAAACATCAACATGAATCAGCCTTCAGTATACATGTCCCCTCCCTCCGGAACCACCTTCCCATCTTTCTCCTGATCTCCCCCTGTAGGTTGATACCGAGCCCCAGTCTGAGTTCCCTGAGTCATACAGCAAATTCCCATTGTCTTTGTATTTTACATATGGCAATGCAAGTTTCCATGTTACTCTGTGCACACACCTTGCCCTCTGCATATTTATTTTTTAATCAGAGGATAACTGCTTTACAATGCTGTGTTCGTTTCTGCTGCACAGCAGTGTAGATCAGCTCTGTGTGTACATATGTCCCCTCCCCCGTGAGCCTCCCTCGTGGTCTGTTAATAACTGATCTCACAGCTGACAGCCCATCCCTTCTGCTATTGGAAATGAGTAGTAAGACCCATCTGAACTCAGTTCAAGGAGTGGTTATTGCACAGGGTCGCTAACCCGGGGGTCTCTGGGGGACAGTCCAGAGCTGGCTCGCCACAGCAGTGTGCAGGACAGTGCTTGGTGCCCGGTGAGGGTTTCAATGGTGCTGCCGCCACCACCCCCCGCCGTGCCCCCTCCTCTTCCTTCCTCCACCACCGCTACGGTGGCATCGAGGAGCTGGTCAGAACTGGAGCTGGGAGCTGCGCCCAGCTTTGTCTGCTTCTGGATGTTTCCGGTTTCCTCTTCTGCCTCCTCCAGTTGATTGTCTGCTCTGCATCGTGGTTGCCTGAACCACCTCCCCCACCCACCCCGCATCAGCCTTTGTTCAGTGGATGCTTTTTGATGACCATGCTGGTAAAAGCCCCCTCAGGGTAACCTGTGCTGGACTTGAGAACAGAGTCCCCCTTTGTGTATCCTGGGAAAAACACACTCTTTAAAGCACAGCCATTGGCTGGAGCTTTTGTGTGATTTGGGTCTAATGCATATTCCTAAAGAAAAAGAGGAATGACTGTGAGTGAGTGCCTGAGTGTTGGTCACTGACTTTATACCCACTGTCACTCGTCATCTCAACCCTGCAAGGCTCCTCACCTCCTACTTGGAAACTGAGGAGTCCTGGGCTCAGAGAACAGTTGGCCCCCATCTGGAGGGACAGGACGGGTATGTGAACCCAGACGTGGATAACTCTCTAGCCAGACAACCTGCTTCCGCTTTGGCTTTATACGTATAAAGGATTCAGTGTTTTACCGTAAAAGCCTGCCAGGATATAAGTCCAATACTGATCGAAGAAACTAAAAGCCTGAAGCAATTGGGAACCGTGGGTATTTGGTTACTTTTTAGGTGTGATGCTGTTGTGGGGATTAGATTCAAATAAAGACTCCATGCTTCTGAGAGGTAAATCCTGACGTTTTTATGGATGATGTTCTGTGTCTGAGACTGACTTCAGAATAAGTTGGCGAGGGGGCTGTGGGTGTATATGTGCGTGTGCTCAGTTGTGTCCAACTTTTGTGACCGCGTGGACTGTAGCCCGACAGCCTCCTCTGTCCAGGGAATTTTCCAGGCAAGGATACAGTGAGTTGCCATTTCCTACTCCAGGGATCTTCCGAAACCTGGGATTCAACCACATCTCTTGCACCTCCTGTGCTGGCAGGTGGGTTTTTTCCCCCACTGTGCTACCTGGGAAGCTCTGGGGCTGGGGCTTTGGGTAGGTGAGGCTTGAAACAAGATCGGGTGTGAGTTGGAGAGCTGGGTGGTGGGTCCATGGAAAGCTGGCTAAGGCTAACCAGGAACCCAGAGTCTGCTTAGCTCCTGGAGACAGTCTTATGCATGTCTGGAATAGAACCTTCACTTTTAACTTCAGCAGCTTGTACCTATTCAAAAGGAAAAATTAAGTTAAAAGAATTGGGGAATAAGTGAAGCTCAGAGAGGCCAGGGAATTTTGTCCTTTTTGTTTGTTTGTTCATGCGTTTTCAGCACCTCGATCAATGCCCGGCAGTCAGTAATACCTGCTGAATGAATGAGAGAATTGATCCCTTTTTGTAGTCAACACTCTAGCCTCCATCTGGCTGATGCTTTTGTTAAACTAGTGATGCGTTCAGTAGAGGTTAAATCCAGTTGTCTGGCCACATTCACACCCTGCTCTGATCTGTTTGGATTTTAAGACATCTTATGCCCTGCATGTGAGCAGTCGATTTCCAGACAATTAAGGGATAATAAAACAGTTGAATCTAGAATGGAACATAAACTGGTTTTTAAATATTTAACTTTATTTTTTATAATTTTCTTTCTTTTTGGCTTTGTTGGGGCTTCTTTGCTGCAAGTGCGCTTTCTCTGGTTTCGGCAAGCAGGGGCTACTCTTTACCTGTGGTGTGTAGGCTTCTCATTGCGATGGCTTCTCTTACGACACACCAGCTTTGCTGCCTTGCGGCCTGTGGAATCTTCCTGGACCAGGGATTGAACCTGTGTCCCCTGCATTGGCAGGCGGGTTCTCAACCACTGGACCACCAGGGAAGTCTTAGGCTGGTCTTTGATTCTGCAGCTGAGTCAGGATCTCGGGAAGGAAAGTTCAGGCATCTGTTGAATCCCGCAGTCCTCACTGCCCTGAAGTTGCACGGGGCTGCTGCAGTGTAGGACCTCTGTGTGCCGGAAGCCGGAGCAAGCCAGGCTCGGCTGTCCTCTTTGTGTTGATGTCCTCATGTGAAGCTCGTTTACGCCTCACGAGTCTTCTGGAGCCACGTCTCAAACTGAGTTTGGAGTTGGCATCTCCTTTCATCAGAGCCACATTCAAAGCTGCACCCCTGTCAACAGTAACATTTGCTTGATCGTCTTTTTTAAAAGGAGATAAATCATAGAGACAGCAAGTAGAATGGTAGCTGCCAGGGGCTGTCGGTGTTGAGTGGGAATGGAGGGTTATTGTTTAATGGGTGTGGAGTTTTTGTTTTTCAGATGAAATAACGTTCCAGAGATGGGTGGTGCTGATGGGGGTGCTGAAATGTGAAGGTACTTAACTCCACAGCACCGTATACTTAAGGTGGTTGAGACGGTAACGTTTATGGCACGTGTACTTTATCACAATTGAAAATAAAAATTGAAAAGAGAGAAAAGCGGGCAAACCAAGTCTGCTCCGTCAGATGCTCGCTCTGTCGCTGCCGCTCTTGTCTGCCTTCCCCCGGCCCTCCCCCCGCAGTTGGCATGCCCCTGGCTGTGCGATGTCCTTTTCGGATGCCCGTGTGATGGACCCTGGTCAGCCTCCTCCTGTCTCACTCTTTTTTAAATTCACTAAATATTTTGGCTTTAATGTCCACAGTTTAATTCAAGTTTTAAAGGTATCCAGTTGGCACGAGTTGTAAGCTGTACACTGAAGAATGTAACCCCACCACCGCAGTCAGGAGACAACAGTTCCATCTCCTTCAGAAGGTCTCCTCCGCGCCCCCTTGTGGTCTCTGCCCTCATGCCTGACTCTTGTCTGCCAGTGTCCTATCCTTCTCCCCTGTAGTTCCAACTTTTCTAGAGTGTCAAATACATGAAGTCATTATATGTATGTATATCACTATATATACTATATAGAGTATATAGCCTCTGGGGACTGGTTTCTTTTATTTAGATGTTTCTGAGATACATCCAAGTCGTAACATCCCTGGATAACACATTCAGTTTTATTGACCAGTAATATCCCTCTGTATGAATGGACCAGGGTTTAACCATTTACCCGTTGAAGGGCATTTGAATTGTTTGCTGTTTCTGGTGATTCTGCCTGGTGCGGCTGTAAACATTCATGGAGAGATTTTTGTGTGAAAAATGAAAGATCATTTCCCCAGGAAAAATACTCAGAAGTGAGTTTCTGGGTCATAGGACAGCTTTCTAAAAAGCTGTTTTACTGTTTTCCAGAGTCACTAAACTTTTGTGCATTCCTGCACAGTGGGATTAAGAGTTTTAGTTGCTTCAAGATCCCCCCAGTACTTGATGTTGTCATTTGACTTTTTAAAGCGATTTTGATAGTGCTGTTTCATGGATTTTGATGATTGACATCTTTTCATGTGCTTATTTACTGTCTATCTTCTTTGCTGAATTGTTCGGGTCTTTTGCCCTCCTCTCCTGCCTTTCTTTGGTTTTGTTTGTTTGTTCTGAGAATTCTTTCAGATAGGAGTCCTTTATCTAATTTGTAAATACTTTCTTCCCATCTTGTCTTCTGCTCTTAACAATGACTTTCACTGAGCAAATCAAGTTTAACTTTTTTTTTTTTTAAATTATGGCTCATGCTTTTGGTGTTAAATATAAGAGCTCATTGCCAACCCCCGTTTAGACATGAAGACTTTCTCAACTTTGTACTTTCATGTTTTACATTTATGTATCTTCCAGTTTGACTTAATATTTGTATAAGGTGTGAAGTATTAATTGAAGTTTATTTTTTGGTGTATGAATAGCCAACTGTTCCCAAACTGCTGAAAAGGTCATCCTTGTTTCTGAGTTGCCCTTGTACCTTGGTCTAAAATTATTTGGCCATATTCGTGCGAATTTATTTCTGGACTCTGTTCTGTTGATCTGTGTCTTTCCTTTGCCTGTGTTATGTTCCTTGATTAAAGTTTTATAAAATTCTTAGAATAGTGTTAGTCCTTTGAATTTTGCTTCTATTTTACAGTGATTTGACTTCTATAGTTTCTTTGCCTTTGTGTGAATTTTAGAATGAGCTAATGTATATGTGTAAGATATCCTGCTGGGATTTTTGCTGTACTTGCATTCAGTCTATAGATCAGTTTGTGGATGGACATCTTACATCTGAACGGTTTTGAGTCTTACAGCCTATGAACCTGTTATTTACATCCATGCAGTTCTGTTTTGATTTCTTACACCAGTGTTTTATGGTTTTTAGCACACAGATCCTGGGCATGTTTTTATTGGATTTACACCTGTGTATTTCATCCTTTATTTTTTTAAAAACAACAAAAACAACAAACTGATTTCATTAGGTAGAACCTCCAGTACTGTGCTGAATAGAAGAGAGAGGTGAGAGAGGCTTCCTGGCTTGTTCTCAGTTGCATGGGGAAACTGTCTTTCACCGCCGAGTGTGGTGTTAGCCATACAGTCGCTCTTGTGTTTTGCAGGTCTGCTCTTAGTCTTCATATATTGTTTTTTTCTAGTCTACTAGTGAAGTGTTGATGGCATATTAAAAATTTCTTTCTCCTGATTTCATCATACAGAAACAAGCTCTGTTAATATTGTGCGGTGTGCATATTCCTTCCTTCCTTCTTCCACTGTGTCTTAGTTATGGCACACAGATCTTTGTTGTATCACGTGGAATCTTTTGTTGTGGCTCATGGACTCTCTAGTTGTGGCATGCAGACTTCAGTATTTGCAGCACTTGGGCTTAGCTACTCGATGACATGTGGGATCTTAGTTCTCTGACCAGGGATCGAACCCACTTCTCCTGGATTTCAAGGCAGATTCTGTACCTCTGGACCCAGGGAAGCCCCAATATCCTGGCATGTATATTTCTAGTGCAAATGAAAAGTGGAAGTCGCTTAGTCGTGACTGACTCTTTGTGACCTCATGGACTGTAGCCTGCCAGGCTCCTCTGTCCTTGGAATTCTCTAGGCAAGAATACTGGAGTGGGTGACTGTTTTCCTTCTCCAGGGGATCTTCCTGACCCAGGGATCAAAACCAGGTCTCCCGCATTGCAGGTGGATTCTTTGACATCTGATGCAAATATATGCCAGTAAATATACCTGAGGGGTTAGAGTAAACATACTTTCTTTGTTCTGTGCTGCATTCACGTCATCCTATATCGTAAATGTTTATCCATGTTAATAGACATGTACATTCATTAGGGTTTCCCTGGTGTGTTAGTGGTGAAGAATCTGCTTGCCAGTGCAGGAGACATGGGTTCGATCCCTGGGTCGGGAAGATCGCCTGGAGAAGGAAATGGTAACCTACTCCAGTGTCTTGCCTGGGAAGAATTGTGTCCTCCTGGACAGAGGAGCCTGGAGGGGTACAGTCCATGGGGTTGCAAAGAGTTGGACTTGACTTAGTGACTAAACAGACAAACAACAACAATGATATTCATCACACAAACAGTGTCCTATTATAGATGGATAAACCATATCAATGTCTCCACTCTCCCACTGTCAGCAGTTAATCTGTAACCAATTTCTTTCTGATAACATTCACAACATCCGCGTGTGTATGTTTTGAGACTTCCCTTCTTATTTCCTGAGCACAGTTTTCTAGAAGTGGAGCTGTTGGCTCAAAAGATAGACAGTTCTTGAGGCTGTTGATTCATATTTAGAAAAAGCTCACCTCGGACCCCCTGTTTCCTTTTGTGAGCTGTCTGCTGATGGGCAGCAGAGGCTTGAGCTGTGTAACCCTAGGACAGTCCCTTAACCTCTGAGCAAAGCTGGCAGGTCAGAAGAATGCTCTTCACGTTTGCACAGCAGGCCAACTAACCAGGAGATCCTGTAGACCCATGTTCATCCTTCCTCATTTCCCAGTGGACTCACTTGAAGGCTTTACATTTTCAACTTTCTCCTGTTCATTTAATTCCCTGAATTTTTATGTTCCCAGCAAAAGACTTTGGATTTAAAGGACATGGGTTTGAATCCCAGGTGTATTTATGTTGTTTGACTCTCTGGGCCTCAGCTTTCCCATCTGCAAAATGGGCACAGTACAACCAACCTCATGAGGCATTTTGATAACCCAGCAAGAGCAAGTGTGTGGTTGAAAGGAGAAGGACATGGACTGACTTGGAGAGACTTGAGTATGAATGGTGGCCCTACCTAGTATAGCGGTGTGAGTTGTTTTCTATTGACCATTGAACCTCTCTGAGCTTCAGTACCTTCAGCTGTAGAAATGTGAGTAATAAAAGTCGGGGACAGTCACCCCTCTCGCAGAGCTGTTGTGCAGACTGAATGAGAGCAGGCCATGTCTGCAACCCCTTGAATGTTCAGAGCCCCTCTCGGAGGGGAGCACTCTTGTGTTGCAGGTTCAATTCAGTTGCTCAGTCCCGTCCGACTCTGTGTGACCCCATGGACTGCAGCACACCCGGCCTCCCTGTCCTTCACCAGCTCCTGGAGCCTGCTCAAACTCATGTCCATTGAGTCGGTGATGCCATCCAACCATCTCATCCTCTGTCATCCCCTTCTCCTCTCGCTTTCAATCTTTCCTGGCATCAGGGTCTTTTCAAATGAGTCAGCTCTTTGCATCAGATGGCCAGAGTATTGGAGTTTCAGCTTTAGCATCAGTCCTTCCAATGAACACCCAGGACTGATCTCCTTTAGAATGGACTGGTTGGATCTCCTTGCAGTCCAAGGGACTCTCAAGAGTCTTCTCCAATACCACAGTTCAAAAGCATCAATTCTTCAATGCTCAGCTTTCTTTATAGTCCAACTCTCACATCCATACATGATAACTAGAAAAACCATAGCTTTGACTAGATGGATCAATGTTGGCAAAGTAATGTCTCTGCTTTTTAATATGCTGTCTAGGTTGGTTGTAACTTTTTTTTCAAGGAGTAAGTGTCTTAATTTCGTGGCTGCAGTCACCATCTGCAGTGATTTTGGAGCCTCCCAAAATAAAATCTCTCACTGTTTCCATTATTTCTTCATCTATTTGCCATGAAGTGATGGGACTGGATGCTATATCTTTGTTTTCTAAATGTTGAGTTTAAGCCAACTTTTTCACTCTCCTCTTTCACTTTCATCAAGAGCTCTTTAGTTCTTCTTCACTTTCTGCCATAAGGGTGGTGTCATCTGTGTATCTGAAGTTATTGATATTTCTCCCGATAATCTTGATTCCAGCTTGTGTTTCATCCAGCCCAGCGTTTCTCTTGATGTACTCTGCGTATAAGTTAAATAAGCAGGGTGACAATATATAGACTTGACGTATTCCTTTTCCTATTTGGAACTAGTCCATTGTTCCATGTCCAGTTCTAACTGTTGCTTCTTGACCTGCATACAGATTTCTCAAGGGGCAGGTCAGGTGGTCTGGTATTCCCATCTCTTTCAGAATTTTCCACAGTTTATTGTGATCCACACAGTCAAAGGCTTTGGCAGTCAATAAAGAAGAAGTACACATTTTTCTGAAACTCTCTTGCTTTTTCAATGATCCAACAGATGTTGGCAATTTGATCTCTGGTTCCTCTGCCTTTTCTAATTCCAGCTTGAACGTCTTAAAGTTCACAGTTCATATAATGTTGAAGTCTGGCTTGGAGAATTTTGAGCATTACCTTGCTAGTGTGTGAGATGAGTGCAGTTGTGTGGTAGTTTGAACATTCTTTGCCATTACCTTTCTTTGGGATTATAATGAAAACTGACCCTTTCCAATCCTGTGACTGGTGCTGAGTTTTCCAAATTTGCTGACATATTGAGTACAGCACTGAAATAGCTCAACTGGAATTCCATCATCTCTGCTAGCTTTGTTCATAGTGATGCTTCCTAAGGCCCACTTGACTTCACCTTCCAGGATGTCTGCCTCTAGGTGAGTGATCACTCCATCTGGGTTATCTGAGTCATTGAGATCTTTTTGTATAGTTCTTCTGTGTATTCTTGCCACCTCTAATATCTTCTGCTTCTGTTAGGTCCATACCTTTTCTGTCCTTTATTATTCCCATCTTTGCATGAAATGTTCCCTTGGTATATCTAATTTTCTTGAAGAGATCACTAGTCTTTCCCATTTTATTGTTTTCCTCTATTTCTTTGCATTGTTCACTTAAGCTTTCTTATCTCTCCTTGCTATTCTTTGGAGTTTACATTCATTTGGGTATATCTTTCCCTTTCCCTTCTCTTCTTTTCACAGCTATTTGTAAGGCCTCCTCAGACAACCATTTAGCCTTTTTGCATTTCTTTTTCTTTGGGATGGTCTTGATCCCTGCCTCCTATACAGTGTCACAGACCCCTCTGTCCATAGGGGAGAACTCTGTTCTCCCATCTGTCTGTCTGGGAGTCTGTTGTCATCCCTGGGAATACAATTTGGAAAGAACTCTGGAGGCAAAGGTCTCCTTGCACGCTTACTTTCTCTAAAGCAGAGGTTCTCTTCCTCAGATCTGTCACTGCCCTCGTGGTCTTTGCCACATGGTGTACTGCCCGTTACTCATTCTTCAGGGACTCTGTCTGTCAGATCTAATCCCTTGAATCTATTTGTCACTTCCCCTGTATAATTGTAAGGGATTTGATGTAGGTCATACGAGAACAGTGTAGTGGTTTTCCCTCCTTTCTTCAATTTAAGTCTGAAGTTGGCAATAAGGAGTTCATGATCTGAGCCACAGTCAGCTCCTGGTCTTACTTTTGCTGACTGTATAGAGCTTCTCCATCTTTGGCTGCAAGGAATATAAACAATCTAATTTCGGTATTGACCATCTGGTGATGTCCATGTGTAGAGGCTTCTCTTGTGTTGTTGGAAGAGGGTGTTTGCTATGACCAGTGCATTCTCTTGACAAAACTCTGTTAGCCTTTGCCCTTCTTCATTTTGTACAGGTAGAAAATGTGTTGCAGGTAGGAAACCTGTGTTGCAGGTAGAAAAGCGTATTTCCTATTTTTCATGGAGGGAGCTTCTGAATGAAGTTTTCCCTGTAGGAGGTCTTGGCACTGAGCTGCCTCTTATGTCTTAACTGGCATGGAGGGATTTCAAGGAGGTAGAAGCATCACAAATGCCCATCTCTGCCATGTGTACATGGGCAGTGCTTTTCTATCAGAGATGTGGTTCTCTTGCCCTAGGATTTCTTTCCCATTCGTAGAGGGCTGTGCCCAGTATGAAAGTGCAGCATTTCACAAACTATTCGGTTTGAGGAGTTAATAGACGGTCAGTGTACATACCTGTACAGAGCGCTCTGAGAAGCCCTGGGGAGGAGGGGGAGGGAGACAGAACTTTTCTAATGTTTATAAACATCTCTAACTCTGTTCTCCCATCCGTCTGCCTTGGAGTCCATTGTCATCGTTGGGAATACAATTTGGAAAGAACTCTGGAGGCAAAGGTCTCCTTGCACGCTTAGTTTCTCTAAGGCAAAGGTTCTCTTCCTCAGGTCTGTCCCTGCCCTCGTAGTCTTTGCCACGTGGTGTACTGCCCGTTACTCATTCTGTAATATTTATAGTGCAGTCCATTCTCTTTAAAAATCTTTTTCAATTCTGGTTTCCTTGGTGTGTATGCCCAGCAGTGGGATTGCTAGGTCATAAGGCAGTTCTATTTCCAGTTTTTTAAGGAATATCCACACTATTCTCCATAGTGGCTGTACTAGTTTGAATTTCCAACAGAAGTGTAAGAGGGTTCCCTTTCCCCATACCCTCTCCAGCATTTATTGCTTGTAGACTTTTGGATTGTAGCCATTCTGATGGTATGGGGAGGGAGGTGGGAGGGGAGTTCAGGATTGGAAACACGTGCATACCCATGGCAGATTCATGTTGATGTATGGCAAAACCAATACAATATTGTAAAGTAATTAGCCTCCAATAAAATAAATAAATTTAAATTAAAAAAAAACTCACTGGACACACAAAAAATAAAATAAACATTATTTGCTAAATGAAAAAAAACCAATATTTTAAAAATCATAGCTGTTAATAATTATGGAGCACCTATTGTAAGCTAAGTACTCTCTTAAGTGCTTAATATGTACTATGTCATTACTGTTGAGAAATCACTGTTAACTTTACCGTAGGGCTCGGACAAGACCTGGACTTAATTAAAAAGTCATTTAGGGCAATTAAAAATAAGAAACTTTTACATGGCTTTCCAAAGGATTCTTCATATCAAGGGTTCCCAACCTCCGAGACCTAATGCCTGATGATCTGAGGTGGAGCAGTTGTAAATAATAGAAATAAAGTGCACAAATAAAGGTAATGCACTAGAACCATCCCGAGACCATTCCTCACCCTCTGTCCATGGAAAAACTCTTTTCACGAAACCGGTCCCTGGTGCCAAAAAGCCTGGGGACCGCTGCTGCTCTGTATCATTTAGGTGCCATACATGGAAAACTGGTGTTTTTGAAACATACCGGAAGAACTGCCTAGGTGTTAAAATACCAACAGCCCGCAGACAATCTCCAGGAGGTACCAGCTTTGGGAGATCCTGTTCTAGTTCATCCCCCATCCTCTGTGTTTTTTTTGCCTTTCCCTGAACTGTGAGGAAGTTGTACTCACCCCCACCCCCACTTCAGAGTGGAAAAAACTGGGTGGTTACTAAAGAGGTGGCAGGGAGTGGGGTGTCTCGGGTTTCTCTTCCCTTTCACAGGATGTGCTTAATCGTTGACCCATCCTGTCATCTCATGAGGTGGCAAAGGAAACGGCATTCTTATTTGATCATCAGGATCGACACCTTCTATATGCTTCCTTTGTCTACAGATTCAAGTGTAGTGTGTGTTAATAGCCTAGTCATGTCTGACTCTTTGCAATCCCACTGTAGCCTACCAGGCTCTTCTGTTCATGGGATTCTCTGGGCAAGAACACTGGAGTGCATTGCCGTTTCCTCCTCCAGGGGATCTTCTCAACCCAAGGATCGAACCTAGGTCTCCTGGATTGCAGGCAGATTCTTAACTGTTTATCCAGGGAATTCCAGAGTTCTATTGGCGGGTTGCAAAGTAGTCATTCAGAGCCTAGGAATTATTTTCTCGGGCCATTGACTTGTTAGGTATTTATTTGCTTATTTTTTTGGCTGCATCAGGTCTTAGCTGTGGTGCACACATTCTCTAGTTGTGGCGAGTGGCTCAGTAGTTGTGGCACTAGGGCAGCTCCTGCCCCCAGGCCCTCTTGTCTTATTTGTGTTACTCAAGTCTCGTCTGTCTGCCTGCTGTGGTCATTTGAGCCTGTATCTCATCTTCAGATTGCGAAGAACATCAGTTAAAATACTGGGCTGGATAGAACCACATGCGTGATGTGACTGTGTCTGCGTCCTGGCTTTGCCATCAGAGCGTAGTTACAGAAGGTGCAGCCCCTGGGGGAGGCTGGGCCGGAGCTATACAGGACCTCTCAGTAATATCTTTGCAACTCTCTGGGTCTATAAATACTTCCAAATAAAAATGGAGACAAAGGCCTCGTCTTTCCTGGGGTCAGGAGCTAGTCGCCTCTCTGGGGCACTCGGTGTGCCCTCCCGATGTCCGTGTTTGTGTCAGGAGCAGTTCTGACCCGACAGTGCTCCTTTCCCACAGAAGGCAAACAAGGTCACTGAGGCACAGGTGGCTGGGATGAATTTATGGTTCCTAAAGCTGCCCATCCGTAGGGTATTCTCCACACCATCTCATCGTTTTGATGAAAGTTGGATTTGTATTAAAGTTTTGGCCTTGACCTCTTAGGTCGACCTCTGTGTGGCATGCAGGATCTTTAGTTGGGGCATGCTCCTCTTAGTTGCGGCAGGTGGGATCTAGTTCCCTGACCAGGGATCGAACCCAGGCCTGTTGCATTGGGAGTGCGGAGTCTTAGCTGCTGGACCACCATAGAAACCTTGATATTTAGAGAGTGTTAAGATGTTGTTAAAAGATGCCTCCAAACCAAAAGAAAAGCAGCCTCTTGAACATTTCAGTGCTGGCTGCAGAATGAACGAGGCAGCTGAGGGTGGGTCTGGATGGTGTGCTTGGGCAAACTGAGGCTTGACAGCCCAACACAACTCACCAGTCGATGGGCCTGAGTAAACCTACCTCTTCTTGCCTCTTACACAACATTCTGAACGTATCTCTGTTAAATTAGGCCATTTGTTGTTCAACCTAAGTCTTGTCCGACTCCTTGCAACCCCATGGACTGCAGTTCACCAGGCTTCCCTGTTCTTCATTATCTCCTGGAGTTTTCTCAGATTCATGTTCACTGAGTAGATGATGCCATCTAACCATCTTATCCTCTGTTGCCCCTTTCTCCCCCTGCCCTCAATCTTGTCCAGCTTCAGGGTCTTTTTTAACGAGTCGGCTCTTCACATCAGGTGGCCAAAATGTTGGAGCTTCAGCATCAGTCCTTCCAATGATATGCAGGACTGATTTCCTTTAGGACTGACTGATTTGATATCCTTGCAGTCCAGGGGACCCTTGAGTGTCTTCTCCAGCACTGCAGACAATACAGAGATGCATATCAATTTCTTTCTGTCCCTGATTTTAAGCTATGTGCTTGGAATTCACACGAGAGGTTAGGAGTAATCCGGGATGAATGACAAGAGCTGGCGAGGGGATCCAGGAAAAGCAGCTGTGTCAGCATGTCCGCTGGGGAGTGTTTTCCTGCCCGCAGACCTTGAGATTCCTTAGTTGTTTATTAGCTTCAGACACTGGCTCTTTGTATCACAGAGAAAGTGCAGCTGCCAATAGAAACATTTGTGACAGGCTGTCTAGGAGGAGGACGATAATTAAGGAACTCCTTCATGTCTGACTTTCTTTCCAAGTTTCTGAGATGAATGCACAGTTTTAGTCGACACCTCAGTATATGGTCGTGTCTGCAGTTGGTACTTGTGTTCTTTCTGCCAAAACACAGTGCAGAAAAGCACAATGCAGAGTGCTGTCTCTGTGGGCTGAGGTATAGGGCGATGCATCAGAAGCAGAGTCCGTGATTTGCAGTCTCCAGTTTTCCACTGAGCATATATGTGGCATATTATTACCAAGGAATGACATCGCCATCCATAAATAGATGAAATCAGAAGCTTACCTTGGTGAATTGTTAAATGAGACAAACCAGTTGCAGAAAAAATTTATAGTGGGACCTGGTTGCATAAAGTAAACTCTGAGCGCATCAGGTTTGTAGTGACTCTGTGAGCATGGAAGAGACGTGAAATGTGTGTACCAGATGGTGAATGGTGGTTGCCATGGAGAAGGATGTGTGTGGTACAGTAAACAGAGGAAAAAAAGTCTTCAAACAGAAAAATTTTGAGGCGTGTGAAAAGGTGTTTCACCTGTGAGTAATTATATTCAGTGATATATCTATGTGTGCACGCTCAGGCCAGAGTTCATAGGATGGAAGTAAAAAAGTTGCTGTTCTTCCGTTGCTCATTCGTGTCCGACTCTTCGTGACCCCAGAGACTGCAGCACATCCCTGTCCTTCACTATCTCCCGGACCTTGCTCAACGTCATGTCCACTGAGTTGGTGATGCTCTCAGACCATCTTGTCCTCTGTCACCTGTTTGTCCTCCTGCCTTCTGTCTTTCCCAGCATCAGGGTCTTTTCTGAGTCGGTTTTTTGCATCAGGTGGTCAAAGTATTGGAGCTTCAGCTTTAGCATCAGTCCTTCCAATGAATATTCAGGGTTGATTTCCTTTAGGATTGACTGCTTTGATCTCCTTGCTGGTAAGAGACTCTCAAGAGTCTTAAGAAGTTAGTGAGATTTATTTCAATGATTTTTAGTGGAATTTTTACATTCCTTCTTAAATGTGTTCTGATTGAGTATTTTGCAATGAGTGTTTTATTTTTATAATCATAAGAGACACCCAATCATAAAGCTGTTTTCATCGTAAGGCAATATTCCAGCATGTGTAAGAACACTCAGGCTTAAAACCTTGTTGGATAGGGAATGCGGAGAAGCAGAAAGTGTGGAAGAGGCATTTGTCTCTGGGGCCAAGGTAAGAAACCAGTTTCAAATCCCAAGAGAGGCAGAGAAGCGCTCACTGGGGCCTTGGAGACATAGACCTGGGTTTGTATCCAGACTGTCTGTCTTACATATGACCTTGGCGTTGGCCATGTGACCTTCTCCATGCCCCAGCTCCTCTCCTGCAGAACAAGGAGGGTATTACAGCTGACATATTGTTAGGTACTTAAGAAACATGCTTCCATTGAATGAGGAGAAGATGAATGTATATAAGCGTGCTTGATTCACTGAGGTCACACATGTAAGAAACGTGCTTCCACTGAACGAAGAGCGGATGAATGTATGTAAGCGTGCTTGATTCACTGAGGTCATACATGTAAGAAACATGCTTCCATTGAATGAAGAGCGGATGAATGTGTATAATCGTGCTTGATTCACTGAGGTCACATATGTAAAGTCTGAACTATGTGGTAAATTCTCAACAGGTGGTATTTTTCTCTCCTGACCTTCATGTCCTAGTCCTCAGCCAGGGTACCTGGGGAGTGAATTTAGTGGAGTGGGATCTTGTCACTCCCCGAGTTTCAAGTTCCATCCTACAGTCTCACATGGGGAGAGGGGGTGGGGCAGGTGCACTCAGTTAACTGCTTTTCGTCATTGTACCACACTTTGCTCATCTGTAAAATGGGTGTTTTTGTGCTAATATGTACCTTGGAAGGTTTGAATGAGATAATAAAGACTTCATGCGATGCCTGGCAAATAATGTTTAATACGTGTTCAGTTCAGTCACTCAGTCGTGTCCGAATACGTGTAGTAGTTACTATAAACACTGAATGTTCCCCAAGAAACAATACCTAGTATGTGTTTCTGTAAATGGACATACTGTAAATTTGTCCAATTTTACAGTGTCTGTAAATACTACAGAGTGCCTGACACAGTCGGCACCTAACAGGTTGTTAGATTCAAATAAACTGAGGACAGCACGTGCCAGCATCCTGAATTTGTGGATGCTGAAGCCAATTAGCGCTTATTTCCACCACGAATGAGTGGTTCTTGATGGCATTACACAAACATGCCTTCGCTAACCTTGTCATTTCCAGCAATGATCTCTAAAATAGAATATATTAATATTTACCAGATGCACACTGTGTATTTTCCTTATACAGATTCTCTTCCTTCCTTGGGTCTAAGTTGCCAATTTTAAAATAACATTTTTCTGACCTTCTTGTACCCACAGAGAAAACGAAGTGCTCAAAGTGCAACTGAAGAAATATGTAGGCGCTGTCCAGATGCTGAAAAGAGAAGGTCAAACAGCTGAAGGTGAGGGGCAGAGGGAACCCGAGTGGGGCGAGGGCTGCAGCTTTGCTTGATCACCCCTGTGCCTGTCCCGGCAGACACTCAGCATGGGATGAATACACCTGACAATGAGTTAGGAAAACGGTGCTGCTTAGGATCCTGGAAAATTAGATGAAAGACCCTGCTCTTCATTCTTGCAAAATTATAAGACTTACTTGCTAGACTGTTAGCAATCATTGTATCAGTTTGTGCAGTTAGGGAGTTTTATGACTAAAGCCTTAAGATATTTGCAAGGTGGTGAACCTGTAGCCTGATTAAATCATGTCAGGCCATGGGTGAAAGCAGCAGAATGCCAGAGTGGCGAAGAAGAATCGGTGGGGTTAGGCTGATCAGGCTCCAACCCCAGCTCCAGTTCTGTTTCTTAATCTCTCTGTACCTCAGTTTTCTCATCTATAAAATGGGGGCAGCTGGCAGCACCTGGCTCATGAGGCAATCCATGTAGACATCTTAGCATAATGCCTACCAGAGAGGGAGTACTGAGTAGATTTGTTGTTCAGTCACTAAGTCTTGTCCAACTCTTTGTGACCCCATGGATGGCAGCAAACCAGGCTTCCCTGTCCTTCACTATCTCCTGCAGTTTGCTCAAATTCATGTCCTTTGAGTCAGTGATGCCATCCAACCATCTCATTCTCTGTTTTCCCCTTCTGTTCCTGCCCTCAATCTTTCCTAGCATTAAAATCTTTTCCAGTGAGTCAGTTCTTCACATCAAGTGGCCAAAGTGTTGGAGCTTCAGCATCAGCCCTTCCAGTGAACATTCAGGGTTGATCTCCTTTAGGATGGACTGGTTTGATCTCCTTGCAGTCCAAGGAACTCTCAAGTCTGCTCCAGCACCACAGTTTGAAAGCATCAATTCTTTGGTGCTTAGCTTTCTTTATAGTCCAACTCTCACATCTGTACATGACTACTGGAGTAGATTTTAGCTGCAAATAATAGTGTTCTTGATTAGAAATACGACTAGATAGAAAGGTGATCACTTGGCCAAGATCCCACTAAATAAGGTGGCACTGTATGCTTCCTCCTGTGCAGTCTGCCTGCACTTGAACTGTCCTGACTCTGCTGAAGTGTTTCTTAGGTCAACCTGAAGACAGGGTATTTAACTTTAGCTGAAGTGTCTTGAGACCTTCAGCCAACTGACCAGAACAAGATTTTCTTATACAGAAACAAGCCCTCGGAGTGTGGACATTTTAACAGAGGGGAGTATACTCCATGCTCACAGGTCTTGGGAGTCAGCCAGTCCTGAATTCGAGTTCAGGTGCATCCTCCATAACTTGACCTCTTGGAGTTACTTAGTTCCTTAGCCGTCTGAAAGAGGAAACGCCACACCAGTGTTGGAGGAAATCCCACCCGTGGCACGAAGGTTGTCCTGGGGATTTACCAAGGCAGTGAATGCAGAGCCTTCATTCATATGCAGCCAGTGTATAGTTGGTATCCAGTACAGGTGGTTACCTTTCTGTGTCGTAGAGACAGGATTATACTCTGAGTGTGATTTGCACAGTAATATCATGAAAGATTGGAATTTTTTTGAGTGTTTGTGTTTATTGTCTCCATTTGATGAGGTTCAACACGTTGATTTTCCTTTTGCTTTTCTTTGATGGCATGCCTTGCTTTCTTCATCACCAGTTTGTAACTGCTGCCAGTCTGGGGGTTATCAGTGCAGCACTGATCTCGTCTTTCTCAGGGGCACCGTCACGCTTTCCACGCGGATACTGCTCGCGTGGCCTGGACTCCATCTCGTTACGCTGGGTTGTGTCTGCGTTGGCCTTGTCACCCCTCACTTCTCATCTTTGTTTCCCCAGCACCTGGCTTTTGTAGCCATTCATTCATTCACTGCATGTTTTGAATGAGTCGTTTAGCCCTTTATCCTTTCCAAGCAAGTTCAAGTCTGTTCACATTTCTGGGATGAGTAGGTGTTTCCCCTGTGTTTTAAAATATTCATTATTAGAGGTTTGGGAGAGCTTAAAAGTCTTGTCTGTGGCTTTCGGGTGGGAATGAACTCAGGTCATTTCCTTCTAAATTCCTGATTCTTTGCCTTACAAACTTCCTGAACTCGTGTTCAGAGGCCTTTACTGGGGAGCCAAGTACCTGTGCCTCATCTCCGGGGATCATGGCATGGGGCAGGGTGGGCGCTCGATTTGCACGTTTAGATGTGCGACTCTCATGCAGGTGCCCTGTGGACTATGCCACCACCATTTCTGAAATCTATACTCTGCCCTCACAGAAATTTAATTTGATCCTGTAAGAAAATTAAACCTGGGGCGGGGAGTGCCACTGGGCTTGAATTTGGTTTAAAATCTACAATACTATATAGTACATTTCTGAGTAGGAGCATTTTTGGAATGAGTTGTCCCCCAGGCCCCCAAAACAGAAGCTACAACATACAGAAGGGTTTCTCACCGCAGCCAAAGTCAATTTTCCCAAGACCCAGCTTGAATGTACTAAGCCAGAGCTGGGTATGTGATAACCCTTGAGTGGAACAGAGCAGAGAGGATGAAGCATACTTTGTCACTCTTTCACAGTCCTTTTGTTGTTTGTTGTTCAGTTGCTCAGTTCAGTTCAGTCGCTCAGTTGTGTCTGCCTCTTTGTGACGCCATGGACTGCAGCATGCCAGGCCTCCATGTCCATCACCAACTTCTGGAGTTTACCCAAACTCATGTCCATTGAGTTAGTGATGCCATCCCATCATTTCATCCTCTGCTGTCCCCTTTTCCTCCTGCCTTCAATCTTTCCCAGCATCAGGGTCTTTTCCAGTGAGTCAGTTCTTCACATCAGGTGGCCAAAGGATTGGGGGTTCACCTTCTTCATCAGTCCTTCCAATGAATATTCAGGACTGATTTCCTTAGGATTGACTGGTTTGTTTTCCCTGCAGTCCAAGAGAGACTCTCAAGAGTCTTCTCCAGCACCACAATTAGGAAGCATCAGTTCTTCAGCGCTCAGCCTTCTTTATGGCCCAACTCTGACATCAGTACAGGACTACTGGATACATCATAGCTTTGACTATCCAGAACTTTGTCGGCAAAGTCCCCTTTGCTGTCCCTTACCACTCTGTTTTCACCAGGTCACAGAAGACCATCTACCATTATCTGGGAGTCATCCTGGGTGAAAGGTCTTTATGAAAGTCCTTCAGTGTAGGCGTGAACTGAGTGATGCCCTTCTCTTCTTGTTTAAGTCCTGTATTTTATTCTTTTTCCACTTAACGTAAATTGTGAGCACCAGCTAACATGCCAGACACCAGCAAGCAGCCTGATTGGAAGATGTGCTTTCAGAAATTGTGCTCTGGCCTTTCCCTAATTTTCAAGTGATGTCATCTACTGCTCAGAGAAATTGGGGCTCACTCCTCAACTCCAGCCAACTGCTGACTCAGTTTGTTAAAAAACTATGGAGTATGTGCCCTGGCCAGACTGGGGTGCCTTGGGGTGCCCTTGTCAGGCTGTGGTATCTTAGGGGTGTCCTGGACAGGCTGGGGTGGGGGACTTGGTGTTTCCAGGGAGCTGGGGACAAGGGGTAGGGAGAGGTTGGCCAGGGAGAGTCTTTTCTGAACCAGGATTTGCATGGCTCCTGATGTTAGGTGGACACAGAGACGTGGACCAGCTTCTCAAATTCTAGGTAAGAGTTCAGCATTCTTTTTCCATGAGAGAATCCTTTTAGGTTGAGGCTATAAAGCTTTTTCTTTTCTTTTCTTTTTTAAAAATCATTTGGACAACAAATTGTTTGTGAAACTGAGTTCATCAGTAGGAAAAAGGGTGAGAAATCATGAAGCCCCAAATGCCTTCAGGATTGACTAGGTGGCTGAGGGCTGTGTTGGGATTGTTATATTCATTGTTGTTGTGGGAAGTGCCTTCAAGATGAAGAAAAAAAATGACCCAGCAATCCCACTGCTGGGCATACACACCAAGGAAACCAGAATTGAAAGAGGCACATGTATCCCAATGTTCATTGCAGCATTGTTTATAATAGCTAGGACATGGAAACAACCTAGATGTCCATCAGCAGATGAATGGATAAGAAAGCTGTGGTACATATACACAATGGAGTATAACTCAGCCCTTAAAAAGAATAAATTTGAATCAATTCTAATGAGATGGATGAAACTGGAGCTGATTATACAGAGTGAAGTAAGCCAGAAAGAAAAACACCAATACAGTATACTGACACATATATATGGAATTTAGAAAGATAGTAATGATGACCCTGTATGTGAGACAACAAAAGAGACACAGAGGTATAGAATGGACTTTTGGACTCTGAGGGAGAGGGAGAGGGTGGGAGGATTTGGGAGAATGGCATTGAAACATGTATACTATCATGTAAGAAACGAAGCTCCAGTCTATGTTCGATACAGGATACTGTATGCTTGGGGCTGGTGCATGGGGATGACCCAGAGAGATGATATGGGGTGGGAGGTGGGAGGGGGTTTCAGGATTGGGAGCTCATGTGTACCCGTGGCTGATTCATGGCAATGTATGGCAAAACCAATACAGTATTGTAAAGTAGAATAAAGTAAAAATTAAAAAAAAAATAAAATGGACCTTTAGAATAGATTGCTGACCATCTTTAAGATGCCAGTCAGTAACTTTGTTTCACTTCTGAGGTTATCATGACTCTTCTTTCTCCTCAAGTTTTTGATGAAACATCTATATAGGCATCTGACAGAAGTGTTCCAAATGGCATCTTTATTCCTGACAGGTGGAAACTCCAGTTTGACTGAAGCGAGATTCACACTCCCCGGCGCATTGTCTCCCAAGTGTAGAGCCTGGGACCCCCTTGTGAGGCATTGTTGCGCCTGCTGAATGATGCCCACCCAGTGGGGACCAAGGAGGAGGACGATCCGGTGGGGGCGCGTTCTCTTTTAACCCAGCATCTCCATTTGGCTGAGGCTCTCACAGTCCTGTGGGAGGTGGGGAGTGAGGCTGAGTGTGTGTTAATGGGGGATGTCTTCTCATGGACATATGGCCCAAGGTGGGGGCACTTTGGTTAAGACCTGTGATGACTGCAGATCTTTCTGGTGCCTCCTGAGGGAGACGCCAGCAGCGGGGCTGGGTCAGCAGCGGCATTCCCTGAGTAGGCGTCTCCTCCATCACGCCTGACCATCTGGGGAGAGGCTCTGTCAACAGAAGAAGGCTTGTTTCACCTGTAGCTGTGACATTTATCTCCAAAGGAGTCACTGCAGCCTAGTCCCCGTACATGTCCCGACCAAAATAGTGGTCATGGCCAAAGCGTTTGGGAATTGCCATGCATTCCACATTCTTCTTGCTTATCGTAATTGCCATTAGCAGACGAGGGACCCCTGTGCCAAAGACACTGAGGACTTCCCTAGGGCAACTGGCTTAGAGGCCAGGTAAGTTTCTATACCTCAGTTTCTTCCTCTGTAAAATGGGAACTGTAACAATACCTTCCTCATAGGGTTTTGGGGGAAGAAGGGATAAATTAGTATATGGAAAGCACTTAGAATAATGTCTGATATGTAGCAGCCACTCAGTAAATATGACAGTTATTGTTATCACTATTTTTACTGTCTCACTTTCTTTCTCGTGGCCCCTTTGAACATTTGTAAAATTAGGGTTTATTAAAATAGTATGTATACTTCAGAGGTTGTTGTGAGAATTAGCTGTTAAGAGGTGTGATTCAGATAACGTGCTGGGATCTAGAAAATGCGGGGGGTGGGTGGAAGGTCGGGCCTCCAAAGATGTCAGTGTCCTGATCCCTGGAATCTGTGCCCACACCGCCTTCTATGGTGAAAGAGACTAGTTGTTCAGTTGCTTAGTCATGTCTGACTCTTGTGACCCCATGGACTGCAGCCCGTCAAGCTCCTCTGTCCATGGGATTCCCAGGCAAGAATACTGGAGTGGGTTGCCATTTCTTCCTCCAGGGAATCTTCCCAACCCGGGGATCAAACCCACATCCCTTGCATTGACAGGAGGATGCTTTACCACTGAGCTACCAGGGAAGCCACAAACAGACTTTTCAGATGTGATTAATATAAGGCTTTTGACAGGCAAAAGGAGAAGAAGGCAGCAGAGGATGAGATAGTTAGACAGCATCATTGACTCAATGGATGTGAATCTGGGCAAACTCCGGGAGACAGTGAAGGACAGGGGAGCCTGGCGTGCTGCAGGCCATGGGGTTGTAGAGTCAGATACAACTTAGCAACTGAACAACAACCGCAGTGTTGCGTCTGCATTTGGGGAGTCTGGGTTCTCTGAGCACCCCATGGTTGGGGGTGGGGCTGGTCTCGTGGAGGTCTTTGCTGCAGAGCAGCCCCTTGGTGGATGTCAGGCTTCTCCTGGAGCATTTGGCCGTGAGTTGGAGCTGGTTCTCAGTACCAAGGAGGAGGTTCTACAGGGGCAGCTGAAGGTGGGATTCCAGATGTGCCCGCATCCTCCAGTGTCTCGCGGCTCGGGCCGCTGCCCCCGGCTGGTGTGGTGGCCATCTCTGGCTGTGTGCTGTCAGGTCGCTTGTGCTCCAGCTTCTCCGAGCCTGGCGTCCTCACTCAGGGTCAGCCCCGTGATGTCGATGAGGCCCTACCCTCCCTCCTGCCCTTGACCTCAGCCGACTGGCTCCAGCTGGGCCTCAGGGCTCTACTAGGCTGTCACGAGGAGTTCTTTTCCCGCCAGCCTGGAAGGCTGGGGCCACCGTAGTTACCTTGTCTCTGAGTGGAGCCTGAGTGTGAGGCCGTCGCACAGGGAGAGGATCTGAGCTGAGAGGCAGAGAGGCACTGGGGCTCAATCGTGTCCTTCGAATCCCCGAATCCAGCCATCCTGATGTGATAGTTTAGCCCTAAACATACTGTTAACAAGAGCAATAATTCACTAGCCTCGCCTGCCACTGTCTTCAAGCTTGGGTTGGGTTTCCATAGCTTGCATGCATGCATGCTCACTTGTGTCTGACGCTTTGAGAACCCATGGGCTGCAGCTCGCCAGATCCCTCTGTCCATGAACTTCTCCAGGCACGGATACTGGAGTGGGTTCCATTTCCTCCTCCAGGGGGTCTTCCTGACCCAGGGGGAGAACCCTCGATTCCTGTGTCTCCTGCACTGGTCATCGAATTCTTTACCGCTGAGCCCCTGGGAAGCACAGTCATGGCAAACTGTTCGCTCTTTCCTGGATGCAGGGTCTGTTCTGTCTTCAGGGGGAGCTGTCGTTTCTCTGAAACCTGTCTTTCCTAACCTGCAGTGTCTCTGTGTTGTGAGGGCCTTCTTTCTGGCCCCTCCTCTCATGAGGTTCCCTCCACCAGAATCATCTGTCCTGGCCTCCATAGTCCTATTCTGTGGTGATGGATTTTAAGGCTGCAGGCTCTTGTTGGCATTGCCGTTTAATTCATCAGCCATAGGCTCAGGGGCAGAGGGAGAAGCAATGGCCTGTTGCTGGTGGCAATCAGAGTAATCGGCAGTGAGAGCAGGCGATCGGGGGAGGAACTTGATGGATGAGGGAGGCTTGGGAGCAGTTTTAAAAGTTTAAGAAACAAAAGAAGTTTAAAAAAAGAAGGAAGCTGTCAGCCTGTGTCCTGTGTCGTGTCTCTGCCTGCATGTGACTTGCCCAGTGACCTCTTGCTTCCACGCCTCCCTGTGTTCCATGTCCTCCTCGGGGTCTCACTTCCTCTGGGCTCTGAAAAGTGGGGCAGGACCGTGGAGAAGCCTGGTCCTGTGATGACGCAGGGTCAAGGGCGAGAGGATTCCTGGCGCTTGTGTGTTTCAGGGTGCGTGTGGCGCCGTGGGACCTTTCAACCTGTAGCTTCCCTCAGTGACTGCAGGCACTGGGCTGTCTCCCTTGGTGGGGACATATTCTTGCCTGCCGTGTGCACACAGGTGGAGAGGCCTTTGTTTGAGGCAGGCTGCTTTGGTTGCAGGAGAAGCAAGCTCGGGAGTCATGTGTGTGTATCTGGTTCTAGCATAATCAGCATTTGGACCTCGTGGAGACTCTGCTATGGTCTCGTCACTCTGCTGTTTAAAACTCAATCCGACTTAAAAAAACTTTTTTTTTGGTTGGGCTGAGTCTTTGTTGCAGCCGGCAGGGGCTTCCTCTAGCTGTGGACCACAGGCTCTAGAGCATGTAGGCTCGGTCGTTGTGGCATGTGGTCTTCATTGCCCTGCAGGATGTGGGGTCTTAGTCCCCCAACTGGGGCTTGAGCATGCGCCCCTCTGCAGTAAGGCACAGAGCCTTAACCCCTGGACCGCCAGGGAAGTCCAGTCTGGACTTTTTGATGAGGGGCCTGCGGTGCTCGGTGTGATCCGGCTCTTCCCTACTTCCCAGCCCCATGTCCTCCCGCCCTCTCTTGGCCCAGCCACACTGGCCTTACCAAGTAACACCTCCGGACCTTGGCTGTCGCTCTCCTTCTGGAATGCTTCTCCCTCATCTCTGAAGGGCTGGTCCTGCCTCGTCAGGCAGTCCCCGTTCAGGTGTCACCTCCTCTGGCCACCCTGCCTCTCCTTCCTCCTCCATCCCGTTGCTTCCTTGATCTCCGTCACAGCACCTTTATGAGCGCTTCAGCGTGTCTCGATTGTCTGCTCCCTTCCTTGTTCACTGTCTGTGTTCCACCCTGCAATGTACCGTTCAAGGAGCAGAGACCTTGCCTGTTCTTCCCTCTGCTGTGTTCAGAGGGCCCCGCTCAGGCTTCACCCAAGGAATGCACTCCATAAATATATTTTTAAAATGATTTATTCTTTAATTGGAGGAGTATTGCTTTACAATGTTGTGCTGGTTTCTGCCGTACGACGACGCAATTCAGCCATGTTTATACCTATATTGCCTCCCTCCTTGCCCTCCCATCCCTCTGGGTCATCACAGAGCACCAGGCTGGGCTGCCTGTGTTAGACAGCAACTTCTCACCAGCTGTCTGTTTTGCTCATGGTAGTGTATGTATGTTGATGCTGCCTTCTCCATTCATCCCACTCTCTCCTTCCCCTGCTGTGTCCTCAAGTCCATTGTCTATATCTGTGTCTCAATTGCTTCTCCCCAAATAAGTTCATCAATGTCACTTTTCCAGATTCAGTAGATCTGCATCGTCGTCGTTTAGTCGCTCAGTCACGTCTGACGCTTTTGTGACCGCATGGACTGTAGCCAGCCAGGCTCCTCCATCTGTGGGATTCTCTAGGCAGGAATCCTGGAGTGGGTTGCCATTTCCTTCTCCAGATATATGCATTAATACACAATATTTGCTTTTCTCTTTCTGACTTAATTCACTCTGTCTAGCAGGCTCTAGGTTCATCCACCTCACTGAAGCTGACTCAGATTCACCCTGTTTTTTATGGCTGAGTTGTATTGCATTGAGTATACGCACCACGTCTTCTTCATCCATTCCTCTCTCAGCGGCCATCTGGGCTGCTTCCACGTCCTAACTGTTGTAAACGGTGCTGCTGTGGATCCTGGGTTGCGTGTGTCTTTCTCAGTCATGGTCTTCTCAGGGTATATGCCCAGGAGTGGGATTGCTGGGTCATACAGTCGTTTTATTCCTAGTTTTTTGAGGAATCTCCATATCCTTCTCCATAGTGGCTGTCTCAATCTGCTTTCCCACCAACAGGGCAGGAGGGTTCCCTTTTCTTCACATCCTCTCCAGCATTCATTGTTTATAGATTTTTTGATGATGGGCTTTCTGGCTAGTGTGAGGTGATATCTCATTGTAGTTTTGATTTACATTTCCTTAATAATGAGCGATGTTGAGGATGTTTTCATGTATTTGTTGGCCATCTTCCATAAATGTTCATAACACGAATGATTAGAAATGAATAGAAATCCAGGAGGAGTTGTTGTAGAACCTGATTGAAAATCCACAGCAATTAGGGAGAGCTCAGCAGTGGGCGGGAGAAGGCAATGGCACCCCACTCCAGTACTCTTGGCTGGAAACTCCTATGGGCGGAGGAGCCTGGTGGGCTGCAGTCCATGGGGCCACTAAGAGTAGGACATGACTGAGTGACTTCACTTTCACTTTTCACTTTCATGCATTGCAGAAGGAAATGGCAATCCATTCCAGTGTTCTTGCTTGGAGAATCCCAGGGATGGGGGAGCCTGGTAGGCTGCCATTTTTGGGGTCGCACAGAGTCGGAACCGACTGAAGCGACTTAGCAGCAGCAGTAGCAGCAGTGGGCGAGGTCGTGGGTCTTCATTCTAAGGTCACTGATAACGTGCTATACCACATGTAACTGCATTTTTCAGTTGTGCCTCCAAACAGATTCCTCTGATCACATGTAGTTTTGGCTCCTTGTAACTATACTTATTAGCACATGACTTTGATTCTTTGAGGGTTTCATCATTCAGAGCTATTTTGATTACAAGAATCATAAAAATCCAATTTAATTGGTGTTCAATTAAACAGGAGAAATCCAGGAATGTCTGTCTTTAGGAATGGCTTAATCCAGGGGCTCAAACCATATCATTAGGAAATGTTTTTTTGTTTTTTGTTTAACTCCTCAACTCTGTCCCCCTCCCCAATATCAGCAGTGTGGTGCTGCTAAATGTTGAACCAGCAGCCCTCAGAGGAAAGCACTAATTTCTATGGTGTTGGTGCTCCACTGTGGTCAGTTTCCAGCTGTTCACATGATGAAGAAATGCATCCGTGGGCTCCCGTGAACCAGTGTGCCCCAGCTTTGCAATGCCCCCTCATTGTCGCTTCCTTTTTCAGGTAGGTGTTCTTATGGTGACAGTAAGCTCCCAGCAGCTCTTGTTTTTGTCTTCCCAGCAACCCAATCAAAGAGAGCTTCTTCCCACTAGTTTCCTTATAAACCACTCTCCCATCTTTCCCCTTGTGGAGCAGAGCTTCTCATCTGGGCTCCATTTGAGTCACCTGGGGAGTTTTAAAGAATCCCAGTGCTTGACCACTTGCAACCACCACGTTACAGCATGTTGCTTTAAAGCTGATGAAGTGATGCATGCCACTTCATCATCAAGTTGATGAAGTGCTTCAAATGTGTCAGTGTTCGTTGATTCTTGGCCCATGGTAGAAATCATGGACATAAGAAATTAATCATGGACATAAATTAATCATCGCCGTCATCCTGCTCCAGAGCGGCTGAGCCAAAATTCCTCCCCAGGTGTAAGCTGAGGCCATGTTTCCCCTGGGCCCCTGAGTTGATTCTCCCAGAGATGTCTTAGGTGATAAACCAGTGTCTGGCAGGTGGCTGAAAGCTGCTTGTTCTGCAGGAGGCAGCCTGTGCCTGGGATGGCTGGCCCAGTGGTTCGAATCTCCGCCTTCACATTATCCTGAAAAAACCTGCTCTATTCCTCTGTCCTCATGGGTCCCCGAAACCTGATCATGCACCGTCAGCGAACTCGGGAGCCGAGTCAGAGCATGAGGGGCTTGGAGCTGGGCATCAGCTGGGGACAAACAGATGGGCTTCTTGGCAGCAGTGCTGGTGTGGACCAGATGTGTGGACACAGTGAGGGCTCTTCCTTCCATGGGAAAGAGAAGCCTCTGCCTTGAGAAGGAACTCAGAAAAGGTGATAGCAGAGCTTGGAGGCCAAAGGCAGGCACACGTTTTCCATTTGAGGGATCTGGCTTGAACCTCAGCCCCATCGTCTAGCAGCTCTGAAGTCTTGGACCAAGTTTTAATCTTGGAGCCTCAGAGTTTTTATTTGAACAGAGTGATGATAGTTTTGACTTCCTGGCATTATTGAAGTTTAAAAGAGATGATGTATGTAAAGTACCAGGCAAATGTTGTCATTATTTTGGGTTATAGAAGCATTTTGAAGGGTCAGGGTCCATTAGCAGAACACCTGTTCATTAATTTCTGAAAGTGGGTGAATAATTATGGTCATAATTGTAGAGTAAACCTCTTTGAAAGCTTTTGCAGTCCATTATCCTGGTAAAACAATATTTGTGTGATTAGCCAATTTCCTGACCTTTAAATAAAAATCTGAACTGGTAGCCCCAATCCCTGGCCCTTGCTGAGCACTCAGTACTGCCAACACCAGGAAGATCCTCCAGGGATGGTGGCCACAGATTTTAGCTTTGATAGTTTGAAATTAGAATTTGCTGGAAAAGTTTAGAGATAATGTACCCATCACCCAATGTACTCACCACCACCTAGATGTAAAAGATGAATTTCCATATTGATTTCAGATTAATAAAAAGACTTAAAAGTTGCAAGTGTAGATCAGGATGTCCTTACTGATTGCATGCACAGATGTTTCCAGGTTAATTCTGCTTGGCCCAGCTTGGGGCGGGGTCAAGTCTCACTTAGACTAATGCTGGGTACTTGGGGGTGTATGTGTGTCAGGGGACTTAGAACTTTGGTGGGAGCAGCTCCATCCAAACATTCTGGATTGAGAGGGAGAGGGGCAGGCCTTAAAAAGTAAGAGATGGATTTTGCCAAGAGAGGATGTTGAGGAAGAAACAGATAGGGGTTGTTGCATCTGGCGTGACAGGGGCAATTGGTAATACCAACATTTTTAGGTAGGAGGGGTTTGGTGGTTTTCTTGGAAAGGGGTTTAAAAGGCATTTTCTGGAGACTGTATCTGTGTAGCATGGTGTCCGTTTTTGTTGAGTTTGTATGTTTAAGTGGGATAGTGTAACAGAATTAGAGTTAGCATCATGAAGAAGAAAACCTAGGCACCACTGACTTCCACAGGTCTTTTTTCTTACCTCATGGAAGCCTAGAAGTAAATAGTCTAGTCCAGGGCTAGTGTGATCATTTCATGGTTGTTGTGAACTCAGGCTACTCTTTTCATTTTGCTCTACCATCCTTAGGTCATGGATTTTTAGTTTCATGATTGCCTCATGGTCTATATTATTGTGGTTAGTGCTCCAGCCATCACACCTATATTTCAGGCCAGTAAAAGCAAAAGTGGGGAAGGGCAGAGAGTGCATTTTACAGCTGAAGTCTGTAAGGATTAAAAACTTTAGGATCATAAGCTTTCATTAAGGAGCTTTCCCACTCCAAATGACTTCTTTAGAGCTCTTGAAGGTGTTAGTCGCTCAGTCATGTCCTATTCTTTGCCACCCTATGGACTGTAGCCCGCCAGGCCCCTCTGTCCATGGGATTCTCCAGGCAAGAATACTGGAGTGGGTAACTGTTCCTTTCTCCAGGGGATCTTTCCGACCTAGGCATTGAACCCTGGTCTCCTGCATTGCAGACAAATTTTTATTTTTTTTTACCGTCTGAGCCACCAGGGAAGCCCTTAGAGCTCTTAGGCACCCTTAATTATGGGGAAACATGGTTGCCTAATTGGCACATAAGGAAACAGGGGCCGCGGAGATGGGGTCGGCAGCCAGCAGCCCCTGCCCCAGGTGGCTTTGAGAGAGGTGAGGCTGATGATGATGACACCGGGGTGGATGGGGGGAGGGTGTTTCTAAAGTCCCCCCAAGCCACTCCTGAGTGCTATAGCTGCAGGGAAAAGCTTCATCAAGGATACAGGGTCAGAGCTGCAAGATCATCCATTTGCTGGTTCTGGAAGTGGCGCCTGTCTCTCTGGAGACCTCTCATAAGAGTTCATGTTTTATTTGCTCCACCGAACTTCATTCCCTGCAAGATGCTTTCCTCTCCTAAATCACTGCAGAAGCAATTGCCTGAAAATGCCAGGGATCGATCCATGATTTTTGTTCATTTCCTTTTTATTGTTTGGCAGGAAACAAAGGCCCAGAGACAGAACAGGAGCACTTGGAGTGCCTGCGCTCTCTCCTTAGAGGCCTAGCCCAGACATGCATTTATCTTTGTCATCATGACTTTTTTCTGGCCCTGCAGGCTTTGTGCTTCTCCAGGAGCCGTTCGTCTGTCGGTGTTGGTGCCTCCCCTTCCTGGAAGCCGGCAGGTGGCTTATTTTGTTAAACGCCACTTTCATTCTGGCAACTACTCGGCTTTAAGTTTCTAATTACAGTTTTCATCAGGCAACTGGTCATTTTGCTTTGCTTGAGTGGGTAATGATGCTTCTAACCTGGGCAGAGAGTGACTTGCCTAAATGTTTCCTTTGCACTTGGACCGAACAGAAAAAATAGACATCCTTCCTATAAAGAGATAAAGCCCATCTCTTGGTCTGTGGTTGTTTCGCTGGTTTATGGCCTCAATTTCATTCTTTGCATTGCAGGAGAAACACACTCCCTCCTCACCCCTCTCTATACCTTCTCTTCATTCAGTTTAGAATCTTTCTTCTGCCTGGTACCTATCCTGTTTACAGGCTGATGTCGTTGCTCTGGAAGCCCAAATGAAGCTCACCATCATTTCCCCTAGTGGCTCACTCCTAGATCTATTGTATGGCTGTGTACTTTGTGCTTTAAAATTCTGATTTCTTCCTTTCTTTAGTGACATATTCAGTAAACATTTAGCAGGATGTAAGCTCCATGAGAATGGGGACTGACTTGGGCTTTTTTTTTAACTTTTTATTTTGTACTGGGGTGTGGGTGTTTAACAATGTTGACAGTGAAGGGACTCGGCCATACATATACATGTATCCATTCTCCGCTCCCATCCAAGCTGGCACGTAACATTGAGCAGACATCCCTGTGCTATACTGCAGGCCCTTGTTGGTTATCCATTTGAAATATAACAGTGTGTACATGTCCATCCCAAACTCCCTAAATATCCCTTTCTCCCAACCTTCCCCCAGTACCCGTAAGTGGGACTGACTTGATTTTGATATCATTGTGCACTCAGCTTCTAAAACAGATCGCTGATCCTTGGTGGGTGCTGCTGCTGCTGCTAAGTCGCTTCAGTCGTGTCTGACTCTGTGCAACCTCAGAGACGGCAGCCCACCAGGCTCCCCCGTCCCCCTTGGTGGGTGGAGATGTTTGATAAGTGATTGACTGAGTTTATAATAATAATAATAGCAAATGTGGGTTAAGTACCATATGCCATACCCTCTGTTAACTACTCAGTAGGCAGCGTTCCTGTGAGGTGAGTACTCTTAGCACCCCCACTTTACAGGTGGGGAAACTAAGTCCAAGAAAAGTTAGATAGTATAGGAGAGCCAAACTGTCTGCTTTGAAGTCCTTCCCATATCCCGTGTGAGATCATTGTTACTGTTAACATCACGGTCACGTGCTCTGCCCACGGCACTCAGCTAGTGAGCAGGGGGGTGGGCCACTGATGCTCGGAACGACACACAGTAGCTACCGCCCTGGAGCTTGCAGATGGGGTGCCTGGGTGGGTCCAGTAACCTGGGCTCCAGGAGAGTGTGTACCTGGTCCTTCCAGTCTCAGTTTGCTCCCAGCCAGCCAGGCCTGGGCAGAGTAGGCGAGGATGTGGACAGGGGCCAGACGATGTGTTGCCCTTGAATGGAGTTCCTGGGTATCATTCTAATTCATTGTTGTTGTTCAGTTGCTCAGTCGTTTCTGACTCTTTGCGACCCCATGGACTGCAGCATGCCTGGCTTCCCTGTCCTTCACCATCATCAGGAGTTTGCTCAGACTCTTGTCCATTGAGTCAGTGATGCCATCTAACGATCTCATCCTCTGTCGCCGCTTCTCCTTTTGCCTTCAATCTTTCCCAGCATCAGAGTCTTTCCCAGTGAGTCGGCTCTTTGCATCAGGTGGCCCAAGTGTTGGAGCTTCAGCTTTCAGCATCAGTCCTTCCAGTGAACATTTGGGTTGATTTCTTTTAGGACTGACTGGTTTGATTTCCTTGCAGTCCAAGGGACTCTCAAGAGTCTTCTCCAGCACCACAATTCAAAAGCATCGATTCTGGTCCATGCTCTACCCCAAATGGCTCACCTTGCCAGGCTCCCCCTTTTCATTTTAGACTTAGAATCTCACTGTTTCTGAGGCCCAGTCCCTCCAAAAGCACCCTCTTTTCCCCCAGGTGGAGAGCCAACTAGGCTAAGCTCACTCCACCTTTAATTACTTTTGCCCTTATTTGCGTCTGATTTGTCTCATTATAATGCTATTCACAGCATGGCAGCTGGGCACGGTGCATACACAGTTTCAAGGTCTTGTCTTCCTTCTGAGTAAAATGAAGGACTTGGAATAGACGCAGGCACACACGTACCCGTTGGCCAGGAGCAGCCTGCTGAACTCACCCGGCTGGCCTGAAAATTCTTTCAACAACTTTATGTGGAAGAACAACTTGTTAAAAAGTGAAACTGAATTCATTGCAGAGAATTAAAAAGATAGAGACAAAAAATAAAGGAGAAAAGTCAAAATCACAAACCCTCAAGCATTATTAATACTCGGATAGATCCTTCCAGATCGGTGTCGCACTTCTTTCTGGGAACTCTTGGGCTAAACACATTATGCCTGAAGAGCCTGGGGATCCCTCATCCCCTGCTTGACACAGGGACTTCATGGGCTAAGAGGAGAACTGGATCGTATTTTTAAAAAAACATGCCAATAACAAATAATTGGTAGGGATTTTAATAGGAAAATCAGGCAGTGGTCTCATAGGACTGTAAGTCATGCCAAGGTCCTGTCGTAACAAGCCACACGTGTGCCAGAATGACAGGAAGTGTCGTTCGAGGGGCTGGCAGACCGGTTACTGCTGTCTTTACCTCATTTCCAGAGGAAGACGGGACAGTGTTCATGAAGGCTGCCCATCCTGTGTTAGAGCGTGAAGGTGTAGACCATCCCATGGGTTTGGCCTGGAAGGCCCTAGCTCTGCCTTTAGCCGCAGTATGACCTTGGGCATATAGCCTGGCTTTTTTGTGTGTTCTTTCCTTTTCCTTTCTACATGTTTATTTTATTTAAAAAATGATCTTCTTCATGTGTTGAGTGAGTTTCGGCTATGCCCGGTCTTGTTGCTGCGTGTGGCTTTCTCCAGTTGAGGGGAACAGGAGCTCCTTCCCGGCTGAAGCGCTCAGACTTCTCAGCGTGGCTCGTCTTGCTGCGGAGCACGGCCGTTAGGGCAAGCGGGCTTCAGCGTTGCAGTGCACGGGTTCTGCCGGCTCAGTAGTTGAGGCACGTGAGCTTAGGTGCTCTGAGGCACGTGGCATCTTCATAGGCCGGGATCCGAGTGGTGTCCCCTGCACTGCAAGGTGGTCTCTTAACGTTGGACCACCAGGGAGCCTTCTGTATGCTTATGTTTTGGGTAGTTTCTGTTGCCAGGTCTTCAGGTTTGCTCATCTTTCTTCTGCAGTTTGCTGTGACACTTCATAGTGGCTGTACCTGGCTATAAGGGATGCTGGGGAACATTGTCTCTCTGTTTTTGGCCCACATGTCCAAGCGCCCAGCAGAAAGTTGATGCTTCTCTTTTTAGGGGCTTCCCTGATAGCTCGGTTGGTAAAGAATCCTCCTGCAAATGCGATGTTTTTCTTACTACAGAAGAAAGATTGGCTCTTAGGGGATACTAGCCTTAGAGCCAGAAACAGGAGCCTAGTGGGCTGCCGTCTCACAGGGTCGCACAGAGTTGGACACGACTGAAGCGACTTAGCAGCAGCAGCAGCAGCAGCCTTAGGGGATATACTCATTGGCATTAATTGCTGCTCCGCTTTGGATGAGCAAGTGGAAGCAAAGTGCTAGCTTTTTGGGCAGTGGCACTAATGGGGTCAGTTTCAGTGGAGAAACGAGGAGAAGTGAAATGTGAAAGATGATCTCCGCTCAGCACTTGGAAACTCACCGTTTGGTGATACAGGAGTCATCTTCTTCATTTTAAGAAGTAAGACAGTCAACTGCTATGTGTCCCAGGTTTATTTCCCCTGTGAATCTAGACTGCCCTTGTGGTCTGAAGGGTTAGATTTATCATGGGCGTGTGTCCTGCCGATGAGCTAGCTCAGTGCTAGGAGAATTTGGTTAAACTGGAATTGAGACCCAGGTCCGAATCTTGGCTTATTGCTTTTCCTGCTCGTGCTCTATTCAGATGGAACATGGATCCCAAGTTTACGAGATCAAGTTTTAAACTGCTCTTTCTATATCATTTGGTCTTCCACTGGGAGAGGAGAATAAACTTAACAGTATTTTCTTGGTTTCCCATGACGTGTTATTGTACTTCCTACCTTCCTTGGATAATTTCTGTCTGGAGAGTATGACAGTTGACGTTCAATTAAATATGAAATATAGAAGGTCTCTTCTGTTACTTGCAATGATAAAAATATTGGTTTACTATGTTAAAATTGGTTTCAGTGAAAGCAGTCACCGCATAGCTTGTTTGCCATACGTTGTTTTTTATAGTTGAGTATTTTATTGGAATCTAAAAAATGAGTTATTTTTAATTTTTCATAACAGGTCCAACAATATAAAGGAGTATAAAAGAGACGTATAAAGGAGTAATCTCCTTAATCCTCCCCACTTAAGATAACCAGGGTAAATGGATGTACATGCACTTTGGCAAATCTATACTCTACAAACATGTTCTACTTATTCCATTTTTTCCCTTCCAAAATGGGATTACAGTCTCTTATCAGGGGTTGGCAAACTCTGACCCATGGGCATGCCACTACTTTTGTAAAGTTTTATTGGAATGCAGCCACACCCATTTGTTATGTATTGCCTGTGTGCTTTCTCTGTTCAACGGAGGGGTTGAGTGGTTCCAACAGAGACACGTGGCCTGAAAAACTGAAAACCACCTAGCCCTTTAAAGAAAGTTTGCTGTTCTCCGATCTAATCTGCTTCGACTTTCCCAGGTAATGGTATATAACTGAACAGTTATAACTCTTCACTCCAGATCAGTAGATACAGATCTAAGTCATTGATTTTATTTATTTATTTATTTTCTATTTTTGGCCACCCCCAAGACAAACAGGATCTTAGCTGCCAAACCAGGAATGAAACCCTTGTCCCCTGCAGTGGGAGCTTGGTGTCTTGACCACTGGACCGCCAGGGAGGTCCCTGAGTCTTTCCTTTTAACTTCATGTGCCCCTGCATGTCAAAGCTTATCATGTGACTGTGCTACGATGGTTGAAATCATTCCCCCATAGATGGCATATAGGTTGATTCCAAGATTTTGCCATAATAAACAGTATTTCATAAACCCCATATAAGTGTACTTTTATATCCTGGGGGCTTCATTTACGTGGGAAAGATTTACAGAAGTACCCTTGCTGAAGGAAAGCCTGGATTCTTCGCCCATCAGTTGCCTTTTGGTTCACATGTCATGTCATCAGATGTTCTCTCTGATCTGACACCTCTTTTGGGAATCTGACATTTGTTATAAAAGTGGTTTCAATCCCTGTTGACTCTGGCTCACAGTAATAAATCTGCTGCTGAAGCAGACATTTTCAGGTATGTATATAGTTGATACCCACCCTTCCTAGAATAGTACTTAAGCCTTACTACATGCAAAACAGTCTCATGTTTTGTATCCTGTTCTGTTCCAGCTTAACAAACATCAGTTGTAACTCTGAATTGTTTTCACCACCCCAGTAAAGGGACACAGCCTGTAGTTCGAGAGACTGCCCTTTTCTAGAAAGGGGTACTATTCTGAATCTTGTGACCTAGTTAAGTTTGATGTTTTATCTGTGGGTCAAGGCCATTCCTCTTCCTTCCCTTCTTTATTTAAGGTAAAAACTTTGTTCTTCTTAGTGAAAATTCATGCATATTTTAATGCATAATGTCTTTATAGTTGTGAGGTGGGATACAGGCCAGTCTCCTTTGGAAATGGGAGTCATCCTTGGTCTTCATGTGTTTCCCTGGAGAGACTAAATACCCGGACTTTGCCGTCACGCAGTGTGGATGTACCTGTTAGCCGAGCCACCTCATGGGTGATTTGTCCTCTTTGGGTCTAGCCCAGTGGCTCGCACATTGATCCTGACCAGTGTCCACACACATCATCACCCCCTGCTCATCTTCGACTCCCACCTGTCCTGTGCTCAGTGCTCTGTTGGCCTTTGGTCTAGATCAGTCATAAATACTGTGCTTCCATTATTCCCTCTGAGGCTATTGAGACCTGCAGCCTTATTTTAGTAATAGAACTTTTCTCCGCCTTTACAAACCAAGAAACCAATCAGAAAGGGTTTTCTCTCATAGAACTTCGTCAGGTGCAGGTCTGGCTGGATCCAGGTGTGCACGAGCGGTTTACCAGGAAGATCTCTCTCTCTTTCCTTCACCCTGCTTCAGATTCTCGTAGCTTTGTTTCATTTTCAGACAGCTTATGTTTTCTGGGGGAGAAAGTGATCAGATAGGAGCCGGAGAGACAGGCAGGGGTCAGAGCAAAGGTCACTCTACGTGACCTGCAGAGAGGCTTGGATTTTATCCTCAGGCTGAGGAACCTTTGAAAGATTTAAAGTGGAAAATGACATGAGTCAATCTGCGTGTCCCGCCCCCCTGCCCCCATGAGGGTCTGCCCCACATGTCTTATTGGTATATGCACATCAGAAACCGATTCTTGCTTTAGAGGGACGGTTACTTTCAGACACCTAAAATATTTTTTCTTTCTCTCTCTTTTTTTTTTTGAAATTTCTGACATTGTTTGAATTTAATGATTCATATTACGAATTATTCATGAAAATGATCTTTTAAGCTTCTTATAATAGCTGAAATTATCCTTCATTAGGATACTGACAGTTCCTGTGATGGGTGTAATTATAAAAAAAATATTCTTAGGCTGGCTATATTCTGCAGTGTTAAAATTACGCAAATGAGCAAGAGATAAGAATAGCAGCTGAGTAGGATGGTCAGATTTTATGGGAAAAGGGGGATGGCAGCATTGCACATTTTCTAAAAATGAATAAATATGTGCTGCACACATTAAGTGTGTTTTTATTACTGTCTGCCGTGATGTTCGCCCTTTCCTCATTGGCCCGGGAGTGCATTAATTTTAGCGCCCTGAATTGTTTGTAGCTCTTGCCCATATATGAATCGCATCAAGGAGAGTTTTTTTTTTTTTTTTTTTCCTTTCCTCCTTTCCACTCAGCATTTTCTGCAAGGCAGGCTGTAGTAATCTCTGATAGTTCCTGAGAATGGCATGCTTGTTGCTAATACAGAGAAAGCTGATGGGAGGGTGGGGGCAGGGAGTCAGGTGCCGTAGTGAGAGGTGGGTCTCTGGGTAATGAGACTGAGAAATCAAGTCTGCATCATGTTCATGTCCCAAGGATGGCCAGGTGGGATGTTTGTGGCTAATAGGGGTCAACATACTTCTTGGGATTAACCTTGGCAACCTTGTAGGGACAAGAAGAACTGAGGAGCCATATAGTACATGACGTCCAGGGGCCCCACACGACCTGCTCCTGCCTGACCCCCTCAGGGTCTCTGTTAATAATGCCCCATTCTGCCTCTTCCCCACGTGGTCCCATCCCTTCTTGGGGCTGTACTGAACCACCCCACCCTGCCAGAAAGTGATTAGGGTGAATAGGGTACTATCAGTGGCCGTACAGCCTCAGATCAACTCACACGTAAAGCAGATGGAGTGAATTCTCCCATCTCCCTGCCTTTGAACTGGACCAGTCAGTGAAATGAGAAGTAGAGGGTGATTTCAAAAAGAAAAAGGCTAACATGTAAGTAGTGCTTTCTCATCTGAAGAACTGTCCACGTACTCATTTAATCCTTACATCCATACGATGTGTTGGATGCTGTTATGATCTTCAGTCTGCATGTGAGGAAACATAAACAGCGAGCTTAAGTCACTTTCCCGAGATCACACAGCAAGTCAGGAGGGTGAAACAGTGCTGGTAAATTTCCACTGATTGATGATGGGTGAGGTGGGGACCTGATCAGCTCACCCAAGAGGCTCTCCAGCAGGCTCAGGTTTATTCACACAGATGTGGCTTCCAGCTCTCTCCTTACACTCTAACCTCTTGTAGGCTCATCCCGCTTCTCTTCAGCTTCTGGGCGCCCGCCGTGATGGCTGCCTCTGTGCCCAGCTTGGCGTGTACCTTGTATAGCGTATTGCTGCAGTGATGGCTTGCTGTCTTCCTCACTTGCACCTGGGCAGCCCTCCGCCTTGGTGTTTGGTTTTCTTCTAGAATGTGCACAAACCTCATTATGCCTTCAGATGACAAGAAGTAGATACTGACTTTCCATTATATCTTAGAGACCAGAGGTTGGCAAACATGTTTTTTTGTAAAGACCCAGTCGTAAGTATTTTAGGGATTGCAGCTGGTCTGTCTGCTTCTTCCTTTCCTCTTTTTCTGCTTGTTTGCATTCCTCTCCTCTTTTCTCCCCTCCCTAATTATGTGCAGTTTTTACTATAACATAGACCTCAGGCTGGATTTCACTCAGGGGGTGTAGTTGGCCAACCCATCTTGCGGGCATTCGTTGGCATTAAACTGCCTCTCTTAAAAAATGGAACTGTCCCTGTTCGTGTAGGTCTGATTTTTGCTTCCGCTAGTCCTCACACGTACTATGTCTGCTGATTTCTGAAGCGCCCAGGACCCACTTGTCTGCTGTTTTCCATTCCCTGAATCTCCTTTCTCTCTTGCTTGGTCTGGTTTTGCTCCAGCCAGGCTGGTGCTCTGGACATTTTCTCAGAGCTGCAGACCCAGTGGAGTTAAGGGTGATGCTTATTTGCTCTTTCAGACTTTTCTTTCTGTAGTTTACACGAGGAAAAGCCTGCTTGGTAAAGAAGGTAAACCACCAACCTGTGTGTTTACATCTGGCTGTTTCTTTGAGGTGGCTTCCCCCAGAGTGTCTGGTGCTGGGGAGGAGGCGTGGGGCGGACGCTGTGTGCTCTGCAGCTGCAGTCCTCTGACCCATCCTTCGCCAGCCTGCTGAGGTCACTGGCGTAGATGCCCTTCTCCTCACTTTCAAGGGAGAGAACAGGCTCCATGCAGAGTTCTGCACCCAGCCCACGACAGAGCTGGCGAGTCAGTTTAGGTCTTTAGGTGGGACATCTGGGACTCCAGCTGGTGCCTCCTCTGGACATGAGTAATTCTGTTTTGTAAAATTCACTTTTTTATTTAATATATTTTTTGGCTGTGCCACGTGGCTTGTGGGATCTCAGTTCCCGACCAGGCATTGAACTCCCGCCCAGTGCAGTGGAAGCGCAGAGTCTTAACCATCAGGGAGTCTCTGGATGTAAGTAATACTGGAATGCTCTTCTCACTGTGCTTATGGTTCAAAGCAGGGTTTCTGGAGTCAAGGCCATCTGGGGGTGAGCCCAGCTCTACCCCTCAGCAGCTGCGTGATATTGGGCATGGCATCACCAGCCTGATGGACATGAGTTTGAGCAGGAGTTGCTGGTGGTCAGGGAAGCCTGCAGTCCGTGGGGTCTCAAAGAGTCAGACACGACTGAGTGATTGAACTGACTCTCTGGACCTCAGCTTTCTTACATGTAAAACTGATCTAATAGTACCATCCTCATGAATTGTTATGACTGTAGAATGAAGCCATTAAAATGATGCTCAGGAGACATTCACTGTCCTTGTTTAGTTGCTCAGTCATGTCTGACTCTTTGTGACCCCATCGACTCTAGCCCTTCCAGGCTCCTCTGCCCATGGGATTTCCCAGGCCAGAATACTGGAATGGGTTGCCATTTTCTTCTCCAAGGGATCATTCCAACCCACGGATTGAACCTGTTTCCTGCTTGGCAGGCAAATTTTTACCACTGAGCCACTTGAGAAGCCCCCCGTCATTGCAATTTCTTTTTCTTAAATAAATTTTATTTTTTATTATAGTGAAGTACACTTAACAAAATTTACTGCTTAATTGTCGATAAGCGTGCACTTGGGCAGTGTGAGTACGTTCACGCTGTTGTGTGGCTGATGTCTGGCACTCCTGTGGTCTCCGAGATCTGAAGCTCTGTCCCCAGCCCCCTGCCTGGTTCTTTTAAACAAGCAGATGAGAGAAGCAGGCACTTGACTGAATTGAGCCCAGCACCTGCCGTCCGTGGACAGCTGTTCTGCTCAGCCCTGTGGGTGGCCTGGCTCCAGCGGTGAGGGTGGGGAGGCGTTGAGACTTGGGGATCGTCTCCCTCCCACCGGCCCAGGCACCTGCAGTTTATTGCCTGCTTTCTCCTCTCGGGCTGTTGGCCCAGCAGTTCTCTGTCAGCACCTCTCGGAGTCCATACCACCACGCTTTCTGGCATGTTCTCGGAGTTCCTCTGTTTTACGTAAGAAGAAACTGAGTCTCAGGGAGGCTCATCAGCATCTGTCAGACCACAAGGCTCAGATGCCCTCCCTGGGGCTGCTCTGCAGCCGGTGGCCTTGCCTCCCACCCCGAGGTTCTTGTTACTGGACATCTGTGGTGAGAGTTCTTTCTCATTGCTTTCTTCAGCACGTGAAATACTGATCCACTTGAGTGGGTTATTGGAGCACCCTCCTCTAATAACCTTCAGGAGTGGACTTTGTTGCTAGTCACCCAGTCATGTTCAACTCTTTGGGATCCCATGGACTGTAGCCTACCAGGCTCCCCTGTCCGTGGGGTTCTCCAGGCAGAAATACTGGAGTGGGGTGCTGTTTCCTTCTCCAGGGGATCCTCTCGACCCAGGGAGCGAACCTGGATCCCCTGCCTTGGCAGGTGAGTTCTTTACTGCTGAGCCTCAAGAGTAGAATAGATGTGGCAAATTCTGTATCTCCTCGCTTCTTCCCCTCCCCTTCCCTCTCCTCCCACCCCCTCCCTTCCTGCCTCTCCTGGGGCCGCTGCTTTCTCTTAACACATCTTTATGGAGGGCCTGCCACGGGCCAGGCCCAATACCTGATGCCCCCTCAAGAGTGGAATAGATGTGGCAAATTCTGCATCTCCTCGCTGCTTCCCTCCCCTTCCCTCTCCTCCCATCCCCTCCCTTCCTGCCTCTCCTGGGGCTGCTGCTTTCTCTAACACATCTTTATGAAGGGCCTGCCGCGGGCCAGACCCAGTACCCGATGCCTGGATGCGGATGCGGAAAACAGTCACTGCCCTCAGGGCTCATGGATGAGAAGGGCAGACGGATGAGAAGTTACGATGCAGCGTGTTAATGCCCCCTAGGATGACACTCAGGGGAGTCCAGGTGGACATGAGTCTGGGGGCGCCCAGCTCGTTCAGGGTCCGGGGTGAGCATCAGCTTCTTAGAGAAGTGCCGCCTGGTTTGAGGGTTGCGATTTGAGTAGGAATTTTCTGGGTCAAAGAGGGAAGGATGAGATGACCACAGCTTTCTGAAGAAATCTAAAGAAACCAGCTGTTCAAAAACAGTGGGTCATTGAATTTAATCTTTCTGTAATAAGATTTTTTTTTTTTTAATTTTAATTTACTTTTGGCCCTGGCTTTTCGTTCCTGTGTGTGGACTTTTCTCAGGTTGTGGCCGGCGGGGGCTACTCTGCAGTTGTGGCACTCGGGCTTAGTTGCCCCACGGCAGGTAGGATCTTCCCTGACCAGGGATCAAACCCGTTTTCCTGCATTGGCAGGTGGATTCTTAATCACTGGACCACCATGGAAGTCCGCCCCACCCCCTCCCCTTTTTTTTTTTTTTTAATAGCAAGCAGAAACAAAACCGGGTAATCCACCAAGACAAGCTTGTTTAAGTCCCAGCTCAGGGTCCTTCTGGCTCATGGAACTTCCAAGAGTACCACATGGAAGAGTCCAAGGCAGATGTGACAGCATCCCAGGGCAGGATCAGTTAAGTTAACTAGGGTTTTGGATCGGTTGGCTGCACATGAGACCAGGTTAGAATCCAGCCTTGCAGCTCCCAACATGGGAAGGTGCTGGGCTTCCTGGATGTTACACTCTGTTCAAGCGAGGACAGAGGGTGTGCTTAGCATTCCTGACGAACCTGAAGTCTCAGCCTCCCTGTGCTGCTGCTCTTCAGTTGCTCAGTCGTGTCCGATTCTTTGTGACTAGATGGACCGCAGCACGCCAGGCTTCCCTGTCCTTCACTGTCTCCCAGAGTTCGCTCAGACTCGTGTCCGCTGAGTCAACGATGCCCTCCAACTATCTCATCCTCTGTTGCCCCCTTCTTTAAAAGGCATCTTCCATATTTGACTCTGGGTGTGTGGTAAAGTGTGCGGTAGGCGTCCGGGTCAGCTGAGGTCCAGGGTGCGGGGTCAGAAGCAGCATGGCAAGTTTAAGATTCTTTCCTGAATTGTTTGGAGAGTTGAGCTGAGGTAGGGGTGTCACCACTTCTCAGCAAAGCCCAAGCAAGCCGTGGCAGTGAACTCAGCAAGCCTCTTTCTGTTAAAAATGCATTGACTTCGCAGCCTGCAGCCCATGTTCACTCTGCCGTCCTCACTGTAGTTAACTCTACAGTAATATACCAGAGTTAATGAAGAGGCCCTCTGCCTTTAAACTAACCCCAGCTAGACAGATGAAACGTTTGAGCTCTGTGTTTTACACTTGGAAACCAGGGCACCGTTAGCCCCTCATCTTCCAGGGTTCCAACAAGAGGTGAATTTATCCGAGGTACGAAATCCCTCACGTACAAATGACTTCTCTGCCATCCCAGTCCTTTCCTAACAGTTAATCCTGGTGATGATTAATCTTTTCACTCTTACTTTGTCTAAAGAACAGTCTTGTTCAACATTCTGGAAGCCTGAAAAGTGCTGTATGTGTTTAATATTGATATGCAACCACTCAGAAAGGTGCAGAATAAATGGAATTAATATTGTCTGGGAGTTTGGGAGGTGGTAAACCAGCAGAGGCCCAAGAGTGAGGTGTCTGCTGGTGAAAATCATGAATCACCTCCATGCAACAGGAGAATGTTCTCATGATTTTTTAATGGTTCCCCCCTGAAAATGAATGTGTGCTATTAAGGTAAACTCTTTAAAAATTAAGGCTTTTGTAACTCTGTGAGTTTAAAGGGGAGAGAGAGAGAAAGAAAAGAATCTGTGGTCTGTGTGATTCAGAGGAGGCAGCTCTTGGGACTGGCTGGGCAGCAGGGAGCTGTGGGGTCTCTCTTAATCATAAAAAGGAGACTTTGGTTTCCTGGACACCCGAATGCCTTGAACTAAGGTTTCAGGTTTGAGGAATGTTTATTTAACATCCAGTCCACTGCCCACTGATTGTTTTTGCCGTCAGCAGGGTCTGGCTACAGTCCTTGATCAGAGCTGATTTGGATCTGACCAAACTGGGAAGGTGGAACTTGGCCAACTCTCATGTTAGTTGGGAGTATGGACCAGGAGTGTGGTGGAGTTCCAGACGCAGGACGCAGTTCCCATTTGGGGCTTAAGAGCCAGCCTTGGGGTCATCATGCAGTGCAGCCAGGTGTCCAGCAGGGGGCGTGGTGCTGTCTTCTGGGGAACCAGCTGCAGCTCTTTGTTTCCTCACTATACCCCCATCATTCCTTGGAGCTTAGAGTTCAGACAACAGCCCCGTGGTTAGAATCAGCCTGTTAAGCAGATTTCCCGCCTGTGCATTTTCATTACTTCTTACCGTTGCGTGCTAAGTCGCTTCAGTCATGTCTGACTCTGCAACCCTATGGACTGTATCCTCTGCCCATGGGGATTCTCCAGGCAAGAATACTGGAGTGGGTTGCCATGCCCTCCTCCAGGGGATCTGCCCCACTCAGGGACCGAACCCACGTCTCTTACATCTCCTGCATTGGCAGGTGAGTTCTTTACCTTACCCTCACCCAAATGGTCTTCAGCTCAGTAAGGATGAGGTGCAGGTCCCTAGACGATGTGTAATAGCACATGTGTAATGTTGTTGGTGCTATTCTAGGGCGACGCTTTTTATGGACAGCTACCTGGAATTTTTCAGAGTTCTCTTTATTTCAGTCGAGAGCTGAAAGTCACACACATGCAGAAAAACGAAACAACAGACCCAGCTTGGCTCAGTCAGCCTTTTTTCTTTTTAAGGTTTATTCTTTATTTGTTTCTTTGTATCTGTCTGCACTGGGTCCTCGTTGCTGTGCCCGGGCTTTCTCTAGTTGCGGGAGGCAGGGGCCACTCTTTGTTGCAGTGCACACGCTTCTCACTGCAGTGGGCTCTCTGGTGTGGGGCACAGGCTGCAGGGAACACAGGCTTTCAGTACTTACAGCACGAGAGCTCAGTAGCTGTGGCCTGTGGGCTTAGCTGCTCTGAGGCATGTGGGATCCTTTGAAACCAGGGGAGTGAAGTGTCCCCCACATTGGCAAGCAGACTCCTAACCACTGGACCACTAGGGAAGCCCTCAGTGTTTGTTGAGTGTCCTTCCGTGTGGAGCCCTGGGAGCTGGTGTTCGCCCTGTACAAATCTGTGGGGGCAGAAAAGAGTACACCCTCTACATTAGTGCTGTGGATTGGCGTCATCACCCTGGAATATGAGTGGAATGCAGAATCTCAGACCCCATCCCAAGCCCCGCTGTTTCAGACCCTGTACCTTAAGGCTCCCCACGTTACAGGGTGAGTAGCTCTGCTCCAAGTTTCTGTAGACAGAGAACGTGTATTGACATCTGTTACTGTTACTCCCTGTCCTGTGCCTGTGGCAGGCATCACTAATCAAACCAGATACTTTTCCCCAGTGAGCCCTGTCTGAGCTTCATAATCCTTGTCACTGCAGGGGTCCAGGCAGTCATCTCCAGCTGTCTAGAGCAGGTAGTCAAGGTGAGGTTCAGTTGCTGTACCCCACCTCCATCCCATCCACGATTACCTCTTAACCTGGACAACAGTGACGTCCTGGGACCCCTTCCTTTCTTAACCTCCCTCTCTTCCTGTTCTCTGTAACAGTCGTCTTTTAAAAGTAAAAACTACCCTGCTTCAAGCCCTTTAGTGGCTTTCCGTTGCAATTGAAATAAATCCGAATTCCTTACCACAACTTGCAAGACCCTGCCTGGCCAGGCCCTGCTCAGCCCCTCCTTCCCCAGTCCCTCCTGCTTGCCTGCTGCTCTCTGCCTCTCTGGCCTGGTACCAGGTCCTGTCCCCGTGAGAAGGTGGAGGACATGGAGGTTTGGTCTGCCTGAGGCCTCAAGACCAGCCAGAGCCTGAGATGCTTGTGTTGTTAACTCTCTCCCCCAGCCCCCGATGGTGGCCACACCAGGGAACACCCCCCCGCCCCCCGAGTGTTGCTGAGGCTTCCTGCCCTTCTGTGACAGCGGGACGAATGCCCCCTTCCTCGGCTTCCCCTGGGCCAGCACGCTGTGTGCCTGGCTCCTCTTTGTCCCTCGGGGCTGGCCTGGGCCCTGTCGCCTCCTGAGAGGCCGCCTCTGGCTGTTCTGGCCAGCAGCCCCCACGTTCTCCATCTCCGTGCTCTGGAGAGCTTGTCATCATGTGCAGTTCATTTTTTAAGCTCTTTTTCGGGATAGAACTGCTTTGCAGTGTTGTGTTAGTTTCCGTGCTGCGCCAGCGTGAGTCAGTCAAAACCACACACGTGCCCCCTCCCTCCTGAGGCTCACACCCGCTCCCCCACCCCGGCCCGCTAGGCCACCCCAGAGCCCGGGCTGAGCTCCTGGTGCCACACAGCAGCTTCCCGCTGGCTCTCTCCTTCATGCACGGTGGTGCATGTATGTCAGCGCTCCTCTCCTGGTTCATCCCACCCTCGTGCAGTTAAGTTTTATGTATTTGTTGTTGGGCTGGTGTTCAGTCCCTGGAGAAGATGGTAACCTTCTTGGTGACAGGATTCCTGTTTGTGTTACTGGCCCTGCACCCAAAGCACCAGCAGTGTGCCTGGCACATAGTAGGTGTTCACTAAATACAGTCTGAACATACGCGGGAATGAGGGACGCAAGTGCAGGACAGTCCTCATGTTTTGGGCTTGATCTGCACTCAAGAGCACATCTGACCAGGTCTCCACTATGTACATAGAGTGAGGCTGAGAAGTGGAGAGGTCTGATCTGCTGCAGGCCAAGTGGCCAGTCAGATCCAGAGGGATTTTGTTCAACTGCATGGATGTTTTGTTAAAATGTTTGTTTATTCAGGGAGGCTGCGCCAGGTCTCAGCTGTGGCACAGGGACCTTTACTTGGGGCATGTGAGCTTCTAGTTGCAACATGTGGGGTCTAGTTCTCTGACCAGGGATCGAACCTGTGTCCCTGAATTGGGAGCATTGAGTCTTAGCCACTGGGCCACCAGGGCAGTTCCTATGCAGATGCTTTTTGAAGTTATCAGATAGCTCCAAAAAATAGTTTTCATACCATTTTTATCTCATTCCCTTTGAAGAATGGTGTCTTTTCAGACTATGGAGTGACTTTATTCCTAAGTCCAGTGAGACCGTTTTTGCCTTTTGCAGCATCTTTTATCAGCAGAATTTACCTAGAATTTGAAATGGGGGGTTGCTTTCTGTGGGTGGGCAGTCCCCACAGGATGGTGTCTGTCAGCCGCATCTGAAGGGATGACCTGTGCGGGCTTGGAGTTCCATCTGTGGTCCCTCCTGTGTTGCAGCAAGGTCCCCCCAAGGTAGCTCAGCCCATCTCGTGCTTGTCTGTTTGGACTTACGGGGTGACTCAGATGAATTGCCTTCATTTTTCTTAGGACAGATGTCAGCATATTTGTTCTCTGAAGGTCCAGATATTACTATTTCTGGTTCTGTTGACCAGAGGGGTGTTTGTCACAGCTGCTCAACTCTGCTGTCATAGTGCAGAAGCAACTCTAGACATTATGTAAATATAGGCACTGTTGAGTGCCAATAAAACTATTTACAAAAACAGACATTAGCCCAGGTTTGGCCTGAGGGCCATAGCTTGAGGTCTTTGTTCTAAGGTGTCCACCTTAAAAACAAAGACAAAACTTGTTAAATGTTAGATAGCTTTCATTTCTTCTCAAATTTGTTTGCAGAGTGCCTCAGAAGACAGATTGGAAGCTGTTCTTGGGACTCAGGAACTGATTCTTAAACTTGAGAAACATCATTGTTTTTCACTTCCTGTTTGGGCAAAGAGTCAAGCAGTGATTTCTCAGTTGCAAAAATACTTCTTATTTTTCAAATAAACAATCACATTCCCTTCATTAGTCACCCATCTGCTGGGCTGTCTGCTGTTTCAAGGAAAGCTTCTTTTCGTCAACAGTACAGGATTGCTTTGTCTAAACTAACCTTGCTTTTTGAGTGATGACTCTCTTGTAGAGACTGGGCTGTTCTGCATGTGGGTCCATCACCCTTGCCCAGATGCTGGGAGGGTCAGCATTAGTGGAGATGTCAATATACTTGCAGATTGATCCAACAAAACTGCACGTGGACAAGTTTCAGCATTTGTTTTTTGACCAATGAACAGTCGATAGGTCTGGAATGTCCCAAACGCTTATCTCTGAATTAGCTTAGGGGAAAAAGTAGAAAACCAGATCTGAAAGTGAGAATGAATAGTGCCTTGCCACTTAAATAAATAATTTGGGTTGAAAGTCACCATTGTGGCTCTGAAGAATAAGGGTGTGTTTTCCTTTGGAGCAAGTCATGTAAAGGTTGAACTGGCTGATGGAGAAACCGAGTCTCTGGTTGGTTTGAAAGGGTACAGACATCGCTCTCCTGGGCTCGGAAGCTTAGTCTCTCCACCCCACCGAACCCCTTCACTGCAGAAAATGAGGAAAACAGGACTTCCTTCAGATTTTTCTGGGACTTCTCTGGTGGTCTAGTGGTTAAGAATCCATCTTGGCATGTAGGCGATATAGGTTCAGTTCAACCCATACTAATTTATTGGCTCAAACCCAGACAAACCCATGGTACCTGGTTTTAGGACCTAATGAAGCTCAGGTTCTTGATGTCTCATCAAAAAAGAATTCAGTGAGAGACAAAGTGATAGGTGAGAAGTGGACTTATTCAGATTCAGAGAGAAGTGCACTCCACAGACAGAGTGTGGGCCATCACAGAAGGTGAGTGTGGCTGCGAAATGTGGTGTGGTTGCTTTTCATAGGCTGGTTTTTTTAATTTCATATGCCACTGAGTGGGAGGATTCAGTTCAGTTGCTCAGTTGTGTCCGACTCTCTGTGACTCCATGGACTGCAGCATGCCAGGCTTCCTTGTCCATCACCAACTCCCAGAGCTTGCCCAAACTCATATCCGCCAAGTCAGCGATGCCATCCAACCATCTCCTCCTCTGTCGCTCCCTTCTCCTCCCACCTTCAATCTTTCTCAGCATCAGGGACTTTTCCAATGAGTCAGTTCTTCACATCAGGTGGCCAAAGTATTGGAATTTCAGCTTCATCATCAGTCCTTCAAATGAATATTCAGGACTGATTTCCTTTAGGATGGACTGGTTGGATCTCTTTGCAGTCTAGGGGACTCTCAAGAGTCTTCTCCAACACCACAGTTCAAAAGCATTAATTCTTTTGTGCTCAGTTTTCTTTATAGTCCAACTCTTACCTCCATAGATGACTACTAGAAAAACCATAGCTTTGACTAGATGGACCTTTGTTGGCAAAGTGTTGTCTCTGCTTTTTAATATGCTGTCTAGGTTGGTCATAACTTTTCTTCCAAGGAGTAAGCGTCTTTTAATTTTATGGCTGCAGTCACCATCTGCAGTGATTTTGGAGCCCAGAAAAATAAAGTGGGAGGATTATTCCAGCTGTTTTGGGAAGAGGTGGAGAGTGCTGGGATTTGGCCCTCACCCCCACCTTGATCTTCTGAGAGTGCCTTGGGACTGTCAGGGCGCCTCTGGGTGCCTCATGTCACTTGCTGATTGAGGATCAGTGTCCAGTTGAAGTTGACTTGTCTGCCATCTGGATCCCATTTGATTCTACTTGATTTATGTTGTGTCCTCGGGCTGTGCCATTCTTTTAAAAGCTGTGCCCTGCCCGTTTCCCTCCTGGTGCAGTAACTCTAGTCTGTAACAGCTGCATGCCTGTCCATCCAGAGGATGGCCAGAGTTTCTTTAGCCCATTTCCTATTCTTGGGCTTTAAAAAAAAAACAACACAAAAAACTCTACTGACAGTGCTGCAGTGAATGTCTTTTGTATCCAAAAATTTCCCATGTTTCCAGGTTATTTGGGGAACGTGGTGCCATAAACTGATTGCTGGATCATGTGTTGTGGCTTTTCTGACTTTTGTTAAAAATGCCCGTGTTGCTCTGCAGAAGGACTGTGTCCATTTGTCCACCTGACCACAGGGCCTGTGGCCGTTCTCTCCAACAGTAATGGGTGCTTGCCATTTGAATTCTGGGAGGCAAAAATATATGACTTTCCCTGTGGCTCAGCGGTAAAGAATTTGCCTGCAGTGCAGGAGCTGCGGATTCGATCCCGGGTCCGGAAGATCCCCTGGAGGAGGAAATGGCAACCCACTCCAGTCTTGCCTGTAGAATCCCATGGACAGAGAAGCCTGGTGGGAAACAGTCCATGGGGTTGCAAAGAGTCGGACACGACTGAAGCAACCTAGTGCACACACAGGCAAAGATACAGCTGATTATACTTCCTGAGTCGCTATGGAAATGAAATGCTTTCTTTCCCCTCTCTGTTTATAAATTGAATTTCCTTTTGGTGAATTATCAGCTCATTTCCTTGGTGTTTCTGTCTTAGGGATTTTTCCTGATGGTTGTGTAAGGGCTTGGCCTCAATCACGATGCTGGCTCTTTGCTCTAATGGGCTCACAGTTCCAGCAATGGTCAGAGACTGTCCTCTGCTTTTGCAGTGCTCCCAGTTGAGGTTTTCAGTGGGTGGCCTGGTTAGGGCACTTTGGCAGGCCGTTTTTCAAGACTGAAACCTTCATGCCTTTGTTTGAAGGTACTTGCAGGGGCTTATGGTCATGAAGCGGGAGAAGCATCAGGCGGCCCCACTGACAGCCCCTGTCGTCTTTCCCATGATGTAATTACTTTGGTAGTGGATGTGTCTGAATGCTTGGATCTGGGGCCTGCTTTTCCTCTGGTAAACAAAAGAACAGCTCTCGTGTATAACTCCGAGTCCCACAGCAGGCTGGCAGGAAACTTGGGGAAATCTGGCTGCACTCACAAGAGCCTAATTCTCCCTGAAAGCTACAAGGTCTTAGACACTGAGTACTGTGCACTGCCCGTGATGGTCAGAAGCACGCCAGGCTTTGGAGACCGCCAGTGTCGATGGGGGGTTCCTTGAGAGCTTAGTTGGTAAAGAATCTGCCTGCAGTGCAGGAGACCGTGGTTCAGTTGCTGGGTTGGGAAGATCTTCTGGAGAAGGGATAGGCTGCCCACTCCAGTATCCTTGGGCTTCCATTGTGGCTTAGCTGGTAAAGAATCTGCCCGCAATGCAGGAGATGTGGATTGGGAAGACCCCCTGGAGAAGGGAAAGGCTACCCACTCCACTATTCTGGCCTGGAGAATTCTATGGACTATATAGTCCATGTGGTCGCAAAGAGTTGGACATGACTGAGCAACTTTGACTTCACTTCAGTGTAGATGGGAGTATTTAAGCCCTTGCTTAAATAAAGTTAAAGCCTTGTGCTGAGCTCTCAAGGCGTGGTAGAGGTAGACTGCCTGAGGGGTGGGTCGGGGCCAGACCCTTTTTGGGCTGCCTGCCTTGGCTAGCTGCTTCTGTGACCTTTACGTCCGTTACCTGGAAAATGGGTGTGGTGACAGGTCCCTGACTGCGTCCTGACATGGAGCCAGCTCAAGCCGATCCAAGCCTCTGGTACAGGAGGGACTCCAGTGAACAGTTTTCTTCCTTGTTCTCCATCTGACATGGATGTGCCTTGAGTTTATAAAGTGCTTTTGAATCTGTTGCCTCCATTTTATGCATTTAAAAAATTTTTGGCCGCCCTGGGTCTTTGTTGCTGCGTGTGGGCCTTTCTCTAGTTGCGGCGAGTGGGTGCTCCTTTCTGGTTTCGGTGAGCAGGTTTCTCACTGCAGGGCCTTTTCTTCTCGTGGAGCACGGCTCTAGGACACGGGGGGCTTCAGTGGTTGCAGCTTGTGGGCTCAGTTGTGGCGCACAGGCGTACCTGCTCCGCAGCCTGTGGACTCTTGCCAGACCAGGGGTCAAACCCGCGTCCCCTGCACTGGCAGATGGATTCTCAACCCCTGGACCACCAGGGAAGCCTACCTCTACTTTAATTTTGAAAATGACTGCATGGATTCTGGTCTTTTGAACATGCAAATTGAACGAGACCGTTGTGTCGCTGCTTAAGCCCCTTCCTTGTCCCTCATTGCTCTCTGAGGTCAGCTCTCGTCAGCATTTCCTGGCTTGAGGTCCTTCCCACTCATTCCCTCATCTCCATTCTCCTGCCCTATGCAGGTACCCCTTCCCCTTTCCCTGTCTGCTCCAGCAATGTGGGCCTCTCTCTTCCTCCAGCGTCCAGGGGCCATGATCTTTTTCCTCTGAAGGCCTTTGCACTGATCACTTTCTCCTTTCCTTGAACCCCCTCCGGGGCGGGGGGGGGAAGGGAGAGCCAACTCCTTCTGTTTGCTGACTGGTCTGTGCCTGCATCCTTTAGGCCTCGGCCCAGGGCATGAGGTCTAAGAGGTCCAGGGACCGGGCATGAAGGAGGTGCCGGGGTGGATGGCTCTCGCTGGGGCCGTTGCTGGACTTGGGTCCAGCTACACGTGCGTCATCATTCGTGTGATTCTGCATCCAGTTCTGGCTTCCCCACTGGAAGCAGCCACTCCCAACCCTCCTCCCTCCAGCCCCTGGCAGCATCTCGTCTGCTCCTTGTCTCTGGAGGTTTGCCTGTTCTAGACATTTCAGATAGGATGGTGTAGCACGTGACCTTGTGTGTCTGACTTCTTTCATTCACTGTGACGTGTTCAAGGTGTGTCCACGCGGTAGCAGGTGTCAGCACTTCATGCCTTTTATGACGGGATCATGTTCCCATGTATGGATACGCTGTGTCCTCTTTATTCATTCATCACTTGTAGACCTTTGGGCTGTTCCCAGTGTTTGGCTCTTGTGAATAACCTTGCTGCGAATGTTCGCGTACGGTCATGTTGTGTGGCCGTGTTTTTTCTCATTTCTCTTGGGTGCATACTCAGGAGTGGCGTTGCGAGGCAAGTGGTGACTGTGTGTTTCACTGTTTGAGGAACTGCCACGCTGGTTTCCGAAGTGACTGCGCCTCCCACCAGCGCTGGGTGAGGGTTCCAGTGATTCCGCCTCCTTGCCAACCTTGGCTGCCATCTGCCTTTTTATTACAGGCATCCTAGTAGGTGTGAAGTCGTATCTCATCGTGGTTTTGATTTGCATTTCCCTGATGGCAAGCGATGCTGGTGATCTTTTCCTGTGCTTACCGGCCATCTGCGTATCTTCTTTAGGGAGGTGTCTCTTCAGATCCTTTGCCTCTTGCTTGATTCAGCTGTCTTTTGGATTGTTGAGTTGTGAAAGTAGTTTGTGTATTCTGGACACCAGGCCCTTATCAGATACATGATGTGCAAGTGTTTTCTCCCATTTCGTGGATCGTCTTCACCTTCTCGATGGTGTCCTTGAGGCATGCACGGTTTCAGTTTTGGTGAAGTTCATCTGTTTTTCCTGTTAACATGTATTTTTGGTGTCATAACCAAATTTAGTTTTTTTTTTCTTTAAATCATTGGTTCTGTCAATTAATTTTATGCCTCAAGATGATGTGATATTTAGAGACTCTGTACCCTTTGGCTCTGGCCCAGTGGCTCAAGGGTTGTCTTGAATGGAGGGTTGTTCATCCCCTCTTTGGAGTCCCTGTCATGCTGCATTTTCACGCCCCGTTATCGTCACCAGGCACCCAGGACTGGAGTCCCTGGTAGTAGATCTGTCTCCTGCTGAGCGTCGTGGTGGATGCTCAGATGGCAAAACAAAGCAGTTCGCGTCGAGGCCGGTGTCGCTCTCTCTTTGGTTCTGTGTTGCTGCTTGCCTTCTCCGTAAGTTTGTTTGCTGGGTGTGTGTGTGTGCCAGCATTCCCCATGCTCCTCGCCTAGGCCCTCCTTTTGATTCTCTCTCTTTCTCTTCTTGTTTTCAGCCTCTTGGTCTCTGCTTGGGTCCCTCTGGCTCGGTCTCTTTATTTTGCTCAGAATCTCTCCCTCTCCTGCTGTCTTTTTTTTCCTTCATTCTTCTTCTGAGCAGTTTATCCCATCAGATGCTCTTGCAGATGACTGACAGCAGGCCTGCTCTCTCTCGCGCGTCCTGTCTCCCTTCTTTTCCTCCCTTCCTCCTTTTCTCTCTCTCTGATGTCTCTCCCCCATCCTCCCTGCGTCTCTTCCTCCTTTCCTGTCTCTCTCCTTTCCTTTTCTTTCTTCCTCCCTCCCTGCCTGTCTCCCACCCTCTCCCTTCCTTCTTTCCACCCTGTTTCCTTTCCTTTCCTCTCTCTCTCTTCCCAGCCCCTCTCGTTCTTTCCTGTGGCTTCAGTTTTCTTGGTGTTTAATACATTTGGAGATGTTGTACACAAACTGTTGCTTCCTCTTTGCTGATTGGCCGGGGCTGGCAGGCGTAGCTCGGACCGTCTGGCCCCCAGGCTGCAGCGCTTGAGTTTCCAGCTCGCTGTCTGAGACTCTGTCCCCCGGGCCCGCGGTACTTAATTTGAAATTTGGTTAGCAAGCTGCCAATACACATTTTCACATTCCGAGGTACTATTTTGGCCTGTCGGATGGGATCTGTGCAGGCAGATTTTTCCCTGTGCGCTACTGCTGGCGTTTGTCAGAAGCTTTATTATGAAAATAACCATTTCTGCCTTTCCATTCTCCCAGGTTGCTCTCCTGTACTGATGCATTTTCACCTGTACAATGTTGGGCTATCCTTCAGGGTTCTTGCTTTCTGATTCAGTGGCAAGACTCAAAATAAGACAGAGGAAAGAAATGGAAAAAAACCTCTGGGTAAAAAAAGATTTGCACTCCACATTTCTTCTGTTGAAAGGAAAATTAATCAGAGTTCTGAACAGAAAACATAAATGCAATAAAAGGTGGATGAAAACATAGGTTATAAATTTGATCTGTGTGTCTGTGTATGTTTGGAGTGCAGATTCTTATTTATAGGCTCAGTTCTTTGGGGGCATTGTACAGAAACCGGAGGGAACTGAATAGTAACAGGTAAGGATTCAGAAATAAATGACAATTGAGGGGCAAGTGTAGTATTCTGTTTCTGTAGAACTTGTTTCTGCCTGGAAGAAGGGCTGAAATATGTGTGAGTTAAAACCTGATCTCTCTCTTTAATATATGCCAGCTTGCTTGCACAGATAACCCAGAGCTCTTTTGCCTGTTTATTTCCCAGTGCTATAGGTCTGGATTTTTATCTCTGATTTCTTCATGTTAATGTGACACAAATCTCATTAAATAAATATCCACCAGCTGTGTTCCAACAGTTAACTATATCCTATTGGTTGAACCAAAAGACTGGGTTGGAGAAAGGAAGATGGTCATGTTCAGATTTTGAGTATTTTACTTATTTCTAATTGAAGGATAATTGCTTTATAGTGTTGTGTTGGTTTCTGCTGTACAACAGTGTAGACCAGCTATTAGTATATGGATACACTTTCCCTCTTAGGTTTCCTTCCCATACCGCCTCCCCTGCCCCCCACCCCCTAGATCATCACAGAACACCATGCTTAGCTCCTTGTGCTCACAGCAGCTTCCTGCTAGCTATCTTTTTTATACGTGGTAGTGTATGTATGTCAGGGCTTCCTCGGGGGCTCAGTGGTAAAGAATCTGCCTGCAGTATAGGAGATGCAAGAGACACGGGTTTGATCCCTGGTTTCGGAAGATCCTCTGGAGAAGGCAGTGGCAGCCCCCTCCAGTATTGCCTAGGAAATCGCGTGGACAAAGGAGCCTGGCAGGCTGTAGTCCATTCAGTTCAGTTCAGTCGCTCAGTCGTGTCTGACTCTTTGTGACCCCATGAATCGCAGCACGCCAGGCCTCCCTGTCCATCACCAACTCCCAGAGTTCACTCAGACTCACGTCCATCGAGTCCGTGATGCTATCCAGCCGTCTCATCCTCTGTCGTCCCCTTCTCCTTGTGCCCCCAGTCCCTCCCAGCATCAGAGTCTTTTCCAATCAGTCAACTCTTCTCATGAGGTGGCCAAAGTACTGGAGTTTCAGCTTTAGCATCATTCCTTCCAGAGAAATCCCAGGGCTGATCTCCTTCAGAACGGACTGGTTGGATCTCGTGCTAAGAGCCAGACACAACTGTAGCCACCTAACAACAATCTATATCATTTAAAAATATGTCTGTTTATTTATCGAGGCTCTGTGGGGCCTTTGTTCGTGTGGGTGGGCTTTCCCTAGCTGCAGCAAGCAGGGGCTGCTTTTTTGTTGCAGAGCACAGGCTTTAGCTGCCCTGCGGGGTGTGAGATCTTGCTTCTCAGACCAGGGGTGGAACCCATGTCCCCTGCATTAGCAGGTGGGTTCTTAACCATTGGGCCACCAGGGAAGTCCCTGTGAATGTCATTTTGTGTTCTCCCATTTCGCTTGGGATCGTATCACGAGCATTTTTAAAGGCGGTTAAATATTTTTTCTTAACAGTCTTAAAGGCCACATTATGTCTCATACTTTCTGTGGCTGGGCACTGACCCTGTTTTTATGTGAATTGTTTTAGTTTATGATTCTAATGGTTTCTCTGGGGTTAGCTCCCATGAAGAGAATCACTGGGTCATTTAAGGCTCTTGAGAAATATGCCAACTTGTTTTCTAGAAAGAGGATATTGATGGCAGCTGTGTGTGTGTGTATATGTGTGCGTGTGTGGGGGTGTGCACGCATGTGCGCATGCCCAGTTGTTTCTCACTGGTATAGTTAGGATTTTAACTCTTAAAATGGTTGGATTTTTTTCAAGTGTGTTGACCTTTTTTTTTTTTTTTTTTTTTTGCTGAAAGAAGTAATTTACAGACTTCCCTACTGCCTTCCCCCAATCTGATTTTCAGATTATCTCGTTTTGATTTGGGCGTCCTTCTTGTTTATATGAGTATCAATATGTGGCCTTTATGGGCAAATACTTATTTTCCATTCATTTTTCTGTGTAATGTTTTTTTTTGACATATGATAGTGTTTAATTTTCACCAAATTATATCTATTGACTTTTATTTAGAAATTCCTTACAGATATGAAACACTAGTGTTTGCTTACTTGACTTGTTTCAAACTTTCAAATCTCTTTAATACATTTTAGTGAGAAGTTTTAGAAGAGGATGTCACCTATCCCCTCCCACCCTCACCCCCTGATGAAACAGTTATTTTGTTCTGTGTCATTTAGCAATGATTCTTTTCCTTCAATAGTTTGTAATGCTTTCTGTCTTTGTTATAACATTAAAAAGAGAGAGAGAACATTTTTCTGTTGCAATAACTCTATTGCTGAACACTTGTACTTTATTATGTTAATTATAAGTTTGTAGTATGTGTTAAGTGTTGGACAACTCTCAACTTACTGTTCTGAAAAGTAACTGTTTATTTGATCATTTTCTTGATGAACTTGGAAATGTAGTAGATTAAAAATTAATTAATCAGGATTCCAATAGTAATCTTGTGAAAATGCCTGGATGGCTTATAAGAGGATTAATGATTATGGGGTAAGCTCCTCTTGTCTAGTTTGGCCTGGTGGGTCCCTCAGAAGTCGTTGTTGTTGAACAGAGGAAGACTGTTGACTTAGTACTGAGACACAGAACCCTGAAAACCACTAATCCTGTTTTATATTTAAAGGGAGTTTATTGATAGAGGTAACAAAAGTTCTTTGGCTTTAAGTGCCTGATCGAGGACTTGGTGTTGCCAGGACCTAGTCTGTCTCTGGGTCTGTCTGTCTCTGCTTGTGTGCGTTTGTCTGTTAGTACCTCTCTGTTCCTTGTCCGTCTTGCTTGCTCTCTCGTTTTAAAACACTTTTTATTGGAATATAGTTGCTTTACAGTGTTGTGTAGCTTCTGCTGTACAGCACAGTGAATCAGGCGCACATACACATGTATCCCTGCTTCCCTGGACCTCCTTCCCGTTTAGGTCACCACAGAGCCTTGAGCAGAGTTCCCTGTGCTGCAGAGCATGTTCTCGTTAGCCATCTATTTTATACGTAGGATCAGTGGTGTGTAGCCTCAGTCCCAGGCTCCCAATTCATCCCCTCCCCTCCCTTCCCGCTTGTATCCGTACCTTCCTCCTCTGCCTGCCTCTCTCTCTTTCTGTCTCGCCCACGCAGGCTCTGTTAGCAGGCCCGTCAGTCTCCCCACATGGCTGTAAGGTGGCAGCAGCAGCTTGGATCCTTAGGTCGATAGTAATTTCTCGAGAGTGGTGGAGTGTTCTCTCCACCTTGGTAGAGGGGAGAGGGAGCAGTGAGGGGCTGGTGGAGGAAGCCGCCGGTGCTCTAGCTTCTTCCATTCAGTCCTGATCTCGAATCCTGGGAGGGTTGCTGTTTCTAGCCCTCTTCTTTTTCTTTTGGTCTTGAAATCAGCCAGTTGTCGCAGAGCTCTAGGCTACTCAGTTTCAGGGGAAGAGCGTTGATCTCAGGAGTTCTGTTACGTGGGCTGTGGCTGCCTTTCATTCTTACCGGAGGATCCGAGTCACACTTCATCCACCAGAAAACAGAGACACTGTTGTCAGTTTTTACCTCCTCAACAGATGATTTCTCGTAGGATGAAGCCAGGCAGACAGTGATTGTGTGAACATTGCTGCAGAACAAGACCGTGGTAGTGGTTCATCAAGAAGTCACATCATGACCTTGGGTCAGGGATGGCTGAGAGGGGAAGCAGATGAGCGCTTTGAAGAACGCAGAGAGGACGGGTTAAAGCACCTAGGTTTATGGAAAATGAGTTCCAGTATCAAAAAGCACAGTTAACTTTCAGGTTTTTTCTTCCTTTTTAAAAATACTGAGCGTGGCAATTTTTTGAGTGTAACATGTTATTGACTGTTTGCCTGTGTTGGGTCTTTGCTGCCGCAGGCGGGATCTTTCGTTGCTGAGTGTGGGCTTAGTTGCCCCGCGGCATGTGGGATCTTAGTTACCCAACCAGGGATTGATCCTGCGTCCCCGTGTGTCGGAAGGTGAATTCTTAACCACTGGACCACCAGAGAATTCCCTTCAAGTTTTTCCTTGTCATTCATGATTCTCTGACACATTGTTCCATGGCCTTGGGTGGTATATTGTGTTCCCGTGAAAGGTATTGCCAAGCTTCAAATTAAGTGGCTTTTTGATTGAGTCATTAGCGGCCTCCAGAGAGGCCTCTAATCTGTCCGGGAATGCTGATAGCTTATTTGGACCTGCCTGCTGGCTCAGACACTTGAGAAGCATTTAACTGGGTTGAATAGTTGTGTGGTTGGGTTTCAGGCCCATCTGCTCAGATGACTCTAAAGGCTTTGGTCGCAGGCCTGGCGTTGCCCTTGTGGATCCTGGTGGCTGTCAGCATCCCTGGGTACCAGGTGGTCTTGCAGCTCAAACAGCAGAACGGCTGGTCACTGGTCACACTTGCATCAGCAGGTCCTATGGATTAAGGAGGATAAAATCCATGAAGATTCTGGGTCATCATGGATGTGCGTTCAGCGCTCCAGTGTCTTTTGTCTAATGTTGCAGAGCCCTTTGTGACTCTTGCAGAGTTTTCTCACCAGCGTGGATGGTGACAATCACTAATAATTAGAAATACTCTGGAGAATCTCTTAGGAAGTTACCATTTTGGAGATGCTCCTTCTTCCAGCAGTGGAACAGATTGTCATTTCTGAGGTCAAACACCAGATGCAGTGGCTGGTGAGTATTTAAGGGTATTTAAGAAATAGGCTGTATTATAAACACACATACTGACACACATGCTTTCCTCTCTCTCTCTCTCTCTCTCACACACACACACACACACACACACACACACACACACACACACACTCTCTCTCTCTCTCTCTCTCTGTTAAACCCTGCAGCCTCTCACTTCAGCAGGAGCCTCATGCAGGGAGGAGCACATGGTTGCTCAGACTCTTGGGGAGTAGCCATTCCCGCAGCTGCCTGAGCACATCCCAGCTCCTGAGCTGGGGAAGGGGAACTGTGGGGTGGCACTGACTTTATTTCTCTGCTTTTCCTTTCTTTATGTATATTTCGGTGCAGGTCTAATGTCCTTCAAGTACACGCCAATCCACACACAGAGTTGAATCTGAAAAAACTAAATGTGCTAAAAACTAAAAACTGAAAAACTAGATGTGGACACAGCCAGGTATTAGGCACATTGCTTGAAAATGTGTGGCTTATTTTCAAACATCTTTAATATTGATTTCTAATTTCTAATTTAATTTTACAGTGATAAGAGAACAGACTCTATGATTTCAGCATCTTAAGACCATGAAATTTTTGCAGGTTGTTTTATGTTCCTGGATATGTTCCACTGTCTCCTAGTTTATAGTCTGAGAATTTGAACAGAATTTTTACTCTACTGTTGTGTGAAAATTGTATAAATCTTAATTATGTTGAATTGGTTCATGGTGCTTTTTAGGTCTACCATATTCTTCTACTTTTCTGTATATTCACTTATTCTATTAATTGTTGAGAATTTGATATTGAAACTCAAGCTAAAAGTCTTAATTTATTGTCTTAAAATATAATTCTAATATATTGTTGTTCAGTTGTGTCTGACTCTTTGTGACCTCATGAACCTCAGTATGCCAGGCTTCCGAGTCCCTCACTATCTCCCAGAGTTTGCTCAAACTCATGTCCATTCAGTCAATGATGCCATTTAACCATCTCATCCTCATTGCCTCCTTTTCATCCTGCCCTCAGTCTTTCCCAGCATCATGGTCTTTTCCAGTGAGTCGACCCTTGGCACCAGGGGGCCAGAGTATCAGAGCTTCAGCATCAGTCCTTCCAATGAATACTCAGGGTTGACTTCCTTTAGGATTGACTGGCTTGATCTCCTTGCTGTCCAAGGGATAGCAGAGCTATATGTAACTTTGTTTTGTTATCTTCCAAGTCTCCTGTAAATGTCTTAAGATAGTTTCATAATGTAAAAAATAAAAAAGAAAGAAAAATAAAAGAGAAAAAAAGAATACATTGGGCAGAGGCTGTTGTGGGACATGAGGTTGTTGGGTAACTGGATCCTGGTTAGTATTCTTGTCCCCTCAGAAGGATATAGTGGGCTCTAGAATTCTGGAAGTGGAAGAGAGAATTCTGTTTTTTCCTTCATATAAGTGAACAAATGACGTGTATTCAGTGGAGAGTTTCTTGTGCTTCCTAGAAGCAAAGCTCCCCTCTCGATACTGACCTGAGCCCCGTATGATCTACATGGAAGGTGATTTCCTTCTCTGAGGAGCCAGGGCCGCAGAGCTGATGCGAGTGGGTTAACGAGAGCCTCGTGGGTTAATGTTCGGCCGCAGATGTGTGTTGCTCCCAGAGTCACTCTTCTCACCATTTGTTACTGTTACTTAATTTGAAAGTACAGTTTTGTGTTCTGAAAAAGAACTGTCACCTTTCTCCTTCTAGATTTGTGGCAAATTATTCAGCAGATCTAATTATAATGTTTGTTCGAGGAGGTCTCACTGTAGGGCCTACCTAAGTGTTAATAGCACCGCTTTAAAAATAAGTCTGAAAGGGCATGTTTTCCTTATAATAATGGAGAACATTGATTTCCCCCACTTACGTGAATTGCTAAGTGGTAAACTCATGGGGTTGCAAAGAGTCGGACCCAACAGAGCAACTGAACTGAAACTTACTGAGAAATGGTGTCTCCCTTTCTCGTTGGATCCGTCGTGTGCCGGCCGGGTACTTTGGCCCTGGCGTTGGTCCACATCGTGGCAGAATCCTGGCGCGGCTCCTTGCTCGATGCGTGCCTGTGGGTGAGTGGTGTGATGTGGTGCAGCCTCAGTTTCACCTTGGACGGTGAGGTTGCTAGAATACGTACGTACAGGTCTGTGATGGTGCTGTGACCGTGTGTGGCAGGCACTTAGTAGGACAGGCCTAGAAACTGCCGAATACTTGTGGCTCTCATTAGGGTTACTTTCAGGTTTTGTCATCTGTTTGGGTATTGCTTCACACTGACACCTTCTTAAGTTTCCTCAAGCATGAGCGATGCTGACTCTTCCTAGCTGTGTTTAAGGGAAAAGTTCTCTTAAACCTGTGTAAGAGTGTAGTCCTTAAATACATTTAATTTTGTCCTTTTAAAATTTCCTTCTTGACCCAACTAAACCCTGTGGTTGACACTTATTATGTCTCTGCCCACACTTACCCCTCACCCCACCCCCAACTTATGGCAGTACTCACAGGTGTTGGTGGCTGACTTCTGAAACAAGTGTTCTTTGCTCCCAAAGCATCACGTGTTTCTTGGACTAGAAACACACTCGTGCTGGCTGCTCTGGTGTAGGCCGGTTTTGTGGCTGATGGTGTGTTGTGGTCAGCCGAGGCAGGTGGGGGCATGCAGAGTTTCTGCTACAGGAACTGGATGGCTTGATGGACAGGGGAAGGGTCACATGTTTGGATTTCACCAGCCTTTTTAGCTTGGGTTGGTAATTCCCTTAAGCCTGGTTATTCTTACCTGTGGAATTAGGGACATTAACAATGTTTACTTTGTAGAGCTTTTTTTTTTTTTTTTCCTCACGGATTAAAAGAGTGCACAGAAGGTAACTAACACAGTGCCTGGTAAGTAGTAATAAGCGCACCGTAAATGTTAACTGGTAGGTTTTCATTTTGTTATTGCTTTCATTGTAAAGCACTAATGATGACCCGGAGAGCATCTACAGGCATGGACTTTGTTATCTTTCTCCTTGGAGTCTGTGTATTATATTAATACATAACTTTGTACACATACACACACATATATACACCGAAATAAGTTCAGTTATCAGTGAGTTAAGGTGATACCCTTACTAAAGAGAGGGGCACATCTCTTCATGGCTCTGAGAACATCTGGCTTGCAGAGATTTTAGCACGGGGCTTTGGATGGTCTGAGGAAGAGCAATGATGCTGGGGGGGTGGGAGGCAGAACTAACAGTATGTACAGCTGATGATCCCTCCTCCTTTCTGGGCAGGTCACAGTTGAGATGAGTCTTTGGATCAAAAACAGCGCTAGGCTTGATCATTAATGATTACGTCCTAGAGTCAGAGAGTAGCCTTTATGTGTGACCCGCACAGAAGGGCCAGTTTGTGGTCTGCTGAGAACAAGGACGCCAGGTCCAGCAGTCCCCGTTCAAAGCAGCAGCTTCAGAGTGTCTGCTCAGGCCTGGGGGTTAGGCGTTTGTATGGGTCAGAGATGGCTTCTCTGAGGAGGAGATGGTGGAGCTCGAATCTGAAAGGAGGAGGGTGTTTGCATTTCCTCACCAGGCTTAAGGCCTGAGGAAGGAGGGGAGCCAGGAGTTGGGGGAACTGAGGAGAGCCTGGTGTCATTGGAGCTTGGAGCTCGAGGGGACTGTCATGGAGCCCAGGGCGCCAAGGGCCCCATAGCTGCCAGGAAAGGGTTTGATCTTTATTCCGAGAAAAATGGAAAGTCTTTGAAGAGAAACGAATAGAAGACTGACAGGATCAGAGCTGCATTTTAAATTTATCACATTCCCTGCGCTATGGAGAGAGAATTGATGAAACAGAGGCCTCTGTGGGGTGACCCGCTGGCCACCAGCAGTCGCTCAGCCTGGTGTGCTGGTGGGCATGTAGGGTGGAGACGATGGGAATTAAGATCAGAGGAGCCAGGAGAGGCGTGGGAAATAAAGTGGACAGGGCGAGGAGCACACGTCTTGAATTTTTTGATGGAATTCTTTCTTATCAGACTGTGTTCCTTCATTAGTCTTTCTGCCTGAACTTGGTTTTCCTCTGACCTGCATAATTTATTTCCTTTTGCTTTTCCTGAAAATGATTCTGTGGGGGGTAAAAATAAGTATCTTCCAGCTCAGAGCAGCTCCTCTTCCCCATGAAGCAAATGAGAGTACCTGAAATGAGCCGTGACTTGTGTTGAGAAAGGAGCCGGTGAGCCCCGATTGACCCAGACGCAGTGCTTCCTCCCAGAGAGCCGTCAGGTCTTTGTGCCATTCACAGAATGCACGGCGGGGCATTCTGTGGCGTGACGCAGTGGGGCATTACGGCGTCGTGTAGTTTATCTCCAGCCTCAGTTCAGGTTGAAACGTCCCACTTCCAGGCAGTCTGCAGACGAGGGTTGCTTTTCGTCCCGTTGGGTTCCTTGCGTGGCATGCCCAGGAGGTGCTACCGAGCGAGTCTTAACAAAGGAAACCAGCTGTGTGGCAGCCATGTATGTTTCCTGTTCCAGCCCTGAAGCTGTTCAAGAATGACAGTCAGTCTCATTTTTATCCCGAGAAAGGCAGGTCTGCCTCTGGGTGGCGTTGACCAGTGAGGGGTTACCATGGAAACATGGCTAAGGCAAACATCTCTCAGCCCTGCCACCTCCCAGTCCAAGTTGTCATCATATACCGCCTTCTCCCTGCTTCCTCTCTGGCCGACCTGCCCCTTCTCCACTGGTGGGGTGATGCTTTGAGAAGCATCTCTTCCCAGACTCTGACTCTCGGGCTTCCCTTCATCCTGAGGGTGATCCGGCCCTGAGGGTAGTCCTCCGGACCCCACACAGTCTGGCCCTGCCCTCCTTTTTCCTCTCTGTCTCCCACCACCATCATGTCCAGACACCTCCTCTCCTTCCTCTCTGGCGAGGCTCGGTCTCGGGTCCCTTGCTCCTGCTGTGCCTGTGGCCTGGAATGTTCTCCTTTTGGATCTTTGTATGGCTTCCCCTCTCCTCCAGGTTTCTGCTTCAACATCACACCATCAAAAGGCCATCCTGTGTGGAATAGCACCCCTGACACGGGCATGTGCAAAAGCCTAGAAACGGGAGGAAAGTGTGGTTGATGGGGGACCCGAAAGAATTATGGTGGGGACGTCTGCCCCGCTCCTGTGGGGAGATGGACTGGTGGTTTGCCGCTTGTCAGGCTGGGCAGGCGCAGGGTCCCTGAGGACGAGATGTCAGTGGGAGCCCCAGGACAGGGAGCCCGAGTGGAGTCTGGGCAGGTGCTAGTTGGTCCTCAAGCTGGAAGAGCCTGGCAGAGAAGAGGGTTTCCAGCAGGAATGAAGGTAGACGTCGGTTGGCCAAGAGCCGGCCTGAAGTGCACATGTGAAGTGGGGAGGGCAGAGAGATGGGCTGTGAGGGTGACTCAGGGCAGACTTCCTGGAGGAGGTGACATTGGTGCTCAGTGTAGAAAGGCAAGCAAGGATTTTCTGAGAGAGCCCTGTGTACATCCAGTGATAGGACCCGTGATTGCGTTCTCTTCCAGGAGCAGGCAAGGTCACTCACAGACAGCCTAGTCTGGGGCACAGACTCCTGACCCGGGAGACTCTGATACATATGGAGACTTGGAGTGCTGGGGAAAATGGCACAACAGAGGGCTGCCCGCTGCTCCTTCTGTGAGCTCCCTGAGGGTCCCTTTCTGGCCTCCAGGGCCCTGCCCTTTGGGCCACAGGCTGTCCTCACGGTCTGTGTGATGTGATGCCCTCCCCACACCTGCCTTTAGGACTGCCTCTCCCTGCTTCTGGTGGCTTGTGTTTTGGGAAGCTCCACCCCTTGGGTCACACCCCTAAAATGCAGCAGCCCTTCGAGGGGCTCTAGATGCCCTGCCATGCAAAGCCTCTGGGTCACCAGCTGCCTCTCCGAGTGGCATGGTGCCTGCAGCGAGGAGCAGCTGCCTCTTCCAACTGTCTAATTGTGCATCAGATCCACTTGAGCTCCAGCTTAACAGATGTTACTCCTCACCCCAAGCCGTCTTTTCCATGATCTGCCCACCAGTCCAGGATTGGGGTGGGTGAGGGGTCACGGATTGGGTGGGAGGAACGTTCAGGCCCAGATAGAGGAGCTGGTGGTGTCTGGGCCTCTGAGTCATCTCTGGGGGCCCAGTGATCCCGGAGGACTGGCCCTTTTTGCTCACTCAGCAGATGTCCTCTGCTCCCTACCACGTGCTGGGCAGATCTGGAGGTGACAGGAAGGTGGGGGGACACAGTTGTCCGGGCTGTAGCCCCCTGGTAATTGGGCCCTCGCCTGCACGTTCACCCATTCATCCATTCATTCATTATTTTAATGAATACTCATTAAGTGTCTCTCATGGGCCAGGTCCCCTTCTGGGCATTTGGGTAAACAGTGAACAGAACAAGGATTCCTGCCCTTGTGGAGTTACAGTCCAGCTCGGGGGAGATGGATGACCGTCCCTATGGGTGACCCATACTGGGTGGCCGGTTGGCAGGTGATGGTTGCGATGGAAGAAGAGTCAAGAGTAGAGCAGGCTGAGGGGGCTCAGGAGGGCGGGGACTTCAGACACACGAGGAGGCGCTTCACTGGGAAGGCGATGCTTGAGCACAGACGTGAAAGAGGGGAGGAGTGGCCGTTAGGCGGGAGAATCTTCCAGGCGGAGGGGGGCAGCCTGGCACCAGCCGGGGGAGGGGGGCGTGCCGGGCATGTCTCAGGACCATCAAGCAGGTGGGGAGGGGGGTGAAGTAGGAGGAGCTGAAGTCCCCGAAGCTTCCAGCAGGTCAGACCCTGCAGGGCCCTGTGACCCTGTGGGGAGGTTTTGTGTTTTTGTGTGTGAAGTGGGGAGCTCCTGGTGGGTTCCGAGATGGGGTATCATCTGACTTACCATTTTTAATCACTGCCTTGGTTGCTGTCTGGAGACAAGGGTGGAGCGGGCAGGGGTGGAAGCTGTTGACTGAACTGAGTTTTGCCTTGGGCAAAGTAGAGGCTTTGTGGGGCACGGGGCGACGAGTTGTGGTGTGGATGTGCGGAATCTGAGATGCGTGGGCATCTGGAGGGAGACAGGCAGAAGGTGTGCATCCTGGGAGTTTAGAGGAGATGCCAGGGCTACTACAGACTTGGAAGGTTTGGACCTATCAAGGCATTTAGACACCAAGACTGGAGGAGGTGCCCCAAGAAGGCATGTGTACATGGACCAGGACTGAGCCCCAGGGCCTCCCCCACCATGAAGAGGATGCAGGAGACAAGGAGACGCCAACAAAGGAGATGGAGAGGGAGTGTCCAAGGAGGCAGAGGGGACCCAAGGGAGTGTGGGGTCCTGGAAGCTGAAAGAATGGTGAGCAGCTATGCCGGGGCTGCTGATGGGCCAAACGTGAGGGGGCAGGTGGGCTTTGGGATCGTTGAGGGGTGAGCGTTTGGGTGATGTTGACAGCAGGTCGGTAGACTTGTGTGATTAGAGAATGTTGAAGAGAGAACAGGAGAAGAGGAGCTGGGTACAGCAGGTGTAGACAGGGCTTCCCAAGAGGCTCAGTGGTAAAGAATCTGCCTGCTATGCAGGAGATGCGGGATCGATCCCTGGGTTAGAAAGATCCCCTGGAGGAGGAACTGGCAACCCACTCCAGTATCCTTGCCTGGAGAAGCTCATGGACGGAGGAGCCTGGTGGGGTCACATGGGGGGGTGGTCCATGGGGTCACAGAGAGTCAGATACGACTGAGTCTGAAGTGTAGACAGCTCCCTCGAGGAGGATGAGTGCAAAGAAGAGGGAGGAGGCGTGGCAGCAAACGTCAGGGATGGGGATGACACTCCCCTTCACTTACTTGGCTGCGCTGGGTCTTCCTTGTGGCACGTGGAATCTTTAGTTGAGACATGTGGGATCTAGCTCACTGACCAGGGATGGAACCAGGGCCCCCTGCGCTGGGAGCACCGAGTCTTAGCCACTGGGCCCCCACGGAAGCCCTGAGCGAAGCGTTTTATCTTTTTAGGAGGGAGCAATTGCTCACTCAGCAGTTGTTCATGGAGCACCTGCTTCGTGCCAGATGCCGTGCTCCTGTCTGACTTAGGTGTTCCCTGATGTGTGTGGGGCTGGCATCTGCCGGGGGCTGCCATGGGCGAGGCAGGTGTGACCGCCAACCTCCACGCTCGCTCCGGTCGTGTGCCACCACCTGCCACCTTGCCTGCTCCTCTTGGATTTATGGAAGCTGAAAGGGAAGGCCTGTCCTTCCTCCCAGCCCTCCCGTCTCCCCTCAAGTTCTCTCCGTTGTGTAAGTTTCTTCTCCCTACAGTAACAGGTGTTCAGAGCCTTAGTTGCTTGGAAACCACACAGATTATCTTTCGGGTCTGGAAGCCCATGGACCTCTCTGGGTTTTGGCAGGATTGTGTTCTTACTGGAAGCCCTAGAGGAGAATCCCATTTCATTGCTCACTCAGGTGCTAAAGAATTCAGTTGCAGTGGCTTGTAGAGCCAAGGTTTTCATTTCTTTGCCGGCTCTCGGCAGGGGTCGCCCGTGGCTCCTATAGGCTCTTCTGCACACAGCTCTGCATCTCAGAACCAGCGGTGGCAGACTGGGTTCTTCTCACGCTTGGACTCTGAGTTCTCTTTGTCAGTGTCTCCTGTCTCCCTTTCTGCCACCTCTCTCGTGGGCTTCCAGCCAGAGAACATTCTCTCCTTTTAAGGACTCATGTGATTGGATTGGTCACACTCAGGCAATCCAAAATCATCTCCCCCTCAAGGCCCTAATCCCGTCTACACAATCTCTTTTTCTATCTAAAGATAATATTTTCATAGCTTCTGGGAATTAGGGCCTGGACATTTAGGGAGGGAGCCATCCTTCCCATCCACCTGTCTCAGGAAATGCTACCAGCTGGCTGCCCAAACCAGACATCTCGGCATCATCCTGTTTCTCTGGATACTTTGGCTCCCATGTCCAGCCCACCAGGAAGTCCTGTCGGCTCCAGGGTTCTTCCCAAGGTGACGGATGAACCATTTCTGAACAATTCATTGCGGCCAGCCTGGGTCAGGCACCACTGTCTCTTGCCTGGACCTTTCTAGTAACTCCTATCTGGTCTCTTCTCTTCCGGTCTTGCTCCTTTGTAGCCATTCTTCACACAGAAGCCAGGGTGATTTAAAAAGAACAGAAGCTGCTCCTAGCACGCCTGTCACTCAGGAGATTACAAGGCTTTTAGAGCCCTGTGTCAGGAACTGGCTCAAAGACCTACGTATATTTCATAGTGTTTTATGATTACTTTTCTCTCCATCTTATTAGCTTAGGGGAAGAAATACTTTCCAGCTGCCCTTGTCTCATGGGACTTGTAAAGGGCTGGGAGTAGGTTCCCGAATTTGGTGTCTCCCCAGTCAGAGGTGCCAAGTGTGGAAAGAGTGGTTATTTTTTTATCTAATATACAATCAGACACCCTCAAGGACTTCCAGTCTCCCTTGGGAAATTTTCTTGAATCTCAGCAGGAGGAGGACTTCTGGCTTGTGTCATTATCTGACTGTAACAGTCAAGTACCAGAGAGACTTCCTTAAGCGGACCAGAGCCATCCCATCAGCGCAGAGGCAGAGAAGTGGATTTAACCCTGTGGCTTGGAATGTTCCATTTCCTTCCCCCAGGTTCCTCCTTGCCTCTCTCTCCTATCCTCTGCTTCCTCCCTCCAGATCTTTTTTGCTTTGGGCTCTTAGAAATAATTAAAGTTTTTGGGGAAGTTGTCAGAGTTGCAGAACATCTCTGTGGGCTTTTTGAAGTGGCCTCTGGTCTTTCATTTATTAGCATGTTGTTCCAGATACATCAGGGTCTCTTTGTCACGTGGGAGAGAAATGCTCCAGGTGCTCAGAACGCCGAATGGTCGTGGCTGGGCCGCCGAGTCCTTCGGACCTATCTTTGGGGAGGATGCAGGGTGGACTCGCTGGTGGGCTCACTGGCTGGTGCGGGGTCCTTGCTCTTTCTGTCCCCTGCTCCCCTGCTGTTCTAACAAGCCCGAATTATGCTGAGAGCCCTGAGGAGCAAGATCGGCCCAGCCCTGGGGAGAAACCTTGGATGGGGCTGTTCTCCCATCCCCTAGTCTCTGTAAAACATTCTTTCAATGTTTCATGCTCTGGTTCTCAAACATAGCTTGTGAATGGAAATCAGGCCAGTGTTTGTTAAAAATGCAGATTCCTGGCCCTTTCTTTGGACCCACTGAAGTAATTGCTTGGAGTCGAGGCCCAGGAACCTGCTACTGACATCTTCTCACTCCCACCCCGTCCCTCTCCAAGTCATTCCAAAGAGGGGGTGCCTACAGTCCACCCTTAGAGCCATGCCGACCCAGTGGACCTCTCTGCTGGGGCCACCACCATGCCCCTGAGCACCTGCCCCGTGTCCCCGTGTCTATAGCCTCCCCCCGCCCCCGCTCCGCCTCCCGAATGCAGCCACGCAGACCTTTGCTCCTCTCTGCTAGCTGCTGCTTTTCTTGTTTTTCTGTCCCCCTAGGAGGCAGCTGCCAGGTTGAGGCTTCTCCGTGATTCCCTTTTTCTTTGCATCATGACCTGACCCCATGGCATTCTTTAGAGATGTGAGCTTTCAACATGATTTCTTTTCTAAAGCAGGCTCTTCCTACCCCTCGAAACATTAGGCTTCCCCATGACCTTGAGTCTCAGAGATGATGGCTTTTCTTTTCCTGCCTGTGTTCTGGGCAACCTTTGACACCGCTCTCTGGTGGGTCCCTGGAACACGGAAAGATTTCGAATTTTCAACATTATTTTATGAGGTTTTTTTTTTTTTTTTTAACCTCTTTTGATAAAATCCTCTTTCTTGCCTTGCACAGGGTGACTTTCCTCCACTGGCTTTGTCCTTTGGGCTTCCAGTGGGGAGGGTCCTCAGGTACTTGCAGGTGTTGCCTGAGGGCTGGATGAGCTGTCCTGCAGAGCCCAGCCTCCTGTCCCTCACAGCAGGGGTGGGGGTGTCCCTGCTCTGTAGCGTGAGGGTCCTGGAGACCCAAGAACTGAGTACATTTCAGCCTCATGCTGTCTGTCCACACACTTACTCCAGCCCCACAGTGACTTTGTCATGCTTCCTCTGCAGCTTAGGGTTTAAGCAATGAATATTCAAACCAAAATTGACTGAAAAGTCCTCTGCGGGTCCCATTGGCGAGGGTGCTGAGGCCCGTGGAAGCGAAGTTGTTGTTCAAGGTCACTGGACACTCTGTGAGAGTCTGGGGGTAGGGAGCATGCATCAGCTCTCAGAATTGAAACCATATCCCCCCTTGACCCACCAGCTCTATCTCAAGGACTCCATCTCAAAGAAAGCTTTACACATGTGCAGAAAGAGATGGGTATGAGGCTGCAGAAATGGCGTTGTTCAGATGGGGGATCAGTAAAAGAAGGGTGGGATAGATTATGGTTCCCTCTGGAAATGCAGCCGCTTTAAAGAAAGAGGTGGGTTTGTCTGTGCCTTGGGGCATGGTCACCCCTGCTGGTTGTGGAGGGAAAGGTAACTGTGCCCTGTGTGCCCCTTGTGGTTTACAAAGATCAGAACCTGTAAGAGAACATCAGAGTGTGAGAACATCAGAGTGTGTGCACATCTGTACATGCCTGGAAGAATAATCCTGGGATAGTAGTGGGGGGAATGGGATTGGGGGAGGAAAGGTGAGCCATGGTAGAGGGTACCCCGGAAAGGTGAGCCCTGGTAGAGGGTGCCTGCACTTAAAAAAAAAAAATTTCTATTGAAGTATAACAGAAAGTGAAGAGGAACTAAAAACCTCTTGATGAAAGTGAAAAAGGAGAGTGAAAAAGCTGGCTTAAAGCTCAACATTCAGAAAACGAAGATCATGGCATCCGGTCCCATCACTTCATGGGAAATAGATGGGGAAACAGTGTCAGACTTTATTTTTTGGGGCTCCAAAATCACTGCAGATGGTGACTGCAGCCATGAAATTAGAAGATGCTTACTCCTTGGAAGGAAAGTTATGACCAACCTAGATAGCATATTCAAAAGCAGAGACATTACTTTGCCGACTAAGGTCCATCTAGTCAAGGCTATGGTTTTTTCTGTGGTCATGTGTGGATGTGAGAGTTGGACTGTGAAGAAGGCTGAGTGCTGAAGAATTGATGCTTTTGAACTGTGGTGTTGGGAGAAGACTCTTGAGAGTCCCTTGGACTGCAAGGAGATCCAACCAGTCCATTCTGAAGGAGATCAGCCCTGGGATTTCTTTGGAAGGAATGATGCTAAAGCTGAAACTCCAGTACTTCGGCCACCTCATGCGAAGAGTTGACTCACTGGCAAAGACTCTGATGCTGGGAGGGATTGAGGGCAGGAGGAGAAGGGGACGACAGAGATGAGATGGTTGGATGGCATCACCAACTCAATGGATGTGAGTCTGAGTGAACTCCGGGAGATGGTGATGGACAGAGAGGCCTGGCGTGCTGCGATTCATGGGGTCGCAAAGAGTCGGACATGACTGAGTGACTGAACTGATCGTTGATTTACAATGTTGTTAATTTCTCCTCATCAATCCAAAGTGATTTTTTGCTGTGCATATATATATATATATATATATATATATATTTTTTTTTTTTTACATTCTTTTTTATGCTCTTTTCCATTGTGGTTTATCATAGCATACTCTTTTAGCTGGGGGATAGTTGCTGTGCAGTGTTGTGTTAGTTGCTGCTGTACAGCAACATGCCTCAGCTGTAGGGATGCATGTATTCCTTCCATATATTCCTTCCCTCTCCGGCCTCCCTCCCAGCCCTCTAGGTCATCACAGCCTTACTCTTTTTATGCTCAATGCTTAGGCATTTGAATTTTTATGGAGATATAATTTGCATACCAGGCAGTTCACCTGTTTTAAGTGCACAATTCATTGTTTTTTAGTGTATTCACCAAGTAGTGTAACCATTACCATTTTATCACTTCATCTTTATTGCCCTGAAAGGAAACCCTGAATCCATTAACAGTCACTCCCACCCTCTTCTCCCCCTGCCCACAGCAGCTATGAAATTACTTCTGTTTCTATTGATTTGCCTATTTTGACATTTCGTGTAAATGGAGTCAACAGTGAATGTGTCCTGTTGTGTCTGGGTTCTTTTACTTAGTGCCCTGGCCTCAAAATTATTCCACTTTGTGGCATCTGTCAGCACTTCATTCTTTTAAAAGTATTTGAGTATTTTAAATCGTGGTGACATGCATATAGCATGTAACTGACCATCGTAACTGGTTTGAAATGTACAGTTTGGTGGCACTAAGTCCATTCATACTGCTGTATGAATCTGTCTCCAGAGCTCCCTCTGTCTTTCTAAACTGAAACTCTGCGCCATTAGACAGTCCCTCCCGATTCTCCTGCCCCTCAGCCCCTGGCAGCCACCATTCTACTTCTCAGCTCTATGAATTTGACTAAACTTGACTAATCCAAGTACTTCTTATAAGTGGATTCATACAGTGTTTGTCCTTCTGTGACGGACTTACTTTGCTTAGCATAACGTCTTAAGGATCATCCTTGTTTTCTCATGGATCAGAATTTCTTGCCTTTTCAAGGCCCGATGCCTGTACATTATGTAGAGATCAGATAGTGTTCATTCATTCCTTCTTCCCTGGGCACTTGGGTTGCTTTTGCCTTTGGAGCCATTGAATACCAGTTTTTTTTGTTTTTTTTTAATATCTTCAGTTATTTTGGGTTGAATCTTTTAAAACTACAAACTTATGCTCATGGATTGATTTTGAATTTTTAATGAAATGGGGAAAAGAAAATAAGTAGTCATTTCCACGATACCAAGGTTTCCTCACTTGCGGTGTTTTCTTCTGGGATGTCATATCACGTGGCGGGGAGTGGGGCGAAACAACCTCCCAGAGAAGAGCAAACCCAGTATGTCTGGGGCTTGCTCAGGCTCTCCTTCTGGAATCAAGATTCCCATCCATCTCTGCCAGGCCAGAACTCCCACGTTGGCACTTGTGGGCAGAGGTGTGGGACCATGGTTCAGATTGCAGCCTCAGAATGCAAAGGTGGGTGCTACGTGTCACTGCACGTGAAGTGCTTACCGTCAGGTGAGCGCTTAGCAAGCATCCAGTAAATATTAGCCATTGCTGTTATTGTCTCATCCTCGAGGCTGTTCCTCCAATCCCTGAATAGCTGTATGGGCCAAGTGAGAGGTGGTCTGTACACCCCTTGGCAGGAGTGTGAACCGCACTCTATATGAGAGTCTAGAAATATAATGGATTATCCTATAACTTGTTGGCTGGGTCGAGATTTATGCCTGGTTAACGTCCCTTGATTTCAGTGGTCTGGTGTATGACAGGGCCTTGAACATATTAAAATGGATTATTTTTCCTGCAGTGAACATGTGTTACTTTTATAATTTGAGAAAGTAAACTTGTGGAAAAACAAAGAGGAGACCTAGCCACAGGGTCTGAGAGCCACGCTAGAAAACGTGCCTCGGTGGCTTAATGCAGCTCCATTGAGTGGCTGACTGGTGTTCCTGGTACATTGGCACGTTCCGTTTCTAAGCGGTCTTGGTCAGCCACCCGGGAAGAGAATCTGAAATGGACCTCATCGATTCTGCACTTTTCGTGGTTTTGGAGAAACAGGAGGGAGCTTTTGCCTTTCAGGAGTTTCTAGGGCTTCCCAGCTGCCTCAGTGGTAAAGAAGCCACCCGCCAATGCAGGAAGCCCAGGTTCGATCTCTGTGTCGGGAAGACTCCTTAGAGGAGGAAATGGCAACCCACTCCAGGATTCTTGCCTGGGAAATCCAAGTCCCCTGGACAGAGGAGCCTGGTGGGCTACAGTCCATGGGGTCACAGAAGAGTTGAACATGACTTAGCAACCAAACAGCAGCAGGCTGGGTAGACAGTCACCGTCACCGTCTGATGTTCCATTAATCACCGTGACAGCCCCCATCACCATGACCACATACACAGTGTGTTCTCTGCACCGGGCCTCTCTGCTGGTAGCTTCGTCTGTTTTCTCTCTGAATCCTCCAAGGTTCCCCTGCAGGATAGGTGTGTTATTACAGCCCCTCTTTACCAAGCAGACTGAGGGGGCAGCCGAGGGCCTTGCAGAAAGGGGCAGAGCTGATGTTTGAACCCAGGTCCAGCAGACTCTGGCTCTTAAGCCTTTTGCGCTGTCGCATCCGTCTCAGTCTTGTTGACACATGTTCTTCCTTTCTTTCTGGCCACGCTGCTTGGCTTGTGGGGTCTTAGTTCCCAGCCAAGGATTGAACCCCAGCCATGGCAGTGAAATGCAGAGTCCTAACTGTTGGAACACTGGGGAAGTCCCAGCTCATTTTCTTTTTAAAAAGTGCATGATGTCTGCCTGGGGAATGGCGCAGAGTCCTAGCACTGAGGCAGTCCAGACAAATCTTCCACATGGCCTTTTGAAATGTCTGGAGGCTCTTTTTAAAGGCAGGTCGTACGGTGATTTCCCAAGGAGGATTTAATGCCCATAAACCCGACCTTACAGACAAGCAGTTCTGCCTCTGATAAGCATGGCGCTGCTGCTATAGGGATGAACTGCGGACATCACACGTCTTTGTTCGGAATAAAATGATTGAGAGGTTTAGAGGGAAAACTCTGATTATCATCCACGGCTCTCCACACCCAGATGACCAGTGTTAGCAGCTTGGGTTGGCCCTGTGTCCTCACTCAGACAACCAGTTTCAGATCCAGATCATCCTCCCCTCCCTCCCGCCAAAATGGAACCGCATCACACACGTATCTGTGACTAGTGGGATTCTGGCACTTAGACATATCTGTGTTTTGAAATGAACAGCTTTACAAATAACATTCAGAGCCGTCTGTGTCATCTTGCATCTCTCCTGACAAGCTGGCCCTCGTGGGTCCGTAGAGTGTGGTCAGGTCCAGAGCTCTGTTCAGCAAACGCTTTTGCACCACTTAGATTGTGGCAAAGAAATCGCTCCGTCTGGTATGCCTCGCTGCCTGTTTTATTCCAGCAACAAAGTGGTTCTCAATCTGCTTTTCCCTTTAAGGGGAAGAACACAACTCTCCAGTTTCCATCAAAGCCTCTGCTGGACTGCATCACAGGGGCAGGTGGAAATGTGCTTGGCGATGGGCGTGATGACAGTTCTGGTTGTAGGCAACAGTCACTCCCAGCTGTCCCTGTGCATGCGTTATATATTTAGATGATCCCTCACGAGAGATGCGACATCTAAACAGGTGAGCAGATTTCTCTGGCAAGACCTGTAGGAGATGGAAACTTCTAGCGAACAAACTTTCTGATTTGAAAAAGAAGGCAGGATCTCACTTTATATTTGCCTTAAAAAAAAGCTATCCTAGGGACTCCACACTCGCAAAGCAGAGGCCTGCTCAGGCAACCAGATCCTGCATGCTAGAGCTAAAGATCCCACATGTCACAACTAAGACCTGGTGTAGTCAAATAAATAAATATTAAAAAGTTATCATATTTTTAATGCATGAGGTGAGAATATAAAGTAACTTATATTCTCTGTTTAGTCCTCAAAAGAGGTATTATCCCCTTTACAGATGAGGAAACTGAGGCTCAGAGCCATGAAGTCATGTGCCTGCAATTTCACTCTGCCTAGCGACAAAGCCCGTGTTTGAACCCGGGATGCAATTGTGTCTCTGCCCATGTTTCTGTACTTCTAGTATGTTTGTCGCTCAGTCGTGTCCATCTCTTTGTGACCCCATGGACTGCTTGGAAGCAGGAAGCCTGCCAGGTTCCTCTGTCCATGAAATTCTCCAGGCAAGAATACTGGAGTGGGTGGCCATTCCCTTTTCCAAGGGATCTTCCTGACCCAGGGATTGAACCTGGGTCTCCTGCATTGCAGGCAAATTCTTTGCCGTCTGAGCCACAAGGGAAGCCGTCTCATCCTATATAATTACTTGTCTATTAGTAACAGTATCCCTCTTGATCCCATAGTTCCTGGTCCTATTCTTGAAGGATACAGATGAGTATGCACCCCTTGGGGCAGTGATATGGGTGCAGATGTCACGTGCTAGGATGTTGTTTCGGTAACGTTTTCTTGGCTTGGCTATCAACGCGTCCCCTGTTTCTAAACAGAGAATCATCTATCTGTGAGGTGACTAGGTATATATCAGGCTTTTGGAAAATAAGGTTTCAACTTTCTGGAGATTTTGAAATTTATAGTTACCCACGAGCAAGCAACCAAATATGCACCCATGCGTGTGTGTGTGCATGCTTGTGTGCGTGTGTGCATGCGTGTGCATTCGATGCATTCAGGGAGGCAGGTCTCCTCTGGGGTTTTAGCATGTGGCCTGGGAAGTCTCTCAGGTGGAAGTTAGTGACACGGTGGCCAGTGGGCTCAGGAGGTAGGGCGGCAGTGTGGTGAGTCTGGGAGAGCTTGGGGCTTTGAAGTCAGGTAGACGGTGGTTTGCAGTACCAAGTACATTGATTGCAGTGTTGTGAAAGAAGCCACACCCCCCTCCCTCATCGCTCTGCAGGAGATTCTGCATAGTGGTGGTTCAGGCCGTATACAGTATGATAGAAATCATTTGCTCATCAGGCTCCATGAACAGTAGCTTTCCCCCTTTCTGCTGCCTGTAGAAGTTCTGTGCTGCAACCTGAGACCTGGACACGGAGGTGAAACCTTCTCTCACTCCAGTCTGGAGCAGCTATTCCTTTTCAGTGCCAAGATCTCTTGTCTGTCTCACCACCTTTCCCCACAAGTACTGTGGCTTGGCTTCTCATGGAAACTCAGGGTTGAATCAAGATTTCTTAGTCTTGGGAGGGGGGGCAAGTACTCCCTTCCCCAAGGTTGAAACGAGCTGACTAGCAGCCTGAGTTCATTTGGACCCCATCCCAGAGAAGCCTGAACACGTTCAGTGATAACTCAGAAAGCCCCCAAGAGAAGCTGTCCTGAGAGATGCTGGAGCCTTGCTGCCCTGGTGACACCTGGTGCTGTGACGCTGGAGCCATGCTGTAACCTGGGGTCAGGGGAGGGAGCCAGCTCCCCTGAGCCCAGCCTGTGCTTGACTTTCTGGGCTCACGAACGCCTGCTGAGCAAAGGTCTGAGCCAGAGACTGGGTGTGTCCCCTCCAGTTACTCTGTGCTGCCAAGGGAGCTGGGGCAGGAGCATGTGGGGGAAGGAACAGAGGCTTGGGTTTCATCCTGAACCTGCCCTTTGGTACCTGTCTGACCTTGGGCTCATGCTGTAACGCCTTGGAAACTCATTTTTCTGGGGTTAATAATATCTACCACGTATGTTCACCGTGAGAACAGTACGTAATATATATAGTGGCATGCTCAGCAGTGTGCATGGCAAGGCGGAAGGGGTTGAAGGATGACCCCAGTGGTGATGGCATCTGGACCCCTGGCTGTGCATGAAGTGAGTGCTTTGCCTGCGTTATGGTGTTTCATCCTGTGACTGTTTTGGAAAAGACCCTGCTGCTTGGGAAGGTTGAAGGCAAAAGGAGAAGGGGGTGGCCGAGGATGAGATGGTTAGATAGAATCACCAACTCAATGCACGTGAGTTTGAGCAAACTCCAGGAGATAATGAAGGACAGGGAAGCCTGGTGTCCTGCAGTCCATGGGGTCACAAAGAGTCAGACACGACCTAGCAACTGAACAACAAAAACCAGGGTTATTATGAAAGAGCTTCCCTGGTGGCTCAGTGGTAAAGAATGTGCCTGCCAATGCAGGAGACACAGGAGACATGGGTTTGATCACTGGGTCGGGAAGATCCCCTGGAGGAGGAAATGGCAACCCACTCCAGTATTCTTGCTGGGATAATCCCATGGATAGAGGAGCCTGATGGGCTGCAGTCTGCGGGGTCTCAAAGAGTCAGATAGGACTGGGAGACTTAGTATGCGTGTGTGTCTAGTGCCTGGTTTGTATTGAATTGTAAGTAGCCAGTTGTTGAGTGAGTGGATGAAAGACTTGCCCAGGGTCGCTCTCTGGTAAGTGGTGAAACCAGACTTTGCACTTGATGTCTGTCTGATGGCGGAGCACACGCCGTCTTCACCGTACCCTCCCCTTCCTGCAGCAGCAAGCACTCAGAATGGTGGATGCTGTTGTTATGAAGACTCATTCCTTTGCTGGAGCAGGTGTGGGTCCCTGCTGCCTTGTGAGGTCACTGTCACCATAACCAGGAAGAGTGGTTCTCCTTTGGAGCCTCCAGGTGTCCCTATTTCCCATCACACCACACCTGGCTGGCGGTCACAGGACCTGGCACACCTCCTCGTGTCCATAAGAACATTCAAGGGAACCATCTCTGAATTTTAAATGGTTCTTTATCCTCTTCCACTGCCTGTACCTCATACTGTTTGCAGCTGGGGTCATGCTAAGATTGTTCATATTGAAAGGAAAACAGTAATCTTATCATACTGTTTGCCAGGCTGCTCTCCGTGGTAGCCGAAGTTTGGCTTAAAATAATTTAGGCAAAAACCCCATGTGTTCTCTGGTGCCTTGCCTGCTAGTGAGACCAGCTTAGCGTCTGCTTATTTCAGGTGACTTATCACAGATACCTCGGCTGGCTGCAAGGAGGTGAAAGACTCTCATGTTCTCTAAGTGTAAATAACAGTGGTACTAACAAACCCACAGCTTTTCTAGAACATGAAAAATAGTTCTGATTTACAGTGAATGTGTTTGTACCAGACACACTTTCCGTGTCTTTCTGGGTGTAGAGAAGGCTTATTATTTTTGCCAATTTTTTTTCCATTTGGAATCTAACTTGGATAATTATGCCATCAAGGAAATACATACAGGAGAAAACTGCTGACTGCTCAGAGTTTGTACAAGTAAATAAAGTGTAGATTTTCCCATGACTAATGTGGATGTTAAGTAAGTCGCCTGGGTTACGAGGCGTTCTGTGCTAGACAGATAACCTAGATAGCTTCACCTCTGGCACAAACCTTAGCTGGCCATACTGAGTCCTTTATGGAGGTTTCTGTGAATGGCGCATTTGAAGATGCTTGGTCAAGTCCAAAGTGCCAAGTAAGATGAAGCAATATCACTGTTTTATTTTTATGAAGACTCATTGTCTTCATCATTGTGCTTTCAAATTGTGTTTAACAAATTAAATCCAGCCCTTATTCCATTTTGCTTTTAGACTTATGTTTTGGCCTTTTCGACACTGTGTCCCTTACCCCATCCCCCAGACCCTGGCTCCGTCCTCCAGGGATGTGTTCTAAGATCCCCAGTGGGTGTCTGAAACTGTGGATAATGCCAGATCCCATATATGCTGTTTTGTCCTGTACTAATAGGTGGGTTGTATATACAGCATTGAATATACTGGACAAAGAGGTGGTTCACGTCCTGAGCAGGGCAGGATGGTACAAGATTTCCCCATGCTACTCAGAATGGTATGTGATTTAAAACTGAATGAATTGTTTATTTCTGGAATTTTCCATTTAATATTTTTGGACCACAAGTATCTGAAACCATAGAAATTAAATTGCAGATGGGGGCAGGCTACCGTACAACCTAAGTTTCTCATCTGCAGTTGAAAAATCTAAACACGTGGGTCAGAGATTCTTTCGGTCCTCTTTGTGAAGCGCTTGAGCAGGGCACAAGGTCAAGTTCCGAGCACTGTGAGAATAACCCAAACTGTGGACAGAGATTGTTAATGAGAAAGTTTAGGCTTGAGATTGCATTGCTAGCCAGTGTTTTTAAGTCTTGTGTTCTAGAATTCAGAGTGATCTCTTTTGGACCCAAATGGTTTCCTCCTGGGCTGTTGAGTTGTCTTTCTGTGCCCAGATTTAATAGATCACTCTCAGGAAACAGATCTCTTAAAACAGCAACAACAAACGTGAAGTGCAGTCAGTCACAGAGGTGGGTGTCTGTTGTTCAGATCTGATGTGCAGGAGTCAGTGCCAGTTACCCTCTCCAAGGTGACTGGTTTGCTGGAGGATGTGCAGAGAGGAGGAAGCGGCGCTGTAAGCTGCTGTTTTTGGCTCTCATATGACTTGATGTTACTCACACGTTTATTGTGCTGCTTTCCTTGAACACCTGGATGTTCTCTTGCTCCCATGGCAGGTGAAATCTTTGGGGCTTGGAAACACACTGATCAGATGTGATGCTTGTACAAACTTCGCCTAAAGGGACAGGTGGCTTCCGGTGCCTTGCCCCAGATTCACCTTGCCAGTAGAGAGGTGGCTCCCCCTCACTTTGCTAATATTGATCTGTAAGCTGTAGAGGTACATCTCCTTCCATTCACCTGTTGATGGACACTTCGGCTGTGTCCGTGTCTTGACTGTTGTAAATAATGTGCTGCTATGAACACCGGGGTGTATGTATTTTTTTTTTCCAAATTAGTGTTTTTATTTTCTTTGGATATATATCCAGGAGTGGAATTGCTGGATCATATGGTAGTTCTATTTTTAGCTTTTTGAGGAATCTCCATACTGTTTTGCACAGACGCTGCACCAGTTTGCTTTCCCACCAGCATTTATTATTTGTGGTCTTTTGATGATTAGCTGTTTTGATAGGGGTGATACCGCATTGTGGTTTTGATTTTCATTTCTCTGATGATTAGCAATGTTGAGCATCTTTCCATGTGTCTGTTTGCCATCTGTATATCTTTTTTTAAAATGTCTATTTAGGTCTTCTGACCATTTTAAAATTGGGTTGTTTTTTAGATATTGAGCTGTAGAGAGCTGTGTATATATTTTGGGTATTAACTCCTTATTGATTATGTGAAAGTCGCTCAGTTGTGTCTGATTCTTTGTGACCCCATGTACTTATACAGTCCATGGAATTCTCCAGGCCAGAATACTGGAGTGGGTAGCCTTTTCCTTCTCCAGGGGATTTTCCCAACCCAGGAATTGAACCCTGGTCTTCCGCATTGTAGGAGGATTCTTTACCTGCTAAGCCACAAGGAAAGCCCAAGAATACTGTAGTGGATAGCCTATCCCTTCTCCAGCAAATCTTCCTGACCTAGCAATCAAACTGGGGTCTCCTGCATTGCAAGTGGATTCTTTACCAACTGAGCTATCAGGGAAGTCCTGATACAAATAAAAAATTGGTTCTGTTATTTGCAAATATTTTCTCCTTTTGGTAGCTTGTCCTTTTTGTTGTAGCTGATGGTTTCCTTTGTTGTGCAAAATCTTTTAAGTGTAATTAGATTCCGTTTGTTAATTTTTTGTGTTGCTTCCTTTGCCTTAGGAACATTGGAAAAGTATTACTACACTTTATGTTGAACAGTGTTCTGCCTGTGTTTTCTTTTAGGAGTTTTGTACTTTCTGGTCTTATATTAAGTTCTTTAATCCATTTAGAATTTACTTTTGTACATGGCATGAGAGAATGTTCTAATTTCATTCTTACACATGTGTCTGTCCAGTTTTCCCGGCATCACTTGTTCTCCATTGTATATTCTTGCCTCCTTTGTTTTAGATTAATTGACCAAAAGTGTGTGGGTTTATTTCTGGGCTTTCTATTCTGTTCTGTTGATCCTACTGTCCTTTTTATGTGAGTACCATACTGTTTTGATTGCTGTAGCTTTGTAGTATTGTCTGAAATCAAGGGAGTGTGATGCCTCCAGCTCTGTTCTTTCTTAAGATTGTTTTGTTTATTTGGGTCCTTTTGTATTTCCATACAAATTTGAGAAGTATTTTAGTTCTGTGAAGAATGCCATTGGTATTTTGACAGGGATTGCACTGAATCTGTAGATTGCCTTGAGTTTTATGCTCATTTTAGCAATATTAGTTTTTCCATTCCATGGACGCAGTGTATCTTTCTACCTCTTCGTGTTGTCTTCAGTTTCTTGCATAGGTGTTTTATAGTTTTCTGAGTACAGATTTTTTTACCTCCTTGGCTAAATTTATTAGTAGGTATTTTATTCTTTTTATGTGACAGTGAGTGGAATTGTTTTTTAAATTTATCTTTTTTAATAGTTCATTATTAATGTGTAGAAATACAATAGATTTCTGAATATTATTTTTGTTTCCTGTAACTTTACTGAGTTCACTAATGAACTCTAGTAGTTTTTTAGTGGTATCTTCTAGATTTTCTATATATAATATGTCATCAGCAAACAGAGACAGTGTTACTTTTTCCTTTCCAATTTGAATTCCTTTTATTTCTCTTTCTTGTCTGATTACCGTGGCTAGGACTTCCAATGCTATGCTGAACAAAAGTGGTGAGTGGGAATCCTTAATTTATTCTTGATCTTAGAGGAAATGCATTCAGCTTTATATTTGAAAATTAAAGATTTTTTTCCCCAATTAAAATTGAATTTAGTTTTTCAGAGAATTGAGTTTTAGTACAGTATGAACTTTGTCAATAAAAGACCTGATGCTTCCAGCCACCATCTTCCCCCATTTCCCACTGCTCACAAGCAAATGCTTTAAACCATTAAAAAAAATTAATTTATTATTTTTGGCTCTGCTGGGTCTACACTGTGGCGAGCAGGCTTTCTCTAGTTGCGGCAAGTGGGGGCTCTTCTTCACTGTAGCTTCTCATTGCAGTGGCTTCTCTTGTTGCAAAGCACGGGCTCTAGGCCCACAGGCTACAGTGGTCAAGGCACACGGGTTTAGTTGCTCTGAGGCATGTAGAATCTTTCTGGGCCAGGAGTCAAACCTGTGTTCCTTATCCACAGTTCTTATCCACTGTGCCACCAGGGAACTCGTACTTTCAGCTTTTTAACCGATTTTTTCAGTAGTTACCTTGACATCTCTGAATAATTTGTCTGTTGTTTCTTGTTGATTTTTTTAAGTTATTCAGTTCAATTGCTCAGTCATGTCCGACTCTTTGTGACCTCATGGACTTCAGCATGCCGGGCTTCCCTGCCCATCACCAACTCCCAGAGCTTGCTCAAACTCCTGTCCATCGAGTTGGTGATGTCATCCAACCGTCTCATCCTCTATTGTCCCCTTCTCCTCCTGTTTATGATTTCTTATTGTGGAAGATAAAGGGTAGCATTCTCTGGTTCCTCACACCCTTGAAGTATGTGTGTACACACACATACGAACACACACAAACACACACCCTCCAGTTGTCATATAATCTAGCACAGTCACGTAATCGTTTTGGTTCAATCAGTGGTCCATGATTACATTGTTATGACTCTGAAAATGCTCTCCACAGCTCAGCCATGAGATACATACATGATTAGTATTTTTGGACAGCTTTTACATTTCTTCAAAGTTAATGCTTAACTGTTTTGAGTTTAAAAATTTTTTTGGTATTGTGTGTACTTTTCACTAATTCAACTCCAGATGCTCCCTCAGTTGTATAAATCTCAGTATTTTCAAACACTTGAGTCATCAGTGTCGTCCTGAGATGGTCTCTCCTGGAAGTCCTCCGACCTTTAGCTGGAAGGAGCCTGACTCCTCTGTGCGTCTGTACTCTGCGATTCACTCCTCCTTTACTGCAGTGCATTTCATATGCTGTACCAGTGAGCCCTTTACAGTGCACAGTTCAGTGCTTTTTGGAATGTTCACAAGGTTGTCCAAGCATCATTTGCTAGAACATTTTAATTACCCCAGAAAGAAACCCAGTGCTCATGAGCAATCACTCCCCATCACTCCTTCCTCCCAGCTTGTGGAAACCAGTACCTACTCTGGACGTTTCACGATGTCATACAGTGTGACGCCTCTGTGGCTGGCTGTTTTCACTCAGCACCATGTTTTCAAGGTACCTCCATACTGTGACAAGGGTCAGCACTTCATTCCTTTTTAAAGCTGAATAATAATCCACTGGGCTTCCCTTGTGGCTCAGCTGGTAAAGAATCCTCCTGCGATGCGGGGAGACCTGGGTTTGATCCCTGGGTTGGGAAGACCCCCTGGAGAAGGGAAAGGCTACCCAATCCAGTATTCTGGCCTGGAGAGTTCCATGGACTACAGTCCATGGGGTTGCAAAGAGTCAGACACGACTGAGCGACTTTCACACTTTCCCACAATGATCCGTTGTGTTGGCACACTACACTTTGTCTATCCATTTAACCGTGATGGCCCTATGGGTTTCTTCCACTTTGGTTGTCATGAAGGATTTCCTCACAACTCACGTTTGTGTTGGATCCCCAGCATCTTGGCATCTCTGTGTTCCTCATCTTAGATTTCTTCTCTTCGTTGGGTGGGAGATAAGAATTTTGAGACGTTGCTTGTCTGTAAACGTCGTCAGCATTTCTCCCATGGTTCGGCTCTGTAGATCATTCTAGGTTGGAAATCATTCCTTTCAGGATGTTGACGATACAGCCCTTATTGTCTTCTAGCTTACACTGATGCTGTTTAGAAGTCCTATGCCATTTCTAATATTTTGTCCTTGGTAAAAATTCTCCTTCCACTCTGGACACTTACACCCTCTCATCTTCGTCTCTGGTGTTCTGGAACTTCACTGTTAGCTTGTGATCATCTCTCATCGTCGAGCTTGTCCTCATGGAGCTCTTTCGCACTGAGCTCTTCGACCTCAGCACTCGTATCCGGGACATTCTGGTTCTGGGACATTTCTTGAATCGTGTCTCTGATGTCCTCCTCCTCTATTATTTCATTGTTTCTCTCTTGAGCTCTTCTCCCTTGGTGACTCGTGATTCCCTCTTTGGTTCTCTGTCATCCTTTGGCTCTGCTTTCTAGAGCTTTCTTTGCCTTCTGTTCCCTTGTGCCTGGTGTTGAGTTTCTATGGTCATGGCTTTGTTTTCCAAAGGGCTTTCTTATCCTCTGTGGGTTTTTCCCCAAATATCCTTCTCTTCCATTTCTCAACTTGCCCCTTCTCTTCTCTCTGGGAGTGTGACACATAGTTTGCTTAATAATTTTCCTTTCCTACAGCTTGATTTCTCTGTCTGTTTATTCTAGTCCCTGTCTTTCATTTTAGGGGCTTGCCTCAAATGTGAGGTGATTCCTGACCAGCTGCTCACATGCAAGAGTGGGACACTAAAGCACTGATTAAAAACCATCCCTGATCATTTCCTGATGGGGTGGTGGGGCTGTGTCATTTCCCAGAAAAGCCTCCCACATTGAGCCCTTTAGGTCTTTTCTCTTTGGCTGGTAGATTCTTAGGATTGTGCTATTGGTCCCCTTACCTAGAGGTATATGCTCCTCTGGGAGTTGGGTGGGGGGTTGGGCGGGCTCCCCTGGTGGCTCAGATGGTAAAGAATCTGCCTGCAATGTGGGAGACCCAGGTTCAATCCCTGGGTCAGGAAGATCTCCTGGAGAGGGGCATGGCAACCCATGCCAGTATTCTTGCCTAGAGAAATCCATGGACAGAGGAGCCTCCTGGGCTGTATAGTCCATGGGGTCCCAAAGAGTTGGACACGACCGAGTGATTAACACACTGTGCATTGGGAAGGGGAGAGAAATGGGAGAACTTCAAAAGTTTATTATGTATTATTTTTACCTCTATTGTGAGTAAGATACCCCTACCTTCAATTCAGGCACAGCTACCTTTTTTTTTTTCCCCCACCTTTTCCAAAGAATAAGCTCCTTAGTCATCTGCTAGTTGCTTCTTAAGACCGACTCATTAATCCCTTCTTTGGACTGTTAGCTGGTGTTTACCCTTACTCCTAGAAGTGTCTTGTTTAGCAGTTTAAACGAGTTGTTCATTTTAATCAGAGTGTAGTTTGGAGTTGCCCACTTGCAGCTGAGAATGAAATTTTCTCAGGTCTGTCAAATTATTCACCAGTTGCTGGTCTGCTTCTCAGTTTTTAAAATTTTGTTGTGTTTTCTTTCTGATTCTCTTTTTCTGTAAGGGTGGTGCCTTTAGAAAACTTTAAAAAAAAAAATCAATACTTACTCTTTATTGTGTCTCTGTTGTGATGTCCTTGTTCATTCGCTAACTCGTGTCTGACTTTTGCAATCCCATGGACTGCAGCACGCCAGGCTTCCCTGTCCTTCACCATCTCCCAGAATTTGCTCAAATTCAAGTCCATTGAGTCGGTGATGCCATCTCATTCTCTGTTGCCCCCTTCTCCTCCTGCCTTTAGTCTTTCCCAGCATCAAGGTCTTTTCCAATGCGTTGACTCTTGGCATCAGGTGGCCAAAGTATTGGGGCTTCAGCATCAGTCCTTCTGAAGAATATTCCAGACTGATTTCCTTTAGAATTGATTGTTTGATCTCCTTGCAGTCCAAGGGACTCTCAAGAGTCTTCTCCAACACCACCGTTCAAAACCATTAATTCTTCAGTGCTCAGCTTTGTTTATGGATTGACCCTCACATCCATACTTGACTACTGGAGAAAGCATAGCTTTGACTAGACGGACCTTGGTTGGCAAAATAACGTCTGTGCTTTTTAATACGCTGTCTAGTTTTGCCATAGCTTTTCTTCCAAGGAGCAAGCATCTTTTAACTTCATGGCTGCAGTCGCCATCTGTAGTGATTTTGGAGCCCCTCAAAATAAAATCTCTCACTGTTTCCATTGTTTCCCCACCTACTTGCCATGGAGTGATGGGACCAGATGCCATGATCTTCCTTTTTTGAATGTTGAGCTTTAGGCCAGCTTTTTCAGTCTTCTCTTCCACTTTCATCTAAAGGGCTGTTTAGTTCCTCTTCACTTTCTGCCACAAGGGTGGTGACATCTGCATATCTGAGGTTATTGATATTTCTCCCAGCAAATATCTTGATTCCAGCTTGTGTTTCATCCAGCCCAGCATTTCACGTGATGTATTCTGCATATAAGTTAAATAAGCAGGGTGACAATATACAACCTTGATGTACTCCTTTCCTAATTTGGAACCAGTCCGTGGTTCCATGTCCAATACTAACTGTTACTTCCTGACCTGCATACAGATTTCTCAAGAGGCAGGTCAGGTGGTCTGGTATTCCTGTCTCTTTTAGAATTTTCCACAGTTTATTGTGATCCACACAGTCAAAAGCTTTGGCATAGTCAATAAGCAGAAATAGATGTTTTTCTGGAACTCTCTTGCTTTTTCCATGATCCAGCGGATGTTGGCGGTTTGCTCTCTGGTTCCTCTGCCTTTTCTAAAACCAGCTTGAACATCAGGAAGTTCATGGTTCACTTATTGCTGAAGCCTGGCTTGGAGAACTTTAAGCATCACTTTACTAGAGTGTGGGATGAATGCAATTGTGTGGTAGTTTGAGCATTCTTTGGCATTCCCTTTCTTTGGGATTGGAATGAAAACAGACATTTCCATTCCTGTGGCCACTGCTGAGTTTTCCAAATTTGCTGGCATACTGAGTGCAGCACTTTCATAGCATCTTCTTTCAGGATTTGAAATAGCTCAACTGGAATTCCATCACCTCCACTGGCTTTGTTCGTAGTGATGCTTTTTAAGGCCCAGTTGACTTCATATTCCAAGATGTCTGGCTCTAGATGAGTGATCACATCATCATGGTTATCTGGGTCTTGAAGCTCTTCTTTGTACAGTTCTTCTGAGTATTCTTGCCACCTCTTCTTAATATCTTCTGCTTCTGTTATGTCCATACCATTTCTGCCCTTTATTGTGCCCATCTCTGCATGAATTTGTTCCCTTGATATCTTTAATTTTCTGGAAGAGATCTCTAGTTTTTCCCATTCTATTGTTTTCCTTGATTTGTTTGCATTGATCACTTAGGAATGCTGTCTTATCTCTCCTTGCTATTCTTTGGACCTTTGCATTCATATGGGTATATCTTTCCATTTCTCCTTTGCATTTTGCTTCTCTTCTTTTCTCAGCCATTTTTAAGGCCTCCTCAGGAAACCATTTTGCCTTTTGCATTTCTTTTTCTTGGGGATAGTCTTGATCACTGCTTCCTGTACAGTGTCACAAACCTCCATCCATAGTTCCTTAGGCACTCTGTCTATCAGATCTAATCCCTTGAATCCGTTTGTCACTTCCACTGTATAATTATAGGGGATTTGATTTAGGTCATATCTGAATGGTCTAGTGGTTTTCCCTACTTTCTTCAGTTTAAGTCTGAATTTGGCAATAAGGAGTTCATGATCTGAGCCACAGTCGACTCCTGTTCTTGTTTTTGCTGACTGTATAGAGTTTCTCTATCTTGGGCTGCAGAGAATATAATCAGTCTGATTTCGGTATTGACCATCTGGTGATGTCCATATGTAGAGTTTTCTGTTGTGTTGTTGGAAGAGGGTGTTTGCTATGATCAGTGTATTCTCTTGGCAAAAGTCTGTTAGCTTTTGCCCTGCTTCATTTTGTACTCCAGTTTCATACTTGCCTGTTACTCTAGATATCTTTTGACTTTCTACTTTTGCATTCCAGTCCTCTATGATGAAAAGGACATTTTTTTTTTTTTAATATTAGTTCTAGAAGGTCTTGTAGGTCCTCATAGAACCGTTCACCTTCAACTTATTCGGCATTAGTGACTGGGGGCATAGACTTGGATTACTGTGATATTGAATGGTTTGTTTTGGAAACAAGTAGAGATCATTCTGTCATTTTTGAGATGGTACCCAAGTACTGCATTTCAGACTCTTTTTGTTGACTGTGAGAGCTACTTCATTTCTTTTAAGGGATTCTTGCCCACAGTGGTAGATATAATGGTCATCTGAATTAAATTCATCCATTCCGGTCCATTTTAGTTCACTGGTTGCTAAAATGTCGATGTTCAGTCTTGCCATCTCCTGTTTGACCACATCCAGTTTGCCTTGACTCATGGACCTGACATTCCAGGTTCCTATGCCATATTGTTCGTTATAGCATTGGATTTTACTTCCATCACCAGTCACATCCACAGCTGGGCACTGTTTTTGCTTTAGCTCTGTCTCTTCATTCTTTCTGGAGTTATTTCTCCACTCTTCTCCAGTAGCATATCTGGCACCTGTCGACCTGGGAAGTTCATCTTTCAGTGTCGTATCTTTTGCCTTTTCATACTGTTCATGGGGTTCTCAAGGCAAGAATCCTGAAGTGGTTTGCCATCCCCTTCTCTGGTAGACTGTGTTTTGTCAGAACTCTCCACCATGACCCGTCCATCTTGGGTGGCCCTACACAGCATGGCTCATAGTTCCATTGAGTTAGATGAGTCTGTGATCCAATGTGACCAGTTTGATTAGTTTTCAGTGATTGTGGTTTTCATTCTGTCTGCCCTCTGATGGATAAGGATAAGAGGCTTATGGAAGCTTCCTGATGGGAAATCCCTTACGGTTTTATTGCAGCATGTTCTGTATGGTCACTCAGATGCCCAGGCCAGCTGTAGCCTGATGGAGGCTCTATGAAGGGCTGAAGGTGGCGCCACCGATCAGCTCAGGCCCAGAAGCCACTCCCATTTTGCTCCCTCTTTCCCAGTGTTGACTTGTACCTGAGTGTCTGACCAGCGTCCTTGCCTCCCACATCCCAGTGGCTGGAGGACTACGCGTAGCTTCCTGTTTTGCCTCATTGCCGTCTCATCGCACTGGATTGGAGCATCCAGGAGTCGCATCTCAGGACACACAGGCCTCTGCATCCATGATGCTTGTTTTCAGACCCGGTGCGAGTCTGCAGTCTTAAATCACGCCAATGGATCTTCTTCACTGCTCATGTGGCCATTTTTCCTACTCTTGTTCTCCTGCTTAGCTTGAGATTATCTGGCTCTTTTCCAGGTTTTATCTACTTCTATCGTATTTTATCAGTTTCTATTGTAGAAGCCAATTTCCATGGGCATGTGCTGTGCAGATTTTTATATTGAAGTCTGGTTGATTTACAATGTTGTGTTAGCTTCAAGGATCTAGCAGAGTAATTCAGTTGTACATATATATCTTTCTTTTCAGATTCTTTTCCATTATAGGTCATTTTAAGATAGTGAGTGTAGCTCCTTGTATTATACAGTAGGCCCTTGTTGTTTACCTGTTTTATATACAATCATATATATATGTTACGATCAACCTAGATAGCATATTCAAAAGCAGAGACATTACTTGCCGACTAAGGTCTGTCTAGTCAAGGCTGTAGTTTTCCAGTGGTCATGTATGGATGTGAGAGTTGGACTGTGAAGCAAGCTGAGCACCCAAGAATTGATGCTTTTGAACTGTGGTGTTGGAGAAGACTCTTGAGAGTCCCTTGGACTGCAAGGAGATCCAACCAGTCCATTCTGAAGGAGATCAGCCCTGGGATTTCTTTGGAAGGAATGATGCTAAAGCTGAAACTCCAGTACTTTGGCACCTCATGCGAAGAGTTGACTCATTGGAAAAGACGTTGATGCTGGGAGGGATTGGGGGCAGGAGGAGAAGGGGACGACCGAGGATGAGATGGCTGGATGGCATCACGGACTCGATGGACGTGAGTCTGAGTGAACTCCGGGGAGTTGGTGATAGACAGGGAGGCCTGGCGTGCTGTGATTCATGAGGTCGCAAAGAGTCGGACACGACTGAGCAACTGAACTGATATATGTTAATCCCAAACTCCTGATATAGCCACCACTGAACTACCACCTTTGGTAATCATAAGTTTTTTTTTTTCTTTGTCAATCTATTTTTGTTTTGCTGAGAAGTTCATGTGCCTCAGGTTTTTAGATTCCACATATAAATGATACCATAAATGATACCCTATGACATTTGTCTTTCTGTGTGTGACTTACTGTACTTAGTATCACGATCTCCAGGTCCATACGTGTTGCTGCAAATGGCGTTAGTTCAGGCCTTTTTGTGGCTGAATAGTGTTCCATTTGTATATGTACCCTGTCTTCTTCACCATTCATCTGCCAATGGACATTTCCATGTCCTGGCTGTTGTAAATCATGCTGCTGTCAATTGCGATGCATGTATCCTTTCAAATTAAAAATTTCCTCTAGGTAGATGCCCAGGGTCTAGAATTACAGGATCCTATGGTAACTCTCTTTTTAATATTGAAAAAACAACCCAATCAAAAATGAGCTGAAGACCTAAACAGATAGTTCTTCAAAGAAGACGTACAGATGGTCAACAGGCACATGAAAAGAAGCTCAATATCACTAATTATTACAGAAATACAAATCAAAACTACAATGAGTCCTCACCTCACAGCAGTCAAAATGGCCATCAGTGAGTCTACAGACTGTGAATGCTGAAGATGGTGTGGGAGCATGGGAGCCCTCCTGCACCATTGGTGGGAGTGTAAATTGTTACAGGCACTATGGAGGCAGTGTGAAGGTTTCTTACAGTGCTGTGCTAATTCTTGTGCTGATCTGAGAGCCAGTGTCTTGTGGAGATGTCTTTGCATTATCATTGTGCACTGGCTTTGGAGTTTTTCCAGAAGCTCCCTTGATTCTAGATGTTACCTGAGCGGCCCTATTGCCATTTCACTTCATGCAGTAGAAGGTACTACCTCCCTGAAAGACTTTTTGTTGAAGAAAAAGAAAATTAACCAACATAGAAGATGCGCATGTAGGCTCTTATATATTGCTAAAGCAAAACATCATCTGTTTCCCCTGAAATGGAAAGTAGCGACAGGATCATTCCCCAGACTTCTGTGCGTCTATCTCGAGGACAGTTATTCCATTTTTAAATACAGCTTATCATTCACTTTATTGTACTTGTGTGAAAATGATGCAATGTGGAAGTAGTTAGTAATTGTGATTTTTTCTTCTTCTTTTGCAAGAGCTTTCTTTCCAGAGAAGCCATTTGGAAAGAAGAAAAAAATTTTTTTCTTGAGAAAAAAATTCTACAGAAAAAAAATTTTATTGAGGGAATTACAGTTGATTAAGTTACTTACGGAAGTCTTTCTTTTCCCAAAAGTGGTCCCAAATCTTTGGAATGTTGATGGAGAAGTTACAGTCCCTGAGCAGAAACCTGGAGAAGTTGCCGAGGAACTCGCAAGCTCCTATGAAAGAAAGCTCATCGAGGTAAGGCTGATGGTGTTGGTGTGTATCTGCGATGTTGGTTGCCTAGAGGACTTTTCAGACACGGCCCTAGTGCGTTAGACAGATGTTAGCAAAACAACCAGTGGACATTGCCCCACCACCTCCCCCACCAGCAAACAAAACATAAAATGGTAAAACCATGTTGTAATTTGTATAGAACCCTAAGATGTGGTTCTCTGAAAGGTATCGTTTAATGAGAAACCTGTGCTAAGAGAGAAAACATATATCATGTGAAGAATAAGAAAGCAATTGTGCCCTTGGATTTGGAGACTATTTTAAAACAGAAGAGAGGATCACAGCCAACTTTGTGCTGAGAAATGGGGTAATGTGGCTACAGTGGACTGCTGGAATCCCACGATGCGGTTGTTTCTGGCTCGTCTCCGGCCAGTCTCTCTGACTCTGGGACCTTGCTGGTGGCGTGCACATTGCTTAGCCAAGAAGGATTCCACTGGGAAGCCTTCTGCAAGGTTGGTGGACTTGTAGACTGGTGTCTTCTCTTTCCTTTTGACATTTCCTGAATTATTCTTGTTGGTGGTAGCTTGTTAATTCCATGTTCCTTCCCAGGGCCTCCTGCTTAAGATAACTCATACAGGTGAGTTACTATGGTGCCTGGCCAGGGTGGGTGGTTTCGGTCAGTGGTTCCCCTGACACCTGGAGCGTCTCTGCCACCACCACACCCATCTGTGGACCCTTACTCTGTGGGATCATGAGACTATAGTTGGCTGGTGGCAGAAAGCCCAGGTGGAGAGAGGAACAAGCCCCTTACCCTCAGGAGCTGGTGGACTCTGAGTCTCTGGGTGGCAGAGGCTCTCTTTGATCTCTGTATTCTCACTGACCATTTGTTGCCAAGTGGTGACTTCAGCTGAATAGTCCTAGAATGAAAGTATTTGAAATTCTCCTGGGACAGGGACATCTGTGGTTGCTGAATGAATGAAGAGCCACTCAGCTAGGAAGGGTGAAGGGTTCTGGCCAGAGGGAAAGGGCTTGGGAGCTTCTGTCCCATCAGGGAAACCAGGGAGAGGTGTCCACTTGTAGGGATGTTAACAGACCCGCCAAGCATAGAGACCAGCGCCCATGTCCTTGAATTCCTTTGGACTCTGGGCCTGGGGTGGTGATCTAGGGGGCAGACATGCTCATCGGAAGCTCAAGCTTGAAAGGGCGTCAGGAGGAAGTAACTGCCTGACCCACTGAGGAAGCACCACGGTCCATTCATGGGCTGACTGCTCGGTTGGTTGGCTGGTTGATTCAGTGTTTATTGGGTGCCCTGTCCCCACCCACTTTGACTGTGAGAGGGTCTCACAACCTCACTGTGTTCCAGCGTTGACGGGCAGGAAAGATCTAGGTGTCTGACGTGAAGTTGGTATCTTACCCCATGACATCATTGCTCTTGTTGTCTACAAGAGAGATCGGTGTTGAACTCCTACATCAGAGGGAATGGCAGTAGGGGTAGATTTATTGTGCTGGCCTTAAACCTTCTCCATGTCTTTGTTATCCCTGGGACAAGAGGAGTCAGTGTCTCTGGTCAGTGAGTTCGATGAGAGGTGAGGTTGGGTTGGAAATGGTCCTCCCATGGCATTCACCACCCTGCATTGATTTTTCATTGTTTTTGTTTGCAAAGTGAGGTGCTGTCAGCCGTGCTTCATTTGTGAATAGCCTTTGAGCTGCATTTTATCACGACTTCTGCCAAACGCTCTCTGTTGGCCTTAATCAAGCCCATTCTTCATGATGCTTGTCTGTCATTTTATTAATGGGTCGGTTTTTACCAGGGAAGAGTTGTAAACACAAGTTGGAGTGGAATAATGAAAGGATGTGGGGAAAGAGTCCGTGCGCTGCTCTTTGCATTTCAAAAGGGCGAAAGAAGCAAAAACATTTCATTTGAAATAATATGACTATTTAAAACACCCCAGCAGTTGAATGACTCTCCTCTGATTCATCCCAGTGAAATGGGAGTTCCCGAACCTTCTTTCTGTAGGTGTCTTTCGAAGCATTAAAACCATTCCACCCACCTGCACACAGCTGCACCTAAAGCTCAGAACCCAGAGCAACACCATCCATAGTGGCTGGTGAGACTCAAGGGCCTTGGGCTGGAAGGAGTGTGCAGAGACAGTTCCTGACACCCTGTGACAGTCAACTTTTGGAATCAGGATGGAAGAGAGTCCTGGCAGGTGTAGGTTAATCTGGCAGGAAAGAATACTAGTATCAAACATCGTGTAAGAGCCCGGGTAATCCTGGCAGCCTGCTGGCAGCACGCACTTTCAGTTCTGCTTGCTGCACTGAGGCATCACATCTCTGCACCCTCACGGTCCTCAGCCGAGTTCCTTGAGGAAGCTGCTGTCCGCTGATGAGATTTTTGAGACATGAAGTAGCTTGTCTGGGGTTCCTCAGCTGATAAGAAGCAGGGCTGAGTTCGAATCCCTCAGGCCGTCTAGCCTCAGGGCCCAGACCCATCTTCCTGCTGTGTACTAGAAGGCTGGGCTCCCTGAGGAGGAGAGTCTTTAAAGAGAAAGGCTAGGCAGTGGTCCCATTGAGCCAGATGTGGAGGGAGACGAGGGGGGTCCCCAGCGTAGCTGACAGACGTGTGGCCTGTCAGCCATTTTGAACCTGCTGGAGGGGGCCTTGCTCACACCCTCACTTACCGCGTGAGGAAGAAGCTCGTCCTATCTGCTCTGGTCCCAAGCTGCTTCTGAAGCGACTTGCAGGAGAATGCCAGGCTGGGAGCTCCTCTGGCGACCTGTGGCTATTGACTTTTTCAGGGTATATTCATTGCCCAGTTTGGCTCCAGCACACAGTAGGAGCTTTATAAGTATTGAATGGGACGACAGCCAGTCAAGTGGGTTCAGCTACTCAGGGTCATGTTCAAAGAGTGATAGATGGACTTCTCTCACCGCTCAGGACGAGAGAGGGAGTTGTACAGGGCACACCTTCCACTCAGAGCATCCTGGTGGAGGGGATTCCATATCTAATAAGAGGAATCAGGGCTCTTTGGAGGAGACACACATTTTTCTGGTGGTCCATTTTAGGGGGAGTTTTGGCTTGGAGAGTCTGGAGGGGACTTTGAGTGACGGATGGGCGGTACCAACTCATCCAGCACATAATTACTGAGTCCCTGCTGAGTGTCCAGCCTTCAGCTTCCTGTTCTCTACCTTCAGCGGCTTCCCTTCCCCCAGGAGCAGTAGAATTGATAACTCTAGAAAGTGAGCCAACAGAGATGTGAGTCTGAAGCAGAGACGTTCCTCAAATGACTTCTTCCCTAGACTGAGTTTTCCTTCATTTTTTATTGCAGAGTCACTGATGTTTCATCCATGTGAAGCATCTGAAAACCAAGGCTCATTGGTGTAGGTTACACAGATGAACAAGACACAGTATCTGCCTCTGGGGAAGCTCGCCTGGGTGGGGGGTGAGGAAGACATGTCCACTATGATCATTAAGGAACAGGTTTGAAGGGCCAGAGGTGCAGGCGTAGAGTGATACCTGCCTCATGGACGCCTTGAGCTATGTCTTCAGCAGTTTTGCAGTTTGGATGTCTGATTGGAGCTTCTCAAATGTTCCTCCTCTTTTCTTTTGGACTGTCAATGGTGATGCTCAGAAATTTCTTTTGTCTGCTTCCCATCCCTCCTGAAGATCTTAGCATCAGAGGAAATGGATTTGTTCTCACCAAGGGTTTTGAGGATAAAAGATACTGGACATGTCCAAGATAGATCTGCTCTAAGATTCTTCTTTAACACTTTCAAATACAGTTCTCTTGGTTTGGACTCATTTCTCACTTTTTTCTTAGCATTTGCCATCAAGAAAAATGGAGAATGTTGGTGGCATTCAGACTTTGGACCCACGTCGCCTCCTATAGCCTGATGGCTTGGAGAGCACAGGTGTCCTGAATCAGACTGAGTTCAGCTTGGCCCCCTCACCACCGTGTACCCCTGAGCAGGTCACCTGACCTCCCTACACCTCAGTGTTGCTGTCAGTAAAATTGGGCAGGTAATACCTACTGGTAGGGTTGCTTTGAGGATTAAATGTAAAGAATCCACTTCATTGCCTGGAGTGGACAGGAGGTTCCCCTCTGCTTGCTTCCTCCCTTCTATGCCGACGTTCTTCGGAGGAATGGTGGCCCCACCGTGTCTTGCCATCTCAGTTGGGGGGTAAACTCTGCCCTTCCTTTGGCCCGGGGGCAGGCCTGTGAGCTGAGCCATGGCAGTTGGGGCTTTAGCTCCTGAACTGACCAAGAATGGCAAGAATGCTTGAGAGGCCATTTATTCAACAGCCAGGTCCTGATGACTTTCTATTTGTTCCTATGGGAACTGGCCAGAGCTATTCTGGCTTCATTTCCTTCTCTGGGCAAAGTTCTCCTAATTTCCTGACTGTTGACAGTAATTCCTTTGTAGCTCAGGTTAGAATCTGTCTCTGTTACTTACCTCCGAAATACCTTAGCTCAGGGGTCCCCCGACCTCAGCGATCTAATAATGCCTCATGATCTGAGGTGGAGCGGATGTAACAATAATAGAAATAAAGTGCACAATAACCGTAATGCACTTGAATAATCCCGAAACCATCGTCACCCCCGACCCCCAGTCTGTAGAAAAATTATCTTCCGTGAAACTGGTCTCTGGTGCCAGAAAGGTTGGGGGCCACTGCCTTAGTTGATACGAAGCTTTGAAAGTGTCTGCGACACACAGATGCCTTTCCCTTTCCCATCTGTCCATCCAGCCTCCTCTGTTCTGCCTTCTCCACACTGTCCTAGGTCTTGCTCATAGCCCCCGCTAACTGCCTGCCTGTGTGCTGTGTGACGATGCTGCCAGTCCGTCCTCAGCAAACAGATCTTTACTTCCTCCTGTGTGGAAGGACTCAGCTAGCTGCTGATTGATTTTTCAAATTATAGGATACTTATCATTTACTGTGTGAATGTAGTTAGTCCCTGAATTTTTGCTCATGGGTGAAATAAATGTGTATTAGTGGCATTTGTTCTCATTATAAAGGCAGAGTTACTATTAATGGAAAAGTAAGCTTAAGCATCAAGCTGGTAGAAAATACATTCATAATCACATGCTGTGGATAACTGTGAATGTGATCATCATTTTAATAAAACGAAAGAGTTCCTGAAGCAGCCAGGGCCTTGGGAGGAGTTATACCAGCAGCGCCAGCTTCATAAATTGGCACCAGTGGGTTCCAACACTCTTGATGGATCTGCCTGGGTTCTGTGTAAGGGTTCAGAATACCAAACTCTGAGCTGAGATCTCCATTAAACTTCCTCAAAATGAAGCTTTTGGTGTGGGTTTGTTTTTGTGTTTTAATATTCCATGTTGCTGGGTGGATTGAGACTGCTGTCACTTCCTAGGGGGAGAAAGATTACTCACCCTTCAAAACTGGGTATTGAAGTGCAGTTGTTGTGTGTGAATGAAGGCTGGCGAGGAATCCTCCTTTCTCGAGGGCTAGGGATAATTCTCAATAAAGTGTAAATGACTAACAAGACCAAATCGCCAAGGAATTCTTCAAATCCTTTTATTATAGAAAGGCATCAAAATAGAAGAGTTCCATCAGCCTCCAAACACCCATAATCTGGCTTTGACAGTTGGTATAATAACTCTTGGCCAGTCTTGCTTCATCTCTATCTTGTCCTACTCTCCAGTTTCTCGTGGTATTTTGAGTCTTCATATCATTCCACTTCTAAGTATTTCAAGCTGTATCTATAAAAGATGTGCTCAGCTGCTTAGTCATGTCTGACTCTGCAATCCAATGGACTGTAGCCTGCCATTCTCCTCTGTCCATGGGATTCTCCAGGCAAGAATACTGGAGTGGATTGCCATTTCCTTCTCCAGGGGATCTTCCCAACCCAGGGATTAAACCTGAGGCTCTTGCATCTCCTGCGTTGGCAGGAGGATTCATTACCACTAGTGCTACCTGGGAAGCCCTATCTGTAAAAGATGTGTGTTTATGTGTGTGCGCTAGTCACTCAGTCGTGTCTGACTCCCTGCGACCCCTTGGACTGTAGCCCGCCAGGCTCCTCTGTCCATGCGATTCTCCAGGCAAGAATACTGGAGTGGGTTGCCGTTCCCTTCTCCAGGGGATCTTCCCAACCCAGGGATAAAACATGGGTCTGCTGCATTGCAGGCAGTTTCTTTACCATCTGAGCCACCAGGAAAGCCTTAATGTGCTAGAGCGGCTCACAGAACTCACACATTTTACTCACTAGATATCTGGTTTATTGTAGAACAATGTAAATTAGAAACAGCTGGATGGAAGAGACACGTAGGACTAGATATGCGGAAAGAGTGCAGGGCATCCATACCCTCTCCAGCCACTCGGCTCTCCCCAGACCCATGTGTTCACCTCCCTGGAAGCTTTCAGAACCCTGTCCTCTCCATTAGAAACAGAAGCTTCCTTACAGAGCAAGAGTGATGAAATCATTGACTCTGGATGACTGACTCAACCTCCGGCTCCTCTCCCCTCCTGGAGGCCAGGAGGTAGGACAGGAAGTTCTAACCTTCTAATCATGGGGTTGGTTCTTCTGGCTCCCAGCCCCCATCGTTAGGTGATTCTGAAAGTCACCTCATTGACGTAACAAAAGATGCCTTTCTAAGGCGTTCTAAGTGTTCTAAGTGTTTATTATCGACACTTAAGAAATTCTGTGGGTTTTGGGAACTGAGAACTGTGGCCCAAGACCAAATGTATGTTCAGTCACTGAGTGTGTGTCATCATGTATGTGTGTTCAGTCATCAAGTCGTATCCAACTCTTTGCAACCCCACGGACTGCAGCACACCAGGCTTCCCTGTCCTTCACCAGTTCCCAAAGTTTGCTCAGAGCCATGTCCGTTGAGTCGGTGATGCTACCTAACCATCTCGTCCTCTGCTGCCCACTCCTCCTCCTATTTCTTGTGAGTAACAGTATTGCAGGGCCTCTGGCTTTCTGTTTGCCCTCTTCACTTTGCTGAGGAAGGAACCTTAGCACCTGATTCATGGGAGACGGCTAAGCCCAAGGCCTTCCCCCCTTTGCTTGGCTTTCTACATTAGTTCCAGTTAGTATCAGCCACAGCCCAGTCACCAGCACAGCTGCACTGACCCTTGGATATGGAGCAGGTTGGAGAGAAGGAGATGTGGTTTCGAGGCTTTCCCTGTGCCCTTGTGCACGAATGAGCTAGTTCCATGATAAAGGTCATAGGCAGTCCGTTTTTTTCAGAGTACTTATTTTTTGTATTTTTTTTTTTAAAGAATTCTATCTTTTAAAATTGAAGTATAGTTCATTTGCAATATCGTGTTAGTTTTAGGTGTACAGCGTAGCGATTCAGTTATACATACAGGTGTGTGTGTATATGTGTGTGTGTGAATATATGTACATACATGTATTCTTTCTTCTTCAGTTTCTCTTCCCTTATTTAAAATGCATTTTTATCATGGAAACTTCGAATGTCAGAATAGACAGAGGAGTGTAATGAGCCTTCACGCGCCCGTCACTCAGCCGCAGTGGTGGCCGTCGCGGCCAGTCTGGTCCTGTCCGTGCCCCCTTCCCCAGCTGCTCTTTGCTGCACTGAGGCTCATCCAAGCCACGGTGTTGTTTTCCTCCCAAAGTATTTGGGAGATTGTCTCTAATAAAGCATAAGGGCCCTTCTGCTTTTTAAAAGAAAATCCTATGATATCACTCCTAAAAATCAGCAGTAATGTCTTAACATTATCAAATATCTGGTGAGTGTTCAAATTTTCAAACAAACACTTGAATGGGGCTCCAAAAGGGGCCCATCCGCACATTATGAGCTGTTAATAGACCGCTTCAGCCTCCTTGAGTGTACAGATTTCCCAGCTGTTTTTCCTCTCCTTTCCCTGCCCCTTTTTTTTTTTTTAATTGATTTTGTTTATTTTTATTTTGCTTTGGCTGCCGGGGGTCTTTGTTGGGATGCGTAGTTGCAGCGCAGGCTTAGTTCCCCTGCGGCATCTGGGGTCTTAGTTCCCCGACCAAGGAGCCGACCCGCACCCCCTGCTCTAAAAGGCAGATTCTCAACCACTGGACCACCAGGGAAGTCCCCTCTCCATTTAGTCTAATTGAAGTTTATTCGTGGAAGAAATTAGATCGTTGGTCCTGGAGAATTTCTCCCCCAGTGTTTTGTGAGGGTCTCTCATGTGCCTGGTACTCTGTGGCCTCTCTTAGGCTTTTGTTGATGTTTTCTTAGAGAAATGCAAGCCCCGACGTTGGCGATGGTAAGAGCAGTCAGCCTCAGTTGAGGGCTTGCTCTCTTTTTCGGCCCTGTGCTCACTGTGTCACGTTGGACTGTCTGATCTAATGTTTGCTGCATCTTTTGTTGTTGTTGTTAAGTCACTAAGTGGTGTCCAGCTCTTTGCGATCCCATGGACTGCAGCACGCCAGGCTTCCCTGTCCTTCACTATCTCTTGGAGTTTGCTCAAACCCATGTCGGTTGAGTCGGTGATGCCATCCAACCATCTGTCATCCTCTGTCACCCCCTTTTCCTCCTGCCCTCAACCTTTCCCAGCATCAGGGTCTTTTCCAGTGAGTCGGCTCTTTGTATCAGGTGGCCAAAGTCTTGGAACTTCAGCTTCGGTCCTTCCAGTGAACATTCAGGGTTATTTCCTTTAGTATGACTGCTTGCATCTCCTTGCAGTCCAGGGAACTCTCAAGAGTCTTCTCCAACACCACAGATTGAAAGTGTCAATTCTTCACGTTCAGCCTTCTTTATGGTCCAACTTTCACATCTGTACATGACTACTGGAGAACTATAGCTGTGTCTTTACAGATGAGGGAACTGGGGCATGGGGATGACAAGCCATCTGCCTGCGGTCACCGGGCTTCACATATTGAATGAGATTATGGCCTTGGCTGTCTGGCTCCAGTGTTAGTGCTCTTCATATCATGATAGCTAGAGGCAGGAACCAGGCCTTCCTAGCTGGCTGGTTCAGCTTTTCACTCTAAGGGGGTGATGGCGATGAAAGCGTGTCGCCCAGCACGCAAGCTCTGAGCTTGTCAAACCTGAGGGACTTAATGAAGGGATGAGGAAGGATAATAGGAAGAAATTATGGCTGATATGGTCCCTTGCTGAAAGCCCAAGTGCTGGCTTAGATGGCCTCTTCTGATGCCTCTTTTGCTCGTCGTGTGTCCCTAACCGTTCTTGTGCTCAGGCGACCCTCCAGGGTAGTAGAGGGGAAGGTTCCGCTTGGGGCAGCATGCCCTTCTCGCCGAGTGGGACCTCTTTCTTTCTTGCAGGTCCCCCAGCCCTTCATCACTCAGTGCAGTTGGCCGGGCATGTTGAGTGGGGACAGCCGGGCTCCTGTGCGGACACGCCCACATCCCAGCCTTGTTAGCGTTCTCATATCCCTGCCCATCTCTTGGTCCCTCATCTCCTGGTCCCTCTCGTGGATCTTTGAACTTTTCCATCTCGTGGTGTGGCCCCTGCCCTCCACGGATGATGATACTGCAGGCCCTGCTTTCGCTCGGTGTCTGCACCCTGGGATTTCTCTTTGGCTCCGTTCCTGCTACAGACTCGTTTCTGGTGGCGTCTCTGGAGCCTGTAGCACTTGAGATGGAACAGATGAAGCTCCTTAGAGAGACACTTGGAAAATGATCTGCTACTCCTTTTTGGGCAAGGGATAAAAATGCTTGTAATTATGGTGGCTGGTTTTCAGCTTTTCAGACCCGCACTATTTTGGGTCTGTTTTAAACTTGCTTTCCTTCTTGAGGTGGGAAGTGGCTTCATGAAGCTGCCTCCTGGGAGGAGTTGTGTGGTCTGGGTGGAGGGGTGCAGGAAGCACTGTGCTGTCAGGGTCAGGCTCCTGGTGGAGGAAGGGGCAGGGCTGTCCCACATGCATCCGCCCACCAGGAGCATCTAGGGCATGTCCTCAGCAGTGGGGAGCCATGGAAACTGGAGGTGCGGGGGTGGGGGGAGGGAGGCGGTGAGTAATGCACGTGGATGGAATAAGGAAAAACTATCCCTCGGCTTAAATTCCAGTGGCTCCTCTTTGCCCTTTGAGGTGCTTAAATGTAGTCCACGTTTCCTTTTAAGACTTTTTATTTTATATTGGACTATTGCCGATTGACAATGTTTTGATAGTTTTAGGTGGACAGCAAAGGGACTCAGCCATACATATACATGTATCCATTTTTGTCCCAAACTTCCCTCCTGTCCAGGCTGCCACATAACATTGGGCAGAGTTTCTTGTGTGAATACAGCAGAGTATTAGCTTTAAATATAGTGGAGTATACACGTTGATTCCAAACTCCCTAAGTATCTTTGCTCCTGGGAAAACGTCGTTCTCTGTCAGAAACATCTCTTCATAAGTTCATTTGTATCATTTCTTTTTAGATTCCACATATAAGGGATGTCATCTGATATTTCTCCTTCTCTGACTTAACTTCAGTCAGTATATCAATCTCTAGGTCCATCCAGGTTGCTGTATATGGCATTCTTTCTTTCTTTTTAATGGCTGAGTAATATTCCATTATATGTATGTTTATGTATGTATACACATGCACATACATGCCGCGTCTGCTTTATCCAGCCCTCTGTCAGTGGACACTTAGATTGCTTTCACGTCTTGGCTATTGTAAACAGTGCTGCGGTGAATGTCAGCCCCTTTCCATATGTTGCCAGGAGACGCTGTATGCTGTGGCTCTTGCCCACCCGCTTTGCGCATATTTCCCAGCTTACCATGAGCTCGTGTCAGACCGCATGCACGTGATCTCACTCATCTTTGGACCTTGCCACCTGTTGGTTTCTTACCTGGAGCCCTGTTCTTTCTCCTTATTCCCTCCCCTCCCCATTTCCCTGGACTGACCTCTGAGCTTTCAGAATTCACCTGAGAATCCGTCCCCAGCCACCCCCTGCACTCCGCAAGGCTGAGCTGCTATCCCCAGGTGTCTTGTTTCTCGGCCCCCGCACCCCGTCCCGCCCTGCGTCTCCGCTCCTCGTCCTGACTGTGCCGGGGTGTGTGTGCTGTCGTCTGTCCTTGCTTCCCCCATTCCTCCCCCGCCTCTCACTGTGCTGTGGCTTCCGCCCGTGGCAGCTCCTGGATCATCCTGTTCATTCCTGTGGTCCTGGTGTCTCCCGTGATCCCCAACACTTGGCTGGTGCTGATGTAATTTCAGAGTCTTTGGCTGCAGGTGACAGACAGCATGGCTGGTCCCATGGTGGCAGAGATTGCCATGTGCTCATCAAGCTCGTCTCACTTTTCTCTCCTTAGATGAGCAGGGCGGGTGCACTTCCCTGCCTCCCTTAGGTTAGACTGGGGCCATGGGATGCGTTCTGGCCAGTGGGCTCTGAGTAGACGTGATGAGTGCCCTCCAAGGCTGAAGCAGAGAAAGCTGGCACGAATTCCCTTTGTTCTTATTGTCCTTGCCGTGTTGGCCCCAGGAGCCATGTGCTCCCTGTGGCGTAGCTGCGGGGTGATGCTCCCCCTGCATCCCTGCGTCACTGCCTGGAAGGGATTGGCCCCATCACGCTGCCAGGCCTGCTGCAGACTTTGGGAGAGCAGGAATAGACCATGTCTGTGCAGCTGCTAAAGTATCAGGGTTTGCTTGTTATTACAGCAGAGCATAGCCTACCCTGATTCTGCCTAGAAGGAGAATTTCTTGATTGAAGGGAGAGTTTGGCTTTAGGTGTGGCTGAATCTTGGCATATTGGAAGATGCCAGGATCCTGTTACCAGGCTCCTGTCTCTGTCTGTCTGTCTCTCTCTCTTCCTTACCTCTGCCATGTCTGGGTTGATATCATTTTGGTGAGTTTATCCCACTCCTGGTCACAGCTGGCTGTGATAACCCCTGGGTGGATAGTTCTTCCAGGTTCACATTTCAGGGGAAAAAGAAAGAGTATCTTTCTTGATTCCTGGGGGAAAGCCTTGAGTTCCTTCTGAGAGAGCCAGCTTAGATTCCCTCTCTCTCTTCAACCAGTGGTAGGATACCTCTCATGTGCCAAGGCCAAGGGAAGAGCCCAGTTCAGACATGAGAATGAAGGCTGGGGTGTGGGGTGGATCCTCAGTGAACACTGAGACTGTTGCTAGACAGGAAATAGGTGCTCTAGGGGCAGGTGACCAAGATCTGCTTCGGTGCTCAGTGAATGTTTAACTGTGTGCGTGAATGAATGAATGGGTGAGTGCCAGATTAGTGGATATGTTGATGACTCACCCTCTCTCATGCTCCAGGGGGCTTGCAACCTGGCAGGGGAGTCGGGATCATAAAGGAGTAGTCAATAGTAGCAATTGATCAGGAAATCAAAAAAAGTCACACAGGAAAGGAGGGAATTCATCAGAACTGGTCATGGAGGGGGCATGGCTCAGGGTATCTCAGAGACAGTATCATGGAACCATTCATTTCTAAGCTGGGTTCTGAAGGTAGAAAAGGAATTTTCCAGAAAGATAAGGAAGGACAGGGCAATCCAGGTTGCAGGCACAGCATGAGCAAAGGCTTGACCAAGTTCTCTAGAGGCGATTAACTGATACAGAATAGAGTGAGATGGAGGCAGGCGTCTTCAGGTTTTCATTTTATCAGCACTCTCCACTTATCATTCCTCTTAGAGTCTTTTCCTTTCAGGCACTACGGTTAATGTTTATTCTTCTGCACTCTGTGCAGTGGGACAGTTTTATCTTTCCTTTCCCTTCTCCTGCCCATCTGGTTTTCCCTGACACCAGGACATGTGGACTGCCACACATCCCATCCCCTCTCTGCCCTCAGCCTCTGGATAGAAATTCCTTTCTAAAGCCTAGCAAGTCATCTCTGACCTTCTCAAGAAGGTTTAGTTTTGTGGGTCAAGCTGGTGGTGCTGAGAGTCTTGTTTCTCTGCAGTTGGGTCCTCAGGAAAGTACCTGAAGGCTTTCAGCTTGAAGGTTTGTATTAATAGCAGTTTTGCTTGGGTGTGCTTGGGACATATCCTGTGAAAAGCATTGCTTGAGGGTGTCCATCATTTTAGAAGTGGTACTTCTCCAGACCTGGGACTTTGCCTCCAAATAGCTTGATGCTCTTGCTTGTTTTATTTAAAGGATCTAAAACTTTCCATCACCTGTCTGTCTTCATGCACCTAGAGGCCAACGCATAGCATAGCAGCTCTGGTGACAGGTTTGCAAAAGCCAAGGTTTGACCACCTCTGCTACCATCTATCTGAACAGCTTTCTTGTGTGGAATAAGTCAGTTACGCCCAAAGTGGTTCACTCACCTGGAAGTACAAAATAATTCAGTTGATACCATTTAATAAGTGCCTGTGTGTATGTTCAGATGCCAAGTCGTATCCAACTCTTTGCAACCCAATGGGCCCTAGCACACCAGGCCTCCCTGTCCCTCACCATCTCCCGGAGTCTGCCCAAATTCACATCTATTGAATTGGTGATGCCGTCCAACAGTGTCATCCTCTGTCACCCCCTTTTCCTCCTGCTGTCAATCTTTCTCAGCATCAGGGTCTTTCCCAGTGAGTCAGATGTTCACATCCCATGCCTGCTGCTGCTGCTAAGTCGCTTCAGTCATGTCTGACTCTATGCGACCCCATAGACAGCAGCCCACCAGGCTCCCCCGTCCATGGGATTCTCCAAGCAAGAACACTGGAGTGGGTTGCCATTTCCTTCTCCAATGCATGAAAGTGAAAAGTGAAAGTGAAGTCACCCAGCTGTGTCTAACTCCTAGCGACCACATGGATTGCAGCCTTCCAGGCTCCTCCATCCATGGGATTTGCCAGGCAAGAGTCCTGGAGTGGGGTGCCGTTGCCTTCTCTGATCCAGTGACTCCTATGTGTCAAAAACTAGACAGGGGCATCACATGCATCCTCTCAAATACTTTTACCAAGAGATCAGAAACTAGGCTCAGAAAGGGTGAGTCAAATGTCCTAAGTCACGTGGCAGAGATGTGGTAGAATAGTTTTTTTTTTTCCAGTTGAGGTTTAGTTACAGTGTAATTTATATATATGTATGCATGTGTGTGTATATATATAGTTTGTTTGTTTGTTTGCTTTACATTAGGTTATTACAAGATATTGAGTTTAGTTCCCTGTCATCTACAGCAGGCCCTTGTTGTCTTCCTCTTTTATATATACAAATATGTATGTGTTGATCCCACACGTCTGATTTCTCTCTCCCCACCACCCACTCCTCTTCCTCTTTGAGTCAGATGGTAAAGAATTTGCCTGCAATGTAAGAGACCCAGGTTCGATCCCTGGGTCGGGAAGATCCCCTGGAGAAGGGCATGGCAACCCACTCCACTTTGCGTGGAGAATCCCATGGACGAAGGAGCCTGGTAGGGCAACAGTCTCAGTCAGTCAGTCAGTTCAGTCGCTCAGTCGTGTCCGACTCTCTGCGACCCCATGAATCATAGCACGCCAGGCCTCCCTGTCCATCACCAACTCCTGGAGTTCACTCAGACTCACGTCCATTGAGTCCGTGATGCCATCCAGCCATCTCATCCTCGGTCGTCCCCTTCTCCTCCTGCCCCCAATCCCTCCCAGCATCAGGGTCTTTTCCAATGAGTCAACTCTTCACATGAGGTGGCCAAAGTATTGGAGTTTCAGCTTTAGCATCATTCCTTCCAAAGAACACCCAGGGCTGATCTCCTTCAGAGTGGACTGGTTGGATCTCCTTGCAGTCCAAGGGATACTCAAGAGTCTTCTCCAACTCCACAGTTCAAAATCATCAATTCTTCGGCGCTCAGCTTTTTTTCACAGTCCAACTCTCACATCCATAGATGACCACAGGAAAAACCACAGCCTTGACTAGATGGACCTTCGTCGGCAAAGTAATGTCTCTGCTTTTGAATATACTATCCAGGTTGGTCATAACTTTCCTTCCAAGGAGTAAGTGTCTTTTAATTTCATGGCTGCAGTCACCATCTGCAGTGATTTTGGAGCCCCCAAAATAAAGTCAGATACTGTTTCCACTGTTTCCCATCTATTTCCCATGAAGTGATGGGACCAGATGCCATGATCTTCGTTTTCTGAATAATGAGCTTTAAGCCAACTTTTTCGGACTCCTCTTTCACTTTCATCAAGAGACTTTTTAGTTTCTCTTCACTTTCTGCCATAAGGGTGGTGTCATCTGCATATCTGAGGTTATTGATATTTCTCCCGGAAATCTTGATTCCAGCTTGTGCTTCTTCCAGCCCAGCGTTTCTCATGATGTACTCTGCATATAAGTTAAATAAGCAGGGTGACAATATACAGCCTTGACGTACTCTTTTTCCTATTTGGAACCAGTCTGTTGTTCCATGTCCAGTTCTAACTGTTGCTTCTTGACCTGCATACAGATTTATTAAGAGGCAGGATAGGTGGTCTGGTATTCCCATCTCTTTCAGAATTTTCCACAGTTTATTGTGATCCACACAGTCAAAGGCTTTGGCATAGTCAATAAAGCAGAAATAGATGTTTTTCTGGAACTCTCTTGCTTTTTCCATGATCCAGTGGACGTTGGCAATTTGATCTCTGGTTCCTCTGCCTTTTCTAAAGCCAGCTTGAACATCTGGAAGTTCACGGTTCACATACTGCTGAAGCCTGGCTTGGAGAATTTTGAGCATTACTTTACTAACGTGTGAGATGAGTGCAATTGTGCGGTAGTTTGAGCATTCTTTGGCATTTCCTTTCTTTGTGATTGGAATGAAAAGTGATCTTTTCCAGTCCTGTGGCCACTGCTGAGTTTTCCAAATTTGCTGGCATATTGAGTACAGCACTTTCACAGCATCATCTTTCAGGATTTGAAAGAGCTCAACTGTAATTCCATCACTTCCACTAGCTTTGTTCGTAGTGATGCTTTTTAAGGCCCACTTGACTTCACATTCCAAGATGTCTGGCTCTAGATTAGTGATCACATCATCATGATTATCTGGGTCTTGAAGATCTTTTTTGTACAGTTCTTCCATATATTCTTGCCACCTCTTCTTAATATCTTCTGCTTCTGTTAGGTCCATACCATTTCTGTCCTTTATTGAGCCCATCTTTGCATGAAATGTTCCCTTGGTATCTCTCATTTTCTTGAAGAGATCTCTAGTCTTTCCCATTCTGTTGTTTTCTTCTATTTGTTCACATTGATTGCTGAAGAAGGCTTTCTTATCTCTTCTTGCTATTCTTTGGAACTCTGCATTCATATAGGTATATCTTTCCTTTTCTCCTTTGCTTTTCGCCTCTCTTCTTTGCACAGCTATTTGTAAGGCCTCCCCAGACAGCCATTTTGCTTTTTTGCATTTCTTTTCCATAAGGATGGTCTTGATCCCTGTCTCCTGTACAGTGTCACGAACCTCATTCCATAGTTCATCAGGCACTCTATCAGATCTAGGCCCTTATATCTATTTCTCACTTCCACTGTGTAATCATAAGGGATTTGATTTAGGTCATTCCTGAATGGTCTAGTGGTTTTCCCTACTTTCTTCAATTTGAGTCTGAATTTGGTAATAAATAGACTGGGGCTACAGTCTATAGGGTTGCAAAAAGTCAGACATGACTGAGTGACTAACACTTTTACATAATTTTCACCACCCCCTGCAGAATTGTGTTTTTTTTTTTTTTTTTTTTTTTTGAGCCCTTTCCAATGGCAGCAAGGGCTGAGATCCAGCCACCTCCCCATTCAGCCGGTGCCTTCAGGTACAGAGGTGTTAATGTGAGAAGTGATGGTGCTCTTTGGAGGTTAAGCACGTGGTTTCTATTTCCTGACACATTTTATGGCCGTTTTCTAGTGGAATACTCTTCCAAAGCTTGAAATAGACTCAAAGTTGGACTCGAAGCCACTTTGGGATTTTGACGCTTTTCCTAGCTCCTGGCAGTGGAAACTAATCAAATGAATTATGTAGCCCAGCTAATAACTTGCCTTGATCCAATGGCTGTGTAGAAAGAATGAGTTGAACGGTTTTTATTTAATCCACTTTGGGGGCACATTTGAGTGGATTGAACAATCAAAAGCACAAAGAATCCTTTGTGTCAATTAATGGTGAACCATTCTGTTCTTGGGGGCAGGTGTCTTTCTCAGTGATGGTTCAGATCCTTACAAGCTGCCTGGCTTAACGTCTGTTCTCTGCTTGTATGAGCCAGGCATTTTTCTGAGCACTTTATCTCACTTGATCCTAAGTGGTCTTAACTCTTATCTCTGTTTTTTAGAGGAGAGAGGTGAGGCATGGGGAGGTGGCTAATGTTTGAGGTCACGTAGGTAACTGGTGGGAGAGCTGGGGATGAAATTCCAGGCCTGAAGCTCATAACTGCTCCCTGTTGAAAAGCACCTAGAATCTGCAGTGAAGGAGCTGGCGGAGGTGGTTTATCTCATTGTTGGCCAGAGTGTGAGGGTCCCAGTGTTGGCCCTAGCTATGTTACCTGGCCCTGTTACCCAGCCTCTGGGACTTGTCCTCATCTGTAGCCTGGGAATGTTGATTCTGATGTTTACAGATCAGTCAAGGCATCATTTACACTGCTTCCTCCTGGGGCAGCGACAGTGGCACTCCTGATGCACATCCCTGGCGCCCCGGGGCCGAGACGGGCTGGTAAGAGCACGCAGGGGAGGGAGGGGAGTCGCTCTGGTTTCCAAGGACACGCTCTTTCCACCCAGGGTCAGGGAAGTCCGTGGTCATCACTCCATTTCCGTTTGTGTAGGAACCGGGGCAGCCTTGGCCTCCTGCTGCCATGGCAACTGCAGAAAGCGTGGTCTTGGTTGACTGGGCGTGGCTTCTTGCCCCCATCCTCTTCTAGGAAGTGAGTCCACACTTCCTGCCTGGGCCAGCCCAGGTCCTTCCACAGCCTGTCTCCCCAGGCTGGCTCCTCACCTCCCATGGCTTGCTGTCACAGGGCTGCGGACAGCTTCTTCCACCAGCGGAGCTGCTCTGGACCACGCTGGGTCTAGACCACTGCTCCCAGCGCTGTCAGAGCCCCAGAGAGGAGATGTCTCTGCATCCTCCCCTTCTTCGTTCTCCGCGCCGCCTGTCCTGGGATTGCCCTGATCAGGATGAGGAGCAGTGGGAACACTGGTCCTCTTTAGGGAACCCCACACCCTACCACAGGGCCGTGTAGTCTGCCTCCTGCCTCCCTTGGAATTTACCGTGATGCTTTCTGGGTTTTGTGGATTTTTTTTTGGCCATGCCATAAAGGGAGAGATCTTAGTTCCCCAGTCAGGAATTGAATCCACCCCCAGCCCCTCACCCTACCCCACCCTGCCCTCCCACCCCCCGCAAGGAGATCAAACCAGTCAATCCTAAAGGAAATCAGTCCTGAGTGTTCATTAGAAAGATTGAAGCTGAAGCTCCAATACTTTGGCCACCTGATGAGAAGAGCTGATTCATTGGACAAGACCCTGATGCTGGGAAGGACTGAAGGCAAGAGGAGAAGAGGGCGACAGAGGATAAGATGGTTGGATGGCATCACTGACTCCATGGACATGGATTTGAGCAAGCTCTGGGAGATGGTGAGGGACAGGGAAGCCTGGTGTGCTTCAGTCTAGTGGTGGAACAACATCAGCCCCCACAGTGGAAGCACAGAGTATTAACCACTGGACCCCCAGGAAGTCCAGCTGTGACACTCAGGAGAGTCCTCACTCATACTGTCTGGAGGGGCTGCCAGAGCCTCTCGCCCTTCCTCCCCCTCCTTCCCATCTCAGAACTTTGGCTGGCCAAGTTGCCGACAGCTCTCTGTGTTTTGTTTATCAGAAAGCAACTCTGTCTCACAGCATCCTTCATGGCAAAATTTTTTCGCCATCAGCATCCTGCTTTTTCTTCCTCTTCCGTTGACGCAGGTACATTTTACCTCTGTACCCGGCGAAACTCAGACCTGAATATACCCTGCCTTCTCGATGTGACTCACAGGCTCCATTTCTATACCAAAAACCCAGCTTCTCCAGGGCAAGCTGTCAGCCTCCTTTACACAGTGACAGGTCCTTCTTAAAAGTTTCTTTCCCCTTCACAGAACCTTTAAGATACCCCGATCCAACTTCACTGGGTCATACAGACAGCTCTGTGGCATGCTTAGGGCAAAGAATATGACATTTTTTAGCAAAGGAGATTGAAATTGGGTTCTCTTGATTCTTTTCCCCCATGCCCTCCAGGTGGTTTTTAAAAAAGATCCATTTTTAACAGTGTGAAGAGAGAGAAGGAAGGCCAGTCTTCCAAAAACTTGGAAATTCTTTTTTCCTACAAAGACCAACTTCTGTGCCCCAGCTCTTTCATTTCCAGGTGCCTGAGATGAATGCTTCTGAAAATGAATCTTTTAAATTCCGTAATTCTCCTCTAAATGAAATGTGTAACAACCCAATTCCTACCATGTAGAAATTATTTCCCTTTGTGGAGAAAACTGGATTCAAATGCCAAAAATATTGCCTTTTTGTCTTCTTGAAAAATCTTTTTTGCTTTGGTAGTTAAAAGCTTTTAAAATTAATGGAAAATTCCCCAGCCCTTTGCTGCAACTCAAGAGAAGTGCAAAATATCAGTTTCTCTGTAAATAACATAACAACCACCTTCCTGGTGTTTGAGGTTTGAGCTGCTTTGATGGCGTGTACTTTAAAGCAAAGTGGTGGTCAATTTGGATGAAAAGTGATGAAATCAAGTGGATTAAATTGGCCATCAGTTAAAATGTCATTTTGCATCTGAAACTTTGTGTCAACAGCTTTTATATATCTAGGGAAAGAAAAGTAAATTTCCGGCTTTTTTTTTTTTTTTTGGTCACATCAGAAGTATAACTTGCTTTTCTGGTATAAGCACTTCACAGTTTTTTCATCATCGGTCAGCAAATGTCTTTTTTTTTTCCCCTATCAAATGATACATATTTTAGGCATTGTAGATTGTAGAGCACATAGTCTCTGCTATAGCTACTCACCCCATCCGTTGTTGTGTGCAGGCAGCCTCAGACAGTACACAATAAGTTAACAAATGGATGTGGCTGTTTTCCAATAAAACTTTATTTATCAAATCAGACAGTGGGCCAGATTTGGCCAGCAGGGAAGAATGTGCCAGCCGCCTATCTAGAAGATTCTCCTACTTGATGATGACGATGGTAGTGGTGACGAGGAGTCAGCTCCTGTTCCTAGTGCCTGTGTTGTGCCAGGCAGAATGCATGTTCATCACTGGTATGAGTATTGCTGCTTTCTTGTTGTTCACTGGCTAAATCTGTCCAGCTCTTTGCAGTCACATGGACTGCAGCACGCCAGGTTTCTGTTCCCTTCACTATGTCCTGGAGCTTGCTCACACTCATCCATTGAATCGGTGATGCCTTCCAACCATCTCATACTCTGCCGCCCCCTTCTCCTCTTGCTCTCAGTCTTTCCCAGCATCAGGTTGTCGTCAGTTCAGTTCAATTCAGTTGCCCAGTCGTGTCCGACTCTTTGCGACCCCATGAATCGCAGCACGCCAGGCCTCCCCGTCCATCACCATCTCCCGGAGTTCACCCAAACTCATGTGCATCGAGTCAGTGATGCCATCCAACCATCTCATCCTCTGTCGTCCCCTTCTCCTCCTGCCCCCAATCCTTCCCAGCATCAGAGTCTTTTCCAATGAGTCAACTCTTCTCATGAGGTGGCCAAAGTACTGGAGTTTCAGCTTTAGCATCATTCCTTCCAAAGTAATCCCAGGGTTGATCTGCTTCAGAATGGAATGGTTGGATCTCCTTGCAGTCCATGGGGCTCTCAAGAGTCTTCTCCAACACCACAGTTCAAAAGCATCAATTCTTCGGCGCTCAGCCTTCTTCACAGTCCAACTCTCACATCCATACATGACCACAGGAAAAACCATAGCCTTGACTAGACGGACCTTAGTTGACAAAGTAATGTCTCTGCTTTTGAATATACTATCTAGGTTGGTCATAACTTTTCTTCCAAGGAGTAAGCATCTTTTAATTTCATGGCTGCAGTCACCATCTGCAGTGATTTTGGAGCCCCCAAAATAGTCTGACACTGTTTCCACTGTTTCCCCATCTATTTCCCATGAAGTGATGGGACCAGATGCCATGATCTTCGTTTTCTGAATGTTGAGCTTTAAGCCAACTTTTTCACTCTCCTCTTTCACTTTCATCAAGAGGCTTTTTAGCTCCTCTTCACTTTCTGCCATAAGGGTGGTGTCATCTGCATATCTGAGGTTATTGATATTTCTCCTGGCAATCTTGATTCCAGCTTGTGTTTCTTCCAGCCCAGCGTTTCTCATGATGTACTCTGCACATAAGTTAAATAAGCTGGGTGACAATATACAGCCTTGACGTACTCCTTTTCCTATTTGGAACCAGTCTGTTATTCCATGTCCAGTTCTAACTGTTGCTTCCTGACCTGCATACAGATTTGCTCTTCTGTCGTTTTGGAAGCTTTCTGTTAAGCAGTGCCTTTTACAAAGCACAGTGGACTATCTTGGTGTCACATCTGAGGGTCAATATGTTTTGAAATCTCACCATGTTCCTAAAGCTTTCCTAATTCAAGAGGGTCCATTCTAGGTTCTTTGGGAGAGTGTGTGTGTGTGCGCATGTGTGTGCCAAGTCACTTCTGTCGTGTTCGACTCTTTGTGACTCTGTGGACTGTAGCCCGCCAGGCTCCCCTGACCATGGGATTCTCCAGGCAAGAATACTGGAGTGGGTTGCCATGCTCTTTTCCAGGGGATCTTCCTGACTCGGGATTGAACCTGCATGTCTTATGTCTCCTGTATTGGCAGGCGGGTTCTTTACCACTAGCACCACCTGGAAAATGCCCTTAAGAAGAGCGGCCACTGCAAATCAAGGTAATTTGATGAGTCACCATCTTGTGATCACCAGGAATAAAAGTAGCATAGGATCGCTGAAAAAATTACAGTTAAGTAAAACTCAAAAGAAAACTCACTTGCAGTTCATCCCAGAGACAATCACTGGTGACACTCTAGGATCTGTTAGGACAACATTTTGTTTCCATAATGGACGTATAGATATAGATGTTATCTGGCACGTTGCTTGTTTTTGACTGGAATGTATAGAATTTCTCAAACTCGGCATCATGCTCTCTGCTGAGTTTTGTAACTTTCATCACTGAAGCCAAGTTTCTGCTCCAGAGGCGCTGTCAGTGGCGGGAGGCTTGGCAGAGCCATCTGTAGTGCGCAGTGTGCCCTGCTCGTGGCTGGTCAGTTTCAGCACAGCAGCCTTTGCAAGGGTACAAATCCGTCCTTGGTCAGCAGCCCCTGTGTCTTCCCTCTGGGTTTGTATGAGTGAGTACCAAGCCACATGTTGTTTTGTCTAAAAGACTCCAGAAGCTCATTTTTAAAAAGTGATATTCACAAACACCTGCCTGAAGGTCAGATGGTCTGTCCACTTGAGCCCTTTGACCTTGAGTTAAGCCAGTTCATGGCAGGAGCACAGGCAGCATTAATCGTCTTCTTGCTTAGAGAATCATTCCTTTGCAGTTTGCTGTGGAATTGTCAGTCTCTGTTGAAGGCTGCAGACCAGCAGCCCATCAGCAGCGTCTAAATGCAATTTTTTAAATTAATAATTCCCAGTGTTCTTTTTTTTTTTTTTAATTTGCCTGCACTGAGTCTTAATCATGGCATGAGGGCTTGCCTAGTTGTGTTGCCCAGATTTGGCAGTCGTGGTGGGCGGGCTTAGTGGGCCCATGGCATGTGGGATATTAGTTCCCCAGCAGGAACTGAACTTGAATCTCCTGCATTGGAAGGCAAACTCTTCACCACTGGACCACCAGAGAAGTCCCCAAATGCTCTTTCTAAATTGAATTCTTTTGGCCAGTGTTAAAGTCCAGGCGTGAGCCGCACCCTAGTGCAACACTTGGCCACACACACCAGGAGGGACACAGACAGCCAGGCCCACGGCGTTGCTCATAACGACAGAGCACTCGCTGCAACGCGGACATCCATCAACAAGAGAGGCGATCTCTTCAAAGGTGTGGCACAGAGATCAATACAGCTGTTGATACTGGACGAGCCTCAGCTGTGCACGTCAGTGCGGATGGGCCTCAGGAATATTAGGTGGCAAAGAACAGAACATATTTATATAAAGATGAGTGGAATAGGAGCGGAGTCGAAGAGGAGGTAGGTTAGGAATTCACCTATGTGGTTAGCCATCCAGAAAAACCTTCCATGGTGGCTCAGTCAGAAAAGAATCCGCCTGCAATGCACGAGACCTGGATCCGATCCCTGGGTTGGGAAGATCCCCTGGAGTAGAAAGTGGCAACCCACTCCAGTATTCTTGCCTGGGAAATCCCATGGACAGAGGAGCCTGGTGGGCTACAGTCCATGGGGTCGCAGGGTCGGATGTGATGAGCATACACAGAAAACCAAAGGGATGACGTATACAGAAGTCAGTGCGGTGCTTACAGGGGCGAGGTGCCTAGAAGTCCCGGATGTCTCTGTGTCTTAAGCGATACAGGCAGTGAGTGGGTGCACAGGTATTTGTTTTTTACTGTTACTTATTTCCTCTATGTATGTATGGTATGTCTTTCTTTGTGTGCTTGAACTATTTCATAAATTACAAAACTGAACTGTTGGGAGCCACTGGGCCCATAGTCACACCCAGCGACTGTCAGGTTGTTCCCGAAACTCGGCCTCTGTTCACCGGTGCCGAATAGAAATGCAGAGACAGAGTTTCTGGTGAAATGGCAAATAGTGGCTTTTATTGCTTTGCCAGGCAAAAGGGGCCACAGTGGGCTAATGCCCTGAAGACTGTGTGACCCACCCTGGAGAAAGGAGTTTTATCGTGTTCGAGGGTCAGGGTGTGACCAGCTCGTAGACAGTTCTTGGACTGGTTGGCATCAGGATGAAGTTTCAAGCATCATCAACCTTCTAGTTTCCACCGATTTTAATCTAGGGTCTGTGTTCTGTGTTCAGCAGTTTTCATCTGGAGGGGGTCTGCTTCTTGTAAAAGCAACTCAGGAATGTGTATCAGGCCTTTATGTTTCAGGAAGTTGGGAGTTCGTTGGTTCTGTTATGTGGCAGAAATGCAGTCTAAATTGTTACCAGTCCCCTAGCCCCAAAGCTAGTCTTTGTTTCGACATCTTCACGTTTCCCAGTCATTAACTCTATAGACTCTGCATCATTTTACTAAGAAAGACAAGGGCACAGTGGTTTGTTCACAGTTTCAAGGTGAAGGCTGAGTCCCCACTGCCTGCCTGAGATGCTCTGCGCCCACCTTCCTGCTTATTAGAGTCCTTAACCACCCACTCCTCCCTGGTGTTCCCATGGCTCAGCCTATCTCATGTGTTTTCAGCGGCGTTTGAGTTTTTGTCCCCCACCCTCGGGGTTCCAGGAGATGCAGCCTGCTGAAAATCTTTGTTGTGTTTTCTACAAGCACATAGCTGAGAATGTTGGTGGCCACTTACAACACATTGTGCGTAATGTGAGAAATTTCTCTCACTTAGAATGTGAATAATTTCTACGTGAGAGAAATTTCTCAGAGTTAAAAGTCCCAGGAATCATTCTCTTAACTATGCAATTAAGTCTTACGGATGTTACAAATACTGTCACTGATCATGTTTTCCTCTTTGCCTTGGCTGCTAGGAAGCTCAGAGGCAAATGTGGGCTCATCTGGATGGAGCCGTTGATAGTGGAGACTTTGTAGTGTGTGTTCTCTGTCTAAGCTGGCTGTTGGCTTCACCTGTTCTCTTGCCTCTCCTCCCTCCTTTATTTCCTCACTTAATTATAAAATACTGTTCTTTAAGACACCTGTTTGTAAGTGGCCATATTATCTTTGGAAAAAGAATGTGTAAACAATTCTCATTTACCTAGAGTAGCAGAATACGAGTTCGTGAGAACATTCTGGAAATCTGAGCTTTATCCCGAGTATTTTATTCACAAAGCTGTCTTGATCATCTTTTCCAGTCATGTGGGTTACTAATTTTCCAAGAATGAGAATATAATTAAAATACACTTAACGCTGAAATGCAACTGAACGTAATTTGATATTCGATAATTTAGAAGGCAGTTAAGGAGCTTGCCTTGCCTCAAGGCCATAATTACGAACATCAGTTATATAATGTGACACTGTAAAAAAAAAAAAGGTGGTTATTTCAGCTTTGTGATTATTTGAAGTCTGTAGGAACTAGAATTTAGAGTCAGTGCATGCAGTGTATATAATGGTCTTTCAATCCCCCTTCCCCTCATATGAACAGTTCATACATGATTTCATGGCTGATGAGTCTCAGAGAAGGGCAAGCATATGGTAGAAAGAGTTTGGTTTTCCAAACATGCACCAGGTATTAGTTGTTCCCGCCATGTGCTGAGTGCTGGAGAAGTCTCTGCTGTTTCTGGCTCGATGCAAAAAATTCAGGAATAATTAGGTTTTTTGGTTTTTTTCTAAGTGTTAAATGCTTTAGCAGCACAGTTTGGTCTCTTACCTGAGCATGAAGTGGGTAATGAAGGGAGTCACTGTTCCAGGAAGTAATTCTTCCACTGAGAAGCACAGTGGAAGTGGATTGGGGCTTGGAAAGATCTCAGAAGGCCCGGAACAGCCTGGTTTGTTTAAGGGGCTTACCCGTTTTTTCCGTCTTTCTCCTTGTGGTGATAGGGGAGGAGGTGGAGGCAGTGATGGTGGAGGAGGAGGTGTTAATGACGGAGCTGGTATTGACTGAGAATATATTGATGAAGTGTATGGAAGAAGGATGTGATGGTGGTGGGTCTGTTTTTGGTGGAGGAAGAGGTGTAGGGGTAGAGGCCTTGTTGATGGAGCCGGTGATGGCGCTTGAGGTGTCTTTGATGGAGATGGTGGGGGAAGCGTCACTGATGGAAAATGTTGGCGGTGATGGAGATGTTGTCGATGAAGTGAGTGGTGGGGGCGCTGCTTTCAGCGTTTACTGAGCATTCCTGGGCCTGGCACGGTGCTCTACGTGCTTCACACTTACTGTCTTGTTCAGTCCTCACGGCAGCGCTCAGAGGGAAGGTATTTTTTGTACTTTCCATCTTCTAGATGAGGAAGCCAAGGTACAAGGAAGTTAAATACACCCTTCAAGAGTTAGGGCAGCTGTGTGGAGCCCAGCCACATCACAGGCTGCGGCGATAGGACAAATCAGTATTACTCATCTCGTCTTGACGAAAAAAAGTGCCGTTCTTTTCATTATAGATTTTTTTGCATTCATCTTGATTTTTCAGAATGTTGCACAAAAACATGGCTTAATGGACTTCCCTGGTGGTCCAGTGGTTAAGACTGTGCTTTCGGTGCTAGGCCATGAGTTCAGTCCCTGTTGGGGAAGGTCTCGCATGCTAATAAGCATCGAAAAACAAAACCAACCAAACAAACCAAAACGTGGCTTATCTTGATGCCTGATTTTTTTGGTGCCTTCTTAAATTTTTCACTGGGCTCCTAGTCACCCCAGGCCCACCCTGAAAAGCAGATTGCTCTTGATCTTGGGCCTATCCAGGCTCTGAAAACCTCAGACACTGCAATTACAGTTTCCGAACTTCACATCTCTGGGCTTTGGAGAGGAAAAGACAGTGTTTCCACTAGAATGTGGTCTAATTTCTCGCCTTTTTTATTGGTATGTGGCAAGGCAGAGTAACTGGGCTTCCCAGGTGGCACCAGTAAAGAATCCACCTGCTAGTTCAAGAGATATAAAAGACTCGGTTTCAACCCCTGGGTCAGGAAGATCCCTTGGAGGAGGGCATGGCAACCCACTCCGGTATTCTTGCCTGGAGAATCCCCAGGGACAGAGGAGCCTTGAGGGCTACAGTTCATAGACTCGCAAAAGTCAGACACAACTGAAGCAACTCAACACACATACACAAGGCAGAGTGGCTACAAGCTGTAACCTGTCAAGACTCATAACAAGCCTTTAAATATATCTTGAGATTTGTTGAAACAGCAGACTCTTTGGCTGGAGAATTAGAATATTACAGAGCTTTTGACATCTTCATCCTGTTCTGGCTGAGGCTAGCGTGCGTGTAAATGTCTCTGAACGCACGTTCTGCCGCCTTTACAACCACACTCCCTCCAGTTGGAATGGAAGGGAACCTGCGTTTGGCACCGATGGCCCTAGGCAGCGCACTGGTGATGGCGGAGCTCCCGAGGCAGCGGCCTGGCCTTTGGGGGTCACGGCGGGATGCTCCTCTCTGCTTCCCCAGCACTTTGGAGATGCTTCAAGAGTTACTAGAGATGTGACAGCAAAGGGCAGACTTATCCGCCAAGCTGTCCTGTCAAGCTCACCAGGAGCCCCTACGTCCAGAGGAGGCAGAGTGTTGGTCTTGGTGGGAGTGGTGAGAATCACTGCTTTTCTAAACTTTGTTTTAAGACCGAGAACACAGGGGGACTTCCCTGGCGGTCCAGTGGTTAAGACTCAGCACTTCCCGTGCAGGGGGTGCAGGTTCAATCCCTGGTCAGGGAATTAAGATCCCACATGCCTTGTTGTCCAGCCGAAAATAAATAAATGATTTAAAACTAAATAAGTTAAATAACAAACCAAGACCTAGAAACAAACCTAGGTAAAATACAATAAAAGAAAAAGACTGAGAACGTTGGGATCATGGAGATGTGGCCCCTGAACCCCTCTGCACCCCAGCTTCCTTGCCTTTAAATAATTGAAGAATGGGTTTCAGAAAAGAGCTCCAGCCACTGGGATGGCTTTAACAAAAGATGGAAGTTCAGATTTGGGGTGCTCAGAGCTGCCTCAAGTCTGAATTTTCTCCTCCATTGAATGGGCTTGTGATGCCAGCTACATGTTGTCTTGGGGGTGAATGGTTGTACGTATCAGGGTCCAGCAGACCGAGGGTGTGGGGATTAGTGGGATGTGCTGGTGAGGGGCAGGGGATAGGTTTGTTTTTGTGGCGGTGAGGATGTTGTGCCGTCGTGAACGGGGGAGGAGCGATGTCATGTGGAACTGTCACCATGCACGTGTCTCACAAATGGAGAAGCCGATGCACAAGTGAGGACCCGTACTGAGACCTCACGCATCTCACAAGTGCTGGTCAGGGTCCGTTTTCCTCACCGTCTTACCCCAAGTGTCTGGCACAGTGTTGTGCAGCCTGGCATCTGTAAGCGTTTGCTGGGTGCCTGTCTAGAGAGGACGAGGCAGGAGGCTGTCAGTGTAGACTATGGGGGCCTTCAGGCTCCTGAGCCGTCTGCCAGTATCACAGCCTGAGTGGCTCTGGGATTCCCAGGGGCCTGTCTGCACAGTGGGCAGTGCCTGGCTGCCTTCCTTCAGGACGCGGATTGAGCACCGGCGTGGCCAGGCTAGTCTTTCATACGATCAGATACAACCCCCGGTGTCGGCAGAGTGCTGCCGCCAGCCCTCCGTGTCGTCCTTCACCTCCCCGGTGGTCTTGACCCTCGGGACTCTTAGACCCTCAGCCTCCACTGCTCTGAGTGTGTTGTGCAGCCAGCAGCAGAGGTGGCACCTGGCTGGCCCCTGGCAGGCAGGCGCCTGCTGTTGCTCATCCTCCACCATCTGGCACTCCGCCTGGTCCCCTCGCCGGGTGGCTTCTGACACCTGCAGCCTCTGCTCCGTCTGTACTGACCATGTGGCCTTGTGACCATTTCCCCACAGGGCCTGGGGGGTCCCAGACTTGATTCCTGCCTCAGGTTCGCTGGGTGATCACCTGGGTGCTGCACCATGTGGGCCCAGGCAGGCACAGCTCTCAAACCCCGGCACGCCTGCTCGCTTATCCTCCGCATATATCCTGAGTACCTGCTACACGCCAGTCCCTGCTCTTGGTGCCACGGTTCACAGTGAACAAAACAGGAGAAAAGCCTTGACTTCCTGGGCCCAAGGCTGATGGCTGCCATGCCTGTGTAATATTCGCTGTTGCTATTTACACATAAGTGATGTTCCTGGACAGGTACAAATTAAACACAGTTCCATCAATTTCTCAGTTGGAGAGTCTTGACAACACCTAAGGATTTATTTATCTCGTGAGAAAAAGCGACAAGTTACCGCAGTTATAAGTGTAATTATGTAAGCTGTCGATTATGTCCAGACCCATTAGAAGATCATTAACCTGCTGTGTGTGGAGAAGAGAAGAAACGCAGGTCACAGTTGGCTGGGGATAAAGGTTCAAACATGCGTGCTTATGGCAGAGATTTTGTGTAAAAGGCAGCCTTGCTAGGACGGAAAGGTCGTTTCTCTTTGGGGCATTAACATCAACAGAAACTGCTCCAAGATAAGACGATCCACCATTGTGCTTGGGAGTGCTTTTGGTTTCTGAGGCTCCGCTCTGATTTCTTGTGTACCCTGAGAGAGGGGAGCGAAGTGATGGGCTCCCCTGAGAGTTTTGGGTCCACTGGAGTCCTACTCAGTTAAGACCTTTGGTATAGACAGGGCGCTTGTTATCTGAAGAACAATGAGTCTCATCCTATGCCCAAGGTGCTCGGGTGGAGAGATGCAAAGATACACACCTGACTAGCCGTCCCCACAGCCCTGCCCGTGCCTGTAGCCGATGCTATGACAGTAGCCGACAGCCTGCCAGCATTCACTGTCCTGAAGGTTTCATGGTCCCTGCTCAGAGATGTGTCTCCCAGGGAGATCCTTCTCCCTGAACCTCATCTCCAGAGTACCCCCGCCTGCTCCCACGGTGCTCTGTGCGCTGTACCCATCCTCCCCCTTAATTTTCTTCCTTGCCCCCACACATACGCTGGTGTGTGATCCCTGTGCCTTTCTTGGCTTATTCATCCTCTCCATGAGAGCAGAGGCTGCTTTGTGCACCAAGAAATCTGTACACACGGATGTTCTGGAATCTGGTCTGGGAGCTTGGTATCCCAGAGCCTCTGTGGTTCCTGGCAGGTAATGGTCCTTTGTAGTTGTGTGTTGGATGAAGGACCATCATGAGGACTATGGAGGTGGATGCCATCGTCCTCACCTGGCCGCTCTCCAACCCTGGTGGTGACGAGGAGGCAGGGCCAACTCATAGCTTCTAATCACTTATGTCTATCACTGCTAGGCTAGAGATGTGGTGTGGTTTGGAGAAACTGGAAGAGTATCCCTTAGAAAGGGCAGTGGAGTTGAGACTCCAGCAAAGGTGTCATGTTGCCTTTGATCATCCCCCTGCCCTTGGCCTGGAATCCACGCACACCCCTTTCATCTGCACAGCTCACATCCACCTCGGTGCTGGGTCATATTTTGTCCTCATACTTCTAAAGTCAAATATGCAGCGGTTGGAGTTCTGAGACAGATGCAGAACTGCCAAGCAATCTGGACACACGAATGTTCTAGAATCTGGTCTGGGAGCTTGAAAGAAAGTGAAAGTGAAGTCGCTCAGTCGTGTCTGACTCTTTGCGACCCCATGGACTGTAGCCTACCAGGCTCTTCCGTCCATGTGATTTTCCAGGCAAGAGTGTTGGTCTGACACAGTTGTGGAAGCAGGGTGACCCTCTGTAGGGCTGTGGTTTTCACATGGTGCTGGAGCTTGAAGTCTTCCAGGGGCGGCTGCCAGCAAGAACGGACAGACCTGAAGTGTGGGGTGAAGAGCAGGCTGGCACCATGCCTGGGTCAAGACCAGGTTCATTCTCATTTCTTCCCCAGAGTGCTGTGGGTACTCCGAAGCAGCTGGGTCCTTCATCACAGAGGTAGACCCACAGCCCTGGCCAGGAGGGGGTGACCCCCAGGGGGACCAGGGAGGATGGAGGAGTTGCAGACCCAGCTGTTGCTTCCCCCAAAGTCATGAGTCATCAGTGAGCAAGAAGGCACGTGAGCTATGAAAGGGCTGCTTGCTACATTTCTGCCCTCAAATGTCCACCGGAGTCTCTCCATGGACCACCCTCATGGAAACCTGCAGGGAAAGTTGGATGTTTCTTCAGTAACCACTGTGGAAGGAGGAGAGGAGGCATGTAATGAGACAAAGCTTCCCTGGGAGGACCATCACCTAGTTATAAATTGTTTTAAAAATAAAGCAAGGCTTCCTTTAGATAAGAAAGGTATAAGCCAGGGCTGGTCATGTGTAATCAACTCCACAGGGCAAGGATGCACGGATACATCATTAAAAAATCGAGCTCTTCATTTGAAACCCTATCAGGGGTTCAGAGGAGTCACCTTCTGGCTTTCTGAAATCCCCTTGAGCTAGGAACCTGCTGATTCTTTCCAACCCTTCAATGCCTCTCCTCCCCAAGGTTGCTGGACCTGTGTCTGGGGATCTTCCAGCAGGTTCCATCACAAAAGGGACAGATGGGAACTGAAGATTCTGAGGGCTGCCTCCTGAGCTCCTTCTGTTATGCAGCTCCCTCTGCTGGAAGCACACCTTCTTGCCTGTGGACATCATTTGATATCCTGCCCAGTGTTGTTCAGTAGCAAAGAGTCGGACATGACTGAGTGACTGAACAACAACCACCAGGTGTTGTTTCCTCCAGGCAGTCCTCCTGGACTTCTGGGCTGGTTTAGGTGCCTTCCTCCGTCCTCATTTCTGGTCTCATTCTCCCCTCTGCTCACTGGACAGCGCTGCACTGGCCTTCTTCTATGTCTTCCCAAAGTCACCTCTGCCTGGAAGTTTCTTCCCAGGGCTGGCAGCTCTCAGCCTTCAGGTCTGAGCTCTCACTTCCTAGAGTGGGTGTTTTTGAGCACACATACTCACAGAGATGAATCTCAAACCCTTCACCTTCCTTCCTTTGGGGCAACACAGAACACAGTCTGAAGTACTTGTTGATGTCTGCCTGTGGTTAGGATGTGAGCTCTGTGGGGCAGAGACTTCGACTGTCACTGCTGTATTCCTGGCACTTAGAACAGATGGGCTGCCCAAACCAGTCAATCCTAAAGGAAACCAACCCTTAATATTCATTGGAAGGACTGATGCTGAAGCTGCAGTATTTTGGCCATCTTATGCATAGAGTCTTTTCAGGAAGAAGTACAAGGTGGAATCAAGATTGCCGGGAGAAATATCAATAACCTCAGATATGCAGATGACACCACCCTTATGGCAGAAAGTGAAGAGGAGCTAAAAAGCCTCTTGATGAAAGTGAAAGAGGAGAGTGAAAAAGTTGGCTTAAAGCTCAACATTCAGAAAACGAAGATCATGGCATCCGATCCCATCACTTCATGGCAAATAGATGGGGAAACAGTGGAAACAGTGTCAGACTTTATTTTGGGGGCTCCAAATCACTGCAGATGGTGACTGCAGCCATGAAATTAAAAGATGCTTACTCCTTGGAAGAAAAGTTATGACCAAACTAGATAGCACATTCAAAAGCAGAGACATTACTTTGTCGACTAAGGTCTGACTAGTCAAGGCTATGGTTTTTCCTTTGGTCATGTATGGATGTGAGAGTTGGACTGTGAAGAAGGCTGAGCGCCAAAGAATTGATGCTTTTGAACTGTGGTGTTGGAGAAGACTCTTGAGAGTCCCTTGGGCTGCAAGGAGATCCAACCAGTCCATTCTGAAGGAGATCAACCCTGGGATTTCTTTGGAAGGAATGATGCTAAAGCTGAAACTTCAGTACTTTGGCCACGTTATGCGAAGACCTGACTCACTGGAAAAGACTCTGATGCTGGGAGGGATTGGGGGCAGGAAGAGAAGGGGACGACAGAGGATGAGATGGCTGGATGGCATCACTGACTTGATGGACGTGAGTCTGAGTGAACTCCGGGAGATGGTGATTAACAGGGAGGCCTGGCGTGCTGCGATTCATGGGGTGGCAAAGAGTCGGACACAACTGAGTAACTGAACTGAACTGATGCATAGAGCCGACTCATTGGAAAAGAGTCTGATGGTGGGAAAAATTGAAGGCAAAACGAGAAGGGGGCAGCAGAGAATGAGATAGCTGGATGGCATCACCAACTGAATAAACATAAATCTGAGCAAATTCCAGGAGATAGTGAAGGACAGGGGAGCCTGGTGTGCTGCAGTCCATGGGGTGGCAAAGAGGCAGACATGACTTGACAACTGAACAACAAATATGGATGGGGCTTGCTATAAGGAGCTTAATACAGACAGATGATCTTTGGGATAACCAGAAAAAATTACTTCTTACACGAGAGCTCGAGTTGGTATGGGGTCATGCAGGTATGTAGCTCTTCTCCATGAGATGATTTAGACACTCAGATTCCTTCTTTTTTTTTCAAAGGCTTACTGTAAAAGATTACTTATTTATTCATCTGACTGCTCTTTGATCTTGGTTGCGGCGTGCGATGTCTTTAGTTGCAGCATGCAGAATCTAGTTGTCTGACCGGGAATGGAACCTGGATCCCGTGCATTGGGAGTGCAGAGTCTTAGCCACTGGACCACCAGGGTAGTCCCCGGCTCCTTCTGTCTTGTTGCTCTGCTGGCCCTCGAGAAGGGGAAAGGGAGAGGCAACTCCTTGACTGTGAGACCCAGGAGTCGCTCACATCACTTGTTCATATCGCACTGGGTGGGACTTAGTCCCTTGGCCATGCTGAGCTGCAAGGGATGCTCGGAAACGTAGTCTCTCTGGCAACCATGTGTCTAGCATAATATATTAGCTTTATTATTTTAAAGCAGAAAGGATATTGGAGGAAAGGGAGCAGTCTCTGTTACAGTGCTTGATCACTGTTTGTTGAATAAATGAATAAATGAGTGAATGCCCCCTCCCATCCCAGCCCCTTGAGCATCTTTCTATCACAACACTAACAGCATTGTAATTTATTTATGACTTATCTACTTCCAAATTCCCAGTGCTTGGCCAGGGGCTGGTATATAACAGATGCAGAGCACAAGTTGAGTGAAACCCATCACCTGTATCGTAAAGGTTTTCCCTTAGCTCTGTGCCAGTTGATGGGAGTTGGGGGTCTGTCTTTAAGAAAGTTCTGTCAGTGAGCACAAAGAGCTTTTCCTGTGAATGCAGCTGAAAATGAAGTGTCCTATGAGACAGGTTTTGTCCCAGGAGCAGAGGTGAGGTGCGCAGGGCAGGGGAGCCCAGGGCCTCCTGTTTCTTTGGAGCTCAGGATCTAGCACCTTATCTTCTTGTCCTCCTCAGGAACATCCTTTGCTGCTTTCCTGGGGACCAAGGGGTGGAGGAGATGCTCCCATAAGGCCCTATTATTTAAAAAATATATAGGCCAGGTAACTTCTCTGTTACAGAGGGAAACGATTTCCTAGATGTGTGTGTTATCCACTCTTAGAAAATAGGAATAGAAGAACTTTTACAAAGTTGCCCCTGAGACATTCCTGTGGGATCCAAAGAATAAGAAAACCAGTAGGTGTATTGGCTTTGAAAGCCCTTTCACAGACAGAGGATGGCATGGCCCACTGGGGAAAGATGGCCTTTGGACTCAGGAAGGTATGGCTTTGTCACGTAGGAACTTGAGACCCTGAGTCTTCACCGCTCAGGTGATACCTCTGTGAAATAAGTATGATGACCCCTCCCTCATGGTCTGTGCCAGGGTAAAATGGTGGTGCCCAACCACAGGCTGGCCTTAGGACCTTTGCACATGCCCTTCTGTCTTCTGGGAAAGCCCCTGCCAAGTGTGACCTGCTACATTCCCACCGGGTGAGAAGGACCCTTCCGTGACCCACCAGTATGACCTAGGACAGTTCCTATCCTGTTTCTTATTATCTCTGGTCTTAATCGATGATTATTTGTGTGAGCGCTTGTTTTCTGTCTGTTTCATGACTGCAAGTCCCGTGAAGGCAGGGTGGTGTCAGTTTTCATCACCATTCTATTCTTTGTGCCTCAGCCAGCGCTGGGTGTGGAGTAGCTTCCCCACTGATACTGGTTCAGAGAATGGTCACGTAAGTAAGAGACTCTCTGTAAATGGAATCTCGCAACAGTGGTTTCTTACGGTGTAGAGAGTGTTTATGATCTTAGCTCTCTGGTGTCTAAGCTAGTCATTCTTCCTTTTAGACTTCTATGTGTAGTGTTTGTTTAGACTGCTATGTATATTCCTAGGATTCTATGAAATATTTTAGCATTTGTGGATGACTGAACCGCAGATGAGATCAGTCCACTTGAAAGGAGATATACAGAGGGATGGTTGGGGGCACACTTGAGCCAGATGGCCTGGGTTGCAGTCTCAGCCCCTTGGCATTGTAGCTGTGTGATCTCAGCTGAGCTACTTACCTTTTCTGAGTCTGTTTCCTTACCTGTACAATGAAGATTATAGCATCCCACCCCTGTCCCCCACCATCAGTTTGTTATGAGGACTGAATGAGCTAATGGAGACGAAAGGTTTAGAACAGTGCCGGGAACATGGGAAACACTATCTAAGATTTGTTTTTAAAAAAAGTTGCATCTTCAGCATCTTCTTCCCCTGAACTTTTGAAACTGAGGTTCTTTGACTCTAATTGAAATTGTGGTTGAACCGAAAGGGAGAAAAAGCCACAGGAGGAATAGGAGCCAGGCATGTCTGGGGCCCTTGGGAGCTCTTGGTGGATAAAAAGTGACACCTCTAGTGTTGCTTCGTCTCCTCCTGGAACACCAGACCCCTCTGTCCTCCGAACGGTCCTCCTCGCGTGGTTTCTGAATTATACTGCAGATGCTGTTAGCAAACTGTGTATCCTCACAGACTGCCGGAGGGCTGGCATTTGACAGGTAATTCTCTTCCCTTGTTTCCTGGGGGTATCTTAATTATGGCTTTGCGGGCTTGGGTTTTTCATCTCTGGTATCATACTCCGCCATCAGAGGTGCCTCAGTCAGTGATCAAGGGGCGTGATAAGACTACTGGTGAAGCAGAAGAACATGTCCCGGCGCTCTGCGCTGGGCTTCTCCGGGGTCTTCTGATGAAGGGTCTTGGGAAAAATGAGGATCACTGTGACACAATAAACACAGCAGGAGCCCTGCTCTAGACCAGGAGTCAGCAAGCTTCGGTGCAGGGCTGGCTGGGAGATGCACACCGGGAGCCCTGCTCTAGACCAGGAGTCAGCGAGCTTCGGTGCAGGGCTGGCTGGGAAATGCGCACCGGGAGCCCTGCTCTAGACCAGGAGTCAGCGAGCTTCGGTGCAGGGCTGGCTGGGAAATGCGCACCGGGAGCCCTGCTCTAGACCAGGAGTCAGCGAGCTTCGGTGCAGGGCTGGCTGGGAAATGCACACCGGGAGCCCTGCTCTAGACCAGGAGTCAGCAAGCTTCGGTGCAGGGCTGGCTGGGAAATGCACACCGGGAGCCCTGCTCTAGACCAGGAGTCAGCGAGCTTTGGTGCAGGGCTGGCTGGGAAATGTTCCAGGCTGTGCAGATGTGCTGGTCTGTGTCAAAGCCAAGCTCTGCTGCTGCAGCATGGTAGCGGGCAGAGGCCACGTGTCAACCATGGGTGTGGCTGTGTTCTCTTCTCTACTGAGTCGTGTTCCCACCTCCTGCCCCAAATTCCTGTGTTGAAGCTCTGCCCCACCGCAGTGTGACTGTAGTGGACACAGGGCCTGTAAATAGACCCCTGATGGCTCAGTGAGTAAAGAATCCGCCTGCCAGTTGGGGAATGTGAGTTTGATCCCTGGGTTGGGCAAGTCCCCTGAGTAGAAAATGCCAACCCACTCCAGTATTCATGCCCAGAGAATCCCATGGACAGAAGAGCCTGGTGGGCTACAGTCCATGGGATCACAAAGAATTGAACACGACCGACTAAGCATGAGGCCATAAGAGTACGTCCCCGAGCCGCCAGTAAGAGTGATGTCTTTGTACGAAGAGGAAATTTGGACACACGAAGAGACAGCAGGGCCTTGTGCTCACAGAGGAAAGGCACACGGGGCCACAGCGAGAAGGGGGCCATCTGCAAGCCCAGAGGGGCCTCAGGAGAGGCCAGCCCCTGACACCGTGACCGTGCACTGCCAGCCTCCAGGACTGGGAACATAAGTTTCTGTTACTTAAGCCTCCCTGTCTGTGGCATGTTGTCACAGCAGCCCTAGGAGACGGAGCCAATGCCAATAGAACTGTATTTACAAAAACACAGTGGAGGGCTGTCAGCATTAAAGAAAGCAATAGAAGTTTTGGATCACATATTCCGGGCCAGGTGCTGGTGGCCTAAGGGGGAACGGGGCACATATTCTCTGCTGGAGTGGAGGTGACCTTCTCATTGGGGAGACAGTCAACAATGGCACAGATACACAGCCAAGCTGATCCCAGGTAGAGCTCCCTACTCTGCAAAGAACCGGCTAACGTGACGGGGTGACAGCTGGGTGAGGGGCAGGGAAGAATGGTCAGGGGTCCTCTGAGGAGGTGATGCTTGAAGTTCAAGGTCTAGGAGTATAGCGTCCTGGGCAGACAGCCAGCCAGCCAAAGACCAGAGGCATGATCAAGGATGGTAGGTTGGAGAGCCTGGTAGTAGCCACAGGCATGGAAGGATCCAGGGCACTTATCCCAGGGAGGTACTGACTTGTTGTCCAGAGGGGTCACCTGCAGAAGGCGCCTCTGCCGGCATCAGGCCTTCCTCTCTGTTACTTCAGGGCCGGCCCGCCTAGGGTTACTCTCTCCATTCCCGTTGCTGCGCCCTGCTCCTACCGCCCCGTGGGCTCACACGGGCACGATGGCTTCTCTGCCTTCTGCTCCTTCCTTCTCCCTGTTCCCGTGTGTGCTCCTCCATCTTGGCTTTTCCTGCAGCCTCCAGGCAGGCAGAATGATGAACACGAGGCCGCTGTGTGGTGAGCTCGGAAGATGGCAGGAAGTGAGCGCTGCCAAGGCCACGTGCAAAGTCATCAGAGGGCTCAGAGCAGAGGCAGGGTTTAAAGGCCCCTCTGGCTGTCAGGTGGGAAGTAGACCATGCTGTGTGGCCAGGGCAGAAGCCCCATGTCCCTCGGGATTAGACGCATCTCACTTTATTATGTGATTCTGTTTTTAAACTAGTAAGTGAAATTTGACCTGTACACTTCCGGCTCAGTTTGCTTCCTACCTGCTTTGTTTGGAGGAAATCTAATCACAGTCATTCCCCTCCCACCCACCCTTGTCCTCCAGAAGGTTCTCTCTCTATCTGTCATTCCCAGGGCTTCTCCTGCATTGCAGGTGGATTCTTTACAGTTGGAGCCACCAGGGAAGCCCTCATAGACGATGCTTGTCCTCCAGAAGGTTCTCTCTCTATCTGTCATTCCCAGGGCTTCTCCTGCATTGCAGGTGGATTCTTTACAGTCGGAGCCACCAGAGAAGCCCTCATAGATGATGTCAGGTATTAAACAATTAAATGTGCCCTGGATTGCTCACAAGGCAAGGAAGTGTGGTTCCCAGGGCTTCTTCAGGGAAAGGACTCCATGCACAGATTGTAGGCAGGCAGGGGCCGTGCTTGGCCACAGGCCTCCAATGTGGTGCTCCCACCTTTCCCATCACGGGTCCTGCCCCCTGAGCTGGCGGTCCCCTTCCTCCATCATCTTCTCATCCCCTGACAGCTTTCTGTCATGGCTCTTTTCCACGATCCTCATGAACAGCCCATCCTTTCTTTTCCTGTCCCGTTTTTTTTTTTTTTTAAATTATTTTTTGCTGTGCTGGGTCTTCATTGCTGTCCACGGCTTTCTCTAATTGTGGTGAGCGGGGAATACTCTTTGTTGAAATGCTTGAGCTTCTCATCGCAGTGGCTTCTTTTGTTGCAGAACATGGGCTCTTGACACATGGACTTCAGGAGTTGCTGCCCGTGGGCTCAGTTGCAGCTGCTGGGTTTTAGAGCGCTGGCTCATTAGTTGTGGTGCACGGGCTTAGCTGCTCCATGGGATGTGTGATTGTCCCAGACTGGGGATCAGACCTGTGTCTCCAGCATTGGCAAGTGGGTTCTTGACCACCAGGAAGTCCCCCACCCTGCCCCTTTCCTGTATGCTGGGGCTTAGTGACTCATCTAGAGGTGCTGGGGAGTTTGAGCAGCTGGGCCCCAGACCCAGGGACCACTCGAGTACCTGCTGGCCTTTCCTGGGTTCTGGTCTGGAGACCCACAGTGACAGCTACCCTTCCATCCCCTGAAGCTGGAAGGCACTGCTTGTCCAGCCACGGAGAGCACCTCAAGTGCCCACTTCTTCACTGTGAGCAATCCAGGGCACATTGAATTGTTTAATGCCTGACACCGTCTGCGAGGGCTTCCCAGGTGGCTCCGACAGTAAAGAATCCACCTGCAGTGCAGGAGACGTGGGTTCGATCCCTGGGTTGGGAAGATCCCTGGAGAAGGGGACGACAACCCACTCCAATAATCTTGCCTGGAGAATCCCATGGACAGAGGAGCCTGGCAGGCTGCAGTCCGTGGGGTCACAAAGAGTCAGACACGATCGAGCGACCAACACTTTCACTTTCATTGTCTATGAACGTAGGGTGAAAGTGCCTGTCTGTATTAGGCACCATTGTATACATGGCGGCTTGCATACAGTGGACACTTAATAAACGTGGAATGAATATGAAATGAATCAAATATGAATTATTAACCGGGTGACCCTGGCCACGTTCCTGAAACAATCTAAGCCTCAGCAGCTTAGAGAAGTGGTACAGGCAGCAGTTCCAGGAAGTATCGGCTCTGTGTTCGGCACGTGTTGGCTCAGATCCCTCCTGTACCAGCCCTGGAGGGAGGGGTTCTTCTGGCTCTGTGGGCTATGGAGGCATTTAATCAGGAAGAAGGAAGAACTAGCATTCTCTCTCTTAGAAATTTTCCTGGACGGGGAAGACTGCTTGGGCTCGGCCGGCGTGAGTTTGTCAGGGCAGGTTCCAGCAGGAGGTAGCTTCCAGCAGGAGGTCAGGGTACAGGCTGAAATGCCCCTCCTGCCAGCCACGGGCTTCCCTCATCACCGGCCTCACCTGCTCCCCGGAGTTGCTACTTTTCCACAGCTGAGCCCAGCTCACTCGACGAGCCAGTACTGAGGAAAACTGGTGGCTCTAGGCTGACCCATTGGCTTGTTTTTTTACTCAGTGAAATATGGAGAGATTGATTTGTGAAGAAGCAGACGGAACAGACACAAAGGACACGTGTTTGTCCCAGTGTTCCCACCGAGGACCTGAGCCGGAACCCGTCGTCCCAGTCCTGCTGGTGGTGGCAGTGGAGCGGGGAGTTCCCTGACTGTCTAATCCCATCATGTGTTCCACCCTGGAGCCAGGAGAGGAGCCTAAAGAATTACGTAGGGTCTCCAGTGGGAGTCAGAGGCCATCTGACAGGACAAGGAATGGATGCTGGGGGTGGGGGACACCAGGTGATCGCTGCGGATCTTGTGGGGTCCTGCCCCTTGGGAAAGTAGAAGCTGGTCCTGGGTAGCTGAGCTGCTTTGATGGAACACCCCAGTTGATAAAAAGGAATCTGCAGTGTACCTCTTTGTTTGCAATATGCATAGATTATTTATGAGACAAAGCAAAACCCTGAAACCTTTTAAGATGTCAGGTAGAACCAGATCTAAATTGAAGCACCCGTGTTTCTTTCTGCATCCCTGGGGATTGTCTTGAGCACCCTGTTCCGACGACCCTCATGAAGATGCATTTACCTAAGGCTGAGTCATCACCTGCCACGTATCTTCACACCGTCACCTTGAGTTGAGTCATTCCTATTTGACTGTCATGATTTTTGCCGTATCTGCCCACCAGTACCAATTTAATATTTTCTCTAAATTGGTTCTCATTTTTTACCTAACGTAAATTTATTTATAAGAAAAACCAGTACTGTCCTTTGCCCTCAAGAGAAAACAATTGCAAATACCGTGATGAATACAAAACAACTGGCCAGAAACTGTAGCCTGCCCAGAGGTGAAAAGGGAGATGAGCACCAAGCTGAGTCTTCAGAGAGGCCGAGAATGTATTCAGGGAACTTTGTCTTTGGAGCTCAGTGTTGCTCTCTGGTGTCCAGACTCCGCAGAAAATGACCCTGGGTTCAGAGTTCCCTGCTTGGGGAGACACTAGTAGAGTGGTTAAGGGTTTGTGCTCTTGAGAGGCATGTATATGAGTTTGAATACCGACTTTATCACTTCTCTCCCGTGCCTCAGTTTTCCCATCTGTAATATGGGCCTACCTCCTAGGTTTGCTGAGGGTAGATAGAATGGGATTTTCAAATTCTCTGCATAACAGGCAGTTGATAGATGCCAGCTTGTATTATTAGTTGGTTGGTTATTTGAGCCATCCCAATTTTCCTTCGTGACTCAGTCCATTTTCTCAGCATTCCATGGATTTTTAGGCAACTCTTTAGTTTTGAGGACCGTATCTTTGGAGTCTAAGAAGATAGAGCAGCTCGTCGCCAGCTGGTCCCTGGGTGCTGTAAAGGTGGCCTCAGCAGCACAGACCCCAGCGAGGTCCAGGCTGGGAATCGGATGGTTGAGGGAGGCCGTGGGAGGACTGTGTGGGAGACGGGAGTGTCCAGAGAGGATGGCCCTGGGCTAGTGCCAGCTGACTCTTGCCCTGGGGAACGCTTTTTGCATTTACATGTTGGCACCTGGCTAATGTTTTCCTTCTGTAGGTTATACAGAGTGAGCAAAGCCTGTTTGTAATCCCTGGCCTGAGTTCATCTGGTGAAGCAATTCTCTCTAGTACTTTTGCCCCCACTTCACCTTTAGGGGGCTTCCCAGGTGGCTCAGGAGCATAGACTCTGCCTGCCAGTGCAGGAGACTTGGGTTTAATCCCTGGGTCGAGAAGATCCCCTGGAGAAGGAAATGGCAACCACTGCAGTATTCTTGCCTGGAGAGTCCCAGGGACAGAGGAGCCTGGCGGGCTTCAGTCTATAAGGTCGCAAAGAGTGAGACGCGCCTGAGCACACAGCACAGTTAGTTGACCTTGAAGCTTAAGTGTTGGTTCTTTGCTCATTTCCTAGCCCCTTTGTGGTAACCAGTGTGCCATGAACTCAGCTCAGAGCTGATAAGTGGTTTCTCCTTACCCAGCAATCCATTTCTCTGGGAAATTGCTGAAACCTCCCAGGCTGCTTGGACATTCACTTTTAAAGCCCCAGTAACTCCATCAGGTAATGAAAGATGTTGAGAGAAATTAGAGAATCAGAGAAAGCAACAGCAAAGTTTCAACCAGGACACAAGCTCTGAGTGACTTCACCCAGAAGGCTCTTTCTCTCCCTCTGGCCCCTTACATACTCCTCCCTAATGGTAAGTATGTTGCACTAACATTGCAAAGCAGTTGCCTTGTGAAAGTAACAGAAACCATTTCAACTGACTTTCCTTTGCAAAATTTTGCCCTGGGAAAAGAGAGTCAAAATCTAAGAATGCCTCCATTTTGGTTGCCTCCACTCCAGTCAACCCCTCTGACTGTCATTGATAAGAACAGCAGCATTGTTAGAATGTCACAGGCATTTATTTGCACGATATCAAGAGCAGATCTTAATTTGACAAGGAAATCTGCCAAAAGAGGGAGGAATGGAAAGCCAGCATGGGGTGACTTGGGAAAGGTTTGTTTTGTAAAAATTAGTTACATGCATCCCAGCAGCTCTTCTTTGAAGGTTAATTGTGATACAGACTGTTAGAAAAAAACCTAATTAATAATAACAGGGGAAAAAAAGCTACATTTAAGTAATATCAAGGTTGTGACAAGCACTTTATAAAACCAAGCATTCAACACGTAAGGTTTAGGCTTGATCTTCCAACCTGTGGCCCATTGTTCCCAGGTGGTGAAGCAGATAAAATGCATTAATTAAATATTTGGGAAGCACTTTGCTGGTTCTTCTTATTTATTATCTTGTATGAGTTGACATCTTGGCAATGCCTGAGAACAAAAGAACCTGCAGAGAATTTGATTTGTTCTTTATTTTATCTGGCGGATTAGCTTTAAATACAATTTTTTTTCTCTCTCTTTTTTATCTTTTCTCCTGTCAGGGTGTGAAGGGCAGTCTAGAGTTGGGGAGAGACCTGGAAGGGTTGAATGGGGTGGGCTTGGTGTGAGGTCAAGAGCTGATAGCAAGGTTGGCAAGCTCCCATTAAAAAAAAAAAGAAAAATATTTATTATTTTTGGCTGGGCTGGGTATTTGTTTCTGCGAGGGCTTTCCTTTTTTCTTTTTACCATGAAACAGAGATTATTATTATTTGCCACTTTATTTATCTTTTAATTGAAGGATAATTGCTTTACAGAATTTTGCTGTGTTCTGTCAAACCTCAACATGAATCAGCCATAGGTATACATATATCTCCTCCCTCCTGAACCTCCCTCCCATCTCCCTCCCCATCCCACTCCTCTAGGTTGTTACAGAGCCCCTGTTTGAGTTCCCAGAGTCAGAGAGCAAATTCCCTTACATATGGTGATGTCAATTTCCTTGTTACTCTCTCCATATACCCCACCCTCTCCTTTCTCCACTCCCCCCGACCCCCACCCATATCCGTAAGTCTCTTCTCTATGTCTGTTTCTCCATTGCTGCCCTGCAAATAAATTGATCAGTACCATCTTTCTAGATTATATGCATCAGTATACGATAGTTATCGTTCTCTCTCTGACTTACTTCACGCTGTATAACAGGCTCTAGGTTCGTCTACCTCATTAGAACCGAGTCAAACGTGAGCTTTTATCTAGTTGTGGTGAGTGAGGGCCGCTTCGTTGCAGTGCGCGGACTCCGCATTGTGGTGGCTTCCCTCGTGGAGCACAGGCTCTGGGACACGCAGGCTTCAGGAGCTGCAGCTCCGGGCTCTGGAGCAGTTGTGGCTCGTGGGCCCCTAGAGCCGGCTCATGGCTTAGTTGCTTCGCAGCGTGTGCACTCTTCCTGGCTCAGGGATTGAACCCTGTCACCTACATTGGCCGCTGGATTCTTAACCACTGGACCACCAGGGCAAGCTCTCTGTAAAGGGCCAGATAATTTGTTCAGCTTTACAGCCACGTGGTCACCGTGGCATCTGCTCATCTTTGTGGATGTCACAGAAAGGACTCAGCAGGGCTGTGTTCCAAAGAGACTTGCTGTACAAAAACAGCAAGGCTGGCTGTGGCCCATGGGCCATAGTCTGTCAACCCCAACTGGAGTCCGGAGTCAGATGGCCTGGGTTTGAAGCTAGGTCACTCGCAAGTCTGCAAGCCTGAACTAGTGCTTTCAGTTTTTTAGAGTTAAATGAGGATAATAATGTACCCGGTCTCACAGTGGGTCAGTGAAGAGGGCACAGGGCCTGGAAGCCGTGTGCACACAGCGGGTGGGGTGGGTGTGTTGTGGTGATCCTGGCTGGGGTCAGTGGAGGCGACCCCATTTGGCTGGAACTTGGTGCGTTTATTACTGTGGACCATTGTCAGAGACATTTGGGAAATACTGGACTGGGCTGGAGGCAGCTGCTAAGAGTGGGGAGACGTACTGGAGGCTTCCTGTAGGGTTGAGGGGCCTCTGGGCTGTGGTGTTAGAAAACTGGGGGACTCAGGATTTCATGTCTTCTGTGTGAGTCACCTGTGTGGTCAGCATTGATGCTGAGACAGCCCCTGGGCAGCTTTGTTTGTAGATCATATTTGTTGTTGTTACATGCTAGTCATGTTCGACTCTTTGTGACCCCATGGCTATAGCATACCAGGCTTCCCTGTCCTTCACTATCCCCTGGAATTTGCTCAAGCTGTCCATTGAGTCAGTGATGCCATCCAACCATCTCATCCTCTGCCACTCCCTTCTCCTGCCCTCAGTCTTTCCCAGCATCAGGGTCTTTTCCAATGAGTCAGCTCTATGCATCAGGTGGCCAAAATACTGGAGCTTTAGCTTCAGCATCAATCTTTCCAATGAGTATTCAGACTTGATTTCCTTTGGGATTGACTGGTTTGATCTCCTTGCTGTCCAAGGGGCTCTCAAGAGTCTTCTCCAGTGCCGCAGTTTGAAAGCATCAGTTCTCTGATGCTCAGTCTTCCTGATAGTCCAACTCAGATCACTGGGTTTATGTTAAGCTTCTGAGCCATCAGCCTTGGCAGCAGGTTGGGAGCTCCTCTAATTTGGGGAGATTGGAGGGAATATTAATTGGCTCAGGCCACCATGACCAAATGTCACAGGCTGGGTGGCTTAAATGACATGTTTATATTTTCTCCCAACCCTGGGAGCTGGGGTATCTGAGACTGGGGTGTCAGCAGAGGCACTTTCCTCTGGGGCCTCTCTGCTTGGCTTGTAGACAGCGGCCTTCCCTGCATGGTCTTCCCTCTGGCTGTGCCCATGTCCCAATCTCCTCTTCTAAGGACACCAGTCATATCGGCCTAGGGCCACCCTGGTGACCTCAGTCTCCAATACAGTCACATTCTGATATCCTGGGGCTTAGGATTTCATTCCGCTATGTGAATTTGGTGAGAACACAGTTCAGATCCTAACAGGTGGAGTCTCTGGGCACATAAAAAGTGTGTGAGTGAGAGAAAGTGTGCGGGAATCAGAGATTGCAGGGCACTGGTGGGAAGACTCAGGAAGGCTGCTAAATTGGGCCACGTGCTGGGCTAGCTCCAGGGAGGTGGCCGTTTTGGTTGAGGTACCAGTATCATCTTACTGAGTGTCACACAGCCAGGGTCCTTTGTGCTGAGTCACGATCCTCTCGACTTCCATAGGACCTTCCCATGGAGCTCAACCCCACTCAGGGACCATATTCACACAGCGTCACAGCCAGACAGTGGCAAGAGCAGCATCATGAACTCGAGCTGTACCCCTGGGTATAGCTTTCCTAAGCCTCAGTCTTCTCACCTGTAAAATGGAGTTGCATATACAACTTAGTGAGTCTTGGGACAACTTAGTGAGAATCTGCATGTAGAGATTTATAAGCCTCCTGCACGGTATACTTTGTGAACTGAGGCTGTTCTGTTATGACAGCTACAGTCACATCTTGCTTTACTGAGCTTCACCGACACTGTTTTTTTACAAGTCAAAGGTTGGTGGCAGCCCCGTGTCGAGCAAGCCTATTGGTGCCCTTTTCCAGCAGCATCTGCTCACTTCCTGTCTCTGTGCCACATCTGGATAATTCCCCAGATATTTTAAGCTCTTTTACCATTTTTTAAAGTTCATTTTTGGCTGCGCTAGGTCTTCATTGCTGAGCGGACTTTCTCTGCTTCTGGTGGCTGGGGCTGCTGCGTTGCGGTGCACGGTCTTCTCATTGTGGTGGCCTCTGCTGCTGTGGAGCACGGGCTGTGGGTGTGCAGGCTTAGTATCTGTGGCACATGAGCTCAGTTGCTCCATACCGTGTGGAATCTTCCTGGAGCAGGGATTGAACCTGTGTCCCTTCCATTGGCAGAGGGACTCTTAACTGCTGGACCACCAGGGAAGTCCCTATTTCAAATTTTTTTATTATTATCATATCTGTTATGGTGATCCGTGTTCAGTGCTTTTGAAGGGTCTGTTGCAAAAAGATTATGACTTGCTGAAGGCTCAGATGCTGGTTAGCGTTTTTAGCCATCAAGTATTTTTTTTTTAACTGAGGTTTTTTTTTTTTTTTTTTTTTCCTTTTCTCAAAGACACAATGATATTGTGCCCTGTAAGTAGACTGCAAGACAATGTGAACGTAACTTTTATACGCACTGGGGAATCAAAAACCCTGAACTCTGTGTGATTCGCTTTGTCGTGGTGATCTGGAACCAAACCTACAGCATCTCTGAGGTCTGTCTGTATTGCTCTTGTTGTTTGACGACTATAATTATGAGTGAAAAGTGAAAGTGTTAGTCACTCAGTCATGTCTGACTCTTTGCGACCCCATGGACTGGAGTCTCCCAGGCTCCTCTGTCCATGGAATTTGCCAGGCAAGAAAACTGGAGTGGATTGTCATTTCCTTCTCCAAGGGATCTTCCCGACCCAGGAATTGAACCTGGGTCTTCCGCATTGTAGGCAGACTCTTTAGGGTCTGAGCCATACCCTCAGCCAAAGATGTTTCTGCTTTGTTAGTATCTTAGTCTTTCAGATCAAGATTGTTTTTTAAAGTGGCTAATTCTAAAACAGACTCAGTGGTGTTCCCAAGAATCTTAGAGCTAAATGGAAAGGAAATTCTTCCACAAGCTCAGTAGCAGGGTCTGGGCTGATTGACACCCCTAGTGACAGTGTTTTTCATTCTGGCAACAACTGTTGGGAAACAGAAGCACAGGCAGTGGCCCCGGCCTCGAAGCACCTGACTCTTGGCCTGGGTGAGACTGCAGATGGTAAGACTTCCTAGAGCATGACCGATTCCTGGTGCCCGGGATTTGTGCGACTCCGTCCCCAGAGGACCAGACTCTCTGAGTCATCAGTCACCTTCCTGTAATGTCACCATGGTCACGTCTTCTGTGAGGAGGAATTGTACATCCCTTCCCCTGGGCACTCTGTTTTTTTGGAGTACATTTCTATCACGGTTCCTGTGTCTTATTTTTTATGTCTGTGTCTCACTTTTGTCTTTGTTATGAGTGCCAGAAACCCATCTTAAAATGATTTAAGCATCGCTAAGCAAGAGTTTTCCAATGAGTCAACTCTTTGCATGAGGTGGCCAAAGTATTGGAGTTTCAGCTTTAGCATCAGTCCTTCCAAAGAACACCCAGGACTGATCTTCAGAATGGACTGGTTGGATCTCCTTGCAGTCCAAGGGACTCTCAAGAGTCTTCTCCAACACCACAGTTCAAAAGCATCAATTCTTTGGCGCTCAGCCTTCTTCACAGTCCAGCTCTCTCATGTGAAGATTTGACTCATTGGAAAAGACCCTGATGCTGGGAGGGATTGGGGGCAGGAGGAACAGAGGACGACAGAGGATGAGATGGCTGGATGGCATCACCGACTCGATGGACGTGAGTTTTCGTGAACTCCGGGAGTTGGTGATGGACAGGGAGGCCTGGTGTGCTGTGATTCATGGGATCGCAAAGAGTCAGACACGACTGAGCGACTGAACTGAACAGGGTTTACTGGCTCATGCCGCAGAGTGTTCTGAGAGAGGCGGCTTCAGGTCCGGCTGGATGTGGACCCTGATGGGCTGCTGTAAGGCCGCACTGCCCCTGCTGGCTCAGTGGCCTTTCCTCACTTCACTGTGTCCTCAGGGCCTCTTCATCCAGAGAGGCAGGATCAGCACCACGACTTCAGGCTTCCATGCTAGCGGCTCAGCAACCCCAGCTGAAGACCTGCAGTGGCGTCTCCATGGGCACTTGGAGCAAACTCAGTAGGCTGGCCAGATCCAGGCACTGGGCTTAGCCCCTGGTGCCATAGGCACTAGAGGCAGGCAGATCATGGTTTCCCCAACAAAATGGTCATGTCATCACCAGTAGTCAGACAGGAGACATCTTCTTAAGCTCAATGGGGTCAGGAGCTCTGACCTCGTGGGTTCTGTTGTCTCAGCGCCTTGCAGAGTGCCTGGCGGATAAATCCAAGGCACTGAAGCAACTTGTCACATGAAGATAATTTGGATCCTCACTTGGACTCTCCTGTTGGCTTTGGTGATTGTATCTTTCAGTGGCATAAGTGATCTGAGAGTGATTGGCACCCTGTACAGCCCCATGAAGTAAAAAGGAGATGCCCTGCAGATATGCTGTGTGATCGTGATGTTTCTTAGCTTCTCTGAGCCTCAGTTTTCTCACCTGTGAACTGGGGACAACAGTCCCCACAGTTGTAAGACCTCACAGAAGACCTCTTACACTGTGTTTGGAGAATTAAATAATTAACAGCAGAAGTGTTAGCTACTTTTGTCATTGTTACTGCTGCTGTAAACATATCATTACTCTTCCACTCGCCATAGAAAGGAAGTGGGGATCTGGGAAGACGGGCTTTTAGTCTGGCTTAGAATGGCAAGGCAGGGTGTGTGTGCACACTTGTGTACCTGTGCACGCATTTATACATGTCCTGGCCTCATTGCCAAATGATTGCATGGGTTTTCCCCTGCTTGAAATGCCATCATTTTCCCTGGATTCTGAGCAAATTAACATTTGCTTCTCACCAAGATGGCTCATTAGTGTCATGCCTGTTACGAATGTCTTGTTAAAGCAGTTTTATTGGTGATATTTTAAAAATGGGTTACTCTCTGTGTATCCCTTTTGCCTGTTGGATGATGCCAGCAAATCTTCCCCAGTCCTGATGTGGTTTTAAAGCCATGACCACAAAGCTTGAGAAGGACCTGGTGCTTGGTGGGATGGCTGTGCCCCCCGTCCCTCAGCCCCTGGTCCTTTGGCAAATGCTTTTGGCTCACGAGAACTCCCATCTTCAGGCCCACCTTCCAAGTTCGCCCGCATCTCTAGCTCCTGGATGGACCCCCATCTCTCTGTTACTCTTGCAGCCTGATCTCTGTTGCTCCCCTGCTCCCGCCCTTGATTCTGCAGACCCTGCCCTCCTCCTCTGTGCTCACAGTCCCATCTGCATTTCTACTGTTTCCTCTGGGCTTCACCTGCTCTCTCTCCTCCTCAGGACTTCTGCTTCAGCTTCAAGCCTCTGCTCCAAGCCAGCTCCTCTCCTGGGCCAACTTCAAGGCCCCCATGTGAGCCCTGCTCACGTTGTTGTTGGGTGCCCGCCCAAGTCGGGAGGAGACGGGCGGATGGAGGAAGGGAGGGTGGGGTGCGGATGGTAACGCCTCTGATGCACTGGGTGCCGTGTGTGCGGTTGCTGTATGGTGGTGATGGTTTTCCAGTTTGAGAGACAGGAAACCTGAAGGTTGGAGAGAGTCAATAATGTGACCCATGACTTGTGATGATGAAGTGTTGCTTTCTGATTTTGACGGTTCATTCATTCATTCAGCAGCTTTATTTTTTTTTATCAAGCACTTATGATGGCCCCAGCACCTTTGCATTTGCTGGGCAGGTAGCTGTGAACAAAAGGCTCTCTTGCTTTGGGGGTTCACAGTCCAAGCTTAAATCCAGTTCTGTCTGACTCCAGGATGTCGGTTCTTTTTAGGGCACCGCATCAGCCATAAGGATTTCTTCCCAAGCAGGTGATCAGGTCCTACTTGGACCAGAACCCCCATCCTCCACAGAGCCTTCATTTGGGGGAGCCTGGGTGGGAGCAGGGAGCTGCAACACCCACAGTGTTGAATGGCTGATTGAGAAAGAGCGGGTTTGGCCAAGTCCCGTCCGGCCGTCCTCAGAAGTCCGGTCGAGAGTGATGGGAGCAGCTGTCGACCCCGCTGCACGCAGCCGTCTGCGTTCCCCGTTTGTCGCTGTCGTTTCACGGCTCCGAGCGCACCCTCACGGGAATCCTTGTTGTTTCCTGCTGTAGCTGATGGGCCGATTTGTTAAATATCTCAGTTGTTTAATTTTGGGGTAGCCTTTTAGAAAGAAAAATAAAGATGGATCGTTGCTTTCAGCTTAAAGGAAACAAATAGGAAACCATGCTTCAAAAGACAGGGTCCCCTCGGAAGCCATCCCCTCTAGAGTTCCAAGTTTTGACTGAAGACAAGTGTAATGAAATGATGAATGTTGATTTAAAACCGTAGGCAGTCTGAAGAGCTTTGGGAGGGGGATTTTAGAAGGAAGATGAACCCGCCCTCTTTTCTCGGAGCAGCTTACCCCGCAGTTGCTTGTTTATGGCCTTTTGATGGAGACTCCTGGAGACTGGAGTCTGGGCTGGGCTTCTGTGAGGTTCCCCCTCCTCTGTAGACGGTCCCACTTCAGGGAAAAATATTACTAAGGCACATTTGGACATTACCATATGCGAGGCACTGCATAAAGCACTCAACACAAATTATCTCTAATCTCGATCTGTACAGCAGATGGTTGAAAGCGGACATGGTTCTGATGACAGCAGATTCCTTCCCTCGAAGATGAATTCATTTGTGAAGTGAAAGTGAAAGTCGCTCAGTCATGTCCTACTCTTTGCAACCCCATGGACTAAACAGTCCATGGAATTCAGCAGGCCAGAATACTGGAGCGGGCCTTCTTTCCAGCGGGCCACTGGAGTGGAATTCATTTGTGGGACTCCTTTAAACCAGAGATCGAAATCTGGCCAACTGGGCCATGTCAAGCCCAAAGATCTGTTTCTTTTGGCTCCTGCCATTTTAAAGGTTGAATTTATTGATGATATTGAGCAACCCACCATTGAATTTCCCATAAAATCTGGAAAACACGGAGCAGTCCAGCAACAGCAGGTCTGTGCTCGCTCAGGGCCGAGCAGCGGCTGCCGTGTATCTAAGAGCCGCCCTGGCCACAGCTCTAGCCCACCTGGCCAGTTTCTCTCTCTGATTTTGCCCTCCTGATCCCTCAAGGCATTGGTCCCCCTCCTTCTCCCCTCCCACTTTACATTATCCAGTCTTCCTAGGCTCTCTTTTAGGGAGGGGTGTGCTTTTTCTCTGCTGCTGTGTAGGCTCTTCTCTAGTGGTGAACAGGGCTACTCTCCAGTCGTAGTGCACGGGCTTCTCCTGGCGGTGGCTTCTCCTGTTGTGAGCCCAGGCTCTAGGGCTCGTGGGTTTCAGCAGTTGCGGCTCCCGGGCTCCAGAATACCGGCTCAGTTGTGGCCCACAGGCTTCGTTGCTCCGAGGCATGTGGGGTCTTCCTGGATCAGGATCGGACCCGTGGTCTTCTACCTTGGCAGGTGGGTTCTTTTACCACTGAGCCACCAGGGAAGCCCCCTGCTGCCCAGGCTTTTTAAAGCAATGCTTTCTTCAGTTTGATTTCATATGGAAACTTTCAGGCATGTCATTCGTTCAGCAAATCTATGCCAGAAAATGAAATCTGCCAAGATGCCCGAGAGGTTGCTTGACTGTCGCTTCCTGACCTCTTCGGTGGGAAATGACTTAAATTGCAGCAGGGGAGGAAGTCAGGTCGGGTCAGCGGTGCTTCCCACAGGGGTGCCCCATGGAAGCGTGGCTCCTTTGGGATTCCCGTGGTCAGTCATGTCTCTGATGGCCAGGCTATAGATCCTCGAGGACTTGGGAGTCCAGGTGTGTGTGTGTGTTCCCATTGTGGAAAAGAATCATTAATTTCACTGGAAACTGTGGCTGCATGGAGTGTAAGAATTCGACTCATCCATCCAAGAAGGTGACAAGCAGTGCTGTTCAGCAGTCACAATATTGTAGCAGTTAATGCTGTTTGCAATTTCACTTTGTGCCGGCCGGTGTGCTGGGCACCTCAGCCAGACCATTTCAGTGATTTCTCCCCTTAAGACGGTCACGTGATCGTGCCTCTGGCTGATGAAGAAGTCAAGGCCCAGCAAGATTCATTGCAAACTCAGACCTCTCACGGGGAAGACCAGGAATGAACTAGCCTTCCCTGGTGGTTCATTGGCTAAGAATTTGCCTGCTAATGCAGGGTTCAGTCCCTGGCAGGGAAGATTCCATGGGCCGCAGGGCAGCTAAGTCTGTGAGCCACAGCTGCTGCGTCCTCACTCTGGAGTGCACTAGCCACGCACTGGGCCCGCACATTGCAGCTGCTGAAGCCCACGTGCCCTAGAGCCTGGGCTCTGCAACAGGAGGAGCCACCGTAACGAGAAGCGCACACACCACAACTAGAGAGTAGCCCCACACACTGCAGCGAGAGACAAGCCTGTTTGTGGCAATGAGGACATAGTACAGCCAGAAATAATTTAAAAAAGAGAAAAGTCAGGAATGAACCCAGGCTGTGGGACTCACCACCTCCACCCTCTCCTGCCTCCCGTGGACTGAGACCGACAAAGACCGTCCCATCTGGGTCTGAGTGTGTAGCAGTGACCAGGGCACTGTCTGTCTTTGTTAAACCATGATTGCTTTAGAGGAAGAATCAGGTTGGTGTTGAGAGAGATGGAAAAGCATAATGTTTTCATTTTAAATCAAATTAGACCATCCATCGCCAGAGATCCAGAGGCACTGATTACTCCCAGAACAACTAACAGAAGGTTGAAATGACTTAATACTGTGTCCTTCCAGCCTTTAGGGAGGAAGTTCTGGTTTGGAACTCAGTGTTGCACACATAGAGAAGGTGTTCAAAATAGAGTCTGCTCAGCATCTCCAGGCGGCATGGGAGCCATAAATAAGTCTGACTGCAGAGCCGTTCTTGGCAGGAATTAAAAAAAAACAATTCCTGTAGCAGGTGACATGACATGAAGCTCTGTTCGCAACACCCTGTGTGTGTGACGCCGTCATTCAGGTTGGCCCGGCCACACTGGCGCTTCCCATTGACTGCTCTTTGTGTTGGTGACTCTGATATCTTAAAGCTGTCCTCTTGCAGGACAGGGATCCATGTTAGGGGGCTTCCCAGGTGGCACAGTGATAAAGAATCCACCTGCCCATGCAGGAGATGCAGGTTCGATCCCTGGGTTGGGAAGATCCCCTGGAGAAGGAAACGGCAACCTACTCCAGTGTTCTTACCTGGGAAATCTCATGGACAGAGGAGCCTGGCAGGCTACAGTCCGTAAGGTTGCAAAGAGATGGACCTGACTGAGCAACTGAACACGCATGCACGTCAATATTACGAGACTCTGTCTTTCTTTATCCAGGGTTTGCGTTTAAACTCCTGATGCTCGTTTTGCGTTGTGTCTTCTGGAGGGATGGCAGGTGACATGTGCTTTGATGTCCCATTTTCGAGGTGGAACATCAAGGTAGGAGGAAGCCACATCTTCCTGCAGCCATCCCCTAGGGCTGATACTGGGAGAGGCTGCAGAAGGCAAAGGGGCTGAGCGCTCACTTAGCACTATTCTTGGCCAGGCCTTAGAGAATTTTTTTCTCCCATTTTATCTTCTGAACTAGCCAAGGCAGCCGGTAGCATTAGACCCTTTTATAGACAAAGACACAGGACACTGAGCTTAAGTTATGTCACCTTTTCAAGGTCACCCAGCTAGCAGGTGATGGAGCTGGGATACAAATCTGTTGATTTACTTATTTTAAAGCTACATTAAAATTTTTTATTTTATATTGGGGTTGTTGTTCTGTCGCTCAGTCATATCTGATTCTTTGTGCCCCCATGGACTGCAGCATGCCAGGCTTCCCTGTCCTTCACTGTCTCCTGGAGTTTGCTCAAACTCATGTCCACTGAGTTGGTCATACTGGAGTATAGTTGGTTATCAGTGATGTTAGTTTCAGGTGTATAGCACACTGATTCAGTCATGAAGCATCTATTCTTTCTCAAATTATTTTCCTATTTAGGCTATTACAGAATATGAACAGAATTCCCCATGCTATACATGAGGTCCTTGTTGGTTATCTGTTTTAAATACAGTGGGGTGTACATGTCCCTCCCAAGCTCCCTAACTATGGGTTGCAAATCTAGATTTGTCTTCTCTCCAAACGCCCGCTTCATGTCCCAGTGCCACATTGCTCCCAAAACTGTGAGATCTTTTAAAGTACCCAATAAAGCTTCCCTTTCCCTAAGCCACCAATTTGAGCTTTCCGCCTGTCTAAAATGTCCCAAAGAAGACAGCTGCAGGTGAAGCATGCTCCAGCACATGGAAGCAGTCGCAAAGGACCAGCGTCGTCTCCCTCTCCCTCCTGCTTTGCACCTTTGTCTCCTCACACTCCTCCACTGCGCCTCTGGAGCCCCTAGACTGGCCCATGAGCCAGAGGAGGCCGCCAGCTTCTCTTTCCAGAAATCTCCACTCCTTTTTCCTGTAAATACCCTAAGGAGGCTTTTAAAAATCTCACTTTGAAGCAGAAAGCTCGAGAGCATCTCCCAGCCCATTCGCCCAGGCATTTAGTGGAGACGTGACGTGTGTGGGTGTGTGTGGGGGGTCTGTCCAGCAGTGCAAGGATGGTGACATCCTGGAAGAACCTGGAGCTGCCAGTTCTGACCTAGCTGCTGCTGCTCATCCCACGTCTGGAACAGTCCAGAATACGAGCACCAAGGAAGCAGACAGATTTTTCTTTAAAACCGGTGCTGAGTGACAGTCTTTGGGGCTGAGTAACAGCAGAGGGGAACTTCCACTGCCCGCCCTCAGCTGCTTCAGCCCGATGGGCTGCGTCCTGGAGCCGAAGTTGTGTTCTCTCTGCAGCCGTGTCCAGAGGAGCCTCTGAGGCTGGTGGAGAACGTTCAGTGTGTTGTCAAACCCAGTGTCTGACGGGTTTTGCTTCTCGGCATAAGTAGATTTCTACCTCAGTGTCTCCCTGGTGTTTTAGGGGCTGAGTCATTTTGCAAGTGGGATCAATTTTTTAGGCCAGACATCACCTGTTTAACTTGCTGTCGCTGTCAAGGACTCTGTTTCTTTGACAATGCAAGTGTTAGAGAGCAGTCCATGTCCGTCACCTTGGGAGGCGCTCCAGGTTCATTCTCCAGCACGGGTCCACACTGCCCACCTGGACTCGAGCCGCCTTCATCCTTCTGTCCAGCCGTCCGTGTCCACAGTTGATTGCTCGCATGAGTCTGTTCTCCATTCTGGAGAAGATAGGTGGTCGCTACCTGGAGGGGCTCCTCTTGGCTTTAAGTCAGTGCTGTTCGGTATGAGAAAGAGACCATCCAGGGAGAAAAACATTTTCTGGCGCTCATAAAATTTAATGTTTTTCATTTACTGTCTTCCTTTGGAAACTTGGATGTAATTTATTGAGCCCCGTTTAAAATATTCAGGAGGGTGCTTTGTATTCCTTCCGAAGGAATGTGATTAAAAATGCACTGGCCTCCCCTGACTCCTGGAAGCCGTTAGAATGTGACAAAGAGCCACATAATATCTTGATTTACATTTTTATATGAAATCCTTCGCTTTCCAGAGCACCCTGCACCATAAATGTAAAAACAACCCTTGAGGGTGAAATATTTTCTGGAGGAAACCTCTGAATGGGGGAACGGGTGGCAGGTCTGTGATATTATGTAACTTCTGGAGGTCTGGTGTCTGGTTCTTAGGCATGAGAATAAGCCGCCCTGCCTGTGTGCCAGCCCGGGGCTCTGAGGTCAGCTCTTGTCCCATCTGGGTCTCACACCCACCAGCACGGTGGGTCCCCACTTTATAGTCCAGGAGCCTGGGGGACTGGGTAGGTAATGGCAACCCACTGTAGTATTCTTACCTAGAAAATTCCACAGACAGAGGAGCTTGATGGGCTACGGTCTATGGGGTCACCAAGAGTCGGACATGACTGAGCACAGCCCAGCCCAGAGGGGTGCACACGAGTGCTGGGACCTAGGAGCAGCTGGGCCTGGGTGTGAACTGGCTCTCCTGCCTCCTGCTGGCCGACCTCCCACCCCGCAAGCCTCACCTTGGGTACTGTCTTTGGGACCCATCCCCTGTTGCCACTCCTCCCCAGCCCCCAAGGCTGAGCGCCTTCTGTCATGCCCCCAGGACCCACTGTGTTCCGCTGGCACTTTAGCCATGCTGTATAGGAACCAGCAGCATCTTGGGAGCTCCCTGAGGGTCACCACTCATGTCCAGCACCCAGGACAGCACCTGGCACACAGCCAATGATTGTATGGGTGAAGGAGGTCATCCCAGATGCAGCTATCCACTGGAGGAGCTTTTATAAGTGAACCACCCCCGAGGCAAGAGGCGGTCCCTTGTGGTGGCAGTGAGCGTGGACTCAGGGTTCAGTGCCCGGGCCCTTAACTCGTCATCCTCGACTAAGACTGAACCTCCTTGCACCTCTGTCTCCTTGTCGGGGCTGGTGGGGGTGTGTTCCTGCTAGAATGGAGACCCCCTCCAAGGCAGAGATTTCTCTCTCTCATTTGCTACTGTGTCTGTAGTACTTGGTAGATGTACAGGGCTTGGTCAATGCAAAATAGAAACTTGTTGAATGAGTGAATTTTTGAGTGTTTTTGGATACTGAAGATGAATTTTTTTAAAAAAGTTTTTATTTACTTATTTTTGGCTGTCTTCCCTGATATCTCAGATGGTAAAGAATCTGCCTACAATGCAGGAGGCCCAGGTTCAACCCCTGGGTCAGGAAGATCCTCTGGAGAAGGAAATGGCAACCCACTCCCGATTCTTGCCTGGGAAATCCGTGGATAGAGGAGCCCGGCAAGCTATGCAGTCCATGGGGTCCAAAGAGTCAGACACCACTGAGTGACTAACATACACGTAGTTTTGGCCGTGCTGGTTTTTTCTGCTGTGTGGGCTTTTCTCTAGTTGTGAGCAGTGGGACTGCTCTCTGCTTGCAGTGCACAGGTTTCTCATTGCAGTGGCTTCTCTTGTTGTGGAGCAAGGGCTCTAGGGCTTGCTTCAGTAGCTGTAGCACGTGGGGACCGTGATTGCCACTCCCTGGCTCTAGAGCACAGGCTCAGTAGTTGTGGTGCTTGGGCTTAGTTGCTCCAAGGCATGTGGGATCTTCCTAGATCAGGGATCGAACCCATGTCTCCTGCATCAGCAGGTGGATTCTTTACACTGAGTCACCAGGGAATCCCCAGTGAATTTTTGAAGAAGAGAGAACACTGTGGCTGGGCCTCAAAAGGTTGCCTGTGGATGAACTCACGGACAGACGATGCTGGGAACTGGGTCCATCCCAGGGTGTGTGCTCAGCAAGTGTGTGTTCTTGATGATGATGGCCTCTCCCTTTCTTCCCCCTGCTCAACACTAGAAGACTGGAGAAGGCCCCCTGGGCTGGACAGGTAGATGAGGCCAGCACTGAGCTGCCTTCCAAGTCCACGATCCCTGGGAATCGATAGTTGTCCTCCATGAGCAAGCCTATAACAAAGGTTCTTTTGAAAGGAGAGGCCAGCAGAGCCTTTCAAAGTAATCCTTGACCCATTTTCCCAAGACTGGCAGAGCACAGTGCTTTTGTAGTGGGGATGGGTTATAATTACAACCACTGTATGATGCCAGGTAAACAACATTATCTGCTGTGTTTACAGAAAGGAACTTTCACCCTCTCTCCTTCTGTGGCCTCCTACCCGTCACTGATCCAGCAGAAATGAGCCCTGGAAATGTGTGGTTTTGTCGGTGGCTTTGGCCTCCGTCCCGGGAAGATACATGGAGTTGGATGAGAGCCTGTGCTCCAGGACAGGCCTGGGGAGCAGCGTTGTGTGCTGCTGTGTGCAGAGGCTGCCCCGCCAGGCCACATCTCCTCCTGGTGGCGGGGCGGAGGGCGGGGCTTGTGTAACACAGTAAGTGTGGGTTGAGGTGTCCCTCAGTGCCCTCATCTCTGTGGGTCCATGAGCAAATAGTCCAGCTGCTCTGGGCCTCCGTTTCCTCTTCTGTAAAATGGAGCAGCAGTTTGCATCCGGCAAAATGTCTAAGGGCCTGTGGCTCTGGGGACCATGTGGGAGCTTTGTTAGGCCCACGTGCCCCTCACCAGGCCCCTGTGGGGCTGTGGCTGCTGTGGCCCTGAGAGCGTTTGACATGGATAAGTGCTCACTTCACTTCAGTCGCTCAGTTGTGTCCGACTCTTTGCAGCCCCATGCACTGCAGCACGTCAGGCCTCCCTTGTCCATCACCAACTCCCAGAGTTTACTCAGTCTCATGTCCATTGAGTCAGTGATGCCATCCAGCCATCTCATCCTCTGTCACCCCCTTCTGCTCCTGCCCTCAATCTTTCCCAGCATTAGAAGCTTTTCTAGTGAATTGACTCTTCGCATCAAGTGGCCCAAAATATTGGAGCTTCAGCTTCAACATCAGTTCTTCTGATTAACTTTTGGGACTGATCTCCTTTAGAATTGACTGGTTTGATCTCCTTGCAGTCCAAGGGACTCTCAAGAGTCTTCTTCTGCACCACAGTGCAAAAGCATCAATTCTGTGGTGCTCAGCTTTCTTTATGGTTCAACTCTCACATCCATACTTCACTACTGGAAAAAGCATAGCTTTGACTAGGTGGACCTTTGTTGGTAAAGTAATGTCTCTGCTTTTTAATATGCTGTCTAGGTTGGTCATAGCTTTTCTTCCAAGGAGCAAGGGTCTTTTTATTTCATGGCTACAGTGACCATCTGCAGTGATTTTGGAGCCCAAGAAAATAAGTAAGTGCTCATGAAATCATAACTGCTTCTACACTCTTGAGGAATCATTTATGGAGAAGATGGATAAATGTGTCAAAAGATCTGAGGAGTAAGGAGAACTGAGATGTGAGTTCATCTTTGAAGGGTAGATAGGAATCCAGGAGCTGTGCCTGGAGGGAGGTGGATGTGCAGCATGTAATCTCACGTGGTCAGTGTCGGTTTTTCCTTTGAAATATTTCTTCCTACTTCTTTCCTCCCTTCCCTATCTCTTCCCGCCCCTTTCCTCCTTCCCCCCTTTCCTTGTATATCACTTGTATACCATGCCAGGGAAATTCATGGGAATCCATTGAAAGAAAATTTTAAACTTTGGGTTATGGCAGAATTTTAATATGGGCAGAAGAGTGTCATGTCCCTACCCCTATGCATCACACCATCTCAGGTGGCTCCAGTTCCCAAGGCCAGCCGTACACCATGCCTCGACCTTTGTGTCATTTGGAAACAAATTGCAGACCTCTGGTCGTTTTCTTTGTCAGCATCAGTGAGAGATTTTAAGCAGAGAAGAGGTGTGCTCAAGTCTGGGTCATAGGGAGGCCATTTGAGTGTCAGCTGGTGTGTGGGGCCAATGAGGAGAGAGCAGTGGGAAATGGGGGCTTCTGAACCAAGCCTGGGATGACGGAGATGACAGAAAGGGGACAGAGCTGAAGATCTGAGGCTGTAGATTCTGCGGGACCAGTGACACTGCCTGCTCTCCTTGGTGCTGCTTTGTCAGACTCTTTTATGACCCCGTGGACTGTAGCCCGCCAGGCTCCTCTGTCCATGGAATTCTTCAGGCAAGAACACTGGAGTGGGTTGCCATTCCCTTCTCCAGGGGATCTTCCTGACCCACAGATCAAATTTGGGTTTCCAGGCCAAGGCTGGAGTAAGCTATATGCCCAGAGTCACAGCTGGGAAGCGGGGGAGGGTGGTCTTTAATCCCAAGACTCTGGGCTCTGGAGTTTGTGCTTCAACTCCAGGCTCTGCAGCCCCTCTGGTCATGCTTCACCAGGATGGGTGACCGTGCCATTTTTTTTTTTTTTTTTGGCTGCATCACTCAGGATCTTAGTTCCCCAACCAGGGATTGAACCCATGCCCCCAGCAGTGGAATTGCAGAGTCCTCACTACTGGACTGTCAGGGGAGTCCCAGGGTGTGTGAAAGCTGATGGAACCTGTTTAAAAACCTCTATAGCTGTGCGATGCCTTTTGTGTTCTTCTGATGAGAACATGTCTTTCAGCAGAGTGCCAGAACTCAGAGGTTTTGTGTTTGCTTCATTTGCCTCTGTTTCGCTCATCTGTCTCCAGTGACCTCCAGAAAGGGGCTGGCTGCTCTTTCATTGTTGCCATTTCTGTCTGTCCTGCCTTTGCAGGGCCATTTGTGGAAGGCAGGAAAGAGAAGGTGTCACTTGGGCAGGTTATCAGCTGCTGCTGTGTGCGACCTTTCCCCCAGCTTGCCTGCTGTGTTCTCTGAAAGGTTGGGTGTCAGGGGAAACCAGGGCCAGTGTTGAGGATGGGGCCGCATCAGGTACATAGCATCTGTTCTCAGAGGTGTCCCATAATCTGTTAGTGCTGAGTGTTCTGAGTGTTTCCGTCTCCCTCAGGAAACCATAATCCCAGGCAAATGTTTTTAAGCATCCCCTCCTCAATTTCAACTTCCTGAACACAGAGGAGATGAAGGGAAGGAGTCTCTCTTCAGTGTGAACTCACCTCAGCGGCTCTGCGGGTGGAGCCCACGTGGCGCTGTCCGGGGGGCACTTGAGGATGGAGTTGGCCCTCCCCGGCTTCCCGCGAGCCTGTCGCTTGGTGGCTTGGCAGTGCCTCACCAGGACAGGCCTGCCTGCCTTTCTGGGGCTGGCCCCACAGCAGAATCAGAGTGCAGGGCAGGCTGGAGGGCGCAGGAAAACTGAGGAGACTCTGGAGATGCAAGACCCTGAGCCTACGATGATTTTAAAAATAATCATACCTAGAAGTTGAGAGTTAGGTTTTATTTGGTGGAAAGTTTAGGACTTCAGGCTTGGGACCCAGCATCTCAAGTGACCCTGAGAGAACTGCTCTGAGGGGGCGGGAATGGGGGAGGAGTCAGGTTACATAGAAGTTTGTAATGAGGAGGTAGTCTGAACACCAAAAGCTTATTGTTAATTAAGGAAAATCAGATATTTCAAGTTAAGGGATTTAGCACCTTTCTATGGGAAGATGCAGGAGTCTGGGCTCACTGAAATAATTTGTTTTATGTGTATCTCAGCTCTCTGGTTTGGTTTTTCACATCTTTAGTTCCTTGCTCACCGCTAGGGAGGGAGTTTCAGATGGCTGTCTGGTACCCAGAATTGCTCTCCCTGGTTGCCCTCGGGGCTCAGAAATTCACATTCGGAGGGCCGGAATCCCGAATGGCTGTGACATCATTGTTTATTGGTGTGGCGGGAAATAGTCCATTTCACACCCCTCAGTCAAACTGGCTTTGAACCATCACTTTACCTTGCTGAGCCTAGCTTTCCTCATCTATAAAATGGACACAAAGCTCAACCTCCCAGGTCATGGCACACTCTCCTGTAAAGTGCCTGGAACACTGGCTGGCCAGAGGAGGTGCTCCCTTGGGATGAATTCAAGATCACACCCTGTGGCAGGCACCAGGCGCTGCCTACACTCTCGTCATGTTTTTGTTGCTCATGACAAGCTGGACCGCAGGGCACAATACCCTCATTTTATAGAAAAGTTATCAGGAGTCAGAGCTCGCCAGACAGCAGATCGATGGGACCCGAGCTTGACCTCCACATCCTCATCTTTCTGCGCCTGATCAGAGGCGGCCTCACCACAATGGCTCGCTGATGCCGCACGTCCCCAAGTGTCCCTCAGTGGCCCTGGAGCGCCTTCCGGTTGGATTTTCCTTTGCTGGCTTCCGCAGTGCCTGTGTATGACGCAAAGACCATGTTAAACAAGTCTCATTTTGGCTGCCGGCCAAGTTGCTGGGTTCCTCTTTGGGACCCTGAGCCCCACAGTCGGGCTGCCTCTGCTCAGGTTCTTGTTCACTCTGGGTGTTCCCTCCTGTACTGCCAGGGTCTCCTCGGGGACTCGGGGTGTTGGGCTGACTGGTCTGGGATAAACCAGCCTAGGCCTCAGGCACACTCAGAGACGGTGCCTTTTTCAAGGGTGTGCACATATGTGGCGAGGCTCTCAGTGCTCGACCTAGGTTCCTCGCCTCCTCCGGGTCCTCTGGCATCTGGAGGTGCCAGCTCAGCAGCCTGGGCAAGGTGTATGCCCAGGGGCAAGGTAGAAAGCCTGCCTCAGAACCTGGACCCAGAAATTTGTAAACCAGTTCTGCTGCTCAGGGCATCCCTGGTGGCTCAGCTGTTAAAGAATCTGAGGGCCGTGGGTCCTGAGAAAGGGCAGGCCCATAATCTGGCTCTCACACAGTATTTTCTCTTGATTCTGAATTAACTTGTTTTATTTGTTTTTTCAAACTGACCACTTGGGAAAAAAAAGCCTTGGTTATCTGTGGTTTTCATGCCCTTTGCCTGCTCCGCACCACCCCTTGAGTGGGCTATCTAATTTTTGTTGCCTATGTAAAGAGTCTCAGTGGCCCAGATAGGAGGGTGTAGGCAGCCCTCCTGGAGGACCACAGGATCCTTAATTCCTGTAGTTTTGCTTCAGAAACCAGGTGAGCTTTGATAGGAATAATCTGAATGGAGAAAGCAAACTGCCGAAACTAACATTCCCTTCCCACCCCTGTTCACATGAAGAGCTTGGTTCTTCCCCAACTCTTGAAAAATGATATTCAGAGTAGGCGTTGACGTTTTGGTTAAGAAAGGAAGGCATATATCTGTATATATATGAATACACACATATCTATGTGTATGTGTATATATATGTATATGTATATAAACACATACACACAAAACAGACAAAGCTGAGGCTGTGAGGTGAACAAGTGTCTGCATTTGGAGTCCACAAAACCAAAATCCATGTTGAACAAGTGCAGTCTGTATACGATGACTTTTCCAGTGACCTGTGTGTGTCTGTCCATTGTGTGTGAGCCCCCAGCCCTGTTTTCCTGTGAATATACTTTGAACGGCAGCCACTCTGTTCACATTACCCATGCGTTCGGAGCAGGCGCAGCCCTCTCAAGGTAATTTCTTTTACGCGTTTACTGTTTACTGAGCAAATGTCTGGCTATGCACTTGGGTGTCAGCAGTGCTGCTGGCGGCAGTCCCCACGTTTGCCAGAGATACTGTGCTCCAAGTAGAGGTTTTACTCTACCCGTCACTGCAATTTGCACATTGCTCCATGGACACGCGGAGGCCTGTGTCCTGTTCCCTGTAAGCGGAAAGCGCTCTGAACCTGTCCGCTTTCCCCAGCTGCTCCCAGCCCTCGGCATCGGCCCCCAGGAGGGTCCAGACCCCCTCGGGACAGAGGGCCAAGGTGGAACCTCAGACAGAAGCTTGACTGGATCTTCAGGGTCAAGCACAGACTGGCTTTGGCCCAGGCATCGGCCCTACCCAGAATTGCCAGAGGCTTTGATGGCCACCACAGTGCCACAAGGCTTACCTCCCTCTGCTGAGGGTCCAGCACATGGCCGACGTGTGGCCAGAGCAGGCAGGAGTGTGCCTGCAGCCCCCTCAGATGCCTTTCCTGACGCCTTTTTTTTTAAAAAAATCCCACACAACTCACTGAAGTGTCTCAAAGGCTATCAAGTTTTACCAAAACGAACCCTGTTTGAGTTAACTGGTTAAAGGGGTGGATTCTGGCCCTCTGAAGATTCCTTCTCCAGTCAGAGTGGGGAACTGGTCTGCAGGTTTACTGCTGGCTTCACTGCAGTGTCTGACCCTAAAGGCACGAGAAGAAAACGAAAATGCGGCGAGTGGAGCTGGACTCGAGTCCAGTGTCACCGCCTGGCCCCTGCTACATGAGGCTGCCCTGCACATGGAAGCATGGGAGTAGGGAGCTGAAGGACCCTTGAGGGGCCAGGGAGATGAGAGGGAGCCTGGTGTTCCAGGCAAATGAGAAGAAAGGGATGGGTCAAGGGTTTGGTGCTACAGTTGGAAGATTTGCAATTGCTAACACATTCCTGTGTGAGGCACATCACCCTTTGTCAGTTATTGTGAATATGTGTATTTTAAGCAATAAGATTCAGCTGGTCAGACTTTTCTGGGCAGTCTTGGTGACACATTTCCTGTGCTGTGATTGTTCTGAAGACAGAGTGGCTGTAACCACTGTGAGAAGCCCAAATAAAATCCATCCCCAAAACCTGAAAAAAAAAAAAAAAAAAAAGAATCTGCCTACCAACACAGGAGACCTGGGTTTGATCCCTGGGTTGGGAAGATCCCTTGGAGAAGTGAATGGCAACCCACTCCAGTATTCTTGCCCAGAGAATCCCATGGACAGAGGAGCCTGGCGGGCTATGGCCCATAGAGTCGCAAAGAGTCGGGCACGACTGAGCGACTGTCACTTTCACTTCTTTCTGCCGCTTGCTTCCTGTGGGGCCTTGAGCAGGGTGCTTCCCTTCTCCTGCCTTCCTTTTGGTTTGCTCTTCAGGTCCTGAGCCTTACCTTCCTTCTCTGGGAAATGGACATGATCAGCTGGCTGTAGGAAACGCTCACTATCAGTCTTAGAGAGGGCAATGGCAAGTGTGGTTTTTATTTTCGGTTGTGCAGGGTCTTGTTGCTGCGTGGGCTTCTCTTTGGCTGAGTGGGGGCTCCTCATTGCGGTGCACAGGCTTCCCGTTGCAGTGGCCTCTCTCGCTGCAGAGCGCAGGCTCTAGGCACACAGGCTTTAGCCGCTGCAGCATGCGGACTCAGGAGCTGCGGCTCCCGGGCTCGAGAGTGCAGGCTCTGTAGCTGTGGTGCACGGCTCAGTTGCTCCATGGAATGTGGGTTCTTCCCAGATCAGAGATGGAACCCATGTCTCCTGCACTGGTTGGTGGATTCTTCACTACGAGCCATCAACTGTAAGTTTTTGAGGATGTCTGTGTCCTGGGCTAGGTCTGTACGTGTGTTGTTCAGTTAACGTTTGTGATTTTCTTAGTCTTCAAGCCTACATTGACACTGTAATAAGGAAATACATCTGAAGACCAACAGATGTTGATAACATTGGTTCTTATTTTTCCTTTCTACTCTCTTTACAAATTTTATCCAAAAATGGTCATAATTTGGCTTTTAAAAATCCTTATATATTAGTCATTGTTTCTAATAATTATTAATGCAAGATGTTGTTTCAAGGATGGCATATGTGATATAGATAGGTGCTCCTCAAACTATCTGCGAATAACCTGGGTTTTTTTTTTTTTAAGTATTTCTAATTCATTACAGACTGGAACTTTTGTAAAATGTGGAAAAAAAACACCCCAAAACAAACCCCTTAAAACTAGAAAAAATGTGGAATTCCTGGATTTCATACTAAGATGAGATGGCTTCAAGTGTTTTGAAATGCTTACTGTGAATTTCTGTGCTTGCCTCAGATGGGTAGCAGACAGCTGACATCCCAGCTGCCACTCCTGGTGCCCTCAGGCAGTGCTGTTGCAGAACTCCTGTGCCATCGCAGGAGGAACCGTTCTGCCCAAGGTGCTTGCTGCTGTCTGGCGTTGGCCGGTAGGCTAGATGAGGCTTTTCTCTGGCCGTGGCTTTGTTCACCTCCTTGAGAATCCAGAAGTCGAGAGCTGACAAGTGGAGGAGCTTCCGTGACCTCCCGATTCTACAAATGCTGAACTGAAAAGCTCACCGTTCACATCTGTGTGGGTGAACTCTCTTCCCTCCTTGTCTTTGCCAGTGGTTTCCAAGTCTGATTGAGCATCACGGTCACTAGGGTCTTTTGAAAGTATTACTGTGGACTCCCTCATGTTGAATCAGCCTTTCTGGGAGTGAAACCCAGAAACCTGTATTTCTCAGAAGCCCTCCAAGCGTCTGTCAGCTTGCTTTGGGAGCCACCGGTCCACACTGGGCTGCTACCCTTTACTCTGTGGGACTGGCTCATCTCCTTAACCCCTGAAGGGCTCGGCTCCTTGCTGTGCCCCAGCCAGGAGGGCAGAGGACACGGGCAGTGGCTCTGACTCTGATGCCTTCCTGACCTCTCTGAGCCTCAAGGCCCCATGTGTAAGAAGCCCTGCTGCTCACAGGAGGGTGGCAAGAGTCACGTGAGCTGGGTGATCTAATGCCCGGAAAAGGCCCGATGTATAGTTGGTGTTCACAGGTGTATTAAGGGACTCCCTGGTGGTCCAGTGATTAGGACTTCACCTTTCAATGCAGGAGGGGCAAGTTCCATCCCTGGTGGGGAGCTAGGATCCTACATGCCTCCTGGGCAAAAAGCCAAAACACGAAACAGAAGCAATATTGTAACAAGTTCAGTAAAGCCTTTAAAATGGTCCACATCAAAAACAGCACCACCAACAACAAAACCCTTGAAGACCTGTAGGCGCTGGTGAGGGCTTTGTCTCTCAAAGGCGGTTGCTGTATCCTCACAACAGCAGAAGGTTCCAGGTCTCTCCCCACAGCCGTTGTCAGTGGGACTTACACACAGCCTGCACATTTTATAAAATCAAGGTAGATTTTGAGGCACAAGTCAGTATTCTCTGAGAGTTTGGGAATGTGACCTGAAGAGTCTCAGTTGCTGTTAAAATTTGGGGTTGTGTGCGTGCCAAGTCACTTCAGTCATGTCTGGCTCTTTGCCACCCTGTGGACTGCAGCCCACCAGGCTCTTCTGTCCATGGGGATTCTCTAGGCAAGAATACTGGAGTGGGTTGCCATTTCCTGCTCCAGGGGATCTTCCCGACTGAGGGATTGAACCTTTGTCCTTTACATCTCCTGCATTGGCAGGCAGCTTCTTTACCGCTAGTACCACCTGGGAAACTGCAGGTATCTTGGTCTAATTAATCAGGACGTGTCTCATTCAGTAGCTAGAGGAGGGGCGAAGCAAGATTTACTTGAATGTGATTAGATAGAACATTGTGATATGAAAGGAAATGCCAAAGGCATTTTTTAAAAAATTATAATTTTTCATGATTTGGCAGGTCATTATGATAATTCCTGGGATTTTCACAGACTTAAGAGCTTTCTCACAGACGTATTTTTTTCAGAGAGCATCTTCCCTGATGCTCCAGCTGGAAGGGATTGTTCAGCCTCTTGAAGCGCCAAAGGCATCATCTTATAAAGGCATCATCTTATAAAGGCATCATCTTATAAAGGCATCTTATAAAGGCATCATCTTTAGCCCAGCTCAGACGTCAACCCTCTCTGACGCCTTCCCCCAAGCCCTTCTGCCAGGAATCCTAAATAGGATTTGTTAGGGGTACCTGAGTGTCTTCTTGAGGAAGAAAGCCCTGATTGACTAGTGATGTCTGCCGAGCAGCAGGAAGTGGGGGATAACAGCAGAGCCTGATAGATTTCACCAGGCCCCGTGGCTGGGCTTTTAGGTGGACTCCAGCCATTTGGAGCTAAACCACTTGAGCACAGGTAGAAGCATAGGATACTCCTTAGCAGGGGTTTGCTAAGCCACAAGGTGAGAGATTTTAAAAGTTTGACATGTATTACCAAACAGTCTTGTGACTTAAACTTCTTAAATCTTTCTCCCCTCTTCTCTCAAGCCCAAAGGGTGAAACCCAAATGATGACTGATAAGTCGCATGTTATTAGCTCACGAGTTCTGCACCTTCCAGACACAGCTTGGGAGCCATGCATGGTGTTATTTTATTCATTCGTTAATTTTTGGCTGCGCTGGGTCTTCTTCGTTGCTGCACAGGCTTTTCTCTAGTCGCACCAAGCAGAGGGTCTTCTCTCTAGTTGCACCGTGTGGGGAGTACTCTCTAGTCGTGGTGGCTTCTCACTGCAGGGGCTTCTCTTGTGGAGCAGGGACTCTAGGGCTTGCAGGCTGCAGCAGTTGCAGCTCGTGGGCTTAGTTGTTCTTTGTTACGTGGAATCTTTCTGGACCAGGAACCAAATCTGTGCCCCTTGCCTTGGCAGGCGGAGTCTTAATCACTGGGCCACCAGGGAAGTCCCACAGCTGACTTTTAAGGCAGCCCTGAGCATTGAGGCCCCCAGAACACAGCGAATGCCGACTGTGATCTGGGGCGCGGATCAGCCATGGGAGGCTGCCTGGCCTGTGTCAAGGCCCATTAGAGAAGTGACTCCTGAGTGTTTTCTCTGGACGAGGCTTTTTCTGATACCCCGTCTTCCTTCCAAGTCCTCCTCTTTCCCTGAGTGCTAGTCCAGTTTGTCTGACTCCTAGGATGTGAACCCCATGACTTCCCCGTGCCTCATCACTGAGAACAGTGCCTGGTGGGTGGTTAACAGTTCTCTGGGTGATGCTCCCGCTTTGGGGGACAGCGAGTCTCTCTCCACAGCACTCTGAGCCACTTATTACAGCCCACGAGGCGCTTTTCCATTTGGCTTCCAGAAATCTGCTTGTCCTTTTCTTCCTTTCTCATGTCCCTTTAATGTGATCACCCTCCATGTACAACCACTTCACATTCACTGAGCCTTTGCCACGCTTGGACACAGTACTGAGCCTGCTAAGGGCCGCAGCTCATTTCATCCACACTGTGGCCCCGTGAGATGAGTGTTGTTTTCTTTCTTTTTTAAATTAATTTATTTTTGGCTGCACTCCATAGGGTCGCAAAGAGTCTGACATGACTAAGCGACTGAACTGAACTGAATTTTTGGCTGCCCTGGGTCTTCATCGCTCCATGCTGGCTTTCTCAGTTTCCCCGAGCAGGGGCTACTCTTCATTGTGCACTCAGACTTCTCATTGTGGTGGCTACTCTTGTGGATCACAGGCTCTAGACAGAGCGTGCGGGCTTTGGCAGTTGCAGTGCGTGGGTCGCTAGTTGCGGCTCGCAAGCTCTAGGGTATGTATGGACTCAGCAGTTGTGGCTCACTGACTTAGTTGTCCCACAGCATGTGGGCTGTTTCCAGACCAGAGATTGAACCCCTGGCCCCTGCATCAGCAGGCAGATTCTTAACCAGTGGACCACCAGGGAAGTCCATGAGTGTGGTTTTTAATCCCCGTTTTGTAGATGACGGGCCTCAGGGTCCCGCAAGAGCACGCATTAAATGAGCCAACCAAGGCGTGCCTTGCAGTAGAGTCTGAGCCTTTTCAAAGCACCTCTTTCGGCTGCTTTCCTGCCATCCTCTGGGCCTTTGCACCTATCATTTCCTCTGCTGGTTGTGTCTTTCTCCTCTTTGTTCATAAGGTGAGCTCCCAGAGCTCAGCATGTTTACGGAATGTAGAAGACCCGCTGGGTTGAGTGACTTTGGGGAGAAAATGTGAGAGGAAGGGGCAGGAGATGGTGTTAGGGAGAGAGGCTGAAGCCAGAACTGCAAGGAGATGGATTTTTATCTGTAGAGCAGTGGGAAGTGTTGAAGATTTTAAACAGCAGGTGACAATATCAGCTGTTGCTTTGGGAAGATCTCTCTTGCTCCTTGGTAGAGAAGGATTGAGGGACATTTCTTTCTCTGTCATTCCCTGCGGCTGTTGGAAATAGGTAAGGAAGGTCATATGCAACCTGTAAGTGCCCTCAGAGCCTCATAGAAATTCTAGCAAGCAGTGGCTGTGCCTTTTATTTTGATGATAATGGGAACCGTTTGTGATTTCACATTTCTCTTCTGAGGCTGGCTCTGAATCTCGAATTCATTTCTAGTTATGCTATAGTTTGGAAAGAGTTATTTGAGGAATAGGACGCTCAGTGTGGTTTATGTAAGATGAAAGCTGTTTATATCAATAACTGTTTGTGGGGATATGAAATGGAGAAATCCAGGGTTTCAGAGCTTAGCTTAGTAACAATGAGCATTGCTGTTTTAATGACTGCTGGAAACTGTTTGTCAAATTTTGTCTCCTCAGTTCCACAGGATTTTTTTCCCCTCGGTTCCACAGGATTCCCCCCCGCCCCCCGCCCCCCCTCATTCTCTAGTGAGATGAAAGCTTTGTCTGATGTGGTCAAGTTCCTCTCCGGCTGCAAAATAGAACCAGGGTTTTGACAGTTCATGATAAATACCACTTGCAGCTGGGATGTTCCAATATTTTATGCATTTATGGAAAATTGTTTTAACACCCTGGCTTCCACTGCCAAACAAAACACAAACATAAAGCAAAACCCTACTTTGCTTTGGAAATGATGGTGACATTTATTTAAAGCTTGTATGTTGTGGGGGCATATTAGCAGGTATTTAGCAGCGACATTGGCAGTTGTATGTGTTCCCTGCTTATTGTGTGGTAGATGGATTCTCAGCCCCAAGGAAGCTCGAGGAGGGTTTGTTATGATTTCTGTGTGTGTGGAGGAGTCAAGTAGGTATTATTAGAGATGTGTTAGTGATATTTTATTTGTTTGTGAAAGGCCTGATGGCCATCTTAAGCTTTTTTATATGAAAATAAGGCAACTGGGGAATATTGACTTTAGGTCTGTATGACACAAGAGGTTGGTCAAAGGCTCAGTGACTTATTCTCCGTTAGTTAATTGTGTGGCCATTTCAGTCTCTGTCGTGCCATTTTCACTTTGCATTTCTCACTGGTTTGAATAGGATGGGCACCTGGGAGACAGAGGGATTGCCATCTGGGTGAAGATCCACTGAGCAAATGAACAGAAGCATCAGGATTGCAGTTGGGAACCTGATAAATTTCATGCTGATTGCACCTGGCTTCTTCCTTGAGTTGCACATGAAGAATTTTTAATTCTTTTAAAGAGCCTGAGTGCTTATTCTCTCTGATAAATGAAAGAATGCTCATTATTAAGAAACTGAAAAGTGAGGAAAAGGAGAACGAATGGAAGCAAAAATATCCCTTGACTAACGTTAGTATCTTCTATATTTCCTCCCGGTGCCTTTTACCTTATATATATATTATATTCAGAAAAATAAAATGATAGCTTCTCTTTATTCCTTCTGAAGCGTCTAGATTTAGGTTAATCTCTTTTTTGCCCACAAAACTTTTCCTTATATCCCTTCTGTATTCTAACAATATGTTTTATATTTCACCTAGAGTACTTATAAATGTTCTGATACTATTTATACATTATACTGAATGTAGTAAGTCTGTGGCTAGTCTTGGGTATAGGAGGGGTGATTTCTTTGGAGGGGTAGGGGGACAGGGGCTGGCTGGGGTCTGCTTGACCTCTGCATTCGGTGGAGGTGGTGGTCTCTGTAAGGTTCTTGCCAGAGTCATCTTTCATGGTTTCTGATGAGTATGGCGAAATTATACCTCACGTTTCTCTAAAAATGTTTTAAAATAAATTAATTTAACTTGATTATAGGCCCCAATAAGATCATTAAAAAAATCTTATTTTTCTTTTTTTGGCTGTATCACATGGGATGTGGGATCTTAATTCTCTGACCAAGGATCAAACGTGTATCCCCTGCAGTGGAAGTGTGCTCTTTTAACCACTGGACTGCCAGGGAAGTCCCAAGATCACTCTTACAATGAGAAGAATTACTGTATGCTTTGCCCATGCAGGATATCCTTGTTCCCTTTGTATGTTACACGCAGAAAGATCTGTTATTTGATTCTGTGCGCCAGTCACAAGCTATCTTATCCCAACCTCCATTTCTTATTTGGGATCAGCCGAGAGTACTGAGATGTGGATAAATCTGCAGGCTCTCTGCAGGCCTGAGTGGAGGGGCAGGATTGTGGCGCATGGCCCAGTGATCAAGAGCAGGGACTCCGGAGTCAGCCTTGGCTGTGTGGCCTTGACCCTGCTGCTGAGCCTCCTCTGACACCGTTCCTCCATCTGTGTGGCAGGAGCAGTAACACCTGCCTCAGGTGTCTTCCTGGCAGAGAGCAAGCAGGGGCCACAGGGCATCTGTGCTGCCTCAGGTGTGTCTGTCACTCACCATCACCATCCTCAGCAAGGCTCTGGTTCTGTTGTCTCGGTTTTCAAAACCAAAGCCTTGATGAACAGAAATGGTTCATCAGGGACTTCCCTGGGGTCCAGTGGTTAAGAATCTGCCTTCCAGTGCAGGGGATGCGAGTTCGATCCCTGGTCAGGGAACTGGGATCCCAGTTGGTACGGGGCCTCTAAGCCTGTGCACCACACCTAGAGAGAAACCCACACACCCCAACAAAGACCCCACATGCCACAACTAAACAAATGTTACAGCCAAATAAATTTAATAAAAGTAAATTTTACAGCCAAATAAGTTTTTTTTTTTTTAAAAAGAAAAGAAGTGGTCAGCCATTCTACTTGTGCCATTAGCAGGGGATTCTTGACAGGCACAACTCAGATGAGAAAGAAAGCTTTTGCTAGACAAGTGTTCAGTTCCTAAGAATAAAAGCCTCAGGTCCAAAAATGACCTGATACAGTCATATTCTGGACTGTAAACTGGGACTGTTGAAACTATAGTGTTCAATTGCACCAAGTCAAAAACATACTCAGGTCAAACGGGTGGATTTGCGTAGCTGATCCATTAGGAAGCAGCGTCATTGTTTCCAGCTCAGCCTCTCAGTGCCAGCTGGCCAGTGGGGGCTCAGAGACGGCGGACGGGCCGTGGGGAGGGTCTGCCCCGAGCCTCACTGTCTGGTGCTTGTGTGTCGCAGGTAGCGGAGATGCACGGGGAGCTGATCGAGTTCAACGAGCGCCTGCACCGGGCCCTGGTGGCCAAGGAAGCCCTCGTCTCCCAGATGCGGCAGGAGCTCATCGACCTGCGGGGGCCGGTGAGTGCCCCGCCTCGCCCCCGCCTCGCCCCCCCGCCTTGCCCCCCGCCCACACTGTCGGTCTGGCCACCACCTCCGCTGCCTGCAGCCCTTCCGTTACACCGGTGTCGAGGGAGTGGGAAGGTACAGAGACTAAAAGGGAGGGCGTCCAGGTACCCCCACCCAGGTGGTACCCCCATCCAGGTGGTACCCCCATCCAGGCACCAGCCACCCAAATGGGTGGTGGGCAAGTGAGTGAAGCTTCATCTGTGTTTACAGCCACTCACCATTGCTCACATGAGCAGCTGAGCTCCGCCTCCTGTCAGATCAGCCGCGGAATTAGATTCTCAGTAGGAACCCTACTGTGAGCTGCACATCAGAAGGATCTAGGTTGTATGCTCCTTACAAGAATCATCCCCAAAGCACCCTCCCGCCACGGCCCATGGGAAAATTGTCTTCCATGAAACCAGTCCCTGGTGTCTAAAGGTTGGGGGCCGCTGTAATAGAGGGCTTTTAAACTGCAGCCCCCTTGATACTTTGAGCCATTTCCTTCTTTGTCTGGGGCCGTCCTGTGTATTGTGAGATGTTTAGCAGCATCCCCAATTTCTACTCACTAGAGTCCAGTAGCACCCCCGCTGCCACCCCAGTCACGGCAGCCAAATACATCCCCAGACATCGTCAGATGTCCGTTCGGGGGCAGAATCACCCCTGGTTGAGAACTCCCCACTGAGTTTGTTCACTTTGTTAATTCCGTAATTCTGCTGAAGGAAATACTGCACTAGTTTAAACCTGGTTTTGCGTTCACAAACATTGGGGTTGTTTCCATTATTTTGCTACTGCAAGCCATGTTGCTGAGAGCATCTTGTCCTTTTGTGCATGTTTATAACAGCTTTTTCTTTGCTTTAAGACTTTCTTATGATGTCAGATGTTAATAACACCCAAAGGTTGGCGGGTGTGTGATACCCTTTGATGTGACCATTGTTTGGTTGAACTATTGTCAGTCACAGTCGATCTTATTTCTTCCCCTCCTGTATTGTTTTGAATCAAATATGAGGCATTATTTCATCTCTAGACATTTCAGAATATAGCTATAAAAATCAAGAAAGCAAATAGAGCAATCAAGTATAATTGAAACAAATATCGTTGTCAGCCTCTCTTATCAATAATTCATTTATACCAACAAATATCAGTGTTAAAATTTCTTCTTGTCTCATAATTTTCTTAGTTTTTTGAATTGTAGTGAGAAGTGACAGATCTGGGTTTGTGTGCCGTCAAAGATTGGATTTTTTTTTAAACAATTAAATATTATCAAAATTTTAACCCTTGACAAAGCTTGTTACACACATGCTAAACAGCCAAGTAGCATAAAAGGATATATTCAGTGAAAAAGAAATCTACTTTCTGTCCCAGAGGCAGTAACAGTGATCAGTCTTGGGTTTGTCTTTCCAGAGCTGAGCATGGCTTGAGTAGGCTGCATGCACATCCCTACATGTTTAATCACTAGTCACCTGCTTTATTCACTGTTATGTATATTACTTTTCTTCCTTCTAACTATACACTTGAGAGGTCACTTTATTTTATCGATACTTTGCATGTAGGTCTACATCATTCTTTTAAAGAGCTTCATCGTAATCCTTTGAACTGGCAATACCATAGTTCATCTAACCAGGCCCTATTGATGGATATATGGTTGTTTTCTGGTTTTATCTTTAGAACAGAGTTGACATAACATCCTTGTGAAATCCCACACTTAGACCGGAAGGTTGTCGGGCAGCTCATAGAGCTTGCTTTGCTGGATGTAGATCCAGAGTTCTCGTCTTAGAAGATTCTGGGACACTGAATCTTCTTTTTGTCCTCCGTCAGAAGAGAGGACCTTTTTCTGTCCTCCTCCACCTGTTGCAGGAAAGCTCTTTCTGAGCACCAGTATCCGTCAGGAGCTCCCAGTTGCCAGAGTTCCAACAGTGTGTTGGGCACACTTGGGTCTCTGCCTTCATTATCTCATTTGATTTTTTTTAAAGTCATTATAGAATTTGTTACAGTATCAATTCTGTTTTGTTTTGTTTTGTTTTGTTTTGCTTGGGAGGCATGTGAGATCTTAGCTCCCTGACCAGACCAGTGAACCCCCTGCATCGGAAGGCAAAGTCCTAGCTTCCTAGCCACTGGACTGCCAGAGAAGTCCCCTCTCATTTGAAGACAAGCCTGTGAGCTGAATGAAATAGCTTCCTCTTGAGTAAGTGTGGCAGCTGAGATGCAGAGGGTTCAGGCCTTGCTGGACTCAATGATTAAGCTCCAGCACGGTGCTGGGCCCCCAGCCCATTGGGCTTCTTCAGCTCCAGGTCCTTTGCTTCTTCCTCTGTGGGGCCTTTGCTTCCATCCCTTCTGCCTGGAATAAGGCTCTGGGCCCAGGCCACTCACCCCTAGAATCACCTCCTCAGGAGACCCGACAAGGGCAGATTTTCCTTGTTGAGTATGATGTTTGTATGTATCTCTCTGTTCTTCTCCGACTATAATTTTATGTTTATCCCTCACTAATCAGTGTCTCGAGGCACCACCATGTCTTAGAGGGTAAGTGCCCTCTCTTTTTCTGCTCCCTTTAAATTCCAGTGATTCACACAGCAGGTGCTTAATGACTGAGTTGACTTACAGAATGAGCTAGTGAATGTTGAGTAGCAAGTGGTGGTGTCCAGGTTTCCCTGGACCCCGGATGAGTGGCCCATCTTCTCTCCTGGTGCCGCACTCGCTTGGCCTCCAGTCTGGATGCCCGTGAGGGCAGTGATATCCTTCACCCAGAGGCAGCTCGAACTGTCATCAGAGCCTTTCTGGCGGGCAGGCTGTGAAGGCCAGCAGTCAGGAGGGACTAAGTGGTCCTGCAGGCTGTTGGGAAGAGCTGGCCTTTCTGACCCTGGCCCCAGGGAAGCACCTTGAGCTTGTTGTTTTTGCCTCAGGCCCGCTCTGGCCATCTGCCTAGAACTAGGCAGCCTGGACAGAAGGAGGAGGCAGCCATGAGCTCAGTTTTGGTTCCGGAGCCCACTCTTCCTTCCCAGGTGTTGCTGGTGGCAGAGAACCCGCCTGTCAATGCAGGAAACATAAGAGACGCGAGTTCGATCCCTGGGTTGGAAGATCCCCTGGAGGAGGGCGTGGGAACACACTCCAGTATTTTTGCCTGGAGAATCCCCATGGACAGAGGAGCCTACCGAGGCTGTGGTCCATAGCATCGCAGAGAGTCAGGCACCACTGAAGTGACTTAGCACGCCTGCATGCTTCCCACCTGCGTACTCCTGAGAGGCCTCTGTTGGGGGAGGCTCCTCCCATTGCCACTCTCTGCTGCCCTCAGATTAGACTTCCTCCCAGACACCAGAGTATTCAAGGGCCTCAAGGGCAGGGCGGGGTCTGCTGTATTTGGAAGCCCTGGTTTCCTCTTCTATCAGGTGGCTTGGGGGATTCCACCAGATGCTACTGGTAAAGGCACTTGTTGGTGGGCACTGGGGCGGAGGGAGGTGGCCCTGTTTTCGTCTCTGAATCTCCATGCCCAGGGCTGTGCCTGACACAGAGTAGGTGCTCCGTTAAGTGTTTGCTAAGTGAGAACTTCATGGTTGTAGAGCAGAGGACTATTCCATGGAGCAAATAATAATTTTTCTTTTGCTTGCACCTGGTGGTCTGCGGGATCTTCCCCGACCAGGGACTGAACCTGTGACCCCTGCAGTGAGAGTCAGAAGTCTTAACCACTGGACCACCAGGGAAGTCTAAATGGTAATTGTTTTTTTAGAGATAGGTACAAAGACACAGTGTCTTCTCAGTGCTATCTTTTTATGATATTGTAGACTTTTAAAGTAAGTCATTTATTTTAAGGAGGAGGGATTAAGGATTGAGTTTTTGCTTTTATTTTTTTGAATGCAAGTATTTTTAAGACTCTCTCCTCATTATTGTCTCCCTACCTCTGGTATAAGATGTGAATGAATGCTGGAGTTTTTGTTTTTGTTTGTTTGTTTTTTAAACCTTTTAGCAGGATGTGATTACAGCCCTGAAAATTCTCTGGGAGAACAGCTCCTGTTTTGAATAAATGGAGACAGAGTCTTGTAAGATGGCAGGATGTAGCGGTCAATTACAGTCACAGCACATGGAGAGCAGCTCATTAAGTGCAAGTTGGTTTCCACCAGGGATGAAAATTCGGTCTCACTTTATGTGACAGCACTTGGATTGCTCCCTTTCCTGCCGCCTCTGTGGGTCTCTGTTTCCCCATCCCATGTGCTGTTTAAGTTGATCACCTCCATTTAAGCAGAAAAGATGGGGCCTCCTGGTACGGCTTGAGGTCTGTAGCATCACTTCCCTGACTTGAAGCATCAGCCCTGTTGGCTTGTTCTCCTGTCACCCGTCCCCTCCCTTGTCTGTTTGATGAGAGCCATTTACTACGTGCCTGGTGATGGCGTGCACTTTTAGCCTTTCTCCTAGTACAGTATATTCATTATGTCCATTTTTCAGCTTAGCATACTGAGGCACAGAGAAGTTTTAGGACTCACCCCGAGGCACACAGCTCCGTGGTTGTACCAGATTGCAAATCCAGGACCACATCGTTCTTCAGCACCGTGCTGCTTACTCTCCTGTTTTTTGTTCCTTTTTCATTTCGAGCAGGATTCATCTCTTTTGTCCTGCAGGCATAACCCTGCTGGGGACTGTAAAGGTTCCCACCCCTCTGTGACAGAGTTCTCAAGCATTCCACTCCCTGCCTGCAGACTGTATCTTCCACGGCCTCGTCTCCTCATCTTGCCTTTTTTTTTTTTACATCAAAGCGGATTGTTGTTATTTTTCACTTAACTGATCACTTCATCTTGACATCAGACGACACTCTTTGGAGTTTGTGATCTAGAGAAGGTGGAGTTTTCTGAGAGCAGAACAGTTTCCTGAGAGTAGAATAGTGATTCAAAGGATGCATTATAGGTGGTGGTGGTTGTTGAGTTGCTAAGTTGTGTCTGACTCTTGGTGACCCCTTGGACTGGAGCCCGCCATCTGCAGAAGATTTCCTTCACCATCTCCCGAAGCTTGCTGAAACTCATGTCCCCTGAGTTGGTGATGCCATCCAACCATCTCATCCTCTGTCGTCCCCTTCTCCTCCTGCCTTCAATCTTTCCCAGCATCAGGGTCTTTTCCAGTGAGTCAGTTCTTTACCTCAGTTGGCTGAAGTATTGGAGATTCAACTTCAGCATCAGTCCTTCCAATGAATATTTAGGGTTGATTTCCTTTAGGATTGATAGGTTTGATCTCCTTGCAATCTGAAGAACTCTCAAGAATCTTCTCCAGCACCACAGTTCAAAAGGATCAATTCTTGGGCTCTCAGCCTTCTTTATGGTTCAGTTCTCACATTTGTACATGACTACTGGAAAAACCATAGCTTCGACCCTGTGGACCTTTGTCCACCGTGATGTCTCTGCTTTTTAATATGCTGTCTAGGTTGGTCATAGCTTTTCTTTCAAGGAGCAAGTGTCTTTTGATTTAGTGGCAGCAGTCACCATCTGCAGTGATTTTGGAGCCCAAGAAAATAAAGTCTGTCACTAGGTGGTACATATGAAAAAGAAGGGGAATTACGATAAATCATCTCAAACAAGGATGATCAGGAGGCCTCTCTCTCTAGCACTTTCCACCAGTGCCATCCGTGAAGCATAGACCTGGCATGCCTGTTAGGCATTTATTTCCCCCAAGGACCATCTTTTCTAAGATGCTTTCCATATCACATTCGTTACCCACACATGCTACAGGGAGACCCTGACAGCCTGGGCTGTCCCATTAAGCTGCCCCAGCCCGGGGTCCACAGAGCCTGGATGGGCAGGTGGCATTGCATGACTGTGGGGTCCCCTGGACCTGCCTCTCTGGAGGTGACTGACGGGCTGGGCATTTAGTCTTGGGTTCCACTGCCCTCCCCACCCGCCACCCCCATTGGCCTGGCTCTCGGTCATCTGAACTCCTGTGTGTCCCCGGGCACTTTGAGCCTCATCCACACAGGCTCCCGGAGCGCGGGGGCCCATGCAGGGCTCTTGGATTCTCTGTACTCTCTTTTTCACCCTCCCATTTATTTATTTGGCTGCGTCGGGTCTTAGTTGTGGCACACAGGATCTTCATTGTGTTGCGGGATCTTTCATTGTGATGTCTGGGCTTAGTTGCTCTGTGGCATTTGGCATCTTAGTTCACCATCCAGGGGTCAAACCTGCATCCCTAGCACTGCCAGACAGATTCTTGACCACTGGACCCCAGGGAAGTCCATCCCTCTGCTTTTTAATCTCTTGTTCTGTCTCTGTTTCTCTCATGCTTCTCCTTGTTTCTCGCTCTCCGTTCCTTTCTGTCTTGGTCTGCCTCTGCCTGTCTTCCCTTCTCTCTTTCTTTCACCCACTGTGTGTGTGTTGGACTCTCTGCCTCCGTCTGACTGACTGACTGTCTCTCCCCAGTGCTGAGTCTTTCTCTCCGAGGCTGTCATGCTCTGTCTCTCGGCTCTCTCTTCCTTTCCCATTATCTCTAGTTTCATAAACATGTCCATTGCTCTATAGTGTAATGATGATGCTATTCACGCACTGCCTTGAAACATTTTAAACCCTTTCCATTTCGGGTCCCCTGAAGCGCCTTACAGTAGAACCACCTTCCATGAAAGCCTGCACAGACCCTCCCCTCTTGCCCGCACCCCTCCCGACCACCTGGCTAAGCCCCTAATCTGTTCCAGTGACATTTTGTGGGTCAGCATCTGTCACTTTGTATTATCACTTGGTGTTGAATTTTCCTTTTTAAATCTGAGGATGGATAGCTGCCTGGCAACAGGGGCCATGTTCACTTTCCTCTTCTTGGAGGCTGGTGTGCACACTCAGGGAGCAGGTGCTGTGTGAGTCTGCCCACGCACCTGCGGTAGCTATGGAAACTCTCTATTAACCGCAGTGTTTGATTATCCAGAAAGGTGCCATACTGGAGGCTGTCGGATGGCAGAGACTTCCTGTTAATTCTCGCTGTAAGCTGCTCAGTGTTTCCATGGGACCCCTTCCCTCCATTATTGGAATGATGGAGCTGATGAGAGAGAGAGACGAGGGATTTAAAATTCAGGTGTGAGATAGATGGAAGAAACTCATCCCAAGTTTTGTAATAAGGTTCACTTTGAAATAAAATGCTTCTTGGGACTTTCTTGGTATCTTTAAAACCTTCTGAGGGAGTGATCTCATTTGAGAGCTGATGCTATTTAAGTCCTGAAGCTTAATAAGAAATATATTTTTCAGCTGGGTGGCACTTGCCGAGTATCTAATGATCAAGTACTAAATTGTCTGTGGTCCCACGGCAGCTCTAAACAGCATGTTCCAAATTATAAGAAGCTTTTAATTTGGCGCTTGGACATCCGTGTTCTAATCGTCTACCGTCTTGAAGGAGATTACTTTTAAAAGTGCCATTTAAGAGAGGCTACTAAAAATATGTCTCACATAGAAGCTTAGCTCAGAAATATTAGTTTTTGAGACAGAATCATCCGGAAAGATGCTTGCAGAACCCACTTTAAACAGCTCAGTGCCAGGGAATGAAAGCCCTCTTTGAGCCCAAGCATCTGTTTCTGTCTGTGCGCAAATAGGCAGTCACATGCTCCATGATGTTAATGCTGGACTCACAGGTCTGTCTTCCCAAGGGTGCCCAGGTTATACCCCTGGTTTATGCCTGGTTCACTCATCACCATGAGTAGTTAGGTTCCTCTGGGGAACTCTGAGGGTCTTGGGTTTAGGGTTTGGGTGGACAGAGCCTGGCTAACCCAAGGCTTATGGCTGCGGAACTTTGAAATTACATTTGCAGTAAGATTGCAAGTGTTGGCTGCTCAATTGTGTCTGACTCCTTGCGAACCCATGGACTGTGGCCCACCAGGCTCCTCTGTCCATGGAATTCTCCAGGCAAGAATACTAGAGTGGGTTGCCATTTTCAGTTGGATGACTGAAATCCTGAGCTCATGACCCATACCAATTACTGGTGCAAACAAGGCTACTCATCTTTATTTCATAACCTGGCTCTGATCTCACTTTTTGCCTTCTACAGAAGCTGCTCCCAGCCTCCACCCCCACCTCTCAAAGGTTAAACCTCAAGGTCTTGAGTTGCTTGGCTCCTAACCATTGTGTTTTATTGACATATACGTGTCTCAGTCTAATGTCGTTAACCAGGAAACATGGTTTTTCAGTCTCAGGCAGCCACGTGGGACTCTTGTGTAGACTGGCCCCAGTTGGACCTCTGTCTCGTGCTGGGCCACTGTCCTTGACTCATGTCATTCTTGATGTCATCCTCAAGATGCAGATTCTTCAGCCTCTTCTGTTCTGTCCCCACGGTGCCTTGTCAATTCTACTGATCATAACATGTCCATCTAAATTCTGAGTTAATTGACCATATTTCTGCTAAATTAACACACACTGTATTTCCAAGGATACATAATAACCACATGATTATACTTGTACATACCCTCTAACTAAACATAGGTGCTTATTTCTTAATTTAATAAATATCTTTCTTGATGATAACAGAGCTCCCTTCTGATTAGTCCTGCCTTCCCTACCAATTACCCGTGACTTAATTTCTTTTTAAAGAGTTCTGTTTTTATAATTTTTTAAAAAGGCTCATCTCTTCTCTTTTTTCTCCTGGTTCATCATGAACTTGGGGCTGCTGATACAAAGTGAGGTTCAGTGATGGCTCAGTTTTCACTGAGTGGCATCAGAGCCTCAGAGGGACTATACAGTTTGTTCTGGGAGCGTTACCAATCTCCTTGAAAAGTGAAAGTGTTAATCGCTCGGTCCTGTCTGACTCTTTGTGACCCCGTGGATTATAACCCACCAGGCTCCTCTGTCCATGGATTTCTCCAGGCAAGAATAGTGGAGTGGGTTGCCATTTTCTTCTCCAGTGGATCTCCCTGTCCCAGGGATGAAAGCTACATCTCCTGCATTACAGGTCGGTTCTTTACTGTCTGAGCCACCAGGGAAGCCCAGTGTCCTTGAAGTGGGTTTATATAATCTTCCAGTGGAAATAGATGCTGTTCTTACTGTGTGTGTCATGGAGGGGGTTCCCTGGTCAGCCGGTTTGCAGGCTCTAGAGCAGACTGTGCCTGTATCTGTTGTCACTGTCTTTTCTGGGAAACCAAGCCAAACAATTTGCTGCCATGCCCTGCTCTTTTGACCTCTTCCTGAGGGACAGGTCTCGTCTTGGAACTGACCCTGGGGTTCCTGAGCCTCCCTAGCCATTGGGTAGACAGAAACACTGCTGCTCTTGTTTCTGAGGAAGAAAGTTCAAGTGGTGTTCCCCTGATCCCAGAACCTGCAGGCCTCATCTACACCGAGGTGGGTGGCTGTGGTTTGAGATGTGACTGATGCAGTCAGCCAGGCATTTGAGATTGCACTTTGCTACAAGATTCTTGATAAAGTCAGAAGAGCCTTGTGTTCACTTGGATTTTTATTTCTTTCCTAGGAAAGTAGCTTTCTTTTTCCTTCCTTCTTCTTTTTTACCTTTTGCTGTCCAGAGTGTCATCGCCTCTGCCAGCATGAGAGCATGTGCCCCCGGTGTGAATCCCTGCCTCCCCCCGTTACAGTGAGGTTCCCAGCCAGCTGTGGCTCCCAGAGTCTCTGTACAGGCAGATCGATATTTATTTATTTGGCCTGTGCTGGGTCTTTGTTGCTGTGAAGGCTGCTCTCTAGTTGCGAGGAGTGGGCTTCTCATTGCAGTGGCTCCTCTTGCTGTGGAGCACGGCTCTCGGCTGTACAGGCTTCAGCAGTTGCCTCTCCTGGGCTCCAGAGAAGCACAGGCTCAGGAGTTAGGGCATATGGGCTTGGTTATCCTATAGCATGGGGGATCTTCCTGGAACAGGGGTCGAACCCGCTTCTTCTACCCTGGCAGGCGGATCCTTTACCACTGAACCACCAGGGAAGCCCGCAAATATTTTAGTTTCTTCCTTCCCCTTCCACCCGCCCCGCCCATTGAAGTAGATTTGACTTACAGTGAATGCTGTGTTAGTTTCAGGCATTCAGCAAAGTGATTCAATTATATATTTTCTTCTTTCAGATTCTTTTCCATTATAGGTTATTACAAGATATCGAATACGGTTCCCTGTCCTATACAGTAGGTCCGTGTTCTTTATATTTTATGTGCTATTAGCTTTGTTTTAGAAAGATCTGGCAGATGCTGCAGCAGGTCCTGACTCTGGCCTTGCCTGGCCCCTCACTCTTGGCCCGTGGACCAGAGGCCAGCCCCTCCCCTGTGCGCATGACCTCCAACTTGCATTGCCTTGCTTCTCTGCTTTTTGTCTTTCAGAAGATCTGCTTTCAATTTTTTTCTAAATGACGCAAATAATGTAAGAATCTATTTTTAAAAGAAATTAAGTATTATACAACTGAAGAGAATATAAGATACAAGTGCCTCTCTCCCAGAGATCCTGACTCTGAAGAGCTTGGCTTGTATCCTTCATGAGTATGTGTCTCCTCCTCCGTGCCCACCCTCCCAGATCATCCCCACCCTTGGAACTCCAGCTCATTCTAAAGCCTGCAGTGACTTCTTCAGTTCTAGTTTTTTTGTGTTTATCTTTAACTTCTGAGTTCCTATAATCCTCTTCCCCTCTGGACCACCCATTTTGTCCACTTTTCTTATGTTGTCTTTTGCTTTGTTGTTCACTTGCTAAGTCGTGTCTGACTTTTGTGACCCTGTGGACTCAGCACGCCAGCCTTCCCTGTCCTTTGCCAGCCTTCCCTGTCCTTTGCTATCTCCCAGAGTTTGCTCGGATTCACGTCCATTGAGTCACTGATGCCATCCAGCAATCTCATCCTCTGTCGCCCCCTTCCCCTCTTGCCCTCAGTTTTTGCCAGCATCAGTCTTTTCCAGTGAATCAGTTCCTCGCATCAGGTGGCCAAAGTATTGGAGCTTCAGCGTCAGTCCTTCCAGTGAATATTCCGGACTGTTTTCCTTTAGGATTGACTGGTTTGGTTTGGTCTCCTTGCTGTCCAAGGGACTCTCAACAGTCCCCTCCAACACCATAATTCAAAGGCATCAATTCTTCCTTGCTCAGCCTTCTTTATGGTTCAACTCTCACATCCATACATGACTGCTGAAAAAACCAATGACTAACCCAAACTTTGTTGGCAAAGTGAATGCTTTGCTTTTTAATACTCTGTCTAGGTTTGTCATATCTTTCCTTCCAAGGAGCTAGTTTCTTTCAATTCCATGGCTGTGGTCATTGTCCATAATGATTTTAGAACCCAAGAAAATAAAATCTGTCACCGCTTCCACTTTTCCTCCATCATCTATTTGCCTTGAAGTGATGGGCCCTTTTGTTTGCTTATTAATTAATTTGTTCTATGGAATTTTATCCAGTTGGTTTTTTCCTGCCACTGGACAGAAGTTTGTCATCCAGTGGAGGACACAGAGAGACACAGAAACCATGTTATTGCAGGATTAAGTGAGGAGCGTCTAGCAGAGGGAAGGCTCTTGATACAAATGTGCTGAATGACCAAATTAACAACTAAGAGAATTATGTAGAATCAGGTGTAATGATGGCACATTGGTGGGTTAATTAACTGCTGAGATTGTTCTGGAAGTTTTAAGAGAGGAAACGTTTGACTTGGGTTTTGAAGGATGAGTAGGAGTTGGTTGGGAAGATGGGTCTGTTATGAGAAGGGACTGGTAGTGTGAATCAACATGGCACATCCATGGATATGTTCATCCCCTGGTTGCACCAGTGTGTCATTTGGCTTCTCCATCAGATAATGAAGTCCCTAAAAGTGAGAGTGGCATTTCCACTCCTGCCTTCAATGGGTAATATTTATTGAGCACTTTTTATATACCAAATACATCCCCCAGTGGTTTACAGGTGTAACAAACCCAAGGTGGATATTCCTGATTCCATTTTAGAGATAAGAAAACTAAGGCACAAGTGAGATTAGATAATGTGCCCACATCATCAGGACTGGCAAGCATGGAGCTGATCAGTCTCACTTTTTCATTCTTCATGGGGTGATGCTCACAAGAGAGTTCTTTGAGGTTTGAATTAAATGAGATAATCCTTCTAAATGATCCAAAGTTGGGGTCAGATATCAGCTTGTCAAAAGCCTGAATAAAGTAGTACCCACACCCCCTGCATTATTAACATTTTTCTTCATAGCACTTATCACTGCTTGGCATAGAGTTATTTGCTCTCTCAACCTTTGTCCGTTGTAAACTTGACTGTGTCCCAGTGCCTGGCAGAGAGCATTAGGTATTAATGTCATGAATGAATGAATGGCTATTAGTTCTCACCTCCCACCATAGCATCCTGACTATGGCTGCTCAGAAAGTACTTGGTAAATTCGAAGCGAAACACTCTAAGCCTGCCCCCTGCTCCAGCAAGGGATCGTGGATTTATATGTTTCACGATGGTCAACATTTGTTGTCTTCATTTTTAATTTGTTGTTGTCATGTTCGTGGAACTAAATATCACATGTCTCCCACCCCTTGATTCTCGTTTTGTCTCTTTTAAGCATTTCCAATTTGAATATGAAATTATCTATCAATTACAGAGAGAATTTTTGCTTTTCTTGGTGGCCTGGAACCAAACCAGGGCTTAACGGGAGAAACTGTTGATGGGAGAGTGAGGGCTGGCTAGAGGAAGCTTGCCCTGTCTGCCCCGGGGCCCCAGCTGGAACATCACTTCTCCCCTGGACTGTGGTCAGATCTTGCCCATCCCTCGGGATCCAGGATAACACCTCCTCTGTTTATTCACTGTAGACACGTTAGCCTCCTCTGTGTGTCAGGGGTTGACCTGTACACCAGCAATACAGAGAACTGGCCTGGAGTGGCAACTTGGTCCTCCCTGTCAGCAGCATGCTGGAGGAGATGCTCGTGTGAGCCAAGCTGGGTTCATGGCATCCAGGCCCTCACCAGAGCCCATGAGCCCCAAGCGTCTATTCTGGGATGTCTCAAGGTCCGGATGCAAGGCCTCAACCCTGGTTCAGTCGAAGGAGAATCTCTGCAGTGGGGCCAGGACACCCCTCTTGTTGACACGAGTGATTCTAACACAGGTGGTGTTGAGAACCGTGACACTTCGAATATAATGAAGTTCTCGTTTCATTGGATTCAGTTTGCTTTCTCTATATAGCACGTGCATTTGGTTTTCTATTTGCCAGAGTGATTTCCTGTTGAGTAAATTTTATAAGTAAAAAGGATGAGTTGATTAAAAAATGACATCCGTGAACAGTAGTGCAAGTAAACAGTATGAGAGTGTGGCAAACATCACAATGGTGCCTCATGATGGGTGAAGTGTGGGAAGCCCCTGCTCCATTTTATCACAGGGTCAGAGTCTTAGGCCTCCTGATTTTGGCTCCCATAGCATCGCTGGGACTGACTGGGCAGTGTGCCAACAATTCCTGAAGGGCTAGCACCGAAAGAGTGAACAAAACTCACTGCTGTACTTTTTCAGGGTTGTACCAGTTGTCTATTTCTGCATAACAGGTTGTCCCAAAATGTAGGGACAGGAGTAACAGTTTGAGACAACAGCATTTATGGTCTTATGGGATCTAGGGATCTGGAATCCATGCAGTTTAGTTGCTTGTCTCCCTGGTCTCAGGCCTGACTGGGGAAGGGTCTGTTTCCACGCTCACTCATGTGACAGGACTTAGTTTCTCAGGGGCTTTTGGACTGAAGGCCCAGTTCCTCCCAGGCATTGGCTGGAGGCCGTTTCTTGCTGCCCAGGTTCATCATAGCCATTCACTTCATCCAAGTGAGTGAGCCAAGAGAGAGAGACCAGCTCAACGGATGTCAGTCTTTTACACCCTGACCTAGGAAGGGGCTTCCCATCACTGCTTCCTCCATCTGCTGGTTAGGAGGAGTCAGTGGGGCCTGCCCACCCTCAGGGAGAGGGTGACACAGGACACGATGACAGGAGGGGGACTGAGACAGCCTGGCACGGCCTATGCTAAAGTCACCTGCTAATTCACACCTGTCACCTGGAGGGTGGGAGGGCGTCCCCGCAGGTCCTGACACCTGTGCTTCCTCTCAGCAGTCATTGGTTCTTTTGTGGACACGGTGGATCTTTTAACTGGTTTTGTTTCACAATTTGGTCGTGAGGCATGTGAGTCAAAATTACTGCTTTTTACTGAAAATAGAGAAATGATTACATAGAAATTCATTTCTTATTTTAAATCTGAAGACTTCAAAACATTATTTATTTGGCCGTGTTGGGTCTTAGTTGGAGCACACAGGATCTTTGATCTTCGTCGTAGCATGCAGGGTCTTTAGTTGGGGCATGCGGGATCTTGTCCCTTAACCAGGGCTCGAACCTGAGCCCCCTGCGTTGGGGAGCGCGGAGTCTTAGTCACTGGACCGCAAGGGAAGTCACAGGAAGGCAGGACGCCTCGTGCACCTCCTCTCTGTGTACATGTATGTGTTAGTCGTTCAGTAGGCTCCAGCTCTTAGCGACCCCATGGGCTGTGACGTCTGTTCGTGGAATTCTCCAGGCAAGAATACTGGAGTTAATAGCCATTTTCTTGGTGGGCGACAGTCCATGGGGCCACAAAGAGTCCAGACGCGACTGCGCGACGGACTCTCTCTGGTCTTTCCTCCATTCTTTTTGCATTGTCATACTACTACTAATATTATTGTGTGTTATATTACGCTGTAGATATTCTTACCTTCCTGGACTTTTGATGTCTTGAGGTTTGGAAACGTGTTGGGTTTTGCTCTTTCGGGGTAGACTCTTGGTTTCTGAGGTACGGAGGGACCAACACCTCTGCTTCCCTAGTGCCCAGATTTCCAACCAGGAGCATGTGGGCCAGGCTGACAGTGAAAGGCCTGAGTCGGCTGGTTGGGGGCAGAGATAACAGCTCCTCAGAACCTGAGGAACAGTGGCCACGGCCGTTTTCTCCTGGCTTGCACGTGCCTCTCTGCTTCGGTAATGACATGGCTTGGGACAAGGCCCTTCACCTCTTTGAGCCTCAGTTTTCCCTTCTATAAAATGGAGTTGATGTATTAGTCAGGGTGGGCTGCGTTATGCTGCAGTAACAAAGAACTCCTTCTGGTAAGGAAGACACAATGGTTTCGTCCATGTGGCGTGCCCTTCACAAACTGCCTGGGCCTCTACTGCATCCTGTCATCCTCACACCCACACCCAGGCTGTGATGGGAGACTAGACAGTCTGGCTGAGAACACAGTCTTCTCTTCCACCCGGATGTGAGACACCTCACTTCTCTCTTGTTTCATTGGTTATATAGGTCCCTTGGTCACACATCACTTTGGATGGGTGGGGGAAGTACAGTCCTGCCAGGCAGCTGGAAACAGCGGAGTTATTGTGGTTGGCCCTGGTGACTTCCAGCGGTGACCACATACTTGCCTCCCAAGGTGGTGCTGAGCCTCAGTCGGATGGTCTCTGCAGAGCTTTTGAAGCCTGGCACCTCAGTAGCAGTCCCTGAACCGTGATGCTGGTGGTTATGGCAGCTCTCATGGCGATGCTGATTAGCGAAGTAAAGGTTGTCTAGGGGCCTGCAGCATATAGACCTCTGCTTATTGATCTGTTCTTTCAGTCCCTGGGTGTCGGGTTCTCAGTTTCCTGGATTCCGTGTACTATTCTTTGAACTGGAGATCAAAGACAAGATCGACGTGGTCTGTGGCTTTAAGCAGCTCACAGTCTCTCTCCTTGGCAACAGGGATTGAAGGATTTCCTTTGGGTTTTCGCTTGGAGGGATTGGCCTTCCCAGGAAAACATGTGGAATGAAATAAATGCCGGAATTGGAGAGGGTCATGGTTTCTCTATCAGTTAGGGTGTGTTCAGCGGCAGAAACAGAGGACTCAAGTCAAAGCGGCAGCAGCAGAGCAAGGCATTGGTTTCAGCGGGTCACTGAAAAGGTGAGAGCGGGGTGAGCAGTGGTCCCATCTTCTCGATCATTGTCAGCAACTGTCCAGTGTTGCCAGCAAAATCTCCAGGCTTCACTCTCATTGAACCAGTTTGGTTTGTTGACCAATCTTGAACTAATCACTGTGGCCATAAGGACGGGATGTGCTGACTGGCCTGCATTATTTGGTGCTCACCCTTGGATCCAGGTGTGGGGTGTGCTGCACACGAGTCTCAGCCCCTGGGTGGGCTGATCTCCCAGGAGGGGAGTGGACACCAGGCCTGAAACAGCCACAGTCCACCTCTTTATCCTGCCCTTTCCTTTCCTCGGACAGGAAATGAAGGTCCAGAACAAGGAAATGACTTTACCTGCTTCTACTCAGCGTGCTGGAAGCAGAGCAGGGGCCAGGCTGTGGACCGAGGACTGCTCGGAGTTCCAAAACACATTATCTTGGGAAATCATCAGTTTCAAAGGGGATTGGGGAAGCATCACACTTTGGGAGCTGTGATTATAAAACAGATGTTAAATTGCACTGTCCCCAGCATCTTTAGCAAAACTTCATTATTTATTGCTTATTGATAACAGGTTGAAGGTCAGGCAGATTCCTCCATGGCAGGGCTGCTGCTTGTGTCTGATCTCTGCAGGGAATGGTTTGGGGCTCTGAGTGAGTGAGGGTTTTGGTGACTGGCTTCCTAAGTCATCAGTGGCAGCAAGTGGAGGCTGCCCAGCTGTGTGTGTGTGTGTTGGGGCTAACTTTGACACATGAGCATTTCGGAAAGTACTGTTTTGAAGTTCATTGCTGGACATCACACGGCAAGTTGCCTGGGGACAAATTGTGGAATGGGCCTTTTTAGTGTTTGAGAACCGGAGCTCAGCTTTAAAATAATTCTTTCCTCCATCAGTGCCGTCATCTTTTACACTTAGACGATGGAGCCCCTAAGGCGGACCAGCTGCCTGTGCTATTCTGTGAAATTGATCGACCCATCTGCCCTCCCTCCCATCTGGCGCTTCCAGGAGCCGATCACACTGCGGGTCACACTGCGGGTCGGGTTGGGTGAGCGAATGTAGGAAACGGTTTGCACCTGTAGTCAGTGTGTCCCTTATGGAAGAACATGTCTTCCAGCCACTTCCTACCCCTGACTTCTGACATGACTGTCCCTACCCTGGTGGCTCAGAGGTTAAAGCGTCTACGTCCAATGCGGGAGACCTGGGTTCGATCCCTGGATCAGGAAGATCCTCTGGAGAAGGAAACGGCAACCCACTCCAGTATTCTTGCCTGGAGAATCCCATGGATGGAGGAGCCTGGTAGGCTACAGTCCATGGGGTCAAAAGAGTCGGACATGACTGAGCGACTGCACCTCACCTCAACAGTAAATAAATAAAACCCTGGCCCATCTCCCATGCCTTCAGGAGATGCTTGCCGAGACCCCCTCTGTGCCCAGCACCAGGATACTCTATCCCAGACTCTGTGTTTTCTTTATTTTATTTAATCCATAATAAGCACAGTAGGGAAGTATTACTTGCCTGCTTTTTTTTTTAATTAAAAAAATATTTATTTGACTTCACTGGCTCTTAGTTGTAGCACTCGAGATCTTTGCTTCAGTCTGTGGGATCAAGTTCCCTGACCAGGGATTGAACCGGGGCCCCTGCATTGGGAGCACCGAGTCTTAGCCACTGGACCACCAGGGAAGTCTTGAGCCTGCTTTATAGTTGAGGAGAGTGGGGCTTGGAGAAGTTGGGACCCTTGGTTGGGATGGCAAAGTAAGAGTATAAGCCTAGATCTGTAAACTCCCAAAGCTGTATTCTTTCATTACGTGTTACCGTGCATTGTAGGCTCTGGAGCCCACGCCTGAGTCCACTCCTGGCTTGGCCACTTATAGCTCTGTGCCCTTGAGAATGTGAAGTCAACTCTGAGTGTCTGTTTCCGCATCTATAAAATGAGGATGGTAATAGTATCAACCCCTTAGAGTAATAAGGCATTTAAAATGTATAACACAGACTTGGCAAGAGATCAACGAATGCAACGAATGTAACAAATCTCCACGAGCTTAGTGGCTTAAAATAACACACATTCATTCTCTCACAGTTTTGAAAGCCAGAAGCCTGATATAAAGGCTTTCCCTGGCAGTCCAGTGGTTAAGACTTCACCTTCCAATGCAGGGGGTGCAGGTTTGATCCCTGGTCGGGGGAGCGAAGATCCCATGCCTAGCAGCCAAAAGCCAAAACAGAGGCAACAAATTGAATTGTAACAAATTCAATAAAGACTTTAAAAAAATGGTCCACATTAAAAAAAAAAAAGAATCTTTAAAATCTTAAATAAATAATAAAATCAGAACATTGACCCTGTCCAGGGCCAGGCTTTGTCTGGAGACTCCAGGGAAAGAGCCTTCCTGCCTCTTACAGCGGCCCGAGCATTCCTTGGCTTGTGGCCACGTCATTTCAGTCTCCGCCTCTGTCTTCACTTGGCCTTCTGTTTCTTTCAGTGGCTCTCTCGTAAGGACATTGGTTGTTGAGTTTAGGGCCTACTTGTATAATCCAGGGTAGTCTCATTTTGAGATCTTTGACTCAGTTACATCTGTAAAATTGTTTTTCCAAATAAAGTCACAGTTAGAGATTCTGGGGCTTAAGATATGGACATACCATTTGAAGTGTGTGTGTGGGGTGCTGCCATCAGCTCACTACAGCTGCTATCATTGAAACATTTTTCGGAAAGCACCACTATTACATGAGTGGGCTTCCCAGGTGGTACTAGTAGTAAAGAACCTACCGGCCATTGCAGGAGACATAAGAGATGCAGGTTCAATCCCTGGTCAGAAAGATCCCCTGGAAAAGGGCACGGCAACCCCGACCAGTACTCTTGCCTGGAGAATCCCATGGACAGAGGAGCCCAGCAGACTACAGTCCATGGGGTCCAGAGAGTTGGACACAACTGAGCGACTGAGCATGCACGCGGTATTACCTGAGTACATTCCACATGCAAACATTCAGGCATTAAATTAAAATCTTTTCAACGATTGCCCTCAATTCCACCCCCCGACCACCATCCTGATGAGTTTCAGGACCTTGCTGTTAAGGACAGGAAGAGAGATGTTGTCACAGATCATGACCCTGTTGCTGGGCCCTGTGAGAGGTCCTGGGCATCTGAGGTGGGTGAAAGCACCGCCTGGTGCCTGGTCAGCTCTCAGGCATCCAGAGAAGCAGGGAGTAAACCAGTGGCCTCCAGGTATGTGGGAGGGGCTGTAGCAGGACACATGGGCAAAGTGCATGGGACAGCATGGGGCAGCCTTCAGCTGTCTTTGCAAAAGAGGAACATCTCATCCCAAAGGCTTTACTGAGCGGGGCCACCTGAGCCTTGTTGGGCTCAGAAGATGCCAGCTATGAAAGGCACACGTCCAGGGAATGGGTGAGGAAGGAGCCTGGGTTGGACGTGCTTGGTGGCAGGAAGTGAATCCAGAGTTCCTGGAGGCTGTGCCTGGGGATTCTCCTCTTAGGGAATGGGAATTTTTCTCCAGGGTGGTGGGTTTCAAACTGTGTCCCCGGGGGCCCCAGGCCTCTGAAGAGAGGACACTGGGGTCGGGGTAGGTGGCAGGACAGCCAAACTCCAGGCTCTCACTCAGCCGGGGCCCCAGAAGCCGCTCTCCCTGGTGAGTGACATGCGCAGGGGTTGCACCCAGTGGCCCATGGTCCCCTCCCACCTCGGTCTCCATCAGCTGCCCCCAAACCTCCGGAACAAACACGCAAAAGAAGGAAAAGCCTCGCACTTTGGATGACCACTGTGTTGACAAGTGGTAATAACAGGTCTGGAGGGACAGTGAAGACCATAGGAGCCGCCTCTGGGTGACCCTTCAAAGTCACCTTTTAGGGTTTTCTCATGTGAAGGACACAGAGGGTATCCTGTGCATGACAGCCAGATGGACTGTGTTCTTTCTCCGGGACTGATGGCAGACACAGCTGCCTGGGCCCGCGCCTCGCCAGCCCCTAGGCTGCTGTGGGTGTGACAGGTGAGAGGTGCTCAGACCTTCCAGAAGTGTTAGATCTGTCTCCACACCCAGCCCGGGGATTGGCCTTGCGAGGATTCCTATTGGGCCTCCGCGTGCCAGTCCTCTCTGGGTGACCACAGCCATGGCTGCACTTGAAACCCTGGCATCTTGGACTTTCTTCCCTGCACTTGACATCAGTTGTCTCACTTCTTCAGGAAAACCCTGTAAGGCAGGTGGAATTGATGTGTTTATTCTACAGAGAAGGAAGCAGAGGCACAGAGAGGGTGAGTCACTTGCCAAGCTGACACCGCAGGGGAGAGGGCCCCAGGGGCTGGGCGCTGGCATCCATGCCCTTTGCTCTTGCTGTCCTGCATGCATCCCCCAGCCCTTGGCTGCCCGAGTGCTGCCCCACACAGCAGCCGGGACGCTACTGTTAATACTGGGCCTTTTGGCAAGATGTCAATCAAGAGAAGTGGTTTGCTTAAAAAAAAAAAAAAAAAAAAATTGAAATCCTGAAAGTACAGGGAAGGAAAAACCCACAGATGTGTTTTCAGCCTGGGCTGTATTATTTGCAGATGTGAGGTAAATACAGTGCCAGCTCATTGTTAATAGGAGAGGAGTTGAAGGGTAAGAAATGAAACAGGAAGCCTTCTGTTCCCGCAGAGGGGACAGGTCAAGCAAAAGAGAGGAGCTTCTAGGTTTCCGTTACCGGTGTGCAGAAACCAAGGCGACCGTTCTGTCTCTGGCGCCTTAGCGCTGACTGGGAGGGACACGGGCGACATCAGGGCTCTTTGCTCCTTGTGACACAGCTGGAAGGGACTAGAAATGCGGGCCGAGGAGGAACACGGGCGGCTTGCCCAAGTGCCTGTTCCTCCCTGTGGGGCGCGTGCTGCTCTGCTCAGAGTAGCTGGTGGGCGGCCCCCGAGGCAGATCAGGAGAGATGGTGGGTTCTCAGTGGTAGAAAATGGGTTCCGATTTGGGAAAACCGATGAACTTCGTTAGTGGTCCCATGGTTAAGAAGCCGCCTTCCCATGCAGGGGAAGCGGGTTTGATCCCTGGTCGGGGAACTAAGATCCCACATGGCACAGAGCAGCTAAGCCCGTGCACCACAGCTGCTGAGCCCGCTCTAGAGCCCAGGGTCCGAAACAAGGGGCCCCCATGGGCTGCAGCCCAGACTCGCCACAGCCTAATCAACCAGCCCAAGCTGAAGGCAGGCTCGCTGAAGTGCAGCGCCGGCCCAAGGTCCCCTTCCCGTTGTCTTTCTCCTGCAGGAAGGTGACAGGGAAAGTGAGAAATGGCAGCTGAGGGCGACCACAATAACCACACCCGCAGCATGTTGGGTGATTTATAACAACGCTACCAGAGGTTGGGATGGGCGAGTGCTGGCCCCGTTTTACAGAGAAGGAAACTGGGCACAGAGTTCATGGATAGTAAGCGGTGAGGCTCAGAGATGCCTGACTTTCAGACACCAGACCCTGAGGCTTTCCCTGAGGACCTGGGCATTCTCTGGGAATTGCTGGAGAAATTCCTGAGAAACTTACCCCGCCAGCCCACTCCACAGTCCTGAAGCAGCCTCCAGGGTGTGGCTCTGTTATTTAGAAAGAGTAGACATTAAATCCCCATAAAAATCCTGAGAGGAAGTATTCCAGAGTCCTTCTGCTTTTATCTGCCAGTCAGCAGTGCCCACTCGTCTGCCAATGTAATCACCATACCCCTGATGGCAAAAATACAGTCCAGACATGTCGGTAGCTGCAAAGAGCGAAGGTGAATACCTCTCTGATTGTCCGAGTGTCTTCATTTCTGTCACAGGAGCAGATTCTTGCCTTCAGAGATTAGCCTCGGTTCTGGTTTTGCACTCATGATTCTCGGGGGAAGGCAGCGGGTGTAGGCAGAAGAGCACAGCTTGGGGTTGAGCTAAAGTGGGCTTTGAATTCTCGCTGTGTCCGCAGACACCTCACAGAGCCTCCCTGAGCTTCGAGCGGAGTAGGGCCAGACACAGAATCCTCACGGTAGAACATTGCTGTGAGGTAGAGGTAAATGAACGTATATAAGGGCCTTAAATGTCATTTGTTTTTTAAGAAAATTTTTTTTGATTGGAGTATAGTTGCTTTACAATGTTGTACTGGTTTCTGTTGTACAGCAGCAGGAATCAGCTGTACGTATACATGAATCCCCTTCCTCTGAAGCCTCCGTCCCACTCCGAAGCCCCTCAGATGGTAGAGAATCTGCCTGCAATGCGAGAGACCCGAGCTTGATCCCTGGGTTGGGAAAGTTCCCTGGAGAAGGGCATGGCAGCCCACTCCAGTATTCTGGCCTGGAGAATCCCATGGACAGAGGAGCCTGGCGGGCTGCAGTCCATGGGGAGGGTCACGCAGAGTCGGACACGACTGAGCGACTGACACTTTGACACACGTACCCCCCTCCCTGTTGGGCCTCCCTCCCACTCCCCGTCCCACCCGTCGAGGTCGCCACGCAGCGCCGAGCTGGGCTCCCGGTGCTGCGCAGCAGCTTTGCACTAGCTGTCTGTTTCACACACAGCAGTGCATGCGTGTCGGTGCCACTCTCGGTCTGTGCCAGCCTCTCCTTCCCCCTCCGCCCCCACCTCCTGATGCCTCTATTCCTGCCCTGCAAATCCCCCGGTCCCGTTTTTCTGGATTCCATATATGTGTGTTAATACGCAGTACCTTAAACGTCACTTCTTATCCCTCCCCCTCCATTAAGATCTGGGGCGTCTCTTTACTCTCAAGTCACTGAAAGTCATTTCGTGAAGCTGTGGAACTCAAACGTTTGTGTGAAGAAGCGTTTCCCTGAAATTACTGATGATTGCTCTCCTCTGTTCAGCCATCAGCGACAGCAGAAGCGGGCAGACTTTTCCCACAGATGCCCAGAGAGCCAGCGTTTTAGGTGTCACGGGTCCTACTGTCTCTGTCACAGGGACTGGGCTCTGGGGATGGAGTGACAGCAGCCGCAGGTGATACACACATGTCATAGCCGTGTCACTGTGGTCCACAGAAAATTTATTTACAAACGCAGGCTGGATTTGGCCTGTGGGTCATTGTGTATTAACCCCTGATCTCGAATCTGGAGAGGCAGTGGGTTTAGGGACCAGAAAAAAATGAACAAGCCGGGGGTGGAGGTGAGGGGCATCTGTTGTGCTTACAACCTGGTGTCTCTAGTGCATCAACCCAGATAGACCCAGATTGGCTCCTGTCTGCAGCCGTGAGCTCCTCAGACCTGCTGCTTAAACCTCCTTGATAGATTTTAATGCTGTTAATGTGGCTGGTGATCTGGCTGATTTCTAAGTGACAGCTTCAGTTGTTTGCTGCATATTCAGGGAAACCCTACACCCACTCGCCAGTTACAGCGGAAGCCTGGGGAGGGCATGTTTGGATTCTAGAGTTTGCACAGTGCCACTTCTCCTTGACATCTTCTGGTAGCTCTGTACCTCCTGTCTCTGGCTGTTCATTGAGAGTTGAGGGTGAGATGAGGGGGTTGGCTCAGTGTGTCCTAAACTTCTGTCTTCTTGAGTAAATCATGCTTGTGTAACCTTTTCTTTGAAAGGAGGTATGCCTTGGAAACTCAGTTTGGGAAATGCGCTGAAGTATTGATAGAAGCTAGGGTGTATATATATATATATATATATGTTGTTGTTGTTGTTGTTGTTGCTGCTGTTTGTTTGCTTGTTTGCTTTTGCTGTGCATCATCAGGATCTTAGTTCCCTGACCAGGGATCAAACCCCTGTCCCTTGCAGTGGAAGCACAGAATCTTAACCACTGGATCTCCAGGGAAGTCTCTAGAAGCTAAGCTGGTCTTGCCAAAGAAGGGTGTGAGGGAGGCCCTCTGGCCACTAAGCCCTTGCAGCAGCTTCTAGAAACTTTGGGGACCTATCAGGAGCAGGCAAGACCCCCTGATGTGGTGTGAGGCTGAAGAAGTATGCATGGGGGACCCAGCCACTTGTCATCTGTAGCAGGAGTGAGTTTGGATAAGGTGAATGCTCTCAGCTCCTTCCTGAGAAGCCTGAGTGTCTCGCTTGAGATTGTCTGAAAATTCATAACTGAAGAATAGCTTTCTATTAGCAATTAAGCCTAGAGAAGCTATAGACAGTTGTGGATTTCTTCTTAGAGGTCCGCCTTAAAAAAAATCTGTCAGTGAAAAGGCGGTGGGCAGACAGGTTGGCAAATGATCCAGCATGCAGAATTGATACGGCGTGCGCGCACACACACGTGTGTGTGTGTGTGTGTGTGTGTGTGTACACGCTTGCTCAGCAGCCTCCTGGCTGTTCCTCTTGCCTGTTGCCCAGTCTTTCCTGTGCAGCCAGAGTGACTTATTTGGATGGGGTCTCTACCAATCTCTCTTTTGCTTAAATCCGCTTGGAGGTTTCCCTCTACTGAGCAAAGGCCAGAGCCTTGCTGTCCTCCTTCGAGCCCCATCTCTCACCATGGTCCCTCCAAATCCCTCTCCCTATCGCCTTCCCAGACACCTTAGTGAGCCTGGTTGTTCTCTGTGGACTTTTACACCATAATTGTGTTATCAGTTGTTTAAAGACTGTCTCCCTGGGTAGACTGTGTGTGCCTTCATCTCCTCTGCCAACTGCCTGGTACCCAGAGTGCCAGGGCCGTAAGAAGAACCGAATGTGGATTTGCAGGCTAAACGTCTAAGTAACGAGGGTGTGTACGCTCCAATCGTGGATGGGGACTGCTGGGCCCCAAATGTCCATCCGTTCTGTCCAATGCCCTTGAACTCTGTGCCTAAATAGTGAGTAAATGCCACTTAGTAAGCCCTTTGTACAGATGTTGTCCATGCAACTTAATCACTTGGGGAAAAAAACTAGATGTCCATTCTCAGTAAATTAGATAATTCTCTCCCAACCCGACCCTCTCATTTCTGCTCTTATCCACCACCTGTCCCCTGTCTGTTTATTCATCTGTGTGTCTATTCATCCACAGGAAGCATGGTCCAAGCGATTAGTATGTACCTGATATCATCTGGGGCCTGAGAATATGGTCCTTGAGACCCTCAGAGTCTTTGGGGGAAAAAGCAAACACATCCAAAAAAAGTTTACAGAAGTGTGCCAGGCTGCGTTTCTGCAGGCTTTCAGGACTACTCAGAGGACAGAAGTAAAGACTTTAAAGTTCTTGTTTGCCAGTTCTTTATTCCCAGCAGAGAGTCTTTGGCCTCCGCTGACGCCTCTAATTGTATATTTGTACAAACAGAAGAGCAAATTAACAGATAAGCACAGAACCCTGAAAGTGGTCCACGCCAGGCAGCTGCCTCCCTCCTGGGGACGTGAGGAGAGTGTAGGGCTGTCCCCTGGCCCGGCCGACCAAACTGGAGACAGCTGTGCATCTGATGTGTTGTTCCTTCTTGCAAAGTGAGATGAGAAAGCAGGGTATTGGTGGAATGGAAAATAGTTGTCATTTCTGGCAGTGCAAAGTGAGAGCTAATCGCTTTGGGGAAGGCTATTTGAAAAGAGGGGGTGTGTGAGAAAGCGCCTGGAAGACATAAATTACGGGTGTCATTTCATGATTGGGACCAAGATTCACTGTCCTGTATTGTCTGCCTTTTTGCCTTGTCTGCTGAGCAGTGAATCCGAGAGCCCTGTAATTAGAAGACAAAGACTGTGATTCTCTTCCTTTGGTTCCTCTTATCTCCAAACGAGCTCATCCTTCTCGTGCGTGATGACTGCGGATTTGCTCCAGAGCAGTTGGAGGCTTGATTGACGCTTCCATGGAAGTAGAGCTTCCTTCATCATTCCCTCGCTTCCTCAGTCCAGATGCTCAGTCAGTGTCCACAGTGTGCCAGGGCCAGTGTGAACAGGAAGACATGGAGGCTGCTGTCCCCGAGCTTGCAGGGAGCAGCCGGTTGCAGCCTGAGTCCCGGGGATGGTGCAGGGCGGCAGTGCAGGGTGTGCTTCTGGTGTCGGGAAGGTGTCTCACAGGAAGTCCTCTTTTAGCTGAATCTTGAAAGGATGGGGAAAGAGCCAGCTGCACACGGGCTGGAGAAAGAAAGGAGGGGGACGTGACTTGCAGGAATACTTGCTTCACATGTTTATTGGAGGATTAAGTGGGCGAATACATTGGTGCATAGGCATTCAACTTTGGCGGCCGGATGCTAACAGCTGATTCATGGGAAAAGACCCTGATACTGGGAAAGATTGAAGGCAGGAGGAGAAGAGGGTGACAGAGGATGAAATTGTTATATAGCATCACTGACTCAGTGGACATGAGTTTGAGCAAACTCTGAGAGATAGTGAAGGACAGGGAAGCCTGTCGTGCTACAGTCCATGGGGTCACAAAGAGACACGACTGAGCGACTGAACATCAACAAAAGGTGTTCACGACACTTGGGCTTCCCCTCCAGCCAGCATCTCTGTTGCTTTCTAGCAGAGCCTTCAGAGAGCCACGTGATCTCTCAGGTAATCAGTGAAGGCTGCCTTGTGTACCCAGAGATGAAAAAGGGTTCTGAGTGTCTGTGGGTCTCGCCTGTCCCTACACGCTAATGTGTGCAGCACCTGGGGTGTTCACTCCAGAAAGGCCCCGAAATCCTGGCTGCCCTGTGTCTCCATCCACGGGCTCTGCCTCTCCCTGCAAACTAGCATACTGCCCCCTGACTCTCCCGCCCAGACCACAGCCCAGATGGTGAGCTGCCTCCTCTGTGGGGCCAGGGAGAGGAAGTGAGGATGATGATGCTTTCTCACTCTCTGTGTTGGTGGGAACCGAAGAGAAGGCTCCATCACGGAGACGTGTCCTCCAAGAGTCCCGGGGCTTCAGGAAGGCATGAGGATGTTTGTGGCCAGTATCAATAGAAAGCTGGTTTTTTGTACAAAATCTCTGCCCCACACTTCTTTCACGGCCTGAATTGGAAGTCAAATCAGCTTTCAGGATGATTGCTATAACCCTCAGATGCTCCCTCTCCAGTCTCTGTAGACACTATGAAAAGACAGCTGGTTAAGCTGGTGAATAAGATTGGCCATCAGCTGTCATCCTGCACTTGCTGTCAACCCAGGCCTTGTTTTCAAGATAGATCCACTAAGGTCAGAAAGTTCATGGATTCTTTCCAGCCAGCCTCCCTGAAACTGAGGCTGACTCGTGTCTCCTGACTTGCTGATGCCAATAATGCCACCAATTAGAAGAAAAGCTCCTGAGTGGAAACGATTTAACAGCTCTCAGGTTCTTACACCCACTGTCCAAGAGTGTCCCTACAAACAAGCATTTGTTGTTTTGTTCAGTTGCTAAGTTATGTCCAACTCTTTGAGACCCCATGGACTACAGCGTGCCAAGGATACCCAAAGGGAAAGTTATCTATGAGGAAAATACCTCCTTTAAAAAAAAAAATTTAATTGGAGGATAATTGCCTTACAATATTGTGGTGGTTTTTGCCATATATCTACCTTTTAAAAATTGATCATTTTGAAGCAGCTCTCTGTTCACATTACTGTAGAATGAATGGCATCTGTCCTTAAAGACCTCAACTTGTCTTTTGTTTTGATCCTGCTGGTCACCCTTCCCCTCAGCCTGGTGGGACAGGCAATCAAAACTTTTCTTTTTGTAAATGAGGTTCCCACTGTCCAAGCTGGGTTCACATCTGAACTAAGACAAGGCTGCAAAGGCAGTGTGATGACGCCACTGGCGCCTTCACTGTCTGGGAGCCCTGCCTCTGATCTGTTTGCCTGATTCACGTCATGCCAAGGAAGCTTCTCCTAGCCTTGTTGTTGTTCAGTCACTCAGTCCTGTCCGACTCTTTGTGACCCCATGGACTGCAGCATGACAGGCTTCCCTGTCCTTCACTGTCTCCCAGAGTTTGCTCAAACTCCCCTATCCACTGAGTCGGTGATGTCATCCAACCATCTCATCCTCTGTTGCCCCTTCTCTTCCTGCCTTCAGTCTTTCCCAGCATCAGGGTGAGTCGGCTTTTTGCATCAGGTGGTCGAAGTATTGAAACTTTAGTTTCAGCATCAGTCCTTCCAATGAAAATTCAGGACTGATTTCCTTTAGGATGGACTGGTTTGATCTCCTTACAATCCAAGGAAGTCTCAAGAATCTTCTCCAGCACCACAGTTTGACAGCATCAGTTCTTTGGTACTCAGCCTTCTTTACAGTTCAACTCTTACATCCATACATGACTGTTGGAAAAACCAAAAGTCAAAAGGCTTTGATTCAACAGACCTTTGTCAGCAAAGTGATGGCTTAGGTGAGGAGGTAAACTCAGAGAAGCGAGTTCCAGAGAAGGCACTGGGTTCCGTGTGGAAGCAGCATGGGGAGAGTAGTGTTTGGAAGACGGGCTTCAGAGCTGCGCTTAGCCCTCTTGCCCTGATGCAAGGAAGACTAGAAGACATAGGCCCTCCCACCTAGTGAGGGAGGATTGGAAAGAATGTTCTATTTACACAGTAATGCGATCCAGACGTATCTGTTAGTGGTTACAGGATTAATTCATCCTCTTCATAGAAAGTACAGAGAAGTCCAGACACATGCTACAGATTCATCTGACTGCCCTCTCTCTGAGGGCACTGTCTTTTGGATCTCTTCCATCCTCACCCTACTGATCCACAGTCATTGCTAGTTTTATCTAGGACACATACTGGGTATTTGCAGTTCATGTTAATAGCAGCTTAAACAATTTTTGCCTTTTTTTTTTTTTTTTGGTTGTGCCACACAGCTTTTAGGATCCTAGTTCCCTGACCAGGAATTAAATCCGAGTCCTGGTATCTCAGCTGGTAAAGAATCCGCCTGCAATGCTGGAGACCCCTGTTCGATTCCTGGGTTGGGAAGATCCCCTGGAGAAGGGATAGGCTGCCCACTCCAGTGTTCTTGCTTAAGTGCACTTAGCAGGGAATGTGCGAAGTCCCAACCGCCTGGACCAGCAGGGAATTCTGTAGTAGCATTTTATTAAACAGAGAACAGGAGCTTTTATTCTGTGCCATGACAGATTGGTCAAGAGCACTCTTTGGTGGGATAATACATTTTAGTTTACATTTTTAATGGATATTAGATTATTTCAAAACTCAAATAGTAGGTATAAAGGTGTGGTGAGCCACCCTGCTGTCCAGGCCCTGCCCCCAGGGCTGGGGCCCCTTTGGTTGGTGCCTTGAACTTCACTTCTGTGCCTCCCTAATGCAAAAGTAAATAGCAACAACTTGATATTCTTCCTTCCCCGTTTTTGCACCCAAGGTATGTATTACACCCACCATCTGGAGCCTGCTCTCGCTTTCCTGTTATGGTTTCTCTTTTAGATGTTTTCATAACTGCACATGGAATGCTATCTCATTCTTCAAAAGCACCTTTAAATTCTTTTAAAGCAGTTCACGCAATCATTTTTTAAATCTTACAGAAAGATAGCGAATGAAAAATAAATGTCATTTTTCTCCCTAGTCCCACTGGATCTGTTATCAGTGTTGTTGTTTTCTTACATACTTTCCCAGAGTTATTTTTGTGCTTGTACCCTCATGAGTGTGTGTGTGTGTGTGTGTTCATGTATTTATGTGTATAACTCATTTTTAAAACCAGGCAGCTCCTATGGGCATGTCATAATTTCTTGAATCATTCCTCTTTAGTTGTACCATTAGATTCTTTTTTCTTTTTCTTGTTTTAAGCTTGGAAAGAGGAATCATCTTCAATGTAAATTTTTGTTGATATCTTCGTTTCCTTTGGAAAAATCCCAGGAGTGTGATTTCTGGGTCAAAGAATGAAGATGTTTTAGGGATCTTGGTACACACAACCTCATGGCTTCCCCCAAGGGATTGTACCTGCTCTCACCCTAGATACCCTGAGGAAAATGACAGTCCCTCTAACAAAAGGGCCACCCCACCTCCCAGCCCAGGGAGTTCCTGGCCTTTTGTTTATTGCAGCACTGTTTACAATAGCCAAGACATGGAAGCAACCTAGATGTCCATCAGCAGATGAATGGATAAAGAAACTGTCATACATATATATAGTGGGATATTATTCAGCCATCAAAAGGAATGAACGTGACTCAGTTGAACTGAGGTGGATGAACCTAGAGCTTGTTATACAGAGTGAAATAAGTCAGAAAGAGAAAAACAAGTACCATATATTGACACATATATATGGAACCTAGAACAATGGTATTGGTTAACCTGTTTGCAGGTTAGTAACAGAGATACAGACATAGAAAATGGACTTATAGACACAGCAAGGGAAGGAGAGGATGGGACGAATTGAGAGAGTAACATTGACGTATATGCACTACAGTGTGTGAAACAGACAGCTGGGGAAGCTGCTGGACAGCACAGGGAGCTCAGCATGGCGCTGTGACGACCTAGAGGGGTGGGATTGGTGGAGCAGGGGAAGGGAGGCCCAAGAGGGAGAGGATATGCATATATATCTCCATGGACAGAGGAGCCTGGCGGGCTAAGTCCATAGGGTCAAAAAGAGACACTACTGAGCAACTACTATCTCACGGCTGATTGGTGGTGGTGTATGGTGGAAACCAGCACAACACTGTAAAGCAATGACCCTCCAATTAAAAAAAGAAAAAAGAAAAGAAGAAAGAAACTGACATTTTTCTCAAGTGGTTAGGCAGGTTTCTCTGCTGAGTTTCAAAGACTCTTTCAGCATCAGCTCCTTAGCAAAGCCTGCTGCCCAGAGCCCAGTTGAATTGCGTATTAGCTCCAGGAACCTGGAAAGGGCTCAGCTTGGCCATCTTCCTTCTGGGCTGCCAAATAGAGGGTGAGACACCCCTAGGGTTGTCGGCAGATTAGTGTCTGGTGTCAAGGACAGCACATTGCTGTTCCCTCTCAGTAGCCGTCATGTTATTCAGTGAGTGAGTGAGTGAAAGTCGGCTCAGTCGTGTCCGATTCTTTGCGTCCCCATGGACTATATCTAGTCCATGGAATTCTCCAGGCCAGAATACTGGAGTGGGTAGCTGTTCCCTTCTCCAGGGGATCTTCTCAACCCAGGGAACAAACCCAGGTCTCCCGTGTTGCAGGCGGATTCTTTACCAGCTGAGCCACGGGGGAAGCCCCATGTTGTCATATTACTATTTTAGCATACAGGTCAATCAGGAGACCCCCACCCCCACCCCGCCACCTGCCTGGCACTGTTCCACACACACAAGACGTGTCGGCTCCTCCTGTGCTCAGAATAACCCTGTGCCTATGACTGTTAACACCCATTTCACCGACAAGGACGGTACAACACAGAGAAGTCAAGCGACCTGCTCACGGCCACGCTGTTAGGGGCTCAGGACTCGATCAGGAGCCATGTGGTGCCAGAGCCCAGGCTGCTTAACCATCTCTCTTCCTGCCTCCCAGAGGAGCCTGCTGTTTCTTTAGAGACTGCCTCCTAGTGTCTTCTTATCCTCTGTTCAGGCAGAGCTTTGTCAAGCCTCTCCTCCTCCCGTCACCTTTGAGCTGGCTTTTCCTCTTGTTTGCTAACGGTTGGTAGTAGAAAAGCCTTGAAAGCGAAACAGACCTGAATTTGTCTCCCCTTCTACGTGTGTGGCCTTGGACAAGTTCAGCTTTGCAAGCCTCTGTTCCCTCATTTGAGGAACATTACCCACCCCTAGAATCATTATCATGATTAAAAAAAATCATTTAAGAAGTTACTCATTCGGCTGAGCTGATTCTTAGTTGCGGCACGTGGGATCCCAACTAGGGATCGAACTCGGGCACCCTGCATTGGGAGCACAGAGTCTTAGTCACTGGACCACCAGGGAGGTCCCTGTTCACCACAATTAATGATGATCGAAGGTAACCTAAATGCCCTGACGGTGCACAGTGTGAAACGAAGGGCCCGTTTCCCCTCATCACCTCTCCCCATTCTCTGTTCCATTGGGTTCCTCTCAGTTTTGAGCCACAGTCGTAAATTCTGTCCAGTTCACATTCCTTTTCTTTTTAAAAGCAATGCACTTTCGCTTTTGGCTGTGCTGGGCGCTCACTGCTGCACGTGGGCTTTCCCTGGTTGCGGCGAGTGGGGGCCACTCTCTAGTTGCAATGCTGCTTCTTGCAGTGACTTCTGTTGCTGAGCACAGGCTGTCGGGCACAAGGGCTTCAGTATTGGGGTGCGTGGGCTTAGTTGCCCCAGGACGTCTGTCCCCTGAATTGGCAGGCGGATCCTTAACCACAGGCCCACCAGGGGAGTAACTTCCAGCTCACGTACAATCTTGTCACAAAGGGAAACTCACTCCCAGGGTCTGATAACGTCATGATTGGCTGAGCATCTGTCTGCTGTCTGCTGTCGGTGAGAGCTACCATCCCACCAGGCGATTTAGCATCTTGCACCCAGTCCTGTTCTCATGGGGCCCTTCTGAGTCAGAGGAGAAGGTCATACTCAGCTGCCTTAAATTGCCCACACTCGAGAGGGGAAAGGATGGAGCCATCTTGGGGGACAGAAACTGGCCGGCCTCTGTGTTTGCACACCAGGTGTGTCTGTGTATGTAACCATCATCCTGGCCATGGCGACTGGTTTTTGCCATTGCGTGCCTTATGTCTCACCTCTCAGCTACTAATTAGGCCTCTCTAGCTCCAAAATTACATGCTTTTTCACGCCCACAATGATCTCAATGGGATTAACAGCCTTTTTTTTTTCCTGTGAAGGTAATTGAGATCTTTCATGGTGGCATATTTTTATTACTGTAACTCCGTCTCTAACCATCCTTTCCACTAAATCTCTTACTGTTTTCCAGTAACTGCTTCTTCCCCTCATTCTGAACAGGAAATGTTCAGGGACCACTGAGAGGCAGAATTACCCGTGATTATGCAAACCATGGTAACTGTGATGTGTTTTCTCTCTCTCTCTCCCTCTCTCCTGATGGCAGGTGCCCGGAGATTTGAGTCAAACATCCGAAGACCAGAGTTTGTCGGATTTTGAAATGTAAGTCCACAGCGCCTGCTTATGAAGGCCCTTTTAGAAATAGGACTCTTGTTGCTTGGCTTACATCCCAGGAGACCACAGCCTCCCCCGCCCTCTGCGCCCCCAAAAGAAGAAGACTGTTGAAATCTGCACGGCTGATTTGGTTATTGTAGAGTTGGGGAGTTGTCCGCCTGCAGCCTGCGTCCAGCCTTTAGATGTGTTTTTAGTCTCCCTCCATGGGTGTTGAAAAACAATTTAATCTTTTTGGCTGACATTTAAGAGTTGGAAGATGCCACATGAAAATTTAAATTTCTCCATTTTCTTTAAAAGAAGAAATCCCGGCAAGGCCACCATCAGCTGGAGCTGAGCAGCAACTGCCTCTGCTGTACGGGCGTGTGCCCCTCCACTCGCCTCAGTCCCCACTCCGGCCCACTCCACTGGTTCCATTGTCTGGGTGTCTCCTGTTCCAGTTTTGAGTTTGCAGCCCCAGGATTATTGGAAACACAAGAGTTCAGTACCTTGGTCTAATTTTTGATTGGATTTAATTCTATCTGGCGCCTCTGCTGATAACCCCTAGGCTGTTTGGTTGATCTTCAGACTGACTCTTTCTGACTGAGTTGCCTTGGTTTTTGGACTGAATAGTCCCGTGGGGTTGCAGAAGAGAGTGGAGTGAGTCCCGAGTCAGGGTCAAGCAGAACCTCCCTCTTCTCATTCAGATGTGCTGAGTGGAGGCAGCATTAGCCTCCCCAGGAGATGGTGTCATCAGTCCCTCTGCTTCTGGAGAGAGAAGGGGGCCATTGGAAGAGCACTTTGTTAGAGCCAGGCTGAGCCAAGTTGAAACCTTAGCTGTGTGACCTCGGGTGAGCCACTTAACCTCTCTGGGCCTGGAGTTTGCTTATTCATAAGGTGCAGATCATAGCTGGCCTTGTGAGGCGGAGATAGGGATTAGAGGCCCTGAGTGCTGGTGAGTGGGGTCGTGGAAGTTATAGTGAAGGATGAAAATCAGACAGGTTGGTCTCTGCTGGCTCTTTGGGGGATGAGTGGAGGGGGCTATAGCATGAAAGAGGGTCATGAAATGACAGCCTGGTGGAGGGCAAGGGGGGACCAGCTGGGGAGAAAGGTGAAAGCCAAATAGGGGATCCCAGAGACGGGCCACTCATGAGGTGGAAGGAACTCATTATTGAAGCAGGAATTTATCACTGCCTGCTGTGGGAGGCACCCTGCTAGGTCCTGGTGGAGGGGCTGAATCAGCACAGACCAGCCACATCCTCCTCCTCCTCCCCCCAGGGTGCTCATCTCCACTAAAGCCAGAGGGAAGTACCATTCTCTCCCTTGAGATGGAGCTGCAGATCCCACCTGTCCTTGCAGGGAAGGCCCTGGCTGACCTTGGCTCCATCCCCAGCCTCCCCCTGCCCTCTCTTCATACCAGCTGCCCTGGTAGACTGGATTCCTCCAACTTATCTGGTCTTCCACACACAGGATCATGATTGTATTCACTTAACCCACACTTGTAAATGTAGGAGAGAGATGGTCATGTAAACAATTCTAATACAGTGTGATACAGACTCTGAAAGGGGAACACACCTAACCAGCCTGCATGATCTCCTGGGAGGTTGTCCAGACCTCACCCATCCTGGGAGGTTCATGAAAACGGGAGTATTAGTTACACTCTGCACCCTTCCCCCGGCTGACAGAAATGAAGGGGGAACAGTGATCACTAGCACAGTTTTGGGGGTCTTTCCAGGAGAGGTGTTGTAGATACCCAAATCAATTCAGAGGATCAGAATTGCAAGTTGTACTCAGATCCCCAGGGAGGTGATCAATAGGCCTTATTTTGCCCTTTGGTTCAGAGCTTAGAAGAAATGCTTCAGGAGAGAATCATTTCTTTGTGAAAATGAAATGCTCTTTACCCTGGAGGTTGTGAGGCTGTTGAGTCATGGAATCTTCCATCATTAGCGCATCAAACCATGTTCCAAGCACAAGAGGCTGGCAAATTTTTATGAGCTGCTCTTTAGAGAGAAGGAGAGCTTGAGGAAAAGCATTTATCCCTGGAATGGCTCTGAATGGAAGCAAGGATTGGGACCTCCCAGCCCTTCCAGAAATGCACAGTACTGTTAGGAGAGCTGGTAGGAGTGATCTGGAAGTTTCAGTGACAGCTTATCAGCCCTGCATGTTGATACAGCTGTGGAAGAGTGGTGATGGTGGGCGTGTGTACCCACGACTCAAGAGTGTGGTTAAAGTTATCCAGTATGGCACAACTGTCATGCTACTGAAAGAACCCTTGAAGTTCTCTCAAGTAGCCCGCGAGGATCAACTGAAATGATCTGAGTGAAAGCATGGGTCCGTCCATGGTACATGTGCAGTAAATGATTCTGCATTTGAATTTAAATCTTGGTTTATTCAACCCTGACTTCAGACTATACCACAAAGCTACAGTCATCAAGACACTGTGGTACTGGCACTAAGGCAGAAAAATCGATCAACAGAACAGAATAGAAAGCCCAGGGACAAACCCACATACCTATGGATACCTTGTCTTTGACAGAGGAGGCAAGAATATGCAGTGGAGAAAAGACAGCCTCTTTTCAATAAGGAGTGCTGGGAAAACCTGAGCAGGTGCATGTGAAAGAATGAAATTAGAACATTCCCTAACATCATAAACAAAAATAAACTCAAAATGGGTTAAAGGCCTAAATATGAGGCCAAACACTTAAAACTCTTAGTGGTAGGCTTCCCTGGTGGCTCAGTGGTAAAGAATTCACCTGCCAATTCAGGAGACATGGGTTCAGTTTCCTGGTCTGGACAGATCCCACATCCGGAGGAACAACTAACCCCATGCACCACAGCTACTGAGCAACCGAGCCTGTGCCCTGGAGCCCAAGAGCCGCAACTACTGAATCCTGAGCACCCTGGAGTCCGTGCCCTGCAGCAAAAGAAGCTACTCCAGTGAGAAGCCTGCGCACTGCAACTAGAGACGAGCCCCTGCTACGAGAGAAGCCCACGCGACAGTGAAGACCCAACAGAGCCTCAAATAAGTAAAATTTAAAAAACAAAGCAAAAGCTCTTGGGGAAAATATAGGCAGAACACTCTTATAAATTGCAGCAAGATCCTCTTTGACCCACCTCTTAGAGTAATGGAAATAAAAATAAAACTTGCTCTATTCAAGCCACACAGTGTTTTTGGAAAAGCTGCAAGAGTGGTTATTGGTGCTTGACTTTCTGAAATTCCCTTCCCCAACCCCAAACAGCCATTGTTTGCATGGCCCTGAGTGTTGTTTTCATGGAGTCTGATCTTAAAACGAGGTGACGATGCTGGTTTAGTCACTAAGTCGTGTCCAACTCTTGTGACCCCATGGACTGTAGCCCATAAGGCTCCTCTGTTCATGGAATTTTCTAGACAAGAATACTGGAATGGGTTACCGTTTCCTCCTCCAGGAGATCTTCCTGGCCCAGGGATTCAACATGGGTCTGCTGCATTAGCAGGCAGATTCTTTACAGGCTGAGGCACCAGAGAAGCACTGCCCCCTTAAAATGGGGGTCAGGGTTTAAAGTGGGCATATGAGGACACTGCACGAGTCCTCCGAACACTCTAGAAACCCTGTGAGCATTAGCGCTCTTGACCCTCCCTAGCCTCGTGGAGTCTTCCCATGATCAGCCCCCTCTTCAGATGAGCAAAATGAGGTTCAGATAAATTACAGGCCACCGTCACTCAGGTGGTAGGAACTGAAGGGCAGCTGTCTCTCAGTCCAGAATGTGAACTGCATCTATAAATTTTACATACAAGCGCACACAAGCATTTTTAAACTAAGTCCCTTAAAAATAATCCTGGGCGACCAAGTGATGAAACTGTAAACTGCTCCTTTAGTCTACTATCAAGTGTGATACATGTAGACATACATTGTGTGCCTCTTAGAGGAGAAAATTAATAGCATCCTCCCTTTTTTGGTAAATTGAAATGACCAGTTTCGATCTTTCTTCTCTTTAGATCAAACAGAGCTCTGATCAACGTCTGGATCCCATCAGTGTTTCTCCGGGGCAAAGCTGCCAACGCCTTCCATGTGTATCAGGTAATTACCTTGTTTTCAGTTAGACGCCACTGCCAGGGCAGAGCCCACACTTGCTTGTTATTCTCTGGAGCTTTTACATCTTGGTGGTGGAGTGTGGAGTGCCTAGCATCTACCTGCCCAACCTCCGTGAGGCAGCGGTGCTTCCATGAGACAGGAGGAGGCTGGGGGTGCTTCCTCCTGCTGGCCAGGGTTCCTAGTGTGGCAGTGACCACTCAGCTCAGGCTGCTTGAGCAGAAAAGCAGGGCTTTGACAGCTTGTGTTACAACTGAAGAGTCCGGGCATGGGTCTGGCCTCAGGCTTGGCTGGACCGATGGTCAGGAACCTGCCACTATTTTCTCCTGTTTCCCTTGCCAGGGCATCCTTTTCAGGCTAGTTCTCTCTGTAGGTGGACCAGGCGGCTCCCAGAAGCATCAGACTCTCAGCCAGTCTGGGCATTTCTCAAGGGTCTGTCTTGGATCCCAGGCACATCCCTGAACCCTGGGGTAGAGTGATGGACTTCTGTGACGGGCCAGGTTCAAATCATGTGACCCTCCCCACCTCCACTGGCAAGGGGGTTGGAGTTAACCTCATCTGACCTTGTTACTAAGGGAGGGGCAAGGCAACACCGCAGATGAAAACCAGGCCACTCGGTGAAGAGAAGGGGCAACAGACAGTTGTCAAGTGATGTTCAATGTGCCTCCTGGGGTAGAGCCGGCCAGCCTACACCCAGTTGGGGATTGAGTGTCTGGGACAGGGGAACCTTTGCTTTAGAGCTGATTTTGCCCCAACAATTGGGACTCTGGTTTTCCATCTTTTCTCTGGTTTTCTGATGTCTTTTCCAGCCCTGCCTGGTTTCCCTCTTTTTCTTTCTTCTTTCTCTTCTTAACTGAACTCCAGCCATTGGTGTTTTGTGCTGGGGCTGTTTGGTTTTCAGCTTTGACTCTTAACTTTTTATGGCTCCACTGTCATCTTCTATCACAACAGCTTTCATTAGGTTTTGTTCTTATTCCCACGAGCTCTGTGAAAAACCTTGGTTTGGTTTTGTTTTTGTCATTTTTCTTAGTGGGTAATTGACCACTGAAGAAGTTTTCTCAGCTGTTAAGGCATTTCTCCAGGAGACTGGGGTAGGGCTGAAAGGATGTTGAACTTGAGAATAGGGGCCCTAGTTTCACTTTTATGGCTTAGGTAAATATCAGTTACCTTATCTGTAAAATGGAAATCATAATAATGCTTATTTTGGAAAGCTTCTGTCAGGACGAGGAATGCATGGTACCTAGCAGGCACTTGAGATTCGTTTCTCGTCTGAGTCGGCTGCTGCTTTTGGTCATGGGTGACGGGACTGGCAGTGGGCATGGTTTGGGTTATGTAGGGATGGGCCTGAGCATGCTACACGCCTCTCACCTGAAATCTTCTGGACAGATGAGCTAGAGTTTGGCGAGGAAGTTTGCACTAGAACATCATGTTAGTTTGCTTGTTTCGCTGGGCGACAATAACACTTTAGTAAATGTTAGGGAGTCTGCGTGTTCGCGATGCTCTCAGCTCTGGCTTGAAAAGAGAATTGGAGATGACAGATTTCTTAATGTCCTCTTCTCCTTTTATCCCAAACCAAACCAAGAAGACATGCTCTTATGTGAATGTCTTGTAACTTCTGCTTTGTGATCGTCCGAAAGTGGGGGTGTTGCCTGGAGGAGGAAGAGAGGGAAGCAGACAGCTTTCAGTTCAGTTCAGTCGTTCAGTTGTGTCTGACTCTTTGTGACCCCATGAATCGCAGCACGCCAGGCCTCCCTGTCCATCACTATCTCCCGGAGTTCACTCAAACTCACGTCCATAGAGTCGGTGATGCCATCCAGCCAGCTCATTCTTTGTTGTCTGCTTTTCCTCCTGCCCCCAATCCCTCCAAGCATCAGGGTTTTTGCCAGTGAGTCAACTCTTCTTCTCATGAGGTGGCCCAAGTATTGGAGTTTAAGCTTTAGCATCAGTCCTTCCAAAGAACACGCAGGACTGATCTCCTTTAGAATGGACTGGTTGGACCTCCTTGCAGTCCAAGGGACTCTCAAGAGTCTTCTCCAACACCACAGTTCAAAAGCATCAATTCTTCAGCGCTCAGCTTTCTTCATAGTCCAACTCTCACATCCATACACAACCACTGGAAAAACCATAGCCTTGACTAGACGGACCTTTGTTGGCAAAGTAATGTCTTTGACATTATTATTTGACAGCTTTATTTTAGAGCAAAATTAAAATGTGAGCTCCCTGGAGAGGTTTCCTTGACCTTTCGTTTCTGACTCCTCCCCTACCTCACCCTGGCAAGTCACCGGGCCGTTTTCAGTGACCAGAAGTCTGTTAGGGAATGAGATCGACATAGCACATATGCTGTTGCCCGGGAGACTGTTCCCACAGTGGTCACGGCGGTGTTTGAGCCGCACTCGCCCCATGCTTGACCAGAGTTTCCAGAGCTTTTGGGATGTGATCCAGCCCAGAGGATGAGGCCCAGATCATATGGAGCCGCAGGCCTGGCAGGCCCCGCACCACCCCCCATCACCCAGCAACTTCATCCCATGCTGCGGGCCCTCTGAAAATCCCCTCTGGTCTTGGTGTATAGTATGGAGCAGCATTTCTGGAATGCAACCGTCTCTCTCCTTTTAGCAAACAGTGCTTCTGGTCAGTGCCTCAAGAACAGACTCTGAGCATGTGTCTGGAAGCTTTTGAGAAAGGCCTTGTTACAGTGTGCTTTGTTTTGACTTTGTTGTTTTTTAAATGATAAACGATAATTGGAGAGAGGGTGACTATTTAAAATACTGGTACCGTTGGACTTTATTTTTACTAGCTTAAAAATGCATTTTATATAATTCCACAGAAGATTTGAGATAGAAACTCAGCAAAGAGTGATAAAATAGAAGAAATAAAATATCGAAATGAGAGTAAATGTAAACTTAGAGCACTTTCATTAAGGGAACACTGGAAATCACACATAGAGGTATACATACATATATACATGTATGTATGTTTATAATGAGAGCCTACATGGTTCCTCTCATTAGTTTGAAAGTTTCCCTTTGCGCTTCCTGGCAGCCAATGTGAAAATGGAAATGTAGCTATTTTGGGCAAGTCTGTCACTAATTGGAAGAAGATATGTCGGTTCCTCAAAGAGAGCTCTAAAGAAATGTCCCTACGGGACTTTAAACAGTGACAGACGACATGGCAGACGATGCCGTGTTACATCCCTGTGGCAAATCACCCTCAGGTTTACTTAACGATCTCCCTCCAAGGAAGCTAAGTGCATAACCATAAAAAGGACCTTAAGTCCGTTTGAAGAGCCCAGACGAAAGGAACCGCATGTGTAGCTTTTCCAGCAGATCTGCGCTGTCCCGTCCAACAGCTGCTAGCCTCATGTGGCCATTCAAATTTAACTTAATTGAAATTTAACTCGAGTCCCTCAGACACGCCATGAGTGCTGCAGGCGCTTCACAGCCACATGTGGCTGGTGGCTGCCACACTGGACAACATGGATACAGAACATTTCCACCATCACAGGAAGTGGCGGATGGGGACCATTTAGATCAGTCTCTCCCGGAGGGGCAGGAAGCTAGGTGGTCTTCTGTGTGCTTAGTGAAGTTTTGGAGTGACAGAGATTGGACATCCCGTGACAGGTTCTGCAGGGCGACGACCACTGGTCGTTCAGCTCCTCTATCACTGGCAGTGACGTAGAAGAGGACGTCTCCCTGTGGCCACAGGGCCTTGAACGTGCTCTAGTTTTGCCTCTTTGCAGAGACCGAGGAAGACCTGGGATCAGCGCCTTCGACAGGCAGCAGACTCTATCTCAGTGAGCTACATTGTTTTCTTTCTTTGTAGGTATTATAAAAATAACACAACTATGTGCCGCCTTCTGCTTATGGCTGGCACGCTTGCTAAGTCGCTTCAGTCATGTCTGACTTTAGTCTCTTTGACTCTTTGCGACCCTATGGACTGTAGCCAGGCTCCTCTGTCCATGGGATCACCCGGGCAAGAACACTGGAGTGGTTGCCAAGCCCTTCTCCAGAGGATCTTCCCGACCCAGGGATCCAACCTGCATCTCTTATCTCCTGCCTTGGCAGGTGGGCTCTTTACTGCTAGTGCTGCCTGCCCAGGGTTCTGTTTTTCCATTTAGCATGGTGATGTGCAGTTTCCTTTTAAAATAAACTTGAGAAAGAAAATGGTTCTGTTTAAAGAAAAATACTGCATGCATGATAGTGGAAACAGCAAGAAGTTTAGGATGGTGACATGTGAATGGATAACACTGGGAAATGCCATCTCTCATTGGCCTATATGTGTTACATAAAGCAGCTCATTCAGTCCTCACAACAACTCTGTGGGGTAGCAGGCGCTATTCTCCCCACTTTATAGATGGGAAAACAGGACACAGAGAAGCAGCTCATTCGGAAACATGATTTCCAGATATTCGCTAGTAGTTCAGTGGTTAAGACTCCGTGCTTCTGCTGCAGGGGGCACAAGTTCGATCCCTGGGTGGGGAAGTTCCACATGCCGCATGGTGCAGCCAATAATAATTATAAAAAATAATTAAAAAAAAACCTTGATGTTCAGACCGCAAAGCATTTCTAGACAAGGTACCAGTTTGCACAGATTCTATAAATGTGGGCGGAGTCCAGCTTTAGCAATCCAGGGAGTAGATTGGCCAGTTGCCTTGGAAGGACCCAGCCTGACCAGGAACTTGCCTGTGTGGATAGCCACCTGCATCTCTGAGACCGTGGACTAAGGCCCCTCTGCGGCCAAGCCAGGGATGCCCTGTGCCTCTACTCTGAGCTTCCCGCAGCACACACATCAGAGCCCTGCAAAGCCCAGAGCCGACTGCGGTGGGTTTGCTTTGGAAAACTGTTAAAGCGGGTGCCTACTGGCATTGACTGCTCTTGTTTGAGCAGCAGCAGGGTCCCCAAGCCTGCCCGGATGCTTGGGAACTGGGATACTTCTGACCACAGAGGAGGAGCTAAACTGGTTCACCAGCTGCTCATAGTCCCCGGCTCTCACCGCTTATTTGTGGAAGGGGTCTGGGTGTGTATTCTGGCCAGAAGCACTGTAGTCCCTTGATAGGACTGAATGCAAGTTATTTGAAAGGGTTTGTGTCTCTGAACACTGCAGTTTCCATGCTTTGTTCCCATGTCCCGAGGTGGGCACTGAGGTGTGCTCTGGCATAAAAGTAAGAAGTGGCAGCCTTTGGCCAGGTTTCAGGACAAAAGTAAAATTGATGTCCAGAACTTTCCCAGCTGAAGTTTTTCTTCCATGAAGATTTCTTACTTCTGGCCCCTGTTACAATGCTTGGCTGCCTGCAGACATATGCCAGGAACAAAATGATCAAACAACAACAAATAGAATGGAAAAACAAAACGAAACCCTCTTTACTAACTGGTCTTGCTTAGTTTTCGTTGTGTGTGTGTTAACACACAATTATGCTGGTGGGATTTGACTTTCTATCCCTTCCACGTGACATGGTTACATTTGTCACTTATCAGTTAGCTCCTAGTTTATACCTTTGCAAGTGTTTGCTCTTATTCCCCAAATACCCCAACTTCCGAATAAGTTTGAGGTCCTCTGTCTTAAATCCTACCGTATTATTTACAAAGGCACATTAGACCTTAAAACAATCCACCTATTTTTTTTTCCTTAAGCCAACATTCGGTTCAGTTCAGTTGCTCAGTCATGTCCGACTCTTTGCAACTCCATGAATCTCAGCACGCCAGGCCTCCCTGTCCATCACCATCTCTCGGAGTTCACTCAAACTCACGTCCAAGTCCGTGATGCCATCCAGCCATCTCATCCTCGGTCATCCCCTTCTCCTTCTGCCCCTAATCCCTCCCAGCATCAGAGTCTTTTCTAATGAGTCAAGTCTTCGCATGAGGTGGCCAAAGTACTGGAGTTTCAGCTTCAGCATCATTCCTTCCAAAGAAATCCCAGGGTTGATCTCCTTCAGAATAGACTGGTTGGATCTCCTTGCAGTCCAAGGGACTCTCAAGAGTCTTCTCAAACACCACAGTTCAAAAGCATCACTGAATTGGCATGAACTAATCCATCAGTCCACTTATTCTCTGAATCCTTAGATCTTTCCCTTTGAAAAGCACCAGTAGCATAAATACAGCTGAAATCAGTCCTCTCTGTGGCGTTCATTTCAGCCTTTGAATTTCACCACCAGAAGCACTGGCTACGGTACCGTATTCCACTTGCCCAGATTTCCTTTGTAAAGATAATTGCTTGGTTTCACCAAAGCTGTTTTGTTCTAGAATAAGCCTCCTTTCCTGGGGCCACAGTGGGGCTCTCTTGACTTGGAGAAAAGATGATGTCCCAGGAAGACTCATTTAGTTTGGGGTTCCCCCACCCCCTGAAGGATATCACGCAGCATAGGCAGGAGTTTTCAAGGTTTATCCTGGCAGAGCATATTTATATATGCCGTACAGGGAAGATCCATGGTTTTTTGTATTAATAAAAGATCGCAGGGTCTGGGGGCTGCATAGGAGGATGGCGATGCTTTTGTGCATCAGTCTCTGGGTGCTTCAGCCCTTTTCATCTCTGCGCTAAGGTGGTTTACCCCTCAGGCCTTCAAGTTCTCTTTTAGCTGCGGTTCCATCTTTATACTTTCTGAGTCAGTAGCTGTGCAGAGAGGGAGGAATTCATTAAGCAGAGAAAGATGAGATGTTCGAGCCCGGCACAGAAATGGCCTTGGCAGCTGCAGTAACATGGGCTATCAGAAGCCTCTGCCCCCGTGGATTACGTTCCAGGGGTGGGGGACGTGGGACAAAGGGGCTCACGTCAGGTCCCTCCCCGACACTGCCAGGAACTGGGCAGTGGGTTGTTTGATTTCTGAGTTTCCTTCCAGCCAGGTTGGTGTCTGTGCCACATGATAAGCGAAGCTGTGGGAGCCATGGCCTCTGTTTTTGCTCTCTCCTTCCCGGAGAACTTTCCACACCACAGATGCAGGCACCTCTGGGGATTACAGCACGTTCACCTCCTGCTGTTCCTGGGATGCTCAAGGCTTCTGGGAAAGCCTGATACAGGTGGAAACAAAAAGCAAAACCAAAAGGCCTGTTTTCCTCCCCTTGACGCTCGAGTCACTATTATTCTCTGTTACTGCTTTTATCTTCTCGAACAGGCGGAACTTTAAGATTTTTGCTTTTGTAGCATAATTCCTTTATCCCAAAGCTGTGGATGGAGGGTCCGCTAGATGCCAGGCACGTGTTAAATGCTGCAGAGCAAGGCTCAACATTGCATTTACCACCACCCCCCACCACAGTCTAGAGGGGACAGACGCTACCAGCTAAATAACAACAATCTCGCGATAGAAGGGCTACAGAGAGAAGTACCGGTGAGAGGGACGGGCATCCATCCACTCACTTTACAAAGTGACAACAGAGGATGACAGATAAAGCAGTTAGCACAGTGCCCGGCACGCAGCTACCCTCAGAGATCTAAGAACTGCTTGACTTGTGATCAGCAATTAGACATGAAGGTAAACATAGAAGGGTTTCCCCTGTTGAATGTCTCTGGGCTCATCTGCGTGTCTGGAAAAGCCTTTATTTAGCATCTACTTGATCAAGGACTCCACCTCAGCCTCCTTAGAGGCTGCAAGGAGCTAGATTCTTTTTTTTTCCAAGTGAGGCAGGGTGGAAATAATTACATGAAAAAGGCAGAGAGGTATGGAAGTACTTCCCTTTACCTGTAGTGCCCTGAACACTGCTGAGTGGGCCCTCTTCAGCATGTTTGCCTTAGCCCATCTTCACCCTCACCATTAGAGAAACAACAGAAGAAAGAAAAACTTGGCTAAGATGTGAATCTGTTTTGCTGCAGTAATTCCCTTTTTCTGGTTCCCCAGTCCCAGCCAGCTGCTCCTTTTCTGTTCCCTGGTCTGAAGGGAGCGTTCTGGTGAAAACAGAAATCTGGACAAAGCCACTTTCCTGTCTAGCTGTTGCTTTTCAGAAGTCTGAAGTTTGTCATTTTATGAGAGACTCCTTTATATCACTTCTGTTGGTCTTCTGAGAAGAGAGGGTGGGGTCCCAGCCTGGGCCAAAAGTCTCCCCAGCCTTGAGCTGCTTGGGAGCAGAAACCAGGACCGCACAGGCAGACAGCCCTTTCTTAGTTCTTGCTCATTCTTAGTTCTTGACTCAGAGAAGAAAGCAGCTCAGCTTTCTTCTGCCCTGGGAAGAAAAGTTCTGCAAACCACAGATTAGCGAATGTTTTCCATCTTCAGTCACTGAACGGCTTCTTGGTATTCCCCGTTCTCTCCATTTGGCTGCAGACTTTCTTCTCTGAGTTTTGGAGAAGGGCAAAATGAAAGAATCAGGTTAAAGTGCGGGGAGGGGCACTTTTTCTACTGGAAATCTGAACTGCATGCGAATGTCACAGCCCCAAGCTGCCTGCCAGTGGCATGTTGTTGGAAATTGGAGGATCCCTGCTGCTGGGAAAATGGTGTTTCCTGGCACAATTCCCTAGTCACTCGTAATACTCACCTGCAGGTTTTTAATGACCAATTATTGTTCTATTGCAGAGTTAATATGGTACAGAGCTAATTGGTTGGTGCTATTTTTATTCTTATGAACTTTACTACTTTTCATCAATATCTGTAAAACTATATACCAGTGCCCCCTAAATTAACCCAAGCAAGCAAGAAAGCATCCTCCTTCACCATACATATCACAGAGTGTTCCTGTTGACAGTGAGAATTTTTTTTTTTTTTGCCAGAAAGTTGTTTTCCAAGTGGAGGGGGTAAGAACCTGTTTTTACAGGTAAAACAGGTAAGTACCTGTCTTATCTCATTGTGGTCTTGGATTTCTGGACATGGTTTGGCCCTCTGCACCAGTTTCTGTCCTGTTTCTGTGGCTTGCTCCATATGCCTGAGAACAATTCTGGTCTCAAGGCTTGAGGATCTACTCAGAGTCAGCTCAGATGTCTCTTCTTCCCATCACCAGGAGCCATCATTGTAAACCTGCCTGCACTTGTCTCACGCCTCTTGCTAGACGATGGAGGGGGTTGGGTGCTCGGGATGTGGCTCAACACCCTGTGACACACAGGACAGCCCCCAGGACTATGATCTAACACAGGGTATCAGCAGTGTCACAGTTGAGAACCCCTGGCCTGTTTAATTCTGATGCTTTTGTTTGCTGGTCCCTATGCTTGGTCACCTGTGGACAGGTTTCCATGGGGAACCATGTCTTGTTACAAGGGCTTGAAGTGGAGGGTGAATCTGAGTAGTCTCAGAGAACGGGAGCCACCTCTGTGGCAGGACCCATCTGATCGTGCCATGTGAACCCACTTCACAACCAGGCCAGGGATCCTCAAACTGGAACAATGGGTGTGGCTCAGGTGGTTAAGAATCTGCCTGTAATCTAGGAGACCTGGGTTCCATCTCTGGGTTGGGAAGATCCCCTGGAGAAGGAAATGGCACCCCACTCCAGTAATCTTGCCTCGAGAATCCCATGGACAGAGGAGCCTGACGGGTTATAGTCCATCGGGTCACAAAAGTTGGACACAACTTAGTGACTAAACCACCACCACCAGCTGACCACCCGATTCTTCTAAACAGGACATTAATTCCTGATCCCAGCACTCTTTTCCTTGTAGTAGATAGAAATCCAGCTCGATTCAGTGTCAGAAACAAAGGATATTCATTGACTGCCTAACAGAAAAGACCAAGGACAGGCATGGCTTGAATTCCAGGAACTCACGGGCATGAGGGCTCCACCTCCACTCTTTGGGGAGGTTCATCTTGCTCTCTGTGCTGGCTCCATTCACAGCCAGGCTGTGGTGGCAGATCAGTGGGCAGCTTCAGGCTTGTGTCCCCTCAGCTCAGCTGCCCCCATAGGAAAGGCCTCTGTTCTGACAAGGGTCCTAGATCTGAGCCTCTTGATAATGGCGGCCATGCCCCTTGTCTGCCAGTCTCTATGTCCGCCTAGGCGCCATGCTGGCATCAGTTCAGTTGCTCAGCTGTGTCCGATTCAATGCTACCCCATGAATTGCAGCACACCAGGCTTCCCTGTCCATCACCATGTCCCGGAGTTCACGAAAACCCACGTCCATTGAGTCAGTGATGCCATCCAGCCATCTCATCCTCTGTCATCCCCTTTTCCTCCTGCCCCCGATCCCTCCCAGAATTAGAGTCTTTTCCAATGAGTCAACTTTTTGCATGAGGTGGCCAAAGTATTGGAGTTTCAGCTTTAGCATTATTCCTTCCAAAGAACACCCAGGGCTGATCTCCTTTAGAATGGACTTGTTGAATCTCCTTGCAGTCCAAGAGACTCTCAAGAGTCTTCTCCAACACCACAGTTTAAAAGCATCAATTCTTCGGCGCTCAGCTTTCTTCATGTATGGATGAAAGTGGTCATCCATACATGACCACTGGAAAAAATATAGCCTTGACTAGACGGACCTTTGTTGGCAAAGTAATATCTCTGCTTTTCAATATTCTATCTAGGTTGGTCATAACTTTTCTTCAAAAGAGTAAGCTCTTTTAATTTCATGGCTGCAGTCACCATCTGCAGTGATGTTGGAGCCCCCAAAATAGTCTGACACTGTTTCCACTGTTTCCCCATCTATTTGCCATGAAGTGATGGGACCAGATGCCATGATCTTCATTTTCTTAATGTTGAGCTTTAAGCCAACTTTTTGACTCTCCCCTTTCACTTTCATCAAGAGGCTTTTTAGTTCCTCTTCACTTTCTGCCATAAGGGTGGTGTCATCTGCATTTCTGAGGTTATTGATATTTCTCCCAGCAATCTTGATTCCAGCTTTTGCTTCTTCCAGCCCAGAGTTTCTCATGATGTACTCTGCGTATAAGTTAAATAAGCAGGGTGACAATATACAGCCTTGACATACTCCTTTTCCTATTTGGAACCAGTCTGTTGTTCCATGTCCAGTTCTAACTGTTGCTTCCTGACCTGCATATAGGTTTCTCAAGAGGCAGGTCAAGTGGTCTGGTATTCCCATCTCTTTCAGAATTTTCCACAGTTTATTGTGATCCACGCAGTCAAAGGCTTTGGCATAATCAAGAAAGCATAAATAGATGTTTTTCTGGAACTCTCTTGCTTTTTCCATGATCCAGTGGATGTTGGCAATTTGATCTCTGGTTCCTCTGCCTTTTATAAAACCAGCTTGAACAACTGGAAGTTCATGGTTCATGTATTGCTGAAGCCTGGCTTGGAGAATTTTGAGCATTACTTTACTAGCATGTGAGATGAGTGCAATTGTGCAATAGTTTGAGCATTCTTTGGCATTGCCTTTCTTTGGGATTGGAATGAAAACTGACCTTTTCTAGTCCCTTGGCTACTGCTGAGTTTTCCAAATTTGCTGGCATATTGAGTGCAGCACTTTCACAGCATCATTTTTCAGGATTTGAAAGAGCTCAACTGGAATTCCATCACCTCCACTAGCTTTGTTCATAGTGATGCTTTCCAAGGCCCACTTGTCTTCACATTCCAGGATGTCTAGCTCTAGGTGAGTGATGATACCATCGTAATTATCTTGGTCATAAAGATCTTTTTGTACAGTTCTCCTGTGTATTTTTGCCACCTCATCTTAATATCTTCTGCTTCTGTTAGGTCCATACCATTTCTGTCCTTTATCGAGCCCATCTTTGCATGAAATGTTCCCTTGGTATCTCTAATTTTCTTGAGATCTCTAGTCTTTCCAATTCTGTTTTTTCCTCTATTTCTTTGCATTGATTGTTGAGGAAGGCTTTCTTATCTCTCCTTGCTATTCTTTAGAACTCTGCATTGAGATGCTTATATCTTTCCTTTTCTCCTTTGCTTTTGCTTCTCTTCTTTTCCCAGCTATTTGTAAGGCCTCCCCAGACAGCCGTTTTGCTTTTTGCATTTCTTTTCCATGGGGATGGTCTTGATCCCTGTCTCCTGTACAGTGTCACGAACCTCAGTCCATAGTTCATCAGGCACTCTATCTATCAGATCTAGGCCCTTAAATCTATTTCTCACTTCCACTGTATAATCATAAGGGATTTGATTTAGGTCATTCCTGAATGGTCTAGTGGTTTTCCCTACTTTCTTCAATTTAAGTCTGAATTTGGCAATAAGGAGCTCATGATCTGAGCCACAGTCAGCTCCCGGTCTTGTTTTTGCTGACTGTATAGAGCTTCTCCATTTTTGACTGCAAGGAATATAATCAATCTGATTGTGGTGTTGACCATCTGGTGATGTCCATGTGTAGAGTCTTCTCTTGTGTTGTTGGAAGAGAGTGTTTGCTATGGTTAGTGCGTTCTCTTGGCAAAACTCTATTGGCCTTTGCCCTGCTTCATTCCGTATTCCAAGGCCAAATTTGCCTGTTACTCCAGGTGTTTCTTGACTTCCTACTTTTGCATTCCAGTCCCCTATAATGAAAAGGACATCTTTTTGGGTGTTAGTTCTAAAAGGTCTTGTAGGTCTTCATAGAACTGTTCAACTTCAGCTTCTTCAGCATTCCTGGTTGGGGCATAGACTTGGATTACTGTGATATTGAATGGTTTGCCTTGGAAACAAACAGAGATCATTCTTTCATTTTTGAGATTGCATCCAAGTACTGCATTTTGGACTCTTTTTTTGCTTGCATACCTTCTCATAAAACTGCAGGCCAGTGGAAGTGGGTGCTTCCTCCCAAAATGAGTGTGCTCTTACCAGCGGAAGAGGGATGGGGTCAGACTGGCCCAAAGAGCATGTGGCCCTCAACGGCTACAGGCAGCTCATAGCCTGAGGTTGACTCAGGAGCCAGTTTGGTGACATTTAATTATCTCTGCGCCAGTTTCTCAGCTGTAGCATAGTTGACATTTGGGGCCAGATAATTCCTTGTTGTAGGTTTCCATGGTAGTCCAGTGGTAAAGAATCAGCCTGCCAATGCAGCAGACATAAGTTTGATCCCTGGTTTGGGAAGATCCCCTGGAGAAGGAAATGGCAACCACTCCAGTATTCTCCCTTGGAAATCCCACGGACAGAGGAACCTGGCAGGCTACAGTCTGTGGTGCTGCAGAAGAGTCGGCCACGACTGAGCGACTAAATAACCGCAGTTGCTTGCTGTGGGGCCTTGCCTGTGCATGCAGGGCGTCGGGCTGCACCCTGGCCTCTACCTAGTGTTACCTCTCCCCTCCCCCACTTGAGATGACACAAGATGTCCCCAAACAAGGCCAGTATCCCCTGGGACATAGAACCTCTGCTTTGCATGGTGCCATTAAATTCTCCTGTGTTTTTTATCAGGTGTTTATTGTTCTTCTTGGGAAAAAATGGAGTATAAGATACACGCTCTCCTCTCGCAGTAGAGAGACCTCTCTTTCCTCACTCTCTTTAAGCTTCCGCAGAGTTACTTTCCAGTATGAAGGAAGCATAGTTTATGTAACTGTTCTCTTGATGGACATTTAGATTGTTTTATTTCCCGACCATTGCAAACCAAACTGCCAGAATTGTCCTTGTATGGTGTAGACCTCTTCGTACACATTGTAAGTGATTCCCTGGGATAAATAACTAGAAGTGGGTTTGCTGAGTTGAAAAGTATATACTTAAAAAAAAAAATTAGGCCCAGCCAAATTGCTCTCCTAAAAGGCTGAATCAGTTGTCAATCACACCAACAAAATAAAGGAATATTTTGTCCCCATGTCCTTGCCAACCATGGGTATCATCAATCTTTAAAATTTTACCAATCTGATAGAGGAAAAAAAAATGTTTACGTGATGTTGGAACTTGTATTTTCCTAATTAGTTGTTAGTTTGCAGTTGTCTGTGCTTTAATTTGCCTTTTTATGTGTGAATTACCTGTTTGTATCCTTTCCCCATTTTTCTGTGCAATTGCTCATCACCTTTTGGTCATTTCATTCAAGTCCTTTGGATAGAAATTCTTTTTCCTGGTGTCTTGCTTTTAACTTTATTATGAGAATTACTGTTTGTTCTTTTTTTCCTGATCTCCAAATCTTGGGAATCAGGAGGCTCTTGGGTTATGAAGTGCTTATGTTTATTTCATTTCATTGTTGCAACAGTCCTGAGATCCTGTAGACTTTCTTTCCATTTTTGGGGTGGAGAAAGACATGTTCAGAATGGTTAGGAAATAACTTGTCCAATGTGAAACGAAAGATTTGCTGTTGGCCTCCCCACCCCAAGTCCCAGGTTTTTACCTGGATGCCCAGCTGTCTCCAGAGGACTGAGTGAAGACTGATGAGTGGAGGTGAGAGAGAAACAGTTTTGGGCTGATCCTGCTTCTCTCCGACTGTGTATTCTTTTGGTGTCTGTTTATCCAGCTAGCCTGAATCAGGCTGGGTGCTAAGGATGTCGTTGTAAGTAACAGAGATACAGTCTTGGTCATTGACTACTTACTTACTATGAATAAGAGTGGACATGGAGAGCCCTTCGAGGCAGAGTGGTCTTATGAAATGCCGATCTTTATCCCCCAGCCACGTTTGACCCTTGTCCCATTTAGGAGGGACCAGCTGACCTCTGAGGCTGCTTTCCATGCTTGTAAGTTTGTGAGAACTTAGCTGTCAGGTCTTGCTGGTCTGTATGGGAAAAGGCCTTTAGCTGCTCTCTGTCATTGCTGATTTTGCTGCCCCAAATGAACAGTGGGCACACAGGTACCCATCTGGCCGTCTTGAGGATGTGATTGCAAACAGCAGCCAGTACGCTGGACTGACCTGGAGAAGGGAATGGCAGCCCACTCCAGTATTCTTGCCTGAGAATCCCATGGACAAAGAGCCAGGCAGGCTTCAGTCCATGGGATACGACTGAGCGACTAACACACGCATGCTGACTGACTGCCAGCCTTCACGTCTTAGACGGAGTTCCTTCCTCTGGGCACTTTGCAACTGGCAGAGTTAAGAGTATAGACTGAGGACTTGCCCCTCACCTAGGGGGAGGGGACGAGGCAAGGGTACCCCAGCCTCTCATCCCATGCCATAGTGATTCAGCAGAAGCCACTCAGGTTCATAGTTGGGTGACTGTTTAGAACAGGGTCTCTATTATCCTGTCCAAATCACGACTTTCTCCCCTTTTAAGTACGGCTGCTGTTTCGTTCATGGTCTTGACACCCACACGTTGCACTCACAAGTGCACAGGGGCCCCTAGTCCTAGAAATAGCTTCCTCTGCAGCAAGGAGTCTGGAACCCAGGCTACCGCAACTTCCATTCCAGTTGTTGGAGCCTTTGGGCACAAGTGTCTTCCCCTCCCTCCTTGACTGTGAGCTTTTCCTGTGACCAGAAGACCCAGATCATTGTCTGGAGCCTCCAACTGCATGATGCTAAGCTGTGGTTTCCTCATTGGAAGATGCCACTCCGACCCAATGCTCACGCAAGGTGAAGGGAGACAGATGTAGAAACAGTTGATCCGTCATTAGGCAGCTGTTCAGATGTCAGCTGTCATGGTTTATGCTGATGTGATGAATGCTCTCCCAAGGCCTGTGGTGCAGGAATGATAGCTATTTCTCTCCTGTGTTTGAAACAACAACCCTGGGCATGGTGAGTCAATGCTTCTCCTAGTGTGGGTGAGTTCTTGTATGATCTTTGAGCTGCCCTGACACGAGGAGGGCTTTCACATCACCACTGCAGTATTCTGCGCTTCCCTGGTGGCTCAGCTGGTAAAGAATCCACCTGCAGTGCAGGAGACCTGGGTTCGATCCCTGGGTTGGGGAAGATCTCCTGGAGAATGGAAAGGCTACCCAGTCCAATATTCTGGCCTGGAGAATTCCATGGACTATATATAGTCCATGGGGTCGCAAAGAGTCGGACTCGACTAAGTGACTTTCACTTTCACTTGCATCACCTTAGTACGCATTCATCTGAACCGATGAACTTGAACCATTAAGGCGGTTGTGGTTTGGGTTTTTTCCTCCTCCCTGCTCTGGGCTTGGTGAAGCCTTTGTCTCCTAATAAAGTCAGCTGGGAGGGCTAGGGGAGAAGAGGGGCTGTCGCTGTAAGTTTTGGATCTTTTCTTCTACCCCTTCCAGATACTGAAAAGCAGTTTGAGTCCAACCTTTAAAGGTTATCTCTTTGTGCCGCCGACAGGCGCATCCAGAGAGACTGTGAATCCCAGCTCCGTGCCAGACTTCCCCCACAGAGTGAGATTCTGCCAGACTGCTCTGTCTGGAGCCGGAGGAGGCAGCTCAAGTTGGCGGCCACGTGGAGGCTGCTTTTTTTTTTTTCCCCAGTGGCTACAGAGAGGAGAGTGTGAGAAAGGAGCAAGCATGCTGATTTGGGGTCTCAGGGAGTCCCAAAGGATGCTGCGATGACCGTACCATGGGGCGGTGGAAGGGCAGAGGAGGAATCTCATCTCTAGGGCTGCTGGTCTGCTGTGGTCCCGAAGACTTAGAGGGAAAAGAGGTTCAAGCACTGCAGCTCCTGGAAAGGAAAGGAAGGCAAGGTGCATTTTGCAGCGGCAGCTTCATGCTGGACTGTGAAATAAAATAATGGAGTCATGTTACCAAGTCTGCCCCAACCCTGTCCATTTGTACCTGAAAAAAGGATATGGTAAGGAGATCCACAGACCACTATTAACAGTAAACACATAATACTTACTGAGCCTTTCATTACATAATTCCAATTCCTTGCCACCAGCCTGTGAGGGAAAATATTTTCCTGTTTGTTTACAGATAGGTCAACTGAGGTCAGAGAGGTTTGGTAGCCTGCTCGAGGTGACATAGCTGGTGGGTAGCAGGTATGACCTTCAAACCTAGGTCCAGATGACCTTCCAATCCTATATTCTTCAAGAGAAAAACGCTGCCTCTTTCTTAACAGAGTTTCTCTAAGAAAGGAGATGTGAAAGTCGCTCAGTTGTGTCCGACTCTTCGCAACCCTGTGGACTATACAGTCCATGGAATTCTCCAGGCCAGAATACTTGGAGTGGGTAGCCATTCCCTTCTCCAGGGGATCTTCCCAACCCAGGAATCAAACCCAGGTCTCCCACATTGTAGCTGGATTCTTTACCAGCTGAGCCACAGGGAAGCCCTAAGGAAGGAGGGAGCCGTGAAATACAGATGAAGAGGAAGGTGGCTGAGGAGGATGACTGATGAGGTTGAAGGTGAGGATGGTCGTGGTGATGGTGTGCAGGGGGAGGATGAGAATGGTTGATGACGACGAGGAGGATGGTTGATGATGATTGATGAGGGTGCTGGTGATGATTGCTGAGAATAACTGATGAGGATAGCGATGGCTGATGAGGGGAGCAGGTCTGTTTGCCAGGTACTTCCCTGGTACCAGGCACTGTGCCAAGTTCTCTTCATGTTTTATCTCCTTTAAACTTGCACAACTCCTCGATGGGAAAGTTCTGATTTCCTCTGCAGGAGTAAGAGGCACACATTTCCTGCAAATACCCCCATCATATCAGGAAAGATTCAAGAATCTTTTCACTGTTAAGAGAAGATTTTCTGCACATCACAGCTGGTTTTCAGGCATTCACAGTCAAGCACCTGGCAGAGCCTGGGGGTAGAAGGCCCAATTTAGTCCCCATACCTCCCTGGGGACCCTGGCGTGTCCTGTCTCCCGGACTAGATCTTTGCTGAGACTTGCTAAAAGCACAGAGTAGCTGCTTTTGATTCCCAGCCCTCCAGCCCTGGCTTTGAGGAGTAGCAGTACCATCACTTTGGACCTCTTGCTCTTTTCATGAAAAACAAAGAAGCTGTGGCCAACTTGGCTCCTGCTAGTCATTTTTTTTTTTTAACCACCTTGGTCTATGAATCAGAAGGCAAAGCCCACCTGTCTTATTTACCAGCTGTGTGTATTTACCACCTGTGTCCCTTGACTGTAAAATGTAGCTGCTGACCACCTCTCACGTAGGATTGGTGGAAGAATTAAGTGAGATATATAAGAAACGTGCCCAGCATGGTACCTGGCACATAGTAGGTGCTTTACAGACCCATGTCTCCTGTGTGCAGCCTTCTTGCTGTCACACTGCGACACTTTCTGTTGTGTGTTTCTGTGCTTGCTTGTTTGCTTTCTGTCTCTTGCACTTTCTCCACTAGCACTGTTGTATTTTTCTGCTGTATCCTGAGGCCTAGACCAGTGCCTGTTGATAAATATTTATTAAATGAATGCACAGGCAGACATGCATATGCATGCATTGAGAAAACAAGAATTTCCATGAAGAGTCAAGGCATGTGGGCATAAAAGCTAGTGAGGCCGGCAGGGGTCTCATACCAGGCTGTTCCTATCTTTCACCATAGAGCATGAGCTCTGCGGAATGAACTGGTCAGTTCATCTTCTGAACTGGGCAGTCACAGGGGAGCAAGACCACAGGTAGCCTCAGCTGTGCCTGTGACTGAGTTGGAGCCTCACAGGTAGGACTAAAGACTCCGTTTTAGAAGGATGATGTGTAATATACAAATCCCAGAAGCCACATTCTGCTCCCACGTGGTAGACGGTGGCTTTGTCTTGTCAATGTCCATCAGAGGTAGAAGGAAGAGGGTGGGGTCTGGGCGAGGTGGGGTGGACGATGGGGTCCCTCTAGGGTGTGGCGGCTGCCCAAGGCTTAAGTCCTGCCCAGGAAGCCCTCTTAGCACTTTTTTTAGTTAAAAAAGTTTAATTGAAAGATAATTGCTTTACAGTATTGTGTTAGCTTCTGCCATACATCAGCATAAATCAGCCATAGGTATACATTTGTCCCCTCCCTCTTGAACCTCCTTCCCACCTCCCACCCCATCCCTCCCATCTAGGTTGTCACAGAGCACTGGGTCTGAGTTCCCTGGGTCATACAGCAAATCCCCGCTGGTTGTCTATAACAACAAATGAAACAACTGACAAAGGATTAACCTCCAAAATATACAAGCAGTTCATACAGCTCAATACCAGAGAATCACTTTCTGTTCCCCACCTCGTGCAGGAGTTTTGTCTTGTGTGTGTTTGCTTTTTTTCTCCTACCAGTGCATACTTTACAAAGAAAATTGAAAAGATAATTGTGGATGGTTTTCTGTCTTGAACGTGCTAATAACATGAGGATGATAATATTCTGTCTTAGAGCCCCTCCCCAGGCAGCTAGAATCTTAGTAAGGAACTTTTTTTGAGAGCCAGAGACTTCTGGTGCCTGCAAATTTTTACTTAATAACATCTAAATATCTTTATTGGCAATGAGAGGCAGGAATCCTTTAAGAGCCTGGGGGCTTAATTTAGTGTGAAATATGCAAGGAAGAAAGGAGCTTATAGCAAGCAGGAACTAGGAAATTAACTGGATTGCTGCAACAGACCTTTTATTTGGGGGCAGGGTCCTGTCTTTGGACATACTAGTAACATGTTCTCCCTACTTGTCTCCTTCCCCCTCCTTTCATGCCTCTCTTCCCCCCCGTTATGCGTCAAGCGCCGTGTTAAGGATTGAATCACAGTGATGAGAATGTATAAAGTAGGCTGTTCTCATTGTGGAGTTACCAGCTAGTGAGGGGAAAACAATTATTAATCAAACACATAAATAAGAGGGAAATAACAACCATGACATGCCCAGCCACAGAAAGTGGATGAGTAATCTCTGACATATTCACACACTTAAAGCACCAGACAGCAAGGAGTATGAAGATCTATAACTGTGTCCAACAATATGAATGAATCTTACAAACGATGTTGAATGAAAAGCTAGATTTAAAAACAAAATAAAGAGGAAGGCTATATGACTGCGTTATGACTGATCTGCAGAAGCACAATGTTGTATTTATCCTCCGATTAAAAAAAAAATTAAAAATATTTGTATTGAAATACTCCTCATCCTCCTCCGAATCCCCGCTGTTGGATGGGCCTGTCGTGGTCAGCAGGAGAAACAAGTTTGACCACTACACCATCGTCAAGTTTCCTGTGACCGCCCAGTCGGCCATGGAGAAGGCAGAGGCTCCCAGCACACCTGTGCTCACTGTGGAGGTCAGGGCCAGCGAACACCAGGTCCAACAGACTGTGAAGAAGCCCCGTGACCTTGATGTGACCAAGGTCAACTCCTGATCTGGTCTGATAGAAGAAGCATGCATTCAGTTGGTTTGTGACTGTGGTGCTGTGGATGTTGCCAACAAAATCAGGATCATCTAAACTTAAGTGTAGCCAGCTTATTCTAAATATACTTTTTTTTTTTTTTTGGTGGTCATAAAAAATTCCCCTAAAACCAGGCCCTCTGGGGGCCTAGTGATGATGGGTGGCTGATGAGGGTTGCTTAGATTAATGGGGCTCAAGGTGACAGTGGAGGGGCCCAGAGAGAGGGGGAAGCTGGGTCATTGAGCACGTGTTGAGAAACCAGGATCAAAGCTCAGGCTGATCTCAGTTCTTACTCTGAGAGCGTGTGTCCCAGTGTGCACACGAAGCACACGCGTGTCAGGGATCTGCTTCTCCCTCGGTCACCCTTCACTGCTAAGTTCCTTTTATATTGTGAGCATCTCACCTCTTAAGGCCACCTGCATTTTTGGCTCTTTCTTCTACCCTTGGACACCACGGACACAAATAACCATCTCTGCCATGAGAGTTGGTGTTTCCTGCGGGGCTGACACGGGCCCTCCTGTCCCGGGTCCAGCCGGTGCATGGGGCCCTGCCCAAGCCACAGCCTCTCAAGACCTTCAGGCCCAGGCTTGGGCACTGGCCGGAGATGTTTTTGTAAGATGGTTTGATCATCTTTTAATTATTTTATTTTTTTAATGTTTTAATATATCGATCAGCTGAGGCTTCATTATGCTGTTGTAACAAATAAGCCCCAACTCTTGGCCCCGGGCAACATTAAGTGTATTACATGTCTGTTTCCCACTCGCTACACATCCATCCCGGGTCAGCTGTGTTCAGGCACCACATTGTCTGCGTGTCAGGATCCAAAGCAAAGAAGCAGCCAGGACATCCTGCTCTCACGGCAGAGGGAAGAGAGGATGGCAGACCGTGCTTGCATCTGAAAGCTTGTGCTCAGAAGTGGCACACATCACTTCCATAAGTCACAGGTCAAGCCTGATGGTAATGGACAAGGAGGAATAATCCTCTGGCAGAGAGGAGGCCCCGCAGAGGAGAGAACTGGACTACACTGATAGACCTCACAAGCAACGCTCACTCATGGAAGAGCCAGCCAGGATAGGCAAGCATTACATAACTATTAAGCATGATGACGAAGGTCTTCTATGCTAGCTCGTGGCCAGGAGGGGGAGACCCCTTCCAGGGCCCAAGAGTGGATCCTTATCTAACACTAGGAAATGAATTGTCCAAGGAGACACATGTGCTGGAAGAGTGAAAGGGGCATTTGAAAAGGCTGCGCCAGTAGAGAGCATCAGGGTCAGGGAACCCAGGAAGACTGTTCTGCCTTGCGGCTCGAAGTCTCAGGGTTTATCAGGTGGGGTTAGTTTCCAGGTTGTCTGTGGCCAGGCATCTCGCCCTGCCCATATTTGATGTGACTCAGGGTCCTTCCTGGGGGCACATGCCTCTCTCAGTCAGGATAGGACTGGGAGGTTGGCAGAAGATATTATGGGCTATTTTCTCCTCTCTCTTTTTGGCCCCTCCCAAATTCTTCCAGTTGGTTTTGTTGGTGGTTCATCAGTTTTGTGTTCTTTATTGGGACCTCATGTTGTGAGACATCTTATACAAGCGCCTAGCAGGCAGTTTTGGTCCATAATTCCCTAACAGGCTTGGGAGGTTATTTCTTATATGTGACAAGTCAGGGGAAAATAGGTAATTAAATAGAATATACTGTTTAATCTCATTTTAAAAAGCAACCATTTTTAAATGTGTGCATTAGCATAAGAAATATAAAATGGAAAGTTCTAGAGCAACTGTTGTAAACCTAGATGTCTATAGAGTCTAGGCAAGAAATGACCCGGGACAATGATCTCAGTGCCAACCTGGTATCACTATGCAGAAACTGGGACTCCGTGTCTCTGATCTTTAGGCTTTTTAATTTTAAATGGAAACCTGGATTTAAACACTGCTGCTGCTGCTAAGTTGCTTCACTCGTGTCCCACTCTGTGCAACCCCATAGACGGCAGCCCACCAGGCTCCGCCGTCCCTGAGATTCTCCAGGCAAGAACACTGGAGTGGGTTGCCATTTCCTTCTCCAGTGCATGAAAGTGAAACATGAAAGTGAATTTGCTCAGCAACCCCATTGACTACAGCTTACCAGGCTCCTCCATCCATGGGATTTTCCAGGCAAGAGTACTGGAGTGGGTTGCCATTGCCTTCTCCAGATTTAAACACTAAGATTTCTTATTTTTAAATGTTAGCAAGTAATTAAAAACTTTAACCTACACAGGCTGCCAGGTTTATAGTCTTTGACATGAACCAAAAATGATATTCTCTGGGCAGTGAAACTTTGAATGTTCTCTTCCTTTTTCCTTATCTTTTTCTCAAAATGGCTGTTTTTTTTCCCTCAAAATGGCTGTTTCTTGGTGACATGTAATGGGGAAAACAAACAAGAAAATCACTCATAAAAGGGAAAATGTGTTTTAGCTGCCAGAATTGCTCTTGACTTTGTAACTCTGTTCAGATGATGTTTATTTGGTGGTTAATCAAAAAGTAGTGACCTAACGAATAAGCCATATTTGGAGCTGCTTGATGAAACAGCTGAAGACCTGATCTCGGGCGGCCTTGTCCTGAAGCAGCTAGAAGCAGGATTTTGGTTCCCGGCCAGAGACTGAAGTCAGTCCATGGCAATCAGAGTGCTGAATCCTAGCCACTAGGTTTCCATGAACAGTGGCCAGTGATGAGGTCCTGGCCTGTCAGCTGTGTAGAAATCAATTTCCAGACAGAGATGGAAAGTAGTGAAACAAGTCAAGTGTTTATCGGGAGGAAAAAGAGTACATGTGGATAGACATATGGGCGGGCTCGGAGAGTTGCGTCCTCATGGTAGATTCAGGTAGACTAAATCAATTTTATGCGCATTTCTTCTGGGTTTTCCCTCTGGCCAGTCATCTTGCTTTGCCAGGTTCTGAGTCTGTATTGGGTGTATCTCAGGGTGTTCTGCTGTGTGTGTATACATCTCTTAGCCAAGATGGATCCTAGTGAAGAGGCCTATGGGTAGGTCGACATCACCTACTATGGGGTGGCATCCCTCCCTTTTTGACCTCCAGGGAGTCTTTCTGCGAGTGTGTAGTCAGGAAAGTCTCCTTGACCTCGAGAATGAGGAATAAGTGGTCTTTTTATCTCTTATCGGGCAGGCCTCAGCTCCTCTTTTCTCCTGCTATTACCTTCATCTCGGAGTATCTATCCACAGGCAACAGACTCCAGCTGTTTGGCCCCAGGTCCACCTATCTCGTGCCTCAGACCCAGGTCTGTGATCAGGAAAGGCCAGGCCCCTGGGGGAGGTCACGGGGAAAGGAGCCCAGGGGTCCTCTGGCATCTTGCTGACCTCAGGCATCAGGATTCTCTTGTGCTGAAATTGATGCTGTGACTGAAGAAGCCGTCGGCTCTCTTCATGAGAGAAAGACAAGCTTCTGAGGACAAGCTCCCAGGGCTGTCTACTTAAAGATGGTCAGGTGGAAACATGTGGACCCCAGGTGCATTTACCAAGTGCAACTTTTGTCTTCGAGGATGCAGAAGATGGTGTGGAGGGAAATGTTTGGGGTTTGAATGTGGATGTTGGAATAGGCTTTACATTTAAGACATGCTGTTGAATATTCAGGGTTGTTGGGGTTTTTTTTCCCATTTCTTTTTACCCCCAACTGTAATTCCCTGCTTCATCACCCATCATGCAAATGTGATTCTTACATTTTCTGATGTTACTCTTTCCCTAAACAAGTAATCAAAACAAGGTTTTGAGCTGTATTGGAGCTGCAAATAAGTTTAGTATAAAATGCAATTATGCGCCTCCCAAAATCAAGAGAGACAATTTGGACTTTTCAAAGGCTTGAATTACCCTTAATCAGAACTCAGAATGGCGTCCATTCTGAGGATTTAAAATCATCTAGATCTCAGCCCTAGTTCATAATAGCCAGTTGCTTTAAGGGGGAAAAAACATTTAAAAATGCTAAAAGTAGCACATGCTCATTATAGAAAATTTGGAAAATAAAAGGAAGTTAGAACTAAGGAAAACAAATGACTTAGTCCCACTGGGTAGATACAATTACAATTAATATCTTTCATTTGCCCTTTCTCTGTGCGCTTTGCTCTGGGTGGAATCATCCTGTGGATGAACGCCTGTGTCTTCATTTGGCTTCATTTTTCCCATGTCACTCTGCACTTGATGGTAGAGTCATGTTTCACAGCTGTATAATGTTCTCCCCAGAGCAATTTAATTTCTCTGCTCATTCTGATAAAAAAATAAACTCAGTCATGTTAAACATTTCAAGAGTTTCTTTGAACAGACTTGGATTCCAGTCAAACGGCACCAAACAGGAAGTGGCTCAGAGCCTTCCACAGACAGGAACTGGGCAAGACCTTTGTAGAGAAGATAGGCAGCAAAGGAAGGAAGGAGATGGTTTGCTGGGCTGTAGCTTGAGTGAGCGCGTTACCTGAGAAAGGCCCGCTGGCTGTTTCTGACCAGTGCGTCTTAGCCTTGAGGCCACTGCAGAGGCTGGCTGTGGCTTGTTTATGTAGGCTGCCTGAGGACTCAAGCTGCCACTGTCTCTGGCCTTCCTGAATGATTAGTTTTCATAACAAGTCCTGTCGTTCAGCATTTTTTTTTTTTCAATTTCTCACTGTCCTGAGCAATTACAGAGGACCATGATATCCTTCAGGCCTGTGCTGTATTTTGCCTTTTTTTTTTTTTTTTTTTAAAGAAATATCACCTTTTTGACAACATAGAGCTACCATGGACAGCTCCATGGAACTAAAGTACCGTCTCCTCGTGGATCAGACAGTAAAGAATCTGCCAGCAGTTCAGGAGACTCAGGTTTGATCCCTGGGCTGGGACAGTCTCCTGGGGAAGGGCATGGCAACCCACTTCAGTGTTCTTCCCTGGTGAATCCCATGGACAGAGAAACCTGGCAGGCTACAGTCCATAGGGTCGCAGAGTCGGGCAGAACTGAAGAATCTCAGCACGCATGCAAGACAGGAGTGTCAAATTGCAGCAGACAGGTTAATACTCGCCACCCACATCCTCTCCCTCAGCACTATCCGCTCCATCCTCTTCATGATTCTTCTCAAGGGCAGCCATGTCCTCACAGACCTCAGCAAACTCCTTCCTCCATGCCTTCACCCACGTACCAGTGAGCAGACACACGCTTGATGTGCTTGTGTGCATGCTAAGTTGCTTTAGTTGTATCTGACTCTGTGCAACCCTATGGACTGTAGCCCTCCAGGCTTCTCTGTCCATGTTAAACCTGTGGTCCAGGTGAGCCCAGGTCTCAGCAATGGCTGTGGTATTGTATGCTATATTTTAGATGCTTTTTCTTTTTAAAAAAAAAAATTAATTTATTTTTGGCTGCACTGGGTCTTTGTTGCTGTGCCTGGGCTTTTTCTAGTTGTAGCAAGCAGGGGCTGATCTCTGGTTGGGGTGTGTGGACTTCTCATTGTGGTGGCTTCTCTTGTTGTGGAGTGCAGGCTCAGTAGCTGTGGTGCTAGAACTTAGTTGTCCTGCAGCATGTGGAATCTTCCTGGCCCAGGGATCGAACCCATGTCCCTTGCACTGGCAGGCAGATTCTCAACCACTGAACCACCAGGGAAGTCCTAGATTCTTTTATAAATCGATCTGTGGTTGGAGGAGGGGGCAGCAGTGTGATACAATGGGAAAGGGCCTGGATTTCTGGAGTAGATGGATATGAATTCTGATCCTGACCTTACTGTTTGTTACTCTGTGAGCATAGGTGCCTTATTTAATCACCTGTGCCTTTCTTCCTCTGCACTTTGGAGATGATATCACCAACTCAGAGGTCATACATAGTGAAGCTTAGAATAACGACTGTGAAGTCCCTGGCCTCCAGGGGACATGTAGATAACTTGACATGTTGCCGGCTGCAGGGAACAGATCAGACACACCAGCTTTGGAATCAGGTCATTCCTGGGTTGACATCACACCTCTACTCTGAGAGAGGTGAAACCTTGGGCAAGTTGTATAACACCCTCAAGGCTCAGTTAATTCACTTGTAAAAATGGGGATGGTGGTACACAGCCTGCAAAGGGATTATGAGGGTCAAGTGAAATTAATAAAATGAGATTACATGTACAGCACTCTGTATAGTGCCTGGGCTACATATAGTGCACACTTAGTCCATGATGGTCATTTCTGTATTATGTCAATCCCCCTCATTGTTAGCAGCACCGTAAGGGAGCTCTGCAGAAGCTGCTGTGGACAAATAAGGGAGACCCTCACTCACTTTCCAGTGGTGGCGGGAGGTCATAGAAGCTTATAGGAAGAATTGATGCTTGGACCAGGCTGTATTTTTTTAAATATTTATTTATTTGACTTTGTGGGTCTTAGTTGCAGCACATGGGATCTTTATTTGTAGCATGCAAACTCAGTTGTGGCATGCACAATCTAGTTCCCTGACCAAGGATTGAACCTGGGGCCCCTGCATTGGGAGCTCAGAGTCTTAGCCACTGGGCCTCCAGGAAGGCCCTGAACCAGTCTTTCATGCTGAGCCAGGATGAGCCAGGAGGTAAGAGAGGCAGAGGGCCCCAGGCCCCCACAGAGATGAGAGCAACCTGGAGGAGGAATGACCAGCACCCCACCCCCCACCATGCCGGTGTCGCAGGGGCAGATGTAGATGACTTCACTCCATTCACTGAGCGAGGGGGCGTTGGGAGGAGGAGGAGAGGACTGAATCCTTCTTGCTGATTCTCTCTCCGGGGCTGGCCCTTCCTTTTGTTCTTACATTCCTGTTATCGATCCGCAGTGTCAGAGTGATGCTTGCAGCTCTGCAGTGGAGTGAAAAACCCAATGCTGATGGAACACATCAGTGAAATACTCATTCTTCCTTTTAAGAAAATCTGACCTTTTGCAGAGTTTCAGAAAATGAATCCTTCCATATTATGTAAAATGCACTTTCATTTTCTGCCTGAGTTGAACAAAGTCAAGAAACAACGACATAAACGTTTTCTACTTCCGAGTGTTGAGTTCAGGGATGCCGCTCTGTGGCCAGTGTCTCCCGAGCTCTTACTCATGCCCTCGGCTGACTGTGTGAGATCAGGGTGCAGGGGGGCTGGCTCACAAGCTTCTTTCTGGTTGTTTATTCCTTCACTCATTCACTCACTCATTCACTCATTCATTCATTCTTTGAGCCAAGCAAGCAAGGACCCCACCAGCAAATATGTTTGGAGCACCTTCTGTGCCAGACTGTTTTCTGTGCCCCGGGATGTACTGATGGGCCCAAATGGATACAAACCCTATCTTCTTAGAGGAAAGCTCTCACATCCCAGTGCAGAGGCTCCAAAAATAAGCCCACAGTGTAATTTTATTCAACAGCACTGGGAAGCAAATAAAACTGGTGATGTGGTGAAGGGGACTGGGGCATATTCAGGTGGAGCTGCATCTGATGGGGTCATCTGGGAAGGCCTTTCTCCATTGGTTGGCATGGGAGTGAGTCCTGAGGCTCATTGGTAACCCTACTGGGTGAATCGGTGCTCCCGATTCACACAGTCATCAGACAGTGCTTGACCATGGGCTCTCTGCCTGGAGAGACCGGCTCCAGTGGCCCCTGAGCCACCCACTAGTATTAGCCCCTGTTGAGAATAAAGGGACTTTGCAGAAAATGTTCCACCCTACATATCTTTCTTAAAATCCTGAGTTGTTTTCTCTCCAGCTTAGAGAAAGATCCCATTTATTCAACTGAGACCAGCAAGGAGGCAGTCAGGTGATGTACTTGCTCGAGCAGATCAGGAGCTGACCCCTGCGGTGTGGGAGGCACAGTGAGGCCCCAAGAATCCCCTGGCGGGAATGCTGAGCAGAGCTTCGTTCCCTTCCATTTCTTCAGATATCTGTGGACGTCTTCTGTGACAGGGCTGTTTCAGAGCACAGTTTAGCAAACAGTTTTGTAGGACTTTGCTGGTTGGCCCAATGGTTAGGGCTTTGCCTTCCAGTGCGACGGGTAGATTCGATGCCTGTGTGGGGAGCTGAGATCCAGCATGCCACATGGTCAAAAAACCCAAACCAAACCAGACAAAAATCAGTTTTAGTACCCGTTTTCCCTCTTATTTAACATGATTCTGCCTTGTAGCTGAGTCCAGGGCCACCACCTGGGTCCTCAGCATGGCGTCTTTACTCTGCTCCCTGACGACAGTGGAGGATCCGTGCCCCCTGGTCCTGCCTGGAGCCTCTGCCGTGTGGGGAGGGTGCTGCTAGGCCAGGGCCCAGGCTGGTCTCTGGGCTTCAGGTCTGCCTCGCTTGTGGAGCAGCCTCTAGGATTGGATGAGAAAGGGTCCTCTGACTCCAAGAGGGCCTCACTCGACCCCAGAGCTTTATATTGAGACACAGCATCTGTCAAGGTTAATTTCCCGAAAGGTAAAGCTGTTTTCTGAGGATGCTTTCCAATGCCAGGTGCTCCACACAGCCCCCCGAGGTGGCACTGTCATGGGTGAGGGCCACGTTGTCTGCCTGGGTTGAGCATGAGGCTGGCGACAGGAGACAGCAGGCTTGGGAGCTCTCCGACAGACATTCTATTCAGAGAGAAGGGAGGGCACAAAGGCAGGAACACAGCACCATTTTTAGCACGGGGAGGGGTAGCAGCTTGGTGTCAGTGTGTGTGGTGTGACACCTCCGTGTGTAAGGTATGTGCCGCCTGGTGGGCTGGCGAGCCAGCACTTGCCTCCTGCCAGATGCCTCCAAGAAGACTCCTGAGTTGCTCAGACAGTTGTTCACGGCCTCCACTGCTCAGACACCAGCCATGCTCAGGATGCAAGGCAGTTGGGCAGCCTCTCTGAGCCCCACTTGTGCCTGCAAGAGAGATACTGGGTCCCTGGCCCCAGCCTGCAGAGACATTCCTCCAGGACGCCCTCTGCCTGGGTGGTGGCTGACCTTGGCTGCTGGGGACCGAGCTTCCCTTGTCTGTGAACTTGAGGGTCTGGGTTAGACCAGGCTGACATCTGTGAATGTGTGAAAGGCAAGTACCAGAACTGAGATTCTGAAAGACTGTGTTCTAGCCGAGAGTAGGACACAGACAGACTGTGTGGCCACAAAGCCCTGTTATATCTTAGTAACACGTCACCGAAATCCTGTATTGTGTCACCAGAACCAAATGAATGTCTTTCTTCCTTTCCTTCCTATTCTTTCTCTTTCTCTCTTCTTTTCCTACTCAGTCCTCACTTATGCAGTAACACATTCATCCATTCTTGAATGTCTGAGTACTGGTGGGATGATACTGGAGGTGACCCAGGGCCTGCACCCCAATATTCCAGGGCTCGTGGGAGAAAGATTCACATGTTCAGGCCACCATGATGCTGAGGATCAGGGGTGGAGAGAGGGGGCTCCTGGGGTGGTGGTTGTGCCTCTTCTTGGAGGGCAGGTATCACCTAAGTCTTGGGTCACAAGCCTAAAAGAGATTAGCACAGAAAGTGAAGGGAAGAGTCAGGTGAGAAGTTAGGGCACCTCCGCTTTCCACTCTTAACCTCTGTAAACCAGTCATCTGCTTTTCTTTCACTGTGGGTATCTCTACAGGTTCACCTTTTTGTGACATTTCATGTAAATGGAATCATACAGATCTTATAATACGTGGCTTTTGTGTCTGGCTTCTTTGGCCTAACGTAGTACCTTTAAGGTTCATCCATCTTGTAGCAGATATCAGTGTGCCATCCCTTTTTATGGCTGAATAGTATTCCATTGTATAGATAGACCACATTTTGTGTACCCCTTCATCCATAGATGTACCTCTGCATTGTTTCTACTTTTTAGCTGTTTTGACTAATGCTGCTGTGAGTATCATGTACGAGTTTTGTGTGGGCATTTGCTTTCAGTTCTCGTGGGTATACATGTGGGTATACACCCGAGGAGTGGAACCACTGGGCCTACATCAGTTTTGTTTATTGTAGGCATCCTAGTAGTGCAAAGTAGTGTCTCATTGTGGTTTTAATTTTCACTTCCCTATTAGCCAATTTTCCCTAATTTTCACTTCCTAGATTTCTTCCCTGGTGGCTCAGTGGTAAGATTCTGCCTGCCAATGCAGGAGACTCAGATTTGATCCCTAGGTTGAGAAGATCCCTTGGAGAAGGGAAATGGCACCCCACTCCAGTATTCTTGCCTGGGAAATCCCATGGACAGAGAAACCAGGCAGGCTACAGTTCATGGGGTCACAAAAGAGTTGGATAGGACTGAGTGAATAAACAACAACAAATGGCTAATGATGTTGAGCATCTTTTCATGTGCTTACTGGCTTTATGTATATCTTCTCTGAAAGTGAAAGTTGAAAGTTCAGTCGCTCAGTTGTGTCCGACTCTTTGCGATTCCATGGACTGCAGCATACCAGGCTTTCCTGTCTATCACCAATTCCTAGAGTTTACTCAAACTCATGTCCATTGAGTCAGTGATGCCATCCAACCATCTCATCCTCTGTTGTCTCCTTCTCCTCCTGCCTTCAGTCTTTACCAGCATCAGAGTCTTTTCCAGTGAGTCAGCTCTTCATATCAGGTGGCCAAATTATTGAAGTTTTGGCTTCAGCATCAGCCCTTCCAGTGAACATCCAGGACTGGTTTCCTTTAGGATGGACTGGTTGGATCTCCTTGCAGTCCAAGAGACTTTCAAGAGTCTTCTCCAACACCACAGTTCAAAAGCATCAATTCTTTGGTGCTCAGCTTTCTTTATAGTCCAACTCTCACATCCATACATAACTACTGGAAAAACCATAGCTTTGACTAGATGGACCTTTGTTGGCAAAGTACTGTTTCTTCTTTTTAATATTCTGTCTAGGTTGGTCATAGCTTTTCTTCCAAGGAGCAAGTGTCTTTTAATTTCATGGCTATAGTCACCATGTACAGTGATTTTTGGAGCCCTCTCAAAATAAAATCTGTCACTCTTTCCATTGTTTCCTCATCTATTTGACATGAAGGGATGGGACCAGATGCCATGATCTTAGTTTTCTGAATGTTGAGTTTTAAGCCAACTTTTTCCACTCTCCTCTTTCACTTTCATCAGGAGGCTCTTTAGTCCTTCTTCGCTTTCTGCCATAAGGGTGGTGTCATCTGCATATCTGAGGTTACTGATATTTCTCCCGGCAATCTTGATTCCAGCTTGTGCTTCCTCCAGCCCAGCGTTTCTCATGATGTACTCTGCATATAAGTTAAATAAGCAGGATGACAGTATACAGCCTTGACGTACTCCTGTTCTGATTTGGAACCAGTCTGTTGTTCCATGTCCAGTTCTAAGTGTTGCTTCCTGACCTGGATACAGATTTCTCAGGAGATAGGTCAGCTGGTCTGGTATTCCCATCTCTTTCAGAATTTTCCACAGTTTATTGTGATCCACACAGTCAAAGGCTTTGGCATAGTCAATAAACAGAAGCAGATATTTTCTGCAACTCTCTTGCATGATCCAACGGATATTGGCAGTTTGATCTCTGGTTCCTCTGCCTTTTCTAATCCAACTTGAACATCTAGAAGTTCCTAGTTCACGCAATGTTGAAACCTGGCTTGGAGAATTTTGATCATTACTTTGCCAGCATGTGAGATGAGTGCAGTTGTGCAATAGTTTGAACATTCTTTGGCATTGCCTTTCTTTGGGATTGGAATGAAAACTGCCCTTTTCCAGTCCTGTGGCCACTGCTGAGTTTTCCAAATTTGCTATCACATTAAGTGCAAATTTGCTGGTGTCTTCTTTGAGGAATGTCTTTTCAAATCCTTTCCCCATTTTTAAATTGGATTATTTTATTTTGTTTTGTTTTTAAGTTCTGAGAGTTCTTTGCATATCCTGGATACAAATCCCGTATCAGATTTACAGGTATTTTCTCCACTCCGGTGGTTGTCTTTTCATTTGGCTGATGGTGTCCATTGACGCATAAAAGTTTTCAGTTTTGATGACTTCCAGTTTATCTGTTTTGTTTCTTTTGTTCCTCATGCTTTTGGTATGATATCTGAGACTCCTTTGCTTAACCCAGGGGCAGTAAGATGTATTCCTATTTTCCTTCTAGGAGCTTAACAGTTTTAGCTGTTATATTCAGGTCTTGATCCGTTTTGGCTTACTTTTTATACATGGTGTAAAGAAGGGTTCAGACTTCAGTCTTTTGCCCATGGACCTATTTGTCCTGACACGGTTTGTTGAAAAGACTATTCTTTCCCTCATTGAAAGGTCTTGGCACTCTTGTCAAAAATCAGTATAAGGTAGATGAATAGGTTTATTTTCGGACTCTCGGTTCTGTTCCGTAGATCTGTATGCCCATGCTTAGGACAGAACCACACTGTCTTGATGCCTGTGGCTTTTAATCAGTTTTGAAACTAGGAATGTACCTACCCCTCTTCCATTCCTTGTCCTTTCCTCTATGCTTCCTTCCTTTCCTTTATCTTTCTGTGCATTCTTTTTACAAAAATAATTTATTTGGGGCTGCTCTGGGTTTTGTTGCTGCTCGGGCTTTTCTCTGAGTTACGGTGAGTGCGGGCTGCTCTCTAGTCGGGTTTCTCATTGCAGTCTTATTGCTTCTCTTGTTGCCGAGCACAGGCTCTAGGCTCATGGGCTTCAGTGGTCGCAGCACATGGGCTCAGTGGTTGTAACCCCTGGGCCCTCGAGCACAGGCCCGATAGTTGCTCTGCAGCATGCGCGATCTTCCCAGATCAAGGATCGAACCCATGTCTCCTGCATTGGCAGGCGGGTTCGTTACCGCTGAGCCCCCCAGGGAAGCCATCTTCTTGTGAATTCTTTAGAGCAAGCGCTCGTAAGTGTTTTCAGTAAAGGGCTAAGCATCACAAGAGAGGATCATACTGCATATCAGCAGCCTGGGAAAAGATCAGAATTCAAAATCAAGAGTGGTCTCTACTGAGCGTGTATCCCTTCTGCGCCATCGTAAAGTTAGTCCTGAGTGGAACCATCATTAGTCAGGGATCGTCTCTGTTGCACTGAGACGTCAGAGCACTGTGGCCTGTAAAGCCAAGGGAAGCTGCACTGCCGGGCGCCTCTGTGAGGAAGGAAAAGAACGTTCCTCTCCCTTATAGGTTCTTCTGGCTGGTCTAAGAATTAAACTGATATGAGGCAGGACTGACAGAAGAAAAACAGAATTTGAATAACCTGTATACATGGAGAGACCCGGAAAGACTGAGTGACTCACCAAAGTGGCTGAACTATTTCAGTCATGTCCAACTCTCTGCGACCCCATGGACTGAAGCCCGCCAGGCTGCTCTGTCCATGGGATTCTCCAGGCAAGACGGCTGGAGCAGGTTGCCATTTCCTCTTCCAGGGATCTTCCCTGCGTTAGCAGGCAGTTTTTTTTTTTTTTTTTTTTAAACTACTGAGCCAGCTAGGGAAATGGCTGAAACCCTCACCCAAATACCATCTTCAGCTAAAGACAAAAGAGGATGTTGAGGGTGGGAGTTTGGGACTTCACAGGGGAGGAAGGCAATTCACATGGAGATGGAGAAGCAAATGTTTGGTAAACAGATGTTTGCTGGACCAGATGGAAAAGATGGAATGCCGTGGACTCTGATCTCCAGGCCCTGACAAGCTCTCCCCACTCAACCTTGCTGTCTTCGCAGGGAGCTCTGGTGATAATTCTCTTCCTGGATCAGGCTCTTTATCCAAATTCTTTGGGCAGTTAAACAATGAAAGTGTTAATTGCTCAATCGTGTCTGACTCTTTGTGACCTCACCAGGCTCCTCAGTCTATGGATTCTCCAGGCAAGAATACTGGAGTGGGTTGCCATTTCCTTTGCCAAGAGGTTAAAAAGAAAGACTTCCTAAGTCTTCTGTTTCCTAGAAATAATCAGCCTAAAATAATCCTCCAAAGAGACATATTTCTGGGTGACAAATTTCACTTTCCAACAGTCTCACCTCTGAAATGTCTACAAAGAAGTTTCATAGTCCAGAAGCTGAGTTTTTAGGTTGTTCCATCCCTCGGAACCAGTCTCTTAGTCCTAAGGATAACAGGTCAGTCCAGCTTAACTCATCTCAGAAGGCGGTGCTGCAGGTGGGCCCCAAAGTTGGGCCTTTGGTACAAGCAACCAGGTGTTTAATAAGAGGCACTTCTGTGGAAGCAGAAAAAAATGATTAATGATTTTCACAGTAATCCCAGTTTCTGAGTTTTGAAGGCAGCCAGTCGGGAAACTTTTTAATAGATGTCCTGCTGGAATCATTCTCAGTTGCAGTGAGGACAGCTAGTGACAGACTGGCAGATCTTCCAACTTTGCTGTTCAGATGTCTCTGTTGATCTTTCCTGAGTGACCCAACACAGCAACAGGCCAAAGATTGTCTGTATGTGAGCTGTCATGGTGATTTCTCTGAAGTGTATATCAAGTTGTCTAGCTTTAGCCTACAGAGCTTTGGGAAAAAAAGGCAGTTTTAGTTCTTAATGATTCCAAGTCAAAAGGATGGGGGAAATTGGAAACCTTGGTTTGGAGAGTTGCGGCCAGATATGAGGAACTCTAAGAACTCAGGATCCAGTCCAGTTTATAGGTAGAAAACAAGTCTCAAAGACAAAGGATAGTATTAGGATCTAATAACCACAAAGGTTTATTACTGAAACAATTTTCCTCTCTAAAATCACCCTTATTTCTACCAAAGATAGCTATGATGACTGATTTGTTTGCAAAATAAGCTTAAACTTGGCCCAGTCGTTTACATAAGTTCAGCAAACACAGTGATTGGTCATCTGTATGCTCAGTCACTTCAGTCGTCTCCGGCTCTTAAGACCTCATTGACTGTGGCCCACCAGGCTCCTCTGTCCATGGAATCCTCCAGGCAAGAATACTGGACTGGGTTGCCATGCCCTCTTCCAGAGGATATTCCCAGCCCTGAGACTGAACCCTTATCTCCTGCATCTCCTGCATTACAGGCAGATTCTTTACCCAGTGAGCTACCTGGGAAGCCCCCATTGATCTTATAGGCTCTTTTAAATATGCTTTGCTGGAACTTTCCTAAAGGAATTGCCAGACTGAATTTTAATTATCTCTCAAGGCCTAGAAGCCAAGCCAAATACTTGCTCTCGGACTCATCTGTAATATCTATTTGTTGTCCACTCACTCAGTCGTGTCTGACTCTGGGACCCCATGGCCTGCAGCATGCTGGGCTTCTCTATCCTTCACCGTGTCCTGGAGTTTGCTCAAACTCATGCCTGTTGAGTCAGTGATAGCTATAGATTTGGGTGAATTCTCTTTTGAGGTCCCCTAAATATCCTAAGTTTCCTGCACCTGCCAGGAAGTGACCTACCTCACTCATCAGATGAAGCTGCTGGAATCCCTGTAAGCAGTTTTCCCCAACAGAGCTTTATTGGCTCCATAAAGTCAACCTAAGTTCCTTAAAGCCGTCTGGTCCTATCTGAATCTGTATGCACGTCTCTCTCATATATGGCATGTAATATGGTAATATGTCCACTTTACAGTTGTGTCCTGTTATGAGAAGAACAGATTCTTATTGAACTTACATAAGTATAACTATACTGCCATGAGAAAAAGCCATTCACTAGGAACTTCCAAATTCTGGAGCAGTTGGTTAGAGAGAAAAAGGTATATGTTTCAATTCTGCTTATAAAGGTATAATTTACCAAATTATTTTAGTCATAGTTAGCAAAAGAGGAAAGATTTCCTTATATCTGGAAACAAAGCTTTAAGAGGCCAGAAATATTTCAGAAAAAAGTCATAAAAATTATAATGATGTTTATCAGTTTATTCAGTACTGTGTAACTGTACTGAATTGATTTTGACCTTTTGTTAGTGGTTTTATGAAGACGTTTGTGTTTTTACATTTAGAGTTCTGTAATTTCTTACAGAAATTGTAATACCCAATTCAGTGGTATGATTTCAAAGTTATTAGAAACTTGCATTTTAGAGTACTTGTTAGATTCCTTTCCATGAATTTTTCTGAAGATTAAATGCGTTTGCAGGAAGCTTTTGTAAAACCATCCAAGTAGAACAATAACTGTCTGTAGATGAGAAAGACTTAAAAATGGCCGTTCCATTGTTAGAGTTCATTTTTAAGGAAGTATAGTTAGTTTTATGTTGTACAGTGTTTTAAGATAACAGTTGAAATTATGATGACAACATATCAGGGTATATCACATTTTTATTGCTTTCATAAAATTTCTGAAGTATTTATAATATATACCTATACAGATGCAACATAAAGGAGCTTAGTATTACTTCTTAACAATGGTTCCCATGTAATTTAACATGTCAAATAAATCTAATTAGTTTAATATCTCCTTTTTATAAGAAGAGAGAACAGATTCTTTGAAATGTTTAAGGGGCCCTCTGAAAACTTCAAAATTAGTTTCATGTTTTAAAAAGACTTCACTTAGAATTTGGTGTAGGGTCAGTTTGTCAAAAATATTCAAAAAGCTTTAAACTCTTGATTAAATATTAGGATCACAGGTTACTGTGAAACAATACATACTCATTTAACCGTGGTAACAAAGACTTTGCAAGCAAATACAGAAGCTTAAATAGTTTTAAAAGCCTTAGCTCTTTTTTAAAAAGTTTTTTTTTTTTTTACTTTGCTCTTTTAATATTGAAAAGGCTTCTTTATTTATTTCCTTCTAAGTAGTTAGAGAGCTGGTACAGACAAAACAGAATCTGTTTTTTCCTAGACAGATTACATTAAAGGTAAAGAAAAACCTATGTTTACAGTTTCTCATTAAGAACAGACCAATAATGTAATAAAACCTTGTCTTTCTGACAGAGAAAAGACAAATTCTAATTTTGCACTAGTGTACCTTTGATAATGAAATTTGTTCACTCAATTAAATTTATTCCTATCTTAGCCAACTTGATCACATATTAAATCCATTTACCAAAATTCCTTTTGTGCAAACCTTCTACAACTTTGTGTCCAATTTTATTTGTTCCTTGTTCTCTTTTCCATTTAGAAGTAGTCAGCTGAAGGGCAAAAATCACTTTCATTCCCTCTATAAAAATGCATCTCCGTTTGTTCAGTAACTCAGTCATGTCTGACTCTTTGCAACCACATGGACTGCAGCTCCAGGCTCCCCTGTCCTTCACCATCTCCCAGAGTTTGCCTAAACTCATGTCCATTGAGTTGATGATGCCATCCAACCATTTCGTCCTCTGTTGTCCCCTTCTCCTGCCTTCAGTATTTCCCAGCATCAGGATCCTTTCCAATTAGTCAGCTCTTTGCATCAGGTGGCCGAAGTATTGGAGCTTCAGCTTCAGCATCAGTCTTTTCAGTGAATATTCAGGGTTGATTTCCTTTAGGACTGACTGCATCTCCATATCTCATACCTTTGCTTAGCCCAAAATACACCTTACTTTCCTTGTGTACAGAATTGTTCTCATTACTTCTAGTAGCCTTAATCACATATATTAATTGGAAGCCTTGATTTCTTGTGAAAATAAAGAAGTAAATTCTTAGGAACTGTGACTAGCATTTTTGGCTTGGTATATTTATAAATACCTTTTATCATTTCTAGAGACATGTGCCCTTTTAAATAGTGTAATCTTTGAATGTGGCAAAAGACATGGTTACTAATAGACCTTACTTTTTCTTTAGATTCTCTACTAAAGAAACTAAAGTGTCTTTAGGAAGCCAGAAGTAGATAGATTTATGTTCAGTAATGCCTTTTTTTTTTTTTTTCTTCTTTGGAAATGATCTAGATGTTTAGTGTGTTTACCTGACTCATCATTTAACTTAGCTTAGCAAAACTTTGACAATTCTGGTAACCAAAAAGATTTTGGAAGATGTTTCTAAGTTTGCATATACTATAAGTATTGTTAAAAGGTTCACCTAAAAGGTTTTTATCCTGCTTGGTGGTGGTGGTGATGGTGGTTTAGTCACTAAGTCATGACCAACTCTTGTGACACCACGGGCTGTAGCCTACCAGGCTCTTCTCTCCATGGGATTCTCCAGGCAAGAATACTGGAGTGGGTTGCCATGCTCTTCTCCACTTGATCTTCCTGACCCAGGGATTCGAACCCCTGTCGTTTACATCTCCTGCATAGGCAGGTAGGTTCTTTACCACTGTCACCAGCTGGAAAAGCCCTTTTATCCTGCTTACATCTATTTAATTTTACATGTTATTAACAAATATATTTAGATTACCTGTAGAAACTTTCATGAGAGATTAGATAAAATCAGTCAACATCTCAAGTTATATATATATTTTTTTGTGAAAAGTTTTATAACAGAAGGAACATGAACTTATTTAATCAACAACCCAGATGGAGTGAAAAACTGCATGTCAACATTGTATCCAGGGCTGATACACTGCATAAGTTAACATGATATAAAACAATCTTTGGTACAGTAGATCATTTTATATCATGTTAACTTAAAAAAATTGAGCTGTTAGTTTCTATTATATTGTTAAGAGTTTTTATGTAAGCACTTGTTTGTTTAAGCCAATTAAATAGAACTCTTTTACAAATTAATTTTGGCAATACCATTGGTGGAGGGAATCACATGTCTCTGCACATAGAGACACAGACATGAACAAACAGATGAGGATATAAACACACACATGAGCATACAGAACACATATATGAGCACACAAATACATGAGCATATATGAGCCTATAGATACAGACATGAGCACACAGACACATCAGCCCATAGACACACAGACGAGCACACAGACACATCAGCCCATAGACACACAGACGAGCACACAGACACATCAGCCCATAGACACACAGACGAGCACACAGACACATCAGCCCATAGACACACGCACGAGCACACAGACACATCAGCCCATAGACACACAGACGAGCACACAGACACATCAGCCCATAGACACACGCACGAGCACATAGACACATCAGCCCATAGACACACAGACGAGCACACAGACACATCAGCCCATAGACACACGCACGAGCACATAGACACATCAGCCCATAGACACACAGATGAGCACACAGACATCAGCACACAGACACATTGCACATAGACACACACATGAGCACACAGACATCAGCACACAGACACACACATGAGCATATAGACACATCAGCACACAGACACACACATGAGCACACAGACACATCAGCGCACAGACACACATGAGCACACAGACACATCAGCCCATAGACACACAGATGAGCACACAGACATCAGCACACAGACACATTGCACATAGACACACACACGAGCACACAGACATCAGCACACAGACACACACATGAGCATATAGACACATGAGCACACAGACACACACATGAGCACACAGACACATCGCACATAGACACACACACGAGCACACAGACACATCAGCACACAGACACACATGAGCACACAGACACATCAGCACGTAGACACACACATGAGCACACAGACACATCAGCACACAGACACATGAGCACAGACACATCAGCACACAGACACACACATGAGCACACAGACACATCAGCACACAGACACAGACATGAGCACATAGATTGAAAGATATTAGAGCTTTCGTTTGTTTGGTTTTTTTTTTAATTAGTCATGATATGGGTACAATAGTATAAAACTCACTGGTTTGTAAAAAGAACAGTTGGATCTAAATATTGTTATGGCAGCTTGAAAAAGTTAAGTTTGTCTATTCAGATGGCAAAAGCCTATTTTACTTTTTGGAAAGTGAAAGTCATCAGTCGTGTCCAGCTCTTTGTAACCCCTTGGACTGTAGTCCATGGAATTCTCCAGGTCAGAATACTGGAGTGGGTAGCCTTTCCCTTCTCTAGGGGATCTTCCCAACTCAAGAACAGAACCGGCTTCTCCTGCATTGCAGGCAGATTCTTTACCAACTGAGCTATGAGGGAAGCAATTACTTTGTGCAGAGGACTTAAGATTTGTATTTGACAAGTAATCTTAAAGAGGCTATTTGGGCAAAAAGCTTTTCTTGTAGTTTGTATTTTTAAAAGGCTTGTTTCCTTCTTTTTACCTGCCTTTGGTTTCAGGTTCTAACTGTTTGAACTAAACCAGCTCAGTTTCAGGAGATAGTGCCTAATGTTTACGTTTCTGAGTGTATAGCGATTTATAAGACAAAAACGGTTGTTTCTGTTAGCCCTCGGACACTGGCCTCCTGCTTACACCTCACCTCTGTAGGTTCAGGGCAACCCTCCTGGCTCCCTTTAGCATATTCAGTTAACACTGCCCCCAAGAGTAGAATCTGCTTACCAGTGCAGGAGACATAGGAGTTGTGGGTTCAATCCCTGGATCAGGAAGATCCCCTGGAAGAGGAAATGGCAACCCACTCTATCTTGCCTGGAAAATTCCACGGACAGAGGAGCCTGGCGGTCTACAGTCCATGGGGTCACAAAGAGTTGGACACGACTGAACTCTCTCTCACACACTCACACTCACACACACGGGTGGATTTATGTGCCCCTGTTTTACAATACAGGCAGGGAAAATGAGACACAGTGCCCAGCCCCACTAAACCATCAAGCAGAAGAGACATAACCCTTCTATCAGAAAGCCCAGTTTTGCTACAAACTTTCACCTCAGTTTCATTAAGTCTATTTTTAAAATTGTGTTTAGTTTCTGGTGTATGGGTGATTCTTTAATGAATGGATAAAGAAGATGTGGGGGATGTGGGTGTGTGTATACATACAGTGGAATATTAGTCATTAAAAAGAATGAAATAATGTCATTTGCAGCAACATGGGTGGAGCTAGAGATTATCATACTAAATGACAAAAGTCAGAGTAAGACAAATATCAGGTGAAATCACTTATATGTAGAATCTAAACTATGACACAGCTGAACTGCTTACATGACAGAAAAGACCCACAGACTTAGAAAACAGTCTTAAGCCTACCATGAACTCTTCTACCTCTGAACAAGTGCATTTCACTAGGATCCTATCAACTAGTCTGTTTGACAGTTTTGGATAAAGAAAGCGTTCCTGGCCAGACCCCAGATCCATTCCTATAAAACACTCAGGCAGAGTTGACACAGCCTCTTCATGTAACACCCACTCAGACATTCCGGCCTTGACAATAACCCTCACATTTTTACATTTTTTCAATATAATTATAGCCTGAGTTGATGCCCCTACAGTGGATTTTGGTGTCACAGCCCAGGAGGCTCCCACATCAAGGGGTCCTGGAAACCTCTCTACCTCCCTGGCCACTTTACTCATTTCTGTGCAAAAGGCCTTGGCTCCCAAGTGAGGGGCCCAGCCAAGGGTCCCAGGCCTTCCTGTCAGTCTTGAACTTGCTTAATCAGCCTAACTGTTGACCCCAAAAGATTGCTGGTTAGATTTCTCAGTATCATTTTTGCCTTCTGGCCTTTTAAATTTCTCCAAATTGATATGAACAGAACAGACTTGTTTGGGGCCCTTTAATGTTGGGGGAGGGATAGGAGGTCCCTTTGACCCACCCTACCTTAGGTAGTGCTGTATTAAAACCTTTGTTTAACCCCATCAATATCAGTTTTATATATCCCATTTCTTTTTAAAAATGTATTTATTTTATTAGGAGGATAGTTACTTTACAACATTGTGATGGTTTTTGCCATACATCATTATGAATTGACCCTCGGTATACATGTATCCCCTCCACCTTGAACCCACCTCCCTACACGCAAGGCAGCAAAGGAGACACTCTGTGTAAAGAACAGACTTTTGGACTTGGTGGGAGAAGAAGAGAGTGGGTGATTTGAGAGAAAAGCATTGAAACGTGTCCATTACGATATGTAAAATAGATAAACAGTACGAGTTTGATGTATTTCTTAATAACCATTTCTTAATAACCATCTAAAGATTTCTATCCTGCTGGGACCAGTCTTCTTGACTCCGCTCTTCTTGATTTCCTCTGTGTTTTGCCTTTTCAAATATCTGCTTTATTCACCTATTTCTTACTGACCCTTTAAAACTTTCTACCTTTGGGAAGTCCAGCCACTCTCTCCTTGGCCTCTTCCCCTTCTCCTGTTGATTAATGCTTCTTTGCGTTTTCTTTTTAAATTTTAATTAAAATTTTAAATTGAGGTATAGTATTTAAATTTAATTGATTTACAGTGTTGTACATTTCAAGTGTGCAAAATAGTGATACACAGTTTTGAAAGGTTATACTCCATTTATAGTTGTTATAAAATATTCACTGTATTCCCTTGCTGTACAATACATCCTTATAGCTTATTTCTTTTATGCGATGTTTTACACCTCTTCCAATCCCCTTCCTCCGTCTTGCCCCTCACTCTCCCCTCTGGTGGCCACTCATTTGCTCCCTAGATCTGTGAGTCTGTTTCTGTGTGTGTGTTGTCGTTGCTGTTACATTCACTAGCTTGTTTTGTTTTTTAGATTCTACACGTAAGTAATAACATAGACTATCTTTCTTCCTGACTTATTTCACTAAGCATAATACTCTCCAAGTCTTTCCATGCTGTAAATGGTCAAAATTAATTCTTTTTATGACTGAATAGTATCCTCTTGTGTGTGTGTATATCTTCTTTATCCATTCATCTATTGATAAATACTTAGGTTGCTTCCATAACTTGGCTATTATAAATAATGCTGCTGTAAACATGGGGGTGCATGTATCTTTTGAGTTAGTGTTTTCATTTTCTTCAGATGGATACCCAGGAGTGGAATCAATGGAGCCTTATGGTGGTTTTTAGTTTTTGGAGAAAGCTCCATAGTGTAAATTGGTGGCTATACCAATTTCCATTCCTACCACTGTGTATGAGGGTTCCCTTTTCACCACACCCCCTCGCCAACATTTGCAATTTGTGTTCTTTCTGATGATAGCTGTTTTGACATGGCAGTTCCTCCCTGGTAGCTCAGCTAGTAAAGAGTCTGCCTGCAATGTAGGAGACCCCGGTTCAATTCCTGGGTCAGGAAGATCTTCTAGAGAAGGGATAAGCTACCCACTCCAGTATTCTTGGGCTTCCCTGTTGGCTCAGCTGGTAAAGAATCCGCTTGCAGAGTATGACATAATATCAATTGTGATTTTGAATTACATTTCTCTGACGATAGTGACGTTGAGCATCTTTTCACACATTTGTTGACTTTCTGCATGTCCTCTTTGGAAAAATGTCTATTCACGTCTTCTGTCCATTAAAAAAAAAAATCAGTTTGTTTGTCTATATGGAGCTATAATAACCTAATGTTTTTATTAGCATCTGTGAGACTCATGAGGGGAAGCTGAGACCCATAAATATACTAATTTGATAAGGCTTCTTGAATGCCAGCTGTTTTTTTTTCCTGTTTTACTTAGAGGAGTTCTTAAAATGAGACATTCATTTTCTTTGTGTCTATCTTTTAGTGTAATCTTTCCATCAGTTCAACTCAGTTCAGTTGCTCAGTCATGTCTGACTCTTTGCAACCCATGAACTGCAGCATGCCAGGCCTTCCTGTCCATCACCAACTCCCAGAGTTTACCCAAACTCATGTCTATTGAGTCGATGATGCCACCCATCCATCTCTTCCTCTGTCGTCCCCTTTTCCTCCTGCCCTCAATCCTTCCTAGCATCAGGGTCTTTTCAAATGAGTCAGCTCTTCGCATCAGGTGGCCAAAGTATTGGAGTTTCAGCTTCAACATTAGTCCTTCCAATGAACACCCAGGACTGATCTCCTTTAGGATGGACTGGTTGGATCTCCTTGCAGTCCAAGGGACTCTCAAGAGTCTTCTCCAAAACCACAGTTGAAAAGTATCAATTCTTTGGTGCTCAGCTTTCTTAATAGTCCAATTCTCACAACCATACATGACTACTGGAAAACCATACCGTAACCTTGAATAGACTGACCTTTGTTGACAAAGTAATGTCTCTGCTTTTAATATGCTGTCTAGGTTGGTCATAACTTTCCTTTCAAGGAGCAAGCGTCTTTTAATTTCATGGCTGCAGTCACCATCTGCAGTGATTTTGGAGCCCAAGAAAATAAAGTCTGACACTGTTTACACCGTTTCCCCATTGTTTACAGCTTCCTCAGGAGGGTCTGAGCTTTTGAACCAGTCCAGACCTGGCTGCATGCCATCCTGTGTGACTTGGGTGGGGTTGGCCAGCCTGCGGGAGCCTCAGGTTCCTCACTTGTATGAAGGGGAGATGGCGGTACTTTCCTCACTGTTGTGAGCATTCAGTTCTTAACACAGCACCTTGTCCACAGCAGGCACTTAATAAGGTTAGTTTCTGCCTTGCTGTTTGTTACCACTGCATCCCCGGCTGTGATGGGTGGTAAGGAGGGTAAAGGTGGCTGAGGCCAGCACCTGGGAGTTCCCTGAGCTCCTGTGACATGTGAATATGTATATGTGCACTCAGTCGTGTCCAGCTCTTTGTGACCCCATGGACTGTAGCCCACCTATGCTCCTCTGTCCATGGAATTTTCCAGGCAAGAATATTAGAGTGGGTAGCCATTCCCTTCTCCAGGAGATCTTCCCAACCCAGGGATCAAACCCATGTCTCTTGTGTCTCTTGCACTGACAGGCGGGTTCTTTACCAGCTGAGCCACGGGAGAAGCCCCAGATACTCAAGCATTGGCTGCACACCCCGGGACAGAGCCAGTGCTGGCTTCCCCTTTGGCCTGAGCTGGATCAGGTGGTCTGGGGAAATTCTCACTCATACTGGAGTTATTATTTAAGGGCCTCCCTGGCATGGTTACCAAAACAGTTCTCCTGGACCTGTTGAGTTGGGGGAAACATTTTCTCCCCTGCCTCTAAGCCTGGGCTGACTCATTTGATAAGACCTTGATGCTGGAAAAGATTGAAGGTGGGAGAAAAAGGGGATGACACAAGATGAGATGGTTGGATGGCATCACCAACTCAATGGACACAAGTTTGAGTAAACTCTGGGAGTTGCTGATGGACAGGGAGGCCTGACGTGCTACAGTCCATGGGGTCGCAGAGAGTTGGACATGACTGAGAGACTGAACTGAACTGAACTGAACTCTAAGCCTGAATCCCCAAGCCACAACAAGCCTTTCTTTTGTCTCTTCTTCCCAGTCCTGGGTCCACTGTGCAGGCCCTGCCCATCATATCTAGGTTACTCTAGATCAACCGTCCACAAACTATGGCCTGTGACCACATTGATCCCTGGACAGTTTTTGCAAATAAAGTTGTATTGGATACAGTCATAACCATCTTACCATCTGTGGCTTCTTTTATGCTACAGTGGCTGAGTTGAGTCTTTGTGACAGAGCCCGTAAAATATTCTAAAGCCTGAAATATTCACTGTCTGGCCCTTTACAGGAAACGTTTGCCACCCCTGCTCTAGATGTCCCCCTTCAGAGCTTTCTCATCCCCAGGGGGCGTTGCTACTTTTCCACTGTTGACGCTGTGCGGGGATGGGCTGACCCTCTGACTGTCTCTGCACCAGATCGGGGAGCGCCTGGAGGGCAGTGCTTCTTTATCTAGGGCCCCCATCTCTCTCAGCACAGACACCAAGTAGGTGCTCGGTTACCTATGAAATGGATAAATGACTGATCGTTTGGTTGGCAGGCTGGATGAGATAAGCATACTAAATAGTCTGCTTGAGATAGAGTTCACCTTCCTAGGTGAACCTAAGCTAAGCTTTTTCACTTGCAGAGATGTGGCCTCAGTGTCGAGTTGGCTCAGGAATCCTGCCTGCGGTCCCTCCCCAGCCCTCACAGTGAGAAGGTGTTGCTGATCAAAGTAACTGGTACTTAGTATGGCACCTGCTGCATGCCAGCCTCTTGCACTAAGTGCATTAGGGATATTAGCCAATTTCAGGCTCAGGATGACTCCCAGAGGGAGGTGCTACTTCCGCTCTCCAGATGAGGAGATCAGGTGTTGGAGAGGCGCATAGGCTTTCCCCAGGGAGGGGGCTTCATTCACACCCATGCAGCTGAGCTCTAGAGTAATGCCCCTTCCAGGACACAACCCTGCCTCGCTGCAGCCCCAGGACAAGTCATTATAACAGTAGCTTCTCATTTCATTTGCTTTAAAACTAGGAAACTCCTTTCTGCTTCTCAGCTTCAAATCCTAAAAGCATAGCACGGTCAATAATTGCGCTTTATCATCTGGTGGCATATTTAATGCATTCACCGCCTTTAATTGAATGGGTAATTCAGGATTGATCGCATGCTCCAAGAGGCACCCCACCCATTGTATACTTGATGAGCAGAGAAGAGCGTCGAACAGCTCATCAAGGACTTGTCTCAGAATAGGAGCCAGCGGTACATGTTGTCGTTGGGAAGAGCTGGCCCCGTGGAGGGGAACGCCTTGAGAGGTTTCAGGGCTGTGGGGCTCTTGATAACTTCTCAAGGAGCCCAGGTTTCCCCTGTTGGCGGTGGAGTGGGTCAGCTTAAACCAGGGTCAAGGGACCAGGATCCTTAAGGCAAAATCAGGATGCTGTGACAGCAGAACAGAGTGTGGACATACTGGGAAGAAGCAAACGAGAAAAATGGCTCTTACTGTTATTGGCACAGATTCAGCTAGATGGTGATGTTTGAAGTGGGTGATGCGTGCAGTGAGATTGTCGTCTGGCACTTTCACTGGGAAGTGACAGGAAAGTAAACCCAAACGGGCCCCAACAGGAAGGAAATTTATTACTCCCTGTAACTGACCAGTTCTGGGGTAGTCCAGCTTCAGACACAGCTAGATCAGGGCCTCACATGAGGTCCAGCTGCCCTCGACAGCTTCCTGTTTATTCTCTGGGGACACATTCTCAAACGGACTCTCTTCTCATGGGTCGTCAGCTGTAGCAGCTCTAAATATGACCAACTGTTAGCCGGTGAGAGAAGAGTAAGAATCACTTTCCCATTCATCCCAACAAAAGCCTCACTGCATCCTAGGGGGCCATGTGTTCTTTCTTGAACCATTGTCTGTGGCCGGGGAGTGAGGGAATGAGCTGACTGGCTTAGGCCTGGCTTATAGATGCCTTCCAGAGCAGCTGGAGAATCCAGGCACCATCTTACTGGCTGGCCCAGAGCAGCCCACGTCCAGTGCAGGCTGGTGAGGCAGGCCCTTGTCTGCTATGCTGGGAGCTCTGGCAGTGCCTAGGAGACAGGGAACCTGCCAAGTGTTTCAGAGACAGTAGTGACACATATGGGGAGAGTGATCCAGGCCTGTCATTGTGGCAGTGGGAAAGGTGGCATGGCTTGGGGCCCCGAGGGGATCCTAGCAAGAGCTGATGCAGGACTGAGCTCAAGAGTGAAGAAGGGGGAGCAAACCCAGGACACACAAGGAGGCGGACTCGGCCACACTGTATGGCTCCTTTGCCTGGTGAGAGACGTGATTTGCACTGTGCTAAGCAGTCAGTTGGAGACCCAGTCCCGGGGGAATGATAGGGCTTTTACCTGTGATTTTAAACTGAATGCTTACCTTCCACAAGCAAGGGAGAAAGTCCATCTATTGCCCACAGGGTAGCCACTTTTCTCCTTGAATAGAAGAGCTGCAGAAGTTCTTACAGCTATTTTTATTTATTCGGCAGCAGCTACTAAAACTCCGAGATGTGCACCTTCATTCCTCCGCACCACATTCCCCTAAAGGAGACGTTAGCTTCATAACCACAGCTTCAGATTCCGGAGGCTCAGAGGGGTCTTCATCTTAGAAAGTCTCAGAGCTCCCACTTTCTGAAAGCATGGGAGCCAGAAGAGATTCTTGGCACACCTGAGACCATCTCACTTAATGGCAGTGTGTGCCCCGCCCCCACCCTCTGTGCCAATGGAGACATCAGAGTGCCAGTGCAGCATTTCCATATGTAAACTGACCACCAGAAGTCTCGAAAGCAGGACTATGAAATGCATGTCACTTGTGCCACCACTCTCTATTACTGTGTCCATGGCAGACATAGCTAATCAATCACAGCCTTTCTTGATGAGCTCAGACCCATTGTCAGAATGCTCTTCCACAGAGCCACTGCCTTCCCCAGGCAGCTACCACTAATGGACTAGAGCAGGCAGGCAACCCTTGCCTTGCAAATCTGCCATCCTTGATCTAAATCCTCACTGGCTGTGTGGCCCTGGACACATTAAGCATGACCCTTCCAGGTTTCTTCTGCAAAACTGAAATAATAATAATTCCTTTGAATGGTTGTTGTGAACAATAAGATGTAAAAATAAATAAAGTGACTAGCATATCACCCAGTATAGAGTAAGTGCTCAGTAGCTAACTGCCTTGTTTTCTGCATAAAACTTACCCTGCCAAGACTGCACCATGACTTGTGGTCTATTTCACTCCTGCCTGATGTCATCACTTATCTCTTCAGCTGCATTTGTCTTCATCTTCAGTCAGATTGGGGGTACTTAGAGAGCTGAGATGACATCTTTAGATTCTTTCTGTTTGCTGGTGTTCCGTCAAGATGTAGCAGCTGGGTATATAAGAATGTAGCAGGATCTGCTAGTTGCTTGCCCCAAATATCCATTCTGCTTATCTTTTAGCAGTGGGGGCAGTGTGCCCAAGGGGAGAACACTAAATTTCTCAGCAGCCTGTGCACCTGCCTGTGACTGTGTGACTAAACTCTAACCAGTGAGATATAGGTAGACATGTTGGGGGTGGCCTCCCAGGAGGGCTGCTAAAGGGGGCTGATTCATCTGGGTGCTGCCTGCTTTGCCCTTTTTGTCTCTTTCCTAGTGTCTAAAATTCAGATGTGATAGCCAGAGCTTCCGCATCAATTTTGGCCCTTGAGAATGGCAGCTTAAGAGTGAGGATGGCAGAGCAGAAAGATGGACAGCACTTGGTCCTCTGATTTTGTGGGGTGGCTGTACTAACCCTGGACTGCCTCCCTCTAGACTGCTTGTCCAGGAGAAAATAAACCCCAAATGACCAGGTCCCTGCTATCTTGGAGCCAAATGCAGTTGTTCACTGCTACAGAGAGTTCTTTGAAAAAACAAACAAACAAACAAAAAACAAAAACAAAAAAGAGAATTGCTTTCCCAGAACCCTAGAAGCAACAGCACATAGCATTTAAGGATCTTGGAATTCCATTTGTTTTTCTACCACCTATTTATGAGTTCCCACACAGGTCCAGTGCTGCGGGGCAGTAAGATTCATGGCTAGGTTCTTCAATAGCCCAAGCGGAATAATCAGAAAAGAATCTGAGGCAAGAGAGAGGCCAGAGAAGATCCCACTGTGCCCTTTAAGTCAGGTCCAGATTAAGATTAGACTTCACCTTGAGCCCTGGTAACTCAGACGGTAAACAATCTGCCTGCAATTGGGAAACCTGGGTTCAATCCCTGGGTTGGGAAGATCCCCTGGAGAAGGGAATGGCTACCCACTCCAGTATTCTGGCCTGGAGAACTCCATGGACAGAGGAGCCTGGTGGCTACAGTCCATGGGGTCGCAAAGAGTCGAACAAGACTGAGCAAGTTTCACTTGCCATATGAGCTCCATTGAACAGCTTCGATTCCTGCTTTGGAACTTTTGCTCTGGCTTTGGCATGGAGAAGGGGTGGGAAGGAAGAGAGCTGCCTTCACCTATTCTGATCAGAGTTCTTCTCCCTTCTAGAAGATCTGAGCCTGTGAGCCAGCTTTAAGACTGCCTTTTCCACAGCAGAGCCCAAGGCTAACTTGGGCAGCCAGTCAGACCTTGGTATATGTCTGGAGTTTTCTAAAGCACTCAGGGCTTTGACATTCTGGGCTGGGCCTTCTAGACCCTTGGTCAGCTCCTATCAAAAGCCCTTTGATGATCTCCTCTCTTCCTGGTCAGCCACATACCAAGCAAGCAGTGGTTTGGCCAATATCCGCTGTGTCTGTGACTGACCTCTAGGTGGTGGTGGTTGCCCACTGCCGCCCTGGCTCTTGGCGCCATGGCAACTAGAAGTCTTTCCTCTACAGGAGCCAGCGTGCCTTGTCTCTTTCTTCTCTGCAGCTTGGACCCAGTTAACCCATCTCTTGCTGTCTCTTTTATGCCACCCCTCTGACTTCCATGTTTTCACTGCTGTGGATGTCATGGGTCATCTTTACAGAAAAGCCTTTATTTGCACAGAGGGCTAGACCGGGATATCATGCACAAAGTCCGCATACATACACCTTGGTCATACATGACATGTACACCTGTCAAAGACATCAGTCCATTGCTCTCTGTTAGTCACCAGTGAAGTCACTTATACCTGGGGGTGGAATTGGGGGAGGGCGGCTCCCTGGTGGCTCAATGGTAAAGAATCTGCCTGCCAATGCAAGAGATGTGGGTGCAGTCCTTGGGTGGGGAGGATTCCCTGGAGGAGGAAATGGCAACCCACTCCAGTATTCTTGCCTGGGAAATCCCATGGGCAGAGGAGTCTGGTGGGCTACAGTCCATGGGGTTGCAAAGAGTGGGACGTGACTGAGCAACAAGGCAACGTCAGGCACTGAGTGAGCTGAGTCTTGGGAAACGTGTGGGTTTCTGTCTGGCAGACGAAGGAGGAAAGGCCTGCGGACAGAGGGCCGGGTATCGACAAAAGCCATGGGGGCTGGAGCACCCTCGTCAAGGAGGGGAGAAGTTGGGGGTTTCTGAACATCTCAGCACATGTGGCCCAGGATGCAAGATGGAGTGAGAGGGGGGTGGGGCTGCCGAGGCAGGCAGGGAAGCGATGGGGAGGGCCCTCAGGAGCTTTGTCAGAGAGCGTGGATTTGATCTTCCAGTCCAGGGACTTTTAGACTTGGGCTTGTCGTGACCTGGCATTTCTCCGAGGGGCCTCAGATCCACCCTCGGTATCAGGGCACGGGTGGAGCCCTTCCCTCCTTCTCCTTTTACCAGAGCTGCTCTGCCATCATCTTCTGTATCAATCTCTCTAACTCTCTCGGACACAACTGAGTGCACGCACATGCCCGTTACACAGTTGGTGCTCAGTGAGTGGTGGCGGTGGCTGCTACTATATTCTCATGCCTTTTGTTTTTCCTGCTTCCTCTCCAGTGTTTAGCATGGTTCTGGATACACCATCATCTCTCTCAAAATTGTTACTAGTTGTCATTTCTCTTTTCAGCCCAGATCCTGTGGCAGTAGAACTCATCCCCTGATTCCTCTTTCATGTCAAGTGCAATGGAGGCTAGAGGAAAGACAGTGTAACGCAGTCACTATAAAGTTCAGGCTCTGAAGGTCAAATAGGTTGAGGTAGAACGGTTGCTCTGTAACTTTCTACAGTGTGAGTTTAGGCAAGTCATGTAACCCTCTGATCCTTAGTTTCCCAATCTATAAAATGCTTGGGATGATTAAATAAGATGTGTAGAAAGCAGGAGAGTGAACAACAGTGACCGCATCATCAGAGCTCAGCAGAGTAGCTTCATATGCATTCAGCTTGTCCAGTTTCACCTATTCTAGCCAAGTGTATCAGACAGCTCTTGCCACAGTAATGTGGTGTAACAAACAGCTCCCAAACTCAGAGGTCTGAAATAATTTTTGCTCACATGTCTGTGGACCATTTGAAGGTTGGATGATCTAGGCCAAGCTTGACTCCAATGCGAAGTTGGTCTACTCTCCTTATGTCTCTCATCTGAAATGCAGACTGATGAGAGTGTGCCCTCCTGATGGAGGCAGAGGTGTGAAGACCAGCCAGACCATGCACGTGCATCATGAAGCCTCAGCCTGAGTTACACACACTGATCTTCTGTTGACCAAAGCAAGTAACACAGTCACGCCCAAAGTTAAGGGAAGCATCATCTGCCTCTAGTTGCGTGCTAAGTTGCTTCAGTCATGTCCAACTCTTTGTGATCCCATGGACTGTAGCCCACCAGACTCTTCTGTCCATGGGATTCCCCAGGCAAGAATAGAGGGGGTGGGTTGCCGTTTCCTCCTCCAGGGGATCTTGCCAAGAGGAACTGAACCTGTGTCTCTTATGTCTCCTGCATTGGCAGGCCGGTTCTTTACCACTAGCGCCCCTTGGGAAGGCTCAGATGCAGTCACATCTGAATGACATGGATTATGTATCGGGAGAGAAGGGGAAGAACGGGGCCAGTAATTTAGTGGCTCACGATTGCCAAAAGAAAAAGGGAGAAAAAATTTAAATCATGTTGCCAGCCTACTTTTCTCTCATTAAGTATCCTCAGAGAAGCATAATACAGGAGACAATCTGCTGGCCCTTTTCTTGGTCTTCCATGTAAAGTTGCTCCCAGAGTGTAGTGTGTAAAGAGCTGCCTCCTCTATAAAATTAAAAATCTTATAAAATTACATTTTGTGCATAGCCTTCATATAGCATATAACACTGTGTGCGTTATACATTTATATAGCCAAATTACCACTCAGAGTTGTACGTCAGACCCAGCTCACTGTACTTTATGGGCAATTTAAGACATCTCCAGGTGATCATTTTGACCAAACTCACTTTTTCCTCTGGGCTGGTTTTAATACATGAAGTTCAACTTCATTTAAAGTTGTTTTATTAAAGGTCCATAACCCATAATTCAAAACTCTTGGGATCAACACAATTCAAGATTCGCGTTTTCTTTTTTTCTCTTTTGGCCTTTAGGAAGGAATAAGGGCATAATGAGCGGGTCTGGGGCAGCACCTGTAACCAGACACTCAGTGTCCCTGCAGTGAAACAGGGGCATTCACGCTTAATGGGATGGTCCAGGCAGGTTCCACTGCTGAATGAGTCTGCACTAAACTTAAGAAGAGCCTTTTGGTTTTCAGAGCTTTTCAGATCTGGGGAGTTGAGGCAGGGTGTGTGGCTGAGGGGTTGGGCTCCTGTTGATATTGCAATTGTTGACATGCCCGCCCCCAGGTGGCACACAGGCCAGTTGGTCCTGGGTCCTAGGAGACCCCCACCCTCCCTGCACCAACGGCCACTTGAGGACATGTTTTTGCCCAAGTCCTTTGATTTGGGTCAGCAGGTACCAAAGATGTGGTTTTCACAGCTCCTTTCTGCAGAGAAAAGTGAGCTGTTAGCTGCTGTGGGCTCAGACACATCTCAGGAGGACCTGGAGAGGAGGTCTGCCGTGCTCAGCCACTAGATCGCCCCGGGCTGCCAGGCCATGGACTTGGGCACATGCCTTCCCGCCTCCTCCCGCTCTGTGCACAGGGGGCGGGCCCGAGTGGGCAGCTAGGACCTAGGACATGAGGATCTCCAAGAAGCAGGATGTGGGTGTCCTCAGGCACCTTAGGGCCTTAGGTGGACCTTTTTGGAGCCGGAGTTGCCAACTCATCTTTTGGAGGTTGTGTGTCCCCCTCTCTAGAAGAGATGTGACCCTGGCCTGCAGGGTTGCAGCAGGGAGTAAAGGAGTGAACGGCCGGATGTCACTGGAGCTAGCCCACAGGGGGCGCTACAGCAGTGGGGGCGGGGATGTTTGGCAATTCTGTTTCTTAGACCTGGCTGCTGGTGACTTCCTCACTGTGTGTGGTGGCTGGGTGGGCCCCAGCTCTGTTGAATGGTCTGAGATGATTTAGGAAAGTATATGTACTGTGTGTGTATATGTTTTTTGTATGTATACACCCACCTGGGGGGCTGTGTGTGCGTGTGTGTGAGCATGCATCTGTGCTATATCGCTTAAGTCGTGGCTGGCTCTTTGCGACCCCATGGAATGTAGCCTGCCAGGTACCTCTGTCCACGGGATTCTCTAGGCAAGAATACCAGAGTGGGTTGCCATGCCCCCCTCCAGGGGATCTTCCAACCCGAGGAGTTCGAACCTGCATCTTTTATGTCTCCTGCATTGACAGGCGAGTTCTTTACCAATGTGTGTGCCGTTGTCTTTTTTTCAAGACAGAATCCCCAGGCTTTGTGAGTTATTTCAGGGAATCTGTGATGAGTCTGTGACCTTGGAAAGTAGAAAGGCCATGGCCAGGTTGGTCAGAACTGCTCAAGGCTCCCCTGCAGATAAATTCCTAGAAGGCAGGAGACCTTCATGGTCTTTCCACCAAAGACCTCTAGAGAAAATGCTTCACATGTCTGGGTGCCAAAGGAATGTGTGAATGAAATTACCAGAGTTGACTGTGACCGCCGGCCCCCTCTCTAGTGGACAGTAAACTAAGCTGTCAGGCAAGCCCCTTTCAACTCTTTTTCTTCCCCTTACCAAATAGCAGATCATCCCAGCATTCCCAAGTGTTCCAGCCCTATCTTTGAAAAAAACTTTTTAGGTTTTATGTATTTGTTTTTGGACATGCAGGGGTCTTTATCGCTGTTCCTGGCCTTTCTCTAGTTGTGGTGCACGGGCTTCTTATTGCGGTGGCTTCTCTTGTTGCAGAGCATAGGCTCCAGGCGCACAGGCTTCAGCAGTTGCAGCTTACAGGCGCTAGAGCATTCCAGTCCCATCTTGAACATCAGAACCTTAAAAACAAAAAAGAAAAACTATCTTATTGGTATCATTATAAGGAAGAGATGAGTACATGGACCAAATTAACTGTATTACAATGTTTGTGGTCTGCAAACAAGCAGCTCAGTTGTGTAGGGGGGAAAAAAGGGCTCTTCCTAATGACTAATGTGTCTCTTTAAGCGAACGTTAAGAGAGAGGGTGCACAGAGTTCTCATCTGAGATGTTCTATTGTTCTGTTTGTTTTTCATTGCTCTGAAATGATTACTGCAGAATTTCTGAAATTGGATGCTTTTCACAGAGGGAGATTAAAGAGCGCGAGCACAGACTCACAGCTGTGTAAAAAAGCCCTCTGGGTTGCTTTAGGATGCTTTGGGCAGTGCGGCTCCAGCCTCACCTTGGGCTCTCTGACAGCTTGGGAAGGAGCTTTGAGGCCTCTTGGGGGTGCATCTGCCGTGCTCCATCCACGAGTCTGCATGGAGCCAACTTGGCAGCTGGTAGCATCTCTGCCTGAGCTCCACGCCATCTTTATTCATGTTATTTAACTAAAGCCTCCTAAATGCAGTTTGATGGGGGTGGGTTTCCATAACGCCAAGACAGAGATGCTGTGGCATTCTGAAGAAATCCAGACTGAATGAACTGAATGAGTACACAAGGGGGAAGAGAAATCTGGTCTTGACACGCTCGCTAAAGTACTCCGCAGTGACTGCCTGAGAATTCATAGCTATTTGATTAAGGATCAGTTCTAATTGGAGAGTTCTATATTTATTATCCACATTTTTTGGTCTGTTTGACAGTCACCACTTGTCCTGTTTCTAGACTGTGCTGGGGGTAGTATTCAGACTCTTGGCTCAGCTCCAAGGTTATCTCAGCCCACAGTTGCCAGACTCACTACAAAGGGCACCAGAAGAAGCTTCGTGTTGTATAAATAAACTGAAGGCCTCTGTGGAGGAGGGATCCTCTGAGGCTTCTTCTACTTCTAGAAATTGCTCCCTCCTCCTACATACACACTGCACAGATACACAGACACTTGGCAAGGCTAACTGACCCAGCGTGGATACCTACCCAGGGGGAAACTATGTAAATACTTGCCTAATCATCTCTCTTTTGGTCTTAATTCTTTTGATTGCAAGTGGCAGAAACGTTGTCTTAAAACATTTGGCTTAATGAGTTCAGGTATGGCCTGATCCAGGTGCTCAGTCATTCTCCCTCCCTTTTCTTTTCTCCATCTTCCTCCTTCTCCTCCTCCTCCTCCCACCCTGCCTCCCTTTCTCTTATGATTTTATTCTCTAGTAGGTTCCCCTCTTGTGGGGTTCCCCTCCCTGTGGGGTTCCCCTCCCTGTGAGGATGTAAGCTCCAGCAGATCTGAGCTTACATCCTCACAGGGAAAATACAACTAAAATATCCCTCACCTCTTTCCCAGTAATACAAGCTGCCTATTAGCCTGGCTTGGGTGACGTGCCCTTCCTGTGGTAACCTCAGGGCTTTGATTGGCCAGGCCTTGATCTCGTGCCTGCCTCTAGGATCAGAGCTCAGGTGGGGTCCATAGGAAGCACAGGGTCTGAGGTTGGGTAGACACTGGGTCCCTGGAGGAGAATTGGTGTGCTGCTGCCAGAAGGAGGGCGTGTGGGTGCCCGGCAGAGAGAAATGCCCAGTGTTCACTGCGGAGGCTCACCCCTGGAACATTTGGGATTGGGCAAGCCATGAATGGGTCAGTCTGAATGAATATGGGGCTGGGTTTGAGAGGTGTCACGTTTGGACCATGAGATCAAGAAGTAGAGAAAGCTACCATGCAGAGAGAGAACACACAGCGTGTAGGATGCCTGGCTCCCTGTCCTGGTTCTGATGGCTCTCTGGCTCCTGGTCTAGCCTCTTGGAGAGCCCAGCAGCACTTCTAGCCCTCAGTTGTCTGAAATACCCTTGTATTTTTTCAGTAAGTCCCCGTTTCCCCAAAGCTGTCATGAATTGTTTTTGCTCCCGGCAATGAAAGGGTCCATGTCTGGGCAGAGAAAAACCAGGGACGGTGTTAGGCTAGCTCACAGGGTTTCCCTCCAGGAGAGATGTGCCTGCAGGAGATTGATGTGCCTGGAGCAGAAGCTTCGTGCGATGGACCCGCGCCTGGTATGGATCGAATTCTGCACATCACGAGCAGCTCCCAGTTCTTTAAAGGACAATTAGCAGCAACAGGAGGAGGGAGGTCACTTAATCACATTAGAAAGTGATACTCATGGTCAGCCTTGGTGAATTATTGCCTCCCTCGCCCATTCATTTACATGAGAACTGCTTGCCTGAAAGATGATTGATCACACAGCCCAGGTCTTTGGAGGCCAAATGTGGCTGAATAGTCCCAGATTGTCTGAAGCTCTTCATTCAGAAAGGGAAGCCCTAAAACCGTCTTTTAGGGTTAGCCGTCTCTTTGGTATCTTCAGAGTTGAGTCTACTGCTTGTTCAAACACCAAATTCTTTTATCACGAGTTCATTTTTGCTATATCTCTTTTCTTAAGAACACTTGGTTTGGAAAGGTCTCTGTGTAATCAAAGTAGAAAACTTCAGTAGCTTTGACTTGGATTATCCTCACCTTTCCTTCCCCTCACCCTTGAAGTCTTTGCTTAGACATCACCGCCTCCAGGAAGCTTTCCCTGATGGACTCCACACTGCATCCCATGCTGCTTCTCCTTGTCTCCCAGCCTCCTGTGTCATAGCACTGATTCCACCCAGACTATAGTTTTTGTCCATTTAGTTGTCTGTCAGCCTCATTCATGTGGGGCCTCTTAGAGCAGGCCAGAACTTTGGTTGCACTGGGCCTTAGTTGCAGCACTCGAGATCTTTAGTCAAGGCGTGCAAACTCTTTATTTATTTATTTTTATTTATTTGGCTGAGTCACATCTCAGGTGGCACCTCGCATCCTTAGTTGTGGCATGTGGGCTCTAGTTCCCTGACCAGGGATTGAACCTGGGCCCCCTGCACGGGGAGTTCAGAGTCTTAGCCACTGGGCCTCCAGGAAGGCCCTGCCCGGACATTAAGAAATTTAAGTCATGTGGAGAGCTTTAGTCAGTTACTAAGATTCACAGCTAATAAAGGAGGTGAAGTCAAGACTCAGACCCAGGCAATCCTAGTCCCAGACAGCTCGTAATCACTGTTCCAAACTGTTGGTCCACCTCCATCTATCTCCTTGCAGCCGGCTCAGATCCTGGCTCGTAGTAGGTGGTCAGTAGACATTGGATGAGCTGAAGTAGATTGAATACCTATGTGTGTAGCTTGGCTCATGACTTTTTATTCTTTTTTTTTTTTCCCATGCCGTGTATCACATGGGGCGTCAGTTCTCCAGTCAGGGGCTGAACCCATGCCCCTTGCTGTGGAAGTGAGGAATGTTAACCACTGGAGCTCCAGGGAAGTCCTGGTTTTGCTTCCTTCATGGTGCTGACGAGAATTAGAGGCAGGGTGGGCTTCCCCCTTGAGCAGAGTTGTGCTGCCAGAGAGTGAGTTTTCTCCGGGACCCTTCTCTCCGAGGCTAAGAGGCTTCCTCTGTTTATAAGACTTCTTTCCCGTACCAGCAACCTCCTCCAGGGCTTTAGCTCTGGGGTCACAGAGTGACAAGGAGCTTCCCATCTAGCTCAGCGGTGTCACAGCTGTTTGGGACTGGGAAGCTATTTGGAACATCAGATCTTCCAAGAGCATTTGTCTTACAGTTTCATTACAGTGGCAGGATTTGGGTGCATATGGAGATCAGTATCCTGATCAGGGTCCCTGTTCTGCCTTCATAGTCATGCCCAGCTTGGTTTCATGCTGTGGTCAGGCCTGCATGGTTCCCGGGCCCCAGCAAGCTCTCAGGCCCTGGAGCCCAGGTCGGGCCCAAGTCCCCACCTCCACACTCATTCAGGTTTCCTCCTAAATGACAAGGACAGTTGTTTTGTTTTGGAATATGGCCATGCATTTCAAAGCAGCTCTGAACGTTTATCCAGTTGCATTTGGAGAGAAGGAGGAGGGTGAGTATGCATTGTCTTCTCAAAGCTTACCAGAAGTCCCACTGACCTGAAATGCATCATTTCATTTTTCTCTCATCAAAGTCAGTATTCAACAGAAGCAGAAAAGTTGGGAAACTGGGAAAACCATAACAGTAATAAAAATTTACCAAACATTCCAACACAACCGCTGTTAATGTTTTGATTTGAAGCCTTCTGGTTATTTTCAGGGGTATAATTGCGCACATACACACATGTGATTGGAGTCATACTTATCGTCTCCTAAATGGTCTCTAAATTGAATTATTTGAGAGCAAACAGATATCCGACTTCTGCTTCTCCACTGCCACCCCCCCCCACCCCGCCCCCAGAAGACTTGGCTGATATTTACATCTGTGAAAAGAGAAGCAGAAGGTTTCACTGCCTTTTGCAGTGAGTCTGAAACCCCGTTTGTAACTTCAGTGCTATGAATGGAGTAGCCAGCTTTTGGCAAGTGAACGCTGGCTGCCGTGCGCATAGCCCAGTCACGATGTGTGTGACTCAGCTGTCCAGACTGTGGCGTGTGACTGTGGGATGAAGTCATGCTTCCTTTTAAAATTCCCCAAATGTGATCCCTGGAGCCCCCGGCAGCTTGATGGCTGGAAATAAGCCTCCGTCACAATGGTTCCAGCTATTTCTGAGTTTCCTGGGAACTGTCTCACGTGCACCTGGGTACCTGTTCCTTGTGCTTTTCTCCATGGCCCCTGACATTGCTGCTTGGCTGAGGATGACCCTCATTAGATGGCCAGGGATCTGGGCACCTGGCCCATCTGTGGTTACCTTTGCTCTGGCTTGGGTCAGGGGAGGGGGTAGGATGCTTTCTCTAACTTTCTATGTTGTTGTTCAGTCGCTCAGTCATGTCCAGTTCTTTGCAAATCCATGGGCTGCAGCAGGCCAGGCTTCCCTGTCCTTCACTCTTTCCCAGAGTTTGCTCACACTCATGTCCGTTGAGTCAGTGATGCCATCCACCCATCTCATCCTCTGTCGTCCCCGTCTCTGCCTGCTCTTAATCTTCCCCAGCATCAGAGTCTTTTCCAGTGAGTTGGCGCTTTGCATCAGATAGCTGGGCCTGTTCCCTGTGTCCCCTCTGCATAACCGAGACCAGGCCAGAACTTATAAAACTGGGCCAACAGTGTAGAGATCATGGCCAAGAAATACAGCACTGGGGAGAACTTGCGGTTGGGGCTGCCCTCAAGTCCAGGAGTCTCAGAACGGTGACTCTCTGCCTTTCTTCTGGTCTCCAACTGCCTTGAAAGGGCACATGACTCTCCCAGCGGGGGAGAGTTCCACCCAGTACAGGGTCACATCCGTGAAGTCAGAGCACAGTCAGTGTCACGCTTGTTTCCTCCTGGTCCTCTGGCCAAGGCTGCTCTTAGCAGTGACAGGGGCCGCAGTGGGTGTCTGGCAGAGCAGAGGGTCCTGGTGGGCCCGATTGGCCTGGAAGGTCTATTAACATAGCAGTTTATGACATGATGTGGAGACATTCCCCATGGTTCCCCTGTCAGAGTCTGTCTGCCTCTGACCTTCACCGGAAGAGATCCCACCTGTGACTTACCTAGTCAGAGACTTGACTTTAGAGCCAAAGGGTGGCCCCTGGGTCAGGAACTCAGCATGCCAAAGGGACCTGAGTCCTGGCTTTTGTCACCAGATTGGTGGGTGGTCATGGGAAGATGCGATCCCCAGAGTCAGGACGACCTGGGCCCCATCGTTTGCTCGCTTTCTCACTAGTTCTGTGTTGGACCAGTGGCTCAGCCTCTATAAGATAAGATGGCAAATGAAAGTGCAGGTGAACGGGCACTGCAGCCATGGTTCATGGGCTATAATGTTTACCAAAAAAAAAAAATGTTTCCTCTTTCCTCTCCTCTTAGAGACTTAGGCCTAGAAAATTCCACGGACAGAGAAGCCTGGCGGGCTACAGGTTGAAAGAGTTGGACATGACTGACTGACTGACTGAGCAACGCACAGCCAGAGACGGTGGCGCTCAGGCTGGCACGTGTGCGCGCGGTGATGTCGTCCCTGAGACACAGAGACTGGGCAGGTCTCTTCCGCCTCTAAACTGCTCATCCTCGATCCTTCTTTTTCCTTATTTATTTGTGGCTGCACGGGGTCTTGGTTGCTGCGTAGGCTTCCTCTCGCTGGCTGTGGAGGCTGCCCTTGGGTGTGGCATGTAGGCTTTTCATCGCGGTGGCTTCTCTGGCTGCGGAGCCTGGGCTCGAGGGCGAGAGGGCTTTGGTAGTTGTAGCACACAGGCTCAGCTGCCCTTTGGTATGTGGAATCTTCCCAGACCGAGGATCAAACCCATGTCCCTGCCGTGGGCAGGCAGATTCTTTACTGGACCACCAGCGAGGTCTTCCTCTCTCCTCCTTTAAAAGGCACGTGGGGTGATGCTGGCAGGTTTTGGTAACGCATTTCCACCTTTACAAGTCTGTCTCATCTGCATAACCCAGTGAACCAAAAAGTCGTTTTTCTCCAACTCAGTTATTCATCTTATCCTCGGCATTTGGCTATAATAATATCACTCCATCAGCATGATCATGCAGTAATTCAGGCATTTTGTTCTAGCAACGAGGACACTTACAGTTAATAACACATGAAGCCATTTCATTAAGAAGAAAGTTTTGTTCGGAGCCATTAACACAGGCCGCCAACCAAAACACAAATCATTTCCTTCCTTGGATATTAAGGAAGCAAAATTAATCAGGAACCTAAAGCCATTTCTCAGAGAATCTTTCTTACCCTGAAGTCATCTGACTCTCATCATTTAACAGTCCTCATAAAGGGCATCTGAGCTTCCAGTTTATAGCGCTTGCTCTTCTCTGGGGCTGAGAGCACGTGGCCTGGGCTTTGGGTGTAGCAGCAACTTAAGCCTCAGTTCCTGTCCTGCTCCTCACCCCCTGGGTCATACTGGGCGCGTTGCTTAGTTGCTCCAAGACTCCATTTCTCGGCATATAAAATTGCAGGGCTCTGGTGAAAATTGTAGGTCAAATGTCTGTCCCATGGTTGGCAATACTGAATGGTACATCATCTTCTGGAGGTCTGAGGACACTCACATAAACTTAGCTTCCATTCTTGAGTATCACAACACACATGAAAAAGCATTTGGGGACTTCCCTGGTGGTCCAGTGGTTAAGAATCTGTGCTTCCAATGCTGGGGACAAGGGTTCAATCCCTGGTCCAGTGAAATGAGATCCAGCATGCCCTGAGGCATGGCCAAAAGATTAAAGGGAGAAAAAAACACAGCATACTTTTGGTTTTAAGATGGAGGACTGTGGATAAGAAGTTGTCTGGAGAACTTTGCTGGTGGTGCAGTGGATGAGAACCTGCCTGCCAATGCAGGGGACACAGGTTCAGTCCCCGGCCCAGGAAAATCCCACGTGCTGGGGGGAAGCTAAGCCCGTGCGCCACAACTGCCAAGCCTGCACTCTGAGGTCCACAAGCTGCCGCTGCTGAAACCCACGTGCCTAGAGCCTGTGCTCCACAAGAGAAGCCACCGCAGTGAGGACCCCACACACCACAGCTAGAGAAAGCCTTCACAAAGCAGTGAAGACCCAGCACAGCCAAAAATAAATAAACAGAATAAAAAGTAAATTTTAAAATGAAGTTGCCTGAAGCTGGAAACAGACAGGCACGCATTTGGTGGAGGTTTTCAAACAAGCAGCGTGTAAATGAGCATTAATCTCAGGGTTCTTGGTACATTCCCATCAGCAGCTTTCTTTGGAGAGTCTGGTCCTTGAAGAGGTTAGTAGCATCCATCAGGTACCTCCTGTGAAGTTCCTCTCCCAAAAGAGCACCTTGTCCAGAGACCGTGGTGCTTGTGTGGCAGGAGCTGTATAAATGCCCGTGTACTGAGCTTGTTTCGAGTCAGAAGGCCCAGTAGCACTTTCCAGGTTTCATTTGCATCCTTGAAAACCCTCCCGAGAAGGTCATTTACTGAACTCTGCTGTTTCTGTTGACAGTTTTTGGAAGCAAAGGGGATGCTTAACTGCCCAGCCCACAGACTGTGCATTCTGTTTGTGTTTCCTTGCCTGCCTGGCATTCGACAATTAATTAGGCATGGTAATTACCTGCTTTAATTTCGTGATTGCACAGCCTATAATTACCCCTAATTCTGTAATAGGGAAGTTCATGTACACAAAGGCAGATGAAGATGAAGGTGATGGGGTTACCATATCAACAGCTGCCATCGCTTCCTTCCTGCCAGGCACAGCATCTCATAGCCACCCGACAGGATTGGTCTTGGCCCCATTTACAGATTGAGAAGCTGAGACTTGAGGTAGAGTGTTTGAACCCAGACCTCTCTCCCTGTACAGCCCATGCATTTTCTCTGGGCCCTTCTGCCCCTCGCAGGACAGGCCTCAGACATGCCTAAGGTTCAGCATGTGGCTGGCTAAAGAATCTGTGCTTGGCAGGTCTTAAAACAGAGCTGAGACTTTAGCCCACTGATAACAAACTCTTAACTCTTCATTTTCCCTCTCCCTTCTGACTTCTTGTCTTGCTCTGTCCCTTCTTCATATATGTATATATAGAGAGAGGTGAGGGAGGCAGGGAAGGCTTCCCTGCTGGGGTAAAGAACCTGCCTGCAATGCAGGAGACCAGGGTTTGATCCCTGGGTTGGGAAGATCCCCTGGAGAAGGGCACGGCAACCCACTCTAGTATTCTTTCCTGGAGAATCCCATGGACAGAGGAGCCTGGCAGGCTGCAGGTCCATAGGGTTGCACAGAGTCAGACATGACTGAGGTGACTAAGCAGCAGCAGCAGCATAGAGAGAGAGAGAGAATTGAGGCTGGAAGAGGGAAATAAACATACCCAGGACGGCTTGGCTCCAAGAGGTAAAGCTGGAATTCAGGCTCAGGTCTCCCGAGGCCAGAGTCCTGAACCTGGACCCTCTCTCAACACTGACATCTGACTGTGTCAGGCTCACAGACTAATTCAGACATCCCACCGTCATAAATTAGGGTAAAAGCTCATCCTCTTGAGGATAGTATAAGTGTGGCTTTTTTTGACTTCCACTTTTATATCCAGGTTTAATGTAAATATCAGGTGCTTTAATCTTTTTTATTGACGTATAGTTTGTGTTTTTTAAGACAATACTTATTAGTTTATTTGGCTGTGTCAGGTCTTGTGGCACACAGGGTCTTCCGCTGTGGTGTGTGGGCTTCTCTCTAGCTGCAGCACACCGGCTCAGTAGTTTTGTTGTGTGGGCTTAGTTGCCCCACCAGGGACTGAACCCACATCTCCTGCATTGGAAAGTAGATTCTTAACCGCTGGACTGTCAGGGAAGTCCCTTGAAGGATAGTTGATCTATAATGTCGTCCAGTCTCTGCTGTACAGAAAAACAGTTCTATTATACACGTGTATACATTCTTTTGTCTATTCTTTTCCCTTATGGTTTATCACAAGATATTGCATATGGTTCCCTGTGCTCTACAGGAGGACCTCGTTGTTTATCCATAGACGTATAAATCTTAAGTTTATGTTCAGTTAACTTCTGTGTATTTCTGTGTAGGCCTGCCCAGAGACACAGGGCATCTCCAGCACCCTCAATTGTGCCCTTCTGTGCTCCACCTGGGAACCCTCACCTACCCCCAAGGTCATGAAGCTATCCTGCTAGGCTTTCTCTTGGTAGCTTTCTGATTTTACCTTCCACATTTAGATGTATGATCCCAAAAGGAAAGAGCAGAAGCCATATATGCAATGGAATATTGCTGAGCCATAAAAAGGAACAAAACTGGGTCATTTGTAGAGATGTGGATGGACCTGGAGACCTTCTTATACAGTGAAGGGAGAGGAATTGGAAGCTTGGGACTGACATATATACACAATTGATACTATATATAAGATAGATAATTAATGAGGGCTTACCGTATAATACACGGAATTCCACTCAGTGCTCTGTGGTGACCTAAATAGAAAGGAAACTGAAAAAGAGGGAATACATATAGATGTACATATGTACATATGTGTGTACATATAGATGTACATATGTACATATGTGTGTACATATAGATGTACATATGTACATATGTGTGTACATATAGATGATTCATTTTTGCTGTACAGCAGAAAATAACACAATGTAAAGCAACTATGCTGCAATGAAAATTAAACAGCAGCAACAAGTAAACAGATGCGTCAGTGCCCATAGCTGCCTTAGCGGCAACAGTCCCAACTGGAAGCACTGTCCACCCCAGCACAGAGGGTGTATAAACTGTGGCATGTCCATAGTGTGGACAGCGAGCAGGACGCGGGAGTGCTACCCACACGTCACCCAGACACAGCAGGGAGTGAAAAGAACTAGACACCCAGGGGCACACTGTGCAGGAGCCCGCTGGGATGGAGTTCAAAAGCAGGTGAACGAAGCCGGGGAGGCGCCCAGTAGAGTGGGCTGGTGGGTGGTGCTGCTAGGCAGGGGCACAGGGAGTCTGATGGGCATGCCCCTTCTCAGCAGACCGTGTTCGTCTTCCAGATGAGACTGTCTGCACGTGAGTCTGCTCTGGGTTCAGTTCATCCAGACTGAGGTTTTTGCCTCCTTCCCAACTTAACCTCTCCTTCCCCCAGGATTATTACACACATCCCTGGGGTCATTCTTCCCATGGAAAAGAAACCTCAAGATTCGAATTCCCTCTTAAAATAGAGAAGAGAGGATTTGCCCCATTCCCGATGACAGATATTACCCTTCTGTTTTATTTTTCTTTTGCTGAGTCGAGGAGATTGGACTTGAAGTGTCTTTTTATTGCTCATTTTAAAAGGGAGCTTGTTTTTGCTGGGAGAGGTCAACTCTTTTATTCCTCCAAGGAATTATTATCATTATGGCTCAAGCAGACAGAACTGGGCCCTATCAAACTTAATTTGGAGGGAGCAAGCCCTTAAAACAAAACAAAACAAGAGCAGAAACCTAATAACTTTGGACATAAGGCCTTTGAATTCTTTGGTGAAAGAAGTGCACAGTTTGGTTAAGTATAATTCAAGGACAACTTAATTTGCAGAGATCATTTCCTGATTTCAGATGCTAAAAGCATGGCTGTTGAGGCTGGACTGTTCAGGTAATTCTGCGTGATTATGATGGCATTAGATTCCAGAAGGGAGGAGGCATGAATGAGAGAGGCAATTGACACCGCTGGTACCAAGGAGACTGTTGTAAGGACATGTGGTCTCCCTAGCAAAGGGGTGGTTAGGCCTCAGAGCCGTTGAGCAGGGGCCTTCCTTGCCAGTTGCCAGCATTGCTGGCTTGCGGTTCCTGGGGCCCTAGAGAGCCTGGGTTCTGCAGCTGTGTGCTGTAATAGAAAGGGCCGGGCCTGGATTTCCCTGGAAGCCCAGTGGTTAAGACTCTGAGCTTCCACTGAGGTGTGGGTTCAGTCCCTGGTTGGGGAACTTAGATCCCACATGCCACTTGGTACGGTCAAAAAGTACAGCCAGGCCTTAGCCATGAGGCAGACCTAGGTTCAACCTTCCATTTCCCTACCTCCTCTGGGCAGGTGACACACCCCCTCTGAGCCCACATCTTTATCTAGAGAAGGGGCAAGTTCACACCGTCTGCCTTGCAGACTCACGTGAGGATGCGGGGTGAGGTATGTGGCATCCCTTAACACACAGTAGGTGCTTCATAAATGGCAGGTATTAGTATCAAAGGCATTTCTATGTTATTGGCATTCTGAAAAATACCATTTCACTCTCGTGGGTCTGACCGTGTACTTGACTCTTGCTTCATGGCTTTGACTGCTAACCAGAGAGGTCTGGGTTTGATTGACATCCAGACAACAGTGGAAGCTGAGAACAGGGATGCTTGACCGGAAGTGTGTTGTTGGTCTTCGTGGTCTCCGTGACCAGCTCCGCTTGCCTTGTTATCAAGTAGCCTCCAGCTAGAACAGAGGCTGGTGCCAGAAATGCCCACTGACCGCTCTTCACCCCTGAGATGGCCTCAGTCTAATGATGCTGGCTGGGGTGGGGGCGGTCACTGAACGCGGGAAGCCCTGGGCCCCTCTCTGCCCCCCAGCCCCCTGGGGCATCAGTTTTCCCCACCCAGTGTTCCTGGGAGGCTTCTCTCCCACTTGCTGGGTGACTCAGACAGCTGAGCTTTCGAGACAGAGGCTCCAAGGATGGTTCTGCTGTTGCTCTACCCCTTGGGTATGAAATCCTCCTAAGTCAAGCCCAAGGTCAGACCTCCTGCCTGATTTTCATGAACCCCTCGTTCTCCACAATGAAATGGGAGTGGAATGTGGGTGGAAGAGCCCAGTGAAGTTTTGGGGGTTTGTGAATGACCTAAGGACACAGAGGCCCCCTGAGGGGGTCTGTGAAGGGACCTAGAGGCTCTCTAGTTCAGCTCCTGTATTTCATGCAGCAGGAAGCGAGACCTGGAAGAAGCGGGGCTGCTCCCAGGAGGCGCACACAGTGGCTAAAGGGCCACCCCATCCAGTCTCAGGGACAGAGCTGCTTTTACGAACTCTGGAGAAATAATGTGTTTTGGGAGTCATGTTTAGGAAGCTTTTTAGGGGAGAGGGATGAGAATTCATATTTTTATTTGAAGTTTTTAATGACCCACAGCATAATTTGTTGTGAACTCTCAGTCCTAAGGCTCTGCAGTAATCTGTATACTTGTTCTTTACTGAGCAGAGCTCCTGGGGTGGCGACCGTAGAGCTAAGCCAGGTGCGACTTCAGCGGCAGTGTTTCTTCTCATTGGCAGAATTTCACGCTTTGATGATTATGGTGATAACAACAATGATACCAGCAGCAGGTAACCCTCATGGCATTTGTATCAACACTTTCAGGCACGTTCCCCCCGCCCACTTATACCTGTTTCTCAAGTGAGTAAACAGATTCAGAAGCAGTTCGCCTAACATCACATAACTGACTGGTGGTCGAGGTCTGATCTGGGATTTCCCTGCAGTCCATGAGCCAGCTGTGACTGTCCCCATGTCCAGGTAGAGCCCAGTTCCCACCAGCCAAACCACTGCAGGGGATAAATATTAAAGCTGATTACCAAGAACAGAGACTTACAAAATCCAAACCTTTGTAAATCCCCAGTGGCAGCCTAACCAACAGGTTGTGTTTTCTTTTAATGTTATTTATTTATGTGTTTTTCTTTTGGCTGTGCTGGGTCTTTGCTGTGGTGTGTGGGCTTTCTCTAGTTGGGGCGAGCTGGGGTTGCTCTAGTGGTGCGAAGGCTTCTCATTGCAGTGGCTTCTTCTGCTGCAGAACACAGGCTCCAGAGTGCTGGCTCAGTAGCTGGCGGTGTGTGGTCACAGTCTGTAGAGCGCTGGCTCAGTAGCTGGCAGCGTGTGGCCACAGGCTCCAGAGCGCTGGCTCAGTAGCCGGGCGGCGTGTGGCCACAGGCTGCAGAGCGCTGGCTCAGTAGCCGGTGGCGTGTGGTCACAGGCTGTAGAGCGCTGGCTCAGTAGCTGGCGGCGTGTGGTCACAGGCTGTAGAGCGCTGGCTCAGTAGCTGGCGGCGTGTGGCCACAGGCTCCAGAGCGCTGGCTCAGTAGCTGGTGGCGTGTGGTCACAGGCTGTAGAGCGCTGGCTCAGTAGCTGGCGGCGTGTGGTCACAGGCTGTAGAGCGCTGGCTCAGTAGCTGGCGGCGTGTGGCCACAGGCTCCAGAGCGCTGGCTCAGTAGCCGGTGGCGTGTGGTCACAGGCTGTAGAGCGCTGGCTCAGTAGCTGGCGGCGTGTGGCCACAGGCTCCAGAGCGCTGGCTCAGTAGCTGGTGGCGTGTGGTCACAGGCTGTAGAGCGCTGGCTCAGTAGCTGGCGGCGTGTGGTCATGGGCTCCAGGCGCTGGCTCAGTAGCTGGTGGCGTGTGGCCTCCCACAGCAGGCTCCGCTAGGGCCGGTGCACGGGCTTAGTTGCCCTGAGGCATGTGGGAGCTGAGTTCCCTGACCAGGGATTGAACCAGTGTCCCCTGCATTGGCAGGTGGATTCTTAACTACTGGACCACAGGGGAAGTCCTTATGTTGCATTTTTAACTGCTTCTTTATCAAACACTTAAATAGCATCTTCTATCTACCAGGCCTTATTCTAAGCCTATTACACGTGTGAACTCATTTACTCCTCCCAAGACCCAGCAAGGGAGGTAGTACCGTCATTTCTCAAAGGAGGAAGCAGAGGCCCAGGGAGGTGAGGTGGCTCTCTCAGGGTGCGGCAGAGCCGGGGTCTGACCCCAGAATTTGGCTGCAGTGTTTCCGTGCTTCACTGCCTCCATGCATCGGGTCTGCCTACTGGTGGCCCTGCTGGGATGTCTGAGCCCCCATTCTCCACCACCAGAAACTTGCTCCCCCTCCCTGCCCCCAGCCATCATACCCGTGACCTTCCCTCTCTCCGGCGTTGTTTATTCAGATTGTCAGTCCCGGTGGCTTTGCCCAAGCCATGGGCCCCCAGAGCCAGACATCAAGGAGGATGCGAAATGAGCAGGGAGTATTTGTCACAGAAAGGAAGGATTGAACTAACGGTTTCTTTTTTGAAAAATGAAGTGTGTTGGTAGGTGATTGGTTGATGGCTGCATCGGGTCTTAGCTGTGGCTTGAAGGCTCTCTGGTTGTGGCATGCTGGCCCTAAGAGTGCACAGGCTCAGTAGTTTCAGCTCTCAGGCTTAGAAGCCCATCAGCTTCTAGTTCCCCAACCAGGGATCAAACCTGCATCTTCTGCACTGGGCCGCCAGGGAGGTTCCTGAACTAATGGTAATGGTTTCTGAGGTCCTTTCTAATGCTGCTGTTCCAAAGTTCTGAGTTCTTGAATGCCTGCTATCCCCCAGAGCAGGGGGGTAACACTCGGAGTGTGGAAGGCCAAGGGACGATGCTGTTTCTAGAACAGGGTGTTTGCTCTCATCCGAACGTTTTTAAGGTTTTAAAGAATGCAAGCAAATCAACACCATCCTGGTTGTTAAGATATTTTTAAGAATTTAAGAGGTGAAAGAATTTTAAAGAAAAGGCAGGCAGGTCGGCATGATCCTGGTTTGCCAAAGCGAGAGATGGAGCCTGAAGTGAGATGGTTGTAATGATGCAGAAGCCTTCCCTGCTCGATGAACCTGCCCCAGAATCTAGTCTCCGGCACGAGCATCCTTCTTGGACAGCTGCTGAAGGAGTTTGAACAGGGGAGGTGAAAATGAATGGGGAAACATGGGAGGCTGAAGGAGCGCCTGAAGCCTGCGGTCGTGGTCCCGCAAGGGGCGGGAGCTGCCTCTGGAGGTGGGCTTGGCAGTCCCTGCTGCTCAGTAATGGGGGTAACAGACAGCACTGGTCAGTGCTGACGCCCAGATTTCTGACTCAGGCAACTCTGTGGCTCATTCGCCGAGAGAGCGAGGTAGAGATCCTGAGTGTGGATGCAGACATGAAGAGCTTTCTCAAGCCTGAGTCCAGAGTTCACATCAGAGATACAGACTAGAGATAATGATCATAGAGCCGTTGACCTAAAAGTGAAACGTGCAGACGTGGGAGTAGACGCCTGTGTCAGGACAAGGAGGGTCCTTGGGAACACGGGCAGGAGAGGAGGTGCCCACGAGGAAGCCCAAGAAGGGTCCATTGGAGAGGCAGAAAGGACTCAGCGCTTCCACAGAGTGAAGCGTTTGGCTCTTGAATGTGTTATGAGAAATGTAGAATTGTAATTTATAGCGCACATTAGAGTTGCCAATTTTTATCATTATGTGAGAGGTTTTTAAGATGTGTATTGACATTCAGTGATTGCAGATTATAAGAGCTATTTATCATTGGAGGCTTTACTTTCTGGGCTGTTCTTAACTCATGTAATTTTTAAAATGCATTGATCTCTCTCCCTCTGTTTTTCCCTCATGATGCAGTTGCTGAGTGTCCCTGGGAGCTGTGAGGGCCTGTAAATGCTGATAAAACAGCCCTCGTGTGTTGTGCCCCCAGAGTGTTCTCTTGATTAAAGGTTCTACACCCCAGTTATGCTTATCCCATCTGGATGTGACTTTCTATCTAACTGGGTTGATCTCAACTCTGGTCTCTCCCTCGTTCCCCAAATCAGTCTCCACCCACTCTGTGTGCTGGTCTCCGTGAAGCCAGGCACAGCTGGATGGCTTCTCTACCTAAACACTCTCCAAACTGCCTTGGGAACAGGTTCTGTCAGTGAGGTCTCAGCTCCATTTTATAGATGAGGAAACACGTAGTCAGAGAGGAGGGATAGCCTGTGCTTTCCATTAGAGGTTCCCCTAATTGCCCATTGTCTTAGTCCACTTGGGGTGCTAATGGTCCCCTTGGGCTGCTATAACAACTATAGACGGGCTGGTTTCAACAATAAACTCTTCCCCACAGTTCTAGAGGCTGGGAAGTCCAAAAACAAGGCTCCAGACAGCTCTCTCCTCACTGTCTTTGCATAATGGAGGCATGAGGGAGCTCTGGGGGCTCTTTTATAAGGGCACTAATCTTACTCATGAGGGCTCCACCCTCATGACCTAATCATCCCCTGCCCCAGTACTGCATTGGTGGTTTGGATTTCAATATGTGCATTTTGGGGGAAGGGCACAGTCTGACTCTACCATCTCCCACTCGTCAGAATCACCGGAAGGCTTTGGAACTCTAGGGATTCCTGGGTCTCAGGTGGTTTCTGTATGGTCCACCCAGGGCTGGTAATTATTAGAAAGCACTGCCGTTCTCTGCACTAAATTTGGATATGTTTGTTGAAAAACAACAATAATGAGGACTTTCTGAGTATCTAAATCAGGGACCAGAGAAGTTTTTTTTGTAAAGGACCAGAAAGTAAATGGCTTTCCAGACGGTGCTGGTAGTAAAGAACCCACCTTCCAATTTAGATGTAAGAGATGTGGGTTTGATCCCTGGGTCGGGAAGATACCCTGGAGGAGGGCACAGCAACCCACTCCAGTATCCTTGCCTGGAGAGTCCCATGGACAGAGGAGCATGGCAGAGTCCATAGGGCCACACAGAACTGGACATGACTGAAGTGACTTGGTGATGGACAGGGAGGCTTGGCGTGCTGCAGTTCACGGGGTCACAAAGAGTCGGACACGACTGAGCAACTGAACTGAACTAAAGTGGCTTAGCATGGATGCATGCAGAGAGTAAGTATTTTTAGCTTGGCAGGCCATGTGGTCTTTGTTGCAGCCACTCAACTCTGCCATTGTAAGCCGCTATAAGCAATAGGTAAACAAATAGCATCACCGACTCAGTGAACGTGAAACTTGAGCAAACGCCAGGAGATGGTGGAGGACAGGGAAGCCTGGCATGGCAGTCTGTGGGGTCGCTAAGGGTCAGACACAACGTAGTGACTGAACAACAACAAGCAAATAGATGTGGCTGGATTTGAGCCACAGGGCCACAGTTTACCTCCTCTGACCTAGATAATTTGTTTTGTACTTGATGATCAGATAAGCAATTAAATTTGCCACTCTTAAGGGGATATTTGCACTTGTGTGAAAATATACTACAAGTGGATACAGTCCATTCAAGATGCATCAGAGAAGAATGGCATTCAGCCATGAGTCTGTAGACCTCTAAAACATTAGCTTGAACAATTTAGAGATGAATGTTTCTCTCTCTCTCTCCTTTTTAAAGTTTTGAATAGATCATCTAGTATTTGGTGTGGTTGCCCCATAATTTCATCAGAGACCCAAGGTCCTTCCACTTTTCTATATCCATTCTCCTGATCACCTCATGATCATAAAATGACTGCTGGAGCTCCAGTCTTCACATCTGTGTTTGAGAAAGAAGAAGACAGGGAGAAGAGTAAAAAGGCACTTATCAGCTGGGTCAGATCTCTCCTAAGAACTTTCTTTCATCTCATTGTTGTTCAGTCGCTAAGTCGTGTCTAACTCTTTGCGACTCCATGAACTGCCACACATGATGCTTCCCTATCCTTTACTATCTCCCTGAGTCTGCTCAAATTCATGTCCATTGAGTCAGCGATGCCATCCAACCATCTCATTCTCTGTTGCCTAATTCTCTGCTTGCATCTTTCCCAGCATCAGAGTCTTTTCCAATGAGTCTGCCAGGAGCACTGGAAAATGTAGTTAATTTTTTTTTCCGCTGAACACATTGCTCTCCCCAGAAATGGATACTGATTGGGCAGCTCGCATTTGCTGTGACTTGGGAGGACCCAAAGAATGCCCTACAAGTGCCACATTAAAGTTCTGTGGGCTCCTGGGTTTACTTGCCGGCCGACCCATCTTGTCTCAATCCGTGGAGACTCAATTCCTGAAGTCTCTGTTCCACAGCTAGCCAAGCCTTTCCAGATGCTTCTGGGGTCTAATTATCCTTCACTGTTACAAAGCAAATCCTGGCGTAATTGTGACAACCATCTGTCTATCTGTTGTACCATTGCTTGGGCACCTAGTGCCAAAAAGCTCTTGAGACATATCTTTTCGTCTTTAGGCAACTTTGGCTGCTATAAAGTTCTTCCCCTAATGAAATTTGTCTTTCTCTAGTTTCTGTCTGCTGGAAGTTTGCCTCCAGGAATCATCCAGAACATATCATCTTGGTCTTTCCTTTTCCTGATTGCAGAGATCCCTACCTCCTCCATCTTTGAGGCTCAGTTTATCATCCTCCAGTGTCTTCCATCTTCCTTCTGATAATTTGGTTGCAGATCATCTCTGAGGACCTGTGCTTCTAAATTTTTAAAGCGTATGTGAACTAGTTGAGGTTCTGGTTAAGACACAGATTCTGAGTCAGTGCATTTGGGATGGAGCCTGAGATGTTGCATTTCTGCCACCTTACCACGTGATGCTGATGCTCCTGGTTTGTGGATCACATTTTGAGTAGCAAGTTTTCTGGGCATTTCTGAACCTATTTCAGTTCATCTTTTAACAGGCAGCAGCCAAAACCTAACAAAGTTGGCGTGGTCAATTTAGAAGAAAGCAAGACTCATCAACTCCTTTTCTTTAAAATATATCAGATACCTTTTAATGAGATCTAAATAGTTGGAGAAGGAAATGGCAACCCACTCCAGTATTGTTGCCTAGGAAATCCCATGGACAGAGGAGCCTGGCAGGCTACAGTCCAGGGGATCCCAGAGAGAATCAGACATGGCTGAGCAAATAATACATAGGCCTTTTTTGGTGACCCTTTCACGGTATTCACACAGGCCATTACTATACTGTATCTCCCCATCTTATCTTACAGTGTTGGCTTTTGGGGTTGTATTGCAAAGTCTGGCACTGATCTTTTAAGTTTCATCCTGTTGTGTTGGACTCATCCCTCAAGTCGCTTGAGATCATGTGATATCTATCATCCAGGATATTTACGGTGTCTCTTCACTTGGGGGCTTCTATCAGACTCGATAGGCCTCCATTTCTCCATCCAAGTCCACTGGAAACTTCCATCCACTGATGGGCATTCTTTGGGTTTAAGTTCTCCCTCCTTCACCTTGTTCACCAGAATATTGGTGGTCACCTTCCCAGAGCTCAGATATATGAGGTCTGCATTTGGGGATGCAGGGTACTCTTTAGAGAGAAGCAGAATATATCAGTCACAGTAGAGATGCCTGCTTTTATGGTGAAAGAGGTTTAAGACATGTATTGACATTCGCTGACCTCAGATTACAATAGCTATTTATCAGTGGAGACTTCACGCTCTGAGCTGCTCTTTTCTTTTTGTTGTTTTTAATTTAATTTTTTTTTTGGCTGTAGCGGGCCTTCATTGCGGTGCCTAGGCTTCTCACTGCGGTGGCTTCTCTTGCTGTGGGGCGTGGGCTCTAGGGCGTGGGCTTAGTCGCTCCACAGCACATGGGATCCTCCCTGACCAGGGGTCAAACCCATGCCTCCTGCATTGGCTGGCGGATCCTTTACCACTGAGCCACCAGAAAAGCCCTGGGCTGTTCTTATTAACTCATATCATTTTTAAAAAAATTATTTGAGCTCTCTCCCACTTTTCTGTTTTGCTTTCTGACGTGCTTGCTGTGTGCCCCTGGAAGGTGTGAAGGCCTGTTTAAAAAAAAAAAAAGCAAGTGAAATAGCCCTTACATTTTATACCCCTTGAATGTTACCTTGAGGATCACATCTTGATTAAAATGAAGTTTCATGCCCCAGGTGTGTGTATCCCATCCTGATGTGACCTTCCATCCAGTTGTGCTGATCTCAGCTCTTGCCCTCTCCCTTCCTCCTCCTTCCTGGGATTGATTTCAAACCCACCCACCCCCACCCCCCGCCCCTCCCCACCGGAGTGCTGGTCTGTGTGATCCAGGCACAGCTGCACCGCTTATAAGCCTGACTGTTCTCCCACCACCTTGGGAGGGAGGTGCTGTTAGTCAGCTCCATTAACAGATGAAGACACGCAGGCCAGCGAGGATGAATGGCCTCTCCACAGCCATCTGTCAGTGTTACAGCATGCCTGTGACCAAAGCATGGAAAATGCGTCTCTGAGATGAATTGGGCTGTCAGTATCCACTGATACTGGGAACTGACGTTCATCAATGCGCAGCCTGCCAGATGGTGCCATTCTCTCCTGTACCCATTTATGCACGTGGTACACTGAGTCCTCCACGCCCAGCACTGGGCCCCCAGTGAACCAGGGGGCAGATGTGGCCCCTGCTGTCACAGAGCTGGTTTTTCTGCTGGTGGGGAGGTGTTGCCAGAGCCCCACCCACTTTGTAATGAGAATTTTTTTCACTTTAAATTTTTTTTTAATTTTTACAATGTTCTGTTGGTTTCTGCCATACACCAATGCAGGTCAGCCGTAATTATACATATATCCCCTCCATCTCGAGCCTCTCTCCGCTCCCGCGTCCCACCCATCTAGTTCATCACAGAGCACCAGCTGGCTCCCTGTGCTATACAGCAACTTCTCATCAGTTGTCCATTTTACACATGATAGTATATAGGTTCATCAACACCATTTTCCTAGATTCCACATATATGCGTTAATATACAATGTTTGTTTTTCTCTTTCTGACTTATTTCACTCTGTATAATAGGTTCTAGGTTCATCCACCTCACTGGAATTAAATTCATTTTTTAATGGCTGAGTAATATTCCATTGAGGAGATGTATATCTCCTTTATCTGAGATTCCTTAAAAAACTAGGAATAAACCTACCATATACCCAGCAACCCCACTGTTGGATATATACTGTGAGAAAACCACAATTCTAAAAGGCACATGACCCCCCAGTGTTCATTGCTGCACTGTTTACCATAGCCAGGACATGGAAGCATCCAGGGTGGAATGAGAGTTTCAAGAGACTTGATATTTTCTTTCTCTTTTCGTTTTCTCCAAAGGTCTACATCCGGATAAAAGACGACGAGTGGAACGTCTACCGGCGGTACGCGGAGTTCAGGACTTTGCACCACAAGTTACAGAACAAATACCCTCAAGTGAGGGCCTTCAACTTCCCGCCCAAGAAGGCCATCGGGAACAAGGTAGGTGCCACTGCTGCTGTGGGCTGGGCAGCTTGCCAACTGGTGCCTCTGTCCTCTCCCTCTGCCGGCGATTTAAACATCTGGGCTCCTTTATATAACGCAGGAAAATGGCTGGTACGAGAAAAAAGATGGGAACGAAGTAAACAGCCACCCACCATTCGTCCCCCAAAGACAGTCGAGTTATGTCTTCTCTGCGTGGTTCCCAGTGGTCTCCGTGGTTCCCAGTGGTCTGTGTGATTCCCTATGGTCTGCGTGGTTCCCTGAGGCCTGCGTGGTTCCCTGAGGCCTGCGTGGTTCCCTGTGGTCTGTGTGGTTGCCTGTGGTCTGCATGGTTCCCTGTTGCCTGCGTGGTTCCCTGTTGCCTGCGTGATTGCCCGTGGTCTGCGTGGTTCCCTGTGGTCTGCGTGGTTCCCTGTGGTCTGCGTGGTTCCCTGTGGTCTGCGTGGTTCCCTGTGGTCTGCGTGGTTGCCTGTGATCTGCGTGCCCATCCTCTGATCTCTCTGGAGTGAGGCTGCCACACCTGTTCTGCTAACAGGCCAGAGAGCAAGCGTCTTGGCTTTGCAGCCCCTACCACTTCGGCCAAAATACCCAGCTCTGCCACCATGGCAGCAGCTGCAGGCAGTATGTGCATGTGTGAGCATGCCTGTGTGCCAGGGAAACTTTATTAGAAGAGGTGGCAGCTGGATCTGGCCTATGGGACATAGTTTGCCAGCTCCTGTTCTGGAACCCCCCGCAAAAAAAAAAGTCTTCTGGTTTTCATCCATGGTTGTCATGGTATTTATTTGGACTTAAGAGTATGGAGTTATTTCCCAGGTAAGGCTTTCTCAGAAGAGCTTGTTTTGTTACAGAACTGCTGCCTCATGAGGGTTGGTCACTGATAATGAGCTAGTGTGTTTCCGTGTGTTCATCCTTGTGCCCTGGAGAAAGGAGGCACTAGCCCTGCTCTCTGGCCAGTTAGCATCCATGCATTCATCCAGCCAGCATTACTGAGCACCAGGCAGTGTCACACTGTAAGTGGCTCCAAACAGCCAAGTTTGGCATCGGGCCCCACTGTGTTGTCTGCTTCGGCCGGTTGGCATCATTTTTGTCATCCATCACATTTGCAGCCATTCTCCATCTTGGCTGGGCTTTAGATCACTCAGGAAGCTTTCCAAACTCTGCGACCTGCCCACGCCCTACATCCTATCCTGGGCTGACTGGCCTGGAGTGAGGCCTGTGCGTGGAGGGGGTTTCAAGTGACTCCAGGATGCAGACAAGCCAGAGAGCCCCTGGCTTCTGGTTAAGTCAGAGACAGAGACACTTTATCAATTGTACCATATGAACTAGCTTGGCAGGGACAGTTGAATCAGATGAGACAACAACACGAACTCTTCTCAGGACCTGGGAGAAATTGGGCCTTGGATGGGAGTTGGTTTTCAGAGTGTGACCCCTGATCCACAGCATCAGCCTCACCTGGAGCTTGTGAGAAATGCAGGTTCTCAGGCTCCGCCCTGCACCTACTGGAAGACAGGTTCTAGGGCCGGGACCCCACAGGGAGGGTGGAGCTTAGCGAGCTCTCTGGGTGGTGCTGACCCATAGGAAGTGTGGGAACCTCAGCGCTGTCACATGGATGAAGCCTGTGCAGGTCCCACTGGCCTTGAATTTCCTAGAATATCCTACGCTCTTTCTCATAGAAAAACCAGAGCAAGAGTTTCTGTAACCCACTCCCCACACTCAACCAATTCCATAGGGAAAACTTACTGACCGTTGTGTTTATATGTTCAGAGGTTTCCGTGTTTAAACCAGATTAGAAATCTGATCATATCAGGGTCTGCAGCTGCTACATAACATCAGTCATATCCGACTCTGTGTGACCTCATAGACGGCAGCCTGCCAGGCTCCCATCCTGGGATTCTCCAGGCAAGAACACTGGATTGGGTTGCCATTGCCTTCTCCGACATCAGGGTCTGCTAGAACATAATTTAAAGAGTTATAAAGCAGGTTTGTCTCAGACCCAGAATAAATCTGTTGTTCCTTTTCTTCTATTGAAGAAAAATAGAGTTGAGCCCATAAAAAACAGAAGACTGAGAAATTCTACACTTGTTCACAGCAAGGAGTAAAATACTTCTTATGAAAATGGGGGCGGGGGACTATATTACTGATTTAATCTCATGACTTGCGGGCTCATACAAATCTTGGGACCCATCCAGAGTATCCTTAAGTGTCATAAAATGAAATTCTATGTAACAGCATATTATCACTGTAAGATGTTCTCATCTGCAGAGAGCATTACCCTGGCGCAGCCCTTGCATGATCCCTGCAGGGAACGTGGCCTGTCTGCGTCTCACAGGGAATTAGTGCAAGGCTGGACCGGCAGCATGTCTGTCTTCCACTGTGTTTTCACTTCCTGTGGCTGCTGTAAGGGGGCTTCCCGGTGGCGCAGTGGTAAAGAACCCACCGCCAATGCAAGAGATGCAGGTTCGATCCCTGGGTCTGGAAGATTCCCTGGAGGAGGAAATGGCAACCCACTCCAGTGTTCTTGCCTGGGGAATCCCGTGGACAGAGGAGCCTGGTGGGCTGCAGCCCTTGGGGGCCACAGAGTTGGCCATGACTGAGTGAGCACTCACGCATGCCCATGGCTGCTGTAACCGTTTCCCACACGTTTAGTGGTCTAAAACAATTGCAGTTAATTATCTAAAGCCAGCCTCAATGCGCTACGATTCTGGCATGGGTGGGGACCATATTCCTCCTGGAGGCTCCAGAGGAGAGGCCGCTCCTTGCCATTTGCAACTTCCAGAGGCCCCCATGTCCCTTAGCTTGTGGCCCCCTTCTGTCTTCAAGGCCACAGTCTCATCGCTCTGGTGTCTCTGCTTCTGTTAACATAGACCTCCTTCTCTGATTCCTCTTCTTCTAATAAGGACCCCTGTGATCACAGTCCCCGCCCACCCCCCAAAATCTATGATCATCTCCTCTCTCACGTTCTGCAAAGCCCCTTTTGCCGCGTAAGGTGAGATGCCCTTGAACTCTGGGGTGAGGATGGGGAGGGACATCTTTGGGGCGCCACTTGCTGAATTCTTTCTCCACAGCCCCAGGGGACCCCCTCTCCCGCCTCATCTCTCCTCAAGCCTTATGGTTGCACAGAACTTATTTAAGACAAGACAGAGCCATCCAGAGTGCCCCCAGTCCTCAGTGTGCTGGTGTGCCAGGCTCAGGATTAGTGAGAGGAAACGCAGCCCTGAGGAGTCAGAGGATCCTTCTGGAGCCACGTGACTGTAGACAGCGTGAGCAGTCCTGCTTCTCCTGTGTCAGGCACATCTGGCAAGAGAGAGTTTCCCCTCTGAGTGGGCAGCCTGCATCCGTGCTCTGGTCTCCCATCCCTGTCAATCTGGGCCTGACCTTCACCAGCAGTGGGCTTTGTGCCTGTGAAATCTATCAATAGGGTACCCAGGGCAACCCTGTTTGCAAATAAATGAGCTTGGAATTAAAGGTACCCTCTGGATGGGCCTGACCCCAGTTATGACTGGCTTATACACACACACTGGCTGGTTCTTCACCAGATCATTGGTTCTGTTCCCCACAGTTAGGAGTGGATCTGACAGTTTCCAGTCTTGCTTAGGAAACTCACAGCTCAGGGCCTTGGCTGCTTGTCTAGTCTGTGTGCCCTTTAGCTTTTAGTTGGCTGGTTGGGTTCTGTAAGCACGAGTGCTCCATCATGTCTTACCCTTTGCAACCCCATGGACTGAAGCCCACCAGGCTCCTCTGTCCTTGGAATTCTCCAGGCAAGAATACCGGAGAGGGTTGCCATTTCCTTCTCTAGGAGATCTTCTTGATGCAGGGGTCAAACCTGCGTCTCCTGCATTGGTGGGCAGATTTTTTTTTTCTTTTTTCTTTAATTTTTATTTTTACTTAATTTTACTTTATAATACTGTATTGGTTGGGGAAGCCCTGGTCAGGTTCTGACTCTAGTTTAATTCCCTCTAGTCTGTAGCGCTGCCCCCAACCCCCATGTGATCCAAGGATCTGTCTGATTTTCAAGGGCAGAATGAATCAGGATTCAGGACCTCAATGCCCAACAGAGACCGCTGATGAACTCTTCTTATAAGACCAAGCTTTCATTGGCTACACCTGAGTCTAATAACTAAGAAAGCCTGCTTTGTTACCCTGTGGGCAAAGTTTCTAGAGAACTTGATTCTCAGTTGAGCCAGTAAAATGTACCCCACCAAAGTCTTGTCTTTGATTGGGTCACTTCACCAGTGGAACACGTGCCTGCCTGGACCATTGAGCCATGTATTAATATGGAACACGTGCCTGCCCGGACCACTAAGGCATGTATTAATATGGAACACATGCCTGCCTGGACCACTAAGGCATGTATTAATATGGAACACATGCCTGCCTGGAACACTAAGGCATGTATTAATATGGAACACGTGCCTGCCTGGACCATTGAGTTGTGTATTAATATGGAACACGTGCCTGCCCAGACCACTAAGGCATGTATTAATATGGAACACGTGCCTGCCTGGACCACTAAGACATGTATTAATATGGAACACGTGCCTGCCTGGACCACTAAGGCATGTATTAATATGCAGACACACATCTCCAGGTGGGCTGAGTTACAGGCACCTTGCTGCTCTAAGCCTTAGACCCGTTAAATGATCCGCAGTCCTGAACAGTATTCAAGGACATATTAAACACACTGTAGCCTTTTAAATTTCATCAGATGAGTACCTACCTTTCTAGGCTGAATTTCTGTTTCCCTAGAAGTAAAATGTCATCTTAACCCCAGTTTGAACTTTTAAAAAAATCAATTAAATTTACACATTTTATAGTTTCTGGATGCAAGATTTGTCTTCACCAATGCATTTCTTTTATCGCAATATGCTGTGTATGTGTTTAGTTATAAATGTGCAGGGAGCCGAGTGCACTCAATGGAGATATAGTCATGCCTTCATGTACCAATCCAGCCCATCACATTAAAATAGTTTTCTGAGTCAATGAAATATGTATTCCTTCGTAGCCAAGTCAGGCCACAATAGTTGGGTGTTAAAGTTGGTAGTGATGGTGTAGTTGCTAAGTCGTGTCCACCTCTTGTGGCTTCATGGACTGTGGCCCACCAGGCTCCTCTGTCCATGGGATTCTCCAGGCAAGAATACTGATGTGGGTTGCCATGCCCTCCTCTGGGGGATCTTCCCAACCCAGGGATCAAACCTGCGTCCCCTGCACTGAAGGTGGTTTCCTGCATTACAATCAGATTCTTTTCCGCTGAGCACCAGGGAAGCCCATGTTAAAGTTGTTGTTCGGTCAGTAAGTTGTGTCCGATTCTGCAGTCCCATGGACTGCCACACGCCAGGCTGCCCTGTCCTTCACTATCTCTCAGAGTTTGCTCAGGCTCATGCATTGAGTCAGTGCTGCCATCCAACCATCTCATTGTCTGTTTATTAAAATACTGGAGTGGGTAGCTGTTCCCTTCTCCAGGGGATATTCCCAACCCAGGGCTCCTGCATTGCAGGAGGATTCTTTACCAGCTGAGCCACCAGGGAAACCCAAGAAAACTGGAGTGGGTAGCCTATCCCTTCTCCAGCAGATCTTCCCAACGCAGGAATCAAACTGGGGTCTCCTGCATTGCAGGCAGATTCTTTACCAGTTGAGTTACAGGAAGCCCCTAAAGTTACTTACTAACTATTAAATATCATAGGCATGGGACTTGTATCACTCACGATAGGCTGGGGGTTTTGCTATTGTTGTTAAGTCACTCAGTCTGACTCTCTGCAAGCCTATAGACTGCCACACGCCAGGCCTCCCTGTCACTCACCACCTCCCAGAGTTTGCTCAAGTTCATGTCCATTGAATCAGTGATGCCATCCAACCATCTCATCCTTTGTCAGCCTCCTCTTCTTCTGCCTTCAGTCTTCCCTGGCATCAGAAACTTTTCCAGTGAGTTGACTCTTCACATCCGGTGGCCAAAGTATTGGAGCTTCAGCTTCAGCATCAATCTTCCAACCCTGAGTATTCAGAGTTGATTTCCTTTAGGGTTGACTAGTTTGATCTCCTTGCAGTCTAAGGGACTCTCAAGAGTCTTCTCCAGTACCACAATTTGAAAGCATCAGTTCTTCAGCACTCAGCCTTCTTTATGGTCTAACTCTCTACTATAAAGACCTTGAGCACATGAACCTTTGTCAGCAAAGTGATGTCTTTCCTTTTTAATGCAATATCTAAGTTTGTTTTAGCTTTCCTGCCAAGAAGCCATCATCTGATTTCATGGCTGCAGTCACTAGCTGCAGTGATCTTGGAGCCCAAGAAGAGGAAATCTGTCACTGCTTCCACCTTTTCCCTTTCTATTTGCCTTGAAATGATGGGACCGGATGCCCTGATCTTAGTGTTTTTAAGTCGGCCTTTTCACCCTCCTCTTTTACCTTCATCAAGAGGCTCGTTAGTTCCTCTTCACTTTCTGCCATTAGCTTGGTATCATCTGCATATCTGAGGTTGTTGATATTCTCCCAGCAGTCTTGATTCCAGCTTGTAGCTCATCCAGCCTAGAATTTCACATGTGCTCTGTATATAAATTAAATAAACAGGGTGACAGTAAACAGCCTTCTTGTACTCCTTCCTCAATTTTGAACCAGTCAGTTGTTCCATATAAGGTTCTGACTTTTGCTTCTTGACTGGCATACACGTTTCTCAGGAGACAGGTAAGACGATCTACTGTTCCTATCTCTTTAGGAGTTTTCTACAGTTTGTTATGGTTTGACTGCGGTAACAAACAGCACCGTGATCTTGGCAGCCCAGAACAACCCAGGCCACGCTCAGGGTCCATCACGTGTCATTAGTGAGGTGCTCTGCCACCCACAGCATCACCGCCCAGGCTACCGGAGCCTCCACTCACCACGGTTGTGGCAGCAGGACAAGGGACAGTGGCAGGCCGGATGCTGGTCCCTACAGCTTCTGCCTGGAAGTGGGCGTGTGTCTTCGCTGTTCTCTGGCCTCTGTACCCGCTCTTCCTTCTGCCAGGAAGGACCTTCCCCCGATCTCTGCCTGGACCGCTCCCTCGACTCGTGATGGCTCAGCTCAGTGCCACTCCTCAGAGAGACGTCTTCCCCAGCATCCTTCTCCCTGCCGCCCTCTCAGTCAATCTCCAGCCCATCACTGTTTTCATTTTCGCCCAGCCCTTCCCGGCACATGCTGTGAGTGGAGATGGTTTCTTTGTGTCTTTGAGTAGCATCCTTCTCTCTGCCCTGGAATGGAAGCTCATGAAAACTGCTCTCTCCAGCTCCTAGAATAGAACCCAACACCCCAGAGATGCTCGTGACCTGAATGAATGACTACATGAGCAGAAATGAAACGGAAATGTTTCCCTTTTACTCTCTTTACTTCACTGGGTCTTGGCACAAATGTAGAAAAATCTGAATCCAAAAAGGAGTAGAGTAACTTTCAGGTTATGCTTAGAGGTTGTTCCCCCTTCTGCTTTTGCCTGAATGTTTCTTGGAGGATGAGCAGAAGACCGTCAAGCCTTTACAGACAGGAAAGCTGGCTGCCTAGTGACCAGCGGTTGTGGCTTGACCACTCAAATGGATTTGACTGGTACGAGGACTTAGGTGGAAGAAACGTTTTTTGATGGTACTACTAAAAATCTCCATTATTGCTCAGTGAGCAAATGAGAATTAAGGGCCTGTCGTTCCTTCTTAGGATAATGGAGTCAGTCTCTGAGAGTTCATTTGGCACAAAGGCAAGGCGAATCGCTTTCTCCTGAGCCGCAAATAATTCAACTTGTTGGAGAAATTATGCATTAAAATTCTCATTAAAAACACATACACCAGTGTGCTGTGGAGGAACCAACAGGCACTCGCTGAGCCATGGAAAACGCCTCGCAACTCCCTGCTAAGTCACTTCAGTCATGTCCGACTGTGCGACCCCATGGACTGCAGCCACCCAGGTTCCTCCATCCATGGGATTTTCCAGGCAAGAGTACTGGAGTGGGTTGCTATTGCTAGAGGCGTAGATTTCAGTCCAGCTGCCAGGCCAATGGCAGGACCCCAGCAGAGGTTGGAGACAGCAGGAGGAACGAGCAGGCATCTGGAGGAACACAGAGGTGAATTCTTCCACTTGGCAAACACGTCGCGAGGTCAGGACTGCCATGCTAGGTATGCAGAGTCGAAGGTGATTCAAAGTGTGGTCTCTGCCTTCACAAAGCTCACAGTCTTGTAGGGAGAAAAGCTGGTGAATCCTGCAGACTGGAGTGGGGTCCCAGTGAGCTCAGAGAAGAATGAGGAGGGGGAATCAGGGTTGCTTTATGTTGGAGGGACAATGCTCAAAGAGCTGGCAGGCATCCTGGTGATGAGTCTCACACAAGGGAGCAGGTAGGCACGCGGGCAGCTATGGGGAGGTCCTCCCCGTCCATGTGCCATTTCCTCTGTGCGTCTGTGTTAGCCTCCGATGATTGCCTTCTAACAAATACCACAGACCTGGCAGTTGAGAGCACCACGCGTGTGTTGTCTTATAGTTCGGGAGGTCAGGAGTCTGAGCCAGGTCTCACTGGGCTGAAGTCAAGGTGTGGGCACTGCTGATTCCTTCTGGTGGCTCCAGGGAAGAATGGTTTCCTGGCCTTTGCAGCTTCTAGAAGCTTCCTGCATTCCTTCGCCTGTGACCCCTGTCTCCATCTTTAGTGCCGCGCCTCTCTGACCACTCTGCCATAGTCCCATTTTCTGCTGACCGCACCAGGGGAAGGTTCTATGCTTTTGAGATTAGTTGTGGTCCAACCAGGTAACCCAGGAACATTTCCCCATCTCATGGTCCCTCATCACCTCTGCAAAGTCCATGTTGCTGTGTGAGGTAGTGTAGCCAGGTCCTGGAGATCAGGGAGAGAGCATCTCAAGGAAGATGATCAAATCAGTCAGTCTTAAGGGGAATCAACCCTGAATACTTGTTGGAAGGACTGATGCTAAAGCTGAAGCTCCAGTATTTTGGTCATCTGATGCGAACAGCTGACTCATCAGAAAAGTCCCTGATGATGAGAAAGATTGAGGGCAGAAGGAGAAGAGGGCATGAGAGGATGAGGTGGCTGGATGGCATCACCAATGCAGTGGACATGAACTTGGGCCAACTTTGGAGATGGTGAGGGACAGAGAGGCCTGCTGTAGGGGTGCAAAGAGTCAGACATGACTGACTAAACAACAACAACATCTCAAGGGAAACATTCTTCTGCCTGCCTCACACCTCCGTCCTTGCCTGGAGCAGAAAACCATCACCATGACCTCACTCTGCAAAAGAAACAAGAGACACAGGGAGGGAGGTGACTTGCCCAAGATCATCTCGCTCAGGGGTGTCAGGGCTGCTGTATCAGCCCAGGCAGACAGTCTGCAGGGCCCTACGCCTTCACCCTCTCACTACAGATCTGCCATGGAGGATGCTGGAGAGCGGGCAAATGTAGATTATTTAGCCATTGCTCAGTTGGTGGACATTGACATTGATTTCTTAAGTCAGTTTCTTCATTTTTAATTTTTTAACAAAGTCATGCAGTCATGCAGTTGTCTGCGAGTCATGCAGGATCCTATGAATAGTTCCTCCACCAGGGACTGAACCCAGGTCCCCTGTAGTGGAAGCACAGAGTCTTAACCACTGGAGGACTGCCAGGAAGGTCCCCTCCAGTCAGGTTCTTAACCTCGCTGGTATAGAAATCAGGGAGCAGGCAAAGCTGGAGCCCTTGATTGCCTCTCCCTTCTGCTGAACCATCTAGGTCCACTCACCACCCACCCTCACTTAGGGGCCATTTTTAGAGCTAGGAGCTGTGCCTTTATAGTCAACCCAGAGGCTTATAGACCTTCCTGATAAACCTAGGTGTGTGCAGTATCACTCATCCACCTATTTGTGTGTGTGTTCCTTCTGTAGGTCTTTGCCAGCCCCAAGAGTAAAACAAAAGGATAAAGGTTCTCACTCACTCGCTAGCTGTGTGTGCTTAGGCAAGTTTTCTGACCTCTCTGTGCCCCAGTTTCCCCTTCTGTGTACCAGGGGTAGTGTCAGCATTTCCTCCCTAGTGTTGTTATGAGGATTTGAGGTGGTAATATGTCTACAGTGCTCACAACTGTGCCTGCACATGGTCAGCGCTGTGTGCCACTTGGTTAAAGGGGTCGTGTGGCTCGGTGGTGAGATGGAGCAGGTGGCCACATAAGCATGCACATCTTTCCTGTAGAGGATTGTGAGACTCTGAGCCCAAGCACTGGACAAGCCTGACGTAGGTGGTCTGTCCAGAGCCCCCTCACTTTTGTGTGCATATTAATGCCAGCCATCCTGTGCCTGGCTTGTATACTGAAGGCTCTATAGTCGTTTTCTCATCCTGCAGTTCTTGCCAGGCCCTGTAAAAGGATGTCTTATAGATGAAGAAACTCGGCTGCTGTAAGCCTCCCACCCACGGTCCCGTGGCTCCCATCAGGGATCAAGTCCGGCTCGTGCTGATGGCTCTGTGCCTCCTGGTTGACAAGCCCATGTGAACCCCCACCCCGACCCAGACCCGGGAGCCAGCACCTCAGGGAGTCACGTGGTACTGCAGGTTTCCCAGCAAAAAGGCAGCGTCTCAGGGGATTCTCCCAGGAGCACCCTCGCATGGGGAAAAGATCCAGAAGGCAATGCAGATATGGCCACGCAGTCAGAACCGAGACACAGGGCACGCAGACACTGTCCCTGGAAGCTCACGTTTTCCAGAGAGAAAAGATGCTTCAGCTGAATGAAGCCATAAACGCAAGCTTGTTTCTCTTTTGACACCCTGCCAACTACTGTGTAAATAGTCCCGGTACTTAATGTATTAGACAAGAAGGAGAAAGAAATTGGGCTCATTATACACCACACATTTGTGTTTCCCTTTAATACAGTGAAGAGCCTCTTAAGATATTTTCCAGAGAGCAGTTGCCAAATTCATCTGGCCAGAAAAATTGTCTCGGGAGAGAAACAATGCTGAGCCTCGGATCTAGACTATATATGCCTATTTATGGAAATGTGGATTCTTGGGGGACTGCTCTATAACATCTAATTAAAATCCAGTTTAAAAAAATCAAGATCATTTTATAAACAAATAATCCAGAGCCTCAGCTAGAGGTGTAGTTACTGCTTTGTTCCCATCCTTCACATTTCCTGTGTGAAGAGTTTGATTTCAAGAGGATCATCCTGGTGGTCTCACCTTGCAGGTGCCACCTCCTCCAGGAAGCCTTCTGGGAACTCAGAGTGTCAGCTATCTTTCCCCTGGCTTCCTTTTTCATGCTCCCTCTGGGCTGCCTGATGCACAGTCCTCTCTCTGCCCCCATTAGCCCATGGAATTAGAGAGCAGGATCAGGCCTGCTGAATCTGTCTTCTCAGCATCTCACTCAGTGCCTGGCACATAGTAGGTGCTGAGTTAAATGCTGTTTTCTTTTTAAATGTTTGTTTATTTTTGGCTGTGCTGAGTCTTCACTGCTTCGTGCAGGCTTTCTCTCTTTGTGGCAAGTGGAAGCTACTCTCTAGTTGCAGTGCAAGGGCATCTCATTGCAGCAGCTTCTCATTGCTGTGGCTTCCTCCGTAGTTGCTGCCCGTGGACTCAGTAGTTGTGGCACACGGGCTTGGTTGCCCTCTTGCCTCACAGCAGGTGGAATCTTTCCAGACCAGGGATCAAACCTGTTTCACTTGCATTGGCAGGCAGATTCTTAAGCACTGGACCACCAGGGAAGTCCACACGTGTTTGATAAACAAATGAACTCAAGCTCCATCGATACCCGACACTTGTGTTCTGTGGCTTCAGTTCCCTTTCTCCGTTCCCTGAATCACTGAACACTTAACAGCTCTTTTATTTATTTTCTGGGAGCATATATCAAAGAGCTGTAAGTGTTGCAGAAGATCCCGCATGCCACAACACTCAAAGCTCTTTGGTAATTGCTTTTAGAAAGATGCTCAGGCCCTACCTGCCCTCTGGATGTAGGCCCAACAGTGAGAATATTTGCAGGAGGGTCTGCAGAGCCATTGCTTCAGCCGTGCCTTGTGACTCACCAGGGCCCTGGCCCCCAGTTCACCAGCCAGCTTTCCCCTCACTCTGCTCTGGTTGAGGCCTCTGCTGCAACAGTGTGGAACCCATTGGTTTGGAAATGGCTGTGAATTATAGAACACTGGCCTCGTTCCTGGGCATTAAGGATTGCCCCACATATTTCCAGGGCTGTTAAATAACTTGTATGTCCCTGTTTAATCTCCCTTCTAGCTCTGAAGGCCCTTCTGAACATGCTTAATCCACGTTATGTCTGCTTTCCCCGCCTCACATTTGTGGACTACTGCTTAAAATCACAACCCAGAAGAGCACCTCTCAGTTTCATTTGCATCTCCAATAAGTAAGAATAATTGCTCCCTTCCCCTTAAGTGTTCGCATTGACAGTAGGGAGCTGTGTGTTGCAATCTCGGTTCATCTTAGCAACTAGGGAAAAACATCTGTAGTTTCTCAAGTTGCCACCATCTTAGTTCTGTCCCCATTGCCCGGCTTCTGGGGTCAGAATTCCTCATGTATTCGGAGGGAGCCATCTGCTTCCCCTGGACTTTCTCTGCAGCATGTGCATTTTTGTTTTATTTCTTTCAATATTTATTTATTTGGCTGTGCTGGGTCCTAGTTGCAGCATGCAGCTCTAGTTCCCTGACCAGGGATTGAACCCTGCCTTGAGAGCACTGTGTCTTAGCCACTGAACCACCAGGGAAGTCCAGTGAGGCATTTTTAGAAGCTTGGCAATTTGGCTTCTAAATCGCCAGAGGCCAAGAGGCTAAGGGTGTGGGCTTTGATGTGTCATTAGCCGCAGTTAGACCCTGTCTCTGATTCCCTGGTGTCTCAGATGGCAAAGAGTGTGGCTGCGATGTGGGAGATCCAGGTTTCATCTCCGCATTGGGAAGATCCCCTGGAGAAGGAATGGCAACCCACTGCAGTATTCTTGCCTGGAAGATACCATGGATGACGGAGCTAGGCAGGCTACAGTCCATGGGATCGAAAAGAGGGGAACACGACTGAGTGACTTCACGTTCCTTTCTTTGCCTTTCTGGCATACACTGGCCACGTGACCTCAGGCCAGCCTGTGACTCGGTTGTCTCAGTGGTCACGTGGGATGAGGGCTTTTGTGATGATCCAATGAGGCGCTGCTACTTAGCTGTTAACCCAGTACCTCAAACGCTAGCTTGAAATAATAAGTCTACAGAGAAGCCTCCCTAATTTGGTTGCCATTCTTCTGTAACCTCTGATGAGTCGAACAGGCATGCTGGGTTCTCTCCTCCCTTCTGTCATCTTCCTCTCCCCCTTCATTTCTCTCAGTGCTATGGTGGTGGTTTTTGTTGTTTTTTTAAGCTGAGGTATAGCGTACCTCCAGTCTTAAGTGTACTGCTTGATGGATTTTAACAAAATGAACACACCTATGCTAACAGCACAGAGACCAAAACGTAGACTGTTAGCAGAACTCCCAGGCTCCACTTGTCGCTCTCCGCACAGGAGTGGCCACTCTCCTGATTTCTAGTACCATCGATTCATTTTGCCTGGCTTAGAATTTGACATCAGTTGGATGATAGAGTCCGTCCTCCTTTGTGTCTGGCTTCTTTTTCTCAGCATCACATCTGTATGAGTCATTCATGTTCTTGCAAGGAACAATCCTTTTTCATTGCTGTGTAGTATTCCGTAGCATGGAAAGTTGCATTGTATAAATTCCATTGGGAAGATTCCATTGTATGACTATATCAAAATGTTTTTGTTGTTGTTTGTTGTTTGACTGTTGCTGGATGTTTGGATGGCTCAATTATATGTAGTGCTTACTTAGCGACCTTGTACAGAGATATCTTCTAGTGGAGATCAGCCCTGATTTCTGTGGGTCTATACTTAGGAGTGGAATTGCCAGGTCAGAGGACGCACATGCTCCACTTAAGCAGATACTACCAGAGAGATTCCCAGAGTGGTTATCCAATGGTGTATTATTATACAGTGATGAATTCTTAAAGGAAGGGGGAAAAATGTAAGAAAATTAGAGATTCCAGGAGAACATTTTATGCAGAGATGGGCACAATTAAGGATAGAAATGGTATAGACCTAACAGAAGCAGAAGATATTAAGAATAGGTGGCAAGAATGTACAGAAGAGCTATACAAAAAAGATCTTCAGGGCCCAGATAACCACGATGGTGTGATCACTCACCTAGAGCCAGACATTTTGGAATGTGAAGTCAAGTAGGTCTTTAGGAAGCATCACTTTAAACAAAACTAGTGGAGATGATGGAATTCCAGCTGAGCTATTTCAAATCCTAAAAGATGGTGCTGTGAAAGTGCTGTGTTCAGTATGCCACCATATTTGGAAACTCAGCAGTGGCCACAGGACTGGAAAAGATGGTCAGTTTTCATTCCAATCCCAAAGAAGGGTAATGCCAAAGAATATTCAAAGTACTGCACAGTTGTACTCACGTCACATGCTAACAGGGGCTTCCCTGGTGGCTCAGATGGCAAAGTGTCTGCCTGCAATGCAGGAAACCGGGGTCAGGAAGATTCCCCTGGAGAAGGAAATGGCAACCCACTCCAGTACTCTTGCCTAGAAAAGTCCATGGACAGAGGAGCCTTGTAGGCTACAGTCCATGGGGTTGCAAAGAGTCTCACATGACTGAGCAACTTCACTTCACTTCACTTCATATGCTAGCAAAGCAATACTCAAAATTCTCTAAGCCAGGCTTCAACAGTACATGAACCAAGAACTTCCAGTTCAAGCTGGATTTAGAAAAGGCAGAGAAACCTGAGATCAAATTGCCAGCATCTGTTAGATTATAATCCAAAAACCAAGGGAATTCCAGCAGAACATCTACTTCTGCTTTATTTACTATGCTAAAGCCTTTGATTGTATGGATCACAACAAACTGTGGAACGTTCTTAAAGAAATGAAAATACCAGACCACCTTACCTGCCTCCCGAGAAGCCTGTGTGCAGGTCAAGAAGTAACAAAATCGGACATGGAGCAAGGGACTGGTTCCAAATTGGGAAAGGAGTATGACAAGGCTGTATATTGTCACCCTGCTTATTTGACCTATATTCAGAGTACATCATGAGAAATGCTGGGCTGGAAGAAGCACAAGGTGGAATCAAGATTGCTGGGAGAAATATCAGTAACCTCAGATATGCAGATGACACCACGTTTATGGCAGAAAGTGAAGAGGAACTGAAGAGCCTCTTGATGAAAGTGAAAGAAGAGAGTGAAAACGCTGGCTTAAAGCTCAACAAGCAAAAAACAAAGATCATGGCATCCGGTCCCATCACTCCATGGCAAATAGATGGGGAAGCAATGGAAAGAGTGAGAAACTTTATTTTCTTGGGCTCCAAAATCACTATAGATGGTGACTCCAGATATGAAATTAAAAGATGCTTACTCATTGGAAGAAAAGCTATGACAATCCTAGGAAACATATTAAAAAGCAGAGACATTACTTTGCCAGCAAAGGTCCATCTAGTCAAAGCTATGGTTCTGCCAGTAGTTGGGTATGAATATGAGAGTTGGACCATAAAGAAAGCTAAGCACCAAAGAATTTTTGCTTTTGAACTGTAGTGCTGTAGAAGACTCTTGAGAGTCCCTTGGACTGCAAGGAGATCCAAACAGTCAATCCTAAAGGAAATCAGTCCTGAATATTCATTGGAAGGGCTGATATTGAAGGTGAAACTCCAATACTTTGGCCACCTGATATGAAGAGCTGGCTCATTGGAAAAGACCCTGATGCTGGGAAAGATTGAAGGCAGAAGGAGAAGGGGATGACAGGATGAGATGGTTGGATGGCATCGCCAACTTGATGGACATGAGTTTGAGCAAGCTCTGGGAGTTGGTCATGGACAGGAAAGCCTGGCGTGCTGCAGTCCATGGGGTTGAGAAGAGCCAGGCATGACTGAGCAACTGAACTGACAGTAATGAGCACTCATATTCCTGCTACCTGGAATTCACAGCTGTTCCTTTTTTGTTGTATTTGCTGTTAAGCTTTTAAAATTTATTACAAAATATTTTACACGTGCCCTAGAATACATGGAAAAATATAGTGAGCATGCATGTATCATTATCCAGACTTAATAAATGTTAATGTTTAGAAATTAAACATTTCAGATATAGCTGAGTCCTCTGTATTGTTGTTGCCAAAGGGACCCAACCTGTGGATCTGTGCATCCTTCCTGTTTGTGGTTTTACACTTTCATTATCATACATATGCTTAGGAGAGGGTTTGCCTTTTGTGACATTGCATAAATGATAGCAATCTTTTATCTTTTCACATGTTGTGTTTTTCACCAATATCACCTTGTTGAGACGGATACATTTGGATGCATGTCCTTTTAATTCACTAACTGCTGTATTTACTGGTACTCTGTTGCACAAATATTCAGTGTTGTATATATTTATTGATTCTCCCTTTGATGGGCGTGTATTAGGTTGTTTACAAGTTTCCTTATTCATACATTGTTACTGTGAATGTCCTTCCACATCTCCTGGCACACACGTTTTAGACTCACTGGGGGTGTCCTCTGGGTGAGGTGCCAGCTCACAGGTCATGTTTGTCTTCAACCTCCCTAGCTGTTGCCAAATCACTCTCCCTGGAGGTGGGACCAAGTGTTGCCTCCCAGCCAGGAAGATGAGAACTCCCCGTTGTTCTCAACAATAGTTGGCAGTGTTAGACTTATAATTTGTGTTTTGCCAACACAATGAGAACAAGATGGTACCTCATCATGGTTTTCACATATTTGCCTGATTACTGATAAGGCTGATGATGTGTTCATGATAAGGCTGATGAGTCATTCCTGATTTTTGACCCTTCGTATCTCTTCTTCCCTCTCTTTCTGGTCTGTGTCCTTTGGTCCTTTTTCTACTGGGATCCTTGTATCTTTCTTGTTTCTTTAATCATCTAATGTTTTCTGGATGCCACCCTTTGTGCATTCTTCTAAAAAGACATAACTCTTTTCTTCATCTCCAGTAAACCCCTCTCGCTCCCCTCCCACCACCTCTTCTTTCTTCCGTTTCCTCCACAGCCTCCAGAATGCTTTAGTGCACACACCTTTCCATGTCTGCTTCCCTCACTGGTCCTGTTTTCCAGAAGAGCACTGACTTCTCCATCAGACTCTACATGCCAAGACAGTGGCATGAAGTTCACCATCACCGGGGGCGGGTCGGTGGTTACTGGCACAAAGGAACTTGAGGCCCCAGGTTGCGTTTTGTAATGTGCATTCAAGGTTCACCCCTCCATGGCTCCTCTGCTCGAGATGGAGTTCAGAAAGCCTTGTGTGTCCAAGAAGTGTTGAACACAACTCCCTCTGCTACTTTGGAGAGCCAGTCTTCTCTATCAGTAAGCTTAACTGCCTCCTTGGAACTTTCTCATCATTACTTTCTCAACTCTTCTGCCTTCCCAGGAAAAGCAAGGTACTTTTTATAATGAGTTTAGAAGCCTTTTTTGAGTTAAGTGCCTGATCCTCATAAGCCCATGAGAAGAGAACTATTTTGTATCATAAAGGAGGCTTTGGTGCTGGCTTTTAACGCTCCCTCCCTCCTGACCTGGGCAGCAGTATTCCTCGCAGCAGGAGATAAACAAGCCCTCTTTCACATCAGCACTGCCATCTTACTAAGAATAGCAGCTGTTCATTCAGCGCTAACTCTGTCCCAGCCTGGTGCCAAGGGCTTGCCTGCACGTAATCCTCTCGGTGTTCAAGTGGCTGAGGACCCATTATCCCTGCCCCGCCTCAGGCCACTATCTTGTCTCCCTCTTAGATCTTGAACCTTCAAGCTCTTCTATGCCTTAGGGCCTTTGCATGTACAGTTCCTTCTAGAACACTCCATCCCTCACCCTTCCTGTGACTTATCTTTCTCATCTGTCAGGTCTCAGCTTAAATTCTACCTCCTCAGGAAACCCTTTCCCAGCCCTCCAGAATAAGTGCTCTCTCTCCATTAGGGGCTTTTATAGCTCAATGTGTGTGTGTGTGTGTGGTTTTTTTTCCTTTTTCCTTTGTAGCATTCATACATTTCATGACTGTGGGGCCTCCCCCATGACTCAGTGATAAAGAATCCACCTGCAGTTCAGGAGACTTAGGAGATGCAGGTTTGATCCTTGGGTTGGAAAGATCCTCTGGAGGAGGAAATGGCAACCCACTCCAGTATCCTTGCCTGGAGAGTCCCATGGACAGAGGAGCCTGGCGGGCTGCAGTCCATGGAGTCGCAAAGAGTCAGACAGAACTGAGCGCACGTGCACGCAGCATTCATACATTTTTAACTATAATGATTTGTTTAAACATGGTCTATGTGTGGAGGAGTGTGTCGTGTTGGGGGTGGGGAAGCCATTCGAGGACTTCAGGCAGAGGAATTACAGTGGTCTCATTTTTATTGTGGACTCATCACTGCCGTGTGGAGGACGGCTCGATGGGGTGAGCAGAGAGACACATGCCAGGTCATGGGCAGAGGTCTGGTGAGGTGCTGGTGAGGTCTGGTTTGCCCAGAGGACTGAGAGGGTCATTAGCAGACCTGGAGATGTAGGGTCCAACCTGCAGAGACGGAGCCTTGTAGGGGAGACAAGCACACATAGGTGGCCGTACCCTGTAGTGTCGGGGGTCCCATCCCATGCCCTGGACAGAGCCCCAGCATGTAAGTTGTCAACTGATGGCATCCTGGGCACAGTCCACCGAGACAGTTTGTATTTGATGATGGTGGTGCTGAGGTTCACAGTGACAACCGTAATGGTAAACCCATGTCTGCAGTTCCAGAGCACACAGGCTGCCCAGCTGTAAGAGGCCGGTCTTTATCTTGGGTTTTCTGGTGGCAGCGGTTGGCAGGAGCTGAGGCTGGTCCTTCGATGGGGTGGGGGCTGCCCAGGCTGCCAGGCTGCTGTGCTTCTCTCACTGCCTGTCCCCAAAGGCTTTTGAACTTTTCATCTCTGGGAGTTCAGGGCAGACTTCTTGGGAGAGGATAGCTTTTCAAGTAAGCTTTGAAGAATTAAGTAGAGAGAAGAGGGAAGGCTGTGCAGTCAGGGGAAAGCCTCCGCACGGGTCCAGAAGCCTGGAAAATTAACAGGTGCAGGCGTGTGTTGGGTCCGTCTTGTCCCAGTGCTCCGGCCCCTCAGCTGGACAGTGTGGAGGGCCAGTGATGGCTCCAGCCTTGGATGGAGTCCAGTGAGCAAGAAGCACGGTTATGTTAGAACCCTGGAGCGTGTACTTTCTCAGCAGCTTGGATCTGCTCCTTCTTGTTATCTCCAGAATGTCTGACTTCGAAGATCTGAAAAACTAGCGCTCAGGGGAGTAGTGCAGACTGAAAACAGTCAAGATCCCGAGAAGTCTATGAGTTCTTGTCAGAAAGGCCCTTGAAGCAAAAACAGATCGATGGAAAGCTTCAATAATTTCCAGATACACTTTCCTTCACCCTTTGATTTCACAGTCTCTGTTATGTATCTATGGTACATCAAGTCTTAACACTTCTGAGGTAAATGAGATGAGTTTCTTGCCCTCAGGAGTTTACAGGTTAGAAGGGCAATTGGGAGATCACCCCCCACCCCCAGGAAGTACTATGGGGGAGGTTCAGTCAAGGTTTCTGTGGGTGCAGAGGGGAGGATATACCATCTAGGATGCTTTTCACTGCAAGTGACAAAACCCAAATCAAGCTATTTTTAATTTAAAGAGAGGATTTGTTGGCTTGTGTAGCATAGAAGTCGAGAGCTGACTTCAGGAATAGCTGGATTCAGGAACTCAGTGACATCATCAGAGACCAATATTTTGGCCAATCATCTTCTCTTTGCTCACTCACTCTCTTGCTTCTTATCTGTCTACCTATCTGTTTCTCTCTCCACCTGCTTTTTTTTCTGAGTTGGCTGCATTTGCAATCAGCCTCCCCTCTTGTGGCAAAGATGGTCACACAGCTCCAGGCTTTCTCTGTATCCCCTTAGCAGCTCAGGCAGAAAGAGCCAGTCTCCTTCAGTGTTCTGGTCTTGGCACTGACACTCACTGGCCCAGTTTGAGTCCTGTGCCTATTCCAGGGTCAATAGTAATGACTGTGATTGGCCAGGTCGTGTGCTCCGCCTGGAGTCAAAGGGGTGGAATTAATCCCATCCCAGCCCTGTGATCTGAGAGTGGGAAAAGGTTGATTTTTTCCCCAGGGGAAGATTATAACACTGTCACCAGGAACGAGGGCTTAGGGAGTGTGTAGGCAAAACAGCAGGGGGGACCAGCCTGGGGCAGAAGGAAAAGAGAGAGATCAGACAAGCTTCAGAACAGAGGTGAGCCCTGAAGGATGAGCAGGGTCCAGCTGTTGAGTGAGATGGGGAATTCCACGCAAAGGAGATGGCACTTTGGAAGCCAGGATTCCTGGAGCAGCTCCACCCCTCTGGCTTCTTGGGAAGCCATGTGGAGGATGAGCAGCAGGAGAGACTGGCCCAGAGAAAAGCCCAGAGGTGTACAGACTTCTCAAGAGGAGCATCATGCATTCACTCACTCATTCATTCAACAAATCTTTCTTGAGCACCTACTATGTGCCAGAGGAGAACGTGAGGAAGGAGGGCAGATGATGTCTGCTGAAACAAACATATAGATAGTTTCTGATCCCTGAATAACACACTAGGTCAAACAGATTTAATTCTAGAACTGTCCTCGAAAACTGTCCTGGGAAAGGTTACCCATGTCAGAGGAGGTATTAAGTTATGAACTAAGCAGTATGGAATTTCTTCAGCCTGCAAAGTACAAAAACAAATATATATATATATATATATATATATATATATATATTGCACAGCTCCCTTTGAAAGACAAGGGTAAAAATAGAGAGGTAGTAGGTTTTCAGCTAGCAGTGGACTATCATTTGGACTTGACCTTCTGCTGCTTGATGTTTGAAGCGGCTCCATGTATGGGTAATGGATCTGTAATTTGTTTTGGACAGGTGCATACATCTTTGGGGGAAGCTAGAAAAATGAGCCAGCCGGGCCACCCTGGCATCCTGCTTAATCCTCATTTCCAGCTTTTATCCTCTCCCCTTGCCTTCTGCTCATTCCTCCTCTTACAGTGGGAAATCCTCACAGAAAGTGCAGACTGGAGTTTGACACAGGCGTTCTTCAAATCAGAGCATCAAATAAGGGATGGTTTTGCTATCTGGGGACTTCCCCTCAGTACTCAGACAGATCTGGAGAGCTGTAAATCATGTCCCTCGGCATTGCTTTGGGGGCTGTTGCAGACACCTCGAGTGCATTGATTTTGTAAATAACGGGCCTTACTATTTTCCCTCTTCCTTAGATTAGGCATCACTGCTGTGCTCCAGCTGGCTGATGGTGTGCCAGTGACACTGGTTATGGGACAGGACGAAAGATGGCTGCGTCATTTCAGACTCTCAAACAGGGTGGGACGTTCTCACCTCCCATGCGTGTGTGCTCAGTCACATCTGACTCTTTGTAACCCCATGGGCTGCAGTCCTGCAGAGTCCTCTGTTCATGGGATTTTCCAAGAAAGAACACTGGAGGGAGTTGCCGTTTCTTCCTCCAGTGAATCTCCCCAACCTGGGGTTGGACCCAAGTCTCCTGCACTGGCAGGTGTTTGGTTTACCACTACACCCCCGGGAAGCCTCATCACCTCCCAGGGGCCTATGTTTAAGTCCACATTGCCTGACGCTGGTCAGCACCATGGAGAGTTCCATCGCTATGTCAGTTACCTGATGGTTTCCCACTCTGGATGTGTATCTAAATCATTGGGTTTAAACACATTCAGATACTCAGACCACACCTCAGACCTATGGAATTAGAATCTGTAAGGGCAAAGCCGGAGAATCTATGTATATATATTTTAAATGCTTGGAAAGTGTTGACCCAGCTGGTCTGCAGATCAGAGATGGGGAGCCGCTGGCCAAAGGCCAAGGAAGAGGAAACAGGTTGCTTGAGGTCACATGATGAGGTGTTCAGAGAGCTGGGACTGGAACGAATGATGAGTCCACTTCTCCTTACGGTCTCAGCAGGCTCCCTTACTCTCATCCTTGTGCTTCTGGGCCATGGTCTCCAGCCAAAATCCAGTTTAAGATTAATGATATCAAATAGGACCTCAAAGGATGGTTTCAGATTCTGTGTCCTATCTATTCTTCCTAAAGATCTCACCACTTAAGGTGTGTTTTTTGCACCATCAGCATCACCTCACCTGGTCGCCTGTTAGAAATGTAGAAACTCAGCTCCACCCACCCCCCTACTAGCCCCCAGGTTCCAGTTGAATCAGAATCTGCATGTTTAACAGGCTTGCCAGGTGAGTTTGAGAAGCGATGTCCAGGGATTTTGTTGTTCACTGTTTGACATGGATCCTTCCAGCAGGGCTCTTCTTCACTCCTTCCTGTTCCCCTCTAGGGGGAAAATTGCTGCTCGAGCTCTCGGGTGGTCAGACTCTGAGTCATACCTGTCAGTGGGCAGACTGACCATGTGTTAAATCAGTACACTGGGATATGTCCGTGTCCAGTCTCGACCTCCTAGGTTGAAACAGGAAGTTCCCTGGGAACAGGCTGGCCCAGTTCTGTTTGCTTTCTCTTCTTCCCATATGATTACCCTTTGGATTCATTAAGCAGTTGTATTTTGTTTTGGTTTGTTTTTTAGCATTTGTGTTTTAAGTCAATAGGGAAAGAAAGATGTGGTCCCTGCTCTGGTGGTACTTGTAGATCAGCAGAGACAGACATTAACAAACAAACCTTAAAAGGTACTTTCAAGTACTTTTATGAGCTGTTATGTAGGAACAGCACAGAGAGCTATACTGAAGAGGGTCTCATCTAGTCAAGGGGTCCAGGCAGGGACATTTAAACTGAAATACAGGAGTTGTGTAGCCAGACACAACCCAGAAAGCCTGCTCCAGGCAGAGGCAGCAGCAAATGCAGGCCTGCAGGCAGCTCTGTACCGGGTCCTGGGTCAGAGGCTCTTCTCCTCTGGGCTCGTGCAGCATTTCCTCTCTTTGGGTTGGAAAGATCCTAGTTCCTGGTTAAAACTTAGCGTCAGAAATGAAGACATTATTTGTCATTAAAAAAAAAAAAAAAAAGCAGAGTGAACAAGAGATGACAGCAGCCGTAATAATCTTACTTTTCCAAACTAGTAGCTTTCAGAATATTATATAAGCAATTTTTACAGTTTTAATTTAAGATTACAATCATCGTTTATTCTACCACACTGGAAAATACTTGTGAAAATAAATGCTGCATAGATTCTAGGAAAATGTCTTAAAAGCTGAACTACTGCACAACAAATCAGTGTGAGAATACTATATGCAAGTAATATAAAGATGCATTTAAATACATTCCATTGATATGTTTCATAAATCATAAATACATTTCACCTACTTACTGTTTAGAGTCTGTGTTGTCTCCAGGCTCAGGACTGCTTGACCCAGGCTGACAATGTGTTCCTTATCGACATGCAAGGTTTGGAATCAAGGCCTCGAATTCTAAATCAAGTCTGACTTCAGCCTCTAGGTGTTTATCTCCCTTAGGTCTCTGGGGCTGGTGGGTGTAAGAGGCGGTGGAGGAGAGCATGGGTCTGGGGTCCCCTGAGTTTGAGCTTGAGTCTGAACCCTGATAATAGTGTAAACCAGCCCATCACCCTGCTGTGCCTTGGTGTCTTCAAACATTGGCATCTTCTTCTTGAGGTTGCTACAAGGATTAAGAGCGGATAACCAGAACACTCTTGGCCCATAGTCAGAGCTCGGAAGCTGCTGGTGGTGGCCGGTGCTCAGCCATCTCCCTGCGTCTCCTGGCCACAATCTCTTAACATCATTCCTCCACCTCCTCGCTCCCCTTCCCTCCCCATGGTGGGCAGGGCACCATCCCCAGCCCACTGTACTGATGGGGACCCTGGCCCAGACACTGCTCCAGGGCTTACCCTGATCTAGCCCAGGAGTTCTTACCCTGAGGTCTGAGGATAAAATCCAGCCCATCAATGAACAAGGATCACAGCTTTATTTTCACTGACACATGAAGTTAGGCTACAAACCATAACAGTAGTTGCATCACCTGTGACTTTGTCCCCAATAAAAATCAAGTGTATTATCCAATCACGTGACAGTTGTTGCAGATCACTGTCCTAAAGCGCATCACCACTTTAAAGGTAGTGATCAGACCTGCCACTCCATCTTGTCATTTACGCCCGGCAAAGAAACACTTGGATTTCCCAGGTGGCTCAGTGGTAAAGAATCCACCTTCCAAGGCAGGAGCTGAGGGTTCAGTCCCTGGGTTGGGAAGATCCCCTGGAGAGGGAAATGGCAACCCACTCCAGTATTCTTGCCTAGAGAGTCCCATGGACAGAGGAGCCTGCCGGACTACAGTCCATGGAGTCGCCAAGAGTCCCACATGACTTAGCGACCAAACAACAAAGAGACTCTTGTACCGCTTATCCCAGATGTGACAGCTGTGCTTAAAATATACGTGCTTTTCTTTTGAATTCTGTGTATCTTGGTTCATGAATTTCAAAGCATAGTTCTGACAAGGTGATGGCAGGACTTCCCCAAGGCCTCACCGAGAGCCCTGGGTCCCCAGGGTCTCTCTCTCCCACCCTCATTGCTCCCAGTCCTGGTGGAGGGCCACCCTGCTCCTCTGCTGTTTTCAGCAGCCTTGTTCTTTCCAGGCTCTTCCCCCATCCCTTCCCCACCAAGTTCCTTTTTTTTGTACAAGCAGGTGCTGGCTAAATAATTAATAGGGTGGGAAAACTTGTTGGAAATAGTACAGCTCATATTTATTTTTAAGCAGCTGAGTTATAGAGCCCTGCTGCAGGTGCAGTGCAGGTGGGGAACACGTCTTTGGCTAAAAAGAGGCGCTATGAGGTTGACGGGGGGCTGCTGTGTGCAGAAGGCAGAGAATTTTTGGATAGGCCGGGGCCCTGGGAGAGTTGGGGGGTTTGGGGACAGGTTGGGGCTCCAGCATGAGAAACCCAGGGAAGGAGTGACCGGAGCAGTGAGTGCAGGGTGCTCAGGAAGAACCACCGGTGCAGTGAGGAAGTAAGCAAAGACCCTCCCAGACTGGCAAAGGCATGAGAGGAATTTGGTTTATGTGGCTGGAGAGAGCAGGAATGGATCACAGCTTCAGACATCTGGACATCTCATTCATCCCTGGACATCTCTGGTCCAGGGCTCACAGGACCCCATCAGAACTGGTCTCTCTCTCTCCCTCCTTCCCTCTCTCCCTTGCTTCCTCTGTGCTGGCTTCTTCCCCGACAGGTGTTCTCCAAGACAGACCTGCTGGCAGTTCTAGGCTTCTGTCATCCTGACAGCAATCCCAGAAGAAGCAGTTCCAGCAAAAATTCTGAAATTAAATTGCATTAGTCTGGATGATGTGCTCATTCATTTTTAAAATAGCTTTAATCTACTTTTCTTGTCTACAGGTTTGCCTGTTCTGGAAATATTATCATATATAAACGGAGTCATATGCTATATAGTCTTTGGTGACTTCACAGAAGCATGTTTTCAGGGTTTGTCTGTGTTATATATCAGCACTGCATTCGTTTTTTAAAAATGTATTTGTTCATTTCATTTATTTGGCTGTGTTGGGTCTTAGTTGCAGCACACGGGATCTTCATTGTGTCACGCAGGATCTTTCGTTGCGGTGAACAGGCTTCAGTAGTTGCAGCAGGCAGGCTGTCTAGTTGTGGCTTGAGGGCTTGCTTGCTCTGAGGCAGGTGGGATCTTAGTTCCCCAACCCTGCATCTCCTGCATTTTAAGGTGGATTCTTAACTGCTGGATCAACAGGGAAATATTACCGCATTCGTTTTTACTGCCCAACACTGTTCCATTGTGCAGATGCACCACATTGTGTCTATCAGTGCAACGGTTGATAGACATTTGGCTTTCCACTTTCTGGCTAGGATGAATAATTCTACTGTGGACAAAGCAGAGTATTTGTGTAGGTGTATATTTTCCTTTCTCATTCGTTTCATCCTCTTTTTCATTTCATTCCACCCAGGAGTGGAATTGCTAGATCATATGGTGATTCTGTGTTTCACACCTTGAAGAACTGTTTGTTTTCCAAAGTGACTGCACCATTTTGTATTCACATCAGCATTGTATCAGGGTTCTAATTTCTCTAGATTCTTACCAACACTTACTATTATTTTTTTAAAACACCACCCTGATGAGTATGAAGTGATATCACATTGTGCTTTAATTTGTTTCCCTGATGACTAATGATAATGAGCATTTTTTTTTTCATGTCCTTATCTTCTTTGTATCTCTTCTTGGGAGAAATACTTATTCAGATGCTTTGCATTTTAAAGTTGGGTTGTCTTTTTATTGTTGAGTTGCAGTAGTTCTTTATGTGTTTTAGGTATAAGTCCTTTATCAGATTGATGATTTACAAATATTTTCTTTCATTCAGAGTTGCCTTTTCACTTTCTTGATGATGTCCTTTCCAGAAAACAAGTTCTTAATTATGATGAAATCCAATGTGCTTATTCTTCTTTTGTTCCGTATGCTTTTTGATGTATGTAAGAAAGCTTTGCCTCAGCACACAAAGATTTATTCCCGACTTCTTCTAGCAGTTTTATAGTTTCAGTGCTTACATTTGGTTTTGTGATTCATTTGGAGATAATTTATATGGTTTAAAGAAACGGTCTAATTTCAGATGGGGAAACAATGGAAACAGTGAGAGACTTTATTTTCTTTGTTGTTGTTCAGTCACTCCGTCGTGTCTGACTCTTTGCAACTCCATGGACTGCAGCACACCAGGCTGCCCTGTCCTTCACTATCTCCTAGAACTTGCTCAAACTCATGTCCTTTTGAGTCAGTGATGCCATCCTGGTTGGATGGCATCTCATCCTCTGTTGTCCCCATCTCTTCCTGCCTTCTGTCTTTTCCCAGCATCCCATCTTTTCCAGTGAGTCAGTCCATGGGGTTGCCAAGATTCGGACACAACTGAGCAACTGAAGAAGAACAACAAATCTCATTCTTTTACGAGGCTATCCAGCCGTCCTAGTTCCATTTGCTGAAAAGACAGTTCATTCTCCCATTCAGTTGTCTTGTCATCCTTGTGGAAAATCAATTGGCTAGAAATGTGAGAGTTCATTTCTGGACTTTCAGCTTTTCTCCATTGATCTAAATACCTATCCTCATGGCAGTACCATTCTGTCTTGATTACTGTAGCTTTTGTATTAAGTTTTGGAATGGAGAAGTGAAGAGAGTTTGGCCCTTCTGGGTCCCTTCAACTTCTATATGCTTTATTTATTTATTTGGCCATGCCAAGTCTTAGCTGTGGCACATGGGATCTTCAGCTGCAGCATGTGGGATCTAGCTCTCCGTCAAACTTGGGCTCCCTGCAGAGGCAGCATGGAATCTTAGCCTCTGGACCACCAGGGAAGTCCCTCCATATGAATTTTAGGGTAAGCTTGTCAGTTTTGTTTGGAAAAAAAAAGGGGGGCAACTGGAATTTTCATGAGAAATTTCTTTGGATCCATAGATCAATGTCAAGACTCATCATCGTTGTGATAGTAAGCCTTCCTTTTTATGAACATGGGCTGTTCTCATTTATTTAGGTCTTCTTTGGTGTCTTTCAACAATGTCTTGTAGTTTTTGGAGTACACGTCTTTGTGTGTCTTTTGTTTCGTTTCTGGGCCAGTGTCTGTGACTAGAGGGAACTTGCAGCTGCTGGACCTGTCTCTTGTGAGCCTGCTCCTGCGGCGAGGGGTGGGTGGGGAGGGCAGCCCTTCCCTGCTTCTGTGAACTGAAAGTGAGGAGCAGGAGATCTTTGAAAGGATTATTTTAGTCTTCTTAACAGAGCCATGGAGGGGATGGTTGCTGGACAGGCAAAAATAAGAAAGGAGAAAAGAAGAAAAATTACCTATTATAAATTCTTACAATCTCAGCCTCAGGAAAGCCATCTAAAGGATATAGAGGCAGTGGAGCCAGGATTTCAAAGGCCATTGTCCACTTGATTACCCCAGGGAAGAATAGATGAAATCACTGAAATCCAGGGCATCTTAGCATACAAAGGGTTTTTTTTTTTTGTTTGTTTGTTTTTTTTACTTTTTTGAATCTTACGTTTATCAAAAGCTTAAGACTCAGTGGAAAAGACCTGATGTTGGGAAAGATTGAGTGCAGGAGGAGAAGAGGGAGACAGAGGATGAGATGGTTGGATGGTATCACCGACTTAGTGGACCTGAATTTGAGCAAGCTCTAAGAGATAGTGAAGGACAGGGAAGCCTGGCATGCTGTAGTCCATGGGGTTGCAAAGAGTCAGACACAACTGAGTGACTGAACAACAACAAAAGGCTTCAAGGCTTCATCGGGGCTTCAGACGAGGCCGGTAACTCTGGTCAGTGAATGGTAGTATTGAAGAGTTAGCTGGGGAGGTGAGGGTCTCCTGCCTGGAAAACTTACACTAACCACACCTCCGTCCCCGACATCGCACCACATCCAGCCAAAACCCACTCATTGCTCCAGTCTCTCTCCTGAGGCTGATCATCACAACACATGCAAGTTCCTTCTAATCATCCCTCGGTTTTGCATTCATTTGTCTTTTTAGAGCATGAAGACCATATTTTGTGTGCTTATCAGCCACTGGGGATAATTACCATGCTGAACCCGTAGGTTATCTGTGAGAATTAAACGGCACAACGGGGATCATAACAATAGTCTCAGCTGACGCAGGCTGAGTGCTCACTTTATTCCAGGGGCTGCAACTCCTACCATCATCATCCCTCTCTCGGAGATGATAAAACTGAAGTAACTGTTCCAAGGCCACAGATCTAGTATGTGGTAGAGCTGGGCTTCAAACCCAGGTGTTCTGACCAGTAGATTCTTCACCACCAATTCAAAGCACTGGTACAGGGCGTGGCACAGAGCAAGCCCTCAGTTTATGCTGGATTCTGTATGTGTCAGAGGAGGAAACCTCTTTCCTACTGTGCAGAGTTGCTGGCATTTGTGCACTGGCCCTGCGGTCCCAGGGCTGGGCACCGGTGACCAGGGTAGAACAGAGCCCACTAGCTCATCCCTTTGTCCACACGTTAGCTGGGGCAGAACTCGCTGCTGCCACAAATTTAAACCTCGCACTCTCAGCTTGCTCCTTGTTGGTCACTCATATATATGACTCTCTGGGAACATCCCCTGGAGGAGGAAATGGCAACGCACTCCAGTATTCTTACCTGGGCAACCCCACGGACAGAGGAGTCTGGTGGGCTGCAGTCCACAGGCTCTGAGGAGGCGGATGCAACTGAGCGACTGTCGTTTCTGCACTCGGGCTGGGAGGGTGGTGCACCCGCGAGGGCAGGGAAGCCTCGTCCCCTCAGCAGGACCTCGTCCTCTGCGTCTATTCCATTTGGCTGTTCGTCTATTCCATTTGGCTGTTCTCGAGTTGTATCCTTTGTAATAAACTGGTAACATTTATTACAACGTTTATTACTGGTAATGTAATGTAATAAACTGGTAATGTAAGCTCTTTTCCTGAGTTCTGTGAGCCCAACCAGTCAATGGTGTCGTGGGAACTGATTTATAGCCAGTTGGTCAGGAAATGGCAACCCACTCCAGTATCCTTGCCTGGAAAATCTCATGGACAGAGGAGCCTGGTGGGCTACAGTCCATGGGGTCGCAAAGAGTTGGGTACGACTGAACGACTAATACTTAACCATTAGCTTGGACTTGGACTTGGCATCTGAAGAGGGGGCAGTCTCGTGGGCCTGAGCCCTTGACCTGTGAGGTCCGATGGTAATCTCAGGCAGTTAGTGTCAGAATTGAGTTGAGTTGTTGGACACTAAGTCGGTGTCCAGAAAGTTTGAGAATTGGTTGTTGGTGTGGAAGAAAAACCTCCACACAATTGGTGTCAGAAACATTGTAGATAAAACAGTTTCAGTTTGCCTTAAACTCAGATGGCCTGGCCCTGACCTCTTCTTCCTCATCCCTCCAGTGTTGCAGCAGGTGCCTAGTAGAGGTCAGTCAGAGTATCTGAATCGAATGGATTTTTGTAACCTTCCCCTGTGTAGACAAAGAACAGTGTAAGACAACAGACTCCCTGGAAGTTCGCTGGACCTGAGTTCAAATTCTATCTCTGGGACTTCCCTGGTGGTCCATTGGTTAAGAATCCGCCTGCCAATGCAGGGGACACAGGTTCGATCCCTGGTCCCAGAAGATCCCGCTTGTCACAAGACAACTAAGCCCGCGCACCTTAGAGCCCATGCTCTGCAAGAAGAGAAGCCACCACGGTGAGAAGCCCTCACACCACCACTAGAGAGCTGTCCCCATTCACTGCAGCTAGAGAAGAGCCCGCTTGCAGCAATGAAGACCCATCGCAGCTAAAAATAATAGTCAATTGATTTAAAAAATTCTTTCTCTGATCATTCTGTCATGACCACAGGCAAATTCATTTCTGTGAGTCTCCATGCCTTTCTTGTACATTGGAGATACCATCACCTCCCTGAGTAGTGTGTTTTGAGAGTTAAGAAAAATCCTGTTATTCTGAATGTCTAGCCCCAAGGGCAGATGTGCTGGGCATTCTGTCTCTAGCAGGGTAATCAAGGGAAGGAGTCCAGAGCAGGCCATCGTGCGTAGCGTAGCCCCAACCCTGCTCCGGAGCTGGGCTTCACCCCTTCCTGAGGTGTCTGAGTTGTTTCTCTGGAAAGGCGCATGGCCCCCCAGCCGCATGGATCCATACCCCGACCAGTAACATAGCTTGGGGGACTGATTTGCAGAGATCTGTTTTTGATGACCTGGTGATTTTTTTCCTCTGGCTTCTGGATGGCCTGTGGATGTATTTGATTTTGTCTGCATCATCATAGTCAAGCACGTGAATTAGCTGCCAGCTGATATGAGAGCTGAGGGTTTCCCCTCATAGCCCAGGTTGGCAGCTTCCCCTGAAAGCTGAGGAGTGGCCCCGCAGGCCCCAAAACCCCCTCGCAGCGGCATGCCGAGCATCCCGCTTCTCCAGTGTCGCTGTCGCACTTGGGTCCTGCGCATCAGGCCTGGGCCCTGGAGGGTGGAGCGTGCACCCCTGGTCCCTGCCTTGTGGTCGGGGCCAGGGTGTTGGCATCTGTCTGCCAGCTCTCGAGAGGGACACAGCCGCCTTGCCATTTTCTCTTCCTTGGCTTTGAAGCCTGCTTGTTCTTCCCAGCTGTGTCCCCCTTGGAGGGTCCTCCCTGGGGGCGTGATGGCTGGGCCCAGCAAGAGGAAGACCAGCCTTCTAGTCAGTTCCTACCCTGACACTACTGCTCCTTAGCTGTGTTATCCTGGGCCCAGCACTCAACGTTTTTGAGCCTCATCAGTGAAATGTTGGGGTCAGAAATAACACTCATAACTGTGTCCACTCAGGTCCTGGCATTCGACACGCACTGGCTGGCATTAACGTTTTGGCTCATTGTGCCTCTGCTCAAACAGCCATTTCAGGCTGTGCATCAGCAGTTAAGGATTTATACTGGTCGTAGAGACTGCAATTAAGACAGCCAGAGACAGCTCCACACAACGCTGCTGTTGCTGCCATTAAAACTTCCTCTAAACCGGACCCTGTGTGACCATCACACTTGCAATAGACTGTGAAATGGTCCAGGGCATTGTGGGGAAATGGCTGTGTGGGTGCAATCTGTCTGCCCAGCAATCGCTGTGCTGGTCTGGGGGCCCCACAGCCAAAACAGTTGCATAGAGGAGTTGAGAGGGAGGGAAGTGAGACCCCACAGAGCCCTCAGGGAAGACTGGGATATAAAATACATGCAAGCACTCTGAATTTCTAGTCTCAGCCTCTGAAATTGTTGGAGTTTTTCAGGGCAGGACACATAGGAACCCAGGATCCCACAAGGGTCTTTGGATCTGATGGATGGAGGCCCTGGCATTAAACAGGTGCAGAATGAGGAAATACATCTCTCCTTTCTGATTTTCCTCTTTGGACCTCCCAGACAAAACAGCGAGTTCATGCTGTTGCCCCGCTCCTGATGCACGGATCTCAGTGTTCACTCTGAAGCCTGAAGTTCACCTTCCCTTCTTCCATCAGCTCTTCTCACAGCCACAAATAGCTGCTCCATTGTGTTTGGCTCAGAGCTGTAAATTTGTGTGTTTCCTTCTAGAATATGTTGCATTAGTCATATTTTTAATTTGCTTACATGGCATGGTCTTAGCCTCCATCCTTTCACTTTTGACTCAGCCTCCTGTTCAGCTCTATTCATGTGGCCACGTCAGCCTGTACTTTGCTTCTGCGACTGCTCTGTGTATTTTGGGGAGGACATCCACCACGTTTCACTTGTCCTTTACTCCGGAGATGCCTCCAGTGGCTCCTGACTGTTCCCCACTTGAAACAGCACAGCCATTGGTCTCCGTGTCCCTGACCCTTAGGGTCCTGTGTGAGAATTTCTCCAGGATAGGCACTCAGGGTGGAATTGCAGGGCTGTGTACTGAACCATAGGACTTCCCTGTTGGCTCAGACGGTAAAGCATCTGTGTATCTTCTATTTATTTTTTCAATTTTATTGAAGTATAGTTGATTTATAGTACAGTGGGTCATGTAGTATACTGTATTTAATTTGACCAAATTAATTTCCAGCCTAAAGAATATGGCTGACGGACCTGAATTGTGACTGCTTCAAAAGGAAATGTCTGTGTATTGAATGTCTTCCATGGGTTGAGAAAAGCTGCGGTTTTTGTTTTGCACACATCATCTCATTTGATCACATAATAATCCTCTAGGTCGTGTGTGCTAAGTCACTTCAGTCACGTCTGACTTTTCGCGACCCCATGAACTGTAGCCCACCAGGCTCCTCTATTCACAGGATTCTTCAGGCCAGAATACAGGAGCGGGTTGCCATGCCCTCCTCCATGGGATCTTTCCCACCTAGGGATCAAACCCACATTTCTTAATGTCTCCTGCATTGGCAGGTGAATTCTTTACCCACTGAGCCATCTGGTCTGTGCTGCGTGAGTGGAGGAATTGAGGTCCAGAGGGGCTCAGGGGTCACCCAGCTAAGCCGTAGCTAGGGCTGAGCTCAGCTCTGAGTGATTCTTGTGGACACACCATGCTGCTTTCCTAAAGAATCCTGGGTCCTAGGTCTTCCCTTCCATAAATTTGTGGAAAGCATTCTAAGTTAAGGAGCATCTCATTAGATCAGACATCTGAAATTGGGGCCTGTCTGCTGTTTTGTTTGATCCACCTGGACTTCAAATCTTTTATGATTTTCAATATTTAAAAATGTGGGATTTCACTTAAAAAAGTCTAGGCGACCTGGCAACAGTGGACCCACTTCCCCACGAGGCGGCAATTACTGGGATAAAGCTGTGGCTGTATCTTTCCTGCTGACCTTGTCCCCATTGGCCTCTGTGGTTGGCCGTGTTACCCACTGGGCCCTCCCACACTGGAGCTCGCAGCTCTGGGAAGAGACGCTTGCATGTGGGTACAGTCTTTTTCCCCTCACTCTTGAGTTTTTCCCAGTGAATGCATGAACCAGCCTTTCCCCCATCCCCACCTCAGTTATCCAGCCTGCAGGTTGCCTTGGCTGCAAAGTCAATAACAGAGAAAAATGGGCTTTGACTGTGACAGAGCCTTCTGTTCTCCTGCTAGGAGATCATTTGTCATGTCCTATCGAGGACCCAGCCTGTGCCAGCCTCACGGAGGGTGGAAGAGCCGTTGCAGGCTGTCTCCCGCCTGCGGGCGGACGGGTCCCGGTATCCAGCGCTTCTTGAGACGCAGAGGCTGCTCTGAAGCCACCGTCCGTAACCTCCCCTCCCACTGACAGGCAGGTTCCAGTGACAGAAGGATGAGGCCTACCCAGCCACAATGCACAGCACTGCGCCACAAGGGGAGTTTTTAGAGCTCTGGTATCTGGTTCACCCCGTGTGAACCGCAGGACTTTGTTTTTTCATTCCTGTGTTTAGCGAAGCTATAGAAATCCTGCTATTTATGAATACGTTGACCCTAGGAGCCACCACAGCATCACAGTTACGAGCTGAACTCAGACAGACATGGACCTACAGTCCCAGTTCTGTTCCTCCCTAGCTGGGTCACTTTAGGGGAGGCACTTAATTTCTGGGAGCCTCGGTTTCTTCATCTGCAAAATGGGAATATTAGTATCTACTCCATAAAGCTGTCGCAGGGGTCTCGAGATAATTCAGGTGGACACTCCACATAGTGCTCAGCACACAGTAAGCTTGGCAGTAAACGTTATTACAGTAATTATTACTATGATCATTATGAGAAGTGCATGGGAGGAAAGTGTAAATGTACCTTGAGCCCTGGAGGTGGGGGTTCTGTTCCTTTTGTGGAATAGAGACTTGCTTTGTTTCTTGTGTTTGCAGTCCAGGTGTGGGGTGGAGCTCCCTTCACTGCAGGTGGGGGTCGGGATCCGCCTTCTCTTCTGACATTTAGCGTAGTTCATGGGCATCATGCAAGTGCTGTGTTACGCTCTTCAAACTCTTCCACGTTGTCTTCCCTCCTTGAGCTGCCCAGCCTTGGGGGTCTGATCTGTTTTCCCGATTTCTAAGTGAGGTATTGTGAGCCTTGAGGCTTGTGCATAGCCTCACTGGGGGCTTTCTGAACAAGAGGAGGAGTGTGTCCTGGATCAATAGGAAGTGCAAGCTTAGATTTGGTGCAAGCCCTAAGCCCCCTGGCGTTTTTCATGAAGGAAGTGTGAGGAGGGCTTTGGGGTCCGTGGCGTCTTCTCGAACCTGCCCTTTCTCTTCCCACCACAGGCAGCGTTTCACCGGAAGCCATCAGATCCTTGGGGCTGCTGGCAGAGTCACATCTTGCTGTGCGTCTTGTGGAAACTCCTATTTCCACAAGAAATAGGAAATAGGAAGTTTTTTTAAATATTTTTAAAATAAATATTTTTATTTATTTTATTTTATTTTTATACGGTGAGGGAGGCAGTTCTGTTTTCAGTAGCCCCTTTCCTTTCTGATGGAGTGCTAGCCTGTGCCACTGATGGAGACAGAGGAGCTGGCTTTACAGTCCAGGCATCTTAGCTCCTCTACCGGGATTAAACCCGCACCCCCTGCATTGGAAGGCGAAAGCGAAGTCTTAACCGCTGGACCGCCAGGGGAGTCCTCATCAGCTCCTTTCTGTTCCTCCCCCAAGTCTTGACTTCTGGGCCTCCTGAACCCCCAGTGTGTGCACTCTGTCTCCCCTAGACCCTCTGCACTGACTTCACGCCTTACCTTTGGCCTCTCTCCAAAGCCTGACTGCTTCAGTCCACACACACCCCACCCCCACCGAGAGGATGTCACCCGACCCCCCTCAGGCACTCCATCCAAATTCCTTTCCTCCACCAGGCCCCCTACCGCAGACCCTGGCTGGAAGTGCCTGCCATCCCTGGCAGCCCAGCTCAGAGGGTGTGCCACCCCCACTCCAGGAGCTCTCCTCCTGCTCTGCCAGCGTCGGCCCTGACCGACACCAGGGCTTGTCATCTCATCTCGGGGGCCCCCAGCACAGGGTCTGGCCCAGCAATGTTGGAAGAAGGGAGGTGATCTTCATGGCGACCTCCTTGAGGGCAGCCGTTCCTGTTCACATTCTCCAGCCCCTGCTCATCACGGGCCCTGGAATGAGGTGGGCATCCAGGGCAGGTGTAGATGGGCGAGTGGAAGCCCCTCCACTCTGCCGCTTGGTGGATGCTCGAGTGTATGGATGAATGAGAGGCCATTCATGCCTTTAGGCCAAGAACTAGGTGTTTTTCACACGGACTAACTGGGCGTGGCAGGGAGGCATCAAGTAAATGTTTGCTTGGGTGAATAACTGTGTAACATCCCGGGACTCAGTAAATGTTGCTGTCGGGAGACACTGACCCCCCACCGGCCTATGCCTGTTTCCTGTCTGTCTTTGTTCATCCCAGCCCATCACCAGGCTACTTGGTAAATGGTGGCCAAGCTGAGTCACTGGGGGTAAAGTGATTCAACTAACAGGACTGTGCTCCTGGCCCTGCAGGAGGGGCAGTGGCTCTGGTCTCTAAATTAGTGGGTGTCTGTCAAGGCTTGGACTCTGAAATTCTCAGCAAGGATGCCTTAGCGACATGTGGGCCTTCTTCACCCCTCGCCACCCTCCCCTCTCCACCAAACTACTCTAAATAAAGGCCTCCCTCTTCCCTGCTTCATTCACGTCTGGTCCTTCCAGCTGATGAAAGTGAAAGTGTTTTGTCGCTCAGCCGTGTCCCATTCTTTGCAACCCCATGGACCGCAGCACACCAGGCTCTTCTGTTTATGGAATTCTCCAGGCAGAATACTGGAGTGGGTTGCCATTTCCTTCTCCAGGGGATTTTCTCAACCCAGAGATCAAACCCGGATATCCTGCATGACGGGCAAGTTCTCTACCAGCTGAGCTACCAGGGAAGCCTGGTGATTTTCCATGTAATCATCCAGCTGATGATTACCTGGAAGAAAGCTTGGGAAACCAGACTCGTTTAAACAGCCAGGCCACGCCCACCTGTCTGGCCCAGATGTGAACATCAGCATTTCGGTCCTGACCTCTGGGGACCCACTCTTGGTGTACAGATTAGGAGAGCTTTATTATTTCTGAGTTAGGAAAGTGAAGATATTTTGTACAGTCTTGCTTATCAAAGGGGCTCAGTGATGTCTGTGAAGCTGCTATGAGGGTCCTTCCTGCCCGGCCTTCATTGCTCTCAGAAGTCCCCGTCCAGTGTGTTTAAAGCAGCAGCGACAGGCCTTTTCTCGCCTTGGTTTCCCATTAGCAAGTGTGTGATGGTCTCCCCAGAATAACCCTCCGGCTGTGGTCTTTGGACTCCAAGTGGTTCTCAGAGCAGAATACCCTTTTCTGCCTCTATCTTAGAGTAGAGCGGATCTCGGCTTCCCGGGGCCAAGTCCTGTCTCCACCCCTCAGCAGTCACATGTCTGGACACTGCCCCCTCGCCCCCACCCCTCTGAGTGTCAGCTTCTCTCTCTGACATGGGGATACTAAAATGTATCTATCCCAGTGGGTCTGTGCGAATCCAGTAAAGCATTTAATGTACTCAGTCTTCTCAGGTGGGGCTAATGGTAAGGAGTCCACCTGCCAGTGCAGGAGACCTGAGTTCGATCCCTGGGTTGGGAAGATCCCCTGAAGAAGGAAATGGCAACCCACTCTAGTATTCTGGCCTGGAGAATTCCATGGACAGAGGAGCCTGGTGGGCTACAGCCCATGAGGCCGCCAAGAGTCAGACATGGCTGAGCATGCATGCATGCACTCAGAATGCTCAGTAAATGTTAATAGTAACACCTCCTCTTCCTGTTGCTGCTGACGCTACTGTAACTATTGCATCACATGATCCCAGGAAACACCTGCCTCCCCACCCTGTGTGCTTCCCACACATACTACCCCCTCCCCGCAGCACACCTTATGCGAACCTTTATCCTGTGTGTTCCTGGCCTCATCGCACTTTTTGTAAAGATCAGTTAGTCTGTCTTTTCCATCGACTGTAAGCTCTGTGAAGGCAGGATCCGAGACTGATTTATTCCTTCCTCTAGCGCCTGTTTCACAGCAGGCTATCTGTTGCATGCATGAGTGAATTAATTTGTGGCTGGATCATTGAGTAAACGAATGAATGACACCAGCCCATCAGCACGTCCCACCTGGGCTGTCGGCTGTAAAATAGAACTTGAAGTCATTCACTGATGCTGAGCTCCTTGGGAAACTAGTTCTAGAATTGTCCTGAGATTCTCCAGCCAATGAGGCACTGTCAGGTCAGCTGACTTGCCATGGCCTCTCTCGACAGGGCCTGATGCCCTTGATGGACAAGACCTTCTGTATATTGTATAAATCACTGCAATATACTTAAACGGGAATGAAGAGGCACTCTGGAAGTGCAGACGCGTGGGGACAGTCCCCTTGGAGAGATGGGGTGTAGTTGATGCCATTGTAAGGAAGGACCCAGGAAAGAACATGCGGGAAAGTACAGGGGGCCAGGGGTCTGGTTCCAGGAATGGTGGCTCATTGTCTTGTTCACGTCCTTCCATCGTTTTAAAAATAGCTCTTCTTCATTTGATGGTGTTTTTATCTTCTTGAAGCTCAAAATAGAATTAACCTTTCAGGGAGGGAAAAAAATATCCCCATTAAAATAGTCCTGAGTGTTCTTTTTACCGTGAGGACTAACTGCCTTTGCTAGTCTTAGTCCTCAACCATAACTGACAGTAGTATTACAATAAGCATGCTGGGCAAGATGACTGCAGGGCCATGGGCAGCGAGGACTCATTCAGTGGCCACCAGAGGCGTCTGGCGAATTCCGTGAGCTGGGCTGCCGTCCAGCCCACCGCTGCTGATGCTACGTGTTGGCGGCAGCCCCAGGAGCACAACCATGATCCGTGGCCCTTAAAGTTCTGGCCCTGTCCAGCAGGGCAGGCCCTATATGGATGCCAGTCTCTTCCCCGGGGGCCCAGCTGACAAACGGGGTCCCCGAAGGACCAGCTCCCCATCTTTGCTCTCTTGTCTGCCCCTCACTCCCTGCCCGGAGGGAGTTGGGGACCAGGAGCCGGCCTGCAGCCGCTTCTCTCCGTGTCTCTCCCCATCAGGGGGCTTGTTGTCTATTGTCTGGGCTCATTCTCTCCAGTGGCCTGCCTGGTTGCCCCTAAATCCACAATCCCCACGTTTGTACGTTCGTACAACAAGTGTTTACGGAGCTGCTGTGATCGCCTGGATGTGGGGTGTGTGTTGATGGGGTTGGGGGTAGAGTAACATGAAGGGAGGTTGGCAGGGCAAGCTGGGCCATGTCGAGAGGGTTCATGCGAGCCATGCTGAAGGCTGAGATGTGCACACAGGGCAAGAGGGCAGAGTTCACGAGCGTCTCTGCGTCAGGCTGCCTACAGCCCAATGGCCACCAACAGTCTTTCTGAATGCACTTCCTGCATCCCACCTCCATTAGCAGCCTCTTGCATGGTCCCTGAGGCTGTGTGCATCCAACCCCTGCTGCTCCAGCCTCGGCTCCTGGGAGCCACTCAGCCCAGCCCCGCCCCACCGGCCTGCCTTCTGCCGCTCCCATAAACTGCACTCCTTCTGCCTACAGCCTCCACATTGCTGTTCCCTCTGCCTGGCATGCCCTTCTTCCTCTGAGGGCTCCCACCTAAACCTCCGATGGGTGTCTCTCCTCCAAGAGATGCTGAAGAGCCCCTTTAGGAGTCGGCTCCTCAAGTGAAACCCTGTCTCTCTTTCTCACACGAACTTCCCTCGCGCTCCCCTGCTCACCTCTGGAAGGCGGCCTCCCAGCCCTTGCCCTGCCTGGCCACTACTGTCTGCCAGTCTGTCCCCACCCCGTACACAGAGACGCTCCCTGAGGAAAGGCATCCTGGCTGAACATCCAGAGACATGAGCATCCATCGCAGAGCTTGGCAGATGTTGCTGGCCACCAGGCGCTTAGCTTAGGGTATCACAGATGACATAGACACCACCCTTACCCCATTTTGCAGATGAGGAACCGCAGCTCTGAGTGGTTTAGCTACCACACAATAGAGTTGGCCAGTGGCAGTGCAAGCTGTTCTGGAAGGTCACCTGGAATGTGATTACCTGGAAAGTGATTGTCTCTCTGGGTGGATCTTGGATGGGTCTGTGGTGTTTTGGGCAATCCCATGTGGTACAAAGTCGGGTCCCCACAGAGGCCGGCCGGGATGGTGGCCCTGTGCTTCCAGCTGTCGAGGGCCACTTCTCAGGAGAGGCCAGGAGCCTGCGCTGGATGCAGCTCCCTCTGTCTGTGCTCAGTCATATCCGACTCTTTGTGACCCCATGGACTGCAGCCCTCCAGGCTCCTCTGTCCCTAGGACTCTCCAGGCAAGCATACCGGAGTGGGCTGCCATTTCCTTCTCCAGGGGAACATCCCAACCCAGGGATCAAACCAGTGTTTCTGTGTCTCCTGCATTGGCAGGTGGATTCTTTACCACTGCGCTGCCTGGGAAGCCCCTACACCCCTGGTTTTCATGTCTTTAGGCCACACAGCCCACTAGCAGCTTGCGGTGAAAAGGCACCACCATCTGCCCCTTTGGTCAGTTCAATTCAGTCGCTCAGTCGTGTCCCGACTCTGTGACCCCATGGACTGCAGCATGCCAGGCCTCCCTGTCCATCACCAACTCCCAGAGCTCACTCAGACTCGTGTCCATTGAGTCAGTGATGCCATCCAGCCATCTCATTTTCTGTTTTCCCCATCTCCTCCTGCCTTCAATCCCTCCCAGCATCAGGGTCTTTTCATATGAGTCAGTTCTTCACATCAGGTGGCCAAAGTACTGGAGTTTCAGCTTTAGCATCAGTCCTTCCAATGAACACCCAGGACTGATCAGCTTTAGAATGCACTGGTTGGATCTCCTTGCAGTCCAAGGGACTTTCGAGTCTTCTCCAGCACCACACTTCAAAAGCATCAATTCTTTAGTGCTCAGCTTTCTTTATAGTCCAACTCTCACATCCATACGTGACCACAGGAAAAACCATAGCTTTGACTAGACGGTTGGCAAAGTAATGTCTCTGCTTTTTAATATGCTGTCTAGGTTGGTCATAACATTTCTTCCAAGGAGTAAGCATCTTTTAATTTCATGGCTGCAGTCACCATCTATAGTGATTTTGGAGCCCCTCAAGATAAAATCTGTCACTGTTTCCCTGTCTGTTTGCCATGAAGTGATGGGACCAAATGCCATGATCTTAATTTCCTGAATGTTGTTTTAAGTCAGCTTTTTCACTCTCCTCTTTCACTTTCATCAAGAGGCTCTTCAGTTCTTCACTTTCTGCCACACACCACAGTGGTGTCATCTGCATATCTGTGGTTATTGATATTTCTCCTGGCAGTCTTGATTCCAGCTTGTGTTTCATCCAGCCCAGCGTTTTGCGTGGTGTACTCTGCATATAAGTTAAATAAGCAGGGTGACAATATACAACCTTGACAAACTCCCTTTCCCAGTTTGGAACCAGTCTGTTGTTCCATGTCCAGTTCTAACTGTTGCTTCTTGATCTGCATTCAGATTTCTCAGGAGGCAGGTCAGATGTTCTGGTATTCCCATCTCTTGAAGAATTTTCCACAGTTTGTTGTGATCCACACAGTCAAAGGCTTTGGCATAGTCAATAAAGCAGAAGTAGATGTTTTTCTGGAACGCTCTTGCTTTTTTGATGATCCAGCGGATATTAGCAATTTGATCTCTGGTTCCTCTGCCTTTTCTAAATCCAGCTTGAACATTTGAAAGTTCACGGTTCATGTACTGTTGAAGCCTGACTTGGAGAATTTTGAGCATTACTTGCTAGCGTGTGAGATGAGTGCATTTGTGTAGTGCTTTGAACATTCTTTGGCATTCCTTTTCTTTGGGATTGGGATGAAAACGGACCTTTTCCAGTCCTGTGGCCACAGGACTTTTGGTCAGAACCTCACTAATCCCGAGGGGGAATCTAATCTGAACCACAGTGCATTCAACCTGCTGAAGAATTGCCAGCTTTATTCTGGGATGGACTCCACCCTTAAAAAAAAATCCATAAGCAGTAGGCACATTTGAAAATTCAGATGTTTGAATACATACTAGATATGAGATAACACCAACACATTATCATTCATCTTATTAGAGGTGACCACAGAATTGTAATACAAGAGGAAAATGTTCTTAGTGTTTTAGAAATGCACCCTGAAGTGTTTAGGGATAAAACATCATGATAGGTATAATTTACTTTAAGACAGCTTAGCAAAAGGTGAAAATGATGAAATATGGGAAAGGGTTAAGACTTTATTAGATAAATGGTCATGAGGCTTTATTATACCATGCGTTCTACTTTCTACCATAATTTGAAACTTTCATAGTGAAAAATGAAATGACAGTCCTGGGAAAGACTGAGGTATTCTGAGATCTTTGCAGCCTCACCGCATCCTGCTGAGTCATGTGTGGCCACTCAAGGCATCTAGACCCCCAGGATGAGATTGAGATCTGAGGACAGTGTGTCCAGGCAGAGGCTCGTGGTCTGAGGACAGACCCCACCATCCTAACCCTGCTCCCATCATTCCAGTGTGACCGGCTGCCTTCTGCTGCAACCGACGGGCAGGTGCAAGTTCTGTGAAATGCGTCTTGACTGGGAGATTCCTTGGGGTTTAAAGGACCCGTAAATTTTTCTTCTGTAAATTGAAGAGTGTCTTCAGAGTTGAAGGCAGCTCTCCCTTGCTCATTGGCCGATGACCTGGGACCCTACTGAGCTGCCTCCAGGTCCTGAGACCTCAGACAATTTCCCTACCCTTCCTGAGCCTCCACTGTGCTGGAAATATGCAGTGCTGGGAAAGCGCTAAGCACAGAGCATGCATGAAGACTCCACAGATACCCGTCTCTTGGTCTGAACGGCTCAGTAGAAATTGCTCAGCTGTCAAACTCAGATTGCTACCATGTTGGGTTTTATCAGAAGCTGGCTGGGGGTTCCAGGGACTGGCGAGCTCTAGGATTCAGTGAGTGGCAAGGATGGGGGATTCCTCCAGGTGGTACCTTTCTGCCAAACCCCTGTTGGCCCTGGGACCTGGGCCAGCAGAAGCCCTAGTGAAAACAGGCAGATTCGACTCCTGGGTGGGACCCTCTGACCTTCATTTGGGGGTCCTCCTGTCCTCCCCTCCCAGGACTGTATAGCCCAGCATGGCCCCACAAGCTGCATGGGGAGCCATCCCCACCCTCCTTGTTGCTCAGAGTGTTCTGAGCATCCTTCCTCTGAAAAAGGAGAAATCCCCATGAGTTCTTCCGGGGCTCCTGAGCCCCTTTCTTGCCTTCCTGCCACAAAGCCTTTCAAGCCGTCCTTGAGGGTTTCTTGTGCGGATTAAAAACCAGGCCTGGGAGGGTCCGTTCAGCATTAACCTGGCATATTAATCACCTTCCCAAGGAGGAGGATCTAATTGCTTATGATGGGTTGAAACTTGGAGTCCGCGGAGCAGACCCAGGCATCAGACGGGTGAGCGGAGCCCGAGTGGCTGAGGTTCTCCTGGGCCGATGCCTCTGCCCCAACTGACGAGATTCCAGCCCCAACCTGGGACCGCCCTGGTGATCAAGGTGGACGGCCAGCCACAGTGCTGGCGTGCCATTCCCCCTGGAGAAACATCCCGCTGAGGCATTACATCAGAGGGTGGCTCTGGGAGAAAAGACCTTGCTGTGACCTTGAAGCAGCCCCCCAGGGGACAGCAGATGCTCAGTGTTCCTTCCTCCCCGCTGGCATCTGGAGGAGGGTTGCAGATGAAACTCAGGGCACCCCGTAAAATCTGGATTTCAGATAAACAATGAATAATTTCCAAGTCCAAGTGAGTCCCAGATATTACATGGAAAGGTTTTATTGTATAGCCATACTTGAATACTGAAAAATTATTGAGTCATGAATTATTGAATATGGAGTTATGAATACTGAAAAATTCATTGTTTATCTGAAATTCAGATTTCACCGGGCATCATGTCTTTTGTTTGCTAACCCTGGCAGCACTTAAGAGTCTCCCAGCTGTGCTTGGGTTCTTGGCAGAGCCTTGTGGGGACAGGGCTTGTCCTCAGGTGTCTCTGAGCATGTGGGCACCTTCTGCAGACTTCCAGAGCCCTAGGCTGGCTGGGGCAGTTGGCGAGGGGGCGATGAGTGTCCTGCTCTGGGTGTGGGGCCTTGTGGAGGAGCAGCCCAGCCTCGCTGCAGGCCACCGTTCCCTCATTTGTCATGTGAGACTCATCAGAGAGGATGTCTTGTGACCCTGTGAGGATGAGTAACCCTGTTCCTCCCATCCCCTTGCTATGCCATGCCCCGTTTGCCCCACTCAGCCTCCAGTCTGGAAGAAGCATCGCTTCCTCAAAGAAGGATGTCCCCCACCCAAACGCAGGCCCGATTTTCTTGTTCCAAGCCAGCCCCCTCTCCACCCCTGCCACCACCCAGCTAGTTCAGATGCATGTGAGCAGATGGGGCTTTGGGATCTGTGGGGTCCATGGCAACAGGCAGATGTAGGGCCCCTCATGCTGAAATTATTCAGATTTTCAACATGAGGACAGCACGTCACTACACGGGTCCAAGTTCTCACCCTGGGGCACGCCTAGAATCCAGTCCTGCCTACGAGATCCAGGCAGACATGGGGGGGTGTGAGCCAGGAGGGTTCTGAGCGTGGACCTGGGGCCCTTTGCCTGCCTCGGGGCCACACCAAGCAGACTCTCACCCCCAGAGTGGCCCTGGGAGTGGGGCCGTGTCACTATGTCTCCTAGTTTCTCAGAAAGGGTGGAATCTGTTTACTAATGAAATCTTTCTTAAATACCAGTGACTGATTCCAATTTCAGAAAATTCCTGTGAAGGCAAAAATAAGCACCCCCTCTGGAGGGTGGCATACTAAGTGTGATGAATGACGCTGTGTGCTGACCTGTGTGGTGACTAGATTTATTTATCTCCTCCGCCAGGGCCACCGCAGGGACCCTTTGTGTTCATGGTCTGTCCCAGATCCCAGCGCCGTGCTTGGGCACGTTGCAGGTGCTGAGATTTCATTCATTCCTGGGAATACACTGTAGGAAATTTCATGAACCTGCATTGCCCCCACTTAGCAGTAATAGTGGGGCTCCCTCGTGGCTCAGATGGTAAAGAATCTGCCTGCCATGCAAGAGACCTGGGGTTCGATCCTTGGGTCGGGAAGATCTCCTGGAGAAGGGCATGGCATCCCACTCCAGTATTCTTGCCTGGAGAATCCCATGGACAGAGGAGCTTGAGGGGCTACAGTCCATGCGGTCACAAAGAGTCAGACATGGCTGAGTGACTAACACACGCACACGACAGTAGTGGTATCACGAGCATCTCCCTTGTTGCTAAGTGTGGTCACACGTGTAAAGCCTGAGGCACACTCACACTCGCTCTGGGTAAAGAAGACTGTTGGTTGCGTGTTCTCCAGGCGGTTGAGGAAAGCAGAAAGCATACCTGAGGACGCCTGTGTGTCTGTCTGTCTTCCCAGGACGCCAAGTTTGTGGAGGAACGCAGGAAGCAGCTGCAGACCTACCTGCGCAGTGTCATGAACAAAGTCATCCAGGCAGTCCCTGAGTTCACCGCCAGTCCCCAGAAGGAGACCCTGACCCAGCTGATGCCCTTCTTCGTGTGAGTACCGGTCACGTGCTCCGCCCAGTGCGGCCTGCCTTCTCTCCTCTGAGCTTACGCTGCGGCACCTGTCTGTGTCCTGGACACCCCAGGAGAGCCGAGGCGGCAAGCCCGCAAGTCAGCACTGTTGATTCCCCAAAATTCAGAACTCTGCAGGTTCGTCCTTTGGTACATTTTGATCGCAGGAAGGATCGCGAGCCCACAGGTGTCCCAGAGTTAAAGTAGTCTCTCTCAGACTTCCTTAGCATGTCAGCAGTGAACCCAAGGAAACTTCTCGAAAGACTCCCACTGCTGCCAACTTAAATTACTTTCATATTTGTATGACTTAAGTATAAGCCAACTTAAAACTAGGTATATAGACCTTGTTCTTACAGGTAGTTTAAAAGTAAAAGCAAAATAGATGTTTACATATCAGACACTTAGAACATTGTCACAATTCAGAATCGTCGGTTAACACAGTGGCCACTGCTTTTTATGAAACCAAGTCTTTGCTCACAGTGATATGCAGAAGAAACTTGGCTTCTCCCAAGCTTGCCGCATACCTTGCCGGTGATCCACGTGCTGACCCCCACCGGCCCCTGACCCATCTTTCCTCGGGTCACGTTGCTGGAGAACATCTATTTGAGCCACACTTCGGGGCTGGTGGGCCTCACTGGTGTCACTGCCTTATCACTGAGTATTCCCCATAGTCCTCATCCATCTCTCATCATATCAAGACATCTGCGTGCTTGGATTGAGGGAACCCAAATGATGAAGCTGCCCTTAGTTTTTATTGGGTCTTCAGATGCTAGACAATATAATTATACTCCACCCTTGGGCTTCCCTGGTGGCTCAGAGGTTAAAGCGTCTGCCTGCAATGTGGGAGACCTAGGTTCGATCCCCTGGGTTGGGAAGATCCCCTAGAGAAGGAAATGGCAATCCACTCCAGTATTCTTGCCTGGAGAATCCTATGGACGGAGGAGCCTGGTGGACTACAATCCACAGGGTCACAAAGAGTCAGACACGACTGAGTGACTTCACTCACTCACTCACTTGAATCACATGGAGGTAAGAAGCACCAACCTCCCTCCCAGCTGAAAATCTGTGTGTAACTTTTTACTCCCCCCAAACCTAGCTGCTCATAACCTACTATTGACCTTACCAACAACATAAACAGTCAGATAACACATATTTTGGGGTGTCTACATTTATTTTATACATTTGTGACATTCCTAGCTTTTTATTAATTTTTAGTATTTCTAGACTATGCAGTTTATCTGTGAGTTTTTAAATCATTGCAAATCTTCAAAAATCTTTCTAATATGTCTATTGAAAACTATCCGTATATAAGTGGACCTGCTCAGCTCAAACCCCTGTTGTTCAAGGGTCAACTGTATATGATTTCTAAAATGTTATCATTGTAGTGGAAACGATAGACCTAAGGATCCATATAGCAAACCCATGGGCCTGTGAAAGTAGGTTGGGACTTGTCATTTGATAAAGACTGGTTTGCTGATAATGCAAGAGTTTCCTTTCCCTGGAGCTCTTCAAAATAGGTGTGCTGAGGGTTCATGGATCTGTTTTGTCCTAACGGTGATGCTATAACTCAAAATGGGGCTTATTTATACTTTTGTGTGGGGGGAAGTATCTTTGGCTTTACAGTTCTGGAATTTCCAAGTTGAATTTCCAACCAGACAGACATTGGCAGGACTTACCTGCTCCATGAAATTAAAAGATGCTTGCTCCTTGGAAGAAAAGTTATAACCAACCTAGACAGCATATTAAAAAGCAGAGACATTACTTTGCCAACAAAGGCCCATCTAGTCAAAGCTATGGTTTTTCCAGTAGTCATGTATGAATGTGAGAGTTGGAGTATAAAGAAAGCTGAGCACCGAAGAATTGATGCTTTTGAACTGTGGTGTTGGAGAAGACTCTTGTGAGTCCCTTGGACAGCAAGGAGATCCAATCAGTCCATCCTAAGGGAAATCAGTCCTGAATATTCATTGGAACGACTGATCCTTAAGTGAAACTCCAATACTTTGGTCACCTGATGTGAAGAGCTGACTCATTAGAAAAGACCCTGATGCTGGGAAAGATTGAAGGCGGGAGGAGAAGGGGACGACAGAGGATGAGATGGTTGCATGGCATCACCGACTCAATGGAAATGAGTTTGAGTAAGCTCCCAGAATCGGTGATGGACAGGGAAGCCTGTCGTGCTGCCTTTCATGGGGTCACAGAGTCAGATACAACTAAGCAACTCAACTGAACCTGCTCCAGGCTTTGAAACTGAAGCCAAATCTGCTTACTTGCATCCTTTTAATTGTTTTAGGACCTTTATGAGAAGATTCAGTTGTTCTCTGCTATCTCTGATAAAAAGATGTCTCCCCTCCACCCTCCAAATAGAATACACCATATGGTATTTTTCTTTCATTCGATAATTTGTGCTGCTAGGGGCTTGATTTTGTTTTGGCACCACCACTACAGTTCATGAGAGGAGGCCCCTTTGTTTTCTTTTACACATTGCATATTATATGTACTTGGCTGTGCAGGTTCTCCGTTGCAGAACGTGCCATCTCTTAGTTGTGCTGTGTGGGATCCAGTTCCCTGACCAGGAATGGAACCCAGGCCCCTGCTTTGGGAGCACAGAGTCTTAGCCACTGGACCATCAGGGAAGCCCCCTTCTTTAAAGGCAGCCCTCTGGCCTGTGATGAGCACTAGAAATCAGCTTCTCACTGAGTCATGTGTGTTTGGATCAGATTTCCTGGTGAAAATGGAGTCCAAGACGTGATCCTAAGACCCCGATGTTACAAACGGCTGCCCATTTCAAGTGTGAGAAGAATAGGCTGCCTCGTAGGGGTGAGCTGGCGCCCCCACTGCTAGGGTAGGGGGTCCAGGCAGTTCTGGTGGGCCATGCACCAAACTCCAGCCTGTGGAATTGCGACAACCGCCTGTTAACACAGGAGCATCTTGGTGTGTCGTGCAGTGCCAGCCACGCTGGCTGCCATCGATCACAGCTGAGAAATAAAGCTCTGTGCCCAGTTAGCATGGAGAATGTGGGGTTCCATTGCGTGGGCTGTAAAACATACAGAAGAGACTGTGGCAAATGACACAATATTGACAGGAGACTCTGGACACAACCTTGGTCTCAAGTCCAGTTGATATCAAACAGCTTTCCTTGCAGTTCCACCGCTCACCACCCTCTGCTCCTCTGTCTTTTTGAAGTCAGATGGTGCTACAGGTTGGAACTTGCAGATCATTTCATGAGGGGGGTGACAGAAGGCAAGCCTTGCCCTGGTCTGTCCTCTCCTGTGACCTCCATGTAATCATGTCCTGTCTCTGCATCCTTCTAGAAAACTATCTCAGCTTAGAAGCTCACTCTGAGAGAGTCCCAGTTACAAAGCGTCTATCTCAGCTAAGGAAATAGCCACCCCCAAGCGTGATTATTCTTAGAATATTGACAGATTTCCTCGGGTCTTTCCTTTTTTGTTTTATTTTATTTATATATTGGCTGTACGGGGTCTTTGTTGCAGCCTGCGGGCTTCTCTACTTGTGGCATGCAGGCTTCCCTAGTTACGGCGCATGGGCTAAGTTGCCCCTTGGCACATGGGATCTTAGTTCCCTGATCAGGATCAAACCCACGTCCCCTGCGTTGGAAGGCGGATTCTTTACCCCTGGTGGTGGTAGTGGTTCACTCTCTCAGTCACGTCCGACTCTTTGTGAACCCATGGACTGCAGCCTGCCAGGCTTCCCTGTCCTTCACCATCTCCCAAAGAGAGTGTGTTCCCACTGGACCACACCTGGCTGAAGTCACACAGTGCTGCCCTGCCCTGCCCCCGCCAATCCCCCCTCATCCCTGGACACTGAGCCGACTTCCCTGTCATTTGCTGTTAGCGTTTGGCTGTTGTTTTACCCACCGTCACTCATATTGCCTGCCAGGCCCCGGAGACACTTGAGTTTGAGTTTGCAGTGCTGGCTCTGACCTGCTCTCAGCCGTGTAGGCTCCGGCTGTGAGGCACCCACGGGGCATTGCTCACCCTCTGTGCTCTGAAGTGCGTTCCATGAGCTCGTCCACTGCTGAGCATCTGTCAAGATGGTCCCTTTCCCATGAGGGGCGGGACGGTGAAGGGAGGCAGGGGATTAAACCTAGCGGGTAGAGTTTGCTCATTTTTCTTCACCGAAATCCTTCAAGCATTCAGGGTTGTGCAGGGCTGGCATCCAGTACTCCATGGCACCTGCTTTTACACACACTTTTCCGCTTCGTCTTTCCTGTTTAACGTGTCAGTATTTCACTGTGTTCTGCAAGGGGCAGCATGACTTCCAAGGATTCTGCCATCTGCACACGTCTGAGAGCTGAGGAATCAGCAGGTTGAATTCTTTTCTCCAGATCTCTCTGCCTCCCATTGACTTCCTGGCTAATGCCAGCAGCAGTCAGAATTAGAAAGTAGGACAGTAGGAAGTGGGCCGTTTCTTTCCATTTTGAACCCTGTGTGTGCCTGGCCCACGTGGAGATTAGAGCCTGCCCCCCCAAACCAGCGAATAGACAACCCACCCTAATACCCTCTTCCTTTGGGGGACCCCACATTGTTTGCATCTTCCTGGCTTTTTGGAGGGACAGGCAGACCCCAGGACGTGACACGTGGCAGATGTGAGCAGTTACTTGGGAAATGTCACATGCTCCTTGGAAGGTGCATAAATGAAGGAGGGTGGAGATCGTGGATTCCAAGAAGTCATTCTGCGGAACCGGACTTCAGCTCCGTGAAGACTCCGATGATTTGTGGTGCTGTTGTTTAGCGTGTTTTTAAAATGTTTTTCTGCAGAGTACCTCAGCCTTGGGAAGTGCTCCGTGTTCTGCCATTCCGTGGAGGGAGAGGAGTTCCGGGGGTGGGGCGGGGAGTAATGTAGGGCACAGCACACCCTCCCCACCGGATTCTCGGCAGAAAACACGGTTGATGTTTGCCCCACTCCCCCCCCCCATCTGCTGCCACATTTACTCTCAAAGCTGTTAAACATATTTTTTGCTGAAATAGGAGCTGCCACGTTCTCCCCGTGAGCGGGAGGTTTGGCTCAGGGTTGAGATGCTTCAGCCTGGGCGCCTCCAGGATCACGTGGAACCCAGCGGACACACCACTCTGCCAGGGGGCCACTCACAGGCGCCAAGTGGTTCCTTCCCAGGACCCTGGACTCACACTGTTCTTGGGGACTGGCCCAAATCTCCCAGGCCAGAAAAGAGTGCAGACCCCGTTCAAGTCTCACTCTTGAGGCCAGACTGGCAAACTGGTGAGATGTGGGTCATGCTTAAAAATGAAATATCCGTGTGAGTGATTTGTGATGGGCAGATGAGTCTGAAACGCCCAGTATCCAAATGGAAAGCGTGGGGATTTGGGGCGTCACTGCCATTCCCCACTAGCTCTGCCACAGAGGAGGAGGGTGATCTCGGGCCAGGATGCAGGCTTTTGAGTCTTAGGTTCCTTTCGTGTGAAATGGGAGGAGAGGTATGGATGCGGGATGGTAGGTGAGGGCTCTGTAGGAGAGTGGAACTCGGCCACTTCTCTATGTCAACTGTAGTTGATGACGAGACTGGTGAGAAAGACCAGGAGAGAATCCCCACAAAAACCCTACGGACATATCTCTGTCTCTGTCTTCATCCATCCATCCATCCATCCTTTATCTATGCATGTCTGCAGGTAAAAACTGGGTCCCAGGAAATTTAACCAGAGAAAGAGTCCAGTGCGCTGCCCTGAGCTACAGGGACTCTGAGTGCTCGGCACATAGTGTCGCTAACTGATAGCATGACTTGTTCCGGAAGCCCGCCTTTCCCCCCTCCTTCCCCACAGGGATCTCGCATCTAGACGCAGTGGCTCAGGGAGAAACTGTATGCACCAGCTGGGCTCTGGTTTTCTGTGGACTCTGAGAGCCCATGGCAGCGGTCCCTCTAGGGACCAGGCCTCTCCCCCAGGAAGACACCCCATCCCTCAGAAGCTCATTACCTGGAGGTCTCTCCCCAGGGGGACCCACCACCCTGTCCCCTGGAGAGATGACATGCAAAATGCCGCTTGATCACCTCCATCTGCTGGCCTGTGGAGGGGCTGTGTCGAGGATGCCAAGAAAGTGCAGTCCCCCAGGGTACCAGCCCCCTACATCCACAGGACTCCCGCCCATGGAGCTCAGGACAAATAACTCTTTCTGGAGATGACGAGAGTGACAGCTGCTCTTCTCTGTGAGTCAGATGGCCCCCTGCCCCACACACATCCCACCACTGACAGCAATTATGCTTCACTCCTGCCGTTTCTTTCTGTTTGGTGGTGAAGAGGGGTGAGAGCAGCTTCACAAAGCTGATGATGGTGCAGCTTTTACAAGTCCAGGAAAAGTGGGGGAGCCTGGAACACCTCCAAGGCAGGAACACCGCTGAGCAGATGCATGGAAAACCCCTGTCAAAGGCGCTTCTGTTCGGCAAGCACCCCTGTCATCCAGTCAATGTTTACCGACCACCTGCTAAGGACTCAACAGGCGCTGGGGGTGTAATAGCAAACAAAACAGAAAAGAGCGTAAACCACCTTAACGGAAGAGAGGTGGAGAATGGACAAATAAACATGTCGTATGCCACTAAACAAGAAGGTCTCTGAAGAAAACTAGGAGAGAGAGACTAGAGAGTCCTGGGCCTGTGGGTGGTGTTTCCGCCAGATGGTCAGGGAAGGCCTCTCCGAGGGACGACCTTGTGAATTTCTGAGGGAAGGGTTTTCAGATAGAGGGAACAGTGAGTGCAAAGGCCCTGAGGCAGGAGTGAGCCCGGTGTGTCGGATGAGGCCAGTGTGGCCAGAACAGAGAGCAGGAGAACAAGGCTAGAGAGGTCACCAGGGTCAGATCACACAGGGCCTTGGAGGCTGTAATAATGACGTCAGGATTTGCTCCAGCCTGAAGGGGTTGGGACAGGAGTGCGATGTGACCTGCTTTATGTTTTTGCACCCTCACTCTGAATGTAGATTAGAGAATAGAAACAGGGTGGGGGGCGGAGGGAGGCGGAGGGGGGAGGCTTTTGTAGGGTCCAAGCAGGGAGAGGTGGTGGCTTGACCAGAGTGATGAGAAGCACCACATGAAGGGTGATTGGACCCCAGATACATTTGGGGGCTGGCTCTTGGGGATGAGAGAAGAGGGTTATGACACGCTTGAGGTCCTAACAGACCAGGCAGGTGTGGAGATGCTCTGTGTTACTACATACAGATAACCCTGTTTTCATTCTCTGGTGGCTGAGATGGTAAAGACTCCACCTGCAATGCGAGAGACCTGGCTTCAGTCCCTGGATGGGGAAGATCCCCTGGAGGAAGGCATGGCTACCCACTCCAGTATTCTTGCCTGGAGAATCCCCATGGACAGAGGGAGCCTGACAGGCTACAGCCCAGATATTGCAAAGAGTTTGACATGACTGAGCAACTAAGCACAGCACAACCCAGTATTCAGGTCACAAACACCTACCTCCATGTAGGCGTCTGGTGTGGTAAGGAGGTTGGTGGGGGAGTATCACCACACAGATGGCTGAGACAGGGCCCCAGGCCTCAGGGTCAGTAGGTGTGTGGTCATGCAGTTATTCCAAGGCAGCGTTTTTTTCCCTTCTTTCCCGAGCTCATTCGCCAGGAAATTTGCAGAGTGCCTGGGCAGGTGTCAGCCTGTCCCATTTGTAGCCCCACTCTGCTTCGGACTAGCCCTGTGGCCTTGGGGCAGCTCACTGAAGCCCTTCCAGCCCTCGGCATCTTCCTCTGTCCAGTGGCAGTGTTCCCAGCACCCTCTCGTGGGGCCAACAGGGTTCCACGTGCACGTCGAGCTCTTAGAATGGCACCTCGCACATAGTAAGCCCTGTATGTGCGTAACTATTTTTTACCAGCAGAAAGGGAGCACGGGAAAAGGAGTCTGGGGAGCAGACGTTTTGGAGGAAGTGATAAAATCATGGTATTAAAAAAAAATCCTGAAGCACTCCAGAAAGATATAAGAAGGAGAAGTAAACAGCACACCCCACTCCGCTGTGTGTCGGGCCCCCACCCTCTGCCATCACTGTCAAGTTTCTTATGTAACTTTGCAGAAAGCGTCAATACTTATAAGCCAAAGCCAGGCTCCAACCAGCCCTCTGTAGTTTGCCTTTTAATTTAATAAAGCTGGCTCATTCCCTTTGAAAGCTACAGAGTACTCAGTGCAATGGCTGTTCCATAATTTATTTTACCATCGCTCCATCTGAACGCTTAAGAGGTTTCCAGATTTGGCTCCCTCAAACAGTATTGCCAGAAACATTTCAAGTAGATGTACGTTTTGGCAGGTAGGTCTGTGGGACTGATCTTTCGAAGTGGTTCTGGCTCTGGGGACAGGCACATGTTTGAATATTGACAGGTATCACTAACCGCTACCCACTCATACCGGTTTGATATGCACCATTCTGTTAGACATGAAGGGGGAGATGTGCCCCCCACCCCCAGATGTGCAGAACAGCTGCAAAGCTCAGAGGGCCCCTGTTGTCCACTGCAGAGAACAGGGCACTGCCCTTGTGTTCAGGATGCCCTGAAAGCAGGGCTGGGAGCTCAGAGGTCTTGAGCGAGTTGCCATGTTGGTCTCCAAGAAGGGAGTCTCTGCAGGTCTCTGAGCTCAGGTCTGTGCTGCAGGAGGATCCTTACTGGCAGCTGGGGATGGGGCGTGAGCGCTAGGGGAGACAGGGCAGGGTGCTTTTATAAGAGCCCAGAGAAAAGGTGGGAGGGCCTACACCAGACGATGCCGAGATTTTTTTTTTTCCCTTTTTAAAAATTAATGAATTTTTTTAACTGGAGGATAATTACAATGTTGTGATGGGTTTTTGCCATACATTGACATGAATCAGCCATGGGTGCACATGTGTTCCCCCTCCCCCATCCTGAACCTCCTCCCACCTCCCCCGCCCCATCTCTTAGAGTTGTCCCGGAATACCAGCTTTGGGTGCCCTGCTTCATGATGCCAAGATTTTGAGGCTAAATATCTGGGTGGGTGATGATCAAGGGGACAAAGGGGAAATTGGTTTTGGAGTAGATGAGAGTGTGGGGTGTTGGGCATAGAGATGGTCTCTGTGGGGTCTAGAAGGCAAGAGAGGAAGGTGAGTGTCTCCTCGGATGGCAGCCTCTGTACTTAGTATCAGCTGTGAGTTCCTGCCTGCATTTCTCAGGAAACATCTCTCTGTCCAGATCTCAAGAAAAACAGGAAATCAAGAAAAACATGATGATTCTTCTGTGAAAATCATAACAGTCAACATCCCTGGCTGAAGGAATCCACATTAATGAGGCAAAAGCAAGAATAGGAGGAGCCACACGTGGAGTTGAGGGCCAAGGTCAATGGTTCTAGGAACTAGGGCAGGAGCTTGTAGGAGAGAAAGGTCACAATCTCATTAGTCATTCTTGCCTTCAGCGGATGCCGTGTCATAAGAGGTGTGTTTGTGGCTCTGCCTACTGCAAACAGTGAATTATTCTTGCAAATAAAATAAATACTAACAAGTTTATTGCATAAAATCACTGCAGATGGTGACTGCAGCCACGAAATTAAAAGATGCTTACTCCTCGGAAGAAAGCTATGACAAACCTACATAGCATATTAAAAGCAGAGACATCACTTTAATGACAAAGGTCTGTATAGTCAAAGCTATTCCAGTAGTCATGTACAGATGTGAGAGCTGGACCACAAAGAAGGCCAAATGCCAAGGAATTGATGCTTTCAAATTGTACTGGAGAAGATTCTTGAGAGTCCCTCGGACAGCAAGATCAAACCGGTCAATCCTAAAGGAAATCAACACTGAATATTTGTTGGAAAACTGATGATGAAGCTAAAGCTGTGATACTTTGGGCCACTTGATGTAAAGAGCTGACTCATTGGAAAAGACCCTGATGCTGGGGAAAGATTGAGGGCAGGAGGTTAAAGATCATGAAATGATGGGATGCCATCACCAACTTATTAGACATGAGTTTGAGCAAACTCTTGAGAATAGTGAAGGACAGGGAAGCGTGTTGCAGTCTGGGATTACAAAGAGTTGGACACTTAACGATTGTACAGCACCGCACTTGATGTGAGTGGCTTTCTAAAAATAAGTTTCAGAGGCACAAAATGTCCTTAAATTGCCTGTTTTGACACAGGACTCTCATAGAGTCACACGTTGCATCATTATCCGAACAGGACTCCTTAGTGTCCACTAGCATTTCCCACATTTGAATATTTGCCCTAGGCTATGATTCTTTGTGAATTACCTCTGAACTTACTATTTCTTCCTTATTGAGCAGATCATGTTAGAGTTCCACAATAAAGAGTAAATTGTATGAAGAATGATGGGACTGTTTTAAGAATAACTTGTGATTTGGGGAATGAATTTTCAAGAAAACACTCGGGAATTACTCTGCAATCTCTAAGACTCATCTCTTCCAGGATTTTGGTAGCCCTTCTTGGGAGACAGTTTCCGGGCACGAACTTGGGAAAGGGGGTCATGGTGCCAGGGTAGGGCCCTCGGGGAAATAGGGTGAGCAAGAGGAGGCGACAGGGAAGGAGCCGCAACAGACTGGGCCAGGAGCTGGCAGAGTGGAGAAGACAGGAGGCAGAAACCTGGAGAAAGCTGGGTCAGGGTTGCCAGGGGAGAGAGCATTTCCCAAAGAAGGCTTCCTCTGCATGAACAAGCTGCCAGATTCACACCTAGTCCCAGAGCAGTAAGAATAGCAAGCTGTCCTCCTTCCTCCCTGCCAAGTTGGCTGAGGAGCACGGAGCATGTGGTGGAGCACAACTGTGGTGGCGTCCCTGCCACCTGCGTCGGGGGAGGGCGCCACGAACAAGGCATCCAAGGGCAGCGGGGGTGGAGCACCCTGTGAGATCCCCAGCTGCCTGGTAGGCCTGGCGTTTTGAGGAGGGCGCAGGGGGCCGTCAGTTCCACAGCTCTGCTTAGAAACATGTGCCTTTAACCAGCAGCTGTCTCTGCAGTGACCTTTCAGGACCTGGTAGCTGTCCAAGGTCCTGGAGGACTATTGGTCTAGTCTCATAGGTTGGGGCAGTTCATTCTGATGTGGAGCCCTTTGCAGAGTTCAAAGCCTCCACCTGGGGATTAAGCCCTGGTGGCTTTGTGGCCAGTGTCTGGCCAATATTTCAGAAATCATGACCCTTTGGGCCCTGGATTCTCTAGTGACTCAGACACTAGAGAATCTACCTGCAATGCAGGAGACCTGGATTCAATCCCTGGGTTGGGGAAATCCCTGGAGAAGGAAACGGGCAACCCACTTCCAGTGTTCTTGCCTGGAAAATTCCATCGACAGAGGAGCCTGGTGGGCTACAGTCCATGGGGTCGCAAAGAGTTGGGCACAACTGAGCAGCAATCACTTTCAATAACTGATCAGATAGAGGTCAGCTGGGATTGCAGAACCTTGACTCCTTTTCTGATATGTTGGTGCTTCATTTGGATTTGGGGCTTACCAGTTGGCGCTAGTGGTAAAGAATCTGCCTGCTAATGCAGGAGATGCAAGAGACATGGGTTCAATCCCTGGCTCGAGAACATCCCTGGAGGAGGGCATGGCAACCCACCCCAGTATTCCTGCCTGAGAAATCCCATGGACAGAGGAGCCTGGAGGGCTACAGTCCATGGAGTCGTAAAAGGGATTGGCATGACTGAGTGACTGAGCATCTGAGCACATTTGGATTGATGGGACAAAGCACTGATATCTCATCCCCAGCTCAGAGACGGCTTTATTTCCATTACTGCCTTTGTCGTTATCTCTTAGCTTCTGCCTCTTACCCTGCCGTTATTAGTCACATGGTTATTGGGAGAGGATGGAGTTCACCACCAGCACTGGCACCCTCCTTGGGACAGATATGCCCCGGTGGGAGCCACTCCCTTGTTTCTGTGATCTTTTCACCATCTTGCTTATGGAGGTTTGCACCTTATATCATCTGGGATCAGCAGAGCAGACAAACTCCCGCGTGTATCCCTGTCGACTGGACTAAGACCACAGCAAACTTGGATACAGATAGGGTCCAGGCAGGTCTTGTATGTGAATTAAGCCAGTGAGCAGTGTTAATGGGGAGGTGTAGGGAGTGGAACTCAGAGTGTCAGGCCCTCCTCAGCCTGGTTGATTATCACAGAGACCACAGGTTGGTGGTCTGTGAACTTTCCAAGAGATGGCAGATGCCCATGTCTTCATATGAAATCTGACTCTTAAATTAGTTGGCAGCTAGTTTGTCTGTTTGTCTGCAGGCCAAATACAACAGCTATGGGCTGCATGTGGCCCACTGTATTCACGTGCCTTCTGGAGCCCAAAGGGCCTGCGTTAGACGAATCTGTTTAAAAACCTGAAGAAATTCGGGGTAGGCAGTGACCTATCAGGCAGTCACAGAGAACAATAGGATAACAGCCAGGGTCGCTCTGACCCCAGATGCTCAGGACAGAGCGGCCCCTGCAGTTCTGACTGAGGCCTAGTGAGTGACGAGCCTGCTGGAACAGGCCTTAGGCAGTAGATGTTGGCTCAGCTTCCAAGAGTAATCCAACAACCCTGTTGCTTCCATGGTGAAGAAGGTACTGGATTCCCAGAAAGGGGCCTTGACCAGCCAGATGTTCGGCTCCTCCAGGTAAGGTGCCTGCCAGAGCCTCCCACGTCTTCTCCAGGGCTGTTCTTTTGTTTCTTATCACTGTGTAACCACAGGCCATCCAACCCAGGTCTCCTGCATTGCAGGCAGACGCTTTACGTTCTGAGCCACTAGGGAAGCCTTGTGTAACCACAGGCCATGCTTATTTACCTGTAAAAAGAATATGGCCAGTAATTATGTGGTTTTGCTCCTAGCAAGAGGAACATGGATCCTCGAGGACAGTTACCCTTCCAGGGAATTGGTCACAGGTTATTAGGGTTGATATGTTATTGACAGGTTGTTAGGTTCATGGACAGAGGGACCTGGTAGATTACAGTCCACGGGATTGCGAAGAGTCAGACACAACTGAGTGGCTAACACTTATTAGGTTTGTAAAGGAAGTCTGGCCATCTCACCTGTTAAGTTCAAGAAACATTCTCTTCATGGGTACAATTTACCTGAAGGGCTTTTGTGCATAGCAGCTTTTACTATGATTGTGTTTGTGTCGGTGGCTCCATTTTTTTTTCCACTCACTGCCCCTACCCATCTAACTCCTGTTGGGTCTCCCTCCTGCCTCTAACTCCATGGTTCTCAACTAGGGAAATTATTGCCTTCCTCCCCAAGCCCAGGGGCAGTTGGCAGTGACTGGAGACATTTTTGGTTATCATACCTGTAAGAGGCGGGGGGGCTAGAGTCTAGCGGGGGAGGCCGGGATGGTGCTCAGCATCCTACAGTGCCCAGGACAGCCCCCGCAGCAGAGAGCCACCTGACCCAGGTATCAACCCCGCTCCAGCCCAAGAAGCTGGTCTGTCACGGGATCTTTTTTTCTTCTTTTTTTTTAGTTTTTGCCTGCACTGGGTCTTCACTGTTGTGTTGCAGGCTTTTCTCTCCAGTTGCAGCAAGGCAAGGGTGGCTCTTCGCTGTGGGGTGCAGGTTTTCCTCTGTGACAGAGCACAGGCTGTAGAGCATGCAGGTTTCATGGGCTCGGTAGCTATAGCAGAAGCTGCTCCGGGGCATGTGGGACCTTCCCAGATCAGGGATCAGACCTGTGTCCTCCTGTATTGGCAGGTGGATTCTTAAACCCTGGACCTCCAGGGACATCCCTGTCATTGAATCTTGTTTAGCAAGCTGCAAATACTTCAGGTCCCATGGCTGAGAAGAGAGGTAAGAAGACCCCAGGAAATGGGCCAGGAGCTATTCTCTCATTAAGTCCTCACATCTACCTTCTGAGCTTGGGGTTATTGTTCCCATTTTTCAGATGAGGAAACTGAGCCCCTGACAGTGACAGGACCTGCCATAATCTCACAGCTGGAGGTGATGGAGTGAGAAGTGTAAGCTGGGTTTATGTGGTTTGACAGTCTCTGCATCACGATTCCATCAAAATGAAAGACGTGATAAAAACATTCCCTAAGTATCTTCTAATGGGCTGTTGCCAAGTTCAGGATTCTAACTGAACTTGAAAGTAAGCCTGGCTTTGTCACACGCGTCGCTGTCCACTTGCCTCTCCTCTGGGGGTCTCTGGCATGGGCTCTGGCCGTTGCTTTAAACCTTTATATGGCATTTAGAAGGATAGTAATGAAGACACTCTATGTGAGACAACAAAAGAGACTCAGAGGTATAGAACGGACTTTTGGACTCTGAGGGAGAGGGAGAGGGTGGGATGATTTGGGAGAACGGCATTGAAACATGTATACTGTCTTGTAAGAATGAAGCGCCAGTCTATGTTCAATACAGGATGCAGGACGCATGGGGCTGGTGCACGGGATGATTCAGGGAGAGGATGTGGGGTGGGAGGGTGGGGGAGGGGGCTTTGGCATTGGGAGATTGTGGACACCTGTGGCCGATTCATGTCAGTGTATGGCAAAACAAATACAGTATTGTAATGTAAAATAAAGTATTAAAAAAAAAAAACACCTTTCTGCACCATAGCTTCTTACCGCGAATATCTGTTCTAGGGCATCTGCTTGGTGCTGTCCAAGGTCCTACCCATCTCTGCCTCTTTGGGGTTAGCTCCCAAAGTAAATGTTGTGGAAAGAAAGGGAAAATGGGGCTGAGGGTTCAGAACTCATGAGGGCTTTGACCCAGCTGAAAAAAGTGGTCTTAGATAGCCGCTCCTCAAGCACTTCACACCCCTCCCATCCCTTCCTCAACCGGTTTGCTCACAAGCCTCAGCCCTTTCTTGTTTGTGAATCTAATATACCCAGGACATTTTAACTGGGCCACAAAGGAGAATCAAAGTCCTGCTTGGGCCCTGGGACCTCTCCTTTGAACACACCATCTGCTGGCTTAGCAAGCATCACTCAGAAGATAAAGCGGGTCACGGGCTGCTGAGCGAGAACAGGATTCCTTGTTTTTATTTTTCACACATGAGAACTTGCTGTGACAAAGTTTTGGATGTTTTTCTCACTAGCTTGTTCTGGGAAGGCAGGTTGAGGAATTACTAATGCAACAGGAAGCAAGCCATTCTGTCAGAGTTTGGGATGCGGTGTGTTTTATGACTGTTGCGTTAAAGCTATGAGCTAACTTTGTTATTAAGAGAAAGAGCTACAGTCGTGCAGACCTGGTTCCACTCAAGGCTATCCCGTTTACTAGCTAGTGATCTCAGATCAGACCCTTTAAGGACGTTATGCCTCAACATGCCCATCTGAAAAATGGGATTCAGACTAGGCACCCCTGCCCCATCCCTGACTTCAGAAGGCTGGGTCAGAGCTTCAGCATTGCTGAAGCACTTAGACCAGGCCCATCCTAAGCATTTACTGGGTGAGCTGTGGCTGTGGGGGTAAAATGATTGGTTCCGTTAGCTGGAGGATACACAACTCCTTTCTGGCTTCTCAGAAGCAGGGCAGACCTTGGCGCAATGGTGTTTGCAAGGCTTGATGGCCTGAGGAGCACACAGCAAGCTGTCTTGTTGGGATTTGTGGGAGACAGTATAGATTTCTCTGCAACTCTCCCAGCCATGGTCCCTCCCTTTCAAGTTAATTAACTCCCAGTCAAGTTAATCTGGGAGGCTGATGCTCTCTGATCAAGTTAGCATCAAGATGGCAATCCCATGGCCAAGCCCTACATTCCTCAGCAAAGTGCCAGGTGCCCCTAAAATATCAGACCTATTCACCCCAGTAACTCTTCACTGTGATGGATAGATCACATGAGGAGATAGGCTGAAGCTCTGTTATTAGTTTCTTACAACATTAAAATAGCAGCTTGGTGTCCAACTAATATTAAAACAGCAACTTGGTGTCTAACTAAAAGAGCAAGACTTTGAGTCAGGCAGACCTGGGTTCGGTGTCAACCACACTACCTAGCAGCCTTGGCCTCTCTGTGCCTCAGTGTCCCCAGCTGTAAAATGGGGCCAGTAGCACAGACCTTGCTGGCTTGCTAAGAGGATTACATGAAATATCACCTACTAGGAACTTCTCCAAGGGGAGCTATTTTTGCTGTAGTCACATTTCACTTCTTTGTTCAGACTCTTACTTCAGTCTCGAAATGCTTAGAGTTGGCAGCTTCGAGATTATTACAATTGCTTGCCCTACTTCGTGTCTTTTATTTTTAAATATTGGAGCATCTGAAATTCAGTTTGGAGCAAGGGAAGCAGATTAATTTACTTTGGACACAATAACCTCTATCCAATTTGGTGTTAGTAAAAAATAATAATAAGAGTAGTGTTAAAAGCTCTCTATTGTTGGGGAATAAGACCACAACATGCAAGAAGCTGAGTGCTCTTTGCAGATGGGACTATTCTGTTCCACTACATTATAATCAATCTCCGTGGCAGCTTTTGTCTCTGTGGGTAAAACAATTTCACAGCTTTCTGCATTTCCCCTGCTCTCTTTAAGTCTTCTCTCTGAGTGGTAACTGGGAATGGTTGCTTAATTGGGTGATGTATCAGTTATTTACTGCCACGTTAATGCTGTGTCATAAACAACCTTGACACCTTAGTGGCAAACAATAACAACATATTGCTCACATATTAGGTGATGGGCTAGGAAGTTCTGCTGATCTTGGCTACATTTGCTTCTGTGCCATTTGCTTCTATGCCAGCTGACTGTCAGCTGGTCCAGGAATGGCCTTGACTGGGAATAACAGCGCTGCTGGGACCAGCAGGCCAGCCTGGATGTGTATGGCAGAGTGAGAATGGGAAAACCCGATCACTGCAGCACCTACAAAGCTCTGACTGCGCCATATTTGCTAGCACCCCATGTTGGGCAAGGCATGCTCTGGACCACGGTGGAGACCAAGAGTCAGAGCCAGAGGACTGCAAGGTCACAGAGGGAGTGAATAACTGGGGCCGTTTGTGCAACTTGTTCTAGGTAGAAAGTGAAAGGGCATGGGGGAGGCACAGCTGTAAAGTTCTGCACCAGGTAGTATTTCCACCAGCAGGAAGGTGGACAGAAGCCCAGTGATCAGAGCCCCAAGTGCCCAGTAATGAACAATGGGGCTTAGAGAGGGGTCATCCCACTGCATTCTGGGAAGGGGCCAGTTCATACCTTGCATATATTGACCAGAGTCCTGCTTGCCTTGACTTTATTTTTTTAAAAAAATCAACTTTTTTTAAAAATCAGCATGCAGGGAATTCCCTGTGGTCCAGTGATTCGGACACAATACTTTCCCCTGCTGGGACCTGGGTTCGATCCCTGGTTGGGGAACTAAGATCCCACAAGCCGCATGGCAGGGTCAAAACCAAAACAAAACAAAAAACAGCATGAAGTTGATTTTGTGCGTGTGTGCGCTCAGCTCTACGAATATTACCACATGTATAGATTTGAGAGCCATCGTCACAATCAGGATAAGGAATGATCCTATCGCGCCCCCTCCCCCGAGCTGTCATGTGCTATTCCCATGTGGTCACGCGTGCCCCATCCCTGAGCCCTGGCCACCACCGCGTGTTCTCATCACTGCAGGCCTCTTTCCAAGACCGTCGTCTAAACGGAATCATATAGCGTCTAAGTTCTGAGTCTGGATCCTCTCACTTAGCACAGCTCCTTTGAAGCTCACCCAGCTGGCAGGTGTATCGGCTGTCTGTTCCTTTTATTGTTGAGGAGTGTTCCATCACATGAATTTCCACAGTTTATCTGTTCACAAAAGACATTTGTGAACAACTTTTGAATGGAGCACATAAACCATTCATGAGCAGCTTCTTATGTGAACTGAAGTTTTCATTTCTCTGGGATAATACCTGAGAATAGGGTGGCGGGTCGTAGGTTAAGTATAAACCGTGTCTGGGAATTGCTGTGCCGTTGTGCAGTCCCACGAGCAGCGTGTGAGAGGGCCAGATGCTCTGCACCCTCCTCACTGCTTGGTGCTGTCACAGCTGTTTGACAGGGTGCCCTGCGGTGTCCGGTCATGGTCTTCACTGGCATTCCCTTCGTAGGTAATAATATGAAGCCTCTCTTTATGTGCCTGCTTTTATTCATTGTGTCCTCTTTGAGGAAGTAGCTACTCAATTCTTGTGCGCATTTTTATTTATTTTTCTATAACATAGCCCTTTTATCTGTTTTTTAATTTATTTTAATTGGAGGCTAATTACTTTACAATATTATTTTGGTTTTGCCATACATCAACATGAATCCACCACATGTATACATGTGTTCCCCATCCTGAACCCCCTCCCACCTCCCTCCCCGTACCATCCCTCTGGGTCATCCCAGTGCACCAGCCCCGAGCATCCTGTATCCTGCATCGAACCTGGACTGGAGATTCATTTCTTATATGATATTACACATGTTTCAATGCTATTCTCCCAAATCATCCCACCCTCTCCCTCTCCCACAGAGTCTGGAAAGACTGTTCTATACATCTATGTCTCTTTTGCTGTCTCGCATACAGGGTTATCGTTACCATCTTTCTAAATTCCATATGTATGTGTTAGTATACTGTATTGGTGTTTTTCTTTCTGGCTTACTTCACTCTGTATAATAGGCTCCAGTTTCATCCATCTCATTAGAACTGATTCAAATGTATTCTTTTTAATGGCTGAGTAATACTCATTGTGTATATGTACCACAGCTTTCTTATCCATTCATCTGCTGATGGACATCTAGGTTGCTTTCATGTCCTGGCTATTATAAACAGTGCTGTGATGAACATTGGGGTACACGTGTCTCTTTCAATTCTGGTTTCCTTGGTGTGTATGCCCAGCAGTGGGATTGCTGGGTCATAAGGCAGTTCTATTTCCAGTTTTTAAGGCGTCTCCACACTGTTCTCCATAGTGGCTGTACTAGTTTGCATTCCCAGCAACAGTGTAAGAGGGTTCCCTTTGCTCCACACCCTCTCCAGCATTTATTGCTTGTAGACTTTTGGATTGCAGCCATTCTGATTGGCGTGAAATGGTACCTCATTTTTATAAAATTTGGTTGTTTGTTGTTTTACTGTTGAGTCTTATAAAAATGTAGTTGACTTCTGTACTGTAACATTGTACTAGTTTCAAGTATACAACATAGTGATTTGCTTTCTGCAGATTATGCTCCAGTTAAAGTTATTATAAAATGTTGGTTATATTCCCTGCATTGTGCATTATATCCTTTGTTGTTGCTGTTCCATTGCTGAGTCGTGTCTGACACTTTGGGACCCCATGGACTGCAGCACACCAGGCTCCCCTGTCCTTCATTAACTCCCAAATTTGTTCACTTTCATGTCCATTGAGTCAGTGATGCTATCTAACCATCTCATCTTCTGCTGCCCCCTTCTCCTTTTGCCGTCAATCTTTCCAAGCATCAGAGTCTTTTCCAATCAGTCATTTCTTCTTATCAGGCGGCCAAAGTATTGGAGCTTCAGCCTCAGCATCAGTCCTTCCATTGAATATACAGGGTTGGTTTCTTTTAAGATTGACTGGTTTCATCTCCTTGCAGACTTTCTCCTAGAATTTCTGCTTAAATTTTTATAATTTTATGTTTAAGTCAGTGATTCATTTCAAGTTAACTTTTGTATAAGGCGTGAGGACTGGATTGAGATTCACGTACCTTCCATAACTATGTCCATGTCCCAGACCAAGTGCAGAGGGACACAGAGATAAAAAGTAGTGAGGCTTTGTCCTGCCTTTGTGGCCAAAGCTCTTTCATTTGAAGAATATTTCCCCCATATCAGTTTCCGACACCCACTGTAACAAACTTCCCACAAACTCAGTGACTTAAGACAACACGACTATAGTGCCTTTGTATTCTGAGGGGGTCACAAGTCCACACTCAGCCTCATGGGACTGAAGTTGAGACCTTAGCAGGGCTGGTTTCTTCTGGAGGCTCTAGGGCAGAATCTACTTGCTCGCATTTTCCAGCTTCTAGAAGCTGCCGACGCCGTGGCCCCTTCTTTGCATCACTTCAGCCTCTACCGCATCACCTACTCTGTGACTCTGATCCCCAGTCTCCTTATGAGAACCTTGTGATCACACTGGACCCACCTGAATCATCCAGGATCACCTCCTCATCTCAAAGCCTTAAACTAACCGCATCTGCGAAGACCCTTCTGTCACATGAAGTAACAGGGAGTGAGACAGGGCATCTTTGAAAGTGCAAATCGCTCAGTCGTGTCCAACTCTTTGCAACCCCATGGATGGTATGGACTATAGCCCACCAGGCTCCTCTGTCCACGGAATTCTCCAGGAAAGAATACTGGAGTGGGTGGCCGTTTCCTTCTCCAGGGGATCCTCCCCACCTAGAGATGGAACCTGGGTCATCTGCATTGTAGGCAGATGCTTTACCATCTGAGCCACCAGGGAGGTCCCAGGGCACCTCTAGGGAGCCATTATTCACCTTTCCACACCCTACCTCAGAGTTTTGGGTGCTTCAGGACCAGACTGAGGCATGAGAACCAGAGGAAGGAGAGAAAAGAAACACAGGAGCCCCCCACCCAACTCTTCCTGACTGTTAGGAACCTCCTCTCCTGCCTCTGAATAGAATCAGAAGGCTGGCCCAGAGCCCCTCTGCGTCCACACTCAGGCGTCTGGCTGCCTTGAGTCCAGGCTAAAAGATAGTTAAAATTGTGAGCTCACTTGAGGTTCAGTGGTCATCTTTCCCCGTCCACCTGCTATTATTGACTTCTTAGGCGCCATAGATAGCTCCCTTCATACATTCTCTCCAGGTTTTATAGCCACATATGGTGGGAGGCCCAGAGTGGAATGGGGCTTACTCTGTTCCCCAGATCTGGATGCCTTCTTCTGCATTTTCTACACCAAAGAATCATGGACCAGTTGTGTATGCTAAGGAGTGTTCTGCATAAACATGTGTTATGTCAGGGAGTGAATGCTCAGTGCTGGGGAATGTTCCTGGTAATTGTGATGGACAGGATGTATCCAGCACTTTCTGTCTGCCAGAATTATTAATATCTCCATCTGCTAGAATTATCTTACTTGATGTATACAGTATTCCCTTTGAGATCAGGTACCATGTTCAGGCTCATTTTACAAATGAAGAAACTGAGGCTATGGGAAGCTAATGAATTTGCCAAAGGATCCATCCATAATGAGTGAGGGAGGACAACATCTCAGACTCAGATGTGTGTGACTAATACTGTTAGCTCACCTAACTATAAAGCCCAAGGATAGTGATGACTTCAGTGGCTGGGTCTGGAGGTTCATATAATGTCAACAGGACTCTGTGTTGGCTTCATTTTCAAGGAGATTTTTGTTTCTCTGATGAAAGGTGGCCCCTGGGCACCTACATGCCCTTATGAACCCTCTCGAGGCGGGTCCTGAAGAAGTAGCATCCACAAGGTGTGAGGCACTCTCTATATTTGAAGGAGAGTGGTTTTGTCTGGGAAATCCTATGGACAGAGGAGCCTGGCAGACTACAGTCCATGGGGTCAAAAGAGCTGGACACGACTGAGCGCACTTTAAAAATTACTAATGCGTCTAGGCTGAGAGGTCTTATCAGACTAACAGGAACACTCGTGGCCCTTCGCCGCAGGTCACAGAGTAAACTGCCATGCCCTCTTGTGGATGAGGAACAGATCCGGTGAGGGGGGTGCGGGATGGAGGGGAGGGGCTCATCCAGGGTCACCCCACAACTGCAGAGGCCCTGGATGGCAGACCCAGCTCTGACTTGTCACATCCCGAAGCCACGGGGGTGCTTCCTGTTGTTCACGTCAGCAGGGGCAAAGGTCTCTCAGCAGTTTTGATTGCTGAAGGCTATTGCGGTGAATAAGTCCACGGTTCTCAGCTTTGTTGTTTAGAAGGACACACAGCAGGAGGGAGAGGGAGGTGTGTGCACTGATCGGGAGCCATGACGCCCGGTTCCTTAACACCCAGCCCACAGTTTACTGTCACAGGTGAACACAGCCTTAGGACTGTTCCCAAGAACGGCCTCGCAGCCTCCAAGGATGGGTGTTCCCGATGCTCAGGCAAGGTTGGCGGAGGCCGACCCTGCGGTCATCAGGCAGCAAACATCAAGAGTGCTGGACGGGGGAGCTGATGTTGGGAGGGGGCCTGGGGCCTGTCTGCTGAAGCCTCATGGCTTGCGTCTGCGGAGACTCTAAATTTCCTTTCTAGCCCTTGTCTTTTAAGTCTTTATTGCATTTGTCACAATATCACTCCTGTTTAATGTTTTGGTGTTTTGGCTGGGAGGCTTGTGAGATTTTAGCTCTTCAACCAGGGATCAAACCCATGCCCTCTGCATTGGAAGGTGAAGTCTTAAGCACTTCAGCCACCAGGGAAGTCTTCCTCTGAAGAGGCAGGTCCCTTCTTGGGGCCTCTATGTTTATGTGGGGACTGTATGGGGACTGTGCGTTCTCCCAGGATATTCCATTAAATGGCTCATTTGTCCAGCAGGTGTTTATTAATCAGTTGTCATTCCTTATTCTCTGTCACGCCCTGGGATTAGAGGGTTTATGGGAAATCCCACTTATTTCTCCCAGTAGCCCCTGAGAGAGCTGTTCTGTATTATTTTCACTTCTCATCCTTTTCATAGGGGCAGGAAAATTAAGCCCAGAGGAGTGGAGTCGTTTGCTGTGGGTCACACTGCTAGTAAACGGCAGAGCTGAGATTCCAAAGCTCAAGCTCTTAACCCTGCTAGGGCCTCAGGCTGGGAAATTCAGCAAGAGCCCCCTGGTAGGATGCCCAGTGCTTCCTTGGGAGGAGTGATAAAAGAATTTCATGAAGCTGCATGAATCCCAACAGATAGGTATAGCAGGGGGTGTACATCAGGCTCAGAAATCCAGGATCTGGGGAAGGTCACCACAGCTTGACCCTCAGAGAAGAACCCAGAAATGTCAAGGAAATAACACATCACCTGCCTGTGGACCGTCCATGACCCGTGGTGGATGGACCAACAACGAGCACCTGTTAGCTGTTATCATCCCCCTTCTCTGTGCACATTATTTCCAGATGTGAAAACTGAGGGCTCAGAGAAGTCAAGCAACTTGCCTGAGATCACATAGCCAGGACGCAACAGAGCTGGGCTTTTCATGGCCACTCTGAAGCTCCATGGCCCAGCAAGCTCTTCCCACCCCACCAGCACACTCACTCACTGCAGACACCCTGCTGGCCCCCAGAGAAATAGGACTGATTAGGAAAGGAGTGGGGGAGAGCTGACAAAGAGACAGCCCCTGCCTCCCGAACAGCTCCGCAGAGTTATGGTGAGTAACCGGCTTGCCACATGGACCTATTTAAATATGGAGGGCCTGCAGCCCCCAGGGAGGGGGTGATGTTGACTCCCAGGGCACGCAGATGGCAGCGCCTCCTGGCTGTCACACGCCAGAGGCACAGTCACCCTTCCAGCCTGCCCCCTCCTGGCTCCATCTCCCTGGTCTGCTCTCATCCAGCTTGTGGGCTGATAAAATACCACCTCGCTCTCTGGCTCAGTGGCTCAAGGGCCTGCCATCTCGGAGCAGGACTTTGCCCTCCTGTAGACGGCATGTCCTGAGACCAGCGTTCTCTCCAGTCAGAGCAGGTGATGAGGGCCTCTGCCAGCCGGGGCTTTTATAGAGAGCTAGTTAGAAGCAGACTGAGGAGCCTGTTTCCTCTGGGATCTGTGCATACAGAAAGCAAAGGTCAGGTTGTTTTCTTCTGTTCTCAGAGCCCAGAGTATGGCCTTTACCTGGCCTCCAAATAAAGGAGAGTGGGTGGTTCAGAACTGGCCTCACTGTTGCCTAATCTAGGGCTTCCCTGGTGGCTCAGTGGTAAAGCATCCACCTGCCGATGCAGGAGGCACAAGAGACGCAGGTTCGATCCCTGGGTCAGGAAGATCCCCTGGAGGAGGAAACGGCAACCCATTCCAATATTCATGCCTGGGAAAGCCCATGGATAGAGGAGCTTAGTGAGCTACAGGTCATGGGGTCAAAAGGAGTCAGACATGACTGAGTACGCTAGCGTGTACACACACACACAAGATTGCTTTCCCCAAAGGCTGAAGTTTCCCCAGCAGTGTCTAAGATGGCTGCATGAAATTAAAAGGACTTTTAATGGGCCAGTACATTTAATGCTGCCTCACTGGGTTTTGTTCCCTTTGTTCTAGAAAGATGTGATTGACTATGAATGGTACATCCCACCATTGCTGACATCTAAAAATCAAGGAGGGGCTTCCCAGGTGGCTCAGTGGGTAAAAGAATCTGCCTGCAACCCGGGAGATGTGGATTCAATCCCCTGGAGAAGGGCATGGCAACCCACTCCAGTATTCCTGCCTAGAAAATCCCATGGACAGAGGAGCCTGGTGGGCTACAGTCCATGGGGTCGCAAAGAGTCCATTGCCACTGAGCACACAGCATGCTTGTTACCTGTTCACAGACTATATAGCCCAGGGGCCAGATCTGGCTTGCTGCTTGTTGTTTGTTTGTTTTTTAACTTGGAGGAGGGCTTTGTTTATTCTATGATCTGTAATATTATGTGCATGGAAATTAATTTTAATTTTTCTCATGTTTACCACATTTTAAAAATTAATTTAATTGGAGGCTAATCACTTTACAATATTGTGGTGGGTTTTGCCATACATTGACATGAATCAGCCACAGGTGTACCTGTTTTCCCCCGTCCCAAACCCCCTTCCCACCTCCCTCCCCATCCCATCCCTCTGGGTCGTCCCAGCGCACCGGCTTTGAGTGCCCTGTTTCTTGCATCGAACTTGGACTGGTCATCGATTTCAAGTATGGCAATATACATGCTGCTGCTGCTAAGTCACTTCAGACTTCAGTCATGTTTCAGTGCTATTCTCTCAAATCATCCCACCGCTGCTTGTTTTCATAGATAAAGTTTTATTGGGACAAAGCCACACCCATCTGTTTTTTACTGTCTGTGCCTGCTTTCCCACTGCAGTGACAGAGGTGAGTGGTTGCAGAGACTGCATGACTCTTACAGCTTAAAATACTTATCATCTGCCCCTTCACAAAAGCTTGCCGACCTCTGCACTATACAGTTGCCAGCAGTGACCTCAGGTGCAGTTAATCCTAGGAAGGATGACTTCAGAAATCAGTGTAAGTAAAAGACACGGAGGCGAGGAGGAAGGAGAGGGGGGATATATGGAAAGAGTAACATGGAAACATATGTTGCCATACGTAAATTAGATACCCAATGGGAATTTGCTGTATGACTCGGGGAGCTCAAAACCAGGGCTCTGTAACATGACTCGGGGAGCTCAAAACCAGGGCTCTGTAACAACCTAGTGGGGTGGGGTGGGACGGGAGGGCATATACGTATACCTATGGCTGATTCATGTTGATGTTTGGCAGAAACCAACACAATACTGTAAAGCAATTATACTTCAATTAAAAATACATAAAATTTAAAAGCAACAACAACAAAAAAGAACATATGCATGAAAAAAAGAGGGAGATTGGGTCCCATCTCAGCAGGCAGTGTAGGGCAGAAACCAAGAGCGTGGGCCTGGGAGCCAGATCAGGTTCTAGCCTGGACCCTGCCCCCCGGCCAGCCGTCAGACCTTGAACAAGTTACTTCACCTCTCAGAGTCTCAGATTCCTTGTCTGTAAAGTGAAATTAATAGGAGCACAATGCTTATTTGGTTGTAGTGAGGGTTATCTCTAGAACACTGTGTAAGCCACAGTAAATGTGGTATATGCCTTTGCCATCCTCTCTGCTGCTACTGGAATTATCATTATCTGGAGCATGGATGTGATGTCAGAGCATGGACCACGTGCTCTGTTGTTGGATAGCTGTGTAAATCTGGGGTGAGTCACTTAACTCATTATTGACCAGGGGAGTTTTGCAGAGACTAACGCCTGTGGCTGGTGATTTGTTATGTAAGTGGATATTGAAACACTCCAGGCAATAACGTTCAGGTAACAAAAGGCATATTAATATGTCTCTGGTCAATAATGTGTTGACTTCTCCGGGCCTCAGTTACCTCCTTTATAAAATGGGCACAGTTGTAGTTCCCTCCTCTTGGAAGGGAGGTTGAGGGAGACTGAGGCACTTAAAGTCCTTGCTGTACAGTCAGCACGGGACTGTGCTCCAGAAGACAAGGTATGTTGTGCAACAACGGTGAATTTGTCAGATACTTTTTCTGTGTGAATTGAGGTAATCTGTTCTTCACTTTATTGTGGGCTGTTACGGTGATCAGCTTGTGTATGCTGAGCCATCCTTGCATTCCAGGAATAGGTCTTACTTGGTCATAGTAGATAATCCTTTTAATAAGCTTCTGAATTTGGTTTGCTGCTGCTGCTGCTAAGTCACATTAGTCGTGTCCGACTCTGTGCGACCCCATAGGCGGCAGCCCACCAGGCTCCGCCGTCCCTGGGATTCTCCAGGCAAGAACACTGGAGTAGGTTGCCATTTCCTTCTCCAAGGCATGAGAGTGAAAAGTGAAAGTGAAGTTGCTCAGTCGTGTCCACCTCTTAGTGACCCCATGGACTGCAGCCCACCAGGCTCCTCTATCCATGGGATTCTCCAGGCAAGAGTACTGGAGTGGGGCGCCATTGCCTTCTCCGCTGGATTTGGTTTGCTAGTGTTTTGTTGAGGGTTTTTGCATTAATATTCTCCAGGGATTTGAGTCTGTATTTTCTGTTTTGTTTCTACAGGGTCTTTGTCTGGCTTTGCGTCAGGGCAATACAGGCCTCCTAGAGTGAGTTAAGAAGTGTTCCCTCCTCTTCTGTTTCTTGAAAAAGTTTGAAAAGTACTGGCATTCATTCTTCAAATATTTGGCAGAATTCGCCAGCAAGGCGATCAGGTCCAGGCCTTTCCTTTGACAGGAAATTTTTGATTACTGATGCATTTTCCTTACTAAGCAATGCATCTGTTTGGATTTCCTATTTCTTTCATACATTTAGTCTTGATAGGATTTTTGTTTCTAAGAATTTGTCCATTTCGGTTAGGTTAGCCAATTTGTTGGCATGCACTTGTTCACAGCACTCTTACAGTCCTTTTTATTTCTGTAGAATCAGTAATGATGTCCATATTTTTATCTCTGATTTTAATAATTAGAGTCATTCCTCTTTTTCTTAGTCCATCAAGACAAAGATTTGTCAATTTTGTTGATCTTTACAAAGAACCAATTTTCGGTTTCATTAATTTCCTTTATTAAATTTTCTGTATATTCTCTGTTCTCATCCTTATATTCTTTTCCCTGTTATCTTTGGGTTTGGTTTGCTCTGTTTCTAGTTCCCAAAGTCATAAAATAAGAGTTCTGATTTTACATCTTTCTAGTTTTGTTTTTTTTTTTTTAATACAAGCATTTATAGCTAGAAATTTCCACCTTAGCACTGTTTTCACTGCATCGATAGGTTTTGGTATATTGAGATTTTGCTTTCATTCCTGTTGAAGTATATTCTACTTATGATTTTTTTCTTTGATCCAGTTGTTGTTTAAGAGTGTGTTTAATTTCCACAACAATTTGTGGATTTTCCAGTTTTCCTTCTGTTACTGATTTCTAACTCCATCTATTGTGACTGGAGAAGATAGTCCATATAAAACTGATCTGTTAAAAATCTGTTGAGACTTGGTTTGTGGCCTAGCGTGTGATCTATCCTGGGTGATGTCCCGTGTGGCCTTGAGAAGCGTGTGTGTACACCTGTTATCTCTAATTGGTTTATTGTGTTAGGTCTCCTTTTTCATACTTATCTTCCCTCTGGTGCTTCTGACCACTATTGAGAGATGGAGTATTGAAATCTCCATCTGTCTGTTTCTGTTTCTCCCCTTTGAGCCTATCGATATTTGCTTCGTGTATTTTGGTCCATTATTGGCAGGGGGCGGTGGGGGGCCAGTGTTTATAATTGTTATTGCTTCTTGCTGTATTGAACCTTTTGTTAGTCTCTAATGTCCTTCTCACCTTTTTGATTTAAGTCATGTCAGATTTCCATGCAGCCATATCAAGGGTGCAGGGGTGGGAAGGAGACTCGCAGTCACCCTGCCTTGAGATTAAGCCCTTTACTTAAAGCCACTTGTTGAGCCTCCTCTGTGCCTCCCAGGCCCCATTCTGGGCTTTGGGAAGACACAGCCAGCCGTCTGTCCTCAGGGGCTTCCTGTCAGCCTGGAGGCTCAGCTGGAGGTCAGGACGCCCAGTCAGTGGAGGGGTCTGACCCATCTTTACATTGTTGGGGGTGGGTGTTATGGGGGTGGCCCCTTGGCACTGCCACCGTTAGAGTGGCGGTGACCCCGTTACCCAGGGAAGGGTTCCAGTTATACCTGCGGGTGCCACACAGGACCCAGGCGAGGTCCTAAGGCATGGCATGGGAGCCTCGGCTGGTCTGGGGCTGGGGAGGCGTTTGTTCAATGAGGAGGATGACTGGGAGTCAGCCAACCAAAGAGGGCGGGGAGGAAGAGAGGAGGGAGGTGCAGAGCTGGAGGGTGGGGGGCTGTGGGCCAGGGCGGGCAGGTGGTAGCGATGAGGTCAGGGTCTAAGCCAGGGCTTCAGGGGTCATGATGAGGCCTCTAGATTCCAGCCTGAGACCCAGGCACAGCCTTTGAAAACCAGCTCTCTCTCCCTCACTGGGCACGTGGTCTCTCTGGGTGGCTTCCTCATCAGACTCTGGGCCCCAACTCTGCAGGCTTCTGTGGCAGGGGAGGGACCATCGTTGGTGCAGCCAGTGAGGTCAGGCAGACACCAGGTCTGGGCTTTCTCCGCTTCACGCGGCTGCCTCGGCTGGTTTTCAAAATCCGTAATACCTGGCCTTGGCAGGACACCCCGAGCCTTCAGTGAGTCGCAGTCGTTTCGCAACAGTAACATGAAAGATCACTGATCACAAATCACAGGGCAGATATAATCAGCATAAACAAGTTTGAAACATTGCGAGGCAGGGGCAGGCGCCCCCGCCCCACCCCACTGCCATCTGTGTATGCAGGGCTGCATGGAGGCAGCGGGAGAGGCGTGACTACCTCTGGGCACGGGAGACCCTTCTGAGAGAAGAAATACAGGCACACATTTTACTGAGCTTCGCAGGTTTTGTTTTTTGTTTTGTTTTTCCCCTCTCTTGAAGGTTTGTGGCAACCCCGCCTTAGGCAAGTCAGCCTCATTTTTCCAACAGCGTTTGCTCATTTCCTGTCTCTGTGGCATATTTTGGTAGTTCTTAGAATATTTCAAACTTGTTTATGCTGATTATATCTGCCGTGGTGATTTGTGATCAGTGATCTTTCATGTTACTGTTGCAAAAAGATTGCAACTCACTGGAGGCTCAGATGGGGGTTAGCATTTTTCAGCAAGGAAGTGTTTTTTAATTCAGGTATGTACATTGTTTTAAGACCTAGTGCTATTGCACACGTAGGTGGACTACAGTATTGTGTAAACATGAATTATTTATGGGCAACCACAACAATTGTGTGACTTGCTCCATTGCGATACTTGCTTTCTTGTAGTGTCTGAAACGGAACCTGAGGTATCAGGAAAGACTGAGTCTCAGTGGGGCTGCCTCAGAGCAGCTCAGATATGGGAGGATATTTATTTATTTATCCTGCACTTTAGTGGGGACTGTAGTTAGACTATCTGAATATCCAAAAATAAAAAATGAACTGTAAAGAGTGGGGCAGTCCTGGGCTTAGATCCCTAGTCTGTCTCTTAGCTACGTGACCTTGGGCAATTTATGCTCTTCTCTGCACTCATATTTCTTCATCCATAAAATGGAGCCAGTAACTCAGACCTCACAGCGTGGCAGCAGGGACTGACGCAGTGGTTATAAAACAATCAAGTATGTGGTCTGTGCCCTACGCCATCAAGTCAAAAGTAATTTCCCTTCTTCATTCTTTCTTCAACCCAAGAAGGATAATATGACTCAAGTACAAATATTAACTTGATCAATCAGTAATTATAAACAATGATTCAGAGCAAAGGGGGAAAAATCTTTTTATTTCTTAATATATATAGAACCCCTGTGATTAAAGCTATTGTTTTGACTAGAAAACCAAGAAAACATGATGAGAAAATTACAGAGACGTTTAAGCAGCTACCTTCTATGCAGGTACAGTTATTACGGGAGATTTTAAATATAAGCGATTAGGATTGCTTTCAAAATAGGTACAAATAAAGAGATTAAAATTAGTCTAAACTCTAAAAGGTACACTCACTTCTCCCCAGGATCTGTCAGAGTTCCAGGGAGAAGCTCGGCTGCCTCAGCCTCTGCTGGGCCAGGGGGTCCCTGAAGTTATGGTGGGCCTGGAGCAGCGAGAGTGGGAAGGAAAAGAGTCCTCCATGTCTCTGTCCGTTTCATACATCCCACCCAGCAAGTTCTTCCTGTGTGCCTACTGCGTGCACCTCTTCAGACTCAGATAGTTCAACAGGGAGTTGAACGGAGCCACTGCCCTTTGGACCGCAAATGAACATGTATGTGCGACGTTCAGTCGTCAGGTCACGTCCAGCGCTTCGCAACCCCATGGACTGCAGAACACCAGGCTTCCCTATCCTTTACCATCTCGGCAGAGTCTGCCCAAGTTCATGTCCATTGAATCGATGATGCCATCCAATCATATCATCCTCTGTCATCCCCTTCTCCTTCTGCCTTCAGTCTTTGCCAGCATCAGGGTCTTTTCCAATGAGTCAGCTCTTCACATCAGGTGGCCAAAGTATTAGAGCTTCAGCTTCAGCATCAGTCCTTCCAATGAATATTCAGGGTTGATTTCCTCTAAGATTAACTGGTTTGATCTCCTTGCTGTCCAAGGGACTCTCAAGAGTCTTCTCCAGCCCCACAGTTCAAAAACATCAACTCTTTTCAGCACTCTGCTTTCTTTATAGTCCATATCTCACGTCCATACATGACTACTGGAAAGACCATAGCCTTGACTATATGGACCTTTGTCAACAAAGTGATGTCTTTGCTTTCTAACACACTGTCCAGGTTTGTCATAGCTTTCCTTGTTGTGTGTGGTTTGAGAAGGCCACAAAGATAGTTTGACAGCATGGAGACCTGGGGGACTGAGGCAGGAGGCATAAACAGCAGGTGCAAAGGCCCTGGGGCAGCACCTGCTGGGAAAGTGACAGGGAAGCCAGTGTAGTGGGAGCAAAGTGAACGGGGGGGTGGGGCTGGGTGGGGGAGGCACCAAAGGTGAGGTCAGGGGCAAGGAGGACGGTCAAGGGAGGACTCTGGCTGTGGGCTCGGAGTGGAGTGGGAGCCATCCGAGGCTGTTGTGAATAATGACGGGACCAAAAAGAAAGCCATCAGGCTTTGCAATGATGTGGCCACCGAGGTGAGAGGAGATGATGGCTGGGTGGGGCCGTGCTGTGAGCAGCAGTCAAATTCTGGGTGTATCATGAAAATAGAGCAGATGGGATTTGCCAGTGGGTCAGTGTGGGCCGGAGGGAAAGAGAGGAGTCAGGCCGGCCCCAGGGTGGCTGGGGTGAGGAACCAGCAGAAGAGAGTTGACGTGTCACGAAGTGAAACTGGCCAAGGGCGGTGGGGGAACCAAGAGGTGGCCTTGGACGTGGTATGTTTGCCATGCCCGTCAAACATCCGGGTGGAGATAGGCGCTGAGTCTTGGAGCCTGGAGCCTGGGATAGAGGGCAGGGCGGGGGTTGGAATCTTAGGCTCATCACACACGGGGTGCAAAATGCCACCGGCCTTGTTGCGGGAGGCAGGATGGAGCCCCGCCCACCCAGCTGGTAGAGGCTGGTAACTGAAAGAGACCGGCCAAGAAGATGGAGGAGCCTGGGAGTTCTGAGAAGGCTCCAACTGGAGACCAGAGGAGGAAGAGCCCGAGGGTGGGCTCTTTCCACCGGAGCCTCCTCTGATCTTTGTCCAGGAGGCTGGGATGTGGTGGGAAGACCCCCAGTGCCGGACATGCAGTCACACACTTGCCAGCTGTGTGTGGGCTCCGTGGCAGCAACCCTCCGAGAGCCTCGTCTATAATGGAACGCTAACATCCGTTTCTGTATTAATTTCCTGATCCTCCTGGTCGACACCCCGGAGCTGCTGTTCCCCGTTTCACCATTCCAGTGCCCAGTCTTTGACCCTTGAAAGTAACCAGTAGCTTTAGATTTGCGCAGAGCCTTTGGAGGGAAGTTGAGGGGTTGGGGCGAGGTCAGCAAAGCCCTCAGCCAGGCCGGGCGGGGCCGTTCCCACAGAGCTGCACACCTCGTCTTCTCTGCCAATTGCTCTGCCTCAGCCTGGAGCCTGCCTCATCTTTTTTTGTTTGTTTGTTTCTTTTTCATTGAGGTATAGTTGATTTATAGTGTTGTGTTAATTACAGCTATACAGCAGTGATTCTGTAGTTATACACACACACACATATTCTTTTTAAAAATACCCTTTTCCATCATGGTTTATCATAGGATATTGACCACATTCCCTGTGCTATGCAGTAGGACCTTGTCATTATCCATCCTATATATAGAAGCTTACGTCTGCTAATCCTGACCTCCCACTCCATCCCTCCCCCAGCTCGCCTCTCTCGGCAGCCACCAGCCTGTTCTCTGTGTCCATAGGACTCTGTTTCTCTAGTATTCCATTACACACACACACACACACACACACACACACACACACACACACACACACACACACACACACACACACACACACACACCCACACACACACACACACACACACACACCCCCTTCCTCATCTAGTCACCTGTCTTGTCACACACACACACACACACACACACCCCACACACACACACACACACACACACACACCCCCTTCCTCATCTAGTCACCTGTCTTGTCAATGGACATTTAGGTTGCTTCTTGTGAATGGTGTTGCTGTGAACATAGGGGTGCGTGTGTCTTTGGAAATGGTATTTTTCGTCTGGGCATTTGTCCATCATCGTCATTCTCCTCCGAGTGGAAGGAACCCTTGGCTTGTGATGGAAGCAGTACTCTCAGCACAGGTCCCCTCTCTCGGAGCCATGTTCTGCCTCGTCAGCTTCCGAGCTAGTAAGATCCCTTCTTAAACTGGGGACTGGCCAAGGGCGGTCTGATATCAGGTGAGGAGCCCAGGCAGGGGGCAGGAAGAAGGTCCACTGGGCAGAGGAAGAGCTGGACTTGTCTTTACATAACTGGAATACAACACTTGATGCGAGGAGCCAATTCATTGAAAAGACCTTGATGCTGGGAAAGATTGAGGGCAGGAGGAGAAGAGGGAGACAAAGGATGAGATGGTTGGATGGCATCACTGACTCAACAGACATGAATCTGAGCAAACTCCAGGAGATGGTGAAGGACAGGGAAGCCTGGCCTCCTGCAGTCCATGGGGTCACAAAGAGTCGGACATGGCTTAGTGACTGAACAGCAACCACCACCCTCGATGCCTCACATCCCCTCTCGAGTGTCTGCCCCTCACCTCTGAAATGGGTGTATTTCATGAAACCCCTCAGTGTGATGGCTGTGGGGCCTCTAGGCCCCTTCCTGTCCAGTGCCCCACCTTAGTGGCTTTTCAGTGGCTGAGCATTTGCTGTGTCTTCCTTGAGTCAGAAGAAGCACAGCCATGTACGGGCTGATTTAGCAGTCTGGCAGGCTCCCTGGAGGAAGTGGCTTCCATCCCAGGCATTTTGAATCAGAACCCGGAATGTTCATCTGTTTGGGTCCAGCTGTGGGCCCCTGACACCAGAGCCCTGGTGTGTGCCATCCCAGTCTGTCACCATGGTGCTGCCCAGCATCTCTCTGGCTCAGCCCAGGGGTGGCATCAACTGCTTGTTGAGACCATGCTGGGGACAGCTGGTCCTAGTGGAACCGGGCCGGGTTTGGGAACGAAACTGGGGATCTGATTTTTGTAAAACAACAGTGGCAATAATAATTAACGGTAGCTGCCATTTGTGGAGCTTGTCTCTGAGACGGGGGAGGCACTTCCTATGCCTCTCTAGTCTCATCCTCAGTCCTGTCAGTTAGCATTGCTGTCATCTTACGGGTGAGCCAGCTGAGGCTCCATAGGTTAAATGCTGGCCCGAGATTCCAGAGCAGACCCTGCTGGCTGCAGAGTCCAGGCCTTCCTGTTCCCTGCCACGGCTCCCCCTCAGAGGCTCACCCCCAGAAGGGCACGAGGGCTGCCGTGTTGCCTCACGGCTGAAAGCAGGATCCAGGCTGCAGAGAAGCCCAGACAGAGAGAACGCTCCTCTCACGCCTGACCGAGAAGGTTTCTCTGTTAGGGCTCCAGTGCAGAAAGCGTGGGAGCTGCGCGTTGGTTTGCCCCTTCTCAGGGGAGAGCAGCCGTCAGCTGCCACGGCTCCCTTCCCGTGGGCTGGGCACAGGCCGGCTGCCCTGATAACCGTCTCTCAGTCCTCACCATGGGTCCTCTCTGACCCTCAGTGTTCTCTGTGCGTGCACGCCCAGGTCGCTTCACTTGTGCTCAACTCTTTGTGACACCATGGACTGTAGCCTGCGAGGCTCCTCTGTTCATGGGAGCAAGAATACTGGAGTGGGTTGCCATGCCCTCCTCCAGGGGATCTCCCCGACCCAGGGATTGAAACTCCGTCTCCTGTAGCTCCTGCCCCGCAGGTGGATTCTTTACCACTGAGCCCCTGGGAAGCCCCATTCTCCGCTGTAAGGCAGGCTTATTACTAACCCTCCCTCAGAGGGATGCAGCTGTGGTAACAACTCATTTTAACTTTCCTGCGTCAGAGCCTGCACCCAGCACCTTCCATGTATTTACTCATTGACCCTCTTGACTTTGGGGCTGTCAGGGTACCAGCCTCAGCCTACAGAGGATGGCACAGCAGCGAGGTGGGGGGACCCGCCCTGGAGGGTCTCCTGAGGGCAGGGATGTAAGCCCAGCTGTCCGCCTCAGAGCCACTCAGCTGCTCAGTTAAACGTGATGCTCTAAGAGCCCAGCGTGTTGCTAGGCAAATACTAGGTGCTCAGTGTACGTTAGTTTTCTCCTCTTCAGTGAGCGCTCCGAAGGGATTCCTGCGGGCTCCCACAGGAGCGTCCACTGCCCAGGTTGAGCTCAAGGAGAATTTGTTTCTATAGAACTTCGGTCCCTCTGAGTCTTTTCAGAGCTTCCTCGAGGCCTTGGGCTGGGCCAGCTGGGCCAAAAGCCTCCTCCCCCACGGGCCCCCTCCAACCGAGTGGTGCAGGGAGTCGGGGGCCAGAGCGTGGGCAGCCTTCTGGCCGATGCGCTGGGCCTGCCTTCTCTGCAGAGGTTTCCTTTCCACTCCCTAACCCCACACCCTGCGCAGGGGGCGGGCAGCCCCCGGGAGGAGGGCTGCCCACAGGCAGGGCCCGCAGGGTGAGCGTGGGGTCCTGTGGGAGCAGGACCAATGTGCCCACCCCCATTGGTGGAGGCCCACCTCACACTGTGCTCAGCTTGCACCTGCAGGTGTCTGGGATGTGGATGCATGTGGCAGTGAGTGCCTTCCTGCTGGGGGGCTGAGCCCTTCTTCCTCACAGAAGAGCGAGGCCACATGGGGCTGGATGCCAGGCAAGGCCTCCTCACCTGAAGCCAGTCCCCAAGCTGGATGCTCCCCTGCCTGCTGAGGCCCTGTCTCCCTTGAAGGGAGGAAGTTCTCGCCTTTGGTTTTCCTACTCCTAGCACCTCTGGGAAGCTGGGCTCCCCCAGAAGGAGAAGAGAGGGGGTGCAGAGGGCCCCCATTTGACACAGGTTTGGGTGAAATCAAGGACACGCTTGGGAACTGGACACCCACGATCTAACCCTGGCTCTGCCAGCCTGCCAGCCCAGCGGTTAGGCTTCAGCCAGGCTGTCCTGGCAGAGGACCGCCTCGTGCAGAGGGCAGCGGGCCCCACCTTGTGCCAGGGACAGAGCAGTGAGCCAGGCGCCCTGGTGCCCACTTGACCAGAACTCAGGATAAGCGCAGTGAGAGGGTGGGTGTCAGGGGTCCCAAGGTCACCCACAGATCCAGTGAGTCACTTGGAAAACTCAAAGACCCAGCATAGACTCGCACTCTTGGCTCTGATTCATCCTAGTGGGTGGATACAGGGCAAGGTAAGGAAACAGGAAAGGTACGGGGCTGGGGTCCAGGGCGGTCCAGGTGCAGGCTTCCAAGATCCTCAGCCAGGGACTCAACACCGGATGCTCTGAACGCTCCCAGCATCAGACTGTGGTGTGAAATGTGTCCAAGGTGGGAAGCACTTCAGAGACTACGCAGCCAGTCTCTTTACTGGGGTGGGGGCTGACATGCCAGGCAGCCCCAGGGATGGTTTAGGCCAGAGCTGGAGAGTGCAAATCAACGGCCACACTGCCTTTAGTCCATTCGAAGCTTCTCCAGGGCTTCCCTGGTGGCTCAGCAGTAAAGAATCCGCCTGCCAGCGCAGGAGGTGCGGGTTCGATCCCTGGCTCGGGAAGGTCCCCTGGAGAAGGAAGTGGCAGCCCCCTCCAGTGTTCTTGCCTGGAGAATCCCGTGGAGAGAGGGGCCACCGGTAGGCTACATACAGTCTGTGGGGCTGCAAAAGAGTCAGATAAGCAACAACAGCAGCATCACAAGATACTAACTTGGACCAGAACAAGGTGTCCCCCTAAGCCTTCACTGATTCATCCATAAAATGGACTGCATGCTTGTGGTCAGCAGTTTCCATCCGATGGGGCATCTGCTTCCTGTAAAAACAGCCCGGGAGTGTGTGCCAGGCCTTCGTGTATTTCAGGGAACTGCAAGTTCGGCGACTGTGTGGCCGGTTTGCAGCCTACATCGTTAGCAGTCTCCCAGCCCTGGAGCTGTGCTTTGTTTCCACATCTTCACATTTCCTAATCATTAAAAAAAAATATTTGGCTGCACCAAGACCAGGTCTTGGTTGTGGCACGTGGGCTCTTGAGTTGCAGCATCTGAACTCTTAGTTGCTGCATGTGGGATCTAGATCCCCGATCAGGGATCGAACCTGGGAACCCTACACTGGGAAGGTGGAGTTTCAGCCACTGGACCACCAGGAAGTCCCCCATAGCCCCATCACTAACTCCTGAGCCTTTAGAGACTCAGGGAGGCTTGGGAGAATAAAGCAAAAGGCTTTGACTTCAAAGGACAGGGACACAGGGTTTTATATGTGGTTTCAATCCCCTCTGTTTGATTCTCCTCAATGGACATGAGTTTGAGCTAACTCCCTAGTGAGATAGTGAAGGATGAGGGAAGCTTGGCATGCTGCAGTCCATGGGGTCGCAAAGAGTCGGACACGACTAAGCAACTGAACAACAACAATTTTGAGGGGAACAGATTCGGGAAAAGAAAGGGACTAAAGGTTTGGATAGAGAGAGTTAATCAGAAACTTGGCAGAGGAGCTCAGCAGGAACACCCTGGTCTTAGCTCAGTGAGACAAGTCTAGAACTTCAGGCCCCCAGAGCTCTAAGAGAATAAACACATCCGTGTTGTTGGAAGGGAGCCCGTGTTAGGCAGCTTGTTACAGCAGCTGTGGGACCCGAATACACCACTCTTTCCCCTCTGCCCTTGATTCTGCTCTCTGCCTTGCCGGGTCTCGTTCTGAATCCCCTGCCTTCCAAGGCTCGGTCCAGATGTCGCCTTCGTTGTGACCGGCCCTTCCTGCTGCATCTCTGTGGCAGGCGAGGCACTTTTCTCTGACAGCACTGTCACCGCCTGGCTTGTATGGGGACTCAGGGACAGTTGGTGACAGCTTGTATATCCTCTGAGCTGTGCGCCTTGAAGGCGAAGCCCTCTGGGAATCACTTCTGTCTGGCGCCTTCTATTGGCTCTCTATAAAGTAGGGTTGAATCACTCTCTCCTCCTTGAATATTCATTGGAAGGACTGATGCTGAAGCTGGAGTTCCAGTACTTTGCTCACCTGATAAGAGCTGACTCATTGGAAAAGACCCTGATGCTGGGAAAAATTGAGGGCAGGAGAGGAGGGAGCAACAGAGGATGAGATGGTTGGATGGCATCACCAACCCATGGACATGGGTTTGAGAAAACTCTGGGAGATAGTGAAGGACAGGGAAGCCTGGTGTGCTGCAGTCCATGGGGTCGCAAAGAGTCCAGCTTGACTTAGCTACTGAACAATGACTACTTCCTCTTAAGCCCCATGAACCTGGCCGGCCGATGTGCTCTGCCCAGGCTGTCCGTGTGAGTCCTGCGCTCCAGCAGGAGCTGTGGGGGCCCTGGTCAGAGGGTGGGCCTAATGCCATCCAGCTCTCCGTCCCATGAGTCTCCAGCCAGGGGCCTGGGTGTGCGTTCTGCAGATGCCGGCATTCATCTAGGCAGCTGATGTTTTCCAGGGACGTGCAGTGGGCCAAGTGACGGTGGAAACCTCAGAAAATATGAGAGCTGAGTGCCCGCTCTCCTGGTGTTTTTGGTCTGCTGAGGGCAGCAAAGAAAACAGGTGATTCTAACTATAAGCCAAGGGGTCAGGGCAGAGTTCTCCGATGAAGGGACAGCTGGTCACATCAGGACACCTGGGCAGGTATTCCGACATGAACCAAGCATTGGGGCAGGGGTGGGGGGTGGGACAGGAACAGGTCATGGAATGTCTTGGAACTTACTGTCATGCTTACAGCCAGCTGCTCACTGTAGCATCTGGGTTTATGTTCAGTGATGTGGTTTCTTGAGGACACAGCAGATGGAAAATCCTGGGATCAAATTTTGACCTTTTATTTAACAATTTTCATCCTCATCCTTGTATTGCTGTCTGTTCAGCGTCTACAAGTGAGGCCTCCTCAACAGGCCAGGGCCCCTCACGATGCTGTGTTTTAGTGTCATTCTGGACTCTCCCATGCCTCTGGGAAGGGTTGGAGCAGGGTTCAGGCCTTGCCGTGGGACCCAGTCCTAAGCCTAGGTCTCTTCTACCCCAGGCCTTCCATAGCCAGCCTCAGCACTCTCGACTTCTGCACATGTCTCTGAAAAGAAGACAGAGCACAGGACTTCCCTGGCAGTCCAGTGGTTAAGAATCCACCTTGCGATGCAGGGGACGTAGGTTCAATCCCTGGTCAGGGAACTAAGATGCCCCCATGCCGTGGAGCAACCGAGCCCAAGGGGCTACAAGTACTGAGCGAGCCCAGCACTACCAGAGGGAGGCCACATACCACAAGGAAAGATTGTATGACCAGCTGAGACCCAATGTGGCCAAAAAAGAAAACAGAGCTGCCTAAACCAGCTCAAAGCAGTCCCCATGCCTGGCATTTTGGTGTCCTGGATGCTATTCAGGAGCCACTGGAGACGTCAAGCAAAATCTGTCCCAGCGTTTCGCTTGAAACATGTCGGGTGATGAGCAGACGGCTCATTTCTGTTTGCTGTCAAGTGCTGGTAGAGGAGGAAGCCTTTCCTGGTCCCTGCATTTGGGGCCAGCCAGCCAGCCCTGCCTCCGTGATACCATGCATCCATTGATGGATGAGATCCAGCTGGGATCAGACAGCCAGAGAGTTCACAACAGAACTCAGTAAACCGTGGCCCACGAGCCAAGTCCCACCCACTGCCCATTTTTGTAAGTAAAGATTTGTTAGAACACAGTCACTCCCGTTTATTTACATGCTGTCTGTGGTGCTTGCATGCGTCATAGGCAAAGCTGAGCAGTTGCCGCAGAGGCCAGAGGGCCTGGGAAGCCTGAAATGCTTCCTCTCAGCCCCATTGGAGAGGAAGCTGGCCAGGCTCCCACTGGGGCTGATCTATGTGTGCGTGCGTGCGTGCTCAGTCGTATCTGACTCTTTGGGACCCCACAGACTGTAGCACCCCGGCTCCTCTGTCCGTGGGATTTCCCTGGCAAGAATACTGGAGTGGTTGCCATTTCCTTCTCCAGGGGATCTTCCCGACCCAGGGATCCAACCCGCGTCTCCTGCATTGGCAGGTGGATTCGTTATCCCGGGAAGTCCCTCATCTGTGTACAGTGACGTAGAAAATCCCCAGGATATATCATTAAGAGGAAAAAGCAAGATGTAGCACAGTGCCTACATTTTCACTTTTAGAAACAGCCAAGAAAACATACCTGTGTTTTGTGTGTGAGTATGCATGTGCATACACACCTGTGTATGTGCTTTATGTCAGGAATCTGGAATCTAATGCCTGATGATCTGAGGTTGAGATGATGTGATAATAGAAATAAAACAACAACAAGTGTGATAAACTTGACCCACCCCACCCCCAGTCCGTGGAAGAGTTGTCTTCCATGACACTGGTCCCTTGTGCCAAAAGGCTGGGGACCGCTGCTGCTCTGTGTGATGAATAGCCCTGGAAAGATTACAGAGTCACCGTGGAGGATGGGGGTGGGGGAATTTGCTTGTTACATGTTTCCTCTACATATATACTTTTTCATTTTACACCACTTTCTATGGTCCTTATTCAAAACTTTCTATGTTCCTTGTTCAAAAAATGAAATAATTTTGTTTAAAAGGTAAATTGAAGCCAAAGAGTTAATATAAAGAAGGTGGAGGAACGAATATCTTTTGCCTTATTTTCTTTAGCTTTTTAGGAAGACAGAGCTACTTTTTTTTTTTTTTTTTTTAAATGAAGTGAAGTTGCTCAGTCATGTCCGAGTCTTTGCTACCCCATGGAGAATAGCCCACCAGGCTCCTCTGTCCATGGGATTTTCTAGGCAAGAATACTGGAATGGGTTGCCATTTCCTTCTCCAGGGGATCTTCCCAATCCAGGGATCGAACCCAGGTCTCTCACGTTGCAGGCAGATGCTTTAACCTCTGAGCCACTAGGGACCTCTCAATTCAAATGACATTTTCACAACAGACTCTGGGAAGAAGACTCTGTGGAAGAAACTCAGGATTGCCAGTTATACGGAAGTGGAAATAAATCTCCAGTTGACTCACAGAGGTAGAAAGGCTTAGGGCACAGTGGGAAGTGATCTAAGTATTTCTCCATCTGAGGACAAAGGATCTGTGCTCTTGAGTGAGTGCGTCCTGGTGGGGAAAGCAAAGCTGCTTCATCTTCCGGTCATGAGGCCTGACCTGGAGTGATGAAACCAGGGTCCATAGCTGCTGGGAAAGTATCAGAAACCACTGGGGACCCTCCATGAGTCTCTTCCACCAGCAAAACTCCATGCACTGTGCTCACATCTGCCCTCTTCCAAGGGTGGTTCAAATCATTTCACCAGGAAGTTCTGACACTCTCCAGTGTTCCACCAGTTCGCCAACCCATCAGAAACCTGCCTTTGACCTCAGATAGAAAAGGGCAGTGTTCTCTCTTTTAAAAAGTGTTTATTTATTTGGCTGCACTGGGTCTTAGCTACGGCATATAGGATCTTTGGTTGTAGCATATGAACTCTTAGTTGCCGCATATGGGATCTCGTTCCCTGACCAGGGATCAAATGTGGGTCCCTTGCACTGGGAGTTCGGAGTCTTAGCCAGTGGACCAGCGGGGAAGTCCCTCTTCTCTCTTTAGCTGGTCTCTATGTTTGCAGCTCTCAGCCCTGGCCCAGCACACTTCTGGATAATGCAGAGGCCCTGCCCCCTGCCATGTGGCCCTGGTGGAGGGAGTGTGGCCTTGGCAGCAGACTATAGCACGGAGTATGGGGCTTCCCAGGTGGCGCCAGTGGTAAAGAACCTGCCTGCCAAGCAGGAGCCATAGGAGATGCGGGCTTGATCCCTGGGTGGGGAAGAACTCCTGGAGGAGGGCATGGCAACCCACTGCAGTACTCTTGCCTGGAGAATCCCATGAACAGAGGAGCCTGGGGGGCCACAGTCCATAGGATTGCAAAGAGCAGACACGACTGGGTGACTAAGCACAGTGGCCTTGGCAGCAGGCTGTAGGGAGCATGGGATTTATTCCGAGCGCAGTGGACAGCCTTTGAGGGGCTATAAGGGGAGTGAGCTACGATCAGCCTTCTGTCTTAAGAAGTTGTCTAAACCTGGTTAGAGGTGACCATTCTGACACCATTAGCCGTCTCTCATCAGAACCACCGCGTCGTGCAGGCTGGGCCTGGGGTGCAGGCTGGGGTGGTCATGGACACCTGGCTCCCAGCTCTGGGATCCTTCTGGGAGTTTTTTAATCCTTAGCCATTCCCGACTGCAGTTCTTCCTAGGGGCAGTGCCGGAGGACGAGGACTCTACGAGACCACTGTTGCCTGGAGGTTGTCACTCAGGCTGTGCAGGAGGGCAAAGTCGAGAGTGGGGCAAACATGGGTGGAAATGCGCCAGGGCTGGGAACTGAGTGACAGGGCAGATGGAGAAGACGGTCCGGTCTTCCCGGAGCTTGCTGGGGGTGAGAAATTGATCAGGTTACCGGCAGATCTGGTCACTAAAAGCTCATTTCTATGCGCTCCTGCTAGTTGAGGCTGCCCCGGTTTCCCTCAGGTCTGGGGGTCTCAGCCTGTCCCAGCTGGTGTGCACGCCGTCCCCGAGTGGGAGAGTGGACCCTGCTGAAGCTGGGGGTCTCCAGGCAGCAGCTCAGGGCTTTTTCGTGGACTGTTGTGTTTTTCAATTGTGTTTTTCATTAAATGAGTGATGTGTTTTAATTGAAAGGGTTTAAATAACGTGAATATACAGAACAAGCACAAATACGGCCCTTCACCACCATCCTTCAGGGCTTCCCTGGTTCCTCGGTGGTAAAGAACCCACCTGTCAATGCAGGAGACACAGGTTTGACCCTTGGGTTGGGAAGATCCCCTGGAGGAGGGCATGGCAACCCACTCCAGTATGCAGACTCCCATGGAAGGAGGAGCCTAGTGGGCTACAGTCCCTGGGTCACAGAGAGTCGGACAGCACTGAGAGCACGCACGCACGCACACCCTCATCCTTCTGGCCTTTGAATTAGATGCATATTTATGTGCACATGCATTTTGAGGTTTTTTTTTTTTTCTCTATAAACAGCATCCCACCCTCTCTTGTTCTGTAACCTGTTGTCACGTGATCGTACCGTGGACATGTCTTTTGTCGCCGCACGTTGTATTCTTTGTGACGGCAGCGCTGCTGTTTGCGCCGGTGCCATTGTGCATTTACTGTGTCTCCTGCCTCCAAGCAGGGTGGTTCCATACTTTCTCAGTAGAAACCACACTGCCTTGAACATCCTTACACCCAGTGCCTCTGTAGGAGTGGCCCTTAGAAGTGGCATTCCTGAGTCAGGGTTTGCACAAGCATATATTTGTGTGTGTAAACATGCACATGTGTGAACTCATAGCCCCCTCAACTTTGCTAAAAGTTTCCACTGGTCTGTACATTTGTGACCACGACCCCCCCTTAACTTCTCAGCATCCGTAGCAAAGCTTGCTAGTGGCCATCTTCCACCTTTTGCCGGGACGGCTAATGAGGGTGGCTCTCTGGATGCGCTGGGTCCCCCAGCAGCACTCATTCATTCCTCAGGTGGTCACTGAGCTGTCCTGTGTCGTTGTCTCTCTACACGCTGGGTGACAGCCAGATTCCAGACCCTTATCGACATCACACACCACGCGAGTGTGGAGTAGGGGGGGGGGGAGAGCGTGGCGGCAGGGAAGGTGGCCCTGAGAACATCCCAGAAGAGGAGAGACCTGGAGGAGGAGGGAGAGAGCCAGGCCAAGAGCCCTCCTTGCTGTGGGAGTGAGGAGACAGAGGAACTGCGAAGGCCCTGGGGCAGGCGCGTGCCCAGCTCTGCTGAGGAGCCCTGAAGCGGGGGGCTGGAGTGGGGAAGGGGACTGCCGAGTCAGCGATGGCCTGGGAGAGCGGCGTGTCCACGGAAGGCAGGAGACTGGCAAGTTTGGGGCAAAAGAGCGCTGTGATCAGGCTTGTTTTACCTGCTGGATTGCTCACACCAGAGGAGAATAGCTGCAGGCAGAACACGGGAGGAAGGGATGGGCCGGTTCAGGCCAGAGGAGATGGTGCCTGGGCCCATGAGGATACCTCCCCAAGAGCAGGGGCTCTGTCTGCCACGGGGCACATAGTAGGGCTTCAACAAATAGCAGAATTACTGAAAAACCTGAAAACCTGTTTGCTTCTCTACTGTCCAGCGCTCACGGCATCCTCTCCCCGAGCACCACTGGGCGGTAGCCTCTTTCTGGTTAGTTCGTAGGAGCCCCGCACAGACTGGACATTTCAGTCCCCACCTCCTCCCAGTGCACCTGCCGCTAAAGGGAGTCACAGCTCTGTCTTTGCGTATCTCTGCGTGTGACGTTAGGTCTGCTCACAGCGGCTGGTATCCCAGCCCAGCATTCTCTCTGCAGCCGTCCATTGTCACTACCGTAGCTTCTGCCTGAGGGACAGACTTGGGTGATGCTCTGGAGGCTGTTATTTCCAAGTCTCATAAAAGTGATTTCACCTCCTCTGCTTTCTGTGAGAGACATGAACACAGGTTATTACTTGTCTTTTCAAATTGAACCACGGAGCCATTAAATGACTTTTTCACAGGCACACAGCTGGTACATCGCAGAGTCAGGTATCAACCCAGGGCTTTCCGGTTCCAAGGCCCGGGTTCTTATGGAACATGCTGCTGCCTCCTCTAGGTGAGGACAAAACACTGTCCGACCTGGAGGACAAGTCTGGTGGGGATGAGCTTGGCCTTTACAGGCCACTTTGACATCGCCCAAAGGTTAAGTGGACCAGGCACAGTTCTAGGCATTGGGATTTGGGTGGTAAAGATGCCGCTTCAGAAAGTGACAGGTGCTATAAAGAAACCAAAACAGGGTAACTGGCAGTGGCTGAAGTGAGACTCAGAGGAGGACTTCCAGGCAATCCAGGGGGTCCCAGTGCAGCTGGAGGAAGTAAGGACGAGTTGTAAGGATTTGACCGCGTGCAGAGGGAAGCCATGGAGGAGGGGAAATGGCGGGGTGACTTTGAGTTGCAGAGGAATCAAGAGGAAGCAGGGAGAGCACGTGGGAATCTGTCCTAACAGTCCAAACAAGAGGTGGTGGTGGCCGGACCTACGATGTTACAGCAGAGTGGACTGTTGAACGTGTATCTACAGGTGGAATCCAAAGGGCCCCTGCTTGGATTGGGTCAGGAATATAAGGGAGAGGGAGAAGCCAGGGCGATGCATTAGGTTCTGTTTTTCACAGTGAATAGGGTGGGGGAACTGCAGCAGTTACTAAAGCGAGGGCCAGAGAAGGGGAAAATCAGAATTCACATTTGGGCCACGTTTAGGACAGGAATGCCTATCGAACATCCATGTGGAAATGCCAAAAATTCCATTGGGCCCATTAACTCTGGAGCACGAAGGCAGAAAGGCTAACGTGTAAGTCTGGGAATCTCTGGCATTTAGACACGTGTGATCCCCTAGGTCTGGATGAAATCCCACATAGGTGCTGTTGACAGAGCCTAGGAGAGAACCCCGGCCCACGATGCTCGGAGAGGTTGGCCTTAAGTAGGAGCAGGGCCGGGTGATCCTGTGTCGGGGAGGAGAGGAGCCAGAGCACCCCGTTTCTGGGTGAACTGCCAGGCAGGGCGGGTCAGGGATGGCCTGGGAAGAGGGAAAAAATGAAAGTCACTTTTGTGGGTCGGGCCCAGTGGGGTTAGCCATGAACTGCAAACATAGCCAGTAGCCTCATCCTAGGCTTTTGTTCTCCCAAAAGGGATTTTGTTCTGCTGCTTGGCTTAACTAGCGTGGCGTTTGGCCGGGCTTTGTGACGGGGAAGAGCAGCCGTGAGGGGATGGGCAGTGATCACCATGGAGATGTGATGCGGGCTGACGTGTGAGGAGGGGACTGAGACAGGGTCAGTGGCGGGATTCAGAGAGGGGGCTTCAAGAAGGACTGAGAGAGGGTTCCTAAAGAGCAGGAGCAAGAATCATCTAGCCCCTTTTCTGAAGAGCCTCTCGGGTAAGATCCCCAACCTAGGACATGACTTATACAGACCTCTTGAGATGTCAGTCGAGTCAGATCAGGAGCCCCGGAACCCCGACTCTGAGTAACACCCTGCTCTGGATAAAGGAGCTGTAACTGCAGAGGCTCCCAGCCAGGCACCCAGTGCAACCCCGCCAGCCTCAGGGCCACCTGTAGCGATCAGAATCTCATCCATCATGGTTTTGTGTCTTGAAGGGATGAAAGCTGGCATGTCTGGGCTCACAGGTGGACAGTACAGTGTGTATGTGGACTTGCGTGATCTTCCTGGAAAACTAGGCTGAATGCATCTTTACATTTTTAATAGCATAATTTATCCCAGGGACATGCCTGCCCCCCATCCACCTGTCACTTTCTTTACCTCCTCCCCACCCCAGCTCAGCCGCTCCCCGGAGTCCAGTTTCCAAGCACAAATGAAACCCGCTCTCACTCCCCCATCCGATTGGTCATGGAGCCTTAGGGATGCAGTCTCTTCAGCACCTCCGGAGCATCATCCCAACCTTGCTACTTTGCCTTGCCCCATCTCAGCTCTTTCCTCAGGACCCTCCTCTCAGGGCAAGGTTGCACCAGCCCCAAAACAGGGGTCCCTGTCCCTGGGACTCAGCTCTGTCCCACGGCTCCCAGCTCCATCAGGAGATCTTTAGAAGCTGTGCCTTTGAAGTAGGTTCCACCCCTCCTGCAGCCCCCCGCACCCCCGACAATCCTCTGCCCCACGAGGCAGCCCCTGCCAGTCCCGCCCCCCGCCACCAGAGCCCGCATTGACGGAGAGCATACCCTGGGTTGTCCTGTTTAACCCCACAGCCCCATTTGTGAATGGCAACCATAGATTAAGAGCCTTTGCCTAGAACAAGACCAAGAAATTTCTTAAAATAGGTGACTGTAGAGAAGATGCAGAGATGGGGGTGGGTGGAGCATGAAAAGGCTCATTCAAGGCAAGTAAACTCACAAACTGTAGAGTCTTCCCAGAGCCTTGGAGCCTTCTCTGCCCCCCAGCCCCCCGCAAATACCGCCCCTGTCACCTGCCACCCAGCCCAGAGGCTGAGAACACGGGCCTGGACTTCCGTCCTCCTCTGTGACACAGGACTCGCGTGAGATCGCACAAGTCCCCGCAACTCAGGAAGCCACCCTCCACGGCAGCTTCTTGAGTTTTCACACGTGAAACGGGACCTTCCCTCCCAGGGTTGGTGGGAGGAGAGCTTCGTAAAGTAACACTGCTGAGCCCTGCACCTGCCACCCAGCAAGCCTGCCGTGAGCGGATGTGGTAGATTACACGTCGTCACTGTCACCCGTCTTTTCCAGGACACAGCGCCAACATCTGTGGCATTCTGCGAGCAGGATGCCTTGATTTAAAAGGATGTCAGATTTCAAAGCAGGTCTCTCTAGGAAGTAGCCATTTTTTATATTGAAAGATCCACTATGAGAAATGCACATAGACAGTGGCCTGGAGAACCTAGTCTTGCAAGGAGAGCTGTCATCCATGGAGGGCAGGGTTTCAGGCTGTCTCTGTTCCCGTCTTCATGCCTGTGCGCGCTGGTTCCATTTCTCCCCTGCAGTGAGCCTGGGTCGCTCCTCTTTAACTTTTGTTAATGACAGGAGGCTTCTCTACACCCTCCTGCTCACACCGCCGCCCCCGCCCCCTCGCCCTCTTTTAAAATCTGGCTGTGCCGGGTCTCAGTTGCCACATGTGGGCTCTAGTTCCCTGACCAGGGAGGGAACCTGGGCCTCTTGCATTGGGAGCATGGACGGAGCCTTAGCCACTGGATCACCATGTGAGTGACCCCTCCTTCTTCCCTTTCTAACTTGTGTGTGTGTAACCCCCAGGCCAGAACTCGGCGTGAAAAGCTGAAAGCTGAAATGTTAGAAATCTGTCAACAGAGAGTAGCAATTCCATCAGAGCACTACTGAAATCATGCAAGAAAGATCTTGAGAATATAGTACGGCATTCGCTGAAATGGGGTGTGCGGTCCTCTGGTGATAGACGTGCCCTCCCCAGTTCAAGTTGTTCCCAAAGATTAGACCATCAATGCTGAAGGCACAGCCGCTCGGACGGCAGCTCCCAGCAAATGGAGTATTGACTGGCCCTCGAAAGCCACTTCCTAAGTGAAATGAACAGCAAATCTCTCCTTGAAATCACTTTCACTGATGAGTGGTTGAGACCATCAGATCAGTTTCACCCATGTGCTGGGAACGGGAACACCATGCCAGTGTGCCCCCAGAGGCTTATTAAAAGGAACAGCCCTCCCCTCTCCAGGGCTCCTGGCAGGGGCCACTTTCCACAAGGTTGGACTCCCTCGGTGCCTTGATGGTGGCCAGCACTGGGGAGTGAGTTTCCGAACAAATGCTGAACACATCTCAGGAACGGGAGAGCAGGCAGGACGAAGGGGCTCCTTGGCTCAGTTCTGGTCCCCCATCCCCACGGGAGAGGAGAGGAAAGGGGTACCCTGGAGATGTCTCCATGGGCAGCCATCAGACCTCAGGAGGCTGTTTGTCCACCGCCTTCCAGCTGAAGGCCCGGTTCTAGCTGAGCTGAGTGCTACGTGTAAGGTGTCAGCCCTGGGGAAGCCACATCCCCAGAAAGGTCCCTAACCCCATGACAGGGGGTGTCCCTGCAGCTCAGGACAGCCACCACCTTGCGGGCTTGGGGGAGGGGAAGCCACGGCACCATTGCCTTCCTGGTTTCCTGCCCGCTGGTTGGAACTGAGCCTCCACGGCCCCAGAAATGGCTCCAGCAGCCCCACAGGGTTGACAGGGCTCGGTGATACCTGGGCACAGTTCCCTCCGAGAGAGAGTGAGCCACACTGGAGGTTGGCCAAAGCCGAGTTGAGAAGCAGGTGAAGAGAGGGGACATTTACTAAGCATCCTCTCTGGCAGGCTAGCCACCCGAGCACAGAGTGCGTCCCTCAGCTGTCAGCAGCCTGCCAGAGAAGATCCTGTAATACTCTGCTTCTTTTTTTTAACATGTGCCATTTTAAAAACAGCCTTACTGAGATAGAGTTCACATACAATTCACCTGTTTAAAGTGTACACAAGTCAGTAGTCTGTAGGGACTTCCCTGGTAGTCCAGTGGTTAAGAATCTGCCCTGTAGTGCAGGGGACGCAGTTCAGCCCTTGGTCAGGAAACTAAAATCCCACATCCGTGGGGCACTAAGCCTGTGTCACAGCTACTGAGCCCGTGCACCCCAACTGGAGAGTCCGTGCTCTGCAGTGAAAGGTCCCACATAACGCAACCCAGATCCCACTGACTGTAGCCAGGACCTGATGCAGCCACATAATTACATTTTTAAAAATCAGACTTTAGTATATTCACACATATACACAGCCATTGCCACCGTTGTTTTTAGTACATCTTTATCACTTAGAAGAGAAAGCCCACACCTTCCTTGCTCCTGGAAACTACACACGTTTACTTTGTCTCCTGAGGTTGTCCTGTTTTGGACTTTCATGCAAATAGAATCATCATGTGGATCTTTGCATCTGGCATCTTCACCGAGCACCGCTGCAAGGCTCATCCATGCAGTAGCGCATGGAGAGGGCAGTGTTTTCTCTCCTCTCGTGGGGTTTTTCACCTTTGTTGTTCAATCACTAAGTCGTGTCCAGCTCTTTGTGACCCCATAGACTGCAGCACACCGGGCTTCCCTGTCCATCACCAACTCCCAGCACTTGTTCAAACTCATGTCCATCGAGTCAGTAATGCCATCCAACCAATCTCATCCTCTGTTGTCCCCTTCTCCTCCTGCCTGCAATCTTTCCCAGCATTAGGGTCTTTTCTAATGAGCCAGCTCTTCGCATCAGGTGGCCAAAGTATTGGAGCTTCAGCTTCAGCAGCAGTCCTTCCAATGGACATTCAGGGTTGATTTCCTTTAGGATTGACTGGTTTGGTCTCCTTGTCTGAGTCAAACCGACATAAGATGGAAGAACAGGGGAAGCTCACCCAGGTTTGTAGAAGGGTCGTGTGACAGGGGAGCCTTAGTAAGGAAGTGAAGACCCAAAGAAGTGGCCTGGCCAAACCTACCTGCTAGTTCTTGAGCTGATTTTATATTATGTGAACAGGAAGGATTAATTGTGAAAAAGTAACTAAACTCTGTGAGTAGAGCCAAGGAAGACAGTAATTTTAACAAGACCTTTTGTACAGAATTCGCTCCACCTCAACTTCTCATCCTCAGCAGCGAGAACGTGACTTTCCTTCTGGTATGGTGAGGACATCTTTCACTTGGGAATTCTATCTCCTGCTTTAGTGAAAAATGGGAAGGTCAGAGTATTTCCTTGCATTCACTTCCTTTCAAGTGCCTTTAAACCAAAACAGTCAGTATGCAGAGCGGCCTTTGGCGTGTGGTATATTCTGCCGCCTTCAGCCATCTCAACGATTCATGCCTCCTGTGGCTGAGTAAAATTCCATTGTGTGGATAAACCACGTTCTGTTCATCCATTCCACCGATACACATTTGAATTATTTCTAAGTTCTGGCTGTCATGAACGATGCTGTTTTCCGCATTCATGTACTAGTTTCTACGTGGACATGTTTTCATTTCTCCAGGGTATATACTGAGAAGAATCACCGGGTCACGTGTTCATTCTGTGTTTAACCATCTGAAGAATTGCCAGGCTGTTTTCCAAAACTGCACAATTTAGTGTCCCCACCGGCAGTGTGGCTGGGTTCTGATTTCCCATCTTTGCTGGCACTTATTATCATCTGTCTTTTCAACAGTCACCATCCCAGTGGGTGTGAAGTAGTGTCTTATTTTGTTGGGGTTTTTTAAGTATTTACTTTTGGCTGTATTAGGTCTTAGTTGCGGCTTGTGGGGTCTTCTCTGAAGCGCATGGCCTCCACACGGCGCACGGCTTCTCTCTAGTTAAAGCACGCGGGTAATTGTGGCTCTCAGGCTTAGTCGCCTCAAGGCATATGGGATCTTAGTTCCCTGACAAGGGATCACCTTCCCCCCACACCGGAAGGCGGATTCTTAACCACTGGCCCACCAGGGACGCCCCTCCTATTGTGGTCTTGATATACGTTTCCTGATAAGGATGGTGAGCATCTCTTCATGTGCTTGCTGGTCCTCTGTGTAGTGGCTATTCACATCCTTTGCCCATTTGTTAATTGAGTTGTCTTTTCACTGTGATGTGATCCCTTCTTACAGGTGAGGAATCTCAGTCCCAGGGGAGCGTCGGTGGCCATCCAGGCAGTCAGTTGGTAAATGACAGAGTCTGAGATTTCTGTCCCCATGGTCCCTGCCTTTCTTAGCTGTGGAAGGGGATGAGGTCACTGTCTCCTGGGAGACCCAGAGTGGTTGCAAGGTGCTCCGTCATGAGGAAAAGGCAGAGTTTTTTTTTTCCTTTATATATTTTATTGAAGCATAGTTGCCTTATAATGTTTCAGGTGCACAGCATAGTATTTCAGTTACACACACACACATATTATTTTTAAAATTATTTCCATTACAGGTTATTATCACATAGTTCCCTGTATATACAGTAAACCTTTGTTGCATATCTATTTTTTTTAGTATCTGTTGATTTTTAATATTCTTTTTAAAATTTAAATTTATTTTAATTGGAGGCTAATTACTTTACAATATTGTATTGGTTCTACCACACATCACATGAATCTGCCACGGGTGTACATGTGTTCCCCATCCTGAACCCCTCTCCCATCTCCCTCCCCGTTCCATCCCTCTGGGTCATCCCAGTGCACCAGCCCCAAGGATCCTGTATCAAACCTGGACTGGCGATTCGTTCCTTATTTGATAGTATACATGTTTCCATGCCATTCCCCCAAATCATCCCACCCTCTCCCTCTCCCACAGAGTCCAAAAGACTGTTCTATACATCTGTGTCTCTTTTGCTGTCTTGCATACAGGGTTATCGTTACCATCTTTCTAAATTCCATATATATGCGTTAGTATACTGTATTGGTGTTTTCTTTCTGGCTTACTTCACTCTGTATAATAGGGTTGTTTAATCCACCTCATTAGAACTGATTCAAATGTATTCTTTTTAATGGCTAATACTCAATTGTGTGTATGTACCACAGCATTCTTATCCATTCGTCTGCTGATGGACATCTAGGTTGCTTCCATGTCCTGGCTGTGGAAGGGGATGAACAGTGCTGTGATGAACCTTGGGGTACACATGTCTCTTTCAATTCTGGTTTCCTCGGTGTGTATGCCCAGCAGTGGGATTGCTGGGTCATAAGGCAGTTCTATTTCCAGTTTTTTAAGGAATCTCCACACTGTTCTCCATAGTGGCTGTACTAGTTTGCATTCCCACCAACAGTGTAAGAGGGGGTTCCCTTTTCTCCACACCCTTTCCAGCATTTATTGCTTGTAGACTTTTGGATCGCAGCCATTCTGACTGACGTGAAATGGTACCTCATTGTGGTTTTGATTTGCATTTCTCTGATAATGAGTGATGTTGAGCATCTTTTCATGTGTTTGTTAGCCATCTGTGTATCTTTGGAGAAATGTCTGTTTAGTTCTTTGGCCCATTTTTTGATTGGGTCGTTTATTTTTCTGGAATTGATTTTTAAATACAGTCTTTCTCAGCCAGGCTTCTTAAGACTGAAGTAAGATTTTCATGTGGTAGCATTTCCCCTTTTCGTTATATAGTTTTGTGAGCTTTGAAGGATGCGCAGGGTCACAGCACCACCGGAGCAGCCACCAGGACCCCCAGTGCCCGGCTGCAGCCAGTCTCTGGCACCCGCCGCTGTGGCTTCTGTCCCTATACTTTTGCCTTTTCCAGAATGTCTTAGGAAGGAATCAGGTGGAGTGTAGCCTCTGAGTCTGGCTTCTGTCATTTAGCAGAATGCCTTTGAGATTTACCCATGTTACCAAGAATACACCTTTTGAAGGCGGGAACAACCATTTGGGGTTGTAAATGAGCCAGTGGTGATATCTAGGAAATGTTTTTTTTCTTTAATGTTAATATGCTTAAATCTGTGTTTATGGATGATTTTTGTGTAAGCAAAGAAACCCAAAAACAGAGGTAAAGAAAAATCTTGGGCATTATATAAGAGGTGTGCAGATAATGAGGGGTGGGAGGTTGAAAGCATCAAAGATGATAAGGCAGTATTCAGGAAACATGGCTCCATGTTCCCATGACAGCTCTGGGCAGGGTGACCCTGGTCTCCAGGATAAAGAGCCCATGGCCCTGAGAATCATATCCCCAACGTGGCATGCTCCGCCATCACTGACCCTGGTACCAGAGGAGCCTCAAGGTCATCTAGACCATTGGTTCTGACAGTCCCATGTGTGGTCTGGAACTTGTCCCAGAGGGAGTGTTCTCTAAGCGGGAGAAACCACAAGCAAAGTAGGAAGATCTCCCCTAACCTTTGCAAATAGTTGGATTGTGTATTCTGTCTCCTTAGTTGGCAAATTGACAGCCTGAGGTTGAGTTTTGTTGCCATTAAGAAGTCATCTCAAGACTTCTTTGCTGGTGGTCCAGTGGTTAGGACTCTGCATTTCCCCTGCAGAGGGTGCAGGTTCGGTCCCTGGTGGTGGAACTAAGATCCTTCATGCTTGTGATGTGGCCCCCCAAAAGTCATTGCTTGCCACAGGCTGACTGGGTCCCCGCCTTTGCAAAGGTAGTTTGTAGAACTCGTGTAGACCAGAGGTGTCTGCATCATCTGGAGGCCTTCCTGGCCCACACAGACTTGGGCAGCTGCCGGCCCACCTGTCTTGCTCCCCATGGAGTCTTTTGCTGACTGCTCTTCCTGCCCAGAAAGCCCTTTCCCTCCCCACCTACTCCACTGAGCCTTACTGCCCCCCCGCTCCCCTACCTCAGTGCTCAGGACCCCTCCAGAGACCCTTCCAGCCCCTGACTCTACCGCTGTGTATATTCTTCATTTCATCATTTATTTCCCCCTCTCCCTCCGCCACCCTTGCCCCTGTTTTGAATAACTTGAGGGTAGAAACTGACTGTTGTCTTGATGTCCCTAGAGTTTAGCACAGGGTCTGGCCTTATCTCAAGGGAAACAGTGGTTTGATCTTCCTTTATAGGAGGGTCACGATTTTTCCGCCCTTGTCCCCGATGGATCCACCTGTTTGCTCACTTATTTCCTTAAGCTGTCTAGAAACAGCCCTGCCAAATCCCACGTCTCTTCTGTCTCTGTAAATTTTAGGGCTCCTCTTCCAGAAAACCTAGTCTGATCTCTTCAGAGAAGGTTTCTTTCTGTCTCCTGCCCCCAGGACAGACAGATGGAAGAGTTGAGCTGTACTGGAATAAGGAATGGGAGGTATATATATATATTTTTTTTTTGCCCATGCCATGCAGCTTGTGGAATCTTAGTTCCCCAACTAGGGATCTGACCCACACCCCCTACAGTGAAAGTCTTAACCACTGGACCACCAAGGGACTCCCTTGAGGTTTATTTCTATCATTTGTAAAATGTTTATAAAAGCTTCTGCCCACTTCCTATGATATATTGATGCCTCAGCCATCAGAGTTCTTAAGATTTTGCTGGCCAGAATTTGCCTGTGCCTCTGAATTTTATGTCAGAGATCCTGGGGTCTTGAAGGAGCCAGTTATATTCCTATTTATAACAGGCTCAATCCATATGTGTTGAATGATACATGAACAGTAGGGAGAACCAATATTATACCCATTTCACAGATCAGAAAACTGAGTCTTGGGGAAGTGATGTATCTTCCTCTAAGGTCCTATGGGGTCTAAGTGAAGGTGCCTAGGTTTTCTGCTTTTGAAAAGAATTTCTATTATTCCATACACCTTTAGGATCTATTCTTAGGATGGAAGTGGGGCCTTTCTTGCCCTCCATACCCCCCTTTTCTTGTCTGCAAAATTGGGGTAGATGTGTGCTCAGTCTTGTCTGACTCTTTGCAACCACTTGTACTGTAGCATGGAATTTTCCAGGCAAGAGTACTTGAGTGGGTTACCTTTGCCTCCTCCAAGGGACCTTCCCAACCCAGGGATTGAACCCATGTATCCAGCATCGGTAGGCAGATTCTTTACCACTGAGCCGCCATGGAAGCCCTGGGGTAGACAGACCTTCCACATTAAAACAGAATCGGGTAGATGAGGAACGTAATTTTGCCTTGCTCAGTGGTTCTGCTCCTGCCCAAACCCAGAGTCACCAGCCCGCTTTATTATAACATCATCGCCAGCAGGAGGTAAAAAGAGCTTCTTGGTGGCCTGATTTCTATTGATGGGGCCAGGTGAGAAACACACCCCTCCTTTAAATCTCAGTAGTGCAGGTGGCTCACAAAGGCTATAAACGATCAGGAGAGACCAGCGTTCACACACACACACCAGCACCCACCGCCCCCCTCCCGGGTGTAAAACACACACAAGCCCCCACCTTCCCTCTCCCAGGTGTAAAACCCATAGCTAGTGGGAAGCTGCTGTATAACACAAGGAGCTCAGCTCCACGCTCAGATGGTCCAGGAGCAGGAGGGAGATTCAAGAGGAAGGGGATATATGTAGCTGATTCATGTTGCTGTACAGCAGAAACATTGTAAAACAATTACACTCCAATTTAAAAAATTAAATACAGGACTGTTGACTGTAGGTAGTGTTGTACAGATCTCGAACTTACTCATCCTTTTAAAAATTTAAAGATTCTTTTCCCATATAAGTCATCACAGAATATTGAGTAGAGTTTCCTCTGCTATACTGTAGGTCCTTGTTGATTATTTCACATATAGCAGTGTGTATCCATTAATCCTAAATCCCTAATTTGCCCCCCCACCCCCAAACATGTTTTTCTCCTTTGGTAAGCATAAGTTTGTTTTTCAAGTCTGTTGAAAAACAGACTTGTTGCCTCTGTTTCTGTTTTGTAAATAAGTTCATTTTTATCATTTTTTAGCTTACATGTGATACCGCATGATATTTGTCTTTGACTTCCCTCACTAAGCATGATAATCTCCAGGTCTGTCCACGTCACTGCAGATCACAGTATTTCATTCTTTACGGCTGTATCTCATTGTGTATGTGTGTGTGTGTGTGTGTGTGTGTGTGTGTGTATAGATACATATCTTTTTTATGTTAATATATAATATATATACATTAATGTATGCATGGATGTTGGCAACTTGATCTCTAGTTCCTCTGCCTTTTCTAAAACAAGCTTGAGCATCTGAAAGTTCATGGTTCACGTACTGCTGAAGCCTGGCTTGGAGAATTTTGAGCATTACTTTTACTAGCTTGTGAGATGAGTGCAATTGTGAGGTAGTTTGAGCATTCTTTGGCATTGCCTTTCTTTGGGACTAGAATGAAAACTGACCTTTTCCAGTCCTGTGGCCACTGCTGAATTTTCCAAATTTGCTGGCATATTGAGTACAGCACTTTTCACAGCATCATCTTTTAGTATTTGAAATAGCTCCACTGGAATTCCATCCCCTCCACTAGCTTTGTTCATAGTGATGCTTTCTAAGACCCACTGGACTTCACATTCCAGGATGTCTGGCTCTAGGTGAGTGATTATCTTGGTTGTGAAGATCAGCCCTGGGTGTTCTTTGGAAGGAATGATGCTAAAGCTGAAACTCCAGTACTTTGGCCACCTCATGCAAAGAGTTGACTCATTGGAAACTCTGATGCTGGGAGGGATTGGGGGCAGGAGGAGAAGGGGACGACAGAGGATGGGATGGCTGGATGGCATCACCGACTTGATGGATGTGAGTTTGAGTGAACTCCAGGAGATGGTGATGGACAGGGACGCCTGGGGTGCTGCGATTCATGGGGTTGCAGAGAGTGGGACATGACTGAGCTGAACTGATGCATGTATGTATACACACACACTTTTTTTCTTTATCCATTCCTTTCTCAGCGGACATTTAGGTTGCTTCCATGTCTTGGCTGTTGTAAACAGTGCTGCAGTGAACATTAGTGTGTATATATCTTTTCAAATTACAGTTTTATCCAGATAAATGCCCAGAAATGGGATTGCAGGGTCATACAGTAGCTCTATGTTTATATTTTTAAGGAACCGCCATACTGTTCTTCATTGGGATTATACCAATTTACATTCCCACCAACGGTGTAGGAGGGCTACCTTCTCTCTCCACCGTCTCCAGCATTTGTTGTTGGTAGATTTTTTGATATTAGCCATTCTGATCAGTGTGAGGTGACAGCTTATTGTAATTTTGATTTGTATTTCTCTGATAGCTAGCAATATTGAACATCTTTTCCTGTACCTCTTGGCCTTCTGCATGATTCTTTGGGGAAATGTCTACTTAGGTCTTCTGCCCATCTTCTGATTGGGTTGGGTTTTTTTGACATAGAACTATATCGATTAATCCCTTGTTGGGTGCTTTGTTTGCTAATATATTCTCCCATTCTGTGGGTTGTCTTTGGGTTTTATTTATGGTTTCCTTTGCTGTGCAAAAAACTTTTTAAGTTTCACTAGGTCCCATTTGTTTATTTTTGTTTTCATTTTGATTATTCTAGGAGATGAGATACTGCTGTGATTTATGTCAGAGTGTTCTGCCTGTGTTTCCCTCTGGGAGTTTTATAGTATCTGATCTTCAGTCCATTTTGAGTTTAGAACTTACTCAACTGAGACATTTTTGCCTGTCGATTAGTAACTCCCTACTCACCCCCTCCCTCATCCTCTACTGTCCTCCCTTCACTCGGAGTTTGACTGTTTCGGACACCTCCTATAACTGGAATCATGCCGTTATCTGTCCTTGCGACTGGCTTATTTCATTTAGCAGGAGGACACTATACTAACACATATGTCAGCATTTCCTTTTTTCTTATAAGGCTTGAATATTGCTTTGTATGGATGAAACTTTTTATCCATTCATAGAGAAGTTATTAATAATTGCACATCTTGGCTGTTGGGAGTGCAGAGAGAACACTTCCAGATCCTGATTTCTATTCTTTTGGATAAATATTTATTCTTTATTCTACCCTAGATGCCATTCCAAGCCGATGAGACTTGCCTGAGGAAATGCAGTGCACTCTCTCCTCGCTCCCACAGTGCCATCTCTGAGTGGCAGCCCATCCCCCTCCCCTCTACTGATCCTCACACAGTAGGTGCCTTTGGAGAAACCAGATGAAGTACCAAAGCCCTGGCCCCATGACTCACAACTGTCCCGCACTCCGGCCTTTCTCCAGTCCTCCAAGGAGCCGGCTCCTCCAGGGACCACAGGCCCTCACCTCCCAGCCGGGCAGGAGAGTCAGGGGGAGAGAGATTTGAAGAGGCTGCACCGCTGGCTTTGAAGAGGGAGGCAGGGGCCGTGACCCTTAGAGTGCTGGCCGCCTGTAGAAGCTGGAAGGCCAGCTTCTGGCCTTTAGAATCTCCCTTGGAGCCTTCTGGGGCTTCCCGGTGATAGCTTGCAGTGAACCATGTCGTGATCTCCCGAAGGAGGAGATTGAGCTTCAGGATCAGGCTTGATTACTCAGGAGCTTTTGTGTAGCAGAGTTTTATTAAAATAAGAAAAGGAACAGAGCAAGCTTCTGACAGAGACATCAGAAGGGGGGATGGAGAGTGCCCCCGTCGCTAGTCTAAGCAAGGGAGTTATATAATTTTTTAATTGGTTATTACAAGAAATCAAAAGAACGTCTCAAGGTTGTAAGTTTGGTTCGGTTCAGTCGCTCAGTTGTGTCCAACTCTTTGCGACTCCATGAATTGCAGCATGCCAGGCCTCCCTGTCCATCACCAACTCCTGGAGTTCACCCAAACTCCTGTACATTGAGTCAGTGATGCCATCCAGCCATCTCATTCTCTGTCATCCCCTTCTCCTCCTGCCCCCAATCCCTCCCAGCATCAGAGTCTTTTCCAATAAGTCAACTCTTTGCATGAGGTGGCCAAAGTATTAGAGTTTCAGCCTCAGCATCAGTCCTTCCAGTGAATACTCAGGACTGATCTCCTTTAGGATGGACTGGTTGGATCTCCTTGCAGTCCAAGGGACTCTCAAGAGTCTTCTCCAACACCACAGTTCAAAAGCATCAATTCTTCAGCGCTCAGCTTTCTTCACAGTCCAACTCTCACATCCATACATGACCACTGGAGAAACCATAGCCTTGACTAGATGGACCTTAGTCGGCAAAGTAATGTCTCTGCTTTTGAATATGCTATCTAGGTAGGTCATAACTTTTCTTCCAAGGAGTAAGCGTCTTTTAATTTCTTGGCTGCAATCATCATCTGCAGTGATTTTGGAGCCCATAAAAAGTCTGATACTGTTTCCACTGTTTCCCCATCTATTTGCCATGAAGTGATAGGATCAGATGCCATGATCTTCATTTTATGAATGTTGAGCTTTAAGCCAACTTTTTCTTTCTCCTCTTTCATCAAGAGGCTGTTTAGTTCCTCTTCACTTTCTCCATAAGAGTGGTATCATCTGCATATCTGAGGTTATTGATAGTTCTCCTGGCAATCTTGATTCCAGCTTGTGCTCCCCTCCAGTCCAGCGTTTCTCATGATGTACTCTGCATATAAGTTAAATAAGCAGGGTGACAATATACAGCCTTGACGTACTCCTTTTCCTATTTGGAACCAGTCTGTTGTTCCATGTCCAGTTCTAACTGTTGCTTCCTGACATGCATATAAGTTTCTCAAGAGGCAGGTCAGGTGGTCTGGTATTCCCATGCCTTACAGAATTTTCCACAGTTTCTTGGGATCCACACAGTCAAAGGTTTTGGCATAGTCAATAAAGCCAAAATCGATGTTTTTCTGGAACTCTCTTGCTTTTCCCATGATCCAACGGATGTTGGCAATTTGATCTCTGGTTCCTCTGCCTTTTCTAAATCCAGCTTGAACGTCAGGAAGTTCATGGTTCACGTATTGCTGAAGCCTGGCTTGGAGAATTTTGAGCATTACTTTACTAGCATGTGAGATGAGTGCAATTGTGTGGTAGTTTGAGCATTCTTTGGCATGGCCTTTCTTTAGAATTAGAATGAAAACTGACCTTTTTCAGTCCTGTGGCCACTACTGAGTTTTCCAAATTTGCTGGCATATTGAGTGCAGCACTTTCATAGCATCATCTTTCAGGATTTGAAAGAGCTCCACTGGAATTCCATCACCTCCACTAGCTTTGTTCGTAGTGATGCTTCCTAAGGCCCACTGGACTTCTCATTCCAGGATGTCTGGCTCTAGGTGAGTGATCTCACCATCGTAATTATCTAGGTCGTGGAAGATCTTTTTGTACAGTTCTGTGTATTCTTGCCACCTCTTCTTAATATCTTCTTTTTCTGTTAGGTCCATACCATTTCTGTTTTTTATCGAGCCCACCTTTGCATGAAATGTTCTCTTGGTATCTCTAATTTTCTTGAAGAGATCGCTAGTCTTTCCCATTCTATTGTTTTCCTCTATTTCTTTGCATTGATTACTGAGGAAGGCTTCTCTCTCCTTGCTATTCTTTGGAACTCTGCATTCAAATTGGAATATGTTTGCTTTTCACTTCTCTCCTTTTCACAGCTATTTGTAAGGCCTTCCCAGACAGCCATTTTGCTTTTTGCATTTCTTTTCCATGGGGATGGTCTTGATCCCTGTCTCCTGTACAAAGTCATGAACCTCCATCCATAGTTCATCAGGCACTCTATCTATCAGATCTAGGTCCTTAAATCCATTCCTCACTTCCACTGTATAATCATAAGGGATTTGATTTAGGTCATACCTGAATGGTCTAGTGGTTTTCCCTACTTTCTTCAATTTAAGTCTGAATTTGGCAATAAGACCCACTCCCATAATATGCATTTTAAAATAATAGTCAGAAGCTTTTTAGGAAGGAGAAACTGTCCTCAAGCAGGATACAGTGTTGTTATATAATCCGTGAAAGTGAAAGTGAAGTCACTCAGTCGTGTCCAACTCTCTGGGACCCCGTGGACTGTAACCCACCAGGCTCCTCTGTTCATGGGATTGTCCAGGCAAGAATACTGGAGTGGGTTGCTATTTCCTTCTCCAGGGGATCTTCCTGACCCAGGATTGAACCCAGGTCTCCCACATTGCAGGCAGATGCTTTAATCTCTGAGCCACCAGGGAAGCCCTATAATCCTTAGCACAGATTTAAGCTGAGTTGTTGTGTAATCATCAGTTCTGGGCTTAAAGAAAAAACTGTTTTACATGACTAAGACTAAGGAGTGTAGAGAAAAAAAAAGATGTTTGTCCTTTCCTCCTTGAGAATTCCAGACCCCTGTCTCCTCGACACCCTGGATTTCTTATCAACCTGCCTAGGAATTGACTCTCCCACCAAGTGGCTAAGCAATGAAGAACCCACCTGCCAATGCAGGAGATGTGGGTACAGTCCTGGGTCGGGAAGATCCCCTGGAGAAGGAAATGGCAACCCACTGCAGTGTTCTTGCCTGGGAATCCCATGGACCGAGGAGTCTGGCAGGATACAGTCCATGGAGTTGCAGAGAGTCAGATACAACTGAGCACACACACTGGTGGTACATCTTGAGTGAAGTCACTCAGTCGTGTCCGACTCTTTGCTACCCTGTGGACTGTAGCCCACCAGGCTCCTTTGTCCATGGAATTCTCCAGGCCAGAATACTGGAGTGGGTAGCCATTCCCTTCTCCAGGGGATCTTCCCAACCCAGCGATCGAACCCAGGTCTCCCACATTGCAGGCAGATGCTTTAACCTCTGAGCCACCAGGGAAGTCCGGTACATCTTGAACATAGCCTTGTAAGGCCCACTGGGGACTGCCGGCCTCCAGAACTGTAAGACATCTCAGTGTGCTGTAATAAACCACGGAAGTGTGTGCTGATGTGTTACAGCAGCTGTGGGAAGTAAGACCAAGTTCACCGCCTGTACATTCACAGCCCCAGCCCTGGCCCACCAGACCACGGACATCCACCTTCCTAAGTCCTCCAGCTGCTGCCTCCACCCACTGCTCCTGTGCCCAGAGCCTCGGGGCCCCACCCCCAATCCCAGCCCCTTCCTGCTTTGCTTGGGACTCCCCAGTCAGGCAGGCTTTGTACCCTAAGTCTTAGAGTGAGCGCATGTTTTTAGCCCTCCTTTGGACTGTGAGCTCCACAGGGCCTGGGAGAATCCGTTTTGCTCACTGTTTAGCCCTAGTGTCTTGCACAGTGATTGGCCCACGTGGGTGCGGGAAAGATTCGTGGAGTCAACAAGTGTATCCTTCAGGTGTTTTCTGTATACCCCCTCTACTGTGCTTTAACGTGGCTTGGAATTGAGAAATGGAATATTTCCTGCCATATCAATAAACAAAGGCTGTTATAGGCATCAGTAATTATGGATGGTGACCCCTGAGGAAACACAGGGAGGAAAGAATACCCACCATCTAGCAGCCATCAGACTGCAGGCACTCCCTCCCGTGAGCCCCCAGGAAACTTAGGATGATGAAACTGGCTCCCGGCCCCAGACGGCTGAGGTGCAATCAAAGGAATGATTTCAGAGGAAGAGTCAGCCCGGGCTCTTGCATCTTCCCATACACAGAAAAGCGCTAAATCCCTTAACTTGGGATACCTGGTTTTCTTTAAACAACAACTTTTGACATTCAGACTACCTGCCCTTTGTTGCAAAACTTCTTTACTGTGTATAACCTGGCTCCCCTCCTTGCCTCCTCAGAGCAGTTCTCTCAGGGACACTTAAGATGCTCTCTCTCGGCTTGAAGTCCAAACATTCCCAATGAATAAAACATAACTCTCAGCTTTTAGGTTGTATTTTTAAGTCTGCAGAAGCATACACCCTCACTGCCGTAAATGCACATCTGTTCCCCTTGGTTCGGTGGGCCGCCGCCGTCTTGCGATGTAAGGGTTTTATATCCAGGACCAGCAAGCCCCTCACAGTGGACTCGCAAGTAGTTCTATTTTTGGCTCGTTCACACAGTGCTGTCGTAAACGCCCTTACAATTAGACGTGGGCAGACCTCTGATTATTCTTTTAGGATCAACTCCACCGGAATTCCATCTCCTGGGTTTTCGCATCTTTTGACTTTTAAATGCAATGTTCTCCAAAGCAGTTTTTTTTTTTTCTCTTTGACTTTGAAATGTGCCTTTGCTGGAAGATCAGTGAAAACGGTGAGAAGAAAGCCAAGACCAGAACCTTCTTTCATCGACTTAAAAGGGGGTCCGGAACTGCAGCCCCACAACTGTGCCGGGCACGACAGACAGGTTTATTTCTCCAGAGGGTTCTCACCACCCAGCCAGGCAGCTGAGTCGCTCCCACGGCTCCCCTCCCCACCTCAGCCCCCAACCTGTGACCACTTGCCCTCAGAACTCCTGACTTACCCCAATTCTCCCCACTCTGTCTTACAGCGACATCACCCCTCCCGGAGATGCACTAACCAAGAACAGCCGGCCCAAAGTGGCTTCCCGCTTCCCCAAGCTGGCCCGGAGGTCACCCCAGGGAGACGCGCAACGTGGAGCCCCAGAGCGGTGACCTCTGACCTCGACGGTACCCCGGACTCGGGCCCTACGTGCTGCGCCAGCTGTCTCCACCCCAGCCACGGCAGCTGGCCCCTGCCACCTCGGAGGGACCACCCTACCCCACCGATGAACCCCAGAGAGCACACCTGCCCTGCTGGGCATGTGACACCCCGATTAAACTGGGCTGTGTGAGAGCAGGGCGGCTCCTCGCTGGACGGATGCGGGCACGTGGGCCCTGCTCTCCCTGTACCCCACCTTGGGCCTCAAGGGCCAGGTGTTCCCCTCCCTCCAGCCCAGAGGCCAGCCGGAGGGTGGGCACTGGGTCAGGCCCAGAGCCCCCTGGTCGCGATGCACAAGTCTCTCTCATTTGGTCGGAAGGTTCATTCACCTCTTGACTCTTTCCCCACGTGGGAATTCGAATGACTGTTACTTTTTCCCCCTGTTTAATGTAATTGCCTGCTACAACCTATGAACACGGAGGGGCGGCTGGTTCCTTTGCACGCACGCCCCACCAGTGGTCAGTAGACACCCTAGTTCTTGCCACCAGATTCCAGGGAGACAGTCCCATGGCCTGCGTGCAGTGGAGCCATTAGGGATGAGGAACTGTGGCTCTTGGAGAACTTCCTACGTCCTCTCTGGTTGGTTCTGGAAGGACTGGCCCCTGTAGGACGCCTGCGTGTACCTGGTCAGGCCAGCCGTCAGCAGCAACCTAGTGACTTGTACCAGAAAGCCCTGAGCTGCCTAGAGGCTACAAAAGCCAAGAGGAGAGTCCTTGAAGGTTTTGAGAGACTCAGCTCTGGGAAGCACTTCAGAAGCTTCCATGGGCCTCTGGGGGTTCCGTGGAGCGGAGTGTGACTCTCTGTGAACTTGGGTGAACGCGACTCACTCTGAACAAATCATGATTGTCCCCTAAAGACAGCACGTGTGTTGTCGGCCAGTATGCTCTCAGTGGGAGCAGGGCCCCGGTGCACCCCAAGATTGACCCCTCTGCTCCCATTTAGAGAGCACCCCACCACCACCACCAGCAGGTGGGAGCAGGAGGAGCAGCAGTATCAGACTGCCCCTATGGGACCAGAGCTGTTTGGCCAGTTTTAACATCCAGAAGCATGGAACTCTTCCCCACCCTGGGTAGGAGTCACCCTCAGCTGCTGATATAAAGAAGGACCAAAAGGCGGCATAAATGTGTGAAAAGCAGAGGGCTGAGCACACCTCAGCTCACACCTGGGTGAGCAATGTGGGTCATCATCAAGCATGTAGTGGAAACCCTGGAAGGGACAGCCTGGAAGGGCTGTGCCACACACCCCTTGCTTACCAGAAGGAGGCTTGCCATAGGCTTGTGATGTTTGCATATGGCCCTCCAGGGACTCCAGGAGGCTGCAGAGACTTTGGAGGAGACATTCTACCTGGTGAGCCAGGCCCAGGGGAATGACATGAGCCAGCTGTCCTGCGTGGATGGAGGTGGCAGTGTGCGTATGTGGGGGCCCTGCTGTCAGCCCGTGGGGGTCAGGAGGACCAGAGGGACGGTGTGTCCCAGAAAGGCAGGGGGTTGGTTTCCCCGTATGCCCAGGGATCCACTGCGCATGCACCATGCTGGAATTCCCATGCCCCAGAGCACTGCCTTGAACACAGCCCTCCTCCACCTAGGCCTCTGGGACCATCTGGAAGTTCCAGCTGCCCCAGAGCTCCACCCCGCACGTGGTCCCTCCACAGGGGTCACTTTGAGGCCGGCTGATGGCTGCACAGCCACATCTGAACCCAGAGTGTCTCCTCTCTGTTCACATGAGACCCAGAATAGATCCAGCGCCCCGACATTCTCCAGGGCCAAGGGTTCTGATCAGCCAGGCTGTGTTGGCGCCTGACCCTAAACACATCTGAGTACGATTTCTAGCCTCACCTTCTCCAGCTCTACCCCACCAGGAAGCGGCTTGGACGTTCCTGTGCATGGAGTGAAATAACAGCCAAAAAGGGGGGAACACCCAGAGCTACAGCAGACAGATGCTGAGCAGGAGACATAAGAGCACTCTCGGCCTGTATTTGGAAAGGAGCAGTTCTGCCTTCCTGTTTTTAAAGCTTAATGATTCATGGGAAGCTTGCCCTGCCCTCCCAAATGCGGGTTGTAGAGAGCATGTTCCTAGGGGCCGTGCGGGGGGCCCCTCCGGGCTGCTTGCCCTCTGTGCCCCAGTCTCTGTGACCCTGCAGAGACCCTGATCTTCAGTCCATCTGGTTTCAGCTCAGATGCGCCTGTGACATGCACATCACGTCTCCTCCTCAAAGCCTTAGCTCTGGAGTCACACAGAATGTTCCACCATGATAGAGCCCTGCTCGCCAGGGCGGTGGGATGGACTTAGAAGGGGCAGACCGCTAGTTCCTGGAGAAAGAGAATGAAATCCCGAGGTCCAGGCTGAGACCTGGGGCACAGAATGCCACCCCTGAGGCCGTGTCATCGTCTGTGCACCTCCCCAATCTAAGTCAGAAGGCAGGATGTCCTCCCTGCCCCCGAGACCCATCAGGTGAAAGACAGCCCCCCGTAAAGGACCAGCTGACATTGGCTTCTGTCTCCTTGATCAAAGATTCTTCAGCACCTAAGAAAGAGCACTCTTATTCTTCAGAAAGGGAACAGAAGGGCCCCTCTGTCTCCAGAAGGCCTTGACCCTCTGGTGCCCCACCTGTTTAGGGGCGGCTTCAGCCCGGTCGGGAAGGAAGCCCAGCCAGGTCCAGCTCCACTTGCATCTCACAGAAAAGGCAGAGACATCTCTCCTCTGAGAAAACCAGAGCTCCCAGGGAGCGAGGGCTGAGGCTGGTGTACACCTCACCCTGAAACGAGCTTTCTCAGCCGCCGCTCCCGCAGCCCCTGCAGAATCCTGGCTCAAAACTGCACAGCTCTCTCTCCAGTCAGGCCCCAGGGGAGGCGGCGGGGCTGTTGCACCTCACGGAGGTTGCTGTGAACACCATAGGCTGGCCCATCTAAGGACTTCCTGGCCACAGGAGGATCACCGATGGAGCTGCAGAGACAGGGTACCGCCCTGCGAGTCCTGGCAAGAGGCACGAACAGTGAGAGAGAGGCCAGTGAGCCAGGGTGTGGGGACCAGGTGTGGTCACCCAGGGCCGGCCACACGGCCCCACTGGGGGCCTGTTAGGATGCCTTCTTTGATAACCGTTGGATTCGACAGCACTGCCAGGCTGTGTTGTGCCTTTCAGAACACAGAGGCAATCAAAGTTGTTTACACCCTGAGACTGGTAACACAGCTGCAGCCAGTTCCAAGAGGCAGCAGGCACTGGAGGCCCGAGAATTCATCCCCAGGTTTGGGGCCTGGAAGCAGGAAAGACGACCCTCCGGGCAGCCCTGGGGATCCGAAGCTGTGTTACTTTCGTCTCCTGACACCCAGCACCCCGGGATTTGTGGCCCGGGGTGGCTTCTCTGCTCCTGAGAACGTGTGCCCACCAGAGGGCCAGTTCACAGGGTCCCAGGCCTCAGCGCCCCAACCTCACTTGCTCATCTTCACAGGGGTTTAGCCTGGAGCCATCAGCTGGCCCCACTCCAGAAGCCAGAGCCCCTTCTCAGGTCCCAGCAGACCTCTCCTAACCAGTCACCTTCAGCATCCTTCATCCCTCAGCCCGTCAGCTTGGTGCCAGCGCCCGTGTGTGGGAGGTGCCTTCCTCTACAAGGAGGATCTCGCCTGGGCGTGTCATTGACTAGATCCTCAGCCTGGAGCTGGGATGGGCAGCCTCCAAGACCTATCAGAGAAGGACCCTGCCCGGGAGCATCAGATGAGCTAAGCACTTTCTCAAAGGAGCATGCCATGCTCAAGCTGCTACCCCAAAGGCAATAATTGTCTCGACTCTGCCTCAGTGTTCCCCTTCCAGACAGTGCCACCCATGCTGGACCTCACCCCCATGCTGTGTGTCCCTGGCAGGCATGTGCTCACAAGCAAGGCCTTTTGCAACGATCATTTTTCAGAATATTGCACGTTTCTTCTTTAAGTGTCTACTGTTCAGATTGGCTTTCTGTGCTAATTGCACAGTTGTAGCACTATATATTTATCTAACATTACCTTGCCAAAAATTTCATTTTTCCTGTTTCCCTAACACGTGGTCTTGATTATGTGTCCAAAAGGAAACTTCAGCTCCCGGATCGATAGGAGCGAGCAGGGAGCACTGCCCACCTCCACGCTCCGAGCAGAGCAGCTGTCTGCCCAGCCCGCAGTGGAAACGCCCCTGCTCAGTTTGTCTTGGCATTTTGGACCATCCCGTTTGCCACCCTTGCCTGTTGCCAGGAATGGGTCTGATTTTGGTAGTTCTCAGTTCTAACAACCACATTGAATGGGTTTCCTTACTTACTCCATTTCTGAAGAGAAGCAAAAAAAAAAAAAGAAAAAAATCTGGTTTTTCTAAAAGATGAGTGCGCGTATAGCAAGGATAAGCAGCCCCACTAGAAGAATAGAACAGCCAGATCCACGAGGGTTTCAAGGTCCAGGGATTCAGTTGTTTCTGGCACAGGGATGATTTGCCATCCTCACTGAAGACCATTGGCCACCCGAAGACCACTGACCTGCCAAGATGCCCCCCTGCCCTCAGACCCCATCCCTGCCTTCACGAACTGCAAGGGGAGAGGCCATGCCCCTCTGGCAGTTCTCTCTGCCATTGCTTGAGGCCATACAAGCGGACCTTTGCCACAGCTGGGACAGAAGACACAGATGACAGGATGGCACATTTGCAACCAGCGTTGAGATGAGCTGGAGGATGGGCATTGCCAGGAGTGAGGGGTGGTGGAGCTAATTAGGGCTTCTTATCACCTGGGATGCATCCTAGAAAGAATGTCTTTACCTCTGTAACCTTAGCAGCACCATCTCTGGCATCACCATTTGGTAAAACACACTGCTTAACTCATCAGATGCTGACTTGGTGGTGGATGAGTTATTTTGACTGCAAGCTTCATGGTGACCCATGAGTGGGTCCCCGTGAGCCATCTGTTCAAGGGGGAACAGGCGACAAATCTGGAGTCTATGGTCTGGATGTAAGCAAGGCTGAGAAGTCCACAGATGGGCTGTGAAACGCGTAGTATTATCTTAACTACCCTCTTCTGTTACGGTTTACACAATAGAATTTTTAAACAAATGTGTTTAATTTTCTAAAATCTCTTGTATTAAAATTTTCTTTTGGAATAAGCTGTGGTAATTTTGTTACAATCTAGTTGAGACACACCTCTTTACAATGACAAAATTAAAACGGTTACATTTTCTAAATTAGATATTTGGTTTATGGTCTAATTCTGTGTGTCCATTCTTTTTCAGCAGTTGGGGATTAGGTGAAGTTTCAGTATACATGAGAAAAACTTCTTGTAAGGTCCTTCACCATTTCATGTCACCCTGAACAACATGATTTGATTGGACAAACATCGCTTTTATTTGAAGTAGAGCAGGAGCCTATTTTGAGTTATTAGGCAGATCTATATTAATTGGAGATGTAGAATCAAAATTATATACAGAAAAAAAAAGTCCCTTCATTATAGGTTCCTATTCACTCAGAAACCATTTTTGGGTGCCTACTATACACCACCATGCCAGGCCCTGGGCATACAGCAATGTCCAAGGCAGAAATGACCCCTGCCATCCTGGACTAAGATTCCAAGTAAGACAGATGGACACTAATGCATATTTCTGTGTATCTGTCTATCTACACACACTTCCTTGGTGCCTTAGCAGTAAAGAATCTGCCTGCCAGTGCAGGAGATGCCAGCGACATAGGTTCAATCCATGAGTCAGGAAGATCCCCTGGAAAAGGAAATGGCAACCTTTGCCTGTATTCCCGGGAACATCCCACGGACAGAGGAGCTTGGGGGGCTACAGTCATGGGGTTGCAAAGAGTCAGACATGCTGAGCATTCATGTACGCATCTATCTAACACACAGACCCTGTTTAGAATCAGCCATGCAGACAGTTACAGACCACTGTAAGCTCTACAGTGGAAAAAGCAGGACTTGGAGAAAGATCTCCTTCCAACAGTTCAAGCCAGGCTTTCTTGGCCTCGGCACTGCTGACGTTTGTGGCTGGACAGCTCTGGGGGCGTGAGGACTGTCCCTGTCACTGAAGTGTGATCAGCCCTGGTCTCCAAGCCCTAAACGCCCTAGAACCTTTTCTGTTCTCACAACCAGATGTGACCACACATCCTTGGAGTGAGGAATGGTCCCCCTGTTGAGAACCCTGAGGCTAGACCAAGGGATTCTCTTGGCAAAAGTGACATTTTAAGTTATGACCTGAAGGATGAGAAAAAATGCTAAGCAGTCCCCTGCTCCCCACCCCAAATTTACATTGGCTTAAAAATTCACACCCTGCAACCAGGCATTTAACCTTTTTAACCAGGATAGTAAGAGGCCAGTTTGGCTTCCCTGGTGGCTCAGACAGTAGAGAATCTGCCTGCAATGCAGGAGACCCAGGTTCGATTCCTGGAATCTGGAAGATTCCCTGGATTGGCTACCCACTCCAATATTCTTGCCTGGAGAACACCATGGACAGAGGAGCCTGGTGGGCTACAGTCCATAGGGTCGCAAAGAGTCGGACACAACTGAGTGACTAAGCACACACTCTAATAAGGTCAGTATTTAAAAGGCCTCCCAGCAAATCATGGGGAGATGCTGCCCAGGGGCCCACAAGGGAATACTGCAGACCCCTCAGCCCAGGGCCATAGGAAGGGTACTTCCAGGCTGACACAAGAGAGGAGGGACCTGCACTGGTTTGCGAGGGTGTGTACGTGGACCACACTGCGCCTGCACTCTCCAGCCTCCAGGTCACTTAACCCTTAGGCCACCACAGTGCATCCCCTATTTGGACAGATGAGAAAGAGAAAACTACGTGCAGGCTGAGTGTTGGCCCCAGCCCCCCAGCCTCGAGGCGGAGGAGAAGCAGGACTGTCTCCATCATGCCCACAGCCAGGACTGTCTTGGGCACACTGTGATCGGCCCAGGCCTCCGCTCCCTCACGTCCAGTGTGCATGCAGCAACCTCCCCGTTCTCCCTGGCCTCTCCCAAGTGAAGTCTCAGCTCCTCAGCCATCTCCAAGCACAGCTGGGCCCCCTAACTGGAGGCTGTCTCCTTGATTATCCCTCAGTCCATATTCCCAAGGGCCTCCCTGGTAGCCCTACTGGTAAAGAATCTGCCTACAACGCAGGAGACCCTGGTTCAATTCCTGGTCAGGAAGATCCGCTGGAGAAGGGATAGGCTACCCACTCTAGTATTCATAGGCTTCCCTGGTGGCTCAGCTGCTAAAGAATCCACCTGCAGTGTGGGAGATCTAGGTTCAATCCCTGTGTTTGGATTGAATTTACTTCTCTACTTTAAATCACTTTGCCTCCTTAAAAACCTCAGTTCCTCAGGAGCTCATGCCATCCACCTGTATCACCATCTATGTCTAAGCTTGGACTCATCTATTGACCTCCGAGCTGCTTCTCATGCAATGATGATTAATTCATCACCCGGGCCCCTTGATCCCCACCACACCCCACCTCTCTCTTCCCTGAGCTTCTCCCTCTCCAGAGGCCATTCCCCTGTGCCACGGGCAGCTTTCAAGACCAAGGGACACAGCGGCCATCAGCACACACCTCTGCAATCCTGACTTCAGATTCTCTGCTCTGATCCACTCTGCCTCCTAGCTCTTCTCTCTAGTGGTCCCCACCCCAGCAACAGCTCTTCAAATTCTTCCGGAATGCTCTCTGTCATCTTAAAAACCCTGTCCTCAGGACTTCCCTGGTGGCTCAGGCTTAAGAATCCACCTGCCAGTGCAGGGATGTAGCTTCGATCCCTGGTCTGGGAAGCTGTTACGTGCTGTGGAGCAACTAAGCCCAAGCACCACACTCGGGGGCCCAAAAGCCTCACCAGCTGAGCCTGCACGCCTCGAGCCCGTACTCTGCAACCAAAGAAGCCACAGCAATGACAAGCCCCGCTCACCACGAGACAGAAGGCTGAGCAGCAGTGAGGACCCAGTGCAGCCCAAAATAACAAAAACACAAGATCCTGCCCTCCTCTTTGCCAAGCCCCTGCCTTTCCCAGCGCTGGTTCTGTGGCCCATGCCAGTCACCGCTCCCTTGGGGTCATCCCAGTCTGCCCTGCATCTCCTTCATACTTGCTTGGTAAAAACCCAGCCCTAGGCAAGCTCAACTGACAAGCTCGTCTAGAAGCCAGTATCATTTGTAACTTTGGTTTGTAACTCCACATTTTGTTTTTGACATAATTTAAGAGACAAATGCATTTAACAGAATTGTCTATGTTTGGGGGCACACAATATGTAAAGATGTATGAAGGGGGTGGGGATAGAGCTGTAAAGGAGTATAGGTTTTTTGTTACTAATTGTTATGAATTCAACTTCTTATTCAAATAAACTTCAGGTTGTTAAATGTAATCCTCATGATAATCACAAAACAGCTGTAAGATATACACAAAAGGAGATGGAAAGGAACATTCATGACGAAAGACAGGAATGCATAGAATGAGGGACAAAAAGCTGAGACTTATGGAAAACAGCAATAACCGAATAAGCCTTCCTTATCAGTAGTTACTTTAAATGTAAATGGATTAAACTTTCCAGCCAAGACAAAGAGTGGCAGAAAGAATAAAAACACATAATCCAACTATATTTTATCTACAAAAGATTTACTTTAGATTTAAGACCGCAAATAGATTGAAAGTGAAAGCATAGGATAAGATATTCCAGGCAAGTAGTAACCAAAAGAGGTCAAAAGTGGCTATACTAATAATAAACAAAATAGATTTTAATGAAAGTTTCAATACAGGAAGAAGCTATGACAATTATAGGCATTTACACGCCTCATAATAGATGATCGAAAATAGAAAACAAACAACTCACAGAACTGAAAGGAGAATCAGACACTTCTACAGTAGTACACGGGGTTGCAAAGAGTCAGACACAACCGAGTGACTAACACTTTCCCAATAATACCTGGTGACTTCAATACCCCACTCTCAATAGCAGACAGAAAATACGGAATGAAGTAAGGGTAATCGGCTCACTGTGTTAAATCCTCTCACAGACACACACGGGGCACCCTACCCAACAGCAGCAGCACACGCATGCTTCTGAAGTACACATGGGACGTTGTCCAGGGTAGACCATACGCTAGGCCACAAGTCAAGTCTCAACAGACTTTTTTAAGAGATGAGATTTCATACAACATATCTTCTCTAACCTGATGGGATAAAGTTAGAAATCAGGAACAGATGGAAAATTCACAAATTTATGAAAAAACATGAACAACCAATGGATCAAATAAATTGTGAAAAATTTATAGAAAATACTCCAAGGACTTCAAGACACTGAAAACACAGCATAGCAAAACCTATGGGATACAATGAGAGCAGACAAGGGGGGAATTTACAGCTAAAACTGCTTTTATTAAAAACCAGGATGACCTAAAACCACCACTCTAATCTTGAGGCAGGAGGAAGATGCCCCTGCTCCTTGAGGTAAGCATTAGTTTGTTCCCTGTGGCCAAAAATCCATAGCAGGACAATGAGAGAGGAGGCTGGGCCCAGGATATAAGAGACCGCATATTTCACATTCTCAAAGTCAAGGAAACCCTCCCAACTAGAAAGCTCCTTGGAGGTCAAAAGGGGAGTGATGCCAAGGCTACCCATAAGCCTCTTCATGGGAATCCATCCTGGCTGAGAGATGTATGTACACAGGGGAGGACCCTGAGGTATATCAAATACAGACTCCGAACCAGGCAAAGGGAGATGACTGGCCAAAGAGAACCCAAAGAAATACCCCCATGTAAGTGATTTAAGCTACCCGAAGGCTGAGACTGACTCTGAGTCAGCCCGTGGATCCATCTACATAATAAACAGTTTACTTATTTCACTCCTTTCCATCTTTGTGGGAATTTTCTGCAAAGCCAAAGGGTCAGGGCTGGTGGCTAGGATCTGGTGCTCTCTCTGATGTGACCCGACCTTAATGTCTGGCTCAGAGACTGAAACCCTGCTCCAAGTTGCTGAAGGCTGAGGCCACCTGACATTATACTTGCTGCTGAAGCCTGGGAATTCAGAAAATCAAGGTAAAGCAAGGGCTTCCCCCAGCTGCGGCTTGAGGCCCCTGACTCGCTCTTGCTTGCTTTCTCTCACTCTCCCCTTTTTGCTTTCAAGACCCATGGAGCATAACTTCTATCTGGCCACAGCCTTTTGGCTCTCTGCCAACACTTGGGGTGTCGAGGGGCTCTCCCAGGGGCCGTGCAGATTCAAATAATGCTTGGGTGACAGCTGGCACTATCCTTTGGGACATGGTGGAAATGTGATTTCTGACCACAGAGGAGCCCAAGGGGTTGCACGCTCCCTCTCTCACTGTCCCATGTGGAATGTTCCACCACAGTTTTCTTTCCCACCTTACTCACACAACAAAGTCTCCTCCTTACTTCCTGTCTCTCTGTCCTTTTAGAGAAGAAATCCTGCACATCATCTCTAAGGTGCATCCCTGCCACTGTCAAACTCAGTGCTGTCAGATTAAACCATCAAGATGGTTCCCAACGCTACCTTAGCTGCCAGACAGGTAGCGCAAAGGAGTTGCAGTTCTTCTGCTGTCTAGTCTCTCCCTCCAGCCCGTGCCCAGAAATCTACCATGAGAGTTTCTCCCCTCCCGGCCCTCAAGGGCCTTAAATCCCACGACATCATCCGTAGCGTCCAACTCCAATTTCTCCAAGGGTTCCTCTTCACATCTATCAGACCCCCTTCACTCCAGGCCTTAGCAGCGGGCACACTGCTATGGACAGCTTATCGGGCTGGCTGCCACCCAGAAGCCCGAATCGTAAACTCTGTAGATGCTTAGTCGCAAGAAACCCACCTCAGCATAGACAACTTGTCATGGGTCGTCAGCTCTATAGACAAAGGATCCCTCCTCAGGAACGGCTTGGCAACCCGTTTACACTGGTTCAAATGTCCTCCCCTGGCCACGTGGGGAGGCACCTTGTACAAGATATCAAGGAAGACCAGCAATGTCTGGTCAGAAATCCATGGGAGAAATCCATGCTTGAAACCCCATCAGGTTTGAAGGGAATTCAGGTGACGCCCTGAACCTCTTCAGGTTGAAGCCTCCTAGTAAATGTGTCCAGGACCCTGGATTCTGTACCTAGGAGCGCTCTCTTGTTCTTGGCTGCAGGTCACCCCATGTGGGAGGATCCATCTCCAAGCCAAAAGAAACACCTCTGGAGTATATCCCTAAGAACTGGATAATTTTTAAAATAGAAGGGCCAAGAAAAGAAAACCTTAGGTTCTACTGTACCAGTGCCTGGCCTTTGTATAAGTCGGGGAATGAAGAAAGATGGCCTGGAAATGGGTCTCTGAGTGATATCACGCTGCAACTGGACCTTCGTTGCCTCAGGAAAGTAGACTGAGGTTCCCTATATTCAGATTTTCATGGTCCTTAACAAAACCCTGCCCTACATGACTCTTGTAATTTAAAACCTGGGGAAGCAGAAAACTCTCCTGACAGTTTAGATGATCCCCTTCTAAACTCTCCCAACTCTCGGGGGAAACTAAGCTCCCCCTCCTCCTGACAGTACCCCTTCTGCTCCAGAGTCACCGACTTTTCTTGGTCCCCCTGACCGATCCCAAACTCCATCTCCCTGTGTCCCTCCATTACTCCAAAAAGAGAGAGACCAGTCCCTCTGGGGTGACCTGCAGCAAAGCTCCCTATGACCCAGGATCAGGGAGATTCTGCCCTCCTAGGGAAGGGGTGAATGGCAAAGGCGCAGTCAGAGTACACGTGCCTGTCTCTTTAACTGACTTAGTGTGATGCGCACAGAAACCAGGCCGGTTCTGAAGACCCCCGTAAGTTTGCTGAAGAGTTTCATGCCCTCTGTTCCATGATTTAACTTGGAAGGATGTCCAAGCAGTCCTCTCTGCTTGCTGTACTCCTCAGGAAACAGAGAACCTGGGCGGTAGCCCAGGGCCGCACTGACCAGAGGGACTGCCCTCAGTCCCGAAGGGGAAGCGAGGCTCCTGCTCCCGAGATGGTCCTGCTGGACGGCTGAGGCGGCCTGGAGATTCTGGGGGCTCCCCGCAGTGACTCATCCATCTCCATCTAAAAACCCTGGAGAGTCTTTGACGTGGCAGGTAAGAAAACTGATTTATTAATTGATACGGGAGCCACTTGCTCTGTCTTAATTTCTCGCGCTGGCCCTCTCTCCTCCAAAAGCTCTGCCATGACTGGTGTTGATGAAAAGCCTCACACTCCTCACTTCCTGGACTCTCATTCCAGTTCCAGCAGCGGTTGATTTCAGTTGCCCTTTAGCCGCACCTCAGTGGGCAACCCTTGTCCTTGGGAGGAACCTCCTGAGTTCCCTTGAGGCCATACCGAGCAGTCCCTTATCTTGACTCTAAGACAGACCAGCTGGAAGAGCAAAGTCCTATTCCCAGATTTATTCTACAAGCCGTGGACCCTTCACTGTGGGACAATGGAATCCCTGGAAGGGCCGTAATGCCCAACTTCTAAGAATTATCCTTAGGCCAGAAACCACCTATTTTAACAAGAGACAATAAAGTTCCCCGTAAAGTTGGAAGCAAAGAAGGGTTTTACAACCCCTGGTGGATCCTTACAAATACTTAGTCTTTACAGATACCTTTCCTGGATGAACAGAGGCTTTCCGTACTAGAACAGAGAGGGCAACGGAAGTGGCTAAGGCTCTCCTAAGGGAAACTGTTCCTAGATTCAGGTTGCCCCATCACCTCCAGAGTGACAATGGCCCTTCGTAGCCAAGATCACTCACCAGGTTCTGCAGGCTTTAGAAGTGTAGTCCCACCTCCATTCAGCCTCAGGAAAAGTGGAACAGGCTAATCAGACCCGAAAGAAAACCTTGGCAAACTGCCAGGAAACGTCAGCGTTGCAGTATCCTGCTGCTAGGAGCTCTCTTAAAGCCCCCAAGACAACCACTAAGTTAAGCCTTTTGGAAGTGACACACAGGAAGGCCATTCCTTATTCTAGACTTGCTAACTGACCCAGAAACCCAGCCTCATCTTAAATGATTATAAATCTAGGTCACACCCAGATATGGCAACAGACTGTAGTCCTCTCCAGATGATAGTCCAAGATGCTGTTGTAAGCCCTGGAGACTGGGTACTTCTATGGGTCTGGAAAAACAGTCTCCTGATGACCAGCTGCTCCCAAAATGGAAGGGTCCTTACAAAGCCTTAGCACCCCATAACAGTTCAACTCCGAGGAAGTCACCAGCTGGGTTCACTGGCCCAGGATTAAGCCTGTCCGCATTGATACACTACAGGAACCCGAAGACCCACATTCCAGCCATCCCTGTGAATCCATGCCTTTCTTTGAGTCTCCATAGAATTCGGAGGATGCAGGATAACCTGAAAATTCCAGGTGGATATTGAGCCACTCCAAGACCTGAAGCTCTTATTCAAAAAGATCAGAAAGACTTCTGAGACCCTAGGCTGGGAACCAAAATCCTGCTTCAAGCTACTGCAGGCGAGACACATCTGAGATCAATCTTACAATTTTAGGAACCAGTAAAAGAAGGACAAACTAAACTCAGAGTTAGCAGAAAGAAGGAAATAACAAAAATTAGAGCAGAAATGAAGTGTAGAATGGAAAAGCAACAGATAAAATTAGTGAAAGTTGTTCAATGAATCAACAAAATTGACAAACTTATAGCTAGATGGACTAAGGGAAAAAAGTGATGCCTAAACTCGCTAAAAGCAGAAATGAAAATGGGGACATTACTAGTGATTCTACAGAAATAAAAGGGATTGTGAGTACCATGAATAATATCATTAATTGTTAATAATAACTGTTAATCCAACAAGTTGGATAACCTAGATGAAACAGACAAATTTCTAGAAACACAAAATCTACCAAGACTGGATGGATCAAAGAAATAGAAAAGCTGAATGAGCTTATATAAGAAGACTGAATTCATTATCAGTCTTCCAAGAAAGGAAAGGCCCAGACCTGATGACTTTACTGGTGAATTCTGCCAAACATTTAAAGAGCTAATGCCAATCCTCAAACTTAACCACCCCCCAAAACTGAAGAGAGCAAAATCAGGGAGAGAGAGATGGCAGAGGAGTAGGTGGACGTGGAGTACATCTCTCTCGACAGATACATCAGGAATACACCTTCAGACAGAGAACACCAGCTGAGAGTGGACAGCAGAACCTGACCAGCGGAAAATAATATATAGAACCATGCAAAACTCAGTAGGACGAAGGAACTAGGGGGAAAACAGGAGTGTGAGTAGGACTGGACTGCCCTCAGCAGGCAGGGCAACTGAAGCAGGGGTCTGATCCCCACATCAAGGCAACTGTCTGAGTCAGAGGAGAAATGTTTAAGGCTGAGAGTGAAACAGCTGATCTGTGACAGCCTAAATGGAATGAAAATCAGACAGTCCTTGCCGCCATACATACCCCAGACAGGGATGCCGGTCCCCTGGAAGGTGCAGTAGCTGGGAGCTGGAGTTAAGGGGTTGTGGAGCAATCCCAGGGTGAGGGCTGCTGTTGACTGCAGAGAGACGGATCGAGGGGATGTGAAGGAGGAGATTATGGTATGAAATGCCTGTGGAGGAAAGCCAGGCAGCCCTGGAAGCAAGGCGATACTGTTGAGTCACATGTAGGGGTGGAACCATCACCATAGCCTCTCTCCCCGACACACCAGCATTGGCAGCTGAACAGTAGAGAGGCTGGCCCATCAAATGCCTGAGGCACTAAACTCCAGAGTAGGACCCCACCCAGGGTGCCCCTTAAGTGGCTGATGCGCCAAACTACAGAGGAGAACCTCACCCAGGATGCCCCTTCAAGTGCCTGAACGGTCGAATAAAAGAGACGGACCGCAGGCAAGGAAGCCCGCTAAGTGCCTGAAGGAGCGGCGCTGCGGAGAAGACTGGCCAGAGAGGCCTTCTGATCGCTCGCCAGCTATAAGAGGCTCGAAAAAGACTCTGATAGGACCATAACTCCTGGGGCGGAGGCAGCCCACGTCCCTGCACACTCGGCACCACCAGGGTCCCTGCAAGCCAAGCAGCTGCACCACCTTCACACTCAGCTCTCCCGGGGGCACGTCCGTGTCTGCAGGATTCCTTCGGTTGTGTGCAACTCTGCGGCCCTGTCGACTGTGACCTGCCGGGCTTCTCTGGCAGGGGGTGGGGGGGCGGGATGGGGAGGGGGAGGGTGTTCTCCAGGCAAGAATACTGGAGCATATTGGCCAATACTGGTTGCCACACCCTTCTAGAGCACTATATTTCCTGCTGCCCTAGCCGCCAACTCTCCTGAGTACCTGGTGCTGCCAGAACCCCTGAGACCCAAGCAGCTGCACCACCTCCACACCTGGCAGAGGTGGAAATAAAGCCTCAGTTGAAACCCAGGGGCAGTGTGGCTAAGGGAGAAGACCCAAAAGCTTCCCACCAGCTGTACAAGCTGCAGATTAGATCCATACGATCAGCTAGGCAGACTCTGTCTATGGAATATATATAAAGGTCATTGAGAGCTCCCACGAAAGAAAACACATTACTTCTGATAGCTGTGTGCATTGGAGGCAAGAACACACTAGGACCAGATTAGAGTCTGAGCTGCCCCAACAGCAGGTCCAGAGATCAGCACAGTGCTGGAGGGCATCCTAGGGAGGTGAGGTGGACTGTGACTTCCAGCGAGGGAAAGGACTCTGACAGCAGTGACTCAAGAAAAATATTTATTGTTCTTATGTTTTGAGCATATTCAAAAGCAGAGACATTACTTTGCCAACAAAGGTCCATCTAGTCAAGGCCATGGTTTTTCCAGTAGTCATGTATGGATGTGAGAGTTGGACTGTGAAAAAGGCTGAGCGCCCAAGAATTCATGCTTTTGAACTGTGGTGTTGGGGAAGACTCTTGAGAGTCCCTTGGACTGCAAGGAGATCCAACCAGTCCATCCTGAAGGAGTTCAGCCCTGGGATTTCTTTGGAAGGAATGATGCTATAGCTGAAACTCCAGTACTTTGGCCACCTCATGTGAAGAGTTGACTCATTGGAAAAGACTCTGATGCTGGGAAGAATTGGGGGCAGGAGGAGAAGGGGACGAGAGAGGATGAGATGGCTGGATGGCATCACTGACTCAATGGACATGAGTCTGAGTGAACTCTGGGAATTGGTGATGGACAGGGAGGCCTGGCGTGCTGCTATTCGTGGGGGTCGCAAAGAGTCGGACACGACTGAGCGACTGAACTGAACTGATAGACTCTGTTGGAATTCCACCCCTCTCCCCCGTTGTAGTTGCCAATTTTATCACTATGAAATCTAATTAAGCTTTTGAGCTTTTTTTCCCCTCACATTGTTTATAGTTGCTATGAACCTCTGCCTCTATGTTGGGCTTTGCAGTTCTGTGTTTTTCTTCTTTTCTCTTTTTATAATTTTAATTTTTTTCAAACCTACCATATTTTTATTTCAAACCTACTATATTGCTTATTCCTTTGCCTTTACTATGTTCTTTCCCCCTTGCTGTCAATCTTTAATGTGTGTAAATCTTCTTCATTCACCTTCATTTAACGTTGCGTATCTGTTCCCTCTTTTCTTTCTTACCTTTCCTCTCTACATACTTGTTAGTTTTGTTTTCATTTATTTATTCCCCACTTGGCACCTTGCTTTAGTTTTGTTTTCCGGTTTGTGCTTTAGTTAGTTTTGTTAACTGGTATAATTTTTGATTTCATTTGTTTCCCAGATGAATCTACTATACTTAAGTTGGACTGTTTTGAGTTTGCTGGAAGTTCTAGCCAGAGCAATTAGGCAAGAAATAGAAATAAGAAGCATTCAAATTATAAAGGAAGAAGTAAAATCCTTTTTATTTGTTGATAAGATCTTATATGTAGAAAACCTTAAAGATTCTGCAAAACAAAATAAACTGAAATAATAACTGTTCGAGACAATAAACAATTTCAGCAAATTAGGAGACAAAGTCAACACAAAAAAATCAGTTGTACTTCTGTAAGGGAAAATTACAAAACAGTTCAACTGAAAATAGCATGAAAAAAAAATACTTGAGTGTTAACCAAAGAGATGAAAGACTTGTAAATAAATTATGACATTGTTGAAAGAATGATAAGTCATAAAATAGTAGAAACACATATCATGTTCATGGTTAGAAGATTTAATATTAGGATGTCACTACCCAAAAGAATTGACTGATTCCGTGCAATCCCTATCAAAATACCAATGACTTTTTTTTTTTTTTCTGCTGAAATAGAATGTGTGTGTTAGTTCCTCAGTCATGTCTGACTCTTTGTGACCCCATGGACTGTAGCCTGCCAGGCTTCTCTGTCCATGGGATTCTCCAGGAAAGAATACTGGAGTGGACTGCCATTTCATTCTCTAAGAAATAGAATGATCCACTTTAAATTCACATGGAAGTTCAGGGGACCCCAAATAGCTAAAACAATCTTGAAAAACAACAAGTCTGGAAGACTCACATTTCTTGATTTCAAATTTCTTAATAAATTCATCAAAACAGTGTGATAGTCACATTACTAGACTAGAATGGGGACCGAGAAACAAACCCTTGCATATATGGCCAAATCCCTCATTGACAAGGATGTCAAGACCATTCACTGGGGAAAGGACAGCCTTTTAACAAATGGGAAAACTGATTGTCCATGGGTAAAAAGAAGTTGGATCCTTCACACCATGTACAAAAAGGGATCAAAGACCTAAATAAATGTAAGCCCTACAACTATAAAAGTCTTAGGAGAAAACAAAAAGGGAAAGCTTTACAACACTGGATTTGGCAATGATTTCTTGAATATGACACCCGAGGCACAGGCAACAAAAGAAATAGACAATTAGACTTATTAAAAATTTAAACATTTTGGACATCAGAAGACATCATGAACAGAGTAAGAAAGCAACCAAGAGAATGGAAGAAAATACCAGCAAATCAAATTTTTGATAAGTAATTAACATCTTCAGTTCACTTCAGTCACTTAGTCTTGTCCGACTCTTTGCAACCCCATGAACCGCAGCACATCAGGCCTCCCTGTCCATCACCAACTCCCAGAGTCCACCCAAACCCATGTCCCTTGAGTCGGTGATGCCATCCAGCCATCTCATCTTCTGTCATTCCCGTTTCCTCCTGCCCTCAGTCTTTCCCAGCATCAGGGTCTTTTCAAATGAGTCACCTCTTCGCCTCACGTGGCCAAAGTATTAGAGTTTCAGCTTCAACATCAGTCCTTCTAATGGACACCCAGGACTGATCTCTTTTAGGATGGACTAGTTGGATCTCCTTGCAGTCCAAGGGACTCTCAAGAGTCTTCTCCAACACCACAGTTCAAAAGCATCAATTCTTCGGCACTCAGCTTTCTTCACAGTCCAACTCTCACACTCATACATGACCACTGGAAAAACCATAGCCTTGACTAGACGGACCTTTGTTGACAAAGTAATGTCTCTGCTTTTCAATATGCTGTCTAGGTTGGTCATAACTTTCCTTTATCTAGAATATGTAGAAAACTCCAAAACTCAACAACAACAAAACTCAGTTCAAAAATGGTCAAAAGGGGAGTTTTCTGGTGATCTAGTAGTCAAGCATCCATCCTGCAATGCAAGAGATGAAGGTTCAATCCCTGGTCCGAGAAGAGCCCACATGCCAAGAGGCAGCTGAGCCCGTGCGCCACAGCTATTGAGCCTGCGCTCTGGAGCCTGTGAGCTGTGACTGCTGAGCCCACACGTGTAAAGCCCACACTTCAACATAAGAGAAGTGACACAATGAGAGGCCTGCGCACCGCAGCAAACAGCAGGCCCTGCTCACTGCAAATAGAGCCTGCACAGAGCAGTGCACACTCAGTGCAGCCAAATAGAATCAATTTTTTTAAACTTTTTAAGCTTTTTTTAAAAGAATGGTCAAAGGACTCGAATAGAGACTTCTCTTAAGAAGATATCCAAATAGCACATGATCCAAAGCACATGAAGAGATGCTCAATGCCAATGATCACTAGGGAAATGCAAATCAAAACTGTGATAACACCTCCTACCCATTAGGCTGGCTTTCATTTTTAAAGACGCAAATAGAAAATAACGAGTGTTAGGGAGGATGTAGAGAAACGGAACTCTGTACATTGGTGGTGGGAATGGAGGATGGTACAGCTGCTGTGAGAACAGTATGCTGGTGTCTCCTCAAAAACTTAAACAGAATCACTATGAAAGAAGTGAAAGTGTTAGTGGCTCAGCCATGTTTGACCTTTTGTGATCCCAGAGACTGTGGCCTGCCAGGCTCCTCTGTCCGTGGAATTCCTCAGGCAAGAATACTGGAGTGGGTAGCCATTGCCTTCTCCAAGGGATCTTTCTGACCCAGGGATTGAACCTGGGTCTCCTGCAATTGGAAACAGAGTCTTTACCATGTGAGCCACGAGGGAAGCCCATTTTTTTTTTTTCACAATTAAAATAAATAATTATCCTGATTTCCTCAAAGCAATGATTGAAGCCCAGAGGAGTGACTAGCTTGCCTAAGTGTAGATGGCTTTTTATGTATTAATATCATTGCTGAGGATTCAAACAAGTCTGTCCACACCCAAGTGATAGCTCTTTTCACTGAAGGGCATTACAAAAAATAATAATGAAAAAAAAGTTGAATGAAAGTTTACTAATGTGTGAGTTTCTATCCTATGCCACCGTGGGTCTGTCACTAATATAGACTTCAAAGTTTGAAGATTTTAAGTCAATATAATGGAAAAACTTAGAACATTTATCATGGACTGTGTGAAAACTCCATGAAAGGGCTCCAGTGGATAAGAGTTCCCCTACCAATGCAAGGGACACCGGTTTGATCCCTGGTCCAGGAAGATCCCGCATGCTGCAGAGCAAGTAAGCTAGTGCCCCACGGCTCCTGAAGCACTCCCATCCAGAGCCCAGGCCCCACAAGGAAGAGAAGCGACCGCAGTGAGAAGGCCTCACACCACGCTAAAGCGCAGCCCCCACTCGCTGCAACTTCAGAAAGCCCGAGCGTAGTAATGAAGACCCCGCGTAGCCAAAACTTAGATAAACAAATAGATCTTAAAAAAAAAAAAAGATTTCATGGAAAAGGTAAACTTTATGCTCAGAGGTGAGAGACTCGGGACTTCCCTGGTAGTCCAGTGGTTAAAATGCTGTGCTCCCAATGCAGGGGCCCGGGTTTGATCCCTGATCAGGGAACTAGATCCTACATGGGATAAATAAGACCTGGCACATAATTTTTTTTTTTTTCAATGAAGTGAGTGACTCTCTTTCAAGAAAGCTGCTGGAGAATTACTGCTCAAGCTGGGAGTTGGACCAAATGACCTCTAAAATTCCAGTATAATTCATTTTAGCACTCATCACAGATATTACTTTTTCTAAAAAAAAAAAATAATAATAATTTGAAGGTTTCTGACCACACTGCATTGTCAGATGACAGCACTTTTTAGTAATAAAATATTTTCAATTAAAGCATGTACATTGTTTTTAAGACATAATTCTATTGCACACAATAGACTACAGTATAGCATACACATAACTTTTATATGTGCTGGGAAATAAAAATCATGGGACTCACATGCTTGCTATGTTGGCTTGATTGTGGTGGCTGCCTCTATCCTAACAGTCCACAGGGAAGGGAGACAGGCAGGTACCAGGGCTGGGAGCCCTGAGGAGGAAAGAGAAGCCCACTTGCCGTAAAGGACCCCTGGGACTTCCCTCTTTGATGACATCACCGCACTTACTGGTTCCCCAAGTTTGCTGACATAAACGTGATGCTCAGACTCAGAAATACTAAGTGAGTGAAGAAGGAACGCCTGAGCACCTTGAATGAAAAGGCATCATCCCCTGTGAGGCAGCAACCTGAATGCCAGCTCTACCACCTCTTGTGTGACTATGGGCACCTCCCTTGACCTCTCTGGGTCTCAATATTCCCTTCTGTAAAATGGGGATAACAGCATACCATCCTTATAGGTCATAGTATTGAGTACAATATGTAAAGTCCTTAGAGCACCAGCCCCACTCGGGTATCCCCAGCATCCACCAGGACAGATGCTGTTCAGCGTCTCATGTTCATTTATTATCACTTATTGATCCAGGCTGCACATTCCAGGTGGGCACTTGTTCCTCACATTCTCTGCTCTGACCCTGGTGCCCTTCTAGGACTCCCCCGGCATGTTTTGGGAGAAAGAAAACGTTGTAAAGTGAACGCATGAGCACATCCCCACATCTGCTGTCTTATTTAAAATCCTCACAATATCACGAGGTGGGGATGACGACCCTAACCCTAATGATTTTGTCATCTTATTGATATGAAGAGCTTAAACATAGACTAAATCCTGAAATAAAGGTTTGGGGAATCTAATTAGAGTGACCAAGTATTATTAGTATGGAAAATACTTAGGATCTAGGAGGAGGTGTACATGAAAAGTTTTCTATAGTAGTTGGTATATTCTTCCCTTCCCACCGCCAGGGAAGGGAAGCGCCTCTAAACCCAAACACCCTGAAGAAGCTCCATTGAGATCCCAAAGGACTGAGATGGAGATGCAGGCAGATGCCCTCCCCTCTGCCGCCTCAGTCTGCCTGTCCGGTGGGAGCGACCTCACTCACTTCACAGGGTGGACGGGAGAACCGCCAGAGAGATGGTGACAGCGAGAGAGCATACAGCAGGCGCTCAGTAGAAGGTCCTTCCCACCCCCCTGCCGTGGAGGCTTGGGCTGCCCCCTTACAGCATCCCATGGAGGACACAGGCCCAGAGAGGTATGGTGACTTGCGCAAGGTCACACAGCACCGAAGGCCGACTTAAACGAGCCCGGCAGGCCGGTGGGGCTGGGCTGCCGTGTCCCGCCTCGCCTCGGCCTGGACCCCTCTCTGGGGACTGTAGGTGTGTGGAAATGGGCAGATCGACCTTCCCGTGTCTTTTCCGGGGAAATAGTAACAAGAATAATTTCCTCTCATTGCCCATCATTATTCTGTGGACGTGCCCGTTTCCTTTCTCTGGCGGTTTCCGAGGCAGCTATTGATCACTTTGCGTTCTTTGTCTTCGTGTCATCAGAGTTCACTGGGAGAGCTCAGCGAGGAATCTGAGAGACGTCCCGTGTGCACGCTTTTTAATGTGCACACCCTCCGAGGTGGCCCGACAAGCTGCCACCTCGGCGCTTGGCTGGGGCTGTGACTCGGGGGCCACCTTCTTGCCTCGGTGACATCCGCAGTGTCACTTTGGGGTACGGGGCACTGGTCATGAGGACAGGACTACCCGGGGCCGACAGGTCTGGGGCCCCAGATCGCGGGCCCTCAGAGGGGCACCCTGGGCGGCGGGTTTTTATGGATACAATTTTTAATTAATTTTTTGGCTGTGCTGGGTCTTCCTCGCTGTGCAGACTTTTTTTCCAACTGCGGCGAGCGGAGTGTGCGGGCTCCTCTTGCTGCAGCAGAGGGCCTCTAGGGCCTGCGGGCTTCCGTAGCTGCGGCGCGTGGGCTCAGTGGTAGTGGGTCACGGGCTTAGTTGCTTCACTGCACGTGGGATCGTCCCAGATCAGGGATCAAACCTGTGTCTCTGGCACTGGCAGGTAGGCTCTTCACCACCGAGTCCCCAGGGAAGCCCCGGGCGGGGGCTTTGTGCCGTCTTCAGTGCTGCCAGCCTCTGGCCCTCGGCTCCTTGTTCCCTGATGCTCAGAAACCCAGCCCCCTACCGCCGTACCCCAGTGCGTCTCACGTTTGATGGTAAGTTGCCATCACTCAGAGGGCTTGTTGAAACCCAGTCACAGGGCCCACCCCCAGGATGCTGGTTGCTGGAGGGCTAGATCAGGCTTGAGAATGTGAGTTTCTAACAAGTTCCCAGGCAACACCACCTCATCCCATCTGGGGACTGCCCTGGAGCACCTGGGAGCGGGGGGTCATAGCAGCGGTGACAGGAAAAGAAGGGTTAGGCACAGGCGGCCACCAAACGCCTGCCAGATTCCAGGCTCCAAATGGAGTCCTTCACATAAATATCTCACGGCTCCTCACCTCAACCCTGTGAGGCAGGCGCGGTTACTACCCCATACACAGATGAGCAAACTGAGGCCCAGGAAGATTAAATGGCCTTCCTGCCTAGTCCAGGAACGTCTGCACTGGGGCGTCACAGCATTCCAAAACCAGTGGGGAGGCCTCTGGGTGGAGGGGGTGCTAATGGCTCCTCCCATAAAAGCACATGTTCCAAGACAGAAGGCCATGGGTCACCCAGCTGGTGAGAGCTGATGCCGGGGTTGAGACCCAGGCCGGTTGTCTCTGCAGTCTGTGTCTGCATTCTGCAGATGTAAGGACAGTCCCCCCGCCTCCGCTCACCCTGTCTACTCCTCTCCACCCACCTTCCCATGGCTCAAGCGTGCCAAGCCCTCACCCACCTACCCCAGTCCCTCCACACAGGCTGGTCCCCCTGCCCTGATTGCCTCCTCTGCCTGGCTCATGCATTCTTTGGGTCCAAACTGAACATCACGTCCTCAGAAAAGCCTTTCCTGACCTCTTGGTGTACCGTCATCTCCTCTCCATCAGTCTCTCATAAACTGTGTATTGTATGTACTCAGTTGCTTAGTTGTGTCCAACTCTTTACAACACCAGAAACTAGAGCCTGCTAGGCTCCTCTGTCTATGGAATTTTTCAGGCAAGAATACTGGAATGGCTTGCAATTTCCTCTTCTGGGGGATCTTCCCAACCCAGGGATCAAACCCAAGTCTCCTGCATCAGCAGATGGATTCTTTACCAGTGAGCCACCTGGGAGGCCCGTGTGTGTGTGTGCTTAGTAACTCAGTCATGTCTGACTCTTTGCAACCTTATGGGCTGCACCCCACCAGGCTTCTTTGTCCATGGGATTCTCCAGGCAAGAATACTGGAGTGGGTAGCCATGCCCTCTTCCAAGGGATCTTCCCAACCCAGGGATCAAACCCAGTCTCCCCTATTGCAGGTGGATTCTTTACCATCTGAGCCACAAGGAAAGTTCATGAATACTGGAATAGGTAGCCTATTCCTTTCCAGGGGATCTTCCCGACCCAGCACTTGAACTGGGGTCTCCTACACTGCAGGCGGATTCTTTACCAGCTGAGCTACTAGGGAAGCCTGGGAGGTCCGTATCTCTACTTAAGTATTTATTTGCAGTTTGCTTACTAATGATGGCAGCTGCCCCTGCTCTAGGGGAAATGGACCATGTTGGTTTTATGCACCATTGCACCCTCATTGCTAGACTATAAAGGACACTCAGACACTCATTTGTTTGGTGAATGAATAGTGAAGCGAATGAATGAATGATTACTCACTTTTATGACTTCTCCATAGCTCCTGGTTAAAAGGCCTAATTATTTACCTTCATCTAAGAAATTTCTCCAAAAAGCTGGCCAAGATGCTGATTGGCCGTTGGCCCTAGGTGAATAAAGGCTCAAGTTTATGCCTTACTGATGCTTGCCCCCACAAGCAGGTGCTCTGTGAAGGGGGTGATGTGTTGGTCCTCTCAGGTTCACCCATCCTTAAAAACTCCACCCAGGTGACTATGAACCTTGAACTAGGGATGCAGTGCATGTGGGCCCCAAACACATCACTGGGACCAAGAAAACTCAGTTTACCCTCATTCCCAGTGGGCACCCCACAGACTGTCTCCAGGGATGAGGCTCCCTGTATTCTGTGATGGGGATTCTGTGTCTGTCACAGAGGTGGGTCTCTTGAAGTGTTCTTTTTGTGTTTCCCTATCTCTGGCTAGTGAAAGTGTTAGTCACTCAGTTGTGTCCAACTCTTCGTGACTTCATGGACACCAGGCCCCTCTGTCCATGGAACTCTCCAAGCAAGAATACTGCAGTGGGTAACCATTCCTTCTCCAGAGGATCTTTCTGATCCAGGGATCGAACCTGAGTCTCTCACATCGCAGGCAGATTTTTTACCATCTGAGCGACCAGAGAGGACCATAAAGAGGGCTGAGCACTGAAGAACTGATGCTTTTGAACTGTGGTGCTAGAGAAAACTCTTAAGGGTCCCTTGGACAGCAAAGAGATCAAACCAGTCCATCCTAAAGGAAATCAACCCTGAATACTCGTTGGAAGACTGATGCTGAAGCTCCAATATTAGGACCACCTGATGCAAAGAGTTGACTCATTGGAAGACTCTGATGCTGGGAAAGATTGAAGGCAAGAGGATAAGGGAGCAATAGAGGATGAGATGGTTGGATGTTATCACCGACTCAATGGACATGAGTTTCAGCAAACTCTGGAAGATAGTGAAGGACAGAGAAGCCTGGGGTGCAGCAGTCCATGGGGTTGCAAAGAGCTGGACATGACTGATTGAAAAAAATCATCATCATCCCTGGCTAAGAAGAGGAAAGCGAAGCCTGGATCACCCAGAGGCTGACAATTTACTGATGCTGAATACTGTAAAAGCTTTTTCATTCTTTACAAATCAAAAGTGTTTCCCTGTCCCACTTGAAATGAATTAGGTGAATTAGAGTGGGCTGATTTGTCAAGTTACACGCACACATGGACCATAATTCTGATTTATCTCAGCAGTACAACTGCAATGTCTTAAAACTCACCTTTTTTTGTTGCTGTTGCCATAACCCACCTTGTTAAAAATTACATTTCTGTTACTGAAGATTCATAAAGGCTGCTGGTACTTCTGTTTCTTCATTTTGAAACCTCTCAGCATTAAGACTCAAGGACAGGTACCAGCCTCTTCTTTTCTGAGGATCTCACCCATGGCTTTGAACACCTATGCACACGCATGATACCCCAGTGTATTCATTCAGCCTCCCACGGAATGCCTAACGGGCATCTCAAACTAAGTGTGCCCCAAACAGAACTTTCAAGGGCTCCCCCAGAACTGCTCCCCAACCAAGGTAAAGGGTGCTTCCCACAGGTTGTTCAAGCTAAAACCTGAGTCACACTGGACTCCTCTTCCTTCACCCTCTTCCCTCTGTGTTCAATCCATCAGCAAGTTCTGCTCTGCCTTCAAATTTTGTCCAAACTGGTTGCTTTGTGTCCATCCCAAATTCATGTCTACCTGAATCTCAGAATGTGGCCTTGTTTGGAAATTAGTGTAATTAGTCATTAAGATGAGGTCATCGTGGCATAGGGTGTTCTTATGAGAAGAGGTGAAACAGGGAGACAAGGCTGTGTGAAGACAGATGAAGAGACTGGAGTGATGCTGCTGCACCAAGGATGGATAGCCACCACCAGAAGCTGGAAGACACAAGAAAGGACTCTTCCCCAGAGATGTCAGAGGGAGCATGGCCTGCCAACACCCTGATTTGGGACTTACAACCTCGAGGATTCTTGGAGAATAAGTTTCCATTAAGTCACCAAGTTTGTAGTAGTTTGTTACAGAAGTCACAGGAAACGAACACAGTATCCAGATCCATCTGCTTCTCCAGGTCACCATCGACCTCACCTGGAGACCCAGTCTGCCTGCTGGTCTGTTTACCTCCATGCGCTCATGTGTGTACATATGTATACACACATATACACACTCACACACACATATAACACATACAAATTATATATAAGCAAAGATGTAAATGTATAGGCCATGTGTGTAATAGACACTAGTGTATCACATGTATGTGACAATAAGACTGAGAATATTTCCTTCTTCCCAGAAAGTTCTCTCCTATGGATGCAGCTACAGATGATCATACTAAGTGAAGTAAGCCAGAAAAAGAAAGACAAATATCATATGATATCACATGTGGGATCTAAAATATGGCACAGATGAACCTATTTACAAAACAGAAATAGACTCACAGACACACAGAACAGACTTGTGGTTGCCAGATAGAGTAGGAGTCTGGGGTTAGTACATCCAAACTATTATGTATAGGGTGGATAAACAACAAGATCCTACTGTATAGCACATGGAACTGTGTCCAGTCTCCTAGGATAAACCATATTGGAAAAGAATATAAAAAGAACGTATATATATGTACAGCTGAGTTACTTGGCTGTACAGCAGAAATTAACATGACACTGTAAATCAACTATACTTCAACTTAAAAAAAAAGCCTTAAAAAAGTTCTTTCCTACCCTTTCCAGTTAATTCCTGCCCCACCCCTCCAGGCACCCACTTTCTGATTTCTATCACCATAGATTAGTTCGCCTGTTCCTTGGTGTCATATAAATCAAACTGTATAGTATCCGCTCACTGTATCCAGTTTCTTTCACTCAGCATAATCTTTGGGAGACTCATCCATAGTGATGTGTCTATCAATAATTCAAACTCTATTGCAGAGTTATTCCACTGAATCAAATAATGTTTTAAAAATACACTTAGGGACTTCCCTGCTGGTCCAGTAGTTAATAATCTGATTGCCAATGCAGGGGACGTGGGTTCCATCACTGGTCCAGGAAGATTCCACATGGTGTGCGGCAACTAAGTCCGTGTGCCACAACTCTGAAGCCTATGCTCTCCAGCAAGAGAACCCACTGCAATGAGGAGCCCACACACTACAGCTAGAGAGTAGCCCCCATGTGCCACAACTGGAGAAAGCCCGATCCCAGCAGCAAAGACCCAGCACAGCCAAAAACAAATAAATGAAAAAATACAATCAGATATCATCACCATAGTTAAAACTCACATGCCTAAAACTCATTAAATGAAGTAATGTGCAAGAAAATTCAAAAATAGGTTATGCTTTGTGTATTATTCATTGAAAAAGTGAACGTCACTCAGTCGTGCCCGACTCTTTGCAACCCCATGGACTGTAGCCCACCAGGCTCATGCTATTGATTGATATCCCTGGTTCCCTCTTTCTGGACACTCTTTGATGTCAGGCATAACCATGTGAGTGGCTTTTAGCTAATGAATTTGAAAGGAAGTGATATGTGTCTATTCCAGGTAGAATCTTGCATGGCTGGTGCGTGATTCCCTTCACTTCCTTCCCTCTGCTGACATGCAAGTTTGTGTTGAGAGAGACCCTCTACTGGCCTGGGCAACAGAGTAGCTCCAGTGACCGCAGCCCTCTTGCTGACCTCTACTGAACACATAGTACAAACAAGAAACAAACTTGTCGAAAGACGACAAAGACATTGGTAGGTGTTTGTTACTGCAGCATAGCCTGTCCTATCCTGACTTGTACAGCTTTCTTCTCTGATGCAGTCTCCAAATTCTTCTCCTCCCATTGCTCCTGAGCCCCTCTGAGTCAGCATTTCCCAGTCACTGACTTGAAACTATTTCATTAAGATAAGAATGAAACTAGAGGAATCAACTTTCCTGACTTCAGACTATACTACAAAGCTATAGTCATCACGAGAGTATGGTACTGGCACAAAGACAGAAATACAGATCAATGGAATGAAATAGAAAGTCCAAAGATAAATCTAAGCACCTATAAACACCTTATCTTTGATAAAGGAGGCAAACATATATAATGAAGAAAAAGCAGTCTCTCCAACAAACGGTGCTGGGAAAACTGGTCAATTATGTGTAACAGAATGAAACTAGAATACTTCCTAATATCATACACAAAAATAAAATCAAAATGGATTAAATGTAAGACCAGAAACTATAAAACTCTTAGAGGAAAACATAGGCAGAACACTTTCTGACATAAATCACAACAAGAGCCTTTATGATCCACTTCCCAGAGTAATGGAAATAAAAACAAAAACAAACAAATGGAACCTAATTAAATTTAAAAGCTTTTGCACAATGAAGGAAACTATAAGGTGAAAAGACAGCCTTCAGAATGGGATAAACTAATAGCAAATGAAACAATTGACAAAGAATTAATCTTCAAAATATATAAGCAGCTCAATATCAGAAAAATGAACAACCCAATCAAGAAATAGACAAAGGTTTAAAGACATTTCTCCAAATATGACATACAGATGGCTAATAAACACATGAAGAGATGTTCAACTTCACTCATTATTAGAGAAATGCAAATGAAAACTGCAATGAAGTTATCATCTCACAATGGTCAGAATGGGCCTCATCAAAAAGTCTACAAATAATAAATGCTGGAGGTGTGGAGAAAGGGAACCCTCTTGCACTGTTGGTGGGAATGCAAACCAGTATAGCCACTATGGAGAACAGTGTGAAAATTCCTTAAAACACTGGGAATAAAACTGCCATATAACCCAGAAATCCCATTGCTGGGCATACATCCCAAAGAAACCAGAATTGAAAGAGACACATGCACCCCAGTGTTCACTGCAGCATTATTTACAATAGCTAGGATATGGAACAACCTAGGTTTCCATCAGCAGATGAATGGATAAGGAAGCTGTAGTACATATACACAATGGAATATTACTCAGCCATAAAGAGGAATGCATTTGAGTCAGTTCTAATGAGGTGAATGGACCTGAAGTCTATTATACAGTGAAGTCAGTCAGAAAGAGACTCTACATTCTAAATGGAATTTAGAAAAATGGTACTGATGCTCCTACATGGGAGACCCAGATGTAATGAACAGACTTTTGGGCTCAGTGGGAGAAGGCGAGGGTGGGATGATTGAGAGAACAGCACTGAAACATGTATATTACCATACGTGAAGTAGATGACCAGTGCAAGCTCGAGGCAGGAAGCAGGGCACTCAAAGCCAGTGCTCTGGGACCACCCAGAGGGATGGGGTGGGAAGGAAGGTGGGGGGGTTTAGGGTGGGGGGACATATGTATACTTGTGTCCAATTCATGTTGATGTATGGCAAAAACCATCACAATATTGTAATTATCCTTCAATTAAAATAAATAAATCAATTTAAAAAAGATTATCAACGACCCCCCCTTCTCCGTGGTGAAACCCGATAGTCAAGTCTTGGTCCTCGTGGAACTTGATCATTATGGCACCACGTGAGGTTGCTCAGTCCTTTGTTTTCTAACCTTTTCTTCACTCGGGTGACAGGACACCACACTCCCCAGCTTCCATCCTATACGTCTCTGGACACTCCTGTCCAGTGTCTCTTCCTGGTTCCTCCTTCCAGGATCTCCCCCACCTCCTCCTGCAGAGCACCCCAGGGCTCCTGAGATCCTGACCCTCCATCCAGGCCTGGTCCCAGGCCTCTTCTCTCCACTCCTGGTGGCCACATCAGCCTCCTGGCTGCCACATACTGATGACCCCAGGTGTGTCTGTCATGCACGCCGCTCCCTGACTCCCAGCCTGTATTTTCACCTGCTCACTTGACAGCCCCACATGACATCGCATCCACATCTCAAACTTAACATGTCCAAACAAAGCTCCTGATTGTCCCTTCAAGCCTGCGCCATCCCTAACTGTTCCTCCATCAGGGTCTCTGAGTAACTATGATGAGTAGGCCAGAAACTCTGGAATAATTTTTCAGTCCTTTATTTTTTTTTCATGCCTCAGGATTCCTGTTTCTCAGCATTTCCTGTCAAAATGTATCCAGGATCCCACCTCATCCCACCACCTTCTCAGCTGCCACCTTGCTCCAAGCCACCTGCACCTCTCCTGGATTATTGCATCAGCCTGTAACTGCCCCTACTCTCACCCCCGCCCCCACTGGTGATTCTCAACCCAATAGCCAAAAGAATCCATTTGAAAATGTCACTCTTTTTCTTAAATTCCTCCAATTGCTACTCATTTCTCACAAAATAAACCTATGTTATAGACTCACAGATGCAGAAAACAAACTGAGGGGGACAGGGGAGGGAGGAAGAAATTGGGTGACATATACACACTACTCTATAGAAAATAGATAATAAGGACCTACTGTACAGAACAGGGGATTCTACTCAATAATCTGTAATGATCTGTATAGAATCTAAAAAGTAGTGGATATACGCATATGTATAACTGATTCACTTTGCTGTACAGCACAGACTAACAACACTGAAAATCAACTGTACCTCAATAAAAATTTTTAAAAACCCATGTTTATGTAAAAGAATGAAATTAGAATACTCTCTAACACCATACACAAAAATAAATTCAAAATGGATGAGACCTAACTGTAAGGCCAGACATCATGAAACTTAGAGGAAAACATAGAACACTCTTTGACATAAATCACAGCAAGATCTTTTTGACCCACCTCCTAGAGTAGTGAAAATGAAAACAAAAATAAACCAGTGGGACCTAACTAAACGTATAAGCTTTTGCACAGCAGAGGAAACCATAAACAAGACAAAAAGACAACCCTCAGAATGGGAGAAAACATTTGCAAATGAAGCAACTGACAAGAAGTTAATCTCCAAAATATACAGCTTATGTACCTTTCTCTCTCTATATATAAACCCAAATGACCCAATCAAAAATGGATGATTGAACAATTACAACATGCTATGTATAGAACTGGAGAAGGAAATGGCAACCCACTCCAGTGTTCTTGCCTGGAGAATCCCATGGACGGAGGAGCCTGGTAGGTTACAGTCCATGGGGTCGCAAAGAGTCGGACACGACTGAGTGACTTCACTTCACTTATGTATAGAGTAGGTAACTAATGAGAACCTACTGTAGAGCACAGGGAACTCCACTCAATGCTCTGTGGCAACCTAAATGGGAAGGAAATCTGAAAAGATGGGATAGATATATATGTATCCCCTGGGGGAGGGCATAGCTGCCCACTCCAGTGTTCTTGCCTGGAGAATCCCATGGACAGAGGAGCCTGGTGGGCTACTGTCCATGGGGTCACAAAGAGTCAGACACGACTGAAGTGACTTAGCACACATGCACACATATATATGTATAGCTGATTCAGTTTGCTGTACATAGAAACACAACACTGTAATGCAACCAGTCTCTGATAAAAATTTGTTTTAGGTAAAAATAAATAAATACTTGGTAGGCAGAATTCTAAGTCCCCAGTGACCATCCAGAGGGGGTATAATCTATGAAATGATGGGATATCAGTCCAGTGATTATATTCTATACACAAGGACATAAGTGGTTTTGTAGATATAATAATTAAGGTTACTAATCAGCTGACTTTGAGTTAATCGAAAGGAAGAGTCTCAATATCCAGTGGACATGACCTAACCACATGGGCCCTTTAAATTGGGTCTAGAGATGGGAGACAGAGGAAGCCAGAAGTCCAAAGTATGAGGAAAATCTGGCAACTGGCAGATTTTGCAGATGGAGAGGACCAGATGGGAGCAGCTCCCAACCAACAGCCACCAAGGGAATAGGGACTGCAGGCCTACAGACTCAGGAACTGAATTTGCCAATGACAAGGATGAACTTGGAACTGTATTTTCCTCATGTCTTTCAGATTAGAACTCAACCCCATTGACGCCGTGATTTAGGTTTGAGTAGAGCATGTAGCCCCGGAGAAGGCAATGGCACCCCACTCCAGTACTCTTGCCTGGAAAATCCCATGGATGGAGGAGCCTACTGGGCTACTATCCATGTGGTCGCTAAGAGTCGGACATTACTGAGCAACTTCACTTTCATGCATTGGAGAAGGAAATGGCAACCCACTCCAGCGTTCTTGCCTGGAGAATCCCAGGGACGGGGAGCCTGGTGGGCTGCCGTCTATGGGGCCGCACAGAGGTGGACATGACTGAAGCGACTTAGCAGCAGCAGCAGAGCACGTAGCCAAACTCTGATGAACTTCCAACCTACAGACCATCTGTGCTGTGTATCGGTGGCTATATGTGTGGTAATATTCTGTGTGGCAACAGAAAACTAAAACAATAACAACCTTCAAACCTCTGGCGTAGCAGAATATATTTTTGCAATTTACATATCCCATATAACAATTCAGATCCAGAAGGTAAAGAACTGCTACAAAAGAAAAAGATAGGAAACCCATTAGAAAAATGAGCAAAACACCTGCAAAGACATTTCATGAAAGAGGATACTAAGTAGCTCAGAAAACACATGAAAACATATTGAATGTCAGTCATCAGGGAAACAAAACTGCATATAACCAGAGAAACCATGATTTCAAAACATAGATGCACCCCAATGTTCATAGCAGCACTATTTACAATAGGCAAAGGATGGAAGCAACCTCAATGTCCATCCACAGCTGAACGGATAAAGAAGATGTTGTACGTGTATACCTTGGAACATTATTTTGCCATAAAAAGGAATGTAGCAACATAGATGGGTCTAGAAATTACCCTTCTAAGTAAGTCAGAGAAGATAAGTATCATATGATATCACTCACATGTGGAATAATTTTAAAAGAAGATACAAATGAACTTATTTACAAAACAGAAACAGACTCACAGAAAACAAACTTATGGACACCAAAGGGAAAAAGTTGGGAGAAGGGATAAACTCGGAGCTTGGAACTGTCATATACACACTGATATATATAAAACAGATAATCAATAAGGACCTACTGTATAGTACAGGGAACTCTACTCAATATTCTGTAACAACCTATGTGGTAAAATAATTCAAAAAGAATAGATCTGTGAATGCGTGCTAAGTCACTCAGTCATGTCTGACTCTGAGATCCCGTGGACAGTAGCCCACCAGGCTCTTCTGTCCATAGGATTCTCCAGGCAAGAATACTGGAAATAGGTTGCCGTGCTCTCCTCCAGGGGATCTTTCTGACCCAGGGATTGAACCCTTGTGAACATGGACAACTAAATCACTTTGCTGTACATCTGAAACACAGTATTGTAAATCAACTATATTCCAATAAATAATAAAACATTTTTATAATGAGATAGTACTCCACACATACCAAAATCCTAAAATGGAAAAAAAAGTAGGCAATACCAAGTGTTGGCCAGGATGTGGTGCAGCTAGAATTCTCATTCTGCTGGTGGGGGAGCAAATTAGTACACACACTTAGGAAAACAAATGTATCTACTGAGATTGAACATATGTGTCCTCTATGATCCAGAATTCCACTCCTGGATCTACAAATTAGTACACATGTCGAATACACATCAGGTATAAGAATATTAATGCAAGCATTATTCACAGCACCTTACAATGGCCAGGCTTTCCAAGGCCTCTCTGCCCTCACCTCCCTGTGCACACTCCATTGCTCACTCTGCTCCATCCTCATTGACTTCCTGCTGTCTCTAGAATGGCAGGAATGCTCCTCCCCTGAGGTCTTTGCATCTTCTGTTCCCTCTTGCTTTAGAGCAGGAGTTTGCAACCGGGGTGTGACTTAGTCCCCCAGGGGACATTTGGGGACATCTGGAGATGGCTTTGATGAGCACACCTGGGGGATACTACTTGTAAGAAAATGCCACAGGAAGAAAAAGCCACCTCTAGGAACCGTTAGTAAAAAGGCCTTTATTTGGGTGGTCGCTCCCGGGCAGAACTCCCAGGGGCAAGCGAGCAGGGGAACAAAGGGAGTCTGCAAAGCGGGAAGGGGTGCGGGAGGGTTTTATAGTGAGGGCTGGCGGACAGGCCAAGTTTTTTTTCCATGTAAGGCAACAAGTGCGGACTATAGCAGTGGTTGGTTGTCCATGGCCTTCCTGGTATCTCCTGATTGGATCGGGGCTCCAAGGCCGGCCCCGGAGGTCGAGTCTGCTCCCTGGTTCTGGTTTGGTCATCAGCCAACCCCTGGTGTTGACCGGATGCCCCCTTTTGGCCATGTTTCGGACAGCTCGCCCTTTCATCCCGGCCTTTTGATATAGGATAAGGGGTGCCGAATCTCTCTGGCTACTTCCTGCTGAACGGGGCGACGTGGGGCAGGGAGTGACCGGGATGACCAGGGGGCGTCTCTTAACTGGCTGTTGGACAGATTTTCCTCCGATTCTGCCGCCGCAGCACCATCAACTACACTGCGTTGGGTTTCTGCTGCAGCCGGCAGACGTCTAGGGCGGGCCATAGCTGATAGACAGTGAAAGATACAGGAAGGGGCAAGGGAGTTGGCCGGGGAACAGGTAAGGGTGAGCAGGGCAGTTAGGTGCGGGTCTTTTAGGGAGTCTCCGGGGGGTCAGGCGGGAGGGTGTCTTTCTGCGGCAGGCGAGTATATGTTCCCATCAGCAATATCTTTCCCGTTGCTGCCCGTGTCATCTCCTGCAGGCGCCTAACCAGCATCTGTCTTGGAGTGTGGAGTAGTGCGGATGCGGGTAAGCGCCAGAGGGAGGAGGTCAACCCAGGACAGCCGCAGCTCCGAGGTAAGCTTGGTCAAATGCGTCTTGATGATGCCGTTCACCCGCTCTACCTTGCCTGACGATTGGGGCCGATGAGGGATGTGGAGATGCCAGGCGATGCCCAAAGCTGCAGCCACCTGTTGAGAGATCTGTGAGATGAATGCAGGGCCATTGTCAGACTGGAGGGAGCTGGGTAACCCGAATCTGGGAATGAGATGGGTTGTTAAGACCTCTGCCACCACCGCCGCGGTTTCTCTGGCGGTGGGGAAGGCCTCAACCCAACCTGAGAAGGTATCCACTAAGACCAGCAGATAGCGGTGACTTCGATGTCTAGGCATGTGAGTGAAGTCTATCTGCCAGTCCTGCCCAGGCAAGTGTCCCCTGAGTTGGTGTGTGGTCTGAGGGGGCCTAAGTCCTCCCTGAGGGGAGGTGGAGGCGCACGTCAAGCAAGACCGATGAACCTCGTATACCGCATGCCTAAGATGCCAGGGGGCAAAAATGGGACCAAGGAAAGAAAGGAGGGCCTTAGGTCCGATGTGCAGAGTGTTATGGATTTGGGATATGATGTCTTTTGCCTGGTGCTTGGGGGAGCACCAGCTTGTCGTAGTACAATATCCATCCCGATGGATGTTTTTGGGTCCCCTCCTGTGCCAACAATCTCTGAGTTTCATCTCCGGAGTACTGAGGTGTGGGTGTTGGCTGCAAGGTCAACATTGGTTTGGGGGGTGCTTCTAGAGCCACCTGTCGGGCCACTTGGTCTGCTATGTTATTTCCCAGGGCCACCGTGTCATGAGTATTCTGGTGGCCTTTACAGTGTATGATGGCCACCTCTTCAGGTAGGGACAAAGCATCTAGCAATTGGGTGATGTGTGAAGCATTGCAAATGGGGGACCCCTTGGTGGTCAGAAAGCCCCTCTCTTTCCAGATTGCCACGTGTGAATGGGCAATCAGTAAGGCATACTTAGAATCGGTGTAAATGTTAGCCCTCTTTCCTTTTGCCAGATGTAAGGCTCTGGTTAAAGCAGTTAATTCTGCTTTTTGGGAGGTCGTCCCGGAGCCAGAGGATGGGCTTCTAAGACCTCTCGGGTGGTCACCACGGCATAAGCCGCCCTCCGCGTCCCATCAGAATCCCGCTTTGAACTTCCATCTACGAACAGTGTCAAATCGGGGTTTGGTAAGGGCTTGGCGAATAAATTGTGGGGCGGCTGCATAAGGGACTCAAGGGTCTCAATGCAGGAATGAGCAGAGGGTTCCATAGAGGGAAGAGAAGGCAGTGACGAGAGGGGATTTAGTTGTGGAGAACGATCTACAGAAACTTGTGGGTTATCTAGGAACACCAGATGGAACTGCTGGAGCTTAGAAGCACTGAGATCGGAAAGATACCTGGAAGCTAAAAGGTCATTTAGGCGATGAGGTGAAAAAATGGTCAGAGGTTGACCGTGGATCAGCTTTTTTGCATCTGCATACAGTATGGCCGCTGCCGCTAGTGCTCACAGACAGGGAAACCATCCCCTGGCTGTGGGGTCCAGCTGTTTAGACACGTAAGCAACAGGCAGCAGCTCAGGGCCCACTGGTTGTATCAGGGCTCCGAATGCTATTCCCCCTTTTTCATCCGTATATAGATGGTGTGGATAGTTTGGGTTTGGAAGAAAGAGAGGAGGCGAATCCAGTAAAGTGGAGCGTAACGCATGGAAAGCCTGAGCTACCGCGGCAGGGGAAGATAGTGGTCCTGTGGGAGTCTCTTTAGCTGCAGCATACAGAGGCTTGGCCAGCGTGGCGTAATTTGGGACCCAGTATTGGAAAAATCCGGTCAGTCCTAAGAAAGATAATATCTGGTCTCTGTTAGTTGGAGGATTAAGGGACCGGAGGAGGCTACACCGGTCTGCTGTCAGGGCCTTAGTTGTGGGAGTAATTTGGAGGCCTAAATAGACCACAGAGGTCTGAATCAGTTGAGCCTTGGATTGTGAGGCTCTGTAGCCCTGGGAACCGAGGAAATTAAGAAGAGTCGCAGTGTGTTGTCTAGAAGTCTCTTCTGAGGGGCTACAAAGGAGTAAGTCATCTACGTATTGGAGGAGAGTGCTAGGATGAAGTGAACATCTGGCTAGGTCTCGAGACAGGGCTTGCCCAAAGTAATGGGGGCTGTCTCTAAATCCCTGCAGGAGGACGGTCCAGGTGAGCTGAGTGGTCAGTTGGGTGTCAGGATCCATCCAGGTGAAAGCGAAGAGAAACTGACAATCGGAATGAAGTGGAATAGTAAAGAAGGCATCTTTGAGATCAATGACAGTGAAATGAGAAGTTTGAGGAGGAATTGAGGAAAGAAGGGTGTAAGGGTTAGGGACCAGCGGGTGTGCAGGAACCACCGCCGCGTTAATCAGGCGGAGATCCTGCACCAGCCGGTAGTCACCAGAGGCCTTCCGGACAGGAAGGATGGGCGTGTTACAAGGGGAGGTCGTGGGGATCAGGAGACCCTGTCCCATGAGGCGGTCGATGATGGGCTTTAATCCCTTAAGGCTATGGATCGACAAGGGAAATTGGGGTCGAGCTGGAAAAGAGGTGGGATCTCTTAGCCGAATGAGAACTGGAGGGTGGTGCCGAGCCACCACCGGAACTCAGGTGTCCCAGACCTCAGGGCTAACAGGAGGAGCCAAGGGGTCTGCGAGTAGCATCAGGAAGGCCCCTGACGTGGGGGCCAATCCGAGAGTCAGGTGGAGTGTGGCCTTTAGCTTAGCGAGTATGTCCCTCCCCAAGAGTGGGGTAGGGCAGGAGGGTATAACTAAAAAGGAGTGCGTGAACATGGATGAATCTAACTGACAAGACAGAGGTTGTGTCTGGAGAGGACATGAAGGTCGGCCGTCAATTCCCATAGCCGAGATTTGGGAAGGATGTAACATGCCCCCAAAGGAAGGAAGGACCGAATAGGTAGCCCCCGTATCAACCAGGAAGTTGATAGACTTACCTGCTACCTGGAGCGTTACCCTGGGCTCGGCTTGGGTGATCGGGGTCCCCGAGTCTGGGCGGCATCAGTCTTTGTCGAAGCTCAGCAGCTCCAAAGCCGGAGTAGGGCCGGAAGCCTCCCTGGGGCGCTCTGGTTCCCAGCCCCTAGGGGTCGAGGCCCGAGAGGCCTGGGGGCAATCGCTGGCCCAATGTCCCCGTTGTTTACACAGCGGACATGGCTTGGATGGAGGGCGCGGGTTGGGGCAGGCCTTAGCCCAGTGTCCTTCTTGGCCGCACTTGAAGTAGGCCCCCGGAGGGGGCTTTTGGGACCCGAACCCGCAGCCGGCCGCAGGGCCGCCACCAAGGCTTGGGTTTGCTGATTAAAGAGGTTTGCCTGCTGGTTGAGGAGGTTAGTCTGAAACTCGGCCTTTTGTTTAAGTCTTGCCTTACGGCTGGCCTCAGCAGTTTCTTCACGGGCGTTGTAAACTTTAAATGCCGTTTTTACCAGATCTCGGATAGGGGTCTGGGGGCCATCTTCAGCCTTGGCCAGCTTTTTCCGGATATCAGGGGCAGACTGAGAGATAAAACGACTGGCCAAGGTGGCTGCCCCTATGGGGGACTCAGGGGACAGCCTGGTGTATTGAATGAGGGCCTCAGTAAGCCGACTGAGGAACATGGCTGGATTTTCATCAGGCCCCTGAGTCACCTCATCCAATTTAAGGAAATTTACAACTTTGTGAGAGGACACCTCCATCCCATCAAGAAGGCACTCTATCATATAGCCTACTCGCTGCTGGCCACCATCCCCCTCCTGATAGTTCCAATCAGGGTCAACGTCAGGGACCGCCTGAGCCCCGGGGCGCTCGGGAGAGGGATTGGCAATGTGCCTCTGAACGGCCTGAGCTTTGGCTGCCGTCCAGATGGCCTGCCTCTCTTTTGGGGTGGTGGAGGACCCTAAAATGACATAGATGTCCTGCTAGGTCAAAGCATAAGCACAAGTCAAGCCAGTGAACTGTTTAATGTACTGAGTAGGATTGGAAGAAAAGGATCCCAGTTTGGCTTTAATCTGTGCCAGGTCCCGGAGAGAAAGGGAACATGGACCTGGGCTAGGCCCTCAGCGCCAGCCACTTGTCGAAGAGGGAGTAGCGGGGCTGGGGGGAGGCCCCCAGAGGGTTGCCGTGGGACCGAGTGTGGGGGCTAACCAGAGAGGGGGAGGGCACGACGGAGGGAAGAGGAGGATACAAGATAGGGTCTAGGGCCAGAGGATCCAGGGCCAGCAGCAGCGGAGTCTTGGGGGGGAACGGAGGTAGGAGGGGCCGGAGTGGAGGGGGAGGGGGAGGGTAGAGAACCAGGGTCGGAGGAGGGGAAAGAATAGGGTTAGCTGCCGGCTGGTTGGGGGTCGAGGGTGGAAGGGGAGGGAGCCGTGGGAGAGGTATAGGGAGGAGGAGCCACCAGGTCTTCTGGAAGAACAGAGAAAGCAGAGGACTCAGAGACGGGAGAAGTTGGCTTGGCCAGGGAAGGTGGAGTCAGGGGAGCCATGGTGAGTAGGACTTGGCTGGGAGCCACGTGGTGCACGGGGGGGGGCGGAGCGCAACGCCCAAAGACCTGAACATAAGGGACCTCAGACCATTTTCCCGTTCTCCGGCAGTAATTATCTAAATCACGGAGGACGTTAAAGTCTAATGTCCCTGCGGCTGGCCAGTGAGCCGTTATCCAGAGAATATTGTGGCCAGGCCTGAGAGCACAAAAAAGTAAGCTGTTTAGGGTGGATATATCCCTTTAGTCTTAGGGTCCATAAATTAGCCAGTAGGCACTTTAAAGGAGTAGAATATTGGGGGTCGGGTTTGGAGGCTGTCAATCCCATGGCGACCACCAACAGTGGAGGTTGCCCCTGCCATCCAGACGTCTCTGGGCGGGCCAGGGGGCTGGAGGATCCCCGCAGCCGCTTGGGCGTCCCCTCGCAAGCTGGGGACCGAGGAAGGGCCGTAAAGGCCGGAGGGTCTTCACACTTGGTCAGGACGTCTCCCTCCCGAGTGGAGACCGAGGAGGCTCCTGGAGCCGGTGGTCGATCAGTCGCTTAGGACGTCTCCCTCGCGAGCTGAGAACCAGAGGAGGGCCCAGTAAGTGCGCACCCGTTACAGGGCCCTAGGAAGTGGTCGCCAGGGAGGGCAAGCTCCAAAGCCGAAGGGACTTACCCCGTATCCTGCCGTCCGGGAGGTTGGTCAGCCGCCTGGGTCCGGGGCTACCGCGGCAGTGGAGCTCGAGGGGGACCTCAACGGCAAGTGCCGGAGGCCCCCACCTCAAGCCCCACGTTGGGCGCCAGATGTAAGAAAACACCGCGGGAAGAAAAAGCCACCTCTAGGAACCGTTAGTAAAAGGCCTTTATTTGGGTGGTCGCTCCCGGGCAGAACTCCCAGGGGCAAGCGAGCAGGGGAACAAAGGGAGTCTGCAAAGCGGGAAGGGGTGCGGGAGGGTTTTATAGTGAGGGCTGGCGGACAGGCCAAGTTTTTTCCATGTAAGGCAACAAGTGCGGACTATAGCAGTGGTTGGTTGTCCATGGCCTTCCTGGTATCTCCTGATTGGATCGGGGCTCCAAGGCCGGCCCCGGAGGTCGAGTCTGCTCCCTGGTTCTGGTTTGGTCATCAGCCAACCCCTGGTGTTGACCGGATGCCCCCTTTTGGCCATGTTTCGGACAGCTCGCCCTTTCACTACTGTCATCTAGTGGGTGGAGATCATGGATGCTGCTAAACACCCTACTGTGCACACAACAGCTTCAACAATGGAGAATCCCTCCATTTAGAATGCCCAGGTTGCTGGGGTTGAGAAAGTCCATGCTGCACGCCATCACGGCTTGATGCCCAACTTGCTTGACATCTTTGCTGGAATGAATGTCACTCTCCCAGTGAGGTTTTCCCACACAACCCTCATGAAATGACCCTCCTACAGGACACTCCTTCCACACAGCCCTTTGTTTCTCCATAATAGTCATAATTATTATAAGACACACCATACAGTTTACTGATGAATTTGTTACTGTTTCCACTCAAAGGTACACTTTTACAAGGCAGCAATTCTTGTTTGCTCTCTGCATTCCCAGCCTCTAGAAGAGGTGCTCCATAAACATTTATTGGATGGATACTAGACTAAATGAGAGGAAAATAATCAATCTTTACAACTGTGCCCAGAAACTTTATTTACTCTCCAACACTGATGGCAAAAATTGCATTGAAAGGTTGGAGACAATGGTTGAGAAAGCACCAATAAGTACACGCAGTGATTACAAAGGACGGCTTCTCATCTGCCTATATTTTACTTGTTACAGTTTGCTTTCAAGGTCTAGTGTTTTGCTGTCAAAATCAGACTCTTTGTTCAAGGCAGCTGGCCATTACTGTCAACAAAACAAACGGGGGAAAGGAGAAGTGCAGGCAAAACCCACACATGTTTAGAAAGCAGATCCTGACAATCGTGCTTATGCTCAGCCACGCACACTGTCCAGAGCCAAGACCTTGATGGCCAGAGGATACGTTGTGCTGGATGGTGTTCCTCTACTAGACAAATGCTTTCCTTTCTAATGCTATTCATCTCGGCTCTTTGAACAGAAGGAGTTGAATTAGCCACAACATCATCTTTACTGAAGAAGATAAACACCTCCATCCTGTGGTTCTAATGCAAGAGTGGTAGGGAAAGGGACTAGGGAGGAACCAGGGCTGCCTCTAACAAACAGGAGGAGGAGCTGCCTGTGAGGCACCTGCTATGGCTTCAGCTTTGCTTTTGGTGTGTGCCCCCAGAGTGCTTGATCACGTGACCTTGCCTGCCAATTTCTGAGCATGAGATGAGCTCACGAGAGTTTTTTCAATCTTTTGGTTTTGATTTGGCTGCACTGGGTCTTCGCTGCAGTGCGTGTGCTTCCCATCGTGGTGGCTTCTCTTGTTGTGGAGCACGGGCTCTGCGACGTGTGGGATCAGTAGTTGTGGTTTGAGGGCTTAGTTGCTCCACAGCATGTGGGATCTTCCAGAGCCAGAGATCAAGCCCGTGTCCCCTGCATTGGCAGGCAGATCCTTAACCACCGGGAACTCCCAAAAGAAAGGTGTTTGAAGACCCTGTTTAATATATACCTCAAAAGGTTAAGCATAGTTACTATCTAACCTAGTACTTAATAGGTATATACCCAAGAGAACTGAAACATGTGTTCAAATAAAACATGCATACCCAAACATAGCGGCATAATTTGTTAGAGCCAAAAAGAAACAATCTGTCCATCAGCTGATGAATGTATAAAAAATATGGTCTATGCATAGAGTGGAATAATAGTTGGCTATAAAAGGAATAGAGGAAAACAACAGAATGGGAAAGACTAGAGATGTCTTCAAGAAAATTAGAGATACAAAGGGAACATTTCATGCAAAGATGGGCACAATAAAGGACAAAAATGGTCTGGACCTAAAAGAAGCAGAAGATATTAAGAAGAGGTGGCAAGAATACATGGAAGAACTGTACAAAAAGATCTTCACGACCCAGATAATCACATTGGTGTGGTCACTCACCTAGAGCCAGACATCCTGGAATGAGAAGTCAAGTGGGCCTTAGGAAGCAACACTTCAAACAAAGCTAGTGGAGGTGATGGAATTCCAGTTGAGTTACTTTAAATCCTAAAAGATGATGCCATGAAAGTGCTGCACTCAATATGCCAGCAAATTTGGAAAACTCAGCAGTGGCCACAAGACTGGAAAAGGTCAGTTTTCATTCCAATCCCTAAGAAAGGCGATGGCAAAAATGCTCAAACTACCACACAATTGCACTCATCTCACACGCTAGTAAAGTAATGCTCAAAATTCTCCAAACCAGGCTTCAGCAATACATGAACCATGAACTTCCAGATGTTCAAGCTGGATTTAGAAAAGGCAGAGGAACCAGAGGTCAAATTGCCAACATCCACTGGATCACTGAGAAAGCAATAAAGTTCTGCTTTATTGACTATGCCAAAGTCTTTGACTGTGTGGATCACAATAAACTGTGGAAAATTCTGAAAGAGATGGGAATACCAGACCACCTGACCTGCCACTTGAGATATCTATACAGGTCAGGAAGCAATAGTTAGAACTGGACATGGAACAACAGACTGGTTCCAAATAGGAAAAGGAGCACATCAAGGCTCCTATTGTCACCCTGCTTATTTAACTTATATGCATCATGAGAAACAATGGGCTGGAGGAAGCACAAGCTGGAATCAAGATTGCCAGGAGAAATATCAATAACCTCAGATATACAGATGACACCACCCTTATGGCAGAAAGCAAAGAAGAACTGAAGAGCCTCTTGATGAAAGCAGAGAGTGAAAAAATTGGTTTAAAACTTAACATTCAGAAAACTAAGATCATGGCATCTGGTCCCATCACTTCAAGGCAAATAGATGGGGAAACAATGGAAAAAGTAAGGGACTTTCTTTGGAGGGGCTCCCAAATCACTGCAGATGCTGACTGCAGCTATGAAATTAAATGATGCTTACTCCTTGGAAGGAAAGTTGTGACCAACCTAGACAGCATGTTAAAAAGCACAGACATTAGTCAACAAAGGTCCATCTAGTCAAGGCTATGGTTTTTCCAGTGGTCATGTATGGATGTGAGAGTTGGACTGTGAAAAAGGCTGAGCGCCCAAGAATTGATGCTTTTGAACTGTGGTGTTGGAGAAGACTCTTGAGAGTCCCTTGGACCGCAAGGAGATCCAACCAGTCCATTCTAAAGGAGATCAGCCCTGGGATTTCTTTGGAAGGAATGATGCTAAAGCTGAAACTCCAGTACTTTGGCCACCTCATGCGAAGAGTTGACTCATTGGAAAAGACTCTGATGCTGGGAGGGATTGGGGGCAGGAGGAGAAGGGGACGACCGAGGATGAGATGGCTGGATGGCATCACGGACTCGATGAACGTGAGTCTGAGTGAACTCTGGGAGATGATGATGGACAGAGAAGCCCGGCGTGCTGCAATTCATGGGGTTGTGAAGAGTCAGACATGACTGAGCGACTGAACTGAACTGAATGTTCCATTTGTGTGAAAAGTATTATAAACCTACTGCAGTACAATACTATATAGCCAATTGTGTTGGTTGGGTACCTAGGCTAACTTTGTTGGACTTATGAAAAATTGGATTTCTGAACGGGCTCTCAGAATGGAACTCGTTCACATGTAGTGGCCTTACTGTACCAATATCCTTTACAACATGGACACACATTGAAAATGTTATGTAAAAGAACCCAGACACCACAGGACAATTACTGTATGAGTCCATTGATGTGGGATGTCCATAATGGGCAAATTCAAAGAGACAGAAGATAGGCTGGTGGTTGTCAGGGGCTACAGGGAAGAAGAAAATAGGAGTGTGATGGTCAATGGTCGTATCAGCTTTCTTTTGGGGGCAAAATGAAAACATTGCAAAGTTAGATAGTGACGATAGTTACACCATCACTGTGAATATACCACGATTGACCTGCTTTAAAGGAACAAACAGTATGGTGTGTGAGTTCTCTCTCAATTACGCTGTTTTAAAAACTCCTTTGGCAGCGTTCCATTACCTTATGCTATATTCGTGTGCACAAGTATTTACATTTTCCTTTAAAGCCAGTCAAACTTTTTACGGGATATCTTTCAGAAAAGAAAATTATTACTCTCTTAAATGAAAGGCTAATATCTCTTGAGAGAAATAAGGGAACTATTGACAAGCTCCATCTTGCTCTGACTGTTCAGTGTTCATGCAATCACTGCTACCAAATATTTTGCATTTAAATAAATAAAATCCATGACTAACTTCTAAGATCTGTTTTCTGAAATCTGCTCTCAATTTTTAAAGGAAAGAAAGATGGGGGAGGGGATTAGTGTTTAGGTGTTAAAGACAAATGAGCATCCACAGGAGAGTTCCTCCTTGATCTGACCAGGCTAGAAAGGAAGAGGAAAAAGGAATAACTTTTCCTGTATGGGACCTGATAATTTAATGTGGCCACCGTGATGCGCGTGATATGCAGATGACACCCCTCTAATGGCAGAAAGTGAAGAGAAAACTAAAGAACCTCTTGATGAGGGTGAGAGAGGAAAGTGAAAAAGCTGGCTTAAAACTCAACCTTCAGAAAACTAAGATCGTGGGATCCAGTCCTATCACTTCACGGCAAATAGACAGGGAAAAAGCAGGAGCAGTGACAGATTTTATTTTCTTGGGCTCCAAAGTCACTGTGGACAGTGACTGCAGCCATGAAATTAAGACATGCTTGCTCACTGAAAGGAAAGACATGACAAACCGAGACAGCGTGTTAAAAAGCAGAGGCATCACTTTGCCGACAAACATCCATTTAATCAAAGCTATGGTTTTTCTAGTCCTCATGTATGGACCATAAAGAAGGCTGGGCACCAAAGAGTTGATGCTTTTGAATTGTGGTGTCAGAGAAGATCTTGAGAATCCCTAGGACTGCAAGATATCAAATCAGTCAATCCCAAAGGAATCAACCTTGAATATTCACTGGAAGGACTGATGCTGAGGTTCCAATAATTTGGCTACCTGATGCAAAGAGCTAACTCACTGGAAAAGACTCTGATGCTAGGGAAGATTGAGTGAAGGAGGAGAAGGGGGCGGCAGAGGATAAGATGCTTAGATAGCATCACTGACTCAATGGACATGAATCTGAGCAAACTGGGAGACAGTGGTGGACAGAGGGGCCTGGCTGCAGTCCATGGGGGTGGGAATAGTCGGACATGATTTAGTGAGTGAACAACAATGACAACCATGTGATGTCTACCTGAAGGACACACCAACTCTTGGAAACACTGACCTTGATGAGAAAGGCTCACGTCTAGTCCTAAATACATTTAAACTCCTTGGGAGTCACAACAGTATCTCATTCATCCCTGGATCCCCCTGTGCCTAGAATCCTTTAGGAGACACACTTTGCACTAAACAAACTCTAGCACTTGCTGTCAGTTCTCCCAGGGGTCTCCTACGGCAGCAGTCCTCAACCTTTTTGGCACAAGGGGCCAGTTTCATGGAAGATGCTTTTTCCATGGAGCAGGGAGAGAGAGATGGTTTTGGGATGATTCAATCACATTACATTTGTCTTGCACTTTACTTCCATTATTATTACATCATCTCTGCCTCAGATCACCTGGCATTAGATCCCAGAGGTTGGGGACCCCTGATCTATGGTTTGTATTACTTTAAAGGCTGTAGTTTCATATTTATGGTTACCAAAGGGGAAAGCAAGGGCAGGGTTGGGGAGAGAGAAATTAGGAATCTGTGTTTAACAAGTAAACACTACTATATATGAAAGAGGTAAACAACAAGGACCCATGGAATAGCACAGAGGACTCTATTCAATACCTTGCAACAGAATATAGTGGAAATGAACCTGAAAGAGCATATATATGTGTGTGTTTGTGTGTACAACTGAATCACTTTATTGTACACTTAAAACTAACACAACACTGTAAATTAATTACACTTTGATAAAATGCTCTTGGGAAAAGAAAAAGGCAGGCTGTGGTTTCTCTCTCAATAAGGGTTGAGTTTTCAATCAACAAACTCTTTTCATACAGAAGTTAGACATCATCTGTCAGGAATATGCAACAGACTTCTGGCGCAGGGGTGCCTGTGATCCTGGATAAGTCCAAAGTCTCTTCCAAGTCTAAGAAGAGTGAACACACAGGAATCTACTCATGTCCGCTTCCTGCAGCAGGACGCTGTGCTGAGTGCTGTGGTCTTGGTGGTCTCCCTCAAACTCAGTTGTCCCACATGCCTACCTTTCAGGGCTATTTTAAGGACTAACTCTATTATTGAATGGTGTAGTGGTAAAGAATCCATCTGACAATGCAGAAGATGCAAGAGATGCATGTTCGATCCCCAGGTCAGGAAGATTCCCTGGAGAAGGAAATGGCAACCCACTCCAGGATTCTCTTCTGGAAAATGGATAGAGGAGTCTGGTGGGCTACAGTCCATGGGGTCCCAAAGAGTCAGGCACAACCGAGCACACACATATACATATAATTGGAAGGTGGACAATTCAGGAAAGGAGGACAACAGAAGGCTCTGAACTGTGGCCAAGCCAGTTTTCAAGCATCGCCCTTGTCTTGGAGAAGGGAAGAGCAGAAAAGCCAACCCAGTAGCCTAGTCTCCTCACAGTGGTTCTTCGAGGTAGAGGGGAGCTAAGGTTTTGGCTCTATCTTCACTTCTCTTAGCAAGCACTACATCTCATCAGTTTGCTCAAAAGTGGAAATTTTGCCCTCTCTTCCACCTCCAGCCATGACGAGATAACTGGGACCCAAATAAACGACTCTGTAAATGACTATAATACTGGCAAAATATAAGAAATAACTGGGCCCAGAGTTTGTGCAACTGACTACAGGACTGTAATCCCCCAGACACAGGGAACAAGGGAGAGCCAAGATTTCTGCTTCAGATCCCTTCTGGACACAGCAAAGGAAGGCAGAGTCCAAACAAAGCAAGGAAGCGAGAGACTGGAGATTGGAGGGGCTGAAATGCTTAGAATCTGTGGGGAACAGTCCTGGAGAGAGGTGAACTGGTCAGAGAAGGGGCTACAGAGAATGGCATCAGGTCCCTTTGAGTATTTGGCTGAGCATGAGGCTGAGTGCGAAGGTCAATCTTTTGAGACTTTGGCTATGTGCACCTGCTGTGGAAAGAATGACCCAGGAAAGAAAACACTAGGGAGTTGTGAGTTGAATAAACATCAGAGCTCACAGGTCTGGGAAGCATTCCACATCAACCATCCAGTGTGGAGAGGCCCAGCTGAACCCATGGAACTTTCAGGAGAGACCCCAGGAGTCGCACTTAGGAGTAGGGCTAAGCTAGCCTTAGAGTAAAGGCTATTCCAGATGCACACCAACAAATTTTTAAAGGAATAAGCTAATTCATAAGTAAGTAACTGCCTGCTGAAATAACATTCAATTATTACCACAAAACCCTGACACACAGGAACAAAGAATCTATACAACGGAACATACGCTGCATATGACAAAGCAGGAAAAGGTAACCATAATCCAGAGGATCAGTCAATATAAACATCCAAAAGGAGACTCGTTATGCTGTACAGCTGAAGCTAACAGCACTGTAAATTAACTTTGCTTAAATTTGTAAATAGTTTTTAAAATGCAATTTTTTTTTGAAGTCGGAAACTTTAAACCCAAAACTACAAAATTGGAGATGTTCACTGGAAGGAAATCAAAGAAGTACAGACATTGCATACAAAAAGAGAAAGACTAGTGAACTTGAAAATAGAGTAATAGTAAAAAAAAAAAAAAGAAAGAAAATAGAGCAATAGAAATTATCCAGGTGGAAGCAGAGGAGAGGAAAAAAAAGGGAAACAGAGCCTTAGTAACCTGTGGGAGAAAAATCAAGGAATCTAATATGTGTGACTGGGGTATTAGAGGAGAAGAAAAAAATGGGGCGGGGCTTCAACTTTTATAGCAGAGCTTAGACTGAATGCATGGATCCCTGGTGGCTCTGCCTGCAGGACAGGAGAGACCTGGGTTCAGTCCCTGGGTGGGAAAGATCCTCTGGAGGGGGAAATGGCAGTTCATTCCAGTATTGTTGCCTGGAGAATCCCATAGACAGAGGAGTCTGGCTACAGTCCATGGGGTCACAAAAAGTCAGACATGATTGAGACTAACATTTTCACTTTCACAGCTTCTAAAGGAGAAATGTGTGAATCAATGACTGAGATCTCTACCTTAAAAAGGTAGAAAAAGAAGAGCAACTTAAATCCAGAACTGGCAGAAGGAAGGAAACAAAGAAGGAGAATTCAATGAAAGAGAAAACATATAATGTTTTAGAAAAAAAATCAATAAAAAATAAAGTTGAGGAGGTATCTCATTGTGGTTTTGATTTATGTTTCCCCGAGGATTAGTGATGTTGTGTATCTTTTTGTAAGTTACAAGGATGTAAATGCACAGCACAGGGAACAGAGTCAATCTTTTATAATAACTCTGTTTGGAGTGTAATCTGTAAAAATATTGAATTTCTATTTGTACCCCTGAAACTAATATTGTAGGTCAACTATACTTTCGAAAAACTAAAACAAAACAAAACAAAACAAAACTGAATCTTGGAGAAGGCTGATAAAATTGATATGCCACTAGGCTAGACTGATTGAGATATTAATATGAAGGGAGGGCTTGTCTGGTGTCTAGTGGTTAAGAATCCACCTTACAATGCAGAGGACGCCGGTTCAATCCCTAGACCAGGAAAATCCCACACAGGGCAACTAAGCTCATGTGCCACAACTACTGAGCCCATGTACTGCAAATATTGAAGAAGCCTGTGCCCCCTAAGCCTGTGCTCAGCAACAAGAGAAGCCACCTCAATAAGAAGCCCACACAGCAAAGCCAAAAATAAATAAATTTAAAAACAAACACAGGAAGGCTAACCAATAGGCTTGTGAATAACCAGCAGATCACTGAAGAAATCAAGAAGGAAATCAAAATATGACTACAGACAAATGACAGTGAAAACAGGACAACTGAAAACCTACAGGACACACTAACAGCAGTGCTAAGAGGGAAATTTATAGCAATACAAGCCCACTTCAAGAAATAAGAGAGACATCAAATAAACCACCTCACCTTACACCTAAAGCAACTAGAAAAAGAAGGACAACCCCCACCACACCAAAGTTAGTAGAAGGAGAGAAATTGTAAAGATTCGAGCAGAAAAGGAAATGAAGGAGATAATAGCAAGTCAATAAACCTAAAAGCTGGTTCTTTGAGGAGGTAAACAAAATTGACAAGTTGTTAGCAAGACTCATCTAGAAAAAAAAGGGAGAAGACTAAAATTAATAAAATTAGAAATGAAAAAGGAGACGTTACAACAGACAGCACAAATACAAACGATCATAAGAGACTGCTATAAGCAACTATATGTCCATAATATGGACAACTTGGAAGCAATGGAAAAATCCTTAGAGAAGTATAACCTTCCAAAACTGAACAAGGAAGAAATAGAAAATCTGAACAGACCAATCACAAGCACAGAAATCTAAACTGTAATAAACAGTCTTCCAACAAACAAAAGCCAAACAACCTCACAGGTGAATTCCAAACGTTTAGAGAAGAGCTAACACCTATTCTGCTCAATTTTTTCAGAAAATTGCAGAGGAAGGAAAACTCCCAAACTCATTCTATAAGGCCACCATTACCCTGATACCAAAACCAGACAAAGATGCCACACACACACACACACACACACACACACAAAGACAATCACAGGTCAATATCACTGATGAACATAGATGCAAAAATTATCAACAAAATTCCAGCAAACAGAATCCAACAACACACTGAAAAGATCATACATCATGATCAAGTAGGCTTTATCCTAAGGGTGCAAAGATTCTTCAACATATGCAAATTAATTAATATACACAACAACGTGATACACCATATTAACAAATTGAAAAATAAAAAACATATGATCATATCAATGGATGCAGAGAAAGCCTCTGACAAAATTCAATGCCCATTTATGATAAAACTCTCCAGAAAGCAGGCACAGAAGGAACATATCTCAACATAATACAGGCCATATATGACAAACCCACAGCAAATATTATCTTCAGTGGTGAAAAACAAAGCATTTCCTCTAAAATGAGGAACAAGACAAAGATGCCCAGTCTCACCACTATTATCCAACATAGTTTTAAAAGTCCTAACCACAGAAATCTTAGAAGAGAAAGACATAAAAGGAATCCAAATTAGAAAAGAAGTAAAACTCCCACTGTTTGCAAATGACATGATTCTCTACATAGAAAACCCTAAAGATGTCACCAGAAAATTACTAGAGCTAATCAATGAATATAATAAAGTTGCAGGATACAGAATTAATACACAGAAATACCTTGCATTCCTATATACTAACAATGAAAAGATCAGAAAGAAAAATTAAGGAAACAATTCCACTCACCATTGCAACAAAGAGTAAAATACTTACGAATAAATTTACCTAAAGAGACAAAAGACTCGTATGCCAAAAACTAGAAGACACTGATTAAACAAACCAAAGATGACACAAACACATGGAGAGATAAACCATGTTCTTGGACTGGAACAGCCAATATAGTGAGAATGACTATACCACCCAAAGCAATCTACAGATTCAGTGCAATCCCTATCAAACCACCAATGTTATTTTTCACAGAACTAAAGTAATTTCACAATTTTTATGGAAACACAAAAGACCCCAAAGGATGAAAGCAATCTTGAGAAACAAGAATGGAGCTGGAGGAATCAACCTTCTTGACTTCAGACTATACTACAAAGTTACAGTCATCAAGACAGTATGGTACTGGCACAAAAGCAGAAAACATAGACCAATGGAACAAGATAGAAAGCCAAGAGATAAATTCATGAACCTATGGGCAACTCATCTTTGACAAGGGAGGCAAAAACATACAAGGAGAAAAGACAGTCTCTTTAACAGGTGGTACTGGGAAAACTGATCAACTATATGTAAAAGGATGAAATGAACACTTTTTAATATCACACCAAAAATAAACTGAAAATGGATTAAAGACCTAAATGTAAGAGCAGAAACTATAAAACTCTTAGAGGAAAACATAGGCAGAATACTCTGACATAAATCACAGCAAGATCCTCTGTGACCCACCTCCTAGAGTAATGAAAATAAAAATAAACAAACAGGACCTAATTAATCTTAAAAGCTTTTGCACAATGAAGAAAACTATAAGCAAGGTGAAAAGACAACACTTAGAATAAGAGAAAATAATAGCAAACGAAAGAACAAAGAATTAATCTTCAAAATATACAAGCAGTTCATGCAACTCAATACCAGAAAAGCAAACAACCCAATGAAAACGTGGGCAGAAGACCTTAACAGACATTTATCCAAGGAAGATATATACAGATGGCTAATAGACACATGAAAAGATATTCAACATTGCTCATTAGTAGAGAAATGCAAATCAAAACTACAGTAACGTATCATGTCATGTCAATCAGAATGGCCATCATCAGAAAGCCTACAAACAATAAATGGTGGATAAAAGGGGACACTCTTGTCCTGTTGGTGGGAATGTAAACTGATATACCCACTGTGGAGAACAGTATGGAGATTCCTTAAAAACAAAACAAAACAAAAAAACTGGGAATAAAACTACCATCTGGCCCAGCAATCCCACTACTGGGCACACACCCTGAGGAAACCACAACTGAAAAAGACACATGTACCCCAGTGTTCACTGCAGCACTATTCACAATAGCTAGGACATGGAAGGGACCTAGATGTCGCCAACAAACAAATGGGTAAGGAAGTTGTGGTCTATAAACACAAGGGAATATTATTCAGCAATATAAAGGAACCCACTTGAGTCAATTTTAATGAGGCGGATGAACCTAGAGCATATTATACAGAGTGAAGTCAGAAAGAAGACAGATAATTGTATATTAACACATATTTATGGTATCTGCAAAATCCTACTTGCAGGCAGCAAAGGAAACACAGACATAAAGAACAAACTTTTGGACACAGCAGGGGAAGGAGAAGAAGGTATGGTTTGAGAATAGCATTGAAACATATATATTACTATATATAAAATACCAGTGGGAGTTTGCTGTATGATGCAGGGAACCCAAACCTTTGCTCTGTGATAATCTAGAGGGGTGGGATGGGGAGAGATGGGGAGAGAGATGGGTTCAAGAGGGACGGGACATAAGTATACTTGTGGCCGATTCATGTCGATGTATGTCAGAAACCATCACGATATTATAAAGGCATTATCCCCTGATCAAAAAAAAATTTAAGTAAATTAAAAAATATATAAAAAGAATAAAATTAACTATCAACATTAGGAACAAAACAAAGTACATTGAAATAATCTGAGAGACATTAAAATAGTGACAGAATTTTATGTACAATCATTTTAATAAATTCGACAACTTAAATTTTAAAAAATCATTCAATTCTCTGAATGAAATGAATTACCAAAACTTATGGAAGAAACAGCAAATCAAAATAGTTTTACTTAAATATTCAGATTCATAATTAAAAAGCATTCCACAAAGACTCTAGTCCTAGAGGGCTTCCTTGGTGAATGTTAGCAAACTTTTAAAGACTTTTTCTTCAGCAATCAATGCAAAGAAATAGAGTAAAAGAACAGAATGGGAAAGACTAGAGATCTCTTCAAGAAAATTAGAGATACCAAGGGAACATTTCATGCAAAGATGGGCTCGATAAAAAACAGAAATAGTATGGACTTAACAGAAGCAGAAGATATTAAGAAGAGGTGGCAAGAATACATGGAAGAACTGTACAAAAAGATCTTCACGACCCAGATAATCATGATGATGTGATCACTAATCTAGAGCCAGACATCTTGGAATGTGAAGTCAAGTGGGCCTTAGAAAGCATCACTACGAACAAAGCTAGTGGAAGTGATGGAATTCCAGTTGAGCTGTTTCAAATCCTGAAAGATGATGCTGTGAAAGTGCTGCACTCACTATGCCAGCAAATTTGGAAAACTCAGCAATGGCCACAGGACTGGAAAAGGTCAGTTTTCATTCCAATCCCTAAGAAAGGCAATGGCAAAGAATGCTCAAACTACTGCACAATTGCACTCATCTCACGTGCTAGTAAAGTAATGCTCAAAATTCTCCAAGCCAGGCTTCAGCAATACGTGAACCGTGAACTTCCTGATGTTCAAGCTGGTTTTAGAAAAGGCAGAGGAACCAGAGAGCAAATTGCCAACATCCACTGGATCATGGAAAAAGCAAGAGAGTTCCAGAAAAACATCTATTTCTGCTTTATTGACTATGCCAAAGTCTTTGACTGTGTGGATCACAATAAACTGTGGAAAATTCTGAAAGAGATGGGAATACCAGACCACCTGACCTGCCTCTTGAGAAATCTGTATGCAGGTCAGGAAGCAACAGTTAGAACTGGACATGGAACAACAGACTGGTTCCAAATAGGAAAAGGAATACGTCAAGGCTGTATATTGTCACCCTGCTTATTTAACTTCTATGCAGAGTGCATCTTGAGAAGCGCTGGACTGGAGGGAGCACAAGCTGGAATCAAGATTGCTGGGAGAAATATCAATAACCTCAGATATGCAGATGACATCACCCTTATGGCAGAAAGTGAAGAGGAGCTAAAAAGCCTCTTGATGAAAGTCAAAGAGGAGAGTGAAAAAGTTGGCTTAAAGCTCAACATTCAGAAAATGAAGATCACGGCATCCGGTCCCATCACTTCATGGGAAATAGATGGGGAAACAGTGTTAGACTTTATTTTTGGGGGCTCCAAAATAACTGCAGTTGGTGACTGCAGCTATGAAATTAAAAGACGCTTACTCCTTGGAAGAAAAGTTATGACCAACCTAGATAGCATATTCAAAAGCAGAGACATTACTTTGCCGACTAAGGTCCATCTAGTGAAGGCTATGGTTTTTCCTGTGGTCATGTATGGATGTGAGAGTTGGACTGTGAAGAAGGCTGAGCACCCAAGAATTGATGCTTTTGAACTGTGGTATTGGAGAAGACTCTTGAGAGTCCCTTGGACCGCAAGGAGATCCAACCAGTCCATTCTGAAGGAGATCAACCCTGGGATTTCTTTGGAAGGAATGATGCTAAAGCTGAAACTCCAGTACTTTGGCCACCTCATGCGAAGGGTTGACTCACTGGAAAAGACTCTGATGCTGGGAGGGATTGAGGGCAGGAGGAGAAGGAGACAACCGAGGATGAGATGGCTGGATGGCATCATGGACTCAACGGATGTGAGTCTGAGTGAACTCTGAGAGGTCGTAATGAACAGGCAGGCCTGGTATGCTGCGATTTATGGGGTCGCAAAGAGTCGGACACGACTGAGCGACTGAACTGAACTGTCAAGCCATGTGAATGCTAAGTAGACCTCTGTCACTCATAAATCTATATCCTTAACAAAATACTGAAAAGTCAAAGCCAACAATCAGATGGAGTTTGATTCTAGAATGCAGTACTGGTTTAACATTTGAAGAATCAATGCAATTTGCCACATTAAGAGGTTAAAAGAGAAAAACCATACAATCATCTCAATAGAGGTAGAAAAAGCTTTGGGGGAAAAGTCTGGGTGCATTCATGACAAAAACTCCCAGAAAGCCAGATAAAGTGTATCTACAAATTACCTACAGCTAACATGGTACCTAGTGACAAACAGCTTTGCTCAAAGATTGGAATTTCTATTAAACATCTTACAGAAAGTCCTAAACATGACAATAAAAGAAAAATTGAAAGACATAAAAATTAGAAAGGAAGAGCTAAAAATATCTTTATTTACACACTGCATAACTGTATGTGTAGAAAATCCTAAGGAATCTACCAAACAAAACAAGAACCCACCAGAACCAATCAGCAAACTCAGCAATACTGTAGGATATGAAGAGAACATTAAAAAAAAAGTCATTCTATCAGTAAGGAATAACTTTAAGTGGAATTTTAAAATACCATTTAAAATAACATCAAAAAACATTAAATACATAAGATTGAATTTCAATGAATACATAAAACCACTAAAACTTACAAAACACTCAGAGAAAGTAATCTAAATACATAAAGAGATATATTATGTTCCTGGACTGGAAAATTCAGTGTTAAGGTGTCAATTCTTTTCAAATTCACCTACAGATTTAACACAACCTCAATAAAAATTTCAGTGGGGTATTTTTGGTAGAAATTGACATAGTGAATGTAAGATTTGTATGGGAATGCAAATGTTTTCCAAAAACAATTTTGGAAAAGAAGTATGGCTTTGACTTAAAAACAAACAACTAGAACAATGGAATAGAACAGAAAGTCTTGAAATAGATTCACATCTATGAAATCAATCCCATTTCTTTAAAAGGTGCCAAAACAGAGAGAGGGCGGGCCTAAGATGGTGGAGGAATAGGACGTGGAGACCACTTTCTCCCTCACAAATTCATCAAAATAACATTTCAACGCTGAGTAAACTTCATAAAACAACTTCTGAATGCTGGCAGTGGACATCAGGCACCCAGAAAAGCAGATCATTGTCCTCAAAAGCAGGTAGGAAAAAATATAAAAGATGAAAAAAGAGACAAAAGAGGTAGGGAGGGAGCTCCGTCCCAGGAAGGGAGTCTTAAAAGAGAGGTTTCCAAACACCAGGAAACACTCTCACTGCTGAGTCTGTGGTGAGCCTTGGAAGCACAGAGGGTAACATAACAGGGAGGAAAAATGAATAAATAATTAAAACTAACAGATTATGAGCCCAAAGGTAACTCCCCCAGCGGAGAAGCAGCACAGACACCTGCACCCGCCGCTAGCAAGCGGGGGGCTGGGCAGGGGGGCGCTGGCTGCTGTGCTTTTTAAGGATTGGGCCCGAATGCCCCGAGGGTAACCAGAGGGAACTAACCTGGGCTAGCAAACCAGACTGTGGGATAGCTACCACGCAAAAAAGCTCTAACATAAGACACTGCCAGGACTGCGCATAGAACAAAGGACAGAACAGAATTAGCCGGCTGCAGACCATCCCCTTCCAGTGACAGGCAGCCAGGGCCAGAAGGGCTGGAAGGGGGCAATCACAGCCCCAGAGAAACATTAACTTCCAGACTGCAAGCAAGCTTCTTTGCTAACTAAGACTTCTTGAGGCTTTGGACAGTCATCATCTGCCTGAGAAGGGGCGCCAGTTGCACACCCAGAAAACTGAGCAGCAGGGACCAGAAAGGCAATAAGTCGCAGCAACTGTGCTCACCAAATACCCAAGCTGCATGGACCTGGGAAGGGCACAAGATGCAGGCCCAACCGAGTCTGTGCCTCTGAGGACTACCTGAGTGCCTGAGTGGCTTAGACCAGGAAGGTGCATGCAGCCCAGGGCCAGCCTCAGACGGTTCCCGGCAGAGCAACCTAGAGCCAGAGCGGTGTGCGCCATGAGCAGGGGAAGGCTCAGCATGGCTGAGACACTGTGAGCACACACCAGTGTTACTTGTTTGCAGCATCCCTCCCTCCCCACAGTGCGACTGAACAAGTGAGCCTAAAAAAAAAAAAAAAAAAAAAGTGTCCACCACTGATTCCCTTGTGTCAGGGCGGAAAACAGACATTGAAGAGACCAGCAAACAGAAGAAGCTAAAACAGAGGGAACCACCTTGGAAGTGACCGATGCTGCCTACAACACCAGAGAAAGTCCCAGATATATCTTTACTATTTTTATGATCATTCTTTTTTGTTTTGGTTTTTTTTTTTTATTTTTATTTTAACATTTTTAAAAATTTTAAGTTCTCTATTTCTCCTTTAATTTTTATTTTTGTAACCTACTATTACTTTTCAAAAAAAAAAGACCCTATTTTTAAAGCAAACGCCATATATATATTTTTGTGGTGGTTGTTTTTTTAACAATTCTTGTGACTTTTTCTTCTTCTTTTCTTTAATATTGTATTTTTGAAAATCCAACCTCTACTCTAGATTTTTAATCTTTGCTTTTTGGTATTTTTTATCAAAATGGCAACCCACTCCAGTACTCTTGCCTGGAAAATCTCGTGGACGGCAGAGCTAGGTGCAGGCCACTGTCCATGGGGTCGCAAAGAGTCAGGCATGACTGAGTGACTTCACTTTCACTTATCAATTTTGTACCTTTAAAAACCCAATCTTCAGTACCCACTTTTACTTAGAGCGAGATTACTGGATTAACCACTCTCTCCTCCTTTGGACTCTCCTTTTTCTCCACCAGGTGGCCTCTGTCTCCTCTCTCCCCCTTCTCTTCTCTACCCAACTCTGTGACTCTCTGTGTGTTCCAGATGGTGGAGAACACTTAGGGAACTGGTTACTGCTGGATCTGTCTCTCTCTTTTTCATTCCCTTCTTTTATCCTCCTGGCCACCTCTGTCTACTTCCTCCCTCTCCTCTTCCCTGTATAACTCTGTGAACATCTCTGAGCGGTCCAGACAGTGGAGCACACATAAGGAAGTGATTACTGGCTAGCTTGCTCTCTTCTCTTCTGATCCCACCTTATCTCATTCCAGTCACCTCTAATTCCCCCTCCCTCTTCTCTTCTCCATGTAACTCAGTGAATCTCTCTGGGTGTCCCTCAATGTGGAGAAACTTCATCTCTATCTTAGATGTTTTATCATTGGTGCTATATAGATGGAGAAGTCTTGAGGCTACTGTAAAAATAAAACTGAAAATCAGAAGCAGGAGGTTTAAGTCCAAATCCTGAGAACAGAGAACTCCTAACTCCAGGGAACATTAATTGATAGGAGCTCATCAAACGCCTCCATACCTACACTGAAACCAAGCACCACCCAAGGGCCAACAAGCTCCAGAGCAAGACATACCATGCAAATTCTCCAGCAACACAGGAACACACCCCTGAGCTTCAATATACAGGCAGCTCAAAGTTACTCCAAAACCATCAACATCTCATAACTCATTACTGGACACTTCATTGCACTCCAGAGAGAAGAAATCCAGCTCCAGCCACCAGAGCTCTGACACAAGCTTCCTGAACCAAGAAACCTTGGCAAGCCACTGATACAACCCCACCCACAGCGAGGAAACTCCATAATAAAGAGAACTCCACAAACTGCCAGAATACAGAAAGGCCACCCCAAACGCAGCAATATAACCAAGATGAAGAGACAGAGGAATACCCAGCAGGTAAAGGAACAGGATAAATGCCCACCAAACCAAAGAGGAAGAGATAGGGAATCTACCTGAGAAAGAATTCCGAATAATTATAGTGAAAATGATCCAAAGTCTTGAAATCAAAATGGAATCACAGATAAACAGCCTGGAGTCAAGGACTGAGAAGATGCAAGAAAGGTTTAACAAGGACCTAGAAGAAAAAAAAGAGTCAATATATAATGAATAATGCAATAAATGAGATCAGAAACACTCTGGAGGCAACAAACAGTAGAATAACGGAAGCAGAAGATGGGATTAGTGAAATAGAAGATAGAATGGTAGAAATAAATGAATCACAGAGGAAAAAAAGAAAAATGAATTAAAAGAAATGAGGACAATCTCAGAGACCTCCAGGACAATATGAAATGCTCCAACATTCGAATTATAGGAGTCCCAGAAGAAGAAGACAGAAAGACCATGAGAAAATACTTGAGGAGATAATAGTTGAAAACTTCCCTAAAACGGGGAAGGAAATAATCACCCAAGTCCAAGAAACCCAGAGAGTCCCAAACAGGGTAAACCCAAGGCAAAACACCCCAAGACACATATTAATCGAATTAACAAAGAACAAACATAAAGAACAAATATTAAAAGCAGCAAGGGAAAAACAACAAATAACACACAAGGGGATTCCCTTAAGCATAACAGCTGATCTTTCAATAGAAACTCTTCAGGCCAGGAGGGAATGGCAAGACATACTTAAAGTGATGAAAGAAAATAACCTACAGCCCAGATTACTCTTCCCATCAAGGATCTCATTCAAATATGAAGGAGAAATCAAAAGCTTTACAGACAAGCAAAAGCTGAGAGAATTCAGCACCACCAAACCAGCGCTCCAACAATTGCTAAAGGATATTCTTTAGACAGGAAACACAAAAAGGGTGTATAAACCCAAACCCAAAACAATAAAGTAAATGGCAACGGGATCATACTTATCAATAATTACCTTAAACGGAAATGGGTTGAATGCCCCAACCAAAAGACAAGGACTGGCTGAATGGATACGAAAACAAGACCCCTATATATGTTGCCTACAGGAGACCTACCTCAAAACAAGGAACACATACAGACTGAAAGTGAAGGACTGGAAAAAGATATTCCATTCAAATAGAGATCAAAAGAAAGCAGGAGTAGCTATACTCATATCAGATAAAATAGACTTTAAAACAAACGCTGTGAAAAGAGACAAAGAAGGCCACTACATAATGATCAAAGGATCAATCCAAGAAGAAGATATAACAATTATAAATATATATGCACCCAACTTAGGAGCACTGCAATATGTAAGACAAATGCTAACAAGTATGAAAGGGAAATTAATCATAACACAATAATAGTGGGAGACTTTAATACCCCACTCACACCTATGGACAGATCGACTAAATCGAAAATTAACAAAGAAACACAAACTTTAAATAGACCAGTTAGACCTAATTGATATCTGTAGGACATTTCACCCTAAAATAATGAATTTCACCTTTTTCTCAAGTGCTCACGGAACCTTCTCCAGGATAGATCACATCCTGGGCCATAAATCTAGCCTTGATAAATTCAAAAAAACTGAAATCATTCCAATCATCTTTTCTGACCATAATACATTAAGATTAGAGCTCAATTACAAGAGAAAACCTATTAAAAATACCAACATATGGAGGCTGAACAACATGCTTCTGAATAACCAACAAATCACAGAAGAAATCAAAATATGTATAGAAATGAATGAAAATGAAAACACAACAACCCAAAACCTGTGGGACACTATAAAAACAGTGCTAACAGGAAAAGTTCATAGCAATACAGGCATACCTCAAGAAATAAGAAAAAAGTCAAATAAATAACCTAACTCTACACCTAAAGCAACTAGAAAAGGAAGAAATGGAGAACCCCAGGGTTAGTAGAAGGAAAGAAATCTTAAAAATTAGGGCAGAAATAAATGCAAAAGAAACAAAAGAGACCATAGCAAAAATCAACAAAACCAAAAGCTGGTTCTTTGAAAGGATAAATAAAATTGACAAACCATTAGCCAGACTCATCAAGAAACAAAGGGAGAAAAATCAAATCAATAAAATTAGAAATGAAAATAGAGAGATCACAACAGACAACACAGAAATACAAAGGATTATAAGAGACTACCATCAGCAATTATATGCCAATAAAATGGACAACTTGGAAGAAATGGACAAATTCTTAGAAAAGTACAACTTTCCAACACTGAATCAGGAAGAAACGGAAAATCTTAACAGACCCATCACAAGCATGGAAATTGAAACTGTAATCAGAAATCTTCCAGCAAACAAAATCCCAGGTCCAGACAGCTTCACAGCTGAATTCTACCAAAAAATTTGAGAAGAGCTAACACCTATCCTACTCAAACTTCCAGAAAATTGCAGAGGAAGGTAAACTTCCAAACTCATTCTATGAGGCCACCATCACCCTAATGCCAAAACCTGACAAAGATGCCACAAAAAAATAAAACTACAGGCCAATATCACTGATGAACATAGATGCAAAAACCCTTAACAAAATTCTAGCAATCAGAATCCAGCAACTCATTAAAAGATCATACACCATGACCAAGTGAGCTTTATCCCAAGGATGCAAGGATTCTTCAATACCTGCAAATCAATCAATGTAATACACCAAATTAACAAACTGAAAAGTAAAATCCATATGATTATCTCAATAGATGCAGAGAAAGCCTTTGACAAAATTCAACATCCACTTATGATAAAAACTCTCCAGAAAGCACGAATAGAAGGAACATACCTCAACATAATAAAAGTTATATATGACAAACCCACAGCAAACATTATCCTCAATGGTGAAAAATTGAAAGCATTTCCCCTAAAGTCAGGAACAAGACAAGAGTGCCCACTTTCACCGCTACTATTCAACATAGTTCTGGAAGTTCTGGCCACAGCAATCAGAGCAGAAAAAGAAATAAAAGGAATCCAAATTGGAAAAGAAGTAAAACTCTCACTGTTTGCTGATGACATAATCCTTTACATAGAAAACCCTAAAGACTCCACCAGAAAATTACTAGAACTAATCAATGAATATAGTAAAGTTGCGGGATGTAAAATCGACACACAGAAATCCCTTGCATTCCTATACACTAATAATGAGAAAGTAGAAAAAGAAATTAAGGAAACAATTCCATTCACTATTGCAACAAAAAGAATGAAATACTTAGGAATATATCTACCTAAAAACAAATACAGTATTGTAATTAAAAATAAATAAATAAATAAAAATTTTTAAAAAGAAATGAAAGACCTATATATAGAAAACTATAAAACACTGATGAAAGAAATCAAAGAGGACACTAATAGATGGAGAAATATACCATGTTCATGGATCAGAAGAATCAATATAGTGAAAATGAGTATACTACCCAAAGCAATCTACAGATTCAATGCAATCCCTATCAAGCTACCAGTGGTGTTTTTCACAGAGCTAGAACAAATAATTTCACAATTTGTATGGAAATACAAAAAACCTCGAATAGCCAAAGCAATCTTGAGAAAGAAGAATGGAACTGGAGGAATCAACCTGCCTGACTTCAGGCTCTACTACAAAGCCACAGTCATCAAGACAGTATGGTACTGGCACAAAGACAGAAATATAGATCAATGGAATAAAGTAGAAAGCCCAGAGATAAATCCACACACCTATGGACAGCTTATCTTTGACAAAGGAGGCAAGAATATACAATGGAGAAAAGAAAATCTCTTTAACAAGTGGTGCTGGGAAAACTGGTCAACCACTTGTAAAAGAACGAAACTAGAACACTTTCTAACACCATTCACAAAAATAAACTCAAAATGGATTAAAGATCTAAACGTAAGACCAGAAACTATAAAACTCCTAGAGGAGAACATAGGCAAAACACTCTCCAACATAAATCACAGCAGGATCCTCTATGATCCACCTCCCAGAATACTGGAAATAAAAGCAAAAATAAACAAATGGGCTCTAATTAAAATTAAAAGCTTCTTCACAACAAAGGAAACTATAAGCAAGGTGAAAAGACAGCCTTCAGAATGGGAGAAAATAATAGTAAATGAGGCAACTGACAAACAATTAATCTCAAAAATATACAAGCAACTTACGCAGCTCAATTCCAGAAAAATAAATGACCCAATCAAAAAATGGGCCAAAGAACTAAACAGACATTTACAAACACATGAAAAGATGCTCAACATCACTCATTATCAGAGAAATGCAAATCAAAACCACAATGAGGTACCATTTCACACCAGTAAGAACGACTGTGATCCAAAAGTCTACAAGCAATAAATGCTGGAGAGGGTGTGGAGAAAAGCGAACCCTCTTACACTGTTGGTGGGAATGCAAACTAGTACAGCCACTGTGGAGAACAGTGTGGAGATTTCTTAAAAAACTGGAAATAGAACTGCCTTATGACCCAGCAATCCCACTGCTGGGCATACACACTAAGGAAACCAGAATTGAAAGAGACATGTGTACCCCAATGTTCATCGCAGCACTGTTTATAATAGCCAGGACATGGAAGCAACCTAGATGTCCATCAGCAGACGAATGGATAAGAAAGCTGTGGTACATATACACAATGGAGCATTACTCAGCCATTAAAAAGAATACATTTGAATCCGTTCTAATGAGGTGGATAAAACTGGAGCCAGTTATACAGAGTGAAGTAAGCCAGGAAGAAAAAAACTAATACAGTATACTAATACATATATATGGAATTTAGAAAGATGGTAATGATAACCCTGTATGCGAGACAGCAAAAGAGACACAGATGTAAAGAACAGACTTTTGGACTCTGTGGGAGAGTGAGAGGGTGGGGTGATTTGGGAGAATGGCATTGAAACATGTATACTATCATGTAAGAAATGAATTGCTAGTCTAGGTTTTATACAGGATGCTTGGGGCTGGTGCACTGGGATGACCCAGAGAGATGATATGGGGAGGGTGGTGGGAGAGGGGTTCAAGGTTGGAAACTCATGTACACCTGTGGCAGATTCATGTCGATGTATGGCAAAACCAATACAATAAAGTAAAAAAAAAAAAACATCAAAAAAAAAAACCCAAAATAATTTAATGGAAAAATGAAAATCTTTTCAACAAATGATGCTGTAACAACTAGATATCCATACAGAAAAATAAAAACTTTGACCCATCTGTCATTTCACAGACAAAACTTAGAATGAAAGGGATCAAAATTCTAATGTTACTGCTGCAACTATGAAGATTCTAGAAATCATAGGAGTATCTCTTAGTGATCTTGGGATAAAGATTTCTTAGACAAGGCACAGAAATTATCATAAAATTTTTTAAAATGTTAAAATATTTCATTTTAAAAATTCTTTAAAATGGATATCACTAAGAAAATTAAAAGCCACTGATTAGGAGAAAAATAAATATGTACAGCTGACAAAGGATTGGTGCCCAGAATACAGAAATGAATTTTATATCTCAATGACAAAGTGACAACAAAATAAAAATGAACCTTCCTTTATGAAAGAAGATATAGGAATGTCCAATAAGCACACACACAAAAAAGCACTCAATGTCATTAGCTGCAAGGAAATGCAATTTGAAATCAATGAGAGATCACTACACACCATCGTAATGGCTAAAATTGAAAACTGTCAACCTCATGTTGTCAAGAATGTAAAGCCAACTAACTCCTATACACAGTGGAGATGCGTAAAATGGTACAACCGGAATGACTGTTTCTTGTAATGTTAAACATAAACTTTCTCTATGATCCAGAGATTCCACTCACAAAATAAATGAAAATATGTGTGTGTGTGTGTGTGTGTATATATATATATATATATATATATATATATATATATATATATATATATATTTTAAAGCCTTGTACAGGAATGATGACAGCAACTTTGCTCACTGCAGCCAAAACCCAAGAATTACCCAAACGCTCAACAGGTGAATACATAAGTGATGCTATATTTGTACAGTGGAACAATGTCTAACAAGAATTCATGCATGCATGCAAAGTCGCCTGTTGTGTCTGACTCTTTGTGACCTGATGGACGGTAGCCTGCCACGCTCCTCTGTCTATGCAATTTTCCAGGCAATCCTGCAGTGGGTTGCCATGCCCTCCTCCAGGGGATCTTCCCAACCCAGGGATCAAACCCACATCTCTTATGACTCCAGCATCGGCAGGTGGGTTCTTTATCACTAGCACCACCTGGGAAGCCCAAGAAAAGAATAAATTGCTGATAAATCTCACACCATGGAAGGACCTGAAACCAGGCTGCATGAAAAAGGCAGGACACACTGTATGATCCTGCTACATGAAGTCCTAGGAAGAGCAGAACTAGTCCACAGCAAAAAAGTTGAAACAATGTAGCCACTCAGCAGGGGCTGCGGGGTTGGTTGGAAAGGATGTCAGCCATCTTTCTGGGGATGAAAACATTCTGTCTTGGTAAGCCTGTGGGTTACACAGATGTGTGAATCTGTCATTGAACTCTATACTTTTAAGATCTGTACATTTTTCTATAAGGATCTCAGTTTTTAAAAAGCATTAAAAATTGGAACAACCACTGCTGCCAGTCCTGAAGTTTCTAGTTCTCTTGAGCTGAAGTTCCTGTGCAAAGAAAGCCATATTCTAGATTTCTCCTTTCCATCACCATCATAGACACCTCCATTTATTGAGCACCTACTATGTACTGGGCACTCTTCTAACTGCTTTACGTAGATTAGCTACCCAACATTCACAAATGGTCTTCATGATATTCGTCATCTTGACTCTACAGATGGGAAAGCTGACCGACACATTCCCACCGGCGGCCTCAGCTGGGAGACCTTTACAGATGGATTTCAGTTAATGACAGAGGCAATACCATGTCCTGAGGGGATATGGCTTTGCCACTGGCCAGGTGATGTCACACTTTGCATTTAATGACATCAAGTTCACAAGTGAAGACTGTAGATCTCAGAAACAAAGCTCATCAAGACAAGACTGAAATACAGGTTTTCTGGCACACACAAGAGCTAAGAGACTATTTAGGACACTGAAGCTGGTGAGGAGGGGTACTTCTGCCTGGGGACCCCCAGGGGCCATGTTTGGGTCATGCTAGGTCCTCCCATGCAGTCTTCCAACCTTTGCATCCTTCATGCAACCTCACCCAAGCCATGAGGGACAAGCCCAACAGGTCAGGCTGTCATGGAAGCAATTTAGGAGCACCCCAAAGTCCCATGAAGTCACTGTGTGAATTGACCATTTCCCTGGGGAAGCAGCTGAGTTATAAGTGGAGCCCTTTATTTTTAATATTTACTTATTTTTCCATGTTGGGTCTTAGTTGTGACAGGCAGAATCTCAGTTTTATCATGTGAGATCACGTTTTATCTAGCGCAAGGACTCTAGTTGTGGCCTCAGTAATTGTGGTGCATGGACTTGGTGGCCCCCTGAATGTGGGATCTTAGTACCCCAACCAGGGAGAGAACCCAAGGCCCCTGTGTTGGAATGTGGAGTCTTAACCACATGACCACCAGGAAATCCCTGGAGTTAATTTTTAATCACATCAGTGTCTGTGTGTCCGCTGCTACATGTGGCCAAAAAGGAAGAACCACAGTGCTTTAGGGTCCCTGCTTCCTTTCTAGGTTTCTGTTGGCCACTGGGGGAAAACGTGCCCCTCCATACCCCAAATGCATTGAGAGCTTTCGTTGCCCGGAACATGTGTTTGTGCAAATGAGAAAGCCGTGTGTCTCCCCGGGCAGAGGCAGCTCCATGCTCATGTTCTCAAACTTGGCAAGTGGGTAATGGGTTGGGTTTTGTCTCCCACTTGCCCTATCATGGGACATCCCATGGGAATTACATACGACCTGCCCAGTTACACCCAGCAGCTCTTACTGAGGACTAGGTTCTCCATCCAAGAGGAGAACCCCAAACAGTTGCTGTTTCCTATCCCGCTTACCCACAGAGCTCCGCTATGGTAAGAGAACCTCTTTGTAACCACACCTCACACAAGAGCCCTGCTTAGACAATGAAGGAGCCACCCTTGACTGAGGTCTGTGTGCATAGTTACAAGTGCCACTGCACGGGTCTCCTGATATTACAAAACTTCATCCTTTCACAATGAGAAGAATCAAGGCAAAATCAAACCCAGAGAGATGGGCTGGCCCATGTTTTGTTGGGTCTCTCATCCTGGATTTCTTCACTCAAGCCCCTCTGTCTTCTATGCTCACTCCCTCAAAAGATCCCAACTTGATCCTGTTCACCTTCTCTGGTTTAAGTAAAAGTCATTGGGTATCTTTTTAAAATTAATTTAAAACCCACTCTATATGGTGAGAAATGAGACCCAGAGAGGAAGAGTATGTCCATAGCCACACAGCTAGTACAGTCAGAGCCAAATTTAGACCCAGGGCTGCCAACTCCAAATTCAGTGCTCTTTCTGTGTGTCCGTCGCACTCGGGGTCCCAACCAGGAAGGCACCCGCACAAATATCAATATTCATGACACTTAAGAGGATGGTACTGATGCCTTAGAGGTAAACATGCCTCTGTGCATGCATGCATTTCTTCTCAGTCATGCCTGCCTCTTTGTGACTCTGCCAGGCTCTTCTGTCCATGAGACTCCCCAGGCAAGAATACTAGAGTGGGTTTCCATTTCTTCCTCCGGGGATCTTCCCAACTCAGGGATCAAACCCATTTCTTCTGCATTGGCAGATGGATTCTTTACCAGCTGATCCACCAGGGAAGCCCTAAATATGCATCTAATGAATCCAAATTAAAATCATGATGATCCGTCATTTTATGCATGCCAGGCTGGCAAAAATTAAAGTAACAAGTGGCAGGCAGAAAAATGGTCCCAGAGATGTGCTCGTCCCAATCTCTGGAACATATGAGTCTGTTCTGCTATGTGGCAAGGGTGAGTTTAGGGTGCAGATGGAGATAAGGATGCCCGTCCGTTGATCTAAGATGGGGAGATTAGCTGGGTAGGTCCAGCATCGTCGCAGCACCCATCAGACAGGAAGATGGAGACAGAGAAGGGGAGGGAGACGTGAGTAATCCGCTGTTACTGGCTTTGTGGGAAGGCGCCACAAGCCAAGGAATGTGGGTAGTCTCTAGCAGCAGCAAAGACCTAGGAAATGGATTCTCCCAAAGGAGCCTCTGGAAAGAATGTGGCCCTTGCGACCCCTTGATTTGTAGCCTAGTGAGACTCATTGCAGACTTCTGAACCACAGCACTGTAGGAAGATTGTGTCATTAAGCCACTAAGGAGGTAATAATTTGTTACAGCAGCAATAGGATGCTAAACGGCCAGCAGCTCTCCTGCAGTAGTGCTGGGTGCTGTGGGAGCACAAGATCTCCAAACCCAGCCTGGAGAGGGGGAAAGTGTAGAGCTGAGGAGACTTTCCAGAAGAGGCAGTATCTAGAGTTATGTGATCCTGCAGTCCCACTCTGGGGCACCAGTTCAGTTCAGTCGCTCAGTCGTGTCTGACTCTCTGCGACCCCATGAATCGCAGCACGCCAGGCCTCCCTGTCCATCACCAACTCCCGGAGTTCACTCAGAGTCACATCCATCGAGTCAGTGATGCCATCCAGCCAGCTAATGCTTGGTCGTTCACTTCTCCTCCTGCCCCCAATCCCTCCCAGCATCAGTCTTTTCCAATGAGTAAACTCTTCGTATGAGGTGGCCAAAGTACTGGAGTTTCAGCTTTAGCATCATTCCTTCCAAAGAAATCCCAGGGTTGATCTCCTTCAGAATGGACTGGTTGGATCTCCTTGCAGTCCAAGGGACTCTCAAGAGTCTTCTCCAACACCACAGTTCAAAACAATTCCAAAATGTATCATGTTCTTAGCAGCACTATTCACAGTAGCCAAAACATGGAAACAACCTAGATGGCCACTGACAGTTGAATGGATAAAGAAGATGTGGTGTGTATAAGCAATGGAATAATACTCAGCCATAAAAATTGAAATACCATTTGTAGCAACATGGGTGCAACTAGAGATCATACTAAGTGAAGCAAGCCAGAGAGAAAGATAAATATCAATGATGTCACTTACATGTGGAATCATATCACTTATATGTGGCATCACTGATTCAATGGACATGAACTTGGGTGAACTCTGGGAGGTGGTGAGGGACAGAGAAGCCTGGTGTGCTGCAGTCCATGGAGTTGCAAAGAGTTAGACATAAGATGGCGACTGAATAACATCTGGGGAAGCTAAAATATGGCACAGATGAACCCATACAAAACAGAAACAGACATACAGACACAGAGAACATACTTATGGTTGCCAAGAAGGAAGGAGGGAGATCGAGGGGTTGACTGGGAGTCTGGGGTCGATAATGCAAACTATTACATTTAGAATGGATAAACAACAAAGTCCTGCTGTGTAGCACGGGGAACTATCTTCAACATCCAGTGACAAACCATAAAGGAAAAGAATAGTAAAAACCATGGATATGTGTATATAACCGAGTCACTTTGCTATACAACAGAGACTGGCACATGGTAAATCAACCATACTTCAACTTTTTAAAAATTGAAGGAAAAAAAATAAAACCCTTAAGGTTCAAGTCACAGAAGGAAGGGGCTGTGGTTTCCACAGAGACTTCCATGGAAAGGTGAGCTAGAAAGAGGTGCCTGGGGGAATGACAAGGAGTTGGTTCTCTGCACGAGAGGATGGAGCAGGCATTGAATGTGATTGTGGGTGGTGGCCACTATTAAAGGCCGTGGACTTTAGGGGATTCTAGTTGGGGCATCAAATTTGATTTTTGCAAAGCCCACCCTGGCTGCGGAGAGTGGATGGGAGGGTGGACTGGAAGGAGGTTGACCACATGAAAGGCTACTGCAGCATTCAAGCTGAAGGCGATGGTGGCTTGGACCAGGCACTGGGCCAAATGCATGTAGTCATGGCAGCAGACTCGCCTGGACATGGGGATGGTGGGGAGGAGCTACCTGGGTGTCTTGTCTGAGGTTCCTGGCACGTCCCTTCCACATTCTTTTCACCTCATCCTCTCTTGAGTCTCCAAAATTTGGCCTGTGCTCCTTGAAACCACCACCAGCTCCCTCCTGTCCCTGGAGGGACGTTTGTCACGGAACAGGGGTTGTCACTTACCATCTGCTAAGAGAGGCCCCAGAAGAGGATGAGGCATGTTAATTAGGAAGGGGCAGAGGAGAGGGAAAGACAACGACCGCCATCTGCTCCTAGGCTTTGGAGGAAGGGACAGGACCAGGATGGGGAGATGGAACTGGTGACCCCAATTTAGTTAAAACTGCAGCGGTCTCAAGGTCTGAGCCAGAGGGACCCAGATGTCCTTGGCAATGCCCTTAGCAGACAGATGGAGTTTCTGCAGTCCCTGCCTCGAAAGTGGCTCTGGGCCTTCTCAGACAGAGTGGGGTCAGCAGGTGGAGGTCTGGCTACACAGGGGGTCCATGGGGGGGTACCTGGGCAAGAATCACGACCATGGTGGGGGAGATGATGGGTCTGTTGGCTACAAAAGATGGGGTGTCCAGGGAAGAGGAGGAAGGGAGGGAAGGAAGCTGGCTGCAGGACAAATAAATTCATTCTGAAAAGGATAGATACCATTTTCCAGGCGAAGTCAGGTAAGAGGTACTTGTACAGCCCAAATACTGTATAAGTGAAGAATTTAAAAAAAAATCACACACACACACACACACAATCCATTTAGTCTTTACAATGATCACACAGAGAAAAGGGATGAGTCCCATAACATGGTCATCTGATAGATGGGCAAACTGAGGCCCAGACAAATTAAAAAGTCAGTGCTCGTCAGTTTATCCACACAAGGGGCCTATAAGCTTAAGAGCAGGGCCCTGTGAACCTCTCCCCAAACACTGAGCCATAGCAACTGGCTAACTTGGTCCACTGACTGACCCTTGGTTAACTCTGATGACGCAAGCTGATGATAATGTCAATCCTAGCTCAGGAAGAAACTGTTCTCTAAACCAGGGATAGGCAAACATTTTCCTTACAGGGCCAGGTAGTATTTTGGGCATTGCAGGATGTTAGACCTTCAAGGACTCAACTTGAAGGCCTGGGCATAGCTGTGTTCAAATCAAACTCTATAAAATGGGGGACTGGATGGATGTGACCCACAGGCCAAAGTTTGCAGAACCCCACACACCCTCTATAGGGGATCCCCTAGTGGCTCAGTGGTGAGGAATCTGCTGGCCAGTGCAAGAGATGTACGTTCAATCCCTGGTCTAGGAAATGCCCTGGAGAAGAAAATGGCAACCCAATCCAGTATTCTTGCCTGGAAAATCCCATGGACAGAGGAGCCTGGGGGTGGCAGGGGGCGGGAGGCTACAGTCATGGGGTCACAAAGAGTCAGACATGATTTAGCGACTTATATTCCATAAGCTATTTACTGAAAAGCCAGCTATGAGGATGTGATGTTTGATCTTAAAGAGGCTCATGTTCCTTCTTCTTCCTTTCTCCAAGAAAATGAACAATACCTGCACGAGGATAGAATAATGACATCGACTCATTATTTGGTGTCTACTCCTTTCCAATGCCTTATAGTCATTCATTGCAGTCCTTAAAAATCACTCTAAGGAGGAAAAGTTTCACCCCATTTGCCAGGTTCAATCCCTGGGTCAGGAAGATCCTCTGGAGAAGGGAATGACAACCTACTCAAGTATTCTTGCCTGGGGAATCCCATAGACAGAGGAGCCTGGTGGGCTACAGTCCATAGCGTTGCAACATTAAATGGAAACGACACTTCAACCAGAGGATGTAGATAAAAGACATACACTTTGGTTGTGCTCCTAGCACTAGAACTGCACAGACCAGAAGATGATAATCATTTGTAAGCCAGCAAAAACCTGGGTTTTCTGCCCTCGAACTCAAAAACAGAGACAGATTCTTGCTTATTTCCTATCCCATCCTAAAGGAGATCAGTCCTGGGTGTTCACTGGAAGGACTGATATTGAAACTGAAGCTCCAATATTTTGGCCAACTGCTGCAAAAACTGACTCATTAGGAAAGGCCCTGATGCTGGGAAAGACTGAGGGCAGAAGGAGAAGGGGATGACAGAATACGAGATGGTTGGATGGCATCACTAACTCGATGGACATGAGTTTGAGCAAGCTCTGGAAGATGGTGAAGAACAGGGAAGCCTGGCATCCTGCAGTCCACAGGGTCACAGAGTCAGACATGACTGAGTGAACAACCACACACACATGTTTTATACACATACATATATAGAGAGTCACTTTGATGTGCAACAGAAATTAACACACAAATCAACCATACTTCAATGAATTTTTAAAAAATGATGCCTCAGGAGCAAAGCCACGATCATTCATTCTTACTTTTCAATTTGGATGCAAGGCCAGTCAAAATCAGATGACAAAAACTAGGAATAAAACTACCATATAACTCAGCAACCCCACTACCAGGCATGTACCCTGAGGAAACCATAACAGAAAAAGACACATGTAGCCCAAGGTTTCATCGCACAACTATTTACAATAGCTAGGACATGGAAGCAACCTAGATGTCCACTGTCAGATAAATGGGTGAATAAGTTGTGGTATATGTACACAATGGAATATTACTCAGCCATAAAAAGGAACACATTTGAGTCCATTCTAATGAGGTGGATGAACCTAGACCCTATTCTAGAGAGTGAAGTCAAATCAGAAAGAAAGAAAAATATCATATAAACACATATATATGGAATGTAGAAAGTACGATGAACCTATCTGCAAGGCAGCAGTAGAGATGCAGAGAAAGGACTTATGGGCACAAGGGGGCAAGGAGAAGGTGGGAAGAATGGAGAAAGGAGCACCAAAACATGTGCATTACCATATGCAAACTTGTAAGGTTGGTACAAAAGTAATCTCGGTTTTGCATTGTTGGACTTAGTCATTTGATGTTGGAATACATTCTTAAATAAATGTGGTTATGTTATTAAAAAAATCAGATGACATATCAGAGCACTCAATCAGAAGAGCTATGCAAATGGGTTACATTTTAATCCTCCATCTTGGTTTTTAAGAATTCTTAGTGCTGAGAAAGACCTTAAGAAATCATTTGTGTATACACATGTAGAGAACAAACATGTGGATGCTGAGAGGAGATAGGGGGTGAGTGAGGGGAATTCGGAGACTGGGATTAACATATATACACGATTGATACTATGTATAGAACAGATAACCTACTGTTCCTAACAGGAACCTACTGTAGAGCCCAGGGAACTCTACTCAGTGCTCTGTGGTGACCCAAATAGGAAGGAAACCCATGGAAGAGGGGATATAGGTACAGGTGTGACTGATTCGCTTTGCTCTACAGCAGGAACTAAAGCAACATTGTAAAGCAACTATACTCCAATAAAAAAGAAAACATGATCTTACTGATACCAGGTAATTTTAAAATTTAATCTCGATTACATTTTCTCAGATTTTGTTTGCCCCGCCCCAACCCCACAAAGAAATCATTTGTGTCTAAACAGAGCCATGCCTGAAGAGTCCCCTGTTACAGAAGAGGTGAAGAAGTTGAGGTAATGAGCAGAAGTGACATGTCAGACAGGTCTTTGTCCTGCAAAGCAGAAGAAAGGGCCAGAAGCCAGAGAGCAAAGGAGAAAACGATTAGGGAGGAGGAGAAGGAACAGTGACTCTAAAATCTGTTGGTTTCCCCAAGAAATTAAAACAAAAGAATAAACAAAGGCATAGCTGAGGAAATGATTTGACCCTGGAGAATATTAAGGTTTTAGTATCAGGAAATAAATTCTGAAAATATCCAGGAAGACAAAGATTAGCCCACAAAAAGCCAGAAATATTTCTGGGAAAAAAAAAATCAGAATAGAACAAAATCTAAAGAATTTTGAGAGGAAAAGCCATGATGTAGCAATTTAATGCCCAACCAAGCTGTTCATGCTCAAGCTGAGGAAAAGACACCAGAAAAATAAAAAGGCAAGGAAAAGTGAATTGGTGGTGACTAAGCAATCTGTATGTCAAAACTGCAATACATAGAACAGTGCGATGCTAGCATAAGAATTAGTCCTTTCATCAATGGAACTGAAATCAACAACCTTAAAATGGACTCCATTATAATTTTGTAAAACTTAGGGATAATGCAAGAGTCATGCTATCTTTCTGCTGCTTTTAAATACTGGAGGTTGTTGTCTGTGCAAAACTAAAAAGACCTATAAATATCAGAAAAAGAAATACAAAATTAATTATTTACAAAAGATTTAATACAAAAGATAAGGGAAAAAGTTGATCCCGTGGAGGAAATGGCAACCCACTCCTGTATTCTTGCCTGGAAAATCCTATGGACCGAAGAGCCTGGTGGGCTACAGTCCCTGGGGTCGCAAAGAGCTGGACACGACTGAACAACTGAGCAGGGACACACACACAGAGAAGATGTTTTAAGTCTTAAGAGACTAATAAATTTGATAAATTTGACTGACAAATTTTAAGGTTCTACATAACACAATATAAGAAAGTGAAAAGTCAAGCAACACTGAAGATATTTGTAGCATATATAATAATTTTTATCTAGAGAAATATATATTTATATAAAATTGGGTGGAGAAAACCCTTTTTACCCTGGTTAAAGTAAATCAAAAGAAAATTCTGAACAGTGGCTATGAAAGACCGATTTATATAAGATGACCATACGAAATGGTCATGCAAAAAATCATTTAACTGCATTAGCAATCAGAGAAATGCAAATTTAAACAATGAAATAATGTTTCTTTCTATATTAAATTGCCCCAAAATTAAAAATGGTAATTGCTATCATATATCACTGGTGATAAATTGCTATAGCCCTTGCGAATATTTTGGCAGTAAAATATTAATAAGTACATGCCCCAGGATGGAGGTTTCACTACTACCTCCTGGAAAAGCACAAACAACAATTTGCCCATGTCAATAAGAATGCCCGAACAAGTGTGTCTATCACAGGGTGTGTAACAACAAAATCAAGACTACCCAAATGCCCACTGCTGCGTGAATGAATAGACTCTGATATATTTGTATCATAATATATTGCACAGCAGTTAGAAAGAAGGGAATCTAAGTGTGCTGGGAGAGCTTGAGGATATGTGTTTTAAGCAAATTGAAAAATGATGCATACGTCATACATACACATTCCTGACTCCGAAAACAAGAACAAGAGATTCTAAGGGTGCGGATATGAGTGCGTAGGAAAAGGTCTGGAAAGGCACACTCTAATCCAGTGACAGAGATCAGGCCAGAGAAAGGAGAGGACAGGCGGCCTGGGATCAGGGCTAGTGGGCCAAGGCAACTTTCCTCTTATAAGGCTCCTTTTTAAAACAGCCAGGTTGTGATGAATGTAAGTCTCTGAAAGGATCGAGACTATACATATCAACCACTTGTGCATCAAAGTCCTGAAAATGATCTTGGGAAATAGCTGGCTGAATCCTAAGAAAACAGGCAATGGATATGAGTGGGGGCCCAGACTCAGACGTGTAAGGTTGGGTCTGGTTAACTCGAGTGAACCAATTTCTGGAGGAAAATTTTTGCTTGTTCAAGTTCCTGGAGGATCAACCTAGTGACATAAGGAAGGAGTAATTTTTCTGGTTCCCCGTGACAGTACACATCCAGTTACAAAAATCAGAATTCCCAAATTCAAGTGCTAACTCCATTATTTCTAAACTGGCAATCTTTGGGCAAGCGTATAATTTCTATATGCGCAGAATGGGATGACATGGCATGCCCCATCTACCTTCTGGGATTATTTTGAATCTTACATGAGACAATACCTCATTAGCCAAAGTGCTATGAAAGGTGACAGAATTATAAAGACATAAAATGACACTGTTCCCCCTCAAAAAAAAAAAAAAAAAAAACACAAAAACCCAATACATCAGGATAAACTATGCACGTACTCATTGAGAAATTAAAAATTTGTTTAGAAATAGCTCTTTCCAGAGGGATGGTACGGGGAGGGAGGAGGGAGGGGAGTTCAGGATGGGGAACACGTGTATACCTGTGACAGATTCATGTTGATGCATGGCAAAACCAATACAATATTGTAAAGTAATTAACCTCCAATTAAAATAAATTTATATTAAAAAAATAAGCTTATATTAAAAAAAAAATGGCTTTTTCCATCCAGAATTTCTCATCAGTTCAATATCTCATACCACATTCTTTTTAAAAGCCCAGATGAAATAATTAGTCAAATAGTAAAAACGAAACCATTAAAAAAACTCAACAATAGGATTCTTGAACATAAAGGAAATATTTGATCACATGAAGACGTTAAACTCCTTTACACCATGCAAACTATTATATATAGAACAGATGAACAGCGAAATCCTGCTGTATAATGCAGGGAACTATATTCAATGTCTTGGGATAAACTATAATTGAAAAGATATGAAAAACAATGTGTGTAGATACATATATAACCAGAATCACCTTGTTGTAGAGCAAAAGTTAACACACCACTATGAATCAACTATACTTGAATAAATTAAAAAAAAAAAAACTCCTTTACATCAAATAATGTGTAAAGGATAATAGTCTTTCTTTGGAGGGGTACTGATTCTTTGATAGTGTGTATTTTACACTTTCAGCATCTTAATCCAGATGCTAAATGTTTATTGCAAATGTATTTTCGATTTCATAATATTTTCAGTTGAAACAGGAGATTCATCTACCCAAGTAGCTCCAAACATACTTTTAAAAAGTTTTCTAGTAACTGAATGGTGTATCAGGTTTTAAAAATGATTCTAAATTAAATCTCAGTTGCTCAGTCCCACCAACCTGAAAGCCACATGTGGCTAGTAACTACCTTACAGGATGGCATAGTCCTAGAATAAACCTGACTTTCATCAACCCATGCCCCAACCCTAGGGAGAACAGCCCTTCTCCCAGCTTCCTGAAGCCTGTCACAGTGGCTCTCTGATCAGTATTCACCAATACTTTGAGACTTACACTCCTCCTCCGATAGATCCATCCTGGCATCCTTTTCCAGCTCCTGCTGTGACTTTTCCCATGAGGTGCACAGCCAGGCCCATCACCACTCATCTTGAGTTCTCAGGCTCTAAATGGTAAAGAACAATGGGATTAATAATAATAATAATAAAGCACAGTGGGTTCTGGGATTCCTAGGTCGTGCGAGTGGTAAAGAACCCGTATGCCAATGCAGGAGATGTAAGAAACACAGGTTCAATCCCTGGGTCAGGAAGATCCCTGGAGGAGAGCATGCCAACTCCAGTATTCTTGCCTGGAGAATCCCATGGACAGAGGAGCCTGGCAGGTTGCAGTCCATAGAGTCGAACATGACTGAAGTGACTTTGCATGCACGCACAGTGGGTTTGACCTGTTGAGAAGATCGTGGTGTCCAAAGCTTACCACTCTTATCAATAACATATACCCTCCCATTCACAGACAGGAGATTGGGACTTAGAACAGCAGCAAGGTAGGGTCAGGTGATAAGTGGCAGACACTCACTGCTGGGACCAAAGCTGATGGGCCCCTAACCCCATGCTCTCACCCCTTCTCCACACTATTCTGTGTCCTTTATTAAGGCTTCCTCCCCACCGTGCAGCCACCCACAGGGGCCCTCAACCCTCCTTGCAGCATCAAGTGCATTGGGGTCTCATCCATGGAGTTGCTTCTTCTCAGATTAAGTCATTAGGCCAAGTCGAAGGAACCACGATACAAGAGCCTACTGGGCAGCAGGCCCTCTGTAATAGGAACCCACTTTACAGAGAATGACCAACTTGCCCAAGAGCCAACAGCTAAGAAGGCAGGGCTGGGATTTCATATTCAGATCTGTGTGCCACGTGATTGGTGATGGAAGGTGCTTCCCCCAGCGGCTCAGTCTCCACTTCTGAGCTTATCAACCCCTTTCTTTGGATCTGTGGTCATAACTGAGTATTATAACCCATAACATGTCCAATATTTTGGTCATCTGATATGAAGAGCCCTCATTGGAAAAGATCCCGATGCTGTGAAAGATTCAGGGCAGGAGAAGGGGTGACAGAAGACGAGATGGTTAGACAGCATCATCGACTCAATGGACATGGACGCATGCGAACTCCAGGAGATGGTGAAGCTCAGGGAGACCTGGCACGCTGCAGTCCACGGGGTTGCAGAGTCGGACACGACTGAGCGACTCAATAGCAGCAGCCCTGCAAAATGTGTAGCTGTGCCTTCCAGGTAGCTAGAGAGGCAAACTTGGGCCCTGCTTCAGACCTGCTGAATCAAACACACATACACCTGCATTTTCACAAGCATTCCCAATACACACATATATGCATACAGCTTTGAGGACCACTGCTCTGAGATCTCCATCATTCTCGGTGCACATTTTCAGGCTCTTTATTACCAGGCGAGGAGCCTTGGCTGCGAGAGGTTTTCTTCTTTCTTCAGGTTTTATTTATTTGCCTTATTTATTGTCTTAATGAGCGAAAGTGGGAAGTGGCATTAGTTCTTACCAGGAGCCAGATGCTTCACAGACAAGGGAGAAAAGCTTTATCATTGCAAACCACCCTGTGTAGAAATAGTGGTTCCTTAAGTCTTGCACGTCCACTATAAGCAACTTGCAAACCAGAGCAAATTATAAAATGACAGTCACGCTGAAGCTGAAACTCTAATCCTCTGGCCATCTAATGTGAAGAACTGACTCATTGGAAAAGACCCTGATGCTGGGAAAGATTGAAGACAGGAGGAGAAAGGTGGTGACAGAGGATGAGATGGCTGGATGGCATCACTGACTCGATGAACATGAGTTTGAGTAAGCCCTGGGAGCTGGTGATGGACAGGGAGGTCTGGTGTGCTGCAGTGCATGGTGTCACAAAGAGTTGGACATGACTGAGCGACTGAATTATCATCCCACTAGCTACAGAGACACCAACACCATTAAAAAAAAATCTTGATTGTTTTAGCGCTAAGATTTCTCTTAAAAAATAATTTTATTAATTTATTTGGCTGTGCTGAGTCTTCGTTGCTACGCGGGCTTTTCTCTAGCTGCAGAGAGCTGGGGCTGCTCTCTAGTTGCGGAGCACAGGTTCCAGGGCACACAGGCTTCAGCAGGTGCAGCACGCGGGCTCAGTAGGTGCGATTCCCGGGCTCGAGAGCACAGGCTCAACAGTTGCGGTGCACAGGCTTTGTTGCTCCTCAGAGTAGGATCAGAGATGGAACCCATGTCTTCTGCATCAGCAGGCTGATTCTTTACCACTGAGCTATCAGAGAAGCCCCCCAACACCGTTGTGATATATTTCCATCCAGTACTTTTCCTAATGCTTGTATTTGAACATAATTGAGAGTTTACCAAAGACAGTTTTCTTTAAAAAAAAATGAAGCTTGATCAAGGTATAATTGACATACAATAAGCTGCTCATATTTAATGTATATAATTTAAAATGTTTTGACAATTGTCTCCACTCATGAAACCATCACAAGTAAGATAATGAACAGATCCATTACTCCCAAGTCAATTTTTTAAATGGAGTTTTTATTTTGGAACAATTTTAGACTTGCAGGAAGGTTGCTAAGATAATAGAGAGAGATCTGGGACAGCCCAGAACCAATTCTCCCTAATATTAATATCCTATGTACCATGAATGGTAAAGAATCTTACTGCAATGGGGGAGACACAGGCTCAATCCCCGTGTCAGGAAGATCCCCTAGAGGAGGGCATGGCAACCTCCAGTATTCTTGCCCAGAGAACTCTGTACCTGCAGAGGAGCCTGGCAGGTACAGTCCATGGGTGGCAAAAGAGTTGGAAGCAACTGAGTGACTAACACACACACGTACCATGAAACGTTTATTAAAACCAAGAATTTGAGATCAGAACATTGCCATTAACTTAGCTACTGACTTAATTTGAATTTCACTAGCTTATCCACTGACATCCTTTTTTTTTCATTTTTTAAAAACTTTTTATTTTATATTGGAATATAGCTGATTAGCAATGTTGTGATAGTTTCAGGTGTATAGCTAAGAGGACTCAGCCATACATATCATGTATCCATTCACCCCCAAACTCCCCTCCCATCCAGGCTGCCACATGACACTGAGCAGAGTTCCCTGTGCTATGCAGGAGGACTTTGTTGGTTATCCATTTTAAATACAGTGCCGTGTACATGTTCATCCCAAACTCCCTAACTATTACTTCTCCCAATCCTTCCCCGCTGGCAATCTTAAATTTGTTCTCTGTTTCTGTTTTGTAAAAAGTTCATTTGTACCATTTCTTTTTAGATTCTGTTTGTAAGGGATGGCATCCTTTTTCTGTTCTAGGATCCAAATCAGGATATCAAATTCCTTTTAACCAAATGTAGTTTGATACTTTACCTTCTATGACTTAGCATTCAGTGGGGACAGTTTCTTCAAAATCTCGCTTTAAATGAGTGCCTCCTATCTCTTGGTGTCAGTTTACTACAGTGCTTGAGTTTCCATTTTTGCTCTAACTAGCAATGTTGCCATGAAAAGCTTTGTACTCATATCTTTGTTCACATCATACATTGCTTCCTTGAGATATTTTCTCCCCCACCCAGCTTTATTGAGATAGGATTGACATATAATATGATTTCCCTTGAAATATAACTAGTAGGTCAAGGTCCTTTGATATACACTTACTTTTCATATTCTGAACAATGCTATGAGATTTGGCAACTTTTATGATACATGTTTCAGTGAAGAATCGTCAGTGGAAGCTTAAATTAAAGAGCAAAAGTTTGATGAGAAACAGGATAGTCACGTGGTGTCAGAATAGCTCCCCACTGATTCCTGGTTGATTACAAAGGCAGGAGTAGCCACTTGACAGGAGAGAAAGCCTGTGGGCACCGCCTTAATTGAGTGATCAAAGTTAAGGACGTCAGAAAGAGACAGACCACATTGTGAGCCTCCTCCTCTGACATGCAAAGGAAAACACAAGATCAAGCTGGGACATTCCTGCCAAAGACGTATTACCTGAATTTAGTGATGAGCAAATGTCAGGCAAACCCAAATGGAGGAAAATTCATAAGTGGCTTGTACTCTGGAAAAACATCAAGATCCTGAAAGGCAAAGAAAGGCTGCAGATCATTCTAGAAGGAAGGAGATTAATGAGACATGCCCACGAAATGCAATATATAATCATGAATTGGATCCAGAGTAAGAAAATACAGTTAAAAATATTTTTATGTAAAAGATATTACTGGGAAAATTGATACATGGATTAGATAATAGTACCATATCAATGTTTATCTCCTGACTTTGATAAACACATTTTATGGCAGAAGGCACATGGACTTCCATTGATAAGGTACTCCAGAAGGACCCATATTAGACTTTTTTCTAAGTGCTAAGAGGCATATTACGATGCTTTGTAGTTCAAGCAACAGAAAAGCTTTATTATCTCACCAAGATAATGGTGAGATGCTTCCATAAAGTCGTGGAGTTTTCAATTTACATAAAAGTTGCACAACAGTAACAAAGAATTCCCATACACCTCTCATCCAGAGACCTCATTTAAGTTTTGGTAATTTGATGATGCTTTCTAGGACAAACCCTCCATTCCAGATTAAGTGTTGTAACCAAGTTTCATGTCCCTCTAGACTCTTTCAATCTGGGCTGAATCAAGAAGGAAGGAACGAGTAGATAGAGGGAGGTAGAGGGAGTATAGATTTTTAGAGCATCCTTTTGTCTTCTGAACAAATTTCTGAGCTGGAAAATTTGGAAAACACAGCAAAGCACAGAAAAGAAGCTAACTTCAGACTCACTTTAGTCAGAGACAAGCACTATTCTCTTTGATGAGCCCCATTTTTATTCTTTGATCATATGTGAGATTATAGTGATTATATAACATTTTAAGAATGCACAGCATCTCTTGGTGAGCTTCCTAAAATACAGATTGTTTTGTGCTGGTCCTATCCCAAGTCTACTGAGTCAGGACCTGCAGGACTGGTGTCCTGGCATTTGTATTCTTAACTAGATCCCAGGGATGCTGAAAAAGACTCGACTTTAAGATTCACTCTTTGTATGCTGCATTTGCTATTTAATATTAGCTCATAAACATGTCCCTTCACTGTTAGGAGGCCTATTCAATCACTTACTGGAGCACGCATTATTTATACTACCCAAATGATATTTTATTCAATAGAAGATCTTTTAAAGGTCAGCCAGCTTCATAATCCTGGTTAATAACTTGGATTTGAGGACCTATGTAGAGGTGGATACCTAGCAGGGGCCAAGGGAACGTCTGTGGAATCTCAAAGGAACAAGTAGGATCCACACATCAATAAATGGAGTCAAGTGGATCCTGTCTCAGAGATGCGTACATATTTTGGGGAGAGAATGAGTTGTGACATTGCCTTGGATGGTGCTCTCTCAGTTCAGTTCAGTCGCTCAGTCATGTCCGATTCTTTGTGACCCCGATGGACTGACTGCAGCACGCCAGGCTTCCCTGTCCATCACCAACTCCCAGAGCTTACTCAGACTCATACACATTGAGTCAGTGATGCCATCTCATCCTCTGTTGTCCCCTTCTCCTCCTGCCTTCAATCTTGCTCTAATGAGTCAGTTCTTTGCATCAGGTGGCCAAAGCATTGGAGTTTCACCTTCAGCATCAGTCCTTCCAAAGAACACCTAGGACTGATCTCCTTTAGAATGGACTGGTTGGATCTCCTTGCAGTCCAAGGGACTCTCAAGAATCTTCTCCAGCACCACAGTTCAAAAGCATCAATTCTTTGGTGCTCAGTTTTCTTTATAGTCCAGCTCTCACATCCATACATGACTACTGGAAAAACCATAGCTTTGACCTTTGTTGGCAAAGTAATGTCTCTGCTTTTAATATGCTGTCTAGATTGGTCATAGCTTTTCTTCCAAGGAGCAAGCATCTTTTAATTTCATGGCTGCAGTCACCATCTGCATGATTTTGGAGCCCCCTTTGGAGAGGACATAAAGTACGTCACTGTTTCCATTATTTCCCCACCTACTTGCCATGAAGTGATGCGACCAGATGCCATGATCTTAGTTTTCTGAATGTTGAGTTTTAAGCCAACTTTTCACTCTCCCCTTTCACTTTCATCAAGAGGCTCCTTAGTTCTTCTTCACTTTCTGCTATAAGGATGGTGTCATCTGCATATCTGAGGTTATTGATATTCTCTAGGCAAACTGAATTCCAGTTTGTGCTTCATCCAGCCCAGCATGTCACATAATGTACTCTGTATATACATTAAATAAGTAGAGTCACAATGTACAGCCTTGACGAACTCCCTTCCCGATTTGGAACCAGTCTATCGTCCCAGGTCCAGTTCTAACTGTTGCTTCCTGACCTGCATACAGGCTTCTCAGGTGGCAGGTCAGGCGGTCTGGTATTCCCATCTCTTTAAGAATTTTCCACATTTGTTGTGATCCACACAGTCAAAGGCTTTGGTATAGTCAATAAAGCAGAAGTTGATGTTTTTCTGGAACTCTCTTGCTTTCTCAATGATCTGACAGATGTTGGCAATTTGATCTCTGGCTCTATCTACTGAAATTAAAAACACTTAGCCATGGACCCAGCATTTCCATGACTTGGAACTGGTTTCCTGTAGATATTCTGAGACCAAGTGAAGATGGATGATCTAAAGAGCTTATGGAAGCATCGCCTGTAATAACGAATAATTGGACACAACACAAATATCATCAAATGATGTGGAAACTGAGTCACGGAGTGCTGGGCAGCCATGAACAGAGTAGGGCAGGTCTCTGTGTAGTGTTATCAACAGAGGTCCAGAATGCCTTATGAACTAGGAAAAAATTATGTGTATGTGTTTTTAAAAATTAAGGATAATTTTATTTGCATATTTTTGTATGCATAAAGCATCACCGACTTGATGCACATGAGTTTGGGTAAACTCCGGGAGTTGGTAATGGACACGGAGGCCTGACATGCTGCGATTCATGGGGTTGCAAAGAGTCTGATGCAACTGAGCAACTGAACTGAACTGAAGACATTTCTAGAAGGACCCACAAGAGACTTAAAATAGCCATGGCTTGGGAGGACGTGGCTTCAGAAGTCTGGGATGAAAGGGAGATCTGCTTTTTGTTGTATATTTTTTGGGCTGTTTGACAACTTTACCCTGTGGCTGTATTATCTGCTTAATATTTAAAAATTACAGGGAACTATATTCAATATCTTGTAATAACCTATAATGGAAAAGAATCTGAAAAAGAATATATATACACATTTGTGTGCATGCCAAGTCACTTCAGTCATGTCAGACTCTTTGTGACCCTGTGGACTGTCGCTTGCCAGGCGCCTCTGTCCATGAGATTCTCCAGGCAAGAACACTGGAGTGAGCTGCCATTTCCTCCTCCAGGGGATCTTCCTGACCCAAGGATCGAATATGAATTTCTTATGTCTGCTGTACTGGCAGGCAGGTTCTTTACCACTAGTGACACCTCGGAAGCCCCTATATATATGCTGCTGCTAAGTCGCGTCAGTCATGTCCGACTCTGTGCGACCCCATAGACGGCAGCCCACCAGGCTCCCCCATCCCTGGGATTCTCCAGGCAAGAACACTGGAGTGGGTTACCATTTTCTTCTCCAGTGCATGAAAGTGAAAAGTGAAAGTGAAGTCCATAGTCATGTCTGACCCTCAGCGACCCGATGGACTGCAGCCCATCAGTCTCCTCTGCCCATGGGTTTTCCAGGCAGGAGTACTGGAGTGGGTTGCCATTGCCTTCTCAAAGTGAAAGTTGCTCAGTTATGTCTGACTGTTTGTGACCCCATGGTTATACAGTCCATGGAATTCTCCAGGCCAGAATACTGGAGTGAGTAGCATTTCCTTCTTCAGGGAATCTTCCCAATCCGGGAATTGAACCCAGGTCTCCCATGCTGCAGGTGGATTCTTTATCAGCTGAGCCACAAGGGAAACCCCCATATATATATTTTTCTTTTTTTTAACATGTTGGATTCTTCATAATGGCTTAGACGGTAAAGAATCTGCCAGCAATGCAGGAGGCCTGGGTTTGATCTCCTGGGTTCCACAGGAGAATTCTATGGACAGAGGAGCCTGGTGGGTTACAGTTGATGGGGTTGCAAAAGAGTCGGAGATGACTGAGCAGTGAACACTTTCACTTTCATATTAATATATAACTGAATCACTCTACTGTACACCTGAAGCTAACACAACATTGTAAACCAACTATATGTCAATAAAAATTAAGTAAAAATGATTAATACTTAAATAGCACTAAGGGAATGAATGCATGAATGAATGAACGCTGAGGGAATATTAGCTGGGGTGGGAAGGCAGTGATTTGAGAGTGTGCAGATGTTGGTCCCAGCATGGCATTCCCAGGTGATCCTAACAGGTCTTGGCACCTCCTGCTAATTATAGAGGGTGAGCCAGGGGTGTCTGTTGGGTGGCGATGCGTCCGTCATCAGCCCCCACCGCAGGGGCAGGTTTTGGTGACGGACGTGCAGAACACAGAGTCCTTGCTCTGCCTGCTCGAAAGCGCAGGTCCAATCCAGAAGCTTCCAGACCGGCTCCCAGACCACTGCACTTCTCGCTGCCTCCGTGTAGCCCACTTGTCCTTGCAAACTGCTGACTCCTCCTCCTGGGTTTATGCAATGTCTTTTGTGTCTTGAAGTCCATCCCGCATCCAGTCTAAGGTGGTGGTTGTGGGCGTAGGCACAGAGGGCAGAGACAGCGGGGCTCAAGGCTTGCTTCCACCACTTACTGTGTGGCTTTGGGAAACAGACCTAACTTCTCTGAGCCTCCCTTTCCTCACCTGTAAGACGGCACTGGTCATAGTATCTATCTGAGTTCCCTGGTGGTCTAGCGGTTAGGATTCAGTGCTTTTCACTGCCGTGGCCCAGGTTCGATCCCTGATTGGGGAACTAAGATCCCAAATGTCAAGGAGCAACTAAGCCTGAGCGCCACAACTACTGAGCCTGAGAGTCACATCTAGAGAGTCCACACACCACAGTGAGGGATCCCACATGATGCAAAGAACATCCCATGTGCTGCCACTAAGACCTGAGGCAGTCAAGTAGATAAATATATATTTTAAAATAATAATAATAAAAAATCCTGGTCAAGGAACTGAGATCCTACAAGCCCAGTAGCACAAAGAAAAGAAAAGAAAAGTCTACCTATCTTAGGGGGACAAAAGTGTTAAATGAGATAATCTCGAATAAGAGCTCATCAAATGTCTATTGGGCTTCCCTGGTGGCTCAGAGAGTAAAGAATCCACCAGCAATTCAGGAGACCCAGGTTGGATCCCTGGGTGAGGAAAATCCCTTGGAGTAGGAAATGGCAACCCACTCCAGTATTCTTGCCTGGAGGAGCTTATGGACAGAGAAGCCTGGTAGGCTACTGTCCATGGGGTCGCAAAGAGTCAGCAACTGAGTGACTACCACTTTCACTTTTTCCAATATCAACTATTCATTTAATTAACAAACATTTATCAAGTACCTTAGCCTGCACCAATTCCTTTTGCTAAGAACTTCAGATTAAAACAATTTTAAGGTGAAATGGTTTTTACTCTTAAGTAATTCACAGTTTAATAGGAATGGGGTCATACGTAATATTTAATAAATTGTTTTCAAAATGCTTCCAGATTTATTAATATCTTTGATTTTGATTATGACCTTATGAGGTAGCTCTGATTACTCATATTTTCAAAAACATTTACTTTTATTTATTTAGTTAACTGTGCCAGGACTTAGTGGCACGTGCGGGTTCTAGATCCCCAACCAGGGATTATACCTGGGCCCCCTGTTTTGGGAGCTTGGAGTCTTAGCCACTGGACCACCAGGGAAGTCCCTGATGACTCATATTTTAGAGATGAGGAAATAAAGGTTCAGAGACCAGAGCAGTGGACTGTGATGAAGAGGAGGCTTCTGGGAAAAACACGCCTGTGTTTCTCCTGTGCTTCGTCACTACTGTCACGCTTCACTTCTGGCACCACATGTGTGGGTTTTTCACACGTCAGGCAGTTCTCTGCAACACCAGCCAAGTATGCTACCATCCACTTTCAACACGACTCAGAGTTAGTGCAGACCCTGCTGGTTCAAGGATCCATCCCACCAGTGCCCTCACCAACTTCAGACACCAATCACGAGTAGTGGGTCCCCAAGGTAACCGTAATGTCTTCTAACTTGGCTGCAAATCAAAGGTTCCCATGACCTCCTCTTTCTGGGGTTCCATAGTTTGCTAGAACGGTTCACAAAAAAACAAGGAGTGATGCAGGGCATCACGGAGACACAACCCATTTGTGGGCTTCTGGAGTGTGTGAAGGCCAGACACACATGACCCTGTGACCCTGCGAAGGCTCCTCTCTCCCTGAACCAAGTTCAGGTCATGAGCCTTTCTGAACTGGAAGGCTGCTGAGGGCACTGGCTTGGTAGCCAAGCACCCCAGCTATATGCGTCTCCTTGGCTGACCCTCCAATTCTCTTCTGAAAAAAAGGTGCAACAGTTTGGGGCTGCAAGTCACAGAATGCCGGACTAAAAGTGGTCCAAACGGCAAGGACATTTATCCTGTCCTTGAATGAGCAGCCTGGGAATAAGTGTTTTCAAAGTTGCTCCACTCGGCCCTTTGATGATGTCTAAACACAGACTCTGGGACAGTTTCCCCACAGTTTTTCTTTTGTTTTACCTTCCTCCATGGGTTGCACAAATGCCACAAGCCCGTGATACCCAAAAGCAGGCAGAGAGGGAAGGAGGGGTTCTTTGAGCACGAATCCTTCTTTTAACCCAAGAGGAAAGTCTTCCCCCAGAGCCTCTGCAGGCTCCTCCTTACACATCATTGGCTAGAACTGGGTCACGTATCCCAGGTCTGGTAACTTCAGCCTAAGCTTCTTTGCCACAGACATCTTTGCCTCGAGCATTTTTGCTGCAAACGTTTCACCACATAACTAAATGGCAGTTTTGCCATGAAAGATAGAATAATTGGTTGACAGTGTGTTTTGACAGTTTGGTTTTCAACTGGTTGGAATTTGCTAGCACTTCTTCCAGTCAGTGATGTTATTGATGGCTTTATCAAGATGAAAGATGATGAGAATTTGCCCAAGAATTGTTTTCTTATTTTGAAATGTACTACATCAAAGGAGAAAGAGGCTGAGGGCCTTGAAGGTTTGGAGTTGAACCCACATGTCCCATAGAACTTTGGAAACCTATGGATGGACGTGTGACAATAAGTCAAGAACACAATGTGTAAGGTTTTCCTAACACATTATAAATCTCAGCTACAATTACACAACCCGTTATTGGGAAATTAACACCTCTCAAGGAAGACATTTTAGTGAAAAAGTACAATCTGAGTGAGGAAACAAATCAAGAAACCAATTACTTTGGTGCAACCACAAAATCAAATCCAATCAGTTTTTTTGCACGCTGTTGCCATGAATCCACACATATTTTAAATGCATTCAAACATTTTGTAGTTCACAATGACATCTTTTAATTTTGTTAATCATTTCTCATGTTGCATTAGGTCCTCTTTAAAGTCCCTCTTTCACTTATCATTATCTTACCTTTTACAGAAAAATTGCCTTATGGCCTATTAGTTATGTGGTAAAAATGTCTGTGGAAAAATTGCTACAGCAAAGATGTCTATGGCAAAGATGCTCATGAACCTTCATGGCCATGCCTGGACCAATCACCGGATGCTGCCAGCCTCATCAAATGCCGCCGTCCCCACAGTGTTCCTTGAATGATATGGTTCCTGCCTGATATAGGACCATTACATGTCACAGCCCCTGTGCTTGGAGTAGCCCCTGTTAATACCAATGCCACCCAGTATCTCGATTAAGTTTTTCAAGGCAAGTTTTCACTGAACCTCTGTAGGCCTCCCTATCCTCCTCGGCAAAAATGCATTCATATTATTTGTTTGTGTATCTTCCACAATTCTCTGGGGAGGCTGTGCTCAGCTGGCTGGTTCTTCAGCTGCTCTCACCTGGCCTCATGAAGGTACTACAGCGGTTGTGACAAGATGGCCTCACTCACAGTCTGGTGCTTTGGAGGGGACGGCTGGAGGGTTGGCACTTCTCTCTCTCCTCATGTGGTCTTTCATGTGACTTGGGATTCTTTATGTGGTGGCTGTATTCACACAAGCGGAAAACTGCCACATTTTCTGGAGGTATGGATCCAATAAAGCTATTATTTCTGCTTTATTCCATGTGGTTAAAATGAGTCACAGGACCTGTGGGAGTAAAAGTCTGGCATGGGTTTGAGAGGGAAGGTGATGGAAAGAATGCCTCTTCCTGCCCACTGCTAGACTAGATTTTCTTACAGGGTCGTCCTAGCTCTAACATTCCAGAATTATACATTTTCAGTAAACTTAGTACCCACTTAATTATTTGTCTAACCCAGGACAGAATGGAAATATGTGTCTCTGGTCTCTTTGTTTCTTCTTTGTACTATCTGCTTCTTTCCTAATAAATGCAGAGATTATTGCCTAGAGGGAATAACTGTAAGGCATTTAGCCACATCTATAAGCTTTTGCTCCCGGAGCTAACGATTTCAGCCTTGTGAGATGTGAGTCACCTTCTCTTTTCTCCAGAAAGACATTGAAAAGCCACCTCTTCAGAGGCAAGGGATCATTAACAATGGGAAAGGGAAGGGCCCCTTCCACTTAATGTGTGGATAAAAGTGGGGTGCTGCAAATAGCCTTCTAGCATGTGACCACAGAGGTGGGACAGGCTGTCACAGGCTTCAGTTGCCTTGGAAAGGAAGCCACAGGTTCCACTGCAGAAAAGAGAGGTAGGGCGTGGAGCAGCATCCTCCCCAGGGGGTCAGGAAGGCTGACAGCTCTTCCCCAGCCCTCCAACAGAGTGTCCGCCAAGAATAGAGGAATGGGTTGTGGGGCTGACCCCAGATGCCATTTCTGACAGCTTTATAATTACACCATCTATTTGTCAAGTTGCTGGTAACCTTTTGATCTTCTCACCGAGGAGCGTGATGTGCCTTTTATCCTAGCCTGATAGTCTAATCATCATTCTCTTTTTTTCCCCCTCTCTGGTCTTCTTGATCACATAGACTACAACCATGGATTCTCAGGGCCCACTTGGATTCTCTTTCCTTCTGCTTTTTCCTATTGTTCAATTACGTTGAACAAGCCCCATCACCTCTCTGAAGTCAGCTTCCTATTAGTGAAATAAAACATTTTGATTGGATCGTAAGCATTGGTGACACAGAATACCAGACTCAGGCATCCACATCTCTGACCAAGTCCTCATCCTGTGTCACACTGCGGAACATCCCCAAATGGTGTTCCCACGGGCATCTGAGCTGCGCGCACAGTCCACCTCCACCTGAGCCACAGTGCTTTACTAACTGTAAACTGGATCATTTCACTTCCCAGTACCATCCTCACACCTTCCAAGACCAACCTCCCTGTTCCCCGAGGACCCACGTGGTCCAGGATCTGCCCACTTTTCTCTTTTTCATGTCATATCTTCTCTGTCCACCAGCCTCCCAGCCTTTCAGCTCTTCAAATGCCCCATGCTCCCTCTGGTCGTATCAATCGGTCCTCTGGCCTAGAAAATGTGACTCAGTGGTAAAGAATCCGCCTGCCAGTACAGGAGACACAAGAGACATGTGTTGGCTCCCTGGGTCAGGAAGACCCCCTAGGAGAAGAAATGGCCACCCACTCCAGTATTCTTCCCAGAAGAATTTCATGAACTGGGGAGCCTGGTGGGCAGCAGTCCATGGGGTTGCAAACAGTCAGATGCAACTGAGCACACAGCCTAGAACAGGGGTTTTCACATTACAATTCTACACATTACAATCACTCTGGAAACTTAAAAACCCCGAAAGGGCAGCCAAGATGGAGAACCAAGAGTCTGGGGCACTCTGTTTCCTTTTTCATCTCTTACTAATCATGTCCTGCCATCCCAGAGGTCATGTCAAAGTGCCATTCTTGACCGCCCCCCATGTCTGAGTTAGACCTCTGATTACTTTCACAGAACCAGGTTCTGTGTTTCCAGGGCACACATCTCAGTTTGCAATTGTCCACTCATGAGTGTGATATTTATTACTGTCACCAGACTGCAACGGCCGGCCTTTAAGATGGGCCCCAATCCTCTCCACTTCCTGGTATTCAGACCCAGTGTGGCCTCTTCCTGCAATGTATCGATACCAGGATTGGATTCTATGACCAACAGCATATGGCCAAAGTGATGGTAGACCACCTTGAAGATTAGATTTTAAGGGATGTTCTGGTGGTCCAGTGGCTAAGATTCCATGCTCTCAATGCAGGGGCGCTGGGTTCCAGTCTTGCTTAGGGAATTAGATCCTAGCAGCAGCAACTAAAAATCCTGCAAATAAGACCCAGCATAGCCAAATAAATAAATAAATATTAAAAATAAAAGATTATGAGGATGAGGGGTGGGAGGTGGGAAGGGGCTTTGGCATTGGGAGATCGTGGACACCTGTGGCTGATTCATGTCAATGTATGGCAAAACAAATACAGTATTGTAATGTAGAATAAAGTATTAAAAAAAAAAAAAGACTAAGGCTTCTATCTTGGAGATTCTCTTTGGTCACTTACTTCAGGGGACACCAGCCATCATGTCATAAGGACCCCCTAGACAGCCCACAGAGAGACCCATGTGTTGAGGACAAGGGCCTCTGACCAACTGCCAGCAAATAAGAGTCACATGAGTGAGCTTGGAAGTGGATTCTGCAGCTTTCAGATAATTGCTGTCCCAGCCAATAGCTTGATAACAACTTCATGACAGACTGGGCCTGAACCACTCAGCAGAGCTGCTCCTATTGCAACCTTCAGAAATGTGAGATAATAAAATTTGTTTATTACCTTCACATTTTGAGGTTATTTTTTTACATAGCAGTAAATTACTAATACATTCTCATAGTTCCATAAGCATGGAGACCATGGCTATGATGCTCACCACTCTATTGCCAGAGTCTATAGGAAGGCTCAAGAAAGATATTTTAGAATTTGTCAATCAAAAAATGGCTCCAGGGACTTTCTTGGTGGTCCAGTGGCTAAGACTCCCTGCTGCCAATGCAGGGGGCCTGGGTTCAATCCCTGGCCACAGAACTAGATCCTGCACGCCTCAATTAAGAGTTCACATGCCACAACTAAGAATTTGCATGCTGCAACTAAGATTTGCTGCAGCCAAACAAGCAAATAAATATTTGTTTAAAAATGCTTCTCAAGCACCTCCTCTGGGCTGGCGCTAGACTAGGAAAAGGAGATACAGTGGAGAAGGGGATGGTGTCCTGTCCTCAGGGCATCTACATTCCAGTGGGATTTGGTGAATAAGTGATAAGTGGAGTCTAGAAAGAGGAAACAGTTGGAGCAAGAGTGGGGAAGTTTGGAACACAGAGACGTGTGGTGAGTTAGAGAGGATTCAGTCATGAGCAAAGGGGGTTGGGGCTTCTCTGGTTGTGCATGGGCCTCAGGGAGGTCATGAATTCATTAGCCTTGGGTGTAAAATGATGTGCAGATGTGCCTTTGGAACACAGAGGGATTCTACATGACATTAAAGTCTCAAAAGGAAGGTAAAGGATAATTGTTGTTGTTTTTCAGTTGCTAATTCATGTCCAACTCTTTGCGACCCCATGGACTGCAACACCCCAGGCTTCCCTGTCCTTCACTATTTCCTGGAGATTGTTCAAATTCATGTCCATCGAGTCAGTGATGCCATCCAACCATCTCATCCTCTGCCACCCTCTTTTTCACCTTCATTCTTTCCCAGCATCAGGGTCTTTTCCAATGAGTCGGTTCTTCACATCTGGTGGCCAAAGTATTGGAGCTTCAGCACCAGTCCTTCCAATGAATATTCAGGGTTGGTTTCCTTTAGGATTGACTGGTTTGGTTTCCTTGCTGTCCTAGGGACTCTCTAGAGTCTTCTTCAGCACCACAGTTCGAAAGCATCGATTCTTTGGTGCTCAGCCTCCTTTATGGTCCAACTCTCACATTCTTTCATGACTACTGGAAAAACCATAGCTTTGACTGTATGGACCTTTGTTTGCAAAGTGATGTCTCTGTTTTTGAATATGCTGCCCAAGTATGTCATAGCTTTCCTTCCAAGGAGCAAGTGTCTTTTAATTTCATGGCTGCAATCACCATCTGCAATGATTTTGGAGCCCCCTCAAAATAAAATCTGTCACAGCTTCCAGTTTTCCCCCTTCTATTTGCTGTGGTGATGTGACCAGATCCCATGATCTTAGTTTTTTTAAGAATAATAAAGGATATTAGGCCTAGATGAATGCTATAGGCTAGTGCTGCGGACTGAAAGTTTGTGTCCCACATCCTCCCCTCCTCACATTCACAAGATGAAACTCTCACCCCCAAGGTGATGGTATTTGAAGATGGGGCCCTAGGGAGGTGATCAGATCACAAGGGTGGATCCCTCATAATTGAGATTAGTGCCTTTGTAAAAATGTAAGAGATAGCTTGCTTCCTCTTTGCTCTCTGCCATGTGAGAACCAAATAAGAAGGTTGTTGCTGTTGTTCAGTCACTCAGTCGTGTCCCATTCTTCGTGATCCCATGGACTGCAAAATGCCAGGCTTCCCTGTCCTTCTCTATCTCCCAGAGTTGGTTCAAACCCATGTCCATTGATTCAGTGATGCTATCTATCTCCTCTTCTGTTGTCCCCTTCTCCCCCTGTCTTCAATCTTTCCCAGCATCAGGGTCTTTTTCATTGGGTCAGCTCTTCACATCAGGTGGCCAAAGTTTTGGAACTTCAATTTCATTCGTTCTAATGAAGATTCAGGGTTGATTTCCTTTAGGATTGACTCATTTGATCTCCTTGCAATCCACAGGACTCTCAAGAGTCTTCTTTAGCACAATTTGAAAGCATCATTTCTTCAGCATTCAGCCTTCTTTATGGCCAATGAGTAGGTGTGTGTTAAGTCACTTCCATCATGCCTGACTCTTGGCAACTCCATGGACTATAACCCACCAGGCTCCTCTGTCCATGGCGTTTTTCAGGCAAGAATACTGGATTGGGTTGCCACTTCCTTCTCCAAATAAGAAGGTGGCCATCCGAAAATTAGCAGACTCCAGATCTGCTGGCATCTTGATCTTGGACTTCCCAGCCTCCAGAACTGTGAGAACTAAATGTCTTTTGTTTAAACTGCCCAGTCTATGCTCATTAGTTCTATCAGCCCAGACTAAGGCAGGGAGGCAGGTGGTGGTCTTTCAATACAGCCAGTTCCTATTCTCGTTGTGGGCAGGAAGGCAGAATGGGGAGAAAGTTGGACTTTGGGTTTAATTATGTGCTCTGACATCCACCATCTGCAGACTCTGGACAAGCTACCATCTGAAGCCTCAGATTCTGCACCTGTACACTGAGTACTAGAGCAATGGCTTAATTTTTTTCATGAAAATGAAATAGGACATGGATGTCAAGCTCTGAGCCCAGAGCCTGCTGCCCAACAAAGGCCACTGACAGCTGTTAAGATCCTTAATGGGTTGAAAGAGATTTGAGTTCTGATGTCTTTTTTTCTCACGGCTTCCCTGGTGGCTCAGTGGTAAAGACTCTGCCTGGAATGCAGGAGCCCCAGGTTTGATCCCTGGGTTGGGAATATCCCGTGGAGAAGGAAATGGCAACCCACTCCAGGATTCTTGCTTAGGAAATCCCATGGACAGAGAAGCCTGGGAGTCTATAGTCCATGGGATCACAAAGAGTCAGACACAACTGAGCAATTGAGCATGCATGCCTTTTATCTCAATATTTTTAAATGAAAAAATTTCAAATATAATGAAACATTGTAAAGGCTTTGCAATGAACACAAACATATCCACCACCCAGGTCCTACCATTAAAGTTTCGCTGTATCTGCTTTATCACAGAGCTATCTGCCACTGTCTAGCAGATAGTGGTGTTGCCTGACTGATGCTCCCAGACTGTAATTAAAAATCTTTACTAGTTAAGAATCCTTAATTCTTTAAAGCTCAGTGGAACTCGGGCACTGAGGAATTCAAACAAGTCCCTTGCTCTTTTTCCTTTTTAAACAAAAGCACATGGTGAAATTTATCAGTATCAATGAATATTTGTACCTGCTTTAATCCTTTAGGTATCAAATGGTTTTCCTTTCTCCTGGGTTCGATTTCATGACAATAAATGGTACCCAGGGCACACTGCTATCTTTAAAATGGATAACCAACAGGGACCTGTTGTGTAGCACAGGGAACTGTGCTCAGTGTTATGTGGCAGCCTGGATGGGAGGGGAGTTTGGGGGAGAATGGATCCATGTATCTGTATGGCTGAGTCCCTTCACAGTTCACCTGAAACTGTCACAGTATCCTTGCCTGGAGAATCCCATGAACAGAGGAGCCTGGTGGGCTACAGTGCATGGGGTCGCAAAGAATCGGACATGACTGAGCACGCACAAACATCACAGTGTGGTTCATCAGCTATACTACAACACAAGATAAAAAGTTTGAAATAAATAAATGGTACCTGGGCACACAATGATTGCATTGGTGGTTTGAGCTGAATTTCTGACACTTAGCAAACTCACCCCAAAGTAGACAACTGGCTTTTGAGCCCTTGAGGAGCCCAAGTTGAGAGGAGATCTGCGAGGTGTGTGGGACAGAGAGGCAGAGAAGTTTCTGATTTGTAGCTCTCCAGGATCTGGTGTTATCAGACAAACCCATCATACACCGAAAGGGCATCACAATTATCAGCCCTGTTGGGGGATGTTGCTGAACTGTCTACACAACATCAACAAGCTTGTTTTCTTAAATCATAATGAGAGACTCTCCACAGGGGAGCTAGTTCATAAAGATGCTCCCTGTGACACCGCTTCCCTACGCACAAACCAGCCAGACGGGAAACTGCGACCAGCAGGGCAGAGGCTGCCACTAATTAGACATGACATCAGCATTTAGACTCCACTGGCCAGTAAATTAAGCTAATGAAACTTTCATCTGCACCAGGAGCTGTGGCAACTCTGTAGGTAAGGGGGTTAGCTCAGAAACTCCCGCTGGATATCTTTGGGGGATGCATGATTTTATTGGGCTTCCCTGGTGTCTCAGTGGTAAAGATTCTGCCTGCAATGCAGGAGGCTCAGGTTTGATTCCTGGGTTGGGAAGATTCCCTGGAGGAGGACATGGCAATCTGCTGCAGTATTTTTCCCTGGAGAATCCCATGGACAGAGGAGCCTGGCGGGCTATAAGGTTGCAAAGAGTCAGACACAACTGAGGCTACTTAGCATGAATGCATGTGACTTTATTCCTAGAATTTGTTGGGAGGGAGAAGAAAAGTTATGACCAACCTAGATAGTATATTCAAAAGCAGAGACATTACTTTGCCGACTAAGGTCCGTCTAGTCAAGGCTATGGTTTTTTCCTGTGGTCATGTATGCCTGTGAGAGTTGGCCTGTGAAGAAGGCAGAGCGCCGAAGAATTGATGCTTTTGAACTGTGGTGTTGGAGAAGACTCTTGAGAGTCCCTTGGACTGCAAGGAGATCCAATTAGTCCATTCTGAAGGAGATCAGCCCTGGGATTTCTTTGGAAGGAATGATGCTAAAGCTCAAACTCTAGTACTTTGGCCACCTCATGTGAAGAGCTGACTCATTGGAAAAGACTCTGATGCTGGGAGGGATTGGGGGCAGGAGAAGAAGGAGACGACAGAGGATGAGATGGCTGGATGAGATGGCATCACTGACTCGATGGATGCGAGTCTGAGTGAACTCCGGGAGTTGGTGATGGACAGGGAGGCCTGGTGTGCTGCGATTCATGGGGTTACAAAGAGTCGGACACAACTGAGCGACTGAACTGAACTGAAGTTGTAGTAATTAAATGGATAAACTTGGTTGCATGTGTCCAGAGGAGACGTAATTTTAGAATGGGAGTTGCTTTCCAGGCTATAACTCCGAGAGGAACAGAAGGATTTCCATGTCGGAGAACGGGCTGGGGTCCTGCTTGGTGACATGCCCCCTCTGTGCAGCTGAGGGGGGATTTGCATTGTTTACACCCCTTCTACTGTAGGGGGCTGGAGACTTGTCCCCTGCCAGACCCCAGGAGGACCACTTTGAGTCTTGGTTCAGTGTGGAGGTCATGGGTTCTGGAACCACACAGCTTGATTTTGATTCCCAGCCCTGCCATTTATAAGCTTTGTGATCTTAGAAAGAGTTCCCCCATGCCTCTTAGTCTCCATTTCCTTATCAGTAAAATAGAGACAATAAAAGTACTTACCTTGGACTTCTCTGGTGGGTCAGTGGGTGAGAGTCCATCTGCCAATGCAGGGGACATGGGTTCGATCCCTGGTTCGGCAAGATTTCACATGTCATGGAGCAAGTAACCCCATGCGCTGCAACTACTGAGCCCGTTTGCTGCAACTACTGAAGTCCATTCGCCTATGGCCTGTGCGCTGCAACAAAGAGTAGCCTCCATTCACCACAACTAGAGAAAGTCCGAGCGCAAAAATGAAGATCCAGTGCAGCCAAAAATACATAAATAAGTAAATAAAAATGTTTAAAAATATCAGTTTCTCAGTCAACTTCTAAAAAAAAAGTACTTACCTTAGAAGGGTTGTTTCAGCATTCCGTGAGTTCAGCTGCATGGAGTAATTGATCAGAAGAGTGACAGGTCATTCAGCTGACCTCCTCGGCTCCTTTTTCCTTTTGAGCCTGAATTGTAAAAATGCCAACTGCGTGCATGTGTGCGCTGTCACTTCAGTTGTGTCCGGCCCTTTGCGACCCCAGGGACTGTAGCCCTCCAGGGTTCTTTGTCCATGGGATTCTCCAGGCAAGAATACTGGAGTGGGTTGCCATGCCCTTCTCCAGGGGCTCTTTCCGACCCAGGGTTCAAACTCAAGTCTCTTCAAGCCTGCCTTCCCTCTGCCCTAACCCCCTCTGCTGCAGCTCTTCTCACGTCTGTTGTAACGATGACCAGTGATGTTATCCTGGGAAGTCAGGAATACAGCGGAGAAGGCAATGGCGCCCCACTCCAGTACTCTTGCCTGGAAAATCCCATGGACGGAGGAGGCTGGTGGGCTGCAGTTCATGGTGTCACTAAGAGTCAGGAATACAGCGGAGAAGGCAATGGCACCCCTCTCCAGTACTCTTGCCTGGAAAATCCCATGGATGGAGGAGGCTGGTGGGCTACAGTCCATGGGGTCACTAGAGTCGTACACGACTGAGTGACTTCACTTTCACTTTTCACTTTCATGCATTGGAGAAGGAAATGGCAACCCACTGCAGTGTTCTTGCCTGGAGAATCCCAGGGACGGGGGAGCCTGGTGGGCTGCCGTCTATTGGGTCACACAGAGTCGGATACGACTGAAGTGACTTAGCAGCAGCAGCAGCAGCAGCAGGAATACAGATATATTTTATAAGGAGCCAACCTAGGAGGCTCAACACAGGAGGGGTTGGGGGCAGTGTGGGCCTTCATGATACACTACTGGGCTTTATGTGGGGGTGGAGTGGGGAGTCCAACTGTGATGTTTGATGATTCACACCCTTATCAGATGCATATTCTGCATCTAATACGCTAACCATTAAAGAATAAGCTCATTTCAACTTCACAGGGAAGGTACTATATTGTACTCATTTTAAAGATCAAGAAACAAAGTTGCGCCAAAAGGACCTTACCTGCCCAAGGCTACAGAGTTACTGAGTGAGTCGCAGAGCGAGGAGTCAAGCCCAAATGGGCTGACTCTGTCCCATCAACATGTTTTCCTTCTGGGCCTGGAAAGACAAACTGGAGGGAGGGAGATGGACTGGGAGGCTGCAGCAATGGTTCAGTGATCTGGATGGAAGCCGCGGCTGGAGGGATGCCACTCGCTGAGTGTCCACCGTGTGCCTGGCACAAGGTTAAGTGCCAAACATGCACTGCCTAGCTTAATCCTCTCCGAGATACCCTTGTCATCCTACAGATGAGGACGTGAAAGTCTGCAGGGGCTAAAAACACACAATGCTGGGCAACCACTAGTGAGCAGATGGCATCTGTGTCCAGAGTCTGCATTGGGGACTGTCACTACTGTGGCCCTGGAGGTCACTGCAGTGTTGGGGGTCACGGGACACTGGGAGAGGGAGAAGCTGGTTTCTGATTCTCGGCAGATGGTAGGGAGTTGTTGGCACTTGTCAAGGCAGGGAACAACAGAAGGGGAAGTGGTTTGACAAGGGAATTGAGTTCTAGAGATGTGCTTGAGTCCTCTCCGGGCCACGGTTATGGGTCTGGTTGGCACTTGGGAGGCTGTGAATCATGGGCTTAGAAGGTCATCACATTTTAAAAATAGTTTATGTGGGCACTGTCATCACAAGAGTGACAACTGATGCTTCCTAAGACAGAAAGGGGCAGAGAGGGCTGTCCGGGATGCAGGAAACATCAGCGTTTAAATTGTCTCACTGCTCCCCATCAGTGGCCAACGAGAGGCCGTCCTGTCCCCAGGGGCTCATCACCTTTTCTGGCAGACACTGGAGACCGGGGAAGTGCAGGCCTACATGGTAAGTACAGGATGATGTCATTGACAAGGCTCTTCAGGAAAACCACGACAGCGAAAATAGGTGGTTTAGGGACACAATGTTCCAGTTTGATAGTTTCCACAAGAAGCAAATCCAGAGAGTCTTTCAAAGACACTATAAGGGATGAAATGGATGAATTTCTCCATGAAAGCTTGAAAGAACAGCTTCAGAGCTCAAAGAGAGACTTTGATAGACCTGGGAGTAAGCCACACCTTGAATGTGCCCTCCCCAATGTCTTCAACATCCCATAGAGTCTATCTGGGGCAGAGCTCCTATGATAGCTAGATGGTTACCAGTCTATACAGATGGTGGCCTTTGCTTAACACGACAGCGGTGAACTGAGCATAAATCCAGAGAGTCTAACCCCCTCAGAATGAAGTACAAGCAGAGAGCAACTCTGAGAAACGAATTCACAGGACACAGAATATGCCTGTCAATTAACCAGTCAACCCCAGGCTCCTCCACTCTTAGTATCACCAACCTCTCCACCCTCCTCCCTCTCATCTCATGGCCAAGGCGGTGCTCCTCTTCAATGTCCCTGGCCCATCAGTTATTTCCTTTCCCACTCCCACATTTTTACCCACCTTGATTGCTGCTGCCTCTGTTAACAGGCTCGACCCACACTTTCTCCACTTTGCCTGAGGTCCCTGGAAAAACTGGTCTTTGCTGATTCTCTTTCTTACTATTCACACCTTCAGCAATTTATTGGGTGGTGTCCAGTGAGGAGAGAATTCACAGTCACTAATGGTCCTAAACCTAAGCTCCCTGTATTTCTTTGTGATCGGTGCTGGTTACTGGGTTATATCACTGGTATTTCTGGTTCTGGCCAAACCAGATTCTGGATGACTGGAGAATGTTTCCCAATGATTGCCTCTGGGCAGTAAAGACCCACCCCACCAACTCTGTCTTCCTGTTTTTGATCATGGTCCTACGAGGATGTGATGCTTAGAACTGTGCAGCCATCTTGCCAGTAGGAGTCATGAAGTCTTTAACACAGAATCCTGACACACTGAGCTGCTGGAACATCTCAAAATCACAGACTTGAGGGCTCAGGACTGATGTTGTATGAAAAAAAATGTACCCCAACTTGTAAAGCCACGTCTGATCTAATATTGTTACCATCAGCTAGAAGCATTCCAATGGATGGAGAGTATGCACTTTTACAGATGAGGGAACTGTGAACTGTGAGAGGCAGTGAACTGTGCCAGACAACACAGCCATGGCACAACCTGGGAGCCTGGATCCAAACCTGGGTCTGACTTTGGAGGCACAGCAGTTCTGGAAAACAGCACATCACAGGACAGAATGCTTCCCTGGCAAATGCTGAACACAAACACTGCTCTCTCCCAAGCTGGAATAAGCCCTTCTTTTCTAAAATTATTTCTAAACAACTTTACTGAGATACAACTTATGTAAAATAAACTGTTAAGCCACACATCCTTACAATATTTAATTCAATGAGGTTTGGCAGATTACACACCTGTGAAACAACCACACAGGAAGATACAGATCACACTCTTCTCACTCCAAGTCTCTTTGTGCCCCCTTTTCAAGCCATACTTGCCGCCACCCCTATTTCCTAGCAACCACTGACGTGTTTCCGGTCACTATAGATTAGTTTGTATTTTCTGGACTTTTATGCAAATGGAACAGACTTAAATGTATGGAAAAAAATGTGGCTTCTTTCACTCAGCAAGATATCTTTGCGATTCATCTGTGTTACTGCAGGCACAGTAGTTCTTTTCAATGCTGAGTAGCACCCCATCATAGGAATATACCACATTTTGCTCATTCACTCAGTTATTGATGGGCATTCAGGCTGTTTCTAGTTTTAGTTAGTCTTATAAATAAGGTACTAAGTACAAATTTTGGAGTTTAAGTATGTCTACAACTTTCTTAGGTAAATGTTAGGTTGACGCAAAAGTAATTGTGGTTTTGTGTTGTTGAATTTGCTGCTTGATATTGGAATATATTCTTAAATAACTGTGCTTATGTTGTACATCATTTTAATTTGGATTTCTCACTTTGTGTTTTATTGATAATGACATTACTTGCTGTTCATTTTACATGTATTTTAGACTATATAAATGATGTTAGACAAAAAGCAAATTCGAGCGACTTTTATAAGAGTTCAAAATGGGTTGTAAAGCAGCAGAGACAACTCGCAACATCAACAACGCATTTGGCCCAGAAACTGCTAATGAATGTACAGGGCAATGGCGGTTCAAGAAGTTTTGCAAAGGAGACAAGAGCCTTGAAGATAAGAAGCATATTGATCAGCCATCGGAATTTGACAATGACCAACTGAGAGCCATCACTGAAGCTGATCCTCTTATAAATACACAAGAAATTACAAAGGAACTCAACATCAACCATTCTATAGTCGTTAGGCATTTGAAGAAAATTGGAAAGGTGAAAAAGCTCAATTAAGTGGGTGCTTCATGAGCTGACCACAGATTTTTAAAAAATCATCATTTTGAAGTGTTGCTTTCTCCTATTCTATGCAACAACAATGAATCATTTTTCGATCGGATTGCAATGTGTGAAAAAAAGCAGATTTTATATGACAACCAGTGATGACCATCTCAGTGGCTGGACTGAGAAGAAGTTCCAAAGCACTTCCGAGAGCCAAACTTGAACCAAAAGAAGGTCATGGCCACTGTCTGGTGGCCTGTTGCCCTCCTGATCAGCTACAGCTTTCTGAATGCCAGCTAAAGCATTACATAAAAGTACACTCAGCAAATCGATGAGATGCACCAAAAACTGCAATGCCTGCAGCCAGCATTGGTCAACAGAATGGGCCCAATTCTTTTCCGTGACAATGCCTGACCACAGGTCACACAACCCACACATCAAAAGTTGAATGAATTTGACTACAAAGTTTTGCCTCATCTGCCATATTCAGCTGACCTCTCACCAACTGACCACCACTTCTTCAGGCATCTCAACATCTCCCTGTTTGCAGGTAAAAAACACTTTCACAACCAGCAGGAGGCAAAAAGTGCTAGGGTCTGTTGAATCCCAAAGCATGGGTTTTTATGCTACAAGGACAAACAAACTTATTTCTCATTGGCAAAAAAAAAAAATGCGTTGATTGTAACGGTTCCTATTTTGATTAATAAAGATATATTTGAGCCTAGATACAATGTTTAAAATTCATGGTCTGGAACTTCCATTACTTTTTATAATCAGCCTAATACCTAGGAATAAAACTGCTGTGTCGTATGGGGGACTTTCATTTTTAAGAAATTGTACAGGATTGTACAATCCTAACATGCTTGTATAGGATTTTTGCTTATTCACTACTCACAGAACACTTCTGGTACTTCTGCTCATCAGATATTAGGTTTTTTTTTTCCTCCCCACATGAAACAATTCTGGGAAACACACTGGGTGTACTACAATGTAACTCAACTCTGACGTTATCTACCTAGATATCAGGTCAGATTCCAAAGGTTAGGGTTCAGTGCCACAAGACTGCCTCACTGCACTTCAGATGCAAGTCTAGGTCCTTCTGTGCTTCTGACTGATCATTTCTAAAGTGGAGGTTCCCACAATGCCCCTGTCGGGTTAAAAGAAATTTGCCATAGGGCTTGTAGAACTCAGGGAAACATTTCACTTACTACATCAACGGCTTATTATAAAAGGATATAACTCAGGAACAGCCAGATGAAGAGGTGCACAGGGCAAGGTGCGTGGGAAGGGGCACAGAGCTTCTGTGCTCTCTCAGGTGTGTCACTTAAAGCACCATCACCTATTCTTTGGGAAACTCTGCTACCTGGCACCATTGCTTAAAACATCGCTTGTGGTGGTTGATGGTAGTTTAGTGGCTAAGTCATGTTTCACTCTTTGTGACCCCATGGACTGTAGCCCACCGGGCTCCTCTGTAGGATTTCCCAGGCAAGAATACTAGAGTGGCTTGCCATTTCCTTCTCCAGGGCCTCTTCCTGACCTAGGGATTAAACCCAGGTCTCTAGCATTGCAGGCAGATTCTTTGCTGTCTGAGCCTCAGGAAGCCCCAAAACATCACTTGCTGGTGATTAATTCAGTCTCCAGCCCTCCCCTGAGGATGGGGGATGGGCCTGAAAGTTCCCACCTTCTAATCTGGTTCCCTGGGCAACCAGTCCCAATCTATCGATTTCTAAAAGTTGCCTCATTAGACAGTTCACTCCAGCCACTCAGTCGTGTCCAACTCTTTCAGACCCCATAGACTGCAGCATGCCAGGCTTCCCTATCCATCACCAACTCCTAGAGCTTGTTCACACTCATGTCCATTAAGTTGGTGATGCCATCCAACCGTCTCATCCTCTGTCATCCCCTTCTTCTCCTGCCTTCAATCTTTCCCTGCATTAGGGTCTTTTCAAATGAATCAGTTCTTCATATAAGTTGGCCAAAGTATTGGCGCTTCAGCATCAGTCCTTCCAATGAATATTTAGGACTGATTTCCTTTAGGATTGACTTGTTTGATCCCCTTGCAGTCCAAGGGACTCTCAAGAGTCTTCTCCAGCACCACAGTTCAAAAGCATCAATTCTTCAGCACTCAGCTTTCTTTATAGTCCAACTCTCACATCCATACATGACTACTGGAAAAACCATAGTTTTGACCAGATGGACTTTTGTTGGCAAAATAATATCTCTGTTTTTTAATATGCTGTCTAGGTTTATCACAGGTTTTCTTCCAAGGAGCAAGCGTTTTTCAATTTCATGGCTGCAGTCACCATCAGCAATGATTTTGGAACTCAAGAAAATAAAGTCTGTCACTGTTTCCATTGTTTTCCATCTATTTGCCAAGAAGTGATGGGACTGGATGCCATGATCTTTCTTTTTGAATGTTGAGTTTTAAGCCAACTTTTTCACTCTCCTCTTTCACTTTCATCAAGGAATCCTTATCTCTCAGCATTTAAGGAATTCCAAGGGTTTTAGGAACTTTGTTTGGGACAGGGATGAGGACCAAAAATATATTTCTTATTATGAATCACAGTATCACAAGAGTTGTACCAAAGTCTCACTAACATCTGGTATTGTCAACCTTTTATCCTTTCAGCAAGTACTTAGTGACAGATAGCACTGCACTGTAGTTTTAATTTGCACTTCCATGTGGGCTGTGACGGTGAGCATTTTTCATGTGTTTGTTAGCCTTTCACATATTTTAAGTGTCTGTTCAAATATTTCATCCATCTTTTTAGTAACCTTTTTAAAATTGAGTTGCAATGGTTCCTTACATATTCTGGATACAGCTATGCTGCAAACATATCATTCCAGTATGTAGCTTGTCTTCTGATTTCTTAGTGATATCTTTTGAACAGCAGAATCTTTTCAAAGTTCAATTTGGTGATATTTTGTATCTGCTGAGAGTTTGGCGTTTGTAAACTTCTATCTTTTACCAAATACGGGAATCTGCTGGCTTTAGAGTCTTCAAATATATTTTTGCTCCACGAGTCCCCTTTTGGGGACTCATATTACTTACAAGCCCCTGATACTGAGAAAGACTGAGGGCAGAAGGAGAAGAGGGCATCAGAAGATGAAATGGCTGGATGCATCACCAATGCAATGGACATGAACTTGGGCAAACTTTGGAAGATGGTGAGGGACAGAGAAGCCTGGCATGCTGCAGTGCAAGGGGTTGCAAAGAGTTGGACACGACTGGGTGACCGAACAATAACGTTACCTGTATGGGGGCTTTCTTGGTGGCTCAGACGATAAAGAATCTGCTATATTTGCTTCCCTGGTGGCACAGAGGTAAAGAATCTTCCTGCCAATGTAGGAGACACAGGTTCAATCCTTGGGTTGGGAAAATCCCCTGGAGAAGGAAATGGCAACCCACTCCAGTATTCTTGTCTGGAAGATTTCATGGACACAAGAGCCTGGCAGGCTATAGGATACAACTGAGCACACACACACTTTACCTGTATATTAGACCTTTTGACATTGCCCCACAGGCCCCTGAAGCTTTTTTTTCCAAACTTTTTTTTTTTTTTATTTTATTCAATATTTATTTAGCTGTGCTGGGTCTGTTGCGGTATAAAGGATCTAGTTTCCTGCATAGGGACAGAACCCGGTTCCCCTGCATTGGAAGCATGGTATCTTATTGACTGGACCACGAAGCAAATTCCTTCTTTAAGCTAGGTGATTTCTATTCACCTATCTTCATGTTTATCCATTCCATTCTGGTATTAAGCCCATTCAGGAAATTTTAAAATTTCAGATATTGTTTTTTGATTCAGAAATTTCCATTTGATTATTTTTATACATTTTATTTCTTAGATGAGATATCCTTTGTATCAACTCATTATAAGCATATTTTTCACTTCTTTGAGCATTGTTTCCATAGCTGCTTTATTGCCCCAGTGTATAATTCCAACATTTGGGATATCTTGGGATTGACTGCCTTTTCCTTTGAGAGTGACTCACATTTTCTTGTTGCTTTTTTTTTTTTTTTGGTACATCACATGATTTGGATTGCATCCTGGGAATTGTGCGTGTTAAACTGTGGAGACCTGGGATTCTGTTATATTCCTCTGAAGAATGTTGAGGCTTTTGCTTTAGCAGGCTGTTAACTTGATTAGACTCAAATGCTAAGTTCTTTGTTGTTTGGACTCCTTAGCAGCAGTTCAAACAGCAGTTCAATTCTTTAAGCTTCTGCTGATCAGTCTGTACAGTTCATGTATTCTTAGAGTTAAGCCAGAGATTTGTATGAAGTTCACTTAGAAAATCAGGAGATTACCATCCCTGGCTGTCTGGGCTTCTTCTCTTTCCAGTGGCCTGGGCTTCCTCCCTGGTGTCTCTGGTCAAATAGGTTTGGGAGAAACCTTTATCCGTCTCAGCCGACTGCTCTACAACTGTGGTTAACCCTCAGGGCAAAGTGAAGCGGGGAAAGGGAAAGTTCTGAGCTCCCTGCTTCTGTTCACTCTCCAAATGACCAAGAAGGATTTTTAAATTCATAGTTATCTGCAGAAGGACTGGTCTGTGGGAACTAAACCACTCAGCTCTGAGTAAAGCTCATTCCTTTTTCTATTTCTTCAGTGTGCACCAGCCTGAACTTAAAAAAACAATTCCTCTTCACCCCTTCTGTGACTTCCATCTGTCTTTTCTTGTGCTGAAACAAAGATGTTCCCTAAAGGTCTATTTTAAGGTTGTGACCTTAAGGCTCTTCCAGAACTGCTAAATTTTCTCAGGAATCTCATTCATTCACATAACCTTTCTGGGAAGCACTTCCACGATTCATTTTTCACTTCTTCTGAGGCCCTCACTTGGATTTCCAGCCCTCTCTTTTCCCATATAACCTTTGGTCTGGAATCAGTCCCTTCTCCGGGCTCATCTGCTTTGGTCATCGGTACAGTATTTGTTCAGTTAGCAGGACTTAGAATTACTAAGTCAGGGACATTTCTCTTTTTACTCCCAATTTCTTCACTTTGAGTGGAGAACCAAAGATAACACTGATATTGTTATTCACTGACCTGTTGTTGACAATAGCTAACTTTAAGGACAATCCCAAAAGAACTACCACAAGGCTTGGGAATATGGCCTCTTCTCCTTCCTTCCCTCCCTGTATTGAGTGTTAATGTATTACATGAATACTATATTGATGTCCCATCAGTATTGCTGTACATCTTATTCTACATTCATTGCTAAGTCCTTATTGAGCAGCTGCTCTGTCCCAGGCAGGGTTCTAAGCATTGGGAAGAGTGGCCAATGAGACGGACAAGGTCCTTCCTTGCACTCGGGGGCGGGGGGTGGGGTGGGGTGGGGGGCGGGGGCGGTGGTACAGATCGTGGAAAAACAAGCAAAGTTCTTAGTGATATGCTATGAAAATAAATGAGCGGAGGAGGCGATGCCTGTGGCGGATAAGCAGCATGACAGACAGGTGGGGAAAGAAGGCCATTCTGAGGGTTTCTGAGCTGAAGCCCCAAAGGACAGGAACCAGTTCCCATCAGAGGAGACAGCAAGTGCGCAGGGCAGTGGGGCTGTCAGCAAGAGCCAAGGGGGCGGAGCTGAGAGGTGGGCGGGGCAGAGTGGGCGGGGCCTGGGGAATCATCGGAAGGAGTTCAAACTTCGTTCTAAATAAGATGCAAAGCCCCTTTAAGGAAGATAATTACTTTTTGAAGGCAAATATCAGAACAGAAATATAAAAGGTAATTTCTGAATATTCACATTTAATGAAATTTATTTACAGTTTTTTTTTTACTTCTATAGTTAAAAAGCCAATCTGAATATATATATATATATGTGTGTGTATATATATTTTATTGTGTGTGTGTAGTCACTAATGAAAATCTATTGACGGAAAAAGAATTTAGTCACTAAAATGTTTTCTAGAAAGATGTTAGAGGTCATTTATTAGTCCAAGAAAAATCCTTCATTTTGTGTGTATAAAAATATACCTAAAGAGCTCTCCAATGGCATTAAGACAGTATTTTATGAAGTTATATAAAAAAATCAATATTACCTGTCAAGTACTATCTCTTGCATGTGCAACCAAAACCGCCAAGGTTATCTGAACAAGAAATCCCTGGCGTCTGTTACAGAGAGCTTTTAATAGAACTTGCTTTGACAATTTATTCCTAAATCTTTTTTTCCCCTTAGCTCAATACAGTGTTGCCACTTAATTTCACAACTGCAAAAGGCTGTTTTAGACACTACTTGGGGAATAAGTACTAAGGGTTCAAGTAAATGCAAATGATGTTTTTACTACCTTTTCTCAAAAGATTTCACATTAGAGAACAGACTGTAATATTAAATTGTATACATATATATAGATTTATAACTCAGTATTTTTCGCAGGTTCAGTTCAGTTGCTCAGTCGTGTCCTACTCTTTGCGACCCCATGAATTGCAGCACGCCAGGTCTCCCTGTCCATCACCAACTCCCGGAGTTCACTCAAACTCACGTCCATAGAGTCGGTGATGCCATCCAGCCATCTCATCCTCTGTCATCCCCTTCTTTTCCTGCCCCCAATCCCTCCCATCAGGGTCTTTTCCAGTGAGTTGACTCTGCATGAGGTGGACAAAGTACTGGAGTTTCAGCTTCAGCATCAGTCCTTCCAATGAACATTCAGGACTGATCTCCTTTAGGATGGACTGGTTGGATCTCCTTGAAGTCCAAGGGACTCTGAAGAGTCTTCAACACCACAGTTCAAAAACATCAGTTCTTTAGTGCTCAGCTTTCTTCACAGTCCAACTCTCATCCATACATGACCACAGGAAAAACCATAGCCTTGACTAGATGGACCTTTGTTGGCAAAGTAATATCTCTGCTTTTTAATATGCTCTCTAGGTTGGTCATCACTTTCCTTCCAAGGAGTAAGTGTCTTCTAATTTCACGGCTGAAATCACCATCTTCAGTGATTTTGGAGCCCCCAAATTAAAGCCTGACACTGTTTCCACTGTTTCTCCATCTATTTGCCATGAAGTGATGGGACCAGATGCCATGATCTTCATTTTCTGAATGTTGAGCTTTAAGCCAACTTTTTCACTCTCCTCTTTCACTTTCATCAAGAAGTGTTTTAGTTCCTCTTGGGGACTTCCCAGGTGGCTCAGGGGTTAAGAATCTGCCTGCCAATGCAGGATATGCCAGAGACGTGGGTTTGATTCCTGGGTCAGGAAGATTCCCTGGACGAGGAAATGTCAATCCACTCCAGTATTCTTGCCTGGAAAATCCCGCGGACAGAGGAGCCCGGTGGACTGCAGTCCATGGCATCACAGTCAGACACAACTGAGCGACTGAGCATGCACACAAGATAAATGGTGCTAGTTTTGTTTTTTATAGTGCTATGAACATTGTTCAGTCGCTCAGTCGTATCAGACTCTTTGCGACCCCATGGACTGCAGCATGCTGGGCTTCCCTGTCCTTCACCATGTATCCTTTAAAATTTTTTTATTGCAGTATAGTTGATTTACAATGTGGTGTTAGTTTCTGCCATACAGTAAAGTGAATCAGTTACATGTATACATATGTCCACTCTTTTGCAGATTCTTTTCCCAGTTATTCATCTCAATTGACATGAATCTGACCCAACTCTGGGAGAGAGTGAAGGACAGGGGAGCCTGGCGTGCTGCAGCCCATGGGAGTCTTAAAGAGTCAGACACGACTTAGCAACTGAATCATGACAAGTTATTCAGGCTTAAAACTTGAGTCTACTAGGGACTATCTTAGAATACTGAAAATCAAGACATTATGAAATGCTCCAGGAAATTTACCACATCCCCCCGTCCCCACTCTTCCCTCCAAATGGAGGGGACACATGACTGAAGACTTGAGATGAACTTATTTATTGTAAAAAGCAAATATGGTTAAGATGATCATCTCTCCACCTGTGGTCCACAAACCCACTCCTGAGTCTTGACAACCCGATTCTAGATCACTGTAAATATCCTTCTTCCTTTAGCAGTCGCTTATTTCTTTTCCAATTAAAATCATTAATTGAAAAGGGAGCCCTGAGAGAGCAGCTGGTTTCCTACCCCTGGAGCGGGAACCTGAACAAGGAAGGAAGCATCACCCGCTGAAGCATCTACTGGTGTGGCCAGAGCTATGTCCTGTGGCCCATTATGGTTCAGTTCAGCTTTTCAGTTTCCTCCAGTGAAAATTCTCTGCCTGGAACAACCTGTTCCTTGGACAGGCTTTCGCCACCCTGAACCCAGTGTCAGAGAAGGGGGCTTCTGGGCCCCTGCTCAGGCTTTGCAAAGCTTGGGATAAGTCCCAGAGCCTCTGACTAACACTGAGTGCCGAATATTGACTACTGCCAAATGCAGGTATGAACCTCTCGTTTGTGAAGAGTGTTTTCCAGGAAAGAGGATAGTGTTGGGGAACAAGGCTCAGCAGCTGGACTGCTTACACTTCAATCCTGACTTGCCCACTGTGACCTTGGCCAAGTGGTCCCACTACTCTGAGCCAAAGGACTTAAAACAGTACTTAGCACATAATCAACAATCAAAACCATGGCATTTGTGATTATGGTATGTTTTATTATTTATCATGGCATAAGGCACTTTTAAAGAAATATATCTCTTTTTAAAAGGAAAAGGAATTATAAGTGAACACACTGGTAATTATCAACTATCAGACTGATAATACTTTCCTAACTCCTTTCTGAACCTAACACTGCTGGAAAATAATGCTGTTTGGCATACATACTGAGGAAACCAGAATTGAAAGAGACACGTGTACCCTAATGTTCATTGAGGCATTGTTTACAGTAGCTAGGACATGTAAGCAACCTAGATGTCTGTCAGCAGATGAATGGATAAGAAAGCTGTGGTACATATACACAATGGAGTATTACTCAGCTATTAAAAAGAATGCATTTGAATCAGTTCTAATAAGGTGGATGAAACTGGAGCCTATTATACAGAGTGAAGTAAGTCAGAAAGAAAAACACCAATACAGTATATTAATGCATATATATGGAATTTAGAAAGATGGTAATGATGACCCTATATATGAGTCAGCAAAAGAGACACAGATGTAGAGAAGAGACTATTGGACTCTGTGGAAGAAAGCGAGGGTGGGATGATTTGAGAGAATAGCATTGAAACATGTATATTATCATATGTGAAACAGATTGCCATTCCAGGTTCAATGCATGAGGCAGGGTACTCAGGGCTGGTGCAGTGGGATGACCCTGAGGGATGGGATGGGGAGAGAGGGGGGAGGGAGGGTCAGGATGGGGAATACATGTACACCCATGGCTGATTCATGTGAATGTATGGCAAAACCCACCACAATACTGTAAAGTAATTAGCCTCCAATTAAAATTAAAACAAAACAAACAGAAAGTAAAAAAATTCAAAATAATAAAAAAAAAAAGGAGAGGATTTCATGGGATTCCCTCTTAGTATATTCTTGCTGTGTATTGAGTCAATTACCTTCCTTATTAGGTTTCTGGAAAAGGAGATCTAGAAGTTTCATTCCCATTACTTTGAATTATTTCCATATCCTTTCCCAAATCCAAGTGCCACAGTCTAGAGTATTTCTTACAGGTGACATGACAAGGCATCTCCATTAGCCCTTGGTGATGAACTCTCCCCAATCAATGGCCCCCAGAAACCCTGAATCTGCATTGACGATTCCAGTTCACAAGTTACGACAGCCCAGGCCTCAGAAATCAAGGCTTACTGGTTACACCTCTTCCTGAATTCCTCGTCTTGATTTTTTCTAGCCACATCTGTTGTAAAGAAAGATGAACACAAGGCAAGAATGCAGCAGCACTCTTAAATAGGAGCATACTAATTTTGAAAAATTTTAATTTTCTTGCCACATAACGATGAGCTATGGTGTGTCACCGATCTGGATCTGGAGTATAATTAACTTCTTGTCTTTTGTTCCTTATGAATTTACATATCCAATTATCTTTCTCTTTAATTTCTCATGGTTTTGCTACATTGACTAAAACTTTTCAACAAGAAAGTCATTTAGTTTAATGGACTCTGCAGTTCATTTGTAACCAGTTGTTTTTTTTTTTTTTTTTTTTTTTTTATGGATGACTGAATGCTACTTCATAACACTGTGAAGTTTCCCTTCATAGGAAAACAGGCAGGATGGTGAGTACACAGGTTCCTGGTCCACCAGGACATCTGCTGAAAAAGATGTGGATGGCCTAACGCAGTGGTCGGGAGCAGCGGAGAAGCAGCGGTGAGGTAGATTAAACAAAGACAATGTTGATTTTAACTCATCCATGCTCCTTGATCAAGGCACCAGTGAGCGCATTTAATCAAAGTTAGTGCCAATTTAGATAACGTGGCTGAAACCACTGTTTTTGCCCCAGAGTAATTTACGCTTGGTTTCTGGAGAACCCTGCATCAGCTCCCATGTTTTCTGTGAAAGTAGACCTAAGGATCTCATAAACAGAGGATGATTCCCATCACAGGAGAATGCCCACATGTGGAGGGAGTTGCTGCAGCAATGAATGAGAGGGAATCAGGCGTGCCGCCCTTGACTGCAGAGATGGACCTTCAAGGGCTCGATTCTAGTCTCTGGGAAGAGGTTTTCAAATATGGACCATTTATGGCTTCCCAGGTGGTTCTTGCCTGGACAATTACATGGACAGGGAAGCATGGATGTTATGGTTCATAGGATCGCAAAGAGTCAGACGCGACTAAGTGACTGAGCACACTTAGGTGCAGAGGTGACTTTTCTAGCTGCCAAGAAGGTAAACTCAACATTTGACCTGTATCAACTTCATCACTGGTCCCAGACTTTAATGGCAAATGTCAGCTACTCAGCTCCTTATTAAGATGAGCTGAGCTCTAGTAATGGGATATGGTGATTTGTTTTGTGAGGAAGGAGAAGAGATGACCTTCATTTTGCTTAACATTTTGGGAGTCCTGACCACAGTTTATTATAATCAGATGCAGTTTGCTCAAAGGATCATCAGAGATCACACTTGGATGTCAAGGTGCGACTGAAGTTGACAGGTAGACATTTACCAAAGGCTGCCAGAAAACCAGCTAATGACGAGTGTTGAGAAACACATCATTAGGAGAATGCATTTAATCATCTATGCAGGGATATTCTAATAATATCATTTATTCTTTCTTTTCCAGGCTCCTCCCTCCTCTCTTTTGTAAAGGGAGGGCAGTTCCATTTGAGTATCATTTAGGGCAGGACCCAGATCTCTGATTTAAGCAGAAGGACATACATTCACAGATCTGCCTGGAATACTTTTTTTTTTAATTATTTCAATAAGGAGTTGTATGCAGCTACTGTTTCTAACAAAATGAAAAAAAACAACAACAGTAGAAGTGAAAAGTAAATCAATCATAATCAGCGATTAGTTTTCCTTCAACAGAGCCATCAGATCGTCTTCTATTCCCTTCTCACTCAGCTCATCTAGGCTGTAGTATCGGTGGACGATTTTCTCGGCGGTGACCACCACGACTCGGAGCCCGTGGCTATCTTTGCCCAGCTGGCACCCGATGGCGGATGACACCACCATGTCGAGGTTCCGGTAGGTGCCCCCAGCATTCCTGTGGTAGTGGCCTGAGAACACAGCCTTGATACCTGCAGGGGAGGGAGAGAACGTTAGGGGGCCAAGGATTTCCATTGAGATAACTGGGGGCTCCAAGGGTTTCTTCTGTGAACAGCAGCACATTATTAATTATAAATACATGATATTATTCAGCATTATACAATAAATATGAAGGTGGCATATGTGACATCTAGAATCTTCCCAAGCATAACTCAGTACACAATACATTATTCACCTGTTTGTCATGACAGGAAGTACTAGGGAACAAGGAGTAGTATGTATATGTGCTTAGCCACATTCGACTCTTTATGACCCCATGGACTGTAGCCTGCCAAGCCCCTCTGTCCATGCAATTTTCCAGCAAGGGTACTGGAGTGGATTGCCATTTCCTACTCCAGGGGATCTTCCTGACTCAGGGATTGAACCTGTGTCTTTTGTGTCTCCTGCACTGGCAGGCGGATTCTTTGCCACTGAGCCACCTCGGAAGCTCCAAGGAACAAGGAAAGAGAGGATGATAAGGTGAATGACTTTGAGAGAGATGAGGGAAACCTTCTGAGGCCTACATAAACAGCCACAGGAGGCAGAAGGCACATGCCCATGCAAAATAACGTTTACGGAGTTCTAATCAAGACAGCACAGCAAGGTCAACATTTAATGTACCGTTTCCTCTCCAAACTAAGAGCCACGATGGATAAAATACAAAAAAAAGAAACCAAAGGACAGAAGTAGCCTTCAAGACCAAAATACACAGTTCTAGCAACCAGAAAAAAAAAACAGAAAGACAGAGTAGTGAGTGGGAGCTGAGCTCTTATAATTGAGACCGAAAGCATTTTCTCTGAGATAAGGAAATAAAGGTTGGCTCCTGGTGGAAACAGGCTTCAATACCTCCATTTATGGAAGGAGACTGAAGGAAACCTCTGCTGCCCTGGGCCAGGGCAGTGCTGAGCTGCTGTGATTAACAAGTGCTCTAAAAACAAAAAGAGGCTTGACTTGTAGAGTCGGACATGACTTAGCGACTGAACAACAACAAAATATATAGCGGAACTACGTGCAACTCTATTCTGTATTTTCCATGTCTCCTGTAAATATGTTATCAGCCTTTCATAATTTTAGAAATAAGAAAAATAGGCAAAAAAAGAAAAAAATTATGTCTTCCTTCCACCACCACATACACAAAAGAAACTGGTAAGTGTTGAGTATGTTGAGTATCACCTTTGCTAATGAAGAGTTCATATAATTAAATTGTAGTAATGGCTTTTAATAACCAACTCATATAGCTCCTTAACATTTAATCATTGGTCTTCCTATGCTGGTAGGAGATGTCTCCAGCCCAGCGCTGGGTGAAGGCTGACTGCAACCCATGGACCTAAGGAGGGAAGACAGACATGGGCTCAGGTCAAAGAACCAAAATTGTTTCCCCAGGATGACTGTGGGACCAGGACTTTAAGGCACTATTATAAAGCCTGGTCCCAGATGCATACTTTTGGGGTGGAAGTAACCAAAACCACTGGACAGAGAAAAGTTAGGGGAAAACAGAACTTCAAAATACTTCTTACTCAACTTGAACCTAAAATAAAAAATCCTACCAGCCACGAAAACCTCATGCTAAGTAACGACCTCTTCAATCAGGGACGTGAAGTCATGTCATCGGAAATCAATGATATCAACAGTTTGGAAAATATTTAAAATAAATATTTGGCTGTCAGATATTCTCAATAAAGGACTAATATCCATAAAAAGAACAAGATGTTATGAAACAAAACAGGCATGAAGTGAATAAGAATAGTTGGTAATGAAAACTTAGAAATGGTGAACATAAAAGTTTTAAAACAAAACTCTCAATAAATTGGATAAGTTGTAGACTAGACACTAATCAGACAGGGCATCAGTGAGTGAAAAGGAAGAACTGAGGAGCTGAATCAGAAAACAACAGAGACCCAGACTCAAGCAATATGAATGAGCAATTCAAAGAACCCAAAGGATGGGTTAAGAGGTATCAATGAATGCTTAAGAGGAAATGGAACAGAAGAAAGGAGGCAATAAGAGTAAGAACAATTTGAAGAAATAACAGCGGGAATTTTCCAGAAAGGAGGAACATATGGGTTTTCAAAAAAACAGTACTAAGTAGGATAAATAAAAATCAATTCATACTGACATATGTCATGGTAAAATTATGGAGCATCAAAAAGAAAAGTTTTCAAAAGATATCATGGCAAAAATATTATAAAGGAATGACAATTAGACAGGTAGCAGGCATCTCAATCATAAAAGAACCAGGGAGTAACAACTTCCAAATGCTTAGGAAAGTAACTGTGAACTCAATTTTTTTACCTTGCTAAACCATCATTCAAATTTAAGGGCTTTTAAATAGAAACATGTTTGTACATATAGAGACTAAGAGTCTACCACTTCTCCAAACATTATGCTAAGTTAAGAAATGTCCAGAATGGGCATATCCATAGTGAAAGAAAGTGCACTAGAGGTTGCTGGAGGAGGAGGGGAAAGAAGGAACGGGGATGACTGCTAACATGCAGTTTCTTGCAGAACGGTAAAAATGGTCTGGAATTAAGACAGTGGCAAAGGTGGCAGAGTTCTGTGAATATATCAAGACCACTGAATTTTGTAGTAACATTTACTGAATTTTTAGTTCCTTGGACTGCAAGGAGATCAAACCTGTCAATCCTAAAGGAAATCAACCCTGAATATTCATTGGAAGGACTGATGCTGAAGCTCCAATACTTTGGCCATCTGATGTGAAGAGCCGATTCACTGGAAAAGACCCTGATGCTGGGAAAGACTGAGGGCAGGAGGAGAAGGGGGCAACAGAAGATGTGATGGTTGGATAGCATCACCGATTCAATGGACATGAATTTGAGCAAACTCTGGGAGTTGGTGAAGAACAGGGAAGCCTGGCATGCAGACAGGGTTGCAAAGATTCAGACATGACTTAGCGACTGAACAACAACAACATGATTGGGATTAAAACAGTAATTGACCTCTGTGATCATAATTATGGCATGAGAAAAACATCAGATAGATCCCAGCAGACCTTTTAACTTCATGGCTGCAGTCACCATCCACAGTGATTTTGGAGCCCAAGAAAAGAAAATCTGTCACTGCTTCCACTTTTTCCCCTTCTATTTGCCAGTAGATGTTCCATAAAATACCTGACCAGTACTTCTCAAGACTGTAAAGATCATCAAAAACACAGAAAGTCTAAGAAATGGTCACAGGAAGAGGCATCCACACCATGGAACACTACTCAGCAATGAAAAGGAATCAACTACTGAGAGATGCAATGTCTCGAATGGATATCAAGGAAATTTCACTGATCTGAAAAAAAGCCAACTCAAAAGGTTCCATATTGTATGATTCCATTTACCTAATTCTTTCTTTCTTTCTTTCTTTGGCTGTGCTGGGTCTTCGTTGCAGCACATGGGATCTTTAGCTGCAGCATGCAGGATCTCGTTCCTGACCAGGGACTGAACCCAGGCCCCCTGCACTGGAAGGGCAGAGTCTTAGTCAGCAGACCATCAGGGAAGTCCCCACTTCCATTACTTTCTTAAGGTGACAGTATTACAGATATGGTTGCTAGGAGTTAGGGCCAGGGGTGCAAGGGGGTTGAGTATGAGTGTGGCTACAGGAGGGATCCTCATGGTGAAGGAATTATTCTGCATTTGGACAATGATTCTGGAAAGCATGACTATAACATGATCCAAATGTTGAGCCCTGCTCATTAGTAGAGGTTGGGGAAACTGAATGGGGCCCTGCAGACTATAGCCACTCTCCTGCAATAGGACCTGAGACCCATGTGGGCATAGGTGGGGCTGTTTGCCGGCCTGGGCTGCAAACAAAGGAAAGAAAGGTGACCCAGGTTTCCCTACTTAAAACAGCCAAGGGTGGGGCGACATCTATTTCCACTGACTGTTATTAAGATGCAAACGCATACAACTCATTTCAGAGGGTAAATATGTGCAACTGGGTGCTCACATTTTGTTATGCCTTCCCCTAGACCACTGCCAACATTTTCACATAAACATATCCTTTGGAAATACCAGAGAAGAGCCCATAGGTGTAGGTGTGTTGTGTCCGTGGTCATAAATACAGACTGGGCACAGAGGCATTATTAATAATATTCATTTACAGGAGCCTGGATAAATTATAGCACATGAATTTTTCTTAAAAAAAGAGGTAGATTTACATACAGCAGTGTTGAAAGGCACCAAATATATTATTAAGTATGAACAGCAAGATGTCAAAAAAGTTGTGTGGTCTTGTTTTTGTAAAATAAAGGTAACGTCCATATGTAAAACAGATAGCTAGTGGGAAGTTGCTATATAACACAGGGAGCTCAATCTGGTGCTCTGTGATGACCTAGAAGGGTGGGAGGGAGACTCAAGAGAGTTCTGTATATATGTATACACACACACACATACACACACAGGTTGACTCCCGTTGTTGTATGGCAGAAACCAACACAATACTGTAAAGCAATTCCTCTCCAACTAAAAAGAAAAATACAACATCCGTATGAGAGCACGTGTGTGCGTGTGTTTGTATCCTCAGCTGAAGGGGGACAGACAGACACTCAACTCACACAGGTGATTTCACAGCCAGGCTAGTGGGGGGCAGGGTTGGCAAGGGGAGAGGCATCACATTTTATGTTTTCATTACTGTAATGTTTGCAGTGATCATGAACTGACCTGGCGATCCCAAACCAGCATCAAGGTGACATGGACCAGGAAAGGAGGACAGGAAGGACGGAGCCGTGTGGCTAAAAGCTGCAGCTGGAACCGTATCACTGAGCATGTGAACAGCTCCTGACCATGCAGGCTGGAGGGCTTTGAAAATGTCTGCCTACTCCACTGCCCTCCTGGGCTTTCTGAGCCTTATGGTCTGTGCTGTCGGAAGTCCCAGTGGGAGTGTGTGCAATTAGACCCACCTTGGGGAGCTCCTAATGGCCAGTCGGAAAGCACTTAGTATTATTATTTTGTTGTCTGCTAAATTATGTTTATGAAATTTGGCTCTTAATGCCTAATTCATAGTTGCAAACTACTATTCTAGAAGGAATGCTTGGCAATTTTGAAAGTAGCTCGCATTAGCCATAATTAGCTGTAAAAACTCACTTATGTTTAAATTTCACGCTGTACTTATTGGCATTTGCAGAGACGGGAGCATTAACAGAGACTGTGCAAGTGACCATCAGAGCTTTCAAAACGGGTGTCGGTGGGCTGTGGACAGCTGGGTTTCTCCACCACCAGCAAATCCCATCCATTCTCCACCCCAGGCCCCTGAGTGCTAGTCGTTTATTGTTAATGTCTGGAGTCACAGAAAATGTGACCAAATGAGGGTTTTTAGGTGAGCAAAGATGCCAAAGGGGACCAGAAATAAAGATTCTGAAAGGGACTGTTAGCAAGCAGAGCGATTGTGTTCAGACCCTTCTCATTTAAGAGAGATCTCATTCCATTACAATAAAGAACTCGGTATTTGCATCCTAAAAGGCACTGAGGCAATGACCATTTGATAAATTACAATGGGACGTCAGGCAGGAGGCTAAAGTCTGTCTCAAAGTAAGGACATACGATTGACTTTCCACTCTCCTGGGTACTGGTGTGGACTTCAAGGCTCTGCGACGTTCCTGGCTGGCCCAGAGATGAGACTCAGGTGGGAAGAGCAGGAGCCTCTTCTTGGGATGGAACACTGGAAGTTTCTGGGTCTCTTTCCCACCTCCTGGGAAGTCCAGGAGTTTTGAAACCCCTCACGCCTCCTGGTCCTGTCCCAAGTAGGGCAGACACTGAGGCAGAGTGGGTGGAGGGAGGCCTGGAAGGAGGGTAGGACTTGAAGGACTTTTCACCCACCATCTCGCTGAATCCTCCCAATACACCTCTGTCCTGGGGGTGGGGGTGGGGGCACAGAAGTCATTCCCATTTTACAGATGAGAAGACTGAGGCACGGAGAAGTTAAGGAACTAAGGCAAAGGGACTGGGTTAGAAAATAGGGCAGCCCAGGATCAGAACCCAGGTACTCAGATGCCAGAGCCCAAGCCTGCAGACTTGGGTTCTGTCCTTGGGGATCTTGGGCCACTTACTGACCTTGGTGAACCTTGACTTCCTCACCTGTAAGAGAATAATGACACCTGTCTCATCAGCGACAGAGAGGTTTGGATAAGGGCATAGATGCTGACCCTTTTGCAATCCCATGGGCTGTAGCCCACCAGGCTCCTCTCTCCATGGAGCACTCAGTAAACAGTGGGTGTTCCCCATCTCCCTGAGAGGCCCCTCCTGGAGAGGGACACAGACACAACCAGCTTGGCCCAGTAACACGCAGGTTTGACTGACTTACTTCTGCCACCAGGACCTGTACGAAGTCTGAGCCATCTCGGTTTGGTATTAGCTTTTGATGGGGACGCATTGATTCACAACTCGATGCAGGTTAAGGAATGTGTTAATAAATCATGGTTTCCCTGACAAGGGGATTGATTTTAGTGGTGTTTTTCTAGAGTTGGGCAGAATTCCCATTCGGCCCGATCATCAGTCATCTGTGGCCGACATGGCTCTGTGGTTCCTTAATTGAGTATTATGTATAGATTGTTTTTGAATTATGAACTGCTGTAAGGAGATGACAAGCATCTTCTTAAATTACCACCAGAGGAAGAATTCCTGGCCGAGACAGCCCCCTACATCAGGAGGAAGCCTTCCGTGGCATTAGCTTCAGTATTTATTTCTCCATGGTATCAAGTCATAAAGATGCTATAAAGGCTATTTTTAAGCTGCCCTGATTCAAGTTCATTTCAAATCAATCAGAGGATTAGGAGGCAACCTCCATATAATTTAATATTCTCATTAATATCAGAAACTTGCCTCGAATCAATCAGGAAATCAGGGATGCACCCTGGTAACAATTTTGGTATTAAAAACTGACTTCCTTAATGCCTTCGGTGTTCCTTAGGCTTGGAGAGTGTAAACAGATTCTCCTTGGGCTCTTTTACTTTTATCCTGCCTGAGTACATGTTTATGAAAACGCTGTGCATCTTTACGGTGCCAGCTGTCACAGTGAAAATGGTGTCACAAATCATTAGTCACACTCAATTTATTCTGTCTCAGTGGTTAAGGGGAAAAAATGGGCCTCATAAACAAAGAAAAGGGCAAGAGAAATAAAGGAAGGTTGGTTTGAACATACAGAAGTGAAGTGAAGTGAAAGTCGCTCAGTCGTGTCCAACTGTGTGACACCATGGACTATGCAGTCCATGGAATTCTCCAGGCCAGAATACTGGAGCGGGTAGCCTTTCCCTTCTCCAGGGGAACTTCCCAACCCAGGGGTCGAACCCAGGTCTCCCGCATTGCTGACAGACTTTTTACTAGCTGAGCCACAAGGGAAGCCCAAACATACAGAAAGCAGGTATAAATAATCCCTCTTGCAGGTAAGCAATTTCTCAGCAGGCAGCTGAGATGCAGGCCTGGAGATGATGATCCCTGCGGGAAGCCAGTGGCCTGGGTTGGCTGAGATAGCATCAGGGAGATGTCAGAATATAAGAATACCAGAGTGGGTTGCCATTCTCTTCTCCAGGGAATCTTTCCAACCAGGAATTGAACCTGGGTCTCCCACATTTCAGGCAGATTCTTTACCATCTGAAGAACCAGGGGAGCCCCAGCACGACATACTACATATTAAATTATGATATTGAGTTGCCAATTTGGGAGTTCTAGATTTCAGTACAATAGCTCTCAGAATCTCATTGGCAGGTATCTGTTCAGATGCCCAAGTGTCTGCGACCCAAGTCTGCTAGGGACTGTGGAGAAAGGAAACGGCCTGATCCTGGTTCTCCGGGTGAGGTAGGATGCTGTTTCTTCAGGCGATTCAAGGCAATGAACATTTGCAGAGCTCCCTGTCAAAGCCAGGTGTTGGTGGAGCCTAGGGGGCACCCAGATCAACCATTTCTAGCAATCAAGAGCTTAAAGTCTACAGCTGGGTAGCACTGTAAAGTGCTTTCATAATAAAATGCATAAAGTGAAAATAACACAGTTTAGCCGTTTCATTTACTGAGCATCTGCTCTGAGCTCAGCACTCTGCACGTGCATCATCTCAGTTAAGCTTCATAAGGACCCCCTCGAGGAAGATAATTCCCCTTTTAACAGATGACAGGATCAGGCACAGAGAGGTTAAGGAACTGGCCCACGGTCACACAGCTAGAATTTGTACCTGGATCAGACTGACTCAGAAGTAGCTGCTCTGTCTACCACCCTGGAGCTACAAAGTGCCACGGATCATGGGTGGTGCTGGGGCATAGTAAGAAGGCTTCCTGAGGGGCGGCTTTGTCCTAAGCACATCCTCAGCTTCCTCCAGTTCCTTGGCTGTGCCTGACCCGGGACTCCAAGGCTGGACTCAGTGGTGGTGGTGGTGGTTCAGATGCTCCATTGTGTCTGACGCTTTGCGACCCCATGGACTGCAGCACGCCAGGCTTCCCTGTCCATCACCATCTCCCAGAACGTGCTCAACCTCACGTCCACTAAGCCAGTGATGCTATGCAACCATCTCACCCTCTGTTGCCCCTTCTCCTCCTGCCCTCAATCTTTCCCAGCATCAAGTTCTTTTCAATGAGCTGGCTCTCTGCATCGGGTGGCCAAAGTATTGGAGCTTCAGCTTTAGCATCAGTCCTTCCAGTGAACGTTCAGGGCTGACTTCCTTTAAGATTGACTAGCTTGCCATTTCCTTCTCTAGGGGATCTTCCCGACCCAGGGATAGAACCCGGGTCTCTTAAGTCTCCTGCATTGGCAGGTGTGTTCTTTACCACTGGCACCACCTGGGAAGCCCGTAACGACCATGATAGTAAAAGCTAACATTTGTTGAAGATCTGCTTATTACGGGCCAGGCATCAGAAACAAGCCTCATTACACTCTTCAACATTCTCAAAGTATATGATTGTATATGGGGACGGGAGACCCCCCAAGGTGGGAACCCCTCTTGCGTGAGTGCTGCTCTGGAGCTCCTGCTGAATCAGGCTGACTCAGCCGAGCATGCATCCTTCTGTCGACTCTGTCACCTGCCCTGACCCACTGTTGCTTCCCGCTCGCTCACATGTCGTCTCAGGCTCTGCCTCCAGAGAAGAGACCCGCATCCACCTGGGCTGGAGCCCCTGCCGCCCACTCTACTGCTCAATTTGGGAGGCTCAAGGGCTCACCAGCCACCTGACTTCTCCCACGGCTCTACCTATTTAAAAACCCAGACTTTGTATCAGAACCACTTGCTCTCTTCAGTGGATTTAAATTTTCCATTGCACTATTCATCTTTGTTTTTCTGCTTTCAAAAGTAATGCATGCCTGAGGCCAGCAGCTGAATAAACTATGGTAAACTCACAGCTGTTAAAAAAGAGAAGAAAAAAACCCCGAGGAAGATCTCCATGAACTGATATGGAATAACTGCAAAGAAAAATGTCATATGCAAAAAAGTATATATAGGAGCCTACGTTTAGTATAAGAAAGGGAAAATAAAACACATATGATGCGTGCAATATACCCTCAAATAGATCAGAAAAATATACTTGCAATATCTATTGCAAATAATAAAACAATTAAGCAACTGGGGATAAAATGCCAGATAAAGCTGGGTAAAAGGTATATAGGAATTTCTTTTTACTTGCAACTTTTCTGTAAGCTTGAAAATATTTCCGAATAAAAAGGCTTTCTTCAAAAGCAATGCATGCTTGCTAAAGGTGAAATCAAATACTATAAAAATACAAGGCATTAAAAAAATGGTGGGGGGAATCTCTCAAAGTCTGTCTTCCCATTTTAGGAGTTCTGTGTTATTCTGATAATTTAAATGTCTCTACTAATAAAATGATCTCAGATATACGGATACTGAAATAAACACATACACAAATACATGTAATTTCATAAAAATGAGATATGGTATCTATGGATTTGCAACTTGCTTTCATTCACACAGCAATCTATCTCTTGTTTCCCCTCATGACATATAGCTCTATCTCAGAGCTGCCACATTATAAAATCCTGAAAACTGTATTTGCAGTGTGTAAAATCTAGGCTGTCAGACGATCGTTCTATGCTTTAAATTGGGACGTGAGGACCTTCAGAGACTTCCGGCCCTCCAGGGAATGCTCAGGTACTTGGGGACACTTGGTGTGGCTTGAGAGTCTCAGGGGGCGCTGGGGCAGCAACCCCACAGGGAGCAGGCATCTACCCACCCGGCCCCTACGGCCAGCTCTCCAGGGAGGGGCCCATCCGTTTGTGTTGGCTGCAGGCTCATCAGCACAAGAGACACTCAGGTTTAAAATGCTCCCAAGCCAGCTCAACCCGGTGCTCTGTGATGATACCTAGAGGGGTAGGATGGGGTGGGAGACGGAAGGGAGACTCAAGGTGGGGGGGACATATGTAGCTCTGTGGCTGATTCATGTTGGTGTGTGGCAGGAAACAGCATAATACTGTGAAGCAAATACCCTCCAATGGTTTTGTTTTTGTTTTTTTGGGGAAAGAAAGCAAATGTTTTTAGAAATTATATTTTTAAAAAAAAAAGCTCCCAAGTAGTCCTGCTTCTGTCTGAGTCAGCCAGGGATGGGGATGGGGGAATTATCTCCTCCGGGAGTTGAACCCCAATCTTCTGAAGGGCATGAGCCGCCACAGAAGGCTGGGTGAGGATATGACTTCACTGCCAGGGGATCAGGTGCTGGGCCACTGCTGGAAACCTGGGTTCACGCCTCCCTTTCTTTTGTGAGTGCTATGGAACATGCAAACAGCATCTGGTCACTTCAGGCACTTGCTCAGATGTCTGGTCCACGTGCCATGAAGAATCTGTTTTGTCTTGAGGATTCATAGCCTCCTCCTGGGATTCTTTTTGTTTAGCTTGGGTCAAATGTAATGGCTCAGTTATTGAAATAACCTTCACCCAAGGCCAAGGGATTTCTTTTCCCTGTAGAGTACGAGCTGGCATTAGGTGAAGAGGTTTCTTCTGTTTTAGATTCCACCCCCACCCCACCATAGGTTCATCTCCTAAAAACAAAAAACAAAAAAAAAAAAACCACATTGTCATGTAAATTACATTCTACTTCCCTAAATAATTATCAACAAAATAACACTCTTCCCTCCCCAAGGCTCCTCCAGTTGAAACTACAAGATGGTGGGAGGGCTGGGGGATGAAGCCACAATTCTCAGTGGCGGAGCAATGGCTCAGAGAACACGGAGGGGCTGTGTGTTTCCAGCTCAATCAGGATGGGAGTGGTTTTGCTGAAAAAGTTCTCAAGAAGAGGGGCTGGAGAGAGATTTGCTGGTCAGTCATCACGCCCACATGGGAGGTGTTGGAGAGGGGCTTCCACCTTTTCAGAGGGGAGGGCTGTATTTTTTAACTTTTTAAATTTTGTATTGGAGTATAAGCAATTAACAATGTTAATCCAGGCTGCCGCAGAACTTTGAGCAGAGTTCCCTGTGCTGTACAGCAGGTCCTTGTTGGCTACCCATTTTAAACATAGCCACGTATACATGTCCATTCCAAACTCCCTAACTATTCCTTCACCCCCATCCTTCTCCTTGTCCCGGAAACCGTAAGTTCATTGCAGGAGGGTTGTATTTTATTAACGCTTTATTAATTTTCATATTTGGTTGTCAGAAAAGCAGTGGCAGCTTGGGGTAGGGACTCAGGGGATGCTGGCTTTAACCTCAGCCTGCCACTTCTGAGCTGTGTGAGTGTAATATGTACACGCCCTGCTCTGAGCCTCGGCTTCCCCCCGTTGGGAAGGCAGGACTAATCTCAGCCACTCCTGGTTCAGAGCCGTGCCCAGGGTCACACGGCAGGAAGCTGCACGTGATGTACGCAGGCCATGCTCAATAATTATATCTTCTTCTCATCTCCGCCAAGTATTCCATCAGAAGTTTTTTTTTCATTTGCACAAATTACATCTTTCTCACTATTCATAATTTCCTCTTTATTTTCAAAAGAAGACAGCAGGCCTGTGTGAGCTGGAACCATGGGGGCACACAGTCAGGTTTCAATCCAGAATGGACAATTTTCTAGATTTCCATTACCCGGTTTCTATGCCCTATCTTAAACACAGCTGTCAGGACAAGAGGCTCATTAAAAAGACTGTTTTGACTGATGGCATGTTCATGTATCAGATTGGAAATCTGTCCAAAAATACTTGAGGGAGGTAGATGGAGGTGGCAGCAAGCCACGGGAGGGAGATGTTATGCAGACTACTGGAGATGAAATTTACTGGGATAGAAGTCAAAGCTATGGTTTTTCCAGTAGTCATGTATGGATGTGAGAGTTGGACTATAAAGAAAGTTGAGTGCCGAAGAATTGATGCTTTTGAACTGTGGTGCTGGAGAAGACTCTTGAGAGTCCCTTGGACTTCAAGGAGGTCCAACCAGTCCATCCTAAAGATCAGTCCTGGGTGTTCACTGGAAGGACTGATGCTGAGGCTGAAACGCCAATACTTTGGCCACCTGATGCGAAGAGCTGACTCATTAGAAAAGTCCCTGATGCTGGGAAAGGTTGAAGGCAGGAGGAGAAGGTAACGACAGAGAACGAGATGGCTGGATGGCATCACCGACTCAATGGACATGAGTTTGAGCAAACTCCAGGAGTTGGTGATGGACAGGGAAGCCTGGCATGCTGCAGCTCACGTGATTGGCAAAAAGTTGGACATGTTGAGCAGCTGAACTGAAAGGCTCTAGGTTGGACCAGGTGGGCTATGTGGGGACCTTGGGAGACTCAGTTTCCATTTTAATAACCAGGAAAGAATCCAATCAGGCAGACATGCCTTAAACAACATGGAATTTGCCTAAGTCACGTGCTTTTCCATGAGCCCTTTAGATGGCAGCCTTCCCTGGGCTCTGCCCATGCCCTTCTCTGGACAACCACTGCCTGTCGCAGCCTCTGCCACCTGCCTGCTGACAACCCAAATCATTTCCCGGCCCAGACCCAGTTCTCCCATGGCTCAGAGGACCTCTGTTCCTGAAGTCCCCTGCAGGCACTGCAAGCTCACTTCTTCCACCCCATGCCCACTCCTCCTCGTGGGCTTCCCTGGGCCAGCACATAGCCACTTGCTTCAGGGCCGTGGGCTGTGCATGTCCTGCACACCATGGGGTTTTCTGCCTGAACCTGCCCACAGTCCTTTCTGTTCTTCATCCTCAGGAAGGTTTTTACGGCTGCCTGCTCAACCCTCTTTTCTGACCCAAGTGTGTCAGGATAACCTTCAGCTGTGAGCGGCTTAAACAAGCAAAGCATGTGCTTATATTTACCTCTATCTGTCCATCCCATACTGAGAAAGAAGGAAGGCAGTCAGGATGGGTGCAGCTGTTCAACAGTTTTCACCAAGAATCCAGGCTCCTTTTTGTCCTACTCCAACCTCAGCTTGTGGCTTTGTTGTCTAGACTGCAAGATGGCTGCGGGGCTTCCAGACATTACGTCCAAATTCCAGGCAGGAAGAAGAGGGAAGGGTCAACGAAAAGCTTTCCAGGAAGTGCCACTTGCTGAATTTCAGGACTGGGACATGTGGCTACACTAGGTGTAAGGACTGGGTCATGTGGCTACACTAGGTGTAAGGGCATCTGGAAAGGAGTGTTTTCAGCCTGTCACATGGGGAACAAAATCAGGGAAAGAAGGAAGGGAAAATGCATCCAGGACAGACAGGGCAAGGTTGTCTTTCTAAAATGCAAAACCTGATTGTGCCACTTCTCCACGTAAAATCTTCCCGTGCTTCTCCACACCCCTGGGGCTGGACCTGGCTCCTGTTTCATGTCGTCCACACCTGAGCCCTCCTCTGGTCACCGAGGAGCTTCAGTACCCGGCCCGGTACCTGCCAGCTGTGCTGTGGCTTCGGCCTCAACCTGCGCTCTCCTGGTCTCTCAAGTGCCCTCTTCCTGCCCACAGGCACCTGATGACCTCCCACTCATCCTTCAGGACTCTGCCTCTCCTCTCCTGGCGGAAAACTTCCTCCTGGACGGAGCAGTCTCTCCTCCCTCCCCTTCCCGGCACATTCCTCTGCTTTTGGCCTGTGGTTTCTTGCTCCCTACCTTGGTGGCCCCCGCTGGCCTGTGAGGACAGGAGCCAAGTCTGAATAAACATCCATCCCCGGAAAGAAGATAACAGGGCTGCTGCTCTATCAATGACTGTTGGAGGATGGATGGATGGAGAGTTAAGACAGTGAGTGGATACATGGAAATTTGTGGCAGTTCACAAGCTGCATTTTAGGAGGTGTCCTGGAGGAGACAAACCTCCCCTTTGTCAATATTACTGAAGGAAAAGTTGAGCGCTTTCTGCTGTTAGAAAGGAGTTGCCAGGCTCCTTACAAAGGAGGCCTGATGTTACAAAATGAGGGTGGAGGGCAGAGACGGTGGATTAAGTACTGATCCTGAGTCTTAGATGCCACAAGAATGTCTTGAACACTTGTTTCCTCAGTTTAAAGGAGGGGATGGTAACAGACTCCTCATGGAATTGTTGTGAGCTTCAGAGATGATGTGTCTGACCCCCCAGTGCAGGCTCACTACACACCCTGGGGACACAGCACTTTTCAGGCCTGGGTGGTTTTCTAAAAAATTTATTTTTCTTTGTTTGGCTGCACCAGGTTTTAGTTGCAGCATGTGGGATCTAGTTCCCTGAGCAGGGATCGAACCCGGGCCCTCTACCTTGGGAGTAAGGTGTCTTGGTCATGGTACTACCAGCAAAGTTCCTCAGTCCTGTTTTTGAAAGAAAGCGTGAATGTGGTTCCTCCTTCCTTGCCGTGGGAGATAGTGCTGGTTGCCTCCCGACATTCATGCCCTTCCTTTTTTCCTTTGCTACAAGGATCCTGGTTTTGCCCTGGTGGGTCATGGGCTGCATCCCCAGAGCCAAGGAGGCGGTTCTCTTCCCAGGGCCCCAGGGGCTGGGAAAGGGCCTGGGGTCCAAGTCTGTGGGAGGATGTCTGCTGGGGGTCCTTCCCGGAAAGGCAGTTTTTTTTTTTTTTAATAAGTCTCTTTTCCTGCCTCCTGGGAGTTGCCAAGTCTGAATGTAATGCTCAGAACTACAGCAATCACCTGAGAAGGCACAAACTAGGGAAAGGGCGAACTGCGGGGAGTCAGTCGGTGGCGCGGAGGCGGCACAATCACAGCAAGATCCTGTCCCCAGGTTAGACTTGTCTGAGATCCTGAACCACACAAGATCATAAACTTTCTTATTCTCTGAGCTGGGCAAGTTGGGGTGTCTGAGTACATACAGCCAAAAGGAATAAATACGATCCTATCCTTTTTAGACCTGTAACTCTAAAGTCTCTTGGGATAACCAGTAATCTGCTTTTAGACACAATGTAAGTTGGATTTTGGAAGCTCCCTGAAGATAATACAAGAGGTCCCAGGACTTTCTCTGGTAGGGTGGGGCTCAGTAGGATCCCAACAGAGGGCTGTTTTGTCAGAGATATTCTGACATCCTTTCCACAGCATGTGAAATTGCTTTCTCAAGAATCAAACATTCAGTAAGACCAAGACGTGGACCCAGGGCAATGCCTGGCACACAGGAGGGTGTGAGGCTCTGGGTAACCTTAGGCCTTGGTGGCTCAGATGGTAAAGAATCTGCTTGCAAAGCAGGAGACCTGGGTTCAATCCTTGGGTCGGGAAGATCCCTTGGAGAAGGGAATGGCAACCCACTCCGGTATTCGTGCCTGGAGAATCCCATGGACAGAGGAGCCTGGCGGGCTACAGTCCATGGGGTTGCAAAGAATCAGACACCATGGAGCAACTAACACTTTTCACTTACATATGACAACTTGGAGGCAATCTGGAAGTGAGAAGTTGATAACACCCATCAGAGGTAGAGTGTGCTATTAAAAGACCCAAAACACGATCAACAGGAAACAAAGAAAGAAAATCTCCTCCCTTAGATTTTAGTCTCCCACTTGTGGGTAGATGAGAGGAAATGTGGAAAATGCTAAGTGGCATAATCTTTTGAAATAACTGATGGCTCTAACTATTATTCTTAAGTACAAGTGTCAGTGGAGAATGATCTTAAGTACCTATACCAGGGGTTAGGAAACCACAGCTAATTGTCTATCAGCTCATAAGAGCTGTGAATGAAGAATGCCTCTTACATTTTTAAGTAGCTTATGTTTCGGTTTATATAAGCACCTATGTATTCTTTCCAATTTTACCTCTGGGCCCACAAGGCCTAAGAGATTTACTAGCTGGGTCTCTACAGAAATAGTTGGCCAAACCCTGACCTTGACTTCATTACAGGGACTCTTTTATTACTCTTTTTTCATTTTTTTGAGAAACTCAGAAGATTCAGATGAGGCAAAAAAACCCCAACCCTAATAATAACATTTGTATTCTCACCACCCACAGATAATAAATATTTCCATCTTGTAAGACCTCCTTTTCTCAGCTTTTAAGAAAGAAAAATTATAATGATATAATTCCTGTAAAATTATAGCCCATGTATCCTTTGACCAGCCAGCCCCTGCTGTCCCCAGGCACCTGGCTTCACCTCTAATGAGTGGGCACCTTTAGCCAGAGGGTCAGTGACCTCAACAAGATTGAGAACAGCTGTTCCATAATCTTGATTAGAAGACAGGAAGTGGAGACACTGATCACCATGCTTCTGGGTACTGATGAATCAACTGCACAGAAAGGTTTCTTTTCCTCGAAGGCAGCCTGTGCCATGATATGAGGGCTCAGCAAACCCCACTCTACTAAATTAATTGAATGGGTGCCCCCAAAACAAACATTTCATGGAGTGATTTCATGAAGGCACATCCTCAAAGTAAAAGTTGTTATGAATGAAAGTAAAGGAAGGGGCATGGACAATGGAGGAAGAAGGAAAAAGGAAAGAGGAAAGAAGGAGGGATGCAATGCCCCCAGATGTGGAAGCCATCCACAGCAACAGGTAGGATGCAGCTCACACACTCTAAAGGAAACCATCCCCCTATCAAATGGGTAGCAAGAAAGTATATTTAAATATCTTCAAATGTGACTTATGGAGTTTAGTGAAAGTTGCTCAGTTGTGTCTGACTCTTTGTGACCAATGGACTACACAGTCCATGGAATTCTCCAGGCCAGAAAACTGGAGTGGGTAGTCTTTCCCTTCTCCAGGGGATCTTCCAACCCAGGGACTAAACCCAAGTCTCCCGCACTGCAGGCAGATTCTTTACTGTCTGAACCACCAGGGAAGCCCAAGGATACTGGAGTGGGTAGCCTATCTTTCTCCACTGCATCTTCCTGACCCAGGAACTGAACCGGGGTCTCTTGCACTGCAGGTGGATTTTTACCAGCTGAGCTCCCAGGGAAGCCCTGATTTATGGAGAGGGGGGGTTTAAATATTAAAAACAAATCTCTAACATTAGAAAGTCCTCACTCTAAGGCTTCCACATTGATTGCAATTCTCTGGTTCCCTCCCGACTTTGCCCCCAGGATTGAGCTTTGTGAGGTTAAGACCAACGCTTACTCATCTTTGTTCCTCTGGTTTCCAAATGCAAAGAACATGCACAGTGTGTTCAAGATGCAAAGGTGACTGTGACCATATGCACAGCACCAGACTGCTGTGTCCAGAGCTCCAGAACTCTTCCGATCAAAGTGCCAAACCTCCTCAGCAAAACGTGACTCCAGGTCATGCCTGGTCTTACCAAGACCAATTTCAGGTGCTGGTTTCATATATCCATTTGAATGAAGAGTTCCAAAGAATAGCAAGGAGAGATAAGAAAGCCTTCGTCAGTGATCAGTGCAAAGAAATAGAGGAAAACAATAGAATGGGAAAAACTAGAGATCTCTTCAAGAAAAATAGAGATACCAAGGGAACATTTCATGCAAAGATGGGCTCAATAAAGGATAGAAATGATATGGACATAACAGAAGCAGAAGATATTAAGAAGAGGTGGCAAGAATACATGGAAGAACTGTACAAAAAGATCTTCAAGACCCAGATAATCACGATGGTGTGATTGCTCACCTAGAGCCAGACATCCTCGAATGTGAAGTCAAGTGGACCTTAGGAAGCATCACTATGATCAAAGCTAGCGGAGGTGATGGAATTCCAGTTGAGCTATTTCAAATCCTAAAAGATGATGCTGTGAAAGTGCTGCACTCAATACGCCAGTAAATTTGGAAAACTCAGCAGTGGCCACAGGACTGGAAAAGGTCAGTTTTCATTCCAATCCCAAAGAAAGGCAATGCCAAAGAATGCTCAAACTACCACACAATTGCACTCATCTCACATGCTAGCAAAAGATGCTCAAAATTCTCCGAGGCAGGCTTCAACGATATGTGAACCGTGAACTTCCAGATGTTCAAGCTGGTTTTAGAAAAGGCAGAGGTACCAGAAATCAAATTGCCAATGTCCACTGGATCATGGAAAAAGCAAGCAAGTTCCAGAAAAACATCTATTTCTGCTTTACTGACTATGTCAAAGCCTTTGACTGTGTGGATCACAATAAACTGTGGAAAATTCTGAGAGAGATGGGAATACCAGACCACCTGACCTGCCTCTTGAGAAATCTGTATGCAGGTCAGGAAGGAACAGTTAGAACCGTACATGGAACAAACTGGTTCTAAATAGGAAAAGGAGTACATCAAGGCTGTATATTGTCACCTTGCTTATCTAACTTATATGCAGAGTACATCATGAGAAACGCTGGGCTGGATGAAGCACAAGCTGGAATCAAGATTTCCAGGAGAAATATCAATAACCTCAGATATGCAGATGACATCACTCTTATGGCAGAAAGTGAAGAACTAAAGAGCCTTTTGATGAAAGTGAAAGAGGAGAGTGAAAAAAGTTGGCTTAAAGCTCAACATTCAGGAAACTAAGATCATGGCATCCAGTCCCATCACTTCATGGTAAATAGATGGGGAAACAGTGGCTGACTTTATTTTTCTGGGCTCCAAAATCACTGAAGATGGTGATTGCAGCCATGAAATTAAAAGATGCTTACTCCTTGGAAGGAAAGTTATGACCAACCTAGACAGCATATTAAAAAGCAAAGCCATTACTTAGCCAACAAAGGTCCGTCTAGTCAAGGCTATGGTTTTTCCAGTGGTCATGTATGGATGTGAGAGTTGGACTACAAAGAGAGCTGAGCACTAAAGAATTGATGCTTTTGAACTGTGGTGTTGGAGAAGACTCTTGAGAGTCCCTTGGACTGCAAGGAGATCCAACCAGTCCATCCTAAAGGAGATCAGTCCTGGGTGTTCACTGGAAGGACTGATTTTGAAGCTGAAACTCCAGTACTTTGGCCACCTCATGCAAGAGTTGTCTCATTTGAAAAGACCCTGATGCTGGGAAAGATTGAGGGCAGGAGAAGAAGGGGATGACAGAGGATGAGATGGTTGGATGGCATCACCGACTCAATAGACATGGGTTTGGGTGGACTCTGGGAGTTGGTGATGGACAGGGAGGCCTGGTGTGCTGCGGTTCATGGTGTTGCAAAGAGTCGAACACAACTGAGCAACTGAACTGAACTGAAAATCACTGAGATGGTGACCGCAGCCATGAAATTAAAAGACGCTTACTCCTTGGAAGAAAAGTTATGACCAACCTAGACAGCACATTAAAAAGCAGACACATTCCTTTGCCAACAAAGGTCTGTCTAGTCAAGGCTATAGTTTTTCCAGTAGTCATGTATGGATGTGAGAGTTGGACTATAAAGAAAGCTGAGTGCTGAAGAACTAATGCTTTTGAACTGTGGTGTTGGAGAAGACTCTTGAGAATTCCTTGAACTGCAAGGAGATCCAACCAGTCCTGAACATTCATTGGAAGGACTGATGTTGAAGCTGAAGCTCCAATACTTTGGCCACCTGCTGTGCAGAACTGATTCATTTGAAAAGACCCTGATGCTGGGAAAGATTGAAGGTGGGAGAAGGGGACGACAGAAGATGAGATGTTTGGATGGCATCACCAACTCAACGGACATGAGTTTGAGTAAACTCCGGGAGTGGTGATGGACAGGGAGGCCTGGTGTGCTGCAGTCCATGGGGTGGCAAAGAGTCGGACACAACAGTGACTCAACTGAACTGAACTGAAGCATTTTTAAGATTTGGGCTTGTTTGAGCACAAAGAACTTCATGACAGTAGCATTTACCGCAGAGAAAAACTGAAAACAACCTCAGGGTCCAATAATGGCAAAAGAGTTCAGTGAACATGGTATGTCTACAGGGCATAAAAACATCTGTGACTTGGAGAATATTTTTAATGACATGAGATAATGCTTTGTATGACCATCTTATGCTTCTAAAATGCTCATATGATTTTAGCTGTATAAAGAGAATTTACTAGCAAGAAAACATTAATGAATGAATGATTTATAAACCAAGCCTCTAGAGACTACTCCTCTGTACCTGACTTGCTCCACCAGGGAGGAGAGGCACTTTTGTGTTAAATCACAAATCATACCAAAGATGAAGGATTATATATAAAGTTGATGAAAAGTGACATCAGAGAACTGTCTGAATCATGGGGACATCATCAAAAACAAAACTCTCGCAGAACACACACCCATGGGCACACACACACAAGTACCACAGAGGGGCAATAATTGGATTATTGATAGATTCAGAAAAAGACCCTTGGGAAAATTGATGAAACCTGCTAATATTTTTTTCTCTTATAAGAATGACCCTCAATTATGTTGTTGCCAGTGTCAAACACAGGATGCTGACGAAGGATGCTTTTATACAATTTAGACCAAGGAAACCAAATGACACTTGATTCATTCTTTGTTCATCCTAAGGGTTGGTGTATATTTGCAGTAACAACCAACATTTCATCAAACAAAGTTGAAATAAGTTGATGGCCATAATTTGCCTCTTTTCTTAAGGTAGTATCTCAAATCAACCTTTATTTTCATTTACTCACTATTTCTATGACCTACAGATGTCATTTTGAAAGTGAGGTTTTTCTGCTGCCCTAATCCTCAGATAAGCTTCCTCGGTGGCTCAGTGGTAAAGAATTTGCCTGCCAATGCAGGAGACCTGGGTTCAATCCCTGGGTCAGGAAGAATCCCTGGAGAAGGAAATGGCAACCCACTCCAGTATTCTTGCCTGGAAAATCCCATGGACAGAGGAGCTCGGTGGGCTATAGTCCATGGGGTTGCAAAGAGTTAGACACAACTTAGTACCTGAACAACAACAATCCTTAGATGGGAGCCCACCTGGACTTGTATCCCAGGGAGTTGGTCAGAGTCTGCAGGAAAGTAGAGACCCCTTCCTGTTTCAAGCAGCATCTTTGTCGGCAGAAGGAACAGTCCACCTACTCAAAATGAAAGGATGAGCTGAGGGGCTTACTCTGAAGCCCATTTACTGAAGCCAGAGGGGAACTCCACACCCTGTAGGAGTTCCTGGACCCCCACCCAGCAGGACCCCTTCAGATGCTGTGATTCTAAGCCTCCAGAACTGGCTGGACCAGCTCCTTCCCTGGGGCAGTCCCTGAAGAAGTACAGGTGCAGAGTGGAGGTGGCAGGTGAGCGGGTGGGAACTGCCTCAACACACGCTGGCCTGGCTCCTCTCATCTTGCCCAACGTGCATTCTACTCATTATCCTGAAAGCACGATTAGAAGGCCAGGGGTCAGAGCCGGAGCCCTGGGACTGGAGCTGACCTGTGTGAAGCTGGGCACGCAGATGTGTCTCTCTGTGCCTCAGTTTCCTCATCTATGAAATCAGAGCAATAGAAACTGTGGGAATTCGCCGGTGGCAGGTGGGTAAGAATCTGCCCGTCAATACAGAGGATATGAGTTCGATCCCTGGTCCGGGAAGATTCCACATGCCTTGGGGCAACTAAGTTGGTGCACCACAGTTCCTGAACCCTGCCCACCTAGAGCTTGTGCCCCCCAGCAAGAGAAGCCCCGCAAGGGAAGCCTGCGCACAACACCTGCCACAACTAGAGAAACACCTGCTGCAACTAGAGAGGCAATGAAGACCCAGTGCAGTCAAAAATACATCAGTAAATACATTAAAAAATACCTGTAGTACAGAATTCAGTAAGTGGAAATTATGATGATGTTAACATAATATTGTGCTTTAAATGGCTTATGAAGTAAAACTGACACGTGAGGACGCTGGTTACCCTGGGGTCTTTAGCACTCTCTTGTGGGGGTTGACTCGGGGACACGGGAGCCCCGTGTGGTGGGCACAGGAGATGTAGAAAGACCACAGAAAGACTCGGGTTCCAAGTCCGGCAACCCTCCAGCCACCCAGCAGTGGGTCCGAGCTGTGAACTTGTGTGAGGGGAGAAAACAGGTGACTTACACATCGCTTTCTCTGATGTTAAGTCACCTACAATATTTTTATCATAGTGAAAATGATGACAGTAAGATGGCTAATCCTAACTGCACATGATCACTGAATACTTACCAGCAGCCAGACACTGTGCCGAGGTGTTGGATTTACCTTATCTGACCCCCATAAAAACCCAGAGATAATTTATTCCTCTTCCCAGTTCTGTGGCCTGAGCAAGTGATTCAGCCTCTGGGACTTTGCTCGTCAGTAAAATGTTGAGAAAGCCAACACCTTGAGGGGGTGCTGTCTAGGCTGCAGGGACAATGAACACAGCCACCAGGAATAACACGAGCCATAAAAAGCCCTGAGTATTAGCCATGGCTCGCAAGAAGCGTCTGCATCTTCTGCCTTTTTCAGGGGAAAAATGGCCCTCCTGGGTGCGTTCAGTGGCATCATTCAGTAGGCAGGCTACCCATGCCAGTATTCCTGGGCTTCCCCTGTGGCTCAGCTGGTAAAGAATCCACCTGCAGTGCGGGAGACCTGGGTTAGATCCCTGGGTTGGGAAGATCCCCTGGAGAAGGGAAAGGCTACCTACTCCAATATTCTGGCCTGGAGAATTCCATGGACTGTTTAGTCCACTGGGTCATAAAGAGTCGGACATGACTGAGTGACTTTCCCTTTCAGTGGCACCATGGAGGGAGCAACGTTAGGGACGTAAGGTTACAGCCCCCGAGGGAGACAGACCACCACAGGACCCACCCAGCAGGAGGCTGGAGCAGCACTATTCTGGCCAGGACTCGGGTGCCTTCCCACCCAGCAAGGCCCTGCAAGGACTCCTCACCTGCACTTCCCCCAGGGTGCGGGGCAGTGCCTTGAGTAAAGGAGACATTTAAGAGAAGCTCTTTTCCTTCCTCCTGCATGTCTGCAATCTAAATCTGAAACTGACCCAGGCTCCTCACTGCTGTGAGCTTGGGTTCCTCACCTGGTCTGCAGATGCGGTCATGGGAGCCTGGGCTGTGACAACAGGGCAGAGGAGGCTTTTCCCAATTGGGTCCCGGTCTTTACTTCTATTTAAATCAACAGGTAAACACTTCTGTTACGTAAAATTATAAACCTTAACTAAAACAATTTCCAACTTTAAAAATCTACATATAAATATGTATTTATTTGGGTATACCAGGTCTTAGCTGCGGCATGCAGGATTCTCCATCTTTCTTGTGTCTCATGGGTTCTTTAGTTGTGGCATGTGGGATCCAGTTCCTGACTAGGGATGGAACCCAGGTCCCCTGCATTGGAAGCATGGAGTCCTAGCTACTGAACCACCAGGAAATCCCCTCCAGAATATTTTATGTAGAAATATTCTAAATTTTCACTACATACTGTTGGTCATGGGGCTTCTCAGGTGGCGCTTGTGGAAAAATCCCTGCCTGCCGGCGCAGGACACACAAGAGATGTGGGTTCGATCCCTGGGTCGGGAAGATCCCCTGAAAGAAGGAGGGCATGGCAATCCACTCCAGTATTCTTGCCTGGAGAATCCCATGGAGAGAGGAGCCCAGTGGGCTACAGTCCATAGGGTCACATAGAGTCAGACATGACTGAAGTAACTTAGCATGCATGCAGTGTCAGCCAAAGTGGGGGCACGTGCCTTTTAAATGAAAGAAAGTCCAGTAAAGAAAAAATTACTTAAACTAGTATAGGAAGTAAGAGTGTTGAGCTAAGTGAGGGACATTTCAATTTTACACTGCTCATTTGAAAATGACACTAATTGCTATTTTAAAAACAGGACTCCCCCAAAAAACCAGCTATAATATTTTGACTTTATAAGCTTAAACAGACACAGCTGTTTCCCCTGCACTTGTGACTCCTTTTGGAAATATCACAATGGGGTTTTCCAACAAGAGTCTGAATTTTCAGTTTGAAGGTGACACACAGTACTCTGTTTTGGGTGCCCAGCATTCCTGTCCTGGGTGCCCAGCACAGGGCCGAAGCTATTTGCTGAATGGATAGATGCTGACTTACTTTGGGAATCAGCAGCACACACTTACGCATGCCAGATTTGCAATTTATAAATATTTACCATCAGGATTTGATTTTAACTTTAATTAGCCCAACTGTTAAGGATACCTCCGAAGTGAGAAATGTAATCCTTTACTTTGCACCAGATGTAGCTTCCGCAGTTGGTCTTTTATCTCGGTTTATAGTGAGGGAGACACAGACGTCAAATGACCTAAGCATGAGGTTTTATGGTGAACTGATTAAAACATAAAGCAGACCAACCTGGAAGATGAATTCAAGACCAAATGTAAATTAAAGAAGGTGAAAATTCCTCAAGCTAATATGCCCCCAGAAACTGAATTCTACAGATGCTCAAAACAGGACTGCTTGTTGAGTTCTTACTTGAAAGTCAGTTAAAAAAGAACCATTAAGATAGCTTGTTTTTGTTTTAGGGCATTAAAAACAGAGAGCACTGTTTGATGATGGCCATTGCCGGTGGACCCATCTCCTGGATTCAGAAAAATCTGACTGTGAGATTACACCTTCCAAGGTACGTTTACCAGCACGCTAACTGGTGGAGGTGCGTGTTTAAAACAAACAAATGCAGAGTCAAATCCTCTCACGAAATTCCATAGGAGTTTACCATCTAGTTCAGTGGCTCCCAGCCTCTCCAACCAATACGCACTTACTACAAAGCTGAAAAGTGTGTATTCCTTGTGCACTCTGAAAACCCTCCTTGAGATAGTCTATCTTTCTGCACAGCCCAGAAGCCAAGAGGCTTCTTGTCTAGTTTCACTTCCTTAGTTTGTATTCTGAAGAGAGCTGCTAATTCCTCTTCCTTTTTCAATATGTGAAGTTATCTTGGGCAACTGCCGGCAAGTCTGCACACTCGACATGCCTCCCCTTGCTTTGTACAGACTCACCAACATCCTCCCAGAAGAAGCTGCCCACTCCTGCCAGCCCCAGGGGGATGGCGGTGGGGAGGAAAGCTCTTAACAAAAGGAGGGAGCCAGACCCCGGGTACAGCTATTGCCTGCTGTGGGCATGCACTCTGATCCGGGTCAGATAAGGACATACCACCCTTCATCAAGCAGAGGACGTGTTCTAGGTGCGGTGCTGCGTGGTCTTACACACGTCTCTTTTTGCCTGCTTCTCACACCAACCCTGTGTGAGAGACACCTGTGAGGCTGGGATGAGTAGCCCCGTTTAACATGGGAGTAAACTAAGCCAGAAAGATGCTCAGCAGATTACGGGAAGCCACTTGGCTGGGGAATGGGCTTTCTTGGTGGCTCAGTGGTAAAGAATCCATCTGTCCACGCGGGAGACCTGGGTTCAAACCTGGGTTGGGAAGATCCCCTGGAGAAGGAAATGGCAACCCACTCTACTATCCTCATCTGGGAAATCCTATGGGCAGAGGAGCCTGGCGGGCTATAGTCCACGGGGTCACAAAGAGTCAGACAAGACTTAGTGACTAAACAACAGCAACTGGGCTGGGAGTGGCACCAAAGGACTTGAGTGCAGGTCTGTCTGAAGCCATAGCCTGCCCGCTGGCCTGTGAGGTTACAGGGCCTTGGGCACCCCACCCTTGAGAACCCGCCACCCCTTGTACCACCACCACAAATTTGGCCTTACCTGCCTATCACCCATGCTACTTGGCAGGTTATTTTTCTTTCACTTGATGAGCTTAGTTCAGTTCAGTCGCTCAGTCATGTCCGACTCTTTGCGACCCTGTGAATCGCAGCACTCCAGGCCTCCCTGTCCTAACATGTTACAGAAGCGTGTAAGTGCCCCAGGAACCCTCCCCCCCCCCCACACCCTGGGCCTCAGGATGAGCCACACCCAGGCAGGCCCTCCACTGAGGAGTCTGGGGCCCCTTCTGGGCAGACTCTTCAGTGAGCTGGCAGTTGTGACCTGAAGCAGACTGGAATTAGACGTGTGCTCATTGCTGACAAGGTCTAAGGGGAGAGAAAGGGTCTCACACTGTACTGGGAACGTTTCTCTAAGCCAAGGATGGAAAACCTATGGCCTTCAGGCCCACCTCCTGTTTGTGTAAATAAAGTTTTACTGGAATCCAGTCACTCATTTGCTGAGGTACCACTGGTGGCTATTTTCACGTTACAGAGGCCAAGCTGAGTAGTCACTACAGAGAGGGCTTCCCTGGTGGCTCAGATGGTAAAGCATCTGCCTGCAGTGCAGGAGACCTGGGTTCGATCCCTGGGTTGGGAAGATCCCTTGGAGACGGGAACGGCAACCCACTCCAGTATTCTTTCCTGGAGAATCCCATGGACAGAGGGGCCTGGCAGGCTACAGTCCATGGGGTCGCAAAGAGTCGGATACAATGAACACTTTCACTCTACAGAGACCACAGCCCAAAATGTTCGTTGTCTGACCATGTGCAGGGCAAACTGCTGGTAAATACCAGTCAAGAGATAATATGCATGTTACCTAGGATTCCACTAATGGGTAAATGTGAATCAAGTTTAACTCAATTTCATGTTTACTCACTGAGTGGCTACTAAGTGATAATCTTGGCTAGGAGCTGGGTTTACTGAGATGAACAAAGCAGGGACTGAGGAAGCAGGATGGAAAGAAATAATTTCAGTACAACCCAGTATTAGATGTCAGAGCAGGGTTTGATGTTTCATTTTTCCTGTGAAGCAGACCCTGGAAACCTGACCTTTTGTTCTTTAAAACTTTGAAATTCTAAAACCATAATATTACATGGGCTAAGATCTCTCTCTCCAGTTTTTTTTTTTTTGCTTCATAAATAGAGATGAAACTATAATTCTGTGAAATTACTCATTAACTTTTATAGGAAAGATCAACTTATTGGAATTTTTCATAATTGCCAAATTCGCTCTGGGCTTTCTACTATACAGTTCTAATCTCTGTGTGGAGAATGGAGAAAAGAAAAGGTATCAAGACATCAAGCGAAGTAGGGTGAGTGAAAGAGCTAGACTTTGGTTTTTTTTTTTAAATACTGAGTTTTTAAATTAAAATCTGTTATTAACTGGGTCATACATTAACTCTCTGCTGAAAAAGGCATAAGGGATACAGACAATGGCCACTAGGGTCTCCACTAAGATTCTATCATCTTCTGCCCTTGCAACTCCAAGAAGTATCAGGTAAATTAAGTGAAAGAAAGTGAAAGTCACTCACTTGTTTTCTGACTGTTTGTGAGCCCATAGACTATACAGTCCATGGATTTCTCCAGGCCAGAATACTGCACTGGGTAGCCTTTCCCTTCTCCAGGGGATCTTCCCAACCCAGGGATCGAACCTAGGTCTCCCCATATTGCAGGCAGATTCTTTACCAGATGAGCCACAAGGGAAGCCCCAAGGTGAATCAAGGGGAAGAACAATTTCTACATCCCATGGAAGTGATGAAATTAACTATCCTTGGGCACAGCGAACGAAGACAGGAAATAACAGTGCCGCTTCACACCTGTGCAACTGTCCTGCCCTGAAAACTATTTATCTGTCCTGGCTATTGACAACTTTTCCAGATCATACAAAGACTTTTTTTCTCTTTTTTTTTGAGCTTCAAAAGGAGAAACAGAATGCATCCGTTTCTAGGGCAACCTGAGCCCGTAAGCTCAAGGCTTTGATTCACGGAGAGCATCCCTACACACGCGGTGGCCTGTTGTATAGTAACACCCCTCCTCCTCATTTACCTCATCCCATTTAGGAAATTAATGCCACAATGTGAGATGATTGTTGATGCTCATTATTAAATCATTTATTCATCCCACACAATGATTCAGAATTATTCATTAAGCTTGCTGGAAGGAAGCTAGGTGTTACCTCCAAGTGGTGGTTTGAGGAGGGGTGTGCTCTTTAAAAGGATATTTTATAACAACACAATTATCATAATTAAAAACTACCCTGATATTCTGATGAGTTTTTGACATATTTTTGAGGACTGGCATTTTAGCACATGGAGATAAATGAGACTGAAATAGTATCAGGGAATAATATTGCTGTGGGGATAAAAAAGCTGGAGGCAGTATTAAATACCACCTGTCATCATCACCCCCAATTTGATCATGGTCTTCAAGTAAATGAATTTCACAAAATGTCACTTGAACTGCTGGCTTTCCGAAATGAGTTCCAGAATCACGTGGCCATGACCTGAGCAATCTCCTGCATCACTGAGTCATGGGGACCTGCATTCCCCATGGCAGCCCACCTACCCGTGCTCCCAAACCCAGTAGGCCACACAGGCTGCCACGGAGCTGTGGCTACATCTGATCTCTCTCTCTGCCCAGCGCTGCCTGCGGCTTGTTCTGAGTCTGAAACGTCATTAGGCAAAGGGCCTGGTTTGGGAAGCCACGCCAACTGGCAGGTGACTGCAGGAAGGGCACCCTTCTTCCTTCTCCCTGGTTGAGCAGGTCTAGGGGAAGACTGCAAGGCAAGTGACCACGAAGAGCAGCCTGTTCACACATGAAGGGGTTGCCTGGTGGAACAGCAAGGGGCCACTCGGGAAGAGAGCAATCGACTGAGAGGTGAGCCTGGAAAGCGAGTATGGGGGTCAGAACATAGTCACACGCACGGCCTCACCCAAGGACCAAACTTAGAACACTTGCCCAGCACTTGGAACACACCACGCAGAGGCTGCATGCAGGAGCTCCATGGAGCGGGACCTGGCCTTCCAGCAGGCACATGGTGGGTGCTAAACAGAGAAATGAGCTGGGTTGATCAGCCACTGGGCCAGTCGGCCACTGAGGGAAGGAGCCTGAGGCAGAGGTTCAGTTCTTCTCTCATTCCACAAACACCAATGAAGCATTCATTACGAGCTAAGACCTGGGCCAGGCCTCCCCTGCACTCAGGGAGCTCAGAGTCTAGGGGGCTTCGACACCTACAGATGCACTGGAAACAAGGGAAGCTGGAGAAAAACCCAGTGAGTGGGGCTGGGGACACCTTGTGCGGAAGGTGAGATGGCGTTGGCCTGATGAAATGGAAGAGGCAGACAGTGGTGAAGAGGGAGGTCTTATCCTAAGGGTGAGGGGCCTCAGAAGGATAGACGCTGTGGGGCTACACACCCATCTGGCTATAGGTGGAGAATGGGCCAGGATGCAGCAAGAGTGGGCCAGGAACTCAGCACTATTGCTACAATCCAGATGCCAGGCAGTGGTGGCCTAAAGAAGCGGACAGGCTGGAGAGATAGTAAAGAGGTAGGATTAAAGACAGGAGGTATCAGTCTTCCTGGGCAACGAGGCCTGAAACTAGAGGTGAATCCACCAGGGTTCCTGTGCCAGATGCCATTAAGAGCTGATAAGATTATTAACAACAGCCAAGATGTAAGAAGCAACTCAAGTACCAGCAACAGATGATTCGATTAAGAAGATGTGGCATATACCTCACATACAAACACGTGCGCACACGTGTGCACACACACACACACAGAAACAATGGAATATTACTCAGCCATAAAAAGAAACACTACCATCAGCAGCAAAATGTGAATGAAGCTAAAGACTATTATGCCCAGTGAAATAAGTCAGAGAAAGACAAATACAATATGATATCATGTGTACATGGAATTTAAAAAATAATACAAATGGATGTATATGCAAAACAGAAGCAGACTTACAGACACCATAAACAAACTTGTGTTACCAAAAGGGAAAGAAGGTAGGGGGAGGGACAAATTAGGGGGTATGAGATTAACAGAGACAAACCACTATATATGAAAGGAATAAGTAATGAGGATACACTGTATAGAACAGGGAACTATATCCAATATCCTGCAGTAATTTATAATGCAGTATAGGCCTCCAAATACTGAATCACAATGTTATATATCTGAAACTAACACAACATTGTAAATCAATTATACTTCAATTTCTTTTTTTTTTAAAGAGCAAGTAAGAAAACTAGTTCGCCTGCTCTGTCTCGTGCTTAGCAAGATCATAACCTTGACTGTAACTTGACCTTCCATGTCGTTCGGCCTACAGGGAGAGACTGCCCTGCTGGGGTGAGGGGGACAGTTTCAGCCCTGCTCCAAATTAATACAATGCTGTTCTGGTGGTACATCAGTCTCTGTGAGCTGGGGCAGTTGGAGCCCACCCCTGAGACACAGACCAGCTCTGGGTGCACCGTCAAGCCTGCCCTGAGCTCGGGGAGCTGCAGCCCTGACGTGCGAGGAGGCTGGTGCATCCCAGACTCAGTGCCACCGTCTGGGGTTCCTGGTGGGCAGGCAGCAGGCTTTCCTCAAGGAGGCCCTGTGAGAGTTGGGGGCGGGGCTCCCTCTTTGGAAGTGTCTCCACTCTCAGTATCTGGGGGTGTTGGTGGGCTGCCCGTGCTTGTCCTATGAAGGATAAGAAACCCGGAACCACATGCCACTCAAGGGTGACGAGGACACAGGACAAAAAGCAGCTACGGGGATGGTATTCGCATGGCTTAACATTGGATATGAAAGGGATCATTTCAGTGGCATGAAGCGCTCTCGCTGGCATCACTCTCTGTTACAAAGCGGTTTCCGCGGGGGTGCTGCTGCCATCTTGACACTTCATTTCCTTGTCATCAGCAACGGTTCTCTGCACCAACTCAAGCATGGAAGAAAATTTCAAAGGCCTTAATAGAAGTTTTCCAACTTCATCTCCATGGAACAGTGGGAAAATGTCGCCAATTATGCAAGCTTTTTGTAAAATGTCTTGGAAAGAGAGAACGGCCTATTGTCCTTTCCGCAAGTAAATGTGAACACATTTAATGCTCAAAGATGAAAAGAGTGTCAGGAGTTGTTTTTTTTTCATGTCATAGAGGCTTTTATTGTGAGGTAGTGTTTTTATTTTTCCCTTCTATTTCCTGATCTTATTTTATCTTAATTGGAAGGTAACTGCTTTACAATGTTGTGCTGGTTTCTGCCACACAATAACGCGAATGTGTCATAATTATATGGGCTCAGATGGTAAAGAATCCGCACACCAATGCAGGAGACCTTGGTTCAATCCCTGGGTGGGAAAGATCCCCTGGAGAAGGGAATGGCTACCCACTCTAGCATTCTTGCCTGGGAAATCCCATGAACAGAGGAGCTTGGTGGGCTACAGTTTATTGTGAGGTAGTATTTTTATTTTTCCTTTTTCCTGATCTTTTTATTTTAATTGGAGGATAACTGCTTTATAATGTTGTGTTGGTTTCAACTATACAACAAGGTGAATGAGTCATAATTATAATTCCTTCTTGAGCCTCCCACCCCTCCAGGTCATCACAAAACCCCAGTCTGGGCTCCCTGTGTTATATAGCAGCTTCCCACTAGATAGGGATGATTTTTTTTTTTTAAATGAATGTTTGCTACTGGGTTAGACCACTTCCTTCCTTCCTTCTCCCTCAGTTCAGTTCAGTCGCTCAGTCGTGTCCAACTCTTTGCGACCCCATGAACCGCAGCATGTCAGGCCTCCCTGTCCATCACCAACTTCCGGAGTTCACCCAAACCCATGTCCATCAAGTCGGTGATGCCATCCAGCCATCTCATCCTCTGTCGTCCCCTTCTCCTCCTGCCCTCAATCTTTCCCAGCACTAGGGTCTTTTCCAATGAATCAGCTCTTCTGAACACCCAGGACTGATCTCCTTTAGGATGAACTGATTGGATCTCCTTGCAGTCCAAGGGACTCTCAAGAGTCTTCTCCAATACCACAGTTCAAAAGCATCAATTATTCGGTGCTCAGCTTTCTTTATAGTCCAACTCTCACATCCATACATGACCACTGGAAAAACCATAGCCTTGACTAGGTGAACCTTTGTCGGCAATGTAATGTCTCTGCTTTTAATATGATGTCTAGGTTGGTCATAACTTTCTTTCCAAGGAGTAAGCGTCTTTTAATTTCATGGCTGCAATCACCATCTGCAATGATTTTGGAGCCCAGAAAAATAAAGTCAGCCACTGTTTCCACTGTTTCCCCATCTGTTTGCCATGAATCCTTCTCCCTACACTCTAGCAAATAAAAGAATGTATTTAAATTTTAGAAGAATTTGATGAAGTACACTCTTGGAAGGATCTGAAAGGAGGCATTAGGGCCAAAACAAGAGACATAACAGTTGTCACAACTGGAATCCTGCCAAGTCACTGGTAATGCAGGGAGTGAGCTGAGAATGCGCCATTTCCCAGGAAAGGAAGACTGCAGGGGCTCCCGGGAGGAGAAATGAGCTGTGCAAGCGCCACCGGGACTGGAGATCTACGGTGGGAGGGCATCTTCATTTTGTGTGTGTGTGCGTATACACGAGTACCTGTCATGTGTATGATTAGCTTGAAATTCACAGCAGGGTAAGATCAAACTAAATACATTTCTTCACCTGCTTCTGGAGGAGAACTTGGTCCACCTCATAAAGGAACAGGGATGAGGCTCCCTGACCTGCTCTGTAGGCACATCCCAGGATTTCCCTGGGTTACATCTAATCCCAGTAGGAAGAGTGGCTCTTAAACATCGTCTGCCCTCGGGCAAATTCCTGCTTCCCAGAGCAGTAAGAAAAGATAAATAACCCTGGCCTGTGCCTTCGCCTGGGGCACCTACAGCCACACGCCTCCCATACCCCCAGCCTTCAGGGTCCCCATTCTCAGCAGAGAGCAGTTACAGTTCAGCCCCCAGCTAGCGGGCTGCTCTAACGCAGGCGGGCGTCTTCTCACTGAAGCGTCACACCCATCCTGCGAGAGCTGCCTCTGCTGTTCCTACTTGACAAGGAAGCTGAAGCTCGCAGGCTAAGGTCACGCGCCACCAGTGGCAGAGCTGGTTGAGAACCCAGTTCGGTCCAAGGCCCCGCCCTCTCTCCCCTCGGCCTGGAGAAGGATCTGGACGCCTCCTCTCCAGACCAGGCTCTCCCCACCCCCGCCTCGCCCCCTCCCCGCAGCCCTGGGCCTACCTGCCTCCACGAACTTATCTGCCATCTCCTTCCGCACGGACTTGGTGATGTTGAAGTAGTCGTCGTCCTCGCCGATGCTCTGCAGGAAGAGCGGGATGTGCTGGAAGACCACGGCGTGCCGGGCAGGCGCGCTGCCCGCGGTGCGCAGCTGCTGGTCCAGCCAGTGGTCATGCTCCTGCTTCAGGGCGGGGCACCTGGAGGCGTCGTACAGGAACTGGGAGTTGAGAACGAGGAACAGGACACCCCCGACCCAGAAGCTAAAGTAGTCGTCTCCCCAAGTCCGCTGGAACTCCGCGATGGTCTCGGGGGTGGGGACGTTGCCCACGTCGTGGTTGCCGCTGACCAGCACCAGCGGGATGTCTCTGTCCACGTTCCTGAGTACCCGCTGCAGGTCCTCTGTCTGCTCCTTCCGCCAGGGCCTCCCTGCAAGAGAGGGCCCTGTTCTGAAACGGCCGAGGCTGTTCCTGCCTTAGCTAACATCAAGTAAGAGAGAATAATCTAGAAATCCACTCAACAGGACCCATGGAAACTACAAAGAGCAGTCATGCTAAAAACAAATCAATATGTGAGGTGGGGAACCTCTGTCCCCCTTCCCATGGACATTCAGCAGCTAGGTGGCCACGGACCCAAGGTTGCTGACTGAGCTGATGGTACAGGCTCATTCTAATTGTAAATATTAGTGAAGCTGGATTTCTACCTTTTAATTAGAAAATAAATAGAAATAGTTTCTGCCCTGCTTCAAGGGGTCATCAACTGCACCCCTGAGGTGTGTGGACACAGTTGTGAATGCTAATCTCCAACAACAGGTATTTAAGTTTTCTCTTTTTTCACAATACACATGACTCTGCAGACTGTGTGACCACCTTTATCGGAAAAATTTTTGAATCCAAATGGCTACATCAACTGGCCTGTGCAACCTGTCAAACCTCCCTCTTATGGAGGAAGACGTATTTTATATTCTACTGACAGTGTCTAGGGGCTTCCCAGGTAGCTCAGTGGCAAAGAGTCTGCCTGCAGTGCAGGAACTGCAGAAAGATGCAGGTTCAGTCCCTGGGTTGGGAAGATCCCCTGGAGGAAGGCATGGCAACCCACTCCAGTACACTTGCCTGGAGAATCCCATGGACAGAGGAGCCTGGCAGGCGACAGTCCACAGGGCTGCGAAGAGCTGGATACAACTGAAGTGACTTTCCACGCACACACGCACACAATAGTGTCTAAGAGAGCAGAGGCTCAGTGCCCTAAGGTGAAGCACGTTCCCCCTGGGACTCCAGAGTCACCATGGAGATGACTGTTTGGACAAAGAGTGAGGTTCCCCCCTCCCTCAGCTTGCTGGCTTCCAAACTCACTGTAATAATGTTTTAAAGCCTTAATAAATGGGTTTTGAAATGACCAATTTAACCTTGGATTTGTTTTTTTGTGTGTGTGCTAATATATTCAACAAATATTTATTGAGTACCCATGATGTGTAAGGTACTGACTTAGTTACCTGGGGGTGAGGTGTGGGTCAGAGACACAAACCCTTCCTTTCAAACTGGTCAGTCAGATAGTCTGTCAAGTAAATTACAGCAGCACACCTATCTGTATCAGATAGTACTAAAAATGATTGAGAAGACCAGAGTGGGGAAAGAACAGAATTCCTGATAGTCCTCGGGACTAAGCTCAGCATCCTGCAAAGACAGCAAAGAGAAACAGTGAAGAAAGCAGCCCACCTTCACAAGGGATGATTAAAAACTCACCTGAAAAATCCTGCCACGAGCAGATGAAAACTATACCCCACATTCCATTTCCATCATGAATTAAAAAGAAAGCAGAAAAATCTTTACAAAGCAATTACAGCTAAGACCATAAAGCAGAAGTATAGTCTAGAAGGTCAGAAAAAAGGCAGATGTGAAATAGGAACTGCTAGAACTCAGAGCCTGTTGGGCTACTGACCTCCATGGGGTCACAGAACAGTCGGACATGACTTGGAGAGAGAGAGAGAGAGAGAGAGAGAGAGAGAACCAACTCAGGCAAGAAAGAGAGGGAAAAGACAAAGTCATTTCAGCAATTACAACCACAAGGAGATTAGCAGTAGTGAACTTTTCTTTGCTGTTAGGTCACTAAGTCATCTCTGACTCTGTGACACTATGGGATTTCCCAGGCAAGGGTACTGGAGTGGGCTGTCGTTTCCTCCTCCAGGGGATCTTCGCAACCCAGGGATCAGACCCGCATCTCCTGCTTGGCAGGTGGATTCTTTACCACTAAGCCACCTGGGAAGCCCCGAGATTTCCTTTATGGCCAAGTATAGGCCTGCTTTTCTAAATATCCCATGAGAGTATGTAAAGAATGTGCATTCTCTAACTGTTGAACATGGAGTCCCTCATATTTCCACTCAATCAAATGTGTTAATGGGGTGATTCAAATCTTCTGTGTCATTATTCTTTGCTTTTGGCCTACTGAATCTATATCAGTTTCTGAAAGATTTGGTTAGGTCCTACTGTAATTATGGATCAATCCATTTCTCCTTATAATTCTGCCAAGTCTAGTGTTCACTTACTTTTAGCTATGTTGTTAGATGTTTCAGAGTTCAGAATTCCCATATCTCACAGAAATATTTTTATGTTTAATCCTAATAAAATACATTTTAAAAAAAGAAACAGGTAGATCTATATTGATGTTCTGGAAAGATCTGTAATATAAATTAAATTAAAAAGGAAAGACATAGAGGGGTAAAAATTACACATGTTTTAGAAATTCTTATACATATTCATATCTTATGGATAGAACTTTTCCAAGGATACAAAGGAAACTATTAACTCCAGTTAAAGCTAGGAAACAGAAGTGGGAAGTGAAGGAAACTTTCATATTTGGTTTTAAACCCTTTATACTATATTTTAAAAGTTCCTTCCTTTCTTCCTCACTTTTTGCAAGCTTATGTATCATTTTCATTTTTAAAAGAATTAAATTTTAGGGCTTCCCTGATGGCTCAGGGGTAAAAATCTGTCTGCCAATGCAGGAGACATGGGCTTGATACCTGGTCTGGGAATATTCCACATGCTGTGTAACAACTAAGCCTGTGCCTGACAACTATTTAGCCTGTGCTCTAGAGGCCAGGAACTGCAACTACTGAGCCCATGTGCTGCAATTACTGAAGCCTGTGTGCTCTAGAGCCTACGTTCTGCAACGAGAGAGGCCGTCACAATGAGAAATGCTCACACCGCAACTAGAGAGTAGCCCCTGCTCCCCACAACTAGCAACAAAGACCAGTACAGCCAAAAATAAATAAATAAATTTTTTTTAAAAATTAGAATTTTAAAAGCTGTTTTCTTGTGTTCACCTGTGGCTGATTCATGTCAATGTATGGCAAAACAAATACAGTATTGTAATTAAAAAAATAAATAAATAAATAAAAATTAAAAAAAAAAAAATCCTTAGCTCCGGGATCCTAAGGATGAAAGAAGATTCGGGGAGGCCAGTCAGGCGGCTGTATTTCCAGTGGATTGCAATCTTGGGGTGAGTGGAATTTTCTGGAGAAAGGCTGGCTGACCCACAGTAAGAGCTCAGGTGAGGAGAAGAGCAGGTCCTGCCTGGCAATGCGGACCAGGAAGCCTCTCCCTCGGTGGTGCTGGGGATTTGCCTGTAGCCAGCATCTGCCTTGTCACTAGTCTGGCCTGACTCTGAGGCTCCTGATTTGAAGAGGCCATTGACTGACGTTGCTTCCTTAGCTAACCTTGGACTGTGCTGTGTTGATTCTAATGCCCTCTAATACCCCAGAGGTCAGCTCTTTTACCAAGTGAACAGACTGCTGGTTACAGAGGATGAATCCTTTACGACTTTGAATGGGATAAACCATCTCAAAAGGACTCTGAATCAAGAGCAATTTATCACTACTTTCCATAATCTATTTCCTAAAAGACTCCAAAGCCACCACAACTGTCTCCTTTCCATTGACTTGGGGATATTTTCTGACACTCAACACTAGCCAATATTTACTGAGTGCTTATTCCAGGCCAGGCACTGTTCTAAAAACTGTTCGAGTATAAACTCAGTTGACAACCAGTGAGGGACTTGAACTTAGCGCTCCAGCTATGAGTGTGGGCTCTCATTACAGCATCCTGATCCATAGGACGAGGACTTTATAATACACTGGAGTGAAGAATCTCTCCCGTTCTGGATTTTCAAAAGACATTTCATCACAGTGCTTCACACACGGCCTAAGCCAGACACAAAGAATGTTTAAGCAGCTAAAGACCATGCACAGAGACGTTCAATGTGAGCACCTCAAACAAATGACTGGATTCAAAACTTGGAAAGGAGGCCTTGTCTAGAAAGCAATTTATAGTGAAGAGCTGTGAATTATATATAATAATAGGTATACTTCAATAGCTATAAAATATATGTAATAATAGTGTCTGTTTGTTTCCAAACTTCAGAAGGATGCTGCTCTTGGACAATCACAAATAATCCCCAATAACCTGTTAAAACACATGAAGCCCATCTTCCTGGATCCCCTCAATCAGAACCAAGTCTCTCAATGGATAAAGAAGATGTGGTGTGTGTACAGACACACACACACACACACAATGGAGTATTACTCAGTCATAAAACAGAATGAAATAATGCGATTTGTAGCAACATGGATGAAAACGGAGTGTCATACTAAACAAAACAAGTCAGACCAAGAGGGAGAAATATCATATGACATTCCCCATACTTGGACTCTAAAAAGAAATGACACAAATGAACGTACCTTCAAAACAGAAATAATCACAGACTTAGAAAATGAACTTGTGCTTGCCAGGGAGAAGGGATAATTAGGGAGTTTAGGAAGGTCATGTACACACTGCTATGTTAAAAATGGATAACCAACAATGGCCTATTGTATAGCACATGGAACTCTACTCAATGTTATGTGCCCACCTGGATGAGAGGGGGCTGGGAGGACAATGGATACATGTCTATGTATGGCTGAGCCCTGCAGCTATCCACCTGAAACTATCACAACATTGTTAATCAGCTATACCCCAATACTGCCTCTTATCTTTATCCATCAGAGGGCAGACATAATGAAAACCACAATCACAAAAAAATAACCAAACTGATCACATGGGTCACAGCCTTGTCTAACTCAATGAAACTATGAGCCATGCTATGTAGGGCCACCCAAGAAGGACAAGTCATGGTGGAGAGTTGTGTCAAAATGTGGTCCACTGGAGAATGCACTGGTAAAACATTTCAGTATTCCTGCCTTGAGAACCCCATGAATAGTATGAAAAGGCAAAAAGATATGACACTGAAAGATGAACTCCCCAGGTCAGTAGGTGCCCAATATACTACTGGAAAAGGGCAGAGAAATAGCTCCAGAAAGAATGAAGAGACGGAGCCAAAGCAAAAACAATGGCCAGTTGTGGATGTGACTGGTGATAGAAATAAAGTCTGATGCTGTAAAGAACAATATTCAACAGGAACCTGGAATGTTAGGTCCATTAATCAAGGCAAATTGGAAGTGGTCAAACAGGAGATGGCAAGAAAGAACATGGACATACTAGGAATCAGTGAACTAAAACGGACTGGAATGGGCGAATTTAATTCAGATGACCATTATATCTACCACTGTCGGCAAGAATCCCTTAGAAGAAAGGAAGTAGCCCTCATAGTCAACTAAAGAGTCTGAAATGCAGTACTTGGGTGCAGTCTCAAAAATGACAGAATGATCTCTCTTTGTTTCCAAGGTAAACCATTCAAATATCACAGTAATCCAGGTCTATGCCCCAACCACTAATGTTGAAGAAGCTGAATGGTTCTATGGAGACCTACAAGACCTTCTGGAACTAACACACAAAAAAAGATGTCCTTTTCATCATAGGGGACTGGAACGCAAAAGCAAGAAGTCAAGAGATACCTGGAGTAACAGGCAAGTATGGTCTTAGAGTACAAAATGAAGCAGGGCAAAGGCTAATAGAGTTTTGCCAAGAGAACACACTGGTCATAGGAAACACCCTCTTCCAACAACACAAAAGACAACTCTACACGTAGATATCATCAGATTGTCAATACCGAAATCAGACTGATTATATTCACTGTAGCTGAAGATGGAAAAGCTCTATACAGCCAGCAAAAACAAGACCAGGAGCTGACTGTGGCTCAGATAATAAACTCCTTATTGCCAAGTTCAGACATAATTTGAAAAAAGTAGGGAAAACAACAAGGATATTCCAAAGGAAAGTGAAAGCAATAGTTATTCAGTTGTGTCCGACTCTTTACAACCTGAAATTCTCTTGCTTTTTCTATGATCAAATGGATACTGGCAACTTGCTCTCTGGTTCCTCTGCCTTTTCTAAATCCAGCTTGAACATCTGGAAGTTCTCGATTCACTGGAGTGGGTAGCCTTTCCCTTCTCTGAAGGATCTTCCCAACCTATTTAGGTATGACCTAAATCAAATCCATTATGATTATACAGTGGATGTAACAAATAGATTCAAGGGATTAGATTTGATAGACAAGAGTGCTTGAAGAACTACAGATGGAGGTTCATAAGACTGTACAGGAGGCAGTGATCAAAATTATCCCCAAGAAAAAGAAATGCAAAAGGCAAAATGGTTGTCTGAGGAGGCCTTACAATTAGCTGGGAAAAGAAGAGAAGCAAAAAGCAAAGAAGAAAAGGAAAGATACCCATCTGAATGCAGAGTTCCAAAGAACAGCAAGAAGAGATAAGAAAGCCTTCTTCAGTGATCAATGCAAAGAAATAGAGGAAAACAACAGAATGGGAAAGAGTAGAGATCTCTTCAAGAAAATTAGAGATACCAAGGGAACATTTCATGCAAAGATGGGCTCAATAAAGGACAGAAATGGTATGGACCTAACAGAAGCAAAAGATATTAAGAAGAGGTGACAAGAATACACGGAAGATCTTCATGACCCAGATAACCATGATGGTGTGATCACTCAGACATTCTGGGGTGCCAAGTTAAGTGGGCCTTAGGAAGCATTACTATGAACAAAGTTAGTGGAGGTGATGGAATTCCAGTTGAGCTATTTCAAATTCTCGAAGATGATGCTGTGAAAGTGCTGTACTTAATATTTCAGCAAAATTGGAAAACTCAGCAGTGGCCACAGGACTGGAAAAGGTCCATTTTCATTCCAGTCCCTAAGACAGTCAATGACAAAGAATGTTCACACTGTCACACAATTGCACTCATCTCACAAACTAGCAAAGTAATGCTCAAAATTCTCCAAGCTAGGCTACAACTGTACATGAACCAAGAACTTCCAGATGTTCAAGTCGGATTTTAAAAGGCAGAGGAACCAGAGAGCAAATTGCCAACATCCACTGGATCATAGAAAAAGCAAGAGAATTTCAAGAAAAACATCTACCTCTGCCTCATTTACTATGCTAAAGCTTTGACTGTGTGGATCACAACAAACTGTGGAAAATCTCTTAAAGAGAGGGGAATACCAAACCACCTTACCTGCGTCCTGAGAAATCTGTATGCAAGTCAAGAAGCAACAGTCAGAACTGGATATGGAACAATGGACTGGTTCCAAATTGGGAAAGGAGTACATCAAGACTGTACCCTACTTATTTAACTTATATGCAGAGTACATCATGTGAAATACTCCGCTGGATGAAGCAAAAGCTGGAATCAAGATTTCTGGAAAAAATATCAATAACCTCAGATACGCAGATGACACCACACTTATAGCAGAAAGCAAACAGGAACTGAAAAGCCTCTTGATGAAAGTAAAAGAGGAGAGTGAAAAAGTTGGCTTAAAACTCAACATTCAAAAACGAAGATCATGGCATCTGGTTCCATCATTTCATGGCAAACTGACTGGGAAATAATGGAAACAGTGACAGACTTTATTTTCTTGGGCTCCAAAATCACTGCAGATGGTGACTGCAGCCATGAAATTAAAAGACGCTTGCTCCTTGGAAAAAAAGCTATGACCAGCCTAGACAGCATATTAGAAAGCAGAGACATTACTTTGCCAACAAAGGTCTATCTAGTCAAAGCTATGGTTTTTCCAGTAGTTATGTATGGATGTAAGAGTTGGACGGTAAAGAAAGCCGAGCACCAAAGAATTGGAGCTTTTGAACTGTGGTGTTGGAGATGACTCTTGAGTTCCTTGGGCTACAAGATCAAACCAGTCGATTCTAAAGGAAATCAGTCCTGAATATTCATTGGAAGGATTGATGCTGAAGCTCCAATACTTTGGCCACCTGATGCGAAGAGCTGACTCGTTGGAAAAGACCCTGATGCTGAGAAAGATTGAAGACAAGAGGAGAAGGAGACGACAGAGGATGGGATGGTTGGATGGCATCACCAACTCAATGGACAAGAGTTTGAGCGAGTTCTAGGAGTTGGTGAGGGACAGGGAAGTCTGGCATGCTGCAGTCCATGGGACTGCGAAGAATAGGACACGACTGAGCGACTGAACTGAAATGATACCCCAATACAAAATTAAAAGTTTAAAGTTTGAAGAAAAAAAAAAAAGATGAGCCTCTCTTGTGCAGCTTTTTCCAGGACTTTCTATACCCCCACCTGGAGGCAATGTGTTGATATGGAGTCTATGGGTTTGGACCTTGGCTCTTGCCCTTTACAAGAGCCTTGTGTGGCCTTGACTGAGTCACCCAGGTCCTCTGAGCCTTGGCCTCATCATGTGAGAAATGGGAATGAAAATTCCCACACCTCAGGGAAGCTGTAAGAATTCCTACCATATTGATTCCAGACTTTGGTACAAACAGGTATGCAAAATGTTATCTGTCTTCCCTCTAGCCTCAGACCTGAATGTATTAATTCTTCCCTCTTTATCAGTAACCCAACTGTGTACACATAGCAATCAGTATATCATTTTTTGGTACTTCCCTGGAGGTCCAGTGCTTAGGACTCCATGCTTCCACTGCATGGGGCATGGGTTCCATCCCTGGTTGGAGAACTAAGATTCCAGAAGCCAGGCAGTGTGGCCAAAAGGGGAAAGAAAATCATTTCTGAAGGAATGAAAACATTCTCCAGGAATGTGAATAAATTTTAGGTAAGAATTTCAAAGTGAAAGAGTAAATTCTATATGGTAAAAACCCAAGTTGAGTGAAAACATCTGCATTTTGCTAAACATGCTCATTTGTGGATGTCAGAATTTTCTTTAGGGTCAGAACAACAATACCCTAGAATTAACATAGCTTATAGCACACCTTAGCACAGCTTCCTAAAAAAGTCATAATATTGCAGCAAAGCCCAAAGCCAAGCCTCACAAACACCAGGAGGAGAAAAAAAAAAAGGAAACCTGGCCAAGGATCTAGAGTGCCTGTGAGATGTTTATTAAGCAAGGCTCTGTGCTTTACCAAGAAGACAGGAAGTGAGGTAGAAAAACAAAAGACACTGGTTAAAGAAGAACTGTAACAAATGACTCAAAGAGAGAAGAAGGATTGTTCTGGGCTGGAACTGGATGAGGGGCATCTGCTGAGAAGTGGGTATAGAAACCCACTGAGCAAACAGACACCCGAGGTCAGCACACACCTGCTGCATGCAAAGGGCAACTCTGCATGGGACTGGCAAGGGCAGCGTGGAGAGCTAAAGTGCGCTTGAAATACTTTTCTTAAAAGTTTAATGCAATAAATTAAAATAAAACCAGGAGGTAAAGAATGTTATAAAATGATAACAAAATACTATTTATACCATTTATTGACTTCAAACTTTTAACATGATGTGGTACTATGAAATGTGTAACTAATTATTGTCAGTATTCATCAAAGAAGAGATTATCTTGTCTTCAGATCAGCCTTAAAATACATTGATAAAACCTCTGAGCTAAAGAGAAATAGACATCCTTTACTGGATAAAGGACATCCATAAAAACCTAAAGCCAACATATACTTAATGCTTTATGACTAGGAACCAGGCAAGAATATCTGCCTTCATCACATGTGTGCAACATCATATTGGAAGTGCTAACCAGTGTGATATGGTAAGAAAAAAAATTAAAAATCATACAGATTGGAAAAGAAGAAATAAAATCATCTGTTCTCAGAAAATATGACTGTCTCCACAGAAGAATCCCAAGAAATCTTGAAAGAAAAAAGCCTCTTAAAATTGATCAGGGAAATTAGCTTGGTTATTGTATGAAAAATCAACAAATAAAAATTAACTTTATTTCTATATACTGGCAATGAAGAAATGAAGGTATAAGTAGAAGGATTTAAGAGATATTTAGGAGGTATAAACTAGAGAAATCTTTGCTGTATTGACTACACGAAGGAGAAGGATTCAAACATAATTCCCAGACATCTGAGCAACTAGGTTACCCATGTCATTTATTGAAATGGAAAAGACTAGTATAAACTAGAGGAATCTTTGCTGTATTGACTACACGAAGAAGGATTCAAACATAATTCCCAGACATCTGAGCAAGTAGAAGGTTAGCCATGTCATTTATTGACATAGAAAAGATGAGGGAAGAAATAGAGATAAAAATCTAAAGCTTTTTTCAATATAAAATTTGATGTATTGGTACAGGTAACATAAGAAAAAATAGACAAATTAGACTACATGACAATTAAAAACTTTTGTACATCAAAAAACATCAACAGAATAAAAAGACAACCTACAGAATGGCAGAAAATATTTTCAACTTATGTATCAGATAAGGTACAATATCCAGAATATATATACATATAACTCCTAAAACTCAACCACAACAAACAGCCTGACACAAGAGTAGGTAAAGGACTCAAGCGACACCTTCAAAGAGGATATAAAAATGGGCTATAGACCCGTGAAAAGATGCTCAACATCACTAGTCATTCAGCTCACTCGCTCAGTCATGTCCAACTCTTTGTGACCCCATGGACTGAGGCACACCAGGCTTCTCTATCACCAGCAACAATTTTCATAGTGGCATTATTCACCATAGTTAAAACATGGAAACCCAAATGTCCATCAGTGAATGAGTTCAGTTCAGTTCAGCCACTCAGTTGTGTCCGACTCTTGGTGACCCCATGAACTGCAGCACGCCAGGCCTCCCTGTCCATCACCAACTCCCGGAGTTTACCCAAACTCATGTCCATTGAGTCAGTGATGCTATCCATCCATCTCATCCTCTGTCTTCCCCTTCTCTTCCTGCCTTCAATCTTTCCCAACATCAGGGTCTTTTCAAATAAGTCAGCTCTTTGCATCAGGTGGCCAAAATATTGGAGTTTCAGCTTCAACATCGTTCCTTCCAAAGAACACCCAGGACTGATTTCCTTTAGGATGGACTGGCTGGATCTCCTTGCAGTCCAAGGGACTCTCAAGAGTCTTCTCCAACACCACAGTTCAAAAGCATCAATTCTTCAGTGCTCAGCTTTCTTTATAGTCCAACTCTCACATCCATATAAGACCACTGGAATCAGAATGTGGTATATACACACAATTCAGCTTTAAAAAGGAAGGAACTTCTAACATAAGTTACAGCATGGAACAGTCTTGAGGACATTATGCTAAGGATAACTTGCCAATGACAAAAAGACAAATATTATGATTCCATTTATATACTGGAGTTGGCATTTCAAGCCAAAGCACAGGTAGGCTCTGAATTTAGAGTCTGCCTCTGTGAGGGGTGCCCTTTGCATAGGATCCCTTCTCAGCCTCAGTTCTCCTAGCCCTTAAAATGGAAATTTTATCACCTCTTTTATGGAGATGCATAAGATAAATGAGATCATGCCTTAAGTGCCCGATGTGCAGTGTGTGTTCACCTGCCTATCTCTGAGCCCTAACCCTCTCCCCGCCCAGCCCTCGCAGTAATAAGGTGAGGAGGCAGGGTATGAGACCTCAGGTCATCTTAGATCTCCCTGGCATCCTCCTCATTCTCAGGCTTAGGCCACTGGCTCTGCTGCTGTCCCCCGAGCTGTGCAGGAAAGGACAGCACACATGTGCATGCTGACACCCTGGCACGTGAGTGGGGAGACGAGCCAGCTCGCCTTTACCTGGCAATTTGTGATGTCTGGAGGCCACGTGGCACTGGTGAAAGATGGATGAATGGATGGACAATGCTAAGACCCTGGTACTGAGGGAGAGCCCTGCCAAAGACAAGAACTTCCAATGCCAGCCCCCAAGATCTCTGGAAATACCATCACAGGTGGCCCTTTGTCATATGAAGGTTAAGGTTAGTATCACGAACCGAAACTCTTTACGGGGCCCAGTTAGAAATAAATTCATTATATCTAGTGTCCAAGCAATTCCATTTGTAAGAATTTATCATACAGAAATATACTCGTGCGTAAGACATGACTATTCACTGTAGTATCATTTGAAAAGTCAAAGTGTTAGCCCCCTCAGTTGTGTCTGACTCTTTGCAATCCCATGGACTGCAGCCCATGAGGCTTCTCTGGCCATGGAATTCTCCAGGCAAGAATACTGGAGTTGGTAGCCATTCCCCCTCCAGAGGATCTTCCTGACCCAGGGATCAAACCCAGGTCTCCCACATTGCAGACAGATTCTTTACCATCTGAGCCACTAGAAAGTATCATTTGAGAAGATATAAAAATGTGAAATGACTTAAATGTTCATCAACAGAGAGTGTGTCTTTACTATGGAATAAAGAACAGGTAAATGTGTATAATATAAATGTATATTTGTGTATAAATATGTAATATAAATATATAATAAACAGGTAAGTAAATATATACTGCTAAGACTTGTGAAAATATGGCTTGGGCAGAGAAGTTAGGTGAAAACAGTTAAATTGCAAAAACTAGTATATGTAATTCTGTTTAAGATAAGTCAATAATTTGTATATTCAGAGAAAAACATTTCTGGAAAAATATGGACAAACTATTAATAGTAATTATCTGTGGGGGACTGGAATGACAGAAATCATTTCAGTTTCCTGTGAAGCCTGAATTCTTATAATGGCCATGAATTACTTTTATAATCAGAAAAACAATCAAGACATTTAAAACATAATAAATGCACCAGAATTAGATCTTGTTGAGTAAACAAATATAATTTTAATGGGAAGAAATATAAAACAAACGACAAGGCCAATGTGTAAGACAAGTTCTTCACTCTCAGAAAGAAAGAAAGTAGAGAAAAGACCAGGAAGGTGTTTTATAAAAATTATTTTTACTTCATAAAACAGAATCTAACAATATGTGGTCCCGAGTAGCTGCCTTCTTTCACTTATCAGCATTTTCAAGGCTCATTCATGTTCTGGCGGACATGACTCCATTCAGTGCTCCATTCCTCTACTGCTGAATGATATTCTACTGCACAGAGATACTTTGTTGACTTTATCCATTCTCAGTTGAGGAACATAAGGACCATTTCCACTTCTTGGCTAGCATGAGTAATGCTGCTATAAACAACTATAAACAAGTGTTTGTGTGGACGTATGCTTTCCTTTCTCTTGGGTATTTCTCTAGGAGTGAAACTGCTGGATCATATGGTAACTGTATTGTTAATCATTTAAATAACTGCCAGACTGTCTCCCAAAACATCGTTTTACATTTTACATTCCTACCAGCAATGTACAAGGCTCCTAATAATTTACAATACAATATTGTCTTTTGGTCAGAGCCACCCTAGTGGGTATAAAGTGGAATCTCATTGTGGTTTTTATTTGCATGTACCTAATGACTAATGATATGGAACACCTTTCTACGTGCTTATTGGCCATTAGTCCATCTTCTTTGAAGAAATGTTTATTGAGATCCTTTGCCCATCTTTAAGTTGTATTATTTGCTTTTTCATTACTGAATTGTAAGAGCTCTTTATATATATATCTCTCTCTATATATATATATCTAAGGATACTAGCCCTTTATCAGATATATAATTTCCAAGTATTTTCTCCTTTCCATGGTTTAACTGTTTTTCCACTTTCTTGATAATGTCCTTTGAAGTACAAAAGTTTTCAAGTTTGATAAAGTACAATTTACTTTTTTTTTTTTTTTGGTCATTTTTGCTTTTAGTATTATATCTAAGAAATCACTGTCTAATACAAAGTTATGAAGGTGTATGCCTATGTTTTCTTCTAAGAGTTTTACGGTGTTAGCTTTTATTTGGTCTTTAATACATTTTGAGATAATTTTTGTATATGGTGTTAAGGCAGGGGTCCAAATCTAGCCTTCTGCATATGAATATTCAAGTGTATCCACCACACCATTTTAAAGATTATCCTTTCCTCCACTGAATTGTCTTGGCAACCTTGTCAGAAATCAGTTGACCCTAAATGTGAGGGCTTGCTCCTAGACTCTCAATTCTATACTTCTGATACCTATCCTTATGCCGGTGCCACACTGTTTTGATTACCATACCTTTCTAGTAAGCTTAAAATGAGGAAGTATGACTCCTCTGATTTTGTCCTTCTTTTTTAAGGTTGTTCTGGCTATTCTGGGTCTCCTGAGTTTCCAAGTGAGTGGTAACTGCAGAATCAAGGGGAGCTAAGATCAAGGTCTACCATTCAGGAAACATATAGCTTTTAAGGAAAGCCTGTCTGAGTTTCTGTCATTGCAGACACCCCCACAGCCATACTGTTCTGGGGCTGGACTGTGACCCAGGAGGTTGGCCCATGCCCTGAAATCAAAGGTGATACGTGCTTCTAAAACAACGTCCTGACCCCCTGTGCACCTGTACTACAGAAATGAGGGAGGCAGTGAGGGTGTGGGCGCCCTGGCGTGTTCCAGCAAGGGGCACCATGTTAGGAGGACCATGTCCTCAAGAAGATTCATCTGCCCAAAGCAGCTGGGAGGGGCTTAGAAGGAAGCAAATGGAGGAAGAGGGGCTGACGGAGAGGTGATTTTGTTTTTCAGCCCAGAGGTAATAAAGATTGGAATAGGGCTGTGATACTAGAAATGGCCAGAAAGGAGGCTGTAAAAATACATGTAAGCTATATCCTGTTTGAATAAGAAAATGTGGAAGAGAAAGACGTTTTGCCATTAACTGGACTTGGAGCTGCTGACCAGGATCTTACATGAGTTATTTTTCTCTCCAAAGTGATCCTCTATCTGGTATTTGTCTTCTTTAGAGCCAATCCTGGTGCTATAAGTTCTATACATACATAATGATAAAATATTCAGTTTAACAAAAGGCTGAGGGGCACTTGGTATACGTAAAACATCGCTTAAGGCTGATGCTGTTAAAAGACAAAACAATACCATGTCTAAGAGCACAGAAGCTCCTGGACGGTTACAACCAAGTCCCCTCTGAAGAAGGAATGAGCACGATTCATTTCTGCTTGCAGCTTCCTGGGTGCCAGATGCATGAAAAGCTCTTACTTAGAATGAATGTCTCTTTCATATTTATTTATTTTTGGCTGCACCGGGTCTTTGCTGTCGCACTTGGGACTTTCTTGAGTTGCAGGGAGTGGGAACTGCTCTCTAGTTGTGGAGAGTGGGCTTCTCGTTGCAGTGGCTTTTCTTGTGGTGCACAGGCTTAGCTGCCCCCAGGCACGTGGGATCTTCCCAGACCAGGGATTGAATCTGTTTCCCCTGCACTGGCAAGTGGATTCTTACCTACCAGACCACCAGGAAAGTCCCAAGTGCTTCTTTTTACTTCAAGATTTAACTTTATAATCTGAATTCTGGCACTGGCAGCTCTGTCCCTCAATCACTGGTTCCAATTTGGGATTTTAAATACACAACCTAATGAAAAGTTAATAGGAGATTCACAGTGAAACTTCAAATATAGTCACTGTTCTTTCAAAGACAGAGGCAAAAATCTAAAAAGGCCCAAGCATTGCAAGGCTAGAAGAAATTATTTGTCTTCAGCTAAATATTTCTTTGATGCACATCTGCTGTCCTACTGTGTGCTAGGTCATGGTCACACCAGAAAAAGCAAGATGTTATCTTTGTTCTCATGGAGCTCAAAGTCTGGAGGGGGCAGACAACAGCCATATGGCATCACGTGAGTTGTGAAGTTTGTGATGAGAGGAGCACTGAGCCCTGGGGAAGCACAGCGTGGAGGTAACTGATTAGTCGGGAGGTATTCGAGAGCCTGCCCAAAGGAAGCAAATGAAATATCAATAGGCTTAGGAAGAATCAGTGCCTGCTGAAGGTGGGGAGGGGGCTTCCCATGCGGTGCAGGGGTAAAGCATGCACCTGCCAATGCCAGAGATGCAGAGGCGTGGGTTTGCCCCGTGTCGGGAAGGCCCCCTGGAGTGCACGCTTGCGTGCTCAGTTGCTTCAGTCATGTCTGACTCTTTGTGACCCCGTGGCCCCCATGGGGGTAGCCTGCCAGGCTCCTCTGTCCATGGGATTTTCCAGGCAAGAATACTGGAGTGGCTGCTATGCCCTTCTCTAGGGAATCTTCCGGACCCAAGGATCGAACCCGAGTCTCCTGTGTCTCCGGTGTTTTGCAGGTGGATTCCTCACTGCTGAGTCACAGGGGAAGCCCATCCCCTACGGTGGGAAATGGCAACCCACTTCAGTGTTCTTGCCTGGAGATTTCCGAGGCAAAGGGAAGAGCAGGGTGAAGGCAGAGGCCAGAAGGAGAACCTAGTGCCTGTTGGGAAGCTGAACAGTGAAGACTGTACAAGCCAAAGCAGATGCTGGGAGGGTCCGTTCTGTACTCAGCACTGAGCCAAGCACTTTACACAGATGATCTCATCAGCTCCTATGGGACCCCTATGGGGTGGAATTAACAGAAAAAATGAGGAAACTGAGGCACAGCTGAGGACCTCACTCCAGATCACAGGGTTCACAGCTGGCACAGTTGGATTTTAACCCAGGTAGGGATATCAGATAAAATACAGGTTGCCAAAGTTACATGTGGATTGCAAATATGTGATTGGGGGGCGGGGGTGGTGGTGGGGGTGGTGGGGGTGTGGAGATTACGTCCCATGCAGTATTTATATTCCTGTATTTTTATTTACTAAATCTGGCAAGCCTAAACTTAGATCCCGGCTGGGTTAACCCAGCCTGACTCCAGAACCTGTGTTCTCAGCTAGGACTGGGAAAGGGTGCAAACACCATCTCCTGGTCAGTGCCAAGAGCAGATGCAGGCAAACACAATCAGGGAAGAGAGAAGGAACTCCGTGTGTTTCTACGTTGAGATTCAAGACGATGATTTCAGGCCCAATCCTTGAAACAACTAGCTCGACCACATTCTTCTCAATGTGTTATTCATCCAATTAGCAACAATCAAAAAGTGTTAATACTGCACTTTGTTGGTGAGGGCACAGGTAAACGGCTTCTCTTAGCATGTTGGCTGGAGTGTAAATGGTTTCCTTTATTCAAATTTGACGACCTGAGTACATCCTGACTGTAACATTTTAACACTGGAGAATTTTCCCAACACTGTGTGCAAAAAAAAAAAAAAGGACAAACAATTTTACTGCAGCCCGTTTGTAAGAGCATAGCAGGGCTTGGAGCTGGAAGAGCGTGAATGCAGGATTTAAGAGGGAACTCACCCCTGGGTCTGTTGAAGTGTTGGCCCTGCATTAGCACAATCCTGAAAGCAAGTGCCTCCTTAAATTCTGTTCTCTAGATGGCTCCTTTGTTTCACAGGTCCCCCAGTCCTGCAGCCTATCATCACTGACAATCTAAGGGAACACAGACAGGAGACCGGGTAAATAGATAACAGTGAACCTATATAATGAAATACCATGTAGCCACACAAAAAATAAGATAGACTTGTCTACACTATGGGAAAAAATAAGATGAAGACTTTGTGTGTAATTTGCTACCTTTTATGCAAAAAAGGAGAAATATATACATACACATGTGCATACGTGTCGTTGTTTAGTCACTAAGTCATGACTGACCCCATGGACTGTAGCCTCGCCAAGCTCCTCTGTCCGTGGGATTTCCCAGGCAAGAATACTGGGTTGCCATTTCCTTCTCCAGGGGATCTTACTGACCCAAGGATCGAACCTATGTTTCCTGCATTTCAAGTGGGTTCTTTACCACTGAGCCACCAAGGAAGACTGTACATATATTATTATATCTTAAAAATTGGTTTTGTGTGTTGCCTCTAAGGAGGGAAAGTGGGTTAGGAGGGGACCTTTTATACATTCTTTTGTAACTTTTGAATGCTGGTCCATATAAATATATTCGGTGGGAGAAAGCGAGGGTGGGATAATTTGAGACATCAGGATTGAAACATATATTACCAATATAAACCAGATGACCAGTGCAAGTTCGATGGATGAAGCAGGGCACCAAAAGGGAAAACCCAGAGAGATAGGGTGGGGAGAGAGGTGCAAGGGAGGTCCAGGATCGGGGGGACACATGTATACTCATGGCTGATTTATGTGCAGTTCAGTTGCTGTCGTGTCCGACTCATTGTGACCCTCTGAATCGCAGCACGCCAGACCCCTGTCCATCACCAACTCCCAGAGTTCAGTCAGACTCACGTCCATCGAGTCAGTGATGCCATCCAGCCATCTCATCCTCTGTCGTCCCCTTCTCCTCTTGCCCCCAATCCCTCCCAGCATCAGAGTCTTTTCCAATGAGTCAACTCTTCACATGAGGTGGCCAAAGTTGCTATATGGCAAACGCCATCACAATATTGTAATTATCCTCCAATTAAAATTAATTCAAAAAACAAAATGTAAGATTATGAAAATAAAATTTAAGTAAAAATATGCCTAGAAATGTACTTGGAAACTGACAGTTGTCTCTGGTAAGAAAACTGTCATGGGACGGGGGGTGAGTGGGGGAAGATGACTAATTTACCCATTACTTACACACATACAGGATTTGATCCCCTCCCTCATACGAACATATTACCTTAAAAATTGAACATATAACAAATTGCATGTATGTTAATTACATATACATTACACTGCCTGTGCAGACACACACACTCTTGTATATGTTTCTAATCAGAAAGTCATTAGAAGCGAACAAAACTAGATGCCTTTATACAGATGCTAGACAAGCCCAAACAAAAGCCCAAATGTAGGTTTGGCAAGTATCTGGCATCATTTATCTCCCCAGGGGTGGCACCAGAGCCACTGATAAGAGCAGTGTAGGACCAGGCTTTTCTCATCTGTGGAGAAGGAAGCCTTTGCCCTAAAAACCGAGAATGTTGGATTCTCTTCCGTATTCTTCTCAACTGTCCCTGATAGCAGACACCCATGTGTGTCCTGGCTTCAGCCGCTAGCAAGTCCTTCTCAAAGAGGTTTTCTGTGTCTGTGTGCTCAGCACTCTCTCCCAGGGATCTGTGTTTAGGCTAAAGAACCTCCTTCTTCTCTAAATTTCTGACATTAACTTGGGTTTTCAATTTTATGCAGGTCTATCAAAGCTCAGTTTACAGCTCAACACGATCAAACAAAATTACTGGTTGTTATTAGGACAAAACACAATTAAATTCTTTGGGGCATGATAGATTAAAAGTAAACATCAGAATGTACGTGGGATAGCTATTTGTGGAATACTGCCATAATATCTCAGAGGCAATGGTTAAAAACCCTTGGAAGGAGGAGATGAACTCTTGGTCATGTAGCTTTTCTTAGGATTTCAATGCATTACGATTTATTGTTTATTGAGAACCTGAGTGGTTACTTCATTTCCAAGAATCCAGGTGTACACGTCACTGACATTTTCCCCCAGACTAGGGTTCCACCTCCTAAAGGGAAAATAATCACCATGCGTCATGTAAAGTTTATCTCAACCAGAAGTGTAGGCAGACACTGCAGAAATTTTTGTGCTTACCTGCCAAGCACAAAACATCATGATCATATACATTTCTTTTCCCCTTTGGGGGAAAAGAGAAACAGAAGCTGCTGCAAAGCGCTGGAGAATATAACCAGGTTACAGAAAAGACAGAACAAGAAACAAGCACCGAACCCACGTGTTTCCATTGCCTGTGAACCACCCACCCCAGCTGGCAACATGCAGCAACGCAAAATCTCACCAGCAGATTACTAATAAGAACCTTCCACCTCTGAGACTTTCAAAATACTGTCTCTCTCTGTGGGAGTGATCTAAATAAGAGATGCTGTGAAAGGATTTCAACAGGGTTATAAATGTATTTGGGCTTCCCTGGTGGCTCAATCAAGAATCCACTTGCAATGCAAGAGATTCGGGTTCGATCCCTGGGTCAGGAAGATCTCTTGGAGAATGGAATGGCTACCCACTCCAGTATTCTTACTGGAGAATTCCATGGACAGAGGAGCCTGGAGGGCTACAGTCCATGAGATCGCAAAGAATCGGACACAACTGAGCTACTAACACTAATGAATATAGTTACTGTTTTAGTAAGAAGTTTATCCTTTTTTTTTTCCAATATGAACAAGGAAACCAATGTTTTCAGCAGCAAAGCGACAAGAAAGGATGTTGCTTAGTTAATGAAAATAAGACCTCTATACACCCCAGTCACCGCAGGCATGAGAACTCAAACGAGAACTGATGATAATACACTCAGCTACTGTCAGGAAAATTTAAATGAAATGGTAGAACAGTAGAGAAGCAGTCAGGTGAGGTAAATGGGCTAGTCATTCAAGCGGATCTAGCATGGACTTCCCAGCTCAATACCAGCAACAGTGAAAAGAACAACACAATCAATACAGCCCTCGAGGAAGCCCATTCTGAGCAGTCACTCGCAAGCCAAATGATTTCTCCAGCTGAGCCTGGTGAAGAGGAGGCAGATGAGTCAGCCTGCGATGGGGAAGGATTTCCTGGTGAGAGACCACCGCTGCTGTTGCTGTGCTCTGTCCAATCCTTTAACCCCAGTCCCTCTTGCCTGCCCCAGCTTCCAGGTGCTTCCTTCTGTCTGGGATCTCATGCAGACCCTGGCTTCCCCACGGCCCCCCTGAGGCTGGGACGTGCGCTGTGAGTGGCCCCCAGCAGCATTTCCTCTGCATGATGAAGCTGCTCTGGTAGATGTGTATGGACTGGGTCTAACTTGGCTGAGTTACAGGAATTAATGGGGTTGGGGGTGAGGACTTCCCTGGTAGTCCAGGGAAGACCACCTTAAGAATCCACCTTGCCATGTGGGGGACATCAGTTTGATCCCTGGTCTGGGAAGATTCCACGTGCTGCAGGGCAACTAATAAGCCTGTGTTTCACAACAAGAGAAGCCACCGCAATGAGAAGTCGTGACCCCTGCTCGCTGCAACTAGAGAGTCTGCTCACAGCAGTGAAGACCCAGCAGAGCCAAAAATAAATAAATACATTTAAAAAAAGAAATTAATACGAAGATTTGGGGCTTTGCATGAGACACCCATCTCTTGCCCCTCCTCCTCCTAATTTCAGCAGTAAGTTACAGGCTAGGCAGCCTCAGAACCCATGCTCCTTGGTCCAGACTTTCTGAGAAGAATGGAAGTCCAGCAGCTTCTTCACCTAGCTTCAAACCAACTTCTACATATACAAACTATTCCTCTGTCTTCTAAACTCTCTTCTCCTACCAGAGTTGTAGCCAATTCTTAGGCAATTAAGGGCACGGCATACAGCTTGTTGCAATCTGTGAAGCTATAACAGGTAGAAGCAGTGGCCTCTTATGGGCTGAATTGCGCCTCCCTCCCCCAGTTCATATGCTGAAATCTTAAACCCTGTCCAGGAAAGCTAGCCCCTTGTCCTCTACTTAAATTTCTCTTGGGACATTTCCTGGCGGTCCAGTTGTTAAGAATCATCTTGTAGTGCAGGGGACGTGGGCTTGATCCCTGGGTCGGGAAGATCCTCTGGAGCAGGAAATGGTAATCCACTCCTATATTCTTGTCTGGGAAATCCCACAGACAGAGGAGTTTGGCAGGCTACAGTCCATTGGATTGCAAAGAGTCAGACATGACTGAGTAACTGAACACGCATGGTGGGGCTCGGATCCCACACCCAGAGGAGCAACCAGGCCCGTGTGCTGCAACTACTGAGCTGCTGTGTCACAACTGCGGAGTCCATGCACCGCAACAAGGGGTCCCGTGTGCTGCCGGGAAGACCCAAGTCAAATACATGAATAATAAATATTTAAAAAAAAATTCCTCTCCACCCATCCTTCCTGCATCACAGAAACCAGCAAGACTTTGTTTCCTCTGGCCTGGTTAGAGCTCACTGCCCAGAGGACCATCATAATCTCCAGGCTGCTGTGAGCGGCCCTGGACAACGTGTCCCCACACAGCCAGGCCACCAGCCTGTCGAATCACTCACTCACCTCTCCAGTCACAAACTATTCACATTTCCTTAGATGTATCCTTCTTCTATTTTATCCCATCTGATTCTCATATCGTCCCTTTGATGACCCAATGGATGACCTTATGGCGTCTTACGTGAGAGACATCTTCTGAAAACCTTGCCTAATTCACAAACCTTGCCTATTTCCAGACTACTCCTGAAACAGGATGGTACTGCTTACCAGCTGAAATGTCCCTGCTGCTTTGCAAAAGCACCAGGAGGTTTGCATTTACTCATCAATAGCTTTGTCAGCTCTAAAATGAGTCGATTCTTCACAAAGGTGTGATCTGAAGGGATCTGAATTACTTCAAAGCTACAGTGAGGCTTTTTTTTGGGGGGTATCACTACTTGGGGTTCACATAGTATTGTTCTGTTCCATCTCATTGTTCTGTTCCCACTGTTTACAGACAACCAAATCAAGGCTTCCTGCAGAGAGGACCGAGGCACGCGGACTCAGAGTTGAGCTACATGGAACCCAGGGCCCAGTCTCAGAGGTGTGGGCTGGGGAGGGGGCCATCAGCGGGGCTCACTGCTGGGGCCTCAGAAATGGGGAGACCCCATGTTTTAAATCTTAGTCTGTAACCAACTAGCTGTGTTCTTCTGGCAATAATCAGTCTATCAAGCAGCCCTCGCTATCATCATGAGGGTTCCTATCTGCCAGGGCGCCAAGGAAGGCACTTCACACATATATTTCATCGGACGACAATGCTCTCACCGTGACATCCCTGCCGCCTTAACTGCGCTGCCCTCGGTTCCCAGGGAAGAAGCAGCAACCTCAATGTGTCTTATTTTCAATGAATGGAAAAAGATGAAAACAATGACAGGGGACTTCCCTGGTGGGCCCGTGGTTAAGACTCACTGCTTCCACTGCAGCGTGCACGGGTTTGACCCCTGGTCAGGGAAGGAAAATCTCACATGCCGAGTGGCATGGCCAAAACAGACAGACAGACACAACAGTGACACATGGGGCCAGGGACCCAGGACAGAGTGACGGATGAGACGGACGCATGCCTTTCCCCTGAAGCTCAGGGTGTGAACAAGGCGGCACTGGAGCCGCCAGGAGGAGGGCACTTCTTGCACGTGGTGCTGAGGACCATTCCCGGCGCATCCATCGAGGAATCACCGCCTCAGTGACAGCAAAGAACCGACAGCCCTCACAGGCTTTCGACCATAAACAACTTGACCCCTGGGCTTACGAGGTATGGTTAGTATTTCCAATGTGCAGAATAGAGGAGAATCCTAGAGAATTCCTGAAATATATCCAGTTTGATCAATCAGACAGGCACTCCAGGTCATGGGAATAGGGAATACACAGTAGCAAATCCTTTGACCAAGTCGTCATATCTGCCAAAGGGAGGCCGCTGGAATTGCAGGGGAGATTCTGGGTACCAACGACATTTTCTCAAGCATTCCATTCTGAGGGAATAATGTCAATTCTCCAAATAAAGACGAGGTGCTACAGTTTCTGAATTCATCATAATCCTGATTATGAACATTATAATGTGGATTTATTAACTTGCAAAATTTGTAAAGTATCCCCTTTGTAGCAACTAACAGTACTGAAAGAAAACTTTTAACCTGATACAGTGGTCTTCATTCTAAAAATGTATTGGATGCGGAAGTTCATTCATACACTGGCCATTTGAAATGCAACAAGGTTTTGTCACAGAAATAACACTGCAATTGATGATTAGATCTCAGGCTAACTCACAAAAACTTACTTGCCTTTTTTTTTTTCCATCACAACACAGATGAATGTACTAATTCAACCACACACGAGTTATAATCAAGATCTTCTCCCTAGCGACAGTTTACTTTCCAGTAAACATTTAAGATTTGTTATTATTGCCAGATTTTATGTCTTTCTTCCCTTCAAAATTCTCTTACCAGCTAGCATAGGAACCTAACCACTGTTTATTCCCATAGGTAACAAATGATCATATGGGAACCTAACCACTGTTTATTCCCATAGGTAACAAATGATCATATGGGAATATAATATATTTGTAAAGAAGTTCCAGGGCAATGGGAACACCTGAGACACATACTCAGGATGTTATTATGGTTAAATGTCAGGACGATACGAGGTTAATGTTGGGACGTTATAAGGTTAAATGTTCAGATTTGCCTAGACTTAGACATTATTTGATCAGCTTAAAAATCCTAAATACAACAGTATACTCAAGGGTTTTACAAATTGAAGAAAAAAAATTTAAGGGAAATAATCCCATCAAACTATACCTTCAGTTTGTGTTATTAATCATTATATCTGATAAAGACATGGAATCATAATTATCTTATCATTGTATTCATTGTGCTGAAAACAATGTCTACAGCAGCTGTGAAAGGCTGAGAGCCACAAAACTGTTTTTATAAAACCATTAAGCAGAAATGACTCAGGAAAGAAAAAAAAAAACACAGGGATAATTATGTTTGGTGAGACTGAGAGAGCTAAAAGCCATCTTAAAAATCATAATAGAACCTTCCAGTTAAAGATGGCAGATTGAAAACACACATTTAGCTCTGTTCTTTCTACAGGCCATACTACAAAGACAGTAAATTTCCCAGAACAGAGATAATAGGGGAAGAGAAAAGAGCCACAGATATTTGGAACCAGAAAACAGATGGACAAGTGGTAATGGGCTTAGCCAGTTTAGAAAGTTAAATATTCACCTGACAGTGGGAAAAGTTAAGAAGCAAATGCCTTGGTACAACCACTTTGGAAAACTCTTGGAGGGTATTTACCAAAGATAAACCTACATCTTTCTGGTGACCTGGCAATTCCATTCCCAGGAATATAAAAAATTAAACGCACAGATCTATTAACGACATGAACACCCTGTCTGGACTCCTGACCCGCAGAAACTGTTGCCTAATAAATGTGTGTTATTTTAAGCCAAAAAAAAAAGAGACATGATCAAGAAAATTCATGGAAGCTTTATTCATAAAAACCCCAAAAGATAAATGACCCAGATATCCATTAACCGTAGAATGTAAATAAGCTATGATGTAATCACTAGATGGATAAACTACACAGCAATAATAAAGAACTAACAGCTGCTACATGCAATAACATGGATGAATCTTAGACATTATTTAACAGTAGAAGCCAGAAGACTATGTACTGTACGGTTCCATTAAGAACAGGCAAAGCCAACTGACAGCGACAGAAGGTTATTGACAAAGAGACACGAGGGAGGCTTCAAGTGTGTGGCCAATATTCTCCATCTCTGAGTGGTGGTTAAGGGTGGATTCACATTTGCAAACTCTTCACTTCAGATTAACTGCATTTCAATTTATTTATATTAAATCTCAATTTTTAAAAAATGTATGGAAGATGAATGAAAAGAAAAAAAAAATCTGCTTCACATTACAGGCTCAGACCCTGGAATTTGTGGTGACAGGTATCCTTGGAAATGGGAGTGAAAGAGGAAAAAAAGAAAGACCTAAAGACACTGGTATTGGGGATGGGGTAGGGCTCCACTGTGGCAGAGACCACGGAACACAAGCCCTCCCACAGAAGAGCCCAGCCAGCTTTCTAACGCTGCACTGGTTTTGCGTGTGTGTGTGTGTGTGTGTGTGCGCGCGCCTACACCCTCAAACTGGAGTGGGCAGCCAGATCGACAGACACCCAAGGGAAGTGTACGACATGAAAGACACTCCCAAACGATCAAAACATGGGGAGACAGACTGCCTAGCGGAAAGAAACATTACCAAACATTTGATGCCCAGCCCAAACTGCCCATTTAATGTGAGGGTAGACTGAAGATACTTTCAGATATAATTTCTACTCCAGAAGCTGCAAGAGGATATAATCCATCTAAAAAGGAAAGAAACAAGGATCCAGCATGAGAGAGAGGTAGTCATCCCTCGAACAGGAATGGAAATCCTAAGATGACAGCAAAACTGATACAATGCCTCATATTTTTTTAACGTAGTGACATGCCTTCCAAAGGTATGTGCACTTAAAACCTTTTGAAGAAAAGACTGACATTGATCCAGTACATTTTAAAAACTGAGAAATTTTATTTTTAAAAATGCAAATAAAATTTTCAGGAGAAATAAACACAGCAGACTTCATGGACAGAGGAGCCTGGTGGGCTACAGCCCAGCGGGTTGCAAAGAGTCAGATACAACTTAGTGACTAAACAACAGCAATTACATGGCTCAGTGGTGATCAGTGTTTAAATTACTGTATAAATGGATGAATTACTAGAAGCATGGAATACAATATAGCCAAAATTAGGATTTAACGAAGATGCAAATTCAATCAACAACAATAAGCAGGTTCAGAAACAGCAGCGTACATATGTTATTTAGAATGATGGAAGCGATTATGAACAAAAGTAGCTAAAATCACTGATGGTGGTGACTACTGGGATGACCAGTGGGCAGGTGAGGAGTTGTGAGCTGCTGCTGCTCACAACATCCTGTGTATAATCTGACTCACTAATCTGTGTGTGTATATAGTATATACAACATGGACAAAGATGAAAAGCTAAGCCAAAAAAGCAAAACTTTTAATCATAACTCTTTGTTTTCTATAAAACAGCAAGTCCATAATCTATATAAACCAGTACACAGTAATTTTTGTAATTTAAAAAAAAATCACTTTCCTGTCCCCAGTGGTATTTAAATGTCTGGCTCCAGAAGGCAGTTCAGCTCCCTTACATGTCTGCAGGCTTCCTCGCGAGCCTTCATCAGAGCAGATGAAGAGAGGGGGTGGAAGTAGCACACGGTGGGTCATGGGTCCCAGCATGCACCCCATGAAGACGACCAGGCGAGTGGGCCTCTGGCGGTACAGAGCTCGGCCAGGGCCCAAGATTAAGGGGGCTCCTCTGTCTTCCCTATGCTCAACCACTCCCGCACACCTAACCACTCCCCCAAGCCCAGCACCAGACTTCAGAGACCAGGCATGGCAGGAAATGCACGGCAGGAATGGGGTGAGGGACCTCCTGGTGGTCCAGTGGCTAAGACTCTGTGCTCCCAACGCGTGGGGCCCGAGTTCGACTCCTGGTCAGGAAACTAGATTGCCCATGCCACAACTAAAGATCCCACGTGCCACAACTAAGACTGGGTGTAGCCAAATACATAAATACTTTTTTAAAAAAAGTATTAAAAGAAAATAAAATGGAGTGGGCCATGCCAATGGGCAGAGAAGAAGCAGGGTCCCTGACTGTCTGAAGGATCAGCTGGAGAGACTTGAATCACTGCCATCACAAGTATACAGATGTCTGGGGAGATCCTAGGCGCAGCTCCTTTTACAGGCCTGAAAATCTGCCCCTCTGACATACTCCATAGAACAATATTTATTTTTCCCTTTTAAAAAAATGTATTTATTTATGACTGCTATGGGTCTTTCTTACTGCACAGGCTTTCTCTAGTTGTGGTAAGCAGGGCTACACTCTAGTTGTGATGTGTGGGCTTCTCATGGAGGCGGCTTCTCTTGAGTAGAGCACAGCCTCTAGGGTGAGGGGGCTCAGTAGTTGTGGTGCATGGGCTTAGCTGCCTGGAAGCATGTGGAATCTTCCCAGACCAGAGATCAAACCTGTGGTGCTTGCATTGCAAGCAGGTTCTTACTCACTGTACCGCCAGGGAAGTCCTAACTTCCCCTTCTCATCTCTTGTGGAAAGAGAGGCATGAGCAGCCTATGACCACAAAGCAATTTGCACCAAGATCCAGGTGCCCCTTCCCCAAAGATAAATTGCACGCAGTGTAACAATATGCCTAATTATACTGCCTGCTTTAATAGGACTGTTATGGAGATGAAGTGAGTTCATCCTTGCAAAGCACTTAGAACAAAGCCTGGCACACAGCAAGCTGTATAAATGTTAGTTACATAAATGGAGTAAAACGAGGGAAGAGAATATGGTGTGTTTGCAAAGGTGTTATGAGACGTCTCCGTCCAGAAGCCATGCTCACATGCTGAAGTGTTTCTATGAGAGATTAAACAGGGCCTGCCCCCTCAGAGCCCCCTCGAGCAGAGAAAAGTTATATTTGGATGAAACCAAATGGTGGAAGAGTAGTTTGGAATCTAAGATGTTATACAGACAATCTATCTCAAAAAATACTTCTAACAATTTTTTAAAAGTTAATTTGACATAGTGATAAATATTTGGGTTTTTTTTTTTTTTGACCCTTCTTATATAAATGTACTTATTTACAAAACAGAAACAGACTCACAGATTTCAAAACCAAACGGTGTTACCAAAGGGGAAAGCAGACGAGGGTGATAAATTAAGAGTTTGGGATTAACATACACACACTACTAGTTATCTGGGGAAGGGAATGGTTACCCACTCCAGTATTCTTGCCTGGAGAATTCCTTGGACAGAGGAGTCTGGTGATCTACAGTCTGTGGGGTCACAAAGAGTCAGACATGACTGAGTGACTAACGCTTTCAACACTACATATGAAATAGAAAATCAACAAGGACCCACTGTATAGCAAAAGGAACTCTAGAACTCTACTCAAAATCATGTAATAACCTATACAATTAGAGAATCTGAAAAAAAAAAAAGAATATACGTATTGATATAACTGAATCACTTTGCTGTACACCTGAAACACAGCATTTTAAATCAAGTATATGTCAATAAAATTGAAAGTAAACCAAAAAACCTCCCCAGATGCAATGTTCTTATTGCTCACAGCTTTTCTGAAGAACAGAAAGTTAACAGATGGTCTAAGTTTACCCCTGCCGTATCAAAGAATTCTATGAACCACATCAGCTCCGCAGAGGCCAGGAGGGGCCAGCTGAGACACAAGAAGAAAGCTGGGCAGCAACAGGGCTCGAGGCCACCAGATGATGACCGCAGAGGGAACAGCAGAAAGGAGCAGTGGGAAGGAACATGTGAGTAATTTTCTGACTTCTTGGTATTCACCCTCTCGGTATTAGGGGGATGCCTGCCTGCAAGACTAAAGGATCTGGCTACTTTTTTTTTCCCTGTAAAAATTACCGAGGAAAAGTCATCATGACAATAAGAATGCCTGATGCCCAACATGATCAATTGCTAACAGGGTATGTGATGCAGTAGAGGGCTTGTATCATGAAATCCATGAGATAATCCAAACATCCATCAGTAAAGGAGGGTGTGTTCTTTCTTCTTGGGGAGGGGTGTTAAGAGGGGTTCCTTAAGCCATAGATATGGAATGGAACCCTTCCGTTATAAATAATTTTCTACAAAGAACCAGATGTGGAGCTAAAAGCAGGAATAAAGGAATGCACACCTCAAACACTGTGCCTGCTTTCAGTAAAGATGGCTTTGGACCACCCTATCCTCACCATCGAGCCAACCTTTATAACACCCAAGCCAGTGAATCTCCAACCTTATCCCCAGGATGAGAGAGGAAAGTATGGTTCGTTGGTAGTCATGTGATTCTCTAAGAGACCAGCCTCTTGAAACAGCCCAGGCATTCCCACAACACAAGGCACGATGGAGCAAAACAGAGAGGAACCCTGAAGTTCATGTCAATGCCTGGTTAGTAACAGACCCAACAAGTGGACTGCTGGGCCCCAAGCTGCTGGAAGACTGCTAGTGAACACGTGAGTTCCCTGCAGAGAAATCATCAGACCGAAGTCTCTATAAGGTAGCAGTTATTTCTGTGTTGGGAACAACCTCCTGCAAATTCCAGCAGCACTTTAGACTATTTGATAATAGCAAGGCAAATCATATGTAGGCTCATATAGACACAGAGAGAGAAAATGAAAGGTAACAGGCAAGAGCTTGGGACTAGAAGAAAAACATAAGGTACCAGTTCTTTTTTAAAATATTTAATATTTGTTTATTTGGCTGGGCCGGTCTTAGTTGCTGCACACAGGATATTCATTGCATCATGCAGGATCTTTCATCCATGCATACGGACTCTCTAGCTGTGGCAAGGGGGGCTTAGTTGCTCCACAGCATAAAGGATCTTAGTTCCCTGACCAAGGGTTGAACCCACGTCCCCTGCATTGCAAGGCAGATTCTTAACCACTGGACCATCAGGGAAAAATCCCTAGGTACTAGTTCTTAATTATTCTTCCTAACACAGAGTTGGGATCCACTCTGCAGATCTGTTGCTACAAAATCACTCCTTAGGTTACACGTTCAATGTAGGAGGAAATGATTTCTTTTGAAGGACATACATGAAAAATTTTTTTCCTGAAAATTTTAAAATTTATAAATTTTAAAATTTTCAGGAAAAAAATTTTTCATGTATGTCCTTCAAAAGAAATGGAAGCAACCTAGATGTCCATCAGCAGATGAATGGATAAGAAAGCTGTGGTACATATACACTATGGAATACTACTCAGCCCTTAAAAAGAATAAATTTGACTCAGTTCTAATGAGATGGATGAAATTGGAACCAATTATACAGAGTGAAGTAAGCCAGAAAGAAAAACACCAATACAGTATACTGACACATATATATGGAATTTAGAAGACAGTAATGATGACCCTGTAGGTGAGACAACCAAGAGACACAGAGGTATAGAGTGGACTTTTGGACTCTGAGGGAGAGGGAAAGGGTGGGATGGTTTGGGAGAATGGCAATGAAACATGTATATTTTCGTGTAAGAAACGAAGCACCAATCTATGTTCAATGTAGGATGCAGGATGCATGGGGCTGATGCACAGGATGATTCAAGTAGAGGATGTGGGGTGGGAGGTGGGAGAGGGCTTCGGCATTGGGAGATTGTGTTCACCTATGGCTGATTCGTGTCAATGTATGGCAAAACAAATACAGTATTGTAATTTAAAATAAATAAATAAATAAAATTAAAAAAATAAAAGATCAAAAAAATAATAATAAAGTAATTGATACAGATTTAAAAAAAAAAATTTATCATTTGATGAGTTCTCATATTTGGAAGTATCCATCATACCACAGAGTAAATTCTTTGCCAGGCAAAACCAAAACACAACCAAAAATATTTTCTCCATACTGACTTTAGCGTGGGCCTTGATCACAGGAATCACAGTGCCCCCTTCCCCAAAACACACACTACAGTCACTCAGAATTCTAGCAGCTGTCAGTTGGGTGCCCTGCAGCTCGGAGGGCCCTGGTCCAGATGTTCGCGAGTCATTCTACTTGGAGGTAATCTGAACAGAAGGGTTGGGAAGAGGAAGGGAAGGATGAGGACGGCCGATCAGAAGATGCGTTTTCCCACTGTATCCTGGTAAATCTGGACTTGAGGTCGGCACCCTCGTGCCTGCTGGGCGGGGAGGAAGTCAAGATACACAGAACAGGCCAGGAATATAGGAGGCAGTTGCGGTGCACCACAAAACGAGGAAGACACCGAACATTTACAAAGGGAACAGACACTGCCAGAGAAAAGGGAGACCTGCAAAGAGAGGACAATGCCCAGGTGTGCACCACCGCAGAACACATTTTTAGTGAATCTTCTTAAAGAGGCAGATCCTGAATGAAGCAGCTCTATCATGAAAATGTTTCCATCTTGAAGCAGAAAAAGTAGTACTGCTTGTGGCTGATTCATGTGGAAGTTTGACAGAAATCAACAAAATTCTGTAAAGCAATTATCCTTCAATTGAAACATAAATAAATTAAAAAATATACTGAAGGACTTTGCTGGTGGTCCGGTGGTTAAGAATCTGCCTTGCAATGCAGGGGATGAGCGTTCAATTCCTGGCTGGAGAACCAAGATCTCACATGCTTGGGGCAACTAAGCCCGAGCACTGCAACAGAAGAAGCCCCTGTGCTCTGGAGCCTGTGAGCTGCAACTACGGAGCCTGGAAACCACAGCTAGAGAGTCTGTGCTCTGTTTAATGACGATCTCACATGCTGTAAGACCCAACACAGCCGAATAAAATAGGATCGTAATCTGAACATCAAAAATATTTTTACTTAAGGGGCTCTGATCATTCTTTTATTTTTAGTGAATGTGTAAAAATTATGAAAGATGGTGTGTTCTTAATGAAGGGACATTATGCAGCCATTCACAACAATGCTTATAATAATAAAGAGGCTTGTTTATGTTCCATGAAAAGTCACCAGCACCCAAAACTGCAAATAATGTATGACCTCAGCTATGCAGAACACATTTAAGATTAGGAAGGACATCTGCCACAAATGTTAATAGTTACTGCCTCTGGGTACTATAGAGTTATGAGTGATTTTTCTCATTATCCTTCTTTCCAAATTTCTTTCAGTTGAGCATCTATCACTTTAATAATCAGAAAAACCATATACATTAAAAAAACAGGTTGCAGGGATGAAATACTTCCAATATTTTAGTTTATAAACGCAGAACTGTAAGCTGTGAACATGAATATAGATGATCATTGTTTCGTTTATCCTGAAATAAGAATACTGGGGCTTTCTGGAATAATAAAGGGCAAAAGCTCCTGGCAAAGTGCCTTACCTGCTCAAACAGAAAATGATTATGCAAATTACTTAGTCTTAAGAGTGGGGACTAACCATGGGGTAAACGCTTCTAAATAGCCTACCATCCAAGGCCCTGTACTAAAAATTATAACTCTGCTCATAGAATGAATGTCACCTCATTAGAGCCCAAATGTAAAATCACCCCTAATTATAGTTGCAATATTATTAGCAAGCTGGTTTTTTTTTTTTTACCAAAACATGTTTAAGGTAGAAGCTAAATTCTGTCAGGCTAATAATCATTGCACCCTGGTAGAGGAAAAAAAAGTCAAACATAGAGGCTTTCACGGGATCAGCTATAATCATTCTAGAGACAGCACAGCATCGTGGAAGGTGAGACCCAGAGGGAGGGAGCGAAGTTTGGGTTTGAGCCTTGGTTCTGCCACCAACAGAGATGCATGACCTCAAGCAAGTCATTTATTCTTCCTGAGATTCCATTTCTAATCGCAAAATGAGTATAATAATGTCCACCTTGCCAGAACTGCCATGAGAATAAGGAAAATGCATCTGAGAGTGACTAATGCCTGGCTCATACTTGGACAGTTGACAAATAAATGAGCAAATAACCAAAGTGGGTGGATTTTTTTCCTACTTGTCCACTAACACCGAAGTACTTTTTCTGGTAAATATTGGGGCAACAGTAAGCTAGCCTAACTCCCATTTCTTCCCTTTTTTCCCCTGTTCACCTCCAGTATAGAGGCTAGAAAAGCTACCCACGTGGTTTCCAAACTTCTTTCTAACAAGTAACAAAGTGATATAAGCAGAAATTGACTGGGTGGATTCTAGGGAAACTGATTTCTAAATGAAAGGGTCAGCTGTCAGTAGTACTATCTCCATACCTTCCTTCTCTGAAACGTGGAGGCAATGGCTGGGCTACAGCAGCCATCTTGTACTTATGAGGAAAGTAACAAGAACATGGCAGAGATGCTGCATCACAATAGTGTTAATCAACTTGATTGATGCTAGGAGCTGCTTATCTTTAGATTTGTTGTTAATAGCTTCCCTAATAGCTCAGTTGGTAAAGAGTCCACCTGCAATGCACGAGATCCCGGTGTGATTCCTGGGTTGGGAAGATCTGCTGGAGAAGGGAAAGGCTACCCACTCCAGTCTGGCCTAGAGTATTACATGGACTACACAGTCCATGGGGTCACAAAGAGTTGGACATGACTGAGTGATTTGCACTCACTCAAGAAAAATAAGCCCTACTTTATTTAAGCTACTTTAAAACAAACAAACAAAAAAACTTACAACCAGAGAATTCATAAAGAATACAAATCATGAGTATATTTAGGCCTGCTGCTTGCTCTCTTATTGTCTACTGAGAATAAGAATAATAAAAAAGGACTCACAAATAAATGTACAGTCAGTCCTCCATTTCCACAGGTGCTATATCTATACTCAATCAACTGCATACGGAAAAGATTTGGGGAAAAAAATTCTAACATGTTCCAAAAATCAAAACTTGAACTTGCTGTGTGCTAGCAATTATTTACATAGCATTTACATTGTATTTACAACTATTTTCATAGTATTTACATTATATTAGGTATTATAAGTGGGCTTCCCTGGTGGCTCAGATGGTAAAGAGTCTGCCTGCAATGCAGGAGACCCAGGTTCCATCTTGGAATTGGGAAGATCTCCTGGTGTATTGTAAGTAATTTTGGGATGACCGAACGTATCCTGGAAGACATCTGCAAATTACATGCAAATACTACATCATTTTACATAAGGAACTTGAGAATCCACAGATTTTAGCATCTGAAGTCGGGAAGGGTCCTGGAACTAATTGCCCCATGGATAATGAGGGACAACTATATTTTTAGTGTTTTTAAGGAGGGGCTGCTTGAAACTCCTTCACAGATGAGAGCATGTGAACCAGCTGAGAGGGTCAGAGGCAGCCTCCCTGACTGCATCAGGTTAAGGAAGGTGGGAGTGAAGACAAGAATTCTCAGGGGAGTAGAGAGCAGGTGAAAGGCTCTGTGGCAGGGAGGAAGAGTACAAAACAGAGGATCTTAGAAAAGGGCAGTGGGCGGGGGCACAGAGAGCATGGGGAAGCAGTGCAGCAGCAGCCCCCAGCCCTTTCGGCAGCAGAAGGCAACTGTTCCATGGACCGAGGGTGGGGAGAAGGTTTCAGATGATTCAAAACTGAAGTCACTCAGTCGTGTCCGACTCTTTGAGATCACATGGACTGTAGCCTACCAGGCTCCTCAGTCTATGGAATTTTCCAGGCAAGAGTACTGGAGTGGGTTGCCATTTCCTTCTCCAATTTATTTCTAATCTAATGCTACCACTGATCTGAAGGAGGTACTGGTCTGCGGCCCAGAGGTTGGGGACTCCTGTAGTACAAGACCAGATGGTGGAGGTGGGCAGGCTCAGCCTTCTTTGGACCTTGTATTGAAGTGTTCAGTGTCTGGCATTTTATGTGTGTGTTTTTTTGTTTTTTGTTTTTTTGCTTTTCCCTAAGAGCAAGGGAAGCTACAGCAGTGAGTCAGGCAAAATGGTGACACGTTCAGGTCGATTCTGGTGGTCATGTGACCTCTATCTGTGGGTGTGGTGGGGCGTACAAGAGGGACGGAGAGTTGGAGAATATACTCCTGTGGCCATCGTACCCGCTATATCCCCAGGATCCACTCTCCTCCCTCCCCTTCCAACAAAAACCCAGTTTTGTTGGGGGCAACCATGTGCTGTGCCCAGCTGAAGAGCAGTAACTGGTCCACACCAATGAGCACGTTCATCTTATCTGTTTCCCAAGACTCCCTAGGGTCCATGAATGGCCCCATCACCCAGATCTGGCTGATGGAACCTCAGCAGGTTTCCAAGCACTGGGGGTGAGGGGTGGGGAGGGGTGTGTGCCAAGGGCAGAGTCAGAGGGAACCAATAAAAAGGGACCTGTACGGAGAAGGCAATGGCACCCCACCCAGTACTCTTGCCTGGCAAATCCCATGGATGGAGGAGCCTGGTAGGCTGCAGTCCATGGGGTCGCTAGGAGTCAGAAACGACTAAGCGATTTCACTTTCATGCATTGGAGAAGGAAATGGTAACCCACTCCAGTGTTCTTGCTTGGAGAATCCCAGGGACGGGGAGCCTGGTGGGCTGCTGTCTATGGGGTCGCACAGAGTCAGACACGACTGAAGCGACTTAGCAGCAGCAACAGCAGGTGGCTAAAACAGCCAACTTGAGACCACAAGGCGACAAGCAGGAATCTGAAAGCCAGCGTGCTAAGGATGTAGTATATGGCAATCCACTCCAGGATTCTTGCCTGGAGAATTTCATGGGCAGAGGACCCTGGTGGGCTACAGTCCATGGCGTCGCAAAGAGCTGGACACGACTGAGCGCGCGCACACACACAAACAATGCTAAAGGATGAGTGTGCTTAAAGTCAGAAATACTCTGGGTCCCTGAGGGCACTGCTTGGGCTGCTGAACTGCAGACCCTGTTTGTTTAGGCTGCCTACACTTGGGCGGTCTAGTAATTGTAGCCAAACACTTTCCTAAGTAAGGGGAGCTTTCCTCCCTAATTGAAGGAGAAAAGGCTAAGGGTCCACACTGATTCAATAAGTAATTTGCTTAACGGCTCTAAGGAGCCAGCAACGCACTAGGTAACATTCCCACTTTCACACCAGGAAAACTGCCTGACACAGCAATACAAGACCCAATTAAGACAAAACACAGCAACAACTTTAGACCAGCCCAATGACAATTAATAGTGGGCATCAGAAAGAACTATTCTGCCTCAGCAATGGCAGAGACGCTCAGAACAGTTTTATAACACATTTCTTTTTTTTTTTAATTAAATTTATTTATTTTTTAAATTACAATACTGTATTTGTTTTGCCATACATTGACACGAATCAGCCATAGGTGAACACAATCTCCCAATGCCGAATCCCCTCCCACCTCCCACCCCCATCCTCTACTTGAATCATCCTGTGCATCAGCCCCATGCCTCCTGCATCCTGCATTGAACATAGATTAGCGTTTTGTTTCTTACAGGAAAGTATACATGTTTCATTGCCATTCTCCCATACTATCCCACCCTTTCCCTCTCCCTCAGAGTCCAAAAGTCGACTCTATACCTCTGTGTCTCTTGTTGTCTCACATATAGGGTCATCATCACTGTCTTCTAAGGGCAGAAAAAAAATAAAGTCTCCTTTGGATGCTTTTCTGTACAATAAGTGAATTGAGACAGACATGTTTACAGAGGCTGCAGAGAATCACACGTGATGGGAGACGAGACGGCAGTTGTTGAGAGGGATAAAGGGATGCTATTCACTGTGGGTGTGATTTAAGGCATTAAGCTCAATTCAGAGCAGCTTCTGAAATGAGCATGAGTATTTGCTTCCCCTCATTAGGGGAAGAAATTAGTCTGGCACTATTGATCTCTTCGTAGAAGCACCAGGGAGAATCACTATCAAAAAGCAGGTCGGGTGTGTGAAGTTCTCTGAGACAAAATACACTGCGTGGACTGAAAGAAAAAAGCTATCTCCTAGCATTTTATAAGAGGGCTCACAGTTAACTGTGCCGAAGCTTACAGTTTCTAGTATATAATGTCAGTCACTGCACATGCGCTTACCTCACATCTCTGGTCTAAGTCAACAGGATTCAAAACATGACAAAACAGAGATGTGCTTATAAACATGTGAAAAGAGAAACAGGCAGAGATGACCAGAACCCTTGTAGGAAACATATCTTAAATAACTGTACACATGCCTTGCATGTTACTGAAATCCATTAATGTTGAACTACTACCTACAGAAACATCACACGAATAACAGCAACTGGTTAGAAATAACAGTGACAAGTCTTAGGTCAGCTGGTATAACAAAGTGCCACAGTCTGATGGCTCATAAACCACAGACATTTATTTCTCATGGTTCTGAAAGCTGGAAGTCCAAGATCAGGGTGCCAGCATGCCAAGGTTCTGGTGAAACACCTCTTCCAGGTTGCCAACTCCATCCATGGGATTCTCCAGGCAGGAATACTGGAGTGGGTTGCCATTTCCTTCTCCAGGAGCTCTTCCCAACCCAGGGATTGAACTCGGGTCTCCCACATTGTAGGCAGACACTTTAACCGTCTGAGCCACCAGGAAGTCCCTCTTATAAGAACGCTAAGCCTAATTATGATGGCTCCACCCTCATGACCTAATCACCTCCCAAAGGTCCCACCTCCTAACACTATCATTTTAGGGGTCAGGTTTCAACCTAATAAACTTGGAGGCGACACATTCAGTTCACAGCAGTAAACAAAGGCAGAAATGTGAAGCATGTTAAATATAGGATTTTAAATTCTCAAAATTAGGAAGATAGAAAATTTCTAACTTGGGACATTAAAGGAACTATAAATGTTCCAAGATGCTAAAAAAAAAAAAAGAAGAAGAAGAAATTACGATTGCTAACTTTAAATAATATGAGAAGATTTATTTCACCAATTGCAAAAAACATAAAATATGCCACCTGAAAGATTCATAGCTGAATATTTAATATTCCTCCAAACTACCATAGCACTTTGCCTATTTCTTTCTTATGAAATTAATGATCATTTACTGAGGGATTCAGGGCTTTCCTAGTGGCTCAGATGGTAAAGAATCTGCCTGCAATGTGTGAGACCTGGGTTTGATTCCTGGGTTGGGAAAAATCCCCTGGAGAAGGGAATGGCTACCCACTCTAGTATTCTTGCCTGGAGAATTCCATGGACAGAGGAGCCTGGTGGGCTAAAGTTCATGGAGTTCCAGAGTCGGACATAACTGAGCAACTAACACTTTCACTTTCAAATAGTGACCAGGGAATGTGCCCAGAATCAGCTAAAACACTTGAAAAGGAAGGAGCTTAGATGTTCAGGTGAAGAAACTAATGGTCAAGAGTAGTTAAGAACACTGCCCAGTATCTGCCTCTGAGGATTATTCTGATATCAGCAGGGAAAGGACAGTGCATTGGGTCCTCAGGACCACCCCCAGGTTGGATGGCTCGGGAAGGGGACTCGCAGGACTCAGCACCTAGTACTCATGGTGTGATTCATCCCAGCAAATGCACACAGAGCTGGATCAGCAAAGGGATCAGGCGCACGTGCAGGAGATCAGGCGCCAGCTCCCGAGAGCCCTCTCCCAGTGACGCACACAGGCCCCCTCCAGCAACGAGATGGTACAGCACATGTGACACGCTGTGCATCAAAAAGCTCATTAGAGGCCCCTCACCCAGGCTGCTCACTGGGAGCTGGCCCTGCAGGAGACTCTGCCTGGCACAGACCAACATCCCAGGCTCACAGAAGGAAAGGAGGAAATCTATCTATGTGGTCAGAAAATATGCGAAAAGATGTTATACCATGTTATACCATGTGGTATAAACCTCATGTTGATGCAGTCCAAGCACAGTGAGGCCTTCGTATCAGGTCTGGGAATAGTGGGAACCTCACCCTCCGCCGCTCCCCAGAATCCAGGTTCCCAGGCGCCAGCCAGGGGCTGGCCTTGTGAACAGGCCTTTCATACAGGAAGTCTCAGGACTGCTGGCCTGTCTTTTCTGCACAGATAGACTATTCATTAGACAGAGATGGTGCAACTGGTAATCCCAACTAGAAAAAAAATAAGAGTAAGATTGGGTCACTGTCCCTACCACACACAAAAGTCAGTTCCAAACAAATTAAAGTCCTGAAATATACAAGAACTTTTAAGCCTTTAGGAAAAAATATTAGTAGAATACCTTAATAACTTCAGGGTTGAGCATTTCTTAACTAAAATAAAACAAAATGCACTGACCTTATTAAAGGAAACTGACAAACTGGACTACATTAACACTTAAAACTTCCACTCATCAAAAAAACCAATGTAATTTTAAAAATGAAAAGATAATTAAATCTAAGAAAAGGTAGCAACAGCCAATTTAAGCTGACAAAGATTAATCCATAAAAGACATATATAAAGAACTATTCCAAGTTACTAGAAAAGACATATATATCTCAATGGAAAAAAAAATAGGTTGAGATGAACAGATAATTCTAAAGGAGGAAATCTATCTACGTGGTCAGAAAATATATGAAAAGATGCTTAACCTTTCCAGTAATTACAAAAAGGAAATTGAAACCACAATAAGAACTGCTTCCAGCCAAGGAGGAGGAATACACACTGGGTTTACCCTCCTGCCTAGAATGATGAAAAGATTGGACAAACCATATGACCTGAGGGCATTCACAACAGTGAACTGGGTCATGGCCGTCAGCAATCATAAGAGACAGGAAGCAAGTAGGGTGAGCCCTACCGCTGCCCGGATACTACGTGCAGAGTTTCCGGGTCACGCTGCAGGGAAGGAGACCGAGAGCCTGACTGTCTTCCTGAGTTAAGAAGACGGAGCTGAAGTCCAGGCATCAAGGGCATGAGGGCAGAGAACAAGCAAGGAGAGTCACTGACAAAGAACCTCAGATACTTGCTGGGTGTCTCAACCCCCTGCCCCCGCGCCCCCAGCAAGCCTCTAGTGAGAACTGATCAAGGCAGGTGAGGCAAGCACCCCAGGCCAAGGAAAGAAACTCTTCTAAGGACTAGTGGCAAACAGTCCCCAGTGCTCACACAGGGCTGGGAGCAATTCCCATCCAGAGAGGAAAACCTCTGAATCCATGAGCAATCAGGCAGGAGAGACATGAAGACGTCTGCATTAGCACTGGGGGCAAAATTAGTCCTAAACCCAACTCTTCACTGGTCCTGCATAACGAACTTACAAGCAAGACTGAAAGGATTAGCTGTTTCCAAAGAACAACTGTGTCCAAGAATGCCTCCAAAAGAGTTATAGGAAGAGAAAGCATCTACCATCCAACCAGGTAAAATTCACTACATCTGGAATCCAACTAAAAATTATCAGAAGCAGCAGCAGCAGCAAAGAAGCAGGAAAACAACACCGAGAAGAGGGAGAAAAGGTAAGCAGTTAATTGATTAACGGAACAGAAGAGAATAAGAACTGAAAACACCTTACATGTCCAACAACAAAATAATGGATAATGGTAAATTACAGTACACTCGTATGCTGGAATAGTCTACAGCAGTGAAAAATAAATGAACTAGGATGGTTCATGGGAATGTGGATGACTCTGACATACAGCTGAATGAGAAAAGCAAGTTGTGCAAGGACATATATAGAATATAATACCGTTTACACAAAGTTTAAAAGCATGTAAGATAAGCCTATGTTTCTGAGGTATACATACACATGCAGCAAAAATATAGACACAAAATTTTTTGAAATAAAAAACAAAAAAACTCTTAATTTAAAATAGTGCTTATCTCTCAAGGAGAAGCTGTCAGCTGCCTACCTAATAACCATTCTTTTCTTACTTGCAGAACCTACATTTTGATAGCACTAAAAATAGTTTCTGTCAATAACTACAATTTCCAGTACAATTCTGGTATCTCTGGGATGAAAGTCATTGGAGGGGCCTCCCTGAAAAACCCTTTTACCACTGGCATTTTTCTCCTTCATGGAACTAAGATGTGATGGCTGTAGCTCCAGCAGCCGTTCTGTAAGCATGGAAACAAGAGCCACTCCCTAAAGGCAAAGGAGCACAAAGCTAGAACAGACTGGAGCCCAGGAACGCCTACTCCAAAACAACTCATTACCCAAGAAGAAAATACATATTTTCCCTTTTATTTGGATATTGTCACATGTCCTTAATCTGTAACTGAAACTAGCACACAGAGGGCTTTAACAGCATTGCTAATGTTTTATTTTGTAAGCTGGCTGGTAGATACACGTGTATTTATTATATTAATCTCTAGGCTATTTTTGGTGTTCTTTATGCTTTTAGTTTTTCTTAAATACTCAAACATTTAAAACTCTTAGCCCAATACTTAATCCTCAGCAAGATTTTGAAGACTCAATGATAAAATGTACAAGAAATGCCTACAGTAGGCAACTCAATAAATAAGCTGAATCAGAAATAAGATGAAAGCTTCCTAAAGTCACCAAGCTAGCAGACAGTGGTGCCAGAATTCAAACCCAATTTTGTCTGATCTCCAGCTCTAAGCAGTTCCACAAACATCCTAAATTAACAAGTAGATAAACACAACTTTGCCTCGAAGATAAAAGTTTCTCATAATAAACTAGTCCTGGTTTAGAAAATCAAACACAACAGGAATGGAGCAGAGGTTAAAATGCTATTTTAAAATGAAAAGCCTCATTCTTTCTTTAAGAGAATCTATTAAAAGAACATCATGAGTTGTAACTGGCAAAAAAAAAAATCCCTTGGATATGAAAAAGCCTACTTGATGTTAGTTTATAACATACACGTGCACCTGAATTGCTGTTTGGGTTTTAATGAGCTGCCGTGCTGGATAAGAAACCCTTGTGTTACGTATTACTCGACCACACAAACAGGGGAGCTTTGTTTAATCTTGACAGCTCCCACTTAATCCTCCCTAACTGCCGTCTGTTCAACCACAGTTGTCTGCAGATTGGTGAGAATAAATCAATTTGTGTCAGCCTGAGCAGATCAAATTTATTACACTCTGAAAATTAGCTTATTGAGGGCTATCTTGGCAGGTAAACAAATGAATAAGCGGAGAGAGACTGTATGGAATGGTATGAAAAAATCATCTATATGTTCTATCCTGCCTGGGTGGCAATACCAACTCCAAATTCGCTTGCCTTTCAGATTTACAAGCTGAAGACTAACAGCAAGATGAAGATTTTTCTGAGAAAATTCGAACTGTCGGAACCATCATAAAGTCAGTACAGTGTGAGTTCAATTTTTTTCTTATTTTCATATTACTTTGTGTGTGTGCTATGTGCGTGCTTAGTAGGTCAGTCACGTCTGACTCTTTACGACCCTTTGGACTGAAGCCCACCAGGCTCCTCTGTCCATGGGATTTTCAGGCAAGAATACTGGAGCAGGTTGCCATTTCCTCCTCCAGGAGATCCTCCCCACCCAGGTACTGAACCCACATCTCCTGTGTCTCCTGCATTGCAGGCAGATTCTTTACCCGCTAAGCCATCGGGGAAGTCTCCTTTATCAACCACCAAAAACATTTCTCTGATTTCTTAACATGTTGTTATGGACTGAATATTTGTGTGCCCTGCTAAATTCCTATGTTGAAATTCTAATCCCCGATGTTATGGAATTAGGAGGTGGGGAAAGGTCTATGGGAGGTAATTAGATCATAAAGCAGCAATCTCGAGAATGGAATTAGCGCCCTGATAAGAACAGACCCAAGAGAAGTGTGCTTCCTCTCTGCTCCCCACCAAGTACGAATTCAAGGAGAAGGTGGCTATCTGCAAACTGGGGAGAAAGGTCCTCACCAGATGGAAAGATCAGAAAAGTGCAGAAGCAGAGGAACCTGGACAGAGAGCTATGGAAAGATCTTCCATTAAGCTCGGTTTCCCAGCCCCCAGAGCTGGTTGGTTCCTCCAACTTTCCAGGATGCCTGTTTTTTAGCTTTTCCTTCAGTCCTCTGAACCACTTCTTCTTCTTTCCATTGCTTTTTATTTATTTCCTCTTAAATTGGCCACTTGATTTCCAGTGCTTGAAATCAAAGAACTCCTGGGCAACAAACTAAAATGTCCTTCTCCCTCCTCTAGGCAGGTATCTTCTGGTAGACGACACCAACCCCACGTGTACGTGTGTATGGGGACGACCGCCTGTAGCTGAGTCTGTAGTGTGACCGGAGCACCTGGCAGTGGCGGGGTGGTGTCAGGAGACACCTGACTCCAGCTGAGCTGATCATGTGATCTCTTCTGGGAACCTGAAATTGGGCCTTTGGAGATGGATGCTTCTCACTGAAGAGCTGAGGTGTGAAATACTGTGAAGGTGATCGGGGCTCATCCTGTACGTGCACCCAAAGCAAGAAAGCTGTCTTCCACAGAGCAGAGGCCAGGTGGGCCCAGGGCTGGCTCAGGTCACGGGCTGATGTCTGTCTTGTCTGTGTCCCCACACCTCCTCACCTTCCAGGGCCTCAGTGACCTTGCATCCCATGGACTCCTCCTGAGACCCATACGCTCCCCACCCCATCCTCAGGGCTTTTTTTCCCTCTCAAGCTAGTCTGAACAGACTCCTTTTTCTTATAACAGATTCGCCCTCTTCCACATCCTCATAACCCCCGATTTCTCCAGAATCCCCTGTGCCCACCCCCACCATCCTGTCCTCATGACATAGGTAGGGTATTTTGAACATTGTTGTCATTCAGTCGCTAAGTCATGTACGCCTCTGCAACCCCAAGGACTGCAGCACGCCAGACATCCCTGTCCTTCACTGTCTCCTGGAGTTTGCTCAGACTCATGTCCATTGAGTTGGGGATGCCATCCAACCATCTCATCCTCTGCTGCCTTCTTCTCCTTTTGCCTTCAGTCTTTCCCCTGCATCAGTGTCTTTTCCAAGGTGTCAGCTCATCGCATCGGGTGGCCAAAGTATTGGAGCTTCAGCTTTGATATCAGTCATTCCAATGAACATTCAGGGCTGATGTCCTTTAGGACTGACTGGTTTGATCTCCTTGCAGTCCAAAGGACTCTCAAGGGTCCAGGACCTATTTTCTAAATCTGTGGTGTTTGTGTTTGCTTTGCCTGAATCACATGCCCTGTGGGAGCCCCTCACCCCCACACGGTTAAGAGTCTAACCTTTGGGATTTCCAACCCTATTTGGTGACTGACATAGGAAAAGAGGAAATGCAGCTGCTTCTCCAGTGTGGATCGTGGAGAACCTGGACCAGATGAACCAAAATGGCCAAGAGTGAGGCTCTGGATTACTGGAAAGTTTATTATGGTCATTTTTTTTTTTTTTTTTTAAGGAGGTGACCTCCCTGGTTCTTGACCTCTTTCCTCTCTGGTGTCTGTTCTTCTAGTCTCTGATTCTTTACGTGGCATAGCGTTGTCAGGCAGAAGAAAACAAGAGAGATATTTGATCCTCGAATTTCATCTCAATAACAAACAGCCACACCCAGGTACACCGTGCCCTCTGAATTCACACGTTTGAGGTTTCATAGTCTTGGTCTGACGACAAATGAAATAACCAATACTGGTTTTGAAACTTGCTCTGTCTCTAGATCATTTTGACAGGATGCTTTCAAGGCAAACCAAAAGCAGATGAAGCCCTCTTAGTTCAAGGCAGCTGTCACAAGCAACTCCTTGTTGGTTTCCGGGTTGGGGCATAGTGGGTGGCGAGGGGAGTCTTCATCCTATAAGAAGGTCCCTTACCACGAACAGCAGTCATATTAAATACACTGTTGGAGGAGCACAGTTTAAAAATCTGATCTACACAAATCTGATTAAACCAACCAAGGGCAGTGGGTGCACAAGCACATTCTTTGGCCTTATAAAGGCTAAAATGCAGAGACCATCTTGAGACCTCTGCTGCCTTCTATTTATAAAAATCCAATTTTCACCAGTGCTTCTCTACTGCCTGAGAGAAAGAGGGCAAGAGGAAGAATACCAGCTTTTCTCTGACTTTATCAATAGACCAAATTAAAGAAAGTACTAAAGTACAGCAGGAAAAGGTGGGGTCAGACGCTCCACAGAACTCCTGCATGCAGGAAGTGGTGGGGCAGGAGGCGTATTCCACATGAAGCCGAACCAGTCCCTGTCTCTCTCTCTCTGTCTGTCTCTCTCCCCGGTCTGCGGCAGCAATAGTTGAGTCAAACGGTCCCCAGTGGATGTCTGCTGGCACTGGAATTGCATCATTTTTATGGCCACGATCACAGTGACCCTCGTGGTTTCACCTCTGAGATTCTCTCAGGGTGACCCTTTTATGAGCACTTCAGTTCACATCTCTATGTATCTACCACCTATGCAGTTAGACCATGGGGTGTAATAGGTATAAATACTTTGGGCAAGGTTCATAGGCATGTAAGTAAAACTAATTCCTTCTCTGTCACTTCTTCCCATGAAAATGGGCTAGACACATTCAGCAACTTTGGCAGAAGTGCTTGGGACCGTGTGACGCAACACCCAGGTTCAGGGGCATATTTGAGATGTGTCCTGCGGGCTCTGCTGGGTGCCTCGAAGCAGCAGACGTGGGTGCAGATGCAGCCCCTCTGAGGCAGGTTCAACAGTGCGTCCACAGGACAGGCGACGGGGAAGGCACGCTGCCCATACTAGATGTGTGGACACGGGCAGACTGTCCACGTGGACAGTCTTGAGGGTGAAGGAAGCAACGAGAAGAGTGACCTGCCAGAGGGCTGCATCTCACACCCGCAACCCTGTGCAAATGGCTCCTGGGGAAGCGGCAGCAGACGCGTCTTTATTTAACAGCGGTTAGTGATTTGCTGGAGAAACGCCAGGAAAAGCCAGCCAGCGACAAGATAAATCAGACAAGAGCAAGCAATCAAAGGGTACAACCTTAACCCTTGAGATCAAAGGTACAGATCTCTCGACTAGACCACTCTCCCCAGACATGTTCCCAGACGCTCAGACGCTTTTCCTACTGAGAGCTGAATGTTTATATTAAATGGGTGGATCAACAATTTGCCAGGTCTCATTTTTGAAAGTTTTAGTTACAATACCCTGAAAAATGTTTTTCTTCACAAATTACCATCTGAGTCTGGGAGAATCTTTTGGTAACACGTCAAGGGTGACCAACTCGCTTTGCTTGCCCAGAACTGAGGAGTTTTTCAGGATGTGAGACTTTCTAGTGCTCTTAACTGGGATAGTCCACATCAAACCGGGCTGCTTCCCTGAAACTGGAGTAATACAAAACTGGAAAAGCACCATATTCTCCAACTGCCTACAAGGTTTGCCTACCAGAACAATATAGGAGGAACTTTAGACTTGAAAATAAAAACTCATAAATAAGTCTTGGAGATGTAACGTATAGCATGGTATACATTATTATATATGTATTATACATATATATTATATATTTATTATATTACATATAAGTATATGTTACAGTATATATTATATATATTATACATGTTATATGATATATGTGTTATATATACTACATGTATTATATACATGTATTAGTATGACAGCTAATAATGCTGTGTTGCATATTTGAAAGCTGCTAAGAAAATAGATCTTATAAGTTCAATAGGAAAAAAATTGTGTAATTATGTTTGGTGACAAATATTAACTAGACTTATTAGGATTATCATTTCACAGTCTATACAAATATCAAATCATTGTGTTGTACACCTAAAACTAATATAACATTACACATCAAGTATACCTCAATTGAAAAAAAAGATTCAGGAATTCCCTTGTGGCACAGTGGATTAAAAATCCACCTGCCAGTGCAGGGGACATGGGTTCAATCCCTGGTCCAGGAAAACCCTACATGTGGCAGGGCAACTAAGCCCGTGCACCACAGCTACTGAAGCCCACACTTGAGAGCCTGGGAACTGCAACTACGGAAGCCCGAGGGTCTAGAGCCCGTGCTCCTCAGCAAGAGAAGCCAGGAGGCCTGTGCACCTCAACCAGAGAGGGAACCCTCACTCACTCACAACTAGAGAAAGCCCTCACAAAGCAAGGGAAGACACATTGCAGCCAATAAATAAATAAATAATTTTTAAAAAAATTCAAATTCGAAAAATGAAAAAAGAAAAGAAAGCCCATATGACTTAAGGCTTTGGGTTTTCAGAGCCTCAGACCCTAGGCACTGATAGTCCACGTGGGGGTCTTAGCAGCAGAGGTCTAGTGAAGGAATAATGGTCTGCACCATGACGAGCATCATTCCCTCCAGATCAAACCAGTCCTAATGGCAACCTTGCAAAAAGTCCTCCTAGCATGCTGTCAGACGATGCCAGATTAAAACACTGTGTCATTATTTACAGGAGACGGTGGTGTGTCAGAGCATTTGACTGAAAAGACCATGTTTCCAAATAAATTTGGTAGCTAACTAGGGCTGATCTAAAGCCAGCAAAACAAACAGCAAGGAAAGGCAGAAAAGGAGCCAGTCGTTTGGACGAATCATGTAATCGAATGACTTCCCAGGTGGAGCAATGGTAAAGAAGCTGCCTGCCAATACAGGAGACACAAGAGACTCTGGTTCAATCCCTGGGGTGAGTAGATCCCCTGGAGTAGGAAATGGTGACCCACACTCCAGGATTCTTGCCTGAAAAATTCCATGGACGAAGGAGCTGTGTGGGCTATAGTCCACGGGGTCTCAAGGAGCTGGACATGACTGAGCACAGACACGCATGTGACCAAATACCCTGTCTCATCACAGGGCTCCCTGCTATTTTTCTGTGTAAGCTTTTGGAATATTCTGAGTAAGAGGTGGAAGGTCAAAGAAAGAGAAAACAGAGTCCCTTTCTAAACCTCACATTTCCACTTCCTGCAGGAAAAAGGACAAGCACCACTGCCTGGTCCAGCATAGCATCATGAGGATGACGGAAACCAGGCCAGGACATCACTCTCTGAGTGCTCCAGCGAGGTCCACCATGGGCCCTGTAATTTATGACCTTGTCTGATCCTCTAAACAAGCCAGGATACCATCTGGATAGATACCATCTCCTCTGGCTTCCAGATAAGGAAGCAGACACTCAGTGACATCTAGGACTTTGCCCATGGCCAAACAGCTCGTAAATGACACTTAGTTTTAAATTGAGGTCTGCCTCGCTCCAAAAAGCTTATATGCTTCGAGCTCCTGCCATGTGTCAGACACTGGTAAGTTCTAGGATACAAATGGATGAATGGCAGAGAACCTGTCCTCAAGCGGTTCACAAGCTGGGAGCAAATACAAGAAGGGCCACCGTAATAGTCATTAGCGATGACTGACGACGCCCCTGATGGTACAGTGGATGGGCGTCCACCCGCCAAGGCAGGGGACACAGGTCTGATCCCTGGTTTGGGAGGATTCCACATTCCGCAGAGCAACTAAACCGATGCACCACAACTACTGAGCCCACGAGATGCAACCACTGAAGCCTCCGCACCTACAGCCCATGCTCCGACCAAGAGAAGACACTGTAATGAGAAGCCCGTGCTCCGCAACAAAGATCCAGTGTGACCGTAAAAATAAATAAAATTTTTAGAAAGAAGAAAAAAAATGACTGAGTGCTTACCAGGTGCCAGATACTCTGTGAAAGGTTCCCCAATCAGTATTTCAGGTAATCCTCCTACACGTCGTCCATGGGGACAGCTGCCATTTTCCATGCTGTACAGAGCCTGAGGCTTAGAGAGTTAAGTAACTCACAGTCACAGGGCGAGTCAGTCATGTCTTCTGATTCCAATACCCAGACTCTTAACTGGGCAGCGCATCAGACAAACGCAGAGGATGATACGGGCTCCAAACCACATTAGGGAAACAGAACACTGAGTTTAAGGTAGAGGAATCACTTTCGAAAAACCTGGTACTTGGGAAGCTTTCAAGAAGAGAGGAAGGGGAGCTGAATCCCAAAGGAAGACAAGATGATGAGGAGGACAAGGATGACTATCACGGCAGCAAAATGAAGCTGGAGGGGGACGAGGGGCTGGATGGTTCAGGCATCATTTATTCCATGCTCACGTGCTGCTGGCCCTGAATGGTCATCATCTCACCTTATTTCCACAACAAGCCTCTCAAGCTGGGTGCCAGGACTCCCCTGGTGGTCCAGTGGCTAAGACTCCATGTTCCCAATGCAGGGGGGCCGGGTTCAATCCCTGGTCAGGGAACTAACTAGATCCCACATGCCGCAACTAAGAGTTTGCACACAGCAGCTAAAGATCCCAAGTGCTGCAACTAGGACCCTGCACAGCCAAATAAATGCTGTTTTTTTGTGTGGTTTTTTTTTTTTTGGTTTGTTTTTTTAGATGATAATAATAAAGTGGGCACCACTGTCGGCCTCATTTAACAGAGGAAGACAACCAAGGCCACATGGCCCATGCCCAGCACCTCTGTGGGCACAGGGCAAAATGAACATGGGAAACACACGCCATCTCTGGATAGGAGAACTGCAAAGGCAGGCTGCAGGGAGGAGAGCAGGACTGAGGTAGATCTGTAATAAGAACACTACAAGGGTGGTGGGAGCAACCCTGCGGCACAGAGGGGGTGGGCCATGGAGGCGACAGTCTGATGAGGGGCCATGCTGTCAGCAGAGAACGTGGTTGACAGGCAGCTGCACAAGTTCCAGCATGAGTGTCTGGGGCGAAGAGGACAGAGGCGAATCAGGGCGACGGGGGGACCGGGAAGGCCTGGGAAGGGGCTGGGTAAAGAGGAAAGACAGCTCAAGAGTGAACCCAAGGGCTTCCCTGGTAGCTCAGGGGTGAGGAATCCGCCTGCCAAGGCAGGGTTGGATCCCTGGTCCGGGAGGTGTCTACATGCCTTGGAGCTTCTAAGCCCGTGTCCCACAGCTGCTGAGCCTGTGCTCTAGAGCCGGGCAGCCGCAACTGCTGACCCCATCTGCCACAGCTCCTGAAGCCCACGTGCCCACGAGCCCCTGCTCCACAACAAGAGAGACTGGCGCAATGAGAAAACTGCACCACGCAACTAGAGAGCAGCAACGGCAGGAAAGCCCTCGAAGCCATGAAGGCCCAGCACAATGGGGGAAAAAAATAAAGAATCCAAGAAGGTCGGTCCTCATAACTGAGGGAACAATGAATGAGAAGGAAGCTCTAAGAAGACAGTGGGTTTGGTTTTCATGTGATGAAACTGAGCTGGAGTGGGACAGACAGACCTGGGGAGAAGCACGGAGCAGACTGTGCCCGGGGGTGGTGGTGGGGGGCGTGTGTGTGTGTGTTTAAGTGGGCAGCACTGGGAGAAGGGGCTGTGGCGTCATCTATCGGTCAGGTTCTCTGCTGCACACAATGCACTCTGGCTGGTTTGAACAGAGGAGCAATTTATAAAGGACACTGGGTAGCTGAGGGTCTTACAGAGAGCTGGAGAACCAGGTTTTAAAGCTAAGAAGGCAGAAGCAGCACCTCCAATCATGAGCAAAAATGCTTCCATGGAGAAGGGCTGGCCTGGGCTCAGACCCTCCCAGGTTACCCGCTGACACCGCTGCTGGTGATGCTGGATGCTAATAACGCTGGGACCCCATCCACTGCTGCCCCCGGAAGTGGATGTAACTGCCAACCCCTGACTGAGACAGATCCTGCTCTCTGTGTCAACAGCTGAAGATTCAAAATCTGCTTCAAGCGGTCTGGGGGTTGAGCCTGGGTCACAAGCCCGGGTCCTAGCTGCATGGGAGGCTGGAAAGAGCATCAGGGCATCTGGCTTCAGTCACAGCAAGACACCCACGAGAGGGAAAGTGGAGTTCAAAGTAATGGAAGGTCAAGATGAAAGGTGGGACTTCCCTGACAGTCTAGTGGTTAAGATTCCATGCTTCCCCGGCAAGGGGAGAGGGTTCGATCTCTGGTCAGGAAACTAACATTCCACATGCCATGTGGTACTGCCAAAAAGTGGCGGGGGGTGGGGGTGGGGGCAGACAGAGGATAAATGTCCACTGCAAGTGCCTTGTTCTGTCTTTTTCTAAATAATTGATGGTTAAATTTGCCCCTCACAGGCAGAAGCATTTTTTATGTCTCAGAATGAGCAGAGTTTAAGATGGCAGCCATGTTCATCACTGGTGGAGTCCGAAGGCTGCTATAAAGATATGGTCTATTTTCCTGTGGTTGGGGGCCCAGTGGCCCCAGGGCCAGCAGGCCTGGTCACTGAGAATAACAAAACTGTCCTCTGTTCAGAAGTGCTGGCGCCAGGTGTGTGGGAAATCCCTGGATTAGAGACTCTGGGGACCGTTTTAATCTACCGGTAAGTGGAGTTTTCAAATGTGACATCTTTGAGTACCGCTGCCCGGGTCTGTTAAACAAAGAGGAGCACTTCCCATGCCAGCATCATCCTAAAGCTGATAACGCTAAGGGGGGCTCAGGGCTGGTGGGATGGCCTCGCTTGCACTAAACAGCACCCTGTTTCCAATCGCAGAAACGTGGTTCACCCTTACTACAGATGCTGCATCTGGAATACGGAGACAGGCCATTTTAGATTTTGGAGGTTTAGCTCCAAAAGCACAGCTGGGGCTAGCGGTCATCAAGTTTGAGATGGGAACCCCTGTCCTCCCCGCCCAGCACTTCCTTCCCTGGACTCACGCAGCCTCGGCCTGTGGGATGGCAGCAGATAAAGGATGCACCCTTGGACAGCTGGGACTCCTCCTCGGGGGTCCAGAGAAAGGAGTCCAGGCTCTGAGTTACTGAGCTGGGCTCAGCTCCAGGATCGCCTCCTGGCGGGCAGAGCTGGGCAAGCTGTCTGACCTGACCGTTTGCTCATCTGGAAAAAGGGTAAGCTCTATTCTTTCATGGCAATACACCTGCCTCAGCAGCTCTGCACTACCACGACCCCTACTCTTTAGAGTAAGGAGCTCTTCCCAACTTCCAGAGGGTCACTTAGTTGATCTAATGATAGGAAGGAATCCTGTTTTTTTTTTTTTTAAGTGACTGCATCAGAAATAATAGGGGGCGGGGGGGACAACCCTGGTGGTCCAATGGTTAAGAACCTGCCTGCCAATGTGGGGGGACACAGGTTCAATCCCTGGTCACAGAACTAAGATCTCACATGCTGTGGGGCAACTAAGCCCCGGTGCCACAACTACTGAGCCTGTGTGCCTAGAGCCCGAGCTCCACAACAAGAGAAGCCACGGCAATAAGGCCCGAGCACTGCCGCCAGAGAGCAGCCCCTGCTCGCCACAACGCCTAGCAATGAAGGCCCAGCACATAAGAAAGGAATGGGGAGTTCTCTGTGGTGGTCCAGTGGTTAGGACTCTTCACTTTCACTGCTGAGGGCAAGGGTTCCATCCCTGCATCCCTAGTCAGCGAACTAAGATCCCACAAGCTGTATCACACAAGCCAGCCGAAAAAAGAGAGAAGAAGGAAAAAAAACCACCACTGAAGCACTGACACCTGCTTCAATACAGATAAACCATGGAAACATCAAGCTCCGTGAAAGAAGCCAGTTACAAAAGATCCCACATTATATGATTTCACTTACACAAAATGGCCAGAACAGACAAATCCATAAACACACAAAGTAGATTAGCGGTTGCCTAGGGCTGGAGATAAGGATGAGGGGGAGGGGTGCAGAGAGGAATGGTTAATCTGTGTGAAAGCAGGCTTCTTTAGGGGCTGACGAAAAATGTTCTAAAATTGACGGTGGTGTTGTTTGCACAACTCTGTGGGATATACGAAAAGTCATGGAATGAGACACTTTAAGTGGGTAAATTATATGATATGAATTAGATCTCAATAAAAAAAATAACTGGTGGAAGTAACTGTAGTTATTGGATGGTATTAAATGCCAGACAGTGTTTTGAGCACTTAAAAGTTTTATGAGAAGCCTACCACAGTGGTATCGTTATTATCTGCATTTTACAGATAAGGAAGCTCAGCCACTGAGAGAGAAGTCAATTGCCCAAGGTTACCTAGTCAGTAAACAGGGGATCCCACATGTGAATCTGAGGAATCTGACTTCAGAGCCGTGTCCTTATTCAGAGCCGTGCCCTTTAACAGGGGCACGTGCACACAGAAGTGCACTGGCCACCGGAGGAATCGGGGCCCAACGTAAATGCCCCCCAGTAGGGGCCCATGCAGACACACGCTGGGATCTCGCCCGGTGGAAAGAGTGACACAGGTCTGAAGCCGATGCTATGGAGACAGCAGAAACGACAACAGATGCTGCGCTTTTTCTTCCCTTCTGCACAAGGCACTCTCCACGCAAGTGTACGTAAGCTTGACAACTTTCTGCTACTTTTCATGAAAAATTAATAACTGTGGGTTTCCACTAAGAAGGAGGTCATGCTTGCATGCATGCGTGCTATTTCACTTCAGTCGTGTCCGTCTCTTTGCGATCCTATGGACTGTCCATGAGATTCTCCTCTGTCCATGAGATTCTCCAGGCAAGAATATTGGAGTGGATGGCCATGCCCTCCTCCAGAGGATCTTCCTGACCTAGGGATTGAACCCAGGTCTCTTATGTCTCCTGCAATGGCAGGCGCGTTCTTTACCACTGAACCACCAAAAACCTTTTAGTATTGTTTGGGTTTTTGAACCACGAGCAGGGCAGGGACTATCTAATACTATGCTGGTTTTAAGGCAGCCTTCTCTAACCCACCCAATCAGGTCTGCATCTGTGGCACCATGTCTGGAGTCACCATGCCGTAAATCACTAAGACTACTGTTTTATTTCGCTTGTAGAGCTTTTCACATCCCTCTTTTCTCCCTAACAATGAGCTTCCTGAGGACAGGCATGGAGTTTGTTTCTTGCTAAGCAGTGCTGGCACACAAACAGACCCTCCACACATACTTGCTATTATTGATCAGACCAACAAATAAGTAAATGGATTAAGGCTGAATTACCTGACTTCACCTGCCAACGGTCAAGGGCACAAGCAGTGATGGATGGAACAGGAAGATACTTGGCTGGAAAGCCCCAGGATTGGGAACACACTGTCTCAAGCAGCCTTCAATGGAGCTCAAGAAAATGATTTACTCTTTCAATTAAAAACATTTGCTTTCATCTAGTCCCAGAGAATTTATGGCACCATAATCCTTTCCATCTCAAATCCTTTCCATTATCTTTTCCTAATTAATTGAGGTATGTAAATTCGTTTGATCTAAATCTTTGCCAGCATAAACATTACTCACGTGGTGATTCTGCAGCACATTGCTGGCTGATCAAGTTTAATCAGGTTCTACCGGTTTTTAAATTATACATGATATTAGACAAGATTCATTTAACTCTGTATCTAACAGCTACAACTTACTACATTGGTTGCTCCCAGACATTTATAGCAAATCGCTGTTGAATCATTACTATGAATCAACTTATTGTTGCTGTTTAGTCGCTAAGTCATGTCCAGCTCATTACAACTCCATGGACTGTAGCCCGCCGGGCTCCTCCATCCATGGGATTCCCCAGGCAAGAATACTGGAGTGGGTTGCTGTTTCTTTCTCCAGGAGATCTTCCTGACTCAGGGATCGAAAGCCCATCTCCTGCATTGCAGGTGGGTTCTTTGCCACTGAGCCATAGAGGGAAGCCCATGAACCAATTTAGGATATAACTAAGAAACTGTTTTGACATAATAGGAGACTTTGGTATGATATAAAATATACTTTGATGTATTTTTGGCAAAAAAAAAAAAAAGATTAAGGAAAGTATATTATCCAAGTGAAATTTCTCAAGCTATTACCTTACAGATCAATACAAAATCTCTTTACAAAAATATTTACGGATTAGGACAGCAGTGTATCACCCAAATAATACACAAAGAAAGGAGCAGTAAATTTTTTTATACAAGTCAAGTAATTCCAAGTTCAGTTCAGTTCAATTGCTCAGTCGTGTCCGACTCTTTGTGACCCCATGAATCACAGCATGCCAGGCCTCCCTGTCCATCACTATCTCCCGAAGTTCACTCAGACTCACGTCCATCGAGTCTGTGATGCCATCCAGCCATCTCATCCTTGGTCGTCCCCTTCTCCTCCTGCCCCCAACCCCTCCCAGCATCAGAGTCTTTTCCAATGAGCTGCAAAGCTGCAGACAATTCTGGAGGTGATGAAACACACATCTGCAGTGGTTTCAGCACTGAAACGTGCTGCCTTTCCCAGCCTCTCGTTATGTTTTTCATTTCACATTCCGATCACTTGACCAATTACTTGGGAACTGAATTCCTTCAGGATCACACTTCTTTTTCATCTTTCATTTACTTGGAGATAATAGGCCCATTACGGAGGTGAAATGTCCCAATTTCAGAAAATGAGTGTTTAGAGCAAAAACAATAAAAGGAAAGGTTAAACATTCCAATCGGCTAAGCACAAGCTAGAAAGAGGCTGGTTTTGTCTACACTGCATCGGTGTGCCAAGGACTCTGTATGCTCCGGGAGCACCCCCTGGCCACCTCAGGAACCCCCAAGGATGAGCAGAAAGTGGAAGTGGGCTTCAGAGCTGATCTGCTCAGTGGCCTGCGCTGCTCAGAGGGCTGGCCTGTTGTCTCGGAGCAGACTAGCAGGGGTGTTTGGTCTAAAAGGCCTCTGCCATCACAGTCCACTACAAAGGAAACAAGCAGGGGTCCAACCTGAGAGAGAGGTGCTCATTTGCTCAGTCAGGTCCGACTCTTTGTCACCCCATGGACTGCAGCCCACCAGACTCTTCTGTCCATGGGATTCTCCCAGGCTAGAATACTGGAGAGGGTAGCCATTCCCTCCTCCAGGGGATCTCCCCGACCCAGGCACTGAACCCGAGTTTCTTATTCTTTACCACTGAGCCACCTGCGAAGAAAGGCAGTCAGTCCATAGAACAGGGGTGGACATCCCAAGATGACAGCTGTGAAGCTTACAGAACAACCAGCCAGGCAACAGAGAGCTCTAGGAGAAATTTCTTTAAGAAGCTGAAACCGATAGAATGCCTAATATTTTTAAAGGTACTGACATGAAATGTAAGCCATTTTAGCTCTGGGAGAAGGCACTGAGGTTGAACCAGTATATTTAAAAACTGAGAAAGCGTCCTCAGATGGCAGACAAAAATGAGAGTACTCCAATCATACGTGATTTCTGCTCCTTGGTTCCTTATTCCTCTGTTGAGTCACAGAGCCCATGAGGAAAAAAGCTTGTTTGTTTGTTTGTTTTTAGCTCTTCTCATTCCGGTCTCCAAAGTACCCGTGCAAATACATTGGATTTTGCCCAGTCTGATGGGCTCGCTGGTCAGATAAGCCTATTCACAGACCTCACACCCAGGTTATGACTCTTACTTCTAGATGTCCCCTTGTTGGACATATTACTTAGCACCCCAGAAGGGAACCTCGTTAAAGTTTCTTTTACAGCCAAGATTTCCCAAGGGACTTTCCTGGCGATCCAGTGGTTAAGACTCTGCGCTTCCACTGCAGAGTGTGTGAATTCAATCCGTGGTTGGGGAACTAACACCCCACATGCCATGCAGCACAGCCAAACAGAAAAATAAAAAAAAATTAAAAAATAAAACCCATCTAAGATGTTCCAGAAAAAGCTGTGATCCTCTTCGACATAGGTATGACTTTGTTTCTTTGATAACAGTTTCTTTTCTGCCTGGCTACGTCTGTGTTCAGTTGCATCAGCTGTTTCTCACTCTTTGCCACCCTAAGGACTGTAGCCTGCCAGGCTCCTCTGTCCAGGGGATTTCCCAGGCAGGAATCCTGGAGTGGGTTGCCATTCCCTTCTCCAGGGGATCTTCCTGAGATCTTCCAGGGAACGAACCCACTTCTCACATATTGGCAGGCAGGTTCTTTACCACTGAACCACCTGGGAAGCCCCTTTGTCTGGCTAACCCTCCAACTCATCAACCACAACAGCCCTGAGGACCTGCCTCCCTCCCTCCAGCCCTGACTTCCTATGTGAACTTATATTTTCTCTGGTCCTGATTGGTTCTTCCTTACTTATATTTTCCCATTGTCTGTTTCTGTATGCTTTAAGCCTTCTCAAATGCTTCCTGGAACAAACAAGCAAGTAAGACAAGACTCTCTCAATTTCAGTTTTTGATCCAAACACTGGAGAGAAAGCATATGAAAGGGTTTTGGTTTTTTTCCCCCCTTAATCAAAAGACGACTGTTAACTAGCTCCTGTTATTCAGCTCATTTCAAGGACTAATCAAATGTCCACATTTTCCTAGCTACAACTAAGAAGTGTTGCAGCCCTTAATTAAAGGTACAGTTTTTGCCATCAAGTTTATACTTTGGTCAATTATACAACTAGTCAGACAAGAGTGTGTTCACAAGTATACATGGATAAGGGCTCAATCTGGGATCCACAGGGATCTGTGTATCTACATAGGGAAAAAAAAATACATTTCCACTGACCTCTAACCGAAATTCAGCATTTCCTCCTACCATGATGTCAGGCAGGAAACCACAGAGGTATTCATGCTCCTGTGACTCTGAAACCAACAGAAATCACGAGGGCTTTTCACATCCCATTACAGTTGTTAACAATATCTCGAAACGCTGCTTAAGCCAGCACCACTTTGCAAGTATGGTAGTTACTAACCTCGCCATTGGACTGTGGTCTGTAATAACAGATCAACAAAGAGGCATGTGTTTCTCTAGCAAATAAATTTTAAAATATTTTGATGACTGTATTTCAAGACTATTTGTTTCTGTGAAATTTCATGCATTCTATTCTATGCACTTAGAACACTATTGTGAGAGGTGATCCGGAGGCTTCACCAAGCTGTCAAAGGGGTCTGGGCACAGCACAGGCTGAGATGTCCGGACTCTGGCAGCAGGCACAGTGCCTCTGCCATGAAGCCCCGTGGCAGACCCTGGCAGGGGTGGGAGGACGATCACATTGCTTCAGACCACAAACGGCATCAGAAACAACTTTGCAAGTGATGATCTCAGTTTGCTAATGAGTAATATTAGGTCAGTTAGCTCAAACCACTTTCAATCAGCTCTAGCAGAAGGAAGGCTTTGCCATTGATTGCCTGGATTTTTCAGCAGCACTGATGATGGACACGAAGGATCATGGGAGTCCTGGGCTAGCTGACTGCTCCAGGTTGCCACCATCAAATGTTCAGCCTGCATACAACTTACCAGAAGAGCTGAGGTCGGCAGCCAGGCCCAGCCCAGGGCCTGGTGGTATTTCCACCAAGACGCATCACTTTCCTGCATCCAAAACAGAACCCCTCCCCGTAATGTTTCTATTCAGTCGTGTAGTAAATTGCCTTTAAATCATGGCATTTCCTAGAGCCTGTTATAGGCACATAAAAATAACAACACAAGGCTAATTATACAGCCGAGGAACTGAACATGAGTTAACTGCTACTGCTGATGCGTTGCTTCAGTCGTGTCTGACTCTGTGCGACCCCACAGACGGCAGCCCACCAGGCTCCCCCATCCCTGGGACTCTCCAGGCAAGAACACTGGAGTGGGTTGCCATTTCCTTTTCCAGTGCATGAAAGTGAAAAGTGAAAGTGAAGTCGCTCAGTCGTGTCCGACTCCTAGCGACCTCATGGACCGAAGCCTGCCAGGCTTCTCTGTCCATGGGACTTTCCAGGCAAGAGTACTGGAGTGGGTCGCCATTGCCTTCTCCTTGAGTTAACTGCGCTTCTTTTAAAAAACAACAAAGGTTTATAATAGCCAGGACATGGAAGCAACCTAGATGTCCATCAGCAGATGAATGGATAAGCAAGCTGTGGTACATATACACAATGGAGTATTACTCAGCCCTTAAAAAGAATAAATTTGAATCAGTTCTAATGAGATGGATGAAACTGGAGCTGATTATACAGAGTGAAGTAAGCCAGAAAGAAAAACACCAATACAGTATGATGACACATATATATGGAATTTAGAAAGATAGTAATGATGACCCTGTATGTGAGACAACAAAAGAGACACAGAGGTATAGAACGGACTTTTGGCCTCTGAGGGAGAGGGAGAGGGTGGGATGATTTGGGAGAATGGCATTGAAACATGTATACTGTCATGTAGGAAACGAAGCGCCAGTCTATGTTTGATGCAGGATGCTTGGGGCTGGAGCACGAGGATGATCCAGAGGGATGATACGGGGTGGGAGGGGGGAGGGGGTTTCAGGATTGGGAGCCCGTGCACACCTGTGGCTGGTTCGTGTCAATGTCTGGCAAAGCCAATACAGTATTATAATGTGGAATAAGGTCAAAATAAAAATAAATAAATAAATAAAAACCAACAAAGGGAAAAAATCCTACTGTAAGAGGAACAAAAGGGCTCCCATCCAGTGGAAACCTCCTGAGTATCTAGGGTGCGGTAGGCAGTGCGGGCAGAGGTGATGCTGCACAGAGGAGATGCTGCAGAAGAAAGTGCGGCTGATCCCTGAGAGGGGTCCTCCCACGAGCTGCAGAGCCAGCTGCCCGGTGCTCACACGCTGCAAGTGCTGGGGCAGGCCCCATCCGTTTTGACTTCGAGCCTAAAGAACAGCTGATCTGAGCGCACAAGAAGAACCTCTGCTGGCAGCACTGTTAAAATGCGCACTCCAGAGGAAAACTGAGAGGAGAGAGGAATGCAGTGAAATTGCGGGGATGCAACGCAGTTATTAAAAGCCTGACATAAGCCTCTGTGTATCAACATAAAAGGATTTTCCTGGTGGATGCAAGGGGGAAAAGCAAGGCACTGAACAGGGTGTACAGAATGATGACACTTGCATAAGACCAGGTTGTTCAAAAACATGCATACTCCAACCATGGTGACCCCAACAGGCGGATCTAGGTGGGGGTTACACAGCTTATTATACTCACAGATACATTAGAGATTTTCAGTCTTTACAGAAAGAACATATTCACATATTGTTTGTGTGTTACCAGTCACTCAGCTGTGTCCGACTCTGTGACCGCATGGACCGTAGCCTGCCAGGCTCCTCTGTCCGTGTAATTTTTCAGACAAGCATACTAGAGCAGGTTGCCATTTCCTACTCCAGGGGGATCTTCCCGACCCAGAGATCGAACCCATGTCTCCTGCCGTTCCTGCACTGGCAGGTGGATTCTTCACCGCTACGCCACCTGGGAAGCCCCATATTACTTGTGTAATTTAAAAATCTAATAAAATAACAATAAAACAGATCCACAGCTACCTGAGTGTCAATCCTACAAAAGATGAGAATGATCAAAAATAATAAAAACTTCATGTTTCCAAGTATTCCTATTCCTTGTTTCTAGGTCAAGCATACGCTTTTGTCTGTTTTGTTCACTGATGTAGGACAGGCATCCAGCACAGTGCCTGGTTCAGAGCAAGCATTCAATGCTGCTGCTGCTAAGTCGGTTCAGTCGTGTCTGACTCTGTGCGACCCCCATAGACGGCAGCCCACCAGGCTCCGCCGTCCCCGGGATTCTCCAGGCAAGAACACTGGAGCGGGTTGCCATTTCCTTCTCCAATGCATGAAAGCGAAAAGGGAAAGTGAAGTCGCTCAGTCGTGTCCAACTCTTCATGACCCCATTAACTACAGCCTACCAGGCTCCTCCGCCCATGGGATTTGCCAGGCAAGAGTACTGCAGTGGGGTGCCATTACCTTCTCTGAGCATTCAATAGAGATGTTTTCAATAAGTGAACTGATTACTCATCTAATCCAGAAACTGGTATCTGGTACCTACCATGTGCCAGCCACTTGCTAAGGACTCTGGGAAGCACACTGATTCACTTGACCTCTGTTCATTCAATTCACACTCTTTGCATACCCACAGTGTTGGGTGTTAGATAAAAAAATCTGCTGCCCTTTAGGAACAAAGAACTCAGCTTGGGGGAAGGTGAACTGCAGAGGTTGGAAGGAGGCGATAAGGCCTTTTCCCAGCCACAGCCTTAATCCTGGCTTTGGTTTTCCAAAGTGTGCCTCTAAGGCTTTACTTATCACAGTCTGTCTTGTACCAGAATTACATTCACGTGTTTGCGCCTGCCCAGCTGGGGAAAAACGAACACCAGCCTTCCTGGATGGTGTGAACAACCGGAGGACAAATGGCTTATTCTTTGCCTGATGCCAAGCACGCCAAAGCATTCCATCTTGCTGTATTTCCCAGTTCCACCCATTCATCCCAGAATCAGAGCTCTGCAGTGGGGAAGGAATCTTGATGGTCATGTGGCCAGGGCTACTTGTATCTGCGCCTCAGCCCAGCCCTTCACATCTAATTTAAGATGGTGTGTGTGTGTGTGTGTGCGTGCGTGCGTGTGTGTGTATTAGTTGCTCAGTCATACCTGACTCTTTGCAACCTCATGGACTGTAGGGAGTCTCCAGGCAAGAATACTGGAGAGGGTTGCCATTCCCTTCTCCATCTTCCCAACCCAGGGATCAAACCCAGGTCTCCTGCATTGCAGAAGGATTCTTTACCACCTGAACCACCAGGGAAGCCTCTAAATTAAGGTGAGGGGGCTACCAAAGCAGATGAAATCGAATCTGCCAGCTCTCGTGGGGAAAACACAGCTCCATGTGTCAGCAGCTCTGCTGCTCACTCGCACAGTGTCTTCCACTCCTAATCACCACGCCGCTGGTCTCTTTAACTCTCCAGCCTTTCACAGCCGTATCTGCAGAAACCCAGTCTTCTCTACCTTGAAGTGAAGACTTTTCCACCTAAGTGGATTATCCTGCAGTTACCTGTAGCATACATCATCTTTGTGCACGGACCCTCTCTTTCACTTCGTCAGAATCATTTCCAAATTCAATTTCATTTTCATATTCAGTCACTCTGGTCCCAACAGGAATGGTTGCCCAACTTCAAATATAAGTTGCCTGGGAACATTTTTAACTTTGAAAATAAAATGTGGCCACTGTGCAATGGGTGTGCAGAGGTGAACTTGGGAGAGGACATTAAACAGGAGGGAAGGAAGAGCCTTCTGCTTCTAGTGATGAAAGGCTGCTTTATCTATAAATTCTGAAAGATCAACACTGCACGTTCACATGTCCTTACATAAAATGCTTTGGGCCAGAGCTGATTTGAAAACCAGAGTAGTTTTTTGTTTGTTTGGGATTTTTTTTTGGCTGTGTGACATGTAGGATCCTACTTTCTCAACCAGGGACTGAATCAGTGCCCCCTGCATTGGAAGAGCAGAGCCCTGAACACTGGACTGCCATGGAAGTCCCCTAATCTGGTTTTTCAAACTTTAAAATAGCAATACCAGGCAGAGTGGGCTGTGCGTGCTCAGTCGCATCTGACTCTTTGTGACCTCATGGACTGTAGCCCCACCAGGCTCTTCTGTCCATGGGATTTCCCAGGCAAGAATAATAGAGTGGATTGCCATTTTCTTCTCCAGGGAATCTTCTCAACCCAGGGATTACACCTGGGTCTCAGACCTGGGTCTTCTGCATCTCTTGCATTGGCAGCTGGATTCTTTACCACTGAGCCACCTGGGAAACTAGAAAGCACTTATTAAACTAATGCTAAGGCAGGCTGAAAGACAACAGTGAAAAAGCTGGCTTAAAACTCGACAGTCAAAAACGGAGATCATTTAGGAAAGGTGTAGGGGTTATGCAGAAATATGACAAATAAACCATAAATACAAGTTCGATTTGAAACAGGGAAAACAAGAGTAAGGATCTTCCATCCCATAAGACTATTTGAGGGCTTCCCTAGTGGTTTGATGGTAAAGAATCTGCCTACATCTTTAATCTTCCCTCCTTTCCCACCATCATAATCTCAATTTTAGCTACATTTTTCACAGACCTATTGTTCTGTCATCACTCCTATTTAAGGCTAAAATTAAATGCCATGAAGATCCACCTATTCTGTTATTTCCAGCAAGGATTGATCATCCTATTCTCTGGATTCATAATGCCATTTAGTTGTTTAAGAAATTTACTTTATTCTACTAGCAAAAAAAAAAAAAAAACGGAGATCAGGGCATCCGGTCCCAACACCATGGCAAATAGATGGGGAAACAATGAAAACAGTGACAGATTTTATTTTCTTGGGCTCCAAAATCACTGCAGATGGTGACCACAGCCAATATTAAAAGACACTTGTTCCTTGGAAGAAAAGCTATGATAAACCTAGACAGTGTATTAAAAAGCAGAGACATGACTTTTCCAGCAAAGGTCTGTACAGGCAAAGCAATGGTTTTTCCAGTAGTCACGTAAGGATGTGAGAGTTGGACCATAAACAAACCTGAGCACTGAAGAATTGATGCTTTTGATTTGTGGTGTTGGAGAAGACTCTTTGGAGTCACCTGAACTTCAATGGGATGAAACCAATCCATCCTAAAGAAAATCAGTCCTAAATATTCACTGGTAGGACTGATGCTGAAGCCGAAGCTTCAATACTTTGGCCACATGATGTGAAGACCCAACTCATTAGAAAACACCCTGATGCTGAGAAAGATTGAAAGCAGGTGGAGAAGGGAACAATAGAAGACGAGACAGTTGGATGGCATCACTGACTCAATGGGCACATGTTTGAGCAAACTCCGGGAGATGCTGAAGGACAGGGAAGCCTGGCGTGCTGCAGTCCATGGAGTGGCAAAGAGTCAGACATGACTGAGCGACTGAACAACAACAATAACAACACAGGCTTGCCTCATTACATGAAAATGTAACAGAGGACTTCCGAGGCTGAATGGACTGAAGAGATATCATTTAACAGCTGCCCCAATGACATCATGTAACAGTTGCCCCAGTGAAGGTCAGTAAACAAAGAACTCTTCAAGGAGACTCTGTACCAAGGGAAGAATTCCTCCCCATTGTCTGTTTCTTTGGTTAGAGCCCTTGTTACCAAACAGGGACAGACACGTGTGTTAATAACAAGTGGTTCCAAAGGCTGGAGGGGCTCTCCTGTGCTCTAATGGTCTCATCACGACCCCATTTGTCGGCTTCTCACAGTAGCTGCTGAAGCCTAACAAGGCTCCTGGGGACTGCATCAGCAGGTCGATGCCTCCAGGTCAGGAGGGCCAAAGAAAGTCACCCTGGGCTCAAGAGTGAAGGACTGAAAATCAATGGTCTCAATATTGGTACAGGTCTTCATTTGCTACTTATAATGTGGTTTATCCCACAGAGAAGCTTTATAAAATAAGAAAAATACCAAGATAACCTAAAAGATGCTAGCAGAAGGAAAACATGTTTCAAAACTAAATAGGCTTCGTCCTGCATTTCTTAGGCTTTTTCCTGCAGGTCTTGGCAGTAATAGTACCTCTTAATCATCCTGGGCTTTGCACTTTCCTTGCTAGACTCCAAGCTCTTTGGAAGGGCTGGTCTCTCATTTCTAACTATTGCATCCACAGTGTCTAGTGCTATAAACTGGCACTTAGTTTGCAGACAATAAATGTTTGCAGATGAATGGATATTATGATGGATATTTAGAATGAAAAAACACATTAGGACTTCCATTAGAAAAAGCATTACTTGTAAAGTTTTTTTTCCTCTGACTTGAACTTAAAACTACTTGGCCCAAGATAATATTTATGGTAGAATTAAAAGTGTGTTCTCTGATTTTATTTGCCTATTAATATATGCATTTGATAATTAACAATGGTACTAAGCGGTCAAAGCAAATAATTACTTTTCTAGTGTCTGCCCCTGTGTACGAGCTAAATGAGGGGGAAGCCACCAACTGCATATTAAAAAATGCAATTAAATGCAAAAAAATGGTAATGAGTTTCAAAAACATTCTGTTTAAGCCTCAGACCAATATTCAGAACAGTTACAGTCCTTTCACTGGCTCAGTCACAATTCCACAGAATAGTCCAAATCTTCATAACAGACATGAATTCTCCTTGGGTCACAGTGAATATAAAACCAGTTCTCAGAAGTTTGCCAGTTTACATTTTCGAGGTCTTCTGACCAACTGGTAGGGTTGACCATAAAAATTCTATCTTTACATTTACTTATGTTCAGTATACTTTATTTAAGAAGCAATGTAATCACATAGAATGCTTTTATTTTAAAAAGACTGAATACATTAACATAATTCAGAAAAGTCAGTAAACATCCACAAGAACATGTTATATAATCCCAGTGAGTCTCATAATATTCTATTTTCAAAGGAAAAAAAAAAACACTGGATAGAAAAACAGTAAATTTGGAATCTGTTTCAAGTGTCCAGTAAAAGCAGAAGTTGGCTCACTGTGTGGTCTGGACTGAGAGCTCGAGCTGATGCGACACTATATATCAGGCCAAACGGGTCTAGACAAACCAGCTGACAGCAAATCAGACCATCTGGAAGTGGCATTTACCTGTAAGCTCAGACTCTTGAGTCCTGCTGTGATTTCTAATTCCTTTTGAAACTGGGGTGCTCTGTGGTCACTTTGGACCTGTATGATCTCAGCACTGGGGAACCCTCAGCCAAGAGTCACCAAGGGTGGTCAAGTTCATTGGCAGCTAAGAGTTTTACCTCTCGACAAAACTCAGCACCATCCTGAGAACACATTTCTGTACCAAGTTGCTGAGATGCTCGCATGCATGGAGGTATAGAGTCTCTGCCCTGTGCTGGGTTGCCCCGGACTGTTGAGGTTTCAGATTTTAACTGCCATCAGTGAGTTCTGGATTCAGAAACTGAGGCTCTAAGGAGGTGAGCAGGGGACTTTCCTGGTGGTCCAGTGGTTAAGAATCCTCCCGCCAACACAGGGCACACAGATTTGATCCCTGGTCTGGGAAGATCCCACATGCCTCAGGGCAACAAAGCCCGTGCGCTACAACTCCTGAGCCTGGGTGCCTGGAGCCCACGCTCTGCGAAAAGAGAAACCTGCACACTGTATCTAGAGATTAGTCCCCGCTCTGGGCAAGCAGAGAAAGCCCGCGTGCAGCAACAAAGACCCAGTGCAGCCAAAAACAACAACCGAAATAAGGTTTAAAAATAGTAAGGCAAGGGGTCTGGCCAAGTGTCCCCAGGGCATCAGGGGCAGATGTGGAGCTGGCGTCTCCACAGATGTGGCCACGTGAGCCATAATGCAGGCCTGGATCCAGCGTCTTGTCTTCCCCCTTTTCCACCCAGTGACTGTAGCCATGAAGTTAAAGATGCTTGCTCCTCAGAAGGAAAGCTAGGACAAACCTAGACAGCGTATTAAAAAGCAAAGACACCACCCTCGACAGAGGTCTGTATGGTCAAAGCTCTGGTTTTTCCAGTAGTCATGTATGGATGTGAGAGTTGGCCCATAAGGAAGGCTGAGTGCTGAAGAACAGATGCATTTGAACTGTGGTGTTGGAGAAGACTCTTGAGAGTCACGCAGACTGCAAGAAGATCCAACCAGTCAATCCTAAAGGAAATCAGTCCTGACTATTCATTGGAAGGACTGATGTTGAAGCTGAAGCTTTTCCAATCCTTAGGCCACCTGATGTGAAGAGCTGACTCACTGGAAAGGACCCTGATGCTGGGAAAGATTGAAGGCAACAGAAGAGGGCAACAGAGTGTGAGATGGTAGGAGAGCATCACCAACTCGATGGACATGAGTTTGAGCGAACTCTGGGAGATAGTGGAGGACAGAGGAGTCTGGTGCACTACAGTTCATGGGGTTGCAAAGAGTTGGACACAACTTAGCAACTAAACAACAGCAACAAAGAGGACAGGCTGCTTCTCCAGGGGTGACATCACTGGGTCTTCCAGGGGGAGTCAAGGACACAAGTACATCCACAATTGTGACTTTATGTAAAACATGAGCCAGTGGAGAATGTGGGAAGGTCTGACGTTCTCCCTGCTGGCCACACTCCCTGGACTTCAGGGAGCGATTCTGGGCAGCCTCTCTTCCAGCCTCACACGTTCACCCTGGATCACTCTGGATAGGTAGGCTGCCGGACAAGAGAGCCCTGGTGGCGAGGAATGAATGCCCTCGGGCTTGCTATAAACGACCTCGGCTTCTAAAGCAGACATCACAGCAAGACTTGGGGACTTCCCTGGAGGTCCAATGGTTAAGACTCTGCTTTCACTGCAGGTGGCACAAGTTTAACCCCTGGCCAGGGAAATAAGATCCCACATACTGCATGGTGTGACCAAAAAGAAAATAATAATAATAAATAAATAAATCAGAGCAAGACGCAAAGAGTCTGGGTTTACAAGGTAACATTAGCCAAACACAAACACCCAGAGCAGCTGCAGCATTTTCTGCAATGGTCTTTGGGTCAACTCTGCTCAGTCAGCAGAGACCGGGACAAAGATGAGAGTGATCAGAGGTGGGCCTGCTCTGCCTCCCAGACGAGCAGGGGTGGTTTCCGCTTGCTTATTTACACATGCTTACTGGGTTTTCTCCTTGCCTGGAGAGAATGATGTCAGAGTAGGAAAGGGAAATTTAAAAAGGAGGAGAGCTCTAGAAGGCATCTGTTATGCTCATATTCCTAGTATCTCACTTTTTCTTGTGGGGAACCATCCTGTTCTGACCACTTGGCTGCCATGGAGCTGCTCCCATACCCTGGCTTCATGGGGCTGTGTGAGCTGGATGGACATTGGTCTGGAACTTTGACTGGGCCATTAAGAACAAGACACTTTCTTTCTGTTGTGGTTTCAGTTAGAAGGACATAAATCTAGAGCTCCTAGGAACCACTACCTAGAGAGTGCCTGCAGGAGAATGAATTCAACTCAGAGGAAAGCAGGGCTGAGCCAGGAAGAGATGGAGTCCTGATAGCAACTTCTGAGCCCCTGGATCCAGCCATTCCTAAAGTCCAAATTTGCTCCTGGACTGTACAGTACCAAAAGTAGCAATCCCTTGGAGAAAGGCAAGGCAACTCCCTCCAGTATTCTTGCCTGGAGAATCCCATGGACAGAGGAGCCTGGCAGGCCCACCTCTCTTTGCAGTCTATAGTGCTGCAAAGAGTTGGGCACGACTGAAGCAACTTAGCACAAGTGCAAGGTAACACAAACTTAAAAAAAAAATTAATCCAGTTCAAGTTAGCTTGTCATTTGAAACTGAAAAATCACGAACAAAGACAGGAGAAATAAAAGCATAAGAAGGAGGGAAACGAAAGGAGAAGATTATGTTTATGGATGTGGATCCGAAAGCAATTCAAGTCTGTCTCCTGTAAGTGAAGAAAGGTGACACCTGGGAATCTGTTCCATTTTTCATAGGAAGCACAGATAATCAGAACCATGGCTCTGCCTTATTACTGTGATTAACCTTGCCATATTCTAAAACTAAAATGAGTGTGTATTTTCTGATGTTTGACGATCCTGCAACCATTGTGAAGAGAAAGGAATGAGCCATTACTGAGCAGAGATGTCTTTTAAGAGAAATCTTTTTCAGGAAGGAGAAACGATCACAGCGACAGCCCGAGTCTTACCTGGCATGGCGTGGACGAGGTCCCCGCACAGAACAAAGAATTTGGGCTTGGGGTTCAGCTTGTTGATGGCCTGGACTGCTTGCTCAGCCAGACGGATCTCCTGCTCCCACTCATCACCACCGTTGTCACAGTCCCCAGTAGCCCAGGCCTTCATCCAGTCCAAACTGGGGGTCTGCACCCTGGATGAAGTAGAACGGGCCTTTCCATTCCCTTTCCTTTTCTTAAAAAGAAAAAGAAAGAAAAGGAGAGAAGAAATATTATAAAATCTGTCAGGGAAAGCATCCAGGTTACTGTGCGAGTGGATACAATATTTTTCTTAAATTAAGTAGGTCATTTTAATAAGCTGCTGTTCAAACATACCATTTTCCTGTCATCAGCGAGAGGATTTTGATTTATACTAATTATGCCTGGGACCCGGTGATTCCCAAAAGCTGGGAGAAAAAAAAAAAAAACCACCACGTGGGCTGTTAACAGTCACGCAACCAAGCTGTTTCTTTAAAAACTAGATGGCCCAGATGAAGCACAGAGGTATCACGACATGCTGTATAGAGCGTATTAATGTTCAATAGTTTTTAATTAGAATTTAAAATACTGCAAATTGAAAGTTGCCAGAAGTATTATGTTTAAATGACTAGGTGAAGTGCTGTCAAATCTTTTACGCCAGGTTTAATGGCACAATTTGCGCGATTTCAAGGGATGTGACAGAAATTTAATTACAAAACTTGGAGTTCAGAAGCCCTGGCTATCTGGTTGGAAAGGAAGTGCCAAAAATGAAATCTTAGTCAGTGTAGGGGCCGGGAGAAGATGCTAACATTTCCAAGGCAGCATGATGTGGGCATAGGTGAGGTGTGAGGCTGTGGGTCAGGGTGGGGGAACAAGAATCCTTCATTCTTTATGTTCTTGGAAAGCACTTATATCACCTGAAGGTAAGTTATCAGACTGCCCTGCCTACTGGTTTTGCCAAAGCCTTGGGGGCCACAGGCCTCTATCCTAATCTGCCAGCAGCGTCTGCGTTTGCAGAGCTAGAATGCCCATCAGTGGGCACAGAGGTTTCAAACTTCTCTTTGGCCACAGAATCCTTCTTTCAAACCAAATCACACGTGGCAGACCAATGTTGAAAACGTGTAGCCTCCTCTGCCCAAATGGGCTCTGGGAACAGAGCAGCCTGAACACACTTACTCACTCTTCAGCCCAGATTTTATCCCCGGCCCAGAGAGGTGACACAACCTGCTGGACAGCCACCAGCCATCAGCTGCAGGGACAGAACTACCCCGTGACCTTGAGACTGTTTTCTTTTGAACAAATGACTGTAGTTTGCAGGTGAGCAGTGAAAAGAAGAGAGGCGAAAAGCAAAGGAGAAAAGGAAAGATATAGGCTTCTGAATGCAGAGTTCCAAAGAATAGCAAGAAGAGATAAGAAAGCCTTCTTCAGCGATCAATGCAAAGAAATAGAGGAAAAGAACAGAATGGGAAAGACTAGAGATCTCTTCAAGAAAATTAGAGATACCAAGGGAACATTTCATGCAAAGATGGGCTCGATAAAGGACAGAAATGGTCTGGACCTAAAAGAAGCAGAAGATATTAAGAAGAGGTGGCAAGAATACATGGAAGAACTGTACAAAAAGATCTTCACAACCCAGATAATCATGATGATGTGATCACTCATCTAGAACCAGACATCTTGGAATGTGAAGTCAAGTGGGCCTTAGAAAGCATCACTACGAACAAAGCTAGTGGAGGTGATGGAATTCCAGTGGAGCTCTTTCAAATTCTGAAAGATGATGCTGTGAAAGCGCTGCACTCAATATGATAGCAAATTTGGAAAACTCAGCAGTGGCCACAGGACTGGAAAAGGTCAGTTGTCATTCCAAAGAAAGGCAATGCCAAAGAATGCTCAAACTACCGCACAGTTGCACTCATCTCACATGCTAGTAAAGTAATGCTCAAAATTCTCCAAGCCAGGCTTCAGCAATACGTGAACCGTGAACTTCCTGATATTCAAGCTGGTTTTAGAAAAGGCAGAGGAGCTAGAGATCAAATTGCCAACATCTGCTGGATCATGGAAAAAGCAAAGAGTTCCAGAAAAACATCTATTTCTGCTTTATTGACTATGCCAAAGCCTTTGACTGTGTGGATCGCAATAAACTGTGGAAAATTCTGAAAGAGATGGGAATACCAGACCACCTAACCTGCCTTTTGAGAAATCTGTATGCAGGTCAGGAAGCAATAGTTAGAACTGGACATGGAACAACAGACTGGTTCCAAATAGGAAAAGGAGTACGTCAAGGCTGTATATTGTCACCCTGCTTATTTAACTTCTAGGCAGAGTACATCATGAGAAATGCTGGACTGGAAGAAACACAAGCTGGAATCAAGATTGCTGGGAGAAATATCAATCACCTCAGATATGCAGATGACACCATCCTTATGGCAGAAAGTGAAGAGGAACTCAAAAGCCTCTTGATAAAAGTGAAAGAGGAGAGTGAAAAAGTTGGCTTAAAGCTCAACATTCAGAAAATGAAGATCATGGCATCTTGTCCCAACATTTCATGGGAAATAGATAGGGAAACAGTGGAAACAGTGTCAGACTTTCTTTTGTGGGCTCCAAAATCACTGCAGATGGTGACTGCAGCCATGAAATTAAAAGACGCTTACTGCCTGGAAGAAAAGTTATGACCAACCTAGCTAGTATATTCAAAACCAGAGACATCACTTTGCTGACTAAGGTCTGTCTAGTCAAGGCTATGGTTTTTCCTGTGGTCATGTATGGATGTGAGAGTTGGACTGTGAAGAAGGCTGAGCGCCAAAGAATTGATGCTGTTGAACTGTGGTGTTGGAGAAAACTCTTGAGAGTCCCTTGGACTGCAAGGAGATCCAACCAGTCCATTCTGAAGGAGATCCAGCCCTGGGATTTCTTTGGAAGGAATAATGCTGAAGCTGAAACTCCAGTACTTTGGCCACCTCATGCGAAGAGCTGACTCATTGGAAAAGACTCTATTGCTGGGAAGGATTGGGGGCAGGAGGAGAAGGGGACGACCAAGGATGAGATGGCTGGATGGCATCACAGACTCGATGGACGTGAGTCTGAGTGAACTCTGGGAGATGGTGATAAACAGGGAGGCCTGGCGTGCTGCGATTCATGGGGTCGCAAAGAGTCAGACACCACTGAGTGACTGAACTGAACTGAACTGAACTGCAGGTGAGCTGCATAAATGGCATTTGCTCTGGAAGTCAAGAAGATACTAGAATTTCCAGATAGCCCCCTGGCATCATTTCACATCTCTGTGTTCATCTCACTCGTTTATTCGATATTTACTTAAAGCCCACTGTTTGCCGGGCCCTGTGTGACGTGCTGACGACACATGAGAGGACCAAGACAGGTGAGGTCCTGGCTCTCTTGAGCTTAGTTCTCATGAGGAGAGGCAGCAAATAAAGACATACACAGAGAGGGTAGCCGGAGGGTGCCAAGGGCTCTGCAGGGGGAAGGTGGCGCAAGTGACAAAGAATCCACCTGCCAATGCAGGAGATGTAAGAGATAAGACTTTGATCTTTGGGTTGGGAAGATCCCCTAGGGAAGGCTATTGCAACCCACTCCAGCATTCTTGCCTGGGAAATCCCATGGACAGAGGAGCCTGGCGGGCTACAGTTCACAGGGTCGTAAAGAGTTGGACACGACTGAATCGACTTAGCACAGCACACAACGGCTAATTTAAATTGGATGCACCAAGAAGTGGTGTCATTTAAGCTGAGATCCAGATGTCGCACACAAGCTTTTAAAATTCCATGGTCACCCTCCCACCCACCATGCCTAGCTTACTATCATCTCAAGAGGGGGAAGCTCAGGCTTTAGGTCTCCCTTCCTTTTCTTCCTCCTTTTCCAGAGCTTAAGAAAACAAGCATGTCAACAAACAAAACCACCTACACATACTTGCCAGAACAAACTGTATGTGTGCTAATCTGCCAGTTCCTGACCTACAGCTCAGAATCCTAGCTGTTCAGTCAAATCACCACCGACCTCAACTCAAGTCTGAACAAGGACTATGAAACCCTGTTGCATGCATCCCACTGCCAAGCACAGCAGCTCAGCACTACCACAAATTTGACTCACATTCATTGAGCCTTACTACTCGTGGCAGAATGAATCCAGAATGCTCCCAAAGTTCCCTGAGTCCTGATATTCACATTCTGTGTGATCTCCTCCCCTTGACTGTAGGCTGGACCTGGACCTGCTTAGCAACTTGCCACTAATAAGCAGAATACAGTTTTAGGATGAGCCTCCAGAGACTAGATGCATATCCTGGGGTATGCTATGAAAACAACCTAAATGCTCCTCGATGGACAAACGGACAAAGAAAATGTGGTGTTTACACACACGGGAATATTATTCAGCCCTTAAAAAGGAAACCCTGCCATTTGGGACAATATAGATGGACCTGGAGGACACTAAGCTAAATGCAAGAAGCCAGACACAGAAAGACAAGCCCTGCATGATCTCACTTGTATGTGGAATCCAAAATAGTCAAATTCATAGAAGCAGAGAGTAGGATGGTGGTTTCCAGGGGCTGGGGGTGAGGAAAACAGGAAGATAAGCTCCAATACTTTGAGCCAGCTGATGCAAAGAGCTGATTCACTGGAAAAGACCCTAATGCTGGGAAAGACTAAAGGCAACAGGAGAAGGGGGCAGCATCTCTGACTCAGTGGCCATGAGTTTGAGGAAACTCTGGGAGATAGTGAAAGACAGGGAAGCCTGGCATGCTGCAGTTCATGGGGTCGCAAAGACACAGACACGACTTAGTGACCAAACAACAACAAAGTTTCAGTTATGCAAGATAAATAAGTTCTATCTTCTATACAGGATGGTGCCTACAGCTAGCAATACTGTATTGGAGACTTAAAATTTGCTAAGAAGGTAGATCTTAAGTGTTATCATCACACACACATAATAACAAAAACAACAAAATAAAGTGGGCAGGAAGAAACTTCAGGAGGAGATGCACGTTCATGATAGATGTCTATGGGAGTGATGGTTTCACAGGTGTAAAGTTATCCCCCAGCTCTCGGAGCTGGACACACTGAATGTGTACAGCTTTTCACATGTCTTCACACCTCAATACAGTGGTTCTGAAAAGGAGCGAGATTAAGCAAAAACAAAACAAAAGACCCTGACTTCGATCTTGCTTGCTCTCCCTCACTCTCTCTTGGAGCTCATGTCCTGAAGGGAAAAGGCTCCCAAGATGAGTAGCCCAAATGTGGCAAGGGACCGAGGGAAGTCTCTGGCCAACACCCTGTGAAGACCTGAGCCCTCCCCATGCAGCAACCTGAAAGGAGCGGAAACTCGCCATGGGCACATGGGTGCCCCTGGAAGAGGATTCGCCGTGGCGAGCTTCTGGATGAGGCCACACCCCAGGCGACACCTGACAGAGCCCTCCTGAGACCCTGCAGCAGAAGGACACGGCTAGGCTGTGCCCAGATTTCTGATGGGAAATGGGAGATAATGTGACTTAGTCGCCTCAAACTGCCAGGTTCCTGGGGTGACTTGTTAACACACCTCAGGACCTCCCTGGTGGTCCAGTGGTTAAGAATCCACCTGCCAAGGCAGGGGATCCCTGGTCCAGGAAGACCCCACATGCCTCAGAGCAACTAAGCCTGTTTGCCACAGCTACTGAGCCTGAGCTGCAGAGTCTGGGAGCCGGAACTACTGAGCCCACATGCCGCAGCTCCTGCAGCCTGTGCACCCTAGAGCTCTGCAGCAAGAGAAGACACCATGGTGAGAAGTCTGTGCACCACAAGCAGAGAAAGCACCCACTCGCCACAGAGCAGCAATGAAGACCCAGTGCAGCCATTAAGAAAAATAATAAAACTAATTTAAAAAATATCTGTTACACAGATCAGACGCAGAGGGCCAGGAAGGAGTCAGCAACACTGCTTCACAAGCTGAAGGTTGGTGTCGTGAAAAAAACTGAGCTTCTGACTTGTGTTTTAAAGTTCATTGTAGGCACTGTTCATTCATTTTACTTAAATAGTAACCTTTTTGTGCTGATGAATGCTTTTCACTGCTTTTCCTATTTCCATGGCAGTTTGCAAAGCGGTTTAAACTGGATAAATTAAACAGGGAGGGGGATGATCGTCATCTGAAGGTTGGGGTATAAATCAATCTGCTACAACAAATAAAATTTATAAACAGTTTTCTACAGTAACATTTTAACAAACATAGTTTTCTATGACAAAATAGTCATAGTCCTAAAAAATCAGTAGTCTTTGGAGGTATTAAATCTTTCATTATTACTCGTTTACTTAGTAAAAGCTTAGAATCTCAAATTTATGATGACAAGGTGCAAAATAAACAGATTTGATCTAAAATAAAGGACAGCTCACAAGTCACTGTTCCCTCTACCTCATCCTTCTTATAAAGGCAATCTGTTGATTCAGGGCTCTGCATTCTCAGAAGCACCTGGAGCCTCTTAAAGTTCCTGCCACAGAAGTCTGTGTGGTCTTTGGTCTCAATTTTAATCAAAGCTGAATTAGAGATACTTGAGGCTGGTAAGGCTCAGTACTGGATGGAGGAATCTTTTGTACACTTATACCTTCCCTACCCCCTCAGAAGGGCAGATTTTTATATTAGGAAAGCGAATTCTTAACATCTGCTAAGTTATTTCACCCAAGTCAAGAGTTACCCCCAGGACAGAGCTCAGGGATTAGTTGACTGACACCTACAAGAGCCTGGGAAAGCTTACAACCAACGCCTCCCTGCCAGGGCAGAGCAAATGTCTGCCCCCAACCCCCACACACCCAGAACAGACCAGCTTCTCTCTTTAGAATCCTGGAAAGCACTGTTCTGCCAGCTGAAACCGAAGAAGTCTGGCTACAGTGAGGTCTATCCCTAAAGCTCCCTGATACATAATCGGGGCATTTAAAAAGCGCTTATGGGAGGCTTTCCTGGTGTTCCAGTTGTTAAGAATCCACCTGCCGATGCAGGAGACAAGAGTTCGATCCCTGATCCAGGAAGATCCCACAGGCCTTGAGGCAACCAAGCCCAAGTGCCACCACTACTGAAGCCTGTGAGTCTCAGAGCCAACAAGAGAAACCCCTCCACAGTGAGAAGCCGGTTCACTGCAACTAGAGAAAGCCCACGTACAGCACCCAAGACCCAAAACAAACCAATAAATAAAACACACATACACTTCATTTTTTAAAATCTTCCTAGTCCGAAAGGGCCTAAATGTGCTCTGCAACAAGAGAAAACTTCCACAATGAGAAGCCGGTTCACTGCAACTAGAGAAAGCCCACGTGCAGCACCAAAGGCCCCAAATTTAAAAAAAAAAAAAAAAAAGCCTTCATTTAAAAAAATTTTCCTAGTCCGAAAGAGCCTAAGTGTGAGACAGTCTGGTAAACGCCTGACAACCCAAATGAAGGAGCAGAAATACCTGGAAGCGGAGGCTGAGGGAGAAGGCGAGGATGAGCAGAGAGCAGCTAGGAGACGCAGGCTGCCCTTGGGCACAGGGGGCGGGGCTGAGCCTCCGCCTCAGTCAAGGCCTTGTCCGCGGACCTGCAACATCGCCATCCCCCAGAGCTCGTGGGAAAGCCTGCCACCCCAGACCTAGAATCTGCGCTTTAACAACCCCCCAGGTGATTTTATGCAGATCCAACTGTGAAAAGCACTCGCGTGCAGCTAACCAAGGAACCGCTTGAATGTGTTTTATATCAAACAGACAGAAAGAAATAGTTTCCCTAAATTGAAATAATGTCTTGGAGGGATTTTGTTGTTGCTGTTAGTGGTTACGGGTTTTGTTTTGCATATTTTCCTATTCATTCTGATGTCCAGCTCAGGTTGTTCTCGTTCACTAGCTAAGCCATGTCCGACTCTTTGTGACCCCATGGACTGCAGCACTCCAGGCTCCTCTGTCCACCACTATCTCCTGGAGTTTGTTCAAATTTATGTCCGTTGAGTTGGTGATGTTATCTTATACCAGCTCAGGTATTTGGTCCTAAACATTTCTCCATCTTATCTATTACTATCTAATCATTTCTTCCTTTAAATCACCTTTCAAAACCAATTCAATATTCCTTATAAGAATTCCAGGCTTCCCTGGTGGCATGGTAAAGCATCTGTCTGCAATGCTGGAGACCCAGGTTTGATCCCTGGGTCGGGAAGGTCCCCTGGAGAAGGAAATGGCACCCCTCTCCAGTACTCTTGCCTGGAAAATCCCATGAACAGAGGAGCCTGGTAGGCTACAGTCCATGGGGTTGCAAAGAGTCGAACACAACTGAGCGACTTTACTTACTTAACTTACTTATAAGAATTCCAAGATTCAAGATAAGAACTTAATTGGGGAATTCATCACTAATTAGTGAGATCTGACACTTCAGACTTTCACATGCCGTCAATGCAGACAATGAAAACACCCGTTAGAACTGTGTGTATGCTACACAAATGTGTGTTTTTAAAAGCACAACAGACAGGGTACTTTCTTTGCCCAAATTTGATACAAGTATGCAGCCGGGAACTCTAATTGATGACTATGGTAAGACCAAACTTTGAGATAAACTAAGTACTTTAGAATGAATGGATTATAGAATAAAATGAGTTGATTAAAATCTCATTTCTGACCCCGATGGTACCAAAACAAGGCTGTAATCTTTTGAAACATTTGACACAAACCTCTGAATAACGCCTCTACAGTTCTTAGTGTTAAGACACAGTAACGCATACATTCATTTAACTAAAACACATATATCTGCTATGAATGTCTACACACGTCCCAGGTGGCGCTAGAAGTAAAGAACCTACCAACGCAGGAGGCTTAAAAATGTGGGTTCAATCCCTGGGTCAGGAAGATCCCCTGGAGGAGGAAATGGCAACCCACTCCAGTATTCTTGCCTGGGAAATCCCAAGGACTGAGGATCCTGGTGGGCTACAGTCCATGGGGTCACAAAGAGTCTGACACAACTCAGTGACTAAAATAACAACATCCTATGAAGGCTGAAGGCTTATCTCCTATAAGCCCACCTTTCCCCCTCTAAAGAACTGGAGATTGTGCTGGAGGGATTCTTAAGGGAGTTACTTCAAGCATCCGTCACATTTAACCAAGTGGGGAATACTGAGCCCTGTCTAGACAGCTTAATCATGGCTCAAGTTCAAGGTTACACAGTTTATGAGCAGTGGCTTCTACTGTTCAGAATCTCCGGGCTGGCCTGGAGAGGAGACAGCCATGCATGAAAAAGATGCAATGTTCCCTGGGCTGCCTGCAAGCTGCCCACCTCCATAAAGACATTTTTGTCTCCAAAGAGCTTCCTTTAAATGGCACATCTTGGAGAATTAGAAGGCAGTACACAAAGCCAGTGCTAGCAAGGCCCAGAGCTCTTCCCCAGGAAGCTGCGAACCACACAGACCCTGCCAACAGCAGAGGGCTGATTCAGGGGTGACAGGCTGGGGCCCAGGACTTCTTTCCTCTGTAGGATACTAACTGGTAATCTCCCCTGGAGATAACACACTCCAGGTCTCTGGAAGTGATCTGCCTAGCAGATGTGTTCTGTTTGGCCCATGCAGTGTTTATAAAATTCTGAATTTGTTGCCAACAGTTTAAGTGCATGAGTTTCATACATATACCTGGCTTCCTGGATTCTCAAGGAAAATCTGGCCAGAACAGGCCCAAATGGGTTGTGCCAATGAATGGCAGGGACTGAGAATAGTAACTGCCTCTTTACTGGGGTAAATGCTCTGGAATTCACCATGGTCCACACCTGGCCCCATTCACCACCCGGTCCCTGAAGCCATGTGGGATAAGAAGCCCTTATCTATGGTACCCTTTCATTTTGCTTAGAGGTACAGAAGAGGAGGCTCACGAGGTCAAGGGTAAATAACCTGCTCGAGACTAACAAGGGGTGAGGGGCAGAGCCAGACCGATTATGCCACAGAGCCTTGACTTCAGGGCAGGTGATCACAATGGTGAAATTACTCATCCGGCTAGGAGTGCTGAGCTCTGCTCAAATGACAAGCCAGAAACAGACAAGCTCCAAGCTACCAAGATAAACTGCCATAATTTAGAATGTTACCAGAGCCTACATCAAATTTTAAAATTGATTTAAAAATACTTCTTAAAGGATAAACACACCTTAGAGAGAAACCTGGTTAATCCATCAGACCTGATTCATCCATCATATACAGAGTAACAATATTTGGCCAATTACAAATTTCTGCTAATAGAGGCTTTTTTTTTTTTCCCCAAAATCAAGGGATAAAAATGATTCTGGGAGGTACTAAAGCATGGTCAGGAAAGGCCTGCAAGTCTCCCTTGAGCGTTATTAAGTGCAAAGAGACTCTACACAAAGAATCTTAAACACCTTTTAAAATTCACACAATTCCCTACCAAGAATCCTTCATTCCTATGAGATTCTGTTTATGTGCCACTATCCTGACTGAAAGACAGGTATTCAAAATGCAATCCTTCTTTACATTTTGCACATCAGTATCACAAACTATATGTCTTCTTGGATTTGTCTCTGCCAATATATTTCCTCTCGTTTTTATTACACTTTGGGGGCATATTTGTCAATTGTTAATGAAAGCTGTCCTTTTAATATACATACCAAGAATTAGAAATTTTATTGACCTTTTCATTCTTACCAGTTAATCAGTTAGTAACCGTAATAAACGCAACCCCCAAAAGCAAATGAATCCTCCAACTAGGAAAAAGCCTACAGAAATCAGTCATGTCACTAATACCTGATACTCTAATAATTTGTTTTCATGGTGTGTTAAACCTGCTATTTTATAGGCAACCCCAAATAATTAAAGATGGAATACAGTATGACAGATAGCTTTCTGAATTTGCTTTAATTTCTTTTTTCCATTTGTTTATCTGGCTGCTCTTAGTGGCGGCACGCAGGGTCTTTTATTTGTGACATGCAAACTCTCAGTTGCAGCATGTGGGATCTAGTCCCCTGACCAGGGATTGAACCCAGGCCCCCTGCACTGGGAGTGTGGAGTCTTAGCCACTGGACCACCAGGGAAGTCCCCTGAATTTTCTTTTTATAAATGAAAGTCTCATATTCTAAATGTAGTGTGACTTTTGGAAGACAGAGTTAAAATCACAAGACAGTTGTGAAAAAATCTGAGAGCTTGGGCTTCCCTGGTGGTCCAGTGGTTGAGAATCTGTCTGCCAAGGCAGGGGTCACGGTTTCCATCCCTGGTTAAGGGAAGATTCCACACGCCGCAGAGCAACTCAGCGTGCGCGCTACTAGAGAAGCCACTGCAAAGCAGGGCCCACACACCGCTTCTACAGAGTCGCCCCCACTAGCTGCAACTAGAGAAGAGCCCTCGCAGCAGTGAAGACCCGGCATGGTCAAAAATGAAAAATTATGAAAAAGAAAAAGTCTGAGAGTAGGCGGTCTGATTTACAAGGTTCCTATCAGTATAACACATCACTGCACTATCAGAATATTTAAGAATTCAATGCGGTGACTCCTGTTAACTGACTCAAAATAATACATAAATTGGGACTACGGGGACCACATCTCTCCACTGGACTAGAAAGAGAACTAACTCAGCATTAACTGACAGTGCCACCTACACGACAGCTCTGTGTAGGACTCCTGGCTCTGTGCCACCTCAGCCAGTTACCACCACCAGACTCTCCCTAAGACGCTCACCCTGATCACCACACTCCCTTGCTAAAGGGCCACCGCCTTGCAATCTCCGTGAGAAACGGTCCACGTTTGCTTTCCCTTTCCAGCATACTGTCGGCATGCGTCGCATGGTTCCTGGCAGGTGGGAGGCATTCAGTAAACATTTGGTGAAAGGATAAATGAAGATGTCAGTGGATCCTCACTCCTGCTGGCACCTGGAGCTAAAACATTGCCTGAAACTCTTCCAGCTGCACTGATTACTGTTCCCATTAGACCAGTGGCTCTAAACCAGGGATGATTTCCATCCATCACACTGGGAGGGGGATGGTGCTTCTGGCCTCCAGTAGACAGCGGCCAGGGATGGTGCAGAACATCCCACATTTCAAGGGCAGCCCCACAAAAGAAGGATCCAGCCCATGTCGAGGCTGAGACTGAAGAGCCTTGCACAAGACATGCCGAAGGCTCCTACCACGTGGATCCATATCAGCTCTTCAAACGCAGTGCCTCCCTGCCCCTTCCTTCAGGGGCTGTGCTCCTTTCTACCAGCTCTTCCTGCTGGGATGCCATCTGTCCCTCCTGGCCCAGCTCACACGGTGACTCCCCTCCCGGCCCAGCTCACACGCTGACTCCCCTCCCCTGCAAGTGGATGCAGCTCTGCCTCCTCCCCTCATTCAGCTAGTCTGTTCTGAGGACAGGTGCCCCGCAAGTCACCTGGATTCAACGGTGGACAAGGCTGCAGGTCCCATTCCTAAAGACCTTACAGAATGGTGGTGAGACAGACAAGGAACAGGTCAGCCACCAAGCTCATCACACACTGTGCTCCTTGGTACTGCAGAAATAAGCAGGGTGAACACGGATGGAGGTACTGGTGGGTGGGAGAGCTCTGCAGTGGATGGAGCAGCGAGGCAACATGGAAGATGAGATCTGAGGATGAGACAGAGTCAGGTGGGGGGCCAGGGATGCACCCTAGGCACAGCACACAGCAAAAACCAGACCCTGAGACAAGGGGCAAATGTGAATATAGGGCAGAAGATAAGACCCATCACACCCAGACATATGGGCTTGTGGAAGGGCTTCAAGACCTTGGACCACTTTGGGATTTCATCTCCCAAAGCCCTCACCTGGTCCCAGTACAGCCCAGACTCAGAGGCTTGAGTGGCAGAATTAAATCCCATTTCCCCCTTTACCAACTCTGTGACATGATGCAAGTGCCTAACCTCTCAGGGCCTCCGTTTCCTTATCGGTAAAGGAAGAATAGGGCTTCCCAGGTGGCTCAGTGGTAAAGAATTCACCTGCCATGCAGGAGACACAGGTTCGATCCCTGATTCAGGAAGATCCCCTAGAGAACTAAATGGCAACCCACTTCAGTGTTCTTGCCTGGAGAATCCCATGGAAAAAGGAGCTTGGCAGGCTACAGTCCACGTGGTCGCAAAGAGTCGGACACAACTTAGCAACTAAACAAAACAACAAAGAAAGGGTGACTCACGTACTTTACAAGCGTTGCTGAGTTACTGAGTTAATATACGTGAAGCACGCGGACTTGGCACGTTGTAAGTCGTCAACTATGAGCTTCTATAACCACGACTGTTACTCATGGTAAACTCCTACGTCTGTCCTAGCAGAATCCTCAAAATCTTACCCATTTCTTTGTTCCCCAGAGCACATAGCAGGGCTCAGAAAATATCTGATGGTGTGCATATGTGTGTGTGTCTGTGTGTGTGCGCATGCACACATGTGCACATGCTTTTGTCTTACTATCTTTTCCATCACATACTGAGGAGACTGCTTTGGTTATAAAATGGCAAACATGGGTAGCTGTACAGCTGCCTGGAAGCTTTCTGGCTAAAGAGCAAATGCCAACAAAATGAAATTTTTGTAGCCCCTCGCAGCAGCGATCAGCACTGTGAATCACAATCTAAATGTCTTCAGTGATGCCTCTCATCTTCCCTGGGGACTAATCTCATTTTAGTGGTCAAAACACACACACACACACACACACACACACACACACACACACACACACACACACACACACACACACAACAGTAGCAAAATAATCTTCACCACTTTGGGACTCTTTCTGGTTTAACAAGCCAAATGTCCCAACAGGAAGACTGCCAGAACCTAATGGCGCAGTTAACAGCGTCTTTCATTAGCGGCTGCCTGGGCCTGGGGGTTGGGGTGGGGGTGCTGAGGATGGGGAGTGACAGCTAAGCGGTGTGGGGCTTTACTTTAGGGTAGGGAAAAGGTTCTGAAATTGGCTGTGGGGACCATGGCACATCTCAGTGCAGAGACTAAAAGCCATCAATTGTTCGCTTTGAAAGGGAGAACTGTGTGGTATGTGAAGCTGCTTTAAAGCAGTGTCCTTCAGGACCCTCTCCTCCCCCAAAATAATTAAGTGTGACAGCGAAATCCAGAGTCTCTGAATTACGTTTCCTAAGTACCAAAGTGAATTTACCCAATCTCTTTCCTTGGCCTCCACATGTCCAAAGGTAGCTTTAGAGATACACAAAAGACTCTGAGTCGCAGCTTGGCTCCCACACTTGCCACGTGGGTGCGAGGGGCCTGCCAGCATCTTTATCTGCAGCCCTTCAGAGAAGTAAGAAGGCAGTTGGGCCAGGAGGGCTCAGCCAGGCGGCTCTCAGCATCAGTGCACTTGACCCATGTTGTTCTAGACAATGACTAAGTTGAGGTGGGAAAGAAAACATTTTCCAAACCTCTGTCACTTTTCAGAAGCCCAGCTCCACTCAGGGCCCAGCTGTGCTGGGCGGAGGTTTGTTGTGACTTTTCTGCGCCATTCTCCTTGATTCGTTGCCAAGACAGCCAGTGACCACTGGCCCGGGCAGTGCTTCAGGGAGAACCGGAAGCAGGCACTTGCTCTGGGCAGGGGCAGTCCTGCAGGCAGAGGCAGTCCTGCAGGCAGAGGCTGGGTAAATGGGAGCCCCGGATGGGAAGAGATGGCCACTCTTCCCTGAGACAGATGCAGCTCCACAGGGCAGGGGTCCCTGCCTGGAAACAAGCACCACTCCCCAGCAGATGCCTCTGAGTAAGGCACCAACCACCCAGGGCTGCGTGGTTTGCAATGGTCCTGTTGATGGGCTCAGTATCCTGGCTCCTGCTGGTTTTGTCCAGAGAAAACATGGTGTGTATAAGTGGTGGGTTAGTGGATACATATACTTGATCAGCGGGCATTATAGTCATTTTCATCTGTTTATTCACATAATGAAAGGCCACTGAAGGTCCATGGCTGCCAGACCTCCTCCTAGGCCCGGGCTTCCTGCCCTCCCAGGAATTTATCATCTAGGGCAGGAAAGGACATCAAAGTCACAGGAGTTTAGACACAATTCTATTCACTGATGCAAAGAGCTGACTGGCTGAAGGCAGGAGGAGAAGGGGACGACAGAGGATGAGATGGCTGGATGGCATCACCAACTCAGTGGACATGAATTTGAGCAAACTCCATGAGATGCTGAAGGCCAGGGAAGCCTGGTGTGCTGCGATCCATGGGTTGGCAAAGAGTTAGACACAGCTGAGTAACGGAACAATTATCATAAAAGAATGGGTGACGGCAAATGGCAGAGGACCTAACTCAGGACGGGAGAACCAGCCCAAGCCTGAAGAATGAAGAAGCAGTGAAGAGGGAGACAGAGCCAAACTGCGACCAGGCCTGACAGAGTTGGGTTTTGTTTCAAAGATCTGACTCTGGGTGCTATTCAAGAAACAGACTGGAAGCAGAGAGATGGACTGACCCACTTTCACTTTTCACTTTCATGCATTGGAGAAGGAAATGGTCACCCACCCCAGTGCTCTTTTGAGTGGAGAATCCCAGGGATGGAGGAGCCTGGTGGGCTGCCATCTATGGGGTTGCACAGGGTCAGATACGACTGAAGCGACTTAGCAGCAGCAACAGCAGCAGGTCTGCCTGGAGGGCTGTGGGCGCTGGGACATGGAAAAGGGGGAAAAGCAGAGGTCAGAGTGACTCCTGGGCTGCTAGTGGGACAGAGGAGCTGGGGGAGCCTGAGAAGGAGCAGACTAGGGGGCGGTGGGGGACATAAATGAGGCACTCCATCCTGCTCTGCTGGGCTCCAGTGGCGAGGCCAGAGGGCCGGGAGCCAGAAGAGCTGCGGCTCCTCTGAACTCTCCTGCTTACGAGCCCCGGACCTGAGATCACTGAGTGCCACAGTGCCCCACGCAGATCCACACACAACGGACTCACCACCCAAGCCGCTCCTTATCTCAGATCAGGCCACCACTCGGCCTCCATCTTACAGCTGAGGACCTGCAGCAATAGCTCCATGAGGAGTGTTCTTTTTCTTTAAACAAGGAGACATGGGGAGTCTGCACATTCTTTTGCTCACTTCCTGGGGGTCTGATGCTACTCCAAAATCACTGCAAATGGTGACTGCAGCATGAAATTTAAAAACCCTTGCTCCTTGGAAGAAAAATTATGACCAACCTGCTGCTGCTGCTGCTGCTAAGTCACTTCAGTCGTGTCCGACTCTGTGTGACCTCGTAGACCGCAGCCCACCAGGCTCCCCTGTCACTGGGATTCTCCAGGCAAGAACACTAGAGTGGGTTGCCATTTCCTTCTCCATATGACCAACCTAGATGGCATATTAAAAGCAGAGACATTACTTTGCCAACAAGGGTCCGTCTAGTCAAGGCTAAGGTTCTTCCAGTAGTCATGTATGGATGTGAGATTTGGACCATAAGGAAAGCTGAGCACCAAAGAATTGATGCTTTTGAACTGTGGTGCTGCAGAAGACTCTTGAAAGTCCCTTGGACTGCAAGGAGATCCAACCAGTCCATCCTAAAGAAAATCAGTCCTGAATGTTCATTGGAAGGACTGATGCTGAAGCTGAAACTCTAATCCTTTGGCCACCTGATGCGAAGAACTGACTCATTTGAAAAGACCCTGATGCTGGGAAAGATTGAGGGCAGGAGGAGAAGGGGACGACAGAGAATGAGACGTTATCCTCTCATCCAGTTGGATGGCATTGCCAACTCAATGGACATGAGTCTGAGTAAACTCTGAGAGTTGGTGAAGGACAGGGAGGCCTGGTGTGCTGCAGTCCATGCGGTCACAAAGAGTCGGACATGACTGAGCGACTGGACTGAACTGACGCCACAACAGGCGTGGTGCTGAGAGTGGCCGGCAGCCGGCCTGGGGCTTCTGCAGTCTCCACTTGCCCTGGCCCCATGTTATTGCCCCTTGCTCCTTGGAGGGTTTGACAAAGTTAAAAATCACATCCTACACGAATATAAAAAGTCATTGCTGAGTCCTCTCCTTGAGGAAGATACTCCCTCAACAGACATCCACTAGACCAACGTGAAGGTGTCACCAATACTCTCCATGCCCCTGCAAAGGCTCTGATCGTGGCCCAGGGCAAGCTGGTGGACTCTCCATGCTCTACAGACCTCTGCCCTGACCCTCATGGAGTTGCCCTCAGATCTGTTCATGCCTGCACTCATTTTTAAATCATCTAATTTAATTAAAATCAGAGAAATATGAATGTAAAAAATGTTGCTTCTGATAAAGCAAAAATGGCTGCTTTGGGAAGACTCAATAAAAGCAAGCTGGTAAAAAATAAAATATAATTGAATTAGGTACTGGGGAGGCAAGTGAAAAGATCTGATGAGTATAAACCTAAAAGGATCCTTTGCTCAGAATACTTGCTAAGTGATTTTTAGCTGACTACTCCACTGGGAAAATACCCAAACTGGAAAAGATTCCTTATGAGTGTTGTTTACACAAGAAAGGCTCCCTTGCAGGCCCATCCATAAACCCAAACTATTAACATAAGCTATGACCTTGGCCTGACCTCAAAAGACTAGTAAATGAATGTACATTTATAATTAGAGTTTACATTAAAATGAAATGCCAAAAATGTGTAATTCTTTAATAATTCCCCTCTTTAGCTAATTATTTCTGTTCATTGAGAAACTACCACGCTTCTACTGTAGTAAAAAAACAAAAGGAAATTTCTAATTAGACCCTTACTTCAAACCATACATAAAAATTTACTCAATATGGAACCAGACCTAAATGTAACAGCATAAGCTATAATATTCTTAGAAGAAAACATAGGAGTAAGAATCTTCACAGTTTGGGTTTAGGTAAAGATTTCTTGGGCTTCCACACAGTAAAGAGTCTGCCTGCAATGCAGGAGACCTGGGGTTCGATCCCTGGATTGGGAAGATCCCCTGGAAAGGGAATGGCTACCCACACCAGTATTCTTGCCTGGAGAATTCCATGGACAGAGGAGCCTGGGGGGCTATAGTTCTAAGATATTGCACCAAAAGGACAAGTAATCAAAGAAAAAGTTGGTAACTGGGACTTCAGAATTAAAAACTTGGGTCATACAAATGACATCATCAAAAAGTGAAGAAACAAGCTACAGAATGGGAGAAAAGATGTGCAAATCATATAGCTGACAGGCGACTTGCATGCAGAAGATACAGAGTCCATGACCATACCACCCGGAACATGCCCGATCTCATCAGAACACAGACAGAACTCTAACAAATTCAATAATAGAACAGAAATAACTCTATTCGAAAACCAGGCAAAGGATCTGAACAGACAGTTCTTCAAAGATTACAAACAGCCAATAAGCATGTGAAAAGATATCCAATATCATTAAGCATTAGGAAAATGCAAATCAAAACCACAATGAGATTTCACTTCACATCCGTGTGCTGGGTTATAAGTAAACAGAGAAAGTCTCCAGTATGGATGAGGCGCGGAGAAATCTGAACCACATGCACCGCTGCTAGGAATGGAGATGGTGCAGCTGCTTTGGAAAACAGCTTGGTGGTTCCTTAAAATGCTAAACACAGCTACTTACGCACGTGTGTGCTCAGCCACTTCAGCCATGTCTGACTCTGAGGCCCTGTGAACTACAGCCCGCCAGGCTCCTCTGTCCATGGATTCTCTAGGCAAGAATACTGGAGTGGGGCCCCATGCCCTCCTCCAGGGGATCTTCCCAACCCAGGGATCAAACCCATATCTCTTCCACTGGCAGGCAGATTCTTTACCACTTAGCCACCAGGGAGGACCCAAAATGAAACATATGTCCTTACAAAAGAACTCTATGTGGATGTTCATAACAGCTTTCTTCATGATAGCCAGTGTCCAAACAGGACAATGTCCGTCAGTGACCAAATAACTATCCAAATGTTCACCAATGGGTGAGTGGACAAACAAAATGTGGTAATCCATACACTGGAATATTATTCAGTAGAAAGGGACAAAGTGCTGATACAAACTGCAACATGGATGAATCCTAAAAGATTATGTTAAGGGAAAGAAGCTAGTCACAAAAGACCACAGATTATATGATTCCATTTATATGAAATGTCCAGAAAAGGCAAAGTTACAGAGGTAAATTAGTAGCTGACCCTGCTGGGAATGGAAACATAAAGAGACTGAAAATGGACACAAAGTACCCTTTCTGGGGAGAGGACAAGTTCTAAAACTGTGATGCTGTACCACTCCACAAAATGTACTAAAAACCAGTAAAACTTAATATGAGTGAATGTTATGGTACCTCAACAGTCATTTAAAAACAGAAAAGCAAAGAAAAAGGCATTCAGAAACAAAAGTTCACTTGTCTTTTGGAAATGTTCTAATGGGAACTTTTTATGCACTGATTTTTACAGACAATGAGAGTGAGGAGGGAATATATCGAAACTCCTATTTTAGTCACAGGAACCCTTCTTAAATAGGGAACTGGTCTGGCCTACGTGGATGGTATAAAGGTATTCATTTCGTTTTCTTCATTGATAGGTTAGAGGTTTTACATAATGTTTTCAATCCTGTTCAGACTTGAACCAACATTTCCAGGTTGATTGTTCCTAGAGAAGTCCTTAGGTGAGACCTGAGGAAGTAAGTTTATTCTTTAGGAAGTTCATTTATTGTCTGAAAGTGAAAGGGATTCCAGGAGGGAACAAGAAATATTCAGAATTAGTGCATGCAGTTGGTGCCTTTGAAACAGCTATGGAGGCTTAAAATGTCCAGGGAAATCATCTTTTTAGGTCAACCACTGATGATCCCTGTACTCTGAGGGGGAAATACCCGGCGATAAAAAGAACTGGAAAAACTGATTGGGGCCTGAACACAATTAAATGCAGGTAATTTTGAAGGCATGTTTTAATCTTGGTATTTCTCCTTTGAGAATTTCTTCAAAACAGGTGTTATAAACTTTTCAGAAAGACCATTATTTGCTAGGAGAAAGTAGTCTTAATTAGGATACATGTCAAGGAAATATAATTATCAATTTGCCTAATTAAAATGAATATTTGAACATGCCTGAGGATTGTGAGCCTTCTCAGGTGAGACACGTACAACTTACTTTCTATAAACATCTGTTGACGGAGCCAAGCAGATTGTGTTAGCAGGAAATGGGTGACTGAGCCAAGCTTAGCAGACAACAGAACTGCATGGGAATATTGTTCCTCAAAAATCAGCAGGAGGAAGTCTTAAAGTGCTTGCCATTGACTGTCTGTGTCCTCCCAAATCCCTACACTGAAATCTAACCCCAAGTGTGATGATATTTGGAGATGGGAACTCTGGGAAGTGATTACGCCGTGAGGGCTCAGTACCGGGATTACCCGAGGACTTGCCTGGTGGTCCAGGGGTTGAGAACCCACCTGCCAATGCAGGGGACATGGGTTCGATCCCTGGGCCAGGAAGATTCCACACGCCACAGGGCCAGCTGAAGCCCGCGCACCACAACTACAGCCCAGTGCCGGGGCCCATGCTTCTCAGCGAAGCCCGTTGACAGCAGCACGAGAGGAGCCCCTGCTCGGTGCCACTAGAGAAAGACTTCACAGCAACAAAGACCCAGTGCACCCAAAAGAGAGAAACAAAATGTTTTAAGAAAAGAGACCCGAGAGAGCTCACTCCCCACTTCCTCCACGCAAGGACCCAGCAGGACAGCCATCTCCTGTTACGATGCTTACATATCATTATACAGTACACATACATTACGTAAAATGCACAGCTCCAGGAGTGAACTGTAAGGCAAACCGTGGGCCCCGGCTGATCACGTGGGGTCACTGTGTGTTCCTCAAGTGTAACGAACATACCATTCTGGAGGGGGATGTTGACAATGGGAGAGGCTATCGTGTGTGGGGGTGAGGTGGGCTATATGGGAAATTTCTGTACTTTCCTCCAACTTTGCTAGGAACATGTAAGTGAGCTAAAAAATTAAGTCTTTAAAAAAAAAAAGACAACGACCCATCTATGAATCAGGAAGAAGGTTCTCACCAGACACTGAATCTGCAGGTTTCTTGACCTTGGATGGCCCTTGGACCAGCCTCTGGGACGTGAGCAACGCATTTCTGTTGTTTTTAAGGCACCCAGCCTATGGTGTTTGCCACAGGAGCCCCACCTGGCTAAGAGAGCACGCCTTCATTTACTTGACAAGCTTCACTTGAGAAAGAAACTTGCTTCATTCTGGAGGGGGCTTCCAGTAGGGAGCATGAGGATTATCAGGGCTGTGATTTTAGGCACACTTACTGGAGTTCACCAAAACCTCTTTGACAGGCAATGTGTATTTTGGCAAGAGACAGAAAAAGCCAGTTCCTTCCCTTTCTCTTCCAAGCCTGCCCTTGGGGCAACTCCACCAGCTCATCCCCCGCCCACAGAGCCTGAACTGGCAATGGACCCTCCAAGGGCATGGCCCAAAGTCACCAGCAATGCTAATAGGGACCTGGGACCCAGGGAAGGCAGTGACAGGGGTAGAGGCAGGCAGACTGGGGGTGGACTAGGTGCTCAACATGCAGTGAACTGAACCCACAAGACGAGGGGTTTTAAGCCTGGCCTTCCCAAACCAGGGGTTTCCCCGGTGGCTCAGAGGTAAAGAATCTGCCTGCACGGCAGAAGACATGGGTTCGATCCTTGAGTCAGGAAGATCCTGGAGAAGGGCACGGCAACCCACTCCAGTATTCTTGCCAAGAGAATCCCATGAACGGAGGAGCCTGGCAGGCCGCAGTTCACAGAGTCAGACATGACTGAGCGACTGAACACACAGTCACACTCCAAAGACAGGCCTTCAGAAGCCCTGGGCTATATCAGATCTCCATCCGTGGGCTCCCTCTATCCATGGGATTCTCTTGGCAAGAATACTGGAGTGGGTTGCCATGCTCTTCTCCAGGGCATCTTCCTGACTCAGGGGATCGAACCCGCATCTCCCATGATGCAGGTAGATTCTTTACCTCTGAGCCACCAGGGAAACCCCTGGTTTGGGAGGGCCAGGCTTAAAACCCTAGCCTTGTGGGTTCACTCACTGCATGTTGAAGAGCTAGTCCAACCACAGGCTGGCTCTTCTGCCGTCACCGCCTTCTCTGAGTCGCAGACCCCTGTACACACATGCTAGGCAGGCCCACTGGGCTGCTCAACAGGCAGGGAGACCAAGTTCAGGCCCCACTCCTGGCAGTCCAAGGCCATTTCCTCCTCCTAGCTCATCAGTTTATCTTCTAAATCTCTCGCCATCCCCACATCTCTGCAATTTTTTCCCAGGTGGATGCTTCTCTGGTCCTTCGGCAGTCCTGGGGCAGCTCCAGTGAGCTGGGAAGCTTTGTGCCTCAGCACCCCTGTAATCTCCACCAGAAGCCCCCTACCACCTCCATATGTACCTCCAGTGACTGAGAATCAACAGGGTCAAAGTGAACAATGTGCGCCTTGGAAATGTTGCCTCAGGGCAAGTTGCTGAGCTCCAGCTTCCAATTAGACTGCACCCCAAGTTCCTCGAAAGCAGAAGCTCTGTTGCTACTGCTGCAGCCAGACCGTTCTTTCCAAAATGGAAACGGCATCACCTCATACATGCAGCTTAAAAGCCCTTGGTGTGATGGGCTTCCCTGGTGGCACTAGCGGTAAAGAACCCGCCTGCCATTGCAGGAGATGTAAGAGACGCAGGTTCGAACCTTGGATGGGGAAGATCCCCTGGACAAGAAAACGGCAACCCGCTGAACCCACTCCAGTACTCTTGCCTAGAAAATGCCATGGACACAGGAGCCTGGGCGGCTACAGTCTACAGGGGCCACAAGAGTCAGCACGACTTAGTGACTGAATAACCACAACCATAGGGTAAAAACAAAACTGCTCGATGACCCCCTTTCCCACAAGCCAGTCTCATGCCACGCCGCCCCGCTCCACACTCGGAGATTCCTTCTTTCAGCCTTCCCTTTCCGTCCCACCAGGTCAGACTTCCATTCGAACTCTGGTCCACAGTGGCCTTCCTGCCCTTCAGGGCCCAGGTCCCTCCCACTCACCCTTCAACCAGGGGCCAACACATCCTTCCCCCAGGGAAGCCTCCCTCAGGGCTTGTTCAGATCCCCTCCCTCCCCTGACATCTGCCAAGGCTGCTACTTATGCTGGTTCATGTGACCGGCAGGTGAGTATCGGGCTCTCCAAATAGCTACATGTCAGAGGTGGACTGTGTGAGTCACTAGTCGTGTCCAACTCTGTGTGACCCCATGGACTGTAGCCCGCCACCAGGCAAGAATACTGGAGTGGGCTGCCATCCCAACTAGTTTCACTCATCAATGCACTCAGGGCTCTAATACAATTGCTGGGACAAGGGAGGTGCTTAGGACATTTGATGAGTGGGCAAATGGATGAGCCAACAGACAAATGGATGGACAGACATATGGAACGATGGACATGACAGACAGACTGATGCATGGATGGTCTGGGAGATAGGTGGATGGACAGAAAAGAGAGAGAGGTAGGGAGAGAGGAGGAAGAGATGGTCAAAGAGAACATTTGCTCCCAGAGCCAAGCCCTCTTCTGAGCCCTCAATCCCATCTTTCCCATCTCCTCAGGTACTGCTCTCCAACCAGCGAACCTGCCTTTTGCATTTTTTCAACCCTAGATCCATCTCAGACCAATCACATGACCTTGGGCAAGCTGCCCAGCCTTTCTGAGACTGACTTTTTCCCCACTATAGAAAGAAGAGACTCATAATAGCTAGTTCAACAGGACTGTTTTGAAGATTACATTAGATAGTCCACAGGCTTCCCTTGTGGCTCAGCTGGTAAAGAATCTGCCTGCAATGTGGGAGGCCTGGGTTTGATCCCCAGGTTGGGAAGATCCCCTGGAGAAGGGAACGGCTACCCACTCCAGTATTCTGGCCTGGAGAATTCCATGGACCGAACAGTCAGTCATGGGGTGGAGTCACAAAGAATTGGACACGACTGAGTGACTTTCACTTGAGACCGTCCACACACAGCACAGAATACAGTGCCTGGCAAGCCATGAACAGCTGATAGATGTCCGATGCTCCTATTGTTCTTACCATCTTCACTATTGTTGTAAACCCTTCAGCCTTCCGGCAGCCTTGCTCCTTCCTCAAGCGTCTAGTGTCCTATGTCAACCTTGCATCACCAAAGGGCTCCAAGCAGAATCCTATGCTTGCTGATTGCGTCCTCACTCTCTGCCATTCCTCAAGCACCATGCCCCTGGGCTTTCCCCTACAATTCTACTGAAACTGTCCTCCCAAAGGTGACATAACAATCAAACCTGCTCAGCTACCACTCACCTAGGTGTCTGCAGCATCTGAGCCTGTGAACCACCCTGCCTGAGCCCCTCTCCCCGGCTCTGCTACCAAGGCCAGTTGCTGGGTTTATCTTCCAAAATTTCTGGTTGCTTCCTGCTCTGAGACTTTCAGTGTGTCTTTCCCTGTTTCTTACCTACTAAACGTAGGCATATCCTAAGATTACACACACACAGACACACACGCACACACCATCCACTACTCCACACTTTTCCCCTGAGCAATGCCACTGACTCCTACAGCCATACCATCTACTTGCCCTCTCTGGGGATGGCAGCACTCACACTTCCACCCCCAGCCGTACACTGCATCCTCCAGGTTGCCCCAGATTTCCTGACAGCACTTCAAAGCCATCAATCCCATCATAACTGACCCTCCCCCTTGCTCCCCGATTTATGTTAAGAGTCTCACCAACACCCGAGACCAACGCTTAAGATCCCAACTCCTACTGCAGTGGCCTACTTTTTGTGCCATGGCTTTGTGCTTAGATTATGGGTCCTTGCTTTCCCTTTGCTTTGCTTTTTCCTATTCTCCACAAGATATCAGAGAATGCAATTGGACTGCAATAAATACTTCCTGAACCAAAAGGAGACAGGGCAGAGTCACAGAGAACTCTCAAAGCCTGCTAGTGGGAATATAAGTTGCTGCAAGTATTCTGGAAGGTGATGTGACAAGATCTAGCAAAGCTGGAAAGATCATATCCTGCAACCCAGAACTTTGCTCTCCTGGGTGGACACCTTGGAGAAATTTTCCCGTGTGTCCACAAGACTTGTACCGGAATGCTCATAACAACAGTTACCAATGGTGAAAAACAGAAAGAACTGAATATTCATCATATCAGGATCCTTGCAGGAAATAGCTGGCGTGTTCAAATTGTGACCATTAAGAGAGCATTTAATGGGGGATGATTTGGGATGAGTTGAGTGTAGAACATCAAAGGATGGTTTAGTAGTCCAATACAGAGAAGCGGAACTCCATCTGAGAGGAGGAAGGAAGTGGTTACCCAAATCTGAAACGAGAGTTCCAGCAGAAAGAACATGTTGAGAGAAGCAGCAACTTTCAGAGGAGGAGTACAGCCAGAGAAAGAGAAGTGTGAAAAACCTGGCTTACAACTCAACATTCAAAAAACTAAGCTCATAGCAGCAGGTCCCATCACTTCATGACAAATAGACAGGGAAACAATGGAAACAGTGAGAGACTGGATTCCGGGGGGGCTCCAAAATCACTGTAGATGGTGACTGCAGCCATGAAATTAAAAGACTCTTGTTCCTTGGAATAAAAGCTATGCCCAACTGAGAAAGCATATTAAAAATCAGAGACACTACTTTACTGACAAAGGTCTGTCTAGTCAAAGCTGTGGTTTTTCCAGTAGTCACGGATGGATGTGAGAGTTGGACTATAAAGAAAGCTGAGTGCCAAAGAATTGATGCTTTTGAACTGTGGTGTTGTAGAAGACTCCTGACAGTCCCTTTGACTGCAAGGAGATCAAACCAGTCCATCCTAAAGGAGATCAGTCCTGAATATTTACTGGAAGGACTGATGCTGAAGCTGAAGCTCCAATCCTTTGGCCACCTGATATTCAGAGCCAACTCACTGGTAAAGACCCTGATGGTGTGAAAGACTGAAGGCAGGAGAAGGGGACGACAGAGGATTAGATGGTTGGATGGCATCACCGACTCGATGGACATGAGTTTGAGCAAGCTCTGGGAGTTGGTGATGGACAGGGAAGCCTGGTGTGCTGAGTCTATGGGGTCACAAAGAGTCAGACATGACTGAGTGACTGAACTGAAGAGACAGCCAGAGGCAGCTCCACAGAGAAGAAGTCAGGGGAATAAACACTTTAGCTTTCCAATTCCTCTGGTCTCCAAACGGGACTCCCCATTGTCTCAACCCAACAGAAGGCCCAAGGGCATGGATGTCAACCTTCTAGAGTTTGGTGGGGAAGGGAGGGTGTAGATTTGGAAAGCAAAGGAAGATTCCCCAGAATATCTAGCAACAGAATGTATCAAGTATTGATCTATGCTTATACAATGGAACACTGACCAGCAAGAAAATGAGCAATGAACTGTGGAAAATTCTTAACGAGCTACTTATACCAACATGGATAAATCTCAAAAACCTCACACTGGATTGAAACAGAGAAGGAATCTGAGGGGTCCTCCAGAACACAAAAGCCTTTCTGTGTCACTCATTTCTTGTTTGAAGAAAAGGCTTTAGTCTCCTAGACCTTCCCTGAGTTCCCAAGAACAGATTCAAGGGGTTAATAATGAGGGACTTGAGGGAATGCAGAAACAAAGGGAAAACAGTCAAGAAACAATAGTAACGGGATAAAACAGAGTCCCAGTCCCTCTACAAGGGAGGCACATAACAATCTGATCCAGTCTTTTGAGTTCTGGGGCCTCCCCACCCCCAGGTGAAGGATGATAACTAACATGGTGAAACCCCCAGACTGGTCACAACTAGAGGCTGAGGCCTGAGATTCCTGGAGCCCTACTCTGTTACCTCACCAGAAACCCATCAGAAGAAAGTTATTCACCCTGCAGCTGTCTCCCCAACTGGTGCCTTTAAATACTCTTCCCTGAGGGACTTCCCGAGCAGTCCAGTGGTTAAGACTCCCCCTTACAATGCAGGGGGTGTGGGTTCAATCCTTGGTCAGGGAGCTGAGATCCCACATACCTCCCAGCCGAAAAATCATCCACATAAAAACAAAAACAAACAAAAAAAAAAAACACTTAAAAAAGAACCAAAACCTCTTCCCTGAAAACCAGAGGGACCTGGAGTCTTTTGAGCATGAGTCACCTGCTCTCCTAGCTTGGCCCTGCAATAAATTCTCCTCTGCTCCAAACTCTGATACTTTGGTTTGTTTGGCCTCACTGTGCGTCGTACACATGAACTTGGGTTCAAAAAACAATGAAAAAGGCACATTAAAACAACATTTAGAGAACAGGCACGATAACAGGTTGTATTTTAAAATCCACCTCAACTCGATCTCTGGCCCTGTATACTCTTCCAGAACCCTCCCTCCTTCCCCACTCTCCCACCAATGGTTGCAGAAGATAAAAGAACAAAACTTTAGACCAGAGAGTTACGGAAAATAAACCTACTTCAGTAATGGCGACCAAGGGAAAATTTGTCTGAGAAAGCGATCAAACTTTAATTAAGGTGTGAAGGTTTGAGGAAGAGCCAGACCCATCAGCCAGCCATTAGCCAGGCCCTACAGAGAGAAAGGGACTTGGCCTTTTGAAATAGGGAGTTCAAGAAGCCCAGGGAAGCAGAATTGAGCAAGAAGAATGGCGAGCGTGAAGTAATAAAGGTGAGCACAAGCCGGATTCTACAGGGCATCTGGGGTGACTTCCCGGGGTGACAAAAACCGGTGAGTTATGGGAAGGAAGGTGACTCCACGCAGCAAAACCCGCAGGGAGGAGCAAGGAACGGGGAGCAGTGGTTTCTCTTGGGCCTCCGGAGTGAACATTCACTCAGCACTTAGCCTGTGTCAGGAACCGGGTCACAAAAATTCTTTGAACCTGCTAACTCTCTCCTGTGAGGTAAGCGTTAACAAACCCATTCTCACAGCGAGGGAATTAGCTAACTCCAAAGTCCAAGCACGTAACTCGAACACAACTCTTGACTGCCTCCCCGCTCTCTTAGCTCTGAAGGCTCTGCTAACACTTTGGGTGAATGACTCATATCGTAGAAGATAACCGTTGATTACGGAGTACAAATCTACATCAAGGTCAACAACCATAATAAAAATAACCGCATCGCACGTGCACCCAGCGCTTATCCCGTGCCACATAGAACCTCGGTGCTTTATTCCCGCTTTACAGATGAGGAAACTGAAGGGAACACTCCCCGAGCCACGTATCCAAGGCAGGACTTAGAAATCAAGTCTAACTGCACAGCCCGCGCTAGCAACTATGCTTCGCTGCCTCACTTTATCTTCTCTCCGAGAACCTCGGTCAAGGCCAACGAGATTCCAAGACTGTCGGACCCCTAGTCCCGGAACGCCTCTGTCACAGGAGCCCCTGGAAGCCCCACGTGCGGGAGGTGCGGTAGCTATTGCGGTCCCCAGCCCCCGGGGTGCAGCCCCACTGGGGTCCGGCTGGAGGTGCATATCCCAACCTAACGTTCCCCGCGCCGAATGTTCCGCAGCCCTGAAACCACCCACTCCCCAGCAGGAAGTACCTGAGGAAAAGGAGTCCAGGGTCCTGCCCCGAGCTCTGTGGAAAACACCCCCCGCCTCTGCAGCCGACATGGCTAGCGAGTATTTTGGCCTTAACTGAGTCCGCTGCGTAGCAAGGAGCTGCGAGACTCCTAACTGCCCAAGCACCGGATGGGGCCTGCCCGGCTGGGGGCTGCGCCCTCTACTTGGGGCGGGGCGGGGCCGGCGGGCGCGCAGGACTCGGTCGCTCGGGGCGCCACTAGTGCTGTCTGAGCGGGGCGGAAGCGTGAGCGGCCCCTCTGGAATCGACTGGAACTCCTGGCGAGTGGAGGCCACTTGCCAGTCGCCTGCGTGGGCAGACGGAGTGAATTTGGCCTCAGACACGTGCGTAGACCTTCACTAAAGGTGGGGGCTCCAGGTTTAACAAGTAAATCTGAACCCTGGTCTCCCGCATTCCAGGCGAGTTCTTTACCTTCTGAGCCACCAGGGAATCCCAAGATTGCCACCAGGGAATCCCAAGATTACAGGACACTCAGTTAAATTGGAATTTCAGATAAACAATGAATGATAAGTATGTCGTATGTAATTAGCAAGATGCTTGTACTAAAATGTTTGTAGTTGTTTATCTGAAACAGCAGTTTAAGTGGGGATTTGTATTTTATCTGGTCCAAAGGACCCAGCCCTGTCCTTGGGGGATAAGACAGTACGTTCTACCAGCCACCTGCTGTGATCGCTGACATTTCATTCTGAAGCAGCTTCAGTTTTGCTTGTCATCAGCACCATCACCATCATTCCGTGTGAAACCAAATCCCCCTAAAATTGAGTTCTTTTACCAAATTGTATTAATCTCACTATTAAATATTTTTATTCTCTAGTTCCTGTCAGGATTGAGGACTATCAAAAAATAGGGGAGATTGAAACCAACCAGGACTGGGGCCTTTCAAGATAGAAAAGCCCTGCCATGTCCGCTTGTTTATTTGTAGGAAAAAAAAAAAGGCTTTAGCCTCTGAGGCCTCTGTTGAGTTCCAAAGAGCAGGTTCAAGCAGTTAATGATTAAGACAGCAGAGTCACCAGATTCTGTAGGAATGTAGATAAACAATCTGATGTATATGAAGACACCCCCCACCCCCAGCTCAGGTGGAGGATGGTGACTACGTGCTGACCACAAGCACAAGACTCCAGACTGGTTGGAACCAGAAGGTTAAAATTTCAGAAACATCACCCTGTTACCCCACCAACCAATCAAAAGAAAGTCTGTAAGACACTCTTGCCTAACACTGTCTTTTAAAAACCCTTGCTAGAAAGCCATCAGTTTATTTGTGTCTTTTGAGCATGAGCTGCTACCCCTACAAACAAACTCTGCTTTGCTGCAAACACCAGTGTCAGAGTTTCGCTTTCTGCGCCGTGGACACAAGAGTCCTTGCTTGGTGACACATTACTGTCATCACCCCTCATTAAGCATCTGGAATTGTTATGCACTTTGCACCAGCTCACTTAATCCACACAAAAACCTCAGGGGATGGTGCTGTCATTTGCTGCATTTATCAAAAGAGGCAACTGATGCCCAGAAAGATGAAATGGTATGCACAAGGTGACACGCACCCAGGAAAGTAGTGAAACAGCTGCCCACCTGTACAGTATCTGTCCAGCAAAAAAAAAAAAAAAAATCATTAAAATGAACTACTAAGCCAGCGTTTGTCAAACCTGCTAAAGATACAAATTCCAGACTGGAGCTGCTGTACCTGAAATTCGCCCTCTGTACCATATCACCGAATTGTGTCTTGGAGACAGAGTTTGGAGTAAAGTAGAAAAAAAAGAGCTTTATTGCTTTGCTGGGCAAAGAGGGCCACCGTGGGCTAATGTCCTCAAAACTGTGTGTCAAGACCTAGAAGGGGTAGTGAGAAGTTTTATAGGAATGGTTCAAAGAGGAGGGCGTGATCAGCTCATAAAAATTCTGATGGTGGGGCAGCAACTTGAAGTCAACATGGTCAACCTCCTGGTTCCTACTGGTCTGGGGTCTACATGCTTGTGGGCAACATGCAGTTAACATAGTCCACCGGGAAGGGATTTCAGTATCTGCAAAACAACTCAAGGATATTGCTATGTGCATCCCTTGAGGGGGAGTCAGGACTCTGCCCCAAGGCTGCACTACTGTTCCTTGACTGTTCCTTCCTTGTCTCTGTATCCATCCCACCTGCCCGCCCCCTCACTGATCAGCAACTATTTGGACCTGCCCACTGGAACTCAACATTCCGAAAACTAAGATCATGGCATCCAGTCCCATCACTTTGTGGCAAAGAGATGGGAAAACAGTGGAAACAGTGGCTGACTTTATTTTTCTGGGCTCCGAAATCACTGCAGATGGTGACTGCAGCCATGAAATTAAAAGACGCTTGCTCTTTGGAAGAAAACCTATGACCAACCTAGACAACATATTAAAAAGCAGAGACATTACTTTGCCAACAAAGGTCCGTCTAGTCAAGGCTATGGTTTTTCCACTGGTCATGTATGGGTGTGCGAGTTGGACTATAAAGAAGGCTGAGTGCTGAAGAATTGATGCTTTTGCACTGTGGTGTTGGAAAAGACTCTTGAGAGTCCCTTGGACTGCAAGGAGATCCAACCAGTCCATCCTAAAGGAAATCAGTTCTGAATGTTCATTGGAAAGATTGATGCTGTAGCTGAAGCTCTAATACTTTGGCCATCTAATGCGAAGAACTGATTCATTGGAAAAGACCCTGATGGTGGGAAAGATGGAAGATGGGAGAAGAAGGGGACGACAGAGGATGAGATGGTTGGATGGCGTCACCAACTCAATGGACATGAGTTTGAGTAATCTGTGGGCGTTGGTGATGGACAGGCAAGCTTGGCATGCTGCAGTCCATGGGGTCTCAAAGAGCTGGACCTGACTGAGTGACTGAACTGAACTGAACTGAACTGGAACTCAGCAAAGATCATGGAGGCTTGAATGAAGCCTATTTCCTGTAACCAAGAAATGGGGGACACAGAAAGACTTTTGTGGGCTTCCTGGGAGTCCAATGGTTAAGAATCTGCCAGCCAATTCAGGGGACACAGTTTCAGTCCCTGGTATAGGAAGATTCCACATGCCACAGGACAACTGGGCTCATGAGCCACAACTACTGAAGCCTGCATGCTCTATAGCCCACACGCTGCAACTAGAGAAAGCTTGTGTGCAGCAACAAAGACCCAGTACAGCCCAAAATAAATAAATTTTTTAAAAAATTTAAGAGAGGCTTTTATGCCCAGGAGCCCCCAGGGGTGAGTGACACAGCTCAGTTTCACTACTGAGTCTAAATCTCCAGAAAAGGGATTGCTTCTAACTCCCTAGGAGTTCTTATGACATGACAAGATTGGAAATTCTTTTAACTAGCTACCTACATCTGAAGCATTGTTTGGATGGCTGAAATGACCCGGGCAACTGCTCCCTAATCTTGGACAAGAGGTAGTAAATGATGGCAGTTAAGAATATAAGTTCTAGAGTCAGACTCGCTGGTTGTGCTGTGCTTTGTTGCTGAGTCATGTCTGATTCTTTGTGACCCCATGGACTGTAGCCCACCAGGCTCCTCTGTCCATGGAATTTTCCAGTCAAGAGCACTAAAGGAATTGCCATTTCCTTGTCCAGAGGATCTTCCTGACCCAGGGATTGAACCCTGGTCTCCCACATTGCATGTAGACTCTTTACCATCTGACCCACCAGGGAAGCCCTCTGTCAAGCAAAAACAATTGTAGTGAGAAATGGAGTTCAGTTCAGTTCAGTCACTCAGTTGTATCTGATTTTTGCAGCCCCATGCATTGCAGCACATCGGGCTTCCCTGCCCATTACCAACTTCCGGAGCTTGTTCTCATTCATGTCCATTGAGTCAGTGATGCCATCCAACCATCTCATCCTCTGTTGTCCCCTTCTCCTCCTGCCTTCAATCTTTCCCACCATCAGGGTCTTTTCCAATGAGTCGGTTCTCATCAGGTAGCCAAAGTATTGGAGCTTCAGCATCACTCCTTCCAATGAACATTCAGAACTGATTTCCTCTAGGGTGGACTGGTTGGATCTCCTTGCAGTCCAAGGGACTCTCAAGAATCTTCTCCAACACCACAGTGCAAAAGCATCAATTCTTCAGCATTCAGCCTTCTTTATAGTCCAACTCTTACATCCATACATGACTACTGGAAAAAGCACAGAGAAATGAAATATTTCCTGCCATATCAGTAAATGAGGATGTCACAGTCATCAGTGATTGCAGCCCTCCAATGTGAGTTCCTGAGTCTTAAGGGCACTCAGGAAAGAAAAGAATACCTGTGAACAGCAGCCATCAGGACCACAGCCACCCAACACAGTGAGCCCGAGGGGAGCTCTCAACTTTTATGTTGTGGCTAATTTTTAAGTTGACAGAACTATCTTGGTCATAGAGCTGCTTGGAGGCTTAAATGAGTTGGTACATCCAAGTGCTTAAAACAAAAATGGTACAGATGAACTTATTTTCAAAAGATACATAGAATCACAGAAGTAGAAAACAAACTTATGTTTTCCCCTCAAGGTGGTGGGGGAGGTGGGATGAGTTGAGAGACTGGGATCGACATTGTGAGTCCATGGACTGTAGCCTGCCAGGCTCCTCTGTCCATGGAATTCTCCAGGCAAAAATACTGGAGTGGGTTGCCATGCCCACCTCCAGGAAATCCTCTCAACCCAGGGATCAAAACCAGGTCTTCTACACTGCAGGCAGATTTTTTTACCACTGAGCCACCAGGGAAGCCTCATATACACACTACCATATATAAACTAGATAACTAATGAGAACTATTACTAGTGTATAGCACAGGGAACTCTACTCAGTGCTCTGTGGAGAACTAAATGGGAAGGAAATCTAAAAACGATTTCCCTGGTGGTCCTGTGACTAAGATCTGAGCTTCCAGTGCAGGTGGCCCAGGTTCAGTCCCTGGTTGGGGAACTGTGTTCCACATGCTGTGACAAGAGGATTATGCATGCCTCAGTGAAGACTGGATATCCTGAGTGCCACAACTAACAGCTAGTACAGCCAAATAAATAAAAATAAATATTAAAATTTTAAAAATAAAGTTAGGCATGAAATAAATAGATACACACATATATATTTTAAAATAAAATTAAAATTAAAAGTGGATATATGTACAACTTTAGGGTTGATTGTAAATCAATGTTACTTCAAAAAATAAATAGATGAAGTGTACTAGGAGGAAAAGTGCTTAAAACAATTGGTCTAATAGCAGATGGGAAGTACTGATAGAATATTGGCCACTGTTATTGTAATCGTTATTGATCGCTATATCTCTGGAAAAAAAACTGAAAGTGTTAGTAGCTCAGTCATGTTTGATTCTTTGCGACCCCATGAACTGTAGTCTGCCAGGCTTCTCTGTCCATGGGATTCTCTAGGCAAGAATACTGGAGTGTATAGCCATTCCCTTCTCCAGGGGATCTTCCTGACCCAGGGGTTGAATCTGCACTGCAAGCAGATCCTTTACCATCTGAGCCACCAGGAAACCCTGTTCATGCCTATGGCCTGGTCCAGCAGAAAAGTCTCAGGAACTGTTGGAGGAATGAATTGATAAATGCGGATCAAGAATCCTAACAGACGCCTCAAGCCCTTGCAAGATGCAACACGAGCCTACTTCTCACCCACTAATTGTGAGGTCACCAATTTCAGTTCCTTAAATATGCAAATCTATTTCCCTCTTTGCCTCTGTGGTTCCTCCTGCTTACAGTGTATCTGCCCATTCAAATACCAAGGCCTCTGCTTAAATCACATTTGACCACAGTGAAGCTTTACCCTACACACTTGTACACACGCTTCAAATTAAAAAAAATTTTTGGTCACGTCTCATGGCCTGTAGCAGGATCTCAGTTCCAACCAGTACCCCAGCAATGGAAGCTCAGAGTCTTAACAACTGGACCACCTAGTTATCCCTCATTGTTTTTATAGCACTCTGCTCATGACCTTCATAGCCCTTTGCACAGCTGGTTATCGTGTACTTACACATGGTAGATGTGTAACTATAGATGTAACTATTGATTTAATGTTGTCTCTCCCAGTTTAATTATAAGGTCTATGAGGGCAGTTACTTTGTTTTGCCCACCAAGAGGGAACATAAGCTCAAATGGCTGTTGCATGATAAATAAATGGATGATGATTATCTTGGTAGGATAACCCTGTGTAGAACTTGGGCAGTGATGGCGAGTAACTTTAGAGCTGCGTGGGTGTGACTTACTGATAGCTCCAGCTGCAACTACACCTTGTCCACCACTCGGATCAGCACGCTCTGAGCCGCATCGCCTGCCACATCTTCCCCTGATCACTGTGCTTCTGCTCTCCCCTGACTGTACTCCTGTAGCTCATATGCTTTTGGTTTCAGTTGTCTGCCTGGAAGGCGAGAGAGGCAGACAGGCAGCATGAGAAGAGCATATTCCTGGACAGCAGGCTGGCCTGTTCAGTCCACCTCTCAGCTCTGTGACCTGCAGCATGTCACTGACTCTTTCTAAACTTCCTACTTCTAAGTCACTTCAGTCATGTCTGACTCTTTCCCGAGTGAATGGACTGTAGCCTGCCAGGCTCCTCTGTCTATGGGATTCTCCAGAAAAAAATTCTCCAGACAAGAATCGTGGAGTGGGTTGCCACGCCCTCCTCCAGGGGATCTTCCCAGCCAGGGATTGAACCCGCATCTCTTATGTCTTCTGCATTGGCAGGCAGGTTCTTTACTGCTAGCCCCATCTGGGAAGCCCTCTATTCTGAGCTTCAGATTCTTCATCTTAAAGGAGATAATCAGAGGGTTCCCTGCCAGGCCAGTGCTTAGGATGTGGCACTTTCACTACTGAGATGGCATGGATTCAATCCCTTGTTGTGAGACTAAAATCCTGCAGGCTGAGGGACTTTCCTGGTGCAGCTAAGACTCTGTGCTCCCAATGCAAGGGGCCTGAGTTCAGTCCCTGGTTGGGGGAACTAGATCCTGCAGGTCACAACTAAGACAGAAGACCCTGCAGGCTGCAACTAAGACCCAGCATAGGCAAATAAATCAATATTTCTTTAAAAAATAAATAAAGAAAAAAAAGATCCTGAAACCCATGTAGTATGGCAATAATAATAGTAAAATAAGTAAATATGGATGATGATAGCATCATTGGTTTTATATGAGGAGTAAATGACACTTCCAAGCGTTAGACAAGGGCCCACTCTTGTGCCCTGGAAGGGGTTCTCCTTCCTGCGAAACGAGATGTGTAGGAAGGGTGGAGATGTGGTCCAGTCCAGATCTTCCATGTTTGAGTAGGCAACCCACAAGCAGCTGGTTAATCACAACTGCAGAGATTCTTCCCAAGAAGTAAGGAGTCTTAGCTTCACATCAGGCTCCTGAGTCTGGGGTTCCCTGCATGAGAAAGATGAGCCCCCAGAATGTTTGACTTTAAAGGCCAGGGAGGCTTGCATTCAGGAGAGCCAGAGGACTATAGGAAAGAGAGTGCATGCAAAATCTCATGTACTTTGAGTCCCAGCTCCAACAGCAACTTGAAAGGAGTCAGACCTACTTGTTGATCTTGGAGAACCTCCCTGAGAGTCAGCAGGCAAGGGGAAGCCCCCTCCCTACCCCACCCAGGGACATAGACATGGGTGGCAGCCATCTGAGTGGGCTTGCTCTACCAGGACACTGGTGATGGCTAGAGCCATTCTGGAGTCCTCCCTTTTTTGTGACAGGGGCTTACCTGCCCACCAGTGGGCCAGCATTAGTCTCAAGACACTGCAGGCCCTTCAGTCAGCCGACCTGGGACCCAGCCACTTCCAGCCGAGTGCCAGTCCTGGGCCCCCCTGGCCACATAGCCAGCCATCCCAGGATCTGGTCTCTCCCACCAACTGGCAGGCACCAGCCCTGGGACTCCCTGGGCTGTGCAGCTTGTCATGCCAGGGCTCAGCCCTGCTCACAAGCAGGGTGGCAGTTTCTGCACAAGGCAGAGCCTGGCAGACAAGTGGGCTCAAGGTCAACCTTGCCTACCCACATGCCCATAGTAACTGACCCCGTCACAACAGAAGGGCCCATGCCATCCCGTTAGGGGGTACCCCTAGAGTATATAGCTCCACTGACCAGAGGGGGAGTGTGCTGCTGGGCAGTATATTCGCTAGCGACCATGATGCCCCCTTCCCCACCCTTTAAAATGGGCCCCTTTTCTTCCATCCTACCCCTTCTAACAGCTAATCCAAGTGCATTGTTATCTAATGGGCTTCCCTGGTGGTTCAGACGGTAAAGAATCTGCCTGCAAAGTGGGAGACCCAGGTTTGATCCCTGAGTCAGGAAGATCTCTTGGAGAAGGGCACGGCTACCCACTCCAGTATTCTTGCTTGGAGAATTCCATGGGGTGAGGGTCCATGGGGTCACAAAGAGTCGGACATGACTGAGCAATTAACGCTTTTCAGACTCAAGACTTTTCACACGTGTTCTCTCCTTTTATTCTCTGAACAAAATGAAATTCCACCTTTTGCTAAAAACAAGATCACAGGACTTGCCTAGTGGTCCAGAGGTTAAGAATTCACCTGCAAGTACAAGAAATGTGGGTCTGATTCCTGACCCGGGAAGATTCCACATGCTGCGGAGCTGCTGAGCCTGAGCCACCTACAGCCACCTGTGTTCCACAATGAGAAGCCTGCACACGGCAGCTGGAGAGTAGCTCCCTCTCACCGCAATTAGAGAAAGCCTGTGTGCAGCAATGAAGATGCTGCAGAGCCAAAAATAAATGATTTATATATCTATGGTCAATCTAATCACACTAGGACCACAGCCTTGTCTAACTCAGTGAAACCAAGCCATGCCTGCAGGGCAACCCAAGATGGGCAGGTCATGGTGGAAAGAGCTGACAGAATGTGGTCCACTGGAGAAGGGAATGGCAAGCCACTTCAGTATTCTTGCCTTGAGAACCCCATGAACAGTATGAAAAGGCAAAATGATAGGATACCAAAAGAGAAACTCCTCAGGTCATTAGGTGCCCAATATGCTACTGGAGATCAGTGGAGATATAACTCCAGAAAGAATGAAGGGATGGAGCCAAAGCAAAAACAATACCCAGTTGTGCATGTGACTGGTGATAGAAGCAAGATCTGATGCTGTAAAGAGCAATATTGCATAGGAACCTGGAATGTCAGGTCCATGAATCAAGGCAAATTGAAAGTGGTCAAACAAGAGATGGCAAGGGTGAGTGTCGACATTCTAGGAATCAGCAAACTAAAATAGACTGGAATGGGTGAATTTAACTCAGATGACCAATATATCTACTACCGCAGGCAGGAATCCCTCAGAAGAAATGGAGTAGCCATCATGGTCAACAAGAGAGTCCGAAATGCAGTACTTGGATGCAATCTCAAAAATGACAGAATGATCTCTGTTCATCTCCAAGGCAAACCATTCAATATCACAGTTATCCAAGTCTATGCTCCAACCAGTAATGCTGAAGAAGCTGAAGTTGAACGGTTTTATGAAGACCTACAAGACCTTTTAGAACTAACACCCAAAAAAGATGTCCTTTTCAGTATAGGGGACTGGAATGCTAAAGTAGGAAGTCAAGAAACACCTGGAGTAACAGGCAAATTTGGCCTTGGAATGTGGAATGAAGCAGGGCAAAGACTAATAGAGTTTTGCCAAGAAAATGCACTGGTCATAGCAAACACCCTCTTCCAACAACACAAGAGAAGACTCTACACATGGACATCACCAGATGGTCAACACTGAAATCAGATTGATTATATTCTTTGCAGCCAAAGATGGAGAAGCTCTATACAGTCAACAAAAACAAGACCAGGAGCTGACTGTGGCTCAGATCATGGACTCCTTATTACCAAATTCAGACTTGAATTGAAGAAAGTAGGGAAAACCGCTAGATCATTCAGGTATGACCTAAATCAAATCCCTTATGATTATACAGTGGAAGTGAGAAATAGATTTAAGGGCCTAGACCTGATAGATAGAGTGCCTGATGAACTATGGAATGAGGTTCGTGACACTGTATGAGAGACAGGGATCAAGACCATCCCCATGGAAAAGAAATGCAAAAAAGCAAAATGGCTCTCTGGGGAAGCCTTACAAGTAGCTGTGAAAAGAAGAGAGGCGAAAAGCAAAGGAGAAAAGGAAAGATATAAGCATCTGAATGCAGGGTTCCAAAGAATAGCAAGAAGAGATAAGAAAGCCTTCTTCAGCGATCAATGCAAAGAAATAGAGGAAAAGAACAGAATGGGAAAGACTAGAGATCTCTTCAAGAAAATTAGAGATACCAAGGGAATATTTCATGCAAAGATGTGCTCGATAAAGGACAGAAATGGTATGGACCTAACAGAAGCAGAAGATATTAAGAAGAGGTGGCAAGAATACACGGAAGAACTGTACAAAAAGATCTTCAAGACCCAGATAATCATGATGATGAGCTCATTAATTTAGAGCCAGACATCCTGGAATGTGAAGTCAAGTGGGCCTTAGAAAGCATCACTACAAACAAAGCTAGTGGAGGTGATGGAATTCCAGCGGAGCTCTTTCAAATCCTGAAAGATGATGCCATGAAAGTGCTGCACTCAATATGCCAGCAAATTTGGAAAACTCAGCAGTGGCCACAGGACTGGAAAAAGTCAGTTTTCATTCCAATCCCTAAGAAAGGCAATGCCAAAGAATGCTCAAACTACCGCACAATTGCACTCATCTCACATGCTAGTAAAGTAATGCTCAAAATTCTTCAAGCCAGGCTTCAGCGATACGTGAACCGTGAACTTCCTGATGTTCAAGCTGGTTTTAGAAAAGGCAGAGGAGCTAGAGATCAAATTGCCAACATCTGCTGGATCATGGAAAAAGCAAGAGAGTTCCAGAAAAACATCTATTTCTGCTTTATTGACTATGCCAAGGCCTTTGATTGTGTGGATCACAATAAACTGTGGAAAATTCTGAAAGAGATGGGAATACCAGACCACCTAACCTGCCTTTTGAGAAATCTGTATGCAGGTCAGGAAGCAACAGTTAGAACTGGACTTGGAACAACAGGCTGGTTCCAAATAGGAAAAGGAGTACGTCAAGGCTGTGTATTGTCACCCTGCCTATTTAACTTATATGCAGAGTACATCATGAGAAACGCTGGACTGGAAGAAACACAAGCTGGAGTCAAAGATTGCCGGGAGAAATATCAATACCCTCAGATATGCAGATGACACCATCCTTATGGCAGAAAGTGAAGAGGAACTCAAAAGCCTCTTGATGAAAGTGAAAGAGGAGAGTGAAAAAGTTGGCTTAAAGCTCAACATTCAGAAAACGAAGATCATGGCATCCGGTCCCATCACTTCATGGGAAGTAGCCAGGAAAACAGTGGAAACAGTGTCAGACTTTATTTTTTGGGCTCCAAAATCACTGCAGATGGTGACTGCAGCCATGAAATTAGAAGAAGCTTACTCTTTGGAAGAAAAGTTATGACCAACCTAGATAGTATATTCAAAAGCAGAGACATTACTTTGCCGACTAAGGTCTGTCTAGTCAAGGCTATGGTTTTTCCTGTGGTCATGTATGGATGTGAGAGTTGGACTGTGAAGAAGGCTGAGTGCCGAAGAATTGATGTGTTTGAACTGTGGTGTTGGAGAAGACTTTTGAGAGTCCCTTGGACTGCAAGGAGATCCAACTAGGCCATTCTGAAGGAGATCAACCCTGGGATTTCTTTGGAAGGAATGATGCTAAAGCTGAAACTCCAGTGCTCTGGCCACCTCATACGAAGAGCTGACTCATTGGAAAAGACTCTGATGCTGGGAGGGACCGGGGGCAGGAGGAGAAGGGGATGACCGAGGATGAGATGGCTGGATGGCATCACGGACTCGACGGACTGAGTCTGAGTGAACTCTGAGAGATGGCGATGAACAGGGAGGCCTGGCGTGCTGCGATTCATGGGGTCGCAAAGAGTTGGACACGACTGAGCCACTGAACTGAACTGGAAAAAAGTGAAAATGAAGTCATTCAGTCATGTCCCACTGTTCGCAACCCCATGGTATATAGCCTGCCATGCTCCTCCATCCATGGGATTTTCCAGGAAATATATTGTATTAAAAAAATCATAGAGCTTCAAGGAAGCTAAGTAACTTGCTTGGAGTTACTAAGTCAGCTCATCGTTTACCAAAAGTAGCAAAGCCAGGAATCCTCTTTCTACCCTCTTTCGGCCTCCTGTGGTCAATTTCCATGTCTGCTGGGTACTCCTTGGATGTGTACAAAGCCTCCCTATTGCCTACCATTTGATTTTAAGTTTCTTAAACCTTTGAAAACTTATGTCCCCAGGAGGTACTCGTTTAGAGGCTAGGCTGGCCAGTCACATGACATGAATTTAACCATGCTTATTCCTCTTACTCTAGTATTCTTGCCTGGACAATCTCATGGACAGAGGAGCCTAGCAGGCTACAGTCTCTGGAGTCACAAAGAGTCAGACATTACTGTGCATGCACGCTGGCATATTTCCCTTACTAGCTCTGTGCCCTTAGGTAAGTCACTTAACCTCTCTGAGCTTTGTTTTCCTCACCCTGTAAGTGAGGATAATCACATCTACCTACAGAAGTACTGACAAGGTTTCAGAACATGGATTATTTAAAGTGTATATTATGACACGTAATAATTGCTCAATAAATTGTGTATTATTATTGTTGTCAGTATTATTTCATATAAGCAATCAAAGACCTCTCAGCATAACAGCACACTTGGGCTTCTTGTGCCCTGGGGCAAGGCTTCCTGGCATGCAGAACCTGGAATGGAGAGCTGGAGTACAAAACCCATCCCTTCAGGACTTCCCTGGTGGTCCAATGGTTACAAATCCACCTTTCAGTGAAGGGGATGTGGGTTCAGTCCCTGGTAGGGGAACTAAGATCCCACATCCTGCAGGGTACCTAAACCTGTGTGCTGCAAGTACTGAGCCTGCGAGCCACAGCTGGAGAGTTCGTGCAGCACAACGGAAGGCCCTGCATGATGCAGCGAAGATTCCTCATGCCACAACTGAGACCCGACTCAGCCACATAAGCAAATATTGAAAAAAAACTTGGCACGACTGTAGGGACTTACTCTTTTTTTTAAAAAAATTTTAATTGGAAGCTAATTACTTTACAATATTGTAGTGGTTTTTGCCATACATTGACATGAATCAGCCAAGGGTGTACATGTGTTCCCCATCCTGAACCCCCTCCCTACCTCCCTCCCCATCCCATCCCTCAGGGTCATCCCAGTGCACCAGACCCGAGCACCCTGTCTCATGCATCGAACCTGGACTGGCGATCTGTTTCACATATGATAATATACATGTTTCAATGCCATTCTCTCTGATCATCCCACCCTCTCCCTCTCCCACAGAGTCCAAAAGACTGCTCTATACATCTTTGTCTCTTTTGCTGTCTTGCATATAGGGTCATCGTTACCATCTTTCTAAATTTCATATATATGCATTAGTATACTGTATTGGTGTTTTTCTTTCTGACTTACTTCCCTCGGTGTAATAGGCTCCAGTTTCATCCACCTTATTAGAACTGATTCAAATGTATTCTTTTTCAAGGCCGAGTCATATTCCATTGTGTATGTGTACCACAGCTTTCTTATCCATTCATCTGCCGATGGACATCTAGGTTGCTTCCATATCCTGGCTATTATAAACAGTGCTGTGATGAACATTGGGGTACACGTGTAGGGACTTACTCTTAACTTCCAGTCTTCGTTTCTTTATCTGAATATAGAACTCAGCTTCCTGAAGCATTTAAATATTTTATCATTACTCACTTTGGGTTGTGAAAGATCATTTTTTCCTTTCTCAACAAGAATGAGTTCTGCTACAAGCTCCAATCCTCTCAACTAAATTGTACATTTAGTGTACAATGTAAGCTCATTGCAGAAGTATAAGCTGCATGGAATGTACCAATGTCCAGAATCGAACTTGACACATAGGAAGCCCCCAGTCAATCTGCTGAATTGAATTGAGTTGGCTCTAGTAGTAAAGAACCCTCTTGCCAATGCAGGAGCTGCTGGAGATGAGGGTTCAATCCCTGGGTCAGGAAGACCCCCTGGAGGAGGGCATGGCAACCCACTCCAGTATTCTTGCCTGGAGAATCCCATGGACAGAGGAGCCTAGTGGGCTACAGTCCATGGGGTCTCAAAGAGTTGGACATGACTGAAGTGACTTAGCATGCATGCACACTTCTTGCACTTACTAATGCTAAGAGTCTTGAGGGCAAGTTTCAAATTCCATTCAGTTTTCCCACATGCCTTTGTATTGGGTCAGTTCACGATGAATGACAACAACAAAATGCCACATGCTTCAGCATCTACCTCGTGCATTGTGCTTTCTTTAATCTGTCCTGTGTTTATGCAAAGTAACTGCAGTTGATTCCTGGCCCTCTCTGGATGACGTTTCCACCTCTGGGGGTTCAGGACCAAATTGAAAGCCACTGGTTTCATTGGAAAACTCTATAGACACACCTGACGCTTCTTCTGCCTTTATTCTATTTGTCTATCTTTGCCCTGCTGGGGATTGTTTAATTGAAAGCAAATCCTGTGTGTGCTAACGTCATAACAATGCTTTGTTTCACACAGGAAGGATCAACTACACACAGGTTTGAATCTGACAAGTCTTACAGTTTTTATCATTCCAAAGCTCTAGCCTAGTTTTTTATGGATGGAGCTAATGTTCTGGAGAAATAATGACTGTATCTAAAGTCACTCCAACCGCATGATTCTGGAATTTTTTCTCTGACCATGTTTGTCTCGGTGAGTGGTCCTCAAGCCTGGTTACAAGTTAGAATCCATCACCCAGGGAGCTTCTTTTTATTTTATTTTTTGTCCCCAAGGCTTGCAGGATCTTAGCTCCCTTCCAGGGATCAAAACTGTGCCCCCTTGCAGTGGAAGCACAGAGTCTTAACCACTGGACCCCCAGAGAAGTCGCAAGAGTAAGAGGGATCCTTTTTCCCACTTTTTATTTTATACTGGAGTATAAGCAATTAAGAGTGTTATAATAGTTTCAGGTGGACAGCAAAGGGACTCAGCCACACACAAACATGTATCTATTCTCCAAACTCCCCTCCCATCCAGGCTGCTGCAAAGCCTTAAGCAGAGTTTCCTGTGCTACAGAGTAGGTCCTTACTGGTTACACATTTTTAATGCAACATTGTGCACATGTCCATCCCAAACTAGCTGTTGTTGGTCAGCTGCTAAGTTGTGCCCGACTCTTTGTGAGCCCATAAGGCTGCAGAACACCAGGCTTCCCTATCTTTCACCATCTCCTGGAGTTTGCTCAAACTCATGTCCGTTGAGTCAGTGATGCCATCCAACCATCTCATCCTCTGTCTTTCCCTTCTCTTCCTGTCTTCACTCTTTCCCAGCATCACGGTCTTTCCCAATGAGTCGCCTCTTTGCATCAGGTGGCCAAAGTCCTTTTTTCCCCACACTGTGGCATGCAGATTAAACTCATGCCTCGCATACTGGAAACCCAGGGTCTTAACCACTAGACCACTGGGGGAGTTCAGCTGGGGAGATTTTTAGGTACACCTATTCTCAGTCTTCACCCTGCATGCTACAGTCCGTGGGGTCACAAAGAGTCAGACATGACTTAGCACAACCATGAGCGGGTTCTCACACTTCATGGAGTTTCTGACTGGACCTGTCTTGGGTGAGACATGAGCACTGGTTTTCAAAATGTCCCAGGTGGTTCTGACATGGAGCCAGGGTGGTGAATTGGTTGTTTGACTCTATGATGAAGCCAGTACCTGAGGTGAACAGCAAGTGACCATCACAGTCTATCGCTGCACATGTGATGAGAAGTGCATATTAGAGAGTTCCTGGGCACTGGGATATCTGCTTTTAATACAGGGCCCTGTACTAGATATAAAATAGATAAACAAGGACCTACTGCACAGCACAGGGAGCTATACTAGACATATTGTAATAACCTATCATGGAAAAGAATCTGAAAAAGTATATATGTGTGTGTGTGTGTGTGTGTATACATACACACATGTTCAATGGAAGGACTGATGTTGAATCTGAAACTCCAATATTTTGGCCACCTGATGTGAAGAGCTGACTCATTTGAAAAGACCCTGATGCTGGGAAAGATTGAGGGCAGGAGGAGAAGGGGATGACAGAGGATGAGAGGGTTGGATGGCATCACCAACTCAATGGACATGGGTTTGGGTGGACTCCAGGAGTTGGTGATGGACAGGGAGGCCTGGTGTGCTGCGGTTCATGGGGTCACAAAGAGTGGACACAACTGAGTGACTGCACTGAACTGAGACATACATATGGGCTTCCCGGGCGGCACTAGTGGTAAAGAACCCTCTTGCCAATGCAGGAGACATACGAGATGTGGTTCAGTCCTTGGGTTGGAAAGATCCCCCAGAGGAGGGCATGGCAACCCACTCCAGTATTCTTGTCTGGAGAATCCCATGGACAGAGGAGCCTGGTGGGCTACAGTCCATAGGGTCACAAAGAGTGAAGCGGGCATGACTGAAATGACCTAGCATGCATGCATATGTATATGTATATGTATATATATATGTATATGTGACCAATGACTTTGTGGTAGAACTGAAACACAACATTGAGGCCAACTATATTTCAATTAAATTTAAAAAAAAAAAATGCAGGGCCCCAGTGAAGTTTTACCAAAATCCTGAGAGGTTGCACACTGGGTTGAATAGTGTCCCCCAAACTCACATCCAGTGGAACCTGCGAATGTGACCTCATTTGGAAAAAGGGTCTTTGCAGATGTAATCAAGTTCATACAAGGTCATGCTGGACTAGGGTGTACCCTGAGTCCAGAAAGCGGTATCCTTATAAGAAGAGGAGAGGACACACACAGAGAGAAGATGGCCATGTGATGACAGATGAAGGGACTGGAGTGATACAACCACAAGCTAAAGAAGACAAGGGTTAGTGGCAACTGTCAGAAGGTGGGGAAACAGCAAAGAAGTGTTCTTCCCTAGAGCCTTTCGAGGGAGCATGGCCCTGCTGAAACTTCTAGGCTCTGGAGTTGAAACAGAATGTATTCAGGGATCCTGTTGTTTCAAGCCACCCAGTTGCTGGTAATCTGTTCTGGTTGTCCTAGGAATCTGATACAATTGTGTATTATTGACACTCTGCTCATGAGAAGACTGAGGCAGTAGGAAAAAACACAAAGAAGTTACACATCGCCCCCGCTACCAGAATTTACCCGGGATGTAGGAAAGCATCACGTGCAGACTAAGAGCTTGGACTCTGGAGGAGACAGACTTGGGGAACAGCTCAGCTTCACTGCTTACTAGCCAAGTACCCACAGGCAAGTCTCCTAGTCTCTCTGAGCCACGGTGTCCTCATCTCCAAATCAGAGAACTTCACTGAGTTTTAAAGAGAATGAAATGAGAAACTGCAGGAAAAAAAACACCCTGACTCGCTCTCCAAAACGGCACCTGTGCTGGAGCTTAGTCTCTCAAATTTGCCCAACTCCTTGCGACCGCATGGACTATAGCTCGCCAGGCTCCTCTGTCCATGGGTTTCTCCAGACAACAATACTGGAGTGGGTTGCCATTTCCTCCTCCAGGGGATCTTCCCTGCTCACATCTCCAGAGTCTCCTGCAGCAGCAGGCAGATTCTTTACCACTGAGCCACCTGGGAAGCCCTGGTACCTGTAACGACAAACGAAACAGACCCCAAAGTTACCGGTAATGATCGTCATTCTTATTAGGATTAATAATAGATGAAGCTGGCCAGGATGTTCTCCAGAGGAGGAGGAATCAGAATTTACTTCTGAGCTTGTGCTAAAACTTGATCCCTTCTCGTGACCCAACTGTCTATGGTCAACAAAGGCCCCTGGAAGAAAGGGAGGAGGGTCTTGAGCTCCCCCTAGAGGTGAGTGTGGGTAACAGGCGATGTGCGGAGAGGAAGGAAAGGAAGAAATAAACCTGTGAGAAGAACGTTGTCAGACTGCTTAGGGGCCATCTGGGAAGAACCTCGAATGCCAAGTCAGGGATTGTTTCATGACACAGTCCACGGTTGTGGTCGGAAGGAACCGGCGTAAAGAGGACAGCTGAAACCCGGACTGACAAGGCGTAATGTTCTGGCAGTCAGAAGAACGGAGGAAAAATGATGGGCGGAGATACAATGGAAGAGGGAACCCACGTGGTGACAGAGTGGATTCAGGGACTCTAAGACCAGGATCAAAACCTTGGGTTTCCTCTGACTCCGATGTAGAGAATAGACTTGTGATTGCCAAGGTAAAAGGGGGGAGGGGAAGGATTGGAAATCTGGGATGTGCAGACGCAAACTATTGTATATAGAATGGATAGACAACAAAGTCCTATTGCAGAGCACAGGAAGCTACATTCAACATCCTGTGAGGAATCATCACGGAAAAGAAGATGAAGAAGAATGTTCGCTGAATGTTCAAACTTAATCATTTTGCTGTAGCACAAATTAACACATTGTAAATCAATATAGTTTAATTTTTAAAAATTCTTTAAAAAGGCTTGCATTTCTAGCCTGACAAAACAGAAGGGGAAAAAAATCTGCTTTCAGAAACAGCTTTGTTGGAAGGGAGAGCCAGTGTGATGGAGAAAAAGATGAGTTGGTTTTTGAATAACTGGAGTTTGAGGGAGTTTGGCATAAGGAAACGTGAATTCTGGTTAGCTGAGGCACATGCTAACAATGAATCCAACACATAACCCTTCTGGGATTTGGTCACTTGATCTTTAAAACTGATGGCCCTGCATTAATACCCAAATAGGCAAATTCACGGCAGATGTAGTTGGTTTATTCTGCACAAGGTTTTACAGTTTAATTAGCTGCCAACATTCCGAAATTGGGAGAGTTTACACAAAAGCCCAGATTTCTGCCTCTAGCAGTTGGCTATATCAGTGGCCCCCTTTAGACTGGCCATGGATATGTTCCCTGACTTGTCCACAGTCTCCACCATGCCCTATTGCCTTCCTAAACTGAGGTCAAATTGTTATCTATACCCAATCAACTTCACACCTTTAGGTTCCCTTCCTATTCCCTCTGAGGCAGAGCGGTTTAATATCCCTGGATTAGACACCCTCTGAAGTTACTCTCAGTTCAGTAAGTCTAAATTTTACCTCCATATTCAGTTGGAAATACTGAATGGGAAAAGTTGGGAAACTGGAAATTTTCAGTTATTCAGTTGGAAAATTCCAGTTATTCAGTTGGAAGAGTCTAATGGGAAGTCAGATTTCAAGGTGCAGATCTGGGGATCACATGAGATGTTACAGCTAAACCCTTCAGCTATACCATGAGTGTCATCATGTAAAAAGGAGAGGAGAGGAGAGACTCAAGAGTAGAGGATCTTCGCTCATGGTCAAGGTTAAGGACAGGACGAAGATGAAAGGCAATAAGGAAGACAGAAAAGGAGAGTTTAGATGGATGGAGACAGTGTCGGATGACGGAGACAAAAGAAGTCTCTAGGGTAGATGTCAGAGAGACTTCAGGCAATCTGGAGACACTGCAGAACCTTAGCAATGGCTGACATACCGAGCACCTACGTGTGTTCATGTTATCTATGGCAACTCATTGAGGCAGGTACCGTAATTTTTCCTCATTCACAAAGGAACTGAGAAGCTGAAAGTGTGAGTAGCCCAAAGTCAAGTGGAATGAGGCGTTTTCCATCAGTTCTTGGAAATCTAGCGCCACTAGAACAAGCAACTCATTTTTAGGCACATAGGGGGTGCCCCCAAAGACAGAACATAAACCGTCAAGTATTAGCCGCTCAGTCGTGTCTGACCCTTTGCGACCCCAAGGACTGTAGCCCACCAGGCTCCTCTGCCTATGGAATTCTCCAGGCAAGAATACTGGAGTGGGTAGCCATTCCCTTCTCCAGGGGATCTTCCTCACCCAGGAATCAAACCTAGGTCTTCTGCATTGCAGGCGGTTTCTTTACTGTCTGAGCCACCAGAGAAGCCTGAAAACCATCAAGGTTTGGTGGCAAATGAAAGTGGGGAAGTCATCAGTGCATGTTGTATATGAAGGATAACAGAGCTGAAAAAGACAACCTAAGGTAACTTTTTAAAAAGCCATCACTTATTGACCATATGTTTGACTTTCTGACTGAACTTGGGGGCAGTTTCTAAGGATGCCAGCTTTTTCTCCCCTTTTTGGTTGATAAATGGTGAGATCATCCCATCTCAGAAGATCTTTGTGTCCTCCAAGTGTTTACATGATTTGTTCCGTGTAACACACATCACCAGTCCTGTGCAAGTTCTGGCGGCTCTATGGTGGCGTGAATGGCAACCTCCTCCAAGAGGGCTTATGCCATACCCAGGTCTGCTGCACCCAGAGCCCCTGCCCCTGTGGCAGGCCACTGACCTGTGCCTTTGCAGGAGACACTCAAACACAGTTCTGTCTCAGTCCCTGGGTCTCTGGGTCCTAGTGCGCACAAGGTTTGTTTGAGACCTCTGAGTGTCTCCGGTGGGTTTAATTCTAAATGTGATTTTTGCCCCTCGTAACATCTTGCTGGGGCTTCCCCTTTGCCCTTGGATGTGGGGTATCTTTTTTTTGTGGGATCCAACATAGGTATGATCACTCATCTAGAGCCAGACATCCTGGAATGTGAAGTCAAGTGGGCCTTAGAAAGCATCACTACAAACAAAGCTAGTGGAGGTGATGGAATTCCAGTGGAGCTCTTTCAAATCCTGAAAGATGATGCTGTGAAAGTGCTGCACTCAATATGCCAGCAAATTTGGAAAACTCAGCAGTGGCCACAGGACTGGAAAAAGTCAGTTTTCATTCCAATCCCTAAGAAAGGCAATGCCAAAGAATGCTCAAACTACCGCACAATTGCACTCATCTCACATGCTAGTAAAGTAATGCTCAAAATTCTTCAAGCCAGGCTTCAGCAATACGTGAACCGTGAACTTCCTGATGTTCAAGCTGGTTTTAGAAAAGGCAGAGGAGCTAGAGATCAAATTGCCAACATCTGCTGGATCATGGAAAAAGCAAGAGAGTTCCAGAAAAACATCTATTTCTGCTTTATTGACTATGCCAAAGCCTTTGATTGTGTGGATCGCAATAAACTGTGGAAAATCCTGAAAGAGATGGGAATACCAGACCACCTGACCTGCCTCTTGAGAAATCTGTATGCAAGTCAGGAAGCAACAGTTAGAACTGGACATGGAACAACAGACTGGTTCCAAATAGGAAAAGGAGTACGTCAAGGCTGTATATTGTCATCCTGCTTATTTAACTTATATGCAGAATACACCATGAGAAACGCTGGACTGGAAGAAACACAAGCTGGAATCAAGATAGCCGGGAGAAATATCAATCACCTCAGATATGAAGATGACACCACCCTTATGGCAGAAAGTGAAGAGGAACTCAAAAGCCTCTTGATGAAAGTAAAAGAGGAGAGTGAAAAAGTTGGCTTAAAGCTCAACATTCAGAAAACCATGATTGGCATCCAGTCCCATCACTTCATGGGAAATAGATGGGGAAACAGTGTCAGACCTATTTTGGGGGCTCCAAAATCACTGCAGATAGTGACTGCAGCCATGAAATCAAAAGACGTTTACTCCTTGGGAGAAAAGTTATGACCAACCTAGATAGCATATTCAAAAGCAGAGACATTACTTTGCTGACTAAGGTCCATCTAGTCAAGGCTATGGTTATTCCTGTGGTCATGTATGGATGTGAGAGCTGGACTGTGAAGAAGGCTGAGCACCAAAGAATTGATGCGTTTGAACTGTGGTGTTGGAGAAGACTCTTGAGAGTCCCTTGGACTGCAAGGAGATCCAACCAGTCCATTCTGAAGGAGATCAGCCCTGGGATTTCTTTGGAAGGAATAATGCTAAAGCTGAAACTCCAGTACTTTGGCCACCTCATGCAAAGAGTTGACTCACTGGAAAACACTCTGATGCTGGGAGGGATTGGGGGCAGGAGGAGAGGGGGATGACCGAGGATGAGATGGCTAGATGGCATCACGGACTCGATGGATATGAGTCTGAGTGAACTCCGGGAGTTGGTGATGGACAGGGAGGCCTGATGTGCTGCAATTCATGGAGTCGCAAAGAGTTGGACACAACTGAGTGACTGAACTGAACATTCTCCAGTTGACAGTTGTTCAGCAACAAATGAACAACCACAGGAAGCTTCCATAATCCTCTTATCCTTATCCATCAGAGGGCAGACAGAGTGAAAACCACAATCACAGAAAACTAACCAAACTGATCACATGGACCACAGCCTTATCTAACTCAGTGAAACTAAGAACCATGCCGTGTAGGGCCACCCAAAATGGACAGGTCATGGTGGAGAGTTCTGACAAAATGTGGTCCATTGGAGAAGGAAATGGCAAACCACTTCAGTATTCTGGCCTTGAGAACCCCATGAACAGCATGAAAAGGCAAAAGATAGGATACCGCATGATGAACTCCCCAGGCCAGTAGGTACCCAATATGCTATGGGAGATCAGTGGAGAAATGACTCCAGAAAGAATGAAGAGACATGGTTGGTTGTTGGCAATAATCAGTTCCTCAATGGTGGTTGGTCTCAGGGACTGTTACCTGATGGCTATTGGCTGGAGACTGCCCTTCCCAAAGTGGCAGCTCAGAACATGGGTGCTTGCACCATCAATGATAGTAGGAAAGAGAACCTTCTAAAAAGACAGAGCGTGCATATTATGTGGCCTCATCCTATCACGTTTGTCATGCTCTCTCAGTTAGAAGCAAGTTCCCAGGCCAGCCCACACCCAAAGGGAGGACATTACACAGGTACCAGGTACCTGGAAGGGCACAGGTACCAGGAAGTGAGAATCCCTGGAGAACTTTACAGACTCTACCTGCCATAACAGTTAAATAGCAGAACTAGGATTTGAAGCCAGTCATTTCAAACTTTGAGCTCCCCACAGTAAACATCTACATTCTGTTATCTTCCCAGGCAAATTACCCTGATCACATCTTAGAAAGATTAATCTGGTTATTCCAATATGGACTCTAGTATTTTTCCAAGTAGATTATCCTTTCACATTTAACCTCCAAAGTGGGAAGCTGAAAGATCCATCCAGAGTGGGTGTATTAACTAGTTCCATGGGTTTTATTTCGGAGTAACTCTAGAAAGTAAAACTAATAACCATATGACTTCCGATGCTAAATCCTGACCCCTGGATATTACACTTAGCCTTTGCATATGAATGTTTAGTATATCTGACCAATTTGCATAAGGATAAATACAAATTGGAGAGATGATTAGATTCAAACAGATAAAGCCAAGTTTCCCTGGGAGAAAGAATTTATATTACTTTCCCCCTCTCCCATTCGGTGTCTTAATTCTGTAACTAAATTCAGAATTGAAATGACCAGCCTGAATAAACATCTTCAGACTTAGCCATACATCTGTGTGTAATTTGGTTTGGGGGAGAACAGGAGAACTGGTTCACAGGGGCATCTTTGTGGGCAGAGAAATATCTTCATTTATTGAAATGTTCCTAGTGACAGAAGTTGTTTTCTTTTCGCCCCCAAATCCTCAAAGTAGAAACAGGCAAGATGATGATAAGAAATCTAGAAAATTGTAGATACATTTTGGTTCCTTTAGAGTGCAGTTGTGTGTAAGGATATCTCATCACATTTGCTAAAAAAAAGTCAGAGTCTCCTTTTTAAAAAATTGTAATGATAAATGTGGAAAATGCAGATCTTCCCCACCCCCAAAACTAACATACAGAATAGTAGGTAAATGCTATCATATGAAACTGCTTCGGGATTGTTTTGGAATTGCAAATGCATTTCCCCTGCATGATGATTTTTTTCTCTGGCTGTTTTCATATTATTCAACTCTGCAGGCATTCAGAACTTCGCCATCTCAATGCCTTCCTGGAAGTAACAAAAACAATAATAACATTTATTTAAAAGTTTTATCGATCACTTAGAGTGTTTCATACTATGCTCCTCAGTTTCCAGGCATTATTTCATTGTCTCTTCATAATAATCCTAAAAAGTAGCTGTTGACCCCAATTTGGCAGATGAAGAAAGTGAGGTTTCAGGTTCAGAGAACTGAACAATGCGATCAAGCTCACACAGCTAGTCCTCGGTGGAGCAGGATTTGAGACCATGCTCTTTGCTGATTTTTAAATTTGCACTTAATCTTTATTTTTTTTTATGGAAGTATAGCTGATTTACAATACTATATTAGTTTCAGAGACCATGGTTTTCAGTATTTGGGCAAGAGCAATGAATGAATGAGTAAATGAATGACAAATGAGCTGAATTACAACAGACCTTACCTCTTTCCTAGCGGCTGAGAAGGTAAAGAATCTGCCTGCAATGCAGGAGACCAGCTCCGATGCCTGGTCAGGAAGATCTCTTGAAGAAGGTAATGGCTACCCATTCCAGTATTCTTGTCTGGAGAATTCCATGGACAGAGGAGCCTGGCGGGCTATAGTCCATGGGGCTGCAAAGAGTTGGAGATGACTTAACAACTGACACTTTCACCTCTGTTATATACTAGTTCTGTGACTGCAAGCAAGGTACTTACCTATCTATAAAATGGGCATACTTACATCTCCCTTGTTAGAGGGAGATTTTTTTAAAGGGTTATAAGGCAGTGGTCCTCAAGCATCATCAGGCAATACATTTGGCATTGTCTAGAGATGGAGAAGGCAATGGCACCCCATTCCAGTACTCTTGCCTGGAAAATCCCATGGGCAGAGGAGCCTGGTAGGCTGCAGTCCATGGGGTTGATAAGAGTCAGACATGACTGAGTGACTTCACTTTCATGCATTGGAGAAGGAAATGGCAACCCACTCCAGTGTTCTTGCTTGGAGAATCCCAGGGACAGGGAAGCATGGTGGGCTGCCGTCTATGGGGGTGCACAGAGTCGACACGACTGAAGTGACTTAGCAGCAGCAGCAGCAGCAGAGACATTTTGGTTGTCACAACTGAGGGGTGAGTAGGGGCAGGGTTGCTATGAAATATCCTATAATGCAGAGGACAGCCCCCACAGCAAAGAGTCATTTGACTTCAAATATCAATAGTTCTGGGACTTCCTCGGCGGTCCTATGGGTAAGACTGCAGGCCCCCAGTGCTGTGGACCTGGGTTTGATTTCTGTATGGGGAACTAGATCCTGCATACAGGCTGCACCTGAGTGTGAGCCGCAGCAAAGAAGCCTGCATGCCACCAGGAAGATCCCACAAGCAACAGCTAAGACCCAGCGAAGCCTAAACAAACAAACATAGGAATAAGTAAATAAAAATCAGTAGCCTCACGGGCGATAAATCCTGTTGTATGGGCCCTTCAGAAACAGCCAGGGCCCAGTGAATGCTGGATATTATTATTAATATTTCTTGCCTCTTAGAGATTTCATTTCAATCAAAGTGTTATTTCTGAGAGCCTTTTTCAGTGTTAAAATTCTCTGATTCAACACAACATAGAATTTATCTACAACTACATATGAGAGACAAGCAGGATCTGAACATTGTCTGAGTGTTCTCATCAAGACCAGTTGAAAACAATGATCTATTTTGGCAAAATGGAACATTTACTTTTTGTTGTTATTTGACGTTTGATAGAAACTTTAGAATAACAGTTGAGTATAAAAGCTTATGAAAGCTAGTTTTTTTCCCCATTGTATATTAAAAGAACAGCTCTAGAGAGGGACCTATCTGTGCTATAATCCCATCCCTATTTCCAAGGATTTCATAAAACTCAAGGTTTTTAGAGACAAGAAATGTCTGCTTATTGCTATTTTCTCTGAAAAGTTAGTTATGCTTATGGGCATATTTGTCTACTTGTGTTTTAAGAGTTAAAGTTGACATATCAGGTCATCCTCTCCCTGGAGATGAGCCTTTTTAGATTTTTTTCTTTTTATAATAGCAACACTTTAGCATTGTAGAAAATAGCCACTGTCTAAAGACATATTAAGGAGAGGGAGGAGGAAAAAGAAGAAAACCAACATAATCTTATCACCCAAATATACTCAAATAAAGTACTATTAATATTTTGGCATATTTCTTCCTAGTGTTCTTTTTCTAAGCATTTCTTTAGACAATCAAAATGCTACTATATAAAGATATTTTTATCTTGCCTGTCTCACTTAAGATCAAAGCATAAAAATTTCTCTATGTTATAAAAATACTTCCTAAACATTTCTAGGGCTGTAGAATACTTCATGATATTCATGGATACTTTAAAAATATATGGGCTTCCCTGGTGGCTCAGATGGTAGAGAATCCACCTGCAATGCAGGAGATCTGGGTTGGGAAGGTCCCCTGGAGAAGGGAATGGTTACCCACTCCAGTATTCTTTGCTGGAGAACCCTATAAACAAAGGAGCCTGGTGGGCTACAGTCCATGGGGTGACAAAGAGTTGGACATGACTCACTGACTGAGCACACACACACACACAAATGTATACACAATTCTAAAAATATTTCATTACAGGATAAATCGGAAAAGACCCTCATTGGAAAAGACCCTGATGCTGGCAAAGATTGAAGGCAGGAGGAGAAGGGGGATGACAGACAGAGGATGAGATGGTTGGATGTCATCACTGACTCAATGGACATGAATTTGAGCAAGCTCTGGGAGTTGGTGATGGACAGGGAGGCCTGGTGTGCTGCAGTCCATGGGGTCGCAGTAGGACATGACTGATTGACTAAACTGATCTGAACTGATGGACTAAGCACATGCACACACACACACACATACACAAATGTACACACACACACACATACACAAATGTACACACAGTTCTAAAAATATTTCATTACAGGACAAATTAGTTTCAAAATATCAAAAAGATAGAAGTATACCAAATTAAAAAAAATTAACCCCTCACTTCTCAAAATCTCCATCTTTAGATATAACTGTTTTGAACAGTTACATACTTGCAATATGGTGTTTGTTGCAGCCAATTGTGTTGTTTGTCAAAATATTTTCAGCTCCAGGCACATAGCATGACGGTATTTGTTGGCTAATTTATGTTTTGGTTAGACCATGTGAATAGTTCTGGCCAATGAATTGTGAGTACTTAACTACTGTTGTCCGGAGAAGGCAATGGCAACCCACTCCAGTACTCTTGCCTGGCAAATCCCATGGATGGAGGAGCCTGGAACACTTCATTCCATGGGGTTGCTAGGAGTTGGACACGACTAAGCAACTTCACTTTCACTTTTCACTCTCATGCATTGGAGAAGGAAATGGCAACCCACTCCAGTGTTCTTGCCTGGAGAATCCCAGGGATGGGGGAGCCTGGTGGGCTGCCGTCTGTGGGGTCACACAGAGTTGGACACGACTGAAGCGACTTAGCAGCAACTACTGTTATAAGCCCCCCAGGGCTTTTGTTCCCTCGGCCATGATAACTGGCAGTGTTCCAGTGAGTAGCTGCTTCATCAGCCGAGTACCAGAGAGAAGGTGACACAGGGCAGAGCCCCCCAGACAACTTATGACGTACACACAGAGTGGGAAATAACACAAACTGTCTCATTTAAGAGTTGTCCATTGCACAACTTCCCTGGTGGTCCAGTGGTTAAGAATCTACCTGTCAACGCAGGGGACATGGGTTCGATCCCTGGTCCAGGAAGATCCCACATTCCACGGGGCAATTAAGACCGTCCACCACAACTACTGAACTTGCACTCCAGATCCCACACTCTGCAACAAGAGAAGCCACTGCAATGAGAAGCCCAAGCACCACAACTAGAGAGAGCCCACATATGACAGTGAAGACCCAGTTCAATTCAGTTCAGTTGTGTCTGACTCTCTGCAACCCCATGGACTGCAGCACAACAGGCTTCCCTGTCCATCGCCAACTCCTGGAACTTGCTCGAATTCATGTCCATCAAATCAGTGATGCCACCCCAATCACCTCATCCTCTGTCGTCCCCTTCTCCTCCTGCCCTCAATCTTTCCCAGCATCAGGGTCTTTTCCAATGAGTCAGTTCTTTGCATCAGGTGGCCAAAGGATTGGAGTTTCAGCTTCAGCATCAGTCCTTCCAATGAATATTTAGGACTGATTTCCTTTATGTTTGACTGGTTTGATCTCCTCACAGTCCAAGGGACTCTCAAAAGTCTTCTCCAGCACCACGGTTCAAAAGCATCAATTCCAGCACAACCAAAATTAAAACTAATTAATTAATTTAAAAAGAGCTGTTCCTTATAGCAGCATAACTGATCCTTACTAACAGAGTAGTGTATGTATATACATGCACACATTTTGAAGGTGGGAGGAGAAGGAGATGACAGAGGATGAGATGGTTGGATGGCATCACTGGCTCAATGGACATGATTTTGAGTAAGCTCCGGGAACTGGTGATGGACAGGGAGGCCAGGCGTGCTGCAGTCCATGGGGTCACAAAGAGTCGGATACGACTGAGCAACTGAACTGAACTGAACAGGCACATGTATACAAATTGAGTGTAGCATACATTCTTTGGTAGCTTATTTTTCCTTTTTGCTAAGAAATATACTTATTATTCAAAAGTCATTTATTGTTCACTATGTCTTGGTGCTTTTCTAGATATTGATGCTGTATCAGTGAAATAAACAGGAAAAAAAGCCTACCTTCAATGAAATTTATTTACGTGAATATCTTTCATGTTTATACATATATATTGACCTTATTATTCTATTGTATGGATGGACCACACTTAATTTAACTATACTTGTATACATGAATATTTATGTAATTCCCATTTGTCTCTTGAGAAATGAAGCTGGAGTGAGTATCGACATACACGTATTTTGAGTCCTGAGTATCACAGGTGCACATGTGGATACAGCCTAGTTGACTTAATTGGACATGAGCTAATACGTGTCCTACTTTGGACACACTTCCCTACAGATGGACATATGAACCATTCCAAATTTCTTTGCTATTACCCATGCACTGGTTTTATTTGGTGGTACTAAGTCTTCACTGTGGCATGTGAGATCTTTTTCTGGTTGCAATATATGGAACCTTATTTCCTGACCAGGGATGGAACCCAGGCCCCCTGCATTGGGAGTCTGGAATCTTAGCCACTAGACCACGGGGACGTCCCCCGCAGTGGTTTTATAGCTACGATCTATTTGTTCGAAACGTTTGGGCCAGGTGGGGATTATTTCTTTAAGATAAAGGCCCTGAGGTGATATTACTATCAAAGGCTTGGGGCATTTTCAAGACTGTTGATGCAGGTTGGCATGATTCTCTTTCACAGACTCCTATTTTAGCTGGAATTGCCCTGGTGTCTGTGGTTGTTTTACACACAGTGAGGGAACCTGAATTGCCTGTTGTCAACTATTCCTCCTCAGGGCTATCTAAGGAGCTCATTAATACAGGCATGAAAAAGTTCAGTTAATACTGTTAGGCTAGTTTTCTTTCTTTCCTTTTTTTAATTGGCATTTTGCTGTATCTTCTTTGGTTTTCTTTCTCGTTAGTTGCGGCACGTGAGGTCTAGTCTTCCCTGACCAGGGATTAAACTCTGGCCCCTGCATTGGGAGCAATGGAATCTCAGCCACTGGACCGCCAAGGAAGTCCCTGTATTGGTGTATTTCCTTGTTTTAAAGCAAAGTTGTTACAGTGGTCACTTTACACATGAGACTTCACACCAGAATTGGCCTCGAGCCCCATAGGGCACACCTACTGGGTTTCCCTGCTGAGTTCTCTTTCTTACTAAGACAGTGGTCCATACCTTCTCCCCTCATCTTTCCTCTATCATACCTGCATCTACCACTTTCCCCCTGCCCTCCCTCCAGTGATAACGATGGCACACACTGTGATACCCACAAAAGAGACCCTTTACCTTGTGCCTTACATCGTCTTTGCTCTTACCCTGCCCAGTGCATCTTGCTGCTCAGTCTTTCACTTTAGGACACAGTGTTGGAGGGGTTTTTGTTGTAGCAGAGGTTAAGCCACAAAAGTGCTTGGTTCTCCTCCCTGGAAAGAGAATAATAAAAATTTTTAAAAAAAGATGCAAAGGGGCACATCTTGCCAGTTTTTCTAACAGAATCAGAACTCTTCTGAAATAATATGGGCTGCAGCTGCCTTCTCCTGGAGGGTGTGCCCGTGGGACAAACCAGCTGCTACTTGCATTGCTGAATGCCCCACACAAGCTGTGAAATTCTAACTGCCCGTGGTTACTCTGTTCCCAGCGCCCAGAGTTGTTGCTATGACATTTAGGATCTCCAGCTCGCATGCGATCCTCAGAGGAGATGAAGTAGAAAAATGAAATCCTGGTGTCTCATTCTTCATACAGTACTGTTCTAGGGTTTCTCAGTTAAACAAATAAATGTGCAGAACTCCAAGTTAGGTTGATGGGCATTGGGAGCTATCTTCCTAGGGAAATTCTTTTATTTGTTCTGCAAATACCTACTGCCTGTCTACTCTGTTTCAGGCATTGCTTGGGGGCTTGGAATACAGGAGTGAATAAAACAAAGACATTTGTCCACACGGAGCTTACATTTTGGCACGGGAATTCACAGAAAACATATATAAGATAGATGACTTCCCTGGTGGCTCAGACAGTAAAGCATCTGCTTACAATGCAGGAGACCTGCGTTCAATCCCTGGGTCAGGAAGACCTCCTGGAGAAGGAAATTTCAGTATTCTTGCCTGAAAAATCCCATGGACAGAGGAGCCTGATAAGTTACAGCCCATAGGGTCACAAAGAGTCATACACAAATGAGCGAATTCACTTTCACTTTTCAGATAGATGATGTAATGTGATAGGACCTCCCCTGTGGCTCAGAGGTAAAGAATTCACCTATAATGCAGGAGATGCAAGAGATTCAGGAGACTCAGGTTTGATCCCTGAGTTGGGAAGATCCCCTGGAGAGTAGGAGGAAATGGCTACCCACTCCAGTAGTCTTGTCTGGAGAATCCCATAGACAGAGGAGCCTGGCGGGCTACAGTCCATAGGGTTGCAAAGAGTTGGATGTGACTGAAGCGACTTAGCATGCATGCGTGTAATGTGATAGAAGACGATGTAGATAGTATGTGAAAAAAAAACAGGCAGAGGAAGATGAAGAGGACTGAGCAAGCTACAGCAGGGGAGCACATGGGTTGTATTATTTAAAAGGGTGGTCAGGGTCCCCTTCATTGAGAAGGTAACATTTCAGCAAAGATCTGGAGGGTGAGAGAGTTAGCCAAGTAGATTTCTGTGGGGAAGAGTGTCTTGCTAGAAAGGAAGCTAGAGCAAAGGCTCCAAGGAGATGGAAGAGAATGCCTGGAACTTTCAGGAGCAGCAAGGAGACCTGTGTCCTAGGAGCGGATGAACAGAAGCAGTCATGGAGGTGATGGGGGTTTACCACATAAAGTCCTTTTATGCCATCGTAAGAGCTTTGGTTTTTTAGTAAAAACCATTTTGAGTAAAATGGGGTGATACTTCAAAATTCAGAGCAGAGGCATGACATAATACAACTTACTTTTTTCTGGAGCAACTGGAATGCTTTTTTTCCTTTTTTTTTTTTTTAAATTGGAGCACAGTTGCTCTACAGTGTTGTACAACAAAGTGAATCACATATCATTTCAGTTCAGTTCAGTCGCTCAGTAGTGTCCAACTCTTTGCGACCCCATGGACTGCAGCACGCCAAGCTTCCCTGTCCATCACGAACTCCCGGAGCCTACTCAAACTCATATCCATTGAGTTGGTGATGCCATCCAACCATCTCATCCTCTGTTGTCCCCTTCTCTGCCTGCCGTCAATCTTGCACAGCATCAGGGTCTTTTCCAATGAGCCGGCTCTTCGCATCAGGTGGCCAAAGTATTGGAGTTTCAGCTTCAGCATTAGTCCTTCCAATGAATATTCAGGACTGGTTTCCTTTAGGATGGACTGGTTGAATCTCCTTGCTGTCCAAGGGACTCTCAAGAGTCTTCTCCAACACCACAGTTCAAAAGCATCAGTTTTTCAGTACTCAGCCTTCTTTATAGTCCAACTTTCACATCCATACATGACTACTGGAAAAACCATAGCTGTGACTATATGGACCTTTGTCAGCAAAAGAATGTCTCTGCTTTTTAATACACTGTCTAGGTTGGTCATAGATTTTCTTCCAAGGAGCAAGGGTCTTTTAATTTCATGGCTGGACTCACCATCTGCCTGTGATTTTGGAGCTCCCCAAAATAAACTCTGTCACTGTTTCCACTGTTTCCCCATCTATTTGCCATGAAGTCATGGGACTGGATGCCATGATCTTAGCTTTCAGAATGTTGAGTTTTAAGCCAACTTTTTCACTCTCCTCTTTTACTTTCATCAAGAGGCTCTTTAGGTCTTCTTAGCTTTCTGCCATAAGGGTGGTGTCATCTGGGTATCTGAGGTTATTGATGTTTCTCCCAGTAATCCTGATTCCAGCTTGTGCTTCATCCAGCCTGGCATTTTGCATGATGTACTCTGCATATAAGTTAAATAAGCAGGGTGACAATGTACAGCTTTGACATACTCCTTTCCTGATTTGGAACAAGTCTGTTGTTCCATGTCCAGTTCTAACTGTTGCTTCCTGACCTGCACACAGGTTTCTCAAGAGGCAGGTCACGTGGTTTGGCATTCCCATCTCTTGAAGAATTTTCCACAGTTAGTTGTGATCCACACAGTCAAAGGCTTTGGCATAGTCAATAAAGCAGATGTTTTTCTGGAACTCTCTTGCTTTTTCGATGATCCAAGGGATGTTGGCAATTTGATCTCTGGTTCCTCTGCTGTTTCTAAAACCAGCCTGAACATCTGGAAGTTCATGGTGCACGTATTGCTGAAGCCTGGCTTGAAGAATTTTGAGGATTACTTTTGCCAGTGTGTGAGAGTGAGTGCAACTGTGTGGTAGTTTGAGCATTCTTTGGCATTGCCTTTCTTTGGAAGCAGAATGGAAACTGACATTTTCCAGTTCTGTGGCCACTGCTGAGTATCCCAAATTTTCTGGCATATTGAGTGCAACACTTTCACAGCATCATCTTTGAGATTTGAAATAGCTCAACTGGAATTTCATGATCTCCACTAGCTTTGTTCATAGTGATGCTTCCTAAGGCCCAATTGACTTCACATTCCAGGATGTCTGTCCCTAGGTGAGTGATCACGCTATCTTGGTTATTTGGGTCATGAAGATCTTTTTGTATAGTTCTTCTGTGTATTCTTGCCACCTTGTCCTAATATCTTCTGCTTCTGTTAGGTCCATACGATATCTGTCCTTTATTGTGCCCATCTTTGCATGAAATGTTCCCTTGGTATCAGGTATATGCATATCTATATCCCCTCCCTCTTGTCCCCTCTTCCCATCTCCACCCCCCTCCCACCATTCTAGGTCACCACAGACCACTGAGCTGAGCCCCCTGCACTATATGCTGTACAGCATCTTCCATCTGGCCATCTGTTTAACATATAGCAGTGCATGTTCATCAATCCCAGTCTCCAATTTACCCTTGCCCCTGCGTGCTCACATGTCTTTTCTCTATGTCTGCATCTCTATTCCTTTCCTGCAGGTAGGTTCATCTGTACCATATTTCTAGACTCCTACTATATGACCCAGCAATTTACTACAGGGTATATATCTTGAGAAAAGCATAATTCAAAAGATACATGCACCCCAAAGTTCCTTGCAGCACTATTTACAATAGCCAGGACATGGAAGCAACATAAATGTCAATGGACAGATGAAAGGATAAAGGAGATGTGGTACATGTATATACAATGGAATATTACTCAGCTATAAAAACGAGTGAAGCTGGGTCATTTGAAGAGACCTAGGTCAATCTAGAGTCTGTTGCACAGAGTGAAGTAAGTCAGAAAGAGAAAAACAAATATTGTGGATTTATGACTTACATTTTTTAAAGGCTCACTCTGTCAGCTGCATTGAGAATATAATGGAGGGAACGAGAGAAAGTGGGAAGCCTGTTAAGAGGCTGTTGCTGGGATCCAGGCAAAAGTCAATGATGTCTCAGAACAGGATTTAAAGGTGGAGACAGAGACATGTGGTTGGACTCTGAATATATTTTGAGTATACAGTTGGCATGACTTTATGAGAACTTGGATGTCAGGAGAAGACAAGGATACTTCTAAGATTTTGTCCCAAGCCACTGGAAGGATGGAGTTGTCAGGACATGAGATGGAAACAGAGGTGCAGCTTTGGGGAGTTTAATTTGGGGGCATGCTGAGTGTGAGATGCCTGATAGATACCCAAATAGAGATGTTCATAGACAGTTGGATAGATGCATCTGGAATATGGCAGAAAGGTCTGGGCTGATATCTGCAAAATGCTCAATTTTTTTTTTTCTATTTCTATGAGTCAAAATGTATGTTATTCAAAAGCATGTTAACTGCATTTTTGGTTTGTCAGTACTTTCACGTTTGTGTGTGTGTGTGTGTGTGGCTTTGCTGCATTGGATCTTTGCCACTGTGCGTGGGCTTTTCTCTAGTTGCAGTAAGCAGAGGCTACTCCTCCTTTCAGTGCTCAGGCTTCTCATTATAGTGGCTTCTCTTGTTGCAGAGCACAGTCTCTAGGGAGTGAGGCATCAGTAGCTGTGGCAAATGGGCTTAGTGGCCCCACAGCATGTGGAATCTTCCCCAACCAGGGATTGAACCTGTGTCCTCTGCATTGGAAGGCAGATTCTTAACCACTAGACCACCAGGAAAGTCCCTACTTTCACATATTTCTCATTAGTAATACTTAATGTTCAAAACTCTGAACACAAGACCTATAAGACCTTCAAATCCCTTCTGAATCATCGTTGAAATAAAATCAAGTTAGGAGGACCTTGTGGTTTAGTTTACATACCTATATGCAGAGTACATCATGAGAAACGTTGGGCTGAATGAAGCACAAGCTGGAATCAAGATTGCCGGGAGAAATATCAATAACCTCAGATATGCAGATGACACCACCCTTATGGCAGAAAGTGAAGAAGAACTAAAGAGCCTCTTGATGAAAGTGAAAGAGGAGAGTGAAAAAAATTGGCTTAAAGCTCAACATTCAGAAAACGAAGATCATGGCATTTGGTCCCATCACTTCATGGGAAATAGATGGGGAAACAGTGGGAACAGTATCGGACTTTATTTTGGGGAGCTCCAAAATCACTGCAGATGGTGATTGCAGCCATGAAATTAAAGATGCTTGCTCCTTGGAAGAAAAGTTATGACCATCCTAGACAGCATATTCAGAGAGGGCAATGGCATCCCACTCCAGTACTCTTGCCTGGAAAGTCCCATGGACGAAGGAGCCTGGTGGGCTGCAGTCCATGGGGTAGCGAAGAGTCAGACATGACTGAGTGACTTCACTTTCACTTTTCACTTTCATGCATTGGAGAAGGAAATGGCAACCCACTCCAGCGTTCTTGCTTGGAGAATCCCAGGGATGGCAGAGCCTGGTGGGCTGCTGTCTATGGGGTCACACAGAGTCGGACACGACTGAAGCGACTTAGCAGCAGCAGCAGACAGCATATTAAAAAGCAGAGACATTACTTTGCCAACAAAGGTCTGTTTAGTCAAGGCTAAGGTTTTTCCAGTAGTCATGTATGGATGTGAGAGTTGGACTGTAAAAAGCTGAGTACTGAAGAATTGATGCTTTTGAACTGTGGGGTTAGAGAAGACTCTTGGACTGCAAGGGGATCCAACCAGTCCATCCTAATGGAAATCAGTCCTGAATATTCACTGGAAGGACTGATGTTAAAGCTGGAACTCCAATCCTTTGGCCACCTGATGAGAAGAACTGACTTATTTGAGAAGACCCTGATGCTGGGAAAGATAGAAGGCAGGAGGACAACGGCGCGGCAGAGGATGAGATGATTGGATGGCATCACTGACTCAATGGACATGAATTTGAGTAGACTTTGGGAGTTAGTGATGGACAGGGAGGCTTGGTGTGCTGCAGTCCATGAGTTCACAAAGAGTCGGACACGACTGAGCAACTGAACTGAACTGGACTGACAGTTCAAGATCACTTCACGGCATGTGTGGTGGCACCAAGGGTGTTTGACTCATGGATCCCTTCTCCAATTCTGTCTGTACAGTGGTATGAGTGAAACAGCTTTAGAAGCAAACAGACCTGTGGTAGATTCTTAGTGTTGGAATTCTTCTTCTATGAAGAGTAATCAAAAATTTCTGAATATCCAAATCTTCACTGTAAAATGGGAAAAACACCCATCTTGGAGGGATATCAAGGGATAACTTAGAATCATTGTTTTTGTGATTTACACCTTGCCCACGAGGTGAGTAACCAGTAAACCGTTACTGCCTCTACTCATCTTTCCACCACCCACAGAATATCTAGCATGTAGTGAGTGTTCAGTAAGTGCTTATGCTCTATGACTCAGACGACCCTCCCATCAGAGGGATCTCCATTTCTCTCCCCATTCTTCTGCAGTATGTTTGTTTCCATGCTACTATGTGGCCTGACATGACACATTTACCTGTTTACTCTCTGCCTCACTCATGAAATGTAAGCTCCAAGAAGGTAAGAAATTCCATTTATTCAATCCCTACATCTCTAGCTCCTAGGACTGTGTCTGGCACACTGTTAGGGTTTGGGGTTCAACAAAATTTATGGAATAAATTAGGAGATGAGGGGATGTTCCTGGTGGTCCAGTGGTTAAGAATCCATCTTGCAATGCAGGGGCCACGAGTTTGATCCCTAGTCAGGGAACGAAGATCCCACATGCAGAGCAACCAAGCCCCTGTGCTACAACTATTGAGCCTGCATACTTGGGAGCCCGAGAGACAAGAGCTAGAGACTTTGTGCACCACAAGGAAAGATCCTGCATGATGCAGCGAAGATCCTGCCTGCTGCCGTGAAGAACGGATGCAGCCAAAATATTTAATAAAAACATGAAGAGATAAATGAATGATTTCAGCCAACAAACCAACTCTACCATTTCCTAGACAAAGTGAAACTTCAAGGACCATCAACCAAATCATCTTAAAAATGCCTCAGCCCAGAAAAGGAACAAACCGGACATTATTATTTCTAGCAGTAAGGGTTTACAAATTAATTGATTTTTCTGGCTCACTTAGCATGGGTTTCAACCATTTATCTGACAGTACTGTAATATAGTCTTTGAATTACTCTCACAAGAAGAGAGACAGAAGCTGGAATAATGAGTTAAACACTTAGTGCACTAGACGCTCGGGTTTATTGCCTGTCAGTATCAGCTCTGCAGCGCCAGCGTCCATGCACATTTGGTTCTTCTGGGGACAGACAGCAATGAGTTTTCTCCCTATTTCCCTCCTGGCTCTTTTGAGAAAACTGCAGATCTGTCCTTTGGTGACATCACCTGCTCTCAATTCAGGAGACTTTGGTGGAGGCTGGTCAGACCTTCCAAAGAAGACTACTGCTTGTTCTGGCCCTGGGGTGCCACCCACCCCTGCAGTAGCAAAGACTCAGAACAGCCAGAAGAAAACAAACAAACAAACAAAGGAGAGTGGAAAGGGTCACATGCTAAGGACAAGTGAACTGAAGAGGGAAAACAGATGATAGAGTTCCCTTGCGGTAACCTGTTCTGAAACGAGACTGTAGTGGTGGTTACACAAAGCTATGGATGGGACAGAATTGTACAGAGCTACGCACGCACACACACATATAGGTGTCAAAAAACTGATGACATCTGAATAAGGTCTGTAGTCTGATAAACTATACTGCACCAGCGTCAAGATCCTGGCTTTGATATGCCACTTCAGGACACAAGATGCCACCAGTGGAGGCAGCCAGGAGAAGAGTTCACGGCATTCCACATAACTGCTCTTACAGCAACTTCCTGTGAGCCTACAATTACTTTTAAGTTGTGCATTTTTATTGTTTTAATTGTTTATTTTGTTTTTACATTCAAGTAGGAGTCATAGTATTTATTTAACTTTTAATTTATGTTTTAATCAGAGCAAAATTGCATCCTGTTTACTAGTTGCTTATAAGTCCTTGTTAAGCTGACCAAATGCTGACTCTCCCTCAGCTGCTATTAACTCTCTATGCTGCTGCTGCTGCTGCTGCTGCTAAGTCGCTTCAGTCATGTCCAGCTCTGTGCAACCCCATGGATGGCAGCCCACCAGGCTCCTCTGTCCCTGGGATTCTCCAGGCAAGAACACTGGAGTGGGTTGCCATTTCCTTCTCCATCCACCACAAGGTAATATTTCCTTATAAGACAAAACATTGTATGTTCAAGATTCTAGGAAAAAGAAGGGCTTGGGAAAACAATATTGTAAGAAAAAGAAAGTGAATGTATTAGTTTATCAAATTTTAAATGTGCAAATTTACCACTATAGGGTTTGCTCTTGTCAACTATTAATACATTGAAAGGAATAATAAACATTTCAAGACACTTGTTTTGTAGGCACTATCCCAAGTCCTTTACAAATACTTTATTTAACTATTTAACTTTATTAAACTATTCATGACAACACAAAGAGTTCAGTTCAGTATTACTGCATTGCCAATGGACTAAGGATGAAACAGGCACAAAGAGTAACTTCCTTACTTACAAATGGTATTTGATCAGAGGCAGGCTAAATGCAGGGTTTACATTTTAAAAACTGTATATTTTTAAAGGGGGTACTATACCCCTGTGGGGCCTGACTCTGTGTATCATCTAAACTCAACAAGTGTACTACCAGCAATATATATCCCCCTTTGGGCAAAAATTGGTTCATCATTTTCTGGAGGTAAAAATCTAAGAAGAAGATGCATTTATCAGGCTTTTAAATCCTCAAGTGATATTGTAAGAAGCAAGATAGGATTGTGGTTTAGAAGTTAGGTTCAGGGTCTCATCAGAACTGAGGCGAGGGTAGGAGGAAGGCTCAGGAGGGAGGGGATAGATGTATAGTTACAGCTGATTCATGCTGGTGCATGGCAGACACTAACACAACATTGAAAAGCAACTATCGAGACTTCTGGCCACACTCTCAGCCTCTTGGAACCTATGTTTCAGTGGCTGAAAATGAGGATAAGTACATGGTACCTTCATCATAGAGTTTCAAAGGGGATTGTATGAAATTATTCAGATAAAGCTTTTAGGATTTGGCATGGCACTTAATAAGGGATCAGTAATTATTTGTCTTATACTGTCTTCTTTCAGCTTCCCAGTGCCTCTCAGTGCAAGAGATACAACAGACATGGGTTCGATCCCTGAGTTGGGAAGATCCCCTGGAGGAGGGCATGGCAACCCATTCCAATATTCATACCTGGAGAATCCCATGGAGCCTGGCAGGCTACAGTCCATACGGTCACAAAGAGTCAGGCACGACTGAAGTGACTCAGCATGCACGGGCCTGCCTTCTTTATCATCTTCATTCTCTTATTCTCTCTTTTCCCATCATCACCACCACTGCCACAACCATCATCATGATCATCATCATCTTTGTAGCAAGAAGAACAGCATTAGGAAAATGCTAACTTCATCTCATTTCACAATTAAGAAAACTAACAACCAGGGGCTTCCCTGGTGGTCCAGTGGTTAAGAATCCACCTTCGAGTGCAGGGGCCTCAGGCTTGAGCTCTGGTTGGGTGAGATCTCATATGCCACGGGGTAATTAAAGCTATGGCTGCAGCTGTTGCCGCCTGTGGGCTCTAGGGCCTCTGCGCCACAGCAAGAAAAGCTCGAGCGCTGCAAGGAAGTCCCAGCGCAGCCAAAAATAAATAAACATTAAATCTAAGAACTAGGTGGAGTAGTTGACTTGTCCTGAGTCACAGAGAGAAAGTAATGTCATGTCTGGAATTAGAACTCAGTTCTCTCTGCTATTCTGTCTTAATAACAACCAAATAACGATCATTGAGCCATGGAATGTTAACTGTCAGGACCTCAGAGCTCATGTAGTCCAAATCCTTCCTGGGGAAACTGAGGCCCAAAGAGAAGTGATTTCCCAGTCACAAAGTCAGCTACTGTGATTTTCCTACATACACAAAATATGCACCCAAATTACCCAGCTATCGAAGAAAAGTCATGGCTGATGCTGCCCCTAGTGGCCAAGATCTGCAGTACAAACCACAGTGCAGATAAGATCTTTTAAACATAGAATTTTTTTTTTTTAAACGAAAACAAACCACAGACCACACAGCAGGATCAGGGGGAAAGTAAGGTCAATTCCTCATATATTAGATTTTAATTTATGATTACTCTACCTTTGCTACAGAACATTAATCATCGGTGCCAAAATATTTCTTTTAGGTAATTTTATATCTTTTGTTTTTCCTTTTTGTGTATAATATTATTGCACATCCAGACCTAATAATTTTCTATTAGATTTCAATATGTTATTCTCAACAAAACTACTTTAAAATCACTTTCAGTACATGTAATACATGTAGTGCAGAATTGGGGTGTATTTTATATAGCTGCATGGCTTATGTACCAACGGAAATGGGAGTAATGAAAAAACTTTTATTTCTTTGAGTGGGCTGGGTGTTTGTTGCTGTGTGCCAGCTTTCTCTGGTTGTGGTGCGCAGGGGCCGTTCTCTAGCTGCGGAGCCCGGGCTCCACGCACACAGGATTCAGTAGTCACTGCTCTAATCTCAGACTCAGAGAGTGAGCTTCGTGAGTTGCGCCCCCACTCGCGGCTTTAATTGCTCCAAAGCACGTGAGATCTTCCTGGACCAGGGGCTGAGCGCGTGTCTCCTGCATTGGCAGGTGGATTCTCAGCCACTGCCGGGGGCGGGGAGGGGGGTGGTGGTGGGGAGGTGTCTTGTTTTGTTGTTAATGTATGTGTTGCAGTGGGTAATCTTCTGTTATCTTCTTTAAAACCATTCTGCCTTTAACTTCCTAGTCAATGCTTATATGAATTTCAGCAAAAACGTAATTGGCAAATTGATACTTAATCCATTCCTCCTCCCCAACTCAGATGAACAGCTAAAGCAGACATACTTTCTGAGGACCTTGAGAATAGAATGGGTCTGAGGAGTTGCTTTTCTGGAAAGATCAGAAAATCTTTATTGTCTCAGGTTCCTCACCCTTAAACCGTGGAAAGTCCTTAAAGAGGTATGAATACCAGACTCCCTTACCTGTCTCCTAAGAAACCTCTATGTGGGTCAAGTATCAGTAGTTAGAACCGGACGTGGAACAACTGACTGGATCCAAATTGGGAGAGGAAGTACGGCAGGGCTGTATATTGTTACCCTGCTAATTTAAATAATTTCTATGCAGAGTACATCATGCGAGATGCCAGGCTAGATGAATCACAAACTGGAATCAAGATTGCTGGCAGGAACAGCAACAATCTCAGATATGCAAATGATACTCATTTAATGGCAGAAAGTGAAGGGGAACTAAAGAGCTTCTTTATGAGAGTGAAAGAGGACAGTATAAAAGCTGGCTTAAAACTCAACATTCAAAAAACTAAGATCATGGCATCTGATCCCGTCACTTCACAGCAAATAGAAGGGGGAAAGGTGGGAGGAGTGACATTTTATTTTCTTGGGCTCCAAAATCACTGAGGATGTCGACTGCAGCCATAAAATTAAAAGATGCTTTCTCCTTGGAAGGAAAGCTATGACAAACCTAGACAGCATATTAAAATGCAGAGAAATCACCCTTGACAGAGGTCTGTATGGTCAAAGGTATGGTTTTTCCAGTAGTCATCTATGGATGTGAGAGTTGGACCATAAAGAAGGCTGAGTGCTGAAGAATTGATGCTTTCAAATTGTGGTGCTAGAGAAATCTCTTGAGAGTCCCTTGGATAGCAAGGAGATCAAGATAGTCAGTCCTAATGGAAATCAACCCTGAACATTCATTAGAAAGACTGATACTGAAACTAAAGCTCCAATACTTTGGGCATCTGATGTGAAGAGCTGACTCACTGGAAAAGACCCTGATGCTGGGAAAGACTGAGGGCAGGAGAAGGAGATGGCAGAGAATGAGATGGTTAGATAGCGTCATCAACTCAATGGACGTGAATCTGAACAAACACTGCAGGATGGTGAAGGACAGAGGAGTCTGGTGTGCTCCTGTCCATGGGGTTGCAAAGAGTTGGACATGACTTAGCAAGTGAACAACTTTAACCATAGACAGGGTTAATCAAGATTCGTTGATCATGTTATTGGCAAATAGCTTCAAAAATGAACACAACTCTGGGAACCTCTCTCATGATCCAGTGGCTAGGAATTTGTGCTTTCACTGCAGGGGGCATGGGTTCAATCCTTGGTCTGGAAACTAAGATCCTGCATGCCTCGAAGTAGGGGTGGGGGAAATGAGCACAGCTCTAACTCTGGTTCTGTCCTCACAGAAATAGAATGATGATGTTATTAGGTGAAGTGGGAAAGAAGAACTAGAGCATATGGAAGCTGCTTCAGGTATCTTTCTCCAAAAATAGGAGAGCTAAAGGAAACCAATTTTTGGTGCTGGACAAGCACTTTAAATGTCTCATGTTTTAAAAATTCTAACAGTTTATGTGTGAAAGATGCCAATCTCATTTTAAAAGCGAGGAAACTGAAGCTCAAAGAGGCTCATCTGTCCTTGATGCTATGTTGTCAACCAGCATTTGTTGAATTCTCACTGTGTGCCAAGATCAGTACAATTCATTTCTGTGTATGATTTTCTTTCATTTTCAAAATCAGTGTGGCATTTCTCAGAGGAGGAAATTGAGACTAGAAAATACTCAAACTTCTACAGTCTCAAGGGGAGCAACAGAGAGGTTTCCCTTGAACAAACTGAAAATTGGGAGACAGGGGTAAGAAGCATGGTGAACAAAACACCAAGTGGAAAACCAGAGGCTGAGTGGATGGAGGTCCCCAACCAATATGTCACATGGCCAAGGTCACACAGCTTGTAAGCAGTAGTGGTGGAACTTGAACTCTGATCTGCAGGGCTCAGAAGCCCAGACTCTGTCTACCACACCATTCTGTCCTTACTCTTTTTTCTTTTTTGAGAGAAATATAGGATAAGACATCCTTAGGGACTTCCCTGGTGGTTCAGGGGCTAAGACTCTGAGCTCCCAGTGCAGGGGCCCAGCTTGATTCCTGGTCAGGGAACTAGGTCCCACATACCACAACTGAGAGTTTGCATGCTGCAGCTAAAGATGCCGAGTGCCAAACTAAGTCCCAGTGCGGCCAAATAAATAAGTAAATATATATTAAAAAGAGAACGCCATCCTACAGGGACAGGTTTCATCCATACGAATCTTGCTACCTACAAGGGACTCTAATTATTGTCATTAACTGTTTAACTAAGTGTTCATGAATACTTTAATTCTGCTTATAATAATCCTTGGGAATGAAAAATATATTGCAAAATGGTCCTCTGTCCAATCTAGAAATTATGATCAGGACACTTAACTGCCAGTAATAGGAGCACAGGCCTCCTAGGTGGCTCAGTGGTAAAGAACCTGCCTGCCAATGCAGGAGACATGAAAGACCCACGTTTGATCCCTGGTCAGGAAGATCCCCTGGAGGAGAGCACGACAACGCACTCTAATGTTCTGGCCTGGAGAATCCCCATGGACAGAGGAACCTGGCAGGCTACAGTCCACGTGGTCACAAACAGCTGGACACAGCTGAAGCCACTTAGCACAGCACGGCACAATAAGAGCACAACTTCAAGAAGCTTAAACTAAAGGATATATTTTTAAAAGGACTCTTGAGAATCAGACAAAGAAGGAAAAGGTACTCAAGCTGGAAGAAAGCAGAGATATATCTGAGCATCCAGTTGAGGGAAGGATCAGCCAGAAAGACTTCAGGCTTAATACCACACAAATCTATTATCTAATAGTTCTGGAGGTCAGAAGTCTGACATAGGTCTCACGGGGCTGAAACCAAGATGTTAACATAGCTGCGTTCCTTTCTGGAATCTCTGGGTCTTCTTGCCTTTTACTAATTTCTAGTGGCCATCTGCTTTCCTTGGCCCCCAACCCCTCCTTCCCCTTCCAAAGCCAAGCAAGGCTGCATCTCCTGTGAATGTTCTATTTCTCTCAACTCCCTAACTCTCCTCCTCTGCATCCCTCTTCCATTCTTAAGCACTCTTATGATTGCACTGACCTCCAACCCTGTTATCCAGCATAATCTCCCTATTTTAAGGTTGGCTGATTAGCAACCTTGGCTCCATCTGAAACTTTAATTCTCATTTACCATATATTGTAATATACTCATGGGGTCTGAGGGAGAAGGCAATGGTGCCCCACTCCAGTACTCCTGCCTAGAGAATCCCATGGATGGAAGAGCCTGGTGGGCTGCAGTCCATGGGATCTCGAAGAGTTGGACACGGCTGAGTGACTTCACTTTCACTTTTCACTTTCATGCTTTGGAGAAAGAAATGGCAACCCACTCCAGTGTTCTTGCCTGAAGAATCCCAGGGACGGCGGAGCCTGGTGGGCTGCTGTCTATGGGGTCGCACAGAGTTGGACATGACTGAAGCGACTTAGCAGCAGCAGCAGCATGGGGTCTGAGGATTAAGGGTATGGATATGTTTGAGGAAAATCATTATTCTGTCTGTTATAAGAGGTATTGGGCAGGATTACAAGGCCTGCCCTTGCCCAGCTTCAAGACCAAAAATGAGCCTGCGGTCAGTAACAGACATCAGTGGTTTAGTGGATGGAGGAGCTTACCGGTCTGAAGCCAGGTCCCGGCACAACACCCCTCTCTGTGCAGTGGACAGTGAACAGTATCTGGTGCTGGTCTTTGTTCCGAGGGGATGGGAAGATTACCGGCTATAGGGAACTGATCTTGGGTGGGCTCTCTTAGTTACTAGGGAAACCAGCAGAGGGACACACCCCTCTCTGCTCCTTTGATAAGAACAATCACTAGCTGAGGCTTGGGGCAGACGCATAGAAAAGGCAGTCATGAGCACAGCATTCAGGTGAAGAAGGCGCTGATCAGGCAGGGGAAGTACAGAGAGCAAGAGGACAACCATCATGGGACTTCCCTGCTGGTCCAGTGGTTAAGACTCCATGCTTCTACTGCAGGGTGGCCCGAGTTCAGTCCCTGGTCAGGGAACTAAGATCCTGCATGCCATGGGGAACAACCAAAATACACACACAGAAATAGCCATCTTAAGTGGCCTGACCATACAAGAGGGTAGACACCTGGATTTACCAGAGATTCTGAACACAATGAATGAGGGGTAAACTTCCAGAAGGAAACTGGAGTTTTAAAAGGGGAATAATTTATAAGTGACCGAAAGTGGCAAAAGTCCTTGGTGGATGGAGAGTCATTCCAGAAGATGGAGGGGCTGCTGAGGGGACATAACCACAGCTATCTACTGCGGAGCAAAATCTCTGCACTGTGGACTGGACTCTCCCTCTGATGCTTCATGCTCTCTCAGAGTCTCAAGACCAGCATAGGACCACCACCAGCTGCTCATAATGCTCAAGAGGAAACATCAGTGAAGGTGGTTTGTACTCGCTTGTAAAATACCCTGAATTAAAAAAAAAAAAAAAAAGAATCCTGCCTAAGTTGTTTCTGGTTGTTTGTCCTTGACTTAGGACTTCCTCGATAGCTCAGTTGGTAAAGAATCCACCTGCAATGCAGGAGACCCTGCTTTAGCTCCTGGGTCGGGAAGATCTGCTGGAGAAGGGATAGGCTATCCACTCTGGTATTCTTGGGCTTCCCTTGTGGCTCAGATGGTAAAGAATCTACCTGCAATGCGGGAGACCTGGGTTCGATCCCTGGAAAGGGAACAGCTACCCACTCCAGTATTCTGGCCTGGAGAATTCCATGGATAGTCCATGGGGTCCTTGGTTTACAAAAGTGAAATGTAGATTTATAAAAATGATTATGTGAGAGCATCAGTTAGTGCACTGAAATTTTTTTCTGTTGGGTTTAAGACAATACAATTTAAAATAAATGGAAAATAAGGTCTTTTTCTCAATTTAAGGCATAAACTTATTCTTATCTTTATTCAGTCAAACTTGGTGAATTTTCTTGGCCAGATAAAACACTTCATTTACATTCTGGGCTGCTGTGGAATCTCCCTATCTCATTCTATTGCCAGCAGGTAACTCTGATTTATAGCTTGGTGTGTGTATTCTTTTAGATCTTTTTCTATTGCATTTGTATGCAGAAACATGCTGGAAAAGAGTTTGACTAGCATTTTTCTCATGTAACAGTGCTCTTTATTTTTTAAAAATATTTATTTATTTTAATTGGAGGATAATTACTTTACAGTATTGTGATGGTTTTTGCCATACGTCAATATGAATCAGCCATAGGTATACATGTCCCCTCCATCCTGAACACCCTCTCTCACCTCCCAACAATGTTCTTTAGAAAACATTGTGGGTCAGGCCAAATGACTCTGCCTTGCTCTTTGAAACAGATCAGGTCAAGATCTTCTGCTATCTTTTTAAAATTTCGTTGGGCTGAGTCTTAGTTGCAGCATACGGAATCTTTAGTTGCGGCATGTGGGATTCAGTTCCCTGACCAGGCATCAAACCTGGGCCTCCAGCACTGGTAGCACAGAGTGTTAGCCACTGAACCACAAGGGAAGTTCCCTGCAAGATCTTAGGAAGATCTTCAGATGATTATGGGAAAAGTTCTGATTTTTTAAATGTTAGCAACTAATTGAAAATGTAGAGTGTGAGAGCTTAACAGAGTACGCTTGTGGGATTGATTCATCCCATCAATCAATGGCCAGTCTGAGACCTCAGAATGGATATGTTCTTCGTTACAGCCAGTAAAAGCTGCCAAGGTCTGGGAGTAAGAAGATGAAGGGGGACAGTATATTCAGACGATTGTGGTTGAGAGGACAGTAGTTCACCAGTGTAGAGAGATTGACCTTCTCAGCCTCCTTGATGTTGGTCAAGGCCACGTAATTAATAGGTTGTGAACAGGAGGGACATATGTCATTGTCAGGTTGCTGTGAAGCACCTTTGCTCTGCTCTTCCATTAGCAATCATAGACACACATCCTAAAAAGGAGCCTCTAGCAACCTGGATCCCTCAGTGAGTATTTTGGGAGGAATCCTTCTAATAAAATACACAGTGAATGAGAAATGAGCCTTGGTTGTTTTATGACTCTGAAATTCTGTGTTAAAAAAATTTTTTTAATTATAATATAATTCTGTTTATTCTTACCAATAAGGGGCATAGGCATTTTTTATTGCTGTGTAAGAAATTACCATAAATTTAGTAGCTTAAAATAACACACTTCTATTTGCTTAGAGTTCTATTGGTCAGGAGTCTGGTGCAGGGTGTCTGGATTCTCTGCTAGAGAAGCCACAGGCTGAAATCAAGGTATCTGTTGAACTGCATCTTAATCTGAGGATTTGGCCAGAGAAAAATCTGCTTCCAAGTTCCTCTGGGTCATTGGCAGAATTCATGTCCTTATGGTTGTAGGACTGTGGTTCCCACTGTCTTGCTAGTTGTCAAGCTAGAAGCTGAGGGGATAATTCTCAGCTTCTAGAGGCTTATCTTGGGTTCTTACCATGTAGCCCCCTCCTTTGACAAGCAAGAATCACCCTGAAATTGAATCCTTGTTTATTCTTTCAGTGTCCCTAACTTCTCTTTCAGCCAGAGAAAACTCTCTACTTTTTAAAGGCTCATGGGATTAGATTAGGATAATTGGGATTATCTCTTTACTTAAGATCAACTGCCACATAATAATATAACCTAATCACTATAATAAAATCCATCATCTTATAGTTCTGGGAATTACACAGGGTAGTTTATACCAAAAGGGCAGAAAACTTGGAATCCATATTAATATTATGTCAAAAACTTATGGAAAAAGTAAGAATAAGAGTGAGTGAGAAAGACTATTGTTCTATTTCTGCCTGGGGAAGACTCTATACACCTATCTCTTTTTTTTTAATGACCCTTATTCATTCCTGAAAATCCTGTTGCTAAGTAAAATGTCATTAAATGGGAAGCTTTTTATTGCTTTTAATGGGAAGATTAGTATTCATTTCATCTCAAATAGAAAAAAATGTATCAACTGAACTATGGAAAAAGTTCATATAAGTAGTAACTTAAAAATGGAGAGTAAATAAATGTAGTTGAACACAAGATACAATGCCAAGAAGCTTTATTGTGTTTGCCAAAAGAGGAAGGCAAGACTTAATTGAGAAAGAAATATGCAAAGGAACCATTCGTTGAATGGTATTTTCTTTCTGCACCATTTATTCAGTAATTTCTGAACCATTTGGGGCTGATAGGTTGGTTAATTTGCACTCAAATTGTACAAAAGAAATAATACTAGAGCTCAAACAAATAACTTAAGGACAAAACAAGATGAAACATGAGCATGCTTATATAAACAGTGCGTGTGCACAGCACACTGGAGTGCTATAGAAGACACCTTTTAATCCCTCACTCCTGATATATAGATACAGGGAAAACTCTAGGTTCATCAAACATGGCTTGCAATTCAAATTTGTTCTACTTGGTATTTTCTGACTTGAAACTGTTGTGTTGGGTAAATTGGAAAGTGTGTCTTTGCCTGAAACCATAGTGTCAAGCTATCACTTCTTATAGCATATTTATTTAACGTATTTTGGGACAAAAGCATTGGTGCTGGTGTTTAAAAAAAGAGTGGTTGTCCAAAAAGTAGCATAAATTTTCAAAAGCCATTATGACAGAAATTGATTAAACAGCTATAATGTGATCCTGAAATTAGATCAAGTCCTAGGGTACATAGTGTAAGAACCTTCAGAAATACATAGGCCCATAGTTGGTTTCTATTTGCTAGCTGTTGTTGAAAAATCACTCTTCTTTTTCATAGCTACACTGACTGTCGAAATGTAAGTTGACTATCAAAAAGGAAAAAAAAGAGATTAGGTCAAGTCAAAATGACCCATTTGGGGGTCACCACTAAATAGGAATTGTTGGAAGAACCATGCTTCAGAAAAGAACGTAGAGTTTAAAGTGGTTACTGGCTTCTAAAAATCTTTTAGTTTAATATTTTTAAAAGGAAATTTCAAAGTTAAATGCTAATTTCATATTTCAGGGTGCTATTTCCTGCAGCACAAAAACATGATAATGAAAACACAACTTTAACAAGTCAGCACAAAAGCAATAATAATGAAATCCTATATCTTCCTTTAAAACATTTCAGTAGGAACTGTCCATTTATGTTATGGTACTATAACTCTGTTTTCTAAATGCTAGGTAGGGTACTTTTTTGGGATTTTGAATGAGGTAGACAGGCTGTAAACCTCAGCATTTCTCTTGCTGTTTTTCCAAGTTAACCTTACTTTAAAAATCCCCAGATTTAAGTTTGTGTTTACCCTAAATGGACAAAAGAATATTTTTAGTAAAGTCCCTTGACTTTCTCAAGGGAAGAAAATACAGTTTTAAGTAAATAATATATAAATGTAATACATTTAAAGTAATGTTTATAAAAGACCTTTTGTGTGTGCCCTCAAAACACTTATAATCCCAAACAATTTATTTTGCTCCAGTCCTGATCTTTCCTAATAGATTTATTAAGAACTAGCCCAAGCACTGTACTTATGGAGAAGCAGGTAAAGCACTTTCTCTTGACCTCTCTTTCCCACATTCCATCTTAGTTTATTACTTTGAGGATGAACGCTGAACCAAGTGAAGGGGAAGTCAATATTTGATTTTGGTGAGCACTGAATCTCAATGTTTACCAAAAACAGAGGTCAACACCAATTATTTCAGGAAGAATTCCTATGCATTCCCTTTGAATGAGCTATGTACTTATGGATGTTGCCTTGTGCAATCTGATTCCTCCAAGATATTTTGAGGTGAAATTGTTATTGATGATAGTTTTAGAACTTCTTTTCCAAGTGATGACAGATTTGAGGGCATTTTGTCATATAATAGTGTTAAGTTTATCTGCAATAAAACCCTAATATGGTGACTTGAACAACTGAAATGTATTTTTAATTTTTCTCCTATAAATGAAACCTAGAGGCCAGTAGTCTGAGGCAGGCACGGCAGCTCCGTAGTTCTCAGGGATTCATGCTCCTCCTATACCGAACACATGACTTTTACCCCATTGCCCAAGAAGGCTGCTGGTGTTCCAGTCAGCAGGACGAAGAAAGGGAAGAAGAGGCAAAATGTACACAGTAGCTATTTTAGTAGCTCTTACGAAGGTTTTATGGAAGCCACGATAGATTACTATATATTGCTATAGATTATGTCCTCTTATACCTAGGGATTTAGATTCCTGGTCATACCTAAGTCCAGGAGAGGCTGGGGTGGGTAATCTGCTTGTTTTTGGTGGCTATGTAAAATGCATTTCAATAAAAATTTGGGATTTCATTGGTACAACAAAAGGAGAGAAGGAGTCTTGGTCTCTGCCACTAGTAGAAAGAACATACATGGTCTCTGAAGTCAGACACATCTAGATTCAAATCTAGCATTTATTGATCCTGTGACCTTATGAAAGTGACACAGCTAAGCCTCCTCTTTAATACAAAGACGATACCATTTAGCTCCTAAGCTTATCAAGGCTTCCTTCCTAACTTCCATGAAGTATATCTATAAAATAATCAAACTATGGCCCCAGATATGTGTACATTATAGCATTCTAAAACATTCAAACATTTTTGAAAATAACTCATTTAAAAAATTTTCCATCAGAGAATTCCCTGGCAGTCCTGTGGTTTTAGGACTCCATTCTTTCATTGGAGGCCCCAGGTTCAGTTCCTGGTTGGGGAGCTAAGATTCCTCAAGCCATGAAGTAGAGCAAAAAATAAATAAATAAAAACTTTCTTCCTTCAAAGTCATATAAATCTCTTTAAATTAGAACGTAGAGTGCTTTTACAGTAAATGTGGAGAGAAAGAATACATACATTTGAAGGATTTTCCCATGAACTCTAGTATACAAATTTGGAAAAAAATTAAAGAAAATGTAACTACTCAGATTCTTTAGTTCAATCAATAATTTTGAAGAAAATTATAGAGGCTCTTGCAAGGTTAGCCCTTCCTTGATTCCATTCTTCTTGTGAAAGGAGGGATTTTTTTAAAACTAATTTTTATTACAAAGTCAAGGTTCAGAAACCGAACCAATGGGAGGCAGATGGGGAGAGAGAGCGAGAGGGACCTCTCTTATGTATATCTATATACCTGATATAGACAGAGACAGATTTTATGGGCTTCCCTGGTGGCTCAGATGGTAAAGAAACCACCTGCAATGCAGGAGACATGGATTTGAGCCTTGGGTAGGGAAGATTCTCCTGGAGAAGGGAATGATTACCCACCCCAGTATTCTTGCCTGGACTCCATGGATAGAGGAGCCTGGCAGGCTATAGTCCATGGGGTTACAAAGAGTCCAACATGACTGAGCAACTAACACACACATGCGTGTGTGCGTACTAAGTCATTTTAGTTGTGTCCAGTTCTTTGCAATCCTGTGGACTATAGCCCTTGGGGCTCCTCTGTCCGTGAGATTCTCCAGGCAGGAATAATGGAGTGAGTGGCCGTGCCCTCCTCCAGAGCATCTTCCTAACCCAGGGATTGAACCCTTGTCTCGTAGGTCTTCTGCACTGGCAGGTGGGTTCTTTACCAGTATCCCCACCTGGGAAGCCCAACACACACATATAGATTTTACATATTCTACTAAAAATTTTTTTAATGCACACACATATATTTCATATATTTTCTAAAAATATATATTTATACATATTATAAAAACCTATATCATCTATATCTATTTCTATATCTGTATCTCTATGTATATGTATGTCTATATCTAAAACAAGATTTTTGATGAGGATTTAGCTCATGCAGTTCTAGAGGCTAAGAATTCCCATGCTCTGTTATCTGCAAGCTGGAGACCCAGGAAAGCCAGTGGTTTTGTTCAGAGTCCTGAAAGCTGGAAAGTCAGGGGTGCAGAATCAGTTTCAAGTCTGAAGGCCTGAGAACCAGGAATCCCGAGGGCAGGAGTGGATGGATGTCCCAGCTCAGATAGAGAATCCCTGCTTCCCTTGCCTTTTAGCTCTGTGAGACTTTCAACAGACTGACTGATGCCCACCCACAGCCATTTTACTTGGGCTCCCAGGTGAAATGTTAACCTCCCCAGCAAACATCTCACAGACACACCTGGAAATGATGTTGAACCATATATCTGGATACCCCATATCCCAGTCAAGTTGACACATAAAATTAACCATCCCATAAAGTAACAAAAAAAATATTGGAATGGATGAGAATCCTTCTGCCAATGCAGGGGGTGTGGGTTTGATCCCTGGTCTGGGAAGATCCCACATGCCACGGGCGACTAAGCCAGTGTGCCACAACTTCTGAGCCTGCAAATCACGACTTCTTGGCCCGTGTGCTGAAACTCCTGAAGCCTACATGTCCAGAACCTGTGCTCCGCAGCAAGAGAAGCCACCACAGGGAGAGGCTTCTGCTTGCCGCAACTAGAGAAAGCCCTCACTCAGCACCGAAGATCTGGAGCAACCAAAAACAGGTAACATACAAATTTGAAAAAAAAATGTGGAGTAGAGAAATGTTTAAAATGTTGAAGTCCATCATTGTCTTCATCCTTTAGCTTCATTTTCCAACAGTAGTTGTGGTTTATACTGGGAACTTTACTTCCTGACATTTTTTTTTCTATACATATTCAAATATATAAATATAGCATAATACCAAATGTACTATTCTGTGACTTACTTTTTTTCCCCTTAATGACAGATCTTGAGCATTGAGTCACATATGTGTATAAAAGCCACCCTCATTCTTTTTAACTGTCACATACTACTCCATTTTATGGATTTCCCTTAAATTCCTTGAGCCGTGCCTGAAGGCAGATGCTTTCCACATGTGGATGTCCAACCTCTAGGACAATGTTTCCAGGAATATCTTCCTATAATATTTCTACTTGCATCTATGGCTAAAATTCCTAGAAATGAGATCACTTGCCTCAGATTGTGTTCATTTGGCAGTGAAACATTGGATGACAAAATGCCAGGAGAAGAAATGTAGACATCTTTTGTCTGGCATTACTTGATTGGCATCTGGACTGAAAAGAAAGTTTTCCACTGGGCAGAAATATAGAGTCCTTTGTGTCTCTATTGCCCACATCTCCTTGCCTCCTCTCTCCCCCGGCAGCCCAGTGGGTTAACCTCTTACTGGCCACTGTTATGTCAGCAAGAGAAAAATAAGTCTGTTTCTTGTGTCCCTAAATACTTTAGCTTTTTAAAAAAATATAATTCAAAAGATATATGCATCCCAGCGTTCACTGACAGCATTGTCTACAGTGACCAAGACGTGGGAAGCAACCTAAATGTCCATGGACAGAGGAATGGATAAAGCAGATGTGGTCCACGGACACAGTGAAACATCACTCAGGCATAGAAAAGGAAAGAGAGAATGCCATTTGCAGCAGCCTGGATGGACCTAGAGATTATCATGCTAAATAAGTCAGAAAGAGAAAGACAAATATCATACGACATCTCTTAAATGTGGAATCTAAAAGAAAATAACACAAGTGAAACTCACAAATCAGAAATAGACACACAGAGAAAACGAACTTATGGTTACTAAAGGGGAAATGGGGAGGGAGAAAATAGGATTTTGGATTAGCAGATGTATACTACTGTATATACTGTATAGCACTGGGAATTATATTCAAGACCTTGTAATAATCTATAAGGGAAAAGAATCTGAGAAAGAATAGACATATATATGTATAACTGAATCACTTTGATATACCCTTGAAACTAATGCAATATTTTAAACCAGTTATACTTCAATTAGAAAAAAAAAACGTACAGCATTTCTGAAAGCAGAGATGACGTTTCAGATAAGCTGTTTTCTTTAGGACAGGGGTCAGCAAACTACAACCTGTGAGCCACATCCAGCTACCATTTCTATTTATACAGTCTATGAGTTAAACATGGATTTTACACTTTTAAGTAGTTGGAAAAAATTACAAGATAATATTGGTGATGGGTAAAAATTACATGAAATTCCAGTTCCATGTCCACCTGTAAAGTTTGTTGGAACACAGTCATAGGGATGCTTTTTTTTTTAAAGATTCATTTTTGGCTGTGTTGGGTCTTTGTGGCTGCATGCAGGTTTTTCTCTGGTTACGGTGAGCAGGGGCTACTCTGTAGTTGGGGTGGGCGTGCTTCTACTTGAGGTGGCTTCTCTTGTTGAGGAGCACCAGCTCTAAGTTAGCATGAGGGCTTCAGTAGCTGTGGCTCAGACGTTTAGTTGCTCTGTGACATGTGAGATCTTCCTGGATCAGGGATCAAACCCTGCATGGGACCTCTCGTCTCCTGCACTGGCAGGTGGATTCTTCACCACGGAGCCACCAGGGCAGCCCCCCATATGCACTCTTTCACAAACTGTCTGTGCCTGCCTTCACAGAACAAGGATAGTATTCAGTGGTTGCAACCAGAAACTCTATGGCCCCCAAAGCTGCAAATATGTACTATCTGGCCTTTTACAGAAAATATTTTCCAACTGTTCCTTTAGGTCTGCAGCATTATTTTTCTTGTGTATGTGTCTCATTTTTTTCCCCTCTAAACGTTTCTCTGTAATTCTCTGTTACTTTCTTTCTTCAACACTTTTCCAAAGGTTACATGGCAAATTAGCAAAGCCCACTTCAATACTGAATTGTACTTTCCTACTTGCCAAGTTTCTGAAGATAAAATGTATTTGAGGGAAAATAAAGAATAATAATTTTTACTTCAGTCTAAATTTAATTTTGGTCACAATATTAACACAAGGCTAATGAATTTCAGAAGGAAGGGAATTTTTTAAATGAGTGAAACAATATAGCTCTGAATACCTCTAGTTTTATTTTTTTCTAGAGAAATAGATTTAATTTTATGGTAGGAACCAGAGGAATCCCTTCACATTTGGAGTCCATTGAAACAAAAAAAAAGTAACTCTTTCTGGGCCAGAATTGGTCAGAGGCTGAACAGCTGCTAAAGCATCCCTGAAAAACTCCGGGATGCAGGGAAGGGCTTAGTGCTTTTAGGTGAATTTCCTGACTATCTGGTGATTGCTTGTAAGGTGACAGGGTCCCCTTTAGCATCAAAAGAGAAGATGTGAGCAAGAATTCTGGTGGCCTCTTTCCAAAGTGGACTGCCATTTTGAGAGAGCTGTTTGGGGCAGTGGGATGGGACCATGTTGATGGTTGGCTTATGGAGCCAGAGCTTGGAAGTGTGGTGACTGCCTGAGAGTTAGATAATTAAATAGATGGCTCTAAGTGTGTTCCCAGGAACTTCCCTGGTGGGCCAGTGGTTAAGACTCTGTGCTTCCACTGCAGGGGGCATGAGTTTGATCCCTAGTCAGGGAACTAAGATTCCATAAGCTGCACAGTGAGGTTAAAAAAAAAAGTTGTGTTCCCAAACCTGCAACACCAGCTTCTCCTGGGACTCAATACAAATGCAAGTCATCAGGCCCCTGCCCCTGAGGGTGAGGCCCCACCGCTCTCTTGAGTTTTAGCAAGCCTCCAGGTAATAGTGATGTTTGTTTAAACTAAGAACAGCTGCATCCAATCCATGCCTCATGGTTCAGAGTGGAGACAGCTCTAAAGAGATCACATCTGCACTGTTGGTGGGATGTAGATTGGTGCAGTCACTATGGAAAAGAGTACTGAGGTTCCTTAAAAATAGAATTCCCATATGGCCCAGCAATCTCACTCTAAGGTATATATCCAGAGAAAACTCTAATTCAAAAAGATACATGAACTCCATGGTTCACTGTGGTGGTGGTTTAGTTGCTAGGTTGTGTCCAACTCTTGTGACCCCATGTAGCCTGCCAGGCTCCTCTGTTTATGGAATTCTCCAGGCAAGAATACTGGAGTGGGTTGTCATTTCCTTCTCCAGGGGATAGCAACCTAAATGTACATTGACAGATGAATGCATAAAGATGATGAGGTGTATATATATACATATATACACACAATACATATATACACTATATATATATAACCCAATGATGAGGTGTATATGTATATACACACACACAATGATAAGGTATATATTTTTATATATATACACACACACACTCAGTTATAAAGAAGAATGAAATAATGTCATTTGCAACAACATGGATAGACCTAGAGATCATACTGAGTGAAGTAAGCTAGACAAAGACAAATATCATATGATATCGCTTACATCTGGAATCTTAAGAAAAGATATAAACAGTTTTTTTACAAAACAGAAATAGATCTACAGACATAGAAAACAAACTTACGGCTATTGGTGAGGGAGAGATAAATTAGGAGTTTGGGGTTAACGTAAAAACACTACCAAATATAAGATAAACAGCGAGGAGCCTCTGTAGTTTGTAACAACCTATAAGGGAACAGAGTCTGGAAAAGAACAGACATAAGTGTGTAGAACTGAATCACTCTGCTCTGTACCTGAAACTAACCCTGCTGCTGCTGCTGCTAAGTCGCTTCAGGCGTGTCCAACTGTGCGACCCCAGAGACGGCAGCCCACCAGGCTCCACTGCCCACAGGATTCTCCAGGCACGAACACTGGAGTGGGTGTCATTTCCCTCTCTGGAAACAAACACACAACACTGCAAATCAACTGTACTTCAATTAAAAAGGAGAGAGAGACAGCACATGCTTCCCAGGGCTGTTGTTTCCCAGCCCCCTTCCAGGGCTGTTAAGTTTGAAGTTTCCTGTTGGTTGATCGTTTTCTCCTACTAATGACAACGGCAACAATCTAGCTAGAGCTTAGTAAGTCTCAAGGACTCTAGTGCATTAAAATGATAGTGCCCTGTGCTTGGTTGCTCAGTCGTGTCTGACTCTTTACGACCCCACGGACTGTAGCTCATCAGGCACTTCTGTCCATGGGGATTCTCCAGGCAAGAATACTAGAGTGGGTTGCCATGCTCCCCTCCAGGGGATCTTCCCAACCCAGGGACTGAACCCAGGTCCGCCGCATTGCAGGTATTTACCATCTGAGCCACGAGGGAAGCCCAGATGATAATAGCTACCACTGATTGAGTGCTAAATGTGTTCCAAACAACTTTCTAAGCGTTTTACTCTAACATCTCACTTGATTCTGAGAACAAGCTAAAGAGGTAGGTGTTGCCATTACCTCCATAACACAGATGAGAAAAATAGAGTACAGAAAAGCTATGCCCTTTGGTGGAAAGTCATAAAGGCTGTGACCCAGGTGTGAGCCAGGTGGTCAGGCTCCAGAGCTCTCACCTGGACCACTATGCGCTGTCATAGGTGTTCTGAGAGGCACTGATGAACTGATCCAATCCTCTCCGGATTACTTAGAATGTGAAATTCATTATACGAATTTTATTTAAGTATGGTTCATTCTATTTAAGTATAAAGTATAGTTGATTTATAGTGTTTCAGGTGGACAGCAGAGCGATTCAGTCATACACACGTGAGTGCTTAGTTGCTCAGTCGTGTCCAACTCTTTGTAGCTTTATGGACTGCAGCCCACCAGGTTCCTCTGTCTACGGGGTTTCCCAGGCAAGAATCCTAGAGTGGACTGCCATTTCCTCCTCCAGGAGATCTTCCCAACCCAGGGATGGAACCTGCATATCCTGTATTACAGGTGGCTTCTTTACTGCTAAGTCATCCGGGAAGCCCTGTGCAAACACACACACACGTGTGTTTTTCAGGATTCTTTCCATGGTAGGTCATTATGATATTCTGAGTATAGTTCCCTGTCCTAGTTGTCATTCAATAAGTTTTGCAGTGGAGGAGCCAGAGGCTCTGAGAGGTCAACTAACTTTCCTCGAATCACACAGTGCATTCAAGGCTTGCTCGGGTAGAGAAGCTGGCCATTCTTCTGTGCTCGGCTGCCTGGACTATCCCGCATGCGGTCTCTCTCCCATCTATGTGCTGGCACATAGGTCATCATCACCGAGCGCTGCCAGCTGCTAATCCAGAGACCATGTCCCAACCCTGTTTGGGGTCAGCCTGACCCATTCCTCCTTATGTTTATCCCCAAACTGAGCACCGCCCCAAAGAAGATTTTCCAGGAGCTTCCTTGAAGCTTGCTGTAAACCAGCAAAGGCGAGTCCTGATTCAAGCATGACTCATTTGAACAGTTTTCATTAGTAAATAAATTGGGTGGGGGGGCGCGAGGAGGAAAGACACCAATTAGAATACGTGGTTAAATAATCAGAAAGATGCAGAAAGTCCTTGTGCCTGGAGGAAATCACCGAGTTCCATTAGCACTAATTAAGAAACACAGAATAGCCTTCCAGGCAGCATGAGGCTCCGGATCCAGGAACAGTGCGGTGGTGGAGAAAGTATGATGCTTTCAATTTGAGAAATCTGGTCGCTTCAGGGTATCAGGCTCAAATCCTGACCACTCCTGTGAGCCTGGGGTTGGGGGGACTGTGCCATGGTGGGAGGTGAGGGAAGTGGAGTGGGAGGACGTGAATCAATCTTCAAAGTTCACTGGGGAATATCTTGGAGGCTATCTACTGAAACTGAGTAGGATTCTGTGGGCTTTTGGGCAAAAATGCTTTTCATGTCCCGAGTTTCTTGTTTGCAGGAAATAAGCTTCATCCAGCCTCCGAGATCTTCCCTGAGTTCCAAAGGGCAGATTCAAACAGTTGCTAATCAGGGAAGGGAGGGGATGCAGAAATAAGGAAGGAGACTCTTGAGAGTCCCTTGGACCTGCAAGATCAAGACAGTCAGTCCTAAAGGAAATCACTCTGAATATTCATTGAAAGGACTGATGCTGAAGCTGAAGCTCCAATACTTTGGCCACCTGATGTGAAGAGCTGACTCACTGGAAAAGTCAGCTGGGAAAAGATTGAGGGCAGGAGGAGAAGGGGGTGACAGAGGATGAGATGGTTGGATGGCATCACCGACTCAATGGGCGTTTGAGTAAACTTTAGGAGATACTGAAGGACAGGGAAGCTTGGCATGCTGCAGTCCATGGGGCTGCAAATAGTTAGACGTGACTTAGCTAGCGAGTAAACAACAACGACAATCAAGAAACGGGCTTCCCACGTGGTGCTAGTGGTAAAGAATCCACCTGCCAATGCAGGAGATGCAAGAGATATGGGTTCGATCCTGGTTGGGGAGATTCTCTGGAGTAGGAAATGGCAATCCAATCCAAAATTCTTGCCTGGAAAATTACAAAGACAGAGGAGCCTGTCGGGCTGCAGTCCAGGGGAATCACAAAGATTTGGACACGACTGAGCACACACGTACACACACAGTCAAGAAACAATAGAGCAGTCTTGGGGCAGGGTCCTGGTTTTTCCTCCAAGAAATACACAGGGAATTCCCTGGTGGTCCAGTGGTTGGAAGTCTGCACTTCCACTGCTGAGGGTAGGGGGTTCAATCCCTGGTCAGGGAACTAAGAGCCCACAAGCCATGCAGCATAGCCAAAACAGAAAAGTAATAAAAATAACAGTATCTTTGAGTTCATCTGCTGAACTTAGGCCCCACCCAGGCTGAGCACAAGATTCCTAGAGCACCACCCTGTCACCTAACCACCAACCAACGAGAAGAAAGTCACATACCCTGTAGCCCTATAAACCAGAGATCCCCCGAACTTTTCGGTGTAAGGGACCGATTTCATGGAAGACAGCTTTTCCAAGGACCATTTGGTTGGGCCTCCCTGTGCATCTGGCTTATGAACTTGAGTTCAGTAACGTTACCACAACGAGCAACTTCTCTGATTCTAACTCCCATGAACTCACTCTGCTCTCATGACACTGATCATCTTTCTCTTTCTGCAATGCTGGTTCCAAACCCAGGTGCTCCGCTAGCTCTTCCTTCCACCTGGATAACCTTTCCTCTGATCTTTGCTTCCTCATAACATTCAGGTTTTGGCTCAAGACTTATCTCTAGAGAAGTATGTCTTTTATATATCTAACTTTATTTCCTTATTTTTGGCTGTGCGGGTCTTCATTGCTGTGCTCAGGCTTTCTCTAGTTGCAGCGAGCAGGGAGGCCACTCTTTGATGTGATGCCCAGGCTTCTCACGTGGTGGCTTCTCCTGTTGCAGAGCATGGGGTCTAGAGCACAGGCTCAGTAATTGTGACACACGGGCTTAGCTGCCCTGTGGCATGTGGAACCTTCCCGGACCAGGGATCAAACCCCTGTCGCCTGCACTGGCAGACAGATCCTTAACCACTGAACTACTAGAAAAGTCCAAGAAGCATTTCTTAATGACTCGTTAATATTGCTCTTCCTCACGGCCTCCACTCCAGGCCAACCCACATCCACCGATACATTCTCTTCACTCTCTGAAATCACCTCAATTACTCATTGGTTCACTTAGCCTCTGTCTCCCTGCTCCTGACATCAGCATCCTGAGAGCAGGGCTCCACTATGATGCTCATCCAACACCCTCAGCCACCTGCAAAGCACCTGGTACCCAGTAAGTGAACCACAAGTATTAACCTGAAGCCTCCCTGGTCGGTGGGGGGCGGGGGTGGGTGGGGGTGTGTGGACTGCAGATTCTTCACTTTTCCTCACTCCCGCCTGCTATCAGGGGCCTGTTTGGAAATCTGATCCTGGGTTGGTACTAAGCATTGTATATAGTCCCCAGGGGAAAGGAGGTAAGAAGAGCCTGGGTTACTGGCTGAGCAGCTAGCTGCCTTGCTCCAGGCTTGCCTGAAACTGCCAGTCTGAGCTCACCTTCTCAGCCCAGAAGGCATTTTTTTTGTTTGTTTCTGATGGTGATTATTTGAATGAGGCACTTTTAGCTGCACAGCCCCGACAAAGGCTTCTCGACAGGGGGCCCATTAAGGCTGGCCTAAATGGGAGTCACCTAGAGGAAGTGAAGCCCCAGGGACCACTCAGAAAGCTTTAGCAGAGCTGCAGTCTCCTCCTTCACCAAGGTTTCCCCAGGCAATTAGATGGGCAGCGACAAGATTGCTCCTTTAGCTCCTCTGGGGCTCAGAGCTGTCTGCAAATCAGCCATCTGCCTAGCAGGATCCCTTCTGCCCTCTCTCCATTCTTCCCTATCCTTGTCCCCCTCTTCCCCTTCCTCCCCTCCTTCCCTTCCTTCTTTTCCTCCCTTCCTTCCTTTTAAGCCTAAGAAAGTTACAAAAGGTCTATGAATTCCCCAGCTCTCCACTTCTTATTCCTGGCTACTGGCTCTACTCCATCCCTTTCTCCTGTATCTCTCCTGCCTCTAAAATCTGAAATATTGAAGTGACCTACTTTCATTTTGTAAGTGGAGACCATGGAGCTGTGGGCCAGATGAATGGGAGAACTGGGCAGAGGCTTCCAGCTGGCGAGAACCACGAGGTCCCACAGGTTATCTGACCAGGCTGCTGGCAGCTGTCAGATTTTCAAAGCCTGGAACTTTGGGCAGGGTTCATGCACCTGTAGTTCTTGATGTGGAGCATTTGACGGGCAGCTCTTTTGAACAGAAGCAGGGATTTCTATAGCCAGAGTGCTATATTGGACCAAACATTTACTGAGCGTTGCCATCACAGTACTAAGTAAGGTGATCCAGTTACCAGTAATTGTGAGCACTTTATAAGGCAAGAACTTTGTGCATACCATCCGGTTTGGATCCCCCAAAGCTCTGTGAGATGGGAATGATTTGCACCCATTTTTCATATGAGGAAACTGAGGTGTAGAGAGGTTAAGTTGTACTGTTTCTCAAGTTACCAGAACTCTGTGAGATGAGAATTAGAATATTCATTTTATGCATGAAAATCCTGACTCTTGAGGGTAAAGGTTACAGGGCCAGTAAGTCAGAAATCAAGCACTGCTCAGCGGTCCCCTGGGCATGCTCTGCTGAAATGCGGGCCAGCTGATAAACTGTTATAATTTGCCAAATGCTAAGGCTCAGTTGTTAGGAGAATTATTTACTCATTTTATGAGTACTTCCTGCACACCAGTTAGGTATTAGACTCAGTGGCAGTGAAGCAGATTGCAAACCTGGCCTCTCATGCCTCCTTTCTCTTTATTTTTCACTTTTTGCTTTCTTTTTAAAATTTATTTTAATTGGAGGATAATTGCTTTACAATACTCTGTTGGTTTCTGTCATACAGCAACATGAATCAGTCAGAGGTATACATATGTCCCCTCCCTCTTGAACCTCCCTCCCACCTCCCACCCCATCCTACCCATCAAGGTTGTGGCAGAGCACCATGGTTTGAGCTCCCTGCGTCCTACAGCAGATTCCACTGGCTATCTAATTTACCTATGGTAATATATACGTTTCAATGCAGCTTTCTCAGTTCGCCCCTCCCTCTCCTTCCCCTACTGGCTCCACAAGTCTGTTCTCTATGTCTATGCCTCCACTGAAGCCCTGAAAACAGGTTTATCAGTAACATCTTTCTAGATTCCATATATATATATGTGTTAATACATGCTGTCTGTTTTTCTCTTTCTGATTTACTTCACTCTGTATCAGTTCAGTTTAGTCGCTCAGTCGTGTCCTACTCTTTGCGACCCCATGAACCGCAGCATGCCAGGCCTCCCTGTCCATCACCAATTTCCGGAGTTTACTCAAACTCATATCCATCGAGTCGGTGATGCCATCCAGCCATCTCATCCTCTGTTGTCCCCTTCTTCTCCTGCCCCCAGTCCCTTCCAGCATCAGTCTTTTCCAGTGAGTCAGCTCTTCTCATCAGGTGGCCAAAGTATTGGAATTTCAGCTTCAATATCAGTCCTTCCAGTGAACACCCAGGACTGATTTCCTTTAGGATGGACTGGTTGGATCTCCTTGCTGTCCAAGGAACTCTCAAGAGTCTTCTCTAACACCACAGTTCAAAAGCATCAATTCTTCGGCACTCAGCTTTCTTCACAGTCCAACTCTCACGCCCATACATGACCACTGGAAAAACCATAGCCTTGACTAGACAGACCTTTGTTGGCAAAGTAATGTCTCTGCTTTTTAATATGCTGTTTAGGTTGGTCATAACTTTCCCTCCAAAGAGTGTCTTTTAATTTCATGGCTGCAATCACCATCTGCAGTGATTTTGGAGCCCAGAAAAATAAAGTCAGCCACTGTTTCCACTGTTTCCCCATCTATTTGCCATGCAGTGATGGGACCCAGATGCCATGATGTTAGTTTTCTGAATATTGAGCTTTAAGCCAACTTTTTTCACTCTCCTCTTTCACTTTCATCAAGAGGCTCTTTAGTTCTTCACTTTCTGCCATAATAGGCTCTAGGTTCCTCCACCTCATTAGAATGGACTCAAATGCATTCTTTTTGGGCTGAGTAATATTCTACTGTATATATGAATCACAAATTCTTTATCCATCCATGTTTCCATGGACATCTAAGTTACCTCCTTTCTCTTTAGCCACACCCCTTTGTAACGTGACAGAGTGCCAGTTTAGACCTCAAGAGGCCTCGCAGTTTCTACTCTCATTTATTTCTTTTGGCTGTGTTGGATCCTCACTGCTGTGTGGGCTACTCTCTAGTTGTGGTGTACAGAAGCTCCTTGCACTGGCCTCTCTTGTTGCAGAGCATGGGCTCTAGGGTGCACGAGCTTCCACAGTTTGGGCATGAGGGCTCAGTAGTTGTGGCTCAGGGCTCTAGAGCACAGGCTCAGTAGTTGTGGTGCATGAGCTTAGTTGCTCTGCGGCATGTGGGAGCTTCCCAAATCAGGGATCTGATCCTGTGTGTCCTGCATTTGCAGGCAAATTCTTTACCACTGAGCCCCCCAGGGAAGCCCTTCTGCCCTTTCTTGGAATGAGTTCTATGGGAACAGCTCTGGACTCAGCAGCCAAGGTGTGAGAGACACACGGCCTAGTCACACATGTCACCTTAGCTGGCAGCCGGCCAACCCCTAGACACAGAGCTGTGTGGCTGACCAGCAGCTGACCGTAGATGACTAAGTGGGCATGGCCCAGACCAGAAGAACTGCCCCACAGAGGAGCCTGGCGGGTTACAGTCCAAAGGGTCAGAAAGAGTCAGACATGACTGAAGAGACTTAGCATGCACGCAGAGGCTAACTGCTGCTGCTGCTGCTGCTGCTAAGTCGCTTCAGTTGTGTCTGACTCTGTGCTACCCCATAGATGGCAGCCCACCAGGCTCCCCCGTCCCTGGGATTCTCCAGGCAAGAACACTGGAGGGGGTTGCCATTTCCTTCTCCAATGCATGAAAGTGAAAAGGGAAAGTGAAGTTGCTCAGTCGTGTCCCGACTAGTAGTGACCCCATGGAATGCAGCCCACCAGGCTCCTCCGTCCATGGGATTTTCCAGGCAAGAGTGCTGGAGTGGGGGTGCCATTGCCTTCTCCGCAGAGGCTAACTAATACAGCCCAAATTGCCAACCCACACAATCATGAGCTTACTCAGTGATTCTCAAAGTGTACCCAGCATTATCAGCATCACCTGGGAAACCTGTTAGAAATGCAAAATTTAAGGCTCACCTTAAGAACTACTGAATCACAAGCCCTAGGAGTGGTCCCAAGTGACATTTTTAAACAAGCTGTCTGGGTGATTGTGATGCATGCTAATGTTTAAGAACCACTAAGTACGTGGTGCTGGGAGGGATTGGGGGCAGGAGGAGAAGGGGATGACAGAGGATGAGATGGCTGGATGGCATCACGGACTCGATGGACATGAGTCTGAGTGAACTCCGAGAGATGGTGATGAACAAGGAGGCCTGGCGTGCTGCGATTCATGGGGTCGCAAAGAGTCGGACACGACTGAGCTATTGAACTGAACTGAACTGAAGTACGTGGTGTTATATTAAGCCACTAAGTCTTGGAGTAGTTTGTTACCCAGCAGAGGCTAACTAGGGCTTCCATATGGCTCAGTGGTAAAGAACCCACCTGCCAATGCTGGAGACATCAGAGATGCAGGTTCAGCCCTTGGGTCAGGAAGATCCCCTGGAGGAGGGCATGGCAACCCACTCCACGTATTCTTGCCTGGAGGATTCTCTGGACAGAGGAGCCTGGCAGGCTACAGTCCATAGGGTTGGAAAGAGTCAGACATGACTGAAGACACTTGGCATGTATACAGAGGCTAACTAACACAGCTGGGGAAGAGAAATTCACCAGTGCCCCTGAGATGCTGAAAGTTCATTAAGAAAGACAACATATTCTTAAATGCAGTCTATATTAAAATTATAAACCACTATCAGATTGCATAATAATAATAATAATGATAAGTAATATCTAAATAAGTGGTTATAGTATGTCAGCATTCATTATTTCACTTAGTCCTCATAGGAACTTCTTTGAGGTGGGTGTTCTTTTATGTCCATTTCATAGATGAAGAAACTGAGGTCTAAAGAAGATAAGAGCTTTACCTGAGGTCACTTAACCAGTCAGAGGCAAAGTCAGGATTCTGCCCCAAGGGTCTCCCAGACTCTGCAGCACACACTCTAGTGTGATCTAAACCCTAAGTGTGGTACACAGAGTGTGCTGTGGAGGACTTCCCTGGTGGTACAGTGGACAGGAATCTGCCTGCCAATGCAGGGGACACAGATTTGATCCCTGGTCTGGAAAGATTCCACATGCCGCTGAGCAGCTAAGCCCGCGCACTACAGCTACGAAGCCCATGTTCTAGAGCCCACGGGCCATAACTACTGAGCCCACATGCTGGCACTACTGAAGTTCATGCACCTGAAGCCTGTATTCTGCAACATGAGAAGCCTGTGCACCACAAAGAAGAGTGGCCCTTGCTTGCCACTACTACAGAGGGCCCACACTCAGCAGCAAGGATCCAGAGCAACCAAGAGTAAATACATAAATAATTTTTTAAAAAGTGTTGCCGTGGACATCCGGAGGGAGAAACTTGCCATTCCACCAGGGAGTCAGGAGATGCTTTTAAGGCAGAGGGAGTCCCTGGCTTGACACAGGACTGGGACACATGGCAGCAGAAGGGAAAAAGAATCTCAGATGGAAGAGAAAACTTGAGCAAAGATGAGGGAACCGGTGAACCTCAGGAAGATCGAGTAGCTTCACTGACAAAAGAGAGAGTTCCAGGGAAGGACTGCAGTGCAATTTTAAATTCAGAGCCTTACAAAGACTCAGCATTAATAATCTTGTTGGACACGAGGTGTGGAAAGGTTATTTGAAATATTAAATTATTCAACCCGGCATTAACAGACTGTCTCCTGAATTTTGGGTACTGTGGTCTCTGAATTGATTTCCCTCCACCATTTTGACTAGAAATAGTTTGAAGATGTCAGACTTGAAAGGGTAGGGGAAATATTTAGTTGTTGTTTTAGGTGAATCTTTGGCTTGAATTTTTTATTTAGATTATTTTTTTCTTGAAACATATGCAGCAGGTAAGACCGTCCTCTTTCTGCTTTCCTCTCTTTATATATCAGCAACCAAAAGGGTGAAGAGCATTGAAGAGTGGTGAATGTGAGCAGGATTCTGCCAGGTTTACTGTAAGTTAAGATGCGGCCCCTGCTCCCAAGGAACGTAGCAATCAAACTGAACACTAAACTATCTGGCACACATTCTTTTTATTTACTTATTTATTTTTGGCTGTGCTGGGTCTTGGTTGTGGCACACAGGCTCTTTGTTGCTGCATGCAGGCTTTTTCTAGTTGCAGTGAGTGGGGGCTATTCTCCAGTTGTGGTATGTGGGCTTTTCAATGTGATGGCCTCCTCTTGTTTTGGAGCATGGGCTTTTGGGCATAAGGGCTTCAGTAGTTCTGGCACATGGGTTTAGTTCCTCTTTGGTATGTGGGATCTTAATTCCAGGACCAGGGATTGAGCCCATGTCCCCTGCGCTGGCAGCCAGATTCTCAACCACTGGATCACCAGGGAAGTCCCATAGCACGAATTCTGGAGGACCATGAACAATGAGAGAAGAGAAAGGCCAGGGTAGGCTGAAGAAACCAGGAAGACTTCAGGGAGAAGTTAGTGCCAGTGGAGGAGAAAAACATTTCAGCTTCACACTGACATTCAATATGTTAGCGCCATTCTTTAGTATCAACTAGAATATACGCTTATCCAAACGAGAAAAACAAACAGATGACCTTTTACCTAAAGCATTCTTGGAATCTTTTCAGTCTGAAATAGCAAATTTGTTTCACCCATTGGGTCAGTTCTGCTTGGAGCTCTATCTTGAAAAGGATTTTGAGCTCTGATAAGCTCAGAGGAGATGAGTGCTGGAATCAATTAGTGATGTCTGCTACAGGTATCAGAGAAGGCAATGGCACTCCACTCCAGTACTCTTGCCTGGAAAATCCCATGGACGGAGGAGCCTGGTGGGCTACAGTCCATAGGGTTGCTAACAGTCGGACACTACTGAGTGATCTCACTTTCACTTTTCATTTTCATGCACTGGAGAAGGAAATGACAACCCACTCCAGTGTTCTTGCCTGGAGAATCCCAGGGATGGGGGAGCCTGGTGGGGTCACACAGAGTTGGACTCGACTGAAGCGACTTAGCAGCAGCAGCCACAGGTATGGGAAGAGCAAGGAAGAATACCATACATGTGTGATTTCTGTCTTTTGTACTTTTCTCTACAAATTGAAATGACATTTTTATTTTTATATACTGGACTAGCTGAACTATTTAACTGGACTTCACATCTTGCACTGATTTTTAGGACAGAGACACGTAAGAAAAACAAATATTTGAAAAAAGAGTCTTCCAGAACATTTTTACTCAAATAGTTAAATTTTAAACAAATATCCTATACTTTATTTACAGGATGACAAACGGATTCCTTTATGTTCTAAAAGATGACTCTGAGGCACAAAAAAATCGCTAGATAATGTAATGATAAACTATACATCTGTGTGAAGATCAAGCTGTGTTCCGTTGAAAATATATATTCTAGACTTCTCTGATGGTCTAGAGGTTAAGAATCCTCCTGCCAATGCAGGGGACATGGGTTTGATCCCTGGTCCGGGAAGATTCCATATGCCAAGGGGCAACTGTGCCCGTGCACATCAATTACTGAAGCCTGGGTGCCCTAGAGACTATGCTCTGCAAAAAGAGAAGCCACTGCAATGAGAAGCCCACGCTTTGCAATGAAGAGTGGTCCCAACTCAGTGACACTAGAGAAAGTCCACTGGCAGCAACAAAAACCTAGGGTAGCCAAAAATAAATTATAACTTTTTTTTTAAGTTAACAAAATAAAAAAATCAAGAAAAACAAAGTATATGCTCTTGGTTGAGAGTCTATTATATTAAGAAGAGAAAGTGAAGGTATTAGTTGCCCAGTTGTGTCCACCTCTTTGCATCCCCATGGGCTGTAGCCTGCCACGCTTTTCTGTCCATGGGATTCTCCAGGCAAGAATACTGGAGTGGGTAGCCATTCCTTTCTTCAGGGGATCTTCCCAACCCAGAAGTGGAACCCAGGTCCACCCACACAGCAGGCAGATTCTTTACTGTCTGAGCCGTAAGGGAGGGAACACTCATTTAAGGATACAGTTACTTACTAGAGTGGTTATTAGATGATTCTAAAGTGACGGACTCTAATTTACTTAGGATAGCAGCTCTAGGTGCTAGAGGATAAAAATCAGGAAGAGAAGTGGGTCACATGGAGGAAAAATTTTCTTGATTCGATAACAATGATAACAAGAGGAATGGGGTGGAGGGACAGATCATTTGTAGCAAAGTCATTTGCAACACAGTGAATGGGACTCCCCAGCACTGTGCTGTGCACACTCTCTTTCACCTAAGCCAAGTTCATGTTCAAATGCCAATTTCAGTTCAGCTCAGCAAATATTTATTTAGCACTTACCAAGTGTATTAAAATTCTCCAGAGAAGCAGAAACTGACTCACTTGATTATGGAAGCTAAGAAGAGGAGACCCAAGAAAGTCCAAGTCTGAAGACCGGAGAACCAGGAGTGCCTCTGGTGTAAGTCCTGATCCAAGGACAGGAGGCCAATATCTTGGCTCAAGGATTCAGGTAGAGAGAGGGCAAATTCTCCCTTCCTTCACCTTTTTGATCTATTCACACTCTCAATGGATTGAATGAGATTCACCCACGCTGGGGAGGGCAGCCCATTTTACTCAGTCTACAGACTCAAATGCTCATCTCATGCAGAAATGCTCTCCCAGACACTCAGAAATAATGTCTAGCCAAATATCTGGGCCCATGGCCCAGTCAAGTTGACACATAATATTAACCATTGCAACAAGCATCTGGCATCATGTTTAATGCTGAAAATACAGAGATAAATAAGAAAAGGTTCCTCATCCCAGAAATCTTCCAGCTCTAACAAGAGATTCAGAAGAGTTGCTTTTATTCAGTCTCAAATATAGATGTATAATTAGATTCTCCAGAGGTCTTAAAATTAAAATTTGGAGAGGACATACCCTAGAGAAAGCTGTACACATGAGCTCAACATTCCTGTTCTGGAATGTTCATAGGAGCATGGTTCAAGAAAGACCCAAAGTGGAAACAGCCTAAATGTGCCTCGTCAGTAGACTGGATACATACATCGTATACTCATGTAATACTGTATTATTATATGGATATGGTACATGAAGTTATTACATGAATATATATTGATGGATTTCTCAGGTGGTGCTAGTGGTAAAAGACCCTCTGCCAGTGCAGGAGACACAAGAGACTTGGGTTTGAAATCTGGGTTGGGACGATCCCCTGGAAGAGGGCATGGCAACGCACTCCAGTATTCTTGCCTGCAAATCCCACAGACAGAGGAACCAGGCGGGCTACAGTCCATGGGGTTGCAAAGAATTGGACATGACTGAAGTGACTGAGCATGCACAAGTATACTCATAGAATGCCATACAGCTGTGAAAATAAATAAAGTCTTTCTCATACAACTATGAGGAAGAATCCAGAGAACATAATCTGAGCAAAAGAAGCAAGATAAAAGAACTTTCCTGGTGATCCACTGGTTAAGAATCTGCCTTATAATGCAGGGGACACAGGTTCGATCCGCGGTCAGGAAACTAAGATCCCACGTGTTGAGGGAGGAACTGAGCCCATGTGCCACAACCAGAGAACTCACGCGCCACAGCAAAGGTCCTGTGTGCTGCAACTGAGACCCGACACAACCAAATAAAGAAAGAAATATTTTACAAAGAAGCAAGATAGAAAACATACAGGATGATTTCAGTAATGTAAAGCTCAAAAATAGGCAACATGGAACTCTACTGTTGAGGGATGTGTCTGTAGATTATAACGCTACAAAGGAAGGCAGGGAAAAACCTGAAAATCCTGGGAAGTGGGGACAGTTGGTTCCCAAACAGGCCTCATACACGGAGGGCAAGGAAAGACTGAAGATAGAGGCAGACCCTTCCAGATTAGCAGGTGATAGGTTTAATGAGAAGGGAACTCACACACGAGGCTTATCTTGTGTGCCACAAGATGGGTAGATAGCCACACGTGCTCCCCAGGATCTTAGTTTTTAGAGGCCATGGTGGTATTCAGTCACACTTCCCATCCAGATGGTCTCAAGCCTTACTCTCTCAATTGACGCCTTACTCTCTCAAGGCTATGTCCTTGGAACTGCTCCTAGGGTGGGAATGGGGGAGGGACATACATCGCAAGGACAGGGGACAGGATGGAGAGCCTCTGATTGCCCAGGTCCTGCTCCGGGGTCATATTCTCTGATGACCTCCTCTGACAGGGAGGTAGGGATCATGATGGGGAAATGAACTTGGGAGTTCCTGGGGAGCTTGGAGTCTTCTATTCTTGACCTTGTTGGTGGTGACATGGATATTTGCTTACTATTTATGTTACACAGTGTGTTCATGGCTTTTGCTCTTTTAAGAATATATTCCATTTTAAAAAAGGTAGAAAAAAATAAGAAAAGGAATTTTAGATAACCAACAAGGACCTAGCACAGGGAACTATACTCTATATTTTGGGATAATCTATAAGGGAAATGAATCTGAACAACAAAAGATAGATATATATATGTATGTATAAGTGAATCACTCAGACAGTAAAGAATCTACCTGCAATGCAGGAGACCTGGGTTCGATCCCTGGGAAGGGAAGATCCCTTGGAGGAGGGCATGGCTCCAGTATTCCAAAGTCTCCACTCCAGTATTCTTGCCTGGGAATCCCCATGGACAGAGAAGCCTGGCGGGCTACAGTCCATGGGATCACAAAGAGCTGGATACGAGTGAGCGACTAAGCACAGCACAGCACAGCCTAAGTGAATTGTTTTTCTGTACACCTGGAATTAACACAGCACTGTAAATCAACAGTACGTCAATTAAAGAAAAAAAGAAAATTTGATCACATTAAATGAAACAAAGTAGTAATAGGGGAAAGATCAGGGGAGAAAAATGTGGCAATATGCCAAGACATCTCCCCCTAGTTTTATTGAGAGATAATTGACATACATGGCTGTATAAGTTTAAGGTATACGGTGTGATGGTTTGTTTTACATGCCAAAACATTGCTCGAAAATTTGTATCCTATTTGTTTATAATCAGTGGTTTTGCTGTCACACTTTCTTCCTTAAGATTTAACACACACACACACACACACACACACACTCCACATAGAAATATGGGCTCCATACTGTGTCTAGGTGTGTAGTAATCTCAACTTGTTAAATTATGCAGAGAAAACTAGACACCACCTGGGCTGTGGGGAAGACAGCTGAATGAATTCCAAGGCATGGTATCTAAAAACCTCTCAGAGATTGGCCCTGTAAGTTTAAGGAAAACATGTTTATTTTGCCCTTGCAGGAGCTTCCTTGGTGGTTCAGACATAAAGAATCTGCCTGCTATGTGAGAGATCCAGGTTTGATCCCTGGGTTGGGAAGATCCCCTTTAGTAGGAAATGGCAACCCACTCCAATATTATTGCCTAGAATATCTTGTGGACAGAGGAGTCTGGTGGGCTGTAGTCCAAGGGGTCGCAAGAATAACTGAATGACTAAACCACCCCCCACCAATGTCTCTTGAGAGTGGGCAAAATCATCCCCATTTGGGTATCACCCTTCCCTTGTAACTCAGTAGGTAAAGAATCAGTAAAGAATCCGCCTGTGATGCAGGAGACACTGGTTCGATTCCTGGGTTGGGAAGATCCCCCTGGAGAGGGGCATGGTGACCCACTCCAGTATTCTTGCCTGGAGAATCCCATGGACAGAGGAACCTGGTGGGCTATAGTCTGTGGGGTCTCAAGAGTCAGACATGACTTAGTGGCTAAACTGCTACTACTATAGAACAATTCTGTTCAACATAAATATATACAATAAATACAAGGTGAGCCACAAATGTGATTTTAAGCTTTCTGGCGCATGCATGCTCAGTCGTTGTGTCTTACTCTTTGCAACCCCCTGGACTGTACCCCACCAGGCTCCTCTGTCTGTGGGATTCTCCAGGCAGGAATATTGGAGTGGGCTGCCATGCCCTCCTCCAGGGGATCTTCCCAACCCAGGGATCAAACCCAAGTCTCCTGCCTCGGCAGGCACATTCTTTACCACTGAACCACCCAACTATACAGAAGCTTTCTAGTAGCTCCACTAAAAAGTAAAAAGAAATGAGCAAGATCACTTTTAATAGCATATTTTATCTGACCCAACATCTAAAATATGATCATTCTGTCATGTAATCAATAGGAAAAATGGACATACCTTACACTTAAAAAAAAAAAACAAGAGTAAGTCTTGGTAAATCCTGTATTTTACACTCACAGCATATCTCAGTTTGTACTAGCGGCTTTTCAAGTTCTCAACAGCCCATGTGGCTTGTGGCTGCTGTACTGGACAGTACATTTCCAGAACAAAAGATCATGAGGGTCTGTTTTTACACTGCTGTATCTTTAGTGCCTAATGCCATGCATAGCACATGCTGCTGTTGCTAAGTCACTTCAGTCGTGTCTGACTCTGTGCGATCCCATAGATGGCAGCCCACCAGGCTCCCCTGTCCCTGGGATTCTCCAGGCAAGAACACTGGAGTGGGTTGCCATTTCTTTCTCTAATGCGTGAAAGTGAAAAGGGAAAGTGAAGTTGCTCAGTCATGTCTGACTCTTAGAGACCGTATGGACTGCAGCCCACCAGGCTCCTCCGTCCATGGGACTTTCCAGGCAAGAGTACTGGAGTGGGTGCCATTGTCTTCTCTGCATAGCACATAGTAGACCCTTAATAGATATTTTAAAATAAATGATGAAGTGCATATCCAATTCTATCCAGAAGGGAGAAGAAGGACATTCTTATCTGGTGGAGGGCACTTAAAAAAATTATTTATCTGACTGCGTCATTTGGCAGGCTCAGTAGTTGTGGCATGTAGGCTTAGTTGCTCTGTGGCATGGAGAACCTCGGCAGTTTTCTAACCAGGGATCCAACCCACATCCCTCGCATTGCAAGGTAGATTCTTTAACCACTGGACCACTAGGGAAGTCCTGAGGAGGGCACTTTAAAAGTGGCAGTGAAGGCAAGCCAAAGCAAGTCAGAGTCATAATTGCATCTGGTGAGGGTTTAAATTTTGCACAAGATGAAATTCATAAAACTGCCACAAAGGAAGCCACCTGGCTGTTAGGTGGATGAAATGTGTGAGTGGAGAGCACACACACATGATCTACACACACACAGATGCTCTACACACACACACACACACACACACACACACACACACAATGATTTCCTGCTATCCCCCACACTTGCTAATAAGGTGCCGAGTTGTTTTCTTTTATGCATCCTCCCGTGTCACAACCCACCCTGAAATGTGGTTTTATTATCCAAATCATTGCTATGTTTGTTGCCACACTTTTTAATGCCTCCAATATTGTGTTAAGAACTACAGATCTCTTCCAGCTGTCTGGTATAAAAAATACTGGCTTGCTGTACCTGCCTTAGAGATTAAATTTTTTTAATTGGCTAACACTATGATCTCCTGTGTATGTGTAGGCAGTTAAGGGTGTTATTAAAATGAGATGGTGTTTTGCTCTTTAGATATGACATGCTGATGCAAGCAAATTGACCCCCAAAAGACACAACCAGGACCTTCTCTCAGCAGCTTTTCAAGCATCTTCTCCCAATGTTTTGATGTACTTTTCAAACTAGGCTCCTAAGTCCTTTCTGGTCTTGCCTCTTTTTTTTTTTTTTTCTCAGGAATAGGAGCACCACAGGGCTTCCCTGGTGGCTCAACGGTAAAGAATCTGAGAATCCACCTGCCAATACAGGGTGCATGGGTTTGTTCCCTGGATCGGGAAGATCTCCTGGAGAAAGAAACAGCAACCCACTCCAGTATTATTGGCTGGAAAATCCCATGGACAGAGGAGCCAGGAGGGCTCCAGCCCTTGGGGTCGCAAAGAGTCAGATACAACTTAGTGACTTAACAACAAGGAGCACCATAATTTTGGGCAAGCCAGCTGCAGAAAATGACACTGGATTTATTTCATGGACTTTTTTTTCTGTCTTCCCTGGCATCAATATAAAAAGCACATACACATAGATTAGTTTTATTTTTTTCAGTTCAAGAAAAAGATTCTCCTCTGTTGACAAATAGCAAGGAGGAGACCTAACTGCACTAACTGAAATACAATACTTTTGCATCAGGGGATCATCTATATTACGCTGGATTTTTCCTTTTCAACAAATCTGCCATTTGGCCCCTATTCCTATGAGCACATTTGCTTGGTAGATGTTATACTAACCTGTTGTCTCCCTGGAGGCCAAGCAGACACATTTTGCTGAAGCTGCCTCTAATGCCAGCCTTTTTGCTCTCTGTTAAGTGGTGACAGTCCAGGCTTGCATTCTCTGGCTAACATGGTTTACAGAAAATTCACCCCTAGCTGAACCACAGAACTCTCCAGTGAGGACAGATCAGTGGTTTTGAGATTTTCTGAGTCAATTTAAGGTAAATGCGTCCCTGAGGTTTAGCACAACCGCCTTTGTTCATTATGGTGGGGGAGGCGGGATGGAGGCTACTACCTTAGCACCAGATACGCACATAGACACATGTTCACAAGTTTAGCTGTATTAGCACTGGGGCAAAAATAGTCAAGGACTTCCCTCGTGGTTCAGTGACTAAGAATCTGCCCTGCAGGTCGAACCTGCAGGTTCGACCCCTGGTTGGGGATTTTTGACCCCATAAGGTGCGGAGCAACTAATCCTGCAAGCCGCAGCTACTGACCCAGCTCACTCCAGAGCCTGTGAGCCGTGACTAGAGTCCATTCAGCACAATGAAAACTCCTGCGTGATGCAATGAAGATTGCAGGTGCTGCAGCTAAGACCCAATGCAGCCAAAGTGAAAGTGAAAGTGAAGTCGCTCAGTCGTGTCCGACTCTTTGCGAACCCGTGGACTGTAGCCCCCCAGGCTCCTCCGTCCATGGGATTCTCCAGGCAAGAATACTGGAGTGGGTTGCCATTTCCTTCTCCAGGGGATCTTCCCAACCCAGGGATCGAACCCAGGTCTCCCTCATTGCAGGCAGATGCTTTAACCTCTGAGCCACCAGGGCTTCCCTATGCAGCCAAACAAATATCAAAAAAAAAAAAAAGACACACATGACATTCCCTCACTATCGGTAATAGGCACTTTCCAGCTGACCCATAAGAGCAGCCAGTCTCTGGTCCCCAAATGTGGGTGATCAGCAGAACTGTTTGGGGGGCTTTTAAAGAATACAGATTCTGGGGCTAGTGATCATGAGATCTAGTTGGGCAGAGACCTCTCGCCTTCTTCTGGCAACAGGACACATTTCTTGGGTGAAACTCATTTACGTGACTTTGTCCTAAGTCAATTCAGTCATGTCCACTCTCTGTGACCCTATGGACAGTAGCCCACCAGGCTCCTCTGTCCATGGGATTCTCCAGGCAAGAATACTGGAGTGGGTGCCATTTCCTCCTCCAGGGAATCTTCCTGACCCAGGGATCGAACTTGGGTCTTTTATGTCTCCTGCATTGGAAGGCAGGTTCTTTACCACCAGTGCCACCTAGGTGGAGTCAACACTGACATTTCTGCCACAGGAATGGACACATGACTCAAGCTTCACCTCTCAGAGTGCTGTAACTTTCTAACTATTGATTGGTTAAAAGATGGGCATGTGACCTAAGCTAGACCAATCAGATAGCTCTCAGAGAGCTTTGCTGAAACCACCTGAAAAGAAATACACTCCTATCTTTATGGATCAATAGCATAAAGGCAAGGTGAGACAGGGCTGCTGGTGGCTATCATTTCATCACATGGGGAGCCCAGGAATGAAGCCAAATGAGAAGATATGAGAGCAAAACAACAGAGGAAAGAAAGAGCTTCTTTTTAAAAAATATTTATTTATTTTTGGCAGTACTGGAATTTTGTCCTTACATGTGGACTTTCTCTGAGCTGTGGCTAGCAGGGATCCTCACTGCTGTGGCTTCTCTTGTTGTGGAGCAGAGGCCCAGTAGCTGTGGCCCATGGGCCCTAGAGCACAGGCTCAGGAGTTGAGGCACATGGGCTTATTTGCTCGATGGCATGTGGGATTTTAGTTCCCAGATGTGGAATCAAACGAGGAAACACCTGCACTGGCAGGTGGATTCCTATCCACTGCACCACCAGGGAAGTCTCAGGAAAGAGATTCCTGAAGGCAGCATTTGCGTCCTTGGATCTAGCCACACCTAAACCTAACCTCGAAGTTTTTAACTTTCTGAATGAATCTTCCCAATTCTTTTTCTTTTTCTCCTTTAGCTTACATTAGTTTCATTTGAGTTTCTGTTATCTTCAAAGTCATACTGTTGAACACACATGTATTCTCATGATCACTCTGTTTGAAAGCCACTGAATCAGTGATGATGATTTCTAAACTTTAGAATGAATATGATTCAGGCTCAGACAGAAGGCTTTACAAAATGCCAATTTCTGGATATTTCCTAGAGATTCTGATTCAGAAGGATGGAGCCCAGAAATCTGCATTTGCTAAGCACTCTTGGTGATTCTCACATGCGACCATACTTTAGGAAATCACAGAACTAGAATATCTTTATAGGCTACAGCTTCAGAATGTAGGAAGGTGACTACTTGATTGGGCGCTTATTAGGAGCCAGATCTCTGGATCAGGTCCTGAACTTAACCTCATTTAACCCCCAGAGCAAGCCAGTGAGGTCCCTTCAAATAGAAACCTCTCTCTCCCCCCTTAGGTGTGTGAAATGATTTTGAAGTAGAACAGCAATTCTACTCTTTAAATAAAGACAGGTAGGTGCAAGAAATAAATGAACCCACTAAATTTTTATTGACTTTCCAGATGTGGACAATTCTAAGGATATGTGTAATTAGGAGAACTTAATTGATTTCTTCCATAGAACAACTGGTCTTATACACATGAGCAAGAAAAGATAATCAATCTTTCAATAGACAGAATCATTAGCAGGTTGAGAGTCTAAGTAGCAAGTGCGGGAGCTGAAGCCATGAGAAGCTATCATCATATCAGCCATGTTTTGAATCATCCTATTTTGTGAAAACCTGGAACTGAAGAAGCTGGTCCTAAATAATATTTTTTGTGCTTTTGGCGTCTGGTTTTGAGTTTAAACTTGTAAGAATGATCACCGGAGACTGTGTTCTACAGAAGACCCTGAGACAAGAATTCATATGTAATTGATTTATGAAGAAAGTACTTTCCATAAAGGAAGGACTAGAAGCCAAGCAAAAGTGTGATTGTAGATAAAAGTTCCAGAGAGGGTAACTCCAGCCTGATTCCACAGGGGACACTGGAACGTAAGCTGACCCTCCGAGTTTATTCTGACCCAAGTCAAGAGAGCTGGAATTTCATACTGTTGCATTCATAAGTGGGCCTCCCTGACAGCTCAGTTGGTAAAGAATCTGCCTGCAATGCAAAAGACCCTGGTTCGATTCCTGGGTTGGGAAGATCTGCCGGAGAAGGGATATTCATAAGTCCCTGACCAAAGGGAGGTACCCTCTAAGTACTTCTGGTTTAGAACATCCAATCCAATCTGCTCCAGTAGGCTTTTTTCTTCTCTAATGACTTCCTTGTGCATGGCAACACAAGCAAAAGCACGCCAATGCAGGCAAGGGTCACAAGACAGGGTCAAAGGAAACCAAGGGAATCTGGGTAGAACACCAACAGCACTTGGTCCCATAACACTGGTTCTGTTGCTGACTTAATACATCTAGTCATTTGTATCCATTTTATGAATTCACCAAGGGACAACTAGTGGATGACAGACACCGGCTTTTCAACATGGCCCTGGTTTAATTTAAGAATGGTCACTGATCTATACATCTGTGTCTCTTTTGCTGTCTTGCATACAGAATTATTGTTGCCATCTTTCTAAATTCCATATATATGCATTAGTATACTGTATTGGAGTTTTTCTTTCTGGCTTACGCATTGAAACATGTATAATATCATATAAGAAATGAATCGCCAGTCTAGGTTCGATGCAGGATACAGGATGCTTGGGGCTGGTGCACTGGGATGACCCAGAGGGATGGTATGGGGAGGGAGGTGGGAGGGGGTCAGGATTGGGAACACGTGTACACCCGTGGCAGATTAATGTTGATGTATGGCAAAACCAATACAATATTGTAAAGTAAAAAAAAAAAAAAAAAAGAATGGTGGCTGAATGGTAAAGAATCTGTCTATAATGCAGGAGACCCAGACTCGATCCCTGCATCAGGAAGATCCCCTGGAGGAGGAAATGGCAACCCATTCCAGTGTTCTTGCCTGGAGAGTCCCATGGACAGAGGAGCCTGGTGGGCCACAGTCTATGGGGTCACAAAGACTGGACACACCACCTCCAGCACCACCACCACCATGACCTAACTTAAGAATTCAAGATTAGGAAGTATCCTTCAGGTGGCTATCTTTAAAACATGCCCACCTTTTAATATTTTTGTGCCTCAAATGTTCATAAAATAAACATAGATTTTGTTTTTTTTCATTAATGTTGTTTCACTCAATAAAGTATGAGTAAGCTAAGTTGAAGAATTCATATATTTTCCTTGGGAATCAATAAAGCCATATTTGATTAAAGAAAACTTGCCGATTTATTAAATGACAAAAGTAAAGCATGCCACAAGAAATCAAGTAAGAAATGAAAACATTATATGGAAAAATAAATCTCCCTTTTAAGTAGCACTGCCTAGAGGTAACCAAATTTTAGTGGCCCATCCTATTTATTTATTCTACTATTTATTTAGCCAGTCTTCTATTTATGGACATTTATGTTGTTTCCAATTTTTCACTAATACAATGTCACAATAAACTTTTTGTCTATAGTCTTATATACAAGGATACTAGTATCTTGTGCACAAAGATAGATTCCTTAAAGGAGAATTGTTGACTGAAAAGATACAAGCACCCCAGTGTTCACAGCTGCACTATTTACAACAGCCAAGTCATGGAAGCTAAATCTCCATCTGCAGATGAATGGATAAAGAATATATATGCATACATACAGACACACACAACGGACGATTACCCTGAAGATGGGCTCTAAAGAATGAGTAGGATGTCCCAGGAAAAGGATATATAATTCACCGGCTTTTCCTACCTTCACAATGTTGTACGACCATCACAGGTCTCTAGTGTCAGAACAGTTTCATCACTTCAAAAAGAGAATCGTTGTTAACCACTTTTGTGTGGTACTGAGCAAGCATCCCCTGCTCGTTGGATGTTTCGTGGGAGGAACAACGTACATTTTGAGTAGAAAGAATGACCCTTGTTGAGACTGGGTTCTGATAATTTTTTTTCCTTCGGTTTTATAGAGTTTCTAGGACTTCACGGGCTCCCTTGAGCACTCGGAGACTTGCCAAATGTGCTATTCCTTTAAAAGAATCCCTACTGGCCTGAATAATTTAAAACCCTGGGCTGAGATCTTGGGTGAAGATACGTGGTTCACTCTTATATTTTCCTTTTACCCTTCTAGCTTTGTTTTCCATTTCATTCTAACATGTAGCTCCATGACCTGTGTGTTCCTTGGCCCCATTTCTTTCTTCAAAGTGCTCTCTCTGTCCAAGATACACTTTCCCTGGGACATCCTACTCATTCTTCAAAGCCCATCTTCAGGATCGCCTCCTCTGTGAAGCCTTCCTTGATATTTCTCCCTTTCTCCCATTTGTACCCAGAGGACATTGTTTAAACCTCTTCTTTCAGATGATATGCTATTGGAATGACTTAACTGTGTATCTGTCTTTCTCCATCTCATTGTGAACTTTCTGATGGTAGAGACATTGCTCTCTTTGAGCTGCCCCATACCTCCTAGAATAATACATGTTTATTGAACTGGATTTGAACCAGGGAACATGTTAATATGAATTTTGATAACATTTTATTTTAAAAAGTTATCTCAGGGAAAAATGATTTATATTATTGGGGTAAAAATATCTCCCTGTAGGTTCTTCCGGATGAACCAACCCAAAATCTATTTAGATTAACTTAGGTGTAAGTGGGCCTTTATTTATTTTTTTAAGTGCTTCATTTATATTTATTAATTTAGCCCCCTGTACAATTCTTACAAATTCTCATTTTACAGATGAGGAAACTTCATCACCGGTGAATTAGAGAGGTTTTCAGAGGTCACAGGACTAGTAAACCCAGGATCTAGCTCAAGGGTCTTGGCTGCACGCCCACATGCCATGTCCCTCCAGCTGGTGTGTGCGTGTGTGTGTGCACACGTGCACGCTCAGTTATATCTCTTTGCGACCCCATGGAATCTAGTCCACCAGGCTCCTCTGTCCATGGGATTTCCCAGGCAAGAATACTGGAGTGGGTTGGCATTTCCTTCTCCAGATGTAAGTGGGCTTTTAAAGAAAGATAAAAACCCCATAAGATTCCAAGGAAAACTGGATATTTAATTTTCAAAAGGAAAGGAGGTAGGGTCGTAGCAAAAGTCAGACATGGCTGAGCAACTGAACAATAACTGCAGGGTAGTCCCAGGGATCTAGAACAAGGAGAATTCATGAAACCTTTGGCTGATTGTTTTTTTCTTTCACCTAGTTTTTATTAAGCACCTGTTGTATGCTAAAATGGTGGCAGAGAGCAGGTGGGTAGCACTGAATGAGACTGTCACAATCTCTGTCCTCATACGACTTTCAGTCTACTTCCGAAGAAGCATTAATACAATGGGCCTTTTCACCTTCATTCTCCCTCAGTCCACGTTTCTTAGTTCAAGTTCTTGAGGGGGACTCTGACTTTAGGCAGGTTTATCATTGATTGGATCCTTCTGATCAGTCATCTGGGGCCACCTCTGACCAGGTTGCAGAGGGTTGGGAAAGCAGAGACTCTTCTCTGAAGAGGGTCAAGGGCTGGTTAGGCTGGTTAGGCCTCTTGTAAAAAAAAAAAAAAGCATCCCTTATTCTACATGATTTGCAAATACATTGCTTATGATTCATTTTCTACCCTTTAAGGCATCTGATTCCAAAGATGACTCTAATAAAGAAAAAGCCATTTAACATTATGATGGGAACATCTTAGGCGGCTGGGAGAAGCCGGCATAATTACTGCTTTAATTTGAAAGTTCTGCCTGAGCAATTAGCTTGGAGTTGGGACCTTGGAGAGCATCAAGTTCCGCTGACCTGTTTTCCAGAGGAAAAAACTGAGGCCTGAAGTAGGGAGATCATTTAGTTAAGATCAAGGATCTGTGAGCATAGAGGCGTTAGGAATGGAACTCAGAAGGTTGCTGTTGTTGAGATGTTTGATCTTCTCTTTTCATCTACCCTCACCCATTCCTCCTCTTTTTCTTTCCTTTCAGATTTTTGTGTTTGTGTGTGTGTGGTTGCACTTACCTGTCATTGAGATCTTAGTTCCTCAATTGAACTTGTATCCCCTGCAGTGGAAAGGTGGAGTCTTAACCACTGGACCACCAAGGAAGTCCCCATTAAACACATTTTGATTACTTTTCTTAAATAGGTTAAGTGCACAGATGGTTTGAAAAACAGCACACAGAGGAATTCCCTGGTGGCCCAGTGGTTAAGAATCTGGCTTCCAAAGCAGAGGATAGAAGTTTGATCCCATGTACTGTAACTAAGACCCAATATAGCTGAATAATTAAATGCTAAACTAAAAGATAAAACAGTACACAAAAATATAAGGAGGAAAGTAAATTTTCCCTCCTTTCTAGTTCCTGTCCTTAGAGGTCTAGTACATCTTTCTAGAAATGGTTCATATATTCTAACAATAAGTGTGTTTTTATTTTTGCCTTGCTTTTTTTAGCCTATCTTGAAAAGTTTTTTGTGTATAAATATATATTTAATATATGTATTATATTTATATATTTAAACATATTTTATAAGATATATATTTAAAATTTTCTAATATATATTTAAATATTTTAAAATTTATATATTTTATATGTAGTATATATATTACATATATTAATTTACATATTTAACATCCTGGAGATCAGTAAGGCATCAATGTACAAGCAGAAGCAGGAAATCAGAGTCAGAACAGATTAGGAGAAATAGACATCCCTATTGATCATGATTTCCCATTATGTGGAGATGGCATTTGAATTATTTTACTCGAATTACAAAGGGCATGGTGGCTCTGGCAAGCAATAGGATTTGGAAGAGGACTTCCACGGAGTAGCACTTAGGTTTCCCAGGCACTTTCCCTGTTCTTTTTTTTTTTTACTTAGAAAATGAATTTTATTTGCTTTGCTTAGAACAACTGAGTTGATTTAAAAATAAAACAATAAAATGTGTTAAAATCAAGAAAATTTCACTCAAATTTGATGGGTTTGTCTCCTTGATTTATTGATGAGTAACTTTGGCTGCAATATGATAGAATTTTTTTTTTTGTATGTAATCTGTTTTGTTAGATTTTATGTCTTAGAAAAAAACTGTGCTTTTTTTCCTCTTAAATCTCCCCCTCTTCTTGATTATTTATTTGAGAAAAAGCAAAAATAAAGATTTCTCCCTGTTCCTTTAGACCTTCCTATTTGCTCTCTGTCCTGAATAGGTGGCTAAGCTGGTTACAGCCTCTGAAGATACTATTGAGCATCTGAGTTGGTACAGCTGATGCTGATGGAGGAGACTGCTCTTTTGCCCTTGGTCAATATTTGGAGCCTAGGCAGTTCAGCACCAAGCCCTCCTGAGTCCACCTACGCATTCAATTAGTGCTCTGCCATGACCTTACATTATGTATGTATTTATGTGTTGGTTGCGCAGTCGTGTTTGATTCTTTGTGACTCCATGGACTGTAGCCCACCAGGCTCCTCTGTCCATAGGATTCTCCGGGCAAGAAGACTGGAGTGGGTAGCTAGACCCTTCTCTAGGGGACTTCCTGGCTCAGGGACTAAACTCAGGTCTTCTGCATTACATGCAGATTCTTTACCATCTGAGCCACTAAGGAAGCCCCTAGAGTACTGCCTTTCTACTTTTCCCTTGAAATAAAGCAAATGATTGCCTACTTCCAGCGTTGATTCTCCTGGTCTGTTCTCCAAGGAGCAGGCAGAGCCACTCTTCAAAAATGCAAAGCTTGATCAGGTCATACTTGCTTCAAGGCTGCCCTATGCCCTAGTGCCCTCAGGTTAAAATTCAACCTGCCCACCAAATCCTGTTAGATCTGGGCCTTGGCTACCTCTCGGCCTTAACCTCCACCCCTCCCTGCCTTTTTGCCTAGCTCTCTAATGAGTGACCCTTATCTGGAACTCAGTGCTGGCATGACTGCCTGTATTAGTTTCCTCTTACTGTTGTAACAAATGACCGCAAACTTAATGTTTTAAAACAAGAAAAAGGTATTTTCTTACATTTCTGGAGGCCAGAAGTCCAAACTGAGTCTTAATGAGCAAAAATCAAGGTGTCAGCAAAACTGATTCCTTTTGGCAGCTCAAGGGGGAGAATCTATTCTTTGCCTATTCCTCTCCGAGTGTCCTTTCTCAGCTTCCTGGACTTGTGGATCCTTCCTTCCTCTTCAAAGAGCACTACTCCAGTGCTCCCGTCATCATATTTCGGTTCCCTTTTCTGCAGTCAAATCTTCCTCTGTCTCCCTTTTATAAGAACATTGCTGATTACATTGAAGGCCTATTTGGATAATCCAGGGTAATTGCTGCATCTCAAGGTCCTTAACTTAATTACATCCACAAAGTCCCTTTTGCTAAGTACTGAGTTTTGGGGTCAGGTAGAACTTGGATAGATAACATGGTCCTTGGCACAAAGTAATCATTCAATAAAGAATTGTTAAGTAAATGAAAAGTGGTTGGATTCAAGATAAGGACATAGGGAGCTGGATATCTTTGGGGGTCATTAACAGCCCACCACCACACCTTCTTGAATCCCAGGATACAGTAAATGTATTAAACCTTCCTCTGGTTCCCATAGGATGCTATACTTTTCCAGCTGTAGCATCTGTTAACATGCATATAATGATCTGTGAGGCAAGGACTGGTTATATACTCATCAATTCTCTTACCTCCTCTGAGAGCATGGGGAGACTACATTTCCCAGCCTCCTTTGTGCTTAAGTTGGGACCATGGGCTCGAGTTCAGCTAATGGAATAATCTGCCCCATTCAGCCATGGCCTTAAGTTGCCTCCTTCAATCCTTCTGTTCTTTCATCCACATGTACGGCTCCACTTGGTATCCACACAGCTTCAGTTCAGTTCAGTTCAGTTGCTCAGTCGTGTCCGACTCTCTGCGACCCCATGAATTGCAGCATGCCAGGCCTCCTTGTCCATCACCAACTCCTGGAGTTCAAACTCACATGGCTTAGGGTAAATGATTTCAGGGTGGGAGCTACATGATGGGAGGAACTGGGATTCCTAAGTCATCATTTACTACAGATCTTGGGCTTGTGTTTTCTAGCAGATGTCCTATCCTGACTAATAAATTTGCTCTCTTTGTTTCTTTTCTTTACCAAAATATAGGCTGTATCTTATTTTCTCTTATACCCCCTTGTCCCTAGCACAGTGCTTGGCATAAAGTGACCATTCAATAAAGGATTGTTAAGTGAATGAGAGGCAGTTGGATTCAAGATGGGGACACAGAGGGTCAGGTGACACTAGGAGGAAGTGTAATTGTCACTGTGAGAAATGAGGTCTGAACTGAAGCTGTGACAATGGGGACGAAAGGAGAGGAAGGACCTGATATTTATTTAGGAGGAAGGTCTGGCAGAATGTGGTGATTAACAGGACATGGATGTTGAAATAAAGGATGGCATTGGAGACCTTCCACTTTACCAGTATGGACACATGGCTGGACATTAATGCACTGAAATTTCAAATGTCCAAGTTCAGTTCAGTCTCTCAGTCATGTCCAACTCTTTGCAATCCCATGGACTTCAGCACGCCAGGCTTCCCTGTCCATCACAACTCCTGGAGCTTGCTCAAACTCATGTCCATCGAGTCGGTGATGCCATCCAACCATCTCATCCTCTGTTGTCCCCTATTCATCCTGCCTTCAGTCTTTCCCAGCATCAGGGTCTTTTCACCTGAGTCAGCTCTTTGTATCAGGTGACCAAAGTATTGGAGCTTCAGCTTCAGCATCAGTCCTTCCAATGAATATTTAGGACTGATTTCCTTTAGGATTGACTGGTTTGATCTCCTTGAAGTCCAAGGGACTCTTCAAGAGTCTTCTCCAACACCACAGTTCAAAAACATCAATTCTTTGGCTCTGAATATGTAGGTGAAAACACAGCTCTATGTGACTGTTGCTTCTTTGTGTATATGTGTGTGTTAGTCATCTAGTTGTGTCTGACTCTTTATTACCCCATGGACTGTAGCCCACCAGGCTCCTCTGTCCATGGGATTCTCCAGACAAGAATACGGAGTGGATTACCGTTCGTTTCCTTCTCCAGGGGATCTTCCTGACCTAGGGAATGAACCCGGGTCTCCTGCATTGCAGGCAGCTTCTTTACCATCTGAGCTATAGGGAAGTTCCTTCTGTTGCTTCTTTGTGTATGTAAGTTTCTCCTTGAATATTGTCAGCTGGGAAAACTTGGTGATATGGAGATTTTGTTTGTTGGTTTTGGCTGTGCCACTTGGCATGTGAGATCTTAGGTCCCTGAGCAAGGGAGGATATTGTGCCTGCTGCAGTGGAAGAATGGAGTTTTAACTATTGGATCACCAGTAAATTTCCAGATATGGAGCTTTTTATTCTACTCTGGTTGGTAGTAATGGGATTTGAGATAAGTAGTGGTCTGAATGTTTCTATCCCTAACATATCCACAGATAGAGATCAAAATGCTCAATGTGATGTATTAGAATGTGGGGTCTGTGGGAAGTGCTTAGGTCACAAGCCTGAAACCCTCACAGTGGAATGTAGTTCTTATAAATAAGACCCCACAGGGAGCCCCTACCCCTTCTACCATGTGAGGATACAATCAAAAGGTGCTAGCTATGAACAAGGAAGAGGACTCTCCCCAGAATGTGACCATGCTCCTGCCTTGATCTTAGACTCCCCAGCCTCCAGACTATGAGAAATAACTTTCTCTTGTCTAGAAACCATCCAATCTACGGTATTTCATTATAGCAGCCCAAACAGGGGCCTTCCCTGGTGGCTCAGTGGGAAAGAACCTACCTGCCAATGCCAGAGACACAGGAGGCCCCGGTTCAATACCTGGGTGGGGAAGATCCCTGGAGAAGGAAATGGCAACCCACTCCAGTATTCTTGCCTGGGAAAGCCCATGGGCAGAGGAGCCTGGTGGGCTACAGTCCATGGGGTCACAAAGAGTCAGATGAGACTTAGTGGCTAAACAATAACAACAAAGCCCAAACACACCAAGAAAGCTGATACAAAAAAACGGCTGCCATCATTCACACATCCTTGTGTGCAGATCCCTCTTCAGTGTGACTTTTTATAGCTTTTCTCCTCAAGAGAAGAAGTCTATTTCTCTAATCCCTTGAATAGGGACAGGTTTTATGGCTTGCTTTGAGCTAACAGAATGTGGCAGAAGTGATAGTGTGATTTTTCCAACCTGGGTTTCAACTGGGCTTTCATGCTTTCTCTCAGATTCTAGGAAGCCTGCCCAGACACCATGTGAAATACCCTGGGCTAGTCCGATGGTGTATAATGAACCTCATGGGGTAGAGTGGAGCTGACCCAGCTGAAGGCTGTCCCAGACCAACCAGCACCCCGGTGACCTGGCTGCTGCTGCTAAGTCGCCTCAGTCGTGTCTGGCTCTGTGCAACCCCAGAGACGGCAGCCCACCAGGCTCCCCCATCTCTGGGATTCTCCAGGCAAGAACACTGGAGTGGGTTGTCATTTCCTTCTCCAGTGCATGAAAGTGAAAAGGGAAAGTGACTGTTGTGTCTGACTCTAGGCAACCCCATGGACTGCAGCCTACCAGGCTCCTCCGTCCATGGGATTTGCCAACAAGAGTACTGGAGTGGGGTGCCATCGCCTTCTCCGGTGACCTGGCAGTTAACAGCAAATCTGTGAGTGAGCCCAGCTAAGACCAGAAGAATCATCCATGAAGCCAACCTAAAAGTTTTCAATTCACAGAACTATCAGCTAAACAAACATTACTTGTTTTAAGCCACTGTTTTGGGATAATTTGTTACATGTTAAAAACTGATACAATCTCACTTATAGACATTTATCTGAGCAGAGAGATATGGGCCTGGGGAGTATATAGTTGGGGCATTATCATCTAGTCTCAGTTGATTCCTAGGGATAAGCCTAGTTATTTTAATATAGCTAGCAGGAAAATTCATGACCCCCAAACCTATTTTGGTTTCACAGTATAGTTGGAGGGACTTCAATTATTCATTTACTTTCTTCAACCTACCACTTTACTTGTAAATGGAAGCTACTGTGATGTTTTAAAATTAGTCCCAGACTCTGGGATTTCATCTATAGTAAAATAACCAAAAATTGGGAAGGGTAGGTTTGCCAATTTTTCTCCGGGAGGAAATATTTTTAAAAATAACACACACATACACACTAAATGGGCTTCCCTTGTGGCTCAGACAGTAAAGAATCTGCTTGCAATGCAGGAGACCCAGATTTGGTCCCTGGGTTGGGAAGATCCTATGGAGAAGGGGATCACGACCCACTCCAGTATTCTTGCCTGAAGAATTCCATGGACAGAGGAGCCTGGAGGCCTACAGTTCATGGAGTGGTGAAGAATCAGATACAACTGAGTGACTAACAATTTCACTTTCACACACTAAATGGAAACTAATGTGGAGTAAGTCCAACATACTTTAGAAAGTAAAATGCAATATAAAAATAATATATAACAATTAAAATATGTGTTTTTTTGAACACTTATCTCATCAGTCTTACTTTTTCTCAGTTTTCTAAATGGCCCAGTGAAAACCTCAACACGTTATTCTTCAGACTAGCTTTTGAGAACTACTCCTCGTCCCCCTGTTTTCTGGTTGCGTTGCTAGGCATGCAGGATCTTAGTTCCCTGATCAGGGATCAAACCCATCCCTGCAGTGGAAGGGTGGCATCTTAACTACTGGATCACCAGGGAAGTCCTGGGAACTACTTTTAAAGAGCATCTACCAAAATTTTTCCTGCTACATTTCTGAGAATGTTTAGATACATTTAACTTAGATTAACATTCTCAAATGTCACCACCTCTGTGAAGTCCTCCTTTTCTGTGTTGGTGAAGCTAAACATCCTCTTCAAAGTTTCTGTAAGATGAGAAATGACCTCTGAGAAATGGAGCATTTCTTGCCATATCAGTAACCAAAGGATGTCACAGTCTTCAGGCATTGCAGCCACCATGATGGTGAGTGGGTAAGCCCCGAAAGAACTCAGGAAGGAAAGAATCCCTGCCATCCAGCAGCCATCAGATGGCAGCCACTCCCTACAGTGAGCCCTGAAGAACTCAGGATGTGGAAACACAGAAAACTGGCCTTTCAAAGGAACGATTTCAGTGAGCCAGATTCTTGCATCTTCCCATACATAGAAAAGCCCTAAATTCTTTAACTTGGGATACCTGGTTTCGATTTACAATAATCTTTTAAGATTTAGACCATCTGCTTTTTACAAAACTTTACTATATAACCTACACCTACTGCTGCCCCCATTCCCACCCCCTGCTCCGCCCCCTACCCCCAGGGTTACTTGAGATGTTGCCTCCTGGGCTTGAAGTCCTAAATTCCCATCAAATAAAACATAATTCTCAACTTTTAGGTTGTGAATATTTTTTAAGTCAACACCTCTGTTTCTGCTGGAGTTGCACTGCCTATATACACGACTGGTTATATAATCGGTGGGACCCTGTGTTCAAAAATCACTTGGAATTTCAAGAAGGCAACTGTAGAGCATTAAACCAAGCACAGAGCCTTTCTCAAGCATGGGGCCTTGTTGTAGGGCTGCACAGACTGCATGTCCAGGAAGCCTGCCCTGCCTCTATATTCTGTCTCGATCTGCAGATGTTGAGATCCTGGAAAGCAAGACTCTTGTCTCAGTCATCTGTCTCCTGACTTCCGGGTGTAGTGCCTGACACACTGTGGACTTCTCAGATTCACTGTATTAAGTGATGGCTTCACCGCTAAGTGTGAAACTGAATAAAGGAAACTTCTTTTAAAATGGAGTATGGAGGCCAGAAGGGGAAACTCTCAGGCACTACCACTTCATTAAACCACAGACCCCAAGAGGAAGAGACATACCTTGCATTTCCGGAGGAAGGTGTCTCTCTTCCCTACCACCTCAGCCTGAGGAAGATTTTTTTCCCCGCCCAGCAACAGGCCCAGCCAATGAGAACTGTCCAAACTCAGCCAATAGGAAGCCAGCACCACCCTGGACTCTGGATCCTCCATGGGGACTTTCGCTGCATGGAATGTGGTGCTACCGATAAAGAACCCACCTGCCAATGCAGGAGACTTAAGATACGCGGGTCGATCCCTGGGTGGGAAAGATCCCCTGAAGGAGGAAATGGCAACCTACTCTAGTATTCTTGCCTGGAGACTCCCATGGACAGAGGGACATGGCAAGTTACTTTGTCTGCTGGACTTACATAGAATGTTTGCTGATCCCACATTGCAATTCTCTGATATTCACAAACTAACCCATTTTGCTGGTAAAATAAGTGGCAGTGTTATTTTCAAGGTCAACATCAGGTTACATTCACTGTGCTTTTATCACTCTACACAAAGTATGGAGTGTCTGTTACAGGTCTGAGGAGAGGCACCGTTTTTACCCCTATTTACAGGTGAGGAAACTAAGGCTTAGAAAGCCTAAGTTATTTGAGATCATCAAACTCATTTGAGAAACTGCTGGGATTTCAACATAAGCAAGATGCAGTGGGTTTTTTTTTTTTTTTTGCCCCCAGGGGATGTTTTGTAAACAGGTTTTGGTTGTCATACTGGAAGGTGGGCTTCCCTGGTGGTTCAGATGATAAAGAATCTGCCTGCAATGCAGGCAACCTGGGTTCAGTCCTCGCGATGGGAAGATCTCCTGGTGAAGGGAATGGCAAGCCACTCCAGTATTCTTGCCTGGAGAATTCCATGGACAGAGGAGCCTGGCGGGCTATATAGTCCATGGGTCCTGAAGAGTTGTGCACAACTGAGGAAAGAACACTTTCACTTCTCAACTGGGAGGTACTTTTGACATCCAGTGGGTAGAATCCAGGGATTCTGATAAACATCCTACAGAGAGTTAAATAACCATTCCAGTCATCAGTGCTGAAGCTGAGAAACTCTGTCCTGATACCAAAGGCCAAGTTTCCTCAATTCTGGTTTTCAGTACCAGCCACTTCATATTCTTTTCTTTATTTGTATTTTATTAATAAAATTTTTATTACATTTTTACTTTCTTAAATTGACTTTAAGTTGATATACTTGAAAGGACTACACCTTAAACATTGAAGCCATGTGTTTGATGTGACATCATTTTTTGACTGATATACATTGATATAAATATGTCAATGAAAATATGTTGCTGCATATCAGTAAACAAAGGATGTTGCCACCATCAAGCCACTGTGGCTGCCCACTGCCAAGCTTTTAGCCATGGCATTGACCTGCAAAGGTGCACCCAGAGGGAATTCAGGATTCAGAAAAGCAGGATACTGGCCCCAGACAGCTGAGGTGCACATCAAATGAATGATTTCAGTGTGCCTAGACTGTTGCCAAAGCCTTGGCTCCCTGTCCACTGATGCCAAATAGAAATACGGAGACAGAGTTTGGAGGAAATAGAAAAGAGTAGCTTTATTACCTTTGCCAGATGAAAGGGAAAGAGCAGGCTAGTGCCTCAAGAGCTGTGCTCCCTCTTTCTCGGGATAGGGAGAGGTTTTATATCCATTTGAAGGTCTTGAATTTTTTTTTCTTGCAAAGTTTCCAAACAGCTATAGTTGGCATTAGACAACTCACAGCCGAGTCTTGTGTCCCTGAAGTTATCAGCCCATGACCTGCATGTAGGGGAAAAGTATGACAGGTGCAGAGCATCATCTATATGGAGAAAGAGAGTAATTAGCTTTGTGAAGGACAAATCCAGCTACAAGTGTTTGTTTGTTTGTAGTAACAGCTAACTGAGAAGGCGATGGCACCCCACTCCAGTACTCTTGCCTGGAAAATCCCATGGATGGAGGAGCCTGGTGGGCTGCAGTCCATGCATTCATGAAGAGTCGGGCACGACTGAAGCAACTTAGGAGCAGCAGCAGCAGCAGTAACAGCTAAAGAATAACCAAGATTGTTTAACTCTTGTAGGCCAGTTTGATTAGTATGTAACAAAGGCTGTTCACCTATTTCTGTTTTTGCTGCAACAAATGCCCCTGTGTTGGTTAGCCCCTCTGTATCAATGGAGGAAAGGCTGGTCACCCATTTCTGTTTTTGCTGCATCAAATGCCCCTCTGTTAGTTAGTCCCTCCTTATCAATGGAGGAAAGGAAACAGGTATCATTCCTGTCTGGCTGAAGACTAAAACTTCAGTTTTGCTCTATTTGACAGATATCAGCTGCCTGGCCCAAGGGCTCATTTATCTCCTACGTCAAGAGTCTTGTATTTTCCCAGACACAGAAAGGCACTAAATTCATTAACTTGAGATATCTGATTTTCTTTAATTAACAGTAATTTTTTTATGTTCTGATTGTTGCAGAAACCAGTAATCGAGAGACCAAGCACCACACTTGGAGAGTCAGAGAACTCAGGTTTAGTACGCAGGCGGGCCCAGAGGAGTTAACACTCCAAGCTCTGAGCCCCGAACAAAGGGATTACAGAATTTTTATAGACAGACTATAGTGGGCAACACTAGCTACTAACAGGCTGGTTTAAACTAAGGGGTTTCATGCGCGCTTGGGAATAGCAGTCAAGGTGGGGAGGGGGATGCCTGACTTTCACATGGACAGGCATGATTAAGCAGGTTTGCAGGGGCTGGGCAGTTGCAAAGAGCAGGACAAGGGTGAGTGAGATAAGCTCCAGTTCCTAGTATTGTAAGTTCCCACTTTCTGAAATTACATGACCTACGTGATCCAGACTTTGCAAGCAGCAAGCTGAGTTATAGAGGCAGAAGGAGCAGGAGGTCATGTAAAATTTTAACTTTTCCCCTTCATGATAACCTGGCCTTTGTTGCAAAACTCCTGTATATCCAGCTTCCCTCCTTACCTCTTCAGAGCAGTCCCTCAGAGTGAGCTAAGAGTCCAGTCTTTCTGTTTTCCTGACTTGAAGTCCTTAGAATGTCTGCCAAATAAAATGTAATTCTCAGCTTTTCAGGTTGTGCATTTTTTCCAGCCAACAAATATAAAACTATTAAAAAAAGTCTTTGTTGGGGGACTTCCCTAGTGGTCCAGAGTTAAGACTCCATGCTTCCACTGTAGGGGGCACAGGTTGATGCCTAGTAGGGGAACTAAGATCCCATGTGCCCCATGGTGCATTCAAAAATAAAAATAAGTAAATAAAAATATGCTAAAATCACTTAAAAATTTCAAAAAAATCTTTGTTGGAGTACCGCCAAAAATCATCTCACACACTACTTCTGATCTGAGAGAACTGTATAGCAGACCCACTTTTCTTCTTCTAATAAAACTTCTTATCTTTTCAGAACAAGGGAATAAAATATATCATTTCAGTATTTCACTTGAAACTGGCAGGGTGTTAGCTACACTTAGGCTTTTGTTGAAGAAGGTCATAGACAGGATGTGACCTGAGAGCTAGACCTGGGCAATGAGAGGCTCCTGACTCTCCTTGGCCCTTGAAATGTACATTCCAGCCACTTTTCCTACACTAGAAGCTGTTCCAAGGATGCAACAGTGCAAATAAATGGTTAAGACTGGCAGACGGGTGCAGATCTGTTCTTCTTGCAGCCACTCAAGACGAACTCATCTGTAAATTCTCTTGTTTATTAATCCTGCTAATCTGAAGTGGCTGCCTCTTTCTCCTGTCTTCTCTCTCAGGAGATAGGCCAGTTTGGAATTTCACCTGGGAAGCTCCCTGAGGATTTAAACCAACAGCTTCTGTTTCAATGCTTTTTTTTTTTTTCTTTCTCAAGGCTAACAGTTGCTTAGAGACTACTTCGAAACCCCAAGGCACTGGATAAGGACAATTAACAAAGAACTCCTGGGAGTGAGGTCCACTGCACAAATCATCTGATTTGCTGAGCTGCTTCTGGATGTGGGTTACAAGTCCTGGTAAATGAACATCCTTTGTTACAACGCTACCTCCACTAATTGTTGAGGGTGGGGGGTGGGGCACATACTGCACATACTGCAGCCAGACAGCAGTAAGGCTGGAGCAAATGAGATTCTTCTTCAGATATTAAAAGCCCCTGTGTTGTAAATGATGATAATAATGTCACCATCTCTTTCACAGAAAGCACTTTCATTAAGAGCTACGTTTTAATTTCAACATATTTGCATGAATTCATTTGGGTAGTGGTAGGGGGTGGCGTTTAATAACGATTTTTCATCTTCCATGAACTTGCCAGGTGTTTCAGTTAGGAAGTTTATAAACGCGCCCACCCCTTCATCCCCAGAAACCCTGAAAGAAATATCTTCTCAATCACATGTCCCGAATGGGGGCACATTCCCAATAATCACACATCTGGTAAGAAGTAGTGAATCTGTTTCCTGAGTTGACATACCCAGAGGAAATCGACTTTTTTTCCTCTGAGGAGTAAAACGAAGATGACTTCCCTCTCCTCTAAGTATTTTCCCAATTCTTAGGAAATAGGCTCGGACAGTATTCCAGGGGACACTGACAGCCGTGGCAGGTGGGAGCAGAAAGGGAATTCAGTTGAGGCAAAGCTTACAGGGCTTCAGGTTTGAATCTGGCAAATAAGCCAGGCAGAGTGGATTAGGTCTCCTTCTTCCCAAAGCCATTCCCTGCACTCTCTTTGTCACAAACAGGGGGCAGTCTCTGTTAATTAAAGCCGGCAGCAGCCTCCAGAGCTGGTCTCCTCTGAGGATCGGACTCAAATGTCCTGGTGACAGGCAATATTTTGCAGAGATTGGAGGCTGCTTCTGAAATGGACTTTTCAGTCTATATTTCGTCTCTTTTGCTAAGCTCTTTTTTTTTTTAAATCAAATTTAGGAATGCCTTCAAACCTCTTTTGCAGGAAGATATCTGTGATCCCGCCTTCTGTCCGGGTCTTGCCCTCAGCCCTCAGCCCTGATGTTTGCTGGGAGGTGTCACACAGGGTGCAGTGGGGTAGGGTGGCAGCAGGCCTGGGATTAGGGGCCCGAGTGCACTGCATGCAGCTCTGCATTTCCCATCTGCTGGCTGTGTGACCTTGGACAAAGCCCTTAACCTCTCTGAGCCTCACCTTCCTGGACTGAAGCAAATGTGTTGGCACAGCCCTTCTCAATTCTGAATTCTCGTGTGAAAATATTCCAAACCCTCTGCACGTCTATCTCAGCCCTGAGTTCCTTTCCTCTCTTAAAGACAGGGTGTTGCATGAAAGATCTTAGTTCAGTAAAACGGCCTGTAGGTATTTGGGGGGGCGCTTTCCCAGTGGCTCAGTGGTAAAGAACCCACTTGCCAATGCAGGAGACTGGAGTTTCATCCCTGGTCTAGGAAAAACCCTGGAGGAGGAAATGGCAACCCACTCCCATATTTTTGCCTGGGAAATCCCATGGACAGGAGTCTTTGGGCAAGAGTTGGACATGACTTAGCGACTAAACAACAACATGTTTTCAAAGTGTTTCCCACATCCACATTGTTCTAGATGCTGGGGGACTCTTGCCAGAGTCAAAGACTTTTCTGGCCTGGGCTTTATATTTCAATGTAGTCTGACAGTAAAAAAAAAAAAAAAAAATAATAATATACTGCCAGCTGGATGGAGAGTGTGGAGGCCTATTTCAGAAAGGCGCTACCTGCAGTGGCTAGAATACAGGCTCCTGAGTCAGATTTCTTGGGTCAAATGTCAACAGCAGCACTTCTTTGCTATGTTTCCTTGGGCACCTGGTTTAATTGCTTTGGGCCTCAGTCTCTCCCTCTGTTGTGTGGGCTTGGAAAGATTACCTAACAGGGGGAGTTAAATGAGATCAGTCACTCAATGGTTCAGCAGATATTCCCAGATTGTCTGCTAGAGGCGAGGCACTGCTTTAAGCATCGTGAGGAGGTGATTTTACACAAGCAAGCTTAGTGGGTATGTTACAGGCACCGGATAAATGTCAGCTGTGGTCAGCTCACACACCAATGCCTGCATTTGCAGAGACTCATACAGTGGTGGTGGGTGTGGGTGGACACAGCTGTGGGTGGATGCTGTCTTGTTTTGGGGATCTTGTTCTGATGAACAGGAGGAGTTCAGACTATGCAGTCTCATGCCTTGTCCTGAGGGTTTTGGGATATAACACAGTTCATAATTCATTGATTCTTCCAGGGCTGGTTCACTCCTGGATATGGCTCTATCAATATGGCCCTGGTGTGTTTTTGCTGGAATCGGGTCATTCTCTGCTAGTCTTTAGCGGGAGAGCGTAGGTGACCATTTCTTCAAAGAGAAGGCTTCTTCAAAGCCGAACCCCTTCTCATGGTGAGAAAATTTGCAAACCAGTCCCATTAAAACCCCATGATTTTTCAGTTAAGGAGACCCCCACCTTAGTATGTCACCTTCTCTGTGGCCCAAGCTCTTGATTCTTCGGAAATGCCCTGAGAAGCCCTTGACTGCAGCCACATTGAGAAGAGGGGTGGTGGAAACATTTGCCTGCAAATCGCCTAGCCGACTGCAAAGTGTATACTTAGTTAATGCAATTAAAAAACAAAACGCAGGGGCGTGTGGGGATCTAAATTTGGTGTAGCAGCTTTGGTACAATTCCTGTTTTAGGGGCTCCTGGAGTCAAATTCAAGCCGAGGAGAGGAAGAAGTGGGAGAAATGGGAGAGGGCCGACGGCTGGCTGGAATCGGCTGATGTGAGCTAGGGCAGATTTGGAAACACTGACGACGGGAGACTTGGAGCCGAGGAAGCAAGGCCGGGTTCGGCAGCTCCGGTGAGGATATCCAGGGTGGTGGTGGTGGGAGTCGGTGGGGACAGGGGCCAGCCAGCTCTCGGAGAACTATGCGCGAGGGCTGCAGGTACCGGAGGGCGGCCGAGGCTGGGCGCCCAGGCCTTGTGCTGCACCAGATCAGGGCGCGCAGAGGCGGCGCCGCGGTGTGGCCCTCCTGTGGAGCGCGGGGAAGGCGGCCTCGGCGAAGAGGGATCAAGTGGCAGGTCCAGGGGCCTGGGAGAGCGTCCCAGGGAAAGACCTGGGCCAGGTCATCGCCTCACCTTCCCTGCGTTTCTTTGACTTTATTTCATCCCGAGCCCCTCTCCTCGGGGTGCCTACGCCGGGCCCAGGCTCCCTCCCAGCTCTACCTTGGTCCTCGCCTGGGCCCCGGGAGTCCACCCAGCCGGGGGTTGGGGGGTGGGGAGCCTCGAGTTGGAGGGCATGGCCCGGGAAAGGGCCATGCTGCCCCCGGGCACCTGGGAGGAACGATCCTGATCAGATCGCGCCCCACTCCGTCTTGGAGTGGAAGCCACCTGGTCTGTCCCTCAACCCTTCGAGACACCTCTTTCCCTGGTGGGCCGACTCGACCCGCCGCTCTCTCGCACGCACCCGGGAAAAAGCCACGGGCGGAGCCGCCTCCGCGCCCCGAACAGGTCGGAGCCGAGGCTCCAGCCCAGTGAGGGCGCGGGAGGTCCCGCCGCCGTCCCCCACCTGCCGGGAAATCCGAGCTTTGCCTTCAGCCACTGCGGCTGCCGGAGCTCGCTCCCGTCCGCCAGCCAGCCCGGCTCAGCTCCGCACGCCCCCCGCCTGGCTCCCGCCCGCCCGCCCGCCGGAGTCACCTCTCCCGCGCCCCCGCCCCTCTCGAGCTCGCTCCCGCCCCCTCCTCGCCGCGCCTCCTCTGCCCGCCCTCCTCCCCCTCCCCCTTCCCTCCTGCCCTCCCTTCATTCCACAAGTGTCGCTTCGCTCTCTCCCGCGCACTTGGCGAGCTGGAGAGGTGAGCAGGGATCCTGCGAGCGGGAGCGGGGCGGCGAGTCCCGAGCCGCCGGTCGAGGGGAGGCGCGCACCGCCCGACTCGCCCTTGCTCTCCGGCCCCCGCCTCCCCCGGGAGCCAGCCGGACCTGCACCCCGCGCTGGCCCCCGTTCCTCCTCCCCCGCCCGGCCCGGCGCGCTCCTCCCCGGCCGGCCCCTCGGCGCGCGGCGCGCTGGAGGCGAACGCGGGCTGAGCCGAGCGCAGTGGCCGCCGACCACCGAGCGCCCCGCGCCGCTCCCTGCATGTGCGGCCCGCGGCGGCTCGCAGCCCCCGGCAGCAGCCTCGGCAGCTTCGGCCGCGCCTCGAAAGGCGGCTGCAGCGGCTCCAGCGGCGGCCGAGTAGCCGAGCCCGGGCTGGGAGACACGATGCGCCGCGTCCTCCGGCTGCTCCTCGGCTGCTTCCTCACCGAGCTGTGCGCCCGCGTGTGCCGGGCGCAGGAGCGAGCGGGGCACGGGCAGCTGGCGCAGCTGGGCGGCGTGGTGGTGCTGACAGGGGGCAACCGCTCTGGGGCCGCCTCCGGAGAGGTCGGCGAGGGCGTGGGGGTCTCGGACGCGCCCCCGACTCGGGCGCCCACGCCGGACTTCTGCCGGGGCTACTTCGATGTCATGGGCCAGTGGGACCCGCCGTTCAACTGCAGCTCGGGCGACTTCATCTTTTGCTGCGGGACTTGTGGCTTCCGGTTCTGCTGCACGTTTAAGAAGCGGCGACTGAATCAGAGCACCTGCACCAACTACGACACTCCGCTCTGGCTCAACACCGGCAAACCCCCCGCGCGCAAGGACGACCCCCTGCACGACCCCACCAAGGACAAGACCAACCTGATCGTTTACATCATCTGCGGGGTGGTGGCCGTCATGGTGCTCGTGGGCATCTTCACCAAGCTGGGGCTGGAGAAAGCGCACCGGCCCCAAAGGGAGCACATGTCCAGGTGGGCTGCCGCCCCCCCGCCCCCCGACTCCCCGGGCGCCGCTCTTCCCCCCTCTCCTCCCTTCTCCACCTTCCCGGAGGCAATGGCGCTCCCCCTCCAGCCCGGCCTCTCCCGCAGGGGAATGTCACCCGGGCAGGCAACTTGGGCTGGGAGTGCAGAGAGGGGACGGGGAGTTCAGCACAGGTGTGGATGTGAGAGTGTGTATGTGGATTAGGGGTGTCTTCCCCCCGCCACCCCCTCTCTCTTGCCGCCCCCTCCCGCCGAGTATTGCAGCGGTCTTGAGACACACAGCCTGAGAGCCCGTGCCTTTGGAGTCTTGGGTTTTGGGGGGTGGGGGGTCCAGCCTTCGGATTCCGCATACTACCCTCTAGGTAAACAGGGGCCGGCGAGCCCGAAAGGGAAGAGGGGCGTGTGTGAGCCCGCGCGCGCGTGTGTGCGGGGTGGGAGGGAGGGAGGGAGGCAAGGAGTGTGTGCCGCCTGCAACTCGTACGACTCGCGAAAATGTGGCGAGGGAGGTGGAGAGTGCGGGGAGGGCGAGAACAAAAGCTTTGCTCGGAGCGGCCGCCTCGCTTTCCGCCGAGCTGCCAGGTCCCTGGAATTGGGACCTCGCCCCCCCTACCCCCTCATCACCCCCTCGTCCCTCTCTCCAGCCGCCTCCTCTTCCTGCCGGGGGCAGCGACCTCAGCCGTAGCGCTGCGCCCTTTGAGCGGGCTGGTGTGGCCTCCCAGGGCCGGGGGCCCCCTCCCAGCGTGCCTTCACCTCCCCAGACATCCTGATTCGTCAACTTTCCCTTTTGCCTTATTCATTATGCAAGTCCCAGCACGAGCAAGTCGCAGCAGATGGGAGAAGGCATTTGGGGATTAATGGAGCTATTTGCCTTTTTTTTTTTCCCCCGAGTGTCTAAATCGATTCGCACAACCCAGTAACTTTGGAGGCTAAAGACGCAGACGGGAGGATGCAACCCCGGCCGGGGAGAGGCCAGGGGTTGGTGTGGGGTCCCGGCTGGGGTGAAGAGGGTTGGGGGAGGGTGCTGAAGAGAGCGGAATCGCCTGCACACAGCGGATGACTGGGGAACAAGGTTTATTCTCTTCCCGTATACGCGCAACAGAGTCGCCATGTGTTCCCCCACCCCCAAACACACACACACACACACACACACACACACACACACACACACACACACCCCCGCACCTCCGGCTGCCTGTGCGCGCGCGTGTGTCTGCACGCGCTCCGTGTGCCTGCCTAAAAATCTCAACAAAGAGACCCACCAAAAATAGACGAGGAACATCACCACCACCTCACTAGTAATTATTTTCTATTTATATGTAGATTATCAGATGATTCCCCCACCCCCCACCCCATTCCCCACCCCAAGGGAAGAATTTGGGGGAAGACAGAGGTGAGAAGTTCCTCTCGGTTTGGGTTAGCAGGGAGGTGTGGATGGATGGTGGGATCAAGAGGCACAGAACCACACCCCCCACCCCCCAGGGGTTTCGAGAAAGCCTGACCTACCAAAAGAGTCAAATGCAGGCCCCCGCCCACCTCCTGCCCCCGCAAGGTGCCCGATCGCCAACCCCACGGGCCAGTGGTTTCACGTCCCCCCGCTGTCCTCGCCAAGGGTCTAGTGTTGCGAGCGAGACTCGGAAGCAGGGTTGCGGCAGCGACTGTTGCCTCGGTAGGGAAATTCACCCAGGGATGGGTAGGGTGCCTGGCAGATTTCGACTTAATTCCTCTTCTGAAATCTCCTTGGAGCCTTTGCCTTGCAAACCGGGGCTTCGGGAGCTCTCCTCCTGGTTCGGTTGGGATGGGGGTGGAGAGGCAGGAGGAGGCAGGTGGGAAGCTGGGGAGGAGCACTAACCTTTGGGCAACTGTTGGAGAAACTTCCTGGTCCTGCCCCCTTGCATCTCTGTTTACTCCAGCCCAGCGGGCTGCAGCCACATTCCTCTACTGGTACCGGGAAGGGTCTCCTTGGAGGTGGAATCTAGCGGGTATCCAGTCCTGGGGTTGCAAAGCCCCAACACAGGCTCTCCTTGCATATATTTTGAGAATTCCAGGCTAGAGTAAAGGTACATACTCCTGAAAAGAAAGAGTGCTTGATTTTTACTGATGACTCCCAAGATATAATTTTCAACCTTGGCTGATGTTTAGGGTGACCTGGAATGCTTTTTTAAAAAAACTCTGTTGCCAGGGGCCCCACGCTAGATGGTTCAAATCAGAATCTCTAGGGTGGGGTCTGTGCATCTATACTTCTGCATATCTCTCCAGGCTTTATGGTGTTCAGTCAGTCACTATCCAGAAAAACGAAGTAACAATTGCTGAGCACAGTTCTAGGTGCCAGGCACTGTACTAGGGATATGTGTGTGTCTGTGTGTGTGTATGTGTGTGTAAACATAATTTAGTTTGCCCAGGGATGAGACAGGTGCTAATTCTCTATTACATAGGAGCAAATCATAGCTGAGGTTGGTAGCTTGCTCAAGGTCACACAGAAAATTGCGCATTCCTTACTCCCTTGGTTTCAGCTGTGTCTGGGGCAGATGTTTTCAGGTTGAGTGAGCATCAGAATTTGAGGAGCTTCCTAAAATGCACAGTCTTGCACTTGATCCAGAGAGATTCTAAATCCATCCATCTGGGCCTCAGAAGTCTGCATTTTTACCACCTCCCTGAACGGCTTGTGTAAAGTGGTCCACACTTGACTTGGGAACATTTTCCCGGATGGAGGGTGGATGGATTCATTCAGTGTGACTCTTACTGACATTCTGTTGTTGGTTCTCCCCATTTGTGTAGCCTTTGGGTGTATTTCTATGGTGCTGGGGGCTGCCGCAAGTACTCACCAAGTGCATCCTGCTTTACTGATGCAGTTAAACAGTTCATATCCCAGCCATGGCTCATTCGCTTTTGCCGGCATGGACCATAGGATGTTTGGCTGGGTCCAGTACGCCAAACTCTGCGTCAGAGAGACTGTACGGCGGCTTTCAGGTGAAATTAACCTGCTGGCTGCAGCCTCTTCATTTATTTTGTCCCGAGCTGCGGGGTCACTGGGGTGGGAAGTTTGTTCTTACCTCCCCTGAGGGTACCTTCTCCTCAAAGACTCACAGCATGTGCTGCTCCCACATCACACCATTGACTGCTCCTAGTGACCGGTGTGCTTGTGTTTGATGAGGTCAGTTTCCAGGCTCAGAGGCCTGGGCACATCGCCTACTTCCTTCTGCGCTGATTAGGACTGAAAACGGGGAGAGACAGCCATTCCAGAATGTGTGCAGGGCTGGCCTGTGATGTGGAGAAAACTGTATAGATGCTTCTACAGCAGATATAACCACAGCCACATTCATCCACTATTTATTGGAAGAAGTGACCACAAATGGTGGGTACCAAATGGTCCCAAACCATGCGGACCTATTTATTTGATCTGCAACATATTTCTATGTCTGTATTCTTATTTTTGGGCTTTCCAGGTGGCTCAGTGGGTAAAGAATTCACCAGCAACGCAGCAGATGCATGAGACAAGGGTATGTTCCCTGGGTCTGGAAGGTTCCTTGGAGGAGGGCATGGCAGCACACTGCAGTATCCTTGCCTGGAGAATCCCATGGACGGAGGAGCCTGGGGGACTAGAGTTCATAGGGTCCCAAAGAGTCAGACGCAACTGAAGCGATTGAGCCTGCACGCATGAATTCTTAAGTTGTTCCAAATTTGTTATTGGAAACATTTTAAACAAACAGAAAACTTGAAAGAAGAATAAACATAAATGCCAGTAGATCTTTCATCTAGAGCAGGGTTTCCTCCCCTTGGCACTCTTGACATCTGGGGCTTGATTGTTCTCTGCTGTGGGAGGCAGTCCGGTACATTGCTGGCTGTTTGGCAGCATCTCAAGACTCTGCCCCCTTAGGTGCAGGTGGCCCCCACACGCAATTAAAATGTCCTCAGACATCACCAAAAGTCATCCAGGAGCAGAGTCACTCCCAGTCAAAACTGTTCATTTAGATTGAATAGTTATTAGTACTTTGTCACGTTTGCTTTATGGCTATCTCTCTCTCCCTCTTCCTGCTTTCCTTCCTTCCTTTTTCCTTCCCCCCCTCCTTCCCTTTCTTCCTCTCTTTTTCCTTTTTTTTTTTTTTTTTGGCTGGAGCAGTTGAAAATAAGTTGCAGACATGACACTTCATCCCTAAATACTTTAGTGTGGATCTCCTAAGAACAAGGACATTTCTCCCACATAACACAGTTCCAGTATCCTGCCCCCAAAAGGAACAAAAATTCCATACCATCATCAAATAGCCAATCATATTACTGTTTTCCCAGGCATACACCAGAAATGTCTTCTAGAGTTTGGGTTTTCAAACCAGGATTTCGGTCAAGGCTCACTGCTCTTAGCTGTGAAATCTCCTTAGTCTCTATGATGTATGGTGTTTTAAAACCAGCTTAGAACTAATTACCAACATTTAAAAAACTGGGAGGTTTTGCAGAGAAATCCCGATTTTATGATTTCTCTTGAGAAGCCAATAGATTTGGTAACACTGGACCTGTCTTTTCAAGTGGCATCTGTTCCCTTTAGGACCCCCTCAGGTTAATTTCACTAGTCCCCACTCCCCCGCCCCGGCCCCCAGTTCAGTCAGTCATGTTCCCTGCAGTCCCCAGAGAGGTCGTTGGGCTGATCTGAAGAGAAATGGGTTCAAGTCAAATGACTCCAGATTCAGTCCCAGCTCAGCCACTTAATAGTGTGAAATTTTGGGAAATTTGTGGCTCATCTCTGATTCTCAGATTCCTATCTTTAAAAATGGGATGATGAGGGTCCCTATGTCATAGGTCTGTGTGAAGATTCACTGAGATTGAACTTAGAAATCTAGAGCAGGACCTGCCATGGAGTAACTGCTCAGTAACTATTACCCTTTATCATCATCCTTATTAGTGGAATTTTCTCCCCCTTATCTATGGAAGGAGGTGAAGTTGTAGTCTGGAACTCTGTGCCTAGTGTTTGCTCTGCTATTTCTATTTAGCTCTGTGACATTGGCCAAGTCTCGTCACCTCTCTGGACTTGCATTGAATTTTAGCAGGACAGGTGGCAAGTTCAGTAAGTTCTCTTTAGTTATCTATTTAATACATAGTAGTGTATATACGTCCATCCCAATCCATCCCACACCCCCTCATTGGCCTGGCTAATATTCAAGGACACTTGCTGGCTTTGCTATTTTACATAAGCTTGTGTGTAAATTCTCATTTAATTTCATGTCCCATGGAGGTCAGCTTTATGACAATCTGCTTTTCACAGAGGCACAGATTGCTTTTCAAGAGGATGCAAAATCCCTTAGGGAGTGGAGGAGCTGGACTTCAGGCCCAGACAGTCTGAAGCTATGGCACGGGTCCTTGACCATCAGGCTACACTGCCTTGAAGCACTGATATACAGGACTTCAGTCTCTGCCAATCACAGAGAGGTGCTTGATACCCTGCAAATAAAGAGTGCACATGTCAGGGCTGGTTCAAGGAGCCCGAGTCAGATCAAGACTATGGATGTTTTCTGCATCTGCCCCTGGCAGGGCTAGCCCTCTTGGCAAAGGCATTAGGGCAGGAATGCCTGTTTGAAGCTCTTTACATTCGAAGCCAGTAGGGAACGGATGCCATTATCTTGCCCACCTTCAAACAGTCAGAAATCCAAGTGGCAAATTACATAGCGCCATGTCCCATGTGTTTTGCAAACATGCTTCACGAATGCTTGAGTCTCTTGCAAAGAAGTGGCATCAAGTGATAAACGTTCCTGCTGCTCTTGCCTTTTCTCTCTTATTGCAGCTCCCCCCCAACCTGCCATCTCCCTTTTCTTATACATTTATGGTTATCCTGTGGCTTCCACCAGCTTCCCAGGCTGGAGAAGCCCATGAATGCATATGCTGTTGGCCGCAAAAATCTCTAAGTTATTTTTTTAATTTTAGTTTTTAATTGGAGGATAATTGCTTTACAATGTTGTGCTGGTTTCTTCCATTCATCAACATGGATCAGCCATAGGTATACCTACGTCCCCTCCCTCTTGAACCTCCCTCCCACCCCCTCACCGCATCCCAGCCGTGTAGGTTGTCATGGAGCACTGGCCCGAGCTTCCTGCATCATATAGAAAATTCCCACTGGCTATCTAAATTATTTTTCCTTGCAGAATATGTTTTGCTTCTCTTTGGGCACTGAGACCTTGGATTTTAAAAACCAACTTAACTGGAGTCTAATTTGCACCATACAGTATACACATATTATGTGTGGTTTGATGAATTTGGACACATGGCTACACCTGTATAACCACTACCCCAGAAAGTAACCTCATGTCCATTGCCCTCAGATCCTTGAAAAATAAATGATGCTTCTGGTACAAGAAGAAAATCTCAGGAATCCCATTCAAGTGTTTAAAAGTCAGAAAACTGTTCAGACCTTGGAACCCCTGGAGGCTTCGAAGCAAGATGTTGGAACTCTAAGCTCTATTTGGTGATGTTGGCGGTCTTTTATTTATTCACTGTAATTGGAAAGAAAAGGGATGCAGGCTTTCCTTTTCGTTCCTTAGATATGCCATGCTCATTGCTGTCTTGGAGTTGTGTTGGTTTGCCTCAGATTCTCTGGCTGGCCCTTTCTCAGCATTCAGGTCTCAGCTCAGTGTCACCTTGCCTGAGAAGCTGTCCTCGATCCCCTAGGCTTGTTTACCACCCCTCCAGCCCATCACTCAATGTGATTTGCTTCATTTCACATTACAGTCTAAAATGAACTTACTAATGTGCTGGTTTACTAGTTTATCATCTGCCTCCTTCCATTATTGTTCACAGTGAGGAATGCAGTCTTTCCCCATCTGTCACTTGAGTCCTGGTATCGTACCTGGCACATAGGCGTTCTGATGCCTGACATCCTGGTTTACATGACATAAGGTAGCTCCTCCTTCCATCATTTATTTGCTCGTGGATGTAGTCATTCCGTAGGTGTTTATGGAGTACCTATGGTAGATCCGGCACTGGACTGAGAGCTGTGAGACTGCGAGGAACAGTGCAGGCACAGAGCTCACGGTCCACGGCAGGAGATGGGTGATGTACAAGTGAGTAGACACTAAGCTGAACCTTATGAAACTGCCAGTATTCCATCGTCTTTAACTTCAAAAATGGCAGTCTTTCAGCTGTTTGGAACTGGGTTAAGGGATATCGAGGAAAAGTGTAGTTTCTTCAATAAGGTGCCTTTATTAAGTCAGGGTTCTCCAGAGGGACAGAATCTTTAGGAGATCTGTCTATCTAGCTACTTATCTAGAGATTATGCAGACTTGCCACACATGATAATGGAGGCTGGTAGGTACAAAATCTGCAGAGTCAAGGTCCACATTCTTTTTTTTTTTTTTTTACTTTTGTCTGTGCCTCAAAGCATGTGGGATCTTCGTTCCCTGCTGCTGCTGCTGTTGCTAAGTCCCTTCAGTTGTGTCCGACTCTGTGTGACCCCATAGATGGCAGCCCAGTAGGCTCCCCCATCCCTGGGATTCTCCAGGCAAGAACACTGGAGTGGGTTGCCATTTCCTTCTCCAATGCTTGAAAGTGAAGAGTGAAAGGGAAATCGCTCAGTCATGTCTGACTCTTCGCGACCCCAGGGACTGCAGGCTACCAGGCTCCTCCATCCATGGGACTTTCCAGGCAAAAGAGTACTGGAGTGGGGTGCCACTGCCTTCCCTGACCAGGGATCAAACCTATGCTCCCTGCAATGGAAGCATGGAGTCTTAGGCACTAGACCACCAGGGAAGTCCTAAGATCCCAGTTTGAATCTGAAAGCCTATAAGTCACTGTAGAACCATGAGGACCTGATGTCCCAGTCTGAAGACCATCAGACAGGAAAATTCTCTTTCTTGTGGTGGGGGGAATGAGGCTTTGTTCTATTCCAGTCTTCAACAGACTGGATGCGGCTCACCCATGCTGTGGAGGACAATCTGCTTTCCTCAATCTATCAACCTAAATGTTAATTTCATCCAAAAACACACACTCAGAGGCATCCAGAGTAATGTTTGACCAAATCTTTGGTCACCCTGTGGCACCCAGTCAAATTGACACATAAAGTTTACCATCACAATACCTTTAGGATCTTGCTCTTCCGAGCATGGACCAGCGGTCTCTCCATCACCTGGCCCGAAATCTCAGGGCCTGCTGCAGAAATCTTGAATCAGAATCTGCATCCTAACAAGAACCCTTGGGTAATCCGTGTGCACATTCAAGTTTGAGAAGCACTCAGAGTGTGTGCTACACATAAATACTAGTTCCTTGGGCATTAGTTTGGTTTGTAGTACATAGTTGGTTCTTTCCACTAATTCACTAAATTAAAAAAACACACACATCCCTATTTGTAACATGGTTTTCAGTATACACCTCAATATATGGCCTTCCCTGATGGTTCAGATGGTAAAGAATCTGACTCCAATGCAGGAGACCCAGGTTCAGTCTCTGGGTTGGGGAAGATCCCCTGGAGAGGGAAATGGCAACCCACTCCAGTATTCTTGCCTGGAGAACTTCATGGACAGAGGAGCCTGGCAGGCCACAGTTCATAGGGTCCCAAAGAGTTGGACATGACTGAGTGACTAATTTATACAATATATGCACATACTAGCAAACAGTTATTAGGTACTCTATAGCGTTTATTATTTTTAAATTTTTATTGAAAGATAGTTGACTTACAATGTTGTATTAATTTCTACGGGAAAGTGATTCAGTTATATATATTCTTTTTCATTATGGCTTATCACTCAGAGAAGGCAATGGCACTCAACTCTAGTACTCTTTTGCCTGGAAAATACCATGGATGGAGGAGCCTGGCAGGCTTCAGTCCATGGGGTTGCTAAGAGTCGGACACGACTGAACGACTTCACTTTGACTTTCATTTTCATGCACTGAAGAAGGAAATGGCAACCCATTCCAGTGTTCTTGCCTAGAGAATCCCAGGGACGGGGAGCCTGGTGGGCTGCTATCTATGGGTCGCACAGAGTCGGACATGACTGAAGCGACTTAGCAGTAGCAGCAGCATGGCTTATCACAGGATATTGAATACAGTTTCCTGTGTTATCGTTGTTCAGTTGCTAAGTCATGTCTGGTTCTTTGTGACCCCACGAACTGCAGCACGCCAGGCTTCCCTGTCCTTCACTGTCTCCTGGAGTTTGCTCAAACTCATGTCCATTGAGTCAATGATGCTATCCAACAATCTCATCCTCTGCTGCCCCTTCTCATTTTGCCTTCAGTCTTTCCCAGCATTAAGGTCTTTTCCAATAAGTCAGTTAATCACATCAGGTGACCAAAGTATTGGAGCTTCAGCTTCAGCATCAGTCCTTCCAATGAATATTTAGGGTTGGTTTCCTTTAGGAGTGACTGTTTTGATCTCCTTGCAGTCCAAGGGATTCTCAAGAGTCTTCTCTAGCACCACAATTCAAAAGCATCAGTTCTTTCCCACTTGCCTTCTTTATGGTCCATCTCACATCCAAACATGATTACTGGACAGTCCATAGCTTTGACTACATGGATCTTTGTCAGCAAAGTGATGTCTCTGCTTTTTAATACCCTGTCTAGGTTTGTTATAACTTTTCTTCCAAGGAGCAAGCATCTTTGAATTTCGTGACTGCAGTCCCTGTTGCAGTGATTTTGGAGCCCAAGAAAATATCACTGTTTCCCCACCTATTTGCCATGAAGTGATGGGACTGGATGCCGTGATCTTCATTTTTTGTATGTTGTGCTATGTAATAGGACATTGTTGTTTAGATAGACTCTAAAGCATACATAAGAGCAGGTATATGAAACAGAACTGAAGGCAAAGCAAATATTTATAATTTGTTGCCAATGGTGATGACTTTGTGTAGTAACACACTAATGTGTGTTGAGGATGAAGCTCATCATTCATACATAGATCCATATTTTGAATATTCTTCATGAGAGTTAGAATTATTTTTGGCTGATTTCATTTTGATCTGAATAGGCCATCATTTCTTTTAACCTTGTGAGTCGCTGTTGAAGAGGAGAGGGGCCATTCTATCATTTTCCTGTCCTTGTTTCGTCAGGATTGTCTCCAGGCTGTGGTTTTGTGATGAAGGAATACTCTTAAGCCCCATGTCCACCTAGTGATGGTTAGCTTGGTACAACTAGATTCTTGCACATCCCTTTGGGGGTGGATATAACTACAGCACAGCTGATGCGCCCTAAAGATGATGCCACTGACAAGGTTGGCACCTTGGTCCAAGGTTCTTGATTCTCACCATCTGACATGGGTGTTCCAAGTGAGGGCTCCAGCCTTGGTTCACACATTTATTTCTTAATTTTAATGACTAAAGACCATACACAGAAGTTGTCATATCCCGCCCCCCCGTTGCCAAACTATATTAGGCATTCCCCAAGTGAGTAGACCACATCTTGAAGACACCTTGTCCAGGATACAGAGGCTAAGAATCCCTGTCCTCATGCCTCCTCTGGGAAGGGCTGCCTTGGGGAAAAGTATCCTTGACTTTCTGGTGAATTTCATGAATTTTGGCACTCAGCAGGAGCCAGAGAATCTGCTGGTGGCAGTGCTGGCCGAATTCATGGATAGCTACCCTAATCATTTACTTTGTTATCCTCTTGAAAGTTCAAATATTTTGAAATTTTGGAGAGAAATCTTTAGAGAATGTGGTGAGAACTCTGGCCTCCTTTTTTTTTTTTTTTTAACTTGATAGTGTCTCAATCTGCCTTTATTTTTATTTGCTTATTTTATTATTTTGGCTGCAGTGGGTCTTCATTGTGGTGTGTGGGCCCTTCATTGTAGACTGTGGGCTTCAAAGCTGTGGTACGGGCTTAGTTGCCCCTTGGCATGGAAGGTTTTAGTTTCCCGACTAGGGATCAAGCCCTGTATTGGAAGACAGATTCACTGGATGGCCAGTGAAATCCCAAACTATGGCTTCTTGTTCAGGAAAAATGCACAAATAAAATTTTTGTTCAATTCTAGAGAGGTTCAGAGATCCTCTGAAGTTCGGTAAAGAACCTATGTATCTATTTATTTTTATTTTAATATATTTCTTAAAATTTTTTTAAACTGGAGGATAATTGCTTTACAGTGTGTTGGTTTCTACCATTGATCAATATGAATCAGCATACGGCAACCTCTCATTAGCTATTGTTTTACATATGGTACCGTATATATCTCAGTGTTGCCCTCTCAGTTCATCCCACCCTCTCCTGACCTCACTGTGTCCATAAGTCTGTTCTCTATGTCTGGGTCTCTGTTCCTGTCCTGCAACTAGGAAAGAACATGTTTAGAAGTGAAGAAAAGGCGAATTAGGTTTGAGAGACGTCTGTCTTGTGTTTCAAACATTTCTTTCCTGCAGCCCCTTTCAAATTTCAGGTTCTGCTTACTGTGCAGGGTCGGAAGGAGCTTAAACAATGATTTCAAAGACATTCAGGTTTGTATCTTAGTCCCTCCACTGATTAGCTGGGTTAACTTGGGCGTGTGTGCGTGCATGCTAAGTTGCTTCAGTCGTGTCCAACTCTTTGCTGCCTGATAGACTGTAGCCTGACAGGGAGGTCTTTTAAAAATATTTATTTATTTATTTGGTTGTGCCAAGTCTTAGTTGCAGCATGTGGGATCTAGTTTCCTGACCAGGGATCAAACCCAGGCCTCCTGAATTGGGAGCTTGGAATGTTAGCCACTGGACTACCAGGGAGTCCCACTGGGCAGTCTTCTTGCTCTGGAGAATGGGTATAGTAATCCACACCTTGTAACGCTCTCCCACTTGTTGGCTGCAGTTTAGCTTTATTAGCCTTCTTGTCCCTCAGATCTGAACTCCTCCATGCCTCAGGGTCTCTGCACTTGCTGACTCCTCTGACTGGAATGTTCTTTCATCCTCTTTATGGCAGTAACACCTCACCGTTCAGGGGTCGGCTCAGATGCCTCCTCAGGAAGGCTTTTTCCTGATCAGCCAATCTGTCAGTTTATTTTGGACTTTTTTTTTTTTTTTTTTTTTTTAAGTATTCAATGCAGTGGTTTGTACTATATTGAGAAAGTTGAGGCACCATCACCACGGTCTAATTCTAGAACATTTTCATCACCCTAAAAAGAAACCCCTCCCTCATTAGCAGTGAATTCCCATTTCCTCTCCCACACCCCCTGGCCCCGGCAACCACTAATCTGCTGTCTGTATGGATTTTCCCATTCTGAACATTTCAAGTAAGTGGAATCACTTCACCTCTCTGAGTCTTTGTTGACTCATCTGCAAAGAAGGAGTAATAACCCTCATGATGTGTTTATGTGCTGCCTAATTGAATTAAGGCAAGTCAAGTGACTAGCATAGTGCCTGGCTTATGGGAAGTACCCAATAAATGTTACTTATTGTTACTAATACTGGGCCGTAGCTGTACCTGAAGTGTTGGTATCTAGGGTTAGCAAGAGTGCTGTGCTGTGCTCAGTTGTGTCCAGCTCTTTGTGACCCCATGGACTGTGGCCCACCAGCCTCCTCTGGTCCATGGGATTTCCCAGGCAAAGATACTGGAGCGGGTTGCCATTTTTCTCCTCCAGGGGATCTTCTTGATCCAGGGATCAAACCCATGTCTCTTTGGCAAACATATTCTTTACCACTAGCGCCACCTGGAAATAAACTTTTTTTTTTTAAATTATTAGGATTAGTTATAAAGGGGGACTAAACTTGTTGGGTGCAGACATATTACATATATTTATCATTTAATCCTCTCAATAACTCTATAAAGTGGGTAACACTGCTATTACATCAGTAACATGAGAGGTGTATGAATTCTTCTGCAGGAGATCCTTACGTAATCTCTAATTGCAGTGATCTTCTTTACTTATGTCTTTTTCCCCTCCACTCTAAGTAAATGGCAGCTCCATGGAGAAAGGGGTCTTGTCTTTTGTTCATAAGCCCAAAGCCCTGGTAGCTCAGATGGTAAAGAATCCTCCACCTGCAACGTGGGAGACCTGGGTTTGATCCCTGGGTGGGAAGATCCCCTGGAGTAGGAAATGACAACCTACTTCAGTATTCTTGCCTGGAGAATTCCATGGATAGAGGAGCCTGGTGGGCTCCATTTCATGGGGTCACAAGGAGTTGGACATGAATGAGCCACTTTCAATTTTTAAGAATAAGTAGGTGCTAGTCATTGTTTTGAATGAATCAATTTAAACTTTCTTTCCTTTCAGGGCCCTTGCAGACGTCATGAGGCCACAGGGCCACTGCAACACTGACCACATGGAGAGAGATCTCAACATTGTGGTCCACGTCCAGCATTATGAGAACATGGATACCAGAACCCCCATAAATAATCTTCGTAAGTATATCTCTGCCATCCAGTTCCAGTCCCATGGGGTGACCCAAGCAGTGGTCACACCTCCAGGTTTCATGGTGTGTGTTTGGGTTTATGAGGAGCTTCTCTTTGTTGACTAAGAAGTTTTTTTTTTTTTTTTTTAATCTCTTCTAGATCTAACTGTGGGTGGCATCCTCAGATTTCACTTTGTTTCTCCATTAAAGAGTCATCTATGTGGTGGGTTTCTCATGGTTGGTTCTCCTGTTAACAGGCCACTTTGGAGGTTCATCTTGATCATATGTTAACTAATAGCCCTTTTGGCTGGTCATCATGGTTAGGTACTTAGCTAACCAAAGGATTACTTGGTTGGTTCATCCTAGATAGTAAATCTGTTAGCCAATAACCTATTTTGTTGGTTTATCTCGATTGGGTAATTTGTTAACCAATGGTTCATTTGCTTATCTGTCTACCTTGTGAGGCAGACCAGTTGTCACTTTCAGGTTTCAGCTAACAGATACTGGTTTAGAAGAATTAGATTTATTTTTCATGAAACCAGAGTTTCATAAACATAATCCACAAACTCTGTGTGGTGTGTGTGTGTGTATACCTGTGCATGTATGTGGGGGCTTTTGAATCGTGGTTGTATTAGTTTGGGTGTGTACCTGTGATTCAACAGAAGCAAATTGTTCTGTTGTTCTCCCAGGGGAAAAAAAGTTGCATTTGCTATTGTGTTTCAGTAGGTATTCTTTAGCTGACAGAGCGTACCTGGTAATCTTAGCGTAGTCCCAGAGATTTTCTTTCCTTTCAAAGGTCAGTATATACAATATATATTATGGAGCTGATGTACTGACTATAGAGACTGGGGAAAAATAAGATTGTTTGTTTTTACTATCATGGTTATTCCTAGCAATTATGTTTTCAAGTAAGCGCCACATTAAAGTAATGTGTAGGGCTTGGTTTAAAATAATAAAAGCCAGAAAATTTAAAGGATGCATTTAGTTGTAGCTGGAGGTTTTTTAAAAACAGAAACAGTTCTGGCATTTTTGCACATTTTTCTAGTCTGGGTCACCTTTGCTAAAGTTCTACCAGAAACAGCATTGGTGTTTTATTTGCTGAATCATAGTTTTGCACTGTTTGGCTGCAAATTTTCATGCTCAACGGGTAGAGGAGTAAGTCTGTGGAATTTGACATTGGTGATGCAAATTATCTGATTCTGCATGGTGATAATTGCTCATGGCCTTGGAAATGTTGTAGTATATTTGCAAAGTTGATGTGTACGTGGTTTGAAATGGGTTACTAAGTAGAAAGTCTTAAGTTCCATTCTATTAAATAACTTGACATTATTTATGAACTGGATCAGAAAAATGATATGAGAAATAGCCACATGTTAGAGCAAAATACACAGTCACTGGAAGTTTTATGACCAAATCTCACAGCCCCGAAAGGCATGGTGAATCACGCCAACTCTGATATAGCAATTGTTGCATCCAATTCTGGCTTTGATGGAAATGAGCACATCCTCTTTCAGAATGCAGTGGAAAATAAGTTGAACCTAGGTGTATATGAGTCCTAAATATCATAAGCAAGTGAATATGACGATGAAGTAGAGAAAGCTGAAATGGTTTTGAGTCCCTGGCTATAAAAAGGTGGCTGTTGAAAGTTTCTCATTTGAAGTTTCAATTTCTAGGATGATTTTGAATCGGCTCTTGAGTGGAATAACAAACTCATTGAAGTCACGCAAATTACACCACTCCGTCAGGCAAAAGGGCAGGCAACCTTAATGAATCTTGCTTTAGTAAGGGATCTTTGTTTAAAGTGGTACTGAAAATATATTGTGGTTCAGAGATGGGTCTCTAGGTACTGAGTATTTCAGAAGTCTCCTGTGACTGACTAACTTGTTTATTTATGAGTCTTGCTTTTAGTCTATATTTGTGTTTCAGTAATCAGTGATCTTTTATATCAAGGAAAAAAATATGTCTTGTAATATTTTACTGGGTGGAATTGCACCAGAGCTTTCCTGACAAACTGCAGGGGAGAATTCTAGGTACAATGTCACAAACATTACATTCTCCTAGAAATTACCATAGATATTAATTTTATGTAGTTCTGCTAAGTTGGTTCCATCCTTATTTCCAAGTATTTTTTTTTTTTTTGGAATATCTAGAAAATAAGAGCATATAGCTTTTCTACAGGTTTACATTAATGAGTTTAATTTAAATAACAAATTAATTCAGTAGTTGGTAGTGATAATATTTACTTGTAATGAAGTGTTTGTCTTTTATTGATTTACAGGAGCTCTTTACTTATTATGGACACATGGGGAAAATGATGTGTTCAAAAGAAATAATGATTTGTGGAGTTCACTGAAAAGATAAGAGCTAGGTGACTGACATTATCAGTTATTAAAGGTTCAAGAAGCCACACAGTCTCCAGAGCCCACTCACTAACAGAGAACTAGGAGAGAAGGAATCTTGTCTGAAAATCAGAAAGTAAGACCAGCTCTTGGTGCCAGAATTAGAATGCCACTACGGAATACAGTGGCATAGGAAATGGTAACCTACTCTAGTATTCTTGCCTGGAAAATTCCATGCACAGAGGAACCTGGTGGGCTACAGTCCATGGGGTCACAAAGAATCTGGACATTATGGGAGCTACAAAGATTTACCCTTACAAAAAGTAGGAAGATGCATCTATTTGTGATCAACAAGAGGGGCGCATTGTGCCATTTATAGGGTGTTCTTCACTAAATAGTCACGTTATGAGATTTGATTGAAGTTCCAACTTAAATGTTACTTTTATCTCTGTTTGGTGACCCACTTGACATTGCTTTAAGAGAATAATCATCCTCTCCTCTTGATACTAACACTAGATCACTTTCTGCACTTTTCCTTATGCTTCAAACACTAAGAGAACCAGCAGTCGGTCTAGAAACCTGGATATTTGGAAGGAAGGGAGTCAGGAAGGACTAGAGTGAATGCAAATAGGGAGGAAAAGGCTTCAATATTGGGAAAATTTTTTTGCCAACCTTTATCGGTTTCCTATGGTTTATTTTTCCTGTGATACAGGCAGGACTCGCCTTTTTTTTATCTTCCAGCAGATGCTGTTCAGGGTCTTTTCAGGCATTCAGTGTTATTGCCTAAAAATATTTAGTCTGATAATCATAAGGGCTTGGACCTCTTTGATTAACAGGATGTAGATTCAGATGAGAGTGATTTTCTGCAAAAGCTCCTCGGCTTCTGCGTAATTACAGTTTGCTTTTGAAGGCGCATTTTGTTCTCAAGTGCTGTGAACGTGCGCTGTCTCCCCACCCCAGCCGCCCTGTTTGCCAGTGACACCCCCCCCAACCCCACCTTCTGAGAGTCCAGGGTAAACGTCGGCTTCTTTTACTGTCAAGATTGTGAGGTTTGAGTGAGGGACTGCGGGACCAAACACAACCGGGATCAACATCTCTCGATTTGTGTTAAAAGCACACTTCTTTTGTAATGAAGTTTTAATTTGGGAATAATTTTATATTTATAGGAAAGTGGCAAAGGTGATAGTACACAGAGTCCTCACCCACTTGCCCCTGATGTGAGCATCTTACATGACTCTGGTACTCCGTAGTTATATGTCAAAACTAAGAAGTGAATATTCGTACATTATTTTTAGCCAAATGGTAGGTATTGTTTGACTCTCGCTAGTTTCTTCTCTGATGTCCCTTTTCTGCTCCAGGATTCAATCCAGAACACTATGTTATAGTTATTGCAGCTGACTTGATAGTAGAATTTTGGTTGTGCAATATTGTTTAACGATGTGGCAAAGGCTGGAAACAACATGAAATAAGTCAGTGGCAATTACACAGCCTTTATTGCCACTGTATAAAGTGTTGCCTAATGTCTGTGAAAACCTCGCGTAAAGTTATGCACCTGCTCAGGGTTGGAATGGAGCCAGCTGATGTCCTGACTGTGCTCTCGTATCTATTCATGGGACAAAGGACCCTCACACTCCGTACAAACGTACAGCTCCACTTTTGAATGGAGTCAGTGTGGTAGTATTTATTTCACGGGCATAACCTGAGCAAGTGAGATCTCAGCCCAAACTCTGGTGAAATGCTGACTTGCTATTTCAGGGCATAGAACTCATCAGAAAGACCGGATTCTTATTCCAGCTTCTACTCCCACCCTGTCCATTCCCAGGACCATTTCTAAGCAGGTTTAGGAGGAATCAGATGAAAAGCAGATCCGTGACTTAGTTTCTGAAGAGGTTGTACAGCTCATGTTTAGGGCTAAATGGATTTCCATTTATTTGTCCATATTTACAAAGGCACCCAGGATGTCCCATACTCGATTTTTTTTTTTTTTGAGATACTAGAAGGAATATTCCCACATACTTTCTAAAAATTGGGAGGAATTACCAACACGGGCCTACTGTATAGCACAGGGAACTGTCCTCAATATTGTGTAATAATGTATAAAGGAAAAGAAGGGCTTTCCAAGTGGTGCTAGTGGTAAAGAGCCTGCTGGCCAGTGCAGGGAAATATGAGACAGGCATTTGATCCCTGGGTTGGGACGATCCCCTGGAGGAGGAAATGGCAACCCACTCCAGTATTCTTGCCTAGGAAATCCCATGGACAGGGGAGCCAGGCAATGGGCTATAGTCCAGGGGCTTGCAAAGAGTCATACATGACTGGATGATTGACACCTTTACTTTCATTTGGGCCAGGCACAGGTGCTAAATGTTTTGAATATATTAACTCCTTTAATTTGCAAAACAATGCTTAAACAGCCTAGCTCATTCCTGCCTCAGAGCCTTTGCACCTGCTGTGCATTTTGTCTATAGCACAGGGTCCCAGGCCTCTTGCATCTCATTTCTTACCCCTATTGCCACCTCACTAGAGAGGACATCCTTGTCTACCTCTGGCTCCCGAGTCACCTGCTGTTCTCCATTTCCCCACTATTCTCTCTATAACTTTTGTGTTCTCTGAAGTTGGTGTGTTCATGTTTGAAATTTATTCCTCTTTCACTATATTGTAAACTCCACAAGAACAAAAGCTTTGTGCTGTCACAGCTGTGCTCCCCACGGCAGGACTGGGCTGGCTCATGACAGAAGCTCCATCAATTTTTGTCTAATAAATGAAAAAGCCTGTGGAAGAGATATCGTTATCCCTGCTTTATGAAGGAGGAAACCGAGAGTCATGGAAACTAAAGAACTGGCATGATAACTGAGATTTACTTTTAACATCGCCAGGAATATATAAAATTGTGGGGTAGAGTAGATGAAACAAAATGGGAAAAATACTGTTATTACAGCCAGGTGACCAACTACGTGGGGAGTCATTATTCTAGTCTATATTGGTGTATATTTGAAAATATCCATAATAAAATTGAAAATTACACAGCTTGTCCACCATAGCAGAGTTAATTCACAGAGGAGCTGGGATTCAAACCCCGATCTGTCTGAGTCCGTAGCCTGAACTTTAAATATAAATTTATTATTTTAATTGGAGGTTAATTACTTTACAATATTGTATTTGCTGATGTATGGCAAAACCAATACAATATCGTAGCCTGAAATTTAATGGAGCATGTGGGTTATCTTCTGGTGAATATCCAAGCTTAGGAAGGATGAGAATCAGGACACCTGAGGGACTTGAGGTAGAGCGGGTAAAGCATCACTTTTGTTTCTGTCCTTAATATGCTCAATCACAGTGTCTTTTAGTTCACTTTATCCAGAGAGAGAAAATGTGGTTGGTTTCTGACCAACCATCAACCTGGCTCCCTTGAATCAGTTGTCAGACTCCTGAACAATCAGTTGGGTGAGATGGAGAATGTCTCGGTCTCAGGACTTAGGTGGGACTAGTCTCCAAGAAGGCTATGTCTGAGAAGCATGGTGGAGACTGCTGTTTTAAGCTTCCTAGGGGTAGGGGCAAGGAGTACATTTGTTTTATTCTTTTCTGTACCTCCACTGCCTAGAAATTACAGAGTTCAACAGACATTTGTCGAATGAATGATTACATGCATCTATGAATGACTTCCTTGCTGGAGTTCCATAAGAAGTCCAGGGGAACCCATTGACAGGACCCTTGAGATTTTTCAGTTTTGAGGAAGCTTGGCTCATTTTGACTCATATGAGGCTTTAACTCTCTTCTAAGAAGTGACAGCTACCAGCACTCATGTTCCTGAAATGACTGGACAGGTCGTCTTTCCATCTGAAGATCTATGACTGCAAATTGTTTTGCACACAGGCCAGCAGATTATAGCATTGCTAAGGGTTTGGGGGTTGGGCCACACTGGATCCACTAGAAACACTTTAAAAGAAAATACTTATTTGGTTGCATTGGGTCTTAGTTGTGGCCCGTGAGGTGTTCATTGCATCATGTGGGATCTTGTGTTGCAGCACACGGGCTGTTTCAGGCTTAGTTGCCTTGTGGTGTGTTGGATCTTAGTTCCCCGACCAGGGATCGAACCTGTGTCTGCTGCATGCAAGGCCAATTCTTAACCTCTGAACCATCAGGGAAGTCCCTAAAAACATTTGTAGGTTTAGTGCTATGGCCTGAGTTCACTTGGTGTGGTTTCAGATTGAAGCCCTGGTTTTCTCCTGAAGTATTCAGCATTATAGATGGGATCCTGACATGTGATGATGCTCATTAAACAGTAGACCGTTTGTCTTTGAAATAGTGCAGTGAGGGGTGGGAGATATAGGCTTGGGGAGTGGACATTGTTGGATTGGGTGTATGTATGCTCTGTCATCTGTCACCTGTGGAATCCTGGAAATATTAATTTAATTCTGTAAACTTCAGTTTTCCATTCACTGAAAAGAGTAAAATAACATCTACCTTACAAGTTTGTTTTGGAGATAAAAGAATTAACACATACGAAGGATTTAGTGTAATGCCTGGTAACTTATGTATTGATTGTTACTGTTATTATTTGTGGAATGACTGAGCACTGATGCTAAGGTGGTCCATAGACTAGGGGCCGGTGATGCTCAGCAACAGCATTTATCATACAGTTGTCTTCACAGTGAACATATTTTCATGCTGCCTGTTGATAACCCCATTTGTGTGTGTGTGTGTTTTCTACTACTGTTTTGGATGTAAATGAGAACTGAAGAAACTGTCAACTCTTTCCTGAAGAAATAACTGGGGTGCAGCAGGTGTCCTGTTCTTAGCCATTTGTTCCTGTCTTATGTTTTCCTTCGAGTCCCATTAAAACACATGAGCTTTTGTTCTGAGTGTTGATTTTAATATTTGCTTACACTAGCAGACCAGACCCATAGAAATCTGTCTGGCCCCAAACATACCTTGTATTTCCACCTAGAAAATGAGATTTTGTGTGTGTGTGTGTGTGTGTGTGTGTGTGTGTGTGTGTATGTGTGTGTGTGTGGCGCACAAGCAACAGAAACAGATCCCTTAAAAGAAAAAAAATAGCACTTTCTGTAAGTCATATCCTGGGCTCTTTTCAAAAATTGCTACTAATGCTGGCCACATGGCATTGCCTAATTGGATCTACATTGCTTTTCCAAAGTGCTTCCAACCAGCTGTAGGACTATTTGTAAAGAAAGCCCAAGTGCTTATCACAGTGTCTGGTTTAGTTTAAAAGATGCCAAGTTCTGCTCTTTCCATTCTAGGGAAAGCCTATCCAGCTCCTTTGGGAGAGCATTTCTATTTAGGTATAGGGGCTAAAAGATGCAACATGCTTGTTATGTGATTGACAGGGTGGATTAAAAAGAGAGGAATACATGAAATAATAACGTTTATTCTACACCTACTACATGTATGCATTTTCCTTCTCACAACAATCCATGAAATAATTGAAATAGATACTGCACCCCCATACTATAGATGAGGAAACTAGGGCATTGCGAGTTTAAGTAATCTGCCCAAGGCCCCTGAGTATTTGATAAGGAGTTCAGATCCTAGGGCTTCCCTGGTGGCTCAGATGGTCAAGAAACTGCTTGCGATGCAGAAGACTCAGGCTCCATCCCTGGGCTGGGAAGATCCCCTGGAAATGGGAATGGCTACTTACTTTAGTATTCTTGCCTGGAGAATCCCATGGACAGAGGAGCCTGGCAGGCTATAGTCCATGGGGTCGCAAAAAGTCAGAAATGACTGAGCAGTTAACACTTAACACTTCAGACCCTAGACATGGATTCAGGCATGAACTCTATTCATGACTTTTCTCATGTCTTTCAAGGACATGCAGTGGATGATGTACCAGATTATGTTTTTTCTCCTACTCCCTTTTATTTATTGATCCTCCTTAAGAATCACTGTGTTAGACGACACGCATATTTGAAAATGGACCAATTGGATAGAGCCATCATTTCTGGAAGATCCAGATATTCACCAGTCTTTGCTTTCTTGTCATTAATATTTCCGTGTCTTCATCAACACTGGACTAAAATTTACTAAAATTCTGCTATGTGTCATGCAATGCTCTGTGAAAACTGGAGGTACGAGGATGAATGAGAGAAAAATAAGCAATATCCCCCTGGAGCCTGTGATGCAGTCAGGAAGGCGGAATGGAAAACAGGTGCTTGCAAAGCACCATGATGGGAATAAGTGCAGAATGTTGCGGGAGCATCATGCCGGCCTCCTCATAACACCTGGGGGTGATGGGGAGGGGAAGGGAAATGAGGACAGATTTTCCTGAGAAATAGGTATTTTGTTCTGTGAGAGGAATAGTCCCCAACAACCAGAGTGAAAGAAAGCAGAAGATTTTTATGTACTGACTTTGCTTGCTTTTGATTGAGAAGAGGATTACCAGTCCTAGAATACAGATCTCTCTTGCACGTCTGATTGGTTTTATACAAAATTATATAAGGGGAGAAGAGGATGTGGTCCTGTAGGGTCACACTGCTTTTGGTAGGAAAGTTAAAATACCATGGCTGATGTGGGAAGCCCAAAACTTCAGGATCAGCTTTCAGGTTTGAGTACAGATTCTTTGCAGAACAGTCTCTGAGTTCAGGTCAGTTTGCTGTTCTTGGAGATTAGCATTGAATGTTTTCTTCTTCTTCTTTTTCTTTTCTGAGCATTGTGGGATCTTTTTGCCTGACCAGGAATCGAACCTGTGGTCCCTGCAATGGGAGCACAGAGTCTTAATCACTGAACTGCCATAGAAGTCCCTGAATATTTTCTTCTTTTAAACAGAACAGCCAATATAAAATTAAGCAACATAGTTTAATACCATAATGCATATATTAAAAGAATTTGTAATAAGGCTTTAGGAAAAAAATCCCAATTAAGAATTCTCAGTAAAGTTAATTACAAGTTGAAAAGGAAATCCTGTCACATTAGTCTGAGAATGCAGTTAATGAAACTAAATGTAATCATAATCTGAATATGTCATTGAATGGAGACTTAGACTCATTAATTTAGGTATTAGGACTGGAGTTGTGTGCTCACACGAAGATGGCCATGCTCAAAGCAGAGCCTGGATTTTTACACGTTGAAATCCAGCCCTTAGTCCAGGGAGACGGGCTTTCTTTGAGACTTGTCCATGGTGCTGAATCACACCCCGGATGTATTTATTCAAGCCACCCAGCAAGAAATCTATCTTACAGAATTTCAGATCTAGAAAGAACTTTGGGAGTCATTTTGCCTTTAGTTTACCACATTTTTGGTTTCAAAGGTGAAAAAACACACACACACACAAGAACGGGAGGGGCCAATATAGTGTGCTTTCAATTTTGCTAAGGAACATAATGATGTAAAAAGTAACTATGAAAGCAATCAGCATCATTTCACAAATGATATAGGCATTGTAACACCAAACATTAAGGTTAGATATAGCTCTCAAAACAAAATACAACTCCTAGACTGAATGAATTTGATTTTATGAAAAATCTCATTCCAGCATTCTTATATTTTCTCTCTGTTTTTTTTTTTTTTTTTTTTTTTTGGCCTCCAGTCAGTTGAAAGTGAGAACACAGACCTACACTTTGGGGAATTACTGATTATTCCTTAAATGGTTTGCTCATTGGATGAGTATGTATTGAGTACCTACTATATGGTAGGTACTGGGGCTTAGTGCTAGGGATGTGGAGATTGGCATTTTGTGTGTGTGCACGTGCATGCATATATATGTATATAGGTATATATATATATATATATATACACACACACGTGTATACAGGTATATATATATATACACACACACACACGTGTATACAAGTGTATATATATGTATGTATGTATGTATATATGACTTCATGGAGCTTAAAGTCCGTCCATTCTTTGCATTTTACAAATAATGAGACTGAAGTACATGGAAATGCATGGGTTCTGTTTGTCTTTTAAAGTGACACAACCATGAAACTTGTGAAGTTAACACTGTTTAGAAAACATCAGTGTGCTTCTCTAGTGGTTCAGTGGTGGAGAACACACCTGCCAGTGCAGGAGACACAGGTTCTATCCCTGATCTGGGAAGGTCCAACATAGAGTGGAGCACCAAAGCCCACGTGCCACGTCTAGCGAGCCTGTGTTCTAGAGCCCAGGAGCTGCAACTGCTGAAGCCCACACACTCTAAAGACTGTGCTCTGCAACAGGAGGGGCCATAGCAAGGACAGGCCTGTGCACTGCGATGCAGAGTAGCCCCTGCAACTAGAGAAAACCTGCACAGCAATGAAGACCCAGTGCAGCCCCCAAGAATAAATAAATAAATAATAAAAATAAATATAATTATTTAAAAAATTGTGCAAGCAAATTAGCTGAGATATTGATATGGTTGTTGATTCAGAGTGATGAAAAGTGGATGAATTGCTATTTAAAATTGAATATTTAGGACACAATTACTGATCACAGATATATGTTTACTTGGCAGTTCTTGGAAATGGACTGAAGGATGTGAAGCACAGGGATAGACTTCATAGTTATTGGTGCAGTTCCTCCTTAGTTTGATGCCTTACCTGTTATTCAAAGAAAGCTGTTTGAAATATTCAGATACTCAGATATTTTAACAAAATACTGAACTGCCTAAAACCCATGAACTGAAAGTTGTGCAAGGGCAGCATGTAATTTTTGATTTTCTTTATCAAGTACTAACAAGGAATGGAGAAAGCACCTCATTCTTCAGAGGCATTGTTTAAAAATATTTAGTGCATGCATTTAAAGTCAAGGAAGGTCCTCAAACAGTCCTTTGATAATAGCTGGCAGGGGGATTGTATAAGCATGCTTTACTTTTAAGAGAGAAATTGCATGCTTAATATGTTAAAAATTGTGTTAGTGAAGACAAGAATGTGCACTTTAAAAACATTATTTCATTGAAGTGTCGTTGATTTACAATGTTGTGTGTGTGTGTTTTTTTTAAAAAATATTTACTTATTTATAGTTGTGCTTGGTCTTAGTTGTGGCCAGCACACATGATCTTTAGTTGCAGCGTGTGAATCTAGTTCCCTGGCCAGGGGTTGGAACCCAGGAGCAACCCAGGGTTGCTCCCCTGCATTGGGAGCTCGGAGTCTTAACTTTTCCTACAATGTTGTGTTGATTTCTACTGTTTAGTAAAGTGGTTCAGTTACACATAAGATGTACACCTAAAGACATGAGAGAATATTGTCTCTGTTTAAAGAAAACACAAATAAGGCAGTTTGCCCCAAATCCATAGACTAGAACAATGATTGAAGTTAAACCCTGATCCTGCTTCTTTTTTTCACTGAAGTATAATTAACCCACAACACCATGTTAGTTCCAGGTACACAGTGTAGTGACTTTTACTTCTGTATGTTACAAAATGGTCACAACTGTATAAGCATATTTTTAAAATTGTTCGTTATGAAGATTTTTGTTCTGCTAATAAGCATAGAGGTAGGTAGGTTCAGATCCTGGTATGGTTCTTTAAACATGTAATCATTGTTATTTAATTTACATGAGTATTACACCTATGGGTTTCCTTCATAGCACAGTTGATAAAGAATCTGCTTGCAGTGTAGGAGAAGTGGGTTTGATTCCTGGCTTGGGAAGATCTCTTGGAGAAGGAAATAGCAACCCACTCCAGTATTCTTGCATGGAAAATCCCATGGACAGAGGAGCCTGGCTCCTCCATGGGATCGCAAGAGTTGAACACAACTTAGCGAATAAACCACCACCATTCTACATATAATTATGAACTTCTTCACATAATGTAATACTGAAAATCTTGCTTCTGTCATTAGTCATCGCCTGTTCGTAGATACAAAATAATCTGTAGTCATAATGATTATTAATTCTATGTAAATGAGACCATTTCATTTTATTTCAGTGTGAATAAGGTTTCTCATGTTATTGAACTGCTTGGGAGAAAAATCACTTAGGGTTGCTAGGAGGTAGGATGCACGCCTGGAGCTGCTTGAAGCTACCTTGCCATCACAAGGGGAGGGAGCATCCTGCCATGGAATAAAGACAAGGAAGAGAAAGGCAGAAGGGAAAGGGGGAGAGAATGAGTTTAGTTCTGATACCGTTTGAGTTCCTGGATCCAGCCATACCTGAAGCCATTGGCTTTTTATTAACAGAGCAAATTTCTTTCAAACTCAGTCAGCTTGAGTTGGGTTTCTGTCATTTGCATGGGAAAGAATGCTGATTTCTATAAGCAAAATCTGCCATCATAAATTACCCACAGTTTCCAATAACTTAGGTTATCTCATCTAACTTTTAGAAAAACCACCTTGGGACTATTGCCTCTTTAGCTGGCATACTCAAATGTATCCATAAGTATGCTAAATCTGTTGTGATTTTATTCTACCAGACTATGAGCTCTTCTCTGTGTATCTCTATTCCCAGCATTTAGACCTGAAAACAGTTCAATTCAGTCACTCAGTCCTGTCCGACTCTTTGTGACCCCATGGACTGCAGCATGTCAGGCTTCCCTGTCCATCACCAACTCCTGGAGTTTGCTTAAATTCTTGTCCATCGAGTTGGTGATGCCATCCAACCATCTCATCCTCTGTTGTCTCCTTCTCCTCTTGCCTTCAATCTTTCCCAGCATCAGGATCTTTTCCAACACAGTAGACAATGAGTAATTACTTGGTGAATTAACTAATGAAGCCCAGCCACTTAACTAGCTGTGATCGGTCTAAGCTAACAGCACTGGTTAAGTGGCAAGACAAGGATTAGAATCCCAAACTCCAAACCCCAGGTCTAGTGCTCTTGCATTTGACTTTGGGCAATTTGGGTCATAGCGACATTTGGGGGTCTTCACCTGAATTTCATTATGCCACTTCCTGCTTAAAACTCTGCAGCTGAGCTCTCCATTGCCCGTTTCTGTTGCAATAATGATAACAAACTCCTCATTTGCCTACTTGGTCTCGCATAATGTGGCCCAAACACTTTCACTCACTTGACCGCAGAGAGCTCTCTTTTTTCTTATTTAAATGAACCAGGATTGCTTTTGCTTTAGGTAAGGACTTTCTTTTTGCTTTTCCCTCTGCCTTTCCCACTCTTTGCATCGTTTTGGTTTCTGCTAAACAGTTATCCTCCTAGGGAAGCCTCCCTATAGAAAGTAGCTCACCCTGCATATGGAATCCCACAGCCATAACTGTCTATTAGGTCACCATTTTCTTTTCGTCATAGCTCATATCACTACCTAAACATCATCTTGCTTATCTGTTTCTTTAGTATTTTCCCCATCCAAAGGTCAGCTCCACAAGACCAGGGACCTTGCCTATCTCTCTATATTAGGTGCTCAATAACAAAATTGTTGAATAAGTACTGTCAAAATACAACCCTGAGGGACTTCCCTTGTGGTCCAGTGGCTCAGACTCCATGCTTCATATGCAGGGGGCCAGGGTTCAATCCGTGGTCAGGGAACTAGATTCTCTGTGCCACAACTAAGGCCCAGTGAAGCCAAATAAATAAATAAAAATGAATATAAGAAAATACAACACGGAGCACATTTCTCAAGTAATTGCTACTCACACTTTTTCTTGTCAGTTCACCAGGGTTTTATTCCTTATGGACTAAGCTTTTAGTGCAGTTATCAAAGTTTGGCAAATGCCAAGTAGCATACCCAGAGAAATTACATATAATAAAAAAAATCATGAATACATATTCCACCATCACTCAGAAATTACATATAATAAAAAAAATCGTGAATACCTATTCCAGCATCACCTGGAAATTACATATAATAAAAAAATCATGAATACATATTCCAGCATCACCTGGAAATTATGAAGTGTCACACCAAGTTCAGTCCACCAATTTGAGCACAATTGACTTTTTTCAATAGTGTTTTCTCCCATGTCATTCCTTTGGACTTCTCTGTGTCTTAGGTCCCCCACAATATCCCTTCTCCATCTTGGCTCTCAATTTCATCACCACGAAAGCAAATTAAGGAGGGAGTTGGGCGTATTTAACATTTTTGAAATAACTATGTTGTGTTGATGTGCACAATTAAAAAACTCAACTCCGGTGTATGCCAAGTAACCATAATAACAGCCTGCTTAGGATTATAATGTTGATTTTCAAATATTGCCAAGCAGACTATTAAATCCCCAACAGCTTTGTTCCACATTTAATTATTATATTTAAAAGGAAGTCTTAAAATCCAGAGGGAGGAGATGGTGCATACAAAGGAAAAAAAAAAAACACCCAGCAGATCCACAGAATCATTTCATATCCCATAACTGGACAGCCCTCCAGTAGCAAGCCATATGCCCTGGGTATAACATCTATGGTTAAGATCAAGTACTTAGCTACCTTTTGACTCTGAATTCCAAAATGCCCCCAATATGCCACCGATCTTATAATCATCACCCTTGGAGCAAAACCAGGTCAAGCTAAGAAAAGCACTCAAGAACAAAAGATGCAGTCTCTGAATTTTCCATCACGAATGCTCTGAGCATCCTCTGCCCCCCAAGGATACTTTTTAGTAAAAGTATGGGAAAGACGTGGGATATATCATGGTGGGGAAAGGGTACAGACAGAGGACATCGTTGTTGGTTCCCTTTGCCCGGTTTTCCAGCTTTGTATCCTGTTGTGGTTGTTCATGTCAGCCCATTTGATTAAGCATCATGGTATGTGAAACACTTTATGAGGTTTACCTGGGTAAGTGTAATAACACCGATAGTTAGTATTTATCGGACATTGCCTGCCAGGTGTTTCCAATGTATTGTCTCATTTAATTCTCTTAATGAGCTGGTCTGGTGGCTGAGGTTATCTATATCTGACAGAGTAAACAGATCTAGATATCAGATACCATGTGTCAGAAGCTATGCATATGATGCATGGATTCAAATACACTGTATCAGTATCAGTTCAGTTGCTCAGTTGTGTCTGACTCTTTGTGACCCCATGGACTGCAGCACGCCAGGTTTCCCTGTCCATCACCAACTCCTGGAGCTTACTCAAACTCATGTCCATTGAGTCAGTGATGCCATCCAACCATCTCATACACTGTAGTTTGACTTCAAAATCTGGGTTCTTTCTTCTACCCAAAGTAGGCACCCCTTTTGGGTGCTGGGAAGGGGCTGCCTGAAGAAAAGTGCTGAAAGGGATTTTTAGGTTAGAGTCAAACCCAGTGGGCATGAGTGCTGTGGTTGATTAACTGTCTACTGTGAGAGCTAGCTAGGAGCGTAGTGTTGTTTGCCTTATATTTATACTCCTGTTGACATAAGTCTAAGCACTTATGATTTTTTTAATGAGGGAAGATAAATGGAATATAAACTGAGGGAATATAAACCCACTTGATGGATTGGGAAGGCCTCAGTGCACGGTGCCTAACATATGGTGTTTGGATGTGTAGTAGGTGATTAGCATATCTTTAATGAATGGATGAATACATGAGTGGATAGTCTGAGGCATATTACAACCCTTTGTTCTTCTAGGTTCTTTAAGCTATTTATACGTAACAAGTCATTCTACCATAAAACTACATAACAGAACTACATTTCTTTGTTTCCTATAGGAAAGTCAACCTAGAGCTGAATATTTCAATAGTATATTTTTGATCTTTAAAAAGTCATTGTTGTGTTTCCTCCATTGGCAGGTGGATTCTTTACCAACTGTATCACTTGGGAAGCCCATCCTTTGTATAGGGAGTTACTTCTGTCTTATGCATGTATTCAATAAATCTTTTTCTTATTAGATCTAGTTAGACACTGTGTTAATGGAGCAAAACCCAGCCAGGTTTCTGACCTCTGGAGTCTACAGTTGAGGAGGATAGGACTGTTTGCAAATCTAATAGATTAAAAAAGTGGAAGAGATATTACTTGTAATATGTGTAGGAGGAAACAAGGAAGATAATGGGATTAAGGATAACCGGGTTAACTCACTGAGGGGGTGACAATTCACTGAGACTCAAGGATGAGTGAGAAGGAACTGTCCAAGTGAAGCACAGGGTAAAGTGGAGGCACAGAAAACAGAATGTGCAAAGGTCCTAGGCTGGAAACTACTTCATCTGTGAAACCAAAGGACACCTGAGGGGGCTAGAGTCAGGTGAGGGAGGGGAAGAGGTCATATTCCTAAATGTGGGGAAATGATATTCAGAAATGAGAACAAAGTGAGATATTAATTATAGGCATGTCTTGTTTTATTAAGTTTTGCTTTACTGTACTTTATAGCTACTGCATTAAAACTTTTTTTTTGAGTTAGTTGATTTACAATGTTGTGTTAACACCACCACATTTAAGGGACAGCTAATTAGTGACAATTAACTGAAAGGATACATGCACCCCAATATTCATTGTAGCACTATTTACAATAGCCAGGACATGGAAGCAACCTAAATGTCCATTGACAGGTGAATGGATAAAGAAGATTGGTACATATATACAATGAACTATTGCTCAGCCATAAAAAGATACTGCTGTTGTGTGTGTGTGTGTTTTTTTTTTTTTTTTAACAATTGAAGGTTTGTGGCAACCCTGCATCAAGCAAGTCTATTAGCAGCGTTTTTTCCAATAACATTTGCTCATTTTGTGTCTCTGTCTCACATTTTGGTAATTCTTGTCATATTTCAAATCCTTCACCAGTAAAAAGATCACGATTTGCTGAAGGCTTGGATAATGGTTAGCGTTTCTCAGCAATAAAGTATTTTTAAAGTATGTACGTTTTTTCAGTCATGATGCTCTTGCACGCTTAATACACTACAGGCTAGTGTAAACATGATTTTTACATGCACTGGAAAACCAAGAAATTTGTGTGACTTGTTTATTGCGATACTCACTTTATTGCAGTCATCCGGTACTGAGCCTGTAGCATCTCTGAGGTGTGTCTGTGTAGATTATAGCTATGATTTCGAGCACTTACTATGGCAGGCTCTGTGTTAGGTGCTTTACATCTGTTCTGGTGTGTCCCAGGACTGCTCTGTCCCTCTAGCTGGGCTTCCCAGTGGGTGTTCCACTGAACACTGGTCCTTTAGCTTTTTGCCCGGATAAATTTGGGGATGGCCACATGCTCTCTCCACCTCTTGGAGATTCTCAGTGCATCTTATTGGCACCTTAAAGGCTGATAATAAAGTAATAAAGCCATTTATATTTGCATTCATTTCAGTGTTTTTTCAAACTGATAGATCTGTTAAATATCTTTTTATGTAGCAATTATTGATGTGTATGGAGGAAATGAAATACTGGAGAACTTAGAAGAATGCTGCTGGGTTTATGTTTACTCCGTCCAACTTAATCACCTGCCCTGGTGGTAGACTTATTGTTTCCCAAGGCGATCCTTTCTGGTTTCAGGCAGACCTCATTGATAGGGCACTTTCCTATTAGTTTTCCCTCTCTTTGATAGGGGGCTCAGTGGTAAAGAATCCACCTGCCAATGCAGGAGATGAGGTTCGACCCTGTGTTGGGACGATCACCTGGAGAAGAAAATGGCAACCCACGTCCGTATTCTTGCCTGGAAAATTCCACAGACAGAGGAGCCTGAAAGGCTACAGTCCATAGGGTCACTAAAGAATTGGACACAGCTCAGAGACTAAGACAGAACAACAACAACATTGATATGGAGTGTGCCCATTCCAAAGTTATTAGCCAACCCATTAGAGCGGCTTAAAAGAGCCAGTGGAGGACAAAGCCATTAACAATTCTCTTTCCTCCTCTCTGTGCACGCTAGTTTCTGTCATCCTTCAAGGCTCGATGTAAACTGTCCGTATCAGGCTGGTGTGGTTCTAAGTAACAGAAATCAGGGGCTTCCCTGGTGGCCCGGTGGTTAGGACTCAGTACGTCTAGTGCAGGGGGAATGGATGCAATCCCTGGTCAGGGAACTAAGATCCTGTGTGCTTGCTGCACACAGCTCAGCCAAAAAATAAAAATAAAAGAAATTAAAAATAAGTAACAGAAGTCAGTGCTATGCGACTTAAGCAAAAAGGGAGCTCTTTTGAAGAATATGGGATGGTTCATAGAACTGAAGGGGCATTTGAAGAACAAAGCTTGGCATAGTAAGAATCAGGGCAGCTCTAACCAGGGCTTGTGGCTTGAGCTAATCTGTGGTCTCATCAAAGCTCCCCTGCAGACATCAATCATTATAACCATTTTTCTTTCTTTGTGCCTACTCCACTTAAATATAAGGTCCTGGGGAGTGTCTGGCTAGCCCACTCTGAGTCACATGGTCAACCTTGGCTAGGGAAGGCTGGTACCTTGATTGACAGTCTCACCTAGATTGCACACAGGGAGGAAGATGAAAGTCTTCAGAATGAAATTGAGACTCTGGGGCAGACAATGGAGGGATGGATGCTGAGTATTCAGAAAGAGAAACCAAGGTCCAAACAAATCCCATCTTTTGTCTGATCGTTCTTCTGAATTTATATATGCCTTGATATCTGTCTGAATCCCTTCAGACCACTCAGTTCTGCCAACATCTGGATGCTGCCTGGCCATCTTTGCGGTGTTGTTTTCCTCCTCTGTGGCTTGGCTCTTGCGGGATGAATTTGCCCTGTATCTCTAATTAGGCATGATAACGAAACCTATACGATGTCTCCAGCAGTAGTCAGAGTTAAGTGATTATGGGAAACCATTCCTAGGGGAGGGCAGTCAAGTGATTAGAAGGATGGTGTGAGGTATGGGTGGGCCTTCCTAGGTGGCTCAGTGGTAAATTACCTGCCTGCCAAAGCAGGACATGTGGGTTCAATCCCTGGGTCAGGAAGAGCCCCTGGAGGAGAAAATGGCAACCCACTCCAGTATTCTTGCCTGGGAAATCCCGTGGACAGAGGAGTCTGGCTGGCTACAGTCCATGGGGTTGCAAAGAATTGGACATGACTTAGCTACTAAACGACAACAACATGAGGTGTGGATGGGTGGAGGGGATGTGGTTGGTAAGGAAGGAGATGTGGGTAGAAACATGGGCGTATAGCAGAAGATGTTCAGAGAGGGCTGCAAAGGTGGATGGAGAGGAGGCAGCCTTGTTGGGGTGGAGGGGCTGCACACGAAAGTGAAGAGTGATGAAACTGATGAATGGAAGGCCCCCGAGTCCAGGTTAAGGAATTTAGACCCAAGCCTCTGGGAGTGTTGAGCAGCTGGGCTGCCTTACATCACTTTTGTGACTAACAGTGTCTTGTTGGGTTGCTGGGATGACGGATGAGAATGGCCTTTTAAGATAATTTGGGAAGCTCCCAAGCCATCTCCAACACAGCTGCCACCTTACCCACTTACCCATGAAGTCCTCGTTCTAACCCTTCACCAGAGCATTTTGAGGGTTGCTAGGAAACTGGATGCTTGAACAGTTGGGATCTGATGATAATAATTCTCTAAGTTTCCATGATTGGAGGAACAGCCAGGCCAGTCCAATGCCATCTTTTCTTACCTTACTATGGAGTAGAGGAGACAGAAGTGCCTTTAAGACATGTGAATTCTATTCTGTGATCTCAGGTCAGGGATGGGAAGAAGCAAATGGGAGAGAGGGCGTGAGAGGGGGAGAGAGAGAGAGAGCAACATAAATAACGTGAGTATTTCTGCTCACCCTTCCACACAATGAGCATATGCTCGGGTGAGACGGGAGACATGAGTCTGCTTTTGCCGCAGACAGACTCACTTCCCACGAGCTTCTCCTGAGTGTGATTCTAGCATTTAAAGATATGCATTTTTCATATAACTTGGCCACCAAACAGAAGCCACTTACTTCATCTGGTGCTCAACCGGAGAAACAGCCATTGTGGGTAATTTTGGCTGAGCAAGATTTTAGCTGCTCCCTCTGGCCTTAGATTTCTGCACAAGACAGGATTCCAATGAATAGCTCTGTGAAATTCCTACTTGGTGCCATGGATAATCCCACAACAGGGGTTCACTTACTTGCCCACCCCCTGGCATAGTATGGACTTGCTGGAGGATAGTGGGGCTTATTTATTTGTACCTTACCCCAGTGATGTCATTTCTGAGATCATTGTTATAACCTGGAGCAGAAAATAACACTTAGGTACCGGTGACTCAGATGGTAAAGAATCCACCTGCAATGCAGGAGACTTGGGTTTGATCCCTGGGTTGGGAAGATCCCCTTGAGAAGGGAACGGCTACCCACTCCAGTATTCTTGTCTGGAGAAGTCCATGGACAGAGGAGCCTGGCGGGCTACAGTCCATAGGGTCACAAAGAGTTGGACAAGTTGCTTGGACTGAGCGACTTTCACTTTTTCACCCTCATACAATTAGCTGGTCCTCCCAAGAATCACAGCTCAGCCCCTGGGTTATGCAAGTCCACCAGTGCCCTTGCATTACATGTTTTTTTGGAGATTTAGGGATTGACTTTTAGGTCGGTGGTGGAGCTGAGGACATTCCACTAGGACAGCTCACCCAAACCTCTGAGGAGTGTCTCTTGCCACTTACTTATAGCACTTTTTTTTCTTCTTCAGTAATATTGAGATATAATTGACATAGTACTGTATAAGATTGTGTACAGCATAATGATTTGACTTACGTGCAACCTGGAATGCTTATTAGAAGTTTAGTGAACGTCCATCATGTTGCATGGGCACAAAATTAAAAAAAGAAAAAAAAGTTTCCTTTGATGAGAACTTTTAGGGTTTACTCTCTTAACAACTTTCATGTGTAACATATAACAGTGTTAGATTTATCACATGTACATTACACCCCAGTACTTATTTATCTTATAACTGGGTGCTTATAACTTTCGACTGCACATGTGCTTAGTTACTAAGCCGTGTCTGACTCTTTGCAACTCCATGGACTGTAGTCACCCAGGCTCCTCCGCTCATGGGATTTCCCAGGCAAGAATACTACAGCGGGTTGCCATTTCCTTCTGCAGGGTCCCTTCCCAACCCAGGGATTGTACCCATGCCTCCTGTGTCTCCTGCATTGCAGGCAGATTATTTTCCCGCTGAGCCACTAGGGAAGCCCCTTCATCTAATTCTCCACCCCTGCCTTTGGTAACCACAAATCTGATCTCTTTTTCTATGACTTTGTTTTTGAAGTGTAATTGACCTACAACACCAGGTTAGTTCCTGTTATACAACAGAGTGATGCAGTATTTCTATGCATTTCAAAATGATCACCGTGAGTCTAGTTATGATCTGTCACCATACAAAGATATTACATAGCTGTTAAGCACATTCTCTACCTACACTGTACATTTCATACTGGTGACTCATTTATTTTGCACCTAGAATTCTGTGCCTCTTAATCTCCCTCACCTCTTTCTTTCCTCCCCTCATCCCCTCCTCTTTGGCAACCATCCGTTTGTTTTTGTATCTATAACTCTGGCACTGCACATTTGTTAGACTTTCAGCAATTGAGTTTTAGGTGGTTGGTGGAGCTGGAGATTTCCCCAGAAGGACAGCTTAGCCAGCCTCTGGGCAGTGTCCTCTTGCTTTTTGCATTCAGTACTTCCAAAAACTTAATGCATTAATCTATCTGACTAGTCAACATGAATATGGAGAAAAAAATGAAGTGGTACAAAAGGGTATAAACACAAGGTGCCCCCTACCCTCCAGCCCACGGTTCTCCTCCTCAGAAGCAATCACTGTAGTAAGCTTATTGTCTGTTCTCCTGAAGATATTTATTAACATTTGTAAACACTTTCGCACCTTGCTTATTTCGCTTACCAGTAGATGTCTTCATCTGCTCAGGCTACCATAACAAAAATACCATAGTGTATGTTGCTTAAGCAGTAGAAAGTTATTTTCTCATCCTTTTGGAGGCTGGCAAGTCCAAGGTCAAGGTGCTGGTCAGTTTGGTTCCTAGTGAGAGCTCTCACCCTGGCTTATAGATGCTGCTTTCTCACTGCATCCTCACCTGGTGGACGGAAGGAGAGATCTCTGTTGTGGGGTGTGTGTGTGTGTGTGTGTGTGTGTGTGTGGCGCGCGCACGTGCCTGCTCAGACATGTCTGACTCTTTGTGACCTCATGGACTGTAGCCCACCAGGCTCCTCTGTCCATGGAATTCTCTAGGCAAGAATACTGGAATGGGTTGCCATTTCCTTCCCCAGGGGTTCTTCCCGACCCAGGGATCAAAACCACGTCACTTGCATCTCTTGCATTGGCAGATGTATTCTTTACCAAACTGTGCCACCTGGGAAGCCCCACATCTCTTCTTAGAAGGCGATGGCACCCCACTCCAGTATTGCCTGGAAAATCCCATGGGCAGAGGAACCTGGAAGGGTGCAGTCCATGGGGTTGCTGAGGGTCGGACACGACTGAGCGACTTCACTTTCACTTTTCACTTTCATGCATTGGAGAAGGAAATGGCAACCCACTCCAGTGTTCTTGCCTGGAGAATCCCAGGGATGGGGGAGCCTGGTGGGCTGCTGTCTATGGGGTCGCACAGAGTCAGACATGACTGAAGTGACTTAGCAGCAGCAGCAGCAGCCCTATTGGATTAGGGCCCCCAGCCTTATAGTCTCATTTAACCTTTATCACCACCTTTTGTTGTTGTTCAGTTGCTCAGTTGTGTCCCACTCTTTGCCACCCCATGGACTGCAGCATGCCAGGCCTCCCTGTCCTTCATTATCTCCCAGAGTTTGCTCACACTCATGTCCATTGAGTCAATGATGCCATCCAACCATCCCATCATCTTCTTTATCATCTCCAAATACAGTCACCTCGGGGGTTAGAGCTTTAATGTATGCATTTGTGGGGAACACAAGCATTCCTTCCATGACAGTGGATATATGCCTGTTTAACAGCCTTACATTTCCCCAAGTGATCCAGACGTAGATGGTCCTGTGTCATATTTTGAGAAATACTGTCTAAGAACCCTAATTGTTCAGCTAACTTATCCATACTCTGGTGGAGGCAGTAGGCGTTCAAAGGTTGACTCCTCCCATAGCAGCCCATTCCAGTATTCCTGCCTGGGAAATCTCACGGACAGAGGAACCTGATGGCCTACAGTGTATGGGATCACAAAGAGTCGAACACAACTGAATGACTCAGCACCTCCAGGATACCATATTTCAGTGGGAAGGAAGTCATTTTTGGCTGGATGAACCTTGGGAGCAAGGGATTCTTCTGCCTATTTGTGGTTACATGTTGTTCACCCTCCAGGGTCTGAGGCAGAGTCTAGAGCATGGGCCAGGGGTCCTTTAGACCTGGGTTCAGATTCATGGGTTCTGCCTTTTATTAATGCTAATGGTGTGATCTTGGACAAAGTATATAACCTCTTTCTCCTCTCATGGGATATGGTGTTACTATCTGGTTCCTTGGATCACTGTGAAGGTGAAATTAAATAATGCATATACAACCCTTGGCACAGATCTGAAGATAGCGAAAGCAAACAAACAGACAGGAGGAACAAATCATACAATCGAATCTTGTCTTCTTTCGTGTCATAGTTGTAAACTACAAACCTGCCTGTGTTTGTGGTACTTGAATGAGACACATGGTTAGAATATACTTCATCAAAGCATCACCTCGCCAAGAGAAGTTCGGGGGCACATTTGGCAATTTTTTGCTTGTAAGAACAGGGAACCTGGGGTAACCTGTTACTTGGGCTGGAGTCATTTGAAATCCTTAGTGCTGTGACATGAGATCCTAATGGCCTAAGTTAATCATGGAGACAGGATATGAAGAAGAGGGAAGCTCTTGAGACCTCTGACCTCTGTGGGTCCCTCAGTGCATCTTCATTAGCGCTGGAGGGCAGGAGGCTCCAATTCTTTTGAACATTCCTCCTCTGAAGGGGATGGGGGAATCTTCTGAAGTTGAAACAAATGACTTTATTTCTTTTTTAAAAAAAATATTTATTTCTTGGCTACATCGGGTCTTAGTTGCAGCACATGGGATCTTTGTTGTGACAAGAAGATCTTCCCTTGGTGCATGTGGGCTCTCTAGTTGTGGCACTTGGGTTCAGCAGTTGCAGCCCAGGGCCTTAGTTGCTCCAGTGACATTGTCCTTAGCCTCCAGACCTACAGAGAAGGAAAAGAGCTTATTTCTCTACATCTTTGGGGAAAAACTTGGGAGTGGTCTATGGTTGGTTTCTGGTAGGTTATGTGCCCATCCATGGACCATCATGTTAACTGAGGAAGTCTGATTGGTTAATCTAGGATCATGGGTTCACTGTTGGACACAGGTGGAATCAATTCACAGACTGCACAGGATCGCTATGAAGCAGTGAATGTGTGTTTGTATTTGTATATGTGTGTGTGCGTGTCATATTTCAGGAGGAGCTCCTCAGACAAGAGACTCCAAACAGGCAACAACCATAAAGAAAACAACCCCACACACCTGTTGTCCCTGGTTTTGATGTCTGATTGTTTACTTATATTTTGCTTCACTGCCTGAAACCCTTTGTGAAATGAGGCGGAATCAAAAACCAAGATGTGTAAACTGAATAGACGCATCAAAGCATCTCTCTTTACGGAAGGAGGGAGGGGCTGATGAAAGATAACAGTCAGCAAGCTCAGCCCCAAGTTGAGCTCTGGAATGTGATGGAGAGGGGAAACTTGTTTCTGATTGCCCACAGGTGTGCGACCAAGACCTCCATACTGTTAGGGGCGCGCATGTTAAAAAGTGACCCTGCCTTCATTTGTGGATATTGATGAGAGGCTCGTATGATGTAAATAGCATTTTATAGACTGATAGCCAAAACCTAGCTTAGGTTCTTAGTGTTTTTGTTTGTTTGTTTGTTTGCTCATTCACTTGTTATTCTGTCTTCTCCTTCCTTTACTACAGGATTTTTCAACCTTGACACTTTGGACATCTAGGACCCGGTAATTCTTTGTTATGAGGGTTGTCCTGTGTATTGTAGGATGTTTAGCAACATCCCTGACCTGTACCCATTAGATGCAAGTTACCCCTCCCTCCTATTACGACAACGAAACAATGTCTCCAGATACTACTAAATGGCCCCTGGGGACAAAATAATTCTGGTTGAAAAACCACTGCTCTTATTATTTATTTAAATTTAAAAAATACTTTAATTTATTTTATTTGGGGGATAATTACTTTACAATATTGTGATGGGTTGGGCCATACATCTGCATGAATCAGCCACAGGTATACAAGTGTTCCCTCATCCTGAAGCCCCCTGCCACCTCTCTCCCCACCATATCCCTCTGGGTTGTCCCAGAGCACTGACTTTAGGTACCCAGCTTCATGCATTTAATTGCAGGACAATCGCCTTACAATGTTGTGTTGGCTCTGCCATACAACGGCGTGAATCAGCCATATGTATACATGTGTCCCCTCCATCTTGAACCTCCTTTTCACCCCCCATCCTATCCCACCCCTCTAGGTCATCACAGAGCACGGGGCTGAGCTTCCTGTGTGTCCAGCAACTCCCCATTAGCTATCTGTTTTATGTATGGTAGAGTATATGTCTCAGTGCTGCTCTCGCAATTCGTCCCACCCTCTCCTTCCTCTGCTGTGTCTACAAGTCTGTTCTCCATGTCTGCATCTCTATTTCTACCCTGGAAATAGGTTCGTCTGTACCATTTTTCTAGATCCCATATATTTGTGTTAATATATGATATTTCTTTTTCTCTTTCTGACTTACTTCACTGTAAATAATGAGCCATAGGTTCATCCACCTCACTAGAACTGACTCAAAGTCACTCCTTTTATGGCTAAGTAATAATATTCCATTGTATATATGCACCACAACTTCTTTATCCATTCCTCTGTTGATAGACGTCTAGTTTGCTTCCATGTCCTGGCTATTGTAAATATTGCTGCAATGTACATCGGGGTACATGTGTCTGTTTGAATTATGGTTTTCTCAGGAAAACCACTGCTACTGCTACGTCACTTCAGTCATGTCCAACTCTGTGCAACCCCATAGATGGCAGCCCACCAGGCTCCCCCATCCCTGAGATTCTCCAGGCAAGAACACTGGAGTGGGTTACCATTTCCTTCTCCAATGCAGGAAACTGAAAAGTGAAAGTGAAGTTGCTCAGTCGTTTCCGACCCTCAGTGACCTCATAGACTGCAGCCTTCCAGGCTCTTCCATCCATGGGATTTTCCAGGCAAGAGTACTGGAGTGGGGTGCCATTGCCTTCTCCACAGGAAAACCACTACTCTTATTTGAATGTGGCTTCTGAGAGAAGAGGGACCCTGAATAACTTAGTTGTCTGAAACTTAGTAGATGCTCAACAAATCCTTTCTTTTTTCCCAAAAAATCTTTGACTAAATGAACTGGCCCACTCTGAACTGATTCCTAGGTACTTTTGGCCTCCAAACAGCCACAGGTCTTCTTGTCCGGAGAACTGAACTAATTGGTGTAGAGTCTTACCTCCTTTCAGGGACATGACAAGCACTCAAGAAATGTTTGCTCTTGACATTATGATCACTTCCTTCCTGGAAGAGTGCTAAGCCATGTGGTTATTTTGTCCTAAAAATCATGGCTGTTTCTTGAATTACAGGAAGGAAATGGGTGGAAATAGCTGGAGAGGGAGAGAGCCGAACAGGGCAGGGGGTGCAATTATAGGACTTTCAGGGGCAGTTCTCTGTGAGATGACCGTGCCATGCGCCTCTCTTAGAGCCAGCTCTCCAGCCAGAGAGCAAACATTTTCTTATGCAGGAATAGGAAGTCCTCCCCCTCCACACTTCAGTATGGGTGTTTAGAAAAGTGTAGGAACTTTTTCAGTGTCAAGAGGCCTAGGGACTGCCTTGACCTGAATTTCCCTAGAAGCTGACCTTGAGACAAGATTTTTTTTTTGGGGGGAGGTAATCCCAGAAAACACTGTTAGGTAGGTGTAAGCAAGATAGGGGAGCTAATAAAAGGTGTATTTTCTGACCAGTTACCATCAAGGCAACTAGGAGACCAAGTGTGTTTTCCAGCCAGAAGGAAAGTTACTGGACAGAGTCAGAGGTGTTTTCAGATGGCAGCACTGGGTGTAGAGGTGAGTTGTTGTTGTTGTTAAGATGCTCAGTCGTGTCTGACTCTTTGCAACACCATGGACTGCAGCACACCAGCCTTCTCTGTCCTTCACTGTCTCTCAGAGTTTGCTCGAACTCATGTCCGTTGAGTTGGTGATGGCATCCAAACATCTCATCCTCTGTTGTCCCTTTTCCTCCTGCCTGAACAGATATTGGCAAGGCGCTGCTATGGGAGGGATGTTTGGTGGATGGGGCAGTGGTGTACATAGCAAAATGCTAGAAAAAGGATCAACTCAAGAATGAGAAATGGGGATTTCCTTGGTGGCCCAGTGGCTAAGACTCTGAGCTGCCAATGCAGGGGGCCAGGGTTCAATCCCTGGCCAGTGAACTGGATCCACATGCTGCAAATTAAGACTGAGTACAGTCAAAGAAATAAATAAAAATAAATTTTTTAAAAAGAATTATTTCTTGTTTGGGATACCAGTCTACTAATAAAAAGAACCGATAATAAAGTAAAATATTTTGGTAGCATCTGCTGGTTGCTGAACACTTTGACCTTCATGTGAGTTACCACAGCAGTGCTTCAAGGTAGCCGTCCTCACTCTCATCCGTAGAATGGGTGACCTGGGCAGTGTCTGAGGCTGGGGCCCCTTATAGCAGTGCTGGGAGAATGCAGGCACCACTAGCAAGATCGGCTTAGCCGATGCCTGCCACACTACACACTGCCCACTGTGTGGCACCTGCGGTCACCAGTATCCCTGCCACTGTTAACTGTTATTGTCATTAGGCCACAAGCCAAGTCAGTGACAGAATTTCAACCCAGGCCTGTTAACATAAAAAGTCTGCATTCCTTGTCCTAGACTATGTGCTGAAGACGCAGCCTCCGTTTCACTCCTCATCCTCTAAGAATCTCATAGTCATACGGGGAAAGATAAACCTAGGCAGCGTAAGACAGCCAAGAGAGAAAGTCGAGACCAGTAGGGAGCCAGGATGGGTTTTAATGTCTTATCTCAAGTTGAGTTTCCTAGCAGCAAAGCCTGAGACAGGGTTTTGGGAGGATTTAGTTTACCAAGGGAGGCTCTTAGAAGGGGAATGAGGAAGCAAGATGGGGAAAGAGACAAAGCTAAGCAAGCATTGGACTTGATTGGAGACTGACTTTTCTGCCTGATCCCAGAGGGAACTCTGGAGCATCAGTTGTACCACAGAATGGTTTCTGCCTCAAGACAAGTGGCTGGCCTTCTGTACTTTCCCCTAAGTCACCCATTCACTGGCCCTGGCCACCCCATTGGATGGGCATAGGGGTGAAGTAATTTTTAGTAGAGAAGGCTCTGCTGGTTAAAGTGGAGTAGAAGGCAGCTGGGAGCCATCAGTCAGTCAGTCAGTCAGTTCAGTCGCTCAGTCATGTCCGACTCTTTGCAACCCCATGTGATGCAGCACGCCAGGCCTCCCTGTCCATCACCATCTCCCGGAGTTCACTCAAACTCACGTCCATTGAGTTGGTGACGCCATCCAGCCATCTCATCCTCTGTCATCCCCCTTTCCTCCTGCCGCCAATCCCTCCCAGCATCAGAGTCTTTTCCAATGAGTCAACTCTTCACATGAGGTGGCCAAAGTACTGGAGTTTCAGCTTTAGCATCATTCTTTCCAAAGAACACCTAGGGCTAATCTCCTTTAGAATGGACTGGTTGGATCTCCTTGCAGTCCAAGGGACTCTCAAGAGTCTTCTCCAACACCACAGTTCAAAAGCATTAATTCTTCGGTGCTCAGCTTTCTTTACAGTCCAACTCTCACGTCCATAAATGACCACTGGAAAAACCATAGCCTTGACTAAATGGACCTTTGTTGGCAAAGTAATGTCTCTGCTTTTCAAATGCTATCTAGGTTGGTCATAACTTTCCTTCTAAGGAGTAAGCATCTTTTAATTTCAGCAGCTGCTAAAGGGATCTCAGCAGGGCACTGAGAATGGCCACTGCAGGTCTCTGCGGCAGGAGTCTGAAATCCATAAGCGACATCCTGCTTGCTGCTAATGTTATAAATAAAGTTTTATTAGGACACCAACATGCTCATTTGTTCATGTATTGCCTATGGCTATTTGTACTCCAAGGGCAGAGTTGAGTAGTTGTGATGGAGACCCTAGGACTTTGAAAACTCAATTATTTGCTATTCCCAGCAATCAATCCAGAGGTTCAGAGAAGAGAGGAGTTCACAGTAATCCAGAGCAACCTCAGAATGGAGGTCACTTTTCTCTGGACTGGAGAAGGACATGGTAACCCACTCCAGCATTCTTGCTTGGAGAATCCCATGGACATAAGAGCCTGGCGGGCTACAGTCCATGGGGCCGTAGAGTCAGACATGATTGAGTGCCTAACACTCACTTTTTCTTTTCTTTTTTTCAGATTTTATTTTATTTTTTTTTACTTTACAATATTGTATTGGTTTTGCTATACATCAACATGAATCTGCCACGGGTGTGCACATGTTCCCAATCCTGAACCCCCCTCCCCCCCCCTCCCTGTACCATCTCTCTGGGTCATCCCAGTGCACCAGCCCCAAGCATCCTGTATCCGGCATTGAACCTAGCATCACTTTTTCTTTTCTCTGGACTTGGGTTCATGATGAGGAATCCAGAAGAACTTCAAGGATGAGCAAGTTCATGTGGGTCAGGGGAAGCAGACACACCCAGAAGAAAGACAGAAGGCTGTATACCAAGGAAGCATGATGTGGTACAAAAATTCTTCTCCTAGGACCACGTGGATTTCTGGGACAGTAGCTTGTTCAAGGGAAGAAATCCACTTTAGGCTTATTTCCAGGGAATAATTCCATTTAGAAACCCTTAATCAGAGGAGTGCACGGTCTGGGGTGTGCTCGACGCGATATGGTCAGACGTAATTATTTGGAGCAGCTGTAAACAAGTCTGGTCACTTAAGATAAAGATGGAAAGCACATACTTTGCCTTCATAGGGACAGCAAAAAGAGAAAAAGGTATCTCATCCCTTGGTATTGGTGAACACTTAGCAGGAATTCATTCAGTGCTTGTGGAGATCACGTGCTCACTAACACAGACAGCAGGACAGCAGCTCTTGAAACTTACGGGCTATTTTTTGTCAAAGGAGGATTCTGTTTTAAATATTCGATGCATTTAGGATAACTCATCTATCACTGTGCCAACTTAAGTCTCATTAATCACGTACAGGAGAAGGGGGAAAGAACTCCCAGCCCCTGGAACTTTTAGTGTACAGTGGAAAATGGAGGCTGGGAAGTGGAACTCAAGTGGCATAGTCACACAGGGATGTGAGTTAGAGTGATCCCCCTGTGTTGGGGACTGTTTCTTGGCTCAAAAATCGCCAGTTGCGGGTCCTACTGCAAAGCCTCAGGCAGCCTGAATTGAGATTTTTAAGATCATGATGGGGATCTAGGGATTCCATCTAGGAACACGGAGTAGGGTAAAGACCATGACTCTTGGGGCTGGGCAACCTCTGTTTATGGATCTACCATCTACCAAGAGCCTAACATGTGCCAGGCAGCATACTGAGCACTTCCAATGCAAACCCCCATGTAATCCTCATAAGTGGGCGGCAGAGGATGAGATGGGTAGATAGCATCACTGACTCAATGGACAGGAATTTGAGCAAACTCCAGGAGCTAGTTTAGCACAGAGGGGCCTGGTGTGCTACAATCCACGGGGCTGCAAAGAGTCAGACACGACTTAGCGACTCAGCAACAACGTGTAACCCTCATAACGACCTTATGGGATATGTCATTGTCCACCTTTTACAGATATTAAAATTGAGGTTTACAGATGTTAACTCTTTTGCCCAAGGCCATAGAACTTCAGAGTGGTGGAGCTGGGATGTGAACCCTAGGCTGACTGATTCCAAACCAAACCAAGCTCTAACCATTATACTACAGTGCACTCAAGGCAAACCAAACCTCAACAGAAATGCAGCCCTTTCTCTTCTTGGGAAAACTGAAATTACAGAATGGTGGGAACTGTTACTGAACCAAACTTGCATCTGTTTGCCTAATGTGGAGCAGAGCCAATTAAATGGTTGTAGTGAAGGAGTAAAGTGTTTTTTTTTTTTTTTTTTTTAATTCATTATTTTTTGGCTGTGGTGGGTCTTCATTGCTGCAGGCAGGCTTTCTCTAGTTGTGGCGAGCCGGAGCTGCGCTCTCATTTCAGTATGAGGGCTTCTCGTTGTGGTGGCTTCTCTTGTTGCAGAGCACAGGCTCTAAGCATGCAGGTTTCAGCAGTTGTGGCGCATGGGTTTAGCTGCTCCACGGCACGTGAGATCTTCCCAAACCAGGGATGGAACCCGTGTCTCCTGCATTGGCAGGCAGATTCTTAGCCACAGAACCACCAGGGAAGTCTTGAATAAAGTGTTTTGTCAGGTGCCAAGCAACACATGCCCAGCAAGGAGCATAGGAGGTTAGTGCTCAAAAGACTCAGGCTCTTTGATTGCTTTTAGGGAAGTGTTTTTAAAGGGATGAAGGTCATAAGATATGTGATCAGCTCATGGACTTTCTTTTCTGATTAGTTGGTGCTGAAGTAACAGGGTGATATTTTTTGGTGTCTTGATCATCGACCCTCGGGTTCCATCCAGCCTTGAGTCTGGTGGGGTCCTGGTTTTGAAAAACAGCTCAAGGACGTGAGTTGGCCTATGAGTTTCACCCTTTGCAGGGGAATCTGGGGTCCTCTGGCTCTTTTTATGGCTGATCTATGTAGTTATTACTACCATTTTGCATGACTATTTTCTTTTTGTTTCTTTTTCTCTGCTTCTCTAATGATGAGCTGCTTGCGTCTGCTCTTTGGAACTTGGGGACTGCCTAGGAGCCCGAGGCTTCTTTTTGTAAACAAGAACTGGGTGACACAGGAGGTCTGTTACTGGGGAGTCCCTGCAGGGTCTTATTAAATTGTAGAATAAACAGCCTTTAATAAACATAAACAGCCATTCATTTTGATTGCCCAAAGTACATTAAAAAAAAAATCATTTGTCTGTTCTTGGCTTCTTTGGGTCTCAGCTACAGCACACGGAGTCTTTGTCACTGTTGCAGCTGGTGGGCCTCCCTCTGGCTGTGGTGTGGCTGCCTGGGCGAGTGTGGGCTCAGTGGCTGTGGTGTGTGGTTTCTGCTTCTCTGCAGCACATGTGGTCCAAGCTCCTGGGCCAGGGGTCAAACTCACATCCCCTGCCCTGGACCACCAGGGAAGTCCCCAGAATAAGTTACGGATAGCATTGTGCTGTGTATCCTTTCTGGCTTTTAAAGAATGTTTGTATTTTAGAAGTGTATGGTTTTTCCTGTGGTGAGGTATGGATGTGAGAGTTGGACTGTGAAGAAGGCTGAGCACCCAAGAATTGATGCTTTTGAACTGTGGTGTTGGAGAAGACTCTTGAGAGTCCCCTGGACTGCAAGGACATCCAACCAGTCCCTTCTGAAGGAGATCAGCCCTGGGATTTCTTTGGAAGGAATGATGCTAAAGCTGAAACTCCAGTACTTTGGCCACCTCATGCGAAGAGTTGACTCATTGGAAAAGACTCTGATGCTGGGAAGGATTGGGGGCAGGAGGAGAAGGGGACGACAGAGGATGAGATGGCTGGATGGCATCACTGACTCAATGAACGTGAGTCTGAGTGAACTCCGGGAGTTGGTGATGGACAGGGAGGCCTGGCGTGCTGCGATTCATGGGGTCAAGGAGAGTTGGACACGACTGAGCGACTGAACTGAACTGAACTGAGCTGATGAGGACTTTTCTGGTGGTCCAGTGGTTAAGACTCCATGATTCCACTGCAGGGGGCACGGGTTAGATTCCTGTTCCAAGGAGAGCCCCTATGCCACACGGGTTGGCCAGAAAAATAAAAAAATAAAGACACATGTATTCACATAGCACATTTCTGTCTTATTTTTCCAAATCAACATTATACCGTTAAGTGTTTAAATACTATCACATACCTTCATAAGTATAATTTTTAAAAACCCCATAATATGTTGTTGAATGGCTGAGTATACTTACCTATGTAAGTTTCTGTATCTTTGAAGTGGGCTAGAATTTGCTACCTCATATCTTTGTGATGAGATAAGTTATTAAGCCTCTGACATGTGATGGATACTTAGCAAATATTTGTGTTCTTTTCTCCTCATGTTTGGACAGCTTTACTAGATTTAGAGATGGTGGTCTTGCATCTCTGAGATGGCAATTCTTGCACAGGTCACTTTTTAGGGGTGAGGGGGTATCTCAGGAAATATCTAAAAGGGAGAGATGGTGGCAGGAGGTGGGCAGGAGAGGAAGGAAACAGCATGTCTACTCTGGAGCCCGGCTACAGCCTGATCCCACGGCGAGCTCTGAAGCATCACAGAGCTGGCATCACCTTAAGGCTGTGGGGTTGACCTCTGACACCTTCACATTAGTGATCATTGGCTGTGGCTTTGTGTAGGAAAAACCTACCCTTCTTCCTGTGTGAGTCTCCTTTACGATCACACTGACATCACTTCTCACACTAGATGTGTAGGGTTATTTTTCCCATACCAAACGATTCTCTGTGACACCAGCTGGTTGTTCTACAGTTCAATTATGACATTAATGGGAGGAAGCTCAGATCACAGATCAGACATATTTCTGATGTCAGTTGCAAGTCCCCAGGATGCCACCTATACTTCTGCCTGACTGGTTATAAACCAGACTTCCCATGACCTACTCCTTGAGTTCAACAACCTGCTGGAATGACTTAAAGAACTCCGGAAACACTTCCTTCCTTTTGCCTGTTTATTATAAAAGAGTATGATGAGATGTGGGTTTCCCTGATGGTTCAGCAGTAAAGAATCTGTCTGTCAGTGCATGAGATGTGGGTTCGATCCCTAGATTAGGGAGATCCTCTGGAGAAGGAAATGGCAGCCCACCCCAACATTCTTTCCTGGGAAATCCCATGGACAGAGGAACCTGGTGGGCTTCAGTCCATAGGGTCACAAAGAGTAAGACATGACTGAGCGACGCAACAGCAACAACTTGATTAGATGCAGAGGAGCATCCAGATGGCAAAGAGATATGGGGCAAGGTGTGAGGAGGTAGTATACACAGCTTCAAGCTCCTTCATGTCTTCAACAACCTGGAAGTTTTCTGATTCACATACCACTGGACTCTTTATGGAGGCTTCATCCCATAAGTGTGATGGATCCTTAAGTCAATTTTTACCTCCACTTTTCCCTTCCTGGAGGATAAGGAATGGGGCTGAAACTCTCAAGCTTCTTATCATAGTTTGGTCTTTCTGGTGACCAGCCCCTATCCAGGACCCCATCAAGCATTGCTTCATTAGAACAAAAGACATTCCTCTCACCCATCAGGGAAATTTCAAAGAATTTAGAAGCTCTGTGTTAGGACTTGTGGTCAAAGACCAAACATTAGAACAAAAGATCCTCTTGTACCCCTATGTTTGTAGCAGCACTATTTGCAATAGCCAACACATGGAAACAACCGAAATGTGCATTGACAGATGGATGGATAAAGAAGACGTGGTGTATATATATATAAAAGGACACTACTCAGTCATAAAAAGAATGAAATAGTGCCATTTGCAGCAACATGGATGGATCTAGAGATTATCACACTAAATGAAGTCAGACATAGAAAGACAAATAACCATATGATATCACTTATATGTAGAATCTCAAATATGATGCAGATGATCTTATTTACACAGACATAGAGAATAGAGTTGTGGTTGCCAAGGGGAAGGGAGGGTGAGGGGAGCTGGCTTGGTGTTTGGGATTAGCAGATGCAAACTAGTATATATAGAATGGAGAAACAAGGTCCTGGGCTTCCCTTGTGGCTCAGCTGGTAAAGAATTCATCTGCAATGTGGGAGACCTTGGTTCAATCCATGGGTTGGGAAGATCCCCTGGAGAAAGGACAAGGCTACCTACTCCAGTATTCTGGCCTGGAGAATTCCAAGGACTGTATAGTCTATGGGGTCACAAAGAGTTGGACACGACCGAGTGACTTTGACACTTCAAACAAGGTCCTACTGTATAGCTCAGGGACCTATATTCAATATACTGTAATAAACCATGTGTGTGTTAGTCCCTCAGTTGTGTCTGACTCTGTGTGACCCCATGGACTGCAGCCCACCAGGCCTCTTTGTCCATGGGATTCTCCAGGCAAGAATACTGGAGTGGATTGCCATGCTCTTCTCCAGGGGATCTTCCCCACCCAGGGATTGAACCCGGGTCTGCTGCATTGCAGGTGGAGTCTTTATCATCTGAATCTCAAGGGAAGCCTCCAGCAATAAGCCATAATGGAAAAGACTATGGAAAAAGATGCTATTAGTGCTTGCATCACTTAGGAAATTACTAAGGTTTCAGGGGCTCTGTGCCAGAAACCAGGGGCAGAGACCAATATGTGTCTTTTATGTTATTTCTCATGTGTAAAACCTCTGGGTAAAACCTCTCCTAGTCAACCAAAGGAGACTCTCTTGAGTAGTCCTTTCCAATATGGTAGCTCATAGCCATATGTAGCTATGAAGCACTTCAGATGTGGCTAGATTTAACTGTGATGTGTTGTAGGTATAAAATACTCATTGTATTTTGAAGATTTAGTGTGAAGAATGAGATGTCTACATTTCCTTAATAATTATAAAGTAGATTGCATGTTGAAATAACATTTTGAATATACTAGGTTAAATAAAATAGATTTCAAAAATTAATTTCATTTTTTCTAATATGGCTATTTGAAAATTTGAAATTTTATATGTGGCTCACATAATTTCTTTAAAAATTTTTGAAATGCATTTGGGTTATAGTCATCTGTTTAAGTTTATTGTATTGAAGTATAGTTGATTTATGATGTTGTGTTAAATGATTTAGGTACATGTTGTTGTAACTGCTAAGTCTTTTCTGACTCTGTGATCCCATGGACTACAGCACACTGTGCTTCCCTGTCTTTCATTATCTCCTGCAGTTTGCTGAAACTCATGTCCATTTAGTCGATGATGCCATCCAACCATCTCATCCTTTGTCACCCCCTTCTCCTCCTGCCCTCAGTCTTTCCCAGTATCAGGGTCTTTTCCAATAAGTCAGTTCTTCCCATCAGGTGGCCAAAGTATTGGAGCTTCAGCTTTAGCATCAGTCCTTCCAGTGAATATTCAGGATTGATTTCCTTTAGGATTGACTGGTTTTATCTCCTTGCTGTCCTAACTGTATATGTATATATTCTTTTTATATTCTTTTCCATTGTGGTTTATCACAGGATATTGAATATTGTTCCCTGTGCTGTACAATAGGGCCTTGTGGTTTACTGATTCTATATATTAGTTTGCATCTGCTTCACATTATATTTCTACTGGACAATATTGCTCTGGAGTAGGGGTTGGCAGACTCCATAAGAGGTCAGAGAGCAAACATTTTAGACTTTGTTAAGCCGTACAATCTCCATCGCTATTTCAATTCTTCAGTTATTGGGGAGGCAACCATAGCCCAAACATAAATCATTAATGGTCATGGTCATGTTCCAGTAAAGGATTCTTGATAAAAACAAGTGGTGGGCTTGACTTGGCCCATGGGCTGTAGTTTTCTGATTCCTGCTCTAGGGAAAAATAACAGCTGAGAACTGTTAGCAGTCAGTGCTCATACCAGATAAGGATGGTGGTGGTAGAGGGTCTATATGCCTCTAATTTTCTCCTGATTCAGATTTTTTTTTCCAAATGATTTTCCCCAGGTTTTATTACTGACCGCTAGCTATTTTGTTTATAAAGGAGGAAGCTTTGAGGGGGAAAGTTTATTTTAGGGAGCTTGGACTGTGAGACTACAGATGGAGAAATATGCAGAAGAGAGGAAAACAGGTCCAAACGTTTCTTTCTTTCTCAGGATTGTAGATGGAGAAGGCAATGGCAACCCACTCCAGTACTCTCGCCTGGAAAATCCTATGGATGGAGGAGCCTGGTGGGCTGCAGTCCATGGGGTTGCTAAGAGTCAGACATGACTGAGCGACTTCACTTTCATGCCTTGGAGAAGGCAATGGCAACCCACTCCAGTGTTCTTGCCTGGAGAATCCCAGGGACGGGGGAGCCTGGTGGGCTGCCATCTATAGGGTCACACAGTGTCAGACATGACTGAAGCGACTTAGCAGCAGCAGCAGCAGCAGCAGCAGGATTGTAGGAAAGGTACATATACACATCAATATAACTTTTAAAGACGCTACTTAGTATTCTGCAGGTCTGTGCAACTGGTCTACCCTGGAGGATGGCGGCAGTGTCATCTTGAGGATTTAAGTGATTTTTTTAAAAACGATACATTTCCCTGCCCCTCAACTTTTGCCAATACAAATATAAACATGAAATTTTCCAATTGAGGCCAATTAACATGGAATGCCTTAGGCCAGGAAATAATTAATACAGAGTCCTGGGGAAATGACATCTTTGCAACTCCTGCTTCCTCAAGGTGGCATGACTCAATTAAAACAATTCTCTGGCCTCCAGAGAACTTTCTGTGGCCTGTTTGGGCTGGATGCAAATGTCTCCATAGTCTCTGTGCATTTCCCCTGGCACCCCCATGGCCCTGCCCCTCTTTGTGAGTGCTGAGACTCTTCTAAAGGCCCCTTCAGCTGGTTTGCAGTTGATTCTTCCCACTTGTTTTTATCCATTGATGTGTTGGAGTGGCCTCCTGGTCTTCAGTCTCCTCCAATCAGAACCTTATTTCTTCAGGGAAGAATTGACATCTTCCTCCTTTTTGTCCTCTTCCTTGGACAAATGTTTGTGTGCCTGCTTAGTCCCTAAGTTGTGGTCTGACTCTTTTGTGACCCAATGGACTGTAGCCCACCAGGCTCCTCTATCCATGGGATTTTCCAGGCAAAAATACTGGAGTGGGTTGCCATTCCCTTCTCTAAGGTGTCTCCCTAACCCATGGATCAAGCCCGTGTCTCCTGTGTCTCTTGCTTGGCAGGCAGATTCTTTACCACTGAGCCACTTGCAAAGCCCCTTGGCAAATGTTTATTGAGCATGTATTGTTCACTGAGCCTGTTTTAAGAACCATGTATTGTCAGGCTTGGTATGCTAGTTGGAAAGGCTAATACTCCTTTTTAAAAGAATTATTTATTGATTTTGGCGGCACTGGGTCTTTGTTGTAGCATGCCAGCTTTCTCTAGTTACAGTGAGTGGGGGCTGCTGTAGTTGCGGTGCACGGACTTCTCATTGCAGAAGCTCCTTCTGTTGCAGAGCACAGACTCTATGTAAGACGGCTTCAGTAGTTGTGGCACCGGGCTTAGCTGCCCTGTGGCACATGAGATCTTTCCAGACCAGGGGTTGAAGCTGTGTCCCCTACATTGGCAGGTGGATTCTTAACCACTGGACCACCAGGGATCTCCTAATAATCAACTTTAAATAAATAAGAAAATCGTGCAAGTTTGGCAAATGATAAGGTTTGTGAAAAGAATTAAAAGGGGCAAAAGAATAGAGAGTGATGGTGTGCATGGGATATCACAGATAAGGTGGGCAGGAGTGGTCTTTTTAGAAGGTCACATGTGGAAGAAGGCTTACAGATAAAAACAGCCAGTGATTATATGGTGCCTACTCTGTGCTAGGCGGTGTTTGGAGTGCTTCTTGGACATTGATTAATCTACATGACGATGCAGGAAGGTAGAACTAAGATGAGCCCCACGTGATAGGTGAGAACCTAACATAGAAAGATGAAGTCATTGGCCCAAGGATGCCAAGTTCATCAGTGCTGAGGTTGGGTTGGAACCCAGGCCCCTGGCTCTAAGTGCTCTTAGCCAACAGGAGGCATAAGGACATTGATTTATTGAGTATTTGATTCATTAATTTATCCCCATCTCTCACCCATAGAGGACCTCACATAGGCTAAGTAGACGTAAGCAAGACCTATTCCTCTCTTACACAGATGGGGAAAAAGTGGAAACAGTGGCAGATATTATATTCTTGGGCTCCACAATCACTGCAGATGGCAACTGCTGCTACAAAATTAAAAGACACTTGCTCCCTTGGAAGAAAAGCTATGACAATACTAATACTAAACAGAGTATTAAAATGTAGAGACATCACTTTGTTGGACAAAGATCTATAGAGTCAAAGCTATGGTTTTTGCAGTAGTCATGAGTGGATGTGAGAGTTGGACCATAAGGAAAGCTGAATGCTGAAGAATTGACGCTTTTGAATTGTGGTTTTGGAGAAGATTCTTAAGAGTCCCTTGAACAGCAAGGAGATCAAACCAATCAATCCTAAAAGAAATCAACACTGGATATTCATTGGAAGAACTGTTGCTAAAGCTGAAGCTCCAATCCTTTGGCCACCTGATGTGAACAGCTGACTCATTGGAAAAGACCCTGATACTGGGAAAGATTGAGTGCAGGAAGAGAAGAGGGCAGCAGAGGATGATATGGTTGGGTGGCATCACTGAATGAATGGACATGAGTTTGAGTAGACTCTGGGAGATAGTAAAGGACAGGGAAGCCTGATGTGGGGCAGTTCTGTTAAGTTGGACAGGACTTAACGACTGAACAGCAACATTCCTCTCTTACTGCCTCAGGGTAGAGACAACCTCAGGGTTCAGGCTTTCTGAGAATTGTTATTGAAGTGATGAGTGCACGATCTGGTCTCAGCCTGGGATAGTGGAGGGATAATCATGGAAGACTGTTCAGAAGGGACAAGATGGATTGAAACTTGAAGGATGAGTTTTTGGGATGGCAACGTTGAACTGGAAATGTACAGAGTGTGACAATAGGCATGGGGAATGGCATGGCAGGCAGAGGGAACAGACAGTGCAAAGGCACAGAGTCAGAGCATTTCAATCCTTAAAGACATCATAGTGTTCACATGGGGAAATAACAGCTCATGAGACAGGAAATGTGGGCAGAGTTCAGATTGCTTAAGGAACCTCGATTTTATCCAGAGAGCGATGGGTAGCCATCGAATGAGGGGGTGATGTGGATAGATTTGTGTTTTTAGAAGATAGCATAGTAGCAGTGTGTGCATGCATGGTGGTTTGATGTGGGTTATGTTACCCACTTGACACCTTCCCATCAGCCCAGTGGAACTTGTTTCTTAATTCTTATTTATGGTAATGAAGAGTAATAGTAGATATTTCTTACAGGGCACATCCTAGGGGCTGAATAGATTCTGTGATGAGTACTTCACATTTTTAAATGTTATTTAATTCTGAAAAATCACTCTGCATGATAGGCATCCCGATGGCTATTGTTTCTGTTTTGGAGATGAAGAAAACCAAGGGTCAGAGAGGTTAAATGACAGATCTCAAATGACACAGCCATTCATTGGTGAAGCAGGGATGACAGTCCAGAGATTTTAATTCTGGAGGCCACAGTAAAGTTCCAGAGGCCACAGTATAAAGCATGGTGGTTTCATCAACTCATTTGGTCAGGTGCACTTGTCTTATTGTCATACCCAGAGGGCAGGGAATAAATGAAGACACGTGTTGAGCACCGACTGTGTGCTAGGTGCAGGTGAACAGGTCTGCATGTATTTCTGATGCTCTTTCCTTACAATAGTAGTGTATCTCCTTTTAGGAGATGAGAAAACTGAAGCCAGGAGGTGTGGATTGCGGGTTTCCCCCTCCTGCTTGATGTTTCCACTTGTTTCTCCCTGAGGGCTTAGTGAGTTGCCTCCTCAGGCTTCCTTTTAACTGTATCTCTTCCTGTGGGGGTGCCCACGCTCTCCCCAGCCTGCACTCCAGCCAATGGCCACATTAGGATTGACCACTTAGTGGTCATTGCTCCCCGGTTTCCTTGTCAGGTGATTCCTTCCATAAGTAGCCTTCTCTCCAGTGCTCATCACACCCCTGAGTATAGCCTGCTCCTCCAGGCTTTGAGCTGATGTGTGTCTCTGTCTGTTCCCACTGGGGTGTTGGGGAGGGAGAAGGGATTGCATTTACAGAGATTAATTCTTGGATGCTAAAGACCATGAGTTCACTTTTCCTTGTAATGGCATGACTGATTTATTATAGACACACAGAAAAAGTATATTTGTGTATTGCTTCTTATTCCTATAGTTTTATTCACCACCAAACATTTAGAATGTTTCAACAAGCAAAAAGAAGCAATCAAAAGTGTTAGTTGCTCAGTCATGTCTGACTCTTTGCAACTCAATGGCCTGTAGCCCTCCAGGCTCCTCTGTCCATGGGATTCTCCAGGCAAGAGTACTGGAGTGGGTTGCCATGCCCTCCTCCAGGGGATCTTCCTGACTCATGAATCGAACCTGGGTCTCCTGCATTTGCAGGCAGAATCTTTGCCATTTGAGCCACCAGGGAAGCCAAAAAGCAGTCAAAAGAAACTTTTAACTGGTGGTCCAGTGGTTAAGGCTCCATGCTGCTAATGCAGAGGGTGCAGGTTTGATTCTTGAACAGGAACTAAGATCCCACATGCCATGTGGTGCAGCCAAAAGATTAAAAATAAAAGGAGAGAGTTGAAAAAAGTAGAAAAGCATTCATCAAAGCAAGAAACTTTTAATCTTACCTCCTAGTGATAAACACTGCTAACATATTGGGGAGTATTTATCTTATCTATTTCCCAACCCCCTCTCCTTATTACAAACTAAAATAATGTATACAAGCTATTTTGTAACTGGCCATTTCCCTTTCACAACTCAGCATAGGCACCTTGAGATTCTCCTCTAGTGATGGTTTTCAAACTTGTTTAAGCAGCTCCTGGACCGTTTCTGCAAGCACCATCTTTGGAAATGAAATTTATTGGACAGATTGTCTTAATCTGCTTGGGCTGCTATAATGAAAACCATAGACTGAGTGGCTTAAATAACAGAGGCTTATTTCTTATAGTTCTGGAGCCTGGGAAGTCCAAAATCAAGATGTCAGTCAATTTGGTTCCTGAGAGAGCTTGCTTCCTGGTTTGTGGATAGTCACCTGCTTGCTGTGTTCTCACAGGGGCACTAACCCATCCATCATGAGCTCTCCAGCCCTATCACTTCATCCAGTCTTGCTGCTGCTGCTGCTGCTAAGTCACTCCAGTCATGTCCGACTCTGTGCGACCCCCACAGTAATCACCCCCAAACCCTCATCCCCTATTATTACCATGTTGAGGATTAGGGCTTCAACATATACATTTAGGTGGGGCCATAAACATTCAATCCATAATATGAATAAAAATAGAGCTTCTTTGATTGCAGCTTAAATAGAGGAACCAAAATTCTACCTATTTGCTTTGTTGCTTTGCTCAAGTTGGCTCCTGAATCAACTGCATGAATTTTCTAGTTTTCCAACGAGTATTGCTTGCAAAAAAATTCCTCAGCTGACATTATTTTAAATGGTTGTGTTATATTCCATCGTGTGGATGTACCCAGTTCTTTGTTGTTGAACATTTAACTTGTTTCTCATTTTCCATCATGAGCAAAGTTATAATGGACAGCTTTGTGCTGCCAACCTTGTGTGTATCATGATAGTTTCCCACAGATAGTTTTAGAAGCAAAAATGTCTTTTGATGGCTGCCCTGTGGAATCATCTCTCTGAAGCCCTAATCTTTGTCAGGCTGGGACTATGGGCCTTGGTTCAGAGTGTGCATGTGCTGGACACAATATGTCTTCATAAGGTGGCTGCGATTGGCCTGCTGAGGCATGCCTCATTGTCAGGACAGCAACGGACCTTCCTCTGGGTCTGGGTAGGCAAGACTGTTGCTGAATAGACTAACTTATATTTGCAACAGGATTTGGCAGTTTTCAAAGCCTTTTTTATTTGGCGTCCCACTGTCACTGGAGGTAAATGGAGAAGAGACGTATTAAGGTTCAAGGGGGTTAAGTGACTTTCCTAAGATTCTGCTTCTAGTAAACGATGGCACTCTGTTTCAGTCAGCTTCTACTGCAATAAAGCTGTGTAACACATAACTCTCCCCTCCAAAAACATCTCAGGACCTTATAGCAACAGTTACTTTCTCACATGATGGCTGGGTCTGATGGTTGGCTGTGGTTCAGCTGATCTCAGCTGGTGCGGCTGGGCCTAGGGGGCGAAGAGTACAGTGTCAATAGATAGTGTCATAGAGAAAGACTTGACCAGGACTTTAAAGGCTATGGCAGTGGAGGGGCAGTTCTTAATCTCATATTTATTGCATTAGGAGGCTACTGAAGGATTTTATGTTGAAGAGCAATATGATCTGATTTATGTTCTAAAAGATTATTTAGACTTGTTTGTTCAATGTTAGATTTTTCAGTGCTGGGTTCATAACAGATGCTCCATAAATATTTTATTGGATTAATAAAGAACCTGGTTCCCAGAGAAAGCAGTGCAGTGCAAGCCCTGAAGAACTGGGCCCAGTCCCACTCTGTGCAGGTGGCTGGTAAGCTTGTTGGCTTTTCTGGGCAAGATTTGTTAAGTCAGTTTGCTCATTTATTCACTCATTTCACTAATTCAGAGGACATTTACTCAGTGTGTTCCCTGGGGTGTCCACACCAGCAGTGGGAAGGCTGTGATTCTGTAAACGCTCTAGAAACCTCAACTGAAATGAGGTCCTTACTCGTCTTTTCTTTGGAGGAGGAGGCAGCTAGTGAAGAAAGGGACTTCCCAGGTAGTCCAGTGGCTAAGACTCTGCACTCCCAGTGCAGGGCTGCTGCTGCTAAGTCACTTCAGTCGTGTCCGACTCTGTGTGACCCCATAGATGGCAGCCCGCCAGGCTTCCCCATCCCTGGGATTCTCCAGGCAAGAACACTGGAGTGGGTTGCCATTTCCTTCTCCAGTGCATGAAAGTGAAAAGTGAAAATGAAGTCGCTCAGTTGTGTCCAACTCTTAGCGACCCCATGGACTGTGGCCCACCAGGCTCCTCTGTCCACGGGATTTTCCAGGCAGGAGTGCTGGAGTGGGGTGCCATTGAATCCCTGATCAGGGGACTAGATCTCATATGCTGCATCTAAGGATCCTGCATGCCACAAATGAAAAAAAGATCCCACACGCAGCAACTAAAATTTGACTCAACCAAATAAATAAATTAATTTAAAAAAATTAAAGGAGGCTCATACTCTTCATAAAAGGTCTTCTCTTTTGGGGTGGAATAACCAGAGCAGAGGGAGATAATCCCTGTTAGGGCTGGGACATCCTTTATTCATCAGTTCATTCAGCTCCTTGTGTGGAAGAGGAAACCAAATACCATGGAAGGAGGGGGCATTGATTGCTCAGGATGACCCAGAAAATTGGTTTACAGCCCAGGAGACCCCAGACCCCCAGCTGCTGCCTAGCTGTTTGCTTCATGATGCCCTGAACTGTGCTGAGCTTAGTCGCTCAGTCGTGTCTGACTCTTTGTGACCCCATGGACTGTAGCCCACCAGGCTCCTCTGTCCATGGGTATTCTCCAGGCAAGAAAACTGGAGTGGGTTGGCATGCCCTCCTCCAGGGGATCTTCCCAACCCAGGGGTCGAACCCAGGTCTCCCACATTGCAGGCAGATTCTTTACCATCTGAGACACCAAGAAAGCCCAAGCCCTGGACATTCACCCTTAAACCAACAGTTTAAACACTCTAAATATGAGTTTGGGGGAGAAATGATGGTCTTCATTTTGAATGGAGAAGGAAATGGTAACCCACTCCAGTATTCTTGCCTGGAGAATCCCATGGATGAAGAAGCCTGGTAGGCTACAGTCCATGGGGTCGCAAGAGTTGGACAAGACTGAGCGACTTCACCTTCACCTATTTCAAATGAAGATGCTTTTTTTTTTAAATTAAAAAACAACACCAGAAAGATAGTTTACATTTAAAGAGAAACGGTAAAGTGCAAAGGTTTAGAAATTGGAATTAGGATTTCTAATTATATAGCACTTGGGACTACATGTTTATGAAATCTTTGAAGAATCGCTTTATAAATAGGTCAAAACAGGCACCGCCATCTTCATGAGTATATTTTCTGGGTGTGCTTGTTTAGTACTGGGCCCTGATCTTCTGTCATCTTGAACTCTAGTTGCATTTTCTTGTGTAAATGAATCATCTCCAGCTAGACTGCAAACAGGGAGGTTTTTTTTTTTTTTTTTTTTTCTTTTTCTATTTATCATTCCCTTTTCCTCCGTCCCAGTGTCTAGTGTAGGGCCAGGTACAGGAAGTTTGCTCAATAAATCCATTTCATACCCAGCTCCTCCCTCGCCTCCTCCCTGCAGCTTTCCCTCCCCCTCCTGTTTCTTCGCCTTCCTCTCAAGCCCTCCTCACCCTTGCTTCCTCCCTTTCCCTCCTGCCCTGTCCTTTTCTCTTTCTCACCACTCTCCTCCCTTCCTTCCATAAACATGTCTACTGCAAACCAGTGCCAAGGGCTTACAGGCATTGGGGATTCAGTGATGAGTAAGGGGAACAAGCTTCTTCTCCCCTGTAGCTGTGTGTCTACTTGGGGAGCCTGGGCACTGATCATCTAGAAGTGGGATCGTTTATAAAAGTATCTCTATACCACGTGGAGTGAAGAACGCAGTGGAGGGGGCGCATTGTGTCGGGGGTCAGGGAACACTTTCCTGTTCCTTCTTGCTACAGCAGAGACCCAGAGGACAAGAAGGAGAGAGCAGCTGAAGGAGAGGAGCAGGTGGAACACGGACCAGCAGAGGGAACTGCATGGTTCTGGGAAAGCCTTGGGCAAGGGGTTCGTGGCCGGGTCTTTGGAGGGATGGACAGGAGGCCTGCATGGCTGGAGCAGAGAAAAAGCGGCAGAGAAAGTGGAGAAGGATGTGGACAGATCAGTAGGCAAGTCAGGCACGGTCTCAGGGGGCCTGGGGCCAGGGGGCAGGAGTGGGGGAGAAGGTGAAGTTTTGGTGTTTTTCTTTAGAGCAGTGGAAATTGTGGAAGGGGTCTCAACAGAAGAAAATCACACTTGGAATTCATTTCTGGAAGGTCACTTTAGACCAGAAGGATATGTGGCTCCATTGATGGGGGGTGGGGATGTAAGCTGTGAAGGCCTGCTCTCCACCCCCAGCAATGGCACATATCATATCCTGATAGAGAAGGTCTCCAGAGTGACATGTTGAATGGTGAAAACCAAGTGCAGGACAGTATCAGAAAGAGAGGTAGATCGGAGTATGCATTTGGATTTACGTGTGTTTGACACATTGGAAAGATGAAGGAAAGGTACCCCAAGAGGCTATATATTGATTGTGTGTATGTGTGGGGCAAGATGTATGAGGACAGGTGTGTTCTCCATGTGCGCCTTAAAAAATATTTTTAGGTCACTACAGAGCTTTGAGTAGAGTTCCCTGTGCTATAGATGAGGTTCTCATTAGTTATCTATTTTATGCATATTAGTGTATGAATGTCAATTCCAATCTCCCACTTCATCCCACCCCTCATTTTCTCTCTAGGTGTTTGTATAGGTGTTTCTCTGCACGTGTGTCTCTGTTTCTGCTTTGAAAATAGGCTCATCTGCACCATTTTCTTAGATTCCACATAGATGTGTTTCTCTTTCTGACTTACTTCAATCTGCGTGACAGTCTCTAGGTCCATCCATGTCTCTGCTAAAGGAAAAGGGAATCCAAAACAGAGGGGATCTATGTATAAATGGATTCACTTTGCTGTGCAACAGAAAATAACACAACATTGTAAAGCAGCTGTGAAAAGTGCAAGTGAAAGTGCAAGTCGCTCAGTCGTGTCCAACTCTGCGACCCCATGGACTATACAGTCCATGGAATTCTCCAGGCCAGAATACTGGAGTGGGTAGCCTTTCCCTTCTCCAGGGGCTCTTCCTGCCCAGGGATCAAAGCCTGGTCTGCTGCATTGCAGGTGGATTCGTTTACCAGCTGAGCCACAAGGGAAGCCCTGATTTACTTCACTTAACATGATAATCTCATGTTAACATGACATCCACCAATGTTGCTGCAAATGGCATTATTTCATTGCTTTTATAGCTGAGTAATATCCCATTGTATATATGTACTGCATCTTCTTTTTCCATTCATTTGTGGATAGAAGTGGCTTCCATGTCCTGACTATTGCAAATAGTGCTGCAATAAACATTGGGATGTATGTATCTTTTTGAATTAGGGTTTTCTCTGAATATAAAAAGTGGAAACAGTGACATATTTTGTTTTCTTGGGCTTAAAAATCACTGCAGATAGTGACTTCAGCCATGAAATTAAAAACCCTTGCTCCTTGGAAGAAAAGCTATAACAAACCTAGACAGAGTATTAAAAAGAGACAAAGGTCTGACAAAGTCCGTAGCTTCTAGTCAAAGCTATGGTTTTTCCAGTGGTTCTGTACAGATGTGAGGCATGGCCATAAAGAAGGCTGAGTGCTGAAGAATTGATACTTTCACATTGTGATGCTAGAGAAGACACTTGAGAGTCCTTTGAACTGCAAGGAAATCCAACCAGTCAATCCTAAAGGAAATCAATCCTGAATATTTATTGGAAGGACTGATACTGAAGCTGAAGCTCCAATACTTTGGCCACCTGATGCAAAGAGCCAACTCTTTGGAAAAGACCCTGATGCTGGGAAAGATTGAAGGCAAAATGAGAAGGGGACAGCAGAGAATGAGATGGTTAGATAGCATACCAACTCACTGGACATGAATCTGAGCAAACTCCAGAGGAGCCTGGCATGCTGCAGTCCATGGTGTTGCAAAGAGTCCGACAGGATTTAGCGGCTGAACAACAACAAACAATTGGATATATACCCAGGAGCTGGATTTCTGGGTCATATGGTAGTTCTTTTTCGTTTTTTAAGGAACCTCCATACTGTTTTCCATATGGCTGTACCAATTTGCATTTCACGCAGTGTAGGAGGGTTCCCTTTTCTCCACACCCTCTCCAGCATTTGTAGCATGTGAACGTTTTTATACTGCTTTGACTTCTGAGCCACGTGTATGGCTTATTACTCAAAAATTGAATAAAAATGAGCTGAATTGAGCTAAAAGCAGTTGTGAATTTTGGAGTGGGGTGAGGGGAATAGAATGTGAGCTGTCAATCAGTGATGGGAGATTCTCACTCTCCTTTCACTCTCAGCAGATTTTCTTCTCTATATCTGATAGTGGTGAGGCTTTAACCATTTATTGAATAAACAGCCTCGATCTCATACTTCCTCCTCTAGCCAGATTTTTGTCTTAATAGCAGGAATTCATCAACATCTTACCTTTAACAATTGTTAAAGTGTCGCCCCCTGGAGGGTCGTGGTGCATAGCTTGTGGTGAGCACGTACGTCACGCCGGATGCTGAGTGTTCTATCTGTATTGTCACATTTCACTTTCACAACAACCTGTCACCAGTGTTTTGTGGACATGCAAACTAAGACGTGCAAAGGTGAGCTGATTTGTTCAAGGCCCTTGAAGGTTAGCCTGTGGAGGTTAAGATAGAACATTGGTTAATCTGATGGCTGTGTGCTAGGCACTGACTAGATCCTGGAAATATCCTGATGAATAGAAGTCAGGTTTTGCTTTTTAGAGATCACACTGTCCAAAAGGACTGACAGAACTTCCACATGTAACTGTTATGTAGTGTGACAGAGGCTTTAAGCCGGGAATAGGCAAGGCCAAAGAAATGGGGGAAGGGAATCAGGGAAGGCTTCCTGGAAGAAGAGAAGATGCTGTAGTTATACATAACTCCTGTGTGTATATAGGAGTTTGACAAGGCAGGTAGAGCCTGGAGGGCATTTTGAGGAGAGGCCAATCCAGGGAGAGGAAACAGCACGTGCAGAGGCCTGGAGGTGGGAAGTGGTGGACCATGAGGGAGGAAATATGAGAGCCCTTGAACTGCCATAGGGGAGGAGCTCAGTGGGGACCTTGATACCATAGACGGGGTTCATGCCATTTTCCTCCAACCAACCCCCTTATAATGTGTGACTTTTCCCGCTGGCAGTATGTCCCTTTGCCTTTGTGATATGTCTGTAGTCACTCCCAAGATTCATTCTTTGCTTAGCTGATTTGTTGCTATGTATCACCCTCAGAGCTGGAGGTTCAATGGCAAAAATGAGGTGATGGTGTCATGAGTGAGTCAGGCATGGAAATGGATAAATTGATATCAAATGGATGTTCATAAATGGCATTATACAAAGAAGTCCAGAAATGGAGCATATAATTAGGGACAGGAGGTGGTCGGGAGGACTTCTTGGAGGAGGTGACTCTTGAGCTAAGTTTAAATAGATGAGGAGGCCTTGGTTGTAGGAGTGGGGATAAGCTCAGAGAAGAAGGGACAGCAGGGACAAAGGTCCAGAGGTATGATGAAATTAGCTGTGTGGGTGGAGCCAGTGGAGGGGCCAGAAATAAAACTGACATGGGACTTCCCTGGTGGTCCAGTGGCTGAGACTCTGTGCTCCCAATGTAGGGGACCCAGGTTCAATCCCTGGTCAAGGAATTACATTCCACATGTGGCAAGTAAGACTTTGTGTGCTGCAAATAAAGATCTTTCATGATGCAATGATATTTGATGCAGACAAATAAAATAAGTAAATAAATATTTAAAAAAAAACTGAAGAGGTAATGGAGCCCTAAAGGTCTCATAAGGTGTTTTTACGAGGGAGAAAGAAGAAGGAGAAAGAAGGGGAAGAAAGGTGATATCCTCACATTCTAAAATGCTAATAAAACCTCAGTATCCAGTAAATCAGATCATTGCACTAGAACTGTTCCCCTGGGGAACAGCAAGTGAACTCACCAAGTCAGGTTTTGGCCAAGCCCTGTGAGTCGAGTGGCTGTCAGGTGTGATCACACATCCCTGCCAGAACTGGCCTTTCTCTGCTGGGGAGTTGTATCTTCCAGCCTGGCTGAGACTGAGAACCCAGGGCCAGCACTTCGGGCCAGTAAGAGTAATTAAAATGGGATCAGTGGTTCCCATGGCAACATTGGCATCCGTGCTCCCAGCATGGAGGCCTCTGGCCATGGCCAGGCTTGCCTCCTGAGGACTGACACCTGGCCCCCTTGCCTGCCCTGGCCAGGCTCACCCTACCAGACAAGCAGGAAACACCCTCCATGTCCCAGCCATCATGTTCCTGCGCTATCCTGTTGTCACTTTATGCATGTGACCTTGGATTCTTAAGACAACAGCCGTAGGAGGCAGGAAGGGGAAGCTGAGGCTAAGAGATGCTCCAGGATCTGCTCAAGGACAGTGGAAACCAAAGTCTGCAAAGTTTTGTATCTGCAGGATACAAAACTGGGGTCATTAGTTTCAGGGTTTTTGACCTTCCTCACTGTTACTTTTCAGACCTACAGCTGTGAGAATGACACTTGCCATGTTCACTTCTGTTATGGACTAAATGTTTTTGTCCTCCCAGAATTCCTATGTTGAAAGCTAACCCCTAATGAGATGGTTTTAGGGAATGGAGACTTTGGAAGGTGATTAGGTTTAGAGGGGTTCATGAGGGTGAAGCCCCCACGATGGCATTAATGCCCTTATAAGAAGAATAGACATCAGAGCTCGCTCTGTCATGTGAGGTCACAGCAGGAGGGTGGCCGTCTGCAAGCCAGGAAGCCTTCATGGTGAACCGAATCACCTGGCACTTTGACCTTGACCTTGGACTTCTTAGCCTCCAGAACTGTGAGAAGTAAATGCCTATTGCTGTAGTCACTCAGCCTATGCTATTTTGCTATGGCAACCTGGGCTAAGACAGCTAGCCTTGAACCTCCTTCCTTGCACGTGTCCATGCGTGCTCAGTTGCTTCAGTCATGTCTGATTCTTTGCAGCCCCATGGACTGTAGCCTGCCAGGCTCCTCTGTCCTTGGGATTCTCCAAGCAGGAACACTGGGGTGGGTGGCCATGCCCTGACTCTAGGGGATCTTCCTAACCCAGGGATTGAACCCCACGTCTCTTACGTCTCCTGCATTGGCAGCTGGGTTCTTTACCACTAGTGCCACCTGGGAAGCCCAGCCTTCTTCTTTAAAGTACCTCAATTTCCGTTTGGAGAATTTTGTTCCCCTCACCTGCTGCATCTTGGTGGGACTGACTGATGATGGTCACGTGACCACACTGGGCCCATCAGAGTTCTCCCCAGGCCTGGCCTCTGCCGATTCTTGCAGTCCAGCATATTCTTCCCACAGGGTGCTCCAGGAGACAAGGAGGGAGCTTGGCTCCTGTCATCTGATCCCAATCCTACTTCCAGTTTGAGTTCTCAGCCTTTCCATCCTGTGTAAGCTGCTGCTCGGGGTTTATCCAATCACGTCTGTTTCTGCTTCAGTTCCCCACCATCATTTCTGTTCCTTGCAGACAGAGGTTCCCCAAGAGGGGTAGCCTGGTTCTGGGAACTTAAACTTTAAAAAAAAAATCAAATATAGTTGCTTTACAATGTTGTCTTAGTTTCTAGTGTATAGCAAAGTCATTCAGCCGTAAGAATACATATATCCCCGTGTTTTTGGTTTTCCTTCCCATTAGGTCACCTCAGAGGTACTGGGTACTTTCAGTTCTGTTTGTTTTTGTTTTAAATCAGCTTTATTCAAACAATTTACATACCAATAAAACTACCCGTTTGAAAGTGTACAATTCACTGGCTTTGGTATATTCATGAAATTGTGTATCCGTCATCACTGTCTCGTATTAGGACATTTTTGCCATCCTCAAACAAACTCATAGCCATGAGCAGTTATCCCTTCAGCCCTGGAAATTACTGATTTACTTTCTACTCCATGGATTTGCCTAATATGGGCATTTCATATTAAAGAATCACACGATATGTGGCCTTTCGGGTCTGGTTTTATTTATTTATTTCTTTGGCCATGCTGCCTGACTTGTGGGGTCTTACTTCCTTCCCCAACCAGGGATTGAACTCATGCCCTTGGCAGTAAAACCACTGGACTGCCAGGGAATCCCATGGTCTGGCTGGCTACTTAAGCTTAGAGTGTTTTCAAGGCTCATCCACACTGTAGCACGTATCAGTATTTCATTGCTCTTTTAAAAACTCTGGTTAAAAAACACAGAATGTGAGATCTACCCTCTTAACACATTCTAAGTGAACTGTAGGCACGATGTTGTATAACTGATAACCAGGACTTTTTCTCCTTCCATACTTGAAATTTCATACCTACCAAACACACTTGGTTTTTAAGTTTTTATTATATTTTTTAACACCAAAATCATTTTGTACTGAGGTTCTAGCAGGTTAACAATATTGTGATAAGTTTCAGGTGAGCAGTGAAGGGACTCAGACATACATTTACATAAATGCCACTTGTTCTTAATCATTGGCTGAAAGCATGTTGTGAGATGAGCATGAACGTGTGTGCATGTGATGAGCAAGATGAGTGGGAAAGGTGAGGGATGTGAGGGACATCTCTGCAGGGCCCAGGATGGTGAGGAGGAAGCAGACAGAAACAAGGCAGCAGCCTGGATTTTTCTTGCAGCCTGTCTGGGAATGGGAAATAGTGTCAAAAAATACACGCAGCATGGCCTTGGCCTTCAGGGCCTCATAGTGTATCAGGAGAGATGTTGACAAGGGCATAAATAACCATATCAGAGTGCATGTGATAAGGACGTGAGGGAGACAAGCTGGGTGGTGGGGATCCAAAGGAGGAAGAGATTGTTCACTGGGGGGGATAATTGATAGTAAAACAGTAACAATGATAAGAGGTAACATTTATCGAACTTTTATTGTCTGCCAGGTGCCTTACTTAATGTTTTACATGCTGATGCCATTTAATTTTCATAATAACCCTAGGAGGTAGCTACTCTTATTTCTCCCATTTTCCAGATTGGGGGACTGAGGCACAAAGAGGTTATATAAGTGTTGCAAGGTTACAGGGCCAGGACATGGTTGGGTGGCATTTAAATCCTCCCCTTTCTGGCTCCCCAGCCCATGATGTCACAAGGTATCATGGGGTAGAGACTTTGGTGTTGTCTTGTGAAAGGTAGGCTGAGAAAATTGATGCCAGAGTCAGATAATACTTGGGCTTCCCTGGTGGCTCAGTTGGTAAAGAATCTGCCTGCAGTGAGGGAGACCTGGGTTTGATCCCTGGGTAGGGAAGATCCCCTGCAGGAGGACGTGGCAACCCACTCCAGTATTCTTGCCTGGAGAATCCCATGGACAGAGGAGCCTAGCGGGCTACAGTCCATGCGGTCGCCAAGAATCGGACACGACTGAGCGACTAAGCACAGCATCGCACAGATAGTACTCACCTCAGGCAGAAGGCATTAAAACAAGCTTTTTCACATGTTTTGGGTGTTGTAGCAGAGAGAAAAGCACTCATATAATCCCTTCCCTTTAGTCCTCACCAAGGGGGCTTCTGGAACCCTTCAAGTGACAGCCTTATAATTAACTAAATGAAAAGCTCCCTGCAAACAAGGAATCTTCAAAGGGCTACTGCTTGCAGACTAATAACACTGACAAATCACAGTTTTTACTTGAACAAATTCCTGCTGAAGTTGGGCCAGTTCCCAGACCTGCCCTGGCTACGTGAAGAATCAGTCCACTTCCAGATCTAGCCAGAGATGCTGTGTTTGAAAAGAATTTTGAGCCAAGATATAGTCAGAGCTGATCTTGAAGGAAGCAAGATTGTTTCGTGACCACAAGCCCAAGACCTTGGCCTCTGTCAGGTAGGTGCAAGTATCTGTTGCCTGAGCAAATAAAAATGATTCAAAGATGATTAATTCTATGGTGCATCATAGCTATGACACGAACCAAAGGGGTGATGGTGTATCTGTGAAGAGCTTGGGGTTTTCTGTGTGTCTGTTCAACAGAAATTCAATCTGACTTAAATAATAGAATTGGTTGGCTGTATAACTAAAATCTCTCACAGTATGCTGGCCTTCAGGAAAGGTTTGATCCAGCCATTCCAGTGTCACAAAATTATTATTTTCGTTGTGAGAGCTCAACTTCTGGGCAATTTAAGACAGATATGTTTATACTACACCTCTGTTTGAAGTCTGATATTGTGGTTTGGTCAAGGGTAATATTTTATAGACACACAATCTGGCCTGAGATGGAAAAAAAATTCACCAGATTGCCAAGCTTTTGTGAAGTACAGAAGAACAGATGACCAGAATTCAAGAACATAACAGAAAACGGAGGACATTCCTAGCTGTGTAGCCTCAGAAAAGTTTCTTAAGTCTCTCTGAGATTTTCCCCCTGGAATAAGCATGAATAGTCATTTCTACCCTATTTTAATGCTTTGGGGTTGTCAAGAGCCTCAACTGAGAAAATATATCTATTAGAATTCTATGCAAGTGAGCAACTATAATTAGTGAACATGGGAATTAATGGGTTATTGATCATGACAGCTTCTTATAGTAGGTGCTTAGACAGATTCATTCATTTATACATTCATTCATGTATATTATGTATATATGTGCCTTCAGGAAAGGTTTGATCCAGCAACGACAATGAATTATTGTTTTTGTCTTGAAAGTTCAGCCCCTAGGAAATTTAAGAGATGATGTGCTTAAACTGCAACCCTGTTTGAAGTCTGTTGACATATGTCTGTGTGCATATATATATATTTAAGATATAATTTACATGCCATAAAATTTCACATTTTAAGGTTATACAGTTCATTTTTTGGTATAGTCACAAAGCTGTGAAAATTCACAGGCCATTCTCATCACCTCAGAAAGAAATTCCATACTGACTAGCAGTTACTGCCATTCCTCCTCACCCCAGCCCCAGACATTAATCTCCTTTCTGTCTCTCTTTTATTGAGCATCTCCTGTGTTCAAGGAACAGTTGGAAATATGATAATAAGAAAATTCTCCCAACTGATTTGGAATCAAATGAACAAACCCTAAATTACTGAGATAAAAAAATGAATGGAACTGACTGTCATCGTCATTGAGGGGGTGACTGCTTCTTTTAAATAAAAAATTTAAAATATGTAATTAATTCATTTGGCTGCAGCAGGTCTTAGCTGCGGTATGGAGGATCTAGTTTCCTGGCCAGGGGTCAAAGCTGGGCTCCCTGCATTGAGAGTGCAGAGTCTGAGCCACTGGCCCACCAGGGAAGTCTGGCAGGGGAGAGGGAGTGAATGCTTTTGCAGGGAGGGACAGTGTAGGGTGGATCAGATTTACTTTCTCTGCCATAGCAGCCGTATGGCCTCAATCTTGCTAAGTCTTACTTTTCATGTCTCTAAAATGCCACCCACCTCTGAGGGTTGTTCTGAGGGTAAAATGAGATGAGGCATGTAAAAAGTTTAGCATGTCATCTAGTGCATGCATGTGTGTGAAGTTGCTTCAGTCGTGTCCTACTCTTTGTGACCCTAAGGACTCTAGCCCATCAGGCTCCTCTGTCCATGGGATTCTCCAGGCAAGAATGTTGGAGTGGGTTACCATGCCCTCCTCCAGGGAATCTTCCTGACCGAGGGACTGAAATGGCATCTCCTGAATCTCCTGCATTGCAGGCAGATTCTTCACTGCTGAGCCACTGGAGAAGTGGCTAGTAAGTGCGTAGTAAGTGATCAATAAATGGTAATGATATTATGCTTGAAGACTTTCCTGATGGCTCAGCAGTAAAAATCCACTTACAAATGCAGGAGATGCAGGTTTGATCCCTGGGTCAGGAAGATCCCCTGGAGGAGGAAATGACAGCCCACTCCAGTATTCACGTCTGGGGAATCCCATGGACAGGAGAGCCTGGTGGGCTACAGTTCATGGAGTCGCAAAGAGTCAGACACGACAGAACAACTGAACAAGATGATGCTTGAAATGAATGATGAGGAGGAAATGGTGTTTTTGGAACAACTTGTAGTAAGTGTGAGTGCTTATCTCAGCAACTGAAGGATGGGGAAATTTTTCTTACCAAATGCTCCATTGAAACTGAGGTCTGACTTGACACCATTACCATCTTGGGCTGGATAATCCTCTGTTGGAGGGGCTTCTTGTCTATTGAAGGACGTTTAGCAGCATCTGTGAGCTCTCTCTGCTGGATGCCATTAGCATTTTCCAAGTTATTCCAATCAAAACAGTCTCCATGCATACATGCTAAGTCACTTCAGTCATGTCCAACTCTTTGTGACTCTATGGACTGTACCCATCAGGCTCCTCTGTCCATGGGATTCTCCAGGCAAGAATACTGGAGTGGGTTGCCATGCCCTCCTCCAGGGAATCTTCCCAACCCAGGGATGGAACCTATGTCTCTTACGTCTCCTGCATTGGCAAGCAGGTTCTTTACCTCTAGGGCCGACATTGTCACATGTTCCCTGGAGGGCAAAGTTAGTCTCCCTACTTGGGCACCACTGACCAAAACTGAATTCTCAAGAATCCTCTGAAGAATTTCCGGCATCTATGATTTTACTCGCCTCAGGGACTCTACCTTCAACCTCCACCATGTCCAATACCACCACTAGCCTTCAAGGCCAGGCTCCAATGCCACCTCCTTCCTGCGTCTTCAGTGTTGAAAGAGCTTCCCCCATCTTGAGTCTCTACATCACTTTACAAATGATTTTCAATTGGAGGAAAATTGCTTTACAGTGTTGTGTTTGTTTCTGCTGTACAACAACGTGAATCAGCTGTTAGGATGCATCTATCCCTCTTGAGCCTCCCTCTCACCACCCCCACCTACCCCACCACTCTAGGTCATCACAGAGCACTGAGCTGAGCTCTTTGTTTCATATAGCAGCTTCCCACTAGCTATCTATTTTACAAGTGCGTGTGTGCTAAGTAGCTTGAGTTGTGTCTGACTCTTTGTGACCCTATGGACTGTAGCCCGCCAGGCTCCTCTGTCCATGGGATTGTTCAAGCAAGAATACTGGAGTGGGTTGCCATGCCCTCCTCCAGGGGATCTTCCCAACCCAGGGACTGAACCCACATCTCCTGCAGCTCCTGCACTGCAGGTGAGTTTATTACTGCTGAGCCTCTGGGGAAGCCCTTGTTTTACACAAAATAGTATATATAAGTTAATGATACCCTCTCAGTTTGTCACACCCTCTCCTTATTCCCCCACTGTGTCCACAAATTGAATCCATAAAGTTCTTAATTTCTTTTTGGCTATGCCCTGCAGCATGTGGGATCTTAGTTCCCTGACCAGATATCAAACCCATAACCCCTGCACTTGGAGCCTGGAGACTTAACCACTGGACCACCGGGGAAGTCCCTTGAATCCCTAAAGCACTTTATGTCTTATATGATAAACGAGTGCCAGTAGGTACTGGGTCTGTGCTTTACAACCCTTGTCACAGTCCCATGAGTATATGGCAACCGGCTAAAATGTTTTGCCTTGGATGAAAAAAAAATTCCATGAGGTTGACATCATTACTCTCATCTATAGATTTAGGAAACCGAGGCTTAGAAAAGCTACGTAATATGGTCAAAGTGACATAGCTGGCCAGTGGCAAAGCCAGGACCTCGGTGCATCTCAAAGTTTTGGCTGCTTCTCTTACCCTACCCAGTCTTTGGGACAACCCCTTTCTCCTTTGCACTGGAGTGATCTGTATACATCAATTATTTCCTTTGGACACTGTGAATCCCCTGTCTCCTTCATTTCCAGCACAGTGCCTGTCACATAAGTGCTAAGAAATATTTGTTGAATATATAAATAAAAAGAAGAAGTCTTAAAGGAAGCTTCCAGGTGTGTTTACTGAGCTGTTGAACTTGAGAAACACTCAGTTATAGCCAAAGTGGTTAAATATTCACTTTCCGGAAGGAAGGCTGTGGTCCAGATTATCCTCTTGAATTTTTGCCTGATTCTAGTCATTTGGTAGAAATTTTCTGAGTGCCTCCTGTGTGCTAGGATTTGTGAAAATCTCTGGGGATCTAGAAATGAAGAAGATGTGGTCTTGTTGGTAGAAATATTTTGAAGAGCAGTTTGGAAACGTCTTGGAAACTGAAAGATGTTCATACTCTTTGAACTAGCAGTTTCTCTCCCAAGTGGAGATTATTTTGCTTCTTTTTTTTTCTTGTGTTGTTTTTTTAAAATAATGATAACCCTGTATGTGAGACGGCAAAAGAGACACAGATGTATAGAACAGTCTTTTGGACTCTGTGGAAGAGGGCGAGGGTGGGATGATTTGGGAGAAAAGCAGTGAAACATGTATAATATCATATGTGAAATGAATCACCAGTCCAGGTTCAATGCATAATACAGGATGCTCGGGGCTGGCGCACTGGGATGACCCAGAGGGATGGTACGGGGAGGGAGGTCGGAGTGGGGGGTCAGGATGGGGAACACATATACACCTGTGGCAGATTCATGTCAATGTATGGCAAAACAAATACAATATTGTAAAGTAATTAGCCTCCAATTAAATAAATTTATATTAAAAATTTATTTTTTAATTGGAGAAAAATTGCTTTACAGTGTTGTGTTGGTTTCTATGTACAAGAACACAAATCAGCCCCAGGTGGAGATTCTAAAGGAGCCCATGGCTATGGGCACAGCAGGACCTGCAAAGAATAGTTATTGCGGTGTTGTTGGTAATACTCAAAATATTGGAAACAGCCTAATTCAGTGGTACCTAAGCATGTCTGCATATTAAAATCACCCAGAGATGTTTTAAAAATTGTCTACATCCCATATCAAGTATATCACAATTGCTGGAGTAGGACATAGCTGTCACTATGTTTTGAAGCTCTCAGGTAATTCCAGCGTGCAGACTCCTATGGGAACTGCTGATCTAAATGGCCATTATCAGCTGAATGTATAAATAAATTACGATATGCTTATATCATGGTTTGCCTTGCTGTGATTATAATATATGAACTATTCCAAAAGAGGTATACCGGAATGTTTACAGCAAAACTTCCCTGCTGGCCCAGTGGTTAAGACTCTGTGTTTCCAATGCACGGGGCATGGGTTCAATCCCTGGTCAGGAAACTAAGATCCCACATGTGGCATGAAAAAAAAAAAAAAAAAAGAATGTTTATAGCAGCAGCACTATTTACAATAACTAAGACATGGGAGCATCCTAAATGTCTGTTGACAGTTGAATGGATAAGGAAAATGTGGTTTATACATACACACATATACATACACGGTGGAATACTACTCAGCCACAAGAAGAATGAAATAATGCTATTTACAGCAATATAGAAGGATCTAGAGCTGATCATACTAAGTGAAGTATGTTAGACAGAAAGACAAATATCACAGAATATCACTTATATGTGGGCTTCCCAGTGGCACAGTGATAAAGAATCTGCTTGCCAATTCAGGAGACTTGAGTTCGATCCGTGGGTCAGGAAGATCTCCTGGAGAAGGAAATGGCAACCCACTCCGGTATTCTTGCCTGGGAAGACTAAACAATAGCAATAAATAAAATAAACAACAAGGACCTGCTGTATGCACAGGCACCAATATTCAATATCTTATGATGAATTATAATGGGAAAGAATATGAAAAAGAAAATATATATGTATATTTATCTATAATTGAATCACTTTGTTGCCCACCAGCAACTGATGCAATGTTGTAAATCAGCTGTACTTCAACAATAAAGTTTGTGAAAATAATGTTCATAGCATCACTATTCATACTAGCGCTCAAATGGAAACAACCCAAACATCCATCCACATATGGATGCATAAATCATGGTGTGCTTATAAAAGGGATTATTACACATCAGTGAGAATAAAGAAACTGCGATGCATGTGTGATTCTCACTCACTGTTGAGTTAAAGAAGCTAGGCCCAGAAGTGGACAGACTGTGTGATTCCAAGCACGTGATGTTCTAGAACAGGAGTCAGCAAACTTTTCTGCAAAGGGACAGAGAGTAAATTCTTTATGTTTGTGTACAGTATTGTTGCTGTTGCTGAGTCACTCTGCCATTGTTGTACAAAACAAGCCATGTATGTAAACAAGTGTGTCTGTGTTTCAATAAAACTTTATTTATAAAACAGGCAGTGGGCTGGCTTTGGCTCACCACATGTAGTTTTGCCACAGTTTGCTGATCCCTATTCTAAAACAAGCAACATTTATCAATGCTAAAACTGCCATGAGACTTGTTACTCCAGGTGGAGGGTCGGGATGAGAAGAGCAGCTGCAGGGGTTCAGGATATGATCTTTTTTTCTTTTTCATTTGGCTGCTGATCATGTTGCTGTGTTTACTTTGTGGCAATTCATCATTCTGTGCGCTTCTGATGTGTACACTTTTCTGTGTGGTATTATTTTTCAATGTTAAGTTTGCATTAGAAGCAGCAAATAAACAGATGAGCCGAAATGATATGCCCTAAATCATAATGTGCAAAAAAGTTGTGTTTTTGGAAGGTACGCTGCTGTGGCTGCTGAGTCACTTCAGTCGTGTCCGACTCTGTGCGACCCACCAGGCTCGCAGCCCACCAGGCTCGCCGGTCCCTGGGATTCTCCATACACAGAATGTAAAATAAGCAAAACGATGTGATAAGCTGTTTAGGGACCATGCACTAGATTAAGACTGAGCACCAAATTCAGGATCCTGGATAGCTCGGTGTGGAAGCAGGGAGAGATATGGGAGGGAAAGGGGTCCACAGAGGCCTTATGTGGAGTTGTAGTTTTTATTTCTTGAGCTGAGTGATGATTAAGTGGGGTTTATCACATTATCTTTTATTTCTTTTTTGTGTTCAATTATTCAGTGATAGGGGCTTCCGTGGTAACTCAGCCTGTAAAGAATTTGCCTGCAATGCAGGAGACCCCGGTTCGATTCCTAGGTCGGGAAGATTTGCCTGGAGAAGAGATAGGCTACCTACTCCAGTATTCTTGGGTTTCCCTGGTGACTCAGACAGTAAAGAATCTGCCTGCAATGTGGGAGACCTGGGGTCAATCCCTGGGTTGGGAAGATCCCCTGGAGGAGGGCATGGCAACCCACTCCAGTTTTCTTGCCTGGAGAATCCGCCTGGGCAGAGGAGCCTGGTGGGCTACAGTTCGTGGGGTCGCAAAGAGTCAGACATGACTGAGTGACTAAGCACAGCACACATTGAATATTAACAGCAAAAGAATAGCAGATGATATCTTTATTTTTCAGGGACAAATGCTTCAAAGTTCAGAAGAATGTGCGCCCAGGAGGACAGTGGTTTTTAATTATTTTTTTCTCTCTAGTGCCTGGAATAAGGCCTGATACATAGCAAAGTGGAAGTAAAAGTGTTAGTTGCTCAGTCGTGTCTGACTCTGTGACCCCATGGATTGTAGCCTGTTAGGCTCCTCTGTCCATGGAAGTCTCCTGGCACGAATACTGGAGTGGATTGCTATTCCCGTCTCCAGGGAGTCGTCCCAACCCGGGGATCATACCTGGGTCTCTCACACTGCGAGCAGATTCCTTATCATCTGAGCCACCAGGAAAGCCCTGATACACAGTGAGTGAAGTGAAGTGAAAGTTACTCAGTCATGTCTGACTCATTGCAACCCCATGGACTGTAGCCCCCAGGCTCCTCTGTCCATGGGGATTCTCTAGGCAAAGACACTAGAGTGGGTTGCCATGCCCTCCTCCAGGGGATCTTCTCAACCCAGGGATCGAACCCAGGTCTCCTGTATTGCAGGCAGATTCTTTTAGCCATGATGGAAGCCCTGATACACAACAGGGACTCCCCAAATATTAGTTGAATGAATGAATGGATGAAATGCTCATCACCTGAGACAGTTGCAGACTGACTGATGAATACATTTTGAAGGTATCATGGGAATTTGGAGAGAAGGGAAACCAGGGATTCTGTACTGATCCCCACCTGAGACCTGAGCAGTAAGACAGACTCTGTCGGGTCTCCCCTTCTGCCCAGTCTGCAAAGCTCCTGATTTTCCAGCTTTTAATGGCAAAAGCAAAACTCTGTGTCCAACATCTAAATGATGATATCTGCTGACCTTGTTCCCTCTCCACATTCTGAGTTCGTGCAGGAAAGGCTGTGAGGCAACCCTTAGCTTGCCTGCTTTCTGAGACTGTCTAGTAAGTTGTGAAGCCTTGTCAGAAGCCAGGGAGCTCAGATCACTGGTGGGGAAGGTGGTGATGGGGAGATGGAGGTTGTGCCCAGCCGTGTTGCAGAGGCAGGCAGAAACCCGCTTGTCTTTTGGCTGGCTGCCTGGTCTTGAATGGGAAAAAGGTCTTCCCGTGAAGCATGAGTCAGCCTCTGGAGCTTGGGGAGGAGATGGGGAAACTGTGGCCTAATTTGGTACATAATTGGGGAGGCAAGCATGCTCCCTGTGCTCGGGGGTTGCTGTCATTTAAAAATTCATGAATCTCCTTACTCACCCTGTGCTGTTGTGTAGATCATCTCTATTTAGGAGGATGGGCCCTAAGCACCAGGCACTGTACCCGATTATTTTTATGATGGCCATTATTATTAATGCCATCATCGTCGTTCTTGGGGTGGATCTGGGAGGCAATTAATCAAGGCAGCCAAAGTAAAGAAAATCCTATAAAAATGGAGAAAGCTGGTATTTGGCAGACTTTCTTAGCTCCTTTTCAGCTCAGTGTTCAGCTCAATTTTAGTGGTACCCCTGGGGTTATTCATATTAGCTTTCCTTTTACAGGATTGCCCCTTGGATCCTGGCCTGTCTTTGTGTTGTATTTAGCCTAGTTAATCCACAAAATTTTCTCACGAACCCTTGCTCTATGCTAGGCACCTTCTGGACACCAGGGATGTGGTCATAAATAAATTAGGAGAAAATCTCTTCTCTCCTGGAGTCTATATTCTAGCATGTGTGTGTCTAAGTGGAGCCCATGGGGGAGAAATAAGTAAATATATATGATCATTTCCAGTTGTTGTGAGCACTGATATTAAAACTGTGTGCTGTGTGTGTGCTGTGCTAAGTTGCTTCAGTTGTGTCTGAGTCTTTGCAACACAATAAACTGTAGCCTGCCAGGCTCCTCTGTCCATGGGGATTCCCCAGGCAGGAATACTGGAGTGGGTTGGCCATTCCCTTCTCCAGGGATCTTCCCAACCCAGGGATCAAAACTGTAGGGACATACATTAACTAAGGTGGTCAGGGAAAGCTATTAGGAAAGGAAATATTTGAATTAGAACCTGAAAGATGAGAAGAAAAACAATAGGGACTTCCCTGGTGGTCCAGTTGTTAAGAATCTGCCTGCCAGTGCAGGGATCAGAGTTTGATCAGTTTGAGCAGAGTTTGATCCCTGGTCTGGGAAGATCCCATGTGCGTTGGAGCAACTAAGCCACTACTATTGAGCCTGTGCTCTAGAGCTTAGGAACCACGAGAGAAGCCACTGCAATGAGAAGCTCTTGCACTGCAAGGAAGAGTGGCCCCTGCTCACTGTAACTAGAGAAAACCCACTGGCCGCAATGAAGACCCAGTGGAGCCATAAATAAATGAAAACAAAGAAGAAACAGTAGGGCGGAGTGGAAGAGGATTCCAGCCACAGAGAACTACAGAGGCAGAGGTCCTGAGGCAGAGCAAAGTCTGGCAGGGCCTGAAACCAAACGAGGGGCTTCCCAGGTGGCACTAGTGGGGAAGAATCCGCCTGCCAGTGCAGGAGACACAAGAGACAGGGGTTCGATCCCTCAGTTGGGAAGATCCCTTGGAGGAGGGGCATGGCACCCTCCCTCCGGTATTCTTGCCTGGAAAACGCTATGGACAGAGGCGCCTGGCAGACTACAGGCCATGGGGGTGCAAAGAGTCGGAGTAACTGAGCACACACTCAAATCTGAAGAGTCCAGTGAAGTTATATAGAATTTTTAAAGCACAGTTAGTCTTTCTTCTCAGTCAACACTGTCCAGTAGAATTTCTGTGATGGTGAGAATGTCCTATATCTGCTCTGTTTAACATGGTAGCCACTAACACTTTGTGACTCTTGGGCAGTTGACATGTGGCTAGTGCAACTAAGGTACTGAATTCTTAATTTTAGCCAATTTTAATGAATTCAAAGTTCAACTGGAACGGCTGTGAATAGCTATTAATTACCATATTGGAGGGCAGTTATGAGTGATCCAGGAAGCAATGCATAGTTTTGCTCAGTGGAGTGGTGCGTGAGTGCGTACTAAGTCCCTTCAGTCATGTCTGACTTTTTGTGAGCCCCTGGATGAGAGCCCACTTGGCTCCTCGATCCATGGGGTTCTCCAGGCAAGAATACTGGAGTTGGTTGTCATTTCCTATTCCAGGGATCTGCCCAACCCAGGTATCGCACCCACATCTCCTGTGACTCCTGAATTGCAGGCAGATTCTTTACCATTGAGCCACCGGGGAAGCCCCAGTGGAGTGGTATGATTGGGTAATGTTTTTCTGGAGGGTGGATTTTTAGGACAAGCATAGAAGCAGGGGCCCATTTCAGAGGCTGTTTTATGCCATTCACTTTTCCTGAGAAACCTGGCAGCAGAGTCTAATATTTGAAGAAAAATTTCCTTGTGTCCTTCTTCTTCCTTTTTTTTCTTTTTAATTTTTTTTTCAAATGCTATCTGCTTTTCTGGAATGGTCCAGGATCAAGACTGAGCGGATGCTTTCAGAAGACAGAAAGCCCCAGGGAGTGTGCACTGTGCCTCAGTGGACAGCTCAATTCTAGTGGAATGGATTCTTGACTCCCATAAAGATATTGGCCACAGATGAAGCCACTTTACCACTGGTCACTCACTAGGCAAGAGGGACATTTTGATTTCAGAACAGAGTCATCAGGCTGCTAGACAAGATGAGACTAGTTCACCCCACCACTTCTCTTTCCTTCTGCAGACAAAATGCGCTTCATAAAACCTGCAAATGATAATGATAGTTGCCTTTTTGCTTTTAGTACATATAAGCTACAACTTACATATATGTAACATTGAATTTTCATAACCACTCTGCTTGTTAATGATGCTGCTACTGCTAAGTCGCTTCAGTCGTGTCCGACTCTGTGCGACCCCATAGATGGCAGCCTACCAGGCTTCCCCATCCCTGGGATTCTCCAGGCAAGAACACTGGAGCGGGTTGCCATTTCCTTCTCCAGTGCATGAAAGTGAAAAGTGAAAATGAAGTCTCTCAGTCATGTCCGACTCCTAGCGACCCCATGGAATGCAGCCCACCAGGCTCCTCTGTCCATGGGATTTTCCAGGCAAGAGTACTGGAGTGGGGGTGCCATTGCCTTCTCCGCCTGTTAATGATAGGTTCCTAAAATGTATTTCAAAATTTTCAAAATAAGATCTGTAGAGGAGACTTCCCTGCTGGTCCAGTGGTTGAGAATCTGCCTTCCAATGCAGGGGTCGTGGGTTCAATCCTTGATCCAGGAACTAAGGTCCTACATGCCATGGGACAACCAAGCCTGAGCACCACAACAGGAGAAGTCTATGTGCTGCTATGAAGACTCAGTACAACCAAATATAAAAAAATGAAATAAAATATTAAAAAAAGACTCAGAGGTAAGGATGGCATCATTGATTTGGGTACAATGAAAGGAACAGAAGCTTGTGTTCTAGTCTGAGTTTTGTCACCAGTTGGCTGTGTGGCATGGGCAAAGCTCTCCTTGTGTATCCAGATATTATATGGAGGGGATTAATCAGGTACTCTCTAAGTTCATTCTGGGTTCTATAACCTATGGCATCAAAGTGTGCTTGCTTTCTTTATTGTGTGTTACATGGCCTCGCGGTTATTTATTGGGAGTGGAACTCGGGGAAAGGTGAAGACAGAGGTGAGGGTCTCCAGCACTGGCATGGCCAGCATTCTGGGGTGGCAAGCAGCAGCAGCCAGTGATGATGAAGTATGCGGCCTCGGAAGGACAGGAACCAGGGAGCTCCAGGGTGTCCACAGAAAGGCAGTGAAGACCTGTCTAGGTTGAGTCCTTGTATTCACACGCTCATGATTCAAATTATGGGAAGAAAGCCTATATTTAGAAAAGCTTGGCCCACTCCTTGGCCAGGAGAGGACAGGACATCTTTTATGATAATTTTGTAAAAATTGTATCCAATAGGAGAGAGGTAGTTTCCTAAAGGAACTTACTGAATGAAAAGGGCAGAGGAACTGGATAGACAGTTCCCTAAAAACACAGCCTATATTTTTGAAAATTAAGCATGTAGTCTAACTGCTATGCACACAAAGTCTGTGCTACCTAGTGATTTTTAAATCTAAGCAAAACCCCTATTCATCAGAATCCTCAATTCACTGGCATTTTTAGGTTACTCCCTGTGAAAATTATTGTGAAGCTAGGATTGCCTCTCTCTCTGTCTTTCCCTATGTCTACATTTATGTTATTAGTATTTATCAGTCAGTTCAGTCGCTCAGTCGTGTCCAACTCTCTGTGGCCCCATGAACGGCAGCACGCCAGGCCTCCCCTGTCCATCACCAACTCCCGGAGTTCACCCAAACTCATGTCCATTGAGTCGGTGATACCATCCAGCCATCTCATCCTCGGTCATCCCCTTCTCCTCCTGCTCCCAGTCCCTCCCAGCATCAGAGTCTTTTCCAATGAGTCAACGCTTCGCATGAGGTGGCCAGAGTACTGGAGTTTCAGCTTTAGCATCAGTCCTTCCAAAGAACACCCAGGACTGATCTCCTTTAGAATGGACTGGTTGGATCTCCTTGCAGTCCAAGGGACTCTCAAGAGTCTTCTCCAACACCACAGTTCAAAAGCATCAATTCTTCGGCGCTCAGCTTTCTTCACAGTCCAACTCTCACATCCATACATGACCATTGGAAAAAACATAGCCTTGACTAGATGGACCTTTGTTGGCAAAGTATGTATATGTCTGTCTATATATACACTTCTGTGTCTGCTACTAAATCAGCTAAGATTCTTGTACATCGATAACCTCTATGCACAATACTCTGATTCATTCATCCATCCAACCAACCCTTCGTCCATCCAGTCATCCAAAAATATTTGTTTAGCACCTAACTGTGGCCAAGCATTGAATAAGTGTTAGCTGCTTAGTCCTGTCTGACTCTTTGTGACCCCATGGACTCAAAGGGTCATCTGGGGTCCTCTGTCCATGGACTTCTCCAGGCAAGAATACTGGAATGGGTAGCCATTCCCTTCTCAAGGAGATCTTCCCAACCCAGGAATCAAACCCAGGTCTCCTGCACTGAAGGCAGATTCTTTACCATCTGAGTCACCTGGGAAGTCCTTATGCACTTTATGAGCACAAATTATATAAGATACATTTCCTGTTCTTGAGGAGTTTTTGGTTAAGTGTGGGCAGTTGTGGGGTGTGAGGAGATGGATAAGCTCACAAATTAATTGTCATATGTTGCATTTAAAACTAGTACAATCACATGAACAAATTGTGGGGGGCTCAGAGATTAGATCTATTAGGTCCTTCACAATAGTTGGGATTTATGGGAGTTGGGAGTTAAAGGATTATTAAGACTGTTTAGGTAATGACCAAGGAAGGTCATTCAGGCAGTGGTAACTGAGAGGCACACGTGTGGAATTATGAATAGGCTCGATCTCATCAAGAATTGGCAAGTTTCAGATAGAACTGGTGAGTGAGGGGTCTGACAGGAGGTGAATGATGAGCCAGATTTTGGCAAGATCCTTTGTCATCTTAAGAAGACTTAAAGTCATCCTCAATGGCCTGCCTTATAAAAAAGGATAATGATTTCATTTATTTGAGCAGCACTTTTGGCAATGAACATGAAACTAATAGAAAATTCTGGTTAAACTTTAATTCATCAGAAAATCTGATGACCCAGAGTGTCCTGAAAAATCAAAGTTTTACTGTACTCACAGTTAATTTCACTTGGCAACATGTTTGAACCAATCATGGGATGCCTTCAGATCATAAGTTGCCTCCCAGCTGATGGCTCTAGGAAAGGAAACTTGTTAATTTTTGAAGAGTGTGGTCCTTTGGATTTTCTTCTGTTCTTTTGTGGTCCTGACCATGTGAGCATCATCTCTTGGCATGAAAGCTTTGAGATTCAGCATCCCCCACTGAATAATTCTTATTCTGCTACCATCTCAACTGAATCACAGAGATTGGAAAGGATGCTTACTTCCTTCAAAATTCAGTTGAGTAGATATTTTCTCTATTCTCAGAATCTCTCTGAATCATTCCAGGTGTGCTAAAGTGTGGCTAAGGCTTTGCAATGCAAAGTGCCTTTTGGGGGTCAAATAATAAATGGTTTTTAGGCAAGTGATTTTTACAGTGGGAGACAGTAAGTCTTGTGGCTGAAAGTCAGACTTACCCTGATTCCAGGCTTGGCTTTGCTTAGAATTTCACTCCAGGTAGAGAAAATGAGATAGGATGGTTAAAATGGACAGATACACCTGGGATCTCAGAGGAGAATGGCTGAAGGTAAGTCAGGGAAGGCTTTTAGGAAGAGTTGACATTTTAAATGAAGAAAAAACCATCTAGGGTTGCATGGTTTCTCTGGAGGAGGAGAATATGGTGAATTTGAGTGATATAGGAAAATATAAAGTAATGTTATGCTGCTGCTGCTAAGTCACTTCAGTCGTGTCCGACTCTGTGTGACCCCATAGACGGCAGCCCACCAGGCTCCGCCGTCCCCGGGATTCTCCAGGCAAGAGCACTGGAGTGGGGTGCCATTGCCTTCTCCAATGCATGAAAGTGAAAAGTGAACGTGAAGTCGCTCAGTCGTGTCCGACTCTTAGTGACTCCATGGACTGCAGCCTACCAGGTTCCTCCATCCATGGGATTTTCCAGGCAACAGTACTGGAGTGGGGTGCCATTGCCTTCTCTGATGCAAATTAAAAATGTTTCTGAGGTTAAGAACTTAGAAGAATGGTCTAGGTTACGCTGCAGTAACAAATAGCCCCTAAATCTCAGTGGTTTAAAAACAAAAGGTTTATTACTCCTGCTGTAGGGTATTGCAAATGGGCTCTGCTCCAAACTGCACCATTTAGATGCCCAGTTTATCAGAGCCTCAGTTGTCTGCAGTGTTGTCATCATTCAAGACAGGGTGAAGAGAAGGTGACAAGTCATGCAGTGGCTCTTAAAGGTTTCCTTTTGTATGTCATTGACAGAAGCAAGTAACATAGCTATCCGTAGCTCCAAGGAGGCAGGGAGGTGTTGTAAAGTTTGATCCTATCTGGAAAAAGAAAAAATGAGGACTATCAGTGGATAGGAGGCATGCCTACCAACAGTATTAGAGCATTAGTTTGGAATCATTTGTATTTGTAACTTTACATGATTTGAGTTTTATATCATTATAATTATAGCTGCAAATTGTGCTATGTTCTAGGCATTGGTTAATGATTTACATACATTAGAAATTATGTGTTCACTACCTACTGTGTATGGTAGATTTTTATCCTGCTCATTTAATGAGAGAAGAAACTGAGGTCCAAAAAGGCTAATCTAAATTTGCCCGAAGCTACAAGTTCAGTAAGTTGTAGGGTTCCTTCTGCATCAAAGCTCAGGCTCTCTATTTCTAGGTTAATGGAAGATGGAGCCCTTATAGGCATAGCTCCTGTCGTGTGTGTGTGTGTGTGTGTGTGTGTGTGTGTGTGTGTGGTGATGTTCCCACTGGACTGTAAGCTCCACGAAGGCAGGGCATTTCCTGCCTTGTTTTCCACTGTGTTCCACATGCTTAGAAGAGTTCTTGGTAGTGGTGGTCCAGTGGCTCAGACTCTGCACTCCCAATGCAGGGGACCTGGATTCAGTCCCTGGTTAGGTATTAATAGAGGTGACGTGCCGCAACTAAGAGTTTACATGCCGTAACTAAACAAACTAAAGCCAAATTCCTGATGAATGAATGAGAAAGGGAAGATACTATGTTGGGTAACCCTCTAGCAGGAAATGGCCCCTGCCCCCGAGGAACTCTCCCCACCCCCCAAATATTTATTTACTTTTTGGCTGCACCAGTTGTTAGTTGGGGCACTTGAACTCTTAGTTGCAGTATGTGAGATCTAGTTCTGCAACCAGGGATTGAAGCCAGGACCCTTGCATTGGGAGCTTGAAGTCTTAGTCACTGGACAACCAGGGAGGCCCCCTGGAGGAACTCTTGATGGAGGGAAGAATATGGTACTGTGGAGAACACAGTCCAACTTGATGGAATCAGGTGAGGTGTCATTGAAACTGACACCTGAGCAAAGTTGTGAAGAAAGAGAGAGGGATGGACATTCATCTTACGTGAATAAGGGTAGGGGGTGGGGAGGAGCCTTGCAGAGGGTCTAGGTGGTTCAGAGAAAAGAATTTTATTCCAAGAGTGCTTGGAAATGGGCAGATGACACAGTGAGAGGATGATGTTCTCCAGAAAATAAAATGGAAGCCTGAATTTGGTCCCCATCTAGCTCCTACTTTCATGAACCAAAGTGGCATCACCTACTTAGGATAGGATAATCGGATTGCTTACTGTTTATTCTGGGAGAAACAGGCCTGACTTTTCTCTTGCCCTGGGGAAGAATTTTCATAAGTGCGGCCCTATTTCATCAAATTATGATTGCCAATTTGTACAGAGAAGGAAGAGCCACTGGGTAACCCAAGGAGTTGCTTTGGATTACAACCTGACGTCTGAGTTTTATTTGAAGCACTCAGAATTCAATTATGCTCCATGTAGATGGTAAATAATTTGAAACGGTAGGACAATGAGTGTGTTTCCAAACCCCAGACCAAAAGCCAGTGATGCCAATTGCCACCTGCATAAAGCTCCCATAAAAACAATTAAGGACAACAGTATTTGTTTTCAGAGTTATCTGTTTAATATCTAATTCCAATGATGTTAGAAACAGCCTTAAAGGAGTGCAGCTACCTTGTGGGAGGGGGAGGTTGGTGGTGTTTGAGACCATCACAGAACATTTGGTTTCTGTGTTTAAGGCGGTGATGCATTTCCTTTTAAGTTTGTTTTCTTTCCACCGCAACGTGACAGAACTGGAACCACCCCTTTTGAAAAAAGGAAAAAGAAAAGAGTTGATGGGTGGCTAGAGAGATAGATACAAGGATAAATGTATGTAAAAGAAGCTATTCTCAAGTGTTAATTGTAGAATCTAAGTGTGAGTGAGTATGTAGGTGTATGTATTCACATACAATTTTTTTCACGTTTTCTGTATATTGGAAAGTTTCTGTAATCAAATGATGAGGGAATGAAACAGTGAGATGCAGTGTCTTTGACTTACGGGATGGTTCGTGTTCTCTTTTGGAATCTCAGAACTCGGTCACTAACGTTGATTCCTCTCTTCTCTCCAACTCATCTGATTAGTCTCCAGGTCCTGTGGATTCTATTGCATTAAATCTTCAGATTCCATCCTTCCCTTAGCTATTCCCCTGACTCCTGCCTCCGGAAGGTCTTGCCTGGGTTATACAGCTGTCCCTTCTTTGTCTTTATCTGATCCCTTTCTGACTGATCCTTCACACTGCTATCAAACTGCTCTATTTATTCATGAAGCATCTTTTGAGTATCGGCCATATGCTAGACACTCTGCCAAGGGAGTGGACCTCAGGTACACAAAACTGAAAGGAATATCAGAAATAAAATCAGAATAACCCCTAACACCATACACAAAGTGCTTTTTGCTCAGTCGTGTCTGACTCTTTGTGACCCCGTGTACTGTAGCCCACCAGGCTCCTCTCTCCATGGGATTCTCCAGGCAAGAATACTGGAGTGGGTTGCCATTTTTTTCTCCAGGGCATCTTCCAGACCCAGAGATGGAACCCAGTCTCCTGCACCGCAGGTGAATTCTTTACCCTCTGAGCCACCAGGGATGGATGATAATCATTAATTTATAACGCTTTCATCATTCCACGTGGGACTTGCTTTTGTTTAGTTAATTCTGTTCAATAGTTAAAGTTGGTTATTTTTAATAATGGAAGAAGCACCTCTGAACTCATGCCCCAAACAAAATCTGGAATATTGAAGATAAAGCGCATCTAACCTTATGGTTCTCTATCAGCCCCTAAACCCCACCCTGTGCCTTCCTCTATCAAAGTCAACTATCATTCTCAGTGCTGCAGCATCATTTTCTTGCTTTCCTGTTGATATATTTATTGCTTCTGTTTATATTCCTAATTGTTTATATTTTTATTTTGGTTATCTTTAACCTTGCAGAATGTGTAAGACACTCTGTGTAAGTTTTTGGAATTTCCTTTATCTCCATTTACTAAGATTTATCCATAATGTTGTGTGTTGCTAGAGTTCATTTGTTTTGACTGCTGTTTATCCATTTTAATTTGTTTCACATTTAACATCTTTAAACTTTAAAATGCTTTCTTTTAAAAAATGGGTATCTATATCTCCCCTCTAATCAGATAGGGATTTGACATACTTACCCATACCTTGGTTTCTTTCCTTCCCATCACTACATCTAATGCTTTGGTATTATCTGTGTAAAGGTGCTCAGTTTCAAAATGCATTCAGATCACTTGGGGGTCTTATTAAAATGCAGAGTCTGTTTCAGAACATTGTGGGTGGAACAACAGTTCCTGCATTTTTAACAAGCCCAGGTGATGCTCTTGCTGCTGGTCCAGGGACCACAGTTTGAGTACAATCTGGAGACTTTTAATTTTCTGTTTTTCTGGTTATAATTTCTCTTTTTATTTGGTCCTAGCTATGTTTTAAAGACAACATCAAGGCATTTGATTATCTACAGCTGTGTGTCTGGTACCATCTCCTGGATATGTCCTTCCTGTTATTTAGGTAATTCATCCCAAATTGTGTTCAAGGTGGAGCTTTGTGTGGCTAATCTTTGAGGACTTCTGTGCCTGAAAATATTTTTATTATGCCTTCATATTTCAATGATGGCTTAATTGGCTATAACATTTTGAGCTCTATTTTTTTCACTAAATTCCTTGAAATCATTCCTGCATTTATTCATTTTTTAGTCATTCAATAAATATTTATTGAGTGCCTTCTTTATGCCAGACACTGTTCTAAGAATTGGAATACAGCAAAAAAAAAAGCCCACAAACAACCACTTAAGGTCTCTGCTCTCATAGAGTTAGATTCTAGTTGGGGTAAACAGCCAATGAGTAAATACAAAGGAAATTTCAGATTAGTATAACTAAAGAAGAAATATGATAGCAGAATGGAATTAAATGGTGATATTAAATATAAATATAAAGTGAGCTACATATGTGCACCATAGTAATAATTTAAATATTCTAATAGTTTCATTTGAAAAAATAGAACTATGTGAATCATAATATATTTTATCCAACTTAGTAGATCCAAAATATTATCATTTCAACATGGAATTAACATAAAAATTATTAATGAGCTAATTTGTATTTTTTTTTTTTGTCCTAAGCCTTTGAAGTCTCTACTATATCTTTTATACTTAAGGCTCATCAGAATCTGGACTAGTCACATTTCATGTAACTACTGGACCATCATGTATTCTTGCATTTGGTGTGGCTGATGAAAAAATTCTGATGTCAATTTGATTCTTTCTTTTAAAAAATGTGATCTCTTTCTCTCTCGGAAGCTTTTTAGAATTTCCTCTTTGCTTCCCTGTGGCTCAGGATCCGCCTGCAATGCAGGAGACTTGGGTTCGATCCCTGGGTTGGAAAGATCCCCTGCAGGGGGCCATGGCAACCTACTCCAGTATTCTTGCCTGGAGAATCCCCATGGACAGAGGAGCCTGTGGGGCTGCAGTCCGTAGGGTTGCCAAGAGTTGGACATGACTGAGCAACTAAGCACAACACAACTTTATAATGTGTGTTGTTGTTGTTCAGTTGCTCAGTCATGTCCGACCCTTTTAGACCCCATGGACTGCAGCACGCCAAGTTTCCCTGTCCTACACCATCTCCAGGAGCTTGCTCAGACTCATGTCTAATGAGTCAATGATGCCATCCATCCACCTCATCCTCTGTTGCCTGCTTCTTCCCCTGCCTTCTATCTTTCCCATCATCAGTCTTTTCCAATGAGTCAGCTGTTTGCATCAGGTGACCAAAATATTGTAGCTTCAGCTTCAGCATCAGTCCTTCCAATGAATACTCGGGGTTGCTTTCTTTTAGGATTGACTGGTTTGATCTCCTTGTTGTGCGAGGAACTGTCAAGAGTCTTTTCCAACACCACAGTTTGAAAGCATCCATTCTTCGGTGCTCAGCGTTTTTTATGGTCCAATTTTTACATCCATACATGACTACTGGAATAACCATAGTTTGACTAAACTGACCTTTGTTGGCGAAGTAAAGTCTCTGCTTTTTAATACTCTGTCTAGCTTTGTCATAGCTTTCCTGTGGAGAAGCAATCATCTTCTGATTTCATGGTTGCAGTTACCGTCCATAGTGATTTTGGCGCCTAAGAAAATAAAATCTGCCAGTGTTTCTACTTTTCCCCCATCTATTTGCCATGAAGTGATGGGACCGTATGCCATGATCTTAGATTTTTGAATGTTGAGTTTTAAGCCAGCGTTTTCACTTTCCTCTTTCACTCTCATCAAGAGGCTCTTTAGTTCCTCTTCACTTTCTGCCGTTAGAGTGGTATCGTCTTTATATCTGAGGTTATTGATATTTCTCCCAGCAGTCTTGATTCCAGCTTGTGATTCATCCAGCCTGGCATTTCATATGATGTACTCTGCATATAAGTTAAATAAGCAGGGTGACACTATGCAGCCTTGATGTACTTGTTTCCCGACTGGGAACCCATCTGTTGTCCCATGCCCGATTCTAACTGTTGCTTCTTGACCTATGACATGTGTAGATGTGGATTTTCTCTCATTTCTTCTCTTTGGGATTTTATAGAACATTAAACAAATTCTGAGAAATTTGTATCTAACATTTTTTAAAATGTTTACTCCTCTTCACTTTTATTCCTCTCTCTGGGAATCTTTTTAATTAAAAAATAATTGAGTATAGTTGATTTACAATGTTGTGTTAGTTTCAGGGGTATAGCAAAGTGAATCAATTATACATATACATATATCCACTCTATTTTTTAAGATTATTTTCCCATATAGGCCATTATAGAGCATTGAGAACAGTTTCCTATACTATACAGTGGGTCCTTATTAGTTATCTATTTTATATATAGTAATGTGCATATTTTAATCCCAATCTCTCAATTTATTCTCCACCTCTTGAAATCTTCTTATTTTGTATTAGCAATTCTATTTTCATATCACTTAGCTTAAAAAATTTTTGGCCTCCTTAAAAACTAAAAATAGAGTTAGCATATGATCCAGCAATCCCAATCCTGGGCATATATCCAGAAAAGATGAAAATTCGAATTAGAAAAGCTACATGCACCCCAATAATGATAGCAGCACTATTTACATCAGCCAAGATATATATGCAACCGAAATGTCCATCAACAGATGACACTGGTAAAGATGTGGTACGTATATACAATGGGATACTACGCAGTCATAAAAAGAATGAAGTAGTCCCATTATTAGCAACATGGATGGACTTAGAGATTATCATCCTAAGTGAAATAAGTCAAAGACAAATATTGTACATGACTTATATGTAGCATCTTAAAAAGTGATACAAATGAACTTGCTTACAAAATAGTATAGATTCACAGACATAGAAAATGAACTTAGAGTTACCAAAGGGTACAGTTTGGGGAGGCATAATTTAGAGGTTTGGAATTAACTTGTGTGGATGTGTACTCAGCTGCTCAGTTGTGTCTGACTCTTTGTGACCTCAAGAACTGTGGCCCTCCAGTTTCCTGTGTCCTTGGGATTCTCCAGGCAAGAATACTGGAGTGGGTTTCCATTTCCTACTCCAGGGATCTTCCCCACCCAGGAACTGAACACACAATGCATGTGTGTCATGCATTGGCAGGTGGATTCTTTACCACCGAATCACCTGGGAATCCCAATTAATGTGTATACACTACTGTATATAAAATAGATGAACAACAAGGTCCTAGTATGACAGAGGGAACTATATTCACTATCTTGTAATACCCTGTAATAGAAAGAACCTGAAAAGATATATATATATATATCTGACTCATTTTGCTGTACATCTGAAATTAATTGTAAATCAACTGTATTTCAACAAAAAGCTTTTGTCTCTGCTTCCTTCTAGAAGATTTTTTTCAGTGTTGTTTTCCAGTTGCTTCATTCTTCAGCTGATTCAGTCTCCATTTATGCATCCATTGTGTTCTTTATTTCAACCATTGCATTTTTTATGTGTGATACTTCAGCTTGCCTTTTTAAAAATATTTTCTTGTTCTTATTTTGATTTATATTGTTCATATTTTCTTTTATCTCTTTAATATGCTTTACAAAAGGCTAATTTTGTATTCAAAGTCCAGCTGTTCTAATATTCTTACTTCTGTTAGCATCTGAAGCGCAGTGTGTTGTTTTCCCTTTGAAATTATTTTAATCCTCAAATGTCTTGTTATTTTGGGTTATGGGCTCATGTCGCCCTGGAGGAACTGGGCATTGACTCTGATGGGCAGTGTGGATGGATGAAGGCCAGACGCCCAGGTCAATTCCCATGAGCTCAGAGGGTAGGGAGTGATTGAGCCCTAGGATGGAGAACTCCAGACAGAAGCACCCCATGATCACTGCTCACCATTCAGAACGGCTTTTCAGGCATCACTTTTTGCCCCTAAGGAAGTGCCTCCTCATGGAGCTTTTCTGTTTTCCCTACTCACACATACCACTTTTGGGGTATGAAAGGGAGAGGTCCTCACCTCTCTTTGAGGGAGCAACTTCCTTGAGGTCATTTTGTCCTGTCTTCATTTCTCAGCATCTCACAAGCACACAGCTTTTACTCGGGCCTTCTCTTTTCCCTGATGGCATTTGGACCAGAGGTCTGAGTTGGGCTGTGGGGGCAGGCACTGTATGTATCTGGGAAATGGCAGAGGAGCACCAGGGGCCAAACTTCTAGAGCCCTCTTTCTGGTGTGTCCTTCTCCAACCATGCTGGGCAGCTTCTGCTTTGGATCCAAGTGGTTCCTGCCCATCCCAGTCCAAGTCAGCCCCCTGCCATGCCAGAAATTCCTCCCAAGTTCTTTGCTTTCCCCTTGATTCTTCAGAGGTGGCTCATACGGAAAGGAGCCAGTATATAGGTCAGAAATGGAGCTGTCAATCTTGATTTTCAGTGTGTAGTGTCTTCACTATTATATGAATCGTGCCTCCGTGCTCTGCAAATTCATGTCAATGTCTTAACCCCCAGGACTTTACAGTGTGATTATGCTTGGAGCTAGGCTCTTTAAAGAGCTAGCTGTGTTAGAATGAGGCTCTCATCTGGTATGATGGGTGTTCTTATAAGAGGAGACTGGGACACAATCGCCTAGCAGGAAGCCCCTGTGAGGATATAAGGAGACAATGGCCATTGACACAGCAAAGAGCATGACCTCAGCGGAAACCCAGCCTGCGGATGCCTTGATCCTGGGCTTCCAGCTTCCAGAATTATAAGAAAACAAATTTGCCATTAGCACCTTTCAAAGCTTCCCATCACCTTCCAAACTACACAGATGCTTGTTGGGTTATTACAATATGCCAGGTGTTTGTCCAACTGCTTTACGTGTGTCGACTTACTTATCCTCACAACATTCCTATGTTATTATCATCCCATTTTACAAATGGGACAACTGAGGTACAGAGCGGTCATGGAACTTTCTCAGAGTCGCACAGCCAGTTTGACTTGGAGCCAGATTCAAGTCTTCCTCAGGAACTCACAGCTTTATGGATAGATTTGGGTGTCCAGTAGGGCAGCCAATAGCCACATCTGGCCATTTAAATTTGAATGAATTGAAATAAAATAAAATAAAGAAGTCAGTTACTCCGTTGCTGTAGCCATATGCCGAGTGCACAGTCAGTGGCTGCCGTGTTGGTCACTGCAGATTTAGGCCATTTCCATCATCATGACAGCACGACATCATGACATCATGACAGCACGACATCATGACATCATGACAACACGACATCATGATGTCATGACATCATGACATCATCTATTGGACAGCACGGCACTGCATTGTGTTGCTGCTTGGGAAAACGATTACATTTCTTTTCTTAGCACAGAAAGTCACTCAGGGACTGGCCCTTGCCTACCTTTCCAACCTCATTTTCTGGAACTCCTTCACTCTTGCTACCTTTCCATGGTACCCAATTCCCCAGACCTCTCCAGCACGTCACACCTTTCAGGAATACACTATACTTCCGTCGTGCCTGCTCATTCATTCAAGGCTGGGTTCCTGTGTTACTGTCTTCAGGACCCCTTCCTTGATTTGCTGGCCCAGACCGGTATACTTTGTCTGCGAGGTGGCAGCATTCCTGTCTCTCCCAACCACAGCACTTATCTTGCTGGATGGCCATGGTTTAGTGATGCGTCTATTCCAGATATGGTGAGCCTCTCAAGGGAGGATGTGATAACTTCTATATCTTGGAAGCTCTGGCACCTAGATTACCTGGGAAGAATGAGATGTTCACTCAAAAAGTGTGGCATGTATAAATGAGGGCATTGTAAGTATCTCCCATTTTCCCGTGTCACACACCCACTTTCATAGAGAAATTGCCACCCCACCATGAACTGCCCTGATCGTTACAAGATGAGGTCTTGCTCATCGTTAGAGCCAAGGGGATAAGAAACCAATCAGACTCTGCTCTGAGAATTTGAACCAAAAGACACAGACACTTGCATCAGATGGTTTAGGGTACCATTGAATGTAATTGTAGATATGGGTGGGCTCACGTCTCCCATCCTGGTACTTTCCCCTGGGTGCTGGAACCAGATTTGGGCTGGTCATTTTGTGACTTCACAAGCTCGTTGAGGCAGGAAGAGCCAGCCTGCAGGGAGAAGCATTCAGGATGTAGTAGACCCAGAGAGAAGCTGAGATGGAGCTCACATGACTGGTGATAGAGGACAGTTGTTTTGAGGACGGGGTGTGAATTTTTCCTTTTAAATTTTTCAAATTTATTTTTTAATTGGAGTATAATTACTTCTCAATGTTGTGTTGGTTTCTGCTGCACAACAGTGTGAATCGGCTGCATGTACACATATGTCTCCTCTCTCTTGAGCTTCCCTCCCACCCCAACTCCATCCCACTCTCTAAGTCATCACAGGGCACTGAGTTGAGCAGGGTGTGAATTCTAATTCTGCCAATTTGTAGCTGTGCAACCATGGGAAATTAGTTTAGCCTCAGTTTTCCCATCTGAGAAATGGGGATGTTTGTGTCTCAAGGACTTTCTGTGTAGGTAAACTGTGAAATAATGCAGGTAAAGCATTCAGCACAGTGCCTGACCCATAGCAGGACCTCAGTCAACAGTATGTGTTCATGTGGAGTCAGAGAGGAGAGGGTGGTTTGTTGTTTTTGTTTGGGGCTGCACTGGGTCCTCGTTGCAGTGTGTGGAGTCCTCTAGTCGTGGCGCGCTGGTGGGCTCAGTAGTTGTGGTGCACAAGCTTAGTTGCCCCATAGCACGGTGGATCTTAGTTCCCCAACCAGGAACTGAACCAGCGTCCCCTGCATTGGAAGGCAGATTCTTAACCACTAGACCACCAGAGAAGTCCCTGTGGTTTTGATTTTGAATTCTCTTGTTTATTCACCCTTTTGCTTTGAATTCTCCTTCCAATTAAAGTCCCCTTCATCTCCAGCTAGTTTGAGTGAGTTTTTGTTTCTTACAACCAAATGGTACATGATTAGGACAATGAGTGCCTGTTTGCTTCTGGCATTAGCTCCTGTTCAAGACTCCCCTTTGGGCACCCATTCGACTCCGCTCTTGGTGCTTTTCTTTAAATACTTGGTATTTAGCACTGATTTTGAAGCTCAAGTCCATCCTGGGCTCCCTGTATGAGACCTCCTTCATGTCATCCCAGCATTTCCAGCCCGGAGCCCTTGGCCTTCCTACCAGTTTACTCCATTGCCAAGACACTGATTCCATCTCTTCCTCAATATCAGAGCCTCAAGCATCGAGGAAATGAGCAGCAGAAAGAAATGAAAGGCTCATTCAATATCTGTCATGGTAAAAATTGAAGCCCCCATAATGTATTCAATCATCTTCCTTGTAGAAAGATTTCATATTAAATCCCAGCAGCCTTTATTTTTGCCCCCAAATAGGAGCTCAATTTGCTGAAGTTCTGTGAACAGTCAAATTTTCCTTTATTTACTGGTATCTGTATGAATAAAGCCGAAGAGCCAGGGACAAGTCACTTGATTATGTTTCTTTCTCTACAGAGGTGGAAAATGGGATACTTTTCTTAGATTAGAGCCAGGCTCAGGTAATCAGCTCTTGAAAATGGTCTTTGAGATGATCTTTAGACTATCAGAAAGGGAGACTTTTTTCCCCCTGGGCAATAGGGAAATTGGTTCTTGGGGGTGAAAGCTAAGAATTAGGGAAAGGACTGTCAGGCTTAATTAAAAATGATGGGTGTCAGGGGTGGTACCCAGACCGCCTCTGGTTCCTTAGGCATGCCTCTCTAGCCTTTGCTCTTATGGTCTGCTTGCCCCCCACCCCATGTCTTTAAAAAAAAAAAAAAAGATTTATTTATTAGTTTTGTTTTTGGCTGTCCTGGGTCTTTGTTGCTGCACATGGATTTTCTCTAGTTATGGAGATCAGGGTCTACTCTTTACTTCGGTTTGTGAGCTTCTTGTTGCAGAGCACAGGCTCTTTGTGTGCAGGCTCAGTAGTTGTGGCACCTGGGCTTAGCTGCTCTACTGCATGTGGAATCTTCCCGGACCAGGAATCGAACTGGTGTCTCTTGCATTGCAAGGAGAATTCTTAACCACTGAACCACCAGGGAAGTCTCGTCTACCTCTCTTTGATGGACTCCCTTGGGTTACTCGAGCCATTCTACTGGGAAAGTTACATGCTCTGGGTGCCTACATGGTGCAGGCACATGAAAGCCTAGTTCTTTTGCTTCAAGTTGGAACTAACTCTGAAGCCTGATGTACATGCCAGAGCTCCAGCTGGAATTGGGGGGCTGGGGCTGGGCGGTTCCTAAAGACTGCCTGATGCACAACTCCATCCTCTTCCCTGACCCATTTCCCTCACTTAAGGAAGTCTCTTCCTGCATGAGATGTTGCATGACCCTCACTGCACGTGAATCCTCAGCTCAGAGCCTGTGTCTGGGTCATGTTTGCATCCAGAGGAGGTGATTTTGAGTAGGGTTGGCAGTTGGACAGAACAGCAGCCGTAGAGTCCTATAGACTTGAGATTGATTGGCATTTCTCTATAACCATTTATTTGTGGAAACTTTTAGAAGAGGCTTCAATTCTCCGAGCCTCATCTTGCTCATCTGTAAAGTGAAAGAATGTGACCCACCTTGGGAAGTTGCTATGAGGCTGAGCGTGGCATTTTATGGTCCCCTCCCCCTTTGCTGGCGCTCTATACATTTGTTGTTGTTATTCTTAAGTCACTAAATCGTGTCGGAGTCTTTTATGACCCCCTAGACTGCAGCCTGCCCGACTCCTGTGTCTAGGCAAGAATACTGGAGTGACTTGCCATTTCCTCCTCCAGAGGACCTTTCTGACCCAGGGATCAAACACGAGGCTCCTGCCACATCTCCTGCATTGAAGGCAGGTCCTTTACCTCTGAGCCACTGGGAACCCCCACTCTATACTATAATTTTAGCTCTTATTACTCTTTGGGATGCAAAGGGTTGACACCGGAGGTAAGACATTCATTCTGAAATGAATTATGTAGTAGGAGAAACGTTGAACCCCAAAGCTGGTACGCCATGCTGCTCTGGGCACCACAGCCATCACCTGTATGTGCTCCTTCCTTGTCTAAGGACTTAGGCTGACATTCAGTTGGTGTCATGTGAAGTTCTGGCACTCCATCTAAATCCACTAATTATTATTGGTGTTTTTTTTTTTTTTTTTTTTTTGCCATTTTCATGGTGTCCAGCCTTTGACTTTCCTGGGCTCTTGCTTCCAGGCGGGACTGGTGGCTCTTGTTCAGAGAACTACCTGGGCAGCCCATGGAGGTGCTTTGCTTGGCTCTGTATCCTGCTCCCACGGCAGCCCTCAACTCCTGCCTTCCAGATGCGTGAACGTGACAGTCAGGCTCTCTAGCCTTTGGTCAGCCAACTGTGGGGCTGACTGTTGGCTCCAGACTCCCCCGTGGAATCAGGTTGAGGCCACCATCTGTGGGGCTTTGATTCAAGTCCTGAGCCAGCCCAGGGTTTCCTCTTTTTTTGTTCTGCTTTCCTTGCTTTCTTACTACTTTTTGTTTGTTTGTTTTTATTTTTTTCTCCCCAGGAACAGCTTTTTAATAAACCACCCGCATACAAATCCTCATCTTAGAGGATCAGTCTGACTGGTGTGCACCAGCGTGTCCATGGTGGGCATTAAAATACTGAAATACTTCCACACCAGCTGGGCAGCAGTCATTGCCCTGGTGCTCCAAGTGCCTGCCTGCCACCCTGACCCTTCCCTTGTATTGCCTAACCTCCCCAAGATTTTTAAAATAAAAAGATAACAGCAGGGGACTTCCAGAGCTTTTTCCAAAGTTATGATCTTTGTCCATTCTGCTTGGTTGGTAGATGCACTGTCAGAGTTAAATATTTTGTCCATCACCTTGTTAAGTAGGCACCCATGGGGTTACTCGGAAGTGTGTGTGTGTGTGTGCTTAAGAATGGCAGGCAGGCTGGTCCAACTTGATCGTTTTGTGGTGGCATTTCTCCCAGATGTCACAATGCCTCCATTGTTTAGCAAAACCTTCAAGCACTTGTGTCTGCCCCAATGCCCAGACTCTGCCAGGGAAAAGGAAGAATTGGGTTCTGTTGAAGATCAGGACGAGACCGCGAGTCCATTCAGTCTGAGGCTCACCCAGAGTGACCTGGGTCGGGGGCGGCCGGACCAGCAGGTGTTCAGGTGCATAGGCACAGAGGAGACACCTGTCACCCGTCTGCTCGGTCAGGTGAGGCAGGAGGGTGTGTGCTCAGGTGTCTGGTCCCTGTGTCCATCCTCAGGCCATCCTGCCTTGCCCACGGTTAGTTCCTCATCACCCTTTCCGGTTCCTATTAAAAGGCTTCCTTCTTCACTTCCTGCCTTCCTCCTGTGCCTCTCCCTCCATCTTCACTTCCTGCCTTCCTCCTGCGCCTCTCCCCGTCTCACAAGCCCCCCACCCCCCAACTACCGCCTGTCACTGTTGGTGTGTGTGTGTGTGTGTGTGTGTGGCACAGGAGATGGGGAGAGTGGGGTATTGCTTTTATTTATTAATTTTTAAAATGTTTAATTATTTATTTGGTTACGCTGGGTCTTAGTTGTGGCATGCGGGGTCTAGTTCCCTGACCAGGGATCGAACTTGGGTTCCCTGCATTGGGAGCATGGAGTCTTAGCCTCTAGACCACCAGGAAGCCCTGATTCTACTCTCTGAAGTGATCTGGAGTCTCTTTTCCATTCAGAAAATGGGTGAATTGTTCCACAGCCACAGATCTTTTGTGGTTTTAGGGGAGGAGGGTAGAACAATACAAGTGTCCATCTTAATTCCCGAGAAAGTTTTCTCTAGATCTGTGTGGTGATGCTGAGGGGCAATTCAGGTGTGGTGTGATCATGGCCCCTGAGGTATGCCCAATCTGGATATTGGAGGGGATGGGCTGACTTTCCCTGGGCGGATCCCACCCCTTTGCAAGTCAGAGACCCAGACTGCCTTTCTAGGGTCCATATAACTAGTTACTCAGATGTGAATAGAGGTAACCAAGCTAACATTTATTAAACCCTGTGTGCTGGGCACAGTTCTAAGGGGATCCCCTTATTTTGTTCTGACTCAACCCTATGAAGGAGAAACGTGGCTATTATTCTTTTATATTATTCTCTCATTTTACAGATGAAAATACTGAGGCTTGAAGAGGTAAAGTCACCTGTTCAAGTTCACATGGCTTCAAGATCTGAAGATAAAAGGGAGGGTGGTTCCAGGGCCTGTGTGCTACCATGGCCTGATATTGCTTCCTCTTCTCACTGTCTGAACGATGTATGTCTTCCTTATCTGTCTTCTCTACTGGATTCTGAGCAGCTTGAGGCCAAGGGACTGTTTCTTGGCTATCACAGTAGCCCCACTGCCTACCCAGGACCAGGCACCGGTCAGAAACATAGCGATAAACCCGGGAACCCCTGAGAAGTCTTGATGGACTAGACAACTGTTGTCATTCATCCTTTGTACATCTGCCCATTGACCTACCCCACACTCAGAATTTCAAAACAATGAATTCCACTTTGAGGGAGATTCAAGTTCTATGTTTGGCATAACTTTTATTTTATTATTATTTTTAAATTTAAATTCTATTTTATTAATTTAATTTTTATTTTATAGTAGAGCATAGCTGATTTACAATGTTGTGTTAGTTTCAGGTGTATAGCAAAGTGACTATACATATATGTACGTTATGCATATACATATGTTTTTTTCTTTTGCAGATTCTTTTCCCATATAGGTTATTGCAGAATATTGAGTAGAGTTCCCTGGGCTATACATAGGTCTCTGCTGATTACCTATTTTATGTATGGTAGGTTTGAGTATGGAGTAACTTTTAATATTTATTTACTGTTTTAGTCTTGGCTGTGTTGAGCCTTCGTTGCGACATGTGGGCTTGTCTCTAGATGTAACACACTGGCTCAGTAGCTATGGTGCATGGGGCTTAGTTGCCTACAGGAATGTGTGATCTTAGTTCTCTGACGAGGGATCGAACTCACGTCCCCTGCACTAAAAGGCAGATTCTTAACTGCTGGACTGCCAGGAAGTCCCTGAAGTAACTTTAAATAAAGCAATTAGAGCTGTCATTTTAAGTCCTTGCTGGGAGTTACCTGGCTCCATGTGGAACCTCTTACAGAGGGTAGATACCATCACCCACCTCTTGTAGATGCAGAAATGAAGGCTTAGATCCATCAACTAAGCAACTCACCCAGAGATATAATAGCTAGTCTGTGGTACCCTCAGAAATCACGTTTAGGTGGTTGGCCTCCAGTTTTCCTATTCTTCTAAATGAAGCCAGTCTGCTTATCTGAATACATCGATTGTCAGAGATCCAAAGAGGAAAAGGAATTTGCAGGACAAGACAGCAAGATCTTGAAACCAAGTCTCCAGATTGTTTCAGTCTATCCCAGTGCTAGTACCCACAGACCTCTGGGGCTCTCCTTCAATGCCCTGGAGCTCATGCCTCTCCAGGCTTCAGATGAAATGGACCACAGCACGCCTGGGAACATTTCCAGTGCCAGTTCCCAGTGCCTCTTTGTAAGACCCTAGATTGGTAGTCTAACCTGTTAGGCAGTTAAACTTACGGCTCTTGACACTTCGGTACTCTTGACTTGAAGCTATCTCTCCATCCTGTCCAATTCAAATAACGTTTCTCCGCAGACCATCTCCACTGCCAGATGGATTCTTCATCGCTGCTTTCATTTCACCACTAACAGTTCTGTCCAATGTCAGATCCCCGAGCATCAGCAATCTCTCATTCTTAGACTTGTCTCTCCCCAGAGAAACTAGACAAGCTCCTTCTGTCTTGGTGTTGTGTGTTTTAAGAAAAAGATTTTAATTAAAAAGGTAGTACCTCTTAATGAGAACTCACCTTTAGCTGAATACTTATGACCCACTAGGCACCTTACTTAGCACTTTCTATGCATTAACTCATTTGCTCTTTACCCTCTTTGCAGGAGATACATGGCTATTCCCGTTTGATTGATGAAGTCACAGCACCTTAGAGGTTAAGAGCTAGTAATTAGGAATTTGGGGTTTACTTATATGCACATTATTATATAAAAAATAGATAACTGACAAGGACCTACTTATTTCCTGTAGCACAGGGATCTCTACTCAATATTCTGTAATATGGGGAAATGAATCTGAAAAAGAACCTGACATGTATACACTGTGTGCATGTATTTAGTTGCTCAGTCATGTCCTACTCTTTGTGACCCCATGGATGTAACTCACCAGGCTCCTCTGTCCATGGAATTCTCCAGGCAAGAATACTGGAGTGGGTTGCCATTCCCTTCTTCAGGGGGTCTTCCTGACCCAGGAAGCTCAAAGATCAAACCCAGGTATCCCTCACTGAAGGCAGATTTTTACCATCTGAGACACCAAGGAAGCCCCATATATACATGACTGTGTATAAAATAGATAACCAGTTCAGTTCAGTTCAGTTGCTCAGTCATGTCCGACTCTTTGCGAACCAGGAATTGCAGCATGCCAGGCCTCCCTGTCCATCACCAACTCCTGGAGTTCACTCAAACTCACGTCCATTGAGTCAGTGATGCCATCCAGCCATCTCATCCTCTGTCATCCCCTTCTCTTCCTGCCCCCAATCCCTCCCAGCATCAGAGTCTTTTCCAATGAGTCAACTCTTCGCATGAGATGGCCGAAGTATTGGAGTTTCAGCTTTACCATCATTCCTTCCAAAGAACACCAGGACTGATCTCCTTTAGAATGGACTGGTTGGATCTCCTTGTAGTCCAAGGGACTCTCAAGAGTCTTCTCCAACACCACAGTTCAAAAGCATCAATTCTTCGGTGCTCAGCTTTCTTTACAGTCCAACCCTCACATCCATACATGACTACTGGAAAAACCATAGCCTTGACTAGACGAACCTTTGTTGGCAAAGTAATATCTCTACTTTTTAATATGCTATTTAGGTTGGTCATAACTTTCCTTCCAAGGAGTAAGCGTCTTTTAATTTCATGGCTGCAGTCACCATCTGCAGTGATTTTGGAGCCCCCAAAATAAAGTCTGACACTGTTTCCACTGTTTCCCCATCTATTTCCCATGAAGTAATGGGACCAGATGCCATGATCTTCATTTTCTGAATGTTGAGCTTTAAGCCAACTTTTTTCACTCTCCTCTTTCACTTTCATCAAGAGGCTCTTTAGTTCTTCACTTTCTGCCATAAGGGTGGTGTCATCTGCATATCTGAGGTGATTGATATTTCTCCCAGCCATCTTGGTTCCAGCTTGTGCTTCTTCCAGCCCAGCGTTTCTCATGATGTATTCTGCATATAAATTAAATAAGCAAGGTGACAATATACAGCCTTGATGTACTCCTTTTCCTATTTGGAACCAGTCCATGGAGAGAGGAGCCTGGTAGGCTACAGTCCATGGGGTTGCAAAGAGTCAGACATGACTGAGCAACTTCACTTTCACTTTCTGTTGTTCCATGTCGAGCTCTAACTATTGCTTCCTGACCTGCATATAGGTTTCTCAAGCGGCAGGTCAGGTGGTCTGGTATTCCCATCTCTTTCAGAATTTTCCACAGTTTATTGTGATCCACAGAGCAGTAATCCCTTAGAAGAAATGTAATAGCCATCATGATCAATAAAAGAGTCTGAAATGCAGTACTTGGGTGCAATCTCAAAAACGACAAAATGATCTCTGTTCATTTCCAAGGCAAACCATTCAATGTCACAGTAATCCAACTCTATACTCCAACCAGTAATGCTGAAGAAGCTGAAGTTGAACGGTTCTATGAAGACCTACTATACCTTTTAGAACTAACACTCCTACCCCTAAAATAGATAACCAATGAGAACCAGTTGTCTGGCACAGGGAACTCTACTCAATGCTGTGAGCTACATGGGAAAAAAATCCAAAAAGAGGGGATATATATACATAAAGTTGATTCACTTTGCTGTACAGCAGACACTAATACAGCATTCATTGTAAGGCAAATACACTCCAATAAAAAGAAATAGATATATATGTGTGTATATACATATACATATCAATATATCGGAATCACTTTGCTCTACATCTGAACCCAACACAACAACTGTAAATCAGCTATACTTCAATATAAAGGAAAAATTAAAAAATAATAAACAGTATTTCAAAACAAAAAATTTTAAAAAGCCTTAATGAGTAGTAGATAGTGGCAGTACTAGGATTTAAAGCCAAGTTTTTCGACTAGAAATTCATTTTCTGAGCTTATAGAGCCAATAGGTGTCTTAGAAAGGAAATGAAAACTGCTTTTTATCCTGCTACCTAGAGATAATTGTAGTGGACATTTGCTTTGTTTCCATTCAATCTGTTTTTCTAGGAAAAGCATTACTAATTAAATGATTAGGAGCTAATTAATGACTAATTAAGTACTTTTCTTCTTTGCTTTTTTCATACACCATTTTATCATGATTAGGTTTCCATGTCATTAAATCCTCCTTGAAAGCAACATTTTAAGTGATTGCATAATATTTCATCTTCTGAACAGACTGTAACACATCTGACCATTCTATTATACCTGAACATTTAGGTCGTTTAGAAGTTTTTATTTTTAGATCACTAGTTCCTCATGCAGATTTTGTCACCCCCAAGAAACTTTGTCCATATGAGGCAGTGTATGGAGAGAGTTTTTAAAAATTTTATTTTACTGAGGTATTATTGACTTACAATGTTGTGTTAATTTCTATGAACAGCAAAGTGATTCAGTTATACATATATATATATATATATATTCTTTTTCATATTGCTTTCCCTTATGGTTTATTGCAGTTGTGTACAATGCTTTAAGATCCCATGGACTGTAGCCTGCCAGGCTCCTTAGTCCATGGGATTCTTTCAGGCAAGAATACTGGGATGGGTCGCCATTTCCTCCTCCAGGGGTTCTTCCCAACCCAGGGATCAAACCCATGTCTTTTAGGTCTCCTGCATTGTAAGGCAGATTCTTTAGCACTGAGGCACCTGGGAAGCTTTATGGTTCATCACAGGATATTGAATATAGCTCCCTGTGCTCTACAGTAGGACCCTGTTGTTTATCCGTTCTATATATAATAGGTTGCATCTGCTAACCCCAAACTTCCACTCCACCCTCCCCACCCCCAGCCTTGGAGACAATTTTGATCATCATAACTAGAGGGATGCTGGGTGTGTGTAGAGTCCAAGGATGCCCCACACATCCTACAATGCTCAGTACATCCCTCCAACAAAGAATTAATTGTCTGGCCCCAAATGTCAAGAGTGCTGAGATGGAGAAACCCTGATCTTAGAAAAACCAGCATGCTAGACTGCTTTGTCCATTAAACAGGACATGTTTGACAGACAGATCTCCTCTGGTTTTCTGTGGTTGATTCCTTGAAGGGAAAGTACTGAGTCAAATATTAGAACCTCTTTGAAGGATCCTGAAACACAGTATCAAATTGCTTTCCAGCAAGGTGGAAATACCATTCTTCTAACCCCAGTACCTATTAAACCCCACTCTAGCTAGCATGGAAAATGATTATACTATAACCCTTTGTTAATTTGAAACCGGAAAAAAGTCCTCTCTTGTTGTTTTAATTTGCATTTGCTTTGATTATTACAGAGCTGGGTACCTTTTCATATGCTTATGAGTTGTTGGTATTTCTTCTCCTGTGAATTAGCACTCCGGTCCTTAGCCCACTTTTCTACTGAAGTTTTAGGGTTTTAACTGATTGGTGGGAAAGTTTTCCTTGCAAACCCTTTTTTTTTTTCTTTTTCGGATTTCAAAGGCAACTCAGAACATACGTTTTGGACTCATTAAGTACAACTTATTAACTGTTGTTGGGAAGAGCTGTCTACTAGGGTGATTATGAGTTTTTTTGGAGCTGTTCCCGTGTCAGATATAGAGATGTCATTGAAAGTTGATAATATCCTTTGAAGATGAAAACAGCGCTTGGGTGTAAATCAAAGTCCTCTGTGACTGAAGGGGAGGAGATGAAAGTGCCTGAAGTTTAGGGTGTGAATTAAAAGTGGAGAGCCAGGAAGTTCAAGCATGTTCTCAAACTGACAGAACCCTAGTCTCTGGCTCAGAAAAAAACTTCTTGTAATCGCTGAATAATTGCTTAATTAATGTCACTCTGTTCATGGCTGGAGCAGAGTGGGCTGGAAGAGAGGAGAGAAAGTGTGTCAGTCTCTCCAGAGAAATCTAGAACAGAACATTTTTGAGAGTTAGCAGGAATCTTAGCTATTATCCAGGTCCCCAAAGGCATCCACTTTGTATCACTTGGAGCACCTGAGATTGTTAGTCCTGCCCAACTCTTTGTGACCCCATCGACTGTGGCCCACCAGGCTCCTCTGTCCATGGGATTTCCCAGGCAAGAATACTGGAGTGGGCAGCCATTCCCTTCTCCAGGGGATCTTTCTGACCCGGGGATAGAACCTAGGTCTCCTGCATTGCAGGCAGATTCTTCATTGTCTGAGCCACCAGGTACCCCTACCTGAGAGTAATGTGGATGTTAAAGGACCTGTTTCCTTCTACAATTTTTACATTGATTAAAAAAAAAAGTTATTGAAGTAGAGTTAATTTACAATGTTGTGTTAATTTCTGCTGTACAGCAAAGTGATTCAGTTATACAGACATATTCTTTTTCATATTCTTTTCCATTATGGTTTATCACAGGATGTTGAATATAGTTCCCTGTGTTATACAGTAGGACTTTGTTGTTATTTTCACATTGATTGCAATATACATTAGAAAAAAAATACCTATAGTTAGCTTATCAGTCCCATGAGTTCATGGATATTATTGCTAAGGATGGGAGAAAAATAAATATTAAGTAAAAAAAAAAAAAGTCATCTAGAACAGTGCCTCAGTACCTAGAGGATTGTCTGGCATATTGTAGGTGCTGTTGAGTATTTGTTGAATAAATTGGTATAAATTAGAAATATTTAATAAATAATATTATGAGTGGTATGCATGCGTGTAAGTAGGTTCAGTTGTGTCTGACTCTTTGTGACCCCATGGACTATAGCCTGCCAGGCACCTCTTTCCACGGGATCCTCCAGGCAAGAATACTGAATGGTTTGCCATGCCCTTCTCCAGTGGATCTTCCCGGCCCAGGGATTGAACCCATGTCTTCTGCATTGCCAGCAGGTTCTTTGCTACGGGGCTGTCAGAGAAGTGGTATACTGTTCAGTAAAATCTGTGAAAGTGATAGGAGAATGAGAAGTTTGGAAAAGAGTGCTGTTAACATTCTTGACTGCATACAAAAAAAATTAAGTCTCACAGAAGGAGAAACGTTGCCCATGATCACAGGGTAGGTAGGACCTAGAATCTGCTCTAAATCCCAGTTTTCTGTCTCAGAGACCTGGGCTTTTTATGCCCTAACTAAAGGTTGTTTACAGCAGTTTAATCACGGGATTCCCTTCTTCACTGCCATAACTCGAGTATCCGCAGAGGTCACTGTCATTTTTGCTTTGTAAATTGTCTAGGGTGACTGGCATTTTGCAAAGAGGTCATCACTGAATGTTTGCGATTTTTTAGGTAAAACCAAACACTTTGAAAGTGTAGCTTCCTTCCCTTACTTCCTGGAGATTGGGACCAGTCTTATCACCCCATTTCACAATTGGGTAAACTGAGGCACAGAAGTGCTATCCCACTTCTCGTGTGGCATCGTCTGTCCAATCCATTTGGCCCTGGGCACACACGGCCTGTTCCATACTCTTTGTCTCCATCTTGGATTCTTAAGCAATTCAGCTTTGTGTGTATTTCTCTCTCTTTCTTTAAAAGAGATTACTCATTTCATGGTGGAGGCTGGGTAGAGAGGAGAATGGGACAGTTCAGTCCCTCCCTGAGCACCCTGTGCTCACCCTCAGGTAGGATTTTTGCAAGAGGAAGGAACTGACTTTCTTCTTGTCTTGGAGGTTCACTTACATTGCAAAGAACACAGGATGGATCATCTCATGTCCTGCGAAACTACTTTTGCATTTCTTTTAGGGGAAGCAACAAGGGACAACACTTACTTGTGTGGACCCCAGAAATAGACACATCTGGATTTGTATCTAGGCTCTGATTTTTCCTAACATTGTGAGTTTAGGCACATAACTTTTCTGAGCTTCAGTTTCCTTGGATTAATATACCTAAATCATAAATGAGGACGACAAAATGAAAGTAAGTGCTCAGTTAAAGAGCATTTGGAATTCATTCAACAGCCAGTCATCTGAACTTCCCTGGTGGCCCAGAGGCTAAGACTCAATGCTCCCAATGCAGGAGGCCCCGGTTCAGTCCCCCGGTTGGGGAACTTGATCCCACTTGCTACAACTAAGAGTTCTCATGCTGCAACTAAAGATCTTGCATGCTGCAGTGAAAGCTGAAGATCCCACATGGGGCAACAAAGACCTAGTGCAGCCAAATAAATAAATAAAATATTAAAAAATCTCAAGCAAGCAGTCATCAAGCATCTACTATATATACTGTATCCAACACTGGTGACCTGATGGTGGGTAACATGGACACACAGCACCTGCCCACGTGGAGTTTACCATGTGGCAGACAGGCAGACATCAGGCTGGTAATTGCCCACTTACAATTTCAATTTGTAATGAATACAGGTTATTTAAGAAACTATATGAAGAGTTCATTTAGACTGGGCTATCTCTTGTCTTCTGATCAGGATATTGTAAACTGAGAACTGTCAGGTGAATAGGAGGAAGCTCAGGTAGCAAGGAGAATGGGAAGCATGTTCCAGGCGGAGGGAATGGCATCTAGAATGGAAGTGAGGTGGCATCTAGAAATGAAGACGGTGACTTAGAGGGACCTGCAGAAAGGTTGGTGTGGCTGCAGCATGAGAGCAGAGAAGAGAGGGAAGGAAGGCAGGAATCCAACGGGGGTCTGTGGACTCCAGGCTCAATATACCTGGTCTAGAGAGAGAGTCTAGGGACAGCTTTGGTTGGGCCTTAGCAATCAGTACAGATTTTGAATTTTTCCTAAGTGCAGTGGAAGCCATCAGGGAGCCCACCATGAGTGGATCAACCCTATGCACAAACTGCACTGACTCCTGTGTGGAGGCAGATTGGAGGAGCCATGGAAGACAGGCAGGTAGCTGGGGGGCTGTGTGGACAACCAGTCAGAGATGATGCTGACTTGGACCAGGATGGGAGCCATGGTAACAGAGAGAAGTGGACGGATCCAGGACATATTTTGGATGTCACTGAGGACTCTCTCATCGTTCTGTAAGGATTCAGTTTCTGCTTCATGTACTTCCTCACTTTGCTGATTTTGGGCTTGGCCACATGGCATGCTTTGGCTGATGGAATATGGGCGGAACCAACAGGGTACAGTCAGAGAACAGGCTGCATCTAGCAGCCTCTCGTGTTCCTGTCATTTGCTATCACCCTGGCTCTGGAACGAGGTGACACATGGCATAGTTCTGAACTTGGCCTGCATCTTGAGAATGTCCTGACCTTGGCTTCCATCTTGAGAATGTCTTGACTTGGCCTGAATCTTGAGAATGTCCTGAACTTGGCCTGCATCTTGAGAATAAGTTCCACAGAGTCAGGCAGAGCTCTAGCTGACTCATTGTGGTCTTCCGCCACTCAGATTTTAGAGCTATTTGTTTCTACAGAAAAACCTGACCCTTACAGAGGTAGAACTGGTCATCATGGTCAGGGATATGACCTGAGGAAAACAGAGGTGTCAAAGACAATTCTCGCATTTCTGGCATAAGCAGCTAGTTGGATTGAGGTGCCATTTACTAAGAAGGTCAAGAGTTTAGTGTCGTTCTTAGAATTTTAAGATACCTGTGAGGTGCCCAACTAGAAAAATCAAGTCTGCAGATTATCTTTTGTGTCTTGGACTCACAAGAGAGTTCAGAGATAAAGATACATGGTATTTTCTAATGGTGTGCAAACAGAATTTGAAGACAGAAGTGGATAAGATTTTGGGGGCCAGTGTTTCTTGAATTTGATGTGTGTCTGAATTTCTTGAAGATACTTGCTGAGAAAGCAGGTTTCTTGGCCACACCTATGGAGATTCTAACTGAGTAGGCTGACGTAGGACCCAGGTAGGGAAAGGGACTTGAATCAGATGGTTCAGTCAGTTCAGTTCAGTTCAGTCGCTCAGTCATGTCCGACTCTTTGTGACCCCATGGACTGCAGCACACCAGGTCTCCTTGTCCATCACCAACTCCCGGAGTTTACTCAAACTGATGTCCATTGAGTCACTGGTGCCATCCAGCCATCTCATTCTCTGTCGTCCCTTCTGCCTTCAGTCTTTCCCAGCATCAGGGTCTTTTCCAATTAGTCACTTCTTCGGATCAGGTGGCCAAAATATTGAGATTCAGTTTCAGCTTCAGTCCTTCCAATGAATATTCAGGACTGATTTCCTTTAGGATGGACTGGTTGGATCTCCTTGCTGTCCAAGGGACTCTGAAGAGTCTTCTCCAACACATTTCAAAAGCATCATTCTTCAGTGCTAAGCTTTCTTTATAGTTCAACTCTCATGTCCATATATGACAACTGGGAAAACCATAGCTTTGACTAGGTGGAGTTTTGTTGGCAAAGTAATGTCTCTGCTTTTTAATAAGCTGTCTAGGTTGGTCATAACTTTTCTTCCAAGGAGTGTCTTTTAATTTCATGGCTGCAATCACCATCTGCAGTGATTTTGGAGCCCCCAAATAAAGTCTCTCACTGTTTCCCCATCTATTTGCCATGAAGTGCTGGGCTCAGATGTCATGATCTTAAAAGTTTTCTGAATATTGACTTTAAACCAACCTTTTCACTTTCCTCTTTCACTTTCATCAAGAAGCTCTTTAGTTTTTCTTCACTTTCTGCCATAAGAGTGGTGTTATCTGCATATCTGAGGTTACTGATATTTCTTCTGGCAATCTTGATTCCAGCTTATGCTTCATCCAACCCAGCATTTCTCATGAAGTACTCTGCATATAAGTTAAATAAGCAGGGTGACAATATACAACCTTGACATACTCCTTTCCCGATTTGGAAATAATCGTTCCATGTCCAGTTCTAACTGTTGGTTCTTGACCTGCATACAGATTTCTTAGGAGGCAGGTCAGGTGGTCTGGTATTCCCATCTCTTAAAGAATTTCCCACAGTTTGTTGTGATCCACTGCCTCTTGAGAAAGCTGAGCGCTGAAGAATTGATGCTTTTGAACTGGTGTTGGAGAAGACTCTTGAGAGTCTCTTGGACTGCAAGGAGATCCAACCAGTCCATTCTAAAGGAGATCAGTCCTGGGTGTGCATTGGAAGGAATGATACTAAAACTGAAACTCCAATACTTTGGCCACCTCATGCGAAGAGTTGACTCATTGGAAAAGACTCTCCTGCTGGGAGGGATTGGGGGCAGGAGGAGAAGGGGACAACAGAGGATAAGATGGCTGGATGGCATCACCAACTCAATGGACGTGAGTTTGAGTGAACTCCGGAAGTTGGTGATGAACAGGGAGGCCTGGCGTGCTGCAATTCATGGGGTCGCAAAGAGTCAAATATGACTGAGTGACTGAACTGAACTGAACTGAACTGAACACAGCCAAAGGCTTTGACATAGTCAATAAAATAGAAGCAGACGATTTTCTGGAACTCTCTTGCTTTTTTATGATGACCAACGGATGTTGGCAATTTGATCTCTGGTTCCTCTGCCTTTTCTAAATCCAGCTTGTACATCTGGAATTTCACGGTTCACATACTGTTGAAGCCTGGCTTGGAGAATTTTGAGCATTACTTTGTTAGCATGTGAGATGAGTGCAATTGGATGGTAGCTTGAGTGCTCTTTGGCATTGCCTTTCTTTGGGATTGGAATGAAAACCAGTCTTTTCCAATCAGTTAGGGATGTCCCAAACCCAAACAAGAGTGTCTTTTTAAAAAATATTATTTTCAATTTATTTTATTTTTGGCTTTGCAAGGTCTCCATTGCTGTGTGTGGGCTTTCTCTAGTTGTGGTGAGCCAGGGCTACTCTTTGGTTGCAATGAACAGTGTCAGAACACAGGCTCCTGGTGCCAGGGCTCAGTAGTTGTGGCACATGGGCTTAGTGGCCCCGAGGCATGTGGGATCTTAGTTTTTGGACCAGGGATCGAACCCATGTTCCGTGCATGGGTGGGTGGATTTTTAACCACTGGCCCACCAGGGAAGTCCCAGGAGAGTCTTTTGAATGTCCAGCTGTCCTTCAGCCCAACAAAAATGATGGTTTGGCTTCTGAATTTTTTCCTGCTCTCTCCCGCTCCCTCACTTGGCTTCTACTCTTGCATCGTTACGAGTTCCTCCTAAATCTCAGAGGATTTCTCCAAATGACATGGAAGAAGGGCTTGAAAAAACCTGAGATGTTTGCGTTCCTTTCTATGTATTTATTTATATAGAAGAGCCTGCTTTTAGATGATCTAATGTGAACTTTATTTTCTTTTAAAGTTTTTGTTTTGTACTGGGAGTATAGCTGATTAACAATGTTGTAATAATTCAGGTGAATAGCAAAGGGACTCAGTCATGCATATATATGTATCCGTTCTCCCCCAAACTCCCCTAAGGAGCGCATTACGTAAGCAGTCTTAACTTGCTTATTCATTTGCATGGTGCCTATGCTGAGCTGCTCTGAGTCTGAGATCTGGGTACCTCAGTCTTGGAATCTCCGCCTTCACAGTGGTGGCCGCTCAGGTGTGTCACTGGCCCAGGGGTGGACATGCAGGAAACAGTACCATAGCTCTTTCTGTGCTTCCCGAGCTGCGGTTTCTGCCTGTGTTGCTGGTAATGCCGATTGCATAATTCCTTGGAAATTGCAGGGGAGGTGTGACTGAGGTCTCCTGACTCAGAAGGCAGACCGCTCCAATTCCTGGATATATCTATGGCACAGAGGGTGTGATACATACGTGCCTCTTTTAATTTGTTGCCAAGAACTCAGATACTTTCTGATGAAACTATTAAACCAAAAGCTGCAAAGTGGTGACCCAGAGGTGTATTTGTCTTGCAGATACATTTGATCTGGGCTACATAACTTTAAAAAATGAACTTAATTCCTAGCATTTAAAAACTGGGAAGCTTCATATGAAATCCAGATTTTTGGCTTCTCTTGAAAAAATTCAAATCTGGCAGTACTGAGCTGGTTTTCTCACATAGCAACAATCAGTCGGAGGTGAGTAGCAGCTGTCCTTACTTTCAACAGGGCTGAGTTCACCAGTTTGCACCAAGCCCCACCATGCTCTCTTGAGCTTGGTGCTCTGGCTAAGTCCTAGCTACCATTCATCACCTTTTCCAGGCCTGCTTGTCTTGCTTGTGTTACAGCATGGCCTCCAAGGCTGCTGCCTTGCACACCTCCAAGTGAGGTTGTTTACATCATAGTCTGCAGTTTTGCAGTGCTCACCTGTGCAGCTGACTTGGCTCTCAGCCTGGGATTCTCAACCTGGGATCCATGATCTCTAAGGATCTTTGGATGTGTCTCAGGGTCTTGTGGGATAGAAGGGGAAGTCCTGAGGGTGGGGCCTTCGAGAGACCTTCAGTTGCTTATCTCTACTTCAAACAGAAAGCTTCCTTTGGGTCTGTGATTTTGGCATGCTGAATTGTAATTTTGAAAAAAAAAAAAGTTTGTTAAGAAAATTTGATAAATGACGGCCAAAATTCATTTTATATAAGGCACCCAGTGCTGAGTCTTCTGGGGATAAAACTGCTTAGCATGCATGTAATTGGTGTCTGCAAGTCCCCCACTGCCAAATCCTCAGCCTCGAATTTGTTTTAATCAGTATAATTTACATACAGTGAACTGCCCAGTAGCTGAAGTGAACAGTGAGTTTCGACAGATGCATAAACCTGCATCACCAACTCCCCTATGAGGATGGAGAGTCTTTCCATCATCCCCCAAATTCGCTTAGACCTCTTCTCAGGCAGCACCCCAATCTCCTAGGGTGAGGGTTCCCAATCTCCTAGGGTGGGGTTTCCCAGCCTCTGGGATCTAATGTCTGTTGATCTGAAGTGGAGCTGAGGTAATAATAATAGAAATAAAGTGCCCAATAAATGTAATGTGTTTGAATCATCCCCAAACCATCCCCACCCTCCGATCCGTGGAAGAATTGTCTTCCACAAAATTGCTCCCTGGTGCCAAAAAGATTGGGGAGCACTGCTAGAGGAAGCCGCTGTTTTGATGCCTTCTGCTGTGAAGAAGGTTCACATGCTCCCCAACATGGTACAAATGGAATCATAGCCGATGTCCTTTGTGTTAGCTTTTTTTTTTTTTTTTTGGTCAAAGATGTTCACTTAACATAACTTTTACTTTTGAAATAATTGTAGATTTACAGAAAGGTGTAAAAATAGTACAGAGAGGTTACATGTACTCCTAACCAGGTTTCTTCCACTGGTTCAATCTTACATAATTATAGTTATAGTATCAAAAATAGGAATTTGACATGGGTACAATGTGTGTGTATAGTTTTCTGCCATTTTGTCACATGGGTAGATTACTGTAACCACTGCTGGAATAAGATCCCATCACCACAAAGCTTTTCTTCATTCTACCCCTTCACAACCATACACTTCTCCTCTCCCTACACACCCTCAATCCTGAATCTGTTTTTACATCTGTAAGAGCTTTGTCATTTTGAGAATGTTATGTGTTTGCTTCTTTTCCTCCTCCTCTCCTTGGCCAATTCGAGGGAGCCTGTTGACTCAGAAGATCAGAAGGGCTTTCTTCTATGTCCCAGTCTCCTCCCCTCTCCTGAGGCTCACTAGGGTAAGTGCATTTAACTAGGTCTTTGGTTCTGAATTTTGACTTCACAAAGAATCTCCCCTAGAGCACTTTTTAAGCAATTTTATTAAAGGATAGTTGATTTACAGTGTTAATTTCTGCTCCTCTAGAGTATTGAAAACTCCATTGCCGTAAACTAATCTATGGTAGGAAAAAATCAGAACAAGGGCTGATTCTGGGGAGTAGAGGTGTGCACTCACTGAGGAAGGGTACAAAGGAACTTTCTGGGGTGGTGGTGATACTGTCCGTCTTGATACAGATTGAGGTTACATAGGTGTATGCAAGGGGGCTTCCCAGGTATCACAGTTGGCAAAGAATCCACCTGCCAATGCAGGATACAGAAGAGACTCGAGTTCAATACCTGGCTCAGGAAGATCCCCTGGAGGAGGACATGGAACCCAGTCCATCATTCTTGCCTGGAAAATTTCATGGACAGAGGAGCCTGGCACGCTACAGTCCATGGGATCCCAAAGAGTCAGACACCCCTGTGCCTGCATGTGGGCAGATGCAATTGTTAAACCCGTAAAATGATATATTTCAGATTGTGTGTTACATTCTTAAATAAATTTTATCTCCAAAGAGACAAATATAAACAGATACTGAACTTTAGTTCATGACGAGACACTCATGCAAAAGTGTTTAGGGGAAGGTAGGCTGCTGTCTGCAATTTACTTTGAAATGAAAAAAAAAAAAAGAAACACACCCACGAATATGGGTTGATGGGTGGAAAGATGGATAAATATAAGAAAAAGCAGGAATAGTAAATGTTAAATGTAGAAATTAAGTTGTGGATATATGAGCATTCATGGTAAAAATTTTTCAGCTCTTCTGTGTGCTTAAGCACGTTCAAAATAAACAGGTTGGGAAAAGTGCCAATCACCCAGAATTCTACCCTAGATAAATGGATTTAATTGATCCGGAATGGGGCCTGGCCATCAGTGCTTTATAAAGCTCTCTGTGATGGAAAACCACTGACCTGACTTAGAGTAATAGCATTTGGACTTTACAAATTGCCAATTTTATGTCAAGACCTTCACTTGCAAGATCTTGTTTAATCCCCCACAACAGCTCTGAGTGATCAGAGAGGTGTCTGTCACAGTCACAGGGCTACAAAGTGGACGAGCCAGGATTGGAAACACTATGCTCTGGATCCCTAAATCATGCCCTTTGATGAATCCCCTTAATGTGAGCCAGGCATGATAATAAGCCTGCAGAGTTTCCCTGCTTCTCCCTGCAATCATTCCAGGAGTTAGTCCTGATTATCCTCATTGTGCAAAAGCAGAGGCTACAGGGGTTAAAGCACTTCACAGTCATTCATTTGATAATGACCTAAATGTCAGGCACTGTGCTAGGAGCTGGTGATGCCCTGGCAGAGCATCAGTGATCCCTGTCTTTGTAGATTGTTGTAGTTGTATAGTCACTAAGTTTTGTCCGACTCTTTGTGACCCCATGGACTGCAGCATGCCAGGCTCCCCTGTCCTCCACCATTTTCCGGAATTTGCTCAAGTTCATGTTGACTGAGTGAGTTGGTGATGCCATCCAACCATCTCATCCTCTGCTGCCCCCTTCTCCTTTTGCCTTCAACCTTTCCCAGCATCAGGGTCTTTTCCAATGAGTTGGCTCTTTGCATCACATGGGCAAAGTATTGGAGCTCCAGCTTTAGCATCAGTCCTTCCAATGAATATTCAGGACTGATTTCCTTTAGAATGGACTTGTTTAATCTCCTTGCATTACAAGGGGCTCTCAAGAGTTTTCTCCAGCACAATTTGAAAGCATCAATTCTTTGGCACTTGGGTCTTCATAGGGCTTGCACTCTAATAGGAATGTAAGCTGAAAATTGCATTCTTAACCAAGTATTGGATGACAGCCATGATTTATACTGTTGAGATCTAATTAGAGGGAGCTGTGAGGGCTTCTACAAAGGACATTAGACAGAGTCTTGGGGATGGATAGACCATCAGAGACAGCATCCTTAAGAGGATAACAGTGAGCTGAAATGGAATAGTTGGTGTTGTCAAGGGGCACACATCCCACTGGAGGAAACAGCATGTGTATGAACCTCAAAGTGGGAAAGATTTCAGGAGTGAGAAAGAAGGTCAGCGTGGTTGAAGCAGAGTGAGATGAGAGGGGTGTGGTGCAGAATGAGATCAGAGCAGTCGCAATTGCCAGAAAACACAGAGTTTTTAGACCCCAGGGCAGTGACCCAGGACTATAGCCTCAGATCACCGGGGAACCAAGGAAGGGCTTCAGACATGGGAAGAACATGACCCATTTTGCTCCAGGTTATGTAAATTCCAAAATGGCCAAATCCAGATTTAGACCCAGATTTCTTTGCCCTCAAAGCCTCTGTCTCCCTAAGATTGATGTATTCCGATCTTTTCAAACATTGGTGTGTATTTCTGAGAATTGTTTGTTTTGGCCACGTGCAAAAACCCAACCTGCTCAAATGGCAAGAAACATTCTCTTCGTTACAAGACAGAGGACATAATAGCAATCTGCAAATACTACTAACAACAACAATAAGCAGAAGTGACAACGTCCATAATATTCTGTGGGGCAGAACGAAATAATAACTGTTGGCTAACCCATATGCCTAGAAAATCCCATGGACGGAGGAGCCTGGTGGGCTGCAGTCCATGGGGTCGCTAGGAGTCAGACATGACTGAGTGACTTCCCATTCACTTTTCACTTTCAGGCATTGGAGAAGGAAATGGCAACCCACTCCAGTGTTCTTGCCTGGAGAATCCCAGGGACAGTGGAGCCTGGTGGACTGCTGTCTATGGGGTTGCACAGAGTCGGACACCACTGAAGCGACTTAGCAGCAGCAGCAAGCCATATGCTGGCCTTGCATTCTTTTTAGACTGAAGTATAATTGATTTATAATGTTGTGTTAATTTCAGGTGTACAGTAAAGAGATTTGTTTGTACATATATATCTACTAGATATCTATACATATCTATTCCCTTTCAGATTCTTTTCTATTATAGGTTACTATAAGATTGGATATAATTCCCTGTGGCTGTACAGTAGATCCTTGTTGTTTATCTATTTTATGTATAGAAGGATGTAGATATGTTAAGCTCCTACACCTAATTTATCCTTCTCCCCACCTTTTCCCTTTGGTAGCCATAAATTTGTTTTCTGTGTCTCTGAGTCTATTTCTGTTTCATAAATAAGTTCCTTTGTATCATTTTTTTTAGAGTCTACATGTGAATGGTATCATATGGTATTCGTCTTTCTCTGTCTGATTTACTTCACTAAGTGTGATGATCTCTAGATCCATCCATGTTTCTGCAAATGGAATTATTTCATTCCTTTTCTATGGCTGGGGAGTATTCCATTGTGTGTATATATTTGGTCTCAAAGTTCTTTAAGTCTGCCTCAAAGGGGCTCTAGAAAAAGCTCAGCTTTGGACACATCTGTAAGGCTCCTTAGTGTCCTACTTGTCCATTTAAAAAAGCCCCAGAAAAGAGATGTTATGCAGTCAAAGCTCAAAGCCTATGGTCAATCAGGAACCAGAAGTCAGGCTGCTTGATAGTCAGTCTGTGTGTTAAATATCCCCAAAGTCAGGGCCAAAGGAATGGTCAATGGTGAGGCCAGAAGGCTGGGCTGGACCCGTTCATGCTCTTTTTGAGTTAAGGTAAAGATTTCTGGTTTTATTCTAAAAGTCCTGGGAAGCCATTAGAAAACTTTATGCAGTGGCGGTGACCTCAACAAGATTCCCCTTTTACAAAGAGATCTCTAGATGCTCAGTCTAGAGTGGGCCAGTGCTATCATCTAGGCCGAAAATGATGGTGACTGAACCTAGGTTGGGATGGGGATGTTTTTGGAAAGGGGAGAGATTCAAGAAATATATGAGAGACTATCAACAGAACCTGGTGATGGCTTAGTTCTGAAAACGGGGGATACCTCCTGGGTTGCTGGGTTGGCTGGCTGAGACCATTGGAGGTGCCATTTCTGAGATGAAGATGATTGAATGCTTTGGGGGAGTTGGTGCAGGGAAGAGTGGCTCAGTCCTCAACTTGAGGCATTGTTAAGTTTGGGACACTTGGGAAATGTTCAGACAGACATGCCAAGTCAGTGGTTGGATAGATGAGTCTGGAGATCAAAGAGAGATCAGTGCTAGAGATTTAAATTTATGATTTTTGGAAGGTTTCCAGATAGATGAGATCAGCCGTTAAGAATCATAGAGAAAGAAGAGGCTGGGTGTGGGGGATGGTGTTTATGAAGCACCCACTGTGTGTTGTCATCTTGCATCCTGCAAGCATTGGGTGGTTGGATACCCGTTTTTGGCCAATGAACAAAATGAGGCTCAGGTAAGTTATTTGCCCAAGGGCACATAGTAAGTGTGCAGAAAGCGAAAGTGAAGTCACTCAGTCATGTCCAGCTCTTCGCGACCCCGTGAACTGTAGCCCACCAGGCTTCTATGTCCATGGGATTTTCCAGGCAAGAGTACTGGAGTGGGTTGCCATTTCATTCTCCAGGGGATCTTCTTGACCCAGGGTTGAACCTGGGTCTCCCGCATTGCAGGCAGATGCTTTACTGTCTGAGCCACCAGGGAAGTATGCAGAGGTGGAATTTAAATCCAGCTCTTTCTCTCTTCCACTTCTAGGAAAAAAATCTTCCATGAGGGTCCTGAGACTGACTCTCACTGGACAAATCTGAATACTTTCTCATCCTTGCTCCCCTCCTTAGGCCAGTGGGACCTTCTGATTGACCAGGCCCGGGACAAGGGTCATCCCTTGAAACAGGACCCTGAGGTTGACCCCACTGACCACATGGCTGCAGAGTGGGGGAGGGAAGAACTGTGATCAGAGAAGGGTGAGAGGTGGATGCTGGCGGGGACCAGGAGCAGGTAACCTTTGCACTCTGCCTCTTGGGCACTAATGTCCCAGGGACGTCTGCCTGTTTGGAAAAGCATTGCCACCACATGGCATTTCTTGGGTGACCTCGGCTTGTGAGCAGGGAAGGTCTGAAGTGGTGGGAGGCTTATTTCAGAGAGTTGAGCACAGAATGTTGGAGTCCTTTTCAATTGCAAAGTCACCCACTAAGGCATATGTCTCCCTGCAGCTTAGGCTACAGATGGGCAGTGAAGCCACACACGCACACACACACACAAACACATACACAAAAACACTCTCCAAGAGCCTGATTTCAGATGAGCTTTTATTAGCTAGCATATCATCTGTGCAAAGAAGAGACTCACATCTGAGTGTTAGCATCATTGGCAGGAAAGAAAAATGAGCCTGCCAGACTCTTTCCTTCCTCCTCCAAAAGAAGGGGCCAGAGTGACCCCAGGAATGTGAGTGGGTGTGTTTGCTCTGAACGCCTGTCCCTTGCCTTGTTTCCTAAACCCGGAACTAGAGAGGTCAAACCACCAGCTATCAGCAGGGTGATGGGTGGGGGTGTGTGGAGTCCCACTTCCCTGCTACTATATCAACATACCAGTCAGCCCTTGACACTCAGTCAGCATTTATGGAGCACTTTCTCTGTCTCTCTGACTTGTGGCTGAGGGCAGAGAGGATGCCAGTGAAGCATGACTCAGAACTCTGTCCTCAAGGACTCTGCCAGTCACTGGGGACTTCATTCATTCATTCATCAGACCTTTTAAATTGGGGTATGATTGCAGTGCAAGTACAATGTTGTGTGAGTTTCTGCTGTATGACAAAGCGAATCAGCTATGCGAATACCCATTTTCCTTCTCTCTTGGACCACCCCCCACCCAATTCCACCCCTCTAGGTTATCACAGAGCATCGAATTGAGCTTCCTGAGCTGTGCGGCAGCCTCCCACTAGCTAGCTGTTTTACACATGGCAGTGTATAGATGTCAATCCTACTCTGCCAACTCATCCCACCCTCCCCTTCCCGCTCTGTGTCCACATATCTGTTCTCTACATCTGTGTCTCTATTCCTGCCCTGCAAGTAGGTTCATCTGTACCATAAATTATCGGACATTTTAATCTGTCTTGTTCATTACTGTGGTGCTAGTACCGTGCATGCTGCCTGGCTCACTTGCAGGTAGTGAGTACATATATGTTGGATGTGCAAATGAGAGAAGACATAAGAAAATGAGTTATACCCTGTGATGAAAGGACCAGAACCTTACTTCAGGTGTTTACACTCACTGGGGGCACATAGATACCACCCCTGAATGGCATGCACTCTCTCCTCCAGCCTGCTTGGTTACACCTTGTGTCTGACTCCGCTGGCCACTCTCTGGCCTTTGAAACTCACCTTTTCCTTGGTATCCATGCTGTACTTTCTTCTCTGCTTCTTTTCCACCTTTCAGGCCATCCAGCTGAGGATACTCTTTAAAAAATTGTTTTTTTAATTTATTTGGCTGTGGCAGGTCTTAGTTGCAGCATGCGGGATTTAGTTCCTTGTCTAGGGATCAACAGTGATGGCAATGGCCCCCACTCCAGTACGCCTGCCTGGAAAATCCCATGGACAGAGGAGCCTGGTGGGCTGCAGCCCATGGGGTCACGAAGAGTCGGACACAACTGAGCGACTTCACTTTCACGCATTGGAGAAGGAAAAGGGAACCCACTCCAGTGTTCTTGCCTGGATAATCCCATGGACGGAGGAGGCTGCAGTCCACGGGGTCACTAGGAGTTGGGCACGACTGAGCGATTCCCTTTCACTTTTCACTTTCATGCATTGGAGAAGGAAATGGCAACCCACTCCAGTGTTCTTGCCTGGAGAATCCCAGGCACGGGGGAGCCTGGTGGGCTGCTGTCTGTGGGGTCTCACAGAGTCAGACATGACTGAAGCGACTTAGCAGCAGCAGCAGCTAGGGAGCAAATCCAGGCCCCCTGCTTTGGGAGCACAGAGTCTTCCCTGGAGCACCAGGGAAGTCCCTGTAGTTGAGGCTACTCTTTTCCTACCTGTCTCCAACTGTAGGCGTCTTCAGCTCTCTGTTCATCACCTTCCATTGCTTTTCTGCACACCTGCTGCCTCAGGGCTATTCCAGTGCTGGTGAGCCCCTCCAAAATGCTCCTTCATTCTGTCAACAGGTATTTACAGGGTACTATCCATGTGCCTCTTTCAGGGTCTATTCTAGGTGTTACAGACAACACAATGAACCACACACAAGTCCTTGTCCTCCAAGAATGTCTGTCTCCTACTCCCAAGTCTCTGTCTTGAGTTCCAGACTCACATAGCCAAATGTATACATGATGTTCTATTGGACGTCAAAAGAGATCCATCCTTTCTCCCACCAGACTAGCCCCTCCTCTTCTTTTATGGGTCTCAGCAGATGGTTCTTTCCATCACCTGTTTTCCCAAACCAGAGAATAGAGACTCATTCTAGACTCTGCCCTCTTCCCACACCTCCCACACCCAATAGGTCCCAATCCTGTAGTCCCCACGTCTCCCACATTGCTTCCTTTTCTCTACTCTCCACCCACAAATGTTCCTTATCTCTTGCCTGTATTGTTTGCCATGGCTGCCATATTGCTCTCTCTGCTTTTGTTCTTTCCTTCTTTCAACTCATCTCCCCACCGCAGCCAGAGGAATTGAAGATTCCAATAATTTCACATTGCTGCGTTACTTAAAAACTTGAGAGCCTTCCATTGCCCAAGGGTGAGAACCCAAGCTTTTAAATGTGGCCTTCAGAGCCCTTCATGACTTCCTGCGGTACACTCTCCTAGCCCCGACTCTTATATGGCCTCGTGCAGACTTGCTCTTGGCTCCTCTAATGTGACCCAGCAACACTTTGCTCATGCCAGCTTTCTTCTCTGCAGCTGTTCTTCCAGCTCCCTGCAGAGAACTGGCCTCTCCCTCTCTCAGACCCTTCTTGTGCCCTGTCATCTAGCTCTGCTCCTATACTCTTTAAAAAAAAAATGTTATGTGTATTTTAATTGGTGGAAAATTGCCTTATAATTTTGTGTTGGTTTCTGCCATACAACAACGCAAATCAGTCTCTCTCTATATCCCTTTCCTCTGGAGCCTCCCCCCTCCCATCTCTACCCCTAGTTTTATTCTTTTCTTCATAAATTTTATATATTATTATTTGGCTATGCTGGGTTCTAACTGTGGCATGTGGGATCTAGCTCCCTTACCAAGGATTGAACCCAGGCCCCCTGCATTTAGGAGCATGTGGTTTTAACCACTGGACCACCAGGGAAGTCCCTCTGCTTCTGTATTCTTATTGCACACGTGTGTTTACATGACTCTCTCCTTTAGATCCCCCAATAGGAGGAGCAGTCACTTAGTCTTCCATGCCTGGCACTCATAGGTGACTGTAGTGGGTGTTATTGGTGCCCTGCCCTTATTCCTTCAGCTTGTCCATCTTCCATACCAGCTGTAGGTTTCTGCTTGCCAGCATGGGTGATGCTCCACATGAGGGTTTTCTCTGACCGCAGGAGCATGCCTGGGAGGTGAATGGAGCAGAATGGAAGTGTCAGGGTGTTAACATTTTAGGGAACATCAGTGGGTAAATAATAATTAAAAATAACTACAGTGGAATCATAGTCAGCCATAGAAAGGAACAAAATTAGGTCATTTGTAGAGAAGTGGATGAACCTAGAGTCTATCATACAGAGAGAAGTAAGTCAAAAGAGAAAAATGAATACCATACATTAATGCATATACATGGAATCTATAAAAATGGTATAGATAGGGACTTCCCTGGTGGCTCAGTGTAAAGAATCTGCTTGCCAATGCAGGAGACACGGGTTCGATCTCTGGTCCGGGAAGATCCCACACGCTATGGAGCAACTGAGCCCGTGTGCCACAGCTGCTGAGCTCTGCAGCCCGGGAGCTTGTGCAGCTGAAGCACACGTGCCCGAGAGCCTGTGCTCCAAACAAGAGAAGCCATCACCACTAGAGAGAACCTGCTTAGCAGAGAGGACCATAACTAAATAAATAAAATTATGTTAAAAATGATATAGATAATCTTATTTGCAAAATAGAAATAGAAACACAGATGTAGAGAACAAACACATGGATACCGAGGAGGGAAAAAAAGGAGTGCAAGGAATTGGGAGATTGGGATGGACATATATATATACAACTGATACTGTGTATAAAAATAGATAACTAAAGAGAACCTACTGTATAGCTCAGGGAACTCTACTCAGTGCTCTGTGATGTCTGAAAAGGGATGGAAATCCCCAAAATGGGGGTATATGTGTAGGTATAGCTGATTCCCTCTGCTGTACAGCAGAGACTAATACAACATTGTAAAGCAGCTATGAAAACTGAAAGTCTCAGTTGTGTCCAACTCTTTGCGACCCCATGGACTATACAGTCCATGGGATTCTCCAGGCTAGAATACTGGAGTGGGTAGCCTTTCTCTTCTCCAGGAGATCTTCCCAACCCAGGGATCAAACCCAGGTCTCCCATGTTGCGGGCAGATTCTTTACCAGCTTGGAGTGGGTAGCCTACCCCTTCTCCAGTGGATCTTCCTGACCCAGGAATCGAACCAGGGTTTCCTAGATTGCAAAGCAACTATACTCTAATAAAAATTAATTCAAAAAAATCTTCTAAATTTAGATGAGCACTGGAGGGTTAATAGCCCAGCTTTCTCACTGCTTGGGTGCAACCATGATGAGATGATCTTCACACACGCTTTCGGCAGTCCCCATCGTGAGTGTGCTCCAGCCGTGTCAGGGGTAACGTGTTTGCCAGCACACCCTCCCTCGTGTCACGTCCCCACTTCTCTGCTGAGACTTCCAGGGGTCGTCATCTCATTAACGCATCCAGATCTTTGTCTCAACGTCTGCCTCCGCCCAACTAAGACAGTGCCTGAAAGATGTTTAATGACTGACTAAAACGTGTCATACAATGACTATAAAGTATCTGTAAAACAGTAAGTGAGCAGCGCGAGACAGTTTACAACCACCAATCAGCCGTTTCAAAGCCTCTGTAAATCAGAGAATAAGGACCCCAGTGAGGATGATGAGTAGTTAGCGTTAACACTGAGTAGGCATTGACCAGGTCCCAGGCTCTAAGAGGGAGTGTGTGTGTGTGTGTGTGTGTGTTTCTCTCATTTAAACATCACAGCAGCTTATGGTCAGGCCATTATAATAATCCCTATTTATAAATGAGAAAGTAAGCTGGGAGACAAAATGGTTAACCCAGCTTCCCAGCTGTAGGTGGGGGAGCTGGGAGCTGGCTCCAGACGTCTGGTTTTGAGCTGGATTCTGAGCTGCTGTGCCTTATAGAGAGGGTGAGACTTGATTTGGGTTTTGGAAGAGGTCACGAAGGGCGTTCTAGGAAGGGGGGTCAGCAGGAGCAAAGGCAAGATGAGAAAGTACAGGATTTGTTCAGGGTCATATGCCTTGAGGGGGAGGCTTTTTGTTCTTCTGTTTTGCTTCTTTTTCTTCAGTTTTATTCAGAAATAATTGACACACATTACTGTAATTGCTTTTTTTTCACTATAAAATAATATACTCATTGTAATAAAGAGCAAAGGGGCTTCCCAGGTGGCTCAATGGCAAAGAATCTGCCTGTCAAGCAGGAGACATAGTGTTCGATCCCTGGGTTGAGAAGATCCCCTGGAGAAGGAAATGGCAACCCACTGCAGTATTCTTGCCTGGGAAATCCCATGAGCAGAGGAGCCTGGTGGGCTACAGTCCATGGGGTCACAAAGAGTCAGACACGACTGAATGACTAAACAGAAGCAGCAGTGATAAAGAGGAAAAGAAATAGAAAAGCAGATTCTGATGGTATTATATGACCTAACTACTGTTAAGATTCTCATCTGTTTCTAATAAAAGTGGGACTTTATTTATTTGCAGGGAGCTCTGCCTTCTGCAGTGATCTCATTTCCTCCTCCCCTTTTCCTGTCCCCTATATTCTTATCTAAAAGATGATGCTGTTAAAGTGCTGCACTCATTATGCCAGTAAATTTGGAAAACTCAGCCATGGCCACAGGACTGGAAAAGGTCAGTTTTATTATTAGGCTTCCCAGGAGGTGCTGGTGGTAAAGAACCTGCCTGCCAATGCTGGAGATGTCAGAGCGGCTGTTTTGATCCCTGGCTTGGGAAAGATCCCCTGGAGGAGGGCATGGCAACCCACTCCAGTAATCTTGCCTGGAGAATCCCATGGACAGAGGAGCCTGGCAGGCCACAGTCCATAGGGTCGCAAAGAGTCGGACACGACTGAAGCGACTTAACATGCACACTCACTATATTATTACCAGCATCCTGGGATGTGGGGAAGGCTGAGGGGTCAAAAGCTGGAATCAGAAGCCTCGGAGGAATCTGGCTTCAGATGCTGCAGTAGCAGATTCTTTTCTGTTGCTTTACTAATTTTAGGCAGAGGTTGCAGGAGTCTCAAATGTACAGGAACTTAGATTCAACACCACCGGATTCCGGAGCCTCATGGCCAAGGTTGCAAACTCAAATGCCTGCAAGGGCCAGGAGGCCAAGGTGACCTCCCCGAGGTAAGGTGGTAAATGGCAGCACCTGTGTCTTTTCCGGAGGAGGAGGCGACAGTCCACTGCAGGGCCTCATTGCTTGGCGGGGGTGGGGGTTCAGCCTGGCTGCTTTTCCCATGTTCAGCCTGGCTGCTTTTCCCATTCCACAGGAAAGAGAAAACAGAAATCCAATTTTTAAAAGGAAGAACATCCTCAATTGTGAGTATTGGCCATAAATTAGTTTTAAAAACCATTTTGCAGGGTGACGTTGAGGAGCTCAAACAAAATGTGTTAATGGATCAGACTCAGCTTATAACCTCCTTATTAAGACCCCCTATTGAAGACAATAGAATATTGTGCTTACCTTGACAGAATCCATTTTAAATAAATAATGAGAAACCAAGAGGATCTTAACGTCAGAATCATTAGTGTTATAGATTCTTAGAGGTAAAACTGTCTCGTAGATACCTGACACATTCAATCGTTAGAATAACAGACAGAATTTTAGCTGAAATCTCAGGAATGTAAAATCAAATAACCAGAAAAACAGAATTACTAGCGTTATTTGCTTTTTTGAGTCTAGACCTTTACCAGTTAACCTCTACAACCTCATAATCAAGCATTATTAGAATCAGGTGCCTCCTACAACAAATATCTGGCCTTTAAGAAAGCCGATTGAATGACTCTACTTGGCAAATCTCTGCTTGAATGAACTGGACCCCCTCCAAGATATTCTTGTTCATTTCTTCCAAAAATATATACTTTAAATATTTCTTATTTATTTCTTTGGGCTTCTCTGAGGGCTCAGTGGTAAGGAATCCACCTGCAAAGAAGGAGATGCAGGAGACCTGGGTTTGATCCCTGGGTGGGGAAGATCCCCTGGAGGAGGGCATGACAATCAATGCCAGTATTCTTGCCTGGAGAATCCTATGGTCAGAGGAGCCTGGTGGGCTGCGGTCCATAGGGTCGTAAAGAGTTGGACACAGCTGAAGCGACTAAGCACACAACTACATTTATTTGTTTGGCTGTGCTGAGTCTTAGTTGTGGCTTGTGAACTCTCAGTTGCAGCATGTGGGATCTAGTTCTTTGATCAGAGACTGAACCCAGAACCCCTGCATCGAGAGTCTGGAGTCTTAGCCACTGGACCACTAGGGAAAGGGAAAGGGAAAGTGAATCGCTGTCGTGTCCGAATCTTAGCGACCCCATGGACTGCAGCCCACCAGGCTCCTCCATTCATGGGATTTTCCAGGCAAGAGTACTGGAGTGGGGTGCCACTACCTTCTCCAGAACACTAGGGAAGTCCCCCAAATATTTTTTATTGAGCACCTAATACATATGGGCATCAGTGGACCAGAAAGACATAATGCCCACTGTGCTGAAGCACGCATTCCTGTGCAAGTGGGCAGGCAGAACACAGACACGACAGGTAATCTTAGACAGTGATCAGTTCTAAGGAGAAAGAAAATAGCATAATACTACAGAAAGTGACATGAAGGATGATCAAGGTGGACCTCTCCTCCTTTGAGAGGAGACCCAAATGATGAGGAAGAGCCACGGGCAGATCTGGGGAAGGGAGGTTCAACCTGGGAAATGGCAAGTGCAAAGGCCCTGAGGTGGGAACAAGGATGTGTGATCGTGGTGCAGGAAAAGCCCTGGTGGGCTGGAAGCACAGTGAGTGGGAGGGGGAACAAGGTGGAAGAGATGGGGTCAGACTTCTGGGCAGCAGTGCACCCCCTTTTCATTTCAAATAAATAATGAGAAACTTTCAGCACACCTGTGTTTAACCCACTGCCCACTGCACATTACACATAAGTGCTTGCTAAGCGATTTGGATGCAGAAGCAGGTCACAGAGAATGAGGTCAGGGTGAGTAGCGCCCTGGGCCACTGCTTCATACAAGGGTCCATGGCTGTGCTTCGTCAGTGCTTTGCAAGCATTCTCGTGCCTGTGTGCTTATTGCTTCAGTCGTGTCTGACGCTCTGCGAACCCCATGCACTGTAGCCCGCCAGGCTCCTTTGTCCATGGGATCCTCCAGGCAAGAACACTGGAGTGGGTTGCCATACGCTCCTTCAGGGCATCTTCCTGACCCAGGGATGGAGCCCGAGTCTCTTATGTCTCCTGAATTGGCAGGCAGGTTCTTGACCACTGGTGCCTCCTAGGAAGCCCTTGCGAACGTCTTCTTTACAGAAGCCACCTGCCCATCACCCTCGCCCTGTGACTTCCCCTCCTCTCCAGTCCTGTGGGGCTGGGCTCCTGTGTTTCCATCAGCGACGGCCAGACGGGGAAGAGAGACAACTTTCAGAAGTATGTGTGAAAGCTGTCACAGCCTCTGTGCTTGCTATCTCCATGGTACCCAGGCAGGGGGACAATCTAATTAGGCTATTTTCAGCATCCCAGAGGGAGGGAAGTGGAGGGAGACAGGGAGAAGGGGGCCTGCCTCTCTCGCTGCCTATCTCTCCTCTCTCTCTCTCCCTCTCTGAAGTTATTATTGATTAAGCAGTCAGAGGCCACGGAGGCAGGACCTTTCTATGCTCCGTGCTGGGATTAGAGGAGGCTTTTCGGCAACGCGGTGGGACTTGCCAACCGCATCAGGGACCCCAGGGCTGGCGGGCTTCCAAGTGCCTGGTGCTAATGAGCTCTGAAGCCTACAGCTTTGACTGAAAACACGTCCCCTATAGGCTGTTTGTCCTCTGCCAGGGTTGGGCTGCCACCAGCTTCCTCTGGAATGATGGGCCCAGAGACAAGGAGGCTGGCAGGCCTTTATTTCTTAGCCTGGGGCTTGTGTTGGCCTTCAAGGCTTTTGCCTGTGATCTTCAGAGGCTTGCAAGGAAGTTAGGCTTTCATCTACCTGGAGCACAAGGCCAGTAGCTCCTGGGAGTGACTCAGGGCCGTGGACTCAATAAAGATATAGTTTACTAAATTCCAAATGGCCAGAGGTTGCATCCAGTTTGCTTGTCCCATGCCACAGCTTGTAGCATCCAGAGGTTCTAAGCATTTATTCACCAAATATCCAGATATGTACTTGTGAGAAGGCTGACTCTAAAGGCCCATCTTCTTTAATTCACAAGGCCCCACTTTTCACATCTCTGCATTTGCTCCTGCTGTGCCCAAGCTTGTTGGAGCTGGATGTTAGTGTGGTCAAAGCAGAAAAAATGCTGGGTACCTTTAAAGCTCTCACTGGACATAGAAACTGTGCCGGGTGAGACACCTGCACCATCTCATTTCACCCTCATACAGTTCCATGAAGTAGGTCTTTTAATTCTCCCCATTTCACAGATGAGAAAACAGAGGCACAGAGAAGTAAAGGCATGTGCCCAAACTAACAAGGCTGGAGAAAGATTTGAGATTAATATCCACGTTTGCCTGACTCCAAAGCCAGCCTCCCAAGGTAACCAATTTAAATGGGACTCTCAGTTTTAGGATTCAAGGAGTTTAATAGGTTAATAGGATTTATGAGTCTCCAAGAAGGGCATTTCCTACAACCATTCGACCCTTCCTTTTTTATTTTCTGGGCGTACTTGTTAACATCTTCTGACAGCATTTTGGGAACAGTTGCTTGGAGGTAATTAAACAGAGCGAGTGATAATGTCCTTAATTAATCCAATCCAGTCTCCTTCATTTGTGCTTATTTCCTTATATTGGCAATAGTTCCAACAGGAGGGCTTTACAATCACATCCCCTGGTTCTTCCTTCTGACTCCAGAAAGAGCATGAACACCAAAGGGGAATTTTCAAAGAGCCTCTCATCTTGGGTTACTGCTTTGCACCAGTTTGATGTGTGATGCTGTCTATCACAGTGGAGGGCTAATGTGGCTTTTGAACCAGGGTTAAGGCTGTTAAACACACGAGCACGCGCACACATGCACACACACCCTGATGAATCAGATCTCATTATGAGCCTTTTATTTAAAATACCATAGAGCCACAGGATTTCAAAGACACCGCTCTGATATTTTTTCATTGCTGTGCTCCTTTTCACCTGTTATTTACCTATTCGATAAGTGAAAGTGACTCAAAGATGGAGGCTTCACCTGTCTGCCTGGTACTTCTCTCCTTTAGCATCTAGTAGAGGGTTGGATGGGCTTCCCTGGTGGCTTAGTGGTAAAGAATCTGCCTGCCAATGCAGGAGACATGGGTTCGATCCCTGGGTTGGGAAGATCCCCTGGAAGAGAGCATGGCAACCCACTCCAGTGTTCTTACCTGGAGAATCCCGTGGACAGAGGAGCCTGGCGGGCTACAGCCCATGGGGTCACAAAGAGTCGGACAAGGCTGAAGTGATTTAGCATTCACGTGTGCAGAGGGCTGGACAGACAGGGCACTCAGCAGGTGATTGGCTGGTGGGTCTTCTGTGTTAATCAGCGATGCTACCATCATCATCATCATAACTACCATTTTTGATTGTCTTTCATGTGTAGACACTGGGTTTTATGTTTTTCAGCCACGAGTTGGCACATTATACCTTATGGGCCAAGTTCAGCTGGCTGTCTATTTTTGTAAATAAAGTACTATCAGAACACAGCCATGCCTATTTATGTATACATTGTCTGTGTCTTTTTTTGTTCTGCAATGGCAGAGTTGAGTAGTTGTGGTAGAGTCCATATGACCCTGTAAAGCCTAAACTATTTGTCATCTGGCTCTTTACAGAAAAAGTTGCCCGACCCCTGCTTTATAATCAAACCTGAAAGGCCCTGTTCCCATTATACAGATGAGAGGATTGAGGTTCAAGGAGGTTAAACAGTTTTCCCAACTGATAAGTAGTGAATGCAGGGTGTGGACTCAGGTCTAGCTCTCTAAAGCCAAGGCTTTTTAGTCTACCTTATGCTCCCTGTTCCCCGATACTGCAGAAAATTGAGAACAGACTGAATTTTTTTCACCTTGACTTTTGAACCCAGTTTTTGGAGCAACTGGGGTTAATTCTTTTGGGGGCTTTGAGGGCACTGCCACCTAACATCACTTAAGAAAGCAGGCAGGATGCCTGAGTAGTTTGTGACTAGAGGGAACTGTTGCTTTCTGCATAAATACACAGATTTCCTCCTGGAGATCAGAGGTGTCTGGAGCGGCTGATTCATCAATACCTTTGAAGTCTGGTGCCAATTTCACAAAGACAAATTAATTTCTTTAGCTTCTCAGCAGCTGATGGTTTCAGCCCTCCTAGGGCTTTCAGCTGGAACATTTTCCCCATGTTTCTCCATGCCACAGAGTCTTTGTGTCTGTGCACGTGTAAGTTGCTTCTGTCCACTCTTTGCGATCCTAAGACTGTAGCCTGACAGACTCCTCTGTCCATGGGATTCTCCAGGTAAGAATACTGGAGTGGGTTGCTGTGCCCTCCTCCAGGTGATCTTCCTGACCCAGGGATCGAACCTGTCTCCTGAGTTTCCTGCATTGCAAGCAGACACTTTACCATGGAGCCACTGGGGAAGCTCTGCCACAGAATCCTGCTGCTGCTGCTAAGTCGCTTCAGTCATGCCCGACTCTCTCTGTGCAACCGCAGAGACGACAGCCTACTAGGCTCCACCGTCCCTGGGATTCTCCAGCAGGTTCCTAGAGCTGTCTAAATCTTTGCTGACTGTATGTGCAAGGAATAGGAGGGCAGTAACACTGAATTCGCAGGCGTAAGTGCACGTAGTTGGTTGTGTAATAGGTGGTGATGAGGGCAGAGATTACTTTTGTCTCCGCACAAAGGAAGATGCAGGGTCTAGCTTTCCAGTTTTGGTGGCTTTATCATTACTTATATTTGCGTTGGGCAGATCCTACAAGACTAATAACCAAACGCAACTCAGTACATTCATTTAACTTATTTATTTATTGGATCTTGTCTATGTTGTGTCTTAGTTGTGCCGCACAGGATATTCGCTGCATCATGTGGGATTTTTCATTGCAGTGCACAGACTCTTTGGTTGTGATGCGCAGGTTTAGATGCTCCAAGACATGTAGGATCTTAGTTCCCCGACCAGGGATCTAACCCACATCTCCTGCTTTGCAAGGCAGATTCTTAACCACTGGACCACCAGGGAAGTCCCCAGAACATTCATTTATTGATTGCTTGGTTGCTGGATTAGACCTATGACAACCTTTCTATTGAAAATATTACAAAAGCATTATACCACGTGTTAAAGGGATGGGCTGTGTGGGAAATCATGAAGGAGATGAAATCAACACTAAGATGCAGGGATGTGCGGTGCTTCTTAGGCACTTTCCTGGGACGTTTAAAAGCATAATCCCCAAGAAAGGCAATTTTGACCTAAGTGAGTATTCTCTGGTATTAGAAACTTCAAAACTCATTTTGAAGTGTTGGGCAGGAGTCTAAATGTTTATGTATATGTTGGGGCTCCCTGCCCCATGGGAACTTTTGCTCTTCTGAAAAGATGGGATGTAAGATTTTGTGAAAGGCACTGTTCTATACATCATCTCACTGGAGTTTCATAAACAGATTTCCAAGTTGGAATAATTACCCCCATCTTGTAGAAAAGGGAACTGACACTCAAAATTATCAAGTAATTTGTTGAAAATCTTATGTCTATTGGCTAAGCTGGGATTCCCATTTAGATCTCTGTTATTGAAAGTCCTTATTCTTTGAAAATAATATCATCAACAATAATAAATATTAATAGATAATACAAACTGCCCACTATGTGTCAGGCATTGTGATAAACACCGTCCATTGATGATCTCATTTAATCCTCATGATGACCTTACAAAATAGGTTATTATTCCCATTTTACAGGTAAGGGAAACTGAGGTTTAGGGAAGTTAATTTACTGGCTCAAGGCTCCCGAGCTTGTAAACATCAGAGAAGGGGCCTGAATACATCCTTGTGTGATACCGGTGCTGCAAGGACATGGACTCTGCCAACTTCTGCCCTTCTCAAGTCATACTGATTCATGCATTCAACCCAGAATGTCTTTCCTTAGAGGCCATTTCATCTATCCTTCATCCAATAAAGGATCAACTGGCCTTAAGGGAGTCCCGTCATGCCTGTATTCCCTTCTAACGAGATTTTTGGCTACTTTAACATTTTTATTTATTTATTTAAAAATTTTATTGAAGTGTAGTTGATTTACAATGTCAGTTTCAGGTGTACAACATAGTGATTTCATTACATATATACATCTATTCATTCTTTTATAGATTCTTTCCCCTTATAAGTTATTACAGAATATTGAGTAGAGTTCCCTGTGCTATATAGTAGGTGCTTGTTGGTTATTTTGTATATATAGTGTGAGTATAGTATATACATATATATATATGAGTATAGTATATATGTATATATATATAGCATATATAATATAGTCGTGGAGAAGGCAATGGCACCCCACTCCAGTACTTTAGCCTAGAAAATCCCATAGACAGAGGAGCCTGGTAGGCTGCAGTCCATGGGGTCACGAAGAGTCGGACACGACTGAGCACCTTCCCTTTCCTTTTCACTTTCATGCATTGGAGAAGGAAATGGCAACCCACTCCAGTGTTCTTGCCTGGAGAATCCTAGGGACAGGGGAGCCTGGTGGGCTGCCATCTATGGGGGTCACACAGAGTCAGACACAACTGAAGTGACTTAGCAGTAGCAACAATGTGAGTATGTTAATCCCAAAGACTTTTGGTTACTTAAAGGAAAAAGATCTGAACTTGGATTTCTTCCTTGTACAGTCAAGACCATTCACACTTCCCCAAATCCTCTGTTGTCCCCTACTGAGAGGCCAGCTCAGAGTGCCAGCCCTTGATTGGGCACAGGTAACCACAGCTGGATCCCTGCCCAGGCAGCCTTTGCTCCCCACTGTTTGCCTGTCTTGGAGGCTTTCATAATCAGCACAACCCTTCTGTGGAGAGGGCTTCTTGAACTCGTGTTGGCCTGGCTCCCCCTCATTATTCATGCCCTGCACTCAAGGCTTTGGCCCCATATCTGGCAAGAGGGATCTGGCCTCTAGTCTGAATTTAGACTCATGCCAGTTGGCCCCACTTCTTGAGGAAGTCATTAAATATGGTCAATTAAGACCAGTTTCTCAGTATCTCCTGTTTCCTTCCTGTGTTCCACCACACCTCCCCCATCCCCCGCCCCCGCACCGACTCATTCTCTTTTCCTACCCTCAGTCTGTCTACCCTACCTCTTAGCATTTGCCCGGAACACCATCTTTCACTTTATGGGTCATCTTTTACAAGCTGTGTCTTTGAGCAAGATGTAGGAAGAGGAGGGTTGTTCCACAGGGTTGAAGGCAAACAGTTGCCAAGCAGCAGAAAGAAGAGTCTCAACACGTGCAGACTTTGCACTGTTCTCTCTGCCTCCATCCCAGCTATTTTTCAGTCCAGGAGAGGCACTGCAGCTGGAAATATTTCCAAAATATGTCTGCTTAAAGTTCTTTATGGATTCCCAGCCACTTGTTACTTTAGTCATGCAGTTTAAAAAATTTAATTAATTGATGGCTGTGCTGAGTCTTTGTTGCTGCATGTGGGCTTTCTCTAAAGTTGTGGCATGTGGAGGCTACTCTCTAGTTGTGGTCCTTGGGCTTCTTATTGCAGTGGCTTCTCTTGTTGTGGAGCCTGGGCTCTAGGGTGCTTGGGTTTCAGTAGTTGCAGCATGCAGGCTCAGTATTTGTGGCACATGACCTTAGCTGCTCAATGGCACATGGAATTTTCTTGAATCAGGGGTTGAACCTGTGTCCCCTGCATTGGAGCTGGATTCCGATCCACTGCACCACCAGGGAAGTCCTAGTCATATAATTTTAATGTGTGTAAATATCACCTGGTGCTCTTATGACAGTGCAGATTCCTTGGCCCCACTTTCAGAGCCCCTGATTCAGCAGGTGTGAGTTGTCTGCATTTGCAAGAACCTCTTGCAGATGGTGATTGCAACCATGAAATTAAAAGATGCTTACTCCTTGGAAGGAAAGTTATGACCAACCTAGAAAGCATATTGAAAAGCAGAGACATTACTTTGCCAACAAAGGTCTGTCTAGTCAAGGCTATGGTTTTTCCAGTGGTCATGTATGGATGTGAGAGTTGGACTGTGAAGAAGGCTGAGCACCCAAGAATTGATACTTTTCAACTGTGGTGTTGGAGAAGACTCTTGAGAGTTCCTTGGACTGCAAGGAAATCCAACCAGTCCATTCTGAAGGAGATCAGCCCTGGGATTTCTTTGGAAGGACTGATACTGAAGCTGAAACTCCAGTACTTTGGCCACCTCATGAGAAGAGTTGACTCATTGGAAAAGACCCTGATGCTGGGAGGGATTGGGGCAGGAGGAGAAGGGGACAACAGAGGATGAGATGGCTGGATGGCATCTCACTCACTTGATGGACATGAGTTTGGGTGGACTCCGGGAGTTGGTGATGGACAGGGAGGCCTGGCATGTTGCAATTCATGGGGTCACAAAGAGTCGGACACGACTGAGTGACTGAACTGAACTGAACTAGGAGATCTGATACAGAAGGTCCAGGAACTGAGTTTTGGAAAGTTTCTACCCATAGGACAATGTTCAAACTCCTTAGAATGAGCCTCTACCTGCTTAGGCTGCCATAACAAAATACCACAGGCTATGGGGCTTAAATAACAGAAGTCTTTTTTTTTCGAAGTTTTTGAGGCTGGAAGTCCAAGATTAAGGTTCCAGCTGATTCAGTTTCTAGTGAGGCCCCTCCTCCTCACTTTTGCAGATGGTTCCTTCTTATGATACCCTTACATGAACTTTCCTTGGTTTGTGTCTAAGAAGAGAGTTAGAGGTAGAGATCAAGGTTGAGGTGGAGGAAGAGAGAGAAAGAGGGCAGGGGCTCTTTGGTGTCTCTTATAAGCACACTAATCCTCTTGGATTAGGGCCCCACCTCTATGACCTCCTTTAACCTTAATTCCTCTAAAGGCCCCATCTCCAAGCATAGCCACTGTGTGGTTAGGACTTCAAAATATGAATTTGGGTATTGGAGGAAATATTTAATCCATCCATATAAGTATGGCATATAAGAGTCTTTAGCACATCCTTTCCATCTCCAATTTCCCTTCCTTTCTGGATTCTATGGTCCAAATGTACCAAACGACACTAGGCTGCTGATACTGTGGAGCTATTAAGTTTCAAGACCTTTGTCTTGGTTATAACTGTCAGGCATTCAGTGTGAGTTGGATATCCTATCACTTACTTCTCTTTGAAGGAATTATACACAAGGGCACAGGAGTTTTGCATTCATTTTTATCTGCAGACACCTAATATCTCCCCAGTCCTAGGTTCCTCTGGTGGTTGGTGCTGGAGCAAGAAGGTCAGGCCCAGAAGTTGGGATTTCTGTTCCTGGTTTATTTAAGTCTGGAAGGACTGGGTGTGCCAGGCTGAGCTTGCTCATTCAGTCTCATAGACAGAGATGACAGGGTGTTTCTACCCTTTCTATAAGCCTTGTAGATGCTGGACTTTCCTGTAGAGCAGGAGTGAATCAACTTGGGATGATTTTCCTCTCTCTCCTCCTTTAGGGGCATTTGCCAGTAGCCTTTCTTCTTCTTCTTCTTCTTCTTTTTTTTTTTTTTGGCTATGCTTGGTTCAGCATGTGGGATTTTAGTTCCCTGACCAAGGATCAAACCTACAGTGGAGTCTTAACCACTGGACCACCAGTGATCCAATGAGTCATCCTCACGGGGGAGGGGTGGTGGCTCTTGGCATCTACTGCGTGTAAAGGCCAGGGGTGCTTCTCAATACCCTAGACATCACAGGACCCACTCCTTTCTTTTCTTAAAATTTATTTTTTAAATTATTATTTTGTATTTTGGCTATCCCAGGTCTTAGTTGCTGCATGCAAACTTTAGCTGCAACATGTGGGATCTATTTCCCTGACGATGGATCGAACCCAGTTCCCCTGCATTGGGAGCTCTGAGTCTTAGCCACTGGACCACTGGGGATGTCCTTATTCCCTTCTTTCCATACACACATAATAAAAAGTGATCCAGTCCAAACAGTAGTGATGCCATTGAGAAATTCTCTTTTAGTGGTCCTGCTGAGGGCATGTTTGCAAAACAGTCTTCTACAAATGAGGGACGCAAGTGTAAAATAGGATATGGAGCCAGGCTTCTGATATTTAAGGCTCAGTGCCATTAGTAAAATGTGGCTCAATCCATGTGTCTAATTCCAGATATTCAGATGAGCTACTTCTCTTCCCATGTGAAGTAAGAAGATGGGGAACTGTGGTGAGGAGGAAGAGGTGGAAGACTGAGTCAACTGGCTATTCTTTTCTCTAAGGGTTGAGGTGGAATTTTGGTGAGGGGGTGGAAAGAAGGTGCATTAGGGTTCTCTTGCAGCTGGATCCTATCACTACCCACTGCTTGGCTATAAAACAATACAAAGTTTTTTTTCTTACAGTTTTGGAGACTAGAAGTCTGAAAACAAGGTGTTGGTAAGGCCACACTCTCTCTTAAAATCTATAAGGATTTTGGGCATGTGTGTGGCCGCATCTCCAAGGCATGCAGAACTTCCCTGACCAAGGATTGAACCCATGCCCCTGGATTGGAAGCATGGAGTCTTAACCACTGGACCACCAGGGAAGTCTGAAATCTGTAAGGATAATGCTTCCTTGCCTTCCTACCTTCAAGCATTCCTTGTCTTGTGGCTGCAAAACTCCAGCCTCTGCCTTCATGTGGCCTTTTTCCCTCTGTGTTTTTATGTGTCAAATCTCTCTTTGCATTTTTCTTGTGAGTATACCTGTCTCTGTATTTAGGGCCTGCCCATCTGGATAATTCAGGATGACCTCATCATGAGATTCTTCATTTGGTTATATTTACAAAGACCCTCTTTCTATATAAGGTCACATTCACAGGTTCTGGGGATTGGCACTTGGACAGACTTTAGTGGGGATACTATCCAACCCAGGACAGAATGGGATACACCTGAAATATAGAAGGGATAAGAGAATACTGTGGAAAGTGATTTACCACCTAAAATTCAGGAGCGACTGAGGCAGAGAGGGAGTAACAGTAATAAAACATTTAGTATATACCAGGGTAGCTCAGATGATAAAGTATCTACCTGCAATGAGGGAGACCTGGGTTCGATCCCTGGGTTGGGAAGCTCCCCTGGAAAAGGGAATGGCTATCCACTCCAGTATTCTTGCCTGGAGAATCCCAAGGACAGAGGAGTCTGGTGGGCTACCATCCATTGGGTCACAAAGAGTCAGGTGTGACTAAGTGACTCATACTATATGCCAGGAACTGGACTAAAGCTCTCCATTTCTCATAGCCACGGATCCTTGCTAACACTTGGTGTGTGGGTCATCTCCATTTTTAAATTTATTTTTAGTTTTAATTGGGGGATAATTGTTCTACAATATTGTGTTGGTTTCTGCCATTCAACAACATGAATCAGCCATAGGTATACACATGTCCCCTCCCTCTGGAACCCCCCCCCACCTCCTCTAGGTTGTCATAGAGCACCAGGTTTGAGCTCCCTGCATCATACAGCAAATTCCCGCTGGTTATCTATTTTATACATGGTAATGTGTATATTTCGACGCTACTCTCTCAGTTTGTCTCTCCCTGGTGGCTCAGAGGTTAAAGCGTCTGCCTCCAATGCAGGAGACCTGGGTTCGAGCCCTGGGTCGGGAAGATCCACTGGAGAAGGAAATGGTAATCCACTCCAGTATTCTTGCCTGGAGAATCCCATGGACAGAGAAGCCTAGTAGGTTACAGTCCACGGGGTCGCAAAGAGTCGGACACGACTGAGCGACTTAACCTAACCTAACCTCCTCTCCCCACTGTGTCCACAACTCTAGAGCCTATTATTCAGAGTGAAGTAAGTCATAAAGAGAAAAATAAATATCATATATTAACACATATATATGGAATCTAAAAGATGGTAGTGATGAACCTATTTGCAGGTGTCATCTCAATTTTAAAGATGAAAATAGAAGCTCGGGGAAAATAAACAAGTAGCTCAAGTACACTCAGAAACTGAGCACAGCTCTGCTGATTCTTCCCTGGGGGCTCATTGCTAAAGAATCTGCCTGTAGTACAGGAAATGCAAATTCGATCCCTGGGTCAGGAAGATCCCCTAGAGAAGGAAATGGCACCCCACTCCAGTATTCTTGCCTGGGAAATCCCATGGACAGAGGAGCCTGGTGGGCTACGGTCCGTGGGATTGCAAGAGTTGGACACGACTGAGCGACTAAACCACCACCACCACCACCACCACCAGCAGTGTTGATTCTAGAGTCTGTGCTCTTTCTGGGGTAAGGAAGCATTTGCATGGCTTCTTGCTAGCAGCTGTAGGGAGAGGTCAAGACTCGGACATCTCTTTTGCAACACAGAAGCTGTCACTGCTCACCCTGGGCCTCCCCCAGCCTGGCATTCACCACCTTGCCTTTGGCAGCTGGAACTCAGGGCCTTGGGCAGCCCAGCTGGTGGGGATACAGAGGCAGATTTTGGCAGGTTCAGTGGCAACACCCTCTTTGGCACCCTTGGCCACTTGGCACTGCAGAGGAGCCAGTCCCACAAATAAATATTAAAGGGTTTGGATTCCCTACTCCCTCCAGTGCTGGAATTGGAGCCAGTCAGGCAGAATTTTCCAAGAAAGAAGCAGTATAATCTGCTCTAAGGAGAAGGTTGGAACAAGACAGACCCCAGCTCAAGTCTTGCCTTTGCCATTTAATGGGTTGTGTGACCACAGGTGAGTTATTTCAGCTCCCTGAGCCTTAGCATCCTCATCCTCCTCTCAGAGCCTCTGCATCCACTCTAAGCCTCAGCATCCTCTCGAAGCCTTAGCATCCTCTCAGAGCCTCAGCATCCTCAGCTAAAACCTAAAGGATGGTAGTATCCACCATTGCAAAGCCTGCACATAAAACGCCTTGAATGATGCCTGCCACACTGTAGACCCAGAGTTCCTGGGTTGCGTGAATCTGCAGGTCCCTGTGATGCTTCCTTATCCCTGATTAGCATCTTCTATAGGGTGAGGTCTCTGCTTGCCTGGAAGAGGCAGTAGTGCAGCTGGCATCTCAGTACCAGGTACCTTCTGTCAAATGCAAATATGTTGAGCATCTTCACTAGTGGGGGTGGGGAGCAGATCTTGGAGAAGGGATAGCTGGGTGGAAGATTGTGGGATCCCATGTGACTTGGTCTGGAAGGGCTTTTATTTGAGTGAGCTCTGGGAGTTAGTGATGGACAGGGAGGCCTGGCATGCTGCGATTCATGGGGTCGCAAAGAGTCAGACACGACTGAGTGACTGAACTGAATTGTGAGTCAGGCCCTGTGCGGGTACCTTACAAGCTTCTCTCGTTTATTCTCATAGTCACCTTGATTTTTTTGTCTTTAGTTGAAGTATAGTTCTATTTAAATATTCATTTCCATTATGGTTTATCACAAGATATTGAATATAGTAACCTGTGCTGTATAGTAGAACCTTGTTATTTATCCATCGTGTATGTAATAGCTTGCATCTGCTACGCCCAATCTCTCATCAATCTATTCCCCCTAACATTCTCCCCCTTAGCAGCCGCCATTCTGTTCTCTATGCCAGGGAGTCTGTTTCCGTTTCATAGATATGTTCATTTGAGTCATATTTTAGATTTCACGTATGTCATAATCCTGGTGGGACTTGCCTAGTGGCTCAGATGGTAAAGGATCTGCCTGCAGTGTAGGAGACCTGGGTTCGTTCCCTTGGTTGGGAAGATCCCCTCAAGAAGGAAATGGCAACCCACTCACGTAATTCTTACTTGGAGAATCCCCATGGACAGGGGAGCCTGGTGGGCTACAGTCCATGTGGTCACAAAGAGTTGGACAGGACTGAATGATTAAGCTCAGCACAGACATAATCCTGGAGAAGGAAATGGCAATCCATTCCAGTATCCTTGCCTGGAGAATCCCTTGGACAGAGGAGCCTGGCAGGCTATAGTCCATGGGGTGGCACAAGGATCAGACACGACTTGGTAACTAAGCAACAACAACAACAGCAATATCATAGTCAACTTGGGACTGATATCAGTATTTTAAGAGGATTCTTTAAAACTTAGTATAGCATCATCCCCTCTTGGAATTTTCTCTGAACCTTTAGGCCTATGTGATGTCTTCCTTCTATGAGTTTCGAGAATACCTCATACTTAACTTATCATCACACTTATGACATTGGATTGTAATGTCCTATTTATTATATAGGGCTTCTCTGTGGCTCAGATCGTAGAGTCTGCCTGCAATGAAGGAGACCCAGGTAAGGACACATTTAAAGGCAAGCGCTAATTATTCTTTTTTTTTAGGCTTCCCTGATAGCTCAGTTGGTAAAAAAATCTGCCTGCAATGCAGGAGACCCTGGTTCGATTCCTGGGTCATGAAGATCCGCTGGAGAAGAGATAGGCTACCCAATCTAGGACTCTTGGGCTTCCCTTGTGGCTCAGCTGGTAAAGAATCTGCTTGCAATGCAGGAGACCTGGGTTCGATCCTTGGGTTGGGGAGATCTCCTGGAAAAGGGAAAGGCTACCCATTGCAGTATTTTGGCCTGGAGAATTCCATGGGCTGTGTAGTCCATGGGGTCACAAAGTCAGACCTGACTGAGTGGCTTTCACTTTCACTTTCATCATCCTGCTGCTGCTGCTAAGTCGCTTCAGTTGTGTCTGACTCTGTGCGACCCCATAGACAGCAGCCCACCAGCTCCCTTGTCCCTGGGATTCTCTAGGCAAGAACACTGGAGTGGGTTGCCATTTCCTTCTCCAATGCATGAAAGTGAAAAGTGAAAGGGAAGTCGCTCAGTCATGTCTGACTCTTCGTGACCCCATGAACTGCAGCCCACCAGGCTCCTCCATCCATGGGATTTTCCAGGCAAGAGTACTGGAGTGGAGTGCCACTGCCTTTTCCTTCATCATCCTAGACCACTGGTTTTCAGAATTTGGTCCCCAGACCAGCAGTATCAACATCATCTGGAATCTTGTTAGAAATGCAAATTCTCAAGACATGCCCCATGTCCATCGGATCAGAGACTCAGAGCCTGGGCCCTGGCAGTCTGTTTCACAAGCCCTCCATGTGACTCTCATACATGCTCAAGTTGAAAAACCACTGCCCCAGACCTCTGGGTCTTCAAGCTACCAATGTGCCAGAAGCCCTAGGGCGCTTTAGAAAATAATGATGCCTTGGGCTCACTTCCAGAGATTCTGACTTACTTGTTTCAGGATGTGTTCTGGGTGTTGGGGTCCTTTGAAGTCTCCAAAAGATGCTAATGTGTAGCTAAAGGTGAGAACCACCAACATGGTGTGTCACTCCCAATAAGCACTCACGGTGCCTTTATTAGTTAATAGAACATGGTGATTCGGTTCCTGCTTGGGAGTCAGACATAGATGACAGCCTAATGTCCTTGTTTTTAAACTGTGGGTCCATTCTTTTTTTTTTCCCCACATGTAAGAAAATGTGGCAAGAATACTTAGTGTGAAATCTACTCTCTCATCAACATTGTATAATTTTTATTACAGTATTTTTAATTATGGGCTTCCCCAATGGCTCAGTGGTCAAGAATCTGCCTGCAAGGTAGGAGACACAGGAGGTGCGGGTTCGGTCCCTGGATTGGGAAGATCCCTTGGAGGAGGAAATGGCACCCCACTCTAGTATTCTTGCCTGGGAAATCCCAAGGACAGAGGAGCCTGGAGGGCTAGAGTCCATGGGGTTGCAAAGAGTTAGACACAACTGAGAGACTGACTGTGCATTTTTAACTACAGGCCCTGTTTTGTACAGCAGATCTTTAGAACTTATTCATTTTGCATGGCTAAAACTTCATGCCCTTTGAATAGCAATTCTCCATTTCCTCCTCTCCCACAAACCCCTCATGAGTCACCATTCTGTCTTCTGCTTCTAGGAGTTTCACTGCTTTAGAGTCTTCCTGTAAGTGGAATCATGCAACATCGGGCCTTCGCCCCTGGTTTATTCCACTTAGCATAATATCTTCCAGATTCATCCCTATTGTCATGTGTGGCATTTTTTCTTTTTTTTTTTAGGCTGAATAATATTCCATTGTATGGATATGCATTTTCTTTATTATTCATCTGTCAACCCCAAGTATTCATTGAAAGGACTGATGCTGAAGGTCCAATACTTTGGCCACCTGATGCGAAGAGCTGACTCATTGGAAAAGACCGTGGGGCTGGGAAAGACTGAAGGCAGGAGGAGAAGGGGACGACAGAGGATGAGATGGTTGGATGGCATCACCGACTCAATGGACATGGGTTTGAGCCAACTCTGGGATATAGCGAAGGACAAAGAAGCCTGGTGTGCTGCAGTTCATGGGGTCGCAAAGAGTTGGACATGACTGAGCAACTGAAAAACAACAACAATCAATGGACATTAAGGTTGTTTTCCCTATCTTGCTGACTGTGAATAATGCTACAATGAACATGGGAGGGCAAGTAGCTCTTGAGATCCTGATTTCAATTCTTTTGGGTGTATTCTTAGAAGTGAGGTTGTTGTATCTTATGGTAGTTCTATTTTCAATTTTTTTAAAGGAAAGTCTATGCTGTTTTTCATAGTGATTATCCTGTTTTACATTCACTGTGGGTCAGTTCTTAACCTCTGTCAGCCCTAATTTCCCTATCTGTTAATAGGAGTAATAATGAGAATCTTCTTATAGGATTGTTTTGAGGATTACCTGTGTAATGCATATAAAGCACTCAATACAATGAAACACTTCCAATTAGCTGGGATGATTAGTATCATCTCCATTTTATAGGAGTAGAATGTGAAACGCAAAGACTTTGGCTGAAGAAAGAGGAAATCAGTGCCACTCCTGGATCAAAGTCAGAGCGTTAGGTTTTAAGGTTCAAAGTTATTAGCTCTGCCTTCAGGGTACCAACATTTCCTGGAGTTTTGTTGACTGGAAGAGACTTGAAGAGACTCCCTGCAATTGTCTGAACCACTGTACCCAAGTCTTTGGGGCTATAATTTATCTACTGAACAACAAAACAGGGAGCCCCAGGATTTCTCTTCTCAACATTAAGTTGTATTAGGGATTCCCAGGTGGCGCTAGTGGTAAAGAACCTGCCTGCCAATGCAAGAGACATAAGAGACGTGGGTTCGATCCCTGGGTCAGGAAGATCTCCTGGAAGAGGGCATGGCAACCCATTTCTTTATTTTTGCCTGGAGAATCCCATGGACAGAGCAGCCTGGCAGACTATGGTTCATAGGATCACAAACAGTCGGACATGATTGAAGCAACTTAGGAGAAGGCAATGGCACCCCACTCCAATACTCTTGCCTGGAAAATCCCATGGATGGAGGAGCCTGGTAGGCTGCAGTCCATGGGGTCGCTAAGAGTTGGACACAACTAAGCGACTTCACTTTCACGCGTTGGAGGAGGAAATGGCAACCCACTCCAGTGTTCTTGCCTGGAGAATCCCAGGGACAGCGGGGCCTGGTGGGCTGCCGTCTATGGGGTCGCACAGAGTTCGACACGACTGAAGCAAATTAGCAGCAGCAGCAGCACGCACATTGGTTGTCAACTCTTGGATGCAGAATTCCTAGGTTTCTTTGGAAACTGGCCAATAGTTATGGATATTATTACCTGGAAGATGGACTCCATCAGTGTTCGTTCACTTATAAGTAGCAATAAAATCCATTTCAAACTTCCTTAAGCAATTAATGTTATATTAATTGAGTCATGTAACAAAAGTCTAGGAATCCAACTAGAAACAAGTGCTCTAAAGACCTTGTTTAAAGTTTACCTTTTGTTTCTTAATTCAGTGAACACTTAGCATGCCACTGAAACATCCCCTTCTTGTGTATTTACCCAAGAGAATTGAAAATTATATCCATGCAAAGAAATCTACACTAGTATTCATAGAAGCTTTATTCATAATAGCCCCAAACTGGAAGCAACCCAAATGTCCATCAACAGGAGAATTAATAAACAAGCTGGAATATCCACACAATGGGGTAATTCTCAGCAATGAAAAGAATGAATATTGATACATGTGAAAACAAGGTTGAATCTCAGAAGCATTATATTGAGTAAAAGAAGCCAGGCACATCTGTATATTCTATTTATATGAGATTTTTAAAAGGTAACCCTATAGTGATAAAGTAGATCAATGGTTACCTGGAGTTGTTGTTCAGTCGCTCAGTCATGTCTGACTTTGCGACCCCATGGACTTTGCAGCACGCCCGGCTTCCCTGTCCTTCACTATTTCCCAGAGTTGGCTCAAACTCATGTCCATTGAGTCAGGTGATGCCATCCAACCATCTCATCCTCCATCGTCCCCTTCTCCTCCTGCCTTGAATCTTTCCCAGCATCAGGGTCTTTTAATTGATGGCAAACAGGTCTGAGACCCCTCTAAGGTGATGGACACATTATAACTCTCGCTTGTCATGGTGGTTGCTTGACTATATTCAAGTGTCAGAATGTATCAAGCTATGCCCTTAACATAGGTGTATTTTATTTTATGTAAATTATACCTCAGTAATTTTTACTGAAAAATCTGCATCTCTCCTTGGCTCTGCTCATGTTGATGTGGCTTTGTTTGCAGACAGGCTCTCCCCACGTGGTAGCAAAGCCAGTTTTTGGCAATTTATGTTCCTCAGTTCAGCAACCTCAAGGGAAAAAGCTTCTTTTTATATTATAGTTATGGTATAAACTGTCATTGGAATCATCAAGGTCACATGACCTTCCTTGAACCTATCACTGTTTGGAGATGGTAGTGGAATTCTATGATTGGTCAGGCCTGGGTCATGTAATTGAGTTGGAGGGTGGGTTCAGCCCTCCAAAACTGGAGTGGAATCCTTTCTCAGGGGAATGCAGGGGTGCTGTTACTAAAAGATGGAGAAATGGATGTAAATGCCACAGAGGTCTTCTACATAGGCCTTTCCTGGATATAACGTTTCTGGCTGGGTACCTATCTCTCTTTCAGACCCTTCATCCTCCAGAATGAGATGGATACATCTGTCTCATCACTTTTGTGATTTCTACGACCAGCATGAAGTCAAAGAAAGGCAAAAGCATTGAAGTCAGACACATGTGGGTTCAAATCTCATCTCAGCTCGTTCTTGAGTCCTTGAAGTTAGGCAATTTATTTAAGCTCTTCAAGAATCAACTTGTTTGTCTCTGAAATGAGGACACTTATAAGACCTACCCTATGACAGTGCTGGTTTCAGTGAGATAGTTTGTATCAAGTGTTTACACAATGCTTGCCACACAGTAAGCACTTAATCAGTGGAATCTTTGATGACTACTTTTTTATTGGGATATAAATGCTTTCAATGTTGGGTTAGTTTTGGCTGCACAGCAACGTGAATCAGCCATGCATATACAAATATCCTGTCTTCCTTGGACTTCTTTCCCGTTTAGGTCACCACAGGACATTGAGTAGAGTTTCCTGTGCTGTATGGTAGGTTCTCATTAGTTATCTGTTTTATACATGTGAAATTTGAAAGTTGCTCAGTCGTGTCTGACTCTTTATGACCCCAAGGACTGTATCATCCATGGAATTCTCTAGGCCAGAATACTGGAGTGGGTAGCCTTTCCCTTCTCCAGGGGATCTTCCCAACCCAGGGATCGAACCCAAATCTCCCACATTGCAGGCAGATTCTTTACCAGCTGAGCCACAAGGGAAGCCCTGTTTTATACATACTAGTGTGCATTTGCCAATCCAAGTCTCCCAATTCATCCCACCCTCCTTCCCCCACTTGGTATCCATATGTTTGTTCACTACATCTGCGCCTTTATTTCTGCTTTGCAAATAAGTTCATCTATGTATTATTACTATTTTTAATATTGTAAGTGACTTTAAAAAAACTGGGTGCTTACCTGTAACCAAGAGTAGCCAGTGAATGGATGCCTACACTTATCTCCTTGGCACTTTCCCGCCCGTATCTGGTGATGACATTCCGACACAGGGACCTTCCGCTCACTCTGTAGGAGGGCTTTCTCTGGCACGCTCTCCTGCATGTGCAGTGGCCTAGAAGTGCTGGAGAGTTGATACTTCTGGAAGCAGCTCTCAGCCAGTAATGGATACCACAGTTTTCTCATCTCTTGGGTGAAATAACCCCAAAGCATACTCTACAGCATCTCCCAGGAGTTCCCCCTCCTCCACCCTCAGTGTGGGGATTGAGCATCTGTTTCCTCCTGCCATTTAAGACTGGATTGTCTTATGCCCCTTCTCTGTCTAACTTCCCTCCTCCTTCCTACCTATTATATAAACTATTTGCATTCAGACTTTATTTCAGACCCTCCTTCTGAAGCCAGTCCAAGATCCAGATCCCATGAATGAGTTGAAACATCACAATTCTACGCTTGGCTAGAATCGCCCAATGTTGTGTAGTGTCATAGTCTGGGCTAGTTATCTTCTGCCGGCCAAGAGTATTGATTGGCAGCTCTTTAAGGCTTTGATGAATAAAATATGGTAGGACAGAATTGTTTCTTAATAAATGCCATTTGCTGGGTAGGCAAACCCTATTAAAGCACTTATAGGAGAAGAATGCAATAGGGGAGATGAATCCTGAAAGGCCCTTTCACAACAAAAGAGGGGAGTTTTCTGTAAACAATGGTTGAGCCATTGATTAGCCTGGCTTGCAGTGTGGGGCTATCACTCTGTCAGAATAATGGGCTGTGGGTTTACGTGCAGCTAAGTGACTCTGCGAAACTGCAAAGCTTAGGAAGATGAGCACACACCTCCTGGCCATTTCCGTAGCTCTTCTCTGTTGACAGAGGGGCTAGTTTGAGTAAACAGTGGTTTAAGCAGGTGCCACTGGGCACCATGGTTACAATGAGTCTTATTCCAGGCATACTGTAAATGACTTTGTTAGGCACCCACAGCCCCGGATTTTAATCACTCTCCTGCGACCACTTTCCTATGTGACCTTGGTGAGTCCCCTGCTCTCTCTGGCCTGCAGTTTGTGAAGTGAAAGTCACTCAGTCATGTCTGACTCTTTGCAACCCCATAGTCTGTAGCCTCCCAGGCCCCTTTGTCCATCAAATTCTCCAGGCAAGAATATTAGAGGGGTAGCTGTTCCTCTCCAGGGGATCTTCCCAACCCAGGGTTGAACCCAGGTCTCTCACATTGCAGGCAGATTCTTTACCATCTGAGCCACCAGGGAAGCCCCCTCCTGTGTCAAGCGCAGTGGTTTGAGTGAAGAAGCCTCGTGTGTTCATGTGTTGCGAACTATGCGAGGCTAGTGCCTTGTCAGAAGTGTATGCAGCCAGTGCACCTTCTCCATGGGGTGGGTGGGTAATAAATGGAACTGCCCCATTTCACAGATGGAGTAACCAAGGTAGAGTGAGAAACATGATGCAGTCACTGCCTCCTGTGCCAGATTTTTAAAATTTCAGTGCAGAATCTTATGTAATTCCTGAAACCTGAGGAGAAGACAGCCAAGGGTAAGGCAACTTAGACACGTAACCTAGGAAACACGGGTGCTGAGATGGAGCCTGCCAGTGTGGAGAGCGCGTGAGCTCTACAGTCTGGTGGACACAGCTTTGAATCTAAGTTTGGCCACTCACTGGCTCCCTGAACCTCAAGGTCTTTTCTTTTAAAATGAGAGAACTAATATCTGTGATGTAAGATTAAGGTTAGGATCATATGAGATGGTTAATGCTGCTCTTAACACTTGTCCTAGAAACATGAATTTGTTCCAGTGAGATTGATACATTAGGAAGCAATCTGAACATAATGTGAATTTCGTGTTTGCTTATGTACAATGTCATCAGTGAGAAATAATAGGTGAATGAAGGCAATTGCACTCAGCTGAAATAAGCCAGGTAAGAATACATGGGATGCAGTGTGCACACACCTCAAGCATCTACCCAATACCTAAATTATGAGCCACACCTAACCTCATCTGGCGTTAAAACTTCCTGCCTGACTTCAGATAGCCGTTAGCCCTTCTATCACCTCATAGCGCATCAGCTGGTTTTCCCAACCCCCACCTTCACAAACCAGTGTTAGTCACTCACTCATGTACGACTCTTTTGTGACCCCCTGGACTATAGCCCACCAGGCTCCTCTGTCTATGGAATAATCCAGCAAGAATACTGGAGTGGGTTGCCATTCTCTTCTCCAAGAGATCTTCCCAACCTGGGGGATCAAACATGGGTCTCCTGCATTGCAAGCAGATTCTTCACTGACTGAGCCACCAGAGAAGCCCTTCATAAGCCAACTTCAGGACTTTTCCAGAGTAAAGGATCATATTTGTTGTAGTATGTATGTATTTAAAGATGATTCAACGTGTGTAAAACAATGCCTCCATTATTATCAGTTTGCTGTATTTTTTAATGTGTTACTACTGGTGAGGTTTTTGAGTGTTGTACTCCAGCCTCATTTCCCCATGAACTTTGTAGTTTTTATTGTACAGTTTTGCATAGTGCAGTGAATTTCAGGAATGCATATGTTATATGATAGCAGCACTGTCTGTATAATGAGATAAAGTGCCTGGCATAGCACATAGTACAGAGTAAATATTAGTGTAGCCTCATTCCCTCACTTTAAATCCTCATATGATGAAAAGTAGAAAGAGCTGAATTGTGACTCTTGATTGCTTAGAGAAACAACTTGGGCTTCATAGGTAGAAAAGAATGAGTGATTTATTAGAAGAGCTATCTCAGGGAGAGGAATGTAACTTGTCTTCACCGAAGTCAGGGCTATGACCTTTAGTTGTAAGAAACAGTAAACCCAACTCACACTTTGAAGACAAAAAAAGTTCATTGGCTTGTAACTAAGAGGTTCCCTGAAGATTGGTTCAGTCACAGCTGGATCAAGGAACTAAACCCCTGCTATGCCACTGGGACTTAGTTTCTCTCTCTCAGCCCTGCCTTCTGCTGGCTCTGTTTTCAAACAGGCTTTAACCCTGCTGATGGCAAGATGGTGGCCAGTGATTCTTGGCTCACATCCATACATGCCAAGTCTAGTGGAAAAGATAGGGTGCTTCTTTCTTCTCTTCTCATCTGCTTAAATCCTGGGATTTATTGGCTCTAATTGGATCATGTTCCTGAAATTATAATTGTGGTCAGAGCGATGCGATTCTCTTATTGCCAGGCTTGGCTGTCATACGTTCCCCTGGAATTTAGGGTATCGTCAGATCTTATGCAAATGGACTTGGAGGGAGAGTTGGAAAGAGTACTTCTTCACAGGAACCTCAATGTATCAGTACCCAAATAAGGAAGAATGAATACTGGCAAAATCAACAAGACTCCGCTATAAGAAATTGCGCAAATCAGAGGTTTGGAAGCCATTTAGATTTTCTTAACTGCTCTATGCTTCACTGTTTTTCTTTTCCTGTAGTTTTTCTTTCTCTGCTTTTCTGATCCACACAATCTTCATAATGGGCAGAATCTGCCAGCCCCACACTATCCAAACTCTTAAAGAGCTAGCCACCGGAAGGACTGAATATCTCAGTTCAAAATTCTAAAGCAAGGACTCTGACCCAGCTTGAATCAGGGGCTCTCTTTCATGTAAGTGACCTGATTCAAGCATGGGGGTGCTGCTGTTTTGTCGTATAAATAGACTTTCAGGAGCCGACTGTTATATCTCTAGATGTGGAGACAGACAGAATAGTCCTTGTGAGTTGGTCAGACTACCTAAGTAGGTGTCCATAAAGAGGCAGGTCATCTCAAACTGCTCTAGTGTAACTCCACTACTTCCAAGATTCAGGTCCAAGATGGCTTAACTCATGGATGATGGAGAGTTGATAAATATCTCTATCTGAGTCCAGAGTTTTCACTCCCTCATAGGTAGTGAAAGGTAGACTGCTTGGCTCCTTGGAGTCCAGCTCATTTAGCAGGATAGAAGGTAATACAGAGGAATAAAGCTGTATGTGTGTGTGTCGAGGGAGGGAGGGTGTAGAGGCTGTGAGTACCATTAACATCTCCTTATAAATGACCTAACTTCTCAGCTTCTCTTTCACTTCCTGGTCCTGCTAGACTGCTAATGAACAATGACACTGACTCACATCTTACAGAAGTCAGGTCATTGGGCTGTTCTTTTTCTGGGGGAGGGAAACTGGATCATAGATATTCAGCCTGAGGCTAGAATTGGTGAGATTCGAGAGTGGGAAGTAATTTAAATTTATCTCAAGTTTTGTGTGGCAGGTTGGCATGATAGAACCAACTTTTCGGCCTCTCAGTATGTATACTCTTTTCCACCTGACTTTGCAATTTCTTTTTATTTATTTATTTATTTTAAACTAATTTATTTTTTTAATTACAATACTGTATTTGTTTTGCCATACATTGACATGAATCAGCCACAGGTGAACACAATCTCCCAATGCCGAAGCCCTCACCCACCTCCCACCCCATATCCTCTACCTGAATCATCCTGTGCTCCAGCCCCATGCATCCTGCATCCTGCATTGAACATAAATTGGTGCTTCGTTTCTTACAAGAAAGTATACATGTTTCAATGCCATTCTCCCAAACCATCCCACCCTTTCCCTCTCCCTCAGAGTCCAAAAGTCCGTTCTATACCTCTGTGTCTCTTTTGTTTCACATATAGGGTTATCATTACTATCTTCTAAATTCCATATATATGTGTCAGTATACTGTATTGGTGTTTTTCTTTCTGGCTTACTTCACTCTGTATAATCGGTTCCAATTTCATCCATCTCATTAGAACTGAGTCAAATTTATTCTTTTAAGGGACTTTGCAATTTCTATCACCAGAGAGGTGGAGATGTTTTCCCACCTCTTGAACCTGTGATTTGCTTTGACTAATAGAATATGATCGAAGTGTCTCTCCACCAGTTCAGAGTCCAGGACTGAGATGTCTTTGTGTGTTCCTGCTTGCTCTCTTGTGCTTCCACCATTGCCTAGGGATCATGCCTGGATGAACCTGCTGGAGGACACGAGACATGTGAAGCAGAAACCCCTAGCAACCTCATCTGAGATTATCTTAGATTAGTCAACAGTCAACCAGCCCCAGACATGTGAGTGAGCTGAGCTGAAACGGGAAGGGAAACCTAGATGATCCTAACCTGAGTCACTGGTCATAGACTTGAGAGCTACATAAGCACACTTTGAAAATAACCACAGCATTTGACGGATGAGTTTTAAAACTGAAGTATAGTTAACGAACAATATTATATAAGTTGTTGTTCAGTTGCTAAGTCGGGTCTGATCTTTGCGATCCCATGGACTGCAACACTCCAGGCTTCCCTGTCCTTCACTCTTTCCTGGAATTTGCTCAAATTCATGTCCATTGAGTCAGTGATTCTATCTAACCATCTCATCCTGTATCACCTTCTCCTTTTGCCTGAAGTCTTTCCCAGCATCAGGGTCTTTTCAAATTTTATAAGTTACAAGTATACAGTAAAGTGATTCACATGGGGGATGGTTTTTAAAGCAGCATTGTTGTGACAATCTATAACTAAGATGTTTAAGATAGAATTAAAAGTTTTGTATCTCGAGTATTTACTATGCAACAGACACCATATGTACACTGTCTCAGTCTTCCCAGCACATTTAGGAAGGTTGCATTTTGAAGATAAGTGAGATGAGAATTACAGAGGTTACATGACTTACATGGGCCACCTAGCTAATAAGGGATTACTTAGAGATAACAAGGTAGACACTTTCCACTGTACCAGTCTACCCACCTTTCTGTGGTGTATCCACACCCAGAGTCCTAGTCCTATGGTAGCCATTGCTGTTAGTTCAAAGAGCTCAATAATTTGCAGTAAAGGGGAATATTCTCTTGCACTGTTGTCATCCTGAGGTTGATTATGTCTTCCTTCAAGTCTCAGTTTTAATAACTTTTACCATGAAGATCTTGTGTTTGTTGAGAGTATTACAATCATATTTAAAAGGCAAAGGTTTGAACAGAGGGCAAAGGTAATTCACAAATAATATACAAAGGATTGACAAGCACATGAAGAGATGATCAGCATCATTAATTTCCAGAGAAATGCAAACTAAAGCCATAATAAGATAGATGTCACCCATTAGAATGGCTAAATTAAAAACAGTGACAATATCAAGTGATAGGGAGAAAAGTAGAGCAACTAGAATTGTCATATATTGAGGGTATAAAATGTTACAACAAAAAAAGAGTTTGACAGTTTTAAAATAAAGTTTAGTCTACACTTACTGTATGACGCATCAGTGTTACTGCTTGGTATTTATTCAAGATTCATGTAAATGTGTCCATGCAAAGACTTGTATGCAAAGACAAATATTTGTATCAGCTTTATTCAAAATAACTCTAAACTGGAAATAGTCTGAAAGTCCATCTATTGATAAAGAAGTAAACTGTATATGGGGTGCTACATGAGCAACAAAAATGAATAAATTACAGATATCTGCATTAACATGGATGGATTCTAAAAAATTACATTAAGAGAAAAAGATAGACATAAATGACTATGTACTGTATTACTATTAAGTCAAGGATTGACAAATCAAATCTATAGTGACTGAAGATAAATAAGAATTTTTCTGTGACTGAGATGTGGGAGATTTATTAAGGTGGAGCCCAAGGGGACACTTGAGAATGATGAAAATATTCTGTATCTTGGTGGTTAAATTGGTATACCCATTTGTCAAAAGCCATTAAAATGTACAATTAAGGTGGTTGTATTTAATTGTATGTAAATTATAAATGATGAAGATGATTTTAAAAGAGACTTAAAATTTTGTCCTCTGAAAGTCCTAAGATTAAGAATTCCAGGGAGATGGGTGGATGCTGTGCTACAATCAGCTTCCTGGAATTAGGGAGGAAAATAGCATCAGTTGCCAGGAAAAAAAAAATTCTGAACCATGGACAGCACCTCAGGAGTCAAAGTTAAAAATGCAGGTAATGCAGTTAGCACAGAGCCTGGCAACAGACTAAGCCCTCACTAAAAGGCAGCTCAAAAAACCCTTTAATGAATGCCTACTATATGCCAGGTATCATGTAAGACCCTATTTATATGCATTCATTTTATTCTCACCAGCCACTGTTATTATCCTCACTCTGCAGTAGAAAAATCAAACGTTTTCCTCAGGGCAATTTTTTTTTTTTTTTTAAGGAAAACAGAACAATGAAACACACACACACACACACACACACACACACACACGTTAAACTTCAAAGTGGTGGTCTCAGTCCCTGAAATGGGAAAGGGCATTTTTATGTCTCGCGTGTAATCATGTTCTGCTTCCAGGATGTCTGAAGGCAGAATCGTCATCAGGCAAGCAGGTGTACCTGCCAGTGTGTACAGGAATTGCAGGTATATTTCCCCAGGCCTCTGGCAGATTGTTTTTTTACATACGGAATTACTCGTTAGGCAGACTTTTCTCCCCCTTAGTTCTCAGAAGATAGAAACAACAGTGTTATATAACAGGCATCAGCAGTGTTGGTTTTGCAGAGCATCTGACCAAGATTAGCGGGTGGGCAGAGCAAGGGAGGATGTGCGTGGTGCAAGTGGTGGCTCAGGGAGCCTGGGGGGCTGCGGTTCTGGGCAGGATGCTGGTGAGAGAATGGGGTGGAGATAAACTCTTCTTGTAGGAGACTGGGCAAAGAATCAAGCTGAGAGCTCAGACCCTAGCTCATTGCCTGCCCGCATCTCCTCCCATCCACACCATTATCCCCATTGTGCCATCTCCCATATCTTGCCTGAATTCCAGAAGCAGCCTCCTAACTGGTCCTTTCACTCCAGCCTTTCCCTGTCTTGACCCTAGTTCTTTGTAAACATGTGTATCTGCCCCCCCAACTGTGTTCTCTCAAATATGTTAAACATTCCCCCAAACTGAGCTTTCTCATGTAGTAAAGTCCTCCATAAACATCAAGTGTCATTCAAAACCTGGGCTCTGACTGCTCACCAGTCTCTTTCTTTGCTCCTGTGCTCCCTCAGCCCTCATCCTAGTGAACTATAGGCAGGGTGCTCAGCGTATCCCACGATGCAGTATTTCGCATTTATGGTTCTCTCTACCTGAATGCCCTTTCCTGCCTCAGCTGTCTCTGTAACTCCCAGATGTCCTCCAATCAAGAATGCATGTGTCAGCCTCTCAGAGTCTTCCTCCTCCTTCTAACACCATTATTCTTACAGGTGGATCAGAGGCCCCTTCTCTGCGCTCCTACACTATCTGTATTCTAATCCTCTGTTAAAAGTTCCACATGGTAATATGTGCGTGCTAAGTCACTTCAGTCGTGTCTGACCCTGTGGACCATAGCCTGCCAGGCTCCTGTATCCATGTGATTCTCCAGGCAAGAATACTTGAGTGGGTTGCCATTCCTGCTCCAGGGGACATGGCAATATACAGATCTATTTAATCATTTGTAATTTACCTTCCAGTCTTCATCCCTGTGCCTTCCATTTCCTTCAGAGCAACTGAGACATCATATTGTGGCCCATAAGGTCCTGCACAGCATAGACTCTGCCCCTACTCTGGCTTCATCTTGTAGTCCTCTCATTCTTGTTCAGTCTGTGCCCATTACCCTTGGCTTTTTTTCGGTTCTCTGATGTGCCCCATACTCCTTCTTGCCACAGGACCTTTGCACATGCTCCTCCATAGAATGTTCTCATCCTTCTCCATAGCTGCTCATCTCATAGTTCATTTCAAGGCATCCTTCAGGATTCAGCTCTGCCTTTTTTTCCCCCTGGGACACCCTCTCTGAGCTCTTGTATCATCCTGCGTGTTTCTTTAAACATGTGTTCTAACAATGTGACATTATGTATTTGCAGAGAAATTTGTTCATTCTCTCCCTGACTAGACTATAAGCTCCATGGAATCAGAGACCACCTCTCATATCTACTTTACCCACTACAGAATAGCTAGTGTCTGGCATAAAGTAGAAAGCCAATAAATATTTATTGAATCACTCAGTGGCTCTCTCTACCCATTCCCTCATTGAATACTAAACAATTCATAATATTCATCCTAACATTACACATTTCAGTTCACAAATGACATACAATGTCTTTCCTGTTTCTTCTTGACCTTTCCAAAATTGACAGGACAGGGTATTACCCCATTTTTCAGGTATTTTAAGACTCAGAGAAGCTAAGTGACTTGCACAGGGTCATAAACTATTTGAGAACTTCTATCTCCAGCTCTTTCCATGCCTCCACCTCCTGCTTCCATCTGTGGGAAAAGACACGCCTGGCTGATGTGTCAGTGCCATGGGGTTGTTTATTTCGATAACTAAGAGGAGATTGTGAGACCAAGGAGGGTGGCCCATTCAGAGCCGTGAGAAAGTGACAGCATAATCCAGGCTCTTATTACATTACCCTTTGGAAGATGAATTGGAGCTGCCAAGCACTTGCCTAAATCAATAAGCAGCGTGGTGTTAACTAGTGCAAGGTTAATTTTTTTCCCAAATGAGGAGGAGTTGGCGTAGAGGGAATGCACAAACCCCACACACCTGTTCTTCGGCAATGACCACAAGAACAAAAGCTCCATACAAAGGAGAAAGATTGGAAAGAATGTGGGGGTTCTGGAGACACAAAGACATGGTTTCAGATCCTGGTCCTCATAGTTCCTGGCTGTGTGACCTGGACCTCAGTTTCTTGACCCCCCAAAAAAAAAAACACAACGGGAATGAGAAACCATTTCCTCATCATGCCTATTGGATGCTAGTTTGCTTAATTCCTTTGCTTTTCACTCTTGTCAGTTCCAGCTCCCTAACATTTCCTGAATCACTCTGCCTCTTGGCACTGTCTTGGTCCAAGTCATCCCTGCTGGTGGTCTGCCATCACCTCCTACCCGGTTTCCTGATTCTGCTCTGGCTTCCTTTACTGTCCGTTTGCCACACAGCAGTCAGAATTGTCCTTCAAAACCAAATCAGATCATCAAACCACCCGCACACTCCTCACTGTGCTTGCTCTGATCCCTGCCTCTTTTTCTGGCTCATCTATTTTTGCCTTACTACTCAGTTCCAATCACAGTGGCCTCCTTTCTGTTTCCCAAACACGTGACTCTTGTAGGGCCTTTGCACGGGTCGTTAACCCTGCTGCCTGCTGTGCTAGTCTCTTTGAATGTTTGCATGACTGTCTTGTTGTCATTCCGATTTCAGCTCAAATGCCATTTCTAAGAATGGTCTCCTTTTCTGAAAAGCTTCCTGCCTTTTAGTCTCTTTCTTTTGCATATCCCCATTTCAGATTTTTCATGGGATTTATCACATTCCAAATAATCTCATTCATTTGCATGTTTTCATGTTTATGACCTGATTCTCTATTAGGATGCAAACTTCAAGAGAGAAGAACCTGGCCTATTTTTTCCCCCTGCTCTCTCATCGGTGCCTTATGCTGTGTCTGGTGTATAAAACATCCCAATAGAATTTTTAAATTTAAAATATTGAGGAGCCACCCAGTAAAGAAAAGCTTCTTTTCCTTCTTCCTATCATGCTAAGGTATGGGGACTCTTAGATAGATTTTTGGTGCAAGAGAACAATAAACATAGGAATTTTAAAGACTCATAAACAAACATTGTCTTAAGGTACTCTACTGAGCTTTTTTCTTTGGAGCAAGTCTGTTTTCTCTAGAGCAAGACAGACTTTTCTGGCAAGTAATGGGTTCTGTTGCAGATATAAAGCCCTTCATCTACTCATCTATTCAGCTATCTATCCATCCATCCTTCCACCCACCCACCCATCCATCCATCCATCCATCCATCCACTCACCCATGCATGCATGCATCCATCCACCCATCCATCCACCCACCCACCCATCTATCCATTCATCCATCCATCCGCTCACCCATGCATGCATATTTGTCCACCCAACAAATACTATCTTATTGAGGGCAGATTTTATGCAAGTACTGGGTGAGATACTTAGGATGCAATTTTGAGCAAACACACATCTTCTTTTCCCAACAACACAGCTGGACGTGCTGTCTTATACTTTATCAGAGTTGTGTAGCTGTCTACTGGAGAAGGCAATGGCAACCCACTCCAGTACTCTTGCCTGGAAAATCCCATGGACGGAGGAGCCTGGTAGGCTTCAGTCCATGGAGTCGCTAAGAGTCGGGCACGACTGAAGTAACTTAGCAGCAGCAGCAGCAATAGCTGTCTATGGGAGCAGTGCAGGGCCCCTCAAAGAACTTCCCTTTCCTCACCATTTCCTTCCTGGCCAAGTGGAGCCTGCTTATTTGGCCAACCTGTTATCCTGTTGGCCTCTCTCTGTCCCCTCTCTCTGATCTCCCTTTGTGCCTTGCACTCCAGTTCTTCATCATGGCTGATACACATATAAGACGCTGGGCTCTTGGCCTTTCCTTGGCCTTCTGTTCTGCCATTATCAGACTTTGAAACCTGCTAGGCTCCTCCCTCATCTAAAGTCATGCCTTGTCCTTTCTTTGGCTGTTCTGTTCCCTGCCAGCATCAGGCAGCCCCAGGTATGGCTTCCGTTGTGCATGTTCTACCCTTGCAGATCGGGCTTACAGATGAGGGGCTCTATGCTGGCTCTATTCTGATTTACTTTGTGTTTTGAAATCCCAGTGTAGACCTTGTTTTAAAGAAGCCTTGGATCAAGTTTCAAAATTGCAGATCAGATCAGATGAACACAAAACCCAGTTTCTCCTTGTTTTGGCAAAATGTCGACACAGTGCCCAGACTAGCAGTTCTCAAATTTCAGAGTACATGACTCTAGCTAAGGAAGCCTGATAAAATACCAATTGCTGGGCTTCACCTCCACAGATTGCAATTCAGTATGTGTTTGCTGGTACTCAGGAATCTGCAATTTGAACAGACTCTCAGGAATTCTGATGTAGGTCCAGGGGTAATATCAAAAATATTTACATGACATCAGCACTAGCAAATCAACAAGATATTGGAGCTCTTTCTCAATCTCTCCCCAAATGCCTGGGTTGAGCTCTTGGTTTCTGGATTAGGAGAAGGTCTAGGGGACTTAGAGAGAGGGGTTGTAGTATCTGGTAATCAGGTGGATGTTTAGGGTTCAAGGGACAGGGGCTATTACCAGCAAGTATGGCAGCTTTGCATGGGGCTTCCCCAATGGCTCCAGTGGCTAAAAAATCTGCCTGCCAATGCAGGAGATTCAGGCACAATCCCTGGGTCAGAAAGGTCCTCTAGAGGAGGAAATGGCAAACACTCCAGTCTTCTTGCCTGGAGGATCCCATGGACAGAGGAGCCTGAGGGGCTACAGTCCAAAGGGTTGCAAAGAGTTGGACACCACTGAGCACACATGCATGGAAGCATTGTGATTAAAGATGCCTAATATAAAATATATTATTTTAACCATATTTAACTGTACAGTTCAGTGGTACTAAGTACATTCACATTGTTGTTCAACTCTCACCTTCATCCAGCTCCTGAATTTTTCACCTTCCTAAACTGAAGCTCTGTCCCTACCAAACACTAACTCCCCTTTCTCCCTCTCCACTCTTCCCACTCCAGACCCTGGCAACTACCAGTATACTTTTTGACTGTATGAATTTGACTGTTCTAGGTACCTCATATAAATGGAATCGAACAGTACTTGTCTGCTCCTAATTTATATTGGAGGAGGCCTTTCCAGGTGGTGCAGTACTAAAGAATCTAACTGCCAATGCAGGAAATGCAAGAGGCAGGGGTTTGATCCCTGGGTCAGGAAGATTTCCTGGAGCAGGAAATGGCAACCGCTCCAGTATTCCTGCCTGGAAAATCTCATGGACAGAGGAGTCTGGTGGGCTACAGTCCAGGGGGTCGCAAAGAATGAATGAGCACACACACAGCGTTTGTTGGAAGCAGTTTTGTATTTTAATAACTGGTGTGACTACCAAGCTCTTCCAAAACATGCTGGTTGCACACTTGTAGAATACAGTTTGAACACCGGCCATAAAGAAGACCTGAATTCTTGGGCCAGTTCTCACATCCACCTAATCCTGTAACTGTGCTCATACTGACTAGCACCTGGAAGAGGTTCTAACCTGCTGCTTGGCGAAGTTTTAATACCATGCTTGTGATTACTTTCTGCTCATTGACAGAATCTGTTCCTTTGGGGGCTGGTATTAGGATTAATGAAATGGCACATTTACTTTGACTGTAATTAGTGGGAAATACAATGACAATTTATAGGACAACATATAGCTGAGCCAAACTCCCCAAGCACCGACAGGCTTTGCAAACATCTGCCCAGCCTCTGTGATGAATGCCTTAGTTGTTCTCATCAAAGTCTTCCCAAGCAGGATCATTTGACTTCCACTGAGTTGAATGCTCAATTTTTTGATGAAGGGATCAAGAGCCACCTGCTTTGGGTAATTCTCTGGTCCTGTAGTGTCTAGAATGCATGGGGGTCCTGAAACAGGGTTTTGTGTTTCCAAAAGAAAAAAAAAGGCAGAGGGAAGTGACTGTCCTGCCTAGAGTAAGTTCCCTGTTTCCCACTCTAGTTACATCATCTTGTTTTATTTCCTTTATATATATTTCTCATTTTATTTCCTTTATCTCCTTTTTCTTATCATGGTCTAATGTGATCTTATTTGCTTACTGACTTTTAGTTTGTCTCTTCCCACTAAAGTTGCATGAGAGCCCTTCTCCTTGTTTACTACAGATGCCTAGAAGCTTACCTGGCTTCATCGTTGATGCTCAAAGAACATTTATGGAATAAACTAACTCAAGGGGTATATTGCTTAAGGTGATACTAACTTCCAGAACATACAAACCCCAGGATCTCAGCGGCTTAATGAAACAGAAACTTATTTTGTATTCAGATGAAATCTAACTGCTCCTGGACAACAGCTCAGGATTGGAGGTTGGATGAGAAGCTCTGCTCCTTACAGCCACTCGAGAACCCAGGAGGATGGAGAAAGTTTCAGCTTTATCATATGGCTTTCAGTGTTGGCCTGGGCATCATTATCTAGACATTAGGGGTCAGAGTGATGTAGGCAGAGGGATGGAAGATGTTTTGGAAGGATTTAATGGGTCTGATCTGGAAGTGACTCCATTAGTTGCCTCCATAGTCTGTTGGTCAGAACTTCAGTCACATGGATGCAGGCAAGGGAGCCTGGGAGGTGCTGTCTCACTGTGCACCCAGGAGAAAACAGAAATGACCTTGGTACTCCCCACTCCTTATCATGGGGACTTTTGTGGTTGCCCTATCACTCCTGTGTTGGACTTTAAGATGGGTCTGTTTTTCTGAGCACCCAACGTTGACCTCTCCCTCTTTGCATCAGGAAGTTCAAACTTCTTAGCCTTCCATAGGCTGAACTCACTGTCCCAACAGCTTCACATCCCTCCTTGAATGGGTGTTGCAAGGTCCAGAGCCACGCATGTTAAACACTTTAGGACTTTCGCTCTTCTCTCTGCCCAGAATGCCTTATCAGCTTGTTTTGCTACTTAGTCGCCAAGTTGTGTCTGCCTCTTTGCAACTCCTTGGAATGTAGCCCACCAGGCTCCTCTGTCCATGTACTGGAGTGGGTTGCCATTTTCTTCTCCAGGGGATCTTCCAGACCCAAAAACTGAACCCGGGTCTCCTGCATTGGCAGGTGTATTCATTACCACTGAGCAGTAAATAGACTAGACAATCTTTTATTCTTTCTGTATAATGCTCCAGAACTTAGCTTGGCCAAGCAAATATGTCTTAATGGTCCCATGCTAGTGGAAAGGGCCCAATTTAAATTTTGCTTGGAAATTGATCCACGGGGATCCTGCAGACTCAAGCTGTGATCTATTTCATGAACTGGAATCTGAAAATCCTGTTGAAGGCAGGGGTCCTAGAGGATGTCTAATTTAATTTCCTGATGTCTGAGGGGCAACAGGTCAAATCCACATGGCGCTTGTGGGTATCTGGGTGGCAGGAGGAGCTTGGGTCTAGAAAGATACTGATTGGGATCCCACCTCTGCTGTTTACTGGCTGTCTGACCTTGGGCATGTTTGTTACTCAACCTCTCTGGACTTTTGTTTTCTCATGCAAAAGTGATGACTTTAACACATTTGTTTACTGAGTGTCTATTATGTGCCGGCACTGATGTAGATGCTGGGTGTATGAAAGCGAATGGAAGGCATGTAGATCTCAGGGAGTGGGGTATTAGGCCAATGACTTTAAGGTCTCTCAATGCAAAGAGAAGACTTCAGAGGAAGGGATCCCCAGGAAGCTATGGGGCTGAGACTGGAAAGTAAGCAAGATACGGCAGAGAAAGAGGTTACTGGAAGATTCCAGGCAGAGGCAATAGTATGTGTATATGAAGGTCTAGAGGTGAATGGGGGCCTTGTTAAGTTGTTGAGTGGATTAAATAAACCCTTGCAATTTCCCACCAGGTGATAAATGACCCACTCGTATTTCTCGGGTTGATACTATGGTAATAGCTTCATGATCACGTCAACCTTTGAAAAATAGCATTCTCTCCATTTTTGGCATGTTTTGTTTTTTTCCACCACAAAGAGTAAAAAAAAAAATTGAAAATTTACATCAATATTTACAGTCTCTATTTGAAAAGCCTCATGAGTATTCCATGGGGGACACCAGTTGGGAGTTAAGCACATAGATTCTGCCTGCTTGAAAAATCTGTGCACTGAGGTTTCTAACGTGTGACCTCATACCAGTTTCTTGTGTCTGTTTCCTTAAAAAAAAAAAAATTAATTTACTTAGCTGTGTCAGGTCTTAGATGTGGCATGCAGGCTTAGTTGCTCCTTGACATGTGGGATCTTAGTTCCCTGACCAGGGGTCAAGCTCACGTCCCCTGCATTCCAAGGCAGATTCTTAACCACTGGACCACAGAGAAATCTTAGTTTCCTGATCTGTGAGATGGAGATAATAGTAGTCACTACTTCATAAGATTGTCATAGAGATTCCACATGTTTGTTATTATTAGTGGGAGAAATATAAAGACTAACCAATGGACTTAGGTCAAAATTGTGAGCCAATATGAAAGGAAGTTAATAGAGAAACTTGGATTGGGTATTTACTAGGTGATATGCTAACGGTCTTGCATGTGACCTCCCTGAATGCTCACTGTGAAGGTGGGTTATTAACCCATTTTACAGGTCCAAACAGGTAGGTAGTTTGCCCAGGGAAGGGGCAAATGGCAGAACAAGGGTTCGATGCATTCTGCTTCCAGATCCTCTACTGCTCACTAGTACACCGTACTGCCTCCATTGAAATAAAATAGATGGTCCATGGATATGACATGACTAAGGAAAGACTGCTTGCTCACTTATTCACTCGAGAAATATTTATTGAGCTTCTAATCATGATGATGTGATCACTCATCTAGAGCTAGACATCTTGGAATGTGAAGTCAAGTGGGCCTTAGAAAGCATCACTATGAACAAAGCTAGTGGAGGTGATGGAATTCCAGTTGAGCTGTTTCAAATCCTGAAAGATGATGTTTTGAAAGTGCTGCACTCACTATGCCAGCAAATTTGGAAAACTCAGCAGTGGCCACAGGACTGGAAAAGGTCAGTTGTCATTCCAATTCCAAAGAAAGGCAATGCCAAAGAATGCTCAAACTACCGCACAATTGCACTCATCTCACATGCTAGTAAAGTAATGCTCAAAATTCTCCAAGCCAGGCTTCAGCAATATGTGAACCGTGAACTTCCTGATGTTCAAGCTGGTTTTAGAAAAGGCAGAGGAACCAGAGATCAAATTGCCAACATTCGCTAGATCATGGAAAAAAGCAAGAGAGTTCCAGAAAAACATCTATTTCTGCTTTATTGACTATGCCAAAGCCTTTGACTGTGTGGATCCCAGTAAACTGTGGAAAATTCTGAAAGAGATGGGCATACCAGACCACCTGACCTGTCTCTTGAGAAACCTGTATCCAGGTCAGGAAGCAACAGTTAGAACTGGACATGGGACAACAGACTGGTTCCAAATAGGAAAAGGAGTACGTCAAGGCTGTATATTGTCACCCTGCTTATTTAACTTCTATGCAGAGTACATCATGAGAAATGTTGGGCTGGGAGAAACAAAAGCTGGAATCAAGATTGCTGGGAGAAATATCGATAACCTCAGATATGCAGATGATACCACCCTTATGGCAGAAAATGAAGAGGAGCTAAAGGGCCTCTTGATGAAGGTGAAAGAGGAGAGTGAAAAAGTTGGCTTCAAGCTCACCATTCAGAAAACGAAGATCATGGCATCGGGTCCCATCACTTCATGGGAAATAGATGGGGAAACAGTGGAAACAGTGTCAGACTTTATTTTTGGGGCTCCCAAATCACTGCAGATGGTGACTGCAGCCATGAAATTAGAAGATGCATACTCCTTGGAAGAAAAGTTATGACCAACCTAGATAGCATATTCAAAAGCAGAGACATTACTTTGCCGACTAAGGTCCGTCTAGTCAAGGCTATGGTTTTTCCTGTGGTCATGTATGGATGTGAGAGTTGGACTGTGAAGAAGGCTAAGCGCCAAAGAATTGATGCTTTTGAATTGTGGTGTTGGAGAAGACTCTTGAGAGTCCCTTGGACTGCAAGGAGATCCAACCAGTCCATTCTGAAGGAGATCAACCCTGGGATTTCTTTGGAAGGAATGATTCTAAAGCTGAAACTTCAGTACTTTGGCCACCTCATGGGAAGAGCTGACTCAAAGAAAAGACTCTGATGCTGGGAGGGATTGGGGGCAGGAGGAGAAGGGGACGACAGAGGATGAGATGGCTGGATGGCATCACGGACTCGATGGATGTGAGTCTGAGTGAACTCCGGGAGATGGTGATGGACAGGGAGGCCTGGTGTGCTGCGATTCATGGGGCTGCAAAGAGTCGGACACGACTGAGCGACTGAACTGAACTGAGTATGTGATGGGCTCCACTGAAATAACTGCTGGGGTGACAGTGGTTGGCAGTATACCTCCTGCAGGGCTTCAGTCTCCAGACGACAAATCAGTAAACAAATACATACACTAGCTAGACCCAGATTTGAAGTCCTATGAAGAAAATAAAACTGGATAATAGGGTGGAGAGTGACTGGGAACTTTTGTGTGGCTTCCCCGCTGGGAGAGGGCATGTGGTGCCTGGAAAGGAAGGGTCTGGCCCTTTCCCCAGCTGCAGCTTGCCTTCCCTGATAAGCGAGCCCATGTCACAGTTATGAATTCAATCCAAATTTCAAGACGGTCAGGCCTATTAAATCAGACCTTCCAAAGAGTGTGCAGAGAACAGATTTATTCTCTGTCAATGTTTGTTTAAATTCGTAACTCTCTCGCAGTGGAATTGAGGAGGCAAGCTCCAAATAACCATCAAAACCCATTAATTTTCTCCAAGTGCCATAGCATATTAATCAGACATCAGCAAGAAGCTGTGGTCTTAAGGTAATGCTGCCGTGAGACAGATATCGGCTCCCCTCCCCTCCTTTCCTGGGAAAAGGCGAATTTTCCTCTGTGGCTGTGTGTTGTACAAAGCCTTGCTGTATACTAGATGAATGAAGAATGACAGTGTATTTGAGCAAGAAGGGATCTTTCTGAGGGAGGCTGTAGCTCCTGACCCTCAATTCAGATCCTATTGGGCTGACAGAGGATTTAAAAGGTTTTTTTTTTTTTTTGGGATTAAAATGTAATTGATTTAAATATTGTGTTTCACGTATACCACAAAGTGATTTAGTTATATAAATACATGTATATGTATTCGTGTGTGCTAAGTCCCTTCAGTCGTATCCGACTCTTTGCAACCCAGTGGATTGTAGCCCACCAGGCTCCTCTGTCCATGGCATTCTCCAAGCAAGAATACTGGCGTGGATTACCATGCCCTCCTCCAGGGGATCTTCCTGACCCAGAGATTGAACTGGTGTCTCTTATATCTCCTGCATTGACAGACGGGTTCTTTACTGCTAGGGCCACCTGGGAAGCCACATATATACATGTGTGTGTGTGTATATATGTGTGTGTATGTGTGTGTGTGTGTGTGATGTGTGTATATGTGTGTGTGTGTGTGTATTCTGTTTTACACTCTTTTCTGTTATAGATTATTAACAAGATTTTTAATATTGTTCCCTGTGCTACACAGTAGATCCTTGTTGGTGTGACAAAGGATTTTTGAACTGTTTAAGTGTGGGAGGCATTCAGGTTATGAGATCCAGGCTCCCAGAGTATAGAGTTTCTGGACGGTCTGGGGGCTGGGTGACACAGAGCATTTCTTGGGCCTGCTCTGGGAAGGGGGAGCCAGGATGAATTTTTGCTATGATGTCATATCATCAATCCGCTTTCTTCATCTTCTAGAAAAGTGCTCAGAAAATGCGAGAATAACCCATAATCACACAGCTAGTTATTGAGAGAAGCAGTATTCCCTACCAAGCAGCCAGGGCACATTTCATAAAAGGGAATTTCATGAGCCTCCTCCTGCCTAAAGTGCTCTGTGGCTCCTTGTTGCTCTCACAAGGAAAGTTAAGCTCCTTACTAGAGCCAGATGGTTGGATGGCATCATCAACTCAATGGACGTGAGTCTGGGCAAGCTCTGGGAGATGGTGAAGGACAGGGAAGCCTGGCATGCTGCAGTGTGTGGGGTGGCAAGGAGCTGGCCACACCTGAGCGACTGAATAGCGGCAACACGATCATAGCCTACAAAACCCTGTATAATCTAACTCTGGTCTGTTTTTAACTCGTTTCCCTTTCTTCTTCCCTCATGCTTTTAAATCCAGCCATCATGAGCTTCTTCCAGTTCCCTAGACATTCGGTCTTCTACATGTAAGTCTTTGATAGCATCGTGTCATAAGAGGTGTGTAAAATATACACCTCTGCTTGGCTAATTCCCTCTCCTCCTTCATGCTTCTGTTACAACATCATTTCTCCTAGTTGTGCCCCTCGAACCTCTAGGGTAGATGAGCCTTTCCTGTTCTGGGTTTCCATTATGCTCTGTACTCTCTTGTATACTACTGTGTCCAAAAAAACAAAACAAAAATAAACTAAACCCCAGGCAAACAGTATGAATGTTGAACACGTTGGCAAGTGGATAAGAAAATGTTCAATACTATCCATGAGAAAAAGACTGACCAGCCTTCTTTTTTTTTCTGTCCCCTTTGATTTAAAAGTATGGATTTTTAAAAGTTTTTTTTTCCTCTTTATTTTTTAAAATTAATTAATTAATTAATTTTACTTTACAATATTTTATTGGTTTTGCTGGACATTGACTTGAATCCACCATGAGTGTACGTGTGTTTTTTTTTTTAAAGCAATATGTAAGTTGGACCTCACTAAAATTCATTTTTGTTTTGATATCATTATATCACAAGTACCAATATGTTATTCTGACAAGTATCACTTCCACAAAATTTGTATGTAGATATCATGCATATTATCTTTGCTTCTTTCATTACACTAGTGTCAACTTTAGGGGACAGTTTCATCATAAATAAGTGGTGGACATAAAGTAGAAATGGAAATATGGGATAAATTGGAAGGATCCTTTGGGACTACCAGGGGAACCTGCGATTTGAAGCTAAATTCCACCATAGTTCTCTCTCCAGTGGATCTGGCTGGGTATTTTCTTGAAAGATAAACTAAGGAGAGCTACACATTTAACCCATAAGAATCCCCTCAGCTCTCTACTCTTTATTCTTGCCCCAATTGAATGCCTCTGAGACCAGTGTTTCAAGACTTACTCTGGCCATTTCCTCAGAGCCTTCCTCAGTCTTTATCTGCCCCTCTGTCCATCACAAGAAGAAGGCAGCAAGCTCATTCCCTGCCATGGGCCGGCAAGCTTCCTTCCCTCCATCAGTCAGACCATCAGCCCATGGCACCTCATCTATCATGGGGAAAGTCAGGAAGACATCCTGGAGCCTGGGGGACCATATTCGGTCCCAGTTGGTGGCACATGGGCAGTTGTTATTTTCAAGAAGCTTTCTTAGGCAACAGAGAGAAGTTGATGGTCAGTTTCCTTGCCCAGGGCATAGGGATTAGCTTTGTGAAGTGGCTTTCTGGAGGGTGCCAGGATGTTTACTGCATAATGATTCTGCCCTTTTAGAAAAAGGATAAATGCTGAGGATCCCCAACAGGGCCATCTAAAAAAAGTGACAAGAAATAAACATTAAGTACCTCCTGAGTGCCAGAATCTGTGCTAGATTCTATATCCACTATATTTCACTTGAGGCTCACACATTCCTATGGGTTGATTACTAATAATATTCAATAATAAAATTGCTAAAGTGTACTGAGAAATTGCCATGTCTCAGACCTTTTGATGAGTATTTAAAATGCATCACCTCATTGGATCTGGAGAAGAAAATGGCAACCCACTCCAGTATTCTTGCCTGGAAAATTCTATGGACAGGGGAGCCAGGCAGGCTACAGTCCATGTGGTCGCAAAGATTCAGATATGACTGAGCGCGCACACACATCGCATTGGATCATCACTTCCTCTGTGGAAGGTGCAAGTTATTAATGTTCCTTTTTGTAGAGGGACCCTGTAACTCAGAGAAACTGAGAAAGCTGTCTGGGCTCACATGTTCTGCAAGGGGATTCCAATTTTGCCCAGCAGATGTCAAGATTCATGTTATTTTTAGTGTCTAGCATTTTTAGTGGTTAGCTGAACTTATCACTGAACATTGTGATGCTTTCTGAAAGACATCATCCCAGGCACCATCTACCACATCAGGAATTCCTTGAGATGGAGTCTGAAGGCTCAGCTTTGAGGTAGCATGTCTCTGCCATCTGCATGCAAAATCACTCCTTTTTATTTGTTTTCTCCACACAGACGCTGTTGTTTTGATAAATGGCATATCTCAAACAAAGTCGGATGATGAAGTAACAAGCAATTTCTTTGATTTTTTTCACTTTGCATAACTCAAAAGCAGATAGTATCATCAGAACTTCTGATCAGAATGATAAGGAGGGCAAACATTTATGTAACCCAAAGCAGATCCAGGCATGTGTAGAGAGTACAATTTCTAATGAGCTTTTCGCAACATTGAAAATGACTCATGGACTTAAGTGTGTGTGTTTAGTCCCTCAGTCGTCGTGTCTGAGTTTTTGTGACCCCATGGATTGTAGCCCACCAGGCTCCTCTGTCCATGGAATTCTCCAAGCAAGAATACTGGAGTGGGAGGCCATTCCTTTCTCCAGAGGATCTTCCTGACCCAGGGATCAAACCCAGGTCTCCTACATTACAAGCAGATTCTTTACTGTCTGAGCCACCAGGGAAGCCTTAAGAGCATATTTTAAAAAGTGCTTTAGGATCTAGAAGTCTAGAAAGGAAGCTCTGTTCTAAGATGAACTTTGGACTTTAAGAGAACTCCACAGTGGACAGAGGTCATGAGACTTAATCGGTCTAATATGTGTGGGTTTCATTGAGTAGACAAGTCAGATATGAATTAATTTTTTCAATTAAGTACATTCACTCATTCATTCAATATTTTATTTCTCTTATTATCTATTGATTCTGTCATTCAATTTATTAAACCTTTTAGTCATTCAACAAACAATTCTGGTCTAGTGTGTGAGGTGCTGGAATTTTCAAAAGGAAAAGAAAACCTTCAAAGAAGTTTACTTTTGGTGCTGGGCTTAGTGGGCACTATTCAGGAATTATTGGCAAATCCAAAGCTTTGAACAGCTATTCTAATTTCTGATTAGGAGTGTGTGTGTGTGTGTGTGTGTGTGTGTGTGTGTGTGTGTGTGTGTGATTGAGTTTGCAGGCTTACTTGGTATTTTGCCAGGTATGAGTCTAAGAGTGATGAAAGTGTTTCATGGCATAGAGGAAGCAAACAACACTGATGAATGGTCCCAGCCTCCTCTGGTTGGAAGTTAGCATCCCTGGGTCCTGGAATGGCCCTGCTCCTTAAAAACTGTGCCATTTCTGGGGAGTTGAAGAACGTTTCTGGTCTTACTTTTCCAAGCTGTAGAATAGGCAGGTTGACCAGAGGACCTAAGATTCCGTGTGCAACCAGCTCACAGTAGGTAATCACTTCCTTTGCTTCTCTTATTCCAGGTTTGAAAGGAGGATTCATTGAGAAATGACCCAGTTTGGCTTTGCTCTTTACACTCTGGGGAGGGAAATGTGTCCTCTCTGTTGTTTTCCCCACCGGATGGTGTTGGTAGTGTTGAGGAAGCAGGAGACAGTGAAACACGCTGCATGTGTTGTAACTAAAACAAGAACAGCCCCTGACAGCGTGAATTTCTTCTCTATCCAGAGCTTAAATCTTCCCTGTCAAGAGGGGAAAATTAGACAAAAGAAAAATTCTGAAAGGATAATGAGTCCTTTTTTCTTCCTGCTGCTTTCCTCCTGGGGCAGCGCAGACAAAATGTCCTAGCTTCCCACCTCCTACCCCCAACTCAGTTTCTGTTGCTGGGTGATTCTCACCTTGAGAAATGCTCAAATAGAAGAGGTGATGGCATTTGGGAGTCAGCTCTGCCCTCGCAGTGGCTGGGTACAGCATCTGTATCCCCACTTGTGATTTTTTTCTTTAATATTTATTTTCTCATTTGTCCCTACATGTCTCTGCAGGAATAGAGGTACACATCTTCTTCCCCAAAGGAGAAATAACTTCTAGGAACCGATCCCAAGGAAGTCAGTTTGGAGCTGTCAAGCTAAATGTCCAAGAAAGAGGATGCTAGATAAAACAAAATATTAGGACACTGTATCATGATCATGTAGAATAATTGTTGACATGAAAAGGTGTCGTGATGTAGTGGGAAGTTTTCAAAAAGGATGATTACAAAATTCTATGACTAATATGATCCAACTTGTGAAATGGATAGAAATATGGCTATGTTAATAGATAACAAAATGTTAAATTTAATCTTTCAGTGGAGAATTATAGATACATTATTTAAAAAAAAAATTTAAAATTTTTTCTTATAATTGAAGATACAGTGGTAAAATGTATATACAGTTCAGTTCAGTTCAGTCACTCAGTCATGTCCGACTCTTTGTGACCCCATGGACTGCAGCACACCAGGCCTCTCTATCCATCAGCAACTCCCACAGCTTGCCCAAACTCATGTGCATTGAGTCAGTGATGCCATCTAATCATCTCAGCCTCTGTCATCCCCTTCTCCTCCAGCAGTCAATCATTCCCAGCATCAGGGTCTTTTCCAATGAGTCAGTCCTTCCCATCAGGTGGCCAAAGTATTGGAGCTTCAGTTTCAGCATCAGTCCTTCCAGTGAATATTCAGGACTGGTTTCCTTTAGGATTGACTGCTTGGATCTCCTTGAGGAACCCTCCAGGGACTCTCAAGAGTCTTCTCCAATACCACAGTTCAAAACGATCAATTCTTCAGCGCTCAGCTTTCTTTATAGCCCAACTCTCACATCCATACATGACTATTGGAAAAACCATAGCTTTAACTAGATGGACCTTTGTTGGCAAAGTAATGTCTCTGCTTTTAATATGCTATCTAGGTTGGTCATAACTTTTCTTCCAAGGAGCAGGCATCTTTTAATCATGGCTGCAGTCACCACCTTCAGTGATTTTGGAGTCCAAGAAAATAAAGTCTGTCACTATTTTCATTGTTTACCCATCTATTTGCCATGGAGTGATGGGATTGGATGCCATGATCTTAGTTTTTGAATGTTGAGTTTTCAGCCAGCTTTCCCACTCTCTTCTTTCACATTCATCAAGAGGCTTTTAGTTCTTCTTCACTTTCTGCCATGAGGGTGGTGTCATCTGCATATCTGAGGTTATTCATATTTCTCTCAGCAATCTTGATTCCAGCTTGTGTTTCATCCAGCCTGGCATTTAGCATGACGTACTCTGCATATAAGTTAAATAAGCAGGTAACAATATACAGCCTTGTCATACTCCTTTCCCAATTTGGAACAGGTCTGTTGTTCCATGTCTAGTTCTAACTGTTGCTTTTTGACTTGCATACAGATTTCTCAGGAGACAGGTAAAGTGATCTGGTATTCCCATCTCTTGGAGAATTTTCCAGTTTGTTGTGATCTACACAGTCAAAGGCTTTGGCATAGTCAATAAAGCAGAAGTAGATGTTTTTCTGGAACTCTCTTGATCCAAGTGGATGTTGGCATCTGGAAGTTCACAGTAACACATACTGTTAAAGCATGACTTGGAGAATTTTATTTGTTTGTTTTTGTAATTTTTAATTAATTTATTTATTATAATTTAGAGACTAATTACTTTACAATATTGAAGGGATTTTTGATACATTAACGTGAATCAGCCATGGGTGTACATGTGTCCCCCCATCCTGAGTCCCCCTCCACTTCAGTTCAGTTCAGTCGCTCAGTCATGTCGGACTCTTTGCCACCCCATGAATTGTAGCACGCCAGGCCTCCCTGTCCATCACCATCTCTCGGAGTTCACTCAGACTCACGTCCATCGAGTCCATGATGCCATCCAGCCATGTCATCCTCTGTTGTCCCCTTCTCCTCCTGCCCCCAATCCCTCCCAGCATCAGAGTCTTTTCCAATGAGTCAACTCTTCCCATGAGGTGGCCAAAGTACTGGAGTTTCAGCTTCAGCATCATTCCTTCCAAAGAAATCCCAGGGCTGATCTCCTTCAGAATGGACTGGTTGGATCTCCTTTCAGTCCGAGGGACTCTCAAGAGTCTTCTCCAACACCATACTTCAAAAGCATCAATTCTTGGGTGCTCAGCTTTCTTCACAGTCCAACTCTCACATCCATACATGACCACAGGAAAAACCATAGCCTTGACAAGACGGACTTTAGTCGGCAAAGTAATGTCTCTGCTTTTGAATATACTATCTAGGTTGGTCATAACTTTTCTTCCAAGGAGTCAGTGTCTTCTAATTTCATGGCTGCAGTCACCATCTGCAGTGATTTTGGAGCCCCCCAGAAATAAAGTCTGACACTGTTTCCACTGTTTCCCCATCTATTTCCCATGAAGTGATGGGACCCGATGCCATGATCTTCGTTTTCTGAATGGTGAGCTTTAAGCCAACTTTTTCACTCTCCTCTTTCTCCTTCATCAAGAGGCCCTTTAGCTCCTCTTTACTTTCTGCCATAAGGGTGATGTCATCTGCATATCTGAGGTTATTGATATTTCTCCCGGCAATCTTGATTCCAGCTTGTGTTTCTTCCAGTCCAGCATTTCTCATGAGGTACTCTGCATATAAGTTAAATAAGCAGGGTGACAGTATACAGTCTTGACATACTCCTTTTCCTATTTGGAACCAGTCTGTTGTCCCATGTCCAGTTTTAACTGTTGCTTCCTGACCTGCATACAGATTTCTCAAGAGGCAGGTTAAGTAGTCTGGTATGCCCATCTCTTTCAGAATTTTCCACAGTTTGTTGTGATCCACACAGTCAAAGGCTTTGGCATAGTCAATAAAGCAGAAATAGATGTTTTTCTGGAACTCTCTTGCTTTTTCCATGATCCAGCAGATGTTGGCAATTTGATCTCTGGTTCCTCTGCCTTTTCTAAAACCAGCTTGAACATCAGGGAGTTCATGGTTCATGTATTGCTGAAGCCTGGCTTGGAGAATTTTGATCATTACTTTACTAGCATGTGAGATGAGTGCATTTGCCTACCTACCTGCCCGCCTAACTGCTATGCTACCGAGGCTTGCTGCCCCTCCACTTAACAGTTTATAATTTTCTATAATACGTGTCTATTACATTTGTAATAAAAATACAATAAATATTATCATAGATTCTTTTTTTTAATAACTGGAGCATGGGGTATCATCAGTCTTTCTTTAGTCCCTTAACAAATTAGTTACTGATTAGAGTTCAGTCTGCTTCCATGCTCAAGTTCTTTTCTTGTGACATTCTGTCTCCTAAAGCTTCATCAAGGATTCACCAGGAAAACCCCAAGTATATGCCATATTTGACTCATGAGTAAATCCCTATGTGTAGGTGCAGTAAAATTTAGTATACTCTGGAGTTCTGCTTTGCCACTTCTAGCTATATAACTTGACTATCAGTCTTTTTATCTGAAAAATGGGGTTAATAATGATTTCTATCTCAGAGGGTGTTTGTGAATATTCGAGATGATGCTTCTAAATAATGCTCAGCACAGAATATGGATCGAATACTCTATATTAGCTGCTTCTGGACGCCCGACGCTCTCCAGCTGTTCTTACTACCTTCCTCACTATCTGTCTGTGGTTTTCCCCTCCCCTCCCCTCTTCCCCCAGCCCTTCGCCTTCCCCCTCTCCTTAAGACAACATGGTTTACACAACATGGTTTAAACAAACAAATAAGCAAATAAAAGTGAATCTTTGAAGCTATTCCATATCTCCAGAGGGAGGACCACTTTATAATACACCCCAGTTTGTCCTCAATCATGCCCCCATAAAGTTTTCATATTTTTAAAGCATTTTTTGACTTTTAATACTTCTCATTGCAAGCCTTAAGTCTTGGAGGAAGGACCAATCAAACCTCATACCACAGATGCTAGGAACCCTCTGTCATTAAAAATAAGAATAAGAATAAGCCAGGAAAAGGAAAGCAGGAACAAGCAATATTGTATAAATCTCCAAATTAGAACCCAGTCACCTAAGGGCTTGATGCCTTTGGTGATGATTTAGAGATTTTTCTTCCTTTCTAAGGATACTTCTGGGCTGTGGAAATGAAATCGTTTTTCTGTAATAACTCTTGGTGAAGGTGTCACCCCAAATGTTTGGCTCTAAGGATGATTAAAGATTATGTGTGAGAGAGGGAAGAAATAAGGCCAAGGAGACCTTTTGTTGGGCTTTGTCTTCTGAGAGCTCTGCAAACAGTCATTATTAGGAGACATTCCTCCTTTGCTCCATCCTGGTTGTTGAGAAATGAGTCAAACACATCTCTTAAATACCTGAGGCTGCCAATTGCACTGAAATAATCATCTTGCCACACAATCTATGGCAAAAATACAACTGCCTTACAGACACTGTCTACAGAACCTATTCAGATGAGTCCACTCAACCAAGAAATCCATATGGCTCCAAACTGCAGAAGAGTCACTTCTGTTTTCCTGAATTAAGCTAAACCATACATATTTTTAACCATACATTTTTCTTTCTCAGTGGCAGCCAAACTTCAAACACACTAATGGAAAAATAGATTTTTAAAAAGATGCCACTTGAGCTGAGCCCTGTGCTAAGAAGTAGGTATTTGGTCTTCTTTGCAACTGTCAGGGGGTGGTGGTATTGTTCAGTTGCTCAGCTGTTTCTGATTCTTTGCATTCCGAATGGACTGCAGCTGCCAGTTTTCCCTGCCATTCAGTATCTCCTGGAGTTTGCTCAAATTTATGTGCATTGAGTCAGCGATACCGCTCAACCATCTCATCCTCCACTGCCCCTTTCTGCTTTTGCCCTCAGTCTTGCCCAGTATCAGGGTCTTTTCCAGTGAGTCAGTTCTTTGCATCAGGTGGCCAAAGTGTTGGAGCTTCAGCGTCAGTTCTTCCAATGAGTATTCAGGGTTGATTTCATTTAGGACTGACTGGTTTGATCTCTGTGCTGTCCAAGGGACTCTCAAGAGTCTTCTCCAGCACCACCATTTGAAAGCATCAATTCTTTAGTGCTCAGCCTTTTTATGGTCCAACTCTCACATCTGTACTTGACTACTGGAAAAACCATAGCTTTGACTCCGTGGATAATGGATCTTGGCAGCAAATGATGTCTCTGCTTTTTAATATACTGTGTAGGTTTGTCATGGATGGTTATTTCCTCTTAAGATTAGAAGAACTGAGGCTCAGAAAATTTAAATGAGTTGCTCAAGTTGACACAGCTGTTGAAAGTGAAAGTTAAGTCGTTCAGTTGGGTCCAACTCTTTGGGACCCCGTGGACTGTAGCCCACCAGGCTCCTCCAGGCAAGAATACTGGAGTGGGTTGCCATTTCCTTCTCCAGGAAAGGATCTTCCTGACCCAGGCATTGAACCCAGCTCTACTTGCATTAGAGGCAGATGCTTTAACCTCTGAGCCACAAGGGAAGCAGCTGTTAGGAATCAAGAAATCCTTTAAGATTCCCTTCTCCTCCTTGCATCCAACCCTTCAACAGTCAAGGACTGTCATCTCACCTCCACAGCAATGTTTCCAGCCAGTCACTTCTTTTCATCTTCTCTGTTTCTACCCTGGTGCAAGTCTCCATCACTTGTTGCTTGAGCTACAACCACAATCTCTCTGCTGCCATACTAGTCCCGAACAATCCATTCTCAGTATAGCAGCCCAAGTATTCCTTTCAGAAAGGGAAATTGTGCTGTTCACCTGAAACTACCACAGTGATGTTAATTGACTACACTGCAACACAAAATAAAAAAGTTTAAAGTTTGGAAAAAAAGACAAATTAGTTGTTGCTACCATAAAAAAATAAAATAAAAGGGAAAGTGACTACATCACTCCATTATAGCGCCCTCCAGAGGTTTCTCGCCCACCTGAATTGCTCTCTGAACACCCCCTTTCACCTGCTTGCAATGAGGAGACCCTAGTTCAATCCCTGGGTCAGAAAGATCCCCTGGAGTAGGAAACGGCAACCGACTCCAGTATTCTTGCCTGGAGAACTCCATGGACAGAGGAGTCTGGCAGGCTACAGTCCATGGGGTTGCAAAGATTCGGACACAACTTAGCGGCTAAACCACCACCACCACCACCTCTCTCTGACCTCCCTTTGCCATCTGCCTCCCATCTCCCTGAGCTCAGCCACCCCCATCTTTCCTCACACATCTTAAACCCACCGAGCTCCTTCCTGCCTCAGAAACTGACATTGCACTGGATCTTTCTGCCTGGAATGCTCTGCCTGTGGGTGCTGGATATGGTTTCATGGTCCAGGTCTAAAGTCAAATGCCACCACCTCCCCAAGAGACCCTCTGTGACAATCTCAGCCAGAGACATCTGACTTCATCGCCCCTAGTTCCCCCTTTCCATTTCACCTACTTTATCTTCTTTAAAGCGCTGATTAGTCCCCCTATCAGACATTATTTTGTTTACATAGAATTTTGCTTAATTTGATGTCTTCCTTAAGACTGTAGCTTTCAAAAGGACAGAGACTGTAGCTGTGTGTTCCTCGGCCATACAACCATGCCTGGTACTCAGTTCAACAGACATCTGATGGCTGAATAAATGATACCATCCCTAGGTTTGGAAAACATGCTCACCCTATATGCCACCAGCCCTTGAAACCCTTTATTCCTACCTGCTTGTTGTGTATTTTAATTTTAAAGGGGCTGAGAGGTGTTGGAAGCCTGCCCTTAATAAGGTGCCAGCAATATTACTCAGATCAAAATTTACTCAAAAGCCTGACTTGTGAGGGTTTCCCTGGTTGCTTTTGGCGTGGAGGTAGAGTGAGCAACCACACAGGTTTGCCTGGGACTACAGGATTTTCTGGGATGTGGGACTTTCAGTGTTAAAACTGGGATGCATCCATGTGGGCTAACTTGCTTTAGTCATGTCTCTTTGCACTCTTTGCAGCCCTATGGACCACGGCCTGCTAGGCTTCTCTGTCCATGGGATTCTTCAGACAAGAATACTGGAGTGGGTTGTTATGCCCTCTTCCTGGGCATCTTCCAGACTCCGGGATCAAACCTGAGTCTCTTTACCACTAGTGCCACCTGGGAAGCCCCAAACTGGGGCAGTCCCAGGCAAAACATTAGGGTTGGCTATCCTAAGGAGAGCAGACCAGCTAACCTGGCAACCCAGCTTTTTGAAAAACGTACTTCTTTTGTCTCACTGGGTCTTAGTTGCTGCTCATAGGCTTTCTCCAGTTGCAATGTGTGGACTTCCCATGGAAATGGCTTCTGCTTGTTGCAGAGCACAGGCTCTAGGCATGCGGGCTCAGTAGTTGTGGCCTCGTGGCATGTGGAGTCTTCCAGGACCAGGAATTAAACCCATGTCTCCTGCATCGGCAGGTGGATTCTTAAGCACTGGACCATCAGGGAAGTCCCACAGCCCAACCTTTAACCATTGCTTTGTCTTTCTGCTTCATCTTAACCACGAATCAAGCATAGTAGAAACACTGTAGGTTTAGGTTTAAATCGTGGCCTTAGGCAAATCATGTAAAGAGACTCAGTTTTGTTTAAGTGGGGGAGGAATCATCTTCACCTTACAGGGCGAGTGTGAAGACCCCTAAGAAGCGCCTGCGTGGAGCCCACCACTGGCTTATCACTGGGTGCGCGTTGGCCCTCAGTGAGCGTTGCTGCTTTGCTCTTGCGCCTTCTGTGTAACACTGAAGCTTCCCAAGCAGCAAATGATGACTGTTCTATTTTAAACTCTCCGATATTTCTGGGAACCAAGGAGTCTTGTAAGTCATTCGACTACACACAAAGCCCTGGAAATTCTCATTGGCGAATCAAGAAGAAGGCCTTTAACTTTCCATCAGAGCCTCCTTTTAAAAATAGCTGACAAATTTGACTTATTTTTCAGGGCAACGGTAGGATTTTTGCTGAGGGGGTTTGTGACTCTTCTGGAGATGATTGTTAACAAGGCAAATAAGAAGTATCTGGTGTGGGAGAGGGTTTAGACTTGCCTCAGGCAGATGCTTCAATGAGAGCAACGTCTTCTGCGTGGACCATCTCTCTCTGGCCTCTGCCTGCACCTCCAGCCCCATCATGACCTATGTCTCCATCACTCTCTGCCTTCTAGGCATGCAGCCCTCCTTTTAGTGCTGGGACTCCTGTCCCTGCTGCCACAGGACCTTTGCACATGCTGCCCTCTCTGACTGCTTCACTATTCTCTCTAGTCTAAAACAAGTTAGCTGTTACCTGTTCATCCAAATAGCTCCTCCTTGGGGGAAACATTCCCCAATACCTCCACATCAAATCCTTTTACCCTCTGCTACTAAAGTGTCCCAGTGATCACAGCTACAAGTTCCCATCTATGTCTCATTGCTACGTTAGTAGCCCTCCCTGCAATTTGGCCATCTTCACTATTATAGCTCACACCTGTAGAATTCCTTTTCTGTGTTCAGCACTGTTCTAAGCATTTGTACTCATATTAGTTTGTGGAATCCACACAATGACCTCATGAGTTTGGTACTATGATTGTGCCCATTATACAGATGAGGACACTGAGCCACCTTGAAAGTAAGAGATTTAAGATCATGCTGCCAGTAAGTAGAACTAGAACTAGGATTAGAACTCAAGGACCCATGTTCTAGAATCTGTGCTTGTAACCCCTGGTCTTTTCTGTTTTCTTTAGGCAGTGACCACATTGATTTTTGCTGCTCACCGTCTCTCTAAATCTAGCGCAAGATAAGCTCCACCTAAGTATTTTGGGGATGAATGAATGAATGAATATTTCTCTAAGTCTGTGCCCTGAAGCCTCTATTTCCTTATTCTCTGTTTTGAAAAGTATTTATTTATTTATTTGGTTGCACCAGGTTTTAGTTGTGACATGTGAGATCTAGTTCCCTAACCAGGAATTGAGCCCAGGCCTCCTGCACTGGGAGCACAGAATCTTAGCCACTGGACCACTAGGGAAATCCTTCATTATTCTTTTTTAAACTGGAGTATAATTGCTTTGCAATGTTGTATTAGTTTCTGCTGTACAACAACATGAATCAGCTCTCAGTTTCCTATTTCCTTAACCTTGGTGCTGGCCACAGGAAGGTCCCTAGACTCCCAGCTTGAATCCCAGTCACCTGGGAACTGTAATGTGATTTGGTGGGACCCACTGAAAAACAAGGCAGCATCCCACTCTGATTTACAATAGCTGAGCAGATGCTAAATTCACCCTCTACGTCCACCCACCTGCTTCCTTCGCAGAACTCTAGAGGCCAGGCACCAACCTGGAGAAACACTAAGATACATTCTTGGGTAGCAGAGAAGTCTGTGGAATCACCGAGGGTGCAGCAGGGTTGACATTCTGCTATTCATGATTCAACCAAAGTGTTTTTAGAAAAACCTTTCCTTTGGGCTCAGCTGAGACTGGCTGAAAAACTACCACATGTCCTTGGTGAGAACCCATGAGCCCTTGGTGGACGGAGGCCTCGGGGACTGCCATCTAGACCTATGGACTCTGGCGGATGCCATATGCAACACGTGGTTTTCACGATGCTTGGGACCCTGATGTTCTTACTGGATTTCAGCTCTAGCTTCCTCGGTAGACTGTGAATTCTAGGAGAGCATGGACTCCCCAGGACACCACTTGGGGTCTGACACATAGCAGGAGCCCTGGAAATATCAGCAGAGTGGATGCATGAGAGATAGGGGTCATTTGCTTGGATAGACTGAACTGTGGAATGCTTTACCCTGGGGCAGAAGAAGAGGAGGAAATCCTGCATGCATCACTTAGTACTAAATGGCATCAAGTGTGCTGGGGATGTTCACTTTGTTTGGAGAAGCGTTGGCAGGAGAAGTGCATTTTTCCAGGGTGGAGGCAAACCAGACTTCATCTACACGGAAGGGTCCAATCACTGAATAGGGGCTGAACACAAGGAAATGAAAACCCACTGTCTGAATCCACCTCTCTTGGTAATGGGATCTGCGTTGGTCCATCTATGTTGGAGTCACCCTGGACATCAAGGTCAGATATGTAGACTGCCGTTAGAGCTGGAGAAGGACTCCTACAATGGATAAGACTAGGTCACCATCAGTTATGCGATGGTGAATTTAAGGGTGACAGCAAGCACACTCTGCAATCTGATTGCCCGAGTTCAATTCCAGGGTCTGCTCCTTAATGAGCTCTATGGTCTTAGCTAAGTGACTGCTTTTTTCCTCTCAGTGAGATGTGCCTCCCTCTTCATAGTGCTCTGCTGAGGACCAAATGAATCAGGACACACAGAATGCTCAGAAGATTGCTGAGCACAGCATGAGTGCTATAGAGGCATCAATTTATTAGGATGGGGAAGGGGTAAGTTTCTTTTTAGGGGCTGGTTAAGCCTCCAGTATTATCAGGAAGAAGTGGCAGAAAGTATTATAGACACAGGAGGTTTGAGGAGACAGTGAGTCTGGCAGGTTTGTACCTTTGCATGTTTAGGGTAAAGACTGGCTCTGGGACTCATTAGCTGTGAGGCTTGTTGCTGTTCAGTTGCTCAGTCATTTCTGACTCTGTGACCTCAAGGACTGCAGCACACCAGGCTTCTCTGTCCTTCACCATCTCCCGTAATTTGCTCGAACTCATGTCCATTGAGTCAGTGATGTCATCCAACCATCTTAGCCTCTGTTGTCCCCTTCTCCTCCTGCCTCCAGTCTTTCCTGGCATCAAGGTCTTTTCCAATGAGTCAGTTCTTCGCATCAGGTGGCTGAAGTATTGGAGCTTCAGCTTCAGCATCAGTCCTTTCAGTGAATATTCAGGAGTGATTTCCTTTAGGACTGGCTGGTTGGATCTCCTTGCAGTCCAAGGGACCCTCAAGAGTCTTCTCCAACACCACAGTTCAAAAGCATCAGTTCTTTGGTGCTCAGCTTTCATTATAGTCCAACTCTCACATCCATACGTGACTACTGGAAAAACCATAGCTTTGACTAGACAGAGTTTTGTTGGCAAAATAATGTCTCTGCTTTTTAATATAATGTCCAGGTTGGTCATAGCTTTTCTTTCAAGGATCAAGTGTCTTTTAATTTCATGGCTGCAGTCACCATCTGCAGTGATTTTGGAGCTCAAGAAAATAGTCTGTCGCTGTTTCTATGGGGCTGGAGAAGGCAATGGCACCCCACTCCAGTACCCTTACCTGGAAAATCCCATGGGCGGAGGAGCCTGGTAGGCTGCAGTCCATGGGGTCGCAGAGTCGGACACGACTGAGCGACTTCACTTTCACTTTTCACTTTCATGCACTGGAGAAGGGAATGGCAACCCACTCCAGTGTTCTTGCCTGGAGAATCCCAGGGATAGGGAGCCTGGTGGGCTGCTGTCTATGGGGTCGCACAGATTCGGACACAACTGAAGTGACTTGGCAGCAGTAGCCGCAAAGGCGAAAATGGCCTTGATGCAGTGGCCCTGCCAGCAGAGGGCGCTACTGAGTATGAGTATATGATGTAATCCAGGCTGGGACTGGATAACATCAGCCCCAGATGTTAACTCAGCTGAGGTTGCCAGAGTGCCCACCCAGCTGCCCTGGCTTTGTAGGAGGCAAACTGCTAGGCATGGACTCCCATGTATGGAAGGTGGCTGGCAGGGATCTCCGATTCCCTGTATACTGCTTATTAAAAATGCTGACTACTGGGGCTCATCACAGACCAGAGAATCAGAGTTTGGGGAGCAAAAGCCTGGGAAACTGCATTTTGAATCCACTCCCAAGGGGATCTGATGCATTATACTGTTTGAGAACTTACTCTAGCAGGTCATTCTTAACCAAGAGTGCACCTCAAAATTGCCTCAGGTGTAATCTTAGAGCATTTGACCAAAGTATGTGTGGGCTGTGTGTTTGCGGATGAACATTTGAGAATGTGTGTCTGTGTGTGCTTTTTGCATGCATCAATGAGACATTCTGATGAGGTCGTGTAACAAGTTGAATTATGTGTGTGTGTGCGTGCTCTGTCGTGCCCGACTCTGCAGCCCCAGGGATTGTAACCCACCAGGCTCCTCAGCCCACGGAATTTTTCAGGCAAGAATACTGGAGTTGTCATTTCCTCTTCCAGCGGATCTTCCCAGCCCAAGGACTGAACCCCAGCTGAATTGTGTCTCCCCTAAATGTATAAGTTGAAGTCCCAGGACCTCAGAATGTGACTTTATTCAAACATGGGCTCCTGACAGAGGCAGTCAAGTTAAACTGAGGTTGTAGGGGTAGGCCCTACTCCAATATGACTGATGTCCTCATTAAAGGGGACATTTGCACAAAGAGATACACGGGGTCAGGGGAGAGAGAGGGAGGGAAAGGATGATGTAAAGAGACACGGGGAGGAGATGGCCATCTCTGAGACAAGGAGAGAGACTGGGAGTGCATCCTTCCCTCACGGCCCCAGACGGGACCAGCCCTGCTGACACCTTGGTTTTGTGAGAGAATGAAGCTAAGCCCCCAGTCTCTGGTACTTGGTTAGCACACCCTAGGAAACCAGCGCAGGAGTGACTACTATTATTATCCCCATTTTACAGGTGAGTAACTGGAATTCGGGAAGCTGATTCTCCCCATGAAAAGCATCCAGGTTTCTCCCTCCCCTCCTTCCTTGGCCAGGTGCTGTTAGTGAGGGCGGTGATGGTGAGGACTGTGCTCTCCCTGGGGAGCATGTCTACCTTTGGAAGAAACAGACGAGGTTGAAGTCTCCTGTCTTCATCTGGTTAACTGGAGGCATAAAACTGTTTTGTTTTTTTTGTTTGTTTGTTTTTTTGTTTTTTGTTTTTAGTGAATTTTTAAAAATAGAAGGATAATTGTTTTACAATATCGGTTTCATTTCTGCCATACATCAACATGATTTAGCCATCAGTTCAGTTCAGTTGCTCAGTCGTGTCCAACTCTTTATGACCCCATGAATTGCAGCACTCCAGGCCTCCCTGTCCATCACCAACTCCCAGAGTTCACCCAAACTCATGTCCATTGAGTCAGTGATGCCATCCAGCCATCTCATCCTCGGTCATCCCCTTTCTTCCTGCCCCCAATCCCTCCCAGCATCAGTCTTTTCCAATGAGTCAACTCTTCGGGTGAGGTTGCCGAAATACTGGAGTTTCAGCTTTAGCATCATTCCTTCCAAAGAAATCCCAGGGCTGATCTCCTTCAGAATGGACTGGTTGGATCTCCTTGCAGTCCAAGGGACTCTCAAGAGTCTTCTCCAACACCACAGTTCAAAAGCATCAATTCTTCGGCACTCAGCTTTCTTCACAGTCCAACTCTCACATCCATAAGTGACCATTGGAAAAACCATAGCCTTGACTAGACAGACCTTTGTTGGCAAAGTAATGTCTCTGCTTTTGAATATGCTGTCTAGGTTGGTCATTGGTCATAACTTTTCTTCAAAGAAGTAAACGTCTTTTACTTTCATGGCTGCAGTCACCATCTGCAGTGATTTTGGTGCCCAAAAAAATAAACTCTGACACTGTTTCCCCATCTATTTCCCTTGGAGTGATGGGACCAGATGCCATGATCTTCATTTTCTGAATGGTGAGCTTGAAGCCAACTTTTTCACTCTCCTCTTTCACTTTCATCAAGGGCTTTTAGTTCCTCTTCACTTTCTGCCATAAGGGTGCTGTCATCTGCATATCTGAGGTTATTCATATTTCTCCCAGCAATCTTCATTCCAGCTTGTGCTTCTTCCAGTCTAGCATTCCTCATGATGTACTCTGCATAGAAGTTAAATAAGCAGGATGACAGTATACAGCCTTGACATACTCCTTTTACTATTTGGAACCAGTCTGTTGTTGCATGTCCAGTTCTAACTGTTGCTTCCTGACCTGCATACAGGTTGCTCAAGAGACAGGTCAGGTGGTCTGGTATGCCCATCTCTTTCAGAATTTTCCACAGTTTACTGGGATCTGCACAGTCAAAGGCTTTGGCATAGTCAATAAAGCAGAAATAGATGTTTTTCTGGAACTCTCATGCTTTCTCCATGATCCAGCGGATGTTGGCAATTTGATCTCTGGTTCCTCTGCCTTTTCTAAAACCAGCTTGAACATCTGGAAGTTCACAGTTCATGTATTGCTGAAGCCTGGCCTGGAGAATTTTGAGTATTACTTCACTAGCATGTGAAATGAGTGCAATTGTGTGATAGATGTGCATATATCCTCTCCCTCTTTAACCTCCCTCCTACCTCCCACCATTTCTTACCCCTCTAGGTTGTTACAGAGCCCCGGTTTGAGTTCCCTGAGTTCCTTTTTATGACTGAGTAGTATTCCACTGTACATGTGTACCACAGCTTCTTTATCCATTCATCTGTCAGTGGACATCTAGGTTGCTTCCATGTCCTAGTTATTGCAAATAGCGTTGCAGTGAACATTAGGGCACACGTGTCTTTTTAAAGTACAGTTCAGTTCAGTTCAGTTCAGTCGCTCAAGTGTGTCCAACTCTGTGTGACCCCATGAATCGCAGGATGCCAGGCCTCCCTGTTCATTACCATCTCTCGGAGTTCACTCAGACTCATGTCCATCGAGTCCGTGATGGCATCCAGCCATCTCATCCTCAGTTGTCCCCTTCTCCTTCTGCCCCCAATCACTCCCAGCATCAGAGTCTTTTCCAATGAGTCAGCTCTTTGCATGAGGTGGCCAAAGTACTGGAGTTTCAGCTTTAGCATCATTCCTTCCAAAGAAATCCCAGGGTTGATCTCCTTCCAGAATGGACTGGTTGGATCTCCTTGCAGTCCAAGGGACTCTCAAGAGTCTTCTCCAACACCACAGTTCAAAAGCATCAATTCTTCAGCACTCAGCCTCCTTCACAGTCCAACTCTCACATCCATACATGACCACAGGAAAAACCATAGCCTTGACTAGATGGACCTTAGTCGGCAAAGTAATGTCTCTGCTTTTGAATATAATATCTAGGTAATGTTGTGTTAATTTATGTTCTACCGCAAAGTGACTCACTTATGTTGTTCAGTCATTGAATTAGGTCTGCTTGTTTGTGTCCCCATGGACTGCAGCATGCCGGGCTCCTTTGTTCTCTACTGTCTCCTAGAGTTTGCTCAAATTTATTATAACTAACACCCCCAAAAGATGTCTTTTTCACTATAGGGGACTGGAATGCTAAAGTAGGAAGTCAAGAAACACCTGGAGTAACAGGCAAATTTGGCCTTGGAATGTGGAATGAAGCAGGGCAAAGACTAATAGAGTTTTGCCAAGAAAATGCACTGGTCATAGCAAACACCCTCTTCCAACAACACAAGAGAAGACTCTACACATGGACATCACCAGATGGTCAACACCGAAATCAGATTGATTATATTCTATGCAGCCAAAGGTGGAGAAGCTGTATACAGTCAACAAAAACAAGACCAGGAGCTGACTATGGCTCAGATCATGAACTCCTTATTACCAAATTCAGACTTAAATTGAAGAAAGTAGGGCAAACCGCTAGACCATTCAGGTATGACCTAAATCAAACCCTTTATGATTATACAGTGGAAGTGAGAAATAGATTTAAGGGCCTAGATCTGATAGATAGAGTGCCTGATGAACTATGGAATGAGGTTCGTGACATTGTACAGGAGACAGGGATCAAGACCATCTCCATGGAAAAGAAATGCAAAAAAGCAAAATATGCTGTCTGGGGAGGCCTTACAAATAGCTGTGAAAAGAAGAGAGGCAAAAGCAAAGGAGAAAAAGGAAGATATAAGCATCTGAATGCAGAGTTCCAAAGAACAGCAAGGAGAGATAAGAAAGCCTTCTTAGTGATCAATGCAAAGAAATAGAGGAAAACAACAGAATGGGAAAGACTAGAGATCTCTTCAAGAAATTAGAGATACCAAGGGAACATTTCATGCAAAGATGGGCTCGATAAAGGACAGAAATGGTATGGACCTAACAGAAGCAGAAGATATTAAGAAAAGGTGGCAAGAATACATGGGAGAACTGTACAAAAAGATCTTCACGACCCAGATAATCCTGATGATGTGATCACTCATCTAGAGCCAGACATCTTGGAATGTGAAGTCAAGTAGGCCTTAGAAAGCATCACTATGAACAAAGCTAGTGGAGGTGATGGAATTCCAGTTGAGCTGTTTCAAATCCTAAAAGATGATGCTGTGAAAGTGTTGCACTCAATATGCCAGCAAATTTGGAAAACTCAGCAGTGGCCACAGGACTGGAAAAGGTCAGTTGTCATTCCAACCCCAAGGAAAGGCAATACCAAAGAATGCTCAAACTACCACACTATTGCACTCATCTCACATGCTAGTAAAGTAATGCTCAAAATTCTCCAAGCCAGGCTTCAGCAATACATGAACCATGAACTTCCTGATGTTCAAGCTGGTTTTAGAAAAGGCAGAGGAACCAGAGATCAAATTGCCAACATCCACTGTATCATGGGAAAAGCAAGAGAGTTCCAGAAAAACATCTATTTCTGCTTTATTGACTATCCCAAAGCCTTTGACAGTGCAGATCCCAGTAAACTGTGGAAAATTCTGAAAGAGATGGGCATACCAGACCACCTGACCTGTCTCTTGAGAAACCTGTATGCAGGTCAGGAAGCAACAGTTAGAACTGGACATGGAACAACAGACTGGTTCAAATAGGAAAAGGAGTATGTCAAGGCTGTATATTGTCACCCTCCTTATTTAACTTCTATGCAGAGTACATCATGAGGAATGCTGGACTGAAAGAAGCACAAGCTGGAATCAAGGTTGCTAGGAGAAATATCAATAACTTCAGATATGCAGATGACACCACCCTTATGGCAGAAAGTGAAGAGGAGCAAAAGCCTCTTGATGAAAGTGAAAGAGGAGTGTGAAAAAGTTGGCTTAAAGCTCATCATTCAGAAAACGAAGATCATGGCATCGGGTCCCATCACTTCATGGGAAATAGATGGGGAAACAGTGGAAATACTGTCAAACTTTGTTTTTTTGGGGGGCTCCAAAATCACTGCAGATGGTGACTGTAGCCATGAAATTAGAAGACGCTGACTCCTTGGAAGAAAAGTTATGACCAACCTAGATAGTGTATTCAAAAGCAGAGACATTACTTTGCCGACTAAGGTCCATCTAGTCAAGGCTATGGTTTTTCCTGTGGTCATGTATGGATGTGAGAGTTGGACTGTGAAGAAGGCTGAGTGCTGAAGAATTGATGCTTTTGAACTGTGGTGTTGGAGAAGACTCTTGAGAGTCCCTTGGACTGCAAGGAGATCCAACCAGTCCATTCTGAAGGAGATCGGCCCTGGGATTTCTTTGGAAGGACTGATGCTAAAGCTGAAACTCCCGTACTTTGGCCACTTCATGGGAAGATTTGATTCGTTGGAAAAGACTCTGATGCTGGGAGGGATTAGGGGCAGGAGGAGAAGGGGACGACAGAGGATGAGATGGCTGGATGGCATCACGGACTCGATGGACATGAATCTGTGTGAACTCCGAGAGATGGTGATTCACAGGGAGGCCTGGCGTGCTGCGATTCATGGAATCGCAAAGAGTCGGACACGTTGAGTGACTGAATTGAACTGAACTGAACTGGTCAGTGATGCTACAATATCTTATATTTCAGAATTCTTTTCCATTTATCACAAGATATTGGAAACAGTTCCCTGTGTATACAGTACGACCTTGTTTATCCATTCTGTATAGTTGCATCTTCTGATATCAAACTCCCAAGCCATCCCTCCCCCACCTACTCCCCCCTTGGCAACCATGAGTCTGTTCTCCATATTTGTGAGTCTGTTTCTGTTTTGTAGGTAAGTTCACTCTCTCATATTCTAGATTCCACATGTAAGGATGGTGTTCGATATTTACCTTTGTCCGATTTGCTTCGCTTCTTATGATCATCTCTAGGTCCATCCATGTAGCTGCAAATGGCATTGGTTCCTTCTTTTTATGACTGAGTAGTGTTGTATATACCTCTTGTATGTGTACCACATTTTCTTTAGCCATTCATCACAAGACAGTTCTTTTAACATCTCTCTGGGCCCCGGTTTTCTTCTCTGAGAAGTGTGGAGGGTGAAGCTGATCTTAAAGTGTGTGTTGTGTATGTATGCTCAGATGCTCATTCATGTCTGACTCTTTTGCAACCCCATGGTCTGTAGCTCACCAGGCTCCTCTGTCCATAGGATTCTCCAGGCAAAAATCCCGGAGTGGATTGCCATTTCCTCCTCCAGGGCATCTTCCCAATCCAGGGATCAAACCCATGTCTCCTGCACTGGCAGGCAGATTCTTTACCACCATGCCACCTGAGAAGCCCAAAGCTGATCATAGAAGGTGATGATAAAGACCGGAAGGAATAATGCCTGGAGACAGCCTGGAGTAGCGCTGGGCATAACAGCACTCCCAGCCCATGGCACCTGCTGCCACTTGAATCAGATGGTGTCCCTTCAAGTCAAGGTGCATGGGATGGCGGACAGGAACCTTTGCTTCCCAGTGTTCTCATCTCCATTGAGACCAGTGGAACTGGCAGGTAGGAGAAGCAGGGTTTGATTATTCCCCTGCCCCTTGGAAACTCATCTCCTTAAACATAGTAAACAGCAGGGATGCTCCTTCAGGCCGTCTGCATGGGACCTGCTAGCAAGACGCACTAGAACAGGCTTCCGAAGCCTTTGCATATCCTCTGCGCTCCAGCCAGAAACATAAATATGCCTCACACACAGCGTTAAAAGAATCGTTCTGCTGCCTACACAGATGTCAAAATAATAACAGGATGATGCCAGGCAAGGAAACATTTCAGATGACTCTTCCCCCATCTAGAGTTATATAATACATTTTTGGGGGTTGTTATTGTTGTTAAGGGAAGTAACCTGAACATTGGTGAGGTTCAAGGTCTAAGACTGTCGGATATAGGCAAAGCCTTTGATCTGAGTGGATTTATGCACTTCCTGCTTTAAGGGGAGCATGAATATGAGGTCACTTTGGATGATTCTCTGGGAACAGATGAGATGCTGCTGGACTGGGACCTAATGGTTTGGTTGTGTTGACTTGGTACATTTATCGAGCACTTACTGTGTGCCAGCCACTGGGCTCAGTGCTGAGGGGAGACTGGAAGGAGCAAGCTGCCCTTTGGAGCTTGCAATCCTTTGGGGAGAGGCAATCTCAAACTAAGTAACAGGCCAAAACGTAAACAGTTGCAAAGTGTGATTTCTCCTGTAAAGGAAACAAACAAGAGGCTGAGAGAGTGAGACATGAGGTGATGGGAAGATTTCTCCAAGAATGGAGCATTTAAGCCAAGACTCAAAGGACAGAAAAGATGGAGCCATTTAATAGTGGAAAGTTGAAAGTGTTGGTCGCTCAGTCCTGTCTGGCTCTTTGCCACCCCATGGACTGTAGCCCACCAGGCTCCTCTGGCCATGGGATTCTCCAGGCAGGAATACTGGAGTGGGTAGCCATTCCCTTCTGCAGGGGTGATTCCTAACCCAGGGATTAAACTCACGTCTCCTGCATTACAGGTGGATTCTATACAGTCTGTGCCACCAGCCCAAACAGAAGGATCCATGTAAGGTCCTTCAGGCTGGAAAGAGCTCCATACCACTGAGGAAGGAAGAGAGAGGAAAATGAGGCTAGAGGCAGAGGGGAAGTAGGAAATGGTGGCAGCTAAGTGTCCAGTTAAGTGATTATTTTTAGTATTTGATGATTGTTGTTACCCCAAATCTGTTATGGCTAGGGTGGCTAAATAAAATACAGTGTGCCCAGATATAGTCGAATTTCAAATAAGCAGCAGACAACTCTTAGTGTAAGTAGGTCCCAAATATTGCATGGAATTTATACTAAAACTGATTTATTTAGTTTTGTTTATCTGGATTTCAAATTTAACTGGGCATCTTTTTATTTGCTGAATCAGCAGCCCTAACTGGGGTGATCAGCTAACTCCCTGCAGACGGGGAAGATAGCGCAGTGTTGAGAGAAATCTCGTGGGCAAAGATGGTGATTTGTTTTGGCCCTGGAAGTTCTGTGGCACAGAGCAGGAACTGTGGCGAGGCACAGTGGCCCATGCTGTGTGACCCAGAGCAGGTTGCCTAGCCTCTCTGTGTCACAGCTGCCGCAGCTTAAAAATAGATTCCAAGTGAGGTCTGTAGCACCTCACCTGGTTTTACTGAGGCTTCATTTGCAGAATGTTTGCCCAAGTGCTGTGAAAAGTACTAGGATTTTTATTATTTGAGGGTATGAGTTATCATACCTGAGCCCCTGACATCAATTGGTTGCTTAGGAGTTTCCTGGACAAGGTTGAAGAGGGTATTACTGCTTATTTCTTAACCACACGCTCTACTTTGGCTTGGCACAACACAGTTACTCACTCTGTCTTTATTTTAAATGTTGACATGGTTTCGTCACAGATTTTTTTGAATTAACTTTTAAAATTATTGCATTAAAATATATATATCTTGATGACTCAGTTTTTGGTGCCCGCCTCTTATATTTTACATGTAAGGAAAGGGCTCACTCGCTTTCACCTTAGTCTTGCTCTTTTTTCTTTTGGCTGCACCATGAAGTCTGAGGGGCCTCAGTTCCCCAGCCAGGGATGGAACCAATGCCCCCTGCTTTGGCAGTGCGGAGTCTTAACCACTGGGCCACCAGGAAGTTCCCAGTCCTGATTTCTTAGGGAGAGACTGACAGTATCATGAGCCAGACACACTTGCTGTGCTTCCAGACCCACGGCTTACTGGCAGGGTGACTCTCAGTGCCTTAGTGTCTCATGGTGCCTTAGTTTCCCTATCTGTAAAATGGGTTTCATAAAAGCACGAGTCTCAACGTTGGTTGTAACTTTAACTGAGGGAAAAAAGTTCATGTCAAGTGCTTAGGGCAGTGCCTGGCATTTACAAAATGTTCAAAACACCTCACCATTCCTGTTAGAGCCTCAGTTTCCTCATCTGTAAAGTGAGGACCACACCAGCTTCTATCTCAGTGATGTCTTATGGTGAATCCATGAGACGATTATGCAGAATGTCTGCGTGCCAGGATCGTTCAGCATCCTCTCCTGTCTTTACACTGGGAAAGCAGCTTATTTTTATGTATTGGGCCTTTTTATTTACTTCTTGCCACTTTCCAGCAGGGATGGGGGTGGTGGCTTCTCATCAGGGGCACAGAGGTGGTAGAGACTGACAGAGATGTGGACAGTGGGGAGCCTGAAGCTAAGGCCAGTGCAAATGCGCCAACTCGGAGAGTGGGTGTGCTGACCGTGACCCTGAAAAATCAAGCCTGGAGCATCCTGGCCTCAGGAAAATGCAGGTGTTTCCCCAGCACCACTTTTTGGACAGCCCCCACCCATTTCTGAGCTTGGCTCGGCCTGTGTCTCTGACCCACTGCCCCCCCACCATGCCCCCTAGCCTTGCCTGGTGCTCTTGAGGCTTCCTGGCTGAGGCAGGCTCTGATTGGCTTTCCTCCACCTCGGTTTGGATCCAAGCCTTCACTGTGGCCCCATTTTCTGTATTTTACCTGTTAACTGTCAATTTCTGCTGCTGAGAGCTGAGACTCAAAGAGGTGTCATGGCAGGTCACCGTCACTCACGTGTGTGCATGTGCTGAGTCACTTCCTTTGTGTCTGACTCTGTGCGACCCTATGGACTGTAGCCCTCCTGGCTCCCTCTGTGCATGGGCATTCTCTAGGCAACAATACCGGAGTGGGTTGCCATGCCCTCCTCCAGGGATCTTCCCAGCCCAGGTGTTGAACCTGCGTCTCTTACATCTACCTGCATTGGCAGGCGGGTTCTTTGCCACTAGTGCCACCACTCATTTAGTTGACAGGTATTTGTTGAGCACCTACTATGTCCTGGGCACTTCTGCAGATGCTGAAGTTTCAGCAGGAAATGAACAGAGACAGGTCCTTACAGTTAGGAAGTTTACCCTTCTTGTCTTCCCATTGTGATAGCCAGTGAAAAACAAGAGAACAAAGGATTGAGTGAGCTGTGATGGGGTAGAAAGTAACCAGGGTCAAGGGGGAGGGTGATGGGGAGGAGGTACCCAGGAGAGGGGCAGTCTCACCAAGGTGTGATGTTTGAGTTCAGACCTGATGGACCACGTACTCCATCCACCCTCGAGCTCTGCATCTTCATTTGCTTGATGGGGACAAAGCCTGCCTCTCACTCAGGAGGATGGTGAGAAGTGGACATCAGGCAAGGCTTAGTCTCCTTGCCTTAATGGGATCAGTCTGGCCTTAGCCTAAGAGATCGTGCCTTTATCTCCCCTGGGTTTCCTAGACTGTGGACCTCATTTAACAAGGATGCCAGTCACACCTGTGCCTCATTCCTTTGTGTGCTTCTCCTGGTCCTCTGCACCTTGACAATGAGCACACGTTATTGGTGCTGGTCTTCTCTCCCTCTCTCTCTATCCCTTCCTCAGCCTCTCTCTCCCCCTCCTCTTCTCTCTTCCCTCGTTTTCTTTCTCTTTCTCTCTCTTCTCTCCGTCATGCTGGTTGGACCCCAGTCAGGATACCAGCTCATCCTTAGGGTCAGCTGGATGTACATATAAACAAGAAATTTGGGGAGAGAAGAGGACAGAGTTCAAGGTCAAAACTGCGTCCAGGGCTCCAACTGAAACTAACGCTGTTCACATGGAAAAGACACGTTTATTCAGGCACCTAATGTAAAAATGGTAACTTCAAGCATCCAAGTGGCCTTTTACTCATTTCTAGCTCTCAGGTGAGATTTTTTTCTCTTTTTAAATGCTTTTTAATGTTCTTTGCCTACTTTGACAATTCTGTTGCTATGGAAGAAGGTTAGAAGGCTTGCCATGTTTTTCCACACCATGGCTCTTCTGTAGAAAGGAACAGAGAAAGGAAAATAAGTTTCAGAACCAAGGTGTTAAGTCCTTTGAATTCTGCAAGAAAGGCAGAAGCAGCGACTGTTGTCTGGAGCTCCCAGAATCTCTGCTTGTCAGGATGACTTGGCAAGTCTTTCATCACTCTGAACTAGACCTTGGCAATGCACTGACTGCCACAGCTCAGTCTGTGTGTAGGCCTCGGTCTTGTGTACCCGTGGTGCGTGAACGGTCTTTTGTGCCAGGGTCTGTTGATAATTCATCCTAGTAGCCTGGCCTCATGAAAAGGTGTGGGCTTGTAAAAGACCCGTGTTTAAATTCCAATCCTGCAACCTGCTACTCAAAGGGGCTTCTCTGATCTGTCTAGTCAAAGCAGCCCCCTCGATTAGACTCTGTCCCTCACTGAGGAGGGCTGATCACTATCCTCTGTTTCCCCGTCTCCCAGGGACAAGGCAGGATCACTCTTTTCCTTCTATTTTAATACAAGTTCAGAGTGGCTCTATGACTTCATTTAGCCAATGAAATGTGAACAGAAGTGACAGGTGTCACTTCTTGGGTGAAGCTTTAAGGGCCAGTGTGTAATTTTCCATGTCCTTGTCCCCTGTCTGTGGAGATGGAATATGCTGGAATATGCTGAGAGGAAGCCTCCAACATGGTCCCCAAGGGACTAGGGTAAATATATTTCTCTTTTTGCCTGCATTTCGCATGGGGTGTGAATGAGGGCTGGACCAGCCATTGAGATGTAGGGCTTGCTTGTTACTGCAGCATACCTTAATGGATCCTGACATATATGATATCACCTTAAACTATTCTCTTTTTTTTTTCTCTATAGCACTTACTAATCACCATCATCATGCTTATTTTTGTTTTGCATATTTCTTTATTTTATGCCTGTTTTCTCTAAACTAGAAACTCCCTTAGAACCATTTTTTTGTGGTTGATTATTGGTGCTCAGTGGAGTAACCCTGTTATCCTGGAGTGTGCCTAGCACATGGTAGGCACTCAGTTAATATATGTGTTGAATGACCTGACTAATAATTTGGTTAATGTGGTAAGGTCACTTCACTTCTATGAGCCTCACATTCCTTGTCCGTAAAATGGGATTATTAGTCGTATCTGCCTCATAAGGACGTGTTGAGAATTAAAGGATTGACGGTAAATGACCTTCCACCCTGCCTGGCGCATAGTCAGAGTGCAGTGAACACATGCTGTTGTTTTTGTAATGTTTGTAAATCTGGTGAACCCAAAACAGGGCCTCTGTGATAAGTTACATTTAGAAGATAAATTTCTGTTCTCCAGACCTGTGGAAGATTTTTTAGCAAAGGGATGCATTGTTACATCAGAATCCAGGGTCTTCACTCACAGAGGCTCTCGAAGCCTTGTTCCAAGTGTTTGCTTTTAGATGACAAGCTGGACTTGGAATTTGGAGAAGGTTCCTCTTCTGTATGGAACTGAAGCACCTTCAAGGCCCCCTCGAGCTTTACTTCCTCAGCTCTTTCATTTTGTTCGTTTGAGCACTTTGTCTCTTGTCTCTCTTTGTGTTTGTGTCTCTGTGTGCGTGCCTGCTCAGTCACTCTTTTTAGACCCTATGGTGTGTAGCCTGCGAGGTTCTTCTGTCCATGACATTTCCCAGGCAAGAATACTGGAATAGGTTGCCATTTCCTCCTCCAGGGGATCTTCCTGATTCAAGGATCGAACCCACGTCTCCTGTGTCTCCTGTGTTGGTGGGTAGATTCTTTACCACTGAGCCACATCTGTGTCTGTAGATGTATTTGTTGTTGTTGTTTTTCTTTCATGTGTATTTCTTTCATTATTTTTTACCTGGAGTATAATTGCTTTACAATGTTGTGTTACTTTCTGCTGTAAACAAAGTGAATCAGCAGTATGTATACATGTATCTGCTCCCTCTGGGACCACCCTCCCCTCCATCTCACCCCTTTAGGTCATCACAGAGCACGGAGCTGAGCTCCCTGTGCTATACAGCACCTGCCTACTAGCTATCTATTTTACACATGTTAGTGTATATATGCAGCAGCAGCAGCAGTGTGTATATGTTAATGCTACTGTCTCAATTCATCTCCCATCCCCCAAGCTTTAATTGCTTTGACTCTTAGGCTAAATGTTCAAATAGAAAGAAATAGCTAGTGTCTATAAGGCCTGGAAGATGATGCTGTGAAAGTGCTGCACTCAATATGCCAGCAAATTTGGAAAACTCAGCAGTGGCCACAGAACTGGAAAAGGTCAGTTTTCATTCCAATCCCAAAGAAAGGCAATACCAAAGCATGCTCAAACTACTGCACAATTGTACTCATCTCACATGCTAGTAAAGTAATGTTCAAAATTCTCCAAGCCAGGCTTCAGCAATACATGAACTGTGAACTTCCAGATGTGCAAGCTAGTTTTAGAAAAGGCAGAGGAACCAGAGATCAAATTGCCAACATCTGCTGGATCATGGAAAAAGCAAGAGAGTTCCAGAAAATCATCTATTTCTGCTTTATTGACTATGCCAAAGCCTTTGACTGTGCGGATCCCAGTAAACTGTGGAAAATTCTGAAAGAGATGGGCATACCAGACCAACCACCTGACCTGTCTCTTGAGAAACCTGTATGCAGGTCAGGAAGCAATAGTTAGAACTGGACATGGAACAACAGACTGGTTCCAAATAGGAAAAGGAGTACCTCAAGGCTGTATATTGTCACCCTGCTTATTTAACTTCTATGCAGAGTACATCATGAGAAACGCTGGGCTAGAAGAAGCACAAGTTGGAATCAAGATTGCTAGGAGAAATACGAATAACCTCAGATATGCAGATGACACCACCATTATGGCAGACAGTGAACAGGAGCTAAAAAGCCTCTTGATGAAAGTGAAAGAAGAGAGTGAAAAAGTTGGCTTAAAGCTCACCATTCAGAAAACGAAGATTATGGCATCCGGTCCCATCACTTCATGAGAAATAGATGGGGAAACAGTGGAAACAGTGTCAGACTTATCTTTTGGGCTCCAAATTCATTGCAGATGGTTACTGCAGCCATGAAATTAAAAGGCCCTTACTCCTTGGAATGAAAGTTCATTGCAGCATTGTTTATAATAGCCAGGACATGGAAGCAACCTAGATGTCCATCAGCAGATGAATGGATAAGAAAGCTGTGGTACATATACACAATGGAGTATTACTCAGCCCTTAAAAAGAATAAAGTTGACTCAGTTCTAATGAGATGGATGAAACTGGAGCCAATTATACAGAGTGAAGTAAGCCAGAAAGAAAAACACCAATACAGTATACTGACATATATATATGGAATTTAGAAAGATAGTAATGAGGACCCTGTATGTGAGACAACAAAAGAGACACAGAGGTATAGAACGGACTTTTGGCCTCAGAGGGAGAAGCTGGGATGATTTGGGAGAATGGCATTGAAACATGTATACTATCGTGTAAGAAACGAAGCGTCAGTTTATGTTCGATACAGGATACAGAATGCTTGGGGCTGGTGCATGGGGATGATCTAGAGAGATGATATGGGGTGAGAGGTGGGAGGGAGTTTCAGGATTGGGAGCTCGTGTACACCTGTGGGTGATTCATGCCAATATATGGCAAAACCAATACAGTATTGTAAAGTAGAATAAAGTAAAAATAAAATTTTTTTAAAAAAGAAAGAAAGTTATAACCAACCTAGATAGCATTTGAAAAGCAGAGACATTACTTTGCCAACAAAGGTCCATCTAGTCAAGGCTATGGGTTTTCCAGTGGTCATGTATGGATGTGAGAGTTGGACTGTGAAGAAAGCTGAGCACCGAAGAATTGATGCTTTTGAACTGTGGTGTTGGAGAAGACTCTTGAGAGTCCCTTGGACTGCAAGGAGATCCAACCAGTCCATTCTAAAGGAGATCAGCCCTGGGTGTTCTTTGGAAGGACTGATGCTAAAGCTGAAACTCCAGCATTTTGGCCACCTCATGCGAAGCATTGACTCATTGGAAAAGACTCTGATGCTGGGAGGGATTGAGGGCAGGAGGGGAAGGGAATGACAGAGGATGAGATGGCTGGATGGCATCACTGACTCGATGGAGATGAGTTTGAGTGAACTCTGGAAGTTGGTGATGAACAGGGAGGCCTGGCGTGCTGTAATTCACGGGGGTCACAAAGAGTCGGACATGACTGAGTGACTGATCTAATCTGATAAGGCCTTCACAGACAGGGGTAGTGATGCTACACAGAAAATTATACTTTGATGTCAAAACACCCAGAAGAGGTGGGATGGGGTGGGAGGTGGAGGGAGATTCAGGAGAGAGGGGACATATGTATACTTATGGCTGATGCATGTTGGTGCATGGCAGAAACCAAAACAATATTATAAAGCAATTATCCTTCACTTAAAAATAGATAAATTAAAAAAAAAACACCCAGAAGGGTTAGAGTGGGTGCTTACACTTATTTCCCCTTCAGTGATGAGTGTAGAATCTAGTCCCAGTGAAGGAGAAGGCCATAGCAGAATCTCTTCCAGCCTCTTGGCTGAGAGTAGAGTGAGCTTGTTAATAACACCCAGGTGGGCGGGGCTTATGCAGGTCCCGCAGAGCTGGGCTCTGGCTGTGGATGAATTCAAGCTGGAATCTGGATTCCATGACTTTTCAGATGCGTGACTCTGGGGCAAATGGCTTCTCCTTTCTGTGCGTTGGTTTCCTCTTCTGCTGCTCTGGGAAGAATCAGATGAGATTCTATGCCTCTCCAGCAGGGCTTACCTCCAGTCTGTTGTCTTGGTGGAAACCAGTGTGTTCTGTCTAAGAGGCAAATCTCATCGTGTGATGCCTCCCCTAAAGAAAAAAGTCTTCGGTGACTTGGCATGGCCTTCCAGGTGGAATCTGAACTCTATTCCAGCTGAGGCTCTGCCTTACCTGGCCTTCCTCCGCCTGCCCGTCTCCACCTGCACCTGCTGCCACACTAACTGCATCCAGGCTTTGTAATAGGGCTTCACGCCCTTTCTTACCTGCTCACACTCCCGCCTTGCACCCCGCGTTCCTTCCTTACACTGATTCCTCCTCACCCTTCAGAGCCCAGGCGCCGGCATTAACTAGTTATGCACAGTTTCTGCCCATCAGTTCCAGGTTGGGGCCGTTATCCTGGGGGCTGAATAACTGAGTGGTTCGGCTCCCAGCCTCTGAGATCCAGCTCCCTGGGCTTGAATCCTGGGTCCCTGACTGACAGGGGTTAGCCCTCGGATGGTGCTCTTCACCTTTCTGTGCCTCAGTGTCTCCATTCATAGTGTGGATGCTTGGACAGCACTCTTCACCTCCTTGTGACTCAGCTTTCCTCCTCCATGAAATGGGCTAGCAGCATCACTGTTGTGCGAATGACGCTGATGACGTAAGTGGTGCCTGGTCCAGAGGAGATGCTGTACACACGGTGGCGTTTTTTTCATCATTTTCCTGTTGTTTTGTGGACCTGAAAAAGAAAAAAGGTTCTTCCAAGGGGTGTGAATGCACGTGCTCACATGCACACACACACGCTCATTCTCCCTCTCTCTGTCACTAAGGGACCTTGCAGATGGTGCCTTCAAAGTGCCAAACCTTGTGTGACAGGTGGAAGTGTGTTTGCGTTTAGACGGGGAGCAGGAGTGTCTCTTTCCAGGCGGTCCTTCCATCCCATCCCAGGAGCTCCGTAAATAGATTGGTTTTGAGCCAAGGCTTTGACAAGCTTCGCAAATGCCAACAAATACTGCAGCTGGGCCTTTAGGAAGCCCAACTTTCCCTGCAACTTGCCAATGAGAAAGGGTTCTAGGGGTGTGTGTGTGTATTTTGTACACATGTATATTTTGATTTTATGTGTGCAGGTGTGTCTGTGTGTATATACGTGTACAGACATGTGAAAACAGCCAAAGAAGAGAGAGAGTCCTCTCCCTCCTCCCCTTCCACCCTTCTCCGTTTTGTCCCCCTCGGTCCCCGCCTGTGTTGCTTCATCTCCATGACTGTCCTTGTCCTCTGTCCTCCGCTGCCACTGACCCTCCTGCTGTCAGGCTGCCACCCCCCGGGTCTGTCTCTGTGCCCCTCCTTGGCGCCCCTTCGCCCAGCACCCAGTCTCTCTGGGCTGGCACAGGAGTGCTGGTTGCCTAGGCAACCACTGCAGGGTGAGCACATGTGATTGACCGGGCTGGGGCCTGACTCTGGGTTGGTAGGCAGATTTGGGGGCGAGTCTTGTCCTTGGTCCCTTTTGGGGGAAGGATAGTCTCTGGAACATGAAAGGAATCGAAGTGTGCCCTGGTGAGCAGGGCTTCCAAGCTGGGGAGGGGATTCTTGTCCTGATGAAGACTCTGAGTTGCAGAATGAGGCCACTTGAACAGATTTACAAAAAGACACGCAAGCAGCTTGGAGGGGCAGCATGGTCCATATTGGTAATTGTTCTCACCTACTTATCAGCCACTGTTTGGTAAACTCTTAAAAGAAGGGTTTTTTTTTAAATTGGATTACAGTTGCTTTACACAGTGCTGTTAGTTTCTGCTGTATAGAGAACTGAATCAGCCACACATATATCTATATCCTCTCTTTGGTTTTGGATTTCCTTCCCATTTAGGTCACCGCAGAGCACTGAGTAGGGTTCCCTGTGCTGCACAGCAGGTTCTCATCAGTTGCTTATTTTATACACAGTAGCATGTGTATGTCAACCCCAATCTCCATATATATATATAAACTCATATATATATATAAACTCATCAGTGAACCTATGAAGTAGGTGGTATGTTTCTCCCATTCTACAGATTAGGAGAGGGAGAGAAAAGTAACATGGTTAAGACTGTATGGCGGGTATTTGCAGAGCTGAGCTGTAAACCCTGATGTGTCTTGTCATTAAGAAGTCTGCATCGCCACCTTCCCTGGGGATCCTAGAGACGGGCTAGAAGGATCCGGGATCTGGGTTCACGGAGGCAGGGGAATGAGGTGCTTTTCAAGAGCCTTCCTGCCCACCCTGCCCCCATCCTTTGATCCAGGTCCCCTCTCTCTGGAGTAACCAGCCAGCCAGTCTGTGGGGCCCTGTAGGTCTTGGGAACTAGTGTGTGAAACCCACTTTATCATCATTTTTTTTTTTTTTCATTTTGGGCTGTGCCAAGTCTTAGACGTGGCGTTCGGGATCTTCTTTACCGCGGGTAGGATCTTCAGTTGTGGCATGCAAGATCTAGTTCCCTAACCAGGGGTCAAACCCTGGCCCCCTGCACTGGGAGCTTGGAGTCTTAAACCAGGGAAGTCCTAACCTTCTTACCTTTCAAGAATGATATGGTATTCTGGAGGTGAATGGTGGTGATGGTTGTACCACAGTGTGAAATACTTAATACTACAAAGCTGTACATTTAGAAAGAGTTAAATGGTATGTTTTATGTTATGTGTATTTAAAGAAAAGAGTGACAAGGGTCCTAGGTATTACATCCCATTGGGGTCTTGTGAACCTGTGATTCACCCCACTTAAAGGAGAGGAATCAGCCATCAGGGTACTTTTGAGTACTTTATCTATCCTGGGTAAGCACCTTGACAAACTCTTAAATGTGAATTATTTCATTGTATCCTCCCAGCACCCTACAAGGCAGCTTCTCCTATTACCTCCACTTTACAGATGGAATACTCGAGGCTCCAGAGGTGGGGGCATTGCTGGAGTGCACCCAGCTACCTAGCCAGGCAGCCCTGGTGTGAACCCAGACCTTTCTGATGCCAGCACACCTCCTGAATCCAATCTGCCTCCTCACTGCTTTACCAGCGCAGGGATGCCGATCAGAGAGCCTGACTTCTCTGTAGTCCCAGGAGATCAGATGATGCCTCATCTCTGGTTCCAGCTCAGTTCCTTCTGAAGGCCTGAGTGCCCGTCAGTCTCCTAGCAGGCAGCTTGTTGGCCCAGGCTGTCTCCCCAGTGTCCTCAAAGTGTCAAAGCCGCTTCAGTGGTGTTGCAAAGCGGTGGCTGGAAAGAGACCTGGGACCAAGGCTGGTAAGCCAGCCACATCAAAGCTAACGAGGCTCATCCTTAGAGGTGGGCAACAATCCAGGTGATTACCTGCCCTCATCGATGCTGGTTATGTGGTTTGGTAGTAGCTTAGCGGAAGGGGAGGGACTTGGGCCTCTTTGGGGCTAGGAGAGGAAGTGAGGGCCAAAGATACACTTTGTTCGAGTTAGTTATCTTTTGGCAGAATTAGACCCGTGGTCCTTCCCGCTACCCTGTGCCTGTCACACATCAGCAGCCAGACCGCTTATCAGGACTGCTGGCTTGCTGACATTTTTAGCCGTAGCAATAGCTACATCCACACATATGGCCAATTCAGCCTTTTAAGAACTAGGATCGGAGCAGGTAAGAGTCTTTTTTTTTTTTTTTTTTAAAGATTTATTTATTTATTTTATACTTTTGATTGTGCTGGGTCTTCACTGCTGCGCGCGGGCTTTCTCTAGTTGCAGTGAGTGGGAGCTACTCTTCGTTGTGGAGCACAGGCTCTAGGCAAATGCGTTTCAGTAGTTGTGGTGCTTGGGCTCAGTAGTTGCAGCTTGTGGGCTTAGTTTCTCCACGGGAACGTGGGATGTTCCCCGGATCAAGGGCTGAAACCATGTCTCCTGAATTGACAGGCAGATTCTTAACCACTAGATGACCAGGGAAGCCCCTGGGCTGGGCAAGATTCTTATTCCCATTTTAGAGCAGAGACAACTAAGGCTTCGAGAGAGGAAATGGTTCGTCCAAACTCACACAGTTTGGCAAGATGAAGTGACAGGTCTGGCTAAGCTCAAAGCTCCTCCCACTCCCACTTTTTGTACAGTAGGCCTTGCTGCTTCTTGAAGATTAATTTGGGGTCACTTGAAAAGCAGGACAGGGACTGATGAGGCAGGCAAGGGTGAAAAAATGGGGGCGAGTCTTTGCCATCTTTCTTCGCTCTTTTCAGTGTAGACATTTGGCACTTGTTAAATATTAGAACAGCAAGTCACTCGGATGTGGAGTTTTTGCCAAAGGCAATGGTCCTCAATGTGTGTTTCCCAGACCAGAAGCACCAGCATCACCTGGCAACTTGTTAGACATGCAAATTCTGGGGAAGGGGCCCAGCAATCTCTATTGATTGATGCCCCCTCCTGCCCAAAGGTATGTCCAATTGGAACTTGTGAATGTGATCTTATTTGGAAAAAAAGTCTCTGTGGATGTTATGAAAGTAGGAATTGTGAGATGAAATCATCCTGAATGAAAGGTGAGCTCTAAATCCAGTGACAAGTGTCATTGTAAGAGGAGAAAAGAGGAAACGAGACACAGAGGTGCATGCATGTGGAGACAGAGGCAGAGATTGGAATAATGCTCATTTGCATCATTTTTAACATTCCTCGTATAAGTGATAGCATATATTTGTCTTTCTCAGACTTCACTCAGAATAATAATCTCTAGTCCATCCATGTTCCTCTAAAGGCACTATTTCATTCTGCTTTATGGACGAGTAGGTATTCCATTGTATACCCCACATCCATATCCAGTCCTCTGTGGATAGACATTTGGGTTGTTTCCACATCTTGGCTATTGTAAACAGAGCTGCTGTGAACATTAGATGGGCTGCCCTGCTGGCTCAGATGGTAAGGAATCTGCCTGCAATGTGAGAGGCCTGGGTTTGATCCCTGGGTTGGGAAGATTCCCTGGAGGAGGGCATGGCAACCCACTCCAGTATTCTTGCTTAGAGAATCCTATGGACAGAGGAGCCTGGATGGCTATGGTTCATGGGGTCATAAAGATTTGGACACGACTGAGTGACTAAGCACATGAACATTAAATGCATGTATCTTTTCAAATTAGAGTTTCCATCTTTCCCAGATAATATGCCCAGAAATGAGATCGCTGGATCATATGGCAAATCTACTTTTAGTTTTTAAGGGCCCTCCAAAAACGGCAGCCCAGTCCAGTATTCTTGCCTGGAAAATCCCATGGACCCAGAGCCTGGTGGGCTATGGTCCATGGGGTCACAGAGTCGGACACGACTGAGCAACTTCACTTCACTCACATATAGTTCTGCATAGTGACTGTACCAATTTACATTCCCATCAACAGTGTACAGGGGTTTCCTTTCACCACACCCTTTCCAACGTTTATTATTTGTAGGTTTTTTTCTTTTTCTTGATGATGGCCATTCCGATCGGTATGAAGTGGTATCTTGTAGTTTTGATTGGCATTTCTCTAATAATTAGTGATGTTGAGCATCTTTTCCTGTGCCTGTTGGCCATCTGTGTGATTTCTCTGGACACATTTCTGTTTTAAACCACTCAGTTTGTGGTCACTTTTATGGCAGCCACAGGAAATGAACACAAAACCCTCTAGAGGATTCTGGTGCACATTAAAGTTGAAAGCCCCCTGGCTCAGAGCAGTACTTCTCCAAGTGTGTAGGTACAGAGGCCCATCCCTTGTTCACCCAAACAAATTCAAACCCAAATCAGACATTTTTATGTTTTTAAAGCAAGTTTCTATGGTTACTTTTATGCACACTAAAAACTGGAGTGTTTAGCCTTGAAGAGTGTTACCTTGTGAGTAAAAACCTCTTGTCTCTTCTTCCCTGCCTGGCCATCCCAGTCAAACAGGACACAGCCTTCTTTAGCCAGCTTTCTACATTTGCAGGGGAATTTTTTTTTAACTTTTTATTTTATATTGGAGTATAGCTGATTAACAATGTTGTCATAGTTTCAGGTGGACAGCAAAGGAACTCAGCCACACATACATGTATCCATTCTCCCCTCAACTCCCCTCCCATCCTGGCTGCCGTGTAACACTGAGCAGAGTTCCCTGGGATATCCAGTAGGACCTTGTTGGTTATCCATTTTAAACATACCAGTGGGCACATGACACAATGATCAAGTCCCATCACTTCATGACAAACAGATGGGGAAGCAATGGAAACAGTGACAGATTTTGTTTTGGGGGCTCCAAAATCACTGCAGATGGTGACTGCAGCCATGAAATTAAAAGACACTGCTCCTTGGAAGAAAAGCTAGGGCCAACCTAGACAGCATATTAAAAAGCAGAGACATCACTTTGCCAACAAAGGTCCATTTAGTCAAAGCTGTGGTTTTTCTGATGGTCACTTATGGATGTGAGAGTTGGACTATAAAGAAAGCTGAGGACTGAAGAATTGATGCATTTGAACCATGATGTTGGAGAAGATTCTTAAGAGTCCCTTGAACTACAAGAAGATCCAACCAGTCAATCCTAAAGGAAATCAGTAATGAATACTCATTGGAAGGACTGATGCTGAAGCTGAAGCCCCAATACTTTGGCCACCTGATGGGAAGAACTGACTCATTGGAAAAGACCCTGATGCTGGGAAAGATTGAAGGCAGGAGAAGAAAGGGACGACAGAGGATGAGATGGTTGGATGGCATCACCGACTCGATGGACATGAGTTGAGCAAGCTCTGGGAATTGGTAATGGAAAGGGAAGCATGGCATGCTGCAGTCCATGGGGTTGCAAAGAGTTGGACATGACTGAGTGACTGAACTGTCCCAAACTCCCTAGGTATCTCTTCCCCTCATTCTTCCCCTGTGGCAACCACAAGTTCACTAGTACAACTGTTATTTTGTATTATTATCATTCTCACTATTGCTTTTAGTGCTAGCTTTATTTATGCTTCTCTGTGTTCAGCAGGGGAAGAAAGTGAACCTGGCTAACACTCACCTGGGACCTTATATCTGCCCTATACTGTAAGTGACTCAGGCTCAATGCCTGAAGCATCTAGGCCTGGATGAGAAGATGTCAGAGCCAAGAACCATGAGGCTTGACTCTATGGTTCACATCTTGGGGCAGGACCACCAAGGAAGCCGGGTAGGGGGTTGGAAATTTCCTAATCATCTGCTTGAATGGTGTGATGAAGTCAGCATAATTATATACCCAAGAAGTGTCCATTATTCACCATTCTGTCTCTAGCATCTGGCATTAGCCTCTTAGGAGACAGAGGGCCTGGCTGGCTAGAGATTCTCGCTTGGTCTTCTAGGTCCTAAAGTGAAGGGGTCTGGAGCCCATCCTCATGGTTTGAACACTTAGGAAGATCTTTTGAATCCAGGGTGCTCTGTTGTGTCTGCTGCCTATAAAAGACAGGAAGATGGGGAGACGAGCCGGGCTGGACTGGGAAAACCATCAGCTAAGTCTCTGGGATCCTCAAGGGATTCTTTTGGTTCTGAAAACTCACTCTGGAGATTTCTAGAACAGCTGAGCTCATTCAGTTCATAGTATCTATTGGTAGCCTTGGTTGTCCTCTTTATGCAGCCTCTTCACGTGTATTACCTTAATTAAGCCTCAGAAAATCACCAGTCAGGAACCCATAGCTCCTAATGAGCGTATGTCCCCCATCATGTCTGACTCTTTGCAACCCCATGGACTGTAGCCCGCCAGGCTCCTCTGTCCATGGGATTCTCCAGGCAAGAATACTGGAGTGGGTTGCCGTTTCCTTCTCCAGGGCATCTTTCTGACCCAGGGATTGAACCCATATCTCCTATGTTTCCTGCATTGCAGGAAGATTCCTTACCTGCTGAGCCACTGCGGAAGCCTGTTTGAAAGATGTTATAGCTTCCTATTTAGCAGAGGATGAAATAAAGCCTAAGGAAAAAGCAGCCTGCCAAAGGTCACACAGCTGGTGAGGCAGAACCAGGGTTTATCTAACTCAGCACTTCTTAACCTCAATACAGTTAATATTTGAGGCTGGATAATTTTCTGTTGAAGGGGTTGTCCTGTACAGTGTAGCATATCCTTTCCAGTTATGACAGCCAAAATATCTCCAGATGTTGTCAATCATCCTTGTCGGGACAAAACTATCTCCTGTTGAGAACTAGGGGTCAAACTATGGATCCTGTGTTTTTCCTAAGATGCTGCTCTGCCTCTGCGAACATCCCAAACCCGAGCATCTCTGTATGAGTCATCAGAGTATAAAGTTACATATGATACAACTCATTCACCTCATCACTGCCCAGTCAATTCCTCTTCCAAACACAAACACACACACCTCTGCTATTTTAGTGGTGTGGATCAGCACAGAGGTTTGCCCACTTGTTTCAAAGTCAAGGAGTAAGTTGAATGCTAAGTTACTTCAGTCATGTCTGACTCTTTGTGACCCTATGGAGTGTAGCCTGCCAGGTTCTTCTGTCCATGGGATTTCCCAGGCAAGAATACTGGAGTGGGTTGCCATGCCCTCCTCCAGGGATCTTCCAGACCTAGGAGTCGAACCAGCATCACTTACATCTCCTGCACTGGCAGGTGGGTTCACTACCACCAGCACCATCTGGGAAGCCTGATCAGTAAGTTACTGGATGGGCTTCTTGAGGCTTCATTATGTGGCCTTAGCAAGAGCATCTTGAGATCACTGATTTCCTTATTTCCCCTCCGTTCTTTTACAAGAATCCGCTTGATTGTCATCTCTGTAGATTAATAGTTTTTCTCTAATATGTTTGGCACTGTATCCCCAATGCCTGTTATGGTGCCTGGCAGGTAATAGCCTTTCAGTAAATAGCTGTTGAACTCATGAATAAATCAATTTTAGTGTCCCTTTCATTGCATTCAAATCACAAGAGCCATCTGTATGTCTTCTTTGGAAAAGACTTTGAAGAAGAATGGATATATGTGTATGTATAGGCTTTCCAGGTAGTGTGAATGGTAAAGATCCCGATCACTCACCTAGAGCCAGACATCCTGCAATGTGAAGTCAAGTGGGCCTTAGAAAGCATCACTACGAACAAAGCTAGTGGAGGTAATGGAATTCCAGTGGAGCTCTTTCAAATCCTGAAAGATGATGCTGTGAAAGTGCTGCATTCAATATGCCAGCAAATTTGGAAAACTCAGCAATGGCCACAGGATTGGAAAAGGTCAGTTTTCTTCCAGTCCAAAGAAAGGCAATGCCAAAGAATGTTCAAACTACAGCACAATTGCACTCATCTCACATGCTAGTTAAGTAATGCTCAAAATTCTCCAAGCCAGGCTTCAGCAATACATGAACCGTGAACTCCCTGATGTTCAAGCTGGTTTTAGAAAAGGCAGAGGAACCAGATCAAATTGCCAACATCCACTGTATCATGGGAAAAGCAAGAGAGTTCCAGCAAAACATCTATTTCTGCTTTATTGACTATGCCAAAGCCTTTGACTGTGTGGATCACAATAAACTGTGGAAAATTCTGAAAGAGATGGGAATACCAGAGCACCTGACCTGCCTCTTGAGAAACTTGTATGCAGGTCAGGAAGCAACAGTTAGAACTGGACATGGAACAACAGACTGGTTCCAAATAGGAAAAGGAGTACGTCAAGGCTGTATATTGTCACCCTGCTTATTTAACTTCTATGCAGAGTACATCATGAGAAACACTGGACTGGGAGAAACAAGCTGGAATAAAGATGGCCGGGAGAAATATCAATAGCCTCAGATATGCAGATGACACCACCCTTATGGCAGAAAGTGAAGAGGAGCTAAAAAGCTTGTTGATGAAGGTGAAAGAGGAGAGTGAAAAAGCTGGCTTCAAGCTCACCATTCAGAAAACGAAGATCATGGCATCTGGTCCCATCACTTCATGGGAAATAGATGGGGAAACAGTGGAAACAGTGTCAGACTTTATTTTTGGGGGCTCCAAAATCATTGCAGATATTGACTGCAGCCATCAAATTTAAAGACACTTACTCATTGGAAGGAAAGTTATGAGCAACCTAGATAGCATATTCAAAAGCAGAGACATTACTTTGCCAACAAAGGTCCATCTAGTCAAAGCTATGGTTTTTCCAGTGGTTATGTATGGATATGAGAGTTGGACTGTGAAGAAAACTGAGCGCCGAAGAATTGATGCTTTTGAACTGTGGTGTTGGAGAAGACTCTTGAGAGTCCCTTGGACTCCAAGGAGATCCAACCAGTCCATTCTGAAGGAGATCAGTCCTGGGATTTCTTTGGAGCGAATGATGCTGAAATTGAAACTCCAGTACTTTGGCCACCTCATGAGAACAGTTGGCTCATTGGAAAAGACTCTGATGCTGGGAGGGATTGGGGGCAGGAGGAGAAGGGGACAACAGAGGATGAGATGGCTGGATGGCATCACTGACTTGATGGACGTGAATCTGAGTGAACTCCGGGAGATGGTGATGGACAGGGAGGCCTGGCGTGCTGGGATTCATAGGGTCGCTAGGAGTCTGACATGACTGACCGACTGAACTGAACTGAACTGAACCAATGTAGGAGACATAAGAGATGCAGGTTCTGTCCCTGGGTTAGGGAAGATCCCCTGGAGGAGAGCATGGCTGCCCACTTCAGTATTCTTGCCTGGAGAATCCCTTGGACAGAGAAGCCTGGGGGCTACAGTCTATGGGATTGCAAAAAGTTGGACACGACAGAGGTGACATAAATAGTACACGTGCACATGTGTGTGTGTAACTGAATCACTTTGAGGTCCACCTGAGGCTAACACGACATTGTAAATCAACTATACTCCAATAGCACTGGGATGACGCAGAGGGATTGTACGAGGAGGGAGGTGGGAGCGGGTTCAGGATGGGGAGCACATGTATACCTGTGGTGGATTCATGTTGATGTGTGGCAAAACCAATACAATATTGTAAACTAAAATTTTTTTTTTAAGTGGGCAAATTTTTTTTTTTTAATCTCGGGAGCATTCATTAGCTCTTCGTGTCAGTGACAGTTTACCTTGGTTACCACTGGGTTCTGAAGGAAGAAGCAGAAACCCACTCAAACTTCATAAACAAAGGAGGTATTTGCTGGAAAGATCCACAGATACTCATAGACTCCAAAGGCAGAAGTTCAGCCTAGCTTCCTGAGCGACCAGGACCAGGAACTGGAATTCCTCAGCAGCACAGCCATTATTCTGCCTTTCTCTGCAGGAATAGCTCCTGACCTCAGGTTTGCTTAGTGATTACCTTCATCTCCCTCTTTTTGCTTGCCCCTCCCCTTTTTATCTTTTTATCCCTTTTCTCCAGACCAGCTTCCTTTGTCTACATGGCAAAAAAAAAAAATGATCTCTTCAAAACTGAAATCTTGATCCCCACATTTGCTTGACCTCTTCAAACACAAATCTAGACCAAGCAAACTCTCTAACCATCAATTTCAAGTTTTCAGGAGAAAGACTCTGATTGGCTCAGTTTGGATCAGATGATCAAGTCTGGTCCAATCAGGAGTGTCCAGGAAGTAAGCAGGGTTTGCTTTCCATAAAATGACCCCAGAGTCCCATTTCTATGTGTGGGGAATAGGTGATGGGGAAACCACCTCAAAGGCTGCTACTCGTCTTTCTCTGCCCAGCTGAGAAGTCATAGGTCTTCCTAGACTGGCAAAAGGCATGCACTCAATAAGAAACTTTTGAAGGTGGGAGGGCTGGGTGCTGACATACCAGCCTTATTACTTGTAAGGACTCATAACAAGTTATATTACAGTCATAAACATGCAGCAAAAACAAGAAAAACGAAGCCAAAGAAGATGAATAGAAGTCTAAGCAAAAGAAATCTCAGGGGAATCTACTTTTTTCAATACAACCATAATGATGGTAATGAATACAGAAATGGTTGGAATGAAAACAGGTGCTTGTTTGATTCTCTTAAGTAATGATAAAAAGAGAAATAGCAAATGTGTATATAGCATTTACTTGGTGTCAGGCACTGTTGTAAGTGTTCGATAGATTATCTATCAACCCATTTAATCCTGCAGGAACTTGATGGAGATTCTAAAGAGTGTGAAACCTAGTACTAGACACTGGAGGTTGGGGCGTGGTGGTGCTCAAACTCCTCAAAATTAGCTTTGAAACTAATTAGGAGAATAAAGAGGGAGGGCATGTCTGACTTCCTCTGGAGGAGGCAGGAGAGTGGTTAGAGTTAGGCTCTGCAGCAGCCAGACAGCTGTAGTTGGAATGTAGCTGAATCTTGATGTTGTACAAAGTTATTTAATATCTCTGAACCTCAGCTTCCCCTTCTGTAAAATGGGGATTAAAAAAACCCACCACGGAAGATTGTGAGGAGGATTAAATGTGACATGCATGTGTACTAAGTTGCTTTAATCAGTCCAACTCTTTGTGAACCTATGGACTGTAGCCCGCCAGGCTCCTCTGTCCAGGGGATTCTCCAGGGAGTGGATTGCCTTGCCCTTCTCCAGGGGGATCTTCATGACTCAGGGATCAAACTCGCATCTCTTGAATCTCTTGGCAGGCAGGTTCTTTACAACTAGCACCACCTGGGAAGCCTGTTAAATGTAACATTGGACCTCCGAAATACCTAGTACAGCCCCTGACACATAGAAGACCTTAATAAATGCAATGATACGTTAGTTGAGAATACAGAGTGTGGATTCCAGCCTGTGGACCTTACAATCTTTGCACACTTGGAATTAATTCTTAAAAACTTTGACTTTCTCTTCTAAAAATCATGTTTGATGATAGATCCTATCTCGTGGGGTCTTATGAGGAAGAATTCAGGTAATTCAAGGTAAAGTCCCTAGTGCTATCTATTACATAGTGTCAGTTTGTTGTGGTTATCATTGTCAACATTCTAGGATGAGGAACTAAAGCAACACAGAGAAAAAAGGCGGGCAGTTAAAAATGACAGCATAAAACCCATTCCACTGTTAAGTGATTTGCACTGTACAATTAGTAAATTACACTCAAGCTTTTTTTTTTTTTCAAACTACATTAACAAGAAGAGGACACTTATGACAGTCACAACGCCCCCAAAACAACTCGTTTTTCCAGGAAAATCCATCTTCTTCTGACAATGTTTGTTCATTTTGATGGCATCTGCATTCCCTGGATTCGCCTAATTTTAATGAGACATTAGGTCAATGTCACGAAACTAATTTCAGAGTAGTCTGATTGCTTGACAAAAATTCTGTTGTCATGACATTATTCGGTTGATACAGAGAAACTCTTTTCCACTGATTTCCAGGCTCAAACTCTTATGCCAGCACAAGTGTGAAATGGTTGTTTTTTAAAAATATATAATTAAGGTTTAAAAATCTGGGAGACACCTTCCTGGAGTGTTAACAGTACACATTAGTATCCATTGATGCAAGCAATAGAAACCAACCTCAGCTAGCAAAAGAGAAAGGAGAACGTTGGAACATACTGAGTGGATAAGAGTAAGGGAAGGGTAGGGAGGGAGCAACCAGGGGCTCCAGGTATTAAGGAAGCAGAGCAGCGGAACCGTCTTGTCTAGACTCCAGCACTTGAGCAGCTCCAACCATTATCTCCCAGAGAAGGCAATGGTCTGGAAAATCGCATGGATGGGGGAGCCTGGTGGGCTGCCGTCTATGGGGTCATGAAGAGTCAGACACGACTGAGTGACTTCCTTTCACTTTTCACTTTCATGCATTGGAGAAGGAAATGGCGACCCACTCCAGTGTTCTTGCCTGGAGAATCCCAGGGACGTGGGTGCCTGGTGGGCTGACGTCTATGGGGTCACGCAGAGTCGGACATGACTGAAGCAACTTAGCAGCAGCAGCAGCAGCAGCAGCAACCTTTATCTCCATCATGTTTTGCTGCGTTTGAGGGCTGAATTCCCAGTTAGAGTCCCATTGGTCTTGCTTGGCTTGTGTGTGTCCTCCTTAGCTAGGAGAAGGTGAGGCACAGTAATTTACAATTTCAATGAGACCCTACACACTGAGGGAGAGGAGATTTCCTAAAAGAGGGAGAGGAACAAGGACACGGTGTATTTGCCTGAATGGGACCTCCTTTTCTTTGGTTGTCATTTACCGGAATTGCAATCAATGCTTTGCAGTGATTGGCTGATGGCCAACTTCAGTCATGGATTGACTATCACTGGAAACATGAAATAGAGACACTGTCAGAGAAGGGAGTCACTAGATTCTGGAGGACTAGGATGAAACTAGATGATCCTGGTCCCATTTGATTTAACTCAGGGAGTCTTCTCTGTACCCACGAAAGGATAGAAAATGTGGTCCCCAGAGATGGAGTCTCTTGGCAATCTGGGCTTTGCAATCATTTTTCTGTGCAGAGTACCTCATCTGGATTTAGACCCAAAGCAATGAGATGGGGTCACTTAGCACAGGGAAGAAGAAGAGATGGGAAAGGCAACTTTATAGCATCCTTTATCATGAATGTAATAGGGTCAGATGAGGCTGACAAGCCAGTCCTCACAGCTGCTGTGAAGAAGGAAGGCTGGGCTGAAATTGCAATATGAATTATTTAGGCAGAACATGAGGAAGGGCTTTCTGGCTGCAAGGAAAGTCAGACATTGGAGCAAGCCTTTAAGGTATGGTTTTGTTCCGAGGTGATCAATTAGTGTCCCTTCTGCCCCTAATTCTGTGACACCCCCAGGTCACCACAACATTTTGTCTAGGTAGGATTGGGTTTCAGAGTATTTCTCGGCCCAGCACTTGAGATGGCCTCCACTGATCAGCTGGACTGGGGAATGTGCGGGGAGGGAGGGTGGATAACCCAATTTACTGCCCCAAATGTAGATTCAGAATTGAGATTGTGAGTAGAAACAGTTTGCACTCAATATCCCTTCAGTATTTTGCCACACTTGGGAGTCACGGCCGACTCTTTAGGTAATCGCCAAGGCAACAACAATGATAACAACAACGGAAAAGCCCAAGGGAGAGAAAAAAAAGGACACGGAATTTTGTATGGGTGAATGCTTTGAAGCAGAAGTGCAGTATTAACCAGAAGTGTTTAACTCCCCTGAGAACACACAGAATAGATATGTGTCACTTAAGAGTTTTTGCACTGTATACAGAAAGGAAACACAAGTCACTCTGGCTAAAACGATTTATGCAACTTATTGACTACAGCAACAGGGAAATCCAGACACTGCTCAATTTGGTTGATCAGGCAAGGCTTGATCTAGCAGTTTACAGCCCTCTCCTTTTGCATCTTAGTGGTAATAGCTTCATCCTCAGGCGTCTCTTCTTGGGTCATCAGTAGCTCCATGCTCTTTGCTCCTGGTCTAGAAAACAGCTGCAGCAGCTTCAGACTTTCCGTCTTTCAACCCACACCATTCATAGAAGACAGAACATCTCTTTAAATACCTCTTACTTGAGTCCTTGGCAGAGAAGGCAATGGCACCCCACTCCAGTACTCTTGCCTGGAAAATCCCATGGATGGAGGAGCCTGGTAGGCTGCAGTCCATGGGGTCGCTAAGAGTCGGACACAACTGAGTGACTTGACTTTCACGTTTCACTTTCATGCATTGGAGAAGGAAATGGCAACCCACTCCATTGTTCTTGCCTGGAGGATCCCAGGGATGGGGGAGCCAGGTGAGCTGCCGTCTATGGGGTCGCACAGAGTCGGACATGACTGAGGTGACTTAGCAGCAGCAGTAGTGAGCCCTTGGAGTCTTTCTTTCTCATTGGTGGGTTCTTTACCACTAGGGCCACCTGGGAAGCCCACGGTGGTCACATACATGGGTTATTCTGAGGATTTTTCTAGGCATTACATGGGATGATGACAAGCAATAGCGCCTCCATTTGCATCTTAAATTGGATTAAAATAGGGACTCTTGTGCAGGGGACCTATTGAAGACTGCTTTCCAAAGAAGAGTGGGCTCCCCTGGTGGCTCAGCGGTGAAGAATCCACTGCCAGTGCAAAAGATTCAGGATCAGTCCCTGGGTTGGGAAGATCCCCTGGAGAAGGAAATGGCAGCCCACTGCGGTATTCTTGCCTGGAGAATTCCATGGACGGAGGAGTCTGGCGGGCTACAGTCTACGGGATTGCAAAGAGTTAGACTAAATAACAACATTCCAGAGAAGGGTGGCATTGAAGAAATCAAATGGTTCAGGGAGAGGAGCTCAGAAGTGTTGGTCTCAGCTGGCCTGTGGGCTGATCCCGTGGGGAACACTGGGCCTCCACTGCATCTCAGAGCTGGTCTCACTCTAAGGCAAGGGGTCTGGCTTTCTGTGCCCCTGGGCCATTCAGGCAGCTCCAAGGCCCAGGGGATGGAACCTCATTGGCGAGGCAACTTCCATTCAGTGGCAGCCAATTCTCCAGCCATGAGGGTGGCTGTGAGTCACTAGCAGTCTTTGTTCACTAGTGGGGGAGGTGCCCGCCATGGTGAAGGGAATCAACGGCATCAACTCCACCATGCTGGGTACAAACTGGCGACCAAGGGGGAGGGAGACTGGGCTTGTGAGTAGCTCTAGCTTATCAACACAGGAGCCGAAGAACAGAGCCGAGGTCCCCAGTGCCAGCAGGTGCTGGAGGAGGATTAGAGATGGAAACTGCTTGCCTCTTACCACGAGCTGATTCCTGCTACCTGTTTTCTCCAAAAACTCGAACCATCTTTTTCAAAACGATGATCTGGACCAGCCCCTTTATTTTAAAAACAAGGAAACCGAGGCACAGAAAAAAATCAAGTAACCCAGATTCACACAGAGAGGGGGACAGACCCAAGACTGAACTTGCCCAAGCATCCTTCTTCAGGCCCAGTGATTCTCTTTTTGCTGCTTCTCTGAAAGCAGGCAAGTAGGCGAGTGGTGGTTGCTTTGTGGAACTATGTCTCCATGAACTCAGTGACCCCCCTCCAGCTGCTTAGAAGCAAATTTTGGTCACGTGGTGAATAAGCCTCCCAGACAATGGTGTTCTTGCTTCAGATGAGGCTCGTGGGAAACATGGTGAGCTCAGGTCCATGAGAGCCAGGGAGACAGAGAGCTGGTGCCTGGGCGCTCACATTTACTTAACAAATATTTATTGTGCTAGACAGTGGGGGTTGCAGCGCTGCACCATCCAGATGGAATCTCTCTTCTGGAGGCTACAGTCCAGTGGCAAAGACAAAAGTTAAACTACCCTTTGTGTGATAAAAATGACAATTTTGGTAACTGTTCTGAAGATGTCTGGGGTACTGGTACTGTGTGAACCTGTAAGCAAGTGTCTTGACCTGGTTTTGGGTCAGAAAGCTCTTCTCTGTGGGAGTGATCAGAAGGAGATTGAAAGAATGGAGAGAAATTAGGAATTGGGTGGGTGAGGTTTGAGAAAGAGGATGGAAGAACATTCGAGAAAGAAGGAATAGCTTGTGTATGATCTCCAAGGTGAGGCAATCTGCTTGAGACCTGTTCATTTGAGGAAGGTAAGGTGACTGGAGGGTAGGGTGGGAATGGGTGTGTTGAGAGATGAAGGTGGGAAATTGACTCTTGAGTCAAGAGTAGGACAGGGCAGGAAGGTAAATATAGTAGGTATGAGGGCTGAGGGTGTGTGTGCATGTGTGTGTGTATGTAGGGTAACAGAATACAATTTGTGTTTTAGAAGTATCATTCTGGAAGTTATGGCATGAGGGAGTATACTTAGCAATATGGCAGATTCAACAGGCATAGCCCTCTCCCTTCTTCACACAAGGTAGAATTATTGGAGAGAGAAACATATATATATATAAATATATATATATATATATATAAAATATGAATATATTATTACTACTGTGTGGTTGGATACCATCACTGACTCAATGGACATGAGCAAACTCCAGGAGATAGTGAAGGATAGGGAATCCTGGTGTGCTGCCGTCCATGGGGTTGCAAAGAGTCAGACAGGACTTAGCAATTGAACAGCAATTATTAATGAGTATAATTTATAGTAACTACTGACATCTCCACTTAAGGCTAGAATGCAGCTTCCTTTATTAAAAGGGTGGAGAAATTCTATCCACATGTTCAGGGAAGGTTGTTGTCAACCCAGGGTTGAAGGCTGAGAATAGGAAATGTTGTTAAGTCACTACAGAAGTATCCGACTCTTTTCCATCCCATGGACTATAGCCCACCAGGTTCCTCTGTCCATGGAATTTCCCAGGCAAGAATCCTAGAGTGGGTTGCCATTTCCTTCTCCAGGGGAATCTTCCTAAATCAGGGATCAAACCAGCATCTCCTGCACTGGCAGGCAGTTCTTTATCACTGAGCCATCTGGGAAGCCCCTGAGAAAAGAAAATATCCAGTGGAAAAGTGAAAGGTTAGATCTGTGTTATATGTGGGTGCACACCTGAAGTAGATTTTTTTTTTTTACTTTTTTAGCGGCACTGTGCGGCATGTGGGATCTTAGTTTCCCTGGATAACTAGGGAGGTTCCTAGAAATTTTAACTTGAGAAATTAAGGTATACATTCATCTGGGGTCAAGAAAACACCTGGAGAGTAAGACCCCTTTGTATGGTAACTTCTGCATCCCTTGGCTCACAGAACTTTCACAGAATAAAGAACCTCTATTGATGAGGAGCTCATCATTAAAAAATTATAAGCCACATCATTAGATATTTTACATAAAGGAAAGTTAAGAAATAACATCTCAGGAACTTGAGACAGTTGAACCATCTGTAAGAGATTATAAAATCAGTTTGTTGAAAATGATCAAATAAAAGAAGGATGAAAGACAATCATGAAAGCACAGGATATTGTAAAAAGAGAGAGAGAAAAAAATTTTAAGGCCAACTAAAATAAACAGTAATCAAGAATATCCTCACTGAAATGAAATACTTGTGGATTTCCCTGGCAGTCCAGTGGTTAAGACTCCCCACTTCCAGTTCAGGTTTGGCTTGGGTTCAGTGCCTGGTTGGGGGACTAAGATCCCACATGCCATGCATCGCAGCCAAAAAAAAAATATTTTAATACTTGATTTCATAAACAATTAGACATAGCTTCAGAGAAAGGTAGTAGTTTGAAAGATAGATTGAAAGAAATTATCCAGAGTGAAAAACTGGTGCTGATGAATCGAAAGGTGTTAAGAACAGAGTCAATGGATGCTTGAGTTGTGCTGTTCCAGGCAAACTCGGTGCAATTAGAATGAAATTTAGGATACTTTGTGTTTCAGGACCAAGAAAAACGGGCCTGCTAAGGCAGCGACTGGGCCTCCTGTGTAACTCAGCTGGTAAAGAATCCACCTGCAATGCAGGAGATCCTGGTTCGATTCCTGGGTTGGGGAAGTTCCCCTGAAGAAGGCTACCCACTCAAATATTCTTGGGCTTCCCTGGTGGCTCAGATGGTAAAGAATTCACCTGCAATGCAGGAGACCTGGGTTCGATTCCTGGGTTAGGAAGATCCCCTGGAGGTGGGCGTGAAAACCCACTCCAGTATTCTTGGCTGGAGAATCTCCATGGACAGAGGAGGCCTGGTGGGCTACAGTCCGTGGGGTCACAAAGAGTTGGACATGACTGAGCGACTAAGCACAGACACAAGAGATCAGTGAGCTTATCCTCTGGAGGGAAACCAGTGACTTGGTCGAATAGAGAGAGGCTGATTTTCAGGCATTATAAGGAAGTTTCATTTTTCTGAGAACAGGGCTTGAAGAGACAATGAATTATTATTGTGAACACTAGAGGTGGGTATGGGGCACCCCAGGTGGCGCTAGTGGTAAAGAATCTGCCTGCCAGCACAGAAGATACCAGCGATGTGGGTTTGATGCCTGGGTTGGGAAGATCCCCTGAGTAGGAAATGGCAGCCCCCTCCAGTATTCTTGCCTGGAGAATCCCTTGGACCTAGGAGCCTGACAGGCTGCAGTCCACGCAGCTGCAAGGAGCTGGACATGACTGAGTGGCGGAACACACACAGAGGTGGGAATGTGAACCTAGCTCTTTGGACACCAAAGCCCATTTGTGGAAATACTGAAGCTGGGATGGTAAAGGGGGTCACCTTGAGATTTTTCTCGGGGCATAGAGTCTTGGATCTGCAGCAGAGTTGGAGAGAGAAGGGAAGATGGGGCGGACGGCTTGGGGAGCTGGATCCTTCTTTCTCTGGACTTGGTCTTGGACCTGACTTTAACCTCAGGTAATGGGATGATCAGGAGGGATACTGTAGATTCTGTCTTTCACTGTAACAGAGGGTTTCAGAAAGCCTGACTCTGCCAGTAGCTGTAGGATCTTGGTCCAGTTGCTTTCTGCCTCTGAGCCTCTGTTTGTTCATCTGGAAACTGGGCATGTTGATAAGGCTCATCTTACAGGACTTTTGACAAGATTTCCTGAATCATACATAAAAGTTGGCAAGTTGGTAATAAAAGTTACAATAAATGCTAGCAGAAAGGTGGTTGGTTGTGACTATTTCTGGATACAACAGAGTAATTGGAACGGGAAGGGTCTTCTTAGGAGGGAGTCCATATTAGCTGTCATTGATTTTTAGGTAAGGATCAAAAAGAGTGAAGAACTATTAAAAATCCAAGGTATGAAGTATGCACATGGGACACAGAGGGAACAGACAGATTATTAATCAGAGAAAGTCAGGCCTCTGGGGAAAACCCTGTTCCCCTCTGGGGAGCTGTTGCTCCAATTCAGCCCTGGGTTTTTCTTCTGGGTACTCAGGTGGGCTTGGAGAATTTCCTCCAGAGTTGGGTGTTTTTCTTCCTTGACCTCCCCTGCCTGCAGCCTTTGTATCTATTTGCATTTTCACAGTGACAAACCTCTCTCTATATGCAACATGGTACAATGGGATATATATATGTGTATATATATATATATATAGAGAGAGAGAGAGAGACAAAGAGAGACAGAGAGAGGGGCGGGGGCCTTCCAGGTGGCTCAGCAATTGAGTTCACCTTTAATGTAGAAGCCACAGGAGTTGTCGATTTCACCCCTAGGTTGGAAGTGTCCCCTGGAGGAGGGCATGGCAACCCACTCCAGTATTCTTGCCTTGAGAATCCCATGCACAGAGGAGCCTGGTGGGCTACAGTCCATAGGATCGCAAAGAGTCGGACATGACTGAAGTTACTTAGCACAGCACAGAGAGAGAGGAGAGAAGTGCCAGGACAAACTAGCTCAGATGAAACTGTCGCTGACTCAGATGCTCACTCCTCTGGCAGAGGAGAGGAGCATCAAGGATTTAAATAGGTGTGGCTCACTTTCCCCCTCTGTCTGCCTCCTCCCTCGTCTGCCTTTTCTGTAGCTGGACTCTGCCCAGCTTCAGACCATACCCCATAAAGGTATACCCCGTCAGGAGAGGGCCTATTCCTGTGTCTCCCATCTCCCGTTTCAAGGACGCTGCCCAGGTCTCCGCTTCTCAGTACTTTTCCGTTCTCTCTTTGTCCTTTGCCACAGCGCCAGCAGAAGGGATTCTGGGAAAGAAAAGATTGTCATTGTCTCAGGAAAGGAGAAAAGGCAAAATGTGATGAATTCCCCAGATGTGGTCCTCTGATTTGGGAGAAGGATAGAAGATACGATTTTTCACCCACCCTCAGAACTGCACGAAGCAGTTGACAAAACATGCAACAGAACTTCACCTCTTTGGAAGATGACTTTAAAACAGGCCATTAGACAAAAGTAAGCGAAGAGCCAATTGACTGCTAAATATACCCATTCTTATAAAATCTGCTATTTTTGAGTTAAATGTTGCAGAAATTACCGAATTTGCATTTAATTATTTTAATAGATCTTGTTTACAGATGACTAGGCAAAAATGAAAGAAAAAAAAATACCCCAAACTAATTCACTTTGACTGCTCGGGTTGTAACTGTGCCTAAAATAGAAAAACATACTCAGAATGTTTTCTCAAAGTCAGAGGGAAAGCCAACTTTAATTCCATTTGTCTCAGTGTCAACACCACACATGCTGAATTTCCCATTAAATGAGATTTATGCATTTGATATTGGGGACAAAATATACATTCTCTGAAAATGGACTTTTCTGGACCTCTCTCTTAATTGGCTTATAGACCTTGCTTTGGGTGTAATGAAGAGATAGTGCCTTATGTAATTGACAAGACTCTGGCCTCTGTAGTCAAGTATGACCGGGATTGAATTCAGGTTATCCTCTGTACTAGCTGTGTGTCCTTGGGTAAGTCACTTAACTTCTCTGAGTCCTGATCTCTTCTTCTAAAGTAGAGATATTAATTTAACTGTGTAAGAGTGTCAGAAAAGTTAATGATAATCTATGTGTAAGGCCGGGGCTTCCCAGGAGGTGCTGGTGGTAAAGAAACTGCCTGTCAGTGCAGGAGATGTAAGAGCTGCGGGTTTGATTCCCAGGTTGGGGAGATCCCCTGGAGAAGGGCATGGCAGCCCTCTCCAGTATTCTGGCCTGGAAAATCCCATGGACACAGGCCCCTGGCGGTCTACAGTCTGTAGGGTCACAAAGAATTGGACACGACTGAAGTGACTTAGCAAGCACACACATACATAAAGCCAACTAGCCCAGTGTCTGGCACAAAGTGGGTGCTCAGGAAATTTGTATTTTGTCCTTCTCCTCGCAGCTTCCTCTTTCACAGACATCAATTTTCCCCCCTCCTCTTTGAGAGAGCAAACTTGCTGGGTTCAATGGTTTCTTAATACTTCTTAGGCTGCAGGGATAACTGGAAGAAAGAACAGGAGAATTATCTGAGTAAACACTGTTTGTGACTATACTTGCTGGCACTGTGTTTGGAACCTGTTTCTCAGGAGACTGGCAGGCATCTGCTTGACACATTTTTCATTCCTACCTCTGCTTTGAGGACAATGAGACCCGTTAGCCCACAATACACATACATAGTTTGTCTTTGTGCTTTCAAGCTCAGCTAAGGATGCTGGGAAATGGCCAGCCTTGCTGTTTGGTTTCTGGGTTGGTTGACCACCTTCATTCTGCATGTTTTAATTAACTGGGGAAGGCACAGTGAGTGAATAGGTAAATTATCATTTCCCAAATGTGAATATGGCGACCTCACTAGGTCAGGGAAGGGACATGAAAACACAGATTGTTGCTTCCGCCATGTATGAAAATAGCAAGAAGACTGCCGGCTTCATCTTTGAACCAAGAGCAATCTCACCAGACACCCACTTTGCAGCTGTGGCCTTGATCTTGGACTGCCCAGTCCTCCAGAAGGGCTGTGACACTGAATTACTGGAAATACACTTTGCTGTCCTTGACATGATATGAACTTTGCCTTTGTATCAAGATTTATGTCTTTGGTACCCAAGGGACCCATGTCCAAACACAGTGAATGACTACCAATCAGGAGTCAATTATATTGGAGTTTGAGCTGAAGGCAGTTAATTGTTTGGGAATCTGGAGTTGTCTTCTCTGGGGAGGAAGGTTTTTAAGTGTTGAGAGGCTGCCAACTTCCTCTTCAGGACTGTTCTAGCTTGTGTGGACTTCAGGCACAATATTTGCTATTTGTCAAGGAAGAAGACTGTGGTCCAGGCAGCCCTTATTTTACAGACCCCTAGCCTTGCATCCCCTTCATGGATCACAGCCTTGTCACGGTGAAGGGGTTGCGTAGCTCAATGAAGCATGAGCCATGCCGTGCAGGGCCACCATGATGGATGGGTCATAGTGGAGAGAGTATTAAAAGGCAAAGACAAAGACATCGCTTTGCCTATAAAGGTCTATATCATCAAAGCTATGGTTTATGCAGTAGTCACATATGGAAGTGAGAGTTGGACCATAAAGAAAGCTGAGTGCTCAAGAACTGACGCTTTAGAACTGTGGTGCTGGAGAAGACTCTTGAGAGTCCCTTGGACTACAAGGAGATCAAACCAGTCAATGCTAAAAGTAAATCAACCCTGAATATTCATTGGAAGGACTGATGCTGAAGCTCCAATATTTTGGCCACCTGATGCAAAGAGCCCACTCTTTGGAAAAGACCCTGATCCTGGGAAAGATTGAGGGCAGGATAGGGGGTGATAAATGGCATCACTGACTCAATGGACATGAGTTTAAGCAAGCTCTGGGAGATGGTGAAGGGCAGGGAAGCCTGGTGTGCTGCAGTCCATGGGTTGCAACGCGTCAGACATGACTTAACGACTGAACAAAAAGAACAACAACAAGCCTTGTATTGTTAAGTTTGACAGAGTATAACATTCAGTCAACGAACCGTTGACAGTCTCCACAGGCAGAAGCTGGTGATATTGTTTCTCATCTCTATCCCTGGCATTGAACCTACTATCTGGCATTTTGTGAATACTCAGTAAATAGTGAGTAGGTTTATTCTGCTTGACAGTAAACTCTAGCCAGTGGTTCTCAAACTTGAATGTGCCTTGGAGTCACTTGGAAGGCTTGTGATAACACACATTGCTGAGACTATGGCTACAGTTTACTATTTATTAGGTCTGGGGTGGGGCCTGAGAACTGACATTTTGAGAATTACAGCTCTGGTGTCAGTAGTGAAAGCTTTCGAGTCAGACGAGTTTGAATTCCTGCTTCTGCAGGTGTTAGCTGGGTAATTTTGATGCAGATGAGCGAATCCTGTCTGTGACACTTAGCTGTGTGATCTTAGGCAGGGCTACCCTAGTGGCTCAGTGGTAAAAAAAAAAAAAAAAAAAAATCTGCCTGCCCGAGCAGGAGACATGAGTTCGATCCCTGATCTGGGAGGGTCCCCTGGAGAAGGAAATGGCAACTCACTCCAGTATTCTTGCCTGAAAATCTCCAAGGACAGAAGAGTCAGACACAATTTAGCAACTGAACAACAGTCATCTCAGGCAAGTGGCAATCTCTTCAAACCTTGGTTGTCTTGTAATATTTAGACACAATGTGTGTAAGAAGCCAAATGAATCCTGGGTGTGTAATTGGCATCCATAAATGCCAGCTCTGATAATTAATGGCCAATATCCTTTTCCTTAATTAATTCAGAATTAGCTGTTCTATGCTGCTGTAAACCCATTGGAGCCCCAGCAAACCAAGGAGTCTCTGTTTCTCTCTCACTTGCTGACCCTGCGTTGTGCTTTCTGAATTTCTTTTTTAAAGGCACTATTCTAGACAACGATTTATCCACCAAAGAACCTAAACTTTGAAATATACATTTTTTGGATGTACTAAGCATTTATGACAGGTTTGAAGTGGCCCCCTCCTTTCCTCAAGGAATATAAAATATATAGATAATTGGGCTTGTGTATAAACAAATTGGGGTCTCCCAGGTGGTGCTAGTGGTAAAAACCCACTTGCCAATGCAGGAGACACAAGAAATGATGGTTCAGTCCCTGGGTTGGAAAGATCCTCTGGAGGAGGGCATTGCAGCCCACTCCAGTATTCTTGCTTGGAGAATCCCGTGGACAGAGGAACCTGGTAGGCTGCAGTCTGTAGGGTCACAAAGAGTTGAACACAACTGAGCACAATAGCAACATTAATGTAAAAAGGGTTTTAAATCCTAACAGAATTTCATTTGTTCTTTTATTAAATTTTTGCTTTCCTTGATTTACTTGTAAATGCTACATTTTGTATTTCTAATAAATCAGGTCTATTTTTCTTATTCTCATAACTGAAAAATCACCATTCCACCCAATGTTACTGTATTCATTTGCCAGTGCTGCTATAACAATGTGCCGCTGACTGGGGGCTTTAAACAACAGAAATTAATTTTCTCCCAAGTCTGGAAGCTGGAAGTCCAAGATCAAGGTGAACGCAGTGTTAGTCTCCTGTGAGGCCTTTCTCCTTGGCTTGCAAACAGCCCCTTCTTGCTGTGCCCTCTTGGGGTCTTTTCTCTGCGTGCTGACATCCCGTGTGTATGCGTGTGCATACACGTGTGTTTTAATCACTCAGTCGCATCCAACTCTTTGCATGGACTGTAGCCCACCAAGCTCCTCCGTCCATGGGATTCTCCAGGCAAGAATACTGGAGTGGGTTACCATGCCCTTCACGAGGGGCCGACCCATCCCTAGAATTTCCCTGAAGTTCTGAATCCTGTTCTCTGCAAGTGAAAGGGGAGCCTTTTCCCTGTGTAGTGCATGGGAACCACTTTTAGGCCACCATGAGGAAGAAAGGAGACTCAGAGAATGAGACATCCATAATTAACCTAAATGTCTTGACAGGTTTCTGCAGGATGCCCAGGGCAGAATGTCCAGATTCTCTTCAAGGACCACTTCTGGGCTCCCATCCACTCTGTGCAGGGGGCAGCTGCTGCCTTGGGAGTGGAGCTCAGTGCTGAGCTGGATAACATTCCCAGTGGGGTTCCAGAGCCGGTGGCCCAGCTCTGATAGGCCCGGCTCTGCCCCTTGAGGCTCTGTGATGTTGGACAGCTCCCTTCGCCTCTCTAAGCTTTGGTTTCTTCACCTGCAAAGTGGGTCGGCTATGAAGAGTAAGTGAACAGTAGTTAGCTAAAAGGAAATGGCATATATGTGTGTGTGTGTGTGTGTGTGTGTGTGTGTGTGTGTGTGTGTTTGTGTGTGTGTAAGGGACTGACATTAAAAGCTGCTGAATTAAAAAAACAATCTAATTTTGTTTATTTCACGTCCCCTGGTCATAGCTGCGGAGCGGGATCTTTGATCGTCCTGTGGCATGCGAGTTCTTTTAGTTGTGGCATGCAGGTCTAGTTCTTTGGAATCAAATCCAGGCCCCTTGCATTGGGAGTATGGTCTTGGCGACCCCCTGGACTGCAGCATGCCAGGCTTCCCTGTCCTTCACTTTACCAGAGTTTGCTCAAATTCATGCCCATTGAGTCGGGGATGCCATCCAACCATCTCATCCTCTGCTGCCCCCTTCTCCTTTTGCCTTCAGTCTTTCCCAGCATGGGAAGGATGGAGCCTTGGTCATTTCTTGAGTGTATAAGGCATTGTTCTAAGATCCAGGGTTGGCAAACCATGGCCTGCAGGCTGAATCCAGCTGCTGCCTATCAAAGCGTGATTGGAACACATCTACATCTATTCATTTACATATTGTCCACGGCTGATTTGATGCTACAATGGCAGAATTGAGTAGTTGTGACAGAGACCATATGGCTTATAAAGCCTAACATATTTACTATTAGGCCCTTCACAGATAAAGTGTGTAGACCTCTGATCTGGGTAATGACACATAGAGAATATCTTGACACACACACACACACACACACACATCACTGCCCTAGTGTAGTGGGACACTCTAGAAGAGGAGAGATAGGTAATAAACCTAATACATAGCTAAATTTTATGCTATAGGGACTTCTCTTGTGGTGCAGTGGTTAAGAATCTGCCTTGCAATGTGTGGGACATGGGTTTGATCCCTGGTGGGAGAGCTAAGATTCCACATCCCATGGGGCAACTAAGCCCTCGTGTCCCAATTATGGAGTCCATAAGCCACAACTAGAAAAAGCCTGTGTGCTGCAAAGAAGAGCCCACGTGCTGCAATAAAGACTCACACAGCCAAAATGAAATCAATAGGTAAAATAATCTATTACATTAGGAGGCGGTAAGAACAATAGAGAAAGATTAAAACAGGGTGGGTGACAGGGCATGCTGGTAGGGAACATAGTTGTGACTTCAAATAGAGTAGCCAGAGCCAGCAACATTGAGAAGGTGACATTTCAGAAGGAGGTGAGGGAATGAGCAGTGAGGTATCTGGGAGGAGAGTGTCCAGGGACAGGAGGTTACAAGTGCAAAGGCCCTGAGGCAGAAGAGTGCTCAGTGCATCCTAAAAGCAGTGAGGAGTCTGCGTTGCTGGAGCAGAATGTACAGGAAAGAGAAATGGGAAGTCAGTCCTAAAGGAAATCAACCCTGAACATTCATTGGAAGGACTGATGCTGAAGCTGAAGCTCCAATACTTTGGCCACCTGATGTGAAGAGCTGACCCATTGGAAAAGACCCTCGTGCTGGGAAAGATTGAGGGCAGGAGGAGATGGGGACAACAGAGGGCGATGGCATCACCAACTCAATGGACATGAGTCTGATCAGACTCCAGGAGATAGTGAGACAGGGAAGCCTGGCGTGCTGCAGTCCATGGGGTTGCAAAGAGTCATGACTGAGCGACTGAACAACAGCATCTCACTGGGTTGTGAGGGACAGTTGTCTCTGATCTTGTGGTTTCTTCAGAGGATTCTGCCTTTTGCCCTGTGTGAGCTGGAACACTGGGTGATGTTGAGCCGAGAAGGGCCATGATCGGACTTGCACTTTATAACTCTCTCCTTAGCTGCAATATTTGAGCCAGGGAAAATTCAGGAGTTTGGAGAGCCTGGGGTCTCCACATGGACCTCTGAGCCTCCCATCCTGACCATTTCCCTTGACACCTGCAGGCAGTGATTAGAACCCAGGAGTTGACAGGGGTCAGCCTATGATGCAACAGCAAGCGGGACTGATGTGAAGGAACAGTGGTCTTTAAGGGATGGCTCTAATCCTCGCCAGCCGGTTGTTGGGAATACAGGAAAGGGAGCTCAGTGCTCCAGAGGCGATTTCTCAGGAGAACTCAGAAAAGCAGATTTTAATGTCAGGTCTTCCAGCTTTTGTAAGTTTGCTAGTAATTCAACTTGTCTTTTTAAAATAGCATGCAAAACAGAGTATCAGCAGAAAGTTTCCAGCACAAATACAGATGAATGCCCCCTTTTTGCCTCTCATACCTTGCAGGAGGGCGTCCCAGGTGGCACCAGTGGCAAAGAACCCACTGGGCAATCCAGGAAATGTAAGCAACCCAGGCTCAGTCCCTGGGTTGGGAAGATCCCTTGGAGAAGGGTATGGCAGCTCACTCCAGTATTCTTGCCTGGAAAATTCCACGGAAAGAGGAGCCTGATGGGCTGTAGTCCATGGGGTTGCAAAGAGTCAGACACAACTGAAATGACTTAGCACGCTTGCAATTTGCAGGAGTAGCTTGAGAGCAATGATGGGTCCTCACTTGGCTCACTCCCAGCCCAGGTCTAACCCTGTCTTCAGGGCTACTCCAGAGACTGAGAGACTACAAGCTTATGCTTACCCTCCTGAAGTTTCCACTCTAGGAGAAAGAGTAGCATACAAGTCCTTAAAAACAGAGACATATCTGGGTTAAAGTTAGGGTTAGGATTATTATTATAGACTGGAGTCTGGCCAGCAGTTAGTTGCATTTTGTTTGAGTAACATAATTGCATATAGAATAAAAAATGTCTTAAGTTAACTGCTGGCTTTTGAAAAGTGAAAGATTTCAGAGTAAATTCCAGATTTGGGCTCCTCATGAAAGCATTGGGAGAATCTGGCCACACCAGACCCAAATTCCTGCATGGGTGACGGTGATGTTGAGAATGGCTCCCTCTTGCAGGTGGGCTGTGTGCTCCCCGCTCACTCTGGGCCAAGTCTACCTGGCTAATTTATATACCCTGCCTGTTCTCCTCCTCCCTGAAGTTCTGGGTTTGCATCTCTTGAAGTTGACGCTGCACGTCTGAGTAGCACACCTGGGGCTGAGTCTTGTGTGTATGAACTGCCATGGTTGGCCCTGGGACTCAGAACCTCATGTGTCCACCGTGACCAGTTACGATTCCTCCAGTGTGGCCTTGCATCTCCGTGCACCTGGCTCAATCTCCAGGCCAGAGCAGCCTTCAGAAGAAATTACAATTACTGCTAGCTTGGGAGAATTCTGACCTGCCCTGTGTGTCCCAGAGGCATACTTTCTTAATCTCCTCCAGGCCCCTCTGTTCTCAGGTGGTTCTCAGGGCCAGAAAGTCCATGGTAGCCATTGTTGCCCCTCTGAAATATTAGGGGCAAGAGAGAGAGGAGAGATTTTCCTTCCATCCCATCTGATGCCCCAGTTCAGCCTTCTTGGTCAAGTTGATCACACTGTAAAGTCAGGGTCACGGCTGGGACTTGGGAAACATTTCATAACTGGCTTTCCCCTTTCTGTCCTCTCTCCTGACTCCCCCTCCCTCAGCCCTTTCTCCATTTCTCTTTGACTTTTGGGAAGATTTCACTCTTCATGACTTGTTTTGTCCCTGCTAATCCCCAATCAATATGGCATCCGATGCAGTCACTGTTCAGGGAAAAATAATTATTATTCTCCCTGGGCCAAAAGTCATCTTAATTTAAAGGATAAATCGTTAAGTCAACTTCCAGACTTCATTCTTAAGGGGCACAGGTCATGGGTTGGCAGATGGAACAGACAGTTTATGATGGTCTATTCATATAGCAATGACCTTAAAAATTTTTTTTTAAGTATCCAGAAATTAATTCATTTTTTTTGTGTGGCTGCACCATGTGGCACGTAGGATCTTAATTCCCCAACCAGGGATTGAACCTGTGCCCCTTGCATTGGAAGCACAGAGTCTTAACCACTGGACTGCCAGGGAAGTCCCTATCTTTTCTTATTTCTACTTTTTTTGAAGGCCTACTATGTGTGAATCTCTGACTACATTCGTTCTCCCAATAGCCTGCAAGGTGGTTTTCTCAGTTATAACATGAAGAAATTGAGGCAAGAAGATGGCACAGGTTACCCACGGTCATATGACTAGTTGGTGGCAGAACTGGGATTGAAACACAGATGTGTCAGACTTCAAAGCTCATGCCATACATTGAGGAAGACACCCACCAAGACCCCCATCCCCCTGCTTTTCATCCTTAAGCTTCTCTGGGATAGGATGAAATCTCCCTCCTTAAAGATTTCTCCTGTGTGAGTCTGATGATTTATCTCCTTTGAGAGTGATTTATAGAGTTTCTGTGATGTCTAGGGGGACGTGATGATCTTTCTTGGATGACTTACTGCACGTCTAGGGCCATGTGTATCTTTAATGTCTCGTGAGCGTGTGAGTGGGAGAAGCCTTGGCTGATGGGAAGGAAGCTTATTGCTGTTGCATCTGCAAAGCAAGAAGTCTCCAGTGGGAATCAGCTCCCCTCTCATACATCATGTGTGACCCAGTCTTCCCGGGATTCTCAGCCATGAGGAATGATGGAGTCACAGGGGCAGAGATTGCTCACATTTCCTGACTGTTATCATCATTCACACACACAGACTTCTGCCCGTGCACACACTCTGTCGAGATTTCTCGCAGCAGGTTCACTGTGTACTTGCATTTGTCTAGCTGCGTTCCTTTCATAGTATCCACCATGATTTTTTCCTTCTGCTTTGGCCTCATTGTCATTACTTGTGATTTAAGAAGTTCTTGAGGATGCTTCATGGTGCAGGTGTCCTTGAATCACCACCCATTGACTCTGTGTCCTGATATTCACAAAGTTTCCAACTCTGAAGTTTCCAGAGTCATGAGAAGTAGTCTCTCCCCAAATCTCAGATGGAATCTACTACCTGAGTTCCAAAGCCATCCTGCATGGCTTTACACTAAAACATCTCATGAAATCAGAGCCTTTTGTTTCTCCATTCATTCCCTCTCTAGAATGCTCCAAGGGTCACATACCTGGTTCTTGCACCATCCCCACATCTCTCTCTCTCTCTGGCCATCCAAGTCTCTTGGTTTCATCTTTATCCCCAACCAGTGCTCTACTGCAAGGGACTCATGTGAAAGCATTGTCTCATTGTCTCAAGGGGCTTAGCTCACCAGTTCTCCACACTCTCAGACATACCTGAAGTTCAGACAAGGTAGGGCATGTTAATAGTGAACAGTATGCTTATGGATGGGGATGTAAAATGGTGCAGTGGCTTTGGAAAATGTTTCACAGTTACTTAAAGTATAAAGTTCCCATACAACCTAGCAACTTCATTGCTAGGAATCTACCCAAGAGAAATGAAAGCATATGTTTACACAAAGACATCCATGAATATGTATGCAAGCATTATTCATAATAGCTTCAAAGTGGAATTAACCCAAATGTCCATCAATCAATGGATGGACATACAAGATGTAGTATATCCAAGCAGTGGGATACAATGCAGCAATATAAAGGAATGAAATACTAGAACTGTACGACATAAGTGATCCTCAGAAACCTTATGCTAAACGGGATAAACCAGATGTATAAGCTAGTTCTGGTATGATTCTATTATGAAATATCCAGAGAAGGCAACTCTAAAGAGACAATAAGTAGATCAGGTTGCCTGAGGCTAGAAGTGAGAGCAAGATTTAAGAGCAAGTAGGCATGAGAGATCTTCTTGGGTGCTAGAAATGTCTAAAGTTAGAGGGTGGTAATGACTGAAATATAGATTTACTAAAAGCCCCCATAGAACTGTATACTTAAAATGGCTGAATTTTATGGTATGTAAATTATATCTCAGTGAAACTGATTTTTAATATATGGGCTCTAATTCACACAGACCTTAATTTGAGTTCCTACTGCATTGCTCACTACTTATGCCATTGTGGATTGCTGAATTTAATTGAGCTTCAGTTTCCTTTTCCATTAAATGGGCATAAGCCCTACCTCCTTGGGCTTTTGTGAAGATAGATATTGGCTAGAACATGAGAAATGCTTAGCATCAAGAAAATATAGCAACCAAAATTAGAATTTGTAAAAAGAACAATTTATATGCTGTGCTCAGCAAGTTATTTTTAATTGTTGCCTTTCCTTGATGCTGATGTGTTTAATATTATTAACATTTAAAAAATATACTGTAAGAGTGTACAGCTAGCAGAGTCATTACATTTCTTTATTGTCAGTGGTTCTTTTTCTATTCCACATTTTAAAATGATGAAATATGTTCATAAAAGTACAAATGCAATGACCTTGAATACAAGTATTAAAAAAAATTTTTATTGGAGTATGGTTGCTGTACAATGTTGGGTTAGTTCCTACTGTACACCAGTGTGAATCAGCTATGCGTATAGATATTTGTGTGTTCATGCTCAGTCACGTCCAACTCTTTGTGACCCCATGGACTGTGGCCCACCAGACTACTCTGTCCATGACATTTCACGATGATCATACTGGAGTGGGTTGCCATTTCCTCCTCCAGGGGATCTTCCTGGCCCAAGGATTGAACCTGTGTCTCCTGTGTCTCTTGCATTGACAAGCGGATTCTTTACCACTCGAGCCACCTGGGAAGCCCCATTTGTATACATATATTCCCTCTTTTTCAGATTTTCTTCCCATTTAGGTCACCACAAAGCACTGAGTAGAGTCTCTTGTGCTTTATAGTAGGTCCTCATTAGTAATCTATTTTATACATAGTATCAATAGTGGTGATTAGGTTTCTTTTATCTTGAAAAGTGTTTCTGAACCTTCCATGCATCTGCAGATCGATCTGCGGAGGGAAGGTGTCTTAGCCTGGAGGAGACGCACTATTATTATCATAGCTTGCTGCATTCAGTCTCAAGTGGGTCCTATCTGAACTGCATTTCAGGCCACAAGCTTCCCTGCTCCTTGCTTACCACAACAGGTCTTCTGGTCTTCCTGGCTCCTGCTTCCTATTTTTGCAAGACTTCTTGTAAGGAAGCCTAGAGGGAGGATGGGCAGGCTGTCCCCACGGGGCTTCCCGCAGCATCCCAATTAGACTTGTTGTGGGGAGATTCTGGAGGAGGAAGGTCTGGGCTTGTGCCAGCAGAATGGCTGCAAGTCTGGGGAGAGAGAAAATAGAGCACAGAAAGGGAGCTGAACTTTCTAAACAGTCAGTTTCATTTTGGGCATGGCAAGTGCTTGTGCTGTCAGGAGGAATCAAGCTCCGCTGCTGAAGAGAGCTGCCAGCGGCTGAGAAACCTCATCCTTACCAGTTACCCAGCTCCTCCTGGGTATACTGAAAACTTGGCACTGCCTGGTGCCGAATACAGAGCTTGGAGGCTGGGAAATGTGGAGCTGAACTTGAGCGCATCATCTTGGGTATTGGCATGGAAATTCTTCATCATTTGGCTTCTGGTTGCACACACCTCACTGTTGCATCTCACCAGAGTTAGCTTCCTCTGTATACCCTGATCTCCCTATTTCCACAGGTACGGCTCTGCCTCTTCTTCTTTGCCTTCATCCCCGCAGCCCTCCCCACCTTCTCTTTTGGTGGATGTGGAAATTCGTGGCAGAGCTGGAATTAGAACCCAGTTTTCAATGACTCAAGAGCCTGATCTCTTGGCTACGAAGTTCTATTACCTCCCAGATTTTGGTGTGAATCATACCACATGTTATCACATCGTATCATAATTGTATACTAGTGCATATGCTTCTCATGTGCACAGATTGTGTATATTTCATCACTATATCTTCTGGGCCCAGCCCAGAGCCTGAGGATGGAAGTGAGTTTGGTGTGTGTTGAGTTCCTGAGTCAGACTTCATTTCTTCCACTTACCAGCTCTGTGGCTTTGGGTGACTTGTTTAACCTTTCTGAGTCTCACTCTCTTCACTAGAGTATGTGGTACATGTCGTTTAGACACTAAGTCATGCCTGACTCTTGCAAGCCCATGGAGTGTAGCCTTCCAGGCCCTTCTGTCCATGGGCTTTCCCAGGCAGGCATACTTGGGTGGGTAGCCGTTCCCTTCCCAGGGGATCTCCCTGATCCAGGGATTGAACCCGCATCTCCTGCATTGGTAGACAGATTCTTTACCACTGAGCCACCTGGGAAGTCCCTTTGTCTACCCAGAGGGTTTATGATTTAGTGAGGTGATGTCTCACTAAATGGTGCCTGATAGGAACTAAGTGTGGTGGGCAGCTTTGTCTTCCTTTGGGCACCCAAACCTTGTTTATCCTCAGTCAGTTCAGTTTTGATGAGATTTACTGTAATCTCCAGCTCCAGGGACAGTGTCATGACTCCAGTCACAAGGATTGGGTCACAGGAAGTCATGTGACCTCAGTGGACCAATCCATGCCTGCCTTGGGACTTTGGCAAGAAATATCATGAAGAGGCACTTTTCAGCCTTCCAAGTTGATGGGTGCCAAGGGACATATAAACACTGAGCTGTTGCCACCTGGTGGGAAAGCATTTCCTGAGAATGAGGCCAAACCAGAGGAAACAGAACCAAGAGAAGGAAGGTGAAAGAGAGAACTTTGGTCATAATGAGTTTCTGGGTCCTGTCATATCTCCACATTTCTAGTTGCATAAACCAAAAAAAAAAAAAAAAAAATTCTCCCTCTCTTCTTGCTCTGGCTTGAGCTAGCTTAAATATGTTTTGTCACTTGCAAGAGAAATTTGTGCTTCACATAGTAGGCATTTTAAAATAGCCAGTCTTTTTTTAAATTGAAGTATTGCTGACTTACACCATAGTGATTCAATATTTTATAGATTAGACTGCATTTAAAGTTTTTATAAAATATTGACTATATTCTCTGTGCCCTGTGTCCTTGTAGCTTATTTATTTTATACATGGTAGTATGTACCTCTTAATCCCCATTCTTTTCTTGCCCCTCCTCCCATCCATCTCCCCACGGGTAACTGCTGGTTGCTTTCTGTACCTGTGAGTCTGTCTCTACTTTGTAATATTCATTCATTTGTTTCATGGCAAATCTTGCTTTCATTTAAATGTTCAGTAAGTGATGGAGTGAATAGAAATAATAAATGCTTATAAAATGATCAGAGTTGAACTTCAGATTTAGCAAAGATCAAATAATTAGATGCGAAGCCAAGGTACAGACAGGTTTTAGGGTCCAGAATTCACAAGGTGAAAGATTGTTCAGTTGGATGCAGTTACTGTGGCTGCATTATTTACATGTATGGGAGTCACATGGGGGTCAAGGAATAATTCTGGCAGATGATGCTGACCAGGTAGGTTGGGATCAGGTCATCAGAACCTTCAATGGCATGACATTGCATTGGAGAATGAATGGTGGCAGGTGAAACCAAAGGCAGGTAGATCATTTTGGGAGACTGAGTGGGGATAAACAAGAACAGTGGCAGTCTTTTGAGGGACATAAATAGTCTTTAATCTAGAGTCATCATAAATCAGCTTGGAAAGTAGGGATATGAATAAGAGTCTAATATGGCATAGCACAAGCCTTACGTGTAGTAGGTTCTACAGATATGAGTTGGTTTGATTTGATTTTTTTTTCAAGGAATTGAGGTTTTCAGCTATAGTTTGATAGTATCCTAACACTTCACAGACCAGGCATTGAACAAGGTACATGGATTCAGCTGGTAGAAAAGAGGAAGAGTCCTGGACTTCTCAGAGTGTCGAATGGGGCGATAGTCTATAATATGTTAAAGAAGTGAAAGTGTAAAGTTGCTCAGTGGTGTCCAGCTCTTGGCTACATCAAGAATTCTCCAGGTAAGAATACTGCCTAGAGTCCAAAAGACTGTTCTATACATCTGTGGCTTTTTTTGCTGTCTCACATACGGGGTTGTGAGAGAGGGGCAGGGTGGGATGATTTGGGAGAATGGCATTGAAACATGTATAATATCATATATGAAACAAACCGCTAGTCCAGGTTCAATGCATGATACAGGATGCTTGGGGCTGGTGCACTGGGATGACCTAGAGGGATGGTACAGGGAGGGAGGTGAAGGGGGGTTCAGGATGGGGAGCATTGGTACACCCATGGCGGATTCATGTTGATGTATGGCAAAACCAATACAATATTGTAAAGTAATTAACCTCCAATTAAAATAAATAAGTTTGTATTTAAAAAAACAAAACAAAACAAAAAATAAATAAAAATAAAAATAAAAGAGACATAAAAAAAAAATAATACTTCCTGGAGTTGTAGCCATTCCCTTCTCCAGGAGATTTTCCTGACCCAGGATTGAGCCCAGGTCTCCTGCAGTGCAGGCAGATTCTTTACTATTTGAGCCACCAGGGAAATGTATCAGTTGGTGACCAAAGCTAAGAAGAAAAGAAATTTGGATGAGTGGATGAGAGTTGGGGGAGGAAGTGCTATTTAAGAAGGTGGGCAAGGAAAGCTGACAAGGAAGTCTACCTTAAGAGCAAGAGGCATAGGAAGGTATGCTTATTAATCCCTGGGGAAATGTTCATAATGTAACACAAAATGGAGTGAACATCAGCCGAAGGAGCTAGAAAGCTGATGGAGAGAGAGATTGCTTTCTTTTACGACTGGGGAAATCTTGACTCTGATCCAAACTTTTTTTTTTAAAGCAAGTCACTTATAAACTTTTTTTTTTTTGTTTTTCATGATTTGAAACAACTCACAGCACAACTGATGATATCACAGGAGACTCTCATGAACCTGGGCTGGAGAATAGATTTCCTGGGAAGAGTCAGCTTTTCAATATGCTTTCCAAACCGTCATGTACAGAATGGACTAGGACCTCCCTGGATGCACTAAGCAGCGAGTGTTGGGTGACATGGAACAGACGAGGCTGTGACATGTGCTACATGATTCAGGTGGCCATTTTGACCTGGCGCTCCTGATTCCAAAGTCATGTGATATTTATGAACTTTTCAGCAATCTAAAAATCAAGCCACTGAAAAAACGTACCCAGTGTTTTGGGCATCATCCATCCCCCATATTTCATTTTGAGGCTTCAGGTGTAGCCCCACATTGGCATCATTCCTTTACCTGACTTTTCCTGCTTAGGGATGGGCTGACAGCAGCAAACTCCCAGAGTGTCTCATACACACATTATTAGGTTTTGTAAAAACAAAAACAAAAACTGAATGTTTGGTGACTTTGAAAAAAATCCAAGTTCATGGAGGTGCAATTTACCATAGCATAACATTCACTTATTTTAAATGTACGATTTAGATTTAAAAAAAAAAAAAAAAAAAAAAGCTTTATTTATTTATTTATTTATTTAGGGCTATGCTAAGTCTTTGCTGCTTCTCGGGCGTTTTTCTAGTTGCCGTGCATGGGCTTTTCATTGCCGTGGCTTCTCTTTTTCTGAGCATGGGCTCTAGGGTGTGCAAGGGGCTTTAGTGGTTGTGGCACGTGGGCTCAGTAGCTGTGGTTCCTGTGATCTAGAGCACAGGCTCAATGGTGTGGCACACGGACTTTGTTGCTCCACGGCATGTGGGATCTTCCTAGATCAAGGATCAGGGAACTCATGTTCCCTGCATTGGCAGGTGGATTCTTTACCACTGAGCCACTAAGGAAGCCCCTGGGTTTTTTTTTCCCAAGTAAACTTAACAACTATCACCACCATACAGTTTTAGAACATTTTCATTGCCCCAGTAAAATGCTATTCTTGTTCCCATTCCTAGCCCCAGGCAACTACTAATCTATTTTCTGTTTCTATAAATTAGCCTATTCTGGAAAATTTAATATCAAATGGAATCATACACTATGTAGTCTTGTGTATCAGGCTATTTTTGAGGTTCACGCAGGTTGTAGCAGGTATCAATACTTCATTTTTTCATTGATGAATAACATTCCATGAGGTGGTTAGATAGCATCACCAGTTGCATGGACATCAACTTGGGCAAGCTCCGGGAGATGGTGAGGGACGGGGACAGATGGTCTAGATGGCATGCTACAGCCCAAGGGGTCGCAAAGAGTCAAGACACGACTGAGTGACTGGACAACAGCAGCGTATGGAGAGACTGCTCCATTCACCTGTTAGTGGACACCTGAGTGTTCCCCACTGTGGGAATAGTATGAATTGTGCTACTCTGGATATTCTCATACAAGTCTTTGTGTGGAGATAAGTTTGCATTTGTCTTGGGTCGCTATATAGGAGTGGAATCGGTGGACGCCTGTAGTAAGCTGATGGGCTTCTCAAGTGGCGCAGTGGTAAAGAATCCACCTACCAATGCAGGAAACACGAGAGACACAGGTTTCCTCCCTGGGTCAGATCAAAGAGTCATGTCCAAGGGGTCGATCATTGATGCATGAAACAGGGCACTCAAAGCTGGTGCACTGGGACAACCCTGAGGGATGGGATGGGGAGGGAGGCGGGAGGGGAGTTCAGGATGGGGGGCGCATGTACAACCATGGCTGATTCATGTGAATGTATGGCAAAACCACCACAATATTGTAAAGTAATTAGCCTCCAATTAAAATAAAATTAACAAACAAAAAGAGTCGAACATGTCTGAGCAACTAAGCACCCAGCACATAGTAAGATTATATTTAAGTTTAAGAATCTGCCTTCCAATGCAGGGGATGGGGGTTCGATCCCTGGTCGGGGAACTAAGATCCCACATATTGTGCAGCAAATAAACCCGTGCATCACAACCAGGAAGCCCGTGGACAGCAACTAGAGAAGTCCATGTGCTGCAGTGAAGACAAGGGCAGCCAAAAAGTAAATAAATAAATGAAATATTGAAAAAAAAGAGAAACTGATGGCTTAGTTTTTCCATCATCGAACACCTGCTCAGTCATGTCCGACTCTTTGAGACCCCGAGGACTGTAGCCCACCAGGTTCCTCTGTCCATGGACTTGTCCAGGCAAGAATACTGGAGTGGGTTGCCATTTCCTTTGCCAGGGGATCTTCCTGACCCAGAAATCGAACCTGCACCTTTCAAATCTCCTGCATTGGCAGGTGGACTCTTACTACTTGAGCCATTGGGCAACCCAACTTAGCTTTTAAGCCTTGTTAAAATGTCCTTTTGGCCCATCAAAAGGGCGGTGCCTGAGCCTTCCTTGTGGCCCTGGGTACTCTCTACATGACTGCCACCCAGCCTGCAGTGGGATTTTCAGGACCTGCCATGTGCTCGGGCCGTTCCACCTGCCAGTTTCTCCTCCAAGCTTCCCCTTCCTGCCCCAGCCCACCCCAAGGAAGAGAAAAACATAAAGACAGCTACAGCTGTCTGAACTCGCCTTTTTCTCCAGAGGAGACGGGTGCAGTCCTGTAAAAGCAGCTGCAATGTTTCCCTCCTGAAAAGGGCTTTTCATAAAAGAGACAAAAAAGATGAATGTTGTGCTAAAAGGTGAACCTTGGTAGTGGGTATGAATAGTATGCGGTGTCTGCTCTTCGTTTCTCTGGGAAGAGACATGGTCCCTTTTCAGTTTCTGCTACTGCTTGGTCTGTTTCAGCATCCAAAAGCACAGAGGAAAGAGACCTGAAACTTTAGTGAGAATCAAAGGTTGCTGGAGACTTGGAGCTAGTCTCCTGATGATGTGACAGGTCAATGAGGCTAGTCAGCCAGCCGAGGAGCTGTGATGGAGAGAGAGCTCGTGATCAGAGCCTCCTGGCTCATCCTGTGGGCACCTAAGCAATTCAGTCTCAGACAATCTTGAATTGAACCTGTGTCTGTCCAAGGGACAAGAAATAGAAAGTGTTAGTCACTCAGTTGTATCCAACTCTTTGCAACTCCATGGACTGTAGCCTGCCAGGCTCCTCTGTCCATGGGATTCTCCAGGCAAGAATGTTGGAGTGGATTGTCATTTCACGGCTGATATCCACGGAGGTTGATTTTATCTTGTATTTACAGATGTAGGAATTAAAGCCCAGAGACATTAGGAAACTTGTCTAAAGACTCCCAGCTAAGAAACAGAGTTGAGATTCAAGACCAGGTCTCTTTCTAACTTCAGTGCTCTGGTCCTTTACCATCTGTCTTCTAAAAATGACCTAAAAGGTCTTGCTACCTTTAGTCCAGGTGCTCATACCATTAAAAAGAAAGGACTTCCAGGGATCAAACCCACATCCCCTGCATTAGCGGCCAGGTTCTTTACCCCTGAGCCACCAGGGAAGCCTAACAATATATATTTAATACCTATTTGCCTAACTGAAGGAAGGAGAGAAGGAAGAAGGAAGGAGAGAAGGAAGAAGGAAAGAAGAGGTTTGGATTTTCATTTGCAAGATACGCTTTTATAATATATTAACTTTATGGGACTTTACGAGGGTTATGCCTTAGCATTTCCATAAAAATGTGTTTCTTAGGACCATACCCACACTTACTGAATTGGAATCCCTGAGGTCAGTTGTGGACAAATGAAATTTGATTCTAAATTGTACATCTCATTGAGAACTGTGTTTGTACGGTTTTTAGTTGCAGTTGTTTTAAGCAAAAGTAGGATTTATTGCTGGTGGCTCAGGTGGTAAAGAATCCACCTGCAATGCAGGAGACATGAGTTCAGTCCCTAGGTTGGGAAAATCTCCTAGAGAAAGGAATGGCAAACCATTCAGTACTCTTGCCTGGGAAATCCCATGGATAGAGGAGCCTGGCGGACTACAGTGCATGGGATTACAAAGTCAGACATTACTGAAGTGACTTAACACATACACGTGTTTATATAACATGGCTCTCACAGTCTTTTAGGGTTAGGGGTAGGGGTTTGGATTAGGTATAGGGTTAGGGATAGGTTAAGGATAGAGAGAGGTGTTTTTCCAGGCAGTATCCATTCCATTCTGACTCAGCCTGGAGGTTGCCTAGTCTGAATTTCCCACCACCCACAGTGGAGTGTGGTTATCCTTGTTTGGAAAGACATCTCTGAATTAACTGGCTGCCTTCAGGACTTGTGGGTATCACCCACTGGACAAGAATAGACATTTAAGCCTTGGGAAAATTGTCTTGCTTGAGAAGTTCATTATTGCGGCCAATACAAAGGAATTTGTGCATGGAGGTCAGAGTTAATATGCTTAATATTCAGTTGCTGCAGGGACCCAGCCAAGAAATTGAGAATGTCTTGAAAATTAGTGGCTCATTTGTTTGCATTCTCAGGCTGTGTTGTTGGAACCCAGGGAGGAGGGAGGGCTGAAAAAAGGCATAGGCCACTGTCTTATGGAGGAAAAGGGTTTTGTGACCATAGTCAAGTGGTCACTTAATCTGATTCCCAGTCGATACAGGATTCTGATCTAAACTACCTAGCAAGCATCCCTCCCTTCCTCCTTCTCTTCTTCCTTCCTTTCTTCCTCTCTCCCTCCCTTCCTTTCACAAACATTTGCCTCGTACCTATTGTAAGCTTGAAATTGTACCAGGAAAATTTTTAGAGATTACCTATATTGGCTTAAATCAGTTCAGTTCAGTCGCTCAGTCGTGTCCGACTCTTTGTGATCCCATGAATCGCAGCACACCAGGCCTCCCTGTCCATCACCATCTCTCAGAGTTCGCTCAAACTCACGCCCATCGAGTCCGTGATGACATCCAGCCATCTCATCCTTGGTTGTCCCCTTCTCCTCCTACCCCCAATCCCTCCCAGCAACAGAGTCTTTTCCAATGAGTCAACTCTTCGCATGAGGTGGCCAAAGTGCTGGAGTTTCAGCTTTAGCATCATCCCTTCCAAGGAAATCCCAGGGTTGATCTCCTTCAGAATGGCCTAGTTGAATCTCCTTGCAGTCCAAGAGACTCTCAAGAGTCTTCTCCAACACCACAGTTCAAAAGCATCAATTCTTGGGTGCTCAGCCTTCTTCACAGTCCAACTCTCACATCCATACGTGACCACTGGAAAAATCATAGCCTTGACTAGATGGACCTTAGTCAGCAAAGTAATGTCTCTGCTTTTGAATATACTATGGAGGTTGATCATAACTTTTCTTCGAAGGAGTAAGCGTCTTCTAATTTCATGGCTGCAGTCACCATCTGCAGTGATTTTGGAGCCCAAAAAACAAAATCTGACACTGATTCCACTGTTTCCCCATCTATTTCCCATGAAGTGATGGGACCCGATGCCATGATCTTCGTTTTCTGAATGGTGAGCTTGAAGCCAACTTTTTCACTCTCCTCTTTCACCTTCATCAACAAGCTTTTTAGCTCCTCTTCACTTTCTGCCATAAGGGTGGTGTCATCTGCATATCTGAGGTTATTCATATTTCTCCAGCAATCTTGATTCCAGCTTGTGTTTCTTCCAGTCCAGAGTTTCTCATGATGTACTCTGCATAGAAGTTAAATAATGCAGGGTGACAATATACAGTCTTGACGTACTCCTTTTCCTATTTGGAACCAGTCTGTTGTTCCATGTCCAGTTCTAACTGTTGCTTCCTGACTTGCATACAGATTTCTCAAGAGGCAGGTTAGGTGGTCTCGTATTCCCATCTCTTTCAGAATTTTCCACAGTTTATGGTGATCCACACAGTCAAAGGCTTTGGCATAGTCAGTAAAGCAGAAATAGGTGTTTTTCTGGAACTCTCTTGCTTTTTCCATGATCCAGTGAATGTTAGCAATTTGATCTCTGGTTCCTCTGCCTTTTCTAAAACCAGCTTGAACATCAGGAAGTTCATGGTTCACATATTGCTGAAGCCTGGCTTGGAGAATTTTGAGCATTACTTTACTAGCATGTGAGATGAGTGCAATTGTGTGGTAGTTTGAGCATTCTTTGGCATTGCCTTTCTTTGGAATTGGAATGACAACTGACCTTTTCCAGTCCTGTGGCCACTGCTGAGTTTTCCAGATTTGCTGGCATATTGAGTGCAGCACTTTCACAGCATCATCTTTCAGGATTTGAAAGAGCTCCACTGGAATTCCATCACCTCCACTAGCTTTGTTCATAGTGATAGCTTTCTAAGGCCCACTTGACTTCACATTCCAAGATGTCTGGCTCTAGATTAGTGATCACATCACCATGATTATCTGATCTTTTTTGTACAGTTCTGAAGATCTGAAGATCTTTTTGTACAGTTCTTCCCTCGTCCTAGAAATAAATGACTGTTGTTCCCAGAGCACAGAGATTTGACTATTAGCAAAGTCATAATATTGAAGTCTCCCCCAACTCCCAAGTTTTGCTTCTTCATTCTAATTTCTAGTTTGAGGAAAAGGACGAAGAAGTAAGTAGCAATTACCCAGCTTTCCACCACCCAGAATGAATACTTGTTGACTTTTGGTTATATTTCTTCCGATAGATATATATATTTGGCATCAGAACCAATATGTTACTGGTCATGTTGAATCTTTCTGAAATCTAGTCTTTCCTGAATCTCTTTTTTCTGTACAGCAGAAATTTACATGACATTGTAAATTGATTGTATTTCAATTAAAAAAAAAGAGGCACAAGAAAAATAAAGAAAAGTACCAAAAATCAAAAAAGAAGAAAAAAGTCTTTCCCTCATGCCATCTCCCAGTGCTATATCCCACCCTCTTCCAATCAGGGAGTTAGAGTCACTTTTTTTTTTTTTTTTTTTTTGCTGCATCATGTGATATGTGATATGCAGGATCTTAGTTCCCTGAACTGAGAATGTGGGATCATTTCAAAATTATTTATTTATTTGTTTGTTTTGGGGCTATGCTGGGTCTTCCTCGCTGCCCAGGCTTTTCTCCAGTCATTGTGATTGGGGCCTAGCTTTTCTCTAGTTGCTGTGGGTGAAAACTACTCTTCATTGCAGTGTGTGGGCTTCTCATTGCAGTGGCTTTTCTTAATGAGGAGCATGGGTTCTAGGGTGAGCAGGCTTTCCTGCTGCTGCTAAGTCACCTCAATCGTGTCCGACTCTGTGCAACCCCATAGGTGGCAGCCCACCAGGCTCCTCTGTCCACGAGAGTTTCCAGGCAAGAGTACTGGAGTGGGCTGCTAGTGCCTTCTCTGAGAGTGAGCAGGCTTTAGTAACTGGTGAATTTAGAAAGGGGGTGGGCTCAGTTAGTAAAGGGGTGGGCTCAATACTTGCAACTCCTAGGCTCTAGAGCACAGGTTCAGTAGTTGTGGTACAAGGGCTTTGTTTCACTGCAGCGTGTGGAATCTTCCTGGACTGGAGATCGAACCCATGTCTCCTACACTGGCAGGCAGATTCTTTACCACTGAGCCACCAAGATGCCCAAATATGGGGTCTTAATTTGCATTTTATTGATGACTAGTGATGTTGAACATCTTTTCATGTGCTTATTAGTATTTGTATATCTTTGGAGAAATATGTATACAAATCCTTTGCCCGTTTTTAAATTTTCTTGTTCTTTTTTTTTTTTTTTTTTAGTGTTGAGTTTTTCAGAGTCCATTATAGATTCTGGACATTAACACCTTATCAAATGTATGATCTGCAAAGTTTCTCCCATTTCACAGGTTACTTTTTCACTCTGTTGCTTATCTCATTTGATGCACAGAAGTTTTTGATTTTGACATAATCTCTTTATGTAGTTTCTTTTGTTGCCTTTGCTTTTGCTGTCATTTCTAGGAGATCATTGTCAAGTCCAGTGCCGTGAAGTTTTTCTCTTATATTGTTTTCTAAGATTTTCATAGCTTTCTCTTACAAGTAGGTTTACTTTTAACTTTTACATATTGGTCTATGTTTCAGTAAATAATGTATAATATTTTTATGTTTTTACTTACGTACATTGTCTCATATTTTCCACTTCACTCTGCTCTTACATTTCCCCTCACTTGACATTATGCTTTGTGGCTTTCTATGTGTTGCTTTGTAACTAGGTATTATGCCTAGCTCCATGTATCTATCCATCCATCCAGCTAACTGGTCTTTTCTTTTTCCTTCCTTCTTTCTTTCTTTCCTTTCTCCCTTCTTCCCCTCTCCTTCTTCTTCTCTTTTTCTTTCTTTCTTTTTTTCTCCTCTATCATTATCACCAATATCATCATCATGGTCATTATCATCATCAATGTGTCTGTCTACTTATTCATATTTCTGGCTTCTGTCTTGCTATTTTACACCTGTCCTATTTCACTCACTCATTTTTCTTTCCTAATTCATGTATCAAGGGTGATATTCAATATATTTAACAACCTTCACGCCCCCAGGCACCAAATAATAAAAGCTTGTAATAGCCTGGTGAGGCTAAATTTGACCTTGAATAATTGGTAAATCTATCATACTGGTTCATACCAGCTGTCCAATAACCCTGCCTGTAGACACTTGGGTTTGCAAGCCATATTCTAGCAAATTCCTTCCAGTGCTGACATTCTTATGAACAAAATCCTCTCATTTTCTTCCTCAAGAATACCCTTCCGTTCTACTACCCAAACACTTCCTTCATCATCTCTGCTTGTAGAAATCTAAGCAGCCTTTCAGGCCAAGTTCAAATTCCACCTCCTGCATGGATAACTCTAGGGTCTCCAAGACAAATTTTTATTTTGACACCACTCTGCTTTGTAATCAGGGTTATGCCTGTAGCATTGCCCATTGCTTGAATGGTGCAGTGGGCTGTAACTTCCTTGAACCTGGGACTGTACCTTACTAGTCTAGCTGATATTCTTTTGTATCTGCCTCTCACTTAAACATTGGAAGAACTGATGCTGAAGCTGAACCTCCAATACTTTGGCCACCTGATGCAAAGAGCCAACTCATTAGAAAAGACCCTGATGCTGGGAAAGATGAGAGCAGGAGGAGAAGGGGGGTAACAGAGGATGAGGTGGTTGGATGGCATCACTGACTCAATGAACATGAGTTTGAGTAAACTCTGGGAGATAGTGAAGGACAGGGAAGTCTGGTGTGCTGCAGTCCATGGGAGTCACAAAGAGTCATACATGACTGAGCAACTGAATAGCAACTCACTTAAACATGTATGCCATCTGGTGCCTAGGGGACTCAGCAAATCCTTGTTAGGTGGGCTGGGAGTCAACCATGGAGTCAACACGGCATGAGGTGTAGGTGTGCAAGGAGGCAACATGATAATGTCACATCCTCGTGTTCTCATTCATAAGAACTTATCAAGGTGTCCCTGACTCTAAAGGTCCTCAGCTCTGAGAGAGCTCATCAGAACAAAGTGGTTTATAGGATGGCAGAATGATGTTGCTGATAATCTCGGGAAGGAGCTGAAGTTTTAGGGGTAAAATGTACTTTGAGAAGGTGAAACAGAAGGTGAAACCAAGACACTGTGAGAACCAGGCAGTGTGGAACAGGGAGCAGAGCTAGACACTAACTTCTCTGAACCTGTGCTTAGAATAAAGTCTAGAAAAGCGTGCATCTTGAACCTGGTCACTCCTGGCACGTGCTGGGCATTCAGTAAATATTTACTGAGTGTGTGAATGGAGCCAGAGAGCCACATGTTCAAATCCTGGCTCTCATGTTTGAATCCACCTCTGAGATTTTGGACCCATTTCTTGGGCTTCTCAGGAGGTGCAATGGTTGAGTCCATCTGCTGAGGAAATGGCAACCCACTCCAGTAGTCTTGCCTAGAAAATAGACAGAGGAGCCTGGCAGGCTACAGTCCAAAGGATTGCAGAGTTGGACCTGACTGGGCAACTGAGCACACTGTGAGAACCAAAGCTCAGTTTCCCTGTCCAAAAAATGATAACAAAAAGTCTACCCTTTGGGGCTGTTGGACAAAGGAGATTTCACAGATGGATAAGGCCTAACACTATGACTGGCACATGGTGTGTATGCAGTAAACACCTTTCACTTAATATGGGTGAGAGCTCTTGTGTATATTAGGGACAAACATCCAGGAGACAGACATATGTGTTTGTCCCAATGCTGGGGAAGGTTTTGCAATTGCTGTTATTGATTTGTTTTTAAACACTCTTAGCCTCAGTTTCTGTGTCTGTAATATGGGTCTTCATAAACAAGCAGGCACTTCTGGGGATATCTACTATGAGATGGTGCAGTAGGCTCCACGGTGTTCCTCAAGAAGACAGAGTCAAGCCCTGATCCCCAAAAGCTGTGAATTTGAACTTATTTGGAAAAAGAGGTTGTAATAAAGTCAAGCTTCTTGAGATGAGATGATATTGGATTACCTGCCTAAACCTCCAATCCAGTGGTGTGTCCTTATAAGAGAGACACAGAGGATGCAGTGTGACCACAGAGCAGAGATCCTGGAGCCACCAGAAGCTGGAAGAAGCAAGGAACAGATCCTCCCATACAGCAGCCCTGCCTGGACCTTGGTTTCAAATTTCTAGCCTTCAGGACTGTGACAGAATGAAGTTCTGTTGTTTAAGCCACCAAGTTTGTGATAATTCATTACAGCAACCATAGGAAACTAATACAGGTGGTTTCTGTGCTAAGTTTTGGTTACGCAATAATCTTTTGGATGCTGTAGGCATTTCCTGAAATGCCCTTCAAAAGTTAAGAGTAAATATCATTGAAAAGTCTATAAATAATAAATTCTGGAGTGGCTGTGGAGAAAAAGGGACCTTCCTACACTGTTGGTGGGAATGTAAGTTGCTGCAGTCACTATGGAGAACAGTAGGGAGGTTCCTCAAGAAGCTAAAAACAGAATTATCATATGATCCAGCCACCCCACTTTTGGACTTATATCTGGGAAAGAGGAAAACTCCAATTTGAAAAGATACAGGCATCCCAATGTTCATAGCAGCACTGATGGAGGCAGCCTAAGTGTCCATCAACAGCTGAACAGATAAAGAAGAAGTGGTATATACGCACAATGGAATATTACTTAACCATAAAGAGAATGAGATATTGCCGTTTGCAGCAACATGGACGGACCTAGAGACTGTCATTCTAAGTGAAGTCAGTCAGACAAAGACAAATATATATCACTTATACAGAGAGTCTAAAAAGGTACAAGTGAACTTATTTACAAAACAAACTTATTTACAAAACTCACAGACATAGAAAACAAGCTAATGGTTGCCAAAGTGCAAGGCAGGGAGGGATAAATTGGAAATTTAGGGTCAACAGAAGCATACTAGTATATATAAAGTAGATAAACAATAAACTACTGTAAAGTACAGGGAACTGTAGCCAATATCTTATATTAACCTATAATGGAAAAATCTGAAAAAGTACATTTTATATATATATATATATATATATATATATATATATATATAACTGAATCACTTTGCCATAGAAGACATTGTTTACCAATCATACTTAAATAAAAAGTTGTTTGTTTGAAAAAAAGTTTATGGGGGATGCCATATAAACCAAAAATTATGCATTATAGCAGGTGAAGATTTTGATAGAGAGAAGCACAGGAAAGGCAGGTAACCCAGCAGGGAGGTATATATGTGGGTGTTTTCAGAAATATTTCTTGAAGCTTAATCTAAATTGTGCCTCAAAGATCAAGGAGGGATTAGCTAGATAAGGGTGGAGGGAGCCAAGACAGAGGCAATGAGATGGCAAGAACAGGCAATAGCTCTTGTCTTTGTAACTCTGGAAAGGTTACAGAGTTAATCATAGTTAACTCAGGGAAGATCACATAGCCATCTAGAGCAGTGCTTCTCAAACATTAAGATATGCACAGATTGGACTTCCCTGGCATTCTAGTGGTTAAGACTCCATGCTTTCAATGCAGGGGCCATCAGTTGTATCTCTGGTTTGGGAACTAAGATCCCACATGCCACGTAGCAAAAAAAAAAAAAAAAAAAAAAGTACACAGATCACTAGGGGGCTCTTGTTACAATATTGATTCTGATTCCATGAGTCTGGAGTGGGTAGAGAATCTGCATTTCTTACAAGCTCTTCTGAAGATGCCAATGTGGCTGGTCTGTGGATCACACTTTGAGATGCAAGGCCCTGGTATTCTGAAGTTTAGAGCACTTTTGCCCATTTCTTAACACACTGAAGTCTCTCCTGAAGAATGCCAGGTCCTTGGTTTGCAGCTGTTCATGCCAATGTATGGCAAAACCAATACAATATTGTAAAGTAATTAGCCTCCAATTAAATAAATAAATTTATATTAAGAAATAATAAAAGTGTAAAGAAACTGTAGAAAAACACAATAAACTTATAACAGCTTTTAAAAAAAAAAAGAAAAAGGAAGAGAGAATGGAAGCTTAAAGAGAGGAGGTACCTTGCATGACATCACATAGCCTCAAGTGAGATCTTCAATTTTAGACTTCAGATATTCCAACTGAGAATACAATGCTCTTTTATTTGTTTTTTAAAACTCTTTATTTTGTATTGGAGTGTAATTGATTGAGTGACTGATCATGCACACACCCATGCATGCATGGCTGACTAAGTGTTGTGATAGTTTCTGGTGAACAGCAAAGGTACTCAGCCGTACATATATATGCATCCATTCTCCCTCAAACACTCCTCCAATCCAGGCTGCCACATAACATTGAGCAGAATTCCATGTGCTGTACAGTAGGTCCTTTTTGGTTATCTATTTTAAATGCAGCAGTGTGTACAATACTCTTTTAAATAACTCATTGTGCAACTTATTTGTGACTTGCAAATAAATGCTAGGCTTTGATTTTTCAATTTTGTTTTATACTGGAGAATGTTGTTAGTTGCTCAGTTGTGTCCAACTCTTTGTGACCCTGTGGACTGCAGCACACCAGGCTTCCCATTTCCCAGAGTTTCCTCAAAGTCATGAACACTGAGTGAGTGGTGCCATCTAACCATCTCATCCTCTGTTGCCCTGTTCTCCTCTTGCCTTCAGTCTTTCCCTGCATCAGGGTCTTTTCCAATGAGTCAACTCTGCATCAGGTGGCCAAGGTATTGGAGCTTCAGCATCAGTCCTTCCAATGAATACTCAGGGTTGATTTTCTTTAAGATTGACTGGTTTGATCTCTTTGCTATCCAAGGGACTTGCAAGAGTCTTTTCCAACACCACCGTTCGAAAGCATCCATTCTTCAGCATTCAGCAAATAGTCTAGGCTCTGATTTTTCAGTTTCATTTTATACTGGAGTATAGTGAGGTGAGGTGAGGTGAGTTGAGGTCGCTCAGTCGTGTCCGACTTTTTGCGACCCCGTGGACTGTAACCTACTAGGCTTCTCTGTCCATGGGATTCTCCAGGCAAGAATACTGGAGTGGATTGCCATTTCCTTCTCCAGGGAATCTTCCCAACCCAGGTATCGAACCCAGGTCTCCCGCAGTGGAGGCAGACGCTTTAACCTCTGAGCCACCAGGGAAGTAGATTTACAATATTGTATTAGTTTCAGGTATACAGCAGAATGATTCAGTTATATATACACATATATCTTTTTTTTTCAAATTCTTTTCTCATTTAGTTTATTACAGAATATTGAATATAGTTTTCCATGCTATCTAGTAGGTCCTTGGGCTTTGGTTTTTTGTTTTTTTTTTTGACCCAGCCTGTGCATCTTTTTCTTTTAATATATTATTTGATCATATTTCTACTTAGGATATAACTTGTTTATGATTAATTCTGTTTTCACTTTTGGGTGACATTCTTGTTCTTCATACCTCCTTGCTGTTTTCTTTCCTTTCCATCTTGTATCTTTTGCTCTAAATTGGTGCTTCCCACTTTAGCCACATGCTGGAATCCCATCCAGAGTTTTAACAAATTCTGATGTCAGGCTCCCATCCAAGAGTTGGATTTATTTGCTCTGGCATGTGGTATAGGCATCAGGGTTTTAAAATCTTCCCCAGGTATTCTAATGAGCAACCAGAATTGAGAATCACTTATCTAGATCTTTTTTAGTCTTCTTTCCCCCTCGTTTCCTGCTATTTCCATAATTTCTATAGTCATTTTTAAAGTTCTTCTGCTGGTTGCCTTTATGTGCTTAATGGGTATGTTTAATTCTTTTTCTTCATTTTTCTTTTTTCTTTTAATCGTTTTGTATTGTTTTGTTTCTTGGCCATACCGTGTGGCTTGTGGGATCTCAGCTCTTCAGCCAGAGATTGAACTTTGGCCACTGTTCATTTGTTAACAATAAAATTGGAGCAGAACCTTTTCATTCATTATTGTGAAAAAGTTTGAAAAAGAGTGGATAGTGACTCATGCTTTTCCCATCCTCCCTCTTACTTCAGAGAGTCTCTCTTTCAGTTTAATTAGTAAGCTCTAGGTGGTGGGTGTGTGTCCGGGGGTGGGGTGGTGTGGGGACTGTACATTTAACTTTTGTTCATGTTATTTTGTGTCATTTGACTTTTCTTTCAACTTGTAAGACTTACATCCTCCTCCCAAGTTTGTTTAGTTTACTTTCATATTTCAGTAGATTCCTTTGTTAAGACACTTCGAAGAAGCTGGAAGTGCTACAACGATGGAGACAAAATTCAGATGACCATTATATGTACACTGCTGGCAAGAATCCCTTAGAAGAAATGGAGTAGCCCTCATAGTCAACAAAGAGTCCAAAATGCAGTACATAGATGCAATCTCAAAAATGACAGAATGATCTCTGTTTGTTTCCAAGGCAAACCATTCAATATCAGAGTAATCCAAGTCTATGCCCCAATCACTAATGCCAAAGAAGCTGAAGTTGAATGGTTCTATGAAGACCTACAAGAACTTCTAGAACTAACACCAAAAAAATGATGTCCTTTTCATCATAGGGGATTGGAATGCAAAAGTAGGAAGTCAAGATATACCTGGAGTAACAGGCAAATTTGGCCTTGGAGTACAAAATGAAGCAGGGCAAAAGCTAACAGAGTTATGCCGAGAGAATACACGGGTCATAGCAAACACCCTCTCCAACAACACAAGAGACAACTCTACACATAGACATCACCAGATGGTCAATAATGAAATCAGATTGATTTTATTCTTTGCAGCCGAAGATGGAGAAGCTCTATACAGTCAGCAAGAACAAGACAGGGAGCTGACTATGGCTCAGATCATGAACTCCTTATTGCCAAATTCAGACTTAAGTTGAAGAAAGTAGGGAAAACCACTAGACCATTCAGGTATGACCTAAATAAAATCCCTTATGACTATACAGTAAAAGTGATAAATGGATTCAAGGGATTAGATCTGATAGACAGTGCATGAAGAATTATGGACGGAGGTTCGTGACATTGTACAAGAAGCAGTTATCAAGACCATCCCAATGATAAATAAATGTAAAAAGCCAAAATGGTTCTCTGAGGAGGCCTTACAAATAGCTGAGATAAGAAGAAAAGCTAAAGGCAAAAGAGAAAAGGAAAGATATATCCATCTGAATGCAAGTTCCAGAGAATAGCAAGGAGAGATTAATGATCAATGCAAAGAAATAGAGGAAAACAATAGAATGGGAAAGACTGGAGATCTCTTCAAGAAATTAGTGATACCAAGATGGGGGCCACAATAAAGGACAGAAACAGTATGGACCTAATAGAAGCAGAAGATATTAAGAAGAGGTGGCAAGAATACACAGAAGAACTATACAAAGAAGATCTTCATGACCCAGATAACCACAATGGTGTGATCACTCACCTAGGGCCAGAATATAAAGTAAATGGGCCTTAGGAAACATCACTACAAACAAAGCTAATGGAGGTGATGGAATTCCATTTGAGCTATTTCAAATCCTAAAAGACGATGCAGTTAAAGTGCTGAATTCAATATGCCAGAAAATTTGGAAAACAACAGTGGCCACAGGACTGGAAAAGGTCAGTTTTCATTCCAATCTCAAAAAGGCAATGCCAAAGAAAGTTCAAACTACCACACAATCACACTCATCTCACACACTAGCAAAATAATGCTCAAAATTCTCCAAGCCAGGCTTCAACCGTACATGAACTGGGAACTTCCAGATATTCAAGCTGGATTTAGAAAATACAGAGGAACCAGAGATCAAATTGCCAACATATGTTGTATCCTTGAAAAAGCAAGAGAGTTCCAGAAAAACATCTATTTCTGCTTTATTGACTATGTGAAAGCTTTTGACTGTGTGGATCACAACAAACTGTGGAAAATTCTTCATGAGATGGCAATACCAGACCACCTTACCTGCCTCCTGAGAAATCTGTATGCAGGTAAGAAACAACAGTTAGAACCAGACACAAAACAACAGACTGGTTCCAAATTGGGAAAGGTATACGTCAAGGCTGTATATCGTCTCCCTGCTTATTTAACTTACATGCAGAGTACACCATGTGAAATTCCATACTGGATGAAGCAAAAGCTGGAATCAAGATTTCTGGAAGAAATAACCTCAGATATGCAGTTGACACCACCCTTATGGCAGAAAGCGAAGAAGAACTAAAAGCCTCTTGATGAACGTGAAAGAGGAGAGTGAAAAAGCTGGCTTAAAATTCAACATTCAAAAATGAAGATCATGGCATCCATTCCCATCGCTTCCTGGCAAATTGCCGGGGTCCAGCCCCGGTGGATCCAGGTAATTCAAATTGGGGACGGAGTCAGCGTCCTAGGAATTAATTGCTTAATTAAAGATATGGAGGGAGAGTAGAAAGAAATAGTGTAGTAGGAAAATACTAATGGAGAAAAAGATGCTAAATAACTTGGTTTACGTGGAATACCAATAAAACTCCAAGACGAGGAATTCGCACCATCTACTAGGCCACCGGCACCCACTTGAAGAGTGGAGGGTGCCCCGCCCTGGGCTCCCTCTTGCGTGGGTCTTAGAAGCCAGGGCAAGTAAGTAGACATGGCGAGCATCCACATTCCAGATGGGAATTCAGCCAGAAGGGGAAAGAAAGAACGACACGGGGAACCAGTCTTTCCAGAAACTGATCTGTTTTATTTTGAGGTTTGCTTATATACCTTTTGTTACACATAGAGACAAATGGAAATTTTAAAGCCACGTGGGGGTCAGCAGTCCTGACCTTTATCAAAATCAGGTGCTTCATATAAATGTATACAAAAAAGGTCTTAGGGTTTTACATCATCCTCTGGCCAGGGGGCCTACTAACATTCTATGATCCTTTCTTTCTCATAAAGGTCAGTCAACCAGAAAACTTATTTTCCAGGGGTAATTTTTCTTAAACCAGGCACTGCCCTCTGAAGGTACCAGATAAAGTTGCATTCCTATAGGGTGAGGGTGTAGTGGGTTACAATTAAGAAAGGAATTTACTTAGCCTAAGGTTTAACATGATTAATCTTAAAGGTTAATACTTATTTCTCCTATATACTAGTTATATTCATTATAAGGGCAGGGAATATGGAGACTTAGCAGCAAATATTGGCCCAACAAATGAAAAACCCTTCACCAATATAATTCCTAATCAACCCACTATACTAATAATTTCTAACTTCCTGAAAGAATCTGCCTTTAGTGAGTCTAAAACATCTCGTGCCTCTCATGGTTGGGAGGCTGTAAACAATCACATGTGGCTGGAGGAACCTGTTTAGCAGGCTAGATAACCTTCAGAGGAGTTCATATGTTGAAACACTCTTGTCACGCCCAGGAATTTTTATTATCTTGGAGCTGTAAGCTAACTCCTTCTCCGAGAGAGGAGATGGGAGACAGCCACTTGTAAAGTCAGAGGTGTAGGTGAGAGCATAAAACAGTAAAGTAGGCAGACTCTGGTTTTGGGGGTAGATGATCAGGAACAAGGGGTTTCCTGAGGCTCGATCCCACCTTTGCGTATGCCAAAGTCTCCTTCATGACCTTTGCCACGGGCAGAGTTCCACACGCTGGCTCCTGGCAGCAAATAGATGGAGAAACAATGGGAACAGTGACAGACTTTATTTTCTTGGGCTCCAAAATCACTTCAGATGGTGATTGTAGCCATGAAATTAAAAAACGTGTGCTCTTTGGAAGAAAAGTTATGACCAAGCTACACAGCATGTTAAAAAGGAGAGAGATTACTTTGCCAACAAAGGTCCATCTAGTCAAACCTATGGTTTTCCAGTAGTCATGTATGGATGTAACTGTTGGACCATAAGAAGGCTGAGTGACAAAGAATCGATGCTTTTGAACTGTGGTGTTGGAGAAGACCCTTGAGAGTCCCTCGGAGAGTCCTCAAAGAGATCCAACCAGTCAATCCTAAAGGAAATCAGTCCTGAATATTCATTGGAAGGACTGATGCTGAAACTGAAGCTCCAGTACTTTGGCCACCTGATGGGAAAAACTGACTCATTGGAAAGGACCCTGATGGTGGGAAAGATTGAAGGCTGGAGGAGAAGGGGATGAACTGTTAGGATAGCATAACTGACTGGATGGACATGAGTTTGAGCAAGCTCCAGGAGATGAAAAAGGACGGGGAAGTCTGGCGTGCTGCAGTCCATGGGGTTGCAGAGTTGAACATGACTGAGCGACTGATATGAACTTAACTGAATGTATGAGACAGATTATTGATCTGATGCCAAGCTTTTACAGATACCCTAGTTCAGTGTGTTTTTTGTTTTGTTTTGCACCTCTGTGTGTAATGGAGATAGGTTTTCTTGTGTGGTCCTTTTTAAGTAAGGGAGATTGGTTCGGGATACATTTCTAACCATCTTTGTCCTGTCTTTGTACTACGATTATACTGCTGTTATAAAGTTATGAGGGTGAGTCCCATCCTTTTCTATGTTCTAGAATAGTGTGACTACAATGGGAATTATCTATTTCTTGCAAGTTTGCTAGAATTTGGCTAGAAAACCATCTTGCGCTAGGACCTTTGTCTAAATTTCTTTTACCCTGACTTTTTATTCTGAAATGCTGAAAGACTTAAAAAAAAAAAATTGAAAGAGAAGCACCATAGAAATTACTTCAATTTTTAAATGGCTTTTGGTTTACTGTGATTTTCAATTTTTCTTGAGCAGTTAGGTAATGTATATCTTGCTGGAAAAATTGACCACATCAACTTGATTTCTAATTTATGGTGAAACTTACAAATCATACCCTATTTTTCTAATTTCAGTTATATCTATAGTAATAACAACTTTATTCTTTCTTATGTGTTTTGTGTTATTTATACTCATAATGACTTTGTGACACAGATAGACATATCCTCCTTTAACAGGTAAGGACACGGAGACTGAGAAAAATTCTGTGATTCACCCAGGGTGAAACAGCTAGAGAGAAAAACAGGCCAGGGTTTTAGTGAAAGCCCTTCTGAGCTCAGAGTCCAATTGACCTCAGCTGTTCCTTCACAGCTCAGGTCTGTGGACCACACTTGGAGGAGCAAGGCCTGAATATCCTGAAATTTACATGCCTCCCTCCCCTGGAGGAGCTTTCCAGGTAGTGCTAGTGGTAAAGAAATGCCTGCCAATGCAGGAAATGTAAGAGACATACGTTCAATCTGTGGGTTGGAAAGATCTCCTGGAGGAGGGTATGACAACCCACTCCAGTATTCTTACATTGAGAATCCCATGGACAGAGGAGCCTAGTAGGTTGCAGTCCATGGGGTCGCAAAGGGCCAAATATGACTGAAGTGACTTAACATACATGCTCCCCTGGAGATAGTCATGTCCTTAGTTTGCAGCTGGGAAACCAGAAGCTTGTTGAGAGGAGGTCTGCAAGCCTGAGGTTACATAGGCTCAAATGATATCTTTGATGTCAGAACTCTGCTTTTCTGATTTTTTTCTAAATGGTGTCCTTTTGAATAATTCATCATGCAATTTCACTATGTTCTCCAAAGAAGGGCTAGATTTTAATGTTTCTGACCCAATCTGAGAGACTGCTTTTGCTAATAGATTGTTAATGTCATATTTCTACTTATTGATGTAATGTAAGTGCTCATTACTAATCAATAATAAATATTATTACTTATGTTCTATTATTGAATAATTATATCAACTAGTGACTTAATTATCCTCATTAGTCACTAATAATTTTATGAATTGTAAGTAAATTACCTCTTTTCATAGCCTCCTAAAAGGTGTAGGCAGAAGTGTCTCTATTTGCTGTTTCCTTCAGGGAAGGTGGGGGCTTCTCTGATGGCTCAAGTGGTAAAGAATCCACCTGCAATTCAGGAGACCCAGGTTTGATCCCTAGGTTGGGAAGATACCCTGGAGAAGGGACTGGCAACCCACTCCAGTACTCCATTCAACCCACTCCAACCCAGTACTCCTGCCTGGAGAATCCCAGGGACAGAGGAGCCTGACTGGCTATAGTCTGTGGGATCACCAAGAGTCAGACAGGATTGAGTGACTAACACTTTCACTGTTAGAGAAACTGACCTGGGGGAGTTGAGGGTGAACTGGGCTGCACCTGATAGCTTATGATGAATAGTGTCGGATTCTTGGTCTCCAAAGAAGAAGATTTAACTTTGGGACCAGGGACCAGGCTTGATCACTCAAGAACTTTTGTGTAGCAGAGTTTTATTAAAGTATTAAAGAGACAGAGGAAACTTCTGACATAGACATCAGAAGGGGAATGCAGAATGCCCCACCCTGGCTAGTCTAAGCAAGGCCTTATATACTTTTATCAGACCCACTCCCATAACATACATCTTAAGATAACAGGATTAGAAGTAGACAGAAAGATCTTACCAGACACACTCCCACAGTATACAAGTTTTAAGATAACAAGATCAGTCAGAAAGTTCTTGTTAAGGAGAAACCTATCCTCGAGCAAGATACATTGTTATATTGACTAAGACAAAGCCATGTAGAAAAAAATGTTTGTCCTTTTCTCCTCCTCGAGAGCCTTGGACCCCTTTCTCCTTCTCAAGGGCTCCAGACCCCCTTTCTCCTCACTGGAGTCCCTGGACTTCTTATCAACCTATCTAGTAACTGACTCTCTCACACCCAAAACCACATTTCCCCTGATCAGAGCCTCAGAGGGCTGTAGTGTGGGTCTTTTGCTCAGCTCAAGGCAAACACTCTTACTGAGTTGTTGGGCAACCACTTTTCTCAGATGACTACTGAATATTGAAAGAGGCCTCATCTTTTGTTTTTGCTGTTGTTCTTAATTGCATGAGATCTAAGGTAACAGGCAAGTCCACCTTTCACAGCAACAGTCACTAGGAAGTACAGTTTTTGGAAGAAGGATGGTGGATGACCTCCAGAAACAGGAGGCTGGACTCCAGGGAGAATGAGAACATTACAGGGAGACAGAAACAGATGAAGACAGTGTGGTCTTAGAGGTCAGGTGTGAATGGAGTGACTCCAGCTAACATGTCCTTAAAAATGGCATGACTGTAGCGTAGGAGGGGGCAGTAGTGTAGGTGTGTCTGCAGGGAGCTCTGAGAATGGATTAAAGGAACAGTCATATATATATTTCTCTTAGCTTTGACCAAACTGGTTTGAACACAGAGTTACTCCCACTCCTGAGGGAACTCTCAATAGGAATGTGAATGATAGATTCCACTAGAGAGTTTTGGGGACCTTTGGCATATCAGTGAGGACTTGTTACCAGGGAATTCCACATTAAACATCTGGTCCCCTCACTATGCGGGATGAAGCTAGGGGCCCCGGCGCCCCACACACTGCCTGGGGGCACCATCTCCGCCATGTCCCAGTGGTAGTATGTAAGGAGGAGGACACGGTGGGGGGGTGGGCAGGAGAACATATTTTTACAGATAAATATTTATGTCAAATCAGCTCTGTGAAGAAGGTGACAGAACCAGTCGTGAAAACACAATGCAACAGAGCAGCTTTTGCAAACATTTATGAGAGAGGAAAATGCTGAGAGAGAGAGAGAAATAGCCCTGGCAGGTTGGCACAGAAGGGAAGAGGGAAGTCAAGGATGTTCCACCGTGTGGGAAGGCTGCCTTTTTGAGGAAGGGAGTAGAGAAGGCAAGGCTAATCAAATAATAATGCCATTAGGGAGGGAAGAGGATGGGCACTTTCTATTTATGTTTTTAGTACCTGTATGATAGTCCTTTTGCTAAGCATGTATAATTCTTGGAGGTAAGCATTTCAAATCCATTTTATAGATAGGAAAACATGCATTTAAACCCATTTTACTGATAGGAAAACTGAGTCAAGGAGATTAAGGGAATTTTTTTCAAGTTAGTACATAGGGAAGCTCCTGGGATTCCCTACACATTGATTTGTCTCCTAGCCCTGTGGTCTTTCCACCACTAAACTCTGGTTACCTGACCCAGTTCAGACTTGTGCAGTAATGTGATGGGCAATTGAGAGACTCTGTCTCTGCATTCTGTACATTTTCTATCATAACCATGTGTTGCTTTTTCAACTGGAAATACAAAGATTCCTTTGTATTTGTATTTGTGTAGCCATTCCTTTCTCCAGGGGATCTTCCCTACCCAGGGATCAAACCCCAGATCTCCTGCATTGCAGGCAGATTGTTTACTGTCTGAGCCACCAGGGAAGCCCAAAGATATTAATACAAAACTCTAATAGAAGAAAGCTCTAACGTTTGAAGAATTATATACAATATGCCTTTTTTGTTGGATGGGCAATGTCTAGCAAGGGTCTACACCAGACAGTATCCATGTTAATCTTGTGAGCCAAAAGGGAGTAGACAACTTTAATTTTCATTTTGTCCATTTCTTCTTAAAAATTTTTGCAAGATCATTGTGACTTTTGTGATAGATTACTAAATTCAGCACACACACACAGGGGACAGGTGTCTATAACAGGCATATTCAGCATCCTTTCCTCTCTCTGTCAAATCTCCTCTTTGATAAAATGATGATAATGGAAGTCCTGTTGCATAGGATTTTCTGAGGACAGAGGGAGAGAGCCCACACCAAATACCGCAGTGCCCAACACATGGGAAGCTTTCAGTCCAGGTCCAAGGTTACTCTCATTTTTTTCAGCTCGCTGAAGAATTGCCTGGAGGGGTGGTTGATGGATATAACCCATGGGTTGCCCAGAGTAGGGGCTCAATACTTTTGTTGAAGAAATAAATAAGCTGAGACTGACATTGATTTTGACAGAAGGAAAGTCAGCCTCTGTATAATTCAGCTCTAGGCATTTACCAGCTATTGTAGAATTTTGTTGTTATTGTTCAACCAAAGGTCCTCTTCAGCTAATTTAGGACACGGCCATTTTTTATTTTTAATAAAATTAATTAATTTATTTTAATTGGAGGCTAATTACTTTACAATATTGTAGTGTTTTTTGCCATACATTCACATGAATCAGCCATGGGTGTACATGTGTCTCCCCATCCTGAGCCCCCTCCCACCACCTTCCCCATCCCATCCCTCAGGGTCATCCCAGTGTTCCAGCCCTGAGCACCCTGTTTCATGCATCGAACCTGGACTGGCGATCTATTTCACCTATGGTAATGTATGTGCTTCAATGCTATTCTCTCAGATCATCCCTCCCCTGCCTTCTCCCACAGAGTCCAAAAGTCTGTTCTTTACATCTGTGTCTCTTTGCTGTCTCATATATAGGGTCATCATTTCCATCTTTCTAAATTCCGTATATATGCATTAATATACTGTATTGGTGGTTTTCTTTCTGACTTATTTCACTCTGTATAATAGGCTTCAGTTTAATCCACCTTATTAGGACTGATTCAAATGCATTCTTTTTAATAGCTGAGTAATATTCCATTGTGTATATGTACCACAGCTTTCTTATCCATTCATCTGCCAATGGACATCTAGGTTGCATCCATATCCTGGCTATTATAAACAGTGCTGCGATGAACACTGGGGTACATGTATCTTTCAATTCTGGTTTCCTCAGTGTGTATGCCCAGCAGTGGGATTGCTGGGTCATATGAGAGTTGTATTTCCAATTTTTAAGGAATCTCCACACTGTTCTCCATAGTGGCTGTACTAGTTTGCATTCCCACCAACCATGTATGAGGGTTCCTTTTTCTCCTCACCTTCTCCAGCATTTTCTTGTAGACTTTTTGATAGCATCAGTTCTGACCAGTGTGAAACAGTACCTCATTGTGATTTTAATTTGCATTTCTCTGATAATGAGTGATGTTGAGCATCTTTTCATGTGTTTGTTATCCATCTGTGTGTCTTCTTCGGAGAAATGTCTGTTTAGTTCTTTGGCCCATTTTTTGATTGGGTCGTTTATTTTTCTGGAATTGAGCTGCATGAGCTGCTTGTATATTTTGGAGATTAATTCTTTGTCAGTTCCTTTGTTTGCTATTATTTTCTCTCATTCTGAAGGCTATCTTTTCACCTTGCTTATAGTTTCCTTCATTGTGCAAAGCTTTTAAGTTTAATTAGGTCCCATTTGTTTATTTTTGCTTTTATTTCCATTACTCTAGGAGGTCGGTTATAGAGGATCCTGATGTGGTTTATGTCAAAGTGTGTTTTGCCCTCTAGGAGTTTTATAGTTTCTGGTCTTACATTTAGATCTTCAATCCATTTTGAATTTATTTTTGTGTAAGGTGTTACAAAGTGTTCTGATTTCATTCTTTTACAAGTGGTTGACCAGTTTTCCCAGCACCACTTGTTTTAAAGAGATTTTCTTTTCTCCATTGTATATTCTTGCCTCCTTTTCTAAGATAAGGCATTTATAGCTGTGTGGATTTTTCTCTGGGCTTTTTATTTTGTTCCATTGATCTGTATTTCTGTTTTTGTGCCAGTACCATAGTGTCTTAATGACTGTAACTTTGTAGTATAGTCTGAAGTCAGGTAGGCTGATTCCTCCAGTTCTGTTCTTCTTTCTCAAGATTGCTTTGGCTACTCGAGGTTTTCTGTATTTCCATACAAATTGTGAAATTATTTGTTCTAGTTCTCTGAAAAATACCATTCGTAGCTTGATAGAGATTGCATTGAATCTATAGATTGCTTTGGGTAGTATACTCATTTTCACTATATTGATTCTTCCGATCCGTGAAAATGGTATATTTCTCCATCCATTTGGGTCACTGCCATTTCTTGCCAAGACACCAGTGACTGTTTCTGCTTCTGGCAAATGGCTATCCTCAAATTTTAAAAGGATTTATTTATTAATTATTGTTGTTCAGTCTCTAAGTCATGTCCGACTCTTTGTGACTCTGTGAACTGCAGCATGCCAGGCTTCCTTCTCCTGGTGTTTGCTCAAACTCAGGTCCATTGAATCAGTGATGCCATCGAACCATCTCACCCTCTGTTTCCTCCTTCTCCTCCTGCCTTCAGTCATTCCCAGCCTCAGGGTCTTTGTTTTTATTTATTTTGGGCTGTGTTGGGTCTTTGTTGCTGTGCTTGGGCTTTCTCTAGTTTTGGCGAGTGGGGGCTTCTCTCTAGTTGCAATGCACTGGCTTCTTCTTGTGGTGGCTTCTCTTGTTGTGGAGCATGGACTCTAGAGCACAGGCTTCAGTAATTGCAGTGCATGGGTTTAGTTGCTGTGCAGCATGTAGGATCTTCCCAAAGCAGGAATCAAATTTGTGTCCCTTGCATTGGTAGGTGGGTTCTTAACCAATGGACCTCCAGGAAAGCCCTGTCTTCAGGTTGACTTGAGGTACTCATGCTCTTCCCAAAATTCTGGAGGGAATGGGATGGAAAGATCTCTGTACTATAGGAAACTAGCCAGGCAGTGGTGGTGGAGGAGGAAGAGATACCTTTAAGATGTTTGGGCATTTTTTTCCAAGAAGTTGGAAAAGAAATATATGGTCTCACTTGGGTTTGTAGGTTTGCTGTGTAGTGTTGTTCAGTATCAGTTTTCTGTAAGGAGCAAATAGACAAGTATAATGACTGGTGTTTGGGAGGGAAGGGAGAAGTGTGTTGACATTAGTGGCCTAATGTCACTAATGGTGTTGTGCTTGGTGCCCTATGAATGTTTGCTCATTTAATCCTCAAGCAACACCACAGGGACCATATTATCCCACTTGTCTTATGGATAAAGAAACTAACATCCCAAAGCTCATGTAACTCAAACAAATATGATAGAACTAGGATTTGAGAACTAGAATATTTGTCTGGATCCAAATCTTTGAAGGAATATGTGGAATTAAAAAAATAAAAGAGATGTGATGGTAAAGGTACACATTATAATACAGTCAGTTTGTTTTTCTGCTCTCTTGGGAAGGCAAGAAAGAAGAAATTTTGTTAATCCAAAGGATAAATTCATTTATATTTTTAGGAGCTGTGATGGGCTTGGGTCAGGGCTGGTGAATAGATTAAATCTTTGGTGCCTAATCTTATCCATTGGTAGTGGCTGCTCAGTGGGAAATTGATGAATGATGCCTGGCTGCCATAATAGGATGGGGTATGAGTGACTCAGTTGCTATTGATACCTTCTCATAAAGTGGCAATGGCACCCCACTCCAGTACTCTTGCCTGGAAAATCCCATGGACAGAAGAGCTTGGTAGGCTGCAGTCCATGGGGTCGCTAAGAGTTGGGCACGACTGAGTGACTTCACTTTCACTTTTCACTTTCATGCATTGAAGAAGGAAATGGCAACCCACTCCAGTGTTCTTGCCTGGAGAATCCCAGGGATGGGGGAGCCTGGTGGGCTGCCGTCTATGGGGCTGCACAGAGTCAGACATGACTGAAGCGACTTAGCAGCAGTAGCAACATAAAATGGCTGTTCTGAATAATACAGGACAATTACTCTGTTGAATGCACACATTAGGGCAGGTGGATTATATCTTTTTAAAACAAAGGTATGAGGTGGATGGTAACCATAGGTGGCAGAAACTGAGAATCTAGGTGAGAATGGGTAGATGTTATGTGATAACATTTTGTTATCATAGAAGTTGAGTGTGTGAATGCTCAGTCACTCGGTCATGTCCAACTCTTTGTGACCCAATGGACTATAGCTCACCCGCTTTTCTGTTCATGGGATTATCCCAGCAAGAACACTGGAGTGGGTTGCCATTTCCTTCTCTGCGGTATTTTCCTGATCAAGGGATCAAACTGCTATCTCCCACATTGGCAGGTGGATTCTTTTCACACTGAGCCACCTGGGAATAGGAGATAGTGAACTTATAATTCTTCAACTGCCTCCAAGAGAAGCAGCCCTGTCTGGGCAAAAAGAGATATTAGGGAGAATCCAGGAAGTGAGCCCTTTTCCTAGTAAAGTAGTTATTAGCCAGGGGACTGTTGGAGCTAGACAGATCACATTTCAAATCCTGGAACTTAGGCGCTACATGTACATGACTTTGGTTTTTACTTCTGTATTCTCTTTTACAAAATATGAATACTACCCCCAACTCTTGATGTTATTCTGAAAATGAAGCAAGGTAAATTATTAAAAGGCTTTGCATACAGCAGGTACTCAGTGGACTGTAGTTATAAATTTAGAAACCGTAGTATCATTTTGGGCTTCCCCAGTGGCTCAGCAGTAAAGAATCCACCTGCAATGCAGGAGCTGCAGGTTCAATCCTTGGGTCGAGATGATCCCCTGGAGGAAGGAATGGCTACTCATTCCAGTATACTCTGTCCCATGGACAGAGGAGCTTGGAGGGCTATAGTCCATAGGTTTGCAAAAGAGTTGGACATGACCGAAGCAGCTTAGCATGCACGCCGGAAGTATCATTTACTGTGTTCTTTTATGATGGAGGAGTCACTGTGCTTGTTTCCATTTTGAAACTGACAAGATATGAGGAAGGGCCCAGTTCCCTGCCACATCCTAGCTAGTGACAAACCTTAAGCATTATATAGCACAAGTTGAAACTCAGTGATCTACACAGGCTCACAAAGCTTTAGCAGTCCTGTGTATGCAGAAGATGACATCTTGAGTACCAGCTCTTGAGTACCTTCTCCAAGCCATTGTATCCTGAATTTGGGGGTGCTGTCCTTGACGGGGAAAGCCCTCACTGAGAGGCACTTAATCCTGACTCAGACTGAGTCCAGCCGTCCATACACAGGTGTCTAATGACCCCTCCTGTGACTCAACTTCAGGCTGTACTTGGCTTCCTCTATTACTATTAATGGAAACTGTGTTCCAAATTCCCCCTCCTGCTGCAGTCAGTTTACCTCTTAATGCCTAGCAGAGGCTGCCCCAAAAGATTGGCAACCTTGTTCAGTGTTTAAAGGCTCCACCATGTGTTGAAAATTACCTAAATGGGGGGATAATGAACAATCACCAAATTGGAGCTTGCTCAATCTGGGACCAAAGAAAGGCTTTGAAGAGAAGTTGACCTATGGCCAAAGTTATTAGCTGAGGAGTGTGGAGCGGGGTGTGGAGGTGGGGAGGAGGGTGTGGAGGTGGGGTGGCGTGTCAGTTTCCCAAGCTCAAGAGAGATCAGACCTGTTAAAACATGAGGCGTGTGGAGCCTTTCACTGTTTGCAGGTTACCTGTAACATTTCAGGGAATTCTGGACAGGCACACCTTCTTCTCTAACCTATCCTCTGGGCAGGGTGAAAAAACTGAGAAGCGACTGGTGTCTTCCACTGTTTCCAAGGGCTTGCCATGTGAATTCACCACCGATTTCCTTCCTGATGGTAACTTCTCTGATGGGGTAGGGTATCCCATTTGGAAGGACTGTGCCCTTCCCATTTGGAAGGATTCTGGCCCTCTGTTTTATTAGTGATGTGTCTTCGAGTTTTTGCTTCTCTCCTGAAATGAGTATATGATGATACCTATCTCACAGCACCGTGATGATGAATTAGAGTCATAAATTTAGAAATCCTAAGTTTTCTAAGAAATTGTGTTCTTCTTTTATGATGGAGGAGCCATTGTTCTCAATTTTGATCAGTAGTCTTGCAATGCAGATGTCATAATCCACATTGGGAAAATGTGACACTGAGCTGCATAGAGCTGAGGTTTCTTACAGTTAGGAATGAAAATCTGTTTGACTCCAAATATGATGTTTATCCCATCTACACAAGATGACCTTTAATATGAGACAGTCTCTGATTGTCTGATTTTACCTGACAATTCACCATTGCCCAGGACAGAGACAAGCAGACATCAGACCAACTTATTTTTCTCTTGTAACAACAAGGATGACTCTCTCATCACTGTGCTAAGTCACTTCAGTTGTGTATGACTCTTTGCGACCCCATGGACCCCATGGAGCCCACCAAGCTCCTCTGCCCATGGGATTCTCAGGCAAGGATACTGGAGCGGGTTGCCGTGACCTTCTCCAGAGGATCTTCCCACCCCAGGGATCGATCCTGCATCTCTTGTGTCTTCTGCATTGGTAGGCAGGTTCTTTACCACTAGTGCCACCTGGGAAGCCCTGTGAAAACCCAGTCTGGTGCAAAGCTATCATTGCCACTCAGGATATATTTAGGTGTTTTTTGTTTACTAATCTGTTCTCACAAATTCTGAACATTGATCAACTGTGAGACCAGTGGTGGACGCTGGCTGGCTGATACCTGATTTTACCTGACTATTCACCATTGCCCAGAGACAGGCAGACAGCAGACCTATTTATTTTTCTTTTTAACGACTAGGATGACTCTCTCAGCAATGGCCAGCCCAGTTTGAAATGGACAAGGTATGAGGAAGATATATCCTCATACATCCTAGCTAGCAGTGAGCCCTTAAGTGTTCCATGGCACAAATTGAGAACTCAGTGATCTGCAGAGGCTGACAAAGCCTTGGTAGCCCTGTTTATGCAGAAGGTCACCTCTTGAGCCGGGAGAGTGGTTTGCCCAGTGACATAGAGCCTGCCTTGCAGACCGAGCCTTCCCAGGGGCCCTCTTCCATGCTCCTACAGCCCATTGACCTCCCTTACCATCGTACTCACCTCCTACTGCACTTGTCTGTGTGATTCTTTATCTCCCGGCTCTACCTGAGTGTGGGTTCCTGGAAGACAGAGACAAGGTCTAATGGATCTTCACGTCCCAGTGGGATGCAGGAGACCAGGCAAAGAGTAGGTAGAGACAAGGTCTAATGGATCTTCACGTCCCAGTGGGATGCAGGAGACCAGGCAAAGAGTAGGTAGGTAATCCGTACAGGAAGAGAATGAGAGCACATGAGAGTGAGGAAGTGGGAGGGGGAAACGAAGGCAAAGAGACAGAGATCGAGGTGGAGATGGAGAGCGAAAGAGAGGCAGAGACAGAGATAGAGACAGAGAGAGAGAGAGAGAGAGAGAGAGAAACAGAGGTGGAGAGAGATAGACAGATGGAGAAAGAGAGAAATAGAGACAGGGACAAAGAGAAATAGAGAAAGACATCGAGGGGGAAAGATAGAGAGACTAGGGAGATAAAGAAGAAAGGGGAAGACAGAAAACAGAGGGGATGAAGACTAAAGTGAGAAAAGAAAAAAGAAAATTGGGAAGGAAGAAAGGGGGAAGAAGGAGGAGAAGAAAGAAAAGATAGGAAGGAAGGGCAGACTCTATAGGCCAGTTTTTTGTTTTTTGTTAGTACTTCAAAGTTGAAGTTAATTTTTTTTTAATATTTATTTTTAGTTGAAGGATAAATGCCTTACAATATTGATATATGGCAGAAAACAGCACAATATAGGCCAGCTCTTGAAAGGTTTCTTTTTGGTTCTTTTCCAAGACATAAATTCTTTTTTAAAATTAGTATTTATTTATTTTAAAATTTATTTTATTGAAGCATAGCTGATTTACAATTTTGTGTGAATTTCTGCTATAGAGCAAAGTGACTCAGTTACACACATATGTACATTTTTTTAAAAATATTCTTTTACATAATGGTTTAATTCCAAGATATTGAATATGCTTCCCTGTGCTCTGCAGTAGGACCTGGTTATTTATCCAATCCATTTATAATAGTTGCATCTGCTAATCCCAAACTCCTTGTCTGTCCCTCCACCCCACAACTTGGCAACTACAAGCCTGTTCTCTACCAAGATACAATTTCTTAAGTTGTCAAGGTAGACACTGAGCTACAGGGAGAGCTTAGGAGTTTTGTTCCATATCAAACTATCTAAGGCTCAGTCCTTTTCTGTGAAATGGGCTTAACCGTGTTGACCTCACATGATTATAAGAATTAAATTATATAATAACAATAAAAAAGCCACAATCTCCAAAGCAGGGAGGCTGAAGCCAAGATGAGGTCTTTCAGAGGCCAAAGCATCCTGAGAAGCTCAGCCAGGAGGTAGGGATCTTGGGGAGAGTCCAGCTTTGTTTGCATGAAGACCTGTCAGCCTTCTCCATTTTGAGGTTGCAATTGTTAAATTCTGTTATTAGACATTTTCCTCTGGCTCCATAGGCCTGTGTCTGTGAATGGGACCTTTCCTGGGTTCACACAGACTGTGCTATTTTGAATGCTGCATCATTAAGATAATTAGGTGACCAGACAAAGTTTAAATACTATTAAGGATTTGGTGCACACTGGCTGGCCCTTTGTGGCGGCGTCATTTGGGGACACAGCCTCTGCTTGTCGCTGGCTTTTGGAGGCCAGAAACTTGCCTAGGACAAAACAGCAATCCTTGGCAAAGGAAGAGAAGGAGAAAGGAAGGAAGGGGGCATAATTCTGACCTCCAAGTGTCAGGTGATCAACAGCAATTCTGCACCCATGGTCTGATTTAATTTCATCCTCCTAGTAGATGATCAGGTGTGCATTGTGGCTTCCACGTTTCAGATGAAGATACAGGGTGATGGAAGGGTGAAGGCTCGTACCAGGGTCAAGCCTCTAGGAAGCCCCACTGGCCAGGTGGCCTTAAGCACCTCCCTTCAGGTCTCTAAGCCTAAATGTGCTGACTTGGAAAGTGAAGATAACAAAAATACTACCAGGTAGGGTTGATAAGAGAATCAAGTAAGAGGGGACATATATAACACTCTTATCACAGTGCTGAGCGGCTACAAAGAACCCGATAAGTGTGAGTTAATATTCTTATTCATTCTGCGATTATCTGGACCCAAATCCTACACTTGATGTATGAATCTGTAAGCTCAGCTTATGTGCCCTTGGGAAATGGAGTGCCCTGCATGGACATGAGTCCCATATGTACATGAAGTCTAGAAATCTCTCTTTCTGTCTGGAACATGAACACTCTGGGTTCCCATTGTGCTGTAAGAATTCAGCTGTGCTGTGTCTGTGTATCCGGGTCTGCATCGTGATGCTGTAAGAATTTCATGTGGCTATGTCTGTACACAAGCTCTGACCTGTGTGTTTGCAAACCCACCTCAGCAGTGATGGTAAAAATTAATATCCTCACAGAACTTCGCTGTGTACAGAAGAGTAGTTTTCTGTATATGCATTTATCTCATCTTTCCAAGGACTCTAGGTCATTGATTGCTGTTTATCTTGTCCTCAACTTGCTAATATTTTGGTCTACAAATGTTATCTGAGCATCTTTATGTCAGACTGTTCTAGACACAAGGGTGAGTAAGAGGACAGAGTTCTTGTTTTCATGAAGCTTCCATTACAAAGGTAGTATAAAGGAAAAGTAGAAGAAAGTGACAGAGGATGAGTTGGCTGGATGGCATCACCAACTCAGCGAATGTGAACTTGAGTAAACTCCTGGAGATAGTGAAGGACAGGGAAGCCTGGCGTGCTGCAGTCAATGGGTCGCAGAGAGTAGGACAAAACGTAGAGACTGAACAGCCATATCAAGGTACTTATATGTATTAATTAGGGTTATGAAGAAGAAAAACAACCCCCAAATCTCAGTGCATTAATATAATCAATGATTTTTTCCTCGTGCACAGCTGGTGAGTTCTGCTCCATGTAGTCATTCAGGGACTCTTCTAGTTTCTGGTTCCACAATTCCCAAAGGGCCAAGGGTCTGTATCTGACCAGCAGACTAGGAGAGACCTAGATGGGATGCTTTACTTGGATGGGCTTGGGGAGTTTCGGAGGGGGCAAACATAATTTCTGCCTAGCTTCTACTGGCCGGAACTGTTGTATGCATACATGCTAAGTTGCTTCAGTCGTGTCCGACTCTCTGTGACCCTGTGGACTGTAGCCCTCCAGGCTCCTCTGTCCACGGGATTCTCCAGGTAAGAATACTGGACTGGGTTTCCATGCCCTGCGCCAGGGGGTCTTTCCGAACCTGGGATCGAACCCACATCTCTTACATCTCCTGCATTGATAGGTAGCTTTTTACCAGTAGCACCATCGAGGAAGCACAGAACTGCTGTATCAGTTCAGTTCAGTTCAGTCGCTCAGTCGTGTCCGACTCTTTGCGATCCCATGAATCGCAGCACGCCAGGCCTCCCTGTCCATCACCAACTCCCAGAGTTCACTCAGACTCAAGTCCATTGAGTCAGTGATGCCATCCAGCCATCTCATTCTCTGTCGTCCCCTTCTTCTCCTGCCCCCAATCCCTCCCAGCATCAGAGTCTTTTCTAATAAGTCAAGTCTTCTCACGAGGTGGCCAAAGTACTTCAGTTTCAGTTTTAGCATCATTCCTTCCAAAGAAATCCCAGGGCTGATCTCTTTCAGGATGGACTGGTTGGATCTCCTTGCAGTCCAAGGGACTCTCAAGAGTCTTCTCAACACCACAGTTCAAAAGCATCAATTCTTCGGCACTCAGCCTTCTTCACAGTCCAACTCTCACATCCATACATGACCACTGGAAAAACCATAGCCTTGGCTAGACAGACCTTAGTTGGCAAAGTAATATCTCTGCTTTTGAATATGCTATCTAGGTTGGTCATAACTTTCCTTCCAAGGAGTAAGCATCTTTTCATTTCATGGCTGCAATCACCATTGAACTGCAGTATGACTAAACCTCAATACAAGAAAGGCTGATGGATATGGGATAGTTTCCCAGGAAGAAAAGGGAACCAGTTTAGTGAAAATACATACATACCCTGCTGCAGTGGATACAAGTATGATTGTGCAATGCCTTGTTGTGTGTTTACAGTTGCATGGGCTTCAGGGGGTTGCATTCCTCCAGAGGAGGAGGTATCCTTGGTGGATGTGTAGCATTCTGTATGATTTCATGATGTCCAAGAGGGAAATCTGACCACTAGCTCTGCCATTTTCACATCCTCTTCTTTCTCTCTTTGCCCTCTGTTTAGTCACTCAGTCATGTCCAACTCTTTATGACCCCATAGACTATAGCCCACCAGGTTCCTCTGTCCAGTAATTCTCCAGGCAAGAATGCTGGAGTGGGGTTGCCATTTCCTTATCTAGGGGTCTTCCTGACCCAGGGATTGAATGCATGTCTCCTGCATGGGCAGGTGATTTCTTTACTGCTGAACCACCAGGAAAGCCCCTGCATCTCTTACCCTATGTCTTATCCAGTGCTCAGATATCCACAATGTTCTCCTGTGTATCTTCCCTCCTTCCTTCTTCCCTGGGTTAAGCTCTTCCACTCTTGTGAATCCCTCAGTCACCTCTCAAAGCCCTCTTACAACTGGGAATCCAGATATCTTACACTTTTAAAAATTCTTAGCTGTTGGTAGCAGTCCTAGTAATGGTATCACTTGACTTGAATGGCCCTTCCAGTTTTCCATGAATTTCATGTGCTGAAGTTTCCTGCTCAGGGTCTTTCTATTCCACTAGACCCTAGGCACCAGGATAACAGGGACCACGCTGTCTGAGCATAGTGGTCCATCAGTGATTGGCACAGCTCCTGGTGCACAGTGGGGAAACTGTATGATATATTCAGTGAACAAATGCATAGGTCCTTGAATATATTTCACTGAATCTTCCTTTCCAGCAACCTTAGGAATTGAGTATAATCATCCCTGGGCTTCTCTGGTGGCTCAGATGGTAAAGAATCTGCCTGCAATGCAGGACACCGAGGTTTGATCCCTGGGTGGGGAAGATCCCCTGGAGAAGAGAATGGCACCCATCCCAGTATCCTTGCCTGGAGAATCCTATGGACTGGTGGGCTACAATCCATGGGGTTGAAAATAGTCAGACACAACTAACACTTTCCCTGTCCCCATTATGCATCATTCCCTCTCCATGGTGGTGGTGGCTTAGTCACTAAGTTGTGTCCTACTCTTGTGACCCCAGGGACCCCAGACTCCTCTGTCATGGGATTCTCCAGGCAAGAATACTGAAGTGGGTTGCCATTTCCTTTTCCAAAGGATCTTCCTGACCCAGGGATTGAACCCAGGTCTCCCGCATTGCAGGCAGACTCTTTACTGACTGAGCCACCAGGGAGTATTATCCTCAGTTAAGAAATCTGAGGTCACGGAATTAACTAACTATGCCCAAATCACATTAGTAATCATTGGTTGGACTTAGGTTCAAATGTGCATGATTCCAAATCCTATGCTACTTGCTTGCTTTTCATTCTATCACATTGCAAGAGGCCTATATTTCTTAGTTCTTTTCCAAAGTGCTTTCACATGGATCATCTCACTAGACCATCATGGTAGTTCAGTGTTAGTGGTCAGCTCATGTTTGAGTTTTTGTTTTTCTACTTCATAGATTTAGAAAAAAAATCTACAATTACCTCTACACTAGGGCTCAATAGACTTTATCTGTAAAGTACCAAATAGTAAATATTTTAAATATTTGTTGACCCTACCATCTCTATTACAGTGTCTCATCTCTGCCACGGTAGCACAAAGGCAGCCATAGATGACACTTAAAATGTGGGCGTGGCCATATCTCAATAAAACTTTATTGTCAAAAATGGGTGACAATCATATTTGGGTTATGGGTCATAGTTTGTCAGCTTGTACTCTATACAACTGCCAGAAATAAAATGAAAAACATGGAATATGCAAAAAAAAAAAAGAGAGAGAGAGAGAGAGAGAGATGAGGTGTATTTAACAAACTTGCTCAAAGTCCCAGGGTATCTTTGTGGCAGAGCTGTGCCCTGAATCCATGTTTCTTGCTTCCTGACTTAATGTTCTTTCCACTACACCAACCTCCCTCATTAACCACTATGGCGGAAACAGAAACCAATCTCAGGCTCATGTATTTGCCATTTGTTCCTTCTGACTGCAAACATTGGCCACTGTTCAGTGTTCACTCCCGATACCTTTCTTTCTCAAAAACCTACACAAGTACAGACGCTTTGCTCAGTTGCATTGTCTCTTTCCTGAAGAGATGAATCTAGAAGCCAGAATAGACACGGTCCCTGATCTCCAACACACCCAAGTGGTTAAGAATACAGGCAGGTGAGGTGGGAATAACAGCTCTGGTACTTACTAGCTGGGTGACTTCAGGTGCCTCAGGATTTTCATTAGTAAAATAAGGAGAGTAATTGTCTCTGCCTGAGGGCTGTTGGATGAGGGTTGAAACAGTTCAAGTGCAAAGTGCTTAGAAGAGTGTCTGCCCATACCATAGATGTATAGAACAGTCTTTTGGACTCTGTGGGAGAGGGCGAGGGTGGGATGATCTGAGAGAATAGCATTGAAACATGTGTATTATCATATGTGAAACAGATCACCAGTCCAGGTTCGATGCATGAGACAGGGTGCTCAGGGCTGGTGCGCTGGGAGGACCCAGAGGGATGGGATGGGGAGGGAGGTGGGGGGGGTTCAAGATGGGGAACACATGTACACCCATGGCTGACTCATGTGAATGTATGGCAAAAACCACTATAATATTGTAATTAGCCTCCAATTAAAATAAGTAAATTAAAAAGAAAAGAAGCTGCCAAGAAAAAGGGGAAAAAAAAAAGAAGAAGAAGAAGAAGAGTGCCTGCCACCCAGTAGGTGTTTATTGCTGTTGTTGCTATCATTATCATCATTATTGTTCCCAGTATAGAACTTATGGCTTCATATATTAATTGCTTCTAAGTGCCAGTGCCTTAATGCAGAGTATCTTACCCTCAGCACCATTGGCATTTGGAACTGGATAATTCTTTGCTAACATCCTAAAATTCATAGGGGACTGTCCTGTGAGTTTTAGGGTATTAGCAGCATCCACGGCCTCTCCCCTCTAGTTGCAGTAGTATCTCCTCCCCCATTTGGGAAAGTCAAAAAGGTGTCTAGACATTGCCTAAATGTCCCGTTGGGTCCTGGGGGCAAAAATCTCTCCCATAGTTGAGAACTCCTGCTCTGATGTCATCACTTCTTCCTTGTGGCTGTTTGGCAAATCCTGACACATGCCTTCCTCTTGAAGAGAAAAATTAATGTGTTAAAAAATATCAAAAGCAATTAACCCCTAGTCAAGACCCTTTCTGGAGAGGGCAATGGCACCCCCACTCCAGTACTCTTGCCTGAAAAATCCCATGGATGGAGGAGCCTGGAAGGCTGCAGTCCATGGGGTCACCGAGGGTCGGACACGACTGAGTGACTTCACTTTCACTTTTCACTTTCATGCATTGGAGAAGGAAATGGCAACCCACTCCAGTGTTCTTGCCTGGAGAATCTCAGGGACAGGGGAGCCTGGTGGGCTGCATTCTATGGGGTCGCGCAGAGTTGGACACGACTTAAGTGACTTAACAGCAAGACTCTTTCACTGATATGATCCATTGAAGGTTTTTGGAGAAAACTTTGGGGGAAAAGTGAGCAGCTTGTGGAAAGCGTTTCTGAAGGAAAGTAGACATTTTAGGATCTGACTCCAACCCAGCTCTCTAGGTTCTCTTCATGGATGGGAAAGATGTTCTGAGTGTCCTCGTCAATCACTTGGGGAAGGTGTACTAAGAGAAAGTCACCAGGTCAGACCATGATGGAAAGAGGGAAGGTCATCATTTAGTCACTCAACAAACCAAGGAATACTTTTATAGCTCAGGAAGCAATGAAAAGGAGATACGTTCTCCACATTCCAGAAACTCACAATCTGGTCAAAGAGACAGACAAGCAGACAAATAAGTGAGCAGTCTCCCAGATGGGGGCTACAGAGCTGGTTTGGATCTTAGATGGACTTTGGCTTAACCAAATATTAGGGAATTTTGTATTGATGTGGAAATGTGCAAATACTGAAACTCACATGCTCTGTTATGACAAAATGCCTACAGAAATGATCATTGAAGACCTGAGACACAGAACTTACTCATAAGGAATGTCCATGATTCTCATTTCTTTTTCCTAATGGAATAATAGTGTGATGAGTACTGTGGAAACCTGGGTCATTGCCTAATGGAGCCATTCAAATTCAGGTTGAGATTCCTCCCTGAATCCTGCTTGCATCTCTGCAGTTCTGATCACTGACATAGCTGGCATGGGAACACCAAGGTGAGTTATTTCTCTGTCCCCACCCTTCAGGTTACGGGGTGATGCAAGGCCCTTTTGATTTGCATATGGATTTTTTTTTTTAAATCCTGTTTTTGGAATGCCAGGACCATCCAGCTGAATTGGCTGGTTTCTGCCCAGTTTTACTCACATTATGCAAGGTAGGCAGTATGTCAAACTAGGCTATGGCCTTTGCTTTAATTCAAAGACAGAGAAGTAATTGACTTGTTCTATATCACTGCTGCCTCTTCATCATTCACATTCTCTTCAGTTCTATCAACTAGTTTGTTCATTTATTCAGCAACCATTCAATGTTGTATCAGTCGCAATGGGGGAGTGGAAATGATCCATCTTGGCATGGAACGGTATTTTATTACTGACATTTAGAATTGCTAGAATTGTTTAGAATTACTAGTGCATGGTGATATTACAAAGAAGACCAAATGTTGGTTGGTTTTACCACTGTTTTTAAATTTCCTACAGCCAACATACTTCCTCTATGCTTGCAGTAGGAACAGACCCCTCCAAACACCCAGCTTGAAATATTGCAGCTATCATTTATTGAATATCCACTATGCCTAAGAAACTTGGTTGAATCTCAGTTCAGTTCAGTTCAGTCGCTCAGTCGTGTCTGACTCTTTGTGACCCCATGGACTTCAGCACGCCAGGCCTCCCTGTCCATCACCAACTCCTGGAGTCTACCCAAACCCATGTCCATTGAGTCAGTGTGTCTTCCAACCATCTCATCCTCTGTCATCCCCTTCTCCTCCTGCCTTCAGTCTTTCCCAGCATCAAGATCTTTTCCAATGAGTCAGCTCTTCACATCAGGTGACCAAAGTATTTGGGTTTCAGCTTCAACATCAGTCTTTCCAAAGAACAGTCAGGACTATTCTCCTTTAGGATGGACTGGTTGGATCTCCTTACAGTCCAAGGGACTTTCAAGAGTCTTCTCACACCACAGTTCAAAAGCATCAATTCTTTGGTGCTCAGCTTTCTTTATAGTCCAACTCTCACATCCATACACAACTACTGGAAAAACCATAGCCTTGACTAGACAGACCTCTGTTGGCAAAGTAATGTCTCTGCTTTGTAATATGATGTCTAGGCTGGTCATAACTTTCCTGCCAAGGAGTAAGCGTCTTTTAATTTCATGGCTTCAGTGATTTTGCTTGGAATCTGGGAACCCATGAATTACTATAATATCGTATAGTGGTTCCCCAATGGCTCTGCATGTTAAGAATCCACCTGCAATGCAGGAGATTTAAGTTTGATCCCTGGGTTGGGAAGATCCCCTGGAGGAAGAAATGGCAACTCACTCCAGTATTCTTGCCCGGAAAATCCCATGGACAGTGGAGTCTGGTGGGCTACAATGCATGGGGTTACAAAGATTTGGACATGACTGAACGAGTAAGCACACAGAGCTCAGTGGCGAAGAAATGCCTAGTAAAACCAGATTGCCTGGTTTTGCCAATGCCAAGTGCCATCAAAGTCACTTAACCTTTCTGGGCTTCAGTTTTCCCATTTGTCAAGTGAGGAACAGCAGTAATACCTACCCTCATTTAAATTAAATAATCTTCATTGAATACTTAGTACAGTGCCTGACACACACTTACACATCCGTACACGCTATGATTTGTTCCAACAAATACTATCGAACCCTTGCTAAGTGTCTGACAATGTTCTAGGCACTGGGTAAGGATTAACACAAGAGTTTCTACCCAGCTTGTTGAGAAAAATTGGAAGAGTTACTTCTGTCTCAGGAGAGGGGATGAGGAAAAATTGTATAAAGAATATTTGAGCATCTGGGAGAATGGATAGGAACTTTCTTCAGTGATACAGGATTATAAACACCTCACATAGGGGATATTTGAGCTATTTGGGAGGACAAAGGTTTTCCAGGCATACAGCTCTTATTTACATGCAAACAGTTGCAACCCTCATTACAAATCATTTTCCTCTACTCATGTGAGCAGGTCATTAGGGTTCTCTATTTGGCAATATTATTTTTTCAGGATTCATGGCTCATTAGGTGACCAGCATGTCTGATGTCCTATTTGGAGTTTTAGATTTCACAACCCTCCCTTTTGCTTTTGCATCCTGGGCATCCTGGGCTTGCAGCAGTTATGAGGGCATCCTATTGCCTTGTGGGGTGATGGAGAGGAAGGAGGAGCTATCTTCCTCTCCATCACCCTGTCCTGAAACATGGAGTCCTGAGTTGGGAAGAAGAGGACCAGAATTTTCATTACAATGACACCATCTCCTTTCTTTGTTCTCTGACCTCAGAAATCTCACTTCGCTCTTGACTCTGTTTTCTCATGACAAGTTTGGGTTTTATCAGTAGTTTGCTTTCTTCCTTCTTGTTTCTTTTCCTTAACTTGTCTCCCTCCACTTCCCTTTCCTTCCTTCTTTCCTTCTCTCTTTTTAACTTGCTTTTCTTTCTGATCTCCTCCTCCACTTTCTCCCTCCCTCCTTCTCACTTCACTCTGTTTCTTCTTCTGTCTCCTCCTCTCCCTTCCTTTTCACTTTGCTGTACAGCAGAAACTAACACAACTTTGTAAAGTGATTATAAAATAAAAAATAATCAGGGAATGCAAAATAAAGCCACAATTAAAGACACTAAAAAGTAATGATATAAAATTTAGATGACAAACAAAAATCATAAGAAATGGGGAAAAATATTCTTTCATCTTTTGAATGGATGCCCTGCCTCCAAGTCAGTCAGTTCAGTTACTCAGTCGAGTCTGACTCTGTGACCCCATGGACTACAGCACACCAAGCTTCCCTGACCATCACTCACTCCCGGAGCTTGCTCAAACTCATGTCCATAAGTGAATGATGCCATCCAACCATCTCATCCTCTGTTGTCCGCTTTTCCTCCTGCCTTCAATCTTTCCTAGCATCAGGGTCTTTTCCAATGAGTCAGTTGTTCACATCAGGTGGCCAAAGTATCGGAGCTTCAGCTTCAGCATCAGTCCTTCCGATGAATATTCAGGACTGACTTCCTGTAGCATTGACTAGTTGGATCTCCTTGCAGTCCAAGGGACTCTCAAGAATCTTCTCCAACACCACAGTTCAAAAGCATCAATTCTTCAGTGCTCAGCTTTCTTTATGGTCCAGCTCTCACATCCATAATACCTGACTACTGGGAAAACCATAGCTTTGATTAGACAAACCTTTGTCAGCAAAATAATCTCTCTTCTTTTCAATATGCTGTCTAGGTAGGTCATAACTTTTCTTTCAAGGAGCAAGTATCTTTTAATTTCATGGCTCTAGACACCATTTGCAGTGGTTTTGGAGTCTAAGAAAATATAGTCTGTCACTGTTTCCATTGTTTCCTTATCGATTTGTCATGAAGTGATGGGACTGGATGCCATGATCTTCGTTTTCTGAATGTTGAGCTTTAAGCCAACTTTTTCACTCTCCTCTTTCACCTTCATCAAGAGGCTCTTCAGTTCCTCTTCACTTTCTGCCATAAGGGTGGTATCATCTATATATCTGAGGTTACTGATATTTCTCCCAGCAATCTTGATTCCAACGTTTGCTTCATCCAGCTCAGCATTTCTCATGATGTACTCTGCATATAAGTTAAATAAGCAGGGTGACAATATACAGCCTTGACGTGCTCCTTTCCCTACTTGGAACCAGTCTGTTGTTCCATGTTCCATTCTAACTGCTGCTTCCTGACCTGCATACAGATTTCTCAAGAGGCAGGTCAAGTGGTCTGGTATTCCCATCTCTTTCAGAATTTTCCAGTTTCTTGTGATCCACACAGTCAAAGTCTTTGGCATAATCAATAAAGCAGAAGTAGATGTTTTTCTGGAACTCTCTTGCTTTTTCCATGATCCAGTGGATGTTGGCAATTTGATCTCTGGTTCCTCTGCCTTTTCTAAATCCAGCTTGAATATCTGGACGTTCCTGGTTCATGTACGGTTGAAGCTTGACTTGGAGAATTTTGAGCATTATTTTGCTAGTGTGTGAGATGAGTGCAATTGTGTGGTAGTTTGAATTTTCTTTGGCATTACCTTTCTTTGAGGTTGGAATGAAAACTGACGTTTTCCAGTCCTGTGGGCGCTGCTGAGTTTTCCAAATTTGCTGACATATTGAGTGCAGCACTTTCACAGCATCATCTTTCAGGATTTGAAATAGCTCAACTGGAATCCCATCACCTCCACTAGCTTTGTTCATAGTGATGCTTCCTAAGGCCCACTTGACTTCACATTCCAGGATGACTGGCTCTAAGTGAGTGATCACACCATCATGATTATCTGGGTCATGAAGATCTTTTTGTACAGTTCTTCTGTGTATTCTTGCCACCTCTTCTTAATATCTTCTGCTTCTGTTAGGTCCCTACCATTTCTGTTCTTTATTGAGCCCATCTTTGCATGAAATGTCCCCTTGGTGTCTCTAATTTTCTTGAAGAATTCTCTAGTCTTTCCCGTTCTATTGTTTTCCTCTATTTCTTTGCATTGATCACTGAGGAAAGCTTTCTTATCTTTCCTTGCTATTCTTTGGAACTCTGCATGTAGGTGGGTATACCTTTCCTTTTCTCCTTTGCTTTTCACTTCTCTTCTTTTCACAGCTATCTGTAAGGCCTCCTCAGAGAGCCATTTGGTCTTGACTGGGGCTTCCCTGGTGGCTCAGTGTAAAGAATCTGCCTGCAGTGTGAGAGACCTGGGTTTGATCCCTGGGTTTGGAAGATCCCCTGGAGAAGGGAACAGCTACCCACTCCACTATTCTGCCCTGGAGAATTCCATCGACTGTGTAGTCCATGATGTCGAAAAGAGTCTGACACGACTGGAGGACTTTTACCACCCTCCACTGGCAACCATTATTATCATCCTTGCCTTTTTCTTTCAGTCTTTTTTTTCTACATAGATTTTTATACAGTGGAGATGATAACAAAAGAAAGTTTTAAACAGGAAAGCACTCCCTTTATGGAACCCTACACAACTTCTCAATAAACTAGAAATTGTTTTTGTTAAGTCACTAAGTCATGTTTGACTCTGCAGTCCCATGGACTGCATCACGCCAGACTCCTCTGTCCTCCACTGTCTCCCAGTTTGCTCAAATTCTTGTCCATTGAGTAGGGAATTACGTAATGGATTTTTGTTTGTTTGTTTGAAATGTTTTATTTTAGAACACTTTAGATTTACGAAAAGTGGCAAAGATAGCACAGAGAGCTCCTGTATACTCATTTATTAGTCCTTTAATTAATTGAAGTTTATTGCCACTATTTGTTTTCAGTCAGATAAAAAAACAGCCGAGTCCTGGGGCTTTGTCTAAAAACATGATGGCAGTCTCTGCCTCCCATATTTTCTGCAGCTGTAGTGCTGGACCCTGAGGATGAGAGTTCACATTGATGACCCTCTAGGGACAAATCTGTAGATCTTCCTCGCTGAGGCAGGAAATTAACTCAGATGGTAGAAAGATTCCCCATCACATAAGCCAAAATAAACCTAGCTTTCCATTCTACCTGAGGTAAGTTACAGAATATTCCTCATTCTAGGAATATTCCAGAGGTCATCCTTGGAGCCATAGCCAGTTGGAGATGGTCCTGTGGGGTATGACTCTAGGTCTTTCATGTCTGGGTGTGGACTGAGTGAAGTAGGATTCCAGGAATCATTATAATTATGTTAGAAATGGGGTGTCTAGCATGACCACACTGAATGGTGCATCCATAACTACTTATTAGGTCTTCCTTAACTCCAGATGAGTGACAGCTCACATGTTCCCTTCCATATGCATGTGTGTGTGTGTGTGTGTGTGTGTGTGTGTGTGTGTGTGTATACACACATATACATATATATATATATATATTTATGTTGTTGAGTCCCCCAACAATACTGCCTGAGTTAGGCAGTTTAAACCTTGGCAGCTTCTGAGTTCCTCTAGGATCCACTTGATTTTCACACTTTGGCTAAATGCAGGTTATCAGCACCTAATTTATTGTACACCTCTCTGGCTAGCTGCAGTGGGGGTTTTGCAAGTAGAAACCAGGAGACTACAATACTCAAATGCCAAGTCTTCATATTAGACTTGTGCGTCATTAACTTCTCCCCACCATTAAGTCTGCAGACAGTGTATTACCAAATAGTCTCGTAATTGGTCATCATCTGGATTAAAGTATTTCTGCCTCTTGTTTACCCCAAGTTCATTATTTTATTATCATCTCATAATTTCAAGGGAGTATGGTGGGCGTTGGGGGGCGGCATTTCCATCATCACTTTGAACCAAATTAAAGCACGCGAGCACACTGTTCAGGAGTTTTTAAAGAGTGTTAGAGTGTCTGTGACAAGGGTTACAAGGCTCTTCCTAATTCTTCTTTTCTTTCTTTTTTTATTTGGCTGCATCGGGTCTTCGTTGTGGCATGCGGAATCTTGTTTGCGTCATGCAGGGTCTTCACTGTGGCTCACGGACCCTGCAGTTGTGGCACATGGGCTCCCGAGTGTGCAGGCTTCAATAATTGCAGCATGTAGGCCTAGCTGCTCTGTGGCATGTTGGATCTTAGTTCCCCAACCAGGAATTGAACCTGCATTGCAAGGCAGATTCTTAACCACTGGACCTCGAGGGAAGTTCCTGTAATTTCTGTTTTAAGTGTTTTATGGGAGAAGATATAGTCAAGGTTTTGAGGATGAACTTAGCAGCATGCAGTCATAGATGAAGGTCCTCAGTAGATGCTTCCTTTATTCTAACTAGCCTGCTTGTTTATATTAATGAAGGTTTTCAGCCTAAAACCTCAGCATTTCAAGAATGAATATATGTTCCCAAACCTATCCTTCTAGAATTCAGAGCCTACCTAAAGAGACTGATAAAGAAGGAAGCAAATGGCTACAAAGGAGGGTGATAAGGAGGTGAAGGAAGGCCCCCGGGCAACTGCACTGGTCCAGGGGGAAGCCGTACTGTGATTTGTTCACCATCCTCCAGCTGTGCTACCCAGCCTTGCTGGCTATTCCTCTTAATGTGAACTGGTTCCGGAGACTGACTCGCAGTAAACTGATGTAGAAACCATTATGTTGTTGTTCAGTCGCCAAGTCGTGTCCAACTCTTTGCAACCCCATGGATTGCAGCACGCTGTATTTCCCTATCCTTCCCTTTTTTCCAGACTTTGCTCAAATTCATGTCTACTGGGTTGGTGATGCTATCTAACCATCTCATCCTCTGCCACCCTCTTCTTTTACCTTCAAACTTTCCTGGCATCTTTGGGCCTTTTCCAAATGCGTCAGCTCTTCACATCAGGTAGCCAAAGTATTGGAGCTTCAGCATCCATCATTCCAATGAATGTTCAAGGTTGAGTTCTTTTAAGATTAACTGGTTTGATCTCTTTGAAGTCCAAGGGACTCACAAGAGTCTTCTCCAGCACCACAGTTTAAAAGCATCAGTTCTTTGGTGCTCAGCCTTCTATATGATCCAACTATTACATCTGTACCTGACTACTGGAAAAACCATAGCTTTGACAATATGGACCTTTGTCAGCAAAGTGATGTCTCTGCTTTTTGATACACTATCCAGGTTTGTCACAGCTTTTCTTCCAAGGAGCAAGCGTCTTTCAATTTCATGGCTGCTGTCACCATCCACAGTGATTTTGGAGGCCAAGAAAAAGAGCCGTTAAGCAGATAAGTGAATTTCCTCTCAAGGACCAAACCATGCAGGAAGCTCAGTTACAATCAAAGGATTCCTGAGGCAAAGGCTACTGCTGGGGATGCCAGAGTCTGCTGGTTTTGATGCATAAGAGCCAATTGTATATATCTCTTACTAAATCCACAGTCAATGGATTGTACAATCTGTATACAGAGAATTGTACACATCTCTTTCCAATCCAACATTTATGTTGCTTGCTTGCAATGAATCATGGTGGGAATAGGAACACTATCATACTTTGCAAATGTTACAAATTAGAGCTCCTTCCTCCCAAATCTGGTTATTAAACATTTACCAGCATTTGAACCATTATTTGAACTATCATATGTGCTATAAGACATATTTAAGCTGATAAGATTTCCCTAAACATCTGCTAGACAGTCCTGGGAAGGGCATGCCCTATGTCTTCTTCCATAACACTCCTTGTTGTATGTGTGGCTGGGCAAGCACCCTTCTGATAAGTGAATCTACTATTATGTATTAGCCCAGATTTTTTTCTTGTTAGTTCTTTAAGGTAATATTATTTATTTCTCCTCTAGTGTCTATCTAAGGGAGAGAATCGTATACATCTGTAGTATTCCATGATAACCCGGTTTCTAGATTCCAAATACTCTGTGGCCATCTCACAGTTATTCTTGCATACACTATTGAGGAGAGAGCAAAGAGATTTTAAAAAAAAACAGTGAAGAAATGGCTGTGGTCATTTTTAGTGACTGTTTCTATCTATCATTAAATATCTTCCCTAAAACAATAGATATAAATTTCATGGAAGCTTAAATTTCATGCTAAAACTGGCCTTCTGCTGATTCTGGGTCTTTGTTTGGACAGATAGAAGGCAGAAAAGCCACCACTAAATGGATTTTGCTCTTCTTAATGAGGGATATAGTGCCCCCAAATTAAGTTTCTTTCATTAGTGAAGATGAGGCTCCTTCATCAACCTTCACATTATACAGAGAGAAGGAAAAAATACAGGCAGAAGGGAAGGAGCCTAGACAAAGTAAACAATTAGTTTTGATTTATTGATCTCTGCAAGAAGATAGAGCTTTTGGCAGAACAAGGAGCATCGTTCTTAATTAGTGTCATGATTTTTCAAGAGTTATTGACAATGCAGTTCCTTCAGCCCTATTGTTTTCTTAATGCCAGCCTCTTTTCCTGTGTCCCTCACCATCTAGTTTGGGGGCTCCATCAGAGGAATGGGGATGGAGAGAAAATTCTCTGCTGCTTCTTAGCAAACCATGAGACTTCCTGGATTATATCACAGGACAGTGTGGAAACGAACCTTGGATTCAAATCCCAATTCTGTCACTTAGCAGTTATGTGGCCTTAAGTTACTTATTAACCTCACGGGGTCTTGGATCACTTAGCTTGGTCACCTATAGAAAAGAATATTCAGAGCTGAGCACCGAAGAACTGACGCTTTTGAACTGTGGTGTTGGAGAAGACTCTTGAGAGTCCCTTGGACTGCAAGGAGATCCAACCAGTCCATTCTGAAGGAGATCAGCCCTGGGATTTCTTTGTAAGGAATGATGCTAAAGCTGAAACTCCAGTACTTTGGCCACCTCATGCGAAGAGTTGACTCATTGGAAAAGACTCTGATGCTGGGAAGGATTGGGGGCAGGAGGAGAAGGGGATGACAGAGGATGAGATGGCTGGATGGCATCACGGACTCAATGGATGTGAGTCTGAGTGAACTCTGGGAGATAGTAATGGACAGGGAGGCCTGGCATGCTGCGATTCATGGGGTCACGGAGAGTCGGACACGACTGAGCGACTGAACTGAACTGAACTGTGATTTTGTGGAAAGAATTAGAGATGAACTGTGGAAGGCTTTTCACAGTTCATGGGGAAAGTGGCAGCTGTTAATAATAGCAATGATTAGACAGATTAATTTCTGCAACCTACTGATGGGTACAGTATTTGTTATCATACACTGAGAACCTACTTTGTGCGGAAAACTGTTCTAGGCACTGAATTGTATCAGTAAATAAAACAGAGGGGAAAAAAATCCTTGACCTCATGGAGGTCATCCTGATGTACTATCCTAGTACCTTATTAATAATTCACAGCTAAAATTAGCATCTGAGTTGAGAAGACATGGGAAGCCTCAGCCTGATGGATAAGACTCTTAACTGAAACTCAAATTCCAGCATTCAGGAAATGAAAGGGGCATGATCTGTGTCTGTTGGGAGGAAGCTAGGTGTATATTTCCTAAAGCAACATTTATTGAGCCCTTACAATAATACAGCATCTCATTCAGCCTTTTGAGGTAGATTTGTTCCATGAAGCAGCTGTGACACAGAATTTAGCAAACCTGCCCACGACCACCCACTTTAACATTGGTGGAGTCAAGTTGCAGACCCAGATATGCCTGATCGTGCTCTTAGCTAGGACTAACGAGACACCAGCTTGATGGATGAAGTCTTTCCTTCAAATTCCCCTTAATTCCAGATTCAGGCACAGGTTATGGCACTAGGTTTCTGGAGAAAAGACTTATTTCAGTTAATTTTAATATGTTAGCTTTACAAGGGCATGGGGCATGTCTTTCTGGCTGGCTTCTGTATTCTAGTGGTAAAGAATCTGCCTGCCAGTGTAAGAGATGCAGGAAACTCCGGTTCAATCCCTGTGTCAGGAAGATCCCCTGGGGTAGGAAATGGCAACCCACTCCCATGTTCTTGCCTGGAGAATTCCATGGAAAGAGGAGCCTGGCAGGCTACAGTCCATGGGGCTGCAAAGGATCAGACGTGACTGAGCAACTGAACATGCACACACACTGTATTCTAGAAGGTAACTGAGCTTCTGAAACTTACTAATTACCAGAAACTATTTTGAATGAATGAATGAATGAATCAGTCATGAGTGACTATGGTAGGATATGTCCTTCCCGGTCCTTGGTCTTTTTGCTGAAAGGAAGACAGAGGAAGTATGCTTATTCAGCACAAAGGACAGTGACGTGTGTCTCTTTGCTAAGTTTGCCTTTGAGGAAGGATCAGTGGATAGATGAGCCTAAAAGATATGGTGGCATGGAAGGATGGCCAGAAATGAGAAACTAGTAGGATCAGGTCATGAAGATTGTTGACTGGTGCATTAAGGAGATTGGACTCTATCTGAGGATTGTAGGGAGACAACTATGGAATGGCTGGAATGGGTGGGAGTTAAGACAAAGATTAAGACAAAGGAGGGATTTACCCAAAGTCAGACTGCAGAATAATAACAGCAGAAACTAGAAACCCTAAAGCTGGAGAATTTCTTCTAAGCCACACTATGTTTTCTTAACTCTTATGGGAAATGTGAAGTGAGCCTTCAGTCCAGTTCAGTTCAGTCACTCAGTTGTGTCCAACTCTTTGCAACCCCATGAATTGCAGCACACCAGGCCTCCTGTTCATCACCAACTCCCAGAGTTCACTCAGATTCATGTCCATCGAGTCCGTGATGCCATCCAGCCATCTCATCCTCTGTCGTCCCCTTCTTCTCCTGCCCCCAATCCCTCCCAGCATCAGAGTCTTTTCCAATGAGTCAACTCTTCACATGAGGTGGCCAAAGTACTGGAGTTTCAGCTTTAGCATCATTCCTTCCAAAGAAATCCCAAGGCTGATCTCCTTCAGGATAGACTGGTCAGATCTCCTTGCAGTCCAAGGGACTCTCAAGAGTCTTCTCCAACACCACAGTTCAAAAGCATCAATTCTTCGGTGCTCAGCCTTCTTCACAGTCCAACTCTCACACCCATACATGACCACAGGAAAAACCATAGCCTTGACTAGATGGACCTTAGTCAGGAAAGTAATGTCTCTGCTTTTGAATATGCTATCTAGGTTGGTCATGACTTTTCTTCCAAGGAGTAAGTGTCTTTTAATTTCATGGCTGCAGTCACCATCTGCAGTGATTTTGGAGCCCCTCAAAATAAAGTCTGACACTGTTTCCACTGTTTCCCCATCTATTTCCCATGAAGTGATGGGACCGGATGCCATGATTTTTGTTTTTGCATGTTGAGCTTTAAGCCAACTTTTTCACTCTCCTCTTTCACTTTCTTTAAGAGGCTTTTTAGTTCCTCTTCACTTTCTGCCATAAGGGTGGTGTCATCTGCATATCTGAGGTGACTGATATTTCTCCCAGCCATCTTGATTCCAGCTTGTGTTTCTTCCAGTCCAGCGTTTCTCATGATGTACCCTGCATATAAGTTAAATAAGCAGGCTCACAATATACAGCCTTGACGTACTCCTTTTCCTATTTGGAACCAGTCTGTTGTTCCATGTCCAGTTCTAACTGTTGCTTCCTGGCCTGCATACAGATTTCTCAAGAGACGGACCTTAGTCGGCAAAGTAATGTCTCTGCTTTTGAATATGCTATCTAGGTTGATCATAACTTTTCTTCCAAGGAGTAAGCGTCTTTTAAGTTCATGGCTGCAGTCACCATCTGCAGTGATTTTGGAGCACCAAAAATAAAGTCTGACACTGTTTCCACTGTTTCCCCATCTATTTCCCATGAAGTGATGGGACCGGATGCCATGATCTTTGTTTTCTGAATGTTGAGCTTTAAGCCAACTTTTTCACTCTCCTCTTTCACTTTCATCAAGAGGCTGTTTAGTTCCTCTTCACTTTCTGCCATAAGGGTGGTGTCATCTGCATGTCTGAGGTTATTGAGGCTATTTCTGTCCAGGATAGGTTTTATTTTACAGTTTGATTTTTGATTTTGACCATCTCCGTCAAGTTGGGACACCTCTGCCTGTAGACCAGAGCTTGAGAGAAGCCTATATGTACCAAGAAATGTCAGCTGCCCCAAGAACTTTGTGCCTGGTCCAAGGAATAATTAGGGACTGGAGTCCCAGGGGGCAAAGGAGAGCAGGAGGTCAGTATTCAGGAGAACACCTTCAAATAGGTCTCTGGAAATAAGTTGGAGGAAGATCTAGGATGTTGTAAACATTGGGCAGGGTTGTTCAAGGCTCTGGGACTATCTTTCTTGGTGTCCTCAGCCTTGACATGTGCGTGCACCCACAGACACAAACAGGCACACACCCCTTCCAGCACACACCTGCATACTCACCAGATACTTGTGACCCACACATATTGTCAACATATGTTTCCCACATAATCCGAATGCACACAAACACACATTCCCCATCCTGAGTGAAACAATCCGCCACATGCTCACATAAGCAAGAGCAGATGCAGTGCCTTGGGTTCACATATCTTACGCATCCCTGCAGACACACCAGCATTACACACAGAATGCCCAATTTCCACCACACACGCATATAGCTCATGCTTTTAGCCACAGAAATATATCACATACTGGTATCAAAACTGTCCCACCCATGAAATTTACACATCTTACACTCTCTACCCAACCCAGTCACATGAAACACATTTTGGGCCACGTTATTGCAGCAAAACACAGCCAACATTCTCTATATCTACATCCATATTCTTACTCATATCTATATCCACACACACACAAACCTTCATTCCTACATGTACATACACACAAGTATGCTATGCCTATACCATGTATATGGGGCTTCCCCCAGTAGCTCAACTGATAAAAAATCCACTTGTAATGTGGGAGACCCTGCTTCGATTCCTGGATTGGGAAGATCCCCTGGAGAAAGAATAGGCTACCCACTCCATTATTCTTGGGCTTTCCTGGTGGTTCAGATGGTAAAGAATCTGCCTGCGATGCAGAAAGCCTGGGTTCGATCCCTGAGTTGGGAAACTCCCATGGAGGAGGGCATGGCAACCCACTCCAGTATTCTTGCCTGGAGAATCCCCATGGATGCAGGAGCCTGGTGGGCTCCAGTCCACAGGGTCACAAAGAGTCAGACACAACTGAGCAGCTAAGCAGAGCACAGCATGCCGGGTATATATCCTATATTTATTTCCTGGGAACATAATTCAACAGTGAAAAAACTTCCTGGGCCAAACATAATTCTTGCCTACAATCACTAAAAAAATATTATTTGAAGCTTAAACATTTTATGGGGAAATAAGATCCTATTTGCCTATTTTTATCTTCCTTAAGGTTAGACGTGGCCTTATTGCATGCTCAAGCAGCCTCTGGAATTATGTAACTTCAGCAGCTCTGACTTCTGACGTCAGCATCTGCTCTACTGTTGGTGATGGGCGTGCAAGTTCCTTTCATCCACCAGCAGCAGCAGCAGGTGTTCTAGGCAAGGGGATATTTACTGCTCTGTTGAAGGGATGGAGTATTTGGGGAGGGGGCAGAGTGATGCTCTCAGCTAGTTAGACGAGCTTCCTGCCACAGCTAGCCCTGCTTGGTGAAGGCTGAGGCTGAGACCACTGTATGAAAAATGGTCTATTCTTGGCGCATATCCCTTCCCAAGATCTCTTGATATGAGGCATGTATCTGGAAAAGTGGGGACTCAGCTGACCAGGCTCAAATTCTGGGCCTAGTTGGCCAACTGAGAATGGAAATGAGGGGCCCATGTGACGAGACTATGGTTCAGTTCCTTGGGTTTTGGTGCTCATGTTCTGCAGGCACAGGGTCACAGGTTTCCAGGAACCACCTATGGGTAAGGATGGGGGCCACTGTATCACCAGCCAGGGGCGGTAGCATGTGTGTGTGCTGTGCTCAGCTGTGTCTGGCTCTTTGCAACCCCGTGGACTTGTAGCCCGCCAGACTCCTCTGTCTGTGGGATTATCCGGGCAAGAATACTGGAGTGGGTTGCCATTTTCTCCTCCAGGGGAATCTTCCTGATCCGGGGATTGAACCCACATCTCCTGTGTCTCCTGCATTGGCAGGCAGATTCTTTATCACTGAGCCACCTGGGAAGCCCTGGGAAGGGTGTAGTAGAGCATAGTAGAAATTCATGGTGCCTGGAGCTGGTAGCTTTCCATCAAATTCCATCTCCTTTGTCTATTAGCTCCTGGATCTGGGGCAAGCCTCACTTTTCCCATCTCTAAAATGGGGATCGTTGTGATGTCCAAAGAGATAATGGTGAGATGAGCACAGTTCAATGCCCACCACACAGGAACCATTCAATACACATTATCGCCATCATTTTTTTTTTAAAAGCCAAGCTTATTTTTCTATATTGACTCTGGCCAAGACTGAATTCTAAGGAAACCCTAAACTTTTATTTCACCTTTGAAGGATGCACTTTGCTCTTCACCCATATTGACCTTTCAGTAGTTCCCCAAATGGGATTCCCAGGTGGCTCAGTGGTAAAGAATCCACCTGCCAATTCAGGAGACACAGGTTCAATCCCTGGGTTGGGAAGATTCCCTGGAGGAGGAAATGACAACCTGCTCCTGTATTCTTGCCTGGGAAATAGCGTGGACAGAGGAGACTGGGGGGCTACGGTCCGCCGAAAGAATAGGAGCAAAGAGTAAGACACAACTACTGGAGGTTGCAAAGAGCAGAGCACAACTCAGTGACCAAAACAGCAGTTCCCCAAATACCTTAGCTCAGGCCTCTGCGTCTTTTCTGAGTTCTCTGTGCCGTCTGAGTTCCCTGTGCTGCCCTCCTCTCTCTTGTTGGCTTGGCAAACCTTTACTCGCCTTTCAGGTGTGGACTCAAATGTTACTTGTTCTGAATAGCATCCCGGGTTCCCCAAGGCAGACTTAGACTTCTTCTGCTCCTACTGACCCATGTGCATGGTGATGCCCCTGCCCCCCATTCTTCAGCAGTGTGGCAGACCTGGCCCTCTTTGGCAGCAGCAAGAGACAGGGAAGGTAGTTAAGAAGGAGGGCTCACCACTGTCTGCAGTATCATATGATCAGTCTACTCCTAGCCTTGCTACTTAACCTATGTTTTGGGGTTATACTTGTCACTTGGGGGCTTGTTTTAGATGCAGAATTTCAACCTTACCCCTGAGCTTCTGAATCAGAATCTAAATGTTAATAATGGGGTGATTCATTTGAATAATGAGGTTTGAGAAACACTATCTAGGGCTTTCCCCTTGCAATGATGGTGATAAGCTGGACAGGTGAAATAAAGGGCATCTGTGAACACTTGTCTGATTTCTACCATGACCATGGAAGAAACCCTGGGTAGATATCATATGTATGTAAGATGCAATCAAGAATACAGCCTTGGTCTTTCATTGAATCCTCTAATTTTTCTCCATATTATCTTTTTCCTGCCTTCATCTCAAACCTCCCCCAAACTCTGTTCCCATATTTCCCAGATGGAAACAGCAAACTATGGGTTACTGTGTCTCTAATTATTGCATATTTCTTTGCATATGGACTTTTTTTTTACATTATCATCAACATGAGGAGGAATATCCACATATGGAACAACAAGGAGTGGTACCCAATCTCTTTGATTTTTCAGCGTATTGTATCCTGCCTCCATTTGGCTGAACAGCAGAGAATTCAGCTTCCTCTTACGGTCACAAGAATATAAATACTCTGCAGCTCTATCCTCTTTATATATCTTATCCACCAAGATATGTTCCCTCAATTCTCCTCCATCAGTATCTATCTCTCCTGCTCTTATGAAAAGAATATTTCTAAATTTACATGACTGCATAATTAAACCTTTACAAATCTTGAACTAAATATGTTTTGTATGCTTATTAATTAGCCAAATGCACTTTCTCTCATTCAGAAAAAAAAATTGATTTCCCTGCTGATCATTCTACATCAGCACATGTCTCATTCATAAGTTTATCTCTAGACTCTAATCTCCATGAGAACAGGATGATGAATTAGCTGCCACTTAGTAGGTATGCTCAGGGAATTCTTTTCAGTGAATGACTCAGTAACTCTCTTGGGTCCAGGGTGTCTGACTTTTTAAATCTCCACATCTCTACGGTTCCCAGCACAGAGTAGGTGTTATAATTTATTTTTGAATGAATGAATGGACAGACGTGGCAGTCAGTTCTGCAGGCTTTGCCAGTAGGAATTAGTATGGCTCCTTAGATTAAATTTTGTGAGAAAAGATCAGAGAAGAAAGCAAAGTAGAAACCTTATTTCACGCATATTATCATACTCCTTTTATCATTCAGTGTAAATAAATAAAGGGGCTAGTTCCAACAATGGAACTGTGAAAATACCCAGAGATGCATATAACAAGTCTACCACTTCCTAGAAATAAATTCAGCTGGCCGAGCTATTTATTTCAGACTCACTTTTTTTTTTTTTTTCTTTCAAAATAAGTCTGTTGTCCTCAATACAAGTCAGGAGAGTTTGTCTATATGCCTGCTTTATCTTCATGTTCTGTGGGTTTCTCTGCTTATCTCTGTGTGTCTCTGTGTCTGAATATCTCAAGGCTTATGGGTTGCAAGCAACAGAAACTATATCTGGATGACTTAAGCCAATAAATGATCTTTTGGAGGAAACATGAGACAGCTCATAGAATCAGAAGAAATGCTTAGAGAACCTCACTTTAAGAAGGAAAGAGATCAGGGAAGTTCCAGAGAACTAGGACTATTATGCTCTTTTCAGTACAATCTGTGATGAAAGTGATTGAACGTCAACAATTTTCCATTATGGGAGCATTCGATTTAAGATTCAGATCCCAGGGACTGGATATCTGACTGGCCGACCTCACATGTGTAGTCTTTAAGCAGGAAAGAATATGGCACCCAGTTTGATGAACTGATCAAAACTGAATCAGGAGACTTCCCTTGTGTTCCAGTGTTAAGAATCTGCCTGCCAATGCCAGGGACATGGGAACTAAGATCCCACCTGCCACAGGGCAAGTAAGCTGGCATGCTACAACTACTGACACCCATGCATCCTAGAGCCCAAGCGCCACAAAGAAGCCACCACAGTGTGAAAATAATTGAATTACTTTGGTGCACACTGGAAACGAACCCAACATTGTAAATCAGCTCTATTTCAATTTTAAAAATGGTTTCACAGACTATAATTTAATCATGCCCTCTTTTTATAAATAAAAACCGTGTTGTTGTCATTCGGTTGCTAAGTCAGGTTCCTACTCCTTATGACTCCATGGACTGCTGCACGCCAGACTCCTGTGTCCTCCACTGTCTCCCAGCGTTTGCTCAGGCTCATGTCAGTGATGCCATCCAACCATCTCATCCTCTGTCGTCCCCTTCTCCTATTGCCTTCAATCTTTCCCAGCATCGGGGTCTCTTCCAGTGAGTCAGTTCTTCACATTAGGTGCCCAAAGTATTGTAGCTTCAGCTTCAGCCTCAGTCCTTCCAATGAACATTCAGGGTTGATTTCCTGGTTTGATCTTGCTGTCCAAGGGACTCTCAAGAGCCTTCTCCAGTGCCACAGTTCGAAAGCATCAGTTCTTTGGTGCTCAGCCTTCTCATGTAGGAAGGGAAGCGGCTGATGCATCTGGCTTCATCCACTGATAGACGATGGAACTTCCTTGCGCCTAGTCCTCCCAGTCGTGGTGTTCAGTGGACTGTGGAGGCATCCTCCTGTGCCCACTGTTCTGGAACCTGATCCTATGAGTGACTTCCCACAAGAGGAGGGTGTCTGCAGGCTCTGCTTCCCACAGAGCCATTAGAAAAAGCCAAAGCGTGCCCCAGAGGGTCGGTTCCAGCCATCACAGGCTCCAGCAGGCAGGGGGATGTGGCCCTCTGGAGAGGTCCAAACCTGCTGTTCCAGGATGTCTGTCAGTCTTCTCTGGAGCATGAGACAATATTGTGCGTGATGATCATTCATTTTGATTACATTTCTGCTCCAGGAAAATGTGGTACCTTTTTTTTTCCTGCAATGTTTGGGAACAAAGCAGCTTTGGGTATTGGTCTCTGCCCATCAGAAATCAGTGTTGTGATATAATTACATTTGCAAAGCAGATGGATCGTCATTGAGCACGTGGTTAAAGCTGCTGCGGGGAGAGGCAACAGATCTGAGGGCTGGAAGGGAGGTGGAAGTGGGACTGAAGAGCACCTCTCTATCCCAGATAGGAGCTGTCTAGGTTGTGTCTCTGATGTGGGTGGTTTTTTTTTGTTGTTGTTGTTGTTTTTGTTTGTTTGTTTGTTTGTTTTTTGAGGAGGTTAGCAGAGAGATAAATGCAGAGCTTTGGGGAAGGGAATTCATGTTTATTAAGCACCTGCTCTGTGCTGGGTTCTTTCTTTTCCTATCTCATCATTTACATTAGACCTGAGAAGTAGGTTCTAATTATCCCCATTTTACAGGTGAGAAAACTGAGGCTCGAGAAAATGAAATTAGGGGCCTATGGAAACCCAGCTGATGTGATTGTCATCAGTGTTGCCCATCAGATATTTCCCATTCTACTCCCAAGAACATAAACATTTCTGTGGTCTTTGTCCTTCTCTGTGCTGTGTGTGTGAGCTCAGTAGTGTCCAACTCTTTGTGACCCCATGGACTGTAGCCTACCAGGCCCCTCTGTCCATGGAACTTTCCAGGCAAGAATACTGGAGTGAGTTGCCATTTCCTCCTGCAGGGAATCTTCCCAGCTCAAGATCGATCCCACATCTCCTGCAGCCAGTGTGTGATTTCTCTTCCCTGACCTTTGAACATGAGTGGAAGCAAGTGACTTTTTCAGGACAGTGAAATGTGAGCAGCAATGAAGTGTATCTCTTCTGGGCGGAAGCTTTAAGTGCTAATACATAAACTGCCGTGTGCGCTCCCTGCCCCCACCGTGGTGATGGTCAGCGTACCAGACACAGGCTGCTCTCTGTCTTGACAGTGAGGCTACCATGCAGCGGAGCCCTCATCCAACGTGTGAGGGCTGTGAGTCATGAGTGAGAGAGAAAACTTTATTTTTAGCCACTGACTTTTTTAAAACTTTATTTATTTTTGGCTGTGCTGGGTCTTCATTGCCACATGCGGGCTACTCTCTTGTTGCCGAGCACGGGCTCTAGAGCACAGGGGCTCAGTAGTTGTGGCGCATCAGCCTTGTTGACCCAGGGTATGTGGAATCTTCCCGAACCAGGGATTGAACTCACATCTGCTGCATTGGCAGGTGGATTCTTAACCACTGGACCAGTCCGGTCCAATGGTCCAGTCCAGCCACTGACATTTTTAAGGCTGTTAGGTACATAACCTGGTCTATTACAGCTTCTAAGAAGATCTGTAATTTGACCATTTATTAGTGTGGCTTCAAAATCTATGCTCTTACCTCTATTCCACATGGCACCGAAGCATGGAGATTTGTGTAGAGAGTTAGACATTCAGATGTTTTGGCTGTGGTCCTTTTTATTTATTTGGCTGTGCTAGGTCATAGTTAGGGCATGTGAGATCTAGGTCCCAACCAGGGATCGACCCTGGGCCCCTGCACTGGGACTGCAGAGTCTTAGCCACTGGCCACCAGGGAAGCCCTTGCCCGTGATTCTTGGTCGGCTGGGCCTGTGAAGACCATAGCGTGCTCCGGTCCTTCTTTTGTTTCGTAAGGATGGCTTCTGATGCTGTACTAGACAGAGTGCACAACTTCCATGATGGTAGAGTGGATAAGGATTTTCCCGCCAACGCAGGGGCCTCCAGTTTGGTCCCTGGTCCGAGAAGGTTCCACGTGCCACAGGGTAGCTAAAGCCTGTGAGCCACAACGACTTAAGCCCACGCCCTAGAGCCTGTGCTCCACAGCAGGGGAAGCCCCCACAATGAGAAGCCCATGCACCGCAGTGAAGAGCGGCCCCTGCTCACTGGAACCAGAGAAAGCCCTGGCACAGCAGTGAGTCCCAGCACCGCCAAAAATACAAATAAACTAAAAGAGAGAGAGCAAAGATGGGGGCTCAGCCCATCTCTCCAGACCCCTGCTGGCACCTATGACTGGTCATGTCACTGATCCTGTTGGAATATCTCTGGCAGGAGTTATGGGAACAGATGAAAATGGTTAAGAAGATGCTGCAGTGATGAAATGGGATGAAATGGAATGACTTTGGACACTGGGGGCTGAGATGGAAGAGCTTGACTTTCAGTGGAATGAGATGACCTGGAAGTAGATTAGGAGAGAATGGACGGAGATGAGGTAGAATGGCAAAAGTGGGAATTTCAGCGGGATGGAAGGTCTGAGAGGAATAGCGTGGTGTGGAAGCTAGGGAGTGATGCAGAGTAAGATATTCGGATTAGATGGAATAGAATGAATTGAATGGAACAGAACTAGTCACTGAATGAAAGGCATAGAATGGGACAGACAGAGTTCTTTTTTTCTCATCTCTTATCCTTGCCCTACCCCCAAGCCCTGGGGACTATTTTTGTTGCTGACAGTAGTCCACAGACTGTGGAGAAAATGCCATTGTTCAAAGATGTCCCCTCTTTGAGGGAGATAGTTATGGCTGATTCTGGGGTGGTTTCTGACCTTTAATAGCATGCACGTGTGCATGTGTACACACACGCGCACGCATGCACACGCATACAGTGCAGAAGAGTTGGGGTATCCTAGTTGGGGTACCCAGACCATAACCTTTAAAAGAACTCACAGTTACTGGGTCCTAGGGATACATCGCTGGGTCAGGGGAGCATTTGGCCAATTTCATTTGGGGAAACACATCTTCCTGTCCCACTGGCTTCTCAGCCTGTCCCCCACGTTTCTCTCCCTGCCCATGTTCCATGTTCCCTGTATAGTAACAAGAAGCTTTCTCTTGCTTTTTCCTTCCCTCTCCCAGAATGAGGGAATGTGCTTGGAAACAGTTGCCGAGGGAGCAATCTTGTTTTTGAAAAAGAAACTGTAAAAAAAAAAAAAATGTGTTTGCGGGGTTGCCAAAGTGGAGTGAGCCTTATTTAAGTGAGTGGGGTAGTAGGAATGTGTTTACACAGCAAGAAAACGCAGGCTGGGTGTCTGCTGTTTCTTAAGTGGATGGTATTTTGAAAGGACTTTATGATCTAGCTTTTAATTCATTGTTACTCCTTCCAGCCCAGGAAAGTGTGCCTTCCTGGCGTTATTCATAGAGCTTGGGTTAAGCAGCTGAAAATTGACAGCCAGTCTGAACCTGTGCTTCCCCAGGGAAAAATCTGTGTATGTGCAGCTCACAAACAGCTATGCACACATCCACGTGCATCCCTGGGTGGCACTGTATCCACTGCGAGGATTAAGTGTGATGATGTTTGCAACATGCTTAAGACAGAGCCTGGCACATAAGTACGTTCAAATTAGTGTTAGCCCATTATTAACTGTCTGCACGTGGGTATACGCGCCCAGTCCTGCAGACATTCTCTGAGAGGTCTGATTGCATACAGTGTGTAATTATGTCCTTGCACAACTGTGCACACCAAAAGCTGGGGACCCCTCTGGGATGCTGTTTATCCACAGAACCCTGTGCACACACCTCTGGTTGCGCATGACTCCATACAGTGTTCCCCATTGAAGCATGAAGGCATGAAGAAATGGAACATTTATGGAGTGTTGTGTTTTGTTTTCTTGTTTGATACAACAGATATATGGAAACGATTTGCAACTTTCCTTTGGAAACTTGGCTGAGGGCATTTCAAGCCTACCTCACAGGATACTCACTTAGAGTGACGTTTCTATATTCTACTCTTTCTTGGTTCCACGTGGCTCTTTCCTTCCCATCTCCTCGCTACCATTCCTCATTTTATGTGTTTGTTCATTCATTCATTCATTCCAGAAACATGATTTCGATGCCTGTGGTAAGGCTAACCATATGCCGGGTGCAGGGCTACAAGACAGATACATGTCTCCTTATTCAGAGACTCCACTCTATCCTGGCATCAAGTACATTTTTTTCTTTTCTTTTTTTTTCCTAATCTGTGTGAAGCAATTTATAGTCACAAACCTCTATTGCATCCTTGATAAAACTTGATTAACACAATCCTGATGGTCTCTGATTTTGGAACTAGGATCCTTGGATTCAAATCCCAGCTGTCCCCGTTATTTGCAGTAATTAGACAACTCACTTAAACTTTCTGTACCCCATTTTCTCTTCAGGAAACCAGAGATCACAATAGTACTCAATTCATGTTTTGGTGAGGATTGTAAGAATTCATATAGGAAAAACCCTTCAAACAGTGTGTGGTTTAAGTGTTATAGTGCTAAAAATCCTGAGCTGATGTTCTCAGGCAGACCTGTGCAGGAAGTGACGTTATTCCTATTTTGCACATATGAAAACAGGGTCAGAGCAGATCAGTGTCACCGCCTCTCAGCTGTCTTCCCTGCTTGCTCCCAGGAAGGAGACCACCCCCATACCCCTGTTAACCATTCATTCCTGTTCCCAGTTTCCCAGGAACTGGCCGTGATCTGAGGCTTTAATCCTGTTTTGAAAAGAGAACCCCTATCTCTCTGTCTGGGAAGTTCCTGCTTCATGTTTGGGGTCTCATTCCCTCTATTGTGGGCTCCTTAGTTTGAAACAAGATTTTTATGTCAAGAAGCTGTGGTGAAGAGTGGTGGAACAGAACATGAGTCATGGTAAATTACAGAGAACCAGGAGCTTACAGTCAATTCCAGGCTGGGTGGTTACCTCTCCTCTCTATGCCTCATCTGTGAAATGGGATCAGCGTTTTCCCAGAGCAGTGTAGATATAGTGGAGATAACATGGGCCCTAACTTCAGACTGACCGTGTCCAAATCCTTGAATGATCTTGCTGTCTTCTCCAAGGCTGAATCAGTCTGAGTTCTTAGTTGTAAGGGAAAAGGGACCTGCCTCTGAATGATTCTACTGGAGACAAATTTGTTGAAGGGATATTAAGAAGCTCATAGAATTTCCAGGGTGTCTGGGAAACTAAGGGCTTCCCTGGTGGCTCAGCAGTAAAAAATCTGCCTGCAATGCAGGAGACACGGGAGACACAGGTTCAATTCCTGAGTCAGGAAGATCCCTTGGAGGAGGGCATGGTAACCCATGCCAGTATTCCTGCCTGGAGAATCCCCTGGACAGAGGAGCCTGGTGGGCTACAGTCCATAGTGTCACAAATAGCTGGACATGACTGAGCAACTGAGCGCACACACGTGCACTGGGAAACTAGCTCGTGAAACAAGCAGAGACTGAGAGAGACACAATAGCCAGAACCACCATCAAATCCTGCCACAGAAGCTGTCCTCTAAGGACCCTCTATTGCCCTCCCAGGACCCTGTCTGTTGCCATGGTGTTTTGCCCCCAACTCAGTGTTGCTGGCTGGTGCATCTGATTGGCCAAGTCTAGTCACATGTGTCTAGTCACATGTGCCTTCCTGAGCAGCAAGGGAGGCTGGGAAAGCACCTGGTCTTTTCAGTTTCTGAGAGGTAGATTCCATCTCTCTTCAAGATTCTTAAGATGGGCACCTCCCCAAACACCTCTAAACGTAGGAACAGATGATTAAGATGATTGAAATAACAACAAACTCAGCTAGCACTGTCAGCAACAATACTGATTCCTTCTCCATAAAACTGGGAAAACAAGACCCGTGTCTAAGAACTGTGGTGCGAGTTACCTATTACCCTCGTGAACTGCTGGAGCATGGTACCTAGCACATTATATGCCCTCAACAAATCCTTCCTTCCTGTCCTTGTGTCTAGGAAGTACTTCAGGGATTGGGTTTCAGGGGATGGTTCCCAGAAGGCTGTTCCTTCCTAGCTATATAAGTGGTATAGGCTGCCTTGGTTTATGATGTTGACCTGTCTTCAGACTCCCAGTGGTTCATGGAAGTTCCTGAGAATGACTTCCTGAGATATGAGAGAAGGCGCCTGATACTGTTCAGTTCTGAGAAGGAGTTCAGGATTGGCAAAGGTCTTGTTCCCTTGTCTTGTTGTTGTTCAGTCGCTAAGTGGTGTTGGACTCTTTGTGACCCCATGGACTGTGGCCTGCTGTACCGCTGATCCTGTTCCCGACACCAATTGTCTCACTGTTCATACTGTCCTCCCCGTTCGCTGAACCCAGGATAGGCAAGGCTTGAGCTAAGAGGCTGGAAGGAGCAGCCGTAGCAGCAGCCACAACATAACCATAAGAAAGGTCCGTCTAGTCAAGGCTATGGTTTTTCCTGTGGTCATGTATGGATGTGAGAGTTGGACTGTGAAGAAGGCTGAGCGCCGAAGAATTGATGCTTTTGAACTGTGGTGTTGGAGAAGACTCTTGAGAGTCCCTTGGACTGCAAGGAGATCCAACCAGGCCATTCTGAAGGAGATCAGCCCTGGGATTTCTTTGAAGGGAATGATGCTGAAGCTGAACCTCCAGTACTTTGGCCACCTCAGGCGAAGAGTTGACTCATTGGAAAAGACTCTGATGCTGGAAGGGACTGGGGGCAGGAGGAGAAGGGGACGACCGAGGATGAGATAGCTGGATGGCATCACTGACTTGATGGACGTGAGTCTGAGTGAACTCTGGGAGTTGGTGATGGAAAGGGAGGCCTGGCGTGCTGCGATTCATGGGGTCGCAAAGAGTCGGGCACGACTGAGCGACTGAACTGAACTGAACTGAGCAGTAATATAGCCATGGCATGACCTCGTATAGCATCACCATGATGCCACTCCAATGTAGCCCATATGCCGTAGCAGCCAGGGCTTTCGTGGTGAAGCTCTTACCGGCCTACTGCACAAAGCAGCCTGTGACCAGGTGAGTGCCTTGTGACACACATGCGCAGTGCTACAAGCGATCTCAGCTCTTACATAAACACTATTTACAAAACACAGGGCAAGACCAAGGGGCTGTGGGGCGAGAGAGCCTGACCACGCCATCTTGGCTAATTTGGTCTCTCCCCACACCATCCAGGCTCTTCTGTCCATGGGCTTTCCCAGGCAAGAATACTGGAGTGGGTTGCCATTTCCTTCTCAAGGAATTGAACCCGAGTCTCCTTCTTTGGTAGGCAATTCTTCACCACTGAGCCAGCTGGGAAACCTGTTCCCTTGCCTAGGATGAGTTAAATATTTGTTTTTATTTGACTGCGCTGAGTCTTAGTCATGGCATGCAGGAGTTGGAATTGCAGTATACACACTCTTAGTTGTGGCCTGTGGAGCCTAGTTCCCTGGGCTCAAACCCGGGGATTGATCCTGGGCCCCCTGCTTTGGGAGTGTGGAGTCTTAGTCTGTGGACCACCAGGGAAGTCTCCAGAATGAGTTGAATATCACTTAGGAGTCTGAAAGAAGTGCACATGAGCAGCTCCTGGTTCACTCATCAGAGCATCCTTTGAGCATATGCTTTTTCTGTATAAACATTTGTGACATCTCTGTGCCATCATAGCATTCCCTGCATCTGACACCTAGAGGTGGCCGCTCTTGGGAGGAGAATAGCCCTTGAAGGTGTCAGATCGTCTGCCCATTCTCCAAGACCCGGATTCCAGTCTGTCCCCTGGGTGAAGCTCACTGGGACCATTCAGTGCCCATCCCTGCTCCTGGAGCTCACATGGTTTCCTCTTTTTTTCACTCTTGGTTTTCTTTTCACCATTTTCACCGAGGGCCTAACTATGTTCTAGGCACAGGAGATAAAGTGGGTGATAAGACAAACAAGCTGTCTACTCCCAGAGAAATTTAATTCTAGTGGGGAAAGGAGAAAACTGACAAGTAAAGAAATAAACTAATTTTGTATTGTGGTGAGTGAGGGCCAGAAAGACTCTGGGACAGTGAGGTGGAGAGACTTGATGGCTGGATGTTAGTGAGGTCCCTTCTAAGGAAGACTGAAGACCCGAGGAAGAGAGTTCCAGGTAGAGGAAACTGAGGAGCACAGGCCCTGAGATCAGAGTGAGCTGATGTGCTCCAGGCATAGACAGAGGGTTCGCATGGCTGGTGAGCAGTAAGGGAAGGAGAGAGGTTTAGCAAGGCAATTAAACCAGTCAGTTCTAAAGGAAATCAACCCTGAATATTCATTGGAAGGACTGATGCTGAAGCTGACATTCTATTACTTTGGCTACCTGATGCGAAGAGCTCATTGGCAAGACCTTGGTGCTGGGAAAGATTGAAGGCAGAAGGAGAAGGGGAGGACAGAGGATGAGGTGGTTGGATGGCATCACTGACTCAATGGACATGAGTTTGAGCAAGCTCTGGGAGATGGTGAAGAACAGGGAAGCCTGGCATGCTGCAGTCTATGGGGTCGGAAAGAGTCAGACACAAGTGAAAAAGAACAACAACGGTATTTTGTGTGTTAGCTTATTAAGTTGTGTTTTCAGCAATCAAGTCTGTGTTTTCTACTTCTTGATATCTGCCCGTTTTTTAAGTTATTTAGTTTTGGCTGTGCTTGGTCTTCTTTGGTGCTCATGGACTTTCTCTAGTTGTGGTGAGCAGGGGCTACTCTCTAGTGGCGATGCTCAGGCTTGTCATTGCAGTGGCTTCTCTTGTTGTGGAGCATGGGCTCCAGAACACGGGCTCAGCAGTTGTGACGCAGGGGCTTAGTGCTTTTGGCATGTGGGATCTTCCTGGACCAGGGATTGAACCCATGTCCCCTGCATTGGCAGATGGATTCTCAACCACTAGACCACCAGGGGCTTCCTATCTGCCTGTTATTTGTTTTGCTTAGAGTGTTTGCTGACACATGTTGATTGAAATTGTTCCTCCTCTTGTATTTTACACTGCATAAGTGATCCTGGTCCCTTCAAGTTATTATTTGCACAAAATACTGCAGCCCAAAGCAGAAGGCTACAAGGTCCCATGTGGTTTGTGTGCATGCCAAGTTACTTCAGTCATGTCTGACTCTTGGTGACCCTATGGACTGTAGCCCACCAGGCTCCTCTGTTCATGGGATTCTTCAGGCAAGAATACTGGAGGTGGTTGCCATGCCCTCCTCCAAAGGATCTTCCCAACCCAGGGATCGAATCCATCTCTTGATGTCTCCTGCATTGACAGGCAGGTTCTTTACCACAATTGCCATCAGGGAGGCCCCCACATGGGGGCATAGCTAATTGGATCACATTTCACCAGTACAGTCAAATCAGGAGGACCACACCTGAGCATCAAATATGGGAACCAAAATCTGATGAGGAAATTCTAGTATGTGCTCTTTGGGAACTGTTTTTTTATATGTCCTTGGGCTCAGTTGAAAGATATAGCTCCTAGCACTTAACAAGCTCCTTGTCACATATGTCCATAGATCTATCAGAATACTTCTGCTGGGAACTTTCCGACAGGAAGGGGATGATATCTCCCTGAAGTCCTCTAATTTCACTGCCTCTGGCTGAGACAAGTTGGGAAGAAAGCAGCGCTCTTCTTTTTCAGACTGGATGGCTTCAAGGAAACAAGTACATTCTCAGCCTTGGGATGGTGTCAAAATGGCCCTGGTTTCTCTCCCTAGTCTCATTTTCCATGGCAAGAGGAGTTGAAAGTTGGCACTTGAGCCAAAGCTTCATAAATAATTTGTTGGAAAAGGCAAACCCTGATGAGAGCCAAAGACCTATATTTCAAAGATGCATGGACATTCTCAGAGTGCTCTGTCCTGGCAGGTTCCAGGAGGTAGTGAGCATAGGGAATGATAGGCGGTGGGGAACTCCAGGCTCCAGGCTTCCATGGCTTTTGGAAGATGTCTGTGATGCCTTCAAAGTCAGGGGAGGGTGGACCTCTGCTGCTTCAGTGGGTCACTCTTTGTCACATCACTGAGGACATTTTTCTCAGCTGCCCAGGCCTTTGTGTCATCAGACCCAGCCACCCACATGGGTAGCCCCATGTCAGAGCTGGACCCTAACGCTCTCACTATGCTGCCTTATTTCTAAACAACTCTTCACCTACATGGCCACATTTTTTTGTGTGTGTCCTGATCAGCTTCTGAACCGGTTAATCTATCTCTTTCATCTTGATCTTGACTTTTGGCACTTTTCCCATCCCAACCTTGACTGTCCTCCTACAGCTAAGATGCCATTTCCACACAAACTCAAAGGCATTTTTCTACCCAGCCATCCTGACTCCCCTATGATGGCCCAGACCCAAGTCTAGGGCCCAGGAAGTGATGAATTTATCTTCCTGTCTCTGTATTTCCCTGTCTTCACTCCCTGAGTCCTATATCTACCAGTCTCTTATTATGGGCATTGCACCCTTTGTAAACCACCACGTGCAAGATAAAGTTTTGATGGGCCAGGTTAGGAGAGTCTTGATGCTGTCCTACTAGAAAAATCCCTTCCTTGTTATTTTCCCCTAGTGGTGCTAGAAATGTAGAGTTGCTAATGATTTGCTTCCTTGGAGACTTTATCATGGGGGAGGGGGAAACGTGATGGCAGAGGGTGACCTCAGACGTGGCTGTCACAGACGAATTGACCCATAGAGTCCCCAAGATCCTCAAGTAGATAATATAAAGTTTAGCAAAAGTAGTCAGAAGGGTGGATGTTTGGAAGGAGTTGGGAGAGAGCTTTTCTTAGAGACAGAGAGTATGCATATCAGTTTCAGGTTCTTGGAGACCTAGCTGGTGTAGAAGAATAAGGAAAATAAACATGAATTTTTTGAGATTTATGAGCTAGTGTAGCTCAGTGATTAAAGAATCCGCCTACCAATGCAGAAGGTGAAGGAGACTCAGATTCAATTCCTGTTGTCAGGAAGATCCCCTGGAGCAGGAAATGGCAACCCACTCCAGTATACTTGCCTGGAAGACCCCAGTGACAGAGGGGCCTGGTGGGCTACAGTCTATGGGATGTCAAAGAGTTGGATACAACTGAGCATGCATGCATGCACATAGAATGGTATAATTCCCTTGGAGGGGAAACAGGGACAAGAGATACTTGTGTGGATAGAGGAGTCATTAAGAAATAAATTAAACCAGACTGGCAGGTGATTCTAATAGGACTGTTGAGGAAAAACACTTAGAGAAGTAAGGATGCTGTTTTTGGTACCTTGCATTAGCATCAATCACTGTGTTAGGTGTGAAATGCATCTTTAATATTGATACATGGGGCTGATTGCTGGAATGATAAGTCAAATTCCATTAAGATAAATTCAAAGCTTGTCCCAATTTTTTTTTTTTCCTGTGATAGAATTGGGGTAGAGTGAGTGGACTTGGAAATAAGTAGGCCACTCCTGGGACTTGACTGTGTATTACACACAGGATTTTGTTGTGATGTGACTTAGTGGATAGCTATTATCAGATGGGTATATGACCATTGTTGTGACAGATTTCAGACACTCAAAAAGACTTCAATAGCAAGTGCTTTTGAAAGGAAAGCAAATTAAGTTAATCATTTACATGAGAAAATCCTGATAGAAGAAGAGGTGGTTTTGAGCACATTTTATTACGTTGTAGTAGTTACCCTGTGTCTGTCCAAAGATGACTCTTCTCAATCCTCAGTCTTACTGTGAGTATTTTATCTAGTGTTTTTTATTTGCCAGAATGAGAGAGAAAGAAATTCTAAATCAGCCCATATTCTTTTTCTTAAAGACCATGAGTTACTTAGCTTAGTTTCACCATAAGTCACTTGGGCCTCAGTTTCTTTGTCTGTAAGGGAAGCTAATAAACTTCTAGGGCTCATAGTAAGGATGACATGAAACAATATGTTTGGAAATACCTCCCCAGGACAGGTACTGGGGAGAGAGGCAATATGGGAGGGGGCAATAAGGGCAATAGCGTGTCTTTTAAGGAAGGAGAGAGGCATGATCTTCATTTGATCTTGAGAAAATTATTTAACATTTCTAAGCCAACTTTATTCTACTTTTTAGCATTGCTTTGGTTGTTACAGACCTTTTGAATTTCTGTATGGATTTTAGAATCAGCATGTCACTTCTGTAAAAAAAGAAGTCTGCTTGGATTTTGATTTGTATTGCACTGAATTTATATACCAATTTGGGGAAAATTGACATTTTAACAACACTGAATCTTCTAAACCAAGAACCCAGTGTCTTTATTCCTTTAAAGTCTTTATAAATTTCTCTCAGTAGGGTTTTGTGGTTTCAGTGTATAGGACTTGCACCTCTTTTGTCAGATTTATCTCTAAATACTTAGTATTTTTATGTTATCTCAAATGGTATTTTTATTCACATTCAATTTCTAGTAGTCTATTAGTATTCTATAGAAATACAATTGAGTTTTATATATTGATCTTGTGTCCTGCAGTCTTGCTAAAATCGTTTATTAGTTGTGATAGGTTGTTTTTTGTAGACTCCAAAGGAAAGGAATCCTGATAATAAAGACAATTTCTGACATGGATTCCTTTCCTTGCTTTATTGTGCTTGCTAGAATTTCCAATAAAATATTGAATAAATATGGTGAAAGTGGGTATTCTTGCCTTGTTTCTGACTTTAGTAGGAAACTATTGGGTATCTTACCATTAAGTATGATGTCCATTATCAGTTGAAAAATTCTCCTTTATTCCTAGGTTGCAAAAAGTTTTTATCAATAATAGTACTGAATTTTAGCAAATGATTTTTCTGCATCCATTGAAATAATCATATGATTGTTAATATTATGATGTTCATATTACATTGAGTTTCAAATGGCAAACTAACCTTGGTTTCATGGGATTGTTGGCACTTGGTCTCAATGTATCATGTGTCATAAGTTTGGACAAATTTCTGTTACATCTTTTGTTCCATTGGGTGGATGGGGAAACTGAGGCTGAGGTGGGCTAAGACTCCTCCTCTGTGGAGAAGGCACTTTTCAGTGTCTTTCCCCTCTGCGTTCAGGGGCTTCAGCTCCAAACACAGCATCCCTTCCTACAAACAGACAGGGGAGCGAACACACTGTCATGTGCTGATCAACAAGCAAAGCTGTTTCTGCTGTGAATTTATTAAGATTAATTTACTAGCCTGGTTGGAGGATTTATTGAACATTTAAAAATGTTAATGGACAGAATTCCCAATAAATCATGTCAACAGATCTTTATCAAAACAGTGGGGAGGTTTTGAATCAGGCCCAAGAAGCAGCATTGGCCCCAATGGTGGGCTCAGTTCAGTTCAGCTCAGTCGCTCAGTCATGTCTGACTCTTTGTGACATCATGGACTGCAGCACACCAGGCTTCCCTGTCCATCACCAACTCCCAGAGCTTGCTTAAACTCATGTCCATCAAGTTAGTGATGATATCCAACCATCTTATCCTCTGTCATCCCCTTCTCCTTCTGCCTTCAATCTTTCCCAGCATAAGTGTCTTTTCCAATGAGTCAGTTCTTTGCATCAGGTGGCCAAAATATTCAACTTTAGCATCACTCCTTCCAATGGATAATCAGGATTGATCTCCTTTAGGATGGACTGGTTGGATCTCCTTGAAGTCCAAGGGACTCTCAGGAGTCTTCTCTAACACCACAGTTCAAATGCATCAATTCTTCAGCCCTCAGCTTTCTTTATGGTCCAGCTCTTACACAGCCTTTAAGTACAACTCTCAGTAGAGCCTTTAAGAAAATGGCAGGGCTTCCCCAATGCAGGGGAGATGGGTTGGACCCCTGGTCCATGAAGATCCCTTATAGTGAAGAGCACCTAAGCCAGTGCACCACAACTACCGAGCTTGTGCACCTAGAGCCTGTGTTCCACAACAAAACAAGCCACCCCATTGAGAAGCCCAAGCACCACAAAGAAGAATAGCCCCCGTTTGCCACAACTAGAGAAAGCCTCATGCACAGCAACGAAGACCCAGTATTACCAAACAAAAAACAAACAAACAAACAAACAAACACAAACTAAAATAAAATTAAAAAAATAAAATGGCAGATATTGTCAGCTGCTCAGTGTCTGAAGCCTGTGATTCTCCTGCCATAAAATTCTCAATGGGAAGTCATTGTCATAATAGTAGCTATCATTTGTTAATGCCCACTGTTTGCAGGAGATTGTGCTTGGGATTTCATACCTGCTCTTTGATCCTGCACATGTTAGTTGTATTTTCCATTTCATAGATGAGATATCTCAGGTCTGAATAAATGAAGAGACTTGCCCAGGATTATGGTTTGTCACGTAGTTCCTCTCTCCACTGCAGCCATATCAGACCACTAAGAGTCCTCACAGGTACATGTTACTCCTTCATGCTTCTGGGCTTTTGCTGGAGCATCTTCTCACTCCCCTCTTCACATCTCAGCTCTTTTGATCAGAACAGTTCTGGTCACGGGACTCCCCATGCCTCCCAGACTTAGAATACCTCCTTTGTTGTTGTTCAGTCATTAAGTCGTGTCTGACTCTTTGTGACCCCATGGACTGCAACACGCCAGGCTTCCTTGTCCTTCACCATCTCCTACAGTTTGCTCAAACTCATGTCCATTGAGTCAGCGATGCCATCCAATCATCTCATCCTCTGTCATTCCCTTCTCCTCCTGCTCTCAACCTTTCCTAGCATCAGGGTCATTTCCAGTGAACTGGCTCTTGGCGTCAGGTGGCCAAAGTATTAGAGTTTCAGCTTCAGCATCAGTGTTTCCAATGAATATTCAGGGTAGATTTCCTTTAAGATTGACTGGCTTGATCTCCTTGCAGTCCAAAGGACTCTCAAGAGTCCTCTCCAGCACGACAATTCAAAAGCGTCGGTTTTTGGTGCTCAGCTTTCTCTTGAGGATCAAGTGCACTCTTCTCGGCATGGCTGGCTAGGGAAGATTGGTGAGGCCTTTCCTAGCCACTCCTAATCAAAGTCCTCTCCTCTTCTCCCCATGCTCTCTCTTTTCCTGCTTTGCTTTATTCCATTTTGGCACTACTACCTAACACTATACACTTTCCTGTTGCGTTGTCTTTCATCCCCACTAGAATGTCACAACCAGGAGGACAGATATTTTTGTCTGTTTACTGATGTGTACCTGGTGAAGTGAAGCTGATCAGTTGTATCTGACTCTTTGCGACCCCATGGTCTGTAGCCTACTACGCTCCTCTGTCCATGGGATTTTCCAAGCAAGAGTACTGGAGTGAGTTGCCATTTTCTTTTCCAGAGGATCTTCCTGACCCAGGGATCGAACCCAGATCTCCCGCCCTTTAGGAAGACACTTTACCATCTGAGCCACCACAGAAGTCCAAAATTTATAGAGATGCTATCAAAACGAGGACAAAGGAAAGAGCACTTGATGTGATCCAGTGTGAAGCCACCAGTGACCTTCATGGGGTGCTTCTGGGTGAAGAAGCCAGACGATCATGGAGAAAGTAGGGAAGCTGAGGAGGCAGTGTGTAGAATATTGAGATTTATATTTTCATTAGGAGAATATGCTTCCATTCTTATTTTACTCCATTTCTTAGCAGCACTCTTGTCTTCTTGGAACAGTCTCCTCCCTTGACTTGGTCTTCTCCCTGTATTTCTGGCCACTCCTTTTCTCTCTCACTTATTTGAGTTTCTATGCTATTCTCTCTGATTTGAGTATGCCTTCTTGCTCTTTTCATGATTGATGGCTTCCCACTATTAGGTCTCAGCCCACATGCCTGTTAAGAACCACATCTTCTGGTTTCTCTGTTTGATGCTTTGACATCTTTTGACCTTGTTGGACCCTGATAGGTCTCTCCATCCCAGCGGTACTCAAGAGAGCCTTTCATATGCAAACCAACCAATCCATAGTGCAGACCCCCAGCCACCTCCCTCACAGGATTTCTACACTGTAGATCACTCACTCATCCTCTACCTTCATCACCCAGGTCTAGGTACTAGACAACTAGGGATGGCTCTTATATCTCTGAGCCAAGCAAAATTATTCACAGTAACCATTCCTAATTCTCCTTACTCTGCCTCTCCTCTTTCTTCTTGCAGAAACCACAGTAGAAACCACAATGTGCATGCTTTCTCCTGGCTCCTCACTCTGCCTCCCACCTGGCCCTGGTGCTTCCCCACATGGCCCCACGTGGTGTGCTGTGCCTCATCCTCTTGGAATCTAATAATGTAACAGGCTATCTTTTTTTTAATATAAATTTATTTATTTTAACTGGAAGTTAATTACTTTACAATATTGTATTGGTTTTGCCATACATCAACATGAATCCGCCACAGGTATACACGTGTTTCTCATCCTGAGCCCCTCTCCCTCCTCCCTCATCATACCATCCCTATGGGTCATCTCAGTGCACCAGCCCCAAGCATCCAGTATCATGCATCGAACATGGACTGGCAATTCGTTTCCTATATGATATTACACATGTTTCAATGCCATTCTCCCCAAATCATCCTACCCTCTCCCTCTCCCACAGAGTCCAAAAGATTGTTCTATACATCTGTATTTCTTTCGCTGTCTTGCATACAGGGTTATTGTTACCATCTTTCTAAATTCCATATATATGTGTTAGTATACTGTACTGGTGTTTTTCTTTCTGGCTTACTTCACTCTGTATAATTGGCTCCAGTTTCATCTACCTCATTAGAACTGATTCAAATGTATTCTTTTTAATGGCTGAGTAATACTCCATTGTGTATATGTACCACGGCTTTCTTACCCATTCATCTGCTGATGGACATCTAGGTTGCTTCCATGTCCTGGCTATTATAAACAGTGCTGTGATGAATGTTGGGGTACACGTCTCTCTTTCAATTCTGGTTTCCTCAGTGTGTATGCCCAGTAGTGGGATTGCTGGGTCATAAGGCAGTTCTATTTCCAGTTTTTAAGGAATCTCCACACTGTTCTCCATAGTGGCTGTACTAGTTTGCACTCCCAGCAACAGTGTAAGAGGGTTCCCTTTTCTCCACACCCTCTCCAGCATTTATTGCTTATAGACTTTTGGATCACAGCCATTCTGACTGGCGTGAAATGGCACCTCATTGTGGTCTCCTGATCTGATGGCCTTGCCATATTGGAATATAATAGAAGCTACATTTTAAAACAGTATTGTCTCCTTGGAGAGCCTTTTCCCAACCACCTATAATTCCCAACCTGCATGGAAGGTACCCTAGGTTGTTATTGTTTAATTCTTATTTAATTTGTCTGCTTAGTTTCTTTCTTAAGAGTGCATTAATCAGAGAACCAGAACCAATAGGAGATGTATCTTTATATCTCTATCTTTCTCTATCTCTGTCTCTATTGCTATCTCTCTGTCTTTATCTCTGTCACTGTCTTTATCTCTGTCTCTATCTTTATCATTCTGTCTCTCTTCAGTTCAGTTGCTCAGTTGTGTCCAACTCTTTGCAACCCCATGAATTGCAGCATTCCAGGCCTCCCTGTCCATCACGAACTCCTGGAGTTCACTCAGACTCCAACCATCTCATCCCTTGTCGTCCCCTTCTCCTCCTGCCCCCAATCCCTCCCAGCAACAGAGTCTTTTCCAGTGAGTCAACTCTTTGCATGAGGTGGCCAAAGTATTGGAGTTTCAGCTTTAGCATCATTCCTTCCAAAGAACACCCAGGGCCAGTCTCCTTTAGAATGGACTGATTAGATCTCCTTGCAGTCCGAGGGACTCTCAAGAGTCTTCTCCAACACCACAGTTAAAAAGCATTAATTCTTCAGCACTCAGCTTTCTTCACAGTCCAACTCTCACATTCATACATGACTACTGGAAAAACCACAGCCTTGACTAGATGGACCTTTGTTGGCAAAGTAATGTCTCTGCTTTTGAATATGCTGTCTAGGTTGGTCGTAACTTTCCTTCCAAGGAGTAAGCATCTTTTAATTTCATGGCTGCAGTCACCATCTGCAGTGATTTTGGAGCCCCCAAAATAAAGTCTGACACTGTTTCCACTGTTTCCCCATCTACTTCCCATGAAGTGATGGGACCAGATGCCATGATCTACGTTTTCTGAATGGTGAGCTTTAAGTCAACTTTTCACTCTCCTCTTCCACCTGTGACTGGAAGTTCTGGTTCAAAATCTGGCAGACTTGAGACCTAAGAAGAGCTGATCTTTTGGTTTGAGTCTGAATGTAAGGAAAGACTAATATCTCAGCCCATACAGTCAGGAAGGTGAAGGTTCCTCTTCCTAAACATTTTGTTCCCTTCAGATCTTCAGTTGATTAGAAGAGGACCACCAATATTTGGGAGGATGATCTGCTTTACTCAGTCTGCTGCTTCCAATGTTCTTGTCCAGAAACACCCTCAGACATACCCAGAAGGTTTGGCCAAACATCTGGGCCTTTCAAGGGCCAATCAAGTTGACACCTAGAATTAACCATTGTAGAGATAGGATCATGTCAACCTCGATTGCCTTTGTCTCTCTGGATGCAAGAGGTGCTAAATAAAATCTGTCAATTGAATGAAGAATCAGTTCAGTTCAGTTGCTCAGTCTTGTCCGACTCTTTGCGACCCCATGCATCACAGCACGCCAGGCCTCCCTGTCCATCACCAACTCCTGGAGTTCACTCAGATTCATGTCCATCGAGTCAGTGATGCCATCCAGCCATCTCATCCTCGGTCGTCCCCTTCTCCTCCTGCCCCCAATCCCTCCCAGCATCAGAGTCTTTTCCAGTGAGTCAACTCTTCACATGACGTGGCCAAAGTGCTGGAGTTTCAGCTTTAGCATCATTCCTTCCAAAGAAATCCCAGGGTTGATCTCCTTCAGAATGGACTGGTTGGATCTCCTTGCAGTCCAAGGGACTCTCAAGAGTCTTCTCCAACACCACAGTTCAAAAGCATCAATTCTTCGGCACTCAGCCTTCTTCACAGTCCAACTCTCACATCCATACATGACCACAGGAAAAACCATAGCCTTGACTAGACGGACCTTAGTCGGCAAAGTAATAGAGACTTACAATTATTCTTTGAGAGGGTAGACTAGTTAAGTGAGGCTAGGCTATGCACCAGTGATTGAAAAAGCCTAGAAACTCAGTAGCTTAATACAATAAACCTTTATTTCTTATTCACACAAACTCTGGTGTATATTCAGCAGTATAACTCTTTTAGCAATGCCCTCCAAGCATATGGCCTCCAGAACTGTCACAGTGGTGGCCTGGGGTCCATCAGTTTTGCCAGTGCTCCATTGGTTAACATTTAACCACATGGTCCAAGCTTACCCACAAAGGAGGCTGGGAAATGTAGTCTTTCTGTGTGCCTTGGTGAACTGCAAAGCATTGTCTCTCTACTACATCATGAAAGAGAGGAGGGAGTCTTGGCAGACAGCTGGTCAGGGAGCAATGAGAGCTTAGGAACAGCTAGAGATCTTGGATTTGCTCTAAATCTCATCAGCATTTAGTTTCTCATTTTTCCAGAATCCCTTGAGAGGCTAGGCACCCAGGAGATGTAATTAGAAGGGTTTGATTTATTTCTATTTCTGACACTGACCAGCTGTGTGGCTTTAGGCAAGTCATTTGACCTGTCTGAGCCCCACGTTCCTTCTTGGTAGGAGTGGATATTATGCATCGTTGTGCTTGGCACGACCACTTTGCCCCATGAGTAACTGTCATCATTAGAGTTGTTTTCGTCTTCTTGGTTAGCATTGTGAAGCCCACTGAGGCATGGACCCTACCCAGCAAAGCAGAAGCAGCTTCCAGCTTTTGGACTTCCAACTCCTTGTGTATGGCAGCCCCACGGAAAGCATTATGCCTGTTTCAAAGAACAGAAAGATATCCTTGCCCTGGGTTTGGCCATTTCCTCTGGCTTAAGGTTTCCATATGCTCCTCGTCCCTCTCTCCTCTAGTCAGAAGGTCAATGGCAGAGCAGCCCTTTTCCAGGGTAATAAGTTTTTAATGTAGACGCAATTAGTGAATAAGCAGTTGATTAGTTCATTATGAAAATACCGAAAACAACACCATTTGCCATGGCAGGAGCTCCGGGAAGACAGATGCGCTCCCTCTTCATTCTTTCATCTGGGTCAGAGTGTCAGGCAAGTTAACATATTTTACCATAATATTAAGCCCTTTTAACACTGAAAGGCCATTATGTTAGAAAAAAATCCCCCCTCTGGGGTATTAATTAGAGAGATGGAGCTTTAAAAAATCATAATTGCATTAAATTCCTCTCTTACAGCCATTTTTATAGCAAATCCTTAATGCAAAATGTGGATGGAAAAATGCAACGTTGGCTGAAGAATTTATGAAAAACACCAAACGTCTGATCTATCATTTTTAGGGGTAAAAATTGTCAGATTTCTAGATTTCTAGATCTAAATGGTTTTAGAGTTCTAAAACAATTATGAGAAGCCTGGGCCAGAAGTCAGCGATTGATACAGTCTTTGTAATACAACCACTAGCTCCCCTAAAACTAATGACGATGGATGACCACTCTGGGTAAAAACTCCTGCTCTGTGTCTCAGTCCTGAATCACTCTCTTCTCTTGGGACTTTCCTGGGTCACCCTGGTTCACTGGCTGGTGTGGCAGTCAAGTTCTGAATTGTTACTCATGTACTTGAAAATATCGGTATTTAAAATACATGTTCATTTGTTCATGTATTCATCCCCAGGATGAAGATCTGTTGAGCCACTCTGTGCTAGGTGCAGGGGCTACTGGTGAATGGAACAGTCCCTGAACTTAGATACTTCTCACGTAATAGTGGCTGGGTACATGTGTCCTCTGTTGCTCAGTCATGTCCAACTCTTTGTGACCCCATGGACCATAGCCTGCCAGGCTCCTCTGTCCATGACATTTCCCAGGCAAGAACACTGGAGTGGGTTGCCATTTCCTCCTCCAGGGGATCTTCCTGATCCAGAGATTGAACCCAAGTCTCCTGTGGCTCCTGCTTTGGCAGGCGGATTCTTTACCACTGAGCCACTGGTGTAATAGAAAGTGAAAGTGAAGTGAAAGCGTTAGTCACTCAGTCGTGTCTGATTCTTTGGTAAAGAATCTGCCTGCAATGCAGGAGACCCAGGTTCAATCCCTGGGTTGGGAAGATGCCCTGGAAAGGGAATGGCAACCCATTCCAGTATTCTTGCCTGGAGAATTCCATGGACAGAAGGGCCTGGCAAGCTATAGTCTATGGGGTTGCAAAAGTATAATAGAGGGTTATTTATTCATCAATAAACCACAGAGATTGGTGTGAAGTTGCAAATGAGATAGACGTCACAGATGAGGGAGGTATGTGCTAAGGAGAGTGTTAATAACTGATGGTGTTAATGCTGTCATGGAGGTTCAGGGAAGGCTCCCCCTGAAGCTGACAAGGAAGGGAAGGGGTTCCGTGAATGAATCAGAGTGTCTCAGGCAGAGGAGACAGTATCTGCAAAGTTCTAGCCCTGGGAGATTAAGAACAAAGGGCAGGACATTTGGGAAACCGGAAGAAGGCAAGCAGCTGTATGAGGTGGTGGGGGAGGTAGGAAGGTAGAGAGGCGCAGGGGCTGTGTGGGTTCCCTGTCATCACTGTCCTAAGAGAAGGGAAAACCGCTGCAGCATTTTAGGAGGTGACAAGAGCAGTTACACAGACGTGTACGCACAGACACGTATGCATAAAATAAAAATGCAACATTAATGTGATGCTGAATGCATTGCTTTCTCTCTCTGATCCTTTCCACATGTATTAGGTGATACTAATAATAGGACTTACCTCTAGTTTTGCAGTAGCAATTATAGGAAATAAGCCAAGAACAGATGCTTCTCTTAGCATTTGGTATGCTGAATAGGAAAATTTCCTTTCTTTCTTTTTCTTTCTCTCTCTCTCGTCTTCTTTCCTTCTTCCATCCCTCTCTCCCTCCTTTCTCTCTTCTGTATTCATCAAGCTAATATCGCCTTTGAGGAAAAAACCCAACTGACCAAAGAATACATTTTTTCCTGTACAATTTCAGTTGACTTATAATGTTTCAGGTATACAGTAGCTTGATTCAGTTATACAATGATTCTCCATGTCAACAATGATTCTCCATGTCAATGTATGGCAAAATATAAATTTATGAATATATATTCCTTTTCAGATTGTTTGCCATTATAGGTTATTATAAGATAGTAAATATAGTTCCCTGTGCTATATAGTAGGTCCTTGGTTATCTATTTTATATATAGTAGTATGTATCTGTTAATCCCCAAATCCTAATTTACCCCCAACTCCTTTCTTCTTTGTAACAATGTTTCTCTTTTATGTCTGTCAGTCTATTTGTTTTGTGAATAAGTTCATTTGTATCATTTTTAAAAGATTCCACATATAAGTGATATAAAATGATATGTGTCTTTGAGGTATTTCACTTAGTATGTGGGAAACAATATGGTGATTCCTTAAAAAGCAAAAAATAGAGTTGCCATATGATCCAGCAATCCCACTCCTGGACATATATCCAGAATGAAAACCAATTTGAAAAGATACCAGCACCCCAATATTCACCCCAATGTTCATTGCTATGTATTATAGCTAAGGCCTGGAAGCAACCTAAATATCCATCAACAGATGAATGGATAAGATGTAAGTAAATGGAGTATTATGCAGCCATAACAAAGAATGAGAAATGCCATTTGGAGCAACATGGATGGACCTAGAGATTATCATGTTAGCGAAGAATGCATTTCAATTCTTTTAAAACTCAAGGCTGTTAAACAACCACGACAACAAAAAGCTAGGGACTTTGCTTATTATTCTTACTAAATCAGTTGGTTATCAAATTGATCAAAGAGTATAAAATGGGCACTAACTTTATGCCTGGTTCTTCAAAGAGGGCCAGGGGACAGGAAGGTTTCCGTTAGAGCACGTGTGAATTTTAATATCATGAAACACTTGAGCAATCCTTACTGAAATAAGCAGGTGGTGAGAGGGACAAAGGCTGCACAGAAACCAGGTAGCTTGTGAATTGCTCTTCCCCTGGGGAGTTTGTTATTGTGTCCAGTCCCTGGATAAGGCATCAAATCAACATGCAGGGTCTCTTTAAAGACGCACAATCATCTTGACTGTGGTTTGAACTAGTCTCCCTTCTTACGGCACCATCCATGGCTCCTCAGTTTCTTTTTGTGTGTGTGTGTGTGTGTGTGTGTGTGTGAAATAATAATGAAAACACCATTTCACCGTCACCTTCCTGCTAGCAAGAACAGCAGTCATTCAGCCTGCCAGTGGTAATTTGAACCTGTTTATGCCTGTCTCTTTAGGCTCATTGAAAGTGTTAAAAACAATCATATGACTTAATTACAATTCACTTAGCCTGATGATTTTTTTTTTTTTTGGTAAATAATCTTGATGTAAATTCCTGGTGGGCCAGGAGAGAGGAGGCGGGATCATAATGAACTGGTGATGAAGTGGAAATATTTTGAAATGCCGAATAATGTATTTTGTTTGTCACCTAATTACTTATCTGCCACCTAATAGCACATTTCATAATATCTTACTTCCTGATCTCTTCATCTGGCAATAAAAATTCTTCCTTGAGATTGCCATGTGCTCCCAAGTAAAGACCAGTGCATTAGGAGCTCAACATGTAACGATGTTTAATGATCTGATAATGTCCCTTTTATGCAATGGAGAAAGGGTTTTCTTGTTTCACTGAAAATTCATTTTCTTTGCCAAGTGAATATTGTTTGAAAGGAACCTGTTATCAATCAAAAGAGATGAACACACACACACAACCGCCAATCTAAGAACAAAGGGTTATTAAGTTCCAATTAACAGCAACGGTTATTTTTTTGTGTTGTTACTTTTAACAATGCAATATAAACACAGAGCAGTATTGAATGCATCCCAGAAAAACAAAAAATCTCGTGTCCTTTTGGAAACCACCATGTGCAAATAGCATGTTCGTGTGTGTTTGCATGGACACACACACACACCCCAGAAATGCATTTTCATGAGCATAAATGTAATTTCATTGTATGCTTATCATATTCCAGGCCCTGAGCTGCATCATAGGAATATTTATATTCCTATATAAGAAGGACATTGTTTCTGCCTGGGGGTGATTTTGCGCTCCTGTCTCTGTCTGCACCCCCACTGCATGAGTATTGCACAATGTCTGGAGATAGTTTTGGTTGTACAGCTTGTGGTGAGGATGTTCTGCTGCTGGCATCAAATGTACTTCACTTTTCCCCTTTGAGGAGGGGTTTCAGAGAAGCTGCAAGGAGTAAATGAGAGAATGGATGATAAGAATGCTTTGGAGACTGGGGGCTTGCTTCTATGATTTGGGTGGGACGTGCCCCGTGGCAGGGTTCTGGGGTGGCCGCGGACTCAGTTTCACGCCCACTCCTGGCCAGGCAGAAGGTGACTTTAGAAAGAGTCTGGATTAACAATGATTCTCCATGTCAGTGTATGGCAAAAACCACCACAGTATGGTAAAGTAATTAGCCTCCCATTTAAATAAATAAATTAAACACACACACACACACACACACACAATGATTCTTCAGGTAGTCTTGAAGGGACGTGAGGTTCGTTCCAGTGTCTTCCAGTAGAGGCGCTGTTAGCATCTTGGATCTTGGAGAATAGTAAGCCCTAAGGCTAGAAGCCTCTTTTTCATCGCCAATAAAATTTTAAATGTCCTCTCATGGGCCCACAGGCTTTCAAGGGTGGGTGGGTAGTATCACTGGTTAGAATGTCATATATAAGGAAATCAAGAGAGAAATGTATTGGGCTCAAAGTTATAGAGCTATAAAGTGACATAACTGGGATTTGAACTGAGGTTCATTTTCTCTCTCTGAAAATGTAAATATATATGTATATAAATAAGTACATTTGTAAAAAATATAAAGTAGTATATATAATCATATAATATGAAAAGTATACATTTTATAAATATAAATGTAATTATTATATATATTTATAGATCATAAATATATAAAACTGTGTACTCACATTTGTATTAGTATTTAATTATATAATTATATTACATTTTATGTTTGGAATATATACATATTAATATTAGTTATCTATGTTTATGGGCTTCCCTGGTGGGTCAGAGGTCAAAGCGTCTGCCTCCAATGTGGGAGACCTGGGTTCGATCCCTGGGTAGGGAAGATCCCCTGGAGAAGGAAATGGTAACCCACTCCAGTACTCTTGCCTGGAGAATCCCATGGATGGAGAAGCCTGGTAGGCTACATACAGTCCATGGGGTCGCAAAGAGTCAGACACGACTGAGTGACTTCACCACCACCATATATGTTTATATAAATATATAAACATATTAAGATACAAATATACTTTTGTTTGTTTGCATACTCAGTTCCTCAGTCATGTTTGACTCTTTACAGCCCCGCGGACTGTAGCCTGCCAAGCTCCTCTGTCCATGGAATTTTCTAGGCAAGAATACTAGAGTGGTTTGCCATGCCCTCCTCCAGGGGATCTTCCTGACCCAGGGATCGAGCCTGTGTCTCTTGAATCTCCAGCGTTGGCAGGCAGGTTCTTTACCACTAGCACCACCTGGGACACCCAAAATATACCTATATGTACATGTTTATAATATATACATATATTTACATATATTTTCTTATATTTATAACTTATCTTGATTCTGTTTTATGTCCCTATTCTGCTTGATGTTAAAAACTTACATATGGCAATTAAGATTTCCTTACTCTCTATATTCTGCCTTCACCCTTGTCCCCATGATTGCTTCTAAAATCAGAGGGAGCTGACACCTTGTCCAGGCATATTTGGGTACAGGTTTGGCCTTTGGTGATGATGTGTCTACAGCGGTTTCTACTGATGGCTATGTTGCCCAGTTTGGTTCTTGGCTGATCTGAGGCATCCATTCTTACATCTGTAGAGGTGCCCCTTTTCTTCTTCTGTCTCTGGTGAGATGTTCCAGGCGTGATGCTGCTATGTCTTGTCCATCTAGTCAAAGCTGTCGTTTTTCCAGTAGTCAAGTATGGATGTGAGAGTTAGACTATAAAGAAGGCTAAGCGTGGAAGAATTGATGCTTAACTCAGAGTCCCTTGGATCGCAAGGAGAACAAACCAGTCAGTCCTAGAGGAAATCAACCCTGAATACACATTAGAAGGATTGATGCTGAAGCTGAAGCTCCAAGACTTTGGCAACCTGATGTGAAGGGTTGACTCATTAGAAAAGACCCTGATGTTGGGAAAGATTGAAGGCAGGAGGAGAAGGGGATGGCAGAGGATGAGATGGTTAGATGGCATAACTGATTCGATGGACATGAGTTTGAGCAAGCTCTAGAAGGACAGGGAAGCCTGGTGTGCCACTGTCCATGGGGTCACAAAGAGTCAGACATGACTGAGTGACTCAACAACAACAGCCAGACCCCAGGGTCTGTTCAAAGTCCTACAGCCTCCTTCCAGAATCCAGATCTTAACCACTACCTCTCTTGTGCCCGGTGGTCATCACCAGCTAGGGCCAAGTGCTCCTGGGAGACTTGGTCCAGAGCAGTCAGACTCAAGAACATGGGTCTACAGTGAGGGATCCGACTTCAGCCCAAGACTTGGCCCCTTCCCACTTAAATAACTAGTAGAGACATTACATCTGTGAGCTGGCTTTTGACTCATCACTATTTTTTTTTCACCAGTAAAATATAATTGCAGACTTATTGCTGTATCATAACCTCCCATGGAGGAGTGGGTGGTAGGGTGGGCCGAAGCTTAAGACAGATAATGGCCTTCTAGGACTGCAGCTCTCAGGGTCACCCACATCACTTCTCTTCTTTCTGCATTTCATCTGTTGTTGAGACAATAACTAAGCCATGATGTTGACTTGGAGTTATTCAGCCATGTGGTTACCCAAAGGCTGGGGGACATATGACTCCAATTATAGACTGTTAGCCAGCCTTTGACCTTGGAGGACCCAAGGCTGGGGAAGCCTCCTCATTTGCTGACTGGGGAAAGCCTGCTTCTCTTGGCCTTTCTTTACCCTGCTCAGCTCATCAGCTGGGAATATCTCTGATCCAGGGCCAAACTCTTCGATGTGCTTAGGAATATGAGAATTAGGGAGATCTGTATTTTTGCTTGTGCCTGTTTCTTTGGGCAACCTACAGAACCTCATCTCAGAGAATATACACCAACAGCTGACTCAGTTGCTCTTTTATTTAACTTTTGCTCCTCCTGTAGCCCAGAATTCCTCATATCTTCTGGGCCAGAAGTAGAATGCTAACTTAGCAAATATTTGTCCATATCAGTACTGTGCTTTGAAGTTCAGAAATCTGGAATGTGACTCTTTTGCTGTCTGATTCCTTTGTGCAAAATTCTCCACCAAGACTCTGGCTGCCCCATGGCCATCAGCCCTGTGAAGAAGGGTCACTGAATAAAAAGAGGTGGGGTGAGGGGGAAACATAGTGGTTAATTCGTCATAATATTCTGCAACATGTGAATTAGGGACAACTGGTACCCAGTACTTTTTCTTTACAAAAACTCATTTTCTTTCTGCCTAAGGTCTGTCTTGCCCACTAGGTTATGGGCTTCTGGAGGTAGGAACTAGGTACGTGTTTTTCGTTGATGCATTCAATGCTTGGGATGAGACTTTATACATAGAGGTGCTCCAAAAATATCTATTGAATGAATGAATGAATGTGATAAAGTCTATTCTGAGGTTCTAGAGAGAGGAACAGATACTTGAAGAACAAATGCAAGCATAGAAAGAGAACTGGGAGGTGTTATTCTCACATTGCTCAGAGCATCCTTTCCACCCATGGGTTAGATGTAAGTTGGGTCAGGTGTGTCTGGGTGGAGAGAGAAGTACTCTGGAATCCTGGGGAGCTGACACGTCATCCTGGCAATCGTCATGCACATTTGCTGAGTGATCATGGCCAAGCCCTCTTTAGGTCTGTTGTTTCTCTGCCTTTTAACCTTCGATAAGACTGAGAGAGTCTTTAAGGTACACATTCTATCATCTTCTGAGGATGCTTCTGCCTCCCATCCTGGGCTTCATGCTTTATAAGCTGCTTCCTCCAAGTGCTCTCCAGGCTGCTGACACAGCAGATGGAGCCGGTGCCCACCCACGGCTGACAGATGAGCCTCATTTACAGCCCTCAACATTTAACCACTTGGCTATCTGACAGTGTTATCTTGCTCCAAGATGCCGGGAGAGCCCTCCCCATCCCCAGCAACACAGACAACTTCCCATCCCCATGCTCTGTCCACACCCGGGACCTGGGGAATGTGTAGCAGAGAAGCCAGCTTCCAGCCATGGGTCAGCGAGGCCTTAGAGAGAAGCCCCCATTTGGACTTAGCAATGGTGCCTAGAAGCAGAAGATGCTGACGTGGTGTCCAGACAAATAATAGCTAGCTTGATCTATTTTCAGGTCCAGTTTCTCAGCCAATGGGATTACTTTGGCTGACCTATTTAGTAATAATATCAGTACTTCTAGAAAGGCCTGATACTGATTATAAGGTGGTCTAAGAATTGAAACACACCTTATTCTTGTTTCTGGAGAGGGAAATGGCAACCCACTCCAGCACTCTTGCCTGGAAAATTCCATGGACAGAGGAGCCTGGTGGGCTACAGTCCATGGGGTCGCAAAGAGTCGGACACGACTGAGCGACTTCACTTTCACCTTCACCTTCACCTTCACCTTTATTCTTGTTTGTTGACACTGAAGACTTCTGAATGGTCAGACATTTCCATGACGACAACAACAACTCTCTAACATCTGCTGAGTGCTAATTATGTGTGTGTGTTAGTTGCTCAGTTGTGTCCAACTCTTTGCAACCCATGGACTGTAGCCCACCAAGCTCCCCTGTCCATGGAATTCTCTAGGCAAGAATACTGGAGTGGGTCACCATTTCCTTCTCCAGGGGATCTTCCTGAACCAGGGATTGAAGCTGGGTCTTTCCCATTGAAGGCAGATTCTTTACCATCTAAGCCACCAGGAACGCTGACCATGTGCTAGACATAAACATATTCATAAGCTCTTATTTTGCCCTTCCAACACCTCTATAAGGCAGATATGATTATCACTACTTTATAGCAAGGAAACAGAGAATCAGAGATGCTAAGAAATTTACTCAATGTTGCACAAGTCTTAAAAGGTAGAACCAAGATTGTATTCAAGCAAACCCACTTTCCTCCTCTTTTCCTTCTAAGTAATTGAAGGAAAATCCTCTGGTAAATAAGCAGGCCTCCTGGCCTTGACTGCAGTGATGATCATCTTCTGAGAAAGATGATGAGCCTGAAAAGAGACCCTTCTCTCTTATTTCTTCCATGAATTATTAATTTTTAGGTTCAGTGTAGAAATTCAAGAATCCGTGGTCCAGTTGGAAAACTCAAGGGTGAGACCAGGCCATTGGATGGGAACAGAGCCTTCTTTGTTTTTTAATTTTTAAATATCTGTTTATTTTTGGCTGTGCTAGGTCTTCGTTGCTGCATGGGCTTTCTTAATTGGGGCCACTCTCTAGTTCCAGTGCGTGTGTTTCTCACTGTGTGGCTTCTCTTGTTGCAGAGCACGGGCTGTAGAATACACAGGCTTCAGTAGTTGTGGCTCCTAGGCTCTAGAGCACAGGCTCAATAGTTGTAGCACACAGGCTTAGTTTTAGTTGCTTATGGCATGTGGGATCTTTCAGGAATCGAACCCACGTCTCCTGCATTGGCAGGTGGATTCTTTACCACTGAGCCACCAGGGAAGCCCAGAACAGAGTCTTCTTAATGTAAAGAGGAAAGGTCACAGCCAAAATCTCCCTCTGCTATTTCACCCTGGCAGAAGAATGTGGGCATTAAAATGCTGTGTTGGGAGCAGGGTGAAATTGATAGGACAAGACTTGAGATATCTGTTTGGGTCTCTTTCTTAGGGTGAATGTTGGCCCAGGATATTGATGACTTTGTAATATGAAAGAGTCATCAGGCAATTAGGAAAACTTCCTAAGAGTTTGCAAGGCACATGACCTCTGGTTCACTTAATTTCTGAACTTAGATTGCCCAGGAACCTATGGCATACGATTCTAAGAGATCACTGTGTATGCATGCCATGCGTGCATGCATGCTCACTTGCTTCAGTCACGTTTAATTCTTTGTGACCCCGCCAGGCTCCTCTGTCCATGGGATTCTCCAGGCAAGAATACAGGAGTGCATTGCTGTTCCCTCCTCCAGGGCATAATGCCGACCAAGGGATCAAACCCGCGTCTCTTGTATATCGTGCATTGGCATGCAGGTTCTTTACCACTAAGGTCACCTAAGAAGTCCATGACAAGCCTACTTAAAAAGGTATATTTACAAGGTTTCAGATATACAGCAAAGTGATTCAGTTTTATATATTTATGTATATATATATATATATATATATTCTTACTCAGATTATTTTCCATTATAGATAATTATAAGATATTGAATTTACTTACCTATGCTATACAGTAGGTCTTTGTTGTTTGTCTATTTTGATATACAGTAGAAAGAAGCAGGGCAAAGACTAATAGAGTTTTGCCAAGAAAATGCACTGGTCATAGCAAACACCCTCTTCCAACAACACAAGAGAAGACTCTACACATGGACATCACCAGATGGTCAACATCGAAATCAGATTGATTATATTCTATGCAGCCAAAGATGGAGAAGCTCTATACAGTCAACAAAAACAAGACCAGGAGCTGACTATGGCTCAGATCATGAACTCCTTATTACCAAATTCAGACTTAAATTGAAGAAAGTAGGGAAAACCGCTAGACCATTCAGTTATGACATAAATCAAATCCCTTATGATTTTACAGTGGAAGTGAGAAATAGATTTAAGGGCCTAGATCTGATAGACAGAGTGCCTGATGAACTATGGAATGAGGTTCGTGACATTGTACAAGAGACAGGGATCAAGACCATCCCCATGGAAAAGAAATGCAAAAAAGCAAAATGGCTGTCTGGGGAGGCCTTACAAATAGCTGTGAAAAGAAGAGAGGCGAAAAGCAAAGGAGAAAAGGAAAGATATAAGCAACTGAATGCAAAGTTCTGAAGAATAGCAAGAAGAGATAAGAAAGCCTTCTTCAGTGATCAGTGCAAAGAAAGAGAGGAAAATAACAGAATGGGAAAGACTAGAGATCTCTTTAAGAAAATTAGAGATACCAAGGGAACATTTCATGCAAAGATGGGCTTGATAAAGGACAGAAATGGTCTGGACCTAACAGAAGCTGAAGATATTAAGAAGAGGTGGCAAGAATACATGGAAGAACTGTACAAAAAGATCTTCAAGACCCAGATAATCATGATGATGTGATCACTCATCTAGAGCCAGACATGTTGGAATGTGAAGTCAAGTGGGCCTTAGAAAGCATCACTATAAACAAAGCTAGTGGAAGTGGTGGAATTCCAGTGGAGCTCTTTCAAATCCTGAAAGATGATGCTTTGAAAGGGCTGCACTCAGTATGCCAGCAAATTTGGAAAACTCAGCAGTGGCCACAGGACTGGAAAAGGTCAGTTTTCATTCCAATTCCAAAGAAAGGCAATGGCAAAGAATGCTCAAACTACCATACAATTGCACTCATCTCACATGCTAGTAAAGTAATGCTCAAAATTCTCCAAGCCAGGCTTCAGCAATACATGAACCGTGAACTCCCTGATGTTCAAGCTGGTTTTAGAAAAGGCAGAGGAACCAGAGATCAAATTGCCAACATCCACTGGATCATGGAAAAAGCAAGAGAGTTCCAGCAAAACATCTATTTCTGCTTTATTGACTATGCCAAAGCCTTTGACTGTGTGGATCACCATAAACTGTGGAAAATTCTGAAAGAGATGGGAATACCAGACCACCTAATCTGCCTTTTGAGAAATCTGTATGCAGGTCAGGAAGCAACAGTTAGAACTGGACAGGGAACAACAGACTGGTTCCAAATAGGAAAAGGAGTACGTCAAGGCTGTATATTGTCACCCTGCTTATTTAACTTATATGCAGAGTACATCATGAGAAACGCTGGGCTGGAAGAAGCACAAGCTGGAATCAAGATTGCTGGGAGAAATATCAATAACCTCAGATATGCAGATGACACCACCTTTATGGTAGAAAGTGAAGAGGAGCTAAAGGGCCTCTTGATGAAGGTGAAAGAGGAGAGTGAAAAAGTTGGCTTAAAGCTCACCATTCAGAAAACGAAGATTATGGCATCCGGTCCCATCACTTCATGGGAAATAGATGGGGAAACAGTGGAAACAGTGTCAGACTTTATTTTTGGTGGGCTCCAAAATCACTGCAGATGGTGACTACAGCCATGAAATTAAAAGACGCTTACTCCTTGGAAGGAAAGTTATGACCAACCTAGATAGCATATTCAAAAGCAGAGACATTACTTTGCCTACTAAGGTCCGTCTAAGCAAGGCTATGGTTTTTCCTGTGGTCATGTATGGATGTGAGAGTTGTACTGTAAAGAAGGCTGAGTGCCGAATTGACGCTTTTGAATTGTGGTGTTGGAGAAGACTCTTGAGAGTCCCTTGGACTGCAAGGAGATCCAACCAGTCCATTCTGAAGGAGATCAACCCTGGGATTTCTCTGGAAGGAATGATGCTAAAGCTGAAACTTCAGTACTTTGGTCACCCTCATGTGAAGAGTTGACTCATTGGAAAAGACTGATGCTGGGAGGGATTGGGGGCAGGAGAAGGGGACGACCGAGGATGAGATGGCTGGATGACATCACAGACTCGATGGATGTGAGTCTGAGTGAACTTCGAGAGATGGTGATGAACAGGGAGGCCTGGTGTGCTGCGATTCATGGGGTTGCAAAGAGTCGGACACGACTGAGTGACTGAACTGACCTGAACTGAACCGAGTGTGTATTTTGGAGAAGGCGAAGGCACCCCACTCCAGTACTCTTGCCTGGCAAATCCCATGGATGGAGGAACCTGTTAGGCTGCCATCCATGGGCTCTCTAAGAGTCAGACACAACTGAGTGACTTCACTTTCCACTTTCATGCACTGGAGAAGGAAATGGCAACCCACTCCAGTGTTCTTGCCTGGAGAATCCCAGGGACGGGGAGTCTCTGGGCTGCCATCTCTGGGGTCGCACAGAGCTGGACACGACTGAAGCGACGCAGCAGCAGCAGCAGTGTGTATTTGTTAACCCCAAATTCCCAGTTCGCAGCCCCCTTTCCCCTTTGGTAACTGTAAGTTTATGTCCATGAGCCTATTTCTGTTTTGTAAATAAGTTCACTTATTTAATTTTAAAATATTCCACATGTATATTATCATATGTGAAATGAATTGCCAGTCCTGGTTCGATGCAGGATACAGGATGCTTGGGGCTGGTGCACTGAGATGACCCAGAGGGACGGGATGGGGAAAGAGGTGGGAGAGGGGTTCAGGATGGGGGACACATGTACACCCGTGGAGGATTCATGTCAATGTATGGCAAAACCAATACAATATTGTAAAGTAATTAGCCTCCAATTAAAATAAATAAATTTATATTTTTTTAAAAAGATTCCACATGTAAGTCGTAACATATGACGTTTGTCTTTCTCTGTCCAACTTACTTCACTTACTATCGTTCCTAACCTCCTTTTAATGTCACATGTGTTATGGTGAAGTTATTTGCTGTCTGTTCCCCTCATTGAATTATGAGCTTCTCAAAGGCTGGGGTGTGATTTATCCAATTCTTTTCCTGTAGTACCCAGAAAGATGTGTGGCCTAGGAATGGCACATGATGATTATTTCATAAGTGGGTTATTCAGTGAATGAAATTGCTCAACCTGTAATTAGAAAGGATTTGGTTTATTCAACAATCACCACCTTGAGTGTTCTCAGAGAAGAAAATGGTTAGGTTGATTTTCCTTGAGGCCTGAATTTTTAAAACATAGAAATGTTGGGGGAGTGGGGGAAGGATCTCACATTACAGGCTTTCATGTGTGCCAAGCACGAAGGTCAATGTTTTCAGGATGTGTCTTGCCTTATCCCATCCTGAACGCTTCATAGAGAATCAGTGTAGAGGAAAAAAGCACTGGCTTTGGATACCACTACACTTTGTCTCTTTGCTTGTGACCATGATCAAGTGGTTCAGAGTTTCCCTTTGTCTCGGTTTTCTCATCTGCAAAATGAGCACGTTATGTCTAATTGGGTTTCCCGGTGGCTCAGTGGTAAAGAATCTGCCTGCAGTGAAGGAGACACAGCAGATGTGGGTCCAATCCCTGGGTCAGGAAGATCCTCTGGAGGAGGAAATGGCAACCCATTCCAGTATTCTTGTCTGGAGAATTCCCATGGACAGAGGAGCTTGGCAGGCTACAGTCCATGGGGTTGCAAAGAGCTGGATGCGACGGAAGCAACCGAGCGCACATGCACGCACATACAATGCCTAGCTAATGCTGTGGGTTTAGTATATTGAAGGGTGTGTAGGTAAAGTACTTGGATGTGTGTTTTTTGTTCAAATTTTGGTAAAGAACACATCACATAAACTTTGCTATCTTAACCATTTCTGAGTGTATATCTCAGTAGTGTAATGCCTGTTCAGTGTTGCACAACCATCCCCACCATTCATCTCTGTAACCTTTTCATCTTTCAAAATGGAAACTCAGACACCTCTCAAACACTGACTCGCGACTCCCTCCTCTGCTCAGCCCCTGGCAACCATCATTCGGCTTTCTGTCTCTATCGCTTGACTAGGTGCCTCCTATAGTAAGTGTCTTTGTAACTGGCTTATTTCACTTAGCGGAATGTTCTCAGGGTTCATGTTGCAGCATGGGTCAGAATCCCTTTCCTTTTTAAAGCTGAATAACATTCCACTGTATGAAGGCAGGGGACACACGTTTGATTCCTGTTCCAGGAACTAAGATCCCACATGCCACCGGGCAGCTCAGCCCATGTACCACAACTCCTGAGCCCATGCTCTGGAGCCTGAGAGCAACCACTGGAAGCCTGTGCACCCTGGAGCCCGTGGTCCGCAATGAGACGCCTGACACGCCAACGAATAGCGTGTTGGAGAAGAAATAGTATTTTGATTCGCGGCTAGTGGTTACAATCTTTTCTAACAAGCGTGGGTATCACATTTTGAATCCCACAACACATTAGGACTAGAAACAGCGACGTCCAAGAGCTGGCTGCTACTCGCCATGTGGCTGGTAAAACAGGCTGACCGTGACGGTGGAGGAAACTAAACTTAAATCAGTGGAATTGGGAGGAAGAGAAGAAAAGGGAAGAGAAGAAGGAACAGAAATAAACAACTTTCCATTTGGTTTTGGGGGAGGGCTCTATTTTTTAACAATAGAAATAAATGTTATCACCATTCTGGAGGTTAGCAGGTGTCTGCATGTTTGATTTCTTCTGAGGGCTTTGGCTCTGGCTTGCATACGGCTGTCTACTTGCCATGTCCTCGCGTGGTCTTTCCTCTGTGCATCTCTGTGTCCAAAGGTTCTTTTCTTATAAGGACTCAAGTCAGGACTGGAGTAGGGTCTACCCGTATGGCCTCATTTAATCTTTAAAAAATTTTTAAACCTTTTTAAAAATGAAAGTATGGTTGACTTACAATGTTGTGGTAGTTTTAGATATATACATTTAAGAATATAGGGACATTCTTTTTCAGATCCTTTTCCATTATAAGTTATTGTAGGATATTAAATATACTTCCCTGTGCTATACAGTAGGTCCTTGTTATTATCTATTTTGTATGTAGTAGTGTGTATATGTTAACCCTGAACTCCTAATTTATCTCTCCCCTTTCCCCTTTTGTAACTGTAGTTTGCTTTCTATATCTGTGAGTCTATTTTGTAAACAAGTTCATGCATGCATGTGTGCTGACCGCTCCAGCTGTGTCTGACTCTTTGTGACCTTATGGACCACAGCCCGGTAGGCTTCTCTGTCCATGGAATTCTCCAAGCAAGAATACTGGAGTGTATTACCATGCCCTCTTCCAGGGGATCTTCCCAACCCAGGGGTCAAACCCAGGTCTCTTATGTCTCCTGCATTGGCAGGCAGGCTCTTACCTCTAGCACCACCAACAAAGCCTGTAAACAAATTCTTTTCTTTTTTTAAAGATACTACATTTAAGTGATATCATATGATATTTGTCTTTCTCTGAATGGCTTATTTCACTTAGTATGATAATCTCTAGGTCCATCTGTGTTGTGCAAAGGCATTCTTTCCTTCTTTTTATGGCTGAGTAATATTCCAATATACACACACTACATCTTCTTTACCCATTCATCTGTCTACTGAGTGAAGGGACTCAGTACATCCATCATTACACTAGCTCATGAAATTGATTTCTGGGGAAATGGCTACTTGAAGCACAGAACCACCAACCACCCTTTGATCCTTTAATGATAATACTGAGCCATCAATGGTGAGTTTAAGCACTTTATAGATGTCCTGTTTCAGAAGTGATGCCAATAAAGTGTAGTTTCTTTGACATACAATGCTACTACAAATTTAAAAGGTCCTTCTCTTCTTGTTACTGTCTTTGAGAGTTGCTCTTTTTCAAAATGTAGCTTCTACAGTATAATAACACATACATATGGAATTTAGAAAGATGGTAATGATAACCCTGTGTGTGAGACAACAAAAGAGACACAAATGTATAGAACAGTCTTTTGAACTCTGTGGGAGAGGGAGAGGGTGGGATGACTTGGGAGAATGGCATTGAAACATGTATAATATCATATAAGAAATGAATCGCCAGTCTAGGTTCGATGCAGGATATAGGATGCTTGAGGCTAGTGCACTGGGATGACCCAGAGGGATGGTATAGGGAGGGAGGTGGGAGGGGCATTCAGGATTGGGAACACGTGTACACACGTGGAAGGTTCATGTTGATGTATGGCAAAACCAATACAATATTGTAAAGTAAAAAAAAATAAATAAATAATTTAAAAATTAAATTAAAAAAATGTACCTTCTAAACCAGGGAGAGAACTGGGTGACAGAGGATGAAATGGCTGGATGGCATCACTGACTCAATGGTCATGAGTCTGAGCAAACTCTGGGAGATTGTGAAGGACAGGGAAGCCTGGTGTGCTATGGTCCATGGGGTCACAAAGCAGTCGGATATGACTTAGCAACTGAACGGCAATAAACCTGAGTTAGGTACCTGCTCCCTTGGGCCTTCACAGAATCTGTTTTATTGTATCATAGCGTCCGTCAACCATGCTGACTTTAACTCTTCTCTCTCTCACCTGTGTTGTTCTTGGGCTGCTTCCTATTCTAGACCATCATCTCCTTGGGGCACAAACTGAGATTTGAAGTGAATCTCTGTCCCTAAGAATCTGCATACAAAATGGCCAGAAATGAACATTAAGTGGACATTTGCTTAACAACCCCAGTTTCAAAATATTCACATCCTAAATGCTCAAAATTATTATTTTTGCATTCTTAAAGATATAAACTCTTGGGTAACATACAGGATCAGTTTGCCAAAGGTCTTCCAATGAATATGTACACTTTTTTCTGCATCACAAATTCCTGCTGTTCTCTCTGCCACCAGGGTTCAATAAGATGAATTTAATTCTCTTTTTACATCAACCTTTTCTGGTAAGAACCTAGACTTCTATGTTCTCTTTTGACAAACTCGGGGTAATTTTGAGTTGGATCTGATTTTTTTTTTTTTTTTTTTTTTTTGCTTTCTTGCGGTCAGAGAAAAATCTACATGATGTTTCAAACTATAATTTTCAGGTTTTCTCTTTAAAAGGATGCTGGATGTACATATTTGGATTGGAAAGGAAAATGGAGCTAAAAGCCTGTTATAATTTCTGGATGTCTATTCTCTTTTTTTGTTGTTAAGAGAATTAGCAGTGCAGTTGGCTCCCACAGGAATGTCTCCTGCTTATTCTCTCTCATTTGTCCAGTTCTGGGACAATTGAATAATCTGGAATGTATCCAAGAATTCTGAGTCCAGAGGGAGCCTTAGGGAAAACAGACTCCCTCTTCTTCTTGGTTTCCCTGACAATCAGAGGCAATAAAGCTTTAGCTACAAAATTTTGGATACTTACTATGCTTCATGTGCGATACTGAGCATGGAACATCCACAGTCTCTAAACTTTATAGCAAAGCCTATGAGGATTTATGTTATAGTCCAGTCAATCCTAGGAAATTAACCCTGAATATTCATTGGAAGGACTGATGCTGAAGCTCCAATATTTTGGCCACCTGATGGAAAGGGCTGACTCATTGGAAAAGACCCTGATGCTAAGAAAGATGGAGGGCAGGAGGAGAAGGGGACAACAGAGGATGAGATGGTTGGATGGCATCACCGATTCAATAGACATGAGTTTGAGCAAACTCCGAGAGATAGTGAAGGCCAGGGAGGCCTGGCATGCTGCAGTCCAAGGGGTCACAAAGAGTCAGACATGCCTGAGTGACTGAAAATAAACAACGGCTTCATTTTAGACCCGAAAAATTTTATAACACACCCAAAGATGCTGGTAGGAAACGAACGGCCAGAATTTAAATCCAGAACTGACTGATCCAGAAATCCATGCTTCTGTCATTGTGTTGTTCTGGATGTTGTCATGCGAGAGAGTCTGTTGAGGCTCCAGCACGGGGCACAGATAGAGTAGGGGTCTTGGAAAGAGTAGGGGTGAAGAAGGGCCCTGGGTAGGATCAACATGGCCTGTGGGCCAAGAAGAAATGTGGTGCTTCTCCTTTGTGAAAAAACCTTTGGAAAAATGGTATGAACTTCTCTAGTTAGTAAGCAGTGTGAAAAATGAAAGTGTTAGTTGCTCAGTTGTGTCCAGCTCTTTACAACCCAATGGACTGTAGCCCACCAGGCTCCTCTGTCCATGGAATTCTCAAGTCAAGAATACTGGAGTGGGTTGCCATTTCCTCCTGCAGGGGATCTTCCTGACCCAGGAACTGAACCCAGGTCTCCTGCATTGCAGGAGGGTTTGTTACCATCTGAGCCACCAGTAAGCAATACAAGAGCTAGAATCTGTCCACCAAACACAAGGCCTGGCATGCCAGAGACACTCAGATATGTGTGGGGAAATAAGTGGATGAGCCAAGTGGGAGAGGTCAGAGGACATGACTGCTGTGGTCTGGCCAACCAAGTGTGATCTTTAATATGCTGAAGAGTAGAGATAAAAGTATTTAGTAAAAACTACCTTCCAAAGTCAGTGTCGTGACAAATTTTATTATTGTCTAGCTGCACAATCATTTTCTGAATGTCAGAGATTTGCATATAATGCCCTTTGAGGCAGTACGGAGTGCTGAAGATCACAGATTTTAGAGTCAGACTACCAGATTCTAAGCTTGGCTCTGCCTTATTCAAGTGGTGTAACTTCGGGTAAACCACGAAACCTCTGTGTGCAAAATATAGCTGATAATAATAGTAGATCATAGAGGCTCTTGGAGTAATACATTGTGTTTAGTCATTCAGTCATCTCTGACTCTTTGCAACCCCATGGACTGTAGCCCACCAGTCCCCTCTGTCTATGAGATTTTCCAGGCAAGAATACTGCAGTGGGTAGCCATTCCCTTCTCCAGGAGATCTTCCCAACCCAGGGATCAAACCCACATCTCCTGTAGCTACTGCATTGGCAGGAGGATTCTTTACCACTGAGCCACTTGGGAAGCCCATGAAATAGTACATTGGTTTGTGTATGAAATAGTGCCTGGCGCACAATAGCACCTTTCTGTTTAGTAGGTATGAAAGTGTGCTTTCACCTTCTTTATCATTAATTAATATCATCATCACTATTTTTGTGTTCTTTCTTTAATAAATCCTGATTTCCTAGCCTTACATAGCTATATGGATGCCATGGCCATCCAGAATAAAGCTTATATACTCGGGAAAGCAAAAGAAAAGTGCATAAATAATTTGGAAAAAAAATTGTCCTTAAGACTGTATTCTAGTTGATACGGTTGTTTTCCCATAGCACTTCTGATATTGCTAGACGTGCATACTGTAATTAAACAACTAAGTAAATAGATGGTGGAGGCCAGGAGTCGGGTTTCTCATTGTTGGGGTGAGAGGTTACAAATGAGCAAGGGGAGAAGGCCAGAATGATCCATGTGATAATGGATTGGAGTTGGAGATATCAAGATGAATTCATGTTTAGCTTAAGATAGATACAGATGGTTACGTAGGTAAATATTCATAGATAAGTATCTGTATATGAGTCAGTATATACACATTGACGTCCTTAGTCAGCTGAGGGACTAAAAGCCATGAGTACCCTTAGCACCCATGCTTTGGTTTCTAACATCATCCTCCAAGAAAAGGAGCCAGGGTCTTTGGAGAAATGGATTCTAGGATGGGGCAGGAAATAAACAAGATGAACCTTGGACATGTTGCATTATTAGAAAATACGGAAGTTATTAAACCAAAAAAGAGGAGGGCTATAGGAGCCACTTGATGGAGATTTCCCAGACCTGGGAATATTTGAGTAAAAAAAAAAGTATTGGATTATAATCCAAAGTATGAAATATATATCCATGTGTCCACATTAATAATATCATATATGTGATATATATATATATGTATGTATGTATGTATATAGTTGAACTAATAATTAAATGGGGTATGTGCTCAGTCACTGTGAGTTGTGTCCGACTCTTTGCGACCCCATGGACTATAACGTGCCAGACTCCTCTGTCCATGGGATTCTCCAGGCAAGAATACTGGAGTGGGTTACCATGCCCTCCTCCAGGGGATCTTCCCCACCCAGAGATCGAATCCATGTCTCCTGCATCTCCTGCATTGCAGGCAGATTCTTTAGTGCCGAACCACCAGGGAAGCCCAAATTAAATGGAAGAAGAGACAAATCTCCTATGACAAAAAATTCCAAATAATTTATGTAGACATTCTGTATTCAAGGAGGTGGAGCATAATTCCTCGCTCCTTACTTGTGGGTTATGAATAGTGACTTTCTTCGAAAGAGTATGATGTGGCAAGAGAGGAAAATGCAGTAACTTTATAATGGAGAGATGAGAAATACTGGCTCAGGCAGTGATTAAGGTTACTATCCATAGCGATGTCATCATAAAAGGTATCCTTGATGTGTTATGTTGAGAATGTCATCTTATCTGTATGGTTTTCCTCCCCCAGTCCCATAACCCCAGTCTAGTCATGAGAAAAACATCAGACAAATTCCAACTGAGGGACATTTCTACAAAATATCTGACCAGTACTCATCAAAACTGTCAAAGTCATCACAAATAAGGAAAGTCTGAGAAATTCACAGCCAAGAGACAGACCTAAAGAAAGGTGGTGATTAAATTTAATGTGCTACCTGAAAGAGATTCTAGAACGGAAAAAGGTCATTAGATAAAACTAAGAAAGCTTGAGGGCTTCCCAGGTGATGCTGGTAGTAAAGAATCCACCTGCCAATGTAGGAGATGAAAGAGATGAGGGTTCAATCCCTGGATGGGGAAGATTCCCTGGAGGAGAGCGTGGCAACCCACTCCAATATTCTTGCCTGGAAAATTCTGTGGATAGCGGAGCCTGGCAGGCTACAATCCATGGGGCTGCAAAGAGTGAGACATGAGTTTAATTAGATCCCATTTGTTTATTTTTGCTTTTATTTCCAGTATTCTGGGAGGTGGATCATAGAGGATCCTGCTGTGATTTATGTCGGAGAGTGTTTTGCCTATGTTCTCCTTTAGGAGTTTTATAGTTTCTGGTCTTACAAAGAGACACAGATGTATAGAACGAACTTTTGGACTCTGAGGGAGAGGGAGAGGGTGGGATGATTTGGGAGAATGGCACTGAAACATGTATACTATCATGTAAGAAACGAATCGCCAGTCTATGTTCGATATAAGATACAGGATGTTTGGGGCTTGTGGACGGGGATGATCCAGAGAGATGATATGGGGAGGGAGGTGGGAGGGGGTGGTTCAGGATTGGGAACTCATGTACACCCGTGGCGGATTCATGTCAATGTATGGCAAAACCAATACGGTATTGTAAAGTAAAAAAAAAAAAAAAAAAAAGAGTCAGACACGACTGAGCAACTGAGCAAAAGGAAGCTTGACTGAAATGTGGACTTTAGTTAATAGTTATATATCAATATCGATTTATTCACTGTAACAAATGTACCCTACTAATGTAATTGAGTAATAATAAATGAAACTGGGTCTGGGGATATGGAAACTCTGTGCTATCTTTGCAGTATTTCTGTAAATCTAAAATTGTTTTACAGTAAAAGTTTATTTTAAAAATATGTTGTCCCTGTATCATTACTCCATAGGATTGATATGAAGGTTTAAGGAGATAGTGCATGAAACGTTCTTTACCAAGTGATGGGTAATACATGCTCCACAAAGCAACATGCTTTGGCCATTTTGTTCCTTTCTGCGCTATTCTTCTTTGTTACATGCCTTGAAAAGCTTAATACTGTTGCCTTCCCTCCAAGATGAGCCAGACTGCTCTAGTTTCTGATAGTTGTTATCTGCTTCTTTTCCACTGAGACAATTAGAGCATCATCCCAGTATTTGTAACTGAGCATTTTTACTTCAGTGAGTCTGTCTTGATTGCACTCATTAGTGCGTTTAGTAACTAACACATAATAACGGTACTTATATAGCGGTTACTTTGGTAACCCCATTTAGTTACTTCCAGTTAGAGTAAGTGTATCTCAACTTTCTTTGAAACTGATTAACTGTATGAGGCCCTCTTTTCTGTCTTCGGAAGGAGAGGATGGGATGTCACCAATGTGTTTGCTGACTGAGGGTCTTGACAGAATGCATCAGCCAAGAACAGCAAGTCCTCATCAGTTATTTCTAAGGATCAGAAAGTTGCAAAAAAAGAGTTGATACATTATATGTATAACTGATTCACTTTGCTGTATAGCAGAAGTGAACACTAAATTATAAATCAACTATACCCCAATAAAAATTTTAAAAAGAAGGAGTTGCAAAATTATGATTAAGCAGGGAAAGTTTTTTTGTACACTGGGTAGAAAGTACCTTTCTACAGAGATGAGGTGGGTAAGATATCTCTGGGGCTGAGATGTGTCTAGACGAGAAACCACACTGCTGGCAGCAAGACATTGCTGGTCCTGTGAGATTCTCTCTAGGGTCATGACTCTGCAAAAGAAATTATATGCCTGCATGCATGCTCAGTTGCTTAATTTGTGTTGGACTCTTTGCGACCCTATGGACTGTAGCCCACCAGGCTCCTATGTCCATGGGATTCTCCAGGCAATAATACTGGAATGGATTGCCATGCCCTCCTCCAGGGGATTGTCCCAACCCCGGAATCCAACCTAGGCCTCTTGCATTGCAGGCAGATTCTTTACCACTGAGTCACCAGGAAAGCCAAATTATACATTATATATATTTTATATACAAATTATATACATTTGACATATAGTTACATATATCTATACATGATTTCTTTTGCATAATATATATTTACTACATAAATACACTACATATAAAAATATGCATTTATCATAATATGTGGGCTTTCCTGATAGCTTAGTTGGTAAAGAATCTGCCTACAGTGTAGGAAACCTTGGTTCAATTCCTGAGTCGGAAAGATCCACTGGAGAAGGGATAGCCTACCCACTCCAGTATTCTTTCTTGGGCTTCCCTTGTGGCTCAGCTGATAAAGAATCCGCTTACAATGTGGGAGACCTGGGTTCAATCCCTGGGTTGGGAAGATCCCCTGGAGAAGGGAAAAGCTATCCACTCCAGTATTCTTGCGTGGAGAGTTCCATGGACTGTATAGTCCATCATAATATGTAATTATAAAATATAATATTTATATATACTTGAACTAAAAGTCTCTTGATGAAAGTGAAAGAGGAGAGTGAAAAAGTTGGCTTAAAGCTCAACATTCAGAAAACGAAGATCATGGCATCCAGTCCCATCACTTCATGGGAAATAGATGGGGAAACAGTGGAAACAGTGTCAGACTTTATTTTGGGGGCTCCAAAATCACTGCAGATGGTGACTGCAGCCATGAAATTAAAAGACACTTACTCCTTGAGAGAAAAGTTATGATCAACCTAGATAGTATCTTCAAAAGCAGAGACATTACTTTGCCGACTAAGGTCCGTCTAGTCAAGGCTATGGTTTTTCCTGTGGTCATGTATGGATGTGAGAGTTGGACTGTGAAGAAGGCTGAGCACCCAAGAATTGATGCTTTTGAACTGTGGTGTTGGAGAAGACTCTTGAGAGTCCCTTGGACTGCAAGGAGATCCAACCAGTCCATTCTGAAGGAGATCAACCCTGGGATTTCTCTGGAAGGAATGATGCTAAAGCTGAAACTCCAGTGGAAAAGACTCTGATGCTGGGAGGGATTGGGGGCAGGAGGAGAAGGGGATGACCGAGGATGAGATGGCTGGATGGCATCACGGACTCGATGGACGTGAGTCTGAGTGAACTCCGAGAGATGGTAATAAACAGGGAGACCTGGCGTGCTGCGATTCATGGAGTCGCAAAGAGTCGGACACGATTGAGTGACTGAACTTGAACTTGAATATATAAATGTATGATTTATAAAGTTATCTGAAATATATTTTATATTTATATACCTATATATTTATTATATTATTATATTACTACATTATGCAATATATGATTATTTATATTATATATAATGTATATATATATATACACACATGCATAGACACGTATACATGCTACTTATATACATATGTTCAACTATTTATTGACTTAGCTACCTGTCTTTATGTCTCTTCTCTCGAGTCTCAAGGAGAGGCTTTGCAGATAACCGAGGTCTCACCCACTCTTCTCTCTTCACTCTTGTTCTGTTTTTCTTAGATGCCACGCTAAGCTTACCTCATGTGTATTCTTTGTTTGTCCTCCTCAGCTGGATATATCTGTGCAAAACTCACAGAGAATCTGAGTTGTCGGGTTCAGTCCAGTTTTCTGTTCAATAAAATGAATATAAGATTTTTTTAAAAAGCCAATCACCAAAGTCTGTTTAATAATTCCTAATTGCTGCTCTGCGCATGGATTTCAATATTTCTGAATAATCAAAGCCTGGAAGCTAGTACAATATGGCTACCTAAAACTGCCATAAATTTGCCTCCTGCTGTCCTGAATGTGAAAGCAGGAACGTGATTCTGCAGCAGGCTCTTCCTCCTTTGTGAGGAATCCCTTTGGAGGGCCAGTTCGGTCCTACCCACTTCCAGTAAGTAACTACTCTCTGCCCCTGAGTTATCTCAGGACATGGGAGAAACTGGGGCTTCCCTGGTGGCTCAGATGGTAAAGAATCTGCCTGCAATGCCAGAGACCTAGGTTCGATCCTTGGGTCAGGAAGATCCTCTGGAGAAGAAAATGGCAACCCACTCCAGTATCCTTGCCTGGAGAATTCCATGGACAGAGAAGCCTGTTGGGCTACAGTCCATGGGATCGCAAAAAGTCAGACATGACTGAACAACTCACTTTCACTTGAGAGAAGTCATCCAAAACCAAATGTTTTATACGATGTATTAAGTAGTCTGTCTAATAATATCAAAGGCTGTCCCAAGTGATAAGGAACCTCTCTACAAATTTCTTTTCCCTTAATGAAGTGTTTAGCTTTCCCCTGGCAAGACTGGTTACAGGGTTTGAACAATAGTGGATGGGATCTGGGACTGAGGGAGCAAAGAGATGGGAGAAAGGGCTCCCACTGGATGATGGGCTTAGGTGGTTCGGCTCTTCAAACTGTTTGGAATATATTTTCAGGAAAAAAAAAAAAAAGCTGCTGTTAAGATAATTAATTAACTGTTGAAGTCTTAGGGTTTTCTCTACTCACTACTCAGGCAATCTGCTGCTTGAAATTTCTTCTGCAACTCTATTGAAAACCTAGCACTGGGACCTTCCTGGTGGCCCAGTGGTTAAGAATTCACCTTCTAAAGCAGGGGGCATGGGTTCCCACCCTGGTCAGGGAACTAAGATCCCATATGCTGTGGAGCAAGTAAGCCCAACTACAGAGCCCATGTGCAACCAGAGAAGTACTTATGCACCACACCAAAGACCCAGCACAGTTAAAAAAAAAAAAAAAGAAGAAGAAAGGGGAAAAGGAAATCTAGGGCCAATGCCCATTCCATGCTGATGAACTCCACAGACCCCATGGGAAGCTTCTCTTCTGATCAGTTCCAGCTTTCCGGAAGGAATCCAGACAATTGCACTTGTCATAACTCTATGTTGCATTTGCCAGTAACCTCAAAGCACACTAGCTTGTTTAGAAAGGAGCTTCCCTATCTCCTGTGCTACTTCTCTTTGTCCTTATTCTTTCACAATGGAGGAAGACTTTCTCCACTTGAATTCATGGCCTCCTGGTTCATTGACTTCAAAGCTCCTCAATAGAAAAAATTTAGGGAAGAACTCTGATTGGTCCAGCCTAGATCACATGCTCACATCTGGGCCAATCACTGTGAGAAAAAAGGTGTTGTGGTTGCTTTGATTTGGACCACATGCTCACTGTGTGACCAGAGGGGTGAGTTTCTGACCTGATTTCCAACTGCCAGCTCTCACTTACATCTCTGAGTAAGAGTTTCTCTGCCATTGGGGCTTTCTCTGCCCATGAATGTGGCAGGTTCCAAGTGCTGAGGAATTACTGTATCTCAGAAGCAGCCCTCAAATGACTGATGGGAACTGGCATATACATACTCAGGGACTCTTGCCCATGGGCTGATAGAATTTCAACACCACTTATCAGAAGGCTAGAGTGGGATTAAATGCCCATTCTTCACCACTGCCCCCTTGCAGACATTGCACTCTTTATCTGCCTTTTTTATTCTCTGTCTCTCCCCCCTACTTCCTTTGCTGTAGTATTTCCTGATTGTTGCTGTTCAATCACTAAGTCATGTAGGATTTTTTGCAACACATGGACTGCAGCACACCAGGCTCCCCTATCCTTCACTATCTCCTGGAGTTTGCTCAAATTCATGTCCATTGAGTCACTGATGCTCTCCCACCATCTCACCCTCTACAACGTCTTTTGCTTTCAGTCTTTCCCAATATCAGGATCTTTTTCAGTCAGTCAGCTCTTCACATCAGGTGGCCAAACTACTGGGGCTTCAGCTTCAGCATAGTCCTTCAATGAATATTCAGGGTTGATTTCCTTTAGAATTGATTGGTTTGATCTCCTTGCAGTACAAGGGACTCTGGAGAGTCTTCTCCAGCACTACAGTTCAAAAGCATCTGTTTTTCGATGCTCAGCCTTCTTTATTGTCCAACTCTCACATTTGTACATGATGACTGGAAAAAACAGTTTTGACTATAATGGACCTTTGTCAGCAAAATGATGTCTCTGCTTTTTAATATGCTGTCTAGCTTTGTCATAGTTTTTCCTTCCAAGGAGCAAACATCTTAATTTCATGGCTGCAGTCACTGTTCACAGTGATTTTGAAGCCTGAGAAAATAAAATCTTCACTGTTTCCATTTTTTCCCATCTATTTGCCATCAATTGATGGGCCCGGATGCTATGATCTTCATTTTTTACTGTTGAGTTTTAAGCCAGTTTTTCACTCTTTTCACTCTCTTCAGGGACGTCTTTAGTTCCTCTTCACTTTCTGCCAGAAAAGTGGTATCATCTGCATATCTGAGGTTGTTGCTATTTCTCCTGGCAATCTTGATTCCAGCTTGTGCTTCATCCAGCCTGGCATTTCGCATGATGTACTCTGCATGTAAGTTAAATAAGCAGTGTGACAACATACAGCCTTATTGTACTCCTTTCCCAGTTTTGAGCCAATCAGTTGTTCTATGGCTGGTTCTAACTGTTGCATCTTGACCGCATACAAGTTTCTCAGGAGACAGGTAAGGTGGTCTGGTACTCCCCATATCTTTAACAGTTTCCCACAGTTTGTTGTGATCCACACAGTCGAAGGATTTAGCATAGTCAGTGAAGCAGAAGTAGACGTTTTTCTGCTTGTACTTGAGTCCTAATCTCAGTGATTTATGGGAAAACCCAAACTAAGAGAGTTATTGTGAGTGACAGCTCATTACATGAGTCAAACAGGGATGAAGCAGTATGCTGAAGGAACTGATAGTTCTGAATACACAAAATAGTAGCTGTCCACTGAAATACATATGTGTGTGTTGCGGGGTGGGGAAGAAATCCACAGAACAGCAAACAATGAGAACTTAAGGTAAATCTCTTCCTACTACACCAACATTTTGAAAACAAATCATGACTTGCTTGCTATGCCCAGGGAAGCCAACAGACCTCCCTAGCAGGTTGCTCTAGAGAGGAAAATGTCAGCGGATCTTGGGGTCCAGACAACAGGCAGAGCTGTAATTTATGGGAGACAGCATTTCCACCCTAACTCCATTAATCTTAGGACTCTTTCACCCGAGCTGAATGCCAGCCAAAAATTATCACGGCAGAAGGACATGCCTGCCTCCTCAGGTGCTGGCCAGCAGCTGGGCGACTTGGCTTATGTTTGGTGATGTTCCCATTAGACAGTTGGGCTTGTGGGCTGGCCCATGCATGCACAGTGATATAAATACTCTCCCTTATCTCTGTGTCTCAGCTGTGGTATCTCTGCCTCTTCTCATTCGAGTGTGTGCTTAGCTGCTCAGTCATGTGACCACATGGACTATAGCCTGCTCCTCTGTCCATGGGGATTCTCCAGGCAAGAATACTAGAGTGGGTTGTCATGCCCTTCTCCAGGGGATTTTCCCAACCCATCTTTCCTGCATTGTAGGTGAATTCTTTACTGTCTGAGCCACCAGGGAAGCCCAATTTGAGTGTATCGGTTTCTAAAGCCAAACTTATTCCATACATGTCACAAGTCAAATTGTCTAGAAGCAATGTTTGAGAGACAGCTTCAGGTGTATGAGACTCTGACAGAGTAAAATACACACACACACACACATACACACTTCTAAGGTTGTGAGGGAAACAATACAAGAAAAATAAATGAGACACACCGGGATGGGGATCTCAGTTTCAGATAAAGTCTAGACCAGGGGTTGTCAACCTATGGCCCCTGGACCAAATTCAGGTGTCCCTGTGTCTGTAAATGAAGTTTTATCAGGACACAGCCGTGCCCCTGTGTTAGCATAATGGCTGTCTGCTTTCTTGCTTCAAGGGCAGAGTTGAGTGGTTGTCACAGAGACTGGATGCCCTGCAAAGCCTCAGCTATTTATAGTATGATGCTTTCCAGCAATAGCCTACTGATGCGTGCTCTAAACCTTGTCCCAACCCGTGGGAGCTCTGGAGCCTGCATTGCTCCATAGAGTTATCCCTACCTCAAGGCAAGGGCTGGTCTTGGTACCTTAGCATCAGCTGGGGTTTTGTTGTCACCCACTTTGGGGTGTTGGGGTTGAGGTCTGTCAAACAGATTAAGCCCAAGATGGTGGCTCACATCAGCCAAGAGCAAATTTCTATATATTAGGGGAAGCCATGTAGCTCAGTCGGTAAAGAATCTGCCTGCAATGCGGGAGACTTGGGTTCAGTTCCTCAGTCGGGAAGATCCCCTGGAGAAGGAAGTGGCAACCCACTCCAGTATTCTTGTCTGGAGAATCCCATGGACAGAGGAACATGGCAGGCTACAGTTGGTGGGAATTGCAAGAGCTGAATACGACTTAGCGCTATCTTTCTTTCTTTATGAGCTCTTAGCAGCTGAAACAGCTGGGACTCACTTGTGGGGTAAGGGCATCTCTCAAGGCACCAGAAGCAACTGCCGCTGTGTTGATATGTATCTGCAGATGTGCTTCCTGGGAATGGGGAGAACCACTGCTTCCTCTCTCTTATCTCAGCCCGAATGACCTCACCTGGGCTCTGCAACTCCCACTTCCTGCTTGCCTCCAGTCCATCTGTAGTCCATCTGTCCCACTGTCCTTGGGGTGAAGACAGAAACCTTTAAAAGCACAGAGTATTTCCTCTGGAAAAATGTCTTGAACCCTTCTCCCCATGAATCCCAGTCCCTCTAAGTACCCAGTATTCAATTTGTGTGTCTTTACCTATTTTTCCAAACCGCAGCACACAAAAATATGCAGACTTTCTTCTCTTTCAATCAAACACTGTTATTCACATTACTTTGCCATCTACTTTTTTCCCCTTACCAATACAAATCATAAGACACTCTCCAGTTTGAATGTATAGTTAACTGATTTTTAATTCATTTTTTTCTAAGAGCTGAATGATATCCTCTCATATGTATGTTCATATTATGTACCTAATACAGATGCACAATAATTTAAGAATTGCTAATGATAGAAGTTCAAATGGTCTCTGTGTGGTTTTTATTTTTCACTTAACAAACAATGGTGCAATAGACATCTTTTAACAAATACCCTCACATTCTTTTTGACAACCCAGAGGGATGGGGTAGGGAGGGAGGTGGGAAGAGGGTTCAGGATGGGGGGGACACGTGTACACCTGTGGTTGATTCATGTCAATGTATGGCAAAAAACACCACAATACTGTAACGTAATTATACTCCAATTAAAATTAATTAATTTTAAAAAGGGCAAAGAAAATTATATATATATATGATTGTTTTTTATTTTATTTACTTACTTAAAATTTTATTTGGGAAGACTCCCCTGGAGAAGGGAATGGCAACCCGCTCCAGTAGTCTTACCTGGAGAATTCCATGGACAGAGGAGCCTGGCAGCCTACAGTCCATGGGGTCACAAAGAACTGGTCAGGACTGAGCACCTTTCACTTTCAAATTTCATTTACTCTTTTATTTCTGGCTGTGTTGGTCTTCGTTGCTGCGAGGGATTTTCTCTAGTTGTGGAGGGGGCTACTCTCTAATTGTGGAGGAGGGGTTACTCTCTAATTGTGGAGGGGCTACTCTCTAATTGTGGAGGGGGCTACTCTCTAACTGTGGTGTGAGGGCTTCTCATTGCAGTAGCGTCTCTTGTTGTGGAGCTCAGGCTCTGTGGCTCCTGGGCTCAGTAGTTGCAGCTCCCCGGCTCTGGAACACAGACTCCACAGTTACGGCGCCTGTGGGCTTAGCTATTCCATGGCATGTGGGATCTTCCCAGATAAGGAACTGAACACATGTCTCTTGCATTGATAGGCAGATTCTTTACCATTGAGCTACCAGGGAAGCCCTGGTTGTTGTTTTAATCTTTGTGTTTTTTTTAAATGTTTTAAAATATGTATTTCTTTATTTGCTCGCTCCTGGTCTTAGTTGTGGCATGTGGGATCTTTAGTTGTGGCATGTGTATTCTTAGTTGCAGTGTGTGGGATCTAGTTCCCCGAGCAAAGATTGAACCTGGGCCCCTTGCACTGAGAACACGGAGTCCTAGCCATTGGACCACTAGGGAATCACCACCCTCACATTCTGATGCTTATATTTCTGAATTCATCATCCTTAGAATTGGCATTATCTGGTGAATATACCCACGCCAACCATTTTAAGTTTCTGTACACACACTCTCTGCTTCCTTTCTGCAGATACACCAAATCGCGTTATCTACCATGAGTTTATGAGATTGCCCAGGGTGCAAGTGTCTTTGCCAGATTGGTGTTCTTCAGTCCTTTTAATTTTTGCCAGTCTCTTGGCAGAGGATGGCCTTCCATTGTTCTGACTTGCATTTCTTTGGCTGTTACTGATGTTGGTCATCCTTTTATACATATATTGCTTCAGTCACAAGAGTATCCCCTGCAGTGATAAGACTTACGTTTAATTGGGGAAGGTGGACATGTTCTAGGTGCATCTGTGCTCTTCCCCATCCATCCTCAGCTCCTTGCTAATGATGACTGCAGAGCTGACTGATGCCATTAGTCCTGCCCATCCTTGGCTGCCCTCACTCTCCTGTCCCTAGAGGGTGAGAAGTTTTGGTCTCGAGGGCTGTGGCAATGGTGGGGGTGGGTAGAAGTTCTTGCCCAGTTGATGACCATCTCCTTCTGTTCTCTTCCTTCCAGACACAACCCAGATGAACAACGCAGTGCCCACGTCCCCTTTGCTCCAGCAGATGGGCCACCCGCATTCCTATCCCAGCCTGGGCCAGATCTCCAACCCCGTACGAACAGCAGCCGCCTGGCAAAGAGCTCAACAAGTACGCCTCCTTGAAGGCAGTCGGTAAGCAGCGTTTTGTTTCTTCTCTCTATCCTGTACTTTTCTGTTCCTTCTACATTTCCTTATCTCTAACTTTTTCTACTCCACTTTCTGTCTTTCTGATCTCTCTCATCTATCCATCTATCTGCCTATCATCCATCATCTATCATCCATCATCTATCCATCTACCATGTATCTTCTATCCATCCAGCATCTCTTTCTCCTTTTTCTGTGTTTCTCTCTGTCTCATTCTCTCTCTCTCTCTCTCTCTCTCTCTCTCTCTCTCTCTCTCTCTCTCTCAATATATTCTGGTTCTCTGCACCTGGGACACAGTTTACTAAGGACCAGATTCCCTTAGCTGTTTTCTCTCAGCCCCAGGTCAAGTCCTATCTTGCTGTGTGGGGCAGGGTGGATGGGGGGGAGAGGAGAACATGGATACTCATTTGATCCTGTGGATACCTCAGCCCCTTCACCATCAAACATCTGCCCTAGTGAATCCTCAGGGAACCTGGACATAGGATCCAGGGCACTAGTCTTTGAACATCCTGCCTTTTAGTGGAAGACGCTCACCATCTACCCAGTCTAGCCTCCCTTGGAGAAGTCGGTAAGCTTGCACATTCCTATCTCAGGCAGCTTCTGGTTTCCAGGTGTAAATATTTCAAGGTTGAAGGAGAGCCTGGAGCTCTGATATCTGCATTCTTATCAAGTCTGGAACATTGCATTGGCATTCTTACAGAATCCAAAGAGGAAGGTATAAATATTGCCCCAGTTTTCAGATTAGGAAAATTGAGACTGAGGAGGTTAATTTAACTTGCCCTAAGTCAAGTAGCCTGTGGGCAGTTTGAACTTGTGTTTTTATCACTTCAGAGCCTGTGTTCTTGACACTCCCTTCCCACAACCCTGGGGTGGGGGTTCAGTCCGTTCCTCTGATTCATACATGACGGAGTGTGATGGTGACCTTGATGATAACCCAGACTGCTTAACAAATGACTCACGGCCACTTTCTATAGGATGGAAGCAGCAGTACCAGCAAAATCAAGCTTTGGGGCAAACAGAAGACACCCAGACTATGTGCTTTCTTTTATTATCAGCTTCTCATTCTAGTTTCTCCCCCTTCTGCCAAGCTCCTCTTCAGAGATGGGATAGAGCTGATCAATTCTAGTATGAAATATCCTAATTTCAATACACATTAAGGACAGAAACTAAATCACAGACATGATCACATGGCTAGGCTGTGTTGTAACTATAGTCTATGGACATCAGATTCAAAACACAAGTGGTGCCCTACAGACAGTCAGGCCCAAACTTGGAGCTTAGAAATCTATCTATAGGAATTTATATTCCCTGGTATCCAAGGACTTTCAAATGGAACCTTTTGAAGAGGGCTTGAGGGGTGCTTATAATTCTGAGGATATAGCTTGTGCTTCCTAAATCCCAAGCCTCACAAGCTCTCACATACCAGCACCCCATGTTTCCTGTTGAATTTCTCCACCCAACTCAATCCTTATCTACATCTGTGACCATTAAGTGAAAGTGTTAGTCACTCTGTCATGTCCCACCCTTTGAGACCCCATGGACTGTAGCCCACCAGGTTCCTCTGTCCATGGAATTCTCCAGACAAGAATACTGGAGTGGGTTGCCATTCCCTTATCCAGGAGTCTTCAAGATTGAACCCAGGTCTCCTGCATTGCAGGTGGGTTCTTCAGCATCTGAGCCACCAGGGAAGCCCAGCAGTGACCGTAGATTCCCTCTATTCCGTATTGCATGTTTGTATAGCGCATACATCCTAAGCATGTTCAAATAGACTCAGATGATACGAGTGAGGGGTGAGGGCTGTTGCCTAGGAGAGAAGTCTTGGCATCTGTGCCAGTGTACCTGCAGAAGCCTTCATGCACTACTCAGTGGTCCACCTGTTTCTTGAGTCTCCCATTTAGGTGATGACTAGCATCTGCTGTTACATTTGATTCTTCTTTTGACATTAAAAAAATCCCACCCAGGAATCCTTTTCTTTTGAACAGGTCCCATTACTGCAAACAGCTCATTTCTTCACTTAGGCCTTGTGTTTCCTTCCCCCTCAGCACCCTGTAGCTCTTGGATAAATCATAAATCAATCTTCCAGCAGAGTTCCTTGATTCTGTCCAGGTTTGACATAGGGCTCCTTGGTACAGCAAATGTTTGCAGTGCACTTGGAATTAAATTTGCAGTCTGAAAGTTTATTCAACATTCCTTGAGTAACCTTTTCTCCCACAAAGCGGGCACTTCTGAAACGTTTGCTGAATGAATGAATGAATTTATCTTTGACCCCAGCCCAAGAAAGCTTAGTTGGAAGGGAGCACCCCCTATATCTTCTAAAAACTTTGAAAGATCTCAGATGAAGAACCCTCCTCACTCCTGTATATAATTGATGTGGCCGTCTTCTTCGCTGCCCTTCTTTTCTATTATAGGAGTTCACAGGGTTTATCTGAGTCACAGATGGTCTTGTGAGGTCAGTGTGGGGCAGACTGAGTGACTGCCTGCCCAGTGGGTTACCCAGGAGTCCAGAGTCTGCCTGCCCAAATGAAATGCAAATCCCATAATAAATGTTCTTTCAAGGGTTCTTTATTAAGGCATAATATGACTGTGGTGTGAAGGATGAAATGCATTTCATTAACAAAATCATTATCACCCAGGAGAGTTGTTTAAAAAATGGTTTGCTGTGGAAAGTTCTGCAGTGTCTGATAACCAGATTCATTTTCTAAAAAATTCAATTCAGTCAATAAGGAGACGCTTGGACAGCCTTTAGGGTTAACTGCCAAGTTCAAAAATATTTCTGGAAAATCGGTGTTCTCTTGGAGGCCTTAATATTCAGAACCTCAAGGGGGTTTTGAAATCTCCTGGCCTCGGCTTCTTTGTGTGAAAAATGAAGAAGTTGAACTCTGTAGTTTCCAAACTCCATTATGATTTTAAAATTAGAAAATGTAACAATTCTACTCATTTTAGTCATTAGAATACCTGTGGGTCATGAAATATGTCTCATTCATTCACTACCAACTCAGAATGGGAGCTGTTGGTAGTTCCTGAGATAAATTCTTCCAAAACAGGCCTTCCCTTCTATTTTATTTTATCTTATATTATGGGCTTCCCCGGTGGCTGAGTGGTAAAGAATTCTCCTGCCAAAGCAGGAGACATGGGTTAGAACTCTGGGTCAGGAAGATCCTCTGCAGGAGGAAAGGGCAACCCATTCTGGTATTCTTTCTGGGAAAATCCCATGGATAGAGGAGCCTGGCAGGTTCCAGTCCATAGGGTCACAAAGAGTCAAATATTATTTAGTGACTAAACAAAAACAGCAGTCTTATATTTTATTTATTGTTTGCTTGTTGAAATCACACTCGTTCATGTTTAAACAGAATTCCTTTCTCGCTGTGATTCAGGAGGGATTTGGGAATGTAACATCTGGTCCTGCATACCATGTGGCTGCAGAATGGTCTCTGTTGCCAGGGTGTTCCCTGCCCAGTTATTGTAAAATGTTAGCACACACTAAGGAAACGCAAGAGGCTAAACCTCCCTGAAGTGAAGGAAGTGAAAGTCGCTCAGTTGTGTCTGCCTCTTTGTAACCCCATAGACTTTACAGTCCATGGAATTCTCCAGGCCAGAATACTGGAGTGGGTTGCCTTTCCCTTCTCCAGGGGATCTTCCCAACCCAGGGATCAAACCCAGGTCTCCCATATTGCAGGCGGATTCTTTACCAGCTGAGTCACAAGGAAGCCCAAGAATACTGGAGTGGGTAGCTTATCCCTCCTCCAGGCAATCTTCCCAATGCAGGAGTCGAACCGGGGTCTCCTGTATTGCAGGTGGATTCTTTACCAACTGAGCTATCAGGGAAGCCCTAAGCCTCTCTGGTGTGCTGCAGTCCGTGGAGTCACAAAGAGTCGGATACGACTGAGTGACTGAACTGAACTGAAACCTCAGTGTACTCTGTACAAGAAGGAGTGATGGAGTTGAATAATTATTTGTCCAAATCATTCATTCATTCTCCAATCGTTTAATCTAGTGTCCCTCAATTGCAAGTCCTGCTGAGTCAGGAACCAAGTCTGTCCTTTCACTGGTGTATCCCAAGGACCTAGCACCATGTGGCACATTTCATGCCAGCTAAGAGGCAGCCCAAGCCTCTTTACTCTCCCCATTAATAGCCTGGACAATGAAGGTCCATGTGCCCAGACCCATGACTGCCATAATCCATCAAAGAAAGATTCTGTTTCACTCAATTAACTTTCCTTACTCAGTCAGGAATGTGAGGTTAAACAGTTTCAAAAGTTTTTGCTACCAAGAAAAGTCAAGAAGTGTGTGTTGTTCTAGACTGAGCCAAACCGTAACCTTTTGAAACTTCAGTTAAGCACACAAATCCTCTGCGTCCCCCTCCCCGACCCGCCCTGTGCGGTGGCGGTGACAATGTGAGGACCCGCTTTATGGTTCTTCATTGGCCAATGTTTACAAAGACAGTTGTGAAAATATCCCTAAGGGTCACCTGATGGTTCCAAGTTGGTTGTTTCTTGCCTCCAAAATTGAGAAAAGACCACTCTTTTATGTAATTCCTGAGAGGCTCTGGAAAATGGGAAATTGCCTGCACATTGGCATTTAGCACCTATTGGCCCCAGGTCTAGTTTTTCCTCAGGGTGTCTTGAGAGTTGAAATCCTCAGCTGCTAATGGTTCTTGACCATGTGCCCTTTAGATGCTTTTGGACACTTTTACTTGACAACCTAGCTGTCCAGTGAGTAAAAGAGACAGGATGTACCAGCATTATTGATAAAAGGTGGTGTTTTCTTTTAAATTTGAGAATTTAATAAGAAAATATTTTCTCCGTTACTCTTTAACAGTCTGTGGACTGTTTTCCCAGAAGCTTGTTACAGTTTCCCAATAGCACTTTTTAAAACCACAGCAACAATGCACTTAGGAATTCTTTTCTGCTCTTTCTGTAGGAATCGTGTGTAAAGACCCTAAGTGATGCATAAACCCTTCAACTTTGAATTAACCTCTACTAGTTTTTTGTTCTTGTTGATGTGGAAGAAAGGGAGCTAGTATCACTGGATTCCCAAATTGTACGCCTCTGGGGGAGGTATCAGTGCCAACGTCAAAATATGGGGAAACTGGGGCTCAGTATAGTTAAGTAATTTTTCCAAAGTAACACCTGAAGAGCCAAGAGTCATATCTGGGATAGCCTGAATCAGGTCTTCTTCTTCCCATGAAATGATGCTATCTCCCACAGAGAAGTTTCTGGCACCAGAAGGATCTTACCAGGCCAAAAAAAAAAAGAAGATTGAAGAGGCTCATTCTCCTCTTTTTGTCCAGGAAGACTTACTAAGGTGTTAATTTTTGTTTGTTTGTTTACTTGGAGGTAAAAATTTTCTCATCATGCTAGTATGATTGAGGTATAACACATTTAAGGTATATTATAGTTGAGGTATAATTTAATATGTATAGTATAAGACTCAGATCATAATTTTATAATAGTGTGATTATTGAAATATACATATGCTAGAGTCATTAACATCTCAGGAAGGATAAGAAATATTTTCCTCTCTCAGAAAGTTCCTTCATGTTCTCTTCCTCCCAATGCCTAAGGCCCATCCTCTTTACACAGGCATTTAATTTTTCACCCAACAAATGTTTAATTCTCACTTTTTGTGAGAATCAATTTTGTGTTTGTGTCACCAAGCACAAAGGGGACTTAAAGTATATATTTGGCAGCTTCTGTATCATCTTATTAAGCGCCCTTATTAGCACTGGATTTAATAAACAAAACCTGACGAGAGTGAAGCCCTGTCTTAGGGAGTGGAGACAGGGATGTCTACCGTGTGTTTCCTGCCTTCAAGGTAGTGATGTATTTGACTTGGGGGCAAATGGCTTCCTTGGAATTAGTGACTCAGTGACTGTGTCAGGCTTGTGTCCACCCACACCGGAAGATCTGGGGCTACATCACTATTTCCAGATGTCAGTGATCCTGGTTCAGAGGGAGGAGAAACATTCAGGGCATCCCGGGCGGATCCCGCTTAATTTTAACTTCGTCACTCTTCGCCTGTCACTCCAATTTCCCAACTGTTGTGAGTGATGAGCGGGTAGAGTTCATATCCGCAGGGGGAAGTGGCAATTTGAGTGTCCTTTGGCACGCCTGGGAGGCCAACCAGAAATGCTTAAATGGGCCCGGATCTGTGCTCTGTAATCATTCAGATCACAGACTGTTCCCTACGTCTCCTCCCAGCTGGCAGCCGGATATATCTCTGGAAACTGTGCAGAAACGTTGAGGACTTTGTTTTTCCAGGTAGCTTCCCAAGAAAGGAAACGGGAGCTAGTAGCGCACGCTGATTAGTCAGGCCACCAGCCAATGGGCAGAGGCTGCGGCGCTGGCATTGCGCAGGTTTGCCCCGCTTTGAGCAAAATCCCATAGTACAGAGAAGGTCTACGGAGGGACCTGGGTAAGGCGGAGCCGGAGCCTTTCTCACCATCCTTTACGAAAAGGGTTGCACTGTGGGCTCCTGCTAATCATGTGAAATTTCCCCAGGGTTCAGCGAGTGCATCTGAAACGGAATTCAATCTGGAGAAACTGATTTACAGTCAAAATTCCAGGCATTAGGGATTCTCAGATAACAAGCTTGATCCCTTTTGCATTAAGGGGAACTTCCTTACCTTAGGAAGCTGACTCCGCAGAAAACCTTGAATTCATTCATTCATTCAACAATGTTTTGCAAACACAGATTGTGTGGTGGGCACTGGAGTAGGGTGGTCTCCACCCGACCTGGTCTGCTGCGTAGCATGTAAAGTCACAGTCAGCAGAGCCTAGCCTGCCCCAGTCTCGAATATGGAGCTAATGATGCACCCCGGACTTCCTTTTAGCAGGGCGATTGCAGTCGAAGAGGATCCAAATTCTTCTCTTGACCACAGAGCGTTGTTATTAGCTACTGTGATTTCTCGTAACTAAAACTTTGCCTTCTTTCTTAGAAGGTGGAAATTCAGAGCCAGATTCACCACCTAAGAATTGTCTGTCTCTCTCCGAATACATCTTGGCTTTTCAAGGAGAAACCTTTTTGGTCCTGTGTTGGGCATTATCTCAATCATGCTTCAGGACTTTGCAGAGAGAAGTGTTCACGTAATCACAGTTGTGCATTCACTCCCTCGCCTTGTTCCCTGAGACCCCTGAGACCTGCCCCCCACTACACACACACACTTAAAGGCTGCAGCTGAGATGCCAACCGCATCTGGGTGTGAGGGCCCTGTGCACGTGGGTAGCTGGTGAGCAGATCAGCATCTCTCCATTGTTATTTTTAGGAAGTTCTGAGGGTGACTGGACAGTGGCCACACTTAAGTCACCGAAAGGTACCGTACGGTTTTTTCTAGCTCTTTTGTCCAGGTGTTGTTGGATTTGGCGTTGATCCATGAAGGCATAGAGTGTCCCATTGTCTGTGTGTGACCCAGTGCACACGTGTGTCAGTGTTGGCTGGGTCTGCAGGTCTGTCTGAGTTCCAGTGTGTAGATGTTTGTGTGTGTGTGTGTGTGTGTGCACGCCTGGGGTGACGTGTCTCCAGGCTGTTGCTAAAAAGTGTGCTCCTCTTTGCTTCCTGATATTCATTGCCTGAAGGAAAATGTCGCTATCAGAAGCCATCCCAGGTAAGACATCCAGGAAATTTTTTTTTTTTTCTTTTCCTCTCAGAAAGCTGCACAGGCAAATGGCAAAACATAAGGTGATTTAATGCAGAGAGAAAACAACTTCTGAGGGAGTGATAAACAGATTGTTGGCCTTGGGTCTTGGGATTGATTAGCCTTTTGGGGAACAGATGCTCTTTTTAACTCTCCTGGCTATCACGATGAGCTGAAAGTAAAGGAGTTAGTCCACTTGAGTCTGTGTGTTAACTAGCTGGCTGACCGAGGCAGGTGGTAGTTATCATTTATTTACCCCCTGCTATGTGCCAGACAGAGGGCTGGGCCCTTGATATCACTGTATCATTGAATTCTCTGATGACCCAGCCATAGGTGTGTTCTCCTTCCCCTTTATTAATCCTCTTTATTAATAAGGACCTGGGTGTCCGATCGAGTCTAACTCTCACTTATCTAAAGTCAGCTAGCTACTAAGTGATGGAGCTGAAATTTGAACCCATGTCTGCCTGGCTCTAAAATTTAGTTATTTCCCACTGGGGTGAGGTAGGAGTAGCTCTTTTCCAGAACAGGCTGGAAATTCAGTTCCCTTCTTTCTTTATTCCTTGTGCTTTGTTGAATTTGATGGTTGGAAAGATAGAGCTGACCCAAGCAGATGGAGCTCAGTCTCTTTAGTGACCTTGAACTGGGAGACATTAGAAAATATTGCAGAGCTGTAGGTAAGGTACTGGTAGGGCCATTTTGCCTTCTCAAAAGACAGTTCTGGTTTCCAGCTGGAGACTGGATCGGGGAGAGTGGACTGAAGTTGGCACCACCCACTGGGAAGCTCTTGCATTCATCCAGGTGGGCGGTGCCCTGAACTGGGGTGGTAGAGGATGAAGAGAAGAAAGTGGAGTGGAGGGATAATGAAGAGACTGTAGAATGCATGTGAGAGGAGGGAGGGAGCTGTGGGCTGACCCGTGGTCCTTACCTTTGAGCCACCTGAGCGTGTATCAGCATCCCCTGGAGGGATGTTGAAACCTGCTTCCTGGACACCATCCTGGAGCATCTCATTCACTAGACCTTGAGTGTGGCCTGAGGAGCTGAATTGCTAACTGGTTCCAAGGTGATGCTGATGCTGTTGGTCTGGGGACCATACTTTAAAAACCACTGCACTAGAGAAATCTTGCTAGGAAACAGACCCTAAGACTTTTTGATTGGGTCTCCAAACATCTTTCTGTGGCTTGAGAGTTCTGAATAGGGTAGTTTGACCAGAATCCCAGAGGCTCATAAGCAGCCTCAGCAAAGAGTGGGGAACGGAGAGGGCAGCCCCTTATTCCAGAATTGGGAAAGAGAGTGCTTTAGAACCTCGTGTCTAATGAGAATCCCTTGATCACCCAGTTGTTGCCTTGAGAGAGGCAGATTTTTGGGTCTTGTATTAGATAATAACTATTCACATGTCAACGTCCATTTTTAGAAATGCAAACAATTTGGGACATGACAGACCTGCTAATTTGAGGCGTAAACTTCTTTTTTTCCTTCCCTTGTGAAAAACAAAGCCATTACGATGCCCATGGCATCATCCGTGTCCTGATATCAGCCTGTTATTGTCGGATGCATTTAGAAAATATTTCAGGATGGGTCAGAAGCAAGGGCTTAGAGGCTATTTTTCTACTCCAACCAGGCTAAATTCACCTGTCCTGCTAAATGCACCTTTATTTATTCTGCTTTATCAGGGGAGAAGAAAAGAGGTTCCAGAGAGGGGGCTTCTGGGGTCACTGGTCTTCCCCTGTTGTTTTCTACTCAACCTCCAGACCCTCAGTCTGCCTAAGGTGTGATAACAGGTCAGGGGTTTGTACACCTATCAGCTTCTTGAGGATTTCCTCAGTGGTTCAGTGGTAGAGAACCCACCTGCCAATGCAGGAGATGTGGATTCGATCCTTGGGTCAGAAAGATCCCTTGGAGAAGGAAGTGGTAGCCCACTCCAGTATTCTTGCCTGGGAAATGCCATGGACAGAAGAGTCTGGCGGGCTACAATCCATGGAGTCATGAAGAGTTAGACACGACTTAGTGACTGACAGAGCACGCACGCCAGCTTCTTGAAAGGGAAGTATTAGCAGAAAATGATGGGCTTAGCTTCAGACACACCTGGGCTCCATTCATAGCCCCCATCTTGTTACTTTCCCCAAGTCATTCAACCTCTCTGAGCCCCTCATTTCTGATCAAGGTGACCACATCACTATCACCTCCCTCCTAAGGCTGTTGTGAGGATAAGATGAGATAACATGTGCAATACATGTCACAGTGCCTGGTGTGTTGAAAGTGAAAATGCATGTCATAGTAACTGATATTATTAATACTAATATTATCGGGTGAGCAACTTAAAGTTCTGAAAAATCTCATGGTAAAGAAACTATCAAACTCTGTAAAATCCATCATTTCCCAAACCCTTAAAAATTGTTATTTATTTGGCTGCAGTGGGTCTTAGTTGTGGTGTGTGGGCTCAGTAAGTTGCTCTGTGGCATGTGGAATCTTAGTTCCCCAACCAGGAACCGAACCTGTGTCCTCTGCCTTGGAAGCCAGATTCTGAATCACTGCACTAACAGGGAAGTCCCTCAAACACTTTTGACATCTGATCTCTTTTCTATCAGTAAAGCCAGTTCATGTCTTAAGATCCAGAGTGGGAATGTTGCTATGAACCCACTTTACAAACACTGGGTGAGGGATGACTGTGTCCAGGGAGGTTGGATAAAGAAGTAGTAGCTAAGAAGGAGAGAAGACAAGGTCCTTGAAGATCCAAGTGTCCTGCTTCCACTTGTGTTGACGCTAACTGATTTTGGAGGGGAATCCTATCTGCTGCTGCTGCTGCTAAATCGTTTCAGTCGTGTCCAGCTCTCTGCAACTGCATTGACGGCAGCCCACCAGGCTCCCTGGTCCCTGGGGTTCTCCAGGCATGAACACTGGAGTGGGTTGCCATTTCCTTCTCCAGTGCATGAAAGTGAAAAGTGAAAGGAAGTCGCTCAGTCGTGTCTATTAGCGACCCCATGGACTGCAGCTTACCAGGCTCCTCTGTCCACGGGATTTCCCAGGCACAAATACCGGGGTGGGTTGCCATGCCCTCCTGCAAGGGTCTTCCTGATCCAGGGATCAGACTCGCATCTCCTGTGGCTCCTGCCCTGCAGGCAGATTCTTGTACTGCTGAGCCACTGTGGCAGCCCACCTTGCACGGCTGTTTGTTTTTGATCCCTGACATTTTCCAGGCAAGTCTCCCCCTAGTGGTCACTGCTGGAGGTCCGTGTGCCCAGCCCCGGGTACTAGTTGAGTGTGCCCTCCTGAGGCTAAGGACTTCCCTGGTGGCGCTAGTGGTAAAAACAAACAAACAAACAAAACACCTGCCAGTGTACGAGACACAAGAGACACGAGTTTGATCCCTGAGTTGGGAAGGCCCTCTCTAGGAGGGCATGGCAATCCACTCCAGTATTCTTGCCTGGAGAATCCCATGGACAGAGGAGCCTGGCTGGCTACACTGCACAGGGTCTCAAAGAGTTGGACATGACTGAAGCATGTACATACTGATGCCGTGCATGCTAAATTCCCCCAAATCTTGCATAGTGGCCCTGGCATATAGTAGACGCACACCATACATCTTATTAATAAATTATTAAATGGAGTTGGGCATTGCATTTGAGGGGAATCTTGTCTTTTCTGAAGAGGCCGTTGGAAATAGCAGAAAAATCAACCAGGTGGAAGCCAGGAAGCCTGTGTTTAGATCCAGTGCTGCTTCTCCATTGGCTGTCATGGGGAGCCCACAGCTCTGGTTGCTTTTCCTATAAGTGGAAGGCAGGGATCCTTGATCTCATTGACCCCTCTGTCTCCATAAGTAAAGATCCCAGACTTTCTTCTGATTGACTACTTTCTCATGTGACTACTCACCTCTGGACAAATTGTTATGGTGAGGGCAATGAAATGGGTTATTTGTCGTCACTGGAGAATGGTTGGGGGTAGGAGTGGATGGGTATGTCTTCCAAACCATGTGGATTTAGAGTAGAGGCAACATGGATCCCCATCTGGGAACTGGGGCTCTTCCTGGGAGTAGGGTGAGTGAATGAGTGGTATTTGTATCAGTTATCCACTGTTACACTAATGCTGCATAACAAGCAACCTCAAATCTCATGCCTTAAAATTATTTAGCTCAGCACTTATTGGGATTGGGGTCTAAGTGCCAGTGGTTTATGTTGATGCAGGAGGTTCTTCTAATCTCAGCTGAGTTCACCCATATATCTGGGGGGTTGGCTGAATGTTGGCTAACGTAGGCTAGTTTCAGCTGGAAAAACTGGAGTGACTTGGTTCTGCTCCAGCTGTCTTTCAACCTCAGAGAGGGTAGCGCAGACATGTTCTCATGTTGGGGACAAAGGTGTGAGAGAGCAGCCAAATGCCAAAAAGCACTTTTCAAACTTTTGTGTGTGTCATGTCTGCTCACCTTCATTAGTCACTTGGATGAACTTGGAATCCAGTGGTGAGGAAACAAGATCCTTCATTTGAGGGGTGAATTTCAAAGTCCCATAAAAAGAATATGGATATAGGGAACAGGGAAGAATGGAGGTCCTTCATGCATTCATCTAACACAGGGTACCAAATCTTATCATCTACTCTGAGATGGTCCTTTGCTACAGTACATTGGAAGGAGGTGGGTAGGATTAAGGAGAATTAACCTTTATTTCCTCCCTTTAAAAAATCACCAGATGTGTAAAATTTCACTGGCTGGGAGGCTGATCATAAGACAAACCAAGTAATGAATTTCTAAAAAGAAATATCTCCATCTATGGAGCAGGATGAAAGGTGGTGAATGAGTACACAAGTTACATCTAGGACCTTTCAAGACAGGGGATGCTGTGGTCAGCCATGGATGGACAGTGAGGCTATCCTTCTTTGTTCAGTAGCCTTTCAGAAAGCAGTGACTGTTCAGCGGGGGCTGCCTAAGGGAAGAGACAGAGGGCTTGAGGTTTCATAGGTCCGTTGGCAGCAAGACATTCACAGAACACTCCCTGCAGCCACAACCAAGGGGCCAGTGGTGCAGGTGGACAACTTTGTTGCAAAGCCCAAGCCAGGAACTGTTTCAGAACCCTCTCAACAAAGGTAGCAGGACCTCCACATGGGAGCTCTCAGGGCAGAGACATAAAGGGCCAGGCTCCTGTTCTCCCATCTCCAGTTTTCTCTCTTGGAGAGATAAGGCTTCAGGAAAGATGTGCAGCCCTATAGGAACAGCCAGGAGTCCTGGGTTTCATTAGAAACTGGTTCAAATGTGATTTTTCCCTCCTTGTATCTCTGCAGCGAGGCCCAGAACCAGGTGAAATGGGGCTGATTTGCCATAAAGACAAATCTTTCCATCTTCTTCCTGCCTCTCTTCTGCCTGGGAAGTTGGGCCTTTTTTTTTTTTTCTTCTTGCCTTTCTTATTTCTGCCTGCTGAGACAGCCCCAGAAGCCCCAGAAGCTCTATATAGCTTCAGAGCGTGCATTTCAAAAGAAGAGAGAAATACCTGGGTGTTTTTTTTTTAACATGAACTGTTCCCCCTTTTTTAAATTCAGCTTATGATGGAGAGAAATAATGTAGAGACCAAGAAAACATCCCTATATAAATAAAAGATCAGTACTGTCCTAGTGAACCAAAAGGCCCCCTAAATACAGTGGCTTAAAAGAAAGAAATATATGTCTGTTTCACGTCATAGCCCCAAAGGGAGTGGTCGAGACTGGTAGGGCTATGTACTCCAAGCTGTCACTCAGGGACCCAGGTTCCTGCAACGTTGTTGCTCTGCAGACCCTCTACTGTATTGTCCTTGTCTGCACTGTTATAGTTAGTTGTTGTCATCGCCTATGGGAAAGGGAGATAGGACACCCAGGGCAAGCAATTTTGAATAATGTGAAGTGGAAATTGAATGCATCACTTTTGTTAACATTCCATTGGTGAGAGATCAGCCACATGGCCAAGGTTAGCTTCTAAGAAGGCTGCAGAAACCTAGGTCTAGGAAAAAATGGTAGAAGAGTTCTGGGAGACAAGTAGCAGTATTTACAATATCATCTCATGTTGGGTATACATTTAAGGAGTCCTACTGTGCACCATGCATAGTGGTTTTTGTTTTCATGCCTCGTCTTGTTTATTCTCTGCTGCACTCTGCAAAGTAGGTCTTCTTATCCTCATTTTATATTCTATTTTTTGACAATGAAGCAATAGTGGCTATTGTCTAATGAATACCTACCATGAAGCAAGGACATTAGTACTTCACATTATACAGTATAGTTCACAAGATGCTCTTGAATACCCTAACCCCCTACCACATAGGCAGGCATTGTTATTTTTTTAATTGGAGGATAATTACTTTATAATGCTGTGTTGGTTTCTGCCATATAACAGTGAAAATCACCCAGCATTGTTATTTTATTTTCAATTTTATTGGGGAAGCTTTGAGGAACTTAGGTAACTTTCTGAAGGCCTCCAGCTTATACACTGAGATTTGACTTTAAGTCCATGTGCTTTCCAAGTTCATGTTCTTTCTACTGTATTGTAAAGATTATACAGTTACAAAAAGCAAGGGTACATTCTTCCAAACTCTGCTATCTGCTTTATAAACCTGACACACTGAATCCTCCAGGCTCTCAATCTCACTAATCTTTCTTTATTTCTCAGCCTTCTCAGATCTTATTGCTGAAGTCTCACCCTCCAAGACTCTACTGTGGCTGTTGAAATCTCATTGTAGGATTCAGAAGCAACACTCGGAACCCTTTGTCACCATCAAAAGTGATCTCTGCTCTCTGAGTGGTGGGGAGGGGAGAGGGGAAGCAGGGGGATCCATATCGCAGAATGGGATCTCTCCACATTGTCATGGAGAGAATCAGTGTGATGTAGCATGAAACACCCAGACAACCGCATCTACCTCATTGGTTCAGGATGGGACAGAGAGCCAATTAAATGAGATGATTCATCTAAAGCACCTGGGTGTGCCTGGCTGGGGCAATGATGAAACTTCAGGCCCCTCCCAGTTCTATGAGAAGCATATAGCATCCTAGCCAATCCAGCTCTGCAACAGGAAACCACTTGTGGTCAGTGACTGGCCAGCACTCCAGCCAATGCCAGTGCATCTCAGAGGAGGTGGAGACCCACACTCTTTAATGCAGTAGCCAGCTGAGTGCGGAGGACCTGGCAGGCAGTCTATAACACCACAGCTCCCTTTCTCCTGTCCCACTTTAAGGAAGAAAGCAGCAAACAGATCTTGCCTTCAGGGAAAACTTGAGACTTCATGAGATTTCCAGCTGTGACATTTTGATATCGCCTTGTGTGAACAAGCTTTACATGTATATCTCAACCCCTAATGTTTTCAGAGGAGGAATCAAGAAAAGTATCTTCTCCATGTAATTTTCACTCTGTCCTCCATCTTCTTTGGAGTTTGGGGAAAATGTTTTCTAGTGGATAGAAACTTGTTAGGGGAACAAGAGTTTCTTCTATCAGGTGGGCAGATGGTTAAATAGTGGTGAGTGTTGTTGCCACGGATTCGTAAATTCTAAGATACTTGGAATTCAGCCAGGTTCCCTGGATTCAGATCCCAGCATTGTCACTTGGACACGTTGCCAAAGCTCTGTTGTTTCAGTTTCCCCATTTATAAAAGGAGACCAATAGTAATACCTATCTCATTAGGATATCGAGAGTGTGAAAGTACAAGTGTTAGTCGTTCAGTTGTGTCCAACTCTTTGCGACCCCATGGACTGTAGCCTGCCAGGCTCCTCTGTCCATGGAATTCTCCAGGCCAGAATACTGGAGTGCGTATCCATTCCCTTCTCCAAGGATCAAACCTGGGTCCTACTGCACTGTAGGCAGATTCTTTACCATCTGAGCCACCAGGGAAGCCCTAGAGAGTATTAAGTGGGGTAACAAATGTCCATTCCCTATCTGGGTATCTGGGGCAGAGCATACACCTAAAGGTGAGCTCTTAGTCAGATTACAGGTTACTGCTGGGGGATCTGGGAGGATGGTGTGTCAGCACAGCCTGCTGCTGTCTCCAGGCAGTCTCTTTAATCAATCCCTGCCTCCTGCACCTGCCTCCATCCTAGCTCCCTGAGCTATGGCTGATAGAAAACGTTCATGCCTATGCACGTTTCCAGCCAGGGGTTTGGAGCTGGGCAGCAACCTGGTTCTCCTGCCCTGGAAGCTCCAGTCTTTCTATCCCTGTGAAGCCCAGGTCACGAAGCCTTCCGCAGTGTGGACGATGTATTCGAGAAACAGAACAAATTGGAAGTTGGACACATAGACACACACCCAGAGGAGACCCCTGTGAAGTCAGAGGCAAAGACAAGAGATGCTGCTACAGGCAGAGAATGCCAGGATTACCACCACCGCTGGAAGCTGGAAGAGACAAGGAAGGATGCTTCACTAGAGCCTGCAAAGGAACACAGACCCACTGACACCTGGCCTCCAGAACTGGGAAAGAATCATTTCTGTTGTCTGGAGTTGCCTAGTTTGTGGCAACTTGCTGTGGCAGCCTTGGGAAACCAGTACACTAAGTGAGGTCATAGCAAGTGTGGGAAGGATGAGGGTGGACCAACAGCCAGGGATCAGGTCAGGCAGATCCAAGTCATGCAAATCATTTGGATTTGATTTGTAAATGTGATGGGAAGCTTATTTTGCTATATTCTTGGACTAAAGATAGGGCTATGTGGGGAATTAGTGAAAGCGTAGGTTGGGACATTGCTTACCAGGTGAATCCATCACCTGAGACCCAAGATGAACACCAACTGAGAAAGAGCTGTGGGTACCTCTCCTTAAGATACCTTTGTCCCAAGGAAAGAAGGTAGGTGGGAGGCCACCTGCTGAGACCCTCAGCTATGTAGCTTGTTTTGAAAACTGGTTATTACCTTGACTCTCTCCATCTCCACGGAGGCAAGCTCCAGCCCACCCAGCACCTGTACCAGTGTCTGCTGCTAATTAAGAGAGAGACAGATGGAGGAAGGTACAGTTTAATTTTATAGCCTTGGTTCCTTCAAGGCAATTAGGCTTATTGGAAGGAAAGCACCTTTTTCATTCTTTCTTCCTCTCTTTAAATGAAGAAAAATCAAAACGGAGAGAACCAGTGTTGTTGAAAGCCTCACACATCTGTTTCCTGGTCGGCTTGTTAGCCATCTGCCCACGAGATACCCGAGATTATTAGGTTAATACATTTACTAACAGGGCTTACAAAGCTGCTCAATGAATCTGTGATTTCTTTCACAAGTAACTTTTAATATACTAAGACAAGGACCATAATGCACAAAGCTGAGAGTGGCCAGGCACGCATTTCTTTCCTGTCCTTGATACCTAAATCAGAGGGGATGAGAAAGAGGATTCCACGAAAATTGCATTTTCTGACTATGGGAACAGTTCATCCACCTAACCACCAACCACATCCTTGTTGAAATAATCTTGAAAATAACTCTTTGAAGGACAGTTTCACACCCGAGGCAGCAAGTCTGTACTTGCTCTGCACTTGTAGAAAACACCTCTGAGTCTTGTGAAGGGAGGGTATTAGACAACAGATGTGAGTATTGGAATCCTCCCTACAGAACACTAGATGATCTGCTAACCCCTTGTTTTCTTCACTTTATTACATAGATATCCTTTCAGCTTTTGAAACTACCATTCTACTTCCCACCTCAGGGCTTTTGTAAATGTTGTCCTGTATCTATCAGTTATCTACTGCTGCATAACAAGTAACCCCCCAAACTTAATGGCTTAACATAGAAACTCTTATACGGCTTGTGGTTCTGGGTTAGCTGGGCAATTATTCTGGTTTGAGCTGGCTTGGCTGTTCTTGTCCGGGCCTTCTTGGTATCTTTGGTCAGCTGGCAGGTGGGCTAATGGCTGTTTGGTATCTGTATGGCTAATGGCAGGTGGGCTAATGGTCTAGGATAGCCTCACTTGATATCTGGCAGGTACCAGGCTACTGTTGGCTGGGTGAATGTGGGCAGCTGGAATGCAGGTTTCTCATCCTTCAGGAGGCTCTTTTTGCACATGGAGGCAAGGTTCCAAGATAGAAGCAGTAGAACTTCTAAAAGCACAGATTTGGGATGTGCATGATATCATTTCTGCTACAGTCTACTGATTAATGGAGAAGGCAGTGGCAACCCACTCCAGTACTCTTGCTTGGAAAACCCCATGGGCAGAGGAGCCTGGTAGGCTGCAGTCTATGGGGTCGCGAAGAGTCGGACATGACTGAGTGACTTCACTTTAACTTTTCACTTTCCTGCATTGGAGAAGGAAATGGCAACTCACTCCAGTTTTCTTGCCTGGAGAATACCAGGGACAGGGGAGCCTGGTGGGCTGCCATCTATGGGGTCGCACAGAGTCGGACACAACTGAAGCGACTTAGCAGCAGCAGCTACTGATTAAAGCCAATCACAAAGTCAGGTTATATTCCAAAAGTGGGGAATTAGACTCTACTTCCTACTGGAAGAAATTGCAAAGTGTTACAGTAGCTTTTGCAATACACCTTATGTGCCTTCACCTGGGTGCTGTTTCTGCTACTTTTTACCTTCAGATGCCACCTAAAAGAGCATCCACGAGGATGTATTTCATAACCAGCCCCTCATCCCAAGTGAAAAAGGCCCCTTCTTAAGTCATCTCATAATGAGAACTAGGCACCCATCACACATGGCAAGAGGAAGGAAGCAAGAGGGAAAGAAGAAAGGAAGGAAGGATAGTTGGTTTGGATGACTGCTTCCTTTGTGCTTAGCAGGATGTCTGGCACAGAGTGCTCAGTAAATGTTGGATTTAATCCAGTGCCTCCTTCATAAACCAGAAGACAGACAAAATAGATGTCTTGAATAGTTACTCTCTTTCAGAATTATGCTATATAGCTTCTATGTCTCATATAATTTATTCCTAACAATAAACTTCAGATTACTTATTTTATCCTCAATTTACACCAACAGAAATAGCAATATAAGAGGTTGAAATTACCAACATCTCATATACTCAGGTTCTGATTCCAAAGCCTACACACTTTTCTGTCCCACCTTTGCACCATATACCAAACATTTTCAGAGCTCAGGTGCTTCCCAGTGCCAAGATCCCCAAAGGACCTATTCAGGGCTGAGTGTGGAGAAGGATGTAGGTTCTTCATGTGGGACTCCATGGTTTCTTAGTGGGGGCTACTTCTCACACCAGCACTGATATGGCAAGAGTTGCCTCTATGACTATTTCTGTTGTTCAGTTATTAAGTAGTGTCTGACTTTTTGAAACACTGTGAACTTCAGCATGCCAGCCTTCCCTGTTCTTCACTATCTCCCAGAGTTTGCTCAAACCCATGTCCATTGAGTCAGTGATGCCATCCAGCCATCTCATCTTTTGTTGTCTGCTTTTCCTCCTGCCCCCAGTCCCTCCCAGCATCAGGGTCTTTTCCAGTGGGTCAGCTCTTCATACCAGGTGGCCAAATGTTGGAGCTTCAGCTTTAGCATCAGTCCTTTCAATGAATATCCAGGGTTGATTTTCTTTAGGATTGACTAATTTGATTTCCTTGCAGTCCAAGGGGACTCTTAGGAGTCTTCTTTAGGCCCACCGTTTGAAGGCATCAATTCTTCAGTGCTCAGCCTTCTTTCTTTTTTATCTAGAACTTTTTGAGAGGATATCAACTTGCCAATTTATTGGCACACCTGCTTCATAATCAGTTTCCTGGGCTTGTCAGAAATAGGAAGCCTCAAGTGCATCCCTTGATCTGAGCTGACCTTAGACTAGTCTGTTGATTGGAAAGAGGAATATAGGGATAAATGGTTCTGAATGATGCTGAGAGTGCAGAATGATGGTGGGTGAGACTTTCAGCAAGAGACTAAAAGAGGGAAAAGAACTTCCACTCCTACTGTTGTCCTAATATTACCTGTGCTTTGTATTTTGATCTTAATTTATTCACTGAATATTTACTGTATATCTAACATCTGTTAGGAACTAGGTTGGACATTGCTTATACAATGGTGGGCAAAAATCAGACCCAGGCTCTCTTTCTTGAAACTCTAGTGGAAGAGTTAGACAATGATGAATGAACTGAATAAATAAGTGTCTAAAGGCAGCTGTGACACATGCCCTGGAGAACGACCTGTCGTGGAGGGATCTGACTTTGTCAAACTTTATATGAAGGAGGGGTGCCTGAGCTGGGAGGCAGCTGGAGATAAGAGAAGTAAAGTGAGTAATCACTTCTTTTTTAATTAAAAAAAAAAAAAAACCATATGTACAGGCAGCATGCTAGACACCAGGACTGTATCTGTGGTTCTCAACTTGGGCTATATATTAGAATCCTCCAGGGAGGCTTAAAAAAAAATAACTGTACCACGCCCTCAGAGATTCTGATGAAATTGTTTGGGGGAGGAACCCAGGAATTTGTAATTCTATAAAAATCATACACCATGATCAAGTGGGATTTATCTCAGGGATGCAAAGATTTTTCAGTATCTGCAAATCAATCAGTGTGATACATCACATTAACAAACTGAAGAATAAAATCCACAGGGTCATCTTAATCAGTTCAGGTCAGTCGCTCAGTTGTGTCTGACTCTTTGCAACCCCATGGACTGCAGCACGTGAGGCTTCCCTGTCTATCACCAGCTCCCAGAGTTTGCTCAAATTCATGCCCATTGAGTCAGTGATGGGAAAAAAAGCTTTTGATAAAATTCAACATCCATTTATGACAAAAAGTCACCAGATAGTGGACACAGAGGGAACATATGTCAACATAATAAAAACCATAAAAGACAAAGCCACAGTTAACATCCCTTTCAATGGTGAAAAGCTGAAAGCATTTCTGCTAAAATCAGGAACAGGACAAGGATGCCCACTCTTGCCACTTTTATTCAACATAATATTAGTAGTCCTAGCCACAGCAATCAGACAAGAAAAAGAATTAAAAGGAACCTAAATTAGAAAAAGAAGTAAATGCTCTGAAAGTTTTCCCATGCACTGCCAGGATGGAGAACCACTGAGCCACGCAGATGGAAAGATAAGGTTTCTGCTCTCAAAGCACTCACAGTCTAATGAGAGCAAATAGATGTGAAAATGGAAAATTATAGAACAGCGCAGTCAGTGCTATGATAGACAGAACAGGGTTTGCTGAGGGAGCTGGGGGAATCAGGAAATGACACCTTAGCTTAGTCTTGAAAGATGAATATCAGAGCATCTGGTGTAAATGAAGGGATGAGACATGTCAGCTCCAACTTCTGGTTCTCTGACCAGCTCAAAGACCTTATTATAAATACTCAAAAGACTTGATAGTTCACAAAACTTACATTATTTTTACTTTGATGTAATTTGTGGGATTATTTGGTTACTTTCCATCCTCCCAAGCAGAATATCCACTCCATGAGGTCAGGGACTTTGTCTTTTTCTGATTCTCCCTTATATTACCAGTGTCTGTCACCTGGCCCATGCCTATTTGAGGAGTGACTAAACAAAATTGCTTGGAGAGGTTTTGGTAGATGGTCGATTTTGCATTTAGAAATATGCCTTTGGCTGCAGAGACTAGAGGAACATTTGGTAGGTACAGCTGGAAGGACCTGTGTGTTAGCAGTTGTGCTGGGGAAAAGAGGAAGATGACATCAGCTCCTGCTCCTGTGTTCCTGGCTTGAGTAGCCAGAGAGGTAGTGTTCCCACTCTCGACAGAAGGAAGAACCTGAAGAACAGACCGAGTGGGTTGATGTATTCAGGCTTGGCCACCTTGAGTGGGAGATGCCAGTGACTCTGTCCTGAAGATAACTGGATACATGAATTTTGAAGTCCAAGGAGATGGTGTCAGAGCATCCTTCTGTTGGGGCATTATGGCACTGAAAACCTAGAACTTTCCTCTAGAAGACAGCAGTTTTACTATTAACTTAAATAACTCATTCCCATGTCGGTAGCTATCCCACGGTTCCTTCTGGCATTGATCTTCTGTGTCTGCATGAAGCTCTAGAATTCAAGGAAGAGGGGAGCATGCTCTTGAAAGATTGCATTATATACAGATGTTTGTATTAAACATGGACAAAAACCCAACCTAAACTGCATTGAGCCTAGAAATTAACATGTGGCTCCTTGGGGCATTGTGCTGAGGAGTTTAAGTACAGGTTGCACCTACTAGGAAAGAGCTCAATGAGTGCTTTCTGCTACAGATGCAGAGGGGGCAGGGGGGCATATTTGTCTGCTCAGTCCTGAAAGCAAACCTTTCCCTCTGCAATTTTCCAAAAACATCAAATAGCATCTGTTGGAATTAGGTTGTACTTTGGCTCAGTCACTAGTTGTGAGTAATCTCAGTTAAATAATTTCACATGCCTTATCTTGAAAGTTTCCTAATCTGTCAAGCAGATGTCATAATCCCCATCTTTACCGCCTCTTGTAGTTGTTGAAAAGATCAAATGAGAAAATAAACATAGACGGGCAATGACCTCCATGAATTTACATACATTCATACATGGAACAGTATGAGATGTTAGAAGTGTGAATAAAAGTGTGAATAAAAGAGCAGCACATTTTTCTGGGCTCCTGGGAGATGTAAGTTCAAAAGTTTATTGCTAACATGGTAATTTTAAAGGTATAGAAGCTCTCCTAATAAAAGAATTGTGAGAGAAAATAAAGTATAAAAGTCTCAGAAACATATTAAATAAATTGAGAGAGAAGGAAAGGAAAGGAGGAAGAGGGGAAGGAAGGAAGGAACCACAACAACAAAATAAGGAAAAGAGTCATTCTATGCTCTAAAGTGTAATGAATGAAGTGGAAATTGGTATAATTCTTTTGTAGCATAGTTGTCAATATGTATAAAGGGCCTTAATAATGTCTGTACCCTTTGGCCAGGTAATTCTACTTCAGATAATTCATGTCGGGCCTGGATAGTAAATATTTCAGCTATGTAACCTATGCAGTCTCTGTTACAAGTACTCAGATCTACTACTGCAGAGCAAAAGCAACCCCAGACAATAGGTAACAGAATGGGTCTGGGGATGATTCCAGTAAAACTATTTACAAAAACCGGTGGGAGCTAGATTGATCTATGGGCTATAGTTTTCCATCCTCTGATATAGATTGAAAGATATTTTAAGAATTCTTTTCCTTTCAAAATTCTAAATACAAAGAGAGCTCTAGTCTAGAAAATTCTCATTTCAGCCTCATTTATATTAGCAAAATGTTGGCACCACTTGAATGTTCATCAATAGGACAATTGATTGATTTTTGTAGTTCTGCTCACTGAAATATTGTGTAGGTATTAGAGTGCTCTTTGTTAATGATTCATAACAATATGAACGAATGCTTGTTAGAAAGTTACATGGGAAATTATAATTATTCATAGCAATGATAATAATAATTCATAACATCTAAGCACGTTGCATATGTCATATCACTTAACCCACTAAACAAACCTATAAAATAGCCTTTTTATTGAAGCCACTTTCCTGATGCAGACGCTGATGGTAATAAAAGTTATTTATATCAAAATTATACTTCTAGTATGTGTCAGAAGTGGGATTTGAACACCAGTCTGCTTAACTGCAGAAAGCAAAAATGAAAGCACTAATACAAATTCCAAATGAAGCTGTTGAGAAAACCAAGAGAGAATATACACAAGTATTGATATTGATTGTTTTGTGCAGTAGCTGATAGATATGAATATTTCTCAATGTGTTCAATATTTTCTCTAATGGGGAGGTATCGTTTTCATAATGATGAAACAACACTGGTTATTTTATGAGAAAGGCAAGGAGGGCAGAGTGCTAGGTGTGATGATGAGGGAAGAAGGATCAAGGTGGGGGAAGCTAGAGATTCCACTGGGGATGCCCTCACCTTCTTGGTCGTGGTCTTGTTTGTGAAAAACACATGGCCCTGTCTTCCTTCCTTCTGTCTGCTCCAGGTGGTGTTTCTAGTGTGTGTCTCGTTGGACTGTTGGCCCACTGAGATGCTGTTCTTGGGTTGACCTGGCCGATCCCTAACTGTCTTTCTCTCTCTCTCCTCTCTCTCCCTCTCTCTGCTCTCTCTTCCCCTCCTTCGTCCACCTACCTGTCCCATTGTACAGCCGACAAGGTAAACGATGACTTCTACTCCAAGCGACGGCACCTGGCTGAGCTGGCTGCCAAGGGGAACTTACCTCTGCATCCTGTAAGAGTGGAGGATGAGCCACGGGCTTTCAGCCCTGAGCACGGCCCTACCAAGCAGAATGGACAGAAGTCTCGCACCAACAAGACGCCCCCCACCCCCTGGCCTACAACTCCACTGCCAACTTTAAGAGCTGGGACCCCAAGGATCAGTCCCTCCGGCGGCAACAGGCTTATGGGAATAAGGGCAAGCTTGGCACGGCTGAGTCAGGCTCCAGCGACCCCTTGGGAACTCGCACCCCGCACTACCCACCCCCACAGCCATACTTCATCACCAACAGCAAAACGGAAGTGACTGTCTGAGCTGTCACCACAAGGGACATCCTGGAGACCACACTCAGCTGAGAGAGGCAAAAATTACCCCAGCCCATGTCTTCCCTGTCCCCCACCAGCACACCCACCTACACACTCACCCTCCACACCAACTGATGATAAACCTCCTGGTGACATGGAATCATGCTTTTCCTGCATCCTGCCTAATGTGTGTCAGCGGGCAGCTGAGCAAGACTGGAGTGTGGATGGTCCACAGTACAGCCAAGGGGTAACTGAGACACCCTCTTTCAACTTCAGGGCTGAGGTGGCCAACTCACACGCCCAAACCATGGGGCTGATTTTTTTCTTTTCCTCCTAACTTGAAACTGAAATCCATGATGGGGAAAAAGAAAAGGTAGCACAATTTAGAGAAATTGTCCAGTTGAGCACATATACCATTTACCACGTGTTGTCTGTTTCTGGGTGAAAAATGAGAAAAGGGTGGAAAAGGTGGGGTAGAGAAAAGGGGTCATGTGTGCCCATGATAAGCATTTCCTAATCCCAGGAAGTAGTGATATGGACACAGAACTTTGCTGAGCATGAGGTAGTAACTGGACCCCACCACCACCACAATGCTTTTAGTACTTTTCATATCATCAAGGTTGGAAGCAAAAACAACATACACTCAAACTCACAAAAAATAAACAGACCCTGAACCCACCTACAGTGATGGGAAAGAGAGGACATTTTTAGACAACTCCCATAAAGACCGTGGAAATGGGTGAGGTAGGCTTGTATGGCAGGAAGAGTGTCCAGAGAGTCTTCAATAACTATTTTTTAAAAAAGAAAAATACAGTAGAATTTCACTACCACACAGACAAGAACAGAAAAGTAATTTTTGTCCAACATTTTCAGGACCTAGGAAATCAACAACGTCATCAAGAACAAGCAAAATTCACAGTTGAGATGTCAGTGAGAGGCCAGAAGGGGACACGGAGCCTGTGACTTCTGGCATTGCCCCCTAGCCTCTGAAACAAGAAACAGACACAAAACCCAGCCCTCTGTTAACTGTCTATCCCTGACTCCCTTCCCTTTCAGCCTGTTGCTGCCGCCGCCGCTGCCAAATTTCAACTGCTTTGGACTGAAAATGTCATAAGCGTGGGTGGTGCCTTCAATGTGTCACTGTTGAATGACAGTCTTGTTTCTCAAGTGCAGCCTGTGTGCTCTTACTTCCCTCCCTCCTGTCTTTCTGCAGTACTAGAAGTTGTTTCCATCCTCCTTTTGTTGGTGAGCCCACCCCATCACACACTCTGAGGGGGCTGTTGCAACTTGCAAAGACCAAGACCACCTTACCACCCACACCCTCAAAACTCCACGAGTCCCATGACCTTTTAGCTCCCCAAGCATTTCTGGGTCCCATCATTCCCACTGTCCCTCCAAACCACCTCCCCAGATACTGTAGTACATTCATCCTCCATTCATGATCCCCCAAGGTGGGTGTTCAGATTGGTTCTCATAGCTAAAGGATGTCCCAACAAAGACAGTTTTCCGACTAGTTTGATTTGTTTGGTGGTGGTGGTTTAGTCATTAAGTTACATCCGACTCTTGCCACCCCATGGACTGTAGCCTGCCAGGTTACTCCATCCATGGATTTTCCCAGGCAAGAGTATGAAGTGGGTTGCCATTTCTTTCTCCAGGAGCTCTTCCCCACCCAGGGATCAAACTTGCATTTCCTGCATTGGCAGGCAGATTCGCTACCACTGAACCATGAAGGAAGCTGATTTGTTTAGTGGAAGTCCAAAGAGGGAACTGACAGAAAAGAGATTTGCATTTAAGGTGAGAAGTTTTCAATCTGTCCCTCAAGGGTCTGGCTAATTAACAGGAGCCTTGGAGAGACCCCGAGGTCTTTTGTTGTCAGAAGTTAAATGTGGTCTGGTCCAAGATCCTTCCTGGAATGCTGGACTTCAGCATTCTGCCTCCTCATCTTTGCACTCTGATGTCATGGGATCAGGAAAATCAGCTGTTTACTCCTTAGTCCCGGCTGATCTGGGGATGTGCACCATGCATTTCATCCCTCTGGGCTTTAGTCTTCCATTTGCTACGTGGGGAATTGGGGAGAGATCAAGATTTTCAAGCTTTCTGAAAATGAAAATGAAAAAATGAATTCGTGCCCAGAAGACCTCCTGTTGGATCCCTGTGCAGACCGAGGCTCTGTGCTAGACAGAAGCAGGGATGGGGGTTTCAGTGCTTGTTTTCTCAGCCTCTTGGCTGAAATCCCAGTGCTCCTCACTGTAGAGTGAACACCATGGGGCTTGGTCAATGTCTCGTTGATGTTAGTTATCTGTGTACTTGCAACACACTTTTGGTATGTCCGTGTGTTCCTGTCACAATACTTGTACCTAGATTGACGTGCTTTTTGTAACACTTTAATGACCACGTTAACAGCATTGTCATCCACCTAAAAAGAAACAGCCAGAAAACAGCACTGATACTTAAGATGAAAAGAGATCAGCGTTTGTTAAACATGTACACAACAACCATCAGCATTAAATACACAGAACTCCAAGACATTTCTGACAAAGGAAGGCCTCAGGCTCATGTCTTTCCAAGTGGGAATGGAAGGAAAGGCATAGTTATTTATAATATGAGGGCCATTTTTCATGCATATGGTATTTTCTATGTCTTATGGGTTTTCATTATTAGTGTTCTAACTTCAATAAATAAGTTATTTGAAGTCAGATTTAGAGAATATTAGACCTTCCCTTATAATCTTCAGTGACATTTATTTAGTATATGGCTCTATGTGTCCTGAGTCTAGTGGCTTTGAATTAAGAATGTATAAAAAGTCTGGTGTTAGAGTCAGTGGAGCAGGAAGTGTTATTTGCTACCATTACCCTGGAGACCTGCTTAATTTCAGTGATAAACTGGTGCATTTTAAATACATTTACCTTCTGAAAGGAAAACTTCCTGCCAGTATCATAAATAGAAAACCAGTATTCCTCAGTGGCAGCCATCCTAAACAGGAAATAAGTGTAAAATTATCACGTTCTAATTGTAGACTATTGCCCATGGAAGGGTTTAAGCCTGGCCTTTGCTGCCCCGTTTTCTTCCTTCTTTCCCTCCTCTCTTTCTCTCCCCTTTTCCTTATTGTTAATAAGGAACTCCATGGACCATAGCCCGCCAGGCTCCTCTGTCTGTGGGATTTCCCAGGCAAGCATACTGAAGTGGGTTGCCATTTCCTTCTGCAAGGGATCTTCCTGATCCAGGGATCGAACCCGCTTTTCCTGCTAGCAAGCAGACTCTTTACCACTGAACTATCAGGGAGGCCTTTTTCTTTGTTAAAAACAGATTAGCAGACATTCAAGAGTTGCTGAAGATATTCCAGCCCCCAGTGGAGACTTTCTCTTTGAAGTAATCAAAGGGACTGACGAAAGTGAAAAGGGAATCATTTCCCACGTGACAATGTTAATTAGTGCCCTATGCATGTACTACTTAAATTTGTCTTGCATTTGCTAGTGGTCCACAGAACATACTTCAGGAAATACAGGATTGGCTTATTTGGTGAGATTTCCATCAGCTCAAAAGTTCTCTCCTTCTAGTCTCCCATTGAGCTGGTTTCTGCTCCCTGCCCTCATTCCCTTTCGTGTGACCTTTACCCCAGCCCTGATTAAGGACCTTTCTTGGTCTCTGAATCTACAGGATGTAATCTTCATGTTCCTTCTCTTCCAAGTAAACTGCCTCCAGTGAATTTTGTTAGTTGGGAGTCTGCAGCTATTATTTTGGCAGTGAAGTTGAAGCATGGTCCGTAAGAAGTAGCAGTGGTGAGAATCCAAGAACAGTAATGGGTTGGCCAAAATTTTCCTTTGGGTTTTTCCGTGAGGTGTTACGAACTTTGTGGCAAGCCCAATACTTAACCTCGTTAACCTTCCTCTTGGCTTTGGGAGCTGAACTCATATGGGGGAATGAGGAAGTTTCAACAGGAAGTTTGTGTTTTGGCTTCTTCTAGGGAGAGTGGACAGACCTTTTGATACTGAAAGATTACCCTGAAGGATGACCTGTAGAACTGTGATGGCCATGTATCAGCAAGGATCCTCTAGCTAGAATGGGGAGACTTAACAGGAACCAGAATAAAGCAGGGAGACTACCTTCTCATCCCACGCCCTGACACTTGCCTCTGTGCACTCCTAGCTATTGCCCCACTTCCGACCCAGTGGGACCAGAATCTGACTTCTCTTTGCCCTCCCAGAATATCTCATCCTTCATCTGCCTTGGGCTCCACCTGGCATCCCCATCTAACTCTCCCCAGGTTTTTTTTTGTGTGTGTGTAAATGGAGCATATTTTATGTGCAAATATTTTAGTAACTGTATGTTCTGCAAGTAAACCTGTGTTAATACTTGTCAACAACTGCAGAGTTTATGATACCAATAATACTTCCTACAATGATGAAAAAAACATTTGTTTGTTTTCTAAGAATGTTTATTTGTAAACATATGTATTCACTATATTAATATGAATTTCTTACCTGGCAATAAAATTGATTATATGTGATGCTGTTGGGGTTGCCATGTATCTTTCTAGGGCCCTACATCCTGATTTGAGTTTTCACCAATGAGCAGCAGTATTGAGAGCTAAATGTTTAAATATATGGGAAATCATTACAGGTAAAAAGAAAATTTTAATTAACTGCGACAAATTTTCTGGGAGCGTTTGAAAGGTTTTGGGGAAGAGTCTGTCCTGTCTCTTAGTTCCCTTCCTGCCTTGAAATGTATAACACAGATCAATCTCTCTTATCATCACTAAATCTGTTCTTCACGGTCAGGAATCTTGCTGAGATTTGCTCTTTTGTTGTTACCAATGACTAGGTTTGTAAAAGACACAAATATTGAAAAAGTTTGGGAGACTGGATTCTTCTGCTATTTACTGAATTTCGTTTCCTGCCTGGCTTCCAATAGCATTAAGTTTGAATGCTCAGGTAGAAATGTGCCTTAATGTGGCTCTACAAGGTAGGGATTCTGAGAGAAGGATTTGGTGCAACTGGTCTGAGATGTGAAGGGAACACTGGTAAGGGGTGAGGAGGTGAAAGAAACATGGGAAGGAAACTAGCCCATACAGGATGTTCGATCATGTCAGCTACTGCTCTGAGTGACCAGAGTTTAGTGCTTCAGGGAAACCGGGAGAATTAGCCCAGCCAAGTAGGCATGGAGCTTGGGTGCTCACACACCAACTCCCACAGACATCATTTGAGCATTGCTTTCAAGGGGTGTTTATGCTCGCACAGTCCCAGGCCACTGTGTGCAAGGACAGAGAAAGCCCCCACACAGGGATGGTAGGGTGAGAAGGCTTAGACGAGAGAACAGAATGAGGCAGGGGACTCTCTTTTCTCCTCTCATGCATGTGTGCATGCTCAGTCGTGTCCCACTCTTTGTGGACCGTAGCCCACCAGGCTCCTCTGCCCATCCCACTCTTTGTGGCCCCATGGACCGTAGCCCACCAGGCTCCTCTGCCCATGGGATTTTCCCTGAAAAGAATACTGGAGTGTGTTGCCTTTTCCTCCTCCAGGGGATCTTCCCGACCCAGGAGTCTCCTGTGGCTCCCACGTGGGCAGGTGAATTTCATTACCAATGAGCCACCTGGAAAGCCCTTCCCCACCCACGCCCTGACACTAATGGGAAGTCTTAAAGACACAGGGATGGGGGGCGGGGGGCTCACAGGAGCTGTTCATACCCAGATGTCTAGAGTCTCCTGGGAATGAAGCTTCCACCTTCTGGATACTTGGAGAAGTTGTCCATAAGGATTGTGGACCCCAAACTGCAGTCAGAGTGAGGGTCCTCATTCTGGGATCTGGGATCCTTCACTGGTCATGGGCCACTTGGTATCTCGCAGAGCAGATGTTGTGGCTTTCTCTCTGAGACATAGCTGTGGTCATCAGAGAAGCCTGGGTGGCAGCGGATGCTTTTCCAGTACTCTGGAGCTGTTCAGATCCGTGGAGGGGACTGGACAGCACTCCCGTTGCCCAGAGATGCTGTCTTAGGACAGAGATTCATACCTCTGTGGGCGGTGGGAGGCAGTGACAGACTCTTCCGTGAGTGAATCTTGGTTACAAAACACAGACGATAACAACCACCCCCACCTTATAAATTATATTTGTAGAGCTCTCAGGATGTGCCACTGCTGAAGACTAGATGGGACTGTCATACTGGGCCCTCACAACTGCATAAGGTAGGCACTATTAGCTTTGGAGGTGAGAGATTTATCTAAAAATTGAGTTGTTGTTTAGTCACTAAGGGGAGCCCAACTCTTTTGTGACTCCATGGACTGCAACCCACCAGGTTCCTCGGTCCATGGGATTTTCCAGGCAAGAACACTAGAGTGGATTGCCATTTCTTTCTCCAGGGAATCTTCCCAGCCCAGGGATCCAACCCACGTCTCCTGCATTGGCAGGTTGATTCTTTACCACTGAGCCATCAGGAAACCCAAAACTCGAGTAATTTTGTGAAAGCCATTCAATTATTAAGTAGTAGAACTGGAATTCGAACTCCAGACTTCATGCTTTAACTCCTACACAGTAGTGCTCATTTGCATGAAGCTGTGAGTCAGCGGGGGAAACTTGATAAAGATAATGATTTCCAAACTCTGTCAGTCTGAATGGGGCCCTGGATTCAGTGTTTGTAAGAGACATTGCCTCTTCATAGTGTAGTGACGACTGGACCACTCCCAAGATGCATTTGTATGATGCCAGTTTCCTGATCATCCAATATCTGTAGGCTCATCCTGTGGACCCTGGGATGCAGGAGGAAATGGAATGAAGATGTGTGCTTCCAAAGAGAGGGACCTTTCACCCTTCAGTTTCATGTCCAATTTTGGAAGGTCGTGTTCTCTAATGGACAGAGGACTGACTCTTGAAGAGCTGATTGCTGGTATTGATTCCAGTACTAGTTTGCCATGTGCTCTGAGCCCTGAAAATAGCCCACTTGAGACTCTATTTCTTCATCCCAAGAAGGAAGAAGCTGGGATGGATCATCTCCAATTCTGCTGTCTCACTCAACTGAATGGTCTTCCTCCCCATCACTGTGTCATTTGGTATCATTAGGAGCATTGACTTCCTTCTTACTTCCAAAGTTTGCTCCTAGATAAACAAGATTTTGCTGGGTGTAATAACAATCACTATGGTAATGACTTTTGTGCACTGAACACTTACCTAGCTCTATGCTAAGGTCTTTTCATTGCTCTAACAGTTATGTGGGGCTTCCCAGGTGGTGCAGTGATAAAGAATCTGCCCACCAGTGCAGGGAGACACTAGAGATGTAGATTTGATCCCTGGGTTGAGAAGATTCTGGAGTAGGAAATGGCAACCCACTCCATACTATGGACAGAGGAGCCTGATGGGCTACAGTCTATGGGGTTGCAAAGAGTCAGACATGACTGAGTGTGCACACACACACACATACACACACACACATCAGCTATGTGCTATGGTGGAGGTTCTCACTTTTTATGAGTCATGGACCCCTTTGATGGTCTGGTGATACCTACAGTCCTTTCTTAAAACAATGGTTTTTAAATGCATAGAACAAAATGCGCAGGATTACAAAATAAACCTATCATGTTGAAATAACACTGATGAAAATATTTTAAAATCCACATGTCATATAGTAATATATTCAGCTTTTAACTCATGCTTTCAATAATAAGACCTAATGACAAGTTTCAATATGCACTAAGCATAATCCTTTGAGCTCTCTGCTACCCCTGCAATTTGATGTGACAGTATCTGTTCTTCTGTTGGTGACATCATCACCAATTGAGGGACATACTACATTTCAATGATAGACTAGTGAACTGAACATAAAGAAGTCATTTTGTACCATCCAAGTTCCCAGACCCACTAAATTCTATCCATAGATCCCCTCGATGGTCTGCAGGTCTGGGTTAAGCTCTCATGGATTCATGGGACTTGGAACTACTTACCTATTTTCTCCATACTTCTGTTTTCTCATCTTTTAAGCATAAAACAATTAGAGTATATTTATTAATGGCTGTTATGAGAAATAAAACAATAGATTAAAAGGCATTGATTAACTCAGTAAACACTTGAGTTGGCTTCCCTTATCATGATTATTATTTCAGTGAACCCTCATGATAACCCTAGGAAATAGCATTTTATTATTCACCACTCCCAGAGGAAACACGCTCAGAGAGATTGCATGCTGTGTGCTCAGCTGCTCAGTCATGTCTAACTCTTTGCAACCCCATGGACTGTAGCCCACCAGGCTCCTCTATCCATGGAATTCTCCAGGCAAGAATACTGGAGTGGGTTGTCATTTCCTACTCCAGGGGATCTTTCCAACCCAGGATCAAACCTGTGTCTCTTGAGTCTCCTGCATTGGCAGGTGAATTCACTAGCAAGCCCTGGGAAGCCCCTCAGAGAGATTACATTTGCACAAAGTCACACAGCAAGTCAGTACCAGGGCTGAATGAGATCCACATCTTTGTGATGGAAACTCAAGTTCTTGACCACATACCACGGGGTATACTTTTTTCTTTTTTGCAATTAAATGTCCTCACTACTCCCTGGAATGAGGCCAGTCAGACCCTGGGGTGTCTCCCAGTGAAGTTTCCAGTGTTTCTCCCTCCCCAAGGAAAATGACAAGTTTCAGAAATTCAGGAAGCTTTTGTCAGATTTGTTTGAGGACCATTTATTTAAAGGCATATTGGAGACAGTTTCTGATCATGTCCTCCCATTCAAAATAAGCTCTCCCGAGCTCCAGTGCTTAGCAGATTCCAATTACAGGGACCTCACTGTCCTGGAAATTTTCAGGTTCTTTGATTTAAAAACTCAATCCCTTTATAAATATATTTATCACCTAAACCTGAAATAAGTATGTCCTATCAATTCAGACATTCTCAGTCTTGAAAGATATAACAATCATCATAGTGATAATAATAGCAACAATTCCTTCTGGTATCACTTCTGGTAACAATTCCTTCTGGTTTAGGCACTGCACATGCATTGCCTTGTTCCCTCCTTTCAACAGTCCTCTGAGGAAGAGGCATTGATCCCCTTTTCGAGATGAAGAAAACTGAGGCTCAGAGAGGTGGAATGACTCATGCAAGATCTTACATGAACGGCAGAGTTGAAATCGAAACCCAGATTTTTATGATTCCAAAGCCGATGTTATCACAGCAATCCACATTCCTGCATGATCCATATCTGTGCTACCTACCTTTGGGATAAATAATTGGGGACTCTAATGCAAACTAAAATTGTTCCAAGGGGACACAGTTAGGTCTGGGGGAAAACAGACTCCTCTGGGTCAGGCATTATCCACTGGTTAATATTCACTCTATGAGTTGTCACTGAGCTAGAGGCATTGAATTTGGCCTGATGCTGCCTCAGTTGATGACTCTGTCCTTCATGTCCTGACAAAACAGACTTGATCTTCAGAATGCCTTAGGGTCTGTGAGGTGGAAAGAAAACAGGGCCAGAAGGGGCAAGCAGATCAGAAACTAGGAATTTTAACTTAGTATGCCTTCATTTTGAATGACCTTGCAAAAGTCACTTCCCATCTCTAGGAGCAATCTTTTGGATAAGAGTAGGACCTCTGAAGTTCAAGGATCCACGTCTGAATCCAAGTGGGCATAATAATAGCATCTGTCATAGAGTTATTATGAGAATGAAATGAGGCAATTTAGATAAAGCTCTGAGCACAGCTCACAGGTAATGTTTTCAGTATTTTAAAACCTCATTCAGAAATTATCATATACCCAGGCTCTGCAGAAGGGATTAGAAGAAATATCACACTTCTTTACTTTGGGTGAGACATATCTGAACCTCACTGGGTGCTTTTTCCTCCAGTTCTTTGGCTGTTGGTGATGCCATGAGCATGGCAATGAGCTGATTTTACTGCAGACCCAATTAGATATAATTATGATGAATCTAAAAATGGGAAAGAAAATAAATTTTTATTCAATGTGGTTTTTTTAGTAGAAGGAACTTTTGAGATCTAGAGGTCTACAGGGGATAAGTCATAATGAAAGAGATCTATGGTAGTAAACATGGTTGTGAGCTCCTGGATTTAGAGTCATTATCAATTGCAGCTCAGTTGCTCAGTCGTGTACAATTCTTTGCAACCCCATGGACTAGGGCCCACCACGCTCCTCTGTCCATGGAATTTTCCAGCCGAGAATACTAGAGTGGGTTGCCAGTTTCTTCTCCGGAGAATCTTCCCAACTCAGGGATCAAACCCATCAATTGCAGCACAACTATGCAATTGCTCCAAAATTTAGCTTTAAAAACAGCACACATTTGTTGTCCAGAGTCAAGAATCTGAGCACGGCTTAGTGACATCCCATGAGTCTGCAGTTAATGTTTCAGCCAAGTTTAAAGTCTCATCTGAAGCCTCGTGAGGGGAGTGATCTGCTTGTAAGCTCAGTTCCTCTAGAATTGTTGGACTGAGGGCTCTGTTCAATAAATGTTCCTGTTACCATCACCACAACCACCACCATCATCTTTTCTTTTTACCATTTATTTTTATGTGTTTATTTACTTGGAAACACCATGGTAGAGAATCTGCCTGAAATATGGAAGACCCAGATTCGATGCCTGGGTTGGGAAGATCCCCTGGAGAAGGGCATGGCAACCCACTGTAGTATTTTTCCCTGGAGAAGTCCATGGACAGAGGAGCCCGGTGAGCTGTAGTCCACAAAGTCACTAATAGTCGGATATGACTGAGCGACTAGCACTTCCACTTTCACCAGGTCTTAGCTGTGGCATGTTGGGTCCTTTAGCTGTGGCATGTGGGATCCAGTTCTTCCCTCCAGAGATTGAATCAGGGTCCCCCACATTGCGAGTGTGGAGTCCCAGCCACTGGACCACCAGGGTGGCCCCCATCATCATCATCGTAATTAACTAAACGTCTACTCTGTGCTAAGAAACTTGCACACCTCTCGAATCCACCCGGCAACCAGTATTAGCAGTTCCATTTCATAGATAAGGAAATTGAGAAGTTAAATGACTTATTTGAGGTCACAGAGCAAGTGCTGGTGTCCTACTTGAAGCCTCGTTTATGTTGTCTGGTTCCACCATTTCTAGCATCTCACTTAGCCCTCTCAAAGTTTCTGGTAGGTTCTGGACCCAGTTGTGGAGATAAAGCCTTTGTAGGAGAATTATCTACATAGTCAGCTTGGCATCTCACTTATTTTCTTGTCAGATTTCCAGTCTGAGCTTGTGCTGTGTTGCGCAGTTCAAAGAAAGCATTTCACATCAAGAAATGTCATGGTTGCTAGAAATAATTTTGTCACATCCTCTTGAAATTTTCCTCTTTGCAAGTTCAGAGGTTTCAGTTAGATTCAGATCTTATAATGCCTGTCTTTAAAAAGCACAGCTCATTTTTAAAAATCTCAGCGTCCAAAGAGAACAATTCATTGTCTTTGTTTTAAAAGGGACAAAGTGGGAAGATTTTAGAGAGGCAATTTGTGATGTGCAGGTGCCTTATTTTCTGGTAATTGGAAGCTGTTTTTGATGCTCTAATTTCATTTTTGTGTCTCATTGTCCACTTATCAAAGTCAGTTGAGCTGAGTGTACAAGAATTCTATAGGTTGGGTGTCACTGGGGTCCCCACATTCCAGGGTGCCAAAAGTTAACACCATGTAGGTCTTAAAGCCTTCCCCCTGGGTCTCTTTATTTGCTGTGGGTATCTGTTTCATGGTTACTCAATGCTTTCTCAACTTGACTAAACAAAATTAAAGTGAAAATACAGAGACTTCTGAGAATTTCCCCAAAGTGTTCAGTGCTCAGTCATGGCTGACTCCTTCTGACCTCATGGATTGCAGTCCATCAGGCTCCTCTCTCCCTGGGATCTCCTAGGCAAGAATATGGGACTGGATTGCCATTTCCTTCTCCAGAGGATCTTCCTGACCCAGGGATCAAACCTGCATCTCCTGCACTGGAAGGCAGATTCTTTACCACTGAGCCACCTGCGAAGCCAGGGAAGAATTTGGTTCCTCTCACAGTACCTCATAGTCATCCAACAAAATACAAAATATCTACTATGTGCCAAGTGTTATACTAGTCCTTGAGGATACAAGGACCCTCTGCCACCATCCCATCCCTTAAAATACAAGGGAAGATGGAAGATGGACAAATGGAAAAGCAAGTACCATATAGAGAGACATCATGGGTAGAGGAAATCCTTGATGTCAGATAGCCTTGGGTTTAGGTTTCCTCCCTAGCACTTCAAGCCATTTGACCTGGGAGAAATGACTGAGCTTTTTCAGAGCCTAGGTTTTCTCATCCCTAGAATGGACACAATCATACCTACCTTGCAATATTGTTTGAACATCTGAGATAAGGTGTGTGAAACATTCAGTGATGGTGGATGCTCCAGAAATTGGAGGTGATACTAATACAAAACATTTGTTTATCATTGATTCCTACTCATGGGAGACCAGCTTGGTTTTTGCCTTTTGTTTATGTTAGGACCCCCAGAGACAGATCTCAAGACAAGGATTCATGTTCAAGCTTCAAGGGGATCCTGGGAGGAAGAAGAAGTCAAACAAGGATGCAATTTCAGGTAATGTCCCATGCAGGGTACTCCAATGTGTACCACTCTTCAGAATTTACACCTACCCCTGGCACAGAAACTGGGCTTTTCCTTCTTCCATTCTTACAGTTGGCAATCATTAGCCAAAGGGGTGACAACCTCAAGAACGCTGACTCACCGCATGTGAAGGGAAGTGGTACCAGCAGCCTCAGGTGGTGCTAGTGGGAAAGAACCTGCCTGCCAATGCTGAAGATGAAAGAAACACAGGTTTGATCCCGGGGTTGGGAAGATCCGCTGGAGGAGGAAATGGCAACTCACTCCAGTATGCTTGTTTGGAAAAATCCCATGGACAGAGTAGCCTTGCAGGCTACAGTCTATGGGGGTCGCAAAGAATCAGACATGACTGAGTGACGATCACACATGAGGAAATCTGGGTGAAACACCAACTTTTTCAGTTATACCTCCCTTTTCTGATTTCTGGAGGACATTAACCCTGACCCAACAGGAAGTTTGAAAGATTTATCTGTCCAAATTTGGCTAATGGGAATCATTGGGGCATAGCTTTGGGCTCAGCCTAATTCAAGAGAAAATCTCAGCCTATCTTTTTGCAGCTTATGGGGAACTGATTTAGCCTCTCTGACTTAAAAGTTTCTCATTTGTAAACAGAATAATGATATACTTGGTGTAATTTTGTTCTGGGCTGAGATGCCTTTATGTTTACTGATTTCTTTGGCAGTATGTCTACTGAGCAGTTGCTACATGTAGGCTTAGGGCTAAGCATTCAGTTCAGTTCAGTTCAGTTCAGTTCAGTCACTCAGTCATGTCCCACTCTTTGCGACCCCATGAATCGCAGCACGCCAGGCCTCCCTGTCCATCACCATCTCCCGGAGTTCACTCAGACTCACGTCCATTGAGTCAGTGATGCCATCTAGCCATCTCATCCTCAGTCATCCCCTTCTCCACTTGCCCCCTAATCCCTTCCAGCATCAGAGTCTTTTCCAGTGAGTCAACTCTTCTCATGAGGTGGCCAAAGTACTGGAGTTTCAGCTTTAGTATCATTCCTTCCAAAGAAATCCCAAGATTGATCTCCTTCAGAATGGACTGGTTGGATCTCCTTGCAGTCCCAGGGACTCGCAAGAGTCTTGGTATCCTGAAATGAATCCGACATAAGTACTGCCTCCCGAGACCTTGCCACTGAGTGGAGGAGGCAGACATATACGTTACAGATTCTGTCCTTCTTGTAAGCTCTCTCTCTCTCTCCATCTCCCTCTCATCGAGTCGAGTTCCCTATATTGTATGGTAGGTTCTCGTTAGTTATCAATTTTATACGTAGCATCAATAATGCATATACTATATAGAGTGAAGTAAGTCAGAAAAACAAATATGGTATGTTAATGCATATATATGGGAGCTAGAGAAATGGTAGTGATGAACCTGTTTGCAGGGCAGGAACAGAGATGCAGACGTAGAGAACAGACAGGGAAAGCAGAGGGTGAGAAGAATCTAAACAGTAGCATTGACATGTATACACTACCATGTGTAAAACAGATAGCTAGGGGAAGATGCTCTGTCACCCAGGGAGTTCAGCTTGGCACTCTGCGAGGGGTGGGGTGGGGATGGGGTGGGAGGGAGGCTCATGAAGGAGGGCTATATATACATATATATATATATACACTTCACAGCTAATTCACATGGTGCACTGAAGAAGCCGACACAACATTGTAAAGCAATTATCCTCCAATTAAATTTTTTAAAAAGTAGTGTATATAGGTCAATCCCAATCTCCCAATTCATCTAGTCCCCCACTTCCCCCCTTGATGTCCATACATTTGTTCTCTACAGCTGTGTCTCTATATCTGCTTTGCAAATGGGTTTATCTGTACCATTTTTCTAGATTCCATATATATGCATTAATGTTTTATTTTTGATGCTGTCCCTTCTCGCCTTCCTTCCGCCCCACTTCCTTCCTCCTTCACTTCCTCTCTACGGTTCTGTCTTGCATCCTCCTACCACACAGACCTAGTTCTTTCTTTCAACTGGACGGTATCCAACCTTCCGCCCTGTGAAGTTCCTCCCTCCCACTGTTATTTTCCAAGGCCCTTCTGAAGGTTGCAGAATCTGTGAAGTTCTGGAAGATTCAGTTCAAGCCAAACCCCCAGGTGTGACAGAGGGTTTCTTAGAGACAACAGAAAACCATCCAGAGTGTCAGTTAAAGCTTGAGCATGGGGAGGTTGGGAGGAGCAGTGAAAGAAATTAGCACCATAGTAGGCAGCCATGCGGACTGACAGAATACATGGCTCACTACTTTGGGAGGATGAGGGCTAGGAGTGGGGAGAGGGTCTGGACAAGAGGTGATTTTTCCCTCTGTTTTGCGGATGGGTGGCCTCCCAAGTGCCCTGGGGTAGGGATCGGGCAATCTGTAGTTTTGATTCTAGCACTGAGATTGATCTTGGATGTTGTTTTGCCTCATCCACATGATAGAGAGGCTCTGATCTTTAAGGTTTGCTCCAGTCCTCTTGGCCAGGAATTTCACTGTCAAAAATCTCTAATTCCTCCCTACACTGGGTCTGCATCCTGGAAAGGTACCCGTGAGGTGCTCCCAAAATAATAACCAGCTTTTTTTTTTTTTTTTTTTCATTCTTGGATTCTGGCGGATGAGTAGTTTTGGGCTTGAGAAAGGTCTCATGGAAACAGACTCTTGGCTGGAATCCAGGTACCATTTTCTTGTAACGTTTAGGGCAGCTGCTCTGGGAGGAAAGAAAAACTCTGGTGACTTGTATAAGACAGTATTCAGACTTGAATAGTTAGGGAGTTTGGGATGGACATGTACACACTACCATATTTAAAACAGATAACCAACAAAGTCCTACTGTAGAATACAGGGGACTCTGCTCAGTGTTACGTGATAGCCTGCATGGGAGGGAGTTTGGAGGAGAATGGATACATGTATATGTATGGCTGAGTCCCTTTGCTGTCCACCTGAAACTATCAAAACATTGTTAATCAACTCTAATACTCTAATGTGAGTTAAAAAGATGAAAAATTTAGCCTGAGGAAGTTTTAAAAAATTCAGTTGGTCTAGGGGCCCTGGAATCAGTGTTTTAAGAAACACACCAAGAATTCTTAGGTGAGTAATTGATGGACCACAGTTTGAGAATCACTTCTAGACACCTGGCCTTGGCTCTGCTCCCAAAGCTCCAGCTTAGTATAGAAGGCCTCTGAGCATCTCTCCTTGTCTGTACAACAGGGCTCTTCATCCCTGCCCTGTATTCTGCAGGATTTCTGTCAGGAACCGTTAAAATGGCAGATGGGAAAACTCTAAGAATCAAAGGTGATGGTCTTTGTGTGCGAGGTTTCACCAGCCCCAAGGTCCCACCTCTCTATTCTCAGAGACCAGGGAACTTCAGGCAAAGTATATTCATGTAAACACTTCAGCCCCTTGCTGTACTTGCTACATCAGATGCCTCTTAAGCCCCACCTAACTTCCTCTCGGTCATTTGGTTTTCCTTGAGCTGTGGCTGTAGAAACCAGTTGGCAGGTCTACCCAGAGAGCACGAATATCCTGCAAGCTCATATTTTCTGTCTCTGTGCCTTCCTGCCTTCATCCCGGGTAAGACAAGGCCGAAACCAGCCCAGCCACTCAGAAGCATGTGTGATTCTGCAAATGTGAGAATTCACACCCCATGGTCCAAAGCATGACCAGTGGGAGGCATGTTGGTGATATGTATCATGACCTTCTGTCTCTCAGGCAGACAATTCTGAGTACATTTTATCAGCTCCCCAGAGGTCCCAGTGGGCTAAAGCCCAGGTACTCAGTGGTTTTCAGGTCCAGGAAGCCCTCCGTGGTTGGCTTTTCTTCCTTCCCTGCTTCTTCTGCCCAGTCCCTCCTCCTTTTCCTTAGGATCACTTCCTGAAAGAACTACCTTGAAGCTTCTACTTTGTACCAATGTCATATTGTTGTTTAGTCACTAAGTCATGTTCGACTGTAGCCCCACCAGGCTCCTCTGTCCATGGGATTTCCCAAGCAAGAGTACATCCCTTCCCCAGGGGATGTTCCTGACCCAAGGATGGGAACTCCTTGGGACTACAACTCCTATTTGGCAGGTGGATTCTTTATACTGAGCCACCAGGGGCGCCCACATGTCATATGGCAAACCTCATATAAAAGGGTTCTCTAGAGCTGTTCTGCCAATTACAACCTTAATCCTGAACCTCTTATGCAAACCCACCTGGACAACCTAGAAGAAATGGACACATTTTTAGACACATACAGCCTACCAAAACTGAATCAAGAAAAACAAAGCATTTGAACAGACTAATCACTAGAAGTGAAAAGGAATGTGTAATTTAAAAAACTCCCCATTGGAACTGTATTCAATATCCTGTGATAAACTACAATGGAAAAGAATATAAAAAGAATGCATATATAAGTATAACTGAATCACTTTGCTGTATAGCAGTAATTAACACAACACTGTAAATTAGCAACACTTCACTTTAAAAAAAAAAAAAAAAACTCCCTGCAAATGAAAGTCCAGGACTGGGTGGCTTCACTGGGGAATTCTCCCCAATAGACAAAAAACTTATGCCAATCTTTCTCAAACTCTTTCAAGGATTGAAGAAGAGGGAACACTCCCAAAATCATTCTATGAAGCCATCATCACTCTGGTTCCAAAACTAGTCAAAGACACCACTAAAAAGAAAAATTACAGCTCAAACCCACCGGCTCACACCATTCTTTTATTTAGCCACTAAGTCGTGTCTGACTTTTGTGATGCCATGGACCGTATACCCTGTCAGGCTCCTCTGTCCGTGGGATTTCCCAGGCAAGAAGACTGGAGTGGGTTGCCATTTTCTTCTCCAGGTGACCTTCCAATCCAGGGGTCGAACTCACATCATGCTTCCTCCTATAACTTACTCAGTTATTTCGAGGACCCATCAGTACTTAAACTGGCAAGGAACTATATCCACTTGGGTATTCATTATCCTTGGACCAAGAGTATTATGAAACATCCCCATTAGGTCAAAAGGTGAGCACAGAAGAGAGATTTCATTTAATTTCTCCTAACACTCTCTAAGATTAAGAAGACAAAAATGAGATGCCATTGAAAGTTACTTTTGTCACTTTTTCAAAAATCCTCCCACTTCCTGTTTTCTCTTGGGAGATTGAAAAGTGTCTCCTCACATATTTCTCATTATCAGGACTTAATGAGAATTCTAATTAGGGCTACTGCACACTTTGGTGGCAGCTTTCAAAATGTGGCTCTGGCTTCTTATTTGTCAGGCAGCCAGTCCTTGCGTCATTGCCAAAGATGCCCTCCATCATAATAATCCTAATAGCTATCATTTATTGAAATGCAGGCAATTTGCATACATTAGCACCAGTCTTCACAAAAGTCATATGAGGTGGGAACTAGTCACCCTAATTTTAGAGGAGGAAAGTGAGGCTCAGGCTGGTGAAGTGATTGGCTTGAAGCCACACAGCTGGAGACAGGCAGACCAAGGACTCACTTCAGCTGAATTCTCTGGTCAGGAATTTTTTCTGTCCAGCCCTCACAGGGGTCTTGGGGAGAGACAACAAAACAATGAGACAACTCATCACCACTTCCAGAATGGCTATCCCGATCAGAATTGTGGTTATGAGTTATTATGTCTTCAGCCTTGGATTCTCAATCTCTCTGGGAACAGTGCTATCGTTTAGGGAATCCCAGGAGACTCTGAGACACCCCATTAGAAGGACAGTAATAGCAGATCCAAGAATAGACTGATTGCTTATTCATTATTCTCTTATTCCTGAACTTTTCCATCTATGGATCCGGGGACTGTCAGCAATTCCCATAGGGTTCTTTCCAGAAAGGGACCTCTTGGTCTGGCTAATCACTTCACCCAGAATGGAACAGAATCTTGGAGCAAATCCTACTGATGTGACTTTAGACTTCAGCTGTTTCTGGGGCTTGCCTGAGAATCCTCAGTGGACACCTTGGGGGCAAAGTGAGAGAAGCAAACTCTTGCAAAGGGAGGAACAGTCCCTTCCAGGTTTGTTAAGTGCCAGTCATCTTGTTGCACAGGTGTGCCCAGAGGCAACATGGTCCTGAGAGATCAGCAGACTAATACTGGGTAACAGAGGATCAGGTGTGAGCTGTTGTCTGCATAACAAAAGAGGATGCGCTCTGCTCCCTCTCCTCCCAGCCCGAGTCTCTATCATTTTGCTTTCTCTCTCTCTTTTTTTTAAAAATTGTATTTATTGATTTATTTTTGCACAGGGCTTTCTCTAGTTGCAGCGAGTGGGGGCTACTCTCCAGTTGCGATGCTTCCAGTTGTGCGGGCTTCTCATTGCAGTGGCTTCTCTTGTTGCAGAGCACAGGCTCTAGTCTCGTGGGCTTCAGTAACTGCGGCTCATGGAATTAGTTGCTCTGCAGTATGTGGGATCTTCCCAGACCAGGGCTCGATCCCATGTCGCCTGCTTTGGCAGGCAGATTCTTAACCACCGGACCACCATGGGAGTTTGCTTTCTCTCTTCTTTTTCTGTCTCCACTCACCCTCTCAGTGTCCACACACCTGTATACCTGACTGTACCAGCTCAGGAGCATTACTGACACCTGTTGAAACATCCGGCCCTCGCACTGCTTTCTCATCCTTTCTCTCCTCTGTTGTGCTTCTGCACCTTCCTGTATCACTCCCTCCACATAGTGTTTATCACTGCTGATCCTCTCCTTTAACCTGATTTTGCGTCTTTCCTTCCTTCTTTTCTCTTTCTTCCCTCCCTCCCTCCTTTCCTTCCTCCCTCTCTTCCTTCCTCCCCTTCCCTTCCTTTCTTTAAAATTCTCTTTCTGCCTAGTCTCTGTTTCTCTTCTCTGGCTCCTCTGTCTTTGGGAATCTCTCTGTCTCTGGGACTCTCTCTTCTCTGTCTCTCTGTTTCATTCTCTCTCTTTTTCACATACAAAGGATTCATTCTATCTCAAGAACAGTCCACATTAAACCATCACTACCATCTTCCATTCCTGCTTGTGTTGTCCCAAACCAGCACCATTCAAGTTCAAAGGACACAAGTTATGCCCATGTTTGTTGCTGCTGCTGCTGCTAAGTCACTTCAGTCGTGTCCGCCTCTGTGAGACCCCATAGACGGCAGCCCACCAGGCTCCCCCGTCCCTGGGATTCTCCAGGCAAGAACACTGGAGTGGGTTGCCATTTCCTTCTCCAATGCGTGAAAGTGAAAAGTGAAAGTGAAGTTGCTCAGTCATGTCTGACCCTCAGCGACCCCATGGACTGCAGCCCACCAGGCTCCTCCGCCCGTGGGATTTTCCAGGCAAGAGTACTGGAGTGGGGTGCCATTGCCTTCTCCACGCCCATGTTTGGCAGACTCCAAAGCTTGTGCTGTTAGAAGCTGCCTCAATCTCACTCTTCTTCACTTACCATGTCTAGTTAATTTCCAGTTCCTGCCAACCTAATACTTGAAATATTTCTCAAGCATGATCTCCACCTCTCCAACCTTCCTATAAATTAATTCATTCACCCTGTGCTACTTGAGTGCCTACTGATATCTGTAGTAGGTCCAGGACAAGTAACAAAATGATGAATAAAATGGGATCCAAGTCTACTTGGAATGGCACACCACTACTATCTTTGTATAAGTTTTTATGACTTCATGCCTGGGCTAATCAGTCAATTTTTTTCTAAGTCTGCTTTCCATACTGTAACTACATTACCTGTAGTTTTGCTTAAACTCTTTCACAGGGCCTCCTTATAGGATAAAGATAAGTCATGTGGCAGCCTCCATTGCCTGCCCTGAAATTTCCCCAGACTCATCCTTTCTCATTCTCTACCTTTTCATGTTCTAGGAAAATTAGGCTGTTGGTTCATGTCAAGGTATGGCAAAACAAATACAGTATTGTAATAAAGAATAAAGTATTTTAAAAAAAAGAATGAAAAGGAAAAGCCTAAAAAAAAAAAAAAGAAAAGGAAAAAGAAAATTAGGCTGTTAGAAGTTTCCCCATGAATTCACCATCCTGTTTCCTCCTGCCTGGCCTGGTTCTTTCCTCTGCCTGGAATGCCTCTCCTTCTACATCTGGTTAACTGTGCTCATTACTTAACACTCAGATCAGAATCTTTCCAACCCTCTCAGCCTGGATTAGATGCTCCTCCTCGTGGCCTGTAAATATGTATTACTGAAATTATAACACTGTCTCATAATCATCTACTTAGGTATCTTTCTGTTAGACCAGGAGCTCCTTAAAAATGGTTTTGTCTCTGAACTCCCATTGCCTTGGACAGGGTATTAAGCAAGGTGATGGATAAATACCCAAATGAATGAGTAAATGAAAAAAATGCTATTTTTACTATGTCTTGTTGCCTTTCTGATCATTGAGTAGTCCAGGGCTCATTGAGGACAGGGGACAGTTTGTGGTTTAAAAGACCTAGGGAAAAACCTTCCTTTGAGGGCAACAGGGGATATTTTAGATCCTTCTGAGCATCTGATGCAACCATTTCCCCCAGAAAACACACACACTATATATCTGATATAGCTATAGGGAATTCATGGGTTCTTTTTTATTGAAAATAATTTTAAATGTCTGTATCTCTTAAACTCATTAGTAAGAACTCTATCTCTAGAGATGGCGTCAGGAAACAAATGCTCTGTCAGAGAATCACTGTCCATTTAGAACATTTTGTAGGAGCGGAAATTGGATGAGAACTCTGTGTTTCTCTTTCTCCTGGGACATCACATTCTCTCTTAGATGAAGACTTTGGTCCTTGATGTGGGAACCTTTCTAAAAATGTTTTCTTTCTGTGTTGCTGCTGATATAACATGCTGTATTATCACCCTAGAGAGTGACTTGATTAATTCTTAGAGATATTGCATAGGGTAATTGAATGTAATTAGGCTGGTTGATGAAAGTGAAAGAGGAGAGTGAAAAAGTTGGCTTAAAGCTCAACATTCAGAAAACGAAGATCATGGCATCTGGCCCCATTACTTCATGGTAAATAGATGGGGAAACAGTGGAAATAGTGTCAGACTTTTTTTGGGGGCTCCAAAATCACTGCAGATGGTGATTGCAGCCATCATCATCATTTGATCATTCCTTTTGTAAAGCAAGAAGGTTGCTGGAATATGTCATTCCCTCCAGGTGCCATTTCCACAAATTTAAATATTGTGCTTCTGAGGAACAACCCATATGTCTTGGCAGATGTTACCACCTCTATATGCGTGTTCACCTGGAATCAAGCATTGCTTGTAAAAGCCCTTATCTTGACCTTTACAGTTGGACTGCTTGCTCTTGCCTTAATGTTTTAAGCTTCCTTCTGTGCTGCTTGAAGCTGATGAAATCTGAAGTCTGTCCATTATGTGCTATTTGTAGAAAATCTAGTTTAAACACTTAATTTTATTGGTGATTTAAACCTGTGTTTGCCATTTTCTTTGCAAAGGACTCTGAGATTTTGAAAGCAGCCCTCTGCAAATAAAAACATCATGACCAGACTGCTCAGCACACTCTGTGTCCACGCATAGCTTTGCAAATGAGGAAAAAATGTGCAATTTCTTAATTCTAAGTGGTTGGAATTTGACTAGAAAATTTTAGCAGCCCTGAGGCCATGTAACTTAGTCTTCCTGACACCATCTGCCAGCCTCTTCCCCAACCTGAGTGCTCTTCCCCTATGACCTCACAGGGAAACAGTAAAACTTTGATTACCTACAAGAGTCAGAGTTTAAAAGATTCTAAATAAATAAATTTTCTGGCTCATTAGGGAATCATCCAGTAGAAAAAGATTATTGGGCAGACTGCTTCTCGGTGCTGTCCCTGCCACTTATTAACTCTGCATCTTTGGTCAGGTTAACGTTCCAGGGTCTTCATTCCTCCAGCCAAGAAATGGGGACAGAAATGGAAATACTGCAAGATTACTTGGAGGATTAGAAATAAATTTACAAAGCATATGGCATATAATAGAGTCTCAATAAGAGTTGGTTCCCTCCTCTTCTACTTTTTTGCAAACAAAACTGAATTTTCCATCCTTTTCAGAAGTCTAGTGGTAACATGTGAAATGTTCTAAGATGGGGAAGTTGAAGGTGCTTGGGGAGTCCATGCTAAGTCTCTACAGTCGTGTCTGACTCTTTGTGACCCAAATGGACTGTAGCCCACCACGTTTCCAGGCAAGAATACTGGAGTGGGTTGCCATGCCCTTCCAGGGGATTGTCCCAACCCCGGGGTCAAACCCACATCTCTTCCGTCTCCTGCATTGGCAGGCGGGTTCTTCACTACAGGCGCCACCACCCCCTGAGAGGAGTCTAACCCAGCCTGGATTAGTTTACAGAGTACAGATGGAAATCTAATGATGATACTGATGATCATAACTTTGATGATGATGATGATGATGATGATAAGGACAGTGTTCACATTTTACACTGAGTAGTGGCATTAACAGACTTCACCAAGGCCACATAGCTGTTAAGTGTCAGAGTTCATTCAAAACTGAGGTTCTTCCTAATTTCAGAGGCCAAGACTCTCACCAGATTTCTCTAAGCTAACAGAGATTGAGGATTTACTCTGAAATGGTACAGGGATGAAATTTGGGTTTCTAGATCATGCACTTTGATAATGTCTATAATATGCTTTCTTATCATCCAAATGTACTATTTTCAACATTTTTATAAATTCATATAGGAAGAAGCTGGTGGGTTAGTGTCCCCTGTCTACTCAATGCCATGTGCTAAGGTCACATGATCATGAATTCTTTCTGTCACCTGGAATGGAGATAGGCTGGTGACCATGGCTTTCATGAGTTTGGGGTGACCGACAAAGAAAATTGTGAGATGGAAGTTGCATGCTGCTCAGTTGCTCAGTCATGTCTGACTCATTGTGACCTTTTGGGCTGTAACCTGCCAGGGTCCTCTGTTCATGGGATTTTTCAGGCAAGAATACTGGGATGGGCTGCCATTTCTTCCTCCAGGGGGTCTTCCCAACCCACAGATCAGACCCTCATCTCCTGCGTCTCCTGCATTGCAGGTGGATTCTTTACTGAGGAACCATCTGGAAAGCCCTAAGATGGAAGTTAGTGAGATTTAAACCTATCTGTAGTCAACTCTCTCAGGATGAGGTGTGAACATCCTCAAGATCAAAGCATCCCTTGCCTTGCCTCTAGGTTCTGCAGCTAAGGATGACAGTAGATGGGAGTTTGCTGGCAGGTGTAGCCCACAGGGATGTCACTGTGTAGCTTGAACTCAAGCAACATGACAACAGCTTTAAAGGTGGCAGGTAGATAACAGAGACATTAATTAAATCAACCTTCTCAGGTAAGATCCCTCTACAGTGACTCAGAAAGTGAAAAAGAGCCATGAGATCCCACTGAGGTTCAGGGTGAAAGGAAACCAACACCCCCACCACCCTCAAATGCCCTCAGACAATGTGGCAAAACAACAGGCTGTCAATCATCCAGGGAGGAAAACTGGTCCAAATGTTCTCAGAGCCATAAGAAAAAAATGGAGTTGATACTGGCTGTAGATTGATGTGGTGTGGCTTGAGCTCCTACACAGGTGAACACAGCCAGAACGTGTTGGTTTTCATGAAATACCATTAAAAGTCCAAATTCCTAATTCTGCAATCCACAACCTTCTGGTGAATTTCAGCCTCATGTCTCAGCTCCCTCCTTCCCTGATCACGCTAGTTTCCTTTAGCTCTCACAGCTCTCTGTCTATATTAGACCCAAAGCAGAAGTAAGATAGTCTCTGTCGTAGTTTTTAATGTATTTCCATGTGGAGGAAAGGGAGTGGACACACTGACTTCCTGAGGCCCAAGAGAATTCTCCTGTTCTATTCCATCCTATCCTTTTCCATCAACTCACTCAACAAATGTTCATCAAGCATAAGGATGCGTAAACTAAAGATACCTGGTCCCTTTTCTACAAAAGTGCAGAGTTTGATGTGGGAGATGGGAACCATTCCTTTCTAGGCAAAAGACAATCAAACAAAAGCAAGCAACTTTAGAGGATATTTTCTTTTAAAAGAATCGTTGCCAACATCCAGAGTGTTTTGGCCACCAATTCACAATGTAATCAGTTTTCTAAACTCTAATTCATCTCCATCTGCAGGCCTGGGTGGTGAGAATTTCTGTTCTTAAGACATGGGATTAGAAAAGAAAGATTCAGTTCTGCTCTCTAGACATCAGATTTTTTTTTTTTTTTGCATTGTCATGTTCAGAGGATGCTTTTTAAGATGTGTTAATTTTACATCAAAGCAATTTCATGCATGGAGTTAAAAATATCAATCAGTTTTATAAGGAAAATCAGAGGTCCTCTTTCCCTGTGTGTCCTGTTCTCCCTTCTTGAGTACCTTCTCAAAGGCAAAGGTTTTTAATGGTTAACTCTACATTTCTAAATATGCATGGTTTGCTATTTCTTGATTAATTTTCCCCAGGTATTATTTATTGCTTTCTCTCTTTGGGAAGATAAGGGTGTAGTTCTCTTATACTGGAGTGAGTTCTTCTCTTAATCTTAGACTAACATGAAGATTCTGTGATTCTTAGAGCATATAGTGCTTCTCAGAATCCCATACAGTCTGTTCCTACCTTGAGGCTTGTCCAGGCTAGAGAAAGAAAGAGAGACAGCTTTGGTGGGAGCAGTGTTGCCAGGCTGAAAGATACAATCTGCCTATTACTGATATGAAACATTTGTCTTGTATTAATATTAATGTGCTTTAATGTTCATAATGATCAACTTCTGCATCAGTTCAGTTCAGTTCAGTCACTCAGTTGTGTCCGACTCTTTGTGACCCCATGAATCGAAGCACGCCAGGCCTCCCTGTTCACCACCATCTCCCGGAGTTCACTCAGACTCATGTCCATCGAGTCCATGATGCCATCCAGTTGTCTCATCTTCGGTCGTCCCCTTATCCTCCTGCCCCTAATCCCTCCCAGTATCAGAGTTTTTTCCAATGAGTCAACTCTTGTGCATAAGTATATATTAAAGAAAAGACTCAATTTGCCTTTCTACAGGCACTAACTATTGCTGTTTTCCAGTTGGAATTTCTCTGGGAGGTCTTGGCCTCCAGGAAGTCAGGCCAGCCTTGCAAATGCTTTCCAAAGAAATTTTGGGAAGGAAAACTATTTCACTGGACGTCCAAGGACAGCTCTGAGGACCCTGCTGGATCCTTGCTCATACAGATGAGCAAGGACATCTATATGGCCCCTGTTATTATTGCCAACCAGGGTTCTTGGCCCTCCTTCATCAATAGAAATTAAGAGGCCAGAAAAGAAATTGAGGCAACGTTTTACTGGGGCCACTTCTGTAGCAGGGGTGGGGAGCAAGAAACAAGTAACAGGCTCCCTTGCTCACTTGCCGAGGAAGGGCAAACTGGTTCCTTATATGGAGTGAGGGTGGGGGCCAGTCCAGGGCTTCCCTGATGGCTGACTCGGTAAAGAATCTGCCTGCAGTGCAGGAGACCCAGGTACAATCCCTGGTTAGGAAGATCCCCTGAAGAAGGGAATGGCTACTCTCTCCAGTATACTTGCCTGAAGAATTCCATAGACAGAGGAGCCTGGGGGGCTTTACAGTCCATGAGGTCGCAAAGAGTCAGACAGGACTGAGTGACTAACACTTAACTTTCAGGGGCCAGTCCAGAGGTCAGCCTGGAGGGTGACTTAGGTGGTTTGCACACCCCTTTGGAGGTATCATGTGCAGGGGGCATGCATAACACCCTGTTTTTGCTCCTAACACCCTGCTTTTGCTCCCAGTTCTTCAAAAGTGGCAGTTGGGCTTTTGGTCTGTTTGTGTCTTATCCATGGTTTGCCCCACCTACACAGGCATGCAGATATTTTCAGTCCCTTATAGTTTCTTTGTATTTTGTTTATGGAGAAGGTGTTTGTCCAGGTGCAAGCACAACAGCAAAGGATCCCAGGATAGCCTAACTCAGTATAACTCAGTGAAGACAAGGATGAAAAACAGTCACTCTCAGGAATAAGACATTAATATGTGATAACAAGCCATGGGGGAGCTGAGGGATTATTTAGTACATACTGCTGGGAGAAATGTTGGTTAGCATTTTGGCACAAACTCAGGTTGATCCCTCCCATCAGATTTAACACTGGGAAAAAAAAAAAAAAGCCTTTCAGATAGAGTCAGAGCCTTAACATTTTTAGTAAAAACAAGCACCAGAACAAAGTAAAAGGGAACATTTATTGAGTTGCGGAGACAGAGAGGATATGGTTGGATGAAGTCACAAAATAAAAGATTGATGTATTTAATTACAGATTTTGAAAATCTTTGGTTTAAAAATTGTTAAAAGGAAGCAAAATGGGACAATATTCTAAGTGAAGCTGACAAACCCAGTCTTGATATTCTTAACATAAAAAGGCTTATAAAATTATTATGAAAATCACCAAGATGCTGCAAGCTAAAATAGACAGGAAAATAAAATCACAAAGAGGAAACAAAATGGCTTGAAAAACATATGGGAAAATGTTCAACCTTGCTAGTAATCAAAGAAATGCAAATTAAAATGGAGATACTATTTTCAGCTAGCAAATGTGTATGTAACCTTTCCAAAAAAACCAGCATACCCAAACTGATGGGGGTGTGGTAAAACTGATACTCGCAGGCACTGCTGGAGGCAATGTGAGTTCACGCAGTCCTTTTGGAAAGCAGTTTGGCAATGCATATCAAGATCCTTAAGAACACCCATGCTTCTTAATTCAACGATTCTACCTCCAAGGCAGCAATCCTAAATGCAGCCAAAGCTTCTTATATTAAAAAACTCCCTTGCAGTGTTGTTTACAGTAGTGAAAAAGAGAAGGCAATGGACAACAAGGAGATCAAAACAGTCAATCCCAAAGGAAATCAAACCTGAATATTCACTGGAAGGACTGATGCTGAAACTCCAATACTTAGGCCACCTGATGCAAAGAACTGACTCATTGGAAAAGGCCCTGATGCTGAGAAAGACTGAAGGCAGGAGGAGAAGGGGATGACAGAGGAAGAGATGGTTGGATGGCCTCATTGACTCAATGGACATGAATTTGAGCAAACTGTGGGAGATGGTGAAAGATAGGGAGCCTTGCGTGCTGCAGTCCATGAGGTCGCAGAGTTAGACATGACTTAGTAACTGAACAACAGCAAAGCTAAATGTATAACAGGAAGGGGAATACTTACATAAATGTTGGAATCCACTTGCTGGATTATTCTAGCTGTTAATAATGAGTCCAACCAACCTACATCTGTTCCGTACTTAACTTCCATGTGTCCCAGGGAATGCTGTTTACATTTCTGATCATGCTTCCTTATCATCTCTAAAATGGGCACCCTAGAGGGTGGTGGTGAGAATTTTAGCATAGTAGTTGGTCCATTAGACCAAGTGTGCTTTTCTTGTTTCTCAGCCTTTTATGACTTAGCAGCTAGCACTCTACTTCCAAGTGTTACAATAGATATTCCTGTGACTCAGGGATCCCTGTGTCCAGAGGATTTCACCAGGGTCAACTACAAACTGGCCCTTGCCATGGGCACTTGCCATCTGCTTCTATTAATACAAGGATTAAATCATGCGCTGCTGCCACTGTTGAACTTCGACACACCCTGAAGGGAGTTCAGGGTGGAGAACAGGAACGAGGCACTCTGTGTTCCAGGTCTTCAGATAGCTAGACATTTTCAGGAGCTGATCTTATGAGCCCAATCCTTGCATTTCCCCATATCTAGAAAAGCACCAAATCCCTTCATGGTGACATCAGCTCCTCATGACCAGTAGAAAACCTTTTGCAAAGGCAAGTGCTTGATTACATGAACTCCCCCTTCACCAAAATCACATATATTGACCTCTCCATCCCCCACCTCTCTGAAGCAGTTTCTCAGAGCTATCTGAGGTACTGTTTCCCAGGCTGCAGTCCTCATTTTGCCACAAATAACTCGCAACTCTCACATTGTGCTTTTTTTTTTTTTTTTAAAGTAGACACCAAGAAGCCATGCATAGAGAGAAAAGGAATTATAGTGCTTGGGATCCAGAGGAGATGCAGCTTCTACATGAATCTATGGGGGAGGGTGCTCAAGGACCCAAGATACTTCCCTCCCTCCCTCATTTTTCTACTGAAACTTTCCCAGTTCAGTTGTGACAGGTGTTTTGTGCTTCACATTGAGGGCAGGGGTAAGGGTTGTGGAGATGTTTAGAACATGGAGATGAATAAGCCATTCCTTATGTTCAATGAAAACTTTTCTCTTTGAGCATGCTTATCAGCACATAATGTTCTCCATGTTCAGGAGAGTGAGCCTCTCTCTGTAGTGTTCATTGTCTTATTTCCATCTTCAATGTCAGCATGTTTTCCTTTTTCCTATAGTGGGCACAGTTTCCTGTGATATTTTTTATTAATGAGATAACATGTCTTCATATCAATCCCGGAAACCTTTTAATAAAAGAAAGTCAACTTGCAGCTGGAATAAATCACAATTCTTGGAGAAAATCACCATTACTAGCTTTGTGACACATTCAGCAGGTATTTGATAAATACCTATTATGTGCCCCCTAGACACGTAATACCAGTTATACCTATATGTCTGTTATCAGCTCTGAGTATAGCTATTATGTGTCTGTGATGGGCAGATGTGGAAGTTAATACATGTTCTTGGTCCCCCACAGGAAATGATTGAGAGGTGAAAACATTCAGGTCAAGAAATAATTATGACAGATGTTAGGAGAGCCACATCAAAGTGCAAGAGAAGACTGTTCAGGAAAAAGTACCAAGATGTTTCAAAAGGTGATGAATTAGAGCTGATCTTTGAGAGGGTAGTAAGTCTATGAATGTTTGAAAGCAAAGCAAGGTAGGGGATGCTGTATCTTCTAGGGCATATAAGGAGGGCTTTGAAGGCAGAGAGCCTGGAATAAATCCTAGCTCAGTCAGTTACCAGCTGTGTCTACTGAAAATGCTAACCACTCTCCCTAAGCCTCCCTTTTCTCATATGTAAGATGGGAAAACCGATACACTAAGGGGCATATATAGCATGAGATCTTGCTCTTCTGTGTGTCCAGGGATGCTCAGATTTCTGGTGATCATAAATAGAAAGTACTTTTCATAAGCTGAAGACGTTTATGCTCAGCCAGCTCCCTGTGTTACCCATCAGGGTTCTTGGATTTCTTAATTAGTAGAAATTGATAAAAAGCCAAACAGGAAATTCAGGCAAGGTTTTATTGGGACTCCTGCTGCAGTATGAGGAATAGAAAACAAGTACCAGGTTCCTTGGCTCCCTCCCTGGGGGTGGTGGTGATGATGGAGCGATCTGGGTCCTTATATCGGATGAGGGTGGGGTTGGGCTGGAGGAGTGGCTTAGGTGGTCTGCCCACCTCCTTGGTGATGCTGTGTGCAGGGTACATGCACAGTACTCAGCTTTTGCTCCCAACACCCTACTTTTGTTCTGAACTCCTCAGAAGTGGCAGTTGGGTTTTTGGTCTTTTTGTATCTTGTCCATAATTTGCCTCATCTGCACAGTTCAGTTCAGTTCAGTCATTCAGTCATGTCTGACTCTTTGAGACCCCATGAATCACAGCACGCCAGGCCTCCCTGTCCATCACCAACTCCTAGAGTTCACTCAGACTCGCGTCCATTGAGTCCGTGATGCCATCCAGCCATCTCATCCTCTGTCGGCCCCTTCTCCTCCTGCCCCCAACCCCCTCCCAGCATCAGAGTCTTTTCCAATGAGTCAACTCTTCTCATGAGGTGGCCAAAGTACTGGAGTGTCAGCTTTAGCATCATCCCTTCCAAAGAAATCCCAGGGTTGATCTCCTTCAGAATGGACTGGTTGGATCTCCTTGCAGTCCAAGGGACTCTCAAGAGTCTTCTCCAACACCACAGCTCAAAAGCATCAATTCTTGGGCGCTCAGCCTTCTTCACAGTCCAACTCTCACATCCATACATGACCACAGGAAAAACCATAGCCTGATATTTAATATCCCTTACAGTTTCCTTGTATTTTGTTGCTCAGAGAGACATTTGTCCAAGTTGCAAGCACTGCAGCAAAGTGTCCCGGGTTCCAGACTGTCTCCCATGCCTTCCCCTCTCTGTCCTCTTAACAATGGGACTCTGCCACTTATATCCTTCTGTTACTGATTCACTGTGTGGTCTTGAAAAAATCACTTCCCTTCTCAAAACTTCAGTTTTCTCATCTATAATAGGAAGGTGGTAGGCACAATGGTCTCTGTCAGTTATAATGTTCTATTCATGTTTCAGATAGAGAAAACAGTACGTGCAGAGGTCCTGGGGTGATATATTTGAGGCAAATGGGTGAAGAGAAAGAATAAAGGAGGCAATGACTGAACTAAATCTGTAGAGGTCTGGGGGAGTCTGTGACTCAGTAGAGTTGCCCAAGGCCTTCCTGGTGGTTCAGATGGTAAAGAATCTGCCTGCAATGTGGGAGACCCAGTTTTGATCCCTGGGTCAGGAAGATCCTGTGGGAAAGGAACTGGAAACCCACTCTGGTATTCTTCCCTGGAGAATTCCATGGACAGAGGAGCCAGGCAGGGTAGGATCCGAGCAACTAACACTCACACACACACACAAACACGCACACACACAAGGCCACATATCTTGTAAATAGGGATGAGATTTGATCCCAGCTCCAAGCTACTATGAGTTGGATCATATAGAAGGCTGAGCACCAAAGAACTTATGCTTTCAAACTGTGGTGCTATAAAAGACTCTTGAGAGTCCCTTGGACTACAAGGAGATCAAACCAGTCCATCCTAAAGGAAATCAACCTTGAATATTCATTGGGAGGACTGATGTTGAAGTTGAAGCCCCAATATTTTGGCCACCTGATGCAAAGTACTGATTTATTGGACAAAACCCTGATCCTGGGAAAGACTGAGGGCAAAAGGAGAAGGGGGCAATAGAAGATGGTGGTTGGATAATAGCACTGACTCAGTTTGAGCAAACTCAGGGAGATAGTGAAGGACAGGGAAGCCTGGCATGCTGCAGTCCATCGGGTTGCAAAGAGTTAGATGCAATTTAGCCACTGAACAACAATAACAAAGTTACCAAAATCTATGTCTCTGCAATCAACTATGAAAGAGACTTGACCTCCAGAAAGCTTCCCTCACCCCACCTGAGCAGCAAAGTGGGCATTTGCCAAAAACTGGTTGGATGCAAGAATGTTGATATAAGACCCTGACAGGCTGACTTAATTATCCATCACTGTCCCTATTACAGAACATTCAAAGCCAGCTACATGAGGAGGAAGTGTTTGCTGGGCTCTGATAAAGGCTTCAACAGAGCAATGCCCTGCCTTGTTCAGTAGACCCCATCAAAATCCAACTGTTTATTTGATGAAAAATACAATTTGCCTTTAATTGACATTTCCCGCGCAATGGTGAGGGTCTGCAGGCTGCAGCCTGGCTGGGATGGGAGTAGGACTTTGTAATATTGGACTGATGTATCCTCAAGGCTCTGAGCTTCTGCAGACCTAACAGGGAGTGTATCAGGACACCATTGTTGGCTCTCCAGTGCACCCCCACCGAGTTTTGGAAAGAAGACCTTTTGTACCAGGCAAAGCAGACTTAGAAACAGAATGTACCTTCCTAATGACTCTCTCTTAGGAGACTGAGGAATGAGAGGAGAAAATGAGGGAGATAGAATGAGTCTTTGCCAGAATGTATTTACAACTAAATTGCATTTTAAAGGGAATATGGAAATCCTTACTCTGCAAAGAAGCCTGGTGGAGAGAAGCCAGCAGATTGTGGAAGAAAGTTAGAAAGTGACGCAGGCTTCAGAGGCAAGAAGTCTTGAGTTAAAGTGTTGATCTGCAATTATCAGCTGCATAACCCTGGCCAATTAACCTAGCTGGGAATCAATGTCTGAAAATAAGGATAATAATATACTTACACAATGGTGTGATTATGCAGGTTGTGACACAGCAGTGATACAGCAGTCACCGAATGTATTTTTTTTTTCTGCTTTATTAACCAAGAAACATGTATAATCAACAGGAAATGGGAGACGCAGAGTCTCTTGGAGTCATAAAAGTAGCCTCTAATTAGCAGTATAGTAGGTGGCAACTTGGAATCAACTGGAGTTTCCCTGAGAGAGAATTGGCTTTTGATCCATTGAAAGTAGTATCTCTAGAGAAAGGAGTAGGGTTTGGAGCTTCACTTGGGAAGTAGACAGGTGCTCCCATTCTGCAGGAAAGGGGACATATGTAAGATATTTGAATTATAAGGGTTTAAGAGGAAGCCACTGATCTCAGGTCTGGGGAGGAGAAATGGATGGGACTTTGGGGTTCTGTGGAGAGCAGGGTTATGTCCCAAATATGACACAAATGAAATTCTGTAATATAGAGCTCACCTTTGGCCAAGCTCAATTCAGAAGGAGTGAGATCAAGCAACCAAACTGGTGATCCAGGAACTGTAACATCAATGGCGGGGGGTGGGGGGGGGCAAACATCTGTTAGACTGTGTAGAATTCTCGTGGTCCACAGACTCATCTGGAAAGCTCTGAAAACCAATATGCATCTCTACCCCAGGTCTATTAAATCAAAATCATCATGCAGATCCAGGCTTGAAAACCACAGCTGTAGACCAGTTTTAAAAAGCATTAGAAGCTCCAGTACTTTGGCCACCTCATGAGAAGAGCTGACTCATTGGAAAAGACTCTGATGCTGGGAGGGATTGGGGGCAGGAGGAGAAGGGGACGACAGAGGATGAGATGGCTGGATGGCATCACAGACTCGATGGACGTGAGTCTGAGTGAACTCCAAGAGATGGTGGTGAACTGGGAGGCCTGGCGTGCTGTGATTCATGGGGTCGCAAAGAGTCGGACACGACTGAACGACTGAACTGAACTGAACTGAACTGAACCTTTTTTATAGTTTATACAGTGATTATAATGGTGTTTGTGGTATAAATTCTTTAACTAGTGTAGGTGAAATTATTTCTCAATAAAAGTTGAGAAAATTAGACTCAAAAAAAAAGCATTGGATTGTTTTCAATTTGTAGCTTTTATAAGTCAAGGCTGTTATTTTGTCACCCTGCTTATTTGACTTATATGCAGAGTACATCATGCAAAATGCCGGGCAGGATGAATCACAAACTGGAATCAAGATTGCTGGAAGAAATATCAGCAACAACCTCAAATATGCAGATGATGCTACTTTAATGGCAGAAAGTGAAGAGGAACTGAAGAGCCTCTTGAGGAAAGTGAAAGAGGAGAGTGAAAAAGCTGGCTTAAAACTCAATATTCAATAAACAAAGATCATGGCATCAGGTCCTATCACTTCATGACAAACAGGTGGGGAAAATGTGGCAACAGTGTCAGATTTCATTTTCTTGGGCTTCAAAATCAATGTGGATGGTGAAATCAAAAGATGTTTGTTCCTTGGAAGAATCGCTGTGACAAATCTAGGCAGTGTACTAAAAAGCAGAGATATCCATTTACTAACAAAGGTTTGTATAGTCAAAGCTATGATTTTTCCAGTAGTCATGTATGGATGTGAGAGTCAGACCATAAAGAAGGCTGAGCTCTAGAGAATTAATGCTTTCAAACTGTGGACACCACAAGGAGATCAAACCAGTCATTCCTAAAGGAGATCAACTCTGAATATTCATTGGAAGAACTGGGCTGAAGCTCCAATACTTTGGCCTCCTAATGTGAAGAGCTGGCTCACTGGAAAAGACCTGATGCTAGGAAAGATTGAGGGCAGGAGGAGAAGGGGGTGAGAGAAGATGAGATGGTTGGATGGCATCACTGACTCACTGACAAGAGTTTAAGCAAACTCAGGGAGACAGCGAAGGACAGGGGAGCCTGACATGCTGCAGTTCATGAGGTCACAAAGAGTCAGAAATGATTTAGCAACTGAACAGCAACAACAATGAGTAATGCTGCTAAGAACATCTCTGTGCAAGTTTGTGGACACTGATTAGTGGAAAAGTGTGGTCTGTCCATACAATGGGATACTTTTCAACAGTAAAAAGGAACAAGCCACAGACATATACTCCATCAATGATGAGTCTCAAACACAAGGTTTGAAGTGAAAAAGAAGACCTACAGAGGCCACAGATTAAAAAACTTTATTTATACAAAATGTCCAGTAAGAATATAAAAGAGAAGGTAGATTAGTGGTTGCCTGGAGCTGGGAGGTAGGAATAATGATTATCTGTTAATGGGCATTTTAAGGACCTTACAGGGTGTGCCTGTGTGTATGTGTGTGTGTGTGTGCTGTGAGTGTGTAAATGTTCTCAAACTGATTGATGATGATGGTTAGTCCACTTAGTAAAGTTAACTAAAATCATTAAAGTGTCTAACTGAGATGGATGGATTTCCTAATCAGAAACTATCCCTTGATAAAGTTGTTTATGAAAGCAGTACAGTGAGGCAGCAAGAAGCAACGGTGATGGTGGGCTGTTTGAGAGCTGTGAATGTTTCTACTTGAGTGTGGAAGTTGGACAACCACCCTCTCCCTCCCCTACCTCCACCACATGTAGACGTAAACCCCAGTTCTTTCTGGTATTTGTGAAATCAATAGGGAAATCCATGAGAAGGCAATCAGATTTCTTTCTTTCTTTTTTTTTTTTTTGTCAATCTAGTAGGTGAGGACTCTATGATTCCTTGGAAAAATAAAATCATTATCACCATATTTTCATAGTAAGTCTATAGAACAGCTGACACCAGCTTTGTGAGGATTAATGAAATGATACATGTTGAAATGATATGGGTAGAGTGCCTAGATAGGAGGGAGATGTACAACAGAGTCTCCTTTTCCTCTGTCTCAGGCAAAACCCATTGTCTTTCTCTTTACCACCTACTCCCATCCCATTGTTTACCACCAGAACTATCCATGTTATCAAATGGGATTTTTTTTCCCCACAGCCCTTAGAATCACCTATGCGATTCTATGTGTCAGTCCTATAGACGTTTCTGTTAGACTTGCTGATAATCTCTCTCCCTCTCTCTCTCGCTCTGTTTTAATTCGGGATATTTAAACTCTTGGGAGAACTAAAGCTACTGCTTTCTCTCATTTTCTAAACTGGGAAAGCCAGGGAATCAGCACAGTGATGGTGATTTGGCCAAACCCTTAGCTGATTGCCACCAGAACCGGTAGTTTTCACTGCATTACATTGATTCAGCCCATCAGCTGTGAACAGTCTACAGAAGGACTTCTGAAGACCCAGTTTCTGCCTATGCACCTGGCCGCACTGGTACAAGCAGAGATCTCCCCAGAGACACATTGATGGTGTGCCCTAATAGAGGCATTTTGAAATCTCAGGCTTCAGTTGAGCAGCTGTGTGACTCTGGTGGTTGTTGTTCAGCTGCTAGGTCATGTCCGGCTCTTTGCGACCCCATGGGCTGTTGCCTGCCAGGCTCTTCTGTCCTCCACTGTCTCCCAGAGTTTACTCCTGCTGGCTCAGTGGTTTGATCCCTGGGTCAGGAAGATTCCCTGGAGAAAGAAATGGCACCCCACTCCAGTATTCCTGCCTGGCAAATCCCATGAACAGAGGAGCCTTGCAGGCTACAGTCCATGGGATGGCAAAAGAATGACTGTGGGCAAGTTGCTTAACTCCAAACTTTTTCATGGTCTGTAAATACAGAATGTCTATTGCACAAGGCAGCTATACAGTGGCTGAGACTCTGCACTTCCATTGCAGGGAGTTCTGGTTCGATCCCTGATCAGGGAACTAGAATCCTGCATGCTGCATGGCACAGCCATAAATAAATAAACATTAAAAATTTAAAAATAGATTATTCAACTTGTTAAAATAGTGAAACATACAGTAACTACTATGGACATATGCATTCACTCAATGTCAGTTCAGTTCAGTCGCTCAGTCGTGTCAGACTCTTTGTGACCCCATGAATCGCAGCACGCCAGGCCTCCCTGTCCATCACCAACTCCCAGAGTTCACTCAGACTCGCGTCCATCGAGTCCGTGATGCCATCCAGCCATCTCACCCTCTGTTGTCCCCTTCTCCTCCTGTCCCCAATCCCTCCCAGCATCAGAGTCTTTTCCAGTGAGTCAACTCTTTGCATGAGGTGGCCAAAGTACTGGAGTTTCAGCTTTAGCATCATTCCTTCCAAAGAAATCCCTGGGTTGATCCTCTTCAGAATGGACTGGTTGGATCTCGTTGCAGTCCAAGTCTTCTCCAACACCAGAGTTCAGAAGCATCAATTCTTTGGCACTCAGCTTTCTTCACAGTCCAACTCTCACATCCATACATGACCGCTGGGAAAACCATAGCCTTGACTAGACGGACCTTTGTTGGCAAAGTAATGTCTCTGCTTTTCAGTATGCTATCTAGGTTGGTCATAACTTTTCTTCCAAGGAGTAAGTGTCTTTTAATTTCGTGGCTGCAGTCCCCATCTGCAGTGATTTTGGAACCCCCAAAATAAAGTTTAACACTGTTTCCGCTGTTTCCCCATCTATTTCCCATGAAAACTGACTAGTTTTCTGTGATTATGGTTTCAGTTCATTCAATTTAGTTTACTATTGAATAAAATAAATATTTTAGTGATAGTAAAATAAATATTTTAAAAAATGAAATTCAATGAGATCATCATATACAAAAAGTCCAAGCACAGTGAACACTCAATCCTCTTCCCCAAGTCTCAGAAAAATTATGAAAGTGCAATATTGTCATCAACTGTCAAAGTTCATGGCTATCCATGTCTCTGAGATCAAAGTATTCGCATAACTGGCATATCTGGGTCATCAATCAAGCATCATTCTGAGTGAACTGGAACTGAAAATACAGATGTTGTAAGTGAATCTGGGCTGTTCCAACGAGAGTGTTTCTAGGAATGAATCATTGTTGTAACGACCTTGAGAAGGTCACTCCAGTGACCAAAGTAAGATATCTTAGTTTCATCATCTAGGCAAAAGTAACAAATTTGGCTAGACAAGTGTTTATAACACATGCCATTAACTTGCGTCCTTCTTATTTGAAGTTTCATAAAATCAAAACATAAAACTGTATTCTGTCCATCAGCTACTAGACTATTCCAAGAATTTGGGGAGCACCTCATAAAAGGTAAAGCTGGACCAGTTATCATTTTGATTTGTCACTTTTATTCATCCACATTTTTCACTTAGTAGCCTAGCCCTTACTTGCTGCCCATGAACCCATCTTGATCCTCTGGATAAATTTCTAATTGTTATACACACCAAGATTGTTCAGGTTTAGTGTCAGCATTTGTGGTCTGATTATTTATATATATATGCCTAAGAAGTCACTTATACTGGTACTACCCTCTGGAAAACAAACTTTTCTTTCCTTGCGAATCAGTTGCAATGCCTTGAAGAGGATACAGATGCAAAGTTTCAGATGCAAAGGCTTGTAAATGGTTTTATTTTAAATTTTAATGAATTATTCCAGCCTCTAGGAGCTGTGCTAGTGAAGTGGTTGTTAATTCCCCCCTGGTAGAGACAATGTGGGCAGACGGAAGGGAGCCACAGTACTGCTGGCTGACTGTGAAAGGCAGAGGAAGAAGGCCCTCGATTATGTCAAGTGGCTCAAATCCATGCCAACTCTGTGTGGAATCAGAATGCCTGAAAAAGTCATTCACGCTGCCTTGAAGCTGAAAAAGCCACTTAGCAATGATAGCAATCCCTTTGGAGAAAACCTAGTAGAATCAAACAGGTTTCAGGGAGAACTTGCTAATTCCCAACAGCAGAAAGACATTAGCCCATGCTGCGAATCTGGTCATCATCCTCTTGTGGGTGTGCTCAATCGCTCAGCTGTGTCCCACTCTTTGGGACCTCATGGACTGTATTACCCTCCTGGGCACCTCTGCCCATCGTGGAATTTTCCAGGCAAGAATACTGGAGTGAGTTGCCATTTCCTACTCCAGAGGATCTTCCTGACTCAGGGATCGAACCCGCATCTCTTGTGTCTCCTCCATTGGCAGGTGGATTCTTTACCGCTAGCGCTGCCTCAGAAGCCCAGTTGTCCTCTGGTCAAGCACAGATTCCCAAGTTCCACTGGACATCTGGCCCAGGGTGCTGGGCACTGGGCCCATTGGTAGTGGAAGCATTGATCATTTGATGCTGCAGGAGTATCTGTCATTCAATATCAAGTGTAAATTTCTAAAATCTGATGACAAGGCGGGCAGTCTAACTTCCTCCTCTATGGAAGGCATGGTCTGAGTTTAGCTCTGTTCTCTTCCATCCCTATGAGACTGACCAATAACAAGGAAAATAATCCCTACCCTGGGAGGATCAAATGTGATAGGTCTAAAACCCTTAATACTGGAACTGGTTAGGTGTTCAACACACATTTCTTTTCAATATTTCCTATGCATATGTTTACATAATTTAGATGGCACTGCATATACAATTTTGTCTGATATAGAAATAAGATTTCAACGTCATATTCTATAAGAACTCAAGACATGGCTCTATTGCTCTAAAAGATGATGTCAATATAGTTCTGATTTCTTTTTATATAAATGTTTTCTTTTTTCTTCACTATTTTACCATTTTCTATATGCCACTATATTTTTAAAATTTCATTGAAGTAGAGTTGATTTACAATGTGGTATTAATTTCTTCTGTACAGCAAAGTGATTCAGTTACACATATATATGTATATATTTGTTTTTACATTCTTTTTCATTATGGTTTACTACAAGATATTAAATATAGTTCTGTGTGCTATACAGTAAGACCTTGTTGCTTATCCATTCCATATATAATAGTTTGCACCTGCTAATCCCAAACTCCCAAACCATCCCTCCCTGACCCATTACCCCCTTGGCAACCACAAGTCTGTTCTTTATGTCTGTGGGTCAGCTTCTGTTTTGGAGATAAGTACTGGGCTACCATAGCTTGTTTATCCATTCATCTACTGATGAACATTTAGGTTGCTTCTATGTCCTGGCTATAGCTGTAAATAGTGCTGCTATGAACACTGGGATGCATGTCTCTGTCTGAGTTACAGTTTTCTCTAAACATATGCTCAGGGGTGGGATTTTGTTTTTGAGAGTTCTGATGTTTCCTTTCCTTTGCAGCCTGTTCTTTCTTGCTGATGTGAAATAGCTTGATAAAGTTCCTTCAGCTTATTGTGTTAACTGTTTCCTCCCACATTCTTTGTGTTATTTATTGTATTTTGAAATGCCTCTTCACACTGTCAGGTTTCTTCAAATGTATGGTATTTATTAGCTGCTGTTAATCATTGATGGAATCTAAACTGAGCAATGATGGCAGCCGGGGAATAATTCCTCAGTCCAAGTGAAATTTCTCTTCCTCTTGTTAATGAAGGCAGGTTTAGATCATAAGCACCTTAATGTCAGTGTTTTTGTAAAAGAAGGGAATGAAGAAAGGGATGGGAGACCAAGTGGAATTTCCTTTAAGGTGTGTAAGTGGAGAATGAGTTTTTCACTTTGAATATGTGACCTCTTTATCTTTCCTGGAAGCTGTAATTGATCTGAGGCACAGTCTCATTTCACTGGCCAAACATTTCTCTCTGGGAGCCTTTGTCAGAATTTCAGGGTCAAAGATGATATGTAAAACATTGTCCTGGGGACAAATATCAGATAAAGACCTTCGGCTATGCATTGCTTGCCTTAATTTCTCTACCTTATAACTACTCATTCTACTAAGAACCCTTGGCTATTTGTCCTTTATCCCCTCTTCTCCCTCGGCCAGTCCTTTCCAGCCCCTTTTCTCTTCCATCAGGTTGTTTTCGTGGTACCCTTCCCATCTTTCCAGTTCTGCTACAGATTTTTTTAAATGTGTGTCATTCTCTTCTGTCATTTCAGTGCTGCACATTCAACCACAAGTCTCTACATACAATTTTCTATCCTATTTTCAGTTACCACCTGTCCCCAAGCATTTTCTTTGTCACCAAATGTGTTCACACCCATGTAAAAATCAGACTCAAGAAGCCCAGATAAAACAAGCAGACAGATCTGAGTGAGCCACTTGTCTGAGCAAAATGTAACAGCCAGCGTTTGCTTCTTCCACAATGATGATGAAACAATTAAACCAATAATAGGAAAAAAGAGTAACAAGAAGGAAGATGTGGTTCACAAAGTCCATCTGAGGCATTTAGTGTGATTTTATGTATCTGTAGGGGACAACTGTTGATGAAACAAATCTTCCTTCTGCTTAGAACAGCAGAAATTGATGGTCAGAATAGACTTTCAAGAAGGTAGTAATGGAATTAGCATATAAGACACATAAACTTCTTGTTCTTCTATATAAAGCCATAAAATGATACTTCTTACGTTTCCCTATTAAAAAGGTGAAGCTGTGGAATTTGTTTGGTTTTGGTTTATATTTTTGTAAGAACTGAGCTAAAGGAATTACGGTCATCAAACAATTAGGGGGTGGGGATAGGTCTGTATATTTTTTCACTCATTACTTTATTAATGTGCTCATTAAACAAATACAAATTAAGTATTCAGAATGGACACCAAACACTACTCCTACAGTGAGGGGATTCACAGTCTAACAGAAGAGGAGAAAAGTAAGCACATTGTTTAGGATACTGTAAACTGATCCTACAATAAGATTAATAATGTGGTCTACGAGCTCCCATAAGAACCTAGTTAAATTGGGGGAAAAGAGACAATTTCTCAAAGAAGAACAACTGAAGCCAGCAGGACCAGTAGGAAGTAATCAGGTAAAGAGCAATGGAAAAGTTTTTTTTAGATAGAATAGATGTTCAAACATTCAGAGGCTTTGTGAGAATTATATGGTCCAAAAGAATTGTAAGTAGATCCACGTGACTCAGGGCTTCCCAGGTGCTGCTACTGGTAAAGAACCCGCCTGCCATTGCAGGAGACATGAGACGTGGGTTTGATCCCTTGGTCGGGAAGATCCCCTGGAGGAGGGCTTGCTTGGAAACCCACTCCAGTTTTCTTGCCTGGAGAATCCTATGGGCAGAGACTCCTGGTGGGCTAGAGTCCATGGGGTGGCAAAGAATAGGACATGACTTAACATCCATGCATGCTACATGACTGAAATAAAGAGTGTGAGAGGAAGAGAGCAAGAAATAATGTTGGAAAGGTAAGTCCAACACTTTGATTTGTGCTGAGTCTCTGGCAGAGGGATAGCACAGTCAAGTTGGACTGCAGAATGTAGAATGGGTTACAGAGAGCAGATGTGAAGTCATGGAGACCTCTTAGAAGAGTGTCGTAAAAATCCAGGTGAGCAGTGGTGGTTCATTTTCACTAAGGCATTGTCAACATTAAGTGAAGGTAAACAGAAAAGTTCTAGAACTACTTAGTAGTTATAATAAGAAGCTGGTGTTTGCACTTGACAGTGGGGTAAAAGATTGCATCAGTGTGGGTACTCTTTCACTGTGATACTCATTCACAGAGATGATGAGTGTGGATGGGAACAGTGATGGCTTTGGGAGATAATATTCAGTTTGGGTGGAGTATGAAGTGAGTAGCAAGATATGTTCATGTGTAGCTCCTGTGGGAAATATAAGCTGCACATTACAACTGGGGGACCTAAATGGTGGTGGCAATTGAAAACATCAGTTGCTCAGTCGTGTCTGACTCTTTGTGACCCCATGGACTGTAGCACGCCAGGGTCCCCTGTCCATCACCAACTCCCGGAGCCTGCTCAGATTAATATTCAAAGAGTCAGTGATGCCATCCAACCATCTCATCCTCTGTTACTCCCTTCTCCTGCTGCCTTCAGTCTTTCCCAGCATCAGGGTCTTTTCCAATGAGTCAGTTCTTTGCATCAGGTGGCCAAAGTACTGGAGCTTCAGGTTCAGCATCAGTCCTTCCAATGAAAATTCAGCATTTATTTCCTTTCAAATTGACTGGTTTGATGTCCTTGCAGTCCAGGGAACTCTCAAGAGTCTTCTCCAGCACCACAATTCAAAAACATCAGTCAGTTGAAAACATGGGATGAGGTAAAATTCAACCCCAAAGAGAGCATAAAGAGAAAAAATTTCAAAGAGATAAGAAGAAAACTAGATTAGACTGGTGTGTTAGCTCAGGCTACCATATAAAATGCCACAGACTGGATGGCTTAAATGACAAAAATTTATTTTCTCACAATTCTGGAGACTGGAAGTCCAAAATCAGGGTGCCCAAATGGTTGGGTTCTGGTGAGAACTCACCTCCTGCTTCATGGTTTACATATAGCCACCTTCTTGCTTGTCCGCACATGGTGGAGACAGAGAGGTTGGGGGTGGCGGGATTTATTTGTTGATGGATTGCTTTCTGGCAGCACAGAATTTCAGGCTGTTTCCCAAATCTTTTCCTTTGATCACCATAAGCTGCCCAGTTTTCTTTCCAGCCACACAATCCAAAAATTCCCTCTTTTCTTTAAATGAGTTTCAGTTGTATTTATGCTCCTAAAATGTTTGAAGACTCCTGACCAATACTGAGATTTTTGGGGTGGAGATAAAAGAAAGAACACTATAATCTGAGGAATCAATAAAAGATGAGAAAATAGTGTAGTTGTTTTGTAAGAGAGGTTCTTCCTTTTCTACAAGAAACATTTACTCATCTGTGTACCGGGTGATTTAGCATTGACCAGAGGTGACAGACCCGATGCAGGAGACACAGGAGATGTGAATTCAATCCCTGAGTCGGGAGAAGGGCATGGCAACCCACTCCAGTATTCTTGCCTGGAGAATCCCATGGACAGAGGAGCCTGATGGGCTACCGTCCCGGGGGTCTCAATGAGTCAGACATAACTCGTGAATGCATGCACACACAGGTGACACATATCGATATCTGGGTGTGAGTAAACCTCTTTGATAAAAAGTTCTGCTGAACATCAAAATTTAGAGCCTATTTATGGAACAACCTAATTTTCACATCTACAATATTGCATGTGAAGCAATAATATTGAATTTTTGCTTAACACTGCAAGGGCAAACATTTTCATTTGTGGAAGATGGCCAAGAACTTCTCCCTTAACTACAACAGTGGTTTGGGGAATGACGATGTGAACAGAAACACACGTTCCTGACTTGAATCTTCTCCTTGTCATTCTTCCCCATGGTGAGCATTCACTTATGCGTTTAGCCAAGATGAGTGCACGGAGGATGAGAAGGCGCACCATTGTTAGAACCTGGGGGAGGGAGGCTGATATAGAAACAGACCTTCTGCACCAGGGAACGTGGTATCTTGTGTTGCTGCCAATTAATTAGTGATGAGTTTGTCGTGTTGCCTGTTGCCCAGGATGATTAATCTGAGCCTGAATCCAACTAAACCATTAAGGAAAGTTCACAGCAAGATAAGCTGTGAGTGACAATGTTACCCTTTAGAAGAAGGGGAGCTGACAGAATGAAATGCAACCCCCTCCCTCCCCTCACTGGCTTCCTGCCTGTCATGATAAAATCCCTGAGCTCTTGCCATGACTAAGGGGCTGGGAAGAATGCTTTAGAGTCAGACAGATAGGGACTGTGAGAGCTTAAAGGGGCTTTGGGACATCTTGGTGGTACAGTGGATAAGAATCTGTCTGCCACTGCCGGGGACATGGGTTCCATCCCTGGTCCGGGAAGATTCCGCATGCCACAGAGCAAATAAGTCCATGGGCCACAACTACTGAGCCTGCATGCTGCAACTATGAAAGCCCAAGTGCCCTGGAACTCATGCTCTGCCACGAGAGAAGCCACCGCAATGAGAAGTCCACAACTAGAGCAGCCCCTGCTCATCATAACTAGAGAAAGCTCCCAGCCACAGAGACCCAGTGCAGCCACAAATAAATATTACTGGGGACTCGCTTCTCCAACCTGTTCAGCCCACACATGCAGCGGTGGAGGTCCAGAAAGTTCACTTCATTTGCTTACAGATCAAGGCTGTATGTTGTCAGACTCTTTATTTAACTTATATGCAGAGTACATCATGCGAAATGCCAGGCTGGATGAAGCATAAGTTGGAATTAAGATTGCTGGAAGAAATATCAATAACATTAGATATGAAGATGGCACCACTCTAAAGGCAAAAAGTGAAGAGGAGCTTCACGGCAAATAGATGGAGAAAAAAGGAAACAGTGACAGACTTTATTTTCTTGGGCTCCAAAATCACTGTGGATAGTAATTTCAGCCATAAAATTAAAAATGCTTGCTCCTTGGAAGAAAAGCTGTGACAAATCGAGACAGCATATTAAAAAGCAGAGATATCATTTTGCTGACAAACGTCCATCTAGTCAAAGCCATGGTTTATCCAGTAGTCATATATGGATGTGAGAGTTGGACCTTAAAAGAAAGCTAAACACCGAAGAACTGATGCTTTTGAACTGTGGTGCTGGAGAAGACTCTTGAGAATCCCTTAGATAGCAAGGAGATCAAACCAGTCAATCCTAAAGGAAATCAGTCCTGAATATCCATTGGAAGGACTGATGCTGAAGCTGAAACTCCAATACTTTGGCCACCTGATGCAAACAGTCAGCTCATTGGAAAAGACCTTGATGCTGGGAAAGATTGAAGGCAGGAGGAGTAGGGGACAACAGTGGATGAGGTGATTGGATGGCATCACCAACTCAATGGACATAAGTTTGAGCAAGCTCTGGAAGATAGTGAAGAACAGGGAAGCCTCTCATGCTGCAGTCAGTGGGGTCGCAAAGAGTCAGACATGACTGAGTAACTGAACAGCAACAACCCAGCAAGTTGTTGACTGAGCTGGGGATAAAGCTCTTGTCTTTTGACCCTCAGGGTTGTCCCCCTTCGTGCTGTAACACAGAATTCTACTTTCACAGCATTTCTTCTCCTACAGAGGAGAGGTATGGGGGCTTCCTCAGTGGCTCAGTGGTAAAGAATCTGCCTGCAGTGTAGGACACACAGAAGATGTGGGTTTGATCTCTAGGTTGGGAATATCCCCTGAGGGCAAGGCAATCCACTTCTGTGTTCTTGCCTGGAGAATCCCATGGACAGAGGAGCCTGGTGGGCTATAGTCCATGGAGTCACAAAAGTCAGACAGAACTGGAGCAACTTAGCACACGTGCACAGAGAAGAGGTATAATGTTGAACACACTCTGAAAGGACATGAGAGTAGAGGCGTGCAGATCTAAGTTCTGGCCCATCCCCTGGCATCAGTTTACTCTGTAAAGCAGCAGTTTACTCTGTAAAGGAGCAGAAGCTGATGGCCAGTGGGGTGCCTTGGTTGTCTTCCACATGGCTGCTCATTCTTCACTAGGCCAGATCCACTTCCTTCTGTGATGGTCTCAGAGAGACATTCCACAAGACTGCAAGAACTCTTGATATCTAGACTCCAAAACTTGTACAATATCATTTCCACCACTTTCTAGGAACTTTCCTGGTGGTCCAGTGGTTAAGACTCCACATTCCCAGTGCAAGGGGCATGGGTTTGATTCCTGGTCTAGGAACTAAGATCCCACATGCTGCAATGAAGATTGAAGATCTGGAGTGCTGCATCTAAGACCCAGGGCAATCAAAAAAAAAAAAAAAATTCTACCACTTTCTGTGGATCTAAGAAATTTACTGTGCCAACCCAAACTTGAGGTGTGGGGAGACAGACTCCAGCTCTTGCTGAGAGGAGTGGCAAATTCACATCACCCGGGATTATATGGGATATCACTTATTTTTTTCATTAACTTTTGCAGATCGTGTCTTTTGTCTCTGGCAGTTTAGGAAATTGAAGTTCCCACAAAACAGCCACATAACCCACTAACTCCATTATCCAAATACACTTTATGCATTTTCTCTGGATAATGTTTCTTATAAGTGAAAGTCACTCAGTCATGTTTGACTCTTTGTGACCCCAAGGATTGTCTCCAGGCCAGAATACTGGAGTGGGTAGCCTTTCCCTTCTCCGGGAGATCTTCTTAACCCAGGTCTCCTGCACTGCAGACGGATTCTTTACCAGTGGCTTATAAAGTGCTCCTAATTATTTTGTTGTGGTGGTGGTGGTGTAAAGGGGTGGTACTGAGAGGAAATAAAAGCATATGTATGTAGACCGTGCACTCATATATATGCGTGAATGTCAGTCTATGTCCAAGTGTATGTTTCATTTGATACTTGATTTACTGTTCAGAAAAGATATCATATGACAGAAAAGAATATCTAATATCAAAAGAGAAAGCCCAAATTCAAAATAGATGGAAGATCTTTTTAAAAACAGAAGAGGCATTGGGAGATTGTGTACACATGTGGCTGATTCATGTCAATGTATGGCAAAACCAATACAGTATTGTAAAGTAGAATAAAGTATTTAAAAAAAACAGAAAAGCAAGAAAATGGAGTCAGAAATGACTTTAAAAGTGTAGCCTTATGTCCTTAGCCATTAAAAAAATTTGGTTAGGCTGTGCTAGGCCTTAGTTGCAGCATATGGGGTCTTTAGTTGTTCCACGTGGGATGTTCAGTTGCTTAGTTGCAGCACGTGAACTGTTAGTTGCGGCATGTGGGATCTAGTTCCCTGACCGGAAATGGAACCTGGGCCCCCGGCACTGGGAGCACAGAGTCTTAGCCATTGGACCACCAAGGAAGTCCCTAGCCTTACCCACGATTGATAGACAAACTGCAAATTTGAATCTAGGCTTCCCAGGAGACCCTGTGAAGAGCACCATACAGGACTGCTCTAGAGGGGATGGACAAAGTAGTGAGTTTTCATTTCTTGGTCGTAGAGTCTCCGGTCAAGGCTGCATCCCCTCCATCAGATTTCATGACCTACTCGTAGAAGTTTCGCTGCTTTTCCCTTCGTAGCTTGAGTGGAGCTTCCCTACGATCCAGTTTTAAAATGTGACTTTAATGAAAAGCAGAGACCAGCTATGGAGCCACCATGGCCTCTGTGTTCTGTCCATGGTGCTGAACTGGGGAAAAGTCAAAGGTGGACTGAGCCCCTGATTTTTAAGAGCCTGCAGAGTGTGACTGACCGGGGCCAGTTACAACTCAGAATATGTGTGTATTTGTCCTGACTGCTGCTTCTAGACCAGGCAGCACCATTTACATTAGGCAGGACATGAAAGCAACCTAAATGTCCATCAGCAGAGGACTGGATAAAGAAGATATGCGATGGAAATATTGCTCAGTCATAAAAAGGAAGGAAATTGGATTATTTGTAGGGAAGAGGATGGACATAGAGACTGTCATACAGAAGGAAGGAAGTCAGGAAGAGAAAAACAAATATCATATATTAAGGCATATGTGTGAAATCTGGGATTCCCTAGTGGCTCAGATGGTAAAGAATCTGCCTACAGTGCAGAAACCCAGATTTGATTCCTGGGTCAGGAAAGTCCCTACAGAAGGGAATGGCAACCCACTCCAGTATTCTTGCCTGGAGAATTCCATGGACTGAGAAGCCTTGTGGGCTGCCGTCCATGGAGTCACAAAAAGTTAGACGAGACTGAATGACTAATACAGACATGCACAAACACACATGTGGAATCTAGGAAAATGGCATAGATGCTGTTATTTGCAACACCGAAACAGAGTGCAGACATAGAAAACAAATGTATGGACACCAAGGGGGAAAAAGAGGTAATGGGATGAATTGGGAGATTGGGATTGACATATATACGCTACTGATACTATATATAAAATAGATAACTGAGAACCTACTGGATAGCTCGGGAACTGTACTCTGTGGTGACCTAAATGGGAAGGAAATCCAAAAAGAGGGGGATGTATCTCTACTTTATAGCTAACTCACTTTGCTATACAGTAGAAACTAACATAACATTGTAAAGCAATTATATCCAATACAATTAATAATAATAATAAAAACCCAGGCCACTTCTAACACACTCTTTTTCATATCAGATTGCTGGAACCCTACAACAGAAGAGTTGGGTATCCCCATTCAGTTCATCAAGAAAGGCTTGGGTTTCTCTATTCATGTCTTTGTACGGCCCCACTCAGAGTACCCTCATGTTTTCATTTCTCTGATCTTTCTATTCAGACTCTGTTACCCAGCTCTGTGCTCACACCAAACCACATGACAGATTTTCTGAGTTCCTTTCCCCCACCTTTTGAATTCCATCTCAAATACCCACTGATCTCCCCTATTACTGGTAGCCTCCATCATGTAATGAGGAAGTCTGAGAGATGCCCTCCTAGTCCTGTAATTGGCCATCTGATTCCTACCAGATAGCACCAGTCGCTCGGACAAGGGGTGGGGGGCTGATTTTAGAGAAAGAAAGCTTAACTTCAAGACAAGGTCAGGGAGAAAACAAAAGACTCTGAGACTGAAAGCCTGTCTCAAAAGTGACCTCTTCCAAACTTTTTATCAAAGAGCTAAAGTTTTAGGGCATCAAATTGAATGAGGATTCTCTGTCTCCTTGCTGCAAGCATTCATCCCATGGAATTAAAGAAAATATACATGCTACCTTTAGCAGAAAAGTCATTATTGATCTCTGCTCTAGAGAGAAAGAATGCTGCTCTGCATCAAACAATAATTTTTTTAAAAAGAACCTGAGAAAGCCAAGAATATCCAGGCTTTTCCCCCTTCCAAATAGTCATTTATCTTGCTGAGTCTTGGCTACTGTATTAACTAGAAAAATCAAAGCAGCAAACAGATTTTAAATAGCCTCCAAAAGATTGAAACAAGTTCTCAGCTGCAGTAGACAACTTAGAAGTTGTCACAAAATGACCCTGTAATTGTTTTAAGAAATGTATTTGTTTATGTATGGATGTGAGAGTTGGACCATTAAAAAGGCTGAGCACCGAAGAACTGATACTTTGGAAGAGACTTCTGAATGTCCCTTGGACATCAAGGAGATCAAACTAGTCAATCCTAAAAGAAATCAGTCCTGAATATTCACTGGAAGGACTGATGCTGAAGCTGAAACTCCAAAACTTTGGCCACCTGATGCATAAAGCCAATTAATTGGAAAAGTTCCCCTGATTCTGGGAAATTTTGAGGGCAGGAGGAGAAAAAGGCAACAGAGGATGAGATGGTTAGATGGCATCATTGACTCAATGGACATGAGTTTGAGCAAACTCTGGGAAATGGTGAAGGACAGGGAAAGCTGGTGTGCTGCAGTCCATGGGGTCACAAAGAGGTGGATATGACTTAGAGACTGAAAGACAAAAACAATTTGTTTATCACACTCTTCCTTTTTCTCTCTCTCTCTCTCTCACACACACTAGCACACACCCCACTGCTAGATTCTCCTATGCATCATTCCTACCAAGTGATGTCAATTCCTTGCTTAGACAACTGCAATGCCAGGCATCTGTGTATCTTCAAAGCAGCTCATCCCATCCAGGTGAAGTTTTGACCAACCAAAATTATTCCAAACATTCAAATAAAACTCCTCCTCCTTTCAAAACTCCTCCCACCTCTTTGCCTCTGTCCTGATTCCTTGATCGAAAGAGTCAGAACCGAATATGTGACAATCCACCAAATCTTTATTGACAGTAATTATTCTCCATGGATCTTCTCTTCTTAGTGGGCTCTTTCTTGTTTGTCACTGTAGACTTGCACACAGAGGACACGTATTCTTCCCTAAAACAAATGAGAAGATCAGGTTGTTTTTGAACAGTTTTGAACTCCCTGTTCTTTACCTCTATGGCTGATCAACCACTAAGTTCTGCTTATTCTACCACTTGCAAAACTCTTAAGCAATGCAGGAGCAGAGTCATAGTAGTTAGGAGCCCAGATACTGATCTAGACTTCCTGGGCTTCAGTCTACCATTTGCAGGCTGCATCACTTGGACCTCAGCATCATCAGCTATAAAAATGAGGGAGCAACAGTACCTAATTCATAAGATTGTTCCTTAAATAATGGCCAAATCATGAGCAGGAAGTGATGTTCACCTATTATGCTGCTAGATTTCTTGGTGCGAAGAAATTTCCACCTGGTTATTGCCCAAGGTAGTGCTACCCTCATGGATTTACAAAGGTCCATTGGCAAATCCTATATCATCATTCGAAACCATGAGTCTCAAACTCAAGTACTTACAGAGGTCAGGAAGGTAATACACCACAATGTGTGTGTGTGTGTGCTCAGTCATGTGACTCCTTGTGACCCCATGGGGCTGTAGCCCACCAGCCTCCTCTGTGGGATTTCCCAGGCAAGAATACTGGAGTGGGGAAATGGTTGCCATTTCCTCCTCCAGGGAATCTTCCCAACCCGGGGACTGAACTTGCATTTCTTGTGTCTCCTGCAAGGTGAGTGGATTCTTTACTACTGATCCAGAGGTCAGGAACCTAATACAATACAAAATAATGAGTGAACTGAGTGGGCGATAAGCATAATGAAAAGGGGAGGTTATGTCCTACCTTGAGTGAGGGAGGTAATTGCTGAATGCCCCACCCTTGTTAATAGCAACAAGTCTCGTGTGTGCATGTGTGTGTGTGTGTGTGTGTGCGCGTGTGCACGTGCGCGTTCACGTGTGTGTGTGAGCCCCTCAGGAATGTCCAGCTCTTGGCGACTCAGTGGACTGTAGCCCAACAGGTTCCCCCATCCATGGGATTACCTGGGCAAGAATATGGAGTGGGTTACCAGTTCCTTCTCCAGGGGATCTTCTCAACCCAGCAACACAGTGTAGTGATTGTTCTAATACTTACATATGCTAGACACTGTTTTTTAAAAGTTGCTTAGGGAAGTCTCGGGGCTTCCCTGGTTGCTTAGAGGTTAAAGCGTCTGCCCACAATGCAGGAGACCTGGGTTCGATCACTGGGTCGGGAAGATCCTGTGGAGAAGGAAATGGCAACCCACTCCAGTATTCTTGCCTGGAGTATCCCATGGGCGAAGGAGCCTGGTGGGCTACAGTCCGCGGGGTTGCAAAGAGTTGGACACGATTTCACTTTCACTTTCACTTAGGGAAGTCTCTGGTGGTCCAGTGGTTAGGACTCCACACTTTCACTACCCAGAGTCGGGAACTCAGTCCCTGGTTGGGAAGCTGAGAAATAAATAATTAAATATTTAAAATTGCTTATATTAGTTTATTTATTTACTACAGCAATAACAAGACAGGTATTATTATTCTTCCCATTTTTTTGGATGAGAAAATTCAGGCACAGAAAGATTTGATACTTTGCTCTCAATCACAGAGCTAGGATTCTAAATCAGGCAATCTGACTCCAGAGTTCACATTCTCAAACATTGTACTCTACAACCAAAGGGCTTCCCTGGTAGCTCAGCTGGTGAAAAATCTGCCTGCAACACAGGAGACCCCAGTTCAATCCCTGGGTCAGAAAGATCCCCTGGAGAGGGGATAGGCTACCTACTTCAGTATTCTTGGGATTTCCTGGTGGCTCAGATGATAAAGAATCAGCCTGTGATGCAGGAGACCTGGGTTTGAGCTCTAGATTGGGAAGATTCCCTGGAGAAGGGCATGGCTCCAGTATTCTTGCCTGGAGAATCCCTATGGACAGAGGGGCCTGAGGGTCTACAGTCTATGGGGTCCCAAAGAGTTGGACATGACTCAGTGACTAAGCACAGTGCAGCACAGCTACCATCGAATTTTTTTGTTCAAAAAAGTCAGAATGGCAAAACCAATACAATATTGTAAAGTAATTAGCCTCCAATTAAAATAAATAAATTTATATTAAAAAGTCAGAAATGTGTATTTTCACATGCAATCATTCACAATTTACATCTTGACAAGGCATTTAAATAAACAAAAACCAGCTGTGCAGACCAAGGAAAATATACTTATGGACAGAATTGGGCTGTGGACCTCTAGTTTAAGATCACTGTCGTAGAGGGTTGGTCTGTTAAGGACAATTCTATCATCTTGAATCCAGGGCAGCTGCCCAGACACTCCAGGTCTCCTATTTTTCTCGAAAAGTCCTGAATGCAATCAAAGCTTCAAAAGTCAGTCCCCAAGATCCCAGCAGTGTCTCCATGAAACTCTGGCTGAATCTCCTGCTCTGGCATTGATTGGTCCAGGGTATCAGATAGTCACTGCTTGACAGTGGCCCATCCTTGAGAGGGTGTTGGAAATTGAGCCCAAGGCAGAGACTGGCCTTGGTTTGCAGATCAGTCTTGGAACTTGCTGACAGCCTTTTCACCTTGAGTGTTTTACCTTCCTTCAGGGACCTGAGCATGTAAGAGATGTCTCAGGTGCCAAGCAGGTGTGGCTTAACATTGTCGTCAAGAATTGGCAGGGTGGAGAGAGGGATTAGAAGAGGGAGAACCCCAAGGAAGTCCAAGGATGATGAAAAGTTGATCACACAATGCACAGAGATGAACAGTGCCCAGGCTGTGCCAGAGAAAGCTTGAAAATGCAAAGGAACGTTGATTCAGAGAGAACTTTTTCCCTCCTTTTCTTTGAGCCTTTCCTTGAATTGCCCCAAATCACATGACAAGTCCTGGTGGAATCAGGCTATGTCTCTTAAGCCCGTGTCAGACTCTATGTGTCTATCAGTTAGAGAAGAAGGATTTTCCCTGCTTTCCCTGCAAATCTGAAAATTGTCTCTTAATCCCCAGTCCTTCCATTGGTCTCACCTGTCACTCTCATGCTGCAAAATCCAGCTCACTTGTGCTTTCAGGAATGATAACAGCCAAATCTCTGATTTAGTGCATTTCCTCCATTATCCTCTTCCTCTGTCAATTCGAAAGAAGAGACTTTTGAATTTTTTTTTCTCTGCAAAATTCCCCACCCTCCATTTTTTGGGTAGAAACAGATACTGGGATTTCTGAAGGTGGGAAATAAGTGGTTACATCCTCAAGTTATATTTTTAGCATTTCATGTAACAAACCCTATCAATATTTACCCACCTGTGTTATCTGGATGGTTGTGATTTGCTATGCCTGCTGTATTTTGAATAGCATGGAGGGGTGGGAGGCGGGGGAAGTAGGTTCCTGCCTCACCGTGTCCAGAAACTCTGGGAATGTGGCTGTTAATATTCTTTTAGGGGGACCCCATTCTCTTGGTGGGATTGATGATTGTTTTCATGGCAACAAAACACATGGTGAGATATATGAAAAAAAAAATTATTATGTACCACAACTATTTGTGTACCACAGGGTGGAGGGGAGGAAGGAGAGGTGAGATGAATGGAGAGGGTAGAACGGAAGCATATACACCACTAAGATGGATGGACAGTCAATGGAAATTCACTGTATGACTCAGGGAACTCAAACCCGGGCTCTGTAACAACCTAGAAGGGTGGGAAAGGGTGGAAGATGGGAGGGAGTTTCAAGGGGAGGGGACACATGTACACCTATGGCTGATTCGTGATGGTGTATGGCAGAAACCAAAGCAATATTGTAAAGCAATTAGCCTTCATTTAAAAATAAATTTAAAAGCTCACATAGCCTATAAAGTTATTTCCTTATAAGTGTAATGAGTGTTCATTGTAAACGTATCTTAGAAACTATAAAAGAGATGAACAGACTATCCGCTCGTGTTTCTTTCCATCAGTGAGACATTTAGCACTTTGAAATATAGTCTCCTTTGCACCTCTTCAGAATAACACTGTAAGTAAATACTAATACCCAGATTTATGTTTTACTCTAATAGCATCCCTACAGTATTAAAGACTTAAAATGTCGGCATGGTGTTCCGACATATAGATGTGCAATAACATTTTAATCCATCCCCTTATGGTTTTGATATTTAGGTGATTTCCAATGCTTTGCTTCCATAAATGCTACTTGGATAAATATTCCTGCTCATCATTCTTTGCATCTCATGTTATTACCTTAGGTTATTTGAATGAGTCAGATGGAACAGATTTTTTCCTTTTGTTTTTATCTTATTTGAAAAATAATTGCTTTACAATGTTGTGTTGGTTTCTGCCATACAATAATGTAAATCAGCCATAAGTATACATATATCCCCTCCATTTTGAACCTCTCTTCCCCGCCCCACCCCCCATCCAACCCCATTCCACCTTTCTAGATTGTCACAGAGCACTAGATTGAACTTCCTGTGTATACAGCAACTTCCTCCTAGCTATCTATTTTACATATGGTAATGTATATGTTTCAAAGCTACTGTCTCAGTTCTTCCCACTCTCTCCTCCCTCTTCTGTGTTCACAACTCTGTTCTCTATCTCTGTGTCTCTATTCCCGCTCTGCAAAGAGTTTCATCAGTATCATTTTTCTAGATTCCACCAATTCAGTTCAGCTCAGTTCAGTCCCTCAGTCATGTCTGACTCTTTGCAACCCCATGAATTGTAGCATGCCAGGCCTCCCTGTCCATCACCAACTCCAGAGTTCACTCAAACTCATATCCATCGAGTCGGGTGATTCCATCCAGCCATCTCATCCTCTGTTGTCCCCTTCTCCTCCTGCCCCCAATCCCTCCCAGCATCAGAGTCTTTTCCAATGAGTCAACTCTTCATATGAGGTGGCCTAAGTATTGGAGTTTCAGCTAATGAACACTCAGTACTGATCTTCTTGAGGATGGACTGGTTGGATCCAGTTCAAGGGACTCTCAAGCGTCTTCTCCAACACCACAGTTCAAAAGCATCAATTCTTTGGCACTCACTTTTCTTCATAGTCCTATCCTCACATCCATACATGACCACTGGAAAACCATAGCCTTGACTAGATGGACCTTTGTTGGCAAAGTAATGTCTGAATATGCTGTCTAGGTTGGTCATAATTTTCCTTCCAAAGAGTAAGTGTCTTTTAATTTCATGGCTGCAATCACCATCTGCAGTGAGTTTGGAGCCCCCAAAATAGTCTGACACTGCTTCCACTGTTTCCCCATCTATTTCCCATGAAGTGATGGGACCAGATGCCATTCATTTTCTGAATGTTGAGCTTTAAGCCAACTTTTTCACTCTCCATTTTCACTTTCATCAAGAGGCTTTTTAGTTCCTCTTCACTTTCTGCCATAACGGTGGTGTCATCTGCATATCCGAGGTTATTGAAATTTCTCCCGGCAATCTTGATTCTAGCTTGTGCTTCCTCCAGCCCAGCATTTCTCATGATGTACTCTGCATAGAAGTTAAATAAGCAGGGTGACAATATACAGCCTTGACGTACTCCTTTTCCTATTTGGAACCAGTCTATTGTTCCATGTCCAGTTCTAACTATTGCTTCCTGTCCTGCAAATAGGTTTCTCAAGAGACAGGTCAGGTGGTTGGGTATTCCCATCTCTTTCAGAATTTTCCACAGTTTATTGTGATCCATATAGCCAAAGGCTTTGGCATAGTCAATAAAGTAGAAATAGATGTTTTTCTGGAACTCTCTTGCTTTTTCTGATGATCCAGTGGATGTTGGCAATTTGATCTCTGGGTCCTCTGCCTTTTCTAAAACCAGCTTGAACATCTGGAAGTTCACGGTTCATGTATTGCTGAAGCCTGGCTTGGAGAATTTTGAGCATTACTTTACTAGCATGTGAGATAAGTGCAATTGTGTGGTAGTTTGAGCATTCTTTGGCATTGCCTTTCTTTGGGATTGGAATGAAAACTGACCTTTTCCAGTCCTGTGGCCACTGGTGAGTTTTCCAGATTTGCTGGTATATTGAGTGCAGCACTTTCACAGCATCATCTTTCAGGATTTGAAAGAGCTCCACTGGAATTCCATCACCTCCACTAGTTTTGTTCGTAGTGATGCTTCCTAAGAGCCACTGGACTTCACATTCCAGGATGTCTGGCTCTAGGTGAGTGATCACACCATCGTGATTATCTTGATCTTGAAGATCTTTTTCGTACAGTTCTTCTGTGTATTCTTACCACCTCTTCTTTATATCTTCTGCTTCTGTTAGGTCCATACCATTCCTGTCCTTTATCGAGCCTATCTTTGCATGAAATGTTCCCTTGGTATCTCTGATGTTCTTGAAGAGATCTCTAGTCTTTCCCATTCTATTGTTTTCCTCTATTTCTTTGCATTGATCACTGAGGAAGGCTTTCTTATCTCTCCTTGCTATTCTTTGGAACTCTGCATTCAAATGGGAATATCTTTCCTTTTCTCCTTTGCTTTTCACTGCTCTTCTTTTCACAGCTTTTTGTAAGGCTTCCTCAGACAGCCATTTTGCTTTTTTTTTGCATCTCTTTTCCATGGGGATGGTCTTGATCCCTGTCTCCTGTACAATGTCATGAACCTCCATCCATAGTTCATCAGGCACTCTATCTATCAGATCTAGTCCTTTAAATCTATTTCCCACTTCCCACTGTATAATCATAAGGGATTTGATTTAGGTCATACCTGAATGGTCTACTGGTTTTCCCACTTTCTTCAATTGAAGTCTGAATTTGGCAGTAAGGCGTTCATGATCTGAGCCACAGTCAGCTCCCTGTCTTGTTTTTGCTGACTGTATAGATCTTCTCCATCTTTGGCTGCAAGGAACATAATCAATCTGATTTTGGTGTTGACCATCTGGTGATGTCCATGTGTAGTGTCTTCTTTTGTGTTGTTGGAAGAGGGTGTTTGCTATGACCAGTTCATATGCATTAATATACAATATTTGTTTTTCAAGTCTACTGATGATTTTGTAAGAAAGTGGTATAAATTTATACTGTGAGGTCTTCTGAGACTGAGTCTATATTAGGCGCTTCCCTTTGTCCTGAGGGGGAGAAAACATTTCGAGAAATAGAGAATGCTGTGGTGGGGTTTGGATTTATAATAGCACAGTCAAGGATGGCGTTCCTATGTGACTGTTATGTCTATGTCCCCCAAACTCATATGTTGAAACCTTACCTTGCAATTGGATGGTATTATGGGGTAGCGCCTTCAAGAAGTAATAAGGATCAGATGAAGTTATGAGGGTGGAGACCTCATAAGTAGAATTAGTGCCCTTATAAGGGTCATAAGAGAGGGACAGTGCTTTCTCTCCCTGCTCCTTAACACATGAGTATATAGGAAGAAGTCAGCTTGGCGCACGGCAGACGAGAGCTCTCATCAGATCCAGACCAAGTGGGGAAGGAAGGGTGGTGTGAATTAGAAGACTGGGATTGACGTATATACACTGCTATGCATAAAATAGATGACTAATGAGAGCCTACTATATAGAACAGAGAGCTCTTCTCAGCACTCTGTGGTGACCTAAATGGGAAGGAAGTCTCAAAATGAGGGGCTATATGTGTATATGAAATGGCTGGATGGCATCACTGATTCAATGGACATGAACTTGGGTGAACTCTGGGAGATGTTGAGGGACAGGGAGGCCTGGCGTGCTGCAGTCCATGGGGTCACAAAGAGTTGGACACGACTTAGTGACTGCACAACAACAGCCACAATAGGTGTGTATAGCTGATTCTCTCTGCTGTACAGCAGAAACTAACACAGCATTGGAAACCACCTCCACTCCAGTAAAAAAGAAGAAAAGAACCAGACTGTGCTGGCACCCTGATCCCAGACTTCCAGCCTCTGGAACTGTGAGAAACACATGTGTGTTATGTATAAACCCCTGGGTCTATGATGTTGTTATAGCAGCCCATACTGACTAGGACAATGACAGACAGCTGAATGAGGTGAGAAAGAGCCATCCATCCATCTAAAGGAAGAAGTCCCCCAAGGATATAGCAGATACAAAGTTTCCCAGGCAGCAAAGGCTTGATTTAGCAAAGGAGGGTGGTCTGACTATTGGCTTCATGAGCGAGCAAGAAGGGGAAGTTAATTTCAGGTGCTCCCTGCTGGCACAGTTCTCAGGGTTTTCTGAGACACTTACCTTCAAAGCACTTGCTGGAAGGTGGGGAAATATGCTCAGGTGGATGCATAAATCATGATGCCTGCCACTCAACTGAGAAAAAAAAAAAGGGGAGATTTTTATTCAAAACAGTAAGTCCCCATATGTGTGAACCTTCAAGTTGTGATCTTTCAAAGATGCGAACATGCGTTCCCCTGGCCAATCACAAAGTTAGTTCATGTGTCTGGCAAGCGTCATCCTGTCACACATCCTCCACAGGCTGTTGTGCCTTTACGTACTTTACTGCACTGTATAGAATACAGTAGTACAGTTATCTGTGTTTCAAGCCCAGCATGTCCAGAAGAGAGTGTGAAAGCATCAGTGACAGCTGATACGTTTCAAGGTGCTGCCCTGTAAGATTAAAAATGTTTTCTTTATTTTTTGTGCTTTTAAAAAATATATTATTTGTATGAAAAGTATATAAATCTATTATGGTACAGTACTAGCTAGCTGATTGTGTTAGCTGGGTACTAGGCCAACTTTGCTGGACTTACAAACGTGCTCTGGGAATAGAACTCATTCTTATGCAGCGCACCTGCTCACTCGCTTCAGTCATGTCCAGCTCTTTGCAACCCCATGGACTGTAACCCTCCAGGCTCCTCTGTCCATGGGATTCTCCAGGCAAGAATACTTGGAGTGAGTTGCCATGCCCTCCTCCAGGGGATCTTCCTGACCCAGGAATCAAATCCACGTCTCCTGCATTGCAGACAGATTCTTTACCCACTGAGCCACCTGGGAAGCCCTGAAGAATACTGGCGTGGGATGTCACGCCCTCCTCCAGGGGATCTTCCTGAGCCAGGGATTGAAACCAAGTCTCATTTCTCCTGTGCTGGCAGGCTTGTTCTTTCCCGCTAGCACCACCCCAGCAGGGGACTTACTATATAAAGATGCTCCCTTCCTCATGGAAGCTCTCCGCAGGCTTCCTGGCCACAACCCTGTCCTTCTGATGGTGCAGAAGTTCACAGAGGTTGTAGATTTTGAGGGATCCCACTAAGTTAAAAGGAACTAATGATGAAACTCTTGCTGGAAAAGTCCCCCTCTGAAAACTCTAATTTCCACTAACTTATTAATGTTACTAATGATTGACATCATATATTATCAATAATGAAAATAATAACTCACAAATACTAAGCAATGATCTCCCAGGCATTCTGCTAGAAGCTTTACATGGATCATCTCATTTTCATCATTGTGACAAGCTTAAGAAGTCAGTAATGGGAGTTTCCTGGTGGCCTACTGGTTAGGATTCTGGGTTTTCACTGCCTTGGCCCAAGTTCAATCCCTTGTCAGGGCAGTAGGATCCCATAAACCACACGTAAAGCCAAAAAATAATGATAATAAAAAATAAACAAAAATATATTTTTAAAAAAGAAGTCAGTAGGACTACTATCTTAATGTTACAGAGAAAGAGGAAACCACGGTCTAGAGTGGTTCAGCAATTTCTCCAGGAGCACAGAACTGGACATTAATGGAGCTGGGATTTGAACCCACTTCTGTCTGATGAACTCTGCCTTTCGGTTTGCTTCATGGAGGGAGCTCTGTCCAAGCCACCATTTATCTGGTGAATTGCTGACGTGCAGCTTTTTGGAAGAGTTTATCCAGTTAACTAGGCCCTGGGGAAGGAGGGCTGGAAATTCCCGTCTAACGCAGCCTGGCTGCCAAGCTGAGATCTGGCCTCATTATGGCTCTCAGAGCCTGGGGAAGGCTCAGGGTGTCAGAAGGGCACATGCACCCCCTGCCGCCTGCCGCTGAGTTCTCGTCACTGGCGGAGAGGGAAGCTCCCTGGGCAAGATGCCTAGAGTCTTGTCCCCAAATCCACTTGGCTCAAATAAGCAGTCTCCTTGGCTCCCCTTGGAGCTGCAAGAGTTAGGCAAAGACTGCATCAGAGGGGACCCGCAGAAGGATGCTCAGAGGGCAGCCAGAAGACTTCCTGCTCACGTGATAAAGTCCAGCTGAGATATTCCTCCCCCTTCTTCTAAACCACACCCTCCAAAGACAATCACTCACTCCTTTATTGTACTGAATGTTACTTGGTGGTTAAGAATGTAAAAATTCACTTGCCACACTCTCATTAGCACTTAACTCACAAGGCAATCACTGCTCTAATCATTAGATACTCATCAGGGAGGGCTTCTCTGGTGGCTCAGATGGTAAAGAATCGGCCTGCAATGGAGGAAACCTCATTTCCATCCTGGATTGGAAAGACCCCCTGGAGAAGGGAATGGCAACCCACTCCAGTATTCTTGCCTGGAGTATTTCATGGACAGAGGAGCCTGGCAGGCGACAGCCCATGGAGTTGCAAAGAGTCGGACACGACTTAGCGACCAACACTTTTGGGCTTTCTTGATGACTCAGATCTTCCTGCAATTCAGGAGACCTGGGTTTGATCCCTGGGTTGGGAAGATCCCCTGGAGAAGGGAACGGCTACCCACTTCAGTAATCTTGCCTGGAGAATTCCCTGGACTGGTGGGTTACAGTTTGTGGGGTTGCAAAGAGTCAGATGCAATTGAGTGTTTCACATTTTTTTTCACTCATCAGGCACAGAGATATTATGTAATTTGCTCAGGGTCACACAGCAGTAGGGTCAAGAGTTCAGATTCAAACATAGATTGAGTGGCTCCAGAATCATATTTTATTTATCTATTTTTTTAAAATTGGAATGTAAGTGCTTTACAATGCTGTGCTGGTTTCTGCTGTACATCAGTGTGGCTCAGCCATAAGTAAGTATATATATGTATATCCCCTCCCTCTTGAGCCCCCCTCCAAGTCCTTCCCCCCATCTCACCCCTCTAGGTCATCACAGAGCACCGAGCCGAGCTCCCTGTGTTATACACCAGCCTCCTGCTAGCTAGCTATTTCACGCATGGTAGTGTATATATGTCAATCCAGCTCTCCCCCGTTTCCCAGACACAGATGTAGAGAATGCGCTTGTAGACTCATACTCTTAACTGTTCTGTAGAACTGAGATGAGCAGATCCAGGTCCCCATCCTGGCTTTACCTCATCCCCCTCTGCCTTCGTGGGCACAGCCTTGAAGACTTCTGTGCCTCAGTCTCCCCATCAGTGAAAGGCAGGTGCTAGTTCTACCTAAGCCATCAGATTACTGTGAGGATTCAGTGAAATGGCAGACATGAAGCTCCAGGAAGGAGTGTGATTTCCCAAAAGCCTCACCACCCCCCAAGTTTTCTGTTCAGCCTCCATTTCCATCTCCATGCTCCTATTTCAAAGCAGTGTAGGAACGTCCCTGTTTGTCCAGTAGTTAAGTCTATGCTTTCACTGAAGGGTTGTTCAGTTGCCAAGTCATGTCCAACTCTTCGCTACCCCAAGGACTGCAGCACACCAGGCCTCCCTGTCCTTCGCTGTCTCTGGAGATATCTCACTGCAAGGGGACAGGTTCAATCCCTAGTTGGGGAACTAAGATCCCACATGCAGTGTGGTACAGCCAAAAAATTTAAAAAAAAAGAAAACACACACACAAAAACCCAGCAACAACAAAAAAGCAGTCCAGCTGTTTCTATCCTCCAGGATGTGAAACTTTACCTTGATTCAAGCAAAAGAAATCATTCAAGGTGATGGAGGGAAGGGGAACAAGAGTCCAGAAGTAGTGGGCTCTTGCCCACCTTTTCCTCTAACAATCCTGAATTTCATGAGGTGATGACTTCCCAGACTCAGTCCACCCCTGATCCCATTTCTGGAGTGGGACGCCATGATGTAACAGACTGCGAAGACAAGCCAGCTTCCCTAGAACAAGGACTTGGTTTTGGAGATTCCCTGCAAATGTAATCCTGTTTCTTCCCACCCTTCCCCCAGACTAGCTCATCCACATGGGCCCTCCAGGAGGAAAAGCAGAGAGGGGCTAACCCTCCGCCATCGGCAAAATGCACACTGGCATTACTGGAGATCTCATTTACTAACTGGGAATCGGAGCCCCTTTAGGAGAGAACTGGGCGATTGTGGAGGAGCTGAGCTGTAATGAAAGAATTTAATTTAAAGAACGAGTCGATTCAGTTGAATCCCGAAAATCATTCTGATGTGCTCCCAGCGGAGTCTATTTAGCATCAGTGAGTGCGCTCATGTCATTGCCTCCTGGCTGCCGCTCCCAGCCTGGGGGAAGTCGTGCAGAGGGACCCGGTTTCCTTTCGGAGAAAAGAGGGTTCTGCCAACCGCACAAAGGCAGGGGGCTCTTCTCAGCCCTGTGAGAGGATCGCTGTCTTTCCTCCTCCCCATATCCTCCACCCACTCCATTCACGGAGCACCTTCCTTTCTTTGTCCATATTCACTCTGGCTCCTCCCCTCCCTCTCCTCTTTTCTCTACCTCTTCCTTTGCTTCTTTCAAAAATGCCATTAGGGAACTTCCCAGTTAACAGTTAACTGTTCCAGTTAAGACTTTAACACTTACAGCTCTGTGCTTCCACTGCAGGGGCATGGGTTTCATCCCTGGTCAGGGAACTAAGATTCCCCGTAGCACAGCCAAGCAAAACAAACAAATCCGAAAAGTATCTTCCAGCAACAGAATATTAAAGCTTATGGAATCATTGCTTCTCTTCTTTTTAAAAAAACATGCTATTAAAATAGCCAAATTCATAGAAGCAGAGGGTAGAATGGTGGTTACTAGGGGCTGGAGGGAGAAATTGGTCAAAGTTTACAAAGTTTAGTACTCAAGGTAAATAAGTTATGGAGACGAAATATACAGCAGCGTGGGCTTCCCTGGTGGCTCAGATGGTGAAGAATGCCAATGCAGGAGACGCAAGAGACGTGGGTTCGATCCCTGAGTCTGGAAGATCCCTGGCGAAGGGCATGGCAACCCACTCCAATATTCTTGCCTGGAGAATTTCATGGGCAGAGGAGCCTGGTGGGCTATAGTCCATGGGGTCACACAAAGTCGGACCCGACTGAGCGATGGACCCTTTCACTTTTCATGTAGCAGGTTGAGTGAACCCAGATGCATAGGGCAGCAGAAGAAACACAGGTTTCGAAAGTTCGGCCGAGACATTTGCTCGGAACCTGATTCCACCCAATTTATTTTCTTTGAACCTTACCGTTCTCCTTGTCAAATGAGGGTAATCTTGTGTACCTTGCAGAGTTATTGTGAAGGCTAAAGAAGATAGTGTGTAGAATGTGCCTGACACAAAGTAGAGACTGAACTGATGGGGATAATGGTGTAATTTTGCTGTTGCAGAGGAATTGGAGTGTCTGGGGTGAAGAGAATACACTGATGTTTAAAGATGTTGGGCAGCGGGAGAAGGTTTTGTTAGAGCATAGGGTGGTTGGATCTAGGCTGCTCATTTCCTTCCTCATGGTGCTGGAGGACCTAGACTTTTGTCTCTTGGTCGGGCTGAGTCATGATTGTTAATGGGAAACCAAGAGAGCCAGCATCTGTCTGTATAATCTCTAGTTTCTGCCTCTAAAGAACTGAGATGTACAGGCGGAAATTAGCCCGCCCCACACCCTCCCTTCTTTTTAAAAAGAAATCAAAGTCCATAGCTTGTGTCCCTGTGTGAGCTGGACAGAGCCCAAAGCCTATCCTGGGATACATAGTTCTTACTCAACCTGACAGAGATTAGTTCCTCTGACTCTGAAAGGTAAATAAAGATATGAGCAGGAAGATACCCAGGGAGGAGTGAAAGGAGCCTTGTGGCCTGAGTTCTTTCCAGGCAGGACCTTGCCTGCAACCAGACTAAGCTGCCTGCCTCTGCCTTTGTTCATATCATCCTAGCATCAGTACCCTTTCTGCCCTGTTCTATCCCACAGGAGCAACTTGCTCCCCTGAGATAGTCTTGCCTCCTCCAGGAAGCCTTCCTTCATGCAGCTTTCAGGAATCAGTGAAAATGGCAATGACTTTTATGCCTCAGAGGCCTGATAACTCTAAACTTAAAGCATTCATGTTTTTTTCTCCACCTGTAAGAAGTAAGATGAAGCAGTTCCTCAAAACATTATACAGAATCACTATTGTTGTTGTTCAACAGCTCAGTTGTGTCCAACTCATTGCCACCCCATGGCCTGCAGCATGCCAGGCTTATCTGTCCTTCACTATCTCCTGGAGTTTGCTCAGACTCATGTCCACTGAGTTGGTGATGCCGTCCAACCATCTCATCCTCCATCGCCTCTTCTCCTCCTGCCTTCAATCTTTCCCTGCATCAGGGTCTTTTCCAATGAGTCAGCACTTCACATGACAATTCTGCTCCTAGGGATATATACCAAAGAACCAAAAAACAGATACACAAGTTCCTGAACACACAAAAATAGCTAGCTAGTGGGAAGCTGTTGTATGGCACAGGGAGCTTAGCTCAGTGCTCTGTGATAACCTAAAGGGGTAGGATGGGGTGAGTTGAGAGAGAGGCTCAAGAGAGAGGGGATATATGGTACTTATAGCTGATTCATGGTGTTGTATGGCAGAAACTCACACAACTTTATAAAGCAATTATACTCCAATAAAAAAATTCTGTTCACAGCAGCATTATTCACAGTTCCTAAAAGATGGAAACAGCCCAAATATCCATCAAAGGATGAATGGATGAATAAATTGTGCTGTATCCATGCAAGGGAATATTATTCAGCCATAAAATGGAATGCGGTACCAGTACATGCTATGTGTGGATGAACCTCAGGAACATTATGTGAGAGAAACCAGACACAAAAGTCACCTATGTGTGATTCCATTAATGTGAAATATCTAGAAGAGGTAAATCCATAAAGACAGACTGCAGATTGGTGGTTGCCAGGGGCTGAATGTGGGGTGAGAAGGAAATGGACAAAAAGTGTATAATGGGAACAAGGTTTCCTTTAAGGGTGATGAGAATTATTTGTATCTATGTACAAAATGTGGCTACACAATATTCTGAATGCACTCAATGTCACTGAGTTGTTCACTTTAAAATGGTTAATTTTATTATGTGATTTTATTATGGTGAAATGGAGAAGGCAATGGCACCCCACTCCAGTACTCTTGTCTGGAAAATCCCATGGACGGAGGAGCCTGGTGGGCTGCAGTCCATGGAGGGTCGCTAAGAGTTGGACACGACAGAGACTTCCCTTTCACTTTTCACTTTCATGCACTGGAGAAGGAAATGGCAACCCACTGCAGTGTTCTTGCCTGGAGACTCCCAGGGATGGGGCAGCCTGGTGGGCTGCCCTCTATTGGGTCGCACAGAGTCGGACACGACTGAAGCAACTCAGCAGCAGCAGCAGCAGCAGCATTATGATAAAATAATTTCATTATTTGACCATTGTTTTCAAAATGGGAGGATAAGAAAAACCACCCCCTAAAGTGGTTGAGTGACAGTGAAATGCAACTGGAACTCAAATGCACTCTGTGGCTTAACAACTGCCACTCAGTAAATGCTGTTTGCCTTTCTCTTCCCAGACTTAATCTTTTTACAGACTGTACAGATCACATCCCTTGGTTCTCTTAGCATAGCTGGGTTATCCTTAAATTTAAAAAGACTGTATTAATTGCATAGGGACTTCCCTGGTGCTCTGCAGTAAAAAATCCACCTGCAACGCAAGAGACATAGGTTTGATCCCTGGGTCGGTAAGATCCCCTAGAGCAGGAAATGGCAACCCACTCCAGTATCCTTGCCTGGGAAATCCCATGGACAAAGGAGCCCAGACGGCTATGACCCTTTGGGTCCAAACTTATTGTACATGACTTAGCAACTAAACCACCACCACCCACTAATTGCTTAGGGAAACCAAATGAAATTCTTTTAAAGAAGAAAATGTACAAAAAAAAAAAAAAACCCTCTCTACTCTTGATTTCTGTCTATCCTACAATTTTGTGGGATCTGATTCTTAGTCCACTTCCAATCTCTATCTTGGGGCATCCACATTCTTGGGGTGCCAATGGGGCCTTACAGTCCCTTCCCTGTAATCTTCAATTTCTAGCTCTGGGAAGATTGGTATGGCAGTGTCTTCCACCAGGCAGAAGCTCTGTTTCAGATATCTTGACCTTCATGGATAAAATGGTGATAATTATAACAACAACAACAACAGTAAAGGTTGCTGGATTCCCCTGGTGGCCCAGTGGTTAAGACTCCATGCTTCCAATGCAGGGGACGTGAGTTCTATCCCTGGGTGGGGAACTAAGATCCCACATTCTGCACAGTACAGCCAAAAATAAAAACAAAATAAGAATAAAATTTAAAAATACGTAAAGGTTGCTTTTGTTTACTGAGGAGTTACATTGCTTTGAGAACCACTCCAAGAGTTTTTATGTGCATTTCTAGTCCTCAGAAAAAACTTACCAAATGAGTTCTACTATTAACCCCATTTTACAAATGGAGAGTAAAGCAACATGGCCAAGGCTGAAACACAGAACTAATGAATGGATGAACTGAGTTTAGAGATGGACTGCCGCCCACTGAATACCCAGGAGTAGAGGAGTTGGCTCCTGTTTTCCAGGAGGGGTGCATGGCAGGAGTTCAAGATGGTTCTTAGAGAAAGCACGTGAAAGCAAGTGATGGACACCCTAGTCTGGACCTGTTCTGAGAGACAAGATCAAGATATTCAAGGCAGCGGCTCCTAAGGTATCTCCTAGTGATCACCATCACCAGGTATTTAGGCTCTCATTTAATCATCTCTCTGGGATAGCCTGGTTTTTATTTTTGTTCAGTCTCTAAGTAATTTCCAACTCTTTGTGACGAACTGCAGCACTCCAGGCTTCCCTGTCCTTCACTATCTCCCGGAGTTTGCTCAAACTCATGTCCGTTGAGTCAGTGATGCCATCCAACCACCTCATCCTCTGTGATCCCCTTCTCCTCCTGCCTTCAATCTTTCCCAGCATCAGGGTCTTTTCAAACAAGTCAGCTGTTTTCTTCAGGCAGCCAAAATACTGGAGCTTCAGCTTCAGCACCAGTCCTTCCAATGAATATTCAGGGTTGATTTCCTTTAAGATTGACTGGTTTGATCACCTTGCAGTCCAAGGGACTCTCAAGAGTCTTCTCCAGCACCACAATTTGAAAGCATCAGCTCTTCAGGCTGACCTGGTTACTTGGCTTCTAATAAACATGTGGCCAAAGTGATGGGCTGTCCTCCTGAGATTAGGTTACAAAGACTCTGATTCCACCTCATTTACCCTCTCTCACTCATTCTTTCTCTCCCCTTCTCTCTCCTGGATGGAATCCACCTGCAGTGTTGTAAGCTGCCCCAAGGGGCGGTCCAAGTGGCAGTCAGGACCTGTGGCTTCTAACAGCCACATGACTGAACCTGCTGGACGTGGACTGTTCTCCAGCTGATCCTTGAGATGAAGATGAAGACTACAGCTTTGTGAGGCACTTGAGTTAAATGACTGAACAAAATCACATGAGATTCCTGACCCACAAAAATGGTAAAGCATAGTTCCATGTTATTAAGAAATAGATACATCATATACTTTGCAGTCAGACTGGCTTGAGTTTGACCCTGGTTCCATTTGTGCAAACTTGATCAAGGCAGCTAACTACTCCACAAGTCAGTTTCATCGTCTGTAAAGAGAATCACAGCACCTATATATCAGAGTTGTTATAAAGATTAAGTAATCTGATGTATGCTCAGGACTTAGTCCACTGACTGCACATAGAATTACTTTATGAATGTCAATTATTGTAAATATTCTAAATAGAGGGGCCATGTATTCCTGAATGGATGGGCCTCTCATGTACTTTCCCTGCTGCTGTTTTCCCTTGGCTTACGGTTGAGGCTGTAAGGATTCAGACATCCAGGGATGAGCTATCCCAGGGGCCTCCCAGTGCAGAAAGTGGGTTTGCTTTCTGTTCCAGGAAAAGCACAGGATACCTGCCTGTTTTGTACTTGCTGGATAAAAAGTCTAAAAACACAGAACCTGATGCCAGTTATTATGCTGACTGTAGACATGATTAATTGGTTGTCTATTCCAAGCATTACACTTATTCCCATAGATACCTGATTACAATGACTAATTAGACAAAAGTTCTTTTCAAAGCCTGCTTGAATTATAACTCTAGAGTAATAAACCCCTAAGTCTTTATTCAATTTGTACATGATTTTTTTCCCTTGCACTTTCTCTTACAGGAATCAATAAGTTGTTTAGACACATTTAATAGAGAGGAAAAGAACAAAATTAGGTTTTGCCACTTTATGAAAGTGACTTTTAAATGTCTTACCTCTAAATAAAAAGACCATCCTTTTAATCCACTCAATGAGTTGGAATTTTCAGGAAAATTTAGATGGGCTCTTTTCCATCATGGGCTTCCCTGGTGGCTCAGATGGTAAGGAATCTTCCTGCAATACAGGAGACCAGGGTTCAATCCCTGGGTCAAGAGGATCCCCTGGAGAAGGGAATGGCAACCCACTCCAGTGTTCTTGCCTGGAGAATCCCATGGATAGAGGAGCCTGGCAGGCTACAGTCCATGGGTCACAAAGAAATCGGACACAATTGAGTGACTAACACTTTCACTTCACTGTTTCCATGATTAGGTGAGGACAACTAATGGTCTTGCCAGCAACTAAAGTTGGGTCGCCTTGTGCGTGAAATGAACTGGCTTTCACAGAGCTCCCTGTGTTTATTCTGGGCACCATACATCATAGACCCTGGCAGTTTGTTTTCTGTTCTTGCCTTGTGCTTCATCTCATGCTTGTGTTTCCTCTGCTCTTTCATGACATTCAAAGTGCATCTGGGATGCTAAAATCCTCTTAGAAAATAATTATTTTGAGGCATCACATGAATAATAGGACTGTGGGAAAAAAAAAAGAATAGAATGTTCTGGGACTTTTGCCCCCCAAAGCAGCAGAGCGTATGAACTGCTCTATTATATTCATCAAAGTGGTCTTTGTTCCAGGATCATCCTCTGGGGGAGAATCTTGTTCCTATAAGTGAGGATGTGAGGAAAAGCATCAGATGTATTTCAGCTGTCATTGTTTGTGGAGATGAAATGGCAGGACAAGAAACTTGCCCCCGCTGTCCTGACCTCCTCTTTTTCCATATCCTCTAACCGTCCTGCTGAGGGGCCCTAGGTAACATTATTCAAATTAGACCATTTAGGCAGGAAAACGGGTGGAGATGATGTCAGCTACATAATGTATCTTCAGCATGGGTCTCAGGCAGACATTCTGGAAATCACAAAACCGCAGCTCCTTCAAATTCTCTCCTGCCAACCCTGTTCCATTTCCAGTATAACCCCTAGCAGAGCCATACCTTGGACTTCCCAGGTGGTACTAGTGGTAAAGAGCCTACTTGCCAATGCAGGAGACATAAGGGACACGGGTTCAATCCCTGGGTCAGGTAGATTCCTTGGAGGAGGTTATGGCAACCCACTCCAGTATTCTTGCCTGGAGAATCCATGGATGGAGAAGACTGGTGGGTTACAGTCCATAGGGTCAAGCAGAGTCAGACATGACTGAAGTGACTTAGTACACACATAGCCATACCGTAGGAGACAAGGCGTATGGGAAGAGATGGAGAAAACTTTAGCATAAAAGAGGGTGTACAGTGATGATGATGGGGAAACAGGGGAAACAGTGTCAGACTTTATTTTTGGGGCTCCAAAATCACTGCTGATGGTGACTGCAGCCATGATATTAAAAGACGCTTACTCCTTGGAAGAAAAGTTATGACCAACCTAGATAGCATATTGAAAAGCAGAGACATTACTTTGCCAACAAAGGTCCATCTAGTCAAGGCTATGGTTTTTCCAGTAGTCATGTATGGATTTGAGAGTTGGACTGTGAAGAAAGCTGAGTGCCAAAGAATTGATGCTTTTGAACTGTGGTGTTGGAGAAGATTCTTGAGAGTCCCTTGGACTGCAAGGAGATCCAACCAGTCCATTCTGAAGATCAGCCTTGGGATTTCTTTGGAAGGAATGATGCTAAAGCTGAAACTCCAGTACTTTGGCCACCTCATGCGAAGAGTTGACTCATTGAAAAAGACTCTGATGCTGGGAGGGATTGGGGGCAGGAGGAGAAGGGGATGACAGAGGATGAGATGGCTGGATGGTATCACTAACTCGATGGATGTGAGTATAAATGAGCTCTGGGAGTTGGTGATGGACAGGGAGGCCTGGCATGCTGCAATTCATGCAGTCGCAAAGAGTTGGATACAACTGAGTGACTGAAGTGAACTGAACTGAACAGTGATGATTTTAGTGTTTTGCCATCCATTTAATCACTATACCATCTCAGATTCTTTACCATCTGAGCCACCAGGGAGACCCAATCATTATACACAGAATACTTACCATTTGCCAGACACTGCTCCAGATGCTGAAACCTTTTTATTGAGAAAGCTAAAATTCCAAATGGGTCATGATAATGCTCCTAGGACCTACAGACCAAATCTTTAAAAAAATGCAAGCTATTGTATTTTAAATATAAAATAAACTGCAAAGATATTTTTAAATCTTTTCTACCTAACCCATACTTAAGACAGTTTAAACTAAGTTCAAGAACTGTGATCAGGCTTAAAAAGCTTTTTTGTTTCTTTTTTACTGTGAAATATTTAGGATGCAAAACAAGTGAAAAAAATATTTTAATAAGCTTCCAGGTCTTTACTACATGGTTTAAGAAGTAAAACAACATAAATTTAACTGAGATCCTTTGAGACACTTCCTTAGCCTCATTTTGCCCTGTCAACACACAGAATTGCTATCTTGGTTTTTTTGTTATCATTCCTAGAGGCATGTTTGTTTAATAGAGAAATTCTAACTCATTATGATAGGGATGAAAGAAAGAGTATTTTTGTGCGATTGTATGTCCATTTAAACCAGACTATTTTGAAGAATTCTAAAAAAATAACAACAATTGAGAGATGGTTTGAATGTTGGATCTCAATTCTCCACTGTGCTATAGTCAATGGCATTAATTTCACACTTGAACATTCACATTTTCTACTGAAGGATTATCTTCTAAGGGTGCTTTGGTTATAAACGGTGGGGGAGCCTGGGTGGAATCAAGACTGGGAATGTATGAAGGGACCGAATCAGGGTCTGGGAGGTACTTCCACTCTCACGTCTCTGCTTCTTTCCATGTGTCTGTTTGATCTTTCCTGCTCAGCATGCAGACTTTCTCCCAAACAAGGGTATTCACAGGGCTCCTAGAAGCTGAAGCTCCAACACTTTGGCCACCTGATGCAAAGAGAATTGTCTCATTGTAAAAGACCTTATGTTGGGAAAGATTGAAGGCAAAAGGAGAAGAGGGTGGCAGAGGATAACATGGTTAGATAGCATCACCAACTCAATGGACATGAATTTGAGCAAACTCTGGGAGATAAGGAAGGACAGGGAAGCCTGATGTGTTGCATTCCACGGGGGTTACAAAGAGTAGGACATGACTTAGCAACTGAACAACAACAACATATGTGTGTGTGTGTGTGTGTGTGTATGTATCTATATAATGTGTGTGTATATATATGCGTGTGTGTGTGTGTATGCATGTATGGTGGTGTTGGTTTAGTTGCTAAGTCATGTTTGACTCTTTGCAACACCATGGACTGTAGCCTGCCAGGCTCCTCTGTCCATGGGATTTCCCAGGCAGTCCTGGAAGTGGGTTACCATTTTCTTCTCCAGGGAATCTTCTTGACCCAGGGATCAAACCTGCATCTCCTGCACAGGCAGGCAGATTCTTTACCACCGAGCCACCAGGGAAGCCCCATATACATGTATACCTGTATATATACATATTCATATATACTATATTTTATATATTACATATTACATCTTTTATTTAGCAAGTTGTATGTATATATATGTGTATTATGACACTCAGTTAAATTTGAATTTCAGATTTAAAAAGAAAGGTGTTTTGTTTTTTTTTTTTTACTGTGTTTTCTATCCAATATTTGGACATACTTACATAAATAAATTCTGTATTTTTGTCAAAAATCTACACTTCAGTGGGAATCCTCTATTTTATCTGGCCATTCTAAGTAGGTTCTGCAATACATATTTTAAGCCCAACTCCATGAAGAAATGAGGTTTCCCTTCCTCTCAGTACCTGGGACAGAAAGGACTCTGATTAGTCCAGCTCACTTGGACAGTGACTTGGAGGATTTTTTTTTTTTTTTTAATCAGCTCTGGACTGAGTCACGTTGTTTAAGGAAGGATTCTAGAAGACCATCTTGGGGGTGAGGGGAGCAAATAAGGAAGGTGACTGTGAGGTAGGAAGATACAAAATTTCCACTCCTAAAAATCTGTGTTTACAAGCTAGTGGAGATTACTCTCTTTGGTCCCTTCTGCTTTCATTTCTCTAGGACAATGTGTTATAATGTGGTAGTTAGGAGCCCAGGCCCTGGAGTCTGCCTCCCAGCCACGGTTTCTCCCTCCACCACTCACCAGTGCTATCATTCTGTGCAAGTTATTTGATGTCAGTTTCCTTATCAACAAAAGGAGGTTATGACAACAGTAACTATGTCATAGATTGTTGTGAAAATTAAATGAGTTGATGATATGTGAAGTCCTTAGTACCCTGCTTGAAAAATAGTAAAATTTTACAACTGTGCGTTATTTTTCTCCTGCAATAACAGTGGTTTTTCAGGAAGGATGTCTAGGAAGAGGGATAGGGAACTAGTTTCATTTACTAAAGCCACCGTAACCCAACCTTCAGCTTTATTCTTCCAAATCTTGAAGTCCAGAAGTCTATGAATATTTCTCTAAAGGCCCACATTGTAAATATTTTAGACTTCATCGGATTTTGTTACAGTGACTCAACCGAGCTGCTGTAGCGGCCACTGAATTTATAAACATATGGTCACGGTTGTGTTCCAATAAAACTTTATTTATGAAAGCAGGTGGTGGCCTAGATTTGGTGGGTAGACCATAATTTGCTGACCCCTGCTCTAGCCCTTCCAGCATCACAATCACCCACTTTTTTTTTTTTTTCCAAATGAGCTTGTATTAATTTTTTCTCTTATCCCCAATCTCTTTCATGGATTTCAGGGACATTCAGTGGTGAATATTTAAAATAATTCCAAGAAAGCAGTTTTGTAATCTTTTTAAAAATAATTTTTATTGGTATAGTTGCTTTACAGTGTTGTGTTAGTTTCTTTCTACTGCACAGCAAAGTGAATCAGCTATACATATATCCCTTTTTTTGGATCCTAAGTAAGGTCACCTCAGAATATTGAGTAGAGTTTCCTGTGCTATACAGTAAGTTCTCATTAGTTATTTATTGAGAGTCTTAAAACTGTTCACATCTACACTTTATTCATTGCTGTGACAAATATTGATTAAGAATTCACAGTATGTCAGGTACCCTACTGGCTACTATTGGGTATCTCTTCTAAAGAAACCATCAGAGAAGGATATTCAGACAAACACAAAAATCAAAGCCTTTTATCACAGTGTAATTTATAATAGTGAATAATTAGGGAGAAAAGCCTCTTTTAATCTAACTTAAGCAATGGCACCCCACTCCAGTACTCTTGCCTGGAAAATCCCACGGACAGAGGAGCCTGGTGGGCTGCAGTCCATGGGGTCGCTAAGAGTCAGACACAACTGAGAGACTTCACTTTCACTTTTCACTTTCATGCATTGGAGAAGGAAATGGCGACCCACTCCAGTGTTCTTGCCTGGAGAATCCCAGGGATGGGGGAGCCTGGTGGGCTGCTGTCTATGGGGTCGCACGAGTCGGACACGGCTGAAGCAGCTTAGCAGCAGCAGCAGCAGCAAGCATTTGATAAACAAATTGAGAAACAAAAACATCCAATGGAATATTACGCAGTCATAACAGATTCCCATTTTTCCTACTGGTGTAAATGTTGTTTACTTGTTTTCAAGTTTCAGAATCAACTGATAAAGAAAGCATTAATGTCTTAATCCTGGAGTGAGGAGAGAATATAAGTATTATCAAAACTGACAAATTAAAAGAAAAACTCGTCAGGATTTTCCCTGGCAGTCCGGTGGTTAAGACTCTACATTTCTCCTGCAGGGGTCACAGGTTCAATCTCTGGTGCAGAAACTAAGATCTCACATGCTGAGTGGTGCAGTCAAAAATAAAATAAAATTTTAAAAATAAAAACTAGAGTTAATAGAAGTTCAGAAGTGTAGGGAGGAAAACAAGACAAAGATCTTGAGAGTGAAGGTTAGGCAAGTTATCTACAATTATCATGGTGACCAAGAAGAAATAAGAAAAATAATGGCATAATTATTATAATTGTTGGGAGAAGAATAAGGAGAAAAGATATATCTAGAGTTGGTGGTAGAGATTAACTCAGTTCCCATCTATCACAGCAGGAAATCAACAGGTAATTATGAAGTAGAAAAATCTAGAAGTCACATATTAAGCTATATCGAGGTAACAGAAAAACTTTAAATACAGATGGTTGAAACCAGTTCCCAAGAGGATCACAATAGATGCACGTGTGTGCAGGCTAGGGTGTAGGCATACAGCAGGAGACTATTGCACTTGATTATTGAAAAGGAAAATTGTTTACAAAGAGACTGTAATAACGTGGGAAAATATTTATAATTTAAGTGGGAAGGCTGGTAAAAATTGCATACACAGTGCCTTCACAAGTATCTAAAAACGAAAAAGAAAACAAACAAAAAGCTATGCACAGGAAGACTCCTAGAAGGAAACATGCCAAGTTATCTACAGCTCGCTGGGTGGTGGGAAACAGGATCATTTTATTTTTGTCACAACTTTCTTTGTTTCTGTATTTTCCCAATTTTCTATGGCAAGCATGCACAGCTTTTATAATTCAAAAATAAACTATATATTAGACGACTTCAGTGGAAGCCCTTCAGTGCAGTTTGCATTCTCTTTGCGTTGAAAGTGAAAGTGTTAGTCACGAGGCTTCTCTGTCCATGGAATCCTCCAGGCAAGAATACTGGATTGGGTAGCCATTCCCTTCTCCAGGGGATCTTCCTGACCTAGGGATCAAACCCAGGTCTCCTTCATTCCAGGGAGATTCTTTACCATCTGAGCCACCAGGGAAGCCCCTTGCATTGAGCAGCTGGCAAAATGGATGGTTCTTCTGGGAAGCCATGGGGTTTTTCCCTGGTTCTGCTAAAGAGCTCTGTCCTTCAGGCAGGTCTCCAGGCTCCCTTCTGCTACTGCAGAAAGAAAGTTGGAACTAAATGATTGCCAAAGCTTACTTCTTATTCTGGCATCTTGGAATCAATTCCAGGGCAACTTATTGTGTGGGCTCAGTCATGTTCACCTCTTTGTGACCCCGAGGACTACAGCCCACCAGGCTCTTCTGGCCATGGAATTTTCCAAGCAAGAATACTGGAGCAGATTGCCATTTCCTGCTCTAGGGGATCTTCCCAACCCAGGGATTGAACTTGGGTCACATGTGTCTCCCTGCACTGGCAGGCAAATTCTTTACCAACTGCTCCACTTGAGAAGCCCAGATAACTCAATATGTACTGGGAATAACTCCTATTCTTTGATCATCACGGTCCATAAGCCTTGCTTGATCCCCTTGAAATGATCTCAGCATTCTTATCAGATAAATAAAGCCTATTGTTGGAGCGATGGGATAAATGGAGAGAGAATGGGACTCAGAGTCCAGTAGACCTGGCTGGTCAGTAGTGGTGTGCCCTGCACTCCACTCTTGCACAACATGTGCAGTGATGACTAGTCCATAGTAATTGTAAGGACAAAACCTCTCTGAACTTAGCTTCTCATCTTTAAGAGGAGGTAATAAAAATTGTTATTTCCTAGGGTCATTGTGAGGATGAGCGAGATTGCATGTCATGGCTATAGCACAGTGGGTGGCCTATGATCAGTACCTGATAAATGAAAGTTGTCAAGACAGCATTAAACTTTCTTGTGTTTACAAAACCTGGCATTAAGCTATATATTTGCATTCATTATCTTGTTGAATCTTACCACACTCTTGCCATTGGGGAGGCATTTCTGTTGGGTTTAGGACACAGCATAAAGTTATGGTAAAGAGCACATAACCCGGAGACTGCCAGCCTGCCATTGTCATTCACTGGGCAACTTCCAGAACCTCTTGAAACATCCCTTTTTACATCTGTTAAATGGGGATGTTAATAGAATGCCTACCTCAGAGATGGTTGTGAGGAGCAAATAAACAGTTGTGTGTTAACACATAGAGCAGTGTCTGCTGCTGCTGCTAAGTCACTTCAGTCAAGTTGTGTCTCTATGCAACCCCATAGATGGCAGCCTTCGAGGCTCCCCTGTCCCTGGGATTCTCCAGGCAAGAACACTGGATTGGGTTGCCATTTCCTTCTCCAAGGCATGAAAGTGAAAAGTGACAGTGAAGTCGCTCAGTCATGTCTGACTCTTAATGACCCCATGGACTGTAGCCTACCAGGCTCCTCCATCCACGGGAGCAGTGTCTAGTCCATAATATTATCAGCTATTATTATTCTTGTCTTATAGCTGAGGTCACTGAGGCTGAAAGCAGTTGGGTATTTTCCTATTTGGTCACATATTTAGAAGTGAAGCTGTGATCCTGGACAGTGACATACCAGCACTTGTTTCTTAATCATCATGCTGTATTTTCCATCTCCCTAGTTAACTATTGAGTGAATACTGATAAAAATGCCCAGATGAGCTGTATGCTCCTGTAGAATTGCATATTTAGGTCAGAGGAAATAAAATCTGATAAGAAGTGCCGTGATCTGAACAATTACATCAATGACAACCAGAGAGTTGCCGATGCCTAATTTTGTGGCCAAGCTGAAGATGAGTAATGGCATTTAGAAAGGGCTTATCACTGGTCCTGCAAAGCCTGGATATGAAGCAATCACTTACTGTCGACTTCCTGGTTGCTACCTAGAGTCTGGATGACTTGTCAGTGTGCCAGGAAGCAGAGGTGGAAGGGTCAGTGGTTTTGTATTGCAAATCATGGAACAAAGAGAAATATGATTGCAAAACTTCCCTGAAAACACAGATAAACCTGTCCAAAGTGATTTATTGCAACCAGAGTTTCATCATTTCTTCCTGGCTAGGGGTTTCTGTTTGTACATTCATGTCGACCTCTCTCCCCATAAAGGGAACCCAAGTGTAACTGCTCCTTGACCTTCACTGGATGTAAGTGTTCAAATACATCTTCAGGTAAAGCTCAAGCTCAAGAGGGATCTTTTTCAATCTCATAGTCACTGGGTGCTTATGATATGCTAGGAACTGCTGATATAAATAGGAATAATAATTGCTAATATTTTAAGCTGTAAATCCAGGCTGTATCACTGAATCTAAGATGACAGCAATAACTTACTTTTATTTCATGTACCGCTAAGGAAAAAAAATACCCCATCTAGTAATCTGTATTGTATTATCCATTGTAGGCCACCTTCCAATTTTTAAAGATGATAAAATGTGGCAAATGTACACCATAGAAGTGATGAATACACTGTTAGCTCATTTGAATCTGTCAACTCTACAAAACAGATATTAATATACACCCCCTTCAGGAAGAGGAAACTGGTTCCAAAACGTTAAACAGCTTGTCAAAGTTAAACAGCTAGTAAAAGAGAGGTAAGTAGGTAGGTTTAGTCACTCAGTTGTGTCCGACTCTTGTGACCCCATGGGTTGTTGCTTGCCAGGCTCCTCTGTCCATGGGATTTCCCAGGCAAGAATACTGGAGTGGGTTACCATTTCTTTCTCCAAGGGATCTTCCCAACCCAGGGATTGAACCCAGGTCTCTTGCACTGCAGACAGACTCTTTAATGACTGAGTCACCCAGGGAAGTCAGTGAAAGAGAGCCACAGTTTAAATCTAGGCAGCTTGGTACAAGCCCATGCACTTCCAGGAAGCTGCAGGTCATCTGTTCTCCAGGTACTTGAGGCAGAATGCTCTCTGGCTTCTTTAATCTCCTTCCTCTCCTTCCTCAGCTGAGCCTCCGGCCTGTCTTCACAGCTTCCAGCCTCCCCTGCTCCATAGACTGACTTTCTATCTGCTGTAAGAGGACAGTAGGGCCCAGGACATGCGTAATTCCTTTCCTGGATCTTTTTCTGTACCAGAAATCTCTGGTTGCAAACAACAGAAATGAACAATAACCTACGTTAGCAGAGGGTGGAGAATATTGGTGAGAAAAGAGGCAGTTGGCAGAACGGACAGGAAAGTGGGACCCAGGGCAACACAAGGAATCTGGTTACAACTGCTTGAAGGGAAATCGATCAACCATTTCTGTTTCATTGTCACAAAGTTTAAGAGAGAAACTTCCAGGCCAGAAAGTCCAGCTGGCCTGACGTGAGTTATGGCAGGGATGCTCACTGGTGGCTCCCCAATATCAAGCACAGTGAGAGTTTCCTCAAGAGGAAATTTGGGTGAAGAGTGCAAATTCTGGGGTCCAGCTGGCTTCTCGCTGCAAGACCAGCTCTGCATGCAATTAGGGTGATCTTGGACAAGATACCGAATCCCTCTTACCTCTGTTCTTTCATCTGTAATGTGGAGATCATTACAGCCTGAACCCACAGGGTTGTTGTTGCATGGGGAGCGGGGGAGGCAGTGGAATGTAAGGGATAATGCATCACACTCTGCATATATTGGGCTTCCCAGGTGGCATTAGTGGCAAAGAACCCACCTGCCAATGCAGCTAGATGTAAGAGACACAAGTTCAGTCCCTGAGTCAGGAAGATCCCCTGGAGGAGGGTAGGAAAGTTAGCAATCCATTCCAGTATTCTTGCCTGGAGAGTCCCATGGACAGAGACTGGCAAGCTGCAGTCCATAGGGTCACAGAGAGTCAGACACGACCGAAGCGGGACTTGCACACATATACTAACTGCTTAATTATGATTGTCTCAGTTCAGTTCAGTCGCTCAGTTGTGTCTGACTCTTTGCGACCCCATGAATTTCAGCACACCAGGCCTCCTTGTCCATCACCAACTCCCAGAGTTCACCCAAACTCATGTATATAGAGTTGGTGATGCCATCCAGCCATCTCATCTTCTGTCATCCCTTTTTCCTCCTGCCTCCAATCCCGACCAACATCAGAGTCTTTTCCAACGAGTCAACTCTTTGCATGAGGTGGCCAAAGTACTGGAATTTCAGCCTCAGCATCAGTCCTTCCAGGGAACACCCAGGACTGATCTTTAGGATAGACTGGTTGGGTCTCCTTGGAGTCCAAAGGACTCTCAAGAGTTTTCTCCAGCACCACAGTTCAAAGCATCAATTCTTTGGCGCTCAGCTTTCTTCACAGTCCAACTCTCACATCCATACATAACCACTGGAAAAACTATAGCCTTGACTAGACAGATCTTTGTTGGCAATATCTCTGCTTTTGAATATGCTGTCTAGGTTGGTCATAACTTTCCTTCCAAGGAGTAAGCGTCTTTTAATTTCATGGCTACAGTCACCATCTTCAGTGATTTTGGAGCCCAAAAATTAAAGTCTGATACTGTTTCCACTGTTTCTCCATCTATTTGCTGTGAAGTGATGGGATCAGATGCCATGATGTTTGTTTTCTGAATGTTGAGCTTTAAGCCAACTTTTTCAGTCTCTTCTTTCACTTTCATCAAGAAGCTTTTTACTTCCTCTTCACTTTCTGCCATAAGGGTGGTTCATCTGCATATCTGAGGTTATTGATATTTCTCCCAGCAATCTTGATTCCAGCTTGTGCTTCTTCCAGCCCAGCGTTTTTCATGATGTACTCTGCATAGAAGTTAAATAAGCAGGGTGACAATATACAGCCTTGATGTACTCCTTTTCCTATTTGGAACCAGTCTATTGTTCCATGTCCAGTTCTAACTGTTGCTTCCTGGCCTGCATATAGGTTTCTCAAGAGGTAGATCAGGTGGTCTGTTATTCCCATCTCTTTCAGAGTTTTCCACAGTTTGTGGTCCACAGAGTCAAAGGCTTTAACATAGTCATTAAAGCAGAAATAGATGTTTTTCTGGAACTCTCTTGTTTTTTCGATGATCCAGCGGATGTTGGCAATTTGATCTCTGGTTCCTCTGCCTTTTCTCAACCCAGCTTGAACATCTGGAAGTTCACAGTTCACGTATTGCTGAAGCCTGGCTTGGAGAATTTTGAGCATTACTTTACTCGTGTGTGAGATGAGTGCAATTGTGCAATAGTTTGAGCATTCTTTGGCATTGCCTTTCTTTGGGATTGGAATGAAAACTGACCTTTTCCAGTCCTGTGGCCACTGCTGAGTTTTCCAAATTTCCTGGCATATTGAGTGCAGCACATTTTCTGGCATATTGAGTGCAGCACTTTCACAGCATCATCTTTCCGGATTGTCTACTCACACAGCAAACATCAAAGGCAATAGCTTTTTGTTGTAGAATCTTCCTGACATCCAGTATTTGACTATATATATAGTCAAATATTGGGTATTTCAGATAGAAACTCTGAGCACCTAGTGAGAGCTCCAGAAAGTCAAACATGAGGTGCTTCCAACCTTAGGGTCTCAGGGTACTTTTGAAAATAATAATAATGCATGAAACTCTGGATGTCAGGAAGATTCTACAACAAAAAGCCATTGTCTTTGATGTTTGCTGTGTGAGTAGACAATCCGGAAAGATGATGCTGTGAAAGTGCTGCACTCAATATGCCAGAAAATTTGGAAAACTCAGCAGTGGCCACAGGATTGGAAAAGGTCCATATATATATATACATAAATGACTATATATATAGTCTAATAAATAACTGATTTATTGGTATATAAATAACTATATAAATGGTATATAAATGACTAGTTTCTAAAGCCTATGTATGCTTTATTTAATTTTCTCCACTATTTGTCCTGTGTCCAGCACTTCAGTAGTGTCTATGATTTATGTGCCAGGAGAAAATATCTTTATCATTCATGAGCTTATGACTTATTAGGTCAGGGATTTCCAACCTTTGTATCATTGGTTATTTTGTCAGTTCTTGGTTCTAGGGCCTGTCCTGTATTCTGTAGGATCCACGGTCTTTATTCCTATCTGCCAGTAGCAAATTTGCCTCCCTTCCCTAGTTATGAAAACCAAAAATGCCTGAAGACATTTCCAAATGGCCCCTGGGAAGGCAATATTGCCCCTGGTTGAAAAACCACTATTGTAGATGAATCAAAGTTTCATAATAACCTACTTATGTCTGTCTGGTTTATCCTCTATAAAATTTCCAGGCCCTGAAAGAATAGCTGGAATGTAGTAGGTGACTAATATTTGCAAAATGATTAAATAAACCTGAATCACAGCCATCTTCCACTAGAAATATAACAAACCAACAAAACCCCACCTCCACCACCCCCTATCATTTTCTAAGTCAAGTGCAGACTCCTCAGCAGACATCCAAAGCCCTGCAAGACATAGGTCCAGCCTATACGCTCAGTCTTGTGCACCAATGAAGACTAAGGCAGTTCTAATGGACTAATTTCACCGGGTTTTTTTTTTTTTTTTTTTTGCAAAAGAAACCCAACTGTTTGGCGAGAAAGCTCTCCAGCCAGCTGCATTTTTCCTGCCCTAAGAGATCTGTTTAATACGCTGTCTAAGTTGGTCATAGCTTTTTTCCAAGGAGCAAGCGTCTTTTAATTTCATGGCTGAAGTCACCTGCTGCAGTGATTTTGGAGGCCAAGAAAATAAAGTCTGTCACTGTTTCCATTGTTTCCCCATCTATTTGCCATAAAGTGATGGGAACAGTTGTCTTAATCTTAATTTTTTTGAATGTTGAGTTTTAAGCTAACTTTTCACTCTCCTCTTTCACTTTCATCAAAAGTCACTTTAGTTCCTCTTCACGTTTTGCCATTAGAGTGGTATCATTTGCGTATCTAAGATTATTGATATTTCTCCTGGCAATGTTGATTCTAGCTTGTGCTACGTCGAGCCCAGCATTTCACATGATGTACTCTGCAGTGGTTAAATAAGTTAAATAAGCAGGGTGACAATATTCCCTGAAATGAAAGAAAGAGATAGATGCTAGAAATACACTCTCTGGGACTAGTAACACTGTAAAATAGTAACAAAGTTCCAGTTATACTTGAGAGTAAGTTCTGTGACGATAGGTACCATGTCTGTTTTTAAAAACATTTATACCTCATATTGGAGAAGGCAATGGCACCCCACTCCAGTACTCTTGCCTGGAAAATCTCATGGATGGAGTAGCCTGGTGGGCTACAGTCCATGGGGTCGCTAAGAGTCGGACACGACTGAGCGACTTCACTTTCAATTTTCACTTTCATGCGTTGGAGAAGGAAAGGGCAACCCACTCCAGTATTCTTGCCTGGAGAATCCCAGGGCCTGGGAGCCTGGCGGGCTGCCGTCTATGGGGTCGCACAGAGTCGGACACGACTGACGCGACTTAGCAGCAGCAGCAAGAGATCTGTTTGGAGAACTCTCAAATATCTCAGTCGCCAATGTGACACTAAGAGGTAAACGCTACATGAATAAGCAATGACAAGGATTTATCACACAAGAATAAAGCTGACTCTCCTCTTTGCCTGACATAGATTTGAAATGGTACAGCAAAGACTCTAGTTGGAAAGAGCCCAAGTTCAAGAAAGCCTTCCTTCACTTGTTTCTGGCTCCCTGACCTTGGGAATGGGAATGATTGTGTGTATGTGTATATGTGTGTGAGGGTGTGGTTCTCCAGGTCTGAATTTTAAGCCTTTTCATTTCTGTCCACTGGGCTTCCCAGGTGGTTCAGTGGTAGAGAATCTGCCTGCCATCAGGAGATGTATGTTCAACCCCTGGGTCAGGAAGATCTCCTGGAGAAGGAAATTGTCGTGATCCACGCAGGTTGGGAAAGAATTTCCAGACACGAGGCAGAATGAAGAGAGAATAAAGTTTAGAGTGGGAGACGCTGCTAGAACAGTAGGCCAACTCAAGGGAGAACTGAACACTTTCACAGGCTAGTAGCCAATTTTTCTAGCCACAAGACAGAGAAAATTCCTACTGAAATGGTGGCTTTAGGTGATTGGTTAAGATGCTATAGGTAGGTAGGTTTAGTCACTCAGTCATGTCCAACTCTTGTAACCCCAGGAACCCGCCACGCTCCTCTGTCCATGGGATTTCCCAGGCAAGAATATTGGGGTGGGTTGCCGTTTTCTTCTTCAGGGGATCTTTCCAACCCTCGGATTGAACCCAGGTCTCCTGCACTGTTTACAGACTCTTTACTGACTGAGCCACCAGGGAAGGCTAGGATACTATAGGGTGGGTATTTTACCTGATACAAAGTCAGGGAACTGGCGGGTTTAGATCTGGAGGCACATGGCAACAGTTGCTATAACGTTTGGTCAGTTCCAGAGATTTTTATCCAGTAACCTTAGTACAAGTCTCCACAGAAATGGCAACCCACTCCAGTATTTTCGCCTAGGAAATCCCATGAATAGAGGAGCCTGGTGGGCTACAGTCCATGGGGTTGCAAATGAGTCGGACATGACTGAGGACTAAACAATAACCCTCTGTCCACTAGGTGCAGCCCTGAGCTGATAGCAGGAAGCCTGGGCTCTCAGCTCAGGCTCTTCTAGGGTCCATCTCGGTCCCAACAAAGGTTTTTCTAGGGACTTCAGTGCAGAGATGTGCACAGAACTGATAAAAACAGGGTGAAGAACAGAACACGTGTGGCTTTTCCAGCGGGGATGGATCTTGTTTAAACTTTGGTTTTACATTTGTTTTGATATTTGAATTTGAAGCAAGGCCAGGAAAAAGGAAAATCTGCAATTATAATTGCTTCTTATCCTGTTAAAATGAAACTCAAGTGAAATGGTAGGTTAGCGTGGAACAAAACAGCAATGGGCTCTGGGGTTAAGAGACTCGGGTTCCAATTCAGGTTCTATAATGGAGCAGGACAATACGGGGCCTTTCCTGGACAGTCCCTTCCTCCATTTTCACTACTTTAGCTCCTCTCTGAAGGGCCTAGATAACAGCAACTCATGTACATTTCCTGAGTTGTTTTACAGGTGCTAAAATACTCACCAGATGGAAGACGGGGACTTGATGACCATGAGCACATAGCCCCCAGGCCTATTGGAGCCTAAGGACTGATAATGTTAATCCCTGTGACCTCACCATCAGCCGATCAGAGAACTGTGCACGAACTGCTCACAGCCCCTGGGATGCCCCTCCATCCCTTAGCCTTTAGCTATGCATTGCTAAAACCCATTGAGGAAACTGGGCTTTTCGACCATTAGCTATCCTGGACTCCTTGTTTAGTGCCTGCAGCTAACATTGCACTTTCCTTCACCACAACTTGGTGTCAGTAGATCGGCTTTACTGTATGCAGGCAAGGAAACCCAAGTTTTGTTTAGTAACAGAACCTCTAGCAACTTAGTGGCAGACCCCAGGTTTAGCACTTGGCACTGAATCAGGTTTGACATCCTTTATTCTATGAACCTTTGACCTGTGAGTATCTCCCTTGCTGCAGAATGAGTCAGGTCATCTGCCTCTGGAACTTTCTGTAGCTCAGAGTTGGTGAGGAGCCTCCTCCAGAATCCCAGACCAATTTCCAGTCACCTTATGATTGGCAACCCCAAAGGACAAAGGGAAAAGAGCTCATGGTCTTGATTTCAAATCACAAGCCCACCACTCATTAACTGTGCGACATAGCTTCACCTCTATGACTTGCAATCGATTTTGTGGGGTTTCTGTTTTGTTTGGTTTTGTTTTTATCTTTAGAGAAGAGTAGTATTTACCAATCTACTAAGGTTACATCAGAAGCTATGATTCTTTGGTCACAAGCAACAGAATCTGGCTCTGAATTGCTTAAGCCAAAAGGAATTAATTAAAAATTAATTTTAAAATTAATTAATTAAAAATACATGATGTAGCTTCCAGTATAAAACAAAGCAGATAGTAAAGTGTCTGGACCTCTCCAAAAGGTCTTGGTAACACAAACCTCTTGGTGGTTACATCAGCCAGGATTTTCCAGAGAAAGAGTTAACAGATGCTTGGAAAGATTGAAGGCAAAAGGAGAAGAGGGCAGCAAAGGATGAGGCGGCTAGATAGCATCACTGACTCAATGGACATGAATTTGAGCAAACTCTGGGAGATATTGAAGGACAGGGGGTGCCTGGCATGCTGCAGTCCTTGGGGTCACAAAGAGTTGAACATGACTTAGAGACTGGAAAACAACTGTCTATCTGTTTATCTATGTATCTGTCTTTCATCTATCTACCTATCACCTAGCTATCAAAGAAATTTATTATATGGAATTGGCTCACATAATTATAGAGTTTGAGAAGTTCTGTTTTCTACTGTAGACTCATAAAAGCTGGCAGTGTAATTCCACTCCAAGTTTGAAGGCCTGGAAACCAAGGGCATTGACTAAGTTCCAGTCTGATGTAAAAGACCAATGTTCCAGCTTGAAAACAGGAAGAGAGAGCACATTTTCCTTTATGAAAAGGGAAAGTCAGTCATGTCTGACTCTTTGCAATCCCACTGAGTATAGCCCACCAGGTTCCTCTGTCCATGGAATTGCCCAGGCAAGAATACTGGAGCAGGTTGCCATTCCTTTCTCCAGGGGATCTTCCCAACCCAGGGACTGAACTCAGGTCTCCTGCATTGCAGGCAGATTTTTACCGTCTCAGTCACCAAGGAAGATTCTGTTTTTCTATTCAGGTCTCCAACTGATTGACTGAGGCCCATCCACATTCAGAGTAGCAATCCACTTTATTCAGACCAGCCAATGATCCAATCAAGTTGACACATAAAATTAACCAGCACAGTGGTCTCACCCAAATGCTAACACTGGAATAAACAAACCTTAATGGTTTCCATGGTCCTTGCACCATTTCTCCTAAGAGTCAGAGTCCCAGGAAAGAATTGAATTGGTTGATATTAGGTCATGTGCCTGTCCCTACTGCATTGAGGTAGTGAGAAAAATAATCTGGCAGCAATACCCAGCACATCATAGGTGTTCCCTGTGTGGTAGCTATTGTTATTATTTCTGTCTCTCTCCTCTCTGTGCCTTATTATCAGTAACTCAGTGACTCATCACAGAATGTCTTCGCAACCTGATTACCCTGAAAACAATCTCAACACCCACCAGCCAAATTTGCTTCTTCCCCAGCAACAATATACACAATTTAGGTGTTAAACAGTGTGATAACAGTTATTTCAGTTCTTGCCACAGTGTTTACCAATTTCTAGAAGTCTTGCCTGCAGGAAACACTAGGCATTATCACTCTGTGAAAGTAATGCTCCAGGTTATGGTTCCTAATAGAACTAGTTGAGCCCTAGTAACCCTTCTCCCTAGTAACTCTTACTTCCTATAATTCCTTCTTTGGAAGGAATCATGCTAAAGCTGAAACTCCAGTACTTTGGCCACCTCATGAGAAGAGCTGACTCATTGGAAAAGACTCTGATGCTGGGAGGGATTGGGGGCAGGAGGAGAAGGGGAGGACAGAGGATGAGATGGCGACATGAGTCTGAGTGAACTCCAGGAGCTGGTGATGGACAGGGAGGCCTGGCGTGCTGCGATTCATGGGGTTGCAAAAAGTCAGACACGACTGAGCGACTGAACCGAACCGAACCGAACCGAACCGAACCCTTCTCCTTGCCCAACCCCTTGGAGGCACAGACAAGTCCTAACCAGGGAGGAAGGAGAACCTGGGGGTGGGGCCTGCTGGGGGTGGAGCCTGATTGGTTAGAGCCTGATTGGTTGTTGTCTGTTAGAGTTGCAGCCTCTTGGAGGTGGGGCCTGTTAGGGGTGGGGCCTGTTAGGAGTGAGGCCTGTTAGGGGTGGGGCCTGTTGGGATAGAACTGGAGATTTCTGGTTGGCAGATCAGCCAGCTCACTTAGAGGCACTAAATCTTGAGTTTCTTTGAGCCCCAAGGCTGTACTTCGACACCTGTCTCATCTGAAATGATTCATCATTCTCACATGTCCATTTATTCATATATTATCTGAACAAATATCTGAAAATATTCTACTTTTAACAGTTATGCAAAGAGAGGAGTATTGTCTCTCCTGGCCCCCTTCCCTCTACTCTCCGTTTCAAACTGTCCTGGAGCAGGTGCCGCTCACCACCAACCTCTCTAGCCCCTGCACACGTCTGCAAAACCTTGGACAGGTTGCAATAGCTTTGAAAGAGGAAAAGATCAATTTCCAGATGCCAGATTGCTAGAAAGGATCTATTTTCCTCCTTAACTATACCAATGTGATTACAAGTGCATAGTCCACAGGACTACCCTACATTAGCAACTATTTTTCCTAAGATCTAGCCTACTGCACTGGGCTTGGGACCAAAAGATGTGAGTTAAAATTCGTGTGCTGGATTTTATTGTTGACTCTTCTTCACCCTTCTCTCTAACCATGCCCCTTGCCTTATGACTTTTATGTTCTTTCACCAAAGGAATGGAAAATAATTTCCCATTCCTCTAATTTAGGTTCAGCCAAGAATCTTCCTTTAGTCAAGAATGAAGCAGAAATGACGTGGTACCAGTTCTGAAATTATGCCTTCTGAGGCCTTGCATGCTTCTCTTTGCTTTCTTGCATCTCTGCCATGTCAGGAGAAGAACATGCCCAAAGCAATGCAATCGATGAAAGGCACACAGAGCAGAAGAGAGCCACCTTGCCCACTCCCAGCCAACCCTCAGAACTGGAGCTACATGGATGCTTATTATTGCATGTTGTTGAGATATTGAGGATATTTGTCATGCAGCAGAGCTGAACATTTATATTTGGCTCATGGGCTTCCTAGGTGGCTCAGTGGTAAAGAATCTGCCTGCCAATGCAGCAGACACGGGTTCGATCTCTGGCATGGGAAGATCTTCTGAAGGAGGAAATGGCCACCCACTCCAGTATTCATTCTGGGGAAATCCCATAGACAGAGGAGCCCTTGGTGGGCTACAGTCCATGGGATCGCACAGAGTTAGACACAACAGAGTAACTGAGCACTAGCGCAGTCTGGCTTAATCCAGTTCTGTCATTCTGTTCCCGCTTGACTTTGGGCATGTCTGTTTCTTCTACTTTTTCAACAAGGGATTAAACTAGAAGATTCCTAAGGATCTTTTCATCTCTGAAGTTATTCAGTGTCTTCTCCAGACCTTCCATATTCCCATTAGTGGATTACCCCCAGGATCTTTGGGTTGAGCTTTTAGTACGTTGAGCTAGTGATTTACTGAGGTGTTTACCTCTGCTGTTCACTGTGTGGTCCGGATGAATCAGCTGTGTCTTACTCACCCTTTGCAGTGCGAGTGTGCACCTCATTCCTGGAACATGTGAATTCTCAGTGTATGTTTGTTGCAGAAATAACGAAATGACTGAGAGACCATCTAGAGGCAAGTTCATTTGCCTTCCTTCCACAGAGACAAACAGAATTTTCAGATTTACTAGAGTACATGCCTGCTATCCCTTACACAGTGGTGACTTGATCAATTAGCAAATGTTTCATTTAATAAATTTATAGCAAACTTACTCAATGCATACAATATATCAAACTACCTTTAAGTTTTCATTTATTTATTCATTTACCTAGTATCTAGTTAGCCAGCTATCAAAAGGTAATACATGTAAGTGATAGAAAGCAAGCACTGTAAATAATATTTAGTCAAAATTAAATCTCTCCTGCTTCTTATCTTTCATCCCCTAGGTCACCTCCCTCTCATAGTTTCCTGGGACTTGTAAAGATTGTAAGATATCTTATGGACATATAAGCAAAATGCACCTGTCAGTCCGTTTCTACTCTTTCTTATGTAAATAGGAAATAGTTCCACATAACTTTGTATTTTACCTGTACCAGTTAAATTTCCTTAAGGATGGTACCATATTTGGTAGACATAGCTCTGTCTTAATATTTTGATAGCTGTATATCATCCCATTTTAGGAGGAGACACAGGAGACGCAAGTTCGATCCCTGGGTCAGGAAGATCCCCTGGAGAAAGGCACGGCCACCCACTCCAGTATTCTTACCTGGAGAACCTCATGGATAGATGAGCCTGGAGGGCTACAGCCCAGAGGGTTGCCAAGAGTTGGACACGACTGAGGCGACTGCACAGCCACATCCCACTCTGTGGATGCTCCATCATTTAAACAATCCGATTTTAGCTTTTTAGGTTATTTCCAGTCTTTAGCAAAATTCTTTCGAAAACCTTGACTTGATCTCGGACAGAAGGGATGGACACTTGACCAAGAAGTCAACTGGGAGTGACAAGCCCACCCTCCGTTCATCAGACCAGGTGCCCTAGAGTAGGACTGTGTCCCCCAGGTGTACAGGTGTAGTAAAGGGAGTTCCCTGGCCTGACCCCTCTGAAAGTCTTAGAGAAGCAGTCCTCTTTACCTAGTACCCAGCCAATCCCAAGGATCATAAATCATCTCAGGGAACTACACAGACACTAACTGCTCAGAAGGAGTGGCTTATCATGAAGAGGCAGAACCAAGTAACAGCTACTGAATAGGAAGCTGGATGGAAGGCTGGTACTTGAGAAAGGGCCAGAAAAATCAAGGGTGCCAGAGTTGTGAAGTGTCCACAACTAGAGAGAAGGAGGGGATATCCCCAGAGAGGTGGGGATAATGATGAACTTTGGGCCTGGGGCAGATGGAGGAACCCCTGAGGGTCAGTTTGAGGGTGCCTGAAAGTTAACAGAACAAGGGAAAAGTTAATGGCTGCAAATAGAATCACGAACATCTGGTGAAAAAAATAGAAAATTTTAATTTAACATTTTTTTCCCATCAAAACCTTTAACTTAAAAAAGAAAGAAAAAGAAAAAGCTATTCCCCTCAAACTCTTCTCCTTCTTCCCATGTTCTCACGTCTTTAAATACACCAAACATGTTAATTTTATGAGCAAAGCACATTATACATAATACATTTTTATGTTTCAAAGCTTACAAAATGACTTAAGTTCCATAAAGAGTGTTAAATTAAAAAAAAAAAAACAACGAGAAATGCATATATTTCAGTTTTCCCACATTTCTGCTTCATCTGCTCTCCTCCATCAGAGTGGGTTTTTTTCCCTCCCTGGCTTCAACATTTTGGGATATTTTGTAGCTATAATCTCAGGCTTCCCTTTCAAAATGACCTTGTCTCTTCTCCAGACCAGCCCTGGGTTCTGATTCCAGTTCCACTATATGTTTGCGGTATAACCTCCACAGGTCATTGAATCTTCCTGATCTTTATTTTCCTGTCTGGAGAATGGAAACAGTAATACTATTATCGTAACTATAATACTTACCCCAGGTTGCCATGATAACCTGGTATGCATTAAATAGCTGGTACAGTTCTTGATGTGCATTCAATTGGCTTCATGTTCTATCTCTATTCCCTAACATCCTTCAGAAAACACTCCCCATGATCTTGGGCTGGTTTTCCTTCTTGCTAATCTAGTATAAATTAGATAGTGATATTTAGAAAAAGAGAGAGGGGGATGGCTGGAGTCTAGAGAAATGACTGGAGGTAGATCTGAAGCAAAGTGGTGCCACCAGAAAAAAATGAGAAATCCAAATGGCAACCCACTCCAGTATTCTTGCCTGGAGAATTCCATGGACAAAGGAACCTGGCAGGCTACAGTCCATGGGGTTGCAAAGAGTCGGACACAACGGAGCAACGAACACACACACACTGCAGTTATACTGGGGCTTCCCAAGTGGCGTTAGTGGTAAAGAACCCCACTGCCAGTGCAGGAGATGCAGGAGACTGGGGTTTGATCCTTGGGTAGGGAAGATCCCCTGGAGGAGGCACAACAACCCACTCCAGTATTCTTACCTGGGAGACCCCATGGACGGAGGAGCCTGGTGGGCTACAGTCCATGGGGTCACAGAGTCAGACACAACTGAGTGACTAACACTTAAAGATATCCAATCCTGGGCTTCCCTGGTGGTCCAGTGGTTGAGAATCTGCCTGCCAATGCAGGGGGCATGGGTTCAATCCCTGGTCCTGGAAGATCCCACATGCCACAGGGCAACTAAGCCCATGTACCACGACCAGCGAGTCCCCACTTTAGAACCTGCAAGCTGCGACTACTGAAGCCCACATGCTTAGTGGCAAGAGAAGCCACTGCAATGAGAAGCCCGTGTATCACAACCAGAGAGCAGGCGCCCCCACTCAGCGCAACTAGAGAAAGCCCATGCCCAGCAATGACGACTCAGTGCAGTCATGAATTAATAAATAAACAAACAATTAAAAAAAAGCTTTCAAAAAAGATATCCAGCTCTTCATCCTGCTTCTTTTCTTGGCAAGAGGTCCTCTGCAGTGTCTGTCTTCACAAGTCAGAGGCCAGGAAGAGCTACCCTTCAGTGCAGAAAGGAAAACGTTCTTCAGTGCAGGAAGGAGGATGTTCTCTAGTCCAGGTCTTGGACCTTGCAGATTAGGGGTCATCAGCGCACATGTATGATTGGTTGGAACATCCATCCAAACATCAAACAGGCTGACTTCTCTCTTTCAAGGGAAGGGAAGTAAAACCATAACCAGGGGCAGGCAGGGCCACTTTGGTTCCAGAGCTTTTTCAGGTGCAATCAAAGTTTCACCTAGTTCTTCAGATCATCTGGAAAGGAGGAAGCTGGTTTCTGTATGTGTGAAATGTTATCACGTTGATGAAATTATCAATAAGTCTCAAGCTGATCCCCAGACGTCCACTTGACCAAGATGCATATAGATCACAAACATTACCCTTCTGACGTGCAGGGGGTGGGGTGGTTGTCAAGTCTGCCTATTTTGGTGTCATGTATATTTCATGGCATACAGGGTGAATGGAACTTCTGGACATCTTCCAACAATCTCACACTCAGAGCCAAGAGTCACATCCTGCATTTGAAGGAACAAGTTGTCTAACTTTGAGAGATAATAACCCATTTACTCACTAAAACATTTGGGAAAGATGGAAGAGAGAGATTAGCAAGGATGTCCCAAAATGGAAACAGAATGAAAATCACTGTGTAAATATCTGGTACCTAAACTGCCTGGTCATAAGGTAACCATCCAGTTTTTCAGGATCAAAAAACTGTAGCAGAAAACACACGGAGGTGGAGGAGTTCTTGAGTGCTCCTGCTCTGACATAATTTCTGGTGCTTTGTTGAAAACAAAATTATAATTAAAAAGATACATACCCCTATTTCACGGCAGCACTATATACAATAGTCAGGACATAGAAGCAACTAGTGGCCCATAGACAGAAGAATGTATAAAGAAAATGTGGTACATATATACAATGGATTATTAGTCAGCCATAAAAAGAATGAAATAATGCCATTTGCAGCCGCATGGATAGACCTAGAGATTATCACACAAAATGAAGTGAGTTGGAAAGAGAAAAACAAATATCATATATTCACATATATATCTATGGAATCTGGAAAAATGATACTGATGAACCTATGTGCAGGGCATGAGTAGAGACACAGATGTATAGAATGGACTTGTGGGCATGGGGGGAAAAACGAGAATGGGACAAATTGAGACAGTAGCATTGACATATACATGCTACCATGTGTTGCAAAACAGACAACTAGCAGGAAGCTGCTATATAGCACAGGAGCCCAGCTCAGTGCTCTGTGATGACCTAGAGGGTGGGATGGGGGGTGGGAGGGAGACTCAAGGGAGGAAATCCATGTGTACACATGGCTGATTCATGTTGTTGTACAGCAGAAACTAACACAACACAGTAAAGCAATTATACTCCAATAAAAAAAATCAAAGACAGAGAACTCTGTAGCCTTGTTACATAAAATAACAAAGGCCTCATCTCTCAGAAATGATCATCTTATCTAGCTCCAAACCACTTCTGCTCTAACTCCAACCATGGAGATTAAAAAGATCAACCTTTTCATAACATTTTTCTGTTTTTGTTGTTATTCAGTTGCTAAGTCTTGTCCAACTCTTTGCAACCCCAGGGTTCCCTGTCCTTTATTATCTCCCTAAGTTTGCTTAAACTTATGTCCATTGAGTTGGTGATGCTATCCAACCATCCCATCCTCTGTTGTCCCCTTCTCTTGAATTTTCTCTTTCCCAGCATCAGGGTCTTTCCAATGAGTCAGCTGTTTGCAGCAGGTGGCCAAAGTATTTGGAGTTTCAGCTTCAGCATCAGTTCTTCCCATGAATATTCAGGGTTGGGTTGATTTCTTTTAGGACTGACTAATTTGATCTCCTTGCTGTCCAAGGGAGTCTCGGGAGTCTCAAGATTCTCCTCCAGCACCACAATTTGAAAACATCAATTCTTCAGTGCTCAGCCTTCTTTGTGGTCCAACTCTCACGTTCGTATATGATTACTGGAAAAACCATAGCTTTGACTAGACAGACATTTGTTGCCAGAGTGATGTTTCTGCCTTTTAATACATTGTCTAGATTTGTCACAGCTTTCCTTCTAAGGAGCAAGTGTCTTTTAATTTCATGGCTGCAGTCACCATCTACAGTGATTTTGGAGCCCAAGAAAATAAAATCTGTCACTGTCTCCGCTATTTCTCCTTCTATTTGCCATGAAGTGATGGGACCAGATGGCATGATTAGTTTTTTGACTGTTGAGTTTTAAGGCAGCATTTCCACTCTCCTCTTTCACCCTCATCAAGAGGTTCTTTAGTTCTTCTTCACTTTCTGCCATTAAAGTGGTGTCATCTGCATATCTGAAGTTGTTGATATTTCTCCCAGCAATCTTGATTCCAACTTGTGATTCATCCAGACCAGCATTTCACATGATATACTCTGCATATAAGTTAAACAAGCAGGATGACTATATACAACCTTGATATACTCCTTTCCCAATTTTAACCAGTCTTTTTTCCATGTCCCATTCTAACTGTTGCCTCTTGGCTTGCATACAGGTTTCTCAGGAGGCAAGTAAGGTGGTCTGGTGTCCCCATTTCTTTAAGAATTTTCCACAGTTTCTTGTGATCCACACAGTCAAAGGCTCTAACATAGTCAATGAAGCAGAAGGAGATGATTTTTGGAATTCCCTTGCTTTCTCTATGATCCAACAGATGTTGACAATTTTATCTCTGCTTCTTTTGCCTTTTCTAACTCCAGCTTGTGCACCTAGAATGTCTCAGTTCATGTACTGCTGAAGCCTAGCTTGAAGGATTTTGAGCATTACCTTGGTAGCATATGAAATGAGTGTGACTGTATATGGTAGTTTGAACATTCTTTGGCATTGCCCTTGTTTAGGACTGAAATGAAAACTGACCTTTTCCAGTCCTGTGGCCACTCCTGAATTTTCCAAATTTGCTGACATATTGAGTACAACACATTAACAGCATCATTTTTGAGGATTTTAAATAGCTCAGTTGGAATCCCATCACCTCCACTAATTTTGTTCATAGTAGTGCTTCCTGAGGCCCACTTGACTCCATACTCCAGGATGTCTCACTCTAGGTGAGTGACCACACCATCATGGTTATCTGAATCATTAATTCCTTTTCTTTTGTATAGTTCTTCTGTTTATTCTTGCCACCTCTTCTTAATCTCTTTTGCTTCTATTAGTTCCTTACTGAGTCTGTACTTTATCATGCCCATCCTTGCATGAAATGTTCCCTTGAAAGCTTCAGTTTTCTTGAAGAAATTTCTAGTCTTTCCCATTCTATTGTCCTTTTGTTTGTTTGTTTGTTTTATCTCTACATTGTTCATTTAAGAAGGGTTTCTTATTTCTCCTTGCTATTCTTTGGAATCCTGGATTCAGTTGGGTATATCTTTTCCTTTCTCCCTTGCTTTTTGCTTCTCTTTTTACACTCATCTCAGTCCATTTGATTTCCCCAACCAAGTTCACATCCCCAGTTTTCAGGATGAGAAAACTGGAATTTGTTGATCTTTGGATTTTCAGGCCAAGTTTCAAAATTTATAATGTCAAAGTTGGACATCAAGAAGAGAAATTCAATTCCTTTTCTCTCCTCACTGGGGATCCAGTTGGCACTTGTAATGAACTCGGGGCTTGTTTTTCTCTTTCTTGGGTTTTCATGTTTTTACCATTCCTAAGAGTCTGCTTCTTGGTGGTCACTGGCTCAGTTGTCTGAGGTCTCAGCTGGTGTTGGTCACTACCAGCCCTCAAGACTGACGGCCATGGGGAGAAGCATTTCACTGCTCCTGATCTGGAAATCTAATTCTGCCAATGGAGGCATTCTCCCTTCTCTGTATTTCGTGTTTCTCTTTCTGTAAAATGGAGACAATAGGATCCCCTGCCCAAGATTTTGTTCTGAAAGACTGATGAACGGATATGAATATTTATTTGCCCATTACTCACTGAGCTAAATAGGGTACAGATTGTGAAGGTTCCTGGCACATAGGAGGTGCTCAGCAAATGTTACCTGCCCACTCTTCCTAGAGTTGGATATTCTACCCCAGTTCTATATAATATGGTCCTAAGTATTCTAAGAGGCTATGTGAATCCCATCCTTGATTTTATCAATATTTCCTGCTTCTTTTGTTTCTTTCCATGTGCTGTGCTTAGTTGCTCAGTTCTGTCTGACTCTTTGCAACTCCATGGATTATAGCCCACCAAGCTCCCTGGTCCATGGGATTAGTTCTTTCCCGTGGGAAGAACAATTCCTGAGTTCTGATTCCCATACAGAGGACCCAAGAGTTATGGGCCACATCTTATCCCTCATCCCTTATTATACACTGAAGTCCTAACTCTCAGTACTTGAGAATGTGACCTTGCTTGGAGGTAAGATCTTCACAGAGGTAATCGAGGTAAAATGAAATCATCAAGGGTATTGTTGTTGCTGTTTAGTCACTTCAGTCACGTCCAACTCTTGAGACGCCATGGACAGTAGCTCGCCAAGCTCCTCTGTCCATGGGACTTTTCCAGTCAAGCATACTGGAGTGGGTTGCCATTTCCTTTTCCATAGGATCTTCCTGACCCAAGGATCATACCTTTGTCTGCTGCATTGTCAGGCAGGTTCTTTCCTGCTGAGCCACCAGGGAGATCTGATAAAGGGGATCCCTAAACCACCATGGCCTATGACTGGCGTCCTTATAAAAAAGAGGAAATTTGGACACAGAAACTGACACACAGAAGGTGGTAATGAACGGACACAAAGGGAGAAAATGGCCATAAGACAGGAGTGATGCATCTGTAAGTGAAGGGAGCCCCTGGGGCTGCCAGAAGCTTGAAGAAGGGCCTGGAGCAGTTCCCTCCCTAGTGTTTTCAGAGAGATCATAGTTCTGCTTACACCTTGATTTTGGATGTTTGCCCACTAGAACTGTGGCATAATGCATTTGTGATGTTTTAAGTGGCCTAATTCATGCTACTTTATCACAGCAGCCCTAGGAAGCAAACACACCAGAAGTTGGATAGGGACTCATCTAGGTCTTTCTGGTTTGAGGGTGTGGTTCAATTTAGAATTCTTTCATGGCCTGTGCTATGACCCAGCTAATGCATGCTTCATTGCCTGGCCTCTTCGGCACAAATCTAAATTCAGTCTTTTGCAGAAAGCCAAGCTGGGCGCAGAAGCAGACACACACACATGCAGACACACACACACACACACTCACACACACACACACACACACACACAGAGTCTCTATCTCAAATGTCAGTTAACCAGCAAATGAGGAAAGGGGATAGTTAGGTCAGGAAAGCTGACCTGACAGACAACATCTTCCATACCCTTGCTCAGAAACCTGGTATTTTGGGAAGAGCTCAGATTTTGGTTACTGGCAATAGTCAGGGTAAAATCTAGCTCTACTGCTCAACTGCAGTGTGAACGCGGACAAGTTCCTCACCCATAAAATGATATACTAAGAGTATTGACCTAATAGTGTTGTAATGTTGAATGAGAAGCCATCGCATGGAGAGCCACATAGATGGCACACTGGTGCTGCCCTAAAGACTTATTCAAGTCAGGAGAGAAATGCTTGCTGAGGAAGCACTAGGTTCCAGAGACTCTCCTAGGCACTTCCACGGGCCTTAGGTCTTAGTTGAGGCATGTGGGATTGTCATCACATCATGCAGGATCTTTCATCATAATGCATGGACTCTCGAGTTGTGGTGCACAGACTCACTTGCTCTGTGACACGTGGGATCTTAGTTCCCTGACCAGGGATTGAACCTGTGTTCCCAGCACTGCAAAGTGAATTCCTAAGCACTGGACCAACAATTGTTTTGATTACAGTGCTGGCTAGATAGTTGTGGGACCTACTTAAAAAGTAGTTATTAATAATGCAATTGCTATTGTGTCCTAAAGAATGAAATAATCACACCTGTTTCCCCAGATTTTCTTTCCTACTTGCATGGCTAATTAAAAATATTTGAAAAGGATAGAGAACCAGTTGGCCCAAATCCCTCAACTACTCATGAAAGATGGTACAATGAGTCTTTCCTTCATCTGCACAATGTGCATTTTTGCATGTGAAGATGGACTTTCTATAAACCAGGAGTGAAAGCATTTGAATGGTTTGTTTAGTGGTGGTGGAGGCTTTTTGCATTTGGTGCTTGCCTGTAACATCACCTTCATCCTGACCAAGAGCACAATGTGACAATTCTAGGAATAATCAGTGTTACAAGCACAGGGGAAAAATGGAACATGGGTTGTCACTCTCCACTCTGTGCCCAGGCAGACATGACCAATTAATTATGGAACTCCTTCCCACAAAATCTGTTCATGGACTTAGCATCTTAAGAACTCAGCCACTCTCATATAATCACAGTCAGTATGAACGATCAGTTCAGTTCATTTCAGTCACTCAGTCATGTCCAACTCTTTGTGACCCCATGGACCGCAGCATGCCAGGCCTCCCTGTCCTTCACCAACTCCCGCAGTTTACTCAAACTCATGTCCATGGAGTCAGTGATACCATCCAACCATCTTATCCTCTGTCATCCCCTTCTCCTCCCTCCTTCAACCTTTCCCAGCATCAGGGTCTTTTCCAATGAGTCAGTTCTTCACATCAGGTGGCCAAAGTATTCAGCTTCAACATCAGTCCTTCCAGTGAATATTTAGGACTGATTTCCTTTAGGATGGACCGGTTTGATCTCCTTGCAGTCCAAGGGACTCTGAAGAGTCTTCTCCAACACCACAGTTCAAAAGCATCAATTCCTTGGTACTCAGCTTTCCTTATAGTCCAACTCTCACATCCATTCATGACTACTGGAAAAACCATAGCCTTGACTAGACAGACCTTTGTCAGCAAAGTAATATCTCTGCTTTTTAATATGCTGTCTAGGTTGGTCATAACTTTTTCCCAAGGAGTAAGCGTCTTTTAATTTCATGGCTGCAGTCACCACCTGCAGTGATTTTGGAGCCCCTCCAAATAAAGTCTCTCACTGTTTCCAATGTTTCCCCATCTATTTGCCATGAAGTGATGGGACCAATACTTTGGCCACCTGATGCGAAGAGCTTGCTCATTTGAAAAGACCCTGATGCTGGGAAAGACTGAGGGCAGGAGGAGAAGGGTATGACAGAGGATGAGATGGTTGGATGGCATCACCGACTCGATGGACATGGGTTTGGGTAAACTCTGGCAGTTGGTGATGGACAGGGGAGGCCTGGTGAGCTGCGGTTCATGGGGTCACAAAGAGTAGGACACAACTGAGCGACTAAACTGAACTGAACTGAACTGATGGGACCAGATGCCATGATCTTAGTTTTCTGAATGTTGAGTTTTAACTCACCTTTTTCACTCTCCTCTTTCACTTTCATCAAGAGGCTCTTTAGTTCTTTTTGCTTTCTACCATAAGGGTGATATCATCTGCATATCTGAGGTTATTGACACTTCTCCCGGCAATCTTGATCCAGCTTGTGTGAAAGATACTTGCTATCTATAGCTCAGGAAAAAACAGAAGTCCTTAACTGTCTTCTCTTTTCTTGAGCAAAGAGGTAGCAAGTCATTTATCCCAAAATCTGATGGCCATAGTAGGGAGGAAGAGTAGGGCTTTAGATGTGAAGGGCTATTTGAGATCAGAAATGGGAGAAAACATAACTAGGTAAAGAAATCAGACCCAGGAATAATTAATTCAGATATCCCGGAGAGAGAAAGAACTTATAGGGAAGTGTCAGGACAAAGAAGGATAATGATGCCTCACATTGAAGACCCACATAGATGACACATTGGTGCTGCTTAAAGACTTACTCCAGAAGAAGGCAACGGCACCCCACTCTAGTACTCTTGCCTGGAAAATCCCATGGATGGAAGAGCCTGGTAGTCTGCAGTCCATGGGGTCGCGAAGAGTTGGACATGATTGAGTGACTTCCCTTTCATTTTTCACTTTCATGCATTGGAGAAACAAATGGCAACCCACTCCAGTGTTCTTGCATGGAGAATCTCAGGAACAGGGGAGCCTGGTGGGCTGCCATCTATGAGGTTGCACAGAATTGGACACGACTGAAGTGACTTAGCAGCAAGGACTTACTTAAGCCAGAAGAGAAATACTTGCTAAGCAAGTACTAGGTTCCAGAGCCTCTCCTAGGCACTTCCACAGGCCTTTTCGCATTCATCCCTCACAATAACTCTGTAAGGTAGGAAGTATTGTTCCCATTTTACAGATGAAGACACTGAGACTCGGAAAGGTAACTTGTCCAAAGTCACAGATGTGTGCTGCCTGCGTTTTGAGTCTCTTCCTTTTTCTTTTCTATTACAGTCAAAGTTCATAATATTAAATCTTAAAGGCTTTCCAGACTACCAATAAATTGCAAAATAACAACAACAACCAGAAAATACAAAATAATAAGATATGAATGAAATGCATAATAACTAAAGCAATAACAACTGTAAGAAATAGGAAAGATTCCACAAGCTTTGCCAGGTCATTTTGACTGAAATTTTTACTTGCTATCAAGGACCTTCCAGGTAGGAACTAATAGATACCCAGAGTGGAAATAGAGGTAAAAGATACTCTTGGAAGGCGGGGCTGAACCTGTTTGTAGCAACTCTGTCTATGCCAAGGTCAGAGTCAACACAGATTAACAAGTTGGTGGTGCCCCATCCCTGGAGGGTGTGCTTGGCAGTGAATGAGAGGCAGGGCAACATAACCGTGTGTGTGGCTCATCATGCCAGGCTGCTTGGGTTCAAACTCCAGCTTCACCTCTTCCCAGTTAGGTCACTTTTAACCATATTACTTGGGGTGAGGTATGGTGTGACCAGCTGCAGATCAAGAGAGGGAAACAGGTAGAGTTTTGTGAATTGTCACACTCACAGCTCCCTGGGGAGAAAGAGCATGCCATTGGGGCCACTCGGGAGGCACCTGGTCCACCACGAGGCAGGGGGAGAGGGAGACTGTAGGCAGGCTCCTTTATTGTGGTTTCCTCAGAAAGGAAACGAAGAGGCAGAGTAAGTAGGTGTAAGATTGGCTCATTGAATAACTTCAGCAGGCTCTGGGGCATAGTTGCTCTCCCAGGTTACTTGGTCTAGGGTCTTTGGGGTGGACAGATCTGCCTGGAGTGTGAGCTCATTACAGAGGTGCTTGGGTGTGGCATTTCTGCTCAAAAAGAACTAATTAACCTCTAGCCGGGGCCTCCAAATTGGGTCAAGACAGCATTTTAAAAGCTGCATTCGCATTACCTTCAGCAGATTATGGAATTTCTGGACCCCCATCTCCTTATCTATAAAGTGAGAATGTATGTACCCTATAGGATTGTGTGAAGATTAAGAAAATAATAAACTGGTGTCAGAAAGCATTTAAAAGTATGTTATAATTTTTTAATGTTTGTGTGGTAAAATCCATGTAATATAAAAGATACTATTTTAACCATATTTAACTGCACATTTCAGTGGCACCAAGGACATTCACAATGTTGTGCAACTCTCACTATCAGCCATTTCCTGAATTTTTCACCTTCTTAAACTATAACTCTGTTCCCATGAAAACACTAAGTACCCCTCACCCTCGGCCCCTGGCATCTACCAGTGTACATTCTGACTCTATGACTGTTCTAAGTACCTATGATTTTAGCAAAGAATGTTAGTAATAAAGTCATTAACAAAATCCTAAGAAGGACCCTAGCTTTTACAACCCAAAGTTCACTATGCATGACACCCTCTTCTAGCTCAAATGGCCCCTGCTTCAGTCCTTACTCAGCTAGGCTGCCGACTCCATGGGGCATTGAATCTGGTGTCTGTAGTCCATCCGTTGACTGGCCAGTGACCAACCAGGCAAAGTAGAATGGCCAGAGGAGTTGATGACTATCAGCAGAGCCAATCAGACCAGCCTCCTGGGGAATGTGGCCCATCAAACATGAGGAGGACAGTCAGGTGGGAGGGAGAGGATGACGGAGTTGAGATGAGATGCAGAGCCATCATTTAGGAGAAAGAGGGAAATGGATGGAATAGGTTGCTTGTGGAACTACCTTATAGTGTGATAGCTTTTCTGGTTCCGTTTATACCATATATATGCTGAAAATGTCTACCTGTTCTGGTTCCCTTTAAGAGGAACCGTAGTCTCTTAAAATACGGCAACCATATAGTTTTTCATGCTTTGCTTCAGCACATACAAAATAGATTGTCACTCCCACATGAAGCTAGGGAGAGGTCATGTGACTGTTACACCGGTCCTATCTTCAACTTGTGTGGACCATCCCATGCCCTCTCTGAGCCCTAGTCTCCTCATCTGTCGAACTCCCTGGGCAAACTCTGAGGCTCTGACACCCCGCCAGGTTCTGATGCTCTGCGCCTTCGAGGGTGTCTGAGGTCACTGGAGGATGGGGCTGTGGAACCAGGTGGGAACCCGAGTGGAGGCATCAGCTCTGGGCAGGATCATCTTGGTGCTTGTGCCCTGTGTCACATCCCGCTAGATGCCTAGAGAAGAAACAGATGTGTTATCAACCAAAGAAATGGAGATAAATATAACCCTTGCTGGATTAATATCCCCAGGATTACTCACGTCTCCTTCAAAGTGAAGTAAAGATCATGTGCCACCTGACAACCACCCATCTGGCCTGAGAAGAGTCACCATATGGATGGTTCTCGCTAATTATAGTTAAATACTGAAGGGAGGGCTTCCAGCACGGAGCCTCATCAGATCAGAACCCCTTTTCCAGAAGCTTAGTGGAAAGGTTGTGAGGTTACTTTGCTCAGAGTCACCCAGGCATGTTCAGACATGCCATACCATCTTCCCGGAATCAACTTTCTCCAACTTAAACACAGAGGGATGATATTGATAATGTTCCTTATTTTAAAAAGGAGTCAACAGTAGTGGCTTCTATGCCAAATAAAGAGCCAGTGAAGACCCCGGATCACAAAGGGAGCCAAGTAAATAATCAATAATTTAATAAATGCACACTTGAGGAGTCCTATTACGAACCCAAGTCTCTGTTTAGGTATACCAGGACCCAGATTCATATAAAAGATGGTAATTTTTTTTTTTTTTTTTTTTTGCTGGTCCCAGACAAAAAGCAGGCAGTGAATCATTCTGATCCCAGAAAGGAAGCTTCCTTGGTGAAAGCATGTAGCAACCGACAGCACTGCTTTCTTAAAATAGTTGGAGAGTTCTTTCTCTCCATCCCAAGAGGATGACCAACTTGGAAGGTGAGGAATGCATTTCCTATGTATGTGCCCCTGGACCATCACCAAGAGCTATCAGTTTAGCTGTGGACCAAATGTTCGGCAGGGAATTTGGTCTGGGGTGAGAAGGAAGTGAAATATTCAAACTGTGGATGAATGTTCATCAGTGTCTCCATTCTATCTGTACCATTCTGTCCACTCTTGGACCCTGGCCCTCTGAGCACTGTTACTCTCCCCATCACACCATCCAAGCAGCATGTCTCTCCCATGGAGGCTCACGCTTCCACGCCCTCCAGAGCCGGGTAGGCAATCTATAAAAATGAAGTGGGACAGATCTAAGAAAACTCACAAGGGTCTCTCAGTTGTTCATTAATGGACCCACTTTTCTTAAAGACATGGCCACAGAGAAATATTTTTCTTCTAAAACAAAACCAATAAGAGTGTGGTGATGGCTGGCCATTGATGCCTGGCTCTAGAGTTTTGGAGACAGTAGAGTGTGGGAGGGATGGTAATCAACTGAAGAGTATGTGCTCTGTGTCAAGGGTGCAGTTCTAAGGAGCCAGACTATGGTTACCATTTGCCAACCAAGGCCCAATACTGCTAGATCATCTGACTTTTCCAAAGATGCTCTCAACTAGGATATCCATAAGTAATAGTCTAATTTTTTTTCTTGACTCAGATTTTTAGCAAATATTTGAAGATATTCTGCTAGTGTGGGAAAAAAAAATAAGCAGTCTTTGTTTTCTTTTCTGAAAGAATAGGTTGTGAGTCAAGTATTCTCAGGGGCCTTCTTGTTGACTTGGGGAGAAAGCTTATCTAAAATGACACCAACAGTTTAGAGAAGGCGAGCAGGACTGAGAGATGGTGGGAAGCTGAGTCTTGGTGATGGCATTTGAACTCCTGGATCCAACCACACCTGAAGCTTCTGACTGCCCTGAACTTCTAGCTGCATGTGCGTGTGTGCACTCAATCATGTCCGACTCTTTGTGACCGTATGGACTGTAGCCTGCCAGGCCCTTCTGTCCATGGAAATTTCCAGAATACCAGAGTGGGTTGCCATTTCCTACTAAAGAGGATCTTCCAGACCCAGGGACTGAATCCATGTCTCTTGCATCTCCCGCATTGCAGGTGGATTCTTTACCACTAGCACCACCTAGAAGCTCCTTCGAGTTGCATAGCCTAACAATTTCTTCCTTTTATTTAAATCTGAGTTATACTTCTTTTACTTGCAACTAAGGAAAAAACAACCAAAAACCCTTAATCCATTCAAAGACCTCAGGGTCAGGATTGTTCAACTTGACATGTCAAGAATCTGCTGTAGTTTGAAATGGCAGGGGAAAAACGTATGACCAGAGAAAGACACACAGATGGAGAGAAACTACATCACAAAGAACCTAGGATGCTTCCCTTAAAGTTTATTTCATCACTCATAGACAATAGTAAGCCAGTGAAAGGCTTAGAAAGTAGCTCTGGCTTTCTCTGCTTTAGGATTTTTATTTGGAAGTTTGACTCCTCTCCTGAAGTCCTATCTCTTTTACCTGCTACTTTCAAGGCAGCGGACTAGCTTTCTCCTGCTTGATGGGGTGGAATGATTCAGCCTGTGTTCTGTGGATTTCTAACATCTCTGAGCCACTCTGCAGACTCATTCAGCTGATCTGTAATCCCCTGGTGAAAATATAGTAAGCAGAAGCTCTTGGCACTTTGAATACATGATACAATAAAGAAAAAGACCCAATAATAGAAGAACAAACAGTACAATATTTTCCTAAGTGTATTTGGATTAGATTTATGTTAGATTTGAGAAGCTGGCAATTTAATAGGTGGGGGAACTTTCATTTAACTTCAGAAAGTACATGTATAATTCATCGCCACTCGATACATGGAACTGCAAGGAGAGATTGTAACCAGAGAGAAAGAAAGAGAAAGAGAGTGATATATCCTGCATGGCAGAGAGCAAAACAAAGTCAGCTTTTACCCTGCTGAACCTCCTCTAGCAATTTATGGGCACTGTCAGCTACTAACAATCTAAATAACTCACTTCTATGTCAGAAATCATAACTGAAGCAGAAAATACTGGAGATTAATCCTGTGTTGTGACTTTTTGTGTAAAAATGCAGACACATATTGGTCTGGGTATATAGGAGTCAGGGATGGAGTGGGAACTGGCAAAATTTAAGGGCTAATAGGCACTTTATCCAGAGAAGCTGATGGCACCCCACTCTAGTACTCTTGCCTGGAAAATCCCATGGATGGAGGAGGCTGGTAGGCTGCAGTCCATGGGGTCGTGAAGAGTTGGACATGACTGAGTGACTTCCCTTTCACTTTTCACTTTCATGCATTGGAGAAGCAAATGGCAACCCACTCCAGTGTTCTTGCCTGGAGAATCCCAGGACAGGGGAGCCTGGTGGGCTGCCATTTATGGGGTTGCACAGAGTCGGACACCACTGAAGTGACTTAGCAGCAGCAGCAGCAGCAGGAACTTTATCATTTTTGCCTTTATTTTCTCACAGGGGTCCCAAAGTTCATTCAAGAAGGGCTTCAATGGAAGCAGTGAGAGAGAATGATGGAAAAATTGTTTTCCTATTCTCATGTCAGTAGAACTTTGGAGTAAAACAGACCTGAATTTGAATCTTGATTCTTTCAGCTACAATCTGTGTTATCTTGAATGAGCCTCAGTTTCCTTATTAGTAAAATGGCATGTGAGCTCAGTCGTGTCCAACTCTTTGTGACCATGGAATTTTCCAAGCAAGAATACTGGAGTGGGTAGCCATTCTCTTCTCCAGGGGGTCTTTCCAGCCCAGGACTGAACCAATGTCTCATGGGTCTCCTTCACTGGCAGGCAGATTCTTTACCACTTGAGCCACTGGGGAAGTCCATCTCTTTGAGCCTCAGTTTTCTTATCAGTAAAATGGAGGCACTGGTAACAGTATAAAGACAGTGGTTGGACAAAGTAATATTCTCTGTGCCTCCTTTTTAAAAAGTATTGAGACAATAATTCATGAATAATAATAGTCCTAGTTGTTTTTTTTTTTTTTCCTGTTTGGTGTGTGTGTGTTGAGAGAGAGTATGACAGAGCTAGAGAGAATGGGGTGGCAGGGAGGGAGACAGAGAGAAAATGAATAAGAACAGAACAGAATGACCACCTGGACTCTGAAACCAAACAGCTGGGGTTCAAGTTATGTCTCTGCTATTTATTTATTTGTTTTTATATATCACAGCTTGCAATGCTTCACTGTTTTAAATGTTAAAAACAAAATATCCTGGTGGGCACACAGGATGGTTGAGGTAAAAAAAAATTTTGTTTTTCTTAAGTTGCTCAGCTTTTTAAATTGAAGTACAGTTGACTTACAGTGTCATGTTAACTGCTGCTGTACAGAAAAGTGACTCAGTCATATATATATATATATATATATTTTTTTTTAGTGTATCTTTCCCTTATGGATTATCCTAAGATACTGAATTTAGTTCACTGTCCTATACAGTAGGGCCTTGTTGTTTATCCATCCTGTATATACTAGTTTGCGTCTACTCACCACATAACCCCATCCATCCCACCCCACTCCCATGACTCTGCTATTTATGCATCACCAACTCAATGGATGTGAGTTTGAGTAAACTCCCAGAGTTGGTGATGGACAGGGAGGCCTGGGGTGCTGCAGTCCATGGGTTGCAAAGTGTTGGACACGACTGAGTGACTGAAGTGAAGGCGGACTTTCTAAGTAGCTCTAGTGTTAAAGAACCTGCCTGCCAGTGCAGGAGACATGAAAGACGTGGGTCCAATCCCTGGGTTGGGAAGATCCCTTGGAGGAGAGCATGGCAACCCACTCCAGTATTCTTGCCTAGAGAATCCCATGGACAGAGGAGCCTGGAGGGCTACAGTCCACAGGGTCGCACAGTCGGACATGACTAAAGTGACTTAGCACACACACAGGCAAAATACAGGTAATAATACTATTTTATCCCATAGATTGTTTTGAGGGTTAAATGAATAATTCCAAACACAGAAGTGCTTAGAACCATGCCTGTAACATGATGTACTATACATCTAAACCATCCGTATTAATGGTACTATTAATTAAATCCTGCTATTATTGCTATTAAGAATAATAATGATAATAATTTCTCATTTGATGTAGAGGGTTAGGAGATTTAGGGGGAAAATGATGAAGAGTATATAGACTTTGAAGTTACTCCTGCTTTAAAATACACTCAACCTTCATTTCTACTTTTATAGAATAGAGATTGTAATTTCTGCCCCTTGGGATTAAAATGACGCTACAATGAGATCATGGTGTACCAGCTGAGGAAACATTGGCTCTTATGATGATCTCTGACTCTGCAGAGGAGGAAGTAGGAATGATTCAGCCATTTGTGTACAGACACACAAATGTTTTGGCCAAATGTCTTTGCCTAAATCTCTTGCCCTCATCCCTCCCCAGAAGCTGCCTGCTCTGATGGAGACTGGAAACATTTAGGCGGAAATGTTACTCACGGGGTCTTCATTTATGGAAAGTGATGGTGTCATGTGAATGGATGTCATGGTTATCTGGGGGATCCTCGGGCTTCCCTGGTGGCTCAGCAGTAAAGAATCCGCTTGCCAATGCAGGAGACACAGGTTCGATCCCTGGGATGGGAAGATCTCCTGGAGAAAGGAATGGCAAACCACACCAGTATTTTTGCTTGAAAACTCCCATAGACAGAGGAGCCTGGCGGGCTACACTCCATGGGGTTGCAAAAGTTAGACATGACTCAGCAACTGAACACACAGGCATGTCTGAAAGTGAAAGTGTTAGTGACTCAGTTGGGTCCGACTCTTTGTGACCCCATGGACTGTAGCTTTTCAGGCTCCTCTGTCCATGGGATTTTTTTCAGACAAGGATACTGGAGTGGGTAGCCATTCCCTACTGCAGGGGATTTTCCCAACCCAGGGTTCGAACCCGGGTCTCCCACATTGCAGGCAGATTCTTCACTGTCTGAGCCACCACAATGCCCACTTGCATATCCAGTACGTCTTTTCTGAAAACTTCCCTCCAAGTGGGTCCTTGGTAGCCATGTGACCCTCTCTTCCTGTTACATGACTGGACTGGAGTTGGACCCCTGATCCAATCAGATCCACTCTCTACAGAGGTGGGAACTGGAAGATGAGTTCCTCCAAACCCGATATCACAATTCAGCAAGAGTGATTTTTCTGAAAATCAATCACTTCCTTCCTGCTTCGAACACATCTGTAGCTCCCCTTTGCTCTTGGAACAAGGACCTGTTGAGTCTGACCTGAGACACCATGGGCCTCCAGGGCCTCATCTCACAGCGTGTCAGCTTTCTCTTAGTGCACTGGCCCTGTGCTCACCACGGGTCCTCTTGCTAAAGGGTCTTAGGTGATGCTGTTCCCTCTGCCTGGAACACCAGTCCTTCTGCTCTCCTTCTCATCTTTCCTATATCATTTCTGTAGTTACTTTCACAAGGAAATCTTCCCTCATCTCCCTGACTGGGTCAACCTTATGTCCTGTGGGCTTTCATTGCCCTGTGTCCTTTTCATCCTAATACAAGCCACAGTTGTGGTTACACATGTATGTGTGTGATTATTTGATTGATGACAGTCTCTCCCAGCAGAATTCAGGCTCCATTAGGATGAAGTCATCTTCACTCTTGCTCTCTGCTGTATCCCTAGTGTCTGGCACAATGCCTTGTCCATAACAGATGCTCAATAAATGCTTGCTAAATGAATGAATAAGTTCAGTTCAGTCACTCACTCACGTCCAACTCTTTGTGACCCCAAGGACTGCAGCATGCCAGGCTTCCCTGTCCGTCACCAACTCTTGGAGCTTGCTTAAACTCATGCACGTCGAGTCGGTGATGCCATCCAACTATCTCGTCCCCTTCTCCTCCTGCCTTCAATCTTTCCCAGCATCAGGGTCTTTTCCAATGAGTCAGATCTTCACATCAGATGGCCAAAGTATTGGAACTTCAGCTTCAGCATCAGTCCTTCCAATGAATATTGAGGATTGATTTCCTTTAGGACTGACTGGTTTGATCTCCCTGCCAGGAATGAATAGAGCTACAGGGAGAAAGTACACATTGCAGCTGCTGAGATTTGAGACTTGCCCTGATTCTCACCACCACTCTCCTTGAAGTGTTCTTTTCTTCACATTTTTAAAGATTCAGTGAGAGGCCTTAACCATCCTTTCATTGAATGCCTATGCTTTGTTCAATCTTATGTGAGTGGGGTTCTTTTATCTGCAACCCAATAAGACCCTTTATACTGCCATAAGGAGATGGAAATTGAGAAACTCCCAAGAGATTTCCTCTTCCAGGGTGATTCAAAAGGAGGATACACATGAGGGATGAAGTGAGAGGTTAAGGTTAACAGACAGAAGTTTTTATATATAGAATGGATAAACAACAAGTTCCTACTGTATAGCACAGAGAACTACATTCAATATCCTTGATAAACCATAATGGAAAGGAACATATAAAAAGAATGTTTATACACGTATACCTGAATCACTTTGCTGTGCAGTGGAAATTAACGCAACTCTGCATGTCAACCATACTTCAATAAAAATTTTGATTTTTAAACAAAGAGGCTACACAGCACAGGCTTGTCATCAACAAACCATGGTTGTCATTATCAGCTGCTATTTATATTCTGGCTCAGCAGCCTAACCAGAGAGCAGCACTTTGGTTTTGTCTAGTGCTGGTGGGATCCCACCTTCAGTCCTTAAAATGCCCTCCCTAACTTCTGTATCCACATTTCCACTGGCAACACTCTTTCCCACCACAGGTCTTAATTTAAGTTCATTAGTAACCTCGTCAAGTGCAAAAAGTCCTTCCAGGAGATGAAACACTGAAAGTAACATAGAAGGATCCTGTCTATCATAGCAGAAAGATCTTGTCCCTTCCATAATGTTCATCTTCCTAAACATCGACCTAATCAGGTATAATAATCAATCTCTTGTTTCACCTTCTGTATACCTCAGTTCATGACGGACAGGGAGGCCTGGCGTGCTGCAGTTCATGAGGTCACAAAGAGTCGGACACGACTGAGTGACTGAACTGAACTGAACTGATACCTCAGTTGCCACATCAGGGTCACATCTCAGGACTCATGATCACTGAACCCTGCCCCATTTATAGGCATCACAAATGCCATCTCCGTTCTTTGTGACTGCAAACTCCTCTTCTTCCAGCTTGAAGGAAGCTAACTCTCATAGGATCATTCTTCAACTTTATGATGACCCTAAGCCATTGACACCAAGTTCCCCATATTCCTAAGCCTCTCTTCATGACCATTCTTATCCTGATTTCATGGCCCATCACTTGCAATTATCTGCTCCCAAAGGCCCACTATCTTGGATCTACTTGACTCCTTTTCTCTCTCCACTGCATTTGCCTGGTAAAACCCAACCCTATAGGTGATAAGCCTTCTGCCTTTTCTGTAGCTCCCCCTGGGTGACTAAAAGCAATAAGAAAATAAAACCAGGATGCTGGTTTTACATTTTATAGTGTATTTCTTTTTACCTCTCTTTGTTTTCATTTTTTTGGTTGAAATATAGCTGATTTACAATGCTGTGTTAATTTCCACTGTACAGCAAAGTGATTCAGATATATATTTATACACACACACATACATACATATGCACTGTTATTATTGTTTAGTCATTGAGTTGTGTCTGACTGTTTTCTGACCCCATGGACTGTAGCCCATTAGCTTCCTCTGTCTATGGTATTTCCCAGTCAAGAATACTGGAGTGGGTATCAATTTCTGTAGGAGATCTTCCCAACCCAGGGATCGAACCTGGGTCTCCTGCATTGCAGGCAGGTTCTTTAATGTCTGAGCCAGCAGGGAAGTAGTAGTTAATGTACATATATTTACATAGTTTATGTATACCCAACCAAGGTTGGGGATCAGTTCAGTTCAGTTCAGTCGCTCAGTCTTGTCCAACTCTCTGGGACCCCATGAACCACGGCATGCCAGGCCTCCCTGTCCATCACCAATTCCCGGAGTTCACCCAAGCTCATGTCCATGGAGTTGGTGATACCATCCAACCATCTCATCTTCTGTCGTCCCCTTATCTTTCTGCCCTCAATCTTTCCCAGCATCAGGGTCTTTTCAAATTAGTCAGCTCTTCACATTAAGTGGCCAAAGTATTGGAGTTTCAGCTTCAACATCAGTCCTAGGTTGGAGATATATATATGTGTGTGTGTGTGTGTGCGCGTGCGTGCACACACGCGTGCACGTGCCTGTGTGTATGCGTGTATATATATATACACACACACACATACATATAATAATCTTAGGCTTCCCTGGTGGCTTAGACAGTAAAGAACCCACCTGCCAATGCAAGAGACCCAGCTTTGATCCCTGGATCAGAAAGATCCCCTGGAGGAGGAAAGGGCAACTCATTCCAATATTCTTGCCTGGGAATCCCATGGACAGAGGTGGGCTACAGTCCATGGCATCCTGAAGAATTGGACACAACTGAGCAACTAACAAACACACATATATAAACATCCTTTTTTATATATAGTCTTTATTTCCACTGAGCTTACTTTCCTGCTCTTCAAGATCTCATCCAAATGCATAGGGTTGTTGTGATGACTGAGTTAATATATGCAAAATGATTAAAATATTAACTGGCGTATGGGAATCACTCAATGAATGTTTATTGTTAATATTTTTACTGTTGTTATGATTGTTATTGTCATTAACCCACCTTCTTCTTGTCTGATAATCTTACTTCATGGTTAAGAAAACTGAAGAGAATCCCATAATTTTCCTATCATCAGATCTCCAGACCTCCAATAGTTCTGCTGATCTCATTTTGCCATTCCTAAAGTCAATCCCTCAACATGTTATCTATATCTTGCATAGTTTTGCTTTTTTAAGACATTTACATTTTCCCATTTTCTGTCTTGTACCATAAAGTAAAATGCTAGTCATCATCAGAACTAAAGTATTAAGTCACCAGCTCCCATCCTCCATGCTCTGGACAGTCCATCAAGTAGAGAATTTAAAGCATGTTCCACAAAATGTCATTGGGTGTTGCTTGGTGGAGAAAGTCTAGTAAAAAAATGAGCAGCAGTTACTAAAAGTAAAGGAGAAAATCCTGTTGTGTAGTAAATTATCAACCCCCTTTGTTCTCTTAGTTTCTACCTACAAAATTCCAATGAGGTTTGCAAAGCCATCATCAATTTAGACTTTCCTACTGCCTGATATTCAGTTTGTCTTAATCACCCACAATATGAATACATGGTGAGTTAAAGGAAACAGGATCTTTCACAGTGGCAGTCTGATTTTCTGCAGAAAATATCAAATTTGCCTAGATAAGGAGAGAGGCTGGAGTCACAAGGGGCAGATACTACAGACGTGACTTCGCTGGTTTAGTACCAGGTCTCTGGAGGCCAAGTGGGCTTCCCTGGTGGCTCAACTGGTAAAGAACTTGCCTGTAATGTGGGAGACCTGGGTTTGATCCCTGGATTGGGAAGATCCCCTGGAGAAGGGAAAGGCTACCCACTCCAGTATTCTGTCCTGGAGAATTCCATGGACTGTATAGTCCATGGGGTCGCAAAGAGTTGAACATGACTGAGCAACTTTCACTTATCACTCTGGAGGCCAGATACACGTTTCCTGAGGACCATGGAATAGAGATAGGAAAAGACCTGGGGGCCTGGAAACCTTGTTTGCTCTCTAATCCATTGACAGTTATAGCATTTCCGTTGCAACAAGTGCCCTTTAGTTAAGATGACTAGGATTTTTTTTTCTTCCAAGTAGCTCTTCTTTCTACATTTTATTTTCTGAAAGCCTGTTACAACTGACAATTGATGTGTACATTTATTTTTGTGTTTTTCTTCTAGAAAGGTGCTATAAAATCAATGACGTGTCTTACAAATAGGGCATCTTAGACTCTTGGAAAGGTGGTAATAAATCTCATGCAGGGATGGTTACTGTTGTTTAGGGAAGCAGATTAAGAGGTCTGGTGTTTATCTGGTCTGAAGAGAGGGATTAGGTCAGATATAAAGACAGACCTGATCCCTCAGAAGTGCAGAAGTTAGAACATCCATTACTTTCACTAGACTTTTCTGAAAGGCTCCAGAACTGATAAATGTACCTGTTCGGTCCACTGAGATGAGCCTGGAATCAGCCTCAGGCCTCTGAGAGCCATCCTTGGGAGTTTCGGGTCTGTGACTCTGCATCCAAAATGCAGAGATGAATTTAGAGGAGTGAATCCTCTCCAGAAATGCATTTGGGCTCCAGAGGCACGAGTCATTCCAAGACTTACCTCACCTCCTCTCTGCAGAGAGAGAGGCGGTGAGGGAAAAGGGTGAGCACTGGAGTATGGACTCTGAATGGCTCATTGAGGGGTTGGTTTTAAGATGTCGCTCCTTATAGCACAGAATCCCTCTTCATTCTCCAAAAGAGGCTTTGGCAAAGTTAGAATAAGGAAGACCTCATCTCACCTGGAATCCAGCTGTTCCAGAGAACATGATGTCTTCACATCTTCCACCAACACTGCTTCACGGATCTATGAAAGGCTTGCAGGTCTTCCCAACAGTAATAATCACTATCATTTATTAAGTCCTGATATGCAGGGATTAGGGTCTCCCAGGTGGCGCTAGTGGTAAAGAACCCACCTGCCAATGCAGGAGACCTGGGTTCAATCCCTGGGTCAGGCAGATCCCCTGGAGGGGGCATGGCAGCCCACTCCAGTATTCTTGCCTGGAGAATCCCCATGGACCGAGGAGCCTGGTGGGCCACAGCATTGAGTCACAAAGAGTCAGACATGATTGAAGTGATGTAGCACGCATGTGCAGGTACTCTGCTAAATTCTTTTTTAAAATTTTTTATTTAAAAATTCTTTATTTATTTGGCTGCTCTGGATCTTAGTTGTGGCATTCACGATCTTTAGTTGCCCTGTGTGGGATCTAGTTCCCTCACCAGTGACTGAACTCAGGCTTCCTGCTTTGGGGTCATGGAGTCTTATCCATTGGACCACCTGGGAAGTCCCTGTGGGAAATTCTTCATAAGAGTCATTTCTCCTTTTGGGGCAATGCCCTATTGGGCAGGATCTTAGTTTTCCAACCAAGGATCAAACCTGTGTCCCTTATACTGAGAGCACAGAATCTTAACCACTGGGCTGCTACAGAAGTCTTTAGAGTCAACTCTTTCATATGAATTGTCTCAATCAATTTCCCTAACAACCCCTGTTATACCAATGAGGATTTGGGGGATCAGAGAGGTTAAGTAACTTTCTCAAGGTCACACAGCAAAAAGTAGCAAAACAGGACTCAAACCCAGAGCTACATCACTCTAAGGTCCAGTCTCTTAGTCAATTACCGACACTGCCTGCCACAGGCCGCTCTTATTTTTCTCTATCACAAGGGAGTCTGCCCAGCAGGTAGGCAAAATAGGCTTCAAGCCAGCCGGCGTTAAAGCTAACAAGGAAAGCAAATGACAGCTGCTTCCACATAAACACACTTTTCTGTATAACTTGGTTTTCTGCCCTTTCAGGAACTCATAGACTGGTGGGTGGCAGAGAAGAGAAAGAAGACAGAAAACACTGTGATGAGCAGAACTACCAACCAAGGACTCTTGATGTGCAAAGGAGGTTGAGAGAGCAAAGGAAGCCAGAACAGTTTTAGAGTCAGCCCAGGTCCTGATCGCCCGCCCACACCCTCAATCCTCTTTCCTGGCTGGGATGGGTCTGGGGAGGGAGATGAGCAAATCAGTGTTTATTTCCTGAAGTTCGTGGTCACCAGAGAGGACTGCATCTCCCCCTCTTTCACTTGGAAAAACCTGATGTGTTGGAATAATTATGATTCATCCTTTGATCTGTCCCTTTGTCTGCAAAGCATAAATAGTGTCAGCTGTTGAGGTCTGATTGCTCCGATATTTCAGGTTTATATTTTGAATAACACAAGACTTGGTTGCTAGCACTGGTAAATAATTTACTCTAGTCTGAAATACACGCTCCAGGCAAGAAACATAAGATCAAACATGGGGAACTGCGGCACCATAGCAAACACATGGCTACCCTGTGAAGAGTTTTTCTAAATTCTCTGCTGGAAGAAGTTCGGAGGGGGCAGGGGAGAAGATGACAACAGGTGGGGAATCAGCCACGGTGCCTGCTCCTGTGCAAATAAAGTGGTTTTGCTGACATCAAAGCAGGCTGGAGAGATGAGTATCAATGACAGCTGAAAGAAGTGATGGCTGAAAGAAATTTCTCCAACTTCTAGCAAAAACAACCCCTTGCAAAAAAACTTCCTCTTTGCCCAAACTAAGTAGCAATGCTCACTTCTTATATCTCTTTTTTTTAAAATGACTATTTATTGTTTTTACTGGAGTATAGTTGCTTTACAATGTCATGTCAGTTTCTGCTGTACAAGGAAGTGAATCAGCTATACGTATGCATATATCTCCTCCCTGTTGGACCACCCTCCCTTCATCTCACCCCCTAGGTCATCACAGAGCACCAAGATGGACTCCCTGTGCTATACAGCAGCTTCCCACTAGCTATCTATTCTACCCACAGAGTGCAGAAGAGAGGGAGAAAGGAGTGCATGGTCTGATTTCTTTGTTTTCCTGTAACTGGGGCAGAAATAAAAATGAACCAATGGAGAGCATTAGGATAGGAGAGTCTGTTTAATGCTTTTGTTATGATGATACATGAAAAAAGGCAGCATTTGAAATGCAGCTGCGGTATGATCACAGTTAAGTTCAAGTCCACAGCAAAATTTCTGCGGTGAGAATAGACTGAAAAGAAATGTATTAATATGTTTTCAGTGGTTGCTGCTGGGGATGGGAGGAGTGTTATACACCAACACTGTTTGTTGCCATGAAAATGTGATCCTGGTAGGAATCTAGGGCACACTGTGTTGTCTTGGGATGACCTTTCAGATTGATCTGGACAGCAAAGGTGTGGCTCTGTGATGGGCATGGCCTCCCGTGGAAGGAGAATCGTCTTTCTGTTAGCAAATCTTTGGCGTCTGTCGCACAGTGGTGTCTGACTCTTTGTGATCCCATGGACTGTAGCCTGCCAGGCTCCTCTGTCCATGGAATTTTCCAGGCAAGAATACTGGAGTGGGTTGCCATTTCCTGCTCCAGGGGATCTTCCCAACCCAGGGATCGAACCCGAGTCTCCTGCACTGCATGCAGACTCTTTACCTTCTGAACCACCAAAGTGAAGTGAAAGTCACTCAGTTGAAAGGCCGACTCTTTGTGATCCCATGGACTATACAGTCCACGGAATTCTTCAGACCAGAATACTGGAGTGGGTAGCCTTTCCCTTCTTCAGGGGATCTTCCCAACCCAGGGACTGGACCCAGGTCTCCCACACTGCAGGCAAATTCTTTACCAGCTGAGCCACAAGGGAAGCCACAGAGGCCTCAAATCTTTGGTAAGTCATGTAAAAATTAATAAAGGGAAATCTTACTGAACTTGGGAATCTGGAAGCCAGAAGGGGGCGCTCTCACACACACATAACAAGGTGTCAATACAAGTCCTAAAGGAAAGAGACTACTTTGCATCTTCAGCAGAAGTGTCTCTACTATGGCCAGCCAGAGAAGAAAAATGTTTTTCTCCTGACCTAGCAACAGCTTAGCCAATGAGAGCCTGTCATCTTCAACCAGCGAAAAGCCACTGTATGTCAAACTCCCAGTTTTCTCCAATGGACTTTAGTTAATAACAGCCCCTCCCAACTAACGTCTTCTTCTCTATAAAATTTCCTCTCTTTTGTTTTACCAGGCTGGTGCACGGTTCCCCACTGTTGAATGTCCAGAACTGATATTCTCTGCAGTTCCTAAATAAACCTGTTTTGCTTGTAAAACGACTAGTCTTTCTATCGCTTTAACAGAGGGCAGTGTATCAGTTGGCTCTTACTCAACTGGTAGTGACTATTTGGGACACTGAGAAGGATCTTGAAGAGCCTGATTGATTAGTGATGTCTATCCAGGGGTAGGAGAGGAATTTGCAGTATGAGGTGCTATAGTTGCTGTCCAGACATATTGGCTTTGAGCATGAGCTTTTTTCTGTTTGTTTTTAATTGGAATATAATTGCTTTACAATGTTGTGTTGGTTTCTGCTGTACAATGAAGTGAACCTGCTATATGTTTACATATATCCCCTCCCTCTTGGATCTCCCTCCCACACCCATCTTGATCATCACAGAGCAGGGAGCTGAGCTTCCTGTTCTTTATAGCAGGTTCCCCCGAGCTTGGCCATCATCAAAAAAATGTACAAACAATAAATGCTGGAGAGAGTGGAGAAAAGGGAACCCTCTTACACTGTCGGTGGGAATGTAAATTGACATAGCCACTGTGGAGAACAGTATACAGATTCCTTAAAAACTAAAAATAGAAATATCATATGGCCCAGTAATTCGACTACTGGCCATATACCCTGAGAAACCATTATTCAAAAGGATACATGCACATCAATGTTCATTGCAGCACCATTTATAACTGCATGAAAACAACCTAAGTATCCAATGGAAGATGAATGGAGAAAGATGAGGATGAGTTTTTGAGCCTTAAAAAGTCATCAACTTGTCAGAATTAGATGAAATAATCTATGAAGAATTGGGCTTCCCAAGTGGCACTAGTGGTAAAGAACCCGCCTGCCAAGGCAGGAGATGTAAGAGACTCAGGTTCAATCCCTGGGTTGGGAAAGATCCCCTGGAGGAAGGCATGGCAACTCACTTCAGTATTCTTGCCTGAAGAATCCCATGGACAGTGGCACCTGGGGGACTACGGTCCCTGGAGTTGCAAAGAGTTGGACACGACTGAAGTGACTTCACATGCATTTATGCAATCTATGAAGATGTACTGGGCATAAATAAATGCTCAGTAAATTTCTCTCTACTTTCCTCTCCCCTTTCCTTTCTGTCCTGCAGAACATGAAAATCATAAGAAAATTTTATTCTATTTTCAAGACTCTCCGATTCAGCACAATTCTAAGTAGTTCAATCATCTAGTGGAAATTCTGAAGGTTAGAGAAGATAAACACAATATGGTTGGTAGGCCTAGAAGACAGAGTTTTTCAGTTCAGTTGTTCAGTTTCTCAGTCATGTCCAACTCTGCCATCACATAGTCTGCAGCATACCAGGCCTCCCTGTCCATCACCAACTCCCAGAGCATGCTGAAACGCATGTCCATTGAGTCAGTGATGCCATCCAACCATCTCCTCTGTCGTCCCCTTCTCCTCCTGCCTTCAATCTTTCCAAGCATCAGGGTCTTTTCCAATGAGTCAGTTCTTCGCATAAGCCCAAGATTTGGAGCTTCAGCATCAGCATCAGTCCTTCCAGTGAATATTCAGGACTGATTTCCTTTAGGATTTTCTAACGTGTTTTTAGGACCAGTGTTAAAAGGTCTGTCAAAATGAGGAAAATGGAAAAGTACCTTAATCCACTGGGTGTAATGCTGAGCTAAGCAGATTATACATGGGATTTTTGGAATTCCTCCTCCAAGGACAAAAGCCTGGAACTAAGGACTATATTTCTGGAGGTAAAGAATGTCTTTACTGGGCTAAGAAATGCAGTTCCCGTCCCTCAAATTGGAACTGGAGAAGAATTTCCAATTTTGAATTCGTCGTGGCTCTCATTTTCCTCTTTAGAGTCTGTCATGGGTCTGGTCTCTCAAGAAATGGGTATTTTTAGGTCCTGGTCTGGAAAACAGTGTTAGCAAAATTCCAATAATTAGTCCTGGGAAGAACTGGCCCATTAACGCTGTTGCCATTTTCAATTTAATTGAATTCTTTGCTGAAGACTGGCAGCATGGTAGCTGACACGAGAGTGTTGAATTCCATCCCATGTGGGTTTAAACCCCAATCTACCACCTAGCAGATGCCACTCTTACCCATGTGTCACTTTCCCTTAGCCCATCGCTGATTTTGGTAGTTGTTCAGTCACTCAGTTGTGTCCAACTCTTTGCGACCCCATGGACTGAAGCACACCAGGCTTCCTTGTCCTTCACCATCTCCCAGAGTTTGCTCAAACTCATGTCCATTGAGCCAGTGATGCCTTCCAACTGTCTCATCCTGTATCACCCGCTTCTTCTGCCTTCAGTCTTTCTCAGCATCAGTTCAGTTCAGTCGCTCAGTCGTATCCAGCTCTTTGCGACCCCCTGAATCACAGCATGCCAGGCCTCCCTGTCCATCACCAACTCTCAGAGTTCACTCAGACTTAAGTCCATCGAGTCAGTGATGCCATCCAGCCATCTCATCCTCGGTTGTCCCCTTCTCCTCCTGCCCCCAATCCCTCCCAGCATCAGAGTCTTTTCCAATGAGTCAACTCTTCGCATGAGGTGGCCAAAGTACTGGAGTTTCAGCTTTAGCACCATTCTTTCCAAAGAAATCCCAGGGCTGATCTCCTTCAGAATGGACTGGTTGGATCTCCTTGCAGTCCAAGGGACTCTCAAGCATCAGGGTCTGATTTTAGCTGAGCTGAATGGTCACTGCCAGTGTCTGACTTCAGGTCCCCACCGTGTCTCCCCACTTTACTGTCTTAGGGATTTTTTTTTAATGGTAGCAGCTCACTCCAATCACACATGGAAACATGGTGGAGTTAATGCCAGCATGGTGACCCTCAGCCAATGGGAGAGAAAGAGTCAGGGGATAAATGCCCAAACTCTTAGTCATTGGAGGGGCTTTCTGAAGTGCCTTCTACACAGCTTCTCCAAGGAGCTCCAGCAGGAAGCTTTCTGGCTGCCCACAGTGCTAATAACTCAATAATGCCCCCAACCCCCACCATGGAACTTCCCTGGTGATTCAGTGGCTAAACTTGTCACTCCTAATACAGGAGGCATGGGTTCCGTCCCTGGTCAGGGAACTGAGGTCCAGAATGCTGCATGGTGTGGCCATAATAATAAGGCCCCTGTTAGCTTTTCTTCCTTTCTCGTCTGATTTGTACTGCTCCCTTCTGACTTTTAAAGATAACCTCTCCAGTACACTACCTGAGGACTTGTCTCAGGTTCTGCTTGGGGAGATATAAACTAACACCTCACCTCATTCTTCCTCTTTTCTAACACTCCCACTGCATCCTTCATTTCCAGCACTCATAGATGATTCAGTTTCTCCCTTAATGGTTGAGAAAATCCACCATCATCTTTTCTTCTGTGTCTCTTTGCCTATCTTTCTCTTTCTTCCATTCTTAGGGAAATAGGACTACGAGATATGTTGTCTTGAAAAAAACCTGATTCACCACCAGGACCATATGTTTCAATGCATGTGACTGTGATGCCCTTAGCAACTTAACCCAGAAAACTGGCCAGGACAAGGTGGGGGGTCATTCTCTTCTCATCCTTGAATCAATCACCAAATAGCAATCATTTCTCTCTTTTGTCCACATCCCTCTAAATTAAGGAGAAGGCAATGGTAACTCACTCCAGTACTCTTGCCCAGAGAACCCCATGGACGGAGGAGCCTGGTGGGCTACAGTCCATGGGGTCACGAAGAGTCAGACACGACTGAGCAACTTCACTTTCACTTTTCACTTTCATGCATTGGAGAAGCAAATGGCAACCCACTCCAGTGTTCTTGCCTGGAGAATCCCAGGGACAGCAGAGCCTAGTGGGCTACCGTCTATGGGGTCGCACAGAGTCAGACCCAACTAACGCAACTTAGCAGCAGCAGCAGCTCTAAATTAATAAAGGCTAACCTTTTGTTTTTTAACTATTTATTTGGTTGTACCAGGTCTTAGTTGTGGCATAGAGGAGCTTCAATCTTCATTGCAACACATGGGATCTGAACTGCAGCATGCGAGTTCTCAGTTGTGGCATGTGGGATCTAACTCCCTGACCAAGGATTGAACCCAGGCTCGGGACACTGGGAGAACAGAGTCTTAGCCACTGGACCACCAGGGAAGTCCCTAATCTTCTTCTTCTTTTGAATATTTGCTAAATTTGAAACATCTTATGAACTTTTCATGCTTAATTGCATTGACATCCCTATAGAGATGATACTGTTTTCCCCCCGATTTAACAGTGATGAAATTGAGGCACAGAGAGGTCCAGGAACTTGCCCAAGGATGTTTGAGTGAGTGAGTGGGGCCTAGGGTGTTAATCTATTTCCCAATTGCAGAACTTCCGATTTTAACCATGTATGTTCCTACCTGTACATCTTATGAGCATCACACCCCTACCTTTCTATCCTAGCATCTCCACCCTGTCCTTCTCAAAAGGCTGCTTCCCTTCCATCTTCAGCTAAGCTGATGCCTCCTCTGTTTCATATTTCAATACAATAGTCTCACATAAATAGTCTATGGAATGAAGGGCTTTTATTTAACCGACTAGTTCCCCTGTACCTCTTGTTTGCATTAACACTGAAATATTCATTGTCACTTGTCATGACAGAAGGGAGGTAAAGAATTTCAGGCTTTAGAGTCAGAAAGGCCTAAGGTCATGTCCCGTTGCCATCACTTAATAGTTACGTGACCTTAGGTAATTTACTGAACATGTCCCAGGATTAGTTTTCTCATCTGCAAAATATGAATTTTAAAAATAGCTCCTCTCCCATAGGTTTGTTGAGAGAGCTGGATGAGCTTGCTTTAATATGCAAATCACTCTTCAATGCTTCTGCCACATAATGCTTATTACTCTATTGTAATAAAGCAGCACAGTAATCACAAAGTACTTTTCTAGTAATAAAGTACTAAGCAGCAGTAACGATACCAGTCCCAGTAGTAATAGTAGTAATAATATTGCCACCCTCACTATCTATTAGTAATTATTATTTACTGCGATTGTAGTAATAATAAGTAATAGTAGAAGCAGCAATAGCAGATGTTAAAATCCAGATGTTAAGAGGGCCTCCCAATTGTATGCAATCTGCAAGAGATGGATATAAATCTCACTTCCATGACCAGGGAAGTCCAAAGTCTTGCTCAAGATTTCCATTAATTCTGAAGGTCATTTGGGCTCCTCCTTCTCACTCTCACCACTTATTGTCTATTCTCCACACAGCAGCCAGAAAAAGCCGTTAAAACTCAAGTCAGATCATGTCACTTCTCTGCTCTAAACCCTTCAGTGGTTCCCTATCCCGCACCCCCTCCACTCAGGGTAAAATCCAGAGTCCTTGCCAATCAGCACCCCAAGTGGTCTTCTCCCTGTTGTCTGGAGACCTCCTCTCTTTCCTCCGCTCATTCACTCTGCTCCAGAAGGGGCTTGCTGTTCTCAACTGGACCATTCTTGCTCTCGGGACTGGTTCGCTTTTCCCTCTGCCCAGCGGTCTCTCACACAGGTTGCCTATGGCTCTTTATTTCGGTCAGGTCTCTGCTCCATCAGGGATTCCCTGGTGGCTCAGACAGTAAAGAATCCGCCTGCAGTGCGGGGGTCCTGTGTTCAGTCCCTCCATGGGGAAGATCTCCTGGAGGAGGGCATGGCGACCCACTCCAGTATTCTTGCTGGAGAATTGCCACGGAGAGAGGTGCCTGGTCGGCGACAGTCCATGGGGTCACAAAGAGTTGGGTATGATTGAGTGACTAAGCACAGCACAGCTGCTGCATCACTTCCTCCTCAGAGAGGCTTTCCCCAGTCACCCTGGACCATCATCACACCATCGCTGTGCCCTATTTCATTCTCCTGCTTAGCGCTCAGCACTCCAGTTGTGTTAAATGTCTCCTCCACGTGCATGTGAACTCTGTGGGACCAGGGACTTTCTTCCCCCGCTGTGTTCACTGCAGTATCCCCAGTTCTACAGGCATGACCAGCACCCAGTCACGCTCAGTGAGTATTTCTTGACTGGCATTCTGTATCACTTTATCTCTAAGATCATCTTACCATAGTCCCAGGAATCCTGGCTCCAGTCCTCAGTGTGCTGACCCAGACGCAAAACTCACACTCTTCCTTTATTTGCCAAAAACAAACATTAACAGAAAGCACTTGTAAAAGGCATTTGTGAGTTGATGGATTTTATTGAAAATTATGGACTGCACAGGACACACATAGAAGAGATTCCTAATCAAAGTGATATAAAAACTTTATCTGTTGCTGAAATGCTTTGGTCACCCTGGAACCAGAGAACTTTCCCTGGCTGCTTCATCCCATCTCATGCCTTAGTCTCAGCCCATCTCCCTGGTGACAGATGCCCCTCTTTCCCAATCTCTTTCACTCATCACTTGTCCTATTCCATTTCCCTTTCTCCTACTATTATATTCCTTCTCTCCCTACCCCAGAAGCAAAGCCACCTTCCTTTCATCTGCTCACACACACAGCCAAGTACCCTTTTCTTTCATCACCTTGAATTTTCCCCCAAAGTTCAGATGCTCTGAGCTTTTATTCAAGCCTCAAGCGGCTTCTCAAGGGCTTCTTAACCAAAACAGGCAAGCACATATAAAAAGAATTCTGAGGCCAACTAATAAAATAATTAAGGTTTCCACATCTGCCTCACTAGTGTTAGTATAAGGCTGTTGTGTTGAACTCAGAAAGCCTTTAGAAAAGACTCAACCACATGACCAACTAAGTACAGAGGAATGAAAACATGTGGATTTGGCCTTCCAAGAGGCCATAGTCTACAGCGAGAAGCAGCCATAGGAAACAACCATTTCAATGTTGGAAAATAAGCCCTGCATTGAAACACGGGTAAAGCAAAGTACAAAGGCAGTGTCACAATTGGGAATTTTTCACTTCCTAATTCTCCCTCCAGATTGTCATTTGTTTGAGATTTTCCTTGAAGAAGAACTAAGTTTCCTTAAGGGAGGGTGTTCCTGAGGAAAATGGCACCTGAACTGAGCTCTGAAGCATGAAACAGAGAAGTGGGGGAGAGTATTCAGAACAGATCAAAAAAAGTGTGTGCAGAGATGCTCAGGTGCAGACATGCTTTTGAATCTGGACGACCGCAAGAGGCTTGGTAAGCTTCCCTGGTGACTCAGCAGTGGAGAATTCACCTGCAAGGCAGGAGACACAGCTTCCAACTGGGGTCGGAAAGATGCCCTGGAGGAAGAAATGACAACCCATCTCCTGAGAACTCATTAGAAATGTACTCTCAGGCCCTCCTCGACCTTCTGAGTCAGACACTCAGCAGGTGGGGCCCAGCAATCTGTATTTTAACAAGCATTCCATATGATTTCTGGGTTTAAATAGTATTTTCCTTTTAAAAATTGTATTTCTATATTATGTTATGTTTGGCTGCACTGGGTCTCCGTTGCTCTCTCTGGTTGCTGTGAGCAGGGCTACTCTTCATTGCGGTGTGTGGGTTTTTCATTACAGTGGCTTCTCTTGTTGCAGACCATGAGTCCTCGGTGAGCAGGATTCAGGAGCCATGGCACACAGGCTCAGTGTTTTCAGCTTGGTGGCTGTAGAGTGTGGGCTCAGTAGTGGTGGTACACGAGCTTTGTTGCCCCAAGTCGTGTGGGATCCTCCCGGGCCAGGGATCGATCTTGTATCCCCCGCATTGGCAGGCAGATTCCTAACCACTGGCCCACCAGTGAACTCCCTCCATATGATTTCTGGCGCATGCTCAAGTGTGAAGCCCCTTGATCTAAGATGTGTGGCTAAAAGTCTAAAAACCAAAATAAAAACTTATCTTTGATGATCTCCCCAGTTTGAGGAACTAGAACACCTCTAGACAGTTTCCTTATCTTTACTCTCATTGGCTTAGTACCCTGCTAATAGATTTACTCTGCCTTTTAGAACTAGCTTGGACTTCTTCAGAAAGACCTGTGTCCACTAGGTTCTTAAAAACAATATGAAACAGATGAGAATCTAGGGAGGGAGGAATAAGGCTAGTTTCTGGTGTTCCCATGCTCCAAGGAACAGGGAAAAGCAATTGTGTGTTTGCCAAAGACACTGAATCACACAAAGACAAGAGACGCCCTAAGAAAATAAAGAGAAGCAAATTTAGAACCAGCAACAAGAGATATTTCCCCATTCAACATTCACTCAACTTGCAGAATTTGTGTGGTTTATGTCTTTCAATGAATATGCAAGATGATTCTTTGCACCCAAATATAATTAACACCATTCAGTATTTTTATTCAGCAGACAATATGCCATATAGACAATATTAAATAGACAATACCCAATTATAATGAACATCAGGGAATATTTTTATTAAATAGACAATTTAGAGATAAGAGGTTCTTGAGAGATTGTTTCATATTTCACTTCTTCTCTGATCAACCTCTGAAAGAGATTTGATTCCCGATGTCTGAGGAATTGCGCTTTCTGAATGGGTTCCTTCCATGGACATTAATCGCTTTTTGAATAATGCAAGTGACAGTTATAATAAAAACTTCTGTATCTGGTGGATTTCTTTGGTTGGAGAATCATATTCATTTGAACATGATGCTGAGCAATGTCAGAGTTAGGGGCTCAGTTCTTCTGTGGTCAATAAGAATGAGCAAATGAGCCATTTGGGGTATGGAACAATGAGGAGGGCAGAGAGGATCATAACATACAAATAAAGAGAATGTACAAATGGAGAATGGGAACTTGGGCTTCATATTTGTGTTCCAAAAGGGGTGATGATGGTGATGAGTCAGGGATGACTCCCAGGTTTGTGTCTGTCTATGGGACTCCATGGACAACCCAGGGGTTTGAACCAGTGAAAAAAATGAGGACAGCCAGAAGTGTGCCCCAAGGATGGGGACTTCCCTGATGGTCCAGAGGCTAAGACCCTGCTCCCTGATGCAGGGGGCCTGGGTTTGCTCCTCCATCAGGGAACTAGATCCCACATGCCACAACTGAAAGATCCAGCATGCTTCAGTTAAAACACTGTGCAGCCAAATAAAAGTAAATATTAAAGAAAGACATTTCCACTAGGAAAGTTTTATCTCAGAGAAGGTTAAAACTCCCCTGAAGTCTTCTCAATTACCTTGAACTGAAATGCATGGAGCCCTTATTTTGGTGTTATCATCACATGGTATAATGTTGGTAATTCTGTCTTGCCATTGGTCCAGAAAATAAGGATCATTCAAGGGCCATGTGAAGAAGGTGTATACAAAACTGCCATCAGTTCACCTTATGACAAAATATCCAATATCTTGTTTCTGTGCATTACATTATTTGAAAAGATATTCACGATAACTCAATCAGTTCAGTTCAGTTGCTCAGTCGTGTCCGACTCTTTGCGAACCCATGAATTGCAGCACGCCAGGCCTCCCTGTCCATCACCAGCTCCTGGAGTTCACTTAGACTCACGTCCATCGAGTCAGTGATGCCATCCAGCCATCTCACCCTCTGTCATCCCCTTCTCCTCCTGCCCCCAATCCCTCCCAGCATCAGGGTCTTTTCCAGTGAGTCAACTCTTCGCATGAGGTGGCCAAAGTACTGGAGTTTCAGCTTTAGCATCATTCCTTCCAAAGAAATCCCAGGGCTGATCTCCTTCAGAATGGACTGGTTGGATCTCCTTGCGGTCCAAGGGACTCTCAAGAGTCTTCTCCAACACCACAGTGCAAAAGCATCAATTCTTCGGCGCTCAGCCTTCTTCACAGTCCAGCTCTCACATCCATACATGACCACAGGAAACACCATAGCCTTGACTAGATGGACCTTAGTCGGCAAAGTAATGTCTCTGCTTTTGAATATGCTATCTAGATTGGTCATAACTTTTCTTCCAAGGAGCAAGCGTCTTTTAATTTCATGGCTGCAGTCACCATCTTCAGTGATCTTGGAGCCCCCAAAATAAAGTCTGACGCTGTTTCCACTGTTTCCCCATCTATTTCCCATGAAGTGATGGGACCGGATGCCATGATCTTTGTTTTCTGGATGTTGAGCTTTAAGCCAACTTTTTCACTCTCCTCTTTCACTTTCATCAAGAGGCTTTTTAGCTCCTCTTCACTTTCTGCCATAAGGGTGGTGTCATCTGCATATCTGAGGTTATTGATATTTCTTTTGGCGATCTTGATTCCAGCTTGTGTTTCTTCTAGTCCAGTGTTTCTCATGATGTACTCTGCATATAGGTAGTGCTTTAATGCAACACTGAGTCTTGCCCATTCACTTTCTGTAGTGCCAGCTCTAGACAGTTAACCTGTGAAAATAGAGGTGACATCTATCTAAGGAGAGTGGAAGTGTGTTTTCACATGTGGTATAAATATTTAGGTAAAGACATTTCAAACTTTATTGTGCAAGTGAATCACCAAGGATTCTGTTAAAATCCAGATTCTGATTCAGTAGGTCTGGGGATGCTGAGATTCTCCATTTGTACACAAGCTCCCAGGTGATGCCAGTGTTGATGGTTCCCAGGTTATCCTATGAACAACAAGGATCTAGGCTTGTAAATACCTGAGTTAATGTGTGTCAACGATTCTCTCCTCTCTCAAAGATCTTAGTAACCTCAAGAATCATCTGTGAAACTGGTACAACAAGGAGTTCCAATCAACAAAATTTAAACTCAAAGGATTAAACAAACTACCAGGGCGAATTTCTAAATAAATGTCCAACAACATGTGCCAACAACCATTCAGAAATAAAACTTTATCCACTGCTGTGTGTGGAATGCTTATTGAATGCCAGACACCATACAGAGTACACTCTGTGGTACCCAGTCATGCTGAGATCTGAATTTGGGCAAAATGGATACATAAAACAGAGGAAGGAAAGATGTCACCCATGGGTCTCATTTATTAAGCTCTTATGCTGTGCCAGGCACTTTACAGACATTCTCCCACTTAATCCTCACAATGGTAAGAGAATTGTCCCCATTTTTCAGAACAGGAAGCCAAGAGGCAGAGAAGTCAAGCAGTGTGCTCAAATTTGCATCATCCTTGGGTGGGAAACTAAGATTTGAACCATGGGTCTCTTGATGCATTATTCAGCTTCTGTAGCATTTGCATCATTTGGAACGAAAATGCTGCTCCTTATCCTAAAACAAGATGAACAGGCCGAGAAAATAAAGATCCCTCCCAAAATAAGTTTCAGACAGACAGACAGACACACACACAGCTGAGTTGGTCTTGGTCTCCTTTCCTAAAATCTGGACGGAGAGGAAAGATCTGCTAACGAGCCCTTACTTATCCCTGGGCATCCCACAGTCTTCCAGGCCATTAGCCTCCTAGTTGCAATTCAGATCCATGTTGTCAATGGCTGTAATCATCTATAATTCAGAAAAGGCTTCTCCCAAGTACCCAGAGACTGGCAATTCCCTACTGTGCTTCAAATGATTAATCAACCAAGTTAATCAACAAGTCCTTAAAATTGGGCTGAAATCACCTGCAAAGGCGTTTCTAATCAGCCATATCTGAGCCATGGGCACTAGTAGGTGTAATCAAGACGATGATTTTGCAACCACGTTTCTAGCCCCCTGGGGGAGCCAGAGGTCGGTTCTTTCACAGTGAGATTGGAAGAGGGGAGCTTCAAGGAATTTTGGTAGCGCAGGTAGGCTCTTCCCTGTAACTGCTATCCAAGGAGTTGCAACAGACCAAACTCACACTAAATCAGTATCAACTGTATACAGAGACATGCACATTCAAAGCAACATGACTTAGGACTATCAGAAGAAAGACCCCTGGGAGCTCGGAACCTGTTTGGATTTAAAGGTTTTTAAATGTGAACGGGAGAGGAAGAAGCTATATGGATGAGGAGAGAGAGAAAGTGTGTGATGCATTACGGGCTTGTTTTAACACTGAGAAAAGACTTAAATTTTTTCTTTATTGAAATATAGCTGATTTACAATGCTGTATTAGTTTCAGGAATACAGTAAAGTGATATATATATATAAATATTATATGTATACAATTATAATCATGTTATTGATATTAATATATTATTATATTATATATATATAATTCTCTTTTATATTCTCTTCCATTGTAGGCTATTATAAGATATTGAGTATAGTTCCCTGTGCTACACAGTAAATCCTTGTTGGTTATCTATTTTGTATTTGCTGTGCTGTGCTTAGTCACTCAGTCATGTCCGACTCTTTGAGACCCCATGGGCCGTAGCCTGCCAGGCTCCTCTGTCCGTGGGGATTCTCCAAGCAAGAATACTGGAATGGATCGCCATGCCCTCCTCCAGGGGATCTTCCCAACCCGTGGATCAAACCCCAGGTCTCCCTCATTGCAGGTGGATTCTTGACTGTCTGAGCCACCAGGGAAGCCCATAGTCATGTGTATATTTGAATCCCAAACTCCTAATTTATCCCTCTCTGCCTCTCCCCTATTAAAAGAACACGCAACTGGTGAGAAAATGGAGGGTTGTATTGATCAAACTAGGGTGAGACAAACTGAGAGAGTAGCAGTGACGTATATACCATGTGTAAAACACCACATTGGAAAGTGATCATCCTCCAACCAAAAACAGAAAGAAAATTTAGAGGGGGAAAGTGAATCCTTTTAGGAGATAGAAAACCATTCAGTTAAGTTAAGGATGCATTTGTTAGAGCAATGGCCTCTGAAGCAAGACCATGTGTGTAAAAAAGTCACATTGGGGTATGGGGAGAAAATATTATTAATAGAACTTTTAACAATATTTATGTTTACTCACAATGAAGGAGTAAATTAAGGGGCTTCTCTGGTGGCTCAGTGGTAAAGAACCCACCTGCCAATGCAGGAGACGTAGGTTCGACCCTTGATCCAAGAAGACCTCGCATGCTGTGAAGCAACTAAGCCCGTGAGCCACAAGTACTGAGCCCATGCGCTGCGGTTAGGGAAGCCCACGCACCATGGAGCCCACGCTCCACCCAAGAGAAGCCACTGCAGGGAAAAGCCCAAGCACCAAACTAGAGGGTAGGCCCACTCGCTGCAACTGGAGAAAAGCCTGTGCAGCAATGAAGACCCAGCGCGGCCAAAAATAAAGTAATTAAATACATAAAACGTTTTTTTAAAAAAGAAGGAAATTAAGCTTTACGGATATTTAACATGTGATTGACAGTGGGCTAAGTGCACAACGTAGAAATGAATATGCACACATTTGGGTGCATAATCCAACTTTTTTTCTGGAAAAGAAGAAACTCTTTAGCCAGTAAGATCATTTCTGTGAACAGGTGTGTTTGGAAAGATTTTAAATGTTCTGTTGGTAGACAGATAATGCACTAGAATGAATAAAGTGTTAGACAGTTAGACAATGGAACATTACAGAGGTGTTAAAATGAATACACCGAATTTAGATAAATCTCAAAATGCTGTATGGAAAAAGCTGCAGAATAAATATCCAGTATGATTCCATTCATGTATAGTTTTACAGACACACAAAACAATATCCTTTGTCACTTATTAATATTTGTGTATAGAAAGGCTTTAACATCCCCCAGATGAGAGGGATGCTCACTAATCTGAGAGTGATGGTAACACCTGGGAAAAAAATTAAGAGCACAAGTTTAGAAAAGACCATAAAAGAAGTCTGAACAAAGCATTAACATTTGTTCACTCTGGCAGACAGGTGTGGCAGCTTGATAGCTCATTAAATGAATCTATCCTCGTCCATATGTTCCAGATAGTTCATAATGATCAAGGAAAGGAAATGTGTTAAACTGGTGGATTGAGACTATATCCTGGACAGTGAGATTTGTAAGTCACAGTATGAAGAGGCTGCAGAGACGACTTGCTTGGGACCCCATGAGTGAGGTGAGTCGAAATGAGATGAACAGGGTGTTTAGCCAAAAAAGGATGCAAATGTCATTCTGACTGCTGTGAGGTGATACCTAGTAGCATTGACACGTGTGCACTACCATGTGTGACATAGGGAGCTAGCGGGAAGCTGCTGTGTAACACCGGCAGGCCAGCCGCGTGCTCTGATGACCTAAGAGGGGTAGGATGGAAGAGGGGAGGGAGGCTCCAGAGGGAGGAGATATGTATATATATATAATTATGGCTGATTTGGGCTTCCCTGGCTCAGATGGTGAAGAAGTTGCCTGCAGGGCAGGAGACTTGGGTATGATTCCTAGGTCAGGAAGATCTCGTGGAAAAGGGAATGGCTACTCACTCCTGTATTCTTGCCTGGAGAATTCTGTGGACTGAGGCACCTGGCTGATTCACATTGGTGTATGGCAGAAACCAACACCACATTGTAAAGCAGTTATCCTCTGACAGAAATTTTAAAACTGAGAGAGAAGCAGGGGTGTGGCCAAGACTCTGCTGAGCTGTTGCACTTCCAGGTCGATCCTGCATGGGGCTTTTTCCTTCATGATTATAGCACCCTAGTTAGCCACGTGCAAGTGGAAATCAAGTGATCTGGAGCAACGTGATCTGTGATCACCTATGAGCCTCATCTTGAAGGATTTGGGGTGAATTTGAGAGGGAAATGAGAGAAGGTTAAAAACTGGGATCGTGGAGGCCAGTTAAGCCAATGGTTCTCTGCCCTGGCTCTGCACCATTAATACGTGGGCAGCTGCACTGTGCCTGCTCCCTCTCCAGACCATCAGCATCCCTGGGACTGGAGACCTGGTGTGGGCATTTCATTTAAAGCCCCTTCGCTTATTTCAGCGTGCAGCCTAGACTGAGAACCTTGGGCTACGTGTGCTCCAAAGTTCCACAATCTGTCTGTTTTTACTCCTTATGAGCTGGTAACAATCAATGTAAATAGTGGTTATAAATACACATCACCTTGTGCCTTGCTGGGTGCCTTTTCTGCTCAGACACAGACCTCAGTGGGAAATAAAGAGTAGATTCATTGGCCTTGAAAGGGATCTGAGACTGTATAATAGCAACATTTTCAAAATGAGGACATAAAGGTCCTGAAACACAAAAATACCTTTACCCAAAGACACACAGTGAATTTGTAGCAGATCCAGAATTCAAATGATGATTTTCTTTTTTTTGTTATTAATTTTTATTGGAGTATAAGATCCCCTGGAGAAGGGAATGGCACCCACTCCAGTATTTTTGCCTGGAGAATCCCTTGGACAGAGGAGCCTGGTGGCCTACAGTCCCTGGGGTCTCAAAGGGTAGGACGTGACTGAGTGACTAATACACACACACACACACACACACACACACACACACAACCATACACACGTAGCTGCTTTACAATGTTGTGTTAGCTTCCATATGTACAGCAAAGTGAATCAGCTCTATGTTTACCTATAGCCCCTCCTTGGGGGATTTCATTCCCGTTTAGGTTACTACAGAGCTTTGAATAGAGTTCCCTGAGCTATACTGTAGGTCCTCACTAGTTATCTATTTTACACACACCATCCATAGTGTATATATGTCAATCCCAGTCTCCCAATTCATTCCACCCACCCTCTTCCCCCTCATAATCCACGTATTTGTTATCCATCTCTGTGTCTCCGTTTCTGCCAAATGCTGATTTTCTGACACCGTCTTGAAAATAAAGTTAAAGGAAATTCTGTTAATAAGGATTTATTTTCCAGAAGTGATAGCTCAAGCCCTGAACTGGCTTGAGAAGATGCCTTTGATTGGGCTTTCTTTCAAGCACACAATAATTTATAATTATCCTAATTGTATGGAAATGAGAGTTTCTAAAACATCGGAAGTTTCATTAAAACACATTGTTCAGTTAACTATTTTAAGTGTTCCCACCATGATCTTATTACCTTTAGCATAAATTTATTTTATTTTTGAGGGAGTGTTTACTTAGTAATGAAAAGCTCCCATCTACCTCGTTTGGTTATGCATTAATATTATTGGAAGCCAAATTAGTAAGGTTCTGAAGGGCTTTTTGCTCCTTACTCTGAGCAAAAGGCTTAGACCAGAGTGGGCTCAATTAAAAAAAAAAAAGAAAAGAAAACATCTATTAGCACTTGCTGGGTATGCTAAATGATAGTTGCCAGATGTAGCAAATAAAAACACAGGAAATCCAGTTAAACTTGGATTTTAGATAAACAGTGAGTGTTTCTTTAGTATCGTAAGTTTCTGTATTTTTCTTGCTGATTCTGTCAGTTTACTAAGTGAATTAGACCCGTTTATTCCTTACAACCCTATAAGGGAGATTCTATTATAAGTCCTATGATCCAGTTGAAAAAAACAAAGGCAGAGGGTTAGGTTAACTCACCCAAAATGGCAAAGCTAGCATGTGGCCGAGCTGGGATTTGAATGAAGGAAGTCTAGCTCCAGAGTCTGTTGCTTTAACCACAATGATGCGCTGCCTCCCTAAATTCATAAGGTGAAAGCCATTCAACAATTATTCAGTCATCAAACTTTTACTCTGTGTCTGCTGTGGTTAAGCACTGTGTCTGGTGAGAGGAGCTAAAACCTGAGAGAGACAGACTTGGAAAGTCATCGTCCTCTCTGGGCGTTTGCTTCTTCCTGTGTAAAGCAAGAGGATGAAGGCAGATCACTGGCTCTCAACTGAGGGATTTGCTAAATTCCAGATGACTCTCCTCACCTTCATGGATTTTGAGAAAATGGGCTCAGGGGTGGATTCTTGGCACCTGGGTTTTTAAACAAGCTCTCCAGTTAAAGCCAAGAAACCTGAAGTTTGAGACACTAGAAACGCACCATTGAACTGAAGTAGAGCTGGGAAGTACTGAAGCATTGCTTCTCAACCTTGGCTCCCACTGTGGAATGAATCACCCATTGGGCTCCACCCCAAACCCAATGAGTCACAACCTTCCCAGGTGATTCTAATATGCAGCCAGGGATGAGAATCATGAAGTACAGTTAACTTCAGTAATATAATTGATTTTTTTTGTATAAAGTTGATTTACAATGACCTATTCATTTCGGATGTACCACATAGTAATTCAATAGAGTCATAGGTTATACTCCATTTGATGTTATTGCAAAATATTAATTATGTTCTCCATGTTGTACATTATATCCTTGTAGCTTATTTATTTCGCACATAGTAGTTTGCATCTCTGAATCTTTTCAAGTTAAAAATTAGCCACAACCTAAAAGTTGAAAGTTATGTTTTATTTGGTGGGAATTTTTAGGACTTTAAGCCCAGGAGACAGCATCTCAAATAACCCTAAGAGAACAGCTCTGGAGGTGAGGGTTCAAGTCAGGTTTTATAGATGTTTTGCAACAAAGAGCAGGTAGTCTGAACATCAAAAGATTATTGTCAATTAAAGAAAGCCAGATTTCCCAAGTTAAGGAATTAGAGCACTTTCCTATGCATCGGAAGATGCAAGAGTCTGGGCTCACTGAATTCATTCCTTTCATATGAATCTCAGCTAACTTGTGGCCAGTATCCTGTGTTTTTACAATCTGAGTTCCTTTGGGCTCACCCAGAGGAAGTGACTGGAATCAGATGGCTTTGAGATTGCCGGTATTTTCCTTCTTGATTGCCCTTAGGGCTCAGGAGTTCACATTTCAGAGCTGAAATCCCTGATGACTGTGACATCCTTGTTTGCTGATATGGCAGTCCATTTCTCCATCTCACGGCTTCCCTGGTGGCTCAAAGGGTAAAGTGTCTGCCTATAATGCAGGAGACCTGGGTTCGATCCCTGGGTTGGGAAGATCCCTTGGATAAGGAAATGGCAACCCACTCCAGTACTCTTGCCTGGAAAACCCCACGGACTGTGAAGCTACAGTCCATGGGATCACAATGAGTCGGACATGACTAAGCAACTTCACTTTCACTTCTCAATCCCATACCCTTATATTGCCTCTTCTTCCATCTCTCTTCCCTCTGGTAACCACTAGTTTGTTCCCATACCTGTGAATCTGTTTCCATTTTGTAATTTTTTTTTTTAAGATTCCATATGTAAGTGGAAACATTGAGTATTTGTCTCTGTTTGATTTATTTCACTAAACTCCAGGTCCATTCATGTTGTTGCAAATGGGAAAAGTCATTCCTTTTTTTTTTTTTAAGCTGAATAATGTTTCATTGCATACATATGTACCATATCTTTCTTAGGTTGTTACCATATCTTGGATATTGTAAATAATGATCCTATGAACATGAGACTCCTATGAACACTGAAGTTAAGTGGGCCTAGGAAGCATCACTACGAACAAAGCCAGTGGAGGTGATGGAATTCCAGTTGAGCTGTTTCAAATCCTGAAAGATGATGCTGTGAAAGTGCTGCACTCAATATGCCAGCAAATTTGTAAAACTCAGCAGTGGCCACAAGACTGAAAAAGGGTGGTTTTCATTCCAATCCCAAAGAAAGGCAATGCCAAAGAATGTTCAAACTACAGCACAACTGCACTCATCTCACACACTAACAAAGTAATGCTCAAAATTCTCCAAGCCAGGCTTCAACAGTATGTGAACCCAGAACTGCCAGATGTTCAAGCTGGATTTAGCAAAGGCAAAGGAACCAGAGATCAAATTGCCAACATCCATTGGATCATAGAAAAAGCAAGAGAGCTCCAGAAAAACATCTATTTCTGCTTTATTGACTATGCTAAAGCCTTTGACTGTGTGGATCACAACATTCTGAAAGAGATGGGAATACCAGACCACCTGACCTGCCTTTTGTTTTTTGTTTTTGTTTTTTTTTTTTTCTGACCTGCCTTTTGAAAAATCTGTATGCAGGTCAAGAAGCAACAGTTAGAACTGGACCTGGAACGATGGACTGGTTCCAAATCAGGAAAGGAGTACATCAAGGCTATATATTGTCACCCTGCTTATTGAACTTATATGCAGAGTACATCATGCGAAATGCCAGGCTGGATGAAGCACAAGCTGGAATCAAATTTGCCAAGAGAAATATCAATAACCTCAGATATGCAGATAACACTGTTAGGTAGTTAGAATAGGAAATAGGAGTCCAAAATGGTGGTGGCTAAAAGATAAGGAAGGGAAAAGCCCACGAGGACCAGAGTGAGGACCTCCCGGTAGAACAAATAACACTCCCGGCTAGCCCAATTTACAAAGGGCAGGCCCAGGGGGAGAAAAAAACATATAAAAGAGGAGCCAAAGGGCCAGGGGTCTCTCTCCCCCGCGCGCTGGGGTGCTCTTCTCTTTGCGTCTTTGGGTTGACATGCCCTCATGCCTCAAGGATGGATTTTCCTGCTATTTTCTAAATAAAATAGAGCTATAACACTGATTTGTCTAAGAACTATAACATGGTGTGTTCGAGACCTGAGAGCTATAACACAATCTAAGACCCGACAGCTATGACATGACGAGGGCTTTAATGTCTGTCACTCTAAATCTTTGTTGTGACGAGACAGAACCAATGAACACACTCTTGCCTGACAACACCATCCTTACGGCAGACGGTGAAAAGGAGCTAAAGAGCCTCTTGATGAAAGTGAAAGAGGAGAGTGAAAAAGTCAGCTTAAAACTCAACATTCAAAAAACTGAGATCATGGCATCTAGTCTCATCACTTCATGGCAGATAGATAAGGAAGCAATGGAAACAGTGACAGACTTTAGTTTCTTGAGCTCCAAAATCACTGCAGATGGTGACTGCAGCCATGAAGTTAAAAGATGCCTGCTCCTTGGAAGAAAAGCTGTAGCAAACCTAGACAGCATATTAAAAAGCAGAGACATTACTTTGCCAACAAAGGTCTGTCTCATCAAAGCTATCTTTTTCTAGTAATCAACTATGGATGTGAGAGTTGGACTATAAGAAAGGCTGAACACTGAAAAAATTGATGCTTTTGAACTGTGGTGTTGGGGAAGACTCCTGAGAGTCCCTTGGACTGCAAGGAGATCAAAACAGTCAATCCTAAAGGAAATCAGACCTCAAAATTCATTGGAAGGACTGATGCTGAAGCTGAAGCTCTAATACTTTGGCCACCTGATGTGAAAAACTGATTCACTGGAAAAGACCCTGATGCTGGGAAAGATTGAAGGTGGGAGGAGAAGGGGATGACAGAGGATGAGGTGGTTGGATGGTATCACTGACTTGATGGACATGAGTTTGAACATCTCTGGGAGTTGGTGATGGACAGGGAAGCCTGGTGTGCTGCAGTCCATGGGGTCACAAAGAGTCAAACATGACTGAGTAGCTGAACTATACTGATGAACATTGGGGTGTATATATATTTTCAAATTAGTGTTTTCAGTCCCTTTGTGTATATACTCAGGAGTGGAATTGCTGGATCATATGGTAGTTCTACTTTTAGTTTTTTGAGGAACCTCCATACTGCTTTTCATAGTATGATGTCTGATAAAGGGTCCAAAATATATAAAGAGCTCATATAACTCAGTATCAAAAAACCAAACAACTCAATTGAAAAATTGGCAAAAGACCTACATAGACATTTTTTTCCCAAAGGAAAAATGCAACTGCCCAACAGGCACATGGAAAGGTGCTTAACATCACTAATCATCAGGAAAATGCAAATCAAAAACACAAATAGGTATCACTGCACAGCTGTCAGAATGTCTAGCTTCAAAAAGATACCACATATTAGAAGAATGGCATCACTGACTCGATTGACATGAGTTTGAGCACGCTCTGGAAGATAGGGAAGGACAGGGAAGCCTGGCATGCTGCAGTCCATAGTGTCACAAAGAGTCGGACACCACTGAGTGACTGAACAACAACAGCTGGGACCATGTGGAGAAAAGGGGGCCTTCTCTGGCGGCTCAGTGGTAAAGAACCTGCCTGCAGTGCAGGAGCTGCAGGAGACAAGGGTTCAGTTCCTCAGTTGGGAAGATCCCCTGGAGAAGGGCATGACATACCCCTCCAGTATTCTTGCCTGCAGAATTCCATGCACAGGTGAGCCTGCTTGGCTACAGTCCATAGGGTCATAAAGAGTTGGACATGACTGAAGCGACTTAGCATGCGTGCATGGAGAAAGGGGAACTTTAGTTCACTGTTGTGGAGGAGTGGGGGAAGTAAATAGATAATTGATTAGTTCTAAAATTTCATTTTCTCTTGGTTGGCTATGGGGAACATTCATTTATCCCTTGAAACATCAAATATGTAGTGAAATCTTGCTACACTATATTGTACTACATAGTGGAATGGGCTTCCCTTGTGGCTTAGCTGGTAAAGAATCAGCCTGCAAGGTAGGAGACCTGGGTTCGATCTCTGGGTTGGGAAGATCCCCTAGAAAAGGGAGAGCCTACCCACTCCAGTATTCTGGCCTGGAGAATTCCATGGACTGTATAGTCCATGGGGTTACAAAGAGTTGGACACGACTGAATGACTTTCACATAGTGGAATATGATAAATAAGAAAACCTGAATTATTGCCCTTGTGGAGCCTCTGGTTTAATGAGAGAGACACTTAAAAAAAAAGATTATAAAAGTAAAGTATTAAACTCTGATTTAATATCCATCAGAGGGACATCAGTGGGTATGGCACTGTAATGAACTTCAAAAATCTGTTGTTCCATATATACAACACTAGTGAAAATGGTCAAAACCCAACTTTTTCAGAACTCTGGAGGTTAACTAAAGGCTTGCAACAATCTAAGAAATATTTGTCAAGAAAAGCAGTTAAATATCAATAAGAATAGAGAGCTTTGTGGCATTTTAACTTTCTCCTTTTAAGTCCCTCTCTCCAGCTCCATGATAGCCTTGAAAATCAAAAGCCTGCAACCACCGTGAAAACTGTCTTCCCAGGTGGTGTTAGTGGTAAAGAATCTACCTACCAATGCAGGAGGCATAAGAGATGCAGGTTCAATCCCTAGGCTGGGAAGATCCCCTGGAGTAGTACATGGCAACCCACTCCAATATTCTGTCCTGGAGAATCCCATGGACAGAGGAGACTGGCGGGCTCCAGTGCAGAGGATCACAAAGAGTTGGATACGATTGAAGTGACTTAACATGCATGCGTAATGGCCAGTGAAGGGAAAAAACAAGTTTGGATCTCTCCAGAAAAACCATTCTTAGGCAATTATCATTTTTGACCTATCTGACAATAGCCTGGAACCACTCAGGAAGGCGATTTGTATTTACATGACCTGTCTCAGAGCCTTCTCTTTGTGAATGCCCTTTTCCCTCTAGGCATTTGTCAGAAACAATTCGTGGCAATTGTTTAACACGCAAACTGCCTGAGGCAGCAACAAAAATTTGGGAAAACAAAATAAACCGATCAAAAATAATTAAAAGGAAAAGGTGAAAAATGAGATGTTCATTGAAGGTTTTGTAAATTTGTGACATGTTCCTCAGAATCTAGGCGTGTACATACATGGACAATGCCGCACATGATTAGGAAAGAAAATGGGAAGGCCCTAAGTTCTCACTACTGACCTTGAGGCTTTCCACAAGCAGGAGGTGAAGACTGAGGAAGAGTTGTAACCTGCCTGCCGTAGAACTGAAGGGGGGCCTCCACATACAGACAGAGACTCTACACAAAGCCTGTATGACTTGCTGGTTCCAAGAAGCCAAGAAAATTTCTGTCCAATTATTAACTGACCATTAAGCTAAGCAAACAGAAACTTCAATGTCTACACATAACAATGAATAGAAATGTTAAATAATTAGTTCAGGAAAGTCACTGAACACAGAGCAGCAGCAGCAAGAACAATGACAACAAAATGTGGCAGGAGAGCCAGAAAGATCTCAAGGCTGTATAGTCTTCCACGTTAGCAAACTAGAAAAGGAAGAGCAAACTAAACCCAAAGCAAATGGATGGAAGGAAATAATACATATCAGAGAGAAACTGGTGGTAGAGAAAAGAAAGATAACAGAGAAAACTATTAATGAAACCAAACCTTGGTTCTTGGAAAATATAAACAAAAGTAACAACACTTTATCCAGACTGATCAAGAAAAAAAGAGAAGATTCAAATTATTAAAGTTAAAAGTGAAAGTGGGGTCATTAATACCAATCTCATAGAAATAAGAACTATAAGAGAATATTATGTGCAACTGTATGACAACAAATAGAAAATCTAGAAGAAATGGGCACGTTCCTAGAAAAACAAAGATTACCAACACTGACTCAAGAAGGTCTGAATATCAAGTTAAGAAAGAAACACGCACAAAACAAATCCCAGACTCAGATGGCTTCACTGGCAAATTCTACCAAAAGTTTAAAAAAAAATCTTAAAAAATAGAAAAGGAGGGAATACATTCCGACTCATTCTACTGGAATAATAGCACTCTGATACTGAAACCAGAAAAAGGCATCACAAGAAAACTACAAGCTAATATCCCTTGTATTATGTAGTCACAAAAATCTTCAACACGATGCTAAGAAAGTATATCCAGCAAAATATAAAAAGGACTGCATACCACAACTGAGTGGAATTTATTCCAGGAATATAATGTAGGTTGGATATAAGAAAAATCAATCAATGTAATATGTCACACTAAGAGAGTTAAGGACAAAACTACATGGTAATTTCAATAAATGCAGAAAAGGCATTTGAGAAAATCTAATCCTCTTTCCTGAGTAAAAATATTCAATAAACTAGGACTAGAAAGGAACTTCCTCAACTTGATAAAGGATATCTATGAAAAATTCATATCTAACATCATAGCTAATGGTGAAGGAATGAAAGCTTTCCCCTTAAGATCAGGAACAAGACAAGGATGTCAACTTTGGCTACTTTTATTCAACATTGTACTAAAGTTTCTAACTAGGGCAATTAGATATGAAAAAGAAATAAAATTGTCCATACTGCAATAAAAGAAGTAATACTGGCATCTCGGTATCTTTTGCAAATGACAAAATCTTTTACACAGAATATCCAAAGGAATAAAAAAGACTGAAGCTAACAGATTACTTCCACAAGATACAGGATACAACATTAACATGCAAAAATCAGTTGTATTTTTATACACCAGTAGTGAACAATTCAAAAGGAAATGAAAAAACAATTCCACTAACAGTAGCCTTAAAAATAATAAAATGCTCAGGAAATTTAATAAAAGAAATATAAGGCTAGTGCCCTGAAAACGGAAAAAATCCTTGCAGACAACTAAAGAAGTAAAAAAAAAAAAAAAGGCAGGAAGAGGATAGAATGTATTCATGGATCAGAAGACTTCATATGACAACACTCCCCAAATTGATCTACAGGTTCAACACAGTGTCTGTTAAAATTCTTTTCCCATTTTTGCAACAGTTGACAAGCTGATACTAAAAATCATATGGAAATGCAAGGGATCCTAAACAGCTAAAACAGTCTTGAAAAACAGAAAATGTGAGGTACTCACATTTCTTGATTTCAAGTTACAGCAACCAACCTAAGTATCCAAGGTGATAGAAGAAGTCTACCCTGGATTGTCACTGATAGTGTTGCAGAGAAAAAGGAGAGGAAGTGGACTATTAGATGATGACTCTGTTCATGATTGGTTCATGCCACTTTGCTTCACGTCCTACTTGCCAAAACAAGTCGTACGGTCAAGCCTGATATCAGTGGGAAAAATGTGCAGTCTTCCCTTAGAGAGAAGCAGTGAATATTTTCAGCAGTGATATACCATGGACAATATTTCAATTAGACTGATGGCATACTAATATGAATAGTCAAAGCTATGGTTTTTCCAGTCATATCCAACTATGGCTTTTACAAATATGAGATTTGGACCATAAAGAAGACTAAGCACCAAAGAACTGATGCTTTAGAACTGTGGTGCTGGAGAAAACTCGTGATACTCCCTTGGACTGCAGGAAGATCAAACCAGTCAATCCTAAAGGAAATCAACCCTGAATATTCACTGGAAAGATCGATGCTGAAGCTGAAGTTCCAATACTTGGGTCACCCGATGCGAAGAGTCGACTCACTGGAAAAGACCCTGATGCTGGGAAAGACTGAAGGCAAAAGGAGAAGAGGGCAGCAGAGGATGAGATGGTTAGACAGCATCACTGACTCAATGGACATGAATTTGAGCAAATTCCGGGAGACAGTGAAGGACAGGGGAGCCTGGCATGCTGCAGTCCATGGGGTTGCAAAGAACCGGACATGACTTAGCAGTTGAACAACAACAAAGTCATAATGGGAGAGTATATTGGGACAATCCTCTGCCTTCTCCTCCCTCCAAATTTATGAGGCATTAAAATTTAGAATACATGTGGTGTTCAAAATATAAATGAATGATTGATAGTTGGCAACACAAGGCAAAAGAATTGATGGATTGCCAGAAACTGGGCAGCATACTCCCTTAGTGCCTAGTTCCTTTCAATACTCAGATTGCCCCATAACAAAGTCAATCCATAGTTTTCTGTTCCTGAGCACCTTGAGCAATGATAAACATAGGCCATTCATGTACATACAGACTGTTCATGGCAATTGCCATCCATATTGGTAGAGGAGCTCTTTATCCCTTATCCATTCGAGACACAGTCTGGCTCACGGGGGTTCACCCTGTTCTCTATCGCTGGTGAGCATGGCGCCCTCTCTGGCTGGTGAGATTCTGTAATCCTTGCCTTTCTCCTGTCTCCTGAAAGGAGGGAGGTGGCTTTAAAACTTCTTCTGTTTTACATTCCCTTTGGGTAAATGCCTTCTTCGTATAAGATCTCATCATTGATAGAATAAGAAATGTTCTCTCAACTCTCCTCTGGAAAACAGAAATGTAGTTTTTAATCAGCCTAAAATAATTTGCTTATTCAGAAGCATAGTCCTCCTTCTGGTTTTCTGCAACTTTAATCTCTCTTGGAATCACCACACACAGAAAAACGAAACCAAAAAACACCTCTGGTCATGAAGATAAGGCCTGGAATGACTTCAGATACATTAGGGAATCCCCATCGGTTTCTAACTAATATGTAGGCTTATGAGTGGCTCAGACAGTGAAGAATCTGCCTGCAATGTGGGAGACCCAGATTCAATCCCTGGGTTGGGAAGATCCCCTGGAGTAGGAAATAGCAGCCCACTCCAGTATTCTTGCCTGGGGAATCCCATGGACAGAGGAGCCTGGTTGGCTACAGTCAATGGGTTCGCAAAGACTCAGAAACGACTGAGTGACTTCACTTTCACTTTCACAAGAAACATACAGTCATGAGTGCCTTGACATCATCTCACACTTTCTGAGGGCTCTGCCAGAGAATCAGTCAGGCTCTAGGAGCAGGGCAAAGAGGTGTTAAAGTAAAACCTCCTTCTGAAAAGGTGAGTTTCCTGGTCCTGTAGCAACAAGGGACCATTTCTAGGAACTTCAGAATTTAGGCACACTGAGGATGTTCAGTCATGCTCATTAGGAGTGAAATGGTATTCTGAATAGCAGCTAGATCCAGTTATTTGGGGCTTCCCAGGTTGGACAGTGGTAAAGAATCTCTCTGCCAGTGCAAGAGATGCAAGAGACCCGAGTTTGACCCCTGAGTTGGGAAGATCCTCTGGAGTAGGAAATGGCAACCCACTCCAGTATTCTTGCCTGGGAAAGCCTACGGACAGAGGAGCCTGGTGGGCTGGAGTCCATGGGGTTACAAAGAATCAGACACGACTGAGCATACACCAATTATTTATCTATCAAATGGACTAAAGTTAAAATGCTTGGTAAAACCCAGGATGACTGAATGTGAGGAATTGGGTGTTCTTATTCATGGATGTGGCTGTGTAATCCAGTAGGGCTTCTTTGAAGAGCAACTTGGAAATACCTCTCAAAGCAAAGAGAAAATACTTTCCCTTTGACTCAGTGATGGGCCCTCTGTGAATATATCTTACAGATACATGCATTCTGGGTCCAAAGACATGTTCAGACTCTTTGCTGCATGGTATTGCACTGTACTTGTCTTATACAGTAAATAACCTAAATGTTTATCAATAGCAGGCTAATTAAATGAACTATGACCTATCTATGTAATTGAGTATCATGAAGCTATTTAAAACACTGAAAAATGTCAGTGTAAGCTGATATAGAAACAGACTCAACACACGGCTAAGTGTTGAAAGCAAGTTAGAAACAGATTCCTTTAGAGGAGAGATTTTCAACTTCAGCACGATTGACAATTTGGACCAGAGGATTCTCTGTCATGGAGGGGCTGTCCTGTGCGTTGTTGGATGATTTGCAGCATCTGCCAACCAGATGCCAGAGGCAATCCCTACCACTCTCAAGCCATGGCAGTAAGAAATGTCTCCAGGACTTCCCTGGTGGTCTAATGGTTAAGAATCTGCCTTGCAGTGCAAAGGACAAGAGTTTGACCCCTGGTCTGCGAAGATCCCACATGAGCTGCGGAGAAACTAAGCCCACACTCCACAACTACTGAGCCTGTGCTCTAGAGCCTGAGAGCTCCAGCTACTGAGCCCATGTGCCCTAGAGCCTGTGCGGTGCAACCAGAGAAGCCACCGCAAGGAGAGTTCCATACACCGTAATTAGAGAATAGCCCCTGCTCACAGCAACTAGAGAAAGCCCAGGAACAGCAACGAAGACCCAGAGTAACCAAATATATAAACAAATAAATAAAATTTTTTTAAAAATTAATTTTAATTGGTGGCTAATTACTTTACAATATTGTGGCGGTTTTTGCCATACATCAACATGAATCGGCCGTGGGCGTACATGTGTCCGCCCATTCTGAACCGCCCCTCCCACCTCCCTCCCCACCCCATCCCTCTGGGTTGTCCCAGAGCACCAGCTTTGAGTGCCCTGCTTCATGCATCAAACTGGCACTGGTCATCTATTTTACATATGGTGATATACATGTTTCAATGCTATTCTCTCATATCGTCCCACCCTCGCCTTCTCCCACATAGTCCAAAAGTCTGTTCTTTACATCTGTGTCTCTTTTGCTGTCTTGCATATGGGGTCGTTGTTATTGTCTTTCTAAATTCCATAAATATGTGTTAATACACTGTATTGGTGTTTCTATTTCGACTTCCTCCACTCTGTATGATATCTCCAGACATTACTAGATGTTCCCTGGGGAAAGCAATGCTAAAGCACTGCTGATTAAGAATGACGGCCATAAATGCATAGAACTTAAGGGCTGTAAGCATTTGCATGTGCACAGATCATCTTTAGAATAGCCATGTGAATCATCGGTGGTAGCTGTCCCTGTTGCAGCTGGGGCTAGGATTGTAGGTGGGAGAGAGACCTAGTCTTCATTGAAAATACTTTTGCACTGTTTGAATTTTAGCATGTGTGCTATTTAAAAAATTAGATTTTATACAGAGTGAAGTGAGTCAGAAAGAGAAAAACAAATATCATATATTAACACATATATATGGGATCTAGAAGAGTGGTACGGATGAACCCATTAATATTTGCAGATCAGGACTAGAGAGACAGATGTAGAGAATGTACCAGTGGACAGAGCAGGGGAAGAAGAGGGTGGGATGAACTGAGAAAGTAGCGCTGACATACATATTCTACCATATATACAACATACTTACGGCTGATTCATGTTACTGGAGGCAGAAACCAATATAACATTATAAGGCAATTATCCTCCAGTTAAAAATAAAAAAATAAATAAGACAGAAGAAACCCAGATTAAAAGTGAACTATACAGTTATATTTCCATGACTGTTGAAGGGAGAGGTAGAAAGAGCATTTATTTTTTTAATTGAAGGATAATTGCTTTACAGAATTTTGTTGTTTTCTGTCAAACCTCAACATGAATCAGCCGTATTTATACATATATGCCCTCCCTTTTGAACCTCCCTCCAATCTCCCTCCCCATCCCACCCATCTAGATTGACAGAGTCCCTGTTAGAGTTTCCTGAGACAAACATCAGATTCCCATCGCAGTAATGTAAGTTCCTCTGTTACTCTCTCCATACATCTCACCCTCTCCTCCCCTCTCCCCAGGTCCACAAGTCTACTCTCTGTGTCTGTTTCTCCATTGCTGCCCTGCAAATAAATTCTTCGGTACCATTTTTCTAGATTCCATATATATGCATTAGCATGTGATATTTCTCTTTCTCTTGCTGACTTGCTTCACTCTGTATAATAGGCTCTCGATTCATTAGAACTGACTCATACGCATTCCTTTTATGGCTGAGTAATATTTCATTGTGTATATGTACCACAACTTCTTTATCCATTCATCTGTCGATGGATAACTAGGTTGCTTCCGTGTTCTAGCTATTGTAAACAGGGCTGCAATGAACAGTGGAATACATGTGTCTTTTTCAATTGTTGTTTCCTCAGAGCATATGGCTAGGGATGGGATTGCTGGGTCATATGGCGGTTTTATTGCTAGTTTTTTAAGGAATCTCCACACTGTCTCCCATAGTAGCTGTATCAGTTTACATTCCCACCAACAGTGCAAGAGCACGCCTTTTTCTCCACACCCTCTCCAGCATTTATTGTTTGTAGATGTTTTGATGATGGCCATTCTGACTGGTGTGAGGTCATAGTTCATTGTCGTTTTTATTTGCATTTCTCTAATAATGAGCAATGTTGAGCATCTTTTCATGTGTTTGTTAGCCATCCGTATGTCTTCTTTGGAGAAATGTCTGTTTAGGTCTTTTTCCCACTTTTTCATTGAGTTTTTGTTTTTCTGGTACTGAGTTGTATGAGCTGCTAATCTATTTTGGAAATTAATCCTTTGTCAGTTGTTTCATTTGCTATTATTTTCTCCCATTCTGAGAGTTGTCTTTTCACCTTGCTTATAGTTTCCTTTGCTGTGCAAAAGCTTTTAAGTTTAATCAGGTCCCACTTGTTTCCTTTTGTTTTTATTTCCATTGCTCTAGGAGGTGGGTCATAGAGGATCTCACTTTGATTTATGTCATTGAGTGTTCTGCCTATGTTTTCCTCTAAGAGTTTTATAGTTTCTGGTTTTGCATTTAGGTCTTTAATCTATTTCAAATTTATCTTTGTGTATGGCATTAGAAAGTGTTCTAATTTCTTCCTATTGCGTGTAGCTGGCCAGTTTTCCCAGCACCATTTATTAAAGAGGCTGTCTTTGCCCCATTGTATATTCTTGTCTCCTTTGTCAAAAATAAGGTACCCATAGGTATATGGGTTTATTTCTGGGCTTTCTATCTTGTTCCATTTGTCTGTATTTCTGTTTTTGTGCCAGTACCATACTGACTTGATGACTGTAGCTTTGAAGTATAATCTGAAGTCAGGAAAGTCAATTCCTCTAGCTCCATTCTTCTTTCTCAAGACTGCTTTGGCTATTTGGGGTCTTTTGTGTTTCCATATGAATTGTGAAATTTTTGTTGTAGTTCTGTGAAAAATGTCATTGGTAATTTGATAGGGAATGCATTGAATCTGTAGAATGTGTTTGGTAGTATAGTCATTTCCACCAGATTGATTTTTCCAACCCAGGAACATGGACTATCTCTCCATCTGTTTATATCATCTTTGATTTCTTTCATCAGTATCTTATAATTTTCTGTGTACAGTTCTTTTGTCATCTTAGGTGAGTTAGATATTCTTACATAGTTAATTCTTTCTGTTGCAATGGTGAATGGGATTGATTTCTTAATTTCTCTTTCTGATTTTTTATTGTTAGTGTATAGAAATGCAAGTGATTTCTGTGTATTGATTTTGTATCCTGCGACTTTGCTAAATTCACTGATCAGCTCTAGTAATATTCTGATAATATCTTTAGGGTTTTCTATGCACAGTATTATGTCACCTGCAAACAATGAGAGCTTTACTTCTTCTACAGTCTGGATTCTTTTTATTACTTTTTCTTCTTAATTGCTGTAGCCAGGACTTCCAAAACTGTGTTGAATAATAGTGGTAAAAGTGGACACCCTTGTCTTGTTCCTGATCTTAGGGGAATGCTTTCAGTTTTTCACCACTGATAATAATGATTGCTGTAGGCTTATCATATATGGCCTTTACTATGTCACTATCTTCATGACCCAGATAACCACAGTGGTCTGATCACTCACCTAGAGCCAGACATCCTGGAATGCAAATTCAAGTGGCCCTTAAGAAGCATCACTACGAACAAAACTAGTGGAGGTGATGGAATTCCTGGTGAGCTATTTCAAATCCTGAAAGATGATGCTGTGCAAGTGCTGCACTCAATATGCCAGCAAATTTGGAAAACTCAGCAGTGGCCACAGGACTGGAAAATGTCTGTTTGCATTCCAATCCCAAAGAAAGGCAATGTCAAAGAATGCTCAAACTACTGCACAATTGCACTCATCTCACACACTAACAAAGTAATGCTCAAAATTTTCCAAGCCAGGCTTTAACAGTATGTGAAGTGTGACTTACCAGATGTTCAAACTGGAATTAGAAAAGGCAGAAGAACCAGAAATCAAATTGTCAACATCTGTTGGATCATCAAAAAAGCAAGAGAGTTCCAGAAAAACATCTACCTCTGCTTTATTGATTACACCAAACCCTTTGACTGTGTGGATCACAACAAACTGTGGAAAATTCTTAAAGAGATGGGAATACTAGACCACCTCAACTGCATCCTGAGAAACCTGGATGCAGGTCAAGAAGCAACAGTTAGAACTGGATATGGAACAACAGACTGGTTCCAAATCAGGAAAGGAGTACTTTCCTTTATATATAAGGTTGTATATAGTCAGCCTGGTTATTTAACTTAAATGCAGAGTATAGCATGTGAAATACCTGGATGGATGAAGCACAAGCTGGAATCAAGATTGCTGGGAGAAATTTCAATAACCTCGGATATGCAGATGACACCACCATTATGGCAGAAAGCAAAGAAAAGCTAAAGAGCCTCTTGATGAAAGTGAAAGAGGAGAGTGAAAAAGCTGGCTTAAAATTCAACATTCAGAAAACTAAGATCATGTCTTCCAGTCCCATCAGTTCATGGCAAGTAGATGGAGAAACAATGGAAACAGTGAGAGACTTAATTTTCTTGGGCTCCAAATTCACTGCAGATGGTGACTGCAGCCATGAAGTTAAAGGTGCTTGCTCCTTAGAAGAAAAGCTATGACAAACCTAGACAGCATATTAAAAAGCAGAGACATTACTTGCCAACAAAGGTTCATCTAATGAAAGCTATAGTTCTTCCAGTAGTCGTGAATGGATGTGAAAGTTGGACTATGAAGACAGCTGAGCACCTAAGAATTGATGCTTTTGAACTGTGGTGTTGGAGAAGACTCTTGAGAGTCCCTTGGACTGCAAGGAGATCCAACCAGTTCATCCTAAATAGAATCAGTCCTAAATATTCACTGGAAGGACTGATGCTGAAGCTGAAGTTCCAATACTTTGGCCACCTGATGTGAAGAGCTGACTCATTGGAAAGGACCCTGATGCTAGGAAAGATCGAAGGCAGGAAGATCAGGGGACTACAAAGGATGAGATGGTTGGATGGCATCACCAATGCTATGTACATGAGTCTGAGTAAGCTCCAAAAGTTGATGATGGACAGAGAAGCCTGGTGTGCTGCAGTCCATGTTGTGGCAAAACATCAAACACGACTGAGCAACTGAATTGATGTTGAGGTAGGTTACTTCTACGCCCATTTTTTGAAGAGTTTTAATCATAAATGGGTTCTTAATTTTGTCAAAGGCTTTTTCTGCATCTATTGAGACTGCCATATGGTTTTTATCTTTCAATTTGTTAATATGGTGCATCACATTAATTGATTTGCATATATTGAAGAATCCTTGCATCCTTGGAATAAGCCCAACTTGATCATGGTGTATGAGTTTTTTAATGTGTTGTTGAATTCTGTTTGCTAAATTTTTGTTGAGGGTTTTGGCATCTATGTTCATCAATGATATTGGCCTGTAGTTTTCTTTTTGGTGTTGTCTTTGTCTGGTTTTGGTATCAGGGTGATGGTGGCCTCATAGAATGAGTTTAGAAGTGTCTCTTCCTCTGCAATTTTCTGAAAGAGTTTCAGAAGGATAGGTATTAGCTCTTCTCTAAATGTTTGATAGAATTCTCCTGTGAAGTCATCTGGTCCTGGGCTTTGGTTTTGGGGGAGATTTTTGTTTACAGCTTCAATTTCAGTGCTTGTAATTGGGTTGTTCATAATTTCAATTTCTTCCTGGATCATTCTTGGAAGATTGAACTTTTCTAAAACTCTGTCCATTTCTTCCAGGTTATCCATTTTGTTGTCATATAGCTCTTCATAATAGTCTCTTATAATCCTTTGTATTTCTGCATTGTCTGTTGTAACCTCTCCTTTTTCATTTCTAATTTTGTTGACTTGATTCTTCTCTCTTTTTTCTTGATGAGTCTGGCTAAAGGGTTGTCAGTGTTGTTTATCTTCTCAAAGAACCAGCTTTTAGTTTTATTAATCTTTACTATTTCTTCTTTCATTCCTTTTTCATTCATTTCTGCTCTGATCTTAATGACTTCTTTCCTTGTGCTAATTTTGGAGTTTTTTGTTCTTTTTCAGTTGTTTTAGGTGTAAAGTTAGAAACTGTCTATTTGATGTTTTTCTTATTTCTTGAGGTAAGATTGTACTGCTGTAAACTTCCCTCTAGGAATTGTTTTTGCTGATCTCATAGGTTTTGAGTTGTTGTATTTTCATTGTCATTTGTTTCTAGAAATTTTCTGATTTCCCATTTGATTTCTTCAGTAACCTCTTCATTGTTTAAAAACCTATTGTTTAATCTCCACGTATTTGTGTGTTTTTTGTTTGTTTGTTTACAGGCTTTTCTTGTGATTGCTATCTAGTCTCATAGTGTTGTGGTCAGAAAAGATGCTTCATACAATTTCAATTTTCTTAAATTTACTGAGGTTTGATTTGTGACCCAAAATGTGGTCTGTCCTGGAGAATGTTCCATGGGTACTTGAGAAGAAGGTGTATTCTTCTGCATTTGGATGGAATGTCCTGAAGATATTGACGAGATCCCTCTCATCTAATGTATCATTTAAGACTCGTGTTTCCTTATTTGTTTTCTGTTTTGATGATCTGTCCATTGGTGTGAGTGGGATGTCAAAGTCTCCTACTATCATTGTGCTACTGTCAGTTTCTCCTTTTGTGTCTGTTAATGTCGTCTTATGTATCGAGGTGCTCCTATATTGGGTGCACAGATATATTGGGTGCATACATACATATACATAGGGTCTTCCTCTTGGACTGATCCCTTGATCATTATGTATTGTCCTTCCTTATCTCTTGTAGTCTTCCTTATTTTAAGGACTATTTTGTCTGATATGAGAACTGCTACTCCAGCTTTCTTTTGCTTCCCACTTGCATGGAATATATTTTTTTCATGCTCTCACTTTCAACCTATGTGTGTTTTTAAGTCTGAAGTGGGTTTCTTGTAGACAGCATATATGTGGGTCTTGTTTTTGTATCCATTCAGCCAGTCTGTGTCTTTTGGTTGGAGCATTTAATTCATTTACATTTAAAGTAATTATTGATATATGTGTTCCTAGTGCCGTATTCTTAATTGTTTGGGGCTTGATTTTGTAGATCTTTTACTTCTTTTGTATTTCTTAACTATATAAGTCCTTTTAACATTTGTTGTAAAGCTGGTTTGGTGGTACTGAATTCTCTTAACTTTTGCTTGTCTGAAAAGCTTTTTATTTCTCCATCAATTTTGAAAGAGATCCTTGATGGGTACAGTAATCTTGGTTGTAGATTTTTCCCTTTCAGTAGTTTAAATCTATCCTGCCATTCTCTTCTGGCCTGCAGAGTTTCTGCTGAAAGATCAGCTGTTAAACCTATGGGGTTTCCCTTGTATGTTACTTGTTGCTTTTCCCTTGCTGCTTTTAATATTCTTTCTTTGTGTTTAATCTTTGTTAGTTTGATTAATATGTGTCTTGGCTTGTTTTTCCATGGGTTTATCCTTTATGGGTCTCTGCACCTTCTTGGGTTTGACTATTTCCTTTTCCATGTTGGGAAATTTTTCAACTATACTCTCTTCAAAAATTTTCTCATTTTCCTTTTTCTTCTTCTGGGACCCCTATAATTCAAATGTTAGTGAATTTGATATTGTCTCAGAAGTCTCTGAGACTATCCTCAGGTTTTTTCATTCTTTTACTTTATTCTGCTCTTCAGAAGTTATTTCTACCATTTTATCTTCCAGTTCACTGATTTGTTCTTCTGCTTCAGATATTCTACTATTGATTCCTTCTAGAGTATTTTTAATTTCAGTAATTGTTTTGTTTGACTCAGTGTTTATTCTTTAATTCTTCTAGGTCTTTGTTAATTGATTCTTACATCTTCTCCATTCTGTTTTAAAGGTTTTTGATCATCTTTAATTATTCTAAATTCTTTTTCAGGTAGTTTGACTATTTTCTCTTCATTTATTTGGACTTCTGTGTTTCTAGTTTGTTCCTTTATTTGTGCAGTATTTCTCTGCCTTTTCTTTTTCTGAACTCACTGTGTTTGAGGTCTCCTTTTCCCAGGCTTTAAGGTTGAATTCTTTCTTCCCTTTGGTTTCTGCTCTCCCAAGCTTGGAGCAGTGGTTTTTGTAAGCTTTGTATAGGGTGAGATTTGTGCTGAGTTTTTTGTTTGTCTGTCTGTTTTTCCTCTGATGGGCAGGGCTGAGTGAGGTGGTAATCCTGTCTGCTGATGATTAGGTTTGTATTTTTGTTTTGTTTCTTGTTTGGATGAGGCCTCCTGCACAGGGTGCTACTGGTGGATGGGTGATGCCAGGTCTTGCATTCAAGTGGTTTCCTTTGTGGGAGTTCTCACTATTTGATGATCCCTAGGGTTAGTTATCTGGTAGTCCAGAGTTTTGGAGTCAGGGCTCCCACTCCAAGGGCTCAGGGCTTGATCTTGAGTTTTGCAAGCTTCTATATATTCTTTTCCGCTGGTCAGGTACTCCCGTCTTCTCTCAGCTGGGGTTCTGCATACACTTTTGTGTCTAAAGGTATATTCCTGATGTATCCATGGAGAGAGATATACTCCACATCCACCTATCCTCCACCATCTTGTTCTCCAAGAACATTTTTTTAAATGCCATTTTTACCCAATCAGCCCTGGGATTTCTTTGGAAGGAATGATGCTAAAGCTGAAACTCCAGTACTTTGGCCACCTCATGCGAAGAGTTGACTCACTAGAAAAGACTCTGATGGTGGGAGGGATTGTGGGCAGGAGGAGAAGGGGACGACCGAGGATGAGATGGCTGGATGGCATCACTGACTCGATGGACATGAGTCTGAGTGAACTCTGGGAGTTGGTGATGGACAGGGAGGCCTGGCGTGCTGTGATTCATGGGGTCGCAAAGAGTCAGACACGACTGAGTGACTGAACTGAACTTTACCCAAAGAGCTCAGTACTTTCTCTTCCCTTGGGTATTGGAAAGTACACAGGGTGAAGAGTTTTGGAACAGCAGCAAGATGGACTGTAGCTGTGCACCACAGCAAAGGCATTCTTGAAGATAAAATCAGATCCCCTGCAGATACCATTGAATAAGTTTGGGAAACTGATTTTCTGGAAAGAACATGAAAGGACCTTTGGAACAAGAGCAATTTCAGTTCCAGTCCATGATTTGCCTCTTAATGGTAAATGATCTTGCCCAAGTTAACTCTCTGAACCTCAGTTTTCTCATTTGTAAAGTGAGCATAAAAGTATCCAACTCATAGATATTTTGTGATTATTAAATAATATACACACACATGCACGCATGCACAATTTCTATTAAGTCATGTCCAACTCTTTGAGACCCTGTGGATGGTAGCCCACCAGGCCCCTCCGTCCGTGGGATTTCCCAGGCAAGACTACTGGGTTTCTATTTCCTCTCCAGAAAATCCAACCCAAGGATTGAACCCTGGTCTCCTGCATCTCCTACACTGGAGGTGGATTCTTTACTGACTGAGCTACTGGGAAACCCCCTTAAAATTCTGGTGATTGATAGTTAAGAGTACATTTTATTTATTTTTTAAATTTAGTTGGGGGATAATTTCTTTACAATGTTGTGCTGATTTCTGCTGTACAACTAGAATCAGTCATAAACATTTGTATATCCCCTGTTTCTTGAGCTTTCTACCATGCCCCATCCCAGCCCTCTAGGATTCAACAGTACATTTTCTGAATATAAGTTATATGGGGCCTCCATCATGATGATGAAGAGCTTTTTCTTTGGAATCAGACTAACTTAAATCCAAATCTCAACTCTGCTATGTGGCAAAGTTGTGATCGTGTGATCTTAGGAAACTAATTAACTTCTCTGGATCTCATTTTTCTTATTTTTTTCTGTATAAAAAATAAAATCTCATTTTAGGAATTGGAGACACCTGACACATGGCCCTCTTTGATTCTACAAAGGCTGAAGAGTTGGGAAATATTAATATGTATCAGATTCTACATTAGCTAGGAACAGAGCTCAAACTGGCTTAGATCAAAGGGGAGATTTAATGATCCACATCAAGGCATCCCTGGGAGATACCGAGGGCTCAGTTTTAGACCACTGCAATAAAGTGAACATCACAGGAAAGCAATGATGCTGTTAAAGTGTTACATTCAATATACCAGCAAATTTGGAAAACTCAGCCTTGGCCATAGGACTGAAAAGGGTCAGTTTTCATTCTGGTCCCAAAGACAGTGCCAAAGAATGCTCAGACAACTGAATAATTGCAGTGATTTCACAGGCTAGTAAAGTAATGAGCAAAATCCTTCAAGCTAGATTCAACAGTATATGAACTGAGAACTTCCACATGTACAAGCTGAATTTAGAAAAGGCAGAGGAACCAGAGATCAAATTGTCAACATCCTCTGGATCACCAAAAAGCAAGGGAATTCTAAGAAAACATTTTCTTCTGCTTCACTGACTATGCTAAAACTTTGACTGTGTAGATCACAACAAACTGTGGAGAATCCTTTAAGAGATGGGAATACCAGACCACCTTACCTGCTTCCTGAGAAACCTGTATGCAGGTCAAGAAGCAACAGTTAGCACCTGACATGGAACAATGGACTCGTTCAAAATTGGGAAAGGAGCACACCAAGGCTATATCCTGTCCCCCTGCTTATTTAACTTATATGCAGAGTACATCTTTTGAAATGCCAGGCTGGATGAATCACAAGCTGGAGTCAAGACTGCCAAGAGAAACATCAACAACCTCAGATATGCACATGATAACACTCTAATGGCAGAAAGTGAAGAGGAACTAAAGAGCCTCTTGATGAGAGTTAAAGAGGAGAGTAAAAAGCTAGATTAAGATTTGACAAAATCTTGTTTTAAGTTTCAAGATTCAGGCTTTTTTTTTTTTGAAACTTGTTCTAGTTTCAAAAACTAAGACCATGACATCCTGTCCCATCACTTCGTGGCAAATAGATGGGTAAAAAGTAGAAATAGTGACTGATTTTATTTTTCTGGGGTCCAAAAATCACTGAGGATGGTGACTGAAGCCACAAAATATAAAAGACAATTGCTCTTTGTAAGAAAAATTATAGCAAACCTAAGCAGTGCATTAAATAGCAGAGAGATCACTTTGCCAGTAAAGCTCTATATAGCGAAAACTGTGATTTTTCTAGTAGCCATGTACAGATGTGAGAGTTGAACCAGAAAGAAGGCTGAACACCCAAGAATTGATGCTTTCAAACTGTGGTGCTGGAGAATACTCTTGGGAGTCCTTTGGACTGCAAGGAGATCAAACCAGTCAATCCTAAAGGAAATCAGACCTGAATATTCGTTGGAAGTACTGATGCTAAAGCTGAAACTCCAGTACTTTGGCCACCTGATGTGAAGAACTGACTCATTGGAAAGGACCCTGATGCTGGGAAAGATTGAAGGCAGGAAGATAAGGGGACTACAGAGGATGAGATGGTTAGATGGCATCACCTTCTCAACAGACAAACTCTGAGAGATAGTGAAGGACAGGGAAGCCTGGTGTGCTGCAGTCCATGGAGCTACAGAGACAGACATGACTTAGTTACTGAACAGCAATGGTAAAGTTTCACAATAAAGCAAGTCACACTAATTTTTTGGCTTCCCAGTGCATATAAATGTTATGTTTACACTCAGCTGTAGTCTATTGTGTATGCAAAAGCACTACGTCTTAGAAAGCAATGTGTATATCTTAATTTAAAAATACTTCACTGCTGGGGACTTCCCTGGTGGTCCAGTGGCCAAGACTCCACGTGCTTCTAATGCAAGGGTTCCATTCCTGGTCAGGGAACTAGACCCCACATACTGCAACTGAAGATCTTGCATGCCAAAACTAAGACCTGGCACAGCCAAATAAAGAAATAATTATTTTTAAAAATACTGTATTGCTAAAAAAATATGCTGTCATCTGAGCCTTCAGTGAGCCAAAGTAGTAAAGTCCAAGATCACTGATAACACAATGATCACTGATCATCATAACAAATAAAATATGGAAAAATTTTAAATATTGTGAGAATTACCAAAATGTGGCACAGAAACATAGAATGAGCAAATGTTGTCAGAAAAATTATGATGATAGACTTGCTCCATGTAGGATTTGCATAAATCTTCAATTTGTAAAAAAAAATAAATAAAAGTATCTATGATGCACAGTTATGTGAAGCCCCAAAATTGAGGCCTCCCTAAAATCCCCAAGAGTTTAGGGATTACTCTTATATGACTACTTTAGGTATGACTGGTTCCAGGCACTCCAGTATCAAAAGGCTTTGATCTCTTTTCATCTCTGCTCTATTTTGCTCCTCATTGGTTTTATTCTCAGGCAGGCTTTCTCCTGAATATTCATTGGAAGGACTGGTGCTGAAGCTGAAACTCCAATACTCTGGCAACCCAATGTATAGTACAGACTCACTGGAAAATACCCTGATGCTGGGAAAGATTGAGGGCAAGAGGCAAAAGGGATGACAGAGGATGAGATGGTTGGATGGCATCACTGACTCAAAGGACGTGAGTTTGAGCAAACTCTGGGAGATAGTGAAGGACAGGGAAGCCTGGTGTGCTGCAGTCCACAGGGTCTCAAAGGGTCGGACATGACTGAGAGACTCCACAACAACTCTCTCTCCATATGGTAGCAAGGTACACACTGAGAAATCCTAATATAAACACATGCCTTACTCCATGGTCCCAGCAGAGTCCCCACAAAGTGCTGCATTATTCAGCCTGAGTTCTGCTCCATCTCTGAAACAATCACTGTGTACAGGAAGGTGCAATAATGGCTCAGAAACACACAGAAATCTCTAGAAGGGAGAAGTTGTGAGCTGTTACCTATGTCATCCCCCACAATACATAATATGTTTTATAGATTTTTTTTCTTCCTAACCTTCTCTTCTAGACCCTGAGTAGAACAGAGGCTTGGACTTTCTATGTTTCTATAAGCCCAGTGTCTAAAATATGTAGGTGTCCCTATAATGCAATGAATTACAATGTATAATACATGTGCATACTGAGAATCTTATCTGGGGTCTGTTCCACAGCTCAAAGCTATTTCTTGAATGAACTGATAGTTCCTCTGGAGATAGAAGGCTTCCCCAGTGGCACTAGTGGTGAAAAACCTGCCTGCCAATGCAGGAGACATGAGACATGGGTTCGATCCCTAGGTTGGGAAGATCCCCTGGAGAAGGGTGTGGCAACCCACTCCAGTATTCTTGCCTGGAGAATCCCATTGACTGGCAGACTGCAGTTCATAGGGTCATGAAGAGTCCCTGAAGCAACTTAGCATGTATGCATGCTGGAGACAGAAATCATATCTGATTCACTGTGTTCTCAGCAAAGCACACATTAAGTGGCCAATTAATACTTGTTAAATAAGTCGTTGGTTCAGTGAATGACTTCTAGATTCCACCACAGCAGGGATCCCATCTCTTTGGCCTCTTAATTTGTAGTGACAGGTCCCTACACTCTAGGGGTCCAGACACCTCCAGCCACACTCTCCCTCCCCTGCCCCTCACCCCCAGGTGGACAGCTGCTCCTCAGTTATTCCTCAGAGATATCCAGAGGATGGAGACCATGGTGGGAAGGTAACAGGTTTCAAGAGGCAAGAAGGAGACAAATGAGGAGTTCATTACAAGTTCACGTCTATCTTATTTTGGAAGGAAGTGGGAAAGGAGAACACAGTTTTCATGAATAATGCTGCTTATTAAAATGCCTGCTCTCTCCGATGGTGATTAAGATGGATGCAGCATCACACTGACTTTCAGAGAGAGTGGGAGTACAGCTGACAATTTTCCCATCAAAGTTTTTCACAAAGAAGGAGCAACTCCAAGGTCCCCTCCCTTTCCTCCGCCTGTTCCAGGAGGCCTTTCCTGCAGAGCTCCTGGCTGCTTCAAGGCACTGGGGGAGGAATTCATCAGGGGCTGACAAGTGGCAAATGCCATTAGCTTTCAACTATACTAAAGGATGGGAATACAGCAGGAATGGTGCCTTATCGCCCTCTCCAAGGTCCCAGCCCCTGGGCCTACAGTCATGCCTGGGCCCTGGTTGTTGCTGTTCAGTTGCTAAGTCTTGTCAGGCTTCTTTACAACCCCATGGTCCACAGGGCACCAGTCTTCCCTGTCCTTCACTATCTCTCAGAGTTTGTTCAAACTCATGTCCGTTGAGTTGGTGATGCCATCCAACCATCTCATCCTCCGTCGTCCCTTTCTCCTGGTAGGCATATATTACTTTGAATCATTCTTTCATGGCTATCTGTCCTTTTTTGACATCCCACATTCCTTTCCTTTTCTTCTATTATCAATGCCTTTTTTTGATTTTGTTTTAGAGAACCACTTCCTTACCTCAGTTCATGGTTCTGGGGATTAAAGGAGCTAATTTCACAAAGTTCTTAAAATACTCCATGGTTCAACTACTATTAGCTATCATTATAGCTAATTTTGGGCACCCCACTCCAGTACCCTTGCCTGGAAAATCCCATGGATGGAGGAGACTGGTAGGCTGCAGTCCATGGGGTTGTGAAGAGTCGGACACGACCGAGCAACTTCCCTTTCACTTTTCACTTTCATGCATTGGAGAAGGAAATGGCAACCCACTCCAGTGTTCTTGCCTGGAGAGTCTCAGGGACAGGGGAGCCTCGTGGGCTGCCATCTATGGGGTCGCACAGAGTCGGATACGACTGAAGTGACTTAGCAGTAGCAGCATAGCTAATTTTACTTTATAATTCATGAAATATCCATGAAACAGGAAATCATAGATAAACTATCAAACGTATGAAAGAGATCTTTTAAATTAAAATATCATAACCAAACTTTTTATTTTTTATTTTTTATTTTTTGTTAAAATACTGAGTTTATTTCACATGTATATTTGTCTCCCCACCATTCCCATCTGTCTGACCACCACAACTACTATTCCTATCATGACATTCCATGCGTACTTAAAACCAAGCAAAGGGTGGAGTTCCATCTTTAAAAACTAAACAGGCATTTTGGACAACACATTCTTGGCAATGGAACATGGACAACATTTATCAGACATGGGAGGGAAAGTTCTCACTCTGCATTATAAAAAGGACAGCCAGATATCAACTGTTACAGAAGTGAAATAAGATGGAAAATTTTTAACAAACTGTTTAAACTATTTTCTTAAAGAGACTTCCTCCACTGCCAGAGATCTTGAATAGCCTCCTGGTCAGTCATCCGGAAACAATTCTTCACATAATTGATAAACTTGGCTTCCACTTTGGGAAGGGAACCACCTTTTTCTATACTTGCTTGCATTTTTGCTTTAATGTCTTCTACAGAGCTAGGTCCTTTCGGTGTTTTAGGTGTTTTTTCCTGTTTTTTGAAGGATTCTTGACCTTTTGATCTTGGTGTTGACGGTTTTGAGTCTTTTCCATTTTGGTTTGATTTTTGTGCATTTTTGGCTGGAGTATCTCGTACAGATTTCTTTACTGGAGCTTTTTCTTCAACTTCTTCATCATCATCATCTTCATCATCATCATCATCGTCGTCGTCATCATCTTCATCTTCATCAGCAGCAAGCTTTAGTTTTTCTGGGGAAACTTGCTACCACTTCCAGGGGCAGAACGCTTTCCAGATATACTTAGGAGTTTCACCTCCTCCTCCTCCTCTTCTTCTGACTCTGCATCTTCCTCCACAGCTACTAAGTGCTGTCCACTGATATGCACAGGCCCTGAACCACACTTCAACCGTAAGACCACAGGTGGTGTAATTTCAAAGCCCCCAAGAGAAACCGTTGGCTGTACAGACATTTTCAAAGTTGCCAGTGTTACTTTAATTGGACTGCCTTCATAATTCATCGCCTCTGCTTCAACAATGTGTAACTCATCCTTTGCTCCGGCCCCTAAACTGACCGTTCTTAAAGATAACTGGTGCTCATTTTCATCATTATCCACCTTGAAGTGATAATCTCTGTCAGCCTTTAGTTCACAACCAAAAAGATAGTTCTGGGGCCTCAAGGGGCTCATGTCCATGTCCATTGAATCCTCCATGGGTTGGCGGCACGCACTCAGGTGGGAGAGAAGCCAGACGGAATTAAACGACTACTATCGAAGCCAGCAGCCGCGCAGGACAGAATCACACCAGGGACCAAACTTTTTAAAGAACAAAATAAACATAAGAGTTGAAAGATGAAATCAAAGACATCTCAGAGGAAGTAGTACCGAAAGATAAAAACACAGAAACACATATATACATACTTTAAAATTTGACCATCAATCCAAGAGATTCAATATTTTACTAAAGAAAGTTTTTAAAAAAATAGAACAGGAATTACAGAGAAAGGAAAATCTATTAAAGAAAAAAATACAAAAAATGTTTTCCAGTTTTGAAAAACACTCTCTTTCTAACCCAATGACCAGAACAACACAATAATAATAATAAAACTAAGACACATCATTAATTAATTTTAAAACAAGGCAAATAAAGAACACTGAAATGCTTCAAAAGAGACAAAAAGGAGACAATATACAAAGAACTGGAAATGAGTATGGTATTAGTTTTCTTAGCAATGATGTTGGAAACTAGGAGACAATAGAGCAATGATTTCAATTCTCTGACTAATGATGATTTCTGAATAAGAATTCTATGCCATTCAAACGAGCGACCCAGTATTAAGGGAAAGCTTTTTTTCCTTAATATTTGTAAGTTCTCAGAAAGCTATTGGACAAAGTGTTCCTCTAAAAGAAATGGCCAAAAGACAGAAATATAAGATTTCTAGGGAGGGAGTCAGCAGAAAGCAGAGGCAGAGGTAATTTTAAGAATGGTTTTGAGGGGATGTCTCTAGATGACATTGGGAAATAGGCCCAGCGAACAGCCACAACAGATTAGAACAGGAACACAGAGGCACTTGAGAGAGCTGAATATACTGTTTCACTTCACTGCGAGGAAAACAGTGTTAAAATGATTTCTAGAGTTCTGTGGAGTGTGAAAGCTAAGCAAATGAAAAACTGAAGCAATTATCAACTCCAAGAAAATATAAAGTTACATTACTGAGAAAAGATAATCCATGTATACAGCTTAGCTCAGCAGTAAACTTATATGTACTAAACTAGGCCATGACCTAGCTGGGTTCATGATCATGGAACACATAGGTATATTGGATAAATGTAAATAGAGACTAGAAAAACAATAGGAAGGTCAATGATACGAAGAGTTGAGTTTTTGTAAAGATAAATGAAATTGAGAAATCTTTAGCAAGACTAAGACAAAAAGAGATTAAGATAAATAAAAATGAAAGAGGATATATTACAACTGATGCCACAGAAACACAAAGGATAATAAGAGTCTACTGTGAACAATTACATACCAACAAATTGGACAACCTGGAAGAAACAGATAAATTCCTAAAAACATGTGAACTACCAAGTCTTAATCATGAAGAAATAGGGAATCTGAACAGATTAATTATTAATAAGGAGATTAAATCAGTAATCAAAAAGCCCTAACAAAGAAAAGCCCAGGACCAGATGGCTTCATGGGTAAATTCTACCAAATATTTAAAGAATAATTAATGTCAATCCTCCTCAAACTCTTACAAATATTTGAAGAGGAAAGGAATTGCTCCTAATGAGGCCAACAGAACCCTGATATCGAAGTCAGATGAGGATCTCCAAGAAAAGAAAATTCCTGATAAGTATGAATGCAGAAAAACTCAACACAATACTAGCAAACAAATTCTAACAGCACATTTAAAGGGTCATACAGTACCATCAAATGGGGTCTATTGCCAGAATGTAAGAATGATTCAACATATACATATCAGTATATATGATACACTACATTGACAGAACAAAGGATAGAAATCATATGATCATTTCAACAGATGCTGAACAAGCATTTGCCAAAACTCAGCATCTGCTCATGATATAAAAAATTTCAGCAGATTAAGAGTAGAGGAAATGAGTGTCAACATAATAAAGGCCAAATGTGACAAGCCCACAGCTCGCATCATACTGTAATGGTGAAAAACTGAAGCCTTTTGCTCTAGGATCAGAAACAAGACAAAGGTGTCACTCTCAACACTTCCATTTAACATAGTATTGGAAGTCTTAGCCAGAAGTAATTAGGCAAGAGGAAGAAACAAATGGCACCCAACTAGGAAAGGAAGAAGTGAAATTGTCTCCATTTGCAGATGACATGATTTTATATATAGAAAATCCTAAAGATGCCACCAGAAAAACTGTTAGAACTAGTAAAAGAATTCATTAAATTTTCAGGATATAAATTCAACATGGAAAATATCAGTTATATTTCTACATGCTAAAAACTATGGCATCGAAAGACCTGGAATACATTTAACCAAGGAGGTGAAAGACCTGATACTGGAAATTACAAAACATTGGTGAAAGAAATTGAATAACATAAAGATAAAGGGAAAGAGACCCCATGTTTGTAGACTGGAAAAATATTTTTCAAGTGTTCATGTTGCCCCTTTCAAATCTATAGACTCAATGCAAATCTTATCAAAATTCCAACAGAGTTTTTCAGAGATAGTTAAAAATGATTCTAAAATTCATATGGAATGTATAGAACTTTTGATTCTTCATCCAGGAAAATTCCACATGCTGCAGGGCAACTAAGCCCCATGAGCCCCAGCTACTGAAGCCCAGAAGTCCTAAAGCCCGTGCTCTGCAACCAGAGAAACCACCAAAATGAAAAGCCTGTGTGCCACAACTCAAGAGCAGCCCTCGTTCACCAAACTAGGGAAAGCCCGCGCACAGCATCAAACACCCAGCACAGCCAAAACTAAATAGATAAAAAGTGCATAGAGCCAAATACACACACATGAATGAGTAAAAATAGGTGGACTTACAGTGGATTATACCAACGTCAATGTCCTGATAATGATATTTTACTACAATTTTGCAAGATCATATTATTAGGGGAAACTGAGTAAATGATATACAAATCTCTCTCCATTATTCCCTACAATAGTCAAAAAGTTAAAATCCCATTGATTACTAACTGGAGTCATGGATTCCTCTCTACTCATTTCTGAAAGTGAATGCTCAGGACTTTTGTTTGTTTGTTTGTTTGTTTTGGTCAACTATAATTTTAATTCCAATTACATAGCTACAAAATATTAGCTCTATTAGAAGGCACACATATTAACTTAATGATCAGAAGAAAACATTCACAAAACTTTATTTTTCCAGCTAATAAAGTAAAACCTGTACCTTACAGAAAAATTATAAAATGCAAAAACATGCCAAGAATAAAATATCAGTAATTTCAATGCCACCACTGGTAATAATCTGCTTTGTCTTACTCAGATAATTTTTTTATATGTGTGAAATCTTTCTATACACATACCCACACAGACATGTACATACACACACCACATGTGTGTGTGTATGTGTGTGTGTGTGTGTGCTTATACTCATTGGGAATATGCTGCATTCACAAGCAAGGAAGGTGAGCAAGGTGGTCTCTAACATTTCCTCCAGCTCTCCTACAAGTTCCCCAAACATAGTAGGTTTATCATGATGACTAAGAGTAATTAAGGGAAAAAGCCAAAATACATTTTTAAGAGAAATAGTTAATGAAATAGGGGCAGTGTTCATAATAGACTTGTAAATGAAAAAAGCAACTTATAAGGTGGTATGTAGTATATTCCCAGTGAGTATAAGCACATTCATTATTTTAATGTGCATTCTTCTGGAATACATAAAACAGCCCGGAGTGGAAAGAGTCCTTTGAATTCAGACAAGCCTAGATTCAAATTCTGATTCCACCAGGTAATATCTTTGGAGAATTAACTTATCCTCTTTGCGCCTTAGCTTCATCTTCATTAAATGGACTATAATAATATAGTAGTTAATTAGTTCTGAGAAGTTAATAAGTTATTATATGCCAGTCTGTTGGAACCGAGCCTGGAACATAAATTGAGTAAATGCTCAATATTATTTTTTACGTTTGCATTCTCAGACAACATGTAAGTATACTTTTTTCTGATGTTGACTTTTTGTGCTTTATTCAAATGGTATGTTTTCTGTGTCAGTCTGTTGTGTGCTTTTTTCTCCTCACAACAAGCTCTCTCAGATTTCTTTCCATGTCACTAAATGTCACATTATCTCATTCTTTGTTATTGTTGCATAGTATTCCATGATTGGCTATATCTCGATTTATTTACCAAGAGATTTAGATTGTTCCTAATTTTGTGCTATCTAAACTCACACGAGTGTGTCTCTGAGCTATACATGAGAAATGGAATAGCTGGTTCACTAAATATGACTTGAAACTTTCAGATGCTGCTGCTGCTAAGTCACTTCAGTCGTGTCCGACTCTGTGCGACCCCATAGACGGCAGCCCACCAGGCTTCCCTGTCCCTGGGATTCTCCAGGCAAGAACACTGGAGTGGGGGTGCCATTGCCTTCTCCGTGTTAAGATATAGTGCTGACTATATGAACTTCAGAATCCCAGCAATGGTTTGAAAAATCTCCTTGCCACTCTTTAAAAATTACTTGTTTTAAAATGTTGACCTGAAACAAATAAACTGCTGATATTTTTTCTCCATGAAAGATGGGTTTAATCGGAATCAGCAGAGAATATTAACTTGGGGGTCTGCAACCATATTGAATCACTGCAAGTCCCCAAGGAGCAAGAGAAGGAGAAGGCTTTTATAGAGACCGGGGGTAATAGTAAACAAAGGTTCCATGGCTTCTCACTGGCTGAGTCCTTGCCAGCAAAGAAAAGGAGTCCTTCTTTCCTTTGGGCTGTGCTATCAGAGGGCGTGAGAGCTCCCCCTTGTGGTTTCCCAACTCTACTTTATTGAGGTTTCTGTTTATTCATTTTTTACCAAGTTTAACTTACATATTATAGAATATACCTATCTCTGTTAATGTACATACATTTGCAAGCAGAACTATGATTTTACTTTGCTGTGTATTGAATTGTGTACATCAAACGAGATATATTCAAATCTCGACACCCCCCCAGGAGCTCAGATTATGACCTTATTTGAAAATAGTATTGTTGTAGGTATAATTTAGTTTAATGTGACTTTCTCTTGTTTTAAGGCACCAAGTTGGTGGTATTTTGTTACAAAAGCTCTAAGAAGCTAAGACATGTTCGTTTAAAAATTTTTTTTATTGGAGTTTAGTTCATTTCCAGGGTGTTAACTTCTGCTGGAGAGCAAAGTGATTCAGTTATACACATAGATACATTTTTCTTTCCATTTCCACTATGGTTTATCACAGGATATTGAATATTGTTCCTGGACTGTACAGTAGGGCCTTATTGTTTATCCATTCTATACATAATAGTTTGCCACTGCTAAGTCCAGACTCCCAATCCATTCCTCCTTCACACCTCTTCTTCTTGACAACCACAAGTCTGTCCTTTAAGTCTATATATTAGTTTTTAGTGCTTTCAAATATAGCTGGGTTTTTTTTTTTTTCAGTAGAAACACATGGTACACATTTAGAGCACTTCCATCACCTTAGTAAGATCCCTTATTTTTATGCAATTTACAGTTCATTTTCACCCTGACCCTAGGAAAGCACTGACTCCTATGATGGAGCACAGGAGACTCAAGTCTTTCAGCTGATGTCTGGCTTGATATTATCCCTGAGGACTCATTTTCACTCGTGAAAATGACTCAGTAGGGAGACTCTTGGATGACCAACTTTGGGATGAAATTTCATTCCACCCTCTCCTCCACCTTTGGTCTCAAAAGTTCTCAACTATTGGGTCAAACTAAAATTTGAAAACCTAGTGTAACTCTCCTCCATATATGTATATACGCCACACTCAAAATTTGGTAAGTATAGATGTCCACAGTTCATTTGTGAATCCCAATTGAGGAATCCTTGTTTTGGTATCACCTGCGTGAATATCTGCGGTGATGGGGAGGTCATTACTACGGAGGCAGTCCATTCTATCCTGGGGAGCTCTCTGCCCTGCAGAGCAATTTCTATTAGTTGCAATCTGGGTCCTGGTGGCTCCCACGTATCAGTTCTGGGACAGTCTTTGTGAATTGCAGTATGGAACAGGAGACCGAGGAGTTTTCAGTCCCAGGAGTTAAGCAGGAAACTACAGAAAGCTGCATGTAAATACTGCCAAACCTCTAGCAGATTCTCAGGATGGAGAAGCCATGGGAAAGCTCAGAATTTGGAAAATCTTGTGTTTGAAAAATCCTGGTTCTATTATGTGCTGTGTCCTTTGGAAATACCAATAAGCCTTTACCAAGCCTAAGTCTCCGTTGTAAAAGAGGGAACTTGGCTCATAGTAGTTGTTCTATCAAAAATCAATTTGAGCAGAAAGTAGGACCCGACTCAGAGGAGATGGAAAAATCAAAGAGGAAAGGGAATTTTCATTTTTAATAGCATCCTGACAAATGAGATTATCAAGTCTTTAATACATAAATCTCTTTTAAAATGTTTGTGTTATTGTACAGCTGCTAAGTCATGTCCAGCTCTTTGTGACCCCATGGACTGCAGCACACTAGGCTTTCCTGTCTTCACTATCACCTGGAGCTTGCTCAAACTTATGCCCATTGAGTTGGTGATGCCATTCAACCATCTCATCCTCTGTTGTCCTGTTCTCCTCCCACCCTCAATCTTCCCCAGCATCAGGGTCTTTTCCAGTGAGTTGGCTCTTCTCATCAGGTGGCCAAAGTAAGGGCGCTTCAGCTTCAGCATCAGTCCTTCCAATAAATATTCAGGGTTAATTTCCTTTAGGATTGACTGGTTTGATCTCCTTGCCGTCCAAGGGAATCTCAAGAGTCTTCTCCAGTACCGCAATTTGAAAGTAAAGACTTTATTTTTTAGAGCAGTTTTAGGTTCACCTCAAAACTTAAAGAATGCTGTATAGTATGTAGCATTTTTAGACCGGCTTCTTTTACTTACTCAGTCATAAGCATTTAAGGTTCCTTCGTGTCTTTTTATGGCTCGATTGGTCATTTCTTTTTAACAGTGAATAATATTCCATTGTCTGAATGTACCATAGTTCACATATCCACTCACCTATTGAAGAACATGCAACTTTTATGGAATTAAATTAGGTCTCCATCTTACACTCAAGTGACCACAGCATGGAATGAGCAGAGAGCAACATTCCAAGACCATTTGGAAGGGAAATAAGTCCTCTTATTGATTCAGGGTCCCAGCAACATACCACAAAAATAAGTCACTAGCACCTTAACACCTACCACACTAAGAAATTGAAGAAATAAAATTGATTACCTGGGGATACTGGAACTGGCCTGAAAATCACAATGCAATAGTTCTACCAATTATAACCACCAACAGGTTCATCCACCCCCACTTCCCTACGATGGGTACACTTGGAACTTCAGATCCAAGAAATGCAGCCCCATCCTGCCTTGTTATCCCCACTTACTTCTAATGAAACTACTAGACTAGGCATTGGATTTAACAGGGTCTCTGAAGATTTCAGTTGGCAAGTGCCAATGATGAGACTTGAAAAAAATCAGAACTTTTTGCCTTGGTTTTCTGAAGGCTGAATTAAACAAAACTTAAATACAATGTTTTACTTCTTTTTTTTTCTTTTCTGGCTTGAAACTAGAAGTAAAGGGGATTTTTTTTCTCCCTTTTCAAAAGACACCAGGTGAACCAGAAACAAACACACATTTTCCAAAACCAGTGAACCATGACATCAGAATTTTCTTTCAAGCCATACCCGAGTCAAACTTGTACTTCATACAGTTGGAGATTCTCAGCTAAACTGGCCCCAGACATGCGATTGTTTTTACCCAATTCACAGCCAGTACAAAGTGTGTTCACCAGGGCTCTCTCTGGCTCTGTGATTGTTACTGTTGAGGTTTTTATGGTCCCATTCTGTTTCTTCTTCTTTGCCTCTTAGTGGCTGTCTCTCTCCATCCCCCCATGCCTCTGACTTTCATCTTTCTGCTTTCTACTTTCTGTCTCTATTTCCTTCTCTGTAATCTTTTTTTCTCACTTCCCCTTCTGAAATGCTCATAATATAAAGACCCTGGAGCACAAAGCCTGGGCTTGAAATCTACCCCCATCTCTGGCTATGTCTCCTTTTCTGTCAGAGGTGCTAAGAAGGGTTCCTGGCATGTAAGAAGCATGCTCTAGTAATTCACTATTATTATTTCCCAGGTTTGTGTAGCCAACTTCCCTAGGTATAGTTTCTGGGACCAGCAAACAGGGTGACATAGCAGATTTGGAAAAAGAAGACTGCGGGAGAGAAAGACTTCATGGGTTGAGGGAAAGAGAGATCTGCATAGTTCTCTTGGCTGTGTGGTTTTTCCTCACATCTTTTACAAAAAGCAATAGGAGATGTCCCAGAAAATAGTACGGTTTGCATGTATAATGTCTTGATCGTTGGAGCATTTTAGCTATTGAACCTACACTGCCTCTACCCCAACCTGTGAAAGCTGTGAGAGTAAGAGTTTTGAGGATAGAAAGGGAAAGAGAGAGACAACACGGGAAGGGACATAAGAGAAGAGAAAGAGGATGAGAATAAATGAGAAGATGGAAAGAGAATCAGTGAGAGAGAGAGAGTAAAAGGAAAAGAACCCAAGAGACAGAGGGAGAGATGCACTGTGGCCTTAGGCCAGTGTTTTCTGCTAAATAGAGTAACCAAGACCAACCTGCATCCTTGGGGGAAAAAAGATGCTATGGTCCACACGATTACTCCTGATCATACATTGTACTGAATGCAAACCTATTTTCTGTTCCCTTCCATTTTACTACAATTCACTGCGCTGCCTCAGTTTCCAGCTGAGGTGCTGCTTGTGTAAGCTAAAGTCTAACTTCATACGGCAAAGATTTAGCTCCTTAGCAACCGACAGAAGTTAAAGAAAATAGAGCACGTGGCCCTGCAGAGTTAAAGAATAGAGATATTGATGCATTTCATTCGAAAGCAACGAACAAAAAGACAACCCCCAACAAACCTATCCCGTGCCATCTGCAATCAATATGCATCATTACAGCTACGCAGATGGCTAGGTTCTGGGAGGGTTCCAAGCCAGCGGTTCTCAGCCTCCGCTATGCACTGTGATCACCCGGGAGCTTTCAAAAGAAAAAAGTCTTGGTGTCCAGGTTGCACCCCCAGACCAGTTCAGTGGTGGGGCCCAGGCAGCATTTTCAAAGCCCCCAGAGGACTCCGGTGTGTAGCCAAAGTTCACAACCTCTGACCTTGGATGAGTCAAGCCACAGTGTTTCCAAACTGTGTAACCTGACTGCGGCAGGTAAAGTAGTGTGAGAGATGGCTGTCCTTGTTGGGTATTTGTCATACAAATTCAGAACTGTCAGGCGACTATGAAAAGTCCATCTGTTTTGGATAAGTGATGCGCTCTAATCAAATGATATTCTTCATGAGCAACTTTCTCATTCCCTGACATTTGGTTTGCCCCTGGTGTTTGATGGTCCTGCTTTGCTGCTGTCTGTTTAGGGCCATCTGCTGCCTGTGGTTGTGGGGAGAGGAGCAGAACGCAGCCAGGTGAGGTGGGGAGTTGGGGAGGGGGTTGCTTCCCTGCCTGCCCGTGTCCTGGGAGTGAAGAAGTCTGTGCCGGGGCACGGCCCTGCACCTCGGCCTCAAGCTCCACCACACCCCTGTTGTGGGTTGAATTGTATCTCTGGTCAGATTCATGTTTTGAATTCCTAACCCCTAGTGCTTTAAAATTTTATCTTTTATTTTATCATTAGAGTATAATTGCTTTACAATGTTCTGTTAGTTTCTAGCGTACAGTGAAGTGAATCAGCTCTCTGTATACATATATCCCTTGCCTCTTGGACCTCCCCCCACCCCCCCATCCCATCCATCTAGGTCACCACAGAGCACTAAGCTGAGTCCCCTGTACTATACAGCAGCTTCCCACTAGCTATCTATTTTATGCATAAAATGAAAGTGAAAGTCACTCTATCCTGTCTGACTCTTTGTGACCCCATGGTATTCCATAGTCCATGGGATTCTCCAGGCCAGAATACTGGGTGGATAGCCTTTCCCTTCTCCAGGGGATCTTCCCAAGCCAGGGATCGAACCCAGATCTCCTGCACGGCAGGCAGATTCTTTACCAGCTGAGTCACCAGGGAAGCCCTTCTATACAGGAGCTTCCACGGGAAGGCCTTTTACACTACCATTTTACACACGGTAGTGTGTATATGTCAATCATACTCCCCCAATTCATTCCACCCTCTCCTTCCCCCGGGTCCATACATCCGTTCTCTACAGCTGCGTCTTTATTCCTGCCCTGCAAATAGGTTCGTCTGCACTATTTTTCTAGATTCCATATATTTGCATTAATATACAATATTTGTTTTTTCTCTTTCTGACTTACTTCACTCTGTATGAGAGACTCTGGGTCCATCTACATCACTGTAAATGACCCAGTTTTGTTACTCATTATGACTAAGTAGTATTCCATTGTATATACGTATTACATCTTCATTTTCCATCCATTTATCGTTGGACGTTTGGCTAACCCCCAGTGCATTAGAATGTGACTTTATTTATTTTTTAATTGAACTATCCTTGATTCACTATGCTGTCTTAGTTTCATGTGTACTGCAAAATGACTCAGTTTTAGCTATGTATCTATCTATATTCTTTTCAGAGTCTTTTCTTTTATAGATTATTACAAAATGTTGAGCAGAATATGATGTTTAGAAACAGGACCATGGCAGATATAATTATTTAAAATGAGGTCCTACTGGAGAAGGATGGACCCTCCCCTTAATCCAGTATGAGTGGTATCTTGTGAAAAGTGGGACTTTGGACGCAGACATGTACCTGGGCAGTACATCACGTTAAGCTGAAGGCAGAGATCGGGGTGATGCCTCAACACAATCAAGGAACACCAAAGATTGCCACCAGACCTCCAGAAGCTAGGGAAGAGGCATGGGACGACTGACTTCTCTCACCACCTCCAGGAGGAACCAGTCATGCTGATTTCTGGCTTCCAGAGTTGGGCGACAGTGTGTTTCTGTTGTCTAAGCCACCCAGTGAGTGGTTACTATGACAGCAGTCCAGGCCAGAAGAACCAATCCTTCACCTGATGGGAACAAGCGGAGGGTTTCAGGCCTGGCAGAAGACACATGCTAAACTCATCACTGCTCTGGTTGTAATGTGTGCTCAGTGGCTCAGTTGTGTCCAACTCTTTACCACCCCATAGACTGTAGCCTGCCAGCCTCCTCTGTTCATGGGATTATCCTGGCAAGAATACTGCAGCCATTTCCTCCTCCAGGAGATCTTCCCAACCCAGGGATCGAAACTGCATCTCCTGAGTCTCCTGCACTGGCAGGCAGATTGTTTACCACGGCACCACGTGGGAATCCTGCCCTGGTTATAAATCTGATTTCAAACCAGTCCCCATGATTGCTGCTCTTGGCCCCCTCCTGCACATGGTACCTGCTGCCCTTAGCCGGCCAGCTTCATGGGCATGCGCACTGTGCAGTGCCTGTGGCTTTTCATTGGCTGAGCCCTTGCCAGGAAAGAAAAGGAATCTTCTTCTTCTTTTTTTAAACAATATAGATTTATTATCCCACACTGTCCATCTTTCAGAAGGTTATGTGCAGCTTGCTTGGTGGTTTCTCTACTTAGAGTCTCATGATGCTCACGTGATTACACTGGGCCCAGTTGGATAACTTAGGATCCTCTCTGTCTTAAAGTCAACTGACTAGTCACCTTAATGGAATCTTTCTTCTTCTCAGTGGGCTGTACACATAGAAGGGCTCTGGGCTTATTTGAGTTCTCTGGTGTCGCCATCTTGAAATCCTGAATCATTTCTTAACCTGGGCCCAGCATCTTCATTTTGCACTGGGCCCTGCAAAGTCTCTAACCAGTCCTGTCCCCAAGCCTCTCACCAATTTTCCTTCCTTTAGTCACATCCTGTTTACTTGCTGGTAGTGATTTCTCGTTGTTTCTGGTCCACTAATGTCCCTCTCTTGTTGTTTTTCACTGATGTTATGTTTTCCACTGATCATTTGTTTTCCCTTTTAGAAATATTATTTTGGTCATTTCCAGGGGTTTGGGACAGAAGATGGCAGAAGGGGACTGTGATGGACATCCACTCTGGTGTATTGTTGCGGCTTCCCTGGTGGCGCAGATGGTAAAGAATGCACTTGCAAGGCAGGAGATCTGGGTTCAAATCCTGGGTCAGTCCTATTCAGGACCACAACTGAGGGAAGGGGCAACAGTTCACGAAAGGTTGTGTGAATCTTTGAGAACAGATAGGCCAGCTGTGAGGCTCACGTGACCAAGTAGGACCAAGAAGCATGGAGGAAGTACTGTGCCCCTCAGGACTCTTGAGAGCGGGGCTGTTCACACTGGCTTAACGTTTTGCTCATCTGATCATTTTATTCATAGCTCTCCTTGAAGCCCTGGCAGGGATTTCTATTTCCTCTAGGATCACAAGTGGGGCTACTGTTCCCACTTCTCTCTTCCCTCCCTGAATTAGAAATCGCACCTCTCTGCCCTTTTCTGTGGGCCTCTGTAGTGTGTCTCTTCCGCTGTGGGCAAAGTGCCCTTTCCTGCCCTGGCCAGGTGACCCGCCTTGGCCAATGGAACTTGAATGGGACTGCCATTGTGCCAGTTCCCAGCTGAGACCCTAAGAAACAGTACATGCTTCCTCTCACCTGGTTGCATATCTGCCATCTTCCGTGAGAAAAACATGCCTCACTTAGCCATTGTCCAAAAAGAAGGAGGAAGCAGGTGGAGTCAACCCACTGCCCAATGTAGATTCAAATTAAGCTGATTCTAGTCAAGCCCAGAAACATAACTGCCTCTCCAGAGAACCATAAGCAAAACTGAAATGCCTTTTTTTTTTTTTAATAGCTCATGTAGTTTGGGAGGATTTTGTTAGGCAGAATTGCAACAGCAAAAGCTGACTGATACAGAAATGTTGTTTACTGGGTTTGTATGTTGTTTCCTGGCTGAGCCTTTCTTATTTACCCAGGCTTATCCCCCAGCGTCACCCCCTTCTCTCCAGCACATGCTCTGCTCTTTCTTTCTTTAACTGTGCCATGTCTTGCTTGGCTTTGAGTTAATAACATATTGTCTCCCTCCAGCGCCCCTCCCAATCCCACTACACTTTCACCTGGTTAATTCCTCATTCTTTGACTCTCACGCTAAATTCCATCTCCATCAGTAAGTTTCTGTATGATCAGACCACTAAGATGGCTGCCCTCTTGCTCTCTGTACATCCTCCGCTTGACCAATATTCACCTACACCCTACTCACATGACTGACCTTCCTACATATGTGCATCTGCCCCAGCTAGTGACTGTTCCAGTCTTCAGATTAGAACATCTCAACCATGATAGCTTATCAAAGGGTTGTTGAGCAGTGTGCCCCTCTGCTTGTTTCCCTGGTAACAGATGAGCCAATCTGACATCAATTGCCCCTATAGAGGGTAACCTCCTGCCATGTCCCACCTACCATCTGCTATACATGGTGGGGTGTCACTCCAGGAATTTGCTTGTAAAATCCCCCCATTCATTAAACCCCTGATGTCTCTGTCACTGACTCTGAGCTCTTTCTTCTGTCCTGAAGCTGGCTAAGTACAGGGCTTGCAGATTGCTGGGTGCAACCCAACAATCTTCCATTAGACTTGCTAGAAAATGCCAGTGGCCCCTGGTGTATGCTCCTGTTGCACCATGTTCTTCTCCTATTACAGCACTTGAAACCCGTATAATGTCATCATTAGTTTGATGGGAAAATATATGAAGACATTGATATTCCACTGTCACTTCTGCAGAACAATAAGAACAAAGGAGAAATAGCCATGCTTTGCTTTCCAAACTGCCCCCAGTTCCCCGCACTAATCCCAAGTTGTCTATAGGACCCCTTCTTCCATGTCAATTTGTTGTTTGTGAATTTATTTTATTATTGGAGTATAATTGCTTTAATGGAGAAGGAAATGGCTACCTACTCCAGTATTCTTACTTGGAGAATTCCGTGGGCTGAGGAGCCAGGCTTCAGCAATATGTGAACCATGAAATTCCTGATGTTCAAGCTGGTTTTAGAAAAAGCAGAGGAACCAGAGATCAAATTGCCAACATCCGCTGGATCATGGAAAAGGCAAGAAAGTTCCAGAAAAACATCTATTTCTGCTTTATTGACTATGCCAAAGCCTTTGACTGTGTGGTTCACAATAAACTGTGGAAAATTCTGAGAGAGATGGGAATACCAGACCACCTGACCTGCCTCTTGAGAAATCTGTATGCAGGTCAGGAAGCAACAGTTAGAACTGGACATGGAACAACAGACTGGTTCCAAATAGGAAAAGGAGTACGTCAAGGCTGTATATTGTCACCCTGCTTATTTAACTTCTATGCAGAGCACATCATGAGAAACGCTGGACTGGAAGAAACACAAGCTGGAATCAAGATTGCTGAGAGAAATATCAATAACCTCAGATATGCAGATGACACCACCCTTATGGCAGAAAGTGAAGAGGAGCTAAAAAGCCTCTTGATGAAGGTGAAAGAGGAGAGTGAAAAAGTTGGCTTCAAGCTCACCATTCAGAAAACGAAGATCATGGCATCTGGTCCCATCACTTTATGGGAAATAAATGGAGAAACAGTGGAAACAGTGTCAGACTTTATTTTGGGGTGCTCCAAAATCACTGCAGATGGTGACTGCAGCCATGAAATTAAAAGATGCTTACTCCTTGGAAGGAAAGTTATGACCAACCTACAGAGCATATTCAAAATCAGAAACATTATTTTTCCAACTAAGGTCCGTCTAGTCAAGGCTATGGTTTTTCCAGTGGTTATGTATGGATGTGAGAGTTGGACTGTGAAGAAGGCTGAGCACCGAAGAATTGATGCTTTTGAACTGTGGTGTTGGAGAAGACTCTTGAGAGTCCCTTGGACTGCAAGGAGATCCAACCAGTCCATTCTAAAAGAGATCAGCCCTGGGATTTCTTTGGAGGGAATGATGCTAAAGCTGAAACTCCAGTACTTTGGCCACCTCATGCGAAGAGTTGACTCATTGGAAAAGACTCTGATGCTGGGAGGGATTGAGGGCAGGAGGAGAAGGGGACAACAAGAAGATGAGATGGCTGGATGGCATCACTGACTCAATGGACGTGAGTCTGAGTGAACTCTGGGAGTTGGTGATGGACAGGGAGGTCTGGCGTGCTGCAATTTATGGGGTCACAAAGAGTCAGACACGACTGAGCGACTGAACTGAACTGAACTGAGAAGCCTGGTGGGCTACAGTCCATGGGGTCACAAGGAGCCAGCCATCCTGAGTGACTGAGCACATAAGTGCTTTACAAGGTTGTGTTAGTTTCTGCTGTACAACATAGAATCAGCTCTCTGTATGCACATATCCCCTCCCCCTGGACCTTCCTCCCCCATCCCACCCCTCTAGCTCAGTGCTCTGTGATGATTCTCCATGTCATTTTAAAGCAAAGTAAGAACCTGGGTTTGTTTTATTCCCACCCACCCCCCCGCATCTTATGAAATTCTAAGCCACTTCTGGCATCATCCCAGCAGGGGAACAGGAAGAGAGAAGCTTGACTTTGGGGTCTAGCTTTGAGACAAGAGAGTACTCCAGAGCGAGGATGGACAGTGGGGATGGATGCTTGGCACAAGGCCTTGGAGGTCTGGTGCACCGAAGACGTTGGGTCACAATGTCTGGGCTGCTGGTCAGTAAGACTGATTGTTTCTCAGGTGTCATGGAAACCACAGCAGGAACCGTGAAGGCTCACACACTAGGACACTCACAGAAACCAGGAGAGACATAGGGAAGGGTGGAGACCTTCTGTATTCTTGTTCTACTGCTGCAAAACCACCACTAATCCAAGGGCTTAAAACAATACAAATTTATCATCTCACCATTTCCCGGGGTCAGGAATCTGGGCCGAGCATAGGTTCTCTGCTAGAAGTCTCATGGGATGAAATCAAGGTCCTCTGCAAAGTCTCATGTTAAGAGACTGAGCCTGATAATGTCCAAGACTGAATTGCCTGCTAACCAGACACAACTGGGGCTTGAAATGAGCCTTCACTTGGTTTACAGACAATAAATATCTTTGCTATTTCTTGCAACCTCACTTTAAAAAAATAATTTGACTGGAGTATAGTTGATTTGCAATATTGTGTTAGTTTCAAGTGTACAGCAAAGTGATTATATATATATATATATAGGGCTTCCCTAGTGGCTCAGTGCTAAAGAATCTGCCTGCCAAGCAGAAGATGCGAGCTCAGTCCCTGGGTAGGGATGATCTCTTGGAGAAGGAAATGGCAACTCACTCCAATATCTTTGCCTGGGAAATCCCCTGGACAGAGAAGCCTGGCAGGCTACAGCCCATGGAGTTGCAAAAGACACAGCTTAGCAACAAAACAACAACAACAATATATGTGTGTGTGTGTGTGTATGTGTATTTTCTCAAAAGATTCTTTAGATTCTTTTCCATTATTTGCGGTATACAGTAAATTTCAAGATGTTTGTGGTATACAGTAAATCCTTGTTGTTTACCTGTTTTATATATAGTGCTAACATTTTGGGCTGAAATTCACATCTGCTGTGCTTTAAGCCTATCTTTCCTGGTAGACCGTGAGCTCTTGGCAGCTGGGATGCTCCTGTTTTACTCTGTTATATCTCCAGAGTTTCACGCAGTGCCTAAAACATACAGAGAGGGAATCAACGCATTTGTCAAATGAGTGACTGACTGTTAGATGCTCAAGAAATGCTTTCCTACTGCTCAAAACTGAGCCAGTTCTCATAAACATCACCGGGCTCACAAAGACTGTTTTGGCAAGGAAGCAACCAGGTGTGGGAAGTTGAGGTAAGAGGTTCAGGGTCACATAAATAGTAACAGCAGAGCTAGAACTTTTTCATTATCTTCACACACAAAAAAATATTCCTTTCTATTTGGAACGTGGCCCTGAAATGTGACGCTAACACATTCTAAATCGCATGACTCATGCTTTCATCTTCCATGATCAAGAGGGGGAAAAGAGTAACAAATTAGAAACCTACAAGATGAGATTTTAGGTTGAGCCCTGAGATGCTACTGTCTCCTAGAAACTCAAACCCTGCAGTGCCTGGATTTTCCAAATGGATGACTCTCCTTTTGTAAAGGAGCGCAAACTAAAGCAATCCCAAGGGCTCACAACAGAACTTGGTTTGTCTCAGACAGACCTGACTCTTATTTCGGGATTTCTGTTGATTAAATAGGGTAGGGCTGTTCAGTGAGCAGCAATCTAGGGTGTGGGTTATATTTCTTATAAATCTTGTGTTGTTGTTGTTCAGTAGCCAAGTCCTGTCTGACTCTTGGCGACCCATGAACTGCAGCACGCCAGGCTTCCCTGTCTTTCACCATCTCCTGGAGTCTGCTCTATTTCATGTCCATAAATCACGTGCCACTCCATTAATTCTTGCCTCAGGGCCTTTGCGCATGCTGTGATGGCTGCTGAGAAGGCTCTTCCACCTTCCATGTTTCCATCCTTCAAGAATTCTTGACTTAAACATTAATCCTCAAAGGGGGTTTTCCTGGTACTCGATCTTCAGGCATCTTCCTTCTCCCTTTCTCTTTCTCCCTATATTCCACATTTAGCATTTTTCATAATTTTTTCAATTATATATTAATTTTATGTGCTTGTCCATCCCTCACTAGATTACAGGCTTCACAAGGGCAGCTAACAATGTGGTTTATTCACCAATGTTAACCCAACTCTAACACAGTGCCTGGACAATATTATATTCACTGATTATTTGTTAAATAAATGAATGAATGAATACATTAATAAATGGAGTTCATCAGGCCATTTAGCAAGTTGATTAAGCCCCCAGCTTTGTGCACCCGATGCTGGGATTAAAAATCATACAAGACCCGAGTCCTTCCTTCTAGGCGTTCACAGTCTAGTGCAGCAACATGCACAGATATATCCAAAATGATCCAGGTTTCACCTGGCTTACCCACAAATGGAGCCAAATTGGCATAAACACTTAAATTGCCATGGCCCTTTGTTTCCAGCAAAGAACTACATGGCCTTCTCCTTCCCCACCATCTCCCTTGGCTCGTTCTGTGAGGCCCCAGCCATGCTTCATACGTGCTCAAAGACCAGCCCATTTGATGGTCTCACCACTAACATCCTGGTCAAATTGCCACATCACTCCTGGCTCTGTTGCTTCTGGCTCCTACCAGGAGTGTGGCTTTCTGGCATTTCATGGGAGTTCTTCAATACCTCAGTGCTCCATAACAGGCCAGCTGGGTGTAGCCATGATTTTCCAGCACAGAAATGAGGAGAGTATATATCTATTAATCCCAAACTCCTAGTTTGTCCCTCCCCTCGCCTTTCCTCTTTGGTAACCATAAGTTTGTTTTCTATGTCTGTGAGTCTATTAAATTCATTTCTTTATTGAAATATATTTGACATAATAACACTGTATAAGTTTAAGGCATATTACCTGTTAATTTGATACATTTACATAGTACAATATAATGACCATTGTACATTTAGCTAACACCTCTATCACAACACACAGTTATCATTTCTGAGAATAAGTATTCTGAGCCTAATTAAGTTCTAGTCTCTTAGCCATTTTGATATTTATATTACAATATTATTGTGTGTAAACACTATGCTATGTTTTCGATCTCCAGGACTTATTTATCTACTAGCTGGAAGTTTCTACCGTTAAACCGCACCTTCACTATGGTGAGGGAATAAGATAGTCACTTTCAACCAATCCTCCGATGCCTGGAAATCTCCATTGTAATAAGCAATGACTGTAAAGGTTAAACAACTTCCTCATCGTCACTTTGTAAGCCATCCTGTAAAGTCATGCCCCTGACCTTCATATCCTTTTTTTAATTTTTTTTATTTTTTTAATTAATTAATTAATTAATTTATTTATTTAAATTACAATACTGTATTTGTTTTGCCATACATTGACACGAATCAGCCGTAGGTGAACACAATCTTCCAATGCCGAAGCCCCTCCCACCTCCCACCCCACATCCTCTACTTGAATCTGAAAGTTCTCCATTCACAAACTGTTTTTGTATATAAGAACATACTAAATACTGTTATTTAGTACATCTTACTAAACACTGTTTATTGATTTGGTTACTTCAAGTTTGCTATTTCTGGATTTTTGGCAGAGTCAAATCATTATAACATAAAGTCACTATTTTTCTTTTCAGAAAGACCAAGTGTGATCATGCACGTTAAGTCGCTTCATTCATGTCTGACTTTTTGCAACCCTATGGACTATAGCCCCCAGGCTCCTCTCTTCATGGGATTCTCTACGCAAGAATGCAGGAGTAGATGGCCATGCCCTCCTCCAGGGGATCTTCCTGATCCAGGGATCAAACCTGAGTCTCTTATGTACCCTGCTTTGGCAGGTGGGCTCTTCACCACTGGTGTCACCTGGGAAGCCCCAGTGTGATCACGGATGGGAGGCAGATTCAGATGCCACCCACCAGCTCTTGGTGGGGACAGGGGGCAGGGCAGCCATGGCTCTCCTTGGCCTCCCAATGGCGTCTTTCTCCAATAAGGGGGACAGTTGCTGCCAGGGTCCCCGCAATGTTGACTCAACTAGATGACAAGTGAAAAATTCATTCTGAAAATCCTCACTCCATGTCTAAACACATCAGTTTGCCCCTTTCCATTTCATGCAGATCACATGACATCAAATGGCCAACTATTGAAGGACACAGACTAGAAGACACTGGATGTGTACCCTCTCTTCTTGACATGGACTTAACTGATTGAGAACCAAATGAGGAAATTGCTGTGAACAAAATAGATTTACCCAGCATCTCTTAGCAGGTAAGCTGGTGGTTCTCCAACATAAGCCTATGTCCACATCACTTGGGAGTGCACTAAAATGCATATTTCTAGGTTCAGACCTAGAGAGTTTGGCCACACTTGGGGAAACACTGCTATAAGCTGTCAGAGTAATAAACATATTGCTGGATCTTCCAAAGTTTAAAGAGAATTTATTGGGCACCTATGCCAATTATTCTTCTGAGCTCTTTACCTGCTTTCATTTCTTTAATCTTCTTAATGAATTTATCTTACAGGAAATCAACCCTGAATATTCACTGGAAGGACTGCAGCTGAAGCTGAAGTTCCAATACTTTGGTCACCCAATGCGAAGAACAGACTCACTGGAAAAGACACTGATCCTGGGAAAGACTGAAGGCAGGAGGAGAAGGGGATGACAGAGAATGAGATATTTGGATGGCATCACCAACACAATGGACATGAGTTTGAGTAGGCTCCGAGAGTTGGTGATGGACAGGGAAGCCTGGCGTGCTACAGTCCATGTGGTTGCAAAGAGTCGGACACAACTGAGCAACTGAACTGAACTAAACTGAACAATTATAAACTAAGTTTGGAGCAACATATTTGATGTGTAGTATATCTTGTGGAATGAATGAATAGATGTGTAATTGTCCAGAAATGAGAGGTATCTTGTGGAGTGCACCCTTGATAGCAATCATATTAATCTCATGTGGAATATTATTCATGATCTCTATTGGGTTTGACATCTCCCAAACACCCTATTGGAAATGGAGACAGTAATTCAAAAGCATTACTTAATCACAGTGTTAGATGGTGCTGCTAAGTGTCATCACAGACATACTTCCACAAGGAAAGAAGCATGTTATTAGCATTAAATGATAGGAGTAGGTTGAATAAGGAACTGAGTACAGAATGATGTCTTCCCAGTTCAGGGTCTAATAGACAGACTGAAAAACAAGCAACTTGAATTTGTAGATGAAGGCTTTGGTACTAAGTGGTTGGGATTTGGGGTCAAGTCGCTGATTTACTATCATGGGCCTCAGTTTCCTCCTCTGTGAAGGAAAAGGGGCATGAAGCTGATGGTTCCTCTGATTTTTCTTTGACCCCATCAAACTATCCCTCTCTGAAAATATAAGATATTGCAAGGGGAAATAACAGATCTTGAAAATGGTAGATTTCTGATTCAAACATAGTCTTTCTTTACCCTTAATCCAGTCACAGTCCACTATTATTTTCTTTATGTAATCTCCACTACCTGAAATGCCCTTCTTCGCTCAAAAAAACAACAAAACGTATCTTGGGTACCTGTAATGGTCTCTATTGAAATTTGATCCCTGGACTCAGAACAGAGGCCCCTCTCCCTCTTTGACCCTTTGAGATTTTCTGACCAGCATTCTGCTGCCCTATACTCCTTCCTCCCATGCTCCCCAGAGTTCTATAACTTGCAGTGTGCACCAGTGGCCTGTGGACTGGGAAGGCTACATGACATAGTATAAGCTATCAGCTGAGTCCCAGAGTTAAACACATATGGGCTTTCTAACTTCACGACTTCCTGGGTGTGTGACTCTGGAAACACAACACTTTACATCACTAAGCCTTAACTTGTTTATGTAAGGGGACAGAAAGGAGACAGTGATGCTGTTGTGAGACTGTGAGATGCTATTGTGCTGTTGCCTAACCAACAGTCATCCCATCTTTGTTGAAAATAGAGTATTGTTTCATTTAGGTGCTCAAGGCAAGGTGTCTTGTCCCAGGGGATGAATTTTGACTTTTAGAGTGGTCATAATAATCCTAGTCCATTCAGGTTAGGCCATGCAATCATTTCTGGATCATGCAGTCCAAAGGGAAACCTGATGGAGAATGCTGGGGAAAGACTTCCCTCCCTGACAACAAGAAAGAGAATAGAGAAAAGAGTGAGCCCATCTTCCTTTCTTCATAGTTTTAGACATTAATGATTCTGTGATGGTTGGTGCTACAGCAGCCATCTAGCAGGCATGAGGGGAAAAGCAAGAAAATCACAGAAAAGTCATATAGAGCCCTGACAGTGTCCAGGTGCTGAATCTACTTTCTCTGAAACATTTTTCTCTAGACACTTTATCAGTGAGAAATAAATCTCTCTACTGCTTAGCCATTTTTACATTTTATGGGATCTGCAAATTATTCTATGTTGTATACACTCTTTAAAAGAAAGCAAAATCAAAATTATGAAAATTGGGTACAGAAATAAATGTTAATGTAGAATTAAAAGGAAGCCACAGCAGATTTCAAATTTTAAAAGATGATAAATGCCCACACCACCAAATTTTTAAAGATAATAGATTTTACTACTAAGAGACTAATAAATCTCTATAACATCTTTATCCTCTATGCTCATGCTGCATACTCTGTTTTCATAAGACAATAATTTTATAAAGATACTTTCTATAAAGAGAATAAATAATTCTAACTTTTTCTTTTCAAAACTATTTATTTGGCTGTGCCAGGCCTTGTTTGCAGAATGTGGGATCCCTGACCAGGGATTGAACCCAGGCCTCTTGCATTGGGACCTTAGAGTCTTAGTCACTTGACTACCAGGGAAGTCCCTTTAAGTTTTTCTAGCATGGTTGACAAAATACTATATGACTATTGATTGTTTAGAAAATTTTGTCTCAGCTGTACAACTCACTGTTTTAGTAATGTCACATAAATTTGTATTGTCACTAAATTTGGGGAAAGCTCTAATGAATTTGTTTCATATATGGGTTATAAGCTTTAGAAGAATTTCCCGTAGACTGGCTTCTGACTCTGTAAACTTCCAACCTAAATTCTCCTCTGGTACCTGCATTTCTTCTGGCCCCACTGCAGCACCACCTCTGCCCCTGCTGTTTTGGATCAAGACATCATATGAGTCAGCGCAGTGGCAGCGGGAGTGTTCCGGAAACCATAGGGATAAGTCACTTCCGGGTAGAGTAACTTAACTATTCATGGAAATGAGTGAGAAACACACAAACATATACCACAAAACCCTATCCTGACGTGTTACTGCGGCTGAATCCCAAATCCTCAAGTGCTCTCAGCCTCTCCAACACCAACCATAATGGAATATGTAATAAAGGACAAGCCCCAGGAGAAAGAATTTGCAGCCTTAAGCCACTGCCAGTCAAACATTTTACTTTTACAAATTTTCCAAGCAACAGGCGATGATGGAAACACATTGCTAGGGCCTTAGAAATGGTCCGTATGAGGAAGGGGGGACCCCAAAATGTAAGTTTTGTATTCTTCACATGAATATATCTTGCTCTGATGACAGGCACGCCAAGAACTGAATGAAGCCACAATCTAAATAAAGTGCTTATCACAATGTCTGGCACATGATGAAGTTTGAAATATGGTAACAATGATTATATTTTTAGGAGTGTTATTATTATTTAAGATGGTAACTCCCATAGCACATCCTTTTTCCCTCCTGAATGTGTTTTCATTGCTGGAATAAAGGGCAGAAAAAAGTCTTTGACCCACGCTTTTCTCCCTCTGGGTTGTTGTTGCTTTTCAGCCTTGAAGTTGTGTCTGACTTTTTTTCACCCTTATGGACTGCAGCATGCCAGACTCCCCTGTTTTTCACTATCTCCTGGAGTTTGCTCAGATTCATGCCCATTGAGTCTGTGATGCTATCTAACCATCCCTTTTAGTTTTCTGGTGTGAAATCTGTTCATGGGGGCTTTAGTTTTCAAGGGTTAAAAATTCCTAAGCCTGGTAAGGATGAAGGTTTCTTTAATTGCAGTGAACAGGAAATGAGTGATATCGTTCCGATCAATAGTTTTATGATTACTTTTTAAAATTACATCTTGGCCCTAAAATCGGCATGCTATATTTAGGAACCATCACCACCAGACATCTGCCCAATGAGGCAACTGCACTTTTTATAAGTGATACGTCATCTATTTATTTCGGCAGCTAAGTACCTTCTGGCACAACAAACAGCCACCTTTGGAAACAAAGATGGAATTTTGGGTGCCTTAACAGATATGGATTGTCTAAAATTACAGACGGTGCTAATTAACTGGGACACAGAATTAGAACCTACAGTTCAGAAAATATGCAAGAAAAATAGTGTTTGTCAGAAAGTCAAGCACTGGGGAACGAAGCTGACTGTTTCAAGGATGCTAAATTGATGATAAGAATTAGGTACCGCTGTTAAATCTCAATAAACAAAGCCTGACAGGTTGTGGCTGAATTAGATCATTTGTTTGCTCAAAGAGAGAGTGTTTAAACTCCATTGCACTGATATTAATAAAAATTCTGAACAAACCTAGTGAAAAAGATACTACTTTCTATGGGAGGGAGACTGAAATGGACCATAACTCCATTTATGAAGTTAACAAATTGATTTAACAAATTAATTTTCTCCTGTCAAATATACCTTAATTCAAAGAAAAGAGCTGTCATTAGTATCTTTGAATTTAATATCTGAATGAATGGCTTAGCCTAATTAAAAAATAATAGGAGAGGCTGGTGGAGTCTGCTGCTTCCAAGAGGGCCTGACGGATAAAGTCAAGTGAAAGAGGCAGTGTTGCAAAGTTTCAAAGACTAGGACTTTTATCCTAGCTCCGTCTCTAATTCTCTGGATGATTTTAGTCAAATACCTAAGTGATCTGGCTAATAACTACAGTAATAATTCCTGCCTCCTTAACTGAGTAATAATCATGGAACACTTGGGAAGCTGGAAGGCACTGCATGAAAGGAAAAGTGAGAATGACATAAAGCCTGGAGATTAGAAGCCCAAATTATACGTGAGTCAGGCCTACACTCTACTAGAATCTCAGCCACTAACCAAGTATGTGGTCAAGGGCAGAATTCTTAACTTCTCTTCAGAAACAGCTCCAGCGATGGCCAGATGAGATAATGTGTGAATTATTTAGTTTACCTGTGTGTATCAATAGCACAGAATAGTAATGACTTAAACACAAGAAAGATGAGATGCAAGGAAAGCAATCCAGGCGAGCATGGCCTCTCTGCTCTACAAGGTCATTCAGGAATCCAGGACCCGACTTTCTTGTTGCTCTGCCATCCCTAGGCTGTTTTTGTTTCTGCATCAGCAAAGATGGCTTGACAGCGATCTGAATTCCAAAAAGCAAGATGGATGAAGGAAAAGTAAGGTGAATACAGGCATATCCCTTGTCTGTCTGCCTGTCTATCTATCAACCTGCTGCTGCTACTGCTAAGTCACTTCAGTCGTGTCCGACTCTGTGCGACCCCGTAAACGGCAGCCCACCAGGCTCCCCCGTCCCTGGGATTCTCCAGGCAAGAACACTGGAGTGGGTTTCCATTTCCTTCTCCAATGCATGAAAGTGAAAAGTGAAAGTGAAGTCTCTCAGTTGTGTCCAACTCTTCGTGACCCCATGGACCGCAGCCTTACCAGGCTCCTCTGTCCATGGGATTTTCCAGGCAAGGGTACTGGAGTGGGTTGCCATCGCCTTCCCTGATCTATCAACCTACTTACGTGTTATTTCTGTCTGTGCTCGTGTGCTCAGTCACTCAGTTGTTGTCTGACTCTGTGACCCCATGGACTGCAGCACACCAGGCTCCTCTATCCGTGGAATTCTCCAGGCAAGAATACTGGAGTGGGGTGCCATTTCCTCCTCCAGAGGATCTTCCCGACCCAGGGATCAAACCTGGGTCTCCAGAGTCTCCTGCATTGGCAGGTAGAATTTTTACCATAGGAGCCACCTGGGAATCCCCCATTATTTCTATCTACATTTCTATAAATAACATGTTTGACTTTTATCATTATGAGACTTAACAATTAAACAATGTTTTTATACAAGGAGTTTTACAACTCATTGTTGCAAAGTTCTGAAATTCTTGGAGACAGGTCAGAGTCATGTTAGGCTCTTCAGTGTCTGCTCTGTCAGAGGGAGCCTTACCCTTGGGCTGCAGCAGCTAATGGGAGTATGTCAGTCCGGGGAGCCAAACTTGTCCCAATTTCCTGGGATGTTCTGGGTTTCAGAACTAAAAGTCCTGTGTCCCCTGATCCCCCTAAGTCCTGGGAAAGCTGAGATGGTTGTTCACCCAAGATGCCCCATCATGGGATTCAGAGAGACCTCTGGGGATGAGACTGTTTTGGAGCTTCAGGAGAACCAGATGAGGCACCCGGGGGGTCAGAGATAGAAGGGGCCTTGAAAATAAAGGCCAAATCCTTGTTTTATGGTTTGTTGTTGTAATTTAGTTGCTAAGTCTTGTCTGACTCTTTTGCGACCCCATGGACTGTAGTCCACCAGGCTCCTCTGTTAGACTTGCTATATATAAGGAAAGGAAAGATGTACCCATGGTTATGTAATTTCTAACTGGAGAGGTGTGTGTATTAGTCACTCAGTTGTGTCTGATTATATGTGACCCCATGGACTGTAGCCTGCCAGGCTCTTCTGTCCATGGAATTCTCCAGGCAAGAATACTGGAGTGGGTTGCCCTTTCCTCCTCCAGGGGATCGTCCCTATCTAGGAATCAAAACCCAGTCCCTTGAATAGCCTGCATTGGCAGGTGGATTTTTTACCTCTAGCACTACCTGGGAAGCCTAATTGGAGAAGTAGAATAAATTGCAGAAGGCTGAGAAGGCCACTGTCCAAACAAACCTCCAACATGGGTCTGCCCAGGCATGGCCTTTCCCTCCCACCTAACAAGAAAGTTCATTCACAAGCTGGTTATCGGGTTTAGTTCAGTCACTCAGTCATGTCCAACTCTTTGTGACCCCACGAACCACAGCATGCCAGACCTCCCTGTCCATCACCAACTCCCGGAGTCCACCCAAACCCATGTCCATCGAGTCAGTGATGCCATCCAACCATCTCATCCTCTGTCATCCCCTTCTCCTCCTGCCCTCAATCTTTCCCAGCATCAGGGTTTTTCAAATGAGTCAGCTCTTTGCATCAGGTGGCCAAAGTACTGGAGTTTCAGCTTCAGCATCAGTCCTTCCAATGAACATCCAGGACTGATCTCCTTCAGGATGGACTGGTTGGATCTCCTTGCAGTCCAAGGCACTCTCAAGAGTCTTCTCCAACACCACAGTTCAAAAGCATCAATTCTTCGGCACTCAGCCTTCTTTATAGTCCAACTCTCACATCCATACATGACCACCGGAAAAACCGTAGCTTTGACTAGATGGACCTTTGTTGACAAAGTAATGTCTCTGCTTTTGAATATGCTGTCTAGGTTGGTCATAACTTTCCTTCCCGGGTGTAAGCGTCTCTTAATTTCATGGCTGCAGTCACCATCTGCAGTGGTTTTGGAGCCCCCAAAATAAAGTCAGCCACTGCTTCCACTGTTTCTTCATCTATTTGCCATGAAGTGATGGGACTGGATGCTATGATCTTAGTTTCCTGAATGTTGAGCTGAAAGCCAACTTTTTCACTCTCCTCTTTCACTTTCATCAGGAGGCTCTTTAGTTCTTCACTTTCTGCCATAATGGTGGTGTCATCTGCATATCTGAGGTTATTGATATTTCTCCCAGAAATCTTGATTCCAGCTTGTGCTTCCTCCAGCCCAGCATTTCTCATGATGTACTCTGCATATAAGTTAAATAAGCAGGGTGACAATATACAGCCTTGACGTACTCCTTTCCTATTTGCAACCAGTCTGTTGTTCCATGTCCGGTTCTAACTGTTGCTTCCTGTTATTTGGTTAGATCATGAATATTCAATCAGTGGAGAGGACCTAGAAGGAGAAGCCAAAGGGACCCAAAGCCTGTCCTCTTATTTTTCCTTACTCTTTTCTCCTTTCTCCTTCTATAACTCTCGTGTTAATTGGAGTTCTATTGATTATAGACAGATGAAAGAAACCAAATTCTAACTGGTTTCAGCAGGAAAATGGAAATGTATTGGCTCAGAAGACTAGATTCATAAAATAATCCAGCTTTAGGCACAGCTGGATTCAGGGGTTCAAATCACAGCATCAGGAATCTATTTTCATCTCTGCTTCTATCTCAATAAGTTTTGTTCTTTGGCATATTTTTCCCCTCATGCTGACAAAATCGCTGCTGGTAGACCCAGACACACTTTCCTTGAAACCTGTGAAAAGAGAGCTTCTCCTTTTAGTAGTTCTCATAAAATTCCCAGAATTGAGTGACAGCAGTTTGACTTGGTCTCATGTGCCCATGATTATGGTCAAACAATGAAACATGCTGCTTGGACAACCTGCTTTGTGTGCTCATCCCTAGAGTAGGGGACTGTGAGGTCAGCCCCACATGAGGTCCACAGGCTGGGTGAGAGTAGAGAGGGCTGCTTTCCCAGATGAAAATGTTGATGCTAGAGCTGGAAGAAGGGGATAGAGATGCTCAGCAGGCAATATCAACAGATGTCCATAACATCTCCTAAATTCTCTCCTCTCTCTTTTCCTTCTTTCCCCTACACTACATTCTCTCTCTCCCTCCTCTCTGCTTTTCTCTCTCTCTCGTCTCTGTATATTTTTCTCACTGTGATAGCCATTATGCAAGATGCAAAGATGAATTCCTTCTGATACCTGACTTTAGGCAGCTATCAAATTCAAGAAGACAAGAGACAATTAGATAACAAATCTAATAAAATGTGATGTTCTTGGGGAATGCAGTCATTCACACACACATGAATAAACAAATGATAAATGAATGCATGAAATGGTATAGTAGAGAAATATGCAAAATTACCCTAGGCATGCAGAAAAAGGAGGGATTGATTTCATCTGGATCAAGTGAAAACTCAGGGAAGTTCTCACAAAGGAAAAAATCTGACTCCAAAGGATGCAGAAAAAAAACCCCACATAATCACAGTTAAGATCTACACCATCAGTTGTTTGCTCACCTCCAAATTTCTTTATGGAACTTGAAGAAAATTTGATGATTGAAAATCAGGAAATTTGAACAAATAAAACCTGTCACTAAAATTAACCTTGTGTAGCCATCTATAGGTCGCACGGATTCAGACACGACTGATGGACTTAGCAGCCCCCAGCAGCAAGCATTTTATCACCCTTGTCACTGATTTTATCATTTGTAACAAGCAGATGGAACTATTTCTGAGGCTCTTCACCAGGCTCTCAAAACAAGGATTTCTCTCTTGAAAATATTAAAGACATTGGCTTTTAGAATGAATGAGGCTCTTTGATGACTAGATTCTAATTAACTATGCACCCCTGCTTTGAGGTGTCTGCATGTATACAGCTGTGGAGAAGTTGGTCTACCAGGTGTCTGAATTAGCCAGTTGATACTCTGGGTGTCTATGAGTATATCTTTAATGTCAGAAATCATCTTGGAAATGTAGCAACAGCTAAGAAGTAAAGGCAACTGCAGAGCCAATAGGGGATTTCTGTGGCCAGATTAATCTCTTCTTTCCAAGTCCTGTTATTTAAGGATTATCTTGGTAAGTCCTTTTTGTGGCTTTTCCCCCACGAGTTAAATTTGACTTTCTCATGGCTGAGATATGCCACTTGATCACCACATGAGATAGAGTTGGGTGTCCTAAAATATGTGTACAGTTTTAAGCTATCCCCAGGTTCTGTTTTCACTTCTTAATTTAGTAAATAGGAGGAAAACAAAGCCTCCACTACCTCTCTGTGTTGTAATCTTGCATGCAAAAGTCCTGTTGAGAGAGCAGCATGACCCATTAAGCCCTGACTTTTCAACCACTGAAATTACTACCTCGACCTAATGATTACAATTTGTTACTGGTATATAACACTGGCAGATGAGTAAGTTCTAGCATCCAGGGAGAAAATGGACTTGAAAACAGGATGGAGTAGGTGTTCACAAATGCCCACACAGCATTCCTTGAAACAAGGGCTTTGAATTCCCTGGGGATATTATTAGCCTCATTTTAAACTCAGGGAAATAGGCTTAGAGAAGTAAAATGACTCACCATGTCACACATCTAGGAAGTAGATTTGGTAAATTCGAGTTAGGGGCTCAAATTTAATTTAATTTAATTTTTTTATACTGTAGCGTTCTTCTCACTGTTCTTTGCTAGATTTTCAAAAGCAAAACCAACACACCTACCAAAATGATTAAAATGGAGAAGACAGAAAATTCTAGTGGCAGAAATGAAGAGAATAAAGAGCTCTCATATACAAGGGGTGGGCATGTAAAATTGTTGGCATTGTCTATTAAACCACATTTACTGGACTTCCCTGGTGGTCCAGTGATTAAGAGTCCACCTGCCAATGCAGGGGACACAGGTTTGATCCCTGGTCTGGGAAGATCCCACATGTTGTGGAAAAACTAAGTCCATGTGCCCCAGCGACTGAGCCCACATGCCCTACAGCCTGTGCTCCACAGCTCGAGAAGCCACCGCTATGAGCCTGCACACAGCAATGGAGATGCAACGCAGCCAGAAACAAATTTTGAAAATCTACACATTTATCCATTCTCCATGACCACTCATTTCATTGCCAACACTAATGTGTATGTATGTCCACCCAAAGAAATGTTCAAGAATGTTTGTAACACTCTTCATAACCTCCCCAAACTGGAAGCTACCCAAATTCTGATCAGCAGTAGAACAGATAAATAAACCCTAATGTAGTCACATGGTGGGATAGTGCACATTTAGGACATTATACAGGCAAAAGTATGGGACTCACGCAAATACAATATTGAGCAAAATAAACCAGACCCCAAAGGGTACATAATGGAAGATTACATAAAATTCAAAAACAGGCAAAAGTAATCAAGGGCATTAGAAATCAGAAGTGCAGCTCTCTTCAGGAAGTAGGGACTAGGGGGGCGGGGGGCAGGGAAGCTTCTTGGGTCCTAGCGATGTCTGTTTTTGCTCTGGGGCTGCTCACATGACTATGATCAATTTGTGAAAATCCATTGAGCTATGCTGTTACGATCTTGGCACTCTTCTGTACATATATTATACATGAATAAAAACTTAAAAAGTTAAAAAAAATTCACACAGTTAAGAAACAAGCTAGACAGTAGCTGTCAGAAGCTTTATACATAATAACAGTACCTGGTACTTTATCACAGGCTTACTTAGAGTCTCAAATTTTTATGCATCTATTTATTTAATTCTTTCAACATCACAGAGTGAATGCAGTTGTTATTCCATCCTTAGAAAGTAAATCAAGACTGAAAAGCTTAAGTGCCTCACCCCAGACCATACAGCAGAAAAACAATAGAGCATATACTCAAATCAAGGCAACCAGCCTCCAGGGTCCACATCTTAACTGTCATGTGATGTAGCCTCTGGGAGGCTGGGTCACCCAGGAGGACTTTGATTCACACATTAATTCCTGTGAAAACTACCCAGAAATCTAAGAAATTGGGATAAGTTCCTTTAAGTTATCTCCAGAAGAAACGTTTAAATCAAAATCCAATGGTAACTGAGATGGAGAAAGCCTGCTTATCAAAAATTTAGGGCAGCCACAGAGAAAATCACGCGGGCTATAACTTTCTTCTTGCTGAAGGCTCCTTTTGAATAAATCACTGCTCCTATCACTGCGGAGCAACTGGAGAAGACGTGAATGGATGCAGACATTTTCAGGATGTTAGAGGACTGTTAACATCAGTGCAGGATTCATGACAGTGTGTTGAAGGATGGTTGGCACCCGAAGGAGAGAATGGTATATGTTTCATGTTTTATGATATGTTTTGTCACTTGAAGGAATTCAGAGATGGAGGCACTTATAAAGTGAAAATGGAAGCCAACATTCCCTTCTTGTCCCTTGTGTTATTTGGAAGGTTTTAAGTTAAAAGAGAGAAAATCAGAGACTAACTGTCCACAAAAGGACAAGGGAGTTGCTCCTAAGAACTAGATTGGAAACAAGGGAGTAGAAACAGCAGCAAGACTGAGTGAATAGCTACTTGTTCAGTGAATTCACTTTCTCTCTCATTAGTAATTGGGTTCCTGTCATGGAGTTTTCCTGGAGTAGGAAATGGCAACCCACCCCAGTATTCTTGCTGGGATAATCCTGTGGATAGAGAAGCCTCATGGGCTACAGTCCCTGGAGTTGCAAAGATTTGGACACGACCGAGCAACTGAGCATTGTGTCTTTGTTTCTTTCTACAAGCCTATGCTCTTGGTCCCTTTAGACCTGCTAAGCACTACTGTGTTCCTTGTTCCTAAACCAGAAGAAGCTTGACTGGATGGCACGGTCATGGGCATCACATGCATTGGACAGATGTCACCATCACAGATTTCTGTCTGCGTAGGTACAAATTAGTCCTGAATATTCACTGAAAGGACTGATGCTAAAGCTGTAACTCTAATACTCTGGCCACCTGATGTGAAGAACCAACTCATTGGGAAAGACCCTGATGCTGGGAAAGACTGAAGGCAGGAGCAGAAGGGGATGACAGAGGATGGGGTGGTTGGATGGCATCACCCACTCAATGGACATGAGTTTGAGTAAACTGCAGAAGTTGGTGATGGACAAGGAGGCCTGGTGTGCTGCAGTCCATGGGATCACAAAGAGTCGGACATGACTGAGCGACTGAACTTAGGTACCACCTACAAAGACAACCTACAGAGAACAGCCCATCACAGAGTCCCTGAGTGGGGACAATGGGCAGATTAACTCTGAAGAGTGGAGCAAGGAGGGAGGGTAAGTTTCCCCTACTGACGTGGTCAGTGTGACTTACCTACCTAACACCAGAGTCAAGACGCTTGAAGCCCTGGTGTGGTGCAGCTGGCAGAACTCTGAAAATCACTGGGGAAGGTTTATGCCAAATGATACCCATCATCAGGCCATCTTATATTTTTCTTGCTGAAACCATGAGCCTCTTATTTTGTTCCTCTTCCCCTTCCTTCTTTGAATCCTTCCTTTTTCCCTTCCTTCCCTCCTTCATCCATCCGACAGATACCTGACAAGTTTGGGAGGGGAGGCCCTCCCCTGAAATTCTGTTATATTCATCTCTGAAAATATGGCTTGTCTAGGCATGTCTAATTTGCTGTTTCAGTGGTTGAATCTACACATATTTGAATGGCTAGAGATGATGGACTCTCAACTGGGATGTATTTCTGGGTCTTTGATTGGTTACCTTGTGGCATCTGCTAGACTGTCGAAGATGTCTGCTTCACTCACATGCCTGGTGTCGGGGCTGAGACGGCTGAAACATTTTTGGGGTGGACTAGCATTGCTCTTTCTGCGTGTGACCAGGTTGGGTTTCTTCACAATATGATGGTGTCAGGATACTCAACCTAGATATACAATAGTTGATGTCCCCCAGAGCAAGTGTTCAACAAGACCAAGATGGATGCAGCAAAACCTCTTAGAACCTAGATTTAGAAGTCACATGGCACCACTTCTGGTACATTCTGTGAGTTACACAGGGTTAGCCTCATTTCATGGAGAAGGCAATGGCACCCCACTGCAGTACTCTTGCCTGGGAAATTCCATGGATGGAGAAACCTGGTAGGCTGCAGTCCATGGGGTCTCTAACAGTCGGACACGACTGAGCACCTTCACTTTCACTTTTCACTTTCATGCATTGGAGAAGGAATGGAAACCCACTCCAGGGTTCTTGCCTGGAGAATCCCAGGGACGGCAGAGCCTGGTGGGCTGCGGTCTCTGGGGTCGCACAGAGTTGGACACGACTGAAGTGATTTAGCAGCAGCAGCCGCCCCATTTCACAGTGGGATGAGATAACTTAAGGGCATAGATACCAGAAAGTGGGGTTCTTGGTGATAGGACTCCAGTCCTCAGAGATTCCCTTAGCTCAGAGGAAATAATGTGTATAGCAAGAAGTCTGGGTCACCCAGCCAGATCGAAAGACTCCTGCCCAGGTGCCTGGAGAGAAGAGAAGCTGCAGAAGCTCTAATGATGGGGGACCAAGCAGAGATGTTCTCTGGGCAAAGCAGCACACGGGTGGAATGATTTTATTCACCTTCAGCTTGACTTGATAACAATACAGTATGGCTTGACCATCTTAAGTCCTGCAAGTCACAGTCTAGCTTTGGGCACACAGGGGACTCAATGCTTGTCATGTCAAAACAGCCCAGGGCAGAGCAGGAGAGAAAGAATATTTTACATTATCACACAGTGGTCAAGTTAATAGCCTGGTTAATAAGCACAAATGAGACAACCCTGGGGAGATTCCCAGAGGTAAACTAGGGACACTCTATAGAGACCGGCTGGTTCCTTGCGAGCAGTTGAAGCAAAGCTAGTGGAATGTGACTTTTTGATCTTATATAAGCCCATTAAAACAAACTGGATTATGAAGGAGCGAATTAAACATAATAACATTTTTAGTTCAAGTTTCATACTTAATGACCTCACCCTCGGGGGGTTTAGCATCTAATTGGGAAAATAAAATTAATATACATTAAATAATGGGATAAGACAATATGAGAGCTGTCACCAGGGAGCCCCAAAGAAATGGCTCACACATTTAGTTTTATAGGAATAACCTCCAAGGAAAATAAACATTCTGAGAGCTGGAAGGAACAGCAGGGCCTCCTGAAAACAGGAAACTTGATCTGTGCTCTGGAAGTTGGTAAGATTTAATTAGGCAGAGAAGAAGCAGAGAAAAGGAAAAAAAATTTTAAACTAGAAATGTTTTTTAATGACTTTTGGCCCAAGACACAATTATTTTTTCTCCTAAACATTTTAAATTCTTAAACCTCTAGACATTTTTAGTGTATAATGTGTGGAACTCTGCAGTTTAAAGATTAATGGGAAAACTAAATGTGGCTATAATCAGAGAATGAAAAATCAAAAGGCAAGGAGGTATTTGGAAGTGGTTAATTACTTATATCTCTTCTGGAGCTTGAAAGGGAAGAATCTAGCCCTGGAGTTGGCCAGATATTATACGAACTTCTTGGCTTGGTGGGCTGTGCAGTCTTTATCGCAATCACTCTGCTTTGCTGTTGCAATACACAATCAGCCATAGAGGATCCATAACCAAGCAGACATGACTGCGTTTCAGTAAAACCACAGAGCCGGCTGGATTTGGCATGTGAGCCAGAGCTCAATTAACCTTGCTCTAGGCATTCGATTGTATCTTGTGAATGTTTACTGAGCTCTATTGTAAGTTTCCCATTGTTGATAACAATGTGATACAAAAGCTAGGGAGAACAGGTATGGGGACTCCTTAAAAACTGAGAATAGAGCTCCCACATATTCAGTGATCCCACTCCTGGCATATATCCAGACAGAACTGTAATTCAAAGGTACAAGCACCCCTATGTTCATAGCAGCACTATTTACAATAGTCAAGGCATGGAAGCAACATAAATGTCCATCGGCAGATGAACGGATAAAGAAGTAGATACATGCATATCTGCTGCTGCTGCTGAGTCGCTTCAGTCGTGTCCGACTCTGTGCGACCCCATAGACGGCAGCCCGCCAGGCTCCTGCATCCCTGGGATTCTCCAGGCAAGAACACTGCAGTGGGTTGCCACTTGCTTCTCCAATGCATGAAAGTGAAAAGTGAAAGTGAAGGTGCGCAGTCGTGTCCGACTCTTAGAGACCCCATGGACTGCAGCCCACCAGGCTCCTCCACCCATGGGATTTTCCAGGCAAGAGTACTGGAGTGGGGTGCCATTGCCTTCTCACATGAATACACACACACACACACACACACACACACACACACATATATATATCGGACTGTTACTTAGCCATAAAAAAGAATGAAATATTGCCATTTGCAGCAACGAGAGTAGACCTAGAGATTATCATACTAAGTGAAGTAAGTCAGAGAAGCCAAATGTCGCAAGATATAACTTATGTGTGGAATCTAAAAAGATGATACAAATCAACTCATTTACAAAGCAGACTCACAGTCATAGCAAACAAATTTATGATTGCCAATGGGAAAAGGCAGGAGAGGGATAAAAGAAAAGTTTGAAATTAAAATACACACACTACTACATATAAAATAGATAACTATCCTACTGTATAGCACAGAGAATGATACTCAAATATCTTATAATAATCTATAATGGGAAAGAAGTTTGAAATATATATATATATATATATATATATATATGTATATGGCTTTCTTGGTGGCTCATCGAATCTGCCTTCAATGCAGGAGACATAGGTTCAATTCCTGAGTTGGGAAGATCCCATGGAGGAGGGCATGAAACCCACTCCATTTTATTTTTGTCTAGAGAATCCCATGGACAGAGAAGCCTGGCAGGGTATACACACACACACACACACACACACACACACACACACACACATATATATGACCAACCTAGACAGCATATTCAAAAGCAGAGACATTATTTTGCCGACTAAGGTCCATCTAGTCAAGGCCATGGTTTTTCCTGTGGTCATGTATGGATGTGAGAGTTGGACTGTGAAGAAGGCTGAGCACCCAAGAATTGATGCTTTTGCACTGTGGTGTTGGAGAAGACTCTTGAGAGTCCCTTGGACTGCAAGGAGATCCAACCAGTCCATTCTTAAGGAGATCAACCCTGGGATTTCTTTGGAAGGAATGATGCTAAAGCTGAAACTCCAGTACTTTGGCCACCTCATGCGAAGAGTTGACTCATTGGAAAAGACTCTGATGCTGGGAGGGATTGGGGGCAGGAGGAGAAGGGGACGACAGAGGATGAGATGGCTGGATGGCATCACTGACTCAATGGACGTGAATCTGAGTGAACTCCGGGAGATGGTGATGAATAGGGAGCCCTGGTGTGCTGTGATTCATGGGGTCGCAAAGAGTCGGACGCGACTGAGATACTGAACTGAACTGAATGTGAACCACTTTGCTGTACAACTGAAACTAACACAACATTGTCAATCAACTAGATTTCAATTAAAAATTTTAAAAAAGAAGAAAAGACCAGAAAAAGCTGTTCACTTAGCAGATACTTACTCCAGCTTCAATGTGTGCTTAGCATTGTTCTGGTCAATGGGAATACAAAGCTGAACAGGTAGGTGTGACCCTCCTCTCCCAGAGTGCCCAATCTAGAAGAGATGCCCGGAAGTAGGAAGGAAAGATGCAATGGATATCACCTAATCTTAGAGGATGGAGGAGTCAGAAATGACTTCCCTGAGGGAGTGAGGTTTAGTCTGAGACTGGAAGAATTCTGTTTTAGCACAGATGGTTTGTGGAAGGAAGGATGTTAAGGAGGGTAGAATTGTTCCGTCTAGAAGAAACAGCTGTTTCAAACGCATCAAGGTGAGACAGAGTGTGTTTCATTAGAGAAAGTAATAAAAGTTCAGGCTGACGGCAACAGGGAGAGGGAGGGAGGAAGGAGTGGGGAAAGACAAAATTGGAGGTGTCGAAAAATTGGAGTCACCCCAAGAAATACACAAGTGGTGAAGTGTCCCTAACCCCCGCCCCCAACTCCCCACCCCGCCTCCCCACCTCCCTGCCCCAGCATGAGCTCATAGCCTCCCCAGCCTCAGGATGTATTATAATCAGCCTTGTTTGGAAACAACTTAAGTTCTGCAAACAGCAAATACCTCTCAGCCAGACAAGCTTCCACTCAGGAGAAGATGGTGTTAGGGCTACTCCAAGCCAATCAGCTCAAATCTGCTTCAGGGGAAAGCAGTGATTCAATTGCTCTTCCCACACACCAGGCAAGAAGAGAGTGGATTTCCACATCATTTTCAGCACTGATTAAACTGGAACCAGTAAATGCAAACCTAGAGAACGTTTGGAAGTGAGCCTTTTCCATCAACAAGAATATGCAGTTGGCTGGAACTCCCCAGCCCTGGCCCATGCCAGGTAAGAGGTTTGCATTGCATTCAGATCTCCTGGAGGCGATGCCATTTCTAATCCCTGTCTTTACCGACAACAGGCATTTTCTCTATTCCACATAATTCCGATACACCATCCTTCGGCTCTAATGAACCCTGTCGTGAACTTCATTCAATGGAACGCAATAAACCGTCAGTACAATTTAATTGCTGTAATTCTGTTGTACGTTAAAGGACCTATCGCAGGGCATGAGGTGCAGGGGATATGAGCAAATATTTGTTCTCTTTCCTTTCCTCCAGGCCATTCTACTGTACACAATTCTTGCCTGAAATCTCATAAAACCTCTTACTGGCCTTCCCCACTTCACCTAATACCTTGAGTGCATCTGCACAAATAAAAGCCAGGTTGGAGCAAATCCTGTCCAATAACACTGTGTAACCCAGCAGGACCCCAGGGGTCTTCTCAGGACAGGCCCCTCCCCCATATCCTCTGCTGTAGTTCTTCTCTGAAGTATCCAGATAATAGGATCTGATGCCTATTCCCTGAGTTGTTTTACAGAGGCTAAAACCCCTACAAAATGGATGAAATTAACGACTTGATGCCTCTGAGCATATTGGCATCACCGACTCGAAGGACATGAGTTTGAGCAAGCTCCAGGAGTTGGTGATGGACAGGGAGGCCTGGCATGCTACAGTCTATGGGGTCACAAAGAGTCAGACACGACTGAGTGACTGAACTGAACTGAGCACATAGCCCCAGTACCTACTCGTGCCTAAGGATTGATAATGCTAACCCCTGTGACACCACCCTGTTACCTCACCAACAACCAATCAGAGAATTGGGCACAAGCTGATCAGATACCTTGTAGCACCCCCACCTCCCTCACCTGGCATTTAAAAAGGCTTTGCTGAAACCCACTGGGGAGTTTGGGTGTTCTGAGCACTAGCTACTCTGGATTCTTTGTTTGTGTGTTTTGGTTGCTTGTGTCTGATTCTTTGCGACCCTTTGGACTGTAGCCCGCCAGTCTCCTCTGTCCATAGAATTTTTAATACTGGAGTGGGTTAAAATTTCCTTCTCCAAGGGATCTTCTTGATCCAGGGATCGAACCCAGGTCTCCTGTGTCTCCTGCATTGCAGGGGATTCTTTACCTGCTGAGCCACTTGGGAAGCTAAATACTTATTTATTTATTTGGCTGTGCTGGGTATTAGTTGCAGCACTTGGGATCTAGTTCCCTGGACCAGGGATTGAACCCAGGCGCCCTGTATTGGGGAGTACATTCAACATTGGACCACCAGGGAAGGCCCTTGCTTGGCATCCTGCGATAAATGTTCCACTTTCCTTCCCCACCACCAGCTGTCAGTAGACTAGCTTTACTAGAAGTGGAAAGTTCAGTTCAACCGCTCAGTCGTGTCCGACTCTGTGACCCCACGGACTGCAGCACTCCAGGCCTCCCTGTCCTTTACCATCTCCCGGAGCTTGCTCAGACTCATGTCCCTCGAGTCGGTGATGCCATCCAACCATTTCATCCTCCGTTGTCTCCTTCTCTTCCTGCCTTGCGAGCGGGCAATGGGACCCAAGCTTGGTTTGGTGACAGCACCGAAAGAAAGGTCTAACCAGAAGGAAGCCGAGGGAAAGATGAATGCCTGGTGACAAGTCCAGGCAGTGCCTAGACTGGGCCCTAAATACTGGGCTGGCCAAACATTTCATTTGGGTTTCTCCATGCTGAAAGAACTTTCTGGCCAACCGAGTACTTCGTGGGGCTTTGCACTCCATATGTTTTCTTTTTCTTTTTGAAGTGAAGTACAGCTGATAGTCAATGCTGTGTTGGTTTCAAGGGTACAGCAAAGTGATTCGGTTATGCATATACATATGTCCACTCTTTTTAGATCTTTTCCCATATAGGCCATTAAATAGGTAAGTGTAAGTGGGTTGCTATGTCCTTCTCCAGGGGATCTTCCCAACCCAGGGACTGAACCTGGATCTCCCGCATTGCAGGCAGATTCTTTACCACCTGAGCCACCGGGGGAGCCCCTGTACGCCAGTACTCTCCTATGTGTCCTACTGTGGGACTGAGTTTGCTGAGACAGCTGAGCCGGACCTGCTGTTTCCCTTCCCTCTGTGGCCACAGGAAGCATCACTCCAAAGACCCAGGTTCACCCCCTAGTAACATGTGGCCCTTGATGTCACACTCAGGCGCATTCTGCAAACAGCCCCCTTAAGCAGCACAGAGGGGCAGGGAGGTGCTGATGTGTGGGGTCTGTAACTCTGCTCCCAGGTTAAAGCAGAAAGCAAATGACAAGTATATTTATTTCCCTGCCACGAGCACCAGGTGAAAAAACAAGTTTCTCCACGCCACCAACCTTCAAATAGACTGGAGAGAACTACATTTGAAATAATCAAATAGGAAACCACTGGGAAGAGAGTGAAATTGGAATTCTAACCCTGTAGCTTCCACTCTTTGGCAAGTGACCTTGGTGACAAGATTACACCAATTTTGGGTTTCTATTTCCTCGTCTCTCTCTTTTTTTTGGTAAGCTAGTAACAGCTTTCTTTTTTTTTAATTAAATTTATTTATTTTTTTAATTACAATACTGTATTTGTTTTGCCATACATTGACACGAATCAGCCATAGGTGAACACAATCTCCCAATGCCGAAGCCCCCTCCCACCTCCCACCCCACATCCTCTACTTGAATCATCCTGTGCATCAGCCCCATGCATCCTGCATCCTACATTGAACATAGATTAGCGCTTCGTTTCTTACAGGAAAATATACATGTTTCATTGCCAATCTTGCCCCAGCTGAGGCTGGAGATTCCTTTAAGCTCTAAAAGGAAACATTCCCGTGGCAACTTTAAGAGTGAAGAGGAAAGAGGGCAGGATGGGGAGGGAGGAGCTTGGATTCCTACCCCAGTTCTACCACCAATCAGTTGCATGGCTTCGGATAAATTAGTTTCCCTGAGAACCAGTTCCTTTACCTACAAAAAGAGAGGGGATAGGTTTGATCACCTCCAAGTTTTATTAGTCAGTGATAAAAACGGCTTGCTCTGGGCATCTGGGAGTTCACAGAGGTCAGGTTCCAAATGTGTGTCTGAAAAGAAGAAAGGCTTTGAGCTGCCAGGGAGGGCAGAAAGGATCGCCTACTCATTTTACTTTCTCTGGCCGTCTGACATCTACCTTGTGTTTCCCTGGAAATTGTTTCCTTTATTTTTGTCTTATGGTAAAAGTTAGAAAAGTTCTAAGGCAGAGAAAAGCAAAAAGAACAAATAACCTACCCTGCAATCTATCCCATCCCTTAAAGATACTCATAGTTAACATTTTGTTTTATATTCTGTGAACCTGTTTTTCAGTATTTCCAAGTGAGAGTCATCATTTACTCAGGCTCCTCTATCCATGGAATTCTCCAGGCTAGAATACTGGAGTGGGTAGCCATGCCCTCCTCCAGGGGATTTTTCTGACCCAGGGACTGAACCCATGTCTCAGATTCTTTACCATCTGAACCACCAGCGAAATTCCTATCATTTACCCAAATCATCCTTAATTTCTTTGGCTTTCTGGGGTCCATTTTTCATTTAATATACATATAAGTAACTCACTTTCCTTGTGTTAGTTCTGCATAACAAATCATCACACATTTAGGCGCTGATAACCATACCAGGCACAGTATGGTTGAGAACCCTGCTCAAGATTTTATGGGGCTGAAATCAAGGCATTAGCTGGGTCATGTTCCATTCCGGAGGCTCTGGGAATGAAGCCACTTCCAAGGTCATTCAAGTTGTTGGCTGAATTCAGGTCTTTGCAACTGTAGGGCTGATGCCCCTGCTTCCTATTGTCTTTCAACCAAGGACTGCTCTCAGGGCCAAGAGGCTGCCTATATCCCTCACCTTGTCTGTCTCCCTGTTAAACAGTCATCAGTATCAAGATTGTTAGGCAAAGAACAAATAATTTTATTTGCTACTGCTGCTCCTTAGGCCTTTAGTCACATCTGACTCTCTGCAGTCCCATGGACTGTAGCCTGCCAGGGCTCCTCTGTTCATGGAATCTTTCATGCAAGAATACTGTAGTGGGTTACCATTTCCTACTCCAGGGGATCCTCCCAACCCAGGGATTGAATCCTCATCTCTTGCATTCCCTGTATTGGCAGGCAGAATCTTTACCACTAGTGCCACCTAAAAAGCCCAAACTTTATTTGAGGTCCTTTGTTGGACAGGCCTTTGTTGGCAAAGTAATGTCTCTGCTCTTTAATATACTGTCTAGGGTGGTCATAGCTTTTCTTCTAAGAAGCAAGTGTCTTTTAACTTCATGCCTGCAGCCACCATCTGCAGTGATTTTGGAGCCCAAGAAAATAAAGTCTATCACTATTTCCATTTTCCCCCCGTCTATTAGCCATGAAATGATGGGACTGGATGCCATGATCTTAGTTTTCTGGATGTTGAGTTTTAGGCCTCTTTCACGTTCATCAAGAGGCTCTGTAGTTCCTCTTTACTTTCTGCCATTCAGTTCAGTTCAGTTGCTCAGTCGTGTCTGACTCTTTGCGACCCCATGATTTGCAGCATGCCAGGCCTCCCTGTCCATCACCAACTCCTGGAGTTCACCCAAACTCATGTCCATCGAGTTGGTGATGCCATCCAGCCATCTCATCCTCTGTCGTTCCCTTCTCCTCCTGCCCCCAATCCCTCCCAGCATCAGAGCATTTCTGCCATTAGGGTGGTGCCATCTGTGTATTGAGGTTATTGATATTTCTCCCAGCAATCTTGATTCCAACTTGTGCTTCATCCAGCCTGGCATTTCGCATGATGTACTCTGCATGTAAGTTAAATAAGCAGAGTGACAATATACAGTCTTGACGTACTCCTTTCCCAATTTGGAACCAGCCTATTGTTTCATGTCCGATTCTAACTGTTTGAGGTTCTAGGAATTGCCATTTGGAAATACACAGATTTGAGTATAACTGAGTGTTCCAAGGGAACATTGAGCCTTCAGAGAGGTCCTGAGAAATGATGAGTCTCTTCTTCATCCTCTGAGAGTGAAGGAAACTCCTGTCCCAGGAAAGGAAAACTCTAACATTCAGAGAAACTCTTCTTTGAAAGAGAACTGCTCATTTATGTTAATATGAAAAACAGAACTTCCCTGGTGGCCCAGTGGTTAAGAATCTGCCTGACAGCTGCTGCGGGCATGGGTACGATCCCTGGTTTGGAAGATCCCAGAAGCTGAGTGGCAACTAAGGCCATGTGCTGCAACTACTGAGCCTGTACTCTATAGCCCGTGTTCCCCAACAAGAGAAGCCTTGTTTTGGCAATTGCAGAGATTTCCCACTAAAATGAGAAGCCTGCCCATCACAACCAGAGGGTAGCCCCCACTCGCCAGAACTAGAGAAAGTCTGCGGAGCAAAGAATACCCAGCACAGTCAAAAATAAATAAAATTTTTTAAAAAGATGTGAAAACATGTTTACCTTTCTATTGTCCTGATTTCCATTCCCGATTAACATTGTTTTGGAAAGACCAATTTGAAAGGCATTATGGTTATTTATTTACTCATCTCTTTCCTCCCAGAGAATCCTTAAGCAACCCAAAGACCATGAAACTAGAAATAAGAGTTATTATTGTATACTCTTGCCTGGAAAATCCCATGGATGGAGAAGCCTGGTAGGCTGAAGTCCATGGGATCGCCAAGAGTCGGGCACGACTGAGCAACTTCACTTTGACTTTTCACTTTCATGCATTGGAGAAGGAAAGGGCAACCCACTCCAGTGTTCTTGCCTGGAGAATCCCAGGGACGGGGGGAGCCTGGTGGGCTGCCGTCTATGGGGTCACACAAAGTCAGACATGACTGAAGTGACTTAGCAGCAGCAGCAGCATTGTTGTTTTGCTGATCCTGTAGATATAGATGGAGTTCTTAGGCATGGTTCAAGGTCAAGTTTCCTGTGCTCCCTCCCCACAGCCACTCTGTAAGGGGAAGCTAATGTGTGGGAAGCAGACAACAGAAAACTGATCTACCCTTTGCTACACCAACAACAAAGGTCTCTGTTAACTTTCCTTCTTTCTCCTTCCTGTTATAATAGAAACTTCACAGTTCATTGGGTTGTGTAGAGTATTTGGCAGAAAATGTAGTTTGAGCTGCATCTTGCTGTAATAATAATAGCTACCATTTATTGGGAGCTTACTCCACACCAGGCACTTGGCCAAGTGTTTTATATGTGTTATCTCATTGAATTCTCACAACAATTCTCTGAGGTAGGCACTATTGCTCTTTCCATTTTATGCAAGGGAAACTGGAGTGTCAAGGGGTTAATCAGTTTCCCTAGGTTCATGGAGCCAGAAGGCAGTGGAGTCAGTTTTGAACACAGGTCTCTCTGACTCTAAAACCACTTCCTGCAGCCTCTGCACCAAGGAGCCCCTCCTTCTGAGACTGAGTCCCTGGTGGCACACTCTGTGTACAGCCCATCAGCTCCCAAGGTGCCAGAAGGAAACAGCCCCTCTTCTTAAGGGCACCGTAGAGATTTTTTTTAATTCAAATTAATGTCTATCGGAGTATTGTTGCTTTACAATGTTGTGCTAGTCGCCACTGTATACCAAAGTGAATCAGCTGTGCGTATACATATATGTATGTATGTGTTGCCTCTTTTTCAATTTCCTTCCCATTTGGGTCACCACAGAGCACTGAGTAGGGTTCCTTGAACTACACATAGGCTCTCATTTGTTATCTATGTTATACACAGTATCAGTAGTGTATATATGTCGATCTATCTAAGACCAAGAACACTTAATAAAGTACTTATATTGATGCTCTATTAGTTTAAGCCTGGCTGGAAGACTTAACTTCATACTAGGAAATTAGTATTAGGGGGAAGTAAGTGCCACAGAGCTAACTTAATAAAGCTCCTTTATTTGTGGGATCTTTCAGACACATCAAAATGTAACACTGAAACAGGATGGCTGTACATAGATCATTTAGAATCGACAGCCTCTCTTCCTCACTCTGTGCTTTACAGACGGTGACTGAGCACTTCCAGTCTGCCAAGTACCAGCAAGCATTATTCTTACCTTATTGCATTTAATTCTCATCATAACCCTCTGCACCAGTCAGGATAGTCTAGGCTATGCTGCAGTAACAGGCAACCCTCAAATATCAGAGGCTATAAGAAGAGGTTTCTTTCTTCCTCTTGCTGTGCATCTATAATAGTCAGCTGGAGACGGCTACTCAGGAAATCAGGCAGAAGAGCAGGCACTCAGGAACACCACTGCTTGGCTTTGCAGAGGGAAGGGGAGTTTGGGAGCATCTCACTTCCCAATTCAATGCTCAAGGCTAGAAATGCCATATGGCCCTTTAGTCCAAACTCACCGGCCAGAGCAGCATGAGAAAGGGAAAGAAATGAATTCATAGCTCTAAGGCGAGTGTTAAAAACTTTCCTTTTATAAAGGAGGGAAGAGAAGCTAAGGAGCCTATACAGGGTATATTGCTAGATAAAGTCACTCTTTCCTCTCTGATAAAGAAATGTAACAAAAGAGAAGCAGAACACAGAGAACAAGCTGCTGCAGCTGCTGCTGCTGCTGCGTCACTTCAGTCATGTCCGACTCTGTGCGACCCCATAGACGGCAGCCCATTGGGCTCCGCCATCCCTGGGATTCTCCAGGCAAGAACACTGGAGTGGTTGCCATTTCCTTCTCCAGTGCATGAAGGTGAAAAGTGAAAGTGAAGTCACTCAGTCTTGTCTGACTCAGCGACCCCATGGACTGCAGCCCACCGGGCTCCTCCATCCATGGGAGTTTCCAGGCAAGAGTGCTGGAGTGGGGTGCCATTGCCTTCTCCGAGAGAACAAGCTAGTGGTTACCAATAGGGAGAGGAAAGAGGGAAGGAAAACTGTAGGCAGAGGGGATTACGAGATAAAAATTATTATGTATAAAATAAGCTGCCAGGATCTATTGTACAACATGGGGATTATAGCCAATATTTTATAGAAACTATAAGTGGAATATGGGGCTTCCCCAGTGGCTCAGCAGTAAAGAATCCGCCCGCCATGCAGGAGCTACAGGAGACCTGGATTTGATCCCTGGGTTGGGAAGATCCCCTGGAGGCGGGTATGGCAACCCACTCCAGTAATTTTGTCTGGAAAATTCCATTGACAGAGGGGCCTGGTGGGCTACAAGCTCGCGAGAAGTCAGACACAACATAAGTGACTTAACACCACGCACGCATAAATGGGATAAAACCTTCAAAAGTGTGAATCACTATAGAGTACACTTGTGAGTTACATAATATGGTACATCACCTATACTTCAATTTAAAAAAGAAGTGTAAGCAGATGACTGTCATACAAAACAGATTGAGGCAGCTGCCGTTTACGTGAAAAATCAAACTCAAAAGAATTGTAAGGGATGAATCATTCTAACTGGGAAGTAGATGAACTAAAAAAGAAGAAACAAAGCTTTGTGAAGGAGATGTGGCTTGAATGGAATCTTGAGAGATGGAAACTTGCATTCCAGGTAGTACAGGATAGACGGAAGTAAATGCATGGAGATGGAAGAGTAGATGATAAGGCAGGCTATTTAAAGCAGTGTGTACAGAGTGTGAGGGGGGGACTTGAGAGGAGACAAACAGAGAGGAAGCAGGAGATGAGGTATTTACAAGGCAGACTGGTAACAGACTATAGGTTTTGTTCTCCAAGCTGTAAGGATATGCAAACCAGGGCATTATTCTAGAACAACTCATATTCACAGATAGAAAAAAATCATTGAAGATACAACCCACTTGATAATGAGTCAAAAGCATCATCTTTTATGGAAGTATAGCATTTCTGGAGTTTTGTATATGGCACATCACACTGGAGGTGTTTAATAAATATTTACTGGACACTGAATGATTTCCAGGAGAAGTTAATTTGAGGTTTAGAATCTGTCCTGAGGACAAAACAGAAAGAACTACTAGAAATCTAGAGATAAAAAGAACCCTGCAAGGAATTTTCTGGGTTGAATTTGTCACCGAGGGACACAAAATACCACATGCTGGCAAATAACCAAGGCAACAAGAAAGATGACACGTGAGCACAGACTGTGCTGTCAAGGTTTAACTAGTCTTGCAGTGAATGGGACTGCCATATGGAATTGTTTTTATTTGCTGTGGGTAATTTTCTGTGGAAGAGCATCCTCCTAACCCAGCATAATGAAGTCGATTATTCATGCTCAGAATCACCAGCAAGGGGGTGGGGGTGGGGGAAATGAGAGAAAGGGAATCATCAAACACTTTTATCACTGAGCTACACCCTTGGTTGGATTCCATCACTGGGGATCCTCCTGGATGGGCCACCAAAAAGATGATAAAGGCTGGATTTTCAAGTACATTGACCAAGAGCTCAAAACAATTAGGGGTTCTTTATCTCCAAATAAACACACCCTGAGTGGAAAAGGTCTCCTTGGGAGGCCCCAGTGATTGTCAGTCCTAGAGACAGATACCCAGTCATCTTGTAAGTATGTGAGAGTTGGATTATAAAGAAGGCTGAGTAGCAAAGTATTGATGCTTTTGAACTATGGGGCTGGAGAAGACTCTTGAGAGTCCCTGGGATGGCAAGGAGATCAAACCAGTCAGTTCTAAAGGAAATCAATACTGATATTCATTGGAAGGACTGATGCTGAAGCTGAAGCTCCAATATTTGGCCACCTGATGTGAACAGCTGACTCTTTGGTAAAGACCCTGATGCTGGGACAGATTGAAGGCAGGAGAAGAAGGGGAAGACAGAGGATGAGATGGTTGGATGATATCACTGACTCAATGGACATGAGTTTGAGCAAACTCAGGGAGATAACGAAGGACAGGGAAGCCTGGTGTGCTGCAGTCCATGGGGTTGCAAAGAGTTGGACACGACTTAGCGACTGAACAACTACAAAAGAGATGTATCTGTTTCTGATGCTAGCTTCCCAAAGGTAACTCAGTTTCCTGAGACTGGGTTCTCCTTTCCATTTCATGTACAAGTGAACTCTGACCCCTAAGAAGAAATTCATGAGATCTAAAATTTGGACAATGCTCCCAGAAGAGAAGTAATTTTATTAATGGGGGACTCTGTTCCTGGATGTTGGGCTGATAATCTTGGCGCACATCCTGAGGATAATGGTGAGGATTCTGTACAAGGTGACACTTGAATTGTGGAAAGGTCACCATGCAGGTGAGTGGAGAATAAATGGAAGGAGACAGTTAGTCTTGCAGTGGGGAACGCACCTAAAGCTAACTGGGATAGACTAGGTGAGAAATGATGAAAAGATAGTGAACAGTTTCAGCTGGAGTTATGGGGTGTCAACCTGAAACAAATAGACTGCTGATGTTTCTTTAGCAAAGATGGATTTCTTTGGGGATCAGCAGAGAATTGCAATTTTGGGTCCGCAACCATGGAGAGTCATGCATAAGTCCTTAGATGGCCAGAGAAAAAGAACTCCTTTACAGCGGTGAAAGGGAAGTGAGGAGGGCTGTAGTCACTGGCTGAGTCTTCTTCCGATGGGGTGTGCTATTATATCATGGCAGGGTGTGAGAGCGCCCCCTTCTGGTCCCCTAACTCTATTTAATTGAGATTACAGAGCATACAGAGGAGATGAGCTGTATTAATTTTTCCCGCTGCTGCTACAAAGGACAACAAATTGGGTTGCTTAAACTACAGGAATGTACTGTGCTACAGTTCTGGAGGCTAGAAATTCGAGATCAAGGTGTCAGATGTGAGTGTTTTCTGAATGCTGTGAGGTCCAGAGAATCCGCTCAGTGCCTCACTCCTAGCTCATGATGGTTTGCTGGGAGCCCTTGGCATTCCCTGGTTTCTGTTACAACATCCTAATAGCTCCTTCCGTCTTCACATGCTCCTTCCCTGTGCTTGTCTGTCTCTGTGTCCAAACTTTGCTTTATTCTAACGACACCAATCATAATGGGGGCCCACCCTATTCCTGTATCTCCTCATCTTAACTAATTACACCCGTGAAGTCTCAATTTCCAAATAAAGTCACATTTTGAGGTACTGATATTAGTACTTCAGCATATGTATGTGGGGGGCAAACGGACACAACCCATGACAGAACACATTTTGAAGGTATTTTGGAGTTTGGGGAGTTGTAATTGATTTGATGACTAATTGAGTGTGTTTTTCTTATTTATAAATTAAGATAGTTTGCAGATGAAGAAGATATTAACATATGATTTACAACTTAGCAAGGGGTAAACATGAGTTGCAACATTCTTGTGTGGGGCTGAATTATTCCCCCTTCACCAAAATTCATATGTTTAAGCCCCCATAATCTCAGAATGCAACTATATTGGGGCCTTTACAGAGATAATGAAGGTTAGATGAGGTCATTAGGGTGGGCCATTATCCAATGACTGGCATCCTTAAAAGAAGAGGTGATGATTATGTTAATTGGCTTGACTGTGGTAACCATTCCTAATGTGTACATACATCAAAACATCATGCAGTATACCTTAAGTACATACAATTTTTACTTGTCATGTGTACCCAATAAGGCTGGAAAAAATAAAGAAGACAGGAGAGAAGAAAAACACAGAAGAAACACGATGTGAGGATATTGGGAGAAGACAGTTATCTATAAGCCAAGGAGAGAGGTCTCAAAAGAAGTAACCCCACAGGAATTTTGATCTCAGACTTCCAGCATCTAGAACTGGAAAAAAAATAAATTTCTGCTGTGTAAGTCATCCAGTTTGTGGTACTTTGTTATGGTAACCCTAGCAGACAGATACAGTCCTTAACAATCTAAGGATGTTCCTTTAAGAGGCCTGATCAGTAGAGGACATTACATATGAAAGTGGGGAGCGCTGAGTCTTTCTAGGTAACTGGATCCTTAATCTGCCAAAGGACAAGGTTAATGCTGCCTTTTTTGCAAATTCCAGCAGGCCAGCTTAGAGGAAGAAGCGTTTATAGGGCACCCATCTGGTATCCTACATTCTACCATGCTGTTTACCTCTGGTTGCCATTACCATTGGGGTTTTTATTTTTAAATTAAAAAAAAATTTGGTCATGCCCCTAGTTACCTGACCAGGGATCAAACCTGTGCCCCTTGCCATTGGAAGCATGGAGTCTTAACCACTGGACCACAAGGGCAACCCCACCATTTGGGGTTTTAGATGAAAACCTTGTTCAGTGAGGATAAGTAGAGTTTTACTTTCTCTGTCATCCACTGAGGAAGGAAGGTGAACAGACCAGAGGATTAGAAAGAAAAGGGAGGAAAAAGAATGGGAAATAAAAAACAAGATGGAAGAAGGGAGAAAAGGGAAGTAGAAGAAAGAGGAAGAGGAAATGACGACTGAGAGGCGGACGCATGAATGTAGGATTTCTCAGCTTCAGCGTGACTGACTCTGGGGGCTGGGTCTGCTGTCCTGGGCTGTCCTGTCCATTGCAGGATGTTTAACAGTATCACTCCACCCACTAGAAGTCACTTACACCCACTACTACCCCGACACCCTCAGTTGCAACAACCAAAAATTCTCTAGACATTGCCAAATGTTCCTGGGGTAGAAATCGCCCGTGATGTGTCTTCTCATAAGATATGTAAGTGGTCATTTGGATTTTCTAGGATGACGGGCAGAAGGTGGAGAAATGTATAAAAACACGAAAAGATAGGAAGACAGGGATGTAGGTGTGGGACTTGCCGAACCCCACGGTTTCAGAGTCTGAGATGGACGGGTGTGGTGGCAGATCGAGCATGTGATGTGCTGTGTTTATCGGATACAAATACCACTGTGACATGCCTCACTATTTAGACAGAGGAGTCTGTGTACTTGTGACGGTGACATGTTGCTTCTAACAAAAACATCGTCCTTCCTACCCAGAACATGGAGTGCCAAGTCAAGTACAGTTCTAGATAGGGGCTTCACTTTGTTTTCCTAAGTGCATCCTACTTCTTGGATCTCATGCTTTTCCTCAGCTAAAAGGGAGAAAAGGGTACCGCAAGCCTTTGCCTTTGATCATTTTAACGAAATCAGTGGGCATCTAGGAGGCACAATTATTGCTGAAAGCTAGGGGTCTGGTGGGTTACTTTGAGCAGGTTATTTTTCTAAGTCCTCACTTTCTCATTTATAAATGGATAAAGGGACTTCCCCTGGTGGTCTAGTAGTCAAGATTCCACACTTTCAGCGCAGGGGGCATGGGTTTGATCCCTGGTTGGGGAGCTAAGATGTAACAAGCTTGCCAAAACAACAACAACAATAGGGGCTTCCTGGTGGTCCAGGGACTAAGTTTCTGTGCTCCCAGTGCAAGGGGCTCAGCTTCATACTCTGGTCAGGGAACCAGAATTCATATGCTGCAATTAAAGATCCCTTGTGCAGCTAAGACTTGGCACAGCCAAATGAATAAATGGGGTAAAAAGAACCTCTCAAAGGATTTGTTGTAAGGGTGGAGATAAGTCAAAAGTGCTTAGTACAGGCCCTGAAAGGGACTCAATGACCATTTAATTTTATTTTTATCAGCAAATGGTGATCAGAAAGATGAAGGAAATTGATAATAGCATGATTACAAGATGTTTATTTTTATGAGGGAGAGTTACAATGGACATAAAGACTATCTTCAACTGTCTGATGGAACTCTGTAAAAAGAAGAGTTTTTCCAAAAGACAAAACCAGAGATAAGAGAAGTGTTACAGGAGGGTGTATCTAGATTCCAGAAGTTTTCCAACAACTGCTCCCACATGGTTAACTACTAGAAACGGAGGGAGACTCTACTTATAAGGAATGCCTGAGCAGAGGCTGTTTGGGAAACCTTTTCTGGATAGGGGAAAATTCCTACACATCCGTCAAGATCCATCTCAGTTGTCCCTACTTGAGAAAGTCTGTGATCACCTTCATGGTCCAGCCTGAATTCAGTGTCTTGAACTTGACCTCCCAAGATTTTACAGTTGTTGCCTGTTAAGCTGGCTCTTTCTGCATTTATATGGCAAACTTCTTTTGTTCTCAGTTCAGTTCTTTAGACACATTGCCCATCATAATACCTGGAACTGAGTAGAAACTCAGAAGATGTCAAGGGGAGAAATAATTGAATGGACAGAAGAGATTTCTGATTTAGGAGAGGAAACTGACGTTGCTGCTGCTCCTGCTGCTAAGTTGCTTCAGTCGTGCCCAACTCTGTGCGATCCCATAGATGGCAGCCCACCAGGCTTCCCTGTCCCTGGGATTCTCCAGGCAAGAACACTGGAGTGGGCTGCCATTTCCTTCTCCAATGCATGAAAGTGAAAAGTGAAAGTGAAGGCGCTCAGTTGTGTCTGACTTTGCGACCCCATGGATTGCAGCCTACCAGGCTCCTCCAACCGTGGGAGTTTCCAGGCAAGAGTACTGGAGTGGGTTGCCGTTGCCTTCTCCAAACTGACATTGGTTGTGTATAAATTTTCATCCAACTGGAATATGCAATGGGTTCTTGGATTTTCTAATATCCAACTTATTTTTACCAAGATCTTATCAGGCTGTATATCCAGCAACAAAACAACAGCTTAAAGCAAGAAAGGATAAACAAACAAACCAAATGTATTTGCTTCCTCTAGCAATCCCACTCCTGGGCGTATACATGGAGAAAACCATACTTGGAAAAGATACATGTACCCCAATGTTCATTGCAGGACTATTTACAATAGCTAGAACATGGAAGCAACCTAAGTGTCCATCCACAGAGGAGTAGATAAAGAAGATGTGTTACATATATATGTAATGGAATATTACCCAGCCATAAAAAAGAGCAAAATAATGCTTTCTGCAGCAACATGGATGGACTGAGAGAATGTCATACTGGGTGAAGTAAGTCAGCCAGAGAAATGTTACTTATGTGTGGAATCTGAAAAAAAAAAGTACAGCTTTTTTGTTGCTGTTGTTTGTCTGGTTCTCCAGCTCCAGGCCCATGGTCCATTTTCTAGTAAGCATGACTTCTTCCATGGTTACTCTGAGAGTCAATGGACGTAAGCAACTGGTTCTGGACTCACTCAGCTGCCTGTGTTCCAGCAGTGACTTTGTTGTCCTACTTGTTGAGGAATTCAGACTTGTAAGGAAACACATATTCAATTCCAATAACAAAATCAAAATAATGTGTCTTTAGGTTGTACCCAGGCTAGTAAAGTCTCATGTTATGCCTTTCTTTCCCGCAGTCTCTGAACGATGAAAAGCTGAACAACCAATTGAAAAAGCTGGTCAATCCATCCTAATTTCTCTTTTCTGGACTTCCAAGTTCAGAATATGTAGGACATCTATATTCTCTTTAAGCGTCTTAGAATAGATGCCACTCCCCTGTGCCAGTGGGCAGGTCACTATTTGCAAAGCTGCAAAACAAATGAACAAAAACAGAAGCTGCAAATGTGGACTGGAAGGTGAGAATTATTTTCTAAGAGTCCTTATTGTGAGGGACTGAGAGAGGAAAAAAAACACCAAAACCTGGAAGCTGATGAGCTGTGAAATGATCGAAATGGAGGGTGACATTCTAAAATGCTCAGAAATTTGCATTTCTGCATTAGTCTCTAGGGTCATGAAGAAACATTGATTCAAAAACTTGATAGAATTATAGTTTAAAATAACGTATCCCTTAGTTTTTGTTTTCTTTTGTTGTTTCATTTTTAAGAAAGGCATTTCAACTCAACAAACAAATGTTGTGGACCTACTATCTGCAGAGCACAAAAGTAGGAAGACAGATGAATAAGTAGATGTGCTTTTTGTTTCACTATATTATTAACATAGCACTGGGAAAAGATGATTAAAATTGTGCTTATTACAGTGCGTGCCAAATCACTTCCGTAGTGTGGCAACCCACTCCAGTGTTCTTGCCTGGAGAATCCCAGGGCCGGGGAGCCTGGTGGGCTGCCGTCTATGGGGTCACACAGAGTCGGACACGACTGAAGCGACTTAGCAGCAGCAGTGTCCAATTCTTTGCGACTCTGTGGACTGTAGCCTGCCAGGCTCCCCTTGTCCATGGGATTCTCTAGGCAAGAATACTGGAGTGAGTTGCCATGCCCTCCTCCAAGGGATCTTCCCAACCCAGGGATCGAACCCCACGTGTCTTATGTCTCCTGTATTGGCAAGCAGGTTCTTTACCACTAGTGCCACATAGGAAGCCCGTATTAATAGCTGCCACTTATTAATTTTATGCCTACCATATTCTTCTAGAAAAGTCAGTAGAACAGTAGTACAATCATGAAGACTAGAAGCAACACACCTCAATTCAAAACTCCATTTCACCACTTAACTCACTGTGTCACATTGGGAGAGTTCCCTAAACCTCTCTGCATCTCAGTCTCACATCTGAAATAACCAAAGTGCCTACTTTGTAGGCTTATTGTGAGGGTTAAATGAGTTAATATACCTAAAGCACTCATAAAAATTCGATTAGTGCTGTGTTCGTTATAATTACTATTGTCTCTGAGTGCATGAAACACAGTGCATTTTATGATTTTTTTGGCCATACCCCATGGCTGGCGAGATCTTAGTTTCCTCACCAGGGATCAAACCCAGGCCTCTGGTGCTGGAAGCTCAGAGTCCTAACCACTGCATTTCCAGGAAATTCCCATGTGTATGATAGCTTGTGGAAATTTTTAATTATTCCTATTTCACAGGTGAATAAACTGAGGTCCAGAGGGGTTGATTCCTATGCTCAAGGACACAGGGCAAGGAAAAATTAAAGCTAGAATGCAAATCTCAATCTGACTGTAAAATTCACATTCTGACCACCATGCTTCACAGCATCCAAGGTAACAATAATATAACACAAAAGGAAATAAGTGAAAATGAAGGTGTTGGGTAAAATCTTTAGGAATGCAGGGGGCAGGGGGAATAGATGAATGGGTTCATGAAGGAGAAAGCATTTGAGCACAGCCTGGAGGATTTGCCCACCTGACTTAACCTCATATTCTTAGGACAGACAGATTATGTGTGCTTTGGTTCTAGATCATTTACTGTCTGACTTTGTCAGCTTGGTGACATTTCTGTGATAGACAAGCTCTGCTTGGTACACAGTATCTACTCAATGATTCCTGTTGGAATGGAGAATGAATTAAGTAATAGGAGCTGGTGTTCCAGGCTTTAAGCAGAACTTTAGCTAAGTTATTCAGTAACATTCAATAATCTATTAACCATTCTTCCTATAACAAAGTAGTTGTATTCTGTTTTGACTGGAAAGAAATTGGTATTTTTCTGAATATACCATGAACAGAGAATGCCTTTAGGCTTCGTTAATAATCCCTCTTTAAGACAAAAATAGACAAACACTGCAAATGTATCGCATGACAAGATCTCAGCCCTGTAGGTAATCTGTTCTTTTTCAAACATAATTTCTTCCCTGTTTACTTGATCCATTATGCTAATTAATGAAAACACCAGCTTTCAAGAATGTACCAAGTTTCTGTTTTTGTTTTGTGTAGCGAAACTTCTATTACTTTAACAATATGTATTCCCGGCGAGGATAGATACACACATTCTTTGAATCATTTCTTCAGGAAATATAGTGAGATAACTCTATGTCATGAGTATTCAGAAGTACAAAGACTTCAAAGAAGTTTAGTGGAGAATTCTCTCTACAGGAATCTGAAATGTGGTTGAAAAGAAAAGACAAACACACAACAATTGAATAACAAAGCACTGGGCAAATGATGGTAAACTGTCTTCAGGAAAGGCAGTCAACTTCATAATTGAGCCCAGCTCAATGAAGAATGATGTCTATTCCAAAGGGACTTTTTTTTTTTTACAATTTTATGTTCATTGGCGTGTAACTGAGAAAAAGTAGCTTTCAATGAGCAGCTATCAATAATATACAGACTATCCAGACATTAAGGACTCAACCAAACAAAATGATTTCTTTTTAAACATTTGAATATTATCATTCCTCATTAGGGCGGTGTATATGAATATGAATTAAAAATAGTGAAATAAGGTGAGAGAGGTTCATTCAATGTTCTGTCCCCTGATCTGAATGTCAATTACATCTGGGTGTGCTCATGTTATAAAAGTTCATTTAAGATTCGTATCCTTGCCCATAGACATGTTATACTTCAATACAGTAAGTCCCCTACATACACACCCTCAAGTCTCGAACTTTCAAAGATGTGAACATGCATCTGATTCCAGCAAGGAACCAGGACCTGTGCCATCAATGTCAGACATGAGTGAAATTGCAGCCCGCCCTCCGTCTCCTATTGCTGACGATCTTTCAGCTCTACCATCTCCCACCTCCTATCCCTCCTCCAGTCTGTAATTCCTCTTGCCTGTTTATTCGATGTCAGCCCCGGTATGCCAGCTCTTGTACTGTACTAGATACTGTACTGTAAGATTAAAGTGTTTTCTTTATTTTGTGTGTGTGTTCATTTTTACATATTATTTCTGTGAAAAGTGTTACTAACCTACTACAGTCCAGCATGATACAGCCAATTATGTTAGTTGGGTACCTGTGCTATCTTTGTTGGATTTATGAACAAATTTGTCTTAACAAACATGCTCTTGGAACTGAACTTGTTCGTATGTAGAGGACTTACTGTACAAATTTTATATTTAGGAAAACAGAAGGGAATAAACTACTCAGGTAAGCAAGGATGCTTTAGAATTCTTTCCACTTTCTATCCCTGCTGGTTTCCACAGTCACCTTATTTCAGATAGACTTGAATTTTGCCTCATCCATTTGTGTAGTTAATTGCTTTAGGACATCCTGTCTAATCCCCCATATCCTTGCTTAAAGCATTTTACAGCTCTGATGAAAATTTAGATTCCTTTTGGCCTGGAAGAATTAGATAGCTTTGGTTTTCAAAAGAGATTTTCAAGTTTTTGCTTAAGGAAAAAAAAATGTCATGGAAACATCTACAAGGGCTGTTTGCCATGGTTACCATAAAGGAGATACAACTCCAGAAAAGATGGACATTAAAGGCTGGGACACCCTGGGCAGAAGACATTTCTAGGAGAGTGATGGTCACTAATTACTCAGCACTTCATTTATTTCAGTCTCAATTCTTTCCACTTTTAACATATGAATACACCCAATAGTGCAAAGAGGTCAATGCTACAAATATTTTGATTGCACAAATGGGAAAATGGAAGCAGAGAGAGGAGAAGCATGTTTCCTAAGGTTTCACGGCCATTAAGTAGGGGAGCTGGGATGAAACCAGGTTGGTCCCAGGGACCATGCATTCCATTCTGTACTGCCTCCAGTGCCACGAAGAACAAACAGGACATGGCAACTCCATTGAGAAGGTCCTGATGGGTTTCAATTCTCTCTTCTGTAAACTCCTCCTTGGCTTTTTCTTTTCTTTAAGAAAAAAAATAATTTTTTAATATGGACCACTTTTAAAGTCTTTATTGAATTCATTACCGTATTGATTCTGTTTTACATTTCAGTTTTTTGGCCACAAGGCATGTGGGAGCTTAGCTCTCAATCAGGGATCAGACCTGGACCCTCTGCATTGGAAGGCAAAGTCTTAACCACTGGATCACCAGGGAAGCCCCTCTCCTTTAGATTCTTGGAGATGGTGTTTATCATATCACTAATAGTTACTAATAGTGTTGGGAACCCCTTCCATGGCCTGAAACTGGGATCTTGTCTAACACTCAGAAATGAATTGTCTGGGCAGACACACGTGCTGACAAAGCAAGAGATTTTATTGGGAAAGGACACCCTGGCAGAGAGCAGGAGGGTAAGGGAACCCAGGAGAACCACTCTGTCTCATGGCTTGCAGTCTCAGGTTTTATGGTGATGGGATTCGTTTCTGGGTTGTCTTTAGCTAATCATCTGACTCAGAGTCCTTCCTGGTGGTACATGCCTTGTTCAGCCAAGATGAATGCCAGAGAGAAGGATTCTGGGAAGTGGTCGGACATGTGATGTCTCCTTTTGACCTTTCCTGAACTCTTCCGGTTGGTGGTGGCCTATTAGGTTCGTGTTCCTTACCAGGACCTCCTGTCATAAAGCATCTCATGCGAATGGTTACTATGGTGCCTGGCCAGGGTGGGCGGTTTCAGCCAGTGTGCTTCCCCTAACAATACAGCTTTGTATTTTTAAGGTGATGCTTGACTTGTAAGAATGCCAAGGTCATAAATGTAAGCATAGCAGAAACCACCAAGCCCTGAAAATTCCACTGAGTGGCTTTCGGTCAAGACAAGTTGGAGTTTATATCACTTGTTTACCACTTAATTAGGGGTTTTCCTGGTGGCTCAGATGATAAAGACTCTGTCCCCATTGTGGGAGACCTGGGTTCAATCCCTGGGTCAGAAAGATCCCCTGGAGCAGGGAAACTGGAGCTGTGTACTCCAGCATTCTTGCCTGGAAAAGCTCATGGGCAGAGGAGCCAAAGAGCCGGAAATGCCTGAGTGACTAACACACACATAGTACATAGTGGGCTTCCCGGGTGGCACTAGCGATAAAGGACCTGTCTGCCAGTGAAGGAGACTCAGGTTTGACTCCTGGGTTAGAAAGATCTCCTGGAGAAAGGGATGGCAACCCACTCCAGTATTCTGGACTGCAGAATCCCATGGACAGAGAAGCCTGGCAGGCTACAGTCCATGAGATCACAAAGAACCAGACACGACTGAAGTGACTAGGCACGTACACACAGTACATAGCACACTCTTCCATGCCTTGTAGGGCCTCAATAATGCATTGAAAATACTTTCAATAACCATTTTATTTTGGAGATAAAGTATTTAGCTGCAAAAAATAAAAAAATAGAGAGCCTAGCTGATGTATTTGGTAGCAATGCCATTGCAGAACTGGAGCTGAAAAATCAGGCATATAATTTTTGTCAGATTTTTCTCAAAAATGGGAGTCTACTCTTACAAAGAGGGAGAAAATAGTAAGCATTTCATTATGGCTACTGAAAAGCTTTGGCAAACTGTGAAGCCTGTGGCACCTCTAGATAAGAACCAGAGCTAAGCAGTGAAAATTCATTCGAAGGTCAGAAAAAAAGAGCCCATGTAAAAGGTTAAAAAATAATTGGGATTAGTTAGCCTAGAAAGGAAAAGATGACACAGCCTCTTAATTACTGTCTTCATCCCCTCGCTAAATGAAGTGATCGCCTCCATCTCTGCTAATGAGAAAATTCAAGAAGCTGACTTAAAAAATGCCAAGGATATGTAGGCACGGTGCTCAGCGTATTTTTATTTTATAAAGTACACTTAAAAGGTTGGCTTCTCAGGTGGTGCTAGTGGTAAAGAACCTGCCTGCCAATGAAGGAGACATAGGAGATGAGGGGTCGATCTCTGGGTTGGGAAGATCCCCTGGAGGAAGGCATGGAAACCCGCTCCAGTATTCTTGCCTGGAGAATCCCATAGGAGCCTGGCAGGCTATAGTACAACGGGTCATGAAGAGTCGGACATGGCTGAAGCAACTGAGCATGCACACACACACATTTAAAAGGTTACCTGCAGGGATTCTAGAAATGTCTGTCCAGGAGAGCCTATCTTTCACGTATGACATACCTGGAATATGGAAGCCAAGAGGGAAGATTTGTTACCTCTCCATGAAGAATGGTTGAAACTGAAAGCAAGTGAAAGTTGCTCAGTCGTGTCCGACTCTTTGCAACCCCATGGACTATACAGTCCATGGGATTCTCCAGGCCAGCATACTGCAGTGAGTAGCCGTTCCCTTCTCCAGGGGATCTTCCCAAACCAGGGATTGAACCCATGTCTCCTGCACTGCATGTGTATTCTTTACCAGCTGAGCCACCAGGGAAGCCCCCAAAGCAAGAGACTGGACCACATGCCATTTGGGTGTCCCTTGAGCTTTCAAACTTTTTATCATTCTATTTACTTATTTTTGGCTATGCTGAGTCTTTATTGCCATGAGGGCTTTTCTCTAGCTGTGGTGAGCAGACTTCTCATTGTGGTGACTTCTCTTGTTTCAGAGCACAGGCTCTGGGGCTTGTAGGCTTCAGTAGTAGCAGCACGTGGGCTCAGTCATTGCGGCTCCAGGGCCCTAGAGCACAGGCTCAGTAGTTATGGTGCACGGGCTTAGTTGCTCCACAGCATATGAGATCTTCCCGGATCAGGGATCCAACCTTTATCTCTCGCATTGGCGGGCAGATTCTTTACCACTGAGCCACCAGGGAAGCACCTCTCAAAATTTTAATTCCTTGACTTTGAGCCTGACTCTCCATCTTCCAAGCGTCTTTGCTGATGCCATTGTATTAAACCCAATTATGGGGACCATCTTAGAAAACTTTATTTTTGCTGCAGAGCTATGGAGGAAATAAAAGGTCAGCTCTCAAAAGCCCAGTTGGGAGCCAGCTCTGCTTCTTTTAGATCTTCCAAACTTTCCATTAGAGTGGCAGTGATCTCAGCCATTTACCAGCATGGGCAGCTGGGGCTGTGATTAGATGAAATGCTATTAGAGGGCTGGGTTAAAATTTAGGCACAGAGGAGGAGGATGTGTGTTGGAGGGGTTGTGATCTTTCTATGCACATGGGAGGAGAGAGACCTGGAAAATCCTCAGTCTTAATATTACGCCCTCAAATGCCCCCACAGGAATTACGAATTTGCAGATGGCTTCTTTATGTATGTATTTATTTTAAAATCTTTGTTTTTACATTTTTTTAACTAAAAAATTTTTCGGCTGCACCACATGCCAGGTGGAATTTTAGTTCCCTGACCAGGATCGAACCCATGCCCCCTGCATTGGAAGCAGAGAATCTCAACCACTGGGCTGCCAGGACATTCCCACAGATGGTTTCTTAATAGTGACTGTGTATATGGGTAAGGATTCATTTTAGATGTTTGGGGCTCCCTTTCCTTAGATGGAAACTTCTCCCCTTTTTATCTTGTCTACTTCCCATTGATGGTGTGCGTGCTCAGTCATGTCCAACTCTTTGCAACCCCATGGACTATAGCCCATCAAGGCTCCTCTCTTCATGGGATTTTCCAGGCAAGAGTACTGGAGTGGGTTGCCATTTCCTTCTCCAGGGGATCTTCCTGACCCAAGGAGGGAACCTGCATCTCCTCTGTCTCCTGCATTGGCAGGTGGATTCTTTACCACTGAGCCATCTGGGAAGCCCAATTTGTGGCATCCTATCCCTTAACGGGGTTTCTCAGATGGCTCAGCAGTGTGTATTTGATCCTCAGGTCAGGAAGACCCCCTGGAGGAGGGCATGGCAACCCACTGCAGTTTTCTGCAGTCTTCTTGCCTGGAGAATCCCATGGACAGAGAAACCTGGCAGGCTATGGTCCACAGGGTCACAAAGAGTGGACACAACTGAGACGACTTAGCACATCCTTTTAATGTGCCATGGCTTCCCCAATAATTATCCTCTCCTCCTCTCTCTGGCTTCAGGGCAGAGTTGTCAGTCATTGGATTCGATCTGTCCAATTCCCTGCTGTGTTGGGAACCAGGGATGGAGTTTAAGTCCCTTTATTGGAGAAGAAAAAGAAAGGAAGATTTTGCTGTTGTCTGGCTGTAAAACAGAGTAAACACAAAACATCCAAATTTGGAAAAGTAACACTGGCCATCTTTTAGCATGTTTCCTAGTTATTCTGTTAACAGTCTCCTTTTGTTTCTGCTCCAGTTTTCTTTCCAAATGTCTTTCTCATTAGCTTAGAGCCTGCATATATTTTGTTTGAAGAAGGGATATGGGCATGTTCGAAGGACCAGGATTACTCTAACTCACAACAGTAGTAATTAGATGAAGTGATGGGGATTGGGAAGGGAGCGGAGAGAACAGTAGGCGGTAGAGGAGTCAATTTGCTTTCACAACTTGAGCCACCTGGGAACCCGTGTATTTATTTACATATATATATTCATATAAATACATGCATTCCCAGGTGGCTCGAATTTATGTATATTTATATGGACTTCCCTTGTGACTCAGCTGGTAAAGAATCCGTCTGCAATGCAAGAGACCTGGGTTCTATCCCTGGGTTGGGAAGATCCCCTGGAGAAGGGAAAGGCTACCTGCTCCAGGATTCTGGCCTTTAGAATTCCATGGACTGCATAGTCCATAGGGTCACAAAGAGTCGGACACAACTGAGCAACTTTCACATATTCATATACATCATGTCTTCTCTATCCATTCATCTGTTGATGGACATTTACATTACTTTCTTATCTTGGTTATTGTAAATAGGAAATATAATCACTAATACTGTAACCATTTTGTATGGTGACAGATGGTAACTGGACTTACTGTAGTGATTATTTCATAGTGTATAAAAATATTGTATCACTATGTTTCACATCTGAAACTAATACAATATTGTATGCTAATTGTAGCTTAGTAATAATAATAATAATAACTCCCCTTTCCGAAGAATGCAGTGAAAACTCAGCTGCCTCCAGAGGCCAGGCAGGTAACACCAGTGAAGAAAGCCTCATGGACCTGTTGAGTGCTTGCCTGCAGACAAGGGACAGCATCACTAGCCACCTTTACTGCCTAGGCAGGACCACATTGCCAGATCTTCCAGGTTTTCAAAAAGACCAGAACTCTAACTTCCTTGTTAGATCTCCTAGCTTTGTTGCTAACATTTGCTTGCTTGTTTTTCTTTAATCTTGATAACTAATTCAGAAAAAAAAATTAAGTGCTTTGCAATTTATATATATATATATATATATATTTAATTTTTATGGGAGTAGAATTGCTTTAAATGTGTGTTAGAATCAGTTATATATATATGTCTGTGCTCAGTGGCTCAGTCACGTCCAACTCTTTGTGACCTCATGGGCTATATTCCACCAGGCTCCTCTGTCTATGGGATTTTTCCAGGCAAGAGTACTGGAGTGGGTTGCCATTTCCTTCTCCAGGGGTCTTCCCAACCCAGGGATCAAACCCACATGTCCTGTGTCTCTTGCATTGGCAGATGGATTCTTTACCCACCTGGGAAGCTGATATATATGTGTGTGTACATCTGTATGTATACCTGGGATTTCTTTGGAAGGAATGATGCTAAAGCTGAAACTCCAGTACTTTGGCCACCTCATGTGAAGAGCTGACTCATTGGAAGACTCTGATGCTGGGAGAGATTGGGGGCAGGAGGAGAAGGGGACGACAGAGGATGAGATGGCTGGATGGCATCACTGACTTGATGGACGTGAGTCTGAGTGAACTCCGAAAGTTGGTGATGGACAGGGAGGCCTGGCGTGCTGCAATTCATGGGATCACAAAGAGCAGGACATGACTGAGTGACTGAACTGAACTGAACTTATATATCTATATATCAGCTGTATACATATATCCTCTCTTAGGATTTCCTTCCCATTTAGGTCACCACAGAGCACTGAGTAGAGCTTCCTGTGCTATATGCAGGTTCACATTCGTCATCTGTTTTATACAGAGTGTCAATAGTACACACATGTCAGTCCTAATCTCCCAATTCATCCCATCCCACTTTCTCTCTTGGTATCCATAGATTTGATCTTTGTGCCCATGCCTTCATTTCTGCTTTGCATAGAAGATCACCTCTACCATTTTTCTAGATTTCACTTATATTTGTTAATATATAATATTTGTCTTTCTAACTTACTACCCTCTATGACAGTCTCTAGGTCCATCCATGTCTCTACAAATGACCCAATTTTGTTCCTTTTTATGACTAATATTCCATTGTATATACACATCACATCTTCTTTATCCATTCCTCTGTTGGTGGACACTGAGGTTGCAACAATATTGTACTATAGATTTATCAGATGTTACCATTGGAGGAAGCTTGGTGAAAGGTACACAAGACTCTGCACTGTTCATGTAACTTCCAGTGAATCTATAGTGATTTCAAAATAATGGCTCAAAACAACATACTCTGCAAATAAAACTGGATTGGGCAGTTTATCCTACTCTCTCCTCCAGTTCTGAGAGGCATTCCTTCTCTAGAGTTATAACTGGAGAAGACAGTATTAAATCTGCCATGGGAGGACTTCTCATCAAATTTCTTTTCTTTTGAGACAAAAACATTTAGGGGGTCAGGGAAGTTCACTGGGTTTCCCTAGTGGCTCAGCAGTAAAGAATCTGCCCACAATGCAGGAGATGCGGGTTCCATCCCTGGGTCAGGAAGATCCCCTAGAAGAGGACCTGGCAACCCACTCCAGTATTCTTGCCTGGAGAATCCCATGGACCAAGCTGCCTGGCGGGCTACAGTGCATAGGGTCACAAAGAGTCGGACATGACTGAAGCAACTGAGCATGCCCACGTGTACTGGAGAAAGGTAGAAAACATAGTTACTGGGATTCCAACTACTCCAAAGATTTTTTTCTTTTTAATTTTATTTTTTGTTAACACCAAAACCATTTTGTATTGGGAACCCACTGCAGTATTCTTCCTGGAAAATCCCATGGATGGAGAAACCTAGTAGGCTGCAGTCCACTGGGTCGCAAAGAGTTGGACACAACAGAGTGACTTCATCTACTTACTTACTTATAGCCAATTAACAATGTTGTGATAGTTTCAGGTGTGTGTTGAGGTTTTTTTTTAAATCAAGGCTGATTGCCAAATGTGACTTTAACACTAGGGGAATGGAAGAGTTCTCACTAACCTTCTTTAGAAAATGTTTGCTCTGAAGAGGTCTGTGAAGCATTGCACAGACCCAATGAATTCACTGACTCAGGAGAGTCAGTGCACCTGAGTTTGGATTCCAGTTTGATTCCTTAGTGGCTGGAAGGTCTTGAGTAAGACTGGTCCATCTCATTCTCCATTATCTGTAAAATGGAGATGATATACTTTCTCCCTCCCAAGGCTGAGATAAAATCAGATGAATAATGCATGATGGGGATTTCCCTGGCAGTCCAATGGTTAAGACCCTGTGCTGCCAGTGTAGGGGGCAGGAGTTCAATCACTGGTCAAGGAACTGAGATCCCACATGTCATGTGGTGGGGCAAAAACCAAAAACAAACAAACAAAAAAGATGAAATAGACTAAACAGGCATTTCTCCAAAGAAGACATACAGATGGCTAACAAACACATGAAAAGATGTTCAACATCACTCATTATCAGAGAAATGCAAATCAAGACCACAATGAGGTACCATTTCACACCAGTCAGAATGGCTGCGATCCAAAAGTCTACAAGCAATAAATGCTGGAGAGGACGTGGAGAAAAGGGAACCCTCTTACACTGCTGGTGGGAATGCAAACTAGTACAGCCATTATGGAAAACAGTGTGGAGATTCCTTAAAAATTGCAAATAGAACTGCCTTATGACCCAGCAATCCCACTGCTGGGCATACACACCAAGGAAACCAGAATAGAAAGAGACACATGTACCCCAATGTTCATTGCAGTGCTGTTTATAATAGCCAGGACATGGAAGCAACCTAGATGTCCATCAGCAGATGAATGGATAAGAAAGCTGTGGTACATATACACTATGGAATACTACTCAGCCCTTAAAAAGAATAAATTTGACTCAGTTCTAATGAGATGGATGAAATTGGAACCGATTATACAGAGTGAAGTAAGCCAGAAAGAAAAACACCAATACAGTATACTGACACATATATATGGAATTTAGAAGACAGTAATGATGACCCTATATGTGAGACAACAAAGAGACACAGAGGTATAGAGTGGACTTTTGGACTCTGAGGGAGAGGGAAAGGGTGGGATGGTTTGGGAGAATGGCAATAAAACATGTATATTTTCCTGTAAGAAACGAAGTGCCAATCTATGTTCAATGTAGGATGCAGGATGCATGGGGCTGATGCACAGGATGATTCAAGTAGAGGATGTGGGGTGGGAGGTGGGAGGGGCTTTGGCATTGGGAGATTGTGTTCACCTATGGCTGATTCATGTCAATGTATGGCAAAACCAATACAGTATTGTAATTTTAAAAAATAAATAAATAAATTAATTAATTTTAAAAAAGATGAAATAAAGTCGGAGACTCAGCATCTTAAAAAAAAATGCATTGTGAAAGCATTTGATAACCTTCCTTCAAAGAAGCAAACAAACATAAATGGCACAGATTGTTTTGTTGGTACACGGCGAGATATAGTCCTTATGGTCAATTTTATGCCCTGGTAATCAACTCCCCATGTTCCCAAGCCCCTTATTTTTATTTAGTTCATGGGCACTCATTGTTCACACAAGAAAATAAAACTTCCACCCATTGCCTTGTTCTGTGACTTATATGACACACCTGGGAAAGTTTAACATTAACAAAATGCCACGCGTCATAAACCACCCACTAATGCCCCTTCATTATTCTTCTCAGACCTATCTTTATGCATTTTTCTCCCTCTTGACATTATTTTCTGTCGTTTATGGAATAACCTGAACATCAATCTTGTTTAAGGGCAGTTTCCGTCTCATACAAAAGTAGGAGTCCAGCCCAGAAGTCCAACTACTTATTTGAAGTATTTCTTGGCCTGGAGAAGCAAGAGTCATTCATATCATGGCTATCTGCCAAGATTTTGTTTTATGCAACTCGTCTTAGAAGGAAGATAACCTCCTCTCTCCTTTGTGAAGACCAGTCTGTTTCCTTTTCATTTTTGTTCACTAGGATATAAAGAAAAAATGTAAGGTCTCATATGTCTTATAGAAGCATTTTCTTGATTTCTCCAGTGTGTTCTGGGGTTGATGTTCCTTTGCTCTCCAGTGTTACCACCTGGCCTTCTTAGTTTCTCTAGCATATAAAAATACTTGTAGATAGCCACACAGAGAAGTATTTCTTTATCTCTGTGCTTTCACTGGAGCTGTCTAACTTTTCTTTACCTGGTTGACATCTGAGAATGCCTAAAGATTCAGGGACAGATGTATCTTCTCCAGAAAGACTTCCAAAAGTCCTAGAGTTGGGTTCAGTGTGGCTCAGATGGTAGACAATCAGCCTGCAATGCAGATGACCTGGCTTTGATCTCTGGGTCAGGATGATCCCCTGGAGAAGAAATGGTGACTCCAGTATTCTTGTCTGGAGAATCCCATGGAGAGAGGAGCCTGGCGGGCTACAGTCCATGAGGTCACAAAGAGTAGGACACGACGGAGAGACTTGCACTTTTGTTTCATTTTTCCCCTCATGCACATTTCTGTTCTTTTTCACCTCCTTTCCTTTTGTCTGTCTCTCTACCTATCTTTTTATCTATGTATCTTTCCCTCCATATTTCTATTTATGTTTACTTTGAAATTGCTTTCAGGAGGGAGTATTAGTTTCAGGTCAATTTGAAATCATTTTATCCTCTACCCCTTTCCTATAATGAAACTCTGGGTCTTCATTATCATTCAGGGCATAATATAAAATAATGATGCCAGGTGACTTGGATGCAAATTCTGACTCCACCATGTATCAGCTGTGTGACTTTTGGCTGGTTGCTGAACCTCTTTGGGCTACATAATATATATAGGGTATTATATAGGATAATATACTGTTCATGGGGTTCTCAAGGCAAGACTACTGAAGTGGCTTGCCATTCCCTTCTCCAGTGGACCACATTCTGTCAGCCCTCTCCACCATGACCCGCCCGTCTTGGGTTGCCCCACAGGCATGGCTTGGTTTCACTGAGTTAGACAAGGCTGTGGTCCTAGTGTGATTAGACTGACTAGTTTTCTGTGAGTATGGTTTCAGTGTGTCTGCCTTCTGATGCCCTCTTGCAACACCTACCATCTTACTTGGGTTTCTCTTACCTTGGGCATGGCGTATCTCTTCACGGCTGCTCCAGCAAAGCACAGCCGCTGTTCCTTACCTTGGATGAGGGTATCTCCTTACCACAGCCCTTCCTGACCTTCAATGTGGGATAGCGCCTCTAGGCCCTCCTGCTCCTGCGCAGCCACCGCTCCTCGGATTGCTCCTCCCGGCGCCCTGGCCTTGGGCGTGGGTGGCTCCTCCCAGCTGCTTCCCCTGACCTTGGGCTTGGGCTCGGGCTCGGGGTGGTTCCTCAGGGTCACTGCCCCTGGCCTCGAGTGTGAAGTGGCTTCTTCCAGCCGCCCCTGACCTCAGACGCGGGATGTCTCCTTCCAGCTGCCACTGACCTCGGACGCAGGGTAGCACCTCTCGGTCGCCGCCCCAACCTCAGACACAGGGTAGCTCCTCTCGGCTGTTCCTGCAAAATCACCTCACTAATATTTGCTATTATTGAGTGCACTGTACCTGCTGTCAATATTTTAAAAGTGGATATCTATTTTTCACACAATTCATCCCCTCCCGGCCAGGACCAGGCTCCCTGCCTTCATCCCTGCATAGAGTAGCCCATGTCCAACACAAATGGGAGCCCTGGGCTGGCCCCATGGCCTCAGAGTCCTGCATGAAGCTAAGAAAGCTTTGATTCAGAAAAGGCAGAGGAATCAGAGATCAAATTGCCAACATCCGCTGGATCATCGAAAAAGCAAGAGAGTTCCAGAAAAACATCTATTTCTTCTTTATTGACTATGCCAAAGCCTTTGACTGTGTGGATCACAATAAACTGTGGAAAATTCTGAAAGAGATGGGAATACCAGACCACCTAACCTGCCTCTTGAGAAATCTGTATGCAGGTCAGGAAGCAACAGTTAGAACTGGACATGGAACAACAGGCTGGTTCCAAATAGGAAAAGGAGTCCATCAAGGCTGTATATTGTCACCCTGCTTATTTAACTTATATGCAGAGTACGTCATGAGAAACACTGGACTGGAAGAAACACACACTGGAATCAACATTGCCAGGAGAAATGTCAATAACCTCAGATATGCAGATGACACCACCCTTATGGCAGAAAGTGAAGAGGAGCTAAAAGCTTCTTGATGAAAGTGAAAGAGGAGAGGGAAAAAGTTGGCTTAAAGCTCAACATTCAGAAAACTAAAATCATGGCTTCTGGTCCCATCACTTCATGGGAAATAGATGGGGAAACAGTGGAAACAGTGTCAGACTTTATTTTGGGGGGCTCCAAAATCACTGCAGATGGTGACTGCAGCCATGAAATTAGAAGACACTTACTCCTTGGAAGAAAACTTATGACCAACCTAGATAGTATATTCAAAAGCAGAGACATTACTTTGCCGACTAAAGTCTAGTCAAGGCTATGGTTTTTCCAGTGGTTATGTATGGATGTGAGAGTTGGACTGTGAAGAAGGCTGAGCGCCGAAGAATTGATGCCTTTGAACTGTGGTGTTGGAGAAGACTCTTGAGAGTCCCTTGGACTTCAAGGAGATCCAACCAGTCCTTCTGAAGGAGATCAACCCTGGGATTTCTTTGGAAGGAATGGTGCTAAAGTTGAAACTCCAGTACTTTGGCCACCTCATGCGAAGAGTTGACTCATTGGAAAAGACTGTGATGCTGGGAGGGATTGGGGGCAGGAGGAGAAGGGGATGACTGAGGATGTGATGGCTGGATGGCATCACGGACTCAACGGACGTGAGTCTGAGTGAACTCCGGGAGATGGTGATGAACAGGGAGAGGGAGGCCTGGCGTGCTGCGATTCATGGGGTGGCAAAGAGTCGGACATGACTGAGCAACTGAACTGACTGAACTGATAGGATAATATTGTATATCCAGAAGGATAAAGTGGCTTCCCTGGTAGCTTAGCTGGTAAAGAATCCACCTGCAATTCAAGAGACTTCGGTTCCAGTCCTGGATCAAAAGATCCCCTGGAGAAGGGATAGGCTACCCATTCCAGTATTCTTGGGCTTCCCTGGCAGCTCATCTGGTAAAGAATCTGCCTGCAATGTGGGAGACATGGGTTCGATCCCTGGGTTGGGAAGATATGAAGGATAATAATCTTACCTCCTGAACAAGTAATGATTTAGCGAGTACAAAAAAGACATATAGAATATTGCCTGGCACGTAGCAAGTACTCATTGTAAGTATTATTATTGCCTATATAAACTAGAGTGCAGGTTTACTCATATATTTACAATATTCTTGGGCACCTACTATACGCTTGACACTGGAGGCAAATATGGAAGAACTAATTTGATCTTTGTCTGCAAGTCACTCATAGTCTATAAAAACCAAAAATCTAATTTGGTGTTACAAGTTCAGTGAGGCACATAAAACCACAATGAAATATTACCTTCCACCTGAAAGGATAGCTACAATCAAAAAGACAAGTGATAAATGTTAGTGTGAATGTGGAGAAAAAGGAAAACTTGTGCACTGTTGGTGGGAATGTAAGTTGGCACAGCCACTGTGGAAAATGGTATGGAAGACCCTCAGAAAATTAAACAGCCATGAGACTTTCCTGGCAGTCCAGTGGTTAAGACTCTGTGCTTCAGGAAGCACAGGCTCAAGGCTATCTACCCTCCTTTTTTTCTCTTCCAGTTTTATTGGGATGTTATTGACATGCAGCACTGTATAAGTTTAAGATGTACAGAATAATGATTTGACTCACATACATCAGGAAGTGATGACCACAATAAATTCAGTGAACACCCATCATCTCATACAGATGCAGTATTTAAAAAACAGGAAAAATTTCCCATGTGATGAGAACTCTTAGGATTTACTCTCATAACAATTTCATATATAACTTAGAGCAGTGTTAGTTATATTTATCATGTTGTACATTACATCCCTAATACTTACTTATCTTATAACTAGACGTCTGTACCTTGACTACCTTCATCCAGTTCCCCTTCCCCTCACCTCCTACCTCTGAAAACCTTATCTGATCACTTTTTCTATGAATTTATTTGTTTGATTTTGAAGCATAACTGACCTACAACATTATGTTAGTTCCTGGAAGGGTAATGACACTTAAACGAGGAAGCAGTGTTTCCAAGGTGGGTTTGGAAGATCACCTGTTCACAGGAGCCTCTGGCTCGGCAGAAATAACCATCATTGACTTTACTCTTTGAGGTCTTTTGAAAGTCAGTGAGAAGTGAGTTTTCCTGCTCGTGGCGGAGAATTTTCTTTGGAGTGGGTTTCCTGGAAGCAAGTTTGGAAGTATCCTATTGAGAACTTTGCACACATACTCTGGCCTTTGATTTTGGTGCAAAAGGCCAGATTTCCTGGAGATGGGAGGGTAATTTTAAACAGCCTTCAAATGGCCGTTATGGAGTCTGCCCTAAATGTTAGGTTGGCCCCCATCATTATGCCTCTCGCCGTGCACTCCACTGTAATTATCAGCCCTCTTGCAGCTCCCAACCTCACAAAGGGCCCCTTTGAAGATGCCCAAGGCACAGACTGGGTCTGTCAACTTCTTGCTTTCCCACGCCCATGATGAAATGAGAGGTGGACAGAATGGACTCTTCAGAAGGAGGTTAGATAACCAGAGGCCATCTATGACCCTGCTCCAAGGCAGCCCACAAATGTCTCTTGTCTGTCTTCCCTACTCATGACTCCTTGATGGCTCCAGCTGTTGAACAAAAGTCACTTCTGAGGTTGCCTATTGAGACTGTCTCAGTATCACAGAACAGGAGAAAAGAAAGAAACCAGCATCATCCTTCAGCGTGGTCACTGGAGCTTCTAGTAGGAGAGCCTTTCAGAGCTTTTCCAGATGGTACTTCATGTTTAACAAACTGGTGGTTAAGTCGGTAAAGAATCTGCCTGCAATGCAGGAGACCAACTGCAGCGTAGGAGACCCGGGTTCAAGCCCTGGGTTGAGAAGACTCCCTGGAGAAGGAATTGGCAAACCACTCCATAATGGGGTGGAAACCCCTTGGACAGGGGAGCCTAGTGGGCTGCAGTCCATGGAGTCACAAGAATCGGACATGATTTAGCAACTAAACACCACTACCTCATGGTGCTTAAGGCTGATGAGTGTGAAATTCATTGGCACCCATCATGGACCCAGATGATAGAAATGTAAGTCTATCTGTTATGGAAAGCTGTTTGATGCCTATGTATCAAGAGTTTGGAGAGTATGTATGGTTTGGGAGAATTCCTCGTGGTCCAGTGGTTAGGACTCTGAGCTTTCACTGCTGAGGGTCTGGGTTCAATCCCGGGTCAGGGAATGGAGATCACATAAGAGCCATGCAGTGCAGCCAAAAATGAAAAGGATATGAACTATTTCAACCAGTACTTCCACTTCCATTCTAATCAGCCTGAAATCCAGACAACATTATTAAAAAAGGCATTCATTACAATGAAACATTGGAAGCAAACTCAGTCAATATGTAGAATTGGTAGGTGTTTTTGGTGAATTCCTCAATGGAATATTGAAGTCATGTAAAATTAAGTTTACAAAGAATTTATAATTCACCTGGGAAAATGCTTCTGTCCTAATGATTCATTTAAAAAAGAACCAGCATATAAAATTGAATATATAGCATGATCTCAAGTTAAATTTTTTTAAAAATGTAAAGACAGCAAGGAATTAACCACAATGTTCAAGGTGGTTACTTCTGAGCTATAAGATGATGGGTGATTTTGATTATTCTTTTTGAAATTTTTGTCATTGTGTGAATTTCCTGCAAGCATATATTTATTTTATGCATTAAAAATACATACTTTAAAAATTTAATCTTTGGTGATTAACAAAAGGCAGAAGAGTGATTTCCTGAGGGTGGAGTAGGTAGAGAGGGAGCTATTGATTGGAAAGGGACATGAGGGAAATTTCTAGAATGATGGAAATGTTCCATATCTTGATCTGGTGGTTATATGGGTGTATAGGCTTGTGTTTGCTTTGTCACTCAGTCGTGTCTGACTCTTTTTGACCCCATGGACTGTAGCCTGCCAGGTGTATACAGAGGCACAAATTCATTGGGCTGTACCATCAATAGGGTAAAGTAAGAGAAGACTTTGAGAATCTCTTAGACTACAAGGGATAAAACCAGTCAATTCTAAAGGAAACCAACACTGAATATTCATTGGAAGTACTGATGTTGAAGCTGAAACTCCAATACTTTGGCCACCTGATGTGAAGAACCAGCTCACTGGAAAATACCCTGAAGCTGGGAAAGATTGAGGGCAAAAAAAGAAGAGGGTGACAGAGGATGAGATGGTTGGATGGCATCACTGACTCAATGGACATGAGTTTGAGCAAACTATGGGAGATGGTGAAGGACGGGGAAGCCTGGTGTGCTGCAGTCCATGGGGCTGTGAAGAGTCGGACATGACTTAGCAACTGAACAACAACAAATCAATGTGTGTGTTCTCTGCTGTATGGAATTTTCACCTCAATTTAAAAACATTGCATGTTGACCCTTGCATCTCGTTATGTGCAGTCCCCAAATGTCTTTCTCCCATGATATTTTTGGCCAGCCCTGATTTCCATGTTCCCATCACTCCTGTTGAGTTGCTCTCACCCCCATGCCCTACTCCCATATTCTGGGAAGAACTACATTATACTCTTTCCTAACAAAGCTAGTTCTCCAAAGACAATTACTTTTAACCCATATTCCACCCCTTACTTGCTGAGAGGCCTCAGGTAAGTAATTTATCCTTTAGTTCTTTCATCTTCAGGGTTAAGGGCAGGGAGGTAGTGCCTCATGGAGTTATATTGTGTAGATTAGGAAATACATATACAGGAACTTTCCTGGCCATCCAATGGTTAAGACTCCATGCTTCCACTGCAGGGGGCACAGGTTCGATACCTGGTTGTGGAACTAATAATCCACATGCCATGTGGTATGGAAAAAAAAAAGGTAAATACACATAAAAGTGCTTCCCCACAGGGTCTAAGACAAGCAAGTAAGAAGTAGAAGTGAATAATATTCTTCATCTTGAATCTTACCCATATCCTCCCTAACCTTGCCCATTCTTCAAAACGCATCTATCTTTCTAGAAGCTACTCATGACCACTCCAGCTTTCCTGGATCTCCTAATTTTTGTTGTTCATCTTAGCCCTTAACCACATACTGCCCTAGAGAACATGCTTCACTTTCATGGCAAAGAGAGATGAGATTTATTGGTGACCTTACTATATGCCAGACACAGTTGCAAACTTCGTTTACACTATCTCTAGTCATTCTAAAATAATTCTCTGAGGTGGGAGTTATTATCACCATTTTATAGGTGGGTAAACTGAGACCCAGAGGAACTATGTAATTTGTTTAAAGTCACCCAGCTAGATTTGAACCCAGCTTGGCTTGAGATGAAAATCTGTGCTGCTTCTTCTTTAATGTGTACTAGTTGTTGAACATTTCTTGAAGATCTGATATTAGCTGCAGCAAAAGACATGGAATTCATTAATTAATTCATGTATGCATGCATGCATTCTTGCATTCAGTCAACAAATGTCTGTGAAGCATCTAACAGATGTTATCAAGATCCCCTCTTCAGTTCAGTTCAGTTCAGTTGCTCAGTTGTGTCTGACTTTGCAACACCATGAATTGCAGCACGCCAGGCCTCCCTGTCCATCACCAACTCCTGGAGTTCACTCAGACTCGTGTCCATTGAGTCCATGATGCCATCCAGCCATCTCATCCTCTCTCGTCCCCTTCTCCTCCTGTCCCCAATCCCTCCCAGCATCAGAATCTTTTCCAATGAATCAACTCTTCACATGAGGTGGCCAAAGTATTGGAGTTTCAGCTTTAGCATCATTTCTTCCAAAGAAATCCCAGGGCTGATCTCTGTCAGAATGGATTGGTTGGATCTCCTTGCAGTCTAAGGGACTCTCAAGAGTCTTCTCCAGCACCACAGTTCAAAAGCATCAATTCTTCAGTGCTCAGCTTTCTTCACAATCCAACTCATATCCATACATGACTACAGGAAAAACCATAGCCTTGACTAGATGGACCTTAGTCGGCAAAGTAATGTCTCTGCTTTTGAATATGCTATCTAAGTTGGTCATAACTTTTCTTCCAAGGAGTAAGCGTCTCTTAATTTCATGACTGCAATCACCATCTGCAGTGATTTTGGAGCCCCCAAAATAAAGTCTGACGTTGTTTCCTCTGTTTCCCCATCTATTTCCCATGAAGTGATGGGACCAGATGCCATGATCTTTGTTTTCTGAATGTTGAGCTCTAAGCCAACTTTTTCACTCTCCACTTTCACTTTCATCAAGAGGCTTTTTAGCTCCTCTTCACTTTCTGCCATAAGGGTGGTGTCATCTGCATATCTGAGGTTATTGATAACAGATGCTACCAGGATCCCCTCTTAGGTCTTCTCACTATGGTATACACAACACAACTCTTAGTGCTGTCATCTACAAGTCTTTACTTAAACATTTCCTCTGGCCACCAGAGCCCACTCTGCCCAGGAACTTGGCAGGATGACAGAGATGAAGACTTCTCATTCCCTGAAAGAGCCCTCAATGACTGATGGGAGCTAATATGTAATTACCCCAGCTCCACCACCCCTGAGGTATGACAACTCTGAATGTGTGTCTACACTGGCTCCTAGAGTCCCAAGGAGCATACTGCAGTTACCCCAGTGGTAACTCACTCTTACATACCTGCTATAGACTGAAAGTTTGTATCACCTCAAATTCATGTTAAAACTTAATATCCAATGTGATGGTGTTGAGGACTTTAGGAAGGGATTAGGTCATGTGGGTGGAGGCTTTATGAATGAGATGAGTGTTCTTATACCAGAGACCTCCAGAAAGCTCACTTCCCCTGCTTCCACGAAAAGACACAAGGAGTATTTGTCCATCTGGAACCTGGAAGAGAGCTCCTGCTCAACCCCTGACCCTCCTGGCACCCTTATCTCAGACCTCCAGGCTCCAGAACATTCAGAAATAAATTTCTGAGATACATAATCCACTCAGAATGGTACCTTGTATCACAGACTTTTATTGACTGTCTTCCTTTCCTTGTCTCCTGACTGCATTTTCCTCACCTCCCAAATAAACCACTTGCAGGACTTCCCTGGTGGTCTAGAGGTTAAGAATCCACCTGCCAATGCAGGGGACATGGACTTGATCCCTGATCCTGTAAGATTTCACATAGTAAGCTACTAAGCTCATCTGTCACAACCACTGAAGCCTGTGTGCCTAGAGCCCAAGCTCCACAACAAAAAGAAGCCACCGCAATGAGAAACCCACACACTGGCAATTAAAGAGGAGCCCCCACTTGCTACAATTAGAGAAAGCCTGTGTGCAGCAATAAAGACCCAGCATAGCCAAAAATAAATAAATAAAACCACTCGACTCCTTGCCTTAGCATCTGCTGTGGGAGGAAACCAAGCAAAGATGAGCAGAGACATCTATCAGGTACCTGGCTTTATGCAGATTGCACCCTAGATGGTGCAGCCATAAAAACAAACAGTAAATAAAAGATATTTATAGATGGTGAAAATTACTGAGCAAGAACCAAGAGGATATGATGGAGAAAAACTGGAATGGAGGAACTCTTTCAGAGGTAATCATGCTCAGACAGGCAGGCTTCCCTGGTGGCTCAGCTGGTAAAGAATCTGTCTGCAATGCAGGAAACCCAGGTTCGATCCCTGGGTCAGGAAGATCCCTTGGAGAAGGGAATGGCAACCCACTCCAGTATTCTTGCCTGGGAAATCCCAAGGACAGAGGAGACTGGTGGGCTACAGTCTATGGGATCACAAAGAGTCAGACATGACCGAGCAGTTAACACACACACACACACACACACCTGCTCAGACAGGATCTCCAGGGAAAGCAACCTTCACATGAGACCTGGAGAACAAAAAAACCAGCCACACAGAGGCAAGAGTGAGAGAAGTTAGCAAAGTGGGGCCACCAGGGACAAAGATCCCTAGGTGGGAATGTGTTGCATATTTGTGAACTCAAAGGACAACAGTGGGGCTGTAATAAGAGTGACTAAAGAATATGGAGATACTGGCAGGTGACAGAGACTTTTTGGGACTAAGACCACATCAAGAAGTTTGGAACCAGGCTCAGTGGAGGCTGGATGCTCAGTGGTAAAGAATCCACCTGCCAATGCAAGAGACACAGCTTCGATCCCTTATCTGGGAGGATCCCACATGCCACAGAGCAACTCAGCTCATGCACTACAACTACTGAGCCTGTGTTTCAGAGCCAGGGAACTGAAATTACTGAAGCCCAGACGCCCTAGATCCCATGCTCTGAAACAAGAGAAACCACCTCAAAGAGAAGCCCATGGACTGCAACTAGAGAGCAGCCCCTGCTCGTCGCCACTAGAGAAAAGCCTGTACAACAGTGAAGACCCAGAGCCAAAATATTTGTAATAAATAAAATTATATATATATGAAAGGAACTCTGGAACCATGGGAAGCCACTGACGTTGTTTAAAGAAGGCCTTTGAAGTTGACCTCAACGTGGTGGAGGTTACTATCTCCATCTTTGGATGTAAATTCATTCACCTGGCTTCAGGCAGAGGGAGAGAAGGAGAAGGGTGCCAGAGGGCTGCTTCTGCAAAGAAATATGTCAGGAGAAGCTGAAGGGACCTTTTGTTTCATCAGGCTAGCTCTCCTTGATCCCCCAACACCTCTAATTCTGCATGTCACTGGGAAATAGGTATATTGCAGCTCTGCGACAGCCTTCTCCAGTGTCTATGGCAACCTGGGGCTGGGGCCATTTTTCCTTCCTCAGAAGAATGGGCTGGCTTCCTGAGGATAAGTAGAGCCCCATTGTTGCTCTCAGCTTTACAGAGGTAGTGTGCACAGGAGTAATAAAGCTCCGGCCGAATCCTGCTAACAATCTTATGTGAAATAGCATGAATTAAAGAAAGTCTTTCTCTCAAGTTTAATTATAGATGCTTCAGAAGGAGAAAGCAAGAAAGAGCCTCAAACTGGGGCCTTACTTCACATACCAGCCATTATTTCTGATGTTCCTGTGTGTGTGTGGCTGGGATCTATTGCCTAATGACTACAAAAAGAGCTGGCTTCCAGGTCTGTGAATTAGAAGCACTTAGCTGTGTTCCTGAGAGGAACAAAAGGGCTAAACAAAGCAGGTGGGTGGAGAAAGGAGTATTATTTAACAACAAAATTCTCTTAACTTACAGATCAGGTGGGTGTGCAGTTCTTTCTCCTCTTCCTAACCTAGGGACAAGGTTATCTTTCCAAAAGAAGGCAGATCACATTCAAAAATATAAAAACCTTCGGTGACTTCTGGTAGACGGGTACAGTAGAAACCCTCAGCACTTCAGCACAACCTTTCAACCTCAGCATTCACGATTCATCTTTTACTTTGCCTAATGATTACTGCCAGTTCCTCCAAAGTGTCAAGCCCTAATCAAGCCTCTGGGCTTTCTAGTAGAATGCATGCTCCAATAAAACATTTTAAAAATGCATAATAGACATTTGTAATGGATCCAAGATTAATACATGTATTCATAGAATAATTTCTGATTTTCTTGGGCAAGAAAAAAGCCTGTGCTTGAAAGATTTCAATAAATTATCAGATTCATTTTTGCAATCCCATAAAAAAAAAAAGTTTGGCTCAGGAATCTCCTCCATCACAAAGCTGTCTAAGCCTTCCCAAGTAAGATGGTTTTTTTCACCCTTGCAAGTGGGAACACCCCAACTCCCACATAGCAGAGTTTGGGACTGGGGTAGATGGATTGTAATAATGACCCCAGTAAATGACCTGCCTATATCCACACACTTTGCTTGTCATTCTGTAGTTCCCTGGCTCAGATGTGTGACTTGTTTTGGAAGATGAGATTTAGAAATGGAGTATTTCCTGCCGTATCAATAAATAAGGATGTCACTTAGTCATCAGCAATTTCAGCCTCTGGGGCACTCAGGAAGAAGAATACTTTCGGGGATCCTGCAGCCAATCCCTCCCTGAGGAACTCAAGATACATTAAAAAAAAAAAAAAAGAACAAAAACAGACCACAAGATACTAGTCCCAGGATAGTTGAGGTGCATATGAAAGGAATCTTTTCAGTGAACCCAGACTCTTGCATCTTCCCATACACCTAAAAAGAGATAAATTATTTTTAGGGGATATCTAGTTTTCTTTAATTTATAATAATCTCTTGATGTTCAGGCTACCTGCCCTTTGTTGTAAAATTTCTGTATAACCTGGCTCATCCTCTTACCTCCTCTGAGCAGTTCTCTCAGGACTACTTGAAATGCTGTCTCCTGGGCTTGAAGTCCTAAGAACTTCTGCCAAATAAAACATAACTCTCAACTTTCAGGTTGTGACTGTTTTTTAAGTCGACAAGATTACAGCAAAGTTCATGCCACTAGAGGCTTGGAAGAAAGTGTGAGTATCTTCTTGTTCTCATATACAGCTCTGTTTCTGTCTCTCTTTAGTCACTAAGTCGTGTCCGACTCTTGCGACCCTGTCAGGCCATGGGGATTCTCCAGGCAAGAATACTGGAGTTTACTCACTCTCAGATCCCTGCTGTCACCATGAAAATAAGCCTGGGCTACCCTGTTGGAGGATGAGAGGCACACGGAGCAGAAAGGCACACAAAGCCATCCTAGACCAGCCAGCCCCTGGCCAACTCTCCAGTTGCCTGAAGATGCATTAAAGATCCTGCCCACTCCCCACCCCAAAACTGGCAAAACTAACTAGATTCCCCATAGATTTGTAAACAGTAATATCACATTGGCCAAAAAGTTCATTCCAGTTTTTCCATGCCATCTTATGGAAGAACTCAAATAAACTTCTTGATCAACCCAATAAATGGTTGTGTTCATGCTTATAAGTCATGTCTGACTCTTTGCATGGACCATAGCCTACCAGGCTCCTCTGTCCATGGGATTTTCCAGGCAAGAATACTGGAGTGGGTTGTTATGCCCTCCTCTGGGGATCTTCCTGACCCAGGGATTAAACTTGAGTTTCCTCCATCTCCTGCATTGGCAGGCAGATTCTTTACAGTTGAGCCACCAGGAAAACCCCAACAAGTGTTTAAGCCACTACATTTTAAGGTAGTGCATTTTATGCCAGTTGCTACATAACACAAGGGCTTACGAAAGGGAAAGTTTTGGTCTGATTGGTCGTCCAGCTTTGTGAAAAACCAAAGCTTACCTCAGTCTCATCAACAGAAAAGAGGCAAGAAAAAGAGGAGCCCACTGACTTTAGCATAATAACTCTTTCCAATAGAGAAGGTTTGCCCAGTTTATGTTATAATCCCCTATTTCATAAAGATCTCCACTCTTCAAGGGGTACTAGTGAGGTAATGAGATGATGTCTGTTCCATTTGATCCTTGAGAGAATCAAAAGTCGTCTTTTGTCTTCTTTGGACTTGTAAGAAACTAAGAGGAAAAGGGAACGGCTCCCCTGCAGGACATACTTGACCAACCATGCATAGCTGTAAAAGGTTGACGTTTTCAGAACCACTGCACACCCTCTTTCACTGGGTTTGCTTGCTTGCTTTTGGAATTGAAGGAGAAACTATATCAATTAAACCTCTAAAGAGAGAATGGAGGGGAGAGATTCAGGCAGAAGGAAAACAGACTAGGAGAGGCTGGCAGAATCTGAGAGGGGTAACTGAATAGCACCCTATGGGGTCTTCCCAGGCCAAACCATCTCCCTTGTCCTCTGCTCCTCTCTGAAGTACCTACATAACAGTATTTAATGCACATTTCCTGAGTTGTTTTGCAGTTGTAAAGTTCCTCCCCCTCTTCAACAAATGAAACACGTTTAACTGTTTGACAAGCATGAGCACAGAGCCCCAGGCCTCCTGGAGCCCAGGGATTGATAATGTTAACCCTGTGACATCACCTGCTACCTCACCATCAGCCAATCAGAGGCTTGTGCACAAGCTGATCACAGACCCTGCCCTCCTCACTTGGCTTTTAAAAATGCTTTGCTGAAACCCTTCTGGGAACTCAGGGATTTTTTAGGGAATGTGCAACCTGTCTTTGGCATGGCCCTGCAATAAGCTGTTCTGTTTCAAATTATCATTTCAGTCTGTTTGGCCTCACTGGGCGTTGAGCACCTGAACCTGCATTAATCGAGGTATCTTTGGAAGGGATTTTGTCTTCACTGACAAAAAATTCATTTTCCCATCCAGACTCACACTCATGCATCCTCTAAATCAAAATATGCATAGAAACGAATGAAAATGAAAACACAACAACCCAAAACCTATGGGACACTGTAAAAGCAGTGCTAAGGGGAAGGTTCATAGCAGTACAGGCTTACCTCAGAAACAAGAAAAAAGTCAAACAAATAACCTAACTCTACACCTAAAGCAATTTGAAAAAGAATAAATGAAGAACCCCAGGGTTAGTACAAGGAAATAAATCTTTAAAATTAGGGCAGAAATAAATGCAAAAGAAACAAAAGAGACCGTAGCAAAAATCAACAAAGCCAAAAGCTGGTTCTTTGAGAAGATAAATAAAATTGAGAAACCATTAGCCAGACTCGTCAAGAAAAAAAGAGAGAAAAAATCAAATCAACAAAATTAGAAATGAAAATGGAGAGATCCCAACAGACAACACAGAAATACAAAGGATCATGAGAGACTATTATCAGCAACTATATGCAAATAAAATGGACAACTTGGGAGAAATGGACAAATTCTTAGAAAAGTACACTTTTCCAAAACTGAACCAGGAAGAAATAGAAAATCTTAACAGACCCATCACAAGCATGGAAATTGAAAATGTAATCCTTAACCTTCCAACAAACAAAAGCCCACGACCAGACAGCTTCACAGCTGAATTCTACCAAAAATTTAGAGAAGAGCTAACACCTATCATACTCAAACTCTTCTAGAAAATTGCAGAGGAAGGTAAACTTCCAAACTCATTCTATGAGGCCACCATCACCCTAATACCAAAACTGACAAAGATGCCACATAAAAAGAAAACTACAGGCTAATATCACTGATGAACATAGAAGCAAAAATCCTTAACAAAATTCTAGCAAACAGAATCCAACAACATAGTAAAAAGATCATACATCATGACCAAGTGGACTTTATCCCAGGGATGCAAGGATTCTTCAATACCTGCAAATCAATCAAACTAATACACCAAATTAACAACTTGAAAGAAAAAAATCATATGATTATCTCAATAGATGCAGAGAAAGCCTTTGACAAAATTCAACATCCATTTATGATAAAAACCCTCCAGAAAGCAGGAATAGAAGGAACATACCTCAACATAATAAAAGCTACATATGACAAACCCACAGCAAACATTATCCTCAGTGGTGAAAAATTGAAAGCATTTCCCTAAAGTCAAGAACAAGACAAGGGTGCCCACTCTCATCACAACTATTCAACATAGTTGGAAGTTTTGGCCACAGCAATCAGAGCAGCAAAAGAAATAAAAGGAATCCAGATTGGAAAAGAAGAAGTAAAACTCTCACCGTTTGCAGATGACATGATCTTCTACATAGAAAACCCTAAAACTCCATCAGAAAATTACTAGAGCTAATCAATGAATATAGTAAAGCTGCAAGATATAAAATTAACACACAGAAATCCCTTGCATTCCTGTACGCTAGCAATGAGAAAATAGAAAGAGAAATTAAGGAAACAATTCCATTCACCGTTGCAATGAAAAGAATAAAATACTTAGGAATATATCTACCTAAATAAACTAAAGACCTATATATAGAAAACTATAAAACACTGGTGAAAGACATCAAAGAGGACACTAATAGATGGAGAAATATACCATGTTAATGGATTGGAAGAATCAATATAGTGAAAATGAGTATACTACCCAAAGCAATCTACAGATTCAATGCAATCCCTATCAAGCTACCAACAGTATTTTTCAGAGAACTAGAATAAATAATTTCACAATTTGTATGGAAATACAAAAAAACCTCGAATAGCCAAAGCAATCTTGAGAAAGAAGAATGGAACTGGAGGAATCAACCTGCTTGAATTCAGGCTCTACTACAAAGCCACAGTCATCAAGACAGTATGGTACTGGCAAAAAGATAGAAATATAGATCAATGGAACAAAATAGAAAGCCCAGAGATAAATCCATGCACCTATGGACACCTTATCTTTGACAAAAGAGGAAAGAATACACAATGGAGAAAAGACAATCTCTTTAACAAGTGGTGTTGGGAAAACTGGTCAACCATTTGTAAAAGAATGAACCTAGAACACTTTCTAACATCATACACAAAAATAAACTCAAAATGGATTAAAGATCTAAATGTAAGACCAGAAACTATTAAACTCCTAGAGGAAAACATAGGTAAAACACTCTCCGACATAAACCACAGCAGGATCCTCTATGACCCACCTCCCAGAATATTAGAAATAAAAGCAAAAATAAACAAATGAGACCTAATTAAAATTAAAAGCTTCTGTGCAACAAATGAAACTATAAGAATGATGAAAAGACCGCCTTCAGAATGGGAGAAAATAATAGCAAATGAAGCAACTGAGAAAGAATTAATCTCAAAAATATACAAGCAACTCCTGCAGCTCAATTCCAGAAAAATAAATGACCCAGTCAAAAAGTGGGCCAAAGAACTAAACAGACATTTCTCCAAAGAAAACATACAGATGGCTAACAAACACATGAAAAGATGCTCAACATCACTCATTATCAGAGAAATGCAAATCAAAACCACAATGAGGTACCATTTAACACCAGTCAGAATGGCTGCGATCTAAAAGTCTACAAGCAAAAAGTGCTGGAGAGAGTGTGGAGCAAAGGGAGCCCTCTTACACTGTTGCTGGGAATGCAAACTAGTACAGCCACTATAGAGGACAGTGTGGAGATTCCTTAAAAAACTGGAAATAGAACTGCCTTATGACCCAGCAATCCCACTGCTGGCATACACACTGAGGAAACCAGAATTGAAAGAGACACGTGTACCCCAATGTTAATTGCAGCACTGTTTATAATAGCCAGGACATGGAAGCAACCTAGATATCCATCAGCAGATGAATTGCTAAGAAAGGTGTGGTACATATACACAATGGAATATTACTCACCCTTAAAAAGAATACATTTGAATCAGTTCTAATGGGGTGGATGAAACTGGAGCCTATTATACAGAGTGAAGTAAGCCAGCAAGAAAAACACCAATACAGTACGCTAATGCATATATATGGAATTTAGAAAGATGGTAACGATAACCCTGTATGCGAGACAGCATAGGAGACACAGATGTATAGAACAGTCTCTTGGACTCTGTGGGAGAGGGTGAGGGCAGGATGATATATGAGAATGACATTGAAACATGTAAATTATCATATGTGAAATGAATCACCAGTCCAGGTTCAAAGCATGATACAGGGTGCTCGGGGCTGGTGCACTGGGATGACCCAGAGGAATGGGATGGGGAGGGAGGTGGGAGGGGGGTTCAGGATGGGGAACACATGTACACCCGTGGCAGATTCATATCAATGTATGGCAAAACCAATACACTATTGTAAAGTAAAGTAAATAAATAAATAAAACTAAAAATAAATAAGTAGGGCATTGTATTATACCTTGACTATTTTGGTCTTCTGAGAAAAGTTTTTTTTTTTTTAATAAAAATTCAGTGATCTGAAAAAAATAAAGTATTAAATATCATCATAGAAAATGTCAGATGATTGATCCCTGCATGCCAGGCATTTTACAAACTCAGTTAACTCTCCCAGTAGCTCTAGATGTGGGTTGTTATCCTCGTTTCAGAGGAAGAAGTAAAGTATCAGATTTACCCAAAGTCACACAGGTGGTAAGGGATGGCATTGGGATTCAGATCCAGGCAGACTTGCTCCGATGCCTGTGTGTATGCACAGTCTTGAGGAAAGAAGCCGCACTGCACCTTGTAACCCAAGATGTAGTATTAGACCTTGGATGTGGATCAGTAGGGATGATCAGAAGGAAGGAGAGGTGCTTCTTCTGTACCCTACTTTGGACCTTCTTCCAATTTGGGGCTGCTACACCCATGGATATTTTGTTTGTTAAATTTATTTTATTGATGTATAGTTGATTAACAACATTGTGTTACTTTCTCCTGTACAGAAAAGTGATTCAGATATACATATACATACATACATACATACATATATATATATATATTCTTTTCCATTATGATTTATCACTGGATACTGAATATAGTTCCCTGTGCAATACAGTAGGACCTTGTGTTTTATCCATTTTATATACAATGGTTTCCATCTGCTAACCCCTAACTTGCAGTCCACTCATCTCCCATCCTCCCAGCCCCTTGGCAACCAGTCTGTTCTCTATGTCAGTTTCTGTTTTGTAGTTAAATTCATTTGTGTCCAATTTTAGATTCCGCATACAAGTGATACCCTATGCTATTTGTCTTTCCCTCTCTGACTTACTTCACTTAGTGTAATAATCTCTAGGTTTATCCATGTTGCTGCAAATGGGAATATTTCATTCTTTTCTTATGGCTGAGTAGTTTTCCATTGTATACATGTACCACATCTTCTTTATCCATTCATCTGTCAGTGGGCATTTAGATTGTTTCCATGTGTTGGCTATTGTGAACAGTGCAGCTATGAACACAGGACTGCGTGTATCTTTTTGAATTACAGTTATGTCTGTATAATGCCTAGGAGTGAGGTTGCTGGATCATATGGCTACTCTATTTTTAGTTTTGTGAGGAAACTCAATGCCGTTTTCTATAGTGACTGCACCAGTTAACATTCCCATCAACAGCATCTGTTGTTTGTGGATGTTTTAGTGATGGCCATTCTGACTGGTGTGAGGTGATACCTCATTGTATCTGTAGTTCTGATCTGCATTTCTCCAGCAATTGGGGATGCTGAGCATCTTTTCATGTGCCTGTTATCATCTGTATTAGTCCCATGTTATTCTGTCCCTGGTCACTATAATATGTACTTCCAGGCACATGGCTCTCTTTATTACTAAGGCATTTGCATGAAGGAAAGGAGTCTAAGAACCAGGCAATTTGGAATTTTGCCTATTTTTTTTCACCCTAAGTAGGACACTCCCCTCCACTTGGTTGAATTCCAGGTATGTTCTTGGCCCACATCACTGTTACTATCAGAGATATAACCAACCACCTCTTTTTTATCTTATTGCCCGAGTTGTATTCTAACTCTACTATTTTAATCCATTCAGTTTCTATACAGAACATCTCCAAATGCATATTACCACATAATTATACCTTTATAAACCATTTATTTAAGTTCATTTTATATACATAATTTAGTACATAATCCTCTTCAAAACAAAAGTTTCCCCTTCTAGTCATCCTCCTCCACCCTATCTGTCTGAATTTCTTATCTGCCAGTAAATATGAGAAGTCCATCTCTGCACTGACCCCAGGTCATTCTCTGCCAATTTATACACCCCCATAAGGATGGATCTCTCATTTCCTACACAGAGCAAAGTCAAAGTCCATTTTGTCCCTTGTTGGACTGATTTCAAGAGCAGCTTCAGTGTTTTGCATTCACCACAGATTTATGTGAAAATCAATACAACAGAGTCAAAAGAAAGTGACACAAACTTGCACCTGGTGACTGAGAACAGTGAGGAGCGCTGCTCACTGTCATTGCCAACAGCCTGTGTTTAGGGAAGCATTTGCCCAACCCCAGCTGAATTGTAATAAATGTGTGGAAATTGATAATTATGTTCATGCAACCCTTGGAAAAATGCCTTCATGTGTTAAGATGTGAAAACATATAGCTAAGTGCCCGATTCTTTATTAACTCAGAGTGAAGTTTTTCCAGTTAAAGGCAGCAGTCTTACATCTACAATTACCCCTTCAGCTCTTAAGTGGATCTAAATGGACAAATGCAAAACAGTCTCCTATTCCCTCAACATGATGCTTCACTCTCCTTCTGGGGAAAAAAAAAAAAAGAAGAAGAGTTGACTTCGAGCTAGACACTCTGTTGGTGTCTATGGGTTTCTCTGGTTTAAACTGGAGAAACCTAAGCCCTGTAGCTGGAAAGTTCAGAGATCCTTCTTATGGCTTGGGACTGGAAAAAATTCATTTAATTAATGAATAACGAGTGTCCACCTTGTGCTAGGCACTATTCTGGGAACTGGGAATAGACTGTTAAGAAAGGCAAGCATCACCCTTTATCCTATTGGCAGGGCTAGACACTAAATAAGTGAATAAGAAAGCCAGTAATTTCGGACATATTAAGTTCTAGAAAGAAAATAAAATGGGATAAGGATCTGGCTGGTGACTCCTCTCCATCTGTTTCCTATGGATCTTAATGACCTGTGGTTGGCCTTTCTCATTCTCTCTTCTGGAAGAAAACCTCGGAGTCCCAGTTCCCCTTAGGTTGTGCACTTCCTGTTTTCATCTTTAGTGCTATCCCCACTAGCTAGTTAGATCACTTTTCCATCCTCCACCTTCTCCATGTCTCCAATTAATTGCTGACATCTGAGTCAGCTCCAGAATCACGTCTTCTTCACCGCTGTTTTCCCCACAGTGCCCAGCACATTATTTGCACAGAGAAATGAATAAATGAATGATTCACTGGGGCAATTCTGAAATGCCAAGGTCTATTCTTTTTGTGATTGAAGTATAGTTGATGTGCAATATTGTATAAGTTAGAGGTGTATAATACAGTGACTCAGTTTCAAAGGTGATACTCCATTTAGTTATTATAAAATATTGGCTATATTCCCCATGTTGTACAATATATCTTTATGGTTTATTTTGTATCTAATAGTTTCTACCTCTTACTTCTAATAGTTTGTACCTCTTGCTTCCCCCTCTTTCTCCCCATTGGTAATCACTAGCTTGTTCTCTATATATGCGAGTCTGCTTCTTTTTGTTATATTCACTAACTTGTTATATTTCATATATAAGGGGTATCATACAATATTTGTCTTTTTCCACCTGACACTTCATTTAGCAATAATGCTCTCCAAGTCCATCCATTTGCTGCAAATGGCAAATTTTAGTTCTTTTTAATGGCTAAGTAGTATTCCATTGTGTGTATGTGTGTGTGTGTGCACATATACATACATACAGAGACCCGCATCTCCCTTAGCCATTCATCTGTTGAGGGACACTTAGATTGCTTCCATATCTGTGAACTGTAATTGATGCTGCAATGAACATTTTAGGGTACAACTATTCTTTCCAATTATAGTTGTTGTTTTTTTTTTTTTTTCAATCTAAGAGCGGAATTGCTGGGTCATATGGTAATTCCATTTTTAGTTTTTTTAGAAACATTATACCATTTTCCACGGTGGCTGCACCAGTTTACATTCTCATCATCAGTGTCCAAGGGTTCCCTGTTTTTCACATCCTGGCCAAACTGTTATTTTTGCTGATAGCCATTCACCAAAGGTGATAGCTCACTGTGGTTTTAATTGGCCTTTCTCTGATGATTAGTGATGTTGAGCATATTTTCAAGTGCCTGTTGGCCATCTGCGTGTCCTTTTAAGGGCACTGTGCAAGTGAAGAATTAACCTCACCCAAACAGGGGTCTGCATTTTGCTTTTGGCCAATGGTATACAATCCCTTGACCTTTGGAATGTCATGCCTGATAAGAGTGTCCTTGTTTGCCTGCATCCCTGGCCATCAGACAGTCTAGCAATGTGATTTATAAGTGAGGCTTTGGGTCATATAATATCAGTTCTACCTGTGAAGGAGCTGAAGACTAACAGTTAGCATTATGTTGTCAGTTCCAACACCAGACGGGTTCTCACCAAAGCAGTATATAATCGAGCCCCAATAAAAGCCCTAGAATTTCAGGTAAGTTTCCCTGGTTGGTGACACTTTGTACATACAGTCACCCATTTATGCTGGGAAAGTCACACTACCCAGAACTTCATGGAGAAAAGAAAATCCAAGCTCCAAATTTGCAACCTCTCCTGGACTCTGCCCGTGAGCTCCCTTTTAATCTGTGTCCTTTTCCTGGAATAAACTGTAACCACAAGTATAACAGCTTTCTGTGAGCTCCACGAACCCTTCCAGCAAATTACCAAAACTAAAAGCACTTTGGGGGATCCTCTGAATCTACGATTGGAGTCAGAAGCGAGGGTGTCTTTTGCTGGATTTTGTTTATATAGTTGTCTCACATTGCGTGTTGCCACATAAAACGAGAGATCCTGTACATACTTACAGTTCATAGCCTAAGTTCTGAATGCCTCTGTTTGGCTGGTTCTCTATACAAGTACCAACTCTGTATCATCTTTCATCGTTCCACTCCCCTTGTTCACTCTGTCCTTTTTATTTGGCCTGGGACCATTTACCATCTATAATATCAAAGCCTCTTGAACAAGATTCTTTGTATTGGCAACTCACTGTGTTAGTCATGCTGTGTGCCAGTCATGTCCAACTCTTTGCAACCCCATGGACTGTAGTCCCACCAGGCTTCTCTATCCATGGACTTTTCCAGGCAAGAATATTGGAGTGGGTTGCCATTTCCTACTCCAGGGACTCTTCCTGACCCAGGGATCAAACCTGTGTCTCTTGTGTTTCTTGCATTGGCAAGCAGATTCTTTACCACTTCATTACCTGGGCTACTCAGCTACCAACATACACAGTCCCCCAAACATTCTGTTGACACCCTTTATGCTTAGGACAGTCCCCGAACAGGAACTGAAGACCCAGGCAATCTACCTGAGAAATAAAAAGAAAATTGAAAGAAGTGATAGTTCTATTGTTAAGAACTATGAGTAGGGCCTCTCTAGGCAAGATTTTTGTCACCTTTCTTCCCTCCTTTATGTCAAGGACAGTGTCTGACATGTCACTGGAAGGACAACCAATATTTGCAATATTTGCTCAATGCATGGATGAACTAACCTATACTGAGTATGCCCCATATTCATACACTATGCTGGGCACTGGGGATACTGTGATGGAGGGTATAGATGTGTTCCAACATTTTTGGGGGAGTGTTCAAGTGCTAGATATTTTTCATGTATCATCTCTAAAGCTCAAAACTAGTTTATAGCATATATGTGGTCATTTCACTATTACTGTTTTACTATGGGTTTGGGTAAGGTACAAATCATTGACCCTCTGTCTCTTCTGTAAACTGGGGATAGCATTAATATTGCTAGCAATCACTTCGTAAAATTTAAATTGCTACTCAAGTTTTAGGTATTACTATTATTTGTGAAGTTTTGGGTAATACTCTTTTAACTTTAAAAGAACCAAGTAATGATTGTTTTTGCTTGCCTTGAGGTTATAATGTATGTTTTATTTTTTAAATTTATTTATTTTAATTGGAGGCTAATTACTTTACAATATTGTATTGGTTTTGCCATACATCAACAAGGTATCTTTTACAAATCTTATGTATTAGAATCCTCTCAAGAGGGAAACAAAAAAACTGTCCATTTTTAGGGGACTAAAAATATATTAAATTTAGGAACAGATCAGAAGTGTTCCAACTTTGATGTACTTACTCTACCAGTCAACTCATTGAACAGGGAGACTCTGAAGGAAACTCAGAGAATAATAAGAATAACCTCATGGGGACACTTATTTTGTTATGGTTCATCTTCTCCTTCCACCAACTGTGGCTGCTTAGGGATCATAAGGTATCATAAAAATGATGGAGTCTCTTTGACTGGAAGGATCTTAGACATTCTTAGCATGTGCCCATGCTTTATCAGTCAAGCACAGTCCTGGTCTTGGAATGTTTCAGGGAGAAATGATTTTGCAGACTTTATACAACAAATGTTACTCTCCCTCCCTCATTTTCACTCCTCTTCTCCCATGTTACCACACAGATGACAAGGGAAGCCGGGTACAAAGAGAACATAATCTAGGGAAATCCAATGAATTATTTTATAACCTTTACCTATGCCTGGAGATGTTCTAGCCTATTGTTTTTTTATTCTTTTTTTTTTTTCAGGGCTTCCCTGGTGGCTCAGCTGGTAAAGAATCTGCCTGCAATGCAGGAGACCTGGCTTCGATCCCTGGGTTGGGAAGATCCCCTGGAGAAGGGAAAGGCTACCCACTCCAGTATTCTGGCCTGGAGAATTCCGTGGACTGTATAGTCCATGGGGTCTCTAACAGTCAGACACGACTGAATGATTTTCACTTCACTTATCTCCTTGGTTTTTGCAAATAAATCTTAACCAGATTATTCGGTGTCTCAGATCATACATCAAAATTTGAAACCACTGGAGTTCATATAACAGATGAGGAAAGTTTACATTTCAGAGGAGAAGGAAGTGTGTCTTCCTCTTCAGCTTTTCCAGCCTGCCTGGCATTTGCTCATATTTGGCTGTTATTGGCCCCCACATATCATGTCTGGAGACCTTAATGAAGATGTTCTAACGTAATCAGGAAAAAAAAGGGCAAAATAAAGACATTGTGCTGATACACAGCCATTAGAAGCTACTCTATCTTAAAATAATGGGTATGGAGAAAGAAACAAGTGCATGAATTCTGCAGTCCATGGGGTCACAGAGTCAGACATGACTGAGCGACTGAACTGAACTTAGATATCCTTATGTGTGTGTGCTAAGTTGCTACAGTCATGTCCAACTCTCTGTGGCATATGGACCACAGCATACCAGGCTCCTCTGTCCATAGGATTTTCCAGGGAAGAACAGGAGTGGGTTGCCATGCCCTCCCCCAGGAGATCTTCCTGACCCAGGTATTGAACCTCTCTTATGCTTCCTGCATTGGCAGGCATGATCTCTACCACTAGCACCACCCGGGAAGCCCAGATAACCTTATAGTCACTATCAATCTCTGTGTTTATTAATATGACCCCTAAAACACACATTTGAATAGTCATGGCAGTAACTGAGTATCCACTGCATACTCGGCAAAACAAGATTAATAGAAAATGCCAAGGGAGCAACACAGCCCCCTTGGAGGTGGAGTTTATTGGTCCATAAACATAACACACATAAACAGCCTCAAAATGAGTCAGCTCTATGTGTGCCTCGAGGAAAGGAATGGAATCATTAGGGTCACGATAATAATAATATAAAGACTTAGCATGTGCTGATGGTTTCTGTGTGCTTGTAAACCTCACAACAAGTCTCCCTAATTCTGTCATGTGCTGTGTACTTAGTCGCTAAGTCTTGTCCAACTCTTTGTGACTCCATGGACTGTAGCCTACCAGCCTCCTCTGTCTATGGGGATTCTCCAGGCAAGAATACTGGAGTAGGTTGACATGCCCTCCTCTGGGGAATCTTCCCAACCCAGGGACTGAACCTAGGTCTCCCCTCACTGCAGGCAGATTCTCTACCATCTGAGCCACCGGAGAAGCACAAGAATACTGGAACGGGTAGCCTATCCCTTCTGCAAGGATCTTCCCGACCAAGGAATTGAACCAGGGTCTCCTGCATTGCAGGTGGATACTTTACCAGCTGAGCTACCAGGGAAGCCCAGTTCATGTATGTCCCATAATACAGATGAGAAAACTCAAGTTTAAAAGTTATGTAAGTAAATTTATCACTCATCTAACAAACTTTTATAAAATATATATTCCATGCCAGAAACCAAGCTAAGGACTTTACATTCGTTAGCTTATTTACAATAAGCTACAGTAAATAGACTGGGTTTTCCTGGTCCACTTATCCTATAAAAGCTTGCCACTCCTATTAAGAAATGAAGTCTGTGTCTCTTGCCCTTGCAGCTGAGTGGCTTTTGTGACTGTCAGAGCAATGGAGTCTATGTGACCTCCAAGGCTGCACAATGAGAGAAACAGCTCTCTCTGGCTATCTCTATTGAGAGAGTCACCCTTGAACCCAACCATCATGCTGTGAAGAAACCCAGGACACGTGAAGATGCCTTCACGGGGACAGACTGAGGTCCCCAGAGTCCTCAGGCGACCTTCCTGCAGAAGCCGGCCCTGACTTGAAAACTGTGATGGTGACCCATCTTGGAGGCAGATTCTCAGCTCACAGGGGAGTAGCCACAGCTCAGGCTGAGTACAGCAGAGATTTCCCTACTGAGCTTGGCCCAGACTGCAAACACACAAGCAAAACGCGTTTTTGTTTTAAGCCTCTTATGATTGGTTAATTTTATGTGTCAACTTGACTAAGCGATTTCCAAATAGCTGGTAAAACATGTCTGGGCATGTCTGTGTTTCTGGAAGAGATTAACACTGAATTGACAGACTGAATAAACACGATCACTCTCATCTGTGAAAGTGGGTATCATTCAATTTGTCGAGGGCTCAGAAAGAATGAAAAGAACAAAGAAAAGGTGAATTTGTTCTTTCTGTTTGAGCTGTGACATCCATCTTCTCCCACCCTTGGACTCTAGTGTTCCTGGTTCCCGGGCCTATGGACTCCGACTGAATTATACCATTAGCTTTCCTGGGCTCCAGCTCCCAGGATTTCTCAGCTTCTGTATTGCATGAGTCAGTCCCTCACAAGATACCTTTGTGTCTCCATGTATGTATATCCAACTGGTTCTGTTTATCTGGAGAAAGCTGAAGGACACCCCTCTGTACTGGCATAGTCTGTCAGGCAGCAACTGACAACCAGAACAAATGCTGAGATAATGTTAACTTTAATCCCCATTTTCCAGATGAGAAACACCTGACTGGCTATAGTCCATGGGGTCACAAACAGCTGGACACGACTGAGCACAGATACACACAAAAGAACCTTAGCAAAGTTATATAAACTTACCCAAGATCACAAAACTGCAAGTGGTAACCCTATAAGTATAGCCCTGACTGCAAGGAGATCAAACCAGTCAACCATATAGGAAATCAACCCTGAATATATTTATTTGAAGGACTGATGCTGAAGCTGAAGCTCCAATTCTTTGGCAACTGGATATGAAGAGCAGACTCTTTGGAAAAGCCCCTGATACTGGGAAATATTGAGGGCAGGTGGAGAAGGGGGTGACAGAGGAGGAGATGGTTGGATGGCATCAGTGAATGCAGGGGGCTCAGGTTCGATCCCTGGTTGGGTAACTAAAATCCCATATGCTATGTCGCTAGGTCAAAAAAAAATTTTTTTTAAAAACAAGTGAAGTAACTAGTTGAAAGTCATAGAGTTAATTAGGGACAGTGCCAGGATTGAACCCAGACAGTTGAGCTCTAGAGGTTTATTAGTCATCTACTGAGGTATGATGAATGCCCTCAAAGTTTGGTGACTTAAACCCACAATGTTTTGGACTTCCCTGGTGGCTGATTCCTGGTTTGGGAGAATCCCACATGTGCTGTAGAGCCCAGGAGCTGCAGCTGCTAAGGTCTGTGCATCCTAGAGCTCTTGCTACACAACCAGAGATGCCACTGCAATGAGAAACCTGTGCACCACAACTAGAGGATAGCCCCTATACTCTCCACAAAGAGAAAAGCCCATGCAGCAACAAAAACTCAGCACGGCCAAACATAAAGAAACAAATAAAACATTTTTAAAAGGAAGAAAAAAAACCCCACAATGTTTTATACTTATAAATTCTGTGAGTCAGAGATTCAGGTGCGGCTAAGCTCAGGGTCTCTGATGAGCATGTAGTCAAGATGTTGGTTGGGACCACAACTGTCTGAAAACTTGACTGGCACTGCAGTATCCAATTATAAGACAGATCTTGCTCTTGTTGGCTGTCATCCTCGGGCTGCTTGAGTATCCTCACAAGATGGCAGCTGGCTTCCTCCAGAGTGGGTGAGTCAAGAAGGAAGCAAGGCAGGTGGGGGCAGCAAAGATCTAGCCTCATAAGTCATATTCCATTAGTCTTGCGGCATGCTATTTGCTGGAAGCAAGTCACCAAATTTGGTCTGCATTCAAGGTGTAGGGAATTAGACAGCACATTCTGAAGAAGAGGCGTGTCAAAAATCTGTGAACATAGCTCTAAGCCATCACAAGAGGTAAAAGACAAGGCCACAGAAATGCAGAGAGACAGTGCCTGACTCAATTCAGAGGGTTTTTAACCCTTAATTTCAGTCTTCAAAAATGAATAAAATTAAACCACTTGTTTAATCCAATTGAACTTGAAGAAGGATGGAAAACTAATTTGGATAGAAGAAATAGCATCTGTAAAAGTAAAGCTTCTGGAACTGAATATCATTCAATATGATAGGGACTAGAGGAAGCGGGGGTGAGAGATGGGGCTAGATTTCAGAGGATATTATCTCATGCTGGAAGTTTAGTTTTATCCTATCATATTGGGACCATCTAAACAGAGTGATGGCATAATCAAACCTGCAGTGTAGAAAGTTCACTGTGGAGTTCATGTATAAATAGTATAAGCAGATTGGAAGGAATGAGTGTGAGGTTGTGTGACCAGTTAGGAAGCCGCTGCAGTAGTTCTAGGAAACTGTGGATGGGCGTTTATGCTGTCGGCAAGGGGAGGGAAAGGGCTGGCTAGGCCGGGGAGGGAATGCGGAGGTAATGCCATCAGTACTTGAGAAAGATTGCCTAAAGGTCGTGGAACAGAGAGAAGAGTCTAGGAAGATCTTAGACTGGAGGGTTTGACCTACTCTCTGAAAAACTGCCCTTGAGCTTCATTACCTTCTCCAGTTGCAGAAGTGAGGGAATCCAGTGTCAACTCTGTTGATGTTGATGATTCTATTCTTGGCTTGGTGCTTTGGGTAGCTAAGGTCAAGAAGTAGAAAAAACACCCTTTGCAAACTGCGTGTCTGTGTAGGGCAGGGAGCTCTACTTCCTAAAAGAAAGAGCTTCCTTAGCAGATTCTGTATTTAACTGGTTACTGTCTACAGCATCTTTCTGGTTCTGAATAGGACGGGACTATGGGCTGCTCGGAAAACAGTCAGCTACTAATCAGCTGGCAAGGAATTGATTCCTGTGTCACATCCCTTCCCTTTAGGTCACAAGTCTACAAGATTGCTAAGTGGCAGAGGCTTTTGAATCTTTGTCTTTGGGCCCCTGGAATCGCTGAATCTTGTTAATATTGACTTCCATCTAATTGCTTCACTATTTAGTTGACAGGGTTGTTCTTTTTTATTTTTATTTTCCTGGTTACCTTATGCCCTAAGGGAATGTTAATAAAAAGGTCCAGGATATCCCAGGCTCAAAGTCTGTCTTCCTCTCTCCTTACCCCATGACTTGTGTGTTGTGAGAATTACATAGCAGTTTCATCAGTTAAACATTCCATGCCTCAGTTATTTTATCTCTTAAATGGGCATAATTCTATGAAGTCTGCTACTTCCTTTATAGCGCAATTGTGAGGAATAGGGGAAGCTTTTCAGCTGAGTGTACTGCCTGGTACTTCATGAGGGTTCAATAATGAGTAGTTAAAAATAATAATCACCCTATTTTGCAGGGAGATGCTTCCAAAGCTTGTGTGCTCAGTCTCTCAGTAGTGTCTCTTTGCGACCCTATGGACTAACAGGACCCTATAGCCAAACAGGCTTCTCTGTCCATGGGGATTCTCCAGGCAAGAATACTGGAATGGGTTGCCATGCCTTCCTTCAGAAAATCTTCCCAATCCAGAAAACAAACCGATGTTTCCCTGTGTCTCCTGCACTGCACGCAGATTTTTTACAGCTGAGCCACTGGAGAAACCCCAAATTCCTGAGACAGTTTCCATCTTCACCCCACTTTACAGCTGAGAAAAATAAGAACCTGAGAAATTCATTAAGTCCTACATCTAGAAAAATGTTTCCACAAATGCTCAAATAGTCTCCTTCTAACACTGATATTTAGGGATCTAGGGTAATCAAAGATCTTGTTATAATGGATAATAGAGGCCCTATTTGAAAACATAAGAATTTATCAAAGAAAATATTGCTATTAGCTGTTAACTTCAAAGTAGGGTTTCTTTGCCTTAACACTTTGGCTGTACTAGGTCTTAGTTGCAGCACACAAGATCTTTAGTTGTGTTCTGCGGGATCCAATTTCCTGACCAGGGATCAAGAGTGCAGAATCTTAGCCACTGGACCACCAGGGAAATCCTCTACCTTAGCACTCTTAACACTTGGGGACAGGTAATTAAGCATCTGTTGTGAAGGGCTATCTAGTGCATCATGGCGTGTTTAACAGCCTCTCTGGCCTCCACCCCCCCAATGCCAGGAGCACATCCTCCTTCCCCCAAGATGTGACAAACAAAAATGTCATCAGATGTTGTCAAATGTCTTCTAGGGGGTGAGGATCACAATCACCCACTCCTCAGACAGCTGCTCTAAAGCACAGAAGAGTCCCAGGAATCATCTCTCAAATAGAGTTTTGGAAGATCTGGAGGTCATAGGAAAAGTCCAGGGCAGAAGATTTTGACCAGCAAGGATAGGATCTCTGATAGAACGTGGTGCCGGAACGTGAAAACCCACCAACTTCGGTCCTCTTCACGAGAACCGTTTAGGTTGAATGCTGAAGAGGTAAGATGCCCTCCCCTCAGACAAAACTCCTCAAAATCCATCATCTTGTCCTCTCAAGAAGTAGCATGTAGAGCAGCAAGTGCAACAAACGCCCGCCACAGAGCCTCAGAAAGGTAGAGTCATTTATCTCAAGGTCATGAGCCTGTCAAGACAGAGTCAGTTTCAAGGCCACACACCTGGACTCCGCAGCCCTTTATTTATTTCTCTTTGGCTGCTCTGGGTCTTCAGCACTGCGTGGGCTTTTCTCTAGTTGCCCCGAGGGAGGGCTACTCTCTAGGTGCTGCGTGTGGGTTTTTCACTCTAGTAGCTTCCCTCATTGCGGAGCACAGGCTCTAGGAAGTGCAGGCTCAGTAATTGTGACTTGGGGCTCCAGAATGTGGCGCATGAGCTTAGTTGCTCTGCGGCATGTGGGATCTTATTTCCTGGACCAGAGATTGAGCCCATGTCCTCTGCATTGGCAGGCAGATTCTTAACCACTGGACCATCAGGGACGTGCCCTATTTCTTTGCCTACTGCAGCCCACGAGTCAAATGTGATCACTGCCTCTTTTCAGAAGTACAGATATACCATTCACATACATGGCATCCACAACTGCTTTCCTGCTACAACCAAAGAGCTGACTAATAGAAAGAGTCTGCATGACCTGAAAAGCCCAAATGATTTACAGTTTGATCCCTTACTGAAAAACTTCATCATCTCTTTATTCAGAGAATAATATCTATATTGATATTCTCCAGTGGGCGCCCTGTAGGATGGAGCCAAGGGGACAGCCAGATGTCGGGTTTGGTCACTGACCTCCTTCTTCCTCTGCCACGTGGAGTCTTGGCCCACCGGCCATGTTTCTTGCTTTCTCCTCCATCCGTCTCACACACATTTGTCTCCACTAGAAAAATCCCTCAACTGAAAAGTGAAAACAATTCAGGGACTTGCAACACAAATTGTATGTGTGAACGCTCCTGAAATTTGCCAGTTCAACACATTGTTATTCTTGAGGGTGTTTTATCTCCCCTTCAGAAGAACTGAGAAACTTAGCAGCCAGCGAAAAATCACAACAAAATTCAGCTCAGTCTCATTGTCAGGCTGAGTGGGTTTTACTCTCCTGTTCCTCAGTCAGATTTTAAATGGATGTGGTTTTATTCCCTTTCTCATCTCATATTGGAACAGATCAATCTACTGAAGGATCTCATTTCTAAATGATGTTCTTGTATTTCAAGAGACCTTTAGAAGGGAGAAAAATAGCTCCACTCTAGAGAAAGCTAAGGCCAGAAAGCAAGTATATTTATCTCCAATGATTCAATAAATACTTACAGAGTGTTGGGCCCAAATTCTTAGTGGTTAGAGGAAGAGCTGAGGTTCAGGATGGGGATGTGACTTGCTCAGAGTCAGGAAGCATCTTCTTCCTTCCTATCACTGTTGGATCCTTTCCATTCCCTTGAGTGGAGGCATAGAGCCTAGTTGGAATAAGAATTCCTGTCCTGTGCTCTGCTGAGATGGAGCACCCTGGGGACTGACGATGAACCAGATCTTGCCATTCTCTGGGGTAAATCTCTCAAAAGTCACCCATTTCTTTAAGAACAAAGTCACTCACTGGACCACAGTGGTAAGCTTCCATGTGGTCTAAGCATTCCCAAACTTTTTGCTTTATTGTTTCAACAAATTTCTTTTCTGTAGACACACACACCCTCTGCCAGTTGCTTGGACTCTTTGCACAACCTACCAGCACAGGGTTTACGCATGTATGCATTCTCCATCCCACCAGTCACTTCATGAATTTTGTTTTTTCTTTTCTCAAGACATTTATTTTTTAATGTTGGCCATTTTTTAAAAGTCTTTCTTGAATTTGTTACAGTATTGCTTCTGTTTTGTGTTTTGAGTTTTTGGCCCCGAGACAGGTGGGTTCTTATCTCCCTGACTAGGGATCAAACCTGCACCCCTTTGAAGTACAAGGTGAAGTCTTAACCACTGGGCCACCAGGGATGTCCCTAACATTGTTCTTTAGGTCTCAGTTTAAATGTCATGTCCTCAGAGCACCCTTCTCCACCTCAGCCACTGAATTCTCAGACTAGCTGAGGTTGGCAAAGGAATTCTCCCTTTCTTGGATTAATTATTCATCACACTGATCAGAACTGTAGTTATGTACTTAATGAAAGTCACTTTCATTTCTCTGTAAACTTCAAGAAGGTGGGAATTGAGTTAGCCGTTCTGTTCACTGAAAGTGAAAGTCGCTCAGTCGTGTCCAGCTCTCTGCTACCCCATGGACTGTGCAGTCCATGGAATTCTCCAGGCCAGAACACAGGAGTGGATAGCCTTTCCCTTCTCCAGGGGATCCTCCCAACCCAGGGATTGAACCCAGGTCTTCCTCATTGCAGGCATATTCTTTACCAGCTGAGCCACAAGGGAAGCCCAAGAATACTGGAGTGGGTAAGAATACTGGAGTGGGTAGCCTATCCCTTCTCCAGTGTATCTTCCCAATCCAGGAATCGAACCAGGGTCTTCTGCATTGCAAGTGGATCCTTTATCAACTGAGCTATTAGGGAAGCCCCTCTGTTCACTGCCATATAACAAATACGTAGCATCCAGCCTGACACACATGCTCAGTATTTACATACTAACTAGCTAATATAGCATTCAGGCTCCAGGCCAGAGGAGAAAAGCAGATGCTTTCCTTATAATGGACAATGGGACTGATAGGAATTTACCTGTCCTCCCACCTTTATAATGTGCCATTCAAAAGCTTTGTTTAATTCCACTGGACTCCTGGATTTTGCAGGTAGCATCAAATAAAAGCAGGTTTTTCCAATTGCATCAATGTGTTAAAAAACTGATTCCAGAACCTCTTCTTCTAGACCCTCCAGATTGGCTTATTACCACTCAGGTTCTCCTTCTGATTTAATTTCTCCAACATATAAGCCTGTCTTCAGTTAATTTTGCTTTTCCTCATTCCCAAACCAATGATTGGGACTCCATCTTTCTTAGCTGAAGATGCATCTTACTCAGTTGCCCAGACCATACTCTGGTTCCCAAGAAATGCAGCTTGAAGGATTCATCCTAATTCACATCCTCTCCATTTTTCAAGCCCTCTGCTCCACAGCCCCTCCCAAAGTTTTATGCAAGCTTTTCCAAGCTTTTCCCACTGTCTGGGGTGTGCTTCTTTCTGGCCTATTCATTTGGTTAACTCAGACTCTTACTTAAAACACTAACTCAAATAGGAGTCCTTCCCTGATTCTCAAGGCCAGGTCAGGGCCCCTGTTAAATATTTTCTTAACACCATAAACACTGTATTTTGAAAAAAAAATATTTGAAGCAATTTATAAGGTTGTATTTATGCAATGATTCTCATTTATATCTATTTACTCTAGTCTCCAAAAAGGCTGGCATCACGTCTTTTGTTCATTATTACAATCTCAATATCTGAAACAGAGTACGTGCTTAAGATATTGGTTGAATGAATGAAGGAAGAAATGATTCAAATTTGATATATCCTTCCTTGCGCTTCTTCTTCTGTTTGTGCTTTAAGGAAAAGATAACCAAGGATCTCTTTCATAATCTTTGCTAACTGTCTCCTACAGTAGAAAGGGCAAATAGGAGGTCTGTTTATCCTCCATTACTCTCTGTGGGAGCTTGCACAAGCTAATCACTTGCTCTGCCCGCCAGTCTCTGCCTTTCTGAAACTGATCACTAAAATAACTGTAACAGAGGGCATATTCATTCATTCATTCATTAGAGAAAGAGCATTTCTCAAAGTGAGATCCTAGGGCCAATCACATGAGGATCTCCTAGACCACTAACGGATGCAGATTCCTAGATCATATTTAAGATTATAAGACTAAAATCTCTCTAAGGGCAACTCATTAACATGCATTTTAACAAAGTTTTATTGGCGATTCTTAGGCATCTTTAAATTGAGGACCAATGTGTGCAGTGGGCAGTTGTGATAACTTAAAAAGACCTTACAGAGATCAATATAGGAGCTGCTGTATTGCACGATCCCGTTGAATGGTCAGAGCTTCACAACAGTCTATCTTTCCATCTACTTAGTATCCCTCTATCTAATCCCTTACCTCCCTCTATCTCTCCTAACATAGCGTTTTCATTTCTTCCTCTAATCCCACCTATTTTTTGTTCTCCTCCTCTTATCCCAAATATCTTACTCTATCCAAAGTTAATAAGAGGCCCATCCCTGTACCAAGGGATGAAAGAACTCTGGAAAATATAGGAGACAAAACCCTGGTCCTCAGGGAGCTCTCGGCAGACAAAGGAGACCTGGAACTCTACGCCCATATAAAGATAGGTGGGCACATCCCAGCCCACGGGCTTGACCTGTACAAATTGCCTCTCCTCTCCTCTCTCCTCTTTCTCCTATCCCACACAGCCCTGCCTTCCCCAGTGGCTCAGCAGTAAAGAATCCACATGCAATGCAAGAGATGCTGGAGACACAGGTTCAATCCCTGGGTCAGGAAGAGCCTCTAGAGAAGGAATCAGCAACCCACTCGAGTATTCTTGCCTGAAAAATCCCATGGACAGAGGAGCCCAGTGGGCTACGGTCCGAAGGGTCACAAAGAGTCAGACATGACTGAGCCGAAGGAGCACGTGCACGTGCGTGAAGCCCTGCGCCACGTTCATGTAAATGACTCTGGGTGTGGTCCTCCAACCTTCTCCCGCGCCTGTTTCTTTGTCCCTGGGAGACAGGCACAGCCGCTCATTCACCAGATCCCACCTGTGCATTCAGAACTTCTTCCTCCTCAGGGTAATCACAGGGTAAGATTAATTATGCTAATCAGCCTCTGCAGGCAGATACAATTAACCAGTGTATGTGGTAGCTTCAGAAATCTGTACAGGAGTTGTTACTTGCTGGGTTTAACGTCACCATCCCACACAGTAATTAAAAGATAAGGGGAGGGGAAGAGGGGGCTTAGTTGGCACTAGTGGTAAAGAACCACACGCCAGTGCAGGAGAGGGAAGAGGTGCGAGTTCCATCTCTGGGTTGGGAGGATCCCCTGGAGAAAGGAATGGCAGCCCAGTCCAGTATTCTGGCCCGGAGAATTCCACAGACAAAGGAGTCCTGGCAGGCTAGAGTCCATGGGGTTGCAAAGAGTCAGACACGATGAAGCAACTTAGCATGGAGAAGAATTTGCTCTTTTTCACTAAAGACCACATGGCTTCATTCTCCAGTGGAAGTTACAAGAAGCTTTCCAGAGAATATCTGGCTACTTAATGCCCACCCTTGAGACCTGCCACAGGACTCCTTCTTCATGGGACTAGGTACCAGCTTGGTAGTCAATTTTGCTCTTGTCAGTGGTACAAAAATAAGGTACTCATGTTTTGATATGTTTGAAAATCCTTTTCTTCCCTTCTTACTCTTCTACAAGATTTAAAGTTTTACATACTTTTCTTTATTCAAAATAGAAAAACTCTACATACTTTAAATCAAGCATCCCTGACATGTGTTTCATGGAGTGCTAATTCTCCAGGTTGCCTTGAGGATAAAAGCTATAATCCAACTTTGGGAAGCTTAAATTTCTGAATTCCCCTCATGAAGAGTCAGAATAAATATTAGCATATTAAAGCTCTGCTGCTGCTGCTGCTGCTAAGTCACTTCAGTCATGTCCAACTCTGTGCAACCCCATAGACGGCAGCCCACCAGGCTCCCCATCCCTGGGATTCTCCAGGCAAGAACACTGCAGTGGGTTGCCATTTTCTTCTCCAATGCATGAAAGTGAAAAGTGAAAGTGAACTTGCTCAGTAGTGTCTGACTTTAGAGACCCCATGGACTGCAGCCTACCAGGCTCCTCTGTCCATGGGATTTTCCAGGCAAGAGTACTGGAGTGGGGGTGCCATTAAAGCTCTAGAATTTCTATAAAAGAAGACATGTTTAACTACAGGCAACTCAATATTTTCTAAGTTTATTTTCCCATATATTTTAGTTTTGTTTTTCCCCCAAAGATGACCCTAAGATAAGGACTTGGGTACAGTTCATTTACTGAGAGGAGATTTCAGAAAACAGAAGTGAAGGGATGGGAAAAATGAGGCAAGGTAGGGGAAAAAGGCCAATCAAGAGTGCATTAAAAATTAACTAGAACTATAGACAGAGTTTGTTTGGTCTTGCTGAAGAACCCCAAAAGACTCATGGAGAATTCATCACAGAATTTTCCTATGGGAGAACTTCCCTGGTGGTCCAGTGGTTAAGACTTTGCATTTCTACTGCCGAGGGCATGGGTTCAATCCTTGACAGGGGGCTAAGATCCCACATGCTGCAAGGTGCAGCTTAAAAATAAAAATAAATGAATGAAAAAGTTTTAATTAAAAAAAAAGAATTGTCCTGCTGGAGGATAGGAAAGCCTAGACATTTATCCACTGACTCACAGCCCTCATTATTTGGGAGTTACCCTAAAAGACTTTAACCTTCCTGTACTTCTGAGTTGATCAATTGATAATCCTTTGCCAGCTTTACGAAAAGCTGACCGTAGAGACCCTATGGCCACTAACAACGGGCTTGGAACTGTCCGCCACTGCAGTGCTGAACTCAGGAGGGTTAAAAGTGTGTGGCTCGGTCATCATGAGCACTTGTTATATTAATACCGTATAATATTTAAAATTTTAGAATTTTAGGTTATTAACATTCAACACACTTGTGTCTATGTATATGACAATGCTCTATTTTCCTCTGCTCCTGTCCAATTCTCCATCCCTCTCAGATCCTGCACTAGCAACTCTGAATGCACCTTGTGTGATGGCCACAGCAGGAAGCAGACCAGATCCCTGAGTGACCTTGGAGGGGACTAAGTTGAGTGACCTGAAGTGGATTTTGAGTGAACAATAAATCAGCTTTTATGTGTGAATCCTTTGGAATTTAAAACTTTGTTTTGTTTTATCACAGAAGAGCTTAGCCTACCCTAAAAATGCCACAGTCTTAAAGAGTACAGCCACAGAGAAGCAAAAGTTCGTTGTAGTTTCTAGAAGATTCCTTACACAGATATCTGATGTGTGTCAGCTGATGGTGTAGCAAAACAAACAAACAAACCTTCTGTCTAAAAAAAAACAAGGAAAGGGTGAGACTGAACTGCTGTTTATACTTCCTAGTGTTGCTAACAGAGAACCATAAAGACAAGCACTGCAAGGCAACGTTCTGTTTCTGCAGAATGACTTGCTCAAGAAGGACGTGTTCGATTCACTGGGAGCAGATATGGATCAAACTCTTGCTGAGAAGTGAGAGGGATCTGGGTGCTGTGCTTCTGTGCCCTGCTCTTGACTCTTAAATTAGGGCTCTCTGGTCTAAAGACCACACACTTGCTGGCCTATAGATATGAATGATGGAATCAATGTCTCCTACTCTTGCTTATCCCAAGTTTCTGTTCCTATATTTTACTATTAATTATTTTAAATTAATTCTGAAATCTAAGCTCTGTAACTCCTGTTGTTGTTGTTCAGTCACTAAGTCATATCTGACTCTTTGCTACCCCATGGACTGCAGCGTACCAGGCTCCACTGTCCTTCACTATCTCCTGGAGTTTGCTCAAATTCATGTCCACTGAGTCAGTGATGCTATCTAACTATCTCATCCTCTGCCACCCTCTTTTCCTTTTTGAAGAATCAACTCATTGGAAAAGACCCTGATGCTGTAACCCCTACTCAAGTATTCCCCTCCTTTGGGGAATCTAATTATATGTATATTTGACTGTTTGAATCCATCTCACAGCTTATTGATGCTCTGTTAATATTTTAAAATTCTCTTTTTGTCTTAAACTTTTGATAGTTTCTATGGCTATGTCTTCAAGTCCACTATTATTTTCTTCTGCTCCATCTAATCTCCTGTTGATCCCATCTAGTATTTTTAATCTCACTCATTGTAGTTTTCATCTCAACAATGTCAATGTGAGTTTTTAAAAAAATCTTCCATTAAAAAAGGTGAAAACTTTGGATAGTTTCTATTGTTACATCTTCAAGTCCACTATTATCTTCTTCTGCTACATCTAATATCTTGTTACTACCATCTAGTATTTCTAACCTCATACGTTGTAGTTTTTATCTCAACAATGTCAATGTGCATTAAAAAAAAATCTTCCATACATCTACTTTTATTCTGAGTATTTTAAATACAGCTATTATGACTATTTTAATGTTCTTGAATGCTAATTCTGACATTTGTGTCAGCTCTGGAACAATTTTGATTAATTAGCCTCTTCATTATGGGTCCTATTTGATGCCACATGTGAACTGTGCCTCTTTGGGTGCTAAATATCTTTGGGTGTCTCTGTGTGTCTGTGTGTGTGTTTAGTTGTGTCTGACTATTTTTGACTCCATGGACTGTTGCTCACCAGACTCCTCTGTCCATGGGATTTCCCAGGCAAGAATACTGGAGTGGGTTGCCATTTCCTTCTCCAGGGGATCTTCCAGACCCAGGGATTGAACCCACGTCTCTTGCATCTCCTGCACTGGTAGATGGATTCTTTACTACTGAGTCACCGTGGAAATCCTTTGTATTCCTATAACTATTCTTGCCCTTGGTAATGGGAAACAGTTAAATTCCTTGGAAGACTCCTTCAGATCTTGCTTTTAATGTTTTCTAGGCAGGACCAGAGAAGAAACTGGTCTGGGACTAATCATTCCCCATTATGAGGCAAGATTCTTCTGTGTCCTCACTCCAGTGCCTCTAAAATTAGAGCTTTGCTAGTTTGGCTGGTAGAAGAGGCATGATTCCCAGCCTTGTGTGAGCACTAAGCACTGACTCCTCTAATCTTATTGGGTGCTTCTTTCTTTCACATCAGGGAGTTTTCTCGCATGTATGTGCTAATCAGAATTCAGCCAAATATTCAAGAGGTGCTCTTCAGAGATTACTACATGAGGGGGAAAACCCTTTAACTGCTTAAATCAGTGGCCTTAAATTTCATGTTATTACTTGCAGCCAAGTATAATCTTTTTAAAAAAATTTATTTATTGTTAATTGAAGGATAATTGCTTTACAGAATTTTGTTGTTTTCTGTCCAACATCAGCATGAATCAGCCATAGTTGTATATATGTCCCCTCCGTCTTGAACCTCCCTATACTCTCTGTTCCTTTCTTCTATAAGTAACATATCTGGTCGGTACCATCACCCAGACCTGATAAACAGAAACAAGTCAGTTCTGTTTGGAGGACCTCCTACACTCCAGTTCCCAAAGGATTGGGTAGAATTGATGCAGAAACAGAAACTTAGAAGTGGGATTTTGTTGTTGTTGTTGCTGTTGTTTGTTTAAAGCAATGTAATAAATGACTAGAATAACTACATTTACTGCATGTTATTTATGTGTCAAACACAGGGCTAAGTGCTTTATGTAAATTATCTCATTTAACCTTCAAAACTACACTGAGATGTAGAGGTTTATATATTTATTTCACAAATATTTCTGAATTACTAGCATTATTCTAGGTACTGTGGATATTTCCATGAATTCAATGTACTTCCCATCCATGGAGTTACCTTCTGGTAAGGGAGACCTGCGTGCATGTGTGCTGAGTCACTTCAGTCGTGTCTGACTCTTTGTGATCCTATGGACTCACCCACCAGACTTCTCTGTCCATGGGATTCTCCAGGCAAGAATACTGAAGAGGACTGCCATGCCCTCCTCCAGGGGATCTTCCCCACCCAGGGATCAAACCCCCATCTCTAAGGTCTCCTGCATTGACAGATGGATTCTTTACCACTAGTGCCACCTAGGAAGCCCTAAGGGAGACAGACAACATCAGATCAGTTCAGTTCAGTCGCTCAGTTGTGTCCTATTCCTTGTGGCCCCATGAACTGCAGCATGCCAGGCCTCCCTGTCCATCACCAACTCCTGGAGTTCATCCAAGTTCATGTCCAGTGAGTTGGTGATGCCATCCAGCCACCTCATCCTCTGTCATCCCCTTCTCCTCCTGCCCCCAAACCCTCCCAGCATCAGAGTCTTTTCCAATGAGTCAACTCTTCATATGAGGTGGCCAAAGTATTGGAGTTTCAGCTTTAGCATCAGTCCTTCCAAAGAACACCCAGGACTGATTGGGCATCCTTTAGGATGGACTGATTGGATCTCCTTGCAGTCCAAGGGACTCTCAAGAGTCTTCTCCAGCACCACAGTTCAAAAGCATCAATTCTTTGGTGTTCAGCTTTCTCAGAGTCCAACTCTCACATCCATACATGACCACAGGAAAAACCATAGCCTTGACTATACGGACCTTTGTTGGCAAAGTAATGTCTCTGCTTTTGAATATACTATCTAGGTTGGTCATAACTTTCCTTCCAAGGAGTAAGTGTCTTTTAATGTCATGGCTGCAATCACCATCTGCAGTGACTTTGGAGCTCCCCCAAAATAAAGTCTGTCACTGTTTCCACTGTTTCCCCATCTAATTCCCATGAAGTGATGGGACCAGATTCCATGATCTTCATTTTCTGAATGGTGAGCTTTAAGCCAACTTTTTCACTCTCCACTTTCACTTTCATCAAGAGGCTCTTTAGTTCTTCTTCACTTTCTGCCTTAAGGGTGGTGAAATCTGCATATCTGAGGTTATTGATAGTTCTCCTGGCTATCTTGATTCCAGCTTGTGCTTCTTTCAGCCTAGAGTTTCTCATGATGTACTCTGCATAGAAGTTAAATAAGCAGGGTGACAATATACAGCCTTGACATACTGCTTTTCCTATTTGGAACCAGTCTGTTGTTCCATGTCCAGTTCTAACTGTTGCTTCCTGACCTGCATACAGGTTTCTCAAGAGGCAGGTCAGGTGGTCTAGTATTCCCATCTCTTTCAGAATTTTCCACAGTTTATTATGATCCACACAGTCAAAGGCTTTGGCATAGTCAATAAAGCAGAAATAAATGTTTTCCTGAAACTCTGTTTCTTTTCCATGATCCAGTGGATATTGGCAATTTGATCTCTAGTTCCTCTGCCTTTTCTAAAACCAGCTTGAACATCTGGAAGTTCACGGTTCACATACTGCTGAAGCCTGGCTTGGAGAATTTTGAGCATTACTTTACTAGCATGTGAGATGAGTGCAATTGTGCGGTAGTTTGAGCATTCTTTGGCATTGCCTTTCTCTGAAGATCATTAAAACACAGGGTAAATATAGAACATATGTTAGTTCAGATCAGGTCATTGTGAAAGCCATCTCTGAGGTGCCAGTGAAGGTGAAATCTGAATGACAAAGAGTGCGACAACTAACTATGTGAAAATCAAGCCATTCCCAAGCACAGATTACAGCCAGTGCAAAAGTCTTCAGTTGAGAATAAGCATGATGGATTCAAAGAATAACAAATAACAACAACAACAAAAAAAAACAATGTAGCTGGAGAGTTAGAATAGATAGGACATGACAGTCATGAAGGATTTAGAAAACCAAGGTCAGGAGTTTTGATGCCATTCCAAGCAAAATGGTAGGTCACTGGGGGATTTTAAGCAAGGTAGTGTTGTGATTTGATTTGTATTTTATAAAATCTATCTGGCTGCTCTTCAGTGAATAGATTATGAGAGGCTGGGATGGAAGAAGGAAATGAATTAGGAGGCTTTGCAGCTGTCAGCTTGGATATAGTGATAGTCAAGTTGGAGGAATGGAGATGAAATTATATTTCTGAGGTAGAATTTTCAGAACTTACTCATGGGTTGGCTGAGAGCTATGAGAGGAGAGTCAGGAAGTGTTCTTAGGAGTCTGGCTAAGAAAATTTCACCCTGATTTTATATATGAGGATATTTATTTATCTATTTACATGTCATCTGTCTCTATACCTTTCTGTTATCTATCTATCTATCTACCTATCTATCTATCTACCTATCTCTCTATCTACCTATGTACCATCTACCTATCTATCTCTGCTTCCCCTGTGGCTCAGTGGTAAAGAATCTGCCTGCAATGCAGAAAATGTGGGTTCAAACCCTGGGTTGGGAAGATCCTCTGCAGGAGGAAATGGGAAACCCAGTCCAGTATCCTTGTCTGGGAAATCCTAGGGATGGAGGAGCCTGGTGGGTTAGAATCCACGGGATTGCAAAAGAGTCAGATACAGCTCAGCAACTAAACAACAACACAATCTATCTAGCTACTATCTATACGCCATCTGTCTATCTACTATAGTACCTACCTATATGCCATGGCTGTCTACCAGTCATCTATCTATTTAACTACTATCTAAATGCCATCTGTCTATCTATTGAGAGATTTTATATGAGGTTATGTAACTTGTCCAAAGTTACACAGCTAGGCCATGACATTCATTTATAATACCTTTATTCATTCAACAAATATGTGTGAAGTATGGCAGAAATATGAGTAATCAAGACAGTCACAGTCCCCCACAGAATTCACAGTTGCAGAGGAGAAGAGAAGATATAAGTAATTACACACACCAAGATGCACAGAGAATATTTTACCTTACTATTCAAGTCCTTAAACAAAGCTGACACTCAAACTCAGTCTCATGCTATATAACTCATGTTATGATTGATTGAACTTTCCAGGGTTGGAGGGGGGCAAGTCAGGGCGTCTGGACTGTAGAGACCCTTCCTGCCATCCCACACAACCCCCTTCATTCTTTGTGTGTGCTTCTGTCACACAGCCAGCTGTATTCTTTTCACTCTTTCTCCACACATGCTTCACAAGTGATTACCACAAGAGTGCCGAGAAACATCTACTGAATACACACTATGCGGCAGGCACTGGGCTGCTCACTGTGGAGTCCCACACCAGTGTTGCAGGAAGGGGGACCCTTCCAGGGTCTGAAACTGGGCTCTTGTCTAACACTCAGAAATGAATTGTCCGAGGAGACACATGTGCCAACAAAGCAAGAAATTTTATTGGGAAAGGGCCCTCCGGGTGGAGAGCAGGAATGTAAGGGAACTCAGGAGAACTGCTCTGCCACGTGGCTTGCAGTCTCCGGTTTTATGGTGCTGGGATTAGTTTTCGGGTTGTCTTTAACCAGTCATTCAGATTCAGATTCCTTCCTGGAGGTGCATACCTTGTTCAGCCAAGATGGATGCCAGAGAGGATTCTGGGAGGTGATCAGACATATGGTGTCTCCTTTTGACCTTTCCTGAACTCTTCGGTTGGTGGTGGCTTATCAGGTTCACATTACTTACAAGGACCTCCTGTCGTAAAACAGTTCATGCAAATAGTTACTATGGTGACTGGCTAGGGTGGGCGGTTTCAGTCAGTGTGCTTCCCCTAACAGCAAGGTCATGGGTGCAAGCCTTACATCAAGGCCACACATGCAGAGCACAGGACCAAAATCATCGCTGGAACTGACTGCTGCTGCTGCTGCTGCTGCTGCTGCTGCTGCTAAGTCGCTTCAGTCGTGTCCGACTCTGTGCGACCCCAGAGACAGCAGCCCACCAGGCTCCCCCATCCCTGGGATTCTCCAGGACTGACCAAGCTCGATGGTAATCACTGACAACCTCCCCATCCCAATCCTTCACGGCCAAGTCCCTGAACCCATATTAGGCAAAAATAACCCATCCCAGTACGAACGCTATTGTGCCTTAACCAATCACCTAATTCCACACTTCTAGCAGGAATTTTCTTTGTCTTGAGGCTAGAAAAATTGGTTACTAACCCACGAACATCGTTGACTCTCCTTGGCTTGTCAGGAGGTTGGCTGTGGTGCTTGAAGCACCCATGTGATCTCTGCTCTTTGTTCTTAATACATTTGCTCATTTCTACAACACTCCATGTTTAGAAATTCTTTTCCATCCTGAGCTCTGACTGCCACAACAGTCACTAGAGAATCAAAAAGAATAAGAGACCCACCTGTCCTCAAGATGTCCACAGTCTAATTGGAAAATGGGACCAGAGATGATTATTCTGATCCAATATAACAGGTGTCATGGTAGAGATTAGCATTGGACCCACTGGATCACAGGGGAGGGTACCTTACACAGACTGAGAAAAAAAGTAATTAGGCTGTCTTAGAGGACCTGATGGAGGAGAAGGACTTTGTCATACATAAAGGAGAAAAAAAAATGCTAAAGCAGACAGAACAGTCCACATAAAATTACAGAGGTCTAAAATACCACATAAGTTCTCAGGGGTTATGAGGTGCTGAGACCACAAAGCAAAAGAGAGGCTCGGGAGAGATGAGGTTGGAGAAAAAGCTCCCAGCTTGTGCCACATGAATTCATTCAAAGTCTTTTCACCGTGCTTCCTAAGGCAAACTGGAATCTGGAATCTGCATATAAAAGACTAGATTCTATTGGTTTTCTACCCACCTTATTTTCTGGGGTGGGGTGAGGTAGGGAAGAGTTCAATAGTGATTCAGTGGTAAAGAATCCACCTGCAATGAAGGAGACCTGGGTTCGAACCCTGTGTAGGGAAAATCCCCTGGAGGAGGAAATGGCAACTCACTTCACTATTCTTGACTGGAGAATCCCATAGACAGAGAAGCCTAGCAGGCTACAGTCCACGGCATCACAAAGAGTCAGACAGGCTTAGTGATGAAACAAAAACAACAATTTTCTGGGCACCTGCTGTATTCTGACCATCAGTTCAGTTCAGTTCAGTTCAGTTCAGTCGCTCAGTCATGTTCAACTCTTTGCAACCCCATGAACTGCAGCGTACCAGGCCTCCCTGTCCATCACCAACTCCCAGAGTTTACCTAAACTCATGTCCATTGAATTGCTGATGCCATCCTACCATCTCATCCTCTGTCGTCCCCTTCTCCTCCTGCCCTCAATCTTTCCTAGCATCAGAGTCTTTTCAAATGAGTCAGCTCTTTGCATCAGGTGGCCAAAGTATTGGAGTTTCAGCTTCAACATCAGTCCTTACAATGAACACCCCAGACTGATCTCCTTTAGAATGGACTGGTTGGATCTCCTTGCAGTCCAAAGGACTCTCAAGAGTCTTCTCCAACACCACAGTTCAAAAGCATCAGTTTTGATCATGGATCCTTTTTATTTGGGGATCATCTCCATGTTTTCATCTGGAATTCTTTCTGTCATTCTTTCATCCTGCGATTTCTTTAACTAAAAGGGGAGCCTGCCAGGGGAAATATGTCAGGAGCTTGACAGAATCTACTGTGTATTTAAAACACACACACACACACACACACACTTAAAAGAGATCCTGAGTCACCCAGGGACAGTCACCTGTTCCTTGTATTTCTGCTCCAGGGACTGTCATCAAAGTTCCCCTCACAATGATGAGAGTTTTAGGGTTTCTTCATGGAGTTAGAGAGTCATGTTTAGGGGACTCTCTTGGGTCAGGACCTTGAAAATTTTTACCTGGTAGGAACAAATATATTTAATTCTTATCCCAAATGCTCTTATTATCTTTCCTTTTTAAAAAGTTTATTGAAGTACAATTGATTTATAATGTCATAGTAGTTTCAGGTGACAGCAAAGTGATTCAGTTATGTGTGTGTGTGTGTGTGTGTGTGTGTGTGTGTGTGTACACATATATATATATATTCTTTTTCAGATTATTTTCCCTTTATAGGTTATTACAAGATATTGAATAGTTCCTTGCACTGCACTATAATGGAACTGTAGGTCCTTGTTAGTCACCTATTTATATACAGTACTGTGTATATGTTATTTCTAACCCTCTAATTTATCCATGACTCCGTCTTTACCCTTTGGGAGCCATATGTTCATTTTCTATGTTTGTGAGTCTATTTCTATTTTATAAACAAGTTCATTTGTAACACTTGTTTCAGATTCCACACGTAAGCCATCAGTTCAGTTCAGTTCAGTTGCTCAGTCGTGTCCAAGTGGTATTTGTCTTTCTCTTTCTGACTTACTTCATTTAGTATGATACTCTCTCATCACCGTTTTAGCTCACCAGGACACACAAGCACACATGTATGACACACAGGTGCACATAGTCACTCAGTCATGTCCGACTCCTGCGGCCCCATGGACTGTAGCCTGCCAGGCTCCTCTGTCCATGGGATTCTCCAGGCAAGAATACTGGATTGGGTTGCCATTTCTTACACATTCATAACTGAATGCAGACACAGAAATGTAAAGTCCAATAGGAGTCTCTAAGAACAGTGCCTCATTTCAGGGTTCTGGTCTACCAGGATTCATGCTGTAACCTGTATGAGGATTCTGTGCTCCTGACCCTCTGACAGAGCCCTTTAGGGAATCTGTCACAAGGCAGCAGGGGTTGGGCCTGACATAGGCCACTCTGTGTTTTCAGGGGAGACACCTTAGTATTATTTTATGACAGTTAATTTTTTAAGTTTTATCTCCGTTTTTTTGGGAGAAAGTGCTCAGAGAATTTTTAAAAATGCATCATCTTTTTCATTTCACTAGCAACCCCAGATAAATTATAAAAATTCGTAAAATTCCACTAATAGGAAACCTTTTAAAATTCAGGGAAGTACATGAGAGATACATCCATAGTAGTAGAAGAGATAGAAGGAAAATATAATGTGAAAGTATGCAACCCCATAATTACACATGAACATGAAAGTTGGGTTTTTAATTTTGTTTGAGCTGTCTGTAGACATAAGAGAAAACTCACTTTCAAATCAATGTTGTCTTCCCCAAATAAAAGATGGTACCCTAGAAAGAACTCGTTTGCCTTTTGCTTTGGTCTAATAGAATTATTCTGCAACACTAAATTCTGATCCAGACTCAAAATTGATAGTTTACTCCCTAGAAACCCTGGCCCTCCTGTTGCCTCCATTCCTAGGTCTGAAAAATTTAAGCATTTGGACCATCCTCCCAAGGCCCTTTCCAATTTGAACAGTATAGGATTTAATGAGTAACTTGCTTAGAGCTTAGTGATTCTGCCAAACATACTACAAAAGTCATCACTTGTTTTCTGAATAGCGAACTTCTAGGTCCTCATAGTCTCTGTTACCCTAGTAGAATATTTCTCAATCCCCCTGAATTGGAACCACCTGGGGATTTGAGGAGGGAAGAATGTTAAAAATGCATTCACTGGCTGAAAAAGAAAGTTTTAGTCACTCAGTTTGTCTGACTCTTTGCAACTCCATACACTAAAGCTTGCCAGCCTCTTCTGTCCATGGAATTCTCCAGACAAGAATACTGGAGTGGGTAGCCATTCCATTCTCTCAGATCTAATGAATCTTAATGCCTGGGGTGGTTCTTGGGGAAATGCTTCTAACAAACTGCGGAAGTGATTGTGATGCACTATCAGGCCATCTGATATTTCTATAGGTAACAGTTTGTGTTAGTTTTTTATTGCTGCTATGAAAAGGTTGGGAAGATCCCCTGGAGGAGGGAATTGTATGCATGCTGTTCATCTAATCACATGTCTCCTTGGTTTTGCTGGGGCTGATAGAAGGGTCTCAGAATTTGTTGCTGCAAATTTTCTCTTGTACAAGCTAGTAAAGTGACTCCAGGAGATGCCCTTGAGACACTTGTTAATAATAACCCATATCTATATTAATGCATATATGTGGAATCTAGAAAAATGGTATAGATGATCTTACTGGCAAAGCAGAAGGGGGAGAGGGGTGGGATGAATTGGGAGATTGGAATTGACATACATATACTATTGATACTGTGTATAAAATAAATAACTAATGAGATCCTACAGTATAGCACAGGGAACTTTACTCTGTGCTCTGTGGTGACATAAATGGGAAGGAAGTCAAAAAGAGGAGGTATATGCACACATACCACTGATTCAATTTACTGTACAGTAAAAACTAATACAACATTGTAAAGCAACTATACTCTAATAAAAATTAATTAAAGAAGATAAAAGTTGAAATACCTCCTCAAAAAACAAGTCCTGAGAATGAATGATTCTATTAAAATAATAATAATCCATATCTGATTAGGTAATCAGCAATTGCCTACATCATGTCACCTAGAACCCTCCATTTCGTGAATGTAAATATACTGTTCTCAGAGGATCAGTTCAGTTCAGTTCAGTCACTCAGTCATGTCTGACTTTTATGATCCCATGGACTGCAACACAGCAAGCCTCCCTGTCCATCACCAACTCCTGGAGTTTACCCAAACTCATGTCCATTGAGTTGGTGATGCCATCCAACCATCTCATCCTCTGTCGTCCCCTTCTCCTGCCTTCAATCTTTCCCAGCATCAGGGTCTTTTCAAATGAGTCAGTTCTTTGCATCAGGTGGCCAAAGTATTGGTGCTTCAGCTTCAGCATCAGTCCTTCCAAAGGATATTCAGGGTTGATTTCCTTTAGGATGGACTGGTTTGATCTCCTTGTAGTCCAAGGGACTCTCAAGAGTCTTCTCCAACACCACAGTTCAAAAGCATCAATTCTCTGGCACTCAGCTTTCTTTATAGTCCAACTCTCACATCCATACATGACCACTGGAAAAACCATAGCTTTGACTAGATGGACCTTTGTTGGCAAAGTAATGTCTCTGCTTTTTAATATGCTGTCTATGTGGGTCATAACTTTTCTTCCAAGGAGTAAGCGTCTTTTAATGTCATGGCTGCAGTCACCATCTGCAGTAATTTTGGAGCCCCCAAAAATAAAGTCTGACACTGTTTCCACTGTTTCTCCATCCATTTGCCATGAAGTGATGGGACCAGATGCCATGATCTTTGTTTTCTGAATGTTGAACTTTAAGCCAGCATTTTCACTCCCTTCTTTCACTTTTATCAAGAGGCTCTTTAGCGCTTCTTCACTTTCTGCCATAAGGGTGGTGTCATCTGCATATCTGAGGTTATTGATATTTCTCCCAGCAATCTTGATTCTAGCTTGTGCTTCAGCATTTCTCATGATGTACTCTGCCTAGCTCGGTGTTTCTCATGATGTACTCAGCATATAAGTTAAATAAACAGGGTGACAATATATTGCCTTGACATACTCCTTTCCCAATTTGGAACTAGTCTATTGTTCCATGTCCAGTTCTGTTACTTCCTGACCTGCACACAGATTTCTCAGAGGAGAGTTGTAGCTATTAAATGTGAGGGTTTAGGGAACAAACTGACATTAATTAGCATTCTGCCTTGATCAGTTATCAGCCACATGTTTCTTAACTTTTCTGTCCCTCAGTTTCCTCATCTGCAAAATGGGTTTTCACAGCTATTAACAGCCAGTTAACACTAGAGCCTCATGCCCAGAGATTCTGACACTTGGACCTGTGCTTTACCTGGTGTATGTGTTGCAGAAAGGGGATAATGGCAAGATAGGAGACTTTCTTTTTATAAAACATCTCAATTTTTGTTTTGAGTCTCAATTCCACCAAGCAGAGAAAAATAAATCTTGGACTATTTAGGGTTTCTCTCTTCTTCTTTCCTAACATGTTGTGGCTTAACTCTGAGGCTTCTTGAGTCACATCATGCTGAGGGAGGAAGTGTTCTATTTTTCTGTCATTATCAGTCTGTGCTAGCGTCCCTTGAGATCCACTCCACCCCCTCCTGGTCAAAGCCATGGTCATGCCGGTCTTCAATCACGCTCAGCCTGTCTTGAACACGGGAGCATTTGGTCTCCATTTCTTGGGGCATGGGAAGCAGGGAGATGCCCAAGGCGATTCCCTGCCCTGTCAGCATCGCCCTGCTCTCTCTGCACTAAGTGCATCATTCAGAACTTTGGGAATATCAGCACATCTATTTCAGGACAATTGGCCACTTCCATTTATCCTCTGCTGATCCCGACAGGGGAGAGAGTCATCTAGGCAGCAGTCCCCAACCTTTTTGGGCACCAGGGACCAGTTTGATGGAAGTGGGAGTGGTTTCAGGATGATTCAAGCACATTACATTTATTGTACACTTTATTTCTATTTTTATCATATAAAATCCACCATAGATCATCAGGCATTAGATCTTGGAGTTTGGGGACCCCTGTTCTAGGGTTCTGCCATTTGTGGGGCTATGTTCTTTCTCCCCCAGTATGCTGGGCATCTTCGGCAATCAAGTCAGACCTTTGCAATTTCTTTTTCTTTTTTTTGCAATTTTCCTTTGCAGACAGGTAGAGATAAGAGGCTGAGAATGGACCAAGACAGGTGTCACAAGCAGGGGCCCTGGACATCACCATGATTTCTTTGCTAGAAAGGGAGCTATATGCACGCACATCCCTTGCACATGCCTCCTTGGCAGCAGCAATTCAGAAGGCGGTGGAAGGCATATAGATAGTAGAAAACACTTATGTTTAATTGCCTAGGGAGGGTCAGAAATGACTCTGTGTTCAGCTTTGTTGAGCTAATTAGTTGGGAGAGAATGTGCTCGGCACATAAACAAGACTCTCTTTTTCTATAAGCAATTAACGACCATGCACTTATTCATTTAAATGCACACCCCACCACAAAGTTGGAAAGACCAAAGAACTGGAAAGACACCAAAGTCGGGGCTGGCAACAACTTTGGATACTCCTCAAACCTTTGCATTTAACGATGTCTTCCTTTGTGGAGAGCTTCTTCTCTTTGCTAATCCTTGAGAGTTCATCTTCTAACAGCGTCAGGCTGGAGCTCCAGTCAAGCTGTGGAGGTGCTTGCTCACCCACACCTACCTCCATCTCACATCTCACATGCTGCTTCATCACTACAGTAAGTTCTCTACAAAGGAACCTTCAAGTTGCGAACTTCCAAAGAAGCCCATGTGCCCGTGCGCCACAACTACCAAACCTGCTTCTGCAACTACTGAAGCCCACACTCGAGGGCCCCCGAGCCGCAGCTACTGAGTCTGTGGGCCACAACTGCTGGAGTTCGCAGGCCTAGGGCCTCTGCTTCACAAGAGAAGCCACCACAATGAGAAGCCTGAGCACTGCCATGAAGAGTAGCTCCCGCTTGCCACAGCTAGAGAAAGCCCACACAAAGCAATGGAAAAAAGGGGGCGAATATGCGTCCCATCAACATCAGGCATGAATGGAATTGCATCTTGCCCTCTGTTAGGGAAATTTAAAAAATAGTCTTATTTAGGCTTCAGAGACAAAGCAGAGCAAGCCTCTGACTTGCTTCTAATCTGCCTGGACACTGCCCCGACTGGGAGCGACTGCCTGCTGGGAGTGCAAGACTTGGGCCTTAGATAAGATGAGGGAGGAATCTTGAGACTGTTGGGATCCTGGAGGGGACTGGCCAACCAAGCCCTGGGTTTAGCTACATTCCAAGTTTTCCAAGACAAAACAAATGGCATTCACATTAAAAAGGTTGCAATTTGGCCATAGATTGACGGTGATATCAGTTTGCCTCCATCCTGGGATTATAAACAGGTACCCTGAGCTGCAGTCTTTGAAGTCTCATCCACAGAGCAGACACGCTGCCTGGCACCTTTTCCCAGCTGGGACTCCAGATGTGCTGTGACCCAGGACTTCCCAGCGCTGTTTAAGTCTGGATGCTGGCCAAAACCCAATTTGGTGATGTACTCTCTGCTCTTTCTGTTTCTGTTTTCTTTTAATGTTAGTATATTGAAAGTAAGCTAGATCATTATCTAATAAATAGTTGCATTATTTATTTGTATATAACGAGTAACTTATTTTGTTAACAAATCCTTTGAACCTGAGATGAAAGTTTTCACTTTTGGCAGAACACTCTCAATCTTCTATTGCTGGTGATCCTTCAGCTCGACCATCTCCCATGTCCTCTCCTTCCTCCAGCCAGTAATTCTTCTTGCCTGTTCACTTGATGCCAGCCCTTGAATGCCAGCTGTTGTACTGTGCTTGTGTGCTCAGTTGTTTAGTTGTGTTCAACTCTCTGTGACCCCATAGACTGTAGCCTGCCAGACTCCTTTGTCCATGGGATTTCCCAGGCAAGAACACTAGAGTGGGTTGCCATTTCCTTCTCCAGGGGATCTTCCTGACCCAGGGATCAAGCCCACATCTCTTGCATCTCCTTCACTGGCAGGCAGATTCTTTACCACTGAGTCACCTGGGAAGCCCTGTTGTATTGTACTATTGTATTTTCAAGGTGCTATACTGTAAGATTTTAAATGTTTTTTTTTATTTGTTTCTTTTATATATGATTTGTGTGAAAAGTATTGTAAAGCTATTACAGTATGGTACTATATAGCTGATTGCTATAGTTGGGAATTTATGCTTACTTGGACTTATGAACAAATTGGACTTAACGAATGCACTCTCTGAACAGAACTTGTTCAGACTTACTTTAGGAGCTTATATGTTCCTGCCCTCTGATAGCCTACAAACACAGAGACTAGATGTGTGTCCATCACTGTGGGTTCAGTGCCCTGTACCATGCCTGGCACAGAGATGGTGCTGAGTCAATCATTGCTGAGTAAACCATGAATGAATGAATGAATGTCTTCCCTAAGAAGAAACTTTAGTAATGCTTGCTAAGGACTTCCCTGGTGGCTCAGATGGTAAAAGCATCTGCCTACAATGCGGGAGACCTGGGTTTGATCCCTGGGTTGGGAAGATCTGCTGGAGAAGGAAATGGCAGCCCACTCCAGTATTCTTGCCTGGAAAATCCCATGGACGGAGGAGCCTGGCGGGCCTACAGTCCATGGGGTCGTGAAGAGTCGGACACGACTGAGTGACTTCACTTCACTTCACCTCAATGCTTGCTAAGGCCCACTTGACATCACACTTCAGGATGTCTGGCTCTAGGTGAGTGACCACATCATTATGGTTATCCGGATCATTAAGACCTTTTTGTACTGTTCTTCTGTTCATTATTGCCACCTCTCCATAATCTCTTCTGCTTGTTAGATCCTTGCCTTTATTGTGCCCATCTCTGCGTGAAATGTTCCCTTGATATCTTCAATTTTCTTGAAAGAGATCTCTAGTCTTTCCCATTCTATCGTTTTCCTCTATTTCTTTGCATTGGTCACTTAAGAAGCTTTCTTATCTCTCCTTGCTAGTCTTTGGAACTTTACATTCAGTTGGGTATATCTTTCCCTTTTGCTTCTCTTCTTTTCTCAGCTATTTGTAAGGCCTCCTCAGACAACCACTTTGCCTTCTTGTTTCTTTTTCTTGGGGGTGGTTTTGATCATCACCTCCTATACTATGTTATGAACCTCTACCCATAATTTTTCAGGCACTCTGTCTACCAGATCTAATCTCTTGTATCTATTCCTCACCTCCACTGTACAATCATAAGGGATGTGATTTAAGTCATACCTGAATGGTCCATTGGTTTTCCCTACTTTCTTCAGTTTAAGCTGAATTAAACTCTGGGAGACAGTGAAGGACAGGGGAGCCTGGAGTGCTGCAGCCCATGGGGTCACAAAGAGTTGAACATGATTTAGTGACTGAACAACAACAAAGAAGAAATGTAGAAAGTGCCAGAGGGCATTGCTGGGATGGAGAGGATCGGCAAATCTTCAAAATAAAGAACATGGAAAATGGGAATTATATTTCCCTAATTTTTCTATAAACTTGCACCTCAAGATTGAAGTTGAAAAGAATCCCCAAGTGGTAGCACTGTAATTCTTCACACTTTGATTATGTAATTAAGGTCACTATTTATTAAACACATATTCCATGCCAACCTCTGTGATGAGCCACTCTACTTGCGTCTCTCTCTGTTTGATACTTGAGTTGGATGTCTTCCGTGGGCCCCTCCAGGTTCACCCTCCACCCCTCTCCACCCTGCTCTGCGTACGAGGATGCTAACCTGTATGGACCACATGGGTCCTTTATTCCTCCAGCTTCCTACACAGAGATTTAACCAAAGGAGGTGCCAGCAGATGTCAGGAGGGAAGGAGTAGAATATAGTTAAGGTATTCAGTTCCCTGGCTCCCTCCCTCCCAGGTGACAACAGATGAGCCGGCTGTACCGTCCTGTTCTAGGCTCTAGTTTCTGTCATGTAGCCTTTTCCGTGTGGCTGCCTTCTCTGGGTACCAGTAACCACCTCCTCCTGTTGCCCTTTCCAGCTTTGGGGTTGGATCAGCTGCCCTCCATTACTACCCCAGAGGCATTTGCTATGTCTTCCAGTTTTCCTAAAATCCTGTCCAACACTTTGCTCATAACAGAAGTTCCATGGTTTTTAATAGCTCCTTTTAAAGAGAAGACATCAAATCTCAAAAGGCTTAAGAGACAAGTTCAAGGTCAGAGTCAGTAGGAACAGACCATCAAACCCAGATTAGTCCAAACCACATGCCCATCACCTCAGATCTCCATCAGAAGAGAAATGGAACTCGGGAAAATTTAAAAAAAAAAAAAAGACTAGAAGAATGTTTCTAGGGACCAAGAGAAGAATTCTCATTTTGGAACTCTGCTTCCACAGATGGGCACTTAGAGTTTGGCTCTGCCGAGTTGGTGGTGGTTCATGGAGAGTTCAGACCCCATCACAGACACGTGTGGGTGAATAAGTGGCAGGGGCTTTGGTCCCTCTAAGTGCCTGATGCAGGCACACAGATGCGTGGGGGTGTGAACAAGAGAGCCTCGAGTGGATTTCACCCTTGCACGTAGCCTATAAATATGTATATTGGGCACCATGAATCACTCACGGCTCAGTCAGCTGCATTTTTTTATTTCTTAAAGGGATGGTTTGACTGACTAAGAGATGTTGGCAAGCAGCTCCCTGAGGCCAGAGTGGAACCAAAAGTTTTATAGAAATCAGAAGGAAACCAAATCTTTGCCACCTAACTTTATGCTTTAAAGTTCAAACTTTTTGAAGTTCAAAAAGTAACAGGGATGAGCTTGATTTCAGAGGAACAGAGGTTTTAGAAATGGCACCACTTTTATAATTTTTTTTTCTTTGTTTTTGTTTTTTTTTTAAATCAGAGTACAATTGCTTTACAATGCTGTGTTTGTTTCTGCTGTACACGGAAGTGAATCAGCCAAGTGTGCATGCTGAGTCGCTTCAGTGGTATCCAACTCTTTGCAACCCTACGGACTGACTGCAGCCCCCCAGGCTCCTCTATGGGATTCTCCAGGCAAGAATACTGGAGTGGGTTGCTATGCTTGCCTCCAGGAGATCTTCCCCACCTGGGGACCAAACACTCATCTCTTCCATCTCCTGTATTGGCAGGCGGGTTCTTTATCACTAATGCCACCTGGAAAGCCGAAATCAGCTCTGTGAATACATATATTCCCTCCCTCTTGGATTTCGCTCCCTCTGCTCCGTGACTTAGAATCTGTTTTTACTATTAATTACAATTGTGACTTTGAGGACGTCACCTTACCTCCTGGGGTCTCGGTTTCCATGCCAACAAGATGGGAATAAAAGTTGCATGAGATGTATGTACACAAAGCACCAATACAAGACATGGATAATACATGCATAACTAACTGCTGGTCACACTCCTCCTCTTCACACTGTTTCAGCCCACAACCAAGTCCAAATGCCCAGCATGTCTACAGCTAGGCAGACACTAGCACTGACCATTGGTAAATGTTACCTCTTCGGTTATACAGTAAGCTTCTGAATGGTAGGTCTTTCTATCCTGCAGGAAGGAACAACATTCAAGCCCTTTTTTATTACACCATTATATCCCTTCACCCCCATGCTGAGTATCTGCCCAAATATCCTTGGTCTCCCCTCTCACTCCATCCAGAAGTTTATTCTACAACCCGCCTTGTTAGAAAACTATTAAGCCATTCCTGGGCAGAGTTGACTCCAGATGGTCCATGGATGGGCATCTAATATGATCAGATTCTTTTCCTGAGAATTGGGGATCTGGAACTGGGAAAGACACTCTATCTATCTTTAGGACTGTAAAGAGGCAAAGCTTGAGAGGTGCTGGTCAGAACTGGAGAAAGCCAGTGGGAGACAGCAAGAAAATGGAATAAACACTCAGAGAGGAGGTGGCTTGAGAGACGAGGTTATCTGGGGAGTGTCCAAGTTTTTGATTTCCATTACAACTGAGGTCCAGTGGCATTCCCCTCATGGCTTCCATGGGTCACCCCAATATTCCACTTTTCTGAGTATCATTGGATTTCTGTCACTTGTAACCAAGAGTCAACACTCTGGTAACAGATTGCTGCTAAGTCGCTTCAGTTGTGTCCGACTCTGTGCGACCCCAGAGATGGCAGCCCACCAGGCTCCCCCCGTCCCTGGGATTCTCCAGGCAAGAGCACTGGAGTGGGTTGCCATTTCCTTCTCCGGGTAACAGATTAGTATCTATCAATCTAGCTTAAAAAAATTTTTTTTTGAAAAAATTTTAGACTTCCTACCAACGCATTTTTACTCCACATCATGTCTGCTTTGACTTTGTCCATTTATCAAGTGAGAAGAATGTTTTCCTGGGATAATCCTTCCCCCACCCCCATCTTTTTAGCAGGATGTGTGTAAATCCTCTACTCCAGAGTCACACACATGGTTGACACTCAGGGGGCACTCACAGTAATTCTCTCCCTACCCCTTTCCCTTGAGGATCTTTGCTTCTTGGCTCTGCACCAAGTCAAAGTGTTGTTTGTTCACATTCCTGGTCCCTGTTCTGAATGAACGACTCCTACCTCCCTCCCCATTGCTTTTATATTCATTTGGGCTGGGACAGTTAGTGTTGGGACGATGGACATGTTCTTAGGAGTGTGGGATGGTAGGGCTAGTCTGGAATTGGGAAGGGGGTGTCCCTTTAAGTAATCAGTGAAACTCGGTAAGGCCAAAGAGAGTTTCTAATAGGTCAGTCCTTGAACGTGGCTGATATCTCAAGTAGCAAACCATAATGTCAATTTCAACTCTCCCCTCTGATGCTTTTAGAAAGATAATGGGCCACCAGGGAGACCTGTTAGCTAGTAAACTTGACCCCAAACAGCCACCACCCCTTCTGTTCCCATGGAAGGCTCCTCATGGCTTTATCACTCTAGCCTTCTTCCCTCTGCATTAAATATACACAGTCTAATGATATTCTGGGCTTCCCATGTGGCTCAGCTGATAAAGAATCTGCCTTCAATGTGGGAGACCTGGGTTCAATCCCTGGGTTGGGAAAAACCCCTGGAGAAGGGGAAGGCTACCCACTTCAGAATTCTGGCCTGGAGAATTCCATGGACTGTATAATCCATGGGTTCACAAAGAGTCAGACATGACTGAGAGGCTTTCACTTTCACTTCACTTTTACTTTAAGGATATTCAACTTCCTCAAGCTGTAGAAGAAGGAATTATGTTTAACTTTATGTCAAAGACTGTGAAATGTGTATTACAGGACAATGTTTAAAAATCTAATTATGGACTGTTATTGCTTGAGAAACCTATATGCAGGTCAGGAAGCAACAGTTAGAACTGGACATGGAATAACAGACTGGTTCCAAATAGGAAAAGGAGTACGTCAAGGCTGTATATTGTCACCCTGCTTATTTAACTTATCTGCAGAGTACATCATGAGAAATGCTGGGCTGGAAGAAGCACAAGCTGGAATCAAGATTGCCAGGAGAAATATCAATAACCTCAGATATGCAGATGACACCACCCTTATGGCAGAGAGTGAAGAGGAACTAAAAGCCTCTTGATGAAAGTGAAAGTGGAGAGTGAACAAGTTGGCTTAAAGCTCAACATTCAGAAAATGAAGATCATGGCATCCGGTCCCATCACTTCATGGGAAATAGATGGGGAAACAGTGGAAACAGTGTCAGACTTTATCTTTGGGGGCTCCAAAATCACTGCAGATGGTGACTGCAGCCATGAAATTAGAAGACACTTACTCCTTGGAAGGAAAGTTATGACCAACCTAGATAGCATATTCAAAAGCAGAGACATTACTTTGCCGACTAAGGTCCATCTATTCAAGGCTATGGTTTTCCCAGTAGTCGTGTATGAATGTATGGATGTGAGAGTTGGACTGTGAAGAAAGCTGAGCCCTGAAGAATTGATGCTTTTGAACTGTGGTGTTGGAGAAGACTCTTGAGAGTCCCTTGGACTGCAAGGAGATCCAACCAGTCCATTCTGAAGGAGATCAACCCTGGGATTTCTTTGGAAGGAATGATGCTGAAGCTGAAACTCCGGTACTTTGGGCATCTCATACAAAGAGTTGACTCATTGGAAAAGACTCTGATGCTGGGAGGGATTGGGGGCAGGAGGAGAAGGGGACGACCGAGGATGAGATGGCTGGATGGCATCATGGACTCGATGGACGTGAGTCTGAGTGAACTCCGGGAGTTGGTGATGGACAGGGAGGCATGGCGTGCTGTGATTCATGGGGTCGCAAAGAGTTGGACACGACTGAGCGACTGAACTGAACTGATTGACTGCCCTACTATCAGACCTCGGGTCTCTGAATCAGTATAAATGCTTCATTTTTCTCTATCATCTGGGAACCTTTCATATGAAGATATCTTTTCTTTTTCTTATGCCCAGTGGTTGATTCTTTCTATAAGTAACCTCTTACGTATGATTAGAGTTTTACAGATGACAACGCATATTCACTGCCAAAATATTTTGGCAGTATGTATACTCCCAGGCACGTATATAGCAGACACTAAAAATATTTGTAGAATTAATGAATGCTGTTCAGTAGCTACAGAAATGTTAGGAGATAGAAAAGGCATTTTGTTTTTTAAAGATTCTTTTGATGTGGATCATTTTAAAAGTCTTTATTGAATATGTTACAATATTGGTTTCATTTTCATTTTTTTGGCCACGAGGCATGTGTGTATCTTGGCTCCCCAACCAGGGATAAAACCCTCACCTCCTACATTGGAAGGTGAAGTCTTAACCACTGGACCGCAAGGAAGTCCTGTAGAAATGGCATTTTAAAATTATTTTTCTCATTTTACAGATTAAAATAAAGAGGTTCAGAGAGCTGACTGGCTTGCCCAAGATCATATAGCTGGTGTATGTCTGCATGAAAATTCATACCTAGGTCTTTATTTATTCAATAAACATCTATTAGTCACCTATCTTTGTTGCTTTTCTTGGCTATGGGGTAACAAAGTCAAATAATATTTGGTATGTGCCCTCAATGACGTTATAGTGTAAATGAGGAGTCCAGTAAAATAAACCAGTGACTATAAGTTAACACTTACTGTTATTTATCATTAATTATATGCAAGGGCTTCCTTGTGGCTCAGCTGATAAAGAATCCATCTGCAATGTGGGGAGACCTGGGTTTAATCCTGGGTTGGGAAGAACCCCTTAAGAAGGAAAAGGCTACCCACTTCAGTATTCTGGCCTGGAGAATTCTATGGACTATATACTTCATGGACAAAGTAGTCAGACATGACTGAGTGACTTTCACTTTTCATATGCCTGAGATTCTGTTAAATTTCATATGTAATCTCCCCATAAATATTATGAGATAAAATAAATTATTTCTACTTTACAAATAGGGAAACTGAGACATCAATTCAGTTCAGTCTCTCAGTCGTGTCTGACTCTTTGCGACTCCATGAATTGCAGCATGCCAGGCCTCCCTGTTCATGACCAACTCCCAGAGTCCACCCAGACTCATGTCTGTTGAGCTGGTGATGCCATCCAGCCATCTCATCTTCTGTCATCCCCTTCTCCTCCTGCTCCCAATCCCTCCCAGCATCAGGGTCTTTTCAAATGTGTCAGTTCTTCACATCAGGTGGCCGAAGTATTGGAGTTTCAGCCTCAGCATCAGTCCTTCCAATGAGCATCCAGGACTGATCTTCTTTAGGAGGGACTGGTTGGATCTCTTTGCAGTCCAAGGGACTCTCAAGAGTCTTCTCCAGCACCACAGTTCAAAAGCATCAATTCTTCGGTGCTCAGCTTTCTTCACATTCCAACTCTCACATCCCTACGTGACCACCGGAAAACCATAGCCTTGACTAGACAGACCTTTGTTGGCAAAGTACTGTCTCTGCTTTTGAATATGCTATCTAGGTTGGTCATAACTTTTCTTCCAAGGACTAAGCATCTTCTAATTTCATGGCTGCAGTCACCATCTGCAGTGATTTTGGAGTCCCCCAAAATAAAGTCTGACACTGTTTCCACCGTTTCCCCATCTATTTCCCATGAAATGCTGGGACCGGATGCCATGATCTTCGTTTTCTGAATGTTGAGCTTTAAGCCAACTTGTTCACTCTCCACTTTCACTTTCATCAAGAGGCTTTTTAGTTCCTCTTCACTTTCTGCCATAAAGGTGGTGTCATCTGCATATCTGAGGTTATTGAAATTTCTCCCAGCAATCTTGATTCCAGCTTGTGCTTCTTCCAGCCCAGCGTTTCTCATGATGTACTCTGCAGATAAGTTAAATAAGCAGAGTGACAACTGAGATGTACAACTGAGAACAGGGTGATAACTGAGACATAGAATAGTTGAATAACTTTCCCATGGTCACAAGTAGGGGAGGGGGAAGGGCTTGGATGGTGTGGGGTAAGGGTGGGGTTTGGAAGCAGTGCACAGAGTCATACAGAGGACACTAGGAGATTTTTTCTATCCAAATGAAATTGACAGTATTCAACCACTTTTAATATCCAAAATGGAAATTTCATATGGTTCAACTGATCAGAAAATAGATAGAAATATAGTAGATACTATATTTAAACAGGGCTTTCTTCATAGCTCAATTGGTAAAGAATCTGCCCACAATGCTGGGTACCTAGGTTTGATTCCTGGTCAAGAAGATCCTCTGGAAAAGGAAATGGCAATCCACTCTAGTATTCTTGACTGGAGAATCTCATGGATAGAGGAGGCTGGCAGACTACAGTCCGTGAGGTCACAAGAGTTGGACATGACTTAGCGACTAAACCACCACCACCACCACCATATTTAAATAGTAGACATGGGGTTCCCTGGTGGCTCAGATGGTAAAGAACCTGTCTGTGATGCAGAAGACCCAGGTTTGATCCCTGGGTTGGGAAGATCCCCTGGAGAAGTAAATAGCAACCCACTCCAGTATTTTTGTCTGGAAAATTCCATGGACAGAGGAGCTTGGTGGGCTACCACCCATGGGGTCACAAAGGGCCGGACACAATGGAGCGACTAACCAACAGATAGTAGACACACAAGCAAAGGGCACCCCTGGGGGATGTTGGCCATCACTGAGTTTGCGGAGATGAAGAGCATGAAAAGTTTTTAACAGAGTGATCTAGGCAGAAGTCATAGAAGGAACAAAATTACTGGGGCACGAAGGCGCATTACACAATCATACTAACTGGGGCTGGAGTGTTTGTGAAGAATGGTAGAAAACAAGGCTACAGGAAGACAGAGAGGCCAGAATCTGAAGGTCCTTAGAGTAAAGTGAGTCTGAGCCTTTTATTTGGGAACTACAGTGTCTCCAATGCCTTGCCCGATTATCTTCTTGGATCCATATCTGTGTGACTTACACAGGCCCTTTGGGGCCTCTGTGTCTTCTTTCTTTCCAAAGAATGCCAGAAACAACACTCAACATGCAGAAGGTGCTCAGCAGACGTCTGTTAATCAGCCAGTTGACTGTCCCAACACTGTATCACCATGTGCAAGATGTTCTTTGGTTTTCGTTTGCTGGGGGAGGGGAACCTTGATTTTAATTTTTCTTTAATTATCAAGTTCCTTTCAAGTTTTAGCAGTGCAAGACATACCCTAAAACCAAAGGCTAGCTTGCTGCAAGAGTGTGATTCAAATTCAAGTTCAACTAATCTCTGTTAAGCACTTGTTTTGTGCTGGACACTTTCACTTCACTAAGTTCACTGACTCTTTAAAATAACCCTGAAAAGATAAATTTCATTGTCTTCATTTTCTAAGACAGTTACATCAAGAGACTTGCTCATAGGTAGTGAAATCAGGATGTGAACTTGGGTCTCCTTGTTCTTTGCTATGAATTTTTTCCTCTACAAGGGCTTCCCTGATGGCTCAGCTGGTAAAGAATCCACATGCAATGCAGAAGACCTGGGTTCGATCCCTGGGTTGGGAAGACCAGGAGAAGGGAACCCACTCCAATATCCTGGCCTGGAGAATTTCATGGACTATACAGTCCATGGCGTTGCAAAGAATCAGACACGACTGAGTGACTGTCACTTTTCTCTACAAAGATAGCACTGGTAAACTATTGGTGAGGATGACAAGGACAGAGCTGATGATGATGAAGTGGTGATGATAGTAGCAGTGGCCATAAAGTTAACCACAGCAAATGCTGTGATTCCAATGTTTCTGAAAGTAATGATTGCCTTACTGTGTGCCAGGTACCAACCTAAACACTTAAGGGAATAACTTCATTGGTTTTTTAGAAACTCTATAAAATAAAGCTTTTTCTTATCCCCAGTTTCTGATGAGGAAACTGAAGCTAAGGGTTAAGCAAGGTTGAGCTACCTGCTGGGATTGAATAGCTTATTTGTGGCAGGGTTGGGTTTGTAAACCAGGGCCAGTGGCTTCTGAAATTAAAGTATTTGCTAGTTTCAGATTCCAGATTCCATTCCTAGCCCTCCCCAACTCACCTCTCCCTGACTAGGAAGGAAGAACAAAGAGAATGTTCTCTCAGAGCAAGGTTCTCGGCATCCTGCATCATCATGGCAATGGGTCCTCGTCAATTTCTTCACAAGGAGGGGAAAAGCAAAAGTCAAACAGAGCCTCCATGGGAACATTCTGTGGGTAAACACCATGGCCAGAGTGTCCTCACTCAGTCCCAGGTGAATCACTCCTGGGATTGGAGCTGGGAGGTGGGCCAGGTTCCTGGTGCTCTTGGAGAGCCTTCAGGTCACTTTGAAAATTAATCTTTTTGCCTTCAGAATCTGAGCTCATAAATGAGCAGATAGAAATCAAAGGGGAGAAACCAATGAGGATTCCTGGCAAGAGGTTTGAGGGCAACCCAGCTTTCTTCCTAGGATGACATCAGCTTGTTTCACCTCTCCTGCCCATCCTCAGCCAAGGTCTAGTTTGTTTGCTTTTTAATTTTTATTTTTTAGTAGTTGATTTATAATGTTGTGTTAGCTTCAGGCATACAGTAAAGTGAATCTGTTATTTATATATATCCGAGGCCTCCCTGGTGGCTCAGACGGTAAAGAATCCACTTGTGATGCAGGAGACCTGCGTTTGATTACAGGGTCAGGAAGAGTCCCTGGAGAAGGGAATGGCAACCCACTCCAGTATTACTGCCTGGAGAATCCCATGGACAGAGGAGCCTGGCGGGCTACAGTTCACAGGGCCACAAAGAGTCAGACACAACTGAGCGACTAACACTTCCACTTTCACAGAGTACTGAGTAGAGTCCCTTATGCTTTACAGCAGGTTCTTATTAGTGATCTATTTGAAGACTGTCAGATCCCAAGAGGATGTAGACTCCAAAAGTCAAGGGTCAAGTTAAGCTCTCTTTCACTGTATACACGGCGCTTCCCAGGTGGCTCAGTGCTAAAGAATCTGCCTGCCAATGCAGCAGACACAGGAGATGCAGGTTCAATCCCTGGGTTGGGAAGAACTCTTGGAGTAGGAAATGGCAACCCACTCCACTATGCCTGCCTAGAAAATTCTATGAACAAAGGGGCCTGGTGGGCTGCAGTCTATCAGTGGGGGTCACAAAGTGTCAGACACAACAGAGCAACTGGACATGAACTGTATACACATGCCAAACGATGCCTGACTCAGAGTGGATACTTACTAGCTATTGATCAATTAGGTAATTGATTGCAGATAACACAAGCAATGACTTGACTGGGGCAGAATGCTTTTGTTTCCAATATTTGATCATTTGAAGAAGAACCTTTAAGCCTCTCTAGGAGGTGACATTTAAGCTGAGATTTGAATGACAAGAAACAGTGAGTTAATAAAGAAAGAGAATTTCAGGCAAAAGCAATAACAGATTTTGGAGTTGAGAAGGAGAAACAAACCAGAGACCTCTGTGGCTCAAGAGAAATGGAATATGTATATAAGAGAGAGAAGATGAGATTGGAAGGACAGAAAGGGTCAGCCCCTGTAGTGATGGAATCAAAATTTTATTCTATGTGTTATGTGTCACCATTGAAAGATTTTAAGCAAAAAGCAAAAAAAAAAAAAAGTGTCATTCACTTGGTGTCCCCAGTGCTTGGCATAAAACAGGTGCTCAGAATGAGCTGAGGTGAATGAGCTGAGATAATGTGTATTAAGTGTTTTAAACAAGAAAGTGTTTCAGAATTGACAGTCATCATCATTCAGAGAAGAATAAGACCCTGCTCCAGTACCATTGTCTTAGATCACAAAGCTATTACAGACTTCTAGATAATGAGGGTGGAACCCTAGAGACACCTGATTTTCACAGCACCTCTTTTCTGTGAAAATAATTTCAAGCTACATCAAGATGCAGGGTTGGAATAGCATGAGCCAGATTCTAGGAGACATTTCCATGAAGAAGTCAGTCTTGGCCACCTGAGGCAGAACCACAAGATCAGGAAAGGAAAAGGTAATAGATTTTCCCTGAGCTCTGGTATCTGAGACACGTAAGTTTCTGCTATGCAGGAGACACGTTATGATGAGGTCATGATTCCTTCACTGGTCCCCATCCCTCCAACACTGCATCTTTTTTATTATTATTATAGTCACATAGGGACTACAGTAGCTGGAATTGTGATGTTGTGAAGGATGCAGAGAAAGAGTGAACAGCAGTTGCTTATTGTCACCTGGGATGGGAGATACGGCAACCAAAGCAGGAGGAGTCAGGGAGAGATGGGGAGCAGTGAGGACAGTGTACTTTTAAAAATTTATTTAATTGGCTTTATAAATAAATTAATAAAATTTATTTATTTGGCTGCACTGAGTCTTAGTTGCAGAATGTAGGAACTTCAGTTGTGCCATGTGGGATCTAGTTACCTGATAGAACCCAGGTCCCCTGCGTTGGGAGGGCAGAGTCTTAACCACTGGGCCACCAGGAAAGTCCCAGAGTGGAGTACTGGAGGATTTAACGTGCTGCTCCAGGCAAGGGAAGGACTACACACCGTGTTAAATAATCCATGAATAGGTTCCCCCTGCAGCATCAGTGGAGTCAAGTTTTCTCTCACACTCACACTCACTATATAGCCACTAGCTTCAGAAATATGGCTGGCAGAGTACATTAGTCAAACATCCTTCAAAAGGTCTGAGAGAGGGAGGTCTGATTGTACCCAGGAGGACAACCAGGAACACAGAGGAAAATCCACCCAACCTATCAGCAAACGCCAACCTTCTCTTCATTTTTGAGAAGGCTGAAGAAGACTTTAGGGATTTCAATCCTAAAGGAAATCAAACTTAAATATTCACTGGAAGGACTGATGCTGAAGCCGAAGCTCTAATACTCTGGCCACCAGATGCAAGGGCTGACTCATTGGAAGAGACCCTGATGCTGGGAAAGACTGAGGGCAGGAGGAGAAGGGGGCGACAGAGGATGAGATGGTTGGATGGCATCATTGACTCAGTGGACTTGAGTTTGAGCAAACTCCGGGAGATGGTGAAGGACACAGAAGCCCGGCGTGCTGCAGTCCATGGGGTCACAAAGAGTCAGGCACACTTGAGCGACTGAACCGCAACTGGTTGTCCAGTGGTTAAGATTTCATGCTTTCACTGCAAGAGACACAGGTTCCATCCCTGGTCTGGGAGCCAGGGTCCCCTGCGCTGCATAATGCATTCCCCAAAAAAGTTTGAAAGAAGAAATTTATAAAACCATCAACCCGAAGTCTGTGAAACAACTTCCTATCACACTAAACATGAAACATTGCACTCAGAATGCACAGAAAGCACACGCATTTTTAAAAAATTTACTGAGAAAAAGAAGAAAATTTTAAAGAGCATCTGGCGAGCTCTTGATAAAATTCAAAGAAACATGAACTTATAGGGAAATAGTTAAATAATTGGAGGTACAGCCATATGGTAGAATATTATGCAGGCATTACAAACCACGTCTTCAAAGACGAAAGAACAATATGGAGAAATACTTACAATAGAATGTTATCTTTTAAAAGTAGAATTTAAAAACAGTGAATGCCAGAACCCCAGTCTCTGCTTGAATGTTCACAGCAGCTTTCTTCATAATAGGAAAAAAAAAAAAAAAAACTGGAAGTAACTCAAATGTTCTTCAGTGGGTGAATGTTTATATAAACTCTGATCCACCCATGTATTGGTGCATACAATGTCCTGGACGTATTTCAAAGGCATTATGCATTGTAAAATAAGTCAATCCCCAAAGGTTGTATACTGCATGATTCCATTTATATAGCAATTTTGATATGACAAAACTAAAGAGATGAAAACAGATTAGCTAGTGGTTGCCAAGATACAAGGATGGAGGTGTGAATATAAGAAGGTAGTAGCAGGGAGTTCCTTTGATAGCTCTGTATTTCGATTATACTAGTGGTTCCATAACCTATCCAGGGGCTGAAACTGCATAGACATATACACATACACATGCAAATAAATGCATGTTAAAAATGCTAAACACTTGATAAAATCTGTGTCTAGGAAACAGTATTTTACCAGTTTCAACTTCTTAGATTCATACTAGGCTAACGTTCTATGAGACGGCACTGCTGAGGGAACCAGAATAGAGGGCTTATGGGACCCTATATGCTATATTTGCAATGTCCTATAGATCTATAATGCCTTCAAAATAAAAGAAAAAATGTATACCAAGGAAATAAAAATTTTGACTAAAAGAGGATGAGATGAATTGGGAGAGTAACGGTGACATATACACACTGCCATGTGTTAAGTAGAAAGCTAATGGGAAGTTCCTGTATAACACAGGGAGCTCAGCCTGGTGCTTTGTAATGACCCAGAGGGGTGGGACGGGGTGGAGAAGAGATATCTGTACACTCATGGCTGATTCACATCGCTGTGTGGCAGAAACAAAGAGCATTATAAAGCAATTATCCTCCAATTAATAATAAATTTAGAAAAGAATATTAAGTTTTCCAATTCATAAAAAAAAAATTCCTCCATTATCCTGGCAGTGAGTTTTTAATGGGATAATGGTCATTTTCAGTTCAGTTCAGTCACTCAGGCATGTCCGACTCTTTGTGACCCCGTGAACCACAGCATGCCAGGCCTCCCTGTCCATCACCAACTCCCAGAGTCCACCTAAACCCATGTCCATTAACTTGGTGATACCTCCAACCATCTCATCTTCTGTTGTCTCCTTCTCCTACTGCCCTCAATCTTTCCTAGCATCAGGGTCTTTTCAAATGAGTCAACTCTTCTCATCAGGTGGCCAAAGTATTGGAGTTTCAGTTTCAACATCAGTCCTACCAATGAACACCCAGGATTGATCTCCTTTAGGATGGACTGGTTGGATTCTCCTTGCAGTCCAAGGGACTCTCAAGAGTCTTCTCCAACACCACAGTTCAAAAGCATCAGTTTTTCGGCGCTCAATTCTCTTTATAGTCCAACTCTCACATCCATACATGACCACTGGAAAAACCATAGCCTTGACTAGATGGACCTTTGTTGGCAAAGTAATATCTCTGCTTTTAATATGCTGTCTAGGTTGGTCATAACTTTTCTTCTAAGGAGTAAGCGTCTTTTAATTTCATGGCTGCAATCACCATCTGCAGTGATTTTGGAGCCCCCAAAATAAAGTCAGCCACGTTTTCACTGTTTCCCCATTTATTTGCCATAAAGTGATGGGACCAGATGCCATGATCTTAGTTTTCTGAATGTTGAGCTTTAAGCCAACTTTTTTCATTCTCTTTCATTTTCATCAAGAAGCTCTTTAGTTCTTCTTCACTTTCTGCCTTAAGGGTGATGTCATCTGCATATCTGAGGTTATTGATAGTTCTCCTGGCTATCTTGATTCCAGCTTGTGCTTCTTTCAGCCTAGAGTTTCTCATGATGTACTCTGCATAGAAGTTAAATAAGCAGGGTGACAATATACAGCCTTGACATACTGCTTTTCCTATTTGGAACCAGTCTGTTGTTCCATGTCCAGTTCTAACTGTTGCTTCCTGACCTGCATACAGGTTTCTCAAGAGGCAGGTCAGGTGGTCTAGTATTCCCATCTCTTTCAGAATTTTCCACAGTTTATTATGATCCACACAGTCAAAGGCTTTGGCATAGTCAATAAAGCAGAAATAGATGTTTTTCTGGAACTCTGTTGCTTTTTTTGATAATTCAGAGGATGTTGGCAATTTGATCTCTGGTTCCTCTGCCTTTTCTAAAATCAGCTTGAACATCTGGAAGTTCACGGTTCACATATTGCTGAAGCCTGGCTTGGAGAACTTTGAGCATTACTTTACTAGCATGTGAGATGAGTGCAATTGTGCGGTATTCTTTGTCATTGCCTTTCTTTGGGATTGGAATGAAAACTAACCTTTTTCAGTCCTGTGGCCACTGCTGAGTTTTCCAAATTTGCTGGCATATTGGCATAATGGTCATTTTATATTCTTCTAAATGCTTTTCTGTATTTCTTAAAATTTTTGCAGCAAATGTATGTTATTTTTAGATTCTGGAAAGAACTTATTAATTCAAAGTTTAGCAATTGAAATAAAATGTTTGATCAATGCATAATATTTCAGGTAAAATACATATGATAGTGTTATAAAAGGGAATCAGGAGAAAGAAGGACAGAGTAGAAAATGTCTTGATAAGATATAGAAACAGTGCAAAGAAATACAAAATGTAATAGCAAAGTTAAATCCTACGTTATAAACATGCAGAATACTACAGAAACTAAGCACTGATGTGTGTAGCACACACAAATCTCATCCAGAATGCAGTATAAAAGAATACTGGCGTGGGAAGCCTTTCCCTTCTCCAGGGGATCTTCCCAACCCAGGGGTTGAACCCAGGTCTCCCACAGTGCAGGTGGATTCTTTACCAACTGAGTTATCAGGGAATACCGTATAAAAGAATAAAGATGTTCAACATCACTTATTATCAGAGAAATGCAAATCAAAACCACAGTGAAGTACCATTTCATGCCACTCAGAATGGCTGCGATCCAAAAGTCTACAAGCAATAAATGCTGGAGAGGGTGTGGAGAAAAGGGAACCCTCTTACACTGTTGCTGGGAGTGCAAACTAGTACAGCCACTATGGAGAACAGTGTGGAGATTCCTTAAAAACTGGAAATAGAACTGCCTTATGACCCAGCAATCCCACTGCTGGGCATACACACCAAGGAAACCAGAATAGAAAGAGACATGTGACCCCAATGTTCATCGCAGCACTGTTTATAATAGCCAGGACATGGAAGCAACCTAGATGTCCATCAGCAGATGAATGGAAAAGAAGGCTGTGGTACATATACACAACGGAGTATTACTCAGCCATTGAAAAGAATACATTTGAATCAGTTCTAATGAGGCGGATGAAACTGGAGCTGATTATACAGAGTGAAGTAAGCCAGAAAGAAAAACACCAACACAGTATACTAACGCATATATATGGAATTTAGAAAGATGGTAACGATAACCCTGTATGCGAGACAGCAAAAGAGACACAGATGTATAGAACAGTCTTTTGGACTCTATGGGAGAGGGAGGGAGAAGGTGAGATGATTTGGGAGAATGTCATTGAAACAGGTATAATATCATATAAGAAACGAATCGCCAGGCCAGGTTCGATGCAGGATACAGGATGCTCAGGGCTGGTGCACTGGGATGACCCAGAGGGATGGTACAGAGAGAGAGGAGGGAGAGGGGTTCAGGATGGGGAACACGTGTACACCCGTGGTGGATTCATGTTGATGTATGGCAAAAGCAATACAATATTATAAAGTAATTAGCCTCCAATTAAAATAAATAAATTTAAATTAAAAAAAATTAAAAAATAAAAGAATAAAGATGTGAAATGGTAAGAGATATATCAGATCATGGGACCAAACATGGAGATTCAGGATACCACTGATGTTTCTAAAAACACAATCATAAGAAAAGACAAAAGCAATCATCAGAGAGATAACATAGCAACACACCTTCCAGGTTTGTGGATGATCTGATTTGTAATGCTAATAGATACACTGAATGACACCATCTAGATACAATCTGATTAAGTTTTAGAATTTCAAGGAAAAATGTTTAAAATCCTACATGCAGCCAGGCAGAAAATGAAACATAACTGAAAAATGGTTTACCTGGGAAGATGAAAACGTGATACGGGTCTCAAACTTTTCTTCCATATTGCCAATACTTGAGGAGGAAAGATTGCGACTCAAGCGTTGTGCTGTGCTTAGTTGCTCAGTCACGTCCGATTCTTTGTGACCCCATGGACTGTAGCCTGCCAGGCACCTTTGTCCATGGGGATTCTCCAGGCCAGAATACTGGAGTGGGTTGTCACGCCTTCCTCCAGGGGATCTTCCTGACCCAGGGATTGAACTGGGGTCCCCTGCATGGCAGTCAATTCTTTACTGACTGAGCTACTAAGGAATCCCTTATAACCCAAGAATCACTACCATTTCTCCTGAAGCAATGATAAAATTATCCTCAGAAAAGAACAAGAGGAGGCTTCTGAGGAAGTCCACACTCACTGCATTACTCACCAAAACTTAATGCAACTAAAATAAAATGAAAGTGCCTCAACACAATTGTTTTTAATTGTCTTAAGTCAATAGTTAAGGAGACAGTTCCATTAACATTAACAATAAGACAAGGAAGCCCACTGTTGTTTATTAGTGTGCTGGATATTCTAATCTATCCAACAGGTCATGAGAAATAAAGGAGTAGGGAAATTCACTACTCTTTCCACAAGATACGATTACCTACTTAGAAAAATATATGAGCTGGGAAAATGAAAATAATAAAACTGTTTTGAAGGTAATCAGTTGCAAAAGTAATACATTTACATCTCCCTATATGTTTAAAACAAAGGAATTAGAAGATACAAAACAGTTGATTTCCAGCAGCAATAACAACAACAAAATCCCCAGAACTCATAGGCAAAACACACACACAAGATACATGATATGAAGTTTTTCTGATGCTCTATACTGACTCTGTGATGACCTAGAAGGGTGGGGTGGGCAGCGTGGGAGGTTCACGAGGGAGGGGATATATGTATGCATACAGCTGATTCACTTCATTGTACAGCAAAAACTAACACATTGTAAAGCAATTATACTCCAATAAATAAAGAAAGAAATCTGTTTTTGTTGTTGCTGTTCAGTCGCTCAGTCATGTACGACTGTCCGACTCTTTGTGATCCCATGGACTGCAGCATACCAGGCTTCCTTATCCTTCACTCTCACCCGGAGTTTGCTCAGACTCATGTCTATTGAGTCAGTGATGTCATCTAACCATCTCATTCTCTCTTGCCTGCGCCTCCTGCCTTCAATCTTTCCCAGCATCAGGATCTTTTTCCAATGAGTTGGCTCTTTGCATCAGGTGGCCAAAGTATTGGAGCTTCAGCTTCAGCATCAGTCCTTCCAGTGAATATTTGGGGTTGATTCCCTTTAGGACTGACTGGTTTGCTCTCCTTGCTGTGCAAGACACTCTTAAGAATCATCTGCAGCACCACAATTTGAAAGCATCAGTTCTTTTGGCACTTAGCCTTCTTTATACTCCAACTCTCACATCCATACATGACTACTGGAAAAACTATAGCTTGGACTAGATGGACCTTTGTTGGTAAAATGATGTCTCTGCTTTTTAATAGGCTGTCTATGTTTGCATAGCTTTTCTTCCAAGGAGCAAACATCTTTTAATTTCATGGCCACACTCACTGTCTGCAGTGATTTTGGAGCCCACGAAAAGAAAGTCTGTCACTGTTTCCACTTTTTCCCTATCTAATTGCCATGAAGTGATGGGACTGGATGCCATGACTTCATGTTTTGAATGTTGAATTTTTTTGTTGTGTGTGACCACTTTATTTTTATTTTTTATTTTTTTGCACATTCTGGTCCATTTTATTTCACTGATTCCTAAGATGTTGATATTCACTCTTTTTAAAAAAAAAAAATTACAATACTGTATTTGTTTTGCCATACATTGACATGAATCAGCCACAGGTGAACACAGTTTTAAACCAGCTGTTTCATTCTCCTCTTTCACCTTCATCAAGAGGCTCTTTAGTGCCTCTGCTTTCTGCCATTAGGCTGGTGTCATCTGCATATCTGAGGTATTGGTATTTCTCCTGGCAATCTTGATTCCAGCTTGTGATTCATCCAGCCCAGCATTTCATATCATGCAATCTGCATATAAGTTAAATAATCAGAGTAACAATAGACAGCCTTGATGTGCTCATTTCCCAATTTGGAACCAGTCCTTTGTTCCATATCCAGTTCTAAATATTGCTTCTTGACCTGCAAACAGGTTTCTCAGGAGACAGGTAAGGTGGTCTGATATTCCCATCTCTTTAGGAATTTTCCAGTTTGCTGTGATCCCCACAGTCAAAGGCTTTAGTGTAGTCAATAAAGCAGCAGGAGATGTTTTTCTGGAATTCCCTTGTTTTTTCTATGATCCAAACAGATGTTGGCAATTTGACCTCTGGTTCCTCTGCCTTTTCTAAATCCAGCTTGAACATCTGAAGTTCTCAGTTCACATACTATTGAAGCCTAACTTGAAGGATTTTGAACATTACCTTGCTAGCATGTGAACTGAGCACAATTGTGTGGTAGTTTGAACATTCTTTGGCATTGCTCTTCTTCGGGATTTTTTTAGAATGCACTAAAATTATTCTAAGTTTCATTTGCAAATATGAGATGAGACTAACCAAGAGATTTGAGGGGATATAAGAGAGGCATAAAATGAGAGGCACCCTGTCCTGCTAGATATTAAATTTCTAATAAGATACTACATAAAATAGCAATAAAAGTTCCAGGACAATGAATTATCTATTTGTTATGGAAAAAGAGAAATCTCAGCCTGACAACACACACCAAAATAAACTCTATCCAGATTAAAATGTTAGGTGTAAATATATGATTAAAACTATAAAAAGGTACAGACAAATTATGCCTGAAAAGGAAGAAATTTGTAAGCAATGGAAGAATCACAAACACTCAACAAATTCAGTAATGATAACTTATTTAAAGTATCAACAAAATAAAAGAAAAAAAATTAAAAATATAGCAGACAAATCTGTTATACTTAGTATATAAAACCCATTCAGAAATTAAAATTCAGTAGAAAAATGGTCAAAGAGCATGAATGATTGGCTTATTTAAAGCAAAAGCTCAAATGACAAACAGATGAAAAAAGTTATCAGCTTTCTTTCTATGCAGATAAACACAAATGAAAAAAATAAGCTGCTTATTTTTCTCTATCAAATAGAAAAGAACAGCTTTAAACTGGCACTGCCCAGTGCTTATGAAGATTCAGTGACGTGGTCAGCTGTATACACTGCTGGTGGCATGGTAAATTTGAACAAACTTTACAATGAACACATTGAAAATATGTCTCAAAAGACATAAAAATATTCAACCTGTCAATAAGTCTCACAGAAATCTTCCTTAAGAAAACACTTATGGACTTGTGCTTCAGAATATCCAACACAGTTGGTCAAGTGAAAGGTGTCCACTAAAGTTTACCTCTTGAGCACTCAGGGGACAAGGGTGAGATCCATCCAGTGGGTGAATTTGGAAGAAGACATGGGGTCTGAGGGGTCCTGCCTTCTCTACCCTCTCCCTCGGCGTGGAATCTGACTCCCCACATAAGAAGGTGTCTACTGCTCTGTTCTCCCTCTGTCTCTCTCTTTAATATATGAATGCAGTGTATAATATATACATATATATGTATGTATATAGTGGTCACGTCTGGTGCTGAGAGCTGGACAGTAAAGAAGGCACAATGCCAAGGAATTAATGCCTTCTAACTGTGGTGCTGGAGAAGATGCCTGAAAGTCCCTTGGACCAGTCAATCTTAAGGGGGATCAACCCTGAATATTCATTGGAAGGACGATGCTGAAACTGAAGTTCCAGTATTTTGGTTACCTGATTTGAACAGATGACTCAGTGGAAAAGTCTCTGATGCTGGGAAAGATCAAGGGTAGAAGGAGAAGAGGGCATCAGAGGATGAGATGGCTGGATGGCATCACCAATGCAATGAGCATGAACTTAGGCAAACTCTGGGAGATGGTGAGGGACAGGGAGGCCTGGCATGCTGCAGTCCATGGGCTCACAAAGAGTCAGACATGACTGGGCAACTGAACAACAACAACTATATGTATATATAACTCATAAAGAGAAGGAAATCTTGCCATTTGTGATAACATGAATGAAATTTCAGAACATTGTGTTCAGTGAAATCAGCCAGACTGAGGAAGACCAATATACCATGACCTCACTTACAAGTGAAATATTAAAAAGAAAAATGAACTCTTAGAAACAGAAAACTGATTGGTGGTTTCCAGAGGCTGAGGGGTGGGGGAAATGCGAAAGTATTGTCCCAAGGATCCAAACTTCCAGTTATGAGATGAATCAGTGTTGGGGAATCTCACGTACAGCGTGGAGACTGGAGCTAACGAAACTGCATTTGACACTTGAGAGCTGATAAGAGGGTAGTTCTTACATGTCTCACCATTCACACAAAAATAACTGAAACTGTGCAAGGTGACGGATGTGTTAACTAAGATTATTGTGGGAAACAGTTCACAACATGTACATGGATCAAGCCTTGACTTTTACATCGTAAACATATACAGTGTCATAGGTCAACTGTATCTCAACAAAGCTGGAAACAGTATTCTGGAATGTGGCATCAGGGAGTTCTCTATGGTTCTACTTCCTCCAAATTAGTACACAATCAGTAGTTACATTGACAGATCCTTACTTGTCCTAACTTCTCTGTGTCTAATCTTCAACTGGCTCTGAAGGTGGGGACAAAAGGGTACTACTTTTTATTTAAGTTATTTATTTATTTGGCTGGGTTGGGTCTTGGTGGCGCCATGCAGGATCTTTCTGATGGGGTGCAGGGACTCTCGAGTTGCGGCACCTGGGCTCAGTAGTTGTGGCACACAGGCTCTGGAGCACAGCGGCTTCAGTAGTTGACATGTGCAAGCTGAGTTGCTCCAGGGCATGTGGGATCTTAGTTCTCCAACCAGGGATCGAACCCATGTCTCCTGCATTGCCAGGTGGAGTCCTAACCACTGGGCCGCCAGGGAAGTCCTGAGAGGGTACTATTTATTAACCCCCTCCCAAACCTCAGTTCAGCGTTATTTACAACCACACACCAAAAGAGGACAACAAAGATACAGCAAGTGAGAAGGCTGACGAGCTCAATGTTAGTTTCTCTATAGGATGGACTATCATGCAGACTCTGAAAGCAGTGCATAATATGCGCAGAATGGAATATTATTCATCCACATGAAAGAATGACATAATACTATTGGCAGCAACCTGGAGGGACCTAGAGATCATCATGCTAAAATAAAGTCAAACACAAAGATAAACAGCACGTGATGTCATTTTAATGTGGAATCTAAAACAAAATATGATTTGAATGGACTTGTATACAAAACAGAATTAGACCCACAGACATAGGAAACAGAATTATGGTTACCAAACGGGGAAGGAGAGGAGGGATAAATTTCGAATTAGGGATTAACATATATACACTGGAGAAGGGAATGGCTCACTCCAGTGTTCTTGCCTGAAGAATTCCATGACAAAGGAGCCTGGTGGGCTACAGTCCATGGAGTCTGAAAGCGTCAGATGCTTTCACTTTTTTCATATATGAAATAGATAACTAACACATATCTACTGTATAGCACATGGAATTATACTCAATATTTTGTAATACTATATAAGGGGAAAGAATCTGAAACAGGATAGATGCACACACACACACATGAATCACTTTGCTGTATACCTGAAACTAACATAACATTGTGAATCAACTATACTTCAATAAAAAATAAATAAAAGTGGTACATAAAAGAAAATGGGCACTATTTAAGATCAAACGCAAGGACGCAAATAACAAAAATAGTGCATAAGTAAATATATCTACAAATTGTGATACCTGGAGGAAAAAAACTAGAATAAGTACTTTAAAATGACACCATTTATCTCTGGGTGCCAGGACTATGGGGCGTTCTTATTTTCTCCTTTCTGTTTTTCAGGTATTATATAAATTCCTGACACTATGTTTGTACTGCTTTTATAATCAGAAAAAAAAATCATGTTATTTGTGATAGAAGAGGATCGTAGAGGTCAGAGTGACTTTGCACTCTTTGTCCTCTGCTCATCAGGAGGAATGAACTCTTTGATTTTGGCCCAGAGCACTTTGAACAGATGAATATAAACCCACTACAGGTGTATTCTGAGAAAATTCCGCACAACTGCTCTCAGTCAGGGCATCTGACAACCTTGAGACCGTCTGTCCCTCGGTGGGCTCAGTGCATCCACCCACCCACCGACACGTGCCAGGAGCGATGGAGGAACAGAGGCCCTGTGTGTGGCCCTGTGCTCAGAGCCACGTGTGTGGCCTTCAGAAGTTTGACTGTCACCCCAGAGGAGTGCTCCATGGCAGAAAGGCAGACATGCAGACAAAACTAGCGGTGTGATATAACGGATGCTACGTGGGAGGCAGCAACACTGTGGGGGACACGGAGGAAACAACGTCGGTCTCTCTGGGATATTCACTAGAGGAAATAACATTGGACCTGAGTCTTGAAGAACGAAGAAGCAGTGGAGAGACTAGGTGGGCAGGGTATCTCCAGGCTCAGCAATGGGAAAGAGAGAGAAAGAGGGAGGAAGACAGAGTGAGGTTATGTCCCCACTGGTGTCCTAAAAATTGTGAAGTGCATAGGAGAAGCTAGGGTTCTTCGGTCCTGCGTCATAGGAGCTGACTGTAACTAACCAAGGGAGAAAGGGAGCTTGCTGGGAAAATGCAGGGTGCCTTCAAGAATCACCAAGCTTAAAAAATTACGGTGAGAAAGGGAAGCTCCAAGAATCTTTAGAAAGCTAGGCTGGTCTCCTCTGGAAGCTGCCACAGGATCAGTCATGGTGAATCTACTCATTTACTCAAGACCTGATTCCAGAGAGGAAGCATTTGAAGGGTGTAGGATAAATAATAGAGGCACCCCTTGCTCTTGAAGTTTTTTTTTCCTTAATTAAAGTATAATTGACTTTCAGTTTTGTTAGTTTCTGATGTACAGCAAAGTGATTCAGATGTGTGTGTGTGAGTGCGTGTGTGTGTGTGTGTGATGTTAGTCATTCAGTCGTGTCCAACTCCTTGTGACCCCATGGACTGTAGCCTGCCAGGCTCCTCTGTCCACTGAATTCTCCAGGCTAGGATACTGGAGTGGGTTGCCGTTCCCTTCTCCAGGGGATCTTCCAATCCAGGGATTGAACCCAGGTCTCCTGCATTACAGGCAGATTCTTTACCAGCTGAGCCACCAGGGAAGCCCATATGTGTGTGTGTGTGTGTGTGTGTGTGTGTATGAATTACGGTTTATTCCATTAAAGTTTATTACAGGAGATTGAATATAGTTCCTCATGCCATATAGTAGGATTTTGTTGTTTATTTTATATATAGTAGTTTTATATATATGAAAAGTTATATATATATATAATGTTTTGTATATATATAAAGTTTTATATAAGGCTTCCCTATATAGTATTTTATATATAGTAGTTTTATCTGCTAATCCAAAACTCCTAATTTATCCCTCCCCCCTTTCCCCTTTGGTAACCATAAGTTTGTTTTCTATGTCTGTGAGTCTGTTTCTATTTCATAAATAAGCTCACCTGTGTCATGTTTTAGATTTCTCTTCTGGAGTTTTTATGACGAGTCACAGTTTAAAGCAATATAACGCCAGTGAGTGTTTGTACTAAGTCACTTCAGTCATGTCTGACTGCAACCTTAGCCACCAGGCTTCTCTGTCCATGGGATTCTCCAGGCAAGAATACTAGAGTGGGTTGCTACATCCTCTTCCAGGGGATCTTCCTGACCCAGGGATCGAACCCTCGTCTCTTACGTCTCCCTACACTGGCAGGCAGGTTCCTTACCACTAGCGCCACCTGGGAATCCTCAATAAAACGCCTAGGCACTCGATAAACTTTGTTTTCTTTCCTTCCTTACAGCATCCAAATTGTGGTAAGAGCAACACATAAGATTTCACTGGGGTGTACAAAGGGAACTGACAATAAGAAAGCACACACCATTTATGTGCCATTTGTCCAAAATGACCTCAGCTAGCTGATCCCCTTTCCTGAGACTTCCAGCACACTTTCCGTCCCTGGGCAGAAAGTGGCTCCACACAGAAAGCTCAGGCTTGCTCTTCAAGCTGCCAGGAACATGACTCTAAGCTAAAGCCCAAAATAATTCCATTAGTCACATTCCAAAGCGCTAAGCAGAAACAAAAAGAAATCAAAATTAACTTCAATACCTATAGTGACAGCAGCAATTAAGGTGACAAGATTATGGGAATCATTGCCATCACCGGAGATCTTTGCCTGAGGGGGAAGATAACTGGGAGTATAGACGGGCTGAGAAACAGAGGAACTTTAGTTGTGGGTGATGAAACCCACTATTCACAACATATGGTCCACCAGCCCTGGCGAGAGTCAAAAGAGGCATTTCTTCACGTCATCAGGATGCATTCTGTACCTACCATGTGCCAAGACTTTTAAGTTATTTCCTCTCTTTCTCACGACAACTCTACAGGAGGTTTTATTGTTCCTGTCTTACAGATGAATAAACAGAGTCATAGAAAGTCCCAATAAATTACCCAAGTTCATGTTGATGGAAAGGAAGAGAACCAAGACTGAAATCAAGGTCTTCCTCAACAGAGATCCACCCCATGACTGTGCCACCACGCTATCACTTTAGATAATCAGATAACATCAATCTTACTCCCCAGGCTTTTTTTTTTTTTTTTTAATTGGGTTGCACCAGATCTTATTTGCAGCTTATGGAATCTAGTTCCTTGACCAGGGATTGAACCCCGGCCCCCTGCATTGGGAGCATGGAGTCTAAGCCCCTGGACCACCAGGTGGTTCCCCAGGCTTCTTCCGGATCTGTGCTCCACGTGCTAGGAAACACACCAAGGCTGTTGGATGGAACTGGAACACTGCGTGAGTTGCCCATTTGTTTCTCTTTCTGCTTTCTGGTCTGTGCCACTGCAAGAGATGGCTAAAGAACTCCAGTGCAATTATGCAAAACAGACCCAAGTGTTAGAGAACATCCTGCTCTGAAATCCCAGGAAAGGTAAATTACATCTTGCTGTGCAGAGTGACAAAAACAATCATTAAAGTCCGCAGGCCTGGCTAGAGGGAGTTCAAGTAGCCCTGAGAAGCTCTTTGTGGTTCTGCCATCTGGTCCCCTCTCCCCAGAATGGTACCCTTCTGGGTGTTTTCTATATCCTTACTGATCCCCTCCATGGAGGCCTGGGGTAGTGGAGAAAGCAAGCTGGCCTGGAGAAAACTTGCTTTTATCAGAATAATAATGAGTGAGTGGCTTTTTCCAGGCTAATTATATCACTCAGGCCAATTTGGGGGCAACTGTGAAGGCTTTTAGAGCAAGGAAGCAGGGATCATTACCAAGTCTTCTCTGTGTGTGGAGGAGGGCAAATAAATAATAAATGACAATAATAATAACACCCATCACTAAAATATGGTGTGCTTTACAGTCTGCAATACCTCCTACCAAACGCACTTTGATTTCTAAGCCAGTAGCCTTGTTTTCTGCAGTCTCGAGAGAAACTCAGAGGAGGCAGAGAGTCAGAACTGGTTTTAGTAACTTGGAAAATTGTATTAGATTCATGTCAAGAGGCTCCTCTGGTGAGATCAATGTAATAGCGCAATCCTGTCTTAATGGAACTCACTACGGTCTGTGTCTGTGTCTGTGTCTGTTGCAGAAAGCCTTGTGCCCATGTCTGTGGCAGTGAAGCATTGAACTCCTTTTTTAAGAACTCTTTTTAAAATGATGCCCATGGCAAATAGCTCCCCCAGACAACTGCCCACTAGCCAGATGTTGAACAGTCCAAGTCATCTGTACACAGAACTCAGAGACACAAAAGCTTTGATAAGAAAGATATGGTAGATTGGCAGGGACGTTCAAAGACTTAGCTAAAACACAGATAAAATGAAAGGCAAATGAGTAAACACTAGAATGTTAAAGCCATTCTGTCTTAAGAATTAATCCGCCTGGTGAAGAAGAGAATAGAGATTTATCAAGTTGTTGCTTATTCATTCATTCACTCCATCATGCATTTACTCAACCACTATCTACTGAGACCCTACTGTGTTCCAGGCACTGTTCAAGGTGCTCGGGGATATCAATTAGCAACAATAAAAAGATAAAGGAGTATCAACAGATATGTGCAGGGAGAGGGTGCAATAAAAGAATAATAATAAGCCAATTATACCGTATGTTTGAAGGTGGTAAGTGCAGTGCAAAACAAAAAGGAAAGCAAGTGAGGGAGGTTGGGAGTGTCATGAGGAGGAATGCTGAGATTTAAAATAGGATGGCGTCACAGAAAAGGAATCTTTGAGCAAAAGACTCAGTGGAGTTAGATGGCCAATCTGTATAGCAGTGGGAGAGTCTTATGATGGAAGTGTGCTTGGCTTGATTAAACAGAAACAGAGAATACAGTGGGATCAGAGAGGTTATGGGGGTAGAGAGTGGATCATATATGATCTTGTAGGGTATTTTAAAGGCTTCCCTGGTGGATCAGTGGTGAAGAATTCTTGCCTGGGAAGTCCCATGGACAGAAGAGCCAGGTAGGCTCCATCATATCATCACCATCATCAACAAACCATGATCATTGCCACCGCCATCCCCACCACCACCACCATCATCACCACCATCACCACCGCCACCATCAGCATCTTCACCAATCATCATCATGCCATTCTCATTTCATAGATGAACACAAAGAGACTCTCAGAGTGGGGAAGTAACTTCCCAAAGTCAAGGTCACCCTAGCGAGAAGGTACAGAGCCAGCATCCTACTAGGAAACTGCTGAACTGACTTGATTAAAGGGATTTTCTGCCCCCAGGTATCTTCCCTGTAGAAGCTTTCACTGGATTCAACATTTCCCTCTTAGTTCTTTCCCCCATTAACAGTAGGTTCCTCCGGGGCCACGATCTCTAACAATAGCAAAATAGCATCACCTGGAGCTCTTGTTGCAGATGCAGACTCACCAGTCTCATCCTGATTCAGGAAGTCTGAAAGGTCCAGGAATCAACATTTTTGTTAAGGAGCCTGGATGATTTCTGGGTCAGGCATTCCAGGACCAGAACCAGGTAGGTATTCTGAGAAATAGCAATCTTAGTGTCAAACTCCTGAGGGTGGGTGAGTTTACCAGATGTTTCCTTCTGGGACAGGGACTCAGCCATAATGAGAGGATCAGTAGTAGGAAGACTGCTAGCTAGGCTGGGGAGATTCCCATGTCTGAATAATCCCTTAACCAGGGGCCAGAGTAGTGAGCAAGACTGGGGTCAAGTCTAGGTCTTTGAAGACTAAACTTCATGTTTATCTCCTGCTTCCTGATCTAAGAAAAGTTCTTTTCCAACGCTGTTTGTTTCTTAGGTGCCCAGAATATTTTAATGATATTTGTTATTTTCTGATTGCAAATATAATGCATGGTTATGGTGGAAATTACCACAATGCATATTGCAAACAAGTTGTTTTCAGTTCCTCTCCCTCCAGGGTAACTACCAATAAATGTTGTATATTTTCATATCACATTTTCCCTCCCCCTTTCTCTTTTTCTCCCTTAACCTCTTTGAACTTTTGTTTCCATTTCTGTTATATGGGGATAAAAATACCTACCCTTCAGGGTTATATAATGGATGCTTGAGAAATTATATTATACCTACTGTTATTCAGCGTTGATTATGTTTATTTTTTCCACTTGACATTCTATAATGAGTATTTTCCACGTGTCATTAACCACTCTTCAAAAACATGACGTTTAATGGCTGCATAATACCCCATCATTTAATGAACTATAATTTACTTAACTATTCTGTTATGGAGCATTGAAGTATTTTCTAATATTTTTCTATTAGAAATAACACTGAGTGTTTCAATCTTTTCCTACTCCTCTGCTTTTCGTAGGATAGACTTCCAGAAAAGGTATGAAAAAGACAGAGGGTATAAATATTTTAAGGCTTTTCATGTATACTGCCAAATTATTTTTCCAGGGGGAGAAAGTGTATACTCCTAATACCACCAGCAGCATTAAAAATTACCTGGAATATAACACTTAGGTCAGAAATGAATATGTGTCAGCATAATAAATTTGTGGGAGTCATGAAGAGGAAAAATAAAATCTATGAGAGATCTTTAAAATCATCTTGTCTTCTGGGCGTACACAGTGCGTTCAAATCTGTAAGGGAGGAGTCTCAGAAATCCTGATCATTTTCTAGCCACTGCTCACTTTCTAAGGGACCTTTATTAGTAAAAGACATCATTTCTCATTGGCAAGTTTCTAATATTAGTCCCTATCTTGAAAAATCTTCCACTCTTCTGGTCCCTATTGCTAAATCCCAATCATCCTGAAGGGGATTGATAATTGTGGCAATTGCACAGAATGATTGCTACCTGCAAAGGCAATCACTTCCGACGCCTGCAGAAATGATGAGCAATTCATTATCAAAGATTTAACTGCTGTAAACCTGGGAGGAAAAGGGATTTCTCATATCACTTCCAGGATTTCAGGCATCAACCCTGCTTGGCTCCAAATTGGCTTTCATGAATGGAAATCTGAAGTCAGGCTGTGGCAAGAGGCTAATTACACAATGGAAAGTACAATAGAAATATTTGCATAACCTGTCTTGAGCCTGCCATGTTAACTTTCAACAGGATGCTACCTCCCTGAGTGGGACAGAATCTTCTCAGATGATCCTGGCACAAACTCATCGCTTGTTTCAATCAGATATGCAAAAATGGGATTTCTCTGGTGGTCCAGTGGTGAAGACTGCATTTCCAATACAGGGGGTGGTGTAGGTTCAAACCTGGCCAGGGGACTGAGATCTCACATACTCTGTGATGAAGAAAAAAAAAAAAATTAATGCAAAAACTCCAGTTAAAAATGACGTCTGAGAACTATGAAGATGCAGGATGCTTTAGTGATTAGAACTGGAACTCTGGATTCGGACTGTCTAGACTCAGCCTCTGTTCCCCAGATCTTCCTGGATGAATGTGAATAAAGTAGATGTGTCCTCCGCAAGCCTCATAGAAATGATGAAGATAGTTAGTGCCTGCCTCATTTACTGGTGTGAAGATGATTTCAGAATATCCTCAGGCATGGGTCTCATAAACTAATATTATTCCTATAACATCATAAAGTTTTCTTCATAGTCTGCATTTGAATGTTCCCATTGATCTCAAATATTCTCACCACCAAGAACCCTCTTTAAAATTATTAGATCTTGGGACTTTTTGGGTGGTCCAGTGGCTAAAACTACTTGCTCCCAATGCAGGGGGCCAGGTTCGATCCCTTGTCAGGGAACTAGATCTCACATGCCACATAGAAGACATGGTACAATCAGATAAAATAATAAATTCTTTAAAAAACTGGGGCTTCCCTGGTGGCTCAGTGATAAAAGAATCTGCCTGCTGATTACAGGAGGTGCAGGTTCAATCCCTGGGTTGAGAAGATTCCCTGGAGAAGGAAATGGCAACCTACTCCAGTATTCTTGCTTGGGAATCCCATGGAGAGAGGAGCTTGGCCAACTACAGTCCATGGGGCTGCAAAAGAGCTGGACATGACTTCACAACTAAACAACAGGAAAAAAAAAAATGATTTTGATCTCCCACTATGGAATCCTTGTTTAAGAAATTCCAGTGAAGAAAAGGAAAGTGTCACTTACTGAAGAATCACCATATATTAGGAACACACAGCATTACATTTAATCCTTACCAATGACTTTTTAACATACATGTTGTTTTGCCTTATTTTTGCATGACACTATTGTCAGTCAGGGTTCAAATCCTGGATCTTCATTTACTACCCAAGTGACATTATTTAAGCTTCATTTCCCTCATCTGTAAAGTGAAGGTCACTCAGTGATGTCCAATTATTTGAGATCCCATGGACTATACAGTCCATGGAATTCTCCAGGCCAGAATATTGGAGTGGGAAGCCTTTCTCTTTTCAGGGAATCTTCCCAATCCAGGAATGCACAAGGGAAGCCCCAAAATACTGGAGGGGTAGCCTTTCCCTTCTCCAGGGGGTCTTCCCAACCCAGGAATCGAACTGGGGTCTCCTGCATTGCAGGCAGATTCTTTACCAACTGAGCTATCAGGAAGCCCTCGCCTGTAAAATGAGGATAATAATCATCCTGATTTCATCTTACTATGGTGGCTTTTACATATTAACTGCTCAAATCATGCTGAATCTTATTATTTGCTAATTATTTACTAACAGTAAAGAATCTGAACTCATTCAGGTAAGTTATGTAAGTTTTTGAGGATCACAAAACAAATTAGTGAGCTGAGATATGAATCCATACCTGTCTGACTCCAAAGATGATAGCCATTTTATCATATCATGTTGACAAACTATATTGGTGTGGTATTCATTCATTCCCATAATTTTATCAGTCAAACAAAATTGTAACTACTGAATAGACTTTCTTACCAGATCATGAGGGACAAGCACAATGTATTCTAAACAGTAAAGTTTTCCCACTTCTGCTTTTTTCTGCACAGTTGTTTTGAGGCCTAAAAATGATGGCTTAAACATAATTTGTTTATCAAGTAGTAGTTGTTATTTTTATACTTTATCATTTTAGCCCAAAGAAGCAATAATAATAAATGATACTATAGTTATTCTGTGTAGATTGATTATTGAAAAATGAAAATTTTCTATTGAGGTTTTGTAATAAAAAGCATGATAGAAGTTACCATCTCTATGGTCAAGGAACTTTGTCATTTAGGTACTTAAGCCTGGGAATGAGGTAGGGATCAAACCCTGGTCTCCTGCACTGCAGGCAGATTCTTTACCACCTGAGCCACCAGGGAAGCCCAGGTATTATCAGTTCAGTTCAGTCGCTCAGTCGTGTCTGACTTTTTGCGACCCCATGAATCGCAGCAGGCCAGGCCTCCCTGTCCATCACCATCTCTCGGAGTGCACTCAGACTCACGTCCATCAAGTCCGTGATGCCATCCAGCCATCTCATCCTTGGTCGTCCCCTTCTCCTCCCGCCCTCAATCCCTCCCAGCATCAGAGTCTTTTCCAGTGAGTCAGCTCTTCACATGAGGTGCCCAAAGTACTGGAGTTTCAGCTTTAGCATCATTTCTTCCAAAGAAATCCCAGGGCTGATCTACTTCAGATGGACTGGTTGGATCTCCTTGCAGTCCAAGGGACTCTCAACAGTCTTCTCCAACACCACAGTTCAAAAGCATCAATTCTTTGGTGCTCAGCCTTCTTCACAGTCCAACTCTCACATCCATACATGACCACAGGAAAAACCATAGCCTTGACTAGACGGACCTTAGTCGGCAAAGTAATGTCTCTGCTTTTGAATATGCTATCTAGGTTGGTCATAACTTTTCTTCCAAGAAGTAAGTGTCTTCTAATTTCATGGCTGCAGTCACCATCTGCAGTGATTTTGGAGCCCCCAAAATAAACTCTGACACTGTTTCCACTGTTTCCCCATCTATTTCCCATGAAGTGCTGGGACCGGATGCCATGATCTACATTTTCTGAGTGTTGAACTTTAAGCCAACTTTTCTGCTCTCCCCTTTCACTTTCATCAAGAGGCTTTTTAGCTCCTCTTCACTTTCTGCCATAAGGGTGGTGTCATCTGCATATCTGAGGTTCTTGATATTTCTCCCGGCGATCTTGATTCCCCGGCGATCTTGATTCCAGCTTGTGCTTCTCCCAGCCCAGCGTTTCTCATGATGTACTCTGCATAGAAGTTAAATAAGCAGGGTGACAATATCCAGCCTTGATGCACTCCTTTTCAGCAGGCCCCATTAATACACATTAGAACTATGCCTGCGATTTGTGCAGCGTCCACTGTGGGCATATGCCTCTGCCTGCATAAGTCAGTTAGATTCTCACCAGGCACGGATACCTAGAGAAAGCAAAACTTACCACATGGTTCGTTTGGGGGTACATCACTTTATTGGGCTTCCCTGGTGGCTCAGAGGTTAAAGGGTCTGCCTGGAATGTGGGAGTCCTGGGTTCGATCCCTGGGTCGGGAAGATCCCCTGGAGAAGGAAATGGCACCTCACTCCAGTACTCTTGCCTGGAGAATCCCATGCAGGGAGGAGCCTGGTAGGCTACAGTCCATGGTGTTGCAAAGAGTCGGACACGACTGAGCAACTTCACTTTCACTTTCACTTCCACTTCATTAGTAACATGTCTTGGCTAAAGACAAAACTTTGGCTAATGTTCTTAAGTTGAGACTGCTGCTACTGCTGCTAAGTCGCTTCAGTCGTGTCCACTCTGTGCAACCCCATAGATGGCAGCCGACCAGGCTCCCCCCCGTCCCTGGGATTCTCCAGGCAAGAACACTGGAGTGGGTTGCCATTTCTTTCTGCAGTGCAGGAAAGTGAAAAGTGAAAGTGAAGTCACTCAGCTGTGCGACCCTCAGTGATCCCATGGACTGCAGCCTTCCAGGCTCCTCCATCCATGGGATTTTCCAGGCAAGAGTACTGGAGTGGGGTGCCATTGTCTACTAATAAATCAATCAATGATAGCCCAGGTTGTAGTTGTTGCCAAATAAAAGTCATTTATTATCTGAAATCTGACCCTTGCACTTCACTGTAAATCTTTTGGGGAAATTAGCCACTGATATGAGACCCTAGTGCTAGCATGTGGAGTTCACACAAAGTTGTGACACTCAAGACATTATTTTGAACAAAAAGCAGAAATGTCTAGAATAAATTAAAGAAAACTCAATTTAAGATCACAAATCATAGCAATAAGGATATTATTTATATATTGTCTGCCTGCATTCAGAATTTTTCATATATAGAATCTTTTGCTTGCAACCAAGGTGAAGTAACAATGAACAGGTTTATCTTCCTGCTTAAAACACCTGAAAAACTGGGTGCAGTAAATGGAATATCTGTTTACATCAGGCAGTGCAATGCAGTGATCCCTGAAATGAAGGAATCAAATCATATAAGTCCCAGAAATTGTGCCAAGTTACTACAGCAGAGAGTTTTCAGGCCACAGTGTTGGGAGAGGAAACTCAGGCAAATTCCAGCGACCTGAGTTGAGAAGGAGATGGAAACTCAGGGAGATGCAGGTGATTAGAGAAGTAGTGGACAGGAGTGGAGGTAGGGAGTGGGGAGAGAGAGATAGCAGAGTGGTCTGAAGAAGTTTCCTCTCAAGTCCTAGGCTCAATTCTGGTCAGCATGGTGGTTGGTGGTAGTGGTGGTTTAGCCGCTAAGTTGTGTCTGACTGACTCTCGCAACCCTATGTACTGTAGCCCACCTGGAATTTTCCAGGCAAGAATACTGGAGTGGTTTGCCATTTTCTTCTCCAGGGGATCTTCCCGACCCAGGAATCAAACCTGGGTCTCCTGCATTGCAGGCAGAGTCCTGCGTTGCAGGTGGATTCTTTACTGACTGAGCTATGAGAGAAACCCACTGGTTAGGATAATGGTTAATAAAACTAGCAAAGCCTAGGGAAAGAATTATCTGAAAGCAAAGGAATAATTCCCGGAGTTCACAAAAATCCAGGACAAGTTCCTATTTCTGCTAAAGAGAGTGAAAAAACTCACAGGTTGAACAGTGTGTTAGGTAAAGTACTCAGAAAGATATTGCCTTGGTAGTGGGGCAAAACTAGTTATAGACTAAGAACTGCTCTAGTCCCCCAGATAAAGCTGAAAAGCAAGCATCAAATGGATCAAAATGTTTCCAAGAACTCAACTGCATCCCAGGACAGAGTTCAAGAATATTTATGGAAATACAAAATTATCTAACACCCAACAAGCTAAAACCACAATGTCTAGTATCCAAACAAAAATTACCAGGCATTCAAAGATGCGGGAAAATATGATTCACAGTGAGGAGAATAAAGAAACAATCAAAGCATGCCCAGAAATGACACATGTATAGAATGAGTTAGACAAAGATATTAAAACAGTCATTATATCTCTTATGTTCAAGAATGTAGAAGAAAAATTGAGCATGTTAAAGAAAGATGTGGAAGATACATGGAAGACCTAAATTGAACTTCCAGAGGAGAAAATTGCACTGGAGATCAGCATAAAATTAGGCATTGCAAAACAGTTTTGTGAATTTGAAGATATAGCTATAGAAATCTTCCAAAGTGACACACAAAGGAAAAATAAAAGGGTAAAAATAAAATAGAGCATCAGTAAGCTGCAATCAACTTCTATTGGCCTAACATATGTATAGTTATGGACCCCAAAGAGTGGGGAACAAAGAAATATACTTGAAGAAATAACTATAAAAATTTATAAATGAAAGGAAAATGTAAACGCAGTGAGCCAAGAAGTTCAAACAAACTGAATTACAAGAAACATAAGAAAATGGCACCAAAACACATCATAACCTAATTGCTTACAACCAGTGATAAAGAGAAAATCATAAAAGTAGTTAGAGAAATAAGACACATAACATACACAGGACAAAGTTCTGCATGACAGTAAGCAATATCAGTAAAGTCAGTAAAGTCAGGGGACAGAGGGGGCAGGAGCTGTCAATCCAAGATTCTACACCCAGTAAGAATATCTTTCCAAAATGAGGCTGAAATAGAGGATTTCTCAGACACACAAAACCCAAATAATTCAGCAGTGGAAAATTGGCACTAGAAGACATGTTAAATGAATTTCTTCAGGCAGAAGAAAAATGATTTCATATAGAAGTGTGGAGATACGTGAAAGAATGAAGAGAAACAAATATGGTAATTGCATGAGTATATATGTGATTTTTTTTCTTTTTTTCCTTTTAAAAAATTTTACTTTATTTAACTTAACAATACTGTATTGGTTTTGCCATACATCAACATGAATCTGCCACAGGTATACACGTGTTCCCCATCCTGAACCCCCCCTCCCACCTCTCTCCCCGTAACATCACTCTGGGTTGTCCCAGTGCACCAGCCCCAAGCATCCTGTATCCTGCATCGAACCTAGACTGGCGATTCGTTTCTTATATGCTATTATACATGTTTCAATGCCATTCTCCCAAATCATCCCACCCTCTCTCTCTCCTACAGAGTCCAAAAGACTGTTCTATACATCTGTGTCTCTTTTGCTGTCTCGCATACAGGGTTATCGTTACCATCTTTCTAAATTCCATATATGTGCATTAGTATACTGTATTGGTGTTTTTCTTTCTGGCTTACTTCACTCTGTATAATCGGCTCCAGTTTCATCCACCTATTAGAACTGATTCAAATGTATTCTTTTTAACGGCTGAGTAATACTCCATTGTGTATATGTACCACAGCCTTCTTTTCCATTCATCTGCTGATGGGCATCTTGGTTGTTTCCATGTCCTGGCTGTTACAAACAGTGCTGCAATGAACATTGGGGTACACGCGTCTCTTTCAGTTCTGATTTCCTCAGTGTGTATGCCCAGCAGTGGGATTGCTGGGTCATAAGGCAGTTCTATTTCCAGTTTTTTAAGGAATTTCCACACTGTTCTCCATAGTGGCTGTTCTAGTTTGCATTCCCAGCAACAGTGTAAGAGGGTACCCTTTTTCTCCACATTTCTTATATGAAAAATGATTTCATATAGAAGTGTGGAGATACGTGAAAGAATGAGAAATAGAAAGGGAATTGCATGAGTATATATGTGATTTTTTTCTTATATTTTAAATTTATTTATTTTTTTAATTTAAATTTATTTTAATTGGAGGCTAATTACTTTTAAGACTAAATTGACTGGTTAAAACAAATACAATACTAACAAAATCTGTTATGTGGAAATCAGTGTTCCCATTTTAGAGATGAGAAAACCAAGACTCACATAGGTAAAGAACTCACCCAAGGTCACAGGTATGTCTGATACCAAAGCTGTTACCCCTTCCCAGAACTTTTATATAGCTCTAACTGTGAAATTGAATAATAGTTTTTCCATTTACTGAGAAGGTGTTCAGATATTTGGAGAGGCTTAAAACAGCATTTGGTAAGTTAGAAAGGCTCTGAACTAACTGAGTACCTTCTTACAGGACAGAAGTCTGAGGCTAATGGAGTTCAAGTTTATCTTGGCACAGTTTCCACTCCACCCTTTTCCTCTGTGAATTGTGCATTTCTAATGTTTAATTTTACACCCCTTGGCATTGTCCATCCCTTTCTTTCACATAGCAGAATTTCTCTAATTGTGTTCCATAAGAGATTAATGCATTAAGTGTGTTCTGTGGTGAAACATAACTTAGTAAATTAACCAGACACTTCCTGTAGGACACCATAGAATCTTAAGTATGTTACCATACATTATATTGGGACTTCTCTGGTGGTCCAGTGGTTAAGGATCTACCTTGAAATGCAAGGGGATTTGGGTTCAATTCCTGGTCAGAGAACAAAGGTCCCCAGCACAGGGGGGCAAGTAACTAAGCCTGTGTGCCACAACTAGACAGAAGCTGGGTGCCACAGGGAAGAGCCTTCGTGCTGCGCCTAAGACCCAAGGCAGCCAAAAATAGGTAAACACATATTCTAAAATAGGTTGGCATATATTATACATACCACAGAAAGGAAAGAAAATATATGGCATTTCCTGTAATCATTTTACCCCAGGAAACATTTCTGCAACTCTTGGTAATAGAGCATATCTTGATTGCCAACAAGGCAATATCAAGGAATACCAAGGCAATATCAAGGAACATCAAGGAATCAGAAAATGCAATTATTAAGATTTATGTGCCCTTAGTAATTCTGCCTGACTTTGGAAAACGCATGTGTGCATCTGAATGAGGTCACTGGTGGCAAGAAGACCACATCTACTGGTGACTTTTCCAGCATTAATAAGTAAATGTTGTATGTTAAAATGTGAGGAGTATCCATAAGAAGAAATTGATATTACCACAAGAGACTCCTGGAGACAAAACATTTCTAAATTGGGGGAAAGGTCATATTTGCCAACTTGCTCCTTTCTGCTAACATCTTTATTGATTATTATGGGGCACCAGTTGTTATGGTGATGAGAGACGTGTTCAACTGGATGGATATTGGGAAAGATGTTGCAAAAAGGAGAGGCTAGCCTAATGCTTCTCAAATGTTAATGTGCATATCAATCACTGAGGATCTTGTTAAAATTCAGATTTATATGTAATAGTTCTGGGATAAAATCCAAGATTGTATTTTTCTAACAAACCCCCAGGTAATGGACAATAGAGCACATTTTGACCAGTGTCTGTCCTACACACATTTTAGGAAATGTATTCTCTTTTGTACCAGGCTTGATGCTAATGAGCCTGATGTGACTGGGCTTTGTGGGATTCTGTAAACAGGAATGTCCTTTATTCGTAAAACTCAACCCCAGCTAGCAAGAAGGTCATAACAACCAACAACCGGTGCTCCCAACTAGTAAAACAGACAAAAAGTCCGAACTCTCTACCTTGGATTGCCAAGACCTCCATTAATTGCCTTTACCTACATTCTCTACCACTGTGGCTCTTTCTCAAATGCACTCTTGAGACATGAACCACTTGCCTTTCTGGGAAAAAAAAAAAATCAATGTTCTTCTTCCCCTTTGTCTTTGTAAAAGCAGCTCTCCCTATATTCTTTGCCCAGCGCTGACTCGTTCATGTCAGGCTAACTCATTCTACAAAACCCAGTTAAGGCCAGTTCTACTTTGTCTAAGAAGTCTTCCAAGAACTCCAACTGGGATAAACTGCACTCTTCTCCACTTTGGGGCTTCCCAGAGGGCACTAGTGGCAAATAATCTGCTTGCAAATGCAGGAGACCCAAGAGACGCTGGTTGGATCCCTAGGTTGGGAAAATCCTCTGGAGGAGGAAGTGACATTCAGCATTTTTGCTTAGAAAGTCCCTTGGATAGAGGAGGCTGGCAGGCTACAGACCATGGGATCACAAGCAGTCGTACACAGTTGAGCGACAAGACAGCACTCCTCCATTGCACATCTTGGGTACTTATACCAACATGCTTATCATGGAGTGTACATTGGATCAGAGCCAAGTGCATGATGTCATCTTTCTCCATTACATGTTGAGCTCTTGGAGATAATAAGCTTTGTCTCAACTATTTTTAAGTCCTCTTCCCTATAGTACTTAATACAGAGAAGTACCATAAAAATACTTCTTAATTAGTTAATTAAGAATAAAATATAATAGTCTCTAGAGAAGAACTTATCTTATTTTGGAAATAAGACATAAACCATTTGTGAACACTATAAGACTAAACATAATAAAAGCAGCTATAGTGTACTGGAAGATTATTAACTGGCAGGCACTGTACTAAAAATATTTCAGACACTGTCATTTAATCCTCAGAAAAAAAACTCTATGAGAAGGAAATTACCTCCATCTACAGAAGATCAAACTGAGGCTTAGAAAGACAAATGATTCATCTGAGATCCCTGGTTGTGAAATATAGATGCATCTTGTCATTGCCTGAGGGTTTAAGGAAATATTAATGCCTGGGTCCTACCTCCAAAGACTGATTTCATTGGTGTAGTGTGGGGCTTGCATATCAGGATTTTTAAGCTCCTGAAGTAACTCTAACACACAGCCAGGGCTGAGAAACACTGGTTGAAAACACAACTAAGTATATAGTTGAGTGTGTCTGACTCTATGGCTTGGGTTTTCATCCTGAGTTTCATTGCCAGGAAGCAAAAATAAGAGTATTTTAGAGAGAGATGGATTAGAGTAGGCTGGCAGAAATGAGGATGGAAGAGGGATTTAATTTTGATCACACTTAGATCTGGGTTTGGAATGCAATTGGTGAATTGAAAATGCAAGTTCCCTGGGCTCTGTAAGCAGTTTTGACACTTAGTCATTACATTGAATTTAGTCTACAGGTCCTAAATATTTGACCAAGCCTGCCTAAGTAATCACTTTTGTCGCAAGCATATAGCAGAATAAGCAAAAAGAAGTAATCATCATTTTAGCATAGATGAGGCACAACATCTGGAACTGACTGAATTTTTCCCCTTTTCATCAGAGGTCTATGACCTATTTTATCTCCTCTTATATGGCAGCCTGATCAAAAGCCTTCCAAAATTCTGCATGGAGACATTACCTCTTGCAGAAGAGGCATCTTAACCAGGCTAATCTTCAACTCAGATAAACAGTAGTGCTGATGTAGGGTCAGGAAGGGTGGACAGGATAGACAGGACCTCTCTTAACCTTGCAAGGTGAGAAATAAATATCCTCTGTGTTTTCAAAGAGGCAGGACTCCTCTCTTGCTCAACAAATGCTGAAGGATGTAGAATAAAGTTCAATAATCACTTTCTACTTAGAAGCCAACGGGAACAAGTCTTGGGGAGTGGCTCATAGACTGAAGCCATATTGTTGGAGAAACCTCATGTAGGGGCTAGAAAAAGTTGGGATGCAGGTCCTGAGTCAGGGGACACTAGACTAGTCTGACTCGCAATGGACGGAAGAGGTACCGCTGGGATGGATGGAAGGATTATAGGGAAGAAGCAAAAGTCATAGTGATGGAGAGCATTCATTCTTTCACTTGATCAGTGAATACACTCTGGGAACACACTCTGTGTGAGGTGCCAGGAGGGTCAATAAAACCCATCTGGTCACTGCCCTCTGAGAGCTTACAGGGTGTATGCTTAGCCACTCAGTTGTGTCCAGTTCTTTGTGACACTGTGGACTGGAGCCGACCAGGCTCCTCTGTCCAGGGGATTCTCCAGGCAAGAATACTGGAGTGGGTTGCCATGCCCTCCTCCAGGGGATCTTTCTGACCCAGGGATCGAACCCAAGTCTCCTGTGTCTCCTGCATTGCCAGCAGATTCTTCACCTGCTGAGCCATCAGATAAGCCCAGGGGCTTCCTCACTGGGAAAGCTTACAGGGTAGGGAGGGAGAAATAAGTAAGTATTGTCAGTGTGATGGACTGTATGAAAAGCAAAAGTGTTCGTTGTTCAGTCAGATCTGACTCTTTGCGACCCCGTGGACTGTAGCCCACCAGGCTCCTCTTTCTGTGAGATTCTCCATGCAAGAATACTGAAGTGGGTAGCATTCCCTTCTCCAGGGGATCTTCCTGACCCAGGGATGGAACTCAGGTCTCCTGCATTGCAGATGGCTTGTTTACCACTGAGCCACCAGGGAAGCCCTGGGCTGTATAGTGTCACCAGATATTCATGTCCACCCAGAACCTCAGAGTGTTTGGAAAGAAGGTCTTTACAAATGTCATTAATTAAAGTGAGGTCATATTGGATTAGGGTGGGTACTAAATCCAATAATGCATTTTTTTAAAATCTTGCACTTTATTTTTTACTTTATTTATTTATTTGGCTATATCTGGTCTTAGTTGAGTCATGTGGGATCTTTAGTTGCTTGGCACGTGGGGTTAGTTGCCTGACCAGGGATCAAACCTGGGCTCCCTATATTGGGAGAATGGAGTCTTAGCCACTGGACAACTGGGAAAGTCTCTGATATATTTAATCTTAAAAATGAGAGAGACTGAGACACACAGAGGACAAGCCACATGAAGATGGATACAGAGTTCTGAGCGATGAATCTACCTGTCAAGAAATACCCATGATGGCTGGTAACCATGAGGAGCTCCCTCTGAGGCTCCAGAAGAAACAAACACTGCTGATTCCTTGATTTCAGATTTCTGGCCTCCTGAACCATGAGAGTAGACATTTCTGTTATTTTAAGCCACCTGGTTGGTGGTGACTGGTTGTAGCAGTCTTGGAAACCAGTATAGCTGGATCATAGATTTACACAGATGTCAAAGAAAATGCACTGTTTATATGTCCTGAATTAGCCTCACAAGCCCTCACCTCAAGTGGTCGTGGGGAAAACCTGAAGTTTTAATAGTTTAGCCACGTTAATTCAGGCTGATGCAATACTTCAAACAATCTCTTAAGGTGAGTTAGCCTCTCCCCAGAATTTCCAATTTCTTTCTCCCCGTGTTGATGTTCAGTTGCTAAGTTAGGTCTGACTCTTTGCAATTCCATGGACTGCAGCACACCAGACTTCCCTGTCCTTCACCATCTCCTAGAGCTTGCTCAAACTCATGCCCATCGAGTCCATGATGCCATCCAACCATCTCATCCTCTGTCATCCCCTTCTCCTTTTGCCCTCAATCTTTCCCAGCATCAGGGTCTTTTCCAATGAGTTGACTCTTTGCCTTAGGTGGCCTCAGGTAGCATCAATCCTTCCAATGAATATTCAGGGTTGATTTCCTTTAGGATTGACTGCTTTAATCGCCTTGCTGTCCAAGGGACTCTCAAGAGTCTTCTCCAGCTGCATAATTTGAAAGCATCAGCTCTTCTGTGCTCAGCCTTCTCCATGGTTCAACTCTCACATTTGTACATGACTACTGAAAAACTATAGTTTTGACTATACGGATCTTTGTTGGCAAAGTGATGTCTCTGCTTTTTAATATGCTATCTAGGTTTGTCATAGCCTTCCTTCCATAGAGGAAGTGTCTTTTAACTTCATGGCTGCAGTCACCATCCACAATGACTTTGGAGCTCAAGAAAATAAAATCTGCCACTGTTTCCACATTTTCTCCATTTGCCTTCTCCCCTCCTTATGCTTATTCACCACTGGGCATTGGATGGGGTCCAGAAGGCTGGAGAACAGAGCACTGTGGTGGCAGGGGTGGCAGGGGTTTCAGATCCACTCACTCAGGCTCATCCACTGGTCCAGGCTCCTCTGGTCTCCATGGTGATGTCCTTTGCTGCCCAGTTTCTGGACACCCTGAACCCAGTTTCTGGACATCCTTGGCAGTGGACCACCTGGAAGCTGATGACAGGTAAATTTAAGATCTGTGCTCTCTCAACCCAATCAGGGCCTCTGATGGGCCCCTCCCTGCTTCCACACATCTCCCTGAGGCTGACTACTCCCTCTGAGCCCCCAGGCTCGGTGGCCCACAGGGCAGCATCCTCCCATAGACCACTTCACTTCTGGAGCAGCAACTCTAAGGCAAGCTTCCTAGTCATGCTCAGCTAATACCCAGGTCCTTCCATAATTCAGAAAAAAAAATCTGGCTTTTCCTGGTCCCCACAAGAGCCCAGGGAGGCTTAAGATCCTGTCTCAGCCCAACTCTTCCCCTAACCACAGCATGCATCTAATGTGGCTCTGAAGGGGTCACCCCATGTTATCACAGGGGACGCCTTAGAAATCCTTCTCCTCTCAGATCCTAAATAGGAAGCAAGCAAAGAAAACTCTTCTGCTTTCATCTCCCCCTCAGTCTATCTAGCTGGGTTCCCCTCCCTGCACTTCAACTCAGAGAGGCTGATAAAGATACATGTGTTTCACCTCCTGCCTCACCAAACTGTTAACTTGTTTCTTCCCACATGGCCAGAAGCAGCAGGAATGGGCATTAGGCTACTTCTACCTCTTTCACAGTGATATTTCCTGTTCTACACACTTCTCTCCCTACTTCTTAATCTAAAGCCACATTAGAAAGAAACAGACTCACAGATGCACAGAACAGACTTGCAGTTGCCAAGGGGGAGGGGAACATGGAAGAGAGAAGGGTGGGAATTTGAGATTAGCAGTTGCAAACTCTTATGTATAGAATGGGTAACAGCAAGGTCCTACTGCATAGCACAGGGAACTATATTATATCCTGTGATAAGCCATCATGGAAAATAATATGAAAAAAATATATGTATGTATAACTGGATGACTATACTGTATAGCAGAAATTAACACAACATTGTAAATCAAATATACTTGAACAAAATAAATTTTAAAAATTAAAACTGTAGTGGAAGATTTCCTTGATGGTCCAGTAGTTAAGAATCTGCTGTCTAATGCAGGGGACATGGGTTTGATGCCTGATTTTGAGAACTAAGACCCCACATGCCTCAGGGCAACTAAGCCCACGTGCCACAACTAGAGAAGCCCACACATCTGGAACAAAACAAAAAACTCTATTGGAAGAACATGATTTACCACAAAAATGAGAAAAAGGTCTCTTTAAAAACTTTAAAAACTATTATCCTTGTTATGAGTAAACAAATGTTCAAGTAAAATATTTGATGATATTAAAAGTAAAATAAATGGAGTGTAAGTGGCCAAACATAATCAAAGATTTCTTAAAATAGTTAACACATTTAGGGCATTGTGTGTGTGTGTGTGTGTGTGTGTGTGTGCTCAGTTGTGTCTGACTCTTTGCAACCCTATGGACTATAGCCTGCCAGGCTCCTCTGTCCATGGAATTTTCCAGACAAGTATACTGGAGTGAGTTGCCGTTTCCTCCACCAGGGGATCTTCCTGGAGGAAAGGGATCCACCCGCATCTCCCCCATCTCCTGGGTCTCCTGCATTGGCAGATGGGTTCTTTACCACTGAGCCACTTGTAAGCCCCGGATATATTTTTTAAATTATTGTTACTTGTAGCTTTTGCTGTGGCCTCTTTATGGGAAATGCCACTATTAACTGTGGCAATTGACAAGGTGTCACATGATGCAGAAGGCTGGTCACAGCTCAGCTGGTGATGGGTATGTGGCTTGACTGGTGTTGACCTCAAGTAGTGTTTCCAAACATGAATGCCATTGTGAAAATTCACACCATGTCTTCAAAACTTGCACCAAGTACCGCATCATATGTAAATTGTATCTCTGTAACCACAGTTATCTTTGTTTCTGTTAGCTACAGCATCCACTCATGAGAATACTGCAACTTCAAAAATACTGATACCTCATTTGTCTCGGTCACTGACATACCATCCAAACTAAGGAAGAATCATAAGATTCAGGACCATGGGAGGCAAGGCAACAGCCACATCAGCAACAACCAGAAGCACTGGGGAAGCAGGGTCAGGCTAGTGGCAGGCATCACCGAACAATCAACTTGGGCAAAGCTACCTAGGTTACTTTGACAAGGTTTATATCAGGCATAACCACTTAAAGAGGAATCAGAACTTCTATCCAAATGTCGACCTCAATAAATCACGGGCCTTGGAGCAGACATAGGTAAATGCTAACAAAACCAGGACTGGTGACAGCCCCATCATGGATGTGATACGATCGCGCTTAAAACATTCTGGAGAAGAGAAACTCCTAAAGCTGCTTGTCATCATGAAGGTCAAATTCATCAGCAGAAGAGCCATGGAGAAGATTAAGAGTGGGAAGAGGAGTCTGGTATCTTTGTGGTTTGAAGCCACATGGATTTCACTAAATGCTAAATAATGCTTTAAAAAATTAATAGTACAAAATGCTGACTGTCATTCAGCGCCCTCCTTTGTCACCCCTTATTCTGAGAAGGGCATCTCTGCCCGTGTACTGCCTTCTAGCTTTCAACTCTCATGCTACAGACCCCACTGAAGAGAAAAGGAGGTTTTGTCTGACCCAGCCACTGGCTTCCCAGTAGTCAAGAGCAGCTTCCAGGTTGGATGGTGAGAGCACTCCGCACAAACTGTTCCCTATCTGATAGCTATGGGTCGAAAAAAATCTCCAGCATCTTCTTGGCTTTCCTCTACATGCACACAGAGCATGTGAGCTCCCTTCCCCCTCCAATCTTCTTCCCTGCTTGCCAACTTGGCAAACACCTTCTGTCATCTTCAAAATTAATCTGACCTCATCTCTTCCATGAAAGATCCCCTGATCCTCCCAAGGAAAATAAGTCTATTCCTTCTCTCCATAAACCTGATCCCTTGAGTGCATCACCATGAGGGCATCTAATGTCTTATGTGCATCTTATATAAATAAATACATGTATTTATTTACGTGGTTGTCTCTGTTAACTTTCTCAAGGGAGCAAATTATGTCTTTTTCAACTCTTGTCAATTTAGGTCCAAGGCACTTCACCCTAATTTCACATTGAAATCACCTGGGGAGTTTTGAAAACTGCAGAAGCCTGGGATAATCCCCAGAGGTTCTGGTTTAATTAGTCTGGTGGTTGGCACTTGTATTGTATGAGTTCACTACATTGTTTCTGAGTGCCAAGGAGAACTCTAATGAACAGCCAAGGTTGAGAGCCGCTGCCCTTATCCAGCACATGACTTGGTATACTGTACACTGTCATTTAACTGTTTCACGTTCCTTATGTTTAACGCTCTTAACCTTTAGCAGATTTCCCCCTACAACTGCTGTTAGGATGAGTCACCAAAATATCACTTCTCCCTGAAATACTAAACAAACCTTTGAAATAGAAGTCTTCATCCATCAGCGTTCTCCTCCTAGGGTGGCTCAGGAAAAGGAAAAAAAAAAATCTCAAGAAATAACTCCCTCTGAAGGAGGGAAGCTGGCTGTTGACTTCATCATTTTTGCATGAAGCCCACACATACCCTGGGAGATGCTCTATGGCCCAGGAACAGCACTCTGGAATACCAACAGCAAATCTGATAGGAGCTCCCATCATGTTTGAATCCGCTGACTTCTGTCCTCCCCCCAACCTTAGAATCTAAAGCTGGTTCCAACTGCTTTCCAGTAATTTCATATAAGATGAAAGCATTCCTATCAGGAGGGTTGCGTAGCCACCTGTGCAAAGTTTTCCCATTTCTTCCTGTTTTGACTAGAAGAAGAGTTCCCACTGTGATGCTCAGATGCAAAAACAGAAAGAGAGTTTTGCGGTAGATGCTGGTTTGAGCTGGGAGCCACAGACTTTGGAGGTTACACAGAAGAAAAAGAAGCTTGAATAGTTCTCCTCTTAGTGACATGTTCAGAGCTTCCTCCATTGGCCCCTCCCTCAGGGGTTTGAGCATCTGAAGATAATTGGGGGATGTTCTCATATTAATGATGTTGACCCCGCTTGCTTCCGGGGCTATTAATGAGAAGCCCTGTTCTTTTCCTTTGTACCCAGCTTGACCTGGAGGCCAGCCATCCTTCTTCATGGTGCTGAGTTATACATATTCTAATATGCAGGCAAAGGTTAGACTTAACGAAAGCAGACAGATTTTGATTCTTCCCTTTTATTATTTCAAAGCCATATTAACCTGGGCAAGGCTGACCTTATGAAAGCTTCAGTGAGAGCCTGCCCATGTGGGGCAAAGTCATCTCTTGCCTGAGAATACTTTCCCTGATGCTGATAACCCATCATTCAAAATGCATTCTTTGAAACTGAGAACAACTAGTATAATGCCAGACACCCATCCTATCCTAATTGTGTAAAAACAAAATCATACCAATCTTCCTGGACCAGGGCAGAGTCCAAGATGCTGGAGGCAGATGATGCAGTTTGTCCCCTAGCATATCAGAGGTGTAGAGAGAGACAAGGTTGGCCCTAGACAAGGAGCATCCACTGTCAGATTTGAGGTAGAGCAAGGAGAGAGGAGACCGGGAATGAGTTCAAGCACATGAGCATCAGGGGTTCTTATCGAGCACAAAGGGCACAGGCTTGCCATTTTTAAAATGCAAGACCTAAAAAGATAGTAATGCCGATACTTAGCATGTGGTAAGCATTTTCTATGGATCCGGCATTGTTCTAAGAGTTGTACATGGAGTGTGCCATTCAGTCCTCGTGTGTGTGTGTGTGTGTGTGTGTGTGTGTGTGTGTGTGTGTGTGCACTCAGTCATGTCTGAATATTTGCAGCCAGGCCCCTCCATCAATGGAATTTTCCAGGCAAGAATACTGGGGTGGGTTGCTATTTCCTACTTCAGGGGATCTTTCTGACCCAGGGATCAAACCCAAGTTCCCTATGTCTTCTGCTTTGGTAGGCAGATTCTTTACCACTGAGCCAAAACTCCAATTATTATCACCCTTAACCTACAAATGAGGAAACCGGGGCTTAGAAAGGTAACCAGTTTGTCAAAGTCACACAGCCATGAAATAGCAAAGCTGGCATTTGATTCCAAACACTCTCATTCCCCAGACGGTGCTGTTGACTTTTATGATACACGGCCTAGTGATCAGGGAACTGGATATGCATTCTTTTTGGAGGGGGTGGAGTCTTAGCATTCAGAGGACAGTCTGAAGTCCTAGGTGCTAAGAAGGCCAAATGGGGTTCACAAGCCCCCCATGTTATCCCAGGGCTGCCCTGGTTTCTTGGTCTAGACTCCACCACCACCACCTCTGACCACAATATGATATCCATTTCAGATATCGTGACTATGGCTACAGATTGGAGAAGATCCTTGCCCACTGACTATGAATCTGTGAGCACTAGCGAATGGCCAATGTGCTACTCAGTCAACCAGAGGCCAAAAGAAGCTTCAATTTTTAGATGACTTGTGGTCTTTTAAGTATACACCATTGTAGGACTTCCCTGGTGCTCCAGTGGTTAAGACTCCATGCTTCCAACATAGGGGGCATGTGTTCAACCCTTGGTATGGGCACTAAGATCCCACATGTCACAGGACAAGGCCAATTTTTTTTTTAATTAAAAAAGAAACTATACACCATTGACCAAACCACCATGCTCATCAAGCCAAGATAAATCGGTTTGGTGCAGGGTTTCCCCCATCTCAGCCCTACTGACATCTTGGGATGGATCAGTCATTGTTGTAGGAGGCTGTCCTGTATAGGATGTTTAGCAGCATCCCAGGCCTCTCTCACCAGAGGTCTGCAGCACCCCCTGCCCGAAGTGGGACAACTATAAGTGCCTCCTTGCTCAGTCAGGTCTGACTCTTTGTGACCCCATGGACTGTAGACCCCCAGGCTCCTCTGTCCATGGGGATTCTCCAGCAAGAATACTGGAGTGGGTTGCCATTCCCTTCTCCAGGGGATCTTTGTGACCCAGGGATCAAATCTGCATCTCTTTGCATGTCCTGCATTGACAAGCAGATTCTTTACCACTGAGCCATGTTTCCAGATATGGGTAAATGTCTCCTAGGGAACCAAGTCACCCCCAGTTGAAAACCCAAAGATAGTTCCCAAACTGCAGTGTGCCTCAGAATTACCTTGAGTTTGATAAAACAGAGATTTCTGAGCCCCACCTTCAGAGTTTCTGACCCAGTAGTCCTCTAGCGGGTCTAAGAATTGGCAGAGATTCCAGGTGATGCTCCTGCTGTTGGCCCAGAAGCCATCTTTACCGAACCACTGAACTGGTCCTTTCTTTACATATCCAGGGCCAGGCATGCATCTATTCTGAGTGTGGGTGACTCTGGAAAGCCCTTTCTCACCTGCTAGAACAACAAAGAAGAACTGACTCATTGGAAAAAACCCTGATGCTGGGAAAGATTGAAGGCAGGAGGAGACGGGGATGATAGAGGATAAGATGGTTGGATGGCATCACCAACTCTATGGACATGAGTTTGAGCAAGGTCTGGGAGTTGGTGATGGACAGGAAAGCCTGGTGTGCTGCAGTCCATGGGGGTCTCAAAGAGTCGGATATAACTGAGTGACTGAACTGAACTGAATTTAGACATTAACTCTCAACAGAAGAGTAAGTTCAAAGAAAGACGCCTGGAATAGATTCAGAGAACATGAATTTGCGTCTACATACATATATATATGTATACACACACACACACATATATATATATAAGCTCAAAGGGCTTCCCAGGTGGCACTAGAGGTAAAGAATCCAGTTGCCAATGCAGGAGACATAAGAGACACAGGTTCGATCCCTGGGTTGGGAAGATCCCCTGAAGTAGGGCATGGCAACCCACTCCAGTATTCTTGCTTGGAGAATCTCATGGACAGAGGAGACTGGTAGGCTACAGTCCAGTGTCACACAGAGTCGGACACGACTGAAGCAGCTTAGTACACACACACATATATAAAAAACAATCCTGGATGAGTTATTTAAACCCTCAAAGCTCCAATTCAATAATCAATAAAACAACTCCCCCACTCCCAGATAATAACCAACTTACTCTGGATTATTGGTGACAACAAAATAACCCAGTGTCCCTCAAACTTTGATCATCCTCAAAACACATCATGCTGTCTTACTGTATCAACCACAACCTGAAATTAACACTTTCCTTTAAATCAACTCACTCTAAGTGGGAGGTAAAATCTTAATTATCTAATTTATCATAAGAAATAATATCTGTGAAATCAGTTTCCACTTGATAATTATGTTTCCCCAAATAGGCATTAAGATAACTATTAAAAATCTCTGTGTGCCACTTAAAAGCATCTTCTATACCGCCTATGGGGCTATGGTTCATGTTATCACACTTTGGGGAACAGTGAGGTATTTGTGAGGGAGTTTTGTAGGTTGTAAATTTTTGTACAGATTCAACGTGCTGTTATCAGTTTTGCCTAGGCAGGGCGGCTGTTTTAATTGTCTAAAAGGGAGCAAAGGTTGAGACCAGGAGGCCCTCCCTGATGTGAGCTAACGCAGCTAGTGTGCACTTTCCTTCTGCTCTTAAAGTTTGGCTGTATGTCAGGAATGGCCACTTGAACCTGTTATTCCCATCCCCTTCAGTCTCTGAGAGCTCTTCCTAATATGCCCTAATGCCATTTCAAATGGGAGATGATGAATTAAGAGTAGAGCAAACTGGACCCAATAGGGATATACTTGACACTAACAAGATCCACCCGAGCTTCAGTGTTTCTCTTGTAATTAGCCAAAACAGGTCTCATTCTAGAATAGCTTCAGCACAGCACCTCCTGGAGAGGACACCACTTCAGAGCCTGGCCCACGTCTCCCTGGAGCAAAAGAGACCATCCCTGCCTGCCTTTAATCATGTGGCTTTTGGTCTGAGCACTTCTTGGAATAGGTTCAGGACCTCAAGTAACTGCTTCTCACTCTAAATCAATAGCTTTCCTTTCGGTGTGTATGAGACTCATCTCCAAAGCTCTTGGAAAGTTAATGCATGTGTCCCACCCCAAGTGAATTGAATCAGAATCCCTGGAGGGAGGTAGGACTGGGCCTCAGCATCAGTATTTTTAAACATGTCTGCTTAAAAACCCATATGTGGATCTATGGTTAGGAACATGGTCTTAAGTGAAGGAGAAAAAGATCTGCAAATATTTTGATTCTGCCTGTAATGAAAGGAACTCTGCCTTAGAGATAAGCATGCACCAATTTTGATTCTAAGAAGAATGCCATGGCCTTTTACCATGTCCCTCTGAGCTCTTCCACTGACTTCCTCTCTCAAATGGCAGTTTATTCGGTTTTCCAACTCGAGACTCAAGGATGGGATAAAAACCTTCTGCACTTTTGCTGCGGCTACTGTGGAGAGTGGTATCAAGGTTCCTCAAAAGCTAAAAACTGAACTACCATACAATCCAGCAATCCCACTCCTGGACATATATCTGGAAAAGAGGAAAACTCTCATTCGAAAAGATACATGCACCCCAGTATTCCCAGCAGTACTATTTACAATAGCCAAGACATGGAAATAACCCAAATGTCCATTGACAGATGAATGGATAAAGAAAATGTGGTTTAGAAATATAATGGAATATTACTAGAATGAAATAATACTGTTTGCAACAACATGGATGGACACTGAGATTACCATACTAGGTGAAGTAAGCCAGACAGAGAAGGACACACATCACTAGTATGTGGAATAAAAAAATGATACAAATGAACTTATTTACAAAATAGAAACAGACTCACAGGTATAGAAATCAAACTTATGGCTACCAAAGGGGAAAGGGAGTAAGGGTAAACTAGGAATTGGGGATTAACATATATACACTACTTGTTCATAACATATAAACAAGGACTTACTGTTGAGCACAGAAACTATATTCAAAGTCTTGCAATAACATGTAAAGGAAAAATAATCTGCAAAAGAATATATGTGTATTTTAAAACAAACAAAAAGCTCTGCATTTATTGAGCATTTATATCAATTGACAGTGTTCTGCATTCCTGAAATGTAATTCACTAGATTGTCTTAACGAGGTAGCACAGTTTCAATATTTTTATAAAGGAGAACTATTAGGCAGTCTATCCAGTAAAACCACAGCTTCTGGGATCTCCTCCTCAAATTTTTCTGAGACCAGTTCCTCCTCCTTCCAACCACAAATTTCCAAGGAAAGCTACCATTTTGGTCCAATGTCACTTCCAGACTTCAGACATAGATGATTGAGTCAGTGTTCGATATGGGCCTTAGCCAAGCCAGGCGAAACCCTTGTAGATTAGAATACAGAGAAGATTAAGATGCATTGAGAAATGAGGGTGGGGGAGGAAGGGGAGGGAAAAGAAAACTCTTCTGTATGAATAATCTAGTCATGTAAACTAGAGGTGCTAGCAGGTTTTTTTTTTTTTTTTTTTTGTGGGAAGTCAAGCAAACTAGTTTAAGTGAACAAGAATGAAGGAAACACACAGAAGCTCATATGATGGAGGAAAGTCTACACTACATTCAAGGCCCTGGTTAGCTTAAGCTAATCTGAGTAGGTTTCTGTTAGTTGCAAGCAAAATAAATTCATATGACTTTACCTAGGACATACAGCAAAGAAGTATAAGACTTTGGCAGATTCCTTATAGAAATTTGGACTTCCCTGGTGATTCAGATGGTAAAGAATCTGCCTTCAGTGCAGGAGACACAGGTTCAATCCCTGGGTCAGGAGGATCCCCTAGAAGAGGGCATGGCAACCTACTCCAGTATTCTTGCCTGGAGAATTCCGTGGACAAGAGGATCCTTGTGGGCTATGGCCCATGAGTTCATAAGGACTGAGTGACTAACACTATAGAAACTTACAATCTGGGAGGCACAATAAAAAATTAAAGATTTTTTCAGCTCTTTCATGGAACTCTTCTTCAGTAATTTCATGGAGTTCTTCAGGTCAGTTCCTAATCCTCACTCACCAGCTGTGATACCTTGGGTGGTTATTTCACCTCTGTGAACCAGTGTCTTCACCTTTATAAAGGATACTGATATTTGATGTGGGTGTGAAAATTAAACAGTAATATACTGCCTGGGTACTTGGCTGGGGCCTCAACTAACCAGAATTCCTGCCCCTGTCTTAGAAGTAGAAGGGATTTTAGGGAACAAAGGGGAGAAGCAGCTGAGGGCTTCCATGCAAGATCTGAGCGTGACCTGGGTTCATGCGATCATAATACACTCAGCTCTCCCCGGCTCCTGGATGATGGAGAACAGGAGGCAAACCAGCATGGAACCCGAGCACTCCTGATCCCATGCAGCCCAGAGGGCATCAGAGAAGCCAATTAAGATGTTTTACCCTAAAAGTTCTCAGTGAAAGCAGGTGGAAAGAGGAGGTCACAGAGCTTGGAGCACAAAAAAAGAGAAAAAGTCCATATCTATATGTGCTTTGAAAGTCTTATTCTAAAATAAAAATTAGGGAAAAAAAACTGGGTCATTGAATTGAAATTCGTCAGGATCCTCATTAAAAGTTTGACTTTTTCTCATATGAATCTCAAATAACAGAAGAATATGAGAATGGCATTTGGTTATTTTAGGGTCATAGGAAAAGTTTAGGCTTTTGATCCAAAGAGACCTGGGTTTCAATTTTGATTTTTGGCTTAGCTCTGTGGCCTGCAGCAAGCCAAATGCCCTGTTTTAATCTCCAGTTTACCCCACTCATCCTATTAAATGGAACTGATTTGGGGGGTTGATTAAAGGAATTAAATAAGATTCTTGTAAAGTGTCTTCATAGTGGCCAAGCATAATATGTGCTTGATCAACAAAAACTGTCACATCTCCAAACTCTGTAAAGCTTTAAAAAAATAAAAAGTTTATTAAAATATAGTTGATTTAAAATGTTGTGTAATTTCTTCTATACAGCAGAGTGACAGTACGTATGTGTGTGCACATATATATATACATATACACTTTTTCATACTCTTTTCTAAGATGGTATGTCACAGAATGTTAAATATAGTTTCATGCACTATGCAGTAGGAACTTGTTTATCCATCCTATATGTGATAGGTTGACTCTATTAATTCTATTGCATTCCCATTCCTTGCCTCCTCTGTCTTCTCTCCCATGTGGCAATGCCAAGTCTGTTCTCTATATCTGTGAGTCTGTTTTTATTTCATAGATATGCTGACTTGTATTTTGTTGTTGTTCAGTCGCTAAGTCATGTCTGACTCATTGCGACCCCATGAACTGCAAAATGCTTGTCCTTCACTTTCTCCTGGACTTTCCTCAAACTCATGCCCATTGTGTTAGTATATTTTAGATTCCACATACAAATGATATTGTATGATGTTTGTCTTTCTCTTTCTGACTTAATTCACTTAGTATGATAATTTCTAGGTCCATTCAGCTTGCTGCATATGGCATTAGCTTATTCTTTTTATGGCTGAGTACTATTCCACTGTATTTATGCACCTCAGCTTCTTTATCCAGTCATCTGTCAACGGACAGTTAGGTTGTTTCCATGTCATGGCTTTTGTCGTAGCAAACCCCATAAAGCTTTAATGTGGCTCCGATCATGAACTTCTTATTGCCAAATTCAGACTTAAATTGAAGAAAGTGGGAAAAACCACTAGAACATTCCAGAGTGACCTAATTCAAATCCTTATGATTATACAGTGGAAGTGAGAAATAGATTTAAGGGACTAGATCTGATAGAGTGCCTGATGAACTATGGATGGAAGTTTGTGACTTTGTACAGGAGACAGGGATCAAGACCATCCCCAAGAACAAGAAATGCAAAAAAGCAAAATGGCTATCTGAGAAGGCCTTACAAAAAACTGTGAAAAGAAGAGAAGCAAAAAACAAAGGAGAAAAGGAAAGATAGACCTATTTAAATGCCGAGTTCCAAAGAATAGCAAGGAGAGATAAGAAAGCCTTCCTCAGTGATCAATGCAAAGAAATAGAGGAAAACAACAGAATAAGAAAGACTAGAGATCTCTTCAAGAAAATTAGAGATACCAACAGAATATCTCATGCAAAGATGGGCACGATAAAGGATAGCAATAGTATGGACCTAACAGAAGCAGAAGATATTAAGAAGAGGTGGCAAGAATACACAGAAGAGCTGTACAAAAAGATCTTCATGACCCAGATAATCATGATGGTGTGATCACTCACCTAAAACCATGCATCCTGGAATGTGAAGTCAAGTGGGCCTTAGGAGAAGCATCACTACGAACAAAACTAGTGGAGGTGATGGAATTCCAGTTGAGCTATTTTAAATCCTGAAGATGATGCTGTGAAAGTGCTGCACTCATTATGTCAGCAAATTCAGAAAACTCAGCAGTGGCCACAGGACTGGAAATGGTCAGATTTCATTCCAATCCCAAAGAAAGGCAATGCCAAAGAATGCTTAAACTACCGCAAAATTGCACTCATCTCACACACTAGTAAAGTAATACTCAAAATTCTCCAAGCCAGGGTTTAGCATTACGTGAACCGTGAACTTCCAGATGTTCAAGCTGGTTTTAGAAAAGGCAGAGGAACCAGAGATCAAATTGCCAACATCCTCTGGATCATTGAAAAAAGCAAGAGAGTTCCAGAAAAACATCTATTTCTGCTTTATTGACTATGCCAAAGCCTTTGACTGTGTGGATCACCATGAACTGTGGAAAATTCTGAAAGAGATGGGAATACCAGACCACCTGACCTACCTCTTGAGAAATCTGTATGCAGGTCAGGAAGCAGCAGTTAGAACTGGACATGGAACAACAGACTGGTTCCAAATAGGAAAAGGAGTATGTCAAGGCTGTATATTGTCACGCTGCTTATTTAACTTCTGTGCAGAGTACATCATGAGAAACGCTGGACTGGATGAAGCATGAGCTGGAATCAAGACTGCCGGGAGAAATATCAGTAACCTCAGATATACAGATGACACCACCCTTACAGCAGAAAGTGAAGAAGAACTAAGGAGCCTCTAGATGAAAGTGAAAGAGGAGAGTTGGCTTAAAGCTCAGCATTCAGAAAACTAAGATCATGGCATCTGGTCCCAGCACTTCATGGGAAATAGATGGGGAAACAGTAGCTGACTTTATTTTGGGGAGCTCCAAAATCACTGCAGAAGGTGATTGAAGCCATGAAATTAAAAAGGCACTTACTTCCTGGAAGGAAAGTTATGACCAACTTAGACAGCATTTTGAAAACCAGAGACATAACTTTGCCAACAAAGGTCCATCTACTCAAGGCTGTGGTTTTTCCAGTGGCCATGTATAGATGTGAGAGTTGGGCTATAAATAAAGCTGAGCATCAAAGAATTGATGCTTTTGAACTGTGGTGTGGGAGAAGACTTGAGAGTCCCTTGGACTGCAAGGAGATCCAACCAAGTCCATCCTAAAGGAGATCAGTCCTGGGTGTTCATCGGAAGAACTGATGTTGAAGCTGAAACTCCAACACTTTGGCCACCTGATGTGAAGAGCTGACTCATTTGAAAATACCCTGTTGCTGGGAAAGATTGAGGGCAGTAGGAGAAGGGGATGACAGAGGATGAGATGGCTGGATGGCATCACCGACTCAATGGACATGAGTTTGGGTAAACTCTGGAAGTTGCTGATGGACAGGGAGGCCTGGCATGCTGCAGTTCATGGGGTCACAAAGAGTCAGACACGACTGAGAAACTGAAAGAACATACATCTTAGGATCAGAAAGGTTTGAGTTCCGCTTTAAATTTGATGATTGTGTGAAATTACGAAAACTCTCAGAGCCTAAGTTTCCTTCTCTATTAAAAAGCAATAACAACACCTCCCTATAGTGGACCCTGATTTTGACCACCCAGATTCATTTCCCTTTCTTTCTCTCAGAGTATGATTTTTTTTTCAGGTACTATGATTTTCCAGGTGTCCATATGCTTCTGGAAGGCTAATTTCTCCTTCAGCTCCTGGGTGACCTGACTGATTTGGAGGAAATGCTATTCTCTCAACTGATTTGAAATAAGCCTGTGATGAGGCTTCCCAGGTGGTGCAGTGGCAATCTGCCTGCCAATGCAAGAGATGCAAGAGATGTGGGTTTGATCCCTGGATTGGGAAGATCCCCTGAGAAGGAAATGGAAATCCACTCCAGTATTCTTGCCTGGGAAATCCCATGGACTGAGGAGCCTGTTGTGCTCCTGTGTGCATGGGGTCACACAAAGTTTTTAAATTGTATCTATTTATTTATTTTTGGTGGTTCTGGGTCTTTTCTGCTTTGCACAGGCTTTCTCTAGTGGTGGTGAATGGGGTTACTTTTCATTGTGGTGCATGGATTTCTCACTGTGGTGGCGTCTCTTGTTGTGGAGTACAGGTTTAGTAGTTGTGGTCTGTGGCATGTAGAATCTTCCCTGACCAGGGATCAACCTGTGTACCCTCCATGGGCAGGTGTATCCTTATCCACTGTACCACCAAGCAGGTCCAGCTGTTTTATACAGGACCAACAAACAAGGAACTACTGTGTAGCACAGGGAACTACATTCAATATCCTATGATGAAACATAATGGAAAAGAATATGAAGATATATAGATAACTGAATCATTTTGCTGTACAGCAGAAATTAACACAACATTTAGATCAACTATACTTCAATTAAAACAAAAATGACAGCAAACAGTGCCTATGGGCCAGGCACCATTCTAAGAGCTTAACATATTTAAATTATTTAATCTTTATCACAGTCCTATGGAAAAATACCTGATCCTGGGAAACAATGATGGCAGGAGGAGAAGGAGTCAACAGAGGACGAGATAGTTAGATGGCATCATCAACTCAATGGACATGAGTCTGAGTGAACTCTGGGAGCCAGTGAAGGACTGGGAAGCCTGGTGTGCCGCAGTCCATGGGGTTGCAAAGAGTCAGACACAACTAAACAGCAAAAATAATCCTATGAGCTAGATGCATAATTAAACCAATTTTAGATGGGGAAAAGGAAGTTCAGAGAGATTAAATAATTCCTCTGAGTTCACACAGTAGATAGGTAATAGAGGCAATATTTAAAGCCAGGGAGCCAAGTGCTAGAATCTATGATACAGAGCAGAGGAAGACCACAGAAAACTCTGATTTGATCTGCTGGTTTGGCCTCCCTTCATCCTTTCAGCTTCTAAGCAAAGTCAAGGAAAATGAATAGGGTCCACGGGGAGGGACCACCTTGAGGTAGAGAAGGGGCTGATTTGGGAGGCAGGGTTGTACATGTGGTCTCCAGTAAGATGATACTGTGCCTGGATTGCCTACCTGTAAAGGGGGCAGAGAGGTGGCTCACCTTGTGGGATTGCTATGGGCATGGGGGGTAGCATGCTTCCTGTTCAGTGTGGGGCTCAGAACCAGTGCTAATTTGCTTCCGTTATGTCTGACTCTGTGCGACCTTATGGACTGTAGCCTGCGAAGCTCCTCCATCCATAGGATTCTCCAGGCAAGAATACTGGAATGGATTGCCATGCCCTCCTCCAGGGGATCTTCCTGATACAGGGATCGAACTTGAGTGTCTTAGGTCTCCTGCATTTGCAGGTGGGTTCTTTACCACAGGAGCCACCTGGGAAGCCCTCGGGGCCTAAATGAGAGCTATTAAAGACCAGCTATCACAGCATCAGAGCGCTAGCCTAGGTTTCTCCCATTTACCAGTTGCCTGCTCTATCTCATTTAATGATGACATGAAGAGAAAGAAAGACTTAAGAAGTCAGTCTGAATGCCAACCAAGTCATCAGTTACCATTTTAATTCCAAACCCTTTCTCTGCTCTCCTAAGCAGTCTGATGAGAATTCCCTCCCAGGGCTTCATTTCATAACCAAGGCCAATTTGAGTCATTATCTCACTGTCAGCATCAAGAGAATGAAAACCAGCTGTCTGTCCCTGCTCGGAATAGAATCTGGGAGGGAGGAGAAGTCAAGGGTGAATTCCCTGTGCAGGCCATTAACCCTGAGGACAATATCCAAGGATTCACGGCCCGGGCCAGCCTCAGATGAGTCTACAGATGCCAGTAACCTCCTGAGTAGCCTCAGGGGTGACCTTTGAAGGAGGAAGCTGCAGGGTCAGGGCAGGATAGGTCACACGTGGCAGAACTGGATACAGCATGGAGTTCAGATTTGTGACTCGTATCAAACCGGAACACAGGCTCCAGAATCAACAGACATGGGCTTGAGCCCAGGCTGCTGTGACCTTGGCCAGGTTCCCTAATCTTGCTGAACCTCAGTTTTCTTGCCTGGGCAGCAGAGTAATACTACATATGCAGGCATGTATCAGAGATATTGTGGGTTTGTTTCCAGGTCACCGCAATAAAGCAAATATGGCCAAAAAAATAATAATAATAATAAAGAAAGTGAGTCATGTGAATTATTTGGTTTCCTAGTGCATGTAAAGTTTTTCCCCAAAGGTTCAGCAGGTAAAAATCTGCTTGCCAAAGCAGGAGACACAGGAGACATGGTTCAATCTTTGGGTCAGGAAGATCCCCTGGAAGAGGGCATGGCAACCCACTCCAAAATTATTGTCTGGAGAATCCCATGGACAGTGGAGCCTGGCAGGCTACAGTCCACAGGGTCACACAGAGTTGGACATGACTGAGTGACTTAGCACCCAGTGCATGTGAAAGGTCTGTTTACACTGTGTGCTGTGCTGTGCTTAGTCACTCAGCCACGTCCAACTCTTTGTGACCCATGGACTGTAGGTCACCAAGCTCCTCTCCATGCGGTTCTTCAGGCAAGAATACTGGAGTGAACTGCCATGCCCTCCTCCAGGGGATCTTTCCAACCCAGGGATCACAGCCATGTCTCCTGCATTGCAGGCAAATTCTTTACCATCTTAGCCAGCAGGAAAGCCCAGGAATCTGGAGTGGGTAGCCTATCTCTTCTCCAGGGGTTCTTCCCAGCCCAGGAGTCGAATCAGTCTCTCCTGCGCTGCAGGCAGATTCTTCAGCAGCTGAGGTACCGGGGAGGCCCATGTTTACTGTAGTCTATTAAGTGTGTAAAACATTATGTCTTTAAAATGCAAAGTACATATCTTAATTTAAGAAAACTTATTTCTAAAAATAAAAACTAACCATCATCTTGTAGAATATCAAAGATCACAGATCACTGTAACAAATCTAATAAACATTTAAAATACTGCAAGAATTACCAAAATGTGACACAGAGATGCAAAGTGAGCAAATACTGTTGGGAAAACAGCACCGATAGACTTACCTGACACTGTTGACTTACAATATTGTACTAGTTTCAGGTGTACAAAATAGTGAGTCAGTATTTTTATAGATTACATTCCATTTTTTTATTTTTTGCTTTATTTGACTTTACAATACTGTATTGGTTTTGCCATATATCAACATGAATCTGCCACGGGTGTACATAAGTTCCCACTCCTGAACCCCCCTCCCACCTCCCTCCCCATACGTGTAAAGTACTAGGAAATATTGGCTGTGCAGTACAATATATCCTGTATCTTATTTCTCTTATATGTAGTAGTTTGTACTTCTTAATCTCCTAGTCTTATTTTCCCCCTCTCCAACCTCTCTTCCCACTGATAACTAGTAGTTTGTTCTCTACACCTATGAGTCTGTTTCTGTTCTACTTATTTGTAAAAGCACAATATCCAGGAAGAGCAATAAAGTGAGGCACCAGAAAATGAGATACACCCATACAGAGGTGCAAACCAAAACACAACCAGCCGCTGACAGCAATTTTTTTCCTACATGAGAAAAGGTAAGAAAGCACCCTCTTACTTCAACACGGCTGCTTCTCAGCCGTTTCTTTTCCTTCCTGCTTCCAAAATTTCAGATCTTTTGAAGTTTATGGCAAACCTGCACAAATCATGGCCCCTTCTTTTGAGAGTCTTGGACTGACTTCACAGGCACTCACTCTCATTCACTGAAGATTCTAGCATCCAGTCCACTGTTTTTCTGTCAACCATTATTCCAGCCATCCTTCCTTGTGACTTCAGTATCCATGTGAATTATCCAATTATCCACCCAAGGACCCCACCCCTCGAGTCCTTGACCACCCTACCTCTGCAAACCTATTCTTTTGTCTCATCTCATCTCTCAACATGTTTACATGAATACACTCTAGAACTTTGAGAGCACCAGGTCTAAGACCTCAAACTTACCATCCTCTTATCTTTCCACCTCATACCTTGCAGGACCCTCTAATCCAATTAGTCTTCCCCACCATTAAGAACTCTAACCCATTGTCCCCCACCACTACCTCACTAATGACCGTCTCTTGGTCACTCTTCCTTTTTGCTTCAGACAGTTTGCTCAGGATCAAACACTAAGCCACGTCACCCGGGCACACTGTTAACTCTTTTACTTCCCATGTTCTGGGTCTTCTTTCTCCATCCAAGTCAAGCCCAGGTTACACCTAGTGCTTCATCTCTTCTATGCCCATAGCCCAAGAGCTCAACATGGTGGGAGAAGCACAAACCCAGCTGACTGACCTCACTTCATGTTTATGACCTTAGCCCTCCCAGAAAATCTTCAACTCTGTTTCCCTGGAAAGTCTGTCTTTCCATCTGTCCATGTTGACTACTTAATATCTTCTTCACCAACCTCCAGTGCCTCTTCTCCCATCCTTGGAAAACTGATGATTTTTTTTCTATCTCCCTGAAAATGAGAAGCATTGCTTCGGCATCCCACTCCCCACCATATTTATAAGCATCAGTGCAGATTCTGACTGCCCTTGGGCTGGATTTGCTGTCAACCTCTCCCCATGACTCTTTCCTCCTCAAAGACTTTACTGCTCCAATTGTCTCTTTTTTGTCCTGCATCAGTTCTGCCCTCTTTGTGGATCATTCCCCTTAGGCTAGTAAAGATCCCGTCTGCTACTGCAGGAGATGAAAGGCATGTGGATTTGATCCCTGGGTTGGGAAGATCCCCCAGAGGAGGAAATGGCAACCCACTCCAGTATTCTTGCCTAGACAATCCCACAGAGAGAGGAGCTTGGTAGACCTCAGTCCATTGGGCCACAAAGAGTCAGAAACTTTCATGACTGAAGCGACTTAGCACACAGGGACCTGTAAGCATACAGACAAGCTATGGCAACTCTCATTTTTAACATCACTTCCCTTGATACTACATCTCATTCTACCAATACTGCATTTTTCTTTCTTTACTACAAACTAACCCACATTCCAGGCTTATTATTCTAACTGAATCCATGAGTCTTATTTATGCCATTTCACTGATGCCAATAACCTCTATGTTGCTAAAATGAATAGTCACCCCTCAGCCCTCCTTTTACAAGAATTCCCAGCAATCTTTGACACATCTGGTCACTATTTTTCTTAAAAATATAAAGCAAATGAATGAATGTAGTAAAACAGAAAGATATACAGAGAACAAACTAGAGGTTACCAGTAGGAAGACAGTTCAGGGAGGGGCAAGATAGGGGAAAGGATTTAAGAGATACGAACTACAAAGAAGAAAAAAAAATAAAACACAAGGACTTATATAGCACAGGCAATATAACAATATTTTATAATAACTTTAAATGGAGTATAATCTATAAAAATATCAAATCATTGTACACCTGAAACGAATATAACATTATAAATCAACCCTGCATGTGCAGTTTCAGTCATGTCTGACTCTGCAACCCCATGGACCTTAGCCTGCCAGGCTCCTCAGGGATATTCCCAGCAAGAATACTGGAGTGGTTTGCCATGCCCTTCTCCAGTGGATCTTTCTGATCCAGGGATCAAACCCGCGTCTCCAGCATCTCCTGCATTGCAGGCAGATTCTTTACCTGCTGAGCCATCAGGGAAGCCCCATAAATCAACAATACTTCAATTAAAAGCATCCTCTCCTCCTGAATTTGGAGATATCTACTCCTTCACAGGAAGCCCCTCTTTTTCTCTGTGTCATCCTCATATGCCAACTTCTCCGAAGTGGAAATCATCCAAAGCTTAACCCTTAGCCTCATCTTCCATCCCATCCAATCTCTTCTCCTCTGCTCTTCTCTATGCCTTTTTCCTTGATGGCTACATCCTTTCTTATTTATCACCTGTGTGATGATAATCCCAAAATTAATAATGCTAGTCAGTCCTGCCAGAGAAGGCAATGGCACCTCACTCCAGTACTCTTGCCTGGAAAGTCCCATGGACGGAGGAGCCTGGTGGGCTGCAGTCCATGGGGTTGCTAAGAGTCGGACACGACTGAGTGACTTCCCTTTCACTTTTCACTTTCATGCATTGGAGAAGGAAATGGCAATCCGCTCCAGTGTTCTTGCTTGGAGAATCCCAGGGACGGGGGAGCCTGGTGGGCTGCCATCTCTGGGGTCACACAGAGTTGGACACAACTGAAACGACTTAGCAGCAGCAGCAGCAGCAGCAGTCAAGCCTGCCACAGTACTCTACGCTTCACTCAACTCTCCAATAGCCAATGCAAAATCTTCAAGTAGACATGAAATGAGCATCTTAAAAGCCTGAGGTTGAAAACAGAACTTTTGACTTCTCAGAGAAAACCTACTCCAGATCCAAAAATGAATGTTTAATCTACTCATTCATCACTACCTTCATCATAACTCTTACTATAAGAGAGAGCTCAACAAATTATGGCCCTTGGGCCAGATCCAGCCCACCATCTGTTCTGGTGAATAGCATTTTATTGGAAAACAGCCACCCTCATTCATTTGTACATTGTCTGTGGCTGCTGTCATGCTACAATGCCAGAACTGAGTGGTTGTGACAGAAACCATTTGTTCCACAAAGCCCAAATTTTTACCAATTGGCCCGTTTCAGGAAAAGTTTGCTGACTGCTGACCTAAGCCATCATTGTTTCATAGCTACGTGACTGCCATGGCCGCCTGCTTGGTAGTCTTCTATTATTTTCCCTCTTCTTCACTCAGAAGTCAGAATGATGTTCTTGAAATCCTAATTACATCTTACAGCTCTCCTAATTAAAAATTCTAATCGTCCCATCATATTTGCAATAAAAGCCATACTCTGTGCCGTGACCTAAATGTATGTGTGCGCTCAGTCATGTCCGACTCTTTACAACCCCATGAACTGTAGCCCATCAGGCTCTCTGTCCATGAAATTTACCAGGCAACAATTCTGAAACAGGTTGCCATTTCCCACTTCTGGGGATTTTCCAGAGCCAGGGATTGAACCCACTTCTCTAATGTCTCCTGCATTGGTAGGCCACTGCACCACCTTGTCATGACCTACAAGGCCATAAATGATCAGGACCTACTTTTCCTTTCTAACTTTATTCCTACAACTTTTTCTTACTCACCAGACTCCATGTAGCCTCTTTACTTTTCCTCGGATAAGCTAAGCATTCCACTTTTCAGGATCTTTGTACCTGTTTTGCCATCTGCCTAATGCACTTTTCAGACTTCCTCTAGGGGCTCAGAGGTAAGAATCAGCCTGCAGTGTAGGAGCTGCAAGAGATGCAGGTTCGATCCCTGGGTCAGGAAAATTCTCCGGAGGAGGGCATGGCAACCCACTCCAGTCTTCTTGCCTGGAGAATCCCATGGACAGAGGAGCCTGGTCCATATGGTCACAAAGAGTTGGACACGACTGAAGCAACTTAGCATGCATGTATGCAAAACACTTTTCGCCTATCTGTCCCTACAATTCCTTCTTTTCATTATCGTGTCTCTGCTCCAATATCATCTCTTTGGCTCTAAAATGCTGTTTTCCATTTGACAAGGATATTGTGTCTCTCATTCACTGCCATGTCCACAGGGCCCTGCATACTGTAGACTCCCAATATGTAATTGTTGAGGGTATACAAGAATAAGTCCTAAAACAGAGCTCAGCGGAAGGAACTGTGGGGACATAAAGCAAAGGTGACTAGCACTAAGGGATGGTTGACTGAGAAGGCTAAAAAGAAGGGGACAGTGGAGGGGGAAGGAGATTTTTCAGAAAGTGGGGAAAGGGGCAAATATGTCCAAAGACAGGAAATACAGGAGCAGGTGGCACACTTAAGAGCACAAGTGTGTGTTTAGTTGAGACTCTGTGACAACATGAACTGTAGCATGCCAGGACCCTCTGTCCATGCATTTTTCAGGTAAGAATACTGGAGCAGGTTGCCATTTCTTATTCAAAGAGATCCTCCTAACCCAGGGATCAAACCTGTGTCTCTTGCCTTTCCTGCACTGGCAGGCGGAAGCCCAGGAGCACAAGCAGTGGTGCACAAAGAGTAGATACACATATAAATCATGGCGCAGGGGGCAGTGGTGCTGGGGAATAGACACCGTGCAGATGATCAAAGACCTTGAATATCAAGCTGTTTAACTATGTCTGAGGTCATTAAGAAATTATTGACGTTGTTCAGTCACTAAGTCATGTCCAACTCTTTGTGGCCCCTTGAATTGCAGCACACCAGGCTCCTTTGCCCTCCACTATCTCCCAGAGTTTGCTCAAATTCATGTCCATTGAGTTGGTGACGCTATCTAAACCCATCTCATCTTCTGCCACCCTCTTCTCCTTTGACCTTCAATTTTGTCCAGCACTGGGGTATTTTCCAATGAGTCGGGTCTTCATATCAGGTGGCCAAAGTATTAGAGCTACAGCTTCAACTACAGTCTTTCCAATTCAGAGTTGATTTCCTTTAGGGTTGACTAGTTTGATCTCCTTGTCATCCAAGAGATTCTCAAGAGTCTTCTCTAGCACCACAATTTGGAAATATAAAAATTAATGAAGACTAAACAGAATTGTAGCATGATTGGAAGTACTGGTTTCCAGCACTTTGGTACATTCCTGATTCTCTCCTTTCTACTATGAGGATCTTATAAATAGTTCCTTGGATTTTCATTATCAAGTGTGTTAATTTGGTGTCTGCTCCCAGAGTCAAAGCTTCAAAACTTTCCTCATCTCTAATGTATCAACCTCATTCCTGGAATTCCATAGTATTGTAATTACTTAGGATTTTCGAAAGCTATGTGCACAAAAATATTCATTGCAGTATTATTTATAATGAGAGGAAAATATAATAACCTAGATATTTTACAGAGACAAAATTAAGAGATTATGATATACCTTCTTATTGAAACATTATGTTATAAAGATAATATTTTTCTAGAAGGACAGAAAAAAAATCAGTGATTACCAATGTTTAGAAGTGGGGAGAGAGGATGACTTAAAAGGTTTATGAGGAAATTGTTGGTGACAATAGGGCTGTTCAACATCTTGATTATAGGGGTTTCTACACAAGTGTCAAAATTCAGAGAACTGTAAATTCAGTTCGTTTCTGACTCTTTGCAACCCTATGGACTACAGCACGCCAGGCCTCCCTGTCCATCACCAACTCCTGGACCTTGCTCAAACTCATGTCCATTGAGTCAGTGATGCCATCCAACCATCTCATCCTCTGTGATCCCCTTCTCCTGCCTTCAATCTTTCCCAGCATCAGGGTCTTTCCAATGAATCAATTCTTCCCATCAAGTGGCCAAAGTATTGGAGTTTCAGCTTCAGCATCAGTCTTTCCAATGGATATTCAGGACTGATTTCCTTTAGAATTGATTGGTTTTATCTCCTTGCAGTCTAAAGGACTCTCAAGAGTCTTCTCCAACTGCACAGTTCAAAAGGATCAATTCTTCAGTGCTCAGCTTTCTTTATGTTTCAACTCTCATATCCATATGTGACTACTGGAAAAACTATAGCTTTGACAAGATGGACCTTTGTTGGCAAAGTAATGTCTCTGTTTTTTAATATGCTGTCTAGGCTGGTCATAGCTTTTCTTCTATAGAGCAATTGTCTTTTAATTTCATGGCTGCAGTCACCATCTGCAGTGATTTTGGAGCCCAAAGTCTGCCACTGTTTCCATTGTTTCCCCATCTATTTGCCAAGAAGTAATGGGCCTGTGTGCCATGATCTTAGTTTTTTGAATGTTGAGTTTTAAGCCAGCTTTTTCACTCTCCTCTTTTCCTTTCACCAAGTGACTTGTATATGTGCAAACTACACCTCAAAAGTCATAAAGCTTAAAACTGTATTTTTTATTGTTTTGAGTGCCATGGAGAATATGCACAAGCAATGTGAAACAGTATCAAGCAGCACAGAAACCATGCACAGAAAAACATACTGGAGAAAACCATGTCCAGATCCTGACAGTAGATTTTGCTGGTGGGAGAGCCAATGTTGTTTTCTACTATTTTTCTTCTTTTCTGTGCTTCATTCTAGTGATGGAAACAACTAAAGTTTGCTTTAAACATATGTTAGATTATAGAAGTTTTTCTCAATTGTCTTTGACTTTCGGGACCTTCACACAGCACACAAGACTTTGCCTGATACCTGTTATCTGTGTGTGTGCTTGGTGGTGTCCTGCTCTTTGAGACCCCATGGACTGTGGCTTGCCAATCTCCTTTGTCCATGGAATTTCCCAGGCAAGGATACTGGAACAGGATACCACTTCCTTTTCAGGGGCTCTTCCTGACCCAGGAAGTGAATGTGCATTTCTTGTATCTGATGCATTGGCAGGTGACTTCTTTACCACTCCACCACCTGGGAAGTCCCTACCTGTTACCTACTGGAAAGGAATGGGTAAGCACCATGGACAGCTCCTGGACATTTTTTAGGATGGCTTTCTCAGGGGCTTGGAATGGGGTTCTAACAGTTTCCCTCTCACATGGCCCTATGACAGTTCCTTAAGTCAGGAGACACAGCTTTTCTCTCAAAGTCTCTGTGATTCAATGTCCTCTGCTAGCAGAATCCACCTCCCAGCCCCTACCTTCCTTTCTAGACTGTTGTGAACAAACATGAGACACACTCAGAATATTTGCTGAGCACAAGAGAAAACCTGTGTTATTATCTAGACTTTTGAAGTAGACAATCTCTTCAAAACCGTTTCATAAATAATCTTTTAGAATCTGTCAGAAAATATATGTTGCAAGCGACAATAACAACTGTGTTCTGTAGAAAACACATTTTAAACTTCCATCCAAGTTCATCAGAACATTTTTCCCCAAATTCCCATCAGTACATTTTTGCCTCCTTGTCTAAACAGTTATGATGGACTGGAGTGGTGGTGAGAGGACAGCAGACTAATGAGGACAAGTAGAGAGAAACCAAGAGACAAAATGGAAAAGCTGTAATAAATTATAGATTTTGATAAATTACCCCACACTCTCCAGTTTCAATTACAGAAACACACAGTTTACACAAGTAATTACTGAAGAAATTACCACAGAAGCACATCCATTCATTGAATTATAAGGCATCAATTCTGTCCCCTTGATTGCATCTTCAGTTCCAAGGATGGCAATCACAGCTTCACACAAAACTTTAATAACACAGTCTTTGGGGGATAAAAAAAAAAAATGCCGTTGGATATAAAATGTGTACAGGAATGATAAGAAAAAGCTGTTGATTCATTCTGAGAAAGCAAATGGCTTCAATGAGTTAATTGCCAAGCCAGAACTTTGACAGTTGGAAGCTGATCACTCAGTAAGCTGGCTCTAGAGTTCTAACGCTCTCTGAGGGTCTCTGACACTACCTTGGGGGTCAAGAGAGATAACCCATGAAGGATAATGCCCAGCAACCAATTTAACCTGTCGATTTTGGAGTGTCATATAACAATAGAGCCGAATGGATGTTTAAGGGATTTTAGTCTAACCTTTAACTCAATGCTTACATCTTTTCCTCAACTCAATGTCCAGATATATATGGATAACAAACATGTACACACACACACACATTAAATTCCTTGTAGAAGACATTCCACATCCCTTCACTGTTCCTTCACTATTTTTATTTTTAATTAATATTTATTGGATCACAGTTGATTGACAATGTTGTGTTAGTTTCTATGAACAGCAAAGTGAATCATATAATGTTTGTCTTTATCCATCTGACTTCACTCAGAACAACAGTCTCTAGGTCCATCCGTGTCACTGCAAATGGCATATTTTGCTCTTTTCATGAGCTGAGTAATATTCCATTGTATGTTTACACCACATCTTCTTTACCCATTCTTTCATTGATGGACATTTAGACTGCTTCTATGTTCTGGCTACTGTAAATAGTGCTGCAATGAACATTGTGCTACATGTATCTTTTGAACTATGGTTTTCTTTCTTTCTTTCTTTCTTTTTTTTTTTTTTGATATATTCCCAGGAGTGGGATTGCCTTCACTACTTTAAAAATTATCTTTAATCAACTTTTTTGAAGTTATAATTTATTGGATGGCGTGCTGCAATTCATGAGGTCACAAAGAGTCAGACATGACTGAGCGACTGAACTGAACTGAGCTGAACTGAATATGCAATCCTTTAAATAAAGCTTGATGAGTTTGGATACATACATCAGAGTAACCATCATTACATTCAACCTATAGAATATATCCATCACCCCCAGAAAACACCTTCATAACTGTTTGGAGTCAGTATGTCTCCTACTGAACCCCGGTGGGAGAGCGATTGACAAAAACAATCACGTTTAATTTTGTCACTATAGTTCGGCTTTCTTTATCTAATTTTCTGTGAATGAGATGATGATACAGTATGGACTCTCTTGTGTCTGTCTTCTTTCTATCAGCATAACGCTTTTGAGATTCGCTAATGCTGTTGCATATAGTAATTGATTCTTTTTGTTGCTGAGGAGCATCCCCCTGTATGGATGTATCACAGTTTAGGCATGCTCTGTTGATGGACATTTGGGTAGTTTCCAGTTTGGGTATTCAGGAACAAATAGCATCTCCACAAGGCTGTTAAGAGCTGAACCACCGTCTAATTAAACCACCATTGATTGGAAGCAGGGACTGGTCAAGAATCCATCTGCCAAACAGGAAGCTCAAGAGAGGCAGGTTTGCTCTCTGGGTCAGGAAGATCTCCTAGAGTAGGAAACGGCAACCGACGCCACTATTCTTGCCTGGTAAATCCCATGGACAGAGGAGCCTGGGGGGCGGGGGGCTACAGTCTGTGGGGTTACAAAGAGTCAGACACGCCTGAGTACAGCACAGCAGTCTTTCCACTTCCTCAGAGCCCAGACAGAAATGAAGCATGCCTGTGCTTTCTCCTAACCTTCCACTTCATTCTCCTTAGAAAGATGGTTTTCAAAGGCACCAGTAATAAGATTTCCTGATGCCTTGAGGATGAAACACAAATACTTTCCCATAGCCTAGGGTTCTCACCATCAGAGGGCTGCAAACTGGGGCCCTTGGGACAAACAAAGTCAGCCTAACATTTATATGAGTCAAGACAGTTCTTTTTGGAAAAACAACTGCACCCATTCAGTTTTGTATCAATTGTGGCTGCTTCTTCTGTAAGTGGCAGAATGGAGCCATTGCGACAAAAAACATATAGTGTGAAATGCTGTACTGTTTACCATGTGGCTTTTTACTGGAAGAGTTAGCCGGTCCCTGCCCGACATCATCAGACTCTTGTTTGTGGCTCCTCCAGGTGACTCCCTGCTTTCCTGCCCTGCCACAGCCACGCTGGCATCCACAGGGCTCCTGCCAGCCCCCAGGCCAACGTACTTCCCTTCTCTCCTCAGGGCTCACACTTCATCACCAAGCTCTTTCTGCAAATGCCTCCAAGAGACCATCACACTGTTTAAGTTTCTTCATAATACTTCTGACTTGGGAAATTCTACATTTATACCTTTAAATCATTCATGCATTCATTCATCAGACATTTATGGAGTGTCTACTATGTGCGACGCAATTGATATAGGCCAGTGGACAAGTCAGAAATGATTCTGGTCATTTTAGAGTTCACATTCTAGTTGGGGAAAACAAAAGACACTCATGGTAATGTACACATTCACATGGACGCATTTTATTTATAAGAAGAACTATGAAGACAACATTGGATGGGGAGGATTTCAGAGAGAGTATATGGAGCTGAGAGGTGAATGACAAGGAGTGTGAAGTCTAGAATATTCCCAATAGAGGGAATGGCAAGTGCAAAGGCCCTGGGGCAGGGCTGAGCTTAGAGGAACAGAAAGAAAGCTACATGCTTGGAGCTGAATGAGCAGGGGTGAGGGGTTTCCCTCTCGCTAAGGTTTCACCTTCACGGAGACCTCACTTATCATGTTCGCTGCTGTCTCTCCAGCACCTAGAAACCAACTCTCCTACCTTGGGCCTCAGTTTCCTCAGCCCTGCAACAAGAAACTTAAGCTGGATAATGTGTATGTGTCTCACCAGCTCAAGTCTACATAGAATTTGAACTTTCTGAAATCATAGAGCTAAAAGCCAGACTCCTCATTTTAGCACCAGCCAAACACCCTCCTCATCATTTTGGAAACCGTCGAAGTGGCAACTCTCAAACATGGATCAGCAAATGCAGAGCTAAGCCCGGGATTCTCAGTACGCTCCCTCAGAGGGGCAGTTTGTCAGAAGGTAAATGAGGCAAGACTGCTGGATGAGAGTCTGACCCTTCTGCCTCCAGGCCTTCTGGAAATACACAGTGAAGCTTTGAAAAATGGCTTCTTCTCCTTAATCAGAAATTTTTAATGCCAGTGACATGTTGTCATACTCTCATATTTTTCTACCTTTAAAATGGTTGGGATTGACATATATATACTACTATATATGAAATAGATAATTATTAATAATACAAGCCTACTGTATAGTACAGGGAACTCTACTCAATACTCTGTAATGACCTATATGGGAAAAGAATCTAAGAGGGTATATATATATATATATATATATATATATATATGAAAGTGAAAGTGACATTGCTCAGTCATGTCCAACTCTTTGCGACCCCATGGACTGTAGCCTACCACATTCCTCCATCCATGGGATTTTCCAGGCAAGTACTGGAATATGTTGCCATTTCCTTCTCCAGAAGATCTTCCTGACCCAGGATTGAACCCGGGTCTTCTGCATTGTAGGCAAACGCTTTACCGTCTGAACTACCAGAGAAGTCCATTGTGTATATATATATATACACACACACACACAGATATATATACATATGTATACATGTTAAATTGCATATATATATATATATATATATATATATATATATATATATATATATAGCTTTCCTCATAGCTCATTTGGTAAAGAATCCCTGGTTCTATTCCTGGGTCGGGAAGATCAGCTGGAGAAGGGCTAGGCTACCCACTCCAGTATTCTTGGGCTTCCCTTGTGGCTCAGCTGGTAAAGAATCTGCCTGCAATGTGGGAGGCCTGGGTTCCATCCCTGGGTTGAGAAGATCCCCTGGAGAAGGGAACAGCTACCTGCTCCAGTATTCTGGTCTGGAGGATTTGCAGAGAATCTTCCTGGAGGAGGACCCCCTGGAGGGGTCACAGAGAGTTTCACTTTCATATATATGTATAACTGAGTCCCTGTGCTGTACACTTGAAACCTATACAACATTGTAAGTCAATTATACTCCTATAAAAAAATTAAAGTAACTTTTTCCCCCTGCATTTTAATACACTCTCTTTTATGTGGAGTTTAGTTGCTTTAGTTGCATTAGTGTCTACTACGCAACAAAGTGAATCAGCCACACATATACAAACATCCCCTCTTTGGTCCCACAGAGCACTGAGTAGAGTTCCCTGTGCTATAGAAACACCTGTAAGTAGTCACTGTGAAAAGGAGCGGAGAAATTAACTGGCTGGTAGTGTTTCCCCCTGCATTTACATGGTCAATGTTTCTTCCTGAGGTGATTAAATGGGGAAAATATTCAGTCCAAGTGGTGATGTCCACAAAGATAAAAATCCACTGAAGATCTTTGCTCCTTTTTCTCTCTTTTACATGTGCACATGCACACACATACGCACACACACCTATAAACACAGACCAATGTATCAGATGCATAGTTGTCAATAATATTCATGAAAATACACATAAGCACAAACATGGATTTATAGTCAGCCTGCAGTGCATGCAAAATACTCATCCGCTCGTGTCTCTACAGGTAGGAATATTCTCCTACACCTGACACCCCCTAACAATAAAAAGTCCACTTACGTACCTACAAATACAAACACAAAACAGATGAGCGTTTGCAACAGAGAACTCACACACTCACACATACACACATAGAACAGGCATGCAGGAACATGTACAGTCTTAAGATACAAATGCTCACACACAAATATAATGACACAGCACACAAGACACACACACCAACACATATGCAACTGTGAGTGCACACACAGGCATGCACGCAAGTGCTTGGCCTTCCCTGGTGGCTCAGCGGTAATGAATCACCAGCAACGCAGGAGATGCAGGTTCGATCCCTGGGCTGGAAAGGTTCCCTGGAGAAGGAAGTGGCAACCCACTCCCAGTATTCTTTCCTGGAGAATTCCATGGAGAGAGGGGCCTGGCAGGCTACAGTCCATGGGGTCGCAGAGTCAGACACTACTTAGTGACAAACTAACAGTAACACAAGTAATCAGAAGCATGTGATTACTCCTCCAACTCCGGAAGGCAGACACACAACTGCTGTGTGTGCACATACGCACCTGCGGGCCTCACACTGTGCCTAAACGATCAGGGGAAAAGAAATACAATTGATAAAGGATTGAGGATGTGTTTTGCTTCTGCTTTCTGTATTTCCCCACCTTGCTATGAAATGGAAAATCAATTGCAGTGAAATCAGGAAGCAGTAAGAAAATAAGATGCAGGCTCCTGGGGAAGCAAAGATCTGGCATTCATCTCTGCCAAGACAAGGAGGATGAGGAGGTCAGGCTCTGTGGGGAAGCCAGATCTCTGCCCTGGAAATTCATGAAATCCTCACCAGAGGGAGTCTCCCAGGATATTCATCATCATCCTTCAAATTAATATTAACAACAGCCTTATGTTTACGACTCCTTTTGAACTTTAGGGAGAAAAACAATTTCACATCTATGTTCTCTTTTTTATTGTGAAGCTTCAACAAAAGAAAGGAAAGGCAGATGCCATGATGCCATGTCAGAGTTCACAAGGACCGGGGCTTCCCTGGTGGACCACTGGCTGGGATGCTGGACTCCCAGTGCAGGGGCCCTGGGTTCAATCCCGGTCAGGAAACTAGATCCACATGCCACAACTAAAAATCCTGCATGCCATAACAAAGACTGTGTGCCACGTCTAACATCCAGTGCAGCCAAATAAATAAATATTTTTTTAAAAGAAAGCAATCACCAAGACCCCAACAACGATCTCACATATTCACAAGGTGCCTCACTTTGTGCTAAGTGCTTCTGCCACCGTAACTCACAGGAGTTTATCAACAACCCTGAAGGGCAAATGTATTGATATTATTGTTCCCATTTTGAAGTTGAGAAAAGTGAGGCTAAGAGAGGTAATAACTTGCTCAAGGTTACAACAGATGAGGCTGCTCTGTGAACCCAGGTTCAATTTGGAAAGATCGATCCAGGAGGTGGTTGAGGCTGGGGTGTTTTAGAATAAAGAGGTGTTTTTGTTTTTAACAAAAGCTTTATTTTTAAATATACTTTTTAAAAAGCATAACCAGAGCTCACTTCACAAGGCCAATCTGGCTGTTTTTTGATAGTTGGCCTCTGTCCCCTGGGAACAAATTTCCATGGGAAGCAGAAGTCACAAAAGCCACTAAAGGAACAAAAGATGACCTCGTTCAAGCTTTTGACTATAGAAGAGGTTCTCAACCTTGGGCAGTATTGATATTTTGGGCCAGATAACTTTGGCTGTGGGGGGCTGTCCTGTGCCTGTGGATGTTTAGCTACATCCCTGGCCTCTACACACCGGATGCCATCATCATCTGTGAAAACCCAAAATGCCCCTGGGCATTACCAACTGTCCCCTAGGGCACAATATCATTCCTAGGTGAAAAACCACTGGACTACATCCTTCCTGAATGCCTATTGTGTGCAAAACACTGAATGATGTATTTTAATTCATTTATCTCCCCAGCAATCCTGTAAGATATCAATATCCCCATTTGATAGGTGAGAACACTGAATCACACAATGCATATATTATAACTGATCATATCCAATATCCCTTTCTGTTACCCCTACTTCCAATAAGATCAGCTCTATTAAGCGCTCACCATGCCAGGCACTGTGTTTACTCTATATAGATTCACCACAACTGCTTGCAGTAGACATCAAAAACTTTTCCATTGTATGGGTGAGAAAACAGAGGTCTGGCTAGCAAAATGTGTGGCTCTGACTTGTGCCATGTGACCGGTAGTCTTGGCACTCAGCAGTCTAAAGTACCACTGTTCTTGCAGATAAGAAAGATTAGGTCAAATTTCATGAAGACCACAACAAGGGCTTTTAGTTTTTAATTGGCATATACTTGCTTTGGGGGCTTCCCAGGTGCCACAAGTGGTAAAGAACTAACCTGCCAATGCAGAAGCTATAAGAGATGTGGGTTTGATCCCTGGGTCAGGAAGATCCCCTGGAGGAGGGCGTGGCAGCCCACTCCAGTATTCTTGCCTGGAGAATCCCATGGACAGAGGAGCCTGGCAGGCTATAATCCAGAGGGTCACAAAGAGTCGGACATGACTGAAGAAACTTAGCATGCATGCACGCATAATTTCTTTACACTGTTGCATTCATTTCTGCTGCACAACAAAGTGGACCAGCTATATGTATACATATATCCCCTGCTTCTTGAACCTCTCTCTCACTCCCCATTCCACCCCTCTAGGTCATCTCGAGAACTGAGCTGAGCTCCCTGTACTACACAGCTTCCCACTAGCTATCTGCCATGCACATGGTAGTGTATGTGTGCCAATGATGCTCTCTCGATTAATCCCACCCTCTCCTCCCCGCCCCCGCCAACATCCACAAGTCTGTTCTTGACGTCTGTGTCTCTGTTTCTGCCCTCCAAATAGGTTCGTCGATACCATTTTTCTGGATTCTATATATATGCCCCAAACACAGTCTTTTATTTGAACATTTCCTGCCTTGTGAGCTAGCATAGTGATCTGGTGTATCAGAGTCACGATTTACAAAAAAACTAAATTGTGCAACTGAATTATAAAGCCAATCCCTTGTGGCTTTGTTGATAAGCCTTAAGCATCACTCCTCTCTGAATCACCACCAAATTGTACCACTGGGCTTTAGTTACTACCAATTAACTCCCTTGCAACCTAGTATATTTTCCACTGTTATAGGGGCTGTGTAAACTATTCCAGCTGGGATGGTCCAGAGACCTTGGAGTCCAACCTAGATGATGATCTTCCCATCTTTGTGACAGAAAATATATAGGTCAAGACTGTTAAAGATAAAAAATAGCATCCTATTAAAATCTAGCATTCGGTAAGGTCCTCAAGAAGGCAATGGCACCCCATTCCAGTACTCTTGCCTGGAAAATCCCATGGATGGAGGAGCCTGGTGGGCTGCAGTCCATGGGGTTGCAGAGTCGGACACGACTGAGCGACTTCTTTCACTTGTCACTTTCATGCATTGGAGAAGGAAATGGGAACCCACTCCAGTGTTCTTGCCTGGAGAATCCCAGGGATGAGGGAGCCTGGTGGGCTGCCATCTCTGGGGTCGCACAGGGTTGGACACAACTGAAGTGACTTAGCAGCAGTAGCAGTGAGGTCTTCTAAAATGGTGTAAGACCACAACTTAGAAGCTTCAAGGCAAACTCCCTTATTCTATTCTGAAGGACACTAAACAGTAAAAAAAAAAAAAAAAAAAAAAGCAACTCACATTCCCTACCCTTTCCTCTTGGTACTAGAACTGTAGTTTTTGACTGGGTATCACTCCCCTCTTACACACACAGCCCCACCCTCACTCCAGGGATGTGCCTTGATTGGCTTAAAACAGTCCACACCCTCCAGGAAGCCACTCTGATTGGTTCAGTGTATCTGATAGATTTTGAGCCAATGAGATAACAGATATCCTTGTTGGAAGAGAAAACATTTCTTCTCTATGTGAGATGGCTGCAAGGAAAGGCATACTTAGTTCCTGCTGCTAAGTGATGAGCAAGAATTGGACTCTTGCAAGCTCCTGGCAGCCACTTTGGATTATAAGTACAGTCATTCTTACAATGAAGCAGAAAGAATAATTTGGAGAGAAGAGATAGAAAATACCTATGTCAGATGCATCAAAGCCTTCTTGAGGCCAGATCTTCCCTCTGGGATGCTCATCAGTCCCAGTCAATAAGTCCCTTTTGCTGTTCAAAGCGACTTAAGTTGGATTTTCCATTAACCTCAAGCATCAGATTTCTGAGACACAATTAGTATTAGCTAAAAATAGAGCTTATACTTAGGTATTGGGAGCATCCTGAAGGAACATAGGAAGAAAATGACATTTGACACTGAAAATCATGCCCATGCCAGAAAATTTACACCCACTCTTGTGTTATTCCTCAAACAATCCTGAACAGTTAGATATACTCATTACTGTTTTACAGATAAGGAAACAGCCTCAGGAAGGTCAAGAGGTGGCCTAAGGACTCAGAGCTGGTAAGTGATAGCTGCAAGATTTGAATCCCAGTTTGATCAATTTCTTAAAAAGCTAATTATTTTTATTAAATCACTTTGCCCCACTGAGATTTCACAGACTGACCTCCTCACTGACAAGGAATTCACACAGCTGAGAAGTAGTTAGAGCTGAGATTCTATGACCCCTCACTTCAAAACACTCTGTCCCTATACATGGATACCAAAGGGGGCAGAAGAGTGGAATAAATCAGAAGGTTGGGGTTGGCATAAATACACCACTATGTATAAAATAGATGACTATTGAGAACCTATTGCATAGCACAGGGAACTCTGCTCTGTGCTCTGTGGTGACCTAAACGGGAAGGAAATCCAAGGAAGAAAGGGTATATGTATATGAGTGGCTGATCCAATTTTCTGTACAGCAGAAAATAGTGCAACATTGTAAACCAACTATAACCAATTAAAAATAAAGTTAACCAGCAGCCTTAAAGAAATAAACTAAATGTAACTTTCTATTGCCCTAAAAACTCTAAACAAACAAATCAAATTTTTAAAAAAATAATGACACTGTGTCCCTCCAACTTCTGGAAGCTTGCTTTCAGGGGACTTCTTCAGCTCACAGTACAACTATTTCAAACAAACTCTTTGAATGTGATTGATAACTTGTGAATGCAGCCATTAAAGAGCTTGTACCCCTGACTTTATCATGGCTCCATGATCTGATCCCCAGGGACACTGCTTACTATGAGCAGATACTTCCAAATTCCAGCCGCACCTTCCCCCAGACCTCCCACCTCTGAATCCCCAGCTGCTACTGCTGCTAAGTCACTTCAGTCGTGTCCGACTCTATGTAACCCCCTAGATGGCAGCCCACCAGGCTCCCTCATCCCTGGGATTCTCCAGGCAAGAACACTGGAGTGGGTTGCCGTTTCCTTCTCCAATGCATGAAAGTGAAAAGTGAAAGTGAAGTTGCTCAGTTGTGTCTGACCCTTAGCGGCCCCATGGACTGCAGCCCACCAGGGTCCTCCATCCATGGGATTTTCCAGGCAGGAGTACTGGAGTGGGGTGCCATTGCCTTTTCTGTCCCCAGCTTCTAGAGATGTTAGTCTAGAGCATGAAGTGACAGGCACTCTCCAGTTGCTTCTATCAAAATTAACGCTATCCCTTTCATTTCATTCCATAGCTAGACTAACGAATACATGAATGGGTTACATGAGTATGCAAATGATCCGCAGTTCATGGGTTCCTTCCAGCATCTTATGTATAGAGACTTCCCTGGAGGTTCAGTGGTTAAGAATCCACTTCCAAAGCAGGAGACATGGGTTTGACCCTTGGTCGGGAAACCAAGATCCCACTACTGAGGAGCAACTAAGCCCACACGCTCAGGAGCCCACGTGCTACAACTGAAGCGAGGCCCTTGAGCTGCGATAGAAGATCTCATGCTGCAACTGAGATCCTGCCTGCTGCAACTAAGACTTGATGCAGCCATAAATAAATATTTTAAAAAGAGCATCCTATATACAATAAATTTATGAAAAAACAAATAGTCATAAAGCTTCTTTGACACTGGAGCTTTAGAGTTTGTTTTCTTAATACCCCAGTGTGGACCAAAATGATGAGAATTACCAAGGTTAAGTCACCTTTGCAGGGAAGGAGAGATTGCAAGTTTCTGGGGTCCAAAAATTGCTTCCAATTCCCCAAAGTCAAGGCTACTGTTTTCAGGATGCTTCCAAAACCCCAATTCAAAAAAAAAAAAAATGGACTTTTACTATGCAATATTAACTTTGGCAGTCAAAGAAGGAAAATGGATCACGTTAAAGCAAGTTAGGGTTCCCTGGTGGCTCAGTGGTAAAGAATCTGACTGCCAGTGCAGGAGAATGGGTTCAGTCCCTTGGTTGGGAAAATCCACTGGAGAAGGTAATGGCAACCCATTCTAGGATTCTTGCCTGGAGAATTGCATGGACAGAGGAATTTGACAGGCTATAGTCCATGGGGTCACAAGAGTCAGGCAGGACTTAATGACTGAATAACAACAACAAAGCCTTTAAAAGACCATACGGAGACTGTTCCAATCCTACACATGAAGTCTTAAATTCACTCACTCACTCATTCATTTGGTGTTTACTGAGTACTTACTGCATTCCAAGAATACCTCCCAGCACAGAGACAAACTGTTAGCCTTGAAGCCATGTAGTAATTTAAGCACACATGATACTTTCTATGACATCATTAGAACTTTCATGAACCAGGGAGGCTGTGATCTGTGGTTAAGAAAATGGGCCCTCAGGTCAGGTGACATCTGCTCAAGAAGGGACTTGACCATTTATGACATGTCATCAGTTACTGAGTTCTCTGAACCTTGGTTTCCACATCTGCTGAACAGGGTAATAAAAATCTCATAGGGTTGCAGTGTCAGCATAGTTCTTGGTTATAATAAAATTAAATGCCTCTAGAACATTCTACCCATAAAAAATTTGTGTCATCAACCCTAGAGCCTAATCTGAGCTCTGTTGCTGTTGCTCAGCCATTCAGTCATGTTCGACTCTTTGCAACCCCATGGGCTGCAGCATGCCAGGCTCCCCGGGCCTTTACCATGTCCTGGAGATTGCTCAAACTCATTGAATAGCTCATTCTAACATGCCCATTGAATCGATGCCATCCAACCATCTCATCCTCTGTCATCCCCCCTCTCCTCCTGCCTTTAATCTCTCCCAATTCTAATTTGGGTTTAGAGAACATTAGTCCTGTCACTCAGATGGAGCCCTCTTTTATGGTGAACAAAGATGGTGTTACCATACTCAAAATCCATCTAAAAATTGCTGGGGTAAAATAAATCCCCCCTTCTAAACCAAAGAAAGTTTGGTATCTCCTTCAAACGATGGGTGGTTGGAGTGGGAAAGGCACATGTGAACTGTGTGGGGAGAAAAAAACCATTTTAGAATGCACAGGAAATTGAACTGTTTAAAAATGAGCAAGAGAGAATTCATCAATTCTTACAACAAGTGTCTCAGGCAAACCAGGAGGTCTGTGATTGAGACGCTTGGGGAAGTAGTGAGTTTCCCCTCCCAGAGAAGTTCAAGCGAATACACCATGGCCATTTGTTGTGATGTAGTACCAACGGAGCACTGGACTAATCTATGTCCTCTTCCTAGAGACCCTGGTCCCCTATGCTACTTAGCTGGAGGGAAGGGGCAGGATGTTTTGTACTTAGGGGTAAAATAACTCTCCACCATCACTTCATGGCAAATAGATGGGGAAACAGTGGAAATGGTGACCAATTTTATTTTCTTGGGCTCCAGAATCACTGCAGATGGTGACTGCAGCCATGAAATTAAAAGATGCTTACTCCTTGGAAGAAAAGCTATGACAAACCTAGACAGTATACTTTGCTGACAAAGGTCTCTCGAGTCAAAGCTATGGTTTTCCCAGTAGTCATGTATGGATGTGAGAGTTGGACCATAAAGAAGGCTGAGCCCTGAAGAATTGATGTTTTCAAATTGTGGTATTGGAGAAGACTCTTGAGAGTTCTTTGGACAGCAAGGAGATCAGAGCAGTCAATCCTAAAGGAAACCAACCCTGCGTATTCATTGGAAGGACTGATGCTGAAGCTCCAATCTTTGTCCACCTGATGCGAAGAGCCTACTCATTGGAAAAAACCCTGATGCTGGGAAAGATTGAACGCAGGAGAAGAAGGGGGCAACAGAGGGCAAGATGGTTGGATGGCATCGTCGACTCAATGGACATGAGTTTGAGCAAACTCCAGGAGATGGAGAAGGACAGGAAAACCTGGCGTGCTGCAGTCTATGGGGTTGCAAAGAGCCGGGCACAACTGAGCGACTGAACAGCTCCCAACTCTCAGCCCACATGAAGTTCAGCCTGGGGACGGACTCTGGAATCAAGCATACGCAGGCTTGATTCCACCCTGCCACACAGATGCTGGGTGTTCAGCAGCAGACAGCTTCCTAGTCCTGGTTCTCAGGTTCCCCGTTTGTGACAAAGAAGGGTGGCTGACTCCTTGAGATTATGTGGAGATGCAGATGAGCTTAGCAAAGCTCTGAACACAGAGCCTACCGAGATAAGGCTGGCCTGGTTTCCACTCTCAGATTTCCCTAAACTCCTCCTTCAGGACTCATGTACTCTCAAGCACTTACAACTCTCAAGCACACTCAACCAGACTGATACTAAATACACTGAACATGAATTCACTTAATTTAATGAGCTGAGATCCAGGTACTTTTATTATCTCCTGGTTTACAGATGATGCAAGTGAGCTATGGGGTAGAGATGAAATATACAAGGTCACACAACCAGAGTTCCAGTTCCTGTTCATGCTCTGAATCAGTGCATCATTTTGTTCTGCTTCTCACTTCATTGATTAACATGGGTCTTGGCTCTCTGCTCTATCCCCAGCCCCTAGAACAATGACTAGCACATAGTAGGTGTTCATAAATATTGAATGAAGGAATAAATGAATGCACAGAGGTCATCCTCAACAAATGTCAGCTCCCTTTTCCTTCCTCCCATCAATTGGTCTTAAAGAGTTAATAAAGTGTTAGTCATTCAGTCATGTGAGACTCTGACTCCATGGACTGTAGCCCACCAGGCTTCTCTGTTCATGGGAGTCTCCAGGCAAGAAAAGAGTGAGTAGCCATTCCGTTCTCCAGGGGATCTTCCTGACCCAGGGATTAAACCCAGAACTTCTGCATTGCAGGCAGATTCTTTACCACCTAAGCCACCAGGGAAGCCCAAGTTAATAAAAATTGAATTTAAATCCCTTGCATTCTTGAATTTTTAATTGTGCCCCAAATTTGCCCCCAAAGTATGGGTTATCATTGTTTTTAGTGCCTAAATGGTGCTGGACTCTTTTGCAACCCCATGGACTGTAGCCTCTCAGGCTCTTCTGTACAGGTTATCACAGAGCAGCTATAAAGAAGAATTCAGCTAATTAGATCAAAAGCACACTTTCTCTATTGCAATGTGATGCATTTGTCTGGAAAAGAGACTTGGCTGGAACTTCAGTGGACCTAGTGCTCCTCTGAGGCCACTAAGAAGAGACACGGCCTGGTGCTGTAGGGTGGCTGAGTCCTGGGGTTAAATGATGATTAGGAGATTGGGGCAAGGCAGCCTCATAACGAGATTAATTTGGGAGTGAGGAGAGAGTGGTTATTAACGTGTCCGGAAAGTGGCTCCAGGTCCTGTTTCCCTGATGAGAGCAGAATCGCAGGTTATTTATAGCCACTTCTCAAGAGGAGCCGTGGCACAGGGCGTCCGAGGAGAGAACCATGCCAAGGTGAGCTAATGAAACTTTGAGGATAATTTATTGCTCAAGTTCAAGGACTTTTGCAATAAGAGCCAGCTTCTCAGACTCCCGGCAACCTTTGCTCTGTTAGGAGGCTAATGGAGATTGTGCAGGTGTGTCACTCCAGATTCACTGTCCGCCCTCACCCAGGTCACTGTAACTGCCTCCTGGCTGGCCTGATGGCCTCTGCTTTAACCTGCTTCAGTCTGTTCTCAATGCCGCAGCCAGACAGACCCCATTAAAATGAACTCCAATCAAGATTTCCCTGGTGGTCCAGTGGTTAAGAATCTGCCTTCCAATGAAAGGGACACAGGTTCAATCCCTGGTCAGGGAACTGAGATTCCACATACCTTGGGAAAACTAAACCCTCGTGCCACAACAAGAGACGCAACGCCCAAGTGCTGCAACCAAGACCCAGTGCAGTCAAAGCAAAACAAAACATGAATTCAGATCATTTCCCTTTGTCAAAACTCGCCAATGCTATACCATGTGGTTCAGAAGGCATCAGAGTCCTTGCAATAGCCCCAAAGCCCTCCATGGTGCAGCCTCTGCTACCTTCTCATCTTCATCTCCCTCCAGTCTTGGGTCTCAATCCTCTCCAGCCACACCAGCCACCAGACTACCCCTCCAACACCTGAAGCACATTTTCACTGCAGAGTTCTCACTCTCGCCATTCTTTCTGCTTGAAAAACACTTTCTTGGCACCCTTTAAGGACATGGGCTCCTTTTTCCTGCTTCTACGCTTTGCTTTCCTCCACAGCTCTTACTGCAAATTCACAAGGTATCCAGTTGCTCCTTATTAATGCAGGTAGTGATGTTCCATAAAGTTGATGTGAACTGTGAATAAGCAAACACTGAGCCATTTGCTCCTGGAGGTAACATAAAACTCAGTTTCCGGCAAGGCTCTGGTCATCTCATTTTTGTCAACCCATCAATTTATGACCTTGTTCTTTGTGTTTTTGTTTAAAGGCACTTTATTTAATATACATGGTTTTGTTAACATTGAACTCACAAACAACACACACTATAATTCACACCTGAATGAAGCATATATTTTCTCTGTAAGGCTCACACAGCTCTCTTGCACTTAAGGAAGACTAGACAGCACTTCAGAACTATATCTTGGCTATTTAAAATCACTCATAAAAAGACAGAAATTTAAAACTTGGCACTAAAAGTTTTGTGCCACAGGAGTTTGTTTACAACAAGAGAGCTGTTAGGAGAAGGCAGCACCTTGTTTGACCTCAGTTGGGAATTGCATATCAAGTGACTCAATTTTTTAACTACTTTCCACTTGTCACTCAATGACCATGAAAGTGCCTTAAGTATTGGTTTGGGGGTTGCAGAGACATTTTAGCAAATAGGCAAATTCACAAATACTTATTCCATGAATAATGAGGGTCTCCTCTCCATCTTGGGCTTCCCAGGTGGCTTAGTGGTAAAGAATCTGCCTGCCAAGCAGGAGACATGGGTTTGATCCCCAGGTCAGAAAGATGCTCTGAAGAAGGAAGTGGCAACCCACTCCAGTATTCTTGCCTTGGAAATCCCATGGGCAGTGGAGCCTGGGGTTGCAAAGAGTGGGACAAACTTAGTGACCAAATAGCTGTATCTCACATAGGTGTTTCTCTATTATCTGTTTCTCCCACTAAAATGTAAGCTCTAAGAGATCAGGTGCTTTTGTCTGTTGTGTTCACTGCTGTGTCTCCAGCACCTAGAATATAATAGACTCTTGACAAATTTTGGCTGAGTAAATAAGCCTAAAGCTCTATTTTGAGCAGACACAACATCAAATGTATTTAGACAGTGGCATGTTAAGGCTGGAGAGGATTTTAGAGAGTTATCAACCAATGCACTCACATTATAGATGAGAAGCTCAAGTGCTGGGAAGGATGGTGATCAGCACAAGATCACAAAGCAAAGTGAGGGAGAAGCAAGCATGTATTTCGCTTTTTAATTTATTTTTAATCAGAGGACAATTGCTTTACAATATTGTGTTGGTTTCTGCTATACACTGACATGAATCAGCCATAGGTATATGTATGTCCCCTTGTGAATGTCCCTCCCAACCCCTACCCCATCCCACCCCTCTATTTATCACAGAGCACTGGGTATGAGCTCCCTGCATCATACAGCAAATTCCCACTGGCTATCTGCTTTATATATGATAAAACACATGTTTCAATTAAAGCATGTATTTCTTCAGCCATGGTTCAGGGTGCCTTCAGGTTCACTAGACTGCCAGCACCTTGCAGATGGAATCTTTGCTCTTATTAGGATGTCACAGAGCATCTGGCCCAGTGCTTGCAACAGAGCAGTGTTCAATAAACACTGACAAAGTGGATTACAAAAAAGGAGGAGGGTATTCCCAGAAGCTCCAAACACAGCCTATACCTTCAGCTAAAGTCAGTCACACCAACTGGGATGACCGACTTAATCTTAAGCAATAGCCCTCACTGGAATAAGTTCACAGGGAAAAAAGAGGCTCTGAGTACCAGTTAAGACTTAAGTATTGGGCTTTGTGTTGCAAATAATGAAAAACTAAACTCATGTTGGCTTTTAAATGTGCAAGACAGAGAATTTACTGACTTGCACAGCAGAAAAGTCCAGAGTTAGGGTAGATTTCCAATACGGATGGCTCCAGAGATTAAAAATATCATTAAGTTTTTAGTTTTGCAACTTGGTTTCTCTGCAGTTCTCTTAGCTATGTCCTCAGGATGGTCTCTCACAGTAGCAAAATATCTTCAGGAGTCTAAGACTTAGCATCTACACAAGGCAGAATTTTGGGGGGGGTGGAGAGCTTCTGTGGTCCAGCATTTCCAGCCAAAGATCTGATTGGACTGGCTCAGGTCACGTAACTATCCCTGAACCAACCACCAGAGCCAAAGAGATGGACACTGCTGACTAATTGGGCCAGATCACATGATCCAGAGGTTAGTGTCAGCCCAGAGCTGCCAGTAGTCGTATAAGGATGGAAGAGTTGGATCATAAAAGAAGGTTGAATGCTGAAAAATGGATGCTTTTGAACTGTGGTGCTGAAGAAGACTCTTTAAGAGTCCCTTGGACAGAGGGAGATCAAACCAGTCAATGCTAAAGGAAATCAACTCTAAATATTCATTGGAAAGACTGATGCTGAAACAGAACCTCCAATACTTTGGCCACCTGATTCAATGAGCCAACTCAGTGGAAAAGATCCTGATACTCTAAAAAACTGATGGCAAGAGGAGAAGGGGGTCACAGAGGATGTGATGATTGGATGGTATCACCAAATCAATGGATATGAGTTTGAGCAAACTCTGGGAGATAGGGAAGGATAGAAGAGCCTGGTGTGCTGCAGTTCATGGGGTTACAAAGAGTTGGACATGACTTGGCAACTGAACAACAATACAGTTTCCAGCCAAAGATCTGAGATTCATTCTGATTGGATTGGCTTAGGTCACAAGTCCACCTCTGAACCAATAACCAGAGCCAAGAGGATGAATAGCGCTTAGTGGCTGGGCCAGGTCACATGACCCAGAGGTTAATGTTAGCTTTCCCAGTACCTGAAGAATCTATCAAAATTTAAGGCTAGTAGAAAGAAGGGAATGAATACCAGAAAACAACAGCTGTCTACTACACTCTGACACACAAAGGTCAACAAAGGCCCTCAAAGTGAAAACAGAGATTTTAGAAACTGCTATTTTTAAAAAATGCATATTGATCCCCAAATATTGTTTTTCAGGTACCATGCTAGATTCTGGGTATAAGGAGGTGGAAGATTCCCAGTCTCCATCCCCAAGTTCACAGTCTAGAGCTGAAGTGAAGAAATGTACCAATAATTAAATTACAGTGTCATCTGTTCAATACTAAGGGTAGCTTCACGACATACTGGAATCAGACAGGTGAAGCATCATATGTGGATTTAAAAATTACTGGAAGGAAAAGTTCATGAATGATCCAGGTGTCCAAAGAGAGCTGGATTTCACAGTAAGAATCAGGATGGCAAAACTATTCCAGTAAGATGGAACAATGTGTGCAGAGACACAGCACTGAGAGGACATGAAGGGCCCAGAGAATTTCTGGTGACTCTCAAGAGTGGGATCACAAGCTTTACATGCAAAGGAGAGAGGAAGCCAGAGAAATTTTGGGACTATCTCAGCCCTTGAACAGCAACAACAAATTCCTTCCATGTTATTTATTTTTTGAACATCTTTTTGAATATGGTATGTGCACCAGGATTTGAAATTTGCAATGTCAAGTGAAGTCTTTGGCAGCTATTAGTCCCAGAATATTAGAAGGCCATGAGTCATCCAAAGTAATGTCTTTGAGAGAACAGCAGCCTCTTTCCACCAGTGACTGCCTTCCTTACATAAATTGAGGGAGGAGGATTCAACCTCACATTCCTTGTGACACACCAGGTCTAATGGGAATCTCTAATCCCAAGACTTCACTCTCAAACTGATGTCGAACAGCTGCTCTGCTGCCTAGGATTCTAAGTGAGAAGCAAACTGTGGACAGGAACCTCTCCTCCTTTCCACTCCCTCTCAGGTTTGCAGGAAAATTGTATCTGATGCTTTTGCCTGGGTTTGTGTTGAAGCACGCTGATTCTTCAGGACTCCATTCAAACTCAGAATTTAGCAACACAGGGGTAGCGTGGGAAGCTGGCATTGGGAGAAAGGACTGGCTTGGTGAGTCTGATTGTCACAGTCAAGTGGCCCTCAATGCTAGGTGATGGGCAAAGGAAATCACCTAGTGCAAGCCCTGGTGTATAGAAGACGTTAAATAAATGTTAAATAATTTATAGGGTTGTGACAGCAGAAAAGAAGTGCTGAGTATACTCTGTATTGGTTGCAATTCAAATTCGCTTAGGAAAAAAAAAAGATACCAACAGTAACAAAGCAAACTATAACTCTATTGGCTTGTGTACCTGGAAAGTTGAAGAGGAGACTAGTTGCAATCCAGAGTGGATCCAGGGACATCACTGAAGTGGTAAGAACTCCATGTCTCTCCCCTTCTTGGCTTCTTTCTCTGTAGGTGGTGGCTGCATCCTTACCGTCCACAGGTATCTTTTTTCCACATGGAGGGGGAGATGGTTGACCCAGTCACCAACCTTTCCTTCAGCTTTGTGACATGCATCACAAAGTCATTTTCTTCCAGCACAGAAAGAAGAATCATAGGGGATGTTCTCTGATTAACTTGTTTGAGTGGGATAGCACCTCCCAGAATAGGCATTATGAACTGGAAGAAGGCAGGTCCAAGATGGGACAGCCTGGGTGCACAGCCACCCTAACGGTAGAGCTGCTTGAATCAGCAAATAATGAGATAAGCAGGAGTAAACAGTTATTCATTGTTTATCTGAATAAACAATGGGTGCCTTATATTTGATCCTGCAACCCTGTGGTTGCCAGAGGCAGGAGGAGGATTCTGTGATTGGAAACTCCCCAGAGTCACTAGCCAGAGGGGAGAAAGAAGAAATGGGCAAAAACATTGGATGGGCAAAAACAAAATTACCCTCTGCATCTCAGTTTCTCCTGAATAAACTCATAGAGGCACATAAAAATTCAAAACTTGATAGGAAAACCAAAGCTTAAGAAGACCGTAAACCAATGTTTCTTAAAATGTGCTCCCCGGGAGAAAAAATGAGTGGGATGTTAATAGTTCTTCCATATAAAAGGAGTTTTGTGGCCAAATAGGTTTAGAAAAGACTGGATAAACCCAGTTAATCATGTTTCTATGCTCTAGGACTCTCCTTGTGGAAATATGTCAATTTCCGTTGCAGATTTCCCAAGGGGAAAGGTAGTCTACAGTTTTCCTCCAACACGTTAGGCTGGGGAAAGCTTTTAGTCAAGCAGCCTCTGGGGCTGCATTCTATGGGAATCACAAAGTCCAAGGGGCATTTGGTTAGCTGTATGGTCAATGGGACAGATCACACAATCCGGTTCTCTGGATTACAAGAGTATCCCTGAAGAACAAAATTCGAGAAAATACTGATCCTCATCACTATTTCTGACTAAAACTAGGGTGCAGGGAAGGCAAATCCACCAAAATAAATGTGTCTATGCTTCCAATGCATGGAGATTGTGTCCTGAGCCACAGGACAAGTTCTGATATTTTTAAATTTCTCTCCTTTCAACTCCTTGCTCTATGCATACACTCATGAGCGGTAACTCCCAGCATGCAATGCAACAGGAAGTGTAGAGGCAGGAGTTCAGTTCAGTTCGGTTCAGTCGCTCAGTTGTGTCCGACTCTATGCGACCCCATGAATCGCAGCACTCCAGGCCTCCCTGTTCATCACCATCTCTCGGAGTTCACTCAGACTCACGTCCATAGAGTCAGTGATGCCATCCAGCCATCTCATCCTCTCTGTCCCTTCTCCTCCTGCCACCAATCCCTCCCAGCATCAGTGTTTTCCAATGAGTCAACTCTTCTCAGATCAATTCTGTTCAGTTCAGTCACTCAGTCGTGTCCGACTCTTCGCGACCCCATGACAGCACGCCAGGCCTCCCTGTCCATCACCATCTCTCGGAGTTCACTCAGACTCACGTTCATCGAGTCAGTGATGCCATCCAGCCATCTCATCCTGTCGTCCCCTTCTCCTCCTGCCCCCAATCCTTCCCAGCATCAGAGTCTTTTCCAATGAGTCAACTCTTTGCATGAGGTGGCCAAAGTACTGGAGTTTCAGCTTTAGCATCATTCCTTCCAAAGAAATCCCAGGGCTGATCTCCTTTAGAATGGACTGGTTGGATCTCCTTGCAGTCCAAGGGGCTCTCAAGAGTCTTCTCCAACACCACAGTTCAAAAGCATCAATTCTTCAGCACTCAGCCTTCTTCACAGTCCAGCTCTCACATCCATACATGACCACAGGAAAAACCATAGCCTTGACTAGACTGACCTTAGTCAGCAAAGTAATGTCTCTGCTTTTGAATATACTATCTAGGTTGGTCATAACTTTCCTTCCAAGGACTAAGCGTCTTTTAATTTCATGGCCTTGGATATATGTGTGCACTCCCAGGTGGCGCTAGTGGTAAAGAACCCGCCTGCCAGTGCAGGAGATGTAAGAGACTTGGGTTTGATCCCTGGGTCGGGAAGATCCCCTGGAGCAGGACATGGCAACCCACTCCACTCGAACCCCATGGACAGAGGGGCCTGGAGGGCTACAGTCTGTAGGGTCACAAAGAGTGGGACATGCCTGCAGTGAATGAATATGCATGCACACATGGTGCTGCACGTTGTTGTTGTTGTTGTATGGCAGAAACCAACACAACATTGTACAGCAATTATCCTCCAATTAAAAGTAAATTTAAGAGCTTCCCTAGTGGCTCAGTGGTAAAGAATCCACCTGCCAATGCAAGAGACACGGGTTTGAACCCTGATCAAGATCCCACAGGCTGCATAGCAGCTAAGGCCGTGAGCCACAACTACTGAAGCCCTCGTGCCCTAGAGCCCGTACTCTGCAACAAGAGAAGTCCCCACAATGAGAGGCCCTCGCACCGCAACTGGAGAGTAGCCCCCACTTGCCGCAACTAGAGAAGAGCTGGCATAGCAACAAAGACCCAGCACAGCCAAAAATAAATAAATAGTGGCTCAGTGGTTAAAGCATCTGCCTGAAGTGCGGGAGACCTGGGTTTGATGCCTGGGTTGGGAAGATCCCCTGCAGAAGGAAATGACAACCCACTCCAGTATTCTTGCCTGAAAAATTCCATGGACAAAGGAGCCTGGTGGGCCACACTCCACAGGGTAGCAAAGAGTAGGACATGACTGAGTGACTTCACTTCACATTTTAACAAGATTGAAAAGAATAGAATCACATCTTGACCACCAGGCCCACACCAGACAGTTTGCTGTTCCCTTGTCATCCATTTTCTCAGTCACTTCCCCATAAAATTTCAAAATCTTATTTATAAAGGGAGTTCTATGCCCTAATAAGCTGAGGTTTTCTCGTGGACACCCTCAAATGCAGAAAGTAAGCTTTGAGACAATGGCTTGATTGAGCTAATTTTGCTCCATGAAAAAGCTTTGGAAAGAGAGACTTTTATCCCCTGTACAAAAATTTTTGCTATCTTGCACCTCTCTCAGCCACGCAGTGCTCCACATCCCCAAGAAACTCCGCTTCTTATTTTAACATCTGTCAACCTCTGCTCCCTCCACCAAATTTCTTCTAATGAACAGCAGCCAAGAAGCGCTATTCCCTTTGTGTGCCCCGCTGATCCTCCACATTATGTTTGATTTCAACATCTCATTGAAAATTGGATATTGGTAGTTGCCCTGCTACGATAATGAACCATTCATGTCTCAATTTGAAAAGGCTTTGAAGACACCTGTTTTCATTAGTAATTATAGATAATTGCTATGGTGGAGGGATATATATATATATATATATCACACAGTAAAGGTCTTTGAGAAATGGAACAATTAATTTTCTGATACCTTATTAAGAGCAAGTTATGATGTTAGCCATCACTTTGGGAAGCATTTCTAGGTAATTGGGCTTGACTGCTTGTGAAGAACAAAAGTAAATTATATTCTAGTCAGCCTTCTGACACGTCCTAGCCATGGATAGCTTTTTTTTTTTTTAATGTTTTATAGTTTTATACAAAGTTTACTCATTTATGCATTCTAGGAACATTTGTTGAATGAATCCTATGGGCCAGGCACCCTGCTAAATGCTGGAGATGCAAGCACTCAGTTTATTTATTTACTCTTTCATTCAACAATTAGATGCTTACTGCATGCAAGGCACTGGTTATTAAACAATGACTTACAAATTTGAAGCTCTGCTTTGACAGTATGAATCCATGAATCCTAAAGAAATATTCCTGTCTTTCAGCCTTCACTTCCATATCTAAGACGTTTTATTAAAGAAACTATATTTACGTTAGGAGCAATCTAGTTCCCTGGTAGCTCAGATGGTAAAGTGTCTGCCTACGATGCAGGAGACCTGGGTTCAACTCCTAGGTCAGGAAAATCTCCTGGAGAAGGAAATGGCAACCCACTCCAGTATTCTTACCTGAAAAATCCCATGGATGGAGGAGCCTGGTAGGCTACAGTCCATGGGATCGTAAAGAGTAGACACGACTGAGTGGCTTCACTTTCACTTAGGAGCAATCTAAGTATTTATCAAGAGATGAAGAATGGTTAAATGAATCATGATAGTAATGTGCAGTCATTAAGAAATGTCTTATAGAAAAAGATACAATATGGGGAAGTGATATTTTAAAACAAAGGAGAACGTGGTATTGAACACTCCAAACTTATGAAATAAAATAGACTAGAAGAAGGACTCCTGGTGGGACAGTGGTTAAGACCTCATGCTTTCACTGCAGGGGTGAGGGTTTGATCCCTGGTCTTGGAATTAAGATCTTGTGATGCTGATCAGCATGGCCAAGAAACAAAGAAGCAAAAAAATAGAGAGAGATGCAATAAAACTATTTTAAAAAGAATAGAAGAGCATAAGTCAAAAATTGGAGCTATCCTAGGTCTAGCCATCCCACTATTGGGTATTTATCCAAAAGAATTTAAATCAGGTTCTTTAAGAGATCTTAACATTCCCGTGATTATCACAGCACTAGTCACAGCAGCCAAGATGTGGAAACAACTTAAATGCCCATCAGCAGATGAATCAATAGAGAATATGTGTTGTATAACACACAATGGAATACTATGCAGACTTAAAAAGGAGACCCTGCAATATGCTACAAGATAGATGGAGAAGGCAATGGCACCCCCACTCCAGTACTCTTGTCTGGAAAATCTCATGGATGGAGGAGCCTGGTGGGCTGCAGTCCATGGGGTCACTAGGAGTTGGACACGACTGAACGACTTCACTTTCACTTTTCACTTTCATGCACTGGAGAAGGAAATGGCAACCCACTCCAGTATTCTTGCCTGGAGAATCCCAGGGATGGAGGAGCCTGGTGGGCTGCCATCTCTGGGGTCACACAGAGTCGGACACGACTAAAGCGACTTAGCAGTAGCAGATGAAACTTGAGGACATTTGCTAAGTGAAATAAGTCACAGATGGACAAATACTGCATGATTCTCCTTATTGAGGTATCTAATGTAGTCAAATTTATAGAATCAAAAAGAATAACGGTTGCCAGGAGCTGGAGGGAGGGCAGAGGGGAGGGAGTTACAAATCAATGGGCATAAAGCTTCAGTTAAGCAAGCTGAATAAGGGGCCTGCTGTAGAACAATGTACCTATGTTTGCCTTAAGAGATGTAAATCTGAGTCCAAAGGTGATAATACGCCCCCTCATGATAATAATAGCAAAAGTGATTCACAGGATCTCCGGATGGAAAAGAACTACAGAGGCTGATTCCTTCTCCATCTCTGATTACCAACATTGGCTGCAAATAAGCAGCTCTGAAACTTTAGAACATAAGAATGCTCAAGTCCATCCCTACTGTACACACCTCACAAGAGATTCAGCATGAGATGGGGCTGAGCCTGGATACCTTTAGACTCCCCAGGCGATGGTAATGTGCAGTAGCCAGGGTTGTGAACCACTATACCATTGATTCTCAAGCTGAATGTAGGAATTACCCGGGAGGCTTTACAAAAATATTGATTCCTAATCTAAAAATAAATGATACACATTAACTTACAAATCAGAAAGAGACTTAAAAAAAAAAAAAGACTTAGAAAATGAACTTATGTTGCCTGGGTTTGGAGGGAGGATAGGAGGAAGGGATAGTTAGGGAGTTTGGGATGGACATGTACACTGCTTTATTTTAAATGGATAACCACCAAGGACCTACTGTCTGACACAGGTAATTCTGCTCAATATTATGTGGCAGCCTGGATAAGAGGAGAGTAGAGGGGAGCTTGAGGGAGAATGGATACACGTATAGGTATGTATAAGCTGAGTCCCTTCATTGTTCACCTGAAACCTTCACAACATTGTGAATCGCCTGTGAGTGTATGCACACTAAGTCGCTTCAGTCACGTCCGACTCTGTTTGACACCCATGGACTGTAGCCCGCCAGACTCCTCAGTTCATGGGATTCTCCAGGCAAGAATACTGAAATGGGTGGCCATAACCTCCTCCAGGGGATCTTCCTGACCCCTGGAGATTGCAACAGTGTCTCTTCATGTTCTTGACCACTAACACCACCTAATAACCCCTTATCAGCTATAAAAATTTTTTAAATACTGATTCCTAGGTGTCACTCTGAGATTCTGACCTAACCGGTCAGGGGTGTATCCTGGCATCCTGATTTTTCAAAGCTCTCCAAGCAATTCTAATATGCAACCAAGTTTGGGAGCCATCTCTTTATACTCTTAAAGAGTGGCCCATGGGCCAGAAGCATGGTTCATCTAGGAGCATCTCAAGTCCATCCTACATCTAGAAAAGCAGGATCACGAATGTCTGTGTGTCTATTAATAAAGTCTGAGAAGCACTGCCCTAGACCATCCCAGACAGGAATTACCAAGTCTCTGGCATTCTTCCAAGTCAAATTTCCACAGACGCTTGCCTCTACCTCACTCCTACTCCCATCCTTTAAAAGGGCGGGACAGGGATCATTTAGGACAGTTCTGCACCAGGTAAACTAAGGATTTATCCCTCCCAATTTATATCTCAGCATCAGGATATACACAATGCTGGAAAAGACTGAAGGAAGGAGAAGGGGACAGCAGAGGATGAGATGGTTGGATGGCATCACCAACTCAATGGACATGAGTTTGAGCAAGCTCCAGGAGATGGTGGGGGACAGGGAAGCCTGGGGTGCTGTGGGTCCATGGGGTTGCAAAGAGTCAACAATTTATATCCAGGCTTTTAACCATCCCCTACCCAACACAACTCAGGCGGAAGGCAAGCATTTGCTCCCTGAAGCTGGAAGATCCAGATTTTTATTATTCCAAAGGACCACATTGAGTGGGAACAGAACAACCCCTGAAGAGGACATTTCACCAATGAGCAGCTTCAGGAGGCCTCAGACTTCCCTACAACAAAGTGAATGATTTTTAACAGCAGCTGCTGGCTTGTCTGTATGTGAATCCCATGAATATGCAGGCCGGGTGATAGGATCTCAGGGAGCAGGGCTAATTGGCCCCTTTCACTTGCTATTCCAGGCCACAGTTCTCTTCTGGTGCAGTTTTCCTCTCCAGCAGTCTTGTGAGGGATTTAGGTCACAGCGAATGCCATGGGTATTCTCCATTAGAACAAGATCAAAGGGAGGAAGGAGCTCATTTGAGAGTCCAGGGTGTGGCGTGATTACTTGATGGTACTATTCAATTTCTTCTATGTTTGGCAACCTTGCTGGAGAGGGCTTTGTAAATACCCCTCTGCCTCATTAGCCTTGGGCCAAACCAGCCCTGGGCTTACTGCATGCTGGGAGGCATGCAGCTGGTGCCTCGCCCTCTGAAGCCTGCTCGTCTTTGGGAATGGAGAGATATAGGTGCTCCCTAAGGCAAGATTAGTGAAAGTGGAAGTCCTTCAGTCATGTCTGACTCTTTGTGACCCCATAGACTGTAGCTCCTCTGTCCATGGAATTCTCCAGGCAAGAATACTGGAGTGGGTAGCCATTCCCTTCTCCAGGGGATCTTCCAAACCAAGGGATTGAATCGAGGTCTCCAGCATTACAGGTGGATTCTATACCAGCTAGGGCATCAGGCGGGAGCATTTGAAGACCCAAATCATCTTGGTGTAGCCCCTGGAGCAGACACCGTTGTGCTCACCAGCATTTATTCTCTCTTCTTCCTCTAGAGAAGAACCACTCCCTCCCTGGTTTTGATTTTGCATGGTTTGGAGATGACTGACCAGACCAAGGATGAGTGTGTGATTCAAGTCCAGCCAATCAGAGGTGCCTGAATCAAACAGTTGAATTCAAATCCAGATAGGTTTCTCTGCTCAGGCCTGTCTGAAAATCCAGGCCAGAGGTGGGAAACTGCAAAATCAAGCCAGATCATGCCAAACAGTTGTGATTAGGCCATGGAGAATTTTTTTTTTTTTTTTTTTACATTTTAGAAGGATTGTTGTTGTTCAGTCATTCATTCATGCCTGACTCTTTGCAGCCCCATGGACTGCAGCACACCAGGCTTCCTAGTCCTTCACTATCTCCCTGATTTTGCTCAAACTCATGTCCATTGAGTTGATGATGTCATCCAACCATCTCATCCTCTGTCACCCCTTTCGCCTCCTGCCCTCAATCTTTCCCAGCATCAGGGTCTTTTCCAAAGAGTTGGCTGTTCACATCAGGTGGCCAAAGTATTAAAGCTCCAGCTTCAGCATCAGTCTTTCCAACGAATATTCAGGATTGATTTCCTTTAGGATTGACTGGTTGAATGTCCTTACAGTCCAAGGGACTTTCAAGTCTTCTCCAACACCACAGTTCAAAAGCATCAGTTCTTCAGTGCTCAGCCTTCTTTATGGTTCAACTCTCACACTTGTACATGACTACTGGAAAAACGGTAGCTTTGACTATATGGACTTTTGTTGGCAAAGTAATGTCTCTGCTTTTTAATGTGCTGTCTAGGTTTGTCATAGCTTTTCTTCCAAAGAACAAGCATCTTTTAATTTCATGGCTGCAGTCACTGTCCTCGGTGATTTTGGAAAAGAAAATCTGTTACTGTTTCCATTTTTTCCGCTTCTAGACCAAGTGTTCAAGACCAACAACCAATAAAGGGAAACCAATAAACTGACAGAAACAAATGTGTCTCCCACTTGCCTGAAGAGGAATGAAATGACAGGTCAAAAGGGCTTGACTTCTTTCATAGTGGGGAGAAAAAGTCTGGGCGTGGGATTAGGAACATTCAGTTTATTATTGAGTATCTATTGTGTGCCAGGCACTGTGCTAGGTGATCAGATACAGTGGTGAGTGAGACACAGTCCCTGCCCACGGGAGCTCACACTATCGGGCTGGGAGTAGGGAGATGAGAAGGCATGGGATGCTATAAAGTATAGGAGAGCTCTGATAGAACTGTGCATGGAGTGCAGGGGTTAACCCCACTCAGGGGGTGCAGTGGAAGCAAAGGCATGGAGGGGGGGAGACAGTGAAACGCATTAAGGGGATGGCTTAGGTATGGATAGGAGCTCCCTCAGTGGCTCAGTGGTAAAAAATCCACCTGCAATGCAGGAGACACGAGTTCAGTCCCTGGGTCGGGAAGATCCCCTGGAGGAAGGCATGTCAACCCACTCCAGTACTCTTGCTCAGAGAATCTCATACACAGAGGAGCCTGGCGGCTACAGTCCATGAGGTCACAAAGAGTTGGACACAACTGAATCAGCTAAGCATGCACACACGCAGGTGTGGCTGGAGTATGGGCGGTGAGGAGGCCAGCCGCCCAGATGAGACAGATTACGCCAGAGAGGTTGGCAGGACCCCTAGTGTGATGGGTCCTTCATACTAGATTTAATCAGGTTATCATAGGGGATAAAGTCATAACTCTGGCAACATACAGACTGGGGCTCAAATCCATATTCCCTGTCTAACTTACTAGGTGACCTTGAGCAAGTGACATCACTTGTCTGGGCCTCAGTTATTTCATCTGAAGAATGGGAAACTAGCAGTGCTTACCTCATCGAGTAGTGGGGATAATTAACTAAAATAATTTATTCAGATGCTTACCACAGTGCCTGGTACTGAGTACGTGTTTAATACACGTTACTGTGGAAAGCTCCTGAAAGGTGAGGCAGGGAGTCTTGTTGTTATTATTTAGTCACTAAGTATGGTCCAACTCTTTGCGACTCCAGGAACTACAGCATGCCAGGCGTCCCTGTCTTTCACTATCTCCCAGAGTCTGCTCAGATTCATTTCCATTGAGTGATGCTATCTAACCATCTTATCCTCTGTAATACCCTTCTCCTCCTGCCCTTAATCTTTCCCAGCATCAGTGTCTTTTCCAATGAGTTGGCTCTTCACATCAGGTGGCCAAAGTATTGGAGCTTCAGCTTCAGCATCAGTTCTTCAAGTGAACCCCCACCCCACCCCCATCCCGTCACCAAATGCCTTAATTTGCTGCTGAGGATATGAGAAAAAAGAGCTCCTGGAGGGAACTGGATCTTTCAGCTCCCACAGGAGACTATTTCTGCCTGTCCCCACCCGCATTGATAAGATGTGTTGGTACACAGGGAATATACAGAGTTTTGAGAGTCCTAGACATGGAAATGAAGTTTCTGATTTACTTTTCAATTTGCACTTCTATAAATGCATCCAGGCTGTAGGTCACTGAATTATTCAGGCACTTTGTGAACAATGCCCACAGTGGAACGGGTGCTTTGGAGCTGTGCTTTCTGGGGGTGACATCATTTGGGAAGTTATCAACAACACATCCTCAGAGATACCAGGCGAGCCTGCATTGTTGAGACAAGTGCTAATAACTTAAGCCTCTTGAAAATTAAGAGGGAAGAGTGATAAAATTAAGAAAGAAACAGTTTACATGTGGAATTTGCATTTGCAATGAAAAGCGCCTCATGTGACTGCTGCATATACAGGGACTGAAAAGGTTGGAAAGGCGAGGATAGAACCGTCATCCCACTCATCCTCTGTCAGGCTGGCTGGGGGTCTGAACTCCACTATGATGCCCATCAATTTGAAGCCTGAAGACTTCACAGTCTTTTGGATTCTTATTTAAAATGCTGATATCCTTATAAAAAGGCAAAGGATTTCACATAAGAATTTTGGTTTAATTACAGCTATATGCTGTTTATGCCTAAAACAAGTGACAACAAAATTTGTGAATATATCTGTAGGTAAAGATACAGTGGACTTCCCTGGTGGCTCAGTGGTAAAGAATCTGCCTGTCGATGCAGGAGATACGGGTTCCACCCCTGGTTCACAAAGAACCCCTGGAGAAGGAAATGGCAACCCAGTCCAGTATTCTTGCCTGGGAAACCATGGCAGAGGAGTCTGGTGGGCTATAGTCCATGGAGTTGCAGAAGAGTCAGACACAACTTATTGACTAAACAACAACAACAATAAAGGTACAGTAGGCAAATGCAAAAACAACAGTGGAACGCATGGGCGGTGCTGGTTTCAAGAGACAGAACACAGTTCAAGACCAAAGGCATGAATTGGCCCAAATGCTAAAAGAGGTAATCCATGGAGAGAACAGTGTAATGCTGACAGTTTCTGCACCAAACAATGGAGAATAAGGGAAAGAAATCAGGAACAACCTAATGAACACGAATGGAAAAGCAGATGAACAAACTTTGATGCACCCCTACTATGAAATATTATGTAATTATTAAAATGGATGAGTTACATTTATATGTATTAAAGTAGATCAGTGGCTTTCAATCCTGACTAAGCTAACCTAACCCTAACCTAACCTAACCTAATCCTGACTAACCTAACCTAACCCTAACCCTAATTTAGAATTAGTTAGAATTAATTAATTAGAATCATCTAGAGAACTTTAGAATCATCTAGAGAACTTTTAGAATCATCTAGAATCACTTAGAATCATCTAGAACTTTAGAATCATCTAGAACTTTAGAATCATCTAGAGAACTTTAAAAAAATGCCACTGGTCAAAATGATTCATACCTGTACCTTTACCTGTAGATATATGAGTCTAGTCTTTGGAATTGTTTTAAACTTTCAACAGTGATTTTAATGTGCAATTAGAATGAGACTCACCAGCTTAATAGGACATCACTGTATCATCATATATTAAGCAGAAAAGCAAGAAAGAGAAGGGGAAATGAAGAAAAACAACAAGAAGAAAAATAAGAGAATAAACAATATGAATGTGTATAATTTTTCATAGCTTTGTCTGAGGCTTGTGAAAAATGAAAAATATATATACAATACCAAAAGTAAACACTGCTCATATAATTTGTGGGGAGAAGAATATGGAGTACAAGGAGGTTAATCACTGAATGTCCTATATGTTTCTTTCTATAATTTGATTTACAATGATAAACATGAGTTATTGTGTAGCCATTAAAATTAAACTATTCAATAAAAATTAATTTATCATCTACTACGTGCCAGGCACTACCTTAGCTGCTGATGTTATAGCAGTAAGAAAAACAGGCAAAATGCCTACCTTTGTAGATCTTATATTCTAGCAGAATCAAATTTTACTAAATTACAAATAAAATGCCAATAATTATTTTAATGTTAATACTCCAAGTTGACAAGACATAATGCTGTATCAGCTGTTGTTTTTATGTAGACTAAAACCTGTAGAAACAATAGAATGATGGAAACAGAATGACTATTTGGAATGATCTCAGAATTTGATGGCTAAATCGGGGACTGAAAGTGATCCCCTGGTCTGACTGACATGTGGTTCAATTTTAAGTTAAGCAGACTAAAGTCATTTAGAGAGGTTGCCCTCACTGTTGACCAGATAATCAGGAGTTTTTCTGTGCATCAGCTAGATATCTTATGTATTAATAATGGCATTTCTGAGTCTACTCTCCCCACTGGCATCTGAGTGTCCAGTAAACCCAGACTTCCTGAATATCTAAACAGAGTTTTAAGAGCTCAGTAGGAGGGATGGGCGTCTTGAACAACAAGAATAACTTACTCCAACTTTATCTAGTCCACCTTCTGTGCTTACTCATGAAGTCTACACAATAATCCGGCTTAAAACAGAAGAAGCCTATTTGAAACGACATGGCATATAATTCCCTTCCCTTCTCACCTCTCTGATTAAAGAATTAAAAAAATAATAATAATAACTTGAGGTTCTTCAGGTTAGAAAAGAGCCATGAGTTTGTTAATACCTATTTCATGACTAACCTTATTATCTCAGTCACTGCTGGTTTCTATTAGCACCCTCAAATCCTAAAACTTATACCTAAAAGTATACTGGAGCCTTGTCAAATACTGGAGCCAGGACAATCCCCAAATATGACCAAAGTTCAGGAATAGCTTAAGTTTTTACTAGCTGGAGAGAAAAACCTCACAATTCACAGAAAATGAAAGTTCTGAAAAATGAGTCATTTATTAGTTTGGAAATGTAAGCCCTGAACTAAAGGATCTGCTTCCCAAAACTTAAAAAGCAAGCCTAGAAAGCAACGAACTTAACTATGTCCCACAACAAAGTCCCAAAATATTTATAAGATTACACAACTATTCAGCATCCAACAAGGTGAAATTCCAAATGGCTGATAATAATAAAAATTTCCAGGCATGCAATTGAGTAGAAAAATCTTATGAAAAATGAAGAGAATAATTAATCAGCAGAAAGACTAGAGACTAGGTAGACAAGGAAAACAAAACAGCTGTTATTAATATATTCGATATGATCAAGAAGAGAGAAAAGCTTCAACATGTTAAGGAGAGAAGATATTTCAAAAGATCAAAATCACACTCCTAGAAAGGAAAAATACAATCTCTAAGATGAAAAATACACTAGATGAAATTAACAACAGATTAGACATTACAGAGGAAAATGTTAGTGAATTGAAGACACAGCAATGGAAATTTGAGAGGGGAAAAAAAGAATGACAAAAACCCAGAAGATAAATCTGCTGTGGAACAATTTCAGATGGCTTTGATAATGTAACTGTAATCCTGAGAGGACTGTAGTTACAAATATTTATAAGAAAAAAGCAGAGACATTACTTTACCAACAAAGGTCTGTCTAGTCAAAGTTATAGTTTTTCCAGTAGTCATGTATGGATGTGAGAGTTGGACCATAAAAAAAGCTAAGTGCCAAAGAATCGATGCCTTTGAACTGTGGTGCTGGAGAAGACTGTTGAGAGTCCCTTGGACAGCAAGGAAATCAAATCAGTCAATCCTAAAGGAAATCAGTCCTGAATATTCATTGGAAGGACTGATGCTAAAGCTGAAACGCCAATATTTTGCTCACCTGATGCGATGAACTGACTCACTGGAAAAGATCCTGATGCTGGGAAAGATTGAACGCAGGAGAAGGGGATGACAGAGGATAAGATGGTTGGATGGCATCACTGACTCAATGGACATGAAACTGAGCAGGCTCTGGGAGTTGGTGATGGACAGGGAAGCCTGGTGTGCTGTCATCCATGGGGTCACAAAGTCGGACACGACTGAGGAACTGAACTGACCGACTGACTGATAAAAAGAAAACCAACTTAAATCCGAAAAAGCAGCAGAAGAAAAGTAATAAAGAAAAGAATAGAAATAAATGACATGGAAAATATACATATTAAAACTAAAAACAAGTCTTTGAAGAGATTAATTAAATTAATATACTTCTACTCAAATTGATCAGGGTGAAAAACGATGTCAATCACCAATATCCGAAATGAGAGAAGAGACATTACTATTGATCTTAAAAACATTAAAGGCCTAATAAGGGGATATTATGAACACCAATATGCCGTTATAATCAACAACTTGTTGATGAAATGGGCAAGCACCTTAAAAACCACAAACTCAAAACTCATTTGAAAAGAAATAGAATTTCTGATAGTCCTGTATCTACTGATGAAATTAAATTTAGAGTTTAAAACACCTTACCACCAAGAAAACGCCTTGCCTAGATGAATTCATTTGTGGAATCCAGCAAACATTTAAGAAATAAATAATACCTATTCTACAAAAACTCTCTGGGAAAGTTACAAGCAACCTGGGACATATGCATGTGTGCATGTTAAGTTGCTTCGATTGTGTTGGACTCATTACAACTATTCAGACTTTAGCCCATCACGCTCCTCTATTCATGGGACTCCCCAGGCAAGAATATTGGAGTGTGATGCCATGTTCTCCGCCAGGGGATCTTCCCAACCCAGGGACCGAACCTGCATCTCTTATGTCTCCTGTATTGGCAGGTGGGTTCTTTACAACCAACACCACCTGGGAAGCCCCTGTGGGACATAAACACGCTTGCAAATTAAAAAAAAAAAATTAAACATTTGACTAAACTATGATCCAATCATTCTGTTCTTAGGTGTGAACCAAGGGGCAATTGAGACATAGGTCCATACAAAGACTTGCAGACATATGATCAAAACAGCTTTACATATAATAGTCAAAAAATAGAAGCATCTGAGAAGTCTCTCATCAGATGGGTACAATAAATGAGTGAAAGTCACCAAACAAAAAGAGTGTGTAATCCATGAATCCATTTATATGAAATTCTAGAAAATTACAAACTGATCTACAGAGACCATAGGTCTACGGCAACCTGAGACAGGAGGATGGGGAAGGATCGGAGATGAATGCATTACAAAAGGACTCCAGGAAACCTGAGGAGGTGACACATTCATGATCTTGATGGTGGTGATGACTTCACAGACACATCATACTGTCCAGACTCATCAAATTGTATATTTTAATGTGTGAAGTTATTGTAAGTCAATCACAGCCACCCAGCTTCCATGCCCAGAAATGTTTAAGCAGCGGTAGGTGAAATACAAGAATCAGCTTTTCAATACACCTCCCAGGACATGCTGCTGAAGGTGGTCCCCGAATTGCACTTTGAAAAATACTGCTTGAGGAAAATATATCTCGGCCACACCAAACCAGCCAGGAATACTAAATGCCAACCACCGTTGGCCAGTTAGCCACAGTCAGCTGGGCGGGTGGTGACATATTACTGGAACTTACTCTGCACTTTTTTCTTTCTTCCCTTTCTCTCTATACTGGCTCATCCACAAGTGCATTTTTCTTTCCTGTCATTGCCCTTATGCGTCACTTCTCTGGTTCTGGATGGCTATCCTCAACTCGTCCCCTTGTGGCATTAGACTGCTCATTCTTCTAAAGACTCCAGAATTGCCAGAGCCCTCCCCACCCCTTAAGCTGGAAAAATCCTCCAATGAAAAGAAAACACATTATGGTTTCCAAATTTGATTCATAAAAAATATATTCTTGTTGTACAGAAAGGCTAGAAACCAAGCTCAGTCTAATGGAAATGGTTTGATGGCTCTTAAAGCATCTCCCCCCTCCCCACACACACACACACACAAATTTTTCTAAGAGTTCTTTTTCTGACTGCATCGAGTGTTGAGATCTTAGGAAATGAGGTCAGCAGGCAATCCAAGGGCACATTGTAATAGTATAGAAAAAGGGTTTTGGGGTTTTTTTTTAAGAGTAAGGAATGGAAATAAAAAGATAATAAACCTTTTAAAAATGCAAATAACTATGAGTAAAGGTTAATGCATTTTGCCTTATCAGTAGGTGTCTGTGTGGATTTAAAGGGGTTTTAGTTGTTGTTAGTGCTGTTAGTGAACTGTCCATGTTTTTAAATTAACTAAACAAGAAGGTCGATAGACCAAGTTGACTTCAATGTCTTAATAGCTTCAGGTGGCTCAATGGTAAAGACTCCACCTGCCAGTGCAGGAGATGTAGGGGACATGGGTTCAATCCCTGGGTCAGGAAGATTCCCTGGAGAGGGAAATGACAGCCCACTCCAGTATTGTTGCCTGGAAAATCCCACAGACAGAGGAACCTGGTGGGCTATGGTCCACGGATGGGGTCACAAAGAGTCAGGCACGACTTAGAGACCAAGCACGCAGCTGACATAAGCAAACCAAAGTCTAAGCCTGAAATCTCTCAAGGTTAAACAATTGATACCTAAAGACAACCAACCACAAATAGACAACTAGGTTTCTCCCCATAAGGCAACCACTTAAGCTATAGCTGAGCAAACCATTCCCTCACATTACTTTCAACCTTTCTCTATAAACACCTTCCCCCAAGCGGCTGTGTTGGGCTACTCCTAACCACTTCCTATCGGGCACTGGCAGATTCAAATAGATTTTTTGCTCAAATAAATTCTTACCATTTTGAATATGACTCAGTTTATCTCTTAAAAATGCTCATTGGCATCACCCATTTGCCTGCCCCACTCTACTTTTGTCTACCTTTCCCTCTAAAGTAAATCTATGCCTTCCTCTGGCTTGGTTTAAGCTGTCAGCCTTACGATGGCCACTTTGTTTGAAAGTCACTTTGTCACCACCTGGCCCTCAGCAATTAGGGAAAGCTGGCAGGAAAGTCTCATTCTCAGAGGTATGGGCAGCCTTGGTGCCCTCTGAGTAGCCTAATGTGCCTCTTTTCTGGCTGAGACAATGAAAAATCTAATTTGGAAAACTGCCCTGGCTTGGAAGGCTCTGCTCACTCAGTCGAAAGAGAACTTTATTTACATAGAAACAATAATCCTGTAAGTTGATTGACTGTTTCTCATTTACATAGCGCTCCTGGGGCCATTACAACAATAATACCAGTCAGGACTCACTATTGCAGGTATCCAGAATTTCCAGCTCAGAGAAATAAGCAAAAGTGGGAGAAATGGCTTATGTAATGGGAAAGAGCAAGGGGAGAATAAACTTCAAGCATGTTTTGATCCAGGGACCTTGTTTCTCTCTGTCATTTGACTATCATCCACTGAACTATCTTCATTCTCAGACCCCATGTTTGGCCCCCTGACTGGTCTAGCTTGTGATGCCATAATTGTTAGCATTATCTGTGGGAAAGACCATGTAACTCTCTGCCCGCATTCCTAGCAAAAGTTTCCTTGAGTTTTACTGGCTTTCATGAGATCACATGATCACCTCTGAACCAATTACTATAGGCAGGCAAATCTCATATTCTCTTTGGCCAAGTCTCAGGTCACAAGTCTCCCCTTCGAGATGGGATAAGACTGAGAGTAGGAAAGGGGGCTTCTAGAGGAAATCAAAGTGCATCAGAAAGGTACAGTGGATGTTACTGGTATCCCAGCTTCAGTACAAAGTCTGTGCATTCCTCTCCCAGCTGCTGCGATGCTGGGTGCTGACAGTTTATCTTGCATCCTTCTCTGGGGGGTTGCCTTGCTATTGAGAGGAGCCTTCTCATCAGGCGTGTCTGGGAAATTCGGTCCTTCTGGGAGCAGGCAAGCAACCAATGACAACTGATATGGCAGTATAAAGCCCAGTTCTCTGGCCTCTGGATAGGTTAAACTCTGTGATACAGTGCACTAGAACTCCCTGCAGGATCTGACCAAAGCCGGACATCATCCCAAATCACTTCTTTGCATCTTTCCTCTCCCACTCTCTCCTGATTCCCTGATACTTGTTTGTCCTGAGAGCAGTCTCTCAATAAGTCATTTGCACACACACACAAAATATCCTATTTCAAATTATGATTCTAGGCAATATAACCTAAGGCAGATGGGAAGGGAAAGGCATGCTAAGCAGCAAAACAACCAACTGTCCCTAATAATGGTGCTGATGATGGTGATAGTGGTGAAGACGGATGGTGGTGGTTATGAAGGTGGTGATGATGATGGTGATGATGTTGATGGTCACAATAGTGGTGATGATGATGGGGATGATTATGTGATGGTGATGATGGTGATTCTTATGTTGTACCAAGGACTGATACGTACTGACCTCCATTCTAGATGTTTTAGATACATTGCTTCATATCCTCACTATAGCCCCCAAAGATGGTCATTATTATTCCTACTTTGCAGAGGAGGAAGTTGGGGTGGAGAGAGGGGAATGGAATCATTGCTAGGAGCAGGCAAAAGCTGCCTGTGAACATACTCTTCCTTGCTGCTCTTCATAGAACAGTTCAGTAATTTCCACCACACCCGGCAATATAGCACACCTCCTTTCTCTGTTATATTTTTTTAGAAATATGCCATATGTGTCAGACACTTTGCTAAGCCTTTATATGCATCATCTCATTGAATTCTCCCAACATCTCTGAGAAGTTGGTTATTATCCCATTTTACAATCTGAGACCTGGTAAGGTGAATGAGCCTGCCAAAGTCATTCAGCCAATAAGTAGCAGGACCCAAATTTTGACCCAAGTACATGACTTCAGGGCCCACACTCCTAACCCCTACCTTAACATCATTACTAAAGTTTTCCCAAAATACTCTAAGAAACCAAACTTCACCTAACTATGAAAAAACTAAAACAATTCATGTTTCTCTATTCTGCCCTTCAACACTGATTTCCTAGATATGTAAGAAAGTGATAATAACTCTGAGTTATTAACCCATGACTCAATACATTTAAGTCAATTCCCCAAGCTGCCAGAGGTAGGCATAAAACTGTTTGTCTGCTTCATAGCAATTATGATCTGAAAGAAAAAAAAAAAACTGAAAATCATGTTTAAAATTGGGGCCCACGTCCTTTAGCCACATAAAGACCAGTTGGTTCATTTCCTCCTCCAGTAATTGCCATAATTTTTTAGCAGGTTTGCTGTTGTTGTTGTTCGGCTCTTCCTAAAGGTAACCTCCACAGGAACAAGGGTTAGGTTGGCATTGTTTATCACTGTTTTTCCAATACCTGGCACTATCATGGCACATAGTTTTGTTTTTTAGAAATATATTTGGATGAGTACATTCTGAGAATAAAAGGAAAAATAGCAATCACATCAGGTTATGCGTCACTGATACAGAAACTTTCCTTTAAAAGAGAGAACTGAATACTGTTAGAGGTCTACTAACTCCTCATGATTCTACTAGTGATTAAAAGCCAGGAGTTTCATTATTTCGTTGTGTTCTGAGGTTTCCGGAACTTAATTGTGCCTTGTAAATTGAGGTCAGAAAACTGGTAGAGAATCTAAGTCCTCTGGGCTGTTTCTCCATTCTGGAGACTACAGTCGCCATCAGCACTGTCTTAATGAATCTCCACTCTATTAAATTGTTATTTGGTCCTGAAGCAGGTCATTTGCAGCCCTTCTTCCTCAGAACAGAAGGCAGGCTGCAGAAAAGAACAGGCAAATACAGACAAGGCGGAATGAAATGAAGATGTACCCTTCAACTGTGGATCCTCACTGAATTAACTCTTTCTATCTCAGATCTCAAGACTCACACTATCAGGGGCAATGTGGTAGAAAATTTCAGCATGGGACTGTCCAGACCTGGACATGGTAGGAACCCCAGGAATAGGGCATCTATTTGGCAATTTGAATGTCTTGTTGCTGGGTCCCTGGAGAATGTCAGTTTCTTGAGTCTACTCAGTTCAGGTAGGAGCTACTGCAGCTCTTCTTCACCCCATCATGGTGCTAGCTCATGTCCCCATCATGTTCCATTCCTTCTTCTAGACTGGTCTCCCTGCCTTCAGGCTCAAACCCCCACACTTCCTGGGAATCTAGAATAATTATTTAATGAGTTTCAACTACATCCAGACACTTAAGCGCATTACATGAATTAAATTCTTTAATCTTCACCAACAACCCAGTGGGGTAGGCAGGATTATCATCTTCATTTTGCAGGGAAGGAAGTGGGGGTTTAGGGAAGAGACATGCTTTGCCCAAGGTCCCACTTGCTATTTGATGGTGAAGCAAGATTCCAGCCCAAGGCAGCCTGACTCCAAAGACAGTGTCATTTACCCTGATGCCCCAACTCTCGCCAACACCCATGTGATCTCCCTAAAGCCCACATCTGCCTGTATCAATTTTATTAAGCTTTTTGTTATTTCCTGCTGCCCAGTTAACGAAGTCCAGATTCATATTCTAGCAGTTTTCCAAAGTGGACTTAAATCTAGGTCACCATCCTATCCCTCAATCCCTAACTCTCTCCCTAGTATACCCATCACCCCATTCCCTGACTCTTTGCGACCCCGTGGACTGTAGCCTAACAGGCTTCTTTGTCCATGGGATTCTCTAGGCAAGAATACTGGAGTGGGTTACCATTTCCTTCTCCAGGGGATCTTCCTGACCCAGGGATCGAACCCAGGTCTCCCGCATTGGAGGCAGACGCTTTAACCTCTGAGCCACCAGGGAAGCCCTTAAATTTCTTACTCTGTTTCAAATACACTATTCACCTCCATATCACAGCCCCTTTGCTTGGGAGGTCCTCCCCTTCTTCCCCACCTGGGGAATATCAGATGATCACCTGAAGCCCCAAAGGCACATCCTCTGTAAAGCTGTCTGACTGTCCAAGAAGAAACATCCCTCCTTCTTTGCCTCTGACAGCACTTTTGCCAAACCTTAACAGAGCACTTCGAGTTTTATAATACACTTGCTCACATGACTTGCTCATAAGAGTAGTTTATTTGTCTTGATCTTCAGAATGCCTAGCCCAATATTTCTCAACAGGCAACAGTTTTGTCTCATCTCCAGGGGATGTTTGGCAACATCTGGAGAAATTTCTGTTTTCACAATTGGGGAAGAGGGAGACTAGCATTTGTTGGGTTGAGCTAAGAATGCTTGCTAACTAACCAAAAATGCACAGACAACAAACAAAGAGTTATCCAGCCCCAAATGTTACTATTGCTGAGGTTGAGAAATCTGGCTTCTCTCAAAGTCTGCTGACAGCATGGAAATAGACCAGTATTTCCATGACGGCAAATCTACCTAGGAACCTCAGTTGTGATAGGCATTTGTGTTAGAGAACCCCAGCTCTGCCCTTGGAAAACCAACTGAAAAATCCAGACAGAATCCAAGATTTTAAACTCCCAGGAATCTGCAGTGGAAAAATCTTATACATACATTTTTAGTCTTTGATCTGGGCTTTTGGAAATTGACATTATTTGACATAGACAGTATACTCAATATGGCAGAAATAAAGGAGCTCCATTTAGAAGAGAGATTTTTTTTTTTCAGGAGGTATTTTGGGGAGGAAGAAAGAATTTTCAGATACAGGAGAGGCTAAGGAGTGTGATCTCATGGCTGTGTTCCAGAATATATCCAAGAGTCCTTTAGATAGGAAGTATGGAAGTATGCTTAGTGAAAAAAAAAGTGAAAGTCAGTCAGTCGTGTGACCCCATGAAGTATACAGTCCATGGAATTCTCCAGGCCTGAATACTGGAGTGGGCAGCCTTTCCCTTCTCCAGGGGATCTTCCCAACCCAGGGATTGAAGCCAGGTCTCCCACATTGCAGGCAGATTCTTTACCTGCTGAACCACAAGGGAAAGGCTCTATTGTGTTGAGATATTTTGAGCGGAATACTGAGAAAACACTGGTCCCCCAAAAGAAGATGGTGGCTAATAATGAGTGATGAGAACTCAACAGAAGAGATTTAGGAATATTTCTTGAGTTAACAAATGAACTAACAATAATCATGCAAGAAACTTTCCAGAATGACTGTAGATCATTAGTATCCAGACTAGGAGACACTCTTGAAAATAAAGAGGTGTACATACATAACTAAGAAGGATTAACTGATTTATGACAGGGATAAACTGAGACTGTCCCATGCATATTGGATCTTATGATAATCCTTTGCAAACTTTCTGTTTTATTTGTTCTACTTAGGTTGCAAGTAACATACACATGTATACTGCTATTTCTTCTTCCAATGCTTGTTAACAGACATTACTATTCACTTACATCACTCCATCCTTCTAAATTAGTGAGTGGTCTTGAAATCATCCTCAGTAGAGCATCCCCACCCTTCTCTATAAATGACAGGTGTTCAGTAAAAGAGTAAAAGGTCTTCCCTTGTGACTCAGCTGATAAAGAATCTGCCTGCAATGCAGGAGACCTGAGTTTGATCCCTGGGTCAGAAAGATCCCCTGGAGAAGGGAAAGGCTACCCACTCCAGTATTCTGGCCTGGAGAATTCCATGAACTGCATAGTCCATGGGGTTGCAAAGAGTCAGACACAACTGAGCGGCTTTCACTTTCACTTTTCAGTAAAAGAATAGATACTTGCCGTAGGAGAGCACCTTACCTTTTTACTCCACTGGCTTCCACTCTGCCTTTACCACTTCTGGCCTCACTAGAGTTCTTATTCCCAGGAACACAGAATTCTGTTCTTCATATTCTCATAGGAAGGCAACTTCCTAGATACAGTGGTTCTTTTAGACTTACTTGCAGTTATTTGAATATCTTGCTGTGCTTTTTAATAAAAATGCTATATGATGCTTGATCCATTCAATATCTAGGGTCAATGAGGCATGAATATTAAATATGTTTTTCAATTAATGGATAATAAAAGGGAACCCTCAGATGGATTTCTGCTTGTTGGAAGTTGTAGGCTTTGATTAACATGGTCATTTTTCCAAGGAGAGATTCCAGTTCTTATCTTTGCAAATACATAAGAGAATTTTGACATGCTTGACGAGTGGTTACTAAAGTGAGCAGGATGAACAAACAACAATAACTAATGGGCTGAAAGCCAGAAGCAGTTAAGAACCCCAACTCTCTCCATGAATATTAATGCATAAACTTTGAGAAGATGGTGAGGCAAGGTCAAGGGGTATGATAGGGAGCTTCTCAAGGGTGACATAACTTTCATTATTTCAACCATAATGGAGAACAATGACCTGGAGACAATAGACTCAAGGTCTCTATCTTGTTGAGTAAAGCACTTATATAAAATGCTAAAAATTGATATTTAATGCATACTCCTTCCTGTGTTATTTGGGAAACCCTTTGTGAAGTAGGCCCACTAAAATCTAACCTCAGGCCTCAAAATTGGGCCTTAAGTGGATCTCTATCAATTTTATAGGTTTTGTACTATTCAACAATAAATGTAGTGTTTGATATTACCCAGGGTTGTTCTTTGGGCTTCCCTGGTGGCTCAGATGGTAAAGAATCTGCCTACAATGCAAGAGACCCAGGTTTGATCCCTGGGGGTCAGGTATATACCCAAGAGAAGGGAATGGCTACCTCTTCCAGTATTCTTGCCAGGAGAAGCCCAAGAAGAGAGGAGCCTGGTGGGTTACAGGTCCATGGGGTCACAAGGAAGTGGACATAACAGAAATTAACACTTTCACTAGTTCAAGGTTGTTCATTGTAAATTAAATATTCATTGCAAGCTAAAATATTATTACAGGTATAAAAGATTTAACTCCTTTTCTCAGACTGATGGCTTATGAGTTGGCTCTAAGCTTCAGATATATTTTATTTGGCCCAATAATATTTTAGACATTCTGTTTGAGTATTTCTCAATTCTATTAATAAAAAAATTAAAATCAGGACCTTTCACATTTCTTAAAAGAATATTTTAAAACTAAACTCCTACTCTGAAAAACTAGAATATCTAGCAATACTTAGTGTCCATTCCTATGAAGATACTGGATATTCATTCCTATGAAGATATTGGTTTTTTTCAGTTATACCTACGCATCCTCCTTTACTATGCTTCTTTCTGGCCCCTCAAGGTATTCTAGTTTTCAATTCCCAGTTTAGCTTAATAAGTCAATCACAAAGGAATCAACCATGAAATTGAAGATGTAGTCACCCAAGAGCATATTTTAATTTAAATTTAACATTAGCTAATGCTTCAGGCAAATGATGAACATTATCCAGCTATTTCAACACAAATACACACAGACACATGCAGAAACACACACACACACAGAAAACTTCAGAACAATTTCTATTCATTGAACCAAACATTTACTGAGTATCCACTGTCAGTCAGAAACAATGTCAGGTATTCTGATAACAAGGTCAACTTGATTCTTCCTCTCAAAAAGTCCAGAGATAAGCAGGATAAGCTCACAAGGTAATGGAAAATTACAGCACAGTGAAATACTAGATGCAGGGATGTGCTATGGAAGCTCTGATGTGAAGCATACATCCCAGATTTTTAAAAATCCTTGTACCAAGACAAGCTAGGAAGAAGAGATAAGCTTAAATAAGTTGATATGTTTATAACTGCCTTGGCACTTTGATAGCTACAAATCCTATCCAAGACTTAGTAACCAAGAGTCAGAGGACAGATATTAATGACTCACTCAAAGTCAATTATTTGACAGCATCGGGCAAGACTAGAACTCAAGAGCTAGGCAATTTTATTTTTTTTAAGGAGGTTTACAGATTCCAACCCACTGACTTGAAAAGTGTGTCACGCAATTGCTGGTAGATTTGGAAAATATTATCTGCAAAAATACCCAGCATAATATCTCCTTATTTCCACTCCTCTGAAATCATTATGGTGGCAAAAAAAAAAAAAAAAAAAAAAAAAATCACTGAAAAATATTTCTGTCCTATGAGCTTCATCTAGAATAGCTGGCCCAAATAATGATCATTTGTGTGGTTGGGGGTCAGCCTTGAGGTTGGTTTTCAGTGCAACACTGCAAGATGATAATCAGGGGCTTGGAACAGGCCTTTGTGGCCACACAGATCCAATCCATATTTGACAAAATGTTGAATAAGACAGCTAAGCCCCAGAATGAAAGAGTCAAATTGAGAAAGATCTCACTAGACTGGAACATTGGGTGCAAGCCAAAAGATAAGCATTAACAAGGATAAATATTGCTTTAAAAAAATCAATTGCTCAAGCAGAGAATGGAGAGGCCCAAGCTCGGCTGTGGCTTCCTTGAGAAAGACTCAGGGTGTCACAGAGGCTTCTGTGAGCCAAAAGTGATGCAATGCCATAAACAGACACTAACACAGAAAACTCTTCTGGTTAACAAATAACAAAACCCCAACTCAAATTAATTTCAGCAATATGGAGAACCTATTGGATCATACATCTAAAAAGTCCTAGGATGAACTCTTTAATGTTAGTCATTTTTTATCATCTGGCAAAACTTCCTTATCTCAGTAGCTTTCAACAACAAACCTTTGTTTTCCTTTCTCATAGGTCCTTGGGGCAGCTTTTTGGCAGATCCAGGTTGAATGTGGTTGAACCAAACAGAACTCAGGACTCCCAGCTTGTTCTGACTACTCCACGGGTCTCCACTCCGGTGCCCTGCCAAAAACGGAGTGGCAGCTTGAGGAGGATCATCTCACGGCTGATCACAGAAGCTTAAAAAGGGAGGTTGAAATACAAATGCTCATAGGTCACTGCTCAAAACTGGCACCCATCACTCCTACCCCATATTCTATTGGCCAAGTCCTGTCCTGTGACTAGCCCAGCATCAGTAGGACTGAGAAATAGAATCCACATTGTTTGTTAGGAGGTGTTCTGGTTGCATGATAAAAGATGAGAATGTGTAATTTTAATGCAAAGAGAGCATGATTCAACCAGCCATTGTTGACTTTAGTATTTCTGGATTCAGAAATTTATTTATTTGTATTGAAGTATAGTTGATATACAACACTGTGTTAACTTCAGGTGTACAGCAAAGTGATTCAGCTATACACATGTATGTCTATTTTTTTCAGATTCTTTTCCCTTTATTGGTTATTACAAAATATTGAATATAGTTCCCTGTGCTATATATAGTAGGTCCTTTTGGTTCTGTATTTTATATATAATAGTTGCTATATGTTAATTGCAAACTCCTAATTTATCCCTATAGAAATTAAATGATGCCAACGGAATATCTTCCATCCCTCTGCCTTCTGTCACCTACATCCACAGCTTACTGTCTACATTATCAGTTCAGCTCAGTTCAATTGCTTAGTCAGGTCCAACTGTTTGCAACCCCAAGGACTGCGCACGTCAGGTTTCCCTGTCTGTCACCAACTCCCAGAGACTGCTCAAACTCATGGCTATAGTCACTGATGTCATCCAACCATCTCATCCTCTGACCTCCCCTTCTCCTCTTGCCTTCTTCAATCTTTCCAAGAAGCAGGGTCTTTTCCGGTGAGTCAGTTCTTCACATCAGGTGACCAAAGTATTGTAGTTTCAGTTTCAACATCAGTCTTTCCAGTGAATATTCAGGACTGATTTTCTTTAGGATTGACTGGTTGGATCTCCTTGCAGTCCAAGGGATTCTCAAGAGTCTTCCCCAACACCACAGTTTAAAAGCATCAATTCTTTGGCACTCAGCCTTCTTTATGGTCCATATCCATACATGACTACTGGAAAAACCATAGCTTTAACTATACAGACTTTGTTGGCAAAGTAATGTCTCTGCTTCTTAATATGATGTCTAGGTTGGTCATAGGTTTTCTTCCAAGGAGCAAATGTCTTTAAATTTCATGGCTTCAGTCACCATCTGCAGTGATTTTGGAGCCTAAGAAAAGAATGTCTGTCACTGTTTCCATTGTTTTCCCACCTATTTGCCATGAAGTGATGGGAACAGATGCCATGATCTTCGTTTTTGAATGTTTAGTTTTAAGTCAGCTTTTTCACTCTTCTCTTTCACTTTCACCAAGTGGCTCTTTAGTTCCTCTTCACTTTCTGCCATAAAGGTGATGTCATCTGCATATCTGGGGTTATTGATATTTCTCCCAGCAATGTTGAGTTCAGCTTGTGCTTCATCTATCCTGAGATTTCACATGAGGTACTCTGCATATAAGTTAAATGAGCAGGGTGATAATATACAGCCTTGATGTACTCCTTTCCCAATTTTGACCCCGTCCACTTGTTCCATGTCCAGTTCTGTTTATTCTTGACCCACATACAGGTTTCTCAGGAGGCAGGTAACGTGGTCTGGTATTCCCATCTCTTTAAGAATTTTCCACAGTTTGTTGTGATCCACACAGTCAAAGGCTTTAGCATAGTCAATGAAGCAGAAGTAGATATTTTTTCTTGAATTATCTTGCTTTATCTATGATCCAACAGATGTTGGCAATTTGATCTCTGGTTCCTTTACCTTTTCTAAATCCAGTTTAAACATCTGGAAGTTCATGGTTCACATACTGTTGAAGCCTATCTTGGCAAATTTTGAGCATTTCTTTGCTAGCATGTGAGATGAGAGCAATTGTGTGGTAGTTTGAGCATTCTTTGGCATTACCTTTCTTTGGGATTGGAATAAAAACTGACTTTTTCCAGTCCTGTGGTCACTGCTGAGTTTTCCAAATTTGTTGGCATATTGAGTTCAATACTTTCACAGTATCATCTTTTATGATTTGAAATAGCTCAACTGGAATTCCATCTCTTCTACTAGCTTTGGTCATAGTGATGCTCCTAAAGCCCATTTGACTTCACACTCCAGGATGTCTGGCTCTAGATGAGTGATCACACCATTGTGGTTATCTGGGTCATTTAGATCTGTTTTATATAGTTCTTCTTTGTATTCTTGCCATCTATTCTTAATATCTTCTGCTTCTCTTAGGTCTAATGCCCAATGGTATGGGCATTCATGCCCATCTCTGCAAGAAATGTTCCCTTGGTATCTCTCATTTTCTTGAAGAGACCTCTAGTCTTTCCCATTCTATTTTTTTCCTTTATTTCTTTGCACTGATCACTTAGGAAGGCTTTCTTATATCTCCTTGCAATTCTTTGGAATTCTGCATTCAGATGGCTATATCTTTCCTTTTCTCCTTTGCTGTTCACTTCTCTTCTTTTCTCAGCCATTTGGGAGGCCTCAGACAACCATTTTGACTTTTTGCATTTCTTTTTCTTGGGGATGGTTTTGATCACAGCCTCCTGTATAATGTTATAAACCTCTGTCCATAGTTCTTCAGGCATTCTATCATACCTAATCCTTTGAATCTATTTGTCACTTCTATTGTATAATCATAAGGATTTGATTTAGGTCATATCTGAATGGTCTAGTGGTTTTCCCTACTTTCTTCAATTTTTGTCTGAATTTTGCAATAAGGAGTTTCATGTTCTGAGCTATAGTCAGATCCCAGTCTTGTTTTTGCTCTCCGTATAGAGCTTCTCCATCTTTGGCTGCAAAGAATATAATCAATCTGATTTCAGTATTGACCATCTGGTAAGTTATCTCTTGTGTTGTTGGAAGAGGGTGCTTGCTATGACTAGTGCATTCTCTTGGCAAAACTCTGTTAGCCTTTGCCCTGTTTCATTTTGTGGTTCAAGGCCAAATTTTCCTGTTACTCCAGGTATCTCTTGACTTCCTACTTTTTGCATTCCAGTCTCCAATGATGAAAAGGACATCTTTCTTTCATGATCATTTTAGAAGGTCTTGTAGGTCTTCATAAAACCATTCAACTTCAGCTTCTTCGGCATTAGTGGTTGAGGCATGGACTTGGATTACTGTGATATTAAATAGTTTGCCTTGGGAATGAACAGAGATCATTCTGTCATTTTTGAGCTTGCACTCAATTACTGTATTTTGGACTCTTATTGACTATGTGAGCTGCTGCATTTCTTTTAAGGGATTCTTGCCCACAGTAGTAGATGTAATGGTCATCTGAATTAAATTCATCCATTCCAGTCCATTTTAGTTCACTGATTCCTAAAATGTTGATGTTCACTCTTGCCATCTCCTATTTGACCACTTCCAATTTACCTGGATTCATGGACCTAACACTCCAGGTTCCTATGCAATATTGTTCTTTGCCACATCAGACTTTACTTCCTTTACCAGTCACATCCACAACTGGACATTGTTTTTGCTTTGGCTCAACCTCTTCATTCTTTCTTAAGCTATTTCTCCACTCTTCTCAAGTAGCATATTGGGCACCTACCCAATATGGGGAGGTTCATCTTTCAGTGTCCTATATTTTTGCCTTTTAATAATATTCATGGGGTTCTCAAGGCAAGAATACTGAGTGGTTTGCCCTTCCCTTCTCCAGTGGACCACGTTTGGTCAGAACTCTCCCACATGACCTGTCCATTGTGGCCCTACATGGCATGGCTCATAGTTTCATTGAGTTAGACAAGGCTAACTCCATGTGATCAGTTTGGTTAGTTTTCTGTGACTGTGGTTTTCATTCTGTCTTCCCTCTGATAGATAAGAATAAGAGACTTGTCTACATTTTCATGACTTTACTATTTTCCCAGAGCTTCCCTGATGGCTCAAACAGTAAAGAATTTGCCCTGAGTGTGGGAGACCTGGGTTTAATCCCTGCGTCGAGAAGATCCCCTGGAAAAGGAATGGCTACCCACACCAGTATTCTTGCCTGGAGAATCCCATAGATAGTGGAGTCTGGCAGGCTAAAGTCTGTGGGCTCTCAGAATCAGACACAACTGAATGACTAACACTTACTATTTTCCTGTCTTCATAGACATAATTTTACCATTCCAGAGAACTCTTACCCAGAAAGATAAAAGTGGCAAAAAACCTTATTATTTTTTTAAGTAACTTGAGGAAAGATCCATCAATTCTTCAACAGAAAGTATTAAACAACAGTTTATACTCAAGACTCTTTGAATCCTTCATTTTGAATTTCTCATCCTGATATGTCTACCAATCCTAAATTATTATACTACAGTCCTTACTAATTCTGACAAAGTCCTTGGATTAGAGACCCACCATAAACTGACTTCAGAATCTCAATAAATATTTCAATTTTGTCCTCACTTCTCTGTGATGCTAGTAAGATTCTATCAAGGTAGAACTCTACTCTCTATGGTAAAAATCAACTCAACTTTCACTTATCAGCAAATTGTTTTGTTGGTATTTGGGGGAGCCAGCATTCAATAACTTCAGTCTTAGGATGTCAGCATAAGACTGCAAAAATGTCCACAGCACCTTTTGGTTTATATTATTAGCATAAAAACTGGCAACTCTAAAAGAAAAGGTGAAGACTGTTTCTTGTTAGCTACAGAAAAAGTCTAAGCTAAGACTTGGATTCCCCAGGTTAAAACACAAGCCCAACTATAAATGAATCAGTTCTGAGGGTTGTCTATTCCGGCTCTGCCTTAATCTCTTGGCTACTGCTGGATGTAATCTCTTGGCTACTGCTGGATGTGAGAACAGAGGAAACTCCTTCTGAATCATGTGGGTTGAGAGTGGGGGAATTGTGGCTCCCCAGATGACAATCAAGCATTGATAACAGAGTAAGGAAGAATGGATGATGAGTGGGCAAAAATGACTGATATTTGCTACATTATCTTAGTGGATAGATATAACTGAATCCCACACAAGAGGAGAAAAGCTTTATTGCATCACTTAGTACTAATGTCTACACACTTTTGTGTATCCAGAAGAAACAGTGATAATAGTCATGAGATAGAAACCAACTGAATAGTGAAGCCTGAATAGTTTACCCAGAACAAACAAAAGCCTTGAAGTCTTGTATAAAATGAACATGGGATGGAGAGGAGGTGGGGCTCAAGAAGGAAGTATGTATATCTAATGCACTTTGTTATACAGTAGAAACCAAGGCAATGTTGTAAAGCAATTCTACTCCAGCAATAATAATAATAAGCAAACTCTTACAATTCAACAATTAAAAAAAAAACCTCGATTAAAAAATAGGCAAAGAATTTGAATAGGCATTTCTTAAAAGATATACAAATGTATGCACACATATCTAAATATGTGTAAAACAGTCACTTTGTTGTACAGCAAAGATTGGCACAACATTGTAAAACAATACTTAAATTAAAAAATTTTAAAACATGAATGAACTTGATTCTCATCTGATTCCATTCAAAATTGAACTTTGTTATGGAATGAATGTATGCATCCTCCAAAATTCATCTGTGGAAACCCTAATTCCCAATGTAGCTATTTTTGGAGTAAGGAAGTAAACAAGGTCAAATGAGGTCATAATGATGGAGCGCTGATTCAAAAGGACTAGTGTCCTTATAGAAAGAGACACCAGAGTTCCTTCTCTGGGTGTACATGGAGGAAAGGCCCTGTGCAGACAAGAAGGCAGCTCTCTGCAAGCCAGGAAGAGACCTCTCACCTGAACCCAATCACAGAAACTTTAATCTTGGACTTCTCTCCTCCAGAACTGTGAGAAAATAAATTTCTGTTTTTAAGCCATCCAGTCTAGCAGCCTTAGCTAACTAACACAGACTTCAGGTTAATTTGCTATACAATATTCTTTTATTGGCTTCCCTGGTGGCTCACTGGTAAAGAATCTGCCTGACAATGCAGGAGACATGAGTTCGATCCCTGGGTCTGGGAGATCCTCTGGAGGAGGAAATGGCAACCCACACCAGTATTCTTTCCTGGAGAACCCCAGGGACAGAGGAGCCTGGTGGGCTACAGTCCCTGGGGCCACAAAAGAGTCAGACACAACTGAGTGACTAAACAACAACTGATTCTTTTACTTCAGCCAGTAGTTGAATCTCCACTGGATTCTGATCAAAGCAAAAGTTTTATTTCAAGAACTGGGCTAGGTGCTACAGCAACACCACGAAAGGGGCCTTGACCATATGGGCTTTTTAAAAAGATGATATAAAATTTATAAATAAGGTCAGAAAAACATAGCCTGAGCTCTCACTGTCATGTCAGAGTGTTGTTTAACAATTCTGCTCACTTAAGATTTATTTAGTTCTCTTAGAGAATGGATCTATATTGGTTTTGTTATTTATTCTTTGCTTAGAGACCAAATACTCTGAAGTTACATGTCACCTTGCAGATTTCTGTGCAGTTTAAAAGGCTGCCCTACCGGTTCCATTTTCTTGTCCTATAGGACAGTATTCAGTTTTGCACCTAACCTAGCAGTCTTAGTCTAATGTTTTTCTTTCTAAAATGCCTATAAATATCCAGTTCTTCAAACTCCTCTTTGAATAAGTTTTACCTTTTCTATGGATTCCTTCATTAAAGAGGGAAATAAAATCTTGACATGTGTTCAATTGATATTCGCCTGAAAGTCATGTCTTTAACTTTTTGAAAGTTATTCTGGGAGAGAGCTTTCTAGACTAGGAGAGAAACATTAAGCAAATTATAGCTGGGAAAGGTATTAAGGAAAGGTGACTATGGTGTCCTGTGGGGCCAGGAAACAGTGGGGTTTAATCTATTCGAAAGGATTGGAGATGATTTCCCTTAAAAAAGGTAGCACTTCCTGAAGCATGAGTGGAAATCAATCAAGTGAAGAAGCTGGAGGCTGGGAAGTGGGCCTGATGCAAAGCCCAGGGTTACAGCTGCAAGAAGAGGAGATGGGTAGAGTCAAGGGCATCAAGCCATAAGGAGCATATTTTTCACCAGAGGGATCTGATAGACCCCTTCTGGCCTTCCAGAGATGTCTGAATCCCTGACAGGATCATGAAAGGGACACTCAGGCCCTTGTTATCTCTGACGAGGCTTGCACATGACTTCAGCTTCTACCTGAATGACTCCCACAAAAAAAAATAGCTCAGAGGCCCATGCTTGGGACTCAAGGCTCAGCTTCAGAGAAATAAGAAAGACTTTTTTTCTCCCCACCCACTGACGGCCCAGGAGGGGAAGAAGGGAGTCAACTTCCATGAGCCCAACAGAAAAGACAGCTCTCCTAAGCCAGTGTGACACAGAAGCCTAATTAATCCCCATCCATGAAAGGGAGTGGGGCTAGCTCTGATCCCATCTCTGCTTTGCAGATGAAGGGGTTTAGTTAATGAGCCCAATGTACTCCTCTCCTTTGGTTGCAAATTTCAGAAAACAAGGGGGATATAAATGTCAGGGCTTGTGTTGCCAGGATATTAAGCCACTTGGCATGAAACAAAATAACTAGAATTCCGTAGAAGGAGGTGGCTTTTCAACTCTGGGTCCAGACTTCTGAAGTACAGGGAGGCCTTTGAGGGGGAGGTTTGACCTGGAGGATAGTGGAGGGAGGTGCTTGTTCAACCTGCAGCCAATCCAGTCCATGCCAGCCACCTAAAGGAGTCCCTGTTTGAACTTTAGACATTGATCAAAATTGTGCAGACTTCAGAAAACACACAGGCCTGGGATTGTACTCTGGCTCTGTCACTTACTACCTCTGTGACCTTACACATACAGATTCAACTTCTGCATCTCCACTGGGGAAATAACAGTCCTTACCTCATGGGGCTTCCAGCAGCAAGTGAGTGAATGCATACAAAATGCTTAGTCCAGGGAGGGAAATTCGGGGAGAATGGATTACATGTATTAGGTTGGCCAAAAATTCCACTTGAGTTTTTCTGTAACGTATGGAGAAATCCAAGTGAACATTTTGGCCATCCCAATATATTAACATGTATGACTGAGTTGTTTTGCTGCACACCTGAAACTAATAACTTTGTTAATCAGCTATTGCTGTTATTTAGTCTCTAAGTCATGTCTGATTCTTCATGACCCCATGGACTCTAGCAGCCAGGCTCCTCTGTCCAGGGGATTCTCCAGGCAAGAATACTGGAGTGGGTTGCCATTTCCTTCTCCAAGGGATCTTCCCGATCTTAACTATAGTAATAATAATGATCCCCTGCATGATCAAGGACTGTCCATAATCTCTATTATAAAAATTTGATTTCAAATTCCAGTCTCTTTTTCTATCTTAGGTTTCATCTTCTAACAGTTTTAAAGAGCATGTTAGTATCTTGGGTAAAAATGTGAGGAGTTTTGATGCCTGCCATTCAACTTAGAATGCCAGGCAGGTTCAGAGTGATGGCTGGCCAGTTTGTCTCCATTTGCGTGGGTCCTTCCTGGTTTCAGCACAGAAAAGTCCCATATCCTGGGAAACCGCACAGATCTGGGCCAACCTGGACAGGTCAGTCAGTTATCTTAATTGCAGGACTGACTCAAGATGCACAGTGAGTCTGACACAGAACTGTTTCATAACTCCAACCTGGAGAGGCCCCCAACAGAAGTCCCCTCACCCAGTCCTGGGGTGAGGTGAGGAGGAGCCCAGACTGAAAGAAGTTCCAGTTGACAAGCTTAAGGGCATAGCTTTTTGCACCTGGAACTAAAATGAATGAGCCAGGCCAGGGGATTCCTACAGCAAATCACACAAGCTTTCTAAGTGGGTAGCAGTTGGTTCAGTTCAGTTCAGTAGGCTCAGTCATGTCTGACTCTTTGCGACCCCATGGACTGCAGCACTCCAGGCTTTCCTGTCCATCACCAACTCCTGGAGCTTGCACAAACTCATGTCTATCAAGTTGGTGATGCCATCCAACCATCTCATCCTCTGTCATCCCCTCTCCTCCTGCCTCCATTCTTCCCCAGCATCAGGGTCTTTTCCAGAGAGTCAGTTCTTCACATCAGGTGGCCAAAGTACTGGAGCTTCAGCTTCAGCATCAGTCCTTCCAATGAATATTCAGGGACTGATTTCCTTTAGGACTGACTGGTTTGATCTCCTTTCAGTCCAAGGAACTCTCAAGATCTTCTCCAACCACAGTTCAAAAGCATTAATTCTTCAGCTCTCAGCTTTTAGCAATAGCCATTTCTTGCCTGTGGGGGAACTGGAGCCAGTGTTGTGAAGTACACTGATTATTGAAGAGATGGCAGATTTCCAAATTTTTTTCTTAAAAATGTGAAATCTCCCTATTTTCAAATGCTGGCATCTGTTGACTAAAAAATATAGTCACAACCTTTTCAGTCACAACCTGAAAAGTAGATAATTATTTTATTTTTGATGGAAATGTTTAGGACTCCAAGTCCAGGAGCAGCTTTCTCAGAGCTAACAACTAATTCCACTAAGACAAACAAGCAAACAAAAACTGGATGAGCCAAACAAAAGTGAGCCAGTGAGGTCCAACGGTCCTCAGTTACAATCCTGACCTTGACCATCATTTTCCTCACTCGTGGCCCTTGCACATTCTGGTCCCTCTGCCTGGTACATAATTTCCTATGCCTGCTTCTTATTCAGCTTAAGTACCAGAGCCTACTGGCCATGACGCTGCATCTTCCTAATTTTCTTGCCACTTTTCAGAGCGTCCCAGGGCTCTACCCTTGGACTTCTATTTGTTATCTATGTTTATTTTCTAGTGCTTTCATCCTCATGACATTAAACAGTGTCTCTAAGCTAATGATGCCCTACTAATTTTATTAGTAGGTTAGAACCCTCTCCGGAATGTCAGACCCATATATTCACCTGCTTGTTCAATATCTATTCTTGATGTCATAATGGGCATTTAAATCTTAACACAACCAAAACTGGACTTATGATCATGTACCTCTAAATCTGTCTCTTCCCAGTAATGCTGACACCATTTCTTCCATTTCTTACCAAAATAGAAGCCATTCTTGGCTTCCCTCTTTATGCTGTATCCCATATAAATCCTTCAATAGAGTCCATGGCTCCTCCTCTACAATACAACCAGAATCCCACCTCTTCTCAACCCTCTCCTGCTATCATCTTGGTCCAAGCAACCATCATTTCTTACCTAGATTAGAACCACAGCCTCCACACTAATTGTCCAGCTTCCTCTCTCACAAAAACAGTGTTTAACAATCTGCCTCCTCCCCACCACATCTCTGACTTCAATTTCTGAAGTGTAGTGAAGTGTTAGTCACTCAGTCTGAGTGTCTGAGTCTTTGTGACCCCATGGACTGTATGTATCCCACCAGGCACCTTTGTCTGGGGGATTCTCCAGGCAAGAATATTAGAGAGTGTTGCCATGCCCTCCTACAGGGATCTTCCAACCCAGGGATCAAACTCAGGTCTCCCACATTGCAAGAAGATTTTTTACCATCTGAGCCACCAGGGAAGCCCTCAATTCTTATTGAGTAGAATAAATCCCCTACATACAAATGAGTTGTATTTTAAGAGTGGGTCGGTAAGTCCAATTTGTTCCTAAGTCCAACAAAGATAGCCTAGGTTCCAAACTAACACAATCAGCTATACAGTACTGTGCTATAATAGCTTTACAATACTTTAGAAATGGAATATTTCCTGCCATATCAGTAAACAAGGATATCACAATCAACAGTGATTACAGCCCTCCAAAATGAGCTGGTAAGCCCTAAGGGCACTCAGGAAGGAAAATAGTACCTGCAATTTAGCAGCCATCAGACTATAGTCACTCCCTACAGTGAGCCTCAAGGAAGCTCAGGATGTGAAAAACGGAGGAAACTGGACCCAGACAGCTGAGATGCATACGAAAGGAATGATTTCAGAGAGACTATACTCTTGTATCTTTCCATACATAGAAATATACTAAATTCCTTAACTTGGGATAACTGGTTTTCTCTAATAATAATCTCTTGATGTTCAGACTACCTGCCCTTTTTGCAAAACTTCTATGTAACCTGGCTCTTCCCTTCACCTTCTCAGAGCATTTATCTCAGGGTCAAATGATTTGCTATCTCCAGGGCATGAAGTTCTAAAATATCCACCACATAAAACATACCTCTCAACTTTTAGGTTGTGAATATTTTTAAGGCTACATACTTTTCACACAAATAATACATTTAAAAACACACACAAATAAAAAACATTTTTAGTCTTACAATGCAGTACCTTGAAAACTACAGTAGCACCAGCTACATCACGGCTGCTTTTACACTTATTTCTGGACATGCTGGGCTTGAAATAAAGATACTGTGCTACTGGGCTCTCTACAGTACTCGACACAAAAAAGGTACACCAAAGCACAACCACTTGTAGAGGATAGAAGCACACCAGACTTGTGAGTTAGCTTATGGGACTGGGTGTGTGAAGGCACGCCCACATCTTTGAAAGTTTGCAACATGAAGGTTCTTATGGAAGGGATTTACTACATTTTGCTATTCCCACAATGCTCCTTTTGTACTTGCTGTTTTCTTAGCTGAGTGCTTTTCTCCCAGATATTCATGTGGCTCATTTCCTTGCCCTCTTCATATCTTTAATCAAATCACCTTCACAATAAGACAAGGCTTTAAAAAATTAAATTTTGTAATTGCCACCCTACAACCCCCCACCCCCACCTCATGAAATCATGATTCCTTTCACTTACTTTATTTTCTCTCTAGCATGTATTATCAGTGAACATTCAATATATTTTACTTGCTTTTGACTACCTGTGCCTCCTCACTAGCCCCTAGAAGACAAAGGTTTGTGATAATTTTATTTCTGTCTTTCCAGAACCTAAAACAATGTCTGACACATAATAAGAGCTCAATAAGTATTTGTGGAATGAATGAATCAAAAAACTAAGAATACATGAGGTGGAAGATCCAAAGAACCAGTTGTCCTTTAGGAGCAATTATGGATATTTAAATAAATCAGAACAAATAGATTCTGGCCATCCATAATAAAATCAAAAGAAAAAAATTATAAACCGAAGGAAAAATACTTGCCTCACCAGTGACAGAAGAAGGATAATTTCTTTCATCAAATCAGTGCTCTTTCAAATAAATTAAAAAATAGTCCCAGTGGAAAAATTAGCTGAGGGCACAAACAGCAGTTCACAAGAGGGGGAAAAAATCAAATGCCTCATTAACATAAGAAATGATGTCTAACCTCCCTCATAATTAAAGAAATGCAAATTAAAATAACAATGAGACCCTAATTTTTGCCGCCCTGGCTGAAAAATATAAAGATATTTATAACTGACGGTGTTATTGAGGAAAGCCTGGCTGAAATGTGTCAAGCAGGACAGCTTCAGGGAAGCTAAATAAACCCCAATTATTTAAACTATAAGATACAAATCCTATGATCTACCAGGAATTTACCTTCCCCTATGATAAGAATACACAGAAGAACTATACAAAAAGATCTTCATGACCCAGATAATCACAATGGTGTGATCACTTACCTGGAGCCAGACATCCTGGAATGCATCACTCCGAACAAAGCTAGTGGAGGTGATGAAATTCCAGTTGAGCTACTTCAAATTATAAAAGATGATGCTGTCTGTGAAAGTGCTGCATTCAATATAGCAGCAAATTTGGAAAACTCAGCAGTGGCCACAGGACTGGAAAAGGTCAGTTTTCATTCCAATCTCAAAGAAAGGCAATGCCAAAGACACTCAAACTACCACACAATTGCACTCACTCATCTCACACGCTAGCAAAGTAATGCTCAAAATTATTCAAGCCAGGCTTCAACAGTACATGAACTTCCAGATGTTCAAGCTGGATTTAGGAAAGGCAGAGGAACCAGAGACCAAATTGCCAGATTTCGCTGGATCATCCAAAAGCGAAAAGAGTTCCAGGAAAACATCTACTTCTGCTTTGTTGACTATGCCAAAGCCTTTGACTGTGTGGATCACAGCAAACTGTGGAAAATTATTAAAGAGATGAGAATACCAGACCACCTAATCTACCTCCTAAGGGATCTGTACACAGGTCAAGAAGCAACAGTTAGAACTGGACATGGAATAACACACTGGTTCCAAATTGGGAAAGGAGTACACCAAGGCTGTATATTGTCACCCTGCTTATTTAACTTCTATGCAGAGTACATCATGAGAAATAGTGGACTGGATGAAGCACAAACTGGAATCAAGATTGCTGGGAGAAATATCAGTAATCTCAGATATGCAGATGACACCACCCTTATGGCAGAAAGCGAACAAGAATTAAAGCACCTCTTGATGAAAGAAAAAGAGGAGAATGAAAAAATGGCCTTAAAACTCAACATTCAGAAAACTAAGATCATGGCATCTGGGGGCATCACTTCATGGCAAGTAGATGGGGAAACAATGACAGACTTGTGACAGACTTTATTCTGGGGGCTCCAAAATCACTGCAGATGATGACTGCAGGCATGAAATGAAAACATGCTTGCTACTTGGAAGAAAAGTTATGACCAACCAAAACAGCATATTAAAAAGACATTACTTTGCCAACAAAGGTCTGTCTAGTCAAAGCTATGGCTTTTCCAGTAGTCATGTATGGATGTGAGAGATGGACTATAAAGAAAGCTGAGCCCTGAAGAATCGATGCTTTTGAACTGTGGTGTTGGAGAAGACTCTTGAAGTCCCTTGGACTACAAGAAGATCAAACCAGTCCATCCTAAAGGAGATCAGTCCTGAATATTCATTGCAAGGACTGATGCTGAAGCTGAAGCTCCAATTCTTTGGCAACCTGATGCAAAGAATTGACTCATTTGAAAAGACCCTGATGCTGGGAATGATTGAAGGCAGGAGGAGAAGGGGGTGACAGAGGATGAGATGGTTGGGTGGCATCACTGACTTGGTAGACATGAGTTTGAGCAAGCTCTGGGCGTTGGTGATGGACAGGGAAGCCTGGTGTGCCGCAGTCCATGAAGAGTCAGACAGGACTGAGTGACTGAACTGAACTGAACGGAACTGTACAACCACAGCAACATCTGTCCTTGCAAAAATGCACTAAGATATATGCACAAAAAGATTTATAGCAACACTGTTCATAAAAGAGAAAGACTGGAAACAACCTAAATATTCATCAACAGGAGTGCTGTTGAATTTTTAAAGCAGGTCAAAACTGTCCCACTTTATAGGTGACTATATATACCTATTTGGGGGAAAAAGAGATTAAGGTGGATCTGCATTATTTATTTGAAAATAGTAAGTGAAAAATGTAATATATAGAACACTGTGCTTAGTTTTATCCCTTTTATGTTAAAAAACGAGGATATACTGACATATATATACTTATAATACATAGAAATTTCATTTTAAAAATACATATGGAGCCATGAATACTGGTTGTTCATGGGAAAAGTCATGGGAGTCTGAGGTGGGAGAGAGACTTTGGTTTCATTGATATAGTTGTATTTTAATATTTTTATATTTATATTTTTAATTAAAATTCTATTTTAAAATACCATTTCCCTAAAATGTTCACTGAGTATTTTAAGTCCTACAACTTAGGACCAAGAGGTGCTTGTCTGTGAGATCACAGGCTCCCCACTGCTGCTAAGTAGCTTCAGTCATGTCCGACCCTGTGTGACCCCATAGACGGCAGCCCACCAGGCTCCCCCTCCCTGGGATTCTCCAGGCAAGAACACTGGAGTGGGTTGCCATTTCCTTCTCCAGTGCATGAAAGTGAAAAATGAAAGTGAAGTCACTCAGTCATGTCTGACTCTTCGTGACCCCATGGACTGCAGCCCACCAGGCTCCTCCGTTCATGGGATTTTCTAGGCAAGAGTGCTGGAGTGGGGTGCCATTGCCTTCTCCAAGCTCCCCACTACCTCACCCTAAATGTGGATTTTGCTGCTTCTTAATATCCTACCATACATATGAATCAGTGAGAGCCGTTCCTCTTACATCATTCAATCTGGGCAGTGGCGCCTTCCAACCTGCCAGCTACAGAGAGAATTGCAACGGCATTTTCCCTCTCCTGAGGCTCTGTCCTCTGCATACGCCTTTGGAGAGAGAAAAATTAAGGAGGGCTTTTATCCTTGGCTTTGAAATGAAGCTTAAAAACCCTGCAACCACCTGTACAAATGAAGTGTAAGGCAGACAGAAATTCAGGTCCAAGAATACCTTGCCCTTTAGACTTCAGAATGAGATTCTTTGCACAATAATAGCTTCTATTTAAGATGTATTGAGAATAAAGGTAAGGCCACTCTTTGTCATTCTCTGGATCCCAGGATAATTGTCACCTCTTCATAAGCCCTGACTATGTGCTCTCATAATTTACCATACTTTTCCTCTGTTGCACTTATCATGAGTGCAGTTAACTGCTTGTGTGATTATCTGATTAATTATCTGACTTTTCCTTTAGACCACAGCTATGGGTAGGTGGAGACAATGTGTGTCTTGCTCCCTGCTCAAGGGCTACCATCAAGTGAATTTCCACATACTCAGCACTCATGATTGAAAAACATTTTTCAACAGGTGGATATGTTTGAAGATAGGTACCATTATCCTCTTCACATAGTTAAGAAAGGTTACAAGGTTCAGTAACTTGTCTTTGCTTACAAGGTAGGAAGTAGATAGTAGAGCTAGAATTTGAACCTATTTCTATTTGGCTCCAAAGCCATGCTCCTATCATATCTCCTCCTAACAGGAGCAGAATATTACTGGGGGTAGAGTATTTTAAGACATAAAGGGCCTATAGGGTTTGGAAGCAGTAGGTTATTTTCTTTCCCCACTGCAAAAGAAAGTATGTATTAATCACTCCTGCCCCTGGCTTGAAGCATTTGTGAATAAAACTGAGTGAGGATGAAAGAATACAAGCTCCTGGCTTCTTTGAGATAAATCATCAAATACTTCGAGAGGCAAAGAGGCATGGATTCAAGACTTTGATTTTGAATATTTTACTTGACATGTTTGAAATAGTGGGGAAGATTAAATTAAAAAATAAATATAAGGGCCTAGCTCAAGCTGGCAGGTTAGAAACAGTAACTATCATTATTAAGGTCACTTTTCAGTTAGTAATAACATTGTGTTGAAGACAAGAAAATAACATGATCCCCTAGGAGCACATGAAATTTATGACATGATTAAAAGAAATCATAATTACTGGATAGATAGATGGAAGAATGGAAGGGTAGATGGATGGAGAGAGAATATATTAGCCCACTCAAGCTACCATAATAAAGTACTACAGACTGGGTGGCTCAAACAACAGAAATATATTTGCTCACAATTCTATAGACTAGAAATCTGAGTCACACGTATGAACTCTCCAGGTGTTCTGTTTTTCATTCCTTTGTTTTTAAAATAACTGCATGTACGGATATTAAAATTAAATAATATTGAAAATTCTGTTCTTTCTTTGCCTTACTAACACGTCACAAGGGATCCACAGCCACATGCCAAGGTCAAGTTTTAGTTGCTAAGTCATGTCCAACTCTTGCGACCCCATGGACTGTAGCCCACCAGGCTCCTCTGTCCATGGGATTTTCCCAGGCAAGAATAATGGAGTGGGTTGTGTGTAGCTGATGACAGATGGATTAGACAATATACATTCTGGCTGTCCAACAGCCAGAATGGACCATTTTAGTACATGGTAGATTTTCTGATATTCAAGTTCTCATTTGAGACACTGCCAAAATGGATCTCAGGTTATACTTGGATGTAGCGCTTCTCCCAATGTTCAGAATCACCCAGCTAGTTCCATTTGAACCTAAGGAAGGCATCAAAAGCATCCCATGAGGACCATCAAGTCTCACATTTGTTGCAAATTGCTTTGGACAGTTTTGCCTTTTTTCCCAAGTCTTATTGAAAACTGATGTACATTACTGGGTAAATTTAAGGCATACAGTATGATGGTTTGATTTGCATACGTGTGAAACGATGACCACAATAGGTTCAGCTAACATCCATCATACTATAAAGATACAATAGAAAGAAAAAAAATCTCCTTGTAATCAGAGCTCTTAAGATTTACTCTCCTAACCATTTCCATAAAGGTTACTCATCATGTAGTACCTTACACTCGAAGTACTTGCTTGTCTCGTAACAGAAGGTTTCAGTCTTTTGACCACCTTTCTCCATTTGGATGGTCACATAGTGTAACCTCTATGTGGTTCCTGGAATCCCATCCTCCTCTCCACGGACCCTCTATGTGGATGGGATGTTGCATCCCCCTAGGGATAAGGGGGACAAGTGAGAAGTGACAAATGGCTTCTCTGAAGCTGACCATCCTTGGTTTAATTATTTGATCCAGTGGAGTATGGTGATTTGACTGGTTTAAGTTCAGGATCTTTCTAAGCAGCCACAGCTCAATTAGTGGATGTTAACTGCTCCAAAGTTACAAGACAGACTTTGAAATTCCACCAAAAATCAACTACAGTTGGGTGGAAATCACCAACTGTTAGGCTTGAAGATTCAAAAGAAAAAAACAAAAGGAGGAGAAAGAATTGGGAGGCAAAAGAGAATTGGGAGAGAAATGGAAAATTCAAGCCATAATCGTTTTAGTGACAAGAAATGGCTCACAAAGTAGTCATGGGGGATTAAACCATAGGATTTACAGCTTCCACGTGTAGTTATGAAGGGGCATAAGATGCTCTGTGTTATTGATCTGGAGAATACAGAGGATGGAGCTCCTGTGTTTTCATCAGACAGGTCTGACTTAAAATCCTAGCTCTTCTGTTTTCCAGATGTGTGACACTTGTGAAGTCACGCGGGCTCGTTATGCCTCCAAGTTTGACAGTGCCTATTTCCAACACCATTGTGGAGAATAAGTGAGAGAAGGCGAGGGACGTAGAGCACGTAGTGTGCATCTGGAAAGTCCTAACTGGAGATAAAGATGCGGCTGGCCTTGCCCAGAAACTGTGAAGACAGGAATAAGAGCCCAACTCAAGCCCTGAGAGATACCAGATTCCTCAGAGAGGGAGATGGAAGATGAGAAGGCTTTAGGATGCTGAAAGAGAGAGATCACAAAAAGGGAGAATTCCTGAGGCCAAAGAAAGATAATGCTTCAAGATGCTCCCAAGAGGTAATAATAATAAAAAGAACTGAACCTGTCAATTTGTAACTCTGCATAGCCATTAAAAGTGAGGTGCTGCTAAAGGAGTAAATGTTGTAGATGTTTGTGATAGATTGCTTCAAGGGAAGACTCTGATTACAAAATGTTTACATATTTAAGGATAAAAGCTGCTGGTTGAGCTAGTATTGATTTAGCTTGTTTATTCAACAAGCACTCACTTGAGTGTCTGTTTCACTCCATGCACTGTTCTAAATGTTAGGGATATGGGGCAGGGGCAGATGGGATGAGGGAGTGAGATCAACATCTTAGGGTGTTTATATCAGACTGCAGGAGTTCCTAAACCCCAGGCCATGGTCCTGAACCGGTCCATGGACTGTTAGGAAACGGGCCGCACCGCAGGTGGCAAGAGGCAGGCAATCGAGTGAAGTTTTGACTGTACTGACAGCGACTCCCCATCAGTCACATTACTGCCTGAACTTTGCCTCTTATTAACTCAGTGGTGGCATTAGACTCTCATAGGAGTGCAAACTTTCCTGTGAACTGTGCATGCGAGAGATCTAGGTTGCCCGCTCCTTAGGAGATTCATCCCAAATCTAACCCCATCCCTGGTCCATGGAAAAATTCTCTTCCGTGAAACCCATCCCTAGTGCCAGAAGGTATATACATGCACACATGTACTTATACATATCTGACACATGTACTTATACATATCTGTACCTTAGACTGGAAGCTAAATGTAATATGATGGATGACAAAACTGGACAAAATCATATTTATGCAAATGAATACCACTTATTGCTTAAAATATGTCAGTCTATGTACCTAACACTAATGATGTTTCAGCCCAGTGGTGGGACAGTGTCTGAATAACATGTGTTCAGATAATTGGGGGCCAGATAACATGAGTTTAACTTATTTTTGCCACCTACTAGCTGCCGAGTTGAGCAAGCTATTTGACTCACTCGAACTGTTTTCTCTTCTCTATAATGGAAATAATAATAGTCCCCACCTCCTGGTGTTATGGTAAGAATAAAATGATATCTGCAAGTGTACACCAAACTCAGTGTCTGGCACACAGTCAGTACCTAATAGATCTCAGCCATTACGGTTAATAGTTGTTGAGGGGTTTCCCTGGTGGCTCAGTGGTAAAAATCTGCTCGCCAAAGCATGATACAGGTCTGATGCCCGGTCCGGGAAGATCCCACATGCAGCAGAGCAACTAAACCCATGCACCACGACTACTAAGCCTGTGCTCTAGAGCCTGTGCTCAACAGCAAGAGGAGCCACTAAATGGGAGGCTTGTGCACCGCAATTAGAGAGTAGCCCCCAGTCGCAGCAGCTAGAGAAAGGCCTGTGCAGCAGTGAAGACCCAGCACAGTCACAAATAAATAAACAAATAACATAAATAAAAATGAAAACCAATTGTTGAGTTTGCCTGGATTTTATCATCTTTTTGCAAAACATGGTTGTATTCCTCCAGTAACTAGAAAACATAATAGAAGTTGTTTAAACATTTTTAGTGGAGAGTAAGGAGGGGCCAGTTGCCTGGAGTTTAAATACTTAAAGAGAAGAAAAGGAAAGTCATTCTGTTTTACAGCCTGATTGGGTCAAATACCAGCACTCTGCAAAATGTGTCTCATCTTTCTATATTTAAAAGTCAATAAAAGCGAGGAAAAGTCAATAAAAGCATCTGGAAATTATATACTTGAAACAAGGTCTTATCAGTTTTTCCAATAAATGAAACACAATCAAACAAAAAGTCTTAGTGGGTGAGTCATGTGGCCCCAGGGGTAATACCATAAGAGGTCATTGAGTTATGTGCTGTGTGCTGTGCTTAGTCGCTCAGTCATGTCCAACTCTTTGTAACCCTAAGACTATAGCCAACCAGGGATTGTCCATGGGGCTTCTCCAGGCAAAAATACTGGAGTTGGTTGCCATGCCCTCCTCCAGAGGATCTTCCCAACCCAGGGATCGAACTCAGGTCCCCTGCACTACAGGCGGATTCTTTACCAGCAGAGCAACCAGGGAAGTCCCATAGAGTTACAGTCTATTTCAAACAGCCCTTGAAGGGTAGTCTTGCCAATTTCCTTCCTAATGCAGAAATGTCCTCTAAGACACCTCTGAAGGATGGGAATCGAGCTGCTGATGGAGCTACTATTTATTTAGCAACTATTATTGCCAGACATTGTGTTATCATCTATTCTTCCCTGGTGGCTCAATTGGTAGAGAATCTGCCTGCAATGTGGGAGACCTGGGTTCCATCCCTGGGTTGGGAAGATCCCCTGGAAGAGGGCACTCCAGTATTCTTGCCTGGATAATTTCCATGGACAGGGAGTCTGGTGGGCTACAGTCCATGGGGTCACAAAGAGTCGACATAGTTGAAAGACTAAGCACAAACACACTTTCCTGGTGGCTCAGCAGTAAAGAATCTGCCTGGCAGTCCAAGAGACCCACGAGACACATGTTCTCTCCTTGGATTGGGAAGATCTCTTGGAGAAGGAAATGGCAGTCCACTCCAGTATTCTTGCCTGGGAAATCCCATGGACAGAAGAGGCTCTCAGGCTACAGTCCATGAGGTCACAAAGATTCAGACATGATTTAGCAACTAAACAGCATCCTTAGCATCCTGAGTGATCTTGTCGAAATCTGAATCAAGCCTCATCCCCCTCAGTGTATTCAAATCATCTGGAATACAACCCATTTCTTTCCTCAGCTTACAAAGAAGGGTACTATGGCTGCTTTTCTGACCTCATCCCCTCCCACTCTGCCCTTATCTACTACAGTCCAGCCTCCGGCTGTTTTCCAGGCTTCAGTTCACTTCCTCCTGAGATCCTTTGCCAGTTATTTCCTGAAACGCCTCTCCCCTGGGTCAGTGTAGACATTCTCCCTTCCCAGCCAGGTCTCAGTTCAAAATGCTCCTGCCTCCAAAAAGCCCTTCTTGACACCTGATCTAAAATAAGTCCCTCTTTCCTCATCACCCTCTGGCACATTTCTCTGGCGTTTCCATAGCCTTCATCGCTACTAAGAATTATCCTGTATTTCAGGTCAGTTTCCCTGGAAGAGGATCCTGAGAATTCTTCTGCAATTGACTGGCTTTCTAAGGGAAGGCTTCTGGGAGGAACACGTAAGGGAGCATGGGATGCAGGACAGGACGTGGAAAAGCTGAGCAAAGACATAGATGATACAGGTGACACAAAGCATCGGCAAAGATACAGGTTCAGGTGACATGAAGCGTCAGCGCTCACCCCCTCCCGGGGGCTCCAGAGCAGGGACTGAATCACTGAGTTTGTCTTGCTTTGAAGCAAAGGGAGCCGGGTTTTGGTAGCTACTCATCAGTCAGTCCCAGACTAAAGGCTGCCCCGAGGATGAAAGTGAAAGTGAAGTCACTCAGTCGTGTCCAACTCTTTGTGACCCCACGGACTGCAGCCTACCAGGCTTCTCCGTTCATGGATTTTCCAGGCAAGAGTACTGGAGTGGGTTGCCATTTCATTCTCCAGGGATCTTCTGGTTCAACCCAGGGATCAAATCCAGGTCTCCCGCATTATAGGCAGATGCTTTTAGCGGCTGAGCCGCCAGGAAGCCCCAGAGGTAGGGGTACATAAAATTCGAGGCAATCACAAGCCTTAGCATGACACTGGAGTATGAGCTGTCAAGAAGGCAACAGAGGCTCCAACAAACACACCAGCTGAGTCTGCATCATGGTGTTCACTTACTATTATTGACTCATGTCTGTCTACCCTGCTAGACTGTAAGCTCCCTGAGGGCCAGGTCAGCAACTGCTTTCTCCACTGTGCACTGTGCATTATTTCTTCAGATACAGTTGTTCCAGTCGCTAAGTTGTGTCCAGTTCTTTGCAACCCCATGGACTGTAGCATGCCAGGCTCCTCTGTGCTCCACCATCTCCTGGAGTTTGCTCAAACTCAAGTCCATTGAGTCAGTGATACTATCCAACCGTCTCATCCTCTGCCATCCCCTTTTCCTTTTGCCTTCAATCTTTCCCAGCATTAGGGTCTTTTCCAATGAGAGGGCTCTTTGCATCAGATGGCCAAAGTTTTGGAGTCTCAGCTTTAGCAACAGTCCTTCTGAGTAATATTCAGGGTTGATTTCCTTTAGGAATGACTGGTTTGATCTCTTGCAGTCCAAAGGAATCTGTAGAATCTCCTCCAGCACCACAATTCAATGGCGTCAATTTTTAGCACTCAGCGTTCTTCAGATATAATAGGTGTTCAGTAAATATTGTTTAAATGATCAAAGAATTAGTTTATAAGTTAAAACACTTTACTTACCCTACCTAACTCATCCTTATAATCACCCTGGGAGGTAGGACCTTTAAGTCTCAGTACTTTTCAGGCTCCGATCCAAGTCTGTTCATTTGAGAGCCAATTAACCAGACAGCTCGGATAGAGATGAATCATGAGGGCAAACTTCACTCTAGCTCTGACTTTGAGCCTTTTTCCATGTTCCCCACTACTTCCCACCCCTAACACATGGATTTTCTTTTGTTTTTTCAAAGTACCAATTCCCAACATACTTAAACATGAGACCAAAGAATCACAAAAAATCAGTGCACACATATCTTAAGTCAACCTTAAAAATGCATTCCAATAAATATTCAGTTCAGTTCAGTTCAGTCGCTCAGTCCTGTCCAACTCTTTGTGACCCCATGGACTGCAGCACACCAGGCTTCACTGTCCATCACAAACTCCCAGAGCTTACTCAAACTCATGTCCTTCAAGTCGGTGGTGCCATCCAACCATCTCATCCTCTGTCGTCCCCTTCTCCTCCTGCCTTCAATCTTTCCCAGCATCCGGGTCTTTTCAAATGAGTCAGTTCCTCACACACATCAGGTGGCCAAAGTATTGGAGTTTCAACTTCACCATCAGTCCTCCCAGTGAATATCCAATGAATACCCAAGAGGTGCATATTATTCACATTATTCCATTTTTCTGAAGAGGAAATTGAAGCCCAGAGTCACCTAGTACATAAATGGCAGGGCTGGCACCAAAGTTCAGGTCTATCTGAGTTCAAGGATGCAGCAGCTCTTAGTATAGTATACTGAAACTCACTCAGTCATGTCCAGCTCTCTTCAGTCCCATGCACTGTAATTCTCCAGGCTCCTCTGTTCATGGAATTCTCCAGGCAAGAACACTGGAGTGGGTTGCAATTCCTTCTCCAACAACAGTTCTTACCCAATGTTAATGAGAAATGGAAGAGGATAGTGTCAAGCTCAATATCAAGAGATTAAGGGATGATATTCCAAGGAGATTGAAGATTCAAAGACACAGCAGACAAAGGATCTTTCCCCTCTCCTTTCACTGTGCCCATATTAAATATTAATTCCCTTTGTCTTTGCAAATACAGAAGTTGACTAAGACACACATCATAAAAAATGCAAGGTAAAGTTTCACTCTAATTTCAGCTTTCATACTGAAAATGCATCCAGAGGACATTGCCCCCTGCTTCTGGGGTTGAGCATTTGATCTTCCTTGCCCTTGGTCAGTGTCATCCCAAAGGATAAAGTGTAGCCAGAGATCAAGGACACAGTCCCATCAGTAGACTGATGGCCCCAGCTCCAGGCATCAACAAACACTGTCCTTTAAATATTTTTAGGAAGCAAGAGGACCTGAGAAGGAGACCTTTCTGGCTGATGATTATCTGGATCTCAGGAGAGGGGCTGGGAGGGGCAGCTTGGGCAGGAGGGTTCAAAGGGCTCACCAGGATGAAGGAAGGCCCTTGACTGCAGGTTTCTGAAGGCACTCTTTTGGGGGCCCTGATTTCCAACATCTCCTTTTGGGTTTTGAAAAATAATTTCTACTTTCTTTTTCCTTGAAAGGATTTGTGTTCACTGCAGGAAATTTCAATGATGTGAGCATGGAAAAAGGAGATAAAAATTAACTATAATTCAAGAAATGTCTGAGAATGATAAACACCCAAGTTACAGAAGTGTTTACCCCTAAGGGGAAGGGATGGAGTGTAATGGGGAATGAATAATATACAGGGACCTTCAACTGCATCAGTTATGTTTTATTTCTTTGTCTAATTATTGGATACATGGATGTTAGTTGCACTTTTTATTTGATACTTTTTCATTATGCCTGAAATAACACAGGATACATTTTTAAAAGTCATCTGCTATACTCATCATTGAAAACTCAGTGCCTAGCACAACCCCAAGAACTCTCCAAGCCAGGTTTCAACTGTAAGTGAACCATGAACTTCTGGATGTTCAAGCTGAATTTAGAAAAAGCAGAGGAACCAGAGATCAAATGGCCAACATCTGTTGGATCATTGAAAAAGCAAGAGAGTTCCAGGAAAACATCTATTTCTGCTTTATTGACTATGCCAAAACCTTGACTGTGTGGATCACAGCAAGCTGTGGAAAATTCTTAAAGAGATGGGAATGCCAGACCACCTTACCTTCCTCCTGAGAAATCTGTATGCAGGTCAAGAAGCAACAGTTAGAATCGTACATGGAACAGTGTACGGGTTACAAAATGAAAAAGGAGTATGTCAAGGCTGTATATTGTCACCATGCTTGTTTAACTTCTATGCACAGTACATCATGAGAAATGCCAGGCTAGATAAAGCACAAGCTGGAATCAAGATTGCCAGGAGAAATTTCAGTAACCTCAGATATGCAGATGGTATCACCCTTATGGCAAAAAGTGAAGAACTAAAGTGCCTCTTGATAAAAGTGAAAGACGAGAGTGAAAAGTTGGCTTAAAACTCAACATTAAAAAAACTAAGATCATGACATCTGGTCACATCACTTCATGGCAAATAGATGTGGAAAAAATGGAAACAGTGACAGACTTTATTTTGGGGCCTCCAAAATCACTGCAGATGGTGAGCAGCCATGAAACGAAAAGACGCTTGCTCCTTAGAAGAAAAGCTATGACCAGCCTAGATAGCATATTCAAAAGCAGAGACATTCCTTTGCCAAAAAGGTCCATCTAGTCAAAGCTATGGTTTTTCCAGTAGTCCTGTATAGATATGAGATTTGGGCTATAAAGAAAGCTGAGCCCTGAAGAATTGATGCCTTTGAACTGTGCCGTTGGGGAAGACTCTTGAGAGTCTCTTGGACTGTAAGGAGATTTAACCAGCTAATCCTAAAGGAAATCAGTCTTGAATATTCATTGCAAGAACTGATGCTGAAGCTCCAAAACTTTGACCACCTGATGCAAAGAACTGACTCATTAGAAAAGACCCTGATGCTAGGAAAGACTGAAGGCAGGAGGAGAAGGGGATGACAGAGGATAAGATGGTTGGATGGCATCACCAACTCTATTTTGAACAAGGTCTTGGAGTTGGTGATGTACAGGAAAGTCTGGCATGCTGCAGTCCACGGGGTCACAAAGAGTCAGACAGGACTGAGTGACTGAACTGAACTGAACTGAGCACAACTCCTGATACATAGGAAGTACCTAATAAATATTTCTTGAAGGAATGAATGAATGAGTGTGAGTGGCTTAACAGTGTATTGAGTGTGTAGGTGTGTTCAATCAAGTGCAACTCTTTGGGACCCCATGGACTATAGCCTGCCAGACTCCTCTGTCCTTGGAATTTCCCAGGCAAGAACCCTGAAGTGAGTTGCCATTTCCTACTAAGGAGATCTTCCTGACCCAGGGATTAGACTCATATCTCTTATGTCTCCTGCATTGGCAGGCGGATTCTTTACCACTGAGTCACTTGGGAAGCCCCAACAGTGTGTTACCTCTGATAGTTTTCCTCATCTAGAAATTAAAGCCAGCAGTGTCCTCTCTCAAAGTTTGGTGAGAGTTAAACATATGTGCGATCCTACCACTCAGAAGTGCCATTTTGATAAATATCCACTGAGGGCTTTCATTTTTCCTAAACATGGATTGGTTAACACCATTTAGATCATGTAATACATACTACTTTGTAATCAGATACTAAGATCATGGCATCTGGCCCCATCACTTCATGGTAAATAGATGGGGAAAAAAATGGAAACAGAGAAAGACTTTATATTCTTGGGCTCCAAAATCACTATGGACGGTGACTGCAGCCATGAAACTAAAAGACACTTGCTCCTTGGAAGAAAAGTTATGACAAACATAGTGTATTAAAAAGCAGAGACATTACTTTGATGACAAAGATCCATATAGTCAAAGTTATGCTTTTCCCAGGAGTAATGTATGGATGTGAGAGTTGGACTGTAAAGAATGCTGAGTGCCAAAGCATTCATGTTTTTGAACTGTGGGGCTGGAGAAGACTCTTGACAGTCCCTTTGACTGCAAGGAAATCAAACCAGTGAATGCTAAAAGAAATCAACCCTGAACATTCCTTGGAAGGACTGATGCTGAAGTTGAAGCTCCAACACTTTGGCCAAGTGATGTGAAGACCCAACTCATTGGAAAAAGACCCTGATGCTGGGAAAGATTAAGGGCAAGAGGAGAAGGAGGCAACAGAGGATGAGATGGTTGGATGGCATCATTGACTCAATGGACATGAGTTTGAGCAAACTTCAGGAGATAGTGAAGGACAAGGAAGCCTGGTGTGCTGCCGTCCATGGAATCGCAAAGAGTCAGACGTGACTGAGCAACTGAACGAAAACAATCAGATACAGTCAAGGCATTTTCACATATCCTTTAAATTCCTTTCCTTTTCTTTCTTTCTTTCTTATTATTTCTCTTCTTTGGCTGCGCCACACAGCATGTAGAATCTCAGTTCCCCAACAAAGAATCGGACCTGTGCCCCCTACAGTGGAAGTGTGGAGCTGGGACCACTGGAGCAACTGCCAGGAAATTCCCAATTCTTTTCTTTATTATTTTAATGGCTGCATATTATTCCATAATATGAGTAAATCTCTTTGAGTTTTGCAAGATTCAACATCCTTCAAAGAAAAGGATTGTCTTGGGGGTAGCATTATCAGAATTACTCTGGGTGGACTCTCAGGAGGCAGAAGGCACTGTCCTCTACAAATAAGAGGATTAATTATATTTCTCCCAGATAACCTCAGTTGAAACTCAGTTGTGTTAGGGAACACTTTGAGAGGTTTGGGGACCTATTCTTGTTTAGCTTGCTAGGGAAGCACAGGCTCAGATGTTTCCTCTCTTGGCTTCCAGGTACCTACAAAATAAAATCCAAATTCCCATGTACCCTCACAATCTGGCCCCTCATCAGCCACTGTGTCTAGGCCCCTAAACTCTCCATCATCCAGCCACGTGGTCTTGTCCATATCTGGACCACATCAAGCGCCTTCATGGCCCCAGCTGATCACCACCCTTCAGAACTGGAGCCCTTCTTTCCCAGCTTCTCCTCCTTCTTTGGTCTAAGCTGAATGTCACTAGAAATCCCCTAATTTAAAGAAGGTTCCCTCACCTGCTATAAACCACCGGAAGCTCAGCTCGGTGCTCTGTGATGACCTAAATAAAGGGAGAGGATATACACACATGTGTGTGCATGCTAAGTCACTTCAGTCGTGTCCAACTGTTTGTGACCCTTTGGACTGTGGCCTGCCAGGCTCCGCTGTCCATGGGATTACCCAGGCAAGAATACTGGAGTGAGTTGCCATGCCCTCCTCCAGGAGATCTTTCCCACCCAGGGATCAAACAAGTGTCTCTTGTATCTCCTTGCATTGGCAAGTGGGTTCTTTACCACTAGCACCCCCTGGGAAGCCCATATATATATATATATATATATATATATATATATATAATATACATACCGCTGATTCATTTCCTTGTATAGCAGAAACAAATGCAACATTATAAAGCAATTATATTCCAATATGAATAATTAAATAAAGAAGATTCCTTCATATTCCCTCTCATAACACCATGTCCTTTCTCTTCACAGCCTTTGCTCTATTGTAATAATTAAATATTTATCTGCATGTTTATTTGTCAAATACCTGTCCTCACTTTCACTGTCCTCCTTACCAAGGACTCTAAGCCCCACGAGGACGGGGAGGAACCGCATCTGTTTTGTTCACTGAATATATGCAACTAGCACACAGCCCCTGCTGCAAACTGAGGCCTGATAAATCTTGAATGAATGAATGAAAAAAACAAACCACTTGGACAGAGGAGTAGGTGTGTATTACTGACCTCTAGGCTTCAGTTGCATCTGTCAATAAGAAATAGGGCCAGCAATATTTCCCCACATTTCCCCGCCCCAATTATTATGAGTAAATGCACCCTTTCTGAGAAATGTCCCACTGGGCATAGTTAGCAGTGAGAAATTATTTCCACCTACATAGTCCTTTTGCTCCTCAAACATCCCTGGCCTTAGTATTTAAAGTGGCAGACATGCTGCCCTACTTAACTTAAAACTTTCTCTTTCTTCTTTTGAAGGCAGATGTGTATGAGAACGCTGGAATGTTCATTTTCATATAATCCCTTTGAACCTTGAAACGCATATGATAGAAAATGCGAGGACACACACAGCGTTTCCTTTTTTTCTAGCTAACTACTGTTTACAAAGTTGGTTGCTCCAGGTTAGCTCAAAATACCTTTTCAAAGCCTAGGCAGTTAATTACAGCTGCTTCTGGGCCCATGGAACCTGAGCCACACTCAGATCAACAGCTTTGACTACACTGGGAGGGAAATGTGTCACTCAGGCATGACAGGCTGAATGCCAGTCACCCCAGGAACCAATGCTTCTCTAAGTCAGTGCTCCCAGCCTCATGTTCCATTTGCAAAAGTTTATACAAACAATAATCAATCAATGCAAATATATCCTTTACTTCCTAAGGAAAATCTGGCCTCCAAGCTGGAATGAAGGGGATGTTGAATAATTCATCCATTCAACCCACAAATATCTATTGACCACCCACTACGTGTCAAGTTTTGTACTAGATGCTAAGCAAGAATACAGCTGTGAACAAGACGGTGAAAGATCTCTGCTGTCAAGGAGCTTACATCTTCTTGGAGGGAGATGGAAGAGGGACAGAAGACAGAAAAACAAAAGAAGAAAATGAAGAAAAAATATCTTACAGAGACGAACACTTTTTCAGATAAACTAAGATAAAGAAAGAATGACAAAGGTTGATATTGGATCAGGAGATATCTCAATAGCAAGAAGAAATTAGCTACATTAAACATCTTAAAGCAGAGCATTCAGACTTGAAGGAAGGACGAATTGAGAAGGCAACATTGAAACACATACATTACCATGTGTAAAATAGACAGCCAGTGGGAGTTTGTTCCGTGATGCAGGGAGCTCAAACCTGGTGCTCTGTGACAACCTAGAGGGGGTGGGAGGAGGTGGGAGGTGGGAGGGAGGTTCCAGAGGGAGAGGACATGTGCATACCAATGGCTGGTTCATGTTGATACATGGCAGAGACCAACACAATATTGTAGAGCAATTACCCTCCAATTAAAAATAAAGAAAGAAGAGCATTCTAGGAATACAGAACAAGTAGGCCCTGGGGTGGGACGGTCAGATTTTTGGAACGCTGGCAAGTGAACTGAAGAGGAAATAGAAAGACGGGTGTAGAGACTGACCTTGTACGTCATGGTAAAGTTTCCATTTCTTCTATGGGGCAACAGAAGCCACTGGATGGTTTTAGCAAGGGAGTAATATGATATGACTTATGTTTTTAAACATCATCTGGCCACTGTGTGGAAAATGTATTATAGGTATAGGTGTACAAGTAGTGAGACCATACAGGAGGCTATTGCTATACCCTAAAATAGAGTGGTGACTTAGGTGGTGGCTAAAATGTGGCTTAGGCAAAGATGTCACAGACAATTCATGCCCACAGTGGGCTTACAGTCAGGGAAACTTTCAAACCCACAAAGGAAGGACATGAATCCTACAAGAACTTAAACAATAAAATACAATGATAAGTTAATTTGTACAGAAAAGTTCAAACCGTCATTCAAGTCTTTTGTATACAAATAATCTTCCTTTCCTTCCTTCCCTAAATCATTAGTTAAGATTCACCTGTTTAGTCATACAGAGATGGGAAGACAGAAAGAGAAAAAAAAATATTAACACATATATATGGGATCTAGAAAGATGACTGCAGCCATGAAATTAGAAGACACTTACTCCTTGGAAGAAAAGTTATGACCAACCTAGATAGTATATTCAAAAGCAGACACATTACATTGCCGACTAAGGTCTGTCTAGTCAAGGCTATGGTTTTTCCTGTGGTCCTGTATGGATGTGAGGGTTGGACTGTGAAGAAGGCTGAGCACTGAAGAATTGATGCTTTTGAACTGTGGTGTTGGAGAAGACTCTTGAGAGTCCCTTGGACTACAAGGAGATCCAACCAGTCCATTCTGAAGGCAATCAACCCTGAGATTTCTTTGGAAAGAATGATGCTAAAGCTGAAACTCCAGTACTTTGACCACCTCATGCGAAGAGTTGACTCACTGGAAAAGACTCTGATGCTGGGAGGGATTGGGGGCAGGAGAAGAAGGGGACGACTGAGGATGAGATGGCTGGATGGCATCACTGACTCAATGGATGTGAGTCTGAGTGAACTCCAGGAGATGGTGATGAACAGGGAGGCCTGGCGTGCTGCGATTCATGGGGTCGCAGGGAGTTGGACATGACTGAGCAGCTGAACTGAACTGAGAAAGATGGTACTGATGAACTTATTTTCAGGGCAGCAGTAGAGACTCAGACCAGAGAACAAACTTATGGACACAGCTGGGTAAGGAGAGGGTGGGATGAATTGAGAGCAGCGCTGAAAAAATATATTACCATATGTAAAACAGATACTAATTAAAAGTTGTTCTATAATCCAGGGAGCTGAGCCTGGTGCTGTGACAACCTAGAGGGGTGGGATAAGGTGGGAGGTGGGAGGGAGGTTCAAGAGGGAGGAGACATGTATAACCTATGGCTGATTCATGTTGATGTATGGCAGAAACCAACCCAACAATGTAAAGCAATTATCCTCCAATTAAAAATAAATGTAAAAAGATTCACCTGCTTATGATCTACCTGTAGGTCTTAGATACTGTCATAGACTTCAAAGAACAAGGTCAAAGGAGGGAAAGATGAAAGAGATATTCTTCCTCTCCGGTGCATAAAATCCAAGAGATTTGGGATGAGGATATTGAGGCCAGAGTTTATTTGAATGAATCCAGCCATGGAACAAGTCAGAATTAGAAACCTCTCCTTCTTCCCCATATGACAAAATAGGAACATCTTGGATCATGGAGTGAAGGCTGTGGATGAGTTGACTTAGGGTCTCCTGATGATGCTCACTTGGGTGCTTAAGGAAGTGTACTGGGAAGAGAACAAGTAGCTGAAGATTATCACAGTCATGCATGGTCCAGTAACACCTCCTAAATGTTTCCCAGGTGATTAGTCTCTTTTGGAATTTGTATTACTCCAGGGACCTGGTACCACAGCAGCTGAGGGGGTGGGGCAGGGAATTTGGCAACCTTAATCCAGTAATCAAATATGGTGGGTGAAGAGTCCAAAAACTATCAAAGATCAGTAGTCAACATCTGGATGAGTGAAACTAGGACTCACCTCTAGAAGTATCAGAAAATACATACCAATTAATATATTAAATATATAGTATTTAATATAATACATTATAATATATACAATTAATATATTACACTAAATAATAGTATATTTTAAAAACATAATACATTTGTTGTTGTTCAATTGCTCAGTTGTGTCTGATTCTTTGCGATCCCATAAACGGTAGCAGGCAAGGCTTCCTTGTCCTTCACTCTCTCCTGGAGTTTGCGCAAACTCATGTCCATTGAGTCGGTGATGCCATCCAACCATCTCATCCTCTGTCATCCCCTTCTCCTCCTGCCTTCTTTAATCTTTCCCAGCATCGAGGTCTTTTCTAGTGAGTCGGATCTTCACATCAGGGGGCCAAAGAGCTGGAGCTTCAGCTTTAGCATCAGTCCTTCCAATGAATATTCAGGGCTGATTTCCTTTAGGATTGACTGGTTTGATCTCCTTGCTGTCTGAAGAACTCTCAAGAGTCTTCTCCAACACCAAAGTTCAAAAGCATCGATTCTTTGGTGCTCAGCCTTCTTTATGGTCCAACTCTCACACCCATACATGAAAACTAGAAAAACCATAGCTTTGACTATATGGACCTTTGTGAGCATTTAACATGATATTAAATGATATTATAGACAGACAAAGTTTTCTTTTTCTCCATATCCTTGCCAACACTTGTTATTCCTTGTTGTTTTGACAAGAGTGAAGTGATGTCTCACTGGTTTTGATTTGCATTTCCCTGATGACTAGTGATGTTGAGCTTTTTCTAAAGTGCCATCTGAATATTTTTATCTGGAAAAAATGTCTGTTCGAGTCCTCTGCCCATTTTTCAATTAAACTGGTTTTCAATATTAGGTTGTCTGATTCTTTAAAATATATTCTGTATTTAACTCCTTACCATATATATGATTTTCAAACATATTCTCCCTCATTCACCATTGGAGGAGACATAATATGGGGCGTAATGGAATGTAATATGGAAAACAGTACAAAATTTCTTTAAATAATTAAAAATAAGACTACCATATAATCCAGCAATTCCGTTTCTGGGTATTAACCTAAATAAAACAAAAAACACTAATTTGAACAGAGATATGCAACCTTATGCTTATCGCAGCATTATTTACAATAGCCAAGATATGGAAACAACTGAAATGAGTTAGACAGAGAAAGACAAATGCCATTTGATTTCACTTCTATATGGAAGCTAGAAAACAAAATAAATGAACAAATATAAAAGAGAAACAGACTCATAGATACAGAGAACAGATTGGTCTCCAGAGGGGAAGGGGTTTAGGGGTGGAGGGTGAAAGGGATTAAGAGGTACAAATTTCCAGTTATAAAATAAGTCACAGAGATGTAATACACAGCATTAGAAAGTGAAAGTGAAGTAGCTCAGTCGTGTCTGACTCTTTGCAACCCCATGGACTGTAGCCTACCAGGCTCCTCCATCCATGGGATTCTCCAGGCAAGAGTACCGGAGTGGGTTGCCATTTCCTTCTCCAGGGGATCTTCCTGACCCAGGGATCGAACCCCGGTCTCCCACATTGCAGACAGACGCTTTAACCTCTGAGCCACCAGGGAAGCCGCATTAGAAACATAGTGAATAATACTGTAATAGGTTTAAATGATGACAGATGGCAACTAGACTTATGGTAATGATCACTTCATAATGTTCACAAATACTGAATTGCTATTTTGTACACATGAAACATATAACATTGTCAATTATAGTTCAATTAAGTATATGCATATTATCATGAGTGAAGACATGACTCTAAAATGAATGTAGTGTTTCTCCAATGCCTGTGTCTGGTAAATCCTCTTACATCTTTTTCAGACATCTGAATTGAGACATTGTTTTATTTGCTATCAGGACAAAATATTCTGAGACATCAGAATCAGGAGAGGGACTGAGAAAGAGGCAGAGAAAGAGCCTTAACAGATGACACTACTCTTGTGTCTAATTATATGAAAAGGCCATTATCATGTGTCACAAAACAAGGACTCTCGTGTCCTAAATAATAGAAACAACTCATGAACTTGCCCCACAGGAAATTTATTATAAATCAATATTAATCCATAACTTGGAACCAATTTACATGTAAGCCCTTCAAAGGGTCTCACCTTCTTCCCAATCTTAGAACACAGCTCCTGTGTGGGACCTAGTCTAAAACTGAAACACACACACACCTTCATCTCCAAGATAAGTATTCTCAGATCAGGTTCTCAAATAAAATAAAAGGTTGAAAGTTTGCAGAACATTTCATTTTAAATGAAACATCCTGACAAAAAGAAATCTACCAAGTCTGAATGCTGATAAACCATGATTTCTCCCCAAATATGTCGGGGAGTGCCTTTAGAAGTATCATCTTTTCAAGAGAAAAATGTCAGACTTAGCTGCCTCGTCTCCTCACATTCACTTCTACCACCATCACTTCTCTCTCTTCCACGTGACAGTCCCCTCCCCCAACCAAGGACAGATCAAAGGGAAATTCAGTTCCCTGCCCTTTGGGAATGCCTTTCTTATTTGTAACCCTACAGAAAAAAAAATTACTCTTATTCTGTGTTCCCCCAGGAGGCTGTTGCATTTGAAAGTCTGACTTTGAGTCTCAGAGGCACAGAGGCGCAGCAGAGTCATTGACCTTTGGGGTGACCAACTTTAACTTCTTACACCTGGTTATAGAATCTTCTAGGGCCACAGAGGAGAGTCAGGACCATTGAGGAGAGTCAGATGCTGATTCAAAACCCAATTCTGTAGGGAACTATATTCAATATTCTGTGATAAACCAGGATGGAAAAGAATACAAAAAAGAATATTCATATATGTATGTATAACTGAGTCACTTTGCTATACAGCAGAAATTCACACAATATTCTAAATCAACTATACTTCAATAAAGCAATTCTGTACTAATGCATTTGTGCTTAAGCAGTTAATAATGGATAAATGGATCAAAACATATACACAAACTCAAGGCATAGAAAATATTCATTCAGAAGTGTACACGTGCTCTTTTTGACTGGGATATTTTTATTCATTTATGTGTCTATTTTTTTCTCCTCTCCCACTTAGACTGTCAGCTCTAAAAGGGTAGGGGCCTTGTCTTCTTTCTTCAGTGCTATAGCTATAGTATCTGGCACACAGTAAAGTGAAGTCTGGAGAAGGAAATGGCAACCCACTCCAGTACTGTTGCCTAGAATATCCTATGGTCAGAGGAGCCTGGTGTCCATGGGGTCTCAAAGAGTCTATTTTTTCCTCCTCTCCCACTCAGCTCTAAAAGGGTAGGGGCCTTGTCTGTTTTCTCAATGGCACCCCACTCCAGTACTCTTGCCTGGAAAATCCAATGGACGGAGGAACCTGGTAGGCTGCAGTCCATGGTGTCACTAAGAGTCGGAGACGACTGAACGACTTCACTTTCACTCTTCACTTTCATGCATTAGAGAAGGAAATGGCAACCCATTCCAGTGTTCTTGCCTGGAGAATCCCAGGGATGGTGGAGCCTGACAGGCTGCCATCTATGGGGTCACACAGAGTCGGACACGACTGAAGCGACTTAGCAGCAGCATAGCTATAGTATCTGGCATGCAGTAAGTACTTGGTAAATTCTTGTTTAATGAAAAGAGGCAGAGAAAAAAATTAGAAGGAAATAAACCAAGAATTAATAGTGATTACTCAACCCTAGGAGACTATGGTAGGCAGAATAATAAGATCCAAAGATGTCCACATCCTATTTTTCAGTATTTGTGGTATGTATATAGCAAAAGAGACTTTGCAATGTGGTTAAGTAAAGGATCTTGAGAAGGGAAAGTTATCTTGGATTATCCAGTGGGCCCAATGCAATCATAAAATCCTTAAAAGAGGGAGGCCAGGACTTCCCTGCTGGTTCAGTGGATGGCAATCCTCCTGCCAATGCAGGGGATATAGGTTCAATCCCTGGTCAGGGAAGATTCCACATGCTGTGGAGCAACTAGGCCCATATGCCACAACTATTGAGCCTATGCTCCAGAGTCCATGAGCCAAAACTACTGAAGCCTAACAGCTAGAGTCCGTGCTCTGCAACAAGAGAAGCCACTGCAATGAGAAGCCCGGGACCACAACTGGAGAGCAGTCCCCACTCTCCACAACTAGAGAAAGCCCGCGTACAGCAATAAAGAGCCAGCACAGCCAAAACCAAAATGAATAAATTATTAAAAAAAAAAAAAAAAAGGAGGCCAAAATGTCAGAGTTGGGATATGCAATGACACAAGAGGAGGTCAGAGAGAAAACAAGAGTTGAAGATGTTACATTGCGGACTTAAAATGAAGGGATGGGCCAAAAGCCTCAAAAAGCATCCAAAAGCTGGAAAAAGGCAAGGAAATAGCTTTTCCCCTAAAGAATCCAGAAGGAATACAGCCCTTCCAACACCTTGATCTTAGGGCATCTACTCACTAGAATTATCTGTGCTGTTTTAAGCCACTACTATTCTGGTAAGAAAAAAAGTGTTTAAAAAATTTTCGTGTGCTTTGTACTTTTGCCATATATGTTCATTATCTATCTTAAATTAGTTAAATTATACTTTTAAAAATTGTGATTACTCAAGGGAGAGAAATTATGGAATGGTTACAATTTATTATTTATCCTTTCTATCTTTTCTGATTTTTCTAAAAAAATATTTTCTAATTCTAATAACATCAAATGATGATGGCTTGGGTAAAACCCAAGTTATCACCAATCTTAACATTAGCTAGCAAGCCATGAGAAAGTTCAGACTTGTTAATAATAATACTTGAATTCATGTTATTTTAACACCAACAAGGTTCATTTGTTGTTAAGTCTCTGAGTAGTGTTCAACTCATTTTGAGTGTCTGCCTTTACTGTCTCCGAGGGTTTGCACAGATTCATGTCCATTGAGTGGATGATGCCTTCCAATCATCTCATTCTGTCACCCACTTCTCTTGTTCTCAATCTTTCCCAACATCAGGGTCTTTTCCAGTGAGTCAGCTCTTCTCATCAGGTGGCCAAAGTGTTGGAGCTCCAGCTTCAGCATCAGTCCTTCCAATGAAAATTCAGGGTTGATATCCTTTAGGACTGACTTGTTTGATCTCCTTGCTGTCCAAGGGACTCTTAAGAGTCTTCTCCAGCATCATAGTTCAAAAGCATCAGTTCTTTGGTGCTCAGCTTTCTGAAGCTTTTCAGTGTACAATGAAGTTAGACCTTCTTGTTTTTCCATTTATCCACTCATTCAACAAACATTTATTGTGGGAATCATGCATCATCAGTCCTGGACAGAGGCAACAAAGGAATTATTACAAGATTATTTTAAAACTTCAGCAAAGGTCAGGTCATGACTCTCACACAGAGTAAAGTGAAAACATGTTAGAGAATTTAGTTGTCATTAATGAGGGAACTGATAGGAGATTACTGTCAGGTTAAAGGAGAATGCAAAGATTATAAACATGTATAGGTCAGGAATATTAAAGTGAATATGGAAACTGGGAAAAACTGGCCTCTTCTACCTGAGAATCTCCACTGTCCAGATAATAACCTTCATTTTACAGAATTTTTGGATGTCTACTGGCAAGGATGGTTTTGCATTGCTGTGGGTCATCCATGACTTATAGTTGTCAAAAAACTCAACAATGGTAAACACTCGACAACCAGAAAGAATACTCTTTAAGCAGTGGGTACTTTCCCACTGAACCATCACTTTTCTTTACACTACAAGAATGATTAAGATGCAGCCTCTGCCTTCTCATGTGGTGTCTGGGAAATCTAACATAAGCAAAGAACTTGCTTTGCTCTGCCTGAACAGAAGGAGAATCAATCTTTCCATGGCTCCTCTTCTGTTCACCAGGCCCCTGTGAAAGAAACTCCTGTATTAGAATTGAATATCATCCCAAGAATTAGAAAGAGGCTATTTTAAACTTCCTTGCATTAATAATTTCATGACAAATAAACCAATAGACACTCACTGTAAAAGTAAAATGCAAACCATAAATAAACATACATTTTAAAAAGAGAAAACAGAGTCCTTGACTGTCTCCTTCTAGCAATTCCATTTTCTCACCCACTGGAGATGCTACTGATAAAAATAATGTTCACATATCAGATGCTTTGTGAGCTAAAGGGAGAAACTAGAAGAAAAAAACTTCTTATTAAGTGTGGCCACCTTAATGAAATTTTTGGATATGTCAAGTCAGCCAGAGATTAGTTCAGAGGAAAAGAGAGAGACACTAGAAAGCTCTGTACGTAAGTCACAAGAATGTTAAGGGTTCAAGGCTGGCAAATGTGAGGAGAAAGGACACCCACAGAGGCAGGGCAAGAAAGGTATATAAAATAAAATCCTCGGCTGAGACAGTCAGTGAGAAACCCCCAGTGCCAGGGAACATTTGATGAGTTCTTGGGATCGCGACATCTAATATTTCATCTCAAGTTATTGTCTCTTCTGTTCTTCCATGAGGTAATCTCCCACTGTGAGCAAAAACCTTCTGTTAAATAAATATCTGCTAGACAGGATAGCCTGTGTCAGCGGTACTTTGAAGACCGTGTCAGTACAGGTCAGGGGAAGGGAAAGAAGAAAGAAATTGCAAGAGGTGGCCAGAACACAGGAACTCAGGGCAAGAGACAGTTGGGAGAGGATAAGAGCCCTGTAGTGGGTCCTGCCAGGAATCCCTAGAGATACTGGGCACAGATTTTATGCTTTCTCTCAGACTGCAGTTTCAGACATTTGAGATGAATATTAAAGGAAAGGAGCATCTCAAGATGCTGGAGTGAAACTGAGAGCATGCAGAGCTTCCCAGAGAAAGTGATATTTGGACTAACTCTGGAAGGAAGTGGAGGCTCTCATCACCCAAAAGGGGAAGAGGAGAGAGAACCACGTGTGTAAAAAAAAGCCAAGAGATGTTTGGGAGTGGGGGAGACTAAAGAGCAGGTTGGCATTATTAGAGCTCAGCCTCTGTAGAACTGGTTGGGATATGATTTTGAATAGTGTCCAGACCTCTCAGGCTAATGTTGATATTCATCTTAAGAGGTATACTCAGTACCTCTTAAAAAAATAAAAATAAAAAATAAAATAAAAAGCAGAATAAAAAAGCATTGTGGTGGAAAACTGGTGATCGGACAGGATTTGAAGCTCCATAACCTAGTATTCACTCTGCCACTAACTTAAGCAATCAGCTTTCCTTCATCTGCAAAACCTTACCAGGCTGTGTTTATCCACCCCAAACACTGGATGAATACAAAGTATTGGGATCAGGGAAGACTTCCTCTTTCTCGAAGCAAGGATGTAGAACAAACCTGTGAGTATTTTGCTAAAAATGCTCAGAACAGGTAAATAGACTGAGTTTAATTCCCCGTATTGGAGCAGAATCAAGGCAAAATGAACAACGACAACAAAATGCTCCAAAAAAAGCTCCAAAACAAATTTGGCCCAGTGACGTTTTTTTTTTCTTCTTGCCCATTGGTAGCATCTTGATGTGGAACATAGACCTCTGAACCACTAGCTTGATTGTTTCCACTTCCTTTTGTAAAAATTTATTTATTTTTAACTGAAGGATAATTGCTTTACAATGTTGTGTTGGTTTCTGCCATACATCAGCATGAATCAGCCATAGATATACAGATGTCCCCTATGAACTACTCTCCCACCTCCCACCCCCTTCCCACCCCTCTAGGTTGTCACAGAGCACCTATTTGAGCTCCTGAGTCACACAGCAAATTTGTTTCCACTTAATTGTGGTTCCTGCCTCCCTTGGATGCTCTTCTCAACACCTGTTATGTAAAATAAAGTGAAAACACAACTCCTGGTATTTTTCACTTGGTATGTTACATGATAGGATAATCCTCTTTTAAACCGTGACTCCTAAAGATATTTCCAAATGCTTTGACTTCCTCTAGGTTCTGGGGAGCATACAAAATATTAAATGTGGGCACCAGAGGCATAGTTCAACAGAAGCAGATCTACAGAAGGTGAAATCGAGAGACACGCAGCCACTCTGATGAACAGGCACTCTTACCCTTTGTCTCCCTTATTGTGAGACACTTGGAGCTCAAGAGCCAGGATTGACCCCACGCACTTCTCTAACCCTAACAGTTCTTCTGGAAAGAACCCAAGGCTTCAGATGAGGTTTTTCAGATGATCTGTAGATACTGAAGTCCTACTTCCTGAGTGGGGACATAGAAGTCCTCAGTGAGTGGGTTTCAGCCATATGGCAAGTAGTTCTCTGGACATCAAGGTGGGAATGAGACTTATCAGCAAAACATGATTTACCTGGCACCATATCCAGATCCTTTTGTAGGTAAGACTTAAGCAACCTATATGGAACATTGTCTATCACAGCATCGTCATCATTAAATGATCATCAAGCAATTGTGATCATCTAAGTGTTAAGAGAGATGTCCAACAGCAAAAACACAACTAATTCCCTAAGGAAGATACAAGATGCAAAACACATCATAAAAAGATAAAAAAAGTAGTATGCACCCCATATCTCTGAGTGAAGTGGATAGCAATGCATCTGAAGGTCAAGTTTATTGGCCTGAAAAGTTCAGGACATGGACTGCACCATTTCGTTTGCCAATATCACCCTGGAAACTAGCACAGAACATACACAGAGTAAGGGGGCTCGGAATGTCTGTTAAACAGGAGAACAAATGTAGAGGTCTGCAGTGATGGTCAAGAAAGTTGACCACCAACTTGGAAGTTGACCAAATTGGTGGCTTATGATTTGTGAAAAGAGAGAATGTACAGATGAGGGGTCAGAAGCATTGCCTCTGGAGCTGGGCTGCCTAGACTTGAATCCTGAACGCATCATGTCCATGCTAGGTGACTTTGGGCAAATTATTTAACCTCAGTGTTTCAGTTTCTTTATCTATACAATGAGGAAAGTTAAGATACCTATATCATAGGTTGGTGAGAAAGATTAGATACATGTAAAGTACTAAGATGCTAAAGCTGAAACTCCAATACTTTGGCCACCTAATGCAAAGAATTGACTCATTGGAAAAGACCCTGATGCTGGGAGGGATTGGGGGCAGGAGGAGAAGGGGACAACAGAGGATGAGATGGCTGGATGGCATCACTGACTTGATGGATATGGGTTTGGGTAAACTCCGGGAGTTGGTGATGGACAGGGAGGCCTGGTGTGCTGCGATTCATGGGGTTGCAAAGAGTCGGACACGACTGAGCAACTGAACTGAACTGAACTGAAAGTACTAAGAAAGTGAGAAAAGAGTAGATATGTGTGAAGTACTTAGAAAATGACTAGAATATAGTAAGGGTAAGGGGTGATGTGATGATGATGGTAATGAGGAGGAAGATAATGATAATGAGGATGATGATGATCATGAACATGATTTAAAAAAGAAACTGAGCCTCGTACTGAATGAGCCAAAGCACAAGAGTGGAAAGGAATGTAAATACCAGCTTAGTGGTGGGCATACAGTAGGGAAGCAGCAACAAGTAAGATATAAAAAGGAGGAGAATCAGAGTAGAGACTTCCCCACATGCATTTATGGTATAAACTCCTGAAAATCCTATGATGGAGTGCTCATGTGGTGTTTTTAAAAGATGCAGAAATAAATCATGTTGCTTTTAATAATGAAAATGTGAAAATATCAACAGGAAGTGGCTTAAGAAGTTTGTCATATTTATACTATGGAATCCCATGCAGTAGATGAAAAAAATGAAGTCAATCTCTATGTAAGAATTCCTAAAGACCTCCAAATCATACTGCTGAGTTTAAAATAATAACAAATTGAGATACTTCTGATACACATTCAATATATTTTCAATGAGTACATACATTGGCAAATACAAAGAACGGTGTCTGGAAATTCACCTGCCAAACTGTACACACATGAGTAGTCTGGAGAGAGGAACACAATGTGGGGGATGAGGGTGTCAAAGGGAGTTCACACACATCCTCCATATGCCTTTTGATGAGAGAATGCACTCGTGTATTCAGTTCAGTTCAGTCACTCAGTGGTGTCCAACTCTTTGCGACGCCAGGGACTGCAGCACGCCAGGTTTCCCTGTCCATCACCAACTCCCACAGCCTGCTCAGACTCATGTCCATAAAGTCAGTGATGCCATCCAGCCATCTCATCCTCTGTAGTCCCCTTCTCCTCCTGCCTTCAATCTTTCTCAGCATCAGAGTATTTTCCAGTGAGCCAAAGTATTGGAGTTTCAGCATCAGTCCTTCCAACGAATATTCAGGTATGATTTCCTTTACGACTGACTGGTTTGATCTCCTTGCAGTCCAAGGAACTCTCAAGAGTCTTCTCCAACATGACAGTTCAAGCATCAGTTCTTCAGTGCTTAACCTTCTTTATGTTCCAACTCTCATATCCATACATGACTCCTGGAAAAACCACAGCTTTGACTAGACGGACCTTTTTGGTAATGTCTCTGCTTTTTGATATGCTGTCTAGGTTTGTCATAGTTTTTCTTCCAAGGAGCAAGTGTTTTTTTTAATTTCATGACTGCAGTCAACATCTGCAGTGATTTTGAAGCCCAAGAAAACAAAGTTTGTCACTGTTTCCCCATCTATTTGCCAAGAAGTGATGGGATTGGATGCCATGATCTTAGGCTTTTAAATGTTGAGTATTATGTACATTTATAAAAAGTAAGAATTTGTTGTGGGGAGGGCGGTGATGCAGTTCTCCTCTGGTGGTCCAGTGGTTAATAATCCACCTTCCAATGCAGGCAACACGGGTTTGACTTGATCCCTGGTCAGGGAACTAAATCCCACATGAAAGCGAAAATGTTAATAACTCAGTTGTTTTCAGTTCTTTGTGACCCCATGGACCATAGCCCACCAGGCTCCTCTGTTCTTGGGATTTTTCAGGCAAGAATACTGGAGTGGGTTGCCATTCCCTTCTCCGGGGGATCTTCCAGACCCAGGGATAGAACCTGGGTCTCCTGCATGCAGACAGATTCTTTATCATATAAGCCAACAGAGGCAACTAAGCCATTTCTCTGCAGCCAGAGAGAAGCCCCAGCATACCAAAAGTAGACAAAGCCCATGAACCACAATGAAGAGCATGAGTGCCACAGTAAAGATCTAGCACAGCCATAAAAAAAAATTCAAAGTAATAATTTTAAAATAAACTTGTTGGCATGGAGGAGAGAATAGAAGCTGGAGGCATGACTGCAGGGCATTGCAGTGGTCTGGTTTGAGGGGTTGGTAGAAATGTCAGTAAAAAGGAATAATAAGGAAAATTACATGAATCAACAGATGAGTGGAGAGCCAGAGAAAAGGTGAAGGATTTCTCAGAGAGAGAAGACTTGGAGCAGAAGAGAGCAAGAGACAGGGATTTAGTTCAGTTTTACACTTGCACATGGTGACTCCGAAGCTCTGAGAACAGCTAGCATCCAAAATTCTACTGCTTTCATGAGGACTGCTTTCTTTAGCATAATAATGACCTGATTAAATCAATTAATTTGGCCAATTAATTAATCACTTGGCCCACAGCTATTGTAACAGCTTTGTATAACAACCACAGAAAACCTCCCAAACAGTTGATTGGATATTTAGCTATAGCTTTAATCTTGCTTAATAAGAAATAGCTCCATTGACATCAGAGTGTACTATTACTTTATAAGAGGATTGAATCCCACGCACTCAGTGGTTTCCACTGATCTGGAGAAGTTATTTTTATGCCACTGAGAGGGCAGTCTGAGCCCTCGGCCACTTGAATTAAAGCATTTCTGATCAGTACAGAGCTAAAATGTGTATGTCACTTCCATCACAGCAAATAGTACTTACAATGTCTTGACTTCTCAAGGCCTATGTATAGGTAGGCCTTGATGATAGCTTTTCTTTTCCTTCTGACAGCAGACTCTAGGAAATACAGTTAGCGAATCGAGTTTAATGTTAATCCTGATGGAAGTTGTCTATTGGCAATATCAAATATGGTTCCCTTGTGCTTCCGTTAATACATGCCATGAGAGAATTCACCTATTGAAGCACAGTTCTTAATCAAGAGCAAATGAAGGTATGGTGGTTTGAGGTAATTCTGAAATAGTATGCAAAATTCCCTGAAATTTTGCCTTGTTGACCTCTCTTGGTGAGGGCTTTCCAGGTGCTGCTAGTGGTAAACAACCTGCCTGCCAGTGCAGGAGACTTAAGAACCATGAGTTTGATCCCTGGGTCAGGAAGATCCCCTGGAGGAGGGCATGGCAGCCAACTCCAGTATTCTTGCCTTGAGAATCCCATGGACAGAGGAGCCTGGGGGGCTGTGGTCCATAGGGTCACACAGAGTCAGACCTGACTACAACTTAACACACGTGCACACAACCTCTTGGTGAAAAAGAGCCCATGGTTTAAATAGGTTCTTAAAAATGCTAAAAAAAAAAAAAAAAAAGTATTCCCTTTATAAATTATGTCATCCTAGCTAATTGAATCATTGTAATTAGACAGGGGATTGCTCATTCAGATAATATTAAATTGAACTTCATACCAAGTCAATCCTTTAAGGGAAATATGACTTGAACCATTAACTTAAAAAAATCATAGGCAGTAATGGGCCCAACATTTCTCACAAACAATACCTAAGAAGGAAAGTTAACAGAAACATTCTCAGGAAGGGAAATTTCAAGGGAGAAAAGGCTTCATCTAGTTGAGAAAATACTAGGATGCTTTTGGTAGCAGAAAGCACTTAAACTGTCCCTTATGGAAGAGACAGGGATTTGTAGGAAAAAGATGAGAGAGCAGGTTCTAAGCTAAAATAAGTATTGACCAAAGTCATAGGTGCAGGACAATGCAAGGTGTCTTCAAAAGCTAAAACTTTCTGGGAAAAAGTAGGAGATGAGCAAGAAATGTAGCCTTGGGCCTGACGAAGAAGGCTGGATTCTATTCATAGGAAACATATGAAATGGAGAGCTATTTGATGTTTCTGATCAATGGAAGAAACTGAAAAAGTAGATTCATCTAGAGTGAAAGTAGAAGTTTGGAGGAAAGAGGGCCATTATCTGTAGAAGCCCTGAGGATTAGCTTCTGAGAGGATTAGCCCCAGAGGCGGCTGGAACCCTCGGGTTACAAAGTATTAATAGTTTATAGTTACCAAGGGCAGCTACTCTGAGGTCAAAATTTCTGTCCAAAATGATTGCTTTTCTCAAATGCTTAATTACAAAAACACACACGCCATTAGCACCTGCTGTTAAGTCCTAAGATGATGAGTCTGAACTAATGCTTTTCCTAGTAACCTGGCCTTCGTGTGAGGGAAATAATCTCAGTCCGTAAAGATAGTCAGCAAATGCCAGAGGGCAGGAATGAATTCCCTGCTAAACTCTCTTCCTTTGGTTATAGTCTTAACTCCCTGATCCCTCATCAGTGTGGGACATGAATGTTGCCTCTAGTAGGTGTTAAGCCCACCTGCCCTGTCTGACTTTCCCACCCACTCGGTTGAAGGATTAATTGCATCACATACTCAGGTAGCTCAATAAATGGCCAGGAGTTCAGAGGTCATTTTGAATAAAAACTTTTATTTCCTTGAGAAACCACGACAAGTTTCTCCATCACACATCCAACAAAACACAGGTTTCTGAGATCATTATGTTGCATACAATCATTATAACAACTTCAACAGGAATAAAAGAACCACAAGATGCGAATGTGACAGTGTGCAGAGATTTACACCACCTGCAGTAGATATGCACGGTCCTCTGTGATTACAACTGTGGGTTGCTGTTGTTGCTTAGCCACTAAGTCATGTCTGACTCTTTCATGACCCCATGGACTGTAGCCTGCCAGATCCCTCTCTCCATGGGATTCTCCAGGCAAGAATATTGGAGTGGGTTGCCATTTCGTTTTCAGGGACTGAACCTGAATTGGCAGGTGGATTCTTTACCACTGAACCCCCAGGAAGCCCACAACTATGGGTAGAAAATGATAACCTTCTTTCATTTAAATCCCCAGTAATTGGAATCATTACATTTTGCCTTTGGCAAATACGAGAGAAAAATGCCCACCCACAAGGACCAGAAGAGAAGAAATGGGCCAAGCATTAAGATCTCATCCTGAGAGTATCAATTAACAGCTAAGCAGGAGTTACCTAATCTTTGAGCAGAAATCTCATTTTGGACCCAGTTTGACAGACACTGATTTTGTAAAGATCTGATATAACCTGAGACTTCCACATAATAATATTTCCTCCTGGAAAAAATATTACTTTGCAACAAGGTGCTCCAGAGTCCAAGCGTCATTTCTAAAATTGTCTTGTTCCTCTGTAGTGACCAAGCATTTTCATTGTCTGAAGCTTCTTTGTTTAAATTTCATTTTGTTTGATAATCATACCAGGCCAAAAATCCCTCATTATTTAAGAATCATGGTCAGTGAGACAAGTAAGGACATAGTTAACTAGATAGATTATATATATAATAGATAGATGGATAAAGAACTTTTCACCGATGTCATAAACATGATAAAAGAAAGTTTTTGCTCATCTAAATAATGACCCCTTCCAAAGATTTGCATGCCCTAATCCTCAGAACCTGTGAATGTATTAAAGGTAACATGTGGCAAGAGTGACTTTGCAGATGTGATTAGCCTGAGAGAGATTACCTGGCTGAACCCAATGTAACTACAAAGGATCTTATAAGAGGGAGGCAAGAGGTCAGAGACCAAGAAGGAGATGTGATGATGAAATTGTGGAGGTTGGAGCAATGCACTTAGAAGAAGGCAGAAGGGGCCACAAGTCAAGGAATGCAGGAGACCTCTATAAGTTAGAAAAGGCAAGGAAATGGATTCTCCTCTAAAAACCTCCAAGAAGAATGTAGCCCTGCCAACACCTTGGCTTTAGGACTTCTGACCTCCAGAACTACAAGATGATACATTTATGTTGTTTTGAGCCAATGCTGCTGCTGCTGTTTACTCGCTCAGTCGTGTCCAACTCTTTGTGACCCCATGGACTGTAGCCCGCCAGGATCCTCTGTCCATAGGATTCTCCCAGGCAAGAATACTGGAGTGGGTTGCCATTCCCTACTCCAGGGGATCTTTCTGACCCAGAGACTGAACCCACATCTCCTGCCTTAGTAGATGGGTTCTTTACCACTGAGCCACCTGAGAAGGCAATAGTTTGTGATAATATGTTATAGCAGCAATAGGAAATACATGGTGATAACTGGAATTACTCAAGACTCTCAATTTCTGCCAAAGGAAACAGTAAAAGTTGAAAATGGCCCCCCACTTCTCTGGCTCAGGTCCCCAGAAGCATCTGGAAGATCTGAGCTGCAGACAGTGATGACCCCATTCTTCTGTCCAGAGCAACCCCTGGCATTTAACAACCATGGCATCAAGGTCTGAAGGACTTTTTCAACCAGCTTCTATATCCTCATATTTCATATTTTATTCCATTATGATCAGAAGACTGAAAACCTGGCCTGGACCAGAGGGTAAGAAAGCAGAGAGGGGAGTGATTTGCACAAGATGACTCAAGCCTGCAGTTGTATGGATAGAAGATCTGACAGAGCAAGACATCGTGGGGAGAGAGGAATGCTGTTTTCAGCTGGGTCCCCTGAGAGTACTGACAGTGAGCAGGGCCTCCCTGCAGGCCATTTCTTTGGGAACTGATTATAGGGACTTGCAGTTAGTCCAGGAAAGAGGAACAGGGGGAAGGGAGAGCGATGCAAAGATGTACTATGGGGTGACCTCTGCTGAGGGTGCTCAGTCTGCAGAGGCTGATGAAATGCATCTGAATCTCTCTGCCTGGGGGTATTCAACTGCTCAGCCCCATTGTTCAAAGTGGTCCCATAGGCATTAAACACACACACACACACATACACAAATACCTACACAACTTTTGTGTCCAAGCTAAAGGCCAATCAGTTCCTATAGACCATCATGGTGTGATAGGAGCCAGAAATACACACTCAGGGTCCAGGGTGGGGATTGACCAGTTGAAGACTGTTGACATCTGCTCTCAACTAGTGGCTGCAGAAGCATCTGGAGTAACAGGTGGGGCTCATGGGGTTTGCAGTATCCCAGGTGGCGCTAGTGGTAAAGAACCCACCTGTCAGGCAGGAGACATAAGAGGCACAGGTTTGATCCCTGAGTCCAGAAGATCCCCTAGAGGAGAGCAAGGCAACACACTCTAGTGTTCTTGCCTGAAGAATCCTATGGACAAAGGAGCCTGGCAGGCTACAGTCCATGGGGTCACAAAGAGCTGGACACTACTGAAGCGACTTAGCATGCACACACGCACACTCAAGAGGGACCCAATGCAATGACAAAACCCAAATGATGAAATGAAAAGGAAGACCCATTTGGAAGTAAAAAGGATGCGGAGGAGGAGGAAAAGAAAGAGATAAGGAGGAGGAGCAAGGCAGCCCACATCACGTGGTCACTACCATGTGTTATCAAAGGTGACCAAGCTCCTCTTCAACACTTTCCAGTTCTCCAGTGCCTGGCACAAGGCTGGAAGTCATACAGCAGGTCCTTTGCAAAAGTTTGTGAGATTGAATTATTTCCCTCTGCCGTCTCCCCTGTCATAGTTTCCAAGGGCTGCCATAATAAATTACCTCACACTCAGTGGCTGAAAAAAAACAAATTTATTGCCTCACAGTTCTGGAGGCCAGAAGTCTGAAATCAATTTCATGGAGCCAGAATTAAGGTGTTGGCAGGGCCATGCTCTCTCTGGAGGCCCTTGGTGAGAGTCCTTCTTTATTTCTCGCACTTTCTGGTAGCTCCTGGCCTCCCTTGGTTAGTGGTAGCGTGACTACAATCTCTGCCCCATCTTCATGTGGACTTCCTGTGTGTCTGTATGTCTTTCTGTGTCCTCTCCTCTTCATAAAAGGAAACAAGTCACTAGAGTTAGGTTGACCTTACATCCATGACTTCATCTCAAGGCTTTTAACAAATTGCATCTTTCACATGCCCTATTTCCAAATAAAATCACATTCTTTGGTTCCAGGTGGACAAGAATTTTGGGGACATGCTACTCAGCCCACTAAACTGCCTTAATCTCCATCACAACAGGAATCTGGGGCCAGTTTTAGGTCTCCAAGTGAAAGCTGGGATAGAGGAAACCAGGGATGATCCAGGAAGAATCTAAAATAGGTGGAGGTAGAAGGGAAACAGGCAAAAGAGGGCTTCAAGAAGCATGGAAGAGAAAGAAAATTTTTAAATGGCCCTGAAGGACTTCCCTGGTGGTCCAGTGGTTAAGACACTGTTCTTCCAATGCAGAAGATGGGGTTCAATCCCTGGTCAGGAAACTAAGATTCCACATGCCACACGGTGTGTCCTCACCCCACAAAATGACCTTGAACTCTAAGCCTGGGTGAACAAGAAAGTGGGGAGGGAACATGTGTATGTCACTGGACAGTCATGCACTGTCAAGATGTATCTTCCAAGCTGTCTGGTTCTACAGGAGCTACTTCCCAACTTTGTAAGTTGTAGATAACTGAGAGCAGTAAAAACAGTTTTTGTATAGACATGCAAGTAAGTTATGTCCAGTAGAGAGATAACCCCCACTCCCTCATCTCCATGTAAAGGCAGCTTTGTATTCATTTGCAAATCCATTTTAACTTTCCTTTACTCCCCATTAATTTGTGCTTTGAACCATTTGCTGGCTGTTGTCCTCATATGAGTTAAATAAAATCTTTAACATGTGTGTTTCAGTTTGCTAAGCTGCCATAACAAATTGCCATAAACTGAGTGGCTTAAGACAACAGAAATTTATTCATTCACAGTTCTGGAGGAGAGACGCCTGAAATCAAGATGTCAGCAGGGCCATTTTCTCTCTGACAGTTCTAGGGGGAGATCCTCCCCTGCTTCTCTTTAGTTTCTTGTAGTTTCTTCTTCAGCTTCTTACAGTTTCTGGCACTCCTTGTTTTGCAGATACATCACTCTAATTCTCTGTCTTTGTCTACACCCAGCATTCTCCCTGTGAGTCTGTCTTGAGATTTTCCCCTTACAGGGCATCAGTCACTGGATTTAGGACCTACCTTAATTTAGTATGATCTCATCTTAATTTGATTACATCTGAAACTATCTTATCCTCAGATAAGGTCACATTCACAAATGTGAATAGGGGGATACTATTCAACCTAATGTGCTTCTTCATATGACTAAGGAAATCATGATTCTATCTTTTGGAAAATTATCCCATAATAATACTGCTGCCAGTGAAAGTCAACAGGAGATAATGGACTGGGAAAGATAAAAGAGAAGGAACTGAATATGTTGAGTTGGTCTACATGTGGGGCTAGAGATCAAAGAAAGAAAGACTGGAGGAGAGAAGGATTATAAAACACAGTGGCAAAGGCTTTGTTCCATCTAATGTGCTCATTTGACATATGAGGAAACTGAGGCTCAGAGAGGGAAACCTCTCCCAAGGACACAGAACAGACAATGAGCAGAAGCAGAATGCAACCCAGACTTTTTGACTTTCAGCGCAGGATCCACCCACTGGTTGCAAAAGATTTCAAGAATTTCAGCATTTGGACAGAGACCTTTGCATCGTTTCTTTTCCTTGGACAACTTTCCACATAGCACATCTTTCACATTCCCATGTAGGCACACACACTCATACACATAAAAGCGAGAGTTCCCCATCACAGATCAAAACCTAAGTGTGAAATCTCTTATTGAATCTGAATCAAAATTCAACCATAGATAATTAGCTTACATGCCTCTCTGATTACACCATTCTGTCATCTCTTGGCTGCAAGATATCTAAACTGTAGACAACTCTATAGCTATTAGTTCATGAAACTGATTTCAAGACCATCATTTCAGTACTTGATAATGGCACAGGTACAGAGGATCTCTGAATTCTTATAATTTTTAAAAGCAGAGAAAATTGTGAAAATGGAAAACATCACAGTTCAAAACTTGAGTTTTTGAAATTATGGTACTGACACTATAAGCCTGGAAATACCATAATCAAGCATCATTTTCTTGTCTAACCCTACAGTGATATTCCAGCTCCAAGAGTTTAAAATTACCAAATCATAAAATGTAGCTTAATTCCCACTTTCTTTTACTCTGTACTATTGAATGTATTAGTCATGTAGCCATATTTCTTTACCAGCAAAAAAGAGAACTGAGAAAATTTGATCATTCATTTCACAAACTTCTTTAAAACTTTAGTACTTCAGAGAGGTAACTCTCCTCTTCTGTGGGAAAATTCAAATTTGCATCAGGGAGGAAGGGGATCAAGATGGCAGAATAGGGGAACAGTGAGCTCAACTCCCCCAGCAGCAACAAAGATACATCTCCGTGTGGAGCAATTCTCATGAAAGCAAATGAAGCTGTCAGAAAGACTCTTCTACAACCAAGGCTAGAGAGTCACATTGGAAGATGACCTCCAAGCCTGTAATATCCCCATCCTTTTCTGAGTCCCCTAGGTATATTATAGGGGTCCCAGATGAAGAAATACAGAAGGAGGACAAAAATGTATTTGATAAAATTATGGCTGAAAGAATCTTGAGCCTAAAGAAGGAAACAGATATCCAGGTACAGGAATCAGACCGTGCAAACAAGATGAACCCAAAGAGACTCATTCCAAACCATATCATAATTAAAATGACAAAAGGCAAAAAGAGAATCCTAAAGGCAGCAAGAGAAAAACAGTCACACATGCAAGGGAATCAGCTATCAGCAAACTTTTCTGGAGAAAACCTGCAAGCAAGAGGGGACTGGCATGACATATTTAAAGTGTTGAAAGAGGAAAAGCTAGGATACACTACTCAAAAAACTATCCTTCAGAATTAAAGAAAAGATTTTTTTAAATTTAAGGGGTAGAAATTATTTCAAGCATCTTCTCTGACCACAGTGGTACAAAACTAAAAATCAACCACAGAAAGATAAACGGGGGGGCGGGAATGATTACATGGAGACTAAACAATATGCTTCTAAAAACCAATGGGTCAGCAATGAAATCAAAGAGAAAATCAGAAAATACCTCGAGACAAAAGACAATGAAAACAATCTTACCCAATCTATGGGACACAGCAAAAGCAGTTCTAAGAGAGAAGTTTATAGCAGCACAGGCCTTTGGCAAGAAACAAGAAAAATTCAAATAAACAACTTAACCTACTAACTAAAAGAATCAGAAAAATAAACAAAGCCCAAAGTCAGCAGAAGAAAGAAAATAATAAAGATCAGAGAGGAAATAAATAAAATAGAGATTAAAAAAAAAAAAACATTGAAAAGATCACTAAAACCAAGAGCTGAGTTTTGAAAGGATAAACAAAATTGACAAACCTCTAGCCAGGCTCACCAAGAAGAAAAGAAAGAAGACACAAACAAACAAAATAAGAAATGAAAGAGGAGAAATAACAGCGGGTACTTTTATATTTTTAGAAATACAAAAAAATTATAAGAATATACTATGGACAGTTAAATGCTAGCAAATATATCAATATATGTTAATATGTGTGTGTGTGTGTATACAACGGAATCACTTTGCTTTGCACCTGAAACTAACACAGTATTATAAATCAACTATACTCCAATAATAAATAAATAAATATCTAGAATTTCAGACCTGGAATGAACATGAATATCATCCGGTTCAGTGGTTCTCATCTGGGGGATGTTGGCTGACTGCTGTGGGGACGACCCTACTGGTTTCTCGTTGGGCCAAGAATGCTGTTAAAACATTTTACAATACACGGATCAGAATTTTGCAAAAAGAATCATTCAACCCAAGATGTTAATATTGCCAAGTCTGAGAAACCCTGATATAGCTCAGAGGCCTGCAAACATTTTCTGCAAAGGGCCAGATAGTAAATATTTTAGGCTTTGCTATTTACAGTAAAAACAACCTTAGATAATATGTAAATAGACACGATTTTCTTCCAACATAACTTTACAAAATTACCAACTTTCTGGATTTGGTCTGCAATGGAATTCTAACTTTCTTTTCTAAAAACAATTAAATGTTTCATTCAAATGAAATATTATGTGGAATCCAAAGTGGAAAACAGACCAAATGGATGCTTCTCAGATGAGGCAAGTGTGCATTCCAGGTATTAATAGCTCTCAAAGAAACTCCAGAAGCACTTTGGCCATCCCTACCACAGGCAGCTTGAAACACTCTCATCTTACCCAGATGCCCTTCCCAGAATGAGCTAGTCATCCTTTCCTCATTACCCTTCAGTGGTGCCTCACTGTTCCTGGGATGAAGTTCACTTCCCAGCAGACACGACCTCACATAGCAGGGTAGCCCAATGGCTCTACACTCTGATTTAGAGGCTTCCAGGTTAACTACAGCTCTTACTGGCTGTGTGACTGTGAGAAAGTTACTGCAACTCTCTGAGACTCAGTTTCCTTATTTACACAGAAAGAATTATCAGCAAAGCCTACCCCACATGATTGTTTTGAGGAATAAATGAAATAATACAAACATAGCCCTTCCCCAATCCTAGCACATAATAGCAGTCGATTAACTGACATCATTATTACATGAATTTATTACTTTTAAAATATCTCTTGTGTGGGGTCTTAGTTACAGCATGCAGGATCGTTAGCTGCAGCATGTGGGATCTAGCTCCCTGATTAGGGATCAAACCCTGGACCCCTGCCCTGGGAGTGTGTAGTCTTACCTGGACCCCTGCCCTGGGAGTGTGTAATCTTAGTCACTGGACCACCAGGGAAGCCCGTGAATTTATTGTTTTCACTGGGCACTTGTATCTCTACAATCAACTTGAATGCCAAAGGAAATGGTGGGATGCTGAGTTTATACACATGGGAGGTTTGTGAATAGAAAATTGTCCTAAGGAAGACCTCTCTTGGGTTTCTACTTAGTTATTTTCGGTCCTTATTCTGCACAAATACCAACCGTGGGAGAAGATCAGCTCAAGCTGCTTGTGTCAAAGCCTTCTGGACGCTTGTGTCAAAGCCTTCTGGACTCCACAGGGATAACAGCATTGACACGTTTATCAGTGTTGCTGTCTGGAATGAAGATTCCCTGTCCCTCAGCCCGTGGGAAGCAGAGATGGATGCAAAGTGCATCCACTGTAGTTGCTTCCATTGTGGAGAAAAAGAGCAGCAACAGTTCGTGGTTGACACTGTTAGTTGTTTCCCTAATAGCTATGCCCCCTTCTTTGTTGCTAACAGAAATGTCAACACTCAAGGGCCAAGTGCTCTTCACCAGCCCAGAGGCTAAATCTTTATCAGCTCAAGCCACTCATGACAATTTCACTCTCCTGTGACTCCCTGAGAGGTGAGCCCAGGGTTCTGCTCTGGTCAAAAGAGGTAGAGAACAATGTCTACAAGACCACTCTCACTTCTGACATCACCTACAAGTTTGTTGGTCTCCAAGATCATGTGCAGGTATAATACAATAATTGCCTAGGACTCATAGAACTCGAACTTTCCTGGTGGTTCAGATGGTAAAGAATCTGCCAGCAATGCAGGAGACTTGAGTTCGATCCCTGCATTGGGAAGGTTCTCTGGAGAAGGGAATGGCTACCCACTTCAGTATTCTTACCTTGAAAATTTCATGGACAGAGGAGCCTGGCAGGCTACGGTCTATGGGGCAGCAAAGAGTTGGACACAACTGAGCAACTAACACTTTCTCTCTCCCAGAACTCAGCAAAGTCTTCATACTGATAGGGACAGAGTAAAGGACAGACAAAATAGGTGATTAAAAGTTAACAGAAAAAAATATGGGAGACCCCTGTAAGTTAATGATTACTCACAAAGGCAGGTTTGCTTAACCACAAAAACCAAGCAGGTTTGCTTAGCAACAAAACCAGACAACAGGAGCACAAGACACGCCCCTCAAAATAAAACAATGGTGGCATGAGACTCACAACATGCCCAGGGAGCTTAACAAGTTAGTAATCCCTGGAATATGCTCTCTGCATGCGTGTGCACGCATGCACGTGCACACACACATACACCATAATTTGTAGACCTAGCTTGACCATGTAGGAACTGAAAAACTCCCCTGCCCAACTGGGAGGGGGAACTAATGATGGGAGCATGACATATACTCAAGAAAGACAAAGAAGGTCTTCTCCACCCCACTTTTCCTTTGATTATAAACCTGTAGCACAATAAGTTCTTAGGGTTTGGCACCCTCTCAACCACAAGTGTAAGTCTCATAAGGGTCCTATTCTAATAAACCACTTTTCTATCACTTCACCTCTTACTGAATTCTTTCTGTAAAGAAACATAAAGAACTAGAGCTCTTTGGGGCCCCCTGAAATGCCACCTAACAGTTTCAATAGCAACTATTAAGGGCTTTTTTTTTTTTTAATAGCAAAAGAACATATTAAAATCGGCCAAGTTTCATGAGCAACATTTAAGAGATACCTAGCGTGGAGATTATGGTTGTTCTCTCCAGTGGAGTCATGCAGATAGCACTTACTTCTCAAGCAGCATTGTATGATGATGCATGCTATGTTGCCAGGAATATTATCCAAACCTTGGTATCCAGAGTTTTTATTGGGGCTCAGTCACAAAGATGCAACTGACCACTCCCATGGCTGACCTTAATCTCAGCCCTTGCAGAGATCAAGAGATGTGCTATGCAACGCCTCCCACCTTAAGTCACCTTGTCAACAGACACTATCTGGCCTGGCCCAAAGCCCCCAGGTAAAAAGATATTCTTATCATGTAGGGCTCCCTAAGGGCTTAGAGGTTACCTCCCAGGAGCTGAGGCCAAAGCACAAATCTTGGGGCAATTTTAATCCTTCACTGCACAGGCTCATAGAGGAAGGCTTGTGGAATTTTTATCTCCTATCTTTGAAAGAGTTAAAGATAGGGATTCTTCCTCCACATTTAATTGTTCTTATGTGCAGCTGTAAGGTCTGGAACTGCAGCAATCATCTTGTAACCATGAGGTGACTCAGTTGGGGATAAAAGTCACAAGTGTAGGGTGGCTGAGGAGAAAGGTGGGAAAGCTAATGTTCTTCCTAATGTGTGTTTCTTTTTTTAAGGGGATGTTTTATTTTATTTTAATTGACCTTGTTCATATGTCAGAATCATGTCTATTTATTTACTTTTAAATTTTAATTTTGGCCATGCCACATAGCATGTAAGATCTTAGTTCCCCAGCCAGGAATTAAACGCACACTCCCTGTGTTAGATGTGCAAAATCTTAACTACTGGACCGCCAGGGAAGTCCCCTTGCTCATGTCTTGAGACAAACTTTTCTTTATATGAGATCATGCACATGTTTAACATTTAAGCTATTTTAAGTTAGACTTTCTTGTCATAACTGAAGGCATCCTAATTCATACACGTGGTCATTAGGGTATTATAGTCTGGCTTAGAGCAAGTCAACTTGAGGCAAAAACAACGGGATTTTCTGAGGCAACCTGTAAATAGACTCTAAGGCATACCTGGATAATAGCAATAGTGCCACCAGTTAATTTCACTGGAGTGTGTCTATAGCTGCATTTTCAGTGTGGGTGGAGCAGAAAAGTCCCAAGTTAGGAGTACGGAGATACAGTTTTGATGTTTGATCCTGTCAATACTTTATTGTGGGAACTTGAGGAGGTCACTCAACTACTCTGAGCTTCCAATTCTTCATCTGAAATAGAAACCAAATAAAAATTCACCCAATTTCTAGTGCTTTGGAGAAATTCCATGAAAAATCTTAGCTGGGACTGTGTTTCAACACAGTTAAAATGGTTTAAGGAAAAGAGAGAAAGGAAATTCATTTTGAGAAGGAGATAGCACCACACGCACAGAAGAAGTGCTGAGCTAGATGGTTACGTAGGCTGCTGGTGGGGGGAAGGCAGATACGCAGGTTGCTTAGCTCAGTCTTCAGGGGAGGAATATCTCCCAACTCAAATCTTAGAGAATGGGACTTAACCAGGCAATGAGCAGAGGAAAGAGTGTTCTGGCCTAAAGGAACAGCATGCAGGTGGGGGAACCACGTAAAGCACAGCCATAAATGTTGGTGCATGTGTGTGTGCATGCAAGTGTGCACACACACGTGTGTATGTTTATGATAGAGTGTGGGCCACTAGATAAACACTTCAATGTTACCAATGAGTAAGTCAGGTGGGAGATGGGGCTAGACAGGTCATCAGAGACCACCTCATGTAAGGCAGATTCCATGACAAGCTAAGAGCTGTGTAGCTTCCTTTTACACTGGGCAGGAAGTGAGGAAAATCGCCCTCAAGCAGACTTTAAACCCATCGGGTACTTAAATGAAAAATGGCTGTCACTCATTCTTTCCCTAGGCTTACAACCCACACAATTTCCTTTGCTTTTAGTCTACTTTTCTTTTCCTGTATCCGCCATTCACCAGGTGAATGCCTTTTTATATATTTTATTGGATTTTCCTTTCAAGTTACACAATGCATGCTTGTGACAACAAGTCAAAATCAGAGTTGTACAAAGAAAAGGGCAACTGTTTCTCTCTTGTCATTCAATTCTTGTCAACCTTCCACCAAAGAAACAGGATAACACACATATTTGGTGTATAATCTTTAACATCTACATTCATCCAACTATATGTAAACATAGTTACATACATAAAGTTATTTTGAAAATAACTAGATCACACTATTCCCACTATAGTATACAACTTGCTCATGTTAAGGCATAGAGACATAATTAATTTCCCAAAATACTGAATAATATTCTGTAAAATGGAAACTCCAGTCCATCAATTCAACCATCTCTATCAGTAGATGATATGGAATTTGCTTTCTGTTAAACCATTGGTAATAATCCTTTAATAAACATGCTAACACAGAGATCTTCAGGTACTAATATGCTTCTTTCTATAAGATTCCTCAAAGTTGGATTTGTGACTGAGGGGTATTAATGTAATTAATTTTACAATTAATTATATATTTAATTAGGCATGCTAAGTCACTTCAGTCACGTCTGACTCTTTGCAACTCCATGGACTGTAGCCTGCCAGGCTCCTCTGTCGAAGGGATTCTTCAGGCAAGAATACTGGAGTGGGTATTGCCATGCAGGGAATCTTCCTGACCCAGGGATCGTACCTGCATCTCTAACTTCTGCACTGGCATGTGGGTTTTTACCACTAGTGCCCCCTGGGAAGCCCATATTTAATTATATAATTAAGATAATTATTGCTGTTGTTTAGTCACTACATTGTATCCAGTTCTTTTGCAACCCCATGGTGTGTAGTCTGCCAGGTTCTTCTGTCCATGGGACTTCCCAGACAAGAATACTGAAGTGGCTTGCCATTTCCTTCTCCAGGGGATCTTCCCGACCCAGGGATCAAACCCGTGTCTCCTGTGTTGGTAGGTGGATTCTTTACCACTGAGCTACCAGGGAAGTCCAATTAATATAAATATAATAAATTTTTACAGACACTGCCAGATTAATTTCCTAAAAGATTATAGCATTATATTTGTACTGCAAATTTTTAAAGTGAAGTGTCAACTAGAAGACGCCATTTTTCATCAATCAGATTGGCAAGCAATGGCCAGGGTAAGGGGATAAGGGTTAGTGCCTTCCAAGATCCCTTGAGGATCTTGGAAAAAATGGTGAGCTACTTAAATGGTGGCATATCCTTAGGTATTCCTTGCAGTCTGATACTTAAGAACTGTACTAGAGAACCTAGCTTGAACTTGCTACTCAAGAAGGTCATGTCTTATGCCTGACGAATCACAGAGAAAGTGGTTCTGAATCCATTTTATCCATTCCCTATTCCCTGCCCTTCTCTTGTTTCTTGAATAAGCCATAAACCCTCCCATCTCCCGAATTTTTGCTTAAGCTGTCTCCTTTTTCCAGGTTTCCATTCTTCTCCCAACTTATATGCCCATGTCAAATCCTTACTCTTAGTTCAAGATGAATCTCAGCTTCCACATTTTCAAGGAGCCTCCAAATGTCTACAGTGAAATGAATTTCCTTCTCTACCATTTGCTTGAACAAGATCAACTATTCATCCCATCATTTATGATGGGCCAGGCATCACTATGTACTTTGTATGCATTATCTTATCGACCCCCAGTAATTTTATTAGGTAGTTTATGGTATTATACATATTTTGAAGGTAAGGAAACTCAGACTCAGAATGGTTACCAGACCAAGGACACACAGCCAATAAGTGTTGGAACAGGGTATTATGCACAACTCTGACTTCAAAGTTCAGACTCATCACTTCACACCAGTCAGAATGGCCATCATCAAAAAATCTACAGATAGTAAATGCTGGAGAGGATATGGAGGAAAGGGAAGCCTCCTACACTGTTGATGGAAATGTAAACTGATACAGCCATTATGGAGATTTCTTTAGAAACTAGGAAGAAATCTACCATGTGACCCAGCAATCCTACTACTGGGCATAACCCTACTAAAGGGCTTCCCAACTGGTGCAGTTGGTAAAGAATCTTGTCAGTGCAGGAGACGCAAGAGATGTGGGATTGACCCCTGAGGTCAGGAAGACCTCCTGGAGTAGGGGAAGTGACAACTCACTCCCATATTCTTGCCTAGAAAATTCCATGCACAGAGGTGCCTGGCAGGCTATAGTCTATGGGGTCGCGAAGAGTCAGACATAACTGAGCATACACACACACACACACACACACACACACACACACACACACGACTCAGCAATCTTACTACTGGGCACATACCCTGAGAAAGCCACACTTCTAAAAGACATAGATATGATGTTACTGCAGCACTATTTATAATAGCCAGGACAAGAAAGAAACCTAGATGTCCATCTACAGACGAATGGATAAAGAAGATGTGGAAGAAATACTCAATGGAATATTACTCAGCCATAAAAAAGAATGCATGTGAGTCAGTTCTAATGAGGTGGATGAACCTAGAGCCTGTTATACAGAGTGAAGTAAGTCAGAAAGAGAAAAAAATACCGTATATAAATGTGTATATATGGAATCTAGAAAAATGGTATTGATGAACATATTTGCCTGGAAGGAATAGCGATGCAGATGTAGAGAATGGACTTGTGGACACAATCAGGGAAGGAGAGGGTGGGACAAATGGAGAAAGTAGCGCTGACATATATACACTACCACGTGTAAAATAGATGGCTGGTTGGAAGCTGCTGTATAACGCAGGGACTCCAGCCTGGCAGTCTGATGACCTAGAGGGGTGGGATGAGGGGAGGCAGGTGATGTATGTATAATTATGACTGACTTGCATTGTTGTATGGCAGAAACCAACACAATATTGTAAAGCAATTTTCCTCCAATTAAAAAAATTTTTTTTAAGTTCAGACTTCTGTCATCATCCAATGCCACATAATAAAAGAATTTCACTGAGTAAGGTTTGACTTCCATAGCAGACTGCCCGGGTCATTGCTTTGTAAACACTGCCTGCTATAGATGAATTGGTTTTCTACATCTTCTAAGGGATCTTGCTTCACCAATGAATCTTATGAATGGAGCAGAGTTGTCAAAGCCCTACAGTAAATGGCATGCAGTGTGATGTTACCAGAATTCAAGCTTTCTGTTGCTAATTTTTCACTAGGTTGCAAGCTTTAATTTAACTGTCAGACCTTGGGTCTTTTGCCAGCGCTAATGGAGGACTGTGGCAGTGATGGTAATTATTTCCAGACTCTGGTACCTCCTTCATTTACCTTCTGGTCGCAAATACTCAGCAGCTTCAAGCTAATTTCCTTTCTTATTTTCCTCATTAGTTTGCAAACTCCTACTGTCAATGAAAACAAGCAACCTATCTGATAAAAATGTCAACAAGGAGTGTTCAAAATATTAAAATTGTCAAATAAAAATTGTGTTTTTACAAGGCAGTCTAACCATGTCATGCATGCGGAAATCACTTTCTGAAGACAGATTATATAGGTCAAAAGTTGGCGGGATGTTTTTTTAACCCACAAAAACAAACCCACTGTGACAGTCTTCTGGATAATGTTTTGATGTCTTGAAAATCAACTTCCAAACTACTCTGGACAAATCTGATTAAAATGCTAGTGTCAAATGTCCTTGCTACCAATAAAAACCACAGGTTTTCTACGCACAGTGAAATTAATAGGAGAATTACCCAAAAGAAGATACAAGAATTTGACTTTATTTATATTTCTTTCTTCCCACCATTTAACAATGCGGACAGAAGATGGAGCCTGTCAACTAATGCTTGTTATCAGGAGTGCTATTCATTCACAAATCTCAGAGGCTGAACACCCTGATTCAGATTGCTAGGTAGCAACTCAAGTTGTGCACGGGAAGAAAAGCACCAAAGATAATTGAAAGGCAGAGAAGAGAGGTGATTGACCTCGGGTGGAACTGAGCTGCACAAACAGACAAAGACTGAACCGCAAATGGGTAATTTTAAAAGGGATTTTGAGGAGGAAAAGTCCTCCCAAATGAAAGACTTTCCAAATAGACACTGGCGTGTTTGCAATGCTAGTTTAAAGAAAAGAAGCCATTCAGAGAGGCCTTTATCTTCCACTTAGCTCAACTCAAAAGGCTCAAACCAAGAGAACTTGGATGTGAGTCTTAGGGAAGCCAAGCCTCTTGTGATAAAGGGAAAGAAAAGTTAGCAAAAGATGATACAAGAGGAAGCAGAGTCATGTCTGGGAAAATAGCTCATGTACACACATACACATGCAAAGAGAAAACAGACACACTATGTGTATTGCTTTCGTGTGTGTATGAGAAAGACGTTGAAAAAGGAGACGAAGATTAAAAGGCAGGCATAAGTAGAGATAACAACAAAGACAGAAACAAATAGAAATTAGGATAGAAATAGCCAAACGCTGAGATCAAGACAGAGAGACACAAATCACAAATGCTAGAGAGAAGGTGGAAAAAAGGAACCCTCCTGTACTGTTGGTGGGCATATAAATTGGTGCAGCCACTGTGGAAAACGATATGGAGGTTTCTTTAAGAACTAAAAGTTGCCGTATAATCTAGCAATCCCTCTCCTGGGCATATATCCAGAGAAACTCTAATTTGAAAAGATATGCACCCCAATGTTCAAAGCAGAGTCACTATTCACAATGGCCAAGAAATGGAAGTAACAGGTTATCCATCAACAGATGAATGATTAGAGAAGATGAACTCTGTGGAATATATATACACATACACAATGGAATACTACTCAGTCATAAATAACAATGAACTTTTGCCATCTGCAGCAACATGGATAGACTTGAGAGCATTATGCTAAGTGAAATATGTCAGACGTAGAAAGAAAAATACCATACCAATTACATATGTAAGCTAAAAACTTAGATTAACTTATTTACAAAACAGACACACAGAAACAGAAAACAAACATGGTTACCAAAGGAAGAAGGGGGTGGAAGAGGGATAAATTAGGAGTTGGGATTGGCAGATACAAAAAATCATGTACAAAATAGACATACAGCAAGGTCCATACTGTATAACACAGGGAACTGTATTCAGTATCCTATAATAAACCATAATGGAAAAGAATATGAAAAAGAATATATATATGTATTAATATAACTGGCTCACTTTGCTATACACCAGAAACTAACACAACGTTGTAAATCAACTATGTACACGTGTGTGTTAGTCACTCGATCATGTCCACCTCTTTGAGACCCCATGGACTGTAGCCCGCTAGGCTCCTCTGTCCATGGAATTCTACTGGCAAGAACACTGGAGAGGGTTTCCATTCCCTTCTCCAGGTGATCTTCCGGACCCAGGGATTGAACCTGGGTCTCCTGTATTGCAGGCAGATCCTTACCTTCTCAGCCAACAGGGAAGCAACAAATACTTCAATTAAACAAAAAGAGAGACAGACAAGAGATGAAATAAGAGTGAGACAGACAGAGGCCAGAAACATAAGCATAGGAAGAAGGAAACAATGTAATTCGTGAAAGAGAATTGCGTATCTGCATAGCCAGGACATCATACTATTCTGCATATTTTCTGTTTGAGGACAGCTTAGCAGCCAGAAGTAAAGAAACCAAGAGGTCAAATGAGATCATTAAATATTTGGTGAAATGGGCAAAAGAGGTTTTCAAACTGCCCAAGAGCAACTCCTGGAAAGAAGGTCAGAATTCCTTGTCACTACAACAAGATTGAAACCCGTTTGCTTTTTTAAATTGCAAGGGTCAAAAGAGTTTGAAAACCAACCTTGGGTTGGTACTTAATTTTACTGAAAAACATATGCATGTATAATAGTAACAGCTAAGAGCTAGTAGGAGCTTACTATGAGTTAGGCATTAGTTTAAGTACCTATATGAATTAACCCATTTAATTGTCATTACAACTGAATGAGGTAGGTTCCACTATTATCATCCTCATTTTGCCCATGAGGAAACAGAGTCACAAAAGGATTAAATAACTTGCCCAAAGTTACACAGCTTGTAGCCTAAGTGAAGTGAAGCTGCTCAGTCATGTCCGACTCTTTGTGACCCCGTGGACTGTAGCCTACCAGGCTTCTCTGTCCTTGGGATTCTCTAGGCAAGAATACTAGAGTGGGTTACCATTTCCTTCTCCAGGGGATCTTCCCGACCCAGGGATCAAACCCAGGTCTCCCACATCAGAGGCAGACACTTTAACCTCTGAGCCACCAGGGAAGTCGGAGCCAAGATATAATTAAGGCAGAACAGAGGTCAGATTCTACACTCTTAATGCCTGTACCACACTGATCTTCCTTCCTAGGTTATACTGTACACTTATGTGTTTCTATATATTCCACAAAATAGAGTGCCATGAAAATTTCCAAAGAAATAAAATATGCTATGATCAAAACATATATTTTCAGGACTCCCCTGGTGGTCAAGAGATTAAGAATCCAACCGCCAATGCAGAGGAAAGTGAAAGTGAAAGTTGCTCAGTCGTGTCAGACTCTTTGTGACCCCATGAACTATATAGTCCATGGAATTCCCCCCGGCCAGAATACTGGAGTGGGTAGCCTTTCCTTTCTCCAGGGGATCTTCCCAACCCAGGTCTCCTGCATTGCTGGCAGATTCTTTACCAGTTGACCAAAAATACTGGAGGAGGTAGCCTATCCCTTCTCCAGCGAATCTTCTCAACCCAGGGAATCAAACTGGGGTATCCTGCATTGCAGGGGGATTCTTAACCAACTGAGCTATCAGGGAAACCTTGCCAATGCACAGACCCTAGGCATTCAGGGAACCCAGGGGAAATGGGTTTAATTCCTGGTCCAGGAAGATTCTACATGCTGCAGAGCAACTAAGCTCTAGCACCACAACTACTGGGCCCACGTGATGTAACTACTGAGCCTGTATGCCTGGAGTCTGTGCTCTACAACGAGAGAAGCCACCGCAGCAAGATGCCTGGACACTACCACTGAGAGCAGGCCTCACTAACTGCCATTAGAGAAAGCCCGCAGGTAGCAACAAAGACCCATCACAGCCAAAAATAATTAATTAAAAATCTTTTAGGTGAATTGCCCAGTTACTTCTGGGGTTTCCCTCATAACTCAGCTGGTAAAAAGTTTAACTGCAATGCAGGAGACCCGGATTTGATTCCTGGGTCAGGAAGATCCTCTGGAGAAGGAAATGGCAACCCACTCCAGTGTTCTTATCAGGAGAATCCGATGGACAGAGGAGCCTGGCAGGCTACCGTCCATGGGGTCTCAAGAGTCAGACACGACTTAGTGACTAAATCACCACCAAACTAGTTAAATTTTCTTTATGATAGAACTTCTCTATTACTCCATATCAATGTGCATTATACTCCAAATGTGCTTTATTTCAAAAGTCTTATTTTTTTCACAGAGTCACCTAATAACATAGAAATTGGTGAAAATTTCTATGTTATTAGAATACTGATTTAGATGCTTTATCAGATGTTTTATCAGGTCTCCTACAACTCTAAGACTCCTGAATTAACTCTATGGTTCTTTCCTCCGTGATTACAAATGAAGATAATTTTTAAAAATAAGAAAAGGATAAAAAATCATAGTAAAGTCAGAAAATATCAGCCATATTCTCTCCTCTCTCTCTCTCTCTCTCTCTCTCTCTCTCTCTCTCTCTCTCTCTTTTTTGGCTGCTTTGAGAATAAGTTGCAGCACACAGGATCTTCATTGCATCATATGGGATCTTTCCTTGTGTGCATGGACTCCAGTTGTAGTTGGGAGGTGTGGTCTCAGTATTTGTGGCATGGGGGCTTGGTTGCTCCTCAGCATGTGGGATCTTAGTTCTCACCCAGGGATCAAACCTGCATCCCCTGTACTGCAAGGTGGATTCTTAACCCCTGGACGACCCTGGGAAGTCCCAGCCATGTTCTTTCACTCACTCAACAACTATTTATTGAATAATTGCTTTGCACCAAGAACCTGTCCACCATACTGGCTAATCACACGAAGCTTGTTTTTGGGTGTGGGAAGAGTGGTACAGAAACACTTAAGAAATAAATAGCAAATGAACAAAATAATCAGGATGAGATCAGTACTATGAAAATATGATAGTCAAGGATTAAGGAGTAGAAAGGGACAAGTGTTGCTCTTTCAGACAGGCATGTTAAGAAAGGTGACACATGAGGAGGTGACATTTGGGCAGAGTTCCAGATGAAGTTAGGGAGTGAATCATGTAATTATTGGTCAGTGTCCAAGGCAAGGGGAAAAGCAGGTGGAAAGGCCCCAAGGTGGGGATGTTTGTATGATCTGCAGTGAAGCCAATATGGCTGGGGGCCTGTTACAGGGGGAAAGTGGTGAGAAAGGGGGCCAGGAGCCAAATGGTCATGTGAACAACCCTGTAGACCAGGGACCCCCAAGCTCTGGACTGTGGATTGGTACCTCCTGTCAGGTCAGCAGCAGCATTAGATCAGAAATAAAGAGTGCAATAAATGTAATGTGCTTGAATCATCTCAAACCACCCCCTTCTCCATGCTGGTCTGTGGGAAAACTGTCTTCCAGGAAACAGGTCCCTGGGGTCAAAAAGGTTGGGGGTCATTGCTGTAGACCATAGGAAGAACTTGGATCATTTGCTCTTAGTGAAGGGGCACTGAAGAAAAGAAGGCCTCACTCTACCATGCAATAAATTCTTGAGAATCAGTTGTTCCTAGAAAGAAAGTTAGATGGATCGTGTTGACCTCAAAATAGTGTCAGAGAGTAACAGAGGAATCTAATTATCAGGGATTCAGAAAAGCAAAAGCTGTAAACGAGGTAGCTTCACAGAGCTGTGACACGGTGTGGTGGGAAGGCAGGATGGCATTGAGATTCAGTGGACCTGAGTTCATACCCTATGTCGTCCATGATGTGAAATGTGAGGGCTGGTGTCTGTGTGTGTGTGTGTGTGTATGTGTGTGTGTGCATGCATGTGTGTGTGTGTGTGTGTGTGTGTGTGTGTGTGTACTATCCAAATATAGGTTTTGATAGTGGCTTTAGAAGTGTTTTCTTTTATTTAATTATAAAAATTTTCAAACACAAAGAAAGGCTCAGGTCTCCCCTGCACTCTCACTTCCCACTTGCTTCTCCACTTTAGCTCTGCCACCCTTCTCCCTCCATGGGAGCTTTGCTTACCAATATTACCAATGACTCCCATCTGTCAAGCGCAGAGCCCTCTGACTTTATTTCTCTCAGTCTCTCAGCAACACTTGTCAAGTCCTGCGTGGGCAGCTGGGCTCTGTTTGCCCCTCGAATATTGGGTTCTTCTCCTCTCTCCCCAGATCATGGCTTTACCTTCATCTGTCACTCTTCTTCTTAACTCTAAAGGGCAGAGTTACTCAGGAGTCAGTCCTGGACCCCTTTTAGTTCTTTTCTTTCCCTTCATGCTAGATTCCCAGTTGATCCAAAAGGTCTCAGAGTTTCAACAGAGCAATGTTGGGCTCAACCAAGCAAGGCTCCCTTCATAGCTCAGTTGGGGAAGAATCCACCTGCATTGTAGGAGACCCCAGTTCAATTCCTGGGTCAGGAAGATCCCCTGGAGAAGGGATAGGCTATCCACTCCAGTATTCTTGGGCTTCCCTTGTGGCTCAGCTGGTAAAGAATCTGCTGGCAATCCAGCAGACCTGGGTTCAATCCCTGGGTTGGGAAGATCCCCTGGAGAAGAGAAAGGCTACCCACTCTAGTATTCTGGCTTGGAGAATTCCATGGACTGTATAGTTCATGGGGTCGCAGAGAGTCAGACACGACTGACTGACTTTCATTTTCACTTTCCAGCAATGTGACCACTATGTCTGCCTGTATTTGGCTAGAATCTGAGAGAAAAGTGAGCCTGTGTTGCTTGAGGGAGGAGTCAGTGTGTGGTCTTGGGCAGATGTCAATGAAAAGCAGGATGATAGGAATAACAAAGATTATTTAACCACTGTGTTGCTTATCACAGTGTGACCATAAAGTTTTTGAATATTTATTGACAAGCAGCTTGCAAGGATCCTGCAATACAGGCAAATGCATTGAAAAATAAGAGAACTATTCATGGCTTCAGGCTTCAAAGCATCCAGAATTATTAATAATTTCTCAGCCAGCCTCAGTGCCCCTAGCAAGAAAGCACCAACATTTTTTAATTCAAAAAATATTAATTAGGAGTAACCTTTAAGTAAAGGCAGGCTCCTGTAATAAACCTACAGTTCCAGTATTATTCAAAACCAATAGTTTTTTCATTAATTATTGCAGATTAAGTCTCTCTTCATGTATATGCATTTTCTGAGAATTTTATCTGGAACATATGAATATCAAAGGTTTTTGAGCATTTTTATAACTCATTCCTTTCCACTGTTAAAAATAAATACTTGTTCTTGCACAGAAAATTTTGTTAACTCTATTTAAATATTAAAGATAGATGAATAGATATGAAGACTGATGGATAGATAATCAGGCAGACACAAACAACTGTGTCAGACCACAAGGAAAACACAAAACCATTACTTCATTTAATCTGGGTTTGTTTGTTTTTTGGAGGCGAAATTTTTTTAAAGGATATCTGCTTTATTAGATTTTTCTCTAACAACCACAACATTGTGTAATAGAGTAACACATTTAACAGTAAGTATTTGCATTACAGATCAGGTAAAGAATATTCTTAAGTTTCATGCAGCCAGGTGTACTTTGAAAATTTGTCTTTTTCTATCTACTTTTATTTATTTAAAAAAATTTTATTTTACTTTATTTTACAATACTGTATTGGTTTTGCCATACATCAACATGAATCCGCCACAAGCGTACACGTGTTCCCAATCCTGAACCCCCTCCCACCTCCCTCCCCATACCATCCCTCTGGGTCACCCCAGTGCACCAGCCCCAAGCATCCTGTATCCTGCATTGAACCTAGACTGGCGATTTGTTTCTTATATGATATTATACATGTTTCAATGCCATTCTCCCAAATCATCCCACCCTCTCCCTCACTCACAGAGTCCAAAAGACTGTTCTATACATCTGTGTCTCTTTTGCTGTCTTGCATACAGGGTTATCATTACCATCTTTCTAAATTCCATATATATGTGTTAGCATAGTGTATTGGTGTTTTTCTTTCTGGCTTACTTCACTCTGTATAATCAGCTCTAGTTTCATCCAGCTCATTAGAACTGATTCAAATGTATTCTTTTTAATGGCTGAGTAATACTCCATTGTGTATATGTACCACAGCTTTCTTATCCATTCATCTGCTGATGGACATCTAGGTTGCTTCCATGTCCTGACTATTATAAACAGTGTACAGCCACTATGGAGAACAGTGTGGAGATTCCTTAAAATACTGGAAATAGAACTGCCTTATGACCCAGCAAATCCCACTTCTGGGCATACACACCGAGGAAACCAGAACTGAAAGAGACACATGTACTCCAATGTTCATCGCAGTACTTCATTTAATCTTCATAGCCTTTCCATACAGAATATGAAGTTTTTATAGACATTTTACAAAAGCACCTGAAGCTGGGGGATGGTAAGCAATTTTCCCCAGACAGTTCAGCTTGGCAGTGCAGGAGCCATTGATGGTGATCACAATGATGAAGATACAGATAGCAAAACATTAACAATCATCTTTAAAAAAAAATCTGTTATGCGCTAGGTATCATACTCGGCTTTTTATTCGTATTGTGTCACTTGTTGTGTTAGCAGTCACGTCCAACTCTTTTGCCACCCCATGGGCTGTAGCCCACCAGGTTCCTCTGTCCGTGGAATTTCCCAGGCAAGAATTCTGGAGTGGGTAGCCATTTTCTTCTCCAGGGGATCTTCCCAACCCAGGTATGGCCAAGCCTACTGCATTGGCAGGTGGATTCTTCACCACTGAGCCACCAGGGAAGCCCCATTGTGTCACGTAGGCACCAGGATTGTGTCATGTAGGCACCACAATAAATATTTAACTATCTCTATTTCAGTGTGGAAACTTGGACTCAAAAAATCAAGTAGCATGGCCAATGGCATCAGGTTATCAGTGCCGGCATCATAATTTTTTTTTTTTTTTTTTGCCTTGCTACATGTAGAGCATCTGGGATCTTAATTTCCTTATCAGGGATTGCACCTGAGCCCCCTGCACTGGAAACATCGTCTTAACCACCGGCCTGCCAGGAAAGTTCCTGGCATCATAATTAGAACCCAGGTTCATTTGATATCCGTGGCTGAGATCTTCCCATTGCACCACGCTTTGTTTCTCCTGGTTTGGCATTTTGAAATTTTATTTTCTGTTTGTATCCAAAGCTATCAGCTTTGTCTCTGAAGACTTCAGAAGTTTGTTGGAAAGCTTATGAATCTATTTTTCTGCTATTATTCTTTGTGAGGACTGCTTATGGAAGTCATAGATACAGAGCACCAAAAAGACTCAGCTCAGAAATATCTCCTGGGTATTATATTTTGAGATTTGAGTAAATAAGCACCTCTTTTAAAATGTAAATACCACCCGAAAATGTTAAGCTCATTAAAAAGTCACACCTCAGTTTTAACAGTTAGCTAATCCAATTTATACTTGAGTAGCATACTGAATGGGCATTGTAACTGTGGTAGAATGAATCATTTTCTTCTTTTCATTTAGTCTGGGACATTGCAAAGGAGAGGAAGGAAGAAAATACCTGGGTAGGGTTTCTTTTTTCCTTTTCTTTTCTTTCTTTCTTTTTTTTTTTTTGCTGTGCTTTATTTATTTTTAAATATAAATTTATTTTAATTGGAGGTTAATTACTTTACAATATTGTACTGGTTTAGCCATACATCAATAAGCCTTTTCACTTTAGCAAACTTTTGAATATACAGAAAAATTGTGAAGATAGCACAGTTCAGTTCAGTCGCTCAGTCGTGTCCGACTCTTTGTGACCCCATGAATCGCAGCAAGCCAGGCCTCCCTGTCCATCATCATCTCCCGGAGTTCACTCAGATTCACATCCATCGAGTCCGTGATGCCATCCAGCCATATCATCCTCTCTCGTCCCCTTCTCCTCCTGCCCTCAATCCCTCCCAGCATCAGAGTCTTTCCAGTGAGTCAACTCTTCGCATGAGGTGGCCAAAGTACTGGAGTTTCAGCTTTAGCATCATTCCTTCCAAAGAAATCCCAGGGCTGATCTCCTTCAGAATGGACTGGTTGGATCTCCTTGCAGTCCAAGGGACTCTCAAGAGTCTTCTCCAACACCACAGTTCAAAAGCATCAATTCTTGGGTGCTCAGCCTTCTTCACAGTCCAACTCTCACATCCATACATGACCACAGGAAAAACCATGGCCTTGACTAGACGGACCTTAGTTGGCAAAGTAATGTCTCTGCTTTTGAATATACTATCTAGGTTGGTCATAACTTTTCTTCCAAGGAGTAAGCATCTTCTAATTTCATGGCTGCAGTCACCATCTGCAGTGATTTTGGATCCCCCAAAATTAAGTTTGACACTGTTTCCCCATCTATTTCCCATGAAGTGATGGGACCGGATGCCATGATCTTCGTTTTCCAAATGTTGAGCTTTAAGCCAACTTTTTCACTTTCCTCTTTCACTTTCATCAATGAGTCCCCAAATACCCCATGTCCAGGTCTTCCTGTTATTAACATGGTACATTAATCTGATATATATTTTACATTAAGTGAACCAATATTATTACACGATCATTAACTAGAGCCCATAGTTTCTTCTTACATCTTTAGTTTTTACCTAATGTCCTTTCTTTGTTGCAGAATTTTATCCAGGGGACCATGTGACATTTAGTCATCATGTTCTCCTTAAGCAATCTGGGGTGTGACAGTTTCTCAGACTCACCTTGTTTTTGAAGACCTTGACAGTTTAAGGAGTGCTATTCAAGTATGAATGTAGAATATCTCTCCACTGAGATTTGTCTGATATTTCTCTTCTGATTAGACTAGGGTTACGGGTTCATCAGAGGAAGAACACAGAGGTAAAATGCCATAGTACCAAAGGGTACCTGCTTTCAAAATGACTTATTACTATTGATGTTGACCTTGATTCCCTCACTGAGTAGTGTTTTTCAGATTTCTCCTCTATCCAGCCACTCTTATTCCCCACTTTCCATACTGGATTCTTTGGAAGGAAGTCATTATATGAAGCCCACAGTTATAGAATGGGGTCTTAGGCTCTTCCTCCTTGAAAAAGGAATATCAACCTAAATTATTTGGAATTCTTCTGCCTGGAAGATTGGTCTCTTTCCCCCATTTATTTAACTATTTACTTATATCAGTGTGGATTGGTGGCTATTATTCACTTTGAGTTGTCATCCAATACTACTTTATTATTTTGTTGCTCATGTTGTTCCAGCTTTAGCCATTGGGAATTCTTTCAGTTGACTTCTGCATCTGTGACATATCCCCATCATTGTGGGGCTTTTTTTGTTTGTTTGTTTGTTTGTGGTTAGTTTTTGTTTTTAGCACTTTTAAACTCTCTAGCACATGTGCTCTAGGTTTATTTTATATATTTTTTGCCCAGTCTTAGAATCAGTTATTTCTTCAAGGACTACAGATACATATTATTGGAGCTTAGAGTTTATTGGAGAATATATGAGAAATTAAGATATGAGCCCTAGGACTGCTTGTTGCTACTGGATGTTTCTTCTAGGGCCTCTCAAATAACAGAAAAGAAATTTCATGTATCTAATCTAACTGTATATGTGTGTGTGTGTGTGTGTGTGTGTGTGTACACATTTTTCTATAAATACTTCTATATGTAACCATCTGCATCTATATTAATCTAAATATGAGTTCATACTAATGCTTGGGTATATTTTTTAAAAATACCAATCCTCCAAACACAGTCCAGATCAACGAATTAGAACTGATTAAACTTGACTCCAGGTAGGTGGAGAAAGGGGTCTTTCCCAGGCCTAGGGTAATATTTTTGAAAGCTCCCTAGGAGTCTGACAGCTGCCACAAGCCTTGAGAATCACTGACGGAAACTAAATAGCAGATATAAGGGCAAAGAAATAAAGGTAGGTTTTTTTTCTGGGAAACTATATATTAAAATTACTAATAGATGGAAGAATTAAGAGCATTTTCCTAACACCTCCTAGCTTTATATCCTCAGCATTTTTTTAAAATTTTCAATTTGGTTCAATATTCATTGATCAAACCCAGCCACAGCAATACTGATATTTTATATATGAGCAGAAATGGAATTGTCCTAGTCTTGGAAAGAACCAAGATGGGAGAAAAGATCTGTGTGTATGAAACCCACATACAAAGAACATAGGCACCATTTTATTCATAAACCCAAGGAGATTAAGAATCATCTAAGCACAAATAATTAGTGGAGCGCCTTCAGTGTACAAAATGTTCTGCTAGGTACCTTTATTTGGGCAATGTCATAGTAGCAATATTCACCATTAAAAATAACATTAAGGGACTTCCCTGGTGGTCCAGTGGTTAAGAATCTGCCTTCCAATGCAGGAGACAAATGCAGGTTTGATCCCTGGTTGGGAGCTCATATTCCACAAACCCTGGAGCACCTAAGCCTGCACACCACAGCTATTCAGTCCATGAAGATCTTGCTCAATGAAGATCAATGAAGATCTTGCTTGGTGCAACTAAGACCTGGTGCAGCCAAAAAAATTTTTGTTTAATAAATTGCATTAAATTCAGAATAATCTATGTAATATAATTTTTAAATAAATTTATTTATTTTAATTGGAGGTTAATACTTTACAATATTGTATTGGTTTTGCCATACATCAACATGAATCTCTGGTCTTTGTCCCTGCTTCCTGGCACAGAGCTTCAAATATCCTTGAAATTTCATGGGTGATGGGTATGCCATTGTATACTGATGAGGTGACAAATGTCAGAGCTCCTAGATAGCTTTGGGATGAGGGCTGGTCCCTAGAAAAAACAACCAAATGATATGAGGGTTGGAACTTGCAGCAGCCCAACATTTGGGGAAGGGAAGAGTTCTGGAATATGAGTTCAATCACACAGTCAATGATTTAATCAATCATTCCTATGTAATTAATAGACCCTGGTTTAAAAAAAAAAAAAAACACTGAACATCAGGGATTGAGGGAGTTTCCTGGCTGATGAGCATATCAGAGGCCTAGAGAAGGGGAGATACTCTGACTGCATAATACTGAAACCCTGCCACCCTATGTGCCTTATCTGGCTCTTCATTTGTATCCTTTATGTGAAAATGGTAATCCTAAGTATAGCACTTCCCTGAGTTCTGTGAGTGGTTCTATAGATTACAGCAGGAAGTTAGTTGTGGGAAGCCCCAAAATTGTAGTTGTGCATTAGTGAAGGCAGCCTTGGGTCCCTACTTGAGGCTGGTGTCTGAAGTAAGGGGGAGTCTTCTTGGGGAACCTTACCCTTTACTGTATGAGACTGGACATTAACTCTGGGCAGTTAATTTCAGAATTGAATTGAATTAGAGGAGACCACACTGGTACTGGATAATTTCCTGCAGAACACAAACTGAAGCAAATAACATAACTGTATATCAAGTTTTTGGCATAATCACCCAAGAATTATTTTAAGTGACAGGCACAGAATATGTTGAATTTACATTCCAAGGGGCAGATACCCAAAATGCAAAAGAGCTTAAACTATTTCTAGTAGTGTTAGTATCAGTTATTCTTATTTTGAAATTACATATATATATATATATATATATGTATGTATGTATCATCATCGTTGTGGAGTTGCTCAGGCATGTCCGACTCTTTGCGACCCCATGGACTGTAGCCTACCAGAGAATCCATGGGATTCTCCAGGCAAGAGTACTGGAGCGGGTTGCCATATACACATGTATATTAAGAAGAGGTGACAAGAATACACAGAACTATACAAAAAAGACCCTAATGACCCAGATAACCATGATGGCATGATCACTCACCTAGAGCTGGATGTCCTGGAATGTGAAGTCAAGTGGACCTTAGGAAGCATCACTACAAAGTTAGTGGAGGTGATGGAATTCCAGCAGAGCTATTTCAAATCCTAAAAGATGATGCTGTGAAAGTGTGGCACTCAACATGCCAGCAAATTTGGAAAACTCAACAGTGGCCACAGGAATGGAAAAGTCAGTTTTCATTCCAATCCCAAAGAAAGGCAATGCCAAAGAATGTTCAAACTATCTCACAACTACACTTCTCTCACACACGAGCAAAGTAATGCCCGACATTCTTCAAACTAGTCTTCAACAGTATGTGAACCCAGAACTTTCAGATGGTCAAGTTGGAGTTAGAAAACGGAAGAGGAACCAGAGATCAAATTGCCATCATCCACTGGATCATAGAAAAAGTAAGAGAATTTCAGAAAAACATCTACTGCTGCTTCATTGACTACACTAAATCCTTTGACTGTGTGGATCACAACAAGCTGTGGAAAATTCTTCAAGAGATGGGAATACCAGACCACCTGACCTGCCTCCTGAGAAATCTGTATGCAGGTCAAGAAGCAACTGTTAGAACCAGACATGAAACAACAGACTGGTTCCAAATTGGGAAAGGAGAACGTCAAGTCTGTATACTGTCACTCTGCTTATTTAACTTATATGCAGGGTACATCATGAGAAATGCCGGGACAGATGAAGCACAAGCTGGAAACAAGATTGCTGGGAGAAATATAAATAACCTCAGATATGCAGATGACACCACCCTTATGTCAGAAAGTGAAAAGGAACTAAAGACCCTCTTGATGAAAGTGAAAGAGGAGAATAAAAACCTGGCTTAAAACTCAACATTCAGAAAACGAAGATCATGGCATCTGGTCCCATCACTTCATGGCAAATAGATGGGGAAACAATGGAAACAGTAACAGACTTTATTTTTTTGGACTCCAAAATCACTGCAGATGGTGACTGCAGCCATGCAATTAAAAGACTCTTGCTCCTTGGAAGAAAAACTATAACCAAACTAGACAGCATATTAGAAAGTAGAGACATTACTTTGCCAGCAAAGGTCCATCTAATCAAAGCTATGGTTTTTCTAGTAGTCATGTATGGATGTGAGAGTTGAACTGTAAAGAAAGCTGAGCACAAAGCATTGATGCTTTTGAACTGTGGTGTTGAAGAAGACTCTTGAGAGTCCCTTGGACTGTGAGGAGATCAAACCAGTCAATCCTAAAGGAAATCAGTCCTGAATACTCATTGGAAAGACTGATGCTGAAGCTGAAGCTCCTCCAATACTTCAGCCACCTGATGTGACGAACTGATAATCAAAATTACAGAAATCAAGCACCTAGCCTGCTTTTATAAATAGACTATATTCATGTTGTCCCTTAAACAACATGGGGAGGGGTTAATCTGTATATAATTTATAACTGGCCCTCCATATCTGCAGTTTCTCTTATCTGTGGACTCAACCAGCCATGGACCTGACTGTGTAGCTCTGTAGTATTTACTATTGGAAAATATCTAGGTACCAGTAGACTCTTGCAGTTCAAACCCAGGTTGTTCAAGGGTCAACTGTATTTCAGAGTCACCAGATTTTTTTTTTAATTGGAGGATAACTGCTTTACAATGTTGCATTAGTTTCTGTGTACAATGATGTGAATCAGTTATCTATATACATATATCCCCTCCCTCTTGAGATTTCCTTCCACCTCCCATCCCATCCCTCTGGTTATCATAGACCACCAAGCGAGCTCCCTGTGTTACACAGCACCTCCCCACTGGTTATCTACTTTACACATGGTAGTGTATATATGTCATCACTACTCTCTCAATTTGTCCTGCCTTCTCCTTCCTGCCCTGTGTTCACAAGTCTGTTATGTATGTCCGTGTCTCTATTCGTGCCCTGCAAATAGGTTCATCAGTCTATATATATGCATTAATATATAATACTGGTTTTTCTCCTTCTGACTTACTTCACTGTGTATGGAAGACTCTAGGTTCATCTACCTCACTAAGATTGTTTCTTACAAGAGAATTCCTGTTAATAAATTCAGCAAAAATTATATAATTTTCAGATTGCTATTTTTCAATCACTAAAAGTGGGACAACCAATGCCTCCATATGTGATGCCATAGGAAGCAAACAGAGGTATCCAAGATGGTTTTTTTTTTCTAGAAGAAAACAAGCATGAAAATCATAAAGCTTCTAACCCTAACTACCAGATTACACGAAATAAAGGAAAGGAAGGAAGCTGTTAAAAAGTCACAAGATTAGAATCAGCCAAATCTCAGATGTAGAAGGTTCTATCAGGCAGTGACTCACTTTTTTATTCACAAATAAACAGCATGAACCAAAAAAAAAAAAAAAGGTGGGGAGATTAATTATCACAGTTGTATTCTTATATAAACTGTTATAGTTAAAAGGCAAGAGTTGTTTGGATCTCGATCACAAAAAATGTAACTATAAAAATATATTTTAAGAATTTCAAACATAAGCCAAGTAGTAGCTAAGATATAAGAAATTATTTTCATAAATAATTTTAGTTATAAGCACCTCCATAAATATTATCCAAAGTCTAAAATTTTGTATAGAAGGTCATAGCCAGTAATAGTCAATTCATTTCTTAAAGTGCTCCGACTTATCTCAATGTGAAAATCACTTCAAGTGTATTAAAAACAGTTGAAGGCACTTTATCTTTGACAAAGGAAGCAAAAATATACAGTGGAGAAAAAGACAGTCTCTTCAACAAGTGGTGCTGGGAAAACTAGTCAACTACATATAAAAGAATGAAACCAGAACACTTCCTAACACGACAAAAATAAACTCAAAATGGATTAAAGATCTAAATATAAAACCAGAAACTATAAACTCTTAGAGGGAAACATAGAGAATACTCTCTGTATAAATCACAGCGAGATCCTCTATGACCCACCTCCTAGGATAATGGAGATAAAAACAAAAATAGATAAATGGGACCTAATTAAACTTAAAAGCTCTTGCACAATGAAGGAAACTATAAGCAAGGTGAAAAGATGACTCTCAGAATGGGAGAAATATACAGCAAATGAAACAACGGATGAAGAATTAATCTCCAAAATATACAAGTAGCTCCTGCAACTCAATATTAGAAAAGCAACCCAATCAATAAGTAGGCAGAAAACCTCAACAGACATTTGTCCAAAGAAGACATGTAGCTAGCTAATAAACACATGAAAAGATGTTCAATATTGCTCATTATTAGAGAAATGAAATAAAAACTACATGAGGTATCATCTCACACTGGCCATCATCAAAAAGCCTACAAGCAATAAATGCTGGAGAAGGTGTAGAGAAAAGGGAACCCCTCGCACTGTGTGGGAATGCAAACTGATATAGCCACTATGGAGAACAGTGTGGAGATTTCTTTAAAAAAAAAAAAAAAGGGAAAAAGCTATCATACAACCCAGCAATCCCACTACTGGGCATATACCCTGAGGAAATCAGAACTGAAAAAGACACATATACTCTATGTTCATCGCAGCACTATTTATGATAGCTAAGACATGGAAACAGACTAGCAGTCCAAAGACAGATGAATGCATAAGGAAATTGTGGTTACATATACACAATGAAGGAGAAGGCAATGGCACCCCACTCCAGTACTCTTGCCCAGAAGATCCCACGGATGGAGGAGCCTGGTAGGCTGCCGCCCATGGGGTCGCTAAGAGTCAGGCACTTTCATTTTCACGCATTGGAGAAGGAAATGGCAACTCACTCCAGTGTTCTTGCCTGGAGAATCCTAGGGATGGGGGAGCCTGGTGGGCTGCCATCTATGGGGTCGCACAGAGTCGGACACGACTGAAGTGACTTAGCAGCAGTAGCATACACAATGAAATATTATCCAGCTATGAAAAGGAACACATTTGAGTCAGTTCTGATGAGGAACCTAGAGTCTATTATACAGAGTGAAGTGGTCAGAAAGAGAGAAATAGTGCATATTAGTGCATATACATGGAATCAAGAAAGTACTGATGATCCTCCTTGCAGGGCAGCAAAGGAGACACAGATGTTTTGGACACAGTAGGTGAAGGAGAGGGTGGGGTGATATGAGGGAATCACCTTGAAACACATACATTACCATACGTGAAGCACATAGCCCATGGGAATTCAATGCATGATGCAGGAAAGTCAGTGCTCTCTGACCACCTAGAGGTGTAGGATGGGGAAGGAACAAGGAAGAAGGTTCAAGAGGAAGAGGACGCATGTGTACCCAATGCCGATGCATTGATGCATGGCAAAAATCATTATCCTCTAATTTAAAAAAATAAAATACACTTTGTAAAAAGTTGAAACATCTTTACCAAAATAAATGGCTTATTTGAAAAGTGTATCCTAGTCCTTCCTATTTTAATATGAAGAAAGTCAAAATTTTCTTTGTTTCTATTTCAAGTATAGGCTGCGGTGTGTGTGTGTGTGTGTGTGTGTGTGTGTGTGCACGTGCATGTGTGTTTGTATCAGAAATTTCTAAGTAGACTTTGTTTTTATTAACAGAAGCACACAAGGTTTCATTCTCTAACATGTACCCTGTACAAACTGTGATGAGCTTTTCAACTATGAGGTCCTTAAATATCCCAAATAAGAATGTACAAAACAAAGCAAACATATCGCAAAGTTGTAAGCCAACTCAGAGTAAATAAACAAAATATTTCAAAATAAAGCTGAACAAACATTCAAAGCATGACCAAAAAAAAAAAAAGGTATTAAGACAAATGTAGAATTTTGAATGTAAACCAAGTAGTAGAGGATATATATGAAATTGACATTGAACTTGTCAGGTATGATTAATAATATTATAGTTCCACTTTTAAAAGATTCTTTATCAATTATTAATGCATACTATATTATTTATAGTTGAAGTGCCTTAATATTTTATTTGCTTTAAACTATTACAGGAAAAACAAAAAAACAAGCAAAACAGGAAGAGTAGCTGAATGAAGAGTGGCAAATGTTAATAACAGTTGAAGCTGAGTGGTTAGTCCCTGAAAGATCATTATATAGTGGCTCTATTTTTGTGTTTGCTCAAAATTTTCCATAAAAAGATTTTTTAAAAGAAAATATAAGTTATTCAGAGACACATCCAACCAGCCCTTAGTGAGTGCCACCCCTGAGCCAGGTCTTGTGTTAGAATTCAGTTCAGTTCAGTCACTCAGTCGTGTCTGACTCTTTGCGACCCCATGAATCGCAGCACGCCAGGCCTCCCTGTTCATCACCATCTCCCAGAGTTCACTCAGACTCATGTCCATCGAGTCCGTGATGCCATCCAGCCATATCATCCTCTCTCGTCCCCTTCTCCTCCTGCCCCCAATCCCTCCCAGCATCAGAGTCTTTTCCAGTGAGTCAACTCTTCACATCAGGTGGCCAAAGTACTGGAGCTTCAGCATCAGCATCGTTCCTTCCAAAGAAATCCCAGGGCTGATCTCCTTCAGAATGGACTGGTTGGATCTCCTTGCAGTCCAAGGGACTCTCAGGAGTCTTCTCCAACACCAGAGTTCAAAAGCATCAATTCTTGGGTGCTCAGCCTTCTTCACAGTCCAACTCTCACATCCATACATGACCACAGGAAAAACCATAGCTTTGACTAGACGGACCTTAGTTGGCAAAGTAATGTCTTTGCTTTTGAATATATTATCTAGGTTGGTCATAAGTTTTCTTCCAAAGAGTAAGCATCTTCTAATTTCATGGCTGCAGTCACCATCTGCAGTGATTTGGGAGCCCCAAAAATAAAGTCTGACACTGTTTCCACTGTTTCCCCATCTGTTTCCCATGAAGTCATGGGACCTGATGCCATGATCTTCGTTTTCTGAATGTTGAGCTTTAAGCCAACTTTGTCACTCTCCTCTTTCACTTTCATCAAGAGGCTTTTTAGTTCCTCTTCACTTTCTGCCATAAGGGTGGTGTCATCTGCATATATGAGGTTATTGATATTTCTCCTGGCAATCTTGATTCCAGCTTGTGTTTTTTCCAGTCCAGCGTTTCTCGTGATGTACTCTGCATAGAAGTTAAATAAGCAGGGTGACAATATACAGCCTTGATGTACTCATTTTCCTATTTGGAACCAGTCTGTTGTTCCATGTCCAGTTCTAACTGTTGCTTCCTGACCTGCATACAGATTTCTCAAGAGGCAGGTCAGGTGGTCTGGTATTCCCATCTCTTTCAGAATTTTCCACAGTTTATTGGGATTCACACAGTCAAAGGCTTTGGCATAGTCAAGAAAGCGGAAAGAGATGTTTTTCTGGAACTCTCTTGCTTTTTCCATGATCCAGCAGATGTTGGCAATTTGATCTCCAGTTCCTCTGCCTTTTCTAAAACCAGGTTGAACATCAGGGACTTCACTGTTCAGGTATTGCTGAAGCCTGGCTTGGAGAATTTTGAGCATTACTTTACTAGCATGTGAGATGAGTACAACTGTGCAGTAGTCTGAGCATTCTTTGGCATTGCCTTTCTTTGGGACTGGAATGAACACTGACCTTTTCCAGTCCTGTGGCCACTGCTGAGTTTTCCAAATTTGTTGGCATATTGAGTGCAGCACGTTCATAGCATTATCTTTCAGGATTTGAAACAACTCAACTGGAATTCCATCACCTCCACTAGCTTTGTTCATAATGATGCTTTCTAAGGCCCACTTGACTTCACATTCCAAGATGACTGGCTCTAGATTATTGATCACATCATCATGATTATCTGGCTCGTGAAAATCTTTTTGTACAGTTCTTCTGTATATTCTTGCCACCTCTTCTTAATATCTTCTGCTTCTGTTAGGCCCCCTACCATTTCTGTCCTTTATCGAGCCCATCTTTGCATGAAATGTTCCCTTGGCATCTCTAATTTTCTTGAAGAGATCTCTAGTCTTTCCCATTCTGTTCTTTTCCTCTATTTCTTTGCATTGATCACTGAAGAAGGCTTAAATCAAACCCCTTATGATTATACAGTAGAAGTGAGAAATAGATTTAAGAGCCTAGATCTCATAGATAGAGTGCCTGATGAACTATGGAATGAGGTTCGTGACACTGTACAGGAGACAGGGATCAAGACCATCCCCATGGAAAAGAAATGCAAAAAGCAAAATGACTGTCTGGGGAGGCCTTACAAATAGCTGTAAAAAGAAGAGAGGCAAAAAGCAAAGGAGAAAAGAAAAGATATAAGCATCTGAATGCAGAGTTCCAAAGAACAGCAAGAAGAGATAAAAAAGCCTTCTTCAGTGATCAATGCAAAGAAATAGAGGAAAAGTGTTAGAATTAGGGATACAAAGATGAGTCACTCATGGACTCCAACTTCAAGGACTTTTCACTGGAGTATAGTAGTTCAAGGAGTCAAGAGCTGATTACCATACAGATGCATATTCCCGCTGGGGAGGACCTTGCCAAGCTGGGCGCTCCTTTTGGTGGCCCACTTATGGTTATCTGTCCACTCTCAAAGAATTCCAACCCTGAGGTATCTGCCATTCTTTGAAATACTGTCTCAAATCCAAAGGAAGGCAAGCCTTGGAGGCCAAGGATGGACAAAGGCCAATGAGTGGTGGGCAAGCCAACATTCCCTAGTGCGAGTCATCATAGTTCCGGGCTGTCACTCAAAGAAGGAGTAGCTTCTCCACCTGACATTTGGAGAATATCAGGGCTTTATGGCAGCTGGTGGGTGGGCATACTGGGCTTGCACTTCACCATGTGGTGATGGGATAAGCCATCAACACTTCTCAACTGATCAAATTGGAAAGGGATTCCCTGTAAATAGACCAGGTGAAAGGCTTGGACACTCTCCATGGTGGAAAACTCATATTTGTTAGCGCACTCATTATGTTCATCAGCAGAAGCTGCCATTTCCTGAACACCTGGAATGGGCTCTGCTTTGTGCAGTGTGCTTTGTATATGTGATTTCATGTAATGCTCACTATGAACTTGCAAGCATTTTGACATATAAGAAACTAAGACTTAAAGAAGTGAACTGTTCATGGTCAAAAAGTGTTTAGAGTTTGTTTTGTTTTGAATCAATTAAAATAAAACAACAACCAAAATAAAACAATATGCAGGCCAAATAAAGCACACTTCTGTGGGCTAACTCAGCCATAGTTTCCAGTTTGAGACCTATGCTATACCCTGATGCTTTTACCAAATGCACCTCTTACTAAAGCCTTTTTTATTCTCCAGCTTAAAAAGTAATAGTTCTAGAGCCCTGGGTTCTAGAGCATGGAATGCAAGGCAATTCCACTCTGTTCTTCGCATGATATGGAATGACCAATTTCTACTTGGAAATACACATTTCTTGTGCAATGTGTTTTCTCTTTACCTTCTTCTAAGGACACTAATCTTTGTCAAGGGTCAGGGCTTCACCTTTATGACTTCATTTAGCTTTAATTCCTAAGAGGCCCTATCTCCAAATGCCATCATAAGACTTTAATATAAGAATTTGGGAAGGGCATAAACACTCAATTTATAGGACTCTATACAAGTGAGTTGTCACAGCTAAGCCTGGCAAGTACACAACTCACTGGCATTGATGGGAAACACTGGAATGTGTAAAATGTCCACACAGTATGGAAATACTGCATTTAGACACAGATATGGACAGAGGAGCCGAACTATCACTCTTGTTTCAAGCCCAGGAATTACATCAACCATTTGTCTCTGGTATGGAAAACTCTCCTTCTCTATTTGTTTGTGAAAACTGCCTGTCATGAATAAGAGATCAAACTAAAAATGTATATCAAAGCCCCAGCAGGAGATGGGGCAGCCAGGAAGGGAATATGGTGAATTACAAATCCTCCAAGAGAAAAGGAAGTCTGTACAACTCTCTTGAGCAAAACCTTGACAACAAAAGAAGAACCATCATCATCTGAGAGCCTAAAGAATGTGCTGCTCAGAGGCTGTTCTACCAGCACGAATAGATCATCCCATTATGTTCAACAACCACTTCAAAACAGATTTCTGTACTGGCCAGTTATCTGACTAAGTCAGGATTGACTTGCCACTCAGATATAGTAGGTGATCAGATGGTATAGAAAAGGAATGAAAGTTTTAGGGTCAGTGTAGACCTGGGTTCAGAAGAAGGCAATGGCACCCCACTCCTGTACTCTTGCCTGGAAAATCCCATGGATGGAGGAGCCTGGTAGGCTGCGGTCCATGGAGTCGCTAAGAGTCGGACATGATTAAGTGTCTTCACTTTCACTTTTCACTTTCATGCATTGGAAAAGGAAATGGCAACCCACTCCAGTGTTCTTGCCTGGAGAATCCCAGGGATGGCTGCCGTCTATGGGGTCGCACAGAGTCGGACATGACTGAAGCAGCTTAGCAGCAGCAGCAACAGACCTGGGTTCAAATTCCACTTGCATCACCTACAAGTTACCTATAAAATCCATTTCAGCAACAAACATGACCCACATGAATCTACTTTCCAGATTTGTAAAATGGAGATAATAATATATTTCTCCTAAGGTCCATTGGAAAAAGTCTTGAGTGCTATTTACATGCCAGGTCCCATGCTAAACTTACAACCTTCCCAATAGCCAGTGATGTAGATTTTTACCCCATATTATCCCATATTACAGACAATGAAACTGAGGCACAGAGAAGTTAAATAATTTTCCTAAGTCCACATATTTGAGGGAGTATGTATGTGACATTTAGCTGCTTCTAGGCACATGTACACTCAAAAAGTGCTTCCTCCTCACCATATGTTGTTTTCAAACACTAATAAACCTCGGGTTTAGGCAGTTGTTGATCTTGTCATTCAGTCGTAAGTTGTATCTGACTCTCTGCAGCCCTATGAACTGCAGCATGCCAGACTTCCTGTCCTTCACTATCTCCTAGAGTTTACTCAAGCTAGGCAGTTGAGACCCCTTTGAAATGTAAATATTTTAACTAGAGCAGATAGAACATTAAACCATATCAGTCAAGAAATAAAATTACCATAGTATCTTGTTTTCCAAACTTCCCTCAAGATAAAAAAAAATCATTTGGGACTCTTGATGTCTTTCCCCTCTTCCCAGGACCTTGCCCTGATGATTCTGAAGCAACGGATTGAGCTAGAGGACTGGAAATTTTTATTCTTAAACTTTCAGATGATGCTGATGCTCAAGGAAAATGTTCACCTGATCTCCAAGGAGAAGAAACCTCTAGGAATTATATGACCATATTCCCCTGAGAGCTCAGTTGGTAAAGAATCCACCTGCAATGCAGGAGACCCTGGTTTGATTCCTGGGTTGGGAAGATCCACTGGAGAAGGGATAGGCTACCCACTCCAGTATTCTTGGCTTCCCTTGTGGTTCAGCTGGTAAAGAATCTGCCTGCAATGCAGGAGACCTGGGTTTGATCCCTGGGTTGGGAAGATCCCCTGGAGAAGGGAAAGGCTACCCACTCCAGTATTCTGGCCTGGAGAATTCCATGGACTCTATAGTCCATGGGGTTACAAAGAGTTTGACACAACTGAAAGATTTTCACTTCATTTCAAATGGCATGATAAACTCTTACAGCAAGAAAGAATGAGAGACCTTACTGAATAGCATCCCTTAATTTCACTGATGGGGAAAACTTAGTCCTGACGAGGGGAAGTGACTTGCCCGAAAGTCACAGTCTATGTAGGGCAGTTTTGAAAATTGAACCAATGTTTCCTGACTCATCAGGATAGTTTTCTTTACTCTAACATCTTCAAGACAAGCAAGTATTGGCGAGGTGAGAGGTAGAAGCAATTGAGAACACTGGGAGATATCCAAGTAAGGTAAATAGGATGGAACACATGTGAATGACCCTGAGCAGCCCAGGAGAAAACAAGAGAGGCAGAAAAGGGGGAAATAAAACAATTGCTTCTGGGACTTCGCTTGTGGTCCAGTGGCTGAGAATCTGCCTGCCAATGCAGGAGACATGGGTTCAATCTCTTGTCCAAGAAGATTCCACATGTCCTGGGGCAGCTAAGCCTGTTCACCACAACTACTGAAGCCCTAGAGACCACACACCGCAGCTAGAGAGTAGCCCCACTCTCCACAACTAGAGAGCAACATAAGACCCAGCACAGGCAAAAATAAATAAGCATTTTTAATCACTTCCAGTGTGCATTGTAAAACCTGGCTATCTCATATCCATTCATATTTATAGCTTCTCTCCCTGTCTCTCTCCTCCACTTTTATCTTTCATCTTTTTCCTTGTTTCTCTTTCTGTTCTCTTGTACCTTGTGTACTTCTTTTTCAGATATATTCCTATCAAACAATAAAGATGTCTTTTCTACAGAAAACTCAGATTTCTTATTCAATGCCTAGAAAGGGTTAGAGTTTTCCTTCTCTCAGTGACACTTCTGTTCAATATAATCTTCGCCTTCCCAGCAGTGGCTGCCCTCCTTTACTTAGTCTAGATATGTTTTCTTCATTTTCCTCCAGAAAAATATTCCTTCGGGCTCCAGTTGGGGCAAATCTAGGCATAAGCAGCCTGTGTCTAAGGCTTGAGAAGCCCCAGTCCATGTCTGTCCCACAGACTTTCATGTTTTTGTTCAGTCCCCGTGGACTGCAACATGCCAGGCTGCCCTGTCCTTCGCCAACTCTTGGAGTTTGCTCAAACTCATGTCCATTGAGTTGGTGATGCCATCTAACCATATCATCCTCTGTCATCCCCTTCTCCTCCTACAATCAATCTTTCTCAACATCTGGGTCTTTTCCAGTGAGTCAGCTCTTCACATCAGGTGGCCAAAGTATTGGAGCTTCAGCTTCAGCATCAGTTCTTCCAAAGAATATTCAGGGTTGATTTCATTTGGATTGGCTGGTTTGATCTCTTTGCTGTCCAAGGGATCTCAAGAGTCTTTTCCAGCACCATAATTGGAAACCATCAATTCTTCAGCACTCAGCCTTTTATATGGTCCAACTCTCACATCTGTACATGACTGTTGGAAAAACCATAGCTTTGACAATAGTGAACTTTGTCAGCAAAGCGGTGTCTCTGGTTTTTAATATGTTGTCTAGGTTTGTCATAGCTCTTCTTGCAAGGAGCAAGTGTCTTTTAATTTCATGGCTGCAGTCACTGTCTGCAGTGATTTTGAAGCCCAGAAAAATGAAGTCTGACACTGTTTCCATTTTTTCCCCATCTATTTGCCTTGAAGTGATGGCAGGGCCAACCAAGATGGAAAGGTTGTGGTGGAGAGTTCTGACAAAATGTGGTCTGCTGGAGAAGGGAATGGCAAACCACTTCACATTCGTGCATTAAGAACCCTATGATCAGTATGAACAGCAAAAAGACTTCTGAAGAAGTTGCCTTGATCTGGGGCATAGTTTGGAATAAATGAGGGAAGAATATGTCGGGGGAGGATTAAGTAAAGTGAAATGTCTTACATTCTTTGAGCTATTCAGCACCTATGGTAAAAATTAGTTCTGGACTTTAGGAAGAGGAGCAGAGAAAACCATGGATTCTACTAGCCTGGGAGAGGAGCAGTCAGCAGGATTCCTACCTGGTGCATTGGACGGCAGCCAAAGGCTCAGAACAGAGCCAATGTGTCCTTCTCTGGAAGCCATAGCTCTGCTGACCCTGAAGGCAAATATCTAATCAACTGGCACCCCACAAGGAGCCCTCTAGTCTCCAGACTGGAGGTTTCCCAGGCCTACCTAGACTATGATCTCAGTTCCCACTGAGATGCTCAAATCTGAAGACGTAAATAATAGAACCAGAGAGAAATTGAAAATTCTTTTTAATCTACTTCCCAGAACAGATTTCTGCAAATACCATTTTATTCCTGATGAGCATAAACAGAGAAAAGGCAGAAGATTTTCCCTTTCCATTGGAGGAAGATGGAAGAATATACACTAAACTCTAGTGTCCAAAATCCTTTTAAATCCTGGCTCTGTCATTTGCCAGTGGTGTACTCTGGAGGAACTGACTTATCCTTGCTGAGCCAAAATGTCTTCATCCATAAAATGGGAATGATACTCATAAAATCTATTGCAGAGGGATATTGAAAGGTTTAAACAAGGTGATAAAGGCAAAGCACTTAGAACAGAGGTTAGAATTTAATATGTGGGCTTTAACCATTAGTACAGATAATGCTAAAGAATGTTCAAACTACCAAACAATTGCACTCATTTCACATGCTAGCAAAGTAACACTCAAAATCCTTCAAGCTAGGTTTCAGAATTACATGAACCAAAAACTTTCATATGTATAAGCTGGATATTGAAAAGGCAGAGGAACCAGAGGTCAAATTGCCAACATTTTTTGGATCATAGAGAAAGCAAGAGAATTCCAGAAAAACATCTACTTCTGCTTCACTGACTACATTAAAGCTTTTGACTCAGTGGATCACAACAAACTATGGAAAATCTTTAAAGAGATAGGAATACCAGACCACTTAACCTGTCTCCTGAGAAACATGTATGTAGGTCAAGAAGCAACATTTAGAACCAGACAGGGAACAGGAAACTGGTTCCAAATTGGGAAAGGAGTACGTCAAGGCTGTATATTATCATCCTGCTTATTTTACTTATATGCAGTGTACATCACACAAAATGCTGGACTGGATGAAGCACAAGCTAGAATCAGGATTTCCAGGAGAAATATCAACAAATATTTGCAAATATCATCAGATATGGCAGATGATACTACTCTAATGGCAGAAACTGAAGAGGAACTAAAGAGTCTCTTGATGAGAGTGAAAACGGAGAGTGAAAAACCTGTTTTAAAACTCAACATTAAAAAAATGAAGATCACGTCATCCGGTCCCATCACTTCGTGGCAAATAGATGGGGAAAAAATGGAAGCAGAGACTGATTTTATTTTCTTGAGCTCCAAAATCACTATGGATGGTAACTGCAGCCATGAAATTAAAAGATGTTTGCTCCTTGGAAGGAAAGCTTCCTTCCAAGCTTCTTTGGAAGGAAAGCTATGGCAAACTTGCTGCTGCTGCTAAGTCTCTTCAGTCGTGTCCGACTCTGTGCGACCCCATAGGTGGCAGCCCACCAGGCTCCTCCATCCCTGGGATTCTTCAGGCAAGAATACTGGATTGGGTTGCCATTTTCTTCTCCGTGGCAGACCTAGACAGCATGTTAAAAACCAGAGATATCACTTTGCCAACAAAGGTCCACATAGTCAAAGCTATACACATGTGAGAGTTGGACTGTATAGAAAGTTAAGTGCCAACTATTGATGCTCTCAAATTGTGGCGCTAGAGAAGACCCTTCAGAGTCCCTTATACTGCAAGGAGAACAAACCAGTCCATCCTAAAGGAAATCAACCCTGAATATTCATTAGAAGGTCTGATGCTAAAGCTGATGCTCCAAATGTTTGGCCACCTGATGCAAAAAGCTGACTTGTTGGAGAAGACTCTTATCCTGGGATATATGAAGACAGGAGGAGAAAAGTGTGGCAGAGAGTGAGATGGTTAGATAGTATCACCAACTCAATGGACCTAAGTTTGAACAAACACTGCAAGATAGTGAAGGACGGGGAAACCTGGTGTGCTGCAGTCCATGGGATCTCAAAGAGTCAGGCATGACTTAGTGATTGAACAACAACAACAGATAGATATGTATGACTTGGCTGAATTATTAACATCTGCTCAATTACTTTGCAATTAGGAAAAAATCCAAAGATCCAAATCACAGATTGTGAGAAGATTCTTAGTTAGCCATTTGCCAACTCCAAAGTCATGACCATGAAATGCAGCCAAAATAAACTGCCAGGAATAAACCCCAAACATTTCTAATGCCATTTCTATATAACTTTGATATTTAAGGTTTTTCTTTTTAAAAATATGTAGTGGAACTTCCAGCAAAACAAAAGCCCAGGTTCAGACAGCTTCACAGATGAATTCTACCAAAAATTTAGAGAAAACTAACACCTATCCTACTCAAACTCTACCAGAAAATTGCAGAGGAAGGTAAACTTCCAAACTCATTCTATGAGGCCACCGTCACCCTAATACCAAAACCTGACAAAGATGCCACAAAAAAAGAAAACTACAGGCCAATATCACTGATGAACATAGATGCAAAAATCCTTAGCAAAATTCTAGCAATCAGAATCTAACAACAAATTTAAAAGATCATACACCATGACCAAGTGGGCTTTATCCCAGGGATGCAAGGATTCTTCAATATTCGCAAATCAATCAATGTAATACACCACATTAACAAACTGAAAAATAAAAGCCATATGATTATCTCAATAGATGCAGAGAAAGCCTTTGACAAAATTCAACATCCACTTATGGTAAAAACTCTCCAGAAATCAGGAATAGAAGGAACATACCTCAACATCATAAAAGCTACATATGACAAATCCACAACAAACATTATCCTCAATGGTGAAAAATTGAAAGCATTTCCCCAAAGTCAGGAACAAGACGAGGGTGCTCACTTTCACCACTACTATTCAATATCGTACTGGAAGTTTTGGCCACAGCAATCAGAGCAGAAAAAGAAATAAAAGGAATCCAGATTGGAAAAGAAGAAGTAAAACTCTCACTGTTTGCAGATGACATGATCCTCTACATAGAAAACCCTAAAGACTCCACCAGAAAATTACTAGAGCTAATCAATGAATATAGTAAAGTTGCAGGTTATAAAATCAACACACAGAAATCCCTTGCATTCCTATACACTAATAATGAGAAAGTAGAAAACGAAATTAAGGAAACAGTTCCATTCACCATTGCAACGAAAAGAATAAAATACTTAGGAATATATCTACCTAAAGAAACTAAAGACCTATATATAGAAAACTATAAAACACTGGTGAAAGAAATCAAAGAGGACACTAATAGATGGAGAAATATACCATGTTCATGGATTGGAAGAGTCAATATAGTGAAAATGAGTATATCACTCCAAGCAATCTACAGATTCAGTGCAATCCCTATCAAGCTACCAATGGTATTTTTCACAGAGCTAGAACAAATAATTTCAAGATTTGTATGGAAACACAAAAAACCTCGAACAGCCAAAGCAATATTGAGAAAGAATGGAACTATAGTAATCAACCTGCCTGACTTCAGGATCTACTACAAAGCCACAGTCATCAAGACAGTATAGTAATGGCACAAAGACAGAAATATAAATCAATGGAACAAAATAGAAAGCCCAGAGATAAATCCATGCACCTATGGACACCTTATCTTCGACAAAGGAAGCTAGAATAGACAATGGAGAAAAGACAATCTCTTTAAGAAGTGGTGCTGGGGAAACTGGTCAACCACTTGTAAAAGAATAAACCCAGAACACTTTCTAATACCATACACAAAAATAAACTCAAAATGGATTAGAGATTTAAATGTAAGACCAGAAACTATAAAACTCTTAGAGGAGAACATAGGCATAACACTCTTCGACATAAATCACAGCAGGATCCTCTATGACCCACCTCCCAGAAGACTGGAAATAAAAGCAAAAATAAACAAATGGGACCTAATTAAAATGAAAAGCTTCTGCACAACAAAGGAAACTATAAGCAAGGTGAAAAGACTGCCTTCAGAATGGGAGAAAATAATAACAAATGATACAATTGACAAACAACTAATCTCAAAAATATACAAGCAACTCCTGCAGCTCAATTCCAGAAAAATAAATAACCCAATCAAAAAATGGGCCAAAGAATTAAACAGACATTTCTCCAAAGAAGACATACAGATGGCTAACAAACACATGAAAAGATGCTCAACATCACTCATTATCAAAGAAATGCAAATCAAAACCACAATGAGGTACCATTTCACACCAGTCAGAATGGCTGCGATGCAAAAGTCTACAAGCAATAAATGCTTGAGAGGGTGTGGAGAAAAGCAAACCCTCTTACACTGTTGCTGAGAATACAAACTAGTACAGCCACTATGGAGAACAGTGTAAAGATTCCTTTAAAAACTGGAAATAGAACTGCCTTATGACTCAGCAATCCCACTGCTGGGTATATACACTGAGGAAACCAGAATTGAAAGAGACATGTGTACCCTAATGTTCATTGCAGCACTGTTTATAATGTTTATAATGCTCCAGGATATGGAAGCAAACTAGATGTCCATCAGCAGATGAATGGATAAGAAAGCGCTGGTACATATACACAATGGAGTATTACTCAGCCATTAAAAAGAATGCATTTGAATCAGTTCTAATGAGGTGGATGAAACTGGAGCCGATTATACAGAATGAAGTAAGCCAGAAAGAAAAACACCAGTACAGTATACTAACGCATATATATGGAATTTAGAAAGATGATAACGATAACCCTGTATGCAAGACAGCAAAAGAGACACAGAGTATAGAACAGTCTTTTGGACTCTGAGGGAGAGGGAGAGGGTGGTATGATTTGGGAGAATGGCACTGAAACATGTATAATATCATATAAGAAACGAATCACCAGTCTAGTTTTGATGCAGGATATACAGGATGCTTGGGGTTGGTGCACTGGGATGACCCAGAGGAATGGTATGGGGAGAGAGGTGGGAGGGGGTTCAGCATGAGGAACATGTGTACACCTGTGGCGAATCATATTGATGTATGGCAAAAGCAATACAATATTTTAAAGTAATTAGCCTCCAGTTAAAATAAATAAATTTAAATTAAAAAAAAAATATGTAGTGGCAGGTTTACCCTCTTAATAATATTCACTGTGAAGTGAAAGTCACTCAGTCATGTCTTACTCTTTGTGACACCATGGACTATACAGTCCATGGAATTCTCCAGGCCAGAATACTGGAATGGGTAGCCATTCCCTTCTCCAAAGGATCTCCTCAACCCAGGAATCGAACCCAGGTCTCTCGTGTTGCAAGTGGATTCTTTACCAGCTGAGTCACTAGGGAACCCCAAGAACACTGGAGTGGGTAGCCTATTCCTTCTCCAGTGGATCTTCCTGACCCAGGAATCAGTCTGGGGTCTCCTGCATTATAGGCAGATTCTTTACTCGCTGAGCTGCTAGGAAAGCCAAATAGTCACTGTAGTTGAATATTAAAATGAGTTTTTATTTCCTCAAGCATGTTTATGGGGCTTATGCTTATGCTGGGCTTTAGAAGGAAGCCAGCCCCTGATAACCCTCCTCCTTGGAAATAAATCAAGAAATGATACATGGGGACTTCCCTGGTGGTACATTGATTAAGAATCTGCCTGCCAATACAGGGGACACAGGTTTGATCTCTGGTCAGGAAACTAAAATCCCACATGCCATGGGGCAACTAAGACTGCATGCCACAACTAGAGAAGCCCATGTGCCACAATGAGGACCAAACACAACCAAAAAAAAAAAAAAAAGAAATAGTTTTAAGTAATAGTTTAAGTAATGTAGTCAGACTGACCCAGGTTAAAATTCTGTTTCTGTTTCTTACTAGTTAGCAAATAATTTTGAGTAGTTACCTAAACTTTTTTGAGTTCTGGTCTTCTTTACTATGGGCTTCCCAGATAGCTCAGTGGTTAAAAAAAAATCCACCTGCAATGCAGGAGCCTCGGGAGATGTGCATTCAGTCTCTGGGTTGGAAAGATCCTGTAGTGGAGGGCATGACAATCTACTCCAGTATTCTTACCTGGAAAATGCTATGGACAGAGAAGCCTGGCGGGCTACGGTCTATGTGGTCACAAAAGTCAGACACAACTGAAGCAACTTAGCACACACATACTCCTTCTCTATAATGGAGCCAAGGATGATAATTGTATCCTTCATAGTTTTTATGAGATTAAGAGGACAATAAACATTCCAAAAATGTCCTTTTGTTTCCCTTTCCCTGCAACCTCCCAGGCTCTCTCTGGACATTCATATTCTGTTTATTGATGAGACCCACTGGAGGAGAGACCATGTCTGTTTTTTCCATCTTTGTATACCAGCCACAGTGTGCAGCACCTGATAGTACTCAATACATATCTTTGGAATGAATGACTGTTTGAGTAAACATCAGCTTCCTAAAGAACATGAGGAAACCTGAGTTTTCACCTGTTGCTTCTTCTCACCCTCTTCCTGACTCCATTTCACTGAACTCCTGAATTTACAGCCATCTGAACAGTATCCTAACAGTAGGTATTTTGCAATGAACATGCTGGCAAATGAGCACTTTCTCTCTCCCCATCTGCCTTTATTCCTGTGCTACAGATAGCTTTATCAATTTTTGTCCCCATAGGATGGATGGCAGGTCTTAACTGAGAACATCTTCTGCAGTGACCCTGGTGGCATAAAGTTATTTTAAACCTGGAATATCTCATCTGTTTTGCAGGCAAAGATGAACTCCTCAGGGCCTCCTAGAACAACATCATAGGCTGGCTGTCCAAGAAACACTGGGTAAATCAGTTTCTCCTCCATCCCAAAATGTGTCAGACAAGCTCAGTGAGAAAAGGTGACATTGCCCAGGTGGAATGGGAAAGGTCAGTTCACATTTGGCACTAGAAGCCCATGAAAGTGGATCCAAAGACTGCAGTAAAATTAGAAAGGAAGTAATTTGGTTTTATCAACTATCCTATTCCACCTTGTCTTCTAGCTTTGGCCTTCATCAATTTCTCAAATATCCAGAGCTCCCCAATATTGAAATTTCCTTTCATTGCCTTATATCTCATTCCCACAGTGCCCTAGCTTTCATTTTTCTAATATGATTTTTAAATCCACATTTACATGTTAGTTAATGAACTAAAGACCTAACTACCTTGAATAACAAATTGCTTTTTTAAAAATATTTCCCAGTGGGTGTTCCAAAGAATTTGTATTTATTATTCTTCATCATTCTATCCCCTGAAACTGGCATAGTGCCAGGTATCTAGTATGCTCTTCATGAATATGCATTTATAAAATAATAGGATATTCTGTGACTAAATGGGCTTAAATTAGGTTTGACTGCAAAAAAAAGGAAAGGAAAGTGAAGTCGCTCAGTCGTGTCTGACTCTTTGTGACCCCATGGACTGTAGCCTACCAGGCTCCTCTGTCCATGGGATTTTTCCAGGCAATAGTCCTGAAGTAGATTGCCATTTCCTTCTCCAGGGGATCTTCCCAACCCAGGGATCGAACCCGGGTCTCACGCATTGTAGACAGATGCTTTACCATCTGAGGCACCAGGGAAGTCACAGATTTGATTGCGAAAGAGACTCAAAATATCAGTGACATAAACTAAGCCATGTTTATTTCTCTCTCCTATAAATGTCTAGAGGTTGACCAGTTCAAGGTTGACCAGTTCAAGGTTGACACGGATGTTCTGATTCATAAGAAAACAGAGCCAGTAAAGAAACTATGGCAAGCCCAACACTTTTGGAAGTTGTAAGCACTGTACAACTACACACTACAAGCAAAGGACAGGTCCTTTAATCAGACAAGATCCAATCGTGCCCTCAGATTTACTATATGTATGAAATTTGGCAAGTGATTATATTTTCTGGGTCTGTTTTCTTGGCTGGAAGAAGAAGAAGGGGGAGAAGCAGAAGGATAAGAAAAAGAAGGGAAGGAAGAGGAGAAGAGAAAGAGGAACAGGGAAGGGGAGAAGAGAGCGGGGAAGGAGAAGGGGGAGGAGAAAGAAGGGGAGAAGGAGGAGGGGAAAAGGGAAGAAAGAGAAAGGGGAGGAAAAGAAGTACCACAACAACTCCTGGGGAACATAGAAACATCCTGGGTGAAGAAAAAGATCCATGTCCCACAACATCCTAGGAGAAACTGGAACCTCTCTGGCTGGCCAGCTCTCTGACTAGTACCTCCTCAACCACATACCTTTTCTCCCACCACTGCCTCTCTCCTACCACGGTTCAGAATATCTAACAATCAGTGAATCCATATCTCTAGAGCTGGGAAGTGAAAGGCGCTCAGTCCTACCTGACTCTGCGACCTGAATTCTCCAGGCCAGAATACTGCAGTGGATAGCCATTCCCTTCTCCAGGGGATCTTCCCAACCAAGGCATCGCACCCAGGTGTCCTGCATTGTGGGCAGATTCTTTACCAGCTGAACCACCAGAGAAGCCCAAGAATACTGAGTGGGTAGCCTATCTCTGCTCCAGGAAATCTTCCTGACCCAGGAATCAAACCAGGTCTCCTGCATTGCAGGCAGATTCTTTACCAGCTGAGGTAAAAATCAACCAAAGTAAGGGCTTAGGAGGGGGCTCTCCTTTATCTTTTCATCACTTCTAGAAAGGCATCCTTATAAGGTTTTTAGACTCCACATGCCAAGAATAAGGCTTGACACATAGTCAGTCAGTCAGTTCAGTTGCTCAGTTGTGTCCGACTCTTTGCGACCCCATGAGTCGCAGCACGCCAGGCCTCCCTGTCCATCACCAACTTCCAGAGTTCACTCAGACTCACATCCATCGAGTCAGTGATGCCATCCAGCCATCTCATCCTCTGTCGTCCCCTCCTCCTGCTGCCCCCAGTCCCTCCCAGCATCAAAGTCTTTTCCAATGAGTCAACTCTTCACATGAAGTGGCCAGAGTACTGGAGTTTCAGCTTTAGCATCATTCCTTCCAAAGAAATCTCAGGGTTGATCTCCTTCAGAACGGATTGGTTGGATCTCCTTGCAGTCCAAGGGACTCTCAAGAGTCTTCAACACCACAGTTCAAAAGCACCAATTCTTCGGTGCTCAGCCTTCTTCACAGTCCAACTCTCACATCCATACATGACTACTGGAAAAAAACATAGCCTTGACTAGACGGACCTCAGTCGGCAAAGTAATGTCTCTGCTTTTCAATATGCTATCTAGGTTGGTCATAACTTTTTTCTTCCACATAGTAGGTGACCAATATATTTGAGTTTTCCTCTCTTTCATTCCTCAGTAGTAGTAGTATTTATTAATTTTTTAACTCTGTTAAGGTTATATCTTCAGATTTAAATCCAGGATAATCCAAAAATCTACTCATTTTATTCTCAAGAGTATGACTTCTTGATCTTCTATAATAGCTTTAAGTGAATATAGGACATTTCTAATTCCTTTGCATTCAGCAGTGAAGTTATTTTAATATCATATTTTAATTATAGATCTCAGGAGTAGGCAGTTTGTGTGGAGTCCATGGATCCAGATGCTTGAAATAATAATATTTTTAGTCCCATATACCGAGATTTTCTTCGGAGAAGGCAATGGCACCCCACTCCAGTACTCTTGCCTGGAAAATCCCATGGATGGAGGAGCCTGGTGGGCTACAGTCCATGGGGTCGCTAAGGGTCATACACGACTGAGCGACTTCACTTTTACTTTTCACTTTCATGCATTGGAGAAGGAAATGGCAACCCACTCCAGTGTTCTTGCCTTGAGAATCCCAAGGATGGGGGAGCCTGGTGGGCTGCCATCTATGGGGTCACACAGAGTCAGACACGACTGAAGCAACTTAGCAGCAGCAGCAGCAGCAATGGGGGAGTAGAGAGGATGGGCAAGGGGGTAGTCAGAAACACTGAGAGTTTTCATACTATTATGTTTATTGAAGACAACCCTCTAGGAGTTCTTGTTTCTCTGATTATAATCTGGAGATTATGATCCACTCACAATTCTTCAGCATCCTGGAAATCCCTTTCATTAACATGGAAATTCCTTTTGTCTCTTTCCTAAGTTGGAGACTTTGTTTCCTGAATTCTATATATTTTTTCTTAATGGAAAATAGTTGACATTAACAGCTATACATATTTAATGTTTACAACTTGATGGTTTGGGGGTAGATACACACTGTGGGGGCTTCCCTGGTGGCTATAAGGGTAAAGAATCCACTTGCAATGCAGGAGACCCGGGTTCGATCCCTGGGTCAGGAGGATACCCTAAAGAAGGAAGTCTACCTACTCCAGTATTCTTGCCTGGAGAATTCCATGGACAGAGGAGCCTGGCAGACTACAGTCCCAAAGAGTCAGACACAAATGAGCAACTAACACTTCACTTCACACACACTTATGAAACCATCACTATCATCAAGGCCATAAACATATTCACCACCTCCCAAAGTCTCCTCTCACCCTTTTATTATCACAGTTCTTATTTGTGAAAAGAACACTTAACATAGATCTGCTCTTATGGCAAAATTTAAGTATACCTTGCAGCACTGCTAGCTATAGGATAACATCTTTTCTGTCTGTAGATCTTCAGAACTTATCTTGCATAATCAAATATTTGAACCCTTTCATATCCTCATTTTCCCTCTCCTCAGCCACTGGCAACTACCACTCTACTGTCTGTTTCTGTGAGCTTGACTATTTTTGATCCCACATATAGGTGAGACCGTACAGTATTTGTCTCAGTTCAGTTCAGTTCAGTCCCCCAGTCGTATCCAACTATTTGCGACCCCATGGACTGCAGCATACCAGCATTTCCTGTCCATCACCAACTCCCAGAGCTTACTCAAACTCATGTCCATCGAGTCGGTGATGCCACCCAGCTATCTCATCCTCTGTCATCCCCTTCTCCTCCTGCCTTCAAACTTTCCCAGCATCAGAGTCTTTTCCAGTGAGTCAGTTCTTCATATCAGGTGGCCAAAGTATTGGAGTTTCAGCTTCAGCATCAGTCCTTCCAATGAATATTCAGGACTGATTTCCTTTACAATGGATTAGTTGGATCTCCTTGCAGTCCAAGGGACTCTCAAGAGTCTTCTCCAACACCACAGTTCAAAAGCATCAGTTCTTTAGTACTCAACTTCTTTATAGTCCAACTCTTACTTCCAAACATGATTCCTGGAAAAACCATACCTTTGACTAGATGGACCTTTGTTGGCAAACTAACATCTCTGCTTTTTAATATGCTATCTAGGTTAGTCATAGCTTTTCTTCCAAGGAACAGGCGTCTTAATTTAATTGTGCAGCCACTATCTGCAGTGATTTTGGAGCCCCCAAAATAAAGTTACTCACTGTTTCCATTGCTTCCCCATCTATTTGCCATGAAGTGATGGAACCAGATGCCATGATCTTCATTTTCTGAATATTGCGTTTTAAGCCAGCTTTTTCACTCTCCTCTTTCACTTTCATCAAGAGGCTCTTAGTTTTTCCTTGCTTTCTGCAATAAGGGTAGTATCATCTGCATTTCTGAGGTTATTGATATTTCCCCTGCTGCTGCTGCTAAGTCACATCAGTCTTGTCCGACTGTGTGACCCCATAGACAGCAGTCCACCAGGCTCCACTGTCCCTGGGATTCTCCAGGCAAGAACATTGGAGTGGGTCGCCATTTCCTTATCCAATGCATGAAAGTGAAAAGTGAAAGTGAAGTCACTCAATCGTGTCTGACTCTTCACGACCCCATGGACTGCAGCCTACCAGGCTCCTCCATCCATGGGATTTTCCAGGCAAGAGTACTGGAGTGGAGTGCCATTGCCTTCTCCTGATATTTCCCCTGGCAATCTTGATTTCTGCTTGTGCTTTATCCAGCCTGGCATTTTGCATGATGACTCTGCATACAAGTTAAATAAGCAGGGTGACAATATACAACCTGACATACTCCTTTTCCTATTTGGAACCAGTCTGTTGTTCCACGCCAGTTCTAACTCTTGCTGCTTGACCTGCATACAGATTTCTCAGGAGGCAGGTCAGGTGGTCTGGTATTCCCATTTCTTTCAGAATTTTCCAGTTTGTTGTGATCCACACAAAGGCTTTGGCATAGTCAATAAAACAAAAGTAGATGTTTCTCTGGGACTCTCTTATTTTTTAATGATCCAGTGGATGTTGACCATTTGATCTCTGATTCCTCTGCCTTTTCTAAAACCAGCTTGAACATCTGGAAGTTTATGATTCACATACTGTTGTAGCCTGGCTTGGAGAATTCTGAACATTACTTTGCTAGCATGTAAGGTGAGTGCAATTGTGTGGTAGTTCTTTGGCATTGCCTTTCTTTGGGATTGGAATGAAAACTGACCTTTCCCAGTCCTGTGGCCACTGCTGAATTTTCCAAATTTGCTGGCATATTGAGTGCAGTACTTTCACAGCATCATCTTTTAGGATTTGAAGTAGCTCAACTGGAATTCCATCACCTCCACTAGCTTTGTTCAGAGTGATGCTTCCTAAGGCCCAATTGACTTTGCATTCCAGGATGTCTGGCTCTAGGTGAGTGATCACACCATCGTGATTATCTGGGTTGTGAAGCTCTTTTTGTACAGTTCTTCTGTGTATTCTTGCCACCTCTTCTTAATATCTACTGCTTCTGTTAGGTCCATAACATTTCTGTCCTTTATTGAGCCCATCTTTGCATGCAATGTTCCCCTTGGGATCTCTCATTTTCTTGAAGAGATCACTAGTCTTTCCCATTCTATTGTTTTCCTTTATTTCTTTGCACTGATCCCTGAGGAAGACTTTCTTATCTCTCCTTGCTATTCTTTGGAACTCTCCATTCAAATGTGTATATCTTTCTTTTTCTCCTTTCCCTTTAGCTTCTCTTCTTTTCTCAGCTATTTGTAAGGCCTCCTCAGACAACCATTTTGCCTTTCTTTTCCTTGGGGATGTTCTTGATCACTGCCTCCTGTACAATGTCACAAATCTTTGTCCATAGTTCTTCAGACACTCTGTCTGTCAGATCTAATTTCATGAATCTATTCATCACTTCCACTGTATAATTGTAAGGGATTTGATTTAGGTTATACCTGAATGGTCTAGTGGTTTTCCCTACTTTCTTCAATTTAAGTCTGAATTTTCCAATAAGGAGTTCATGATCTGAGCCACAGTCATTGTCTATGTTTGGCTTATTTCATTTAGCATAATATCTTCAAACGTCACTCATGCTGTTGCAAATGGCAGGAATTCCTTCTTTTTTAAGAGTTCAGAAATATTCCATTAAATTCATATGACACATTTTCTTTATCCATCTAACAATCAATGGACATTTAGATTGTTTCCATATTTGGGCTATTGTGAATAATAGGGCAATGAACACGACAGCACAGATATCTCTTCAAGGCACTGATTTCATTTCCTTTGGATAAATTTCCAGCAGTTGAATGGCACATCTTTTTATTTGGGTTACTCCCTTGTTTTTGGAGAGCACATTTTCCGTACTTTTCAAGAAAGAAACCTTCAAAGATTAATTTAATGAGATCTTACCTGTCTGAAGTTTTCTTTTCTCCGTCATCCCAACTCGATGGATCATTTGTCTGAGTGTGAAATTTTAGATTGGAAATAATTTTTCCCTCAAAATGCTGAATGCACCCCTTCTATTGTATTCTAAATCCCAGTGCTTAGACTGCAGTGTTACTCTGGGAAAGCTCAGTGCCATTCCAAGTCCACATTCTTTAGGGCATTTAAAAAAATCTTGGGAAAGTTTTATGTCCATCTTTCTTTTTTTTAATCACTGTTGCTCTAAAATTCACAGTGAGGTAGTTTAGTATGTAGAATTTTTATTCACATTGTGTGGATGCCCAATAACACTTCTTTTAATTCATGTCATGGAGGTCTGATAGTTTAATCATTTCCTTCCTTCCATTTTCTGTTTTCTTTTCTTGGCCAGCAATATTTCTGTCTTTGTCTTTTCTATCTTTATGTTATTCCTAAAATTTTGAGTCATTAACTTGACTTTATCTTTAAATTCTTATATTAAAATTTGGCAAATATCCCTCCATCTTTTAACTTTCAATATTTCTTTCTTGTTCTTTTCTGTACCTTTTCTAAAGCATCCTGTTCTTTCATAATGCAATGGTTATAGTCTACTATCTCTCTGAAGGTACTAATGATCATTTTGTGGTCTGGACACTATTTCCCCTGCATTCCTTTATTTAGGTCATTGTATTTCATAGTAGAGGCTTTCCTTAAGTGTCTAAAGATCAGAAGATTTTACTCATTCTTTGTAAATCCAATATGGAATTGGATTTTATTTAATAACAAAACACTAAAATGCTGGTTGAGGATGATGAATAGCTCTGTCTTCGTAGATAGAACTTGTCAACTTGTGGGCTTCACTCTAGGAGTAATGACCTAACTATTTCTCTGGGTGCACCTAAACTCCAGTATGTCTGTACAAGGCTGTATTATTGTCGCCCTGCTTATTTAACTTATATGCATTTCATATGTCATGTAAAATGTCAAGGTGGATAAATCACAAGCTGGAATCAAGGCTGCAAGGAGAAATATCAACAACCTCAGATATGCAGATGATACCACTCTGATGGCAAAAAGTGAAAAGGAGCTAAAGAGCCTCTTGATGAAGGTCAAAGAGGAGATTTTAAAAAGCTGGTTGAAAGTCATCATTCAAAAAATGAAGATCACAGCATCTGATCCCATCACTTCATGGGAAATAGATGGGGAGGAGGAATGGAAACAGTAGCAGATTTTATTTTCTTGGGCTCCAAAATCACTGTAGATGGTTACTGCAGCCATGAAATTAAAAGATGCTTGCTCCTCGGAAGGAAAGCTATGGCAAACCTAGACAGAGTATTAAAAGCAAAGACATCACTTTGTGCACAATGGTCTGTATAGGCAAAGCTATGGTTTTTCCAGTAGTCATGTATGGATGTGAGAGTTGGACCATAAAGGAGGCTGAGAGCCAAAGAATTGATGCTTTCGAGCTGTGGTGCTGGATAAGATTTTTGAGAGTCCCTTGGACTGCAAGGAGGTCAAACCATCAATCCTAAAGGAAATCAACCCCGAATATTCATTGGAAGGACTGATGCTGAAGCTGAAGCTCCAATACTTTGGCTACTTAATGCAAAAGCTGACTTATTGGAAAAGACCCTGATGCTAGGAAAGATGGAAAGCAAAAGGAGAAGAGGGCAGCAGAGGATGAGATGGTTAGATAACATTACTGACTCAATGGACATGAATCTGAGAAAACTCCAGGAGACAGAAGAGAACAGAGGAGCCTGGCATGCTGTAGTGCATGGAGTCACAAAGAGTTGGACACAACTTAGCAACAGAACAACAATAACAACAACACATTTACTCTCTTTTCAGGTAGCAAATATTCCCAGAGGTAACTTCATTGTCCTAGTTGGATGGTCTAGGTTTGGCTGACAACATTCTGGGATCGAAGAGGAAAAAGAGAACTCAGAGTCTCACCATTTAGTATGCAGATATTTCCTCAATGCCTTATCTCTAGTAGAGTCAGTTCAGTTCCGTTCAGTTGCTCAGTCGTGTCCAACTCTTTGCAACCCCAAGAATTGCAGCAATTTTATTTGAATCTGGTATCCTAATCAAGTTGGAATCAAGATTGCTAGGAGAAGTATCAGTAACCTCAGATATGCAGATGACACCACCCTTTTGGCAGAAAGTGAAGAAGAACTAAAAGCCTCTTGATGAAAGTGAAAGAGGAGAGTAAAAAAGTTGGCTTAAAGCTCAACATTCAGATAACTAAAATCATGGCATCAGTCCCATCACTTTATGGCAAATAGATGGGGAAACTGTAGAAACAGTGGCTGACTTTATTTTTCTGGCCTCCAAGATCACTGCAGATGGTGACTGCAGCCATGAACAATAAAAAGTACACATAAAAATAAATAAATAAAATATGCTTACTCCTTGGAAGGAAAGTTGTGACCAACCTAGACAGCATATTAAAAAGAAGAGACAATACTTTGCCAACAAAGGCCCATCTAGTCAAGGCTATGGTTTTTCCAGTGGTCATGTATGGATGTGAGAGTTGGACTATAAAGAAAGCTGAGTGCCGAAGAATTGATGCTTTTGAACTGTGGTGTTGGAGAAGGTTCTTGAGAGTCCCTTGGACTGCAAGGAGATCCAACCAGTCCATTCTAAAGGAAGTCAGTCCTGGGTGTTTATTGGAAGGACTGATGTTGAAGCTGAAACTCCAATACTTTGGCCACCTGATGTGAAGAGCTGATTCATTGGGAAAGACCCTGCTGTTGAGAAAGATTGAGGGCAAGTGAAGAAGGGGACAACAGAGGATGAAATGGTCACCGACTCAATGGACATGCGTTTGGGTGAACTCGGGGAGTTGGTGATGGATAAGGAGGCCTGGCGTGCTGTAGTCCATGGAGTCGCAAAGAGTTGGACACGACTGAGTGACTGAACTGAACTCAGCTGAGTTGAGTTGAACTCAACTCTGGCTGTCTCTTCCTGGAGAATAAACTTGCAATCTTCTGCCAAGGAAGAAGAGATGTAATAAAATGATTTCTAGGTTTGCAGTGAGGGAGCAGCTCTCATGGTTTCATTTCTCATTATAAAAACTTGCAACAAGTCTTTATGTTCTCAATCCTTCCTCACGCCTTTTTTGAACCTTCCTGGGCTTCAGCAAATATACCTCCTCGTTTTTAGCCTTCTCCCTCTTCTTGCTGGTACCTAATTTTCAACTTTTTTCAGTCTGCCAGGTAGGTATCCTTTGCCCATCTTTTATCAACAATCAAAAGTATACTGAAATTTCTTGCCTATTATTATGTCTTCTGTTTCTCTGTGTAGTTTTTTAAAATTTTTTTTTACTTTTTATCTTTTTTTTTTTTTTTTGGTGTTTTAGGGGATTTCAGAAGGGCCAGCATAAAGAGATGTGTTCAGTCCACCACACTGAACTCAAGTTTCCTGAGATTTATTTCAAAATAATAGACATCACTACTATCTACTGAGGATCCTGAACCAAAGTAAGACTGCTGTTGCTGCTGCTGCTAAGTCGCTTCAGTCGTGTCTGACTCTGTGGGACCCCATAGACAGCAGTCCACCAGGCTCCCATCCCTGGGATTCCTCAGGCAAGAACACTGGATTGGTTGCCATTTCCTTCTCCAAAAGTACGACTAAGAAGACCCAATTCTAAGTTCTAAGATACCATGACAAAAATACCAGAAAGAATGAATACAATAATAAAAACAAAGATTCTGCATAATAATTTATTACTCAAAATATGCATTTCTAGTAAATGATCTCATTTAATATTTACAGAATCTCTGAAAGACACATTTTAATTTTATTACCACTTTTTACTGTTGTTCAGTTACTCATTTGTAACTCTGACTCTTTGCACCCTCATGGATTTCAGCACACCAGGCTTCCCTTTCCTTGACTATCTCCCAGAGGTTGCTCAAACTCATATTCTTTGTGTCGATGATTCCATCCAACCATCTCAGCCTCTGTCGCCCTCTTCTCCTCCTACCCTCAATTTTTCCCAGCATCAGGGTCACTTCAAATTTATGGGTAAATATAATGAAACTTCAGAAATGTTAAACAGCTGCTCAGGATATGACAGTCAGTAAAATGTGTAAGCTGATTTTGGACTTTCTACCTTCCAATGCTGTGCTGTTTTCACAACATCACCCAGCGGGAAATTTCCTAAAGTAAAAGCCTAAATTCCCCATCTTGAGGAAGGCATGGTGTGAGTTTTAGGATTAAGAATTCTTGGATGATTTACCAAAGCCAAAAACCCCTGAGAGCTCTCATTGGTGTTCTCCATGGCTCTGACTTTCATTGCTAATCTAGTACACTGTACTGTAGGATTCATCTCTGAAAATCCCTTCTTTTAATCTCTATACTTCTTCAGCTCAGACTTTTTAGGTCAACCTGTGGTCCAGTTTCCTTTTGCCTTTATTTTTTATCCACTCTATTTTATGCTCACACTATTGGAGTCTAGAAGGTGTTGTAGGAAGAGAAAAGGGGCCCTAATCCCAATTGCACCATTAACTAAATGACGTCAAAGAGGTTTTTAGTCCTCAATCTCCTCATCTTTAACAGGAGGTGGAGATAAAAATGGGTTAAATAATTTCTAAGATTTCTTCCAGGAATAAGTATGTGTGTTTCTACTACTTAAATAATTGAGTTGTCTTTACAATAATGAATTAAGGACCAAAGAAATCATGCATACCTTTTATATCCATATATCCATTTATATCCATAATGACTCGCTTGGAGGCTGTTCTTCTCAAAATAAGTGAATAAATCCAGAAGCAAGAATTGTCTTTTTTTGTTGTGTTCAAGAAATATTAGGAGTCAGATCCATCAAATAAATTGTGATAGTCCAAAATGCCCAAGACAAAGATACACTTCTTTCTTACTATTCCCATGCATGCTAAGCCACTTTCCCTCGTAACTCATCTGGTAAAGAATCTGCCTGAAATGCAGAAGACCCCAGTTCAATTCCTGGGTCGGGAAGATCCCCTTGAGAAAGAAATAGCTACCCACTCCAGTATTCTAGCCTGGAGAATCCTATGGACTGTATAGTCAATGGGGTCACAAAGAGTCAGACCCAACTGGGTGACTTTCACTGGACTGTAGCCCACCAGGCTCCTCACTCTATGGGATTCTCCAGGTAAGAATACTGGAGAGGCTGCCATGACCTCCTTCAGGGAATCTTCCTGACCCAGGGATCAAACTCATGTCTCTTATGTCTCCTGCATTAGCAGGCTGGTTCTTTACCACTAGCACCACCTGGGAAGCCCATTATTACCATAGAACCCCGTAAGTTATATTATAAGCTTTATAGAGTCCTGTCTTGCTCACCACTGCCTAACAGAGTTTCTGGTGTATTTGTTATGCCAAACTAATATATAAGCTCTGTGATGAACTCTATTAATACTTAATCTGTGCTGTAATTGTTTTCCAGGTCTACCTCTTACATTAACTGTAAACTCTTGAAGGAGAGTCTGTATGGATATTTTCATAAATTGAATGCCTAACATAATAGCTGATAGATTAAAGGTGTTCAATAAATACTTGCTAAACTTGTATGGATCAATTCATTGTCTTAGAGATAATCACCACTCTCCTGGAGGTTAACATTACACCCAAAGTGTGAAACACAAAATTCCCTGGACATGGCCTACTTAACTTGTGACTTTTTCTAGCTGGTTACAATATGAATGCTATTACCGCTTGGTAGAGTTTACGGGTCTCACTAAGAATCATTCAGCATCTGTCATATATAACTTAGAATCCATTACTTCCCTAAGAACATGCAACAAATGGAGACTTGAAGCTCAGTAGGATACTGAGGTTGCAATTTTCATCCCCTTTTCAGAGTCACTATAGGAATCGTAGCTTGGCTTTAGCTCACTTATCCTGAAATCCAGGTTCACACCAGAGATCTGAGCAGGATACGAAAAGCACATTTTAGGCTTATCTGGTGGCTCAGTGATAAAGAATCTGCCTGCCAGTGCAGGAGACATGGGTCCAATCCCTGATCTAGGAAAATCCCACCTGCCACAGAGCAACTAAGCTCACACAACACAACTATTGAGGCTGGCTCTAGCACCCAGGAGCTGCAACTACTGAGGCCCGCATGCCTTAAAGCCCATGCTCCACAAGAGAAGCCTCCACAACCAGAAGTGCATACATTGCAACTAGAGAGTAGCTCCTGCTCCCCACAACTAGAGAAAAAGCCTGTGCAGCAAAAGACCCAGCACAGCCAAAAATAAGGAAATAAAACTATTTTAAGAAAAAGAAAGATTTATTTTGTGTTGGGCAGACCCTAGTACTGATGCCAAGCATTTCTCTTTCAACTTTACCAACATGCATTTTAGCTCTCTCACTTACAAAAAATGATATGCAAAACACCATTCAAAGAGAAAAAAATTACCTAAAGGCCAGACTGAATTTTCCACTAGAAAAGAAAAACGATGCCATAAAAATCTAATATTTCTCATAATAAAAAGTCAGACATTACACATTTCATGAAAGTCCTTATTTCACTTTCCTGTTTTGAAAGACATTTTTACTAGGTATAGAATTCATAGCTGACAGGTTTTTTTCTTTTGATCCTTTGAAGTTGTTCCACTGTCTCCCTGCATTGTGCCTAAGAAATCAGCTGTCATGCTTATCATTGTTCCTCTTATATGTTGTGTGCTTTTTCTCTGACTGCTTCAAGATTTTCTTTTCATCCCTGGTTTTAAGCAATTTTATATGACATACTTTGGATAAGTTTTTGTCATCTTTCTTGTCCTTGTTGTGCTCCTTGGAGCTACAAGGTTTAAATTTCATATCAAATTTTAAATTTTTTCAGCCACCATCTCCTAAATTTTTTTTTCCACCCACTTTTCCACCCTGAAATTATAAACATATTGAGCCTTTAAAGTTTTCCCACATATCATTCACGCTGTTTATTTTTTTCCCAGTGTTTTTCCTATGTGCATTTTATTTCAAGTGAATTGAAATGAAGTCACTCAGTTGTGTCTGACTTTTGTGACCCCATGTACTGTAGCCTGCCAGGCTCCTCCATCCATGGGATTTTCCAGGTAAGAATACTGGAATGGATTGCCATTTCCTTCTCATCATTATCTCTTCAAGTTCACTAATCTTTTCCTCTGCAGCATCTAATCTGCTATTAATACCATCCACTATATTACTTTTCCCCCCACCTTGGTGGGGGTTCTTTTGTTTCTTTGTTTTTTACTTTATTTTACTTTAAAATACTGTATTGGTTTTGCCATACATCAACATGATTCTGCCACAGGTGTACATGAGTTCCCCATTCTGAACCCCCTCCCACCTCCCCCACCATACCATCTCTCTGGGTCATCCCAGTGCACCAGCCCCAAGAATCCTGTATCCTGCATCAAACGTAGACTGGTGATTCGTTTCTTATATGATATTATACATGTTTCAATGCCATTCTCTCAAATCATCCTACCCTCTTCCTCTCCCACAGAGTCCAAAAAACTGTTCTATACATCTGTGTCTCTTTTGCTGTCTGGCATACAGGGTTATCATTACCATTTTTCTAAATTCCATATATATATGTTAGTATACTGTATTGGTGTTTTTCTTTCTGGCTTACTTCACTCTGTATAATCAGCTCAGCTCCAGTTTCATCCACCTCATTAGAACTGACTCAAATGTATTTTTTTAATGGCTGAGTAATACTCCATTGTGTATATGTACCAGCGCTTTCTTATCCATTCATCTGCTGATGGACATCCAGGTTGCTTCCATGTCCTGGCTATTATAAACAGTGTTGCAATGAACATTGGGGTACACATGTCTCTTTCAATTCTGGTTTTCTCAGTGTGTATGCCCAGCAGTGGGACTGCTAGGTCATAAGGCAGTTCTATTTCCAGTTTTTTAAGGAATCTTCACACTGTTCTCCATAGCGGCTGTACTAGTTGCATTCCCAGCAACAGTGTAAGAGGGTTCCCTTTTCTCCACACCCTCTCCAGCATTTATTGCTTGTCGACTTTTGCATCGCAGCCACTCTGACTGGTGTGAAATGGTACCTCATTGTGGTTTTGATTTGCATTTCTCTGATAATGAGTGATGTTGAGCATCTTTTCATGTGTTTGTTAGCCATCTATATGTCTTCTTTGGAGAAATGTCTGTTTAGTTCTTTGCCCCATTTTTTGATTGGGTTATTTATTTTTCTGGAATTGAGCTTGCAGGAGTTGCTTGTATATTTTTGAGATTAGTTGTTTGTCAGTTGCTTCATTTGCTATTATTTTCTCCCATTCTGAAGGCTGTCTTTTCACCTTGCTTATAGTTTCCTTTGTTGTGCAGAAGCTTTTCATTTTAATTAGGTCCCATTTGTTTATTTTTGCTTTTATTTCCAGTATCCTGGGAGGTGGGTCACAGAGGATCCTGCTGTGATTTATGTCAGAGAGTGTTTTGCCTATGTTCTCCTCTAGGAGTTTTAGTTTTTGATCTTACGTTTAGATCTTTAATCCATTTTGAGTTTATTTTTGTGTACAGTATTAGAAAGTGTTCTAGTTTCATTCTTTTACAAGTGGTTCACCAGTTTTCCCAGCACCACTTGTTAAAGAGATTGTCTTTAATCCATTGAATATTCTTGCCTCCTTTATCGAAGATAAGGTGTCCATAGGTGTGTGGACTTATCTCTGGGCTTTCTATTTTGTTCCATTGATTTATATTTCTGTCTTTGTGCCATTACCATACTGTCTTGATGACTGTGGCTTTGTAGTAGATCCTGAAGTCAGGCAGGTTGATTCCTCCAGTTCCATTCTTCTTTCTCAAGATTGCTTTGGCTATTCGAGGTTTTTTTGTATTTCCATACAAATTATGAAATTACTTGTTCTAGCTCTGTGAAAAATACCGTTGGTAGCTTGATAGGTATTCCATTGAATCTGTAGATTGCTTTGGGTAGTATACTCATTTTCACTATACTGACTCTTCCAATCCATGAACATGGTATATTCCTCCATCTATTAGTGTCCTCTTTGATTTCTTTCACCAGTGTTTTATAGTTTTCTATATATAGGTCTTTAGTTTCTTTAGGTAGATATATTCCTAAGTTTTTTATTCTTTTCATTGCAATGGTGAATGGAATTGTTTCCTTAACTTCTTTTTCTACTTTCTCATTATTAGTGTATAGGAATGCAAGGGATTTCTGTGTGTTGATTTTATAACCTGCAACTTTACTATATTCATTGATTAGCTCTAGTAATTTTCTGGTGGAGTCTTTAGGGTTTTCTATGTAGAGGATCATGTCATCTGCAAACAATGAGAGTTTTACTTCTTCTTTTCCAATCTGGATTCTTGTATTTCTTTTTCTACTGATTGCTGTGGCCAAAACTTCCAGAACTATGTTGAATAGTAGCGGTGAAAGTGGGCACTCTTGTCTTGTTCCTGACTTTGGGGAAATGCTTTCAATTTTTCACCATTGAGGATAATGTTTGTTGTGGGTTTGTCATATGTAGCTTTTATTATGTTGAGGTATGTTCCTTCTATTCCTGCTTTCTGGAGAGTTTTTACCATAAGTGGATGTTGAATTTTGTCAGAGGCTTTCTCTGCATCTATTGAGATAATCATATGGCTTTTATTTTTCAATTTGTTAATGTGGTGAATCATTGATTTGCGGATGTTGAAGAATCCTTGCATCCCTAGGATAAAGCTCACTTGGTCATGGTGTATTATATTTTTAGCGTGTTGTTAGATTCTGATTGCTAGAATTTTGTTAAGGATTTTTGCATCTATGTTCATCAGTGATATTGGCCTTTAGTTTGTTTGTTTGTTTTGGTGGCATCTTTGTCTGGTTTTGGTATTAGGGTGATGGTGGCCTCATAGAATGAGTTTGGAAGTTTACCTTCCTCTGCAATTTTCTGGAAGAGTTTGAGGAGGACAGGTGTTAGCTCTTCTCTAAATTTTTGGTAGAATTCAGCTGTGAAGCCGTTTGGACCTGGGCTTTTGTTTGCTGGAAATTTTCTGATTCCATTTTAATATCCGTGCTTGTGATGGGTCTGTTAAAATTTTCTATTTCTTCCTGGTTCAGTTTTGGAAAGTTGTACTTTTCTAAGAATTTGTTCATTTCTTCCTTGTTGTCCATTTTATTGGCATATAATTGCTGATAGTATTCTCTTATGATCCTTTGTATTTCTGTGTTGTCTGTTGTGATCTCTCCTTTTTCATTTCTAATTTTATTGATTTGATTTTTCTCCCTTTGTTTCTTGATGAGTCTGGCTAATGGTTGTCAATTTTATTTATCCTTTCAAAGAACCAGCTTTTGGTTTTGTTGATTTTTGCTATGGTCTCTTTTGTTTCTTTTGCATTTATTTCTGCCCTAATTTTTAAGATTTCTTTCCTTCTACTAACCATGGGGTTCTCCATTTCTTCCTTTTCTAGTTGCTTTAGGTGTAGAGTTAGGTTATTTATCTGACTTTTTTCTTATTTCTTGAGGTATGCCTGTATTGCTATGAACTTTCCCCTTAGCACTGCTTTTATAGTGTCCCACAGGTTTTGGGTTGTTGTGTTTTCATTTTCATTCGTTCTATGCATATTTTGATTTCTTTTTGATTTCTTCTGTGATTTGTTGGTTATTCAGAAGCGTGTTGTTCAGCCTCCATATGTTGGGATTTTTAATAGTTTTTCTCCTGTAATTGAGATCTAATCTTACTCCATTATGGTCAAAAAAGATGCTTGGAGTGATTTCATTTTTTTTTTTTTTTTTGAATTTACCAAGGCTAGATTTATGGCCCAGGATATGATTTATCCTGGAGAAGGTTCTGTGAGCACTTGAGAAAAAGGTGAAATTCATTGTTTTGGGGTGAAATGTCCTATAGATATCAATTAAGTCTAACTGGTCTGTTGTATCATTTAAAGTTTGTGTTTCCCTGTTAATTTTCTGTTTAGTTGATCTGCCCATAGGTGTGAGTGGGGCATTAAAGTCTCCCACTATTATTTTGTTTTTGTTCATTTCCCCTTTCATACTTGTTAGCATTTGTATTACGTAATGCAGTGCTCCTATGTTGGGTGCATAGATATCTATAATTGTTGTATCTTCTTCTTGGATTGATCCTTTGATCATTATGTAGTGGCCTTCTTTGTCTCGTTTCACAGCCTTTGTTTTAAAGTCTATTTTATCTGATATGAGTATTGCTACTCCTGCTTTCTTTTGGTCTCTATTTGCGTGAAATATCTTTTTCCAGCCCTTCACTTTCAGTCTGTATGTGTCCCTTGTTTTGAGGTAGGTCTCCTGTAGACAACATATATAGGGGTCTTGTTTTTGTATCCATTCAGCCAGTCTTTGTCTTTTGGTTGGAGCATTCAAACCATTTACGTTTAAGGTAATTAATGATAAGTATGAGCCTGTTGCCATTTACTTTATTGTTTTGGATTCTGGTTTATACACCTTTTTTGTGTTTCTTGTCTAGAGAATATCCTTTAGCATTTGTTGGAGAGCTGGTTTGGTGGTGCTGAATTCTCTGTTTTTGCTTGTCTGTAAAGCTTTTGATTTCTCCTTCATATTTGAATGAGATCCTTGCTGGGTACAGTAATCTGGGCTGTAGGTTATTTTCTTTCATCACTTAAATTATGTCTTGCCATTCCCTTCTGGCCTGAAGAGTTTCTATTGAAAGATTAGCTGTTATCCTTATGGGAATCCCCTTGTGTGTTATTTGTTGTTTTTCCCTTGCTGCTTTTAATATATTTTCTTTGTGTTTGATCTTTGTTAATTTGAGTAATATGTGTCTTAGGGTGTTTTGCCTTGGGTTTACCCTGTTTGGGACTCTCTGGGTTTCTTGGATTTGGGTGATTATTTCATTCCCCATTTTAGGGAAGTTTTCAACTATTATATCCTCAAGTATTTTCTCATGGTCTTTCTTTTTGTCTTCTTCTGGGACTCCTATAATTCGAATGTTGGAGCATTTCATATTGTCCTGGAAGTCTCTGAGATTGTCCTCATTTCTTTTAATTCATTCTTCTTTTTTTCCTCTGTGATTCATTTGTTTCTACCATTCTATCTTGTATTTCACTAATCCCATCTTCTGCTTCCATTATTCTACTATTTGTTGCCTCCAGAGTGTTTTTTATCTCATTTATTGCATTATTCATTATATATTGACTCTTTATTATTTCTTCTAGGTCCTTGTTGAACCTTTCTTGCATCTTCTCCATCCTTGTCTCCAGGCTATTTATCTGTGATTACATTTTTATTTCAAGATTTTGGATCATTCTCACTATCATTATTTGGAATTCTTTATCAGGTAGATTTCCTATCTCTTCCTCTTTTGTTTGGTTTGGGGGCATTTATCCTGTTCCTTTACCTGCTGGGTATTCCTCTGTCTCTTCATCTTGTTTATATTGCTGCGTTTGGGGCGGCCTTTCTGTATTCTGGCAGTTTGTGGAGTTCTCTTTATTGTGGAGTTTCCTCGCTGTGGGTGGGGTTGTATCAGTGGCTTAGTTTCTTGGTTAGGGAAGCTTGTGTTGGTGTTCTGCTGGCTAGAGCTGGATTTCTTCTCTCTGGAGTGCAATGAAGTGTCCAGTAATGAGCTATGAGATGTCAATGGTTTTGGAGTAACTTTGGGCAGCCTGTGTATTGAAGCTCAGGGCTGTGTTCCTGTGTTGCTGGAGAATTTGCATGGTATGTCTTGCTCTGGAATTTGTTGGCCCTTGGGTGGTGCTTGGTTTCAGTGTAGGTATGGAGGCGTTTGATGAGCTCCTGTCGATTAACGTTCCCTGGAGTTGAGTTCTCTGATGTTCTCAGGATTTGGCCTTAAGCCTCCTGCTTCTGGTTTTCAGTCTTATTTTTACAGTAGTCTCAAGACCTCTCCTTCTAAACAGTACCGTTGATAAAACATCTAGATTATAGATGAAAATTTTCTCCACAGTGAGGGACACCCAGAAAGGTTCAGAGTTACATGAAGAAGAGAAGAGGGAGGAGGGAGTTAGAGGTGACCCGAATGAGATGAGGTGGAATCAAAAGAGGAGAGAGCAAGCTAGCCAGTAATCACTTCCTTATGTGCGCTCCACAGTCTGGACTGCTCAGAGAAGGAAACAGAGGTGGCCAGGAGGATAAAAGGGGGAATGAAAAGGAGAGAGACAGATCCAGCCAGTAATCAGTTCCCTAAATGTTCTCCACCATCTGGAACACACAGAGATTCACAGAGTTGGGTAGAGAAGAGAAGGGGGAGGGAGGAGACAGAGGCCACCTGGTGGAGAAAAAGAAGAGTCCAAAGGAGGAGAGAGCAGTCACACCAGTAAAAATGGGTACTGAAGATTGGGTTTTTTGAAGGTACAAAATTGATAACGAATACCAAAAAGCAAAGATTAAAAATCTAGAGTAGAGGTCGGATTTTCAAAAATACAATATTAAAGAAAAGAAGAAGATGAAAAAACAAAGTCACAAGAATTATTAAATATATATATATGAAGTTTGCTTTAAAAATAGGGTCTTTTTAAAAGTAATAGTAGGTTATAAAAATGAAAATTAAAGGAGTAATAGAGGACTTAAAATTTTTTTTTAATTTTAAAGTTAAAAAAGAAGAAAAAGAAAAGAATTTTTTAAAAAAGAATGATCATAAAAATAATAAAGATATATCTAGGACTTTCTCTGGTGTTGTTGTGGGCAGTGTGGGGTCAGTTCATTTTTGGATAGTTCCTTGGTCTGGGTTATATTTCTCAAGATCTATAGGCCCCTTCCTATGTAGTCAGTACTAACGCCAGGGTTTTAATCTATTGTACCTGTCACTTCCAAGGCAGTTCCCTCTGTTTTAGCTTCTGTTTGCTGGTCTCTTTAGTGTCTGATTTCTGCCCTGACACAAGGGTGCTGGTGGTGGATACTTTTTAGGCTCACTTGTTCAGTCGCGCTGCGGGGAGGGGAGGGACGCTGCAAACAACACTGGCGTGTGCTTGCAGTGTCTCAGCCACACTGGGCCTGCCCCTGCTCATGACGCACACAACTCAGGCTCTAGGTTGCTCTGCCAGAAACTGTCTGAGGCCGGCCCTGGGCTGCCTGCACCTTCCAGGTCTAAGCAGCTCAGGCTCAGGTGCAGACTCGGTTGGGCCTGTGTTTTGTGCCCTTCCTAGGTCCGAGTAGCTCAGGTGTTTGGCAAGCATGGTCGCTGCAACTTATCACCTCTCCCATCCCTGCTGCTCAGTTTTCTGGGTGTACAACTGGCGCACCTTCTCAGGCAGATGATGACCGTCAAGAACCCCAAGAAGTCTTAGTTAGCAAAGAAGCCTGTTTGCAGTTTGGTAGTTAATATCTCTCTGGGGCTGCTATTGTCCCCTTCCGGCCCTTCCAGCCCTTCCGGCTCTGGCTGCCTGTCACTGGAGGGGGATGGTCTGCAGCCTGCTAATTCTTTTTTTTTTTTTTAACCATTATTTTTTAATTTATTTTTTAATTACAATACTGTATTTGTTTTGCCATACATTGATATGAATCAGCCACAGGTGAACACAATCTCCCAATGCCGAAGCCCCCTCCCACCTCCCACCCCGCATCCTCTACCTGAATCATCCTGTGCACCAGCCCCATGCATCCTGCATCCTGCATTGAACATAGACTGGCGCTTCATTTCTTACAAGAAAGTATACATGTTTCAATGCCATTCTCCCAAACCATCCCACCCTTTCCCTCTCCCTCAGAGTCCAAAAGTCCACTCTATACCTCTGTGTCTCTTTTGTTGTCTCACATAGAGGGTCATCATTACTATCTTCTAAATTCCATATATATGTGTCAGTATACTGTATTGGTGTTTTTCTTTCTGGCTTACTTCACTCTGTATAATCGGTTCCAGTTTCATCCATCTCATTAGAACTGAGTCAAATTTATTCTTTTTAAGGGCTGAGTAGTATTCCATTGTGTATATGTACCACAGCTTTCTTATCCATTCATCTGCTGATGGACATCTAGATTGCTTCCATGTCCTGGCTATTATAAACAGCACTGCAATGAACATTGGGGTACATGTGTCTCTTGCAATTCTGGTTTCCTCGGTGTGTATGCCCAGCAGTGGGATTGCTGGGTCATAAGGCAGTTCTATTTGCAATTTTTTAAGGAATCTCCACACTGTTTTCCATAGTGGCTGTACTAGTTTGCATTCCCACCAGCAGTGTAAGAGGGTTCCCTTTTCTCCACATCCTCTCCAGCATTTATTGCTTGTAGACTTTTGAATCGCAGCCATTCTGACTGGTGTGAAATGGTACCTCATTGTGGTCTTGATTTGCATTTCTCTGATAATGAGTGATGTTGAACATCTTTTCATGTGTTTGTTAGCCATCCGTATGTCTTCTTTGGAGAAATGCCTATTTAGTTCTTTGGCCCATTTTTTTATTGGATCGTTTATTTTTCTGGAGTTGAGCTGCATAAGTTGCTTATATATCTTTGAGATTAGTTGTTTGTCAGTTGTTTCATTTGCTATTATTTTCTCCGGTTCAGAAGGCTGTCTTTTCACCTTGCTTATAGTTTCCTTTGACAAACCATTAGCCAGACTCATCAAGAAAAAAGAGAAAAAAATCAAATCAACAAAATTAGAAATGAAAATGGAGAGATCACGACAGACAACTCAGAAATACAAAGAATCATAAGAGACTACTATCAGCAATTATATGCCAATAAAATGGACAACTTGGAAGAAATGGACAAATTCTTAGAAAAGTACAACTTTCCAAAACTGAACCAGGAAGAAATAGAAAATCTTAACAGACCCATCACAAGCATGGAAATTGAAACTGTAATCAGAAATCTTCCAGCAAACAAAAGCCCAGGTCCAGACGGCTTCACAGCTGAATTCTACCAAAAATTTTGAGAAGAGCTAACACCTATCTTACTGAAACTATTCCAGAAAATTGCAGAGGAAGGTAAACTTCCAAACTCATTCTATGAGGCCACCATCACCCTAATACCAAAACCTGACAAAGACGCCACAAAAAAGAAAACTACAGGCCAATATCACTGATGAACATAGATGCAAAAATCCTCAACAAAATCCTAGCAATCAGAATCCAGCAACACATTAAAAGATCATACACCATGACCAAGTGGGCTTTATCCCAGGGATGCAAGGATTCTTCAATATCCGCAAGTCAATCAATGTTAATTCATCACATTAACAAACTGAGAAATAAAAATCATATGATTATCTCAATAGATGCAGAAAAAGCCTTTGACAAAATTCAACATCCATTTATGATAAAAACTCTCCAGAAAGCAGGAATAGAAGGAACATACCTCAACATAATAAAAGCTATATATGACAAACCCACAGCTAACATTATCCTCAATGGTGAAAAATTGAAACCATTTCCCCTAAAGTCAGGAACAAGACAAGGGTGTCCACTTTCACCACTACTCTTCAACATCGTACTGGAAGTTTTGGCCACAGCAATCAGAGCAGAAAAAGAAATACAAGGAATCCAAATTGGAAAAGAAGAAGTAAAACTCACCGTTTGCAGATGACATGATCCTCTACACAGAAAATCCTAAAGACTCGACCAGAAAACTACTAGAGCTAATCAATGAATATAGTAAAGTTGCAGGATATAAAATCAACACTCAGAAATCCCTTGCATTCCTATACACTAATAATGAGAAAGTAGAAAAAGAAGTTAAGGAAACAATTCCATTCACCATTGCAAGGAAAAGAATAAAATACTTAGGAATATTCCTACCTAAAGAAACTAAAGACCTATATATCGAAAACTATAAAACACTGATGAAAGAAATCAAAGAGGAGACTAATTCAATGCAATTCCAATCAAGCTACCAGCAGTATTTTTCACAGAACTAGATCAAATAATCTCAAGATTTGTATGGAAATACAAAAAACCTCGAATAGCCAAAGCAATCTTGAGAAAGAAGATGGAACTGGAGGAATCAACTTGCCTGACTTCAGGCTCTACTACAAAGCCACAGTCATTAAGACAGTATGGTACTGGCACAAAGACAGAAATATAGATCAATGGAACAAAATAGAAAGCCCTGAGATAAACCCACACACCTATGGACACCTTATCTTCGACAAAGGAGGCAAGAATATACAATGAAGTAAAGACAGTCTCTTTAACAGGTGGTGCTGGGAAAACTGGTCAACCACTTGTAAAAGAATGAAACTAGACCTCTTTCTAACACCATACACAAAAATAAACTCAAAATGGATTAAAGATCTAAATGTAAGACCAGAAACTATAAAACTCCTAGAGGAGAACATAGGCAAAACACTCTCTGACATAAATCACAGCAGGATCCTCTATGATCCAACTCCCAGTATACTGGAAATAAAAGCAAAAATAAACAAATGGGATCTAATTAAAATTAAAAGCTTCTGCACAACACAGCCTGCTAATTCTGTTCCGTCCTTTGTTCTGAGTGCAGTCCTGGTGGTGTCTTATGTTAGAGCTTTTCACGTGGTAGCTATCCCATAGTCTGGTTTGCTAGCCCAAGTTAGTTCACTCTGGTTACCCTCGGGGCATTTGGGCCCAATCCTTAAAAAGCAATGCAGCCCACGCCCCCCTGCCCAGCCCCCACTTGCTAGTGGCTGATGCAGGCATCTGCACTGCTTGGGGGAGTTACCATTGGGCTTGTAATCTGTGGGTTTTAATTATTTATTCATTTTTCCTCCCTGTTATGTTGCCCTCTGTGCTTCCAAGGCTCACCACAGACTCGGCAGTGAGAGTGTTTCCTGGTGTTTGAAAACTTCTCTTTTTAAGACTCCCTTCCCGGGATGGAGCTCCCTCCCTATCTCTTTTGTCTCTTTTTTTTGTCTTTTAGATTTTTTCCTACCTCTTTTCAAAGACAATGAGCTGCTTTTCTGGGTGCCTGATGTCCTTCTGCATTCAGAAGTTGTTTTGTGGAATTTACTCAGTGTTGAAATGTTCCTTTGATGGATTCGTTGGGGGGAAGTGGTCTCCCTGTCCTATTCCTCCACCATCTTAGGACCCCAATATATTACCTTTTAATCTCAGACATCATAGTATTAATTTTTAGAAGCTCAATTTGCTTTTCCAAATATATCTTTCATTTCTCTAATAAACATGGGAGAGGGAGGAAGTACTAACTGTGTTACCTACATCAGATGCAACCACTGCAGCTATTACAAAACAACAAACCAGGTGGCCAAATGGGAAGAAGGATACACAGCAACTTCAATGAAGAACTTGCATAAGGATATTTCATATTTATACTGAAATCTTTCTCCTGTTGAAATCATGACATCTTAGGCAAAGAGTGGTGTATTTCTCACACCACAGTATTTCTCAAACTTTCTCAATGATAAGAATATCTTGGAGTATTTGTTAAAACAGATTCCTACACTTCAACTGAGTCTTACTGAATTGGTATTTCCTGGGGAAGAAACTGGGTAATCTCTAGACTTGACAAGTACTCTCATCATCATGGAAGTCTGAAAAACAGTATGTATGGATATGCAAGACCAGACACCTCTAAATTGTTTCTTTCATAGAACCTGATCAAGAGCTAGGATTTCTGAACAAAATAAACAGAAATGTAGACTAGGTTACAACTACATACTCTGGAAAGTCTTCCTATGCCCATCATTACCTAAAGTTAAAAAAAAAAAAAAAACTTTCTCTTTTCAATCATGGTTTTAACTTTAAAAGTTGTAGTTAATTAAGCACAAGTGCCAGTTACTTTTGCTAGTACAGTGGGCTGTTGACATTATCTTTCTTGATTCTAACAATTTGTGAGTGGCTCTGAACATCTATCATTTGAAATGACCCATTTGTGAGTTTAAGGGACAACTGTTAGAACATCATGCCTCTGTAAATTGTAAATAGTTAGTGGACTTAGTTGACCACCACACACTGTTTTCCATTAGTAATCAAGATTCAGTAATTCATTGAGTTAAACAGAAAAGTTCTTCCCCCCCCGCCCCACTCAATCCCTTCTCCCAAGAAATGCAACTGCTAATGCTGGTTTAGAAGCAATGAGAAGAGTTTAAGGGAATAATAGCTTCTGGGCTTCTGTGGTGGCTCAGTGGTGAAGAATCCACCTGCCAGTGCAGGAGATATGGGTTCAATCCCCAGTCAGGTAAGATCCCACATGTCCATGGAGCAACTAAGCTTGGGCACCTCAACCACTGAGCTTGTGCTCTAGATCCTGGGAACCACAACTACTGAAGCCTGTACACCCTACAGCCTGTGCCCCACAACAAGAAAAGCCACCACAGTGAGTGGCCCCTATACCACAATGAAGAGTAGCCCCTGTCACCGAAACTAGAGAAAAGCCCACGCAGCAGCAAAGACCCAGCACAGCCAAAAATAAACAAATAAAAGGAAAGTGTTTTTTAAAAAATTAACAAAAAATAATAAAAATAAGTCTTATGGAAAAAATCAACATGGTGGAATTTGAATTTGTGGGTCATTTATAAATTAATGTCTAGAGTGATATTCCCTAGGATGGAAGACTTTATCATAATTATATTTTTAAATGTTATAGAATGAGAAACTTCTAAGTGCAACTAGGCAATTTAAAAAATCATTTTCTATTGATTTTTAATCACTGCTTTGTTTAACCTTTTTTCCCCTTAGAATTCATTAGAATAATTTGTTCAACTGAACCAGGACTTCTGCACATCAAGACTAAGGTATTTTCATAAACAAACATAGCTGCAGTCCTTCTCAGGTGTCATCATCCTCAGGGGTCTAGAAACTCTTTCTTCTGCCAGAGGCTTTCATTTTCCAACTGAGAACACTGCTAGAATACCAGTGACATTCAAAAACTCTTCCTAAGCAACTCAATCTCTCTTGGATTTCTCATTAAAAATTTACACAAGTAAATGACCTTGGGCAAGTCATTTCACTTCTCTAAGATACAGTGTTTTATCCATAAAAGAATGAGAAGAAGGGAGAAAAGAAATGGACTAGAACACAGTTACTAAGATAGGGCACGTATTTTATATTTATATTTAAAAACACTAAAGCCAGAGTGAAATACTTTGTATTTTAATACTAGATTCTCCATTCACTGTCTAAGACTCTTTAGGAAATTTCCTTAATCTTTCTAAGCCTCTATTTCCTTTAAAAGAGATGATCCTAGTGTCTGCAAGACAAGATTGTTGTAAAGAATTAAATGAGTTAATTGGTGTAAAACAATTAGCATAATACCTAGCCCATGATTAGTCTTCAATCGCTGTTGCCTCTTATACTAACATATGACAATGATTTGTAGTACTAATAAAGGCAGAAATGGTGGTAGCAGCAAGCTGTTGAGAGTTTAGCTAAACTCCTTCACAGTATGGCTGCCTTGGCACCCATTCTATCTGGCTAAGTGGTCTGAAGGGACCTTCAACTGACTCTAGCCATCTCAGGGAAGCATATGTCCTAGACAGCAATCTGCAGAGCCACAAGCAAATGTAAGTTGCTGATATGCCTTCTCCAATGTCCCTGTGCTCACCCCTTTGATAACACCCCCATATGTGCATACTCAGTTGCTCAGTCATGTCTGACTCTTTGTGACTCCATGGATCTGTAGCCCACCAGGCTCCTCTGTCCATGAAATTTCCCAGGCAACAATACTAGAGTGGGCTGCCATTTCCTTCTCCAGGGGATCGTTCCCATGCAGGGATCAAACCTCCATCTCTTGCATCTTCTACATTGCTAGGCAGGTTATGTACCACTGCTTCACCTGGGAAACCCCAGCATCCCATGGTGTTTACCAAAATCCTTCTCTTTTGGTTTATATGGACCAAATATGCCCTTACCCCAAAAGAGTGGTTCTTCTCTTTGTATACTTCATTTTTGAGGTGCATCTCACTGTTCTCCATCAGAGACCAAGGAGAACTCCTGGGATATAAAATGTGGTTCAGGTAGTAATTTAAGTTTGTTGATTTGGGTCCAACATTATAAGCTCCTTAATTTCTTACCAGCTCTGTCTGTTAATACAATTTACAGCCATTTAAAAAATGAAACTATTATCTCTAGCAGGTAGATTAATAGACAGCAAATCATTTAGTCTGGTGCTTATGCAAATGTTTTTGTCTTCCTCTGGACAGAGTGACAAGGAGGGCGGGGGGTAAGAGAGAGCTTGCTCTGATGATAATTCGACTGACTCTGTAGATCATCATAGTCCTCAAACCTGACTCACAAATTTAAAAGTTGTAATCATAAATCACCCAAATCCGGGGCAATCATCCCCTCCTTGCTTTCTTCCTTTGCTCATTATACAAAGGTGTTTTTGCAGCATGACAATCACCATCCAGTATCCAGAAACCCTGTGATGCGTTCCTTTGGAAATCTTCCAGGAAAAGATTATTTCCTTGTGGTAAAAAGAAAAAATAAAAATTCAACAATTCTACTCTGACTGACTGACTTCCAGGATCATGTTACCCTGGTTTGCAATAAAGATATGGATGTGCTGACTTTGAGGCAGGAGAAATGTGGCTTCCAGGCTAAGCATTTAAAAGTGGCCTCCTGTTTATATTTCTTGAGGCAGCGGATAGATAGGCTCTAGGTTATTAGATATTTATAGCTAGTCTCTTGTTTATACTTTGAGATGGAAATAACAACAGAAACAGGGTAAATATCTGGACTTTGTCTCCTGTGGACACTTGGCGATGACACTATTGGCAAGGGTAGAGAGGGGATAAAGTTGTTTGTGTAAAAGATGAAGAGGTCACATATTTCCCATCTTTGGGGCCAGTAAGACCTTCACTGCACATGCACAGAAATGCTTCTTAGAGGTCAAAAAGGGAGGGGATGCCAGGCCATAATTAAGTGTCCTAACTCCCCCAAAGGCCCTTGAACTGAAACCCATCTTTGCTGAAGGATGCACACACACATAGGAATGGTCTTGAAGCAAATCAGCCATGAGGTCAAAGCAAAACAACTGGCCAGAGGAAAACAAAGACCTGGAAGACTACCAGCTTATGAATTATTTAAACTTCCCCAAAGACATAAATGTCTCTCCAAGCTCACCCATGAGTCTGTCCACATGGACACCTTACTTTCCTCTCTACCTTCCATCTCCTTGTCAGAATTTTTTTTTTTTCAAGGCAGAAAAGAACTGGGTCCAAGATTCTAGCCACGGCCCTCATGGCTTAATGGTTAGGACTTGGTGCTGTCAACGCCTTTCCCTTCAGGGAACTAAGGTCTTGCTTCAAGCTGCTGTTCATTGCAAGCTACTGCTCTCTGCTGTGTGTCTGGAATCAACTTCACTGAGCAACTCCCTACTGCTTTTACCTGCATTTTTAAGAGGAAAAAATAAGCAGGTTTGTAGCATATTTTCCACAGTGTCAGTTAATGATATCACCTGCCTGATTCACATTGTTCTTTCACTAAAGAATTAAAAGGATGGAGAGAGAATAGCAGATTTGGAGTTAGACTAGCTGCATCCACAAACTGCCTGTAGATGCTTATTAACTGTGTGACCTTAAGCAAAGTGTTTAACCTTTTAAAATGGAAATGCCCCTGCTAGGTGCCACATTGCATCCATCAGCAATTCCCGTCCTTCTTAATGTCTCCAAAATACGTCTTGACTCTATTTCCTTTTTCCTATCTTCACAACCACCACTCTGGTCCAGCCCTCCATCGCCTCTTTACTGGATTCTCTTAGCAGTTTCCACTCTTGTCTCCCACTTCCTCTCCTAAACTTCTAAGATCTAATTTCTACACAAAGTGATCTTATAATCCTGCACCCAGTTCCAATGTGTAGGGGTTTTCACCACCATGCCACCAATCAGTTCTCCAACACCAGCTGAATATACTACATTTCAACTCAATTCTGACACTATCTACCTGAATACAGTGTCAGAACCCACAGGTTAAAGACTCACTCTTACAAGACTGACTCCCCACCCCGAGAGGTCAATCAGTAGTTCAGGTTGTTCCCTCACCTTCTGGTCAAATGGTTATACAGACTGGCAGTTCCCACGACTTCCTCCTTGGGTTGATTAATTTTGTAAAGCAGTTCACAGAACTCTGAGAAGCATGTTACTTACTAGATCACTTATTACAAAAGGATATAACTCAGGAACAGCCAGAAGGAGGAGATGCCCAAGGCAAAGTATGTGGGATGGAGCACAGTTTCCAAGCCCTCTCCAGGGGACACTCACCCCAAAATGCCAATGGGTCCTGCAAATTATAAGCTCTCTAAACCCAGTCCTTTGGGGGTTTTATGGAAGCTTCATTTCATAGACACAGTTGATTAAACATTGGCTATTAGTAATTGAACTCCATCTCCAACTCCAGTTGAACTCCTCTCCATTCCCCAGAGGTCTGGGGAGGGACTGAAAGTTCCAACTCCCTAATCATTTGGTTGGTTTCAGTGAGGACTAGCCATCACCCTTAGGTTCAGTCCAAATGTCTTCTCACTAACATAACAAAAGATAGCTTGATCTCTCTCACCACTTAGTAAATTCCAATGGTTTTAGGAGTTCTGCTGCTGCTGCTGCTGCTAAGTCACTTCAGTCATGTCCGACTCTGTGCGACCCCATTAACAGGCTCCCCCATCCCTGGGATTCTCCAAGCAAGAACACTGGAGTGGGTTGCCATTTCCTTCTCCAAAGCATGAAAGTGAAAAGTAAAAATGAAGTCGCTCAGTTGTGTCCGACTCTTAGCGACCCCATGGACTGCAGCCTTCCAGGCTCCTCCATCCATGGGATTTTCCAGGCAAGAATACTGGAGTGGGGTGCCATTGCCTTCTCCTTAGGATCTCTGTACCTCCCAAAATGGGATGAAGACTAAATACGTATTTCTTATTATGTATCACAATATCACAGATCTTAAAACAAATCAGATCATATTTCTCCCCTGAATAAAATTACTTTTAGCTACTCATCTCCAAAACATCTTACCATGATTTCTGAGTCTCTGCTTCATCTAGCCCCTGCCTACCTCTCAGACTTCATTTTCTCCTTCCTTCTGCTTCCATCACACCTGTCTCTTCTCTGTTCATCAAAAACAGAAGCACAAGTCTTTTGACCTCTATGCCTTTGAACCAGTTGGTGGGTCTGCATGGAATGCTTTCTCCAGATCTCAGGTGACTGTTCCTTTCTCTCTCCCACACTACTCAGGATAAATGTTGTTCTACACTATTTACAATAGCCAGGGCATGGAAACAACATAAGTGTCCATCAACAGGTGAATGATAAAGATGTGGCACGTGTGTATAATGGAGTATTACTCAGCCATAAAAAGGAATGAAATTAGGTCATTTGTAGAGAGATGTGGATGAAGCTAGGGTCTGTTATGCAGAGTGACGTAAGTCAGAAGGAGAAAAACAAATATTGTATATTAATGCATGTATGTGGAATCTGGAAGAATGAACCTATTTTCAGGGAAGAAATAGTGATGCAGATGTAGAGAATGGATGTGTGGAGAACACAGGGGGCAAGTAGGGAAGGGTGGGATGAATTGGGAGATTCAGACTGGCAAATATACACTACCATGTGTAAAATGGATAGCAAGTGGGAAGCTGCTGTATAGCACAAGGAGCTCAATTCAGTGCTCTGCAATGACCTAGATGGATGGGATAAAGGGGGCCCATGGAATAGTAGGGAGGTCCAAGAGGAAGGGGATATGTGTATTCATATGGCTGATTCACTTCCTTGTACAGCAGAAACTAACACAACATTGTAAAGCTTCAATAAATTCTAAATACTTCAATAAAAATAAACAATGTCACCCGTGCATAGTATTTTTTCATATCAATATCTGTTGATTCCTCTCACAGAATTTATCACAAATTTTAAATATCTGTTTATTGTTGTCTGACTCTCCCACTAAACATACATGTCATGGGGGAGGGATCAAGCATGTGTTAGTTACAGATGTTTCTACTATGTAGCTTACTAAGCAGGGTCCTAAATGGCCCCCAAGATTCTTGTTCTCTGGGATACAAGACCTGTATAATCCCTTCCCATGAATCTAGGCAGGTCTTAAGACTATGATGGGCCATCACTCTCATAAGAAGGTTATATATATGGGAATGAGGAAGACACTTTGTAGAGACAATAAAAATCCCTAATCAGTAGTTAATCAAAAGGGAGATCATCCCAGGTAGACTGACCTTCCATCAAGTGAGTCCTTAAATGATGTCAGAGAGATGAGAAGCAGCAGTAGCTGCTTGTCTAGTGTCTAAGAGGTCAGCTTCCATCTGGTAAGAGAAGGAGACCATGTGGCAAGGATTTGAGGTTGGCCTCTGGGGGCTGAAAGTGATCCCCAGCTAACAGCTAACAAAGCAGACTTCAGCCATACAACCACCAAAAAATGAGTTCTGTCATCCACCAGTAAGCTTGAAGAGCACAGCAAGCATCAGATGAGACTGAAGCCCCAGGGGACACCTAGATTTCAGCTAGATGAGACTCTGAGCAGAGGATAGAGCTAAGCCCAGATCACTGATCTACAGGAAGTGTGAAATAACAAGTGTGTTTGTTTAAGCCACTAAGTTTGTGGTAACTTATGAAGTAGCTATAGAAAGCTGATACCAATAGGAAAGTTTGCCTGGCACACAGCAGGCCTGCAGTCATTACTACTGAATGAATGAGTATCCAATTTTGCTTTTTAATGCTTCATGAAATTAGAGGGTATATTTAGACATGGCAAAGAAAGAAAATATGAGGAAATGAGCATGGGGAGGGGAAGATGTAAAAGGAAAGGAGGAAATCAAACATGGACAAATGCTCCATTGTTACTCCAAGGATGAGCACTATCCTGACATCTGAGCATATATAACCCATGACTTATCTGCCCCAATGCCCAGGATTGTTTGGAGAAGGAAATGATGGGGAAGTAGACATGGAAAGATGGATTTCTGCTCACTGTAAATCGAAGAGGATTGCATTCCGAAGAACTAAACAGAAGAGATTCAATAATAAATCAAGGGTAGAAAAAGACAAATCTCATTCCTGGAATTTCCAGAAAGTCAAACAAAACAGAAACGCTCAAGTCAATATACAAAGCAGAAGCATCTCAGAGGGTTTCTGTTTGTTTTGCTTTGTTTCTTCCTCTTCCCCAAAGGAAAGGAAACCTATTATCCACACCTTAATTACAGCAGCAAGCAGTACCTTCTAAGACGTACCAAGCTGCTCACAGAGGTCTCACAGTGTCCCAGCCTGTGTGACTAGAAAGGAAACTGCAGCAAGGTCGGGAGACATTGATTTTTCTCCCAGGCTCTGTATTCCTGGGCTGTGAGACCAACAAGTCCCTGCACTTCTGGATCCCAGAAGTGGTAAAAGGGGAACAATAATTCATGCTATCCATCATCACTCAGGGATTAGCATGAGGGTCACATAAATACAGAGATGGTGTCTGGAGCTGTGCAAATGTGCAACTTACCAAAAGCCAGCCACATAGAGGAATCAGTAAACTGTTTACTGGCAGAGATCTTGTCTTTTTTTTTTTTTTTTTTTTGTCTTCTGCTCAGCAGCCAATAAAGAGCTCTGGACCCCAGAAATCATCAATCTGCCAAAGCTATTGTTGAAGGACTGAATCCAGGAGTCCTCTCAGGGGTCTCACACATTAAGAAGATGCACGGCAGCTATTGTTTTACCAACAGGGCACTAGGATCCATAGGCTGTTTTCCAGACTAGAGTTATTTCTATTTCTGATGCTAAATTTGACTTGTTATCTACACAACAAATATTGCTGAGCACCTTCTCAATCTCTGGCTGTACACATTAGGCAAAGCATAGCCAGTGAAACAAACCCCTCACCTTCATGAAGGTTGCAGTGTCCTCTAAAGATAATCTTTGCCTACCACACTACTCCTCAGCTTAAACCCACCTACACACACCTCTGAATCTTTTAATCATATCACTGTGTTGAGACACCTCCTTCGTGAGGACTTCCCTCGGTCTCCCAGCTGGAAGTTGCCCTCAGAATACCCATGCATGCAAATCAAGGCAGGAGCTCATCATGAGATGTCTCGCTATATGTCTTTCTCTACTTCAAGCAGCTTTAAAGTAAAGATGGCACTTTGATCTTCTTGGTATCACACACACCTCTGTATAACATCTCACCCAAAGGTCATGACTGCCCATCAGTGGTTACTGGTTCTCAATTACATGTGTCTCATATAATTTGCTCTTGAGATAGATAGACAGACCTACATAGAGAGAGATATTAAGTTTACAAATACTTTTACTTTTAAAAGTACCTACAAGATGTCAAATTCATAGAATCAGAAAGTACATTCATAGATGTCAGAGGCCAGGAATAAGGGAAGGGTGGGGGGGTGAGGAAGGAAAGGGTAGAATGTGGGGTAGGGGATGGGGACTTAGTGGGTTTAATGGAGACAGAGTTTCAGCTTAGAAAAGTGAAACATTAGCAGGATTATGGATGATGGTGAAAGTTACATAAAACAGTGTGAATATACTTGGTGCCAATGAAATGTACACTGAAATATGGTTAAAATAGTGTGCTTTATATTATGTGACTTTTTACAAAAAGTAAATTGCAACATATTTAAGGTTACTCTTATAATCGTAGTACCCTGACTCAAGTCATGTTGAGTGCTCTCTTCAGTGGGAGAGCAAAAGATGGAGTCATCACTTGGGGACTAGTAATCATGTGTGACTTGAGGACATCCATGGGAGTCTGTCACAGACATGACCGTTACCCATGATTTGAATTGTATAATCAAACAAACAAAATAAACAAATATGGAGAATTGATTTTTAAGACATTTTAAAAAGATTTTATAAGTAATACAAGTAAATGTGTATATATGTGTGTGTTACATATATATATATATAATAAAATAAGTAGAGAGTAAAAATTTCCTCCTTCTAAACTGACTGTCCATAGCTAACTGCTGCTAATAAGTTTGCACATGGCCTTCCAGATTTTTTACTATACAGTAAGTCTCCTACATATGAACAAGTTCTATTCCAAGAGCAAGTTCATTAGTCCAATTTGTTCATAAGTCCGACAAAGTTAGCCTAGGTACCCAACTAACACAATCAGCTATACAGTGTTGAATGAACTGTAATAGATTTATGATACTTTTCACACAAATAATATATTAAAAAACTCACAAAAATAAAGAAAATATTTTTAATCTTACAGTACCTTGAAAAGTACAGTACAACAGCTGGCATACAGCAGCTGGCATCGAGTGAACAGGCAAGAAGAATTACTGACTGGAGGAGGGAGAGGAGGTGCAAGATAGTAAAGGAGAAGGATCCTCATCTATAGGAGATAGAGGGAGAGCTGCAGTTTCACTCATTCCTGACATTGATAGAATGCATGTTTGCATCTTTGAAAGTTCACAACTTGGTGGCTTATACATAGGAGATTTACTATACGCTTATATTCATTGTTATATGCCATTGCTGAGTCACACTTTAAAGTTCTGCCCAAATCTATATAAGGCCAACAGTATTCCACTGTATGGATGGACTCTCATTTATTCAGCCAATTCTCTTTGGTTGGATACTTAGGTTGTTTCCAATTTTTATTAACACAAGGCTGTAATGAACATTCTAATATGCAGGGTTTCTGAAACAATGTGACAATTTTTGGAGGGCAGATTCCTTGTCACTTGACAATATCTAAATTTGAAGTGTATCTCCTTTTTGACCCGATAATACAACTTTGGGGTTAATTTTTAACAGATTGTCGTCTCAGCATTGTGTAGTGCTCCCTCCCCTCAACCCCTATTCTTCTACAATAGCTTTAAAAGCATTGAAGAGGCAGAAGAAAAGTGTTTAGGTGATGCTTTCAGGAGGCATAGTGATATCTATTGCATTCAGTGACCAAGGAACGGGGGCAATCATTGGATCTACCAAAGACAGAGAATCAAAGTTCAGTGATTAGACTTCCCTGGTGGTCCAGTGGTTAAGAATCCACCTGCCAATGCAGGGGACAGGGGTTGATTCCTAGCCTGGAAAGATCCCACATGCTGTAGGGCAACTAAACCAGCGCACCACAACTACTGAAACCCACACTCCACAGCCATGCTCCACAAGAGAAGCCACCACAATGAGAAGCCTGGGCACCGCAACTAGAGAGTGACCTCTCTTTGCTGTTTGAAAGAGAAAGCCTGTGAGTGGCAATGAAGACCCAGTGCCACCAGAAATAAATAAACTTCAATAATTAGACATAGCAGCCCATCATACACAGGTTTTCTGGGAAGTCTGATGTAGGGACACTTCACTAGTTTGACAGATTTGGAGTCTGCTTGTCTGAAAGTCAGAAATTGATATATAAACAGTATGAGACTGGGAAGTCTCTTATTGGTCCTCCACCACTGTCCATCATCTTTATCTCAGACCCAGCCAGTGATACCTTTGGATCTGATCCACCATATTCTCCAAACCTTTTGGATAACATTCTCCTTACAAGAGAAGCCAAGTGGGCTATAAACATGGAAAGAGAATACAGGCAGACAAATCTTTCATTTCCTTTCATGCAAAGGCCTCCAAGTTGGGCAGAATTCAAAGAACTTCCCCAGTTTCTCCATCCCTGCTACAAGTGCAGGAAACAGTGCTTCAGAACAGATCTGTGTTCACTAAACCACTCACTAAAAGTGACTCTATAAAATACAATGGAAGGCTTCTGTGAAGCCAGGCTATTCTTAGAACACCACTTGGCTGAGCTTAGAGAGGGAATGATCAACCACAAAACTGTCATCAGTTTTCAGCATGAAGCAATAGATAAGGCTCCTACTGCATCAGAATCTGCTGGCCTACCAAAAGAATCAAAATAAGAAATTTGCAGAGTTGAAATTCCTTCTGCAGTATAAAGCCACCCATGGGGTGTAGCTCAATGGTTATAGACTGAGTACTTTCAAATCTGTGATATGATGCTGAATCAGTTCAAGGAAGACTCTTTAATTCTCAAGCATAGATGTTTCAAATCAAAATAGAAAAATAGACAAATCCCACACTCAACTCTTAACTTCTCCTTGGAGTTGACTCTGAGTGGCAGCTCATATGGGAAAATAAATTGACTCATCAAACTACTAGGGGAAAAACAACAGTCTACATTGTTAAACTGACCCATAACCATCTTTCCCACCACTTCCACCAAGATGGTAGTCTAGTCTATTGTGAGTACAAAATAGATAAAAATTAACCTTCATTCACTGCAGCTAAGCAGTGAAGAGGGAGGATTTAATAGTGTTACACAGGAAGTGGCACAGTGGGGAATCCTTTTCAGCTGGGACACACTGAAAATGATCTTTCCTGCCTACAAAGAATAGAAATGAAAATTCCTCCTCCTTCCAGCAAAATTCAAAAAGAATACAGAGGCAGCAGTAGGTGAGACACAGAATATTGCATAGAAATAGAGAAGTTATTTCTGGATAATTGGCAGCAGACAAGTTGCAGAGCACATGGGAGGAAGGATCTCCATAGCAACGCAGTTGATGATGGCTCCATATTTAAACTAAATGTTGAAGCTTTACACTTTCAGAGACTGAGGATTTCCTGTAATTTCTGGTAATAAGTTTTCTCTAACTCAGGGAAGCAAGTGTTCCAGAAGAGGACTGCATAAAGCAAGAAGAACATGAGCTATGCAGAAAATAATTCATGGATCTTAGAGGTTCTATAGAAGAAAAATCCGGACCAAATGAGAATAGAGTCACTGACTAAAGCTTTCAGGAATTCCTAGTTAGAACCAATTGGATATGAATTACAAGTTTTATTGTACATTGTTTTTAATTTCTTATAATGATTATATTTGTGTTAAGTGTACAATAAAATTATACATATATTCTGTAGCACCATTTATTTACTTTCAATGAGTACTGCTTTTCCTTTATAGAGGTTTGTGTTGTAGAGGGATAGGACCCATCTCATTCAAGGTTTGGTATCTATGGTAGGCTCATGTTGATAGCACCCCTGTTAGAATTCTTTATAAGACAAAGCTTAGACTATCTGTGAGTGGACAACATTCACCTTCCATCACAAAGGTACATCAGGGACAACCTTGTTCTTCATGTTTATTTTGATCTACTCTCCATTGTTTGAAAATTGAGGCATAATAGTCATCTTGATGCCCCATCGGTTCATCTCCTATTCGTTTCTCTTCAAAGACCGAGGAAATCTAAAGTTGGCTATTGTGACCTCCAGGAATCCATTCTAATGCCACGCATGACACCCAGTGACACTGCCTGCCCCTTTGTCCCACTGGCCATGCCGCTTCTACTAATCAATGGTTAGTTAAACAAGTTAGGTTAGTTAAGGATCCAATAAAACAGACTCTGTCTTTTAGTGCACAGTCTTAAACTTTTACTATTCCCCAAAGTACTAACAGTTTTAACAAGAGAAGAAAGTCATTAGCCAAAGAAATTCAGACATCAGTAAACTGTTAGGGTCTTTTTGGTCAATATAAATGGATATTACAGGTATGCAGACAGTTAAATAGCAACGATTTAAAAAATCTGACCCTGTTCTTATGCTTAATTTTCTACCGCCTGATAAAACAATGGAAACTACTCCTAACACAAGAAAGAAAATTCTTAAAGCATTTATTATTCTTTGTATTATTTGACCCAGAATTTCCACTACTGGTTATTCATACTAAGTCATCCAAAATATGAAAAGATTTTTAGCATTGTTAATCACAGTGCCATTTTAATAGCTAAAAATCGGAAATAATATAAATGTCCAGTAATAGGAGAGTGATTAAGTAAATTATGATACATTCACTTATGATGAGATAATACTTTAAAATATTAATCTTTGTGCTTTCTTTTCTGTGCTCCATTATACATGACCCCTCTCCTAGTTAATCAGAGGCATTCAAAGGAAATTGGGATTGTTATCATGAGAATGGAGAGAAAGAAACAAGCCCTATCCAGTCTAACTTCCCAAAAAGCCTTGATAATCACATAGAATGGTCTTTGGGGAAAGTTGACTGATGAAGTTTATGCAACAATAATTGGCTGGAAAGAAAAGGGTAGGCAATCATGCCTCTCATCTTTGTTCCTGGTGGGCAAAGGGATAAGACATGCTCTTGGAGGGTGGATGTTGCCTAAGACTAGAAAAGGAGGGATGGACCCCAAGGGATCACATGAAGAGATGGTAGCATCACGAAACAACCCCAATAACCCCATGAGAGGAAGCTCGTTTTGGGGCTGATGCTGAGAGCCCAGTGATCAGTCCTCAGTGTTCTCATAAGGGTTTTCCCTCAGTAGCCACCTGCAGATCTCCAACAGTATTCTGGCAAAAGAATTACCACCTATGCCCTTGAGTCTTTAAAGATCTCCAAACTACACCATGTGGACTAACACCTTTCAGGACACTCATGAGCCCTGTAACTGTAGAATCCTCTATGTACAGAGACCAATGGGAAGATACCAAGGAAAGCTCTAGCACTAACAGAGTGGGCCTGGAGGATACTGAAATCCATCAGTCCCTTTACACACACAATGATAACAGCAACAACTGCCAACGAATTCCTGCTAAGCACAGTTTATAAGCATCAAATTCCAACAACCCTTTCTGTGAGGTAGGTACTCTTATTAGCCCATTTTACAGATGAGGAAACCGAAAGGAAGAGATGGTCAGTTTCTTGCTCATGACCACACAGCTAATAAGTGGTAGATTTGGGATTCAAACTTAAGATAGTATGGCCCTGGAGCCATATGAAAATGGTGTATAACTTCCCATGGACTGCCATTAAAAATAATGTTTCTAGATCTATGTAAACCAAATTATTATACTATGTATGTTAAACTTATACAATGCTGTATGTCGATTATACCTCACTAAAACTGGAGAGGGGGAGAAGCTAAAGAAAAAGAAAAGAATGTTTCTACCAAGTTTATAACAACACAGAGGGAGTTTGTGTTATTATCTTTAGTGAACTGACCAGAATTCAATAATACGCTACAATGTGATATACATAGAAAAAAGCAAACACCAAAACATTAATAAATGACTATGGACGGTAGGAGAATTATGAGTTATTTCTTGTTTATTTTTCTGTATCACAAATTTTCTCCATAATGAGCATGCATTATATTCAAACTTGAAGAAGAGACTCACTTTTAGTACTTCTTGAACTTTTCCAGCATGTACATACACACACACACACACGTTTTTGAGTTATAAACTCCAATTCTTTGAAGATATCATATATTCTGGCAATAGTCAGAGAAGCCGCAGGGCACATTTCAAACCAGAGGAATGCAAAAGTACTTTAACGCTCTGCAGAAAAAGCAGAGAATAGCAATTATGCTAAATTTATCTTCTCCATGACTTTGATAGGAAGGACAGGGTCACCAATAATGGAGATGAGGTCAGCAAGAGTTGTCACATCCGAGCAGCCGTAACATCTGTCTACATTCTTATAGTTTGGGATGGTCTTGATAAACCAACATTCACAAATAGAACAGAAGGAATTCAGCCTCAAAGTTCCCATTTTCACTCTTTACATGATGTCTTTGGATAAATGCATATGCTTGGTTTTCACTTGGGTAAATTTGTCAATCATGTCCTTTATGGATTGTGCTTTTTAGGCCTTGTTTAAGAAATCTTCCCATTATCTTAAGTTCGTGAAAACATCCATAAACATTCTCTTCTGAAAAGCTTTCTAGGGAATTCTGTGGTGGATCCAGTGGTTAGGACTCCACATTTTCACTGCTGAGGGTGCAGTTTCAGTCCTGGTAGGGGAACTAAGATCCTGCAGGCCATGTAAGATGAACAAAAGTAAATAAATAAATAAATAATTTTCCTAGCTTTTCCTTGTACGTTTGGATGTTTAATAAATTTGTTATTCGTATTTGTGTACAATGTGAGGTAGGGGTCCAATCACATGTCTTTCCATATAAATAACAAATGTCTCAGCAACATTAATAAAAACATCCACTTTTTCTCCACTGATATGCAAAACCACTTCTATCCTGTGGGCTCTTCATTTTGTTCTATTGATCTCTTTGTCTATAGCTATGCCAAGATCATGCTGATTTTGTTACTGTAGATTTATAATAAGTTTTGAGTTATGAAGGCAGCATTAAAACTTGAAAAGAAGTATCATGCTGAGAACTGCATAGTGAATTCAATATGGAACTCCAGTAGCCAAGAAATACACAAAAAAATACCCCCAAATAAAACTGGTGGGTATTTGTGCCCCATTGTTAGAGTTGGTTTGTCTTGTGTTTGTTTATTTGTAGTTTTTACCCCTATCCTACCCCTACCACGTAAATGTGCGACTAATATGGATTCATGGATTTACTATATACCAGATTCACTGGGATAAAAGTAGGAAATGAGAGAACTGAAGATAAACAGCACTCTTGGGTGAAATAACAGAATTAAGTTACTATTAGGGCTTCAATCTGACATTGTCCAAGGCACAAGAGAATTCTTGGCAGTGTTAACATCTCGATGTTCAGAATTCCGATAGATTTGATTAAACTAATTTAGGCATGTGGAGAAATTACTTTATCACCAGTATTATGGAGACTGCCAAGCCACTCTCAAGGCTGGCATGCTCTGAATTTGGCACCATAGCGGATAAAATATCTCCCTGGATCTTCTTCTTGTTGCTATTCACCAAGCAGCACTACATGCCCCTGCTTCTAATAGACAGAGCCTAGAATGGTCTATTAATTTAAGAAATGGAGAGCCAACGTTATTTTTCAAACATGTACATTCACCTCCAAGTTGCATTCAAATAAGGCTTGAGCGAACAATGAACAAATGACATCTTTAGACCCTGCTGTTGGTGTTTTTCTCGGGTATACTTGACTTCCATATGGTAACACCAAGGTCACTCCTAATTCCATAATCGAAACATTTTGACTATTTCCATGAATAGTCAAAACATTTTCTCTTATCAAAGTTTGCCCCTACGTGACTAAGAGGCAATGCACAGCCACAGCAGCGGGTAAATTAAGCTCCTGGAGACTCACTAGGGCAATGACCTAAGAACAAAGAGGTTATGCATGAGCTCACTGTGCCTTGTTTACCTCTCTCACTTTGAAGTATTTGAGTATTTCCTTAGTTTTGTTCTGGGGAATTTTCTGGAAAAGAGCTGGTTAGGCCTTAAAAACAATTGTTCATTTCTTTTTTTTTTAAGGATTTTTAAATTCTTATTTATTATTTTCATCTATTTATTCTATTTTTTAAATTAAAGTATAGTTGATTCACAATATGGTTAATTTCAGATGTACAGCATAGTACTTCAATATTTTGTAGATTATATTGCATTATAAATAATAACAAAATATAGGGTAAAATTCCCTATGCTATACATTAAATTTTTGTTGCTCATCTTTTTAATGTATAGTGGTAGTATGTGTTTAATTCCACACTCCTGATTTGTCCCTCTTTCTCTCCTCTCCCACTTGATTAACGTAAATTTGTTTTCCATATCTGTATCTTTCTGCTTTGTATATAGATCCATTTGTATTAATCTTCAGATTCCACACACAAGTGATACAGAATTTGGCTTTGTCTGACACTTTTTACTAAGCACAATATTCTCTAAATCTACCTAAATAAAGAGGTTCAGAATTTGCGAACTCAGATGTACTCATCACAACTTATCTTTCACAACATATTCACTTGGGGGAATTTAGTATGGATTATTCAATTATTCATACAAAATATAAATATGAAGCAGATTTATTCACTACTCTATAATGAACTGGTCTGGGCCTCTCTCCAGAAAACTTGCATGTGGAGGTGATGTTCAGAGCCTCAGACCATCCATCACACTTACTATTTATCCAGCTAACCATTTGGTCTACAGAGAAAAGGATAAGAATGTTCTAACAAGCATTGAGGCGAATTGGTCACTATACTCATTTCCATCATTACCTTCTGTTCAGTTCAGTGCAGTGCAGTCACTCAGTCGTGTCCAACTCTTTGCAACCCCATGGACAGCAACACACCAGGGCTCCCTGTCCATCACCAACTCCCAGAACTTGCTCAAACTCATGTCAGTGATGCCATCCAACCATCTCATCCTCTGTCATCCCCCTCTCCTTCTGCCTTCAATCTTTCCCAGCATCAGGGTCTTTTCTAATAAGTCAGTTCTTTGTTCAGATGGCCAAAGTATTGGAGTGTCAACTTCAGCATCAGTCTTTTCAATGAATATTCAGGATTGATTTCCTTTAGGACGGACTGTTTGGATCTCCTTGTTGTCCAAGGGACTCTCAAGAGTCTTCTCCAACACCACAGTTCAAAAGCATCAATTCTTTGGCGCTCAGTTTTCTTTATAGTCCAGCTCTCACATCCATACATGACTTCTGGAAAAACCAACACTTTAACTAGATGGACTTTTGTTGGCAAAGTAAAGTCTCTGCTTTTCAATATGCTATCTAGGTTGGTCATAACTTTTCTTTCAAGGAGTAAGCGTCTTTTAATTTCATGGCTGCAGCCACCATCTGCAGTGATTTTGGAGCCCCCTCAAAATAAAGTCTGTCACTGTTTCCATTGTTTCCCCATCTATTTGCCATGAAATGACGGGACTGGATGCCATGATCTTAGTTTTCTGAATGTTGAGTTTTAAGCCAACTTTTTCACTCTCCTCTTTCACTTTCAACAAGAGACTCCTTAGTTCTTCTTTGCTTTCTGCCATAAGGGTGATGTCATCTGCATATCTGTGGTTATTGATATTTCTCCTGGCAATCTTGATTCCAGTTTGTGCTTCATCTAGCCTGGCATTTCACATGATGTACTCTGCATAGATGTTAAATAAGCAGGGTGACAATATATACAGCCTTGACGTGCTCCTCTTCCGATTGGGAACCAGTCTGTGGTTCCATGTCTGGCTCTAACAGTTGCTTCTTGACCTGCATTCAGATTTCTCAGGAGGCAGATCAGGTGGTCTGGTATGCCCATCTCTTGAAGAACTTTCCACAGTTTGTTTCGATTCACACAGTCAAAGTCTTGGGTGTAGTCAATAAAGCAGAAGTAGATGTTTTTCTGGAACTCTCTTGCTCTTTTGATGACCCAACAAATGTTGGCTATTTGATCTCTCATTCCTTTGCCTTTTCTAAATCCAACTTGAACATCTGGAATTTCACAGTTCACATACTGTTAAGTTAGCAAGTCTCAAACTTTGGTCAAAATTTAATATTAAGGCAGTTTGAAACTTTGTTAATATAACAGTCAGAACAGCAACAGCAGGAGCGGCATAAGCAGCAGCAATAATAACGGTTGATATATACCTATATTCTTTCTTCTGTTAATTTATCCAATGCATAGATTTGTGTTGTTGACTTCCATATTTATACTTCTAACCATGAGTTCTCCCTGGAGGCCCAGACATGATCAACAGCTCTCAACATAACTATTTAGATGTCGAATAAGCATCTCTAACATATTTAAAATCCAATATCTTCCCTCCCCCAAAAACCTGTGGCTCTGTTAGCTTTCTTCATCTGTGTAAATTAGACCATCAGCTTTAAGAGCAAAAGTCTAGAAGTCATACCTGATGCCTCTTTTTCACTCATTCTTCTCATCAGTAAGCTCTGTGGATGATTCTTCCAAAACATATTAGGAGTCAACCCACTTCTGTTTCCTTTTCTTCCACTCCAGTTCAAGTTCTCATCATTTCTAGCTTGGATCACCAGCAATAAGTACTTTGTCCTAATCTTAGGACATAGGACATACCATATTCTTACAGAGCAGTCAGGATGACCTATTTCAAACAAAACTTCTATATTTTCAAACAAAATCCATTCTTATCTTAAAACACTGTAATTGTTTTCAAACGCATTAGAATAAACCCCCAAACCTTCACTCTGGCCTACAAGATCTTCCAACAGGAGTCCCTGCGTTCTTCTCTGCACTTAGCACCTTCCCGCCCCCTCACCATGCTCCAACCACACTTGCTTTCTCTCTTTCTCAAATACTCTAATCTCAGCCTCATCTCAATGCTCTTGTCTTTGCTGTTCCCTCTTCCTGGGATGTTCTTCCTCCAGATCACACAACTAGCTTCTTGTCCTTTCAGATTTCAGTTCATATAATATCTTTTGAGAAAAACTCTAACTTTTTGTGCAAGTCAGGATCCAACAAAGAAAGCAGAAATCCTTCTTTGTATTTAACCCAGAAGGAATTTTTAAAGTTAATTTGTACTGGCATAGAGTTGATTTACAATGTTGTGTTAGTTTTTGCTGTACAATAAAGTAAATCAGTTATATATATGCATATATCCACTCTTTGTATGGATCTATTCCCACATATGTAATTGCAGAATTATATAATAACTCTGTATATTATGAGTTTATTAAGTAGAGTTCCCTGTTATAGAACAGGTTCTTATTAGTTACCTATTTTATGTATAGTTGTGTGTATATGTCAATTCCAATCTCCCAATTTATCCCTTCCCTGCTTTCTTCCTTGGTAACCATAAGTTTGTTTTCTACATCTGTGACTCTATTTCTAATACAGAAGGAATTTAATATAGACAATTAATGATACATGGGATGGATAACCATTGAAGACAAACAAGGAATGACAAGGCAAAGATCTGCAACAGCAAGAAAACTAAGTCCACCCAAGCCCAGAAAGCCAAAGGAAGAAACTGCATTACCAGAGCCCATGAGCCAAGATCACCAAGTGGAAGCTGGAAGAAGCTTTAGTAAGACCTGCCCAGCAGAAGCCAGAGTCACAAGAGAAATGCAACCACACGAGGTCATCGTAGAGAGGTGGGGAGAAGTACCATGGTTTCTCCCTTCCTCCATGCCTCAAATCTCCTACCAGTGCCTCCACTGATGAAGTCCATCTGGAACCCCAAAGCCACAGGAGTTTGGGAAACACATCTGACAACCCCATGACCATAGAGATCACAACAGGGAAATGGAAAAGATGGATCTAAGGTCAAACAGCACAAAATCAGTGCATGACCCCATTTCATCTTCCAATCTCTCCCCTCCCATTCAATCCTGTACAGTTATTTTCATAGTAGTCACTTCTATCTGGTGGTGGTTTATTCATAAGTCATGTCCAACTTGTATGACCCCATGGACTGTAGCCTGCCAGGCTCCTCTGTCCATGTAATCTAGACTTAACTTGATTATTTCTTTATTCATTTTTACAAATTAGGATGTAAGCATCATACCCCTTGGGCTTCCCTCGTAGCTCAGTTGGTAAAGAGTCCACCTGCAATGTAGGAAATCTGGGTTTGATTCCTGGGTTGGGAAGACTCCCTGGAGAAGGAAATGGCAACCCACTCCAGTATTCTTGCCTGGAGACCCCGTGGACAGAGGAGCCTGGCTGGCTACAGTCCATGAAGTTCAAGAGTCAGACACAAATTAGCAACTAAACCACCACTATCACACTCCTTGTTTCTGTATACATCTCTGGTACCTTGAGCAATTCCCAACTCACGAAAAGCACTCATTAAATATCTATTTGAAATATCCTGAATGAGGGGTTGCTATGTCCAATGCACTGTGCTAAGGGCTTTACAGAAACTAACTCACCAAATCCTTAGAAAAACCTCACAATTCTTTTATTCATAAGAAATCTGAGGCTTAGGGGAGCATTGTGAAGCATTACATCTTCACAATTAATGGATGGATTCCAGCAGCCAGTAGGCTGTCAACAGTACAAACTGCAAATTAGAAATGACTATCCATATATATAATCCATCAAGGTGTCATTGTGCCAACTTAAAAAGGTAGTTTTGCTAATAATGAATAGTTTATTCAACACCTCCACTGAGCAGTGTTGGATAAAGTAGTCGGCATTGCTCATCACTTCTGTTTCTTCCAAAGAGAAAGTGAAAGAAAACAAAGCTAGGTCGTTGTCAATTTCAAGGTACCAAACACCTGACCTTAACTTTCTGACCCTCAGAAAACAGAGTTTATTGAAGACTCACAATAGTACTTTTATCTTAAGCTGGACACTGTACAGTATAAAATATTGTGTCTGATTGCTGTCCTGTGCTGTGCTTCATCGCTCAGTCACATCTGACTCTTTGCAAGCCCCCTGGACCGTAGCCTGCCAGGCTCCTCTGTCCATGGGATTCTACAGGCAAGAATACTACAGTGGGTTGCCATGTCCTCCTCCAGGGGATCGAACCCAGGTTTACTGCTTTGCAGGCAGATTATTTAATATCTGAGCCAACTTTAAATATAGCTCTGAGTGTTAGCTGTTTCTCGGTGAGATATGTTTATCTGAGCAACAAGCAGACATCTAAGCTCTATCTGCATGACTTCTTAAAAATCAAACAGGAATCACAGAACTACATTACATTTGGGTCAAATGCTTTACATATGGCATTTGGCCATAGAGCATCAGTCCTTCGGAAAGCATGAGGCAAAGATTCCAGGGAGGTTCCACTTGGGGAAACACCAGCAGCTCTAGCCCGCTCCAGCGCCATGTTGGAGACAGCAGTGTGTGAATCATGGCTAAACAGGCTGCCTCAGGGGAGAAGCCAAGATTCTGTCCATAGCTTTCAAAGCAGCTCTTCATCTTGTATGAATGTCAGCTGTTCACTTTGCAAACACAACTGGGCAGGAACATTTCCAGATCTTTGACTCCATTAAGCAGTGACTTAGATATAATGATTAAATCTCTAAAGACAAAGATACAGGGGAAAGGCACCATCACCACTGACTTTGAGCTATATCTAGATCAGGCTGGTTTATTTTTAAGCCATGGAATTTTATTAGGCTTTACATTAAATCAATAGAGAAAGTCTGGACCAAAGTTCAGAGACCTTTGGATGTAGCCATAATGGATTCCTTGGAAACCTATGAAATAAGCTCTGAAATTGACTTGGGATTTCTGCCATTTTCAGATGAAATGACAAGAGTTTCAGCCAAGGTCCTCTAGCCATAATGAACTGATTGAATATCCATCACTGATTAGACTCCACAGGATCATACAGGAAAAAACATGGTTCCCTCTCTGAATGTGAATATTTCCAGGTCCTTTGATTGGTTTTTTGGATTATGTCTCTCACAGGACATGAGAGCCCAGGTATTAGTTTTAGTTACTTACCTTCTTCTCTGTTCCAAGTATTTGAAGTGGCTTAGAGACATATACACAGTACAGTTATATAGGAATATTTAGTGAAAAAATCAAGGTCACTATACTGTGGTACAATACAATACTCTACAGCTATTAAAAATGGTGATGCAGCTCTCTGTGTTTCAATAGACAATACTCTGTAAGTTTCATTGCTAAGAAAAGAGAACAAGGTGCAGAAGACTAAGCACACCATGCTGTAAATTGATTCACAGAAAGTAAGAGAAAATGCATAAATCATAGAAAACAAACCTATGGTTACCAAAGGGGAGAGGGTGGGGAGGGATAAACTAGGCATTGGGGATTGCTAGATACACACTGAATATGGGGGCTTCCCTGTGGCTCAGACAGTAAAGAATCTGCTTTCAATGCAGGAGACCCATGTTCAATCCTTAGGTCAGGAAAATCCCCTGGAGAAGGGAATGGCTACCCACTGAAGTATTCTTGCCTGGAGAATTCCATAGACAGAGGGACCTAGAGGGCTATGGTCCATAGGGTCACAAAAATTCAGACACGACTGAGTGACTATCATGCACACATACTATATACAAAATAGATAACCAACATGGATCTACTGTATAGTAATGGGAAACTACAATGGAAAAGAATATGAAATATACAAATATGTATATGTATATATATATATATATGGGGTGCTCCTCTGGTGAAGGGCATGGCAACCCACTCCAGTATTCTTGCCTGGAGAATCCCATGGACAGAAGACCCTGGTGGGCTGCAGTCCATAGGATCACAAAGAGTTGGACACAACTGAAGCAACTTAGCACACACACATGCATACACGTAACTGAATCACTTTGCTGGACACCAACAACTAATACAGCATTGTAAGTCAACTATACTTCAATAACTAAAAATACATGGAGACTACTTTTGAAAGCATATACAAGAAATTCATAACAGTGGCTGCCTCTGAGGAAGAAAATTGGAGACATTTTTAAAAGGAATGAAATAGTGTCATTTGCAGAGACATGGATAGACCTAGAGACTGTCATACAGAATGAAGTAAATCAGAAAGAGAAAAACAAATATCACATAATACCACTTGTATATGGAATCTAGAAAAATGGTATGGATGAACTTCTTTGCAACACAGAAATAGAGTTACAGATACAGAAAACAAACTTATGGACACCAAAAGGGGGAAGTGGGTGGTGGGATGAATTGAAAGACCAGGCTTAACATATATACACTGTTGACATTATGTTTAAAATAGATAAATCTAATGAGAATCTACTGTATAGCACAGAAAACTCTACGTAGAGCTCTGTGGTGACCTAAATGGGAAGGAACCCTAAAAAGAGGGGATATATGTATACATATTGGAGAAGGCAATGGCAAACCACTCCCGTACTCTTGCCTGGAAAATCCCATGGATGGAGGTGCCTGGTGGGCTGCCGTCTATGGGGTCGCACAGATTCGGACACGACTGAAGCGACTTAGCAGCAGCAGCAGCAGCATGTATACATATAACTGATTCACTTTGCTTTACAGTAGAAACTAATGCCACATTGTAAAACAACTATACTCCAATAAAACTTTTAAACAATAAAAAGTAAATAAAGCACTTGTGGTGGACACTTGTGATGCCCCACGCAAACCTGTTTTCACAGGCCATGTCCCATAGCTGCTAGGAATGCTGATTGATGATGACTCACAGTTGATCCTTGCCGGTTCCCTGGACTCAAGGAGGAATCAATTCTGACACAACACTTGCTCCAGAGCTTTCCTTGAGATTGGGCTGAAGCTAGACTCCATTTGGGACCCATCTTTGATACTCTTTTCCCTTTCCTTTTATTCTCTTTCTCCTGAGAGCACTCTTTAAATAAGTCACTTGCACAAGAATCTCTGAAATGGCTTTATTTCTGGGGAATTTAGCCACAGACAGTATGATAGAAAGAAAAATCAGGTTGCACAAAACACCAAGAATATAAATTCATGGATACATTGTGTCCATATCAGAGGCAACAATGATTTTTTTTTCTTTGAAAATAGATACGTCCCTACTCTTAAAAGCCTTTCATGGGACTTCCCAGGTCCAGTGGTGAAGAATCTGCCTTTCAATGGAGAGGACGTGGGTTCAGTCCCTGGTTGGGGACATAAGACCCCACATGCCCCAGGGCAACCAAGCCCAAGAGCCACAACTACTGAGCCTGCGTGTGGCAACTAGAGAGAATCCTTGAGCTGCAGGAAGATCCCTGTGCTGCAATGAAGACCTAAGACAGCCAAATAAATAAATAGGTGTCTTTAATGTTAAAAAATAATAATAAAATGTAAGATACTAAGGTTAACTTTTCTTCTTAAGCCTTTCATGATTTTCCTTTGTTCTCCATATAAAGACTGAATTCCTTAGCAAGTCTGACAAAAGACCCTGCACAGCCGGGCTTCCGCACACCCCATCAACCTCACCTTCACAAGGCACTCCTTGTTCTTTCCACACCAGCCACATTGGCCTAATTTTGAGTTTCTTCTCCTCCTCACACCCTGTTCTGCTGTAGGACCTCTGTTCATGCTTTTCCCTGGAATGTTCTTCCCCTTATTCTTTGCCCAATTGACTTATACTCCTTCTTCTGACACCCCCTCCAACATTACTTTGACCAGAACAAATACTCCTATACCAAGTTCTCATAAGCCCACAGGTTAATTGTCTTTTTAAAAAAAAATTATTGCTTTGGCTGTGCAGGGTCTTCATGTAGCATGTGGGCTTGCAGCAAGTGGGGGCTGCTCTTCCTCGAGGTGCATAGGATCCAGTTGAGGGGGCTTCTCTTGCTATAGAGCACAAGTTCTAATGTTCAGCAGTTGCAGTTCCCGGGCTCTAGAGCACAGGCTCCGCAGTCCTGGTGCACAGGCATAGCTGCCCCGCAACATGTGGGGTCTTCCCTAATCAGGGATTGAACCCACATAACCTGCATGGGCAGATGGATTCTTTACCACTGGACCACAGACTTCTTTTCTATAGTACATCTGAAAATTGCAACTGTGAGGCTTATTTGTATAATTCTTTCATTGATGCTACCTAAATATTAGAAGCCCCTGTAGAAGCCAATAGTGCTTGATTTCACTCATTCCCTCTGTCTAGAGCCTGGGACAGTGTTTCCCACATTGCAAGAGCTTGATAAATGTGTGCTGAATAAACAGATCTTGGTTAAAATGAACCTAACCAGCTGGAATTCAACGCTAAATTTCACTCTGGCCTGCTTAAAATCCAAACAAAAACAGGAAAAACAAACAGTTCTTTAATTTTCACTATATAGAGACAAAATAAAGCACATCAGTTATTCATGAGACACTTCATCTCTGGTACTGAAACCAGAAAAAATGTTTCACACTGTGTGCTCACTGAATGATGATTTTCATGGAAACATCTTCAAAACCATCCCCACAATTGATGAAATAATGAATTTAAGCTGGTTTTTCCTTCATTCACTCAGAACATATTTATTAGGCACCTATTATGTTCCAGGCACTGTATTATACCCTAGGGAGTAGAAACAATGGTAAATAAAATAGATAAAAATTCCTGCTTTCATGGAGCTTAGCTTCTCATGAGAGATTCAGACAAAATTTCACAAAACACAGGAATAAATGCAAGTACTGTGAAGCAGTCATAGAATAAATGCAAGTGCTGTGAAACAGTCATAAAATACAATGATAGATGATTCAACCTAGACCAGGGGGTTGCTTGACTTTAGATTTGAAGGTTGAATTGGCTTGCCCTGGGCAAAAAGACGAAGGTGTTGCCAGAAAGTAAAACCAATGAAACTGCCCCATGGAATAAAGTTGTTTTGGTAAGTTAGAACCACTGTGGCTAAAAGGAGGGTGGGGAGGAGGTAGTCTAGTGGAAGAAGAGGCTGAGGAGATAGAAAAGAGTTAGACAATGGACCAATTTCTCTTAAGAACAATGAGATACTGAAGGATTTTTAGCAAGTGGACGAGACAATAAACAGAACATCATGTGAAATGCTGAGCTGGATGAAGCACAAGCTGGAATCAAGATTGCCCGGAGAAATATCAATAACCTCAGATATGCAGATGACACCACCCTTACAGCAGAAAGCGAAGAAGAACTAGAGAGCCTCTTGATGAAAGTTTAAGAGGAGAGTAAAAAGTTGGCTTAAAATTCAACATTCAAAAAACTAAGATTATGGCATCTGGTCTCATCACTTCATGGCAAATAGATGGGGAAACAATGTAAACAGTGACAGACTTTATATTTTGGGGGCTCCAAAATCACTGCAGATGGTGACTGCAGCCATGAAATTAAAAGATGCTTGCTCCTTGGAAGAAAAGCTATGACCAACCTAGACAGTATATTAAAAAGCAGAGACATTCCTTTGCCAACAAAGGTCCATCTAGTCAAGGCTATGGTTTTTCCAGTGGTCATATATGGATGTTGGAGTTGGACTATAAAGAAAGCTGAGCGCTGAAAAACTGATGCTTTTGAACTGTGATTTTGGAGAAGACCCTTGAGGGTCCCTTGGACTGCAAGGAGATCCAACCAGTCCATCCTGAAGGAAATCAGTCCTGAATATTCATTGGAAGGACTGATGCTGAAGCTGAAACTCCAATACTATAGCCACCTAATGTGAAAAACTGACTCCTTGGAAAAGACCCTGGTGCTGGGAAAGATTGAAGGTAGAAGAAGGAGACGACAGAGGATGAGATGGCTGGATAGCATCATTGACTTGATGGACATGAGTTTGAGCAAGCTCTGGAAGTTGGTGATGAATAGGAAAGTCTGTTGTGCTGCATTCCATGGGGTTGCAAAGAGTCAGACACAATTGAGCAACTGAACTGAACTGAGACTATCAGATTTCATTTTGAAAAAATCACTTGGCATCTAAGTGAGAAAAAATTATATGGAATCCCCTAGGTGGTTCAGTGGTAAAGAATCCGTCTGCCAGTGCAGGAGAAACCAGCTCCCTCCTGGGTGGGGAAGATTTTCTGGAGAAGGAAATGACAACCCACTCTAGTATTTTTGTCTGGGAAATCCCATGGACAGAAGAGCCTGGTGGGCTACAGTTCTTGGGGCACAAGAGTCAGAGATGACTTAGTGACTAAATAGCAACAACAGAAAATATGGGAAGATCAATGGACAGGAAATTAAGGTTAGGCAGTGTAATAACCTAGATGATAAATAAAGGCATTTTTTCCTATAGTATTGACAGGAATATGGAAAGAAAGGAACATATTAATATTTGATGAATTTGGATATCATAGAACCAAAGCAATTTTCCCCGAAGGCAAAAGAATGTGTACCAGGCACACATTTCTCTGATAAATTGGATTCAATAAATTTTAGAGAATCTAAAAACTCGGTTGGTAATCCTTTTAAAAAGTTCAGTTCAGTTCGGTTCAGTCACTCAGTCGTGTCTGACTCTTCGCGTCCCATGAATCACAGCATGCCAGGCTTCCCTGTCAACCACGAACTCCCGGAGTTCACCCAAACCCATGTCCATCGAGTCGATGATGCCATCCAACCATCTCATCCTCTGTCGTCCCCTACTCCTCCTGCCCCCAATCCCTCCCAGCATAAGGGTCTTTTCCAGTGAGTCAACTCTTTGCATGAGGTAGCCAAAGTACTGGAGTTTCAGCTTCAACATCAGTCCTCCAATGAACACACAGGACTGATCTCCTTTAGGATGGACTGGTTGGATCTCCTTGCAGTCCAAGGGACTCTCAAGAGTCTTCTCCAACACCACAGTTCAAAAGCATCAATTCTTTGGCACTCAGCTTTCTTCACAGTCCAACTCTCACATCCATACATGACCACTGGAAAAACAATAGCTTTGACGAGATGGATCTTCATTGGCAAAGTAATGTCTCTGCTTTTTAATATGCTGTCTAGGTTGGTCATAACTTTCCTTCCAAAGAATAAGTGTCTTTTAATTTCATGGCTGCAGTCACCATCTGCAGTGAGTTTGGAGCCCCCTAAAATAAAATCAGCCACTTTTCCACTGTTTCCCCATCTATTTCCCATGAAGTGATGGGACCAGATGCCATGATTTTAGTTTTCTGAATGTTGAGCTTTAAGCCAACTTTTTCACTCTCCTCTTTCACATTCATCAAGAGGCTTTTTAGCTCCTCTTCACTTTCTGCCATAAGGGTGGTGTCATCTGCATAGCTGAGGTTATTGATATTTCTCCTGGCAATCTTAATTCCAGCTTGTGCTTCTTCCAGTCCAGCATTTCTCATGATGTACTCTGCATATAAGTTAAATAAGCAGGGTGACAATATACAGCCTTGACATACTCCTTTCCCTATTTGGAACCAGTATGTTGTTCCATGTGCAGTTCTAACTGTTGCTTCCTGACCTGCATACAGATTTCTCAAGAGGCAGGTTAGGTGGTCTGGTATTCCCATCTCTTTCAGAATTTCCCACAGTTTATTGTGATCCACGCAGTCAAAGGCTTTGGCATAGTCAATAAAGCAGAAGTAGATGTTTTTCTGGAATTCTCTTGCTTTTCCCATGATCCAGCAGATGTTGGTAATTTGATCTCTGGTTCTTCTGCCTTTTCTAAAACCAGCTTGAACATCTGGAAGTTCATGGTTCACGTATTGCTGAAGCCTGGCTTGGAGAATTTTAAGCATTACTTTACTAGCGTGTGAGATGAGTGCAATTGTGCAGTAGTTTGAGAATTATTTGGCATTGCCTTTCTTTGGGATTGGGATGAAAACAGACATTTTCCAGTCCTGTGGCCACTGCTGAGTTTTCCAAATTTGCTGGCATATTGAGTGCAGCACTTTCACAACGTTATCTTTCAGGATTTGAAAAAGCTCAATTGGTATTCTATCACCTCCACTAGCTTTGTTCATAGTGATGCTTCCTAAAGCCCACTTGAAAGTGTCTCTTCAAAAAAAAAAAAGTGCCTCATGATTGAGGTCTAGGGTTCAATTTTGGAGAAGGCAATGACACCTCACTCCAGCACTCTTGCCTGGAAAATCCCATGGACAGAGGAACCTGGTGGGCTGCAGTCCTTGGGGTCGCTAAGAGTCGGACAAGACTCAGCGACTTCCCTTTCACTTTTCACTTTCACGCATTAGAGAAGGAAATGGCAACCCACTCCAGTGTTCTTGCCTGGAGAATCTCAGGGACGGGGGAGCCTCGTGGGCTGCCATCTATGGGGTCGCACTGAGTCGGACACGACTGAAGTGACTTAGCAGCAGCAGCAGCAGCAGCATGGTTCAATTTTAAACTATCCACCTAGAACTGAGATTTGGTAGCAAATGTCAAGAGCTAACATCTACAGAGTCAATGGTGACATACAGAGGTTCTCACTGTACTGGAAATAAGTGATGAACATCCTCCTACAAAAGTCAAAAATCTTGTCGTATATATTGCTTTTATTTATATAAAGTTAGGGCTGTATATTCAGGAGTAACTATATATTAGGTATTCCAAAAATATAAAGATAGATCTCTGTTTGTTTTTTTTTTTGGTATCTTTGTATATTGCTCAGATTAAAAGAACATCTTAAGGTGTCATTCAGTTCAGTTCTGTCACTCTTTCATCTCCAACTCTGCGACCCCATGGGCTGCAGCATGCCAGGCTACCCTGTCCATCACCAAAGGTGCTGTTAAAGGGACATACAAGTCAGATAGAATCATTGACATTCACTGTCAAACAGACCTTTTCATCTAAGTCTGTTCCTTGCACTGTATTATCCAAACTAGTATAATTCCTGTTCAGGTGTGCCTCACTTTACATGGGCAGGAAGTTTTAAAGCTAGCTTTAAAAAAAAAAAAAACACACACACACACAGGAACATGGTGTGTAAAATATTAGTCTGATCAATTGGTAAGATCAAGGGTTTAGAAGAGCAAGTTCATGTATTCAATTCCTGTGTGGGCCAATTAGCTCCAATTCACAAGATAGGATTTTCAGCTTGAAGGAATTTCTGAGGTAATCTTGTACAAACATAAAATTTTACAGATGAGAAAACTGAGACCCAAGGGGATAAATTCTCCAAATTCATCAAGCAGCGCAGTGAAAGAGCTTCTTTTAAAACCCAGCAAAACCAGGCCACTTGCCCCCACCAACCCCTTCAAAATAATCACATAACTTTGCTCTTACATGAATACAAATTAGTCCTCTTATGCTGAGTAGCCAGTTGATAAATGTGCTTTATGTTTATGGTTTATTTGAAAATACTGATACTCAGACTAAGTTTAAGAAAAGGAGGATTTTTACTAATGTAGAGGTGAGTAATATATTCAAACAAAGAGAAGATAAATTGATCTCAGGGAAATGCTACAACTAGGGCATCTCAAGAGTGCTCAGCAGCAGAGGTCCCAGAATTGGTTCCCTAGAAATTACGATCAGATTTTTCCATTTCTGGATCTCAGACCAAAACTAAAATTTTAGCAGAGAATGGTGCTTCCAACTGTAATGGTCCAGTTTGTATCAGACCAAAAGTTCCAAAAAGAATGACTTTAAAATCCGGGAAATTTTTAAAAAGATGTTCAAAGTCTGAAAATCCACCAAGGCAGCCACGATCTGAGGAAATCCTGGTATTTTGTACAAAGTTTCCCCTTGAAACCTTTGCCAATTTGGAAACAAAAGTGAGAAGCTAGGGAGAAAGTGGTGACTAGAGGGTTAAAAGAATGAGCAGCTCCTTCAGAAGTCTCAAGTGGTTAGGTGAAAGTAAGACCCATGTCTACCAAAGCAGACATAACTTGAGGGGCCAAGGTCATGGAGAAGATGGAAGTAAGCTTTACATTTAGCTTCTGCATTTCCCTTTTAGGAACACACAGATTTGTAACCAGGGACTGAGAAGCTGAGAAGCCAAAGAGAAAATATAAATTAAAATTCCAAAAAGTGAAGCAGAGTTTATAGTAGTTTCACAATGATGGTGAGACAAAAATTGGAGTTCAGGACTAGCCAAAAATAAGAGGTTTTCGTAAACATCAAGGTTTTGATTTGGGGCCCTTAAGTGTTCTGTCCTAAAGTTAAGGAGAGGATGAATATACACCATCCCTTATAAACACTAATTCAGCTTTGTATTAGACAGAATTGCATATTAGATAAAGTTATCTGCCTCTATATTAACTGTCTTCCAAAATCAAAAGCATGTCCTTTCTAGAAGATGAACAACACCATCCATAGTTTCTATACCGTTTCATTCATTTATCTGGCACATTAAGAAATAAGGCAAAGTGAAAAACAGGCTTTTAGATCATCAGAGACTTTAAAATGATTTTAATACACTAGAGAGAATAGCACAATGGAGGATTTAACCAGAGAACTGTAATCTACATAAATCAAATGGAAGCCTTAGAGTTGAAAAAATACAGAAAATGAGAGAGTTTTTGATATGTCAATAGATATTCTAACATTAGATTAGACACAACGGAGAATTAGTCTACCTAAATATACATCAGTGGAACAAACTAAGAATGGAGCACAGAGACAAAGAAAATGATGGGAAACTCATTTTTTTAAAAACACAAAAGATACAAGAGACTTCTTGATACGCTCTAATATTTGTGTAATTGGATGCCCAATAGGAGAGGTGAGAGAGACTGGTTGGAGATGGGAGAATGGGAGAAGTAACTTTTGAAAAGAATTTTCCAAAAATGTTTAAAACATCAAAACACAGTTTTAGGAAACTATGAATCTCAAGCAGGGATTTTATATATATTATATAGAGAGAGATATATATATGTATTTTATATCTATATATATATAATATATAGATATATATAGAGAGAGATTAAACACATCAAAATAAAACTTCTAAAATCCAACGTTAATGAAAAAGTTTGAAAACAGAAAAAGGAAAAAGAAGCATTTACTTTCAAAAGAGCAATAAGAATAATGGATGATTTCTCAGTAGTAACAATGGTATCCAGAAAACAATGGAAAAATATCTTTAAGGTACTAAAAATAAGTTTCCATTGATAAGATTCTGTTTGGACTTTCTTTGACCAAATGCCCATCCCTGTGAAATGTTCAGCATTATGGAATAAAATTTCCCAAAGGAAACAGGACTGTAATGAGTAGAAGAGATAGGGAAGAGATAAGCAAGGAAAGCTGAAACAGGAATTATCTATGCACTGCTTTAATCCTCATGGCAGCTTTTTGTGGCAGACAGAGAAATAGTTTGCACAAGGTCATAGTGAGCTGTCAAAAATGAAACTCAAGTCCAGTTTAGCTTTCAATCCCATGATTTTAACCTGTATTCCCTGCAGAATGCCTTGTATAAGAAGGGAGAAAGTTGGCAGTCAGGTCATTGAGTGAAACCTAGCAGTCTGGGGACTGTGGATGCTGCAGTTTAATCACCCAGCTTTCCAAAGGGGAATCGCTTTAGCTATCCAGGAAAAGAGCAATCATTCTTAGAGATAAAAATCAACATTTCATAAAGAAGAAGTGTTTCACACATATGTAAAACGCATAGTTTATCTATTTCCCAGCTAATGTGCAAAAATTATGCTTCTCATCAGGGATGTAACTCAAGGCAAGGGACTCATGACTATCCTGCTTATAAACGAAACAAAGGCAACACACACATCAGCTGAATAACCCAAGTAAATTAAACTCACTCCCATGAGGAAAAATGATAATAAATAGTGCAGCTATAATGAGCTCATCCATCCAATTCAGTGGACAAACACACAAAGGAATGGATAGAGATGTGTTGCTGATGAAACTGCTTAAACTATCAGTATTTTGGTGAATTACACCCATGGCGAGATGATATAAATACTCAGCTAAGGGCTTCTCCTGGAACTTTGCCAATGTTCACTCTTCTTCTTCAATGATTAACAAGTCACAGGGGGTTATTTTCCCAACCTTCCAAATCAGATTTAATGAACATACATTAAAAGAGGATAGCACTTCAGAAATAATATACAGGTCCTTCAGCATAAACTCCAAGCCTACTTGTCTGGCAGAAGTGACTCATTTAGTTCCTGAGTGCTGTTTTCTTATTTTGAGCATCCATTTCACCATCCAAAAACACCCTGTCAGATCAGTCTTAGACACTGCCTATTAAAATGTTAAGCTTCACCTGATAAAATATAATTATAGCATTCCTGACATTTTTACATAGCACACACATACTTTAAGCCAATTTTGCTGGCGTTAAGATTTTTCCTCTAGATGTGAGAATGCATGATGAAGCTATAAGGAAATATCATTACATCAAACTCTAACATAGTTGAGAACATGGGTCCAAAATAAATAAGAAAACCAAACCAGAAGATGTATAAAGGGAATAAATGGGCAAAAATGGTGGCAAAGGCCAATAAAAGATGACGAGAGCTCATCAAATCATGCAATCAAATAAAGATTTAAAATGGCATCCAAAATTAAAATAAATAAATTTATATTAAAAATAAATTAAATAAATAAAATGGCATCAAAAAATGGTTTCTTAAAGCTTTGTTAATCGGTAACTTTGAGTCCCTTGGACTACAAGGAGCTCCAACCAGTCCATTCTGAAGGAGATCAGCCCTGGGTTTTCTTTGGAAGGAATGATGCTAAAGATGAAACTCCAGTACTTTGGCCACCTCATGCGTTGACTCATTGGAAAAGACTTTGATGTTGGGAGGGATTGGGGGCCAGAGGAGAAGGGAATGACAGAGGATGAGATGGCTGGATGGCATCACTGACTCGATGGACATGAGTCTGAGTGAACTCCAAGAGATGGTGATGGACAGGGAGGTCTGGTGTGCTGAGATTCATGGGGTCACAAAGAGTCGGACACAACTGAGCGACTGAACTTAACTGAACTGAACTTTGAGTTTATTGGGAAATGATTTATCACCTGGAAAGTTTTTTTTTAATTACCAATATTCAGATCCTGTTGTAGACCATTTGAGTCTGAATTTCTAGAGCTGGAATCCAGGTATCAATATTTTTGGAAAGCTATACTCCCCTAGTTATTCTACCATGTGACCATTATCAATAATCATTACATACTTAGTATTTGAGAGTGGTTAGATTATTCGGTCACCATGCTTACACATCTCCTTCAAGTCTACATCTGAACCTAGCTATATCACAGGCAATAAAGTCCTTTAGGGGAAGTGGGGTGTAGTATGAGATGCCCATAATTTCTTTGATACTCCTCCATTAAAATGATAGGGCCTGGGACTTGCATGATGGTCCACTGATTAAGAACCCATCTTGCAATGCAGGGTTCACAGGTTTCTAGTGGAGGAAGTAAGATCCCACATGCCTCAGGGAAACTAAGCTTGTGTGCCACAACCATCAAAGCCTGCACTCTGGAGCCCACATGCCACAACTAGAGTCCGAGCACCACAATGAAAGGTCCTGCATGATGCAACAAAGATCCTACATGCCGCAATTAGGACCCAACACAGCCAAATAAATAAATAAATAAAGGATAGGGCCTGACTCCTCTTCCTTTGTGTGTGGGCTAGGCCTAGTGACTGATTCCTAAGGAACAGAATGTGGCAGAAATCACAGTATGTAACGCCAAGATCAGTTCATAAAAGATATGGCAGCTTCCTCTTTGCTCTGTTGTAGATCACTCACTCTGGGGGAAGTCAGTTGCCATGCTGTAAGGATGCTCAAGCTAACCTGTAAAGAGGTCATGTGGCAAGTGACTGAGGCCCCTGCCAACAGCAGTGCATGAACCATCCCCCAACCCAGTCACGCCTTCAGATCACCACATCCTCCTCGGTCAATATCTTGACTTCAGTCTCATAAAGGACCCTGAGTCGGAGTCAGACAGCTAAGATGCTCCTAAATTCCTAGCCCATGGAAATTGTGAGATTATAAATGTTCGGTGTTTTAAGTCAAGTTTGGGGTTAATTTTCTACATAGAAATTGATACAGGAGGCCAGTCTTCAAATACAGACACGATATAATTAGAATTGTCCATCAGTCTGTCACTAAGGCATAGCTTTATACCTGACATTTGGTAGACATTCAATAAATATTTGTGGAATAAATGAAAGACTGATAGATTCATCACCTCTCACTTTTGAAAAAGAAAAATGTTTCCCCTTTTCTAATGCAGCACAGAGTACTAGAAGTCTTATCTATCTTGAAATAATCATGAAGATTTCAGTCTACATGGAGCCTAAAGTTTAAAAGAATTAGGCTCCAAGTGAACAGAAATGTATCCCATTACTAGAAACAGCATATATTATGTCCTGCTTCAGCTCACCAGAAAATGCCTTCTTGTTATTTTTGCCCCTTTGGGAAATCTTCAATGCTGTGAATATCATTGCCTTGGTTTTTCACTTTGTAAATCAATGTGACTTTTCTTGACTCTAAAAGTCTTAATCCAATATTAAATAATCCAGTTTCCCTAAATCACTAATTATCCACATTTTGTCAGTAACGCTGCATTCTTCACTTCCCACATTGCTATCAGCTTTTCTCTTCCCATCAAATCTTTGGAGAATACTCCTCTCATCCACTGCTCCAGAGGCACATGTCTTCTTACTTGCCCCTTCCTTGGATGGAGCTGTTTTCCTCTTTCCCCAGAAGGAAGCAGCTAGGCATTCTAAAGCTGTAGTTCTTGAATCTTGAGAAATTCACTAAAAATGTAGTACCTGAGCCTTCCTTTCAGAGATCCTAATGTTGCAGAATCAAGGAAGGGATCCAAATCCATATTTTTTAAATATCCTAAATAATTGAAAACCCATTGCATTTACCTGTCCTTGTGCTCTCATTACCTTAAAAGGGATTCACTTGCCAAAAAATTAATCCTTATTTTTAGCTAATGTTAACATAGCTAGCATGGATAGGGTTTATTCTCTCCTGGGCCCAGAACATTCCAAAGATAATTTAACAAATGAGGAACAGGGTGCATTTGCTAATGTAACTCAAGGTGAACAATTAAAAAAAGAAATTCTTTTAACATAATGTCAAGTATGCGAGCCAGGAGGAAGGCTATTATGGCAGCTGAATTGTCTAGGATTGTCATTGCCCTACCCAACCTGGTCCAAGGCAACCATCAACCTTCAACCCAGAATCACATCTCTGCGCTTATCCGGTGGAACCAAATGTGACTGAGCAACTGACATCCTATTTTTAAATGCAGAATAGAAGAGGCAGGATGGTGAGGTGAGGAGAGGGAGGCGTGTAAGATCCTGAAGAAGAGAGAGCTAAAAGCGAGGAGTTAGGTTCTATAGTAACCATGAAGATAAAGCACTTGAACGCATGTGAGATTTCATCCCTGTTGAGATGCTAGCGACAAACTGGGCAGAAAGGAGGATCTGCTTCCCACACACACCTGTTGTCAGTGGCCTCTGTATAGTTGGAAATAGAACTTGACCTGAAAAAGGTTTTTGTGGGTTTGGTTTGTGTGTGTGCACGTGTTTTACATTCTTCTGGACTATGTATGCATAACTGATAAATATGAAGACTGTTTAATAATACACCATCACTCCCTTCCACTCTTAAAGGCTTTGGTTATAGGGTTTTATGAACACCTTATAGTACTAAAAGGGAATCCCTGGTGACTCAGTGGTAAAGAATCCATCTGCAACGCAGGAAACATGGGTTTGATCCCTGGGTTGGAAAGATCCCCCAGAGAAGGAAATGGTTACCCATTCCAGTATTCTTGCCTGGAGAATTCCATGAACAGAGGAGCCTGGCAGGTTATAGTTTGTGGGGTCACAAGAATCAGTCATGACTTAGCAACTAAAGCACCACTGTAGGGCAAAGAGCAATGAATTATCTGTCATTCTTAAAGATAAGTACCAATTTCTATAAACTCGAAAGGGAAGAAGGATTGAAGATATTCATAACTTACTATTTTCAATCTGATAACTGTCTCCAGGAGCAACAACTTGCTCTAAACTGGCCAAGAGACATGAAATCAGCTACACGTCTCAAAGATCCACCAGCCCACAAACATGTGTTCCCAACCTGCCCACGTCCAAGAAGTTGCCCCCATGTAAAAATGAATAACGCCAAGAGCACGTCCTTCTAAATTCACATGTGTCGCAGGCAAGGGAGAGAGGGGGTTGTTTTCTAGGAGAATTCAGGTTGTGTGCATCTTAGGGAGGAGACCATGATTTTCCCTTGTCATGGCTGCAGGTAGGGCGCCCTGGGCAGCCTATGGGGGTTGCATCCTTTACCAACTGCTGGCAGGAAATTGACTACTCTAATGTGACTGGCACACGGACATGCAGCCTCCACTCCAGCAGGGAGATCAAGTTGACTTTTAAGAAATATGCTTGCTGTCTCTGACTGTGTTTGTTTTGCTGGCAGGCTCACAGAATGCCAAGGCTCCTAAGGAGTTGCAGTCTGGATGGCTGGCCAGCACGGTTCTGCCAGAGGCCAGAACTAAAAGAAGCATGTTTCCTTCCATGGTGGGCTGTTCTCTTGACCTCTCATCCCCTCTGCCCTCCATCCAGAATCAACCTTGGTACTGCTTCACCCTCATGTGGAGTTGAAGAACTGGGGAATGGGAAGAGATTTTAGTCTCCTTCAAAAATCAACAGCAAAATGATCTTGGATTGGAAAAATGTGGAATAACTGACAGGAAATATGACAACAGGTAAAAAGCTTAATATGGACTGAATATTATATCATTATTCTGTATCAGTATTAAATTTCTTGATTTCAATCATTTGCTGCAGTCATGTAAGAGAATGTCCTTATTAAGAAATACACATGATATCTTAAGGGGCAGAGGGTTTTGAAGTCAGCAATTAACTTTCAAATGTTCGGCAGAATTATAATAATTCAAAGAGAGAGAAAAGAGAGAAGAATAAAGCATTGGAATACTCTTTTTTAAAAATAAATAGTAAATATCATCATTTCCAGAAGTTTAAAAAATTTTTAATCAGATTAGCAAGCATATGAAGGACTCATCTAAGGAAAAAAACACCCCCTCTCGTGGTTGGGATGATGTATATATGGGTATATAGCTATGTCACAATCCACTGAATGTATACTTATCATGTGTATATTTGATTGCAGAGGATGAGATGGCTGGATGGCAACACCGATACATTGTACATGAACTTGGGCAGACTTCGGGAGATGGTGAGGGATAGGGAGGCCTGGCGTGCTGCAGTCCATGGGGTCACAAAGAGTCAGACATGACTGGGCAACTGAACAACAACTTATATTGCAATAAAACTGACTTTTAAAAATGCAGAACTTAAGCCTAATAAATAAAATAGGTTTTTTAAAAAGAATCATCCAGGGACTTCCCTGGTGGTCCAATGGTTAAGAATCTGCTTGCCAAACAGGGCACGTGGGTTCGATCCCCTGGTTCAGAAAGATTGCACATGCCAAGAAGTAATTAAGCCTCAGCTTCTTCAGCCACAGTTACTGAGCCCATGGGCCACAACTAGAAAGTAGTCCCCACTTGCTGCAACTAGAGAATGCCCGAGCACAGCAACAAAGACTAAGCACAGCCAAAACTAAACAAATAAATATTGTTTTAAATGCACCATTCACCTTCCAGTCCTGGGAAAGATGAAGAAGCATAGCCCATGCGGTGTCTTCTTTGCCAAGAAGGCCTGGGACAGCATCTGAGGACTCGGAAAAGGAAACTAGCAGGCTGACTGGAAAGAAGAAGAAGAGGAGGAAGGAGAAAAAGAAATAAAAATAGAACTCAAAGCAAGACCAATCTAGCAGTGAATTTCTTGGATTTTTTTTTTTTCCTCCACTATCTGCAGCCTGGACCCAGAGGCATGCAAAATTGGAAAAGTAGTCACTGGGCACAGAAACTAAGAGCTTCAAGGGATTCCTCATTCTAATCTAAGAAGTGAGAAAGAGTGCACCTAGAAGGTCCCAGGAGAGAAGTAATTTCCCATTTGTATGCTCTTTCCCTTGTCTTCTGCCCCAGCCCCCAAGCCATCCAAGGAGAGCAGGGGCAACGGTGGAGGCGGCTGCCATTGGACGAGTACCTAAAACTCCAATGGAGGGAAGAACATTTCCACTGCTTTCTACTATCTTTCTCTTCCACCTCCTGGTCCCAGAGTCAGACACCGTCATGGGAAGTGCATAGGAGAGAGGAAACATTTCAGATATCCAGAACGGGAAGAGGAGACCGGGGCTGTGAGTGTTAGAGAATCCACAGAGAGGAGAATCCATAAGATCGTTTCCCTTGTTTAGTCCCACAAAGCCAGGCAGGTGTTAAAAGCCTCTGTTTTGTTTCCCAAGGGCAATGCCCTGTGATCTTCAAGTGTGTGTGCTTTTTCCCAAACCCACAGAGTCTGACAGGCTCTCTGCTCGCTCATGCTCACTGTCTGCAAGGGTTCACGTACACTGTCCATGCACACACACAGGGATCCGACCATGGGGAGGTGGGTCAGTTTAGGGGTCCATAGATGACAGCCCTAGCAGCTCGTGGACAACCTCCCTGTTGGAGTCCAGGGAAGAACTTAGTAGGATCTGCCTCCCTTTGATGCTCTCTGAGTCCTGGTTGCTAAGCTCCCTGCCTCTCTCCATCCCTCAGCCCTGCAGCTCGCCTCACTGGGGAGAAACAGAAGCCAGCCTCTTGGGCAACCATCCCACATGACTGGGGAAGCCATGCCCTCATTCACACGCTCTTGCTTTTCCCCTGCTGAAGGGGGTCTCTCTGACACTGAGCTGTGTCATCAGGGAGCAGAGGATGACATGGGTAAAGTGAAGCTGTTCTTATCCCTTCAGTGTGTCTATTCCTGGGCTTTTTGCTCCAAGGATGTCCTGGACCCTTTCCACTGGACTTCCAGTTCCCTACAAAGGCACGGTTGTCTGCGGGTGATTATCAAAATCAATGTCCCATGGGAGGGGGATGATGTGGAAAGCTCCTATCCCACCGTCTTGCAAATGTCACTTTTTTTCATCATACTTTCATTTACGCTTGCGATTTTCCATATTTAAAAGCTTTTTGAAAGAAATTCAAAGGGAGCCTTCAAGTTAAGATGGAGCTAGGAGGGACTTCCCTGGTGGTCCAGGGGTTAAGTCTTCTTGCTCCCAGTGCAAGGGGGACGGGTTCCACCTCTGGTCCGGGAACTAGAGCCCACATGCCGCAACTAAATAGATAAATAAATACCTGCAAAATATTTATTTGGCATGCACAGCCAAGTAAATAAATAGTTTTGTTTAAAACGGAGCTAGCAGTTACCAAAAAGATCTTCACAACCTGTTTTGCTTGAAACATGAAACCTTGATCCAGAAAGACTGGTCCTGTTCTGCTAACCCCCTTGGTGACAACCAATTCATACTTTTTAAACACCCCCACGCTGAGGATTTCACATCAAGGTCTTCACGGAGAGCAAGTTCTTCATGTCGTCAAAATGCATGGCAGATAGAGTTCATCGTCCTGTCATTTGGGGAGATGGGGGTGGCTTTCCCCTTTGTTGTGCCTGCCATGGGGGAGAGGAGGACCTATGGCCATGATCTTGCTCAGTTGCTCAGTTGCGTCTGATTCTTTGTGACCCCATGGACTGCAGCACACCAGGCACCCCGTCCTTCACCATCTTCCCAGAATGTGCTCAAATTCATGTCCATGATCTACAAGTGAATAATCTGACTCCTCCCATGGGGTCACAGGTCAAGTGATGGCCGTCGTGAAGGGATAGGATCTATTCACAGGGAACAGAGGGTTTTGCCAGGCCAAATCAATGGTCTGAATAACAGTGAAACCAGTTCAGCTTAGATATCTCCTTGGCCCTAGGAGAACCCTCTTAAGAAATGAAATCCATTTGCTACCCTGCTCCACTTCAATTAAATCCCATAGCACTAAAATATCTCAAAAGTCCACGTCAGAGGCGATCGCTGAGAATCTCTGGAGTCTGCTGATTTTCCTCGGTGCTCATTTTAAGCATCTCTTTTATTAGCATCAGGCAGAGTGTCCTGTTGTGGTTGCTGACACTGACGTCCCCCAGGGGAACTGGGCATGTCTTTCCAGATACTGCCCAGTAATTCTCACTCTTGCACTTACGGTAGCTTTCTTCTTCAATTAGCAATGTAAATGTGATTGCCTGGGCTTGGTAATAAACTTTTCATGGAAACATGGGTAGGCCACCATCCCCTGGGGGGCAAATCTGTCTGTCTGCTTGAGCCCAGCTGGAAAGGGAGGGCATGGATCAGAAAAATGGCACAGGGTGATTGATACCAGCTTCAGAGAGGACTATCAAGCAAGTGAAAGCGAGAGTGTTAGTCACTCAGTTGTGTCCAACTCTCTACAACCCCACAGACTGTAGCCCACCAGGCTCCTCTGTCCTTGGAATTCTCCAGGCAAGAATACTGGAGTGGGGTGCCGTTCCGTTCTCCAGGGGATAGTCCCAACCCAGGGATCAAACCTGGGTCTCTCACGTTGCAGGCAGATTCTTTACCATCTGAGCCACCAGAGAAGCCCAAGGAATCTTATGAAATGGGTAGACTAGTGCACCAGTGTTCTATGTCTCAGAGTTCTGTTTACGCACATGGAGAACTCAGTCCAACACTGACTGGAAATTATTTTTACCTTCTCCTGTCCTCCCAGCCTTCCCTCTGGAGTCAAAAAGGCTAGGAATAACTTGACTTCTCCTAAGAAAGAGCCGCTTACACATACACTAAGTCCTAAGTTGGCGATTGAAGAAACACATTTTAACAATGACAATTTGGGAAACTGTGCATGTGACGGGGCAGAGAGTATATGGGAAATGTCTGTACCTTCTGCTCAGTTGCTGTGAACCTAAAATTGCTCTAAACAATAAAGTTTATTAAAAGAAAAAAAAAAGCATCGTTTAGAGAAACAGTTGCCAGTGATGCAGGGGAAGCAGAACCGGACGGCTCCTCACTGTTGCTTTCTTTGCGTGTGTGTTTCCTTCTGTTTTGGCTGTGTCGTCATGGCCAGGACTGTGTTACTGCAGCAGCAGCCTCCTGTGAGGACACACCCATTGCTCCAGCAAAGTGCCTTGCCGACCTGATCTCTCCGCGTGCGACTTTACCTCTCCTTTCACTTACTTTATTCCAGCTGTAGATCTTAGCACATGGTGCTCCACCTGCCTGGAACACTATTCCCTCCTCCATCTGGTTAGTTTCCAGACATCCTTCATGTCCCTGCATAGAAACCCCACCTGCACAGAGGGCTCCCTGGCCCTGCAGTGTGGTTTGGGCTCCCTACTATATGTTCTCTTAACTCCAGACACTTTCCCTTCCTGGAGGGTGGCATGGTGATCATCGCATAGTCAGGAATGCAGGTTTTTGCCCAAGCTTCTCTCCCATTATTGGCTTGTGAGCTACTTACAGGGCTTCTCTGGCGACTGAGCAGGCAATGCAAGCGATGCAGTGCAGGAGAGGCAAGTTCGATCCCTGGCTCGGGAAGATGCCCTGGAGAAGGGAATGGCAGCCCACTCCAGGATTCTTGCCTGGGAAATCCCATGGACAGAGGAGCCTGGCAGGCTACAGTCCATGGGGTCACAAAAGAGTCAGATGTGAGTTAGCAGCTAAACAACAGCAACAAAAGCTCCTCACGATTGGAAGCCACATCTGTCTTGTTCAGTGACTAGCCCATCATGTTTATGATTATAAATCATAAATTATTGCCGAATGAATTTGATGGAAATAGGCAAGGAGATAAAGGCATAGAGAGATAGACATAGAAGAAAAGGCATTTCAGCACAATGATACATGATGAGAAGGGTTTCAAACAAACAGTGAGCCTGATGGTTTAAATATAGTTAAGTCCCCTACATATGAATGAGTTCCATTCTGAGTGTGGGTTTGTAAGTCCAATTTGTTCGAAAGTCCAATAAAGTTAGCCTACATATCCAACTAACATAATCCATTATATATTAGTACTGTACTGATATGGGTTTATAATCAGTTCAGTTCAGTCGCTCAGTCGTGTCCGACTCTTCACGACCCCATGAACTGCAGCACGCCAGGCCTCCCTGTCCATCACCATCTCCCGGAGTTCACTCAGACTCACGTTATAATACTTTTCCCACAAATAATACATGAACAACTAAATACAAAATTAAAGAAAACATGTTTAATCTTACAGTACAGTACTGTGAAAAGCACAGTAGTACCAGCTACACCACTGCTGATTTTCCACTTGCTTCCAGACATCCTGGGCTTGAAATAAAGATACTGCACTCTGTATTCTATACAGTACTGTAAAGGACACAAAAACACAACCACTTGTAGAGGATGCACGCACATGTTAATGGGCACCAGACACATGGACTAGCTTACATGATTAAACATGGGGACGCAAGTTTGCATCTTTGAAAGTTTCCAACTTGAAGGTTCTTATGTAACAGACTTCTTGTAATAGGATTATTACAGATTCTCCCACCTTTTGCTCCCTCTCACTGCTACGAAAAACACAAGAACTTTTTAACATTGATCTCCTTGGGTTCCTACAGTCCACTGGATCGGTTGACCAGCCATTGATCTCCCATCATCTTATTGACAAGGTGACTGAGGTTCAGCAAGTTTCCATGACCTGCTTAAGGTCATTCAGTCCATAAAAGGCAGCACCCACATTTGAACCCAGAGGGTGGGAGACATCTACTGCCACAGCACAAACGTCCCCTTCTCCTGGCCCAGTCTCCTCCATCCTATCCCCAGAGGAAAGAGCTCAGTAACCGTTCTTTATCACATCTCCACCCGCTCCTTCAGAGGAGAGATTTTTGCCACTGAAGAAGCTGTTAAAATTAGGAGGAACAACATGATTTTCAGGTGCTGTAAATAAAGATGAGACTGCTCTGGTCCCAAAGGAGATTTGACTTTAATTGCAGACAGAACAGATCAGCGACTGAGAGGTGACTCAGACATGATGCTAGGGTGCGGGGAGGGAGTGATAACGTGTAATAAAGTTTCTTTTTCCTTTCTTCTCTGCAAATAAAGTTAAAAGGTGGTTTGCACCACTGACCTAAAGTGATAGTACTTTGAAGTGCTAAGGGGCTTTCATACTATGGCACTCAAACTGGCCACCAAAAAAAAAAAAAAATGCAGACATTTACAAGATCAGCCACAACACACTTGAGCTTACACTGAGTCACCTGCAGCTGCGATCTCTCCAAGAACACAAGAGACAGAAGCCAACATATCATTCAAGTGAGACACTTTTAACAACCTTCTCTGTGCCAGGAGGCTTCCCAGGTGGTTCAGTGGTAAAGAATCCAGCTGCAAGGCAGAAGACATGACTTCGACCCCTGGTTCAGGAAGATGTCCTGGAGAAAAGAATGGCAACACTTTCCCTTCTGGTATTCTTCCCTGGGAAATCCCATGGACAAACGAGCCTGGAGGGCTATAGTCCATGAGGTCGCAAAAGAGTTGACATGACTTAGTTACTAAACAGCAACAACATGTATATACATGTATGCATATATGGATATACACACAGAAAATAGAGGCAGGTCCAAAGAAACCCAGCATCAAGGACTTCTGTCCTCAGGATTCATGGCTTGTCTTGTATTCTCTTCAGTTCCCAGCAGACTTGGTCAAAGTCTCCACTTCCACCTCAGAAGCCCTCATCCTCTGCAGCACTTACTACACTTTTCTCCTAAACTAATGGGCCTGCAGGGTTTGCTGACCCTCTATCTGACCCTCCCAGTGGGCTCCTCATGAGGCTTCAGGGTTCAAGGCAATGAAGAAGCAGAGTCAACACTAGAAGCTACACCCACTGTCAACAGCCTCCGGGAGTGCCTCACATCAGACCAGCAAAACCATCTTTACTGAGCAGTTACTCTCTGCCTGATACTCTGCTAGAAAGTTATCTGTTTTAGAGATGAATGAATTGAGGCCTAGCAAGGTTCAGTCCTTGCCCCAGGTAAGACAGCAATTTAGGGTCAGAGCTGAGACTCAGAGTCATGTCTAATTCCAAAGACTTGAAACCTTTGCTAATCCAAGTGGGTCCATGTGTCAGCAGCATCCTCATTACCTGGGAACATATAAGAAGTGCAGAATCTCAGGTCCATTCAGACCCACTGAATCAGAATCTGAATTTTCATACGATTCTCAAGTAACCAACTAGAAACCCAGTTTACAGTTTAAGAAACACTAGTCTCAACTGAGGAGAAGGCAATGGCAACCCACTCCAGTACTCTTGCCTGGAAAATCCTATGGATGCAGGAGCCTGGTATTCTGCAGTCCATGGGGTGACGAAGAGTCAGACAGAACTCAGCAACTTCACTTTCACTTTTCACTTTCATGCATTGAAGAAGGAAATGGCAACCCACTCCAGTATTCTTGCCTGGAGAATCCCATGGATGGAGGGAGCCTGGTAGGCTGCAGGCCATGGGGTCGCACAGAGTCAGACACGACTGAAGCAACCTAGCAGCAGCAGTCTCAACTGAGCTGAACACTAAAATCACTTGGAGAGCTTTAAAAATATCTGGATGTTCAAATTGCCCCCAGACCCATCAAACCAGATGCTCTGGGAGTAGAATCCAGACAACAGTCATTTTTAAAGCACCCCAAGTGATTCTAATGCAAAAACTTTCTCTAAATTAATCTTTAAAAATTCCTTTATAAAACGATCATACATCAGTCCCACAGCTGTGAAAATCACCAGGCACTTAGGAACCTGCACTTTAACAAAAGCCCTGGCTCAATTTTAGCATTTTGCAAGTTTGAGAAGCACTGGCCTAAAGACTAGGATAAATGACAGCTCAATATCTATAGGATGAATTTTTTTAATATATTTTATTGTAAAGTGAGGGGGTGGCAGAGGCTGAGATAGTTAGATAGCATCATCAAGTCAATGGACATGAATATGAGCAAACGCTAGGAAATACTGAAGGACAGGGGAGGCTGGCGTGCTGCAGTCCATGGGGTTGCAAAGAGCTGGACATAATTTAGCAACTGAACTACAACAATAACCTGTATACAAAAAATTGTACAAAGGCACAGCTTAGCAAATACTTATAAAGTGAGTATCTTTGTCACAACCGACACCAAGGTGAAGATCTAGAATAAGGATAACAACCCCAAAGCACCCCTGGGTCCCACTCCTATATTAATGCCTCTCTCTGCCCTCTATCTTAACTTTCAACACTATCTGAACTTCTATGATCATTTATTTCCTTGTCTTTATACCTTTTTTCCTTTGTATGTAGACCTAAACAATATATTCACTTTCCTCTGGCTTCGATTCTATATGAATGGGCTCATAGCATATGTTCTCTCTTGTGTATTGTTTCACTATTCTTGTAAAGAATCATGTATGTCACAGTCATTCATTTTAATTTCTGTAGAATATCTAATGTATAAATACACCAAGTTATAAAAACATACCATTATGTTGATGGCTATTTAATCTTGTTCATATCTGAGCTGTTATGCACAACGCTGTTCTGAGCTTTCCTCAAGCACAAATGCAGGCAACTCTCCATGGTAAACACTGAAGACTTCACTTGCTGGGTTATTGAATCTGTGTATTACCAGTTTTGTTGGATCACGCCAAATGCTCCCACCAAAAGTGTTAAAAAGCTCCAGTGGCCCCAAATGCCTGTCCATCTGATGACACTCCCTCTTGTCCACTTCCTCACAGCAATGACGAAAGAGCAATTAGGTGGCAGATTTGACTGTTTTAACGTCAAAGACTGTTTCTTCCCCAGCCCTGCAAGGAAAAGCTGAATGCTGAGCAATTGAAATTTCAGGAGATGTTTAATGGTGAATCTGCTTCAGGTTAAGCTGGATGACAATCATTCCCTCTAGGCTTCCACTGACGACTCTGTAAATGGAGAACATTTATCACAGGCAGAAGCATGTGGAATGACAAGGCGCTTGTGCTATAATGATTTTCCTTCCTGTTTATCACAAAGAAGATGATCAATCCAGGCAGGTGCACTGGAGGGGGCCTCTGGCAGAGCGTTTGCCAACAGAGGGAACAGATCAGACCAGCTGCACACATGTCTGGCCAGTGGCTGGCTCCCTCTTCATGCAGGCCTGGTTATCTGCTCACATCCCAGTCTCAAACACAGGAAAAAAAAACCAACCTCTCTTTTGCCTCATTCATTCATTCATTCAACCTGGGGCTTGAAAGCCCAAGTATGAGAGATTCAACACTGAACAGGCAGACATGCTCCTGCTTTCCAAGACATTCCATTCTACTAAGAAAATAAGTGAAGCCACAGGGCACCCAAGGGCCAGTGTTTACTGAGCACCTATGTTGTGCCAGGTGCTCCAGATTCAGAGATCAGCATATGGTCACTGTCTACAAGAAGCTTACCATCTAACTGACTTCTCTGCACAATGCCTGGGATCAGTGACCGATTTAAGTGCAAAGCATCAAACAGAAACATCAAAATCAGATTCTGGACTCAGATATGCTACTTCATTCACAAGGATCAATATCTAATTCTCTCTAGCAGGGAGCAGAGGCTGAGAGGATGAGACATAGTACCACATGTTTTGATGGTAAATTTGGGGGAAAATATTGGAAACAGGGGCATACGAGAAGTTTTCAAGCAGCAGAGCTCAATCAGCCAAGAAAAGGTTGTCCTGCTTGATTCCCAGTAGAGAGAAAGCAAATGAAGATGCTATACATTCTTGAACGTCTATCCAAAATACTCAAAACAATACAAAACATTCATTAAACCTATTTACACAGGTTGCCTCATTTAATCCCCATAACAACTTAGAGAGGCATTAGAACCACGATTTCACAAATAAGGAAACCCAGGCCACGAGTGGTTACTTTTCCAGTGTCGCACAACTAGTAATTTGCAAAAATCACAATTTGGACCCAGTTCTACTTGTCTCTAAAATCCCATTAGCACTGTCTCAAATATTTCTGACTGGATGATACATAATGTGGAAGTTTGTTTGAACATCCCTTTGACCATTTACCCAAAGACTAAAGCTGTCCTTACTCTGGTCTTGCTTGGCTAACCTCCATCCTGTTCACCAAAAACTTCCCCTTCAATGATCCTGACATGCCATATTCTTTGTGTGATCTGGACGATCTGGACTCCAAGGATGAAGGATATATGCCCTTGCACACTCATGTGTCAGTGTCTGTGTGTGCTGGCAGGGGGTCAGCATGAAGCTGGGAATGGGACCCGCTGGAGGGGATCAACTTAGGACACCCCTAAGTTCCTCCCATATTATTTTCTTAACATTTTTTATTTCAGATAATTCACTGTTTAGATGTAAACAATTTAGGAATAGATTAAATCACTACCATAAATACTGCTAGTACCACTCACCATCCATTCTACTAACAGCAAAAATTAAAAAAAAAAAAACAATGAAGACAAAGCAATATTGAATTATTTCTAGCTACTGTTGCCTTCTAAACACAAAGAGCCCATGTCTTTTTCTCACTTTATTAAAAAGGAAGATTAGTAAGTGTTGGAGAGGTGTTAAATCAGATTAACATCATGCTGAGGTTCTTCATTTGACATAATTGGGATTAAAGAAAACTGGAATAGAAATAAAGTTTCACTGTGTGATTCAGTATTTCTTAATGCTGTTTCTGTTTAATACTTAGAGTAAAATATATGTCAAGGAGCAGCACACTGTGGGCTTCCCAGGTAACTCAGCTGATAAAGAATCCGCCTGCAATGCAGGAGACCCCGGTTCGATTCCTGGGTCAGGAAGATCTACTGGAGAAGGAATGGGCTACCCACTCCAGTATTCTTGGGCTTCCCTGGTGGCTCAGCTGGTAAAAATCCACCTAAAATGAGGGAGACCTGGGTTTGATCCCTAGGTTGGGACAATCCCCTGCAGAAGGGAATGGCTACTCACTCCAGTATTCTGGCCTGGAGAATTCCGTGGACTGTATAGTCCATGGGGTCACAAAGAGTTGGACACAACTGAGCGACTTTCACTCATTCACTCAGCACTACATTGCACTTCTTAGAAAATGTTGCCTTAAAGTAGATACATAAAGAGACAATATGGAGATGCTAATAATCGTAATAACAGTTACCATATGTTGGAGTATTATCTACTATATACTACATGTATGCATATAATACATATGTTGGAGTGTTGCCAACAACATATAGTCAGAGGTATGGTTTTTCCAGTAATCATATACAGATGTGAGAACTGGACCATAAAGAAGGCTGAGTGCCAAAGAACTGATGCTTCAAAATTGTGGTGCTGGAGAAGACTCTTGGGAGTCCCTTGGACAGCAAGGAGAACAAACCAGTCAATCCCAAAAGAAATCAACCCTGGATATTCATTGAAAGGGGCAATACTGAAGTTGAAGTTTCAATACTTTGGCCACCTGATGGGAAGAACTGACTCACTGGAAAAGACTCTGATTCTGGGAAAGATTGAAGGCAGGAGGAGAAGTGGACAATAGAGGATGAAATGGTTGGAAGGCATAACTAACTAGATGGACATGAGATAGAGCAAGCTCCAGGATCTGGTGATATACGCATATGTATATATAATATATATGTATATATAAAGTCTATATAATGTATATTTAATTGAATATGTACTTTGCTATAGAGTAGACATTAATGCAACATTATAAATCAACTATACCTCAATAAAATAATTTTTTTCTATAAAAGCAAAAGAAAAGAAAATACCCTCAACTAATCTCTGGGGATTGAAGTCACCAGAGATTGGGTCATTAGGACTTACCTCTTATTAGGTCACTTACCTCTGGGCAGTTACCTCTACGGTTGATAGAAGTTACCTCTGGGGAGGGGAATTGACAGGAAAGAGGTGCAGAGGAAGTTTCTGTAGTGAAGGAAATAAACTCTATCTTGATCTGAAGCTACAGATTATATCTGCTAATACAAGGCGCTCAGACACTTCAGTTCAGTTCAGTTCAGTTGCTCAGTCGTGTCCGACTCTTTGCGACCCCGTGAATCGCAGCACGCCAGGCCTCCCTATCCATCATCAAATCCCGGAGTTCACTCAAACTAAAGTCCATTGAGTCAGTGATGCCATCCAGCCATCTCAACCTCTGTCGTCCCCTTCTCCTGCTGCCCCCAATCCCTCCCAGCATCAGAGTCTTTTCCAGTGAGTCAACTCTTCACATGAGGTGGCCAAAGTACTGGAGTTTCAGCTTTAGCATCTTCCTTCCAAAGAAATCCCAGGGCTGATCTCCTTCAGAATGGAATGGTTGTATCTCCTTGCAGTCCAAGGGACTCTCAAGAGTATTCTCCAACACCACAGTTCAAAAGCATCAATTCTTCGGTGTTCAGCTTTCTTCACAGTCCAACTCTCACATCCATACATGACCACTGGAAAAACCATAGCCTTGACTAGATGGACATCTGTTGGCAAAAAATGTCTCTGCTTTTCAATACCCTATCTAAGTTGGTCATAACTTTTCTTTCAAGGAGTAAGTGTCTTTTAATTTCATGGCTGCAGTCACCATCTGCAGTGATTTTAGAGCCCAAAAAATAAAGTCTGACAGTCTTTCCACTGTTTCCCCATCTATTTCCCATGAAGTGATGGGACCAGATGCCATGATCTTCATTTTCTGAATGTTGAGCTTTAAGCCAACTTTTTCACTCTACACTTTCACTTTCATCAACAGGCTTTTTAGTTCCTCTTCACTTTCTGCCATAAGGGTGGTGTCATCTGCATATCTGAGGTTATTGATATTTCTCCTGGCAATCTTGATTCCAGCTTGTGCTTCTTCTAGCCCAGCATTTCTCATGATGTACTCTGCATATAGGTTAAATAAGCAGGGTGACAAAATACAGCCTTGACGTACTCTGTTTCCTATTTGGAACCAGTCTGTTTTTCCATGTCCAGTCCTAACTGTTGCTTCCTGACCTGCATACAGTTTTCTCAAGAGGCAGATCAGGTGGTCTGGTATTCCCATCTCTTTCAGAATTTTCCACAGTTTGTTGTGATCCACACAGTCAAAGGCTTTGGCATAGCCAACAAAGCAGAAATAGATGTTTTTCTGGAATTCTCTTGCTTTTTCCATGATCCAGCAGATGTTGGCAATTTGATCTCTGGTTCCTCTGCCTTTTCTAAAACCAGCTTGAACATCAGGGAGTTCACGGTTCATGTATTGCTGAAGCCTGGCTTGGAGAATTTTAAGCATTATTTTATTAGCATGTGAGATGAGTGCAATTGTGTAGTAGTTTGAGCATTCTTTGGCATGGCCTTTCTTTGGGATTAGAATGAAAACTGATGTTTTCCAGTCCTGTGGCCACTGCTGAGTTTTCCAAATTTGCTGGCACATTGAGTGCAGCACCTTCACAGCATCATCTTTCAGGATTTGAAATGGCTCAACTGGAATTCCATCACTTCCACTAGCTTTGTTCGTAGTGATTCTTTCTAAGGCCCATTTGACTTCACATTCTAGGATGTCTGGCTCCAGGTGAGTGATCACACCATCGTGATTATCTTGGTCATGAAGATCTTTTTTGTACAGTTCTTCTGTGTATTCTTGCCATCTCTTTTTAATATCTTATGCTTCTGTTAGGTCCATACCCTTTCTGTCCTTATCGAGCCCATCTTTGCATGAAATGTTCCCTTGGTATCTCTGATTTTCTTGAAGAGATCTCTAGTCTTTCCCATTCTGTTGTTTTCCTCTATTTCTTTGCATTGATCGCTGAGGAAGGCTTTCTTATCTCTTCTTGCTATTCTTTGGAACTCTGCATTCAGATGCTTATATCTCTCCTTTTCTCTTTTGCTTTTTGCTTCTCTTCTTTTCATTTGCTACTGCTGCTAAGTCGCTTCAGTCATGTCCGACTCTGTGTGACCCCATAGATGGCAGCTCACCAGGCTCCCCGTCCCTGGGATGCTCCAGACAAGAACACTGGAGTGGGTTGTCATTTTCTTCTCCAATGCATGAAAGTGAAAAGTGAAAGGGAAGTCACTCAGTCATGTCCAACTCTTCGCAACCCCATGGACCGCAGCCTACCAGGCTCCTCTGTCCATGGGATTTTCCAGGCAAGAGTACTGGAGTGGGGTGCCATCGCCTTCTCCACTTATGTGTATATATATATAGACATATATACAAAACTTAACCAAGCTATACATTTAAGATTTGTGCATTTTATTCTATCTAAATTATACCTCAATTTATTATCAGGGGAAAAGTCTGTAGCTCTATACACAAGCCAACATGCCTCCAATTAGAACTCTTAAGCAAGTTGACAAGCTTTCTTAGAATTCCACTGCATACTGGAGTTGAAGAATGCCCCACTGTGCTTGGGTGGCTTTCATTGCTTCAAATTATAGTCTTGGGCCTCTTTCTTAATTACATCTTTCCTCCCAAGACATTCTAATACACTTGTGGTCAGAGGTTCTGTCTCATCTGTCTATCTTCAGTGTGTCTTCCACTGAGTCTTACACATAGTGAGTGAAGTTAAAGTCACTCAGTTGTGTCCGACTCTCTGTGACCCTATGGACTATACAGCCCATGGAATTCTCCAGGCCAGAATTCTGGATCAGGTAGCCTTTCCCCTTCTCCAGGGGATCTTCCCAACCCAGGGATGGAACCCAAGTCTCCAGAACTGCAGGTGGATTCTTTACCAGCTGAGCCACAAGGGAAGCCCAAGAATACTGGAGTGGGTAGCCTATCCCTTCTCCAGCGGATCTTCCCTACCCAGGAATCCCAGGAATTGAACCGGGGTCCCCTGTACTGCAGGTGGATTCTTTACCAGCTGAGCCACAAGGGAAGCCCAAGAGTACTGGAATGGGTAGCCTATCCCTTCTCCAGTGGATCTCCCCTACCCAGGAATTGAACCAGGGTCCCCTGCATTGCAGGTGGATTCTTTACCAGCTGAGCTCTGAGGAAAGCCCTAGTCCTCATAAACAGTGGCTGGATTGAATTTTCATGTTTTCATGTGCTAGTTAAATAAATATGTCATGATAATTTTAATAAAGAGTTAAAATTGTAAAGTAAAATAATAATAATAAGAAAGAAAGAAAGGAAAAAAAGAGTTAAAGTCAGATTTAAAATCAACAAATGCCGCTTTATTCTCATTTATTTTCAAAGACCACCTCCTACCCCTCATGACTGAAATTCAAGCCAACACAGTTGGAAGGAAAGAAAAGGAGGACAAGTCAAGCTTCATCTAAACAATCCTCTAATTTTGCATGAACAGCTCCTAACAGAAGAATTACTTAAAGTTCAGTTTGTAATTATTGTACTTTGGAAGATGAAAACAGAAGAACAAAAGTCAAGCTTTATTATTAATTATAAGTCCTATGGCAATTAAAAAAAAGAAAGGAAACGTTACAATGCTATACTGCCCACTGTCTGTAAAGCTTCAGTTCCAAATGCTAATGAACTTTGTCCCTAAAAAAGAAAAAAAAACAACAACACTGAGCCAATAAAACATTGGCCATTGAGCTTACAATGAGTGATCTCAGGAGTGATTAAGCTTGTACAAAATAACCCCTAGTTCACAAGTAACGGCCCTGGGGGCACAGGCAGGTGAGAAGAATGGATTCTGATGGGCAGAGTCTAGTTCTTAGATGGAACCACAAGGATGCTGCTCTTTCTTTTACTGATAGTTCTTTAAAATCTAAATTGACTCTAGATGGCTTGATGTTCCCTTTGGGGGAAGATAACTGAAAATGGGAGCCTTGCAGTATGGCCCTGTATGATTCTCTTTCATCTCAAGGAAGAATACTCGGCCTATTACAGTACTCTGACCAGGGACCAAGGGTGAAAACTGAGGTGGCAGGGGAGAGCAAGGGCGAAGAAGGAAGTACGATGGAAATTAAGTACCACAGCATCCTTCTTTGACTATGCCTTCTTAACCCTTACACACAACATATGTCTATTTTCGTTCTTAAAAGAGCTCAGTGTCAGAGCCAAGTTAATAACTGGACTTCCAGGGAAGCCCAAGTTGATAAGAGCTATTGTTTACTGAGTATGGGCTTTGTAGGAGACACCAGGAGTAAAGAACCCACCTGCCAATGCAGGAGATGCAAGAGACATCATCTCAACCCCTGGGTCGGGAAGATCCCCTGGAGTGGGAAGTGGCAACCCACTCCAGTATTCTTGCCTAGGAAATTCCATGGACCGAGGAGCCTGGCAGGCTACAGTCTATGGGGTCACAAAGTGTCAGACACAACAAGCACACACTCACACACAATCACACATTAAGTATGGACTATGCGCCATGTACTGTCATCATACCATTCAATTTACAGAATCCTATGTAATCTTTATGAAATAGATATTATCCCCATTTCATAGGTAAGAAAACCAATAGGCTCAAATAAGTTTATTGACAATGGCCTATAAGGCTTCCTCATGGCTCAGAGGGTAAAGAATCTGCTTGCAATGTGAGAGACATGGTTTCTATCCCTTGGATGCGAAGATTCCCTGGAGAAGGGAATGGCAACCCACTCCAGTATTCTTGCCTGGAGAATTCCATAGACATAGGAGCCTGGTGGGCTGTAGTCCATAAAGTCACAAAGAGTCAGACATAGAGACTAACACTTTCACTTTTTGCAAGGCCAGTAAGTCATACAGCTGAGATATGAACCCAGTCCACCTGACTCCAAAGCACAAGTAAGTTTGGAAAGATTGCAATCTCTCAGATCACTGTAGCAACCAATAAGGATTTCTATTATATAGAAAATTCATGGAAAGCCTATTCAAGACCAATGACCTTTCCCTAACAACTTAAAAGAAAAGATGACAATAATTCTGGGGTGAGTGTTATTGTTGGAAAACACAACCAAAAGGAACCATCTCACAGACTTATCAGACCAATTTCAAAAGTTAAGCTTCTCAGAATCCACTAGACAACCAAAGGAAGATAATGCTTACAACATCTTTAGAGCTCATCATTCAATTTTCAGAGCATTTATGGCAGATCACTGTAACATTTTCCCCTGGAATTGTTCAGATTTCCTGATTTGTTGAGCACCAGACTCTATGAGGCCAGGAAAAAAAAAAAATCACAAAGTGAATCTATATCATCTTCTCTTACTTGAAAACAAATGAAAACCTCTGTGCTACAAAGATTTTCCCTTTCCTCTTCCTGGGGAATTTGGCAGTATCTACAACACTCATTTCATTATATACTTGCAAGTGTTCCATAGGGATAATCACTCAGGGCACCTTGGGTTAACACAATGCTAGTTTTTCTCTTTTTCTAAGTATTTTCTGGCCACCTGAGCTAGGCTGATGCTGCTCTTGTCATGGCCGCTTTGACTGCAACCTAATCTCTCCATCTTGCAAGCAGCTAATAACTATTCAGTATGAAAGATCCCTAGTAAAAGGTGAAGTTAAAACACGTGTCAAATGTGTTCACTGCATACCAGATCAGCATTTGTGCTTGTACTTAGTCAAAGGTTCAGTGAAAGGGAAGATAAAACACGGGGCAAAAAAAAAAAAAAAAAAAAAAGAGCCATCTGCTGTTGACTAGGTGTTTATGTCTCAAAATTCATATGTTGAAGCTTAATCCCCCAGTTCCCAAAGTGATAGAATTTGGAAGTGTGGCCTTTGAGAGGTAATTAAGATTCAATGAAGTCATGGGGGTGGGGGCCCCAAGATGAGATTTATGGCATGATAGCTCTTCATTGGGAGAAGGAAATGGCAACCCACTCCAGTATTCTTGTCTGGAAAATCCCCATGGACAGAAGAGTCTGGCAGGATACAGTCCATGGGGTCACTAAGAGTCAGACGCTACTGAGCAACTAAGCTTGGGGCTTCCCTGGTGGCTCAGACAATAAAGAATCTGCCTGTAATATGGAAGGCCTGAGTTCCATCCCTGGGTCAGGAAGATTCCCTGGAAAAAGGAATGGCTACCCATTCCAGTATTCTTGTCTGGAGAATTTCATGGACAGAGGAGCCTGGCAGGCGGTAGTCCATGGGGTCACAAAGAGTAAGACATGACTGAGCATACACACACACACACACACACACACACACAGGAATATTACAAAGTCATAGAAAAGACTGAGCTACTAGCTTTAACTTTCAGGAGGATGAAGAATCCAGAAGTCTCCCAAGTTTGTACAAACGTGGTGAGAAGGTTGTCTATGAATCAGAAAGTGGACTCTCACCAGACACTGGTATCTGCTGGTACCTTGATCTTAGACTTTCAGCCTCCAGAATTGTGAGAAATAAGCGTCTACTATTTTAGCCACCTAATTGATGGTATCTTTATTATAGCAGCCTGAGCTGCTAAAGACTCCATCATGTAGGCAAAGTAGTGAGTAGTATAGAATATAGAATTTCAGAGTCAGTGTGGTCACGGTTCAGTCTCTGCCCACCTCCCTTTCTGAAGACCCACCATTAAGAATGTTATTTATCTTTAGAAGAGTAAAAATGAATACTAATCAAACTTCTACTACACACCAAATGTTCTTCCAGTTCTCAAAGCAACTCAGCAAAGTGTACTTACTGCTAATTCCCACTTTGCACATAAGGAAGTTAATATGATCTGATTTGCTCCGAGTTACATGGCCAGTAAACAGCTGAACCAGGATTTGAACAAATAACCTCAATTCTGGCATGGCCCCTGTAAACAGGCTGTTCTCATTGGGCTGTGTACTATTAGAATGTTATCAGTAACGTTCACATCAAAATAAATGAGTAAAAGTCCTTTTTTTTTTTTTCAGAAAAAATAAATAAAATCCTCCATGGTGGCACAGAAAAATTGAGGATGGAAATAAAGACAACTCCTATACACAACTTCCCAGGGACCCTGAATGAATGCCCTCATAGTAGCACAGGGTGAAATTCAGACATCTAAAAATTGACCTCACCCAAGTCACTAGCATGACTGTTAATGAAAAAAAAAAAAAAAAAACAGGGACTTCCCTGGTGGTCCGGTGGTTAAGACTCCATGCTTTCAATGCAGGGGATACAGGTTCTATCCCTGGTCGAGGAACTAAGGTCCCAGATGCTGAGTGGGGCAGTCAAAAGATTTAAGGAAATTAAAATTTTAAAAAAATAACAAGTGTAGGGACATATGTAGAGAAATTGGAACTCGTATGCACTGCTGACTGAACTTTGGAAAATAGCACAGTGGTTCCTCAGAAATTAGAAAAAGAGATACCACTTAATTCAGCAAGTCTGCTTCTAACTATAAACCCAAAAGAATTAAAAGCAGAATCTCAAAGAAATACTTCTATACCACATTCATAGCAAAATGATTCACAATAGCTAAAACGCTGGAAGCAAGCCAAGTGCTCATCTACCAAAGAATGAATAAGCAAAGTGTGGTCTATACACGCAGTGGAGTATTATTCAGCCTTCAAAAGGAAGGAAACTCTGGCACGTGCTACAACATGGATGAACCTGGAGGACATCATGCTAACTGAAACAAGTCACTTCCAAAAGGACAAATAATGTTAAGATTTGATTTATCTGAGGTCCCTAGGGTGACCAAAATCATAGAGACAAGATACTTTTTGTGTTGTGATAGCCAGAAGCTAGGGGAGGGGGAGGGTGGAGCGTTATTATTCAACAAGCATAGATATTCAGTTTCATAAGATGAAAAGCCTTCTGGATATGGAAGGTGGTGATGGTTCCACAACAGTATGAATGTACTTAATACCGCGGTACACTTATTATTACACTTATAATAAATTTTGTGCTATGTACCTTTTGCCATGGGCTTCCCAGGTAGCGCTACTGGTAAAGAACTTACCTATCAATGCAGGAGACATAGATGGGGTTTAATCCCTGGGTATGGAAGAATCCCTGGAGACAGGCATGTCTACCCACTCCAGTATTCTTGCCTGGAGAATCCCCATGGACAGAGGAGCCTGGTGGGCTACAAACCATAGGGTTACAGAGAGACAGACACAACTGAAGTGACTGAGCATCAACACGTATTTTGCCACACTTAAAGAAATTCATAAAAAGAAATGGTTTAAGAGACTTCCAGGGTGGTCCAGTGGCTAAGATTGCAAACACACAGCGCAACAGCCCAGGTTCAGTCCCTGGTCTCGGAACTAGATCCCACATGCCACAGCTAAGATGGAGAATCTCAAGTACTACAGACAAGATCTGGTACAGTAAACTAAATAATAAGTAACTTAAAATGAATTCAACCAAGAACTCTGATTAGTAGAGACTGGCACCAGGTAGACAGTCTACTTTTGACTCCAGCCCTTTGCACTGAGGCTGCCGCCTAATGAATAAATCATGAAGTCATCCAGGACTCTTTCCTTTCCCCTCAGTCCTCTCATCCTGGCAGCCACCATGGCATCTGTTCTCCTTCTCACAGATTTTTCAGATCATTTTCTGCTCTAAGTTATCACATCTCCTTAGTTTACACCCTTATTGACTCTTGGGTGGCTCACCTCTCATGTCTCAATTCCTCCAAGCCATCTTCTCAACTGTAGCCAGAAAGACCTTTACAAAGACCTAGAGCAATTTTTCCTCTACTTAGGCATCTCTTGTGTGTATCCTCAGTTGCGAATGGCTCTTTGAGCCCCTTGGACCGTAGCCTACCAGCTTCCTCTGTTCACGAATTTCCCAGGCAAGAATACTGGAGTGTGTTGCCATTTCCTACCCCAGGGGATCTTCCCGACCTGGGGATCAAACCCATGTCCCTGCATTTCATGCATTGGCAGGTGGATTCTTTATCACTAGTGTCACCTGGGAGCCCATACATCCCTTAAAAAGCTACTGCCTAGAATTTTTAAAATCCAAGTTTCTTGTCCTAGTATTGAAAGTAAAATTTCACTCTTCCTCTGTTTTAAAATTCATCACACGCCACCTCTGTCCTCTAGATAATGTTTCAGAGACCCTGAGATGGGTATAGTTCTCTCCAGGCCTATGTCATTACATACAGACACATACACAAACACACAACAAACACCCTTTCACTTGTTCAGAATGTTCTTCATCTTTTTTGCATTTGGAGAATTCCTATTCCTTCTTACATTGCAGCATAAATGTCACCTCCTCCAGAAATCCTGTCTTGCCAAAGTTGATCATTCCCTTTCCTATGCATGTGAACGTATAGACTTCTTGGCACAGTGCCCAATGCATCATAAGCAGTCAGTAAGTTGTTGGCATTTTATGATTATTATTACTATTTTCTAGAGTGTTTAACTTGTTTACTGGATTACCTCTACTGTAAGCCTCTGAGTATTTTAAAAATAACAACTGTGGTACATATACACAATGGAGTACTACTCGGCCCTTAAAAAGAATAAATTCGACTCAGTTCTAATGAGATGGATGAAATTGGAGCCGATTATACAGAGTGAAGTAAGCCAGAAAGAAAAACACCAATACAGTATACTGAAACATATATATGGAATTCAGAAGAATAGTAATGATGACCCTCTATGTGAGACAACAAAAGAGACTCAGAGGTATAGAACGGACTTTTGGACTCTGAGGGAGAGGGAGAGAGGGGGATGATTTGGGAGAATGGCATTGAAACATGTATACTATCTTGTAAGAACGAAGCGTCAGTCTATGTTCAATACAGGATGCAGGATGTATGGGGCTGGTGCACGGGATGATTCAGGGAAATGATATGGGGTGGGAGGTGGGAGAGGGCTTCGGCATTGGGAGATCATGGACACCTGTGGCTGAGTCATGTCAATGTATGGCAAAACAAATACAGTATTGTAATGTAGAATAAAGTATTAAAAAAAATAAAAAATAAAAATAACAACTGATTAGTATTACTTATCTCTATATCCATCATCTCAGGCTAAAACCCAGTGCAGAGGAGATATAGCAAGAAAAGAAGGTTCAGTCCCTTATTTGGGACTCCCTGGCCATTCAGTGGTTAAGAATCTGCCTTGCAATGCAGGGGACGCAGGTTCGAGCCCTCATCAGGGACCTGAGATCCCATATGCTACGGGCCAACTATCCCCAGACAGCACTGCTCCTGAAGCGCATGCACAATTAGAGAGTCTGTGCACTGAAGCAAAAAATATAACAGAAGGCAATGAAGATCCTGAGCCACAGCTAAGACTCGATGCAGCCAAATAAATAAATAACATTTTTTTTTAAAAAAAAAAGAACAGCTCTTGATTCAATCTCTTCTTCATCAAGAGAAGGAACTGCTAATCTCATTGTATTCCAGGCTCCAGGACAATGATTGAGCCATGGGTCCAGTGGAAAACATCACTCTTTCTCTCCCTGGTCTATCCAAGCAGCCATAGTGTACAGATCAGCCAGGGAGGCCATATTGAGCCCTTTTCTTCCATCCTTATGCACCTCCTAGGACTTGCCCAGCATCTGTCCAATTGCTATAGGAGAATCTGGGGGCTTAGAAGTTAATAGAAGTCCCAACAGATTCTTATGTAAGGCCATGTTCTTCAGGCCACTCTAGCACTGTATTTTGAAACAGTAGCTCTCAATAGAATCTTAGCCAAGTAATGAAATGGTGCCTTGTTTCCTGTTGGCTATAATTTTATGTGAATATTCCACTCCAGAAGTCTTATGAAGAGGGACATTTCTGCTGTAGGGAAGAATTTCCCAGAATGTTTTTATTTCATATGTTCTAACAGTACCTTGTTTGTCCCTGGTGACTCAGTAGTAAAGAATCCATCTGCTACGGCAGGAGACACAGGTTTGATCCCTGGGTCAGGGAGATCCCCTGGAGAAGGAAATGGCAACCTATTCTAGTATTCTTGCCTGGAAAATCCCATGGACAGAAGAAGCCTGGCAGGTTCCAATCCATGGGGTCACAAGAGTCAAATGTGACTTAGTGACTAAACAACAACAAACAGTACCTTGGTCCCATCCTTAATTTGAAGGCTAGAAACCCAATGAATGTCTATTAATTTGCATTTACTGGGAAGCAAATTGTTAATGGACCCTGGGCAGTAGTAAAACACTCCCACAAGAACTGCACACTCTGAAGGCTCATCCTGTGTACCATTTGCACAGCAAGAGAACACATACCCAATTTCTGTCCAAGCAAAGTTTATTACCTAGCCTTGAAGCTTTCTACTCTTAAGTCTGCAGAAGATTTCAGAGGCTTAATCCTTAAGAGTAACACTATATCAGGAACATACAGGCAATATGTGCATAAACTTCATGACAAACACATAATCAATGTTTCATAATGTTTTTAGAATAAGAGAATATATAAGGTTTACACCGTGATTTCTTTTCCAGGCTTCATAAATAAACAATGACTCTTTTTCCCTCATGTTCAACGATTTATAGACAGATCTTTAAGTAAAGCATCCTCGTTCATTACTAATGCACTGTATAATGCACAATAATAAGTGACTATAGCTCAAGCGTGATCATTTAACATATTAATAAAGCATCAATGTAATTTAAAGCAACAACCTTCTCACTTAACACAAATAATCTCTGGATAAGAAACCAGGAGAAGTAAGCATGGGAGACCAATACCCAAAGGATGTATATGTTTAGTTGCTTCAGTCATATCCAAGTCTTTGCAACCCTATGGACTGTAGCCAACCAGGCTCCTTCACCCATGGGATTCTTAAGGCACAAACACTGGAGTGGGCTGCTGCCATGCCCTTCTCCAGGGGATCTTCCCAACTCAGGGATAGAACCCATGTCTCCTACATCGGCAGGAAGGTTCTTTGCCACGAGCACCACCCCCAGAAACCCTCATTAGTCACAAGGGAACCAGAAGAAAATAACAAAGCACCAGTCACTAGAGGCAGATTGTCAGAGTCACTGTTGTACACCCTGGGAACAACCAAGCCCCTCATTCCTCCCAGTGGCAGGAAGAATCAGCTTTGTTTTCCCATCACAAAAGCCAAAATCATCAGTACAGCCAGGGTACAGAACCTTCCCAGGGAAGGCTTTTGCAGGCTATGATTTCAAGCCTGACATGATGACCCATTGTACAATCTTATGGGAAATTAGATGGGAGCTCTTTGCTGAGAACAGAATTAACCCTTGTCATTTAATATTTCATGCCATCCTGGCGGCTCCCTAACAAGAACAAATGGCTGTAGCTGAAATGAATCTTATTTATCCTGAGTGGGATTTCATGATAAGGATGGCAGAGCAGCGTGTATCCTGAAACATAACAGACCCACAGTGGTTAGTGAGTATTATTGTATTTGTCATGCAGTGGAAAAAAAATAATGTCCACACTTTTGGAAACACAGGAAAAACAGCTATTTCCCAGCTTAAAATGGAAAATTAAACTGGGGAAAATAACTCACCCCCCCTTTTTCCCCCTAGAGGGCAGGGTCTAGTAAAAGGGGAAAAGTGAATTACTTTAGGGAAGATATGCATTTTTAAGGTAGGATGGCTAGTTTCCTGGGTTTTGATTTCCATAACCCTGCTTCTTTTGCTGTTCTCCACCAAAAGAACATCTGTTTTATGAGCTGGGCTTTGCCAGCTCTTCCTCCTCATTTTTCAGACGATGAACTGCCTCTGCATTGTGATTTATGAACCTCAGAGATCCCATGGTGAGCTTGTCTGGCTAGAGAATGCAGCACTTCTGTTTTCTGTTTCAGTTGGCAAAAATTCTGGTCATGCAAAGCTCTAGATAAAGCAGAATGAAGTGAGCTCCAGTTGGATGGGAGATGTCGATTGTGACATGAATGACTAGCTGACAACCAAAGACTGGGTCTTCCCTCGCCAAGTGTAGGATTACTGCTGGGGACTATCTGCCCATCCAAAGACTACTTAACCCAGCATTCCTTGCAGCTAGGTGGGGGTCATGTGACTTGTTCTCACCAATGGAATGTGAGTAGAAGTAACATCCATTTCCTCCAGTACAAAGTGAGTAAGAAGCACGTATACTTTCTCCACCTTCTTTTTCTCCATCAGCCAACAGAGAGAGGAGTCTGAGGCCCAAGAAGAGGGCAGAGCTATGAGACAGAAGGAACCAGGGTCCCTGAGTGACTTCACAAAATGCTGTCCATTGACAAAGGTGATGAAAAATAAGCAAGAAATAAGTGAGTGAAACCACTGAGATTCCAGGGACTCTATGTGACAGCTGCTAATGTTGATTAGTATACAAACCGAACCACTTTGGTAGAAAGGAGATGAAAACTGGAAGGCCTGATCATGATCCTGGCTGGGTTGTTTGGTAATTCAGGGCAAAACTTAAACTTATGTGTTTCACACCTCTCATATCACCATTTTCTTTTCCCTCCTGTGACAAGCAAGAAAGGTGGGAGAAAGGGAGAGACAAAGGAAGAAAGGAAGGAAGAAGGAAGGGAGACATGAAGGAGGGAAGGGAGGAAAGAAAGAAGGGTAACTGAGTAGGACCCATAGGGGTCTTTCTAGGGCAGAACCCCCAAATCCTCTGCTTTAGCTCTTCTCTGGAGTCCCTAGATATAACAGTATCTTATGCATGTTTCCTGAATTGTTTTACAGATGCTAAAAAGCCCTCACCAAATGGGAGATGCTATTTGATGGCCATGCGCATATAGCCCGCAGGCCTACTAAAGACGGATCATTACCACTATCCTGACCTCACCATCAACCAATTAGAGAATTGTGCACAATCTGATCAAAGACCTTGGGATGCCCCTCCCTCATCTGGCCTTTAAAAATGCTTTGCTGAAACCCATCCAGGAGTTTGGGCTCTTTGAGTATTAGCTGTCCTGGACTCCTTATTTGGTGCCTTGAAATAAATGCTGCATTTACCTTCATGACAATCTGGTGTCGGTAGATTGGCTTTACTGAGTACACCTGAGCATGCCCATTTGATTTGGTAATGGAAGAAAGGAAGAAAGAAATGTAGGTTAGTTCTTTTAGCAAGCAACTCCACAAGAATCTCCAGTGACTTCCCACCAAACTGGGAAGTGGGTCAGATTCAAAATTTCAAGTTCTGTGTTACATCCTGATCCTACCAAGAAACTCCTTTTATGATGGACAAAAATAGAAAGCTCCCTAGGTCTAACCAAATGCCAGAATCAGTGGAGTGATACAAAAGGCATGCTGGATGGACAAAGAGAATACCCTGACCACTGAGGCCAGAGCATTGCAATCAATGGAGACACACAAGCCAAAGGGAAGGAATATTACCCCATGAAGGAAAAGATGATTTCCAAAGTAGGCCAAGACATCAGTTCCTACATCCCAGGACAAGGAATTCCAATATGATATCCAGTAAGATATTGACAATCTCCACATGGAAACTCTAGATTGAATAGCTCTTTCAATTTCTTAACAGCCATGCTCAGCCTGTATTGAAATGACACCATCATATAGGTAGAAAAGGACTCCTTAGTTGTCAGATGGTTTCACCTCTACTAGGAAACTCCAAAGTGCCACCTTTCCTAAAAGGAAGCAAATTGCAAATGCTTAAATATTTGAGGGCTCAATTATCACGTTGGCCCTTGCAATTAGGAAATGATATCCACTAATTGGGTAACTGTGTACCTAAGTGCCTGATTTGTGGGCAAATTGAAGGCATGATATATGCACATCAACCTGTATGTAAAATTGTTGTCCCATTAAACCTAATAGTCACTGCATGTCAATCACAAGGATGCCAATCATACCCACCTCTTTCTGAGTGAATCCTTTTAGCCAAAGTGTTTCTTGATAGTTGAATCTTACTAATGAAATTATATGAAATAATAATGTAGAGTTTCTATGACGTCTAGTCATAAATATGAATCATGTCTTTTTCCTGGAGAAAATGATAGTCATCTGAGCTGTGTATTCTTACCAGTGGTTAATCCTGCCTTCCTCAGTTCTTCCTCCTTGGAAGAAAAGCTATGACAAATCTAGACAGTGTATTAAAAAGCAGAGACATCATTTTGCTGACACGAGTCCATACAGTCAAAGCTACGGTTTTTCCAGTAGTCATGTAAGGATAAGAGAGTTAAGCCATAAAGAAGGCTGAGAACCAAAGAACTGATGTTTTCCAACTGTGGTGCTGGTGAAGACTCTTGAGAGTCCCTTGGGAAGCAAAGAGATCAAACTAGTCAACCCCAGCCAATCAAGGAAATCAACCCTAAATATTCATTGGAAGGACTGATGCTGAAGCTGAAGTTCCAATACTTTAGCCACCTGATGTGAAGAGCCAACACATTGGAAAAGAACCTGATGCTGGGAAAGATTGAAAGCAGGAGGAGAAGGGGACAACAAAGGATGAGATGGTTGGATGGCATCACCAACAAATGGACATGAGTCTGAGCAAACTCCAGGAGATGGTGAAGAGCAGGAAAGCTTGGAGTGCTGCAGTCCATGGGTTGCAAAGAGTCAAAAGTGACAGCAACTGAACAACAACAGTTCTTATTGCTGAAAAAGGGGAGATAGTCCCCGGAAAAAGAACACCTAGTAGGAGTTAAGCACATTTAAAATGTTCAAAGATTCTGTTGATGGTTCTCAATAGCTACCACAGCTCAGGCTCTATGCTAGCCATTTGATACACATCATCTCATTCAATCCAAGAACACCCTTAAGGGGTAGATACTACTGTTAGCCTCATTTTACAGATGAGGAAACTGAGGCACTGGGATGTTAAGAGACTTGCTCAAGGTCACAGAGCAACCCAGTGGCAGAGTCAGGATCTGAACCCACCTCCTTTTCTCCTACCTCCCATCTCCAGCCCATCCTCAAGCAGTATGGGTTCCATTTCCTCCATTTCTTTCAAATCAGTTTATAGTCTCCACCTCCACTGCCAGCTGTCCTGGTCACCATCATTCACCAGCTGTTTTTAAGTTCACCTCTCTTGTCCCTCAGTACAATCAGGGTGATCTTTCTATAATATAAATCTAACTATGTCACTCTTCTTCCTACAATGTTATTGCCCTCATGATGGAATTCAGATTCCTTTACTCAGCAAGCAAATCATATCCTGAGTCTTCTCACAGAACCTTGGAGTCATGCTACTCTATTCTTCAATAAGGCCATCATCCCTGAAAGGGACTGGAATGGTCTTGTCAACATTCCTGGGGACCCCGTGATGCCAATGCAGAGATCATCCTCACTGCACAGGCCCTATCCATCCTTATGGGGCTTTTTTTTTCCACTTTGATTCCCAGATACCACATCTGATTTCCTCCTTCCTTATAGGCTGCTCCTTCTCGCTAACCCAGGATCCTGTTCTTGAATCTCTTCCTTTCACTACTTACACATATCCCCACCCTGTGACCCCATCCAGCACCATGGCTTTAAATCCCAGCTGGTGGCTCAATGGTAAAGAACCCACCTGCAATTCAGGAGATGTGGGTTCAGTCCCTGGGTCAGGAAGATCCCCTGGAGAAGGAAATAGCAACCCACTCACTATTCTTGTCTGGGAAATTCCATGGGCAGAGAAGCCTGGTGGGCTATAGTCCATGGGGTCACAAAAGAGTTGGACATGACTTAATCACTAAACAAACAACATAGCCATTACTTTAAAATGCAATTCTCCAGCCCCAACTTCAATCCTAGTCTTTGGACTCAAATTTCCAGTTGCCTAGTTAAGTCTCAAGTAGGATGTCTAACAGACCTCTCAGACTTGGCCAGAAACTACTGACCTCCTCACTTGCCCCTAAACCTGTCTTTCCTGCAGTTGTGTCTCACTCAGGAAATGGCAACTCCATCATTTCTGTTGTTCAAGAGACATCTTTGCCTCCTCTGTTTCTCTCAAGTCCCACCTAAAATACATCTGTTAGTCCCGTTGGTTCTACCTTCAAAGTGTATATACAAGGGACTTCCCTGGTAGTCTAGTGATTAGGACTCCAGGCTTCCACTTCAGGGGCCCCGGGTCTAACCCTGGTTAGGGAACTAAGATCCCACAAGCCACAGGACACAGCCAATACATATATCTATATAGAGATATATGGGCTTCCCCAGGTAGTGCTAGTGGTAAAGAACTGCCTGACAATGAAGCAGACATAAGGGACTCGGGCTCAATCCCTGGGTCAGAAATGTGCCCTGGAGGTGGGCATGGCAACCCACTGCAGTATGCTTGCCTGGACAATCCATGGACAGAGGAGCCTGGGAGGCTACAGTCCATGGGATCACAAACAGTCAGATACAAATGAAGCAACTTAGCACACACACAAATGCATATAGACATATACATCTGAAATCTGACCTCTCTTCACTTCCGCCACAAGCACTGAGGTCCAAGCCACCATGCTTTCTCACCTGCAATAGTGACGCAATCTCTGTGTCTCTGTTTCCACCCTTCCTCCCACCATCTAGTCTCAGATTTACAGAGAGAGCTCTCCAAAACATACATGTGGTCACTCCCCCTGCTAACACCCTTCTCCCCTCACCCTAGTGGTTTTTCTTTACAATTAGAAGAATGCTAAATCCACTCCAGCCTCAGCTCTTTCCTTCCACTCTCCATACTTGCACACAAAATTATAATTGCATGTTAGCCAACCTCCTTACTATGCATATTTTATATCTTAGTTACTCTAATGTAACTATATACTACAATGCATCAGATTTCTCTTTGGGTCAATATTATCCATTAAATGATAATCAACACAGTTACCATTTACTGAGAGCTTCTTGTGTGCACACCATTTTTCTCACTTGGTCCTCTGTATTCTAGTACTTAGAGAAATGCAGCCAGGTCTGGAATGTCTCCACTGGGCTCAGCATAACACTCAGGTTTATTGTCCTTTGGCCAAATGTGATATCTCTGGTTAAGTCCTGTATTCACAGTGAATAAAAGCAGCCACAGCCACAGCTTTATTTAATTTCTGTCTCACTTGGCACTGCTATCCCCCAGACTCCTGAGGATGTACTGGCCCTACCACATGACCTTTAGCAGAAACCAAAGCCCAGTTACCAGGTGGTGATGAACAGATGCTATGTCACTGAAGCTCCATGCTGCTCTCCATCTGGATTTCAAGCCAAGTCATTCAGATGGGAATGGAGTTTCTACATTGTCTTGAATTCACTACAAAGGACCAGGCAAGTCCATTCCCTTTAATTGTGGAATAAAGGATGTATGCCAAGCTCCCCTTTACTTCTTTACAAACAGAGTTCATATTTTGTTCAGGGTAGCTGACAAACACCTTTCCCAGGTTCCCTTGCAGCTATGAATGAGCATGTGACCTAGTTCCACCCAATAAGATGGAAGAGGAAATTTAGTGGGTAGGACTTCTGGAAAAGCCATTCTTTTTCCTGATAAAATGGAATAGACTCAACCACTCTTTGCTTTCCCTTTTCTTCTGGGCTGGAAGGAAGACATAGAACTCATATGGACATAAAACAGCCATCTTGTATCCATTTTGACAAAGATAAATGCAAAGATGGCTGGTGAAGAATAGAAACCAGAAAGAGTCCAGGTCCCTTGATAGTATCTCTGAGTCACCACATCAGCACTGGACTTCCTAACCGTCTTTTCATTACATGAGGAAAATGTACTTTTTTCCTTATGTAAACCGTTAGTTTTTAGGTATTGTTTCATGAAGCTGAATATAAATATTATCTGACATTTACTATTATTATCCCTCTTAGCCATCTATTTCTCTGAAGCATCTTAACAGGCAAAGAATATGAAAGTTAATATCATCTTCTTCAATGAGCCAGCCACCCTCACAAATCAGTGGGTTTGCACGGACTTAGCACAGATTTCCTTGGGTCCTGTGTTCAACAGATATTTACCAAGTTCCTACTATAGGCAGGTGCTGTTAAAGGACCAAGTCTCCTGTGAGGAACAAAATTCCCCAGTGGATAGAAACCAAGCAGGGCCCTGCAGAGCTCCTGGGAACAAAAGCCTTTCTGTGTCTCCCATTTCTGTCTCGTGCTTATAGGAAATAGGCTTCATTCAGCCTCCATAACCTCCCCTGAGTTCTAAAGGACAAGTTTAAACAGTTGCTAATCAGGGAAGGAGATTCCCAGGTGGTTCAGTGGTAAAGAATCCACCTGCCAATACAGGAGATGCCAGAGAGGCTCATCCTCTGGGTCAGGAAGATCACCTAGAGGAGAAAATGGCAACCTGCTCCAGTATTCTTGCTTGGGAAATTTCATGGACAGAGGAGCCTGGTGGGTTATAGTCCATGGGGTCACAAAGAGTTGGATGACTGAGCAACTGAGCACACACACACGCAGTACAATCACAGAAGGGAGGGCACACAGAGACAAGGGAGGAGCAGTCAAAAGAAACCAAGGATACATATTACCATATCACTGGGCTGAAACCCCCACCAGTGGGGGAGAAGTTGACTGTGGGCTTCCCACAAGCATATAGACCCTAGGCCTGTTGGAAATAGGTGGTTGATGATGTTGACTCCCAGTTATCTCACCACCAACCAGTCAGAAGAATGTCCTTGAGCTGATCATGCCCTCCTTAAACTATTCCTGTAAAACTCCTCACTACCCCCTCTAGGTTGGCACGCAGTTTTGAGGGCCCTAGCCCACTGTGGGTTTGCCTGGCATAGAAAGAATATTAGCTATTCTTTTCTACTTCACCCAAAACTCTGTCCCTGGGATTTAATTTAGTGTCAGGGTACAGAGGCTGGATTCAGCTTCAGGATCCTTGCTGTTTCTGTGGTTTAGTTGTTCAGTCGTGCCTGAGTCTTTGCAACCTTATGGACTGTAACCCACCAGGCATCTCTGTCCGTGGGCTTTCCAAGGCAAGAGTACTAGAGCAGATGCCATTTCCTTCTCCAGGGGATCTTCCCAACGCAGGGATCAAACCGCATCTGCTGCTTGGCAGGTGGATTCTTTACCACTGAGCCACCTGGGAAGCCCCTCAGGCCCCTTATCTCAATGCTAAGATAGTCTATAATCCTCTGCTCTGGAGCCTCTTTCATGTCACATGTTTTTCCTCCTCCCCCCTCCACAGTGAACAGCTATCCAGAGCTGGAAAGAGTGGAACCCTATACTAAGGTCATAGGACAATATCTCCAGCATTGGCCAAGCTCCATGGCAACTGTTGTCAGGAGCCATCCTGTTTCTCATGAGCCATCATATTCCTAACCAGCCAGCTCCCATCTCTATATTAACATACACATTATATAGAATCCTGAATAATGACCTAATGCCACCCCTCTCCACAGGAATTTTCTTTATTGTTAGGCTATAAAAATTGGCACAAGCCCACAAAAGGGTCCACTCTCTCTTGAGCCTCTCCCACTTTAAAAACTCTATTCTCCTCTCATTCTGCCTCATGTCTGGAAATTCTTTTTTCCAACCCATGCACAGACAATAAGAGTTCAGGCCAGTTTTCTTTATAACACTATTCAAGTTTTTCATGCAATCTCTTATACTTCTCCAAAGTCAAAGAGGGAGAAAGACGAGGCTAATTGTGATATTCATAAAGTCCCTGGCTGTCAGAGGTCAGATTAGATGTTTTCTAAAGTTCCTTAAGGATATAAAATTCTGAATTCTACATAATCTTGTCTCTTCTCCAACTGCCCTTCACCTTCCATCCACAGGCAAACTTCCGATTAAAGAAAAATCTTAGGAAGTATAGAAATGCCACATTGCCTTTGAATCTATATGTGAGGCCAAGATTAGTTTGGTCACCTTCAGGTGCAAAGTCCTCTTCAACGTCTGTCAATCAATTCCCAAGAGAATAGAACATAAATGCCATTTTTTGAACAAGGACAAGTGTTTGAGGGCTTCTGAATAATTGAAATAAAATGCAGCATTGGTGCAAAAAATCCTCTCTCTCTCTCTTGCTCTCTCTTGCTCTCCCTCTCTCTCTCTCCAGAAAAAAAATAAAAATACATATCCAAATCGCAGAAATTTTTCTATGAATTGTATCTCTGATAGCCTGGAGATATGCCTAAGTGTGAAACATCAGTCAAGAAATCATTTCAATCAAGTCCCCATGTCTGGGTGTAGATACTCCGAGAAAATGGAGACAGATAAACACTCGGCATGGCAGGTTTCTCTCCTCCCCCAGGGAAGTCTTTGAGGAAGAAGCAATGGAATCTCTACAAGCACCTGCACTCACTCTACCAGGATTTCTGCACGTCAACACTATTGACGTTTAGGGATGGACAGCTTGTTGCAGGGGCCATCCTGTGCTTTGTAGGATGTTTAGTCGTGTCCCTAGCCTCCTCCCACTAGGTGCCAGTAGCAACCTCACCATGACCAACACCCAGTTGTAACAAATGAAAGTGAATCTGTGTGTGCGGACTCAGTTGTGTCCAGCTCTTTGGGGACCTCATGGACTATAATCCATCAGGCTCCTGTATCCATGGCATTCTCCAAGCAAGAATACTGGAGTGGGTTGCCATTTCCCACTCCAGGGGATCTTCCTGATTCAGGAATCAAATATGTGTCTCTTGTATTGGCAGGTGGATTCTTTATCACTGAACCACCAGGGAAGCCTGAAAATGTCTCCAAACATTGCCAAATATCCCCAAGTGACAAACTGGCCCTGTGAGAACCACTACCCTACACCGGGCCGACTTCAGCTCTACTGATCTCCTTTAGGATATTTCAACTTAAAGGAAAGCACACGGTGTAAGAATTTCAAGTGTAAGTTTTATTCAGAGTCTTACTGAGATAGCCACTCAAGTAGCTTTGAGGAAACTGCTCCAAAGAGGCAGAGGAGAAGCAGCTTCTGTGCGATTGTTGGGTCGGGGACACATGGAGTCAAGCACACATCTTGGTGAGTATACTGCCGATGCCAAAGAACAGATAGTTCAAGTTAATGATTTTAGAGTGCTTTCCCCATGTATGGGAAGATGCAAGAATTGGAGGTCCTTGAAATTCACCCTGAGGGCTGCATCTAACTGTCTACGCACCTGATTACCCAAAGCACAGAGTGCCCCAATCTATTTTTCATCCTGAGTTCCTCTCAGGGTACACTCTAGGTGGGCAAGTGCAGTGGGTTTCCACTTAACCCCTGAAGGACTGAGTGATGAGCAATGCTCTGTCTCAGCCATCTTTAGTATCCACAACCGTAAGGTACCATGTACTCCTGTATCACACCTCACTAACACCCACCACTGCTTCCCACTTGTGGAGCAAAATCAGCTTGCCACTCACAGAAAAATAATGTACATGTAATTGCATCATTTTAAGACAAAAATGCATGCACTTGCAGTTATTTTTTTAAATACATAAATTTATTTTTGGCTATGCCGCGCCTTTGTTGCTGTGAGCGGGCTTTCTCTAGTTGCCGTGAGCAGGGGCGCCTCTTCACTGCTATGCACAGGCTTCTCATTGCCATGCTTCTCTTGTTGCAGAGCACCAGCCCTAGGCATGAGGACTTCAGTAACTGTGGGGCACAGGCTTTGTTGCTCCACAGCATGTGGAATCTTCCCTGACCAGGGACCGAACCTATGTCCCTTGCATTAAACACTGGACCACCAGGGAAGCCCCTGCATTTATGTTTAAGAATAAACATGTTATGTTAAGAATAATTCCTTAGGGTAGGGACTATTTCCACTGTTCCTCTCTTGTCTCTTAAGTCACCCATGCTCCTTCTAAGAAGCTGCACTTTTCTGATTTCTTCCTAGTTCGCGGCAGCTCTCTCTCCATCTTCTTAGCCAACTCTTCCTCTTCCTCTTCCTCTTCTTACCTATGAAGTTCCTCGGGTCACAGACTCGATCTCATCTTTTCTCTATATATACATGGCTTTAAATCTATCTTTATCCTGAAGAAACTCCAACATTTGGCACCTGGCCTAGACCTCCACTCTGAATTCCAGACCTGTGTATCGAACCATCTATTTGACATCTTTGCTCTGATGTCTTCCCATATCTCACACTTAAATCTAAGACAAGTTTCTTGCTGTTTCTCTCATAAATTGTTTGACATCTGATCTTTCTCCATTAAGAAAATGCCACCAACATCCTCAAAGTTATCGAACTCAGAATCCTAGGAATCACCTCTCAGTGTCCTCTCTTCTTTCCCTCCTCGCAATCAAATTATCAGTAATCCCAACTCCTTCTATCTCTCTGCTGATACTATTGCCTCAGACTTGGGTCAAGCCCAGCACTTAACTCCAGAAAGCATTGTTTACTTATTGTGCAGGTGAAAGGTACCTCCTAGAGCTGTGCAAGGACAAACTTGCTGCTGCTGCTAAGTAGCTTCAGTCATGTCCAACTCTATGCAATCCCATAGATGGCAGCCCATGAGGCTCCCCCATCCCTGGGATTCTCCAGGCAAGAACACGGGAGTGGGTTGCCATTGCCTTCTCCAAGAACCAACTTACAGGACCATAAACATGAGTTCTCTTTCCCTCATCCAAGCTACTATCATCTCTCACCAGAATAAATGCAACAACTTCCTAACACATATCCCTGCTTCCACTCTGTCCCTAACAGCCCCTTCTCCACCCAGTGAACAAGAGTGACCTCATAAAAACTGAACAGCAGATCACATCACTCTCCAACGTAAAGCCTCTCAAGAGTTTCCCATTGTTCTTCATAAAAGTCCAAAGCCCTCTTTATGAACCCAAGACTTGCCCAATCTGGATCTTCAAAATGTCTCCTGTTTTATTTCTTTACCCCTTTGTCCCATCCTAGCACATTTTCTTTCATTTCCCCAAATACAACGAATTCTGTCCTACCCCAGGACCCTTGCCCACGCCACCCTCACTCCTCCAAATTCCCACCCTCAGTATTCTTCACATGAAGGAATCCTTCTCATTTCTCTGTCACAGTGTTTGGTTGAGCTGACCCACATTATCAATTAAGTGCTTCCCTTTTTATCCTTCATCAGAGCACAGCATTCTCCCCAGAACACTGTATATTTTATCCATATGATATTGTCTGTTTTATTTGCTCATGACTGTATTCCCAGCACTTAGTACAGCCCCAGGGTCATATTGGCACTTCTTAAGTTAAATGAATTCATGAAACCCACTATCAGGAGATAACTATTGTTAATACTTCAATTTAATAATCTTGTTTCTCCATTAACTCTAGGACTAAGGATCCAATAAAATAATAATGATAATAATACATGGACACTTAAACAGTAGACGTGATTCAGGTGTCAGTTAAAATGTCATCTCCATAAAGAGAAGCTCTCAGTCACACCAATCAAAGGAGACCCTGTCCTCAATCACTACGACATCACCTTCTTTTAGTTTCTTCACAGCATCACTGGCTGAATCATCTTTTATTTATTTTTGCTTACCTGTCTTCCCTAACTAGGATGTCAGCTCCACAAAGGCAGGGAGCAAGTTTTTTTATTTAATGCTGAATACTCAGTGCCTCAACCATTCCCAGCTAATGGCAGGAACACAATAAATGTTTGCTGAATAATGAATGAATGCCAGAAGTTTCTCTGCACAGAAAATAATCTGAGACAGGTAAAGAGGAGATTATAATAATAATGAGGAGGAGACTGTTAGTGGCACTTGCATTTCAAGGCCATCACCAGCCACACAAAGGCAGTGACATGCTGAAGACGGGCTCTGTCCAAAGCTGTCCTGTGCACTTGGCTCCAGCCTTGCAGAATGCAGAGTGACATTTTTACTGACGCAGGATGAAGGCTTGGCCGTTCCGGTCTGAAAACGGGGCTCCGTGTCTCATCTGTCGAGGACAGCAGTGACAGCTTCCTACATTTGCTAATCAGAATGACAGAAAACTTCAGCCAGAGTCAGTGCTGATGCTGTGGGACCAGGACCACGTGACTTACAAATGAAGGAGCTGCCGAGGGAAGCAGCAGGGCCAGAGAAAGAAGCTAAGATTGTCTGTCTTGAATCAGAGTTAGGGCAGGGAGGTGGAAGAGAGGCCAGGAAACACAAATGTCCATAATACAGTAAGTTTGGGATTTTTCTTTTTCTTATTCTAATCCTTGGTGGTATGGCTCATTTCGCCAGCCCTAAGCAGAGGCTTAAAAAAAAAAAAGTGATGCTTCATTGTTTCAGCTGATGATGCTGCAAACCAGACGTCAGAGAGTCCTGGGCTGAGTCCAGCACACAGCTATGTTCTGTTTGGTGTGCATAGGACCTTTTAAAAAGTTGAATGACTTGTCATAATTTCTAAATTGGAAAGCTTTATTAAAAAGCCTCATTCTTGGCTTCTCTTGAAAATTTAGGAGGTCCAGCAGCTCCAAACTCATGTTCTCATATGTCAACATCTGCTGGACCTTGAAAAGGCAGTGTGAGCTTTGGACAGGGTATATGTCTCCAGGTCCCTCATGTCCTACCTGGCTCCCTTCACTCATTCATAACACCTTGCCTCCCACCCCTGAAGGCATCTGATCCCTGCTTCTCAAAAGGTGAGACTACTGATTCCTCTGTCCTCAGATTCTCAAACAAGAAAGAGGTCTACCAAGATGTTCATCCTATTGGACCCCAAAGAAATGGCTTTGACTTCTAACTCTGACCTTTCTTTGCTTCTCCCTACAGGATGAGACTAACAAATCTGATTGATGAGGCTCCAGAGGATTTGCCTTCCACTGGGAGACTCAGTTTATCTCAAAAGCAAGGAAAGGTGGTCCACCCACTCTCTTATTCAATAGATCTCAATCTCTGAGGCTAGAAAGCCAGGACTCCTCTCTGTTTCCTAGTAGTCAGCACTTCCTGGAGTCCTCTCTGGCCCCTTCCTGTGAAAACCTTGAGATGTTAAATCTGTCAGTGACCCTCCATGAAGTGTGAATTTTAAAATTCCATTGAGTGAGAAATTTCAAAACTGGGTGAGATTTTTCAAAATCTATTTTGTTTCCTAGTGCTAAAAGTAGATGGGTGGTTTAAGACCTAGATATTGGGGAAGGTAGGGAGAGACATCAGATCCACTCTGTTCTCCAGTCTGCTTTTACCAGACTTCCATGCTTTGGAATTTAATGGATTTTAGTGATAAATAAGAGATTTTATTTTTCCACCAAACTCCTTATGAATGTTCCTTTGTCTTAGAACTAGGACTGCAGCAGAAGGCAATAATCAGAATCTCTATCTTCTAACATGTCTCAAGATAGAGTATTTAGCAAAGCTTGGAGGCTGCCCAAAGCCACACATAAACACAGTGTATCTTCCTGAGCATTCACTTTACTCAAAGATCTGGAGAGTGTTTAATTTCTGGGCTTTTAGAAGATTTTATCACAGGCATCAGTTCAGTTCAATTCAGTCGCTCAGTTGTGTCTGACTCTTTGTGACCCCATGAATTGCAGCACGCCAGGCCTCCCTGTCCATTACCAAATCCCAGAGTTCACTCAAACTCATGTCCATCGAGTTGGTGATGCCATCCAGCCATCTCATCCTCTGTTGTCCCCTTCTCTTCCTGCCCCCACTCCCTCCCAGCAGCAGAGTCTTTTCCAATGAGTCAGCTCTTCACATGAGGTGGCCAAAGTACCGGAGTTTCAGCTTTAGCATCACTCCTTCCAAAGAAATCCCAGGGCTGATCTCCTTCAAAATGGACTGGTTGGATCTCCTTGTAGTCCAAGAGACTTTCAAGAGTCTTCTCCAACACCACAGCTCAAAAGCATTCTTTTGGTAATTCTTCAGCACTCGGATATCCAAGCACAATTATCAAAATACCATTTTCCTAGGTTGACCAATCTCACGGAATTTTTCACATTTAAAATTATGAAGCATGTCACTTTTATGTGGAAGTTTTATATGGAGGCAACTGAATAATTATGTGCCTTCAGTTGTTGGGGTATAATCAAAAGATGCATTAAAGTCAACAGGGTCTATAGGGGAAGTAAAGATTATGATAATGTCGCTGAGTTTCAACATGGCCAGTGGTGATGCAAAGGAGTTGATGTGCTTCAGCAAGAAGTGAGTGAGTCTGAATATCCCTGCACACCTAGAATTTTAATGAGGATTTCACTATACGTACCAGTTTTTCTACCATTTAATTATATAGAAAATCCACATCTCTTTTGCACTTCAAGTTCTTGACATAAATGTGCTTAATGTTTGATCTCGTCAACTGACATCTATTTCCCACAATAGTGATCAACTGATAATACAAATATACCAAAACGTATTCATTGTCTGTTTGATTGATTTTTAATGTCACTTTTCATGTACATTTTTCACAGAATAGTAACTTACAAATTATATTGTCAGCTTAGAACATGGCTTGGGATTTAAAAATGAGAAGCTTGAAGACTAAGCATGAAATTAGGAACAAAAACACAATGATGAGGGAAATTTAAAATAAGCTGGAATCATCTCTTTCCACAAGGGACTGACAGCAAAAACAAAGATAATCCTCCCCAACAAAACTCCAGAACTGGTGGTAGGTTACAATTATAAACTTAATATGGACTGTAGGCAAATGCCTCCTTAAAACGAGGATTTTGATAAATATCCAGGATGCCTAGATTTTGGTCTCTACATACCATTCTTTGCTAAAAGGAACCCAGGATTTTTGCAGAAATAGCTGACTTGAGCATAAAACATACACGATGAGCCTGGAAAAGTTTATGCCAGAAAGAAAGAAATCTACTAGAATTTCAGGGAGTCAAGAGAATTCAGAGCCTAGCCCAGCCTGACGGGGCCCCTATGGATCCAAGATGCTTTATTCACAGAAAAGGATACTATTATGCCAGTTATTTATCATTTCTGTCCCAGCTCTTTGTCCATCCTTCTGCACTTGTATGTTATCCTAGTTGGAACTCTGCACACTAAATTTCACAGACTCCTTTGAGGGACTGGCTTCCTGTTAGGAAATGCTGATGGAAGATTCCAGAGGAGGAAGCAATAAGAGAACGTCTCTGTTTTACTTCTCCTATAAGTATTATTCCAGCTGCAGTGGTTAGCTCCAATCTCTAGCTTCTTTAAATGCTCTCAATTTCAGCTCCTGGCTTGCTCAAAACCTTTGTGGCTTACCTGATAGCTCAGTTGGTATAGAATCTGCCTGCAGTGCAGAAGACCCTGGTTCAATTCCTGGGTTGGGATGATCTGCTGGAGAAGGGATAGGCTACCCACTCCAGTATTCTTGGGTATCCCTTGTGGCTCAGCTGGTAAAGATTCCACCTTCCATGCAGGACACCTGGGTTTGATTCTTGGGTTGGGAAAATCCCCTGGGGAAGGGAAAGGCTACCCACTAAGTATTCTGGCCATGGAAAATTCCATGGACTGTATAGTCCATAGGGTGGCAGAGTCGGACACGACTGGGTGACTTTCACTTTCACTTATAATACCACCTCTGCAACCCTTCATCCCAGTTCCTAGTTTCCAGTAATCCCACATCTTCCTTTTTATCTTCTCAAGGATAAAACCAATTTATAACCCACAGAGGAATGAAAAAATGTTCACTCATGATCTGGCCATTTTATTTGACTTTGCTTTCTCTAGTGATAATGATATCGTCTTACAAGTCATTAACTATTCAGTCAATTCAGTTCAGTCACTCGGTCGTGTCCAACTCTTTGTGACCCCATGGATTGCAGCACGCCAGGATTCCCTGTCCATCACCAACTCCTGGAACCTACTCATACTCATGTCCGTTGCGCTGGTGATGCCACCCAACCATCTCATCCTCTGTCATCCCCTTCTCCTCCTGCCTTCAGTCTTTCCCAGCATCAGGGTCTTTTCCAGTGAGTCAGTTCTTCCCATGAGCTGGCCAAAGTATTCGAGCTTCAGCTTCAGCATTAGTCTTTCCAATGAATATTCAGGGCTGATCTCCTTTAGGATTGACTGCTTGGATCTCCTTGCAGTCCAAGGGACTCTCAAGGGTCTTCTCCAACACCACAGTTCAAAAGCATCAATTCTTTAGCACTCAGCTTTCTTTATAGTCTGACTCTCACAGCCATACATGACTACTGGAAAAACCATAGCTTTGAATAGATGGACCTTTGTTAGTAAAGTAATGTCTCTGCTTTTTAAAATGCTATCTAGGTTGGTCATAGCTTTCCTTCCAAGGAGCAAGCATCGTTTAACTTCATGGCTGTAGTCACCATCTGCAGTGATTTTGGAGTCCCCAAAAATAGTCTGTCACTGTTTCCATTGTTTCCCCATCTATTCACCATGAAGTGATGGAACCAGATGCCATGATCTTAGTTTTCTGAATGTTGAGCTTTAAGCCAACTTTTTCACTCTCCTCTTTCACTTTCATCAAGAGGCTCTTTAGTTCTTCTTTGCCTTCTGCCATAAGGGTGGTATCATCTGTGTTTCTGAGGTAATTGATATTTCTCCCAGCAATCTTGATGCCAGCTTGTGCTTCATTCAGCCCAGCATTTCTCATGATGTACTCTTCATATAAGTTCAATAAGCAGGGTGACAATATACAGCCTTGACATACTCCTTTTCCTATTTGGAATCAGTCTGTTGTTCCATGTCTAGTTCTAACTGTTGCTTCTTGACCTGCATACAGATTTCTCAGGAGGCAGGACAGGTGGTCTACAGAATTTTCCACAGTTTGTTGTGATCCACACAGTCAAAGGCTTTGACATAATCAATAAAGCAAAAGTAGATGTTTTTCTAGAACTCTCTTGCTTTTTCAATGATCCAGTGGATGTTGGCAATTTGATTTCTGGTTCTTCTGCCTTTCCTACGTCCAGCTTAAATATCTGGAAGTTTACAGTTCACGTACTATTGAAACCTGGCTTGGAGAATTTTGAGCATTACTTTACCAGCATGTAAGATGAGTGCAGGTGCAGAGGTTAAAGTGTCTGCCTGCAATGTGGGAGACCTGGGTTTGATCCCTGGGTCGGGCAGATACCCTGGAGAAGGAAGTGGCAACCCACTCCAGTATTCTTGCCTGGAGAATCCCATGGACAGAGGAGCTTGGTGGGCTATAGTTCACGGGTCACAAAGAGTCGGACATGACTGAGCGACTTCACTTTCACGTTCACTTTCAAGATGAGGGCAGTTGTGCAGTAGTTTGAACATTCTTTGGCATTACCTTTCTTTGGGATTGAAATGAAAATGGTTAACTATTAGTTATTAACTATTAGCTAATAGTTTTAATTAACAATTAATTAAAATAGTTATTTATATTAACTTTCAATTTATATCATTCTTGACTATAAAATAACCAAAAGGAAAATGTCCACATTTTTACATGTTATTATATATTCTTATTAAACATGATAGCTCATAAGAGAAAAAAAAAAGTTTGCATTTTGGCAAAAAAAGCCTTCATTTTCTATAATTGTTCACCTTGAAGACATCAGGTCCAGCTGCATCATTCACCAATAGCACTGTCCTAAGCAGCTTGCCGCTTGGTTTTCTCATTGTTTAGTGGGATGATAAAAAGCAACATCATTTGAAGTGGTTTTAGTACTAGCTTTTTAATAAAACTTTCAAGGAGACACCTTGAAAGCTTATTCGATTACACAGCTATCTACTCAGGGAAGATGTTGGTTAGTGCTTCCAAGCTCATGACTACATTGCTATGTTCCTTCTAGGAGATTAGAAAGACATTAAGATAAGGTAAAATCTGGAAAAGGGTGAATTAATTCCTTGCTCAATGTCAAGCAGGCACTTACGGAGTTGTTTTGCTTAGCTCTTTTGTTTTGTTTCCAAGCCTGAACACTTTTAGCAACAAGTGCAAAGCCAAACAAGGGAACATGTTCATCACTTGTGAGAAGGGGCCACAGGGAAAGCGATACTTAAGAGCTGGAGGAAGAGGGTTTGACGTGGAGATTATGAGTTGTCTGTGACTCTTGGTTCATTTATACTTGATAAAAGTTACAACTTTAGTAGTCTAAAAAGGCATCAGTAATGCCATGTGTAAAACAACCAGCTAGTGGGAACCTACTTCATAGGGTAGGGAGCTCAGCTTGGTGCTCTGTGGTAACCTTGAGCAGTGGGATAGGAGGCAGGTCCACAAAGGAGGGCATATATTTCATAGGTATACGTATACCTGATTCACTCCATTGTACAGCAGAAACTAACACAACATTGTAAAGCAATTATACTCCAATAAAAATAAATTTGGACTGCAAAGAGATCCAACCAGTCCATTCTAAAGGAGATCAGTGCTGGGTGTTCTTTGGAAGGACTGATGCTAAAGCTGAAACTCCAATACTTTGGCCACCTGATGCGAAGAGTTGACTCACTGGAAAAAACCCTGATGCTGGGAGGGATTGGGGGCAGGAGGAGAAGGGGACGACAGAGGATGAGATGGCTGGATGGCATCACCGACTCAATGGACGCGAGTCTGAGTGAACTCCAGGAGTTGGTGATGGACAGGGAGGCCTGGCATGCTGCAACTGCAAGAGTCGGACACGACTGAACGACTGAACTGAACTGAAAAATAATTTTAAAAACTTTTTAAAGGCATCAGCAGGACTTCCCTGCTGGTCCAGGGATAAAAGAATCTGCCTCCCAATGTAAGGAACATCAGTTCCATCCCTGCTCCAAGAAGATTCCACATGCCTCAGAGCAGCTAAACCCATATGCTAAACCCGACTACTGAGCCTGTGCTCCACAAGAGAAGCCACCTCAATGAGTAGCCCCAGCTCACCGCAATAAGAGAAAGCCCACCTAGAGCAATGAAGACACAGCACAGACACTAGTTATTAATCAAAATTTTTAAATACCTTATTTTTAAAAGGCATCAGCAGCTTTCTTCGCTGCAAAAGTCCTGTGATGAGTATTTCCTGGGACAGCACTGTGGTTCAGATCTTTCCATGGACTGTGTGACCCAAGAAGTATGATATCTCTAGAGGGTTCCCTTTTCAAAATTGCCACCAGAGCCTGGCTGCGTTGCTCCACTTTTCTGGCAGCTTCTGAGGGCTTCTCACCTCAATGGCCAATCTGACATGCCTCACTCCTTGGTGAATAAAACATTCTGTTTCTGTCCACACATCCTGAACCGTTAAGTCAAGGCAAAAAAAGACATGGCCTGGGTACTAAATATTTTTCCAGTCTCCTCTCTCTTCAAATCAGCTAATTAAACAAGACAGTGGTCTTAAAAATTCATCAAACTGATCATAAAAATTTCAAAGCTTCATATTGTGCTTTAAACAAAATCCAGGTCTGTGACCATTGACTGGGGGTCCCTGAAGACCTGATCCTAACTGAGTCTTGTCTCACTCTCCCTGGTCCAGCTCCTCTGCTGCCTCTTCATTCCTGGGAGAGATGAGTTCTTTCCCAGCATGGATTCCTGACACATCCTCTTCCCTCTGTTCTGAAATCTCTTCCTCCATTCTTTGCAGGCTGCTTCCTGCCTGCCTCCATCAAATCCCTGAAGAAAATCCATGTCTTCAGGAAGTATTCCCTGACCACGCTATCAAAAAGTGCCCCGTGCTGCATTCTGTCACGGCATCATGTACTTTCCAGAACACTACTCACAGTTTATAATTATACACCTAGGACATTATTGGATGGATGTCCATCTTTACTGTTAGATGGCAACCATGACTGTCAACCTAGGGATTGGCAAACTTTTTCTGTAAGAGGCAAATAGTAAATATTTTCAACTTTGTGGACCATAGAGTCTCTGTCACAACTACTCAACTCTACTGTCATAGTGTGAAAACATTCATGGATAATTTGTTAGTTAATGAGTGTGACTGTGTGTGCTCAGTTGCTCAGTCATGTCCGACTCTTTGTGACCCTTTGGACTATAACCTGCCAGGTTCCTCTGTCCATGGGATTTTTCAGGCAAGAACACTGGAGTGGGTGACCATTTCCTCCTCCAGGGGATCTTCCTGACCCAGGGACTGGACCTGTGTCCTTGGTGTATCCTGCATTGCAAGAGGATTCTTTACTGCTGAGCTGTCCAGGAAGCCCATATGAGTGTAGCTGTGTTCTAATAAAATTTATTTATAAGGCCTGGGAATTCCCTGGTGACCCAGTGGTAAAGACTCAGTGCTTTCACTGCCATGGGCCCAGGTTCGATCCCTGGTCAGGGAACTAAGATTCCACAAGCCACACCACAAAGCCAAAAAAGAAAAAAAAAAAAAACGTATTTACAAGATTTAAAAATCTGTCCACTGGCCAGTGTTCTGATCCCTAGTCTAGCCTATTGTTATACCATTCAGTGTCATGTACATGACCTAACATGTAGAAAGTGAACCAAACAGTCATTGGATTGATAAATGAATGTTTAGGCTAATGCTTGGATGAGCTTGGGCTTCAGAGTTACAATTAACTCTCCATACTGGATTCAGAGTTCTTGCTCTAGTCAATTTTGTTCTCTTCTCTTCTTCAACACTTCCCAGCCAGACTTTCGTTTATGGTTTGACAAGTCACTCTCCCTCCTTGAGCTTCACTAAATCTAATCTCAGAGTTATTCTTTTGCTGTACAGTAATGTCTATGATTCACCTTTCATTGACTTGGATGGAACATGATCATTTGCTCATACCACCTCTACTCCACTGTTCCCAGCAGTTAGCAACAGAACATTTTTTCCGGGGAAAAGAAAGAAAATAAGGAATGACTGTGAATTCTGTATATGACAACTGGTACATCCTTTGGGGATGGCAAGTTGCCAGCATCCATTAAAACTGTAAATGTGCTTTTCAGCCTCGCCGTTCTTAGGACTTTCCTCATAATGCCCTTGTACCTGTATCATGAGTCTAGGATCTGATATAGTATGAGACACATGGTAGACCTCCTCTGTGATGACTAACTATTTACACAGACTCCCAGTGATACCCCTACTGATTCACTCTCAGTTGACGTCTGTTCTCTGCTACATCTAAGGTAGGCTTATATAGAACTCCTGTAAAAACGGTTGTAGTCCTTCGTGGTAGGCAGCTTCTGCCATGGACCCCAAGGTCCCCACTTCCTAGATGCTCATCTCCTGGTATTCATGCCCTTGTATAATTCCCTCCTCTGAAGTATACACCAAAGAATAGAATATGGCCAACATGACAAGATGTCACTTTCAAACTCCATTACAAAATACTTTTACTCCTCTCTCTCTGGCTCGTCTGATGAACCCTGATAAAGCCAGCTGCCATGTTGTGAGATGCCCTATGGAAGGGGCCATCCTGCAAGGAACTGAAGTGGCTTCTCACCAACAGCCAGAACTAAAGCCCAGTCCAGCAGCACACAAGAAACTCAGTCCTGCCAACAGCTACAGGAGTGATCTGGGAACTGGATCATCTCCCACTTGAGCCCCAAGATGACACCTTCTCCACCCAACACCTTGACTGCAGTCTTGTCAGAGAATCCAAGCCAGATAACCCTGCTAAGCCATACTCAAATTTCTGACCTGTAGAAATTGTGATATAATAAATGTCTTGTAGGTTTTTAAAAAAAATCTTTTCAAGCTGTTTATCTTCTGCTTTTGCACCAAACCTCCAGTCATTCATTTATTTTTTCATTCATTCAGACAAATACTTACTGGGCCCATGGGGCTTCCCTGGTGGCTCACTGGTAAAGAATCTACCTGCCAATGTAGGGAACACGAGTTTGATCCCTGCATCGGGAAGATCACCTGGAGAAGGAAATGGCAACCCACTCTGGTATTCTTGCCTGGGAAATCTCATAGACAGAGGAGCTTTGTGGGCAACAGACCATGGTGTCACAGAGTTGGACATGACTGAGTGACTAAACAACAAAAATTACAGGACCCATAAAGTACAAAACATAGTAGCCATCGTATCTCACTGAATCTGTGTACATTTGCTCTCATTTCCTTTCTAACTGATCTGAGCACTCCTCTTACACTCACACATTATGCCCAGTGTTTGCTCTTTGAAGTCACTGTGTTCAGAGAATTGTTTTGCAGGTAACGAATACATCCTTTCTACTGACCTGCCAGCCAGGCACACTTGTCTGGGGTCTTGATGCCTCCAATTGCATTGCAAGCAAGTAGACCTGGTCTCTACTCACCGACATTCAAGGAATTCTCTGATCTAGAGGTAGAGAGAACCCCACTCTCTTCCTGCATGGCTAATACATTTTCCCTTTGCCTATGTATCTCCTTCTCCCTTCCTTGAAATTCCTCCACAAGTCCTCTAAATGCTGTGAGGGTTAGACTTTGAAAACAAGAGCCCATGGTTGTATTTCTCATACTTCATTACGGCATATGCTGCTCCCTGCTTCACTTCACAGCCGAGAACCACATGGAGCTGGACTATGCCTTGGTCTACACCCCAGCCTCCAGCTCAGCCTCGCCACCATGCTGAGAATATTACTCAGCTGATTTCATCTGGTCCCCACAGCCAGCCTACGGGGCCCCACATCACCTCCATTCTACTTGAGAAACCTCAAGCCAGTAAGTGGTGGAAAGTGAAAGTGATAGTCCCTCAGTCATGTCAGACTCTTTGCGACCCCGTGGACTGTAGCCCCTAGACTCCTCTGTCTAGGGAATTCTCCAGGCGTGAATACTGGAGTGGGTTGCCATTCCCTTCTTTAGGGGATCTTCCCAGCCCCGGGACCAAACCTGGGTCTCCTGCATTGCAGGCAGATTGTTTACCATCTGAACCACTAGGAGTGAGTCAGTAAGTGGTGGAGCTAAGATTCCAACCCAGTCTACTGATGATCAAGATTTCCATACCTATCCACCAAGCTACATTCAACCAGGGCTTGGGACAAAATCAAAACAAACAAACAAGCTGTGCCTGAAAACCAAAGGGACATCCGTTGGAGGAAAAGCGCCAAAGCCTTCAATGTTAGAACAGAGATGACCCCCTCCCTCCACTTTCGGGCCTGTAAGTTTGGAAATACAGTTTTGACTTCTGAGTCTTTATAGCTGCTTCCTAGACATTTCCACCTTAAACCTAATCTGAAACAGACAAGGAACCTACGTCATCTGTGCTGAATGTGCCCTCATATGCATCCCAGAGCGGAGACGGTCACGGCCCACAAAGCAGATCCCTCTAATGCTATGTGACTCAGGGCTGGGGGATTTGTCCATCAGATCAGCCCCTCATTGTCCCTCTTCGCTTCCCTTGTCAAAGCCATTTGACAGCCATGGCAACCCAGAGATTCTCTTTCTCTTTGAATTTGTCTCCTTCGTGCTTCACATCCTCCAGCCCTGCCCCCATTGGCTGTCGGTTCCACTTGGCCCCTCAGCTGTGCTCTGAAAGGGCTTTACTTCTTACCTTTGTCTTAGCTGAGGTTCTCATTACTGAATCTCTCTCATTGGCACTTAAGAGTTTATCATATTTCCCGTTCTGCTGCCTTTCCTCCTACCATCCATCTTACTCCAGCACACCACATCCTCTGTCTCCTTCCCCCACTTCTGTCTCTCTCCTCAAGTTTACCCTTCACGGCTGTCTTCTTCCTAACACGTGTCATTTACTTTGGGTCTTTACAGAAAGGCACAATTTTTCTTCTTTTATTTGGGATTTTTGACCGCCCTCAACAATTTGCTTCATTCTTTTCCTTTATCCCCCATTTCTGCAAAGTTCTCATCCCCAGTGTTCCTGTGAAATGTCTTTTCTACTCCCTGTGTCTCTGCAGTTTTCCTTGAATCACAACGTACCTGATGAGGAAGGCTAACCATGCCCTTGAAACTAAAGAAAATCTCAGAAAGAAGACTATGCCTTCAGTTCAGCTCCTAAAAATCCACACGCTTCTGGAAAAAATGGGGGAGCAATCTCCCAGGAAACATCTTCACTATGGTGGGGTCACCTCTCCCTAAACTCAGTGGGAACTGTGCTTCCAAACAGAAAAGAAAAGTACTCAAGATCTCTTTTGCCAAAAGTCCTCGGAATGTCTCCAAACCTGCTCCCAGTGAGGTTGCATTACAGCAGTAGTCCCCAACCCTTCTGGCACCAGGGACCAGTTTCATGGAAGACAATTTTTCCATGGAAATGGGTTAGGGGGACAGGGTCTGATTTTGGCATGATTCAAGCACATTACATTATTTATTGTGCACTTTATTTCTATGTGGTGGCAAATTCAGCATGGAATCCGCCTGCCAATGCAGGAGACACAAGAGATGAGGGTTCGATCCCTGGGTCTGAAGATCCCCTGAAGGAGAAAGTGGCAGCCCACTCCAATATTCTTGCCTGGAGAATCCCACAGACAGAGGAGTCGGGTGGGCTACAGTCCATGGGGTCATAGAGAGTCAGACACAACGGACTGACTAAGCAGTAACAGCAGAACATTCCACATCTCCTTTAGGGTTAAGGCTCTCACTCCTGTGATGACCTAGCTGAACTGACAGGCGGCAGAGCTCAGGCAGTAATGTGAATGATGGGGAGCAGCTGTAAATACAGATTAAGCTTTGCTCACTCACGGACCCACCACTCACCTCCTGCTGTGCAAGCCAGTTTCTAGTCCAGAGGTTGAGGACCCCTGCTCTGGAGCACACTGGGGAGGCCTGCAGCTAATGAAGCATGAAGACTGCAGACTTGGGGCTATAAGAAACTAGAAGGCCAGCAGAAGGAGCACTTTCCCTGCCCCTCCAGAACTCTGCACATGGAGACCAGAATGGGCTGGGGCAGAAAGGGACGTTCTCCTCGCTGCAGACCTGAACAGCGCTCAGTCGTGTCCCACTGTTACGACCCCATGCGGTATAGTCTGCCAGTCTTCTCTGTCCACGGGACTCTCCAGGCAAGAATACTGGAGTGGGTGGCCATTCCTTCTCCAGGGGATCTTCCCAGCCCAGGGATGGAACCTGGATCTCCTGCACTTCTGGCAGACTCTTTACTCTCTAAGCCACTAGTGATACCAATCTCTTACCTTAGGGTTGATGGCCTCTTCTTGTGAGAGCAAATTAAGAGGATAGGAAGAGTCTCAGCATTCTGGCTGGAATGCTGGCTCCACCAGCAACTGCTGTTTTGTCTTGATGACCTCTAAGGTTCTCACATGTACAACAGGAATGATGATAAATTATGGCAGGAAATCACTGATATTAAGAAGAGTGCCTGGAACATCTAAGGTATATATACATGAAAAACCAACTTGCTTCACCAGGAATGTGGCAAAAAATTTAAAAGATAAAAAAGTTGTCTATCATCAACATAATAATAGTATTGATAATAACAACATCTATTGAGTGTGTACTGCCAGTGTTCTAAGCACTTGACATGGATCAATTCATTTTACGTTTGCAACAGTGCTGTGTACATACTTTCTATAGCTCCATTCTATAGGTGAGGAAACTGAAGCACAGAACAAGCCTAATAACTGGCACATGGAAACACAGCTACTATGTGAATGCGTCAGGAGGCAAGAAAGCTATCTGATCTGACAGCCATCACTCTTAGACACTGTTATATGCCTTCATCCTCTTCCAGCCAGAAGTGGCCCTCACTTTGGCAAGACCTCCTACAAACATTGGCAAGCTGCCATTTTTGTCTTTTCACATTACTTGATTCCAACGTTCTGCCACTGTCAGAAGATTTCTCCCTGTCAAAGGCACATTACCTACAATTATAAGCCTGTTATCAGGAATGCCCCTTATATGTGGAATCAAAAAGAAATGATACAAATGAACTTCTTTACAAAATAGAAACAGACTCACAGACTTAGAGAACAAATTTATAGTTGTTGGGGATGGATGGGTGGAATGAAGGGATGGTTAGGGAGTTTGGGATGGACATGTACACACTGCTGTCTTTAAAACGGATAAACAACAAGGAGCACATGGAACTCTGCTCAGTGTTATGTGGCAGCTTGGATGAGAGGGGAGTTTGGTGGAGTATGGATACATGTCTATGTATGGGTGAGTTCCATTGCTGCCCACCTGAAATTATCACATTATTAATTGGCCATTCAGTTCAGTTCAGTCACTCAGTCATGTATGATTCTTTGCGACCCCAAGGACTGCAGCATGCCAGGATTCCCTGTCCATCACCAATCCCCAGAGCTTACTTAAACTCATGTCCATTGAGTCGGTGATGCCATCCAACTATCTCATCCATGTCATATCCTTCTCCTCCCATCTTCAATCTTTCCCAGCATCAAGGTCTTTTCCAATGAGTCAGTGCTTTGCATCGGTGGCCAAAGTATTGGAGTTTCAGCTTCAGTATCAGTCTTTCCAATGAATATTCAGGACTGATTTCCTTTAGGATTGACTGCTTGGATCTCCTTGCAGTCCAAGGGACTCTCAAGAGTCTTCTCCAACACCACAGTTCAAAAGTATCAATTCTTTGGCACTCAGCTTTCTTTATAGTCCAACTCTCACATCCATACATGACCACTGGAAAAACAATAGCTTTGACTAGATGGACCTTTGCTGACAAAGTAATGTCTCTGCTTTTTAATATGCTGTCTAGGTTGGTCATAACTTTTCTTCCAAGGAGCCAAGCATGTTTTAATTTCATGGCTGCAGTCACCATCTGCAGTGATTTTGGAGCCCAAAACACAAAGTTTGTCACTGTTTCCATTGTTTCCACATCTATTTTCCATGAAGTGATGGAAATGGATGCCATGATCTTAGTTTTCTGAATGTTGAGTTTTAAGCCATCTTTTTCACTTTCATCAAGAGGCTCTTTAGTTCTTCTTCACGTTCTGCCATAGGGTGGTGTCATCTGCATATCTATGTTTATTGATATTTCTCCCAGCAATCTTGATTCCAGCTTGTGCTTCATCCAGCCAGGTATTTCACATGATGTACTTTGCATAGAAGTTAAATAAGGAGGGTGACAAAGTACAGCCTTGATGTACTCCTCTCCCAATTTGGAATCAGCCTGTTGTTCCATGTTCTAACAGTTGCTTCTTGACCTGCATACAGATTTCTCAAGAGGCAGGTCGCATGGTATGGTATTCCTATCTCTAAGAATTTTCCACAGTTTCTTGTGATCCACACAAAAGTTTTGGCATAGTTAATAAAGCAGAAGTAGATGTTTTTCTGGAACTCTCTTGCTTTTTTGATGATCCAACGGATGTTGGCAATTTGATCTCTGGTTCCTCTGCCTTTCTTAAATCCAGCTTGAACATCTGGAAGTTCATAGTTCACATACTGTTGTCGCCTGGCTTGGAGAATTTTGAGCATTACTGTGTTATTTTTGTTATTATTCATTGATGTAGTTAAGCGATGTTTTTTTAAAAAATCCCATGAGTTAATAATAAAGTCTATTATCAAATTATTATTAACTCATGGGATTTTTTAAGAAACAATATCGCTTAACCACATCAGTGAATAATAACAATACTAATAATCAGATCACTCCTTCCCACTCAAGCTGGACAAAGTCTCAGAGTCACTCGCAAGCAAATCCTTCAGGCATCATTTGCCAATAAATCTAGCTGTAGTCTGTTTCATCAATAGCCTCTCAGTTTGCCTTCAGATAGAGCTGCCTTGGACTTCATTTCTCTTTGGAGAACCTTCCTCCTTCCTCAAGACCCCTTCCCATTTCCTGCATACCCCCAGGCATTCTTCAACCTTCTGCCTAGTCAAGGATCCCTGTGCATGGTGCCTCCTGGACACCAGCCCTAGCTATCAACTATGCATTGGAACTTGCCGTCTATCTCCATGAGGATTAAATCATGTGCTGCAGCAGCTACTGACTTTCAACACCCTCTGAAAGGAGTTCAAGGTGGAGAGCAGAAATGAGGCACTCTGTGCTCTGAGGAAAACTGGCAAGGCAGGTCTTCAGATAGTTGGATAGTTTCAGGAGCTTATTTTATGAGCCCAGCTCTTGTTTCTCCCCGTATCTAGAAAGGCACTGAAATCCTTCATGATGACTGTTCCTCATGAATAGCAAGGCTTGATGAGACTAGTAGAAACCCTCTGGAAAAATGTGTGCTTGACTGCATGCATTCCCCCCTTCACCAAAATCACATACATACTGACCACGCCCCTACCTCTTTGGAGCAGTTTCTCAGAGCTATCTGAGATGCTGTTTCCCAGGCTTTAGTCCTCATTTTGCTCCAAATCAGTCTTAACTAGAAACTCTCACTGTGTTCTTTTTTAAAAGGTTTTCTTTTTAAATGTATTTATTTTAATTGGAGGATAATTATTTTACAATATTGTGGTGGTTTTTGCCATACATCAACATGATTCAGCCACGGGTGCACATCTGTCCTCCCATCCTGAACCCACCTCCCTCCCCAACCTGCCCCCTGGGTTGTTCCAGAGACCAGCGTTGAGTGCCTGGCTTCATGCATCAGACTTGCCCTGGTCATCTGCTCATCTAGTTTACATATGGTGATATACATATTTCAATGCTGTTCTCTCATATCATCCCACCCTCGCCTTCTCCCACAGAATCCAAAAGTCTGTTCTTTACATCTGTGTCTCTTTTGCTGCCTTGCATATAAGATCATTGTTACCATCTTTCTAAATTCCATATATATTTTTAATACACTGTATTGTAAGTCGACATCATTGTGTGACTTTGAGCAAGTTAAATAAACTTTCTGTGCCCCTATTTATTTGTATACTGGAGATAGTCAAAATACCTACCCCCGTAGAGTTGACAATGATGATTAAATGAGATATATATGCACAGTATTCAATATAACATCTGACACATAGTGAATTTTCCATACATGCATCTTAAATGTTATCCTTATGCTGGATTGCTCCTTGACCTCCCTTTTGCCTTAATGAAAACTTACCTACTCTGAGTACTATTCTCTATACTGCCAGCTATTGAGTTTATCAAATACTTAGATTAAGTTTAAAACAAATTGTCATTCTAGGGACTTCCCTGGCAGTCCAGCTCTCAATGCAGGGGGTCTGGGTTCAATCCCTGGTCAGGGAGCTAGATCCTACATGTAACAATGAAGATCAAAGATCTTATGTGCCACAAGTAAGACCCAGCATAGCCACACACACACACACACACACACAATCCACTAATGATCATTCCATGTTCTGTACCGCCTCGGTCATATCTTTTTACTTTAAATACAGCTTTGAGAGCTTCAATTTTTGAGAGTCATGAGGATAGGCATTGTGGTTATTCACACAGGATGGAAATCTCCGTGAAAGTAGAAGACTTGAGATTGCCCCAAACACACTCCTTCAATAATCATTTACTCTGCCTCAACTAGAATGCATTTTATTACATATATTTCCTATTGCTGTGTGGCAAATTACCACAAACCTACCAAATAGAAGAGATACATTTATCATCTCACCATTTCTGTGGCTCAGACATTTAGGCACAGCTTGGTCTCTTCCTGTGGGTCTCACAAGGCATCAGTCAGGGTGTCAGGGGACAGCAGGGAGGGAGGGGCCTGTGTTCTCATCTTTTTGGGGGAGGGGGCTGCATTGGGTCTTAGCTGCAACACACGAGATCTTTCACTGTGGCACGTGGTCCTTTCTCTAGTTGTGTCCCACAGGCTCCAGAGCATATGGGCCCAGTAGTCATGGCACATGAGTTTAGTTGCTCTATGGCATCTGGGATCTTAGTTTCCTGGCAAGGGATTGAACCTGTGCCCCTGCACTGAAAGATGGATTCTTAACCTCTGGACAATAAGGAAAGTCCTCGCATTCTCCTATTGAATGTGGAATCAGGAAGAACCTCCTTCCAAACTCATTTTGATTGTTGGCAAATTCACCTTCATGTTGCTGATTGACTACATGTCCTGGTTTCTTGCCGGCTGGCTATAGGAGCTGTCCTCAAATCCTAGACAACATTCCCTGACACATGCCACTCTCCACAAACAGTTCCAACAAGGCTGTTTGCTTCTGCAAGGCCAATGGGACAGCCTCTCTTGCACAGGGGTGGAATTCTGTACCCAGGTTACAGGACAAAAATCTCTGGATAAATAAGTAGCAACTGCTGCCTTGTGCCTCTGGATCTAAACTGGCCAGTTCCCTGACCCCATATTAGATAAAATTCCCACCCTATTATTTACCCTATAGCATCATAACCAATCATCTAAAGCCACCCTTCTAGTAGGAATTTTCTCTGTCTTGAGGCTATAAAAATTGGTCACTAGCCTGCAAAAGGGTTTGGCTCTCCCTTGAGCCAGTCCATTGTTCTAACAGAGTCTCACACTCTAATAAACTTTATTCTCCTCTCATTCTGCCTTGTGTCTGGAAATTCTTTTTCCAGTCTGCACACAGATGAGGACATCTCTTCTGGTCTAAGACCCAGACAACATCACCTCTGCCAATTCTGGTGGTTAGAAGAAAGTCTCAGGTCTCACTAATGCCAGCAGATGGAGATTGTGGGGGTAGCTTAGAATTTGCCCTGGCACAGTGATGGATGGAAATGAAGAGCTGGGGAGGAACACAGACCTTCTCTGTGTTCCCTCTCACCCGATTCAACTCTCCTCCATTTTTCCCTTTGTCTCTATTCCATTGCAGTGTTTCCATGTAACTGACCAAAATAAAACCCTTTACTCACTTTGTCTCTGGTACAAGACTTACTTTACATGTACACTCCTTGTTCTCCTTGGGATCCATGGGTTACTTATCAATGTAAGAAAGGTATATTACTTTCCTAAAGTTGTTGTCACAAAAATTACCACAAAGGCAGTGGTTTAAAGTAACATGCATTTATGCTCTTATAGTTCTCAAAGCTGGAATTCCAAAAAGCAAGGGTTTTTGTTTTGGTTTGGTTTTAGTATTTATTAATTTATTTGATTGTGCCGAGTCTTAGCTGCATCTCATGAGATCTTTAGTTATGGCACTGGAGATCCTTAGTTGCGGCATGCAAACTCTTAGTTGTGGAATGTGGGATCTAGTTCCCCAATCAAGGATCGAATCTGGGCCCCTTCCATCAGGAGCATGGACTCTTAGCCGCTGGACCACCAGGGAAGTCCCTCCGAAAGCAATTTGACCGGGGTGGAATTAAAATATCAACAGGGCCATGCTCCCTGCACAGAGTGGAAGTTTTTCAGCTGCCTTTTCTAGCTTCTAGAGCTACACTCTTTTCATTCTTCAACACTCATCCCCTTCCTCCATCTTCAAAGCCAGGAGCTTAGCATCTTTAAAACTCTCTCAGCTGAGGTTACCCAAATTGTCTTCTCCGCAATCAAATCTGCCTCCTGCCACAGAAGGATTTCTAAACCTTTCTCTGAATCTATACAGAAAGAAGAGTGGCTGTGAGGCAGAATGGTATCACTTCACTCTAAAACATCTGTAGTGTAGAGAAGGGAAAGCCAGGTCCATCACCACACCCAATTGAAAAGGTCTTCTGGACCAGTTCCCATAGAATCAGTTCAGTTCAGTCACTCAGTCGTGCCCTACTCTTTGTGACCCCATGAACCACAGCACTCAAGGCCTCCCTGTCCGTCACCAACTCCCAGAGTCCACCCAAACCTATGTCCATTGAGTCAGTGATGCCATCCAACCATCGCATCCTCTATTGTCCCCCTTCTCCTCTTGCCCTCAATAAGAGCAACACAGGATGCCAGGGACAGAATCAGAACATTCTAGAGCTAAAAGAGCCCTTGTGCATGCAAGCACACTCAGCTACTTCAGTCGTGTCCAACTCTATGTGACCCTATGAACTGTAGCCCACCAGGCTCCTCTGTCCATGGGATTCTCCAGGCAAGAATACTGGAGTGGGTTGCCATGCCCTCCTCCAGGGAGTCTTCCCAACCCAGGAGTTGAACCCACATCTCCTGCATTGCAGGGGGATTCTTTATCACTGAACCATAGGGAAAGCCCCAAAAGAGACCACAGAGATCATCAAACTCCACCTTTCCTCATTAAAAATGAGGAAACTGAGGCTCAGAGGAATGGAGGGGAAAAGCAGGTTACTTAAGATCAAATGTATGGTTTAGGGAAGATTTGAGGAAAGAAACCAATCCCAGACTGTCTCCATAATATCACACTGTGCCTTTACTGGGAATACATGGGAGGAATTTAAAGTATCTTCCCCGACTAGGCTGGGAACCCCATGAGGACATAAATGAGGTTTGTGGAACTGGAGTCACCAAATCCAAGCTCAGTCTGCTCAGTGCCTAGCAGGCCTATAGTCAGGAGAGACAAGGTGTTGAAACAAGGAATAACTTTCAGGTGTCTGAGAAGATGGCAAACTAATGTCCTAGAGTACCATCTTATCAAGGTCTGGATGCCAATTTTTTTTATAGAATAGAGATGAGGAGGAGGAGGTGAGGAAGGACAGTAAGAAGGCCATAAGGCTTGCAGAATATCTCTTGGCTTGGCCAGCTTCGGGAAAGGCATGTCTTAATTTTCTTTCTTTTCTGTAGCCATTCACAGGATCAAAATGTCTCCCTGTGAGCTGAACAAAGGCACTTTAGTTTAACATTCAGGCAGAGGGGCAGGGTTCCCTGAGGCAGGTCATTATGTATGCTTATAGCTATAGATGGAGCTTCCCAAATGGCACTAGTGGTAAAGAACCCGCCTGCCAATGCAGGAGACAAAAGAGACACAAGTTCAGTCCCCGGGTCAGGAAGATCCCCTGGAGGAGGGCATGGCAACCCACTCTGGTATTCTTGCCTGGAGAATCCCATGGACAGAGGAGCTTCGTGGGATACAGTCCATGGGGTTGCAAAGAGTCAGACATGACTGAAGCCACTTAGCATGCATGGGGGCATACCTATGTCAGCCTCCTTTCGGTGATTATAGTAACAAAGGCAATGGGGAAAAAAAACGCTAAAGGAAAAAAACAGATCCAACATGGAATCAGAGTCTGTTCTTCCCCATTACATGGGCTTATGTTATGCTAAGTTACAGTAAACTTTTCCTGTAAAGGTTCAGAGTAAATATTTCAGACTTTGTGTGCCATGTAACCTCTTATCACAACTGCTCAATTCTGCTGCGACCATCCCCATCTTACTGGTGAGGAAACTGAGCCTCAGGGAGGTGGTTACCTGCCAGAGGACACATCATAGGTAGGATGGGAATCCAGACCCCTCAGTTCTGGTTCTCCGTTTTTAATCTCTAGGCGAGTGGTCCTCCATCCTAGCTGCAATTAGAATGGCTTAGCAGTATCCTATCTCAGATTATTTAAGTCAGACTTTAGGGCTGTGCCCTGAGCCTCTGTAGGTGTCTTTTAATTACCCCTGCAATCAGAAAATGTAGCCAGAATCAAAGACCGCTGCTCTGAGTGGCAATCCTTAATTGTGAGTTTAAAACAAAAATGATGAATAGGGTGAGGATGATGGGTAGGAAGAAAGGAAGAGGAACAAGAGGTCAGGACACTCAGTGGCATACTAAAACATCCACTTTTTAAAAAGTCGATAAACAGAAGCGTCAACATTTACAAAACTCATAAAATGGGGAAGATGTGTAATTTGCACTACACAAGGAATTTCTATCATGTGTAAAGATTCACTGCAGGGCTCTTTTCTTTAAATGAACAGTATCTCTAGACTCTGTATATGGCTTGAGAGAGGGTCTGGGAAATAGGGGGCAGAGACTTTAACATTAAAATGTTTGCGGCCACTGCAAGTTGATGACAAGTGAAAATGAAAATCAAAAACATCTCAAATTACAGGGTGGAAATGAGGAAAGGTGTCTTAATCATCCAAATTTGGGACATGTCTCTTCTCTGCATTGCTACCTACACCTGTATCCTCATGACTATTAAAGAAATTAACAGTGGAGTACAAGGAGAGTCGAATTAACACCCGTCCAAAGGGTCTCCAACATCTGCCTTTAGGCCTTAAATCCTCACCCCCTTCACAAGAAGGCATTTTCCCTCAAATATTCTAAGAATGGAATTAATTTCTTCTGAGTCCATCCTAATTCTTGGTGGGGATGGAGTGCGGGTGGAAAATATGAAAATGTGTCATTTCAAATCGCTGAACCTAAATAGATTGGATATGTCTCCTGTCAAGGACGAATTAGTGCCTCATGCCATTAAAATTCTTGTCATTGTGTCAAGTCTTTTATGACTTCTGATTTCACATTTAAGCAGGCAGGGGGAAGAAAGAGGCTAATAGAAGGCCAGGAATAGCCAGAGACAAAACAGAAGTCTTAGGATTGCAAGATTTAGCATATAAAAGTACAGGATGCCCAATGAAATTTGAATTTCAAATAAACAATGAATAATTTTTTAGAATAAGTATGTTGCAAATATTGCATGAGACATACTTATACTAAAAATTATTCCTTGTCTATCTAAAATTCAAATTTCACTGGAAATCTTGAATTTTAGTTGGCATCTTATATCTTAATCCATCTCCAGCGCAAACCTAATTAATTCCTTGGCCCCAGAGTAAAGGAACACGTCTGAGTTTATGTTCATTTGATTACGGTGACTGCACCACTGGGAGAAAGTCACCAGTGACTCCACTAGCACCATGTCATAACAATAAAAAAATGTTGCAGCTCCCCAAATCCCTTGTGTTAAGGACAATAACAGCTAACATTCGAGGGGCTTTGTTTTGTGGTGGTGTATTAGGGACAGAAAGATGGTGAATCTCCATAGCCAAAAGTGAGTCTCTTACTCCAAAAGCCAAGCATGACTGCAGTGAAAGATTCCCTTTACGGGACTATCATAAGCAGTCTTGGAATCTTCTAGCATTTGTGCCCCACAATTGGCTCTCTTCTGTAGCTCTCATTTACTTATTTCTTTATTTTTGGCTCTGCTGAGGCTTCATTACTGTGTGAGGGCTTTCTCTAGTTGTGGCAAACAGGGGCTACTCTTTGTTGTAGTGTGTGGGTTTCTCATTGTGGTAGCTTCTCTTGTTGCAGAGCACAGGCTCTAGGACATACGGGCTTCAATAGTTGCAGCACTCGGGTTCAGTAGTTGAGGCTTGCAGACTCTAGAGCAGACAGCCCATTGGGCCAAACCTCTGTCAACACAGCCTCGTCAGGGCAATTGGGTGCTGGGTATGATGGGTGGCTCTCAGGTAAGCACTTTCTTCTCTTATCCTCAGAAGACAGCTTGGCTTGGTGTTGCACCCAGGTACCTGTCCATGGTCCTGAAAGGGGGACTGTTCTTATGCAACTTGCATGGCTCACACAGATCTCAAGTGTGTCCCAACTTTTCAGCTGCAATATGGAGATAACAGTATGGTGGATTAAAGGATGTGGAAGGCTTGGAAGAGCTCCTGGCACGCAATATGTGCTCAATAAATGTTGGTCCTTACGCATATGATCAGGATGAGAGAGCTGAAACAGATTAGTCTACAATTTTTCCCACAGATCCACTGCCCTGAATGCTCCACGTCCCATGGTACTATTTTCCCAAACGATCCTTCTTAGCAGAGGAACTAGACTCTCCCTTTATTCTCTGTATGAAGAGATGGACTTGCCATGACTCTGCCATATTCCAAGATCTTTTCTGAGTCCTCTGTGACTCATTTTGTAGATAAACAGAGGCTGGTGGATACTGCCTATAAATGTCATCTTTACATAGAAGAAAATCTGAGGGGAAAACGTCACAGTGCAGTGTTTTTCTCTGCAGTGCTTGAGTTTCTCATGGTCTTGTCTTGCTAAATACAAAGAGCCAACTCCTAAAAGGGATTGTTCCTTTTATCAAGAATGAGAGATATTTCTTCCAAGGGACAGTCAGGCTTTGGAGCAGTCCACATCCAAACTGTCTCTCCCATTTCATTGATTCATTCATTCAACTTACATTTACTAAGTGCTACCTATGTGTCAGGCACTGTTCTAGGATTTAGCAATGAATGAGGGAGACCAAAATCCTGCTCCCATGGAACTTGGATCCTAGTGGGAGGTTGCAGAACATAAACATGAGAGGTGAGCAAATTATATGCTGGGTGGGAAAGTTATAGGACAAATGAAAGGGAGAAACAGAAAGAGGGAGGAGGGTGGGCGGGTGATGGAAAAGATTGCTCTTTCAAAGACTCTCCTTACAGGGGCAAAAAGGATGGGGTGCCTGTCCCTGGTACCTGGAAGTGAGGTTGCTGGCCATGATGAAAGTTCAGGTGGTAGGTACCCATCTCCAGGACTTGCCACTGAATAGAGGATGTAAAGATAGCCATCTTCAGAGATACTCACGTAGCCGACACTGTCTTTGGAGTACAGTTGCAAAATAACAAGTATCCAGGGCAACCAAGCTAAGCAGTGAAGAACTGATGCTTTTGAACTGTGGTGTTGGAGAAGACTCTTGAGAGTCCCTTGGACTGCAAGAAGATCCAACCAGTCCATCTTAAAGGAAATCAGTCCTGAATATTCATTGGAAAGACTGATGCTGAAGCTGAAACTCCAATACTTTGGCCATCTGATGAGAAGAACTGACTCACTGGAAAAGACCCTGATGCTGGGAATGATTGAAGGTGGGAAGTGAAGGGGATAACAGAGGATGAGATGATTGGATGGCATCACCAACTCGCTGGACATGAGTTTGAGTAAGCTCTGGGAGTTGATAATGGACAGGGAGGCCTGGCATGCTGCAGTCCATGGGGTCACAAAGAGTCAGACACGACTGAGCACTGAACTGAACTGAACTGAAGGGCAACCACACCAACAGGAATACCCCAGGATGATTGGTGTTAAGACCAAGTCAGGCCAGGTCTTGCTTCTTTTGATTTCTATTTGTTTTCCAAACCATAGATTCCCTTTCCATTTCATATCACCTACATCCATTCCAGGGCTTCCCCCGTTGACACAGTGGTAAAGAACCCACGTGCCATAGCAGAAGGTGCAAGAGATGCGGGTTTGAACCCTGGGTCAGGAAGATGTCCAGAAGAAGAAAATGGCAACCCACTGCAGTATTCTTGCCTGGAGAATCCCATGGACAGAGGAGCCTGGCAGGCTACAGTCCAGGGAGTCACAAAGACTCAAACATGACTGAGCTCACATACACGCATGCACACGCACACACACATAGCATCCATTCTGTCCTTTTATTTGCAACCAGAAACTCAGATCAGTATACTTCTACTGGAAGGGAAAAAAAATCATCTAAATGATACGGTCTGGATTTTTAGGTCTATCACTAGAGTAAAACTTCCAGATCTATGATGAAATAGTCCAGAGAAACATGATCAACCCATGTAAGTTGGTTTTCCCAAGAGAATTCTCCAGGGAGGTGACATAGATAGTGAAACGAGTGTCATTGCTTGTCATCTGTTTGGGGCAAGAGATAGAGTGGAATAAAGACAAGCGTATTGCTGAACTGCAATGGTTCGGGCACAAAGAGAAACCAGACAGAAAACCAGGAGACCTGCTAGGATATTTTAAGCTCCTGTCCACAGCGGGCTTCCCTGGTGGCTCAGAGGTTAAAGCGTCTGCCTCCAATGCGGGAAACCCAGGTTCGATCCCTGGGTTGGGAAGATCCCCCTTGAGAAGGAAATGGCAACCCACCCCAGTATTCTTGCCTGGAGAATCCCATGGACAGAGGAGCTCTGTAGGCTACAGTCACGGCGTCACAAAGAGTCGGACATGACTAAGTGACTTCACTTTCACTTTCCTTTCCCACCCACAGCAATGGATTATCTTATATAGACTGATGACAATGTAATGGTTTTGTGTAGTTTTCCCCTGCTGAAGAACCAAGATTATGCATTTCCCCTCTGCTAAATACACAAAGAAAGCAGGGCACCAACATGGGCTATATGCCCTGGAGAACAGAGTCAATTTTCTTCCCATCATGGGACCTCTCAGCAGGTAAATATTGATTACATTTTCCTTGTGCCTGAAGCTATTATTTTTGATACCACAGCCTGCTGCTAGATAGGAATTGTTCCCCCTTGTCTCCATGGGAATATCAGACAGAGTGAGGAGGAAATTTTTCCCTAAAGAAGTCTGGCAGAGAGGCATCTTCTAATTATGAGTATTTAATTTACATCCTTGGTTCTGGCGTCTTTGGGAAATGACAGCCCTAAAGTTTACTCTTCACCTGATGCCACATACAGTTCAGGAAAACAGAGAACCAGGCCTTACCCAGAAGGTAGGAGAGGGCCAGAAACTAGGGGACTGTCAAGTGATGTGCCAGAGTCATGATGCTCTTGGTTCTTCTAGGAATTGTTGATGGAGTCTTGGGGATCCATTGGTAGCAGAGGAGTCAGAGGTGAAAAGATGGCAGGCGTGTTACCCTGGACTAGGCAGAGGCTGGTGATTAATCCTTCAGCCCCAGGCATGGTGTCATTGCTGCTACTGGCATGCTGGCAGGCACCCACTGTCAAATCCTGCCTTAAGCAGAAATGCATTACAAATCAACACCCACAAGATTTCCTCACACTGTCCACAGAGGTCCTTCCTGACACCAGCTCTGTATTCATGAGCGGAAAAGAAGAACAAACATTGAGTGTCTTGGCCCCATACTCATTACTAAAACCTGCAGCCAGAGAGCCCAAGTGCTGGTGGAAGAACTGCACAGAAGCAAAATCGTCCTGGAAGGAGTGTCCCTGCCTTTGGCTGGGTTTCCCCCAAGAAGAATGTCCTCAGACAAGACTTACATGTAAATCGTCTGTTGGGGAAGTGATCTCAGAAAAGCCCAACAGGGTAGTGAAGAAGAGAGGAAGCATCCAATACAGACTGTGTTATGCAAAAGATTCTTGCTCTGGGCGATGGGAGCACAGACCCACTGGAAGCCCCAGGAGAGAACTGGGGAGTGGGCACCTTGGGATGATTCCATAGCATGGGACTACCAGGCTGCTGCATTTACCCACAAGCTTCCCATCTGCCATTGGGTGGCTTCTGGGGACATTAACTCCTTAGCAATTCCAAGTTGAAGTAAAGGGATGTGATGAATTTGTGTACTGGGAGAATGTCTTGCAAAAGTTATCTATGCACATGTGAACCCTCAAGCAGTAGTCTAGTCTGGCCAAAAGAATGCCAATTTATACTGTGCAATGAGAAAGGGCCTCTGTGAGCTGCTCAGAGGTTCTAGTCTAGTCTCTTCATCTGTCATATATGTCAGCAATGCCTTCCCCTCCCACTTCACAGGGTTATCATGAGCGTGACTATGTCACTGCACGTCCAGGCCTTGCTAAAAACACCCAGGTGGCACAGTGGTAAAGAATCCACCTGCCAATGCAGAGACACAAGTGATGCAGGTTCAATCTTTGGGTCAGAAAGACCCCCAGGAGGAAACAGCAACCCCCTCTGGTATTCTTCCCTGGAAAATCCCATGTACAGAGGATCCTGGCAGGCTGCAGTCCACGGGGATACAGAATCAGATGTGACTGAGCAACTGAGCACAATGCAACAACAGTTTCCAATATCTCTTATGATGAAAACCAAAATCCCTTATGTGGTCCACAAGGCCCTGTATGGTCCAGGTCTCCTTCCATCCACATCCCCTCCCCTATTGCTCACTTCTTGAACCTCATTTCATGTTCTCCCTATAATGCTTAGTTTTGGGGTCAAACTGACTAGGCCACAGGATGCCCAGACATTTAGTCAAATATTATTCTGGATGTGTCTGTACAGATATTTGGGGACAAAATTAATTGTTCAATTAGTAGACTAAATAAAGCAGATTGCCCTCCCTGATGTAAGTGGGCCTCACCTAATCAGTTGAAGGCCTCAAGAAAGCAAAAGGGCTAAAGAAAGTGAAAGTGAAAGTGTTAGACACTCACTTCTGTCTGACTCTTTGTGACCCCATGGACCATAGCCCAGGAGGCTCATCTGTCCAAGGAATTCTCCAGGCAAGAATACTGCAGTGGGTAGGCAATTCCTTCTCCAGGGGATATTCCTGACCCAAGAATCAAACTTGAATCTCCTGCATTGCAAATGGATTCTTTACTGTCCAAACCACCAGGGAAGTCCCCAAAAGTGCTGACTCTCCCACAAATAAGATCAAACACTTCCTGCCTGAATGGCTTCAGCTAGGATATAGGTCTTACAGTTTTTCTTTTCCTTTTTTTTCCCTCTGCCTTTAGACTTATAATGAAACATTGGCTCTCCTGGGTTTCCAGCTTCCTGACTACAATCTGAGCACTTTCCAGTTTCTATAATCACATGAGCCACTTCCTTATAATAGACATCAGAATCCTAAATGATATACCCTCCCCCTTTATTATTTGTGCTCAATCTGCTGCTTTGAAGGCCCTTTACTCCCTACCAAGTGTTCCTTACACATGAGAGTTCCTCTGTCACAGTGCTTGCCATTGCCACCCCCTCTCTGCCTTGCTAACTTATATCCATCCTAGAGTCATCAGTGCAAATACTGCACCTCCAGAGAAGCCTTATAGGATGATGTAATCGGAGGGTAAAAACTGCCATACTTCCTGTATGCATCAGTACATTCTTCTCAAGGACAGAATAGTGAATACATGGAACAACAGATTGGTTCCAAATTGGGAAAGGAGTACTTCAAGGCTGTATATTGTCACTCTGCTTACTTAACTTCTATGCAGAGTACATCATGCAAAATGCCAGACTGGATGAAGCACAAGTTGGAATCAAGATTTCCAGGAGAAATATTAATAATCTCAGGTACACAGATGACACCACTCTTATGCGAGAAAGTGAAGAAGAACTAAAGAGGCTATTGATGAAAGTTTAAGAGGAGACTGAAAAAGTTGGCTTAAAACCCAACATTCAGAAAGCTAAGATCATGGCATCTGGTCCCATCACTTCATGGGAAATAGATGGGAAAATAACAGAGACAGTGAGAGACTTTATTTGTTGGGTGGGGGGGAGGGGCTCCAAAATCACTGCAGATGGTGATTGCAGCCATGAAATTAAAAGATGCTTGCTCCTTGAAAGAAAAGTTATGGCCAACCTAGACAGCATATTAAAAAGCAGAGACATTACTTTGCCAACAAAGATCCATCTAGTCAAAGCTATGGTTTTCCAGTAGTCATGTATGGATGTGAGAGTTGGACTATAAAGAAAGCTGAGCACTGAAGAATTGATGCTTTTGAACTGTGGTGTTGGAGAAGACTCTTGAGAGTCCCTTGGACTGCAAGGAGATCCAAGCAGTCAATCCTAAAAGAAATCAGTCCTAAATATTCATTGGAAGGACTGATGCTAAAGCTGAAGCTGCAATACTTTGGTCACTTGAGGCGAAGGACTGACTCATTGGAAAAGACTCTGATGTTGGGAAAGATTGAAGGCAGGAGGAAAAGGGGACAATAGAGGATGAGATGGTTGGATGGCATTACCAACTCGATGGATGAGTTTGAGCATGCTCTGGGAGTTGGTGATGGACAGGGAATCCTGGCTGTAGTCCATGGGGTCTCAAAGAGTTGGACAGGACTGAGTGACTGAACTGAACTGAAATGAACTGAAGGAGCTGCCATATAACACAGAGAGCTCAGCCTGGTGCTGTGTGATGACCTAGGAAGGTGGGACAGGAAGGCAGAGAGAGGCTCAAGACAGAGAGGATATTCATATATAATTATGATTGATTCTCATTGTTGTACAGCACAAACCAGCATAACACTTTGAAGCAATTATCCTCCAATCATTTTTTTAAGGCACACTTTTTGACCCAACACTTAGGAATCTGTTCTAAGCAAATGTTTCAGATTCATAAAGAAAGATTAAGGTTGTTTATTTCAGAATGGTTATACAGCAAAAATGGAGAGAGGAGAAGAGATAAGGAAAGTAAAAGAGGCCGAGAATGAAACTATTTATACTATATTTTTATTATATGCTTAGTCACTCAGTCATGCCCAGCTCTTTGAGACCCCATGGACTATAGCCCGCCAGGCTCCTCTCGTCCATGGGGATTCTCCAGGCAAGAATACTGGAGTGGGTCATCATGCCTTCCTCCAGGGGATCTTCCAAACCCAAGGAGTGAACCCAGGTCTCCCACATTGCAGGCAGATTCTTTACTGTCTGAGCCACCAGGAAGCCCCATGTTATATTATAAATATATATAATATACATTACATTGTTCAAGGCTGAATAGTATTCCATTAGAGATAGACAGATAGATGGGTAGATGGACAGATAGATAAACATGAGTTTGAGCAAACTCTGGGAGACAGTGAAGGACAGGGAAGCCTGGCTTGCTATAGTCCATAGGATCACAAGAGTCAGACACAACTGAGTGACTGAAAAATAATAAATGGCATACTATTCAGGCTTGAAAAATGATAACACAGAGCTATAATTCTTGACATGTAAAAGGGTTCATGATACATCACAAATTTGAAAAACAGGTCACATACTCAATATTCTTATGTCCTATAGGCACGTTCAGGGCCATCTCAAAGATATCGTGTGCATGTGGGTGCATGTGAGAGAGAGAGTTGGGGTCGGGGTGGAACATAACTGCATGAAAGACCACAAAATATTTGAAAATACGTAAAACTAGCTTCCTTCCCATCCCCGCCTCCTTTCCTTCTGTGCCATCTAAGTTTTCTACATTCAGCTTAATAAAAGAACTCAATTCTAGGAGAAAAGCAGTAACTTTGATATACCTAGCCATCAAACAAAGTGGCCTTTTAATACTCTTGATTGAGGGGGAAAGAATAGGATCCCTGGGCTAGGTCCCAGAGAAGCAGAGCCTCCTGAGTCAGGGGAACTTGGCAACTGGTTCTTCCTCTTCCATTTTCCCTCCTATTTGACTCCTATCTTCGCCTGGATGACTCCTCCCATCCCCCCATCCTCTCCCTACACACAGTTCCATGAAACTCCAAGTTCTCCTTATATCAGAAAGAAAGCACAGAGATCAAACTCCAAATTAAGAGGTTCTCCCTCTTCCCCATCCATTGTTAACCTTTCAAGGTTATAGTTCATTTGAGGTACCATAGCCCTGTTTTATCTGCTCCACTGTTGGAACTGTCCTCAGGAACCAAAAGGAGGGCCCAAAATGGTCAGAACCAAAAGGAGATAAGCATATGTTTGTGTGAGCTTAAAAATTGTCCTATATGGAACAGAGTCAAAATAAATCAATAAAAGCAGTTTCAGACATGCGCTGCAGAGAGAAACTGTTAATTACTGGTATTACCATTGATATCTATTCATTTGAGACTTTTGTTCAGCAAAGGCAACTGCCTGGCCTGGTTACATAACCAAAATCAAGAGAATTTACAAAGAAAGGGCGGGGGGGGAGTGTTTCCAACTTAAACTCAGACAAAAGTATTGAAGGGAAATGAGACGAATGATATTTCTGGGGATTTACTGAGAAAAATCAGCTCAGAGAAAATACAAACCTGCCCGGCTTCATCCCATTATCACCCGTTCTCACACATTTGTCTTCTCTACATGTAAATTTCCAGTCTTAAAGAGCCCAGACAGAGACCCTTTCAAGAGCATTCTCCACAATCAAAAGATTTCTTCCTGATCAAAAGGGATTTTTACTCTTAGTTGAATCCTTTGAAAATAGATATAAAATAAGACTACAGAGCTTCATGGTTAAGAGTGAGAATTCTGGAGTCCCACAGACCTGTGTTCAGGACCTGCTTCTGCTCCATCATAGCTTCAGTGACACTGGCAGGTAACCAAAGGTTTCAGAGCATCTCTCCTCATACTTAAAATGGACACAATACTAATCGCTACCTCACAGTTCAGTCACTCAGTCGTGTCCGACTCTTTGCAACCCCATGAATCGCAGCACGCCAGGCCTCCCTGTCCATCACCAACTCCCGGAGTTGACTCAGAGCGACTTTCATCGAGTCTGTGATGTCATCCAGCCACCTCATCCTCGGTCATCCCCTTCTCCTCCTGACCCCAAACCTTCCCAGCATCAGAGTCTTTTCCAATGAGGCAACTCTTCGCATGTGGTGGCCAAAGTACTGGAGTTTCAGCTTCAGCATCATTCCTTCCAAAGAAATCCCAGGGCTGATCTCCTTCAGAATGGACTGGTTGGATCTCCTTGCAGTCCAAGGGACTCTCAACAGTCTTCTCCAACACCACAGTTCAAAAGCATCAATTCTTCGGCGCTCAGCCTTCTTCACAATCCAACTCTCACATCCATACATGACCACAGGAAAAACCATAGCCTTGACTAGACGGACCTTAGTCAGCAAAGTAATGTCTCTGCTTTTGAATATGCTGTCTATGTTGGTCATAACTTTTCTTCCAAGGAGTAAGCGTCTTCTAATTTCATGGCTGCACTCACCATCTGCAGTGATTTTGGAGTCCCAAAAATAAAATCTGACACTGTTTCCACATCTATTTCCCATGAAGTGATGGGACCGGATGCCATGATCTTTGTTTTCTGAATGTTGAGCTTTAAGCCAACTTTTTACTTTCCTCTTTCACTTTCATCAAGAGGCTCTTTAGTTCCTCTTCACTCTCTGCCATAAGGGTGGTATCATCTGTATATGTGAGGTTATTGATATTTCTCCCAGCAATCTTGATTCCAGCTTGTGCTTCTTCCAGTCCAGTGTTTCTCATGATGTACTCTGCATATAAGTTAAAAAGCAGGGTGACAATATACAGCCTTGACATACTCCTTTTCCTATTTGGAACCAGTGTATTGTTCCATGTCCAGTTCTAACTGTTGCTTCCTGACCTGCATACAGATTTCTCAAGAGGCAGGTTAGGTGGTCTGGTATTCCCATCTCTTTCAGAATTTTCCACAGTTTATTGGGATCCACACAGTCAGAGGCTTTGGCATAGTCAAGAAAGCAGAAATAGATGTTTTTCTGGAACTCTCTTGCTTTTTCAATGATCCAGCGGATGATCTCTGGTTCCTCTGCCTTTTCTAAAACTAGCTTGAATATCAGGGAGTTCACAGTTCACGTATTGCTGAAGCCTGGCTTGGAGAATTTTGAGCATTACTTTACTAGCATGTGAGATGACTGCAGTTGTGCAGTAGTTTGAGCATTCTTTGGCATTGCCTTTCTTTGGGATTGGAATGAAAGCTGACCTTTTCCAGTCCTGTGGCCACTGCTGAGTTTTCCAACTTTGCTGGCATATTGAGTGCAGCACTTTCACAGCATCATCTTTCAGGATTGGAAACAGCTCCACTGGAATTCCATCACCTCCACTAGCTTTGTTTGTAGTGATGCTTTCTAAGGCCCACTTGACTTCACATTCCAAGATGTCTGGCTCTAGATTAACAATCACATCATCATGATTATCTGGGTCTTGAAGATCTTTTTTTGTACAATTCGTCCGTGTATTCTTGCCACCTCTTCTCAATATCTTCTGCTTCTGTTAGGTCCAGACCATCTCTGTCCTTTATCAAGCCCATCTTTGCATGAAATGGTCCCTTGTTATCTCTAATTTTCTTGAAGAGATCTCTAGTCTTTCCCATTCTGTTCTTTTCCTCTATTTCTTTGCATTGATCACTGAAGAAGGCTTTCTTATCTCTTCTTGCTATTCTTTGGAACTCTGCATTCAGATGCCTGTATCTTTCCTTTTCTCCTTTGCTTTTTGCCTCTCTTCTGTTCACAGCTATTTGTAAGGCCTCCTCGGACAGCCATTTTGCTTTTTGCATTTCTTTTCCATGGGGATGGTCTTGGTCCCTGTCCCCTGTACAATGTCACGAACCTCTGTCCATAGTTCATCAGGCACTCTATCTATCAGATCTAGGCCCTTAAATCTATTTCTCACTTTTACTGTATAATCATAAGGGATTTGATTTAGGTCATACCTGAATGGTCTAGTGGTTTTGCCTACTTTCTTCAATTTGAGTCTGAATTTGGTAATAAGGAGTTCATGATCTGAGCCACAGTCAGCTCCTGGTCTTGTTTTTGTTGACTGTATAGAGCTTCTCCATCTTTGGCTGCAAAGGAGATAATCAATCTGATTTTGGTGTTGACCATCTGGTGATGTCCATGTGTAGAGTCTTCTCTTGTGTTGCTGGAAGAGGGTGTTTGCTATGACCAGTGCATTTTCTTGGCAAAACTCTATTAGTCTTTGCCCTGCTTCATTCTGCATTCCAAGGCCAAATTTGCCTGTTACTCCAGGTGTTTCTTGACTTCCTACTTTAGCATTCCAGTCCCCTATAATGAAAAGGACATCTTTTTTGGGTGTTAGTTCTAAAAGGTCTTGTAGGTCTTCATAGAACCGTTCAACTTCAGCTTCTTCAGCATTACTGGTTGGGGCATAGACTTGGATAACTGTGATATTGAATGGTTTGCCTTGGAGACGAACAGAGATCATTCTGTTGTGTTTGAGTTTGCATCCAAGTACTGCATTTTGGACTCTTCAGAGACATGTAAGTGAAAATCAGTGTGAAGCAATCTATCAGTTTCTCACTGGGGAAGAGAAACCACTTGAGTGTTTTAAACAGCAAAGATTTAAGGCTAGGAGTTAGGTGTTCAGGTGACAAAAACCAAGATTCCAACTGGAACATTGTGGAAATCCTAGTTTAATACATATAGTCCTGACTACCAGAATCACTGCAGATGGTGGCTGCACCAATGAAATTAAGATGCTTGCTCCTTGAAAGGAAACCTATGACAAACCTAGACAGCATATTAAAAAGCAGAGACATCACTTTGCTGACAAAGGTCTGTCTACTTAAAGCACTGGTTTTTCCAGTAGTCATTTGTAGATGTGAGAGTTGGACCATGGGTGCAACTATGGCTAATTCTTGTTGATGTCTGACATAAAACAATATTCTGTAAGACAATTATCCTTCAATTAAAAATAAATTAAAAAATTTTTAAAAAGAAGGCTGAGCACTGAATGGTGGTGCTGGAGAAGACTCTTGCGAGTCCCTTGGACAGCAAGGAGATCAAAACAGCCAATCCTAAAGGAAACCAACCCCGAGTATTCATCAGAAGGACAAACACTGAAGCTGAAATTCCAGTGTTTTGGCCACCTGATGCAAAAAGCCAACTTACTGGAAAAGACCCTGACGCTAGTAAAGATTGAAGGCAAAAGGAGAAGCAGCAGCAGAGGATGAGATGTTAGATAGCATCTAACCATCTCACCAACTCAGTGGACATGAATTTAAGCACACTCTGGGAGATAGCGGAGGACAGAGGGGGCTGGTGGTGTCACAGAGTCAGACACGACTTAGTGAGTGAACAGGAGAAATACAAGTCCCGACTTAACAATAGTTTGACTTCAATTTTTTACTTTATGATGTTGTGGAAAATGGTACGCATCCAGTAGAAATCATACGTCACACTTTGGATTCTGATCTTTTCCCAGGCTAGCCTTAGGTGGTGTGGCCGTCTGATGATGCTGGGCAGCTGCCAAGAGTATCTCTTAGTCATGTGGTCACCAGGTAAATTGCCAACACTCTTACAACCGTTCTGCACCCAGACAACCTTTCTACTTTTCACTTTCAGTGTCATAGTCAATAAATGACAAGAGATATCCAACACTGTATTATAAAATACGCTTTGTGTTAAGTGATTTTGCTCCCCTATAGGCTAATGGAAATGTCCTGAGCTCATTTAAGGTAGGCTAGGCTCAGCTAAGATGTTAAGCAGGTCAGGTGTATTAAATGCATTTTCAACTTACAGTGTTTTCAACTTATGATGGATTTATCTGGACATAACTCCATCATAAGTCAAGGATATTAACACATACATGTGGAATCTAGAAATATGGAACAGATGAACCTATTTCCAAGACAGGAATAGAGATGTAGACATAGAGAACAGACATGTGGCCCCAGGGGCGGGGACAGCGAGGGCGGGTGAATTGGGAGATTAGATTTGACATATACACTACCATGTGTAAAATAAATAGCTAGTGGGAAGCTGCTATGAAGCACAGGAAGCTGAGCTTGGGTTTCTGTGATGACCTAGAGGGGTGGGGTGAGGAGGCGGGGTGTGGTGGGAAGAAGGTCCAAGAGGGAGGGGATATCTGTATGAATATGGCTGACTCATTTTATTGTACAGCAGAAACTAACACAATCTTGTAATGCAATAATATTCCAGTAATTTTTTTAATTTTTAAAAGCCTAGATTGATACAGAAAAAAAAAATCTATGCTAAAGCAAATATCAAAATTTTACATAAAGACAGAATCTGACCCCATATTTGCATGACTCAGCCTCACTTGTTTCATCCTAGTCTTGGTCCTGCCAAAGATGAATACACAGCAGGAATCTACTACAACTTCGAGGGTGAGGCACCAAGTGAGATCGAATGTCACTGAAGTCCAGGACAAAAGGGTTCTGTCCCAAAGGACCTGGGGCCACAGAAGAGACACCGCTGCTGCAGAGATGCCATGCAAGGCAAAGGGAGTGAGAAATATTGAGTTTGCCAGTTTGTTCATTCCGGGTTTTCTGTACCACCTTATGGGAAATCCAAACAACAATTTTGGTCAACCCAAAACAAGGCTTATCCTTTGCTCTTGCCTGCCTGTCTCCCATCACCACCTCCCATTGGCCAAACTCAGCTGTAACTCTGCTGACATGGGAGTCTGGGAACCATGGTATGCAAGGGGAGGACAAAGGATGGACTTGAGGCCAAATAAGCCCAGGGTGGTCCAGGTGCCTTCTTTGGTTCTTCTCCCACCAAAGCGCTCAGAAATGTGAGGACAGGGTCTCCCTGAGCCTGATTTCTGGAAATTAAGAAGGAAAATGGGCTTTTGTATTTGAAACAGTGATCAAGATGATGACAGACGCTGGTGTCTGGCAACATATTCTGAAGGTTTTGTAGTATCTATGTCATTTCCTATGTGATTATCCATATTATAATGCAGGCACATCTCTAGACATAATGGGTAATGACAGGGACAAGAATAAGACCACTCCCACCCTCTGGGGGTTCATGAAGTTACCAAATCAGAACTGCCCCAAACTGAGCCCCTTCCAGGAAACTGCTGCTGCTGCTAAGTCTCTTCAGTCATGTCTGACTCTGTGCGACCCCATAGACGGCAGCCCACCAGGCTCCACTGTCCCTGGGATTCTCCAGGCAAGAACACTGAAGCGGGTTGCCATTTCCTTCTCCAATGCATGAAAGTGAAAAGTGAAAGTGAAGTCGCTCAATCATGTCCGACTCTTAGCGACCCCATGGACTGCAGCCCACCAGGCTCCTCCATCCATGGGATTTTCCAGACAAGAGTACTGGAGTGGGGTGCCTTCTCCAAAACTGGAGAGACACAAAAGAGAGGGCGCACCAGCAGCATACAGACTCCTCCGATGCTGGTTCTTAGACCCTTCAGCTCTCAGAGGGAGTTGGTGACAGGCAGGAAATGGGAGCGAAAGGGAATTGGCCAACAAGGGCAGAATTTCCCATTTGGCAGTTGTGCTGCTCAGGAAGGTGGGATTGGAGGTCAAACAGGTTGAAACCTTGATTCTTCCCTCAAATGCATTACGTGACCTTAGGCAAGTGGCTGAGCCTCCCTCAGCCTCCATGTATCAGTAGAATGAGGATAATCATAGAACGTGGCTCAAATAAATGACTGCTGTGTAGACAGAATGAAATGATGTGGGTGACAGCAATGCAAGCTCAAAGCAAATACTCAATAACTGGAAACTGCTACTGTCTTCATCATTAGGATGATCGTTGAGTTAAAGACAGGGATGGAGGTCCCACTGCAGAAGGTAATGCAATAGTTCAGTGACCTCTAGGATACGTAGAACAGTATGTTCAGTGATTTATATCAAGTTCAATGGTATCAGTTAAGTTCAGTTGCTCAGTCGTGACTGACTCTGCGACCTCATGACTGCAGCCTGCCAGGCCTCCCTGTCTATCACTAACTCCCAGAGTTTACCCAAACCCATGTCCATTGAGCCAGTGATGCTATCCAATCATCTCATCCTCTGTCATCCCCTTCTCTTCCTGCCTTCAATCTTTCCCAGAATCAGGGTCTTTCCCAATAAAAAGTCAGCTCTTCACATTAGGTGGCCAAAGTATTGGAGGTTCAGCTTCAACATCAGTCCTTCCAGTGAACACCCAGGACTGATCTCCTTTAAGATGGACTTGGTTGGATCTCCTTGCAGTCCACGGGACTCTCAACAGTCTTCTCTCACACCACAGTTCAAAAGCATCAATTCTTCAGCACTCAGCTTTCTTTATAGTCCAACTCTCACATCCATACATGACTACAGGAAAAACCATAGCCTTGACTAGACAGATATTTGTTAGCAAAGTAATGTCCTGCTTTTTAATGTTTCTAGGTTGGTCATAACTTTCTTTCCAAGGAGTAAGCATCTTTTAATTTCATGGCTGCCATCACCATCTGCAGTGATTTTGGAGCCCCCAAAATAAAGTCTGCCACTGTTTCCACTGTTTCCACATCTATTTCCCATGAAGTGATGGGACCAGATGCCATGATCTTCATTTTCTGAATGTTGAGCTTTAAGCCAACTTTTTCACTCTCCTCTTTCACTTTCATTGAGAGGCATTTTAGTTCCTCTTCACTTTCTGCCATAAGGGTGGTGTCATCTGCATAGCTGAGGTTATTGATATTTCTCCCAGCAATCTTGATTCCAGCTTGTGTTTCTTCCAGCCCAGCATTTCTCATGATGTACTCTGCATAGAAGTTAAATAAGCAGGGTGACAATATACAGCCTTGATGTACTCCTGTCCTGATTTGGAACCAGTCTGTTTGTTGTTCCATGTCCAGTTCTAACTGTTGCTTTCTGACATGAATACAGGTTTCTCAAGAGGCAGGTCAGTTGGCCTGGTATTCCCATCTCTTTCAGAATTTTCCAGTTTATTGTGATCTACACAGTTAAAGGCTTTGGTATAGTCAATAAAGCAGAAATAGATGTTTTTCTGGAACTCTCTTGCTTTTTTGAAGATCCAGAAGATGTTGGCAATTTGATTTCTGGTGCCTCTGCCTTTTCTTAAACCAGCTTGAACATCTGGAAGTTCATGGTTCACATATTGCTAAAGCCTGGCTTGGAGAATTTTGAGCATTACTTTACTAGCATGTGAGATGAGTGCAACTGTGTGGTAGTTTGAGCATTCTTTGGCATGGCCTTTCTTTGGGATTGGAATGAAAACTGACATTTTCCGGTCCTGTAGCCACTACTGAGTTTTCCAAATTTGCTGGCATCTTGAGTGCAGCACTTTCACAGCATCATCTTTCAGGATTTGAAACAGCTCAACTGGAATTCCATCATCTCCACTAGCTTTGTTATAGTGATTCTTCCTTAGGCCCACTTGACTTCATATTCCAGAATGTCTGGCTCTAGGTGAGTGATCACGCCATCGTGATTATCTGGGTCATGAAGATCTTTTTTGTATAGTTCTTCTGTTTTCTTACCACTTCTTCTTAATATCTTCTGCTTCTGTTAGGTCCATCCCATTTATGTCCTTTATTGAGCCCATCTTTGCATGAAATGTTCCCTCGGTATCTCTAATTTTCTTGAAGTGATCTCTAGTCTTTGCCATTCTATTGTTTTCCTCTATTTCTTTGCACTGATCGCTGAGGAAAGCTTTCTTATCTCTCCTTGCTATTCTTTGGAACTCTGCATTCAGATGGGTATATCATTCCTTATCTCCTTTCCTTTTCGCTTCTCTTCTTTTCATAGCTATTTGTAAGGCCTCCTCAGACAGCCATTTTGATTTTTCATTTCTTTTTCTTGGGGAATGGAGCACAGTTTCAGTTTCTCTCAGGTAGTATTACTCAGACATAGATGGAGACACAGGTATTGGTATAGATATAGGTGAAGATACAGGTGTCAAGTAGATATAGGTGTAGGTTATAGGTAGATACACATATGGCTATAGTTTATACAATAAAATGCATACTTTAAGGAATCATGCTAAGTGTTCAACAAAACTAGATCTAAAATCACTTATGTGTTACTTTCACACACAATTATGACCAATGTTCTCTTCAAATTCAGTATTCATTGAGAAAACACTAGTGTCAGGCACCATAGTAGGCATTACAGGTGAAGGATACAAACAAGAATAAGACATGGTTGCTACTTTCAATAGCCTCCTAATCTTTGTGGGAAACAGATATTTACAAAATATTTCACCCTATGACAGTGAGTGACTAAGTTCAACTTTGAATTCCTCCTGGAAAAAGCAGCATTTGAGCTGGTCTTATTCCATAAGCTCATGAAAAGAGAAAAATGGAGCCTAGGATTCAAAGAGCACGTCACCTTCCTTTCTGTGGGGAGAATGGATCTGTCTGGCCCTGAAAACACTCTCCTTCCATTTGTGTTAAGAGTGTTATCAGCCTTTTCTCTCAGCAGATGGTGGGTGCCTACAAAGCTGTCACTAACTAATGTTTTCAAGGTTCAGCCATGGTGTGGCATGCCTTGGTATGTCTTCCTTTATGTGCTTGAATAATATTCCATTATATGGAATTTTTATCCATTTATTTATTCATTCATCTGTCGATGGACATTTGAGTTGTTTTCCCCTTTGCACTATTATGAATAAAGCTGTTATGAAATTCATATATAAGCTTTTGTTTGAACACCTGTTTTTAATTTTTTCTGGTATTTTTCTGGGAATAGAATTGATGAGTCATGTTGTCATTCTCTGTATAACTTTTTGAGCAACCATCTGATACATTCTTAACCACCACAAGAATAGAGTTTCTCCTTCCAGAAAGATCCATAAAAGTGCTGGAATCAGGTCTCGTTGGCCCATATTGGGTCACGTGTCCATCCTTGAACCAATTAGGGTGGGCAGGAACAAGGAAAACCATGACTGAAGAAGGTATATCTACCTCCGCAGTAAAGAAAGCTCTCTACCCAAGCCACATGGACTGAGATGGGGGAATAGGTGGTTTTATTTCAAAGGAAAATCAGAAGAGTGTTAAATAGTGACGAGGAGGGGAAAGATACTGGAAGACACAAAGAAGAGCCCCCACCTCACAAAGGAAGCCACAAAATAACTGCTTTTGATTGGAATGTGGGAATGTGTCATGGATATTTCTTGAGCACTTCATATACGTCATGCACTATCCCAAATGTTTCACCCAGAGAATAAGTAACCCCATGGCACAGATGAGGAAAATGAGGCTCAGAAAAGTTAACTTGCCAAAGATCCACTGTTAGAAAGTGGGTGAGCTGGAATTTGAATCTCTCCAGTGTCAAAGCTCCTGTCCTTCCCTATATGCCTTGCTGGTACTTCACTAGGTAGAAGGCATCAGGCATGAAATAATCTGATGACCTCTTGGTAAAGGATGAATATGTTAATATGCACCACACTAGGTGTCAAAGTTTGCATCTCCATGTGCACAAATATACTTCCACACATTTCCCAGTGGTTTGAGAATGAACATGGCTCTCTCTCTCCCATCACACAACACAGAAAGCCAAGTAAAACATGGTCTTTTTTTTCCTCCTTAAAATGAAAGACAATGTATCTTACTAACTAATGGATCTCTTAAAAATGGACACAATTCCACTTGGGAACACTCTTCCCTGCACAATGGACTTTCTGATCTCTTCAAAGAAAGTGGAAATTAAATTTCATCACCAAGGCTTTTCAGGTCCATCAGAGGAGAAACTTTAGCTTTACGCCATATTCTTTCTCTTATACATCAAAACATTTTTTCCCTGAAGCATTTAATTTTACTCAGTCCCAAAGAATTGTTTTTCTGAAATGGCAGGGATCTTTCTGTACTCTGGTTAAGATCTCTTTCCTCTTGTTAACATGGTACCCTGTCTCCCTCCTCTGTCTGAGCTGGGAACAGAAGAAACCTTTACAATGACAGTCTCATAATAGGATTGTATTTTTTCTGCACATTACATCTCAGGGGATCATTGCCATTTGTCTCCTGCAAATGACAATCCAGCTTCTCTGGGTCCCCTGGACGCTTGAGGAGAAATGCTACAGCACAGCTTGTCTCTAATGATGCTTTATAATTATAGCAGAAATCCAGGGCTAGAAGAGCTGTCTGGCTAAAGAGGTGCATGAGCTCTTCTGTATCCACACCAGGACCCAGCGGCTTGAAAGCATATCTGACGCTTTTTCATTCTGCTCGTATTTTGTGTACATATATACAATTAAGACTCAATTCTGGTCATTCACGAATATGAGTCCCCAGGGGGAAAAAAAGTCAGCCTGTTTATTCCCCACTAGACATTTTATAGCTCCCTATGTCTGTACTTTTTCTGTGCTCTTTACCTTTTCCTGAAATACCCCCTCCTTATCTACACTCAGACAAATACATCCCTCCATTGTCTCCTGAGATCACTGCATCTTACAATGATTTCACCCTCCAGTGGCATTTGACTGTACCTTCCAGCCAGCAATTAATCATGAACTTTCTTGTGACATTGCCTGTGTACTGCAACTCAGCTCCTTTAAACTGTTCACATTTACTGTCAGGACCCTGGCTTTAGTTTTAATATTATCCTGAATTAAAGGAAAATGGATGGTTAGAGGACAAACCAGTGGATTAAGAGGGCTGAGAATTCTCCCATTCCCATACACTTATCACTACTCCTCCTCCACCACCACCCTGCTCTATGATCTATACATCAGTGGACATCAGTATAGACATCAAGAGTTCTTGAGGATGTTGAGAATGAGTCCATGAATTCTGAGGCGCTGAGCCAAGCAACAAATGAGTGAAGGTCAATTAATAATAAAAACAGCTGATAGGAGACATTAACCTTGTTTGAAGATAACGGCTTTACCTGACTTAGACAAATTATAACCTTCTTTCGAGGTGGCTGTCCATGGTTCTGAAAGGTCTACTGCCAGGGACAACTTAATATCATCATCTTGACCCCTCAGCTCCCTAACTGCAGTTACTGTTGAACCCTCACTTAGCCTGACTTCAACTAAATTGTCTTCTGAACTATCGGCGCCCCAGATCAACAGTCCTGGGGAGTGATGGTAGTTTAAAGAATAGACTCTGGAGTCAGACTGCTTGTCTCTGAAGCTCAGATCCAATCCACCATATAAAGGAAGCTATCTGCCATCATTTGTCAATTTGGAACAGTAGTACTATGTACTTCGTGGGGTTGCTGAGATAATTAAATGAGAAATTCTCTACAGAAAGTTCAGCAGAATCCCTGACACAAAGTAAGTTCTCAGCCTTTTATTGCGATGGTTATGTCTTAGCTCTTCAGCTACGTGTAAGGTATTAAAAGAAAAGAACTGAATCTTTTCCTTCATGATACCCTCTAGTGGCTACAAAGTAATAGAATGGGTAGAAGCCTTGAAGTAATTCAGACTAAGTCTGAATCTGGTTCCACAACATACTAGCTACATGATATTAAGCAGTTTACTTAACCCTCCTGACGTTAGCCTCCTTTTCCTAATTTACAAGGTGGAGTAAATAGTATCTCTTTTTTCAGAGATGCAAATATTCTAGAGGATATACATAGATAGCGAGACTAAAATGAATGTGAAATAAATAGTGATCATTGTGTTTATGGCTACACATTTGAGAGGACTACAAACAATTTTATTGTTTCTGCTCAACTATCAACAATAGTCTGTAATACAGAGTCAGGAGTGTATACTGAGGAAAAACAGTAAGGGTTTAATGCTTCCTTCTGGGAGGCCTACTTCTCTGGGAAGCTACTATGACATTTCTTTGTATGGTGGATCAATTATTTAAGACAGTTAAAGCTTTGTTCATCAGTTCCGTTTGTTTTGTTTGTTTGTTTGTTTACAAAGAAAGGAATTTCATGTAGAGAACTTCTGATGTTTCCTCGGCATCATTAACCTGGCTGTGTAACATAGGTCTAAATGAGACTTAGGAAAGACTATAAATGATTCTATATCAGAAAAGACTACTTTTCTAATTGTGGGTCAGGTGCTATCATTGTATTCAAGGCCCAATACATTGAAATGAAATATTCTAGTTCATTAACATAGTTTTGGAGAAAATGTGGAGACCCTCAAAAATGCATTCATAAATTACAACTCCTAGAATCATTCCTGTATAGAGGAACCATTCTCAAGTTACCTTCCTTAGGAGACAGTCCTTTGGAGGGTGAAGGAGCCTCCAAAGGAGGTTAATTTGTCACAGCACGTCATAGCACTAGCTGTGTGTTAAGGGACCTGATGGAAAATGGTAAGAAAAATCAGGACCAAATCTCTCCTTTGTAGACTATCTGCCAAGTGCAGAAGCTTCTGATTCAATGCACAATGTTATTTTACCAACTGGGGAACACCTCCTCCATTTAACAAGATTGATCTAAAGAAAAAGTAAATTTCAGAAATGTTTTTAAAGAGATAAGGCTTCAGACAGAGTTCCTTCTGGTCATTCTGCTCCCCTAAAAAAATCACTCTTTCCCTTGGCCTGTGGTAAGCATGACACTGTTGTCTGCCCAGTCTGTTTAGCCCTCAGAGTCTTCACCCTGCCCATAAGAAGAACTTACCAACCTGAGGCTTCAAATGCCTGATAGACCAGGGAATGAATGCTTACAGTATCAGGAGATTGTCCCCGAAATACCTTCTGCTACTTTCACTACCCTGAGAGCAGCTGCAATGCTCCAAAATCTCTTTTCAGAAGGCAATATTAGGCATGCCATCTACTAATATGTCACCAAACATCACAACTTATTTCTAAATGCCACAGTGGTTTGGGGAGAAGCAGAAGCCAAAGAATATGGAAGGGAGCACAGTAATGGGGTTAAGAGTATGGAAATGGGCTCACAACCCATCACCGCCACATCTTGACTGAGCAACTTACCACAGCCTCCTCCTCTGTAAAACAGGAACACTAATATCACCTACCTCACAGAGTTGTTATGGGCACTAAACTATATAATCCATATACAAAGTGACAGGCTCCTCTGCCCATGAGATTTTTCCAGGCAAAAATACTAGAGTCAGTAGCCATTCCCTTCTCCAAGGGATCTTCCTGACCCAGGGACTGAACTGGGTCTCCCGCATTGCAGACACATTCTTTACCATCTGAGCCACCAGGGAAACCCCATAAAGTGCTTAACCCACTGCTAAGCATGGTAAATGGTAAACAGGCAATAAATTGTTTATATAACATTTGTGAGTGCGTGATATGCCTGACCCCATTGATTATCTCAACCTGTGACATAGACATTGCATCCCTCTCCCAGTTTGTCACCAAGAACATTAAGACTTAGAGAGGAATAGGAATTTGCTTTGGATTCTGCAGCTAAGAATTGGCAAAGCCATGATTCAAACCTAGATCAGTCCAACACAGACAGTCTTAGCTAATTTAATCAAATTTCATGCAGAAGACCCAAGCCCTTGGCAATCTCTGACCCCAGTAATACACACCTCACCAAGGGATAGATTCAGTCCAACAGTGAGCCAAAGGGACAATTGCTCTGATTTCCAAATTGCAGAATGAAAACAATTATTAATATTTTATATAATGGCACCCATACAACTAAGTCACCATAGGGCACAAGTGCAAACCTCAACCCATTCAGCCAAGATGCCTCCAGGTTCCTAAAGGTACAAATGTAAAATTGTGTATTTTGTAAAGTCAAGATCCCAGGGGACAGGGCTTGTCAGAGGACAAGTTCACATCCCCTTCTTTGCACAGCTCCCAAAAATGGGACAAAGAGAGGTGAACATGTACTGACTGAGCATTTCCTGAGTGTCAGGCCTTGTGGCAGATGTGCTACAGATTTTATCACTTCATCCACCAAGTAACACTAAGACGTAAGGATTATCAGCTCCTTGTCACCAGTGAGTAAACTGAGAATCAGAGACATGAAGTGACTTTACCTAAGGTCACTCAGAAGAAAAGCCAGCATTAAAATATAGGTTTGACTAGTTATTTACCCCAAGGACTGTAGCCCACCAGGCTCCTCTGTCCAATATTCAGGCCAGAATACTGGAGTGGATAGCTATTCCCTTTTCCAGGGGAATCTTCCCGACCCAAGGATCGAACCCAGGTCTTACACATTGCAGGCAGATTCTTTACTATCTGAACCACGAGGGAAGTCCAAGAATATTAGAGTGGGTAGTCTATCCCTTCTCCAGTATGTCTTCCTGACCCAGGAATTGAACCAGGGTCTCCTGCATTGCAGGCAGATTTTTTACCAGCTGAGCTACCAAGGAAACCCTATCTTTTATATATATAGTATCAATAGTGTATACTTATTGTATAGTATAGGGAAATCAACAATGCACTGGGGTGACCTGAATGGGAAAGAAGTCCAAAAGGGAGGGGATTTATGTATATGTATGGGTGATTCATTTTACTATACAGTAGAAACTAACACAGGCTTCCCTTGTGGCTCAGATGGCAAAGAATTTGCCTGCAGTGCAGGAGACCTGGGTTCTATCCCGGGGTCAGGAAGATCCCCTGGAGAAGGGAATGGCAATCCTCTCCAGTATTCTTGTCTGGAGAATTCCATGGACAGAGGAGCCTGGCAGGCTGTAGTCCATGGGGTCGCAAAGAGTTGGACATGACTGAGTGACTAAGCACAGCACAGCACACAGAAACTAATACAACATTGTAAAGCAACTATACTTCAATAAAAATTAGTTGAAAATTAAATTTTTAAAAATCCAAAAAAAATACATGTGTCTAAACCAAGTATCATCTCAGGGACACCATTCACAGCCTGCAATGGGACTGCACCCCTGCAGACTTCCTGAATACTCCTTCTAGTGTACCCCACTGGGCTTTCCCAGAGCCAGCATTCTTTAAGAAAAATTACATTCACTAGTCAATGGCATTGGTGCCATCATGGAGACTTGGATGGATCTGAAGTCTCAGAAACACAGTTTCCTAGAAACGCTGCCTTTGCTTCATGTGTTCTGACTCAAGTTAACAATTCTGAATAAAGTAAAAGCTTTCTTTTAAATCCTTATTAAGCAATCCATTTCTCTCTGTAACTCCTGTGTTCTCCCTCTTTCTGAGCCTTGCCTAAGTATTAATCCTCTTTCTCTGTGATCTCTCTACCTTTCCAAAGTACAGCACTCTGAACATGAGGTTCAATTATTGAAAGGGGGTGTACTATGTAAAAATTTATACCTGAGGATTTACCATGCAAAGGACAGACAGATACCACCTAGTAGAACAATGCCTTTGCAAATGCTATAGGATTATAGCAAAATTGCATGCCAGGGGAAGATATCAGCACTTTTTGAATAAGTCTGCTTTATGGATTATTAAGTTACCTCTAAAAGTTTGCCCTGGGATAAAACCTGGCTTTCAAAATACTGTTTTTAAGTTATGCAGCATTTAAGGGCACCAATCAGTCCTTCCTAGCATTCATCACCACACTAAAATCCTTTCCTTTTTTAAATTAAAGTAACTTTACTTTTCATATAATGCTGAGGTGACCTCTTCTACATTGGGAGTTTGCAAGCACACCTGTAGGAAAAAAAAAATTAGTTATCAAACATATAGACTTTTCTAGGATGTAGAAAGCTGGAAGGAGCTTCACTCCCATGCTAACAACAAGAAAAAGGCAGGAAAAACTTCAAACCATGATGTTTTTCAAGGCATCTAAAAGTTGAGGTCACAAGGAAACAAGTAGCTTGAACTTTACAGAAAGGCACCTCCAAGGATCATCTGTGCAAAGTATGGAATGCAGAGACACCAGGCATGCAAGTAAGATGACCTAGATACTTTTTTAATTTTCTGGAGGCCAAGTGTGGGCACAGTTCAGTTCAGTCACTAAATCATGTCCAACTCTGCAACCCCATGGACTGCAGCACACCAGGCTTCCCTGTCCATCACCAACACCCAGAGGTTACTCAAACTCATGTCCATCAAGTCGGTGGTGCCATCCAACCATCTAATCCTCTGTCATTCCCTTCTCCTCCACCTTCAGTCTTTCCCAGCATCAGGGTCTTTTCCAATGTACTGGCTCTTCCCATCAGGTAGCCAAAGTATTGGAGGTTCAGCTTCAGCATCAGTCCTTCCAGTGAATATTCAGGACTGATCTCCTTTAGGATGGACTGGTTGGATCTCCTTGAAGTCCAAGGGACTCTCAAGAGTCTTCTCCAACACCACAGTTCAAAAGCATCAATTCTTCAGCACTCAGCTTTATGGTCCAACCCTCACATTCATACACGACTACTGGAAAAACCATAGCTTTGACTAAATGGACCTTTGTCGGCAAAGTAATGTCTCTGCTTTTCAATTTGTTATCTAGGTTGGTCATAGCTTTTCTTCCAAGGAACAAGTGTCTTTTCATTTCATAGCTGCACTCACTATCTGCAGTGATTTTGGAGCCCAAGAAAATAAAGTATCTCACTGTTTTCATTGTTTTCCTATCTATCTGTTATGAAGTGATGGGACCAGATGCCATGATCTTCATTTTCTGAATGTTGAGTTTTAAGTCAGCTTTTTCACTCTCCTCTTTAATTTTTATCAAGAGGCTCTTCAGTTCCTCTTCCACTTTCTGCTGTAAGGGTGGTATCATCTGCATATCTGAGATTATTGGTATTTCCTCCTGCAATCTTAATTCTACCTTGTGCTTCATCCAGCCTGGCACTTCACATGATGTACTCTGCATAGAAGCTAAATAAGTAGGCTGACAATATACAGCCTTGATGTACTCCTTTCCCAATTTGGAACCAGTCGGTTGTTCCACGTTTGGTTCTAACTGTTGTTTCTTGACCTGCATACAGATTTCTCAGGAGGCAGGTCAGGTGGTCTGATATTCCCATCTCTTTCAGAATTTTCCACAGTTTGTTGTGGTCCACACAGTCAAAGGCTTTGGCATAGTCAACGAAGCAGAAGTAGATGTTTTTCTGGAACTCACTTGCTTTTTCAATGATCCACTGGATGTTGGCAATTTGATCTCTGGTTCCTCTGCCTTTTCTAAAACCAGCTTGAACATCTGGAAGTTCTCAGTTCATGTACTATTGAAGTCTCACTTGAAGAATTTTGAGCATTACTTTGCTAGTGTGTGAGATGAGTGCAATTGTGCAGTAGTTTGAACATTCTTTGGCTTTGCCTTTCTTTGGGATTAGAATGAAAATTGACCTTTTCCAGTCCTGTGGGGCTACCATATGATTATTGAGTCCCTGAGAGTCACAGGAATGAGGGAAGCTTGTGCGCATCCACAAGCTCTTCTCCATTGACCATTAGAGAGTGCTTGAGAGAAAGACCAAATAAAGGGTGAGACACTGAAAAGGTCTTCTTTGATGGTACAGCTCTATTGTGCTGCTAGAGTAAATGCAAACGCCTTCACTGAGATCCTTCTGCCCAACAGAGTGCAAACCTCACGATGAGGACTTCTCCGGTGATCTACTGGTTATGAATCTGCCTTCCAGTGTGGGTTTGATCCCTGGTTTGGGAAGATCCCCTGGAGAAGGAAATGGCAACCCACTCTAGTAGTCTTGCCTAGAGAATCCCATGGACAGAGAAGCCTGGTGGTCGCAGAGAGTCAAACACGACTGAGCGACTTCACTTACTTACTTAGGGGAACTAAGATCCTACCAGTCTCCGGGCAACTAAGCCCACGCTGCTACTACTGAACTGGAGTGCCACAACTACAGAAAAGCCCATGTGCCACAACGAAATATCCTGGGTGCTGCCACTAAGACCCAAGGCAGCCAAACAAATATTTAAGAAGAAAGTCCTCAAGATGATGGAAAGTGAAAGTGAAGTCGCTCAGTCGTGTCTGACTCTTCCCCAGGGACTGTAGCCCACCGGGCTCCTCCATCTATGGAATTTTCTAGGCAAGAGTACTGAAGTGGGTTGCCATTTCCTTCTCCGCAAGATGATGGAAGCAGAGCAGCAAATCCAAGGCCACAGGTAGAGACCCGCTGCAGCAGGAGAAAAGGCAAAAGTATCTTCTGCCCCTGAGGCAGGGGCATGAAACAACTCCTATAACACTAGAAAGATCTGTTTGCCATTGTCACAAGGATCCTAAATGTATACACAAATAACCAAAGAGTTTCTAAGTATCTGAAGGGAAAACTGATAAGTCTGAAAGGAGAAATGGATAAATGCAAAAATACGTGGTGCTTCACATTGTTGTTCAGTCACTAAGTCGTGTCCCACTCTTTGAGACCCTATGGACTGCAGCACGTCAGGCTGTCTGTCCTCCACTGTCTCCCAGAGTTTGCTCAAATTCATGTCTCAGAGCTACATGATAGGAAAAGCAGGAAGAAATCAAGTATGGATGTAGTAGTCCTGGACAAGACTATCAACAACCTGACCTAATTTGACATTCATAAAACATTCTACCCAACAACAGAGTATGCATTTTTAAGTACACATGGAACATTCCCCAGGATAGACCACAGTTCTTCTGCAAACAGGTCTACATAGGTTCTTCTGGGAAATAGGAAAGAAGGAAAGACTTTTCAACTCATGCATTGGGCAACCATCATACTATACCAAATCAGACGAATAAATTAGAAAAAAAAAGAAGAAGAAAACTCTAAAAACTTCACTGTCCAATAGGACTTTCTGCTTTGGTAGCAATATCTGCACTATCCAATAAGATAGCCCCCAGCCACATGGGGCTATTGAACACTTGAACTATAACTAGTGTAACTTAGGAAATAAATGTTTAACTTTAAGTAAGAATTTAATCTATTTATATTTAAATTTATATACCCAGTGTCTAGGCATTACTGCACTGTATAATGTAGCTCTGGACCAATGTCCACAGTGAACACAGATGCAAATATCCTCAAAAAATAGCAAACGAGATCTAGCAATGATAGAATGATTTAAAAAAAAAAAAATCAGGAATGAATGGCTAAATGAGGTATCCCAGGAATATGATCTTGGGAATGCAAAGTTAATTCAACCTTCAAAAATCAATCTGTGGGACTTCCCTGGTGGATACAAGTCCACCTGCCAATGCAGGGGACACGAGTTCAATCCCTGGTCCAGGCAGCACCACATGCTGCAGAGCAACTAAGCCTGGGCACAACTACTGAGCCCCTGTGCCCTAGAGAAATGGTCAAAGATTTCAACAGCACCTTCCCCCAGAGAAGTTACATAGGCAGCAAATAAGCTTATAAAGATACTCAACTTCATTTTCATTACATATATTCAAATTAAAGACACAATGAAATCACAAAATGAACCCACTAGAATGGCATTTAAAAAAAAAAAAAAAACCTAACATGTTTACTTTTGTTAGAAATGCTAAATGGTACAGAGGTAGGAAAACAACTTTGCAATTTCTTGTAAAGTTAAGTATATACCTACAAAACCCAAAGGTCCCACTCCTAGATATTATCCAAGAGAAATAAAAGGTTATGTTCACACAAAACCTATACATAAGATTTTATGGTGGCTTTACTTATGATTGCTGAAAATTGAAAGCAACCAAATTAAAGAAGGAGACTCAAAAGGCTATATCCATTTTAATGCTACACTGGAAAGGGCAAAACTATAGACACAGAAAATAGACCCGAGTTTGCTAAGGATTGGGTGTGTGGCAGGTGGGGGCATGGTAAGTGAAGATTTGATTATAAACGAGCATGAAGGAAGTTTGGGGGTGGGGAAATCTGTATCTTGTTTGAGTGTTGTTTACGTGTCAAATGTGTTCATCAGTACAGATAGAACTGCAGACCAAAAATTAAGCTGCAATAAACCTGCCAACAGTAACAGCAATAGACAAAAACACTCAGTGCTCAAATGCCTAGGTTATAACCCAGATCCATAGCATCAGAATCTCTAAGATGGTACTTGGACATCAATATTTTTAAACTTCCCAGGTACAGCCAAGGTTGACAACCACTGACCTAAAAAGGACTGAGATTTAAGATACTGAACAGGTTAAATGGCTATTCTGTGCTTATTTGCTTATAAACATCTCTTCAGTAAATGTCCCCAGGTGTGGAAGAGAAAAAAATTAACCAGTCATGTAGATAGCACCTAAATATATGGTGGTTCTGTTTTTCCTTTCCCATGGAAAATTTCTGCAACTGAGACCATGCATAGCCTTAACTGATAAAGTGAACTGCCCCCGAAAAGAATAAAATGTACCATCTGGGAAGGCAGCACTGCCATTCTCTCAAACATCCCATCTTTCCATATAGTAAACAAAGAGCATCGCCCTTTGGAATGACATAAACCTTTGAATTGAAACCTCCAATTAGGGCTCCCTTTGTGGTACACTGGGTAAGAGTCCACCTGCCAATGCAGGGGAGACAGGTTCGATCCCTGGTTCGGGAAGATTTCACCTGCCACCAAGCAAATAAACTCGTGTACCACACAGGTTTACTGAACACACATGCTACAAATACTAAAGCCTGTGTACCAAGAGTTTGTGCTTCACAAAAGAAGCCACTGCAATGAGAAGCCCCTGCACCTCAACTAGAGAATACCCCCTATTCACCACAACTAGAGAAAGCCCGGGTGCAGCAATGAATACCTACCAGGGCCAAAAATAAATACATCTTTAAAATAAAAGCCAAATGGAACTTTGATCCCTTCTCTCCCCCAAATGACTTCTGTGACATTTTTTTATCTTGCATTAAAGACCTTAGCTATAGTACATTTGTCTTTGTAGCTCAGTCACTAAAGAATCTGCCTGCAATGCAGGAGACCCAGGTTCAGTCCCTGGGTTGGGAAGATCCCCTGGAGAAGGAAATGGCAACCCACTCCAGTATCCTTGCCTGGACAATCTCAAGGACACAGGAGCCTCATGGGCTGCAGTCCATGGGGTTTCAAAGAGTCGGGCACGACTGAGCGACTAACACTTACTTACTTACTTACTTACTTACTTACTTACGGCACATTTGTCTTTATCTCTTACGCAAAAAGGAATTCAGTATGATTTACCTGTTTGTTGGCTTGGTGATTTTCAGAGGCCCCCAAAACTCAGACTAGAATATAACAGGACAAGGGCTGTGGTTCTTAGATTGAGGTCTCCAGACACAGGGTTCATATACAAGGGATTCATTAAAGAGATGTTCCCAGAGCCAGGGCGGGGTGGGGGGGCGGGAGGGGGATGAAAAAGAGAGGAAGGGCAGGGAGAGGCAGGAGAGAGACTTCAGTAAGTGCAGAAACCCAGGCAGAGGCCCACTGAGGGGGCTTAGGCCTAGTGTCACTGGGCCTCCAGTCTTTGGTTTAAGGCTGCCTTCTGGACACATAGATAGCCCTGTACCTCCATTTTCAGGCTCCCTAAGCCAAGAGCATGAGTCCCTCCAAGGGATCAGCAGGTGTGAGCTGCAGGAAATGAAAGCTGAAGGTCATGCAAAAAATGGGATCCAAGTGGACCTGGGCAGAGCACCAACCTCATTTCTCACCCCCATTTACTGAGCACCCACTTTGAACCCAGGGTCCTGCTAGACGCTCTACATCCCCCAAAGAGCTGTATTATTACTCCCATGTTCTTGCTTAACACTGACAACTACTCTATAAGGTAACTATTGTTAATTCCATTTAAAAATATTAGAAAGCTAAGGCTCAGATCTTTCTCAAGATCACACAGCTGCTAGCTGGAGGGCTGAGATTCGAACCAGGGTCTGCTGGCCTCTTCCAGGTTTGCTGCTGCTGTTCTCCCTTTATGCACCTGTCTGCCTCTTCTCTGGCACATTCCCTGCATTAGGCACTGAGGACCTTCCTGCCGCCAATGCCGATAGCCATAATTCCGTAAATAATAGCCCCTATTTTGACTGGGCACTGTCCGTACTCTGGACGCCTATCAAAACTTACCATCCTGGGGACTTCCTTGGTGGTCCAGTGGCTAAGACTCCACACTCCTAATGCAGGAGGCCCAGGTTCAAATCCCTGGCCAGGGAACTAGATCTCATGCAGCCAAATGCAGACCCATGCAGCCAAATTATATTTTTTTAAAAAGAAAAACTCCTACCATCCTGGATCCCAGAACAGGTTCTGTCAATGCCTTGATCCCTGCTGGTTGCCCAGTTGAAAAAGATTTCATTGAGAGAATTCCAGCCAGGAATGCATAAAGGGGATGGGAAGGTAGAACTTTGTCTTAGCCCAAATGAATGGATTTCCTCTAGTCTCAAGAATACAAATTGGAACCTCAGTAGGAATCAGCATATAAGAGGACCCTGATTTGACCACAAACAACAGACAAGGAGGGCTTCCCTGGAGGCTCAGCAGTAAAGAATCTGCCTACCAATACAGGAGACCTGGGTACAGTCCCTGGGCAGGAAGATCCCCTGGAGAAGGAAATGGCAACTCACTCCAGTATTCTTGTCTGGGAAATCCCATGGACAGAGGGGCTGGCAGGCCATGGTCCATAGCATCGCAGAGTCAAACACAACTGAGCAACTAAAAGCAACAGACGAGGGAGTGAACGTGCTCTCTGAAAGATCTTTTACAGACCATCCAAGGGGTCTCCCTCTGAGTGTGACATCCCCTTGATCCACTCCTCAGAGTTTCCTCTCACTCTCTCAGGCCCCCCGGACACAGCCAGAAGGAAGTTCTCTAATTCTCCATCTAAGTCCCTCACCTCCTCCCTGAATGATAAACCCTAAACAGTAAACGGAGCAGATCAAGTGAGCAAGCAGTTTTCACCATGCCTCACTTGCAAGCAGCAGAGAATCTTCCACTAGATTAGAAACTTCAGGAGTTTTCTATGAAAGCTGCCATGTACATGGAGGGCATGGAGAGATGAAAGAAGGAGGCGGCAGGTTTACTAACAAGCCAGGGAACCTAGGAAGTGTGTCTCAGGTCCTGCAAGACAAGTAGATCTCAGCATCCAGCCACCAGAATCTCAACAGTTGATAGAGGACTTTACAGGGCTTAGTCTTATATCCCGTATATCCCGTCCAGATGGTCAGAACAACACGCTACTCTCTCGAAGCCATATCTTTGAACCAACTCCCGGTGTGAGAAGAGTGGGCAGAATGTACATTTCAAGGACGGGAAGGGGTGAGCAGCTTCCAATTACCCTCCTGCTAGAGAATCGACCAGCAGTCACGTCTTCTCCATGACCTTCTGCAACAAGAGCATCAGGAACTGAAAAAGCTAATAATTACTTAAGATGAGGTCATGAGGGTAGGTCCTTATCCAATGCAGCTGGTGATCTTGTGCATATAAGGAGACCTCTGTATATAAGTAGACCTTGTGTATATAAGGTGACCTGTGCTGGGGAAGAGCCTCTAAGAGCCTGTCTGCAGAGTGGCTACAGAATAGCCATTGTAAGAACAAAATGGCGTCTTGTGAGATTGTGCTCATTGGTGTCCAACTCTTTGTGACCCTTTAGACTATAGTCCACCAGGCTTCTGTCCCTGGGATTTTCCAAGCAAGAATACTGGAGTGGGTTGCCGTTTCCTACTCAGGGGGATCTTCTCGACCCAGGGATCGAATCCATGTCATTTGGGTCTCCTGCATTGGCAGGCAGATTCTTAACCTCTGTGCCCCTGGGAAGCCCCTGTTGTGAGATTACAAACACTAATAAAAACAGTCTGAGAATAGTAAGCAGATAAAAATGACTAGCAGCCATTGAACATTTCCTGTGTGCCATGGGCTTCTTTTTCCTTGTATTATAGATCCTCTTTTATTTGTATATCATCTTCACCTTCTCACATCCTTAGAAAATGGCTATCTTGTAATCCACACTTTATACAAGTGGGAAGCAAGTCTCAGAAATGTTGAGGAACTTGCCCAAAGACACACAGCATACAGAAATTTTAGTCAGAAATTGTATCTGGTTCTGTCAGGCTCTAAAGACACTCTTAACTTTTAATCTAAAGTTAAGATCAGAATGAATAGCACAGCGTTTAAGTACCTAGCCTCTGAAATCAAACTGTCTTTCAACCTCTGCTACGCCATTTACTGGCTGCGTAACTGCATTTGTTTGCCAGGGCAGCTACAGAAAACTACACAAATAAGGCTGATTAAACAGAAATTGGGATTCCCAGGTGGCACTAGTAGTAAAGAACCCACCTGCCAATGCAAGAGATGCAAGAGATGAGAGTTCAATCCCTGGGTCAGGAAGATCCCCTGGCATAGGAAATGGCAACCCACTCCAGGATTCTCGCCTGGAAAATTCCAAGGACAGAGGAGCCTGGTGGGCTACAGTCCACAAAGAGTAGGGCACAACTGAGTTACTGAGAAATTACCATGTCACAGTTCTGAAGTTTTAAAATCAACATGATGGACAAATTGGTCCCTTCACTTCCCTAGCAGCTCAGACGGTAAAGTGTCTGTCTACAACGTGAAAGACCTGGGTTCAGTCCCTGGGTTGGGAAGATTCCCTGGAGAAGGAAATGGCAACCCACTCCAGTACTTCTTGCCTTGCAAATCCCATGGACGGAGGAGCTTGGTGCAGGCTTCTATCCATGGGCTCGCAAAGAGCTGGGCACAACTGAGCGACTTCACTTCACTTCACTTCAGGGGCTGTAGCAGGGAAATCTGTTCCACGTGTTCTACAGTTTCTAGTGATATTCTGGCAATCTTTGGCATTCCCTGGCTAACTGAAACATCACCTTGATCTCTGCCTTCATCTTCATATGGAGATTTCCCTACATGTATCTCGAGGTCTAAATTTCTTCCTCTTATAAGGATACCAGTCATACTGAATCAGAATCCACTCTAATAACCTCATAATAATTGTATCTGCAAAATCCCTATTTCCGAATAGCATCACATTCTGTGGTCCTGGATACTGAGACTTCAACATATGAATTGGGTGGAGGCACAATTCAACCCATAACAGCGACTATTGACAATGACTTTTTCTCCCTGCTCTTGCTCCTATGTCAAAGTTACTATTACAGGGTTTGGAGGATAAAAGAGCTAACACATACAAAATATCTAGAATAGGGGCCAGGAAATAATCACCCAAGGGCCAAAGACAGCCTGCCACCTGTTCTTGCATTGCCAGCAAGCTAAGAATATGTTCTGTATTTTTAAAGACTTGGGGGAAATGAGAAGATTTCATGACACACGAAAAATGAAATTTGAATTTCAGTGTCCAGAAATAAAGTTTTATTGGCACTCAGCCACACCCATTCATTTACATACTGTCCTTGGTTATTTTTATCCTACCAGAACCCAGTTAAGTAGTTGCAGTTCCTACAGAGACCATATGGGCACAAAGCCTAAAATATCTACTGCCTGGCCCTTTATAAAAACATTTGCCAACTACCAATCTAGAAGATTACCTAGGATGTGGTAAGAACTATATTAATATTACTTATTACTATGTTTTTCCCTTCTCTTTTGCCTTGGTAAGTCATCTGCCTCTGCCATCTTTTTGGCAGCAATGAGAATTCTCAGCCCACGTGATGAAAGGGAGCTCCTGATCCACAGCGCACCCCTGACCCCCACCCCGAGGGCTCAGTCCTCATGGAATCTTCTCCTGCACTGGCTGATTTCAACCACCAGGGCTCATCAGCTGCTCCCCTGGCTGAATCAATCAAGTCCAGGCCAATAAGCTCACTTCTCTCCCTCCTGTCTCAGCAATTTTCTTTTCCCCCACTGCACAAGTTCCCAACAGCTTCATTGGGTCCAAAGGTGAGCACTTCCAAACCTTAAATTATTTACATCTGAGCAACACAGGGCTTTCTCTCCCTCTCAATCATGTCAGCCGTTGGCACCTCCTCCTTCCTCGCTGCCTTCCTTCTTCTGACACATTGTGCGAAATATGCATCGTTAAAAAGAAGTGTGAGCACTTTTCCCCACCATTTCTTCAGTGGCCAAAAAAGAAGTAAAATAAAGCTTCATTTTAGTTCCATCGCTCATCTAGGTTACCTGGGAGGAAGAGGGCCGAGGAAGACACAGGTAGACCAGCCAGAGATCTGAGGGGGCGGGGCGGGGGGCGGGTGGTGAGCGCGGGGCGGGGAGAAGGAATGTATTTCCTGCTGAGTCAGCACAACTGGAGCGCTTGGAGAAAAATGTGCAGCTCAGACCGGGAGGAAAAAAAAAATTTTTTTCTTGCCAGATCTGAAAAGTGGAGAGTTTAATTGCCCTGGAGACCACAATTGTTTTGGCTTAACACGTTCGCGGCTTTGTATTAGATGGCATTTTTGTTCTCTCAATTGCTTTTTCTTTTCAGAATTGTAGGATTTGGGAATAAAACCGAGTTAGAGGCAGATTAAAGTCTTTAACTCTTAATTAAAGGTTTTTATTCAGCCATTCACATCCAGCCTCGGGATTTTTCATTTCAGTTGCCGTTGAGGAGAAATGAGAAATTCTAAAAATAAGTCAGTGGCATGCACAGTCCCTCTGGGGTCAGACCAATTGTCCCCAAGGAGGACACAGCTGCTGTTGGTGTGACTGTTCTGCTCGTCAGGCTACAGTCATCTTGGGATGGGGACATGGCCCTGCTGGAAATCTGAGGGGAGAAAACTCTCCCCAAAGAGGACCCTGGAATAGTTCACAAGTGACAGCATGTCCTAGAAAATTCTCTCTGCAACTCCCACTTTCTGTTAATCTCAACAATCTTGCAATTTCCCCATCTCACTCAACATCAACTCCAGCTTCAATTGCTGAGACCAATACCTTTGCATTGTCTCTGACACCTCTCCTTCTCTCAAACCACACATCCAATCTGTTGACAAATCCTACCAGTTCTATCCAGGACCAAGTCCATAATTTATGGGGCTTGGGACTGTTAGGACCTAACTGGAGCCAGGACAGGCTCTAAGGGGCAGGCTAGGTCTGAGGTTTAGTCTCTAGGAAAGCTGAGGCACTGGGAACTCCCGCAGCAGTGTAGCTTGACCAATGAGAAAAAAATCCCTGTAGCCCGCCCCCCCCACCCCCACCCGCCAGACCTGAGCCAATCGGGATGAGGATGGAAATCCCCTGAGAAAGCCTGCACACACGCGGAAATCTAGCCAATTAGTAGATGCCAAGAAACCCTTGCAACCAATCCGCCCTTACCAACTCCCTGTCTTTGTCCTAAACCTATAAATACTACTATAATCCAGGGCTCAGGGCTCTCATCAAGACTCCATTGTGCTGGATGAGATGGGAGCCCTAGCTCGAACTAGAAATAAAACCTCTTTATGCTTTTGCATTGCTGTGGACGTCTTATTCTCTCAGTTTTGGGGACTCGGACTTTGGGCATAACAGGGATCAAATGAAAATGGAGGGCCCCATCCAAAGATTATTAAGAATTCCAAGATGATGAGCAGAGCATGAAACCAAGCAGGGAGACTTCTGAGTAAGGATCCTGTGTGACACCACAGATCAGACAGCCATGATGCTGACCCTGGCTCTAACTGCAAACACATCTCAAATCTGACTACTCATATACTAGAAGGGACTTCCCTGGTGGTACAGTGGCTAAGATTCTGTGTTCTATGCAGCAGGCCTGGGTTTGATCCCTTGTCAGGGAACTAAATCACAAGTGCAGCAACCAAGAATTCATATGCTACAACTAAAGATCTCGCATGCCACAACAAAGATCAAAGATCCTACATGCCACAACTAAGACCTGGTACAGCCAAATAAATAAAAAGTCAAGTAAATATTCTTTTAAAAATCATTCCGTGTAAGGCATCATATTAACAGACCAAAGAAGAAAATCCATGTGATCATTTCAAAGTGAGATAATAAATGTATTAAAGCTTCTGCGTGCCACTTGCTAAGTCGTGTCCAACTCTGCAATCCCATGGACTGTAGCCCACCAGGTTCCTCTTTCCATGGAATTTCCTAGGCAAGAATACTGGAGTGGGTTGCCATTTCCTCCTCCAGGGGATCTTTCTGACCCAGGGATCGAACCCATGTCTCCTGCATCTCCTGCACTGGCAGGCAGATTCTTTACCACTGAGCCACCTGGGAAACCCAATAAACGTATGCTGTTCTAAAAAAATCTGACCATCCCCACTGCTGATCACCTGGCCTGAGTTCTCCATTTAGCCCATCAGGCAATTCAGAGGACAGCAGCCAGAATACGTCGGAATATGTCCATTCTCTGCTCAAAACCCACCACTAGCTCTTCACTCGGCCCAGAGTAAAAGCCAAAGTCTTTACAATAGCTGACGAGTCTGTTCACATCCCCAGGGCTACCCAGGCTCCTCTTGTTCATTTTGCTCCAACCACACAGCATTTCCGACTGTCCTCAAACAAGTCAGAACTGTTCCTTCCTTGTGACATTGACCTAGCCCTCCCCACTGCCTGGCATCTTTGGCCGCAGCTGCACACTCTCTACACTCTTCCTTCCATCTTCCAGGTCTTATTCATTCAAGGGATATTTATTGAGTATTAATGATGTGCCAGACACTGTTCTAAGCACAGGTAGTTGGACTTAACATTTCTCTGCTCTTTACTGAAGTAAAGCAACTTTTCATAAACTAACTGGCTATTTTATAAATATTTTGCTGAGTATTTGGGTTTTTTTTTCTTTTCAACAGGTCAATTCATTCTCTTAAACAATTTTATTGAAATATATTTTTAAATTGTATATATTTAAAATGTACTTGATTTTTTTTTTCAATTTGATGTTTTGACATATACAATTGACCCTTGAACAACAGGGGTTTGAATGCACAGGTCCACTTCTACTTGAGTTTTTTCCAATAAAAATATTGGAAAATTTTTGGAGATTTGTGACAGTTTTTTTTTTAACTTGCAGACAAAATGTGTGGCCTAGAAATATTGAAAAATTCTAAGAAAAAGTTGGGTATGTTATGAATGCATGCTAGTCTATTTGTCACTACTGCAAAATATATACAAAGCTAGTATAAAAGTCAAAATGTATTAAAACTTATGCACACAAACACATACCATACATGGCACTGTCAATTACACTAGGCTTAAGCAGCTTAGCTTATCTGGCATGTCAGGTCCATGAATCAAAGTAAACTGGAAGTGGTAAAACAAGAGATGGCAAGAGTGAATGTTGACATTCTAGGAATCAGCAAACTAAAATGGACTGGAATGGGAGAATTTAACTCAGATGACCATTATATCTACTACTGCGGGCAGGAATCCCTCAGAAGAAATGGAGTAGCCATCATGGTCAACAAAAGAGTCCAAAATGCAGTACTTGGATGCAATCTCAAAAATGACAGAATGATCTCTGTTCGCCTCCAAGGCAAACCATTCAATATCACAGTTATCCAAGTCTATGCCCCAACCAGTAATGCTGAAGAAGCTGAAGTTGAACGGTTTTATGAAGACTTACAAAACCTTTTAGAACCAACACCCCAAAAGATGTCCTTTTCATTATAGGGGACTGGAATGCTAAAGTAGGAAGTCAAGAAACACCTGGAGTAACAGGCAAATTTGGCCTTGGAATGCGGAATGAAGCAGGGCAAAGACTAATAGAGTTTTGCCAAGAAAATGCACTGGTCATAGCAAATACCCTCTTCCAACAACACAAGAGAAGACTCTACACATGGACATCACCAGATGGTCAACACCGAAATCAGATTGATTATATTCTTTGGAGCCAAAGATGGAGAAGCTCTATACAGTCAACAAAAACAAGACCAGGAGCTGACTGTGGCTCAGATCATGAACTCCTTATTACCAAGTTCAGACTCAAATTGAAGAAAGTAGGGAAAACCGCTAGACCATTCAGGTATGACCTATATCAAAACCCTTCTGATTATACAGTGGAAGTGAGAAATAGATTTAAGGGCCTAGATCTGATAGACAGAGTGCCTGATGAATTATGGAATGAGGTTCATGACATTGTACAGGAGACAGGGATCAAAACCATCCCCATAGAAAAGAAATGCAAAAAAACAAACTGGCTGTCTGAGGAGGCCTTACAAATAGCTGTGAACAGAAGAGAGGCAAAAATCAAAGGAGAAAAGGAAAGATACAGGCATCTGAATGCAGAGTTCCAAAGAATAGCAAGGAGAGTTAAGAAAGCCTTCTTCAGCTATCAGTGCAAAAAAATAGAGGAAAACAACAGAATGGGAAAGACTAGAGATCTCTTCAAGAAAATTAGGGATACCAAGGGAACATTTCCTGCAAAGATGGCTTGATAAAGGACAGAGATGGTCTGGACCTAACAGAAGCAGAAGATATTAAGAAGAGGTGGCAAGAATACACAGAAGAACTGTACAAAAAATATCTTCATGACCCAATAATCACAATGATGTGATCGCTAATCTAGAGCCAGACATCTTGGAATGAGAATTCAAGTGGGCCTTAGAAAGCATCACTATGAACAAAGCTAGTGGAACTGATGGAATTCCAGATGAGCTATTTCAAATCCTGAAAGATGATGCTGTGAAAGTGCTGCGCTCACTATGCCAGCAAATTGGGAAAACTCAGCAGTGGCCACAGGACTGGAAAAGGTCAGTTTTCATTCCAATCCCAAAGAAAGGCAATGCCAAAGAATGCTCAAACTACCACACAATTGCACTCATCTCACATGCTAGTAAAGTAATGCTCAAAATTCTCCAAGCCAGGCTTCAGCAATATGTGAACCGTGAACTCCCTGACGTTCAAGCTAGTTTTAGAAAAGGCAGAGGAACCAGAGATCAAATTACCAACATCTGCTGGATCATCAAAAAAGCAAGAGAGTTCCAGAAAAACATCTATTTCTGCTTTCTTAACTATGCCAAAGCCTTTGACTGTGTGGATCTCAATAAACTGTGGAAAATTCTGAAAGAGATGGGAATACCAGACCACCTGACCTGCCTCTTGAGAAATCTGTATGCAGGTCAGGAAGTAACAGTTAGAACTGGACATGGAACAACAGTCTGGTTCCAAATAGGAAAGGAGTACGTCAAGGCTGTATATTGTCACCGTGTTTATTTAACTTATATGCAGAGTATATCATGAGAAATGCTGGACTGGAAGAAACACAAGCTGGAATCAAGATTGCCAGGAGAAATATCAATAACCTCAGCTATGCAGATGACACTACCCTTATGACAGAAAGTGAAGAGGAACTAAAAAGCCTCTTGATGAAAGTGAAAGAGGAAAGCGAAAAAGTTGGCTTAAAGCTCACCATTCAGAAAATGAAGATCATGGCATCCGGTCCCATCACTTCATGGGAAATAGATGGGGAAACGTGGAAACAGTGTCAGACTTTATTTTGGGGTGCTCCAAAATCACTGCAGATGGTGACTGCAGCCATGAAATTAAAAGACATTTACTTTTGGAAGAAAAGTTAGGACCAACCTAGATAGTATATTCAAAAGCAGAGACATTACTTTGCCGACTAAGGTCCGTCTAGTCAAGGCTATGGTTTTTCCTGTGGTCATGTATGGATGTGAGAGCTGGACTGTGAAGAAGTGCCAAAGAATTGATGCTTTTGAACTGTGTTGTTAGAGAAGACTCTTGAGAGTCCCTTGGACTGCAGGGAGTTCCAACCAGTCTATTCTGAAGGAGATCAGCCCTGGGTGTTCTTTGGAAGGAATGATGCTAAAGCTGAAATTCCAGTACTTTGGCCACCTCATGCGAAGAGTTGACTCATTGGAAAAGACTCTGATGCTGGGAGGGATTGGGGGCAGTAGGAGAAGGGGACGACAGAGGATGAGATGGCTGGATGGCATCACAGACTTGATGGACCTGAGTTTGAGTGAACTCCGGGAGTTGGTGATGGACAGGGAGGCCTGGCATGCTGCGATTCATGGGGTCGCAGAGTCGGACACGACTGAGCGACTGAACTGAACTGAACTAGCTGGGTGGTTCTGCCTCAGGGTTTCTTACTAGATTGCAGTAAAGCTGTCATCTAAGGCTACAATCATCACAAGACCCGATTTGGGTGGAAAATCCACTTCTAAGCTCACTCACATGTTCGTTGTCAGGCCTCAGTGTTTCACTGATTTTTGGCCAGAGGCATTGCAGTCTTGTTTCAGTGAAAAGGAGAAAAGAGGAATGAGTTTTTCTCTTCCCCTTTCCTGAGAATGAAGAAGATAAAGAACAGTGAGTGGGCCTGAACATTCCTAGTTTTTCACTTTAAGTGCTCCTACTCTACGTGTCTGTAAGTTTGCTCTTCTGCCCCCTAACTCTGCAGGAGCTATAATTCACATGTTTTTCTTTGACTCGATGCTAAATACATCCCCATCTGATGTTTATCCCCACAACACTCTTCCCCTTGTAGTTACACATTAGAAAGAAGGCTGCAGAGCCACGGAACTGCCAGACTCAATCACTGGGTTACTGGTGCCATTTTATGACTGTCTTTGAAACAACCCAAGAAGAAGAAATCAAGATCCTACCACCTTTGTTCCCCACCACCAACTTCTGACTGCAAGCCCATGTTTATATAAGCCCATAGACTCCTCAAGGGTGGGAGGCGAGCACAGTTCTTGAGGCGTGAGCCTACTGTCTTCCCCTCTCCTCCAGCTGAGAATTAGAGCGCCTTTCTATTTCCTCTGAACTCTGTCTTCATATTTTTTATTTGGCTTCGGTGGACAGAGAAGGCCAGTCTTTTGGCTGGCAACAGTCTCACCATGTGGGCTGCTCCAGAAGACTGCTCACAGCATGGAAACTTGCTTTCTTGCCAGTGGATGATCCAAGAGCAAGTGAAAGAGCATCAAGATGGAAGCCATAACCTTTCACAATCTAATATCAGAAATGCCATCCTTCACTTTCGCTATACAGGGGCTTCCCACGTGGCTCAGTGGTAAAGAATCTGCCTGCCAATACAGGAGCTGCAGGAGTCATGGGTTCGATCCCTGGGTCAGGAAGAGCCCCTGGAAGAGGAAATGGCAGCCCACTCTAGTATTCTTGCCTGGAGAATCCATGGACAGAGGAGCCTGGCAGGCTATGGTCCATGGGTCACAAAGAGTTGGACATGACTGAACCGACTTAGCACACATGCATGCACACAAAGGGTAGGTCTGTGTCCCAGTCGTATGGAAACCTAGAGAACAGGCGCCTACCATTTTCAGTTTCTGTACAAGGAGCCAGGTTATGCCCCATTATTTGGAAGATTCCCCCAGATATTAAGACCTCAGATACTGAGCACCCAAAAAGTATGGCAAATACTAACTACACCAACAGACCTTGGTCAGAAAACCCAAGGAGGCTCTTGGTCTCCTTAGTGGTATGAATCACTTCAGCAATTTGGTGAAGCATATAGACCTTCTCTGTGTAAAACAAGTGGATAAAACAGAATACACTGGATTCCAAAAGAAACAAATTATATTGAAATATAGTGTTCCCCCCCCTCCACAGTAACATTTTTTTATTTTTTTAATAGTTTATTCTACGTTACAATACTGTATTGGTTTTGCCATACATTGACATGAATCAGCCACAGGTGTACACGAACTCCCAATGCCGAAGCCCCCTCCCACCTCCCACCCCATATCATCTCTCTGGATCATCCCGTGCACCAGCCCCAAGCATCCTGTATCCTCTATTGAACATAGACTGGCGTTATAGAAATATTAAAACAAACTTGTGATATAGCAATATATATGCAATAAGCATTGCTCTTTATTAGCATATTAAGGAAAAAAAGCCTAACAGTAGGCTTAACAACTATTGTAATTTCAAAGAAGCAATGAGCCTAAAGGATATTTGAAGATTCTGCAACAATTATAATGAGATATGAAAATAGCTATGGCTCCCAATGGCAACCAAGTCACAGGAAGTGTTAATTCCGCTGTGTTTTGTGGTTTGTGGCCTACAATCATAACCAAAGAAATATTAAAAATTAGTGAGAGATCAGCAAAAAACTTTTTTTCCATTCCAAACTGACTAATCATTTATATTCTATCCACAGACCTGTAGGGAATAGGGTTGCCATCTCTGGCTAAGAACTCCTGGATAAATATTCCAACCTGCCAAGCCCTCTAGTTACAGGATAAAAAAGCAGGAGTGCTAAAAATGACCAATAAAGTAAGTTGAAATTGATCATGATGGTGAGTTTCCATACCAGTCCTCTGGTTTGTAAATAGGTATTGTGTGTTTGTGTGTGCATGTACATGTGTACATACATGTGTGTGATTTCATGTTATTGTGTGTGTGTGTGAAGTCACTCAGTTGTGTTCAACTCTTTGAGACCCTGTGGACTCTAGCCTACAGGCGTCTCCGTCCATGGGATTCTCCAGGCAAGAATACTGGAGTGGATTGCCATTTCCTTCTCCAGGGGATCTTCCCAACCCAGGGATCGAACCCAGGTCTCCCGCAATGGAGGCAGACGCTTTAACCTCTGAGCCACCAGGGACAGTCCTATATTTACAGACAGAGCTTCCCAGGTGGCTCAGAGGTAAAGAACTTGCATGCCAATGCAGGAGATGCAGGCTTAGTCCCTGGGTCTGGAAGAGCCCCTGGAGAAGGAAATGGCAACCTACTCCAGTATCCTTGCCTGGACAATCCCATGGACGGAGAAGCCTGGCATGTTATAGTCCATAGGGTTGCAAAGCGTTGGCCATGACTTAGTGACTGAACACATATTTACAGACGGAGAAAGATGGCATGATAAATTATTAAAAGGAAAAAGCACATTACGGAACAACATGTAATGATAATAGCTGACATTTATTGAAGCACTTGCTACAGGCTAGAAAGTACAATAAGCACTTTACATATATCATCGTATTGTATCCTTTCACCAACACTTGGCCATAGCTATTTTTATTAACACATTTTATAGATGAGTAAAATAAAACGTGGGGAGATGAAATACCTTGCCTAAAGTCACAGAGCTGCTAAGTGAGGGAGCTGGCATTCAACTCCTGAGCTTGGGCTCATATCTGCTCTGAGGATCAATGTTTGTAAATAACTATTTAAAATTCTGCATAGGGCTTCCCTGGTGGCTCAGTGGTAAAGAACCCACCTTTCAATGCAGCAGACACAGGTTCGATCCCTGGGTCAGGAAATCCCATGGAGAAGGGAAAGGCTACCCACTCCAGTATTCTTGCCTAAAGTATTCCACAGACAGAGAAGCCTGGCAGGCTACAGTCCATAGGAACACACAGAGTCAGATATGACTGAGTAAGTAACACTTTCACTTTCACATATGTATTTACACATGGATATATACTTTGGAAGAGATAGCTGAGGGCATTATAAATACCAAGCCCCAATCTGTCTTTACCTCTGAGGTCAGGGAATGGGGAGAAGGCAGAGATGGGACAGACCTTCTTACTCTTTTTGAAACATCTAAACAGACTGAAGACAACATGGATTATCAAGAACTCCACGTATCAGCCTGGGTGAGTTCAGTCTCTCAGGCATGTCTGACTCTTTGCGGACCCAAGGACTGCAGCCCACCAGGCTCCTCTGCTCATGGAATTCTCCAGGCAAGAATATTGGGGTGAGTTGCCATTTCCTCTTCCAGTGCATCTTCCCAACCAAGGGATAAAACCTGTGCCTCTTACATCTCATAGACTGGCAGGCGGATTCCTGACCACTGGGGCCACCTGGGATGAACCATCAACCTGAGTGAATCTCTCAAAGAGCACTGAGCAAAAGAGAGTGTGCACAGTCTGATATGGTGTGAAAATGTGAACAACAAAATGATATATTATTTAGGTACACAAACATAGCTAGAAAAAATATGGCAAAATGCATGGAGTTAATAAATATATACCACACTTGGGGTAGGGGAGGCATGGATCAGGGAAAGGAACACATGAGGTTTTGATCATATCGATGATGCTTTATTTCTTAGGCAGTGTGTTCGGCACCAGCTATTCCTTGTATTATTATGCACACTATTACATTTTACTTCATAATAATTTTAATTGAGAGAATCATTACTAATAAGAAATGCTTATTGTGATCAACCATTCATCTTTAGCTTTGATACTGTTTGAATTTTTACAATGTCACTTTTTAATTTAAAAAAAGCTAATTTGCTTTATTACTGGAGTATAATGCTTTACAATGTTGTGTTAGTTTCTGCTGTATGAAGAAGTGAACCAGTTATATGCATACATATACCCTTCCCTCTTCCACCTCCCAAACCAAACCCCATCCCACCCATCTAGGTCACCTCAGAGCAACGAACTGAGCCCCCTGTGCTTGATAGCAGGTTCCCACTTGTTGTTCAGTTGCTCAGTCATGTCCAACTCTTTTCAGCCCCATGGACTGCAGCACACCGGGCTTCCTTGTCCTTCAGCATCTCCTAGAGTCTGCACAAACTCATGTCTATTGAGTCGGTGATGCCATCCAACCATCTCATCCTTTGTCATCCTTCTCCTCCTGCCTCCAATCTTTCTCGGCATCAAGGTCTTTTCCAATCGTATCAGGTGGCCAAAATATCGGAGTTTCAGCTTCAGCATCAGTCCTTGCAATGAATATTCCGGGTTGATTTCCTTTAGGATTGACTGGTTTGATCTCTCTGCTGTCCAAGAAACCCTCAAGAATCTTCTCCAGCATCACAGTTCAAAGGCACCCATTCTTCAGCACTCAGCCTTTTTATGGTTCCCATTATCTATCTCTTTTACACAAGGCAGTATATGTGTGTTATTTTTGAAACGTATAAAAGAAAAAGAAGATATGAGAGGGCACGATAGTGGTTATGCTTGAGAAGGAGGAAGTAGTTTATTGGGAAGGGACACACAAGGGCTTCTGGATGTCAGAAATCTTTTTACTAGCCAGGTAGTGGTTTAACAAATGTTTGCTTTGTGATATTTCATTACGCTGTGTGTTTTTTTACCCTTATCTGAATGTATGTTATACATCATAAAATAAATGCATTGAGGTCTTAATGAATAAACAAAAAGCAGAAGGGACAGCTAAGGCATTTGGGAAAGAGTTTCAGCCTCTTGCTTTCAGCTGGGACCACACCATCACCAGTCCACTCAGCAGGTTACACGCCCCTCAATAGGCTGCAGGCACCAGGTTAAACTATGGGTCATTCAGGACCTTTTAAATCAGATCTCTGAGTGCACCTCAGCCTCCAGCATCCTCAGGGGGTGACTTTTGTCAAATGGCTGTCTGCATCACAGGAGCCCAGAAAAACACTGCCATATGGCAAGGCTCTTAAGTGGGGAAGCCTGAGGCACTGAGAGAGAAAATGAGATTCCAAGAACTACTTAAGAGCGTATCCACTTTTTGTTTTTTGGGGGTTGGGAGTGGGGGCGTTCTGGAAGCTACAGCAAGGTTGGCTCCCTGTCCTCCTTTAGTGATGCATACACCAGCCTCTCAACAGGAAAGGAGAAGACTTCTAAAGACCCCAGGACACTTGCTTTTACAAGTGGAAAAAGAAAGAGAAAACTGAAATGAAGAAGAAGGAGACATGATCTGTATTAATTTCCTATGGCCACTGCAACAAATCACCACATCCTCCGTGGCTTAAATAATACAAATATAGTATGTTACCATTCTGAAGGTCAGAAATCCAAAATGTATCTCACTGGGCTAAAACCAAGGTGTCAGCAGGCCCTGTTCTTTTACAGATTTCTAAAGTAAAATCTGTTTTCTTGCTTTCTTGAACTTGAAGAGAATTCCTATATTCTTTGGCCAGTGAGCCTCTTCCATCTTCCAAGTTAGTAATGGCTGGTCAGTAATTCCTGATTACACCTGCTCTCTCTCTGAGTGTGAATTTCTGCCTCCCTCTTCTGGGGGCTTCCTTGGGGGCTCAGATGGTCAGGAGTCTGCCTGCAGTGCAGGATTCACAGGTTGGATCCCTGGGTCGAGAAGATCCCCTGGAGAAGGAAATGGCAACCCACTCCAGGATCGTTGCCTGGAGAATTCCATGGACAGAGGAGCCTGGCAGGCTGCAGTCCATGGGGTCGCAGTGAGTTGGACATGACTGAGCAACTAACACACACCTTCCACATGTCAAGGTCCTTATGATTATATCAGGCCCACTTGCATAATCTAGGGTCATCTCTCTGTTTTATTAATAAATCAGCTAGTCAGGGGCTCCCTCTCATGGTCCAGCAGTTAAGAATCCACTTTCCAATACAGAGGACACAGGTTTGATCCTTGGTCAGGGAACTAAGATTCCTGCATGCCGTGGGGCATCAGTTTCACGTGCTGCACCTACAGAGAAGCCTGCATGCTGCAAGACTCCCACCTAAGACTCGCCATAGCCCAAAATAGATATATTTTTTAAATAAAAATAAATCAGTCACCTTTATTCCATCTGCTACCTTAATTCTCAGTTGCCGTGTACTGTACCATAATTACAGGTTCTGGTAATTGGGATGTGGAGATCTTTGGGGAGACATTATTCTGTCAACCACCCCTCTCCTGATCCATGTCTGTGCTGTCTGCCTCCCCACTGGCTCTGTAAGTGCCGGAAGCTTTACTCCCTACTGTTGTCTTCCCAGCATCGAGAACAGCGCTAGTCTCAGAGCAAATTCCCAACAAGTGCTTGTTTGAAGATGTTAAACATCTTCTGAGTATCCATGCCGTGACTAAGAGCAATTAATCTCAAGAAATCTTTCTCATGTAACATGAAGTGTTAGTCACTTAGTCGAGTCCGACTCTGAGACCCCATGGAGTTCTCCAGGCAAGAATACTGGAGTGGGTAGCCGTTCCCTTCTCCAGGGGATCTTCCTGACCCAGGGATAGAACTCAGGTCTCTCTCGTTGCAGGCAGATTCTTTACCATCTGAGCCTTCAAGGAAGCCCATCATATAACATATATGTGCTTGTATGTGAATGCACATGGATCACAACAGTGGACAGGAGGAAAAAGAGAAATTTCCTGTGGAAACTTTAGAGCCTTCAACAACCAGCTTTCAGGCTGACTTAGCACATACGGGGGCCTTGGCCTAGGGCAGACACAGTGCCTAGGAAAATAGGGGAGACTTCTTTCGGGCTGAGCTGGGCCTTCGTTGCGCTGTGGGCTTTTCTCTGGCTGCGGTGCGCGGGCTTCCACTGCAGAGCCTTCTCTCGCAGCAGAGCCCAGGCTCTCCCTGGGCTTCAGCCGCTGCAGCTCCCAGGCTCTTGAGCGCAGGCTCAACAGTGCCGGGCACAGGCTTACTTGCCCCTCGGCTTGTGGAATCTTCCCGGACCAGGGGTTGAACTCTTGTCCCCTGCACTGGCAGGTGGAGTCTCTACCACTGAACCGCCAGGGAAGCCCAATAAGGAGACTCACATAACTCGGAAGAAGTAAGGAGTCCAGACATTAAATAATTACAAAGTTTAGCATTCAAATATGTTTTATAGGGTTGGTATCTCAGGTCCTCCTAGATCCCTATAATGCTAATCCTTGGGACACAAGCAAGACATCACAAAAGAGAAAATTTACCTCTCCTTCGCATCTTCTGTAATCCTTTTTCTTTTTTTAGCTTGGTAGCAATTGTTTTATTTTTGTAGATTTATTTTTATTGAAATATAGTTGATTCATAATGTTAATTTCTGCTGTACATATACATATGTACTGCATATATATATGATATATGTATACATAGTTATACATATATATACATTCTTCTTCATATTCTTTTCCATTGTGGTTTATCTCAGGACACCGAACAGAGTTCCCTGTGCTATACAGTCGGGCCTTGTTGCTTATTTATCCTATATAGTATAGTTTGTATTTCTGCAGTCCTTCTTAGTAGAGAAAACAAGATCTGCTTGGGATTGCTCTGTCTTTAACAGCCTAACACTTGCTGATCTTTTTTTTTTTTAATTGAAGTATAGTTGATTTACAGTACTGTGACAGTTTCCGGTGTTCAGCATAGTGATTTGCTACTCCTGCATACTCCTCTTCAGCAAAGAGAGAGCAGGCTCCACCTCGCTGTGCTCTTTGTGGCCAAACAGCACAGGTGGCTCCAGATGGCTGGTTTGAGGAGCCTTGGGGCCAAGTCCCTCTTTTCACACTTGAAGAAACACAGAACTGGTCTCCTGAACCTCATCTCCCGAATCCTCGTCCCGTGTCCACCTCTTATGTGAAAGAGTCTCCAAGACATAACAGGAGAAAAAAACAGACCATCACTCAAAGGACGAGAGAAGAGAGAGGGTAAAGAGCCCAGATGGTAGCTGATTCCTCTCTGGCCAGGTTGCTGAGCACCAGGTCTTGGAGGGAAGAGAGAAGAATGTGAGGGAGCAGAAGGGAAAGTGAAGCAGTCAACAACCCCCCCCCCCCCTGCTGTCAGGGAAGCCTGCTCGGTTTTGGATGCACCCACTGGCAGTGGGAATATTCTCGATGTGAGGAGGGAGGAGGAGCTGAGCCAGGAAGCAACTTGGGGTGAGCCAGGAGCTGGGGCGCAGGACTTGAACTTGAGGAGGGGGTCCTGGAGTGACTGTGAGCCAATCACACCCATCAGAAGTTTTCCCCTGCACTCCCCACCTACCCAAGCCCCAAGAAAGCCAGCCCTTGCCCCTCCTCCAGCCAAGCCAGCCTCCTGGCACACGTGCAGAGAGCTCTGCCAAAATTACCTTTCCAGGAAAATGCTTCCACCTTCTGAAAAGGATTCTGAGAAAATACTGTACACAGCAGTGGATTTCAAACTTGTTTTGTAGCAGATGAATCTTTCTGTCAGTGAACAAACAGGTTCACCAGTTAATGGTCTGGCAAGTAGAGTTTCTAAAAAATATCTGACTGGAACACAATGAGTACTCAAAAATGTATTATCAAAATAAATGCATATATAGACAAATAAAATTAGAATTTCTCTGATTAAAGTTGGGGGTGTGGTAAGGCTGGTAGGTCCCGGAACTCCAGCTCCTTGCCCCACCCCATCTCTGTCATCTCTTATAAGCAGCTAATTATAGATTGAAAAATACTAAAACCATCCATCCTGCTCCCTTCCCTGCCATGCTGGAAGAGGTGCAGGTCCTCGGGTTTTGAGGGGGTCTAAAGACTCTCATAGTTGAAGAATTAATGACAATAAATGATAGGAAAATAGAATAAAGGTGTTCCATACACAGAAAAATCTTGACTGGATGTCAGAGATGCAAAATCAAAATTGGCTGGCTGTTTTGACTGGCTGAGCTTTGGCATCCACCCCTACTTGGTCCATGTAGTGGTTATCTTCTGCTGTGTAACAAACCACTCCAAAACTTAGAGGTTCAAAACACTGATTATGTATTTCTTTCACCATTTCATAGGTCAGCAATTTGAACTGGGTTCAGCTGGGAGGTTCTTCTGACCTCGGTTGCCTTAGCTAACGTTCCTGTGTTCCTCTGCATGTCTGTGATCAGCTGATGGTTGGCTGGGGCTGCCTGGGAATGGCTTCACTCATATGACTGATGAGTGGCTGGCTGTCACAGAGGCAACAGGGGTCTCTGACCCTGTGTCCCTCGTTATCCACTAAGCTGTCCTGGGTTTGTCCCATGGTGGTGGATGGTTCTCAAAACATTAAGAAGAAGCTGCAAGGAGGTGACTTTCTATTGGTCAAGACAAAGCACATGGATGTCTCTGATTCAAAGGATAGATTAGTAGGCTCCACTGCTTGATGACAGAAGCATACGACCAGTTTTGCAGTCTCTTTGTACCTCTGTAACAACAGAGATACAGAGGAACTTGCCAGAAGTGCTGGGAAGGAGGGGAGTTTATTTTGAAAGACCCAGTTGCTCAGTGGGTGAATGATTCAACTGTTATTCACGGATTTGCAGCCACAAGGTCCAGGAGACTATGAAACAGGGTTCCCAAGCATCCCTGCCCACCCAGCACACCACACCCCACATGAAGCACAGGGCACTCTGTCTCATTTGCTTCCTGCTACCACCATCCCCAAGAATAAGAAGCAACCCCATTCTTTCACCAAAGCCTGGACCAGGCCCCCAGGACTCCAGCCTTCCCTCAACTTCCCCCACTCACAAACACAGCCCCTCATCCAACTCTATATTCTGGCTTTCCTGGCAATGTCCTTTGTCCCTACCTTCTACTCGTCAGCCCTACACATACAGACCAAAGGAAAGACTCAGAAAACTGACCACAGTGGGAAGTCATTCATGACACAATCTATGATGTGGAATAGATTGTGCATACGGTGATGCCCACAGTCCTGAATTCAATTTCCCAACTACACCCCTTCCTACCTGAATGACTCGGGCAAGTTACTCAACTTCCCTGATCCTCACTCTCTTTAACATGGAGCTACCTTACTCACTTATATTAATAATATAAAACATAAATAATATAGAGAGTGCTTAGTACATGTCAGCAACAGTTTAAGAGCTTTGCACATATTTTAACTGACATAACTCTATGACATGGGGATCTATTTTTATCCTTACTTTATAGAAGAGAGTGAGATTCCCCAAAAGCTCAGTGCCCTGGTCGTGGCCACACAACCATTAAGGCCAAAGCCAGGATTCAAACCTAGATAATCTGGCTTCTGGAGAAGGCAATGGCAACCCACTCCAGTACTCTTGCCTGGAAAATCCCGTAGACGGAGGAGCCTGGTATGCTACAGTCCATGGGGTCGCTGAGAGTCAGACATGACTGAGCTTCCCTTTCACTTTTCACTTTCATGCATTGGAGAAGGAAATGGCAACCCACTCCAGTGTTCTTGCCTGGAGAATCCCAGGGACAGGGGAGCCTGGTGGGCTGCCGTTTATAGGATCACAAAAAGTCGGACACGAGTGAAGTGACTTAGCGGCGGCGGCAGCAGCAGTGATAGTTAGGTTGGGGAAAACTGTGAGATGAAGCCCATGGTCCACGTGAGGAAAGTGTGCTGAGGTAGCCTGGCAATGCCTCCCCAGGCACAAGGCTAAGGAGGAGGAGATGGTTCCAGCACACAGTCTGTGTCTGCCTTGTCTTCACCGTGCTGCTTCCTGAGTTTAAAAGAACCCCCACTCCAGGTTGCATGAAACAAACACCTACACAGAATCTCTACCCAGGAATTCACAGTGCATATTTACACAATGAACTCACTCCCCCGTCCTCTCTGCCCCCTTGACTTCTACGTCACTCACATTTGGGTTCCCATGCCAACACCTCTGGTTTCCATAGTCTGCTCTCATGGTGGATTAGCAACCCACAATACCAACTGGGAGAATGGACATGTGACCAAACACACTCCACTGGTTTTCAGAAGGTGGTCCCACGCAGCACTCTGACAACTGTCGATCGCAAAGAACCAATGCTTAGAGGTCGTGAGGAAAGTATCTTGAAACCAACAAGGAATTTATCTGACATCTTAAATGTTATCTTTAAAAACGCCTATGACATTTGCATGTGACTTTACATTACATCTGTGTTACTTTCAGTTCAGTTCAGTTCATTTCAGTCGCTCAGTCGTGTCCGACTCTTTGTGACCCCATGAATAGCAGCACGCCAGGCCTCCCTGTCCATCACCATCTCCTGGAGTTCACTCAAACTCATGTCCATCGAGTCAGTGATGCCATCCAGCCATCTCATCCTCTGTTGTCCCCTTCTCTTCCTGCCCCCAATCCCTCCCAGCATCAGAGTCTTTTCCAATGAGGCAACTCTTCACATGAGGTGGCCAAAGTATTGGAGTTTCAGCTTTAGCCTCATTCCTTCCAAAGAAATCCCAGGGTTGATCTCCTTCAGAATGGACTGGTTGGATCTCCTTGCAGTCCAAGGGACTCTCAATATAAGCCTAAAATTTTTCAGTTACTTTTCATCAGGAACAAATGATGCTCCAGGGTGATGGGTCTCATTATCTCATGGCTTGTTGTTCTGCCAGGAAGCTGGCCTCATTCCTTCTGCTCTAGACAAACCTTAACCTGCAAATCATGATGTAGTGAAAAGATCTTAAGATGAATGAGCCCTACAGACCCTACCTCCCACTCACTGGCTGGATGACCTTGGGCAAATTCCTCTACTGTGTGAGCCTCAGTTTCCTTATATGCAAAATGGGGATATTGTAAGAATTAAGGAAAATACTTTCACAAAGGTCCTAAACCTAAAGAGTATTTAATGAATGCTGCTTCCATTTCCCTCTTTTCACACCTTTAGGTTATTTCAAGTTTTGTCTACAAATTGTTGCTTATGTTAGGGTACCCCACTGACAATCTAAAGTGGCAGAGGAGTCAGAAATCTCTCACTGCCCCGCCCCTTTTCCTCTCTTCCTGCCATTTTTTTGGTTTCTCCAGGATAACACATTTTGGATTCAACCAGTTAGGGGAGGAGGGAAGCCTCTCTTTGTATCTACCAGTTTAGAAAAGCTGAAAATCTTCAAGCTGCAATCTAGTAAAAACTAGATTCTGCTTGACAGTCTGGGGAGGGAGGAGGGAGGGAGGTTCAGGATGGGGAACACGTGTATACCTGTGGCGGATTCATGTTGATGTATAGCAAAACCAATACAATATTGTAAAGTAATTAACCTCCAATTAAAATAAATAAATTTATTTTTATTTTTTTAATTTTATTTTACTTTATTCTACGTTACAATACTGTATTGGTTTTGCCATACATTGACATGAATCAGCCACAGGTGTCCACGAGCTCCCAATGCCGAAGCCCCCTCCCACCTCCCACCCCATATCATCTCTCTGGATCATCCCGTGCACCAGCCCCAAGCATCCTGTATCCTCTATTGAACATAGACTGGCGCTTCGTTTCTTACATGATAGTATACATGTTTCAATGCCATTCTCCCAAATCATCCCACCCTCTCCCTCTCCCTCAGAGGCCAAAAGTCCATTCTATACATCTGTATCTCTTTTGTTGCCTCGCACACAGGGTCATCATTACCGTCTTTTAAAAAATAAAAAATAAAAAACTAACCTTCAATCCCAGGTACTGTGTATTTACGTGCGGTTGGCTTTTTTCCCAATCATGAAAACATGTGTTTTAACCCAATCATTTCTAATTTTTTGGAAAAACAAGTAATATGTGAAAATATTTATTTTTTTAATCTAATAGAATGAAAGAATTTCAAATGAAGAATAATTCTTCTCTATGTCTGCTTCCCCACCTATCCTATCCCTCAGTCGTCTCCTCGAGGCAACCAAGAGTATTAAATTCCTACACAGCTTACCAGAAATATTCTGTTTATATAAAAGCAGCAAAATAGAAATTAACATTTTTAGATAGGTGTAGATATAGATATAGGTAAGAATATATATATGCATATGGATTTATAGATTCATTTTATATGAATGGAAGTGTATATAAATGCAGAGCTCTTCATAATATATCACAAAGGTTACTTCATTTCGGTGTGTGTAGATCTGTTTCCTTCTTTTAACAACTGCATTATTATCATATATATTAGTATTCCATTATTTGGATGAACCATTGTCTTTTTTTCCACTAGTTTTCTACTAATGGACAGTTTGTATATAATATTTTCCTGTTATGTTATATCAGTATACCCGCATACGGATGTTTATGCAAAGATTTTTTTAACAGTTCATATTTACAGTGTAGGACGGTTTGGTATAGCCCCTGTGTTAACATATACAATAAGAATTTAGTAGAGCAAAAATGCTCTCCTAACTAGACAGTTCTTATGAATTGTATTTTCCTGGCAATGGTCCAGATTCAAACAGCACAGAATGGTGGTACATTCCAGAAGGCTACTGAGTGCAAATATTACCTAAAGAAACACCTCTGTCAGCAGCAGATGAAAAGAAAATGACCTTCCCCAATCCTCTCCCCACCGACCCTAAAGGAGCCAGACTTCATTGCCACAGTCCTAGAATGCTCATTACTATTTATGACAAGCAAAATATTTGCTTGCAAGGAGCTGGAGCATCTTGCGCTTGGAACATACAACTGATTTGGGTTCTCAAGTTTACACACATTGCCTCTCAGACATGCAAATAAAGTGCAGTTTATTACTGATATGGTACTTCTCATCACTGACTATGGAGCAGCCCCACTGACTATGGAGTGGGAATAAAAGAAAAAAGTAAATTTTAGTCCAAGGACTTCCCTGGTGGTCCAGCGGCTAAGGCTCTGCACTCTCAGTGCAGGGGGCCCAGGTTCAGTTCCTGTTCAGGGAACTAGATCCCACATGCTGCAACTTAAATCCAGTGCAACCAAATAAATAATTATTTTAAAATTTAATAAACAATAAATTTTAGTCCAGTTGGATGCAACAATTTAAATCATTTCTTCAAGTAATGCGCAGCCTCTCAAGTTGCTCATCTTCCACCCACAGGAGACCTCCGAGGCTCTGCCTGGGCAGTCCACCTCTGGCTTCTGCCTGGAGATGATCTCAATCGTAGCTATGACAGTGGGGTCAGATGAACTAGCCCTGGTCATGTAGCATTGGTCCTGAGTCACGGGTAACCCATCAGGTATGTATCACTGGACATTTCCAACACAAGTATTATCTCACTTATTCATATATGGAATTTTTTTAAAGGAAAAATGGACTCCCTCCCTCACTTCCTTCATGTCCTTATCAAATGTCACTTTAAAAAAATAAATAAATAAAATCCTGTCCTGATGACTTTTATTATTAAGGAAAAAAAATTCATATAACAGAAAATTACCCATTTTTATGCATAGTTCATTGGCATTTATGTTACAACCACAATGTTGTATAATCATCACTTCCATATAGTTTCAAAGCATTTTTGTCACCCCAAAAGATTTCATAATCAATAGGCACTCATTTTCTCATTCCCAGGTGATGACCTTTTTAAAACTAAAATCAAGAAACTGGAGTAATATCGTCCCCTTCCTCGCCTTATTTTTCTCCGTATGACCTACCATCGTCTCACACTCTAACTGGCTTTACTTATCTTGTTCTTTGTCTGCTATTCCTCTTACCTCCTCTAGAATACAAATACCACAAGAGAAGAAAAAAATTCTTTTAACTGTTTTAATCACTGTTCAATCCACAGTACCTAAAATGATACCTAAAACATACACATAAATATGCCTCAAAAAACTAAATGTATTTCTTGAATTGATCAGTGAATGGCTTTTGCCTTGTGAATCCATGCTAGATCATTAATTCTCTTTCTACTTACTTAAAAATTGTGTTTCCAAACCCAATCTGAAATTTACCTAGAAACTCACCAGTAAGTTCTACAGTCACTAGTTCTAAGAACAGAGAAGGAAATGGCAACCCACTCCAGTGTTCTTGCCTGGAGGATCGCAGGGACGGGGAAGCCTGCTGGGCTGCCGTCTATGGGGTCGCACAGAGTCGGGCACGACTGAAGCGACTTAGCAGCAGCAACAGCAGCTCTAAGAATGCATCTCTTTTTTTATCTTAAAACATAAAGGCCAGAGAGAGGACACTAAGTGAAGTAAATCAGACAAAGACAAATATCATATGATATCACTTATAACTGTAATCTAAAAAAAAAAAAAGATACAAATGAACTTATATAAAAACACACACACACAGAAATAGTCTCAGACTATTGTTACCAAAGGGGAAATGTAGCGGGGGGTGAAGGGGAGGCAATAAATTATAAGTTTGGAACTATCACCTATACACCACTATATATAACACAGATAATCAACAAGAACCCACTGCATAGCACAGGAGGATCTATTCAATATTCTGTAACAACTCATATGGAAAAGGAATCTGGTACAGGGAGGGAGAAAGGAGGGGGTTCAGGATGGGGAACACATGTATTCCTGTGGCGGATTCATGTTGATGTATGGCAAAACCAATACAATATTGTAAAGTAATTAACCTCCAATTAAAATAAATAAATATATATTAAAAAAGAATAGATAGGTGTGCTTGTGAAAAAGAATGGATAATTAGTCAGTGTACACCTAAAACTAACACAACCCTGTAAATCAACTATATCCCAATACAAAACAAAAATTAAAATTCTTAAAAAATAAAAAAAAAAAAGACCAGAGAATTCACCTTAAGGAGAATTGCATGAGGGTTTTTACCTAATTAAGAAACCAAGCCAATTTCAATCAAAGTTCAAGTTCACAGCTGACTTCATAAACTAAGATTCTACTGAATCTCGTTCCTGGAAGATTTCCCTGTCTCCATTAGCATGGACTATCTTGCTCCAATCATACAGCCTTATTGGGCTTCCTTTGCTAACCTTGCAATATGACTAGAAATACCCTACTGGTATATTGCCTGGAAAATCCCATGAACGGAGGAGCCTGGTAGGCTGCAGTCCATGGGGTCACTAGGAGTCAGACACGACTGAGCGACTTCACTTTGACTTTTCACTCTCATGCACTGGAGAAGGAAATGGCAACCCACTCCAGGGTTCTTGCCTGGAGAATCGCAGGGACGGGGGGAGCCTGGTGGGCTGCCGTCTATGGGGTCGCACAGGGTCAGACACGACTGAAGCGACTTAGCAGCAGCAGCAACCCTACTGGTACTGGAAATACCCCACCAGTCAGCTGGCTGAATCCTGTCGATCTATGGACATGAAATCCAAGGCTCAGAGACAAGAAGTCCAAAGCTAAACAGCCAACAACTACAAAAGGCTTGACTCGATTCCCCCAAAGACAAGCTCTCCAAAAACAAGCAAGGTGTCTTCTTTATCTTTCCACTTCCGTTACCCAGAAGACTGCCCAGCACACGGTGGTACTCAGCAATGCTCACTAAATGCATAAATGCCTCTGCAGTCTATTTCTAAATGACTAACCATCACAGTTTTTTTCCACCAGTTTTCTGCTGATGTACAAACACATTGTACATTATATTTTCCTATTATGTTATATCAATATAGTTGCATAAGGATCTTTATGCAAAGATACTTCACAGTTTATATTTACAGTGTAGGATGGTTTGGTATGGCCCCTGTGTTGACATACGCAATAAGAATTTAGTAGAGCAAAATCACCTTCATAACTGGAACAGTTCTTGTATGTTGCATTTTCCTGGCAGGGGTCCTGGTTCAAACAGCACAGAATGTTGGTACATTCTGCAAGTCTGATGAGTGCAAATATTACCTAAAGAAACACCTCTGTCAGTATTGAATGAAAAATACATAATCTCTCCCAGTCTTCTCTCCACCACCCCCAAAGGAGCCAAACTTGATTGCCGCAGCCCCAGCACACATATTACCTTCCCTCAGATGAAACTGCAGAATGATTTAACAAATTTCTTTTTTTCCTTCCAGTTTTATTGAGATATAATTGACATAGAACATTTTATAAGTTTAAAGAGTATAGCATCGTGATTTGATTTATATATATCCTGAAATGATTATTACAATAAGTTTAGTGAACATCATCTCCCATAGATGCAAAATGAAAGAAACAGAAAAAAATTGTGTGTGATGAGAACTCTGAGGATTTACTCTCTTAACAACTTTTATATCGCTTCTCGGCCTTTTGGCTAAGATCAAGTATAATATATAATATACAGCTATATTAATTACAGTGTATTCATCATGTTATATATTACATTCCTAGGACTTGTTCATCTTATAATTGGACATACACAGTATCTTCTGACTGCCTTCATCCAATTCCCCTCCCCCCAATATCCCTGCCTTGGTTAACCACAAATCTGAAATTTTTTTCCAGTGTGTTTGCTTGTATGTTTTCATCAGCCTGTAATTTAACAGATTTCTTATCTCACCTGCTGGAAGCCAGTAGCTCCCAGACATATCTGTGCTCACACAGTTCCAGGACCGTTCGTGGGGGAGAAACTCAGCTCTGGTTTTTGGTAGAAACCAATCAAGGGTTCAGGAATTTTCCAGAATTGAACAGCAGTCCAAACAGCACTCAATGATAATAAGTCTGTTCATCTCCAAGTTGAATTTGCTCTCGAGTTTCTGATTAAAACCTGGATGTTCCAGACTGATCTAATCTAGAGTCTAGCGCTGTTTGGCAACCCGTAATTAACAGGTTGCTGTTCAATAGAGAGGAAACGCACAGATGAGAAACTGGGGAACTTTGGCCAGAAAAATCATTTAAGAAATGTACTTGCTGTTCCCTCTGTCCTCATGTCCCAAACCCTTCTCTGGATGGCTGCCTCTCATCACTCTCCACTCAGAAGGCATCACTCATAGACCTCTTCCCTGGCTACTTTGGTTACTTCAAATGCACAGACTTTGACCCAGAAATTCCATTTAAGGATATTTATACTTAGGAAATAATAGTATGAGTATCAGAAAGAATAATTGTACAAAAACATAAATTCTAGCTTCTTAAAAAGTTTTAAAAATTTGCAAATAGCCTAAAATTTCTACAGTTGATTAAATAAAGTATGATACTATGGAATACTATAGAAATTTTTATGTAGTTTGTGTGGAAATATATTTATTGATACGGAAAATGTTCATTTAGTTAAGTTGACAAAAAAATAGTTTAAAAACCAACAAGCAAGAAAGCAAAGAGATCATTTTAGATAGAAATCAGCATAGAATGTTGCCCTCCTTTGCCTGCCTCTATCACTGTCATACCACTTTACTTTATTTTCTTCATAATGCTAATATCACTTGCTTCCCAAGTGGCCCTAGTGGTAAAGATGGTAAAGAACCCACTTGCCAATGTAGGAAATGTAAGGCTTGAGTTTGATTCCTGGGTCAGGGAATATCCCCAGAAGGAGGAAATGGCAAATCACTGCAGTATTCTTGCCTGGGAAATTCCATGAACAGAGGAGCCGGGTGAGCTACAGTCCACAGGTCTGCAGAGTCAGATGTGACTGAGCACACACACAGGGCAGATCAAACACTCTCAAAGATACACGCCAGGGATGTCGTGTGTGTGTGTGTGTGTGTGTGTGTGTGTGTGTGTGTGTGTGTCCCAGGAGAGGGGAACTGAAAAATCCCTGCTTTCTATGATATAGAAATAAAAATTCCTGATGGCTTGCTCTCACACCAAGTTATTAACACCTATGGCTCAACTATTCATCACAGACCTCCTTTCCCATTTTAGACAAGATATCCTCAAAATGTCCTGGCCTCTGCCAACAGCACCCCAGACACTTCCAAGTACTCAGAACTAGAGAAGAAATGCCAGGTTTTGGTTAAATGAGTTACACCACATACCAGCAATAAAGCATCAGTGCTGAAAACCTACTGTGATATTTAAGTAAATCTTTTGCAATCCAAAAGGCACTTTAGGATTTTTAGAACCTAAAATCATGGGAAGAAATCTGATTTGGGATCTCAAGAGATACAGGCAATCAGGCGGACTTAAAGGAGGTCTCTTCAATGAACAGAAGAGTTGCTCCTTACAATAGAGTTTCAAAGGAAGCTGGCTTCAACTTCCACCTTACAGAAAAACAAAGCAAATGCATATTATATTTTAAATTCTAGTTGTTTACCAAGTTTTTAAAAGGCATGCATTGGAAAATGACGAAAGGGAAACAATTCATTCACCAAATTTTTAACCGGGCCTATCTTTTGGTCAGGATTTCTGCTTTCTTCCTAACGTATTTTTTATATCTTCCAAATGTTCTACAATAAGCATGTATTTACTGTCATAAACTTTTTAAAAGGTTGGCTTTGCGTTTATTTACTTATCATTTATATTTTGGCTGCTCTGGGTGTTCGTCGCTACACATGGCCTTTCTCTAGTTGTGGCAAGTGGAGGCTACTTTCTAGTTGTGGAGCATGGGCTTCTCATTGCAGTGGCTCCTTTTGTTGCGGAGCATGAGCTCTAGAGTGTGCAAGCTCAGTAGAGCTCTAGAGTGTGCAAGCTCAGTAGTTGCGGAACACAGGCTTAGTCGCCCTGTGGCATGTGGGATCTTCTTGGACCAGAGACCAACCTTATGTCCCATGCATTGGCAGAGACATTCTTAACTACTGGACTACGAGGGAAGTCCTGGTTTTCCATTTTAAATTTCATTTGTTTGAACTTTCTACTTATTTTTCATCAACATTTCTAAATTTACTATACACTGAACCTACTATATACTGTCTCTGAATCAGCAAGCTATAGTCCTGGAGCTAATGCCACCTTTCACAAATAAAGTTTTATTGAAACACATCCACCTCCCTTTGTCTACTCATTGGGTATGGCTGCTTTTGCTCTACAAGAGTAGAGTTGAATAACTACAACTGTCAACAACAAAAGCAGAAGGCTGAAAATAACAAAAGACTTTACCTGGGGTCTTAAGAATAGCAATTCTGGAGATAGAATTGGGTAAAACTGAAAGAGTATTCTGAGGAAGAGGAAGAGTCAAGGGCTTCTATAAAAGCAACAGCCATGAGGTGGTACTCTGACACAAGGAAATATTGATCCTTAAGGGATGGCTGTCACTGGTCATTTTAGGATCTGATAAATATCTTCAGTTTCTAGAACATTATGCAAATGTTCTGGATGCCTGTATTAAGATGATAAGTGTTCAGGATTTCACTGCTGGTCCAGTGGTTAAGAATTCCCCCACCAATACAGGGGACACAGGTTTGATCCCTGCCCTGGGAAGATTCCACATGCTGTAGGGCCGTTAACGAAGCCCCTGCACCATAGCTACTGAGCCTGCACTCCAGAGCCTGCGCTCGGCAACAAGAGAAACCACTGCAATGAGAAGCCTGCACACTGCTGCCAGAGAGTAGCCCCACTCAACACACCTAGAGAAAGCCCACGCACAGCAACAAAGACCCAGTGCAGCCAACAATAAGCAAATAAGTGTTTTTAAAAAAGACAACTGGTCACAAGGTCAGATTTCATCCATTAACCCCACTTTCTCATTGCCTTCTAGCTCTATTTTAGCAATACTGACTCCATTTTTATTTTCCTTTCACACGACAGAGGCCACATGACCCACAAAGTCTGTAACTCTTGATATTCTGCTTCCTTCCAGAAAAAGTGTGCTGACTTCTATGCTATAGGAGAAGCTATAAGTTAACAAACATCAACGGTGAGTAAAACCAAAAAGATACATCCCCAGGGTTATGGAATTTGTCTTTTTTTTTTTTGCCTATGACTGCAAGGATACTCATATTCTTAAAAACAGTTGCCCTGTGGTTACAGGAATAAACCCAGGTTATGGTTTTCCACAGCTTTATTCTTCATGGTTAGAGCAGATTCTTGACAGTTCTGAGATGCAGAGAGCCAAAGTTTTGTTTTCCCTGTTATCAATGGAAATGAGATGTTAACCTGGGCTCCCCCACCCCTCAAGAGTACCTGTCATATGATTAAGGTCTCAAGAAACTTTAGCTATTATTATCAGTATCATCCAAGGGCTCCCAAACATATCCTCCATCCTGTGCCTGGGACTCAGAATGCATCCCATCTTTAACAAACCAGTGTCTCTTATGTCAAGCCAGCAGAAGTCACAGGTCCAGGAATTTAATGTGCTTCTCTTTCTATACCTACAATAGCTTATTGGAGGGAATTTAGATGTACAGTGCATGGAAGGCACTCAATTGGCTCCTAAATGCAGGCATCACCTGCTTGGGATACTAGAGATGCATAATAAAGTAATGAGTTAAACAAGCTCCTGAGGGGATGCAACGACCACTGTTTCCCTTCTGTTGTCTCCATCTCCTTGGAAACATCCTAATAGGCTTAACAAAAGCACAGAAGATTCTTAGAAGATCTGCTGTTCACTCTGCAACAGGGATGCACTTAAGTATTCAATTAAAGAGCCACGCATTGGATTGGCCATGTTAACCTGCCAGGCAGGCAGAACACATCAGAAACAGGTGGGGAGAGAAGCAGGGCTTGGCGCCTCCTCTGCAAAGGGAACTCGGCAGGTAAATGCTCTAATTAGGTGCTTGGAGTCGGTTCAGTATTCAATAGGATCTCTCCCAGTCTGTCTCCTTTATTCAATTAAGAAAGTAATAGGAACTTTCCATTTTCCTTATGATTTAAAAAGAATGATAAATGATCAGGTAGAGGTGGGGGATTTTTAGGCACATTTCTAAAAGAAACTTCTGCAGAATTGAATCATGTCTGCTTCTGGGAAACTCATCAAACAGGCTATTGGCAATTCAAATTGTCTCCCCACACAGCTCACCTTCTGTCAGCAGCAATATCCATCGCAAAGTAAATCATTCAGAGCTGGGAGGGATGCGCTGAGTTTTCAAACTAAACAAAACACTAATTATTATTATTATAAAGCTCATTTAGTCAAGAAAGAGAGGGTAGACATGATTCAGGTAAATGGTCAGAGGAGTGACCAAAAAGAAAAAAATGCAGGCAGCAACTTGAGGGGATATATTTAGTGAGCATCTCCACTTGCACACGGTGCTCAAAGAACCATTTTTTCTACCACTTTCTGATTCAAGCAGGTCTAATAGGAAAAGGAGTACGTCAGGCTGTATATTGTCACCCTGCTTATTTAATTTATAGGCAGAGAAGGCAATGGCACCCCACTAAAGTACTCTTGCCTGGAAAATCCCATGGACAGAGGAGCCTGGTAGGCGGCAGTCCATGGGGTCGCTACTAGTTGGACACGACTGAGCGACTTCACTTTCACTTTTCACGTTAATGCATTGGAGAAGGAAATGGCAACCCACTCCAGTGTTCTTGCCTGGAGAATCCCAGGGACAGGGGAGCCTGGTGAGCTGCCATCTATGGGGTCACACAGAGTCAGACATGACTGAAGCGACTTAGCAGCAGCAGCAGCAGAGTACATCATGAGAAACACTGAACTGGAAGAAACACAAGCTGGAATCAAGATTGCTGGGAGAAATACCATTAACCTCAGATATGAAGATGACACCACCCTTATGGCAGAAAGTGAAGAGGAACTAAAAGCCTGTTGATGAAAGTGAAAGTGTAGAGTGAAAAGTTGGCTTAAAGCTCAACATTCAAAAAACGAAGATCATGGCATCTGGTCCCATCACTTCATGGCAAATAGATGGGGAAACAGTGGAAAGAGTGTCAGACTTTATTTTCTGGGTTCCAAAATCACTGCAGATGGTGACTGCAGCCATGAAATTAGAAGACGCTTACTCCTTGGAAGAAAAGTTATGACCAACCCAGATAGCATATTCAAAAGCAGAGACATTACTTTGCAGACTAAGGTCCATCTAGTCAAGGCTATGGTTTTTCCTGTGGTCATGTATGGATGCGAGAGTTGGACTGTGAAGAAGGCTGAGTGCTGAAAAATTGATGTTTTTCAACTGTGGTGTTGGAAAATACTCTTGAGAGTCCCTTGGACATCAAGGAGATCCAACCAGTCCATTCTGAAGGAGATCAGCCCTGAGATTTCTTTGGAAGGAATGATGCTAAAGCTGAAACTCCAGTACTTTGGCCACCTCATGCAAAGAGTTGACTGACTCACTGGAAAAGACTCTGATGCTTGGAGGGATTGGGGGCAGGAGGAGAAGGGTATGACAGAGGATGAGATGGCTGGATGGCATCACTGACTCGATGGACATGAGTTGGTGATGCACAGGGAGGCCTGGCGTGCTGTGATTCATGGGGTTGCAGAGTCAGACACAACTGAGTGACTGAACAGAACTGAATATGCCTGAGTCTAGCATGCCTGATTTTTTTTTTTCATATGGAGTATTCTCCACTATTCAGGGTCTAACTACCCAAGATTTTTGCTTTACCTTTTAATTTTGAACGATTCTGAGATGTGGAATAAAGAAGAGGAGGTGAAATTCTATGAGCTTTAGCAGCTGGAGTGAGATGTTTCACCTAAAACTAGAGCATTGTTCCTAGGATCCTAGAGTCTGAGTTTAAAATATGGCTCATCGAATGAATGACCTTGTGTGAGTTACCTAACTTCTGATGGCTCAGCTTCCTCATTTTGCCATATGGTTATAGTAACAATATTTCCTCACGGAGTTATTGTGAGGATGAACAATGTATGTTAAATACTTATCACGGTAAAACAGTAAGTGCACAAAACACTTAGCTGCCATGACTACCATCATCATCATCGTCGTCATTTGGCAGCCCAATTTTGAAGTAAATGCCTCAGTTCTCTGATAACATCATATCTAAGTAGTTGGCCAGACTTTGTCTGAAAACCTTCAAGGACAGCAAGCTCACTACCTGAGTCTCTGCATATCTCTGGTCCTTAGAATATTCTTTCACATGTGCAACTGAAATTTCTCCCGCCGTGGCTTCTGATCCTTGGTTTTAGTTCGACCCCATGGGAGTCTTAAAGGACAGGGGTAATCCCTCTTATAGTTTGTATTAGTGAAGGTTTGGTGTCATTGTACATAACAAAAACCACTCTAGGTAGTTTTAGCCTTAAAGGAAATTGACTGGAAAGATGTTGGGTGTCTGATTAGATCAAGAAGGAGAAGGGGAAGGAGCTGAAAGAGCAAGAGGAGGAAGAAGATGGGATGGTGGGGGAGGAGACTCAGGCTTAGTGAAAGAAGAAACTGGGACAGGTTCAGGACTAATCTCATCAGGAAAAATCACCAAACCATCAATAAAGGACAGAAGTGATACAGACCTAAAATAAGCAGAATATATTAAAAAGAGGTAGCAAGAATACACAGAAGAACTATACAAAAAGATCTTCACAATCCAGATAATCAGGATGGTGTGATCACTCACCTAGAGCCAGACATCCTGGAACATGAAGTCAAGTGGGCCTTAGGAAGCATCACTACAAACAAAGCTACTGGAGGTAATGGAATTCCAGCTGAGCTATTTCATATCCTAAAAGATGATGCTGTGAAAGTGCTCCACTCAATATGCCAGCAAATTTGGAAAACTCAGCAGTGGCCACAGGACTGGAAAACGTCAGTTTTATTCCAATCCCAAAGAAAGGCAATGCCAAAGAATACTCAAACTATCGCACAATTGCACTCATCTCAAACACTAGCAAAGTAATGCTCAAAATTCTCCAAGAAAGGCTTCAACAATACATGAACCATGATATTCCAGATGTTCAAGCTGGATTTAGAAAAGGCAGAGGAACCAGAGATCAAATTGCCAACATCCCTTGGATCATCAAAAAAGCAAGAGAGTTCCAGAAGAACATCCACTTCTGCTTTATTGACTACACCAAAGTCTTTGACTCTGTGAATCACAATAAACTGTGGAAAATTCTGAAAGAGATAAGACCACCTGACCTGCCTCCTGAGAAATCTGTATGCAGGTCAGGAAGCAGCAGTTACAACTGGACATGAAACAACAGACTGGTTCCCAATCAGGACAGGAGTACATCAAGGCTGTATGTTGTCATCCTGCTTATTTAACTTATATGCAGAGTACATCATGAGAAATGCTGGGCTGGAAGAAGCACAAGCTGGAATCAAGATTGCTGGGAGAAATACCAATTACCTCAGATATACAGATGACACCACCCTTATGGCAGAAAGCAAAGAGGAACTAAAAGCCTCTTGATGAAAGTGAAAAAGGAGAGTGAAAAAGTTGGCTTAAAGCTCAACATTCAGAAAACTAAAATCATGGCATCTGTTCCCATCACTTCATGGCAAATAGATGGGGAAACAATGGAAAAAGTGACAGACCTTATTTCTTGGGACTCCAAAATCACTTCAGATGGTGAATGCAACCATGCTTGCTCCTTGGAAGAAAAGTTATGACCAACCTAGATAGCATATTAAAAAGAAGAGACATTACTTTGCCAACAAAGGTCCATCTAGTCAAGGCTATGTTTATTTCCAGTAGTCATGTATGGATGAGAGTTGGACAATAAAGAAAGTTGAGCGCCGGAAAATTGATGCTTTTAAACTGTGGTGTTGGAGAATACTCTTTTGAGACTCCCTTGGACTTCAAGGAGAGCCAACCAGTCCATCCTAAAAGAAATCAGTCCTGAATATTCGTTGGAAGGACTGATGTTGAAGCTGAAGTTGAAACTCCAATACTTTGGCCATCTGATGTGAATAACTGACTCATTTGAAAAGACCCTGATGCTGGGAAAGACTGAAGGTGGGAGGAGAAGGGGATGACAGAGGATGAGATGGTTGGATGGCATCACCGACTCAATGGACATGGGTTTGAGTGAACTCCAGGTGTTGGTGAGGGACAGGGTGGTCTGGCATGCTGCAGTCCACGAGTTCACAAAGAGTCGGACACGACTGAGTGGCTGAACTGAACTGATCATCGCCAGTACCACCATTAACAAGCCTTACCCACAGCTCCAATAATGTGACTGCCTCAGCCTGAGTCAGGTCTCGTCCCTCCCAGATTAATCAACTCTGGTGAGAGGGGTGGAGTCACCTAGGCAGATCCTGATGCTGAGAGCCCACTTGTGTATTGGGGAGTGGAAAAGCATCCCACAGAAGGACACTGTCATCAACTGAGCCGCCTCCCAGCCACCATACTGTGCGGAAGCCCTCTCCATACAAATCAAACATGGCACAGTACTTAGATATTTGAAGAAGCTACTTTCTAGGATAAATATCCTTCAGTTCTTTCCACTACTGAGATGGAATGAATTATTAATCTAAACTGATTGTGTAATGTTTATTTACTTTTCTCACTAGAATGCTAAACTTCATTAAGACAGAGCACCACGTCTAAGTTACTCACTGACAGGTACCACCCCTTAGCCAGGGACTTGGACCACAATGGGTATGCAAATGATTGCTGAATTAGCTAATTGATTTATAAATGCATTAATTAAATTAGCATTTTGAGATCCCTGGGGTTACTCACTTCCAAATGTGGCTCTATTGCTCTCAGTCAATTCACACTTATGGTGAAAAAAAATTCCATCATCAGAAGGCTTTTTGCATGAAATAGGAAGGAAAGTAAAATAACTCACAAGTCTTATTTTCAATCAGTTGGGATTTTATTTTCCCATATGCTCTGGTTATTCTTGCCTAACACACTCAAAAACACGGTGGCTTGAAACAACAGTAGTTATTGACTTGGCTCACGAAATTGGACAGGGTGTGCTGAGCTAGCTGGTCTCTGTTCCACACATCAGCAGCTGGAGTAGCTTGGCTGCGGGCTGAAGAATCCCCTTCCAAGATGGCTGGCAAGTTGACACTGGCTCTCAGCTGGAAGCTCAGCTAAGGACGTGCACCAGGACTTCAGTTCCTCTCGAAGCGTATCTCTCTATATCCATGCTTGGGCATGCTCACAGCATGGGGGCTGGATTCCAAGAGTGAGCATCCCAAGAGAGAAGGCCAGAGAACTCTATGGAGTTTTTATGATGCAACCTCCAAACTTACGTGGTACCACTTCTGCCATACGCTCTTGGTCAACGCATTCCAAAAGGTCGACTCATTTCAGGAGGAAAGGACATAGACTTCACCACGCTGTGAGAGAAGGGTAAAGGCCACACTGAAAAGCCAGAATGGGGAGTTGGAGATATTGCTGTGGCCAACTTTGGAAAATACAATCTCTCCCACCACCTCTTCTCTTTTGGCATAGGCAATCAAATTGAGTTTCAGCTTTGCAAGTTTAAACACTGCTGCCCAGTCCTCCACTCAGTCATCAATTCTTTTGTCATCTACGCTGGGCTTAAGGCTAAGTTCTGGAAGTACAGAGATAAATGAGAAGACTCTCTTCCCCTGGGGAGTTCACAGATGGGTAGAGATGAATAATGAAGATCCAATGTGATGTGTGATTCAGCCGAAGTATGTAACAAGGCGGTGTTGACAGAGAAAGAAATGATTGATTTTGCCTGGAATGAAAGGTAGTTTCCCGAACAGTTTTCTTTAGTGGACATGGGTCCTTGTCAGCTGCCAGGCTACCATATCCAGAATTAATATGTATCCCCTGGAAGAGCCAGGAAGACAGCTATGTGCTCACCATTCTACCACCAAAGAAAGGCCCACTAGAAGAGCATGTAGACAGCCACATTACCCAAGCTGGTTGGGAACCACACTAACCGGTACCAAAAAGAACTGGTCTCCTTGCTATCAAAAGCAGTAGTAAGTGGGACTGTTGTCTTAGACTTAGTAGGAGCCTTGATATTTTTCACAGGAGAGAGAACTCCAGAAAACAAATAGTGATAATGATCATGATAATAATAATTTTTAAGTAGACTGTTTTTCAATATATTTTTAAATTTATGGAAAATTTGAGGATACAACACAAAGAATTCCACTACACCCTGAGCCCAGGGTCCTGTGTTATCGATACCTTACATTACTTTGGTGAAAAGTGAAGTGAAAGTCTCTCAGTCATGTATGACTCTTTGCATCCCATGGACTGTATCCTTCACCAGGCTCCTCTGTCCATGGAATTCTCCAGGCAAGAATACTAGAGTGGGTAGCCATTCCCTTTTCCAGGGTATCTTCCCAACCCAGGGACCAAATCCACGTTTCCTGCAGCAGGCAGATTCTTTACCATATGAGCCACCAAGGATGCCCAAGATTATCTAGTAATCTATTATAGTTAAGGAGCCAGTGGATGCAAGGTTATTAACGAATGCCCATGGTTTAGTCATATTCGCTTTATTTTTACCTAGTGTTCTTTGTGTTCCAGAATCCATTCAGGATCACATCACAGTTAGCTGATATCCCTGTAGGATCTGCTTGGCTATGACAGTTTATCAGACATTCCTTGTTCCTGATAACCTTGACATTTTTGAGAAATACTGGTCACGTATCTCGTAGGATTCCCTGCACTGGGATTTGTCTGGTGTTTTTCTCATGATTATGCTGAGGTTATGGGGTCTGGAGAAGCAGACCACAGAGATAAGTTGCCATTTTTATCACATCATATCAAGGGCATCTAGTCTCAACATGATTCATGGCTGTTGATTTTAACCTTGATCACCGGCTGAGACCATGTGACATTTGTCAAAATGTCTGCACTGTGAACTACTCTTTTACTCTCCCCCTGCCCTTTATACTATCCTATTTGGAAGGAAGTAACTATGTGTAGCCCTCACTTAAGGGAGTGGCCAGCTGCGAGACTCATTCTTGATGTGCTGTGTGCATGCTAAGTCCCTTCAGCTGTGTCTGACTCTTTGCGACCACATGGACCATATTCCACCAGACTCCTCTGTCCATGGGATTCTCCAGGTAAGAATATAGAGTGGGTTGCCATTCCCTTCTCTGGGGGCTCTTCCCAACCCAGGGACCCAGGGATCGAACTAGAGTCTCTTACATCTCCTGCACTAGCAGGTGGGTTCTTTACCCACTGGCACCACCTGGGAAGACCCTTGAGGATGATATGTCTACATAAATTATTTGGACTTCTTCTGTTCAAGAAATATCTCTCTTTCCTGCACTTGTGTATGTGTTTAAATATTTCTTTGCTAGTATGGACTCATGGATATTTATTGATATTAATGTTTCTGTTGCTTGAAATGTTCCAGCTTTGCCATCATGAGCTCTTTCTATCAGCCCTCTTGTCCTTTTGACATACACCCCATCATAGAGGTGTAATAATGACTTTTCTTGAAGTACAGTTGATTTACAATATCGTGTTGGTTTTAGATACACAGCAAAGTGATTCAGTTTTACATACTTTATTTGGATTATTTTCCATTATAAGTTAATCAAGATACTAAATATAATTCCCTGTGTTATACAGCAAATTCTTGCTGCTTTTTTTTTTTTTTTTCTTTTTTGTCTGTACTGGATCTTTGTTACAGTGTGAGAGTTCTCTTTATGGTGTAGAGGCTTAGTTGACCCATGGTGTGTGAGATCTTAGTTCCCCAAGGAGTTAGTCTCTCAGTCATGTCAGTCAAGTCATCTGCAACCCCATGGACTGTAGCCTGCTAGGCTCCTCTGTCCATTGGATTTGGAGTGGGTTGCCATTCCACTCTCCAGGGGATCTTCCCAACCTGAGAGACTGAACCCAAGTCTTTCTCATTGCAGGCAGATTCTGTCTGAGCCACCACAGCAGGGAAGCGCTAGTTCCACAACCAGGGTTCAAACTCAAGTTCCCTGCACTGGAAGGCAGACCCTTTACCTCTGGCCCACCAGGGAAGTCCCAGTAAGGACTTTTTGTGTATGTGTACAAGCGCTAGGACAGAAAGTGTATGTTATTCTAACTTAATCATTCAAACTAGCCTATGTTGTAAGTGTTCCCATTTACAGATAAGGAAACAGATGTGGAGGGATTGAACGGATTATCCAAGACCACAAAGCTCATAAATGGTAGAGCGAAGATGAGAATCTATGCTGGCCAGCTCCAGATCCTCCACTTCTTACAAATTTGAGTGTTAAAAGGAGTACACCCTCATGTTATTCCCCAACATGTTGAAACACAGGCACTGGTGTTATATATCAGTATGTTAAAAAGAAACAGAGCCAGCTGAAAGAACTTCTGGTGACCACAGTCAGTGGCAGCCACTTTTCTGTGTCTTGTGGCTTCCTGCCTCACCCCACCACCTTCCACCTGCAATCAGGAGGGAAAGCTGGCTAGAGAAAACCACCCACGTGGAAGTGTTACCAACTGAACGTGCTGCCCCCTTGCAGGAAGCTGTGGAAAGAGGTGATGGCCATCTCAGCAATGATGGATGCTCTAGCTGACATTTCTGACATCTGAAGGGGGTGGTATTTGGGGGTGTGAGTGAGTCTTATCGGAGTCCCTTAAATTAGATTTCAGGAGCCCACCCCACCCACTGAGGAGCAAGCCCTCAGTTACACACCCACTTCCTAAGCGTGGAGCTAAACTCCCTCCATCTTCCCTTCCAACCCCGTGAGATGCCAAAACAGCTTCATGAGAGTCTGCTGGGAACTGCTAGTCATTTTTACATTGAGTTGGATAAAGCCCAGAGCAGAAGAAAAACATAGACCCAGGTCCCCTTTCAAAAGCCCCACAGTCACCTGAGACCCGGATCCAAAGGCAGAATTCAGTGTCATGGTGCCTTGTGCTCAGGACACGTGACTCTCAGGCAGGCTGGCTCCTGCTTCCCCATAATGGAATTATAATGTGAAACGTTGCCTCCATTCTTTCCAGGGTTCAGCACCAGTCGCCTTGCCTCCCCAAATCACAGGCTCCGTTCTTCCAGAGCTAACAGCTTACTTTTTGTTGGTTAGAAGACAGGCGTACCTTGCACACTAAAACTCAGTTTTAGCAATTTCTCTGCTGCCTCTGAGAAAAGGGGGAAATTCTCAGTATGAGGGCAGCCTTTATCAGTTTCTGTTTTGGAAGATGACAATACTATCCTTTAGATTTCTTGAGGAAATAGAGCAGAGCCAAAGTCATCAGTGGCACTCAGCTGGAGTCAGAGACCTTGTTCATAAAGCCTAAAGAACTTCAAAAACTTTCAAGGACAATACCTAGTGTAATATGCTCATTGAAATCTAAAAAGCCCAAGAAAACTAGGCCACGGGTATAATGAGAGGCAAAAATACTGATAAATGGAAGGGGAGACGAGGCAGAGTGTCCCTGTGAGCTTTGGCTTCCTACTTTAAGAAATAAAATTGGATGGGAGAAGAGGCTTTCAGAAGACGTCAAAACTGCCTCGCAGCTCTGGCGGGAGCTAACTTTGTTTTCTAAATTTAAAGACATTGCAGCTTCTATAATTTGTCTCCAATGAAGCTATGCCTTTTTTTTTTTTTTTTTTTTGACTCCTGGTTTGGTTGCTAACTCACTGTAGGACACAGTTACCCTCTTTGAGAATATTCAGTTTACTCATTTGTAAAATGGGGACACTGCATATCATTATGGAAAGACTTTTACCAGAAAGGTTTCCTTTATCAGGCACTTTGACAGGATATACATTAAGATGCCTGGGGTTGCTTCTGTCCTCCAGAAGCTTAATTATGTAGCAAAGAATGTGAAATTCAGTGGGACACACAATCACAAATAGTCTGGAAGACAAACTTCCCAGGTGGCGCTGGTGGTAAAGAATCCACCTGCCAATGCAGGAGGTGCAGTAGATGTGGGTTCCATCCCCGGGTGGGGAAGATCCCCTGGAGAAGGAAGTGGCAACCCACTCTAGTATTCTTGCCTGGAGAATACCATGGACAGAGGAGTCTGGCAGGCCACACACAGTTCATGGGGTCACAAAGAGTTGGACACGACTGAGCACACACACATACATACACACACACAGACACACAAACACCCACACAAGTCCCAGAGCTATCAGCAACTCACTAAGTTCTCATCTCTCCCTGACTAATCTATTTTCCAGAAAATAGCAGTTAATTCACTCTAAAGTGGCTATTCTCATCCAAGGACATTTATCTCTGGATTATGTCAAAGCCACTGGTCAAAGTTAAAAGGATCTTGATCCTCTGCTGGATTCTTCTCAGCAACCTTCCCCCTTTGGACTGTCATCCATTAGTATGATCATAACAGCGACCCAAGGAGAAAGAAGGGAGACAAATCAAGCAAGCTATTTTCTCCTGGAAACAGCTATACTCATTAATTCATCTATTCATTAATTCACTCAAGAAATGTTTACTGAACTGTGCTAGCTTGTCAAGGACACCTTCAGTACCCTGAGGCAATAAGGGAAGACTTCCTGGAGGAGGTGACATGGAGGCTAAGGCCACCAAGAATAAGTAGGAACTGACTAGGTGAAACGGCAAGGAGTGTGATGGAAGGATTCAGGAAAGAAAAGAGTGAGTACAAAGATGTGGAGGTGAGGGAGAGTATATTCCATTGCATTCCTGATCGTGGGGTGGGGGGTGGGGGGTGTAGAAGGGAGAAGGGCACCGCTGAAAAACAAGTAAAGATCAGTTTGGATGTACTACAGGAGTTGATGGAAAGCCACATATAGGCTTTCGGGAGAGGAACAGCAGAGTCAGATTTGCATTTTAGGAAGCGTTCCGTGGCTATGGCAGTTTGTTTGTTGTTTAGTCGCTAAGTCGTGTCTGACTCTTGCGACTCCATGGACTGCAGCCCGCCAGGCTCCTCTGTCTATGGGATTTCCCAGACAAGAACACTGGAGTGGGTTGCCTGTTTCCAGGGGATCTTCTTGATCCAGGAATTAAATCCGAGTCTCCTGCATTGCAGGAGGATTGAGCCAGTGGGGAAACATGGTGGAGTTTAGATAGAGAAATAAAATTGAAGAATGCCTTAGAAATCTCTATTATCAATGAAGTCAACCATCACTTGTGGAACGCATTCTCCTGCATCCTTAGAACAACCAGGTGGAAGAGGTGTGGCAGGTACTCTCACTCTGTAGATGAAGGAATAAAAGCTCTGATACAGGGTTTCCCAACCTTTATTATTATTTTGGACCAGGTGAGTCTTTGTTGTGGGGGGCAGCCCTGTGACTCACAGGTTGTTTCACTACATCCCTACCCTTTACTCATGAGGTGCCAGCAGAACCCTCCTGCCAAAAGTGACCAAAAAATATCTTCAAATGTTGCCAAATGTCTCCTGGGAGGCATAGTCACCACTGGTTGAGAATTGCTCTTCTAAAAAGGTCAAACCAGACTCCCCTGGTGGATCAGTGGAGAAGAATCTGTGTGCCAATACAAGAGACATGGGTTTGACCCCTGATCCAGGAAGACTGCACATGCTATGGAGCAAGAAAGCCTGTGCACAACTATTGAGCCTGTGCTCTAGGAACCTGGGAGCTGCAGCTACTGAGACCACATGTCCTGTAGCCCAAGCTCAACAACAAGAGAAGCCACGGCAATGAGAAGCCCATGCACCACAACTAGAGAGTAGCTCCTGCTCGCCGCACAGCAACACTCAGCACAGCCAAAAATAAACAAAATGATTTTTTTAATCTTGAAGATGTTTTTAAAATTAAATAAATAAAAGCGGCTCAAGCCCCGCCATCCACACAAGCAAGGATACTTCTGTCTCCATGATCTCTCTTCTTTCAACTCCAGCACTCACAGCCTCATCCCTCACGGCCTCGACCAACGTGTCACGCGCAGCAGTTTGCCTCTAAATGACGTTTTCACTGGGAATCTTAAAAACAGATGTCACTTTCCCCCGTCATTTCGGCTTTCTTTTACATTAAAACGAGGATTTTTTTTCCTTCTGAGCTAAAAATTGTTAACACGCTGGAAGCAAAGAGATTTCTCTCATCACACGTGCATTTTCTATCTATTTCCTTCCAAACAGCACTGACACCAAAAATGAGGATGATTCTCACAACATTAGAGTCCATTTCTGCCCAGTTCCAAGAGTATTTGCCCCTGTCTGGGGTTACCGCCATTCATATGGTGATTTGAAGTTTCCTTATAAATGTGCATTTAAAGTTAAAACCCAAATCCTTGTTCTCATGGATCTGCATCAGAAGGTTTGCCTTGTGATTAAATCTGCAGATTTTTTACAAATTGGAATTTCACAGAGTGGTACTTGCAGCAATAGCATGAGGGAGCCAATTTCCTCTGTTCCTCTTGATGTGAAAGTGTGGTGGCTGGGAAGACTGTCTTTCCCACACTCAAATTACCCTGCCAGACAAAGGAAGTTTTCAGAAGAATCCTGAACATGTAATTTTATTACCTTAGCACCATTTTAATGTAATTCATGTAATTTCTTCTGCAGGAGAAAAGTTATTTTCCTAAATGCCTGGTAAAATGAGAACTGATGGATTTTCGACTTCCACCAACTCCCTTTGTAGAATTTTCTACTCAAAGAAGAAACAAGGAGAGGTGCTCAGCTCATATAGCCTCACCTGGGAGCAGAGTGGGTCTGCAAGGCCTTTCAAACTTGCTGATTTCTAATAACTCTGTAGGTGCTTCCCGAGTGGCTCAGTGGTAAAGAACTTGCATGTCAATGCAGGAGACTCGGGTTCAACCCCTGGGTCAGGATGATCCCCTGGAGAAGGGAATGGCAGCCCACTCCAGTATTCTTGTCTGGAGAATCCCATGGACAGAGGAGCCTGGTGAGCTACAGTCCTTGGGGTCACAAAGAGCTGGACATGACAATTGAGCAACTAAGCAAACAGTACCCAAACCAGACTTCAGACTAAGGCATCTGATCCCTTGTCTGGGGTCTGATCTGTAGGTTCTGATGAGTATACTATGTATTAGAGAAAGGGACTTGAACTGGGACTCAGACTTCTCCCAAGCTCATTTCTGGCTCTGTCACTTACTGGTTGGTGAACTCAATCACATTCCATGGTGTGTCTAAACCAAATGACCTCCTATCTGTAACACCATCACATGGAATTAGGACCTCAACACACAAATGGAGGTGGGGGGATACAATTCAGGTCACAGCAAATTCCTTATCCAAACAGTTGCCAGCAGGATCGTTTAAAAACCTAAGTCAGACAACATCCCTCCCCTGATTATAATTCTTTTGTGGGGACTCATCACACTTAGGTTTCCTGTTGGCTCATTTGGTAAAGAACCTGATAATGCAAGAGACCACCTGCAATGCAGGAGACAAAGGTTTGATCTCTGGGTTGGAAAGATCCCCTGGAGAAGGGAATGGCAACCCATTCTAGTAACCCTGCCTGGGAAATCCCATGGACAGAGGAGCCTGGAGGGCTACAGTCCATGAGGTCGCAAAGAGTTGGACACGACTTAGTGACTAAACCACCTCCACATCACACTTAGAGAATAGCAGCTGGATCCCAAATCATGACCTACAACATTCCAAATGATCTAGCCCCTGCCAATCCCTTTGACCTCAGTGCCCACTGCTCTACCCATTATCCAGCCACGCTGGGATTTCTTCTGTTTCTGGCATGTACCAACGTTTTTCTGGCCTCAGGCATTTTGCATTTAACTGTTCTCTCTGCCTGGGACACCTTCCCAAAACTGTTCAAATGGCTGGCTCCTCCTTGCTACTGAGGTCTCAGTTCTGATATCAATTCTGTAGAAGGGTCTTCCAGGCCACCCAACAAAAGTCACCCTTGACAGACTTATGGACATGGGAGGAGGGGATGAGGGAGAAGGGGAGATGTATGGAGAGAGTAACATGGAAATTTACAATACCATATGTAAAATATAAAGCCAATGGGAATTTGCTATATGACTCAGGGAACTCAAACAGGGGATCTGTCACAGGCTGAAAGGGTGGGAAGGGGAGGGATATGGGAGGGAGGCTCGGGAGAGAGGGAACATGGGTGTGCCTATGGCTGATTCTTGTTGATGTATGACAGAAAACCACAAAATTCTGTAAAGCAATTCAGTTCAGTTCAGTCGCTCAGTTGTGTCTGACTCTTTGTAACCCCATGAATCGCAGCACACCAGGCCTCCCTGTCCATCACCAACTCCCAGAGTTCACTCAGACTCATGTCCATCGAGTCTGTGATGCCATCCAGCCATCTCATCCTCTGTCATCTCCTTCTCCTCCTGCCCCCAATCCCTCCCAGCATCAGAGTCTTTTCCAATGAGTCAGCTCTTCCCATGAGGTGGCCAAAGTATTGGAGTTTCAGCTTTAGCATCATCCCTTCCAAAGAAATCCCAGGGCTGATCTCCTTCAGCATGGACTGGTTGGATTACACTTCAATTAAAAAAAAATTTTTAATAATAAATGTAATTGGAAGAATGAAAAAAAGTCACCCTTTGTACCTCCCTGTGGTTAAAACTCTGCAATTACACTGCAGGGGTCACAGGTTCAAGCCCACTTGCTGCATGGCTCAGTCAAAAAAAAAAAAAACCTCACCCCCTGCTCACAGTCAGTCTTTGCATTATCGCTGCTTTTATTGTCCCAAAAACTCTTTTGGGTTTCTGAAATTATGCTTCCTCCTCCTACTGGAGCAGGAGCCCTCTGAGAGCAGAGCCCTTGCCTGTCACATCCGTCATCAGATCTCCAGCACCCTCCACCAAGTCCTGCACATCACAGGAGCTCCTTGAACAACCAGCACATGAGAGAAGGAAGACAAGGAGGCCCTTTAGTTCAGGCACAGACCTCTCCCTTGACACCATCTCTCTTTAACAGTTCCCTCTAAGGGAAGCAGCTCATGAAAAATATATAGAGAATTATATCCTACTGTCACCTGATGTGCAGTTCAAGAACGAAGTGGAATTAGACTAGAAAATTGCATCACAGGCAAACCCATGCTGCGAGGTCCTATTAAAACCTAGGTGAGCTTCTCTTGTTTCCCAGCACCAGATCACGAAGGAAAAGAGAAAAGCAAGATTCCACCTTACAATGGCTTATCATGGGAATGGGGAATGGGTGTCAATTCTCTTCCTTACTGCATAAATCTCTTCCATTTTTCTATCATGTGTGTTACTTATCCCTGGTGGCTCACATGGTTAAGAATCTGCTCATGATGCAGGAGACCAGGGTTCAATCCCTGGGTCGGGAAGATCCCCTGGAGAAGGAAATGTCAACTCACTTTAGCATTCTTGCCTGGAGAATTCCATGGACAGAGGAGCCTGGCAGGCTACAGCCCATGGTGTCTCAAAGAGTCAGACATGACTGAGCGACTAACACTTTCACTTTTCACTTCAAATAACAAGAAGTTATTTAAAAGTTCACTTTAAATAACATAAATAAAAGATAACATAAAATAGCATAAATAAAAGTTCACTTTAAATAACAAGAAGAAATAGACAAAAGAGAAGAAATTCAAATCGTATCTATTCTAAGGGGCTCAGACACATGCAGCGATGAGTTCCTCACTGCTCAGGTGCCTGCAGTGATTCTTCTGCTATATCTCAACCGTGACAGGGAAAAAGTGAATTTTCCTCACCTTCATCCAGCTGCAGGACTCATCCTAACAGCTTCAAGCCAGCTGGACAAATAAGAACTTGTTGTTCCCTGTTCTCACATCATGTGTGTCAGAGGGTCCCTCACTGCCAGCTCTTAACCCTGCACAGAGCTCACTGATGTGTCTTGTTTGACCTGCAGTATTGTTTTTATTAGGATTAGTTGCCAACATTTAAAAGTAAGGAGATTTTCACCTTAAAAAAAAAAAAAATCTGCATTTCCAACATCTCTAGAAAATCAGTCTGATATTAGGCTCACATTTCCACCATGCAAAACTCTGTGGAAAAATGACTGCCCACTGTATCATTCTAGAATTTTCTGTCTCATCATAGTATGTATTCAGGCTACTTCCCTCATTATATTACCTGGACATCGTAATTTTATTATCCATTGTATTGTGCATTATATTGTCTGGACCTCGTAGGTATTGAGTTTGCAACTGCCGTTATACACACACACACACACACACACACTCACTCACTCACTCACTCAGTAGTGAAGTTAATAGAACTTTTTGGCTAGTCAATGACATTCACTGCCTTGAGTGGAGATGATCTTACAAGATAGCTCTCTTGAATCAAATGAGATGACCCAGAATTCTAAAGTCCTCCTTTGCCATTATCTCTGAGCTTCTTTGCAGGGAGTAAATCTTAAATGGTCTCCTCCCCCACAGGAGCAGCATTTGCTGTGATGAATAGGAAAATAGTGTTCTCATGTAAATAGGGACAAAGGAGGGGAGTAATCTGATGTTGAAGACACTCAGTGAGGGAGAGATTGCTAACTGTTCACCAAAATTCATTTCTTCTTCCTAGTCTCTCCTGTGGTTATATGTGGTCGTGTGATTGGTTCTTGAGGACAAGTGCAGTTGGACACTGATGATGACAGGGATAACAGAAAGGCATGAGTGGGGATCTTAGGTCCTTAAATCAACACATGGAAACTAGCCATCCAATAGGAAGAAACATCCGACTTGGACTAATCTATGAGAAGAAATCACCTTGCGTTGGAGCCAATCATTTTGAGGGCTATTTGATGCATTAGCTCTGTCTATCCCGATATACCCTATAAGCTTCCAAGAAAAATGTAAATAAAAATTAAAACTAAATGCTCATACAGAGACACTTTAGTAGCTATTATTTTTGGCTAATTCATTTTTATTTTTTAAAATTCTCATTGATGTATAGTTGCTTTACAAAGGTACAGCAAAGAAAATCAGCCATATGTATACATGTGAAAGTGAAAGTGTTAGTCACTAAGTCGTTTCTGACTCTTTGCAGCCCTTTGAACTATAGCCCTGCCAGGCTCCTCTGTCTCTGGAACTCTCTAGGCCAAGAAGACCGGAGCGGTTTCCCATTCCCTTCTCTAGGGAATCTTCTCGACCCAGAGATCAAACCCATGTCTCCTGCATTCCAGGCAAATTCTTTACTGTCTGAGCCACCAGGGAAGCAAAGACAGTGAAGCATAAAGTGGCAGCCGAAGCAAATGAAAAGGAACCTCGTTCTTTACTTGGGTCTCCCTAAGAACATTAAACGGGAGTCAGCTCATAAACCTCAGCCAGATTTCTCAAAATACCATTTCCTCGTCTCAGACTTCTCTCGGTTCAAAACATCTCCAGGTCCTCTCTCTCACCAGCCTCCGAGAAAACCCTCCCCAACCTCCATATTATAAAAATTATCTCTTCTTCCCGCCCCTCCCCCTGTCTTCCTACTCTTTATATCGCCTCTGTGATTTCCTTTCCCCCTTACACTTAACTGCTTCAAGCAAGAAGCCTCTTCTGCCACTGACAGTCCTGTCTGTCTCTTTACCCATCCTTTTCACCCTGAAGAGCCTGGAGGTAACCAGACTAAGAAACACTCAACTCTGTTTAACATGAGGATGGAAGGAGGCAGGTGAGGAAAACTGGGGACATTAACATACTTTAAAAAGTTCTTGTCAAACTTCCCCGGCAGTCCAGTGGTTGAGACTCCGAGTTTCCAGTGCAAGGAGCAAAGGAGCAGAGGTTTCATCCCCGGATGGGAAACTAAGATTCCACATGCCGCTCAGCCAACTAAAAAAAAAGTTCTTGTCCCCATCACACACATGCTCTTTTCCCTCTAGCTGGAATTCCTGATTTTATTTTGCCCACTCATCATCTCATCCTTCAAAGTTTACCACAGTGTCCCTTTTCCCTCTCCTCTTTACTCACACCAGCGCTGGTCCTCAGCTCCCAGCTTTGCTTCCATAGCACTGTGATGGTTCTGCCATTAAAGCATTCTTCTCAGAGTGCATGAGAGTGTACACACCTGCCTCCTCTACCTTGGGAGCTCCTCAAGGAATGGGGCCACATCTTCTGCACCTTGGTACACTCAGAGCTCTGTGCAGTGCCTGGGACGGGGTAAGCCCTCAGTGGACATTTGTGGAATGAATTAATGGGAAATGCTTGAAAGCCCACATTCAGAGTTTTGCCTCTTTAACTGAGATTTTGAATTTGGTAAAATGTGGATACCAAGTGTGGATACTGTTTTGGGGTGGGCTTGACCATCCTCAGAAGAAGCTGTAGGCAGGAAAAGCAATCAAAGTACCAAGTTATCAAAAGAGGTAACAGCCTATATTAACTGTGCATTCTTTTTTCAAATGGTGGCCTCTTCAGTTTTTTAATATTTATTTTTTTCTTATTTATTTGGCTATACTGGGTCTTAGTTGCCACATGCAGCATCTAGTTCCCTAACCAGAGATTGAACCTGGGCCCCCCTCCATTGGGAGTATGGAGTCTTAGCCACTGGACCACCAGGAAAGTCTTTAAACATGTATTTTCATTTTCTGTTTTTTGATGATCAATATAGGAAGCCATGCGCACCTGAAGGGATTACCTCTCCCAAAGTTATCCAGGTCTCAGAGGATGCGAACAATGGTGAGTGCCTCTTTCATATGCAAACCCTCCAATCTAGACCCCATACCATGAAACACCATTTTTTTTTAATCAATTGTATTCTTTTTTTTTTACGTTATAATACTGTATTTGTTTTGCCATACATTGACATGAATCAGCCACAGGTGTACACGATCTCCCAATGTCGAAGCCTCCTCCCACCTCCCACCCCATATCATCTCCCTGGATCATCCCGTGCACCAGCCCCAAGCATCCTGTATCCTGTATTGAACATAGACTGGCACTTCATTTCTTATATGATAGTATACCTATTTCAATGCCATTCTCCCAAATCATCCCACCCTCTCCCTCTCCCTCAGAGTCCAAAAGTCCATTCTATACCTCTGTGTCTCTTTTGTTGTCTCACATACAGGGTCATCATTACTATCTTTCTAAATTCCATATATATGTGTCAGTATACTGTATTGGTGTTTTTCTTTCTGGCTTACTTCACTCTGTATAATCGGCTCCAGTGAAACACCATTTTTATGGAGCTCTCAGGTCCCAGGCTACCATTGCCCTGCCCTCATTACACCTATCAAGATACCAAACAACTAGGGACAGCCCTCACACCCCAGAACCTGCTAGAATTATTCAAACTAGCCATTCCCAAGCCTGCTCACCTTGCCTGACCCTCTCCTTCTTGCAGAAATCCCAATGAAGGATCTACGCATGCTTCCCCCTCAATCCTTCTGCCTCCTGACCAACCCTGGTGGTTGCCCGTGTGGCCTGTCATAGCATGTTCCCTTCCCTCGGGATCTCTGAGTACAACAAGCTGTCTCTTCAATGGCAATGTCTCCTGATGTGTAGATCTTGCCATATGTAAATAATAATAAAACCTACATTTTAAAACACAACCTAAGCCATCACAGTGTTCCTTCCATGCAAGAGTAGCCAGGGGTAAAGAATCCACCTTCCAATGCTGAGGACATGGGTTCAACCCATGGTCAGGGAACTAAGATCCCACATGCCAAAGGGCAACTAAGCTGGAGAGCTGCAACTATGAACCCACACACTCTGGAGCCCACTCACAGCAACTAATGAGCCCACGTGATGCAACTAGAGAGAACCCTGTGCATCACAATGGAAGACCCCGCTTGCTGCAACTAAGGCTAGATGTACCAAATAAATAAATATTTTAAAGAGAGAGTAGCCACTGGATAAAACCAGCTGAAACAAGCTGAGTCATAAAACGTCAGTTCATTTACACTGACAATGACCGTGGGGAATTCTCTTTTATTTTCTGCCCAAGCCTATCTTCTCAAAGTCCTCTCAACTTGGTCTTCTTTATCCTCTCAGCTTATCCCCAATCTCACTAGTGAAGTATCCTCTGAGGAGGTGACACTTGAGTGGAAAAGTGAAATGAAGCGAGAGGGTCAGCCATGTGTGCATCTGAGGAAAAAGCAGTCCAGGCAAAGGGCTCAGCAAGGGGAGCTCCTCGAGACTGGACATGTGTATGAAAGTGAAAGTGAAGTCGCTCAGTCATGTCCGACTCTTTGCAACCCCATGGACTATACCCTGCCAGGCTTCTGCATCCATGGGATTCTCCAGGCAAGAATACTGGAGTGGGTTGCCATTTCCTTCTCCAGGGGATCTTCCTTTCCCAGGGATGGAACCCTCATCTTGCGCATTGCAGCAGACTCTACCATGGTATCCACCAGGGAATCCTGGAACATATATATAGCTGACTCCTGATCACAGAAGTGACCCAGCAAAATGGCTTTGAGGTTCATGATGCTCAGTGAGAGAAGCCAGGCACAAACAGTCACGTATTGAATGATTCCGTTTATGGGAAACGTCCAGAATAGGCGAATCCATAGAGACAGAATGGAGTAGGAAATGGCAACTCACTCCAGTGTCCTTGCTTGGAGAATACCATAGGCAGAGGAGCCTGGAGGGTGCAGTCCAAGCTGGACATGACTGAGAGACTAAGTACACACACATAAAGACAGACAGCGGGTCAGTGGTTGCCAGGGCCTGGTGGGGGAGGAGGGTGCCTGCTTAGCAGGCACAGGGTTTCCTTTGGGGTGATGAAAATAGCTAAGAACTAGATAAAAGCGGTGGCTGCAATAGCACTGCAGGTGAACTAAATGCCACTGAATTGCAAACTTTAAAGTGGTTACTGACAATGCTATGTTGTATGAATTTTACCTCAATTTTTTTAAAAGAAGCTACCTCTCTATTTTCTCTCACCCTTCTTTCCATATCAGACTCCCCACCCATCATAGGTGTCTACCTTTTCTTACCTTTTTTTCCTTTGTTCTCCCCTTCCTTGGACCCATGTTCAAGTGTGAATAACTCTTATAAGCACCAACTCACTCAAAAGACCAAGCCAAGGGGACGGTCCCAAGATGGCATAGGAATAGGACAGGGAGACCACTTTCTCCCCCACAAATTCATCAAAAGCACATTTAAACGCTGAGTAAATTCCACAGTGCTGGCAGAGGACATCAAGCACTGAGAAAAGCAGCCCATTGTCTTTGAAAGCAGGTAGGAAAAACATAAAAGACAAAAGAGAGACAAAAGAGGTAGGGACGGAGCTCCATCCCAGGAAGGGAGTCTTAAAAAGAGAAGTTTCCAAAGACCAGGAAACACTCTCACTACCAGGTCTGTGACGAGCCTTGGAACCAGTTCAGTTCAGTTCAGCCACTGAGTCGTGTCCGACTCTTTGCGACCCCATGCATCGCAGCACGCGAGGCCTCCTGTCCATCACCAACTCCCAGAGTTCACGCAGAGTCACGTCCATCGAGTCCGTGATGCCATCCAGCCAGCTCATCCGTCACCTTCTCCTCCTGCCCCCAATCCCTCCCAGCATCAGAGTCTTTTCCAATGAGTCAACTCTTCTCATGAGGTGGCCAAAGTACTGGAGTTAGCTTCAGCATCATTCCTCCCTAAGAGAGGGCAACATAACTGGGAGGAAAAATAAATAAATAATTAAAACCCACAGATTATGTGCGGCAACTCCCCCAGCAGAGAAGCAGCGCAGATGCCTGCACCAACCACTAGCAAGCGGGGGCTGGGCAGGCTGCATTGCTTAGCCAGACTGAATGCCCCGAGGGCAATCTGAGGGAACTAACAGGCTAGCAAATCAGACTGTGGTATAGCTATCACCCGAGAAGCCCTAACCTAAGACACCGCCAGGCCCACTCACAGAACAAAGGACTGACTAGAGCTATGCGAAAAGCCCTAACCTAAGACACCATGGTTTAGACCTAACAGAAGCAGAAGATATTAAGAAGAGGTGGCAAGGATACACAGAAGAACTGTACAAAAAAGATCTTCACAACCCAGATAACCACAGTGGTGTGATCACTCACCTAGAGCCAGACATCCTGGAATGTGAAGTCAAGTGGGCCTTAGAAAGCATCACTACGAACAAAGCTAGAGGAGGTGATGGAATTCCAGCTGAGCTATTTCAAATCCTGAAAGATGATGCTGTGAAAGTGCTGCACTCGGTATGCCAGCAAATTGGGAAAACTCAGCAGTGGCCACAGGACTGGAAAAGGTCAGTTTTCATTCCAATTCCAAAGAAAGTCAATGCTAAAGAATGCTCAAACTACCGCACAATTGCACTCATCTCACACGCTAGTAAAGTAATGCTCAAAATTCTCCAAGGCAATCTTCAGCAATACATGAACCATGATATTCCAGATGTTCAAGCTGGTTTTAGAAAAGGCAGAGGAACCAGAGATCAAATTGCCAACATCCACTGGATCATGGAAAAAGCAAGAGAGTTCCAGAAAAACATCTATTTCTGCTTTATTGGCTATGCGAAAGCCTTTGACTGTGTGGATCCCAATAAACTGTGGAAAATTCTGAAAGATATGGGAATACCAGGCCACCTGACCTGCCTCGTGAGAAATCTGTATGAGGGTCAGGAAGCAACAGTTAGAACTGGACATGGAACAACAGACTGGTTCCAAATAGGAAAAGGAGTATGTCAAGGCTGTATATTGTCACCCTGCTTATTTAACTTCTATGCAGAGTACATCATGAGAAACGCTGGGCTGGAAGAAGCACAAGCTGGAATCAAGAATGCTGGGAGAAATATCAATAACCTCAGATATGCAGATGACACCACCCTTATGGCAGAAAGTGAGGAGGAACTAAAAAGCCTCTTAATAAAAGTGAAAGAGGAAAGTAAAAAAGTTGGCTTAAAGCTCAACATTCAGAAAACAAAGATCATGGCATCTGGTACCATCACTGCATGGGAAATAGATGGGAAAACAGTGGAAACAGTGTCAGACTTTATTTTGGGGGCTCCAAAATCACTGCAGATGGTGACTGCAGCCATGAAATTAAAGATGCTTACTCCTTGGAAGGAAAGTTATGACCAACCTAGATGGCATATTGAAAAGCTAAGACATTACTTTGCCAACAAAGGTCCATCTAGTCAAGGCTATGGTTTTCCAGTAGTCATGTATGGATGTGAGAGTTGGTCTGTGAAGAAAGCTGAGCACTGAAGAATTGATGCTTTTGAACTGTGGTGTTGGAGAAGACTCTTGAGAGTCCCTCGGACTTCAAGGAGATCCAACCAGTCCATTCTGAAGATCAGCCCTGGGATTTCTTTGGAAGGAATGATGCTAAAGCTGAAACTCACTACTTTGGCCACCTCATGCGAAGAGTTGACTCATTGGAAAAGACCCTGATGCTGGGAGGGATTGAGGGCAAGTGGAGAAGGGGACAACAGAGGATGAGATGGCTGGATGGCATCACGGACTCGATGAACATGAGTCTGAGTGAACTCCGGGAGTTGGTGATGGACAGGGAGGCCTGGGGTGCTGCGATCCATTGGGTTGCAAAGAGTCGGACACAACTGAGCTACTGAACTGAAATGAACTGAACTGAACTGAACTGACTGAATGACGTGGATGAAACTGGAGCCTATTATACAGAGTGAAGTAAGCCAGAAAGAAAAACACCAATACAGTATACTAACGCATATATATGGAATTTAGAAAGATGGTAATGATAACCCTGTATGCAAGACAGCAAAAGAGACACAGATGTATAGAACTGTCTTTTGGACTCTGTGGGAGAGGGAGAGGGTGGGGTGATTTGGGAGAATGGCATTGAAACATATATAATATATATGAAACAAATCGCCAGTCCAGGTTCCATGCATGATACAGGATGCTTGGGGCTGGTGCACTGGGATGACCTAGAGGGATGGTATGGGGAGGGAGGTGGGGCGGGGATTCAGGATAGGGAACACGTGTATACCTGTGGTGGATTCATGTTGATGTATGGCAAAACCAATACAATATTATAAAGTAATTACCCTCCAATTAAAATAAATAAATTTATATTTAAAAAAAAAAAAAAGACCAAGCCAAGACTTTCCACAAAGAAGAACCAGTGTTTAGAGCTTCCCAGGCAGGTAAACAGAATGGTCATCTTGGGCATCTCAGTAGCCATATCTAAAACCACAGCAAATACACCATTTTGTCCTTCATCCTTTCTGTTTCTCCTTCCTGCCCCCTGAGGAAAGTTCGATATTAAGAGGCTCATATCACCTCATGCCCATTTTTCTGTTTCTTCCAGCACTTATCTAATTTCAGCCTCTTATCTGAACCTTTTATTGGAAGTCTCTTTCCTATTTCCCTCTCTTATGCACTTAGATCCTTCATGCTTGGGTCAAAAGAATTTTTAACAGAACCATTTATCGTGTTAAATGCTCTGCTCTGAAACATTAGATGGCTCCCCACTGCTAATGCAATAAAGTTCAAATTCAAATAGGAGATTTCACTGCAAGATGGAAGATGCCAAAATCCATCTTCTGGCTCTAGCCCCATTCCTAATGGAACACCCTCTGTCAGGAAGCATTCTTTCAAGTTTTTGTTTCATTGCTTATCCTTCCTCTTCCAGAAATACCTGTTCATTTTCCCTTTCCAGCTATAAAATCTGCCTCATCTTTCCAGGCCCATGCCTGCCACCTATTTGGGACATCTTTTCTCTTTTTATTTGGCCATGCCATGCATGTGGGATCTCAAGTAAGGGATCCCTGACCAGGGATCAAATTCACACTCCTTGCATTGGGAGCACAGAGTCTTAACCACTATACCACCAGTAAAGTCCCTTTGGGAACATCTTTGCTGACTCTCATGCTCGAAGTTGGCCTCCCTCTTCGATCAGTATTTTCAGTAGTATTAGTTGGGCTGATGTGCCCATAATAAGAACCTCTCAGGCAGACTAGGAATGCCTTGAAGATGGAGACTTTGCCTTTGGTTAGTAACCCAATGACGGGCATATATGTGCCAAGACATTGGTTTGTTGAAATAAACTGACTTAAAAATTCTCAAGGACACCAAAAGGATTTTGAGCAATATGTCCTGGACTTCCTGAGCCTCCTAACTTTCACAAAAATGAGATCTGCAGCACAGTCCTTGGGAACTAATTAAGTATTGGGACACCTCTATGCTCAGACACAGGCATCCATGCACTTCAGAAACACTCCCACAGAACAGTGCCATCAGCCCAAGTTCTCCTTTCATAACTCATTAATATTTGACTTCTCTGGCTCTCAGATGTCTCCAATATTTTAATTACAGAATCTTATTACATGCTCAGGGGTTTTAAAAGAAACAGACACAATTTTCATAAAAGTTTCATGAATCTGACTCAATATATGAATATATTTCAATCCATAAGTACTAATAGTAGTTAAAATTTATGGCACACTTACTTAGTGCCAAGCATAACCCCATTTAATCCTGACCACAGACTTAAGGAAGTTCAGAGAAGTTAAGTGTTTGCCCAAAGTCACCAGAGTCTGACTCAGCCAACACATTTTGCCAGTTTCCAAAGTTGACTGTCTCATCATTTTTTTTATTAATAACTACTTATCTATGGAGCCTGTATTCAAGCTTGCTTGTTCTCATAAATGCCAGGAAATCAAGCCTCCCCCTCCTACCGTAGAGCAACCTTCAAATAGTGACTAATTCTACTCCTTGGATAGAATATCTCAAAGGCTGTATTATACACTGATTCCCAAAGCTACCCAATGGGATTAAGCTCTAATGATCCATCTGAACAATACACCCTTTACGGCTACTTTACTTTCCTTATACTTTCTATTTTTACATGGGAAATGAAGTGAAAAGTAGAAGTGTTAGTTGCATCCAAACTCTTTGCAATCCCTTAGACTGTAGCCCGCCAGGCTCCTCTGTCCATGGAATTCTCCAGGCAAGAATACTGGAGTGGGTAGCTATCCCCTTTCTCCAGAAGAGCTTCCTAATCCAGGGAGCAAACCCAGGTCACCTACATTGCAGGTGAATTCTTTACTGTCTCAGCCACCAGGGAAGCCCTGTTATGTGGGATCACCTCCCAAATAGTTGTTGTTGTTCAGTCACTAAGTAGTATCCGACTCTTTGTGATCCCATGGACTGCAGCATGCCAGACATCCCTGTCCTTCACTATCTCCCGGAGGTTTGCTCAAACTCCTGTCCATTGAGTCGGTGATGTCATTCAACCGTCTCATCCTCCGTCACCCTCTTCTCTTGCCCTCAGTCTTTCCCAGCATCAGAGTCTCAAATCCTTGTCTTGAGGCCTGCCTCTGGGGAACCCAAACCAATATATTGTTCCACATCAGGGTTAGCAAACTCTTCGTGTAAGGGGTCAGACAGTAAATATTGCTAACCAAGCTGTTCTATCACAACTACTCAGTTCTGCCATGGTTGTGCAGTATTGCAGAGACAATATGTAAAGGAATAAGTGTGGTTGTGTTTCTATAAAACTTTATTCGTAGACATAGGAATTTGAGTTTCACATAACTTTCACATATTGTGAAATATTGACTATAATCAGAAGCAATTTTCCTGGTGGCCCAGGGGTGAAGACTCTGTGTTCCCAATGCAGGGGGTCACCCAGAACATGATTTAACAACTAAACAATAACACCATCCCTTTAGTGATTAACTTGTAGCAAAAGCTACAAGTTAGTTTTTTAGAATACAAAGGTTAAAGTAAAAATAACGGGTCCAATGTGAAGTCAGATTTGTTCTTCCCTATTATACCATCATTGCTGCCATTTTCCAGGTGAGGAAAACAGAAGTTTAGGAAGGTGAAGTGGCTTTAAGACAACACACAAATTCCAACGAATAAGCGTGGTGCATGCACAGTGCCCAGAATGGTCCTTCGGAATCTCTATTCAAAAGTTGTCAGCACCCCCATCACTTTGGAGAATCAAGTGACACCTTCTCCAGGGCTTCCTGAGTCAGTACCTTCCTCTCTGCACACCTAGGCTTTGGCAGAGCAGCATGGTGATGCAGTGTGACACAGCGGCGGCAGCTGCTCCCAGATGCCAGCCAGAAACAGCTCATTGAAACCCTTCCTGGAAACAGCTGCTCCTCCTCCTTTGCTAAGAAACCACGCAATGTCACAGCAGGACAAGGGGAACCTGAGAAGATCCAAGGGTCGGCTGAGTGACACCTTGGAGACAGGGCAGCTGGAGCCAGTCTCCACTTACCTGCCGTCCTGTGGGCATGAGACCAACCTGCATTTCTCTATAGTGTTTGTGTATGTATCTAGATACGCCTGTAAGTGTGATTAAGAGCATACTACATCACACACCTGGGGCTAAACAGAGCTTGGCTTAGACAAACTCAAAGTTCAAAGCATGCATGCCAAGCCCTAAGCTTACTCATTATAATACAACAGAAGCTCTTCCTCATTCCATCCAGTCTGCCCAGTGTCCCCAGGGAGTAATATTACTAGATGGGCTTACACGGCCCTTACCTCATGCCAGGCACACACGATACTCTGTTTAGTCCTCACAGAAATCCTATGAGGCAGATGCTATTGGAAACCCCATTTTACAGATGAGGAATCTGAGGGTTCAAGTAATTTTCTCAAGTCACACAGCCCATGAGTGGCAGAGCTGGGTTTGAAATTCAAGTAGACTGATTCTGGCATCCACACTCTAAAGCACAGGCTGGTCAACTTTTTCTGAAAAAGACCACAGAGTGAATATTTTAGGTTTTGCAGGACACATACGGCCTCTGTCACAAATTATTATTACTTCTTTTACAGTTCTTTTACAAAGTAAAACTCATTCTTAGCTTAAAAATTATTCAAAAACAGCTGTCTCTGAGCCATTATCCCATGATGCTAGTGTTTGAAAAACTGGCGCCAATTCTCCACACCCACCCAATCCAGCTGCACTCTTTGCCAGTGACTGTAGAGCCCATCACTCCCACCTTGGGCTTGACCATGTGACTTGCTTTAGTCAATTGGATGTAGACAAGTACGACACATGCACACAGAGGGTTAAGAAGCATTTGCACATCTCTCACTCTTGCATCTCTCCTGCCATCACCACAAGAACATACCCATGTTGGCCTGCAGGTGGGTGAGTCAAATGGAGCAGAACATGGTTGACAATCCCCTCAGTAGAAGCCAGTCTAAACTAGCCAACCCCTAGGCAACCCCCAGACTTCCTTGTGAAAGATCTCAGCCAAGTTCAGTAAAGCTGCTTACCCCACTTGCAGCCGAGCACAGAGCATGAGCAAGCCAGCTGAGATCAGTCAACCCTGAACCTTAAGAGCTAAATAAATGTGTATTACTGTATGCCATTGAGTTTTGTGATTGTTTCTTGGGCACCATCGTACTTCCAATAAATAACTGACACATACAATATGAATAAAGCTCTTGGGTTGCCGTCAACTGAATCCCAAGTGAAATAAAAAAGAAAGACACAGCATTCTTGCAAGTTTCCTAGAATGACTCGTGGAAATCAAAGGCTAAAACAATCCCTCTTCTTCCATCCTTCTCCAGTCACATAGCCACCAGCAGTACTGAGTTTTATATTTTGGGTAAGAGAAACTAACAGACTCCCCTCCTTCTGGCTCAAGTAAGGATTCTCAGGGGAAGGCAGTCATCGGTTCTGGAAGGTGAGGTACCATGATTTGCTGAACTGGAGTCAAGAGACCACATGGGCTCATATTGAAATATAGATGCTCCTATTATTACACAGTCCACAATGTACAAGACAGAAGGGGTGATTCATGTAGCAAGTTGTGTTGTGTGTCCTCCCCTCAGTGGACACTCTACTGCACAGCAGAAGTGCCCACAGTAAGGCACAGTCTCAACCTACGTAAGGTGGAGACTGTGAACTCTGGAGTCATACAGTTTTGCTTCACATCTGGCTCTATCATTTACTCACCAACAAGTACTTTAATGTCTCTGAACCTCAGTTTTCCCACCTAAAAAGTGATGCTAATAATAGCACCTATATTACAGAGTACTTTTTTTTTTTTTTTAATTTATTTTATGAAGCTGAAAATGAGTGGCTGATTCATGTCAATGTATGGCAAAACCAATACAGTATTGTAATGTAGGATAAAGTAAAAATAAAATGCTTGGAACAATGCCTGCCATGGAGCAAGGATCATCTTTTCTGAGGGGCAATTGCACACTAAGGAAATATGTATAAGAACCACTAACGGGGACTTCCTGAGGTCCAGTGGTTAAGACTTTGCCTTCCAATGAAAGGAGCCCCAGTTCAATCCCTGGTTGCAGAGCGGAAATTAGACACTGAAGAGCCTTGCAAAAAGAGGAAACCAAAATAAAGAGAGAACCGCTCAGGAAGTGACAGGTGCAACAGATTAAAACCCTGTAGTTAACATTGACTGAGCACTGGAGGGCCTATAGACCTTGAGAACAAGTACAAGCTGGAACAAGGAACTGTCTGAAACTGAATTGACCCCACACTCCCCACAACAGATCCAGTGAATTTCCTAGATATATTTTTACTGTTATCACTTTTTAATTTCTTTTTTTAATTTAAGTTCATTACTCCTTTAATTTTCATTTTTATAACCTACTATTACCTTGCAAGAAAAAAAAAGACCCTATTTTTAAGGCAAACTTCATATTTTTTTAATAATTTTTGTGATTGATTTTGTTTTGTATTTTTAATATTGTTTTTTGAGAGTCTAAACTCTATATTTTTAATCTTTGCTTTTTGATACTTGTTATCAATTTTGTACCTTTGAGAATCTAATCTTCAGTACCCATTTTCACTTAGGGGTGTGATTACCCACTTGATTGCTCTCTCCCCTCTTGACTCTCCCTTTTCTTCCCCTGGTCACCTCTGTCTCCTCCCTCCCTCTTCTCTCCTTAACTCTGTGAATCTCTCTGGGTGTTCCAGGCCGTGGAGAACACTTAGGGAATTGATTACTGGCTAGACTGCTCTCTCCCCTTTTGACTCTCCCTCTTTTCCTCCTGGTCACCTCTATTTCCCTTCTCCCTCTTCTCTTCTCCATGTAACTCTGTGAACCTCTCTAGGTGTCCCTCACTGTGGAGAATTCTTTCACCATTAACCTAGATGTGTTACCATCTGTGCTGTATGGATGGAGAAGTCTTGAGGCTATTGTAAGAATAAGACAGAAAGCCAGAAGCAGGAGATTTAACTCCAGAACTTTAGAACATCATAGAACTCCTGATTCCAGAGAACATTAATAGAAAAGAGCTCACTCAAAAGCCTCCATACCTACTAAAACCAAGCTCCACCCAAGAGCCAACAAGTTCCAGAGCAAGACATACCATGCTAATTCTCCAGGAAAGGAGGAACACAGCCCTGAGCATTAAAAGACAGGCTGCCCAAAGCCATGCCAAACCCACAGACACCCCATAACTCACCACTGGACACATCACTTCACTTCAGAGAGAAGAGATCCAGCTCCATCCACCAGAACACAGATGCAAGCTCCCTAACCAGGAAACCCTGACAAGCCACTAGTCCAACCCCACTCACAGGAAGCAGGCTCCACAATAAAGTAGAACCATGGATTTTCAGCCTACAGAAAGGCCACCCCAAACATAGCAATCTAAACAAAATTAAAAGGCAGAGAAATATTATCAGGTAAAGGAACATGATAAATGCCCACCAAACCAAACCAAAGAGGAGTTAGGGATTCTACCTGAAAAAGAATTCAGAATAATGATAGGACAGATGATCCAAAATCTTGAAAACAAAATGGAGTTACAGATAAATAGACTAGAGACAAGGATTGAGAAGATGCAAGAATGTTTAATAAGGACCTAGAAGAAATAAAGAAGAGCCCATCAATAATAAATAATGCAATAAATGAGATCAGAAGCACTCTGGAGGGAACCAGCAATAGAATAACTGAGGAAGAAGATAAGATAAGTGAGGTGGAAGATAGAAAAAGGTGGAAATAAATGAAGCAGAAAGGAAAAAAGAATTAAAAGAAATGAGGACAACCTCAGAGACTCTGGGACAATGTTAAATACTCCAACATTCAAATAATAGGAGTCCCAGAAGAATGAGACAAAAAAAGGGCATGAGAGGAGATAATAGTTGAAAGCTTTCCTAAAATGTGGAAGGAAACAGTTACCGAAGTCCAAGAAACCTAGAGAGTCCCAGACAGTATAAACCCAAGGCGAAACACCCCAAGACACATATTAATCAAACTAATGAAGATCAAACACAAAGAGTAAATATTAAAAGCAGCAAGGGAAACCAAAAATAACACACAAGGGGATCCCCATAGGATAACAGCTGACCTTTCAATAGAAACTCTTCAGGACAGAAGGGAATGGCAAGACATACTTAAAGTCATGAAAGAGAAAAACCAACAACCCAGATTACTCTACCCAGCAAGGATCTCATTCACATATGAAGGAGAAATCAAAAGCTTTACAGACAAGCAAAAGCTGAGCGAATTCAGCACCACCAAACCAGCTCTTCAACAAATGCTTAAGGATCTTCTCTAGACAGGAAACACAGAAAAGGTTTATAAACTTGAAGCCAAAACAACAAAGTAAATGGCAATGGGATCAGACTTATCAATAATTACCTTAAATGTAAATTGGTTGAATGCCCCAACCATAAAACAAAGACTGGCTGAATGGATACAAAAACAAGGCCCCTATATATGCTGTCTACAAGAGACCCACCTCAAACCAAGAGACACATACATACTGAAAGTGATGGGCTGGAAAAGATATTTCATGCAAATGAAGACCAAAAGAAAGCAGGAGTGGCAATACTCATAGCAGATAAAATAGACTTTGAAATAAAGACTGTGAAAAGGGACAAAGAAGGCCACTACATAATAATCAAAGGATCAATCCAAGAAGAAGATATAACAATTATAAATATATATGCACCAACATAGGAGGGCGCATATTAATACATATGCACCCAACAATTATAAATACATATGCAACTCAACCCCTTACCTCAATACGTAAGGCAAATGCTAACAGGTATGAAAGAGGAAATTAACCGTAACACAATAATAGTGGGAGACTTTAATACCCCACTCAAACCTATGGATAGATCAACCAAACAGAAAATTAGCAAGCAAACACAAACTTTAAATGATACAATGGACCAGTTACACCTAATTGATATCTATAGGACATACCACCCCAAAACAATGAATTTCACCTTTTTCTCAAGTGTACATGGAACATTCTCCAGGATAGATCACATCCTGGGCCATAAATCTAGCCTTGGTAAATTCAAAAAACTGAAATCATTCAAGCATCTCTTCTGATCACAGTGCAGTAAGATTAAATGTCAACTACAGGGGGAAAAAATAGTATTAAAAATACAAACATATGGAGGCTAAACAACACACTTCTGAATAACCAACAAGTTACAGAAGAAATCAAAAAGGAAGTCAAAATATGCCTGGAAACAAATGAAAATGAAAACACAACAACCCAAAACCTATGGGATTCTGTAAAAGCAGTGCTAAGGGGAAGGTTCATGGCAATACAAGATTACCTCAAGAAAGAAGGGAAAAATCAAATAAATAACCTAACTTTGCACCTAAAGCAACTAGAAAAGAAGAAATGAAGAGCTCCAGGGTTAGTAGAAGGAAAGAAATCATAAAAATTAGAGAAGAAATAAATGAAAAAGTGTTACAAATGAGAATATAGCAAAAACAACAAAACTAAAAGCTGGTTCTTTGAGAAGAAAAATAAAATAGACAAACCATTAGCCAGACTCATCAAGAAAAAAAGGGAAAAGAATCAAATCAACAAAATTAGAAATAAAAATGGAGAAATCACAACAGACAACACAGAAATACAAAGGATCGTAAGAGACTACTATCAGCAACTATATGCCAATACAATGGACAACTAGGAAGAAATGGAAGAATTCTTAGAAAACCTTAACCTTCCAAAACTGAACCAGGAAGAAACAGAAAATCTTAACAGACCCATCACAAGCATAGAAATCGAAACAGGAATCAAAAATCTGCCAACAAACAAAAGCCCACGACCAGATGGTTTCACAGGTGAATTCTATCCAAAATTTAGAGAAGAACTAACACTTATCCTACTCAAACTCTTCCAGAAAATTGCAGAGGAAGGTAAACTTCCAAACTGATTCTATGAGGCGACCATCACCCTAACACAAAAACCAGACAAAGATGCCACACACAAAAAAGAAAACTACAGGACAATATCACTGATGAAAATAGATGCAAAAATCCTCAACAAAATTCTAGCAAACAGAATCCAAACAACATATTAAAAATATACATCATGACCAAGTGGGGTTTATCCCAGGGATGCAAGGATTCTTCAATATTCACAAATCAATCAATGTGATATACCACATTAACAAATTGAAAGATAAAAACTATATGATTATCTCAATAGATACAGAGAAAACCTTTCACAAAATTCAACATCCATTTATGATAAAAAAAAAAACCCTCCAGAAAGCAGGCATAGAAGGAACATACCTCAACATAATAAAAACCATATATGATAAACTCATGACAAACATTATCCTCAATGGTGAAAAATTAAAAGCATTTCCCCTAAAGTCAGGAACAAGACAAGGGTGCCCACTCTCACCACTACTATTCAACACAGTTTTGGAAGTTTGGGCCACAGCAATCAGAGAAGAAAAAGAAATAAAAGGAATCCAGATTGGAAAATAAGTAAAACTCTCACTGTTTGCAGATGACATGATCCTCTACATAGAAAACCCTAAAGACTCCACCAGAAAATTACTAGAGATAATCAATGAACAGAGTAAAGTTGCAGATTATAAAATTAATACACAGAAATCCCATGCATTCCTATACACCAACAATGAGAAAACAGAAAGAGAAATTGAGGAAACAATCTCATTCACCATTGCGATGAAAATAATAAAATACTTAGGAATAATTCTACCTAAAGAAACAAAAGACCTATATATAGAAAACTATAAAACACTGATGAAAGAAATCAAAGATGATACAAATACATGGAGAAATTTACCATGTTCATGGATCAGAAGAATCAATACAGTAAAAATGCGTATACTACACAAAGCAATCTATAGATTCAATGCAATCCCTATCAAGCTACCAATGGTATTTTTCACAGAACTATAACAAATAATTTCACAATTTGTATGGAAATAGAAAAAACAAAAAACAAAAAAACCTCAAATAGCCAAAGCAATCTTGAGAAAGAAGAACGGAACTGGAGGAATTAACCTACCTGACTTCAGACTTTACTACAAAGCTACAGTCATCAAGACAGTATGGTAGTGGCATAAAGACAGAAATATAGATCAATGGAACAAAATAGAAAGCCCAGAGATAAATCCACGCCCCTATGGACACCTTATCTTTGACAAAGGAGGCAGAAATATACAATGGAAAAAGACAATCTCTTCAACAAGTGGTGGGGGAAAAACTGGTCAACTACCTGTAAAAGAATGAAACTAGAACACTTCCTAACACCATACACAAAAATAAACTCAAAGTGGATTAAAGATCTAAATATAAGACCAGAAACTATAAAACTTCTAGAGGAAAACATAGGCAAAACACTCTCTGACATAAATCACAGCAAGACCCCCTATGTCCCACCTCCCAGAGTAATGGAAATAAAAGCAAAAATAAACAAATAGGACCTAATCAAACTTAAAAGCTTTTGCACAATGGAGGAAACTATAAGCAAGGTGAAAAGACAGCCTGCAGAATGGGAGAAAATAATAGCAAGTGAAACAAGTGACAAAGAATTAATCTCAAAAATATACAAGCAGCTCGTGCAGCTCAATACCAGAAAAATAAATGACCCAATCAAAAAGTGGGCCAAAGAACTAAACAGACATTTCTCCAAAGAAGACATACAGCTGGCTAACAAACACATGAAAACATACTCGACCTCACTCATTTTCAGAGAAATGCAAACCAAAACCACAATGAGATACCATCTCACACCACCGGTCAGAACAGCTGCAATCAAAAAGTCTGCAAACAATAAATGCTGGGAGGGTATGTAGAAAAGGGAACACTCTTAACACTGTTGGTGGCAATGCAAACTAGCACAGTCACTATGGAGAAGAGTGTGGAGATTTCTCTAAAAACTGAAAATAGAACTGCTATACAACCCAGCAATCCCACTGCTGGGCATACACACTGAGGAAATCAGAATTGAAAGAGACACATGTACCCCAATATTCATCATAGAACTGTTTACAATAGCTAAGACATGGAAGCAACCTAGATGTCCATAGGTAGACAAATAGATAAGAAAGTCGTGGTACATATACACAATGGAATATTACTCAGCCATTAAAAAGAACTCTTTTGAATCAGTTCTAATGAGGTGGATGAAACTGGAGCCTATTATACATAATGAAATAAGTCAGAAAGAAAAACACCAATACAGTATGCTGCTGCTGCTGCTAAGTCGCTTCAGTCGTGTCCAACTCTGTGCAATCCCACAGACGGCAGCCCACCAGGCTCCTCCGTCCCTGGGATTCTCCAGCCAAGAACACTGGAGTGGGTTGCCATTTCCTTCTCCAATGCATGAAGGTGAAAAGTGAAAGTGAAGTCGCTCAGTCATGTCTGACTCTTGGCGACCCCATGGACTGCAGCCCACCAGGCTCCTCCATCCATGAGATTTCCCAGGCAAGAGTACTGGAGTGGGGTGCCATTGCCTTCTCCCCAATACAGTATATTAACATATATATATGGAATTTAGAAAGACGGTAATGATGAGCCAATACATGAGACAGAAATAACAAGACTTTTGGACTCTATGGAAGAAAGCAAGGGTAGGATGATTTGAGAGAATAGCATTGAAACATGTATATTACCATATGTGAAATAGATGACCAATCCAAGTTCAATGTATGAAATAGCACACTCAAAGCCGGTGCACTGGGACAACCCAGAGGGATGGGATGGGAAGGGAGGTGGGAGGGAGGTTTAGGATGGGGGATACATGTACACCCGTGGCTGGTTTATGTCAATGTATGGCAAAAACCACCACAACATTGTAAAGTAATTAGCCTCCAATTAAAATAAATTAATTAAACTATTTTTAAAAGGAATCCACTAACCAATATAAATAGATAGATACTAACCGGCAACAGAGAAGAATGGTGAAATCATTTAAAGTCAAGTTAGGGTAAGAACAAGTTAGAGTATTAATCAAGAGGAAAAATTATCAGCTGCCTTAAATGCTTATATTCTGCCTAGGGCTATAATTCTTATATCTCACACATTTGCTTTAGGAGAGAAACTGGCATCTTCAAGGCTCCCCAACAGAAAAGTTGTCGGCTTATTGACACTTGAATAGTTCTCTGAGTCCCAGGAAGCTTCCAGAAGGCTCATAAGTGTCCACCTAAGTTCAGAGGTGCTGCAGGCAAAGCAAACTCTGTAATTTGACTTCTCATTACACACTGCTTCCTTTTTCCATGAAAACAGAACCTCAATTTAGATTAACCTCTGTGTCCAGCCTCAATCAATGGTTTGGGATTGATTTAAATCAATCACAACAATTCTATTTCCAAATTTCCCAGCCTCCTTAACACATGAGGAATCCCATGAAACACAATTTTGGTTGTTGAGACATAAGAAAGCTCTGCTGTAAGGATTTCTAGAATCTGAGTAAGCTTCAATTTTATTGGTGAAAAGTTGAAAATGCAGTTGACATGACCTTTTCTTCCATTACCTGGCTTTGGATTAAAAAAAAAAAAAGTCTCTGGAGAAGCAGCAGCTGCTTTGTGACCAAAAGGAAAAGACCAAGAGGAATATAGAGATATCTGCCACACAATGCTGCAACCACTGAAACAATGCCAGCAATTACCTACAATTACCTACCTGAATTCTCATTACAGGAGAAAAATACAGTCTGAAAGAATATTCTGAAACTCATGAGAATGCAGTCCAGGTACAAACAGTGGAGCATAGGCTTAAACAATGCTGTTCCTTAAAAGGCTAATACAGATAAGTTTGGGATAGAAAGCTGCTTCCTCAGTTCTCATCTTGGAACATACCACGTACTAAGTCCTGGCGTGCTGCGATTCATGGGGTCGCAAAGAGTCGGACACGACTGAGCGACTGAACTGAACTGAAGTACTTAGTACAATGTACTGAAAACTCCTGCATTTTACATATTATGGGGGAGAGACTGCCTCTCCCTGCTCTGGGGTCCAAAAACAGACTCAAGGAGAAGGAACTCCCTCGTTCAAGAGGATATGATATTGTGATTGTCCCATATGATTTGGACACTCACTCTCTGAAGCCACTGAAGCGGTGGCTTAGTTACACAGCTGCTCCTGCTACCATCATATGGCTAAGGAGGAGGGGTAGTTCTTAGCAAAGGACGCTGGTGTGTCTCAGACTGCAGTGTGTCCCAGTGTGAATCCCCTACAATGAGGAAATCCCTGTGCTGGAGGTTAATATAATTAAATTAAAATTAAAGTTATTCAGTCATGTCCAATTCTTTGAGACCCCATGGACTCTAAACCGCCAGGCTCCTCTTTCCCTGGAATTCTCCAGGCAAGAATACTGGAGTGGGTAGTCATTCCCTTTTCTAGGGCATCTTCCTGACCCAGGGATTGAACCCAGGTCTCCTGCATTGCAAGCAGATCCTTTATTGTCTAAGCCACCAGGGAAACCTCATGCTAGAGATTATAGGACATTAAAGACTCTGAAAAGTCCTGCAGTAAACATATAAACAGTTTTTGCTTAAACTTAATGTCTCCCAAATTCACAGTATCATAGCTCTCTTTTTCCTTTCTTCCCCCTTGTCCAAAATTAGCTTAACATTCCATAATATCAAACCATGCATTTCATGATTTTTAAAATCCACTTTGGGAAACTAACCTAAAACAAAGCCATTTTCTTTACTGTCGCATTAAAGTGGCATCTTCATACTGGAATTCATGCTAATTTCTTAAAGCACAGTCTTTTCCAGGAAGCAGGACAGAGATAAAAATAGTCAAAGGTGGCCCAAGATGAGACTTCAGAAATGGGTCAGTTTGAACTTTCACTGTGTACATAAGGAAATAGATGATCCAGCCAGGGAAGAGCTCACTCGATGGCCAATGGCTCTAGCTATTGGTAGAACACAGAGCAACCTCTCCATGGCATGAACAGTTGGATGGCTTCCCCGTTACAGAAGGCAATCCTAAGGTATCAGCTTTCACATACAGAGGTGGCCCCACCATGGAGGGAGGACCCCAACTGAACACATGGCAGGAAAAGTTCCAGAATGTGATTCAGGATAAGACAAGTTCTCACATTTCCTCAGTGCTAGTCAGTAAAGGTTAAGAACGTTTTCAAGGGACTTCCCTGGTGGTCCAGGGGTTAAGAATCTGCCTTCCAGTGCAGGGGTCACAGGTTCAATCCCTGGTCTGGGAAGATCCCACATGCAACGAAGCCCACACACCCAAGAGCCTATGCTCTGCAACAAGAGAAGCCACTGCAAAGAGAACCCCACACGTCACAACCTGAGACTAGCCCCCACTCACTGCAGCTAGAGAAAACCCAAGGGCAGCAACAAAGACCCAGTGCAGTCAAATATAAAATAAATAAATAAATAAAAAATTTTAAAGAGAATATCAGGGCAGATTACCTGGTAATAAATTCACATTTCTGCCACTTACTAGCTGTGTGAACTTGCAGAAACCACTTAATCTCTCTTTGCTTCAGTCTTCTCATCAGATACGTGGGTATGGAAGGTGTGGAGTGTCTCCACTTGGTAGACCAGTTGTGAAGGATTAATTTACATAATACTAATCAACTGCTTACAACTGTGCCTGGTACATGAAGTAAAGTGACGAAAAATGTTTAATTATATGGGTCCATGTATAAAAAATGTCCAGAACAGGCAAATCTCTAGAGATAGAAGATAAGTGAGTAGTAGCCAGGAGGTGGGGTGAGGAGAGATTGGGGAGATTGTTAAAGGGTAAGAAAATGTCCTAAAATTGATAGTGGCGATGGCTGCACACCTCCACGAGTAGACTAAAAACCACTGAATTGTGAACTTTAAAGGAGTGAATTGTATGGCCTATGAATTATATATCAATAAAAATGTTAAATAAGAAATAAGTATGTACTTTTGATTAATTTTAATGGAGGAGCTACATCAGAGTTTAGACTAGAACCTTGTACTTAGTAGGCAGTCAGTGTTATGAAACTGAATATACTCTGTTTCCTTGTCTCTCAGATGTCTATTTTTCCTTCATGTTCTAACTCTTCTGAAATTGGTATGTGCTATGTAGTTGATATGCATATTTAATGTCATTTCCTGTGCCCTCCAAAAAGCTGCTCCTAAATTAATTGTCTTGCCATCAGTGGCATCCTGGAATCAAGAAATATGGTAATACAAGATCAAGCAACATTATATCTTAATAAGCTGGGGGAAGGCATGTGGTAGCAGGTGCAGTCATCCATGCAGTTCAGTTCAGTCGCTCAGCTGTGTCTGACTCTTTGTGACCCTATGGACTGCAGCACGCCATGACTCCTTGTCCATCACCAACTCCCAGAGCTTACTCAGACTCATGTCCATTTTGTCGCTGACGCCATCCAACCATCTCATCCTCTGTCATCCCCTTCTCCCACCTTCAATCTTTCCCAGCATCAGAGTCTTTTCCAATGAGTCAGTTCTTCACATCAGGTGGCCAGAGTATTGGAGTTTCAGCTTCAGCATCAGCCCTTTCAATGAATATTCAGGACTGATTTCCTTTACAATGGACTGGCTGGATATCCTTGCAGTCCAAGGGACTCTCAAGAGTCTTCTCCAACATCACAGTTCAAAAGCATCAATTCTTCAGCACTCAGCTTGCTTTATAGTCCCACTCTCACATCCATACATGACTACTGGAAAAACCATAGCTTTGACTGGATGGACCTTTGTTGGCAAAGTAATGTCTCTGCTTTTTAATATGCTCTCTAGGTTGGTCATAGCTTTTCTTCTAAGGAGCAAGCGTGTTTTAATTTCATGGCTGCAGTCACCATCTGAGTGATTTTGGAGCCCCCAAAATAAAGTCTCTCACTGTTTCCATTGTTTCCCCATCTATTTGCTGTGAAGTGATGGGATCAGATGCCATGATCCAAACATTAATTGACCATTATAATATGCCAGACTTCAGAAAGCATTACCATTCATGCTTTCCTCATCTGAGAAGTCTTGTTCAAAATGTTTATCTGCAAGCTTTTGATAAAGCAGAGTGGCAACTGACTCAGCTTTCATGGCCTTTCAGATTCTTGTTGAAGACTTTCCAGGTTAAAATCCACCTGCCAAGGCAGGAGACATGGGTTTGATCACTGGTCCAGGAAGATCCCACATGCCACAGGGCAACTAAACCTGTGTACCACAACTATTGAGGCTGTGCTCTGGAGCCCACAAGCCTCAACTACTGAAGTCCATTCACCCTAGAGCCTGTAGTCCGCAACAAGAGAAGCTCTGCAACATGAGAGTAGCCCCTGCTTGCTGCAACTAGAGAAAGCCCACGTGCAGCCATGAAGACTCAGTGCAGCCAAAAATATATATTTTTAATCCTTGTTGAATACTGTCCACAGGCCATGTTTCATACCTGGGTTGTAGTAGTTGCTCCCTGTCCAATCCAAGGTATTCTTCATCTGCCTCTGAGTTTGCCCATAGCCCCTGCCTGTGGTTGGCTTCCCACTTCAGGTGCCTGCCACTTTCTGTTTTTCTGCCTCAGAGCTTCTTCAGGGAGCTTGCCCAGCACACACAGGGAATGGAGAAGTGCCAGGGATCCAATGGCCTGGGAGAAATCCTCAGTCAGTGAAGCTATATCTTAGCCTCTCAGCCCAGATAACTCAGGAGGAGTGTTGCACACATTTTCTCAGAGGATCCCCAAGGGGATGGAGCACCAGTTGCCCAAGAACCTACTCATGAATGAAACTTTACTGGATTATCTCCTTTCCCTCTCTTTCCACCCTCCCCCTCCTTCAATGGGATCCATAGGGTCTATTTCCTCAGGTAAGCCGCCTGCTTGGGTCTTTGTCTTAGAGTTGGCTTTTGAGGGAATACAAGCTGAGGTTGGGGGCTTCCCAGGTGGCACCAGTGCTAAAGAACTCACCTGCCAATGCAGGAGATGTAAGAGACGTGGGTTCAATCCCTGGGTCGGGAAGATCCCCTAGAGGAGGGCTTGGCAACCCACTCCAGTATTCTTGCCTGGAGAATCCCATAGACAGAGGAGCCTGATGGGCTACATCCCATCTTAGGGTCGCAAAGAGTTGTACAAATGACTTAGCACACACGCATGCAAGCTAAAGCTGATGCTTTGAAGACAACTGAAAACTTCAAACAGATCTTTTTACATGTATTTATTCGTATTTCACCTCACCTTCCAGGGGACTCATGGTGACCGAGCACTGAATTGCAATCAGTAGAAATGATGAATTCATAAATAATAAGGAACTGAGACCAAGAAATTAAGGAATAAGTAGTATATTATTCAGACCGGGCTGCCATAACAAAAGACGACAGACTGGCTGGCTTAGACAACAGAAATGCATTTCTTATCATCCTAGAACTGGAAGTCCCAGATCAGGGTCTGGCGGTGTTTCGTTTCTGATGAGAGCTCTCTTCCTGCCTGGCAAATGACTGTCTTCTCACCGTGTCCTCACATGGCCTTTCCTATGCACCTACACAGACAGTGAGCGACCTCTGGTGTCTCTTCCTCCTCTGATGAGGACACCACTCCTGTTAGATGGGGTCCTGCCCTACCACATATGCTGTGTTCTAAGTTGCTTCAGTCGCGTATAATTTAAGCTTACTTGCCTCCCTTAGACCCCACCTCCAGATACACTCACAGGGACGGTTAAGACTTCAACATACTTCACTTCAGTTCAGTTCAGTAGCTCAGTTGTGTCCGACTCTTTAAGACCCCATGAATCGCAGCACGCCTGGTCTCCCTGTCCATCACCAACTCCCGGAGTTCACTCAGACTCACATCCATCAAGTCAGTGGTGACATTCAGCCATCTCATCCTCGGTCGTCCCCTTCTCCTCCTGCCCTCAATCCCTCCCAGCATCAGTCTTTTCCAGTGAGTCAACTCTTCCCATGAAGTGGCCAAAGTACTGGAGTTTTAGCTTTAGCATCATTCCTTCCAAAGAAATCCCAGGGCTGATCTCCTTCAGAATGGACTGGTTGGATCTCCTTGCAGTCCAAGGGACTCTCAACAGTCTTCTCCAACACCACAGTTCAAAAGCATCAATTCTTCGGTGCTCAGCCTTCTTCACAGTCCAACTCTCACATCCATACATGACCACTGGAAAAACCATGGCCTTGACTAGATGGACCTTTGTTGGCAAAGTAATGTCTCTGCTTTTGAATATGCTATCTAGGTTGGTCATAACTTTACTTCTAAGGAGTAAGCGTCTTTTAACTTCATGGCTGCAGTCACCATCTGAAGTGATTTTGGAGCCCCAAAAATCAAAAAACTAAAGTCTGGCACTGTTTCCACTGTTTCCCCATCTATTTCCCATGAAGTGATGGGACCAGATGCCATGATCTTAGTTTTCTGAATGTTGAGCTTTAAGCCAACTTTTTCACTCTCCTCTTTCACTTTCATCAAGAGGTTCTTTAGTTCCTCTTCACTTTCTGCCATAAGGGTGGTGTCATCTGCATATCTGAGGTTATTGATATTTCTCCTGGCAATCTTGATTCCAGCTTGTGCTTCCTCCAGCCCAGCATTTCTCATGGTGTACTCTGCATATAAGTTAAATAAGCAGGGTGACAATATACAGCCTTGACATACTCCTTTTCCTATTTGGAACCAGTCTGTTGTTTCATGTCCAGTTCTAACTGTTGCTTCCTGACCTGCATACAGATTTCTCAAGAGGCAGGTCAGGAAGCCTGGTATTCCAATCTCTTTCAGAATTTTCCACAGTTTATTGGGATCCACACAGTCAAAGGCTTTGGCATAGTCAATAAAGCAGAAACAGATGTTTTTCTGGAACTCTCTTGCTTTTTCCACAATCCAGCGGATGTTGGCAATTTGATCTCTGGTTCCTCTGCCTTTTCTAAAACTAGTTTGAAGATCTGGAAGTTCTCAGTTCATGTATTGCTGAAGCCTGGCTTGGAGAATTTTGAGTGCAACTGTGTGGTACTTTAAGCATTTTTGGCATTGCCTTTCTTTGGGATTGGAATGAAAACTAACCTTTTCCAGTCCTGTGGCTACTGCTGAGTTTTTCAAATTTGCTGGCATATTGAGTACAGCACTTTCACAGCATCATCTTTCGGGATTTGAAATAGCTCATCTGGAATTCCATCACCTCCACTAGCTTTGTTCGTAGTGATGCTGTCTAAGGTCCACTTGACTTCACATTCTAGAATGTCTGGCTCTAGGTGAGTGATCACACTATCATGATTATCTGGGTCGGGAAGATCTTTTCTGTACAGTGTATTCTTGCCACCTCTTCTTAATATCTTCTGCTTCTGTTAGGTCCATACCATTTGTATCCTTTATTGAGCCCATCTTTGCATGAAATATTCCCTTGGTATCTCTAATTTTCTTGAAGAGATCTCTAATCTTTCCCATTCTGTTGTTTTTCTCCATTTCTTTGCATTGATTGCTGAGGAAGGCTTTCTTATCTCTCCTTGCTATTCTTTGGAACCCTGCATTCAGATGCTTATATCTTTCCTTTTCTCCTTTGCTTTTTGCTTCTCTTCTTTTCATAGCTGTTTGTAAGGCCTCCTCAGACAACCATTTTGTCTTTTGCATTTCTTTTTCTTGGGGATGGTCTTGATCCCTTTCTCCTGTACAATGTCACAAACCTCCATCCATAGTTCATCAGGCACTCTATCTATCAGATGCAGTCCCTTAAATCTATTTCTCACTTCCACTGTATAATCATAAGGGATTTGATTTAGGTCATACCTGAATGGTCTAGTGGTTTTCCCTACTTTCTTCAATTTAAGTCTGAATTTAGCAATAAGGAGTTCATGATCTGAGCCACAGTCAGCTCCTGGTCTTGTTTTTGTTGACTGCATAGAGCTTCTCCATCTTTGGCTGCAAAGAATATAATCAATCTGATTTTGGTGTTGACCATCTGGTGATGTCCATGTGTAGAGTCTTCTCTTGTGTTGCTGGAAGAGGGTGTTTGCTGTGACCAGTGCGTTCTCTTGGCAAAACTCTATTAGCTTTAGCCCTGCTTCATTCCGTATTCCAAGGCCAAATTAATAGTGCAAAATCAGTCCACAGCAGGTGGCAACTAATAGATTGTATTTAATTCTTTGTGTATTTATCTGTTTTCCTCCACAGACACATCTAGGTATTCCCATAGCCTCTGGTCTGGCATGAATGGGTGCAGAGTGTATGTTCATCAAACTGAGCTGAATGGGGGCCACACATATGTACTGGCCACCAAGAGTATATGTGGCTTTCTGAATACAAGAAAGCTTGGCAGTCAAAACTAAAAAGGGAAGCACAGGGACTTCCCTGGTTGTCCAGTGGCTAAGATTCTGCACTCCTGATGCAGGGGTCCCACAGGCTGCAACTAAGTTTTCTCATGCTACAACTAAAGATCCCACATGCTGAAACTAATGATCTTACATGCCACAACTAAAACCTGTCATAGCCAAATAAATAAATAAAAAGGAGACATAGGGAGTGGTATAATTCTCATTATCAAAAATGTAACAGTCCATTTTGTCAAGGAAAACACTTTCAGCTTCGTCAAATATGGCATTTCTCCCATTCTCACAATACCTCCAAACCTCTACATTTCCCCTTTATCTACAGAGCATCTGTTTCCCTCTCATCAAAATGGCCTTCAAGCCTTTGTCCCATCTTCTCTCAAGCTCCAAGAAGATTATTATTTCTTTTTCAAAAGGAGTTTTGTTCTCCAAACACCATTTCTTAATGAGGAATTTTGGCTGTTGGTGAAAAAAATACCAACTCAAAAGTACCATCGAAGGGAGAAAATTGGCTCATGAAATGTAAATCACAGGATATGTGGCTTCAGGTATGGCTGGATCCAGAGCTCAAATAATGCCATTGGAACCTGTGCGTCCCTCCATTTTTCATGTCTGCATCCCCCTTGTGCTGGTTCCATTTACAGAAAGGTTAACTCCCTCCAGCAACAAGAAGGCTTCTAGAAACACTAGGCTTACATTCTCAGAGCTCCAGTTTCAACAGGAAAGAGAAAGCATGCCTCTTTTCTGACTGCACAAGCCAAAAGTCTTAATTGGATCACAGTGATCTCACTGGCTTTGCTTGGGTCATGTGACAATACCCAGTGTTTCAAAGGGTATGAGAGTCGGATTGGCCAGGCTTGGGCCACATGCTCACCTCTGGAGGAAGTGAGGGGAAATAAGGAGGGACATGGAGATCATCGTGGTGAAGTCAAATCCACCAGAAACACACGGACTAAAAGTGGGGGAGATGTGGTAACTGAAAGGAAATTGAGGATACATTTATCAGAGAAACTGTGTATACTGGATTCTGGGTAGGAAATGACCAGTACTTCATAACTTCCAGTTAATATCAACTATTTCTTCATATTCTGTCTTATGTTAGGAATGAGGAAGGCCATAAATCCAATCACTCAAATAAATTCATTTTATATTTTAAAAATAAAAGTTCTTTTCAGGACTCCAAAATCACAGCTATGAATCAAGTATCAAGAAATGGATTTTTCATGGAGACATTGAAGAAGGCAATGGCAACCCACTCCAATGCTCTTGCTTGGAAAATCCCATGGACAGAGGAGCCTGGTAGGCTGCAGTCCATGGGGTCGCTAAGAGTCAGACATGACTGAGTGACTTCACTTTCACTTTTCACTTTCATGCATTGGAGAAGGATATGGCAACCCACTCGTGTTCTTGCCTTGACAATCCCAGGGATGGGGGAGCCTGCTAGGCTGCCGTCTCTGGGGTTGCACAGAGTCAGACATGACTGAAGCGACTTAGCAGCAGCAGCATGGAGATATAGATTATATTCCTTCTGCAAAAAAATCAAGTGTATCTAAAAAAGATAATCTATTTTTAAAGATTTAGGTATCCCAAAGCTTGACTGGGCAGTAAACTTCAAATACCAGTGAGTTTCATTCATACATACAGCCTCCAAAGACTCATAAAAAGACTCATCATTGTTTTGAAGACTGGAACCAGCTTTTAGGTTTACTGACCATACAAGCAATAAGCAGGCAGTGAGTGTACTAACATTCAGAGATATCCATTGTCACTCAATCAGACTTTCACCCACCAATAGAACAAAGGGTATAAAAAGAAAAAAGAAAAAAAAAGCTGAAACCAACGAAGAACTCCCTCAGCTTTTCAGCTTCCAAGAGTTAAATTTTGAGCTTTCTTGGTTGAAAGTTTTCACCATCTCTTCTAAAGAAGCCAACCCAGCTGATGTGCTATCCTGTGCTCTGCTGCTGCTGCTGCTAAGTCGCTTCAGTTGTGTCCAACTCTGTGCCACCCCATAGACAGCAGCCCACCAGGCTCCCCCGTCCCTGGGATTCTCCAGGCAAGAACACTGGAGTGGGTTGCCATTTCCTTCTCTAGTGCATGAAAGTGAAAAGTGAAAGAGAAGTCGCTCAGTCGTGTCCGACTCTTAGTGACCCCATGGACTGCAGCCCACCAGGCTCCTCTGTCCATGGGATTTTCCAGGCAAGAGTACTGGAGTGGGGTGCCATTGCCTTCTCCGATACTGTGCTCAGTCACGTCCAACTCTTTGAGAACCCATAGACTATAGCCCACTAGGCTCCTCTGTCCATGGGATTTCCCAGGCAGAAATACTGGAGTGGGTTGCCATCTCCTCCTCCAGGGGATCCTCCTGACCCAGGGATCAAACTTGCATCTCCTTTGTCTCCTGCACTGCAGAGAGATTCTTTACCTCCTGAGCCATCGGGGAAGCCCAGCCCAGCCGATACACTACTGGCAGTGCAGCCATGGATTTCTCCCAATACACTCAGCAATTTCATCTATATTCCCTGCCAACAGGAAGGAATTTGCATAACCATTCATGGCTGCATTCTCAGGATATAGTAGCTATCTGCTGCTAAAATACTGCTGTGTAACAAACTCTTCCCAGACTCCGTGTCTTGACGGGATAGTTATTTTAGCTCATGATTCTACTTGGCTCAGTGGTTCTCCCTTCTGGTCTTGGCTAGATGTCAGCTAGGAGGACTGCAAGATTCATTTCTGCTCCATGCATCTCTCATCCTCACCCTGAGACTAGTTGGCAAGCCTGGAAATGTCCTTGCCATAGCAGTGGCAGAGGGCAAAAACAGACAGGACCAATCAGGAAGGACTTTCTTGCCTCTACTAGTCACATTTTCTGACACTGTATTGGCCCAGTGAAGTCACTGGGTGGTCAAGAGCCAAAGTGGGAGGGCTCTATAAAGTCACATGACATAGCTCTTAGGCAGGGTACCATTTTGACAAACTACCAAAGAAGACAACCGTGAAGATGATAACAAAGATGGTCTTGGGTCTAATTAGCTGGTATTTAGGCCAAATAAAGTAGCAGAATTTATTTTCCAGTGTCTTTTTTTTTTTCACTTTTCATTAAATAGTTTTATTTAGAGGGAGGATGGAAACAGAAGCCTCCTGTGAGCTTGACATCAAATGAGAAAGATCCAGATACCCAAAGAAATGAAGGAAAAAGGGAGACTTTAATGTGAAATAAGGAAAATCATAGCTTCTGCAGCTACCCCAGGAGATAAGTGGTCCCAGGAGGTGTCTCCTGCATAAATAACCAACAATAAGGATTTACTTCCCTGGTGGCTCAGATAGTAAAGTATCTGCCTGCAATGCAGGAGACCCGGGTTTGATTCTTGAGTCAGGAAGATGCCCTGGAGAAGGAAATGGCAACCCACTCCAGTATTCTTGCCTGGAAAATCCCATGGATGGAGCCTGGTGGGCTACAGTCCATGGGGTCACAAGGAGTTGGACATGACTGAGCCACTTCACTTCACTTCACTTCAAGCTTTTTGCCAAGAAATCTTCAAGGTGACGCCAGGCAGGGACTTCAGGATCCAGGGAGGAAGAGGGAGTGTTCCAGTGAGGCGTTCAGAAGGAGAGGTTGCCATTTACTTTCACAAGTGGTTGAAACACCCAGAGCCAAACCTAAAATTAGGAAATTAAAACTAAGGGAATTCAAGCAGGACCATTTTCATCAAAAGCATCAAGCATATGGGCCATGCTGTCAAGTGGAGACCACCAAACTGAAAAGTGTAAATGAATCTGGGAGATTAGACAGATCAGCTGGAAAAGGAGGCAAGTGCCTTTTGAAGGCCCAGATCGGAGATCTGATTTTGTGCCCGGCAGGAAGGCTGCCCTCCACTTCTGTCCAGCCCTTTGAGACAGCCATTTGCCTTAAAACATTTGGTGTCACCTCTGGAAAACTTTCTACAAAGAAAAAAATAATAAAAGTCCCCCAGGATATTATTCAATAGAAAGCTCTTTTTGAAAGTGTCTATAACAGCCTGTTGTGTGTTTTAATGAGTTGAAACGTGTGCATCTATTGGCTGGGATTTTAAGGAAAGTCTCTATCTGCCTGCTCCCTCTGGCTCCTATTAGTTTCTGTTTGATTCTGCATATTCATAAAATGCTCGGCAGGACACATCACAGTTCAAACAAGGCTTTCAGCTTTGCCGACTTGAATAAGCCTCTTCCTCTCCACTCAGCAGCTAATCCACTGAGCTCATAAGACACACTGGGCATTTTGAGCTGTGGGTTGGCAGAAAAAGGAACAGATTTCACAGGCTAGGAACATCCTTTCTTGGAGAACCAGTGGGGAAAGGGGGTCCCAAGGTGGGCTCTGCCCACTTCTGTTTAGCATGGGGACTAGGAGTCTTCCCCAATCTCAGTTTGCAAAATAGTTTACATTTTCATAAAAGTCTGAAAGTGTTCATCACTCAGTTGTGTCCAACTCTTTGTGACCCCATGGACTGAAGTCCTCCAGGCTCCTCTATCTAATGGAATTCTCTAGGAAAGAATACTGGAGTGGGTAGACATTCCCTTCTCCAAGGGATCTTCCTGACCAAGGGAACAAACCCGGGTCTCCCATACTGCAGGCAGATTCTTTACTGTCTGAGCCACCAGGCTTACTTTGCCTCTTCTTCTTATCCTTTGGGAATTTCTATTGAGCAAGAAGCCAGTTGTAATGTCCAAAAGGAAGAATGAAAAAAAATGTCTGCCAGTAATTTATTAATACAAAGTTTCCTTTCCTTGCTCTTGACATCACCTATTTCCCTCTAAGCTCATTGTCACCATCTAAGTTCAAGGCCACCTTGACGTTTCATTTGGTTTGGAGGCTCATCCTCCTCCCTGGTATCTCTGCTTCCCTCATGGCTTCTGTGTCCTCTTTTCCATGTGGTCAGAGTGACACTCCTAGAGCACAATACTGTCTCTTCACTTATTCAGTATTTGACGCATTAATACTTATTGGGCATCTGCTGGGTATCAGGCAACCTGAGAGGCTCTAGGGAGATGACATAGCTGAGAGACTGGTGGGGGCTTCCCAGGTGGCACTAGTGGTAAAGAACTCACCTGCCAATGCAGGAGACATAAGAGGCACGGGTCCAGTCTCTGGGTTGGGAAGATCCCCTGGAGGAGAACACGATGAGTCACTCCAGTATTCTTGCCTGGAGAATCCCATGGACAGAGGAGTGTGGCTGGCCACAGTGCCTGGGGTCACACAGAGTCAGACACGACTGAAGCGATTTAGCACACATGCACAATCAATTTTGTCATATAACTACACAAATAAAGCTGAAACTACAAGTGTGGGGATGCCATGAGGTTAACAGTGTGAGCCCTGGGAGCACATTACACAAAGCAGTAAGAGATCGGGGAAGGCTTCCCTAAGGAGGTGACCACTGACAGCCATCCGGAAGACTTTCAAAAGTTAACTAGATGCAAGATTGGCTTGAGACAGGAGACAAGAAAACAGCTTTCTAGCAAAGAGGACAAGCTTGAACAAAAGATGGGAGGGAGCATGGAAAACTCTGAGAAGCCAAACCTGTTCATCTCCTGCTCAATTTGATTTTTAAGAAAAAGACAAAGGTCCCAACCCCGACCTCAAGGCCCTACAAGGTCTATTCCCTGATTGCTCCATCTTCTTCCAATTCTACCTTCTAACTAATGCCTACACCCAACCCCCAAATCCACCCCCAAATCCCTTTCTTTAGAGGGAAAAGGAAAGAATCTTCTTTGTAGAGCAACTAGCCAGACATAGGGCTAGATACTTGCTGTCTATCCACACACACATGTACACACACACCACCACCACCACTACCACCACTCTTATGAGGTTGACTGGTTCTGCTCCCATTTCACAGGACAGGAAGTTGGGGTTAGGTATGAAAAAGCAAAGACAAAGACCATAGTGACCAGGAGGTGAAGCTGGGACTCCAAGCCCAGTGATCTGACACCGGAGCCCAACTAATGGGTTATGCTACTTCTGTCCAATGTGCTAGAGGTTGGGACGAGACAGCTGAGGTCTTGGCAAGGGTAACAGGAAGCCCCATCAAACCACATCCATTTGATTGTTAGTGACCATATAGAATGAATGCACTGCTGAATGGGCCATGAAGCCACAGCCAGGCTCCCAGGACAGCCCCTTGTGACTGATTAGCAATGTCTGCCAGAAGCATAGGACAGGGAATTTTTCATCGCTGGACCAGCTGAATAAATACTCTGGATTCTGCCCTCCAATCCACGTTTGGGAAGTGTGGACCAACGTTCCTTCTCCATAAGACATGTGTGGGCCTTCTCCACCAAGCTGCTCTGTCCATGGAAATCTCCAGGCAAGAATACTGGAGTGGGTTGCCATTCCTTTCCCCAGGGGATCTTCCCCACCCAGGGATCGAAACCAAGTCTCCTGCATTGCAGGCAGATTCTTTACCATTTGAGCCACCAGGAGTCCTTAGGCCTTCTCCACGTCTTTTTGGAGATCCCAACTCAATTGCAGGTAGACTTAGAAATGCAGCTGAAATCAAGTTAGCTGATTCTCCCCCTAACTTCTTCCCACCAGGCTTTTCTTCCTAGTGAAACTGAGCAGGACACGGTGGGACTCCTGAGCACATGCCTTTCTGGGTCTCCCATTTGTTGATTACAGGAAAGGAGGCCTCACTCAGTCCATGACCTTCCCTGATTTCCAATGGACAGGTTCAAACAATTGCTAGTTAGGGAAAAGCAGGGATGCAGGGAGAAGGCAATGGCAACCTACTCCAGTACCCTTATCTGGAAAATCCCATGGACAGAGGAGCCTGGTAGGCTGCAGTCCATGGGGTGGCTAAGAGTCCGACACGACTGAGCAACTTCACTGTCACTTTTCACTTTCATGCACTGGAGAAGGAAATGGCAACCCACTCCAGTGTTCTTGCCTGGAGAATCCCAGGGATGGCAGAGGCTGGTGGGCTGCCATCTATGGGGTTGCACAGAGTTGGACATGACTGAAAGCAACTTAGCAGCAGCAGCAGGGATGCAGGGGCTTCCCAGAGGCTTGGGGGTAAAGAATCCACCTGCCAATGCAGGAGACTCAGGAGACGAGGGTTCCATCCCTGGGAAAAGAAAAACCCCTGGAGAAGGAAATGGCAACCCACTCCAATATTCTTGCCTGGGAATTCCCATGGACAGAGGAGTCTGGCAGGCTACAGTCCATGAGGTCATGAAAGAGTCAGACATGACTTAACAACTCAAAAACAACAAGAGGTTGCAAAGACAAGGAAGGAATGGTCAACAAACAATAGTGTAGCCTTGGGGCAGGATCCTGGTTCCCCCTCAAGGGATACACACAACAACGTCTTTGAGCTGTTTTGCAGATACTGAAACCCCTACCAGATGGGAGAAGTTAACTATATGCTGCCCACAAGCACACAGATCCCAGACCGGTTGGAAGCAGATGGTTGATGATGCTGACTCCCAATCAACCACAAACCAATCAGAAGAATGTTTATGATCTGAAGACATCCTCTTTTCTATAAAACTCCTCACTGCCCACTCAGAGTAAAGACACAGTTTTGAAGGCATGAAGCTGCTGTGCCCTCCTTTGCCTGGCAAAGCAATAAAGCTATTCTTTTCTACTTCACTCAAAACTCTGTCTCCAAGAACTAACTTGGTATCTGGGTACAGAGGCCAGATTTGGCTTCATCAGGACTTCCAAAGCCCTAACTTTCAGTTCAGTTCAGTTGCTCAGTCCTGTCCAGTTCTTTGTGATCCCATGAACCGCAACATGCCAGGCTTCCCTGTCCATCACCAACTCCCAAAGCTTGCTTAAACTCAAGTTCATTGAGTTGGTGATGCTATCCAACCATCTCATTCTCTGTTGTCCCCTTCTCCTCCTGCCTTCAATCTTAAGCATCAGAGTCTTTCCAATGACTCAGTTCTTCACATCAGGTGGCCACAGTATTGGAGTTTCAGCTTCAGCATCAGTCCTTCCAATGAATATTCAGGGCTGATTTCCTTTAGGATGGACTGGTTGGATCTCTTTACAATCCAAGGGACTCTCAAGAGTCTTCTCCAACCACAGTTCAAAGCATCAATTTGTCAGCACTCAGCTTTCTTTATAGTCCAGCTCTCACATCCATACATGACTCCTGGAAAAACCAAGGCTTTGACTAGACAGACCTTTGTCAGCAAAGTAATGTCTCCTCTGCTTCTTAATATTCTGTCTAGGTTGGTCATAGCTTTTCTTCTGAGGAGCAAGCATCTTTTAATTTCATGGCTGTAGTCACCATGTGCAGTGATTTTGGAGCCCAAGAAAATTAAGCCTATCACCATTTCCATTGTTTCCCTGTCTATTTGCCATGAAGTGATGGAACCAGATGCCATGATCTTAGCTTTTTGAATGTTGAGTTTCAAGCCAACTTTTTCACTCTCCTCTTTGACTTTCATCAAGAGGCTCTTTAGTTCTTCTTCACTTTCTGCCATAAGGGTGGTGTCATCTGCCTATCTGAGGTTATTGATATTTCTCCTGGCAATCTTGATTCCAGCTTGTGCTTCATCCAGCCCAGCATTTCGCATAATATACTCTGCATATAAGTAAAAAGAAGGGTGACAATATACAGCCTTGATGTACTCCTTTCCCAGTGTGGAAACTGGGTTTTCCCCTGACTTTAAGGAGAACCAAACCATTCTCTCCCCACCATGCATGCAAAGCGCTAGCTAGTTGGCTTCATCTTCTTTTCCACCAACACAAATCAAACACAGGAAAGCAAGAACCTCAAGGGAGGGGATATATGTATGTGTATGTGTGTATATGTATGACTGATTCGTTTGGCTGTACATTAGAAACTAACACGGGTTTCCCTGGTGGCTCAGTGGTAAAGAATCTACCTGCAATTCAGGAGACACGGGTTTGACTCCTGGGTCATGCAGATCCCCTGGGGGAGGAAATGGCAACCCACTCCATTTTCTTGCCTGGAGAATCCCAAGGACAGAGGAGCCTGATGGGCTACAGCCCATATGATCTCAAAGAGTCGGACATGACTGAACGATTAACACTCTCTGTGTCCAAGAAATCAGATAGATGTGTTGTTCCTCTTCACCACCCAGAACTCCCCAAACTTGGAGTTTTCTTGATGAAACATAAATATCCACGCCCCTTTCATCCCCGCCACTCTTCCGCTCATAAAGTACTCATTTTATGAAGAACACTTTTGATGACTGGAAATGCATTCCGCTGTGTCTGCCCTTTTTTAAAGGCAGTCTTTAAAATCATCTCTGGGTCTAATTATCTTTTATAGGGAGACTAGTATTTCGCCTCATGTCTCTGTATCTTTTGGGTTTAGCAGCCATCTCCCTTGCCTGTGATAATCTAGCTGCATTACCAAACTCAGCAGGAGGATGGGGGCTTCACAGGACGCTGTGGAGCTTTCTGTTATGCAGACAGAGAAGAAAACGGCTGGGTCCTTACCAAGCCTTCTTGAAGCCTTCCTTGCCATTGGAGACAGATCAGTCTGGCTCATTTGCATTCTCTTTTCCCAACCCTTCCATTTGAAAGATGATTCTACATTAAACAGAAAACAATGGTTGCTCTTTTTTTTTTTTTTTTTTTCCTGCTTTGTTTTGAAAGGCTGATGGGATAGAAGTTTAGGGCACAGACGCTGGAGTCTAAATGTCCTAGATTTGAATCTTGGCTGCATCCTTTTCTCAGTGCCTGACTGCAAGCGCCACAGTTTCTCTCTCTGTCTTCAGTTTTTTCATCTATAATATGAAATTAAGGGGCAGTAGCTCCCTAGGGGGTTATTATGGAAGTGAAATGAGCTGATATCTGTGCTTAGAACAGGGCTAGAATGTGGTGAGCAGTACATAAGTGTTTGTTAGATCAAGTTAATGGTTTAGTCAAAAATCTGTGCCCTAACTCCTTCCTGCCAACCAGATTAACAGCTATGTCTCAGAATGGTGTACAGATGAGTGAGGGCAGAGGAACCCAAGAAAGGCAGCTGCCACAGATTTTCCAAAAGAGGTGCGAGCTTCTGCCCTGTTGCAGCAAACAATCAGGACCTCAGGAAACCCTCAGGTTTTTCTTTTCCTTTCTTCCCCTCCATCCCCACCATATCATGCACCATGTCTAAGACACTTTACCTGTCGGTATTTTTGTTGTTCAGTCTCTAAGTGGTGTTTGACTCTTTGCAACCCCATGAACGGCAGCATATTTGTCCTTCACGATCACCTGGAGTTTCCTCAAACTCATGTCCATTAAGCTAGGGATGCCTTCCAACCATCTCATCCTCTGCCGCTCCCTTCTCCTCCCGCCCTCAATCTTTCCCAGCATCGGGGGAAAGTTTTCTTTTCCAGTGAGTTGGCTCTTCACATCAGATGACCACAGTATTGGAGCTTCACCATCAATCCTTCCTATGTATAGTCAGGGTTGATTTCCTTTAGAATTGACTGGTTTGATCTCCATGCAGTACAAAGGACTCTCAAAACCCTTCTCTAGCACCACAATTTGAAATCATCAATTTTTCAATGTTCAGCCTTCATTATGGTCCAACTCTCACATTTGTAGATGACTACTGGAAAAAACATAGCTTTGACTATATGGACCTTTGTTGGCAAAGTGATGTCTCTGCTTTTTAATATGTTGTCTAGATTTGTCAAAGCTTTTCTTCCAAGGAGCAAGTGTCTTTAAAAGGGTTTTTTTTTTTTTTAAATGAAAGTATAATTTTATGATTTCTCTTGAAAAAAACAATCAGAAGGTCTCCTTGCTGGGCTCCTCCCCACACAGCAGCCTGTGATGGATGGGCAGGCCCTCTGTGGTTCTCTGCAGCTCCTCCCCACCTGCCTCACTCACTTGCCTCACTGGCCAGGCCCTGGTAGCCATTTGAGGTTATCACCCCAACTCTAGACCTTGAGGGTGATTCTACAAGAAGGAAGCACCCAAAGTTCAGAAACACGTGAATGGATATGAACAAGTCACTTCCTGTTTCTGGCCTACACATCTTACCAAATGTCCCCGGGATTGGGGGCAAATCTCCTACTGGTGTGAACCACTGACTTGGAGGTAATCAGGGTCTATTACTGGAAAATAAAGAGTATTGATATCCTTTGATATTCTGAACATTTTAAAAGGAAACACTGCCTTCACGCCTCTACCTCTTATCCCACCCCAACTCTATGTATGGGTCACCAGGGAAAAGAAAAGGGACGGGGTCAAAGGTTTATAATGGACAGGTGCCACCTATTACCAGTGTAGCTCACTTTGAGACCCACTGTACTGAATGCTGAGTCGTGATGTCATCAGCCAGATTTGGTAGTAACTGAACATCTCAGTTCAGTTCAGCTCAGTTGCTCAGTCATGTCTGATTCTTTGCAACCCCTTGGACTGCAGCACAGTAGACCTCCCTGTCCATCACCAGCTCCCAAAGCTTCCTCAAACTCAAGTCCATCGAGTCGGTGATGCCATCCAACTATCTCATCCTCCATTGTCCCCTTCTCCTCCTGCCTTCAATCTTTCCCAGCATCAGGGTCTTTTCCAATGACTCAGTTCTTCTCATCAGGTGGCCAGAGTATTGGAGTTTCAGCTTCAGCATCAGTCCTTCCAATGAATATTCAGGGCTGATTTCCTAAATCTCCTTGCAGTTCAAGGGACTCCGAGAGACTTCTCCAACACCAATAGTTCAAAAGCATCAGTTCTTCAGTGCTCAGCTTTCTTTATGGCCCAACTCTCACATTCATACACAACTACTGGAAAAACAATAGCTTTGACTATATGAATCTCTGTCGGTAGAGTAATGTCTCTGTTTTTTAATACACTGTCTAGACTGGTCACAGCTTTTCTTCCAAGGAACAAGCATCTTTTAATTTCTGCTCCAGAGCCCCTGTCCCCACGGCACCACTGCTGATCTGTGCCTCCTCAGCAGATACTCAAACACTCAAGGCAGGTCTGGCTCAGTCTCTGTGGGTTCTCTGGGTCCTGGTGCACACAAGGTTTTGTTTGAGCCCTCTGAGGGTCTCAGGAGGGCATGGGGTTTGATTCTAAATGTGATTTCACCCCTCCTGCTGTCTTGTTGGGGTTTCTCCTTTCACCTTGGACATGGGGTATCTTTTTTGGTGAGATCCAACATTCTCCCGTCAATGGTTCAGCAGCATGTTGCATTTTTGGAGTTCTCACAGAAGATGAGCACACATCCTTCTACTCCATCTTGTTTGTTAGAACCAAACATCAAAGGAGGATAATAGAGGTGGACCAGCCATGTCTATCAGACTGTGGCCCACTGCTCCACACCTACACCATGTGGCAGCTGGAAGAAACAAGCAGTTGCAGGCTGAAAGGTTTCAGGTTCTCCCCGCCTGAATGACTCTCCCTTACACCTTCTAAGTCCCTCAATTCTCTTGCCCAGTCCATAGAGGGGTAAGGGTAGAGCCCCTAAAATAGATACCAAATTTCCTGCTAATCTCTCCTAGGTGCTAAATTCCTGCTAATATTCTCGTCCATTCTGATTTTAAGTTAAAAAATGAAACAATATGCCCATATTTGCACTCTCCATTGGGGATAAAAATCACCCCAGTTAATAAAAGCTTTGGAGTGAATTGGCAGGCACTGCAGGTGGTAGAAGAAAGAGTCCTCTCTCCTGGCAGTCAGGACCCCCAGCTCTGCCACTTATTAGCCATGAGGATTTAGAAGAACTGGGGCTTTCCAGGTGGCACAGTAGTAAAGAATCTACTTGCCAGTGCAGGAGATTTGGGTTCAATCTCTGGGTCAGGAAGATCCCATGGAGTAGGAAATGGCAACTGACTCCAGTATTCTTGCCTGGGAAATTCCATGGGCAGAGGAACCTGGTGGGCTGCAGTCAATGGGGTCACAGAGTCAAACATGACTGAGCAAGCACATGCACAACACTTGCGAGAATTGTTTCACTTCCCAGTATCTCAGTGAACCCTGCGTCCATGCCCTCTGCTCAAAAAGTGTAGCTCTGATCTAATTCTGTATCATCTGGAGCTTTGTGTCTTGGTCTTTCCTATTTCATTTAACATGCCTATGATTTTCATGCTGAGAATGATTATTTCTAACATACAGATGGCAAGTGAGCACATGAAAAGATGTTCTACATTGCTAATTACTAGTGAAATGCAAATTAAAACAACTTTAAGAAACCACCTCACACCAGTCAAAGTAGCCATCATGAAAAAGTCTGCAAATTAATGCTGAAGAGCGTGTGGAGAAAAGGGAACTCTCCTACACTGTTGGTGGGAAAGTACATTGGTATACCCACTATGGAAAACTGAATGGAGTTTGCTCAAAAACTAAAAATAGAATTGCCATATGATCCAGCAATCCCATTTCCAGGCAAGTATCCAGACAAAACTATAATTTGAAAAGATACATGCATCTCAATATCCATAGCAGTACTACTTCCAATAGCCAACACATGGAAACCTAAATGTCCACAGACAAATGAACAGATAAGGAAGATGTGACACATATATACAGTGGAATACTACTCAGTCATAAAAAGAATGAAATAATGCCATTAACAGCTACATGGATAGACCTAGAGATTATCACACTAGGTGAAGTAAATCAGAAAGAGAAAGACAAATACCATAAGATACCACTTATACGTGGAATCTAAAATGTGACACCAGTAAACTTATCTATGAAACAGAAACAGACTCACAAAACTAGAGAATAGAATAGATTGAGATTTGTGGTTGCTGGGCGATGGGGGCAGGGGTGGGGGCTGGATTGAGAGCTTGGGATTAGCACACGCAAACTACTATATGTAGAATGGATAAACAACAAGCTCCTGTTGTATGGCACAGGGGACCATATTCAATATTCTGTAATGGAATAAAATAATGGAAAAATCAAAAATAAAAATTTTAAAAATGATTACTTCTAAATACAGTTCTCCTTCCTTGTCCATAGATATAGAACCAGGAGATATAAAGGGTACACTGTACTTCACTGTCTCATATAAGGAACTTGAGCACCTGTGGATTTTGATATCTGATGGGGATCCTGAAAACAATCCCCTCATAGATACAGAAGAACAACTGTAACTAAAAGTCAGGAAACAGAGATGAGGCCAGCTGCTCAAGTGTCGAAAGATGCCTTGATAGCACAAAAAGATGGACAATGAACCCCAAATGTTAAAGTTCATCTACAGTTCACTGCTGCAAATTGTGATGGCTGAATCAGGATTGGAGATTAAGTTTAAATTAATAAACGACACAATGCAGATAGTTTAACAGGGCACCTGAGCCTTCATTGTTTTGTAGGAATAGAAGCAGGACTTTTACAAGATGAAAGAGCAACTGAAAGGTCATATAGGAAGCATGGAAAACTCATGGCTCTTGTCTCCTTCTCCCCTTCTTGCAGCCATGACAGACATGACTAATCGATCAGTGTTCAGCCTCATTCTTAACTCACAACTTTTGGCAGGCATCAGTAATGGACTTGAATTGTAATCGATTGGGTGTCCCTCATTCGAGGACCACTCTCCTGTTTTACAAGTCAGAACTTTGAGTCCCTTCAGATTAGACACATGGGCCAAGATCACAGAGCAAAATCAGAACTGGAATTCTAACCCTCTTATTTTCTATTACTCTTAATGCCATGCCACTCTAAACCTTAATAGAACATGATTTAAACATTTCCTTTTAAATCTAAAAATCAGATTTGCCTGCTGATCCTATGGCTAAGACTCTGCACTCCCAATGCAGAGGGCCTGGGTTCGATCCCTTGTCAGAGTACTAGGTCTCATATGTCGCAACTAAAACCTGGTGCAGCCAAATTAATAAATAAATTTTTAAGAGCTAGAATCTAGAATTAAAAATCAAGTTTATCTTGTTGCCTAAAACAAAATCAAAGAAAACTGTTACAAATGAAGTATGAGACTAGCAGACCACTCTGAAACTCAGTTTCCTTTGCTCTTCATCAAAAAGTGTTTCTCAAATGCCCTTCTTGTTTAATTACAGCAGCTGTAGAGAAGAAACTTGAGTATTACAAGAAAAAAATGACAAAAATTAGGTCCTAGATGGACATTTTCAGGACTAGAAAGCCCATGATGTGTAGTTATCAATTTACAAAACAGTATGAAGTCCCACAAAAAGTTATCAAGCTCTTCAAGCTCCTTTGCACAAGAGCTGCTTAACCCACCTTTCTACAGAAATTGTCCTGGTACCCGACATAGACAACATGCTCAAAAATAAATCTCAGACAGAAATTAGTGCCTGGGTCCATATTAATATGAGTTAATACTGACCTATAAAACAACATGAAAATTTGCTAGGGTGTTACTATCCATTATTGCTTATCTCATTGTCCCTAGAATCTACAAGTGGTGTCTGATCCTACAAAGCTCTTATCTCATGAAGGTGTTTGTAATAGGAAAGTGAACAGTCAGGATTTCCCAGCAGTCAAGTGGTTAAGACTCTGTACTTTCAATGCAGGGAATGCAGGTTCAATCCCTGGTCAGGGAACTAAGATCCCGCATACCATGCAGCCCAGTCAAAAAACAAACAAACAAGAAAAAAACATAGTATGTAGTGGTGAGATACAGCACCACACTATACTTTCTAGATACTATTTTTACCCATAGAAAGAGTGAAGATGTATGATCCAGAAGTCCACCCAGGCTTAGGACAAATGTTTCCTGAAGAAGACTAAGAGGAACAGTGGACCTATGGCAGAAGAGAGACCTCCAAGGAGGGAAAAAAAGTGAACAGTGGGAACCAGGAGACAAAGGAAGGACAGAGAGAGATATAATCAAAGCCAGAGGGTATTGTTTATGACCCTAGAGCTGAGAGAGGCCCTGAAAGAGACAATTAAAGAATTCTCAGGGCAAGGAAGGGAGACTAAAAATTAGGGGTTTTGGATTAATAGATACACACAACTATATATAAGATAGATGAACAACAAAGACCTGCTGTATAGCACAGGGAACTATATTCAGTATCTTTTAATAACCTATAATATATACTTTCTTTTCAGATTATTTTCCATAAAGTTTCAGGTGTATAACAAACTGAATTACTTCTCTATACACCTGAAATGAACACAGCTTTGTAAATCAACTATACTTCAATTAAAACAAAAAAGAATTCTGATGATCTCTGCAGAGCATTCAGCAACTGGAGGCTGGAAGATCAGGTAAAGAATATGGCAAAACTCCCTATGAGAGTTGATAAAGTCTGAATTTATAATCTAGTGGCAGGGAGAAAAGCTGTCGGTGGGGATGTTCATATGAAGGTTATCACTGAGGCAGAATCAATAGGACATGCCGACAGTAGAGGGAGAGTGAGCCGCTGAATAAGACGGCTGGAGATGGTGGCTTCATGCACACAACTGTTAGGCCATCAGATCTGCAGCCAGCTGCGGTTTTGTTGGTGGGTGGCTGCCCCCATCATGTTAGTGCAGTCTGCCAACTCCAGTTGGTTGAGTGACAACCCTGGTGCCTTAGCAACTGTGCCTCCATCACTGCTGTGCTGGTTTTTTGTTTTTGGTTTGGTTTTGTGTCTTTAGCAGAGTTACAGATTGCAGGGGAGGGTTAAAAAGCCACTTCCAGTCTCATGCGAGAGTTTCTTTGGATCTATTTCCCAAAGACCAGCCTGCTGTAGGTAATCTACACTGCCCAGAAAAGCAAATTTCCAACTTTTGGAAGGTGCTGATACCACACAGCTCCACCCTCATCTGAATTCCTCCTTCAATCTGAGGGCATCAGCCATCAAGAGTTGGAAAATTTGGGAAGGGGGTGCAGGGCTGACCAGATGTCTTCAAAATGAGATCAATTAAACTAGTTTGCTGAAATTACCCTTTTTCACATCCCTAATCAAATCTCATCACTCCTTTATCCAAGCTGGGGAACCAAGCTGCAAAATGTCCGTGCAGAAGTGAGAGTCCCAGTTAGGAAAAGATGAGGACATCAGGAAGGCAGGAAGACCTCTCTGAGCCTTAGATTTCACACCTGAAATTGGGTCTAATAATTAATCTATCTCCAGGGTTACTGAAAGGATAACATGGACTAGTGAGTCTACAAGATACTCCGAATGGAGAGTTGCACTGTTACCCAGTCACCAGCCCCTGATGTTCCTCCAGCCCTCCAGCTTCTCTGTTCACTCTTCTTTACAATATTCTCAGAGAATGGCTTGAACTCCCATCTCGCTTTTTGTGTCAAACTTGATGACCACCACTCCACCTCCCCGACTCCAGTGGGTCTGAGGATTTTCTGGGCCTGGGGATAAGTTCACTTGGTTGCACCTTGTCAAGTTTCTCTGCCTCTACTGTTGTTCAGTTGCTAAGTTGTGTCCAACTCTTTGTGACTCCATGGACTGCAGCACACCAGGCTTCCCTGTCCTCCACCATCTCTCAGAGTCTGCTCAAACTCATGTCCACTGACAACCATCTTGTCCTCTGTTGTCTCCCTCTCCTCCTGCCTTCAGTCTTTCTCAGCCTCAGGGTCTTTTCCCGTGAGTGGGCTCTTCGCATCAGGTGGCCAAAGTATGGGAGCTTCAGCTTTACCATCAGTCCTTCCAATGAATATTCAGGGTTTATTTCCTTTAGAATTGATTGGTTTGATCTCCTTGCAGTTCAAGGGACTCCAGCACCACAGTTCAAAGGAATCAATTCTTTAGTACTTAGCCTTCTTTATGGTCCGACTTTCACATTCATACATAACAACTGGAAAAACTATGGCTTTGACTAGACAGATCTTTGTTGGCAAAGTGATGTCTCTGATTTTTCAAATGGTGTCTAGGTTTCTCTGCTTCTGTAGAGTGGGAAGATTCTGAAATTTTCCTCCTGTGATATCCATGCTGTTTCTACACATCTTCAGATTACACGAAACTCATCTTCAATATTTTATTTCCCCAAAGAACCCCAAACAGGAGAACAGGAAGTGTGTTGCAGATTTTCACTGACAGTTTGGGGTGAGGGAGGGGAATCACAGCACAAAAACTGGCCAAGTGACAAGTCAGACATCACTGTCCTGATGATAATGGACCATTCCGCATCCCAGGAAATTTCTCTCTGGCCATGTCCCCTGGAAGCCCTGGCTCACCACAGTCCATCTAATCAGGCATCTCCTTCCTAGACCTTCCCCACATCTCCCTTCTACTCTGCTTCTGGACCCCATGCCCTTTCTCTATGGACTGCTGGAAATGCAAGATTCTGTTGCCTCGATCTTCTAATACACAGTACTGAGAAGTCCAGTCTCTCCTTTCATTCATCCAGGTTTTGCTGGGGGTGGGGGTAGTAGCCCATATTGAAATAAAAATGGCCACCAAGTCATTTTTCTAAACAACAGAACCTTCGAATTCCTGAGTTAATTATGGTATTTCTCTAGAAAGCTGAAAACCAATAGCTGAATAGCAATAATATTCCTTCCTGCTCTATTGCAACTGACATCAACATTAATGAAATATTTTCCTTGATGTTGTCTCCTGCCAAAGGTCCTCACTCTACTTGCCTAGAATCACATTATAGCAAAATGGGAAAATTCACAAGGATAGAATTTCTAGGGTGTATCCCCTCTTTGTCACATGAGGCAGCTAGGGCTCAAAAGGGAGTATGACTTGCCCCAGGCTGCTCAGCAATTTAGCATTACAACTGGGACCAGAATCCAGACCTGTGACATCCAGCTTAGTATCCCTTCTACCTCTCCATGTGTTTCCACAGTTGAACACACATCAGAATCACTTGGAACAGGTATGTCCTCAGAGATTCTGATTCAATGAGTATCTATCAATTATGTCCCATCTGCAAGTAATGGAAACTTCAACTCATAGGACAGACTTCCCTGGTGGTCCAGAAGCTAAATTTCCATGCTTCCAATGCAGAGAGCCCAGGTTCAATCCCTGGTCAGGGAACTAGATCCCACATGCCACAACTAAGACCTGGCACAGCCAAATAATAAATAATTTTTTTTTAAGGAAAGAAATGTCAGCTCAAACAGTAAAGAGTTTATTATCTCAGGTAACATGAAAGTTAGCAGAGAGATCAAGAGCTTCAAAGGCAGGTGGATCCAGCCACTCAGCAATGTTATGAAGAAGCCAGGTTCTTTCAAGCTCTTCTCCCTGTCCTCTCCAGCACTGGCTTCATCCTCAGCTGGTCACAAATGGCCACAGTAGCAGTTCTAGGTAGATGCTCAGAATCAACAACATTCAGAGGAAGCAGACAAATTCTCTCTCCCAGATCTTTTTCATAGGAAAGAGAAAACTTTCTGAAGCTTTCAAAAGGCTTTCTTTTACCGAGTGAGAGTGTAGAACCAAATTGGGTCAAATGCCTGTTCTTAAAGCAATCACCAGCAGGAAAATAGCAATTCCTTGAGAGCAGTTCAATTATACCAAGATTAGTTTCTCTAGAGCTTGATGGGAGCATGGGGGAGGGGTGTACAATTGAACCACAAAATCTTGATTCTTTAGGAAAGAGAAGCATGTAGGAACAGAGCTGAGATGGATGCTAGAATAACAGGTAAGACCTCCCCCAGGGCTAGGCACATCCCCAAGGATGTGTCTTCCAGAACCTTCCAAATGGTTCTAAAGTACATGGTTCATAAACCACAGTCCACAGCACACTGCATATACCATCAATCACTCACATTTACACCTTCACTCTGAGCTAGAAATTCCAGAAGCCCCAGAATCTTTAGCATACAACAAATTAATTCTTAGGGGCACTTCAGTTTCTTACAATAACCTTTTCTCCCAGTTTTCTTCTCAGAATTCCAACTCCACGATGACTACAAAGCTGTTTCCTACTTCTCACTGACGAACAGTCCTTATCACAAAGCAATCCTGCCTTGCTTACTTGCCCAGATTCTGCCTCCCTTCTTGTAAATTACCTCAGTTCTATCTTGGCTGCATGAAGAGGAAGACCTTTCATGAGAATGCTAGTGGTCCCTGAAGCAAACACCACCATATTGTTATCTGAGATACGGGAGAAATGCTTTTGGATCCCCAAGGCCAAGAAAGAAGAAATGCCTTTCAGGAGAATATCAGGTTTCCATAAGCTAAGAGAACCAAGCATCTTCCCAGGCTGGGTCACAGTCCCTCTTTATCACATTTAGCATTATATTTTAAGCTTACCTGATTATTTTGTTGTCTAGATTTGGGGCTCAGTGAGGGCAAGGTCCATATCTTTCTCCACACTTCCTCAACCCCAGCCTTAAAGCAGCTGTGTCTTCTTCCCAGGATGCTCTCTCGCTCCCCACATTTCTATCACCTGGCCATTTCCAAGACACCTTATAGTGCTTAGTTTTCTGAATGTTGAGCTTTAAGCCAACTTTTTCACTCTCCTCCTTCACTTTCATCAAAAGGCTTTTCAGAGAACTAAGATCTTGGCATCTGGTCTCATCACTACACGGGAAATAGGTGAGGAAACAATGGAAACAGTGTCAGACTTTATTTTTTGAGCTCCAAAATCACTGCAGATGGTGATTGCAGCCATGAAATTAAAAGATGCTTACTCCTTGGAAGGAAAGTTATGACCAACCTAGACAGCATTTTAAAAAGCAGAGACATTCCTTTGCCAAAAAGGTCTGTCTAGTCAAGGCTATGGTTTTTCCAGTGGTCATGTATGGATGTGAGAGTCGGATGGTGAAGAAAGCTGAGCGCCGAAGAATTGATGCTTTTGAAGTGTGGTGTTGAAGAAGACTCTTGAGAATCCCTTGGACTGAAAGGAGATCCAATCAGTCAATTCTAAAGGAGATAAGTCCTGGATGTTCATTGGAAGGACTGATGTTGAAGCTGAAACTCCAATACTTTGGCCACCTCATGCAAAGAGCTGACTTATTGGAAAAGACCCTAATGATGGGGAGGATTGGGGGCAAGAGGAGAAGGGGACAGCAGAGGATGAGATGGCTAGATGGCATCACCGACTCAATGGACATGGGTTTGGGTAGACTCTGGGAGTTGATGATGGACAGAGAGGCCTAGCGTGCTGCCATTCATGGGGTCGCAAAGAGTCAGACACGACTGAGAGACTGAACTGAACTTATAGTGCTTACTTGGAGTTGGCTTCCTCCAAGAAGGCTTCTTGGACCTCCAAAGACTGATGAGCCTTTTGATGTGTCCAACATATTTCATATTTAACACTTACCTCACTCTACTGTAATTTCCTGGCTCCCTGCGCCCCTCCTGGGGGCATTTGGATTTAAACTCAATCCAGTCCTCGATATGCAGTGTTAATTTCCCTTGCTTCTCTCTGCCTCAGGTCCCCACTTATGCCTAGGGCTTGTATTTCAGTTGGCTTCCTCCAAGAAGGCTTCTTGGACCTCCAAAGACTGATGAGCCTTTTGATGTGTCCAACATATTTCATATTTAACACTTACCTCACTCTACTGTAATTTCCTGGCTCCCTGCGCCCCTCCTGGGGGCATTTGGATTTAAACTCAATCCAGTCCTCGATATGCAGTGTTAATTTCCCTTGCTTCTCTCTGCCTCAGGTCCCCACTTATGCCTAGGGCTTGTATTTCAGCCCCTGAGGAGGTTAACGCAATATGTTGCAAAGATTCTAGGCACTGGGACTTTTAGCATGTACCCTCATGCTCCTTGGGCATCCCTGGTGGCTCAGATGGTAAAGAATCCACCTGCAATGTGGGAGACCTGGGTTCGATCCCTTGGTTGGAAGATCCCCTGGAGAAGTGAATGTCTACCCACTCCAATATTCTCGCCTGGAGAATTCCATGGACAGAGGAGCCTGTCAAGCTACAGGCCACAGGATCGCAAAGAGTCAGACACGACTTGCACTTTTCACTTCTCTTTCTCCTTATAAATCAGGACAGCACTGATGTTGGGCCTGACTCCTGAGTTTTACTTCCATGCGGAGAACTCTCCTAGGGCATCCAGAAGTCTCTGGAAATGCCACATTCTTTTCTCATCTCCACCCCCAAAAGGCTATTATGTATAGCACTTTTTAAAAAAGAGAGAGATGCTTAAATGAGCAATAAATTATATGTGTGGATCAAGACATAACCACAGGGATTTTCATAGCCACATTCTCTACAATAAACATCAAAATCAGCCTAAATGTCCACCAATAGGGATCTAGTTAAATATTGTCCATTTTAACCACCCAGTGGAATTTTAAGAAGCTATTAAAATTGATGAGAATATTTCTAAATTTGTTGACCCAGAAAGAGGACCATGGCATAATGTTGAGTGAAAAAGCAGGTTACAGAATAAGAAAACAAGCGTGATGTGATCTCATTTGCATAGACGTGTGTGTGTGTGTGTGTGTGTGTGTGTGTGTCTAAGTGTGTGTGAGAGAGAGAGAGAAAAGGGGAGAGAGAATGTGTGTTTAGCAATATCCAGGAAGAATATTTATCAAAATGTTAACAATGCTTATTATCTGGGTAGTAGATTTTGAAAGGTTTTCTCTTTCCTCTTTCATATATATATATATATATATATATATATATATATATAACTGTACTGTGTGAATTGTTTTTATAATGAGCATATATGGTTTTTACAACAGAGGAGGGTTCATTCCTGATGCTTTCAACTTTCAAGGAAAGCCTTGAACAGGAGCAGGTGCCACAGTGAAAGGACCCCCGTCTTGCCTTCCTGGGGGAAAAGAGAATGCGAGGCCATAAGTCAACTATAAATGAACTTGGCTTCTTTTTTAAACTTTTTGTGTCTGCAACCTAGAGTCCCCCTCTCCGCTCAAAAGAATCTGATACTAAAGACCCCCTCCCGGGCCCCAGTGGGAATATGTGCCCCAATTTTCCACTCCTTGGATGCTTCTTTGCCCACAGAGAGCAGGGACTTTCAATCACATCTAGAAACTTCTGGGAAGATCTATGGTTAATTGAGCAATCGCCCCATGAATGCTCCACAAGAAGAAATGGTCCTCCTCCCTGAGATCTATACAGTGACGGCCACACTCCTTTGAAAGGCTTCAGATGGCATCTCTAATTCTGCTGCCCATATGGAAATTTTCGTTTAGAACCATCAGTCTCCTCCAACCCGGGTCTTACAGATACAGCTCAGAGCCCACCCACCACCATCCCTATCCCTCTAAGCACTAGAGGAAGGTGATGGACAGAAGAGAAAGGAGTGAAAATGTCCTTTAGAGGTATTCGGGGGCTGCAGTCATTGGCACTGAAAACATTCACTTGTACTTCATGGAGTTCTGCCCAGGGCTCCTGCAGGGTTGCCCTGAAAATGCCGCTAATAAGCCTGGCCGGGGGAACAGAGAAGCCCTGTAAGGAATGATCAGTACACAGGGTCTGGAGAGGTGAACTCTGTTCTGGGGGAAAGTGTCAAAGGCACAGAATGAAACCACTTAGAAGGAGGCAAGGTGCGCCGCCCGAACCTGACTTTGGCAAAACCTTGGCTCTTTCAAGTTGAGAGTATATGAACCGGGGTTAATTGTGCGGGCCAAGGGTGCTGGCACCCCTTCATTCAGACCATCAGCAGCTCCTCTTGGCCTGGTTTTTGAAATAGATTCAAACCTGTTTAGGCAAAAGTTCAACAGAGAAGCAAAACCAGCAGGATAGACAGTGGGTTGCTAAAACTGTTTAAACTTGTCTGTTCATAGGATGGCCTGGAGGGGACAAGGTGGCATGGGAAGAACAGGAGAGGCTTATAGGAGAACAAAGCTCATTATGCCAGCCTGACTTCCGAAACCCTAGCTCTCAGTCCACAGCTTCAACCAATGCAGGCAGAACCGAACTGCACTTGGTTGAATTCTCAGATACAGAAGCCGAGGATAGAGAGGACCGTTTAGTATAAGGGACTTGAGCATCCTTGGATTCTGGTATCCTTGGGGGATCCGAGAACAAACCTTCTGTGAATACTGAGGGATGACTATATGCACAGGTTTTGAGAGGGGGTCACTGTACGTGACACAGAGGCATAGAGGGAAACTGAACTGATCAGGAAGTAGAAGATAAGAGAGAGGAGAATGTTTGGGCCACAGGCAAAATGGTGAAAACAGCTTAGGACTGGCTCCTTTGAATCATTTCTGCTGGCTCTGGAGTGGTCTTCAGTGGCCTGGTACTGGTTCTGGGATGATAAGGCAGAGGAATACTGTCTCCTGAGGTGTGAGAGCCACAGAGAGAGTGGTTCTGGATTGCTTAGTTTGCGTATCATAGGCATGCTTTTCACAGGGCCCTTTGTCATCCCTAAGAATTGGCTAGCCTGGGAGAGGCAATCTCTCCTTAGTCGGAAATAAAGGGTTTTTAAGATGTCAAACCATACAAAAAATTTTAAATATATACAATGTAGAGACCTGTATCTAGACATATATACGTATGTGTGTCACTAGAATGCTGTCACTAGTTCTGATATTCAGAACCATATCTGGAAGCTGACTGCTGAAGCAGGGCAAATGTCAAGAGGGCAAGCAAGTCAAGTATCAGAGTGTCAGCCATATAGTAAATATTACATCATGAGATGTGTGTTAAAAGAAGACATCAAAGTTACTGGCAGTCAGGGACTTGCCTGTTGGTCCAGTGGCTAAGACTCTGTACTCCCAATCCAGGGGGACTGGGTTTGATCCCCAGTCAGGGAACTAGATCTCACATGCTGCAACTAAAACAACAATTTGGCAATTGTTATCAAGCCCTTTCCAGCCCTGCCTTTGAACAGGTAACTTCCCTTCTAGGAATGGATCCTAAAGAAAAAAATCAGGGAAGCAAAAAACTCAAAGCAACTTAAATGCCCAACAATTAGGCAGTGTTAACCAGCAGCCATGAAATTAAAAGACACTTACCCCTTGGAAGAAAAGTTATGACCAACCTAGATAGCATATTCAAAAGCAGAGATATTACTTTGCCAGCAAAGGTCCGTCTAGCCAAGGCTATGGTTTTTCCAGTAGTCATGTATGGATGTGAGAGTTGGACTGTGAAGAAAGCTGAGCACTGAAGAACTGATGCTTTTGAACTGTGGTGTTGGAGAAGATTCTTAAGAGTCCCTTGGACTGCAAGGAGATCCAACCAGTCCATCCTAAAAGAGATCAGTCCTGGGTGTTCCCTGGAAAGACTGATGCTGAAGCTGAAACTCCAGTACTTTGGCTACCTCATGCGAAGAGTTGACTCACTGGAAAAGACTCTGATGCTTGGAGGAATTGGGGGCAGGAGGAGAAGGGGACGACAGAGGATGAGATGGCTGGATAGCATCACTGACTCGATGGACGTGAGTCTGCGTGAACTCCAGGAGTTGGTGATAGACAGGGAGGTCTGGCATGCTGCGATTCATGGGGTCATAAAGAGTCGGACACGACTGAGCGACTGAACTGAACTGAACCAATTAGAATATGAACGCATTTTTTTTAATTGCACTTGTTTTTATTGCTTTTCCGTGTAACTGGCTCTGTTTAACCTCTGTATCCAGCCATAACATCCAGTCTACATGATGCCAACACCGAGCCAATTCAGCCATAATCAAAACACCAGTTAATCAGCCAGTTGCTTTCTGTATATGAGACCATACAATCCACTGGACTAACTTCTTGCCAGGAATGATGGACAAGACCTGATGTTTTGGCATTACATAAATTGAACCCATTTTAAATAATGTTTACAGTAAGCATTTAATGACATGGAGAGATGATTACAAATCAAGCTAAGAGGGAAAAAAACAGGATTAAATTAAATATGCAACATGATTTCAACTATTTATTATAATGTCTTCTCTGAAAATATTGAAAAATTATCTATGGTCACCTTTATGCTTGACCAAAGTTCCTTGATATTTTTATAAAACCAAATGGTCTGTATTGGCTAGTACATTTTCGATCACAATGAAGCAAACTCAAATTGCCTTAATAATGGGAATCAATCGACTAATGTAAGTGAAAATCCAAGACAGAGAGTGAGTTGCAGGCTAGGGATAATCCAGTCCCAACCAAAAATCTGGTTTTTATTTATTTCAGGGGCTCTGCTTTCCAAGCATTGGCTTTATCATCTGGCTCCAAGCAGCCATCCCACCCTACTCTAAACACACACACAGACACACACACACACACACACACACAGACACACACCCGAGTTGGCTTTCTCAGGATAGCAAAATGACAGCACTATTCCAGACTTTACAAACCCACGCACAAAATGAAAGGGAGCGTCTACTGACTCTGCTAGCCCAAGGGCTTGATGTCAACTACAAACTGGCACTTGCCAAGGGTGCTTGCCATCTACCTCTACAAGGATTAAATCATGTGCTCCTGCAGCTGGTGGCCTTCAACACCTCCAGAAGGAGTTCAGGGTGGAGAGGAGAAATGAGGCACTCTGTGCTCTGGGAAAAACTGGCAGGACAGGTCTTCAGATAGTTAGATATCCTTAGGAGTTGATATTATGAGCCCAATTCTTGTATCTCCTCACATCTAGAAGAGCACTAAAATCCCTGGTGGTGACTGTTTCTCATGACAGCAGAAGCTTCATGAGACCAACAGAAATTTTCTACAAAAAGTATGTGTTTGATTGCATGTACTCCCCCTTCACCCAAATCACATATATACTGTCCTTCCCCTACTTCTGTGAAGCAGTTTCTCAAAGCTATCCGAGGTGCTGTCTCCCAGGCTATAGTCCTCCTTTTGCCCCAAATAAAGCTTAACTTGCAGCTCTCACATTATGCATTTTTTTAAGACAGATATGTGACTTGCTAATTAGCTTACACTGAATTAGAGTTTGAGATGGAGACAACTGCATCTAAATCACATGCCTGAGAATGTAGAGGGTGAGTTCCCCCAAGGAGAGTCAAGGTACTTGCTGTTGTGGGGACAAATGGATGCTGAAGAGTCAGCCATGCAAATGTCTTTGGCGCATCTGTTGACAGGGAAGAACTGTCTGGCCATGGATGACATTTCCCAGCCAGCCTTGTGTCTACGGTGGGCTCTGTAACTAGTTCTCATTAAGAGAATGAAAACCAAAGTGGAAGTGAAGGACCCAAGGCCCTAAAGGAGGGAGGAAGACAAGACAGGAAGAGGCTGCTCCTCAGTTCACCATGAAAAGCTACCTGTCCTCCCGTCAAGTGCAACTGAGCAGGACCCCACGGGCCTTCCTGGGACAGGCCATCCCCTACATCCTCTGCTTTAGTTCCTCTCCAAAATACCTTTGTTGTTGTTCAGTTGCTCCGTCATGTCTGACTCTTTGTGACCCCATGGACTGCAGCACGCCAGACTTCCCTGTCCCCCTCACCATCTCCCGGAGCTTGCTCAAACTCATCTCCATTGAGTCAATGATGCCATCCAACCATCTCTTCCTCTGTCATCCCCTTTCCTCCTGCCTTCAATCTTTCCCACCATGAGTCTTTTTCTAATGAGTCAGTTCTTCGCATCGGGCGGCCAAATTATTGGAGCTTCAGCTTCAGCATCAATTCTTCCAATGAATATTCAGGATTGATTTCCTTTAGGAGTGACTGGTTTGATCTCCTATCAGTCCAAGGGACTCTGAAATACCTAGAGAATAGTATTTGATGTACGTTTCCTGAGTTGTTTTCAGATGTAAAAATCTCTACCACTTTAACAAATAAAAGATATTAACTACTTCACAACCAAGAGCACACAGCCCCAGGCCTCCTGGAGCCTGATGACTGATAACTTTAACCCCTATGACACTACCCTGCTATCACCATCAGCCAGAGAATTGTGCACAATTCTGATCACATACCCTGCAAATCTCCCTCCTTCATCTGGCTTTTAAAAGTGCTTTGCCAAAACCATTCAGGGTGCTTGGGCCTTGTGTGACCTTGCAACAAACTTTTCTCTGCTTCAAACTCTGACATTTGAATTTGTTTGGTCTCACTGTGAATAGGGCAAAAGAATTTGTGTTAACATAGAACACCCACACTCGACTGCCATGTCAGCTAGAAGTTTTTAATAAACCATCAGTATTTGTAAGGTTTTTTTATAACAGCAAGCATCACCGCAATGAATATATGCCTTAGAGCTGTGTTACTCTCCTGGGTTACTGGACCCAATTCTGTGTGTGTGCACGTGCGTGTGCATGCATGTGCGTGTGTGCATGTACTCACGTGTGTGCGTAGGCTTCTCCACATGAACAAGTAATTCTCAGACACCACCAAGGCGTTCAAGAATTCAACTCAACTCAATTCTAACACTGTCTATCCCAGAGATAGAATCAGATTCCACCAGTACTTGTGCTTCTGACTGACTGGCTATAGATCAGACATTCCCATGACCCCCCGTCCTCATGTTCGATTAATTTGCCAGGGCGACTCACAGAACTCAGAGATATATTTAACTTACTAGATTGTTAAGGAACCACGGATGGAAACCACTCACCTCAATCAGGCACGATCAACAGAAGGTCCTGATAAAGAACGCGGGCAGACAAGCTGCTACCAGACCGGAAGAACTCGGGAGGGGCCAAAGCGGCAACCGGGGAAACTAAATCCTATTACCTTGAACCCTGAGGCTGCAAGCCACGCCTCCTGGGCTCACTGGCCTTGCTGCTGTCCACACCAGTACCCTTTTCAATAAAGTCTTTTGCTTTATCAGTATGTATCTCTCCTCGGACAATTCATTTCCAAGTGTTAGATGTGGTGATGCAAGGATGAAAGAGCAGATAAAACCAAGGAGGGTCTTGGGATGCAAGAACCGAAAAACCAGACTTTATCATCCTTCCCTCCCCAATGTTGTAACTATTAAGGATTTCAGTTCCTCCTGAGCAATATAACCTGTCTCCCCTTAGCCCACAGAGAGAAGGCATTTGCCTTCCTCTTCCCCCACGCAGTATATATGCCTCATCCAATCAGCAAATCACCCGGAAGACCCCATCCCACTCCTTGTGCCCTGGGTATAAAAGTGAACTAAGGACCCCTGTTCAACGTTGGTTTTCCCTTGGGCTGGCCTACTGTTCTAACAGCGTCTCCCGTTCTAATAAACTTTATTTCCCTCTCATTCTGTCTCATGTCTAGAAGTTATTTTCCAACCTGCACCCGGACCACAACATTAGACAAGGAGCCACTCTTGGAAACTGAATGAGGTCTTGAATCCCCCTCTCCCACCCCTACCCCATAACTACCAATTTATTATGAAAGGATATAACTCAGGAACTGCCAGGCAGAAGAGAGTCCTAGGGCGAGGCCTGGGGAAAGGACACAGAGCTTCCATGCCCTCCCCAGGCACACTCTTCCAGCCTCTGTAGGTGTCCCTAATCTCGAAGCTCTCCAACTTCTGTCCTTTCAGGGTTTCTCAAAGGCTTCATCACTGGGCTTCCCTGATGGTTCAGAAGTAAAGAAGCTGTCTGCCAAAGCAGGGGACACGAGTTCCATCCCTGGTCAGAGGAGGTCCCTGTAGAAGAAAATGGTAACCCACTCCAGTATCCTTGCCTGGAGAACGCTATGGAACCTGGTGTGCCACAGTCCATGGGGTTGCAAAGAGTCAGACATGATTTAGGGACTGAACAGCACGAGCAGAAGGCTTCATTACCTAGACACAGCTGATTAAATCATTGGCCTCTGGTGATTTAACCTCCAGCTCCTCACACCACACTTTCCCTCCTCAAGAGGTAGGGACTGAAAGTTCCAACCCTCTAGTCAGGGGACTGGCTCCCTAGACAACCAGCCCCCATCCTTAGATGGGGGTCTAAAAGTCACCTCATTAACATAGCAAAGACACCTAAATCCCTCTCCACACTTGGGAAATTCCAAGTGTTTTGGGAGCTGAGCCAGGAACTCTGGAAGAAGACCAAATGTATATGAGAAATATACCTTGGTCATCTGAAAGACCATATATGTATTTTTTATTAATCACAATACTACAATTACTTTTTACATAAATAATAATAGTTTTTAAATATGGATCATGTTTGGGAGGGGAAAAAGTCATATACTTTTTCTCCTTAATTTGTGTGTGCATGGTCAGAAACAATGAAACAAGTCATGATTATTAATATGGAAGCTAGAATAAAGCCATGAAACTTTGAATAGAGCCTAGTATTAAATACAGGACATCTACACATTTAGAGGTTTCCCTGGTAGTTCAGTTCAGTTCAGTCGCTCAGTTGTGTTCAATTCTCTGCAACCCCATGGACTGCATGCAGCACACCAGGCCTCCCTGTCCATCACCAGCTCCCAGAGTTTACTCAATCTCATGTCCATTGAGTCGTTGATGCCATCCAGCCATCTCATCCTGTCGTCCCCATCTCCTCCCGCCTTCAATCTTTCCCAGCATCAGGGTCTTTTCAAATGAGTCAGCTCTTTGCATCAGGGGGCCAAAGCATTGAAGTTTCAGCTTCAACGTCAGTCCTTCCAATGAATATTCAGCACTAATTTCCTTTAGGAAGCTTCCCTGGTAGGTCAGCGGTAAGAATCTGCCTGCAGTGCAAGAGATGCAGGAGACATGGGTTCAATCCTTGGGTTGGGAAGATCCTCTAGAGGAAAGCATAGCAACCCACTCCAGTATCCTTGCCAGGAAAATCCAACGGACAGAGGAGCCTGGCGGGCTACAGTCCATAGGATCACAAAGAGTCAGACACAACTGAAGTGACTGAGCATGGGTGCACTAGCACACACACCTTGCAGGGAGGGGAAATCTCCATTAGCCTTGTCTGAAGACTAATTCTCAAATCATAGAAATCTGATGGACATCCAAGAGGTTAAAGGTGATCCACTTACCCTCCTGAGTGAGAGACTTACCTAAAAAATTATGCTTCCATTTTTTTTAATGGCTATATTCCTGGGTCTTTTATTTCTTCATTCTATCTTTACAAAATATTTCATTTATTTATTTTGCTGTGCCAGGTCTTAGCTGTGACACGTGGGATCTAGTTCCCCGACCAGAACCCCTGTGTTGGAGCATGGAGTCTTAGCCTCTGAACCACCGCCAGAAAAGTCCCTCTTTTTTTTTCCTTGTATCAGTACCTAGATAGTGAACGCCCCCCTCCCCACCATGTGTTGGGTTGGGTTAGATACAAGGTATACAATAGAGAATGAATGCCAGTTCTTTCTCTCAGAGTTTACAGGTTTGGGATTGGGGTGGACTAACCAACAGGCAGTTACCAAAAAGAGAGAAAGAGAGAGACTGCTAAGACTGGATGACTTGAAAACACATAGGAAGAAAATTTGTAGCAGAAACTTAATCCTCAACAAGTGGTCCACGCTCACCCCTACATTTCCCAACTCCCTCTGCAGTCAGGATGGGGCCGTGAGACTAGCTCTGACCAACAGAGTGAGAGGAACACGGATCACTTCCAGGTTGAAGCCATGAAGAGGTCGTGTGCCTCAGAGAGCTTGGAGGTCATATGGTCCAGACGCCCTGGCACAAAACAGAAGACTGACTGGGATCAGGTAGGCAGAAAGGCAGCTGTCAAGAGTGGTCCCAGTACAGGAAACAGTGTCTGGTGAGATCTGGAGATGGTTGCTTACAACCAGAATTTGGGTTCCAAAGATCTATTTTTTTTAAATGTTTGTGATTCATTTACTTTGGAGTTTTAGAAAATTTCTTCATATCCATTTCTTGACATTTGATAACAAAATTTCTAACTTTTCATGTGAAGCTTCTAGGCTTATTATTCCCCATTTTCTCCTTCAAGTAGCTAACGACCAGTAAGTAAATCCACAAAGATCCAATTAAGCTGCTATTTCAACAAACATTTGATGGAAATGCTCTACAAAGAGACCTGGCCCGTGAGCTCTCCTGAAAGCCTGCGGTTTTGTGTATTCACATTCCAAAACTCCCACTTTTGCAGCATAAGCTTTTTCCTTAACTTTCCACTGTGCTGGAAATGGTCTGCTTTAAACTGCTTAGTGATACTGGCTGCTTCAGCCTATCCACTCCATCCCCCAGAGCCTGCTTCCTATAATGCATTACATCAAAGTCGTCTCTAACAAGGCACCAGAGTTCTTTCAGAGCATCTCCCACAAGAGGCCCAGTGGCTTCCTGGTCCACAGATCAGCAGTTTAAGTAGCCATTAGGTGGAGCCTTAGTCTGGGCTAGGGCCAATTGAATTTCCAGTTTTATTATTATTTTTTAAACTCAGAGACCCTTTCTGAAAGAAGGATTCCAAACAGCAATAAATGAAACAAGAGGGAAGACCAGTTTACAGCAGGTACATGAGCAGAAATTCAAGTCCCATTTCTCAAGAAAAATATTTTCAACTCCAATTGCCAGAGCAAGGGGATCGATCTCACCGTCGACTACTCCAATAAAAGGGGAGCAGGGGCTCTGGGCTGCCGTTTGGAGCCCAAATGATGTACAGAATCAGATAACAGAGAAGCTGGGATGCTCTGCAGTTCTGAAAAAGCTGTAGATACAAAGAAGGCTACTCAGTAGTGTGATATAAGGGAGAGGGCACAGGCATTAGAGTGAGAGAGATCTGAGTTCAAATCCTGGTCCCCACTTCCCCCAATTTCCTTTTCTGAAAAATGGGGTGGCACCATCTATATTGCATTGTTGTGGGAAGGGTTAGGGAATAACAAGTTGGTGTGTTGATGCTGCTGCCAGGAAGCCTCTAGAAGCTGCCCGTTCATTAGCTCATTTGATCTGCACTATGAAGCTGGTACAATCAATACCCCCATTTTGCAGAAACAAAAATTCAACCCGCGTGTCAAGGGGCTTGTCCAGGACCATAGGAGGAATCAGATGGGACTCAAATTCATGCAGCCTGGACCCCAAGTCCATGAGCTCAGCTGTCCAGTATGTAGTTAAGAGTTCAGATTAACAGGAGTTAGTTATGGTGTCATGTCTTAGGTTAATAGTAAATCGTCTGTAAAGCCCCACAGTAACAGCTTTACAGAGAGCTCATCGGGTTGCATGATAACCTGTTACAGGATGATGACTAATCTGTTTCACTGGTGAGGAAACAGAGTCTCCTCAGGATAAGAACTGAAGGCTAACCCAAACATCTCGGCGGAACACACTTGTTACCACTTCCTTCTGGTCCCTCAGAAGCTTGGGTTTTGTCTTCCCTTGAGTGCCCTAGGGTCAGATTCCCGTGGGCAGCCCCCAGCTTCACAGCCATGCCATGGTGGGGCTGAGCTGTGAGCTTCACTTCCCTGAGCCAACGTGTCAAGTGACGACCCTCAACTCCACCTTTTGGGACTGTTGCAAGGGGGTGCTTCGTTACATGCTTGGCACAAAAGAAACATGTCACAACAGCCAGCCAATGCTGATAATTCCAGGCCAGATTATGGAACAAGCAAATAAATCCCACTTCTTTCCAGTCCCATCTTGAGACCAAAAATGATCCCAGCCTGCTGAATCTTACCTTCCTCTCTAGACCTGACTGCAGTGTCTTTTGATATGATCTATTTCCAAACATGAACTTCATCCCCAAAGAATAAAGGTTTGCTAGCTTCAGTGAGGGCTTCCCAAGTGGCGCTAGTGGTAAAGAATCTGCCTGCCAATGTAGGAGACACGAGAGAAATGAGTTTGACCCCTGGGTTAGGAAGATCCCCTGGAGTAGGCACCCCACTCCAATATTCTTGCCTGGAAAATTCCATGTGCAGAGGAAGCTGGCAGTCTACTGCCCATGAGGCTGCAAAGAGTCAGTCAGACACGACTGAGCAACTGAGCACACCCAGCTCCAGGGACTTAGAAATAAATGAGCTGGAGATTCTTGTGGCAGTTCTAAAAGTGTCTTCCAAGTGATGACAATAATGGGATAAAACATAGAATCCCAAAGTGAGGCCTTGAAGAAGCCAATGCTTGTGGAATGGTTTGTTTAAATTTTTAAATAACATCCCAGAAGTTCCATTAAGTGACAGGGCTATGTATTAGTCAGGACACGCTACGTGCAGTAACAAGCAACCCCCAAACTCTCATTGACTGAACAAAAATTTATTTCTTGCCCATGCTACATGTAGTGATTATGGAGAATGAGGGTAGGAGGCTGAGCATCATACCGACCAAGGAACTCAGGCCAGAGGAGGCTTTATCTCAACACGATTCACACGCTCATCATGACTGTGGGGGATGTCCTGAGGACAGCCCTGGGTTAGAGGACCACTAGCCAGACCCTTGGCCCTTTTGCTTGCATCTTATTGGTCAAAACAAGTCACACTGAACATCAGGGAATCAGTGAAGTGAGATGCTATCATGGAAATATTTGGTGAGCAGCACCAATGATTGCTACCCTTCACTTTTACTTGCTGTTGTTCTTTAGTCACTTCAATTGTGTCTGACCCTTTTGTGACCCCATGGACCGTAACCCACCAGGATCCTCTGTCCGTGGGATTTCTCAGGCAAGAATACTGGAGTGGGTTGCCATTTCCTTCACCAGGGGATTTTCCTGACCCAGGGATCAAACCCACATCTCTTGCATATCCTGCATTGACAAGTAGATTCTTTACCACTGAACCACCTGGGAAACCCTCACTTTCACTTACCCATTATTTTATTTGACAGATAAGTACAGAGCACCTCCCATGTGCCAGGCACTGGAGAAACAACAGAGATACAACAGACAGACAATATTCCTGCCATCCCAAAGCTCTCATTGTAGCGTATTGCTTATTGGGTTTCCCAGGTAAAAGGGGGAATCAAAGTGCTGATGTAGCAGGAGTGAGAAGTGAACTTTTGCTGCGACATGTCACCTCTATTTGATTTTGGAATAACAATAACAGCTAACACTTGCTGAGCACTTGCTAGGGATGGGGCACTGTGCTCTACACTTCACACATGCTATCTGACTTCATCCTCAAAATATTCCTATGGGGAGATAACCATCTCCATCTTACACTCGAGGCAAAGGAGGCCCAGAGAGGTTAAGTGACTCATGATAGGCTGCACAGCTAGCAAGTGAGAAGCTGAGGTTTGCACAGACTGACAGGCCCAGAATAGGCAAGTTACTAGAGACGGAAAGTAGAATGGCGGTTGCTAAGGGGCTGAGGAGTGTCGGGGGAGGGCAAGACACTGCTTAATAGGTACAGGGTTTTCTTCAATAGGTGATGGAATTGTTTTGGATCTAGAAAGAGATGGTGGTTGTACAACATTGTAAAATGTACTAAATTCCACTAAATTGTTTGTCTTAAAATAGCTAATCTTACGTTATGTGAATTTCACCTCAATTTTTTAACATATGAATTTTTATGCATGCCCTACAATCCAACAATTCCACTTCTGGATCAGTTCAGTTCAGTTCAGTTCAGTTGCTCAGTCATGTCCGACTCTTTGCGACCCCATGAATCGCAGCACACGAGGCCTCCCTGTCCATCACCAACTCCCAAAGTTCACTCAGACTCACGTCCATCGAGTCCATGATGCCATCCAGCCATCTCATCCTCTGTCGTCCCCTTCTCCTCCTGCCCCCAATCCCTTCCAGCATCAGAGTCTTTTCCAATGAGTCAACTCTTTGCATGAGGCGGCCAAAGTACTGGAGTTTCAGCTTGAGCATCATTCTTTCCAAAGAAATCCCAGGGTTGATCTCCTTCAGAATGGACTGGTTGGATCTCCTTGCAGTCCAAGGGACTCTCAACAGTCTTCTCCAACACCACAGTTCAAAAGCATCAATTCTTCAGCGCTCAGCCTTCTTCACAGTCCAACTCTCACATCCATACATGACCACAGGAAAAACCATAGCCTTGACTAGACGGACCTTAGTCAGCAAAGTAATGTCTCTGCTTTTGAGTATAGTATCTAGGTTGGTCATAACTTTTCTTCCAAGGAGTAAGTGTCTTCTAATTTCATGGCTGCAGTCACCATCTGCAGTGATTTTGGAGCCCAAAAAATCAAAAAACTAAAGTCTGGCACTGTTTCCACTGTTTCCCCATCTATTTCCCATGAAGTGATGGGACCAGATGCCATGGTCTTCATTTTCTGAATGTTGAGCTTTAAGCCAACCTTTTCACTCTCCTCTTTCACTTTGATCAAGAGGCTTTTTAGCTCCTCTTCACTTTCTGCCACAAGGGTGGTGTCATCTGCATATCTGAGGTTATTGATATTTCTCCTGGCAATCTTGATTCCAGCTTGTGTTTCTTCCAGTCCAGCATTTCTCATGATGTACTCTGCATATAAGTTAAATAAGCAGGGTGACAATATACAGCCTTGACGTACTCCTTTTCCTATTTGGAACCAGTCTGTTGTTCCATGTCTAGTTCTAACTGTTGCTTCCTGACCTGCATACAGATTTCTCATTGCACATGGTACTTGAAAATAATGAAATAGATCTCTGTTATCACATGGAGAATCCTAAAACATATTGAGTGAGAAAAGTTCCAGAGCCACACACACACACACACACAGTGATTCCATTCATAAAATTATTTAAATCCATTCAAGTATATCTTAGGTGCAAGCATGCATGCTAAGTGGCTTCAGTTATGTCTGACTCTTTGCAACCCTCTAGACTGCAGCCCACCAGGCTCCTCTGTCCATGGGATTCTCCAGACAAGAATACTGGAGTGGGTTGCCATGCCCTTCTCCAGGGGATCTTTCTGACCCAGGAATTGAATACAGGTCCCTTACATCTCCTGCACTGGCAGGCGGGTTCTTTACCACTAGTGCCACCTGGGATAACACATATCTTATGCTGTTGTTCAGTCTCCCAGTCGTGTCCGACTCTTTGCGACCCCATGGACTGCAGCTTGCCAGGCCTCCCTGTCCCTCACTATCTCCCAAAGTTTGCCCAAGTTCATGTCCATTGCATCGGTGATGCCACCCTGGCATCTCATCCTCAGTATTGCATAGGAACCTGGAACGTTATTTCCATATCTTATGTATTAACCACCAATTTTTAAACCTTGGGTAGACCACCCAAGATTTACCAACTTCATGAAAGTGATTTCCTACTATCAGTGAACAGAATAAGGAGGAAAGTGAGTGTCTTAGTTTGGGTTCTTCCAAAAACAGAGCCTAAAACAAGATATTGGGCACAAATAGTTTTGGGGGTGTCAGTTGAAGGAAGCACCGTAAGGACGTGGGGAAGGCCAAAAACCCAACATGCTGTGTATCAATCAGAGGGTTACAACTGTAGGCAACTGGGGCTCAGTCTCACTGGGAACCCTCTGAAGAGCCACAGAGAAAACATGCCTCAGACATAATTCGCCAAGTGTCAAGAAATCCAAGATACTTATTCTCCAACTTCCATCTCTCAGTGATGAGGCTTGGCCTCCAGGAATGGCAACTCTGGTCCCTTTGCAACTGCCCTGTGGGCAGGCTGTGCAAGCTCCCTACCACTGAGGGGAGCCCTCCTCCACAGAAGATGAAGGATGCAAGCTTTTGAGATGACAGTTAGGATGCACAGGAACTGTCTACCCCTAGCTGCAAGGGGACTCAGAGACTGGCTTCAGGGATACAGCAGGGGGCATTAGTCATGTAGGCTACAGGGGAATAACTTTGTCAGCAATGCTTTATATTTTAAATACCTAGTGGGTTGCCATGATTGAACCAATGTCTCCTGCACTGCAGGCAGAGTCTTCACCATCTGAGCCAGCAGGGCAGCCCTAAGATAAATATGATAAAATATTCAGTACATTTCAGTCGCTCAATTGTGTCCAAATCTTTGCGACCCCATGGACTGCAGTACACCAAGCTTCCCTGTTCATTATCAACTTAAACTCAAGTCCATCAAGTCGGTGATACCATCCAACAATCTCATCTTCTGTTGTCCCCTTCTCCTCCTGCTTTCAATCTTTCCCAGCATCAGGGTCTTTTCCAATGAGTCAGTTTTTGTATCAGTGGCCAAAGTATTGGAGCTTCAGCTTCAGCAACAATCCTTTCAATGAATATTCAAGACTGATTTCCTTTAGGATGGACTGGTTGGATCTCTTGCAGTCCAAGGGACTCTCAAGAGTCTTCTCCAACATCACAGTTCAAAAGCATCAACTCTTCGGCTCTCAGCTTTCTTTATGGTCCAGCTCTCACATCCATATATGACCACTGGAAAAGCCATAGCTTTGATTATACAGACCTTTGTCAGTAAAGTAGTGTCTCTGTTTTTTTTTACACTGTGTATAGGTTGGTCATAGCTTTTCTTCCAAGGAACAAGCATCTTTTAGTTTCATGGCTGTAACACCATTGCAGCGGTTTTGGAGCCCCCAAATAAAGTCTATTACTGTTTCCATTGTTTCCTCATCTATTTCCCATGAAGTAAATGACAGAATGATCTCTGTTCATTTCCAAGGCAAACCATTCAATATCACAGTAATCCAAGTCTATGCCCCAACCAGTAATGCTGAAGAAGCAGAAGTTGAATGGTTCTATGAAGCCCTACAAGACCTTTTAGAACTAACACCCAAAAAAGATGTCCTTTTCATTATAGGTGACTGGAATGCTAAAGTAGGAAGTCAAGAAACACTTGGAGCAACAGGCAAATTTGGCCTTGGAATATGGAATGAAGCATAATAGAATTGTGCCAAGAAAATGCACTGGTCATAGCAAACACCCTCTTCCAACAACACAAGAAAAGACTACACATGGACATCACCAGATGGTCAACACCAAAATCAGATTGATTATCTTCTTTGCAGCCAAAGATGGAGAAGCTCTATACAGTCAACAAAAACAAGACCAGGAGCTGACTGTGGCTCAGATCATGAACTCATTATTACCAAATTCAGACTCAAATTGAAGAAAGTAGGGAAAACTGCTAGACCATTCAGGTATGACCTATATCAAATCCCTTATGATTACACAGTGGAAGTGAGAAATAGATTTAAGGGACTAGATCTGATAGATAGAGTGCCTGATGAACTATGGAATGAGGTTCCTGACATTGTACGGGAGACAGGGATCAAGACCATCCCCATGGAAAAGAAGTGCAAAAAAGCAAAATGGCTGTCTGGGGAGGCCTTACAAATAGCTGTGAAAAGAAGAGAGGTGAAAAGCAAAGGAAAAAAGGAAAGATACAAGCATCTGAATGCAGAGTTCCAGAGAATAGCAAGAAGAGATAAGAAAGCCTTCTTCAGCAATCAATGCAAAGAAACAGAGGAAAAGAACAGAATGGGAAAGACTAGAGATCTGTTCAAGAAAATTAGAGATACCAAGGGAATATTTCATGCAAAGATGGACTCGATAAAGGACAGAAATGGTATGGACCTAACAGAAGCAGAAGATATTAAGAAGAGGTGGCAAGGATACACGGAAGAACAGTACAAAAAGATCTTCACGACCCAGAAAATCACGATGGTGTGATCACTCATCTAGAGCCAGATATCTTGGAATGTGAAGTCAAGTGGGCCTTAGAAAGCATCTCTATGAACAAAACTAGTGGAGGTGATGGAATTCCAGTGGAGCTATTTCAAATCCTGAAAGATGATGCTGTCAAAGTGCTGCACTCAAGATGCCAGCAAATTTGGAAAATTCAGCAGTGGCCACAGGACTGGAAAAGGTCAGTTTTCATTCCATTCCCAAAGAAAGGCAATGCCAAAGAATGCTCAAACTACTCATCTCACATGCTAGTAAAGTAATGCTCAAAATTCTCCAAGCCAGGCTTCAGCAATACATGAACTATGAATTTCCTGATGTTCAAGCTGGTTTTAGAAAAGGCAGAGGAACCAGACATCAAATTGCCAATATCCCCTGGATCATGGAAAAGGCAAGAGAGTTCCAGAAAAACATCTATTTCTGCTTTATTGACTATGCCAAAGCCTTTGACTGTGTGGATCACAATAAACTGTGGAAAATTCTGAGAGAAATGGGAATACCAGACCACCAGACCTGCCTCTTGAGAAATCTGTATGCAGGTCAGGAAGTAACAGTTAGAACTGTACATGGAACAACAGACTGGTTCCAAATAGGAAAAGGAGTACGTCAAGGCTGTATATTGTCACCCTGCTTATTTAACTTATATGCAGAATACATCATGAGAAACGCTGGACTGGAAGAAACACAAGTTGGAATCAAGATTGCCAGGAGAAATATCAATAACCTCAGATATGCAGATGACACCACCCTTATGGCAGAAAGTGAAGAGGAACTAAAAAGCCTCTTGATGAAAGTGAAAGTGGAGAGTGAAAAGGTTGGCTTAAAGCTCAACATTCAGAAAATGAAGACCATGGCATCTGGTCCCATCACTTCATGGCAAATAGATGGGGAAACAGTGGAAACAGTGTCAGACTTTATTTTGGGGGGCTCCAAAATCACTGCAGATGGTGACTGCAGCCATGAAATTAAAAGACACCTACTCCTTAGAAGGAAAGTTATGACCAACCTAGATGGCATATTCAAAAGCAGAGACATTACTTTGCTGACTAAGGTCCGTCTAGTCAAGGCTATGGTTTTTCCTGTGGTCATGTATGGATGTGAGAGTTGGACTGTGAAGAAGGCTGAGCACTGAAGAATTGATGCTTTTGAACTGTGGTGTTGGAGAAGACTGTTGAGAGTCCCTTGGACTGCAAGGAGATCCAACCAGTCCATTCTGAAGGAGATCAACCCTGGGATTTCTTTGGAAAGAATGATGCTAAAGCTTAAACTCCAGTACTTTGGCCACCTCATGCAAAGAACTGACTCATTGGAAAAGACTCTGATGCTGGGAGGGATTGGGGGCATGAAGAGAAGGGGACAACAGAGGATGAGATGGCTGGATGGCATCATGGACTCAATGGACGTGAGTCTGAGTGAACTCCGGGAGTTGGTGATGGACAGGGAGGCCTGGCATGCTGTGATTCATGGGGTCGCAAAGAGTCAGACACGACTGAGCGCCTGAACTGAAACGAACTGATGGAAGTGGATGCCATGATCTTTTTTTGAATGCTGAGTTTTAAGCCAGCTTTTTCACTCTCCTCTTTCACTTTCATCAAGAGGCTGTTTAGTTCTTCTTCACTTTTTGCCATAAGGGTGGTGTCATCTGCATATCTGAGCATATTCATATTTCAACCTGCAATCTTTATTCCAGCTTTAGCTTCATCCAGCCCAGTATTTTGCATGATGTACTCTGCATATAAGTTTAAAAAGCAAGGTAAGAATACAGCCTTTGCCAATCTGAAACCAGTCTGCTGTTCCATGTCTGGTTCTAACTGTTGCTCCTGACCTCCATACAGGTTTCTCAGGAGGCAGGTAAGGTGGTGGTCTGGTAGTCCCATCTCTTTCAGAATTTTCCACAGTTTGTCATGATCCACACAGTAAAAGGCTTTAGCGTAGTCAATGAAGCAGAAATAGATGTTCTTCTGAAATTCTTTTGCTTTTTCTGTGATCCAGCAGATGTTGACAACTTGATCTCTGGTTCCTCTGCCTTTTCTAAATCCAGCTTGAACATCTGGAAGTTCTCGGTTCAAGTATTGTTGAAGCCTTGCTTGGAGAATTTTGAGCATTACTTTGCTAGCATGTAAAATGAGTGAAATTGTGCAGTAGTTTGAACATTCTTTGGCATTACCTTTATTTGGGATTGGGATGAAATCTGACCTTTTCCAGTTCTGTGGCTACTGCTGAGTTTTCCCAGTTTGCTGGCATATTGAGTGCAACACTTTAACATTTCAAATCATCTTTTAGGAATTGAAATAGCTCAGCTGGTTCCATTACCTCCACTAGCTTTGTTCACAGTGATGCTTTCTAAGGCCCACTTGACTGCGCACTCCAGGATGTCTGACTCTAGGTGAGTGATCACACCATTGTGATTATCTGGGTCGTGAAGATCTTTTTGTATAGTTCTTCTGTGTATTCTTGCCACTTCTTCTTAATATCTTCTGCCTCTATTAGGACCATACTATTTCTGTCCTTTATTGTATCCATCTTTGCATGAAATATTCCCTTGGTATCTCTAATTTTCTTGAAGAGATCTCTAGTCTTTCCCATTCTGTTGTTTTCCTCTATTTCTTTGTACTGATCACTTAGGAAAGCTTTCTTATTTCTCCTTGCTATTCTTTGGAACTCTGCATTCAGATGGTTATATCTTTCCTTTTCTCCTTCGCCTTTCGCTTCTCTTTTCTCCGCTATCTGTAACACCTCCTCAGACAACCATTTTGCCTTTTTGTTTTTCTTCTTCTTGGGGATGGTTTTGATCATCGTCTCCTGTACAATGTTATGAACCTCCATCCAGAGTTCTTTAGGTACTCTGTCAGATCTAATCCCTCGAATCTATTTGTCACTTCCACTGTATAATCATAAGGGATTTGATTTAGGTCATTCCTGCTCTAGTGGTTTTCCCTACTGATAAACTATTAATGTTTTGTTAATTCAGTCTGATGGGCATTACATATTCTGTTGGTGGGTTTTTTTCCTGTATTTTTCTTTAAATTTTGTTAATTGCATTCACAATGTTGTACAACTATCACCACCATTTCCAAAACTTTTATCACCCTAAAGAGGAACTGTACCCATTAAGCAATAACCCCCATTCCCACATTCCTCAGTCCTTGATAACCTCTAACCTACTTTCTATCTCTATGAATTTGCCTATTCCTTTTGTGTTAGCTTATTTCACTTCACACAATGTTTTCGTCCATGTTGTAGGATGCCATCAGAATGTCATTCCTTTTTATGTTCAAATAATACTCCTTTGTATGCATATACCACATTTTCTTTATTCATTCTTCTGTTGATAGACACTTGGGTGGTTTCCACATTTTAGCTATTGTGAATAATGCTGCAATAAACATTGGTATACAATTATCTATTTGAGTTCCTGTTTTCATTTCTTTGGAGTGTGTATACCAAAAATGGAATTACTGGGTTATGGTAACTGTACATTTAATTGTTTGACAAACCACCATTCTGTTTTCCATAGCAGCTGCACCATTTCACATCCCTGCCAGCAATGCATGTGTAAGGGTTCCAATTTCTCCACACTCCTTGCCAATACTTGCTATTTTTCCTTTTTAATTACAGACATCCTAATAGCTATAACGTTGTATCTCATTGTTATTTTGATTGGCATTCCCCTAATGATGACACTGAGCATCTTTTCCTGTGTCATTTGTATATCTTCTTGAGAGAAGTGTGTATTCAAACTTTCTGTATTTTTAAAACTTTTCCAAATAAAAATTTAAAGTCTGGCAGCGGGCAATAGAGCCTATTACTTGAATAAATCCGCTACATATTTCAAGAACATTACTTTCTTGATATTTCTGACAAATCAAAGTTTCACTCTACTTCACCTCTCAGCAAATTTCATCCCAAACTACATCATTCATTCCCTCGGTCAGCAAGTTCCCTGAGAGAGGTTTTGCAAAGCTTCTTTGCAACATCTGAAGTGACAGGCAAATCCATCTTTGGGCAAAGGTCCAAGAAGTCACACTCCAGGAGGCAGGAACCAGGGTAAAATCAAGTTGTCATCAGTTGTCAGCTTGTCCTTCATTCTGGACTAAAGAGACATTGGGGAGTTGGGCTTTTTCCTTGGGCTTTAAATAGGAAAATACACGATCTCTTGTCATGCCCTGATCACAGAACATGAAATAAAGAGGTAGAAGAAAAAAAGAAGGGAGAGTGTATTTCTTCCCAAAATACACAAAAGCATCAACTTTAGTTTACATCCAACTTCAAATGCTACTAAGCTTACCAAAGTTAGTAGTATTACTATTCATCTCTATTAGAGTTTGGACAAACCAAATTTTCCCTCTGCTGGCATGTCTATTATCCCATGTTCTATGGGAAGAAGGAATCTCATTTAACACTCTCCAATAGTTTCCTTCCCTAGTTGTAAGCTCTTTTGTCCCCCCCTCCTACAGCCCTTAGTAAACTCCTAAACACTTTCTACATTGTACTCCTGGGTGGTGATACAATGGATCTGGAGTATGGCCTATAGAGTCAGATGGTCTAGGGTTACAGTCCTGGCTTTGTCACTTAATATTATCTGTCATTGCCATTGTTATCGACCTCTCTGAATTTCAGTTTCTTTGTTACCTGTTTTTTAAAAGGCAATAATATAACTAAAGCCAGCCACAATACCAGCTTTATTTGGCTTAATCAATTAAAATATTTTAATATATCTCATGTAATAGGAAGCCCGGAGACTGAAAGGGCTTCAGAGCTGGTTGACTCAGTCACTCAAAAAATGTAGCTAAGGATCGAGATTCTTTGCATCTCACTGCTCTGCCAGCCAAACCATTAACAGAATCCTAAGGTCAGTTTCCTTCTAGATATCATAAAGCTATCAATGACAGGCTTCTCTGTTCCTATCTCACAGAAGGGAGCAAGGTTTTTCCCCAGTTTGGTGACAGAGTTGGCAGGGATGTTCTTCCCTTAGATTGATGCACCAACGTGGGTTACGTCTTCACTCCTGGATTAACTGCAGTAACCAGAGGAGTGCTGAACACCCATTGTCTGAAGCCTGGTTATGGCTCCAACACTAGCAAGAGGGCTGGATTTGCCACAAATGTCTTGGACTAAACAGGACCCACTGATGGAGCTGGGAAGGAAGAGATCAGCTGTGTAGGGGTGGGGAATAACTGACCAAAAGCAGAATTTTACTGGGAATGAGAAAGGAAAAATGAATGCTGAGAAGACCACAATGGTAACCATTTTACTAATATCCAGCTTCTTTTTTCTAGAGATGATTCTTTATTTTTTATTGAAATGATTCAGTAATACATACACATACACACACACATATATATACACATTCTTTTTCATAATTCTTTTCATTATGGTTTATCACAAGATACTGAATATACTTACCTGTGCTATACAGTAGGGCCTTGCTGTTTCTCCATCCTATATATATAACAGTTTGCATTTGCAAATGCCAAACTCCCAATACTTCCTTGCCTCACCTACCATCAGACGTCTTTTAAGAGCATATAAATGTATATACAACACATTATATATGTTATATATTTACATATAAATTTATAGAAGTTATATATGCATATGCTCTTAAAAGAAGTCTGATAATATATTAATGTATATATGCTATGAAAATATAAACCTGGTATATAGCAGATGATTAACAGATGGTAATTTTTTCAATCATTTAATAGCTATAGTGAAGTGAAGTCATTCAGTCATGTCCAGCTCTTTGCAACCCCATGGACTGTAGCCTACCAGTTTCCACCATAACTATAAGCCTATCTTAAATTCCTTATAAGGCTCCAAACTTCTCACATCTTGTAATAACCTATAATGGAAAAGAATCAGGAAAAATATTATATATATATATATGCATAACTTGAACCACTTTGTTGCATCCTTGAAACTAACACAACATTGTAAATTAACTAGACTTCAACTTTTAAATTAATTAATTTTAAAACAAACTCTAAGCTTCTTCAGGACAAAAACTGTTAAATATGATCTTCAATTTTCATAACAACAGATCAACATTCTGTCTCCTCATCTGGTACCGAAATCATGTAATACCATTTCAGCTACCAGTAGAGAGGTCTGATTATTCACCCATCCACCCATCTACCCACTCCCTCCATCCATTCAATCAAATATTCATGAAGCTCTTACTACAAACTAGGCTTCCAGGCCCCTAAGAAAACAATAAGCAGGGAGTGAGAACAACTCAGGGAAACTGGAAATACTTTGGGCTACCCGGGCACCCAAGAAGCTCATCTCTCTGAAGCAGTGACAGATAAAAAGGAGAATGGCTCAAGGGGAAGACTAGTTCCTCTGGTATCTCTTCTTCTCAACAACTCAGATAAGACTCAAAAATCCCTTGGATTTGGGGGAGGGATTGACTTGGGCACAGAGAGGATGAGACTCTCATTCATTCAACTGCTGAAACGTTGAGGTACCTCGAGGGTAATTAGATAGTCAATTAAGCAAAGTATCAGATAATAATCAATCGGAAGAAGAGAGAATCAATCAAGGGACCGGAAACATGAGAGAAGGCAAACCGTGGCCTGAGCAACCAGCTCTCCGCTCCTGGAATCCCTCATCCTTGCCTTAGTACAAAGGGCAGAATTACCTCCCACCGCTGAGGACGGAGAACAGGGTCTGTATGAGCCATAGCCCCAAAGAGATCCTCTCTGCAACGTGTTAATACAAAATGCATAAGGACATGGAAATGTTAGCTGAAGCAAGCTAACATTTCTTCCATATCCTCTTGGTCCTGAACATCAGTCCTGTGTCCTGGATTCGGGCAGCAGCCCTGACAAACTCAATAATATTTACACATTTGGAATGAAATTACCGCACCTTGTTAGCCTAGAAATGTAAAGCAAATGGATGAGAGCAGTGTCTTTCTGCCTATGTGGTAGCTCACGGAGCCCTCTCTCCAGCAGACCTAGTTTACATCGCAGGCGTCAGAGCGCCACCTTACGGTAAGGAACAAGAAGGACAACGCTTTGCATCCTGGAACGTTTCGAAGTCACTCCCGGCGCTCATTTTCCTGCCATCCAGGAGAAGGAAGAGAAGACAGCGCTTCAGGCTGTTATTTTCTCTCCAAAGTTGAGCTCTGTCTCAGAAAATCCCACCGCACCTTCCCGACCTGGAGTCTTACCGGCTTACCTTTCTTGTTTTCAGGAAAGGTTGGATTTCTTTAAAAAATCCTCCTTTTGTGCAGTTAGCAAAGATGGGTTTGGGAAGAGGAGACAGCGATTTGCCCAAGAAGCGAAGGGATTTTTCTTTCTCCAAACAGCTTTATTGGTCAAGCTTAACTAACACTTGAACCCCCTCCCCACTCCCACTCCCACCCTCATAATTGCGGCTTCCCCTGTAATGGAAGGAACACAGTGACTCTGGAGCCAAGTCCGGTGTGCAGAATCGCAGGGAATTTCCCTGGCTTGCCTGGGCCTGCCACATCACGGCATTATGTACTTTCAGGTTTCAGGAGCAAGCATCTGCAAATTTTTGCAGGCCCAACACCCTCACATCTGGGGATCTTCCTAACCAGGGATCAAACCCAGGGCTCCCAGTTGCAGCCGGATTCTTTACCAGCTGAGCCACCAGGGAAGCCCACATCTTTGCAACATGGCCCCCAATTAGCCCCAGATTCAAGAATCTGCCTGCAATGAAGGAGACCTGGGTTTTACTCCTTGGTTGAGAAGATCCCCTGGAGAAGGAAATGGAAACCCACTCCAGTATTCTTGTCTAGAGAATCCCATGGACAGAGGAGCCTGGCAGGCTACAGTCCATGGGGTCGCAAGAGTTGGACACAACCACAAGCATCTTAACCACCACTGTCTTTAACAATATAAGCAGTAGAGGCTTTCATCAGGAAAACACCTGTCTCTATGGATTGTTAAGGATTAAGTAAGTTGATACAGTGCTTGGAACTTTGCCTGGCATATAGTAAATACTACATGTGTTGGCTGGTATCACTTTCACAGTATTAGTTGATAAGTCATATCCGACTCTTTGCAACTCCAGGGACTGTAGCCTGACAGGCTTCTCTGTCCACGCAATTTTCCAGGCAGGAATACTGGAGTGGGTTGCCACTTCCTTCTCCAGGGGATCTTCCCAACCCAGAGATGGAACCTGGTCTCCTGCATTGCAGGCAGTCTTTACAGTCTGAGCCACCAGGGGAGCCCTTCACTTTCACAATACTATTACACAAATTTTGGTGCTTGTCTCCAAAGATCCCAGACCCTGTGGTACCTGGATATACAACCATCCCTTGGTCTCTGCAGGGGATTGATTCCAGGACTTCCCTAGGACACCAGAATCTACAGATGCTCAAGTCTCTTACAGAAAATGATGTAGCATTTGTGTATAACCTTAAGCATATTCTCTCATGTACTTTTTTTTAATATTTATTTTTGGCTGCTGTGGGTCTTGGTTGCTGCTCACAGGCTTTTCATTGCCTGGCTTCTCTTGCTGTAGAGCACAGGCTCTACGCTCATGGACTATAAAGTGTGGGCTCAGTACTCGAGGCCCACAGGCTTAGTTGCCCACAGCATTGCGATCTTAGTTCTCGGACCAGGGATTGAATCCACATCCCCTGTAATGGCAGGTGGATTCTTTACCACTGGACCACCAGGGAAGTCCCTCTCATTACACTTGAACTCATCTCTAGTTTTGTTATGTAGGTATACCTTGCTTTAGTGAGTTTCACCTTATTGTTCTTCACAGATCTTGTCTTTTATACATATTGAAGGTTTATGGCAACCCTGCATCCAGCAAGTCTATCGGTGCTGCCTCTTTTCCAGCAGCATTTGTTTACTTTGTGTTTCTGTGTCACATGTTGGTAATTCTTGCAATATTTCAAACATTTTTGTTGTTGTTATGTTTGTTATGGTGATCTGTGATCAGTAATCTTTGATGCTACTGTTCACAAAATGATTGTCACTCAGATGGTAGAATTTTTAGCAATAAAGTATTTTTTAATAAAGATATATACATTTTTAAGACAGAATACTATTGAATACCTGAGAGACTAAAGCATAATGTAAACATAGCTTTTACATGTACTGGGAAACCGAAAAAAAAAATCATGTGACTTGTTCTACTTTGATATTTGCTTTATTGCAGTGGTCTGGAACCAAACCCATAATTTCTCTGAGGTCTGCCTGTAACACCTAATATAAATACTATGCAAATAGTTGTAAATACAGTGTAAATGCTATGTAAATAGTTGCCAGCATGGCAAATTCAAGTTTTGCTTTTTGGAACTTTCTGGAATTTTTTCCCAAATATTTTTGACTCATGAATGATTGACTCTGTGGGTGAAGAACCTCTAGATACAAAGAGCCTGCTGTGTGTGTGTTACTCAGTCGTGTCTGACTGAGACCCCACAGACTGTAGCCTGCCAGGCTCCTCTGTCCATGGGATTTTTCAGGCAAGAATACTGGAGTGACTTGCCATTTCCTCCTCCAAGGAATTTCCCAACCCAGGGATTGAACCTGGATCTCCTGGGTCTCCTGGTGTTTGGAGGTAAACTATACGGATGCCTGTAACTTACTTTGAAAGCACCACAAAAATGAGGTGGGTGGATGAATGAACATAGACCAAGATGGATAGATGGATGGATGGATGGATGGATGGAGAGTTCAGCAGATGGATAAAAGGAGGGAGATTAGTAGGTGGAACAAGGGAAGACAGAAGAGGAAAGAAAAAATAAATGATAAAGCAAGTTAAGTAAAATGTTAACTACAAATATACATGGTTGGTTGGTCCATACATGTCCACTATATGATCTTTCCATTTTCCTGTATGTTTAAAATATTTTTGCAACAGATGTCAGAAAACTATATGCAAAATATAATAACAGTATAATACATGTAGACAGATAAATCAAAATAAAATATTTGATATCAGATAATATCAAAATAAAATAAACTCAAAAAAAAAGTAGTTATTTCTAGCAGTAGAATTATTGGTAATGTGGACTGTCTTTTTAACATGCTTTTCTTTTTATTTCCCAATTTTTGACCAACAAGCCTGTATCACTTTGATAAACAGGGGAGGGGGCAGATATTTGAGCAAAAAGGTCATCAGAGAAGAATGTTCAATGCCCCTTATTTTCTCATTTGGGATTTAAAAGCTGGGAACATCTCTGAAAATAATACATTGTAAAGAACAGAAGGTCTCACTGAGGCCTCCTCCTGGGCTATGACCCTCGAGAGCAGTTGGAGGGAAAGAAAACTGGAACATTTTTCTGGAGCAGAGCCACAGGACCTGTCTGCAGCTTGGGCTCAGGCAATGTGCTAATATGTTTTAGGCAAGTGGAATAATTTTCCCACAGGAGACGCCCTGGGAAAGTGTCTGAGAGTCAAATGGGGTGGCAGTCATGAGGGTTCCTTGATTCTGTTTTGACCATAAACTGTAAGTCAGGGCTATGAATTTAAATATAAATCCTGTTATCTCTGACTGTTCCTTCCAGACACAGAGCAGCATTTCTGGGAACATCCTTTCATCCTGGACCAGGAAAAGAGACAGATGATCCTGTGTGGGAGAGGCCCTGTCCTCAGGATCCCAGGACCCTGGTCTGTCTCTGTCCTAAGAGCAGAATCCTCTACCCAAACATGTCAGTTTTGAGCTACCACCCAGTTTCTGTTCATACATCATTTTATAAGATAAAAGTATATGCAAGTCATTTTTTAAGTTCAAAACTATGCTTAGAATCCACATAGCTACTGATAACAAAAGCCTAAAGGAAGTCAAGAATTTCCTTTCTGTCTGCATTGCTTAAAGTGTTCAGTGACTATGATGTTGTTGACATTGTGCTGGTTTTCCTGTCAAAAGCTCCTAGTTATAAATGGACTCTGTGATTTACACCACTTATTTACATGGGGCACATTTCACATCATGTTTTCACATTTCATATTACTTTACTGGGAAGTGAAGTATTAACACCAATTTCATTGCCAACCACTGAGCAACAGCGGCATTTGCCATCTGCCTCTGCGGAGACTGAACACCATCCTGCTGTAGCTGTTGACCTTCAACCCCTGAGGGAGTTCAGGGTGGAGTGAGGCACTCTGTGCTCCAGGGGATCTGGTGGGACAGGTCTTTAGATCAGTTCAGTTCAGTTCAGTCGCTCAGTCATGTCTGACTCTTTGCCATCCCATGAATTGCAGCACGCCAGGCCTCCCTGTCCATCACCAACTCCCGGAGTTCACCCAAACTCATGCCCATCGAGTCGGTGATGCCATACAGCCATCTCATCCTCTGTCGTCCCCTTCCTCCTGCCCCCCAATCCCTCCCAACATCAGAGTCTTTTCCAATGAGTCAGCTCTTCACATGAGCTGGCCAAAGTATTGGAGTTTCAGCTTCAGCATCCGTCCTTCCAATTAATATTCAGAACTGACTTCCTTCAGAATGGACTGGTTGGATCTCCTTGCAGTCCAAGGGACTCTCAAGAGTCTTCTCCAACACCACAGTTCAAAAAGCATCAATTCTTCAGTGCTCAGCTTTCTTCACAGTCCAACTCTCACATCCATACATGAGCACCTATGGAAAAACCATAGCCTTGAGTAGACAGACCTTTGTTGGCAAAGTAATATCTCTGCTTTTCAATATACTATCTAGGTTGGTCATAACTTTCCCTCCAAGGAGTAAGCGTCTTTTAATTTCATGGCTGCAATCACCATCTCCGGTGATTTTGGAGCCCCCAAAAATAAAGTCTGAAACTGTTTCCACTGTTTCCTCATCTATTTCCCATGAAGTGATGGCATAGATAGTTGGATGTTTTTAGGAACAGATTTTATCATCTCAATCTTTGCATCTCCTCCTATCTAGAAAAGTACTAAATCCCTTCATGGTGACATCAGATCCTCATGACTAGCAGAAAACCTTTTGTCAAATGAGTGTATAATGGTATTGAACTCCCCCTTCACCAAAACCTTATATATTGACCTTCCTCCCACTGCCCCTTTGAAGTAGTCTCTCAGGATTTATGGGGTGCTGCCTTCTGGGCTGCAGTACTCATTTTGCCCCAAATAAAACTTAGCTCACAACTCTCATGTTGTGCATCTTTTCAGTCAACAGTGCTAAAACTGGTGCAAATACCATCATTATTTCACTTTCAGCCCATACTTAGTGGGTCCCTACCATATGCCAAGCATTGTCTAGTCACTAGAGCAGTGAGATAAAACATAGACCAAAAACTTGGCCCTTTCGGGTTTTATATCCTACAACAGAGAGAAAGACAAATATAAAATGAATCAGTAAATGTATGAGGGATAAAAGGTATAATAGGTTAAATGGTGCTCCCCTCAAAGATATGTCCACCTGATGCTGAATCTGACCTCTGTGCCTTGACACCAAATTAAATCTCAAAGATGGAGTTCTGGGTGAAGCAGAAAAGAATGATTTTATTACTTTGCCAGGCACAGGGGGACGCAGAGAGGTAATACCCTCAAAACCGTGTGTCCTGACCTGGAGCAAGTAATGAAGGGTTTTATAGTGATAGGTCAAAGAGGACGTGATCAGCTTTTGAACATTCTTCTGATTGGCTCACAGTGAGAATACTGGGCGCCAGTGTCATCAGTCTTCTAGTTCCAAGCAGTCTGGGTCTACATGCTTGTGGGCAGCACACAGTTAACTTCTCCCACCCGGACGGGGGGTTTTCAGTCTCTGAAAAACAGCTCAAATATATTATTTTGTGTATCCCTTGAGGGAGAACCAGGACCTCGCCCCAAGGCTTGTGCATATCTCAGCATCCCCTCTCTTTCCTAATTAGCATCTGCTTGAACCTGCCCTTTGGAACTCAGGGAAAGTCTTGGAGGCTGAATGAAGCCTACTTCCTATAATTCAGAAGTGGAGGACACAGAAAGGCTTTTGTACCCAGAAGCCCCACAAGGTCCTGCTCGGTTCTCCACCTGGCACCTGGGAATATGATGTGATTTGGGAAAAGAGTCTCTGCAGATGTAATGGAATAAAGGAGCTGGAGAAAAGATTATCCTGGATTAAAGCGGTGCCCGGAAAATCAAAGATGTGCCCTGATAAGAGAAGCAAAGGAGAGAACACGGAGAGGAAATGGCATTATGAAGATGGAGGCAAAGACTAGAGTGATGCGTCAACAAGCCAAAGAAGGCCGCCAGCAGAATCTAGGAGAGGAGCATGGAATCTATTTTCCCATAGAGCCTCCACAAGGAACCAACCCTGCCAGCATCTTGATTTCAGACTTCTGACCTCCAGAACCAGGAGACAATACAATTCTGTTGTTTTAAGAGCTTGTGGTCATTTGTTACAGCAGCCACAAGAAACTAATACAAACGAGACTTAAAACTATGGAGAAAAATAATAAACATTAAAAACGGAACAGGAAATGCTGGGGAGTGGTGATTTTTAAAAGAAGGAGTTGGGAAAGGAAAGGAGAAAAGGTGACATTTGAGCAGAACTTAAAAGAGGTGAGGGATGAACAATGTGAATGGTGAACCAAGATCTTTGCTGGGAGAGGAAACGGGGAGGCCCACGGGGCTGCAGAAGGGAGGGAGGAAGAGCATCCTAGAGAAGGGGTTGTGGCACGACCAACGCCTTTGTGAGGCTTTTCATTTTCATTCTGAATAAGATGACCCATTGAAGACTTCTGAGCAGAGGTGGGGATGCGATCTGACTTTCCCTTTAAAGATGACCCTGACTGCGTATTAAGAACAGACTGTAGGAAACGAGGGTGGAGGGGGGGCACACCAGGAGAGGAGATGGTCACGGGTGCCAGATGAGAGGGGACCAGGTCTCAGATCAGGATGGAGCGCGGTGAGAAGCACTCAGATTCCAAAGGTACTTTGACGGGAGAGAAATAGAATTTACCAATGGATGTTTCTGTCTTTTTTCAGTATTTTAAGGAAAGATAAACAAATTCCAACTTGTTGAATTCTTTTTGCAACCACTCTTCAGAACGGGGATAGGGGAGTGCAGTAATGGATGCCCATCCCATCCTCCCCTCCTGAACAAACACACACACTCTCCAGGTTTCAGTTTCACAGTGCCTCTCTGTCCCTTAATTCTTTCCCCAAACTGAGAACAACACATACATAAACACGTTATGCATATAAATATCCCAAATATATATACTTAATATATATATATATATTACTAGGTATATATATAATATATATATACTATATATATATAGTATAGTGTATATATAGAATATATATAGTGTATATATATATATAGTATATATATATACTAATATATATATATTACTAGGTATATATACTTCATATATATTTCATATATAAATATATATGCATATAAAACTCCTAAATATATATATTTCAGGAATACATACACACACACACACACACACACACATATACATGGAGACACAGGAGATGCAGGTTTGATCCCTGGAGGAGGGCAAGGCAATCCACACCAGTATTCTTACCTGGAGGATCCCATCGACAGAGAAGCCAAGCGAGCTACAGTCCACAGAATCTCAAAGAGTCAGACATGACTGAAGCAACTGAGCAGGCATGCACACACACATACATATAATTATGTATAATTTAGAAATGATTATATAATTAACATGGTACTATCTCCAAGATATATTATTAAGTGACAAAATGCAAGTATATATGGTATACTATCACTTTTATGGGAAAGAAATTACACTATAAATTTATATTATGTTTGTACATACAAAAATTATCCCTGGAAGAATAAACAAGAAATACCAGGAAGGAGACCAGGGTGGATGAGAGATGGGGAGGAAAGGAGACTTACTTTCCAGAGCATTTCCTATAAATCTTGTTCCATGCATGCATTACCCACACAGAGGAATACATTTTAATAAAAGAATCATCCCACAGATATTTCAGCAATTTATTAAGTGTGACATGCATTTCAGCTGTGATTTAATGTATTCAAGACAGTTAGGAGAGAAACACTATTCTATGGCAGTAGTCATAGGAACTGTATAGAACTTTATAATGAAATGCATTTCAAATATTTTATTGTGAATGATTTTAAACATAAACAGAAGTAGGCACAATAGCATAAATCAAGGGCCAGCAAACTCTGTAAAGGGCAGGAGAGTATATATTTCAGGCTGAGACAGTCTTTGTAGCAACAACTCAACTCTAACATTACAATGCAAAATCAACCAGAGAAAATATGTGAACAAGCAGGCATGGTTGTGTTTCAACAAAACTTTATTTACAAAAACAGGCAATGGGCTGGATTTGGCCCTCAGGTCATAGTTTGCTAAACTAAACTCTGATAAACTCTTGGACTAAAAGGAGATCCAATCAGTCCATCCTAAAGGAGATCAGTCCTGGGTGTTCAGTGGAAGGACTGATGTTGAAGCTGAAACTCCAATACTTTGGCCACCTGATATGAAGAGCTGACTTATTTGAAAAGACCCTGATGCTGGGAAGGACTGAGGGCAGGAGAAGGGGACGGCAGAGGATGAGATGGTTAGATGGCATCACCGACTCGATGGACATGAGTTTGGGTGAACTCCAGGAGTTGGTGATAGACAGGGAGGCCGGGCGTGCTGTGGTTCATGGGGTCACAGAGAGTTGGACATGACTGAACTGAACTGAACTGAACTGAAACTCTGATATAAAGACTCCTAGGAACCCAGCCTCCAGCCCCAACTACTGTCAATTCAAGGTCAATGCTGCCCCATCAACTAATCCTCAAATTGCTCAGAAGGAAATCCCAGACATTATATCATTTCATCTTCAATGTGTCCAAGTATACTTCTAAAAGATAAGGACTCATCTTTTAAGATTATATGTAAATGTGTGTTCATGTGTCTGTGCACGCATGCTCAGTCAGTTGTGTCTGATGCTTTGCAACTCATTGGGAAGCTACGAATAGCCTGCCAGGCTCGTCTGTCCATGGTATTTTTCCAGGCAAGAAATGCTGAAGTGAATTGCCATTTCACCAGGTGGTCACCACTGAAATCAGATTGATTATCTTCTTTGCAGCCAAAGATGGAGAAGCTCTATACAGTCAACAAAAACAAGACCAAGAGCTGACTGTGGCTCAGATCATGAACTCCTTATTACCAAATTCAGACTCAAATTGAAGAAAGTAGGGAAAACCACTAAACCATTCAGGTATGACCTATATCAAATCTCTTCTGATTATACAGTGGAAGTAAGAAATAGATTTAAGGGCCTAGATCTGATAGATAGACTGCCTGATGAACTATGGAATGAGGTTCGTGACATTGTACAGGAGACAGGGATCAAGACCATCCCCATGGAAAAGAAATGCGAAAAAGCAAAATGGCTGTCTGAGGAGGCCTTACAAATAGCTGTGAAAAGAAGAGAGGTGAAAAGCAAAGGAGAAAAGGAAAGATACAAGCAACTGAATGCAGAGTTCCAGAGAATAGCAAGAAGAGATAAGAAAGTCTTCTTCAGCAATCAATGCAAAGAAACAGAGGAAAAGAGCAGAATGGGAAAGACTAGAGATCTCTTCAAGAAAATTAGAGATATCAAGGGAACATTTCATGCAAAGATGGACTCGATAAAGGACAGAAATGGTCTGGACCTAACAGAAGCAGAAGATATTAAGAAGAGGTGGCAAGAATACACAGAAGACCTGTACAAAAAGATCTTCATTGTAAGAAAACGCCGCGGGAAGAAAAAGCCACCTCTAGGGACCGTTAGTAAAAAGGCCTTTATTGGGCGGTCGCTCTCGGGCAGAACTCCCAAGGACAGGCAAGCGAGGGAAGCGAGGAGTCTGCGAGGCGGGGAGGGGTGCGGGAAGGTTTTATAGCAAGGGCTGGCGGACAGGCCAAGTTTTTCCCGACAAACGCAGGCTACAGCGGTAATTGGTGTCCAAGGGCTCTGTGTCGGCACCTGATTGGGCCAGGATGCCGGGGATTGGCCCCTGGAAGCCTGGTCCACTTCTGGTTCCTGTTTGGTTGTTGTCCCGCCTCCAAGGCTTGTCTGCGGCACTTTTCGGGGCGTGCCTCAGCCAGCCTGGGCATGTCCTAACCTTTCATTCATGACACAGATAATCATGATGGTGTGATCACTAATCTAGAGCCAGACATCCTGGAATGTGAAGTCAAGTGGGCCTTGGAAAGCATCGCTATGAATAAAGCTGGTGGAGGTGATGGAATTCCAGTTGAGCTGTTTCAAATCCTGAAAGATGCTGCTGTGAAAGTGCTACACTCAATAAGCCACCAAATTTGGAAAACTCAGCAGAGGTCACAGGACTGGAAAAAGTCAGTTTTGATTCCAATTCCAAAGAAAGGCAATGCCAAAGAATGCTCAAACTACCGCACAATTGCACTCATCTCACATGCTGGTAAAGTAATGCTCAAAATTCTCCAAGCCAGGCTTCAGCAATATGGGAACTGTGAACTTCCTGATATTCAAGCTGGTTTTAGAAAAGGCAGAGGAACCAGAGATCAAATTGCCAACATCTGCTGGATCATGGAAAAGCAACAGAGTTCCAGAAAACATCTATTTCTGCTTTATTGACTATGCCAAAGACTTTGACTGTGTGGATCCCAATAAACTGTGGAAAATTCTGAAAGAGATGAGAATACCAAACCACTTGACCTGCCTCTTGAGAAATCTGTATGCAGGTTAGGAAGCAACAGTTAGAACTGGACATGAAACAACAGACTGGTTCCAAATAGGTAAAGGAGTACGTCAAGGCTGATATTGTCACCCTGCTTATTTAACTCATATGCAGAGTACATCATGAAAAACGCTGGACTGGAAGAAACACAAGTTGGAATCAAGATTGCTGGGAGAAATATCAATAACCTCAGATATGCAGATGACACCACCCTTATGGCAGAAAGTGAAGAGGAACTAAAAAGCCTCTTGAAGAAAGTGAAAGTGGAGAGTGAAAAAGTTGGCTTAAAGCTCAACATTCAGAAAACGAAGATCATGGCATCCGGTCCCATCACTTCATGGAAAATAGATGGGGCAGCAGTGGAAACAGTGTCAGACTTTATTTTGGGGGGCTCCAAAATCACTGCAGTTGGTGATTACAGCCATGAAATTAAAAGATGCTTACTCTTTGGAAGAAAAGTTCTCTGAATTCATCGGAGTCCTTGTTGGGAACCTATCCCCCTTGGACCTGCCAATGTAATAAACTGTACTCCACTGTCTTGAGTGTCCTCTGAGGAGTGTTTTGTGAGTCCGGATTCTGCAACAGAGTCATGGTCTTAATAGCCAGTCACCCGTTCACAATTGGTTACACAAATCAAATGTCATCGCACAAAATCATCAATCATTTGCTTTCAAGTCTTCAGGTATTTAAAAAGAAAAATTCACCTGCCTGTGCAAGTCATCACACTCCTAAGAATTCATCCTAATAAAACAGTCAGAGATACAAAGATGCCTGATGAAGGATTGCCTGGCTGCATTATTTCTAACAGTACAATATCAAAAATAACCAAAGCATTCAACAACAAGGAAATGATAACATTCATTACAATCTGTTCTGTTCAGTCATTAAGTCATGTCCAAAGCTTTGTGACCCCATGGACTTCAGCATGCCAGGCTATATGATGGCTGAAAACCATGGTTTTTAATATTCCTGTAGTGGTAAATCAAGGTTCTTGACAAAATTTTAAACAAGAAGAAAAATCTAAAACTGTATGCACCTACAATTCTATGAATGTCTGGGTGGAAAGCAATAAAAAGTCTCATTGTTATCTCTAGACATGGAGCTATGTGGCTTTCACTTAAATATTTACTTTTCTGTAAACTTTCCAGATTTTCTTTAATGTGGTACTCTACTTTTTAAACCAGAACAACAAAAATATTATTAATGTTATAAAGATTTCCAGCTCTCCCCCTTTCTTCTGGTCTTCTCTTTTATGTCTCTTTTGTTCCTGCCCTTTCAACCCTCCTTCTTGCTTCCTGCCTCTGTCTGGTAAATTTATCAAGCATTACAACATCTCATTAATCTTGTTCAGGGCCGGAAGGGCTGCCATTCCTGGCCTTGGAGGTCAACAGCATCATGTTTTCACAAACCCAACACGGAGTTAAGGGCAATGACTCCAAATTTCCCGCCCCACCCCCACTCCCCCTGAAATGGGCTAAAACCATGCACTCATCTTCTTTTTCTTTTCTTTTTTTTTTAATAATATTTACTTATTTTGCTGCACTGGGTCTCAGTCAGGACATGACAACTCTTAGTTGCGGCATGTGGGATCCAGTTCCCAGACCAGAGATCGAACTCCAGCCTCCCGGATTGGGAGTGTGATGTCTTAGCCACCTGGGGGCCACCAACAAAGTCCTCATGTGCTCATGTTCTGCCATCTGCTCTCCTTTATTGTGTATGTGTTAGTCACTCAGTCATGTCCAACTCTGTGACCCCATGGACTGTAGCCCTCCAGGCTCCTCTGTCCATGGGATTCTCCAAGCAAGAATACTGGACTGGGTTGCCATGCTCTCCTCCAGGGGATCTTCCCTGGGATTGAACCCACATCTCCTGCATTGCAGGCAGATTCTTTACCATCTCAGCCACCAGAGGAGCATGACAATCAGTATGGGAAAGCTCCAGCAAGAGTTCACAACTGTTTCTGTGGGAAAACTAGAAACAAAAGTCCAGTAAGAGGTGGTGGGCTCAGTTCAGTTTAGTCACTCAGTCGTGTCTGACTCTTTGTGACCCCATGAATCTCAGCATGCCAGGCCTCCCTGTCCATCACCAGCTTCCAGAGTTCACTCAAACTCATGTCCATCAAGCGGGTGATGCCATCCAGCCACCTCATCCTCTTGTCGTCCCCTTCTCCTCCTCCCCCAATCCCTCCAGCATCAGAGTCTTTTCCAATGAGTCAACTTTTCGCATGAGGTGGCCAAAGTATTGGAGTTTCAGCTTTAGCATCAGTCCTTCCAATGAACATCCAGGACTGATCTCCTTTAGGATGAACTGGTTGGACCTTCTTATAGTCCAAGGGACTCTCAAGAGTCTTCTCCAACACCACAGTTCAAAAGCATCAATTATTTGGCGCTCAGCTTTCTTCACAGTCCAACTCTCACATCTGTACATGACCACAGGAAAACCATAGCCTTGACTAGATGGTGGGCTATATAAATCCATAATCCTATCATAGAAAAACAGAACAACAAGGAAGGAGCCTGAGAGTGGAGGGGCTCACGGTCGGCTACTCTTACCCGCACATTTGTCCCCAGCTCCTCCATCACTCCCCCTCTCCACTGGTCCTGGTGAACCTCCTCACAGTTCCTGCAACAAGCTGGGAGCCCTGGGGACTCAGGCAGCTTCATCTGCATGGCAGTGCTCCTCTCTCTTCCCTTCTCCAAGGCTTCCTCAGAAATCTCCTTGTTCACAAAGCCACCTGTATAACATGTCAACTGCCCCCATCACACACCCTCAACATGCAAGGCGGGGAGGGGGAAATTTCCCTCTCTATTCCTCTTGAATTCTTGAGGCTGGATTAATAGCAAAATTCACACCAGAGAGATTAACAGGAGAAATGAAACAAGGCTTAATTTACGAGTCCAGAGGTCTCATGGAAATGGGACCTAAGAAGTGACCAAGGCTGGCAACTTTTACACTTTTTAGACAAGGAAACAATAAATCTGTGAGGAGTTGATAGAAGAAACTTAAACTTTGGGTGCTTTTTCTTTTTTTAGCCACACTATGCACCCTGTGGGATTTTAGTTCCCTGACCAGGGATGGAATCCCTGCCCTTTGCACTGGGAGTGTGGAATCTTAACCACTGACCACCAGGAGGCCCTGTTTGGGTGCTTAATTATTAATAGGTAAGAAGTCTAAATGGGCTTCCTGGTTGGCTCAGCGGTAAAGAATCTGCCTGCCAATGCAGGAGACTTAAGAGACGCAGGCTCAATCCCTAAGTCGGGAAGATACCCTGGAGAAGGAAATAGCAACCCACTCCAGTATTCTTGCCTGGAGAATCCCATGAAGAGAGGAGCCTGACAGGCTACAGTTCATGGGGTCACAAAGAGTTGGACACGACTGAAGTGACTGAGTGCGCATGCAAGAAGTCTAAACAGTCTGGGCTTGAGGTAGTAAATTTCTTAAGGAACAGGATTTGTTTATACTGCTTGTCCGCCTGAATTCTCCATCTCTGATGATAAAGAGTCCTTCTCCCTCCCAATGCCGAGAGGGCACCTTTCACAGGAGAGATTCATTTCCTGCTTTCACAGAGACAGAGAGGAGGGTCAGAGAGTCCCTCTTGCAACAGGCATTTCTTAAGCAACATTAATTCAAAATAATCAATATGCCCTTGAGCCATATTTTGAAGCAGTCTGCTCTGGACCCCAGCACAGATATGCATTTTCATATCTCTCTTCCTCCATTTCTGTTTTCTCTTCAATGTTTCTTATTTGACAAATAACATATTTTAACCATTTGTTTTACTTATTATCCTTTGGGGCACTTAAAAACAAGAGGCTTGACAGCAGGAATTTTTGTTGCTGATGTATGCCCAATACCTAGAACAGTGGCTGGCATGTAGTAGCTGCTCAATATCTATTTTTTAATAAATTCATGAATAATTTATTACTAAGTGAAAAATAAAAACCAGATTTAGATACAACACCAGACAATTCAATCTTGTGTATGTGCAGGTACATGGAAAAGAGATTGAAATGATACATATGGAAATTCAACACCAGGAAAAGGCAAATGGTGATTTTTAAAAACTTTATTGGAGTATAATGCTTTACAATGTTGTATTAGTTTCTACAGTACAGCAAAGTGAAACAGCTATACATATATTGCCTCTTTTTCAGCTTTCCTTCCCATTTAGATCTCCACAGTATGTTGAATAGAGTTCTCTGAGCTATATACAGTAGGTTCTCATTAGTTATCTGTTTTATACATGTATCAGTAGGGACTTCCCTGGTGGTCCAGTGGTTAAGATTCCATGCCATGCTCCCACGCAGGGGGCCTGGGTTCAATTCCAGGTTTGGGCATTAGATGCTACATGTTGCAACTAAAGATCCTGCAGGCTGTAAACTAAGACTTGGCCCAGTTAAAGCAGAAAAGAAAGAAAGGGGGAAAAAAGAAAGAAATGTTGAATAATGGGTGATTTTTACTTTCTCTCATTATTCATCTGTAATTTTAAGTCTCCTGCAATGAATATAAACTGAGCAGGACCCTATGGGAACTTCCTGGGGCAGGCCCTTTCTCCACATCCTCTGCTTTAGCTTCTCTCTGAATGAAATGCCTAAATAACAATCTCTAATGCACATTTCCTGAGTTGTTTTACAGATGTGAAATCCCTGCTGCTCCCCACCACCACACACCCCCACCCTAGGCATGTAGCCCAGCGGGCCTCCTGAAACCTAAGGATTGATAATGTTAATACCTATGACTCCACCCTGTTACCTCACCATCAGCCAATCAGAGAACTGTGCATAAGTTGATCACAGACCCTGGGATGCCCCTCCTTCACCTGGCCTTTAAAAATGCTTTGCTGAAGCCTATCAAGAGTTCAGGGTTTGGGGGGACACAAGCTACTGTTTCTCTTTGCATGGCCCAGCAATAAACTTTGCTCTGCTCTAACACCGGTGTTTTGGTTTGTCTGGCTCACTAACTTAGGGTTGCTAACATGAATAAGGACTGCTTTCACAGCAAAGCGTCCAGTGAGTTGTTTCTTGAAGGAGAATTAATTGGAGGCAATTACTTTGGCCAGGTGGCCACAGGGAACTTCTTGGAGAAGATTCTCTCAACATCATCTCTGAATTCAAGTGGGCAGGTTTCAGGTTCATAGGCAACCACTACCCTGGAGAGACGAGCAATGGGACCCTTTTGTGTGCTGGCAAGTGCTGGCTTTTCCATTACCCTTCACCTGGCAGCTATTTTTCAAGGGGACCATGAGTGCTTGGAAAGAGAAGGATGAAGAGTGACTCCTCTAAAGATGATGACAACAGATGGCGTAACTCCTGCCATAAAATTTACAAGAAATGTCACAGCCATCATGACTTCGGGCCTCCCAATATGAATGAGGGTCCCAAAACTGCGATCCAATGGATGCTGTCACCCCCTCACAGCAACTGTTGAGGAGGAATGTAAGAAGCAGCGGTGAACAAGCAAACAGGATTTGGCCCCAGATAACTGAGATGCATATGAAAGAAATAAATTCAGTGAGCCCAGAGACTTGCATCTTCCCATCTTTCCATACGTAGGATGCTAAATTCCTTAACTTGCTACCTGATCTTTGATACTCAGACGGCCTGCTCCCTTTGTTGCAAACCTGTATATAGCCTGACTTCCCCTCCTGCCTCCTTGGAACATTTTCTCAGAGCTACTGAGATGCTGTCTTCCAGGCTCAGAGTCCCAAACATTCCTAGCAAATAAAAATAACTCTCAACTTTCAGGTTGTGTGTATTTTTCTGGTTGACAATGGTAACTTTCCAGAAACAGACACCAAGCTTGCAGAGGGGATGCTCAGCTTGAGGGCTGGTGAGCCACTGACAGAGCCTCAACATCAGTCCTGGGGGAGATGGCTTCAGTCCAGCAATGGAAACAATCACCAAGCTGAGGGTAAAATAGACAGGTGGTGGGAGACCATGCTGTAGGCCAAGCAGGACCTTCAGGAATAAACAAAAGATGCACCAAGCTGGTGGGCTGGTTTCCAAAATGCTAATTCTCTCTTTGCCTACATTTGGAAACCAAAGCATCCTCTTTAAATCCAGCAGCCTCCCCGTGGGGTTCATGTACAATCTGCGGAGGGGTTAGATGTCTCAGGAAATGATCCTGGATTTGTATGGAGTGTGAAAGGTAACTAAAAAATTAAAAGGGAAAGCTACTCCAGTCTGGGGACAAAACTCAGTCCACACATTTTAAAATTAATGAAAATATCCCATAGATAAGTAAATAAATAATATATAAAATACATAATAAATGAACAAGTAAATAACAAACAAACAAGTAAATAAATAGGTTGTTTGGAAAGAGAGAGGAAGGAAAAACCACGCTCTTTGAATCTCTGAAGCATTACAAGCAGGATTTTGATTAAAGGGAGTTCTGCTTTCAGAATATTATGCTTGAGTTCACACCATGAAAAAAATCAAGATTTGCTTCCATCCCATAGTGTGGAGACAGATCTCTATTGCAGTGTTGCTGCATCCATCAGCTTCCTTAATCATCCTCCTTCTGTGAAGGTTTATCATAGTTCTAGTTATTCTATTAGTCACTCTGCTATTAGAAGGGCAAGAGCCCTCTCATTTTTATGTTGCTGGATCATATCTTTCAGTTGAAAAACACTGTTAAAGAACAATAGTGTAAAGCCAGGGATCAACCACTCAGCAGTTATCTCTCATGTGATGCTAATGAGAGATCATCACTTCCGAATATGGCTGCATTGAGTGACTTATGATAACGCTGCATAACTTTTCTGCAAAGACTTTAATTGCAATCCCAAAGATGTTAAGTGAAAGCACTGAACACATGTTTATGGCCTATTTGATGAAGCCAGCACAGGGCTTGTACAGAAATAGAACTGAAAGAGAGTACTTTGGGTGAAGACAGTGGAAGAGAAAGGAATATGTATTAGTCACAGCTCTCAAGGGAGAGAGAACTGATGGGCACAGGGATATAGAGAGATTTATTATAATAAATTGACTCATGTGATTATGAGGCGGACAGACCTCAAGATCTGCAGTTGGCAAGCTGGAGACCTAGGAAGAGCTAAAGCTGTGAGTACCTGTACAAACATAAGACAAGTCAATGCTTCAGTTCAAGTGTGCAAGGAGGAAATAACTGATGTCTCAGTTCAAAGGCAGTCAAGCAGGAGGACTTTCCTCTTACTCACAGAAAGGTTAGCCTTTGTGTGCTATTCAGGCCTTTTACTGATTGGATGAGGCCCACCTACATTTAGGTAGTACAATCTGCTTTATTCAGTTACCAATTAAATGTTAATTTCATCCAAAAACACACTCACAGACATACCCCAAATAACGTTTGACCAAATGTTTAGGAAATTCCATGGCCCATTCCAGTTAACACAAAATTAACTATCACGGGGTGTTTAGTGAAATTACCCAGGAAACTTGGTGACATCCATTGTCTGGAGTCATGGGGGAAATGAGGTTCAGTGTAAACCTCAAGTGGAAAATTATTCTTCCCTTCAATTGGAGAAATGTTAATTAGCTTAAAATGCAAAGCACATAAAATGATGGTCAACATCACTAGTTACCATCCACTTGAATGACTGAAACAGGAAGAACTGAACATACTAAGTGCTGGTGAGGATGCCAAGGCTCTGAAGATCAAAGAAATGCAAAATGGAACAGGCACTTGGGAAAACGGCTTGGCAAATCCTATAAATATTCACTTACTTGATGATTCAGCAATTCTACTCCTATTCACACAAAAGTAAATAAAATCATATGTCCCGTAAAAATTCTTATAAAAGAATTTTAATTGCAGCTTGATTCACAATAGTTAAAAAGTGGAAACATTCCAAATGTTCATCGATACAAGAATGAGATGAATAAACCACAAAATATTCATATAATGAGCCACTAATGGGCAATAAAAAGGAATGAACTTCTAACCCATGCAACAAGAATAAACCCCACAGACAGAAGACTGAGCAAAAGATGTTCAAAGGCGTACAAAACTAATCTGTAAAGATAGAGAGCAAAGCTTTCCTGGTGGCTCAGTGGTAAATAATCTGCCCAGGAACTGCAACTACTGAAGCCCATGCACCCTAGAGCCCATGCTCCGCAACAAAAGAAACCACATCAATGAGAAGCCCGTGCACCGTAACAAATAATAGTCCCCACTCGCTAGAACAAAGAAAAGCCCACACAGCAACAAAGACCCAGCACAGCCAAAAACAAATGAAGGGTCTTTCTAGGGTGATGAAAGTGCTCAATATTTTGATAGGGGTTTGGATGATATAGCTATAAACATATGTCAAACTCAAGGGAAAAAAGGGAAAGTCCCAAAATTGGGATGAGACTAAAGAGCTGTGGAAATGAACCAGAGGGAAAAAACCAAAAACTTCCTTGGGCAAATATCGCAGGCATTTTGCAGAGTGAATTAAAGGGAAGCCAGGTCTCCGGGAATATGGTTGATAAAGTCCTTTCTGTCAAAAATCTAACCCTGGCAAATTGCCAAAGCAGAGACTGAGAATGAAGGTCCAGAAACAAACATAAAGCACTATCCCAGTACAGACCAGGAGGTCCAAGAAGAGCCGGAGAAATGCAGATTGGATCAGCAGAGCGTGCTGGAGACCAGAAGGGCAAGCTCCAAACCAACAAGAGTAAACTCTACTCTCTTAGCCACATCAGACTAATTGCCTAGGAAATCCCTCTATATTTCCTTTCATGATTGTTGTAAATATTTGACCTGAACTAATTCTATAGCAAACTCTATTAAGTTCTCATTCTGTAAGGTGAATTTAGTCATTCTCAGTTCATCTTAAGGTTCTCTTCACTAAATCTTGAGTCAAACAGAAATCAGGGCTCATAGTCACTAAGGACTTACCAGATGCCATGCAATGTGCTAAATACTCAACATGCATTGTATTCATTTAATCTTGCTTCAACCATGAAGTAGATGTTGACAATGGAATTCCTATTTTATGGATGAAGAAATTGAGGCTTAATGGGGTAAAAACATGCCTGAAGTTACTGAGCTAGGAAGGGAGAGGCAACTCAGAGGTATCTAACAATAGTGCCTCCTTCTAGGATTTTTCAAAGTGAATGAATAATAGCCAAGCTTTGTGGAATCAGGGAGGCTCTTGAAATCCTTACATTATGTGTGAATGTCCAGGAAACAGCCAAGGTTGAAAAAGATATGCATTCTACCCAAAAGTCCATGAATTAATTCATTTGTTCAACAAACATTTAAGCATCTACTGTGTGCTACACATTGCTTGCCACTAGAAAAATAGAACTGAGAGCCAAAAACTATGCTACTACATTTGACAACACCCTACTCCAAAATGAACTCATAAGGAAGTCAGACAGAAAAAGACAACTATTATATGATATCACGTATATGTGGAATCTAAAAACAATGATTTAAATGAATTTACATGCAAAACAGAAACAGACTCATAGTTACTTTGAAAACAAACTTATAGTTACCAAAGGGGAAAAGAGGGAGAGATAAATTAGGATTAATATATATATACACTACTATATACAAAATAGATAATCAAGAGAATCAACAAGGACCTACTATATAGCAAAGGGAACTCTACTCAATATTTTGTAATAAATGGGGAAAGAATCTGAAAAAGAATACGTGTGTGTGTGTGTGTGTGTGTGTGTGTGTGTGTGTGTTAGTTGCTCAGTTGTGTCTAACTCTTTGCGATCCCATGGACTATAATAGCCAGCCAGGCTCCTCAGTCCATGGAATTCTCCAGGCAAGAATACCAGAGTGGATTGCCATTTCCTTCTCCGGGGGATCTACCCAATCCAGGGATTGAACCCCAGTCTCCTGCACTGCAGGCAGATTCTTTACCATCTGAGCCACCAGGGAAGCCCGTATATATGTAAACGGCTGCTGCTAAGTCGCTTCAGTCGTGTCCGACTCTGTGCAACCCCACAGACGGCAGCCCACTGGGCTCCGCCATCGCTGGATTCTCCAGGCAAGAACACTGGAGTGGGTTGCCATTTCCTTCTCCAACGCATGAAAGTGAAAAGTGAAAGTGAAGTCGCTCAGTCACGTCTGACTCAGTGGCCCCATGGACTGCAGCCCACCAGGCTCCTCCATCCATGGGAGTTTCCAGGCAAGAGTGCTGGAGTGGGATGCCATTGCCTTCTATGTATATATATATCAGAATCACCTTATTGTACACCTGAAACTAATGTAACATTGTAAATCAACTATACTTCAATATAAATTTTTTAAGTGTACTCATAGACAACAAAGCAGAAAACTATAAGCTGATATCCAATATCCCTTTAAGAAGTGTGGAAACTCAAACGTAGAGTCAGTGGAGCATCAGTGAAAAGTCTGCAAAATAGGCAATCTAGTCTAAGGCTGAACATCTCATACCTACTCAAAGGCTGCTTCTGCTTCCTGAACAGTTTCATCAGGCCCTATGATTACTTTGTAATGTAGAAATTGATCATTAATCAATGTTGTCTAAGCAACACACTTAGAATAATAAATCAAGACAGACTCCTCCACAACAAAGCTCTGGGAAATTGCTGGCATATTAGCATTGACCGATTGCTGAGACATCGCTCTCCTGGGCTGAAGGGGGATTCAGGATGGATGACAACAGGATGTAAAAACAAATACTACAGGATGAGCAGAATTGATGAGACTGCACAGAGGGAATGTAGAATAAATGCCACAGGAATAGCAGTGGCACAGACTGAAGTGGAAAGAGCAGGCTTGAGTCTCGGCTATGCTAACACTAGCTGTGTGTGCGCATCTCGCTTGCCCTCTCCAGGCTCAGTTTCCTCGTTTGTAAAGTGAGGTTAAGTAACTCCTGCAGGGAGGGGACATGGGTGTACCTATGGCTGATTCTTGTTGATGTCTGACAGAAAACAAAAAATTCTGTAAAGCGATTATCTTCAATTAAAAATAAAGTGGCAAAAAAGTAAAAAAATCTAGCCTGAAATTTTTTTTTAATAAATAACTCCTGCAATGCCAAACTCACAAAGGTATTGTTAAATGGTGGTGAAATTGTCATGTCAAATGGTAAAGCATAAAAAGTGAGATGTCTGGACCTCCCTGGTGGCCCAGTGGTTGAGAGTCCACCTGCCAATGCAGGGGACACGGGTTTGATCCCTGGTCCGGGAAGATCCCACATGCCACGGGACAAGGAAACCAGTGTGTGACAACTACTGAACCCATGAGCCCAAGAGCGAAAACTACTGAGCCTGAGTACTGCAACACTGATGCCCGTGCTCACCTAGAGAGCCTGTGCTCCACAAAGAGAGGCCACTGCAGTGAGAAGCCTTCACACTGTGACTAGAGAGGAACCTCTCACCACAGCTAGAGAAAGCCCACGCACAGCAATGAAGACTCAGTGGCAGCCATAAATAAATAGATATTTTAACAAGTGAGGTATTTGGCTTTGGGGGTGCTTTTTCTATCCAAAAAAATTGATCCAATTAAAAATTGGGAGCTAGGTAGTATCAGAACACCCCAACTTCAGGAACGGTAACTGAATCTGATCCCTTTGCTTGCTTCCAAGATTTCTGCCTCTTTTGCTTTTGCTTAAGCAGAGCAGCTGGAAGAGAGCAGGAGGGATAACACAAGGGAAGGAAAACGTGCTCTGCCTACAGGCAGAGACCATACACCAGGAAGCAGATCTTCATCATTCCCAGAAACCAGATAAGCTGCTACTCCACCCACAAGGAAGAACATCTGAGCAATGGCAACAAGGATGCAAGCTTCCTCCTCAGAATGTTCTCCAAGGGGCTTGAGTCAGCTGACGGACTGCACCAATAGACATTCACAACTCACTTCTTCCCTCTCTTGCCATGTCCTGAAACAGAGCCTTGGAAACATTAGTCACTTGATTTCCCAGACTCTCTTGCAGTATAGATGTCACGTGACATGCTTCAGACAAAACTGGAAAGGCACTCAGTAGAGCTTCTGGGAAACATATTGTTTTTATCATCAAAAAGTATACAAGAAGCTGACCTTGAATATCATATGGTTGGAGCAGGAGTCACCTTATGATCATGAAGCAAAAGGTAAGAGAATTGCAAAGGTATCAAGTGTGACATTATTGAGCCACTAAATCCTTCCTAGTAACTGCTTCCTGTAGAGAGTATAATCTTGATAATTGGCAAACTAAAGGTGCATGTCTGAGTCTCATTTTTCCTTCCCTTTCCTATTCAACTTTATAGTAATTTCAGAAAAAAATAAAATTTTTTAAATTGGATGATTGATTTTCTATAGTTTTTAAAAAGCAATTTATTTTAAACCATAAGTAGGACTTTTTTCCCATCCAACTCTCACAAAACACTTTAGGAAGTAAAGTAATATTTATGTAGGATTGTTTGAAAGATAAGCAGAACATCATTTTTCCAAACTGAAAGGCATCAATCTTTAGAAACTGTTCCATGAGGACAAAAGGATTCCACCATCAAAACTTGGGAAACGTAACATGTTTCAGTCATCTCTTGCTGCACAACACACACCATGACTTCCATCCAAAGAAAAAAATTCATCTCTTACTCATACATCTTTGATTGACTGCATTTGGCTAATCTAGACAGCTCAGTTGGTCTAGATTCAGGTCACTGCTCATGTATCGCTTGTCCTTCTAGGATCAATGGCTCCCTGGCACGTGTTCTTCTGGTTGCAAGGATAGGAAACTCGCAGGAGATGAGAAAATATATACAATATCTTTTATGTCTAACCTTAGAAATTCACACTGTCACTTCTTCCACCCGAAATGTATGGACCAAAATAATTATGCCAAGCTCAACATCAATGGGATGATGACTGTGCCCTTTTATCAAAGTGGAAACAGTATATAAGTATTTTATAAACTAAAATCTAATCAACTAAACCACTACTTGTCTTTTAGTCTACTACTACTACTCCTACTACTACTAAGTCACTTCAGTCGTGTCCGACTCTGTGCGACCCCATAGACAGCAGCCCACCAGGCTCTCCCATCCCTGGGATTCTCCAGGGAAGAACACTGGAGTGGGTTGCCATTTCCTTCTCCAATGCATGAAAGTGAAAAGTGAAAGTGAAGTCGCTCAGTCGTGTCCAACTAGACTAATGAATTCTTTTCTACTCCATAGTTTTAATTTTTAGGATTCTTTCAGTGGTAAAGAACAGAACTCCAACTCTAACTAACTTAAGTTAAAATAAAATCTTGTCTTTTGGTTCACTTATTGAAAAATCTCAAGGAAAAAATCAAGCTTCAGGAGTCAAATAATGTTATCAATGCTTTTTCTCTTCATCTCTCGACTATTTTCCTCTATGTTGGATTCATTTTCAAGTGATAGTAATAATGAACTGTGGCAGAGTGAAGCATGATTTACCATTCTTCATGCCCTCCCTGTATTACAATTCTATACCTTTTGAGGAGTATATTTCCCCATCTTTCTGTTACTGGCTTGACGGGACGACGTTCTTTGTCCAGTGGAATATGAATGTAAGTGACAGTGCATCAGTTTCTGGATGAGGCCACAAGTGACATCAGTTATTTTGCTCATTGTCTCCCACATCTGTAACTCATGAAAAGAAGACCATGATCCGGGTAACCAGTGGTCCAGAGAGGACATGATGCATTGTAGAACAGATGGAATCCCAAGTCTGTTTGATTAACTATTACCGTCATAGCTACTCTTATTTTCAGACTTTTTCTCAGTGCACTGGAAGGGTACAAGAACCATTTATAAACATCTCTGTATGCTGGCAATAGTCAGCTAGGGATGCCATAACAAAACACTACCCAATAAGTCTGGGTGGCTTAATGACAGCAATTTATCTTCTTCTTACAGTTCTGGATGCTGGGAAACCTAAGATCAAAGTGCCAGCCCATTTAGCCCTGGTAAAAGCTTTCCTCCTGGCTTGTAGACAATCAGCATCCCTCTGTGTCCTCACATGGTGGGGAGAAAGAGAGCTCTGGAGGATCTTCCTCTTCTTATAAGACACCAGCACTATCGACTCATGATCTCATTTAACCTTAACTCCTCTTCAACTGTAGCCCACCAGGCTCCTCTGTCCATGGAATTCTCCAGACAAGAACACTGGAGTAGGTTACCATGTCCTCCTCCAGGGGATCTTCCCAACCCAGGGATCGAACCCATATCTCTTATGCCTCCTGCATTGATGGGTGAATTCTTTAGCCCCCTCTTCACAGGTCCTATTTCCAAAAACCGTCAGATTAGAGGTTAGGATTCCAACATTTGAATTTGGAAGGGACACAGTTTGGTCCTTAGCAATCCTTAAGCTTTAAGATTTCAGTTCCCAAGGGATCCCTCACATCAGGAGATAGCAGCATCTGGTGTCAGATTCTGTCAATTCAGGCCAAGACCATTTTATTGTTGTTGTTTTTTTTCATTTTATTGTTTATCATCACAAATTACCTGCTAGAGGTTATAACATTCATTCATTCAAAGGCTTAAGGGAGATCAAGATCTTTGAGGCTGCAGTGAAGGAAACAAGGGAAAAGTAATAGAAAAGAAGGATGGAGAGGAGACAGGAGGCGGACCACCCAGACAGTAGAGCAGCGGGAGAACTTCAGCTGGGGGTTAAAATTATGAGGCTGGAGTCCTTGGACATATGCGTTTGAAAGGGGAGAGAGATAAAGCTATGTTTATAGTGTTTTATCATCTTAGTTCAGGCTGACATGACAAAAATCTGCCTTAAACATTTATTGCTCACAGTTCCGAAGACTGAGAAGCCCAGGATCAAGCCACCAGCACGTTCAGCGTCTGGTAAGAGCCTGGTTCATAGGCAGCTGTCTTCTCACCGTGTTCTCACGTGATGGGAAAGTGTGCGAGAGCTCTAATACTATTTATGAGGGCTCCATTCTCATGACCTGATCAGCCCTGAAAATCCCAACTCCTAATCATATTGAGGGTTAAGATTTCAACATATGAGTTCCGGAGGGAACACAATATTCAGTCTGCAGCACCTATTATATATCAGGAATTGCACTATAACTATATATGCCTGATGTTTGCTGTGTTTTACATTTCAATATATATAATGTTTATTGAGTGACAAGCATAATCAGCAATTCTAGAAATCAAGACCTATTTTATATTCCAAATCAACAATAAGGTATGAGAGGCAGAGATATATAATTAAGCCTCTCTGACCTTTCCATAGTTCAAGATGGAATAAATGCATGATTACACATAGAGAACATGGAGGTCATATAAACAGCCAATTAAACTCAATCATACACATAATAGCCTGTTTTCTATTCCACCTAGTAGGTTAAATATCCAACTTTTAGTTTCCAAATGGTGTCTTATGCAATCATGGCAATTACTATCCTATTCAATTCAGAGGTAATTTAAACTGTGGGTCACTTCTCCACCACACAATCTGTTTGTAATATGCAATTCTGGTTTGGATTCCCAGGATAAATATTATTCTCCAAGCAAATGCAAGTTGTAGGTAATTCACAAATAATGGTCTGAAAAGGAAATACTGTGCAAACAATATGATTGAATAACAAAGAAAATAAAGAGAACTAACTGAAAAAACAGGAATTCATCAACAAGTTCAGTAAGATGGCTGGATACAATATAAATATACAGAAATCAATAGGTTTCCCATTAAAAAAACAATGTAGAAAAGGTTCCACTTCCAAAAGTATACAGATGGGTCTAGGAATGATCTTTATTTTAAAAAAGGTCTGTTTTTTATGTGAAGAAACTACAAAACTACTGCTTAAACACAAAAAGAGAATAACTTGAATGACAATGTGCAAAAATAATAGTCTTACTTATAAATGTTTATGACATGCCAGACAGAATCAAGGATAAATGTGTATGTGTGTGTGTGTGTGTGTGTGTGTGTGTGTGTGTGTGTACACACACACACACATATATATATACACACACACATATATATATATACACACACACACATATATATATATCACCTACCTCAAATGATTTACTCAAATTCTATAATATAGATTTTTTTTTCCTGTGATTTATAGATGTAGAAACTGAAGCTTAAACAGTAATTTCCCCAAGAAGGGTAGCATGAGATATTTAGAATGTAAAATCTGGTTGGGCAAATGACCTATTAAAAACCCTTCACTGGCTTTTTCTGAAAATAGAAGCAAATTTTTGCAAAGCTTTGTGTAAAGGTCCTTGCTACCTCTTCAGGATTACTTCAAGCCACTTTCCCCTCAAACTCTATGAATTGAAAATTAAACTCAGACTATCATGGCCAATTTAAAATAGGAAGATCCAACAATGTTGAAGCAGGATATCTTCTCAAATTAGTTTACAGGGGAAATGCATTTCCAAGTTCAGCTGGCAAGGAAAAAAAAAAAAAAACCCAAGGTGAGAAAGATTCTTCAAAAACAAAAAGAAAGCAGAAAGCTTCTCTGTATTTTTATGAAGCTGAAAATGATAAAACAGCACAAAAGAAAATACAGACTATTCTCTCTTTCACTTGCTGATATACTTGCAAAAATCTAAATAAAATGCCAACAAACAGAATCCAATAGTACTCATGTTCCATGACCAAGTGGGGTTTCTCCCAAGAATGCAAGTATTTCTCAAAGTACACTCCTTACTAATATAATTCACTATATTAATAAGGTAAAAGAGAAAAAAATAGAGTATCATCTGCACAGAAAATAAAAAGGCACTAAAAAGATTCAACATCCATTCTTGTTTTAAAAAGAAAAGCTTTTAAAAAACAAATACTTCCTTAATATGATACAATCATCCATTTCACTCCCCAAACTGGCATGATTTTTTTTTAATTGGAGTAGAGCTACTTTGTGATGTTGTGTTGGTTTCTGCTGTACCACAAAGTGAATCAGTAATATGCATACATATATCCCCTCCCTCTTGAACTTCCCTCCCACCTCCCCATCCCACTCATCTAGGTCACCACAGAGCACTGAGCTGAGAGCTCCCTGCACAGGCTCCCACTAGCTATCTATTTCATTCATGGTGGTATGTCTAGGTCAATGCTAATCTTCTAATTCATCCCACCTTCCCTCCCCGGCTATGTCCACATGTCCATTCTCTATGCCTTCATCTCTATCCCTGCCCTGCAAATAGGTTCATCAGTATCATTTTTCTAGATTCCACATATATGCATTAATATGCAAAACCAGTTTTCCTCTTTGACTTATTTCACTCTGTATGACAGGTTCTAGGCCCATCCACCTCTCTACAAATGATCCAATTTTGTTCCTTTTTATGATTCAGTAATATTCCACTGTACGTATATACCACATCTTGATCCTTAATAGGCAAACACCAGAAACTCTTCACTGAAGGCTGGACAGGACAACAGTCTTTATTGTGATGCATGTTCTCTGACTCTGACCACACCCGCTTCCCAGATCTACCCTCCACCCGCCTCCTCCCTGCTCTGTATTCCAGGAGGCCGACCTCTTTAGACTCTATCACCAGCCTCCCTTGTTCTGTGGCTTTTGGATGAGCTCTTCCAAAGGACACACCAGCAGGAGATAAGGAGGCAGGATAACAGTGGGGTCAGGGTTCTCAGTTTTCCCATCTAGCTATGATCAGCGTTGGTATGATTAGCACTGGTGTGTTCTACCTAAGACACAGCTCTGGTGAGACGCCCTCCTATCTTGCTTTGATGAAGTTTTGGTAACTGCTTCCTTTACCTACTCCTTCATGTGTAGGGTGTGTATGACAGCCACTCCAACATTGCTTGTCCAGCCCTGGGGTGCTTCATCATCTCTTATTGGGTTTCTTTAGCTCTGAGGACATGTTGGAAATAGTCCTTTCATTAAACACTCTTCAATCAGTCATGCTGAGTGTTTCCTGTTTTCTGCACTGAAGCCTACCCATAATCCACTCTCATTACTATATCTGAAATACCAAGTTATATCAGTAGATGGTAACTCGGACAAAGGGAAAGAGGTTAAAATAAAATTTGTTAAGGTGGGTCAAAGAAAAATTGCACCATTTAAGCAAGACTGTTCAAGACAATTGCAGCAGGGGAGAGAGATTAAACTCAAGTTCAAAAACAACAGGGACAGTTGGGAATTTCAAGCAAGTGGGAGAGGGAATATTTGGGAAGAAAATTATTGGGGGAATTGGATAAGATATCAAGGCGTGGGGGTGACTCTTGCTAAACAGGCTTGGCAGGATTCCTGCTGAATGCGGCTCAGCAAGCCAAAGATAGCAGACCAAGGACCACTGGCCAAGGATGGACATTCAAAGACAAGGTCTAATCAGGAAGCAGGAACAAGGGAGCTTGACTAGAGTTTGGTCAAGGAGGAAGTCCTTATTAGCTATACTGAACTGAATGTCTGTGTCCCTCCAAATTCAGCTGCTGAAATCCCAACCTCCAACGTGATGTTATTAGGAGGTAGCATCTTTGTGATGTGATTAACTCATGGAGATAGAGCTCTCATAAATGGGACTAGTGCCCTTACATGATCCCCCGGAGAGCTCCCTTGCCCCACCCACCATGTGAGGACACAGCAGGAAAATGTCTTTGAACCAGGAAGTGGGCCTCACCAACACTGAATCTATTGCATATTGATTCTAGACTTGCCAGCCTCCATAACTATAAGAAATATTTACTGTTTAATGCATGGTGTTTGTTGAGGGCTTCCCTGGTGGGTCAGTGGTAAAGAATCCACTGCCAAGCAGGAGGAAACACAGGTTCCAGAGGCTTGGAATATCTTCCAAAGAAGGAAATGGCAACCCATTCCAGCATCCTTGCTGGGAAATCCCATGGACAGAGGAACCTGGCGGGTTACAGTCCATGGGGTTGGAAAAGAGTCCAACACAACTTAAGAGACTAAACAACAACAACATTTGTTGTTTAAGTTTATGGCATTCTTTATAGCAGCTCAAACAGAGACATCAGGTAATTCAATTTGTATACCTGAAAGACCCAAATTTTCAAAATCAAGTGAAAATAATTACAAACAAGAGAATGTAAGATGATTGACACAACTTTAATAGACCAAAACCCACAGCCTTCTTATAAACCAGGGACTGACAAACCATAGCCCATGGGCTGGTCAAATCTTGCCTACCACCAATTTTTGTCAATAAAGTTTTATTGGAACACACTCATACCCATTTGTTAATCTATGATCTTTGGCTATTTTTGCAGTATAACAGAAGTAATTGCAACAGAATCCTTATGGTCCCCAAAGCTGAAAATACATTCTGACCCTTTATTTAAAATGTTTAAAGGCCACAGCTATATACAAAGAACAATCTTAGCAGACTTTTAAAAATCCCATCTGAAATAGCATCCTACATATTGAGGACAGAGCTTAATTTCATAGCCAGGTTAACATGCAAAAATCAGAGCAATATGTGCAAAATCCAGATCTGAAAATCAGTGGTAGTGAATATAAGCTACCTGAGAACATGCAGATATTTTGAGAAGGGCTTTGGACTCCAAGGGGAAACAGAACGGTGGTTTGAACGGATGTGTTCTGAATCCTAAGGAAGCCAGGGAACCACAGCTGATGCTGGGGTAGCATAAATAATAAAAAGCATTAAAACAAGTATGATAGCAGAGACACTTGCCAAGGGCACAGGAAGAGAGTTAGCAAGTTGATTTGGAGCTGACTCACTGTCAGAGAGGAAAAGGCATTGTGAGCTGAGCCAGAGATGCAGAGGACTGGAAGATGGGGTGTGATAAAAACTGACAAGAGAAATGACAGACACCAGACCTTGCTGGTACCAACCAGAAATGGACCACTGCATCCTTCTAGCCCTACTCAGAGATGGCCATGAAGGAGAGGTGAAGAAGAATCCTCCAGGGGTCAGAAATTTGAGTAGTACATTTGGGTGTTCACTTTGGGTGCGTCAAGAACTGGAATCCCGAGCTACACCAATACATGAGCAGTTGCTAATGATATGTCTGGATGAGTAAGTTCTTGGAAAGAAGAGACCTGGAAGGCTGGTGTCATGGAAGATGTATGCAGGAGGACATCTTAAGAGGAGGTTCAGAATGATCCATGTGAGACACAGATTCACAGTAGAGAAAGTTCTCAGTAACCTGATGGGCAAGATGGTACACTCTGTGGACATGGGTCAGCCTTCTTCCCCAGCCACTTCTGTGCTCGCTCAATGGATCTGTGTGCAAACTGGCCAGGGTGGCAGGAACGGAGGCCTGCATGAGTTCAACAATATGAACTTCCCCCACCAATGCTAAGCATGTGCTTAACTGGCCAACAGTAGAGAGCAACACTGAAGTCCAGCAGTGCATGCCCTGGAGGTCCAGACAGCCACTTAGTGAGAGGTCAGTCACATCCCTCCCATCCCAGACAGGGCAGAGATTCATCCTCACTGAAATAGACAGATACTCTGGATTTGAATATCCTCCCTCCTCTCCACAGTGTTTCTACAAGCACCACCATCCAAGGACCAGCAAGAAGTTGCCCCATTCAACGTCATAACATTCCCAGGCCCCACCCCCACCACACACACACTGCTCCTGGATCAAGAAATATATCTCACAATAAAATAGGTGCATCAATGGGTTCTTGCCAGTGGACTTCACTGGTTGGCCATCATTTAGGAACAGCTGGCCTAATAGAATGGAAGGGTCAGTTACAAAGCCTGCGAAAGAGTTTTTATAAAGCCATCGAAGAGACAACTCCCAGAAAGGATGGAGCTCTCCCCACTGGAGCAGTACATTTTCTGATTAGGCTACCAGTTCATGGTGCTGTTTCTTCTATAGTCAGATTACACAGGGCCAGGAATCAAGGGGTAGGGGTGGGAATTGCTTTTCTTACTCTCACAATCACTTGCAGGATTTTTGCTTCCCATTCCAGCAAGTTTGAGCTCTGCTGCATTGGAGATTTTAGTCCCAAGGGGGATGTGCTTCCAGCCAGAGGCACCATCATAGCTCCACTGAATCGGAAGATAAGACTTGAACTGACTCCTTGTGTGAGTGTGTGCATGCTCAGTCGTGTCCAACTCTTTGCAACCCCATGGACTATGGACTATAGCCCAACAGGCTCCTCTCTCCAAGGCATTTTCCAGACAACAGTACTGGAGTGGGCTGGCCATTTCCTACTCCAAGGGATCTTCCTGACCCAGGGATCAAACCAGTGTCACCTGCATCTCCTGCACTGCAGGAGGATTCTTTACCACTGAGCCACAGGGAAAGCCCACTGTTGACTCCTTATGCCACTGAATTAACAAGTAAAGAAGGAATTTTCTCTACTGACAATGGAGATTGATCCCAATCATGAAGAGGGAATCAGGTTGCTACAACACCCTCATATCAAGAAGACTTATGTCTGAACCAGAAGCCAGGATTCCTCTCAGTACTTTCATGTACTTGGTTAATAGAAAACTACAACAACAATGACCCCAAAAATAGGGTTGAGAACCTCAACTCTTCAGAAATTAAAGTTTGAATTTCACCACCAGGTAGAGAAAAGTATCAGCAAATGTCTTGGCTAGGAAATATGAAACTGATAGGGAGGGAAGAGGAACTTATAATACCAACTGTGAGGTTATGATCAGTTACAGAAGCAAGGGCTGCAGAACCAGGCATATCTTCTTCCTGGTTTGGCGTGTGTGTGTGTGTGTGTGTGTGTGTGTGTGTGTGTGTGTGTGCGCTAATTTCTTCCCCTCTTTTTTTCTTCCCCAATATCTTCTGAAGGGACTATGATTTGGAGGAGTGATTAACATGGCCCAAAAATGAGTATAATGACTGTTGTGACTCTGAGGAGTCACATCTGAGGAGCAGATGCAAAGGCCTTTGTTTCAATGAAGGTTGGCTACATATTGCTAGGGGAAGCATAGGGTCATTTGTGTTGTTGCTGGAAGTTCAAATACACATGGAGGCACGTGGATGAACACTGAACAGCCAGAGTGGGTCGTGTCCATTTTTGTTGTGGTTATTAGTCTACATTATGCACATATGAAGGTAACTTTGCTTCAGCCCCCTTGCACCTTCAGGCCTGTGACATGCACTTCTAGTTGCCCCCCAAGTATCCACTTCCCCTTCTTCCTTGGTAACAAAAATCTATTATAAAAGCTAACTTCCCAGCCTCCTGTTCAGCTAGACACAGCCATGTGACTACGTTCTGTCTAGTGAGGTATAAGTAGATATATTATAAGTGACTTCTGGAACAGAGATTTCAAAAGGAATTGCTTTGCCTGAGAGAAGCACTCTTTGAACCTTCTTACTGCCAAGAAAACAGCTGTGATGGCTAGTGCTCTGGTAGCCACCTTGGAATATGAGGCAACCGTGAGCATGCAGACCATGAAGTGAGGATAGTGGAACAAAGATACAGAAGTCACCGCTAACTCTGTGTCACTGGCACACAAGCTCTGGACTACTTGCCTCTGGACTTACCTGTGTTTTTTTTGATGGTTTTGTGGATTGCTTAAGTCACTCTGGTGGCTCAGAGGATAAAGCATCTGCCTGCAATGCAGGAGACCCAGGTTCGATCCCTGGGTTGGGAGGATCCCCTGGAGAAGGAAATGGCAACCCACTCCAGTATTCTTGTCTGGAGAATCCCATGGACAGAGGAGCCTGGCAGGCTACAGTCCACGGGGTCGCAAAGAGTCGGACACAACTGAGCGACTTCACTTTCACTTTCACTTTTCTAAGTCACTCTATTAGGAGATGGTGGTCTGTTACTTGCAACCACATATAATTCCTACTTCAAAATCTACTAGTTCTCTTTGCTCCCCTGCCAGTTTAGAAACCCAGGAACCTTTACAATGCCTCCTTCCCCAAGTCTGGGGAAAAGCCCTCTGTGGTCAAAAACCCTATTCTCATTAATGGATTTAGGATTTTGAAGTGGGAAGGAGAAAAAGGAGATGGATCTGTCGCAAACCCTTGCCAGAGGCAAGGAACACAGAGGACTCATTGCTTAAATGGAGAGAGAAATACCAGGAGACAAAACAGAAAACAGTGCATATCGCAAAAGAATGATCCAATGCACAATTATTGAGTAGGTTTTGCAAACAATTCCCACCATCCCTTCAAAAACATTCATATTTCCTTCTCTTTAAAAATAAAAACCCTGGCAACAGGGTTTCTGCAAGATCATATTTCTACAAAGAGTTGTAAGTTTCCATCTAATAAACACGGCCAATTGAGAAATCCATAATACATGAAAGCAATCCCAAAGGCCATGAAATCAGATGGACCTAGAGTGATATTATAAGCCTAGTGGTGAAGCAAAATAGTTGTCAAGTTGATCTTTGAAGTAAAGAAAATAATGAAAGCAAATGAACACAGTCTAAGAAAATTAAAAGGGATTATCTTGCCCAGAATAGGATGATTAAATATGCTAACACACACAGAATTCTTTCCTCTGCCCCCAAGGGCTGTGCGCATGATGATTTGTACTTTGTTTTAGAAAACTTATGATTGTTTGGAAGTGTTTTAAATGATTCAGGGGAAGAGATGTGAAGGATAACAAATGAAGCAACTAAAGTTTCATATTTTATTAGAATTCAGCCTAACTTAAAAGTCAGGCTGAGATTCTAATCAAAATATGAAGGGAGAGAGCTTGAAAGTAATATGAATCATTAATATGGGAGTACTTAACGTAACGAACTCAAGGGTTTCCGAAAATTTGCAGCACTTTTTCAGATAACACTAAGAGGTTGAGTATTTTTATTTCCCTCTCCTTCAAGATTCTTTTTAAGACATATTTAAAATAGGCCTAAGGTCAAGATCGTTGAAAGGAAAGAACAGTTTTGAGTTACTCCCTATAAACTGTACAGAAGACAACACATAATATATTAATAGGTGATTTGTTTTTAAGTGACTAACAATGGTGTGATACTGTGGGTTCACTATATGCCAGGTCACTGGAAGCTATTATAGTGGCTAAAGGTTCGCTTTACCATTCCACTATTTAAATTCAATAAATGAGTGTATCGGAGACTTTCGTGATGGTACGGTTGTTCAGAATCCACCTGCCAGTGCAAAGGACACGGGTGTGATCCCTGGTCTGGGAATAATCCACATGCCTCAGGGCAACATACCACAACAGACCCCACACCTTGCAGCCCACGTTCCACAACAAGAGAAGCCCAGGCACCACAAGCAGAGAGTAGCCCCCGCTCGCTGCAACTAGAGAAAGCCCTCAGACAGCAATGAAGACCCAGAGCAGCCATAAATAAACACATAACTTTAAATAAGTAAATAAATGAGTTTAACTCTTTAGTGAGGCTGTTTTGTCCAATCCCTTTTAGTGGCTTAATTCTTAGGTCAGTGGATAACAATCTCTAGATTTCACTTTCAGCACAGTTCAGCTTTGTAGTAACATTTTTTTTAAAATAAGCAAGAAAGGAAGGATAAATTTTAAATTACTAATATAGAAACTTTCTCAAAAAGAAAGAAACAAATGCTACTAGTTCCAAGGGAATATTTGAAGTTCACACTGTTTATCTGTCAGTCTCCTCTTTTTCAGTAACTGCTTCAGTTCAGTGTCTAGGGTAGGAATTGGTTAATTGTCATCACATCAATCATCACTTGAGAACTTCCAGACATGCAAATGTGACTTCACTCCAGAACTACTGAATCTGAAACTCTGGGGGTGGGTCCCTGTGGTCTGAGTCCTAGCAAGCCCTCCTGGTGAGTCCAGTGGAAGCTCAAATCTGAGAAACAGGCTTGAAACTGCCTTCATAGAAATATAGCACTGCCTCCATCAGCTGTCTGAACCTGAACAAGCCATTTAACATCTCTGAGGTTTAATGCCTTGATATGTTAAAATAAACGGCTTCCCAAGTGGTACTAGTGGTAAAGAACCCACCTGTCCATGCATGAGATGTAAGAGACATGGCTTCGATCCATGGGTCGGGAAGATCCCCTGGAGGAGGACATGGCAACCCATTCCATTATTCTTGCCTGGAGAATCCCACAGTCCATAGGGCTGCAAAGAGTTGGACACAACTGAAGTGACTTAGCTTCACATGCACATGTTAAAGATAATGAATATCCCACAAGACAGTTAAGGATATGAAAAACAAGGAAAAACTGAGACTGTTCACAGAGCAGAAGAAACTAGGGAACATGGTGACCACATGTAGCATGGATAGAATCCTGGAACTGAAAGACTACTACAGACTGAAAGTTTTGTGTGCCGCCCCCAAAAAATTATAGATTGAAATCCTAACCTCTAATGTGATGGCATTAGGAGGTGGAAACTGTGAGGAGGTGATTAGGTCATGAGGCTGGAGCCCTCATGAATGAGTTGCTGTGCTCTGCTCAGTTGCTTCAATCATGCCCAACTCTTTGCCACCCTATGAACTCTAGCCCACCAGACTCCTGCCCCTGAGATTCTCTAGGCAAGAATACTGGAGTGGGTTTCCATGCCCTCCTCCAGGGGATCTTCTTGACACAGAGATTGAACCCATGTCTCCTGTGCCTCCTGCACTGCAGGCAGATTGTTTACCACTGAGCCACCAGGAAAGCCCTGAAAAGTGCCCTTATAAAAGAGATTTCAGAGAGCTCCCTGTCCCTTCTATCATGTGAGGACACAGCAAGGGGATGCCATCTGTGAACTAGGACATGGCTTCTCACCAGACACTGAATCTGTTGGCACCTTGATCTTGGACTTCCCAACTTCCAGAACTGTGAACGATAAACTTATGCTGCTGAAACCACCCACTCTATTGGATTTTTGTTATAGCAACCAGACTAAGACAAGGACGTTAATGGAAAAACTGATGAAATTGAAATCCAGCCTAGGACTTGGTTAATAGTAACTTAACAATGTCTGTTGCTTAGTTTTGACAAACAGTCCGGTGACGCAAGAGCTTGACAATGGGGAAAACTGAAGGAGGGGATACTGGAAATCTCTGCAGTTATCTTTGCAAACTTTCCTGTAGATCTAATCTAAGATGAAAGTTTATTGAAAAACAGAAATAATTCTACCACACTCTCACAAATATTGTCATGATTAAACATAATACCATAAGAAATGGATGGATACCAAGGAGGAAGGTGGGGGATGGAATGAATTGGGAGATTGGGCTTGACAAACATACACTCAGTTCAGTTCAGTTCAGTCGGTCAGTCGTGTCCGACTCTTTGCGAACCCATGAATCGCAGCACACCAGGCCTCCCTGTTCATCACCATCTCTTGGAGTTCACTCAGACTCACATCCATCGAGTCCATGATGCCATCCAGCCATCTCATCCTCTGTCATCCCCTTCTCCTCCTGCCCCCAATCCCTCCCAGCTTCAGAGTCTTTTCCAATGAGTCAACTCTTCTCATGAGGTGGCCAAAGTACTGGAGTTTCAGCTTTAGCATCATTCCTTCCAAAGAAATCCCAGGGTTGATCTCCTTCAGAATGGACTGGTTGGATCTCCTTGCAGTCCAAGGGACTCTCAAGAGTCTTCTCCAACACCGCAGTTCAAAAGCATCAATTCTTCAGCGCTCAGCCTTCTTCACAGTCCAACTCTCACATCCATACATGACCACAGGAAAAAACATAGCCTTGACTAGACGGACCTTAGTCGGCAAAGTAATGTCTCTGTTTTTGAATATTCTATCTAGGTTGGTCCTAACTTTTCTTCCAAGGAGTAAGCATCTTCTAATTTCATGGCTGCAGTCACAATCTGCAGTGATTCTGGAGCCCAAAAAAATAAAGTCTGACATTGTTTCCACTCTTTCCCCATCTATTTCCCATGAAGTGATGGGACCCGATGCCATGATCTTCGTTTTCTGAATGTTGAGCTTTAAGCCAACTTTTTCACTCTCCTCTTTCACTTTCATCAAGAGGCTTTTTAGCTCCTCTTCACTTTCTGCCATAAGGGTGGTGTCATCTGCATATCTGAGGTTATTGATATTTCTCCCGGCTCTTGAGTCCAGCTTGTGTTTCTTCCAGTCCAGCATTGCTCATGATGTACTCTGCATAGCAGTTAAATAAGCAGGGTGACAATATACAGCCTTGACGTACTCCTTTTCCTATTTGGAACCAGTCTGTTGTTCCATGTCCAGTTCTAACTGTTGCTCCCTAACCTGCATACAGATTTCTCAAGAGGCAGGTCAGGTGGTCTGGTATTCCCATCTCTTTGAGAATTTTCCACAGTTTATTGGGATCCACACAGTCAAAGGCTTTGACATAGTCAATAAAGCAGAAAGAGATGTTTTTCTGGAACTCTCTTGCTTTTTCCATGATCCAGCGGATGTTGGCAATTTGATCTCTGGTTCCTCTGCCTTTTCTAAAACCAGCTTAAACATCAGGGAGTTCACAGTTCACATATTGCTGAAGCCTGGCTTGGAGAATTTTGAGCATTACTTTACTAGCATGTGAGATGAGTGCAATTGTGCAGCAGTTTGAGCCTATGTATAAAATAGGTTACTGATGAGAAACTACTGTATATCACAAGGAACTCGACTCAGTGCTCTGTGGTGACTTTAAGGGGAAGGAAATCCAAAAAAGAGGGGATATGTGCATATGTATAGCTGATTTACTTTGCTGTGCAGTAGAAACTAACACAATATTGCAAAGCAACTATACTCCAGTGAAAATTCATTTTAAGACAAAAGATAGTACCATGAGGAAACTGCTCGGCACAGAACAAATTTCCAGTAAAGAATATCTGCGAGTGCACTGGCTTCACCTCGGGCTGCAGATAGCTTTCTCTCCCGGTCAGTCCCTTTCAGCAAGCATTGGTGTTGGGAAGAACAGGTAGAGTAAATAGCTTTTCAGCTAACCCTGAGATCCCTTCTCCCTTTTCCCCTCTCATGCCAAGCCCCCTCCCAAGGAGGGAGTAGCAGATGCCTTCCCACACGGCTATGGCAACTTTTAGTAGCTCAGACCAAGATTTACTGTCAACAGCCCAGTAAGTCACAGCTGTTTGCATTTCTTTTCCTCCATTGCCTCTTGAATGTCAAGTCTCTTAGCTGAGAGAGCATCCTCCATTTGGCTACATTTTTGTTTTCAATATTTTTTTTTAATTTACTTGGCTGTGCCAGATCTTAGCACGCAGAATCTTTAACTGTGGCATGAGGGATCTAGTTCCCTCACCAGGGATCAAACCCAGGCCCCTTGCATTGGGAGCTTGGAGACCACCAGGAAGTCCCTAAATTTGTTTCAAGAATTATTTCTTGCACGAAATTATCTATTCGGCCACCCATCTTCCATTTCCAGTCTTCCTAGGTCAGAGGCAAATACAAAAGGAATGACAGATGAGTTCCAAATATTATGCAGTGCACATTTGATTGTCCAACATTATTATGCCGAAGAGAGCCCTTGTACTCCCCTTTCCTACTGCCCTTTGGCCTCGTTTTGTAAATATGTACTACTCAGAATTGAATTTGTCTTGTTTCACTTCGTTTGCAGAGCATAGCCAGAGGAGATGCTACCCCAGCATCATTCTAAAGCCAGTTCGTTCCCTTTTCGAAGTGTGTTTCAAAAATCCTAAGCTTGTTCCTCATTTGTAATCTTCCCCCAGGTGGACTGGCTGAATAAATTCAACACCCACAAGGTGCCCATTTGTCACCGAAAGGTGACAGCAGAAGCACCATCACAGTGAGAAAAACAACAGGAGGAAGGGAGGAAAGAAGACCCTGGGGCATTGCCTTCCCCATCAGCATCAGAACAAGGCACCTTGAAGAATCCACGGTGGGCTTGCTGCAGAGACAAAGTAGACAATAACCTCCTGACTTTCTTTTCTTCCTGCAGGTTTGTTCTGTTTTGTGTTTAATGCATCTGTTCTGACTATGCCAGCATAACACAAATTTATGCCCAAAGTAAACACTGATTTATCACTGAGCCACGCTAAACACGATCTCTACTATATCTCTTTCCAGACCTATTTCCTTCCAGCTCTTGCCCCCCGCCCACTGGGCTCTCCTTAAAGGGACTGGGGAAGAAATGCTAAAGCACAAGCAATGATTCCACTGTGGAGTGACTCGGTGTCTGTGCACAGAGCTGTCTACCCACCCATCATGAAGTTTCCTGTAAAGTGCAGTGAAAAGCAACATCTCTGCACCAAGGGTCTAGACTGAGAGGTTGATTTGGCATTTTCATCGATGATGAAAAAGGCCGGGGTTTCAAAAGCAAAATGTTATTCTCCCCTCAGACCTGCCTGCCACCTGCTTGCCAGAAACTCAGTTCCCTGCTGCTGGGACCACACGCTTCTGTTTTTCTGACATCTGGCACAGAGTCAGGCACTGAGGGGCATTTGTAATAACAGCCCACAGGTCCTGAGAGCCAGATCCCAGCCATCGTTCCAAGTGCTCTTCACGGAGTAACTCATCAAATCCTCCTAATAACCTACTAATAGTGTTAGTCGCTCAGTAATGTCTGACTCTTTGGGACCCCATAGACTGTCGACCGTAAGTCTCCTCTGTCCATGGGATTCTCCAGGGAGGAATACTGGAGTCTACTAATAACCTCCTTCTAATAACCATGCTGTTATCCTCCTCCTAATAACCCTACTGTTAGTCTCATTTTACAAATGAGGAAACTGAAGCCCAGAGAGGTTAAGGGCATCTCCCTGAAACACACAGCTGGGGAGGATGGAGACAGGATTAAAATTCAGGCAGTCTGCATGCATCCCGCTTGTCCAGAGCTTTCAATCTGAGAGTTTCAAGCTGTGGTATAAAGTGAGATGAGGACAAGAAAGGTAAATTCCCCAGCAAGCTGGAAAGAAAATAAATCAATATCCACACAAAGCAAGCATCAGACAAGGAAGCAAAATGTTGGTGCAAAAAGAACCTTTTCTAAAAAAAAAAAAAGAAAAATTTTTTTCTTTTGTTTGATCAATAGAACTAGAGGGAAATTAAAGCTATACCAAAAGCCCAGGTTGGATACAATGATAACAGAGACCAGATTTATTTTTTCTTTAGATTCTAATGAATAGATTTCAACTATGGCAAATTCCACAATGTTATGACAAAAGGGAGCAAATATTTTGCATCTTCCTAAGCCTGTCTACTTTTAAAAATAATTTTTTTCTCTATTTATTTGGCTGCATTAGGCCTTAGCTACAGCACACTGGATCTTCTTTGCATCTTGTGGGGATTTTTTTGTTGTGGTGCACAGACTCTCTAGATGTGGCAAGTGAGCTCAGTAGTTGCAGTGCATTGGGCTCGTTGCTCTTGTGGGATCTGAGTTCCCCAACCAGAGATTGCACCTGCGTCTCTTGCTTTGTAAAGCAGGTTCTTAACCACTGCCACCAGAAAAGCCCTACCTATATGCTTTTGCATGTACTATTTCCTCTGCCAGGAATGTCTTTCTTCCCTTCTCATTTAATCAACCTGCTCTCACCCTCAAGACCTAGTTTTGACATAGCCCCTTTATGAAGTTTTCCTTGACTCTCTTCTCTGTGATTTCGAAAAACTTTGATTTTATCTCCTCCGTTGTACCCATTATGTCTCATAGTGCAGAGATTGCAAACTCAAGTGCTGCAGGAACAAGCATGAGTAAACCAAGAGATGAGGCATAAGACAGGAAGTAGGGAGTGGTGAGCAGTGGGGTACTGGAGAGAGATTGCCCCGCTTAAAGGAGTAGCTAGCTAGCACTCAACTCCAGCCAGCCCCTGCCATATGTGAATACTAGTACTGGACTGCCAAATAATCTTTCTCGAGGGAAACCAGTGGCGATGGTTCATTTAACATGTCAACTTGACCAGGCTAAGGACACTCAGATAGCTGGTAAGACATTATTTGTGAGTGTGTCTGGGAGGGTGTTTCTGGAAGAGATTAGCATCTGAATCAGCAGACTGAATTAAAAGATCACCTTCACCATCTGCGTGAACATCAGCCAATCCACCAAAGCCCCAAATAGAACAAAATTTGGTCTAGAATGAATTTGTCCTTTCTGCTTGACCTGGGACACCCATCTCTCCCGCCCTTGTACATTGGTACCCCCCGGTTCTGGAGCATTCAGGATAAGCTTAGACTTACACATTTGCTCCCCTGGTTCTCAAGCCTTTTGGTTCAGACTGAAATGATACCACCACTTTTCCTATACCTCCAGCTCATAGACAGCAGACTGTGGGACTTCTCAGTCTCCACAGTTGCATGAGCCAATCCCTCATATATCTTTTTTTTATGTATCTATATGGATGTAATGGTTCTTTTTCTCTGGAAAACTCAAATATATGCAGATGGGAAAATTTCTCAGTTTCTAAATATTGGCAATTAATCTTTTTAAATACTGTGTCAGCCATCAACAAATTCTGCCTACTGGTTACTTGTTTATGTGCTTGCCTCTAATACTAAGTAAGCAAGCCCTTCAGTGGTTCAACAGCAGTTAAGAACATAGACCCAACGCTGAAATCAGGGCAGTACCACTTGCCAAGCTGAGTGACCTCAGTATATTACCTGACCTCTCTGTGCATCAGGGTTCTCATCTTTGACAGATTTGGAGGAATAATAAAACGTACCCCCATGACTGCTGTGAGAAATCCATTCACTAATACGAACAAAGTACTTAGAATACTGCTTTGCACAGGGTAAGTGCTCGGTAAGCATTAGTCAACACATCACCATCACTGGCATCACCAACATCACCATCATCTTCATCTTTATATCCTCAGTACCTACCACAATGCCCAGCACGTAACTGTTGTACATTAGACGTGTATTAAGCTGAGTAATATTGATATCCCTATGATGGGCTCAAATTAAAAGGCTGACATACTTAGGCAGTTAGGAAACTTCCAATCTAGCATGTCTTCCAACCTCTTCAAGATCTGTGGTTGGGTGCCTTTCCAGATAATTGAGTAGGAAAACTTTTATTAAACAAAGTTATCTCGAGAACTTGGACCTGTTACAACTCACTCTTAACAAACCTGTAGGCGACAATGATAGAGAACTAACTAGCAACCTACATGTCTAAAATACTCACCTTCTCAGACTCCCTTGTGGCTAGACAGAATGGATATGTGGTTCCATTATAGACAATGATATAGATGGATATCCCTGGGGAGCATATCTCTTTCCAAGGCAAAGATTCTAGAGAAAGCGCTTTTTCCCTTCACATTTTGTCCTCTTTTCTTTCTGCCTGGAATGTAGATAGTACCTGGAAGTGCAGCAGCCTTCTTGAGGCCATGAGGACAAAACAAACACACAAAAAGTTTGCAGAGCAGGAAGATAGAAGGAGCCTGGTTCTTGGATGACTTCCTTGGGCAGTTGCATAGTTAATTCCACTATACTGCTTATATTTTATTTATTCTAATGTGATTGAAATCATAGGGAACAATCTGGGCATGGTGTAACATCACTTTTGCTTGTATGTGATTTTAACCACAATAAACACCAGATAAAAGAAAAATACTGCACCTAGTTGAACAGAGCAACATACCTGTCCAACACCTACTTCCACAAGCAAACTTCAGGCCTGTTTCAAGGAAAATGTCTTGAAATAATATACAATATTATTTATATATTCCTATTTATTAACCATTAACATACCACTATTATAACTTATTTTACTGAGTTTCTCTTATATTAATGTGTTCCTGATGAAGAAAGTGAAGAAAACCACTAGACCATTCAGGTATGACCTTATTCAAATCCCTTATGATTATACAATAAAAGTGAGAAATAGATTTAAGGGACTAGACTGATAGAGTGCATGATGAACTATGGATGGAGCTCTGTGACATTGTACAGGAGACAGGAATCAAGACCATTCCCACGGAAAAGAAATGCAAAAGAGCAAAATAGCTGTCTGAGGAGGCCTTACAAATAGCTGTGAAAAGAAGAGAAACAAAAAGCAAAGGAGAAAAGGGAAGTTATACCCATTTGAATGCAGAGTCCCAAAGAATAGCAAGGAGAGATAAGAAAGCCTTCCTCAGCGATCAATGCAAAGAAATAGACAAAAACAATAGAATGGGAAAGACTAGAGATCTCTTCAAGAAAATTAGAAATACCAAGGGAACATTTCATGCAAAGATGGACTCAATAAAGGACAGAAATGGTAGGGACCTAACAGAAGCAGAAGATATTAAGAGGAGGTGGCAAGAATACACAGAGGAACTGTACAAAAAAGATCTTAATGACCTGGATAATCACGATGGTGTGATCACTCACCTAGAGCCAGACATCCTGGAATGTGAAGTCAAGTGGCTCTTAGGAAGCATCACTACAAACAAAGCTAGTGGAGGTGATGGAATTCCAGTGGAGCTGTTTCAAATCCTGAAAGATGATGCTGTCAAAGTGCTGCACTCAATATGCCAGCAAATTTGGAAAACTCAGCAGTGGCCACAGGACTGGAAAAGGTCAGTTTTCATTCCAATCCCAAAGAAAGGCAATGCCAAAGAATGCTCGAACTACCGCACAATTGCACTCATCTCATATGCTAGTAAAGTAATGCTCAAAATTCTCCAAGCCAGGCTTCAGCAATACGTGAACCGTGAACTTCCAAATGTTCGAGCTGGTTTTAGAAAAGGCAAAGGAACCAGAGATCAAATTGCCAACATCCGCTGGATCATGGAAAAAGCAAGAGAGTTCCAGAAAAACATCTCTTTCTGCTTTATTGACTATGCCAAAGCCTTTGACTGTGTGGATCACAGTAAGCTGTGGAAAATTCTGAAAGAAAGGGGCATACCAGACCACCTGAGCTGCCTCTTAAGAAATCTGTATGCAGGTTAGGAAGCAACAGTTAGAACTGGACATGGAACAACAGACTGGTTTCAAATAGGAAAAGGAGTACGTCAAGGCTGTATATTGTCACCCTGCTTATTTAACTTATATGCAGAGTACATCATGAGAAATGCTGAGCTGGATGAAGCACAAGCTGGAATCAAGATTGCTGGGAGAAATATCAATAACCTCAGATATGCAGATGACACCACCCTTATGGCAGAAAGTGAAGAAGAAATAAAGAGCCTCTTGATGAAAGTGAAAGAGGAGAGTGAAAAAGTTGGCTTAAAGCTCAACATTCAGAAAACGAAGATCATGGCATCTGGTCCCATCACTGCATGGGAAATAGATGGGGAAAGAGTGGAAACAGTGTCAGACTTTATTTTTCTGGGCTCCAAAATCACTGCGGGTGGTGATTGCAACCATGAAACTAAAAGACGCTTACTCCTTGAAAGGAAAGTTATAACCAACCTAGACCATATATTAAAAAGCAGAGACATTACTTTGTCAACAAAGGTCCGTCTAGTCAAGGCTATGATTTTTCCTGTGGTCATATATGGATGTGAGAGTTGGAATATAAAGAAAGCTGAGCACTGAAGAATTGATGCTTTGAACTGTGGTGTTGGAGAAGACTCTTGAGAGTCCCTTGGACTGCAAGGAGATCCAACCAGTCCATCCTTAAAGATCAGTCCTGGGTGTTCATTGGAAAGACTGATGTTGAAGCTGAAACTCCAATACTTTGGCCACCTCATGCGAAGAGTTGATTTATTGGAAAAGACTCTGATGCTGGGAGGGATTGGGGGCAGGAGGAGAAGGGGACAACAGAGGATGAGATGCCTGGATGGTATCACCTACTCGATGGACATGAGTTTGGGTAAACTCCGGGTATTGGTGATGGACAGGGAGGCCTGGCGTGCTGAGGTTCATGGGGTTGCAAAGGGTTGGACACACCTGAGCGACTGAACTGAACTGAGGATGTTTTTGAATGTTGTGCCCCAATCTCATCTTTCTCATAAGCTTGTGGTTTCTATTGTGCAATTTATGAATATAATGCAGTAATTTTTAGTAACCTATGTCCTATTACAGTAGGACTGTCTGCACTCTTTTGGAGGATTGCTTACCTCTGGACTTTTTGTCACATTGAAAACAGTTACAATGCTGAAGCCACTATTTGTTACATCCAATCAAACACATTCCCAACTGGTACACTTATTTATAAAAATCTAGCATTAGAGCTTCTGAAGCACTAGAGCTTCTGAAGTCAAGGGTGCCAAAGGATTTTTATTTGGAATATCAGTTTGCTCAGGCAAAAAGGTCAGGGTCTCTCCTGATAAATGTACCTTCATCTTTCCCCCACCACTAACACTGATCACATGTGAACAGGGGACCACCATGTTATGTTGGAAGGAGAAAGAACTGATAAGAGAGCACTTTGGATGCTATCAAAATATGGATCTTAAATAATCTTTGTGAAAGCCTCTCTCTCTGAGTAAGGCTTAATCAGTTGCTCAGTTGTGTCCGACTCTTTTTGACTCCATGTCCTGTAGCCCATGAGGCTCCTCTGTTCATGGAATTCTCCAGGCAAGAATACTGGAGTGGGTTGCTATTTCCTGTTCCAGGGGATCTTCCTGACCCAGGGATCGAGTCTGTGTCTTCTGCTACGGCACATGGATTCTTTACCACTGAGCCACCTCAGAACCTGAGTAAGGTTTGGGTCAGCACATTTCATGAGCCCCATGTGATGAGATGTTAGAATTCTTCCGAAAACTGCGAAGGGTTCTCCCTGGGGAATTCAGGGGGCACGAGGCTTTTCCCACTTTTGACATCACTGCCACTGTAATGGTTCCTTGCTCCGACTGCCGCAGTTTCTAATGATCCAAGAAATGCATCAAGGGGACTTCTAATATCGGTTTCACTCACAGATTTAAAAAGCTGCCTGTGATGGGAGACATGGTGTGGTCCCTGAGCCCACTGCTCTCCCCACACGTCCTAAGAAAGTGAAAGTCACTCAGTCATGTCCGACTCTCTGCGACCCCATGGACTGCATAGTTCATGGAATTCTCCAAGCCAGAAAGCCTTTCCCTTCTCCAGGGGATCTTCCCAACCTAGGGATCGAACCAGGGTCTCCTGCATTGCAGGTGGATACTTTACCAACTGAGTATCCGGGAAGCCCCACATGTCCTCAGAGCTGGGTTAAGGTCCTTTTTCAGTGTATTTATATTCATTTAAATTTAAAAATGAGTGTTACAGTACAGTCAGCTGGAAATAAAAAGGATTATAACTCCTTCAAGCACAAGGAGTTAAGCACTGTAGTTACTTCAGAATGAGCAGCATAACAACCTGCAAGTTTTCCTTGCAGTTGATATGTCATATTGTGGCAGCGATATGGGTTAAAGTGTTAAACTCTCCTGATGTGAGGCATCTATCTCATCTTCCCAAGTCAGAGATGCCTTCTGGGTACCAATAGTAGTAGGGAAATTTATCTTTATTGCTCTTGTTCCTGTTTCCCATTGATGGCAGAATAAAACACATAGACATTCAGGGTTTTGCAAGAACAATAATATTGGAGTTTAAACAAGTTCTAGACAAGGCTTCCTTGGTGGCTCAGTTGTAAAGAATCTGCCTGCCAGTGAAGGAGACTTGGGTCCAATCCCTGATCTGGGAAGATCCCACATGCCACAGAACAACTAAGCCCACATGCCTGTGAGCTGCTGAGCCTGTGTCCTAGAGCCCGAGAGTGGCAACTACTGAAGACTGCGTGCCTAGAGCCTGTGCTCCGCAACAAGAGAAGCCACTGCAATGAGACGCTTGCACACCACAACAGCTTGTGGGAACTAGAGAAAAGCCCAGGCAGCAACAAAGACACAGCACAGCCAAAAATAAAATACACAAAAAAATTTGTTTAATTAAAAAATAAAAGTTTTAGACAAGTCTTCATGAACAGTGCACGCTGCCTATCAGAATGAGGTTTCCAGGCCAGCTTTGAGTTCAATACGGGGCCCAAAAACCCCAGGTTCTATAAATAATGCCGATCACTTTATCCTCTCAGCTTAGTGGTCTTTGTCTTCATTTACAGTTCAATCTACAATGGAGGACTTCCCAAGTGGCTCAGTGGTAAAGAATCCTCCTGCCAAGCAGAAAACGCAGGTTCAATCCCTGGGATCCCTAGAGAAGGAAATGGCAAGCCACTCCAGTATTCTTGCCTGGAAAATCCCATGGACAGAGGAGCCTGGCAGGCTACAGTCCATAGAGGCGCAAGAGTCAGACATGACTTAGTGACTAAACCACCACTGCCACCCACCTCCCACATGAAGTCTCTGGTTTCATTTGCACAGTTTCCTTGGAGCAGAGTGACAGAAGCCTGATCTTTAGGAATACTGTTGTCCCAGATGCTATGCAGAGCTTGGAGCCAACCCACTGATGTGCACTGCCCTGAACCCACGATTAGGATTTTCGTGGGAGCTAGGGTCAGGGAGTGGGAATCAGTTCAGTTCAGATCAGTTCAGTCGCTCAGTCGTGTCCGACTCTTTGCAACCCCATGAATCGCAGCACATCAGGCCTCCCTGTCCATCACCAACTACCAGAGTTCACTCAAACTCACGTCCATCTTGTCAGTGATGCCATCCAGCCATCTCATCCTCTGTGACCCTTTTCCTCCTGCCCCCAATCCCTCCCACCATCAGAGTCTTTTCCAATGAGTCAACTCTTCTCATGAGGTGGTCAAAGTACTGGAGTTTCAGCTTTAGCATCATTCTTTCCAAAGAACACCCAGGGCTGATCTCCTTCAGAATGGACTGGTTGGATCTCCTTGCAGTCCAAGGGACTCTCAAGAGTCTTCTCCAACACCACACTTCAAAAGCATCAATTCTTCAGCGCTCAGCCTTCTTCACAGTCCAACTTTCACATCCATACATGACCACTGGAAAACCATAGCCTTGACTAGATGGACCTTTGTTGGCAAAGTAATGTCTCTGCTTTTTAATATGCTATCTAGGTTGGTCATAACTTTCCTTTCAAGGAGTAAGCATCTTTTAATTTCATGGCTGCAGTCACCATCTGCAGTGATTTTGGAGCCCCCAAAAATAAAGTCTGACACTGTTTCCACTCTTTCCCCATCTATTTGCCATGAAGTGATGGGACCAGATGCCATGATCTTAATTTTTGAATTTTGAGCTTTAAGCCAACCTTTTCACTCTCCTCTTCCACTTTCATCAAGAGGCTTTTAGTTCCTCTTCACTTTCTGCCATAAGGATGGTATCATCTGCATATCTGAGGTTATTGATATTTCTCCCAGCTATCTTGATTCCAGCTTGTGCTTCTTCCAGCCCAGCATTTCTCATGATGTATTCTGCATATAATTTAAATAAGCAGGATGACAGTATACAGCCTTGCTGCTGCTATGCTAAGTCGCTTCAGTCCTGTCTGACTCTGTGCGACCCCAGAGACAGCAGCTCACTAGGCTCCTCTTTCCCTGGGTTTCTCCAGGCAAGAATACTGGAGTGGGTTGCCATTTCCTTCTCCAATGCATGAAAGTGAAAAAAGTGAAGTCGCTCAGTCGTGCCCGACTCGTAGCGACCCCCATGGACTGCAGCCTACCAGGCTCCTCCATTCATGGGATTTTCCAGGCAAGAATACTGGAGTGGGGTGCCATTGCCTTCTTTTCCTGTTTGGGAGTGGGAATACACCCACACAAATTTAATTCATTTGTGAACAATTTTACATAACAGCCCTCTTATAAAACCTATTGATTTAATTTTTGACTTCTTTAAATCATCAAATAACATTTTTGGGAGGATGATGACAAAAATTATGAAAGACCCAAATTTCCCTCTATAATAGTAGAAAAGCAGTGATTTGTGCTTCAAACTGATAAATGAAGAAGTGGAACAGTAATCACAAGCATATTATTTAGAAGCATAGGGTAAGAAGGACACATGGACAAACACAGAAGCTCTGCTTTGAACAGAACCTTTGCCTTAAAATCTTTGTTTTTTTTGCCTTTTGAAGTTTGGGTTTAGATTTATTTTACAACCCAAAATATTCATATCCACTGATAATAGCAATAGTTTTATTGTTTTGTATTGTTTGTTGTGTTTTTTATCATTTTTTTATTTATTTGGCTGTACTAGGTCTTAGTTGCAGCACACAGGACCTTCATTGCATCATGCAGGATCCTTCCATGCTCCACACAGACTTTCTAGTTGTGGCACGTGGGATTAGTTGCTCCACAGCATGTGAGACGTTAGTTCCCAGATCAGAGATTGAACCCGTGTCCCGTGCATCACAAGGCTGATTTTTAAGTACTGGACTATCTGGGAAGTCCCCCGGTTATCTATTTTAAATACAGCATTTTGTACATGTCAATCCCAAACTCCTAAGTTATCCTTTCCCCCACAATCATTCCCCCAAGTAGCCATAAATTCATTCTCTATAAAACCTTTTAAATCTGTTAACCAATAGGTATAGACAGACCTCTTATTAACCTGGCATGTACAAACCTTCTCACATGGTCCACCAAAGACTTTCCACGTGAACTCTCCTCTGTGTCTACAAGATCCCATGATTTTCTTTATGCATGCAGACTGCATCTTCTATTTCTGTCTGGTGAATCTATTCAAACTCTCCTTCCCCAAATGTAAACTTTGAAGATTAATGCATGGTTTGCTGCTGCTGCTGCTGCTAAGTCGCTTCAGTCGTGTCCGACTCTGTGCAACCCCATAGACGGCAGCCCACCAGGCTCCCCCGTCCCTGGGATTCTCCAGGCAAGAGCACTGGAGTAGGTTGCCATTTCCTTCTCCAATGCATGAAAGTGAAAAGTGAAAGTGACGTCGCTTAGTCATGTCTGACTCTTAGCAAATCCATGGACTGCAGCCCACCAGGCTCCTCCATCCATGGGATTTTCCAGGCAAGAGTACTGGAGTGGGGGTGCCATTGCCTCCATGATTTAGATACCAAATAATAGTAGTTATTATTTGCTATTTTTATCGTCATCATTATTGATGACTATTTCTATGGCAGACAAATTCTTAGGGTAGCCCCCATCATCACCACCTTCTGGATTTCACATCCTTGTCGTCTTCCTCCCCTTAAGTGTAGACATGACCTGCAACTAGGAGATGTGGTACATATTAATATATGCAATGGAATATTACTCAGCCATAAAAATGAATGAAATTGGGTCGTTTGTGGAGATGTAGATGGATCTAGAGTCAGTGATACAGAGTGAAGTGAGTAAGAAAGAGAAAAACAAACATTGTATGGTAACGCATATATGTGGACTCTAGAAAAAATGGTACAGATGAACCTATTTGAAGGGCAGGATTAAAGATGCAGACGTAGAGAACGGATGCATGGACACAGAGGGGAAGGGGGAGTGAGATGAACTGGGAGACTGGGATTGCCGTGTATGGCAGATAGTTGATGCACCTCATTGCACAGCAGAAATCAACATAACATCGTAAAGCAACTATAAAACTCCAACCTAAAAAAAAGGATACGGCAAAGACAACACGCTCTACGTGATTACATTATATAAGCTTTCAGCACGTGTCTTGCTGGCATCTCTCCCTCCTTTGTTGGCACAGAGGAAACAAGTGGCTGTGTTGGGAAATTCTGGGTTGCAGAGAATACTGGCTGCCTCTGAAAGGACTGAAGATAAGAAACTGAAATCATCAGTCCTATAGCAAGGCACTAAATTCTTCCAACACTTGCTTGGAAACAGTTTCTTTCCCAGCTGCAGATGAAACCACAGCCCCAATTAACACCTTGATCACAGCCTTACAGAAGACCCAGTCAAGCTGTGTCCAGATTCCTCAGCCAAAGAAATGGTAAGATAATATGTGTGAGTTGTTTTAAGCTCTTATGTTCATCCTAATATTGGCATGCAGTGGACGATAACTAATACATTACCTTTTTAATGTACTGAGTATTAATCCAGGAAGTATTAAGTGATAATAATTAAGCATTCATGTATAAGTATTAATTCACATTAAGTAGCAGAAAGAACATAGAACAAATTATATATAAGGAATATAGATAAGGAAGAGAAGTGTAACTTGTAGCTGATTCCTAATAAATCCAGAAGAGCAATCTTTCATGCAGTAAAATCACAAAATGCCTCATTTCCCCATTTTCCAAGGACATTTTGCTTCCTTTCTGCTTCCCCTCAATTAAACACCACTTTCGACTATCAAAGAAAAGTTGCACGCAAATGAGACATCCCACTAGAAAAGAAGGATGATCCCAGGATAGGAGACCAAACAAGAAATCTTCTTTAGTGGCTCCTAACCAAGGTGCTTATGAAGCCCATGTTTCAGGGTCTAATTTATAATAAAACGCTCAGCGGGGGCTTGATAAAGTGCATCACTGGAGAAAGGAGAGAGAGGGAGAGAGTCCCAGTCCTGCAGCTGCTCTAAACCATGTTTAGAGCCATAAGTGCAGAGATTAATGACTTCTCACAGCCATAGATTCATTTTTTTTTCTCTTCGATGAGTCCTAGGGGACAAGAATCTGGTTATAATTAGATGTGTTGCAATATTGCTTTTCACTTATAATTATAGTGCTGAGAAAATTTAAAGGAATAGCATAAGGCTCAAGCACAGTGGTGATTTAAAAGGATGCGCTTCAAGGTGCCAGGTGTGCCGCTCTTCCCACCCTTTCCTTTGCAAGGCACCTGCTCCACCCGGGAATGGCCCCCTTGGGACGAGGCAGACACTGGGAAGCTGGAACAATCATCCTCCCTTTGGCTGACATTCAAAACAAAGCACATTTCTTCCACTTCTGCTCTGTGTTTTGCCCATCTCAAACAGATTAGGACATTATTACCCAAGCTCAGAAATCAAGAGAAGGAAACTCCTTCCTTATTTCCGGCATCTTCAGTTTTCCGCAGTGGAGCAAGTGGTCACTCCCCCAGATCTTTGTGTTTGTTTCCGTGACATCCACTCTGAATGCATTTACTCAGGAGAGAGGATGCTAAAGGAAACAGTATATCTAAAACACTTTACACTTAATGTCCAGCACTTTGTAGGTACTTAATAAATGGGGTGCTTCCACCTAGAGACTGTTATGCAGAGAGAAGTAAGCCAGAAAGAGAAAGAGATAGTATATTAACGCACATATATGGAATCTAGAAAAATGGTACAGATGAACCTATTTGAAAAGCAGAAAAAGAGACACAGACGTAGAGAACAAACGTGTGGATACCAAAGTGGGGAAGGGAGGGAGGGGATGAACTGGGAGATTGGGGTTGACCTATGTACACTACTATGTATAATACAGATAACTAACGAGAACCTGTAAAGCACAGAGAACTCTACTCAGCGCTCTTTAGTGGGAAGGAAATTCAAAAGGAGGGGACATATGTATACATATAGCTGATGCCCTTTGTTGTACAGTAGACACCAATACATCATTATAAAGCAACTATACTCCAATAAAAATAAATTAAAAATGGGATGCTTCCTTCACTCCTTCCTTTTGCCGTCAGATCCCTCCCCGCTTCTAGCCCTGGCCTCACTCACATTCTCACTGAGATGCTTTGGAATCGGTCCCTGACTCTGACTCAGTGGTTGTCAAAGCCTAAAGAGTGGTCCCCAGATCAGCAGTAGCAGCATCCCCTGAGAACATGCTAGAAATGCAAACTCTCAGGTGCCAGCCCAGAGCTATGGCATCTGGAACTCTGAAGGTGAAGACTGGACATCTGAGTTTTAACAAGCCCTCTAGGGGATTCTGAGCTGGGCTGCAGTGTGACAGGCTGGCTTCAATGGGATAACCACTATTCCAGTTCCTTTCAATGCCTCATGGATCATCCACATCAATTTCCATCATTACAAATTCTGAATTCACTGGAATTATTTTTGAAAAAAAAAAAGCAGAAGATTGGTTGCCAGAGCTTAGAAATCTGTTCGAGAAATTTCTCTTGCTACATATAGGAGAAGACTTCACTTGAATACTAGGTATAACTTCAGGATGAATTACTCTGGATCTTTTTGTGTTTGCACGCACCTGCTCTCAGAGGTGTGCTGGCAAGTGTTTAACAACTGGCTCTGCAGGGAGAGGATGCCCTGGCATGTAGCATTTGCCAGTTTCTGTGGTGTAAACACTACCATCACGACATCCACAGATGCAGAGTTGGAAAAAGACAAAATACAGTGGTTCTTGCAAGCTGGCACCTGCAGGTTCCAAGACCCCACTGAGTGCTTTCCAACTGGAACCAACATTTCTCAGGGTGGAGCATATGATTTAGTGTTTAGCTGTGCCTCATGGCATACAGATCTTAGTTCCCTAACCAGGAATTGAACCCATACCGCCTACAGTAGAAGCACGGAGTCTTAAGCGCTGGACAATAAAGGAAGTCCCACTTGAAGTTATTTATTTATTTATTTATCTGCACTGGGTCTTAGTTGTGGCATGTGGGATATAGCTCCTTACCAGGGATCAAACCTGTGCCTCCTGCACTGGGAGCTCAGAGTCTTAGCCTCTAGACACCAGAGAAGTCCCCCACCTGAACTTTCAAGGGAGCAGGACACTTGACTCCTGCCCCCAAAATTCTGCCAGCCCTATGAGAAGAGGCCTTGCTGACTGGATGGTGACATCTGGAGACAGTCTGTGGGCACGTTTCACTAGGCAGCAGGGTTCCGTGATAAAGGCAGGAGCCAGTCGCCCCTTCCTCTTTCCCCTCTGTGCCCATGACTGATGGGCCTCTACATCTCATTCTACATCCTACATCTCATTCCACGTCGTGAGACAAGAAGCCAAAGCAGCACCTGGCTCCTTCTCCAGCAGCTGACAGGGTCTGTGGACCTAGAGTGTAAGCCCTCTTGGACCTTCATACGCAGACACATAGGCAAAAGAAGTTCAGTTCCGAGGACTGAAGAAGGAACGCACTGGGCACTGTGTTTACTGTTAACGCATTTCACATCCCTCTTGACTATCATCCTTGTGTGGGGGACGACCTTATCCTCAAACCCTAAAGCCCTAGCCCTTACTTCATTGTTCTGACAACAGCAGGTACTTGTTTCTTTATGGCATAAGAAGAGCCTGGGTTTGACATCAGACCCATCTGAAGCTCAAATCCTACTCTATCACTTATGAACCAATGGCTCTTGAACAACCACATAACCTCTCTGAGCCTTAGTTTCCTCATCTATAAAATGGCAATAGGAAGAGCAACCTCTCAGAAGGATTGAAACTGAAAGGGATGATATACACAGGCAGCTCGACTGGTGTCTGGAACATAGCTGTTGTTGCTAAGTCATGTCCAACTCTTTGTAACCCTATGGACTGTAGCCCACCAGGCTCCTCTGTTCATGGGATTTCCCAGCCAAGAACACTGGTGAGGGTTGCCATGCCCTCCTCCAGGGGATCTTCCTGAGCCAAGGATTGAACCTACCTCTCCTGCATTGCAGGCAGATTCTTTACCCATGAGTCACCAGGGAAACCCCTGGAACATAGTAAGTGATCAATAAATGAGACACTTTTTTTTTTGAGTCTTGTTTCATGGTGAGAGCCAAAGACTCAAGCTGAGTTGAAATTCAACTCTGTGTCTTAAGTTCAGCTCTTAAAGGAAAGCCTCAGCCCCTAGAGACCCTGGGGTCTCCCCTGCCAGTTCCTCCTCAGGACAGCCAGCCCTGCAGGGGGAAGCTGGGCCCCACAGTGATCAGGATGGTTCCATGTGGCAGCTGCAATATAGAACTCCCCTCCCCCTGCCCCCCACACCCCCCCACCTCCCGCCCCACAAGCCAGGTTCACACACACCAAGTTTTCCGTCACACAAAGTAATCTGTAGTCAGGGGGTTGTTCTCTCTTCCACCTAGCAGACCTCCTGCAGGGAACTAGAGCCAAGTTCAAGTTCTCTCTCTTTGTATAAGGGTTATGCAAATCAAAGCGTTTGGCTGAGCTTTTATCTCAGTGCACTCAACATTTAAAGACAGCCTTATGTAAGGATGGGTAGGCCCAGGAGCATAGAAGGAACCAAACCACAAGCAAACTTCTTAGTTTGCCTTTCCAAAGGAAAGGCAGACTGTAGCACTTCTCACTGCCTATGCATAAAAATCTTTTCAGTTCAGTTCAGTTCAGTTGCTCAGTCCTGCTTGACTTTGCGACCCCATGAACTGTAGCACACCAGGCCTCCCTGTCCATCACCAACGCCCGGAGCTTGCTCAAAGTCACGTCCATCAAGTCAGTGGTGCTATCCAACCATCTCATCCTCTGTCATCCCCTTCTCCAGTATGTCCAGAGCAGGGTCTGAAATTCTGCATTTCTATCAAACTTCCAAGTGAGTCCAATGCTGCGGGTCAATGGGCCACACCATTTTTTGCCATGTGAGATCTTAGTTCCCCAACCAGGGATCAAACCCATGCCCCCTTCATTGGGAGCACAGAGTTTTAACCACTGGCCCACCAAGGAAGTCCCCTTTAATAGTAAAATACTGGGCAGGAGTGCCAACATGGGCTAGGAGATGGAAACGCTGGCCTGCAGGGTAGAAAGCTCCAATGTAACAACTTCACAAACAAATAAGGTTCTCTAACATCTCACTGCAAGAGAAACATTTAGGCAATGAGAAAAATTTGGCTTCTTAATAAAGAACCTGTAAGAAGATAAAGTGAAGCTTATTTGTGATCTTATACTTTAAAAATTATCAGTGGTATGCAAATACCATCCCTTCTTCTGTGACTCCATGCTTTCATTTTCATGACATGAACTCAGTTATAAATTACAGTTATTGTGATTTCTAATTTAATTGAGAATTTTATTTTATGTCATAATTGTGCTCACAGGAAATGCAAAATCAATATATCATGCTCTTGTGTTTTATTGGCTAGAGTTTAAATACATTTGTTCATTTGACTACTCACTGATTGCATTTTTAAATATAATCTATCTCAATGATATTTTTCTCTCCTGCACACAAAATATTTTAAGGCCATAAAATTTTGTGATAAATAGTAACTCCTCTTAAAAGCCGATGCATCAGCAATTCCTTTGAAGTGTTTCTTGAAATTGACTCTTCAAAGATGTTATAATGAGGTTGTGTCTATGTGACATCCAAAAACATCTGAAGCAAAACTGTTTTGTCTACACTGAGCCAAGTCTTAGGATATTTACATACATTTGAAGACATAGAGGAAAAAGAATCCCAGCAAACTGATTTTCACTTCACATCCTGCTCACCAAGGGAAAAAAAGAGCTCAGACAGAATGATGCTTAATTAATTAAAGCAAAAGCTCATATCTGACTTACAAACATTACTGGATAACCTCATTAACCCAAAGTCCTTGGTTTCCCACACCAGCCAGAAGGTCTTTCAATTTCAGAGAGAATGGAATGAAAACATAACTAAATCATGTCTTTAAAGGAATGCTGGGACAAAGCAGGAAAAAGCATCCAAAGATAAATAGGAAGCCAGCAAAGCCACAAAGCATCCACAACACCCTCATGAAATTAGAGTTCTCTGCAATCCAATTAGTGGCAGCCACCAACGGAATCCAAACCGGACCTAGAAATAGAGGCGAAAAGACTGCAAGGGAGATTCTACACGAGAAGTGATGATTCTGTCTAATTGAAGGTAGAGCCTGCGGACTTCCCCTGTGGCTCAGGGCTTCCCTTGTGGCTCAGCTGGTAAAGAATCCGCCTGCAATTTGGGAGACCTGGGTTCAACCCCTGGGTTGGGAAGATCCCCAAAGAAGGGAAAGGCTATCCACTCCAGTATTCTGGCCTGGAGAATTCCATGGACTATGCAGTCCATGGGGTCACAAAGAGTTGGACACAACGGAGTGACTTTCACTTCACTTCACTTCACTGGGGACTCCCTGGTGGTCCAGTGGTTAAGGCTTCATCTTCCAAAGTAGGGGTTGGGTTCAATCCCCGGTTGGGGAGCTAAGATCTCACACACCTTGGGGCCAAAAACCAAAACATTAAACAGAAGCAATATTGTAACAAATTCTTTAAAGACTTAAAAAAATTGATCCACATCAAAAAAGTAATAAAATTAAAATGAATAAACTAGAACTTGATTAATTCTGTTGTGATGGGCCCCAAATTGACTGTTGAGGGATCAGGACTCCCCTGGGGGACCCCTAGATGAATCAAGCAATTATTACCATAATAATGCTGCAGAATGAATTCCACTGCCGCCACCTTCCCTAAAAGTCTCAGTGGCTTATAAAAATAAGCATTTATTCCTGCATTCATGGGTCTTTAGACTAGGTGTGAGTTGGTTCATCTAGGCTGCAACTGGCTGGATGCCTCCAGGTTACAGGTTCCATTCAGGTTTGTTAAGGGGCCTAAATCAGAGGGACAGTTGTTTCAAGGTCACCAGGATGCAAGAGGACAATCTAACTATATAAGCATAGTGCAAACCTCTGCTCACATCTCCAGCTCTAAAATCCCACTGGCCAAGGCAAATGATGCAGCTAAAAACCCAAAATCAAGAAATGCAGCAAGAGCCTCTGTGCAAGGCGTGTCAGGAATGGGTGTGACCATTCCAGAAGAAAACATCAAGTGGGGAAAACATTAGGTGTGCAGATAACATTTTATAAATGCCTTTCTGATCCTCAGTGTTCCTTGAAGGAATCTCAGAGATTAAATTAAGCTGTTAACCCTGAAAAAAAAATAGGGGACATCCCTGGTGGTCTAGTGGCTGAGAATACGCCTGCCAGTGTAGGGGACATGGGTTCCATCCCTGCTCTGGGAAGATTCCACAATGCCATGGGGGAGCTGAGCCCATGCACTACAACTACTGAGACTGTGGTCTAAGCCCTCGAACTGCAACTATGGAGCCCATGTGCCCTAAAGCCTCTATTCCACAGCAAGGGAAACCACTGCAACGAGAAGCCCATACAACACAACTAGAGAAGTAGCCCTTGCTTACCACGGCTAGAGAGAACCAGCACAGCAGCCAAGGCCTGTTAGGCCCAAAGTTCGAGTCCCCAAACTGAGAGAATAAGACCTCCACAGCAATGCAAAAGCATAAAAAGGTTTTATTTCTAGTTCAAGCTAGGGCTCCCATCTCATCCAGCACAATGGAGTCTTGACGAGAGCCCCGAGCCCTGGATTACAGTAGCACGTGCGGGCTTTCTTAGGGGATTTCCATCCTCGTCCCGGTTGGCTCAGGTCTGGCTTGGCCGGGGGGGGTGCTATGGGGATATTTTCTGATTGGTCAAGCTACACTGCTGCGGGAGTTCCCAGTGCCTCAGCTTTCCTAGAGACTAAACCTCAGACCTAGCCTGCCCCTTAGAGCCTGTCCTGGCTCCAGTTAGGTCCTAACAAGGCCCAGTGCAGCCAAAAGTAAATAAATTAGATTAGACATTTAACACACACAAAAAGACATGGCATCACGAAGTGAAGCACTGGAACCACTGATGTGGTCTAGCACACTAGATACCTGGGTGTTTCTCATTCTTAGATTCCTTGTCACCCACTAGACAGCCATCTAGACTTTCTTTTTCTGACCTCCCCTCCTGCTGTGAAATGTTATAAACACCCACATATCGTATATCAGTTTGTGTTCTGATTGGTATCTGTGCCTCATAAATAGAAAGAGTAACATTTGCTTACACACTTTACTCAATAACCAGGTTTTGCTACCCTGGAGGCAAGAGTGACCTTGAGATGCATTTGACGACAAGGAGAAGCAAAGTCCACTCATCCTTCTCCACCCACTGTTGCAATTTGAGCTCACCTCCACTGCTTTCTGGGAGGAAGACGCCTGGCCACGGGTAGGACACATACAATGATCTCTCCTATCACACCGTGACTCGCACTCAGTCTGTTGTATATCTCTACTCAAAGTGCCTGCCCCCTGGGGCCTGCTTCTCGCCTTGACAAACACCATTTTTATCTAAACAAATCATTGTATGCATGAAAGCCTCTCAAATGCAGTGTGTCATTACCAACTCGCCCAAGTTCATTTGGACTCTCTAACAACTAGAAAATCAGAGAGCAATGATCCTGTAGCTGCCACCAAGATCCTTGCTGTAACTGGAAATGTCATCTCCTATTAGGGTAATGACAGACTACAGCTATCTTCAGAACATACTACAAACACCTATTATTGATATTATTAGCTTAAATTCCCCTTAATAAAAGCACTGCAGTTTTTCACATTAATTATGACAGTGATTAATGTGCCTACAAGCAGATAACAGTCCTAAATAGCAAAAATGGTTCTGTATTGGTTAGGAATTGTATTCAGAATCTAAGAACAAATCCCTAAAAGATTAAGAGTCGGTTAAATGAATTAAGAGTTTATTTTTCTCACACACAGAAGACCAGAGCTAGACAGACTAAGGATAAAAGTAGATATACACTATGAAAGTAAGCTTCTGCTTTCTTTCTACAGCTTTGTCCTTAGCATAGGGCTTCCATCCTCAGTGTTGCCTCAAGGTCAAAAAATGGCAGCTAGAGCTCCAGATATCACATCCATGTACCAAGCAGAAAAAAGCAGGAAAGGCAGAAGGGCAAAGCTTGTGATTTTCAACGGACTCAAGTGAGTTAAGTACTTTTTAGGTGCCATTGATGTTATTTTTGTGTGTTATCTGAAATCATTTCATGTTCCTTGGAAGGGATGGGTTGCACACTTTGCCCACAAGCATGTGGGTACATAATGGTCACTCAAGTCTGTCTGCCCGGAAACACTTTTTCTTTTATTGCAATGTCTGTCATTCTCCCCAAGACCACCAACACAAAGTATGCCAGTACAGTACTGTCATTCTTTATTGAAGACCTGGGCCAGTTGCAGAAGGAAACTTCAATACAAAATGTAAACATTTAAAGTTCTCACTGTTAGGGCTTTCCTTTGAGTTGCAAAAGGAAGTCATCTAAACACAAGAACCCTTCACAAGTAGCAAAATTCTTCAGGTACCATCCTCCCTCTTTTGATCTGACTTGCCCAAATTCAAGTCTGCAATTCTCCCCGAAAACTTCTCCAAATATATCTGCTCAAATCTTGATCACCTTTCTAGAAAGGAATGAGAAGGAGAGCCACTATCTTCTTCCAATTTCACTTCTCTCTTTTTTACTAAAAGAATCTCAATTTTATTTCATGGGCCAATGTGACCAGCAGAGTTAGTGAATATTATATGAGAAATATTATATGAGAAAAACTTGTTGGGTAGAGTTTCCAAGAAGGCTTCTTAAAGAAGTCTGATTCATCCAGGAGATGTGCCTTTTTCTCTCCTCCCTTGCTTTCTAACTCTTGCCTGAAAAACTGATGTAACTGCAGGAGCTCCAGCAGCTACTCTGAACCATGAGTTACTCTATGAAAGCAGACATTGTAGTAAACAAAAAAATGTAAGGCGTGTAGGTCATTGTTGACCATGAAGCCACAATCAGTTCTAAATTCCTACCTCTGCACTGTTTCTATGTACAAGGGGGGTGGGGGGGAAACTATCTTATTTAAGACACTGTTATTTTGGTTTTCTTTTACAAGCAACTGCTGAACCTTGTCCTAACTGATACAGCAATCCTTAGCTTAAAGATTTCATTCTGAATGTGAGTGAATTCAATAGCTCAGTGGTTCTCAGACTTTGGACTACATCAGAATCACCAGGTTTGTTAAGACACAAAGTGTACCCTCAGAGTTCCTGATTTGGTTATTTTGGGGTAAAACCTAAGGATCTGAATTTCTAACAAGTCCCAGGTAGTGTGGATTCTGGCACTTTGGGTACCAGACCTAGAGAACCACTACAATGGCTCATTCTTAATTTATTTGGATCATTTTCTTCTTCAAGACTGTGAAGAAAACAAGCCACTGGAGACTGCGTCATTCTTGTTTTTCTCTTCCTGGCTTTTTGGCCCAAGAATTCTTTCCTCAGACACAGCAAACTGTCCCTTTGCTTGATGCTTTTGTGTCCACATCTACCATTATAAGAATCCTTGCCAATTTGCTAAATGGACTTGGTGTGCTGGCAGAGATCCACGGAATTAATATAAACCCACTATTTGTGAGTACTTTATCTTGTACATTTTATATTTCCCTTGATTTAAAGATCAAGATCAAGATGCCAAAGCTCTCACAGACAACAGCTCAGAACTGTATTGCCAAAAAATGGAGGCTGTGTTTGCAGCTTTTGGTTTTGCTGTTTTATTTTACACTTGAAGATAGCCGTATTTTTCCCTCTAACATACTGTTTTGATTCATTATCTCTACAAGCAGGTCAGTTCACCTCACTGTGGTTGTCTTTCAGTCACTAAGTTACATCCTACTCTACAACCCCATGGACTACAGCCCACCAGGCTTCCCTGCCCTTCACTATCTCCCAGAGTTCCTCAGACTCATGCCCATTGAGTCAATGATGCTATCTAACCATCCCATCTTCTGCCACCCCTTTCTCCTTTTGCTTTCAATCTTTTCCAGCATCAGGGTCTTTTCCAATGAGTCAGCTCTTCGCATCAGGTGGCCAAAATATTGAAACTTCAGCTTCAGCATCAGTCCTTCTAATGAATATTCAGGACTGATGTCCTTTAGGATTTACTGGTTGGATCTCCTTGTAGTCCAAGGGACTCTCAAGAGTATTCTCCAACACCACAATTCAAAAGCATCAATCCTTTGTGCTCAGCCTTCTCTATGGGCCAACTCTCACATCCATACATGACTACTGGATAAACCATAGCTTTGACTAGATAAACCTTTGTTGGCAAAGTAATGTCTCTGCTTTTGAATATGCTGTCTAGGTTTGACATGGCTTTTCTTCCAAGAGCAATCATCTTTTAATTTCACAGCTGTAGTCACCATCTGCAGTGGTTTTGGAGCCCAAGAAAATAAAATCTGTCATTGCTCCACTTGTTCCCCCTTCTATTTGCCATAAAGAGATAGGACCGGATGCCATGATCTTAGTTTTCTGAATGTTGAGTTTTAAACCAGCTTTTTCACCCTCATCAAGAGGCTCTTTAGTTCCTCTTCACTTTCTGACATTATAATGGTATCATTCGCATATCTAGGTTGTTGACATTTCTCCTGGCAATCTTGACTCCAGATTGTGATTCATCCAGCCCAGGATTTCTTATGATACATTCCTCATATAAGTTAAATATACAGAGTGACAATACACAGCCTTGTCATACTCTTTTCCCAATTTTAAAAAAAATCAATTGTTTCTAATTGTTGCTTCTTGACCTGCATACAGGTTTCTCAGGAGACAGGTTAGACACCCTGGTATTCCCATTTCTTTAAGGATTTTCCAGTTTGTTGTGATCCATATAGTCAAAGGCTTTAGTGTAGACAATGAAGCAGAAAAAAGATGTTTTTCTGGAATTCCTTTGCTTTCTCTATGATCCAGTGAATGCTGGCAATTTGATCTCTGGTTCCTCTGCCTTTTCTAAATTCAGCTTGTACAGCTGGAAGTTCTCAGTTCAAATACTGCTGAAGCCTAACTTGAAGGATTTTGAGCATAATCTTATTGCATGTGAAATGACTGCAACTGTTCAGTAGCTTGAACATTCTTTGACATAGCCCTTCTTTGAGACTGGAATGAAAACTGGCCTTTTCCAGTCCTGTCGCCACTGCTGGCATGTTGAATGCAGCACTTTAGCAGCAGCTCCTTTTAGGATTTGAAATAGCTCAGCTGGAATTCCATCACCTCCACTAGCTTTCTTTGTGGTAATGCTTCCTAAGACCCACTTGACTTCACACTAAAGTATGTCTGGCTCTAGGTGAGTGACCACACCGTCGTGGTTACTGGGATCATTAAGACCTTTTTCTATAGTTCTACTGTGTATTCTTGCCACCTCTCTTCTTAATCTCTTCTGCTTCTGTTAGGTCCTTGCCATTTTTGTCCTTTCTTGTACTCATCCTTGCATGAAATGTTACTTTGATATCTCCAGTTTTCTTGAAGAGATCTCTAATCTTTCCTATTCTATTGATTTCCTTTATTTCTTTGCATTGTTCATTGAAGAAGGCCTTCTTATCTCTCCTTGCTATTCTCTGGAACTCTGCATTCGGCTGGGTATGTATGAATATATCTGGGGGTCTTTAAAGAGATAATTACTTTAAAATGAGGCATCCGGTCCCATCACTTCATGGGAAATAGATGGGGAAAGAGTGGAAACAGTGTCAGACTTTATTTTTTGGGCTCCAGAATCACTGCGGATGGTGACTGCAGCCATGAAATTAGAAGACACTTACTCCTTGGAAGAAAAGTTATGACCAATCTAGATAGTATATTCAAAAGCAGAGACATTACTTTGCTGACTAAGGTCCGTCTAGTCAAGGCTATGGTTTTTCCTGTGGTCATGTATGGATGTGAGAGTTGGACTGTGAAGAAGGCTGAGCGCTGAAGAATTGATGCTTTTGAACTGTGGTGTTGGAGAAAACTCTTGAGAGTCCCTTGGACTGCAAGGAGATCCAACCAGTCCATTCTGAAGGAGATCAACCTTGGAATTTCTTTGGAAGGAATGGTGCTAAAGCTGAAACTCCAGTACTTTGGCCACCTCATGAGAAGAGTTGACTCATTGGAAAAAACTCTGATGCTGGGAGGGATTGGGGGCAGGAGGAGAAGGGGATGACCGAGGATGAGGTAGCTGGATGGCATCATGGACTCGTTGGACGTGAGTCTGAGTGAACTCCAGGAGATGGTGATGAACAGGGAGGCCTGGCGTGCTGCGATTCATGGGGTCGCAAAGAGTCGGACACAACTGAGCAACTGAACTCAACTGAGGTCATAAAGGTTGGCCCTAATCCAATATGACTGGCATCCTTATTAAAAGAAGAAAGTTGGACGCAGACACATACAAATGGAAGACCACGTGAGGACACAGGGAGAAGACAACCCTCTATAAGTCAGAGATAAGCCTCAGAGGAAACCATCCCTGTTGACATCTTGATCTTAGACTTCTAACCCCCAGAATTTGTGACAAGAAATTATTATAGTTTAATCTACCCAGTCTATAGCTTTGTATGGCACCCCAAGCAAACTAATACACTCCTGGAGTTGGCAAATTTTTTTCTGTAAAGGGCCAGAAAATAAATATTTCAGACTTTGTGGGCCATATGGCCTCTGTTGCAACTACTCAGCTCTGCTATTTTAGGATCAAGCCACAGGCAACACTAAAGGAATGGATGTAACCATGGTCCAATAAAACTTTATTAACAAAACTAGGCAGGCTGCCTTTGGACTGATTTATTGACTCTTGCTCTAGATGATTGGTTCAGGAGTAAGCATGTGACTGAGGCCTGGCCAATCAGCATGATTCTATTCCTCCAGCCAGAATGTTTCAGTGTCCACTTAGAGTGACTCTCTGAACTTGCTCTAAATTCAGAAGAAAAAGACACTTTCTTTCCAGTGGACTATAGTTATAGGATATGAGGATGCAACAGTTGTTTTCAAAATAAAACCCAGAGTCCTTTGCATAAATCCAAGGCATCCTGAACTTCAAGCGCACAGCTGCCATTTTTCATGTTTTTAACCAGAGACCAGAATTTAGTAGGTGTATACAAATGCCTAAAAAACAAATAAGTAGCAATCAACAATTGAATTTTTAATATCAAAATGAATGATCTTGGCTACATTTTTGAATCAATGAGCAAACTGTCCATTACACTGTTTGAAAACAATCTAAAGTAATATATCATGCTGCATTTATCTTGTACCTTATGTAACAGGAACTTTAAAAGAATAACAAAACCCTGGAGAAAAGGCAAGAGTGAAGTCATTTGTCCAGATTCTCTGAGAATGCCCACAAACAAGCAGCTTTACAATCACATCTAGTAAATAATAAAGGGAACTCAGGGCTGGCTGAATTTTTTTTTCCTCCAACTAAGCTATGATATTTTAATTTAGATCAGAAAAGACTCTGATGCTGGGAGGGACTGGGGGCAAGGGGAGAAGGGGACGACAGAGGATGAGATGGCTGGATGGCATTACCGACTTGATGGACATGAGTTTGAGTGGTCACAACAAAGCTGAATTGACAACATGGTCTGTCATTATTGTTAAGGTGATGATAAGCCTTACATTTTTTTGGCTTTAAAATGTTGTTTCTCAGGTTTCCTTGGTGGCTCAGTGGTAAAGACTCCGCCTGCAAGTGCAGGAGACTCAGGTTCAATCCCTGGTCCAGGAAGAGCCCACACGCTGTGGAGCGGCTAAGCCCATGTGCCACAGCTGTTGCGCCTGTGCTCCAGAGTCCAGGAGTCACATACTGAGCCCAGTGCCGCAACTAAGGAAGCCCACAAGCCCTACAGCCTCTGCTCTGCAGCAAGAGAGGCCCGTACACCACAACTAGAGAGTAGCCCCTGCTCTTAGCAACCAGAGAAAACTCGTGCACAGAAACAAAGATCCAGCACAGACACAAAGAAATAAGCTGTTGAGTTTTGTATGAAATGATGGTGATCATAGCTAGTAAGTACTTATTTGATGTCATAATTTGGCAAAATTAAAAGTTGGGACCCACTCATAACTTTCCTCATTTTTTGAAATTTTTATTTCCGTGTAATTGCTTTACAACATTGTGTTAGTTTCTGCTGCACTTTTTAAAGCTACTGCGTCAGTCTGCAAAATGAGATTCTGGGAGCCACTGTAGTTAATGGTTTTGCCTAGACCTTGCTTTACCTGTTGAAGGAAATTTACTTTTTGAGCACCCACTCTGTGCTATTTAGCATGGAAGGTTTTATTATCTCAAATTTACAGATAAAACATCAGAGACCCAGAAAAAATGGCTCCTGGTTATAATTTCTCAGTCGTTCCACTTTTCGATCCTATAATAAATTCTTTATTTCATAATACTCTCTGTAGCTCTGTCTTTCTGAACCCTTGCTGAAGCACACAGTGATCTTCACCACAGCGTCTGTTTCTAGGGAATCTGACTGGAAGCAAAATGCTTAATGAATGATAGCTACATGACCTCCCAAGGTCACATGGGCCATTAAGGCAATGATGGGCCTCAGTCCAGATCTAGGGACTGAAGTCCATGTGTTCTGTCCTCAAAGCACACTGTCTTTAGACACTGAGTTACCCCAAAGCAGAGAATTAAGAGGAACTTCTGGGTCACATTCACCTAGACCATATTAGCAAAAATTCCTTCAGATGTATAGGAATGTATTTTAATATCTGAGTCCATTAATCAAGCACACTCTGCCTGCACACTCCAACCACAAGGAATTACCAGTGCAGAGTATCACACAACAGGGTGTCTGAGAGCAGACACTGACTAATTCTCAGCACAGGTGCTCTTGGCAAGTATTGATGCCTGGTCTGAAGTCAAAATAAAGTATCTCTGGCTCTTCCTACACCAGCAGGTGTTTCTCACTCCCAGTACCTGAAATGTACGTGCCTTCTAAGACTATAAAAATAGACATCTCTCATATTTCTCTATAGGAACACTTAGAAACAAACAAAACCAACATCTTATATGAAGTTGTTCTACTTATACAGGGTTTTGCTAAGTCTGATGCGTGATCATAGATATTTGTATATTCATAAATTCCTGGTGCTGATGCACTTAAAATTCACTGTTCCTGAGAAAGGTAGAAAGAGGCAGGACAACTATGAATAAGTATTGCTTTTCTTGAGAGTTCTCCACTAAACCAATTTGTAAATATTCAAATTTCTTTATGTTGTTAAAACCCTCAGTGTTATGAATTAAGGTTAAAATATCAAACTTTTAGTAGCGTATTGAGAAACATTTAATAAAATTTTATTTTTCTAAATTAATAAAACATTACTACCAAAGTAAGGCAATTTTTATACCAAATATTTCCCATCTACTTAAGTTTCTAATAATCCCTCATATCTAGACTGTCTTCTCAGTATATGGAAATAAGTTCTAGAGACCATAAGTTATTTTAAAACTCCTTTTTCTGGGACTTCAAAAATACACAGAATGTACTTTCTTTGGAGTTCTCTAACTTGGGATCCATAATCTATTGCCACAAAATATCACAGATCTTATTATTCATAAGCAATGTTTTGGTGGAATAGTCAATTAAATGATGCAAAGATTTGCTTCCTTAAAATTATGATTCACATTTAAAGCCTATAAAAGGCACTGAAACATAAGGAAAGATAATATTACCTCAGAGAAAAGCATAATTTAAAAATGATTTTCTAAAAGAAATGGAAAGAATTTTTAAAAATACTTGTTGGTAAATAGCAAGTAACTGTACACCTATCCACAAGTGATAAGTAGGTAAGTAGGTAGATAGATAGATAGAAAATAAAAATCCTCTGTAAAACAAAAGCAAGAAGCCTAAAAAGATGAGGGCAAAGATACAACCAAAAAAAAAAAGTCATGTGAAATTTTTAAAAAGTAACTCAAGAAAATTTAAACTCTAGTAGAAGAATTAATTGGAGAAGGCAATGGCACCCCACTCCAGTACTCTTGCTTGGAAAATTCCATGGGCGGAGGAGCCTGGTGGGCTGCAGTTCACGGGGTCGCAAAGAGTCTGACACGACTAAGCGACTTCCCTTTCACTTTTCACTTTCATGCATTGGAGAAGGAAATGGCAACCCACTCCAGTGTTCTTGCCTGGAGAATCCCAGGGACGGGGGAGCCTGGTGGGCTGCCATCTCTGGGGTCGCACAGAGTGGGACACAACTGAAGCGACTTAGCAGCAGAATTAAATCCAAACTGAAGATAGTTTAAAGCAGAAAGAACACTAGAAAACTGTGCTACAGAGAACAAATTTCAAAAACCCTAAAGAATATAGAAGAAAAAAAAAAGGCAATGAAATCCATATTTTTGAAAGATAGAAGTACAAAGGCAATACCCATAAAACAAAATATCAGATATAAGACCAAACAAAATATCAGATATAAGACCAAATTTAACCCAATAAATATAAATGGGTTAAACTTGTGTGTCAAATGGTTAGGAATTTCAAATAATATTTTAAAAACTTAAACTTTATTTTGCTTAAAATATATAGGAAGGGTAAAGTACTAGAGGAAGATGTATCAGGCAAATACAATCAAAGCATGGATGAAAGTTAAAGTAGGTGAGATTGCAGTACGTAAACACACATGAGCAGGTTGTGCTGGAGGCATCTTGCACTGGCTCACAAAGCTGACTGGGCATATCTCTTCCCACCTCTACATTTGGAGATCTGGTTTGCAAACATATACTGTAAAGACACTTCCTTCCTTCAGTTCACTCCCTAATATTTCCCAGTTTTATGGATATCATTTCTCCTTTTAGATCTTGGTTATTTAGGAACTTTCCATTATAATGATATTATAATATCATGTGCACAGCACATAAATATATATACCACACATACACCACACACACATCCTACTGTTCTGTTTCTCTGAAGATTTCTGATTAATACTCTTATCAGTTCAGTTCAGTTCAGTCGCTCAGTCGTGTCTGACTCTTTGCGACTCCATGAATCGCAGCATGCCAGGCCTCCCCTGTTCATTACCATCTCTTCACATGATGCAACTAAAAAAAGAAGAAATGCCTCTGAGTTTGGGGAGAAATTTTTGAGCATGTCTCCCACTTCACTGATTCCATTTTCTACTATAGAGTGTGTATGCTCAGTCATGTTCAACTCTTTGGGACCCCCTGAACTGTAGCCTGCTGGTCTCCTCTGTCCATGGAATTTTCCAGGCAAGAATACTGGAGCAGGTTGCCATTTCTTACCCCAGGAGATCTTCCTGACCCAGGGATCAAACCCATATCTCTGGCATTACACGCAGATTCTTCTGAGCCACCTGGGAAGCTCTTTCTACAACAGAGAACCTATAAATACATGATTGTGTCATCACAGATTTTAATTTATCCATCATGTATTTTCTCCATATATAATCCTTCCCAATCTCCACCTCTTTTCTCTTTAAGACAACTCACAAATATAAAGTTTATAAATGCAATACTCTGAAGAATTGCATTAAAACATAATTTAGAAATATTCTAGGGACTTCCTTGGTGGTAGAGTGGTTAAGAACCTACCTTCCAACAACCTAGATGTCCAGTGACAGATGAATGAATAAAGAAGCTGTGAGACATACATACAACGGATATTACTCCGCCATAAAAGGAACGCATTTGAGTTAGTTCTAATGAGGTGAGTGAACCTAGAGCCTACTAATAGAGTGAAGTAAGTCAGAAAGAGAAAAACAAAGATAGTGTATTAACGCATATATATAAAATCTAGAAAGATGGTACAATGAACCTATTTGCAGGGCAGTGATGGAGATGCAGACACAGAGAACAGGTTTATGGACACAAGGGCAGAGGGAGGAAGGACAGAGTGGGACGAATGAAGAGAGTAACATGGAAACATATATACTACCATATGTAAAATAGATAGCCAATGGGAATTTGCTATATGACTAAATCTCAGTGAACTCAAATCTGGTCTCTGTAACAATCTAAAGTGGTGGGAGGTGGGAGAGAAGTTCAAAAGGGAGGGGACATATGTATGCCTATGGCTAATTCATATTGATGCATGGGAGAAACCAAGACAATATCGTAAAGCAATTATCCTTCAATTAAAAATAAATATATTTAAAAAAAAGAATCCACCTTCCAATGCAAGGGATGTGGGGTCTCAGAATTAAGATCCTACATGCCTCAGGGCAACTACAACTACTGAGTCTGAGAGCTTCAGTGAAGATCCCACAACTAAGACCTGATGTAGCCAAATAAATAAATAAATTTTTAAAAATACTCTAAACTTTGACTGTTCTCCCATTTCTTGCAGCATCTCTAGTTCACCAGGCAATTTTTGTTCTGATTGTTGTATTCGCTTGCCCTCTTTGGATATCTGACATTCTTTCATACGCCATTTGGTTTCTCCCATGTGCCTTCATATCTGTGGTGATAAGCAGCAATGTCAAAGCCATTGTGTCTGGCATTAATGGTGTGTCTGTCAGGCTCAGAGTTCAGGTAAGACATGGCTCACCTCCTCCACATTCAACTTTAGGCAGTCTTTTCTCAAGTCTTTCCTTCTCCTCATTCTGCAAGTCAAACTCCTCCCAGGGAATGGAACCATCCAATGTGGCTTTATTAAAGAGAAAGCCAGTTCATCTATTGACCCTCTCCAACATGTCCCTAACCTCTATCCCTCTTCTTCCTAGTAACCAGTATTTTTCTGTCTCACCTCTAATGAGTCCGTTTTCCAGAGTCCAGTCAACATATCCGACTTGAGTCACTGTATATTTCTTTTTGAAGAATTTGCCACATGCTGCACAGTCATTCCCTAGACCTTCATCATTCATTATTCCTACCAAGACAAAGTACGCCCCAGAGGGCCATTTTGTATTTCCTAAAATGATGTGAGATAATTAAGATGCTATTAACTATTCCTGAATCATTTTGGAGTCTTTTAAATTCTTTACTTAATGAGATTAGGGACTTACATTAATGGTATGGGAAAATAATTTATTTCTTTCATCAAAATAAACAAGCAATTGCTCACATCCCAAAAGATGGTAAACACTATCTATATTTGTGGAGTTATATTAGAGAATAGGACATGAAAAGATGAGAAAGGCTGCATAATTTATTGCTGATTTCATCAAGGTGGAAATCTGTATGCAAGTCAATTAAAACAAAAATAATAAAGCTTACTAATTGTTATATGCACACAGATGAAGGGTAAGTTCTTGCAGCTACATTCACAAATGCTGTATGTGCCAAGTATTGACAAAGTTCAAATTCATTGATCTATATTATACATTTGTATTATACAAATGTAATAATATATTGAGCTATATATTAAGTTGGTGCAAAAATAATTGCGGTTTTGCGTTGCTGAAATTTGAGTTGTAATACATTTTTAAATAAATGTAGTTTTGTTATACATTACTTTAATGCACATTTCTCACTTTATCTTATTATTCCTAATGACTTATTACCTTCTGTTTATTTTATATTTATTTTAGATTAGGGAAACGATGTTAGACAAAAAGCAAATTCAAATGATTTTCTTATTTAAGTTCAAAATGGGTTGTAAAGCCATGGAGGCAAAGCACAACATCAACAACGCATTTGGCCCAGGAACTGCTAACAAACGTACAGTGCAGTGGTGGTTCAAGAAGCTTCGCAGAAGAGTCAAGGGCCTTGAAGATGAGGAGTGCAGTGGCTGGCAACTGAAGCTGACAAAGACCAATTGAGAACAATTATCGAAGCTGATCTTACAACTAGAGGAGAAGTTGCCAAAGAACTCAGTGTCAACCATTCTATGATCATTTGGCATTTGAAGCAAATTGGAAAGGTGAAAAAGCTCAGTAAGTGCGTGCCTCATGAACTGACCACAAATCAAAAAAAATCGTCATTTTGAAGTGTCATTTTCTCTTATTCTATGCAACAACAGCAAACCATTTCTGAATTGCATTGTGACATGCAATAAAAAGTGGACTCTGTACTACAATCAGCGATGACCAGCTCAGTGGCTGAACCGAGAAAGCTACAAAGCACTTTCCAAAGTTAAACTTGCACCAAAAAAAAGGTCACGGTCACTGTTTGGTGATCTGCTGCTGGTCTGATCCACTACAGCTTTCTGAATCCCAGTGAAACCATTACATCTGAGAAGTATGCTCAGCAAATCGATGAGATACACCGAAAAATCTGCAACGCCTGCAGCCGGTATTGGTCAACAGAAAGGGCCCAATTCTTCTCCCTGGCAAAGCCCAACCACACATCATTCAACCAAAGCTTCAAAAGTTGAACGAACTGAGCTACGAATTTGCTTCATCCACTATATTCACCTGAGCTCTCGCCAACTGACTATCACTTCTTCAAGCATCTCAACAACTTTTTGCAGGGAAAACATTTCCACAACCAGAAGGAGGCAGAATATGCTTTCCAAGAGTTTGTTGAATCTTGAAGCATGGATTTTTATGCTACAGGAATAAACTAATTTCTCATTGGCAAAAATGTGTTGATTGTTAATGGTTCCTTTCCTATTTTGATTAACAAATAAGTATTTGAGCCTAGTTATAATGATTTAAAACTCATGGTCCAAAACTGCAATTACATTTGCACCAACTTAATAGATCTATAGTATATAGATATTATACATAATCTATATTATATATAGTTCAATACAATATATATACATAAATACACATATAATCTAAAATGCATCTATATTTAAGCTGAACTGAATCCATATGTCTATTTTTCAGTTCCTTCCCTTGGATTTAATGCTTACTCAAAATAAATTCACCCAAAAGTTAATATTTAATTTCCATTTATTTGCAATCTTCTTTCTTTGGAACCACAGTAATTTTTGTGGAGAAAGAAATGAGGAAAAGTTTCATCCAAATATAATTTATTTAATTTTAAAAATATATTTTAATATGCATCTAGCATTAGGAATAAAATTTGTTGTGAATAAAAAGAAGAGGAATATTTTCTCAGAGTACTAACAATTTGATATGAAACATAGCTCTTTGAAACTTCAGCTCAAAGTAACAAAATTATCTCTGTAACTGTCTTGACATCAGTCACCACCAAGCTGCTCTTCTTGCAGGTATTCACTTTATCCACAAATATCGTTTCCCTAACATTCACTGAGCTCTGACTGTGCAACAGTTTAGGTCAGTTAATCCTCAAAACATTCCCATGAGTTACATTTCATTTCTGTACACCCATTTCACAGGCCAAAATTCTGAGGATCAAAAAATTGCCTACAGCCTTACAATTAGAAAGATACAGACAGAGGGCCCAAAGATACGGCTCTCTGGGTTTGGGACCTGTGCTTTTTGCCAGTACACTGGGCTGAACCTCCTTGGAATGAGGCTTCTTTTTGGCCTCTGTAGGTACACAGATACGTTGTCATAGACTTTTCAAAAGTATTAACCTAACTAGCTAAAATATCCATGGAAATCAAGAATGGATCATTACTAGGAAATCTAAATTTTAACTTTTATCAAAAGATAAAGGAAAAAAATTTATATGATCATATCAATAGATGCTGAAGAATATCTGATAAAATCCAACAGCCATTCCAGAATTTAAATAATCTACTAGGAGAAATAACATATATAAATACTACTTCAGACCAGAAGAAACATCTGTTTGTTTGTTTGTTTTTTAATTTGGCTGCACCGGGATCTTTAGTTGTGGCATGTGAGATCTAGTTCCCTGACCAAGGATCAAACCCAGGCCCCCTGCACTGGGAGCACAGAGTCTTAGCCACAGGACCAACTAGGGAAGTCCCCAGAAGAAATATCTTAAAATGGAAACAAACAGTCCCACTAAAGCCAGACACAAGGCAGGACCATTATTCAACCTTCTTCTGCAGAAACCTCCCAGCCAGGTCCCAGAGCTCTGGAAACCAGACTGATGTGTCCCCAAGCAGAAACCTGGTGGATTCTTCTCCCAAACAACATTTTTTTCCCAGGAGAAAAGACCTAGAGAAGTTGAAGTATGGAAATCCCTGGATTAAATCAATTAGTCCACCAGCCCCACTCACATACACAGTTTCCAGTCAGTCCTTTGGTGCTTCACTCTTTGTTAACAGTGAGCCAGCGATCACCAAGTATATGTATATGAGGACAACCTCTAACAGACAAGATGGAGGCGGGAAAAGGAACTTCTAGGAAACAGAGACCAGCTATTGTCTGTCTTTCCAGACCATGAAAAGACCATTTACACACTTTTACCACACTCCAGCAGCTGGGATATGGACAGGCATCTTCATCTGGGGCTTTGGATTTCACACAAGAGATTCAAAGAAGACGACACGGAGGAGAATACGTCCACCATCCAGTGGTAGCCACAGTGGCTCATGTACCTCCCGCAGAGCAGCCATACCTATGGGCTTGGTCCTTAATTTCCTTGGTTTGTCTTCTTTGTAACCTGGTTCTCTAGAGCTGGTTCAGTCATGTACAACTTTTCGATCCTGTGGAGCATAGTCCACCAGGATCCTCTGTCCGTGGGATTCTCCAGGCAAGAATACTGGAGTGGGTTGCCATGCCCTCCTCCAAGGGACCTTCCTGACCCACGATCGAACCCACATCACTTACTTCTCCTCCATTGGCAGCTGTGTTCTTCACCACTAGTGCCACCTGGGATTCTCTAGACTTTCTGGAACTACAGAATAGCTTTCAATAAACCCCTCTGCTCTTTAATAAACCAGAATCAGCTTCAGTTGCTCACCCTCAAGCACCTGTCTTGCACTGATCTCCAAATTATATTATTAGCTGAAAAGCAACATGGTAAGAAAAGAACAAAATCACTGTGAAAGTGTTAGTCACTCAGTCATGTCCAACTCTTTGCAACCTCATGGACTATGTGTAGCCTCCTAGGCTCCTCTGTCCCTGGAATTCTCCTGGCAAGAATACTGGAGTGGGTAATCATTCCCGTCTCCATGGGATCTTTCCAACCCAGATCAAACCTGGGCCTCCTGCATTGCAGGCATATTCTTTACCATCCGAGTCACCTTAAATAAAAGCAAAATCTACTCACAAAACAGTTAGAACTAGACATGGAAAAACAGACTGGTTCCAAATAGGAAAAGGAGTACGTCAAGGCTGTATATTGTATCCCTGCTTATTTAACTTATATGCAGGTACATCATGAGAAACGCTGGGCTGGAAGAAGCACAAGCTGGAATCAAGATAGCTGGGAGAAATATCAATAACCTCAGATGATATGCAGATGACACCACCCTTATGGCAGAAAGTGAAGAGGAACTAAAGAGCCTCTTGATGAAAGTGAAAGAGGAGAGTGAAAAAGTTGGCTTAAAGCTCAACATTCAGAAAACTAAGATCATGGCATCTGGTCCCATCACTTCATGGCAAATAGACTGGGAAACCATGGAAACGGTGGCTGACTTTATTTTTGGGGGCTCCAAAATCACTGCAGATGGTGATTGCAGCCATGAAATTAAAAGACACTTACTCTTGGAAGGAAAGCTATGACCAACCTAGACAGCATATTAAAAGCAGAGACATTACTTTGCCAACAAAGGTCCATCTAGTCAAGGTTATGGTTTTTCCAGTGATCATGTATGGATGTGAGAGTTGGACTATGAAGAAAGCTGAGTGCCGAAGAATAGATACTTTTGAACTATGGTGTTGGAGAAGACTCTTGAGAGTCCCTTGGACTGCAAGGAGATCCAACCAGTCCATCCTAAAGGAGATCAGTCCTGGGTGTTCATTGGAAGGACTGATGTTGAAGCTGCAACTCCAATACTTTGGCCACCTGATGCGAAGAGCTGACTCATTTGAAAAGACCCTGATGCTGGGAAAGATTGAGGGCAGGAGGAGAAGGGGACGAGAGAGGATGAGATGGTTGGATGGCATCACCGGCTCAATGGACATGGGTTTGTGTGGACTCCCAGTGTTGGTGAGGGACAGGGAGGCCTGGCATGCTGTGGTTCATGGTCTCGCAAAGAGTCAGACACAACTGAGCAACTGAACTGAACTGAAACATATATAATAATGTTAAAATGTGCTTCATAATTGATAAATGCATTTTCTGTCTGTCACAAGTCAGATTCTCCAGGAAGCAAACTTTGAAAAAGAGATTTCCATGCAGGAAATTCATTGGGGAATTCTCAACACCTATAATTAATGTGATGTGAAGTTGCTCAGTCGTGTCTGACTCTTTGTGACCCCATGGACTATAGCCTACCAGGCTCCTCTGTCCATGGGATTTTCCAGGCAATAGTACTGGAGTGGATTGCCATTTCCTTCTCCAAGGGATCTTCCCAACCCAGGGATCAAACCCAGGTCTCCCACATCACAGACAGATGCTTTACCATCTGAGCTACCAGGGAAGCAACTTCAACCAAATCCCTGCATCAACCAGTCCTTAGGTGAAGCCAACACTGTAAAGAGTTGCGGAATAATCTTGAGCAAAGCACCTCTTTATAGCTGAAGGCAAGTCTCAGCCAAGAAACTGCAGCTGCCAATACCCCCAGCAAATGAGAGAATGAATTTTCAGTCCTGGAAGGCAGTGATCTGGTCAGTACATTACAGTATCCACTACAGTCTACCCCTTGTCAGATTCATATGTTGCACATAATTTAATCTGTGAACAGCTCTTCCAGGATTCTATTGGGACGCTTCCTGGGGTAAATTTTCAAATAATAATGAATGTGATTAACCATGGCCCCCATCACTAAAGCAGGTCCCAGTTCCAAAATTCCTTCTCTTTATACCCCCTCATACAACTAGCCATTCTAGGATCCCCTCGCCTATGGCTAGCACCTTTGAAGGTCAAGGTGGCTTATCTGGTGCAGCAATCTAGACCCTCTTCTCTGTGGAATCTGAGCACCTGGTCACCAGTGTTTCTCAGGCCAATCAAAATTACCATCAAAATTGGGCCAATGACTCTCAAAAAGACAGCTAAGGATTTCTTTGGTGAGAAATAAATGTCTGTTGTTTATCTTTTTATTTTGTTGGTATCTTTTTTTTTCCAGTGCTGTGCTGGGTCTTCATTGCTGCATGCTGGCTTTCTCCTGTTACAGTGAGTGGGCTTCTCATTGCGGTGGCTTCTCTTGTGAAGTACAGGCTTTCGGGCACCAGGACTAAGTAGCTATGGTACCCGGGCTTAGTTGCCTCACAGCACGTCGGATCTTCCCTGACCAGGGATTGAACCATGACCCCTGCACTGGTAGGCGGATTCTCAACCACTGGACCATCAGGGAAGTTTCATGTGTTATCTTTTTACAGCAGCCCAAATGGACCAATGGCTCCAAAGTACTTTCCATTTCTTGCCCATTTGGTATGTCAATGATGTCATCAGTATAGTGGGCCAATAGGATGTTGTATGGGATGCCCAGATGACCCAGGACCTTTGGGACTATATTTAGACAAAAGGAAGGAAAGTTAAGATAGGACTGGGGCAAAACAGTAACTGTATACTGCTGTCCATCATAAGTAAATACAAAGTCTTTCTGGTCAGGGTGGAAATCAGCACATTTCTTGGATCAATGGTCACATGCCATGTACCTAAGGACATATTGATCTCCTCCAGCAAAAGATACCAGTTACCTACTTGTAACAAACCACACAGTGCTGTAAGCCAATAACAAGCATTTCAGTTCAGTTCAGTTGCTCAGTCATGTCTGGCTCTTTGCAACCCCATGGGCTGCAGCTTGCCAGGCCTCCCTGTCCATCACCAACTCCCAGAATTTACTCAAACTCATGTCCATGGAGTCAGTGATGCCATCCAACCATCTCATCCTCTGTTGTCCCCTTCTCCTCCCGCCTTCAATCTTTCCCAGCATCAGGATCTTTTCAAATGAGTCAGTTCTTCGCATCAGGTGGCCAAAATATTGGAGTTTCAGCTTTAGCATCAGTTCTTCCAATGAATATTCAGGACTGAGTTTGTTCTAATTCTGGAGGTCAGCTGGGTAATTCTCAATCAGGGTCTGTCATGTGGCTACAGTCAATTGGTGCCTGGGGTCAGGGTCATCACAAAGGCTTTCTCACTCAGATATGTGCTCTCTGGGCTGGGATGACTCAGGTAGCTAGGGGCTGAAACATCAAGGGTTGCTCAGGCAAATCTCAATCTCAATCTCTCTCTCCTTTTAAATTTTTAATATTTATTTATTTATTTGGCTGGGCCAAGTCTTAGTTGCTATACATGGGATCATCATTGTGGCATGCAGGACCTTTACTTGAGGCATGCAAACTCAGCTACAGCATGTGGGATCCTGTTCTCTGATCAAGGATTAAACCCAGGTCCCCTGCATTGGGAGCACAGAATCTTAGTCACTGGACCATCCGGGCAGTGCCCTCCCACTCACTCTTTATCTCTATTTCCTTCCCTCTCCCTTACCCATCTCTCCAAATAGTCTCTCAACATGGTGGACTCGGGATAGCCAGACTGGTTACATGGCAACTGAAGGCTCCCAGACAGAGTGCCCCAAAGGAAACCAACATGGCCTTCACTATACTAACTTTGGAAGTCACGCACCAGCATCATTTCTGCCACATTTTAATCATTAATATAGGCACAGCGTCTTCCTTGGTGGCTCAGTGGTAAAGAATCTGCCTGCCAATGCAAGAGACATAAGAGACCCAGGTGTGATTTCTGGGTTGGGAAGACCCCCTGGAAGACAGCGTGGCAACCCACTCCAGTATGCTTGCCTGGAGAATCCCACGGACAGAGGAATCTGGTGAGGTCCATCGGGTCACAAAGAGATGCACAGGACTTAAAACTTAGCATGCACACATGAGGGGGTGGTTACCCCTGTAATAACTTTTTTTTATATACTATTCTGGCTGATGTAAGAGAGAAGGGCCACTTTAGACACTTCCTGTTGGCCCGCTCCCATTATGACAGTTTTTACTCAACAAGCCAGGGATGTGGAGTTCTCCCAAACACCTAGTATGTCCATTCCAATCATACTTGGCTATCCCTGGAACAGCAAACTGACCTGGGGCAAGGCAGCCCTCTTCACCTTACAGCAAGTCTTAGAAACTCAGATGAGAACTGTTGGCCTCCAGCATTTCCAACAGATGAGGAAATGAATATTTGTTTCAAATAGAGTGTGGCACACCACAGCATCCACTACATTGACTGTCCCTCATAGAGTTTGATGAAATTTGAGAAAGTTAAAAAAATCAAGGATTTATCTGGAAGTGGCACAGGAGAGAAAACAGGCACTCATTTTTCAAGAATGGGTAAAGAACTAACCTTTTGATTTATTAGTCTTAAAGAGGACTCTCCACGAATAAGCTATTCACAATCTCATTTTTCCCACCAGAATGATACAAAAGCTATCATACTATTTCCTCATTTCTCTTATTTCAAGCAACTTGTCTTGACTTCTAAACATCATTCTCACTCTAAATGTCAATGCTGTATATCATGACTCCCTGTGGAGGCAAAACTAGGCGTGATTAGATCTATGTTAAATAACAATCAATTCTACTTTTGAAACGAGTCAGCTCTGAATTTCCGAAACCTATTTTTTATTGAGAAGGTACCCTGACCCAATGGCATTTCTCAGAAAAACATAAGCAGCAAACTCCAAAGCAAGCATCTAAGAGGTCAAGAAAGGACCAGATCATGAAGAAATGACAAAATGGGATATTTCAAATGGCTATCACTTATTTACATTCATTTATTTAATAAATGAATGCTTTAAACCCCAAAATCTAGTGCCATGAATAATTGATTTCTTATCTTCTACTGGATTACATTTGCTTGTTAATATTATTTAATTTTTAATACATTTAAACTATATGACTTAAAACAGCAAAAAGAATTAAAAGATAAACATTGAAAAAAAAATCCCTTCTCATCCTGAATTCCATCTGTTCAATTTCCTTTAACAGTTTCTTGGTTTCTTATATGCTGCCAGATTTACTTTATGTATATTTGAGCATAAATCTACATTCACAAAAGTGATCTTACACAGAAGGTGGCATATTTTATACATTGTTCTGCACCTTACTTTTTTCACTCAACAAAATCAATAATTTCTGATTAATAAGAACCCCAAGGTTTGGGGGGGTTTACAGTAAAATATTATTGGGGATTTTTGGCTAATCATAGGATTGTTGCAGATATGCTAACATGATAACTGTGTATTACTTATAAATTACAGAATTAAGTCTTTCTGCATCTTCCATCCTAATGGCAAGGTCCTCCTATAAAATTACACAGCTTATTTCCATTTAATATTAAGCCAAAGGTCACTACAAGCAATGTGGTCCAAAAATCAGACCCAAATTTAATGTTTTCTTCTATCAGCCCTGCCCTCTTCTACAAGACTGCAGGTAGAACCACATTTGGAAAAAATATCGAAAGTCTACATTTAAATGACTGGGTCCCTCCTCATCTGAAACTATCACAACATTGTTAATCGGCTATACCCCAACACAAAATAAATAAGGTTTTTTTTTTAATTCTACATTTAAGACCTTTATGAATAAGGTCCCTGGGCATCACTACCCCAGAATTCCCTTCTCCACAAGACTAACTCCAAATCAGGCAAAACAGATTACAGCTGCAAGGTCATCAGTGCCTACTAACAAAGACAGGTAACTTAGAACATCGTCGTTTGCGAGGTCAAAGCTCTTTGCCAGCGTCAGCTCCAAGGCATGCACTGTCACACAGGCTCAGGAAGGCCTCATGCTTGGTTAAGTGCCCTGCTGTCACCACCTTGAAATTCTCCATTTTTTACAAAATGCCCTGAATTTTTATTTTGCACTTCCTGCTGCCTCCTCTCAGAATGCATTATAAGAAAGAAGGTGCAGTAAGGGGAAAAGAATGTCTCCAAAAATAAGGAAAAACACATTCCACAAAGCTTACTGGATTTAAGTATTATTTTCCCCAGGGGAGAGCCTCCATGGGGTTCCCCATAAATCCTTGCAAAAGGTTAATTGCTAATCCATAGGAACCACTATCATTTTCACAAAAGGCTACTTGTTGTTGCAAAGAGGGCAGGTAATTGGTTTTGTGTTCAGCTTCATTCTTGCTTTGTTTCTTTTTTGTTAAAGATGAATGGCTTGTCAAAACAGCAAGAATATATTTATTTTAATTACAAGCCATCCAAAGTCCTTATTTCCAAGAGAAAAGATTAGTTTAATAATTAAATTCCCTCTGCTTCTGTGAGTAATAATTAGTTAACCAAATGCTAAGTCTTCTTTTAGTGGACTTAACTATCGAGTATTAGCATTCAAGTGACTTCATTTTCAGACAATTAATACTGGGCTTCCCAGGTGGCTCAGTTGCTAAAGAATCTGCCTGCCAATGGAGGAGACACAGGAGACCTGGGTTCGAGCCCTGGGTCAGAAAGATCCCCTGAAGAAAGGAATGGCAACCCACTCTAGTATTCTTGCCTGGGAAATCCCATGGACAGAGGAGCCTGATGGGCTACAGTTCTTGGGGTTGCAAAAAGAGTCAGACATGACTTAGCAACTAAACAACAACAACAAATATACGTAATACACACCAACGAATCTCCCATGGACCTCAGGTCATGGGCAGAACTCTACAGGTATTGCAACTGTTTCCCCAGTCCTGTATGTACCAACTATTGCCCACGGACAGAATCAGTAATAGACTGCTCAAAGTCATATACTAAAGTTTTTCAAATGTTTCTATTAATAGATGCTGCTAGAATTAATAAGTTAATTGATACAAAAGCATTGTTGAAATCCTGTGTGTGTGTGTGTGTGTGTGTGTGTGTGTGTGTGCGTGCACTCACTCATGTCTGACTCTTTGCGACCCCGTGGACTTTAGCGCACCAGGCTCCTCTGTCCATGGAATTTTCCAGGAAAGAATACTGGAATTGGTTGCCACTTCCCACACCAGGGGATCTTCCCAACCCAGGGATCAAACCCAAGTCTCCTATGTCGACTCCACTGGCAGGCAGATTCTTTACCACTAACACCATCTGGGAAGGTTCGCTAAATTCACAGCAGCTTTTTAAATGTATTGTCCCAACAAACAAACACAAAAAATCCTACAGCCTTTATGAAGGATGGGTCCAGGAGTATTTTGAATTGGTTAAAAGGATATTTGAGAGTGGAAAGGAAGAGGACCATCTGAGCCACATGTTCAAATCTGAATGACTCAGGATGGCATTCGAGGCCTTCAGCATCAGGCACTTAAGGAGGCAATAGTTTAATTTAAGGCGGCAGTAAGAAAGAATTCAGGTTTAGAAGCAGATGGACTGTGCTCCATGTTCCACTCTTACCTGGGTAGCTGTGGACAAGTTAGTTACATCTTCTTACCTGTAGGGCCTTACTCAGTAAAACTGTAATCCAATTGTCAGCTGATGGGTGGGGCTGTGCTCCTCTCCTTTAGTTGTTTGACCTACGGTGACCCCGTCCTGGAGTCTATAGGCTATTGCTGTTTTCAGCTGCTGAGTCGGTCGACTCTGCGACCCCATGGACTGCAACACGCCAGGCTTCCTGTCCTTCACCGTCTCCTGGAGTTTGCTCAAACTCCTGTCCATTGAGTCAGTAATGCCATCCAACCATCTCATTCTCTGTCACCCCTTTTCCTCCTGCCTACAGCAACAGGGTCTTTTCAATGAGTTGACTCTCTTTGCATCAGGTGGCCAAAATATTGGAGGTTCAGCATCAGTCCTTCCAATGAATGCTCAGGGTTGATTTCCTTTAGGACTAACTGGTTTGATCTCCTTGCTGATCAAGGGACTCTCAAGAGTCTTCTCCAAAAGGGCTTACACGAGCCACATCTCCCAGGACTGATGCTGTTAGTGCTTCTGTCCCCATGGCAGGCCACTCCCTACCCACGCCCTTGCAGGAGACTCTCAAACACTCACAGGTAGGTCTGTCTCAGTCTCCTGGGGGTCACTGTTCCTTTCCCCTGGGTCCTGATGCACACAAGATTTTGTTTTGTTTGTGCCCTCTAAGAGTCTCTGTTTCCCCCAGTCCTGTGGAAGCTCTGTAATCAAACCCACTGGCCTTCAAAGTCAGATTCCCTGGGGATTCCCAGTGCTCTGGCCGGGATCCCCCAGGCTGGAAAGCCTGATGTGGGTCCTAGAACCTTCAAAGCAGCGTAAGAACTTCTTTGGTATTATTGTTCTCCAGTTTGTTAAGTCACCCACTCAGCAGGTATAGGACATGATTTTATCCTAACTATCCCCTCCGACCATTTCGTTGTGGCTTCTCCTTTGTCCTTGGACGTGGGGCATCTTTTTTTTTTTTTTTGGTGGGTTCCAGTGTCTTCCTGTCGATGATTATTCAACAGCAAGTTGTAATTTTCATACTCTGGCAGGAGAAGATGAGTACATGTCCTTCTACTCTGCCATCTTAATCTCGTCTCTTCTCACTTTGAAAACAAAGAGAATAACAGTTCCTACTTTGTTATCTCACCAGACATCACCCTAGACTCTTTGCAACCCTCTGGACTATAGCCTGCCAGGCTCCTCTGTCCATTAGATTTTGCCTTTTCCTCCTCCAGGAGATCTTCCTGACCCAGGGATTGAAACTACATCTCCTGTGTCTCCTACATCTCCTGTGTTAGCAGGCGGATTCTTTACCACTGAGCCACCTGAGAAACCCCTATGGATTATTACAGGATCCTGGAAATAGTTCCCTGTGCTATATAGAAGGTCCTGTTGATTATCTGTTTTACGAATAACAGTGTGTATCTGCTAATCCCAAACTCCTATCCCTCCCTTATTCCTCCCTCATCCCCTTTCCCCTTTGGTAACCATAAATTTGCTTTCTGTCTGTGAATCTGTTTCTGTTTTGTAAGTAAGTTCATCTGTATCATATTTCAGATTCCACAAATAAGTGATATCATATGATATTTGTCTTTCTCTGGCTCTAGTATGACAATCTCTCGGTCTATCCATGTTGCTGCAAATGGCATTATTTCATTCTTTTTTATGTCAGCTCCATTTTAAAGATTAGGCCACTTAGGTGTAGAGAGGTTAAATAACCTGCATAGGTCACATAGCTGAGCTGGGTTTCAAACTCAAATCTTTATAAGTTACATCCAGAACCCTTAAACCTTACAAGCAAACTCTAAGGGGCCCAAAGGTGATCTGGTCCTAGAAAAGGAGTTAAAGTCAGAAAGCATTCTCTCTTTATCTTTTCTGCAGCCTCTAGATTTAAAGCAGTCTCCATATGGATGTGAAAAACTGAAGTTGTTGAGAGAAATTATGGTGGCCTACCTATGGCAGTCAGGGTTATCTAAGATGTGCTGAGTTCTACCTCAAGTCAGGAGGAAAATGATGCTTAATCTCACTGCAGCCCAGCACCAATAACCACAGGGCTGCTGCCTGTCCTGTGTCTTGGCGGGCAAAACTGAAATCTGCAAAGTGATCTAGAGTGGAGATAGCTCTGATGATCAGAGCAATCTAAAAATAAGGAAAGGTTTGGAGAATTATTGTGACATTGACATGGTGGGAGGAAGAATCTTTTAAGTGAAAACCTTTTGCCCAGAGATTTGAGAGTTGGACTATAAAGAAAGCTGAGTGCTGAAGAATTGATGCTTTTGAACTGTGGTGTTGGAGGAAGACACTTGAGAGTCCCTTGGACTGCAAGGAGATCCAACCAGTCCATCCTAAAGGAGATCAGTCCTGAATATTCATTGGAAGGACTGATGCTGAAGCTGAAACTCCAATACTTTGGCCACCGATGGAAAGAACTGACTCACTCGAAAAGACCCTGATGTTAGGAAAGATTGAAGGCAGGAGAAGAAGGGGATGATAGAGTATGAGATGGTTGGATGGCATCACTGACGCCATGGACATGACTTTAAGTAAGCTCCAGGAGTTGGTGATGGACGGAGAAGCCTGGTGTGCTGCAGTCCATGGGGTCGCAAAGAGTCAGACATGACTGAGCAAGTGAACTGAGTGAAGGGCACAACTATAATGTCTAGACACACCTGCCAGAATTTATTAACACAAAAGTCTGCTTCCCCAGATACCAACTTTTGACACTGTTTCCCAGAACACACATTAAATATAGAATTCATGATGTAATACTGTGCAGTACTGATGAAGTATTTATTTAGTACCTGGGAAGTGTTTTCTTTTGCTTTCATTATAAAAGCAATATAAGTTAACGGTAAGAAAGTCAAACAGAGCGGAACAGAATAAACTGAAATGTAAAGGTCTCACCCTATACCAACCACCCATTTCAACTCCCCAGAAGCTATTACTTTTGCTAAGGGCTTTTCTATGTAGTCATAAGGAAATAATGTCTGTTTACTGGTTCTGTAAACAAATGGGACCATTCTATACATTACTGTTTTGAAGGTACTTTTTGTATTATATAATAGCACGGATTTGGTATCTTGTCACATACAGCTTGGCAAATAGATGTGGAAACAGTGGCTGACTTTATTTTGGGGGCTCCAATATCACTGCAGATGGTGATTGCAGCCATGAAATTAAGAGACACTTACTCATTGAAAGGGAAGTTATGACCAACCTAGACAACATATTAAAAAGCAGAGACATTACTTTGTCAACAAAGGTCCATTTAGTCAAGGCTACGGTTTTTCCAGTAGTCATGTATGGATGTGAGAGTTGGACTATAAAGAAAGCTGAGCATTGGAGAATTGATGCTTTTGAACTCTGGTGTTGGAGAAGGTTCTTCAGAGTCCCTTGGACTGCAAGGAGATCCAAACCAGTCCATCCTAAAGGACATCAGTCCTGGGTGTTCATTGGAAAGACTGATGTTGAAGCTGAAACTCCAATACTTTGGCCCCCTGATGTGAAGAGCTGACTCATTTGAAAAGACTCTGATACTGGGAAAGATTCAGGGTGGGAGGAGAAGGGGACAACAGAGAATGAGATTGGTTGGATGGCATCACCAACTCAATGGACATGAGTTTGGGTGAACTCCGGGAGTTGGTGATGGACAGAGGCCTGACGTGCTGCAGTTCATGGGGTCGCAGAGTTGGACATGACTGAGCGACTTAACTGAACTAAACAGCTTATAAGTATTGTATGATATTCCACTTATTAGGGATGCAGGAAGAAGTTTTGACTAGTCTCCTAGCGTAAGAAATTCAGGAGAAATGTCTGCAAAATAACGACAGTTCACAAAATTATATGATGAATAAACATCATCATACATAAGTTCCCCACAGAATATAAGTTCTACAGTAGCCAAGTTTTTAATCTGTTTTGTTCACTGACAAGTCATGGGTGCCCAGTAAACATTTGTGGGGTAAATATATTTTCACATATATATGGATCTATATAGATATTTTAAATTTCTCTATATATTGACCAATCATCCTCCAAAATTACTGCTTCATTATATACTCTTACGGGACTTCATCTGTAGAGCTGTTTATTGAAACAGTGAATGCTTGTGTATTAGTTTCCAGTTGCTGTAACAAATAACCACAAATGTAGGGGCTTAGAACAACCCAAGTTCATTAGATTCCAGTTCTGGGGCCAGAAGTGCAAAACCGGTTGGCAACAATGTGTTCCTTCTGAAGGCCTCAGAGGAGAATTCATTCCATTGCCTTTTTTCACCTACAAAAGGCGGCATTCTTTGGCTCATGGCCCCTTCCACATCACTCCAACCTCTGTTTCCACTATCACATCTTCTCAGACTCTCACCCTCTGGGCTCTCTCCTTCCTTTATATGGACGCTCATAATTACAGTGGGCCCACCATGACAATCCAAAATGCACTCCCCATCTTGAAGTCTCTAAATGAATAATGTCAGCAAAGTCTCGTTTGCCACATACGGTAACGTATTCACAGGTACCAAGGGATTAAGACATGAATATCTTTGCTGAGCCATTACTTTGCATATCACAGCTGGGAATTAGGTTTGACTATCAGAGTTGTTACTTCAACATGCATATCCTTTATACGTTTTGAGTCCCTACTAATCATGCCCTGAACTAAATGCCCTAACTAGTTGACTGGTTAGGGCATTTGTAGACTGGCCAAATTATAAAAGCTCCTTGAGACTCCATTTTCTCACTTGCAAAAGTGGAGGGAGTCACATGAGTCTCATAGGAATGGCTATATGGAGAATGTCTGCAGACATTCTTTTCCATTTAATCAACATTTAGGAAATACCATATACTGTTTAAATCTTGACAAAATGTAAGTAAAGTACTAGACTAAGCAGTAAGAGGTAGAGAAACAGATCCTCTTGCTGTGTGATCAGTTGCACCTAACTCTTTTACCACCCCATGGGCTGTAGCTCACCAGGCTCCTCTGTCCACAGGATTCTCCAGGCAAGAATACTGAAGTGGGTTGCTATGCCCTCCTTCAGGAGATCTTCTTTACCCAGGGATTAAACCACATCTCCCGCATTGGCAGGCAGATTGTTTACCACTGAGCCATCAGGGAAGTCCTGTAAACTGCTGACGTTGATATACATCGGTACAGGCTTTCTAGAAGGTGATATGGCACCATGGATGTAATGAAAAAATCTTATATATGTTTGTTCTCTTTATCCTAGTAAGTACCTACTTCTAAGGTGCATCTTAGGGGCATGGTTGAATTTATGTCTGAAGATGCTCAATAAAATATTATTTACAATATGACAAGGGGAAGTGGAAACAGACTCAATGTCCACTAATAGGGAATTAGGTAAATGAGTGTGATACATTTGCATTGCAGAAATCTCATCGGCCATATATATAAGAGAATTTGGGGCTTCCTTGGTTGCTCAGTGGTCAAGAATCCGGCTGCCAACCCAGGAGACACAGGTTCACTCCTGGTCTGGGAAGATCCCCTGGAGGAGGGAATAGCAACTACTTCAGTATTCTTGCCTGGGAAATCCCACAAACAGAGGAGCCTGGCAGGCTACAGTCCATGGGGTTGCAAAAAGTCGGACACAACTTAGCAACTAAACAGCAACAGCATTTCTTACAATTGAATGTGACTGGACTGTAAAATTATCCTCAATAAAACTGTCAAAAAAAGAATTTTGTAGAAGAATATTAAATACCATGTTCACAGGTTTATCAAATGAGAGCAACAAACTCTCGATTTAAATCAGGGTTACTCATTATATCAGTAAAATAATTATCGGTGGTGAGAATTTATATACCAAAAAAAAAAAAGACAAAAACTAAAAGCGTAGATGATGTTACAGTAGTAATTTCTGGTACTAGAATAACAAATGATTTTTATTTTTGCTTACTTATACAGTATTTTTTATTTTCTAATGGAGGTTGGGGGAAAAGGGACGTAGACACAAAAGAATTCCTCTAATTAGATTACAGGCATTTCTACCTACAGAACAAATACCTAGGTGTCCCCCTAGTGGAAGATTAGACAAGGCTACCTGCTTGCGACTTTTTACAGAGCTAAGAACCCACCTTGGAGAAGGAAATGGCAACCCACTCCAGTATTCTTGCCTGGAGAATCCCATGGACGGAGGAGCTTGGTGGGCTACAGCCCACGGGGTCGCAAAAGAGTCAGACACGACTGAGGCGACTTCACTTAAGAACCCACCTGCCAATACAGGAAACGTAAGAGAGGGGGCTCGATCGTTGGGTGGGGAAGATCCCCTGGAGGAAGGCATAGCAACCCACTCCAGTATTCTTACCTGGAGAATCCCATGGACAGAGGAGCCTGGCAAGCTATAGTCCATAGGTCGCACAGAATCGGACACCACTGAAGGGACTTAGCAGCAGCAGCAATTATAGTCAAGACCTTTCGAGAGAAACAAGAGCCTGAGATTAACAAACTACTCTGCTTATTCAAAAAATTTTTAAAGAGGGGCCCATTGCAAAAGAAAGGAGCAAACCTCACCCTGGATAGCAGGTGCTACCAATCCTAAGCGCACTCAGACTCACAATTAACTTTTTCAATGGACAATGTCAGGGAGCTCAGTTCCTTGGGTTTACATCTCCTCTCCGCTTTGTGGTAGCTTGTGGTCTAGTGGGTCTAGGCCGCCTTACTCTCAAATCTAAACTGCTGACGAGGTGAAACCCGAAGCCCGCAGCAGACACCTGTTGAGAGCGATAGCACCTCCCCGCGGACTCCACGAATCTTCGATTCCTCTAGGTTCCTCTTCGGCTGCGTTCGGCCCGCTCCTGTCCTGTCGGGCTCGGCTCCCTTCGGCTACTTTCGGTGGCTTTCGTCTCAGACTCGGCTCCCTTCGGCTACACTCGGCTCTCTTCGGCCTGGTCCGGCCCACTCTCGTCTCAGACTCGGCTTCCTTCGGCTACGTTCGGCCGCCGCCCCGGAAGGGCGCCCATGGAGCCGGGCTCGCCGGCTCGACCGACTGCTATGGCGCCGCTCTTGGAATATGAGCGGCAGCTGGTGCTGGAGCTGTTGGACGCCGACGGACTGGTAGTGTGCGCCCGCGGGCTCGGCGCGGACCGGCTCCTCTATCACTTCCTGCGGCTGCACTGCCACCCGGCGTGCTTAGTGCTGGTGCTCAACACGCAGCCGGCCGAGGAGGTGCGGCCGGCCGCGGGCGCGGGGGACCAGGGGACCCCAGAGGGCTGGGGAGCCTCCTGGGCGGACGCAGGCCTCGCGCGGAGGCCGGGCCTCTGAGGGCGATGCGGGGCCCTGACGCGGGCGGGAGGGCGTGGAGGAAGCGTCCCTGGGGTAGACGCAGGCCCCCGGCGCGGGCGCGGGAACGCTGAGACGGCGGGAGAGGCCCCGAGCTGGTTGCGGGACGCCGACGGAGGTGCCAGGACCCTGAGAGGGCGGCGGGGCCCTGAGGGGAGATGCGGGGCCGTGCCCCCAGGCGCGAGGACCCTGAGAGTGTTGGAGGGTCTCTGCGAGCAGTGAGGGGAGTTCATTTGAGGAGAATGGAGGTGGGGAGAAGGATCGGAGGCCCCTGGAGAGGGTGGGGAGATACTTGGAGGAGGATATGGGTGGGAATAACAAGGCAGTCCTGAAGGTGGATATTAAGGGACTTGCAGGAGGCAGAGCAGTGAGGTCCCTAAAAGAGAACAGTGATGGGGGTGCCTGAGGAGTCGCCGAGGGGGACGAGGACTTAGGAGACGCTGAGCCTGGGGAAGACTAAGCAGGGAAGAGGACGTCCTGGGGGTTCACCCAGGCTTTGGGACGAGGGGCATAAGGTCAGAAGGGAAGGGAGCTGGAAGCTGGGGATATTGGGAAAGAGTCCCTGGGTTAGGGAGAGGAGAGGACCCTGAGGAAAATAGGATACACCTATGTTGCGGATAGTGACAGGTGTCACAGCCTGCCTGACAAGTCTGACGAGCCCTTAGCAATCTAGAGTAGGTGGCCTCGAGGAAAATACCAGCAGAGAAGTGACCATAAACTCCCAAGAGCTGGGGACCAGGCTGATTCGTCTGGGTATCCCTAGTGCTTGACTGGGGCTTAGCACGACAGGCGCCCCCCAGGAAAAGTGGCACTTAACCGAAGATGTGAAGGACCAAGGGTCCCACTGACGTGATGAAATCCCCTCTAGGGGGACCTGGGCAGAACTAATAGTCTAAAAACGCCACCTGGGAAAAGGGTACCCTTGTTATCTTCTCACATGGTACATATGACTGCAAAGCCGCCTCTGGCAGGCAGTAAATTCTAGGTAGCAGTCTTTTAGCCCAGGATTTTAAAGGTTTTTTTGTTGCTAAACTGCTAATAACGTCTCAAGTGCAATGAGTCTTTAGTGCAAACCCCAAAACAAAAACAAAACCCTAAGTAAATGTCGACTGATTGATTAGTGTTAAGTAGTGATTTGTATGTTCATTATAAAGTTCATAATCTTTGAAAAAGGCAGCATGTCATTTTAAGTACAAATGCTGTTGCTGTGCTATGCCGTGTTCAGTCATGTCCTACTCTTTGTAACCCCGTGGACTGTAGCCTGCCAGGCTCCTCTGCCCCTGGGATTCTACAGGCAAGAATACTGAAATGGGTTGCCATTTCCTTCTCCAGGGGATATTCTCCACCCAGGGATGTAACCCAGGTCTCCTAAATTACCAGCGGATTCTTTACCTCTGAGCCTTCAGGGAAGCTCTTTAAATACAAACACTTGCAACCTATTAAAAACTGCCCTGTATTAAATAGTCTGCTAATCCAGTTTAATTTGATTTAGGAGTATTTTATCAATCAGCTGAAGATAGAAGGAGTTGAACATCTCCTCGCCGAGTAACAAATGAAATCACAAGTAGCAATCGCTATGAAGTATACACACAAGGCGGTGTGATATTTGCAACAAGCCGAATACTTGTAGTTGATTTCCTGACCAATAGAATACCTTCAGATTTAATTACCGGTGAGAATTTGAAGCCTTATTATTTGCATATAAGTTTCTTTTTTTCCGTGCATGTCTGTTCTCTCTGCTAAACTTCAAACTAGAACCTTGTTGTAAATAGCATTGGATGTTTCTTTGCTCAGCATTTTGCTTCCAGGTGTTAACACAATACCTGACACATTTTGGATGCTCAGTAAATATTTATGGCCTGAATGAGAAACTAAATGTAAGATTGACATTTCTGTGTTTTTTAAGCTCATATTCAGTCAATGCTTAGTAATTGACTGGCAGTTGCTTTTAGAAGCTAATCAGATTTGAATGTTTATAAATATTCTTTGTATAGCCCCTAAAGTAGTTTGGTTTTTCCTCTTTAAAGAGTATTTTTTTAAACCATGATTTTGAAATTTTCCAAAAATTTTTTTCAGTGTCGTTCACTTACAGTGTTACATTGGTTTCAGGTGTATAACACAGATAATACAATATTTTATAGATTATGCTCCATACAAATTTATTATAAAGATTGACTGTATTCCCTGAGCGGTACATTACATCTTTAACTTGTTTTTTTATTCTTAGTAGTTTGTGCCTCTTGATCTGCTTTTTGTATTTTGCTTCTCCCCCACACCTCTCCTCATTGGTACCACTAGTTTGTTGTCTGTTCCTGTTTTTTACATTTGTTTTATTTTTTAGATCCCACATAAAAGTAAAAACTCAGTATTTGTCTTTTTCTGTCTGACTTACTTCCCTTAGCATAATACCCTCCAGGTCCATCCATGTTGTGGAAAATGGCAAAATTTCATTTTTTATTATGACTGAGCAATGTTCTATTGGATATTTATATATATATATATATATATATATATATATATATAGCACATCTTCTTTATCCATTCCTCCACCTATGGATACTTCAGTTGAATCTTATAGATAATGCTGCTATGAATATTGCAGTGCATGTATCTTTTTCAATTAATGTTTTTATTTTCTCCAAATACCCAGGAGTGGAGTTGCTGGATCATATGGTACTTTTCTTTTTAATTCTTTGAGGAACCTCCATACATTTTCCACTGTGGCTGTACCAATTTACATTCCCACCAAGAGTGCACAAGCGTTCCTTTTTCCCACAACCTCAAAAACACTTATAACTTCTTGTCTTTTTCACAATAGACATTCTGAGAGGTGTGAAGTGATATCTCATTGTTTGTCTCTGTTGGCCAATGTTGGAAAAATGCCTATTCAGGTCCTCTGCCCATGTTTTAATCAAGTTTTTTTCTTTTTTTTGATACTGAGGTTTATGAATAGAAGTGGGAAAAGTGGACATCCTTGTCATGTCCCTGATTTTAGAGGAAGAACTCAGCTTTTCACCACTGAGTATAACATTAGCTGTGGGTTTGTTATAAATGGCTTTTATTATGTTGAGGTATGTTCTCTCTATCCAACTTTGTTGAGAATTTTTATCATGAATGGATGTTGAATTCTGTCAAATGCATTTTCTGTATCTATTGAGAAGATTGTGTGATTTTTATCCTTTGTTTTGTTAATGGTTCAGCATTCACAAGTCAAGTTTCAATACTGAACCATCCTTGCATCCCTGGAATAAATCACACTTGGTCATGAAGTGTGATGCTTTTTATATATTGTTGAATTCAGTTTACTAATATTTTGTTGAGGATTTTTGCATCTGTGTTCGACAAGGATATTTTCTCTTTTTGTAGTGTCTTTGTCTGGTTTTGGTATCAGAGTAATGCTGACCTAGTAGAATGAGTTTTGAGGTGTTTCCATCCTCTGATTTTTTTGATAGTTTGAGAACCATAGGTATTTACTTTTCATGTAATGTTGGGTGGAATTCCTAGACCTAGATTTTTCTTTGTTGGGATTTTTTTATTAGTGATTCAGTTTTATTACTAGTTAGATATTTTATTTTTTTCTGATTCAGTCTTTGAAGAGTGTATGTTTCTAGGAGTTTATCCATTTCTTCTAGGTTGTCCAGTTTGCTAGCGTATAACTCTTAGTATATTCTCTTATGACTGTTTATATTTTTGTGATATAAATTATAAGTTTGCTTCTTTCATTTATAATTTTATTTGTGCCCTTTTTTTGTCTTCAGGAGTCTTGCTAAAGGATCAATTTTGTCTTTTCAAAAAAAAAAAACTCTTAGTTTTATTGATCTTTTCTATTGTTTGTTTGTTTGTTTTGGTCTCTATTTCCGCTCAGGTTTTTATTTTCTTCTTTCTACTGACTTTGGGCTATGTTTGGTTTTTTCTAATTCCTTTAAATGGAAAATTAGGTTGTTTACTTGAGAAATTTCTTGTTTCTTGAGGTAGGGCTGTATCACTTTAACTTCCCTCTTAGAACTGCTTTAACTGTATCCCATAGATGTTGGAAAGTTACGTTTCTGTTTTCATTCATATCAAGGAATTTTTTAACTTCTTATTTGATATCTTTGTTGGCCTATTGGTTTTTTAGTAGCATGTTGTTTATCTACATGTGTTTGTATTTTTCCATTTTCTTCCTGTATTGATTTCTAGTTTCATTACTGTTGTGGTTGGAAAAGATCCTTGATATAATTCCACTCTTCTTAAATTTACTTAAGGACTTAAGTCCTTCTAGGACTAGTATGCTAATCTTTCTAGCATTTTTCACTTTATTGTATTTTTTAGTTCTGATTGGCTCTTTTTTGTTCTTTGTTGAAGTTCTCACTATGTTCCTTTGTTCTTTTCCCAAGTTCAGTCAGTCAGTAAGTTCAATCACTCAGTCGTGTCCAACTGTTTGTGACCCCATGAACTGCAGCACTCCTGGCCTCCCTGTCCATCACCATCTCCTGGAGTCCACACAAACTCATGTCCATTGAGTCGGTGATGCCATCCAACCATCTCATCCTCTGTCATCCCCTTCTCTTCCTGCCCTAAATCTTTCCCAGCATCAGGGGAAATGAGTCAGCTCTTCCCATCAGGTGGCCAAAGTATTGGAGTTTCGGCTTCAACATCAGTCCTTCCAATGAACACCCAGGACTGATCTCCTTGAGGATGGACTGGTTGGATCTCCTTGCAGTCTAAAGGACTCTCAAGAGTCTTCTCCAACACCACAGTTCAAAAACATTAATTCTTCAGCACTCAGCTTTCTTTATAGTCCAACTCTCACATCCATACATGACCACTGGAAAAACCATAGCCTTGACTAGACAGATCTTTGTTGACAAAGTAATGTTTCTGCTTTTTAATATGCTGTCTAGGTTGGTCCTAACTTTGCTTCCAAGGAGTAAGCGTCTTTTAATTTCATGGCTGCAATCACCATCTGCAGTGATTTTTGGAGCCCCCAAAAATAAAGTCAGCCACTGTTTCCATGGTTTCTCCATCTATTTCCCATGCAGTGATGGGACCAGATGCCATGATCTTAGTTTTCTGAATGTTGAGCTTTAAGCCAACTTTTTCACTCTCCTCTTTCACCTTCATCAAGAGGCTCTTTAGTTGTTCTTCACTTTCTGCCATAAGGGTGGTGTCATCTGCATATCTGAGGTTATTGATATTTTTCCCAGCAATCTTGATTCCAGCTTGTGCTTCTTCCAGCCCAGCGTTTCTCATGATGTGCTCTGCATATGAGTTAAATAAGCAGGGTGACAATATACAGCCTTGATGTACTCCTTTTCCTATTTGGAACCAGTCTGTTGTTCCATGTCCAGTTCTAACTGTTGCTTCTTGACCTCCATACAGGTTCCTCAAGAGGCAGGTCAGCTAGTCTGGTATTCCCATCTCTTGAAGAATTTTCCACAGTTTATTGTGATCCACACAGTCAAAGGCTTTGGCATAGTCAATAAAGCAGAAATAGATGTTTTTCTGGAACTCTCTTGCTTTTTTGATGATCCAGTTAATACTGGCAATTTGATCTCTGGTTCCTCTGCCTTTTCTAAAACCAGCTTGAATATCTGGAAGTTCATGGTTCACGTATTGCTGAAGCCTGACTTGGGGAATTTTTGAGCATTACTTTACTAGTGTGTGAGATGAGTGCAGTGTGTGGTAGTTTGAGCATTCTTTGGCATTGCCTTTCTTTGGGATTGGAATGAAAACTGACCTTTTCCAGTCCTGTGGCCACTGCTGAGTTTCCCAAGTTCAGTGAGCATCTTTATAACTCTTATTTTAAACTCTTTATCAGGTAAATTACTTATCTCTGTTCATTAGGGTTTTATCCTCAGAATTTTATCTTGCTCTTTTGTTTGGAACGTATTCTTCTGTATTCTCATTTTACTTGACTTTCTCTGATTGTCTCTATGAAGTTAGGCAACACAGTTGCGTGTCCCAGTCTTGAATCCATGTCCCTGTGTGGGCATTTCCTTTGCAGTCTGTGTGCCTCATGGGTGCTTTTGGTGGGAGGGCTGGGTCTGAAGAGAGCAAAGATTGCATCTTCCCTGAGGGTTGCCTGGTGGAGCTGCCTTGTTGGGGGATAGGGCTGGGCCAGGAGGGGCCGGAGCAGGAGCCCAGTACAGGCTGGCAGAGTGGGAGGGACGGCGGGGTCCTGCAGGGCACCTGGAGCACCAGGCAGCTTTCAGTCTGCTGCCTCTGCTGAGACATCTGTGCATACTTGCTCTCTTCAAGAGTGGAGTCTCAGTTTTCTGCAGCCCACTGGTAAGCTCCAGTGGTTTCCAAACCAGCCAAGGGGGCTCGTCTTCCCAGTGCATGACCCCTGGTACCAGTGTTGGATTCAAACCCCTCTTCAGAGAGGATCCCTGAGCCTGCAAGATCTCCCTCCTCGTCTTGGACACCCACTGGGGCTGTGGGTCCCAACAAGATCTCTTTTCCTCCCCACCTGTCAGACTCCCTGGGGTTCTTTCTCCATAGCCTTGGTTGTAAGAGAGCCATTCTACTGGTCTGCAGGTCATTCTGAGAGAGTTGCTCGGTATGTCATTGTAGTTTTGATGTGTTCATGGTGCGTGGGACGGTGGTGAGCTCAGGGTCTTCAAACTCCACCATCTTGATCCCAACTTTCTCCCATGATTGAAATTAAGCTAAGCAGTTGCTTAATTATTTTGAGAAGAATGGTTTAATGGTAGCCAGAATTAATGTAGAGATGGAATGATTTTTCACTGTTGTTTGTCCTTTGGGAAACCTTTTCTGATTTCCCCAAAGATAATTTAGGGGCCCTACCCCTGTCCTCCCCAGCCAGAGAACTTCAGAACACCACACTGTATTTGCCTGTTTGCCTATATCGCTCATGAGATGACAAGCCTCCTAAGAGTAAGGAACAACTTCATCCCAGGCTTAGTAACTGGTACATAGTAGATACCAAACACATAGATGTTAGGTGAATGATCTATGTATATACTGTGGTCTTTAATAAACTTCTGAAGGGCAGAGAGGTGCTGGAATTCATAATTGTCCTTCCTACTATATCTAACACATTGCCCTGAGCCTTGAAGACCCTCAGGAAATATTTAATGCATAAATGTATGAATGAATGTTTTTTTAATGGAAATGTCATCTGTAATACTTTATAATTTTATGTATTTGTATTTGGCTGTGCTGGGTTTTCATTGCCCAGTGGCCTTTTCTCCAGTTGCTTTGAGCAGGGGCTGCCTTATAGTTGTGGTGTGGGGCTGATCCTCACTGTGGTGTCTTCTCTTGTGCAGCGTGGGCTCTGGGGCACACGGGCTTCAGGGGGTGTGGCTCCCAGGCTCTAGAGCACAAGCTCACTAGTTGTGGTGCCTTGGCTTAGTTACTCTATGACATGTGGGATCTTCCCAGATCATGGATCGAAATTGTGTCTCTTTCATTGGCAGGCAAGTTCTTTACCGCTGAATCACCAGGGAAGCCCTGAACCAATGTTTTATATAATTCATAGTGAACTGATTGATGGAAAGTTTTGCTGTACTTTTATATTTATCAGTTATAAGCCATGACGGGGCTGTACGGTTAGGGTCAGACTCACTTGACTTTGAAAGGTAACGCCACTGCTTACAAGCAAATTACTTAATTTTCACAAGTCTCAGTTGTCTCATTGCTTACGTTGAGAAAATAGTGCCTTGTGAAGTTATCATAAGGACTAAATGAGGTAAAATAAATATAATTGCTTAGTACTCTGTGCGACCCCATAGACGGCAGCCCACTAGGCTTGCCCATCCCTGGGATTCTCCAGGCAAGAGCACTGGAGTGGGTTGCCATTTCCTTCTCCAATGCTTCATGAAAGTGAAAGTGAAGTCGCTCAGTCATGTCCGACTCTTAGTGACCCCATGGACCGCAGCCTACCAGGCTCCTCTGTCCATGGATTTTCCAGGCAAGAGTACTGGCGTAGGGTGCCATTGCCTTCTCCGTTACTGCTTGTTGGTTTCTTATAAATTTAGCTTTAAGTTGATAAAATGGAAAAAGTATTGAAATGACCACTAGATGTCAGTATTACTCTGTGACTCCCAGTAACAGTTCAACCTGATTAGGCAGAAAGCAATCTGAATTGAAGGACTGTGCAAAGTGTAGTTTATAGGTGGTTCCTAATTAAAATGCCATTCCTATTTCTGATTGATTCTCAGCCAATAATGAAGCTGGAGCTGTTACTGCTCCTTGGCTGAATAGTATGCAAATGAGGCAAAGAAATGAATCCCTTCAAATGCTGCCAGCCCTGGGATCATCGTCTATCCCCCACATTCTCCCAGCCCCTGTAGAAGCTTTCAACACAGCTGTTACAGACCAGTGTCCTAGGAGCATGTAACCCCCTAGGAAGTCCTGAATGCACCAGCCCTAACCTATTCTCGTCACTAGCTCTTAGCATCACTGCACCCACCCTAGGCATCCCTGCCAACATCTCAGTAGTGGGAGAACTGTGAAAATATCTCCCCAGATTATACTTTCAAACGTACAGGGAAAGAGGATCCTTTCATTGTTAAAGCATATCCTGACATCTCTAAATAGCCCTCAGAACACACTTTCCTTGGGAAACTTAAAGGAAAAATAAAAAGTTACATGTTAGATTTGCATACCCAGTGCTGTAATTCAGCTGTATCGTCATTCAGACTGTATGTCATTTTTAACATTAAATACTAGTAAAGATCACCTGCCAGTGGTCCCTTATTTGGCAGGAATGAGATTGGTGGGGAAGACAAAGATGACAAGATGGCAGGGTGCTCTCCTGAGTTAGGTGGCCTCTGGGTTTGAGCCCACCGTCACCAGGTGCCAGCTGTGTGACCCTGGGCAAGTTTCTCTGTTTCTGTATGGCTCAGTTTTCTCTCCTTTCTCTTAGGATTATTGTGAGGGTGAACTGACATCAGATATATGGAATTCTTTGCATTATGCATGGCACATAGTAAGCACTGTCTGATTCCTTCTTATAATGATCTTGTGCCCAAGCAGGAGGAGATAGGTGTAAAGAAATAATTACAGTGCAGCAAAATGAGATGCAAAAATGTGGCACTAGAATTGCACCCAGAAACCTAACTTACTTGTACTTTTTAAGGGGAGGGGTTGCATGGTCCTCAGATGACGTCACCTAGTAGGAAGAATATAGCTGTTACCAGACACTCAGGATTTGGAACCTTTAGCCTCCATTTACTTGTAGGGTAACCATGGTCAAGTTGCTTCCCTTTCCTGGTCTCTATAGTAATACCTACCCCATAGAGTTATTGTGAGGATTAAATGAAATAAAAGTCTGTAAAAATACCTAAGCCCAGTGCTTAGAGCTGGGATAGAATATACTTCTCTTCTCCCTCCTTCTTCTGGCTTGCAAAAGAATGACAACCTTTTGGAGCGCACCATTTTCTTGAGATTCACCTTTTCTTTAGAAGTCTATTTTTATTATTTCTAACTTTCATGTCCTGTTTCATCCAGGACCACAACTGTGGCCCAGAAGCATACTTGGAAAAACCCACCTGCTAGGTACTGAGTATTTTCTGAGTAGTAGATTAGCTGTGCACATACACTGGTGTTGGCTTCCCCTGGAAGAAGGAAGTGGCAACCCACTCCAGTATTCTCATCTGGAATCCCGAGCCACGGGATTGCAGAAGAGTCAGACACCACTGGACAAATAAACAACAACATTTACTGGTGTTATTGAAAATCCTTTGTCTACAGATTTCTACTTAGCACTATTTATTTTTACTGTCTTTGAAAAGCAGTTTGCTTGGCTAGAATAAATTTCAGCTCTATCTACCTCAATCTAAATTTAAATACTAAAATAGTAGAATCTGAATTGAGTCTGTTGAACTACTAGGAGTCAAAGGTTACTATTGCCATTTTCCAGATCCCAGGAGTGATGAGAATGGCAGCAAAAACATGCCAGTGAGTTTACAGCAAATATATGTGGTACCTGGCTTGGTTTAGGTCTAAAAGACGAGAACTGTCATATAATAATTGACATCTGTGCACTCGTGTCATTTCATGTCCCTCTCTAATTTCCCACTAATCCTACTGCACCACAGAGGCGTGTGTATATGATATATGCACATGAGAAATCATCTGGTCCAGAACGCTCTTTTTCTAATTAAAGAAACGTGTATATCCTTGTTTTTGCAATTCAGAGGTGTCATTGTCACATCCACCCCACAAAACAGATGTTTAAGCATTTTTTTAGATTTTTATTTCAAATAGACTAATTTATCTTTCAGTACAATATACTCTGATTCTGAAAGTTGAATTCTTATAATAAGTGAAGCAGATATTCCCCAGACTTCTGAAAGGCAGCTATTTTGCAAAGTTCACATCTGACTCACATATGAAAGAACAAATGGCCCACTTGACTTTGAGAAATCCTTCCTCCACCAGGTCAGACACACACCACCTCAGGGCCTTTGCTCTTACTCTTCCTTTCGCTTTCGGCTCACGTGGTCACAAGGCTCACCCTCTCATCTCCATCCAGCCTTTACTCAAGACCGCAGTGAGGCACGCCCTATCTGAAATTGCAAATCCTAAAACATACAACAAACCAGTGAATATGACCAAAAGAGAAGTAAACTTGCAGATACAAAGAACAAATTCGTGGACTGTCCAGTGGTTAAGACTCCATGCTTCCACTGCAGGGGTCACGGGTTCCACCTCTGGTCAAAGAAGTTCCACACACCTCAAAGTGCAGTGAAAAAAAGAACATATTAGTGTTACCAGAGGGGAGAGGGAAGGAAGGGGCAATATTGGGGGAAAAGGATTAGTAAATACAACTATTATATACAGAATAAGCCACAAGGATATATTTACAACATGGGCAATATAGCCAATATTGTATGATAGCTATAAATGGAGTATAACCTTTCAAAATTGTGAATCACTGTATTATATACCTGTAACTATAATATTGTATATCAACTACAATTTTTTTTAAAGATTAAGAAAATTGCAAACCACCATCTCTTACACATACTCCTTGTCTTCTTCTGTTCACTTTTTCCCTCAGCACTTATCCCTTATAACAACTAAATACTTACTTATATTACTTACTGTAAATGCCACAGGACAGCTTTTCATGTTTTGTTTGTGGCTGTATCCTCAGCCTAGAATAGCTTGCCTATGCTCAAATAAGGCATTCAGGAAAACTGTGATGAATAAGTGAAAGCAAGCATAAAAATGACATGTCTTTTGTGAACTCTAAATTATGATTTTTTTCCCCCTCAGGCATCTTGGTATATAGAGCTCACAGAATAATCGAGTCTTGTCAAGAAGCATTCATCTTGCGCCTCTTTCGACAGAAAAACAAACGTGGTTTTATTAAAGCCTTCACAGACAACGCTGTTGCCTTTGACACCGGCTTTTGTCACGTGGAAAGAGTGATGAGAAATCTTTTTGTAAGGAAGCTGTATCTGTGGCCAAGGTAAATAGCATTATGTGACCAATTTCTGCAAGAGAAACTGCTGTACTTTGATTTCACACTTTAATGTATTTATTGTCACTGTACTTGACATGTGCTAGTCAGGTTTATAACAGTGCACCCAAGTACCCAAGTATAGATAAATGGTCACCACATTTGTTATTCTTTTAATAAGAAAGAGAGATTTGATAGTTATGTTTCCGGTAGTCCAAGGCCACCACTTTCTTGTTCATTTAGTGACATCCCTAGGGATCTGGAAGCTCGTGTACAACAGAATTAGGTGAACTACAAGTTTACTGGCTAAGATTCTAACTTCCACTTTGAAAACTACCCATCAGCAGCGGAGAAGAGGGTGGGATAAGTTGGCAGATGGGATTGACATACATTACTGTATATAAAGTAGAAAACTAGTAAGGACCTACTCTATAGCACAGGGAACTCTACTCAGTGCTCTTTAATGACCCCCTGTGGGAAAAGAATCCAGAAAAGGGTGGCAAATGTATATGTGAAGGCTTCCCTGGGGGCTCAGATGGTAAAGAATCTCCCTGCAGTGCAGAAGACCTGGGTTCAGTCCCTGACCCTTGCTTTATCTGAGTAATACTTCTGGCTCAGAGGTTAAAGCATCTGCCCGCAATGCGAGAGACCCAAGTTCGACCCCTGGGTCGGGAAGATCCCCTGGAGAAGGAAATGGCAACCCACTCCAGTATTCTTGCCTGGAGAATCCCATGGACAGAGGAGCCTGACAGGCCACAGTCCACGGGGTTGCAGAGAGTCAGACATGACTGAGCAAATTCACTTTGATATGGTTAAGAGTAATCCTGAAAACATTGTCACCTGGCTTTCTGTTTTGCTTCTTAATTACATTTGTTGTTGTTTGGTCACTCAGTCATGTCTGACTCTTTGTGAGCCGGTGGTCTGCAGCACACCAGGCTTCCTGTCCTTCACTATCTCCCAGAGTTTGCTCAAATCCACGTCTGTTGAGTCGATGCTGCCGTCACTTTCTGCTGCTCCTTCCCCTTCTGCCCTTAATCTTTCCAAGCATTAGGGTCTTTTCAAATGAGTTAGTTCTTCACATCAGGTGTCCAGAGTATTGGATTTTCAGCTTCAGCATTAGTTCTTCAATGAATATTCAGGACTGATTTCCTTTAGAATTGACTGGTTTGATCTTCTTACAGTCCATTTACAAAAAGCTGTTAGAGTATTAAACTGAGACCGGGAACACAGGGCTCTTACAGCTCTAGAAAATATTTTTAAATGTTTGTCTTTTTAGGTTCCATGTAGCAGTAAACTCGTTTTTAGAACTGCATAAACCCGAAGTCGTAGAAATTCATGTTTCTATGACACCTGCCATGCTTGCTATACAGACAGCTATTCTGGACATTTTAAATGCCTGTTTAAAGGAATTAAAATGCCATAACCCATCGCTTGAAGTTGAAGATTTATCTTTAGAAAATGCTATTGGAAAACCTTTGACAAGGTACTCTCTCTCTTCCTTTTTAAGCACTGTTTGTGATGTTGTAATTTTTAAGTATGCAAGTTATTTTAATATTTATAATGTTCTCAGTAGGAATTTGTTGTCATTTTAAAATTAGATTAGAGGTATTTAAAGTATATGTTCTTTGGTTTACTGGAAAGTAATTTGTAGTCTAATACATTGATTGGCGTCTAAGCATAGTTCTGATTTTTGCAGTTATACAGTGACTGTCTCTTTTTCAAGTATATGTAAGAGAATATGTGTAAGAAAACTTTCCTGGTGGCTCAGATGGTAAAGTGTCTGCCTACAATGTGAGAGACCTGGGTTCGATCCCTGGGTTGGGAAGATCCTCTGGAGAAGGAAATGGCAACCCACTCCAGTACTCTCACCTGGAAAATCCCATGGATGGAGTAGCCTGGTAGTCTACAATCCATGGGTGGCAGAGAGTCGGACATAACTGAGCGACTAAACTTTCACTCCAAGAGAACAATGAATAACCTTTTGCTCTGAATTGACAACATTTGAATATCTAGAGGTAGAGGAGTGTACATAAGAATCTTCATAATTCATTATGATCTCTTGTTTGGAATAAAAATAATTTGGATGAGTTTTGATTACTGAGGAATGTGAAATTTGCTCTGTCTTAAAATTACATTCTGAAGTGAGAAAATGGTAAGACTATAGTCTAAGAATGTTTATTTCAACTAATTTTTTCATCATAGATTAATATTAATACAGGTACATAAATGTCTAAGATCAAATTGTATGTCTAGAAAAAACTTTCAAAATTCCAGGCAGCTTTTTTTTCATATTTTTGTAGAACAAGTTCTTATCTTTCAAACTCCGAATCAATCTCTTTGTCACTAAAAATAATGCATAGTGATTTTTAAAAGGGAAAAATTTAAGTCCTTATTTTTCTGATTCTTCCAAAAGTCTTTTATTGTGAAATGATGCATAAAAGCCATTCCATGTGTTTTGTGCCTCTCTTTTAAAATTTATTTTAATTTAGTGCCTAGTATACCAGAAACACCTCTCACATTCTTCTAATGGTACATATATCTGTGTGGTGGTGGTTTAGTCACTAAGTTGTGTCCGACTCTTGTTTCCCCATGGAGTGTAGTCCGCCAGGCTTCTCTACCCATGGCATTTCCTAGGCAAGAATACTGGAATGGGTTACCATTTCTTCTCCAGGGAATCTTCCAACCCAGGGATTAAACCCAGGTCTCCTGCACTGCAGGCACATTCTTTACCAGTGAGCTACCAGGAAGCCACTAAATTTCTGTAAATCACCCCCTGGCCAGTGAAAGTCAAAGTGTTGTTTTACATATTCATCTCATAACCAAAACAAAATACAGGCATAATTTGCATTTGTTAGAAAATTTAAGTTTTGTTAATGGTTTTAAAAAGATTTTTACAAAAGATGATATACAAAGGACTTATATGTCCCAGTTTATCTAAGACAGTCACAGTGTCTGCCTGTTGTCCTGGAGTAATTATTAATAGTGTCATTTCATTTTCACAAGAGTTCCAGTTTGGACAGTAGATTATTTGGTCTTCTAAATATTACTCCCGTTCAGTATTAAATGTGTTAGGTAAGATGCCATGTAGTGAAACTGCTTCTGAAGCATGCTGCATTATCCCTTTTAGTTACAGAATCAGCTTGTGAAGGAGACATGCATATATAGCTGTGGATATATAGATATCTACATAGTATATGTAGATGCAAAAAGCAAAATGGCTCTCTGGGGAGGCCTTACAAATAGCTGTGAAAAGAAGAGAGGCAAAAAGCCAAGGAGAAAAGGAAAGATATAAGCATCTGAATGCAGAGTTCCAAAGAAGAGCAAGAAGAGATAAGAAAGCCTTCTTCAGCAATCAATGCAAAGAAATAGAGGAAAACAACAGAATGGGAAAGACTAGAGATCTCGTCAAGAAAATTAGAGATACCCAAGGGAATATTTCATGCAAAGATGGGCTCAATAAAGGACAGAAATGATCTGGACCTAACAGAAGCAGAAGATATTAAGAAGAGGTGGCAAGAATACACAGAAGAACTGTACAAAAAGATCTTCATGACCAAGATAATCACAATGGTGTGATCACTAATCTAGAGCCAGACATCTTGGAATGTGTATTCAGGTGGCCCTTGAAAGCATCGCTATGAACAAAGCTAGTAGAGGTGATGGAATTCCAGTTGAGCTGTTTCAAATCCTGAAAGATGATGCTGTGAAAGTGCTGCACTCAATATGCCAGCAAATTTGGAAAACTCAGCAGTGGCCACAGGACTGGAAAAGGTCAGTTTTCATTCCAATTCCAAAGAAAGTCAATGCCAAAGAATGCTCAAACTACTGCACAGTTACACTCATCTCACATGCTAGTAAAGTAATGCTCAAAATTCTCCAAGCCAGGCTTCAGCAATACGTGAACCATGAACTCCCTGATGTTCAAGCTGGTTTTAGAAAAGGCAGAGGAACCAGAGATCAAATTGCCAACATCCGCTGGATCGTGGAAAAAGCAAGAGTTCCAGCAAAACATCTATTTCTGCTTTATTGACTATGCCAAAGCCTTTGACTGAGTGGACCACAACAAGCTGGAAAATTCTGAAAGACATGGGAATACCAGACCATCTAACCTGCCTCTTGAGAAATCTGTATGCAGGTCAGGAAGCAGCAGTTAGAACTGGACATGGAACAACAGACTGGTTCCAAATAGGAAAAGGAGTACATCAAGGCTGTATATTGTCACCCTGCTTATTTAACTTATATGCAGAGTACATCATGAGAAACACTGGGCTGGAAGAAACACAAGCTGGAATCAAGATTGCCAGGAGAATTATCAATAACCTCAGATATGCAGATGACACCACCCTTATGGCAGAAAGTGAAGAGGAACTAAAAAGCCTCTTGATGAAAGTGAAAGAGGAGAGTGAAAAATTTGGCTTAAAGCTCAACATTCAGAAAACGAAGATCATGGCATCCGGTCCCATCACTTCATGGGAAATAAATGGGGAAACAGTGGAAACAGTGTCAGACTTTATTTTTCTGGGCTCCAAAATCACTGCAGATGGTGACTGCAGCCATGAAATTAGAAGACACTTACTCCTTGGAAGAAAAGTTATGAGTTATGACCAACCTAGATAGTATATTCAAAAGCAGAGACATTACTCTGCCGACTAAGGTCCGTCTAGTCAAGGCTATGGTTTTTCCAGTGGTCATGTATAGATGTGAGAGTTGGACTGTGCAGAAGGCTGAGCGCCGAAGAATTGATGCTTTTGAACTGTGGTGTTGGACAAGACTCTTGAGAGTCCCTTGGACTGCAAGGAGATCCAACCAGTCCATTCTGAAGGAGATCAGCCCTGGGATTTCTTTGGAAGGAATGATGCTAAAGCTGAAACTCCTGTACTTTGGCCACCTCATGCGAAGAGTTGACTCATTGGAAAAGACTCTGATGCTGGAAGGGATTGGAGGCAGGAGGAGAAGGAGATGACAGAGGATGAGATGGCTGGATGGCATCATGGACTCGATGGATGTGAGTCTGAGTGACTTCCGAGAGATGGTGATGAACAGGGAGGCCTGGCGTGCTTCGATTCATGGAGTCACAAAGAGTCGGACACGACTGAGCGACTGAACTGAGCATAGTATATACATAAAGCTGTTCTGTGTTTTAGGCAGTTTTTAGGATCTTAAAAAGTATTCAGATTTAGTTGGTTGTTAAATATTTTCTCATCCTTGAATCACACTTAAATAATAAACACATCTTTTACAGCAGCAAACTGTGGTCTGCTGAAACTAATTTGATACGTGTAGTTTCCCTGGTTTGTGTCTTCTCCTTCATCATCCAACTGGCTCTCACATCTCTATCCATACAGGACTTGGCAGAAGTTAAATGTATCTGAATTACTTGCTTTGATTCTGCATAAAAGTGAATAATTAAGTAACTGATGTTAATCAGGACCTTTGTCTCCTAATAATGTAAATGCGGGTAATTATGAATTGACTGTATTTGATCATAAAGATTGTAGTGATGACACTCTGCTTTACATTTGAAAAATTAAACATTCTAATTAGAACGTTCTGAGTCTTATGAACTTAAACTTTCTGTCCAGTTCCTTGGGAGATAATGTTTTTGTTTTTATTTTTAAAACCATAACAAAATTTAAAATTTTAACCATTTTTAGGTATACAAGGGATAATGTTTGTTGCAAGTATCATTTGTATTAATAATAGCTATATTAAATATCTCATAGCAGTATTTTATTCTTGTTTTAGACAATTCGCCATTACTTAGATCCTTTGTGGCACCAGCTTGGAGCCAAGACTAAATCCTTGGTTCAGGATTTGAAGATACTACGAACCCTGCTGCAGTATCTCTCTCAGTATGATTGTATCACATTTCTTAATCTTCTGGAATCTCTCAGAGCAACAGAGAAGGCATTCGGCCAGAATTCAGGTGGGAGATAAAAATACTAATATTATTCTAGGAACTGATTTGAATGAAACAGTAGATTTTATTGGAGAGTCAGGTGTGTGGAGTGCTATATTCAATTACATGATGTACTGAGATGCCACATTATGTTTTATGTTCATAGCACAAGGATGTAGATTTTATTGATAGCTGATGTTTCTACCTACTTCTGTCCTGTATATTAATAAATATTCATATCCATTCCAGGCAGTTTTATTTCTAGAAGAAACCATATATCACAGTAAGTCCCCAGCTTAGAAATAGGTTGTATTCTGAAAGTTTAGTTGTTATGAACTTAAAATTCATTTCCCCAAAGAAACGGCAAGGGAATATGGAGTTTCACTAGCCAAAGAATGAGAAGAGATTTGTAGAGAAGCATATATGCCACTGTCCACTGACTGGATTTTCTACCAGTCACATTCTTGCCTCACTACTGTGACCTTTCTTACTGTCTGGCAAGACCAGTGATTTTTAAAGTGTGGCCTACGGCCCCCTGGGGCCAAGATTTAATAAAGTTAATATTTCTTATTGCTTCACCAGGGACTTTCTTGAGTCATAAACTACAAATGCACAGTGTTGAAAAATAAATTTATTGCTAGTGAACTTTGGGTCCACTGCCTTCATCTGTGCTTGGGCACTAGCAGCATAACCCACCGATGCTTTTGTACCATCATTAGAAACGTCAACACAGTGGGGGAAATTCAGTAATAGTATTAGTATGAGAGTAGTTTTGAGGTCACAGACCATCCCCTGAAAACTTCTTGGGGACCCCCAGGGATCTGTAGGCCACACTTTTGAAAACCACCAGTCTAGCCAAACAGTGACAGAAACCGTAACAAGGGAGGTGTGGTTGGGAGATGAACAAGCTGGTGACTGGTTGATATACAGGTCATGCGACCTTCAGAGATTCTCTGAAGTTAACCATAAATTGAAGGCTATTTTGTTTTCCATTTAACTTTTTATGTTAGGTTGGCTCTTTCTTGACTCCAGCACCTCAATGTTTGTAAATGCTCGAGCAAGGGTTTATCATGTTCCAGATGCAAAAATGAGTAAAAAAGCAAACTGCCTGAAAAACTGGAGATTAAAGAAGAACAAGGTATCTTGTATGATTAAGTCTTTAAACATGTCTTTTTACATATTTGGTGTGGAAATGCTTATCAAGATACAGTATAACTTTAAATCTCATTCGACTGTGTGAAAAATATGTGACTGCATTTAATTACTTGTTATATGTAACATACGTGATCTGTGCTAAAAATTTGGAATGGATTCATTGGCAAGGGATTCCAAATAACAAACACCAAGTATCAATCAAAAGTATTCTTACTACTACATAAGAATGGTGTTTGTTTGTTTTTTTAACTTCAGAATAATTACTGTTTGGGCACGTAAGGTCTTAGTGGACTGTTTTAACATCCTGTTTCAGTTTAGTTCAGTCCCTTGGTCGTGTCTGACTCTTTGCAACCCCGTGTACTGCAGCACGCCAGGCCTCCCTGTCTGTCACCAACTCCCGGAGTTTACTCAGACTCGTGTCCATTGAGTCAGTGATGCCATCCAGCCATCTCATCCTCTGTCATCCCCTCCTCCTACCTTCAGTCTTTCCCAGCATCAAGGTCTTTCAGATGAGTCAGTTCTTCACATCAGATGGCCAAAGTATTAGAGCTTCAGCTTCAGCATCAGTCCTTCCAATGAATATTCAGGACTGATTTCCTTTAGGATGGATTGGTTGGATCTCCTTTCAGTCCAAGGGACTCTCAAAAATCTCCAGCATCACAGTTCAAAAGCATCAATTCTTTGGCACTCAGCTTTGTTTATAGTCCACCTCTCACATCCATACATGACCACTGGAAAAACCATAGCTTTGACTAGAGAGACCTTCGTTGGCAAAGTAATGTCTCTACTTTTAATATGCTGTCTAGGTTGGTCCTAACTTTGCTTCAAGGAGTAAACATCTTTTGATTTCATGGCTGCAGTCACCATCTGCAGTGATTTTGGAGCCCAGAAAAATAAAGTCAGCCACGTTTCCACTGTTTCCCAGTCTATTTGCCATGAAGCGATGGGACCAGATGCCGTGATCTTAGTTTTCTGAATAGTGAGCTTTAAGCCAACTTTTTCACTCTCCTCTTTCACTTTCATCAAGAGGCTCTTTAGTTCTTCACTTTCTGCCATAAGGGTGGTATCATCTGCATATCTGAGGTTATTGATATTTTCCCAGCAATCTTGATTACAGTTGTGCTTCATCCAGCCCAGCATTTCTCATGATGTACTCTGCATATGAGTTAAATAAGCAGGGTGACAATATACAGCCTTGATGTACTCCTTCCCTGTTTGGAACCAGTCCATTGTTCCATGTCTGGTTCTAACTGTTGCTTCCTGACTGCATACAGATTTCTCAAGAGGCAGGTCAGGTAGTCTGTTATTCCCATCTCTTTAAGAATTTTCTTTTTAGCTTTTAGGAAACAGAGGTACTAGAATGAGGAAAATAATGGATTCTATTTCACACTTACCTATAACTGTTAAATATATAGTGAATATTGTTCGCTTTTTAAGACATGAAAGTGAAAGTCGCTCAGTCATGTCCAACTCTTTGCCACCCCATGGACTGTACGATCCATGGAATTCTCCAGGCCAGAATGCTGGAGTGGGTAGCCTTTCCCTTCTCCAGGGATCTTCTTCCCAACCCAGGAATAGAACCCAGGTCTCCCTCATTGCGGGCAGATTCTTTACCAGCTGAGCCACTGGGGAAGCCCAAGAATACTAGAGTGGGTAGCCTATCTCTTCTGCAGCAGATTTTCCCAACCCAGGAATAGAACCATGGTCTCCTGCATTGCAGGTGGATTCTTTATCAGCTGAGCTACCATGCTTATGTCCTGCCTAGTGCAAAGATCTATTTCAAAACTTAATTAAATACATTAATAATACGTTTGAGTACTTAACAGAAATAAAAGTTTTATTGTTGTCTCCTTAATCTCGTGTTCAGCATTAGGAAAATCATGGAGATTTTAGAAATAATAAAAACTGTTATTCTGTACTGATTCCTTTATTTTGTGTAGCAGTTTATATATAACATCACAGTTGACAACTGACACATAATCATCTCTTATTAGTGACCATGCGTATGACTTTCTGTCAAGGCGTTATGGAGCCTGTGTTAATCTGGTTTAAAGTGTCTTCATTTAGACCATAAGGAGACCTTCTCAAGATTCTGGATTCTCTCTGTAGAGCGTTACGAAGGAAGGGCAAAAGAATGGGCTTATAGAACGATGCCTGTGTTATTTGTTGTTTTCAAAGTCTTTGGAATACTTTATGGATAAATATTATCACATAGAATGAAATTATCGTTATTTCTATACAGAAACAAAAAAGAACTGGTCCTAGAAAGCAACCCAAAGTGGGCAGCACTCACGGAAGTTTTGAAGGAAATTGAGGCAGAGAATAAGGAGAGTGAAGTCCTTGGTGGTCCAGGTAGGAAAAAAGATGATGACATTGGCCTTCAAAATCTGGCAAATGAGTCCTTTTGATTAGCTCTTTAAAAATAACTTAACACTATTATTTTGTCTATAGAATAAGAAGAAGAAGTGCCACATCACCAAAATCTTAGTGAAAACTTCCTTTCTGTTCATTGTATGGTTTTCTCCAAGTTCAGTCATTGTATATTCATGAAAGCAGGTTGTTTTATTGGTTGAGTTCTTAGGAAAACTTCTATTTAAAGATATAGCTAATCAACTATTATATATAGAATGGATAAACAACAAGGTCCTACTATATAGCACAGGGAACTCAAATCAATATCCTGTGATAAACTGTATGGAAAATAATATTAAAAGAATGTATATATGTATATACCTGAGTCACTTTGCTGTACCGCAGAAATTAACACAACATTATAAATCAACTAGACTTCAATTTAAAAAATAAAAGGTGCAGCTAATCTCCGCATATATGTTCACCAGGCTTTAAAGCTTAAAGTCTGGAATCCCCAGGGAGAAATGTAATGGGCTTATGTTTTAAGTTGTCAGCAAGTCTTTTCAAAGAAGCCTTAATTGGTCTATGGAGTAACATTGGCCTAGCTCTAAAAAAAATTCCAAGTTTTAGGGCTACTCTCTTCAAACATTAGCACCATAGAGTGAACCTGAGCTAAGTTTTTTAAATAGTTTTAAAATTTTAGTTTTATTTTTTATCTATTTATTGGGACTTTGACTCCTATAAATCAATAAAGGCAAGCACAGAGTCCTTATATGAGTATTATTCTGTGATATTATCACAGAACATATGGTGCTGAGATTTATGACCCTAAGTCATACATACCCACTTAGACAAAGTGAAAGTATAAAGAAAAAGAAAAGGGGGAAAATTATGTCTTGCAGCCACTGTTAACCCTGACATATTTCCTTCCTGGTTTTCTTCTTTGTATTTTCTGTTTGACATTGTTAAAGTTATAGTATAGATATAACACTATAAAGTTATAGTGTAGATTAATTCTGGATGTAGAATTAATGAATCAAATGATACTGACATTTTCAAAGTTCTCAAAAGCTATTACCACATTGGTATATAGAAAGTTTTTTTTTCTTTTTTTTAATCAGTTGTCATTTCTTTTGGAAATATAAGACGTCGTCTCTTTTTCACCTAGCTAGCATTGACTGAAGATGCTGTATATATTTGTGTGTATCTGCATGTATCACATATGTGTAACAGTTTTATTAATTTGACTGGAGAAAAATATTTATCTAGTTAGAAATTCTGATGTTTAGGGAACTCAGCATTTGCTCCGATGCGTTTCTTCCTTTGTGAATTGTGTTAGTTTCCTTTGCTAATTTAAGGTGTGTCCTTAGTTTGTATCAGCTTTTTATACTTTGAAGATACTAACATGTATCATAGTTGTATGAAGTTATATTTTGTCTTTAGCTCTTTTTTAAGATTAGAAATGGATTTTTTTACAGAGATAACATTGTGTAGACAGAATGCGGTCCATCTCAAAAGGCTTGAGAGCAGCCTATCTTTACCGTTATACTACACAGTTAATTCTCCTATGTATTGAGTCAGTCTTAGTTTACGGATATCAATCTTCTCTGAGATTTCTTCCATTGCTTTTAAGCCTGGAAAATCATCCTCATATGGAGAGATGGAGAAGAGTCATCTCTTTTTTATGATTTATTATTTAACATTTGACTTTGTAATCCATTTGGAATTTATTTTAGTATTTCCAGATCCTCTGGAAAATTGTTAATTAAAAAGAGCTCCTTTAAAGCCTCCGTTATACCACAGCTATATTTTCATAAGTCTCTAAATATTTCTGGCTTCAACTTTACCCAAAAGATTTAAGTGATCCTGGCGGAGAGGTGAAAGTCTTTGATGAGCATCTGAGACCCTTGTTAAACAAATTGTAAACTATCTTTAGCACCAAGGAGGTGAGATGGGTCTTCTTTGTGGAGGACAGGAGGAGGGGGCACACAGGGAGGAGGGCAGCAAGTGAGCTAATAGCTCCATAACGCTGTTTTTAATTTTAGGACAAGTTCTCATTTGCGCAAGTGATGACAGGACGTGTTCCCAGCTGCGAGAGTACCTCAGTGTTGGAGCAGAGGTCTTCTTGTTGAGACTCTACAGAAAAACCTTTGAGAAGGACAGCAAAGCCGAAGATGTATGGATGAGGTTAAGGAAGGAAGATGACTCAAATAGAATCATGAAATCCAACAAGAGGCCCAAAGACCTCCCGAGACAAAGACAGGCCCCCTGCCAAAGAGAAGGCCCTGAGAAAGAAGAAACCGAGGTTGACTTTAACTCAGATGATGGGAAGAACTGAAGAACTGGAGGGGGAGGCGGGTGTTGAGGAGGGCAGCCCAAGAGAGCTGACCAGAAGCCCGGAGAGCTGCACAGAAGACATTAAGCGCGAGGAGTTGGATGCGAATGTGTCCTCGGATGCCGCCTATGGAGTCCTGAAAGACCCCCTCACCATCATCCACCCGCTCCTGGGCTGCAGTGACCCCTACGCTCTGACACGCGTGCTCCATGAGGTTGAGCCGAGATACGTGGTCTTGTATGACGCAGAGCTGACCTTCGTGCGTCAGCTTGAAATTTACAGGGCGACTCGGCCCGGGAAGCCTCTCAGGCAAGTTGTAGGGAAGGTAAACTCTCACCTTTCAGGCTTCAGGTTCACAGTTCTGTAGGATTTAGCACAGGTAGACCAGTTGCACACGGGCTTTCTGATCTTTAACGCTGCCTTGTTGGGATGTTGGCTGAGTTTATGAAACGTTTGACGGTTCAGACCAGTCTGGGAAGTACACCTGAGAAGGAGGTCAAATGTTGCAGTGAAACCGGGAATCTGGGGGAATGCCTCCCTTCATGTTAATCTTCTCTTCTGCTGTTCAGTGCCATATTCTTAATGCATCGATTGTAGCCTATAGGGTGCCGTCTCTGAATAAGCCTAGGAAATTTACAATATCATAACTTCTCCCACATGTTAATGTAATTGTGACTCAGCGAAATCATTTCGTAATTCAAAAATGTCTTTCATTTAAATCTGAAGAAGTGACTCTTAAGTTACAGCCACATAAAACTGAAGTATTTGGGGAATTATTGTACCAAGTTTTCTTGAGTTTCAAGAGCTATCAGATGAGAAATCTACAGAAATATCAGATGAGAAAATGGTGCCTCCCCAAGAATATAGTGTTCTGGCTCTCCAATTATCCGAGGGAAATAAACAGCAAAATTAATATCCTGAACTCAGCCTGAACCAAAAGCAGAGCCAAAAGAAACCTTTCTAGCCAGTTTAACGAAGGCAACCCTTCCAAGTAGAGATGAATGGAGGAGGTGGGTCAGAAATAACACAGGATGAAGAGATTAGATGAAGCTGGTAAAATAATTATAGGCTGATAAATTTTTCATACTTTGCCATTGATCAAGACTGTAAATAGCTTGTGTGCACCCAAGTTCTCTGCTGCCTGATAATAGAATACTGTGTGATGCTTAGAAACAAAATGTCAGAAATGGAAGGGGATTCGGAGCTCAACCACTCAGTCCAACTGTGAGCAACTGAGGCTCAGAGGCGGTGAATGACTTGCCCGTGGCCACTTGAAATATTCGTGGCAGAGCTGGGGTTCTCTGGACTCACTGGCCAGTGACCTTTTCATGTTCACCCTTTAAAAAAATGCAATCTAGGAAGACGAAGGTCGAAATAAAAATGGAGGGTTAAAAAGGAAAAATATCTCTGATGGAAGGTGAAGAAAAGGTGCTTCATTCAGCTTCTTAGCAGCAAACAAGAGAAAGCTGGCCTTTTCTAAGAGAAAAGAATATGTCAAATTATCTCTTGAGGCACTTGATATAATCCATATGTCCTCTGTGTCCTTGTGTTTATATAAAATGTGTGATGGCTTGGTTCTGTTAAGACATGAATAAAAAGGAACTGAGAAATTACTTGTGAAGATAAAGGTCATATAGATTTCATTTGTTTACTTTTCACTAACATGAACTTTCGTTAGCTAGCTTTTACAACTGCGCTCCAACTTTTTAAATGATTGTTTGGCAGGGGTGCAAAGAAAAAATTGAAAAAAGAGAAGCCGCTAAGATTGTGTTTTCTGATTTGTTTATACTTATGAGGAAAGAATTATTCTATCCCTCTTTGTTATATTTCAGTGTTTACCTAAACTCTATTCCTCCTTTTGGTGAAAGAAGAAAGGAAAAAAATCCCATGTGGTAATGAGACCTTTAACAGGTGGGGTTTAGGCTGTTTGATTTTAGCAAGCATGTGATTAATGGAACCTTTTCTTCTCCATCAAATATTTATTATTTGAATACTCTCAGTTGCTGATTTCACGCTTTTCCTTCCAGGGATTAAAAATTATGTGTTTGCAGCCTAAAAGAGATCTGTCTTAACTTGCAGGGTTTACTTTCTTATATACGGAGGTTCAACAGAGGAACAGCGCTATCTCACTGCTTTGCGGAAAGAAAAAGAAGCTTTTGAGAAGCTCATAAGGTAAATACACAGGAGATCAGTATGAAGGAATCAAAGGCCTTTGAAGATCCAGAGGCTCCTCTGGATCTAGGTGGGGACTATCTACCAGCCCTTAGGTGCTAGGGAGAGTCACGCCAAGATACATCCGTGGTCTGATAACCGCCGAGCGTTTACATGGTTCAGCACCCATTTCTTTTTCCCTGCCTCTTCACCATCCCATTTGCTTTTCAGGGGTTTGATGGACTATTAGAAATGTGAAGAAAACTGCTTTTCTGTTTGTAAAGAAATAAAACCTAAAGCACCAGCAATAGAACTCTACCCCTCCGCCATGTCCAAGATTTCTCCCTTACCTTAGAATCATGATTTTTTTTCCCCTTGTGAAATCTCCATTGTCTTGGGTGGGTGACTGCTTTACTCTTTACCCAAAAATACTTTTATGACCTGGTCAGTTCATATCAATAGAATCACTCTGAGAAAACATTTTTATAAAAGTGTGACACTTGTCTGAACAGATGTGTGTTTTCTGAGAATGAGTATCCTTTAATGTTCCAGATCCAGATAGAAAAAACTTTTAGTTTAATAGAAGGAAAATATTCCTAAGTGAGATATTGGCAAACTGCATGGCTGCCTCTTTCCTGTAGGCATCTGAGAAAGCTGATAACATCCCCCAAGGAATGTTGTCAAGGAGAGAGAAGATGGATCAGGTGGTCTCTCAGGGGCCCCAGGAGCCAAGGCAGGGGCTGGACAGGGAATCCTTGAGCTGAGATAGAGAAGGGGCTAGATGAGAGGAGACTGTGGCCTAGCCTGGCTGGGACCGAGCCAGACCAGTCTTAAAAGCCTCAGACGCTGGCAACATAGCAGTGACAATGAGAGGGCAGAAGTCACTTTTAGTGGCAGTTATCCAGCCAGGACCTCGACAGAGTTTCAAAGTGGACAGCCATTCCCCAGCACTGGCTGTGGGCTTTCAGTATATGTCTAAAATATGTAGAGACCCCAGTGCATCCAGGAATGGTTTCCAGACACAGGAGCACTTCCTAAATCAGTGCCACTGAGTCCCTGTGAAGACACTCAGCACACCCTGTGCTGTCCTTCCCTCCCCTTCCTCTCCTCTGTGACTGTGGCATGCCTTAGGCAAGGATTCTTACAGCTGTCCATCCACAGTTATGGGGCAGCCCTTTCAGCCTGTGAAAGTGTATTTTCTTTTATAGTTTTTAATTGAAGTATGGTTGATTTGTAATTTGTGTTAATTTCCACTGTATACCAAAGTGATTCTATTACACACATATGACTCCCATTCCTTCCCTCTCCCAGCCCCTCTCCACCTTGGGAAGTCTTTTCTCTATGTCTGTGAATCTGTTTCATTTTTGTTCCGTTTTTCTGTTGTTCTGACTCTTTGCAACACCATAGACTGCAGCACCCCAGGCTTCCCTGTCCATCACTATCTCCCAGAGTTTGCTCAAACTCACATCCACTGAGTCACCGATGTCATCCAACCATCTCAAACTCGGTTTCCCCCTTCTTCTGCCCTCAGTTTTTCCCAGCATCAGGGTCTTTTCCAATGAGTTGGCTCTTTGCATCAGGTAGCCAAAGTATTGGAGCTTCAGCATCCGTCCTTCTAGTGAATATGCAGGGTTGATTTCCTTTTGGATTGACTGGTTGGATCTCCTTGTGGTCCAGAGGACTCGAGAGTCTTCTCTAGCATCACAGTTGAAAAGCATCAATTCTTTGGTGCTTAACTTGTTTTATGGTCCACTCTCAACGTCGGTACATGCCTACTATTCCCCTTCTGTTGGCCATGAAGTGATGGGACTGGATGCCAAGATCTTCTTTTTTTTGAGTATTGAGTCTTAAGCAAGCTTTTTTCTCTTTTCTTTCACTTTCATCCAGAGGCTCTTTAGTTCCTCTTCACTTTCTGCCATGAGGGTGGTATCTTCTGCATATCTGAGGTGGTTCATATTTCTCCCAGCAGTCTTGATTCCAGCTTGTGATTCATCCAACCTAGCATTTCGCATGATGCACTCTGCATAGAAGTTAAATAAACACTTAAGTTAAATAAACAACTCCTTTCCCAATTTTGAACCTGTCCATTGTTCCATGTCCAGTTCTAACTATTGCTTCTTGACCTGCATACAGGTTTCTCAAGGGGCAGGTCAGGTGGTCTTATATTCCATCTCTTGAAGAATTTTCCACAGTTTGTTATGATGCACACAGTCAAAGGCTTTAACATAGTAAAGCAGATGTTTTTCTAGAATTCTCTTGCTTTTTCTGTGAGCCAATCAATGTTGGCAATTTGATCTCTGGTTCCTCTGCCTTTTCTAAATCCAGCTTGTACATCTGGAATTTCTCAGTTCACATACTATTGAAGCCTAGCTTGAAGGATTTTAAACATTACCTTGCTAGTGTGTGAATTGAGCACAATTGTATCATAGTTTGAACATTCTTTGGCATTGCCCTTCTTTGCAATTGAAATGAAAACTGACTTTTTCCTGTCTGGTGTTTTGTGGATATGTGTTTTCTATTAATGTGTTCTGGAGGATAGTTTGTGGGCTTCCCTGGTGGCTCAGATAGACAGCAAAGAATCTACTTGTAGTGAGGGAGACCTGGATTTGATCTCTGTGTTTGAAAGATTCCCTGGTGAAGGGAATGGCTACCCACTCCAGGATTCTTGCCTGGAGAATTCCATGGACAGAAGAGCCTGGTGAGCTATAATCCATGGAGGATATTTTATATGTGTGTATACATGCTTTTTTGAAAAATATTCAAAAAGTGTTGTAACCATGTCTGTTATACAGACTTGCTCTTCCTGTTCAGAACATTTAGCTTCTCTCTGTGTCTCCTAGACCTTCCTCTCCCAAGACTCAGTCAACAGATGTTTCTTGAGCATCTATTATGAGCCAACTCCTGTGCTCACATTGAAGTGCTAGACTTACAGTGGTGCAGAAAAAAGCTCAGTTCTGTCTTCTAGAGCTTATCCCCTAGTGTAAAAGACAAACATTGAATGGTTATGCACACTCTAATAAACACTTGCAGGCTGCAGCCTGCAGAGGTGAAAGAAAATGGTATTGAATGATAGTTTATCAGAGGGGCAGGGGCAGGGGCCGCTGCATCAAGGGCAGCATCTCTGATGGGGTGACCTTTAAGCTGGCCTAGGGAGCATGTGTGGTGGTTGCTACATGGACAGAAGTAGGCCGAGGGTTGTGTTGTTGAAGAGTGTGTGAAAGCTCAGAGGTGCAGGAGGCCTGTCAGAGATCCAGAGCTTGACTCTGAAGGCCCTAAGACAGCACTGCAGAGTTCTAAGTAGGAGAGTGACGTGTGTTTTCAGAGGCTCTCTCTGGCACCAAACTCGGAATGGATGGAGTAGGGAAGCAGTCAGGAAGCTATTGCAGTTGTCCGATAAGAACAGTGGCAGCTAAGATTAGGCTGATGGAGAGAAGAGGAGAGATTTAAGCGATATTGAGGAAATGGAGTCAAAGAATTGGTGCCACTGGATGTGGGCCAGTAACCTCCTGATTGGCTCCTTCACTCTTTTTAAAATATCCCTTGCCTCAGGCTTCTCTGATTTAAGTGACTGTCTCTAGATTACATTGAGCTCATGGAACTAAAATACTCAGATGAGGTTGTTGGTGTTTATGTTGAGGGTCCCTAAAGACCACCCTCAGGTTCAGTGAGTCACCAGAAGGACCCACAGGAGTCAGATAAACCGGGATCCTCCCCATTGTGACTAATTACAGAGAAAGGACACTGAGTAAAATCAGCAGAGAGAAAGAACGCATGGAGCCAAGAGAAATCCAGCTGGCATGAGCTTCCAAGTGTCCTCTTCCAGGGAGGTCCCAGGGACTTCCGTGTGTGACAGCACATGCTCAACATTATCCTCAGGGAAGCTTACCCAAGACCTGGGGTCCAGCGTTTTTACTGGGAGTCAGTCATACAGACGCAGTACTCGAGGGACAGACTCCAGCTCCCTGGAGATGAAACGTATTCACCATAAATCACACTGGGGCCTGCTGTGTGATCCTCTTATCAGGCGGAGTAGTCCAAGAACCTAGAGCTCAGCTCCCAGAAGCTGGCCAGGGGTTTCCAGGAAGACACGCTGAGGAGACAGGCCATTCTTGGGAATGTACAGGGTTTGAGCATCCCAGGCCTGCTCTCTGAACCCTTTCCTGCCCAGAGCTGTAGCCCAGGGTGCCTGGAGCATCTGAGTAGGTGAGTTGTATGCTCCACGCCTCCTTCCCACAGCTGCGTCTTCTCCCCGCTCATCAGAATGTAGCCTAGAAAAGAGTGCCATTAGTGGACTGTAGCCAGGTGTTGGGGACTCGCATGCATTTCCCAGCTTATACGAGGGACTCTATATGCAAAGGGCTCAGTGACAAGGCTCAGATCAGCCTGGCCTTGACTGGAAACGTCCCTCAGCAGAACCCAGGATGTAGGCTTTCTCCTACATTTCAATTTCTACAGCAATTCCCATATCAGGTTTTGGTATAATTTTATCTGTATGGCCTAATTTTCTAACTCTGTCACTGGTGACTGTCTGTGTATTATGTTAGGTCTTTCCATATCACACAGTAACACTATTTAGAATCTTAAGATATTTACTTTCCCAGAAAACTTGGGGAATTTGAGAAGTGTTTGTTTTGAAAAGCAAAATATATGTGAGGTGCATGGCAGAAAGAGCATTTGCACTGAGCCTGGACTTAGAGAAAAATGTAATGGGAGGCTGAGGAAATGCGCTTTTGCCAGGACCTCCACAAGTGATTTTGTAAGAACAAAAGCAATGCTGCTATTTAAAATAACCAGAGAGGAATGAATCAGGCAAGCTGGCAGTGAAAGGACTGGCCGGACTGGAGATCAGTAGATTACAGATGACAAGTAAAGAGAAAAAAGATTACATGTCTCAGTATTGATAATAAAATGTTCCCTGGGTCAAAAAATTAGTAATAACATTATGAGTAAACATAGTTTTGGAGAGGTCACCACTTTTCAAAGGGAAGGGTTAGATTATTTGAAATTTTACAGTTAAAAAATATCACAAAATGGGTTAGCATGAGGACTTGAATAAATGCCTCATTTGAAGAGACTCCTCCAGTACCTCCTCCTGTGTTATCACATTGTACAAGCTATTCACATACCACTAGAGATGTTAGAGCAGTATTAAGAAAACACAGTATTTCAGGTGGATGTAGGAATCTGAATTGTTCAATTATTATTTTGTATCTGTCACATATAGTAATTTGATTATGCTAAGTGTTGTGAACAAGGGACTGAATATTTTTAAGTATGACAAATTTCTGTTAAACTAATTTGAGTTACTGGTTAGGAAGACGTAATATTTTCTTCACAACCCTGGTTTCATTTCAGGAGTATGTTTTTTTCTGAGATTTAATTTGCAGTTACAACATTTAGTACTAAACTAGCTGTTTTGTTTACCAGTATTAACTGAAGCAGTTGCAGAATCATTTGAAAGAAATCTGTTTTTCAGCATGCAAGTGCGTGTTTGGTCGTGTCAGACTATTTGCGACCCTGTGGACCATGGCCCGCCAGGCTCCTCTGTCCATGGAATTTTCCAGGCAAGAATACTGGAGTAGGTTGCCATTTCCTTCGCCAGTATTTTTTAGCATGGTCATGGATAATTAGGGGATGAGGTTACCACATTATAGGGCTTCCCAGGTGGCTCAGTGGTAAAGCATCAGCCTGCCAGTGTAGGAGACACGAGACGCAGATTCAGTCCCTGGGTCGGGAAGATCCCCTGGAGGAGGAAATGGCAACCCACTCCAGTATTCTTGCCTGAAAAATCGCATGGGCAGAGGAGCTTGGTGGGCTACAGTTCATGAGGGCCACAGAGTGACTGAGCACACACAGTTATAATAATAATATATGGTGCTTGTTATGTTCCTGGTACTACTCTTGAGTGCCTTACATATATTACATGATCCTTATAACAGTCTGTTGAGGTTCAGTTCAGTTCAGTCATGAATCGCCCAGTCGTGTCCAACTTTTTGCATCTCATGAACTGCAGCACACCAGGTCTCCCTGTCCATCACCAACTGCCGGAGTCCACCCGAACCCAATGTCCATTGAGTCAGTGATGCCATCCAGCTATCTCGTCCTCTGTCATCCCCTTCTCCTCCTGCCCTCAATCTTTCAAGCATCAAGGTCTTTTCAAATGAGTCAGCTCTTCGCATCAAGCGGCCAAAGTATTGGAGTTTCAGCTTCAGCATCAGTCCTTCCAAAGAACACCCAGGACCAGTCTCCTTTAGGATGGACTGGTTGGATCTCCTTGCAGTCCAAGGGACTCTCAAGAGTCTTCTCCAACACCACAGTTCAAAAGCATTGATTCTTCGGTGCTTAGCTTTCTTTATAGTCCAATTCTCACATCCATACATGACCACTGGGAAAACCATAGCCTTGACTAGACAAGGCTTGACTTGATTTGATGGACCTTTGTTGACAAAGTAATGTCTCTGCTTTTTAATATGCTGTCTAGGTTGGTCATAACTTTCCTTCCAAGGAGTAAGCATCTTTTAATTTCATGGCTGCAGTCACCATCTGTGGTGATTTTGGAGCCCAGAAAAATAAAGTCAGCCACTGTTTCCACTGTTTCCCTATCTATTTGCCATGAAGTGATGGGACCGGATGCCATGTTCTTCGTTTTCTGAATGTTGAGCTTTAAGCTAACTTTTTCACTCTCCTCTTTCAATTTCATCAAGAGGCTCTTTATTTTTCTTCACTTTCTGTCATAACGGTGGTGTCACCTGTATATCTGAGGTTATTGATATTTCTCCCGGCAATCTTGATTCCAGCTTGTGCTTCCTTCTAACCTGCTGAGGTTAGGTTTTAGTATTCTTCCCATTTTACACACCGAATTGAGGGACAGAGCCTTTAAAAAGCTCACCTGAAGTTAACACAGCTAGTAAGTGGTTTCAAATCCACAACATGTGGATGCAGAGTCTGAGTTCTAACCCCATGTGCTCTGCAGCCACACACAGGTAACAGATTGATTAGGAAAGGAGGCTGCCCCTCCTGTGATGGCTTAGCCAGTAAGATAAGCAGAGATAAAGAGGGGGGGTGGGGAAATCCCCATGTTGATTCTAAATGTAAAAGAAATTTAAGAGCAGTGAGTTCTCTGGACAGTTCACCATTTGTCCCCAGCTGGAGTCTGGTGGGTGTGACAGGGCAGTACTGAGTGACTTTGGAGCTATGATCACTGCAAATAATTCTGCAGTAACCATCCTTGACACTGGTGTTGAGAATAATGGGCAAGAACAGAACTGGAACAATTGGCCTTTGCAGTCTGTTCATAAAGTGTTACACAAATAACAACTTTGCATTTGTATATTATTTCAAATAGTATAGAATTTATAAACTTGAGTTTCTGTTCACCCATGGTACCTCTTTATGATACCGTGCCCTAAGACATTGTATATCCAGAGTGGCTGAGGAATTGCTTCATCTGATTTTATCTTCTTTCGTTGGAAAACCCCTGGGTATGAGCCCTTGTTGGAATCACTAGTTGCTAATGATTCCTCTTGTTTCACCTTCCGCAGACTCTTATTAGAGGCAGTCAGTTCCACAGGTGTTTTTCATGTTGCTGTATTTCTTCAACTCAGTTGCAAGCCCAGCCAGAGCAGAACACAATCTTATACATCTTTTCTGTTGACCTGGCACAAAAGGACACACAGAACTCGCTGATTCTGACATCCTTTTACTGGTTTTGAAAAATCAGATGATGGCAAGCCTGGCTTAGTCTTCTGTGGTTATTGAGGGTCCTGTCATGATTCCGGTTTCTGATTACAAATCTGAGTTAGGACTCTCTAGGCTTGTCAGTCTACCAGCTTAAGGTGCTAAGCTTTCTTGAAGACAGAAATTATTGGGTAACCATATTTGTATCTAAAGTACCTCGCATAGTACGTGGGAGCTTGCCCTAAATATTTTAAATGAACAGCGAAGTTAGTGAATCAGTACTACTGTACTGCATAACCTGAGATGTCGATTTTTTGTTTAAATCTCTGTTGGAAATTCACTTTCTTATATTATGATTTTCCTTTAAAACTGGAGAATGTTTAATGGGCCTCCAACCTAGAGTTTTTCAAATCAAAGTTAGTTTGGCCGTTTATGTTTTCATGTCTTTAATCACTGGTTTTTAATTATCTTATGATTTCTCTGAAAATATTGGAATATAAATTATTTGAATTCTTTTCAGTGCTCAGTAACACATTTAGCGCATTTGTATAAAAAGTCTCAGTAACCTCTTTGTGGCAGTCTCCACATGCTTATTTCATGACTCAGTGTTTGGAGGACATACAGAATAGAAAATAAGTAAGTTTTTTTCTTTTTAACTCCAGAAGATGAGCAGAAGTACCCAACCAAGAAACTCTTTCTGCTTCCATTCCCCATCGCTTGTCTCTGCATATCCTTCTGATGTTTCCTGGGTTCTCTTTTAGCACTACAGTTCTGTAGATCATTTTCTATGTTACAATTTACCAAAGATTAAAATCAGGAATTTTGAAATTCAGAAAGGTTGAAGATGTGTTCCTCCCACCCCCAGGGAAAAGGCTAGCATGGTCATCCCTGAAGAAAGAGAAGGCAGAGACGAAACGAACCTCGACCTTGTGAGAGGCTGCGTGTCTGCCAGTGCTCCCCACCGACACGCGCAAAGCCGGTGAGTCCCGCCCTCTGCCGAGCTCTCCTGCTGCCCGTGCCGGAGGCTGTGGGGCTCCAGAGTCTCTCTGCAGCTTGGTTTTTCTCAATAAGCTCTTCAGCGTGGGTGTCTGCTCTCATACCCCATCTCACCTCTGCTGTTGCCTAACCACATGTCTTTCCTGAATCTCAGGCTCCTTACCCATAAGATAAGAGGCCTTGTGTTCTAGGCTCCAGCATTGGAAATAAGTTACATTCCAGCATTGGTTGAGATTCAGAATGTACTTTTGCCAAGAAGCTTTTGTGAATGGTGATTAGGTTCTTACGTTAACCCTAAGAGGCCAGTGTCCTCATAGATGAGAGACGGTGCATTGTTCAGGGTGCATTCCCACCCCTTCTAGGGTTTGCTGAGTGCTTCTTGGCACTTTTCTAGACCCCGGGTATGTGGTACTCTCACTGCCCTGCAGCATCCAGGCAGTGGCCTTCCACCGAGACATGCTGGATGCCCCTTGCACTGTGGTCCAAGGATGACCATGTCCCTCCCACTTCCCAGATCCCCATTTCAGCAGCTGCCTTCAGCCAGGTGGCATGGGAAAACAGTATGGCTGAGTCGCTTTCTCCTTTGGTGGGGTCAGCGCAGTTAAAGCAGTGTGTCTCAGAATTCACTGTACTTCAGAACAGCCTCTTATGCTTGTTAAAACTGTAGATTCTTGGACCCCACTCCATAGAGATTCTGATTCGATAGATCTGAATCGGGGTCAGCATCTGATGGAAGTGGTCCTTGGACCATACTTTGGGAAGCACGGCATCTGTGTCTTTTGAAGAAGATTCTTAACTCAAACAGGTTGGGGACATTTCATGCAGGACAGCAAGATACCTGGCAATATGAAGGAAGATAGAGCCTGTGGGTACCACACGGAAAGCTATTCACAGAAATCTGCCCTCTGAGTTCAGTCTTCTCAGCACTCCTGTTAGCTTCCCTTTTGCTGCTGTAACAAATTGCCACAAACTTTAGGGTCTTGAAAGAACATGCAGTCATTATCTAACAGTTATTATACAATCCAAAGTCCAAATGGGTTTCACTGAGTTAAAAAGAAGGTGTCTGCAGGGCTGCGCTCCCCCCGGAGGCTCTGGGGGAGAATCCCTTCCTCTTCCAGGTCATCCAGCGCTGCCTGCTCCCTCGCTTATCGCTCCTTCCTCCGACTTCAACACCAGCAGCTCTGCCTCTGAGCTTCCTGCTTTCCTCCTTTGCTTATAAGGGCCCTTGGGAGCTGTCTCAATAATCCAGAAGAATCTCCCAGTCTTGAGACCTCTAATTTAATCACATTTCCAGAGTCCCCTTTGCTGTGTAAAGTAACATATTTGCAGCTTCCAGGGGTTAGGACAGAGACGTCTTCGGGCGGGGGGGGCATTATTCTACCTAAAGAAGCCGTCATGTAGTCCTTCAGCTTGTTAGAGATGCAGGCTCTTGGACCCTCTTCCACACCTACAGAATGCAGTAGGTGTTGTCACTCCGTTCCAGGCGATTCATATGCACGTTAGTGGGAGAAGCCCTGTGCTCCTGTTTCCCCCAGCTTCTTCCATTTTTCTGTCTCTGGACTCATCGATACAAGGTCAAAAAGCTTCAGAATTTTTCACAGCAGCTCACATGGCAGTTTATTGAGAGGACATTACTAAGCATCTCCTGCGTGCGAGGCTCTGTGCTAGGAACTGGGGTGACGGTGATCAGTAAAGAGTGGTCAGTGCGGCAGTGAGGGACTAAGAGGAGCCCCAGAGGGAAGCCGATGGTGAGTGTTGGTGTCTGTGAATTCTGTGTAAGGAAGTATTTACCAAGAGACCCCAATTTCCTAGTAGCTCTATTTAGTTTAAGGAAATTGCCTTCAACCATAAATAAACCTTTTTGAAAATACGGGAAAATGTGGAATAACGTAATATTGTGTAACCAGGCGTGGGAGATTAATAGCAGAAACACAGACATCTGACTTTAATTGTGACCTTCCATCTTTGAGAGTTACTCCTCAGCAACATTTCTTAAAATGCTTCTTTTTCTTCCCAGGCGGCCAGGAGCAGAACAGGACCCAGCAGAGCATCGTTGTGGACATGCGGGAGTTTCGAGTGAGCTCCCCTCCCTGATCCACCGCAGGGGCATCGACATCGAGCCAGTGACCCTGGAGGTGGGAGACTACATCCTGACTCCGGAGATGTGCGTGGAGCGCAAGAGCATCAGTGATCTGATTGGCTCTCTGAACAACGGCCGCCTCTACAGCCAGTGCATCTCCATGTCCCGCTACTACAAGCGGCCGGTGCTCCTGATCGACTCGACCCCACTAAGCCTTTCTCTCTCATGTCCCGCGGCGCCTTCTATCAGGAGATCTCCGGCAACGATGTCAGCTCCAAGCTCACCCTCCTCACGCTGCACTTCCCCCGGCTCCGGATCCTCTGGTGCTGCTCCCCGCACGCCACTGCCGAGCTGTTTGAGGAGCTGAAGCAGAACAAGCCGCAGCCAGACGCCACCACCGCCATGGCTGTGACCGCAGATTCGAGACTCTCCCGAGGCGGAGAAGTATAACCCAGGTCCCCAGGACTTCTTGTTAAAAATGCCAGGGATAAACGCCAAAAACTGCCGCTCCCTGATGAACCATGTCAAGAACATCGCGGAATTAGCAAGCCTGCCCTTCGACAAGCTGGCGAGCATGCTGGGGAACACGGCCAGTGCGCGGCAGCTTTATGACTTCATCCACACCTCCTATGCAGAGGTCCTGTCCAGAGGGAAGCTGAGAAAATGAGCAGTGCTGCCTGTCTTCTTCTCCCCTGACTGGGCTTCTGAGCTGCTCTTTGCCTGCCCTCACAGATCTTTATTATTAGCCCAGTAGCTCATTCTCTTGGGATTCCCAGAGGGCTCAGTGGTAAAGAACCTGCATGTCAGTGCAGGAGACGCAGGTTCGATCCCCGGGTTGGGAAAATCCCCTGGAGAAGGAAATGGCAACCCTCTCCAGTATTCTTGCCCAGGAAATCCCATGGACAGAGGAGCCTGGTCAGCTACAGTCCATGGGGTCACCAAAGAGTCAGACATGACTCAGCGACCAAACAACAAAGCTCATTCCCTTCCAGTCTTTGAACAGTCATGCTGTTTCCTGGGTCAGGGGACCAGAGGCCAAGGCTGGACTCTGAGCTTTGTGTTTAGGCATCATTTTCACTCTGCACTATCCATGCCAGGTCTAGTACTTTCCATCTTTACATGAGGTGGCAGGATGAGGGAAGGTATCTGCAGGCGTTTATAGAAGGCTGTTTATGAAACAAGCAGAAACTTCAGTTTCCTTCTGAAACTAATAAAATGCACAGTTGCGTTCTTACCCTCTGTCTGAGAGGGACCTCTGGGACTCTGAGAAGGGAGCATCTCTGCCTCTCCTCACCAATGCTCTCTGCACTCTCCTCAGCGGCATGCTTCTCCTAGCTGCCCACCTCGAGGATAAGCTCATGGGACTTGCTACTGCTAATCGAAGAAAGACCACCACCTCTAGAACAGGCCAGTTGGTTTTCTGACCACCTGAAGGCATAACATGTACCATAACCATATCTGGTTTGTTCAAAACCAGTATTTTTAAAACATAGAATGAATTACCTATTTACAGAACTGGATTGTCTAGAAGGAGCCCTAAAAATTCTGTTTCTACAGATATTTAACCTCCTGAGTCCAGCGATCTCTAAGACCAAATGGCTACTCCGGGAGTCTGTTAGATGCCCTCCTTCCCAGTGTCTCCTCACCTGCCTGGAACCCCTTCAGCACAGGTCCCTTCCCAGGCCCCTGCCCCCCACTCTCCTGGGCCGGACTGGCCTCCTGCGTCTCTTTATGAGGACTGGATGCAAGCAAAGGAGGGACCCACAGTTTTTAAGATTCAATTTTCCTTCCTTGATTTGAACTCTAAGTGTTGTGAGGAAATAGAAGATCAACACATAGAATATATAAAAATCTTAAAGAAATATATATTTTAAAAATCCATAAGGAAAACAGTCTCATTCCAAACCTTCTTGTGATTGACTTTACTTAGCTTCTTACAGAAGTGTACACACAGGACTTTGACAGCATCTCTGTGCAGTTTTTAAACTTTGATATTGAACCATTATTAACTTTGATATTGTTCACATATTTAGTGATGAGTCGATCTTCTACCTCAAGAGCTGCCGTTCAACAGCATAAGCTCCGCTGGCCACATCACATACGGTCATCTTCTGTCAGCATCAGCTGTGATTTTATTTGTCACAGTGTCTGAACTCAGAGTAGACCGGGGACTGCGTGACATGAAATGGTCTTCATCTTTAACAGTCTTTCAAGTGTCATCGCTAAACTGAATCTGTTGTCTTGACATCTTGGTTTCTTGGTATGTTGACATAAGTTAAAGTGTGTGGATTTTGAACTCTGCGAGGGTACCACAAGAATGAATTAAGAGGTACCGAATTGTTATCATCAGACTCTGTATTGGAGAAGAGAGAAGAGGACAAGAAATAAGAGATTAGTTTATGGTAGAATAAAGATTTGGGATACTAACTCTGTCCCAGGGTTAAAAATACACCCTTGAGAATAGAAAAGAAAATGTCAGGCACATATGTTAACTTTCACTTTCCTCTGCATTTCTTTCTTTAAGCACTCAGTCATAGTCATGTATTTTAAGTACATTAAAATAGACACCACCTCAGATAGGGATGGTTATTATCATTTTTCTTCACTCCATCCTAGCACTTATGCTTGAGAAACGTAATTTCTTTTTTTTTTCCCCTGAGTATAATTCCACCTGCATTTTATTGTTCTTTCATTACATAAAAGGAAAACCCTAACAGCACATTTTTTTTTGAGAAGGGTTTCACTCCAAGTTTTCAAAAATAAGCTCTCTCAAAGCTACCGGTTTAAAATAGTCCTCGTTACCTGCTACAACATAGAAGGTGGTTGCATTTAGTCAGTTGTATGTAGAGAGCCAACGTCCTTGGCTCCCAAAGACTGACTTGCTGTTGTACCTACTAGGAGGAGGATATGGCATCCCACTCCAGTATTCTTGACTGGAGAATCCGTGGACAGAGGAGCCTGGCGAGCTACAATCCATAGGGCTGCACAGAGTTGGATGTAACTGAAGCAACTTCGCATGCACCACGCATGTACCTACTGGACATGTTAAGAGGGGGCACTGGCTCAGATGTGTTTAAATTATGAATGATAGTTTCTCATGAACTCTAAAATGGTCATTGTAATGGAAAGGCTCTTATTGCCACTTCCTCTTCCAACTAAATAAATATATCTTAGTGTCTCCAGTTCTGAAAACCCCTCAATATAACCATCACGTACTTATTTTACATCAACTTCTTTGACAAATTTTTGTAGCCTAAGAATCTGGCAAAGAACTAGAAATGCATGCAGTTGAAGAATCTTTATCACTTTGTTTTCTAGCAGCATTTTATTAGCTTTGCCCTTTTTTCCCCCCAAAATCACAAATATCCAATTATGAACTTATGCTTAGCTTTTTAAAACCTTTTTTAAGAACTCAAGATCAGCATTATTCTAGTTTACAAGTTTTTGCACAAAACTTTCAGTACATGAAATATTGTAAGAAATGGTTTTCAGTTTTGTTTAAATCACAGTGCCTCTCGATACTTTCTCAAAATTATATATAAGAAATCATTTATAATAGTGGCCATAAATAATATCTTTTTGGCAATCAGTTACTGTTTCTTTAATCTGAGGCTTAGTATATCTATGTCTGCATATGTTTGGGTACATCCAGATTGTAGTTTCCCAGCTCATGAGAGGACTGAAAATAATTATCTCATTTATCAACCCTCTGAGACGCAGAAGGTTAAGGCTAGATTTGGTCGTGTTGAGAAAACAGAGTATGGAGTTAATAAATGGCCTCCAGCAGGAAAACCTACACTGAAGTGAATCCAGAGAGGTGGGTGGGGGAGAAAGACAGGCATTATTAGTCTTTGCTTTTGTTTTTCAAGCATAATTTGATTTTCTTCTGGCTCAGAAAACTTCTTTAGGGAAATTCCCTTCTCTTTTGTGTTCAGTTGAACCTAGGAATGTCCCCTTAAGAACCAACATTTTAGAAAAATTCTTTTCTCAGGCTTGAGCCTATTAAAATTTACCCAGACTTCAACATGAGTTGTCACTTTTCTTCATTATTTTGCTTTCTATTTTGGTTTATAGCTATTTCCTGTCTGATTCTGAGCTTCAGTACTTAATCTGCCATCTTTATCCATAGGTTTTTGGTGGCCTACACCAGTGTTTTTGGTGGGGTTTTTTTGTTTGTTTTTGTTTTGTTTTGTTTTGTTTTGTTTTGATTCAAGGTTATATAAGCTAAAATTGGGATGGGAGGTATACCTAACCATTTATATCAATTTGTGACAGAGTTGTTTGTGTATGTTTTAATAAAATGTGTATTTATTCAGTATTTTCCTCAACATTCTGTGGGCAAAATAAAAACAACCAAGTGAAGTGGAAAGGAATACATTCCCAGTACATGATAGATACCACTGTGTTGGTACATTTAATTTAAAATTATAGAGAATATTTAATTAGTGTTTCATACAGAATAAGTGATTAAAGTTGAAATGCGCTTTGAACCACTGCTTTGGCATTTGACTTGCTTGGTAAGCCCACTTTCTAAGGCTCCAGTGTATTTTTCTTCTGGTTATTTTCCTTTGCTGCTTTTCATTTTGTAGCATGTGTCCTTAGGAGGAGGAAAAATGATCCTTCTGAAAATACTCGTTTGTTGACAATGCAATGAATGTGTTGTAAGCACAGTACCTGAGACACCTCAACTCAACAAAGATTAATTCTTGCCACCCGTGACTCATTCATTTTTGTCTCTTTAACATCAAAGTTGAAAGAAGTAAATTATTCTTTTGAAATAAGAATTTATTGTAGACGGTAAAGCGTCTGTCTACAATGCGGGAAACCCAGGTTCAATCCCTGGGTTGGGAAGATCCACTGGAGAAGAAAATGGCAATCCATTCCAGTACTCTTGCCTGGAAAATCCCATGGACAGAGGAGCCTGATAGGCTACAGTCCACAGGGTCGCAAAGAGTCGGAAATGACTGAGCAACTTCATTCATTCATTACTAATTTGCTCGTTTGGATGCTTTAATCATTTTGAGCTTCCATGGTGGCTCAGATGGTAAACAATCCACTCGCCAATGCAGGAGACCCAGGTTTGATCCCTGGGTGGAAAAGATCCCCTAGAGAAGGGAATGGCCACTCACTCCAGTATTCTTGCCTGGAAAAATTCCATGGACAGAGGAGCCTGGAGGGCTTCAGTCCACAGGGTTGCAAAGAGTTGAACACGACTGAGAGACTAACAGTTATTTTGCTTCTGCTTTAAAATGTAGACCCTAAACCCTCCTTAATGTTTTAGTGTCAATTTATTTCTCAAAATGTTTATGTCCCAATCAATACTTTGGTAGAATAATGAACTCTGGTAAAGTAAAAGTGTTAAGTTGCTCAGTCACATCCAATCTTTGAGACCCCATGCACTGTAACCCAACCCAGGCATCAAACCCTTAGTGGTAATATAACTCATTTATTAGCAGTTGTGCTTTATCTCTTTTAACTCATGGCAAAGCCATAAAGTTACAGATACGTAAAATTTTATTTTACAGTGACGGAACTGAGGCACAGAGAGGTTAGGTAACTTTTCCCAAAGTCATCCGATAAATGGTGGGACCATGATTTCAACTCAAGCACTTGGACTCCAGAGTCAATAATGAAAAACTTGAGGGCAAAGGAGGGCCCAGTGGAGAGTGGGAAACTCTGTTTTGTGTGTCCTTTCCTGAATCTAATAACAAATATAGAAAAAGCAGATTGGTTTGTTTCCATGCATCTCAGAGAAGAGTGTGCAGAGCAAATACGCAAAACTTGGAAACAGGTCAATGAGAATACTGAGCACCTCTTCTCTGCAGACCTGGGTATTGTCTAGTGACCTGTGCTACCCAGGGATTATCTGATTTTCTAGAGTTGTGAACCTTTGCTGGCTGCTTAGGAAAACTATTTTGCGTGCTTATAAAGAATAAAGGTTAACTTGCAGAACGCTGATAGCTCTACAGATAAGTCTTGTCCAGTAACATCACAAAGGTTATTGTCTGGTGGGACATTAACCAATTTTGCATTTGTTAGTAAATTTATTTCTACGTTCCTTTGACCAGCTACAAAACTCCAGGTCCTTCAATTTTCTCTTAACTCAGTCAATATCTAACTGGTTTCCTCATTAATGGGATTGAATTTTAAAAAAACTTTTGACTTCTGTTACTTTTCTGTTTGTATGAGAGCCCTTGTATTTAACCTTTTGAAAATTGTCCTTTGCAAATGATGTTGCCAACAGGAGCTCCCATATAATGATGAAACCATATTTCCAGCCTCATTCATCCTAAAATGAAATTTTGTAAACTAGAAAGTATAAATTAAACCTAGTGGACCTCTGTTTCTCATTTTACGAAAGCTCAACTGAATCTTTAATCTGAGTTCCTTTTCTGTGTTGTATTAGCAGTGTTAAAGAGACTGATTAATGAATGAGGAAAAAAGGTACAATCTCTCTCTCTCTCTCTCTCTCTCTCTTGGCTTCCCTGGTGGCTCAGTAGTAAAGAATCCATGTTCAATGCAGGAGATACAAGTTCTATCTCTGAGTGGGGAAGATCCCCTGGAGGAGGAAATTGCAACCCACTTTAGTATTCTTTGCCTGAGAAACCCCATGGACAAAGGAGCCTGGCGGCCTGAGGTCCATGGGATTGCAAAAAGACACAGCTGAATCGACAGCACGAACACGTGCATACACATACATAATATATGTACATATATTTAAGAACTGAACTTTAGAACTAGACATTAATATTAAAACTGAATCAATTAAATATTTAAGAACCATAGATACATTTTAAGATGCTGGCTCAGTAGACCTATGTTTTTCATTGTTTACAAACACTCAACTGAATCTTTAATCTGAGTTCCTTTTCTGTGTGGTATTATCATTGTTAAAAGGCTGACTAATGAATGAGGAAAAAAATTTCAGACATTCCCAAGGATCCATTTGCATGAAGAACTTTTTCTACATCGAAAGAACAGTGTTCCCTGAGGGCCTGAGAGACAAGTAAACAAAACCAAGTTGAGATTTCAAACAAGGGAATTCCTGGGATTTATGAAAACAGTAAATAAACTGGGTCTGATGAAATGGTGACGTGGATTATTTGAGAGAATGGGACACTTTTCCCGTAATGATGAGCTCCAGAACTTTGGTGTCCGGGACGGAGAATGCCTTTCACTGAGTTAGCGATTTGCTTCCCTGTGCAACTTTGTTTCTGGGAAGGGTGACACCCAACAGAAACTTGAGGAAGAAGAAAGCTCAGTAGACAAAGGGAAGCGTGACCAGACAGGTTTGCTTTTGGCATAAGGCGTTTATTGCATAAGGCGCAGGACTCTCTGGGCTCGGTGCAGTAACAGTCTGTGCCATCAAGGACATTCAGTAGTGCAGCAAAGAGAATTCAAACAAAGAACATGAGCCAAGCAGAATAATAAAAGGCCACCAGAGAGGGATAAGTGTTCCAGGGGCCAGAGAAAGATGTCATATCCGATGGAAAGGAGCATGGATGGCCTCAGATAGAAGACAGAATTTGAGATGAGTCGCAAAGAACAGCTAGAATTTCGTCAGAGATGCAGACAATGCACTTCAAGTCCAGAGCACCAGCAAAGGAGCAGACGGTGTTTAAAGAAAGAGTCGTGAACAGCAGAGTTGGAGCAAGACACAGGGCATATTATGCAAGTCTCTCAAGTGCTAGGCTCAAGACGTTTGTCCTTATTTTGGTAGAAAAACGTATGTTTGAGTAAGAGAAGGTCGTGACTAGGAAGTCTGTTTTAAGGCTTAGGTCTGGTAGTAAGTTTGAAATGGAAAGAAACTAACATCAATTGAGCATTTGAAGTGCGCCAGACATTTACATACATTGTTCAGCCACTGAGTCGTGTCTGACTCTCTAACTCCATGGGCTGCAGCACACCAGGCTTCTCTGTCCTTCACATATGCTACCCCCATTAAATCCTCACACCTCAAATTACGGATTTATACCTGTTTTACAGGTAAAGAGACTTAAGAGTCAGGGATTCTGGAAAGTAAAGTCGCAATGAAAGTAAATGGCAGAGATGGAAGTCTAACTCCAAAGCCTACTTTCTTGCTACCATAATTTGCTGTCTTGAAGAAGGGCTGGATGTGAAAACACCATTTCAGAAGTTGTAGCAGTTTCAGCAACAGTTCTGGTGATGATGACCAGAACTCAGACAATAGCTTTCAAAATGGAAAAAGGACACAAATGGAAGAAGCATCAATGGACAGTCAATGGAATGTGGCAAAGAAAATATCTGCCTAGGAAGAGTCTAACACCTAACCTTTAAGCCTTAGGAAATGATGACGCTGTTAACAGAGCCTGGAGAAGGATCCGATTGTGTTGGGAAGATTAAATTCAGTTTTGATAGGGTTGGCTTTGATATAATCTATACGCAAACAGTCTCAGCTGAAAATGTAGTAGATATCTGCTTAGAAATGAGAATCGAAGACATCAGATAAATGGTTAAAGCAAGTATGAAACAGGACTTTAAAAGTGCCTAAATTTAGGAGGTGAGACAATAGAGGAGACAGACTATAAAAAGAAGATTCTGAATCATGCAGCAACCAGAATCAAAGGCAGGCGAGAATTTCAAGGGAATGGCCCACAGGATTAGGAGTGGGGCAGTAGGAACGTTTATTGCCTGGGTGTGCAGCAGGCAGAGAACACGGGGCATCCCGGATGGCGGTTGCAGGGAGCTCCGGACGCACACCAGACTGAGCGGCCCGAGGACGCCCCTGGACAGTGTGGATGAAGAGGAGAAGGGGCAGGTACCATGGCCAAGGCAATTCTGTCTGTGGGTGATCAGAAGGAACAAAGCCAAGTGAGAAGGCAGATGCTGGAGAGAGGGCAGATAATTAATGGAATCCAAGCCCAGTGCTTGGGATCCTGGGGGTGGAGGAAAGAAAGAGTGGTTTTGCTTTTCTTCCTTTCACACCTACAGAAAACCTGTTTTCATACAGATTTGGCTGTTCTTAAAAATCAGCGTTTAGAGTACCATGTACCCCTACTTGGAACGGAACTGACAAGCCACAATAAGTAACAATGAGCCCTTTTCCAAAGACTGTTTCAACGACAAATGTTGCTGCTTGGCACTGAGGTCTGCTTGTGTTTTGAGCTGAAAGGGGGACAGCCCAGGACCCCTCTGTTTGTAACCTGGCTGGATAGTTCTATTATTATTTAAAGCGTCCCTTTCAGCAATTTAGAAAACCAAAATACATGCTGGCTCATGCTGTCTGGAAACTGAAAGTCTGTTGAGCAGCTCTCATGAGCCAATCCTGAGACTTGGTAAGGATTTTTATTTTGGTCGACCTGCGCGCCTACTGTAACTGGGGCGGCTGAGTTGCTATGGTGATTTGTTCTCTAAACAGAGCGCTTTGCCTCAATACCTTGAAGCAGCAGATCAATCTGTTTTACGTTGGCTTGATCATGACATCAATTCTAGTTGAAATCTCTCCCCTGCTCCCTTCAGATTCGTGTGCAGGAATTTTAAATCGGGACCAAGAGGGCACTAGCTAAAAGAATCACAACTCCCGCTTTGTAAACCTCGGCCTTCAGTATTCCTGCCACTAAGACTGTTGGCTGAGTTCTCCGAGAGGGAGGCGGGTTGCAGCTGGGGGAAGGTTCATCACTGAAGCAATTATGTGGCTAATCGCTCCAGTGTGTACACCGGCTGCAAGTTATGACTCACGCTCCACTCTGCCACTGATAGTTGGGGGTAGTGGGCAGGATGCACAGAAAACTCGGTTGCGTTTTCCCACTCTTATCAACCTGCAAGTTGGTAAGATCTGGCCTTCAAGTGTGAGAAAGGCAAGACCTTCGCAGGACGACGTGGCCCTCCCTGTCTCCACCGGTAGGGGGCCCCATTGAGTCACCGGACACTTCAAGGATGACTGCACTTGAATGGTGGTGTATCTGCCTCTAATTCTTGCCCAACCCTGACATGGGAGTGGGGAAAAAAAAAGGGAGCTGCCTGATTTCCAGCATGACTCATTATAAACAAACGGAGGACAGATTGACTGCCTCTTATCAGAAACCGAGTATGCGCCCCAGGACTGAGGGTGAGTCATGCTGGAAGTCCCAAGTCTTTTGTTGGTCAGAGGGATTGTTTTCCTGCGGAAGCAGTGGATTTGGGGCGGAGGTGGGAGCGGGGGTAGGAGTGTCGGGAACGAGGTGAGGTTGCTGTTGATTTCTTCAGCATCATCAGTGACCCCATGGTAAGTCCTGGACTCCTAGGTGAGCTCCAATTCCCTCAAAACCAAAAAGGCTACCAAACAGAAAAACTGGCCATACACACATGGAAACATTTGGAGCTGATGGAAATGTCCAAACTCTTACAGTGATGATATCACAACATACACGTTGCCAGTTATCATTCAGGAAATACAGTTTAAGTATGTGCTGTTTATTGTATGTAAATTATACCACAAATATTTTTTAAGAAATAAACACAGTTAACACTTTGGTGGAATTAAAAAAAAAAAAAACCTGGCCAACCCATTTTTATGGTGATTTATCCTCAAGCTCTTGGTATCCACCCTCACTGTCTCATCCATACCCATCTGTGGCTTTGTGAAAAGTCAAAGTTTTAGTCTCTCAGTCGTGTCCGACTCTTTGTGACTCCATGGACTATATAGCTCACCAGGCTCCTCTGTCCATGGAATGAATGTCTCCAGGCATCAGTGCTAGAGTGGGTTGCCATTCCCTTCTCCTGCAGATCTTCCGACCCAGGGATCAAACCCAGGTCTCCAGCACTGCAGATTCTTTGCCATCTGAGCCACCAGGGAAGCCCGTGCTGCTTTGTATTTGGGTGCAAACACAGATGAAGTGTACGCACCTAACACTGGTGTGCTGACCCCACACTCCTAGAGTGTATCTGGTAGGTGAGCTTTTTCTTTCTTTTCTTTTCTTTTTTTTTTTACTGACACGTGACTGCAGGAATAGGTAAAGCACAGACAGGCAACAGATTTGGAGAGGGGTAGATGCTGGGGAGCAAAGACAAAAGAAGGCCCTTCCCTGTGCCAGCCTCCACCCGCTCCCTAGCAGCCTTGAGACTAGAGACATCTGTTTATGCCCCGGGTGCCTTTCCATTTCAGCAAATACAAGTCAGGTCAAGCCAACAGCATAACTGCGCCCAGCTCTGCTACGCTGACGGGCGGTGCCGCACGTGAAATGACTTAGCACTTGGGCCCCAGCAAACCCACCAGCAAGTTAATTTAGGGGAAAATGAACACATATGGGCTTAGATGGCAAAAAAGAACCAAGTGGCTTGGCAGGTGGGGCTAATCAAGAAAGAGCCACAGTGAAGGGAGGGGCGGGCCAGATGTTTTTAGATGTGATCGACCTCAATTGGGAAAATATGAATATGAGTTTCTGCGTGGGATGGCCCATGAGCTTCTTCTGAAAAGTATGTGATATTTTTCTCCTTTCAGATAACACACCCGTGGTGGACAGAAAAAGTGACTTTTCCATCCTTCTCCTAGAGAGATTCCCTCGATAATTCCTGCTTCTGGCTGATAACCTTTCGGGTAAGGTTTTAATTATTTCTTTCATTGTTCCATCTGTCTGCTGCTGTCTTTTGGTGACCAAATTCGACGGACAAAACAAAATGATTTGGAAAATTTGACTGTCATCTGTACAAGAGGGTCATTAATGTAGGAGGGCTTTGTCTTAATCTCGTCATCACTCTGTCACTGAATGTGTGTGTGTGTGTCTGTGTGTGTGTTATTTTCTGACTCCCTGGCTTCTGAACATACTCTGAAGGTGTGTCCTTGTCAGGGTGGCTGATCTCACATACAGCAGCAACGTGTCCTTAACATCCAAAGACAGTCCCAAATTTCAACTATCCTTCTGACATACCTCCCCCATAAATATATTCATCCTTTTTAGATTGCTTCTTGCTATATAGACATGCCTTCAAAATACCATAGGTTTGGTTCCAGACCACCTCAATAAAGCAAATATCATAATAAAGCAAGTCACATGAATTTGGGGGTTTCTAGCACATATAAAGGTTATGTTTATACTGTACTGTGGTCTGTTAAGTGTGCAAAAGCATAATGTCTAAAAAATGATATATGTACTTTAATTAAAGAATACTTTATTGCTGAAATATGTTCACCATCACCTGAGCCTTCTATAAGTCATGGCAGTAACATGAAAGATTGTGGATCACAGATCACCATAACAAATATTATAATGAAAGATCTAGAAATAATGCCAGAATTACCAAAATGTGACACCAAGGCATGAAGTGAGCAGATGCTGTTGGAAAAATGCCAAGAGACATGATTGACACAGCGTTGCCACAGACTTTCAATATGTAAAAAAAAAAAAAGCAGTATCTGTGAAGCACAGTAAAACAAGGTGTGCCTGTATAAACAGGATCTGTAGAAAGGATGACTCACTGAACAAGTGTTTACTCTTGAAAGCCAGGGGCTTCAACATCAAAACAGTGCCACTGAACTCAAACTCAGGAAGCACCTACTACGTGGCAGACAGTAAGGAGAATACGACCCAGAGGCTGCAGTTACAGGTTGCTGGGGATTTTTTTTTTTTCAGATCTTAAAAAGAATCTTAAAAGCAGAGCCAGCTTTTGTATTTGTAATAATGGAATGACAGTACAGTATTACTTAGATTAAACACACACATACATATACACACACATACTCATTGCTGGAAATGACCAAACCTTCCAAGCACTGTGATATGCATGGCAGAGTTCTGAGATGCCATGAGCCTAGGTTACCGGGGCTGTAACAGTAGACTTTGTGGCAAACTGCCCAGCAAGGCCTTATTTCACGTTTAATGCCTTGTAGGAATAAGATAGCATGAGACGAGTCTTTCCAGCTGACGTGAGAGCTTAGTTGTCTTGAAAAAAGCCAAGGAACCAATGTCTTCAGTTGCTGAGGGTCTTCGGGCTATTCCCTGGTTTCACTGAGTGGTATCAGAGGATGCTTTTGAAATGGAAGAGAACTTCTATAAAAACAAAGACAAGCCCCAGGTAGGTCTGCTTAACTTACTTCTTAGTGCAGTTTTAGATGATACCTTTGCATATCGTTTCTAGTAGGCACTTCAAACTTTTGATGTATGCCTTCAGACTGAATCTTCAATCTGTTGTCCAGACTCCAGCTCCCTATGTTTCCTCTAGTTAATAACTGTGTTTCCTTTATCATATTCTAACTTTCATTTAACATAGGTTTTTCTTTCTTATAGGATGCCTGATACACAGAAGTGCATAATTTATTAATAATCCTCGGTTCATGAAATGCATCACTATCGATCCATGCATGACCCTTAATTACTTTTTTTCATAAATGCTCCATCATTTTATTTTATTTTATTTTATTTTTGGCTACTTCATGTGGCATGTGGGATTTTAGTTCCTGGACCAAGGATCAAACCTGTGCCTCCTGCAGTGGGAGAGCTGGGTTTTTAAAAAACAAAAGTTTTTTTAACCAAAAAGCTAGAACCTTGACAATAAGATTATAACCTGCATCTAACCATGTAGATCTATCCCTACCCTATTTACCTGCTTCTCCAAGCCAAAGCGGACCCTCATTCTGATGTGTATGTTCAGTATGCCCTTCTTTTATCTAGTCTCACTGTTTTATATATATGTTATATGTATTCAGAAAAGTGTATGTGATATTTATGTGTATATATGTTCCTAATTTTATAGGAGAGACATCATGCTATATGTAATTTTTAGGAACTGTGCTGTTAAGATTCACTTATTGTTGCATGTTGCTCTTCTTTCATTTGTTTCGGCTCCTCTATAATATTTTATTATATGAGCATCCCATAGTTTATCCAACCACCCTCTCATTACCAGTCATTTGAGTTGGTCAAAGATTCATGATATTGTAAACAGTACTTTGATGGTCTCTGACATTACAGGCAGATTCTTTACTCTCTGAGCCACCAGGGAAGCCCAGAAAATATAATAATAAGAGTAGGCAAAAAAACTATATCTAATTTTACTGGCCAGAGATATCTTATCTGGCATTTTGACCTGTATCCTAGGTTGTTTACTGTCTCTGTTTACCTATATATTTCATTTAAAGTGGAATCTTTCCATAGATGCTATTGTTTGCAGTTTTTCTATATGATGAATGTTCTTCCACATTATTTCAGTGGTACAGAGTATTTCCTTGTGTGGGTGGAATCTAAAATAGTCATCAGATGTGCGTGAGAGATGCTGACCAATCCGAGTTGCTCTCACACTCTCTTATCAGGCCTGGCCTTTTCAAACCAGCTCTGTACTGTTGACCCTTCCATTTCCAATTGTCCTCAGTAGAAGGAATGGTGACACGCCTCTCTTTTACACTAAGCTTTTGTGCACATCCATGATAATGTTCTCAGGATAAATTCTGACACATGGGGATTCCTAATCAAAGGGTAAGAACGTGTTTTTACTTTTTGACATAGCCAGCTCTCCAGAAAGGTTTTGTCAATTTATGTTCGTATCAGCAGGATATGAGATCCCAGCCTCCCACAGGCTCTCTAAGAATAGCATTGTTGTGACTTTTATTAACAGTATACCAAGTTCAATGTCATGTCACTATCTTCATTTGTATTTCTTCAATTACTATTGAGAGTAAATTTTTTCATCTGTTTTTCTTGGCCATTTGTTGTTTTCTCTCTCTCCCCACTCCACCCAGCACTTTGTATGAATTGCCTGTTGGTGTCACCTCCCCTTTGTGACCCAATTTTCTTTCTCTTATGTACTTGTAAGAATTACATTATTCGTCTTAAATAAAGCAGTGTGTACACGTCCATTCCAAACTCCTGAACCATCCCTTCCTCCCATCCTCCACCCAGTAACCATCCGTTGGTTCTCTAATCTGTGAGTCTGTTTCCGTTTTGTAAATAAGTGCATTTGTGCCATATTTTAGATTTCACATCTAAGTGAAATGGTATTAGTCGTTCTCTTTCTGCCTTCATTTAGTGTCATAGTCTCTAGGCCCATCCATGTGGCTGCAGATGGCCTTATTCCATTCTTTTTATTGCTATTGTTATTGCTAAGTCACTTCAGTTGTGTCCGACTCTATGTGACCCCGTAGACGGCAGCCCACCAGGCTCCCCCGTCCCTGGGATTCTCCAGGCAAGAACACTGGAGTGGGTTGCCATTTCCTTCTCCAATGCATGAAAGCAAAGGTGAAAGTGAAGTCACTCAGTCATGACCGACTTAGCGACCCCATGGACTGCAGCCTACCGGGCTCCTCCATCCATGGGATTTTCCAGGCAAGAGTACTGGAGTGGGGTGCCATTGCCTGAGTAATATTCTGCTGCATGTATACGTGCCACATCTTCTTTATCCATTCATTTGTCGACATTGTTTCCATGTCTTGACTGTTGTGAATAGTGCTTCTATGAACCTAAGGTACATGTGTCTTTTCAAATTATAGTTTTGTCTGGGTATGTGCCCAGGATTGGGGGTGCTGCTGGGTCATATGACAGCTGTACAAAATATGTTTTCTTTACCTGCTGATGTGAAGTCAGACTTACTTATACTGGGTTTTGGGTACATTTGGGTATGTTTCTATGCTTTTAATTCTCTGTTGATTGTTCCTATAATCATTTTATAATAAATTTTAATTATTTGTTGAACAGATGCTTCCCTATTATTAGACGCTTTGACATTTTTATTGGCTAGCTGGCTATCCTCAAACATTTATTCTTCCAGATGAACATTTAAGACTCTCTTGGTCAAGTTTCCCCGAAAGAGTTATGTTTAGATTTTTCATTGGAGTTGTATTACATTCATGTTCTCTTGGTAATAATGGACAGCCTTACAGCAGTTTTAGGAAAGTGGTGTTCTTTACTTCTCTTGTGTTGAAATCATTTTTATGTTCTTCAGTAGCATCTCATAGTTTGATTCATATAAATGCTGCACATCTCTTGCCAAGTGAGCTCAAAGGTATTTGTTGTTATTGCAAATGGTAACTAAACTCTCTTCCCACCCCAGCCCCTAGATGAGTTTTCTTATTTTACTGCTCCAGGTCTTAGTTGTGGCACGTGGGATCTTTGTTGCTGAGTGCAGGATCTTTAGTTGTGGCATGTGGGATCTAGTTCCCTGCTGCTGCTGCTGCTGCTAAGTCGCTTCAGTTGTGTCCGACTCTGTGTGATCCCATAGATAGAAGCCAACCAGGCTCCTCCATCGCTGGGATTCTCCAAGCAAGAGTACTGGAGTGGGCTGCCATTTCCTTCTGCAATGCATGAGAGTGAAAAGTGAAAGTGAAGTCGCTCAGCCATGTCTGACTCTTAGAGACCCCATGGACTGCAGCCTACCAGGCTCTGCCACAGGGGTCAAACCCGGACCCCCTGAATTGGGCACACAGTCTTAACTACTGGACCCTCAGGGAAGTCCCTGCCATATAAATTTTTATTAATTTGGTAACTGGCCATCTTATTGAACTGTCATTCATTTTAAGGTTTTTTTCATTTATTCTTTTAGCTATTGCAGATACTTCATCACTTCATTCCCCTGAAATGATAGGTTTGTCTCCTTTTCAATGTTTACACCCTTTTTTCTATTTTTTGCCTTCTGCAAAGATTTAGGAATTCAGATGTCCATGGGACTCAGGGAAGTAACATAAATGAGTGAACTGGGCCCAGTGAGGCCCCTGGCAAATGGCAGAGCCCAAGTCTTGTCTAAAGGGAGAAGTTCTTACTCAGTTTCAGCCATCCTCTGCCATGTGAGAAATAGGCCTCATATTGATAGAAGGTCAGATGTTTTTAAAGATATACCAAAGATCAGGTGTTTTTAAAAAGGTGAAATCTATAAGCATTTTAAATGTTGATAATGAAATCACATGTTTTAAACAACAAGCAAGTCAAATATAGAATATCTGATGGTCAGGTTCAACCCAGGCTCAGAGTATGACACACTTCAGCTAGAACTTCCAGAATTTAAAAATATATTGAGTTGGAACACCAGGCATTCTTGCATCATCCTACTTTAGTAAAAATGCATTCATCGTTTGACCATTGTAGGCTCCTAATTTATTATTTTTCACATGAAGCCTCTCTCTCTCTCCAATTTAACAGGCTTATTGTCGGAAGAAAGAAATTTGAATTCTGTTAGTTGATTCATTTTTCTTCTTTGATAGATGAATGTGATGAATCCATGCATTTTCTAATATTGAGCCACCCTTACCTTTGTGATTTGTGGAACTAAGCTACATTTAGTCATATTATTCTTTTATTATACAGTGGTATTCCACTTTGTGTCTTATTTAAAGGTTACAAGATAGGAAGGGAAGAGTTTTGTTCTGTTTTGGTTTTGCAGCAAAACTCACCTATTGCCTTTATCCACCTCCACCTCTGTCCCTACTTGTTTTCTTGGGTAGATCATGTGCCACTACTTAGCAGGAAGGGAGAGGTATTACTTCTAGGGTTTGGTTCCTGGTCGGGGAACTAAGATTCCACATGCCACTAAGCCCATGCTCCACAAGAGAAGCCAGCTTGCCACAACTAGAGAAAGCCTGCACCCTGCAGCAAAGACCCAGCACAGCCAAAAATATTATATCTATCAAAGTAGAACTGTAATAGCTTTTAAGCACAGTTGTGGGCCGCAGTCCATGGGGTGGCTAAGAGTGGGACACGGCTGAGCGACTTCACTTTCACTTTTCACTTTCATGCATTGGAGAAGGAAATGGCAACCCACTCCAGTGTTCTTGCCTGGAGAATCCCAGGGACGGGGGGAGCCTCATGGGATGCCGTCTATGGGGTCGCACAGAGTCGGACACAACTGAAGCGACTTAGCAGCAGCAGCAGCTTAACTTACAGGTCTTAAACACTTTAGCATGTAGTATTTCTATATATCCCTTTCTATTACCAGGTTAGGCTAACAGGGTTAGGTTGGTTTGTAAAATTATTTAAGACATTTATAAAGTTTTTATGTTATGGAAACAACTCAGTCCTATAGAAATTCTTCCTTTAAAAAGTGTTAGAAAAAGTGAAAATGTTAGTTGCTCAGTTGTGTCCAACTCTTTGTGACCCCCACAGACTATATAGCCTACCAGGCTCCTCTGCCCAGGGGATTCTGCCACTCCCAACTCCATCCAAATCATCTGAGTTCACATCTCAGCAAAGTCAAGGAGAGTTATCAGCTTCTTCTTTATTCAGCTTTTTGCCTCCTTGAATTTTTCGACCTCATCTTGAGTGGATTTTATTGTCTTATTTTGGTTAGTATTTTATTAGTATAAATTTAAATAAAACATGCTTTTAGCTTTAATCTTCTTTCATGTCTTTGTTTCTCATTCTTTTGTATTTCTAGGATTATTTACTAGTTTTTTCTTTTTTTCTTATGTGACCCTGCCAGAGGAGTGTCTCTTTTATTGGTCTCTTAAAAGAGTTAGTTCTTTGATTTATCTTACCAATCCTATTGTTTTTCTTTTTCCAGTTTGCTTATGTCTGCTTTTATCTTTCATTCTTTCCTTCTACTGTCTTTAGATTTATTAGTTCTTATCTTAGTTGTTTTAGTTAATTGCTCTTTTTTTCCATTTTTATTTAATAGTAAAATCACTTAACCTTTATCTTTTTTCCAGTGAGTAGCCAGCGAGCTGGATGCACTGTGAGAATGTTATAGTGAGGAGTGAGGGCCTGGACATAGAAAAGATCAAAAACATATTTCTCTGTTAGGGATCTGACTATGGGTCCAAACCACTAGTTGTTCAGATGATGCTACTATATACGTCATCTCTTTTCTACTTTTGCTTCCTGCTGAATGCTAACTAGAGGGCCATGGTGGTCTCTAGTTGCTAGAGGCTGCATGTTTGTTGATATTGTTGTTGTTCATTTGCTAAGTCATGTCCAACTCTTTGCGACCCCATGGACTGCAAGACACCAGGCTTCCCTGTCCCTGACTATCTCCCGGAGTTTGGTCAGATTCATATCCACTGGGTCAGTGATGCCATCCACCCATCTCATTCTCTGTCATCTCCTTCTCCTCCTATGCTCAGTCTCTCCCAGCATCAGGATCTTTTCAAGTGAGGTGGCTCTTTGCCTCAGATGGGCAAAGTACTGGAGCTTCAGCATCAGTCCTTCCAATGGATATTCAGGGTTAATTTCCTTTAGGATTGACTGGTTTGATCTCCTTGCTGCCAAAGGACTCTCAAGAGTCTTTCCAGTACCACAGTTCAAAAGCATCAATTCTTCATTGCTCAGCCTTCCTTATGGTCCAACTCTCACATCCATACATGACTACTGAATCATGTATGAATGATTCACATATGTGATTCAAAGAATCACAGTTTTGACTATATGGACCTTTGTCCGCAAAGTGATGTCTCTGCTTTTTGATATACTGTCTAGGTTAGTCATAGCTTTTTCCAAGGAGTAAGCATTTTTAATTTCATGTCTGCAGTCACTATCTGCAGTGATTTTAGTGCTCAGGAAAATAAAGTCTGTCACAGTTTCCATTATTTCCCCATCTATTTGCCATGAAGTGATGGGACTGGATGCCGTGATCTTCGTTCTTTAAATGTTGAGTTTTAAACCAGCTTTTTCATGCTCCTGTTTCACTTTCATCAAGAAGCTCATTAGTTCCTCTTCACTTTCTGCCATAAGTGTGGTGTCATCTGCGTATCTGAGGTTATTGATATTTCTCCTGGCAATCTTGATTCCAGCTCGTGAGTCACCCAGCCTGGCATTTCACATGATGTACTCCATATATAATTTAAATAAGCAGGGTGGCAATATATAGCCTTGACATATAACTGAATTTTATATCCCCTTAAAATCATAGTTTGCAACAACCTCCACTGTGATGGTATTAGGAGGTGGGGCTTTGAGGAGGTGATTAGTCATGAGGGTGGAGCCCTCATGAATGGAATTAGTGGCCTTACAAAGAGACCCCACAGAGCTCCCTCACTGTTTCCATCACATTAGGATATAATGAAATGACAATCTGTGAACTCAGAAGTGGGTCTGCACAGACACAGAACCTGCCAGCACTTTTATCTGGGCTTCCCAGCCTTCAGGATTGTGAGCAATAAATTTTTCTTAATTACTAGCCACCCAGTCTGCCCACAAATATGCCAAAAGGTTTGGAAAACTCAGCAGTGGCCACAGGACTTGTCAGTCTTCATTGCAATCCCAAAGAAAGGCAATGCCAAAGAATGTTCAAACTACTGCACAATTGCACTCATTTCAGACGCTAGCAAAGTAATGCTCAAAATTCTTCAAGCCAGGCGTCAACAGTACATGAACCAAGAAATCCCAGATGTTCAAGCTGAACTTAGAAAAGGCAGAGGAACCAGACATCAAATTGCCAACATCAGTTGGATCATAGAAAAGGCAAGAGAATTCCAAAAAAAACATCTACTTATGCTTCAGTGACTACGCTAAAGCCTTTGAGAGTGTGGATCACAACAAACTGTGGAAAATGTTTCAAGAGATGGGAATACCAGACCACCTTACCTGCCTCCTGAGAAACTTGTATGCAGGTCAGGAAGCAACAGTTAAAACTGGACGTGGAACAACAGACTGGTTCCAAATTGGGAAAGTAATACATCAAGGCTGTATATGGTCACCTGCTTATTTAACTTCTATGCAGAGTACATCATGCAAAATGCTGGGCTGGATGAAACACAAGCTGGGATCAAGATTGCCAGGAGAAATATCAATAACCTCAGATATGCATATGATATCACCCTAATGGTAGAAAAGTAAAGAGGAACTAAAGAGCCTCTTGATGAAAGGGAAAGAGTAGAGTGAAAAAGTTGGCTTAAAACTCACCATTTCAAGAACAAAGATCATGGCATCCAGTCCATCACTTCAATGCAAATAGATAGGGAAATAATGGAAACTGTGACAGACTTTATTTTCTTGGGCTCCAAAATCACTGCAGATGGTGACTGCAGACATGAAATTAAAAGACATTTGCTCCTTGTAAGAAAAGCTATGACCATCCTAGACAGCATATTAAAAAGCAGAGACATTACCTTGCCAACAAAGGTCCATATAGTCAAAGTTGTCATGTATGGATGTGAGAGTTGGACTATAAAGAAGGCTGAGCACCAAAGGATTGATGCTTTTGAACTGTGTTGCTGGAGAAGACTCTTGAGAGTCCCTTAGACACCAACGAGGTCAAATCAGGGAATCCTAAAGGAAATCAATCCTAAATATTCATTGGAAGGACTGATGCTGAAGGTAGAGCTGAAGCTCCAATACTTTGGCCACCTGATGCAAAGAGCTGACTCATTAGGAAAGACCCTGATGCTGGGAAAGATTGAAGGCAGGCGGAGAAGGAGATGACAGAGGATGAGACAGTTGGATGGCATCACTGACTCAATGGACATGAGTTTGAGCAAGCTCCGGGAGATGGTGAAGGACAGGGAAGCCTGGTGTGCTGCAATCCATGGTGTTGCAAAGAGTCAAACACAACTGAGCAACTGAACAGCAAGCCACTCAGTCTGCAATATTCTGTTAAAGCCTCCTGAACAGACTACTGAAGGGCTGGACTCTGTCTTTCCATCAGTGACACTGTAAATGTGACCCTTCAAACTTTAACCCACTAGAATTCAAGGCCTCTCTGAATCAGTTTTGTCTTATTCAAGGGACCCTAAGGCCTAAGTGGCAGCTGTTTGGAATTGCATCAGCCAGTCTATGAATGCTACAGCAGGGCTTGACAGACAACTGCATGTGACAGGGAGATTTCCTATCCTTCCCTATTTCCAACCTTAACCTTGACGCATTCTCTACTCAACTCCTGACTCTGCAAGGCTCACACAAGGACTCATTGAAGAGCATTAAGATAAAGATAAAAGGGAGCCGACATGGAAGCTGATTGAAAATATAGATCATCGTTGACAGTATAGGTTTGAGGATAGAGATACAGTGGGAAGTGAAACATTTTTACAGGCACGCCAAGTTAAGTCTGCCTGTAATATCTTGAAAAGGCTCAGGTTCAAGGCACCCTGCAATGTCAACAGAGAACAACAATGGACTATGGTTAGGATACCTGACCTTGACCCCTGATTACCAAGTGGAACTTGGTACGTGTGTGCATGCTAAGTCACTCCACTCTTTTGTGATGTTTTCGATTGTAGCCCATCAGGCTCCTCTGCCCATGGAATTTTCCAGGCAAGAATGCTGGAGTGGGGTGCTATTTCCTCCTTCAGGAGATCTTCCTGACCCAAGAATTGAACCTGTATCTGTCTCCTGTATTGACAGGTGGGTTCTTTATCACTAGCGGCACCTGGGAAGCCCAGAAACTTGGTACAGGACAATGTAAATTTCCACTGGCCTGTTACAGGTGGTGATCAACATAGAGGACATACAGAATTGGGGGATGTGAGAACTGGGGTCCCTGAAGGAAAGTGAAAGTCACTCAGTAGCGTCCGACTCTTTGTGACCCCGTGGACTATACAGTCCATGGAATTTTCCAGGCCAGAATACTGGAATGGATAGCCTTTCCTTTCTCTAGGGGATCTTCCCAACCCTGGATTGAGCCCAGGTCTCCCACATTGCAGGTGGATTCTTTACCAGCTGAGCCACTGGGGAAGCCCAAGAATACTGGAATGGGTTGCCTATTCTTTCTCCGGTGGATCTTCCCAACCCAGGAATTGAACCAGAGTTTCCTGCATTGCAGGTGGAGTCTTTACCAACTGAGCTATGAGGGAAGCTGATCCCTGCCAAACCCCAATTGCCAGACCACTGAATGCAGATCTACGCTTGTAATCAATTCATTGCAGAACCTCAGTCCTAGCATTTCACCCCTAAAATGAGGAATAATAACAAACATTTACTGAGCCTTCCCCATGTGCTAGATAGTATGCTTACTTTTTTCTTAACAGCTTTCTTGGGGTAGAATTTACATACCATAGGATTTTTAATTTTTTCATTTATTTATTTTTGACTGCACTGGGTCTTTGTTGCTGCACGTGGGCTTTCTCTAGTTTCAGTGAGCCGGGGCTCCTCTCTAGTTGCGGTGTGCAGACTTCTCATTGTGGTGACTTCTCTTGTTGTGGTGCACAGGTTTCAGTAGTTGCAGCGTGTGGGCTCAGCAGTTGCATCATGCAGGCTCAGTAACTGTGGCTCTCAGGCTTAGTTGCTCCACAACATGTGGAATCTTCCCAGCCTAGGAATTGCACCTGTATCCCCTGCATTGGCAGATGGATTCTTATCCACTGTACCTCCAGGGAAGTCCCACACCATAATATTGACCCATTGTAAGGGTACAATTAAATGATTTTCAGAAAATACATAAAACTGTGCAATCGTTATCACAATCCAGTTTTAGGCTATCCCCTCCCTTGCCAAAGCTCTCTCAAACCTGTGTACAGTCAGTCCCCACTCCCACACTCGGGCCCAGGGAACCTCAGGACTTCCTTTCTCTACAAATTTTTCTGTACATTTTATGGAAATCGAATCATACAATACACAGTCTTTTGCATTTGGCTTCTTTTACTAAGTGCAATGCTTTTGAGGTTTGTCTGCGTGGTAGCATATCTCAGCACGCATCTTCCTCGACTTTACAATGGCGCTACATCCCAATAAACCCACTGTAAACTGAATATATCAGACGCAGAAAGTGCATTTAATACACTGAATCTACTAACAATCATGCCAAGCCTACCTTAAATGTGCTCAGAACACTTAGATTCATCAATAGCTGGGCAAAATAGTCTAGCATCAAGCCTATTTTATAGTAAAGTAGGTAAAGTATAGTAAAGTTGACTAGCTCATGTAATATAGTGAATACTATTAATCGCCCCATAGAAGCTGCCAGGACTGCCTTGCACAGTGTTAGTACAAGGCCTGCTTATGTCTTGCCACGTAAATGACTTCTGGTGAACTGATTGCTGTGGCCTGCGGCTGTTTATCCTGTGTTGTATTCACGGCTCTGTGACCTATACCAGGTGGAGTATGGATGAAAAAAGATAAATATCCTCTAGTGCTCCAGAGTTCAGGAAGCCCTCTCACTCTCAGCACCTAACGAAACCCTGTGAGTTGACAGTTTTCCCACTTGTGCAATGGAGTTAATGGTGAGTCTGGAGTTAGGAGGCTTAACCTGCATCCGGCAATCAAGAAGATGGCGCAGGTGGTCTTATACGTCGTTGCCTGCCCCACCCCCAGACCCCACGCTCTTTCCTAAACAGAATCCTTAAGACTGGAAATGGATTATGGTACTTAAACCAAACAGTCTTCCCCTGCCCCTAAACTGCCTTCCCAAGTGGAAGGAAATAGGACTGGTTTTATCTATTTACTGGTTTTATGCGTTTGAATTTCTGTTAAGGCATTAACCAGGGTGTTTTGGTTAAAATTTTAACTGCCACATTAAAATTTTTAGCTTTTCTTTTGTGAGGAGGGGGGATAAGAAATATAAATGAGTAAATCTTTGCTTTATTCTTTAGTTTTTGTTTTTTTTTCCAAGAAACATCACAAGACAAAACATCACAAGCTTACCAGGAGCTCACAGTTCAGTTGGGCATTTCCAAGTTTACTTGGTGAAACTGGAAAAAGTTTTCAAATACAGTAGCTAAGCCAAAGGCTTCTCAAGTAGCTCAGTGGTAAGAATCTGCCTGCCAAGGCAGGAGACTTGGGTTCAACCCTTGGGTGGGGAAGAGCCCCTGGAGAAGGAAATGACAACCCACTCCAGTATTCCTGCCTCGAGAATTCCATGGACAGAGGAGCCTGGCCGGCTACAGACCATGGGGTCTCCGAGTCGGACATGACTTAGTGACTGAGTACTCCACCATACTGAGAGTGAACAGTTGGATAGTTGTCGGGGTGAAGAACGGTTGTAAGTGTATTCGTTTTTCACCTCTGCAGTCACATGGTTGACCAGAAGCTATGGTCAAGCATCATACTGTAAAATTCAAAGTATAATTTCTAAAGAAAGCATATCACTTATGCACCATTGTAAAATGGAAAAATTGTAAGTCAAACATCATGTTGGGATTATTTGTATTTTGTTCCTTTTTATTGGTGAATAGCATTCCATTGCATGGATACAGCCCGTTTTGTATGTGATGTGAGATATGTTTTCATTTCTTTGAGGAAGATAAAGAGTTGAGTTGCTGGGTTGTACAGCAAGCTTATCTTTAAATTTTTAAGAAACTGTCAGACCGTTTTCCAAAGCGGCTGCACCATTTTTCATTCCCACCAGCAACATATGAGGCTTCTAGTTTCTGCACATCTTTTCTAACACTTGCTTTTGTCTGTCTTTTAATTTATAGCCATTCTTGTACATGTACAGAGGTATCTTAATGGAGCTTAATTTTGTTATATCTAATCTTCCCACCAACTCTGTATTCAGATTGGCGAGGTTATGCTTGGTAAGAAACAGTCCTCAAACTTCATTGGCTCAAGGCAACAAAGGTGTATTTCTCCTTCCTGTTACATGTTCAGTGGTGATTTGAAGTGGGAGGAGGGGTGCCTTCATCAAAGACCCTCAGGGACCCAGGCCACTGGAAACGCATGAAGTTAAACCGCAGGTCAATTCTCTTTCTAATTCAATATCTATTCCCTCTGGTAGTGAGAAGTCGCTTTCATTCCTATTTTGCTAACCAGCAAATTACATGGTCATGATTAACTTCAGAGGGGATGAAAAGTATAATAATAATTTTATTATGTGTTTAGAGGTGAAATGATTTGATAAGAATTGATGTGCATCCAATAAGCATCTATTGTACAGCACATGGAACTCTAAAAAAATTGATGTGCAGGGGCTTGCCTGGTGGCCCACTGGTTAAGACTCCAAGATTCCAATGCAGGGAATGTGGGTTTGATCACTGGTTGGGGAACTAAGATCCCATATGCTGTGCAGTGTGGCCAAAAAAAACCCAAAAATAGAATTGATACACAGTTTGTTTTTTAACTTCATGCGTTTCCAGTAGCCTGGGTCCCTGAGGGTCTTTGATGAACTATGGACAGAGGTTCATGACATTGTACAGGAGACAGGGATCAAGACGATCCCCAAGAAGAAGAAATGCAAAAAGCAAAATAGCTGTCTGAAGAGGCCTTACAAATAGCTGTGAAAAGACGAGAGTCAAAAGGCAAAGGAGTTATACCTATTTGAATGCAGAGTTCCAAAGAATAGCAAGGAGAGATAAGAAAGCCTTCCTCAGTGATCAATGCAAAGAAATAGAGGAAAACAATAGAATGGGAAAGACTAGAGATCTCTTCAAGAAAATTAGAGATACCAAGGGAACATTTGATGCAAAGATGGGCACAATAAAGGACAGAAATGGTCTGGACCTAACAGAAGCAGAAGAAGATATTAAGAAGAGGTGGCAAGAATGCACGGAAGAACAAAAAAGATCTTCACGACCCAGATAATCATGATGGTGTGATCACTCACCTACAGCCAGACAGTGGGCCTTAGAAAGCATCACTACAAACAAAGCTAGTGGAGGTGATGGAATTCCAGTGGAGCTATTTCAAATCCTGAAAGATGATGCTGAAAGACCATTTTACTCAAGATGCCAGCAAATTTGAAAAACTCAGCAGTGGCCACAGGACTGGAAAAGGTCAGTGTTCATTCCAATCCCAAAGAAAAGCACTGTCAAAGAATACTCAAACTACCACACAGTTGCACTCATCTCACACACTAGTAAAGTAATGCTAAAAATTCTCCAAGCCAGGCTTCAGCAATACATGAACTGCGAACTTCCACATGTTCAAGCTGGTTTTAGAAAAGGCAAAGGAACCAGAGATCAAATTGCCAACATCTGCTGGATCATCGAAAAAGCAAGAGAGTTCCAGAAAAACATCTCTTTCTGCTTTATTGACTATGCCAAAGCATTTGACTGTGTGGATCACAATAAACTGTGGAAAATTCTGAAAGAGATGGGAATACCAGACCACCTGAGCTGCCTTGAGAAACCTATATGCAAGTCAAGAAGCAACAGTTAGAACTGGACATAGAACAACAGACTGGTTCCAAATAGGAAAAGGAGTCCATCAAGGCTATATATTGTCACCCTGCTTATTTAACTTCTATGCAGAGTACACCATGAGAAACATGGGACTTGTTGAGGCACAAGCTGGAATCAAGTTTGCTGGGAGAAATATCATTAACCTCAGATATGCAGATAACACCATCGTTATGGCAGAAAGTGAAGAAGAACTAAACAGCTTCTTGATGAAAGTGACAGAGGAGAGTGAAAAAGTTGGCTTAAAGCTCAACATTCAGAAAACAAGGATCGTGGCATCCAGTTTCAATACTTCATGGCAAATAGATGAGGAAACAGTGGAAACAGTGGCTGACTTTATTTTTCTGGGCTCCAAAATCACTGCAGATGGTGATTGCCGCCATGAAATTAAAAGACACTTACTCCTAGGTTGTTATGACCAACTTAGACAGCATATTAAAAAGCAGAGACATTACTTTGTCAACAAAGGTCCGTCTAGTCAAGGCTATGGTTTTTCCAGTGGTCATCTACAGAAGTGAGAGTTGGACTGTGAAGAAGGCTGAGCACTGAAGTATTGATGCTTTTGAACTGTGGTGTTGGAGAAGACTCTTGAGAGTCCCTTGGACTGCCAGGAGATCTACCCAGTCCATTCTGAAGGAGATCAGTCCTGGGTGTTCTTTGGAAGGACTGATGCTGAAGCTGAAGCTCCACTACTTTGGCCACCTGATATGAAGAGCTGACTCATTGGAAAAGACCCTGATGCTGGGAAAGATTGAGGGCAGGAGGAGAAGGGGATGACAGAGGATGAGATGGTTGGATGGCATCACCAACACAATGGACATGGGTTTGGGTGGACTCCAGGAGTTGTTGATGGACAGGGAGGCCAGGCATGCCTCCCTGTTCATGGGGTTGCAAAGAGCTGGACATGACTGAGTGACTGAACTGAACTGAACTAGAGGTAAAGAGGAGTTGGAATATTTGCGAATAAATAACTTTCATAAAGACCTAAAGGAAGATGCTGCATCACCATTTTACACATTAGGTAACCAAAACTCGGTTTGGTTGGAGGATATGTAGCTAATAACTGAACCAAGGAATCTGACTCCCAAGCCTGTGTTCTGAACTATTGTGCTGAAGTTTTCTTCTAGATAGTATTAATGATAAATAGTCTTTTGAGACATCTCTGGCTTCCCTAGTGGCTTAGATGGTAAAGAATTTGAATGCAATGCAGGAGACCTGGATTCAACCCTTGGGTTGGGAAGATTCCCTGGAGAAGGGAATGACAACCCATTCCAGTATTCTTGCCTGGAGAAATTCAATGTATAGAGGAGCCTGGTGGGCTACAGCCCACCCTATGGTTGCAAAAGAGTTGGACCCCACTGAGCAGGTACCTACACATTTTAGTGAACGGGGCATAACGGCAGGAAACTCCCTGAAGGCAACTCCCAGCCATGCGGGGAGGGCAGCTGTGAGGTTCTAGGGACTTGCTAGGAGCACAGCTCCCGGATCACACCTCGTTTGGAATCTGGCTCTGCTGGCTGCCTATGCATCCTTGTCAGGTTCTCCTCCAAGCCTCAGGGCCCTCCTGGGTAAGTGAGGCTAACACTCGGGAGGTTTCATTGCACAGGATGGCTAGGATTTAACCAGAAAGCATGCAAAAAGCACTCACTCTGGGACCTGGAACTTAGGAGTCTCGGTGACTGTGTTAATAATACCAATATCATCATAATCACCATCAAAGCATTCAGCAGATGGAAATAGGAAACTCTCCAGATTTGGTGCTTAGGAATTTGCTGTTCTTTGAATCATAGTCATTTTTTTTTAATTTAATTGAGCTATAGTTGATTTACAATACGGTATTTGTTTTATGTACAGCAAAGTGACTCAGATATGTGTATTATACATATATATATTCTTTTTCAGATTATTTTCTGTTATAGGTTATTATAAGATATTGAATATAGTTCCTTGAGCTGTTCAGTAGGTCCTTGTTGTTTATTGAATGATTGATGACTTTAATCACGTGATTGAAGTTATCCTTGGATAACCGTACCGGGAGCCCTGCTTCTGTCAACATGGGTCCAGGGTCATTTATAAGCTGAGGAAGGAGAAGGGAATTCAAGACGATGATGAGTAAGATAAGAATAGGATGAATGGAAGAACAAGATAAAAATAAGCCAGTGAGGAACAGAAGAGGCAGTTGTTTCTTGGAGGGCAGAACTAGCTTAGCAATAAGAACATGGTTCTGCCTTTTCACTGGCTCTGGGACCCTGAGTGGGTCACTTGACCTGCCTGGCCTTCTGTCTAGAGAACTTAGGGGGTGAGATCACAGAGGCAACTTTGGTCTTACCTCTTCTTGTCTCTTTACAATTTCAGTGGGTTAAGTCCTTATCTTGGCATGGGATGTCAGTTTAGGTGGGAACCAAGACCTTCCTTTCACTCGTAGGTTTTTGTTGTTTTTTTTTTAAGTTCTATGATTCCTGAGTCACAAATTAGTCTCATTTCCAAAATCTCATCCAATTATTAATAATACCTAAAACTATCATTAAAGAGGAGCCTCTTTTTCCTCTTCTTCCATCTGCAACCCACCACCATGGGCTGCTGGCCTTTGGGGAAGAGAGAACTAGACACTCACCATCTTCCCCCGCCAAACACAGACAAGGGGTAGAAGAGGGAAATGCAGGGCAAAGAGGGGAGGAAGGTACAGACAGACCTCGGAGATGTCGTGGGTTCGGTGCCAGAGACCACAGTACAGCAAATATCACAATAACGCGAGTCCCAGGAAATTGTTGGTTTCTCAATGCATATAAAAGTTATGTTTACACTCTACTGTCAGTCTATTCGGGGCTTTCCTGGTGGCTCAGACGGTAAAGAATCTGCCTGCAATGCAGGAGATAAAGACTCTGCCTGCAGTGCAGGAGATGCAGGTTCAGTCTCTGCATCAAAAGATCATCTGGAGGAGGAAATGGCAACCCACTCCAGTATTCTTGCCTGGACAATCCCATGGAAAGAGGAGCCTGATGGGCTTACAGTCCATCGGGTTGCAAAGAGTCACACACGTAGTCTATCAAGTGTGCAATAACCTCATGCGAAGAGTTGACTCATTGGAAAAGACTCTGATGCTGGGAGGGATTGGGGGCAGGAGGAAAAGGGGACGACAGAGGATGAGAGGGCTGGATGGCATCACCGACTCGATGGACATGAGTGTGAGTGAACTCCGGGAGTTGGTGATGGACAGGGAGCCTGGCGTGCTGCGATTCATGGGGTCGCGAAGAGTCAGACACGACTGAGGGACTGAACTGAACTGAACTGAACATTATGTCTAATAAATATACATACATAATTTACATACAGATATAATTTTTAAATACTTTTTGCCAAAAATGCTAACCCTCATTTGAGTCATAATCTTTTTGCTGGTGGAGCATTTAAAGCATCGTGAAAATTACCAGATGTGACAAAAACACAAAGTAAACAAATACTGTTGGAAAAATTTCGCTGATAGACTTGTTCAACACAGGGTTGCCATAAACCTTCAATCTATTTTTTTAAATGCAGTATCTGTGAAGCATCATATAACAAAGTACGCCTGTACTTACTTTGGGTTTTAGAATCAAAAGATAACATTGTCTCCTCTGGGTTTGCTCAAGTACCACACAAGGTCATGGCCAGATCATGGTCATGGGTATGGAAGAGTTCCCAGCGTGGGTTAATACAACTCATACCACCAAGCCGCTGCCCCAGAATCTGGTGATTCATCTCCAGCCTCTCCTAAGGAGGCCTGGTTGCCCTTCTCACCCACCCTGAGACAAAATCCATCAGTCAGCTCGCTCATGTGAGGTCCATTGACAGTCATTAGGAAAACCTTCCTCTCTCCTTGGCTTTCTAGGCCTCTTTCATCCTGTGGCTTGCTCAGGGGATCACAACCACCTCCCTAGATACAAGGGCTGCCCAGCCAACTCTGCGTAGAACCTCGGGAAGCTGCTCTCTCGAGACCTGAGGCGCAGGAACAGGTTAACCGCTCCCCCATCCACCCCCAAACCCTCTATGGGTGTGTTCATTAGGAGATGAATGACAGCATGGGATTCGGCCCTCCCACCCAAGAAAAAATCATCCTAAAATTCTCTCTTAATGCCTATTGATTCTTTTTGATCCTCTTTGTGGATTAGGGATTTGAGAAATCAGAGGGATTAGAATTGTGAACCTAATTTGAAAGTACTGGCTGTGAAAATCTACATCCTCGTCTGGTGACTCCCATTGCAATTTCCTATCTATTTGATCTCGATGTCTCTCTGTAACTTCCTACTTAGCCATTCTTTTACATATAAAGTGGAGATGTGGTCTGTCCTTACCCTGTGGGGGTTTAGGAGGTGCAATAACATAACCGATGCGTGTTAAGTGCTAAGCACAGTGCAGGGCACATAGACAGAACTCAGATATACGCTGATATTATTCTACCCGCATCCCTAGCACTTAACGTGAGGATATGACACATAGGAAGCTTTGAATAAATGTTAATGAATGATTTCTAAATAGCTAACTGTATTGCAAAGCAAATAAAAATAAGGGCTAAGTAAGTGTATAAGCTCCATATCATGGCAACCAAGTGAGGCAGTAGGTAATTGTGAAGGACGCCTAGGAGGAAGCCTCAGTAGGAAAGCAGTATCTGGGATTTCAGTAGGCAGAAAATGGGGCCATTGAGCACGCATGTAGTCTCAGGACCGCGTGTGTCTCTGGAAGAGCCCAAATGCGAGAAAGGGAGTGCAGGATGAGCTCTTACTTATGAATGGGGCTGGAGGGTTACTTTGCCCAAACGATGTTTTCTCATGGGCCAGCCTGTCTCAGTGAGGGATCTTTCAACAAGTAATAGAAAATCAACTCTGACGGGCTTCACCAGCAAAGGGAAAACATGGCTCGTGAAAGTGCAAAGTTGAGGAGTAGGTGCTGGCGTCAGGTCTAGCTGGATCAATGTTCACAGGATGTCAGCAGGATCTGTTCTTCAGCTTGGCTTTTGCTCAGTGCTGTTTTCATTCTCAGCAAGGCTCCCCCGGGAGTGGCAGGATGGCCATGGGACCTCCTGAAGCTACCTTCCCCTCCAGAGGGAAATTCAGCTTATCTTCATCCTAACATTCCCGGCAGAAGTCCTGAGATTCGCTGTCATTGGCCCGTCCCAGGGACCCCGTTGATGGGGTGTTATGGGCTTGGGCATGCACCAGGCATGTGCAGCAATAAATGGTTACTCCAAGAGCTCAGTTTTTACTGCAGGAGACCAGGCTCTGGAGCTAAACTGCCTGACTTCCTATCTCATTTCCCAGCTGTATGACCTGGAACAGGGTCCATAATCTCTGGGTGCTTTATTCCTTTCATCGGTAAAATCTAAATAATCATGAGGATAGGGTTTTTGGAAAGATTACATGAGCTTATTTTCAAAAAATTTGTTTGGCCACATCAGGTCTTAGTGGAGGCATGTGAGATCTTTGATGCCTCATGTGGAATCTTTCGTCACGGTGCACAGATTCTCTAGTTGTGGCGTGCAGGCTCAGTCGTTGTGGCACTTGGGCTTAGTTGCCCCATGGCATGTGGGACCTTAGTTTCCTGACCAGGGCTTGAACCCTCATCCCCTACGTTGCAAGGCAGATTCTTAACTGCTGAACCACCAGGGAAGTCCCTACATGGGTTTTCACAAATAAGTGTTAAACAGAATAATATCTTGAAGACCTGGCCAAATGCTGAACCCCTGGTGCATGCGTGCTAAGTCACATCGGTCATGTCCAACTCTTTGTGACCCTATGCACTGTAGCCTGCCAGGCTCCTCTGTCCATGGGATTCTCCAGGCAAGAATAGTGGAGTGGGTTGCCATGCCCTCCTCCAGGGGACCTTCCTGACCCAGGGATCGAACCTGCATCTCTTACGTCTCCCATAGTGGCAGGCGGGCTGTTTACCACTAGTGCCACCTGGGAATCCACTGTAGCTCTTGTTGTTTCTATAGCGACTTGACTTTGTGGCCTCATTGCTTGATATCTATTCACAGTTATTCCAGAAGTTTCCACCCCCACAGGTCTCTCAGGGAGAAGTGATTCCCTTTCAAGCATATGCTTAGTGCGACTCCAAGCAGAGCTCCACCAGGCCTGGAACAATGCTTCCCACCATGAAGCTGGCCATGCTTAAAGAGGGTCCTTTTTAATTCACAGCTGAAGGTCTGAAACCCTAGTCATCCCCGTACTTGGCAGAATAGGAGAAATCAAGAAGAAATCTTAGCACTTGGTCCCTTCCCTTAAGGAGTTTGCAATCTAATCTTAAAGAGCAGAACGCTCTGTCAAATACAGCCTGCTCCAGGATCCATTCCCAGAGGGACCTGCCAGTCTGTCCAGCCAGGGTGTTTATCGAACGACATCCTTCCTCAGGGACTCCTTCTCGGTTATAACAGCAATGAGCGTTTAGAAAGGTGATGAGGAGGACAGAAACAGGGCTGATTCCCAAGGTCTGACCCGCCTGTTGTTTCCCCCACTCCTCTTAAACCATGCTTACAAAGAAAAAGGGCAACCCTTCCCCACGTAGTACCAGCAGGGTAACCTGAGAACATCCATTTAGCATCTGTCCCTGTGAAAAGGACCTTTCAGTGACACCAAGCTGAGTGTATCCCGCTCTATTTATAGGCACTGTTTGTTTAATTCGAGTCCCGTCTCTAAGAATAAATAATGAACTCATCCTGGGGGCCAGCCAGAGCCTACAACTCTGTGACGAACCTGTAAATCCCTTTCTCTTTCCTTCTGGTTCTGGAAGTGGTTCTCTAACTCAGAGGTGAGCCACTTCCGTTCGCTGGGCTGGGGTGGGCTGGAGACCCAGGTGTGCTCGGAAGTTGGGCTTGATGGTACTTTTTCATCATGGTTTTGGGGAGGTTTTTGATGTTTGATTTTGGGTTGGTGATCGAAGAGCCGATCTTGAACCTCTCTCCTCCTCAAAGGAGTGACCCTAACCTGATATTTGCACCCCTGGTTGCTTAAACTTCAGACACAAAGAGACCCATTTGGACTCAGATCCCTCAGTAAGGAAGATGTGGCCGTGGAGACAGAGGACCCTTTTCCATACCCTCCTGACCTGGTAGCAGGGCCTGGGGCCAGACTGTCTCACAAGGTATAGTACCATCCCTGGGTGTGTTTGTTTTGTTTTGTTTTTCAGGGTGTGTGATGAGAACCAAGAGCCATAATGCACTTGAACTTGAAGTATGTAACCACTGAAGGTGATATAGGCCAGTCCAATAGAGCGTCTCAAGAAAAAATAGTTTGGTTTTCAATCCCCCTGTCCCCATGCTGACCTGCTGGTTTAGCAACTCCTAGAACCAGACCCACTGAGTTTGAAGGGAATGACCTCAATGGTATCTTTGGATCTAATGCAGGACATTGACACCTAAATATTCAATGTCCAGTAACATCACAGAATAACATCCTGCCTTTCCAGGACTTTATCTTAAGAAGGTAACCAAGCTTCTCAGGAAAGTGTCCATTCATGTGCTTCTTCTCCCAGTATCTGTTAATCCATTTCTCCATGTCAGATGCTATTCTAGGCACAGGAGATGCCTTGATGAAGAAGACAAGATAATCATGAGATGACGAGGTCTGATTTACTCTGAAAAAATTCGGCATCTGCTCCCTTCCAACTGAGTCAGTCTGACTGTGAGACGTCTTCCCAACAGGCCCTGAGCTCCATTCATTTGTCCATTCCTCCATTCAAAAAGTACGTGGGCGGCATGGTCTACATGTTAGGCACAGCTAGAATGCCTAGGTATAGCAGTGAGCTCGAGATCTCTCCCTGCCCTTAAGATGTTTGGAGTTGAGTGGGGAAGATGGATATTAATCAAATTATTACTACTGAAATATGGATTCTTCATTATTATTATAAATGTTGGTGAGTTCTATAGAGCAGGAATCCCCAACCCTTGGTACTGGTCTGTGGCCCATTACGAACGTGGCCACACAGCAGGACATAAGTGGTGGGCGAGTGAGTGAAATTTCATTTTTACTTACAGTCACTCCCCATCACTCGCATTACCACCTGACTCCACCTCCTGTCTGGAGAAGGCAATGGCACCCCACGCCAGTACTCTTGCCTGGAAAATCCCATAGATGGAGGAGGCTGATAGGCTGTGGTCCATGGGGTCGCTAAGAGTCGGACATGACTGAGCGACTTCACTTTCACTTTTCACTTTCATGCACTGGAGAAGGAAATGGCAACCCACTCCAGTGTTCTTGCCTGGAGAATCCCAGGGACGGTGGAGCCTGGTGGGCTGCCATCTGTGGGGTCGCACGGAGTCGGACACGACTGAAGTGACTTAGCAGCAGCAGCAGCAGCTGCAGCAGCCACCTCCTGTCAAATCAGTGGCGGCATTAGATTCTCAAAGGAGCACAAACCCTACTGTGAACTGCAATCAGGGTTGCACACTGATGAGAATCTAATGCTTGATGATCTAAGGTAGAGAAAAGGCAAAGATGCTGGCCCTGGGAGTGACTGCCACCATCTCCCATCATCCCCAGATGGGACTGTCTAGTTGTTTGGGGCTCCCACTGATTCTGCATTATGATGAATTATATAATTATTTCATTATATATCACAACATAGTGATAATAGAAATAAAGGACACAGTAAACGTAATGCACTTGAATCATCCTGAAACCACCCCCTCTTCTCCAGTCTGTGGAAGAATTGTCTTCCACAAAACTGGTCCCTGCTGCCAAAAAGATTGGGGACCACTGCTATAAGGTGAAATTCAGGGTGCCATGAGCCAAGTTCAGAGCCTAAGAGAGGAATCGACTCTGAGGGTTGGTGAGCAGTGAATTAGCAATGACTAAGAATCCTTGAGTTGCCCCAGATGGTGAGTTGTCTGTGGAGTAGTGAAACAATGATGTCTATCTATAGGAAGTGTGTCTTCAAGTTTCCATTAGCTGCTCTGGGTCATCCACACCGTCACCTGGCTGTCCTGAGGACTGTCACAGGCCGGTAGGTCTCGGTTACCTTAGGGAGAGTTTGTGTCCATGGCGAGCATGGGGATTCCTTTCGAGGCATCAGCTTGCTCAAGTTTTGACATTGACTTATGGGTCTGCCATGGACAGGGTGAAATCTTTTTCTTATGGGACATTCTTCTCACTGTATCTCATTAGGTCAAGGAGTAAAGAGTATCATCATCACATGTTTTCATGGTTTTATTTGTGAATGGTAGGTAGTCTGGCCACTATACTTAGAGATCTGGATTGGAAGATGGCCACACATTCCCCTCTGCAGTTTTATGCCTTCAAATGTTCACATACACTGGCTTTGGAAGTGGAATTTCACAGAAATTCTGCTCACAGAAGCAGTTGGCACTCCCAGGTATCTTTCTGGATTAATTTTGGTGCAACTTTGAGTGAATCCTTTCAGCAGTAAGCTCTTTATTTGAAAAGCAGTATATATTATCTCTTATGCTGAGCATTTTGGTAGGAACCAAGTTTAAAGAGCCTCATGATGAGGGTTAAAGAGGAGAGTAAAAAAGCTGGCTTAAAACTCAACATGCAAAAAGCTAACATCTGGCATCCAGTCTCATTGCTTAATGGCAAATAGATGGGGGAAAAGTGGAAATGGTGGCCGATTTTACTTTCTTGAGCTCCAAAATCACTGCAGATGGTGACTGCAGCCATAAAATTAAGATACGTGTTCCTTAGAAGAAAAGCTATGACAAACCTAGACAGTGTATTAAAAGGCAGAGACAAAACTTTGCCAACAAAGGTCTGTATAGTCAAAGCTATAGCTTTTCCAGTTTTCCAGTAGTCATGCAGGGATGTGAGAGTTGGACCATAAAGAAGGCTGAACACTGAAGAACTGATGCTTTCAAACTGTGGTGCTGGAGAAGACTCTTGAGAGCCCCCTGAAATCAACCCTGAATACTCATTGGAAGGACTGATGCTGAAACTGAAGGTCCAATACTTTGGCTACCTGATGTGAAGAGCTGAAAAGACCTTGATGCTGGGAAAGATTGCGAGCGGGAGGAGAAGTGGGTGACAGACGATGAGATGGTTGGATGGCATCACCGATGCAATGGACATGACTTTGAGCAGGCTCCAGGAGGTAGTGAAGGACAGGGAAGCCTGGTGTACTGCAGTCCATCAGGTTGCAAAGAGTCAGACCTGACTGAGCAACTGAAAGTGAAAGTGAAAGTCACTCAGTCATGTCCAACTCTTCGCAACCCATGGACTGTCCAGGGAATTCTCCAGGCCAGAACACTAGAGTGGGTAGCCTTTCCCTTCTCCGGGGGAATGTTCCCAACCCAGGGATTGCACCCAGGTCTCCTGCATTGTAGGCAGATTCTTAACCAGCTGAGCCACCAGGGAAGCCCAAGAATACTGGAGTGGATAGCCAATCCCTTCTCCAGCAGATCTTCCTGACCTAGGAACTGAACTGGAGTCTCCTGCATTGCAGGCAGATTCTTGACCAACTGAGCTATCGGGGAAGCCCCGAGTGACTGAAAAACAACACAAAGTTAAAGCCAAGAAAAAAAATATAAGAATGTGCCTTTACCGCTAAAGGTTTCCAAGGGTTCAGAAAAAGAACTTTCATTCACTGGTCCCAAAATATTTATTGAGCACCTATACTGTGCCAGACATAGAACCAGGAAGGTATACGTATCAGCAGGACCAGTACAGCCCGCAGAGCTTGCAACTAGTGAGGGAGAGAGCTACTCAAACCATCAGGGACAGGAGAATTTCAGATAGTTTTATATGCTAGGCTGGGCAGAGAAGACCTCTCAGAAATCATGACATTTGAGCAGAACCTGAATGATGAGATGGAGCCAACTGTGAAAAGTTTTTAGGAAGAGCATTCTAACTGGAGAGAAAAGACAAATAGGAAAGCTCTGTGGCACAAAAAAGATTGGTTTGTTTAAGGAGAAATAGGAACTGAATGTGGCTAGGGACTCCCCTGGTGGTCCAGCGGTGAAGATTCCTCGCTCCCACTGTAGGTGGCCTCACTTTCATTCCTGGTCAGGAAACTAGATTCCATATGCTACAACTAAAGATCCCATCACAGCCAAATACATAAATATTTTTAAGAAAAGAAGTTTCTGTGGCTGAACGTGTATCAAGGGGGTGAGTGGCGGGTAAGCCGGGGATGTGGAGTGTGAATTTTAGTTTGAATTCAGAGGAAGCATTTGGTAGGTAACTGGATGGCATTTCAGCCTGTACCTATGTTACCTACCTGGGGAAGATTTCTGTTGCCTCAGTGAAATTTTGAAAGTGATAGACCTTGAAGTCTTAGAACTCAGAACCACACAGAAACTCATAGATGGAAACAGAAGAGGTTAATGTTGGCCTGTTTCTGGATAAAAGCAGTCACCCCTAATTTCAGAGGCTTTCCTGGGCAGGAGAGGATGAAAGTACAAAATGAATAAACCATGAAACAGTCTCCTGCTTGTTCAGCATCCATTCCATCACCAAAAGGGTCAGTGCCTGAAACCTCCTTTGGGAAATCGTTGCTTCCCTGTTCTTGGCAATCTGGTTTTGTCTCAGTCTAATCAGTGTTTTCTTCACATCCCACCCCGGCACCCAAGGGATTGACTCAGAGATGGGCACAGAACCCAGCCAATGAAACGCAAGAAGACATTTCGTGGCCCCTGCTGGCAAAAAGAATTCCCTCTCTCTTCCTTAGGAGCACCAGTCTATGGATATGAGGTCTAGAACTACTGCAACCATTTTTGACCATGCAGGAAGATTCTGGAACTGCTAGAGGTTGTGGGGAAGCCCAGCAGGGTGCCTGAAGAGGAAGCCAACAGCACAGAAGGCAGAGCCAAGAGGAGAGGAAGAAGTCTTTGTGATGGCATCAAGTCCCTGGATCAAGCCTCACCTGAAGCCTAACCTAATGCTGGTCTTTTTAGTGGCCTCAGCCAATTAAATGTTCTTTATTATATAACCCAGTTTAAATAAGGATTTATATGTCTTGCAACATAAAGGGCCCATCTATAAGAAAACCTTAGAATAGGTACCCAACAGTGCCAAGGGCCTCCTCTGCACCCCAAGCCTCTAGGAGGAAGTGAGCCTGTTCCAGAACCCAAATAAAAGGTCTCTCCTCCCACTTCTCTATTTCAGGGTTTCCATGCCTCCTGTCACCATAGCACTGTGACTCTCTTGGAGAGGCAGAGAAACAGAGGAGGAGAAGGGGCCTGTTTCCAGGCTGTGTTGCCACGTGTAGTGGCTGAGGATGGTGGAGGGGCTGGGCAGCGAGGTGGCTCTACGCTTGACATTTCAGGATATAGATAAGAGGGTAAAAATAAACCCCCAAGCGCCTGTAGCAGCACTCGCTTCTCTTGCTTCACAGCTCTTATCTCTCTCTGCTTTGGGGACAGAAAGGTTCCTTTCAGGTCACCGCACAGCTTGCCTCCCGCCAGCCCTGGACAGGAAGGAGGAGATGTGGGTGGTTGGTTTATACCTGTCCACACCTGCCCATCCACCTCTGGGAGGTCAGGTGACCCCCTTCTTCCCGCAGCCCTGCTTGTTATCTTGCAAATACTCTTTCACGCCTTTGCCTTCATTTGATGCTCCAGTAGCTGGGTGGGACAAGCGAACTGGGGGGTCAAGGTCTCCATTTTCCTGATGAGAAAAGTAGGGAGGGTGGGAATGATGAATTGTCCGAGTCACCCAGCCAATGAGTCCAAATGTGTTCTGATCTAAACCCAGGGCTTCTGCGTGTCCATTGGTGGTCAGGAATAAAAAGAAATTGACTCCCTTCCTGCAGCTCCAGCCCTCCCTGTACAGCCGTGGAGGCTGGGTACAAGAGGGGGAGCATTCACATCACCTGTAACATAAGCGTGAAGCAGCGTTTCGTGCTGCCTGTTGACGCCACCCCCTTGGTTCCCTCCCAATCACGCAGTCTCAGGGTGGTTTTGTCCATTCCAGTGAGAAAACTGTTTACTGTGAAGGGGTGGCTGGGACTAGAGAGTACTTTTTAGATTTTTTTTTAATTGCAATATAGCTTATTTACAATGTCATATTCTTTTTGCTGTTACACATATACAGGTATCCACTCTTTTTAGATTCTGTTCCCATATAGATCATTACAGAGTATTGAATAGAGTTCCCTGTGATATACTGTAGGTCCTTATTAGTTATCTATTTTATATTTGGCACTGTGTGTTTGTCAATCTCAAGCTCCCAATTTAAGGAATAAGCTTTTAAAAATATTTATTTAATTTTTTGGCTGGGCTGGATCTTTGTTGCTGCACACAGGCCTTCTGTGTGTCCATTGGTGGTCAGGGATAAAAAGAAATTGACTCCCTTTCTGCAGCTCCAGCCCTCCCTGTACAGCCGTGGAGGCTGGGTACAAAAGGGGAGCATTCACATCACCTGTAACATAAGCGTAAAGCAGCGTTCCGTGCGTTCTCTAATTGCAGCAAGTGGGCACCACTCTCTAGTTGCAGAGGAGAGTGGGTTTCTTGTGGTGGTGGCTTCTCTTGTGCAGGAGCTCAGGCTCTAGAATGTGTGGGCTTCAGCAGTTGTGTCGCACAGGCTTAGCTACTCCATGGCACGTGGAATATACCTGGACCAGGGATCAAACCCATGTTCCCTGCATTGGCAGGCTGATTCCCAACCACCGGATACCACCGAAGTCCAGAGGAACAGGCTTTGATCACATACTAAGGTGCAAGGAGGCTTCCTGATCTTCAATCTTCTCATCTATAAAATGATGATAAAAACATTCATACACACCAAGACTGCTACAAGGATTTAAAAAGGCATTGCATGCAAGACACTCACATGATTTGAAATCTGGAGCTCCTTAGTACAACGACAGCCTCTTCTGTGCTGACATTTGTATAGAGTGGCAATGCCACTCACCCACATCCGTAGAACATGCCCTTTGAGTTCTTTTTCTCTCTGCGGCCAAGGATTTGCATGAGCCATTTCATCAGTTAAGACTCCTGTGGTTGCAAGTGACCGAAACTACGCTCCTGACTGGATGACATGAAAGAGGAATTTGTTGGCTCAGAGGGGAGCTGTAAAGGCGGCCAAGGGTAGAGGCTAGCTTCAGGCACAGCTGGATCCAGGGATGGAAGCGATACCATCAGGATCAGGTTTCTCGCTCCCCCAGTCTCTCAGCTTCATTCCCTCACTGTTGGCTTCCTCCCTTCTTCTTGTGGCAGAAATGGCTGTAGATGCTCCTGGCTCATCTTCTTAGAATCAAGGCCAGCAGGAAAGAGCCAGTCCCAACATTCCCTGCAAAAATCTCTATGCATCTCACTGCCCGTCCCAGAACCATTATGGTCAGAGGAGTGAGTTTCCCAGAGGGAGACAAGCCCGGATGGCCTCCCAGCCCTAGAGCCGGGGTGGCTCTGCTCCACTCAAAACCCAGGTCCGAGAGGAGAGAGCATGGTGTTCAGAGGGGAATCACGTATCTAGTGACTGGCAATTGCCCACACTTGACAGCCTGGTATCCCAAAGCAGACGCTGATGAGTGGAGTTCTTTAATCCTATGGAACAGAACGAACTACAGCTGGGCTGCAAAACCAGGCGGACTGCCTCCAACCAAAACCAAAAACTCTCATCTGAGGCTCCCTCAGTGCCAGCTGCTGACCGACTGGACCAGCTGACCTCAAACAGGATCCTTTCCCTGAGCTGCAGCGTACCGACTGCAAATCCAGCATCCCGGATGGGAGACAGACAAGCTGGGGCCCGTTCCAAAAGCCTCCATCATTAATCCTGTTCCACCTCCACTGTGATTTACTACCTGTTTATCTTTCCTCTAAAAAGGAACCAGCCATCAATGCAAAGCTCCCCTGACGGCGCCCCCAAAATAAACATGCTGCCGGCGCCCCCAAAATAAACATGCTGCCGAGCAACACTGTTACTCAGTTGCAGCCAGTTGCTCTCACGCGCTCCAAGCTTGAGGTTTGCTGTTAAAAGGAAGGTTAGCGAGTGTCAGAAGGCGTTACGGACCCATCCAGCACCAGCTCGAGACATGGTGAAATTAAGACAATTAAAACAAATTAGAAAGAGAATAACTTCCCACTAGGCAATTCCATGGTGTTTATCGCTTTAGAAGTGTTCTTCGTGTTCCTTGCTGACACATGGAAAATTCTCATTGCCAGGGAATGGGCCAGGCCTCCTGCTTTGTCTAATATTCAATGCTGGTCAATCTGCAACCCCCAAAGGCACTCTCGAACTTTCCCCTTTCCTCGCTCCTCCGCAAGCCTGCAGCAGTGATGGAAAAGAAGAGGATAAGAGAGTACAAATGATTTTTGAAAAAAAAAATAACTTTGGTAATTATGTATGCATTTCCAATGGGAGATTCTGGGAATTATTCCTAAAAGGCTGGAAAGAATTTCTTCTTTTGATCTCGGTTCTGAGCCAGAGAAAATCAAATTAAGAAAGAAAACCAACAGAGAATTCTCAGTAGGGAGGCAGGAGCTGAAGCAGGGCTGTTCCTAGGATCCTGGGGAAAAGAAAATGGAAAGAAAAGTCCCCGGACACCTTCGTGTCATGATGTTGAATCCTAGAAGGAGGGGCGGCTGGAGGAGTCGGATGGAAGCTGGGAGGAGAGCAAGGCTGTGTCCCCACACCCGCCTGCGAGCTTTCCTTCCCTTCCCTTGAGGGGCCAGAGAATGTTCCCCGGTTCCTGTGGCTTTTCCCACCGCACACGTGGCCACCAGCCTCCCTCCGACAGCCCTGACTTCCAGGGGACCCCAACTCAGAGCCGTCACGACACAACCAGCCAGCGAGGGCGTGTGAACAGTTCCTTTATATATATATTTAAAAAAAAAAAATCCTCCCTTTGAGGCACCGGGAGAAATGGTCCTGCCACTTCCCTAAATCTGTGGTTGCTATGCAGCCCGCCTCCGCCCCTTTCCACTTCCCTCTGCTCCGCGCCTTTGTCTCTCCCCACCCTCCACCCCCACACCAGCTCTTCCCTGCCTTCCTGCCGGGGCTCAGAAATCAGAGAACAGTCCCTGAACGTCTCCCAGCCCCGAGGTTCACAGCAGCGCGACGGCACGCAGCCTCCCTCCCTGCTCTGCTGCTCGCGCTCTTACGGCCTCGCTGGAAAGACCCTCTCTGGACCCTTCCCTTCTTCCATCCTTCCTGTCCTTCCTTCCTTTCTTTCCTTGTCTTCCTTCCTTCCTCCTTCCACCAACAACACCAAACACTTACCATTTGTCAGGATCCCTAGAGGAGCTGATTGTGGGAGCTGGTGCTCACGGGTAGCCTTAGGAGTCTATCAGCTGACCCTGTGTGCAGCTCTTCCATCCGTCAGCGGTGGTGCTCTGGTACCTCTTCCCAGGGCCCCCTGGAAGCATCCATCTACCCCTACATGTGGGTAATGGCTATAGGTTTTCCTGAAGATGTCACAGGAGCATCCGAAGAGGAAGTTGGCAGCCACCTCTCCATATATCCCTTCCCCATCTCTCTTCCCTTGAAGGCCTTCTCTACCTGAGTCCTCTCTCTCATGACTGATCCTCTTCTGACAGCCTGTCTCCCTCCTCCGGCTCCTGCTCTCTTCCCCCTTCTCTCCCACATCATCCCTCCCCCACTTCCCTCTCCCCTTGCTGGTTTTTGCCTGTGTGGCTTATTGCCCTGCAACTTTGTGCCTTCAAAGTTGCGAGAAGTTTCACGCACTGCTGCCCACGCTCATATTGCCACCACCCATCAGAAAAGGGTCATCCAGTTATCTGGACCCAACCTGGGGGTGTGTGTGTTTGGGTGTGTGCATGTTCAAAATAGCACTCCAATATCATTTAGGGATTGATTAAAGAATAAAGACAGACACATAAATGGGAGCCCTCAGTTTTAATAAATCAGTGGTTTCCTCTGATGGGGAGTGTGGGAGGGTTGTGATTTTGAGGAAGGGGCATGCACAGAGGTGAGGGTAGAGCAGAGCCACTCTAGGGTGACCCATCCCGGTTTGCCCAAGACTGAGGGGTCCCAGGATCCAGAACTTTCAGAAATAAAATCAGGAAAAGCTGGGCAGATGGGGACACCTTGGCCACCTTAGGCTGTGCTGTATCTGCAATGCTTTGTCTTTTAAGGATGGGTGGTCCATACATGGGACTTTGCCATATTTTCTGTACCTTTTCATGTCTTTTTTTAATTGTAAAAAGAGAGAAAAATCATCTCTCCTGAGAGATGGGTCTGGAAGCATCTAAGAGAGTGTGACTGATTGTATGGGGGAGATCAGGAAAAAATGGGAGGACATACTATTTGAGGCAAAGCTTGAAATAAAAAGGGAGACCTCCTCTGGCACTTACTGCTTCATCTGGAATGCCTTCTTTTCTCTCTGAATACCCTGCTGAGTTGTAGGCTCCAGGAGAGCAGGGGTTGGCTGTAATGGGTAGTTTTATTCAACTTAACTAGGTCATGGGGAGCCCAGACATTTGGTCAAACATGATGCTAAGGTGTGTCTGTGCTGGTGATTCCGGGTAAAGTTAATATTGGAATCAGGAGACTGAATAAAGCAGAATGACTTCTCCAATTTGGGGGAGGGGCCTTACAATCCACTGGAGACTTGAATAGAAAAGAATTGAGTAAGAAAGAATTCCCTCTCTCTGCCTGACTGTCTTGAAGCTGGGTTGTCGGTCTTCTGCCTTCGAACTTGGACTTGAACTTGTGCCATTGACTCTTCTGGGTCTCCAATTTGCTGACTACCAATCTGGAACTTCTTGAACTCATAATTGCATGCAGGAGACCCCGGTGTGATTCCTGGGTCAGGAAGATCAGCTGGAGAAAGGATAGGCTACCCACTCCAGTATTCTTAGACTTCCCTTGTGGCTTAGCTGGTAAAGAACCTACCTGCAATGCGGGAGACCTGGGTTTGATTCCTGGGTTGGGAAGACCCCTGGAGAAGGGAAAGGCTACTGACTCCAGTATTCTGGCCTGAAGAATTCCATGGACTGTATAGACCATGGGGGTCGCAAGGAAGCAGACATGACTGAGTGACTTAAAAATAATAATAATAATAACTGCATAAGCCAGTTCCTTATACCAAGTTCCTATCTGTCCATTCATCTGTCTGTCTTATTAGTTCTCTCCCAATTTTTGCTGGAGAATTGAGACTGATACACTGGGTCTTATTATCTCTCTATCCCTGGTACCTTGCCCAGATCCTCCATACATAACAGATGCTCAGTATATATCTGCCAAATGAAGATAAAGAATATAGTGAAATAGTGAAAACTACAGGGGGCAGAGTTATGTTGGTTGTTGTTTTGTTGTTCAGTTGCTCAGACTCTTCGCAACCCCGTGGAGTGCAGCACACCAGGCTTCCCAGTCCTGTTCTGTTGGTACCTGGCTTGTTTGGTGAGCAGAGAGATTGGGGCAGCCAGTGTGCTTGGGGGTAGGGCTCAGGGGAAGGAGGAAATGGAAGAGTGAGCAGGAAGGCAGATAGAAGTCATGCCATCTAGTGCCCCCCACCCCCTAGCCCACACTGCAAGCCTTTGCCTGGAGACTAGACAGGCAACCCAGGAGCATGCAGGTACCAGGCAGGTGATGGAATAAGGAAGGATGCTGGATGCTGGCTGTGAGACAAGAGAGTGGTGGAGACTGCCCCAAGGAACATCTGCCTAGGGAGGCACTGTGCTCAGCTCCACCTAACTGTACTTATGCAGGAATATGACTCGGTGTCTCAAGAAAAGTTGGAAAATCTAGCTTTTCATGCAAAACTTCCAAGTTTTTAAAAACTCAATATAGGCCAAGCAAAAACCCATCTGGGAGCGCCAGTCCGTGGACAGAGCCAAGCAAGGTTTTTAAGGCAGGTCTGTGACACAGCAAGGGGCTTCCCTGGTGGCTCAGATGGCAAAGAATCTGCCTACAGTGCAGGAGAGCGGGGTTCAGTTCATGGGTCAGGAAGATCCCCTGGAGAGGGGAATGGCAACCCACTCCAGTATTCTTGCCTGGGAAATCCCATAGACAGAGGAGCCTGGTGGGCTACAGTCTGTGGAGTTACAAAGAGTTGGACATGACTGAGCAACTCACATTTCTGTGACACAGCCCCATTTGGGCTGTAGGTGGATGGTTTTGGCAGTAGAGTATAAGAGGGGCAGGAGGAAGGCCTGTGGCTGTGGGTGGCAGGCTGTAACTCCCAAGAGCCCCTCGGAGAAGTGAAGGGCTTGGTGGCAGCCCGGCAGCCTGACCTCCGGAGGGCTTTCATCTAGCGGGGAGAGTAACCCAGTTGGACCCTGGAGCAATGATCGGGAGTGGGAAGGACAAACTGTCACTTTTCCCTTGTTTCCCAAAGCCACCCGTCCCATTCCATCCTGGCCGGCGACCATAGGTTAATAAGGGCTGGTCACCGGACAGATGTGGTCCCAAAGGATCATGGGAGAGCTGCAGCGATGCAGCATTTTCCAGGCTAAGTCGTGACCCCAGCGAATCACAGTGGGGGTAACTGCAGGTCAATCGGAAGTGGAGTAAGCAGGGCCTGTGCACTGATTTGTGTGGATGACATTCGGGGGAGGGAGAGTGACTAGGCTGTCCATGCTCGCGAGGACACTGCCCACCAGGCCCCTCCTACCCCGTGACCCTGCCACCCTGCTCCCCTTTCCCGTCAGCCACAGACCACAGATGGTGTTGAGACCCAGGCACAGAGGCTGCAGCCGTCTGCAAACCAACCAGCTGAGTCCCAGAGCGATCAAAGACATGGCCCTGTGCCAGGTCTCTGGCTGGAATGGACATTTGGAGGCAGAAGCTTCAAGCTCAAAACTCTGAGAACACGCTTCCCAGGTTGTGTTCAGTGGCTGGACTCACCTCCACAGAAGCCATTCCCCAGCAGCTCCTACGAAAAACCAGAGTGACCGGCCAGGCGGTTCAGCTCCCGGCACAGCCCAGATCTCTCCTGCCCGCCTGGCCCTCAGGCCTCCTTTGTGAGGCCCCGCTGTCCCTGCAGTGCTGGGCTGATGCTGGCAAGGAGGGTTGAGATGGCAGGGTTTACCTGCCAAGGGCCTGGACCAAGGCATTCAACCGTCCAGCCTCCAAGATGGGCTGATGGAGCCCACCTGGCTGTACAGGGGAAGGTTCCAGACAACCACCCACACACACCTTCATCCCCTCCTTCAGCCCCCAGGGATTGGCCCTGTCCTGTGAGCCTCTGGGAATAGATGATCAACAGCTGGGGGTACAACAGTGACCCAGGGAGAATGACACAGCCAGCTTATTTATACATGTTTTCATTTTTAAGAGCAGTGAAGCGAAACTTTTCAAAGTGGTGAGCAAGAGAGAAAGGAAGCCTGGCTCTCAAAGTCGGTTCCATTCAGCGATTTTTGACTGACAGCTGATCACGCACCCTGCAAAGGAGTGAAGGAAGGAACACATGGGAGGTGAGTGGGGCTCAGGTGGGATCCTTGGCCAGAGCAGGGGGCTAGCCAGGTACCTTGTGCAGGCTTGTATGTTCCATCTGCACCAGTTTTCAGGAGTAGGTGGTATTTTTCCCATTGATCAGTTAGAGAAGTAAAGCTCAGAGAGGTCAAGTAATTTGCATAAGGTCAAGACCCTACTGGTGGCAGAGGAGACACTCAAACAGGGACTGACTGGCTGCAGAGCTCCAGCTCTTTGCTGCAAAAATGCCAACCAAAATGCTCCAGGGATGGAACCCTGTTTGACTGCATTTTTAAAAAGTGTCTACCAAGTGTGGGCCCAGCTCTGTTAGGTCCAGGCCTGTGCTCACCTAGTCCAGGACTCCTGAGACCAGCCTCCCACCTCACTGCATCAGACATACATGTTCAACTTCCAAAATGCTGGAGAATGTCTATGAAAGTTTTTACAAAGGATTTAAGCAAACAAGCATATGTACAATGGAATATTTGGTTCAGTTCAGTCACTCAGTCGTGTCCGATTCTTTGTGATCCCCATGGACTTTAGCATGCCAGACCTCCCTGTTCATCACCAACTCCTGGAGTTTACTCAAACTCATGTCCGTCGAGTCAGTGATGCCATCCAACCATCTCATCCTCTATCATCCCCTTTCCTCCTGCCCTCAATCTTTCCCAGCATCAGGGTCTTTTCCAATGAGTCAGTTCTTTGCATCAGGTGGCCAAAGTATTGGAGTTTCAGCTTCAGCATCAATCCTTCCAATGAATATTCAGGACTGATTTATTTTAGGATGGACCAGTTTGATCTCTTTGCAGTCCAAGGGACTCTTAGCTGTTAACAAGAATGAATGAAATAATGCCATTACAGTAACATGAATGGACCTAGAGATTGTCATCCTGAGTGAAGTAAGTTAGAGGAGAAATATGTATGACATCCTTTATATGTGGAATATAAAAAGAAATTATACAAATGAACTTTCAAAACAGAAGGAGACTCTCAGACTTAGATAATGAATTTATGGTTGCTAGGGGGAAGGGTGAGGGGAAGAGGTAGTTAAGGAAATAAGGATGAACATGTACACATTGCTATATTAGAATGGATAACCAAAAAGAACCTACTGTGTAGCACATGGACTCTGCTCAATGTTATGTGGCAGCCTGGATGGGAGGGGAGTTTAGAGGAGAATGGACACCTGTCTACATACGGCTGAATCCCTTCACTGTTCACCTGAAACTCTCACAACACAATTAACTATACCCCAACACAAAACAAAAAGTTTAAGAAACAAATTAACAAAAAAAAATGTATATGGATCAATATCAGAAACACCCAGTTGCCAAGCTTAAGATATCAGTGTTACAAATACAGTAGAAGCACCTGCATATCCCTCATCCACTAATGTCCCTCCCTGGCAGTGACTACTGTCCTAAATTTGTGTGTTTCTCATTCACATACACATCTTTATGTTTTCTCTGCATTTGTACATGTTCCTGAAAGAAGAGTGTAGTTTGCACACTCTTTGTCTGTATTTTCACAAATAAATGATATCATGTTATGTATCCATCTGCAACTTGCTTTTTGTAATCAGCTTTGATACCATACACTCATTTATGATGTGCAGTTCAATGTATCCATGGACAAGTGTTTAGAATATTCATAAGCTGTGTGAATATCACCAGAGTCAACTTAAGTTACAACAGAATACTGCTGCTGCTGCTGCTGCTGCTGCTAAGTCACTTCAGTCGTGTCCGACTCTGTGTGACCCCATAGATGGCAGCCCACCAGGCTCCCCCGTCCCTGGGATTCTCCAGGTGAGAACAGTGGAGTGGGTTGCCATTTCCTTCTCCAATGCATGAAAGTGAAAAGTGAAAGGGAAGTTGCTCAGTCGTGTCCGACTCTTCACAACCCCATGGACCACAGCCTACCAGGCTCCTTTATCCATGGGATTTTCCAGGCAAGAGTACTGGAGTGGGGTGCCATCGCCTTCTCCGACTGCCACCTCCTTAACCATGACCCCCTATCTCCCCATCCCCTCTCAGACCTTGGCAACCACTAATCCCCTGTCTCTATAGATTTGTCCTTTCTGGACATTCCATAAATGGAATCTCTGGCCTTTGTGTCTGACTTCTTTCCCTTAGCCTGACGTTTTCAAGGTTCATTCCATGTTGTCGCATGCATCAGGTTTTATTGTTGATAAATAATATTCCAGTGTATGGATATGCCACATTTTATAGTTTTGGTTTTTTTTTCATCTATCAGCAAATGGACATTTGGGTGTTTTCTACCATTTGGGTGACCATTATGAATAAAGTTGCTATGGACATTCATGCATAAATTTTTATGGGGGCATCTTTTCATTTCTTTTTATATATTGGCTTGGCCAAAATTTTCGTTCAGGTTTCTGCTTAATAAAAATCCCAAATAAACTTTCTGGTCAATCCAATGCCCAGGAGTGGAACTTGTGAGCCATGTGGTAGCTCTATGCCAAACTTTTGGAGAAACTGCCAAACTGTTTTCAAAAAGTGGCTGAATCATTTTGTATTCCCACTGGCAGTGCACAAGTGTTCCAATTTCTCTGTATCCTCACCAACACTTGTTATTGCCTGTCTTTTTAATGATAGTCATCCTAGTGGGTGTGAACTGGTATCTCATGGTACTTTTGATTTTCATTTCCCTGGTAGCTAATGATGCTGTGCATCTTTTCATGTGTTTATTGGCCATTCATATACCTTCTTTGGAGAAATGTATACTCAGATCCTTTGCCCATTTTGTAACTGGGCTGTCTTTTAATTATTAAGTTGTAATACTTCGTTATATACTCTAGATACAAGTCTCTTATTAGGTATATGATTTGCAAAATTTTTCTCACATTCTGTGGATTGTCTTCACTTTCTTGATATTGTCTTCGAAATACAAAAGTTTGTCGTTTTGATGAAGTCCAATTTATCAACTTTGTCTTTGGTTGTATGTGCTTTGGTTGTTATTCCTGAGAATCCATTGCCTATTCCAAGGTCATGAAGATTTACTCTATGTTTTTTCTATGAGTTTTGTAGCTTTAGCTCTTATATTTAGGTCTTCGATCCATTTTTATTAGTTCCTGTTTATTGCGTGAATTGGGCTTCCCTAATGGCTCAGATGGTAAAGAATTTGCCTGCAGTGTAGGAGACCTGGGTTCAATCCCTGGGTCGAGAAGATCCCTTGGAGAAAGGAATAGCTCCACTCCAGTCTTCTTACCTGGAGAATTCCATGGACAGAAGAGCTTGATGGGCTACAGTCCACGGGGTTGCAAAGAGTCGGACACAGTTGAGCTACTAACACCTTTACTTTTGAGGCCAGGGAACCAGCAGGGATCAACTGAGAGTCATCATCAGTCAATACTTGGCTATGGGTACGCTGGCTTGTGAAAACAGGTCTGCATGGGGCATCAAAAGTGTCCATCACAATTTCTTTATTTACTAACACTTTCACTTTCATGGTGTGAGTTAAGGGTCTAACTTCATTCTTTTGCATGTGGCTATCCAGTTGTCCCACACTGTTTGTTGAATCCAATTGTCTAGGCTCCCTTGTAAAACAATCAATTGACAGTAAATGGCTTTATTTTTGGATTCTCAGTTTTATTCTGTTGGTTTATATGTCTATTATGATACCAGTTCCACACTTTCTGGATTTCTAATAAGCTTTGTAATAAGTTTTAAAATCAGGAAGTGTGAGTCTTCCAACTTTGTTCTTTTTTTTTTTTCCAAGATTGTTTTTGCTCTTCTGGATCCCTTGAATTTCCATAGGCATTTTAGGATCAACATGTCAATTTCATAGGACCTTAGCTGATATTTTGATAGGGATTACTTTGAATCTGTAGATCAGTTTGAGGAGTACTGCCATCCTGACAGTATAAAATCTTCAGTCTATGAACATGGGGCGCCTTTCCATTTGTTTAGTTCTTCTTTAATTTCTTTCTACAGTATATAGTAGCTTTTCAGTTCAAAAGTCTTATTCTTTGGTTAAAATTACTTCTAAGCCTTTATTCTTTTATGCTATTACAAATAAAACTTTTCTTAATTTCATTCTCAATTTGCTCATTGTCAGTGTATAGAGGAAATAAACTGATTACTGCATATTGCTCTTTTATCCTCCAACCCTGTTGAACTTGTTTAGTAACTCGAATAGTTTTTTTGGTGGATTCATTAGGATCTTCTATGCACAAGATTGTATCATCTTGCAAATATAGTTCTACTTCTCCCTTTCCCATCTGGATGCCTTTTTTTTTTGCCAAAAATTGGGCGCCTGAATAATTGTCCTGGCTAGAATTTCTAGTACAATGTTGAGTAGAATTGGCAAGAGCAGAAATCCTTGTCTTATTCTTGATCTTAGAAGGAAGCATTCAGCCTTTCACCATTAAGTATGGTGTTAGCTCTGGGTTTTTTCACAGATACCCTTTAACTGGCTGAGGAAATTCCCTTCAATATCTAGTTTGTTGAATGTTTGTATTGTGAAGCATGTGATTTGTTTTTTTCTCTCAACATCCTGAGATTTATCCGTATGTCACTGTAATTTGTAATGTCTACATTTGCTAAAGATTTTATAGGGGAGATAGAGGAGAAGGCTAAGTTGCATATCACTTATCTCCTTTAATGAAGTCTTGCTTATCTCTCTCACACCATTCCCCTAGCGCCTCTGCCACAGCTCCCTCCCCACAGGCAAACTCTCTCCCCTGCTAGGCCACTTGCTCACAAAATAGCTTTCAGCAAAACAGAAACTCTCCTCTCTCTCATCCATCTAGGGACAAATATAGGAAGTGTGGAAGGTGGAAGTCCATAGAAGAATTCCTTCATCCTGCTTGATGACAGAAAAAATAAAACATCAAAGCCTTCCTGAAGGGGATGCCTTTGAACCTGTATTAGAAAGATGGGTAGTATATTGCCGGGGACAGGAGGAACATATTTGAGCAAAGGTGTCTCACGTTGTTACCTGACATTAAATGAAACTGAATGTTGCCCATAACAAGGTCCAAGTAGTTTAGACCCGATTTTTTTTTCTTTTTATCACAAAGATCTTCCACTCACATAGCAACTGCATGGGTTAGGTCTATAGACTCACTATAGTTTCTGATCTATAGAGTTGCCCTCTCCACTGTGGCACCCACTAGCAACATGTGACTATTTAAATGTAAGTTAATTAAAATTAAATAGTATTAAAAATTCAGTTCCTTGGAGGGAGGTTCAAGAGGGAAGGGACATATGTATACCTATGGCTGATTCATGTTGATGGATATATGACAGAAACCAACACAATATTAAAAAGTAATTATCTTCCAATTAAAATAAATAAATTTTAAAAATTCAGTTCCTCATTTGTACTAGATCCATTTCAAGTGATCAGTAGGCACATAGAGTTCGTGGCTAGCAGTATGGAACAATTCCATCATCATTTCAGAAAGGCCTATTGGGCAGCATTGCTCTAGCCCTGCAGCAAGGAAAGATAGAATGAAGGATGGCTGAGGAGTGTGAGCCAGATGTGTGAATTCTGGGTGTGAGGAAAAGGCAGCTAGGCTTGGAGGTTAGTTGGCTCAGTGCCAGTTCTGGCTCTGCCACTCCTAATTCTTGGGAAAAATTGTTTCCCCTTCCTGGTTATCTCATTGCCAAGAAAATAAAACTGTTGGGCAATGTAATTCTAGGAGCCCATCCAATGATTTATAGATTCTATGGCTGTTTAGCAGGAAAGGAATATATTAAGCCATTTCTTCCAGATGTGGAGAAAAGAGCCTTGACTCAGAGAGAACGTAGCTGGTTCTGGGGCTACCCAGCTGGACCATCGGGTGAATCATTTAACCTCTCTGAACCTTATTTCCGCATTTGTAAAGGGGAGGGGGCAGTTACTGGGGGAGAGAGAATGTAAAGGAAAGCACTTAGAGAAAAGACTAGGGATAATAGGCTGCCACGAGGTCACATAAAGTGGGAGAGTGACAGTAAACAAAGCTAAATGAGTTTATTTGCTGCAGGATTCCTTTAATAGGCTGATGTGCACTGTGAATCTCTAAGCATTTTGCGAAATGATATGACCCCAGAATTCCATTTTGTGTTTTAATTCTCTTAAGGAATGTTCACAGGCATTGGTTATGATTACATGGAACACACTTGGGAATTGCCATTTGCAGAGATGGAGCCGCAGCTTGTACTGATGGCTGTCACCCAGAGTGGTCCCTGAACAGCAGATGACCTCAGGAAGAATGGGAGACATCAGGGTTGGATGACATCATAGATTGCCTGGGTTGGGGGCAGGCAGCCACAAAGGAAACCAGCAAAGGGAAAGAAGAGGGCAGATCTGGGGAGGTGCAGAGTAGCACAGAGAAGCCGTGGTTGCTAAATGTTAGATGCAAACGACAGGCCAGGCACTGACCCTGATGTTTCCATGTGCATCATCTCCCGTCCTCGGAGCAGTTCTGAGAGGTGGGTGGTGTCATGCCCATTTCATACTGACTTTTTATTTATTTGGCAGTATTGGATCTTAGTTGCAGCATACAGACTCTTTGTTGGGGCATGTGGGATCTAATTCCCCAATCAGAGATCTAACCTAGGCCCCCTGCATTGGAAGCATAGAGTCTTAGCCACTGGACCACCAGGGAAGCCCCTCATTTCATACATGAGGAAACAGAGGCTCAGAGAGGGGCCGGGTCTGGAGTCAAATCACTCATAATTTTGTATCCTGATGTCTGTTCTCTGAGTGTGAAATATTCCCTTCCTTTGTTAAGTTTCTGGAGGAATTGCTTTTCTTTTATAATAAAAACAAACCCCATCCCTCCCCCTACAAAAACAATTTACACAGGTTTCAACATGTAGTAAGGACGTGAGAGAGCTGGAAGTTACGCCCAGGACTGCCTGAGCACAAAGCCCCCTCCCCCTAACCTTTCTGCCTCTGGGAACCTAAAATGTGATGACCCTGGAGCATTAATCTTGTAGGGAATGGGGGCTCAATCTGCGTGCAGTCTATAAACCTAGTTCTGTCATCATCTGGCTTTTTCCTTATAGCTGAGTGAGCTCTTTTAAATGGAATGAGCTTAATCCATGATCCTCCCCCAGCCTCTCCAACCTTCAGAGCTGATTCAAGAGGCCTCAAAAGCAGAGCTATAGTCAGCCTTTCATCCTTGCCACCTCCCACTCCTTATGCCCCTGGGAATCGCCAGCACTTACCAGACCAGTGTAAAGCCTGAGATTTCAGGAACTGCTTTTAAGAGTCTGACAACACCCATGTCCGGAGCCCTCTAAGTGAATCCCAGAGACACGAGCTGTTCGGATATAAGCCTGGGCTCTCTGCAAGGACTTGGAGGGAGGGCTTCCATGAATGGAATGTGTTGGTGGATTGTGCAATCTCCATCTTGGGGACCCAATAGAGATCAATTTTTGTGATCAAAAGCAGTTGTACCAATTTTTTTTTCTCAGATCTAGAGTCTTAAGGAAACTGAACCTTGGCTTGTGGATCAAGCCCAAACAGCAAACACAAACCCTCATATCATGTCACCAGCACTTTGCCATTTAAAAACAGGATGGCAGGTTGAGGGTTCTTTACAAAGAGAAAAGAGAGGAAAACACTGTAAATCCTGTATCCTTGTGACTGCTTTGGCTGAACTTGAAAACAGGCATCTTCATTTGCAGTTAATTAGATTAACTCAGTTGCGATTACAGATAGAATCCCTTGCGCCGGCAACCTCCAGTGTTGGCTGGACATGTGTTATACTCTTGCCTTTAAACATAACCACATGTATGACATATTTTGTTTTCTCTTGGCCATTGGGCTGGAAAACTATTAAGACAACATCTGCTTTGCTTTCCAATTGAATCAGGGGCAAAGAGCAGGCCTCTCTAGTGTCCTTGAGATTATGCCTGGGGAATCCAGTTACAGCCGCCAACCACTTTCCCACTCCTAAGAATCCAATCTGGAACGTGAGTTTTCTACTGGAAGCTCAGCTCTGTATCAGTCAAAAACCAAACTGCCTTCTGACCTTGGCTCGGGTATGTGAAGTCCACCCTGGTACATCCCATGTGTTCCCAATTCACTATTATAACCCTTGTCCTTGTTTTATTTGTTTGTTTGTTTAGTGGTTCTCAACCCAATTTGAAATTATTTTATTTTCCGTGGCCTTGTTTCTCTCCTCAGTGAGGATTTTCCCAGTCCTATATATCTTCTCACACATCCCTCTTCCTCTGGGGCCAAGAACACTTAGCTGGCAACTTGATAAATATTTGTTCAATAAGTCATGGTATTCCCCAATCCAGGTAGAGAATGAAGTAAGAGTGAAGCACTTGGAGAGAAAGTCATTGCCTTCCCAACATCACAGTACCTCTGATAATATCAAGGATCCAAGTTTGGTATTAGTGCAACTAGGTGATGAATAGATTCAGGGGATTAGATCTGATAAGCAGAGTGCCTGAAGAACTGTGGACAGAGGTTCATAACATTGTACAGGAGGCAGTGACTAGAACCATCCAAAGAAAAAGAAATGCAAGAAGGCAAAGTGGTTGTCTGAGGAGGCCTTATAAATAGCTGAGAAAGGAAGAGAAGCGAAAGGCAAGAGAGAAAGGGAAAGATATACCCAACTGAATGCAAAGTTCCAGAGAATAGCGAGGAGAGATAAGAAAGATAAGAAAGCCTTCTTAAGTGAACAAAGCAAGGAGATAGAAGAAAACAATAGAATGGGAAAGGCTAGAGATCTCTTCAAGAAAATTGGAGATATCAAAGGAACATTTCATGCAAGGATGGGCACAATTAAGAAAAAGAACAGTAAGGACCTAACAGAAGCAGAAAAGATTAAGAAGGGGTGGCAAGAACACACAGCAGAACTATACAAAAAGATCTTAATGACCCAGATAATCACAATGGTGTGGTCGCTCACCTACAGCCGAACATCCTAGAGTGTGGGACATCCTAGAGTGTGAAATCAAGTGGTCCTTAGGAAGCATTATTGCAAACAAAGCTAGTGGAGGTGATGGAACTCCAATTGAGCTATTTCAAATCCTAAATGATGACTCTGTGAAAGTCCTGCACTCAATATGTCAGCAAATTTGGAAAACTCAACAGTGACCACAGGACTGGAAAAGGTCAGTTTTCATTCCAGTCTCCAAGAAGGGCAATGCCAAAGAATGCTCAAACTTCTGTACAGCTGTGCTCATTTCACATGCTAGCAAGGTTATGCTCAAAATCCTTCTAGCTAGGCTTCAGCAGTATGTGAGTCAAGAACTTCCAGATGTAAAAATGGGGCTTAGCAAAAGCAGAGAAACAAGAATCAAATTGCCAACATTCATTGGATCATTGAGAAAGCAAGGGAATTCCACAAAAACATCTACTTCTGCTTAATTGACTGCACTAAAGCTTTTGACTCTGTGTATCACAACAAACTGGAAAATTCTTGAAGAGATGGGAATTCCAAGCCACCTTACCTGTCTCCCAAGAAACGTGTATGCAGGTCAAGAAGCAACAGTTAGAACCTTACATGGAACAACTGACTAGTTCAAAATTGAGAAGGGAATATGACAAGGCTGTGTATCATCACCCTGTTTATTTAACTTATATGGGGTGTACATCATGTGAAATGCCAGGCTGGATGAATCACAAGTTGGAATCAAGATTTCAGGAGAAATACCAACCTCAGATATGCAGATGATACCAATCTAATGGCAGAAAGCAAAGAGGAATTAAAAAGCCTCTTGATGACGGCAAAAGAGGAGAATGAAAAAGCTGGTTTAAAGCTAAACATTCAAAAAGCTCAGACCCATCTGGTCCCATCACTTCACGGCAAGTAGAAGGAGAAAAGTGGAAGCAGTGACAGATTTTCTTTTCTTGGGCTCCAAAATCACTGCTGACGGTCACTGCAGCCATGAATTTAAAAGACAGTTGCTCCTTGGAAGGAAAACTATGACAATATGACAGCATATTAAAAAGCAGAAATATCACTTTGCTAACAGAGGTATAGTCAAACTATGGTTTTTCCAGTAGTGATGTCTGGATGTGAGCTGGACCATAAAGAAGGCTGAATGCAGAAGAATTGATACTCTCAAACTGTGGTGCTGGAGAAGACTCTGGAGAGTACCTTGGGCAACAAAGAGATCAAACCAGCCAGTCTTAAAGGAAATCAACCCTGAATAGTCCTTGGAAGGACTGAGGCTGCAGCTGAAGCTCCAATACTTTGGCCACCTGATGCAAAGAGCTGACTCACCGGAAAAGACCCTGATGCTGGGAAGGATTGAGGGCAGGAGGAGAAGGGGGCGACAGAGGATGAGATGTTTGGTTGGTATCACCAATTCAATGGACATGAATTTGAGCAAACTCCAGGAGATGGTGAAAGACATAGAAGGGTGGCGTGCTGCAACCCGTGAAGAGTTGGACATGACTCAGCAACTGAACAACAGGCAGCAATAGCCTCTTTTATACTTGCTATTCCCCTCCTCACCCATACCGCCACCCCGTCTCCTTACTGTCCCCTCTCGTTGTTTTGTTTTTGCTGCACCACAGGACATATGGGATCTTAGTTCCTTACCCAGTGATGGAAACCATGCCCCGGCATTGGAAAAGTCTTAACCACTAAACTGCCGGGGAAGCCCCTTCTTTTCTTTTTTAACAGAATATCTCTGGGCTTAGAACTAAGGACAGCTACCAAGACCAACTAGGATTTAATGACTTTGTTTGGTTTTCTGAATGCATCATTTTTTTCAAATAGGAGTCGTGGCTCTCCATTTGTGGTGGGGTAGAAAGTTTCCTTAAAAAAATTTTAAGTTCAAGTGTATTGTTTTAGGCAAAAAATGTAAAAGTGCAGGTGGAATGAAGCCAAAATTTTGAAGATGGGACCTGTGTGACTGACTTTTGGGAATGAATGAAAACTTGAATATCTGAAAGCAGACTGGGTGCACATTCATCCCTGGGAATAGCTGCTTCAAGCTCTGTTTTGCCAGTGTCTTGTGAAAGGCAATTCAGCAAAAAGCACTCTATTTTCCTCTCTTCCCTAATATAATTTAGGTCTGTGCCCTTAAACCCCACCTCCTAACTTCCTCCCCTTCTTCTTTTCCCAAGGCTGCCTTTATTGTCTAGAAAGAGACCAGGAAAGATGGGGGACCACACTACCACTCAGGACTCTGGGAGGAAATACCTAGAGCTCTACTCTTGCCCGCATGCTAAGTTGCTTCACTTGTGTCCAATTCTTTGCGATCCTACGGACTGTAGCCTGCCAGACTCCTCCATCCATGGGATCCTCCAGGCAAGAATCCTGGAGTGGGTTGCCATGCCCTCCTCCAGGGGATCTTCCCAACGCAGGGATCAAACTGGTGTCTCCTGCAGCTACTGCATTGCTGGTCGATTCTTTACTGCTGAGCCACTGGGGAATCCCAGAGCTATCATCTTCGCTGAAGCCTAAAGTACTCTTGCCTGGAAAATCCCATGGATGGAGGAGCCTGGAAGGCTGCAGTCCATGGGGTCGCCGAGGGTCGGACATGACTGAGCGACTTCATTTTCACTTTTCACTTTCATGCATTGGAGAAGGCAATGGCACCCCACTCCAGTACTCTTGCCTGGAAAATCCCAGGGACGGGGGAGCCTGGTGAGCTGCCGTCTATGGGGTCGCACTGAGTCGGACACGACTGAAGTGACTTAGCAGCAGCAGCGAACTGCAAACAAATTGTTCCCATTTCTGGAAGGAAGGTCGCCATCAGTCATCAGAATTCAGGGTCCTAAATGTGCCCTAAGAAGGTCTCAGAAGGTCCTAGAGTTTCCACCAGGAATGAATCGTGGCTGTGGAGTTCTGACCCTTGGTTTTCTGCCACACACACATGGTCAGTTAATAATGCAGCAAGTTAATAATTAAAGTGAGGGTTATGGATCCTTAAAGATGCAGACTTTCTTGTTCCCATCTTCCCTTGAAGAATGCCATCACCATCAAAATTGGCTGGATCTCCCAGACGTCTCTGTGCTTACCTATGTGATAAGCACAGGGAACAGTAGGGTCTGCTTCTTTGTCTGTGCCCACACCAAACTTGGAGCTTATGCTCACAGGACCTAAGTCTATCGGGTTCATCTCCTGCCTTCAGAATCTTTCATGTTTAAATTAGTCCACATTTCTACCCCTCCCCTCTCTCATCTTCCCAGTATCTCATTTTAGCAACAAGGATCAGAATGGGTAGACCCAGTGCTCTGTTTATAAGTTAGGAAGCAAGAATTCTGGAAAGGCTGTGTGATTTTAAGCATGTTACTTAACTTCTCTGACTCACAGGAGTGTTGTTAAATTTAGATCGAATAAAGGAACAGATGTAAGAGCTCTGTGTGAAGTTAGAAGATTTATAAGATGAAAAAGGTCTGTTCAGAGAGCAAGATTTCAAGTCACCTTCATGACCAATAGCAGTTAGAAGCCCCTGGATTAAGGCTCCTCCCAGCTAGAAATAAGATGGGGAACTTGCAGTGTTTGCAGCATTTTTAATGATTTTGCTTTTCTAAAGATGGGTTTCATTTACATTTTTCAAAGCATAGTAAATACTCTCTGTCGGTAACTATCCATGATGGTTTTGAGTGGTTGTTTTCACCACTCTTTTTATATATGTAAACCACCCTCTCCTATTCCCAGTCCACGTGAGTCAAATGGTCTTGATTGGCTCCAGATGTGGTCATGTTTCTCAGAATTGGCCGATTAGATCACCATATACCCCCTCCCATAAGGTATTGGTTCAGGTAGGAGTATGGCATTCAGATGGGCCAATGAGATGCAGCAGTTTTACAAGAATTTCTGAGATGCCCCCACGTTCCTTTCCCATAAATCAAAACCTAGCTTCATATGGGACTGAAGCTGCTGAAGACCTCATGTCAGCAGGAAGAGAGAATTTGTCTGAGGATGGACAGCTTGAAGTGGAACAAGAGATAGAGACAGAGTTGTGATTTTAATATTTGAGTCCTTGCACCCAATGGTGCCTGAATCATTGAACTTTTTGATGATATGAGATGTAAGTTGTATTTTTTTTTTCTGAAGCCTCAGTATGAATTTTGTGTCACTTGCAATGAAAACAGAGTCTTGAGGGACCACACTATTCATAACATCCTTGTCAAGAGCTCTTCCTTTTTTAAATTTTTATTTATTTATTTTAATTTATTTCTGGCTGCACTGCGTCTTTGTTGCTGTGCGCAGGCTTTGAAAGCCTGGTTGCAGTGAGTGGGGGATACTCCTCCTTGTGCTGCGCGGGTCTCTCATTGCTATGAGAATGAGAACTGGTGGGGCGCCGGCTCTGGGCACGTGGGCTTCAGTCATTACAGCACCGCGTGGACTCAGTAGTTGTGGTGCCTGGGCTTAGTTGCTCCGTGGCATGTGGAATCTTTCCAGACCAGGGATGAACCCATGTCCCCTGCATTAGCAGGTGGATTCTTAACTGGTGGCTGCTGCTAAGTCACTTCAGGTGTGTCCGACTCTGTGCGACCCCATAGACAGCAGCCCACCAGGCTCCCTTGTCCCTGGGTTTCTCCAGGCAAGAACACTGGAGTGGGTTGCCATTTCCTTCTCCAATGCATGAAAGTGAAAAGTGAAAGTAAAGTCACTCAGTGGTGTCCACTCTTAGCGACCTCATGGACTGCAGACCACCAGGCTCCTCCATCCATGGGATTTCCTAACCGGTGGACCACCAGGGAAATACCCTGTTCCTCTCTTGATGTTCACTGTTTCCAGCCTCAAGTCCCATCTGAACCCGCTGACCCATGGTGATATTTTTTAAATGTATCTTATTGAAGTATAGTTGATTTGCAATGTTGTGATAGTTTTTGGGGTGTGGCAAAGTGATTCGTACATATGTTCTTTTTCATCTTGTTGTCTGTTATGGTTTACCACGGGATACTGGGGATAGTTCCCTGTGCTATTCACTAGGACATTGTTGTTTATCCATGCTATATATAAGAGTTTGCATCTGCTAAACCCAAGCTCCCAATCCATCGCCCTCTGCCCCCTCTCCCTTGACAACCGCAAGTCTGCTGTCTGTCAGTCTCATAGATAAGTTCATTTATGCCATATTTCAGATTCTACATGTCAGTGATATCATATGGCATTTGTCTTTCTTTTTCGAACTTCACTTTGGATGCTAATCTCTAGTTGCATCCGTGTTGCTGTGTGTGGCATTTTTCATTCTTTTTGATGCCTGAGTAGTATTCCATTGTATATTTACACCACATCTTTATCCATTCATCTGTTGATGGACATTGAGGTTGCTTCCATGTCTTGACTATTGTAAATAATGCTGCTATGAACACTGGGGTGCATGTATCTTTTCAAATTATAGCTTTGTTCAGATAGATGCCCAGGAATGACCCACTGAAATTATTCATTTTAATTTCTAATTTTTTGCATTTATTTTAGCACCAAAGATGGTAAGAGCAACCTATCACATTTTTCCAGCATTTTCAAAGGATTTTCACAGGTATTATGCCATATAAGCATGTATTGTCCACTTTACAGATGAGAAAACCAAGGATCAGAAAACTGAAGTGACTTTGTGCTCTAGGCTACACAATTAACAGGTTGTGTGTGGTCTCCAGCCCAGGGCTTCTGCTTCTCAAGAGTATGTTTTTTTCTTCTCAAGAGATGGTTTAAGGGTCTGAGGAGATGTGGGAACCACCCTCACAAGAACAAGACACTCTCCACAATACCCAACATTCTTGTTCCTACAGTCTTATTCAGTTCAGTTCAGTTCAGTCGCTCAGTCGTGTCCACCTCTTGCGACCCCATGGACTGTAGCACGCCAGGCCTCCCTGTCCTCATTCAGTTCAGTTCAGTTCAGTCGCTCAGTTGTGTCCGACTCTTGTGACTCCATTAATCACAGCACGCCAGGCCTCCCTGTTCATCACCATCTCTCAGAGTTCACTCAGACTCACATCCATCGAGTCAGTGATGCCATCCAGCCATCTCATCCTCAGTCGTCCCCTTCTCCTCCTGCCCCCAATCCCTCCCAGCATCAGAGTCTTTTCCAATGAGTCAACTCTTTGCATGAGGTGGCCAAAGTACTGAAGTTTCAGCTTTAACATCATTCTTTCCAAAGAAATCCCAGGGTTGATCTCCTTCAGAATGGACTGGTAGCATCTCCTTGCAGTCCAAGGGACTCTCAAGAGTTTTCTCCAACACCACAGTTCAAAAGCATCAATTCTTCGGCGCTCAGCCTCCTTCACAGTCCAACTCTCACATCCATACATGACCACAGGAAAAACCATAGCCTTGACTAGACGGACCTTAGTTGACAAAGTAATGTCTCTGCTTTTGAATATGCTATCTAGGTGGATCATAACTTTTCTTCCAAGGAGTAAGCGTCTTTTAATTTCATGGCGGCAATCACCATCTGCAGTGATTCTGGAGCCCAGAAAAATAAAGTCTGAAGCTGTTTCCACTGTTTCCCCATCTATTTCCCATGAAGTGATGGGGTCGGATCCATGATCTTCGTTTTCTGAATGTTGAGCTTTAAGCCAACTTTTCCACTCTCCTCTTTCACCTTCATCAAGAGACGCTTTAGCTCCTCTTCACTTTCTGCCATAAGGGTGGTGTCATCTGCATATCTGAGGTTATTGATATTTCTCCCGGAAATCTTGATTCCAGTCCAGTGTTTCTTCCAGTCCAGTGTTTCTCATGATGTACTCTGCATATAAGTTAACTAAGCAGGGTGACAATATACAGCCTTGACGTACTCCTTTTCCTATTTGGAACCAGTCTGTTGTTCCATGTGCAGTTCGAACTGTTGCTTCCTGACCTGCATACAGATTTCTCAAGAGGCAGGTCAGGTGGTCTGGTATGCCCATCTCTTTCAGAATTTTCCACAGTTTATTGGGATCCACACAGTCAAAGGCTTTGGTATAGTCAATAAAGCAAAAATAGATGTTTTTCTGGAACTCTCTTGCTTTTTCCATGATCCAGGGGATGTTGGCAATTTGATCTCTGGTTCCTCTGCCTTTTCTAAAACCAGCTTGAACATCAGGAAGTTCATGGTATTGCTGAAGCCTGGCTTGGAGAATTTTGAGCATGACTTTACTAGCATGTGAGATGAGTGCAATTGTGTGGTAGTTTGAGCATTCTTTGGCATTGCCTTTCTTTGGGACTGGAATGAAAACTGACCTTTTCCAGTCCTGTGGCCACTGCTGAGTTTTCCAAATTGGCTGGCATATTGAGTGCAGCACTTTCACAGCATCATCTTTCAGGATCTGAAACAGCTCAACTGGAATTCCATCACCTCCGCTAGCTTTGTTTGTAGTGATGCTTTCTAAGGCCCACTTGACTTCACATTCCAAGATGTCCGGCTCTAGATCAGTGATCACATCATCATGATTATCTGGGTCATGAAGATCTTTTTTGTACAGTTCTTCCGTGTATTCTTGCCACTTCTTCTTAATATCTTTTGCTTCTGTTAGTCCAGACCATTTCTGTCCTTTATCGAACCCATCTTTGCAGGAAATGTTCCCTTGCTATCTCTAATTTTCTTGAACAGATCTCTAGTCTTTGACATTCTGTTCTTTTCCTCTATTTCTTTGCATTGATCATTGAAGAAGGCTTTCTTATCTCTTCTTGCTATTCTTTGGAACTCTGCTTATATCTTTCCTTTTCTCCTTGGCTTTTGCCTCTCTTCTTTTCACAGCTATTTGTAAGGCCTCCCCAGACAGCCATTTTGCTTTTTTGCATTTCTTTTCCATGGAGATGGTCTTGATCCCTGTCTCCCATACAATGTCACGAACCTCATTCCATAGTTCATCAGGCACTCTATCTATCAGATCTAAGCCCTTAAATCTGTTTCTCACTTCCACTGTATAATCATAAGGGATTTGATTTAGGTCATACCTGAATGGTCTAGTGGTTTTCCCTACTTTCTTCAATTTCAGTCTGAATTTGGCAATAAGGAATTCATGATCTGAACCACCGTCAGCTCCTGGTCTTGTTTTTGTTGATTGTATAGAGCTTCTCCATCTTTGGCTGCGTCCTCATTACCTGTTCCCAAACCCTAACTTTCTGTTTGGAGTAGCAGATGCTCAATAAGCTCCTGGTAGTGTCAAGAATGGGCTTTCCTGGTGGCACAGTTTTAAAGTATCCACCTGCCAATGCAGAAGAAGTAGGTTCTATCTCTGGGTCAGGAAGATCCCCTGGAGTAGAAAATAGTAACTCCCTCCAGTATTCTTGCCTGGGAAATCCCATGGACAGAGGAGCCTGGTGGGTTACAGTCCATGGGATCTGCAGAGTCAGACACAACTGAGTGCACACACCAGTATCAGGAACATCTCAGCAATTTTAGGGCTTGTTTCCCCTCCAGCTGAAGATACTTCCCTCTCAGACTTTGGGGAAATTGACATCCTCAGCTGTCAGAATCCCTTCACCAAGCAGGGTACCTGCATCTTACCTTCAAAGGAGTCTGGGAAGGTGAGTGTCTGGCTTCCACCTTCAGGTGTTGAGACTCTTAAGGGGGAAAATTTCCCAGACCCAGGCACTGTATGTAAGAGGTGCAGCCAAAAGCGTAAGAAATTGTCCCTTAAACTTCCTAATTCTGCTAAGATGTCACCACTGACCCTACTCACAGTGATGTCCACCTCTGTGTTCCCCCAGGACCTGTGTGCATAGCTGTGATGGTGCATGCTTCTCATGGGCTTACTCCTCCCTCAAATTAAGGGTGTGTTTTCTCCACTCACCATGGATCAAACCCAGGTCTCCTGCATTGTACGTGGATTCTTTACTATCTGAGCCACCAAGGAAGCCCACTTTTCTCCCTTAATACCAATTTAGTGTTGAATCCAGGCTTCCCAGGTGGCACAACTGGTGAAGAACCCACCTGCCAGTGCAGATAGATGTAAGAGACATGGGTTCAATCCCTGGGTCGGGAAGATCCCCTGGAGAAAGGCACAGCAACCCCCTCCAGTATTCTTGCCTGGAGAATCCCATGGACAGAGGAGCCTGGTGGGCTACAGTCCATGGGGTCGCAAAGCGACTTAGTACGCAACACACACAACTTTGAATTCTTCATGTCTCACCTCAAAAACAGTATCCTCAGAAAAGCAAATGCTAGGACTTCCCTAGCGGTCCAGTGGTTAAGACTCCATGCTTCCGCTGCAGGGAGCACGAATTCAGTCCTTGGTTGGGGAACTAAGATCCTGCAGCCAAAAAAAGATAAGCAAATGCTGCCTTCTGTCCTGAATGATACACCACCTTAGTCCATTCAAGCTACTATAACAAAAATACCAGAGACTGTACAGTTTAAACAACAGAAATGTATTTCTCACAGTTCTGGAGGCTGGGAAGTCCAAGGTCAAGGTGCCAACAGATTTGGTGTCTAGTGAGGACCCATTTCCTGGCTCGTAGACAGCTGCCTTCTCAATGTGTCCTCACATAGCAGATGTGGGTGAGGGAGCTTTCTGGGTTCTCTTTATGAGGAGGCTAACCCCATTCACAAGGGCTTCACCCCCATGACATAATTACCTCCCCAAAGCTCCACGTCCAAATACCATCACAGGGGGCATGAGGTTTCAACATAGGAATTTTGAGAGGGACACAAACATTCAGTCCATAGTGTACACTCATAGGATCTTATCCTCTTAAATCCACCTACCTACTCATCATAATATATATTGTAAAAATTGTCTCCACTACAGGACTCTCAGTTCCACAAGGGCAGAGAAATCTACTTGTTTTTTTCACCCTCAGCTCCTAGCACAGTGCAGGCAGGGACTCTGTATATAGCTTGGATAGAGGAACGAATTGAGTGGATGCAGTCCTCCTAAGCTGTTGCCAGGATGTACTTTAGAAAATTTCTATCCCAACAAGAGATGATCACACAGTCCTTTCCTGTTAGACATGGTGCTAGGATATTCTTGAGACCAAGTGAATCTGAGTGATAATTATGCCAGAAGATCAGACCACCTACGAGGAAGAGGGAGAGGCTGTTTTTCTTAGAGAAGCAGAAGAAGCTGGGTGGTTGTGGAAGAGACATATACTAGGAGATTCTCTGGGGCACATTGACCCCAGCTTGGCAGCAGGAAGGGGCTGCTGGCAGGAGGCTCATGGGAGAGCAGGGTGGGGCGGGCAGGTGGGGAAAGCGCTCCAGCTTTACTGCTGGGGAAGGGGCCAGAGAACAGGAGGGAAGGTACGCCCCCTTTGTGAAACCCTGCTTCAGTTCAGCTCAACCAGCCTTCTTGGATGCTCAAGCTTGGGAGCCAAGAATGGCTCTTTTCCCAAAATGTCCTTGCTCTGGGAAGAGCTATGACTCCCTCAATCTCTTGTTCCACTCTGGCTCCCTTCCTCATCAGACAGAATGCCCAGGACTCCTTTAGCTTTTGAATCTTTTTCTCCTTTGCAAATAGGCTAGATCTAACGTATATACAATATTTGTTTTCCTCTTTTGGACTGACTTTACTCTGTATGACTCTAGGTCCATACAGATGTAGAGAACAAATGTATGGACTCCAAGTGGGGTAAGGGGGTATGAGATGAACTGGGAGATTGGGATTAACGTGTATGTACTGGGCTTCTCTGGTGGCTCAGCTGGTAAAGAATCCGCCTGCTGTGCAGGAGACCTGGGTTTAGTCCCTGGGTTGGGAAGATCCCCTGGAGAGGGGGAAGGCTACCCATTCCAGTATTCTGGCCTGGAGAATTCAATGGACTGTATAGGCCATGGGGTTGCAAAGCGACCGCTCAGGATGCAACTGAGCGACTTTCGCTTTCACTTTCACCATTGATACTATGTATAAAATAGATGGGCATCCCCAGTGGCACAGCCGGTAAAGAATCCACCTGCAATGCAGGAGACACAGGAAACTCAGATTTGATCCCTGGGTCAGGAAGATCCCCTGGAGGAGGAAATGGCAGCCCACTCCAGCATTTCTTTCCTGAAAAATGCCATGGACAGAGGAGTCTGGCGGGCTACAGTCCAAAGGGTCACAAAGAGTTGAACACAACTGAGCACTTATAAGTGGGATAACTGATGAGAACCTGCTGCACAGCACAGGGAACTCTACTCGGCGCTCTATGGCAACCTAAAGGGGAAGGAAACCTAAAAGAGAAGGGATATGTGTATGTGTATATGGCTGATTTACTTTGCTGTACAGCAGAAATTAACACATCATAAAGCAACTATACTCCAGTGAAATTTTAAAAATAAATACATTCATGTTAAAAAAAAAAGCAACTAAAGAAAGGTATGATATGTAGTATTGAGAAAGACTGCACAGTTAAACAATAAACAGTGCTGATGTTTAAAAAAATAAGCCTCCCTTACCCCTGCTTTCTCTAAAAGTTACTCTCCTCACCTTCTCTCCTTTCCCCATCAATATTCTTGAAAGAGCCTACACCCACCACCTGCAGCTGGCTCTCTTTTTAACCTCTGGCCTTCCAGCTTCTGCACTTTAGTACATGGACCTGGCTTCTCTGGCCCAAAGTTGCACACAGTCCTAAATCAGCCACTCCTCACCTTTTGAGTCTGTTTGGGAACTTTATGAAAGCTGCGGGCTTCCTCTCCATTGAAAACACCCTCTTGTATCCACATACAAATTTGTGAATAATTTCAAGAGCCGATGTGCCTTCTAAACCCCACCCTTGATCCCCAGGATAATAAACTGCTCTTGAGTGTGGAAGCCAGAGGTCTTTCCTTAACCAGCTTTTGGGAGGAAGAACCCAGGTGACAGAGGTGACAGAGTCAGATCACTGTTTTGTTGTTAGTCGCTAAGTCCTTGTGACCCTATGGACTATAGGCTGCCAGGCTCCTCTGTCTCTCCGGAGTCAGAGTTTTTTGTAAATCATGGTCCCATACCTTCTGGCTACATGCATTCGAGTCTCTCTGAGCCTCAGTTTTGCCAAAGGATAAAAAAAATGGGGGAGGTAATAATATTTAACTTTGCAGGGTTATGATAAAGATTAAATGAGTTTATTCAAGTCAAATATTTAAAACAGTACTTGGCACATATTATTCTCATGTTGATCATCATCATTATTTTAGTTTCATTGTTTATTATTCTTGCTGAGCTCATTAATTCTAGATCAGACATAGTTCTATGTGTGACTCATATATGTGTCTTGTGGGCTATACCTTATTCTTTTAAGAAATAAACTCGTTGACAACATTTAGAAATTAAGAGTTCACACAAAAATCTGATTTTTCAGTTTCTCATGGAAAATCAGATATGATGACCCTGGATCCACATTTTCACCTGACATCATGAGCTGGAGCTGAGTAGCTTGACTAGTTCAATTTCCCATGATCCCAATTCATCCTCAGCACTGAAACCAAGAATCCATAACCCAGGATCATCACACGTATACTGACATGTTCCTTATAGTCAATAAATTATTCTTGTACCTGGGAAGATGAAAGCTAGGCCAAAGAAGCTGGATATTTTTATTTTTTGAAAATATTTATCTGTTTGACTGCCTCAGGTCTTAGTTGCAGCACTCCGTATCTCTTGTTGCAGCATGCGGACTCTTGAGTTGTGTCATACGGGCTTCAGTAATTGTGATGCACAGGTTTAGTCGCTTCTTGGCATGTGGGATCTTGGTTCCCAGGCCAAGGATTGCACCTGAGTCCTATTCATTGTAAGGTGGATTCTTAACCACTGGCCCACCGAGGAAATCCCAAGAAGGCTATATATTTAAAAAAAAAAAAAAAGGAAAAATTAATCTGTATAAGTAAAAACTATGCTTGTGAGTTATGCTTTTTAAATAACCTCACTCAAAGAAGCCACCTGCCAATGTCTTCAGGAGACCCTAGAGATGCGGGTTCGATCCCTGGGTTTGAAAAGACCCTCTGGAGAAGGAAATGGCAACCTGCCTAGAAAAATCCCATGGTCAGAGGAGCCTGGTGGGCTACAGTTCATGGGGTCATAAAGAGTCAGACACAACTGAGCACACACACACACACACACACTCATTTGCTAAGCTGCCCAACCCTGCAGTCCTTTGAGTTTTCCATCTCTGGCTCTGCAGAGTGTCTACCCATCGGCCATTGCCTGGTTCCTACTCACATCCTCTCCCCAACCAGCTTCCTTGTCCCTTCCCCAAAGCACTTCTCACTCATCTCATTCCTCTTGAATGGGAATGACATGGGGTTTAGAGCAGAAGAAACCCCGGTTCAATCCTAAATGCTCTGAGCATCAGTTTTGTGTCCATGAAAAAAGTACAATATTCTTGCCTTATAAGGTTGTTTGAAAATTAAACAAGAGAGTAAACAGCCAGCCCTTAGCACAATGCCTGGCAAATAATGCTAGTTCTTTTCTTCTGATTAAATGGGGATGATCCTTAAGATTCTGTCCTCTGACCTTTGCCCTCACCATCCACTCCTCTTGTTTTAGCAGTTACTTAACTATATGAGGAAGTGACTGTGAACTGCATAAATATAGCCCATTCAACCCAAACTAAATGTATCCCCAACTCAACTTCCCTTAACTAGATCCAAACAATACCCAGGGAAACCCCAGTACCCCCCAGCATAAGAGGAGGTGAGATAGGTGAGGCAGAAGGGAAGTCAAATGAAAGGAGACATTGGTCTTAATTGATTGAGATTAAACTATCATATACTTGCAAATTTTACAGAAATGTACACTCGTGTGAGCTCCTTGCTAGGGCCTTGGCAGTTCATATGCCAATGATAAACCCTGAAGCTTAACCTTAACATACTTCACTCTAGTTAAACTAGGTTGACCCCCCTTGCTAAGCTTTGGTTCTGTGAGTTCACCTTCCTGTGGACCAAATCCTTTCTTTGTCAAATACCATGAAAACATCCTGGTCCTTTGCAATTAATTCTCTTCTATCTGCCTCTCTGCCCTTATAGAATCTCATCTTTTTATCTTTTATTGCATATGGCAGACACTACCGTGCATTTTAGCCTTCCATTCATTCAGCTAATATTTGCTGAACACCCATCATGTTTCAGCTACTGTTTCAGTGCTGGGGACACCCTAAAGAGGCCAAGTCCTAGCATTTTTGGATCTTATAGCCTAGTTGGGGTGGGAACCATAAGCACCTTAAAATGCAAAGAAGATCATTTCAGAGGGGCCATGGAGAAGATCAGAATGACTAGGGGAAGAAAACACTGCTTTAGCTGAGTGGTGTGGAAGGCTTTTTGATGAGCTGACCCTGGATGATGAGAGGAAGCCAGCACCAACAAGAGCTAAGGAAAAGGCATTCTTGACCTAGGGAACAGCAGGTGCAAAGGCAGTAAGGCAGGATGCTGCAGGCCCATGGTGGCTGCAGATAAGTTACATTGGAGGTGGCTCTCCTTCCTGTCTCTAATGAGCCTTTGGTCCCTGCACGTCGTATGGGATCCTCCCACTTCTCTCTCCTACCTAGATCTTCCCTTTAGTGCAGAATCCTTTTCTGTTTGGAATCTGTAGTCTATACACCAAAACATGCCTGTTTTCTTGTTCTAGAGCAAGAAAAGCCTCTGCGTGCTAAGTTGCTTCAGTCATGTCTGACTCTTTAAACCCTATGGACAATAGCCCACCAGGCTCCTCTGTCCATGGAATTTTCCAGGCAAGAATACTGGAGTGGGTTGCTATGCCCTCCTCCACAGGAATCTCCTGCCCTGGCAGGTGGGTTCTCTACCAGTAAGTGCCACCTAGAAGGGTGGTCTGGACTCCCTGGACTGCCTGGTGGTCCAGTGATGAAGACTCTGCACTGTCAATGCAGGAAGCACAAATTCCATCACTGGTTGGGGAACTAGATCCCACGTGCTGTGCAGTGCAAAGAAAAGATTAAAAATTGGGGTTTCCAGGTGATGCTAGTGGTAAAGAACCTGCCTGCCAATGCAGGAGGTAAAAGAGACACAGGTCCAATCTCTGGGTCAGGAAGATCCTCTGGAGGAGGGCATGGCAACCCACTCTGGTATTCTTGTCTAGAGAATCCCATGGGCAGGAGCCTGGTGGGCCACAGTCCATGGGGTCCCAAAGGGTCAAACACAATTGAAGTGACTCAGCAGACACGTTAATTAGTGATAGACTGATAATGTATTACTTTGTCTCAGATAGCATTGGTGCTTTTCCACACGACTTTTAAAGGAAGACAGATGCCTTAATTTCAAGATGTGCCTCTAACAACAGGAGTGGCAGTCAGTGTGGCAGGTCCAGAGAAGAGACATTTTATTTATGTATTTGGCTGTGTCGGGTCTTAGCTGCGGCACATGAACTCGCTAGCTGTGGCGTGCGGGCTTGGCAGTTGCAGCATGGACTCGGTTGCCCCACAGCTTGCTTGATCTTAGTTCCTGACCAGAGACGAAACCCATGTCCCCTGCACTGGAAGGCAGATTCTTTACCACTGGACCATCAGGGAAGTCCCCAGAAGAGAGTTTTAGACCAAGTTAAGTGCTCGGGCCCTGCAAATGGCCTGAAGTGGGTGACACTAACTGGCTATTTAGTCTTCTGTTGCTACTCTAACACATTACCACAACTGCAGTTACTTAATATCTGTTTATTATATCATTTAGGGTGTTGGCTGAATTCAGTCCCCTACGGTTGTAGGACTGAGGTTCCTGTTTCCATAGGTGGCTGGTCTTTGTGACTAGAGGTTGCCCGTATTTCTTCTCATGCTTTCCAGGTGTTCTCACTCCAGCAGCAATGGGATGACTCTCATGCTTTGTGTCTCTGACTTCCGCTGCCACATCTCTCTGTCTTCAATCAGAGAAAGTTCTCTGATTCTGCTGCTGCTGCTGCTGCTAAGTCGCTTCAGTCGTGTCTGACTATGTGCGACCCCATAGACGGCAGCGTACCAGGCTCCCCAGTCCCTGGGATTCTCCAGGCAAGAACACTGGAGTGGGGTGCCATTGCCTTCTCCATCTCTGATTCTAGAGACTTTTAAAAACCATATGATTATATTGGGCCCACCCAGAAAATCTAGGGTAATCTCCCTGTTTTAAACTCTATAACCTTAATCACAGCTGGAAAGTCACTTTTGCCATGTAATATAAACTCTTCACAGGTTCCAGGAGTTATGGTGTGGATATCTTTGCGGGGGCCATTCTGCCCACCACACTTGGCAAGGAGGCAGAGTAATGGAATTTGCACCCTTGCTTTGATACTTTGGGTTTCCCAGGTAGTGCCCTGGTAAAGAACCTGCCTGCTAGTGAAGGAGACACAAGAGACAGGGAGAGACAGGGGTTTGATCCCTGGGTAGGGAAGATCCCCTGGAGGAGGAAATGGCAACCCATTCCAGCTTCTTGCCTGGAGAATCCCATGGACAGAGGAACCTGGCAGGCTACAGTCCACAGGGCTGTGAAGAGTCAGACATGACTGAGCACACACACATACACACACACACACACACACACACACACACACACACACATGACACTTATTGTAACTGTGAGCAAACTTGTTAAGCCGCTAGGTTCCAACTTCTACCTCTGTTAGAAGAGGGATGAGAGCCAAGTCTTAACAACAACCCTATCATCATCCCATTTTACATTTTCAGTTTAAATAAAACTACATGTGTAAAAGCATTTAATCAATTCAGTGTACATGTTATGTCATGGTTGTTATTATTATATCACTTAAACGGGTAGCCATTCCCTTCTCCAGGGGCTCTTCCCAACCCAGGGATCGAACCCCAGTCTCATACTTTACAGGCACCTTCTTTACCATCTGAGCCACCAGGGAAGCCTATTATACCCCATGGAGTTATTCTTCTGTTGTGTGGGAACCCCTCTTTTACTTTCAGTAATCCTCCAGCAGGAAGGGGCAGCTTTGGGAGAGCTGATTAACCGTCTGGGATCTGGAGCCAGATTGCTTGTGCTTAAATCCTGGCCCCTCTGTTTTCTGTGTGACCCTGGGCAAGTTTTTAAGCTGCATAGTTCAGTTTCACCATCTGTAAAATGGAGAGAGAGCAGTATCCGCCCCATGTGGGAGTTACAATACAAGGAATAAATGAGTTTATGTGTGAAGAGTGCTTGGAGTTTAAATCCAGTGCCAGTAATAAACATTGTAACTGGGTCTGACACATAGTGGCAGCTCCTATCATCACAATTTTTCACCTTGTCATCAGCAGCCACATCACCATACCCTGCTGGTGTCCTTCAGCCCTTTTTTTTAACCATCTGCAGCCGTGCTTTCTCTCTGTATATTTGGTCACTGTTTATTACTGGCACTGGATTTAAACTCCAGTGCTATTATGTTGAGGGGAGTTGCTTATGGTTAATTTTTAATATATATTAAGTCATCAAGAATACATTTTATAAACAAGTGGAAACACTGGGGATAAAGCTAATGTCTACTTTGGAAACTGTTTCCTCATGGTCCTTTCTCTCCTCCCTAGAGAGAAGGAGCCTAAAGCCTGACAGTATCAAGTGTTGCTGTGGGTGTGAAAAATGGAAATGCCCAGACATTGTAAACTGATATGGCCACTGTGGAGGGCAGCCTGGCAGTGGGTGTTAAAATTAAAAATGGGCACTTCTCATGCCTCAGCAGTTTCACTTCTCAGAAGACATCTTAGAGCCACACTGGCACACACACCAAAGAAGCCACAGAGGATGCTCATGTCTGCATCCTTCAGAACAGCAAAACTGGGACAACCTAAGATTAAAAGAGGAATAAACAGAGGAAAAAATAAATGACTAAAACATAGCATTTTCTGAGAGGTGGTGGAAGAAGTAAATGTAGAATTTCTATTTCTATTATTGAATTTCATGGGGTTTTTTAATTTTAAAAATTTATTTTTCTTGGCCACACTGCAGCTTGTGGGATCTTGGTTCCTTAACCAGGCATCAAATCCAGGCCCTTGGCAGTGAAAACACAGACTCCTAACCACTGGATCACCAGGGAATTCCCTAAATTTTCTGTTTTTAATTTGTACTTTACATGCATTAATAAGAACAAACTTGCAATGAGTCAGAGCCTATTTACTCATTTAATTTTCACAATAACTTTGTGAGGTCAGTACCGTTATTATTCCTACCATATAAATGAAGAAAGTGAGACACACAGAATTAAGTAACTCCCTCAAGGTTACCCAGTGGACCTAACTTTGAACCTGGGCAATCTGACTCCCAAATAAGTGGGATTAATCATTATGCTGAACAGCTTTTCTGTTTTTGTAATGATGATTACAGATTCATATAATAGCTTGTATCTTAATATATAAAAAGAATTTCAGGGTTCTTGATCACAAAAGTTTTGAGATCACTCTGAGTAGTATACAACCATAAAAAGGATGGTTGTATAAAAGGCACCTTGCACATAGCAAGAACTGAATAAATGAATAAGCTTAGTGCAGTGTCTGTCCTAATCTGACTCTGAATGTAGGGAAAGGCAGCCCACTTCCTGGTCTTTGTACTCCTTGCTTCCCCTCTTCCAGGCCTGTGTCCTTGGGTCCTAGCTAGGCAGGTGCAGGGAGGCTCAGGTTTCATGAAGTCAGAGATGAAGTTCTTCAAGCCGAGGGGACAGAGTTGGGGATTCCTGAAATAGCAATAAAGTACCTTTAAAAAAAAAAAACTCCTACAACAACTTTGTGCATAACAAGGTTACAGGTTATGATGCAAGATCAACATATAAAAATCCTTTTTTTAAATTACTAACAATGATAGCAATGAACCACTAGGTCCAAAATTTAAAATACACTGCCATTTACAAGTGCTCCAAGCAATATTAATAAACTACTTTAGTATAAATCCAACAAAGAATGTACAGAAACTATGTGCTAAAAGTTTTAAAATATTGATGAAAGAAATCTAAAAAGACCTAAATAAATAGACATAGCATGTTTATAGATGAAAAAACTCAACAAAGTAGAGATGATTTATAAGTTGAACACATTTTCTCTCAGAACCCCAGCAGTGTTTTTTGTAGATATAGACAGTAATGATGCTAAAATTTATGGGGAAAGGCAAAGGAACTAGAATAGCTAAAACAATATAGAAAAAGAAGGAGAATGTAGGAGGTTATAGGCTTATGCTGATGCTAAGGCTTATATAAAGTAATTGAAATTGTGTTGTATTAGCAGAATAGATAGATGAATGGATCAGAAGAGAGATCTCAGAAGCAGACCACACAACTATGCCCAACTGTGTTTTGACAAAGATGCAAAAGGAATTGGCCGTCCATAGGCAAAAATATGATCTTTGATCCAAGACTCACATTTTGTACAAAAATTAAAATGGATCATATTTCTAAACATAAAGCATGAAAATTTAACACTTGCAAGAAAGTACAGGAGACAACTTTTGTGATCTAATATTAGGCTAAGAGTTCTAGATATATGACCAAAAGCAACAAATATTGTCGAGTTGGATTTTATCAAAATTTAAAACTTTAGTTTTATGAAAGAACTAGTTATAAGAATGAAAAGACAGCCACAGACTGTGAGAAAATATTGACAAAATTTGGGATCCAGAATATATAAAGCACTTGGATCCAGAATTGACTAAAACAAAACAAAACAAAACTTTGAAGACTCAACAGCAAAAAAATAAAAATAAAAAAATAAAAAAAACCTAATCCACTTAGAAAATGGGCAAAAGATGCAAAGAGACTCTTCACTAAGGAAGAAGTAAAAGAAAAGTGTAAACTGTTAGTTGCTTAATCATGTCTGATACTTTTCGACCCCATGATCTGTAGCCTGCCAGATTCCTCAGTCCATGGAATTCTCTGGGCAAGAATAGTGAAGTGGGGTTGCCATGCCCTTCTCCAGAGGATCTTCCTGACCTGGGGTTCAGAGCTGGGTCTTCTGCATTGCAGGCAGATTCTTTATATCTGAGCCACCAGGGAAGCTCTAAAGAGGAAATACAGATGGCAAGTAATCACATTAAAAAAATGGCCATTAGGGAAATGCAAATAAAGCTACAGTGAAATATGACTGCACACGTATCAGAAAGGCTCAAATTAAAACATACCCATATATCAAGTGCTGATGAAAATGCAAAGCGCTTCATTTGTTCATAGCAGCGTTATTTGTAGTCACCCCAAACAGAAACAACCCAATATCCTTCAACAGGCAAATGAATCAACTAGCTACTACTCAACCTTGAAAAGGAATTAATTATTTTTAATTAGTTTATATCCTCGGCTGCATCAGGTCTTAGTTGCAGCGTGCAGGATCTTCCTGTGTCCTACAGAATCTTTCATTACGGCACGTGGGCTAGTTACTCTGTGGCATGTGGGGTCTTAGTTCCCTGACCAGGGACTGAACCCATATCCCCTGCATTGCAAGGCAGATTCTTAACCACTGGACCACCAGGGAAGTCCCCAGGAATTCATCATTGAGGCATCCAACAGTTTGAATGGATCTCAAGTGTATGATACACTTGAGGTGGGTGGGGAGCAGATTAATCTCCAAAGATTATATGCTATATTTTATATTGTTGTTGTTGTTTTTCAGTCACTAAGTTGTGTCCGACTCTTTGCGACCCCAGGGACTGCAGCATGCCAGGCTTTCCCGTCCGTCACTATCTCCTGGAGTTTGTTCAAACTCATGTCTGTTGAATCAGTGACACTATCCAATCATCTCATCCGCTGTCACCCCCTTCTCCTCCTGCCCTCAATCTTTCCCAGCATCGGGGTTTTCCAGTGAGTCAGCTCTTCACATCAGGTGGCCAAAGTACTGGAGCTTCAGCTTCTGCATCAGTTCTTCCAAAGAGTATTCACTGATTTCCTTTAGGACTGACTTGTTTGATCTCCTTGCTGTCTAAGGGACTCTCAAGAGTCTCCTCCAGCACCACAATTCAGAAGTATCGATTCTTTGCACTCAGCCTTCTTAATGAACATGAGTTTGAGCAAACTGAGAGATAGTGGGGGACAGGGAAGCCTGGTGTGCTGCAGTCCATGGGGCTGAAGAGTTGGACACGACTTAGCGACTGAATAGCAACAATAATATCTTGAAATGACAACATTATAGAGATGGAGGACAGATCAGTGGTTGCCAGAGGTTAGGCTCAGGGAGAGTCTAATTACAAAAGGACAGAATAAGGGAGTTTCTTTGCAGCGATCAAACAATTCTTTATTTTGATCGTGTTGGTGGTTACATGAATCTATATATGGGGTGAAATTTATGCTAAAAAGTCAAAAGGATTGCTTGTAAAAGCTGCTGAAATCTGAGCAAGTTCTGAGTTTAATTCACTATTGTAGTTTAATAAGTTTCTGTAGTTTAATTTACTATTGGACCACTGTCAATGTCTATGTTTTGAAAATATACCTTGATTATGTAAGGTGCCATCTCTGGAGAAATCTGGGTGGAGGTATATGAGAATTCTGTTCATTTTGCAACTTCCTATCCGTCTAAAATTATTTCCAAATTAAAAAAAAATTTTTAAACTTTAAATGGGCTTACTCGTAAAAGTGTGGGGACAGTGATAGAGCAGTACACAGCCACAAAAGGGGTGGAGTATCCCTACGAAGCAGTCCCATCTTATGTACTACTCTTTCCCCACTTCTTAACCACAGTCCACGGTAAGAGTCTTCCTGCAATGAGGGAGACCTGAGTTCGATCTCTGGGTCAGGAAGAGCCCCTGGAGAAGGAAATGGCAACCCACTCCAGTGTTATTCCCTGAAAATCCCATGGATGGAGAAGCCTGATGGGCTACGGTCCATAGGGTCACAAAGAGTTGGTCACAACTGAGCAAGTTCACGTTCACTTTTGACCACAATGCATAGCAAGTTGCAAGACTTGAACGAGTGACTGGGGAAAAAATGAAGACGCTTAGTGCAATATGTGTCCTCGTTTGACTCGGAGGGTAGGAAAAAGGAGCTCCTTGCTTCCCCTCCCCCAGACCTGGGATCCTGGCTGGCAGGCACAGGGAGGCTTGGGTTTCCTGGAGCCAGAGATGGATGTCTGTGACGCTGAGTGGCAGAGTCGAGGATTCCTGGAAGAGCAACGAGCAGGTGGGCAGGGGGCAGGCCCAGGCCTGGCAGAGGATGCTGTCTTCCCAGGGCTCCTTTCTGGCCATTTGGCTGGGCGGATGGCCCTCCAGAGATAGAACCTCTTTTCCTGGCACAAGCTTGGGCTTTAGGCTGCTTTGAACTGCCTGCCTGCAGCTCTTCAAATTGTATTGCCCTGCTTGAAGCTCCTTAAGCCTGGATTTCCATCTGCATTGCAACTTCCTAGTTGGATGCTCTCAAAACAGGTCGCCATCTCGTTGAGCCTCAGTGTTTCCATCTGTAAATTGGGAATAACATTTCCTTCACTTGCCAGACTCTTAAGTGGACATTGAGATTATTCCGGTCAAGAACTGAGAGCGGGGCAGGGATTCTTCATGTCCAGGAAAGATGATGTCTTTCACCTTCCTGTTTGGAATATGCAGCAGGTACCAGTGGAGACAGCGGGCCTGGCCTTCTGGGGAGGTTTATTCTTCCCATTGATCCACTGCACTGACTTCTCTCTGTATCCAGCTGAAGATAAGTTAAAACAATCTCAAAGGGACATGGGAGCCTTTACAGGTCAGGCCTTCAGAGAGGGTGTCAGGATGCTGTGTACTGGTGGTGTGTCAAGCTTTCAAGATTCCTTTCCTGCCTCTGCTCTTTATCAACCCTCAGGCACCTTATGTTTTTAAATATTTATTTCTTAATTTGGCTGCACCGGGCCTTAGTTTCCACATGCAGGATCTTTAGCTGTGGCATGTGAACTTAGTTGCTGCATGTGAGATCTAGTTCCCCAACCAGGGATCAAACCCATGCCCCCAGGATTGGGAGCACAGAGTCTTAGCCACCAGACCAACAGGGAAGTCCCTCAGGTACCTTATTTAAGGTCTTAGAATTAGTTTCCCTATTTGAAAGTAGGGACTGAGGCCCTCAACTCAGAGGTCTGTGAGAGCATTAAATTTTTAAAAAGAATCACTATGGCATGCACAGCACTTGGCGCCATGCCCTGCACCTGGGGGCTCCCAGTTACTGACTGGGATGATGATTCTCCATCATCCCCATTGCCTGCATGGTTTTGCACACACTCAGGGGTAAGGGATGACATTACAGAATTTGCAGGTGTTTGGAGCTGTAGGCACCGCCTCCTCTTCCACCCCGGGGGCTGTCATGGGGAATCAATGGCCAACCATATCAGGGGAGCCGAGGCCACTGTCCCTGCAGGCTATCCCCTGGGCAGCCTCCTCTGGGGACCACACAGAGAGTGGCTATCTGGGTTACCTGCAGCCTCACCCGCGTCACTCCCCGGAAACTGGGCCCCAGCGTTCTGGGCCAGATAACACCCTCGGTGTCCTCAGATGCCTGAGCCTAGGGAGGGGAGGATGAGAAGGGGAAGCCCGCCTGTGATCAGCTCTCTGCAGGCAAGGGAGGAGGGAACTTGGTGTTCTGGAAGGCAGGTTCCTGCTGCCTTCACCGCCCTACTGACTTCACCCTAGCCCCACAGCCTGGGTTTCCCTGGGTTGTAGGAGACAGCAGGAGCCTCTGAAAGCGTCGAGTCTAGAGCTCTTATTTTCTGATGAGGAAACTGAGGTCCACAGAGAGTTGGGAAGGTCCCTGCTGCACAGACAGGAGCCAAATAGCTCCCGAAACCTGGTTTCCTAGCTCCCGCTGGTGCTCTCCCCCTTCTCTCACCCATTGCCACAGTCGCTAAAACAGGGTGCAGTTCCCAATTCCACCACTTGTTTCCTGGGAAGGGAAAGCTGCCGAGTATATCACTCTATGCCTTCATTTTATTGCCTGTGAAATAGGATCATAATATGAACCTCAGAGAACTGCTTCGAGAATGATATAAAAGGCACTCGTTATACAGCTGGAACCTGGCAGACAATGAAAGCACGTGGGTATTAAGCTGACCTCTGATGCTTCCTGTTTAGAGGCTCAATGTCAGACACTGTTTCGAGGCTCTGCGTGTATTAATTCACTCCATCCTCCCGACAGACAGGCTCAGTGTCAGTCTACAGACGGGGAAATGAATGGAGGCACCCACGCATTAAGCAGCTCCCCTGCCACGGGGGTTAGAGCTGATTGTCTAAGATTATGTCTTGCTGGGCAGTGCACACAGGTTTCTCAATCATGGTGAGGCTCTGAGGCTGGAAATCGTGAGGGAGGGGGCCAGGAACTGGATAGTTTTGACCATGAGACTCCCCTAGAGTGGTTCTCAACTGAGGGCCTTGGATATGTGGGTGGGTGGGGGTCTAGTTGTCATGACGATAGAACCATGGCTGGCATGAAATGGAAAGGGCCTGGAGATGGGATGTGTCCCATAGGAAAGACACAAAGAATTGCCCTGCTGCAAATGCTAGTAGCCCCCAGTTGAGAAACCTGTACCTTAAGAAACATCCAGGGGCCGTATGAGCCTGCAATCCCACTCTGGCCATATATGCTGACGAAACTGTAATTCGAAAAAAGATACATGCATATATTCATAGGAGCCCTATTTACATTAGCCAAGACATGGGAGCGACCAAGTGTCCATCAAGAGATGAATGGATAAAGAGATGTGGTATGTATGTGTGTGTATAACTTCCACAAAACAGAAACAGACTCACGGACAAAGAACAGATCTGTAGTTGCCAAGGGGGGTGATGATGGACTGGAAGTTTGGGGTTAGCAGATGCAAGCTATTATACATAGAAAGGATAAATGGCAGTGTCCTACGGTAGAGCACAGGGAACTGTACTCAATATCCTGTTGCTGCTGCTGCTAAGTCGCGTCATTCGTGTCCGACTCTGTGCGACCCCATAGACGGCAGCCCGCCAGGCTCCCCCATCCCTGGGATTCTCCAAGTAAGAACACTGGAGTGGGTTGCCATTTCCTTCTCCAATGCATGAAAGTGAAAAGTGAAAGTGAAGTCGCTCAGTCATGTCCAACTCCTAGTGACCCCATGGACTGCAGCCCACCAGGCTCCTCCATCCATGGGACTTTCCAGGCAAGAGTACTGGAGTGGGTTGCCATTGCAATATCCTGTAGTGAACCATAATGGAAAAGACTATGAAAAAGTATGTATATACATATACATATATATAAAATTCAGAGGAGCCTGGAGGGCTACAGTCCATGGGATCAAAAAGTCACAGATGACTGAGCGACTAACACTTCACTTTGAACGTATATGAATCACTCTGCCGTATACCTGAGATGAAACACAACATTGTAAATCAACTATACTTCAATAAAATAAATTTTAAAAGAAACATCCAAGGAACAGGGTGCTGTCTTGTGAGGACAAGATGCAAAGACAAGCCTCTGATGAGGTGAATTGTTTGGGGCCCGGCATCAGGGTGCCTGCAGGACGGAGCGAGGCACCTGGGATCCTGGGCCTCTCTTTGGGTCACCTAGGAAAAAAATTAAAGGGATAAAGGCCAGGGTTAGATAAGGTCAATGCTTCACAATCTTTGGTACATGAAGCAACGTTTATCATTTCAGTAATTACATACTTTAAGGTGCATTAGAAAAATAACTAGCACATCAGATCCATGATTAAATGAATATTATATTTAAGATGAGTGTAAAGGACGTATTTAAATTTGTTTTTGAAGCAGGTAGAAATGTACAGTAATGGGGCTAATGTTAGTGGGCTTGTCAGGAAAGTTATTGTTGGAGAATGACTGACAGTTGGAAAGCTCTGGACCGGGTGTCCCCTCAAGCCCTCGTGTTCTTAAAATAGGCATCAAAAATCATGATGGAACACAAAGCAGTTAAAAGGGAAATCTGCCAGGACTCAGGGGACAGACAAGGGGATGAAGGGGAAGAAGCCCCGTATTCCTCTTCCCTGATGTGTGGCTCTTTGGACACTAACAGCTGGTCCTGCCCTTCCCCTCTTCTGAACAGGAACTACTAGGGCAGAGATGGCCCAGATCAGGGCCTTGCCATTCAGGCCTTATCTTAGTCGCTGAGTGCTACTGTGGCCCAGTACCACCAACTGTGACTTAAACAACAGAAATGTGTTGTCTTACCTTCTGGAGGCTACAGGTCCAAGGTCAAGGTGTTGGTAGGGTTGGTTTCTTCCAAGGCTGGGAAGGAAACCTGTCCCAGGCCCTCTTCTGCTCTGATAGCTGCAGGCGGCCCTTGGTTTATAGACGTGCACTTCCTGCGTCCTCCTGTGGGCTTCCCTTCGTGTGTTTTGGTCTCTGTGTCTAACCCCCCTTGTCTCAGGGAATTGGGGCCCACTGTCATCACGCCCCACTGCACCTTATCTGTGTTTGTTGCTGTTTAATCACTAAGTCTTATCTGACTCTTTCCAACCCTATGGACTATAACCTGCCAGGCTCCTCTGTCCATGGGATTTCCCAGGCAAGAATACTGGAGTGCGTTGCTATTTCCTTCTCCAGGGGATCTTCCCAACCCAGGTATTGAACTCAGGTCTCTTGCATTGCTGGCAGACTCTTTATCATCTGAGTCACCAGGGAAGATCTGCAGACTATTCCCAAATAAGGTCATATTCACAGGAACTGGGCATTAGGACCTCAGCCTCTTTAGGGGACACAATTCAACCCATAACCAGCCTGTTTCGGTGAGTGGAAGGGAGGGAGGTGGCGGATCCCCGGAATGAATCTTCTGACCCCCAAATCTACTTTTATTCCAACTGATCTGCTCCACAGCATCCTTCCTGCCCTCCTTTCTTGAAAATGTAGTTATTTGTTAAATAGGCAGTTTTATAGACTTAGTGCAAAATGAGGGTCTGCGTTTTGCCTTTTGATGGCTATGGAGCAACAGTAATGGTGTTATAACTTCTATCACGTCTCCTAACACGCTTCGTTATTATTCTATTCTAGTATGCTCAGTCATTCAGTCATGTCTGACTCTTTACAGACCATCAACTGTAACCCTCCAGGTTCCTCTGTCCATGGAATTATCCTGGCAAGAATACTGGAGCACGTTGCCATTTCCTCCTCCAGGAGATCTTCCCAACCCAAGGACTGAACCTGCATCTCTTTTGTCTCCTGCATTGGCAGGCAGATTCTTTACCATGCCATCTGGGAAGCCCCAATACACTTCAATCATGTTACTAATATGTGTGCCAGACACTTTCCTGAATGTTCATCATATACTAATGCTCAGTGACTCCGTGATGTAGGTACTATCCTGACCCACTTTTCTGATGAGGAAACTGAGGCTCTGTGGTGACCTCCCTGAGGCCACACACACTTGGAATCTTGACTCAGAGTCTGTGCTCTACTCACCATGTCACCATCCCCCACATAAGCACCTTTGATAGACATGCCCAAAGGTATTTGATCAGCATCCACTCTTTTGCTCTTATACTGCTATGAGTTTCTTCAGACATGTGTGATTTCTACATGCAGGTGAATGTGTTTTTAGATAAATGCCTCAGAGAGGAATTTGTAAATCAGAAGGTTTATGCATGTATTATTTTATTTTACCCTAATTCTTTGCCACTTCTAGTAGTGAACAGAGAAGCAAGCAGGCTATAAACTAACTTTGCCTTGGTCACCAACTCTTATTCAGTGTGATATAACAAATATGTATGGGACCACTCCCGGGAAGACAGAGAAAGGATGAGTCCTGAATGCTATCCTCACAATCTAGCAGGGGACAGAGACCAATTCCTAGGTAACTAGTTCCTGGATTACCTACATCTCATAGCCTGGGGTTTCACAGGCTGACTGTTTCAGAGTCTGGGCAGGGACAGAATCCCAGCTCCAGTGAGCATGCTCCTGGCCCATCAGGAGTGGACAGAAGACAATGGCCATTCCTAGTATCCTGACAGGCCGGGCCAGCCCCTGCCCCACCTCCAAACACTCTCTAGTGCTGAGTAGCAGCTGCCTCCTTTTATTGCGCCTACTGAGTCCAGAAAGTTAATGATTGCCTTAAGCTTAGGCTGCCAGATCATCTTTCTCTTTCTTTTACTTTTTCTGGAGATTCCAGAAATCTGGCTTTTTCTGTGAAATGTCCTGACATTTTCATGCTAGCAACTAATTAAGATTAAAAACAAAAAGGCAACAAAAGCCCATTGCTGAGACCAAACAAAACCCATCTGCAGGCCAGATGTGGCTGGTGGGCCACCGCTTTGCCTTGGAGTCAGGCGGGCATGGCTCTGTCCCAGCTCTCCCCCTCAGGAGATGAGCAACCACGTCATCATTGGAAGCCTGGGTGACCTCATCTGCAAAGGGCCGTGATGATCTCCACTTCCCGTGATTGAGTTTAAGTGATGGATGATTCGTGTAAATTATCTGACATGTTGCTGGCGCTCAGGAGGTGGCAGATGACTGTTATTGTTATGGTAATGACATGAAATGAAAGTCAGGGCTGTGGTAGACAGAGATTTCAAGGGAAGCTGATTCCATGATGAGCTTGTCAAGTTTTAGCTGTTGGGGAGACCCCAGATGGTGTTGTCCAAAGGTAATTGGAAATGTGTGTGCAGAGAGGAGATTTTTATATGAGGGAGGGGTGTCTTCTATTGAGAGAGTTTCTCTTTCCATAGAGGTGAGACCTTTTTTTATTACCTCTTAATATACTTTTCTGAATTTTGAAAGTTCATAGCCTTCTGGCCATCATCTTCACATTGGATGCTCTAAAGCTTGTCATCATCACTTCCTGGAAAACAGTACAATTCTCCAACTGGCTGCTCTTCTGATGGGAGGTGAACCTGGAATGAGAAAGTCAAGCTAGAACTGGTTATTGGAAATTGCAGCCCATGAGGCAGAGGTGACGGAGACTGCGGGCAGTGGGTTCATCATGAACATGGAGCTCAAATGATGCCAACAAGCATTCTCTGAGAATTCTCACTTTTTGGAAGAACCCATGGACTCCAGTTAGGAGATATGGGCTCTCACTGCTGTTGTGCTTTGTATTCTCTCTGTGATGTTGGTCAGGTCACTTCCACTGTTTAGATCGAGGGTCATTATTTGTAAAGCAAATATATTAGACTGTGTTTTAGTGTGCTAGGACTATCAAACAAAGTACCATCAATAGAAAGCTTAAACAACAGAAAAAAGTTTTTATTTTTATTTTTTTTTTTTTTTAATTTATTTATTTGCTGGCTGCATTGGATCCTAATTGTGGCCTAGGGAATTTTTAGTTTCGTCATGTGGGATCTGGATCCCTGACCAGGGATCAAACCTGGGCCCCCTGCACTGGGAGCATGGAGACTCTGCCACTGGGCCACCAGGGTAGTCCCAGAAAAAAGTTTTTAAATCGTTTCATTTATTGATTTATTTTTGGCTATGCTTGGTCTTCATTGCTGCTCAAGCTTTTCTCTGGTTGTGGAGGGCCTAGGCTATTGCTAGTTGGGGGCCGTGGGCTTCTCACTGTGGCAGCTTCTCTTGTAGTGGGGTACCGGCTCGTGGGCTCGTGGGCTTCAGTAGCTGCGGCTCCTGAGTTCTAGAGCTCCAGCTCAATAGTTGTGCCCCAGCTTAGTTGCTCTGTGGCTCCCAGACCAGGGATCGAACCAATGTCTCCTGCATTGGCAGATGGATTCATTCTTTACCACTGAGCCACCAGGGAAGCCCCCAGAAAGTTATTTTCTCACCATTCTGGAGTCTGGAAGTCCAAGATCAGGGTGCTATCATGGTCAGGTTCTGGTGAGAGTTCTCTCCTTGGCTTGTAGATGGCCGTCTTCTCCCTGTGTCTTCCCACGGTTGTCCCTCTCCGTGTGTCTGTGTCCTAACCTTTTTGTAAGGGCACCAGTCATACTGGATTAGAGCCCACCCTAAGAACCTCATTTTAGCTCGATCACCTCTTTAAAGACCCCATCTCCACACTTAGTACATACATGCTGAGATATTGGGGGTTAGGATTTTAACATATGAATTTGGGTAGGGGGCCCAATTCAGCCCATCGTAGACCAGATCAGTGTTTCCCAAAATATGGACTCCTGCTACTGGTTGAATTAACTTTATATCAAATGCAGAAATAAGCCTTAAAGAACAATCAATCATTCTGATTCCTAAAGGAAGAAAGTATTTGGCTCAGTACTACTGTGCCTCTGATGCCTTTCTGACACTTGCCAGAACAAACGGAAAGCAGGCCTCAGGCACAGAGCCATAGGCATGAGACCATATCTGTATTAGCTACCTGTCACGGTGTAACAAGCTACCCTCAAACTTAGTGGGTTGAAACAACTCACATTTATTACATTATAGTTTCTATCAGTCAGGAGTTAAGAAACAAGCTAGCTGAGAAGTTCAAGGTTTCTCCTAAGTCATTACCTAAAGGCTTGACTGTCAGTGGTGGATATACATCTTGAAGGTGAATCAGCTTGGCACTGGCTGTTGCAGGGAACCCTCAGTTGCTTGTCATGTGGCTGCTTGAGCATCCTCACCACATGGCAGCCGGCTTCCTCCAGAATGAGCAATAGAGAAAGCAAGAGAGCAAGGAGAAAGCCACAATGCCTTTGGTGTCCTAGCCTCAGAAGTCATCCACTGTCCTTTCCACAGTGTCCTCTGAGGAGACTGTGGAGTGAATGGGGCACAAGCCTGCCCTATTTCTTATGGGAAGGAACCACACAAGGGCATGAGTCCCAGCAGACAGGAGTCATTGAGGGCTAGCTCGGAGACGGACACAGTCCTGGTGACCTTATCTATATCTGTATACAGAGAAAATAGATATTGATGTTTTGTGCTCATTTAAATTATAAGTGATGTGCTATTAATACGGAGGCTTCCCTGGTGGCTCAAATAGTGAGCAGTCCACCTGAAATGCAGGCAACCCAAGTTTGATCCCTGGATCATAAAGAGCCCCTGGAGAAGAGAATGGCAACCTTGGAGAATTCTTCCCTGAAGAATTCCATGGACAGAGGAGCCTGGCAAGCTATAGTCCATGAGGTCGCACAGAATCAGACATGACCGAGCAACTAACACACACATATTATTAATATATATAAATATATAATCTACTTTTTTCCCAGTCGATAAGTTTTTGAGGTCAATCTGTATTGCTCTAAATAGATCTTGTTCATTCCCTTAAATTATCAGGTGCGTTTTCATTTATCCATCCCCTATTAACAGCCATTTAGATTGCTTCCAATTTTTTGCTTTTATAACAATGGCTAAAACATCTTTATACATGTCTTAGGATAGATAATGAGAAGATAAATTGGTGAAGTATAGAATATGTGTGTCTTATATTTTGCTAGATGTGGCCAATTGCCCTTTATAACAGTTAAACTGACTTTACTGATTGACACTCCCTCACAAAAGTATTTCCATTGTCTCACGATATTACTAACTCTTGATGTTGCCAGACATTTTCATTTTTTTTTAAATTTGGGCTGCACTGAGTCTTTGTTGTGGCAAACAGGCTCTAGAACACGCGAGCTCAGTGGGTTTAGTTTCTCTGTAGCATGTGGGATCTTAGTTCCCCTGTTAGGGATCGAACTCATGTCCCCTGTATTGAAAGGCAGAATCTTAACCACTGGACCACCAGCAAAGTCCCCCAGGCTTTTTAATTTAATTTTTGCCAATCTAATGGATAGAGAAATGGTATCTCAATGTTTTAATTGTGATAAGAAACACATAAGGCTTCCCTGGTGACTCAGTGGTAAAGAATCTGCTTGCAATGCAGGAGACCCAGGTTCAATCCCTGGGTCAGGAAGATCCCCTAGAGAAGGAAATGGCAACCCACTCTAGTATTCTTGCCTGGAGAATCCCATGGATTCTGGAACCTGGTTGCTATAGCCCAGGGGTCACAAAGAGTCAGACACGACTGAGTGAGTAACACACACACACACACACACGCACACAAGAAACACATAAAATTCACCACCTTAATTATTTTGCGTACAGTTTGGTCATATTAGTTCTATTCATGTAACTGTGCAACAGCTGTCTAGAACTTGAATTTCACCTTGCAAAACTGAAACTCTATACTCAGTTGGCCAATTGCTTCCTTTTCTCTCTCCTCCCAGCCCCTGGTACCTGCCATTCTACTCTGTTTTTTTGTTTGTTTGTTTTTTTTAGTTTGGCTACTTTAGGTAACTCATTTAGATGGAAGCATAGAGTATTTGTCTTTTCATAACTGGTTTATTTCCCTAGCAGAGGTCCTCAAGTTTCATCCATGTTGTAGCATATGACAGGTTTTCCTTACTTTTTGAGGCTGAATAAGATTCCTTTGTGTGGATATACTAAGTTTTCTTTGTCCTTTCATCCATAGATGGATATGTGGATTGCTTCCACCTATGGGCTATTGTGAATAATGTTGCTGTGAACATAGACATATACATATCTCTTATTTTAATTCTTTTGGATATATACCCAGAAGTGGGACTGCTAGATCTCACAATAATTTTATTTTTAATATTAATATTTTGAGGAATGTCCATTCTGTTCTCTGTGTTACATTCCCCTCAACAGCGCCCAAATGTTCCAAATTCTCTACATCTTCACCAGCACATATTATTTTCTGTTTTGTTGTTGTTTTTTTTGATAGTGACCATTCAGCATTTTAATTTGATACCTTTCTGAGTTGAGAGAAGCTGGACATTTTACATAATCCCACTTGAGCAATGGAGAAAATATAGTTCTGGGAGAGTAAGTCACTTGCCCTAAAGCCCAGAGCTAGTCAGTAGTGAAGCTGAACCGGAGCCCAGCATTGTGTGGTCCATAGCTCCAGGTTCTTCTCGGCCTGTGACCTGCCTTTAAACCTGCAGTGCTCCTTTAAGAAAAGAAAGGAAGAGGGACGAGCAGCTCCTTGTTTCTGAATTCCTGCCTGCTCTGCCTCTGACAAGGGGGGAATCTACAGAGCAGTATTGTTCTTGGATCCCCAGGCCAAGTGGTGTTACCTCCACCTAGGAGGAAGCGGTGTCTCAGCTAATACCCTGGACGGGAAATGTGTGCCCAGAAGATTAGCTCCATTGTGTGAGGCTGGCCGCTTTCCACCGACTTTGTTTATGGGACAGATTGTTTTTGTGAAGTTGTTTGCTCCGGTGAGTCTCCAGGCTCTTGAGGCCTCCTGGCCGTGAAGAAGGTCAGATTTACGGGTAGCCCAGAGTGCGGCCAGGAAAGGCCCACAAAGGCGCAGGTCCCCTGGGGACTTCTGGAGTCTGTCTGGGGCTCCCTCGAAAAGCAAAACTGCGGCTCTCTTTTACTTTATTTTACCTTCCTTTTTCTTTACCTTACTTTTAATTTGTTTTAATTTAGTTTTGCTTTATTTTGTATGTGTATGTGTGCACGTGCTCAGTCGAGTCTGACTCTGCGACTCCATGGACTGTAGCCCACAAGGCTCCTGATCCACAGAATTGCCCAGGCAAGAATATTGGAGTGGGTTTCCATTTCCTGCTCCAGGGATCTTCAAACCCAGAGATCTAACCCGAGTATCTTGCATCTCCTACAATGGCAGGCAGATTCTTTACCACTGTACCACCTAGGATGCCTTACTTTTATCTTACCTTACCTTATTTGTATTTTAATTTACCTTTATTTTATTTTATGTTACTTTATTTTAATTTACGTTACTTTATTTTTATTTTGTTTTTACTTTATTTTAAAAATTGGCTGTGTAACGGGGCTGGACTTCTCTTGGCTCTCGGTGCTGATATTTCTGCGTCACTGTCTCTACTTTCCACATCAGCTCACCTCCACACACTTCCATATATTTGGGATTTTGAAGTTGTTTTCTCCCCTGAATCCTTTCTGCCAGAAGCATCATGTATCTAACAGCACACGCTCCCTTGCACCCATTTGTTCCAAATCAGTGAGCAGATGGTGGCTGTGGGGCACGTGGCTCACACTCCTCGTGGAGGCCGACAGGCAGCTCTCCCGGGTGGTCTGGGAGGGTGCCTGGTGTCTGGCCGGCACAGATGCCAATTGCTAACATGTGCTCCCTCTTCACTGTTCCATCTTCCATTCATTGTTCCATCTTCCTACCCACCCAGCCAGCCACCCACCCAGCCAGACTACCCCGTCACTCTGAGCTTCCATTCTGTTCCCCAGACCTCAAGAATTTAGGCCGGGCAGTCTGGCAGAGAAGGGTGCAGAATGAGGAAGAGACAGAAAGCTTCTTAGATCCTCTGAGCCTCCGCTTTCTTACCTGTCAAGGGCAAGAGAAGGCCACCCTGGCTCCAGGGGTTATTGCGAGTCAAGGACATTGGCCTCTAAAGCACGCTAGTGCTTTGTACTTGGAAATCACTCATTAAGTGGTTCTTGTTATTTCCTGAGTACCCGCCTGGGGCCAGACTCTAGGTTTTAAGGGCACAGGGAGATGAGGAGAGACAGAACCTTGTCTCTAAGAATTCACCTTCAAGTGGGAGAACCACAGCTTAGTATACTAGTGCAGTGATAGACGGGAGAGGAGGTGCATAACAAGCTGCGAGTATCAGGGAGGTCTTCCTGGAGGAGGTAACATCTGAACTGAGCCGGAAAAGTGACTCCCTCTGCTATTTAGGTGATCCTGCCAAAAGGATGCCAGAGCCTCATATGACATCAGTTGGTGGCAAAGTCCATGGAAGTCCTTTCCTATCTGCTCCAGCAATGGCTAACCTCCTTTCTTTAAGCCCCCACAGCTCTGTGCTGGAAAAAGAAACCTATACTTAACTGTTTCTTCTCTCCTATAATATGTTTTCAATGCATATGACTGTCTCTAAAGACACTATCTTTTTTTTTTGGCTGTACTGTTTCTTCATTATGGCACGGGGGCTTTCTCTAGTTGCAGAGCATGGGCTCTAGGGTGCGCAGACTTCAGTAGTTGCATGACAGGGGCTTAGTTGCCCTGCAGCGTGAGGAATCTTTGCTCCCCGGCTAGGGATTGAACTGGGTTTTGAACTCATGTCTCCTGCATTGGCAAGTCGATGCTTAATCACCGGACCATCTTGGATATCCCTAAAGATAACATCTTAAAGGTTTCCATGACTCCCATCAGTTCAGTTCAGTCGCTCAGTCATGTCCGACTCTTTGCGATCCCATAAACTGCAGCGCACCAGGCCTTCCAGTCCATCACCAACTCCCGGAGTCCACCCAAACCCATGTCCATTGAGTCGGTGTTGCCATCAAATCATCTCATCCTCTGTTGTCCCCTTCTCCTCCTGCCCTCAATCTTTCCCAGAATCAGGGTCTTCAAATCAGGGTCTTTTCAAATGAGTCAGCTCTTTGCATCAGGTGGCCACAGTATTGGAGTTTTAGCTTCAGCCTCAGTCCTTCCAATGAACACCCAGGACTGATCTCCTTTAGGATGGACTGGTTGGATCTCTTTGCAGTCCAAGGGACTCTCAAGAGTCTTCTCTAACACCACAGTTCAAAAGCATCAATTCTTCAGCGCTCAGCCTTCTTTACAGTCCAACTCTCACTTCCGTAGATGACCACTGGAGAAACCATAGCCTTGACTAGACGGACCTTTGTTGACAAAGTAATGTCTCTGCTTTTTAATATGCTGTCTAGGTTGGTCATAACTTTCCTTCCAAGGAGTAAGTGTCTTAATTTCATGGCTGCAATCACCATCTGCAGTGATTTTGGAGCCCAGAAAAATAAAATCAGCCACCATTTCCACTGTTTCCGCATCTATTTGCCACGAAGTGATGGGACCGGATGCCATGATCTTAGTTTTCTGAATGTCGAGCTTAAAGCCAACTTCTTCACTCTCCTCTTTCACTTTCATCAAGAGGCTCTTTAGTTCTTCTTCATTTTCTGCCATAATGGTAGTGTCATCTGCATATCTGAGGTTATTGGTATTTCTCCCAGAGATCTTGATTCCAGCTTGTGCTTCCTCCAGCCCAGCGTCTCTCATGATGTACTCTGCATATAAGTTAAATAAGCAGGATGACAATACAGAGTCTTGACGTACTCTTTTTCCTACTTGGAACCGTCTGTTTTTCCATGTCCAGTTCTAACTGTTGCTTCCTGACCTGCATACAGATTTCTCAAGAGGCAGCTCAGGTGGTCTGGTATTCCCATAGTTTCCAGCAAAGACTTGCACTATTCATTCACTCATTCATTTGTTGTGTTAATCAATCTACTAACTCTCAATCCATACTGATTGGTGACACCGGCAGGAAGTCAGGTCCAAGTTCATTCAAATGAAGTCTGTCTGTTCCTTTCTTGTCACTGAGATGCCATCGAGGTCCCAGTGGCTCCAGGCACCCTTCATGGCAGCATCTGTGACAAGACGGCAGGGGGAAAGGCGGCTGAGTTTTGAGGGCCCATGTTTCATGTGTGACCTTTGTTATGCTCCTTCCTGGCTCTGACCCTCAATTTATGCTCATAATCCTGGGAGGTAGCATCTTTTATTCCCATTTTGCTGGTCGCTGTCCCAGCAGGCTGGGGTCGGGACATTTGGCAGGCAGCTCAGTGCACTCGAGGTGCGTGTCCAGCCCTACCTCAGCCCTTTCTGGTGCTGAATTTCCACCTGGGGTCTGGTTGCCACTCCCGTGTGCCCTGGTCTTCTCCGGTCACCGGTAACTCTCAGTCTTAGAGCCACTTCACCTCTCCCATGGCAACTCCTATTAATCTCAGCCAGGAGAACTGGCAGCTATTTTCTGAATCCCTCCACAGGACACATGGAACTTTCTGGATGCAAAATTCAAACCTTCCCTCTACCTAACCAATAGGGTGTAGTGATTTTGTTTTAATGTCATCTCTTCTCAAAGTCATATGGGAAATGTTGTTTCTTCTCTCTCTCATATGAGAAAAGAAGCAAAACTCTTCTGCTCTAGGCTTTTCTGCACCCTATCTAACAATCCTCTCATATGGGTCCTGCCTAGATGGACACGCTAACATAGCTGATGGCTTCTGGCCTCTGTCCCTCTTCTACACTCTGCACTCCACTGGATTGGAAGAGGGTGACCCTTAGGAGTAGAGAGGCAAGTGGTTCAAGGAAGGAAGCCAGTTGGCTGATAGGAGATGTAAGTCAGCAGATATTTGAAAATCTAACCTGTTACTCTGGACTTCCCTTGTGGCTCAGCTGGTAAAGAATCTGCCTGCAATGCCGGAGACCTGGGTTTGATCCCTGGGTTGGGAAGATCCCCTGGAGAAGGGAAAGGCTACCTCCAGTATACTCTAGTATTCTGGCCTGGATGATTCATGGACTATACAGTCTATGGGGTTGCAAAGAGTCAGACATGACTAAGCAACTTTCACCTGTTACTCTACCTACCAAGGGTCTTGGGAGGGTTAAATGGGAAATGTATATACATACCATCTGTACACATGGAAATAGATTTTAAAAGTACAGAATGCATAGGTTCTAGAATCAAACTGATCAGGTTGGCATCCTACCCTCATCAGCTGAAAACTGTATAACCTTCGGCAAATCACTTAAACTCTCTGAACCTCTGTTTGCTCCACTGTATAAAAGGAATAATATTAACCCCTACCTCACTGACTTGTGAGAAGTAAATAAAAGAATGCCTCGTATTCATTAGGATATGTGTTTGGGTGCTAATAGCAAAAGTTGGGTGCCAATTTTATTTGAGGATATGTGCTCTTTGGAGTTACTCTCAATAAAAATGAGGGGTTTTTTAGTTACTAGGGAAGAAGAGCGTAGGTGTTCAGTAGGTTTCTAGCAAATGAGTTTTGCTGTGCTTAGTAAAGTGGTCTCAGCATAGTGCTTAGCACTGAAACATGCTAGGTAGTGGTTATATTGGTCATGCACTGCATTCAAGGGACCTGAAATTTGGACTGGCCACTACATGGTTACAAGGCAATTAGGGAGGACACATAGTGGGGTCTTTTGGAATGACCCTGTTGTCATCACTGCAGGCGAGGCAGGTCTTATTGTTTCCTTGCCAGATCCCTCATTACAGGGCACAGAGTAGGTAGGTGCTTAAGAAGCATTTTGTTGTGCAAGTGAATGAATGAATGAACCCCTTTGGTTATGTTGAATCTCTGTGCACAGAACCTCCAACTGACCTCTGAGTGGCTTTGGTTGAACACTGGTGGCAAAGCCCAGCTCTGTTCTTCCCACGGTATACAACAGCAAACTCTCATCTTAGATTTCATTTCCAGCATTTCCTGGCCTGAACTTTGGAATATGCCAGGCTTTATGCATTCTACCGTTTTGTGTGCCAATGTCTCTCTCCCTCACCACCCCCTAAAGGTGCTAATCCAGTTGCTCACAGTAAATGGTGTGAATTTCTTCCAACCACCGCGGTCATGTTTCTTAATCAATAACCTGACTTGTCAGCACCAACTAAACACAGCTTTCATTTGAAGAGGAGGAAGCCAAAGGACAGTGCTGCAAAAGCATATTGAGAAGGAATCCTTTCTTCTGTACATTAATTAGTTCATTAAGTCAACAAATAATTGGAATCCTTTGAGCGATGATTACGTGCCAGGCCCTGCTCTGAACATTATACATGTTCGGACCCAGTTAATCCTTATTATAGTCTTTCAAGGTATTATGACCGTCCCTATTTTATATGAGAAGGAGCAAGTAGCTTAATAGTTTTTAAAATATACCGCAAGTCAGGCACTGTGCCTAGGGGCTGAAGATGTAGTAGTGAAGAGAAAGAGACATGAATTTCTGTCTCTTGGTACTTAGAGTCTAGGGGGAACATGTGAACAAAAGAAAACAGCAAAGTCAACACAGTCGTTTCAGACAATTGTTTCAGCTAGGATGCTTTTGACTGCAAGTACCAGATAACCCAACGGGTTCCCTGGTGGCTCAGACAGGAAAGAATCTGCCTGCAATGCGGGAGATCAGGTTCTATCCCTGGATCAGGACTATCCCTAGAGAAGGGAGTGTGTTACCCACTCCAGCATTCTTACCTGGAGAATTCCATGGACAGAGGAGCCTGGTGGGCTACAGTCCATGGAGTCACAAAGAGTTGTACACGACTGAGTGACTAACACTTGTACCAGATAACCCAGTACAGTGATGTAAACCCTAGGGATTTATTTTTCTCCCTGGAAAAGACAGTAAGAGATTGTTGTTATTGGTTACTGGTTATTTGGCTCAAGAATTCAATATTTGCCTGGTCTTTCCCTCATGGTCACAGAATGGCTGAACAGCTCCAGTCATTACCCCTGTGATTCAGTAGGAAGATGGGAGAGGGGCAGTTCCTGCATCTCCCATTGCCATCTGAGTGAGATGGCCAGCTCCACCTGGATGGTCACTAAGGAGAAGGATGCTGCCAGTGCAAGTCAGGTCAGCCAACCAACAATGTATGACGCAGGACATGCTACAAAAAGAAATCAGACAGGACAGTGAGAGGGAGGGCTCCTGGTTGGGGCAAGGGACATATGCACAGAAAGCTGATGACTAGGGGCCAACACTGCAAAGATCGGAGGACAGAGTAAAGCAAAGAGTCTTATTTGGAAATGAGCATGGTGCGATCTTGGGAGAGAGAAAAGTCTGGAGAGGCTGGAGCAGGAGAATCCTGGGAAGCAAGGCAAATGAAGGGCAAATAGGAAGCCAGGAATTAGATCCCACAGAGTCTCTTAGGTCCTTTAAGGAGTTTGGATCTTACTCTATATGTGATGGGAAGTTACTAGAACCTTTTAATCAGGGGGCTGAAATGATCTGATTGTCTTAAAAAGAATTACTGGGGCAGAAGAACTGCTGTGAGAGTCACGAGGCCTAAGGAGACTTAATTCTAGTGATGGAATAGTTTTCCCCAGCTCCCTCTTCTTGGGTTTACTTTTTCTGCCTCTTGGACCTCTTCTGCCCACTTCTGACTTCACAGCAGCTGCTGGAGAGCTGGACTGTGTCATCTCTGTGCCCCTAGCACCTAGGTCAAGGCCAGCACTTGGTAAACATGATCTGAGCTGATGGGATAGAGGCAAGCACTGTACTCCAGAGATCCCAAACTTTTGCCTCTCACACTCTGCTCTTGTGATTTGGGCTGGTGGAGTGGTTCTTCACCGGTGAGTTTGCCTTCCAGGGGGCCTTTGACAATGTCTGGAGGTATGTGTGGTTGTCATAGCCAGAGAGAGTGTGGGATTTGTTTCTGACAGCCAGTGGGTAGAGACCAGGGGTGCTGCTCACCATTCCACAATATAGAGTTTTCCAGCCCCAAATGCCAATAGTGCTGAGGTTGAGGAAGCCCAGATTTGATCTACATACTTATTCTATTATTTTTTTAATCTTTCCTTTTACATTAGTTCACTTTAATTAAAACAATAAAAACATTTTTACATCGTAGTTGGACACTGTTGCTAGTCAAGGCTTTGTGTTTTCTCTTTTGTTGAAACGGGAGTTTGGGGAATTCCCTGTCAGTCTAGTGGTTAGGACTCCGTGCTTCACTGCAGGGTATGTGGTTAGATCCTTGGTTGGGAAACTAAGGTCCCACACACAGAGACGTAATAAAAAAATAAGTAGCGGCAGAGTTTGGTCAAAGTCATGAAAGATTAAGAAACTGTTTCAGATTAAATGAGAGTTAAGAGAAATAACTGGAGAAGGCAATGGCACCCCACTCCAGTACTCTTGCCTAGAAAATCCCATGGACGGACGAGCCTGGTGGGCTGCAGTCCATGGGGTCACGAACAGTCAGACATGGCTGAGCAACTTCACTTTCACTTTTCACTTTCATGCACTGGAGAAGGAAATGGCAACCCACTCCAGTGTTCTTGCCTGGAGAATCCCAGGGATGGCGGATCCTGGTGGGCTGCCGTCTATGGGGTCGCACAGAGTCGGACACGACTGAAGCGACTTAGCAGCAGCAGCAGCAAGAGAAATAACAGATAAAGGTGTATGATTCTGGAACGGATCCAGGGCCTGAAAGTCAAAAATTGTAGAAATAACTTTACTAGGACAATTTACTAACTTTGACTATGGACTATATTTTAGATACTTGCTAGGTAAGGGAATGTTCTTAGGAGATATACGAAATATTTATGAATAAAAGATCACACACACAACAAAGGTCACAACATTGGCAATTTATTCTCAAATGTTTTTTTAAAAATGTGCGTGTTTATGTATATGCACATACATATGGGCTTCCCTGGTGGCTCAGATGGTAAAGAATCTGCCTGCCACGCAGGAGATCCAGGTTCAGTCCCTGGGTCAGGAAGTTCCCCTGGAGAAGGGAATGGCTACCCACTCCAGTATACTTGCCTGGAGGATTCCAGGGACAGAAGAGCCTGGTGGGCCACAGTCCGTGGGGTCACAAAGAGCTGGACACAACTGAGCGACTAACACACGTGCACAGAGAAAGCATAAATGACGCAAGTGTAAACGGCTGATAAATGTAGGTGAAGAGTCTAAGAGAGTCTATTTTACTGTTCTTGTAACTGTGCTATCGGTTTGGATTTTTGCAAAATAAAAACTAAAAGTGGAGACTTCTCTGATGGTCCAGTGGCCAAGACTCTACATTCCCAATGCAGGGGAACCTGGGTCCACTCCCTGGTCAGGAACTAGACCCCACATGCCCCAACTAAGAGTGTGCATGCCACAAGAAACTGAAGATCCCACATGCCACAACCAAGACCTGGCACAGCCAAATAAATAAATATTTTTTAAAAACTTAAAAGCAAGGAGACAAATGAAGCATCTCTCCTAGATGTACCTCCAACATCGCAATGTTCTTGAATTTTTGAAAACCTCTAAAGGGCTTCACTGTTAATTTCTAATAAGTTGGACACTTCCTATTTCACTTCCAAAAACAGGTAACAAAGATTAAGATGTCTACCAAACAGGAAATTGACACTTTCCCTGCCATCATATTTATGTTGATAAGATAGCCAAATTAACTCAAGAATGGTGCTAGGAAAAGGGTGGTGTTATTGTTGGACATCACGTTTCTGGAGAAGTTAGTTATGTAGAGCTTTGAGAGCGTGTTCGTAGTGTGCCTGATGAGGCTGTGATGTTCTGGGTACCCGTTGATTGATTAGTAAAGGAAAAAATGTTCTTTACAAAAATATTAGTAGGTATTGCCCAGGTGTTAAAGGACTACCAGTTAGAGACTTTTCAGCAGAAGGACTGACAGTGGAGTGCTTTCCTCCTCTGGTGATTCCAGGGTTTCCAGCCCTGGGTGAACCACCCAGAGGCCTCCAGAGGCTCTTCGGTGCCATGAAAGTAATAGCGGTGAGACTTGGTTTTCTCAGCTGCAAAATGGAAATAACACACGACATGCCAGGTGCTGATTTGGAGGTAGGTAGCCCTGCTGTCTGAGTCTCTAGACAGTACTGACCTGACTTGCCACCCCAGCCCTATTCCAAATCCCAGAGCAATTCCAGTGTCCTTGCAAAGATGTCATCGGATTCTCGGGGCCTGACACTGTCACCTGGGCCTCAACTGCTTCCTGTCACAGCAGACTTTTCGTTCTCCCTCTGGGTCTTGTGGAAAATCCTTTGTCTTCACTCTGCAGGCCCTCAGCCCCTTGCTGTGATTTCCATCATTCACGTATACACAAAGGCACACACAAACACAAACCGAGGCACATAGAAACAGACACACCTAAGCACAGTCATAGAGATACACATAGACTCAGATAGTAACATTCACAGACACACAGAGATACACAGAGCATTCACAGACACCCACACGCACATAGATTCATCTAGACACACATACCGTTACACACATGATGGACACACAGACACGTATCCAGACATAGATCTGAGCGTGTGGTAGACTTTACAAGGGTCTTGGGATGTGGAAGCGGTTTTCAATACAAACAACTGGTAAATGTGTACCCGGTGTCTTCCATCCAAATCCCCTGAACATCCTTCTTTTCCTCTTTTTCCTCCCATCCCACCCCCAATATTCTTCTCTCTCTCTCTTTTTTTTTTCACGGCTATGCTGTGTGGCATGTGGGATCTTAGTTCCCTGACCAGGGATATAACCCATGTCCCCTGCATTGGAAGCTCAGAGTCTTAACCACTAGACCAACAGGGAAGTCCCAGCACTTTTTTTTTTTCTTTAGAGAACAGCTTTTCAGCTTCCTAATCTCAAGCTCTGCTCAGAATGTTGCCGCACGTGTCTCTTCTCTCACAGACATGCTCTGCTAAGGAACAGCCCTTCCAATCTGGCCTCTTCCTCTCAGATCAGATTTTGTGAAGGAAAAGAGCAGCAGAGAGATTGATTTCACCACTGATGTGAATTATGCCCCATGCCCTCACACAATCTTACTATACTGTCTTCATCTGTTCTGGCCACTATAACAAAAATACCATAAACTGGGAGGCTCCCAAGTTTCCTGCTCATAGTTCAGAAGTCTGGAAGTCCAAGATCAAGGTGCTGGCTGATTCAGTGAATGGTGACAGCCCACTTCCAGATTCACAGACACTGACTTCTCACCGTGCCCTCATGCGGTGAAAGGGGTGGGGTCTCTGTTATCAGGGCACTAATCTCCTCCATGAGGGCTCCACCCTCATGACCTAATCATCTCCCAAAGGCCCACTCCCTAACAGCATCCCATTGAGGGTTAGGTTTCAATGTAGGAATCTGGGAAGTGGAGGAGACATGCACAGCACGTGATTATACTCTGTTGTTACATTTGGGGAAGGGGGGTTGGCCTGGTGGTAGAGGTGCTGATGATTTCATTCACCACCGTTGAGTAGGGGTGTTGGGAGGACCGATGTGAAATGCAGTGGTAGGTGCAGTGACGTAGGATGCCGTGGATTTAGGGTTCTCTTCCAAATCAACATAGGATTCTCTTCCAAGTCCTAGTGGTCGGTGCCCCATCTCCTCAAACACCCAAGCTCTCTGGCGGCTCAGGGTTTTGTACATTGTGTCCCCTCTGCTTGGGATTCTTCTCCATTTTTAGCGTGTTCATCTCCTTCTCATCCTTTGTAATTAGTAAAAATTTGGAGGGAAATACTTTGAGACCATCCTGTTTCTCCTCACACTTTTGCCTGGTTAACTTTTAGTATCTGCCTGTGGACTTTACCTGAGGCGATTATTACTGTGGTATTCTTTTTTTTTTTTTAAACAAGGAGTTTAGTTTAATTTTCTCTGGGTATTTGCAAAACACTTAAGGCAAGCATGGGGGGGAACCTCCTGTGAAAAAAATTACACTTACAAAAGAAAGGCCTGAGAGGGATTAGTGCCTCAGCCCCTCGAAGCTGTAGCCACTCTGGTTGATCCAAGGAAGTGAACAGATATTGGGAGGCTATAACAGGAGGAAAGACAATGAGAAATCACTGAGGGAGAGGGCCTTGAAGTGGGCCTCCAGGGGGAACTGGAGGCTGGGGAGTGGATCTGGGTGGAGGGAGGGGTCCCCTCTGGTAGCTGTAGAGTGGAGGTTGTAGAGGGCCAATGTATCCATCACTGGAGGAGGTCCATGCATACCATGCAGAGGCGCAGGACCCAAGTGACCCATGGGAGAACCAATCAGAGGCCCTCGGGGGCAGCAGGGCATGCCCACTGGGCCAGGTCCAGGATGAGGCATTCCAGGTGGTGGTCAGGGTGGTGGCTGTCCCCCCAGAGCCAGAGGGTCCAGCGTGGGGGTGCCCTAAGCCATGAGGGCCATGGTGGGCCAGCTGCCTCTAAAACATCTCTGGATGGGGCATCCTACCTGGTAGGAATGGGTGAGGATGTGAGTGTCTGTATCCAGAATGTCCAGTTCCTAGGGTTCCCACTGACTGGGGGCCATGGCCTCCAGCCCCAGAAGGCATAGGTGGTGGTGGCGTGGCTGGGGGTATCTCAGGTGGAAGGTTCCAGGAGGCAGTACTGGGAAGGAGCCAGGAGGCAGCATGCCTGGTGGAGGAAACCCAGACCCCAGTGATAATACCACAGGATTGGGAGCAGACAGAGGAGGAGTTGCATCTGCAAACAGCTGACGAGGGTGGTCAGCCTGGGAGAGTGGGTTCTGTGCTGCCAGATGTTGTTCAGTGCCTGAACCCTGACGCTCGCCCTTGGAGTCCTTCTTGAATGCACAGGACACAATGATTAGGTGGTTACAGAGGTTCTGCCTATTCATGGCCAAATTGCTGCATCCAAAGCATCAAATGAGACAAAATTAATAAAGGCATAACCTTTGGAGTTACCTGTGTCAGGGTTCTGCATAATCTCGGGGGTTTGTAAGATGACCCCAAAGGCACTAAAGGTATTATAAAACAACTTACCAATCTTTGGGTCCAGGTTCCCAATGAAAATGTTGGCTCCCACATCCAGATTTTTGTTGTGAGCTGATGCCTTGTTCACGCTTGTTGGCTTCCCATAGAGTTTGATCATGTTCATGATCTTAATGGCAGAGTCAGCATTTTTCTCACTCAAGAATTCCACAAAGCCGTAGCCTTGGTGCTGACCAGTGACACTATCCTTTCGCATATTTGTGTTCACTACTGGCCCTGCCTGGAGAAATAGCTCCCACAGCAGTGGTTCGCTAACCTTCTCATCGAGGCCCCCACGTACACAGTGGCATCCTGGTTCCACTCAGGGATCGGCCCAACCGCCATGCCGAAAGCGCTCCCACCATCTCCAGGCAGTGATCCCACCCCCTGACTATTACTATGGTATTCTAGTGGTGGTTTTTCATCTCCCTCATCCCTTCTACATTTATTAATTGTAATTCTTCTTTAAGGTAAGACTCCCTTTCTTTCACCAGTATGGACTCATGGGTATTTATTTTATTCTATGGCTTATAATCCAATACTATCATTATTTTGTTGCTCTGATCATTCCAGCTTTGACCACTGAGAGCTATTTCAGGCTGGCTCCTATATCCTTAATAAGCCCCCAACCTTTTTTTTTTTTTTTTTTTTTTGAGAAATTCTCTATTTTCTGGCAATACATGGTGTTCCAGGCTGATCTTGTATTTTCCTTGCTCCAGCTTTGGAATCAACTACTTCTTCAAGGAGCCCTGATTCCTTTCATTGAAGAATGGTGTTTAGAAACCAAGATCTGGGTGGTAAGTGTGCTCATTGCTACTGGGGATTCTTTTGCTTCTAGGTCTTTACAGTGTTCAGAGTTTGGAGATATATTATGTATACTAATCCATGCACACGCACTTCTGTACTTAGTTCATACTGATACTACTGATTTCAATTCATCACCATAGGGTCCTTCATGTCTCCTTCTTTATTTGTAACCTTCCTGAGTTTAACTTCATTTGGTTTTTTTAATCGAAAAGCTTGATAATTGTGAAAAATGTTCCCTTCTCATCCCTGCGCTCTTCTTTTCTCCCCTGGAAATGACTGATGTGAAAATACAATACTGAATGCTAGCTGTTGCTGTCAGAAGCTAGACCAAGAGAACCCAGTAGAATTCATAGTCCTTTTAATGCAAAAAGCACTAATTAAACACTTTATCAGCAGTGGGGTGCAGGAGGGTCAGCCAAAGCTCTGGAATGTGACCTCATTGTTCCAGTTGAAATGAGTCAGATGGGAATGCAAATTTTATTCAGGCAGCTGTATATCAACTTGGTTCTGGGGAGGAAAAAAAAGTTTGCCTATTTTTTTTTTTCCCTCTCTGGAGAAAACGCACACCACATGGTCCTCCTACCCTGACCTCTGTCCTCGGCTCCTGGAAACCCTTTGCCTCTTGCAGGCAGCCCTCTTACCTCCTCACTGATTTCTGACCCCTGCCCCTCCCAACATGCAATGCTGTCCCCTTTCCCTCTGACTTCTTAATCTGTATTCCCACTTTCACAGACTGTAAATTTTCACTTACATGCAAATCCCAGCAGAAACCATTCATGGCTGGGTCTTCAGAACCTTCTCAATCAGAAAAGCCAACTTTACATTTTTAAAAATTTTGTAGTCTGAGGTTTGGTTTTCCTCTTCCGTTCTCTGTTCCTGTAACACGTCGGGTGTGGGGGAATGTTCTGTTTTTCCGTCCTTTCATAACAGCTTGGAGTTGTTCAGCATGAAACCTCAAGGAATTCTTTGCTGAAAACCCATGTTTTGCCCTCCACCCTCCGAACGTGTAAAGAAGAGCAAGGGTGGCTCACTCTGATGGCATATGAAGCACTTTTTAATTTGAAACTCAAGAGCCTGACCCTTTTAGCTCTTTCTGGGGAAAACAAAAGTCTGTTGGAAGCATTATTCCTTTTGGTGTTATCAACAATTCCAGAGGCCCTCAGGCCTATTTGACTGGGATTCTGCCAATCTCACAGCCAGAGGAGGGAACACCTTCGCAGCGGTCTGGTCTAACCCGAAATGAACCCAGAATGAACCCAGAGGGAGATGATGTCAAGACAGTGAGAGAGAACCTCAGGATAGCCCCGTATTTTCTTACCTATATCCAGGAAGCCTGGATGAAAGGGTACTGGCAGCCATAGACTTCCTCAAGGGTCGACTAAGCAGAGGGTGCCCAGGATGCTAAGTCATTGCAGATGCTGAACCATCAATGGGACAATGAAGCATCGCTTTCAACAATTCTAAGGTTACTGTCTGTTCTTGGAAGGAATGCTCAGCAAAGTCACTTAGAGCTGGTGGGAATGGAGGAGGATGTGGTGAGCAATGATATTAACAATGATAGCCATGGGGGCATGCTGAGTTGCAGTAATAGTAATAACAAGGAGATGATGACAACAATGAAAACAATGATGAAACTGACTGGAAATTAATCCAGTTCTTCCTTATGAGCCAGGCAGTATGCATACATTTTAAAGATTTATTTACTACTATTATTTTTTTAATTTTTGGCTGTGCTGAGTCTTCATTGCTGCATGGGGGCTTTCTCTAGTTACAGTGCTCAGGCTTCTCATTGCGGTGGCTTCTCTTGTTGTGGAGCAAGGGCTCTAAAGCGCTCCAGCTCAGCAGTTTTGGCTCACAGGCTCCAAAGCATGGGCTCAGAAGTTGTGGTGCAGGGCCTTAGTTGCCCTGTGGCATGTGGGGTCTTCCCAGACCAGGCATCGAACCTGAGTCCACTGAGTTGGCAGGCGGGTTCTTAACCACTGGACCACCAGGGAAGCCCAGTTGTACATAAATTTACTGTATACATTGTATCTCATTGAATTCTCACAACAACTATGTGAGGCAGGTACTGTCATTAGTCCCATTTTTCATCTGAGAAACTGAGGCTCACAAGATATTACAGGTGGGGACTGCAGTCACAAAGCTACAAAGTGGCTAGATTAGAACCCCAAACCTGCTTTCTGAAATACTTCGCTGTGTGGTCTTCTTTGGTCTGGCTTGAAAGCTGTAGGGCTTTGATTTCCCTGAGCTAGGTATTTAGGTGGTTGTGGCTGAAGCTTTAGCACAAGGGACCACAATGCTAAGCAGACAGCCTCGGGAAAGGAAGTGAAGGGCCCTCCTTCCACAGGCTGCAATCTAATGGAGGAGGCACTTGCAGGGCCATATATAGTACCACGCTGTGGGGAGTGGTCAAGCGTGGAGGCTGGGTCCTTCGAACTGAGGATGCAAAGATGTGGCCAGTATTGGGAGACAGGGTGGTTGGAAGAGAGGAAAGGCAAGCCAGGCACAGGGGCCAGCAGGGAGCCGGAGCACCAAGGTGTGAAATACAGAGTTGGGTGAGCACGGCAAGTAGTTTGGTGTGGCTAGAAGCTAGGGTTCTACGGGAAGGGGAAGAGAGTTCTAGGTGAAGAGCCATAGCTGGGGAGACAGGCAGAGGCCTTGCGTGAACCAGCTACACCCAGTGTTTAAGAAGGTGGGGTCTAGATACAGAAGAACCTGGGTGTTGATTCCAGTTCAGCCTTGTTACTAGCTGTGTGTTTGCTATGACCAGTGCATTTTCTCGGCAAAACTCTATTAGCCTTTGCCCTGCTTCATTCCACGTTCCGAGGCCAAATTTGCCTCTTACTCCAGGTGTTTCTTGACTTCCTACTTTAGCATTCCAGTCCCCTATAATGAAAGGACATCTATTTTGGGTGTTAGTTCTAAAAGGTCTTGTAGGTCTTCATAGAACCGTTCAACTTCAGCTTCTTCAGCATTACTGGTTGGGGCATAGAGTTGGATAACTGTGATATTGAATGGTTTGCCTTGGAAACGAACAGAGATCATCCTGTCGTTTTTAAGATTGCATCCAAGTACATTCGGACTCTTTTGTTGACCATGATGGCTACTCCATTTCTTCTGAGGGATTCCTGCCCGCCGTAGTAGATATAATGGTCATCTGAGTTAAATTCACCCATTCCAGTCCATTTTAGTTCACTGATTCCTAGAATGTCGACGCTCACCCTTGCCATCTCTTGTCTGACCACTTCCAATTTGCCTTGATTCATGGACCTGACTTTCCAGGTTCCTATGCAATATTGCTCTATACAGCATCGGATCTTGCTTCTATCACCAGTCACATGCACAACTGGGTATTGTTTTTGCTTTGGCTCCATCCCTTCATTCTTTCTGGAGTTATTTCTCCTCTGATCTCCAGTAGCATATTGGGCACCTAATGACCTGGGGAGTTCCTCTTTTGGTATCCTATCATTTTGACTTTTATACTGTTCATGGGGTTTTCAAGTGGCTTGCTATTCCCTTCTCCAGTGGACCACATTCTGTCAGCCCTCTCCACCATGACCTGCCCATCTTGGGTTGCCCTGCAGGCATGGCTTGGTTTCATTGAGTTAGACAAGGCTGTGGTCCTAGTGTGATTAGATTGACTAGTTTTCTGTGAGGATGGTTTCAGTGTGTCTGCCCTCTGATGCCCTCTTGCAACACCTACCATCTTACATGGGTTTCTCTTACCTTGGGCGTGGTGTATCTCTTCACGGCTGCTCCAGCAAAGCACAGCTACTGCTCCTTACCTTGGATGAGGGGTATATCCTTACCACCGCCTTTCCTGACCTTCAACGTGGGATAGCTCCTCTAGGCCCTGCTGCACCTGCACAGCCAAGGCTCCTCGGGTGGCTCCTCCTGGTCGCTGGCCCTGGCCTCGGGCGTGGGTGGCTCCTCCCAGCTGCCGCCCCTGGCCTCGGGCTCCTGGTGGCTCCTCAGGGCCACTGCCCCTGGCTTCAAGCGCGAGGTGGCTTCTTCCAGCCGCCCAGGACCTCGATCGCGTGGTGTCTCCCTCGGTCGCCCCTGACCTCGGATGCGTGTAACTCCTCCCGGCCGCCGCCTCTGACCTCGGACTCGGGGTGTCTCCCCTTGGCCTCCTCTGCCCTTGGACACGGGGTGTCTCCTCCCAGTCGCCACTGGCCTCTGATTTGGGGTAGCTCCACCCAGCCACCCCCCTGCCTTGGACGCAAGGTTTCTCCTCCCAGCTGCCACTGGCCTCTGACGCGAGGTGTATCCTCCTGGCCGCCGCCTCTGACCTCAGGCGTAGGGTAGCTCCTCCCAGCTGCCACTGACATCGGACGCGGGGGTAGCTCCTCTTGGTTGCAGCCTTGACCTCAGACACAGGGTAGGTCCTCTTGGCTATGCCTGTGCGGTTGCAGCCTGGCACTCTAGACTGCTGCCCATCACCTCGGATGTGGGGTAGCTCCTCTCCGCCGTGCTTAGTGTGCCGGCCCGGCTCTCGCAGCCGCCCGCGCTTAGTGCGCTGGCCCGGCTCTCGGCTCTCGAAGCCCAACCCAAGAGAATACTCTACACATGGATGGTCAACACCGAAAGCAGATTGATTATATTCTATACAGCCAAAGATGGAGAAGCTCTATACAATCAACAAAAACAAGATCAGGAGCTGACTGTGGATAAGATCATGAGCTCCTTATTACCAAATTCAGACTGAAATTGAAGAAAGTAGGGAAAACCGCTAGACCATTCAGGTATGACCTAAATCAAATCCCTTATGATTCTACAGTGGAAGTGAGAAATAGATTTAAGGGCCTAGATCTGATAGATAGAGTGCCTGATGAACTACTGAATGAGGTTCGTGACATTGTACGGGAGACAGGGGTCAAGACCATCCCCATGGAAAAGAAATGCAAAAAAGCAAAATGGCTGTCTGGGGAGGCCTTACAAATGGCTGTGAAAAGAAGAGAGGCGAAAAGCCAAGGAGAAAAGGAAAGATATAAGCATCTGAATGCAGAGTTCCAAAGAAGAGTAAGAAGAGATAAGAAAGCCTTCTGCAGTGATCAATGCAAAGAAATAGAGGAAAAGAACAGAATGGCAAAGACTAGAGATCTCTTCAAGAAAATTAGAGACACCAAGGGAACATTTCATGCAAAGATGGGCTCAATAAAGGACAGAAATGGTCTGGACCTAACAGAAGCAAAAGATATTAAGAAGAGGTAGCAAGAATACACAGAAGAACTGTACAAAAAGATCTTCACGACCAAGATAATCATGATGATGTGATCACTCATCTAGAGCCAGACATCTTGGAATGTGAAGTCAAGTGGGCCTTAGAAAGCATCGCTATGAACAAAGCTGGTGGAGGTGATGAAATTCCAGTTGAGCTATTTTAAATCCTGAAAGATGATGCTGTGAAAGTGCTGCACTCAATATGCCAGCCAATTTGGAAAACTCAGCAGTGGCCACAGGACTGGAAAAGGTCAGTTTTCATTCCAATCCCAAAGAAAAGCAATGCCAAAGAATGCTCAGACTACCATACAACTGCACTCATCTCACATGCTAGTAAAGTCATGCTCAAAATTCTCCAAGCCAGGCTTCAGCAATATGTGAACCGTGAACCTCCTGATGTTCAAGCTGGTTTTAGAAAAGGCAGAGGAACCAGAGATCAAATTGCCAACATCCGCTGGATCATGGAAAAAGCAGAGAGTTCCAGAAAACATCTCTTTCTGCTTTCTTGACTATGCCAAAGCCTTTGACTGTGTGGATCCCAATAAACTGTGGAAAATTCTCAAAGAGATGGGAATACCAGACCACCTGACCTGCCTCTTGAGAAATCTGTATACAGGTCAGGAAGCAACAGTTAGAACTAGACATGGAACAACAGACTGGATCCAAATATGAAAAGGAGTCCATCAAGGCTGTATATTGTCACCCTGCTTAGTTAACTTATATGCAGAGTACATCATGAGAAACGCTGGACTGGAAGAAACACAAGCTGGAATCAAGATTGCCAGGAGAAATATCAATAATCTCACATATGCAGATGACTCCACCCTTATGGTAGAAAGTGAAGAGGAGCTAAAAAGCCTCTTGATGAAAGTGAAAGAGGAAAGTGAAAAAGTTGACTTAAAGCTCAACATTCAGAAAACAAAGATCATGGCATCCAGTCCCAACACTTCATGGGAAATAGATGGGGAAACAGTGGAAACAGTGTCAGACTTTATTTTGAGGGGGCTCCAAAATCACTGCAGATGGTCACCGCAGCCATGAAATTAGAAGATACTTACTCCTTGGAAGAAAAGTTATGACCAACCTAGATAGCATATTCAAAAGCAGAGACATTACTTTGCCAACTAAGGTCCGTCTAGTCAAGGCTATGGTTTTCCCTGTTGTCATGTATGGATGTGAGAGTTGGACTCTAAAGAAGGCAAAGCACTGAAGAATTGATGCTTTTGAACTGTGGTGTTGGAGAAGACTCTTGAGAGTCCCTTGGACTGCAAGGAGATCCAACCAGTCCATTCTGAAGGAGATCAGCCCTGGGATTTCTTTGGAAGGAATGATGCTAAGGCTGAAACTCCAGTACTTTGGCCACCTCATGAGAAGAGTTGACTCATTGGAAAAGACCCTGATGCTGGGAGGGATTGGAGGCAGAAGGAGAAGGGGACGACAGAGGATGAGATGGCTGGATGGCATCACTGGCTCGATGGATGTGAGTCTGAGTGAACTCTGAGAGATGGTGATGAACAGGGAGGCCTGGTGTGCTGTGATTCATGGGGTCGCAAAGAGTCGGACACGACTGAGCGACTGAACTGAACTGAACTAGCTGTGTGACCATGGGCAATGTTTTAGAACATCTGAGTTTCAATGTTCATATTTGGAAAACGGAGACAAATAATATCGTATATATTAGGATGAGGAAATAGGGAGTCCAAGTACCCTATCTTGGGTTACACCATTGATGGATGAATTTGCCAGGATGCACACTTACTTCCTATTACACAGACAACTGTATAGTTCACAGTGGTTTTCTCAGTGAGTCATGTCTGACTCTTTGCGACCCCATGGACTGTAGCCCTCTAGGCTTCTCTGTCCATGGGATTTGCCAGGCAAGAGTACTGGAGTAGATTGCCATTTCCTTCTCTGGGGGATCTTCCTGACCCAGGGATTGAACCCAGGTCTCCTGCATCTCCTGGACTTCAGCTGGATTCTTTACCTACTGAGCCACCGAGGAAGCCCCCCTAGTTCAGGGAGTTCCTAATATACTCATTTAATGCTACAGATTTCAGGTCACAAAACCATATTTGCATTGTAACTTTTCTCTCTGTAGCTGTCATCTCTAGTCTATGTGGCCCTCAAGGGTGAGGACCCTGCCCTACTCTACCATCATATGGTGGGGCAATAGTAAAGCAAGGGTCTCAACTTGCCAGGGCATCAGAATCACCGGGGGATAAAAGCAGAGGACTGGGCCCCCTCTCAGAACCTTCAAGACTGCTGCCTATGCTTTCTTTCTTGTCCATTTGGGGTTTTAAGCACAACAGAGAAGTGTTTTCTTAAGTAAATGAGAAAATGACCATATTGTATGTATCGATCAGTATCAACTAGTATGTGCTTTGACAAACATCAGTTCAGTTCAGTTCAGTCGCTCAGTTGTGTCCCACTCTTTGTGACCCTATGAACCACAGCACACCAGGCCTCCCTGTCCATCACCAACTCCCAGAGTCCACCCAAACCCACATCCATTGTGTCGGTGATGCCATCCAACCATCTCATCCTCCGTCGTCCCCTTCTCCTCCTGCCCTCAATCTTTCCCAGCATCAGGGTCTTTTCAACTGCCAACAATAATTGTTTGGTTTTTTCTCACATCTTGTGTCCATGATGTGAGCTGGGGAGCTCTGCTCAAGAGAGTAGCAACCCAGAAGTGACAACCCAGTAGCAACCCAGAAGTGACACATATTCCCGCCATTCACATTCTTTGGCTGAGACTACCCACGTGACTCCAACACAGGGGTCCAGGAAGTGGGTTTTCCACTGTGTGCCCAGAAGGTGGGCAGCCAGAGGTCATGGGTGAACCATACAGATGACTGCCAGATTCTATGAGGCTGGCATTATTAACGTCATTTACATCTGAAAGTAAGTCTTAAGAAGCTTGCTCAAGGCCATATAGCAAATATGGAGCTGAACTTGAGCTCTTTGTCTGTTGGTTTTTTTCCTTGGCTCAAGGCCATGCTCTTTTTTTTTAATAGAATGAGACTGGATGGGGCATGGCATTAAACATAGTGGTTAAAAGTCTGGGATCTGGCTTGCCTCCAGACCTTCAGCTCTGCCACTTACCAGATGTGTGCGCTGGGCAAGTGACAGAACCACTTGGTGCCCTTCAAAGAGAAACAGTCCAAGGCAGGGAAGGGCAATGTAAGAATGTGTTTTCTGGAATGAAGTGTTTGGGGCCAGGTTGGTGGCTCAGCTGGTAAAGAATCTGCCTGCAATGTGGGAGACTTGGGTTCGATCCCTATGTTGGGAAGATCCCCTTGAGAAGGGAACAGCTACCCACTCCAGTATTCTGGCATGGAGAATTCCATGGACTGTATAGTCCACTGGGTTGCAAAGAGTCAGACACTTCTGAGTGACTTTTACTCACGTTCACTCAGGGCTCACCTGAGTGGGAGTGATACTGGGTGGGGGTTTTAGGAGGCTGGTAGACAAAGGTTCCCTGGATTTGGGTGCTTCCTGACAGACCCAGAAAAGATGTGTGTCTATTCTCCGTAAGTTGCTTCTTTCTTCCTGCATTATTGTGAATGTTTGTGCTGCAAAGAACAGAGAAGCCAACTCAGGTTGATTTGACCTCATGCATTAGCTCAGGGAGGGGCTTACCCAGGTGGCTCAGTGGTAAACAATCTGCCCACCAATGCAGGAGCTGCAGTTTTGATACCAGGGTTGGGAAGACCCCCTGGAGTAGGAAATGGCAACCAGTTTCAGTATTCTTGCCTGGGAAATTCCATGGACAGAGGAACCTAGTGGGCTACAGTCCATGGAGTTGCAAAGAGTTGGGCCCAACTGAGTGACTGGGCACCATTAGCACAGAGAAGGAAATGTCCAGGGCCTTTCAGGTCTGGTATCAATCTAGCAGCTTGGTGATGTAGTCAAGGACCCAGATCTTTTGGTTTCTCTGCTGTGCCAAGCAGACCTTATCATATCCCTCAGTTGTGGAAACTGTTGATGGCAACTGAGATTCCAAGCCAGGCAGGGAGTGTGTTCCGTGATATTCAGTGTCGGCTACGGGTTCGTGATCTTCAAAGGGAAGAATTCACTCTGAGATCAAAGGAACATAGTAGCTTGGATCTTTGCAGCAGTTTAACAGTTTTATTTAAAGTCAGAAAGTAACAGAGACAGCTTCTGGCACAGACAACCAGAAGAGACCCACATATCCAAGACATCTTATTATATACCTTTTGACCTGTTACTAAAAAGAGCTTTTGTAGAGGACTGGACAGTTAACATTAAGTCATTTTGTTTCCCTTAGATCTTGGGAGGTCTAATGAAGGTCTTCATTACCAATGAAGGTAATGAAGGTCAATCTCCTGACATCATCAAGGAGACTGTTCCTATGGCTCCTTTATTATCAATTAACCACTTTCCCAGCTCTCGCTTCTGTTGTGGGTAACCAGCCATAGATTCCAAATGGCCATACATTCTAAGACATAGGTGACTACGTGACTGGGTCCAATGGACTCCCTGCCAACCTGCCTAAGGAATGCTATCAAGATCGAGCTGGTTTCCTGGGGCTCTTTCTTTCAACAGAGAAGGTTCCTCGTAACGGCCCCAGCGAGTCTCTCTCCAAGTTTCATTGGCTCCAGCCAGCTTTGGCCTGTGAGAGGTCAGCGTTCTTGGTGGAAATGCTGGCTGATTTAAGCAGAAAGGGGAATGTAATAAAGGATGTTAGGTCTCCCACAGAATCACTGGGAGGGCTGGAGGAAAGAAATTGAGGCTAAGCTTCTAGGAAAAATGCCCCAAACCACACTGCACGCCTGGTCCAATCAGCAAACCATGAGCCTGCCTGAGTTTGCCGTCACCACGACCACCACTGCCGTCAGCTCTCATGTGGCTTCTCCATTGGGAGCTCGGCCCTGCAACCGCCACCCCAAAGCCAGTTGAATTGGCTGCTGGTCACATCAACAGAAATGAGGCTCAGCTTCACATGGTACCTCTGGCCAGCAGAGCGTGTGTCACACCCCTTGTCCTGGTTGTGAGGGAAGCAGGATATTTGCATACTGATTTCTACACTCGGGTGGTGGGATGTATTCATATGATGTGAGATTTCCTCAAATACAGATTGGCTGGAGGTAATGAGCTTGGATTGCCCAATAGGGAAGGATGGGTATGTGGAAACCAATGGCATTGTCCGTGACACTCTCTCATCTCCAGTTGGGTTCTCTTCTCGCCACTGTCCCCATGTGCTCAGAGTATGTATCTGCCTGAGATGCCTTAAAAAAAAGAAAAAAAAATATATATATATATTCATTTATTTGGCTGTGCTGGGCCTTTGTTGGGGCACGCGGGATCTCTAGTTGCAGCATGTGAACTCTTAGTTGTGCCACGAAGGATCTAGTTCTCTGACCAGAGATCGAACCCAGGGCCCCTGCATTGGGAGCATGGAGTCTTAGTTACTAGACCACCAGTGAAGTCCCTGAGATATTTCATACGGCCCCAGTCCACCCTAATCTCCATTTCCCACCTTCATCTATTCCTTGGTGAGCCATCCATATCTCCTATTCCTTGCTCTCTTCTTTCCTCCTTGCCTAGTTCATGTTAATGCACCCTCCAGAACTCAAATTCAAGCCAAGTTCTTTCCTACCCTTCCATTCAGGCTTTTTTTTTTTTTTTTTTTTCCCTGCTTATTTGCTCTTCTTTTGCATTCTATTTATCACATAATATTTCAATATTTATTGGTTCAGTTATTAAATTAACATCCCTCTTCCCTCTAGGCCATCAATGTGATGAGAGCCTAGACTGTGTCTTCCTCACAGCTACTAACACAGTAATTGGCACTTAAGTGCTTAAGTTTTTATTGGGTGAATGAGCATGAAACAAATCCCATTATGGGCATTTGTAAAGTTACTCTTGGATCAAAGATGTTTTAATAGTGCTTCCTGGAAACCACAGGTTAAACCCTTAGAGGTGTAAATATTTTAGAATCACCCAGAAGTTTTTGGTCCATCTGTAATGCCCTCCACAGATCCTGTTACATCCATCCCTGCCCTGTGAGGATCAGTTTGGGGTGAGCTGAGCTGTTGTCATTGATGGGAACCTGTGACGTGCCTTGTATCAGGGCAGAAACCTAACCTAGGGTACTGTGGCCTGAGGGGTGGTGGCAGCTTCAATTCCTATAAAAACTTTCCTCATGATATCATAGTGGTTATATTAACCCCCAACCTCACCAAAATTCTCTCACCAGGTTTCAGCTTAAACGTTTCTTTTTTCTTTTTGCTAACAACTTGAAAATATTTGGGTTGCTTTTCCTGTATAAGGGGAGGCTTTTATAAAACAGGTTGCCAGTTACCCAGGAAACTGGGAAGGGAGAGCACATCAAAGCTCCAGGAGAGTCTTCCGGTCTCTTTCCACCATCAGGAGGAAGGGTGGAGGTAATTTCACCCACTAAAGAGCAGTGGATTGTTTCAGGTTTGCTAGAAACTAATTTTATTCCCATGTCTGAGCAGATAAGGCCACATCCTCCAAATCGATTTGGAATTTATATTGGGAGATGGAGAAGGAATAAAATGAGCAGCCTACCAATGTAATAATAACTATAATTTACTGAGTGCTTAAGGCACTTTTTGGACATGCTTCACATTAACTGGGTGCATATTCCCAACAGCCTATTTACATCTTTATTTTATATAAATGGTATCTTAGATTGGAGTCTTGATCTCAGGAGATCTAACTTTTCAGCTGTATGAAGATACAGGCTTTTGAGTCTGGGGAGAAACTTGCTGGTCACTGAGGCCCAAGTTTGTTGGCCTGGGACAGACTAACCTGGTAGAACCCCAGCCCTCCCACTTAGTACCTTTATGTACCCTCAGGCCCTTGTTTCCTTATCTGCAAAATGGGAACACATACCTCCCTCCCAATGGAAATTACCTAAAGAATGGACAGCACCTGGTACAGTGCTTGGTAACTTGTCACTGACCATCATCTGTGATTTCCCTTCCTCTCTTTCATTAATTTCATTCATCAGGTGGATTTGGTGACGTTTGAACCTAGAGGGTATCTATAACCTCTGGCCTGTAGTTCAGTTCAGTCAATCAGTCGTGTCCGACTCTGCAACCCCATGAATCACAGCACCCCAGGCCTCCCTGTCCATCACCAACTCCCAGAGTTCACTCAAATTCATGTGCATCGCGTCAGTGATGCCATCCAGCCATCTCATCCTCTGTCGTCCCCTTCTGCTCCTGCCCACAATCCCTCCCGGCATCAGAGTCTTTTCCAGTGAGTCAACTCTTCGCATGAGGTGGCCAAAGTATTGGAGTTTTAGCTTCAGCATCAGTCTTTCCAATGAACATCCAGGACTGATATCCTTTAGGATGGACTTGTTGGATCTCCTTGCAGTCCAAGGGACCCTCAAGAGTCATCTCCAACACCACAGTTCAAAAGCATTAATTCTTCAGCGCTCAGCTTTCTTCACAGTCCAACTCTCACATCCACAAATGACCACTGGAAAAACCATAGCCTTGACTAGATGGATCTTTGTAGGAAAAGTAATATCTCTGCTTTTTAATATGCTGTCTAGGTTGGTCATAACTTTCCTTCCAAGGAGTAAGCGTCTTTTAATTTCATGGCTGCAATCACCATCTGCAGTGATTTTGGAGCCCCCAAAATAAAGTCTGACACTGTTTCCACATCTATTTCCCATGCTATGATCTTAGTTTTCTGAATGTTGAGCTTTAAAGCAACTTTTTTCACTCTCCTCTTTCACTTTCATCAAGAGGCTTTTTAGTTCCTCTTCACTTTTTGCTCTAAGAATGGTGTCATCTGCATATCTGAGGTTATTGATATTTCTCCTGGCAATCTTGGTTCCAGCTTGTGCTTCCTCCAGCCCAGCGTTTCTCATGATGTACTCTGCATATAAGCAGGAAGCAGTGTTATTTCTAGAGGGACTGGGCAGGCTTGCAGGGTGGGCAGGCTAGCGTTTGCTGAGATGGATTTGATTGTCAGGTGGGCTGGGCAAGCCCCTGCAGACCTTCATGCAAGGTAAGAGAACAGCTAGAACCTCCAAGGCTTTCGATTTTACAGCAGATTGTTGGCCCAGATTTGCTAGTTCATGGGACTTTAGTGAGAGACAGTACTGGGTTCTGGACTCACACTCAGGTTCAAACCTCATCTTACAGTGGAGAATTGAGCCAATTTCTTCATCTCCATGAGTCTCCATTTTCCTATGATTTGACTCTGAGGAATATTGGTAGTGACCTTGAAATGCCCTCAATAATTGCTAGCCTTTTTTTTACAAACAATTATATAAGGTTAAGATTTTATCCCAAGAAGAAGTACACCAAGTTCCTTGGAGCTCCCTAACATCCATGTAAATACATTCTGGTTCTATGTCTTGTGACCGATCCTACTGTGTTATCATCAAAACACCACCAGTCTAAAGAGGAGACAGGGTCTGGCACAGGGAGGCCTTAGGAAGTTCGGGTAATGAGGGAGAAGCATTTTGCTGACTGCAGCTTTATAAAACCAGAGGGACTGTAGTAGCAACTGCTCTCCTAGGAGCGCTTGAACCGTGGGAGGAAGTAAAGAAGGGCTGAGATTTGGCGCCCTCAGCGGAAGAAGGAACAGGGACAGGGCCTGGGGATCGTCATGGAGGCGGGAAATCAAGGCTTCGGTTTGAGCAACAGACAACCCGGATGCCCACTCCTAGCTGCGTGACCCAGAGGTAGTTCTTAACCTGGCCAAGCCTCCGTTTTATCGCCTCTGGAGAGGAGAGGATGGTAGTACCCACTTCTTGGTGGAACTTGTGAGGACCCGGGAAGTTTTAGAAGTACTCGGCACCCAGGAAGCATTCCAAGACTGGCTGCAGGGATCGCTGTGTGGTTAGAGCTTTTGCAAAGGTTCGAAGGTCCAGGGCCCCAGGCGCGCGCATGCGCACGCGCACCCGGCCGGCCAGGTGAGGAGGCGGCCGACCCGCACCTGGCATTTAACCCTTCACCTTCACGGAGGTGGGCGGGACGGACGCAGGGACCAGGACGCGGGGTCGCGAGCCCGCCTAGACTCAACCCGGAGGCGAGGGGGCCGCTCCCGAGGAGTGCGTCCAGCTGTTTCCAGGCCGGGGTCCGCGCGACGCGCGGGGAGGGCGGGGGAGCGCCGAGGCGAGCGAAGTCTCGCGAGATCGCGCGCGGCAGCGGCGGCGGCGGCGGCGCGGCGGCGGCCCGGGAGGTGAGCTGCGGGCGGCGGCGGCTGCCGTTGAGACTGAGGAGCGGGTGAGAGCAGCGGAGACCGAGGGCCAGGCGGGGGACCCGGGCGGGCAGGCGGCCCGCGTTCTGGGCGGCCACCTCAGTCGGTCCCGCGGCTGCAGCGGAGTCGCCCGGTCCGCGCTGTCCCGGGACCCGAGCGGGCGCGGCGGGGCGGGGCGGCCGGGCCGGGGCCGCGCGGCGGCCGGGCCAGTCCTCTCGCAGCCCGCGTCCGCTCGCGGGTGCGACCGCGGGGCGCGCCTCAGTTTTCCCCGGCGGCGCGTTGGCGCGGGGGACGCGGCGCTGCCGGGCGCGGCAACACCGTTCAGTGAGCCTTAACCGTCTGCCGGCACTTAGGCGGTTCCGCTCGGGGCTGCACGCAGAGGTGAAGCGCCTTGCCCAGGGTCACGCCGCTGGGACGCGGTGGAGTCGGGGTTCACCCCGGGCACGGCGACTCCAGCGCCCCGCCCCGTCCTTGCCTCCCATCCTTCTCCCCGCCCCCACTCGCGGGGTTTTAGGGCTCGAATTCTCCTCAGGTTCCGATTGAGCTGCAGAGGATGTGTCTGGGGGCCCCCCTCTCCTCCTAATTGAATGCAGCATGGCAAGGAGTTCCTTGGGGGAGAGTCCTCGGCCTTTGTCAGCTTCCCCAAAGGGTGCTTGTTCCCGAAATGGACAAACTTTTCTTTGGCCCAGTATGAGGGCAGAAATGGGTTTAAAAGCAGCGGCGTGTCTGGGGTGGGATGTCCGATCGAATGGAAGTGGAATATTGGAGCCCAGGGCTTGCTTTAAGCAAAGGAAACTTTTTTTTTTGTTGTTCAGCACGTGATTCCACTCTTTGGAGCAGTGGTGCTCAACTTTGTCAGAACCAAGGCCCCTCCCCTTTTCAGCAACTGTTGGTAAAGCCCCCTTTACAGCTCCAATGAAATCCGTCAGAAATAAAAGCTACCTACGTACGTAATTGAAAACCACTGTGATGCTCCGATTTAAATGTTAGAAATAAAAGAACAATACATGACCTGCATTGCCACATCATGTCTAGCACGTTACTGCTGTGCTGCGGACTGGACTGCTCCTACCTGCTTCTAGTGAATAAGCTTGGGTTGAAGAGAGGTTAAAATGTCAGGAGCTGTTTCATACACGGAAAGGAAAGATTAGAGGTCTAGGTAGACACGGGAGTGGAGGACACCTTAAGTGTTGGAATAACTTATTTATGATTATGAAAATACACACCTAGCTTGAGTTAGGAGTAACAGGACAAGAGAAAGTACAGACTATCTCAGTCAACATATAAATAATACTAATATAGCCCTTCCGTGAATGCCAGACTTTCAAACAACATTGTAGGGCATCTTTTGTGCCGCAAGCTTTGAAGTACTGCTGCTTTGAGGCAACATGCTGGATTCCTACTGCTTCTCTCTGATAATGAATAAAATATTAGCTAGATTGAAGGGTTTTTGTTTGTTTGATTTGGTGACAGTATCTCACATAGTGTAGACAAGCTCAGTGTTGTGACGCTGCAATTATATGTTGAGTTAATGCTTGGTGTGTGGAAATGGTCACTAATTTTCAGACCCTAGTCATTCAGTCTCAACTTATCTTGCTTTAGCTACCGTCTCTTAAATTACTAGGGTTTTTCGATAATTCTTGTAAAATATTTAGTATTATGTTCTAAAGTAAGGCCAGTTAAGGTGATTAATCTGGCTGGTCATTGAAAACTCTCAGGACCAGGATAAATCTTCATTATGTGGATCTAGCCCATGCACTGTGAGAAGTTTGAGCATCTTGGCTCCCAAGCTGTAAATGCTAGTGGTGTACCCCAATCACTTTGATAACTAAGCATGTCAGAGGACCTCACATGTCTCAAGGTCTAGCTCCACTGAGAAAGTGAAAGTGAAGTCGCTCAGTCGTGTCCCACTCTGCGACCCTGTGGACTGTAGCCTACCAGGCTTCTCTGTCCATGGGATTCTCTAGGCAAGAATACTGGAGTGGGTTACTATTTCCTTCTCCAGGAGATCTTCCCGACCCAGGGATTAAACCCAGGTCTCCTGCATCGGAGGTAGACGCTTTAACCTCTGAGCCACCAGACTCAGTTATAGCAGGGAAGAGGGTAGAATGTGACAGTTTTTGTTGGGAGCATTTTTCCCCCGTTCTTTCTGCATGTGTGCTAAGTCGCTTCAGTCATATGCGACTCTTTGTGACAATAGACTGTAGCCCGCCACGCTCCTCTGTCCATGGGATTCTCCAGGCAAGAATACTGGAGTGGGTAGCCGTGCCCTCTTCCAGGGGATCTTCCTGACCCAGGGATCCAACCTGTGTCTCTTGCGACTCCTGCATTGCAAGCGGATTCTTTACTATTGAGCCATCAGGGTAGCGATTCTTTCTCTCTGCCTACTAATATCCATGTTAGAGAATTTGGTCAGTGCATGTTGAACAAGAGTGAAAATTAAAATGAACTATAGTTACATTGTCCTCTGTGCTCCTGATAGGATTCCTTAGAAATTCTGATTTCATTTGAAATGGAGTTAGTCTTATTGCCATTGGGAAAATGCAAATTGAGTTAAGATAGTTCGACTCCAGCTATTGTACAGCTACAGTGTAACAAGATGAATTTCTTCAACTTTTGTTAAATCCACACAGGAAGTTTATCTTTCCTATCTGTTGGATAGATAAAGTTACTTCTTTGTTGTAAGATGTTTGTTGTTCATTAGCTGGTTACTTTTGAAAAGTGCTATGGAAACAAACATGTAAGTAAGGTTGCTGTCAGAATAGAAGGATGTATTTTAAATTGGCCAGAGATAGATACATTGACTCCTTCTAGATAGGAAAATTATCCAAATTAAGAATGATTAATTTTTATTACTTTGCACAAGCAGTATTATGTTTCAGGGTAAAAAGAGATCACTCTTTGTTTTTAATCACTACCTTTAAAAAAAAATACTCCTGTACAAAAATGAACCAAGTCATATTATGTGGATGTTGGAACTTTTCCAGTTTTAGGTATGGAGACAAATTGTTGAGTGAACAAAAATTCATGCCTCTATAGATGAAAATGCATAATTATGTGCATACCTCTGAAATTTATAATTAAGCCATTTCATTGATTTTAAGATGCATGTCTGAGATAGACTACTGTCTTAAAATTGACATGTCATGGTTCATTGGCAGCTTTTGTTCTTTCTTAGTGTTATACAGAATAATAGTGTGTATGGAAATGATGGCATCTTAGATGCAGTGAGATAGGGATATGTAGAAATTTCAGCACATTGATTAATATTTAACACCAAAAACTTTGTCCAAAGAATGACTTGCAAAATGTAGATACATACCAGTTCCAGGTTCTTCCATCTAAATTAGAATTCTTTACTTGAAAGATTCCTATAAACATTTCTCCCCCATGTAAAGCAAATGGAGAATCAGTGTTTGCAAGTACAAGAAACATTTGAAAATATGTTTAGAAGGAAACAAACTGCTTGATCATTTTTCATGGAGGGAAGATGGTATGGCTAATGTTTGAAGTAAAGGTAATCAATCAGTATAACCAGGTGGATGTGTGAATATGCCTTCTTTTTTCCCCCATTCTGAAAGATTCCTAGGTCCACTTATAAATGAAAGTTGTCTCAAATGAGACATCCTTAAGTTGAATTTCAACAATTCACTGTTATTTTAATAAGATACAGTGGCTCAGATGGTAAAGAATCTGTCTGCAATGCAGGAGACTTGGGTTCAATCCCTGGGTCAGGAAGAGCCCCTGGAACAGGGAATGGCAACCCACTCCAGTATTCTTGCCTGGAGAATTCCATGAACAGAGGAGGATGATGGGCTACAATCTGTGGGCTTGCAAAGAGTCAGACATGACTGAGCAACTTTGACTTTTTTTCACTGAATGTATTTATTCTGTGTTAAAGACAGAATTTACATGGGAGACTGCATCGTGTCCCCCAGCCTAGAAATCTGTGTAAGGACTCTCCTGTGGGCAGGTTTCATAGGAAATTCAACCACTGAAGACTGCATACCTTCTTCCAGGTGGATTTGAGCTTTTCTTTCTAAGTGTTCTCCCTCAACCTGCTGCACACTTGGAACCTCCTGGAGCTTGTTTGAAATGCCAGCTCTGGAGCTCACCGCAGACTACTGAACCAGAAGCTGCTTTTTAATAAGATTCTCCTCAAGTGATGCATGAGGATGTATAAGGAGCACTTGGCCAGATCACTATCAGACTGGAGTGCTTATCACCAGAACTGCTACCTACCACTCCCAAGTTTCTAATTCAGTGGGTCTGGACTAGGGTTTGAGAATTTGCACTTTTAACTGGTTCTCAGATAATGCTGATGCTGCTGGCATGGGGACCATACTTTGAGAACCACTAGGCGAAAGCATCCTCGTACTTTTTATATTCTTTCCTCTGATTTCTTGTCCTCCAAATAGTGCTTTTAGAGATTACTATAATGTGCTTTAGCTTGATTAAAGAAAAACTTAAACATTGTCTTGTGTGAAATTTAGAGATGGTCACACTAAATTTGCTTGTTAACATCTATTTCATAGAAAAATTCTTTTATTTTTATTTATTATTTTTAAATTGAAATATAGTGCTTTACAATGTTGTATTAGTTTCAGGTGTCCAGCAAGGTGATTCAGTTATACATACATTCATATGTATATACACTCACACATACGTATTCTTTTTCAGATTCTTTTCCATTTTAGGTTATTATAAGATAATGACTATGGTTCCCTGTGCTACACAGTAGGTTCTTGTTGTTTATCTTATGTATAAAAGTATGTATCTGTTAATCTCAGACTCCTAATTTGAGAAAACATTCCCTTTTAATGTGTGTTGGATTTTGACTCTAGGTGATAAGTAGTTCTCTTTCTCTTTCTCCTATGAAGTGCATTCTTAACACTTTAAAATTCTTTATATATATATAAAATGTTCATGTGATTCAAAAACTAAAAATCTATTTTGAGGAGTCTAATTTCCAGTTTTGTTTTGTTTAACATGCTGTCTCCAACCACAGAAAATGTTTTCTATTTGTTTCCTGTAGATGTCTGTTGTTTCTTTGTGTAGATACAAGCAAATACCAGTACACTATATATACCCACTCCTTTTATATGTTCACTTCAGTTCAGTCGCTCAGTCGTGTCCAACTCTTTGGGACCCCATGAATCGCAGCACGCCAGGCCTCCCTGTCCATCACCAACTCCCAGAGTTCACTCAGACTCAAGTCCATTGAGTCAGTGATGCCATCCAGCCATCTCATCCTCGGTCGTCCCCTTCACCTCCTGCCCCCAATCCCTCCCAGCATCAGGGTCTTTTCCAGTGAGTCAGCACTTTGCATGAGGTGGCCAGAGTACTGGGGTTTCAGCTTTAGCATCATTCCTTCCAAAGAAATCCCAGGGCTGATCTCCTTCAGAATGGGCTGGTTGGATCTCCTTGCAGTCCAAGGGACTCTCAAGAGTCTTCTCCAACACCACAGTTCAAAAGCATCAATTCTTCGGCGCTCAGCCTCCTTCAGAGTCCAACTCTCACATCCATACATGACCACAGGAAAAACCATAGCCTTGACTAGACAGACCTTAGTTGGCAAAGTAATGTCTCTGCTTTTGAATATACTATCTAGGTTGGTCATAACTTTTCTTCCAAGGAGTAAGCGTCTTTTAATTTCATGGCTGCGGTGACCATCTGCAGTGATTTTGGAGCCCCCAAAATAAAGTCTGACACTGTTTCCACTGTTTCCCATCTATTTCCCATGAAGTGATGGGACTGGATGCCATGATCTTCGTTTTCTGAATGTTGAACATTAGGCCAACGTTTTCACTCTCCTCTTTCATTTTCATCAAGAGGCTTTTAGTTCCCCTTCACTTTCTGCCATAAGGGTGCTGTCATCTGCATATCTGAGGTTATTGATATTTCTCTTGGCAATCTTGATTCCAGCTTGTGTTTCTTCCAGTCCAGCGTTTCTCATGATGTACTTTGCATAGACGTTAAATAAGCAGGGTGACAATATACAGCCTTGATGGACTCCTTTTCCTATTTGGAACCAGTCTGTTGTTCCATGTCCAGTTCTAACTGTTTCTTCCTGACCTGCATACAGATTTCTCAAGAGGCAGGTCAGGTGATCTGGTATTCCCATCTCTTTCAGAATTTTCCACAGTTTATTGGGATCCACACAGTCAAAGGCTTTGGCATAGTCAAGAAAGCAGAAAGAGATGTTTTCTGGAACTCTCTGCTTTTTCCATGATCCAGAGGATGTTGGCAATTTGATCTCTGGTTCCTCTGCCTTTTCTAAAACCAGCTTGAACATCAGGAGGTTCACGGTTCACATATTGCTGAAGCCTGGCTTGGAGAATTTTGAGCATTACTTTACTAGCATGTGAGATGAGTGCAACTGTATGGTAGTTTGAGCATTCTTTGGCATTGCCTTTCTTCGGGATTGGAATGAAAACTGACCTTTTCCAGTCCTGTGGCCACTGCTGAGTTTTCCAAATTGGCTGGCATATTGAGTGCAGCACTTTCACAGCATCATCTTTCAGGATTTGAAACAGCTCAACTGGAAGTCCATCACCCCCACCAGCTTTGTTCATAGCGATGCTTTTTAAGGCCCACTTGACTTCACATTCCAAGATGTCTGGCTCTAGATGAGTGATCACAACATCATGATTATCTTGGTCGTGAAGATCTTTTTGTACAGTTCTTCTGTGTATTCTTGCCACCTCTTCTTAATATCTTCTGCTTCTGTTAGGTCCAGACCATTTCTGTCCTTTATCGAGCCCATCTTTGCATGAAATGTTCCCTTGGTGTCTCTAATTTTCTTGAAGAGATCTCTAGTCTTTGCCATTCTGTTCTTTTTTTTTTTAAATATTTTTTTAAAATTTATTTATTTTTTTAATTACAATACTGTATTTGTTTTGCCATACATTGACACGAATCAGCCATAGGTGAACACAATCTCCCAATGCGGAATCCCCCCCCTCCCACCCCCCATCCTCTACTTGAATCATCCTGTGCATCAGCCCCATGCCTCCTGCATCCTACATTGAACATAGATTAGTGTTTCGTTTCAGGAAAATATACATGTTTCATTGCCATTCTCCCATACCATCCCACCCTTTCCCTCTCCCTCAGAGTCCAAAAGTCCACTCTATACCTCTGTGTCTCTTGTTGTCTCACATATAGGGTCATCATTACTGTCTTCTAAATTCCATATATATGTGTCAGTATACTGTATTGGTGTTTTTCTTTCTGGCTTACTTCACTCTGTATAATCGGTTCCAATTCCATCCATCTCATTAGAACTGAGTCAAATTTATTCTTTTTAAGGGCTGAGTAGTATTCCATAGTGTATATGAACCACAGCTTTCTTATCCATTCATCTGCTGATGGACATCTAGGTTGCTTCCATGACCTGGCTATTATAAACAGCGCTGCCATGAACATTGGGGTACATGTGTCTCTTTCACTTCTGGTTTCCTCAGTGTGTATGCCCAGCAGTGGGATTGCTGGGTCATAAGGCAGTTCTATTTGCAATTTTTTAAGGAATCTCCACACTGTTTTCCATAGTGGCTGTACTAGTTTGCATTCCCACCAGCAATGTAAGAGGGTTCCCTTTTCTCCACACCCTCTCCAGCATTTATTGCTTGCCATTCTGTTCTTTTACTCTATTTCTTTGCATTGATTGCTGAAGAAGGCTTTCTTATGTCTTCTTGCTCTTCTTTGGAACTCTGCATTCAGATGCTTATATCTTTCCTTTTCTCCTTTGCTTTTCATCTCTTCTTTTCACAGCTATCCTCAGATAGCCATTTTGCTTTTTTTGCATTTCTTTTCCATGGGGATGGTCTTGATCCCTTTCTCCTGTACAATGTCACAAACCTCATTCCATAGTTCATCAGGCACTCTATCTAACAGATCTAGGCCCTTAGATCTATTTCTCACTTAAACTGTATAATCATAAGGGATTTGATTTAGGTCCTACCTGAATGGTCTAGCGGTTTTCCCTACTTTCTTCAATTTAAGTCTGATTTTGGTAATAAGGAGTTCATGATCTTATCCACAGTCAGCTCCTGATCTTGTTTTTGTTGATTGTATAGAGCTTCTCCATCTTTGGCTGCAAAGAATATAATCAATCTGATTTCGATGTTGACCATCTGGTGATGTCCATGTGTAGAGTCTTCTCTTGTGTTGTTGGAAGAGAGTGTTTGCTATGACCAGTGCATTTTCTTGGCAAAATGTGATTAGTCTTTGCCCTGCTTTATTCCGCATTCCAAGGCCAAATTTCCTTGTTACTCCAGGTGTTTCTTGACTTCCTACTTTTGCATTCCCGTCCCCTATAATGAAACGGACATCTTTTTCAGGTGTTAGTTCTAAAAGGTCTTGTAGGTCTTCATAAAACCGTTGAACTTCAGCTACATAAATTTTTCTAACCCTGTTGTTTTTTTTCCAGTAGTGTACCTTTAGCATCTTTCCACATTAGTATATAGAAAAGATTTGTTAACAGATGCAGGATATACTACTGTGCCATAGTTTGTTGAAGTTAACCCCGTTGATGGATAGTTGAATGTTTTCCAGTCTTGCAGTCACAGAGTGTGGTAAATAACGTTGTGCACATGTCAGTTCATATATGTGAAGTTTATCTGTGGGATACCTTTCCAGAAGTGGGATTGCTGGGTTCATGAGCATTGCGTTTATACAGTTTGATAAATGCTGCCCACCTTCAGGATTGTACCATTTTGAACCCTTGCAGGTATGTGTCTCCACAGCCTCTTGTAATAGGCTGATTATCAGCCTTTGGATTTGTATCAGTCCGATAAGGTGGAAAGTAACTCATTGTGGTTTTAATGTGCATTACTTTGATAATGAAGGAGGCTGAGCATCTTTTCACATGCTTAAAGGCTGTTTCTTTCTTTCTTTTTTTTTACTTTACAATATTGTATTGGTTTTGCCATACATCAACATGAATCCGCCATGGGTGTACATGTGTTCCCCATCCTGAGCCTCCCTCCCCATCCCATCCCTCTGAGTCATCCCATTGCAGCAGCCCTGAGCACCCTATATCACACATCGAACCTGGACTGGTGATTCGTTTCACATATGATATTATACATGTTTGATGCCATTCTCCCAAATCATCCCACCCTCGCCCTCTCCCACAGAGTCCAAAAGACAGTTCTATACATCTGTGTCTCTTTTGCTGTCTTGCATACAGGGTTATCGTTACCATCTTTCTAAATTCCATATATGCGTTAGTTACTGTATTGATGTTTTTCTTTCTGGCTTACTTCACTCTGTATAATTGGCTCTAGTTTCATCCACCTCATTAGAACTGATTCAAATATATTCTTTTTAAGGCTGTTTCTTTTCTATGAACTACTTGTTCATGCCCTTTGCACATTTTTCTTTTGAATTACTTTTTTTCTTAACAATTTCTAGGAATTTATAAATTAAACCTTTGTGATGTGAATTGCAGTTTCCTCAAGCTTGTCATTTTTCAAAAGTTCACTTTAATGTATTTTGGTATAGAGAAGGCTTTAAAGTTTTTTCTTTGAATTTCAAGCAGTTAATATTTTATGGATTTTGAGTCATGAAAAGACCTCCAAGAATTTGGATTTTGCCTATGTTTCTTTTCTTTAAAGATTTTTTCCCTTTATGGTTTCATTTTTACACTTAAATCTTTGATCCGTTTAGAATTTATTCTGGTATTCAGGGGTGATATATAGATTCAGCTTTATCCATATGGCTACCACTAATTTTTAGCCATTTGTTTCAGAATAGAGTACACCTTCATTATAGTCCAGATTCCCAGATACATTGGGAGACCTCTTTGGGCTTTCTGGTCAGTTCCATTAAGTCTTTCTATTCCTGCACAAGTACACATTATTGGATTTATAAAACGTCTTAATGCCTTGTGAAACTAGTTTGTCCTGTTGCCCTTCATTTTCCTGGCCATTCTTGCTTATTTTTCCATGTGAACTTTAGAATCATTTGTCAGTTCCAGAAAAGAAAAACACACTTTAAAAAAGTTGAGATCATGTTAAATTTATAAACTAACATAGGGAGAATTGATATCTTTCTGATATTGAATTTTCTATTCCAAGACTATGATGTATTTTTTTCACTTGTTTGGTTTTACTCCTGACTCCTAGGGCACAAATTTTTCTCATACAGGTTTTTCCCATTTCTTATTAAATTTTTTATATGTGTATATATTTATGTGAATTGGAGAAGGAAATGGCAACCCACTCCAATATTCTTGCCTGGAGAATTCCATGGACAGAAGAGCCCAGTGGGCTACAGTCCATAGGATCACGAAGAGTCAGACACGACTAAGTGACTTTCATTTCATATTTATATGTATGCCTATATATACATATATGTATGTTTTTATACTTACATATAAAGTCTTTATCTTTTGAAGATAATGAAGTCTTTATCTTTTCTAAGTGGTTTTGAGATGATATACCTTGAAATTCTAATTAGTTTTTAATGGGCATTAAATTCTGCGGAATTCCGTATACTTTTTTGCCTGAAGAGAAAGAAAGCCTTGGAAGTCAGGCTTGCAGTTAAATTCTATAGCTGCATTTATGAGCTCAGTGGACATGTGGGGGTCTGTTTGACTCCTCTGAGCCTCGGTTTCCTATTTAGTAAAAGGAATGATTCTGGCTTGGTAAGAATGTTCGGAGAATTAAGAAGAATGTAAAATTCATCAGTTAGTGCCTCTTCTACCACTGTCACTGACAACAGCAGCGTGGATTGAGGTTGCTGTTCTCTTTGTTTCTTCCTTCTTTCCCCTCTCACCTGTAAAAGAGAAAGACATTGTGAGGAAAAGTAATAAAACAATACCAGACTTGAAATTAAAAGTAAGCTGTGATTCACTCTGAGCAGGATAATCCGTGTCCTTGAGAAAAGAACAAACTCAGCCCAGCATTTGAGGCCCCTCCTGCCTCTCTTTCTGACCTTGCTGCTGGTTGCCCTCTCAGATGCTCCCTGACCTGAGGCTGCGTAGCCTTCCCCAAAGGCCCCGCATTTCCTATAATGCCATCCCTTCCACTTAGGATGTTTTGCTACCTAATTCTGCCAGTTCAAATATGTGCTGCCCCACACCCAATAAAAAGCAGGATCTGTCTCCTTGTGTTGCTCATCTGTCCTGTGGCTTAGCCGTGATAGACTGGAAGCTATGAGGAGAGAAACTGTCACGTCCACCAAAGAACGCAGAATACCTGGAAAAGAGCAGACACTCAGATGTTTTTAAATAAATAGAGAATAATTGATTTAGATCTTTCTGTGACTCAGTGGACATGAGTTTGAGCAGGCTCCGGGAGTTGGTGAAGGACAGAGAAGCCTGCTGTGCTGCAGTCCATGGGATTGCAAAGAGTCAGACACAACTGAGCGACTGAATTGAACCTGCCTTGTGTCATATGCCTGGGTAATTCTGTCACCCAGTAAGGTGTTGAAGATAAGGATAATGTTGAAGATAAGGATTGTAAGCATGTTGAAGATAAGGATAATGCCATTTCTCAATAGTTACAGTAATAATGTGGTTATAGAGGTGGTGAAAGGCAAATGGATTATATACAAGTAATAATAAAAGTGAAAACTAACGTTCATCGAACATTTTATTATGTCCCAGAAACTATTTTAAAGTCCATGATGTGGATAATCTAACATAACCTCAGCCGGCTTAGGAGTTGAGTCCTATTATTAGGCACTTGGGGAAACCAAGGCACACGGGCTTATGGACTTGCTCAGGAGCAGACAACCAAGGAAGTGGTAGTGCTGAGACTCAGGCAGGTGTTCTTAATCTAGCAACCCAGCTTTTCACCTGTTGTGAGGTTAACTATAGTTAGGTATAGGTTCTTGAACCATTTAGGGAAAGTTATTTGATTCCACTTGAACCTACTCACTTTTCTGCCCAATCTTCCTATTTTAGTAACTTCTATTTTATTCATTCTGATTCCTCTCAGACTTGATGTTCTCCGAGATACTTTCTCTAACCACCCTGCCTGACATGCCATCAGTTCAGTTCAGTCACTCAATCATGTCCGACTCTTTGCTACCCCATGAATCGCAGCATGCCAGGCCTCCCTGTCCATCACCAACTCCCAGAGTGCACTCAGACTCGCGTCCATCGAGTCAGTGATGCCATCCAGACATCTCATCCTCGGTCGTCCCCTTATCCTCCTGCCCCCAATCCCTCCCAGCATCAAAGTCTTTTCCAGTGAGTCAACTCTTCGCATGAGATGGCCAAAGTACTGGAGTTTCAGCTTTAGCATCATTCCTTCCAAAGAAATCCCAGGGTTGATCTCCTTCAAAATGGACTGGTTGGATCTCCTTGCAGTCCAAGGGATTCTCAAGAGTCTTCTCCAACACCACAGTTCAAAATAGATGTTGAATAAAAAGTAATTTTAACTTTTTTCTCTCTAGGTTCCCAGTAAAGGTGCTAAGAAAGAGAATGTGAGACAGGAAAATAATTAAACATTTTTACTGAGGTAAGTTTTCTATAATTTAATTTTTTTTTTAAAGAAAATGTCTCTTATTAAAAAAAAAATTTCTCTCCATACCTGCTTTCTGAAGATGCAAGAGGGAGATTGTTGTTTTCGGAGTGTGTCAGTTGATAGAACCTGCGGTTCTTAAGGTGGTTGCCAGAAATGTGGGCTTCTGATTAAGGTCATTTGGCTTTCTTACTTATTTGACTTGAATCTTTAATATAATTTCCGTTATCTCCTTGTTTTAAAGCCTGGTGCTGAGAAGGAGATCCCACAGGTGGAAATCCGTAAGCTGTTTGGTGATTATACATACTTGAAATGTTCAGTGAAAACTTTTGATTTTAAAGTAGGGAGTTGAAGGGATTTGAAGCCACTTGGTGAGGTTGCAACACTTCATTTTCCTAAATGAAAATGTGTTGGTTTTTTTTCTTGGCAGTAGTGAGAAAAACTTCCATCAATGACATCTAACTCCTGCTACCCAGAAATGACTGCCATTATTATTTTGATGAAACTCTATTTAGAAATTTATGAACATAGAAGTATTTACATATAAATCTTTAAGTAAATTGGTCTTTTATTTATTATAGCAGTATATTTTATGTATCTTTACACATGAATTGTAAAAGACATGTATAATCGTATACAGTCATTTTACTGACAATATTTGATTGTTTAGAGGCACCATACTTTAATTGAGTCATTCATTTGATGACTGTTTAGATGGTTTCTAGTGGATAATAGTGTGTCAAACAATCCTGTACCTACATCATTATATACTTGTTCATTTATCTTCTTTGAAGTATAACTCCTGGGTCAAAGATGATACGCATTTTAAATGTAGGTGCTTGTGGCTAAACTGCCCTCTGTAAATAAATACCCCTCCCCAAATGAAATTCACCAGAGTCCTGTTTTCCATTCCCTTACCTGCACTGAGTTTTGTTTGTATGTTTAATGCTTACCCGTCCAATAGGAAAAAATGGTGTCTTTTGAAATAGCAGGGCTTTACTGTTTTTAATCGTATTTGTTTATTTTGGGCTGTGCTGGATCTCTGTTGCTGCACTCGGGCTTTTCTAGCAGGGACTCCTCTTCACTGCGGTGTGCGGACTTCTCGGTGCAGTGGCTTGTCTTGTGGAGCACTAGCTCTGGGGGCATGGACTTCAGTAGTTGCGGCATGTGTTATCTTCCCAGATCAGGGATTGAACCTGTGTCTCCTGCACTAGCAGGTAGATTCTTTGCCACTGAGCCACCAGGGAAGCAAGATAGCAGGGTTTCTGACTGGAGTAAACCTTTCATGTTTAAAGACCTTTTTCATCTGATAGCCTTACTTACATAAAGAATTTGCTTATTAAAAACATACGTGTGGTTCTTGTGTGTATGTGAGATGCTCTTGGACTTTAAATGTGATGAAAATGTTGAAATATATTGAGTTCTTTGTTTTTAGATCTACTACCCTGATTGAAAGTGAAAGTCGCTCAGTCATGTCCAACTCTGCGACCCAGGCCAGAATACTGGAGTGGGTAGCCTTTCCCTTCTGCAGAGGATCTTCCCAACCCAGGGATTGAACCCAGGTCTTCTGAACTGCAGGCAGATTCTTTACCAGCTGAGCCACAAGGGAAGCCCAAGAATACTGGAGTGGGTAGCCTATCCCTTCTACAGGGGATCTTCCTGACTCAGGAACTGAACTGGGGTCTCCTGCATTGCAAGTGGATTCTTTACCAGCTGAGCTATCAGGGAAGCCCCATTACCCTGATTAATTCAGTATAAATATTTTTAAATTGTTGTTGTTCAGTCACTAAGTTGTGTCTGACTCTTTGTGACCCCACAGACTGCAGCACACCAGTCTTCCCTGTTCTTCACTATCTCCCAGAGTTTCCTCAGCTTATGTCCATTGAGTTGGTGATGCCATCCAACCATCTCATTCTCTGTCTTTCCTTTTGCCTTTAGTATTTCCCAGCATCAGGATCTTTTTCAGTGAGTTGGCTCTTCACATCAGGTGACTAAATTATTGGAGCTTCAGCTACAGTGTCAGTCTTTCCAGTGAACATTCAGGGTTGATTTCCTTTAGGATTGACTGGTTTGATCTTCTTGCTGTCCAAGGGACTCTGAAGAGTCTTCTCCAGCAGGACAGTTCAAAAGCATCAGTTCTTTGGCGCTCAGCCTTTATGATCCAACTCTCACATCTGTACATGACTATTGGATAAAGTATAGCTCTGACTATATGGACCTTTGTCAGCAAAGTGATGTTTCTGCTTCTTAATATGCTATCTAGGTTTGTCATGGCTTTTTCTCCCCAAGGAGTAAGCATCTTTTAATTTTATGGCTACAGTCACCATCCACAGTGATTCGAACCCAAGAAAATAAAACCTGCCACTGTTTCTACTTTTTCTCCATCTGTTTGCTGTGAAGTGATGCCATGATTTTAGTTTTCTGAATATTGAATTTTAAGCCAGCTTTTTCACTCCTCTTTCACCCTCATCAGGAGTATTTAGTTCCTCTTTGCTTTCTGCCATTAGTGTCATCTGCATATCTGAAGTTGTTGATATTTCTCCTAGCAGTCTTGCTTCTAGCTTGTGATTCATCCAACCCAGCACTTCACACGATGTACTTCAAATATAAGTTAAATAAGCAGGCTGACAATATACAGCCTTGAGGGTTCTCCTTTTCCGATTTTGAACCAGTCTGTTGTTCCGTGTCTGGTTCTAATTGTTGCTTCTTGACCTGCATACAGGTTTCTCAAGAGGCAGGTCAGATGGTCTTCTGTTCCCATCTCTTTAAGAATTTTCCAGTATTGGCAACTAACTAATATTACTGAGTTAGATGACTATGTATACTGAGTTAGATGACTGTTCATACGTATGTATACGTATGAATGCCGATGTTGAGTTTCATCTGTCCAGAGGATTTTGCTAGTTTCTGATACAAATATGAGCTCTAATTTTATGTTTGTTTTAGATTTTATTTCAAATAAAAGTTGCCTAAGGAAGGTCTCACATGAAACAAGCATGTACTTTGTCATCGGCTTACTGTTTGTTTTTTGACTTAATTGAAAGCCAGTTAAAATTCATCTTTTTCCTTGCTATAGAATGCATCTTCTTATGGATTGCCTTTCATGTGATGCTTTTCTTTTCACTCCAAGTTAACATGGTTGAGGCTTGGACCTAGTGTGTTTTATGCACCAGCTTACATCCAGCAACTACTGTGATACCTGGCACATACATGGCAGACACTCAAATCATTTTTTAGGAATTAATGATTGGTCAATATAATCATTGTTAAGCTAGAATTAAAATGCAAATGAGATGTGCCTTCAATTTTAATTAAGAAATTTAATTTCTTGGAGAAGAAAACTAGCACCTGTGATGTTTCAGTTCAGTCACTCAGTCGTGTCCGACTCTTTGCGACCCCATGAATCGCAGCACGCCAGGCCTCACTGTCCATCACCAGCTCCCCGGAGTTCACTCAGACTCACGTCCATCGAGTCCATGATGCCGTCCAGCCATCTCATCCTCTGTCATCCCCCTTCTCCTCCTGCCCCGAGTCCCTCCCAGCATCAGAGTCTTTTCCAATGTGTCAACTCTTTGCATAAGGTGGCCAAAGTACTGGAGTTTCAGCTTTAGCATCATTCCTTCCAAAGAAATCCCAGGGCTGATCTCCTTCAGAATGGACTGGTTGGATCTCCTTGCAGTCCAAGGGACTCTCAAGAGTCTTCTCCAGCATAGTTCAAAAGCATCAATTCTTCGGCGCTCAGCCTCCTTCAGAGTCCAACTCTCACATCCATACATGACTACTGGAAAAACCATAGCCTTGACTAGACGGACCTTTGTTGGCAAAGTAATATCTCTGCTTTTCAATATGCTATCTAGGTTGGTCATAACTTTTCTTCCAAGGAGTAAGCATCTTTTAATTTCATGGCTGCAGTCACCATCTGCAGTAGTTTTGGAGACCAAAAAAATAAAGTCTGACACTGTTTCCACTGTTCCCCATCTATTTCCCATGAAGTGATGGGACCACATGCCATGATCTTCGTTTTCTGAATGGTGAGCTTTAAGCCAACTTTTCCACTCTCCTCTTTCATTTTCATCAAGAGGCTTTTAGTTCCCCTTCACTTTCTGCCATAAGGGTGGTGTCATCTGCATATCTGAGGTTATTGATATTTCTCCTGGCAGTCTTGATTCCAGCTTGTGCTTCTTCTAGCCCAGCATTTCTCATGATGTACTCTGCCTATAAGTTAAATAAGCAGCGTGACAATATACAGCTTTGACGTACTCCTTTTCCTATTTGGAACCAATCCGTTGTGTGATGTTTAAATGCTCCTAAATCTAGATGTATATAATTGTAGTGACATTTGCTACCGTAACCTCTTGTGATGTTTTGTTTGGACTGTTGATTTGGATTCTGTCCAATTTCTTCGCAGAATCACACATACAACTGCGTTTTAAATCTGCTTTTTTGTTTTTTGTTGCTGTTAAGGGAAAGTAACTGTCTAAAATAGGTAAAGTACTTGATCTGCTATTTACAATATGTTTCATATTATACAGATGGGAATATCTTTCAGTTATTTGAAGACAAGGATAAAGTAAATTATAATGGAGAGAAATTGAGGTATATTTTAATTGTGTAGTCAAGCATTTGTTAAAAGTAAAAGTAGAGAAATGGATTGCCAGCCATTAAGAAGAATGTGTAAATCTTTGTCCAGTATCCTGCCTGTTAAGCAGTTCTGACTCACAACCAGTTTTTCACAGCCAAAATAAACAGAGAGAATGGAACAATTATCTAATAGATTTAGGCAATGTTGAGGATTCTTGTTTCATACACTTTGTTTCCACTGGAGTATGGGATTCTAAAGAATGCATGTGCTAGTTTTAATTAGTATTTTAGCAGCAGCTATTTGCATGTAAAATTTTTTTAATTTATTAAATAATCCCCTAGCAATTTTTATTTGTACTTTAACTTTCTTAGTGATTCCTTCCTTAATAAATCTAAAGTTATTAATAAATCTAGGCAGGCTTGAAAGGAAATTATTGAGTTTTCATTTCATAGGTCTAAATTATATTTTCTGGACTTGACCCTCTATCTTATTGTGGCTAATGGTATGATCTTGTATTTGTTTTCTAAAATAAGTGAAGTTCTATGTTCTTATATTTCTTTTCTCCAATAGTATAGGAAGTTCCTCATGTTATAGCTTTTATTTCACTGATGACTTACTTTCTTTAATTGCATGCTTTAAAACCCTAATTCTAAAAATACTTCTGAAAAGTGAGGCATTACTAGTAGCAGTTAAACTGGAGTCTTCACTAAACTTAAGACTGTCATTTATTTCTCCTCTGAGCTGCGTTTGTAAAAATTTTTATACTGTATTTAAACAGATTTTAAGGCATTCTTATGCACTTAATGGGTTGGATTTTATGCATTTGCAACAGTTTCTTCCTATTTTAGGCATAAAGCTTAAAGTTTAGACTGGCACTGTAAGTGGTTATTTGATTGGAAAGTTGGAAAGAAGAGAAGTTCTGTCTTCATATACAGGATTTGTGGTGGTAAAATATTCACATGAAACTGTTTCATGGTCAGGGTGAGAGTACTGAACTGCAATAGGAGGGCAAAATAAGTGCTGATGTGTGGTATAGAGAACGTCTCCCTAGCAAAGGCAACGCTCGGCCTTCCTTCTATAGCATGTACAGTGAGTTAGTCCCTCACAGAGGTTTTATTAAACTCAGAGTCTTAGGGGAGAGTTTGGGGAAGAGAGGTAGAGAACAGAAGCTTTGGGCTACAAGTTCTATAATGAAGCTACAAGTTGTATAATGAACGCGGTGCTTGGTGGAGCTCCCCAGGGGTAGGCCTCTCCAGCCTCTGAGTGTCCCATCCCCCTTGATCAGATCTTGGACTCTTTGTGCTGTGATTAGAACTCGGTCTGGAGCTGGGCGGAGGGAGTCTACCATCTACCACTGCAGAGTCTCACTTCACTTCAGTTCAGTCTCTCGGTCCTGTCCGACTCTTTGCGACCCCGTGGTCTCCCTGCAGAATCTCTAAGTGGACTTCCGCCACGCCACGTGTGAGGTAGTGGTGTAATGGCAAATGCGGGAATTTCACATGAGCTTCACCTCTGTGCTGTTTGTTCAGAGAGGACACCTAATTCATGGTGCATGTTATGTTTGCGTCTGTTAAACCCAGTAAGTTTTGTTGTAAGTAGATTTCAGTCTGTTTTAATGTAACAGAGTTTTTGTCTGAATCTTCTGGCAGCCATCTCTCAAATGTTAACGGTAATAGCTGTCAGTAGGAAGGGTATCCGCCTACATCTTTTCTGCAGTGCTTGAAACCATCCCACTTCCTTTTTCTTTTTCCTTAAGAACTGATTACTGACACTTGGGAATTATAATCAGATTTCATCAATCTTTATGGAAAGGTTACCAATTATTGCACTGAAAAATAGGCATTTGTCTCTAATAGTAAGTGTTTCTCTTGGTATGTCTCTCTCAGTTCATCGCTTTTAAATACCTCTTAGGTGAATGAATGCTTTGTGTCATGCCCTGATTTAATACATTTAAAGCAGACTTTATTGTTGGCTTTCTTACTTTCAGTTATATGGGAGGGGGGATAATTTAATAGAGAATTTTCATAGGATCTTTTGCTTGCTTAGATGTCCTTGGGTTAGTAGAGAATGACTGGTGTCAGTTACTTGTGTTGTGATACAAGCTCCAGAATCAATATTTGCATGGAAGAGTTGAGAGCAGTGAGGACTTTTATGGTGGAGATGTACATATTGAGCGTTGGGTTGTACTTTCCGTGTGTATTCTTTCATTTTGTTCTCTAATGACTAGAGGCTAGATTCAGTCACTCCAGTTTTAGAGAATAGAAGGCTTGGTTATGAGATTTGTCCTCGGGCACTCAGCTAGTACATTAAAAACAAAACAATAACTTGAATCCAGATCTCTCTGGCTTGTCTTGTCACAGTTCTTAGAGTGTTTCCATTATCGTCGATGAGTGAAATGTTGGGCGGAACGAAGATACAGCCGCTTCATCAGCACCATCACCCTCGTTCTTACCCTCCTCTCTGTTTCTAATGTTCTTCAGCATTAACTGGCAAATTTTAGGAGCCTGCCAAGGTGTCTGGCTCATCGTGTTCAATACAACATAGGCTTGTTTAATTTAGCAGTGCTCTGAGATGAAAGGTTCGTGACGGCCAAGTACAAACAGACCTTCTGTGGGATGTTAATTTTATTATAGGAGAGAATGCTTGTTTTTCCTTGCTCTGTGTTAATAAAGAAGCTGGCACATTTTCTCATCAGTTAAAAAGGACTTTGACTTGTTTAAATCTGTGTAATCAAAGGGAAGCGAGTGGTTCTGATAAACATTTTTCTTTGTGCAGTTTTTGGTTAGTTCCATTTTATACCTGCCAGCAAATTGCAGTTTGTGTGCTCTTTTGTTCTTTTCTTCTTTTACTTTGAATTTGATTTTATGACTGGTCGCTGTGTGGATTTGGTGGTAGGAACATAAATCATTTCCTCATTTGAACAGATTGTGCGTTTGTGTGTGTGTGTGTTTACGACAGGTTATCCTGTGGTAGGCAAAGTGATTCAGTCAGGCCCCTGCATGGAGATGACACTATATGATTTTGTGTAGTAATTTTTTTTCATAACAGCTCTATTGACATGTAATTCACATACCATAAAGTTCATCCATTTAAAACTTAAAATTCAATAGATCTTTCTGTATTCACAGAGTTATGCACGGATCCCCAGTCTCATTCCAGAACATTTTCATCACCCCCAAAAGAAACCCCAGACCTAGCAGCAGTCACTTTCCATTCTTCCCTCTCTTTAGTCTCTGGCAGCCACCATTTCTACTTTGTGTGTCTCTGAATTCGGAGTATGTCATATAAATGGAATTATACAATACATGTGACCTTTTGTGTCTGACCTCTTTCACTTAGCATGCTTTTGAGGTTCGTCTGTATCATAGCATATATAAGAATTCATTCTTTTTGTTGTTAAATAATATTCTATGGCATAGATAGAAAACATTTTGTTTATTCATCCGTGGATGGCCACTTAGGTGGTTTCCAGGTTTTGGCTGTTGTGAATGCTGCTGAGAATATTCATGTCTAAGTTTTTGGGTGGACATCTGCTGTCATTTCTCATGGATATATATCTAAGAGTTGAATTGCTGCCTCTCATGGTAACTCTATATTTAACTTTTTGAGGGATTGCCAAATGTTTTCCAAAGTGGCTGTACTATTTTACGTTCACATCAGCAGTGTTAGAGGATTCCATCCTGGCCAACACTTGTTATTTTTCGTTTTGTTTTTCATGGTAACCATCCCAGTGGGTGTGAAGTGGTTTCTTGTGGTAATTTTGATTTGCATTTTCCTTAATGGCTGCTACTGCTAAGTTGCTTCAGTTGTGTCTGACTCTGTGCAACCCCTTAGATGGCAGCCCACCAGGCTCCCCGTCCCTGGGATTCTCCAGGCAAGAACGCTGGAGTGGGTTGTCATTTCCTTCTCCAATGCAGGAAAGTGAAAAGTGAAAGGGAAGTCGCTCAGTCGTGCCCGACTCTTAGTGACCCCATGGACTGCAGCCCACCAGGCTTGTTTGTCCATGGGATTTTCCCAGGCAAGAGTACTGGAGTGGGGTGCCATTGCCTTCTCTGCTCTAATGGCTAATGATGTTCAATATCTTTTCATGAGCTTCTTGGTCACTTGTATATTTTTTAGAGAAATGCCTATTCACATTCTTTTCCCATTTAAAAAATGGGATTGTCTTTTTATTGTTGAGTTATATTTGTGTGTTTTAGATTTCTTTGTATATTTTAGATGTACCCCGCTGCCCTCCACGTAAGTCTTTATCAGAGATATGAATTGTAAAAATTTCCTCCCTTCCTGTGGATTGTTTTTCACTTTTTAGAAAGAATGTTCTTTGAAGAAATATTTTAATTTTTGAGAAGACCAACTTCTGTTTTTCTTTGATTGTTTGTGTTGTCTTGCCTGTCTGAAATTTTCTGCAAGTTAAAAAAATTGCACCTTATTTCTATACATCTGATTGTAAAAGTTGCTGCAAAATTAAATGGTCAGCTGTTAACTATATAATGGGTAGAGGTATTTAAACATCTTTCATATTTTCAAATATTCTCATCTAATACAAGGTGAGAAGACCAAGTTTCCTAACCTAAAACCTAGTGTGCATTTTTAAGTTAGAAATAATGTCTTTCAGTGTTCTGCCTAGCTCAGAATGCATGAGACATTCTGTTAACATTTTCAGTGTTTTGTATGTACTAAGCCCTTGACTAGGCTTGGGGATCCGGAGGTGAGTGGGCCATGGCTCTATCCTCAAAGAACTAAAGCTCACATGCCAAGCTAGAAGCATCCACAGACAGTGGAGACCCATGGAAGGGAGGAAGGAGTACTCTCCTGTATCTGGGTGAGAATGCCTCACTGAAGAGTGGACGGATGCTTGAAGCAGCTCTATTGAGATATAATTTATGTACCACAAAGTTCACCCATTTAAAGCATGCAACTCAGTAGATTTCAGTACATTCACAAGAGTTGTGCTCAATCCGAAAAGATGGGTGGCAATCAGAACTTTTTGTTAGGGTCTTTGATTTTCCTCTCCAGTTTCTTGCTATTGTGTATACACAGTGTGTCTTGACCAGGTATCTTGTAGCCATGGTATTTAGAATTCTTAGTGTAATAACACGTAGAAATGGATGTGATGACTTTGATGCCTAGAAGTGAACCTAAAGAAAAGCACTTTACTTTCTTCAGGTTTTCCAGGTTTTCAGAAAGGAAAATATCCTGCTTACTTCCCTGGTGGCTCAGAGGATAAAGCATCTGCCTGCAATGCAGGAGACCTGGGTTCGATCCCTGGGTTGGGAAGATCCCCTGGAGAAGGAAATGGCAACCCACTCCAGTATTCTTGCCTGGAGAATCCCATGGATGGAGGAGCCTGGTGGGCTACAGTCCACAGGGTCGCAGAGTCAGACACGACAGAGCAACTTCACTTTCACTTTCTTCACTTTCACTTTACCAGTCAGTGCAGCGTTGGGCAGGGAAGGGTGTGTGTCACTCTCTAAGCTAAAGCCCAAGTAATTCCATACAGTCAGAGCATAAAATGTGAGGCAAGGAGTAACAGGTGTGTGGCTGCGGAGGATGATTGATGGTAAGAGAGCTGGCTGTGTGTTAAGGAGTTTAGATCTTGTCCCTGTTGATGCTGGAGCCACTCTCCAGCAGGGGGAGCATGATGTAGTCACTCTGGCCACTGTGTAATGGATGCTGCCTGTGGGGGGCAGGGCTGGAGACCAGAGTCCCATTAGGCTGTTGCGTTAGTCCAGTAAGTGAGGACCTAAACTAGGGTATTTGTGGCAGAGTTGGATAAGACTCAGGCTGGAAATGTTCAGGAGCTATCAGTCAGGAATCCTGGCTGCAAGTAACAGAAATCCTCCTTAAGTTTAAACTATCTTAAATTAAAAGAGGAATCGGAAGATTCTTGGAGAAGGTTGTAAAAGATAAGAAATGCTGCAGAAACCAGAACAACCCAGGGACCTCGGGGATTGGAAGAGGTCTCGTCATCACAGGGACTCTTTCTCCCAACTCTGGGCCCTTGGGCTTCTGCATAGGGCAGGGGCCGTCTTCATACTCTCTTGCCAAGAGGAAGAAAAAGCTCCTCTCTCCCAGCTCATTTTTAAAATCCCAAGCTCTCTCTTGGCTTTGAGTTTTTGCTTTCACCAGGCATGGGCGTCTTTGAAAGCTGTCTACCACCATCACGTTGGGAGTTCCCCAAAAGAGGAAGGTTGGACCGTGCACACATGCTCGGGGGAGTCCTGAGCCAGAGGAGATCTGAGGAGGAAGAGTGCCTCCCTCTTGCGTGTCTCTGGTAGCCTGTGATGGCACCATTGCCATCAAGAACACAGGTTCAAGGAGCAGGCAGACTGCAGTGCCGTGAGTTCAGTTTCAGAATAGCTTAGACTGGGACACGGAACTAATCGCAACTTGTATGTTACATATTTTTACGATTATTTGACTGGTTTGGCTTTCTTCACGATTAAAAGTCTCATGAGGACAGGGATGTCTTGTTTTCTTCATTCTCAACTTCCAGAGCCCAGCATGGTATACTTGACACATAACAGATATTCAGTGAATATCTATGTGAATGATTCAGGTGAACACGTTCAGCACGCAGCTGAATATATAGTTTGGATCTCAGTTGAGGACAGGAAATATAGATTTGGGAGTTATCAAGGTAGGGCTATGTTGTGGACATAGTGGCTAAGGGACTGTTATAAAAGTTTAGATACTGTGTAGACCTGAAATTTTCATGTCTAGGTAATGAAATTATGCCTTTTTCCTTTGCCATGCCAAGTATTACCAGTAATTATCTACTGACATTCCTGCTAATTAGTTTTTTAAATTTTGTGACTCAAATTGATTTGTGATAGGTAGGGAAATAAAGGTGATAAAGACAGATTCTGTTTCCTTTTAAGAATAACTGACTCATAGGATGAAACCTTGGATAGGAGTTCAGATCACTCCTGTAAGCTCTCACAAAAGATGTTTATAAAACACTTGGAACAATACAGATTGTACTAAGAAAATGTGCTTTGATCAACTCTGGAGATACAAAGCAGGGAACTTAATAAATCAAGTCCTATTTGTGAATGGAAAGGACTGGAAGTTCACCTTAAAAGTAAGAACTGAGTTCATAGCAAGACCTAAATTTTGTATTCTGAATAGCAGATGTTAACTTATTTTCATCTTTTATGTAAAAAAAAAAAAAGAATTGCAGGTTTCAGACTTTGGCATCTTGAAATCTGACTCCTGATTCCTATCTCTTAATAGCTTTTGGAACACTAGTCTAGAAATGGAATTTGACTTTGGTTTTTACCCTTTAATTTTGAGGTGAATGTGCTGCCAGCTCTATCTTTCCTCTGTATTCAAGAAAACCAAATCACAGGTAGCTTGGATATAGTATAATTTTTATTATTTAAACATTAGAAAAATAGGGTCTTATTTATCTAAAGTAGTAATGTTACGTTGATACTTGGGAAAGGTGGTTTTTGGGTTTTGTGCTTTTTTTTTTCATTTTAATGCATAAGTAGAATTGTATTACTTTTATGGGCTAAATGCTCTCATCCTACCACCTTGCCATATGACAAGATATTATAGTAAATTGCATGTATTTTAAGTGTCTTTGTTTATTGCCTAGATTCCTTTTTACCCTCCTAATAGAAATGTGAGCCATATTCGTTTATTTAATTTTTTCGCCAAAGAACTTTAACTAAATTTGCCTGACTCCCAGTGCAGGCAAGTGTCTTTAGCAAGTTAATTTAAAGGAGCATTTCTAAAAACTCAAATTGCATAGATTATAGCATTCCAGCTTTTTAAATTACTATTAAGATATATGTTTAAAATATGACACAGATGATTTTCTTTTGGTTTATAGATTAATGCTTATTCTTTCAAATAGGTTCAACACATATCTGATAAACTAAGACTGTGTGCTTTCTGAATTTTACCAAGGCTCCTTCAAGACTGGGAAAGAGAATACATTTCAGATCTTAATGATAAAGTCAAAATTATGAGTTTGACTCCTGCATAAGCTAGTTAAGTTATAAATGGGAAAATCTCCATGCTGAGACCCCAGACCCCAGCAAACTGTATCCTTTTGAAATCAGTTACAGAGCTGAAATGAAAGAAGGTTGATTTCTGGAGATACCCCTTATCAGCTCCTGGAGGAAAAAAAAAAACTTTAAATACCTCTAATATAGTTTAGCTTATTCTATATTCTGAAATGATTTTTATCAAGAGGTTCTTACCTTCATTCTTTTCTAGTTAATTTTGCAGAGGTAGCACCATTGAAAATAGAGAAGTTCACAGCCTAGATGTCAGGGAGGGGGTCATCAGCAGCCCTAAGGGTTGGTGGTGCACAGTGGCCCTTGAGGGGAGAGGCTGACTCTCATGCCGTCAGGCCCAGGGCTCGTCAGGGCCACTCCTCTGCTGCATCGCTTTCACGTGTGCCGTATTTCCAGTCCTTAGTTCTTGGATTTTTTTGATGACTAATAAATATAATTTTATCATATATGATAATATAACTTTGTCATACAGTTTTATTACTGTATCATTCATGATGAAAGAGGAGAGTGAAAAAGTTGGCTTAAAACCCAACATTCATAAAACGAAGATCATGGCATCTGGTCCCATCACCTCATGGGAAATAGATGGGGAAACAGTGGAAGCAGTGAGAGACTTTATTTTAGGGGCTCCAAAATCACTGCAGATGGTGACTGCAGCCATGAAATTAAAAGATGCTTGCTCCTTGGAAGAAAAACTATGACCAACCTAGACAGCATATTAAAAAGCAGAGACATTACTTTGCCAACAAAGATCCAGCTAATCAAAGCTATGGTTTTTCCGTTAGTCATGTATGGATGTGAGAGTTGGATTATAAAGAAAGCTGAGTGCCAAAGAATTGATGCTTTTGAACTGTGGTGTTGGAGAAGACTCTTGAGAGTCCCTTGGACTGCAAGGAGATCCAACCAGTCCATCCTAAAGGAAATCAGTTCTGAATATTCATTGGAAGGACTGATGCTGAAGCTGAAACTCCAATACTTTGGCCACCTGATACGAAGAACTGACTCATTGGAAAAGACCTTGATGCTGGGAAAGACTGAGGGCAGGAGGAGAAGGGGATGACAGAGGATGAGATGGTTGGGTGGCCTCACTGACTCGATGGACCTAAGTTTGAGCAAGCTCTGGGAGTTGGTGATGGACAGGGAAGCCTGGCATATTGCAGTCTGTGAGGTCGCAAAGAGTCAGACACAACTGAGCGACTGAACTGAAAAATAATTATAAAAGGAGCATTAAATAATGGGGGAGGAGGAACATCCAAATAGTTTACCTCTACCCAGATTTAGTCTAACTAAGGAAGGATTTGTCTGAGTTATGGAAAGTTTAAAACAATTGAAATGCACCTCTGATTAAGTGTGTGTAGAATTTGGGCTAATGTGTTGCCTAGCAGTTATAAAGACTGGTGATTCTAAATAATATATGCATACTCTGTATGTAAACTGACATTTCTAATGGACTTTAGCTGTGGTTTCTGTAGTTTAAGTAGCTGGTGAATCTTGATTATGCTCTCAGTAAACGGTCTTTCTCACTAGACAGAGAATGCAGACACTTTTCAACCAGCGCTTGCTCCTGTGTTAGTCACACCCGAATTTAATAAGTTTTATTCTGCATCTCAGAAGTAGTGAAATAGTGTGTGTGCAGAAATGCTCTTAAGGGTGGAAGTGTGTGGTTTGTAGGCTTCTTTTACAGATGTGTTGCCATGAAACCTTGTATATAGAACAGTTCATCTTCAGATGGCAGTAGAGGTCTGGACTGACCCTCACACAAGCTCAAGGAGCTCCATTTGAAACCGTTGTTCAGGCTGGCTGTCGTGAATGAAAGGTCGAGTCTCGGAGGAATGAAGGATATAAAATACTTGTCCGTATATCCTATTTGTTAATACTTTATACTGTATTATTTACTTATGTGAAAAACACGGTGCAATTTAAAATGTTTGACACCACCATACATATGGTCAGAAGTGATAACCACACTGGCAGCCACTCTACTCCATAACTCTTAAGGCAGTCTTTCCATCTTAGAGGGAAGACCTTGCCTGACTTGCCAAGATTATGATAATGAAGGGTGCCCAAAAGCCAAAGCGAGGAAGAGTAATTATCCTCTATACCTAGTCCTGTCAACAGTGTTGTTCTCTCTTCCATGGTAAGACATAATCCGATTAAAAAAAAAGAAAAAAAAAAAAAGTAAGGCAAAGGAATAAGAGTAAGCAGGGCTTATTGGTCTCAATAAAATTGACAATTCACTCACCAAAAAAAAAAAAAAAGTGAATTAGAGAATAATAACCACACTGAGAATAAACACCAAGTGCTCACGGTTTTAACAGTCCACATTCTCAGACAGCTGTGGTCCCTGGCTGGGAGACTCACTGCTAAGGAGTTTAAGATTTCGTCTGTTCTGTTCATCATGGGGAATAGCTCAGTCATTTTGGGCAGGTTCTTAAAGTCCTTGATGCTGTACCAGTCTGTGAAATGCTTCATCACAGAATTGCCATGAGGGCAAGTGGAAGTGCTGCATCTGAAGTGGTTAGCACAGTGCCTGGCATATTATAACGTCAGTAGAAGTTAGGTGACAGCCGTTAACAGGAGGGCAGTAATGGATGGAGGAGGTGTTGTGAAGAAGCACAGATTCGGCTCTTGGCTTTAGTGGAACTCCACTGCGACAGGTGTCATTTTACCTTTTTAATTAAAGTAAATATGGACGCGAGTTGGAAAAGCTTCATAATGAAAACTTTGTTTACTCTGAGCTGTTGAATGTCTCTCCTTTTTGGACATGTTTCCTATCCTTTTACTTAAAAATTTTTTATTTTAAATTTTATAAATCTGAAAAACAGAAATGAAAAGTTAAAATTACAGAATATGCTGGTTAGTTTTTCGTCTTTCATTTTAATGGTTATTGCTTCTCTACAGGAATGAAAATATTCACAGACTGTGCTCACAGAACTTGTGGTCTGGAATGCCGTGGTTACCGAATATTTAGGAGCCACCAGGGAGGTCTGTTTAGGAGATTAGCGGTGTTTAATATGGATGTGAGTTTGGATATGATGTGTTTAGAACATGTGACAGAATCGTTTTGTCAGTCAGAATTTACTAAAAGCTTATCACCTGATAAAATTGTTCCTTTGAGAACAGAAAACATGATAGTTCAAAGACAGTTTAAAATTTTTAGGAAAGGAATATCAGTTTCTAAGGGAATCTGAAGCACAGTACATCAACGGTTTTCTCTAACAAGGGATATTTATGGATTTTTTTTTTTTTGGTCCATTGCATGAGTTCATTGGACTCTTATTAAAAAAATCCTAAAAGAGTACCACTGCACAAGAGAAAATATAGATTTTCAAAGGATGCCCTTGATAAGCTGTAAACTGTGGTATATATTAATGGCAAGAGGTGTGGACCTATTGAGTTTTGTTTTTGATGAATAAATAAGCTTATATCTTCTGTCAGATGTAATTACCATCTTTGGTCCAATTGACATGAAATTCTCTAAAATCAGCAGAAGAGAATGTGCTATGGCATGGTATCTCATCTGATACTAACAGGGACTTGACTTAAAGTTGCCTAGTTGTTATAGATAGTTAATTAGTTAATTATGGGTCTTGCTACATTTTTTTCACATCTTTTTATACTTCTAAACTGGCAGAATCTCTTAGAGATGACAAATTCCACTCTGTGTTTGGAAGTACTTTTTTTTTTAACATTTGTCCTGAATTCACTTAGGTTTACCTTTGTTCTGGAAATTTAAGCTGTCAGTGTCTAATTCTTTATTCATCTTATCACTGGCATTTGTTATTTTAACTTTATATTAGAAGAATAATTACCCTGTTGCCATTGATATTCTTTAGTTGTATTATTTAAATGCAATGACTAAAACCTTACAGACTAGATGCAGAATGGCTTTGTAATTTGCTGTTGACCATGCTGCCTGAAACCCAGAACCTACAACAATGACAGACAGAGTACATGTGCAGTAAATGTTTATTTGAATTAATGAATTGCTCTAGGCTAGCTTGTGGTTATAATATTTTCAAAATTAAGTGACCAAGCTTTCAGTACTGGTAGTTTAGCTAAACATTTGGGCTTTGTTTGAAGCCAATAAACAAACAGACTGCTGTGTAATCCAGGGAGACCAGTCTGTTCACTTTTACGTCCAATAGTAATTTACTTTTACAGTTGTGTTTATATAGAGTAAAGGTCAAAAGGAAAGATGTATTTGAGGCAGTTATATCAATTGCTTCATTACAATGAAAGATTTTCAATATGCTAATGAAAAAGGGGCAATTTAGAATGGATGTTGTAAAATATAAGCAGTTATTTTTCCTCAGCTTTATTGAGGCATAATTGACCTGCAGTAAATGGCATGTGTTTAAAGTGTACGATTTAATCTGTTCTGACAAACACATACACCCTTGAAGCCATCACCACAGTGAGAACATTGACAGTACCTATGGTGGCAAAAGCTTTGTGCTCTTGGTAAAGCCACCCTCACACCTTTCTGATTGTATCTCCATGCAGCCACTGATCTGTTGCTGTAGATTAGTTTGCCTGTTCTAGGGTTTTATGTAAGTGGATTCGTGTACTCTGTACTCATTTCTGCCTGGCTTCTTTCACTCTGTGTAACTATTTCAAGGTTCATTAATGTTGTCGAGTGTATCAGTAGTTTTTCCTTTATTCCTGAGAAATAAAGATACTCCACAGTTTGTGTATGTATTCCCTGTTGATGGTCATTTGTGTGTTTCCAGTACAGACTATTATAAATAAAACTGATCTGAAAGTTTGTATACAAGTCTTTGTATGGACATATGCCTAGGAGTGGTAGGTTATGTTTAAGTATTTTAAAACCATCAAATTGTTTTTCAAGTTGTCATGTCCTTTTACATTTATCACCAGCAGTGCATGAGAGTTCCAGTTACTCCACATCTCTGTCAGCAGTTAATATGCTCAGTCTTTTTAATTTTAGTCATTCTAATAAATGTGTCATGGTATTATCTCCTTGTGCTTTTAATTTGCATTTTCCTAATGACTAATGTGTTGAGTACTTTTTATGTGCTAATTTGCCATTTCTCTGTGAAAGGTCAGATCTGTTATTCATTGATTATATTTTTTGTTTTCTTATTGCTGAGTTTTGAGAGTTCTTTATATATTCTATATGTAGATTCTTTATTAGATAAATGATCTGCAAATATTTTCTCCAAGTCTGATTTGTCTTTTAATTTTCTTAACGGTGTTTTTCAAAGAGCAAAAGTTCTTAAGTTTGACTTTCAGTTTATCAGTTTTTCTAATTTATGGGTTATGCTTTTGGTATATTTAAGAAATCTTTACCTAATCCTTGATCATAGAGATTATCTCCTGTTGTCTTGTAGAAGTTTCATAGTTTTAGGCTTTTATATTTAGGGATATGATCCATTTTGACTTGATTTTTGCATGTGATACAAAGTGTGATCAGAGTTCGTATTTTTGCATATGGATATCTGGTTGTTCCAGCACCATCTGTTGAAGTCACCATTCTCTCTTCACTGAATTGCCTTTGCACCTTAGTCAAAAGTCACTTGTGGTCTATTTTGGAGTCTGTTTGTTCTATTCATCTTTTGTCTGCCATTATGCTTCTACTGTGCTGTCTTATGGAGGAGGCAATGGCACTCCACTCCAGTACTCTTGCCTGAAAAATCCCATGGACAGAGGAGCTTGGTAGGCTGCAGTCCATGGGGTCGCGAAGAGTCAGACACGACTGAGTGACTTCACTTTCACTTTTCACTTTCATGCATTGGAGAAGAAAATGGCAACCCACTCCAGTGTTCTTGCCTGGAGAATCCCAGGGGACGGCGGAGCCTGGTGGGCTGCCTTCTGTGGGGTCACACAGAGTTGGACACGACTGAAATGACTTAGCAGCAGCAGCAGCATGCTATCTTAATTATTGTAGCCTTATACTCAGGGTTGAAATTGGTAGTATTAGTCCTCCAATTTTGTACATTTTTTTCAAAGTTGTTTTGGCTGTCCATATAAAATTTCGCATCAGCTTATCAACATATACAAAACAGCCTTTGAGAATTTGTTCGGGATTGTACTGAATCTATATGTCAATATGGGCTTCCCAAAATAAAAAATGGAAACAGTGACAGACTTTATTTTCTTGGGCTCCAAAATCACTGAAGATGGTGATCTCAGCCATGAAATTAAAAGATAATTGCTCCTTGGAAGAAAAGCTATGACAAACCTAGACAGCATGTTAAAAAGCAGAAACATCACTTTACTGATAATGGTCTGTATAGTTAAAACTATGGTTTTTTCAGTAGTCGTGTGAGATGTGAGAGTTGGACCATAAAGAAGGCTAAATGCTGAAGCATTAAACTGTGGTGCTGGAGAAGACTCTTGAGAGTCACTTGGATAGCAAGATCAAGCCAGTCAATCATAAAGGAAATCAACCCTGAATATTCATTCAAAGGACTGACGCTGAAGCTGAAGCCCCAGTACTTTGGCCACCTGATGTGAAGAGCCAACTCATTGGAAAAGACCCTGATGGTGGGAAAGATTGAGGGCAGGAGAAGAAGGGGACAACAGAGGGTGAGATGGTTGGATGGCATCACCGACTCAGTGGACATGAGTTTGAGCAAGCTCCTGGAGATAGTGAAGGACAGGGAGCCTGGTGTGCTGCTGTTCATTGGATTGCAAAGTGTTGAACAAGGCTGAGTGCACAACAAAAAGCAGAGATGGCGCTAGTGGTAAAGAACCCGGCTGCCAGTGTAGGAGGCTTAGGAGACGCGGGCTCAGTCACTGGGTCGGAAAGATCTCCCGGGGGGAGGACACAGCAGCACACTCTGGTATTCTTGACTAGAGAATCCATGGACAGAGGAGCCCTCGTGGGCTACAGTCCTCAGGGTCTCAAAGAGTTGGACACTACTGAAGCAACCTAGCACGTATGCATGCATATGACAATTTGGAGAGAATTGACTTCTTAGAACAGTATTAAGTCTTCCAGCCCATGAAGATGTTTTATTTCTCTCCTTTATTTATGTCATTAATTTCTCTCAGCAGTGTTTTAAAGTACAGATCTTGCATATCTTTTGTCAGATTTAGGCCTATTTCATGTATTTTGGCCTTATTATAAGTGGTATTTTTAAAAATGTCAGTATAAAATTGTTCATTACAATTCAGAAATATAGTACAATTTATGAAAATACAATCTGATATGTATATATTGGGATAGCCAAAAGATTCATTCAGTTTTTTCCATAAGATGATGCTGGTAATGCTTAATTGTCTTTAACTTCATACAAAACAATTTTCATAGATTGTATTTTGATAGCTATCATCAGTGTGCATTAAAAAAAACTTAAATTGGTGAATTTTTGCATAGTCATTTTAATATTGAAGATGGAAGGGAAAAAGGCAACGTTTTTGATATGTTATGCTTTATTTCAAGAAAGGTAAAAACAACTGAAATGCAAAAAAATGATTATAGCATATGGAGAAGATGCTGTGATTGAAAGTGTCAAAAGTGGTTTGTGGTTTCATGCTGGAGATTTCTCACTGAATCATGCTCTGCATTTAGACCAGTTGAAGTTAATAATGATCAAATCAAGACATTAATTGAGAACAGTCTGTGTTTCACTCTTGTGGAGACAGCTGACATACTTGAAATATCTGTATCAAGTGTTGAAAATCATTTGCATTGGCTTGGTTGTGTTAAACACTTTGATGTTTGGGTTCCACGTAAGTTAAACAAAAACGGAAAAACCTCCTTGACTGAATTTCCACATGTGAGTCTTTTACTAAAATATAGTGAAAATGTTCCATTTTTAAAACAAATTGTGATGGGCAATGAAAAGTGAATACTGTACAGTAATGTGGAATGGAAGATAACAGGGGACAAGCAAAATGAACTAGCACCAACCACACCAAAGACCGGTCTTCATCCAAAGAAGATGATCTTGTGTATATGGTGGGATTGGAAGGGAGCTCTCTATTATGAGCTTGTCTGGAAAACCAAGCAGATCCAACAAGTACTGCTCCCAGTTAGACCAACTGAAAGCAGCACTCGAAGAGAAACATCCAGAATTAGTCAACAGAAAACGCATGATCCTCCCTCAGGATAATGCAAGACCACCTGTTTCTTTGATGACCAGGCAAAAACTGTTACTACAACTTGGTTGGTAAGTTCTGATTCATCCGCCGTATTCACCAGACATTGCGCCTTTGGATGTCCATTTATTTTGGTCTTTACAAAATTCTCTTAATGGAAAAATTTCAGTTCCTTGGAAAACTGTAAAAGGCACCTGAAACAATTCTTTACTCAAAAATATAAAATGTTTTGGGAAGACTAAATTATGAAGTTGCCTGGAAAATGGCAGAAGGTAATGGAACAAGATGATGAATATGTTGTTCAATAAAGTTCTTGGTGAAAATGAAAAATGTGTTTTATTTTTACTTAAACTGAAGGAACTTTTGCCCAGCCCAGTAGATCTTATATCCTGCAGCTGTGCTAAACTCACTTATTTTCTAGGGTCTGTTGCATTCTCTATATAAATAATTGTTATTCCTCATCTTAGAGGGAAATTATTCAGTTTTTCATCATTAAATGTGATGTTAGCTGTAGTTTTTTTGTGGATTCTCTTTATCAGATTGAGGAAATTCTCTTCTATTTTTAGTTTGTTAAGAGTTTCCTCAGGAATGGATTTTGTTAGGTATGTTTCTGCATTTATTGGGATAATTGTATAATTTTTATTAGTTTGTTAATATGGTAAATTACATTGAATATATTTCAGATTGTAAACCAGCCTTGCATTCCTTGGATAAACCCCATGAGGTCATGATATATTATCCTTTTTATATATTGCTGGGTTTGATTTGCTAAAATTTTATTTGCAATTTTTGCATCTGTTTTCATGAGGGACATAATAACTTCTTGTAATGTCTGTTTATCTTCAGTATCAGGTTAATGCTGGCTTGATAGAATAAATTGGAAATTATTTTCTCCTGTTCAATATCTGAAAGAATTGGCAATTTTCTTTTCCTTTAGTGTTTGTTAAGAGTTCACAAATAAGGCCATCTGGATCCAGAGTTTTCTTTGAGGGAGGATTTTAAACTATAAATTCAATTTTAGAAATAGATTAAGGCCAAAAAAAAAAAAAGATTGGTTCTATTCAGGTTATCTGTTTCTTTTTGAGTGGGTTTTGGTATTTCGTATTTTTCAAAGAGTTTGTCCATTTCATCTGTCAAATTTATTGTCATAGAAGTTTTTATTGTAGTCTCATATAATGTTTTTCATATCTAGATTGTATGGTGATATCACCTCTGTCATTCCTTATATTGATATGTAATTTGTGTCTTATTTCTTTTTCCTGATCAGTCCATTTGGAGGCTTATCAAATTTATTTACCCAGTCAAAGAATCAGCTTCTGTTTCCTTTATTTCCCTTTTAGAAATTTCATTGATTTTTCTGCTGTAATCCTCATTTTTTTCCTTCCTTCTCCATACTATGTGTATGTGTAATTTTAGTTATTTTTCTTTTTTGCTAAATTATTCTAATTTCATACAATCTGGTTCTTTAAAGTCTTGATTTAGGTTGTTTCCCTCCCCCAAAATTGAGGATATTTAGGCTCAGAGAAGTTGAGACAACAGTTAAAATGCACAGCCCTCTATCCATTTCCTTAATGTCATAAATGCTGTGATAGAGGCAAGTAAAAATGCAGTGGGAATATACAAGGAGAGAGGTGAACCTGTGAAAAGTAGGAGGACCTCTCTGGCGACTTTGACGTCCCAGGAGTTTTATTCTGTTGAGGTCTAGGATAGATCTGTAAGACCAAATGCAAAGTATTAGTTCCTACAGTTTATTTTGCATTGGTTGCCGATCTCCCTCTTGGTTGCTGTATTCCGAAAAATGAGTTAGAATATTCCAAGAGTAACTCTGCATATACCTAATACTCCCTTGAGGTTAGTCGACAGATCTGCTTTTTATTTCTATTAAGACTGTTTGCAGTGGTCATGGTAACGCTAGCTGTAACAGTGGTGGCAGGTGTTGCTGACAAGAGTGTTGAATAGGAGGAAAACCTGGGGACGGAATGTGAGGGGATTGTTAAAAGATTTACATCAGTATCTCACTGTGAACTTAGTAACATTTCTCAAACTACTCCTTGTTTAACAGGTTATAACTTTTTTAAAAAGTAATTTTTTTCATTAAAAAGCCATAAATCTATAGTTATTTTATAAATGGAGTGAAACCAGCATAATATAGTAACATCTCAGAGTCCATATTACAAGGTTGAGTTCTTCTCCAATCTGAATCAAGGTACTATATTTAGGGATTTTGAAAAATACATAACAGCTGTTTGCTGGGAGGCACTAATAGAACTTGTGGTCAAATGTAGGGAAGAAACAAAAGGGAAGAAAGTGGAGTTACTTTCAAGTGGCCACGAGGGCCAAGAATCATGTGTATTATTTTATTTCCTCTTTAAAAAAAAGCAATGTGAGCCTGAGCCTTTTTTTTTTTTTTTAAATTATGGTTGGAAGCTTGTGCTTGTGCTTACTCCTTTAACTGGTTGCTTCTCAAAATTAAAAAAATTTTCCCATTCCATAGATTTGTAGAGGAGAAAATAGCAGTGGGATTAAGCAGCTAGTTTTGATAGTGTCAGGACCGGAACCCAGACTCCTGAGTCAGACACCTGGATTCTAACATAGCTTCCCTCTTTTGTACTCTACTCTGTGTAGCCATGAGTTTAGCTTAATGGTACTTTTCTTCTGGTTGTGGCTTAAATGAAAAACTGAATGACTTATCACTCAGATGTTTAATACTATTTTGGGTAGGGAACCCATTTTCCTCTTCTCAAGGATAGAGGAAATAATTAAGGGTCATGCAGATAAGAAGCTACTTAGAGTTCTTGTGTCTGAAAGTGACTCCATCTCATCCACTGCATCTACTTTATTTTTTTAATTGACATATAGTTGATTTAAAATGTGTTAATTTTTGCTATCAGCAGAGTGACTCAGTTATATACATACATTCTTTATATTCTTTTCCACTGTGGTTTATCCAGGATATTGAATATAGTTTTCTGTGGTATACAGTAGGACCTTGTTGTTTATCCACCCTATATGTAATAGTACTAACCCCATACGCCCAGTCCTTCCCTTCCTCTATCTCCTTCCCCCTTGGCAATCACAAGTCTATTCTCTGTGTCAATGAGTCTGTTTCTGTTTCATAGATAGGTTCATTCATGGCATATTTTAGATATAAGTGATATCATATGGTATTTATCTTTCTGTTTCTGACTTAACTTAGTATGATAATCTCTAGTTGCATTCATGTTGCTGCGAATGGCATTATCTCATTCTCTTTTTATCCACTTTTAGAATTACAAGTCTTTTTTAATTGAACAAACATAACTGAATGTCCATGCATTGTTTGTCTTCCTAAAAAATTTAAAGTCAGGGAATTGATCATGTCCATACCCCAGCACCCAGCAAAATGCCTGATTGCAACCCTATCTTTATCCATTCATCTGTTAATGGATACTGGGCATTGTCTGTTTATTCAGATCAAGAGGAACGTTATGAAGGCCAAGTTTGTGCAAATTATCTGGGCTGAGCATATTTTCTCATTCTTTATACCATTTCATAGAAATTCTAATAGATACTTCAGAGAGCTATATGACACAGTCTCCTAACTTATTCCTGAAATTCATGTTTGTCAGATGCAGCAGCACCTGATGAGTGAACATGATGAATGAAGTTCATTGAGTAGGTGGATATCTTTATTTTTCAGCAGGACAAGATAGTGAAGTTCTATTAGTCTATTCAGCTAACTGAATCTTAGCTTTTAAATGTATCAGCTATTCGAAGTCTTTGTTAACTAAATTGTTGGATTTTCACCAACAATTATAAACCGAAGAGCATCCAATTTGTCAAAAGAATAAAAACAAAACAAAAATGAAAATTGTTTTTGTTAACACAGAATTATTTCCAGTGGTGAAGTCTGAAAAAGACAGATTTTTAAATGTAATCTTTAAGTGAAAATGAAAATCACTGTCATGTCCGACTCTTTGTGACCCCATGGACTGTACAGTCCCTAGAATTCTCCAGGCCGGAATACTACAGTGGGTAGCCTTTCCCTTCTCCAGGGGATCTTCCCAACCCAGGGATCAAACCCAGGTCTCTTGCATTGCAGGTGGGTTCTTGACCAGCTGAGCTACCAGGGGAATCCTGTAATCTTAAAGACACTTAGATGAGCTTTTCCTTTAAGATTTAATTAACTCATGAACTTAGACTCCACAGTCCATTTTTTTGCATAGCTGTCCCATTCACTGGGCAGCATTCCCAGTTAGGATAGATGATCACTATATTTTGTGGCTTCCATGATGTAGAAATCATAGTTGAGTGTAGTTAGCCCACCCTTGAGCTGAGGTATATTTACATTTCTACTTTGTTATCCTTTTAAGGACTTTGGGCTGTCAAAGTAGCACCAGTGCTTTTGTTGGTCAGATAATAAGGGGTAAAGGTAGTGGCCAGGAGGAAGGAAACCTTGTATTATTTTTTTTAAAGAAAAAAAAATGAGATGTGAATGAATGCTCAGACATTGAAATTTAATATTATGGAAAACAGCAAACTTTCAGAAAGTAAGCAGCCTCATTAAGAATGAAGAATTGAACCCGTTTTCCTTTCCCTTGAGTTAGGTGCTGAGCTCATAGAGGCCTTGAGACGGTTGTCTTCTTCGACCACCAGCACCGTGCCCCATTGCCTCATGGAGGCCATGTTTCAAATTAGCCCAGAGGGGTCTCTCCTCTGATCTCTTTCTTACATACAGAATTGTCCATGACATATTTTATTAAAAGGCAGTTGTCAGGCATAAAATGTCACAATTTATATCTTTTGGGCTGTGGGAGTCTGACATACAGCTATGACCTGATTAGGTGTATTGTTCTCAAGTAGACATTTTAGATCTGTTAAGTAATAAGATTCTGTCCTTTTGTTAATAGAGATTATAGTCTAGTTATGTTTGAAAAATTAAATTTCGATTTACCATTAGTGGTAAAGCTAGAGTGTTTTTAGAGAGGAAGTTATAGAAAGTTAAATGCTGTCATTCTGTCTCTTCATACTAAGAACAAAAGCAAATAATTGTGAACTATTTCAGTGAGTTGAACCTTAAGTCAGAACTTGCCTTTTCCGGTATCTTAAGAAGCACTTTGCTAGTTGCTATGGAAACACATTTAATTATTGAGTTGAAATTTGTGATGTAGATCCTCTATACAAATCTGCTGTGAAAGATAGATGTTGCAAACTAAGACTCTTAATGCTGCTCCTACACCTGGGTCAAGAACAAACATTGACCACGCACTTGCTGTATGGAAGGTCCTGTGCTAGAGACCTGGGTACACAGATGGGAAGACAAGGTTCTTAGCCTCGAGGAGCTCAGATTCTTGTGGGGAAACAGTGATCAGGCATGTGGACCCGTGCTGGACCAGTGATAGAATGCTGGTGTGTGCAGAGTGCATTGGGAGGGAATATGTGAGGTGATTTTAAGGATGTGTGAAATTTCTTGTATACAGGGAGATGAGATGAACACTGTTCCCACAGCAGAACTGCCTGGATAGGGGCTAAGAGGTGAGGAGTTTTTGTTGTTGTTTTTAGTCACTATATATCTCCTTAGCCGTACTATTGGGAAATATTTGGGGAATCTTAAATTTTTAAATTAAAGAGCCAGTTGAATGTAGACTGTGGAGTCACCCTGCCAGCTGCCCACTTGACTATGCCACTCTGAGGTATTTAACCTCATGAGAATGAAATGAGAGACTGTTGGTGAAGGGCCTAGTTCAAAGTTTGACACTTAGTAAGCTCTGGGTAAATGTGAATTGCTTTTTAACAGCATTAATATTATCATTGTTCATTCTAGCCTCCTGGTAATCTTGAATGTTTTTTGTAACAGTGGGGGAATCTGTATTTGTAAAACATTTTATGCTTGCTTGTCTTTTGAGTGTCTCACTGTGTGCTGAGCACACAGTGTGTCCTGTTGTTTTTTTTTCGACAAAATGCTACTGTGCACTTAATAGACTACAGTATAGAATAAACATAAATTTTATCTATACCAGGGGCCAGAAGATTCCTGACACTCACTTTATGATGATGCTTGCTTTATTGTGATGGTCTGGAACAGAGCCCTCAGTGCGTGTGTAGCCCAGTTACTTTTCCAGGGGGTCCACGAGAAGGAATAGCAACCCACCCCGGTATTCTTGCCTGCGAAATCCCATGGACAGAGGAGCCTGGTCATGGGGTCGAGAAGAGTCAGACATAACTGAGCGACTAACACTTTCAGGCATAGTTACCAGAAAGAGCCCAGGGAGGCAGAATCAAAGTGACTGACGATTCGGGGAAAAAAAAAGCCAAACAGAAAATCTTCTCTGCATGGTGGACACGCTGGATGTAAGAGGGAAGCTGTTGCCCCCATGTATGATCCAAAGCTGCCGCCTGGATTCTCTTTCCTGTTCACATCTGGGTAATTGAAACCTCCTCGTTTTGCAGGACCGCTTAAGAGGTCAGCCATGTATCTATCATGTTTATTTTAGAGTGAAGGGATTTATTATATCCTTTGCTGAGCATAGTTTTTGATCAGATATAGGAATGAGCGCTAACTATAGAATAGGAGGTGGGTGCAGTTGATGGGGGTGAACACACCAGCAGACAGATTTCATTGGTCTCTAACAACTCTCCAACAAAAGTTCCAGAACAAACTGCTTGCACCATCTGCTGTGCTAGAAACGAGGGATAAACACAGAGACAAAAAGATGAGCCGTTCCTTACCTCAGTGACCTTAGAATCTTACAGACTAAAAGACAAAGGTAAACAGATAAGTTAGCAGAATGCAGTTACTGGAAAGGAAGGCGCAGAAAGGTCAGTGGCAAAGTGCACCAGGAAAAGAGCACAGCAGGGGACATTGGGCAGACTCCCACGACACACTTTCCTTTGTGGTCCTTTCAAGTGTCTGATTCCAGGCAGGGATGGGATGCCTTGATCTCTCACTCCAGGTATCTGCCCCCACTGCCTCTCTCCTGGGCCCCCATTTACTTCACGGGGGCCAGGGCGCAGCAGTGGGCTGCAGCGCTTCTGCATGGGAGCTTACATACAGTGAGCCAAGCTGCTGTCCACCGGCCTTGGTCTCCTCCACCAGGGCCCCGTGCTTCTCTGAGCCCAGGATTTGCAACAGTTGCCAGGCCCGATGTTGGGTGCAATGAAGGGGTACGCTGGGGCAGCTTAAAGAGTATCCAGGGAACCATAGTATCTACAGTGCTGAGTGGCTGTATTGCTGTCTCCTACACAGTCCAAGTGTTTGGAATTGTCTAATATACTTGAGTCTTGAATATTTGTATAAGATGAAAGGCTACTATTCCGGAAAGAATACTGTGAGAATGGGAGGTTGAATTTCATTATAAGCTTCAACTCACTTAACAGCTTCCCTGGTGGCTCAGCTGGTAAAGAATCCACTGTAATGTGGGAGACCTGGCTTCGATCCCTGGGTTGGCAAGATCCCCTAGAGAAGGGAACCCACTTCAGTATTCTCGCCTGGAGAATTTCATGGACTGTGTAGTCCATAGGGTCACAAAGAGTTGGACACAACTGAATGACTTTCATTCACTTAACAGCCCTTGATAAAAATTCCTAAATGTTTAGTAGTAGCCTATTAGACTTATGCACAGAGGGATCTTAGAGCCGATGGTCCTTAGGCACACCTTTCTGGCTATGTACTTGAGGGCAGAAGAAGAGGGTAACAAAAGATGAGATGGCTGGAGGGCCTCACTGATGCAATGGACATGAACTTGGGCAAACTCTGGGAGATGGTGAGGGACAGGGAGGCCTGGTGTGCTGCAGTCCAGGGGCTCTTGGAGAGTCGGACATGTCTGGGTGACTGAACAACAAACAGCACGTGTGAGCTGATGAAATCTGTGTGAGAGAGATGGCCATGGAAGCAAGGCACCATGGGTTGACTGGGCCACTTCATAGAAATCTGGGAGTCAGTTTTCAAGGCCTGAACCCCGAGGAGCTTATTTATCTCTCCCTGAGATTCAAGATTTTAAACGCATTTTATTTTTAAAGAGACTACTCAGTGATCTCTAGCTCAGAGTCTGAAAAGCCATGTTTAATAATAAACTTGGTGTGTTTGTGTATGTGTACGTGTTTCAGTCAAAACAGCTTCGTAGCAATAGCAGCAGCTACACCAACAAAGAAAAGCTTTGTACCGTCAAAGTACTACAGTAGCATCAAGTTCTTTGGGACTTTTAAAGCCAAAAGTCTTAATGTCTAACTGTTATTTACTGTAAGAAGACGTGAACTCCTTATCCTAATCTGAAATACGTATAATCCATTTTAAACTTTGTACCACATTACTATTTTATTAGTCTCTTCTGTTCCTGGCTTGTTTTAAATATAAAAATTATTGGAAGAAATTATTTCTCTTTAAAGGATTTGAAGCTTAACTGTCTAAAGGCTTAAATATAATTTCTTCATTGTTCCTTTGCAATTTCTATAAAAATATGAAATTATTTTCATACAGGAAGCTGAAAAAGCAGGCTGTTCTAAAGGAAGCTGTTGTGTAGTTCCTTCCTTTCTAAACTTTAAGCTGAATGCTTTTCCTCACTCCAAGTTCAAGGGCTTAGTTTACGTGCATGAAAATAAACTGAACAGCACCTGCCTCTTAGTCACAAAGGGGATGTCTTGAAGCTGCAAAGCAAACATATGTACTCAGTTTCAGCTTTTGAGATTCTCAAAGCATGTGGTAAAAAATAAATTCAATAACAAACAGTATAGGACATTCCAGGGTTTCGGCAGCTCGCCTTGGGCTTCCCTGGTAGCTTAGTAGGTAAAGAATCTGCCTGCAATGCAGGAGACCTAGGTTTGATCCCTGGGTCGAGATCCCCTGGAGGAGGAAATGGCAGATCACCCCAGTGTTCTTGCCTGGAAAATCCCATGGACAAAGGAGCCTGGTAGGCTACAGTCCACAAGATCGCAAGAGTCCGACATGACTTAGCGGCTAAACCACCACCATAGGAAATTAAATCAGAAGAAAATATAAACCAAGGGGTCAGGTTTGATGCCTAAATTGTGTACATGTTAATCATAGTACTGTTATCACTGCAGGGACTGATACTTGGAAAATCTGTCCTTGAAAACATGAAATTGTCACTGTTTTCCCAAAGAAGCATTTGGCATGTTTTATAGCTTTTAAATTTCTTTTTAAAAAATCTGTTGTTGCAATTCTGTGGAATAGCAAGAGGAGAAAAAATAAATAATACTAAATACTTCTGCTATAAAATTATTCAGAGTTATCTATTGACTTCAGTTAGTTCAGGACAGACTAAGTACCTCTTTTAATGTGGACAGCTTGTTAAAATTTTTCTTGATATAGAAGAAATGAGATAGCCAACTTGTCTATATTTTTTTAGTGTAAATAATTGTGCTTGGTTTTCATAAAACACTGGAAGCTCTATTCATGTTAACTTCTGTCAAGGCTCAAAGTTCACTAGCAAATTACCTAGAAACTCCACTATTTTCTAATTGGGAAAATATGTAGAAGCCTTGCTAGAAATACTAATGGCTGCATTTTGTTATCAGCAGAGTTCTGTGAGCTGACAGTATGAGGAATAACAAACACAAATTCTGGTCTTTGCCAAGGAGTCATACAAGATTTCCATCACAGATGAGGCAAGCAGCATCTGAAATTCTGTTACTGAGTCAGAATAGGAGGGAAGAAGGAAACAATAAGGGTCAGTATGGTTTACCCTTTAATTTCCAGATCAGTTTAATGACCCTTAGGGCAGGGCTGTGTCTTGGTTACTTTGTTGCCCTGAGACTTACTAGAAACTTCAAAACTGCTCCTGAGCTGGGCTCCCCATGAAAGGACAAGGCAGGCTTATCTTCAGGAAGGTCCTGGATGGAGGCAGTCCAGCAGCTTTGAAGCTCTGATGGTTAAGAGCTAGCTCTCCTGGACCGGATATGTGCAGAGGCCAGGCTCAGGCGGCTAGTTGCATGGTGCAGTTTTTGTCACTGAAGTGTGGCCCCGAGGGTCTCCGTGGGCAAATAGGGCTGTCATGGAAGGCGCTGCAGAGGTGGACAGGAGACAGGGGTCCCGTCCCAACCCCTTGCAGCGACTGGTGTTGGGACTTAAGACCAATCACTTCACTTCCTTGGGCCTCTGCTTCCTCATTTGTAAAGTGAGGGAGATATAAATCCTATGCTCTCAGAGGTCCCAGCCCCTCCCGGCCTCTAAGTGCTCTGATTCTAAGAACTTCACAGTGCAGCATCCTCTTTTCCATCTTGTGACAGTTACACCCAGCCCCTCTCCTGGAGTTCAGGTTGAAATTGTTTCACAGTATGTGGTCCATTCACCAGGTTCAGTTCGTTTCTTTCTGGGAAATGTCTTTTTTCTCTCCTTTCTTCCTTCTCACTGCCTCCACCTTTGACCAGGCTCTCACCATGCACGTCAGGAATGTTTGCCTTCCTCTCTTGCCTTTCATCCCCCATCCCTCCATCCCCAAGTGTAAATCTGTCCTTTCCCACCCCCACCCCCCCATCCCATGCTTTGAGTCTTATCTCCCTTAAATCCTACTTTCGTCACAAGCATTTTCTTGTTCAGAAGTCATCAGCCTGACACTCTGTGGTAAGATTCTCTGTAATCTTGTCCCACCCTATCCATCTAACTTTGTGACTTCTACCACTTTCCAACACACCATGCTGTGTAAAAGACTGGTTTTAGCACTGTTTTCATAAGTATTCCGTACTCTTTCCTGCTTATTTAACTTGTTCATTTTGCTTCTTTCATCCGCAATACTTTTTTCTTTACATAACCTGTACTTTTAGCAAATTCAAGATGCTCGAAAGGGGATATCTGAATAAGGTGGTGTAGCTTAGGGGTGGGAGTGGTGGGGAGAGAGGTGGGTTAGCCGTAGCATGAAGGAAAGAATATTTGGGGGCCAGGCCGGGAAGGACAATAGATGTTAAACACACACAGATTTTGAATCATGGAGACAGGAAGTTTTAAAGAAGCTCACTCACATCGAGTGGCCTTTGCCCTCAATAAAATAGAAGCCACGTTCATCTGCTCAGAGTGATGGGGAGCGCGATGCTGGAGACTTGAAAGTAGAAAACCACCACTTGCCATGGGCTTTGGATGGGCCTTATCAGAGGTAAATAAAGGATTTACTGAAAAACATTAAGAATCCCATTGAAATGAATTAATGTGAGTTTGTGGTGGACTCATTTCAGTTTTCTGAATCCGTTCTGTGGGGAAACCCTGACTTGCATCTTGCAGTTGTTGAATGGGGAGTGTCCTACCGCTCCCCTCTGCCCCATTCTAAGCTAGGTGTAGAGGCAAGTGAGGGCAGACGGGCTTAGCGCAGGAAGGGCTGTGGCCTCAGAGACAGGGCCGCATCCATTCACCCTCTCCTTTGCTAGTTTCTCCTTTCTCTCAGTCCTTGAGCACTTTTCCTTGCCTCACACTCACTTGATGGCCTCGCTCCCATTCACTGAGAAGCAGCCAGAAGAGAGTGTCCTCAAGCCTTTCCTGCACAACCCACACTGGCCCTTCCCACCCACCCGCCCAAACCCTGCGCACAGTTCTCCACTCACTTTGAAGGCATTGCTCTGCTAGGTTTCGGCTCCACCCCCCCCGTCATTTTTCCGTGTTCAGGGGTAGAGTGGGGGTAGCGTGAGTTAAAACAGCATTGAGGATCTCCTCATTGGAGTTGAGACCGACTGCGGAGTAGAGGAGAGGAGAGACTGTCATGAAGGGCAGTAAGGTGGTGGGTCAGTGGTGTGGACACCCCAGGAGGTGAACGGATTGTTGGATCCCAGAATTAGAAAAAGTGAGCTGGGAGTCTGGGAGGCAGTGGCCAGAGGGTGGGTGCAGGGAATTGCGATGCTGAAGGTTATGTCCTGGTCTGGTGAGTGTTCGTGGGGGCAGGTGGCTGAGGAAGCGTGAGGAGATGTTGGATCACAGCCTCAGCAGTCGTGACAGAGTCTCGGGTATGACATTCAAAGCCCAGGGACCTAGGGAGGAGGGAGAGAAAGGTTTGGGAACCACAGTGATGAGCAGGATGGTGCACCTCAGTTCCAGCCCAGGAGCAGCAGGGCTGTGCAAGTCAAGCCCGGCACTACATGAGAAAACTGCAGGAGGGCCAGGGAAGAGCCCTGTCTCCTGCTTCTGCTCACAGCCCAGAGGCTGGAGCTGAGGTTTCCCCCACAGAAGCCGGTGTTCTCATCCCCATCTTACTCAGGGCACTTTTTTTTTTAGCTTGACCTTCTTCTCCAGGGCTAGGTCATTCAGGTGTCTCCTTGTCTTAGCACCCTCTTTGAAATGGTGTCCTCTTGCCAGACCCTCACCCACCCTTCCCTGCCTGTTTTTCTCTACAGCATTTATTACTATTTGACAGGAGATATTTAACTAACTTACTTTCTTCTTTGCTCCATGATGGCATCTGGAATAACACTGACTCAGTGGACATGAGTTTGAGTAAACTCCAGGAGATAGTGAAGAACAGAGAAGCCTGATGTGGTGCAGTTCATGGGCACAGGGGCAGAGGCAGACACGCCTCAAGTGACTGAAAAATGAACAAGACTCTAAATTTCTTATGTCTTGTAATAACAAATGATGGCAGAGAGTTCATATGTGCTATTATACTTTAATTTTTAATGCTTCTTTCCACCCTGTACCTAGAACAGAATTTGGCAAAAGGCAGATAATGAATAGTAGTTGAATGTAGGATGGATGGAAGGAAGGAAGAAAGATGGGACAGGTACCGGAAGCTTGAGGAGGAAGGAAATGATGTATTCACAGGAGGCTCTTCCAGAATTCAGGTTCTGAGGTGGGTCTAGGATGTGATTGTTCTTGTGGGAGGTTGGAGAGAATGGGAAGGTTCCTGTTGCAGAGGAAATTGAATTACTGAGCATGATGGCAGAGATTACTGAGAAAGAAAAACTGCAAATCAGACCCAGTCAGGGAAAAATTTAGGAGTGTCTGGGTGGTCAATAGATGACCATCAAAAATTGGGGAGGAGAGGGTGTAGAAAAAAAAGGGTATATGCAAAGAAGCTGAGTAACAGTTGTGAAATATTGCTGCTTTCTCTTATATCAAGCTTGGTTCCCCCCGCCCAGATTTTCCCAGGTGCATTTAGTCAAATGTAAGCTCCTTTAGTAAATCTCTCAATTTTTTAGGATAAAAAATATTATACAGAACTAAAATGTGCTAACACGTTACTCTGGCATGACATAATGAGTCTGTCAGTAAAAATAGCTACTATGGATGGCTCGTTCCTTTGGGTCTTTTGGGGTAGAGTATTAGCATCTGCTTTTCAAGCTGTCATAGGTTCAAAATATAGCATATGATTTATACTGATGTATTTGTGGTTGGAAACTTTAATGTTGCCAAAGTCTTCTCAATTGATATCTGAATATCTCAATTGTTTCTGGTAAATTTATTATTTAAAAATACCCTGCCAGACCATACCGCTTTCAAAGTTGGCAGCATGTTGCTGATGACCTAATTTATTATTTAAACTCACTGTAAGTGTTCTAAATGTTTCAACATACAACTATTAAATTTATCTGTTTGAAGTGCATTTTTTGTGTATTTTATTACATAGAAGGGTTGTTTTCCTCTAAACAAGCATAAAATAAATGTTTAAGTTTTTTAAACCCTGTTTCCCACATTTGTTCTATTTTTAGATGCAAAGTACTTTCCAGAACATCAGAAAGCATAGTCCAGTTTACAGTAGGATTTCTTCAGGGTAATAGCTTCTTTCGAGTCTACACTCAGGCTTCAATTTTCCCTGTTTCTGCTGGCTCTGAACTTCACTGAGTTAAACCAGAAGTTTCTCCTGGTCTCTGGTTTCCTACAATTTTCTGGTTTGCTTCAGTTTCTTATTCTCCTTCTAGTCCCTTTAGATTAATAATTTAAAATTATCTTTTAGTCTTCAGTGTCACTTGCTTAGAGAGGTTTTTTTTGTATTCTTTTCTTGCTGCTGCATTTGGTCCCACTGCTGTATGTTGTCATCATGCTTTCCCGTCCTAGCTGTTTACACCTGATTGTAGTTATGTGCTTCCTGTCCGTGTGCCCCTGTAAAATCCGTAACCTCTGAGGGGTCACGTCTGTCTGCCTTACGCTTGCTGCATCCTCAGCATCTAGAATAAACAGTGCCAGGCGCACAGAAACCTCTTCACAGACGTGTGTTGAATGAAGGAATGATTGAATGAGAGTGACTTCCCCCTTGCCACCGCAGCTGTAGTCTGTGCCCACTTGACACGACTATTTGCAATACTCAACGCAATTGCAAAACAGCCTGGTCTCCTTTACCAAGAAAACATCAGTCAAGTTGCTAATGTGTTTGTGGCTGTGTGAACAGCGATTAGGAAGGTGACCTCAATTCTCTTCCAACTCCTGACTGACTTTACTTGGAATTATTCTACTAAACATGAAGATCTGTTTCTTGCTACTGATTATACCTATTTTTCTTCTGTATGGCAGTCCCACAGTGGGGAGTTATGAAGTAAATACATTTCTGTGAAATAATTTTTTAAAGTTCTTTCCCCAAATCCCACTACTGAGTCCGCTAGGGTCACTTGCCAGATTTCTAGGTTGTTTTAAGGCAACATTCCATAAAATGAATTGTGTATGTGTATATGTAGTATCTGGAAGTTTCGTATTATTGTTAGAAAAATACTCCGAACAGATAATAGTAACCTGCTTTGCCTAATTTCATGTAGTTTGATGAAAATTTATTCAGCACCTTATATAGGTCCACAATCCCTTATCTTCAACCCTGGGGCCCAGCTGCATTTTGGAATAGACTTCTTTGAATTTTAGAAAGTGAATATGCCACCCAGTGACGTCTGGGGCAGAGTCTTGAAATCAAACATTAATCCTCTCACTTGAAGCATTCATATACGTGGGATAAATGTACTATAAATAGCTGCAAGTCAGTTCAGGTTCTGGTTTTGCTGCCACATAATTCTTGTTAGGTTGGGCCACAGATGAATTGCAGAAAACTTGGCTTTTGGAATTTGAGGGCTTCGCAGTAACTGGTTGGAGAACTCTGATTGGTACACATCACAGCCTGTGTCCGAGCATCTCTTAAGTGTCTCCCTCGTGAGGTCAAGCCACGGCTTTGTCACGGGAGCTCCCTTCTGCTCAGTTCCCTGGCAGTTCATTCTCCTAGGCGATTGTCCTAAAACAAGTTTTGTTCATATCCCTCTGTGTCAGTCCTTTCAGTGGCTTTTTATTGCCCTAAAGTCTGCATTTCTAAACACATCACACAAGGTCAACGTGATCTGGGCCCATTGACCTCTCTAGCCCTTCCACAGCAACTCCCCATGTTTCCATCAGGCCAACCCTTTTCTTCCCCTCCATTGTGCCCTGCATACTGGCTGTACCTTCCATCTGGAAGCTGCTTGATCCTGCTTCCATCCTTCCATTGCATCCTAACTCATTATTTTTCATGTTTTGAATTAGATGTCTCTTCCCAGGAAACCTTTCTACCCCTGGTTCTAGACTAGGAGCCTCCTCTCCTTGGTGTGGAACGCCTGGTATTCCTATTGCATTGTGATGTGATTTACATTGCTGATTCTCTGGAGCAGGTTTCTCAACTGCTGCATGATTGACTCTTTTTTTTTTTTTTTTTTTTTAAATATACCCAAGGCCTGGTGTTTAAAAGTCTTGGAGGCCTCTGACACTTGACCCACTTGGCCTCTGGCCATGAACTGCTGACATTTGTTCTGCTTGAGCAGTCAACTTCTAGACATGGTTCCCAGTAGCCTCTACCGGGTTTCTCTACCTTGGCGTTATTGATATTTGGGCCAAATAATTCTTTGTTTGGGGGAGGGGGTCTGTCATTGTAATCATCATATAGGATGTTCAGTGTCATCCCTGTAGAGACCAGTAATGCCCCACTGCCCTCTGCCCCATTGTGACAATCAAAAATGCCTTCAGACATTGTTAAATGTCCCTGGGGGACACAGTCACGCTAAGTTGATCCACTTGTCTAGAAGGAAAGCTCTTCTAGGCAGAGGTTATGCTTATGTGGATCTTCATAAACTTAGCTTGTCACACGTAGTCCACTTAAATGTACTGAATTGGGTAAATGAGGATGAAGGAACTGGGCAAGGAAGGGAATGGATGAGAAAATGAAAAGAAAGGTTAGCCTTTCACATGAGGAAGATGAGAGAATATATAGCAAGTGCTTTGTGGAGCTGAGTGACCGCACAGTGGGCTCACACCCTGTTTGGCCTCTTCAGATGACCACTTCTTTTGCCTTTTGGGCCATCCCCTAAGGACTTGTTTCCTGCCTTAGAGTTGATTGCTCGGAGGTGTCTTAGAATCAACCAGGAAGCATTTGTTAAAGCACCATGAAAATCATGGGCACAGATATGGGTCAGAAGCGAACCTGCCCTTGTTGCTTTAGGCTGGTGGGAAAGACACTGTCCAGAGGCCCTACCCCCCTCCCTTCCTGGCATGTCCCTATTTCTCCTATCCAGTGTAGATTGTTAAGCCTTTCTATTATGTTGTCCCACGGCACCCCTTCTTTTCCTTCATAGTTCCTCACAATTTTAATTATTTTTTTCTTTATTTAATGTTTCTATTCTTTGAGACTAAACTCTGTGGAGGAAGGAACAGTGTATGTTTTGTTCATTGATCTTTCTCTAGCTCCTGGCATAGTATCTGGTGCATAGTAGGCATTCAGTACATAGTTTATGTGAAAATGAGAATGTGTGTGGTGGGCCCTCCAAGAACCCATATTCCAGTGGAGAAGACAGTGCATACTACAATGTCAAGTTCTGTGCCAAAGGAGCAACAAAGTACAGTGTTGGTTATTGGAGTAAGATAGGAGAGTAAACTGGACTAGAAGTATCTGGGTTTTGGGGGAAGAAACTTAGAAAATACAGAAGACCTAGAAAGAAAGAAGAAAAGTCATTCATGGCCAGAGGCTAATGTTGTTCAGTTGCTCAGTTGTGTCTGACTCTTTGCAACGCCATGGACTGCAGCATGCCGGGCCTCCCTGTCTTTCACTGTCTCCCAGAGTTTGCTCAGTCTCATGTGCATTGAGTCACTGGTGTCATCCAACTATCTCGTCCTCTGTCATCCCCTTCTCCTCCTGCCCTCAGTGTTTCCCAGCATCAGGGTCTTTTCTCAGCATGGGCTTCCCTGGTAGCTCAGCTGATACAGAATCTGGCTGGGGAATGCAGGAGACCCTGGTTTGATTGCTGGGTCAGAAAGATCCCCTGGAGAAGTGGTAGGCTACCCACTTCAGTATTCGTGGCTTCCCTGGTGGCTCAGATGATAAAGAATCTGCCCGCAGCATGGGAGATCTGGGTTCAGTCCCTGGCTTGGGAAGATCTCCTGGAGGAGGGCATGGCAAGAGGCTCAATACCAGGAGGCAACCATTTTGATGAATCTCACTGTCTGCTTCTTTTAATATTTCTTTAAAATACAGTTACTTTATGCTTTGAAATATTTTATGAATACAGAAAAATATAGAGAATAATATGATCTTTGAACAGTTTTAGTCAAATCATATCATTTTACTGCCATTGTTTTACAAGCTCAAAATCGTATAAAATAAAATGTTGCACATATATTTGATGTCCCCTGTATAACCTCCCAGCTGCTATTTCCCCACCTTCCTTCTGCAGAGAACCATCATCCTACAGTGGGTGTGTATCATTCCCATGCTTAGCTTTCTTAATTGCGTACATATGTGTTACTCAACAATGTTTGTGGATCTTGAACTTTGTACAGTATGGTATCATCATACTGTGTATGTATTTCTACAACTTGTTTTTTCATTTCCTTTGAAATGTATCTGTGTAGAAGTGTGTACCAGTAATTCTTCCTTTTTGCTATATGTATTCTAGGATTATACTATAGTTTGTTCTTTTTCTGTCAGTGGAAATTTGGTAATTTTCATGCTTTGCTACTAAGTGATGTTACTATGAACATGCTACCTTGTACATATTTAAGACCTTCTCTAAAGTTTGTACCTAGACGTAGAATTGCTGGTGCACAGGGCATGTGCCTCCTTGACTTCACTAGCTATTGCCAGATCATTCTCCAGTGTTGTACAAACTTCAGCCCTTAACAGCACCCTCTGAGAGTTCCTGTTGTTTCGTATCCTTGCAAACCACTGATATTGCCAGATTTTCAAAGTTTTCCTAATTTCAAATTGTGCATTTCCTTGATTTCTGGCGTGTGTGAGCATCATTTCTTATGTTTATTTGGCTGTTTCATTACATCTTTTGTGACTGGTATGACTTTCTCTTGGGTTGCTTTTTTATATCTTTAGTTATTAATGTATTCTATTTATCTTAGTTGGTATTTTGCATTTCAAATATGTTCTGCCAGTAGCTTATCTTTCCACTTCATTTAGAGTGTGCTTTGTTGTGTTTAAGTTTTACATTTTAGTCAAGTCATACTTATTAGTCTGTTCATTTATGGTTGGTGCCCTTTAATACCATATTTAATAAATCTCTCTGTACTCTGAGTACCTTGGGATCATAAAGAGATCCTACTGTATTTTCTTCCAAAAGTTCTGCTCTTCAGTGTAAGTCTAATACACATGGAATTTATTTGTGTGTGTGTATGAGATAGGGTTAGGAGACAGGGATCAAGACCATCCCATGGAAAAGAAATGGAAAAAAGCAAAATGGCTGTCTGAGGAGGTCTTACAAATAGCCGTGGAAAGAAGAGAAGCGAAAAGCAAAGGAGAAAAGGAAAAATAGAAGCATCTGAATGCAGAGTTCCAAAGAAGAGCAAGAAGAGATAAGAAAGCCTTCTTCAGCCATCAGTGCAAAGAAATAGTGGAAAACAACAGAATGGGAAGGACTAGAGATCTCTTCAAGAAAATTAGAGACACCAAGGGAACATTTCCTACAAAGATGGGCTCGATAAAGGACAGAAATGGTCTGGACCTAACAGAAGCAGAAGATATTAAGAAGAGGTGGCAAGAATATACAGAAGAACTGTACAAAAAGATCTTCACGACCCAGATAATCATGATGGTGTGATCACTCACGTAGAGCCAGACATCCTGGAATGTGAAGTCAAGTGGCCTTAGAAAGCATCACTACGAACAAAGCTAGTGGAGGTGATGGAATTCCAGTTGAGCTGTTTTAAATCCTGAAAGATGATACTGTGAAAGTGCTGCACTCAATATGCCAGCCAATTTGGAAAACTCGGCAGTGGCCACAGGACTGGAAAAGGTCAGTTTTCATTCCAATCCCGAAGAAAGGCAATGCCAAAGAATGCTCAAACTACCACACAATTGCACTCATCTCACACGCTAGTAAAGTCATGCTCAAAATTCTCCAAGCCAGACTTCAGCAATACGTGAACCGTGAACTTCCTGATGTTCAAGCTGGTTTTAGAAAAGGCAGAGGAACCAGAGATCAAATTGCCAACATCTGCTGGATCATGGAAAAAGCAAGAGAGTTCCAGAAACACATCTGTTTCTTCTTTATTGACTATGCCAAAGCTTTTGACTATGTGGATCCCACTAAACTGTGGAAAATTCTGAAAGAGATGGGGATAGCAGACCACCTGACCTGCCTCTTGAGAAACCTACATGCAGGTCAGGAAGCAACAGTTAGAACTGGACATGGAACAACAGACTGGTTCCAAATAGGAAAAGGAGTACGTCAAGGCTGTATATTGTCACCCTGCTTATTTAACTTCTATGCAGAGTACATCATGAGAAATGCTGGGCTGGAAGAAGCATAAGCTGGAATCAAGATTGCTGGCAGAAATATCAATAACCTCAGATATGCAGATGACAGCACCATTATGGCAGAAAGTGAAGAGGAACTAAAAGCCTCTTGATGAAAGTGAAAGAGGAGAGTGAAAAAGTTGGCCTAAAGCTCAACATTCAGAAAACGAAGATCATGGCATCCGGTCCCATCACTTCATGGGAAATAGTTGGGGAAACAGTGGAAACAGTATCAGACTTTATTTTGAGGGGCTCCGAAATCAGTGCAGATGGTGATTGCAGCCATGAAATTAAAAGACGCTTACTCCTTGGAAGGAAAGTTATGACCAACCTAGATAGCATATTCAAAAGCAGAGACATTACTTTGTCAACAAAGGTCCGTCCATTCAAGGCTATGGTTTTTCCAGTGGTCATGTATGGATGTGAGAGTTGGACTGTGAAGAAGGCTGAGCACCGAAGAATTGATGCTTTTGAACTGTGGTGTTGGAGAAGACTCTTGAGAGTCCCTTGGAGTGCAAGGAGATCCAATGAGCCCATCCTAAAGGAGATCAGTCCTGTTCATTGGAAGGACTGATGCTGAAGCTGAAACTCCAATACTTTGGCCACCTCATGCGGCGAGTTGACTCATTGGAAAAGACCCTGATGCTGGGAGGGATTGGGGGCAGGAGGAGAAGGGGACGACAAAGGATGAGATGGCTGGATGGCATCACGCACTCAATGGACATGAGTTTGGGTAAACTCCCGGAGTTGGTGATAGACAGGGAGGCCTGGCGTGCTGTGATTCATGGGGTCGCAAAGAGTCAGACACGACTGAGCAACTGAGCTGAACTGATGAGATAAGGAACAGTTTTCCATGTGAATATAAACAATTGCACGAGTCTGTGTCTTTGATTGCAAAGTTTATTTTCCCCCACTTGTTTATGATGCCGCTTTATCCTGTATCTAGTTTGCTCAGCGTACATGGGCTCTGCTCCGTCAGTCTGTAGTACATCCTTGTGTCAGTTCTACACTGTCCTAATTACTGTGGCTTTCTGTATTTATATATTGTGGATGGCCCTGTAGTTAGAACCTTCAACAAATGGCTATGATTGGAATTTCGGGTCTCGTGGTTGCGTTAGGAAAGTAGATGGATATCATACTGTGCAGGGTTTTGAGGAGGACTTTTAGGGCACAGGTTAGATCTCCCGTAGGACCTCATGGGTCACTGGATGCTGATGAGGATCCCAACAGGGACTTGGGTTGCAATTTTCCAGCAGCAGTTAGTGGTTTTTCAAAGGGGACTCAGGGTCTCCTGTATGTGATTTTACCTGTATATTCCTTACGAACTTATATATGTGCCTTATTTTTTTTTTTCTGGAGACTTTTTCATTAACTTTCCATTTAAAATGTTATTCTCTTAAAACCTCACTAAATGCTTCAAACTTCTATTACCTGAGAAAGCCCTGAAGAACTGGTTGTTCTGAACATTCATTTCTTTGGTCTTACAGCCTTCATTTCAAGACTTGTTCTTAGCATTGCCATTTTCTTTTTCAGTTAAAATGGCACTTTTTTTTTAAGCTTTAGGCTTATTTTTCTTCTCTACTTTGTGTTCAATTGGAAAAAAATGAATACTATTTTTAAATGCTATTATTCTTTTGAATAAAACCTTCAATTTAAATGTTTGTCTAAACTGCAGAGGGTTTCTGTCAACTGTGCTTGCTTCTACTGAGAATGAGTAACATAACCTTTTTTAGATGTTACAGAGCAAAACCAATGTCACGATGCTTCAAATTATGACATTGTCTTTCTTCTTTTTGGTGGCATCTGAACTCTTGTTAAGTAAAACTGAATTAGTAAGAATTAAATAGCTTAGAGAAAATTGGCAGAATAAAGGTCATTATGGATATCAGAGTTGGACCATAAAGAAGGCTTGAGCACCCAAGAATTAATGCTTTTGAACTGTGGTGTTGAAGAAGACTCTTGAGAGTCCCTTGGACTGCAAGGAGATCCAGCCAGTCCATCCTAAAGGAAATCAGTCCTGAATATTTATTGGAAGGACTGATGCTGAAGCTGAAGCTCCATTACTTTGCCTGCTTGATGTGAAGAACCAATTCATTGGTAAAGACCCTGATGCTGGGAAAGACTGAAGGCAGGAGGAGAAGAGGATGACAGAGGATGAGATGGTTGGATGGCATCACTGACGCAATGAACATGAGTTTTAGCAAACTCTGGGAGATAGTGAAGGACAGGGAAACTGGCGTGCTGCAGTTCATGGGGTTGCAGAAAGTTGGACATGGCTTAGCAGTTAAACAACACAAAACTTCTGGTGCTTCTGCAATGTTCAAAAAATAACTTATTGAAAGAGACACAGAATGGTTAAAAACCCCACCAAAACCTTTTTTCCCCTCCCAAAGTGGAAATCTTCTTTCCTTTGAAAAAATATCTTTTTTTCTTTCACACTCACTAAAATTTACACAATGCCAAAGGATACACAGTAGCACTGCCCAGGAGCACTTGGGCAGTGATGGGGATGTTCTGTTCCGTGTGGCTAGGCCAGTAGTAATGAGTCTTGTGTGTCTGTTGAGCACCTGAAATGTGACTGGTGTGACTGCAGAACTGAATGTTTAATTTTATTGAAGTATTCAGTTCAGTTGCTCAGTTGTGTCCAACTCTGCGACTCCATCACCAACTCCCAGAGTTAACTCAAACTCATGTCCATTGAGTTGGTGATGCCATCCCACCATCTCATTTTCTGTCATTCACTTCCCCTGCCCTTAATCTTTCACAGCATCAGGGTCTTTTCGAATGAGTCAGTTCTTTGCATTAGGTGGCCAAAGAATTGGAGTTTCAGCTTCAGTCCTTAATGAATATTCAGGACTGATTTCCTTTAGGATGTACTGGTTGGATCTCCTTGCAGTTCAAGAGTCTCAAGAGTCTTCTCCAACACCACAGTTCAAAAGCATCAATTCTTCGGCGCTCAGCTTTCTTGATAGTCCAACTCTTACACCCATACATGACTACTGGAAAAATCATAGCCTTGACTATAGGGCCATTTGTTGGCAAAGTGGAATCTTTGCTTTTTAATACTTTGTCTAGTTTAGACATAGCTTTTCTTCCAAGGAGCAAGCGTCTTTTAATTTCATGACTGCAGTCACCATTCACAGCGATTTTGGAGCCCAAAAAAGTAAAACCTGTCACTGCTTCCACTTTTTCCCCTTCTGTTTGCCATGAATTGATGGGACTGGATGCCATGATTTCAGTTTTTTGAATGTTAAGTTTTAAACCAGTTTTTTCAATCTCGTCTTTCATCCTCATCTTTAGCTTTTTAGTTCCTCTTCATTGTCTGCCATTAGAGTGGTATCACCTGCATATACAAGGTTGTTGATGTTTCTCTCGGCAGTCTTGATTCCAGCTTGTGATTCACCAGTGTGGCATTTTGCATGATGTATTCTCAAATATAAGTTAAATAGGGTGACAATGTCACACTCCTTTCCTAATTTGAACCAGTCACTTGTTGGATTTAAGATTCTAACCGTTGCTTCTTGACCCACCTACAGGTTTCTCAGGAGACAGGTAAGTTGGTCTGGTATTCCCATTTCTTTAAGAATTTTCCATAGTTTGTTGTGATGCACATAGTCAAAGGCTTTAGCATAGTCAGTGAAGCAGATGTTTTTCTGGAATTTCCTTGCTTTATGTATGATCCAATGAATGTTGGTAGTTTGATCTCTGGCTTGTTTCTCTGCCTTTTCTAAATCCAGCTTATGTCCAGAAGTTCTCCGTTCATGTACTGCTGAAGCCTAACTTGAAGGATTTTGAGCATAACCCTACTAGCATCCAAAATGAGCACAATTATACAGTAGTTTGCCCTTCTTTGGGATTGGAATGAAAACTGACCTTTTCCAGTCCTGTGGCCACTGCTAAGTTTTCCAGACTTGCTGACATTGAGTGCAGCACTTTAACAGCATCATCTTCTAGGTTTTTAAATAGCTCATCTTTTAAATTTTAAAATTTCATCACCTTCACTAGCTACTAGCTTTGTTTATGGTAATGCTTCCTAAGGCCCATTTGACTTCATACTCCAGGATGTCTGGCTCTAGGTGAGGGACCACACCATTGTGATTATTCCTGGTTATTAAGACTTTTTTGTATAGTTCTTCATGTTTTCTTGCCACCTCTTCTTATCTTTTCTGATTCTGTTAGGTCCTTACTGTTTCTGTCCTTTATCTTGTCCATCCTTGCATGAAATGTTTCCATGATACCTCCAATTTTCTTGAAGAGATTGCTAGTCTTCCTCATTCTATTGTTTTCCTCTCCTTGTTTGCATTGTTCATTTAAGAAGGCCTTCTTATCTCTCCTTACTATTCTCTGGAACTCTGCGTTCAGATGGGTATATCTTTTCCTTTCTCCCTTGCTTTTCCCTTCTTTTCTTTCCTCAACTGTTTGTAAAGCCTCCTCAAACAACCAGTTTGCTTTCTTGCATTTCTTTTTCTTTGGAATGGTTTTGGTTACCACCTCCTGTACAATATTATGAACCTTCATCCATAGTTCTTCAGGCACTCTATCAGATCTAATCACCTGAATCTATTCTTCACCTCCACTGTATAATCATAAAGCATTTGATTTAGGTCATATCTGAATGGCCTGGTGGTTTACCCTGTTTTCTTCAATTTAAGCCTGATTTTTGCAATAAAGAGCTCATGATCTGAGCCATGGTCAGCTCCAGGTCTTGTTTTTGCTAACTCCATAGAGCTTCTCTGTCATTGGCTGCAAAAGATATAATCTATCCGATTTTGGTGTTGACCATCTGGTGATGTCCATGTGTAGAGTCTTTGCTTGTGTTGTTCAAAGAGGGTGTTTGCTAAGATCAGTGTGTTCTCTTGACAAAACTCTGTTAGCTTTTGCCCTGCTTCATTTTGTACACCAAGGCCAAACTTGCCTATTACTCCAGGTGATTCTTGACTTCCTACTTTTGCACTCCAGTCCCCTGTGATAAAAGGATATCTTTTTGGTCGTTGGTTCTAGAAGGTCTTCAAAGAACCATTCAACTTCAGTTTCTTCAATATCACAATATTACTGTGATATTGAATGATTGCCTTGGAAACGAACTGAGATAATTCTGTCATTTTTGAGATTGCACCCAAGTACTGCACTTGAGGCTGCAGACAAATGTGTTGAGTACTTCAGTGATGTGCATGGGGCTGAGTTGTTCAGAACTGAGAAATCTGCCTTTGTTTTGTCCTGTTGGAATTCCCTGTTCCAGTCACCTGGTGGAATTGCCTAGGAGATCATATAAAGACCTGTCTGGAGTCACTTGCCTGCAGCCTCAAAGGCCATTTAAGGCTGACAGTCTTTACCAGTGCTTTGTTCTAAGGAGAGGGAGCTGGATGTCATGCTAACAGGGGTGTCTGGCCCTCTGTGTTACAGAGGATAGGTTGGATAGGTTGGTGAGGGCGGCTGCCTCTAGCCTACCTGAGGGATAAATGTATGAATGGCTGCATGGGCACACCCTCTGACGTATCGTGTTTCATCACCCTCTGCCCAGCCCTTCTGGAGAGGCCATCTTTGCTTCATGGTCAGAATTCCATTGGGGATAAATACTTGGGGCTCCAAGTATTTGAAATACTTAGGGCTCTCTTTCATTTGAAATGAAGTCTTAATTCCTACCCAAAGTTAAATGGAAATCCTGGCTTGGCAAAGAGAGAATGGTTATGTCAGCCAAGATCTAGAATTCTCTAAAAATACTCTGTTGTTGCTCATCTGATAGTCTTTTTCTTCTGAAAAGAATTTGATTAGTAATCCCATGTAACTAGTTGCTTTTCTCATTTGGCAAATGAGTTTTCATGCACTAAATCTGTTTTAGAAGGTTTATAATATGCTGAGGTCATTTCTGTCGTGTTCCAAGTGATGATTAAAGGTTTTTAGTCTTTATCTGAAAAATATTTTTCTTAAGGACATTGATATATTTATAGGAAATAATTAAAATGATGCTGCTTGAAAAACAAAGAGCTTATGGAACACAGAAAGCTGAGCTCCTTCCCCTTCATTGGTTTAGTCATTTCCAGTACAGAAATTGTAACCCTAAACAGTTACTTTCAAGGACTAAATTCAAAATCCTGAAAACTTTTCTGGCTACTTTAGGAAAAAGCTGAAGAGGTAACAAGGTTATAAGAAATAAAAAGTATATAGAATATTTTTATTTTATTAATTGTACTTTAAAAAAACTTGCTAATTCTTATAATCACTGAAATTAGTTTGAGTACCTAGTTTTTTATTTTTTCAGAACAACCCATATATATAGCCGTATTATAATGCCAGATATCTAAAAATCCAAAACCTGTTAAATCCCAAATATTAGAGAAAACAGTACAAAATATGAATATTGATTTCACCCTCCATTACTTTTAGAGGTAGCTTGTGTATGCCTGTTAGGGAAATTTAAAAACCGTATTATCATTTATTCATCAGAATGGATTTTTGTGTGTGTCACAACATTTGGTAGGAATAAACTCTTTTTTGCTTGGGAATTTGAAGTACGAGAAGGTCAAGACAAGCTAGAAATGAGGTTTAGTATGAAGTTTTTACAAAATTCCCATAATAATTGCATTAGGGGACCAGGAGTTGCTAATATTTGTTGACCATTTAATATGTGCTCAAAGCTCTGCTCTGCACCTCAAATCCATTCAATTCTCCTTTTAATCCTGTGAAATAAGTACCTTTGTCACCCCATTTTTAACTAAAGATCCCGAGGCTTTGGAAGTTTAAGTGGTTTGCCCTCCAGCTAGATAATTTCAGAGCTGAAATTTGAACCCAGGCAGCTTGCACCATCTCATGTCTTGTGTGACAGGTCTCTCGTGAAATGTCGGCTGAACACTGTGACAGTTAGGTGAGTACATCAGCCAGGAACCAGCCATAACTAAAAACAAAGCCAATGTGCAATTATTGAATGCCTGCTCAGTGCCAGCCTTGATTCCAAGCACTTGATGGGTACTGACACATTTAATTTGCACCTTGACTCAATGGACATGAGTTTGAGTCAACTCCGGGAGTTGGTGATGGACCGGGAGTCCTGACTTGCTACAGTCCATGGGGTCTTGGAGAATCAGACACGACTGAGCAACTGAACTGAACTGAAGAGAGATTTCAAACTCGCCCATAGTTGTGCTTCATATAACTCTTGAAGTTAGGATAGTGTGTAGTAATGGATTAACATCAGTTTAAGAAGGGTTTTTATTAATTTATTGCAAGGATTTCCCTATTCTCTTCAGTTTTGATTTTAATCATTGACCAAGATGAATATACAGTAGGCAAACAAATTTTAGATGGCACAGCATTGAGTGTGTATATATTGGAAGAAGGAACAATATTCAAAAACTGATTTTTGTGTTAATTTGTTTCCTTTTACCATTCATGTCTTCAGACATCCCTGGAGAAGGAAATGGCAACCCGCTCCAGTATTCTTGCCTGGGAAGTCCCACAGACAGAGGAGTCTGACAGGCTACAGTCCATGGGGTTGCAAAAAGTCAGATACAACTTAGCAACTAAACAACAGCAAAGTTCAAAGATAATAATAAAACAGTACTAACATCTGTTCTCCTCTCTGACAGCAGTCACCCTATTGCACACCCCATTCACACTCACTCAGTTGAAAATGGTTCTACTGCTTTCTTGTGTCTTCATTCAGAGTTTCAGTTTAGCAAAACTGAATATATTCATATTCTTCTTTTTCTACTTCACTGTTTCACTTAACAATAAATCATATATCTTTCCATGTCAGTATTGTGAGAGCTTCCTCATTCTTTCTTATAACGGTGCAGCATTAATATTTTGTTTGGGTGTACAGTAATTTAACTCATTTCCTGTTGACCATGACTGGAGTTGTTTCTAATTGGTTGCTATTAAAAATCATGTGCAACAAATACAATATCATTGTTTTAAATTTATTTTTAATATTCACATGGTAGCACTTTTTTAGTATTTATTTATTTAGGACTGCCCTGGGTCTTCGTTGCTGCACTCGGACTTTTTTAGTTGCAACAAGTAGGGGCTACTCTCTAGTTGCGGTCTGTGGGCTTCTCATTGTGAAGCTTTTCATGCTGCATAGCACAGGCTCTTTGTACTTGGATTTCAGTAGTTGCTCCACTCAGGCTCACTGCAGCTCATGGGCTTATTAGTTGCTCCAAGACACGTGAGATCTTAGTTCCTGGACAAGGAATTGAACCGTGTCCCCTGTATTGACAGGCAGATTCTTAGCCCCTGGACCACCAGGCAAGTCCCACAGTCACTGTTTTTGACATACAGCTCTGATTTTTGACAGATATATAGGGTTGTGTAACCACACCCATAATCAAGATACACAACAGTTCCATCTCCCCAAAACTCCCTTGGCTTCCTGTTTGCTATCAGCCCACCTCTGCCAGCCAGGGATCTGCTTTCTGTACTTTCCCACGATGTCCCTGTGCCGAAGCCTCTGAGGGTGGCTTCTTTGACTTAACATGATGCATCTGAGGCTCAGCCTTCTTGTTACAGAGAGTGTTGCTCATTCCTGTTACTGCTCAGTGGTATCACATGATATGCATGCACCACCGTGTTTTATTCTATCCAAACCGAAGGGCTTTGGATTGTTTCCAGTTTTTAGACTTATGAGTAAAGCTCCTATAAGCATTCACACACAGATTATAGTATCTTTTTAAAATCAGCCTTACTGAGATATCATTTACATACCTTAAGATTCACTCATTTAAAAGAGTAAAATTTAATGGATTTTGGTAAATTTACAGAATCAGGCAGCCGTCACTGCAATCTGATTTTACATTCCATCACACCAGAAAGAAACCTTTGCCCATTTACAGTTAATCCCTCTTCCCACATCCAACCCTGGAAAACCACTAGTCTATTTTCTGCCTCTACAGATTTGCGTTTTCTGGAAATTTCATGTAAATGGAATCATGCAACATGTGGTCTTTGGCATCTGTCTTCTTTCAAGTAACAATGTTTTTAGTTTTGTTCGTATTATATCAGTGTTGCTTTCTTTTGGTGGCTGAATAATATTCCACTGGAATGTATATCACATTTGATTAATCCATTCACTAATTAATGGACATTTAAATTGTTTATGGTTTTGAGCTATATGAACAATGCTGCTATGAATGTATGTTCACAAATTTTTGTGTAGATTTTATGTTTTCATTTCTTTTCGATAGATAACTAGGAGTGGAATTTCTTGATCATGATGAAATTTTATTTAACACTTTAAGAAAATGCCAAGTGGTTTTTCAAAGTAGCTGTATCATTTATATTCTCACCAGTGCTGTGTGAAGGTTCCTGTTTCTCCACTCCCTTTCCAACACTTTTAATTGTCTTTTTTATTATAGCCATTCTAGTGACTGTCAAGGGCTATCTCATTGTGGTTTTAATTGTACTTCCCTGTGCAAGTGACTGATGATACTGAGCATATTTTCATGTGTTTATCAGACATTTGTATATCCTCTTTAATAAAATTCTTATTCAAATCTTTTGCCCATTTTTAAATTGGAATTTTTGTCTTGTATTTTGAATTTTAAGAGTCCTTTACATTCTGGATCAACCAGTTCGTTACCTGATACGTGATTTGCAAAATGCCACAGAATTTTTTTTTTTTTTTTTTAATGAAGGTTCAGTAGGTTTTTTTATTGAATAAATATTTCTGCACTTGTTATATGCCTTTGGTTAGTTTCTGGAGTTTTGAAAAGGTTATGTTTGGCTGTGTTGTCTTGTTTTGTCATTGCCTTTGGGGAGAGGACTTTCTCAGCTCTTTTCTCTGCCTTTCTGAAAGTCCCACCTACAGTTACATCTTGAACATGTAAATTCCCAGAAGATAAATTGCTGGATCAAAGAGTTTGTATATTTGTAATCTTAATAGGTGCTGACAAATTTTATCCATAAAGGTTATATCACTTTATATCCTTCTAATTTATGAGGTAAGGCTCAATCTCGCCAATCTGTGTTATTAAATGTTCAGAATTTTGCCAGTCTAAATGAAAATTTCCTGTGGTAGTTTTAACATTTCTTTGTGAGGAGGGTTGGGCATTTTGTCATATTTTAAAAAACATTCCTTTTCTGTGAGCTTTACTCATATCCTTTGCTCATTAAAATTTTTTGATTATTGATCTTTTCTGTTTATAGGAGCTTATTCTTTTGTGTGATAAGTTGCAAATACAGACTTCCTGGTATGTCATTTTGATCACTTTTGATCTTGTTTATGGTTTTGCTGGCATGTAGACGTTGATATGAATATACATATAAATGCATACGTATATGTTTAGTTGTTCAGTCGTGTCCGACGCTTTGTGACCCCATGGACTGAAGACAGCCAGGCTTTTCTGTCCATGGGATTCTCTAGGCAGGAATGCTGGATTGGATTGTCATACCCTCCTCCAGGAGATCTTCCCAACCCAGGGATTGAACCCAGGTCTTCCCCATTGCAGGCATATTCTTTACCGTCTGAGCCACCATATATAATTATATAATTTATTCATCTTTTTCTGTGGCTTCAGGAGTTGGAGTGATAGGTCTCCCCCACTCCAAGACAATGGAGGGGCACTGGCATTGGCAAAGAAATGGCAATGACAAAGAAATAAATTTTCTTCTACAACCTTTATGATCTCTTTTTAACCTTTAAATCTGTGATTCATGAGCAGTTTATCCTGCTGAACTATGTTAAGTTTTTCTCCCCCCCTCCCTTTCTTCAAAAAGTCCATCTTTTAAGCTCTTAATTTGCAATTCCAGTGTTATATACTAAATGGCCGTGCATCAGTTCAGTTCGGTTCAGTCGCTCAGTCGTGTCCGACTCTTTGCAACCCCATGAATCACAGCATGCCAGGCCTCCGTGTCCATCACCAACTCCTGAAATTCACTCAGACTCACGTCCATCAAGTCGGTGATGCCATCTCATCCTCTGTCATCCCCTTCTCCTCCTGCCCCCAACCCCTCCCAGCATCAGTCTTTTCCAGTGAGTCAACTCTTCACATGAGGTGGCCAAAGTACTGGAGTTTCAGCTTTAGCATCAGTCTTTCCAAAGAAATCCCAGGGCTGATCTCCTTGAGAATGAACTGGTTGGATCTCCTTGCAGTCTAAGGGACTCTCAAGAGTCTTCTCCAACACAGTTCAAAAGCATCAATTCTTTGGCGCTCAGCTTTCTTCGCAGTCCAACCCTCACATCCATACATGACCACAGGAAAAACCATAGCCTTGACTAGATGGACCTTTGTTGGCAAAGTAATGTCTCTGCTTTTTAATATGCTATCTAGGTTGGTCATAACTTTCCTTCCAAGGAGTAAGCGTTGTTTAATTTCATGGCTGCAAACACCATCTGCAGTGATTTTGGAGCCCCAAAAAGATGTATCAAGTTTTAGATCTTCTCTTCCGTATCATGTCTTTCTGTCTCTCACTTCAGATACTAATGTCATTCTGTTTTAATCATTAAGGTTTCATAATATATTTGCATATTTGCTAAGGCTAGTAGCAGCATTCTTCCGTCTCTTTCAGTGGTTTTCCAGGCAATTTCTTCGTCTTTTTTTCTTTTCTTTTCCATAGGGCTTTAGCATTAGCTTGCTCAGGTTCCCTACTCCACTTCAAAGGATAAATGATCCTTTTTGTTCTTTTATTTCAGTCATTTAAATTTTATAAGTTGAATTAGGCAGATATCTATGGATATTGTCTTCCTGTTCAAGAATATAATATACTGTACTTCTTCAAGTCTTCATTGCAATTCTTCAGTAATGTATTAACATTTTCCTTATAAAGATTTTTTACATTTTCAGTTACATTTATTTTTAGATATTTTATCTTTTTCGTTGCTGTTGTTAATGGGTGTTTTCTTCCATTACATCTTCTATTAATGGTTATTTGTTTAAAAGATCATAAATGAAGCAATAAGTATAAAAAGAGCTTTTTAATAGAGATAATTGTGAGACTCTGACTTTGAATTAAAACAAGCAAAGAATCAGTTAAATAGGAAGAGGATGATTGGAGAAACCATTATAATAGTAGCTACTTATATGCTGACATTTAAACTTTATCATAATCTCATTAATTTAGCTAGGGTCCTGTGACCTGTTTATAAATGCTTTATTGAGTTAATACACCTTGCTCAAGGTTATATAGCTTCTTAGTGACATTGCTGAATTTTGTCTCCATATCTAATTCTAGAACCTTAACTCTGAACTGATATCCTGTAGTGTACCATTCCCTGCAGAAAAGGATTTTGTTAAAAGTTCATATGTGTAAATTCACACCAAATTAATAAAAGCCTCACCAGTGAGTGAAATAGTCTTCAGTTTTCAGCAGTTCATGTGTACCTTCATTGGAAGACTGGATTCAGTTCTGGGTCTCATAATTAAGAAAATGTAGATAAGCTATCTTTTAATTAGTTCATGCTAGTTGACCAGAATTCTGAAAAATGAAACTGTGATTTAAAATAACATTGTCCTGATAAAATTTTTTTTAATTGAAAAAAATTAACACTGTCAAATGAATTGATAGCAAGCACACAGAACACTGAGAATGATCTGTGAATTTTTAGTATTTCCACTGTTCAAAAATTAATTGAATTTTCTCTTCCTGGTGCCAAGTATAGACTCTGGATTAAGGAGTACATGTTACCTAGAGTAGATATTCCAGTTAAAATTTTTATGTAACAAATCATCAAAACTTACTGGCTGAAACCCACAGTAGTTATGTATTATCTTCTATGGGTAAGGGATTTGAGGAGGGTTCAGCTGGGCAGTTGTGGTTTGGTCTCTGGTTTGGTTGCAGCCAGACAGTGGCTGAAAATACAACAGCAAGAGACGGTGACTGAAATAGCTGGGGGCTACCCAGGCATTTCTGTCTCTTCACCTCTTCGTAGGGCTGGTATATGTTCTTCATGTTTTGGCTTCCTCACCATATGGCAGCTTCAGGGCAACTCAGCAGCTCCAAAGATGAATATTCTAAGAGACCTAGGCAGATCTATTATGACCTAATCTTATGCGACGCAGCAGCAGCAGCAGCACCCGTTACCCTGTAGCACAGACTAGCCTAAATACAAGCAGAAGCAGCTTAGGTCTCACCTTTTGATGGGAGAAATGCCAGAGTCACGTTGTAATAAGAAGACGTAGGAATGAAGATAGTGTCATGTCTTCCTTTTGAAAATACAACCTGCCACAGTGATGGTTTCCTTTCAGTACAAGAAAAGAGCTTGTAATAGAATTCTGAGGTGAAAAGGACTGTTTGTGGAGGAATGAGATGTTTTCCTCATTGGGTATGTTCTGAAGAAGGCAAGATATCCATATAGTGTGATTGTAATGTCTGAAATTATACTCCAGTGTTGTAGAATGATTCTGGGAATGTTTAAACTTAACTAGTTTGAACATAATGATAAGTGTTTTTTAGATTTATGAGTGTGGTTACTGTGCATTAAGATGCATATTATATCACTTTGTGAAAAGTTTAGAACTTTTCTAGATAACTGTCTTTTCTAGTTTTCTAATTTTCCCCTTAATTTTCTAGATAACTTTTTAAGATAAGAATATCTTATCAAAATAACTAAAATCAACAACCTAGCTTTCCACCTTAATAAAACCAGAGAAGAAGAACAAACTAAACCTAAGGCAGACAGGGAGGAAGGAAGTAATAAAATTTAGAATAGAAATAAATAATAGAGAAAATAATAGAAAACATCAGTGAAACCAAAAGCTGGATTTTGATTAGAGTTTTTTGAAAAAAGGGACAAACCTTTAGTTAGACTAAGAAAAAAAGAGGAAAAATTCAAATTATCAGAATCAGGAATGAAAATGGGAACATTACTACTAACATTACGAAATAAAAGAATTTTAAGGGGATACTGTGAACAGTGAAATGTCAACAAATTAGGTAACTCAGATGAAATGGACCAATTTTTAGACAGATCCAAAGTGCCAGAACTGATTCACGATGAATTAGAAAATCTGAGTAGACCTGTAGCAAATAAATTGAATTAGTGATGATACAACTTGCCAAAAAGGAAAGCCCAGAACCAGATGGCTTCACCAGTTTAAAGAATTAACTCCAGTTTTTCGTAAACTCTTCCAAAAAATAGAAGATAAAGGAATATTTAACTCATTCTTTGAGGCCGATATTACATTGATACCAAAACCAGACAAAGAGAGCACATGAAAAGAAAATCACAGACTATACCTCTTGTAAATAAGGGTTATAGCAACCCAAATCCAGCAGCTTATAAAAAGGATCATATACCATGACAAGTGGGATTTATCACAAGAATGCAAAATTTATTTAACATCTAAAAATCAATGTTATACATTATATAGCAGAATAAAGAGGGAGGGACCTACAATTATCTTAATAAATACAGAAAAAGCATTTGACAAAATCCAACATCGTTTCGTGATAAAAACACCCCAAACACTAGGAATACAAGAGGGTGTTTCCAACCTGATAAAGGGCATCTGTGAAACACCTACAGCTAGCAGCATACTAATGGTGAGAGACCGAATGCTTCCCCACTTGGGTTAGGAACAAAAAGGATATCCACTGTTGCCATTTCTGCTTAGCATTGTACAGTGTCTAGCCAGGGAAATAATGTAAGAAAAGAAACAAAAGGCATCTAGATTAGCAAGGATGTAAAACTTTAAATGAAATGTCTAGAATATAGGCAAGTACCTAGAGACAAGAATGTGGGATTAGTGGTACCAAAGGCTGCGGGGAGAAGAGGGATTTAGGAGGTGACTACTAACGGGGGTGGGCTCTCTTAGATATTGTGAGATGTTCTGAATTAGATAGTGATGGTTGCACACCTTGTGACTGCTAAAGATCATTAAATTGTACACATTAAAATGATGGATTTTACAGTATGTGAATTATGTCTCAACAACCACAAAAAATACTTATCTACAACTGTTGTTTCACAGCTGTTTGAAACTGCAGTTTTATGATGTATGCTAAAGTGTTTAATGGAGAGAATTCATAACAATTTTGAAAGGACCGTGCTACAGTGAGAATAGATCATTTTGTATTTAACTAATGGCATTAGAAACTTAGGTAAAATTATACTATCTGCTAGAATGCTGTTGCAAAACTCTGAATATTAACTTTCATTTGGTTTGTACTCTGAACTGTTGTCTCAGAGTGCAGTATTAACACATTTTGCATAAAGTTAGATAGTAATGAAATAGTATCTAAGAAGTAACTTGTATTAACAGATTCCAGAAACCTTGAAAAGACCAAGTTTCCAGTATGAGGTGCCCTTGGCATCAACATCGGTTTAAAAATGTTTCGTGGTTGAACCTGCCTTATCCATCTTCCTGTTGCTCAACTTGTGGGATGGGCAGCCTTCTCCCACTCCTGTGTGGGCGTGTTGAGGAGGTGACACTGGAAGTCTAGTGATGGATTTCTGCCCTCACTAATTATTAAGTTATGTGCTAACCAAAGTCAGCTGTGTTTATTCTTAAATATGTTTATTCCAGTAGTAGTAGTAATCATAATTATGTAGTTTAACCAGATATTATGTAAACTGATGAACTATGCATGCAAAATGTTAAATGTCTGGGACGACAAAGCCATGTTACTTAATACTTAACTGTTAAATTGAGTGTGGACGAGAAACTAAGTTGGCTTCAGAACTGTAAAAATATAGACAGACACTGTGCTCAAAATCCTTTAAATTTTTGTTCTTCTTTAAATAAATGGAAACTAGGAGTCATAGACAGTGGTGGTTTATGCCAGAGAGCTGACATCTACAGAGAGATGGCCTTGACTATATTGGAAGACTGGCAAACACATGGGTCTTTTTGCACTCCAACTGAAAGAAAATGTCTTAGGATTTATGTGTATCAGTTGTAATGATTTCCTCTGTTAACTGAGTTTTTAATTTTACCCAATATCTAGTGTAGTTGCCTCAGACAAGAGGGTTGCTCTTCTGAGAACTGGATTATAAGTTAGAGGACTTGTACAGAGTACTCCTGGTTCCCAGCTATGCTACTTAACTAGTCAAGATAGCTTGGACAAGTAAATTAAGCTTCATCTTTTTTCATGTATTAATATTTTGCAATACTTTGTTTAATATCTTTGCTTAAATTGAAATTAAAATTCTACTCATTTCTGATATCAAGAAGAGAAAAGAGCTTAGAAAACAGCAAAAAAAAGACTGCCCTCCTAAAAGGAAGAGGGGCCCTTACTCATCCCTTTTCTTTCTGTTTTTCTCTTTCTCTCTTCTCTTCTTCCTTCCCCTCATACCTCCACTCCCTGCCTTATAGAACTTAGGAGCACAGTATATATTTTTAATCTGTTAAGTAAAACATTTGTTTAATCTGTTTATAAATATTTACTTCTTAGCTTTTAAATCAAATGCCAATTTATGGTTCAACAAAACTAGAGTATGTTTTTAACCTAGTGTTTGATAAATGTGGAAATCATCTCAGCTTAAAATTAATCCTCCAATCAGTTCTTATTCTCTGAGAATCATTCATTTTGGATCAACTTGGAAAATGCAGTTGTTCAAGCTAAAAGATTTGGGTTTTGGCTGTTTTACATGTGGAACAAATAAAATTTTCTGGCTTTTTCTGTCTTTTTATATAGTGATTTAAAAGCCACATGTATTTTAAACTTTTGCTAATTCAAATTTTTATTTATACATAGATTATAATGAATATTTCAGAAAAACTCTTACATAAATGTTAGGTACAGTACTTCAGAATGCATCACTTTGGAGAGTGTTAAGTATGCACTTTGCTCCATGTTCTGTTCATTTGAAACATGTCTGCAGTAAACAAGTTAAAAAATAAATCACTATGTTGGCATTTTTACAGCTACAACAGCCACTTGAAGCACAGAAGAGCAGTTGTGTAACTTTTTCTATATAATGTATTGTCTGTGTTTGGTATATTTATAGTACATTTCTGCTATGTATTTAATAGTTGCACATAAAAATTCAACCACCACAAATGAAAACCCTGCTTAGAAGTTGTTTATTTGAAGAAGTTATAACCTGATGTCAAAAACATGTCCTGTTTATGTGCAGTACATCTACAGCTTTAGATTTCATTTTCTTCTGCTCTAAAGTTTAATTCCGGCTACATCTTCAGGGTTTGCTAAAGTGGAACAGTAAGAGGAGAGAGTTTCCTTCATCTGCCCTGAAGCAGATGAGGCCACTGGCTTCTATCCAGCGCTGATGTGTCGTAACTGCCTGCTCGACAAGGTCTACGCACAGAGGTCACGGAACCCAGGTGCCCAGCACAGTGCCTGAGGCTCTGGACCGTCAGTGTTTTTGTAAAGAACGGTGCACGTGGAGCATTCCACAGCTGCCTCTCCCTCCTCCGCACCACTGCCTTATCCCCCAACAGCATCTATCTCTCTCAATTATTTGCTCCAACTTACTGTGCTTTGGCAAATAAATGTCATGTTACTGTGGAAGGTATATGGGCTTTAAAGTCGCAATCCTGGCCTTTACGCGAATCTGTCCATTTGCTTCATTTTTCTAAGCTTTGATTTCCTCATCTGTAAAATGAGAGTAATACCTACCTACAGGGAGGGCATGAGAGCAAAATTAAGGAGAGTGTAGAGCAAACTTAGTTTCAGACTGAGTAGAAATGTAGTAGATATTCATTCCTTTCCTTCGTTTGTCATTTTCATTTTTTGAATTAGAAAACCAGATCCCTGAGAGGTTAAGTGGTGGTGGTGGTGGTGGTGGTGTAGTTGCTAAGTTGTGTCTGACTCTTGTGACCCCATGGACATACCTGCCAGGCTTCTCTATCCATAGTCTTTTCCAGGCAAGACTACTGGAGTGGGTTGCCGTTTTCTTCTCCAGGAGATCGTCCTGACCCAGGGATCAAACCCAGGTCTCCAGCACTGCAGGCAGATTTTTATGGACTGAACTACCAGGGAAGCCCAGTGATTTACTTCACTAATTAAAGAAAGTAAAAGTGAAGTCGCTCAGTCATGAGTGAAAGTGAAGTCGCTCAGTCATGTCTAACTCTTTGCAACCCCATGGACTGTAGCCTACCAGGCTCCTCTGTCCCTGGGATTTTCCAAGCAAGAGTAATGGAGTGGGTTGCCACTTCCTTCTCCAGGGGATCTTCCTGACCCAGGGATCGAACTCGGGTCTCCCACATTGTAGGCCGACATTTTTACCGGCTCAGCCACCAGGGAAGTCACTAGGTAGATCACTGGTTAAGTGATTTACTTCAAGTCAAATATCTCTTTCTTCAGCCACACCTTTTTCCAACGTGCCTTCGGAGGGGGCCTGCGGTTTCTCACGGTGAACACTCATTGCTGCCTGCCAGCTTTTCCAGCTCTCCAAATCAGCCGCCCTCAGTTCTTTATTCTCCCTTATCTTTCATATGAGCTCATTATGAAGCCTTGAAATATTGTCTCTGAAGTATTTTTAAATTTATTCCCCTTTCTTTATTTCCACTGTCTGAACCTAGTCCACCATCAGTCTTTCAGCTTGAGATTTTTTTTTCTTAACATCTTGAACTAGTCAGTAATCATATTTATTTGCTTTTTTATTGAGGTATAGTTGATTTACAGTATTAGTTTCAGGTGCACAACAAACACTGTGATTCAAAATATTTATAGACTATGCTTAGTTTATGTGTGTTGGTTGCTCAGTCGTGTCTGGCTTTTTGCAACCCCTTGGTCTGCCCATAGAATTCTTGAGGCAAGAATACTGGAGTGGGCTGCCACTCCTTTGTCCAGGGGATCTTCACCACCAGGGATCGAACCCGGGCCGATCCTGCACTGCCAGCAGATTCTTTGCCATCTAAACTACGAGTGAAGCCCATACTTCATTTATGTGAAGTGAAGTGAAGTTGCTCAGTCGTGTCCGACTCTTTGCAACCCCGTGGACTGTAGCCCACCAGGCTCCTCTATCCATGGGATTCTGTAGGCAAGGATACTGGAGTGGGTTACCATTTCCTTCTCCAGGGGATCTTCCCGACCCAGGGATCAAACCTGGGTCTCCCGCATTGGAGGCAGACACTTTAACCTCTGAGCCACCAGGGAAGCCCTACTTCATTTATCAGTTCAGTTCAGTTGCCCGATCGCTCAGTCGTGTCTGCCTCTTTGCGACCCGATGAATCGCAGCACACCAGGCCTCCCTGTCCACCACCATCTCTCGGAGTTCACTCAGACTCACGTCCATCGAGTCCATGATGCCATCCAGCCATCTCATCCTCGGTTGTCCCCTTCTCCTCCTGTCCTAATCCCTCCCAGCATCAGAGTCTTTTCCAGTGAGTCAACTCTTCGCATGAGGTGGCCAAAGTACTGGAGTTTCAGCTTTGGCATCAGTCCTTCCAAAGAAATCCCAGGGTTGATCTCCTTCAGAATGGACTGGTTGGATCTCCTTGCAGTCCAAGGGACTCTCAAGAGTCTTCTCCAACACCACAGTTGAAAAGCATCAATTCTTCAGCGCTCAGCCTTCTTCACAGTCCAACTCTCACATCCATATACATGACCACAGGAAAAACCATAGCCTTGACTAGACGGACCTTAGTCGGCAAAGTAATGTCTCTGCTTTTGAATATGCTATCTAGGTGGGTCATAACTTTTCTTCCAAGGGGTAAGCGTCTTTTAATTTCATGGCTGCAGTCACCATCTGCAGTGATTTTGGAGCCCAAAAAATAAAGTCTGACACTGTTTCCACTGTTTCCCCATCTGTTTCCCATGAAGTGATGGGACCAGATGCCATGATCTTTGTTTTCTCAATGTTGAACTTTAAGCCAACTTTTTCACTCTCCTCTTTTTCTTCTTTCACCTTCATCAAGAGGCCCTTTAGCTCCTGTTCACTTTCTGCCATAAGGGTGGTGTCATCTGCATATCTGAGGTTATTGGTTCAGATCATGAACTCCGTATTGCCAAATTCAGACTGAAATTGATGAAAGTAGGGAAAACCGCTAGACCATTCAGGTCTGACCTAAATTAAATCCCTTATGATTATACAGTGGAAGTGAGAAATAGATTTAAGGGCCTAGATCTGATGGATAGAGTGCCTGATGAACTATGGAATGAGGTTCGTGACATTGTATGAGAGACAGTGATCAAGACCATCCCCATGGAAAAGAAATGCAAAAAAGCAAAATGGCTGTCTGGGGAGGCCTTACAAATAGCTGTGAAAAGAAGAGAGGCGAAAAGCCAAGGAGAAAAGGAAAGATATAAGCATCTGAATGCAGAGTTCCAAAGAAGAGCAAGAAGAGATAAGAAAGCCTTCTTCAGCCATCAGTGCAGAGAAATAGAGGAAAAGAACAGAATGGGAAGGACTAGAGATCTCTTCAAGAAAATTAGAGATGTCAAGGGAACATTTCCTGCAAAGATGGGCTCGATAAAGGACAGAAATGGTCTGGACCTAACAGAAGCAGAAGATATTAAGAAGAGGTGGCAAGAATACACAGAAGAACTGTACAAAAAGATCTTCAAGACCCAGATAATCATGATGATGTGATCATTCATCTAGAGCCAGACATCTTGGAATGTGAAGTCAAGTGGGCCTTAGAAAGCATCACTACGAACAAAGCTAGTAGAGGTGATGGAATTCCAGTTGAGCTGTTTTAAATCCTGAAAGATGATGCTGTGAAAGTGCTGCACTCAAGATGCCAATTTGGAAAACTCAGCAGTGGCCACAGGACTGGAAAAGGTCAGTTTTCATTCCAATCCCAAAGAAAGGCAATGCCAAAGAATGCTCAAACTACCGCACAACTGCACTCATCTCACATGCTAGTAAAGTAATGCTCAAAATTCCCCAAGCCAGGCTTCAGCAATACGTGAACCGTGAACTTCCTGATGTTCAAGCTGGTTTTAGAAAAGGCAGAGGAACCAGAGATCAAATTGCCAACATCTGCTGGATCATGGAAAAAGCAAGAGAGTTCCAGAAAAACATCTGTTTCTGTTTTATTGACTATGCCAAAGCCTTTGACTGTGTGGATCCCACTAAACTGTGGAAAATTCTGAAAGAGATGGGCATACCAGATCACCTGACCTGCCTCTTGAGAAATCTGTATGCAGGTCAGGAAGCAACAGTTAGAACTGGACATGGAACAACAGACTGGTTCCAAATAGGGAAAGGAGTATGTCAAGGCTGTATATTGTCACCCTGCTTATTTAACTTCTATGCAGAGTACATCATGAGAAACGCTGGGCTGGAAGAAACACAAGCTGGAATCAAGATTGCCGGGAGAAATATCAATAACCTCAGATATGCAGATGATACCACTTCATTTATAGTAATTATCAAATATTGGCAGTATTGCCTGTGCTGCACAATATATCCTTGTAGCTTATTTATTTACATGTAGCAGTAGAGGTTTGTCTCTTGTAATCCCTTACCCCTGTCTTGCCCCCTCCCCCACTTCTAACCTATACCTGTGAATCTATTTCAGTTTTCTTGTATTCATTTGCTTGTTTATTTTTCAGATTCCATGTATAAGTAGTAACATATAATTTTTTGTCTCTTTGTCTGAGTTACTTCACCAAGTATACTCTCTAGGTCCATCCATGTTGTTGCAAACAACATTTTCCATTCTGTTTTGTGGCTGAGTAATATTCCATTCTATACATATAGTCCATTTTTGTCCACTTGTCTATAGATTGATCCTTAGGCTGCTTCCATGCCTTGGCTATTGTAAATAGTGCCGCTGTGAACATTGGTGTATATGTATCTTTTCAAATAAGTGTTTTCATTTTCCTCAGATATATACCCAGTAGTGGAATTGTTGGATCATATGATAGCTCTGTTTTTAGTTTTCTGAGACGCCTCCATGCTCTCTTCCATAGTGGCTGCACCAGTTTACACTCTCACCAACAGTGAACAAGGGATCTCTACATCCTTGCCAGCATTGGTTATTGAGCGAGATTTTTATCGGTAGCATCCTTCTGCCAGAATGATCTTTCTAAAGTACACATCTGATCATATCACTGTTTCTCAGAATCCACGTTTCTCGACAGTTGTGCTTTAACTTGCTGCACCAGCCCTGTCTTCGCTTCTCCATGTTTTGCTCTTTCTATACTGGCCCTGTCGGATGTTTTGGTATTAGGTGATAGCTTTTCATGCCGTTGCACTCTTACTAGTGAGAAAAAAACTTCTGTGTCTGCAAAGTCCTGTTCACCCTGGGAGACTTTCCTGACTTACCCAAATACAGTTAGACATTTAATTCTTTTGATTTCCACAGCACTTTGTACCTACTTATATTCTATTGTTTTTTACACATGCTATAATAATTTGCTTCTGACCTCTTGTCTCACTCATTGGGCAAATGATTTATCCTGTCTTTAAAATTAGGGAGTTCCACTAGATCAGTGATTGTCAGCACTGGCTACACATTAGAATCACTCTATTCAAGCAGTTGTATCCAAATCTCGAGATCCTCTCCTTTATCCTACCTATTAGGAATTTTAAGTTACTCAAATGATTATCATATTGTGAAGAAGATTGAAAAGCACTTATACTAGACAGATTCTAAGATACCTTTCAGCTAAAATGTTCTGTTATTCTGCCAACTTGTATAGTCTGAAAATATAAATGCATTCAAGTGATCAAAACAGGAATTAAATTAGAAAAAATAAGGGAAATACTTTTCATGGTAAGAGTTAATGAAAACTATATGTAGTGAAGTAATATTTGTATTGAAAAATGTACTTTTAGAACTCTGATTTTCTGGTTTCATCCTAATTGCTAAAAGTGACTATGGACAGATGGAATAAAATGTTCTTTTTGTGATTCTTTTTTCCTCAGTTATAACACTGGAAGGTGAATGTTACTTTTACAAAAATGTAAACAGACTTGATCCTAAATTCTTGATAACATTAAGGAATTTAACATTTAATGTTAAGGAATTTAACAGTATAGAAACAGCAGCATAATATTTAGAAAACATCGTCACATATACAGTTGACGGCAACTGTATATATATGTTCTTATATTTGTAGATAAACCTTGAGCTCTTAACATTGTATGTTTAGCAGATTGCCACCAGGAGCTTTGAAGGAAAAACTGATAGCATAAAATAACCCAGGGTTGCTACCACTAACTTAACCAGTACAATGACTCCAAATTGTGTTTCTCAGAAGTCATTTGATACGAACATTTCAATTTGTTTGATCATAAGAAATCATAGTAAATACTCTTCTAATGCAGGGATTACTTTTTGGTCAACTTTGTCTTTGAAATTCTTGATCCAAGTTTTATCTTATTTGAGTTTAGAAATGTATTTTTGCTGTCTATTAGCCAGATGTTTCCCTAATGTTTGTAATTTGGGGGCGCATTAGTGGGCAGAGACAACAGTTTGCTGTTGCTAAAACATTTTTTGTTGTTGAATGTATTTGGATATTCTACCTGTCTGCATTTGGCTGATTATATATTAAACTTCTGAAGTTTGATATTCTTTGAACCCTTTATTATTTCGCATTTCTTTTGTATAGCAGTGATTATATACTACTGATAATGTTTCATTTGAATTAGTCATTATGAGCAATAAGGTACAATGAAGAGATATTTGACTTTGGACTTCGCTGATTCAAAACATAGCACTGATTTGGGAACTGCCTTAGCCTAGCATCTTTAAACTATATTAGTTAGATCATTATTGGTGTTATTTTGACTCCATTGGGAAAAAAAATTTGAGTGAATCTATAGATGAACAAATGAGTGATGCCTCTTGTTTTTTTCCTGTATTATTTTCTCTGTCTCTGGTGTAGTGTGAAGCGGTTTGGCTTTTGAGAGCAGAAGCCATATCCCAGCTTGATCTTCCTAGTGTTGTGTGTGCTTTGACCTGGTATTCGATAAATGTTGAATTAGTTTCATTTTGGAATAAAGTTATGTATTAGGATATGTCAGATATAAACTCCATGCTCATTCATTCTGTCAGTTCTAGAAAAATTAATATTTTATCACAGTTTATCTTATTAAAGTGGAATGATTGCTTTACTTTCATAACAATTAATAGATTATAACCCAGTGAAAGAATTCATTCTAATGCCGTGTCTTTCACATCTCAATTATATACTATTGGACAGAGAATATTTCTTTATGTATGATATTGGATTTCAATTTCAAAAGAAAATTATCAACCGTTTAAGTAGATATTAGATGACATCTTGCAAATTTAGTAGTAGAATTTCAGAATAGAAAGAGTATGTACTCCATCAAAAATGTTCAGGAATATTAAGCTGAAATTTTTGAACACTTTTTCTTTTGCTACATTTTGTTAAGATTTTCTTAACTTATAATTTTCTTAATTTGGAGGAATGTGTGGGAGTTTAAGGTGAGCATAATGTCAAGATATAATAAGTTTGGAAAAAAAGTTTAATATGAGGAGCAGATAATAGTGCATGAAAATATTTTAAAACTTTATGTTTAAAGAATTTTCCAAATCATTAGTGCTAATGTTCAGAGTTAGTACATCTTGCCATTAAAAGGGCATTATGGTACTTGTGTCTTAGAATTAATTTGCTATTAACAGATCTTATTTTATATGAATAAATAATTTGGAATGAAAATTCATAATTTGGAAAAAATCTGAGTCATTTTATTATTCCATAGCAAAATAAGTCATTTTATATGCAAATTCACCTACCTAACACATCCTTTTTTAAAAACTTTCTTTATATATTTTAATTTATTATAATTGGAGGCTAATTACTTTATAATATTGTAGTGGGTTTTGCCATACATTTACATGAATCAGCCATGGGTGTACATATGTTCTCCATTCTGAATCCCCTAACACATCCTTTTGAGATCTGCTTTAATTGATGTGAATATAGTTATTCCAGCCTTTCTGGGCATTTTGGTGTATGACCTGTCTTTTTCTATCTATATATTTCCACCCTATATATGTTTTCATATTTAAAAGTGACATTTCTACATTTTTAGATTTTGAAAAATCCATTCTGTCAATCTTCCTCTTAATCATTGTGTTTATTAGTTCATTTAATTTAATATCATTATCGATGAAGTTGAATTTAGGTCTGCTGTTTTACTATTTGCTTTTGTTTGTCCCATCTCTTTCTTGTTTCTCTGTTCTTTCTTAAATTAAGTGAGTATTATGTAAATTTCTTCTTTAATATTCCTGTTGGCTTTTTATATTCCTATTGGCTAAAACTGGTTTTTTTTATGTTTAAATGATTTTTCCAGAAATTATAATATACAACCTTAACTTCTCAGTCTGTTTCAAATAAAAATCATACAACTTCCTTATAATGTTTATAGAAATATAAAAACGTTGTAATGTGATTATCCCTCCCCCATCTTTTATACCATAATTGTCATATATATTACATTTACCTACTTTATAAACCCAGTAACACAGTACTATAATTTTTACTTAGAAAGGTAATGTTAAGGAAATCCAGAGGAAAAACTAGGATATTTATCTACCTGTTTACCACCTTTGAATGCTTTTCATTGCTAAGATCCTAGTGTCTATGTTACTTCCCTTCAGCCTGAAGAAATTCTTTTAGCATTTCTTGTAGTGTGTGTCTCCTGGTGATGATTTTGCCTTCATTATTAGAGGGTAGTTTTGTTGGGTATGGAATTCTGGATGGACAGTTGTGGAGACTCTGGATTCTCTAGAATAAGGTTCCCTCTTAGAGTATTATTTTATTTTAGCAGTCCGTTAACTTTGCTAAACTCACTTTTGCAAACTCTTATCTTACCAGTGCTGAGCAGCAGGTAAAATCTCAGCTCTTTCCTTTTTGCTTTAATAAAAGGAGTTAGGAGTTTGTCCTGCATGTGCATAATTTAGGTGTCAGACAGAGAAGTGGGCAGTTTATACACAGAATTTAGAACCTTCTCCTCTATAGGTCTTTCCTTTTTGGGAACTCTTATACAGTGTGTCAAGAGGTGGATCTGCATGTCCATGGTCAATTGGCTTGCAACAAGGTACAGAAACAGTTCAGTGGAGAAAAGATAACCTTTTCAACAAATGGTGCTGGAACAAAAAGATACCTTATGCCAGAAACAGAAAGTTGTAATTCATATATCGTAGCAGATATAAAAGTTAACTCAAAGTGGATCATGGACTTGAATGTAAAATCTTAAACTATAAAAGATCTAGAGGAAAACATAGGAGATCATCTTTGTGATCTTGGGTTAATCAAAGATTTTTATGTGATACATAAAAGAAAATATTGATAAATTTGGCTTCATAAAGTTAAAAACATCTGTTCTCTACAAAGCACTGTTAAGAACACAAAAAGATAAGCCATAGACCAGGGAGAATACAGCAATATTCATACCTCAGCAATATACAGGTGTAGTTCCAGACCACTGTGGTCAAGCAAGTCCTGCAGTGAAGCAAGCCACACAAATTTGGGCCCCAGTGTATATAAAAGTTTACACCGTACCGAGTTCATTACATGTGTAATAGCATTATGAGTGAACAGACAGTTGATATAGCGTAATAAAAATTTTGTTGTTGATGTTCAGTCTCTTAAGTCACATCTGACTCTGCCACCCCACAGACTTCAGTACACCAGCCTTCCTTGTCTTTTACTGTTTCCTGGAATTTGCTCAGACTTATGTCCATCAAGTCAATGATGCCATACAACATCTCATCCTCTGTCGTCCCCTTCTCTTCCTGCTCTCAATCTTTCCCAGCATCAGGGTCTTTTCCAGTGAGTCAGCTCTTCACATCAGGTGGCCAAAGTATTGGAGCTTCAGCATCAGTCCTTCCAATGAATATTCAGGATTGATTTCCTGTAGGATGGACTGGTTTGATCCCCTTACTGTCTAAGGGATTCTCAAGAGTCTTCTCCAGCACTACAGTTCGAAAGGATCAGTTCTTCAGTGTTCAGCATTCTTTATAATCCAGCTGTCACATCTGTGTATGACTACTGGAAAAACCATAACTTTGACTATATGGATCTTTGTCAGCAAAGCAGTATCTCTGCTTTTTAATACACTGTCTAGGTTTTGTCATAGCTTTCCTTTCAAGGACACCTTCATGGATCACAGCCTTGTGTTGTGACGAAGGGGCTTGCCTAACTCAATGAAGTATGAGCCATGCCATGCAGAGCCACCCAAGATGGATGAGTCACAATGAAGAGTTCTGGAAAAGTATGGTCCACTGTAGGAGGAAATGGCAGCCCACTCCAGTATTCTTGCTTGGAGAACCCCATGAACAGCATGAAAAGACAAAAAGATAATATCAGAAGATGGTCCCCACACGTCGGAAGGTGTCCAGTGTACTGCTGGGGGAAGAACAGATGGCAATTGCTAGTAGGATATTTTAGTCATAAGTATTTTCCAGAGGACTAGAAAAGGTCAGTTTTCATTGCAATTCAAAAGAAGAGCAATGCCAAACACTGTTGAAACTGCCGTAGAGTTGTGCTCATTTCACCTGCTAGTAAGGTAATTCTTAAAATCCTTCAAGCTAGGCTTCAGCAATATGTGAACCCAAAACTTACAGATGTACAAACTGAGGTTAGAAAAGGCAGAGGAACCAGAGATCAAATTGCCAGCATTCGTTGGATTTTCCCATAGAAAAAGCAAAGGAATTCCAAAAAGATCTGCTCCTGAGAAACCTGTATGCAGGTCAAGAGGGAACAGTTAAAACCCTACATGGAGCAACAGACTGGTTCAAAATTGGAAAAGGAGTATGTCAAGGCTGAATATTGTCATCCTGCTTGTTGAACTTAAGTACAGAGTACACCAATGCAAAATACCAGGCTGGATGAATCACAAGCAGCAATCAAGATTGCTGGGAGAAATATCAATAACCTCAGATATGTAGATGACACCACTCTAATGGCAGAAAGTGAAGAGGAATTAAAGAGCCTCTTGATGAAGGTGAAAGAGGAGAGTGAAAAACTGGCTTAAAATTCAGCATTCAAAAACTAAGATCATGGCATCTAGTCCCATCACTTCGTGGCAAATAGATGGTGAAAAGTGGAAATAGTGACAGATTTTATTTTCTTGGGTTCCAGAATCACTGAGGATGGTGACTGCAGCCATGAAACTCTTGCTCCTTGAAAAAAAGCTGTGATAAACCTAGCAGCATATTGAAATTAGACTAATGGGCCTCATTTCAGTATTGCTGTATACTGGGGAATAGGGAGGCCCAGAGAGAGAGAGAGAGACGGGGCAATGGCCATTGCTAAAGCCATCGGAATGTATAACATTTATCAGTGAAGGTGGCTATCTTATGTGGCACCCCAGAATAGTTTCAACAATAATATTGAAGATCACTGACCATAGATCACCATAACAAATTTAATAATAAAAAAGTTTGAAATGTTTCAAGAATTACCAGCACCACAAAGTGAGCAAATGTTGGAAAAATGGCATCAATAGACTTTCCTGATGCAGGGTTGTCATAAACTTTCAAGATTTGTTTTTTTGCTTTTAAATGTAGTATCTGCAAAGTGGAATAAAGTAAAGCACAATAAAACAAAGTATGCCTATGTTTACAAGTCACATGTCTGATAAAGAACTTTTGTCCAGAATTTGTGAAGAGTTCTTGAAACAATAAGAAAATAAAACCATCTATTTAAAAATTAGCTGAAGATTTGTTCAGATACTTACCTCAAGGTATACAGATGACAAATAAGCACATTGAAATATGCTCAACATCATTAGGGAAATGCAAATTAAAACAAGATACCACTACACAGCAATTTAAAAAACTAAAAATTTTAAAACTGGCCATAATCAAGTGTTGGCAAGGATGTAGACCAACTAGAATTTTCCTCACTGCTTGTAGGAATGCACAGTGGCACAGCTATTTTGAAAAATAGTTTGTTAGGTTCTTTAAAATTTATACATGCAGCTGCCATACAATCTAGCCTTTTCACTGCTATTTATCGAAGAGAAGTGAAAGCATCTATACATATAAGAACATTGACTGCATCTTAATTTGTAAGAGTCAAATTAACTCAGATGTCCATCAGTAGGAGAGTAGATGAATGCACTGATACAGGATGCTACTAAGCAGGCAGCCTATCAGATGCTTTGCCATCACTTGATACGGACCATCATCCTTTAGCTTTCAGCTTTCTATACAGTTTTCTTTTGCCTGCTGCCCAGCCCCTAAGCCAGTGTAACGTATTTAGGGTTTTAATTGTGGCTTCGGTACTTCTGTTACCCAGTTTCTGTATTAGTCAGAATGAGCCAGGTTATGCTGTGATAGTAAATAATCCCAAATCTCACTGACTTAGAGTTTTGTCTCTTTGCTGTGAATTGTATGTCTGTTGTGGGTTGGCTGAGAGTTGTGTTCTCTGTTCTCACTCTGAGACCTAGGCTGATGGAGGAGTCTTTATCTGAAGCATTGCTGGTTGCTGGGAATGTGGACGTAAGTATTAACACCAATAGCTGTGACTTCCTTTGAAGCATAGATAAAAAGTATACAAAATACCTTTTAGTATTTACGTAGGTAAACATGTTTTAAAATGGGAGGTATATTATGCCTTTATGTTGGACAAGGAACCTGAATCCAAAGAGAGGAAAAGGAATGGCAGTTGCCACACAGCAGTGAAACAATGAGAACTCAGGGTTCCCATTTTAATACTTTGGTGCAAATCAGAAAAGAAATGTACCATCTATTCACATGTTCTTTATTTTGTCAGTCTTTCCAGCAGACCACATTTAAGAGGCGTCTCATACCAGCTGCTGCCAGTGGCGGGGACACAATGGATCACACAGGGGCACTGGACACCGAGGATGAGCTGGGACCTTTAGCCCATCTCGCTCCAAGTCCTCAAAGTGAAGCCGTTGCCCATGAATTCCAGGAACTCTCCTTGCAGTCCAGTCAGCACCTGCCTCCTCTTAACGAAAGGAAGAATGGTGAGTTCGGCGTGTGCATGGGAGCTTGCCTTTTGTGAGCCAGTGTATCCCTCTGGTAGTAATTTGTTGGTCAGTTCCACTGGGCAGCCTGTTTCTGGAGGAGAGAACCTCAGAGGGGTGCTGGCTGGTTTTGAGTAATAGCCAGGGTTTCACGTGCCATTCAGTTCTTTCATCATTTCCCCAGCGTCTCTGGTAGTAACATTATCTTTGGAAATAAGCTTTAGGTTCAACTACTTTAGCACAAGCAGAAGGTCTTAGGCTAGCGTAGCATTGGAAAGCAGCTTTCTGTGCTGACTCCAGGAAGATAGATTGGACTTGACTAGATTCTCCTGCCGTGTTCCCTGTCTCCAGTGTGCTACACCTTAACTGTAGAGTTGCCAGCATTTGTGCTCTTAGTGATCACTAAGAAAATAAGAATTTCTTGAGTATTTTTATATTAATGAGGATAGGATATGGCCATATTCTCAGTCTTCAGCTGGCTCATACTTGTATACAAAATGAATAGTTTCTGTTCTTTGTTAACTGTTCAGAAAATTCTCTTGATTAATCAAAGACTTTCTGGAGTCTCCAGAAGGCACAGTACTGTCAGTTTTTAACAAAAATGAAGAGAGAGAGATGAGATACATCTATTTTATAATACTTAAAACATAAAAACTAACAAAGTGTTAAAATTTACAAACTCACTAAGCGTATATATCAAAGGGCAGAATTAAGAATTTCAACTGGATTTGCCACACTTCCATAGTTCTCATGAATCTTCCATTCTCAAATGTGTATTTTAATTAAAAGCCAGAAGAAATAAAACTTGCCCTGTGGAGCACTTCTGTATGTATCTTGTTATTTCTTTCTGGGTTTTAAGTGTTTCCTGATCCTTTTCAAATAATGGCCTTATCTTATTCAGGAAAATGGGTTTAAGACACTGCTATTCTCAGCTCTTCAGTACCTGATTTTGGGTGGGGTATCCTTATTCTCCCTTCCAACAAGATATCTGATGCATATTGGGCACAACCCTTGTCTGTGCAGTTGGTATAAAGCAGCGTATTGCTCAGGCCTGTCAAAGCTGTCTGGAGGCTATGGTTAGGTAGTAATGGCTTTAGAACCTTCAATCATTTAGGAGCCTAGCTTTGTCTTAGACAGTAGGGTAGAATATAACCACATTTACTGAAAGATGACTAAATTGAGCACATTTACATAGTATACTTAGACCAGTATCATATTCAAATTATTTCCCTCAAAAAAAAGCAAAATGAATTGAACTTGTATAAAATTTCAGTAATATATAGTTGCTCAAGAAAATAGTCATACGTAGCAGAGGAGGGAGGTGTAAGGGGAAAGTTTTTGCTTTGTGGGAATTTTACTTGATACAGCTTGCTGCATTCCCTTGCAAGAGTGTTCTCTTGAATATTTATGCCTGAACATAAAGTAAGCCCCAGATATGAGCTGGTTTTCCCTTATTAAGTTTTAGAGTGAAGGAGATGAAATGGTGGAAATTTGAGTTTATTAATTTAATTACATGTATATAATTAACACCACATATTATGAAGCAGTGCAATAATATAGAGGATTTGCTTTATCCACACTCATATTTCATAAAATCATCTTGCCTAAACTCTGTGTTTGTGTGGTATTTTTATCATCAGTAGGAACTCCCCTGCATCATTCGTGCAGCACTGAACTCCACGCTGCATCTTGGTTTGTGTCTCTCTTGTTTGAGCTACACCAGCTTTTAGATACATGCACGATCTGACGCTGAAGGCTTTGTGTCTAAACCGCAAGTGCCATTCACAGAGCAGTGGGGCTGCTTCTCATGAGTCCTACAGTGTTGTATTTGTAATCACTCATGTTTGATTTGCAATTGGTCATAACATTTTATGAGCCTGTAATTTCTGTTAAAGAATTTAATCATCCTTTTTTTTTTTTTCTGAGTAGGTAATACATGTAACTGGTTTAAAATGTAGGGGATACCACCGACTGCACAGTGAAAAGTCAGTTACTCTCCCAGTCTTGTCCCTCAGCTACGCAGTTACTTCTCCAGAATTAATTGCTCTTACTTGTGTCCTTTCTGAGAGAATGGTATTTGACTACCTTTTTAAAAGCAGTGTCTGAAAATCTTTCTTTGTAACAACAGCCAACGCTTCATTTTAAGGTTATCTGGAAATAATATGTTGGTTCTTTTCTTCCTTTTTTTCCTTGATTCTATTAAAACATTTCTATAAACAGACTAAAACTAGCTTCTAGGGAAGTTGATTTTTAAGCTAATGCATTTTCCTCAAGTGCTTTTTTGTTCAAGATTAAGTAAATGAAAGAGCATCTCATTATACACTGTGTAAGGACTCAAACATAGACAGTCTCCTCTTTCTTAATATGTGACTTCAGAAAGTTAAAAATCTTACCTTATATTCAGGCATATTATACTCTAATTTCAAGCTTATGAAATGTTAGCCTAATTTGCATATACCTTCCAAGATGTAAATGAATTGTTGTACAGATGTCAAAAGTACAGGTTTTTGGATATGGGGATGTGAAGAGTAGATCCACATTAAACAATCTAGATGGAAAAACCATACCTTTCTCACTTTGGTGATTTTTTAGTGTTTATTCTTCATCTTTTTAGGTCTTCTTAATGCCATCTTTAAATCATATCACGTACAAAAAATGTAGATGTTAGCCTCAAAATTAATTAATAGAAAGTACTGTATTGGGCTTTCCAGGTGGCGCTAGTGGTAGAGCCCACCTGCCAGTGCAGGCGACATAGGAGATGCGGCTTCGACCCCTGGGTTGGGAAGATCCCTGGAGGAGGGCATGGCAACCCACGCCAGTATTTTTGTCTGGAGAATCCCATGGGCAGAGCAGTGTGGCAGGCTACAGTCCATAGGATTGCAGAGTCGGAGACGACTCAAGCGACTTTAGCATACATAGCACAGTACGTTTAGATATTTTGAAATAATCAAATATAGATTTTTTTGTGTGTGTGATTATGTTTTATTGTTGTTTGCTAAGCTTTTGAATTTTGCATGTTAGAATTAATTTCTTTTGGAGAGGAAATTAAGATATTTCAGTTTGGGGTTGGTATGTAGACAGATTGTATTACTAAATAGTTTGTAAATAAACTTTATAAGGAAAATGAAGTTGATACCTAAGTACAGTAATGAGTCTAGGATCTTCCCTTATTTTTGGTTAAAACTTAGATTGGCAGTGGTAGTGGAGTGACAGAATATTCCCACTGCTGGGGTAAATATGAAAGATGTTTAGTAAAGGTAAGCTAGGGCTTTCCTTTACCCTTGAATGTGGGCAAAATATCTCAAGTTAATGGCATTTCAGCAGTAAGCGTACCATTTAGGCAATTAACTCTTCCCAACAGGACAGTCTTCCATAAAGGAAAGTAGATATACTTTTACTAAATAACGTACCTTTACTAAAACAGTGCATGTTGTTCCGTTGCTAAGTCACGTCCAACTTCTTGCGACCCCATGAACTGTAGCATGCCAGACTCCCCTGTCTCTCAGAATCTGCATACACAGGAAAATTGAGCTTTGTTTTGACATAATATATACATAATAGATCCATTTTCACGTTTCCCTGTTAACATTCCTTTAGATGGTTAACACTGAGAAAAAGAGGGTTTTCAGTCAAAGGGAAAGTTAGTTCTTTTATTGTTTATAAAAGAAAGCCTTAGGTGCTCTAAGGTGAATTTCACTTATAAAAGCAGGGAAAGGCAGAACAGATGGAAACAACATACCTAAAAGAGCTACAGCTCTTTGTCTGTGCGCACACTTAGCTGAGAGAGGAAGAAGCTTTTCATTCATGAGGTCATTTAAGACTGATAAGTGTGCTGGTTGGTGAACTTAAGCTTTTAGCTCACTACCAGCATTATCACAGAGTAAACCAATAAGTTGACATAGATTCCCCCTCATAAAGAGTTCCTGATTTTAGGACTTCTTTGCACGTCTCTGAAGATCTCATCATGTTAACATGACTGTAGACATCCCACAGGCCACCTGTCAGTATCACTTACTGGGAAAATGAGTATCTGCCACCTTTCCCTTTCTGTATTAGCAGGCTTTTTGAAACTGTATGTACTACTAAATAGTCACTGTGTTTTAGTCCTTCATAGAGAAGAGTGACTTATTTGTTATTCTTACTTTAAACTTCGGTATCATTGGTTACTGCACTTATTCGGTCTTTGAGCTTGTGGGCCCATCTTGAAAACTTTTTTAAAGATTTTCCATCTGTTAAATGGGTCACACTGAACAGTTTTAGACTTTGCTTGTTCTATTCCAGATGACCACTTATTAGAGAGAAAATAATTTATTCCAAAGTTTCTTACATGCAAGGAATTCAAGGTAGCTCTTTACATTGGATTCAATACAGGTATTAATACAGAGGCACATAGTCTGAACTTTGCATGGAGCCCAGCCAAAGGAAATTAGCACCTTATACCATAGAAAATAAGTTGTATATGTTCACAGCTGATCTTTTCTATGGGTTTTACTTTGAAAACAATTCCCCACACCTCATTAAGCTTTAGACTTTACTGTCAGTCTAGGTGTTTGGAAGAGCACAAAGGTGCTCAGGATTTGTCTTGTAAAACCCTGTTTTGTAGAATATGCACCAGCTGATATGGACTAGTAAAGGTTGGTGAAAGAGAAGATAGTTCTGTTTTTCTCTGGAGCAAACAGTGAGACATAACAGTGTCACAACTGGGAACTAAATAATTGGATACTGAGTAGCCAAGACATTCTTGCCTTCCCTTTCTATAACTAGAGGTAATCGAAATGAATAATTTTATGTAAAATTGTTTTGTCATTGGCTTTATAATTAATATATTTAGGTTCTTCAATATTTGAACTAATTCTCAAGGATATTGATAAACATTCTGATACATTTAAATAGTAGATTTCTTTTCCGACTCAGGAATTACTGAGGAGTACTTGGACTAAGAGAAATATGTACTCTGTAACTGTAATTTTCCTTAGTTTTTATTATATTTTTAAAATTAGTCTTTAGGACTTAAACTAAACACAATTAAAAGTTTTAAAGTTAGCTACAAACTTCTGGGCAGCTGCAAATGAAATTCTTGATTAATTGTGGCAGCTCTTGTTCTTTTTATTTGTGACAATTTCTTGGAGCCTTCAAAATGAAAAGGAAGCCGTGTAAGTAGCTTAAGGGTGAGGTCCTCTCATTCACAATGGTCTTTATAAAGTCTCCTATTAAATAGCATGTTTGGTTTCACATGATAAATAAGTCCCTATAACCCCGTCCACCTTCCTTTTTCTACTGTGGATTTCTTACTTGGATAGTTTTGCTGTTACTGAGAGTTTTGTTTGCTTCAGTGCATTGCTGGACACACCCAGACAAAGCATACATCCAGGAGGGTGGAGGCTGGACAAGAGCTCACAGCCTCCCTTGGTAGCCGGCAGTGTCAGAACACGAACTTAGGAGTGCTTTAGTTATCATTATCACTGAGGGGATGGGTGAGGCTTACTACAGTTTCAGAAACACCTCAACAAGACCACAGGCCCCCGTTACAGTGCCCTTGAAGCCTCATTTTGAGTTATTCTTCCAGTCTTAAAAATTGTGTCCTCTTGCAAAAATTCCTATGAAATGTCAACAATTAACATTTATTATAAGTAAGCGTTAGAACATAATAGTAATTAGCAGTTTAATCCAGTATGAGACGTCATTATCTTAAACCACATTTATGTAAGATTTTTACCAGACTTTTCTAGTCATATAAGTACATTTTTTCTTATACAGGTTTGATAATTTTTGTAAAACTAGAGTTCACCATATGATGTATATTAGTCACTGGAGCAGTGAATAAACTGAAATCAATTTATTAAGGAACAGTCTTTCTCCTTCCCTTGGAATGCAATTTTTAAAAAGAACATATGTAATATGAATGATTAGTTAATTAATGTTACTCAGTTATAATTCCCTATATTCTTAGGCCTTTCAAGGCTACTTGGAATTGAAAAGTTTATAATCAGACATTTTGCTGGGCCGAGAGACTTTGTTGAAATTAAGTCAGGATTCTTCTCACTTAGGTCTGATCCTAACCCAACCATAGGGACCTCCTCTAGCTACAAAGGTAGAGAAAGGGTAAATAAGGGATGCTTGCTCTCTACCGTAACCTGATAAATATACATAATATACTAGAAAAAAAGTGACCTATGATTTTTTTTCTTTGTTATATTTTATTTTAAGGCATCAATAATGAAGTATAATTGTGAAAGAAAGCAAAAGGACAAATATGTTGGAGTAACAAATGAACTGTAATTTTCTCTTTGATTTATAGTTAATAATCACCCAGACTAATTAGCAAGTATCCTATCTAACTCCTTTAAATTAATCCATACTGCTGGCTACCCTCACCTGCTGCCCTCACTGTTATTAACAGGAAGTATAGTCTTTTGGGAGTCAGGACTCCAGTCTCCTCTGCTGACTCAGTCTGTGAGCATGGGTAAGTCTCGAGCTCTCTGTGTTGCGGTTATGCCCATTGTAATTGTAATATTCATATGGCAGCTTTCAGCCCATGTGTCTTCTCTGGCTGCCCTTCCTCGTTACATCTTGTGTTCTTATATCTCATCTATCACTTTCAGCCTTGTGCTGTTCATTGGGCAGCAGAAACAGAAAGAATGGAAGATAACTTCCATCTCAGTTAACCAATAGAATTTTCCATAGATATGAATTAGTAATGTCACTGTCTTTAATATGTTCCTCATAGATGTATTATTAAACATACATGCCAGCTCATTTCAGTTAGTCAGACTCCCTTTCCCCTATGTTTAAAAGGAAAGAGAAATTGGCTCAATTTGTGTTATCCTAAAAGATTACATCTAATGTGGAATATGCAGTGTCATCCTATTCATGGTTTTCAAGGGTTGGCAGGTATGTGTTAACATTTTTATAACAGGATCAGACTCAATTAAAAGACTGTTTTAACTTTATATTAAACCCAAATCATTCATGTCCTTTTCTGGTTGCTTATGTTGTTTTTATTAAGAAAATGCTAATCGTTGGGTATCTGTTTCACTAACTTAAATTTTTGATCTATGACCTCTTTGTTTAGTAAAGTCTGATCACAGCCTTTTGCCTTTGATTCTTATAAGTTAAATTTAAAAACTGACAAATGTTAGAATTTTTCAGTACTCTGCAGAATTCAGATTTATAGCTACAAAATAGGAGACATTCTTTGATAATCCTTGTTCCTGACACAGCAGTTTAGAAATGTATCGATTAGAGCAGCCATCATATACTATATAAGAGAAAAGTTTGCCATATCAGAATGCTCAGCTTTCCCAAAATATTAAAAGAAATTAGTATTTCAAGAGTAGAAATGGGTTTACTTTTTATTATTAGAAAATATTGAATGATCATTGTGTCTCCCACTGTAAATAATTCTTAGATCTTAGGCTTTTAGTATAGTGTTGGCAGTTCAGTAGGAAATTTTCATAAAATTGTTAGACTCATAGATCTTTCAAAGTAGTTCCCCTCAGCTAAAGAAATTAATTTAGAGATGATTCTCTCAGATAACTGGGAGGAAGAAAAACCTAATTTTAAAGAGTGAGTGCAGAGATAAGGCTGCTCTGTGGCACTAGACGTGGGGTCTGAGGGCACACAAGCGTATGTCTGTCATCTGTAAATAGGAGTCAGGTTAGGTGTACAGCCCAAGTTACTGGAGGCTTGAATGAAGTAAAGCACTGATGGTAACTCCATGTACGTGACACAGTGTAAGTACTGAGTACATGCTATAGGCACCCAGCCTTGCATGCTTGATGTTAAAGTAAAATACCATGAAATAAGCAGTGGTGAAGCATGCCCAGTGGGTAAGGGCACCAACTCTGGAGCCATCCTGTCTGGTTCACCGTGACTAGCTGTGTGAACTGAGATGAATTAATAGTCTACTTTTTGCCTCAGTTTCCTCCTCTGTAAAAGGAGGACCATATAGTACTCACCTTACGGAGGTTGCTGTGAGGGTTGAATCAGTTCATGTAAGTCAAGTATTTAGAACAACATGGTCATATAATTAGCACTTTATAACTATTTATTATTATTGTGTATATTTTGAGGATATAGTATTTAAATTCATACTTGGGAAATACAGTTTTTCAGGGTTCCACCATGGTGTTTGATACCTTACTGTTTCTTGCAATAGTTCAGTAATTTTGGCCCCCATTTGCATACATATTTCTTTTTAAAAATGTCCAAATGACATGCAGTTTTTTAATGTCTTACTGTGTACCTACATAACATTTGAAGAGCACTTATGTTGTGGGAGCTAAGCAAGCGAATGTAGTAGGCACGCATTTCCCATGAAGTTTGTCTCCCTTGTTGGTACTGCCAGTTCCCACAATCCTAGCATTCCCTGGGCATCAGTCAGTGTCTGCAAGGAATGACTTTCAAATATTAAAGCATGTGAAAAGACAAACAGGCCAAAACTCAGAGCTCTCTAGGGACTATGACCTCCAAAACAGACTCCGTTCTGACATTTTCACAGGCCGCTTGAAGGAATTCCAGTAGGGTCATTCCATTTGGTAAACTCCTAAACAAACCCTCTGTCATCAAGGACTGATTTATAGATTTTTCTTCTTCTTACATAGTTGTTCTGAAGAGATTAAGATAGTAGATATGATTGCTGAGCCTCTTTCAAGCCGTCTGATTGTATATGATAAGTACTGTACAGAAGACTTTTGGTATTTTGAAGTAATAAAACAGTTATTTGTTATGTTTAAAGAGAGTTCTTGCTCTGAGTTGTCTCTTAAATTTTTTTCTTTTTGTTTTGATTCCAGGAAGTCTATGTCATAATCACATCTCTAAATTAAAATTCTTACATTTATGAGCCCAATTATTTAACAGCAAAATTAATTAATTTCAGAAATGATCTTTTAAAAAACAAATCTATGTATTAAAAATATGTATATAATGACTTGTCTCACAATGACTTTTGAAATATATGGAAACAGAAACAGATCTAGTGATGTAGAATGTTCTTGGTGTGATGGCAGTTGTTTAAATTATGCTTCAAGGTCATAGGGTGGGGGGACAGATCTGTAAATTGTTTTTTAATTAATCTGAATTCTGTTAATATATTGTGTATTATGAGGCATTTCTTTTAAAAAAATAGTGATAAACATAAATGAGAAGGGCAGAACCCAAGAGATTTGAAGGCTGGACAACTTAAGGAAATGGGTAATTAGGTTTATTTGGTTTATAGTTGACCTTAAATGCTATAGCCTCATGGTTGTCCCGGTCTGAAGTCTAAGTGGCATGTATGAAACTCCAGGGGTGAACAGCGTTTCACATATGAAGGGTCAGGTTTATTGGGGGACTTTGTGTGGTTGGTTTCCTCCTGTGCATGTTTCTTTTCAATGAGTTAATCCTTAAATGCACAATCAAAAATTGCTTATGATATGATATCTGAGTCTGTTGTAGGATTGTAAAATGTTTTAAACAACTTTAAAATGGAAAAAAAATGAAACACAGTAAGTAAATTGATATATGACCTTAATCAAGCCTCTTAAAATTAGTAGTAAAGAGAAACCTAGGATGTTTAAGACATCTCCTTAGTAAAATGGAATGAAATAGAAAGATGCTTAGTAATTGATCATCAATAATTATTGAATGTACTTAAGAATTTTTGGCTCTTGATTGAGGTATAAAATATATATAATGAAAAAAGATATTTATGGTCATGTTATCTTTTTCTCAAGTTCAGAATTAAAAAATGATATTTTAACTAGATAACCCAGTGCTCTTAGGAGAAAGTGTTGCTTTTCTAATACACTTTTTTTTTTTTCTAGTTTTTTTTTTTGGCTGCACCCAGCAGTATGTGGGACTTTTGTTCCCTAGCCAGGGATTGAACCTGGGCCCTCTGCAGTGGAAACGTAGAGGCTTAACCACTGGGCCATGGGGGAAGTCCCTCTAATACACTTTTTAAAAGTAGATTTTTCCACTCTCACTTTTTATGTCTGTGAAATAGTCTTTTCTCAAAGAAAGGGAATTTGGTTAAATAACTTGTTGATAAAGTAGTGAAATCTGTAATTGTAAATTTGTGCATAGCGACGCAGCTTCTCTATGAAGCTGCTTGCTTGACTGCTGAATGTTTTCTCCACCCTCTACACAAGCAAATGTTTACATTTTCAAAAATTTGAAGGTTTTATTTGGACACTCAAATATTTTAATTTGAAGGGTTTTCTAAATAAATCGATTTAAAGGTACTCAAATAAAATTAGCACTGAAAATTTTGAAATTTAAAGAAATCCAAGAACTTAGTCCTAAACTCTGAGTTTCAGAGTCTAGTGGCTTTAGAGAGTAACTTTGGTTTTTGTTTTCTTCACCTGTTACTCTGAAACTATTTAAGTAGTTCTTAATGTTTATCATTTCATGATATATCCTTTCTGAGCTTTTACCTTTAACCCACCTGTACCTTTGTGTTTAAAGTACATTTCTTATAGACAGTATAGAGCTGGACTTTCTTTTTTTAAATGTAGTCTGACAATCTTTCATTTGTGATGTTTAGATTATTTACATTTAAGGTAATTATTGATATGTCTGATGTATTAGTTACCTATTGCTTTGTAACAAACTGCTTTGTACCTTAACAGCTTCACACAGGACACATTTATGATCTGAACAGTTTCTGTGGATCAGGAATTCAGGCACAGCTTAACTTGGTACCTCTGCTTCATAAGCCTGTAGTCAGGTTTCAGGCAAGGCTCTGTTTCATCTGAAGGTTCAACTGGGGAATGATCCACTTCTAACCTTAGTTAGAAGTGGATCACTTCTAACCTTACTTAAGTTGTTCTTGGCAAGATTCAGTACCTTGAGGGCTGTTGGACTAAGCGCCTCAGTTCCTTGCTGGCTGTTGGCTGGAGGCCACCCTCAGTTCCTTGCCATATGTGCCTCTCCAATGTGGCAGCTTATTTTATCAAAGTCAGTAAGAATAATGCTAGCAAGACAAAAATGATAATTTTTTGTAACATTTCCTTAACATTGTCCTGGTATATTGACGGGCTTCCCTGATAGCTCAGTTGGTAAAGAATCGCCTGCAATGCAGGAGACCCCGGTTCGATTCCCAGATATGGAAGATCCACTGGAAAAGGGATAGGCTAACCACGACAGTATTCTTGGGCTTCCCTTGTGGCTCAGCTGGTAAAGAATCTGCCTGCAATGTGGGAGACCTAGGTTTGAAGAACCTAGGGTTGGGAAGATCCCCTGGAGAAGGGAAAGGCTATCCACTCCAGTATTCTGTTATATTGATTAGAAGCAGATTGCTCAAGGGGAGAGGATTATTTAAGACCATAAATATCAAAAGGCTGGTATCTTTGAGGATTGTCTTAGAGGCTGCCTACCTCAATTGAGTTTAAATCTATCATTTTGTTGTGTGTAATGTTTGTCCATTCTATTCTTTATTCCTCTCTTCTTGCCTGTTTTTTTTTTTTTTTTTAGTATTTCATTTCATTATTATTTTTGCATCATCTTATTAGTTGTACTTCTTTATTCCACTGAGTTTCTAATGGAAACTCAGGTCTAACATGTTGTTAATGCTATCCAGTAAAATGTTTATCTTAGCTATTATATTTTTTATCTCTAGAGGTTCCGTTTTGCGTTGTCCATTTCTGTTTTCATTATATTCCCTTTTTGCTTTAAATATTTGCACATAGTCTCAGTGGTAATAGTTCCTTTTTCTGTCATTTCTGGGTTTGTTTATATTGATAAATTTTTCTCATGTTCAAGAAGTGTTTTCTTGCCTCTTTGCAGGTAGCCTTGTAATTTTTATTGGAGATCAGTTCAGTCACTCAGTTTTGTCCAACTCTTTGTGACCCCATGGACTGCAGCATGCCAGGCCTCCCTGTGTATTACCAACTCCCAGAGTTTACCCAAACTCATGTCCATTCAGTTGGTGATGTCATCCAACCATCTCATCCTCTGCCATCCCCTTCTCCTCCTCCCTCAGTCTTTCCCAGGATTAGGGTCTTTTCAGATGAGTCAGCTCTTCACATCAGGTGGTCGAAGTATTGGAGTTTCAGCTTCAACATCAGTCCTTCCAGTGAATACACTAGTTGGATCTCCTTGCAGTCCAAGGGACTCTCAAGAGTCTTCTCCAACACCACAGTTCAAAAGCATCAATTCTTCGGCACTCAGCCTTCTTCACAGTCCAACTCTCACATCCATTCATGACCACTAGAAAAACCATAGCCTTGACTAGATGGACCTTTGTTGGCAAAGTAATGTCTCTGCTTTTGAATATGCTATCTAGGTTGGTCATAACTTTCCTTCCAAGGAGTAAGCGTCTTTTAATTTCATGGCTGCACTCACCATCTGCAGTGATTTTGGAGCCCCCAAAATAAAGTCTGACACTGTTTCCCCGTCTATTTCCCATGAAGTGATGGGACCGGATGCCATGATCTTCATTTTCTGAATGTTGAGCTTTAAGCCAACTTTTTCACTCTCCTCTTTCACTTTGATCAAGGCTTTTAGCTCCTCTTTACTTTCTGCCATAAGGGTGGTGTCATCTGCATATCTGAGGTTATTGATATTTTTCCCGGCAATCTTGATTCCAGCTTGTGCTTCTTCTAGCCCAGTGTTTCTCATGATGTACTCTGCATGGTGATGCCATCCAGCCATCTCATCCTCTGCCATCCCCTTCTCCTCCTCCCTCGATCTTTCCCAGGATTAGGATCTTATAAGTTAAATAAGTAGGGTGACAATATGCAGCCTTGACGTACTCCTTTTCCTATTTGGAACCAGTCTGTTCCATGTCCAGTTCTAACTGTTGCTTCCTGACCTGTATATAGGTTTCTCAAGAGGCAGGTCAGGTGGTCTGGTATTCCCATCTCTTTCAGAATTTTCCACAGTTTATTGGGATCCACACAGTCAAATGCTTTGGCATAGTCAGTAAAGCAGAAATAGATGTTTTTCTGGAACTCTTGCTTTTTGGTGATCCAGTGGATGTTGGCAATTTGAGCTCTGGTTCCTCTGCCTTTTCTAAAACCAGCTTGAACATCTGGAAGTTCGCAGTTCACATATTGCTGAAGCCTGGCTTGGAGAATTTTGAGCATTACATCACTAGCATGTGAGATGAGTGCAATTGTGCGACAGTTTGCACATTCTTTGGCATTGCCTTTCTTTGGAATTGGAATGAAAACTGACCTTTTCCAGTCCTGTGGCCACTCCTGAGTTTTTCAAATTTGCTGGCATATCAAGTGCAGCACTTTCACAGCATCATCTTTCAGGATTTGAAATAGCTCAACTGGAATTCCATCACCTTCTCTAGCTTTGTTTGTAGTGATGCTTTCTAAGGCCCACTTACTTCATTCCAGGATCTTTGGCTCTAGGTAAGTGATCACACCATCGAGATTATCTTGGTCGTGAAGATAGTCTTTGTACAGTTCTTCTGTGTATTCTTGCTGCCACCTCAGCATAGGCCCCTCCTTTTTGCACTGCAGTTTCTGGCTGCCTTAGCCTCCCAAAGCTCTCATCTCTGTCTCAGTTCAGCAAGTCTGTTGGAGTTTCATTCTAGATATTGCCTTCAGACAGAAAGCTCGGGTAGTCGTAAGGCTCATCTTGTTTGTTTCCCTACTCCTAGGGGATATAGTCATGTGTTGCCTGCTTCTCTGTGTAGGAGAGCAATTGTTTCGTGTATTTTGTCCAGTTGGGCTACCTAGTTTCTTACAGTGAGAGGTTAAGAGTAGTTCTCTTATTCCACAGTAGCTGAAGATAGAAGTTGGGAATTGGGATTTTTAACTCAAGGCCGGTGCTTTTCCCGTGAAGCATGTTTCCTCTTTGGATACAGGTAACCTGGCTTTCTGATTAGACTGCAGCTGCAGTGTCATTTTATTTTCGGATCACCCCAAACATTCCAGCCTTTTTGGATACACCAGGGTGTCCCTGGCTGTTTGATCACTGAATGAATGAAATCAGATTTTTGGTTAAAAACTGAGTTTTTAAAGCTTCTCATGACAAGAAGCTTTCCAGCTTTTGCTCTTGGCATGAACGGTCAGTTAGCAAGGTTGTCGTAAAGATATATGTTAGAGCTTCTTAGATAACAAGGAGCCAGTGGCACAGTTATTCATTTGGTTCAAGAATCATCTTTTTACCTGAACACCAGTGTTCATAGCAGCATTATTTACAGTAGCAAAGATATAGAATCTATGTAAGTGTCCATCAACAGATGAATGGATATAGAAGATATGATTATATGTAGTGAAATACTACTTAGCCACAAAAGAGAATGAAAATTTGCATTTTTATAAACATGGATGGATGTGGGGGTATTTTGTGCTTAACGAAATAAGACCGAGAAAGACAAAGACTTTATGTCACTTATATGTGGAATCTAAAAATAAAACTAGTAAATGTAACAGAAAAGAAACAGGCTCATAAATACAGAGAATAAGCTAGTGGTTACCAGTGAGGAAGGGCAAGATCGGAGTAGGAGAGAAAGAAATGCATACTATTATGTAAAGTAAATAAGCTACAAGGATATATTGTATAGCACAGGGAATATAGCCAATATTTTATGAAAACTATGGAGTATCATCTGGAAACATTTTGGATCACTATACTATATAGTGTAAATGAAAGCTGCTATAATAGTGTAAATGAACTATACCTCAATTTAAAAATATAAAGAATCATTAAAATTTGGGAGCCTCAAGGAAAAAAGTTTTCATTGATGGCAAAATTCGCTTCTCGGTTAATAAAGAACTGATTACATATTATTTTCTCCTTAAAATATTGAAATTAAAAACTCTCTTTGCCTCAGTATTCTAATTTGATTCAACTTGGCAATATGCTGTTTAATGGGTAATATCAGAGTGATTTGATAGCTCATGGTTATGTAAACAGGAGTGAGATTCTACTTAGAGCTAGCTAAACTTCATGTTGAATCTTCACAACACATCATCGACCCTCACCCTTTGTTGACAATCAGAACTTTAAAGGAGAATTTATATTGATAAAGAACTTCATCGTGGTGGTAAATGGTATAAATAGAAATAAAGCAGACTATCGTCTAGGAATCACAGAAACACAGTTTAATCAAAATCTCTGTAGTTTGGCTCCCCGTAGTCATCCTTCCTGCATTTCCCTGGGGCTCAGCGGCGGAAGGCTCCCACCTCTGTTCACAGGGCCACCCTTGCTGCCTATCTGTGGCCTGTGTGGCTGTCTCCTAGTCACTGGGAAGCCTGAGGGGTTAGGAGACAGAGAACAGATGGGAGGAGTTGGTAGTGGCTGGAGGGAGTGAGGCTTACGTGTCAAAGCTGGCCCCAGAGACCTAGACGAACAAGGCAGGGTGCTGCCCTTGTTCAGCTGCCCTGAAGAGCTGCTGGGGTTGGTTGTCACTCTTACTTTGTCCAGGTGACCTGTTGATTCCAACAGGTAGAAACCAAATAAATAAGATAGTACTTAATACCAGGAAAGTAAAAAGACTATTACATTTTAAAAAATTAGAATCAGTATATACTCATATGTATATATGTATATATACTCATATGTAATATGTACTTTAGAATATACAATACTTGTTTTTTTATCAAGTATTTTTTTAAATTTTGCTTGAGTTTTGCTTTGTTTTTCTATATCTTGAAAGACAGCTTGGGTGGAGCTATCCAAAATAAAGTTAAGAGTGGTGCCTTAAGAATTGCTTTGTAAATAATTAACTTCAGAGAATCCCTGAGCCTAGAAACTCAAAGATTGATAGAAGTCGTGCCTTTGTTGTTCCTGGATCCATCTGTCACCAGCTGAAGTTTGCCATTTCACAGTACCATTGGCAACAAATGCTATTTTTTCTACTTCTTATATGATTATTTTAAAGAGAATGAGACAAAATGTTAATGACCCTGGGGAAAGCCTTTCACCCAAACTCTCCCTATATCATCTGAATCACTTCAGAGAACTAACAGTGAGCTTTCCTCTCCAGATGTCTTTTCCATTTGTCAAGTAAGTTTCATGTATGCAGCTCCACTTTGTTGTCCCAAATGTTTGAAAACATAATTATTTGAAATAATGTTTTAAGTGATTTAAATACACTAATGCAGAATCTTTTTATGATGAAATTTTAATTTTTAAGCGGCATACTCTTTTTTTTTTTTTGCTGTATACTCTTTATCAAATGTTATTCCTTACCTTTGCTTTTTAAAGGAATATAATCCTATAAATTAAATGATTACAATCTGACCTTCTTGTACCCTGTGTCAGAAAAACAGAACACTTTTTTGGCCTCGCTCCTTTCTATGCTAAAACCAATCGGTTTATAGTTTTTTAATCCACCTACACCAAGGCACTGTGTGTGTTCTTCCATATGTTTCTTCTACATATCACTACATTCTTCCCCCTTGCTCACACAGTGGGCCTGGAATCCAAAATGGTAAATAGTCAAGTTAAAGTGCTGAATTCTAACAGTAAAGAGAGGTTTTCTTCCCAGAATAGGTAGACATTTTGCCTTATTTGGTACGTTTTAATTGTTCCCAATTTATAAGACCAGTAAACTGAGAGTTAGAGGGCTTAAATAATGCACAGGTAAGCAGCTAAAAAGAAAGTTGTAAAGATGGGACCTCAGGTCATGTATGGATGTGAGAGTTGGACTATAAAGAAAGCTGAGCGCTGAAGAATTGATGCTTTTGAACTGTGGTGTTGGGGAAGAACTTCAGAGTCTCTTGGATTGCAAGGAGATCCAACCAGTCCATCCTAAAGGTTATCAGTCCTGGGTGTTCATTTGAAGGACTGATGTTGAAGCTGAAACTCTAGTACTTCGGCCACCTCATGTAAAGAGCTGACTCATTTGAAAATACCCTAATGCTGGGAAAGATTGATGGCAGGGGGAGAAGGAGATGACAGAGGATGAGATGGTTGGATGGCATCACTGACTCAACGGACATGGGTTTGGGTAGACTCCGGCAGTTGGTGACGGACAGGGAGGCCTGGCGTGCTGCGGTTCTTGGGGTTGCAAAGAGTCGGACACAACTGAGCGACTGAACTGAACAGGTTATAAAGAGCACCCGTTACAATAGGAAAGATAGAGTGTATGGCCACCCACTCCAATGTTCTTACCTGGAGAATCCCCATGAACATAGGAGCCTGGTGGGCCACAGTTCCATGAGATCACAAAGAGTTGGACATGACTGAGCAACTAAGCACAGCACAAGTTTTATTTAGAAGAAAGACAGTTAAAAATAAAGGTATTTTTAAGATAAACTATTGTTCTTAACTTTGTATATAAAGAAAGTAGTTACAGAGGGTATACTTGCTGAGTCATGTCCAACTCTTTGTGACCCCTTGATCTGTAGACTACCACATTCCTCTGTCCATGGAATTCTCCCCTTATACAGGGGATCTTCCCAACCCAGGCATCAAACCCAGGTCTTCTGCATTGCAGGGAGATTTCTTTACAGACTGAGCCACCAGTTCAGTTCAGTCACTCAGTCGTGTCAGACTCTTTGCAACCCCATGGACTGCAGCACACCAGGCTTCCCTGTCCATCACCAACTCCCAGAGCTTGCTCAAACTCATGTCCGTTGAGTCAGTGATGCCATCCAGCCATCTCATCCTCTGTCGTCCCCTTCTCCTCCTGCCCCTAATCCCTCCCAGCATCAGAGTCTTTTCCAATGAGTCAGCTGTTTGCATCAGTTGGCCAAAATATTGGAGCTTCAGCATCAGCCTTTCCAATGAATATTAAGGACTGATTTCCCCTAGGACTAACTGGTTTGATTTCCCACAAAAGATATACATGTAACCGTCTATAAAGTTAAATTAATTTTAAGCTCAAGTTGTAAATGTTAAGATTTTACTTGAGCAGATTTACATAAAAACTTGTTGAAGATTAAAACATTCTATAGTCAACATCAACCTCTTTGAGTCTGTCCAGACCGCCTCCCATGTAGGCTTACCCAGCATATGTAACGGGTGCTCTGGGAAGTTCACGCATGTGGACATTTGCACAAATAACGAAAAACTCACAGTCATGTTCAGTATTCCTTTCTCATGTCATATTTCACTTTATACTCTTTCTTTGAAAAAGGTGAATAAAACCAGAGAATTTACATTACCAGATATTAAGACCTCCTATAACATTATAGTATTTCAGACAGATAAACAACCTGACCAATGGAGCAGAATAGAGAAATCAGACAATATTCTGTTACCTGATTTGTTACAAAAGTGCCATGTGTAATACATGCAGTGAGGAAAAAATAATCTTTTTAAACACATGGTTGCAAGTTAGTTAAATATCCAGTGGAAAGAAATTAATCTGGAATTTATATTGTACACAGAAAAGTTCAGCTCTGAAAGGTAAAGCAATAAGCCTTTTGGGGGAAAATTCTCCATAACCTTAGGATGAACAAAATATCTTAAATAAGACACAAATAGGACTACTCAAAAATGAAAAACCTGATAGACTGTGCTATAATTATATGAATTACTCTTCCACACCTAAAGACATCATTGAAAGAGAAGAGGCAACCCATGGAGTGGGAAGAGATAATTCATAATACGTATATTTAACAAGATTCTTCTCCAGGATCTATAAAGGTTTCATATAAAGCCAATATGATTAAATGGACAAAAGCCTCAACACAAACTTCACAAAAGAGAAATACAAATGGTATACATAGATATGGATATGGATTTATTAGGAAGGAATGATGGTAAAGCTGAAACTTGAGTACTTTGGCCACCTCATGCGAAGAGTTGACTCACTGGAAAAGACTCTGATGCTGGGAGGGATTAGGGGCAGGAGGAAAAGGGGACGACAGAGGATGAGATGGCTGGATGGCATCACCGACTCGATGGACGTGAGTTTGAGTGAACTCCGGGAGTTGGTGATGGACAGGGAGGCCCTGACCTGCTGTGATTCATGGGGTCACAAAGAGTCAGACACAACTGAGCGACTGAACTGAACTAAGAGCTCTGCAAATGAAAACCACAGTAAAGTATTATGGATGCTAGAATGGACGCATGGAGAAAGAAAACATCAGTGACATCAAGGATATAGAGCAATTGGTGGACATGTAAACTGTTATAAAAACATTTTAGAAAACTGCTTAACCCTAAGTGTCAGCAATTCCACTTCTAGTCTTTACTCAACAGGAATATATACATATGTTCTTTGGAAGATGATGTATTAATTTAAATGATACAAAATTGCCATTTTTGCAGGTACTATCAGCAGTGGTTCAGTCTACTGGAATGTTCGTAGTAGCACTACTGGTTATAGGGAAAGACTGGAAACTCTCCTAATGCCCATTTACAGTCGAATGTTCTAATTGTGATGTGTCACACAGTGGAAAATAGCCGCGAGAATGAACAGGCTACAGCTGCATGTAAGAACATGCACGACCTCACAAAAATAACATTGTGCGAAGGCAGCCAGCCCCAGAAGAGTACATACTATATAATTCCACATATAAAGTACAGAAACAGGCAAAACTAGTCTGTGATGTTAGAAATCAGGGTAGCAGTTATCCTTGCTGTGGGACAAGGAAACAGAAGGGAAATAGAAAGCAGGAGTCTGAGGGTATGAGAAAAGTTTGGTTTCCTAGTGCTTGTTGCATAGGTGTGTTCAGTTTGTTGACACTCAGCAGATTGTACACTTATATGCACGTTTTTTGTATGTATATTACATTACAGTTAAAAGTTAAAAATAAAAATCCTAAACCTAACTTCAATCTTAATACCATTGGTTTCTTCCTCTCTTTTTACTATTCTCACTTTATATATTCTTTCTCCTTGATTCCTTAAATATCTGTTTACTCACTACCTCAGTCCTAAATGTATGAACTGGTTTTAGGATTACACTCCAGTACCTCTGCTAACAACAAACATGAAATCCTAAATTTCTTTGTTTTGTTGTTATATATTCCAGTGAAGGTGGATTATTATGACTGTGTTTAAAAGTTTCTTAGATTCTTTCCTTCTTTTGTAATTTTATCAGTTTGATAATTAGGTTCATTTCTTTTTGCTTTTATAAAATTTTAATTTGTTGCCAACCCTTATTGATTTAATTTCATTTTTCTTAATATGCAAAAATGATGATGGTCCACAGAACTGTATAAAAAGGATACAGATAAGACTCTGTTCCTTCTGTTCTTCTCCCCCTACTCACACTTATCCTTTTGCTTTTTTCATTATTATTCCTTGCACATTATTATATATTGTTATTGAAATAGGTAACAGATTTCATAGTGTACCATTTTTTATACTTTCATATCATTTGGCATAGATTTTCTTGGAGCTCAGTTGGGAACAAATCAAGCATGACCATTTTGTTTTTATTTTTTATTTATTTATTTTTTTATTACAATACTGTATGACCATTTTGAAGAAACTTTTTGAAGAGGTGGTTCAACTTCCCAAGGAAAAGAAATATTTCAGTTTGCAGGGAAATCAATAGTCTTTACAGCCTTGATTTCTGTTAACACATTTCCCAATATTTAGCGTTATCTATCAGTTTATCTAAGCCCCAGCTACATTTTAATTTAATGAGGGCATTTACTTTTCAATAATGTTGTTTATTGAGAGATAAAGCCCATGTAAAAACATTTTCCAAGTAGTTCACACATATTTATATTGTACTTGTAAAAGCACACTTTTATCTTCTTTTCTCTTATTTTCACTGGAAATTGTAGGTAAGAGGAATGGAATAGGCACCCGTGTTTATTGATGGCTTTTTATAATGGGGGGCGCTGTACTGGGTGTTGTACTTGCATTACTTCATTGAATCCTCCCAGCAGTTGTGCTAGAGAGGTAAGAGTTAGCTCTCGTATTTTACAAACAAGGAACTTACTTTACTGTTGTTGTTGTTCGGTTGCCCAGTCATGTCTGACTCTTTGTGGCCTGTGACCCCATGGACTGCATCATGTTAGGCTTCCCTGTCCCTCACCATCTCTGGGAGTTTGCCCAAATTCAAGTTCTTTCCACCGGTGATGCCATCTCATCCTCTAACACGCTCTTCTTCTTCTTCCCTCGATCTTTCCCAGCATCAGGGACTTTTCCAGTGAGTCATCTGGGTGCATCAAATGACCAAAATACTGGAGCTTCAGCTTTAGCATCAGTCCTTCTAGTGAATATTCGGGGTTGATCTCCCTTAAGATTGACTGGTTTGATCTTGTTGTGCAAGGGACTTTCAGGAGCTTTCTCTAGCACCACCGTTCAAAGGCATCAATTCTCCGGCATTCTGCCTTCTCTATGGTCCAGCTCTCACAACCATATGTGACCGCTCGGAAAACCATAGCCTTGACTATACGGACCTTTGTTGCAGAGTCATGTCTCTGCTTTTCAACACACTGTCTAGGTTTGTCATCGCTTTCCTGCCAAGAAGCAATTGTCTTCTGATTTCATGGCTGCAGTCACCATCTGCAGTGATTTTGGAAGAAGGAAAAGGAAATCTGTCACTATTTGCCATGCACTAATGGAGCTGGATGCCATGACCTTAGTTTTTTTAATATTTAGTCTTAAGCCAGCTCTTTCACTCTCTCCTTATTACCTTATTAATATTTGAAAATTTCCCAGAGTTAAATGCTTGGAAGTGGCAGGTTGAGATTTGTCTCAACACAGATCTTGATGACTTCAGTGAATTAGTTATGAGACTTAGGTATGGGCATCTTTCCTATTTTTAGAGTTGTTGCTCTGTTGCTAAGTTGTGTCTGACTCTTTATGACCCCATGAACTGTAGCATGCCAAGCTTTTTTCCTTCACTATTTCCCGGAGTTTGCGCAAATTCATGTCCATTGAGTTGGTGATGCTATCTAATCATCTCATCCTCTGCCTTCCATCTTTCCTACCATTAGGGTCCTTTCCAAAAGTTGACTCTCTGGATCAGATTTTAAGAGTTTAATCATTTTTAGTTGAAGTTTAGGATTGATTTCTATATGAAAAGAAAACTGAAGACAAAAATAAGATTTTGAATTATGTCTTCTTTTCAAGTTTCAGGTTTGAGATTTTAGCACTTTTATCCAGTCTAAAAAGATCAGACTGTTGCTCCCTTGGCTCAAAATATAGTTTTTATGGTAACTGCTGATCTTTTGTCCCAGTACTGAGTTTCCTTTAAGTTAAGGTTGTATCTAGTATGAGTAAGTTGTCAGTTTAGATAATTTAATTGCTTGAGGTAGTACCCTAAAGTCTAATCGCCACCACCATTTCAGGATAGATCACGTGGTCAATAGAAGGACTGTGTGAGAAACCACAGGAAAATGACTTGTGATCTGGTCCTCCTCCTCCGTCTTTGCTGCCTTGGAGAACTTGCAGTTAGCTGCTAGTTGTCTGTTCTCCTCCCTGCCTCATAGCTGCCAGACCATCTTTCTACACACAGGTGTGACACCCTTGCCCACTGTGAAGTGACTCCATTGTCTTTAGGATAAATCCCAGACACGTTATGGACTCTGAAGTCCTTTTATGGCCCAAACCTTGCCCAGCCACCCCACCTTCTCTTGTGCCCCCGTACCAAGCACTCAGAGCTCTGCTGAGCCTCTGGCTCTTTCCTGTACCTGGTGTGTCACTCTTGGGGCTCTCTGTTGTTGTGCAGGTTGTTCTGTCTGCCTTCTTGTACATGTTCTCCCCTCTCGACTGCACAGCCTTGTTTGTGTGGCACCATCTTTTAACACTCCTGCTTCTTGTCCTGCACCATAAAACAACTTTCATCCAACTAGATGACTCAGAGTCAACTGCTGTTGGTCATTCTAAACCATGAAATGCTTAGCAGTCTCTGCCGTGAGTATTAAACCTGAGTTTGTGAGTATTCTCAGTTCTGGTATACTTTGTTATATAAAATACTCAGTGTTAACTGTTTTTTTAGATACTATTTTATAATTTAACCTTCTTTGAATGTTTTGCTTTTAAATGACAAGAGGCTTAGTTTTTCTGCAGTTAGAGCCATTTGTTTCTAATTCTCCTTCCCCATAGCTGAAGATAAGAAGTAGAGCATAATAACTTTGAAGGAAGAAATAGTGATAATATTTGCTTTCTGTGCAAAACAGAGCAGCTGTTTCCAAGTGTGCATGTCAAAAATTAACAAGAATAGGATGGCATATTATTCTCTGATTGTGTAAATTAAAAGATACCCTAAGGTTTTGATTTGGTTGTTGGCCAACATTTTATTTTGAAAAAATTCAATAATCCTGAAAAGCTGGAAGAAGTATATATGAAATATAACAAATACCTAAATTCTGTATTAACATTTTTCTGTATATCCTCTGTTCATTTACCAATCCTATTGACATTTTTCATGTACTTCAAAAATAATTGTGGGTGTTAGTACACTTCAACTCTAAACACTTTAGAATGAGCATCATTATGAAAAGTTCAGTACTGATTTACATTTTCTAATACAAAATACATATTTATACATGGGTGTGATGAAATGCACAAGTTTAAAGCACACCATTATGGCTCAGTGATAAAGAATCTGCCTGTGAAGCAGGAGACATGGGTTTGATCCCTGGGTTGGAAAGATCTCCTAGAGAAGGATATGACAACCCACTCCAGTATTCTTGCCTGGGAAATTCCATGAAATTCCATGAACCCGGCAGGCTGCAGTCCATGGTGTCAAAGAGAGGCAGACACAGCTTAGTGACCAAACAAGAGCAGCAAAGTACACCATTAGGTGGGCTTTTTCATACACATAGTATCTGAGACCCTTACCAGTCAGGACACAGAGTGTTGCCATCACCCCAGAAAGTTTCTTCATGCCTCTTCTGAGTCAGTCTCCACCCCAGCCCTTCAGAGATGATCACTGTTCTGGTTTTGTTCACCACAGATGAAGTTTGTCTTTTGGGGCATTTTGTATAAATGAAATCATAAAATAGGTACTCTTTTTCAGACTTTTTGTACTTGGGATTCACAGTATGTATCAGTACTTCATTCTTTTTATTGCTTAGTAATGTTCCAGTCTGTGCCACAAAATTTGTTGATCCGTTTACCTTTTAATGGACACCTGAGCTGTTTCCAGTTTGGGGCTGTTATGAATAAAGCTGCTATGAATATTCTTGTATAAATATTTATTTCTTTATATATGTGGGAGAAAATTGCTGGATATTTATTACATTTTATAAAAAGTATACCTTTTTCAAAAGTGGCTGTACATTTTGCGCCCCCAAAATGTATGAGAGTTCTAGTTGGGCCACATCCTTACCAACATATGGCAAAGTTAGTCTCTTTAACCATTCCAGTGAGAATGCAGTGGTGTCTCATGGTGGTCTTAATTTACAGTTTTATGATAGCTAATGATATTGAGCAGTTTTCAATGTACTTAATGGCTGTTTCTGTGAAAGTTTTTTCCAAACCTTTTGTGCATTTTTCTAAGAATTTTATAGTGTACTCGTATATATACCACCCAAGTTCTACCATTAGTATTTCTCCATGCCTGTTTGATCTCTTGTGTACTCATCTGTCTTCTTCCAACCATCAGTCTTTTTTTTCACATGTTTCAAAATAAATTGGAGGCATCTGTACATATCAACTTGGAGTTCAGAATCTGTTTAAAATGTCTTATTTTGAGAATAAATTGTTCATGCCTCTCCTTCCCACTTTCCTTCACTGCAGTGCATTGCCTGTCTCTTAGCCCAGGTGTGCTCTGAGATGATATTAGCCCTGCTTAGGCCTGATTCTAAATATGACTTAAAACACCATAGTATTGCCAGAAGCCCATCTGTCCATTTTTAACCTGGTTGTTTGCCTTTTTATTATGAGATTGTTGGAATTCTTTATATATGCTTAATATGTTTGAAATATGTGTTTTGCAAGTATGTTCTCCCAGTCTGTGGCTTACTTTTTCATTTTCTTAAAATGTGTTTTGATGAGCAAAAGGCTTTATTTTTGATGAAGTCTAATTTTTCAATTTTTATAATGATTGTTTTCTCTGTCCTCAGAAACCTTTGCCTACCCCGAAGCCATGGAAGTGTTTTCCTTTATGCTTTTCTACAAGTTTTATCATTTTTGATTTTATGTTTATGTCCACGGTGCACATCACATGGACTTTGATGTCCAGCATGAGGCCGGGGTCGAGACTTACTGTTTCCCAGTAGATTTCAGGTTGTTTCAGCAATGCCTGTTGAGAAGTCTTCCATTCCTAATGAGGATGCTTTGGCATCTTCGTTTAAAATCCAGTGATCACTGAAATGTGGATCTGTGTCTGAGCGCTTCATTCACTGCCATTGATCTATTTCTTAATCCTTTTGCCAGTCCTGTCCTGATGACTGTAGCTTTACAGTCAGTCATGAAATCAGGTAGGGTAACTCCTCCAACTTTGTTCTCCTTTTATAATATTGCTCTGGATGTCCTAGTTCCTTTACATTCCATTTCTGTTTTAGAATCAGCTTGTTTTAAAAGAAAAAAGTATCTAGCAGGAATATGATTGAGATGGTGTTGAATCTATGGATTAATTTGGGCTTAATTCTAGACCATCAGTATAGTAGCTCTCCACTTACATAGTTGTTCCTTCATTTCTCTCAGCAAAGTTTTCTAGTTTTTATTGTAAAGATCTTATGCATAAATTTATTTCTAACAATGTTGCCAGTGAAATAGTCCTCAAATTTCATTTTGTTTATACTCCAACTTATGACGTAAACGCTGCTTTCTATTCTGCTTTGCTGTGATTTTGTAGACTTGTCATTGAGGTGGAAAGTTATGTATTATGTTTATGTCAAGCATAAGTTGAAAACCCCTTTGAAAGACAATTCATTGTGCATCAATTCAGATTAAGATGTATTTTGTTGAAACTGCTAGAAGCCTCTAAGAATGAGTTTATTTGTTGCCTGTATGTTATGGCCACTTAAGTGTGATGGATATCTTAAAGAAAAAAGAATAGATTGCTGTTACATTACCATCTTGTCAGTGGATGCATTTTGACCTAATTAGTTTTATGATTATTGTTTACTGATGTAGCAGATTTATTAAGTGTGGGACAATGTGCTAAATGCCAGGGTTACAAAGGGGTAAAGAAGTAATCCTTGAGTTTAGTTCATTCCACAGCCATTGGTAAGTGTTATTGGGGTTGTATTTGCTATGGAAACAGATCAACCAAATAGAAAAACACCAAAGAAAGTTGGCTTAATTTTCATCATATATTCTTGAAACTATTATTTTCAAAATGCTAAAAAGAGGGCTTCTGTGTTATTGCTAAGCAATAAACTGTTATCTTTAATTTGTTTCAGTACTTAAGTGTGTGTCTGTGTGTATGTGTGTGTGTGTGTGTGTGTGTGTGTATATATATATGTATGTATGTATGTATGTATGTGTTGCCATTTGTGACTGAAAATTTCTGACACTGAGCTAGCACATACTTTAAGAAACCTACTTTTTCCCCACTCTGGCTCACAACACTAGCCAACACTAGCTCCAGACCCTGGGAATGAAAAGTTCCCGCTTGAGCCCTAGAGTATATTCATCTATTCAGACTGTGTGATGCTCATGCAGTTCTATGCTATTATGAATGTGGTGAAGTGATAATGAGCCTTATTTTGAAAAAGAATTGTTGATTACTGGGAACATTAATATCATTCTGAGCTGTATGTATTTAATTATACACAATTTAGTGCTTTACAGATCTTTGTGTTCAAGAATTTGCCCTGTTATTTTAAGATTTTTTTCCTAAAATATTCTGGTTTCCCAGTCTTTCTATATTGGTTCATTTGAAAATTGTGTGTAGTCTAATAAAAACAGAGATGTACTTTGTCATGGTGTTTCCCAAGGTTTCTTATCTTTCCTTATTAAATTTATGCTTATTTGTATGTGTAAAATGTTCATAGTACATCTAGTATTCCCATTTCTTATTTTCCTCGTAATTTTTTTGTTTATATTTGTATTCTGTGTGTAAATAGTCTCTAGCATTGTGACTTAAGAAAATGTTTCTGCTTGACAGTGAAATTTGCCTTATTTCCTATTTTCTTTCTCGTTTGTCTCTTCTTTGTTAGAAGTTCTCACTCTTCTCTCTGAAACTTCCTAACTCTTAAGTTCACACGTAAGTAGTGTTCTCTAAGGTTTTTATTAAAAAAAAAAAAAAGAAGAACTACTTCATGTTTCTAAAAATAGTATCTGGGAGAAGATTTAAAGCACAACAAACACAACACTGGAAAAGAAACAATTGTGACCATCCATAACTAAAGAGCCGGGATTAGTTTTTAAGAGAAATGTTTTTATTGTCATTGTTTGCACTTCTCATTCTTGGCTTTGCATTTTCTTTGGTGTGTGTGCACGTGTGTGTGTGCGCACGCGTGTGCACATGCACACTGCTTGGCTACTTATTAGCGCTTTTCATTATAATACCACTTCAGTATTCTTGCCTTGAGAACCCCATGAACAGTATGAAAAGGCAAAATGATAGGATACTCAAAGAGGAACGCCCCAGGTTGGTAGGTGCCCAAATGCTACTGGAGGTCAGTGGAGAAATAACTCCAGAAAGAATGAAGGGATGGAGCCAAAGCAAAAACAATACCCACCTGTGGATGTGACTGGTGATAGAAGCAAGGTCTGATGCTGTAAAGAGCAATATTGCGTAGGAACCTGGATATTAGGTCCATGAATCAAGGCAAATTGGAAGTGGTCAAACAGGAGATGAAATGAAAATCACTCAGTCGTATCCGACTCTTTGTGACCCCTTGGACTATATAGTCCATGGAATTCTCCAGGCCAGAATACTGGAGTGGGTAGCCTTTCCCTTCTTCAGGAGATCTTCCCAACCCAGGGATGGAACCCAGGTTTCCCACACTGCAGGCGGATTCTTTACCAGTTGAGCCACCAGGGAAGCTGGCAAGAGTGAATGTAGACATTCTAGGAATCAGTGAACTAAAATGGACTGGAATGGGTGAATTTAACTCAGATGACCATTATATCTACTACTGTGGGCAGGAATCCCTTAGAAGAAATGGAGTAGCCATCATGGTCAACAAAAGAGTCCGAAATGCAGTACTTGGATACAATCTCAAAAACAACAGAATGACCTCTGTTCATTTCCAAGGCAAACCATTCAGTATCGCAGTAATCCAAGTCTATGCCCCAACCATTGATGCTGAAGACGCTGAAGTTGAATGGTTCTGTGAAGACCTACAAGACCTTTTAGAACTAACACGCAAAGAAAATGTCCTTTTCATTATAGGGGCTGGAATCCAAAAGTAGGAAGTCAAGAAACAACTGGGGTAACAGGAAAATTTGGCCTTGGAATATGGAATGAAGTAGGGCAAAGGCTAATAGAATTTTGCCAAGAGAACGTACTGGTCATAGCAAACACCCTCTTCCGACAGCACAAGAGAAGACTCTACACGTGGTCATCAGCAGATGGTCAGCACCAAAATCAGATTGATTATATTCTTTGCAGCCAAAGATGGAGAAGCTCTATACAGTCAGCAAAAACAAGACCGGGAGCTGACTGTGGCTCAGATCATGAGCTCCTTATTGCCAAATTCAGACTTAAATTGAAGAAAGTAGGAAAAACCATTAGACCATTCAGGTATGACCTAAATCAAATCCTTTATGATTATACAGTGGAAGTGAGAAATAGATTTAAGGGACTAGATCTGAAGAGTACCTGATGAATTATGGATGGAGATTCATGACATTGTTCAGGAGACAGGGATCAAGACCATCCCCATGGAGAAGAAATGCAAAAAAGCAAAATGGCTATCTGAGGAGGCCTTACAAAGAGCTGTGAAAAGAAGAGAGGCGAAAAGCCAAGGAGAAAAGGAAAGATATAAGCATCTGAATGCAGAGTTCCAAAGAATAGCAAGGAGAGATAAGATAGCCTTCCTCAGTGATCAATGCAAAGAAATAAAGGAAAACAACAGAATGGGAAAGACTAGAGATCTCTTCAAGAAAATTAGAGATACCAAAGGAACATTTCATGCAAAGATGGGCTTGATAAAGGACAGAAATGTTATGGACCTAACAGAAGCAGAAGATATTAAGAAGACGTGGCAAGAATACACAGAAAGGAAAGGAAAGGGAAGGAAAGTCGCTCAGTCATGTCCGACTCTTTACGACCGCATGGACTGTAGCCTACCAGGCTTCTCTGTCCATGGGATTCTCTAGGCAAGAATACTGGAGTGGGTTACAATTTCCTTCTCCAGGGCATCTTCCTGACCAAGGGATCAAACCTGGGTGTCCCGCATCAGAGGCAGACGCTTTAACCTCTGAACCACCAGGGAAGCCCAGAAGAACTGTACAAAAAGATCTTCATGACCAAGATAATCACTATGGTGTGATCACTCATGTAGAGCCAGACATCCTATAATGTGAAGTCAAATGGGCCTTAGAAAGCATCACTATGAACAAAGCTAGTGGAAGTGATAGAATTCCAGTTGAGCTGTGAAAGTGCTGCACTCAATATGCCAGCAAATTTGGAAAACTCAGCAATGGCCACAGGACTGGAAAAGGTCAGTTTTCATACCAGTCCCAAAGAAAGGCAATGCCAAAGAATGTTCAAACTACCGCACAGTTGCACTCATCTCACACACTAGTAAAGTAATGCTCAAAATTCTCCAAGCTAGGCTTCAGCAATACGTGAACTATGAACTGCCAGATGTTCAAGCTGGTTTAAGAAAAGGCAGAGGAACCAGAGATCAAATTGCCAAAAAAATTAAAAATCAAAAAAGCAAGAGAGTTCCAGAAAAACATCTATTTCTGCTTTATTGACTATGCCAAAGCTTTTGACCATGTGTATCACAATAAATTGTGGAAAATTCTGAATATGGGATGGGAATATCAGACCACCTGACCTGCCTCTTGAGAAACCTGTATGCGGGTCAGGAAGCAACAGTTAGAACTGGACATGGAACAATAGACTGGTTCCAAATAGGAAAAGGAGTACGTCAAGGCCGTATATTGTCACTCTGCTTATTTAACTTCTATGCAGAGTACATCATGAGAAATGCTGGGCTGGAAGAAGCACAAACTGGAATCAAGATTGTCAGGAGAAATATCAATAACCTCAGATATGCAGATGACATCACCCTTATGGCAGAATGTGAAGAGGAACTAAAAAGCCTCTTGATAAAATGAAAGAGGAGAGTGACAAAGTTGGCGTTTAGCTCAGCATTCAGAAAACGAAGATCATGGCATCTGGTTTCATCACTTCATGGGAAATAGATAAGGAAACTGTGGAAACAGTGTCAGAGTTTATTTTGGAGGGCTCCAAAATCACTGCAGATGGTGAGTGCAGCCATGAAATTAAAAGACACTTACTCCTTGGAAGGAAAGTTATGACCAACCTAGACAGCATATTCAAAAGTAGAGACATTACTTTGCCAACAAAGGTCTGTCTCTAGTCAAGGCTATGGTTTTTCCAGTAGTCATGTATGGATGTGAGAGTTGGACTGTGAAGAAAGCTGAGCACCGAAGAATTGATGCTTTTGAACTGTGGTGTTGGAGAAGACTCTTGAGAGTCCCTTGGACTGCAAGGAGATCCATCCAGTCCATTCTAAAGGAGATCAGTCCTGGGTGTTCTTTGGAAGGACTGATATTGAAGCTGAAACTCCAGTACTTTGGCCACTTCATGCGAAGAGTTGACTCATTGGAAAAGACTCCGATGCTGGGAGGGATTGGGGCCATGAGGAAAAGGGGACGACAGAGAATGAGATGGTTGGATGGCATCACCGACTCAGTGGATGTGAGTTTGAGTGAACTCCGGAAATTGTCGATGGACAGGGAGGCCTGGCATGCTGCAATTCATGGGGTTGCAAAGAGTTGGACACGACTGAGCGACTAAACTGAACTGAACTGATTCATTATAAAAATGGCAGTGGTATATACTATGGCAAACTGGTGAGAAAGAAGAGGAGAAACAAGTTAATATGTATTACCACTCAGATACCATTGTTAAATACTCAAATGTACTCAGGTAGCACAGTTAAATTTTTATTATCTCCTTAATCTCTTCTGCGTCACCTAGTTTGGTCTTAAAGTGTGGTGTCATTTATATAAATTTGTTTCCTGGGTTTGTTTTTTTCATACTTTTTGGTAATTTTTAATATATTATAAACATCAGTTTAATCATTGCATATCCTGTCAAATAAGTGTATTAGATATAGTTAAGTTAACCAGATCCTCAGTCTTAGACATTTTAAATGGTTAAAATACATTTTAACTCCATTTGTTAATGTATTCCTTAATTAGTTAGGTCATGTAAAATCTTCAGAGAAGGCAGTGGCACCCCACTCCTGTACTCTTGCCTGGAAAATACCACGGATGGAGGAGCCTGGAAGGCTGCAGTCCATGGGATTGCGAAGAGTCAGACACGACTGAGCGATTTCACTTTGACTTTTCACTTTCATGCATTGCAGAAGGAAATGGCAACCCGCTCCAGTGTTCTTGCCTGGAGAATCCCAGGGACGGGGAGCCTGGTGGGCTGCCGTCTGTGGGGTCGCACAGAGTCAGACACGACTGAAGCGACTTAGCAGCAGCAGCAGCATATAAAGTCTTCAGATGTATCCTGGCTGAGACCAGGGTATTTGGGTGCAGGCAGCTCTGAGTTTAAGAATCCCAGCCAATTACCTTACAACTGTTTTGGTTTCATCTATAAGTTGGCATAGAAGTAACAAAAATATCATTATCTGTTATGGTGGTTTGAGAGAATGAAATGAAATGGAGTTCTTAGCATTATGTCTTTCTTAAATTATTTATTTATTTATTTATTTATTTATTTTTGGTGTGCTGGGTCTTCGTTTCTTCGTCCTTTTCTCTACTTGTGGAGAGCAGGGGCTGCTGTCTAGTTGCTGTGCATCGGCTTCTCATTGCAGTGACTTCTCTGGTTGTGGAGCACAGGCTTTAGGGTGTGCAGGCTTCAGTAATTGCAGCACTTGAGCTCAGTAGTTGCAGTTCCAGGGCTTTAGAGCACAGATTCGGTAGTTGTGGCATATGGGCTTAGTTACTCTGTGACATGTAGGATCTTCCCAGATGAAGGATCAAACCCATGTTTCCTGCATTGGCAAGAGGATTCTTTACCACCAAGCCACCAAGGAAGGAATAAGCCCCATAGTGCCTTTACATAAAGTCTGTCCTCAATAAATGTCTGTAATAATTTGTTTCTGTTTACAGGAATAAAGGAGTTAAAGTGAGATTTAGTCTCATTTATATATTATGCCCTGTATGATGAAAAGGACATCTCCCTTTGGTGTTAGTTTTAGAGGGTCTTGTGGGTCTTCATAGAACTGGTCAACTTCAGCTGCTTTGGCATTAGTGGTTGGGGTATAGACTTGAATTACTGTGATGTTGAGTGGTTTGCCTTGGAAACGAACCGAGATCATTCTGTTGTTTTTGAGATGGCACCCAGGTGTTGCATTTCGGACTCTCTTGTTGAATATAAGGGCCACTCCATTTCTCCTAAGGGATTCTTGCCCATAGTAGTAGATATAATGGTCATCTGAATTAAATTTACCCATTCTCATCCATTTTAGATAACTGATTCCTAAGATGGTGTTCACTCTTGCCATCTCCTGCTTGACCACCTCTAATTTAACTTGATTCATGGACCTAACTTGCCGGTTTTCTATGCAATATTTATTGTTCTTTACATCATAAGACTACTTTTACAGACACATCCACAGCTGAGTGTCATTTCTGCTTTGGCCCAGCCTCTTCATTCTTTCTGGAGCTATTAGTAATTGCCCTCCACTCTTCCCAGTAGCATACTGGGCACCTATATGTAGAGCACATCATGAGAAATGCCAGACTGGATGAATCCCAAGCTAGGATCAAGATTTCTGGGAACAATATCAACAACTTCAGATATGCAGATAATAACCACCCTAATGGCAGAAAGTGAAGAGAAAATAAAAAGCCTCTTCTTGAAGGTCAAAGAGGAGAGTGAAAAAACTGGCTGATAATCCAGCATTCAAAAAGAGAGATCATGCATCTAGTCCCATTGCTTCATGGCAAACAAATGGGGAAAAAGTGGAAACAGTGACAGATTTTATTTTCTTGGGCTCCAAAATCACTGTGGATGGTGACTGCAGCCACAAAACTAAACGACTCTTGCTGCTTGGAAGAAAAGCTATGACCATCCAAGACAGTGTATTGAAAAGCACAGATATCACTTTGCCAGCAAAGGTCCGTATAGTTAAAACTATGGTTTTTCCAGTAGTCATGTACAGATGTGAGAGTTGGACCATAAAGAAGGCTGAACACTGAAGAATTGATGCTTTCGATTGTGATGCTGGAGAAGACTCTTGAGAGTCCGTTGGGTTGCAGGGAGATCAAAACAGTCAGTCCTAAAGGAAGTCAACCCTGAATATTCATTGGAAGGACTGATGCTGAAGATGAAGCTCCAACACTTTGACCACCTGATGGGATGAGCCAACTCATTGGAAAAGACTTTGATGTTGGGAAAGATCGAAGGCAAAAGGAGAAGCGGGCAGCAGAGGATGAGATCATTAGTTAGCATCACCTACTCAATAGACATGAATTTGAGCAAACCCTGGGAGATAGTGAAGGACAGGGGAGCTTGACATGCTATAGTCTGTGGGGTCACAGAGTCAGACATGACTTAGAGATTGAACAACAACAACAAATACAGCATGGCTAAAATGTCCTCTTCTCCCTTTGAGTAGTTCGTCAAAATATGTTCACACTGTAAACAAGAGAGTTTCAATTTGTGAAATGGTAAAAGTTCTCTTGCTCTAAGTTAATTTTGTAGCTCAAAATTCTGGGATGCTTGTTCTTATAGTCTAGCCTTCTCATTAAGATATTTTTCCTCTAATTAGCATTACTAGACTGCTTTACTGAATTGTGGCTATGGGGTTGGTGGTAGGTGTCTCATCTACCCCTCAGACACTTAAGTGAAAGTGAAGTCACTTAGTCGTGTTCGACTCTGCGACCCCGTGGACTGTAGCCTACCAAGCTCCTCTGTCCATGGGATTCTCCAGGCAAGAATACTGGAGTGGGTTGCCATTTCCTTCTCCAGGGGATCTTCCTGACCCAGGGATCGAACCCTAGTTTCCCACATTGGAGGCAGACACTTTAACCTCTGAGCCACCAGGGAACTCAAGCTGGGTACAATCCTCCATAATGTATAATGGAAGCATTTTTTTTTTTAAATCTTGTTAATTCTTTTCAAGTGGATTCATTTTTAATGTTTTTAAAGAAATATCAGGCATAATTTATTTGCCAAAATCATAGAGAATGACGATAGTGTTTAATATATGAGTCATTTCCTAGAACAATATCAGAATTATATGAGGTAAAGAAATACCTATTTTGCAAAGAGTCAGAATACAATGATTTGCTGACAGGTCTGATGAAATAAAACACTCATTTCTTTCCCATTTAGAATCTGTAGAAATTCTTTATAACTGTAATAAGTATTTTTTAAATGGTTGTTTTGCTCCTTTTATAGAAGTCTCTATTTGCTTATCTAGAATTACAGTACCTTAAAATTTAAGTGAATTACATACAGACTGCTATTATAAGGAAGCAGCTTAGATAACCAGTTCAAGATATTTTAATATAAAAGATATTTTATTAATAAGGATTAGTTTTTTTCAATCATAAATATGCATAATTATTTTAGACCACTTTTGAAATTTGGGAGGATGAAAAGCATAGCATGTATTAATAAAATTAGTAAGTCCTATCGCTCAGTATTTTCTCCTAAACTTTTTTTTCATTCATAGAATTTTTAGAAAAACAAAATGGAGACCATACTGAGTATCCATTTTTATGGCCCCCCTTTCCCCCTTCATCTGCATAGTATAACATTCTTCTATGTTATTAAATATTCCTCTGAAATGAAATCAACATTTTTACTTCTTTGGCTCACTGTAGTGTGTGTTAGTGTTTGTTTCTCAGTCATGTCCGATTCTGTGTTGTGTCCGACTCAGTGTTGGCTCACTGTAAACATCCAGTAATTATTTTTTTATTTTGAAGCCATTATTTCAGTGGCTGTACAATATATCATTATATATTTGCCATAATTTAATCACTCCTTATTGATTAACTTTGAAGATCATGTCCTGAGCTTTGCTGCTATAGTTAATGGTAAGATGAATAGCATTGCACATAAGTCATTTTACTTCTATATTTATTCCAGAATATTTCTTTAGAATAAAGTCATAAAATTGAATTACAGGGCCAAAGAATTTAGATCTCTTTCTGGCTTCTTTAACATGTTTCCAGGGACTCTCTAGAAACATGATACCAATTTATACTTTTATTGGCAGTGTTTGACAGTATTCACAACATTTTATCTATTTGAAAAATTTTTGTCATTAAAATTTTTTAAAGTTGAGTCATGTTTTGTGTTGCATACACTGAAATGCACAGCCTTAATATGTACAGTGGGCTGTTTTTAAACTTTATTTTGAAATAATTTCTGACTTAAAGTTACAAAAAATAATACAAATCCTTTATACCCTCCATCCAGATTCCTCAAATGTTAATGTCTTAATTAAACTTGCCTTTTCATTCTCTTTCCATATCTATGCGTAATGTGTTTCCCTGAACATGCGAGAGTAGGTTGCAGATGTGTTGCTTTTTTACCTGTAAACACTTAGGTATGTGTTTCCTAAAAGTAAAGATATTCTCATTTAAACGAAGTACAATTATTTAAATCAGAAATTAACATTGATACAGCACTGTTGACCAATCCCAGACCTTATTCAAATCAAGCCAGTCATTCCAGTGGTATCCTTTGTAGCAAAAGAAATAAGGTGTGAATTTTCCCTGTTTCATAATACAGTCCAGGATCACATGTTGCATTTAGTTGTCTGGTCTCTTGGTCTCCTTTAAAATGGAATCTTTTCTGTAGCCGTGTACTGTTTCTTTTTCATCTTTTATAAAGTTTTTGAAGAATACAGGTCAATTATTTTGTGGAATGACACTCCATCTGGGTTCATCTCTTGCCTCCTCATGATTAGACTAGGTTGTTCCCCTTTGGCAGGAAGATCACAGAAATGATGCTCTGTCTTCTCAGCTTCCTCTTTGTAATTTTGTAATTAATATTAAGCTGGTGCAAAAGTAATTCTGGTTTTTGCATTGTTGAAATTGCCATTTAATACCTGAGTACCTTATTAAATATGTGGTTATGTTATGCATCATTTTAATACACATTTCTCGCTTTATGTTTTTTTGTTAATGACATTACTTACTGCTTATTTTATATTTATTTTAGACTAGGGAAATGATGTTAGGCAAAAAGCAGTTTCGAGAAATTTTCTTATTTGAGTTCAAAATGGGTCGTAAAGCGGCGGAGACAACTTGAAACGTCAACAATGCATTTGCCTCAGGAACTGTTAACGAATATACAGTTCAGTGGTGTTCTAGAAGTTTTGTAAAGGAGACCAGGACCTTGAAGATGGAGGGGCACAATGGCCTGCCATCAAAAGTTGATAATGACCAACTGAGAGGATCATTGAAGGTGATCCTCTTACAACTACATGAGAAGTTGCCAAAGAACTCAGTGTCGACCGTTCTATGGTCATTTGGCACGTGAAGCAAATTGGAAAGGTGAGAAAGCTGGATGAGTGAGTGCCTCATGAGATGACTGCAGTTTAGAAGAATAATTTTGAAGTGTGGTCTTCTGTTATTCTATGCAACAACAGCAAACCATTTCTTGATCAGATTGTGATATGCAACAAAAAGTGGATTTTACACGACAATCGCGACGACCAGCTCAGTGGCTGGACTAAGATGATGCTCCAAAGCACTTCCTACAGCCAAACTTCCACCAAAAAAGGTCATGTTCACTGCTTGGAGGTCTGCTGCCTGTCTTATCCACTACAGCTTTCTGAATCCTGGGGAATCCATTACATTTGAGAAGTATGCTCAGCAAATCCGTGAGATGTGTCAGGAACTGCAATGTCTGTAGCCGGCATTGGTCAACAAAAAGGACCTATTTCTCCACAACGCCAGATCACACATTTCACCATCACACATTGCAAAAGTTGAACAAATTGGACTACAAAGTTTTGCTCATCCGCCAGATTCACCTGATCTCTCACCAATCAACTACCACTTCTTCAAGCATCTCAACAACTTTTTGCAGGGAAATTGTTCCACAACCAACAGAAGGCAGAAAATGCTTTTTAAGAGTTTGTCGAATCCCAAAACATGGATTTTTACACTTCAAGAATAAGCAAACTTATTTCTACTTGGCAAAAATGTGTTGATTGTAGTGGTTCCTATTTTGATTAATAAAGATGTGTTTAAGCCTAGTTATAATGATTTAAAAATTCACGGTCCGAAGACACAGTTACATTTGCGCCAACCTAAGCCCCATCTTGTCTGTCACTGTATATATTAAAAATTAGGCATCCACGGCTGACTCATCCCCACCAGCATCACAGGTTCAGTTTAGTCTTCCTCCTTTCCTTTTTTAAAGAACTTTTATTTAAAATTTAGTTTATTTTTGGCTGTGCTGGGTCTTCACTTCGGTGAGGGCTTTCTCTTTGGTTGTGGCGAATGGGGGCTACTCCCTAGTTGCAGTGCGCAGGCTTCTCACTGAGGTGGCTTCTCTGTTGCAGAGCACAGGCTTTAGGCGCACGGGCTTTAGTAGTTGTGATGCGTGGGCTCCAAAGCATGCAGGCTCAGTAGTTGTGGTGCATGGGCCCAGCCGCCCCACAGCATGTAGGATCTTCCTAGACCAGGGTCGAACCTGTGCCCCTCTGCGTTGGCAGACAGATTCCTATCCACTGCACCACCAGAGAGCCCCCTTTCCATATTGTTACACCATTCTCCAACAGTAAGACCCCCTCCCATCATCTATAGTATGTTTTCTTATATTTTTAATTCTTAAATTCACATAGTTTCAAAATCACTAACTGATACCACTGTAAAAAATAAATTCACAGTGTAAGTTTAGGCTGTTCAGCATGATGATTTGAATTACATACTTCATGAAATGTATAGCCACAATGTGGTGCTGGAGAAGACTCTTGAGAGTCCCTTGGGCTGCAAGGGTCCAACCAGTCCATTCTAAAGGAGATCAGCCCTGGGATTTCTTTGGAAGGAATGATGCTAAAGCTGAAACTCCAGTACTTTGGCCACCTCATGCGAAGAGTTGACTCATTTGAAAAGACTCTGATGCTGGGAAGGATTGGGGGCAGGAGGAGAAGGGGACGACAGAGGATGAGATGGCTGGATGGCATCACGGACTCGATGAACGTGAGTCTGAGTGAACTCCGGGAGATGGTGATGGACAGGGAGGCCTGGCATGCTGCAATTCACGGGGTTGCAAAGAGTCGGACATGATTGAGCGACTGAACTAAACTGAACTGATAGCCACAATAAGTTTAGTAAACATCCATCATCCCGTATAGATATAAAATGAGAGAAATAGAAAATTTTTTCCTCTTGATGAGAACTCTTAGGAATTACTGTCAGTTCCATGTATAACATAGAGCAGTGCTAATTATATTTATCATGTTGCACATTACATCCCTAGTTCTTATTTATCTTACCAGTCGAAGTTTGTACCTTTAGACTATCCTCATCCAGTGCCTCCTCCCCTACCCTGACCTCTGTTAATCACAAATCTGGTCTCTTTTTCTATGAGTTTTTTTGATGTATAATTGATCTACACTACTAGGTTAGTTCCTGGTGCACAATATAGTAATTCAGTATTTCCGTATGTTTAAGAGTGATCACCGTACAAAGTGTACTAAACATTTGCCACCATACAAAATGTTACATAATTATTGACTCCATTCCCTACACTTTATATTCCACACCTGTGACTCATTCATTTTGTAATAGGGAGTTAGTACCTCTTAGTCTCCCTTACGGAGAAGGCAATGGCACCCCACTCCCGTACTCTTGCCTAGAAAATCCCATGGACAGAGGAGCCTGGTAGGCTGCAGTCCATGGGGTCGCAAAGAGTCCGACACAACTGAGCGACTTCCCTTTCACTTTTTACTTTCATGCATTGGAGAAGGAAATGGCAACCCACTCCAGTGTTCTTGCCTGGAGAATCCCAGGGATGGGATGGCTGCCATCTGTGGGGTCGCACAGAGTCGGACATGACTGAAGTGACTTAGCAGAGCAGCAGCAGCAGCCTCCCTTACCATTTCTCTCATCCCTCACCATGACAACCACCTGATTGTTCTCTGTATGACTGTGTTTCTCTTTTGGTGTGTTTTGTTCATTTGTTTTGTTTTTTAGATTCCACATGTAATGAAATCATATAGTTTTTGTGTTTCTCTGATTCATTTCACTGTGCATAATACCCTGTAAGTTCATCCATATTGCCACAAATGGCAGTGTTTTATTTTTTTATGACTGAATAATATTCCTGTGTGTGTGTGTACTATATCTTCTTTATATAGTCATTTTTTAAATGGGCACTTAAGTTGCTTCTCTATCATAGTTATGTAAATAATGCTGCAATGACTATAGGAGTTCATATATCTTTTTGAATTAGTGTCTTCATTTTCTTTGGGTAAATACACTGGAATGGAATTGTTGGATCATATGGTAGTTCTGTTTTTAATTTTTTGAAGAACTCCATGCTATTTTCTGCAGTGGCAACACCAGCTTACATTCCCACTATCAGTGTACAGTACTTGAGTTCCTTTTTTTCCACATCCTCACCAACACTTATTGTTTGTTGTCTTTTTGATAATAGCCATTCTGGACAAATGGGTGTTGATATCTCATGGTGGCTTTGATTTCCATTTCCCTCCTGATAAGGAGTGTTGAGTATCTTTTCATGTGTCTATTGGCCACTACATATGTTCTTTGGGAAAAAAATCGTATATTCAGGTCCTCTGTCCATGTTTTTCTTGGGTTATTTTGTTGTTGTTTTATGTTTTTGCCATGCTGTGTGACGTGTAGTATCTTATTTCTCAACCAGGAATCAAACCTGTGCCCCCTGCATTGGAACCACTGGACTGTCAGGGCAGTCCCTGGGTTGTTTTTTAATGTTGAATTGTATGAATTCTTTGTATATTTTGGATATTAACCCCTAATCAGATCCATCATTTACAAGTATCTTCTCCCATTCCATAGGCAGAATTTTTATTTTGTTGAAAGTTCCCTTTGTTGTGCTAAAGCTTTTTGCTTGATATTAACCCCTCTTGTTTACTTTTGCTCCTGTTGCCCTTGCCTAAGGAGACATGTCCAAAACTATTACCAAGACCTGTGTCAAAGAGCAGACTGCATATATTTTCTTCTAATTTTATAGTTTCAGGTCTAACATTTAAATCTTTAGTCCATTTTGAATTTATTTTTGTATATAGTGTAAGAAAGCAGTCCAGGTTGATTCTTTGGCATGCAGCTGTCCAGTTTCCCCCACACCATTCATTGAAGAGACTGTCTTTTCCCCTTTCTATATTCTAGCCTCCTTGTGGTAGTTTAATTGACCATATAAATGTGAGTTCATTTCTGGGCTGTCTGTTCTGTTCCATTGATCTGTGTGTTTGTTTTTGTGCCAATACTGTAGTGTTTTGATTACTGCATCTCTGTAGTATAGTTTGAATAGGGAGTATGATACCTCCAATTTTGTTCTTTTTAGATTGTTTTGGCTATTCGGGGTTTTTTTGTTTCTGTACAGATTTTTAGAAGTGGTTGTCCTAGTTCTGTGAAAAATGCCGTTGGTATTTTGATAGGAATTTCATTGAATCTGTGGATTGCCTTGGGTAGTATGGTCATTTTAACAATACTCATTTTTCTAATTCATGAGCACAGTGTATCTTGCCATTGATTTGTGTTGTTTTCAATTTCTTTCTGTTTCTTTATCATTTTCTGAGTATAGGTCTTTTACCTCCTTAGATTTATTCCTAGATATGGGATTGTTTTCTTTATTTCTTTCTGATAGCTTGTTGTTAGTGTATAGAAATGCATCAAACTTATTTGTATTAATTTTGTATCCTGCAACTTTACCAAATTCATTGATGGAGCTCTAGTGGATTTTTGATGGCCTTTCTAGGATTTCCTGTATACAGTATCATGTCATCTGCAAACAGTGATGGCTTTACTTTTTCCTTTCCAGTTTGGATTTATTTTATTTTATTTTTTCCCTTATCTGATTGCTGTGGGTAGAACTTTTCAATACTGTGTTGAATAAAAGTAGTGAGAGTGGGCATCCTTGTCTTATTCTTGGTCTTACAAGAAAGGCTTTCAGCTTTTCACCATTGAGTATAAGGTTAGCTGTGGGCTTATCAAATGTAGCTTTTATGATGTTTAGTTATGTTCCCTTTGTACCCACTCTGTTGAGTTTTTACCATGAATGGATGTTGAATTTTGTCAGTAGGTTTTTCTGCATCTGTTGAGAAGATCACGATTTTTATTCTTCAGTTTGTTAATGTGGTGTATCTCATTGATTGATTTGTGATACTGGACCCGCCTTACATCCCTGGAATAAATTCCACTTAATCATGGTATGGACCTTTCTAATGTATTGTTAAATTCAGTTTGGTAATATTTTGTTTAGTTTTACATCTGTGATCATGAGTGATGTTGGCCTATAATATATGTGTGTGTATGTGTGTTACGTTCATATAGTTTTGGTATTGAGGTGATTCTGGCCTGGTAAAATGAGTTCAGAAGTAATCCTTCCTTTGCAGTATTTTTAGAATAATTTCAGGAGAGTAGGTATTAACTCTTCTTTAAGTGTTTGGTACAATTCACCTGTGAAACTGTCTGGTCTTGGACTTTTATTTGTGGGAGTTTTATTATTACTGATTTATTTTCTTTCCTGGTAATCAATCTGCATACTTTCTTTTTCTTCTATATTCCTTCTTGGGAGATGGTGTATTTCTAAGAGTTTGTACATATATTTCTTCTAGGTTGTTCATTTTATTGGCATGTAATTCTTCATAGTCGTTTCATATGATCCTTTTTATATTTGTGATGTTGATCATAATTTCTCCTTTTTGTTTGATTTTATTGATTTAGGTCTCCTCTCTCTTTTTTTTTTTTCTTTATGAGACTGGATGAAAGTTTATCAATTTTGTTTATTTTCTCAAAGAACCAGCTCTTAGTTGCACTGATCTTTTCTATTTTTCATCTGGGCTGTCTGTCTTTCATTTATTTCTTGTCTTCTGCTAACTTTGGGTTTTGTTTGTGTTTTTCTAGTTAGGTATGTGGTTAAGATGGTGTGTTTGAGATTTTTCTTGTTCTTCTGAGGTAGGCTGGTATTGCTATAAATGTCCTTCTTAGAACTGCTTTTCTCATCCTGTAGATTTTGGACTGTTAAGTTTCTGTTTCCCTTTGTCTCCGAGATATTTTTAAATTCCTCTTTTATTTCTTCAGTGATCCATTTTGGTGGTTTAATGGCTTATTGTTTAGTCTCCACGTGTTAGTGTGTGTGTGTGTTTGTTGTGTTTTTGCAGTTTTTTCTTGTAACTGATTTCTAGTCTCATAGTGTTTGTGGTCAGAAAAGATGCTTACTATGATTTCAGTTTTCTTAAATTTGCCAGTGCTTGTTTTGTGGCTCAGCATATGATACAACCTGGAGAGTGGCCCATGTGCACATGAAATGAATGTATATTCTGCTGCTTTTGGGTGGAATGTTCTATACCACCCAGTGTTCTATTAATGACCAAATGCTAAGTACATTTGTTTATTAATGTTTTAGGCAAGTGTTTCCTTATTGATATTCTGTCGTTATGATCTGTCCATTGATGTAAATGGGAGTGTTAAAGTCCCCTATTATTGTTTTACTGTCATTTTCTCCCTTTATGTCTGTTAATATTTGCCTCATGAATAGGTTCTCCTATTTTGGGTGTGATATTTTTACAATTTTTATAAGTTCTTCTCGGATTGATCCCTTGATCATATGTAACATCCTTTTTGTCTCTTCTTATAGTCTTTGTTTTAAAGTCTATTTTTTTCTGATAAAATATCACTATCCCTGCTATCTTTTCGTTTTCACTTCAGTGGAATACCTTTCCCCATTCCCTCATTTCTCTCTGTGATTGTCTTTAGATCTGAAGTCTCTTGTAGGCAGTTTGTGTGTGTGTGTGTGTGTGTGTGTATCTTGTTTTTTTAGCCATTCAGTGTTCTGTGTCTTTTGATTGGAGCATTTAGACCATTTACATTTAAAGTAATTATTGATGTATATACTTTTTGCCATTGTGTTAATTGTTTTGGGGGTTGTGGTCTTTTTTGTAGTTCTTTTTGGTTCCTTTTTTCTTCTGTTCTCTTGTGATTTGATGACTGCTTAGCATTATGTTCAGATTCTTTTCTGTTTTGTGTGTGCATCTGTTATAGGAGGAGGGCATGGCAACCCACTCCAGTATTCTTACTTGGAGAATCCCCATTGACAGAGGAACCTGGCACGCTGCAGTCCACGGGGTCACAAAGTCAGACACGACTGAGTGACTAAGCACAGAGTATCTATTACAGATTTTAATTTGTGCTTACCATGAAGTTGTATATTTATATACACACACATAATTATTTTAAGCTGCTTATCTCTTTTGTTGTTGTTGCTTATCTTTTAAGTTCAAACTCATTTTAACAACCCTGCATTTTTATTCCCCACCACCACCACCCACACTTAGTGTTTTTACCTTGTCTTTTACATCTTTTTGCTTCATATGTCTCTTAACTGCTTATTGTGGATATAGATGATTTCACAACTTTTGTTTTAACCTTCCAGCTAACTTTATAAAGTGACTGGTCTTCTGCTTTTACTGTATATATGCCTTTACCAGTGATATTGTCTTTCTTTTGTAATTTTCATATTTCCAGTTGTGGCCTTTTCTGCTTAGATAAGTCCCTTTCTTGCAGAGCCAGTTTCATGGTGCTGAACTCGGCTTTTGCTTGTCTACAAAACTCTTGATCTTCAAATTTGAATGATAGCTATGCCAGGCGGAGTAGTCTTGGTTGTGGGTATTCCCTTTCACCACTTTAAACATATCATGCCACTCCCTTCTTGCCTATAGAGTTTCTGCTGAGAAGTCAGCTATTAGCATTTTGGGAGTTCTCTTGTAGATAACAAGTGGCTTTTCCCTTTCTATGTTTAATATTCTCTCTTCTTATTTAATTTTTGCCATTTTAATGACAGTGTGTCTTTGAATTGACTTCTTTGGGTTGATCTTATTTGGGATTGTTTGTGCATTTTGGACCTAGACATCTATTTCTTTTATCAGATTACAGAAGTTTTCAGCTGTTATGTCTTCAGGTGTGTTCTCTGCCCCTTTCTTTCTGTCTTCTCTTTCTGGTACCCCTATAATGTGAATGTTAGAACATTTGATATGTCTCAGAGGTCTCTCAAACTGAACTCATTTTCCCCACTTCGTTCAGCTTGTATGATTTCTACTATTCAGTCTTCTAGTTTGTTGATCCATTCCTCTGTGACATTCCTGCTAGAGTGTGGATTCCTTCTAAGCTGTGGATTCCTTCTAGAGTACTTTTTTATTTCAGTTATTATATTCTTCAGCTCTATTTTGTTCTTCTTTATAATTTCCAAGTCTCTGTTAAACTTCTCATTGTGTTCATCCATTTTTCTGTCAAGTGTTTTGAGCATCTTTATGAGCGTTAACCTTTACTGCCTATCATATAGATTGTTTGTCTCAATATTGCTTAGTTCTACTGGAGTTTTGTATTGTTCCTTCATTTGTAGCACTTTTCTTTGTTGCCTCTTTTGGCCTAATTTTGTTATTTCTGTGTTTGGTAGGTTGGTTACATTTTCTCATCTTGGAGAAGTGGCCTTAAGTAAGAGATATCCTTCACAGCTCCCTGCCCTAGGACCCTCTGTGTGGGCTTCATGCTCCCTTCTGTGGTGGCCTCTCAAACAGTACAGAGGTGACTGGCCCCTGACCTGGCCGGTTGTCTGGCCTTGCCTGGTATGGAGGCTGCCAGGCACTGATAAATGGGACTGCGTCCTGACATGGCTGAATGCACACACCAAGGAGCCCTGGTGCTGGTGGGCAGGCCTGGGTCACAAGGCTGCAGGGCCTAGGCTTCCTGGATGTGGTGTCATCTGCTAGTGGGCAGCCTGGGCCCAGGGCTACTGCTGGAGATGGGGCTGGATCCTAAGGCAGCTAGTTGAAAGGCTCAAGGTGTCCCATAGATGCTGGCATAGGCTGGTGGGCAGAACCAGTGCCCAGGAGGTTCCTAGAGCTGGTGCCCACCCATTCATGGTGAGGCTGGGCCAAGGAGCTTGTGCCAACCCACTGATAGGTAAGGCCAGGTCCTAGAGCTAGTGCTGGCTCACTGGTAGGCCAAGATCCTGGGGTCTCTGGTTATGGGGCCCGGAGGTCCTGGAGTTGGTCCTCCTGGTGGCCACAGCCAGGTTCCAGTGTAATAACCTACAGGGAGGACTCCAGAATGGTGCTTACCAACACCGGTGTCCTCAGGGAAGAATGAATTCCCCAAAACATCTGTTGTTGTGTCTGTACCCCTAGGATGAGCCCCGTTGCCTCATGCCTCTCTGGGGGGGCTCTCTAGGATCAGCAAGTAGATCTGACTCAAGCTCTTTTCAAATTCCTGTTTCTGCCCTGGATCTTGGAGTGTGTGAGATTTTGTGTGCACTCTTTGAGAGTAAAGTCACTGTTTCCTTCAAAGCCAAATGTTCTGGGGTCTCTTCTTCCCAATGCAGGACCCCCAGGCTGGGAAACAGCACAGACCCATTACTCCTTGCAGAGAGCCTCTGCATTGTGATTATCCTCTTGTTTGTGGGTCACCTCCCGGGGTGTGAGTCTTGACTATACTTCATTGCCACCTCTCCTACTTATGTTGTGTTTCCTTTGTATCTTTAGTTGTCGAAGATCTTTTTTGCTTCTTTAGGTCATTGTCATGGATACATACTCTAAACAGTTGTAATTTGTAAATAGTAATTTTGTTTGTAATTTTGTTGTGCCCATGGGAGGAGGTGAGCTAAGAGCCCATGTTATTTATTCAAAATATAGTTAAGTGCATTTATTGTATTTTTATTCAAATTTGGGTGTTTCTCATCCTTGTAGATTTCATTAATTTATTTGTTTGAATATGTGATATATTAACAAACAGAAAAACATCTATTTCTGCTTTATTGACTATGCCAAAGCCTTTGACTGTGTGGATCCCAATAAACTGTGGAAAATTCTGAAAGAGATGGGAATACCAGACCACCTGACCTGCCTCTTGAGAAACCTGTATGCAGGTCAGGAAACAACAGTTAGAACTGGACATGGAACAACAGACTGGTTCCAAATAGGAAAAGGAGTACGTCAAGGCTGTATACTGTCACCCTGCTTATTTAACTTCTATGCAGAGTACATCATGAGAAACGCTGGGCTGGAAGAAGCACAAACTGGAATCAAGATTGCCGGGAGAAATATCAATAACCTCAGACATGCAGATGACACCACCCTTATGGCAGAAAGTGAAGAAGAACTAAAGAGCCTCTTGATGAAAGTGAAAGAGGAGAGTGAAAAAGTTGGCTTAAAGTTCAACATTCAGAAAACAAAGATCATGGCATCTGGTCTCATCACTTGATGGCAAATGGATGGGGAAACAGTGGAAACAGTGTCAGACTTTATTTTTTTGAGCTCTGAAATCACTGCACATGGTGAGCGCAGCCATGAAATGAAAAGACACTTACTCCTTGGAAGAAAAGTTATGACCAACCTAGATAGCATATTCAAAAGCAGAGACATTACTTTGCCAACAAAAGTCCGTTTAATCAAGGCTATGGTTTTTCCAGTAGTCATGTATGGATGTGTTAGTTGGACAATAAAGAAAGCTGAGCACCAAAGAATTGATGCTTTTAAACTGTGGTGTTGGAGAAGACTCTTGAGAGTCCCTTGGACTGCAAGGAGATCCAACCAGTCCATCCTAAAGGAGATCAGTCCTGAATATTCATTGGAATTCATATTGAAGCTGAAACTCCCAACACTTTGGCCACCTGATGCAAAGAGCTGACTCATTTGAAAGTACCTTGATGCTGGGAAAGATTGAAGGAGGGATGACAAGGGGACGAAAGAGGATGAGATGGTTGGATGGCATCACTGATTCAGTGGACCTGAGTTTGAGTAAACTCCAAGAGTTGGTGATAGACAAGGAGGCCTGGCATGCTGTAGAGTCCATGTGGTCACAAAGAGTCAGACACGACTGAGCAACTGAAGTAAAGTCAAAACTATGTGACCTCATGGACTAGACAGTCCATGGAATTCTCCAGGCCAGAATACTGGAGTGGATAGCCATTTCCTTCTCCAGGGGATTTTCCTTCAACCCAGGGATTGAACCCAGGTCTCCCACATTGCAGGTGGATTCTCTACCAACTGAGCCATCAGGGAAGCCCATATGCCAGAAGTTATTTACTACAGCAATTTGTTTGTAACTGCTTAAGACTGGAAACAACCTAATGTCCACACACAGGAGAATGGCTGAATGAACTGTGGTACATCCACACCATGAATACGACACAGCTGTAAAAAGGACCAAGGATCTTCAGAGTTTGTTAAGTGGGGGAAAAAGCAAACAGTGAAACAGTATCAGTGTTACTTCTCATTTAAAAGAGAAGGGAAAATAATAAAATGTATACTTATAGCTCTGGAGAAGGAAATGGCAACCCACTCCAGTATTCTTGCCTGGAAAATCCATGGTGCACAGAGGAGCCTGGTGGGCTGCTGTCCTTGGGGTCACACAGAGTTGAACGCGACTGAAGCAACTTAGCATGCATGCATGCTTTGGAGAAGAAAATGGCAACCCACTCCAGTATTCTTGCCTGGAGAATCCCAGGGACAGAGGAGCCTGGTGGGCTGCAGTCTATGGGGTCACACAGAGTTGGACACGACTGAAGCGACTTAGCAGCAGCCCAGCATACTTATAGCTGATTCAGGAGAGAAAAAAATGAAAGGAAAGGTAAACTAGAACCTAATGAGATTAATCACCTTTCGTGGTTAAGATTTAGGGGATGACAGTGGGATGCGAGAGAGAAGCAGGCAGCAGCACATTTCTGAGAACATTGCTTTTGGGTACAGTTTTGACTTTCAGAACCTTGTTAATATATCACATACTCAAAAGAATAAAATCTACAAGGATGAGGGAACACCCAAATTTGAATACAAGCACAATAAATGCACTCAACTATATTTCAAATAAATAACACGGACCCTCAGCTACCATTTTATAATGTTGGAGGTATATAATTAAGGTAAATTCCTAGATATGGAATTGCTGAGTCAAAGGTAAATGCTTTTGTAGTTTTGTTAGATATTACTAAATTCCTCTTTCAAAGGGCTGTACCAGTTTCCATTCCAATTAACAATGTGTGAGAATGTTTATTTCCCTGCAGCCACACCTACAGAATGTGTTGTCATACATCTTTGCCATCTGGTATTTTGATGTAATTTTAATTGCACTTTTCTAATTATAAATAAGCTTGAACATCTTTCCATATGTGTAACAGCCATGTCACAATCTTTTTTTTTTTTTTTTTTTTTAAGAAGAATGTGAATTTTCTGTTCATTTCTCTGTCAGGTTTTTAAACTTTTTAATTTTTAAAGAGCTATGTATTGAAGTAATGAGCCCTTCCTCTTCGGTATTTTTGTTTTGTTTTGCGTATGGCCAAAATTTATCACTTTTCTTTTTATTGCATTTGGATACAAAGTCACAGAAAGCTTTTCATTATGTCCAAGGGTCATCAATGTTTAAAGTATTCAGGGTTTTTTTTTTTTAGCATTTTCATTCCTGATCTTCTTAGAGTTTATTTTTATCTAGTCAGACTCTTTCTCCCTCTTCTATGTGGCCTTTTGTGTGTGTGTGTTTTCCCAGTTCACCTTGGGATTGCTTACTTTTTCCAGATGTACTTAAGTATCAACTTGTCTAGCTCCATTAAAGAGCCTTTTGATATTTTCATTGAAATTGCCTTAAATGTGTAAATTTACTTAGTGAAAGCAAACATTTTTACAACGTGGTATTATCTTTTCCATGAACAAAGACTGTCTGTGTTCAAGCCTACTTATAGGTTTTTTCCTAATTTTTGCAAATTGCTTATGAAGCTAACTTCAGAGTTTTTATCTTTTTGCTATTATTAATGAAGTTTTCTCTACTATTATGGTCTCTAACCACTTGTTTATATATCTGAAGGGTATTGATCTCTGTATGTGTTTGAATTCACCCTACTTGGAGTTTGCCAAGTTTCTTAAATCTGTAAATTTATGAATTTCATCAGATTTGGGAAATTTTCAAGCATTATATTTGCAGTTATTTTTTTTTAATTTAAATTTATTTATTTTATGCTTCATTATTCTATCTCTGCCCTACTGAAACTCCAGCTGCACATAACCTTATGATATCATCTCATGGGTCACTAGGGTTCTCGTTCTGTGTTTCCTTTAGTCTTTTTTTTTTCCTCTAAGGCACATAATTTATTTTCATTCTTTAATTTGTATTGATACTATGATTTATGGATTTGAATTTTTTCTGCTCACTGCTTTATATATTTGCCATAGTTTCTGACTATACCCAAAGAACTATCCTGTTAAAAAAACTTTCATTTTGTGGTTTTTCTCTTTTCTGTGAACTAATTAGAAGATGTTATTAATTTCCAGGTAGATAAGCCTTTTTAGTTTTTTACTTTGTGAATAATTTTTAGCATTATTACATTGACATCAGAATGTTGTTTATAGTGTTTTTCATGTTAGGGAAGTCACTGAAGTTTTTTGTGACCTAATATATGATTGATTTTGAACAGTCCATGTGTTCTGTGAAGGTGTCTTCGCTGTCATTGCGGTGTGAAATTCACTACATAGCAGTGAGATCTTACTGATTATGCTGTTGGGCCTTACATATCCTTATTTATTTTTTGTCTGCCTAATCTGTCTTTTATTGAGGTTGGGAGATTAAAGTCTCCTGTTATTTGTATGTTTTTGTCTGTGTCACATTGCGTCTTCTGTCCTTTTTGTTTTATAACAGTAGTTATGTTTGTTTTGTATTATACATAGTCACAGTGATTATCGTCTCATTGTTGATCATGGCTTTTAGCATTAAAAGATGTTCTTTGTCACATAAAACATTTTTTACTTGAGTTTTATATTTTCTATGTTCAGGATCATTCCCACTTCACCATCTTCATCTGTAACACACCTCAGTCCACCAAAATCGTGTGGGCCCATCACTGTGCACCAGGTCATGCCAGCACCACATGTGTGAGGTATCATGCAGCTGTTATACATGAGACTTATTTACTATCATTGGTTTGTTGGTTTTTGTGTTTTTGTTTTAAGCTTCTCTAGGGTAATTCTGCTGTTCAGTTGTTTTCAGAGTTCAGACACCCAGGTAAATAATCTTCTATTGCATTAAAATTTTGTAAATAGTAGAGAGACTGTTTCAGAGTTATTGTGTTACATAAAGGAATTTGTCTGTTTTCACAAGTGCCATTGCCTTTATAAAATAACAACAACAAATTTATTGAAGTCTAAATACAATAAATTGCACAGATTTAAAGTATTCAATTGAGAAATTTTTATTTTGCTGTAATCAGTACAGCATTATCATCACCCTTAAAAACTTCCACATGCCACTTTATAATCTTTCTTCTTTCCACCACAGTCTTCAGGCAACCACTGATCTGCTTTTTTGCTTCTATAGATTAGTTTGCATTTTCTAGAATTTTTTGGTAAATGGAATCATGTATACACGTGTTCTTTTTGTCTGTCTTCTTTCCTTCAGCCTAGTAATTTTGAGATTTATCCATATTGTTGTTATTCTTTTTTATTGATGGTTAGTATTCCATTGTATGGATACACCAAAATTTACTTATTCATTTACCTATGTATTGATGGTTATTTGCAATTTCTAACTATTACAGATAAAGCTATGAATAAAGTTCTGTTGAAGAAACCATAGTTTTGAAAGCTAAGCATATACCTACTATATGACCAAGCCTTTATTCAAATGAAAGGAGAATAATTACCTACACAAAGGTTTATTTAAAAATGTTCATGACAGAATTATTCATAGTATCTCAAAGCTGAAAACTACCCAGATGTCCACTGACAGATGAATGGATAAACAAAATGTAGTCTATCCATACAGTAAATTATTGCTTGGTAATAGAAAGGAACCAACTGCTGATGTATGCAGCACCGTGGATGACTCTCAGAATTGTTATGCTTAGTGTAAGAACTCAAATACAGGAGACCACATAGTGTAAGATTTTATTTTCTTGCAATTCTGGAAATACGAACTATCCCATAGTGATAGAAAGCAGATCAGTGATTACCTGAAGCAGAAGGATGTACTGCAAAGGCGTAAGAAGAAATTTTTGGAAATGATGACAATGTTCTGTACCTCAAATGGGACCATGGTTTCACCTCTATAAAAACTCATCAAATTAAACACTTTCATTGGATGTATCTTACTGTCTTTATACCTCAGCAATCTTGATTTTTTTAAATTTCTGTCAGACACAATCAAAAACATATAATAGGTAGTTTCAGTTGTTAGTGTCCTGTAAGGAAGATGCTTGTCAGCTAGCCTGGACTACTGAGTGTAAGATTAAAGAGAAATGTGACCATATGAACATGGTTTAAACACTGGGATAGATCTCATAGGAAACAAAAAGATGCATGAGATCCAGTTGCAGCTTTTAAAGACGGTAAAGTTTACTAAAATGGGGCAAGGGGTATCAAAAATGGGAAGGGCATCCAGAGAAAGCACGGAGGAGCACACACTACCCCAGAGGAGTTCTCTCTGGCTCTTCCAGCCAGAACTGTTTACATGGAGATACTTGCTGCTCATGAATATACTTGATTGTCAAGGATTAAGACCTGTGGAACAGTTTTTACTTTTCTAATTAAAAATTTTTTGGCTTAAAGAAATTTGTTTTCAGCCAAGTTTATGTGAGAAAATTAATCCCTACAGATGTGATTAGAGTGAGTCTTTTCTCAGTTATCCCAAGGATGACATAGCTCACACCATTTTAGACAACAGGAGAGAAGTTAGTTTCATACAGTGGGTGCCTTTGTGCATCAGGGCTTAACTCTCTTGCAGACCTCACTGAGAAAAGCTAGTGGCCTACATATGTACTGCCTAGGTTACAGATCTCTCCTCTACTCCTTCAAGCCTTGTAGCTGGACAAGTCACTTCACCTCTCTATGCTCCAGTAAAAAAGAGACAGTAGTAGCCAGAGTTACTGGAAAGAGTACAATGAGTGGGGGTGAAGTGCTTAGCACCGTGTGGAAATGCAGTGCTTCGGTGCACAGTAAATGACATACATTCAAGAGTGACCTACACCATCATCTTTTTTATTCACGAAGGCTGAGTCCTCCCATGACAGGTATCATGAGTCTTCAGATATGACTCTCTGGTGGTGTTGAGAGACATCCTGAGAAGCTTCTGAAAGAGATTAACACTGGAGTTAGTTCCTGCTCGGGTACAGTCTCCATGGGCAGATGTCAGAAAGAGAATTTCAGACGGAAAAGCTTGAGCAAAGACAAGGAAAACTCAGAGCCTGTCGGGGTATAAGCAGTTTGATTTAGCTGAAGCATAGGAGCGTGTTCAGGGTTAATAATGCTACTTAGGAAAGTGAGAAACAAAGCAGTGATGGCTTTGAGTGCCAAGCTAAGAAGTGGAGGCTGAATTAGGTTGGTAGGGAGAGGCCTGGATGAATGTGGGTCAGTTGAGTGACACTCTTATTTATCCAAGCAGCATCAATGGAGCAGTCAGTGAGTCAGGCACTGGGACTGTGCAGATGAATGAGACAGCAAGCATTGGTTTTTAAGTGCATTGTTTGGAGCTAGACTTATGTGAGGTCTAGGCTAAGCCCATTGCTTGTCTTAAAAAAAAAAAATTCTTTGTTTTTCAGAAAAGCCTACCTTATAAAATTAGAGATGATTTCATCCTGAGTATAGCATATAATCTTAACATCAAGGGTGTTTTAGCTGTCGAAGGAAAACTCATTTAGGATCTGCCGTTTGGAAAGCAAGAATTGCCTAAATCCGAGATAGGGTATGTGTGTTCCTCATGCAGTGGTGGGTGTTTAGCATTGATGGGTGATGCCAGTGCAGTCTCCATGGGCACAAAATATCGTCAAGGAGAAGTTCCATTCATTGATCACAGTTTTGCAAGTAGGTGGGAGAGAAATGAAATCCTAAATTGTCTGGTTTCTCCTCTGCTAGAAAAAAAGATTGCTTTTTCCTCAGAGACAGGAGGTGGGATGGCAGTGGTAAGGTGGAGTGCAGCATATGTCTGAAGCCCATGATATTCATAAAGCTTGTAGCCCAAGTTACTTGCTGACAAAGCTGTAAGGGTAGGTATCGTGGCCTTAAGGAAAATGGAGATGCTCTGGAACAGTGGGGCAGACAATTCAGTCAATAAGAGATACAGGGAACATCTTGGAGCAGGTGTGAGGGCATGGCATGGTTTTATATTGAATTTGGAGAGTCCTCCTGCTTCCTTAAGCCCTTCTTGGTGTCATCACCACCTTTTATCATGATTCCCAAGATGGCAAAATAGGATCCCCATTCAGATTAGGTAAACAAAGACAAATGCTTCATTCTCACCTCAGGATAATGCTATGGTAGCCAAGCCACAGAGAACGTGGGCCCCTTCTCCCCATTTGAGTTACATGGTGAAGCAGCGGTTCACAAACTTAAGAAATGTACTGACTCTTTAAGAACAGTTAGTAGATGACTTAATTTTTACTAGTGTAGTGTTGCAGAATTAGGTACAACTGTAAAAGAAGTATAAAATTCCTTGCACAGCTACAAAACAAGAACACTTCTTTATGTTATTTACAGAAATCTGCAAAGCTAATGAAATTCAAATCGGTATTAATTTACTGTGACACATGCATTTTTGCATAAATGTGACTGCTGCTGGACATGTGACCGCGGTGCCCCAGCACCCTGGCAGGAGCTGGGAACCTGCACTGCCTGCTCCCACGGCAGCCCGCTTCTCCCCCGCTCCTCTGTTCAGGCCACTGCAGGCTGCCACCATTTTGCCATCTCTAGGCCTGACCGTGTCATCACCACAAGGTCCAGCTCTCTTCACTTTTCATTCTTACATGGCAACACTTGATTCTTTTCTCAGGGTTAACAAAATGAAAACACGAAATTTTTACATTTTCCACAAAGGACTCATCCAAGAAGACAACGTGGATTCCTAAAAGTATGTCCTAGGGTTTGTTCTACCCACTTCTCAGAGCCCGTGGCTCACAACTTGGTGATTAGTCACCTGGAGTGGGTTTTCGATTTCACTATTCCAGTCAAGTGGAAAAGTATCAGCAGCGTTCGCTGCTACTACTACTACTAAGTCGCTTCAGTCGTGTCCAACTCTGTGCGACCCCATAGACGGCAGCCCACTGGGCTCCCCATCTCTGGGATTCTCCAGGCAAGAACACTGGAGTGGGTTGCCATTTCCTTCTCCAATGCATGAAAGTGAAAAGTGAAAGTGAAGTCCCTCAGTCATGTCCGACTCTTAGCGACCCCATGGACTGCAGCCCACCAGGCTCCTCCATCCATGGGATTTCCTAGGCAAGAGTACTGGAGTGGGGTGCCATTGTTCTCTGCATGTATAAAAACCTTTCAAATTTAATCTAATACATGAAATCTCAAGTAGTGGAAGGACACCAGAAGGTATTAAGTGCCAAACCAAAAAATGATGAACTTTATCTGCACCCTGCTGCAGCCTCAGAGGGTGGGGTTGGAAAACAGAATGTGGTGTGGTGGTTCCTGGGGTGTGTGTAGGGGGCGGTGGTAGAGTGGTTTGCTGGGGTGTGTGTGTGTGAGTGTGAGTTTTTGCTGGAGAAACCCCACACTTAGCAGACAGGGGCCCATGGGGGAAGCAGACAAAGAGATCATTCCAAAAGTGAGCGCCCAAAGACTCCACCATTTGGCAAGTACCTGTCACGCCTGTCCTAGGAATTTTATATGCATTTCCCCCTGATTTTTATAATCACAGAAACGGCTGCTGCTGTTATCATTGTTAATGCACTTCTATAGATGAGGCAGCCCCAGCACAATGATGTTACCACTTTTCTAAGATCTCGCAGATTTCAACAGCCGAATTTTGTTTAGCCCTGAAGTCGTGTTCCTTCCCCCAAACCATCCAGCCTCTAACCTTCATAAAATCCATCTGTGATCTTATCCTCCTCCTGAAATCAAATTACCAATTTTTCTTAATACATGCCTCTGAAAAATCACATGTAAATTTAGTTGAAAGAAAAAACCACAAGCTTTCACTTTTGGTAAAAAAAAATGTTGGAGTGAGGAAACCAGGATTAAGGATAGAACTTGAAAACACAGCATTTCATAGCTTTACTGCACTTTTTTTTAATAAACCAAATATCAATATACGTCTCCGTCAGAGCTGCTGAGGGTCATAAAGACCCTCGAAGTCCTGCTAAATTTACTTGTGGTCTAAAAACCATTATCACAGATGGTGAAAATTTGTTATTTTCTCATTGAGGGTTTCCTGCACACAGTTCATTCTTATTATTATTCTTATTACTTGTTTTTTTCCCTCAACAAAAGGAAACACTGGCTTTCCTTCTAGTACATTAAGCATTCTCAACAGAAGTGAAAAATGGTTCTTGGAAGATGGGCAAAAAAAGTATTTTTAATATATAATGTACAGATAATGTATAATGTACAGGGGCTTCCCTGATAGCTCAGTTGGTAAAGAATCTACCTGCAATACAGGAGACCTCAGTTCGATTCCTGGCTTGGGAAGATCCGTTAGAAAAGGGATAGGCTACCCACTCCAATATTCTTGTGGCTCAGCTGCTAAAGAATCTGCCTGCAATATGGGAGACTTGGGTTAAGCCCCTGGGTTGGGAAGATCTCCTGGAGAAAGGAAAAGCTACCCACTCCAGTATTTCTAGCCTAGAGAATTCCATAGACTGGGTAGGCCATGGCATCACAAAGAATTGTACACAACTAAGCAATTTTCACTAATGTACAGATATACATAGAGCACATAAATATATACAGTGAATCTGTGGTATTAAAATTTCAAGGAAAAGTGATTAGGAAAAATTACATTTAAAAGGGTCAAGAGCTAAAATGTAGAAAAGATCAAGAAACACTATGATAATCACTTTCTTTGTTACAGGCGCTGATGTCAGCTTCACACAGGTCATAACTGGGTGACATGCCATCCAGTCTTCACTAGGACTTGATCCTCTTAAGTTTTCGCTCTTCCCTTCTATCTCTGCTAAACCTTCAAAGCTGTCGTCATTTCATTCTCCCTTAGATTCCATAACTCAGAATTTAAGGAAGTCTGCTTTGAAGAAATACAACCTAAGGAATGCTCTTGGTTGCAAATCTTCAGCCAGTTGTCTGTCTGTATGTTTATAAAGTAACTCTCAGGCTTAGAAGTAGAGAAAGGATTTGGATGACTTTCTTAAATCTGATAAAGTATATCCTGTCCTCTCTTGATTATCCCTATGAAGGATTTGGGCAGGAGGAGGCAAAGGGCCCCAGTCTCTGAGATGCAGTCAGAATACTGCCGTAGGGTGGTGCCACTGTCTCGTGAAGACTTGCCTGAAAAGAGCGAGGAGACCCCTTCTCCCTGCCAGTTGCCTTGCCCCACAGCAAGTTCTATCCCCTCAGCTTAAGCAGATGTTAGTCAGCAAAGTGTTACTGGTACAGTTGCAGTCCTGACAAAGCTGGCCACATCTTCAGAGAGGATAAAGCAAGCATAGGAGGGAAGTGCCATTCGTGCCAGGACTGGCTGCATTCTAGGATGGAAGAGTATGATGGGCACAGATTTACAAACCCAGTGATTATTAGGCTGTTTGGCCCCTGGTGGCTCAGACAGGAAAGCGTCTGTCTACAATGCAGGAGACCCGGGTTTGATCCTGGGTTGGGAAGATCCCCTGGAGAAGGAAATGGCCACCCACTCCAGTACTGTTGCCTGGGAGATCCCATGGACAGAGGAGCCTGGTAGGCTACAGTCTGAGGGGTCGCAAAGTCGCACACAACTGAGTGACCTCACTTTTTGGCCCTTTTGCAGTGTTCAGTTATGCTACAATACTTAGTTCTTCAAATCACTGATATTCTTTCAAAATCTTATTATCTTGGGAATGTCAGAAAAACGTATCCTTGTGAACAGTCATTTCTATAATCTCTTTGTATATGCAGTGGATACAATGTCCATGGATTTAAACAGTGGTAAAAATGAATGACTTTTAAGATATGTTGCCTGATTTCACAGACAGTACTCTAACTATTCTTGTTTACAAAAAAATATTTTAAGTTATCAGGATTATCTACTTGGGCTTAATAATTATGAAATCATTGGGGTTTGCCATTTAATAATCATCTAAAATGTGATATTTTATTGTGGTATTTATAATGTTAAAAAGGAGAAAATTAGGGATCGTATATGCATCTCACTGAAAACATGGCATCTTGAGGGAAAAAACTTAGGTGTCATCTGGACTGAAACTTTTCCTTCCGAAATGGTTCCAACCTGACTGATTACACCTCTACAAATGTCATGATACTGTGCTCAGACTGTGCAAGAGAAGCCCCAGAGTGCCTGCATTTGATCCAGTGAATGGCTCCCTGTGTACCTGTTCAAAGCACCAAGAGGTGGAAGGCAAAAGACAAGAGCATCCTCCTCAGTCCCGGGGCCCAGAATGCTGCAGAAGTCCATGCAGTCTTTAGCGGTCTCCTTGCATTCTGCTGCTAATTACATTACTCCTTACTTTTGAATGTGTTTCACTTTGGTGAAACATTAACATCCTCAGGTTTTTCCTTGTTGAAGCATAGCATCATCACACTGATGGTCTTTTTCGTCAGCAGTTTTATAAGCGTATGTTGACTCTGCCAAGTTTTTGTGTAGGTCCCTTGAGCCACGTTTGTTTCTGTTCTGATTCCCGGAAGCTTTTCTTGGATTGTTCCTAGTCTCAAGCCATACAGCTTTTCTCACGCTTATTAAATATCTATGCTTGGGGTAGTGGGAAAATTGACTTGATTTATGGTATTCTCTTTCATACTCAAACAACTCTTTTGAGTATAGACACAAACACTGTGGAAGCAGATTTATCATAGCCAAAGTGAATTAAGTCACTTACATTTGAAGTTAAATGCCACTTGTGACAATAGAGCCAAGTGCCACATGCTGATGATATAGCACATTTAGTAAAGATGTATTGGAAAGCAGTCCACGTGACAACTGTGGGCTCTTCTTACCGGGCGGGAAAGCCAGTCTCCTTCCTCTCACCAGCCCTGACTCAATCAGAAAGACATTAAGTGGGGCTGAGCAAGGCAGCTGCCCTGTGGGAGTCGGGGCAGAGGTCCAGTGCAGGGCTTCAGAGCCTGTGGGAGGGGAGACATACCTCCTTAAGGTTTGGCCACAGCTGTAAGAGTAACGGGGTGAATGGGGTATCCATGCGTGGGGTGGCAGAGACCCATGGGACAAGATTCTCAGTATAGGAAGAGGACCCTACAAATATAGAAAAGAAGGAAACTGAGCCTGACCCGGTGGGGTTGGATTGGAAGTGGAGGCATTGGGGTGAACTCATGGTTTTCAATATATATAAATCAATATAGATGTGTGTACTTAAATATAGGTCTATATTTATATCTGTTAATAGTGAGACACATAAATACATTTGTACTTACACAGATACACATAAACTCAGACATATATCCCACGTCTGATTCAGAAAAGGCCTGGGAATAGTGACACCCAAATAGCATTGAGCACACCCAGAAGTCACACCTTGGTTTATCAATGGAGCAGGAAAAGTAAAAGGTGAGCTTGGAACATCTTAATGCCAAAAGTAAGAAAGTGCTCAAAGAATGATGCGGTCAGAAGAGTAAGAAACTGAAGTCAGCTCAAGGGGATTCCCATGGGCCAAATCTGAAATCATTTGAGCATCAAAATAAGGAATGATTGGAACATTTTATAACCCATGGAATGAAATTTGAATAGCTGAGTCCTTACTGTTATAAATAGATAACATAAACTGAATAAAGAGAATTTTTTCATACAATAGGATGTACCACTAATAAATGTAGAAAGAATGATAGAGTTTTCAAAACCGTCACTTGGCAGTCATGCTAGTAATAAATAACTCAGCCCCATGAAATAATTAGTTACCAAGAAAAAAATTAATTTTGCAGTGAAGAAGGCTGGCCATTGCCACTTTTAACAACTCAGTCAAGATAAACACCATCAGCTATGAGAAAAACGGAATGTGTCCCCTACCACCTAATGGGATGGAAAGGACACACTGCTTCCATGGTATTCCTGCCAAAAACACTCCTGTTATAACTTGTATCTAATCTTGAAGATACATCAAAAGAACTGAGAGTAACTCTACCGAGTAACCACCCTGTAATCGTCAAAAGTCAAGCAAAACATCAAGAAAGATTGAAGAACTATTCAAGATGGAAGAAAACTAAAGAGACTCAGACTCTGTGCCATATGTCATCCTGGCTTGGGTGTTTGGGTCCGTCTACTATAAAGGATGTCCTCATAGCCAGCAGAATGTGAATGGAGTCTGTAGGTGGCGTTAATTTCCTGATATTGATGGTCATATTGTGGTTCCATTGGAGAATTAGCTTTGTTTGTAGGAATTACAAACCAGAGCACGTAGGGTAAAGAGGTATTGTGTCAGAGCCTCCTTGCAGGTGGTTCGTGGAAATAGAGCTCTTTGAACTTGAAATTATTTCAGATTTTAAAAAATAGCAAAATAAATGTCCTTTCAGGCCTATTCACCACTAGAGAAATTATTATTCCCTTTCAAAACTACAGAGGCAGACTTTTAATACAAATCTACAGCCAGAAAATATTTCCTTATTTTGAGATCTTTTATATTTATCAGATAAAAAATAATAAGCTTGCAGAGGATCCTTAAGACTGTTTTCCGTTTTAGCATACTAAATACGTACACAAACATGGCCAATAAAGAATTTTTAAATGGCTGATGGAGCTTTGAATATACTCAGGCTGCTAAACCTGGGGCCAAAAAAACAGTTGAGTACAATTTTAAAAGTAGCATCTCTGAAAAAGAGAGTGTTGGGGTTGTTTTTATTGTTCCTTTGGCAGTGCAGTTAAGAATGTGAACCCTGCAAAGCTGCCTGTTTGGAACCGTGGCCATCACTTACAAGATACATGACTCTGACAAAATATTTGATTTTTCTAGGCCTCAGTTTTCACACCTGTAAATTAGGATTGATATATATGCATGTGCGTTCAATCATGTCTGACTCTTTGCAACCCCATGGACTGTAGCCCACCAGGCTCCTCTGTCCATGGGATTCTCCAGGCAAGAATACTGGAGTGGGTTGCCGTTTTCTTCTCAGGGGATCTTCCTGACCCAGGGCTCATATTTGTGTCCCTTGCATTGGCAGACAGGTTCTTTACCACTGAGCCACCTGGACAGCCTATAAATTAGGATACCAACATTGAAATCACAGGTATGTCAAGAGAATGAATATGATAATATATGACGAGCACTGAGACTGAGGCTCATTGTAAGCACTCAGCAAAGTTGGCTGTTGTTATTATTTCAGGAGAAGTTAAATTGATTCATCAAAGCACTCTAGTATGATTATGTTGCCTTCGTTCTCCCTCACCAGGAGTAGAATTACTTGAAGGCAGTAACCAGTAATGGTCTCTGCTGTTAAACCTGTCCCAAGATCAAACTAAAGCCTAGAAACGGAGCATGTTTTAGAAGAAGCAGGCACTGTAGTGCCAGTGTTGGCTAAATTTCAGATTGGTTGCTTACAAGCTTACAAGACTTTGGTCTTGGTCTATAAAATGTCTAGAATGTACAAATAATCATAGTGATTGCAAAGGACTATTGGGAATTAAATGAGATAATCTTTGCAAAACCTTCTTTGAACTGGCCCAAAGAATGTCTGCAAAAATGTGTTTTTTCTTACTCCTTTAAAGGTGTAGGAACAGTTAATTTAGAAGAATGGAGGCCTTAGTATCAGAAATAGTAGCAGAGCGTTTGAGGGCATTTTTGAGAAGTGTGTTAAGTTCATCCCTGTTTGTTCTGCAGGGGTTTAGACTACCAACGATGGGTTTAAATTGCCTCAGAAGGAATTTCAGTTGACAAGAAGCATGCCATGTATTGTGTAATCCCATTCTCGAGAGACGCTGAAGAAGGATAGATAGCTATCTTTCTAGAACAGCACGGATTTAGGGCACGCGAGCCTTGGAACCAAGGACGAAGGAAAGAATCTTGATCCAGTCCCCATCTCTGTTAAATGAGGAAGAGAATATTGATTTTTCCAGGCTGTAAAAATGTAAGCCTTTCTTTTTGCCAGAAAGGGGTCATGTCATATGCATAAAGTGTATGTGTGTGGTTTCTTTTAAAGAGAAGATGTGCTTCCTTTAAAGAGCATGTAGTTATTCATCTAGAAATTAGTGATTCTTGGTCACTGATCTAGGGCTTCTTCAGAACTCTGAGTTTCACCAGAAGAGCTCTGAATATGATTTTCTGCTTTCATTCATTCACTCAGTCATGCAACAAGTATTTGTTGAGAACTCCCTTCTGCTATTCCAGGCACTGTTAGATGTTGATTACTTAAAAAGTGAACAAAACAAAAGCAGATTGCTCATGGAAGAGGACTCAGTCTCCTGCTCTTAAAATTTCTAATGGGTTTTATGGGAGCTCTTTTCATAGGAGCTGACTTCAGACCGTGAAAATGAGATTCTTTTGGCTCCAGCTCTGGATAGATAGGTGTTTGGTGTGTGTAAAAGCAGGCATTTTGACTTTGCCTGGAGTTGCCTTACCTGCAGATTTCCTTCAGGCAGCATACCTGTGTGTAGTGGAAGCCAGTGACCCGGGGAGAGGTATTCATTGTTGATAGCTCGTGTGAAATTAAACTTGGCTGGTTGCTGGTGGAATATGTTATGAACTAGAAGCTCTCCGTGTCTGCCTTCAATACAGGGGAGGAGATTTTTCCTTCCCACAATCATGGCGATGTTAACTCTCTCAGCCGACTAGTGGCACAAAGGAAAACTGCCGCCTGGGTCTGCATTGGCGAAGGCAGAAAGCTGCAGTTACGGGCATTTTCCTGTGACAGGGAGCACCGGCAGTGGCTGTGCCGGGAGAGCCGGACGCGGAAAAAGCGCCCCACGAGAGCAGTTGGTGGTGACATGCCTCTGTTTTTATCCAGATATGCTAGAAGCATGTTTATTCACTGTGGTGCCTCTGCTGCGATAAGACCCTCTTCCTTCGGATGCCCTAGACCACCGTTTGTTTAGTTGGAGAACTTAATGAGTAATGGATGTGCTTGGCTGGCTGATAGAAAGTATTTCCATAGCCTACGGCTGTGTTTATAGAGAGCTGGAGAGAGACCACAGGCAGCAATTTGTCTTCTTAGGTATCAGCAAAGTCTTCTCTTTTAACAACTAGGGGATTTATTTTTAACTGCTTGAGTCAGTGTTTGTCAGATGATGCGGACCATCAAACTGCAGATTGAAGTCCTGGGTGCGGGGGGAGGCTGGAATGGCAAGGGAAAGGGGGCTGGCTGGGAAAAGGGGTGGGATTTCAGCATCGTGCCTCCGTAGCTCTGCCTCCCAACGTGGGAGAGAGTTTCGGGCTTCCAGCAGCAGGAGTGGATTTGCAGGTCAAGCTGGGAACGAAAGGGTAACGGCTGCCTTCAGCTGCTTAAAGATATAACTGCCCAGGGATCGGGGTATTGTGAGGAGGTAACCGGCGGCCGGCACCCAGCGGGGACCAGAGGATTCCCAGTGCCGGCCTCTACTGGTCGGCAGATTGAGCTTTTCTTTTGCTGGATGCTTCCTGTCTCCAGGAGCCTCTCACCATGATCGATAGCTCCAAGAAGCAGCAACAGGGCTTCCCGGAGATTTTAACTGCTGGCGATTTCGAGCCACTCAAAGAAAAGGAATGCCTTGAAGGGAGCCACCAGAAGAGTCTCAAGGAAGGTCAGTCTGTCTGTGGACAGGGGCAAAACGGCCACATTTACTCTCCTGTGAACCAGGCTGAGCGTGTGTGTCTCCTTCCCACGCTGTGTGTCTGCCCTCCGTCCACTCATGTACCTTATATGCTCTAAGTTCTTTGAAATGAAAGTGTAATGCTGTTCTTGGTAGCTCTTTCTGAAGATTCGTTAACTGATGGAACTCTAGGGATTTGGCAGTAATACAGTAAGGGGACTTAAGCCAGTCCTCATTTCAGTAAGATGCTTCCAGGTTCATTTTGTCTGTTTTCTCATATTCTCCCATTTTTCTGTGCCCCTCACCCCCACTTTAGGAGAGGCCATTTCCTTTTCTGTCTTACTCAGAACCCTGCTCCTTTTAGGCTGACAAAACACATAATTCCAGGAAAATGGTTTTGGTTTTTTTCCCCCAATTAACATGTGTATGACTTTTATTGTTCAAAACCAGGAAAGTAGCTAATTCTTTCTTAGGTATATCTTTAAATGATTAGTTTATTTGGTTATAATGCACATTGCATCCTTTTTTTTTTTAAAGCACAGTGCGTAGTCTTGTGGTTTTTTTTTTTAACAAAGCATAGAATACGCTTATGAATGCTGTCAGTTACTGTCAGCGGTCACTGCACAGGTACCTCCCTGATTAAGACAATGTCCAAATGCCTGGGCACTGCTGTCCTGTGTCCTGTCCCTAGCGTGGCCAGGCCAGTGCCCAGCGTGCTTTACTCTCGGCAGCTGGAGACCGAGGGCTGTGGAGTAAGAGATCAGAATCTTTGGAGAATAAGTTTTTCCTGAATTTGAGATTTGAAAATCACCACCCTCAGTGCTTGCTTAATTTGAAATTTGTTTCTAGTATTCTTCAGGAGGAAAAAAAAACCCACAATAAGGTCTCTTCATTTTATCTGCCTTCAGCTCCTGCCATCAGCCACCCTCTCACCTCTCTACTGGCTCTTCCTCATCTTCTGGAGACCCAAACAGTAAATGTAGTTATCTTCCCCAGCTGCAGTTTGAGCTGCTTTCAAAATGATATTCCTCCTTTCTTTTTCTCATACATTTAGAACTATGAGAATATGATGATAGATTGTTGCATATTTAAAAGATAAGAAACAGTGGTCTTTTCTTATTGGAGTTGAACTTCTTTTTGGGTACTGGTAGGAAAAAAAAACATCTAGATAGAAACAGACAACACACAGTGAAGTATAAATAGCTGTTGCCAGGAGCCAGACAATGGGGTTGCCTCTGCTCCTGGCTGGAAATCGTCTTGTAGATTTCTCATAAAATCGATACCAGTGGAGTTTTTAGGACACAGTCTAGTGTCTCACTGAGGGGAATCTACATTTTTAAAATCATTAACTTAAAGGAATTATTTATGTATCGTATAAGTCACGTTCTAGTGTTAAGCTCCTATTAGCACCATACATTTTTAACTATTTTTATGCTACTTGAAAAACTGGGGAAGTAGAGGAAAATGGAATTGGAGAAATAAAAAATGTCACAATAGCAGTATGATAAGGAGCATAGAGAGAAAGAATTAAAAATATAAAAACAGGGTAGAAGAATTATCAACAGGAACAACAAAATTGCCTTGAGGTGTACAAATTCTTTCCCTAACCACTGTGACCATGCTTTGAATTTATACAAATTTATACATGTACCACAGTATAATGTCACAGAGCAAGAGCACACCCTAAAGTGAGATATATGACCCTGGGCAAGTTCACTGCTCTGAGCCTTAGTTCCCACCTTTGTACAATGAAGATAAACAATACCTACTTGGTAGTGTTTTTATGAGATGCCCAGTTTAATGCCAGTGTAACCATCCCTCTTCTTATTTTTTCACCCTTTGTTGCTTTTCCCTTCTACTTAAAATTTAATTTTTAAAATCCTGTATATATTGACAAAATAGAGAAGTGTTTATATCTGTTGTTGTTTAGTTGCGCAGTCACATCCAACTCTTTGCGACCCCATGGACTGCAGCGCACCAGGCTATTACTTTGATGCAAATTCATCGGTTTAAAGAGGTATACGGGAAGATAACTTTCATGCTTTTAAACACTCCACAGAAGCGATTGCATGATAAAATGTATCTGTCTCACCACAGCTGCACTGACTATGCTTTGCTTTCTATCTTAACAGACTGTACTTCTGCTGATTTTTTGCTAGAGATAGGGCGGAGGGCAAAAATAACAACCAAACAAAAAAAATTAGATATCAAAGGTGATCTGTTGCTTAAAGGTAGTGATACCAAAAGAAGATTAGACCTGAATTTAAGTAGAACAGAAAAAACTAGGAGGAATTGTGCAGAAAGCTTCTGTTTACCTGGCTTTGTATGAAAATGGCTAGATTCCTATGCAGGTTTGAACCCCTGGAATTCAGTGTGTCACAGTCACTGTCTGCAGATGAGCACCACCAGTCAGCTTGTCAGACTCGGGTGACAGGCCGCTGCTGAGTTTCGTCTGCTTCTGGGTCCTGGGTCATGTGTCAGTTTTATGAATCCGTGAAAGTTGACTGATGTGGCAGCAATGTTCAAACACTAAAATGCCCTGGAGGCTAACTAGGTCCAATGCCCTCTTGTCAAAAGACAAATTTCGGACCATCAGTCATGTCTATGCTTTATGCCTCATGTTGAGGGATACTAATTTGAAATATATATTATCTTTCACATGAACCCTATTTGGTGTTCATGTTCATTTTTGGCAAAGTTTGGTTTTGTATTGGGATTTTTTTAAATGTCTGAATCAAAATTTTCAGGTAATGAAGGAAGGATAGACTTCGATCCATTCAGCTCTAATCATCTAGCCACAGCTGGGTGACAGTGTCTGCTGCAAGCGGTGGGCAGTCGGCTCTGCTTCTCAAGCAGTTGCTCTAGCTCTTACTTATTTGGGGACATATTAGAATTCCTGTTGTTGACAGTGCTAATTAGCTGAATTTATTTTAAGGGGGAAAGCCGGTAATCATGGATTTCAAAGTTTATCTGACACATTAACAAGAAAATTTAGTAATACCTGTTGAAACTTTATGAGAAAAATGTTCCAAGTGTCAACTGCCTGTGAATAGTTGTCACCACATATCAGAGAATTGTTTGGATTATAAAGCACATCTCCTCACAGTTTTATTAATGCTTACATAAACTTTTTTGATATATAAACTGCCTTTGGGGCTTCCCTGGTGTCTCAGATGGTAAAGGGTTGGCCTGCAGTACAGGAGACCCGGCTCGATCCCTGGGTCGGGAAGATCCCCTAGAGAAGGAAATGGCAACCCACTCCAGTATTCTTGCCTAGAGAATCCTGTAGATGGAGGAGCTTGGTGGGCTATAGTCCATGGGGTCACAAAGAGTCAGACATGACTGAGTGATTCACACTTGGAGAATCTATTTCCTGCTTTAGGTGAGAAATAGCAATAAATGTCATAAATTCTGATCAGATTCAAAATAGGACATTTTCCTTAGACTACTTTCTTTTCTCAAAGCAGCAGTAAGGAATATCAGCTTTTGATTTATCCATGAAAGGTTCAGAACATTTTCTGATAGTGCTCAACGTAGATGAGATTTAATTTAATTTCTGGTTCTAACAACTAAAGGATGTTACAAATCACTGACTTGACAACTTACAAATTAATAATCACAAAACTTGAGGGAAATTCAAATAAATTGAGATTATTTAATTCAGATAAGTGGCTTAATATGAAGCATTATCGAGATAGTGAATCATTATGCCAGTGCTACCAGCTAGTAATATGCCATATTTATCAAAGACAAAATGGTATTAAATAAATTGAAAGGGGAAAAATTGATGTTCAATATGCAGAGCTTTCTAATGGTGAAAATAAAATAGCCAAAAAAGAAAACTGACTTGTATATTACTTACTTTGACTAAACTACATGCTCTGACAAATAGCCCCCAAACTCAGTGTTTTAACTAATGAAAGTGCATTTTTGCTTGAAACCTAGTCCCAGGTGGATTAGGCAGCTCTCATAGTCAGTGGTCCTCTAAGAAGTGACTCAGGGATCTGGACGGCTTTCATTGTGTGGCTCAGCTGTGGATGCTGAGGGGGAGGAGTTATAGGTTTAGGGAACCAATAGCAGTTGGGATAGAGTATGTGGCATTTGTGGAAGACTGCATCATAGACAGGGAAGTGGGTTAACATGATGCGCTGGGACATGGCCATAAGAGATCTGTGTGTGAAAAAGAAGCACATGTGAGATGTTCTGAGTAGTTCAGCCTAGGAATAACAGATTAAATAAACACCTTTACCAAAGCACCAGAACTCTTCTGAGTGACAGGAGTTATACATACTGTACCTGCACTGTACATTAGCCTCATTTAAATTTAAAATCATTAAAAATGAAGTAAAATCATTATCCACATTTCAACTACTCAGTTGCCACTTGTGGTTAAGAACCGTGCAGCTTATAAACCATTTCCATCACTGCTGGAGATTCTGTTGGGAAACTGCTCATCCCAGCTTTGCACAATGTCTTAAAACCCAATCCCTGTGCCATTGCCTAAAGAAAGTCACCTGAACCTGTCCCCTAAAATTAATTTCTCCTCTATCATATCCTCCCAGTAACTGGCTCTGCATCTGTTTATGGCATGTCACCTTCTGCTACTGTGACAGGTGTCTGCACTGTTAGGCCATACTGTTTCTTCGAGATAGTGACATTGTTTGAATAATTTTTATCCCTCACCTCCAGTGTCCTGCCTGTCATAGATATATTACTATTATGCATTAAGTATTTGGAGAATATTATATCCCTCCCTGCCTTCTTAAACAATGTAATCGTTTGAATTATTACCTTCAGATATAACTTAAAAATCAGTTATAATTTAACGGCTACCCCAGAATGTAAGGCATTGGGGCCTTAAGTCATTGTTGAGGTGTATAAACCATTTGCCTACACAGAGAATGATCTCTGGATCATTGCTAGATTCATCGAATCGTTATATATTATTTGATCTTTGTCATCTGCCACATTCTGCCTTTTTGATTTGCTGCTTGTAATCTTGAAAGTGAAGTGAAGTGAAGTCATTCAGTCGTGTCCGACTCTTTGCTACCATGTGGACTGTAGTCCACCAGGCTCCTCCGCCCATGGGATTCTCCAGGCAAGAATACTGGAGTGGGTTGCCATTTCTCTCTCCAGGGGATCTTCCCAACCCAGGGATTGAACCCAGGTCTCCTGCATTGCAGGCAGACGCTTTAACCTCTGATACACCAGAGAAGCCCAATCTTGAAAAGTAAGCAACAAATAAGAGGTAATAGTGGAATCCTGATTCTGTTGTTAATGCAACTAAAATTTATTGTCGTACTAGGGAGAAGCAGACAAATAGGAAGTGAAATAGAGCATGCTAGCTAGCCTTCTTCTAGAAATAAAGCACATGAACTTTATAACATCTATTTTTGTTTCTTGGGGAATTTCTTCTTCCTTTGCTGCCAGTGTTCTACATAATTAAAAGTGTTGTACAAGTGAGATATCACTAATTTTTTTTTTTTTTACTAAACTTGAAGTGTAAGGTAGATTCTTAAATTCAAATAATATACAGGTATGAAGGGAAAAAGTGAAATATTCCTCTTCCCAGATGTAATTCAGTGTCTTTTAAAATGGGTATATGCTACCTGTGAAATTAAACTATATCATTTAACTTCTTATTGGAAATCATTTAGCAGAAATTTGACTGCTTCTTCACAGCATCATGCCAGAGGTTATAAACCTCTATAAGCTATGGCGTTCAAGAAGCTCAGAGCCTGAAAGGCAGGATGCTGAGTGATAACATAGAAGTTAAAATACACACACGCCAACGCGCGCATAAAAGAGATAGCAGAAGAAACCTCTGTGTTTAGGTCTGAACGAACGAGGATCAAAGACTCCGTGTGCCAGGCATCTCTTTTGTGTTTTGGGCCTTCACTCATCAACGTTCCCGAGGCTCATTTCCTCCAGGGTCTCCTGTCTCAGACAGCGCCTCTGTCCCCCATTGGCTTACGGCAGGAACCTGAATAGGAGGGATCCCTGACACGTTCCTTGTCCTCCTCCTCACAGCCTGTCACCAGATCTGGTTGCTGAACCTGTCAGTCCTGCCTCAAAAATACTTCGTTTGTCAACAGCTGTGTTTCAGCCCCCACCCTTGTCCAAGTCCCTTTCCTCAAACAGAATCTTAAGAGGAATCTTTGCTCAAGTAGAGAGAGAGCCGCCCCACTACCTCCACCCACACTCCCGTCCCTTCAGCAAGTGGAGCCCGGTCTCTGTCTTTCTTCTCCCTCCTCCACAGCTGTTCTCTCCCAGAAGGCCTCTCCCACCCCAGCCCACCCCATTGGCCTGAACAACTGCAGCTCGTCCTTGGGCCTGCATCATCACGTGCAGTTGCTGTGACATCAGGGTCACACGCAACTCGTGTCAGTTCTCTGCTCTCCTCCTGCTTTTGTGGGCAAATTGGCGTGTGTGTGTGTGTGTCTGTCTGTCTGTCTGTCTGTCTGTCTGTGTGTCTGTGTGTCTGTGTGTGTGTGTCTGTGTGTGTGTGTGTGTCTGTGTGTAGGCAGGTAGGTATACCCTTGAACAGCATGGGAGTTAGGAATGGCGTGGCCCCCAGCTGTACACAGTCAAAAATGGGAGTATTGCTATCTCTGCCTCAGAAACAATGGAGTTGATAAATGAGTCAGCCAAGAGCAGGAACTGAAACAGTTTAGGCAGAGGCAGGGCTCAATCCCTGATTCTTTTGATTCCACATATCGTGATCTCTGATTGAACACAGACACCCCCTCCACCACTTAGTTAACTAAAGATCTGTAAAATGAAAATACAAGTACTATATTTATTGGGAAAAAAATCACACATAAATGGACCTGTATAGTTCGAAACCCATGTTGTCCAAGCGTTGTTCAGCTGTGTGTGATTTCTGTGTGTGTCCCATTCCTGAATCCACAAAATGGGAATAAAACCAAGATATTGAGCCAGGATCAAGAGAGTAATGTGTGCTTACTATTCTGGGAAAAACTGGAGGTAAATAATATCCTACTGTTTTCCTGTTTTGTTGTTAATTGTCTTTTTATTCAGAGAGGCTGCCTAAGGAGTTTACACTAAGACATTTCAGAATCTTTTGTACAGCGTACATTTTCCCCTTTAGAGGGATTAGGGAAAGAGCTCTCAGCTGTCAGCACCTCTGCCTAGAGCTGCACACTGAGAGTCTAATGTAGCAGGAAAACAGAGAATCTTTGATTACCCCAAAATAAGAAAAATAAACATTATTTTCTTTTGGAACCATGGAGGGTTAAGAATCTTATCTAGGCATATAATGGGTGCAGAACGAGCATGTCCCACAGGTTAAAAATTGTCTGGAAAATCAAGTTTTTTAAGCCTCTTTACAGTGCTGGTGATAACCAATTAAGCAGATGATTTTACTTTGGAAGTGCCTGTTATTTGTGGTATACTTCCATTTTCCCACTGTGTCCTTTATTTCCACTTTTTAACCAAGTGAGATTTCTTTAAATGCATATAGGTACATAAAATATCTTTCTGTATGTCTGCCACAGGCTAATGTTGTCCCTGCCATTCTGTACCAGGTTCCCTGCCTTGACATCCCGTTGTCATAGCATGAGAAGCATACTTTAAATTCATTCCAACTTTTGACAAAAAGGAGAGGGGAATTTGTGTGAAGGTATGATCAGTTTAAAGAAACATGCCCCATTTTTAGCACCCTGTTTCCATGGAAACAGAAGCAGCAGCCAACCATAGAGTTATCAAAGTGCCTGTAAATTTCCAAGGCTGAGTGTTGAAAACATTGTCTTCCTGACCTCATGCTGCAGATTAATGCGGGAAACCTACAGTGCATCAGCCTGGACCGCCTGCATGTTTAGTTTTTACTTCATTTTTGCTCTTTCATTTCTAATAGAGAGTAAGAATTCCACAGTTTGTACCACCTGCCTCTTTCTCCCACACCCCTCACCCCCAGTGGACTTCATAAGGGTGCGGTAGACTTTCTGGATGAAAGGCTGTATTTCTGTACGAGGCAGTCTAAGGCTAACTTTCTTCTTCTTCTTTTTTTTTTTTTTTGTTCAGTATAATGGAATGAAATTTTATTTTTTTAATTATTTTTACTTTATTCTACGTTACAATACTGTATTGGTTTTGCCATACATTGACATGAATCAGCCACAGGTGTACACAATCTCCCAATGCCAAAGCCCCCTCCCACCTCCCACCCCATATCATCTCTCTGGATCATCCCCGTGCACCAGCCCCAAGCATCCTGTATCCTGTATCGAACATAGACTGGCACTTCGTTTCTTACATGGTAGTATACATGTTTCAATGCCATTCTCTATTTATTTGTTTGTTTTGGCTGCACTAGGTCTTCACTGCTGTGCGTGGGCTTTCTGTAGTTGCATTCGAGCGCAGGCTGCTCTCTAGTTGCGATGTGCAGGCTTCTCATTGCAGTGGCTTCTCTTCTTGCAGAGCATGGGCTCCAGGGAGCACAGGCTTCAGTAGTTGCAGCACACTGGTTCAGTATTCATGGCTTGTTCTCTGGAGCACAGGCTGAGTAGTTGTGGCACAGGGCTTAGTTGCTCTGAGGCATGTGGGATCTTCCTGGACCAGGGATCAAATCCATGTCCTCTTCACTGGCAGGCAGATTCTTAACACTGGACCACCAGAGAAATCCTAAGGTTAACTTTCAAACACTTAGTTGCATGTTTTTTGAAATTAACAATGTTGTCTCTCCTTTTTCTAAATGGAAAATAAAAATTCCTGCTCAAAATGCTGTTTGTACTTGGTAGTATCAGAAGTTTAGATTTCTGTATATACCATCACTCTGATTTTGCTTCAGACAGGAGGTGGTGGTTGGAGTTTGCTTAATCAGTGTATAGCATGACTCTTACAAGACAAACCACCATTTTATTTCTGGCCTCTTTGTATTCCTTTATTTTAAACAACTTGAAGAAGAACTTTATTTTATAATTGGCAAATTAGACCTATGAAAATACAACAAAAGGTCTGTAATCTTTGGTTGCTTCTTTTTTACCATTTGTGAGAGTAGTTAAGTGCTTTTTGTTGTTACTGTTCAGCTGCTAAGTCGTGTCTGACTCTTAAAACTGCAGCATGCCAGGCTTCCCTGTCCTTCACTATCTCTTGATTTTGAGTCAGTGATGCCATCCAACCATCTCATCCGCTGTCACCCCCTTTTCCTCTTGCCCTCAGTCTTTCTCAGCATCAGGGTCTCTTCCAGTGGCCAAAGTATTGGAGCTTCAGGTGGCCAAAGTATTGGAGCTTCAGCTTCAGTACCAGCCCTTCCAGTGAATATTCAAAGTTGGCTTCCTTTAGGATTGACTTTTACACTTCTCTAATACAAACTGAAGTTCACATTAATTGTAAATGGAGGTGAAATTACTGTCTACCAGTTTTCCATGCTCTTCTTTACTCCTTTGCCCTTAGCCTTCCCTTTTTCAGTCTTCTTTTACCTTCAAAACAATATAATTAGATTTAAATATAATTAGATGTCACCAACATCAATTCCAAATGTCTGAAGCCTCAAATTCATTCAACTAAGCAAGACAAGTATTAGTTCTGTCCCATGATACTCACTTGCCACATACAAAATCCTCTTGGTATTTATTCTTAAATTTGGCTAGAATTCTCTTTGCTTAGAAAATAGTAAGTCAGTTATGTGCTGTAAGTATACCATGCAACATTAAGTAAAACACATTTATTTATTAAAGTTTCTATATGGTGAGCATTGTAAAAGGTGCTATAGATATAAGGACAAAGTCTAGAAGGGGAATTAGAGGCCCCACCCAGAACAACAAAACCTAGAATTTAGTGTGGCAGGAAATGCAATGTAATATATAGTTGTTATTGTAGTCATCAAATCATTAGAAGACAAAGACCCCATTGGTGGTTAATGGAATTATGACGGTGAAGGGGCTAGCCAGCCATGGGTGGGAATTAGGAAATTTGATTATCGAGAAATTGGTTTCTTAAGGTCTGTTGTTCTGCCAACTGTTCCATTTTTTCTGTTGAGATAAAATTCACTTAACATAAAAGTAACTATTTTAAAGTGAATGATTTCAGGGGCATTTAACGTATTCACAGGGTTGTGCGAGTACACCTCTGTCTAGTTCCAAACTGTTTTCGTTAGTCCAAGGGAGCACCTTGAGGTCATGAAGCAGTCCCTCCCCCAGTTTCAGGCGGCCACCAGAGTCGCTGCCTCTTTGTATTTACCAGTTCTGGATATGGAGAAGGCAATGGCACCCCCACTCCAGTACTCTTGCCTGGAAAATCCCATGGACGGAGGAGCCTAGTAGGCTGCAGTCAATGGGGTCGCGAAGAGTCAGACACGGCTGAGCAACTTGACTTTTCACTTTCATGCATTGGAGAAGGAAGTGGCAACCCACTCCAGTGTTCTTGCCTGGAGAATCCCAGGGACAGGGGAGCCTGGTGAGCTGCCATCTATGGGGTCACACAGAGTCAGACACGACTGAAGTGACTTAGCAGCAGCAGCAGCAGCATGAAACCATATAATATTCTACCTATTGCCATCTGGCTTCTTTTACTTAGTGCAATATTTTTGAATTCATCCATGTTGTCACACATATAGTGCTTCCTTCTTTTACAGCCGAATAATATTCCACTGTATGGATAGACTAGAATTTGCTCGTCCATTCATGTGTTGATGGCATCAGGACTGTACCCACCTTTTGGCTGTTGTGACTAGTGCTGCTATGAATATGAGTGTGTATGTGTGTGTTTGAGAACCCGTTTTCAGTTCACCTAGAAGTGGAACTGCTGGGCTGCAACTGTTCTTAACTTAAAAATTTTATGTGATGAGCTTGAGAAAGAACTACCAAATGTTCTAATTTTGTGTCTTGTGGTCTTTTTCTCTGATAAAAAATGATATAGTTTAAAACCATTGAGTGACTTGCTTGTTTTTGGACTGACTTTTCTCCCCTAAGCTGTTACATTATGAGTTGGAGCATTTTAGGGAAAAATAACCATGTTTTTCTTTTCTAACTTGTTCGTCACAGTTTGCAATGAGTATTTCAGACCTTCTTCACTGGCCTCAACCTGACTTTTCCTTCATATGCATCTCATTTTGAACAGATGATCTTTCCTCCTCCTCCTCTGAGAAGTTAAAAGCCATCATTTGAAACTTTGCTGGACAAGCCAGCCCAAATCTGTAAGTCCGCCTGCAGCCACACGCAATTCTCTGTGCCCTCCTGTCACGACGTCGGGGGAGGTGACTGACCATTCTTGTTTCCTCTGAATCCCAACCCCTTCAGGAACCCTGCTGCCTCTTACATTCTCATTCATATTCATTCATTTCCGTTCTCTACCCCCCCACCCCACCCCCTTTCCCTCTTGCTCTTTATCACTTATAAACCTGTTTAGGAATGTTCCAGTCTTAAGTTCCACACCCCTCAAGCCTTCACTTCTCCTACCTTGCTGCGCAAATCTTGAAGGCAGTTCTCCCATTGCTGTCATTCTCACAGTCACCCCTCCTTCCTCCCTTACCTCTTGAGTCCCATTTCCATTCATCACTCCACAGACCAGCTCCTCCATGTATTGCAACAGCAGCATTGGGCCCAGTTGGTCATGAGTCCCTTCTGGAAACACTTTTAAACACACTCTCCAGGCTCCTCCTCTTCCTTGGGCATCTTCTGCTTGTTTCCTTTTTGGACTTTCACCCCCATCTGACCTATAAAAGTGGGCTTTTACATTGCATTTCCTAGGAGCTTGCTTCTTGCTTCCTCTTTCTATATTCTCTACCTTGGCAAACTCCTATGGCTTCAAATACTACATAAGTGACAACTTCCAAATTTTAGTCTCCTACCAAGACCTACCTTCAAAATCTGGAACCCTGGCTCCAATTGTCACTTTGCCATCTCCACTTCTAATTCAGGCATATCCAAGACTGAGCTCCCTAAGTGGCTGTCATGTGTTCTTTATCTCAGTTAATGATCTATCCAGGTTCTTAAACCAGAATCCCAGGCACCATCTTTATCTCTTCTCCTTCAAACACAACATCCACTCCTTTACCACATAATGTTGATTTTATTCTAAATATGTATCAAATCTCTCCATTATATCTCTCAGCTGTGTTGGAGTTGAAGAAAAAGAATGAGAAGCCTTATGCTTACTAGGTTTCTATCCTGGAATATGAGAAAAATTCTACTAAATTTATAAATCAATATATGGTTTACAAGAGAGAACTTAACCAGTTCTTCTGACACCCACTATAAATATCTCTGCATTCTGTCAAAAACCAGCCCCATCAACCCTCACTGATTCTTTTGATTGCTCTTGTTCCCTTACTGTTCATTAGTTATATCAAATTTTACTGCTACTTTGGCATAATATTGTTGGTAGTTGTGGCTAAGAGTAAGTGATCTTTGTTTCTGAATTTAAAAATTACTTTACCGCCTGATGATGTATATTGTGGGGAAGGGATGAACAGAAAGGTCCTCTTTATCTTGTAAATGGAGAAATAGATTGGTGCAACCATTCGGATTGCAAAGTGACTCTATCAAAATTTCAGATGTGTGTATTTGTATTTAAATGTTCATACACAAGCACAAACATATGCCACAAAATGAAGAAAATCATTGCAGCACTGTTAATAATAGCAGGAAATCTGGGAACTTAAGAGTATACGATTGATACATCCATATGTTAGCTATAGCCCAGTAAGAAGAATGACCTGGATTCCATATTTTTTTAAAGTAAATAAACTATGTGAATGGCATGATCCCATCCCATGTATTTCCTTTGTATAGTCTATATTTAACATTGCCAGAATATTCACAAAACATTCTCTAGAACCATAGAAATTTAACAGTGGTTACCTTTGTGGAGGAGGACTGGAGATCTCTGGTAGGATGGACTGGCTTTCACTTTTTTTTTTAATTGAAGTATGGTTGACTTACAATATTGTGTTAGTTTCAGGTATATTGCAAAATGAGTCATATTTTTAGATTATTTTCCATTAAAAGTTATTACAAGACATTGAATGTAGTTGCCTATGCTATACAGTAAATCTTTATTGCTTATGCGTTTCTTATAGTAGTTTGTATCTGTTAATCTTATATATATACCACATCTTCTTAAATCAGTCATCTTGATTGTCACTTGGGTTATTTCCATATCTTGGCTGTTGTAAATAGTAAGCACTGGGGTCCATGGATCTTTTTGAAATAGTGTTTTCATTTTTTCTGGATACGTATGCAGGACTGGGATTGCTGGATTATATGGTAACTCTGTTCTTGGCTTTTTAAGGAACCTCCAGAATACTGTTTTCCATAGCAACTGCACCAATTTACATTCTGACAAACAGTGTACAAGGGTTGCCTTCTTTCTATACCTTCTCCAACATTTATTATTTGTAAACTTTTTGATGATGGCCATTCTGATCAGTGTGAGGTCATTGTGGTTTTGATTTTCATTTCTCTAATAACTAACAGTATTGAACCTCTTTTTCATGTACCTCTTGGCCATCTGTATATCTTCTTTGAAGAAATGTCTATTTCAGTCTTCTGCCCATTTTCTGATTGGAGTGTTCGATTTTTTTTTTTTTAATTGAGCTACAGTATGATCTGTTTGTATATTTTGGGTATTGTCAGTAGTGTCATTTGCAAATACTTTCTGCCAGTGCAATAGATTGGGTTTTCATTTTGTTTATGATTTCCTTTGCTGTGAAAAAGCTTTTGCTTCTTTTGCCTACAGAGACTGATCTGAGAAGATATCTTTTACTTTTTTTAATGCCCTTTTTATGTGCATGTTTCATTTTTATTTTAATAGAAATATTCTTATAAAACATGAGTTTTTAAATAGAGAAATTATTGGTATATATATTGATACATTTCTGAATCCCAGGCTTAGAAGGAAAGCATTCAAGATGTGACTGCCTTCTTTGTGACTACAAAATACCCATTCACAGTAAAGCACTAAATATATGGGAATCTTTACAGAATTAACCTCATGGACTGTAGCCTGCCAGCCTCCTCTGTCCATGGGATTTCCCAGGCAAGAATACTGGAGTGGGTTGCCATTTCCTCCTCCAGGGTCTTATTTAGAAGCCAGTTAATCCCTCCTGTATCTAAGTTCAAAAGATAATATGTAAAAGTGGTTTTTCTAAATTGTTTTGTTATTCTAGGACCAGGCACCTAAATACATTTAACAATGCATAATACATTTTTGCCAAAGTCCAACTACTTCATTCTCTTAACTACTCAAACATCTTAAAAAATAATTAAAAAAAAAAACTGGAACCAGGGTCTGTTTTTTACCTAATATTATCTTCAGAGTCAATACATAGTCAATACTAGAGTATTCTTCAGTTTCCCATCTTTGCTTTTGCCATTGATTTACCCAGCCTTCATTTGACTGGCTCAGGGTTTGCCTGTGTTTTTTCTCCTCTCATAATTCGGCAGTTTATTCTGTCCTGTGTCTTGTGATTAAATAACATGCATCAAATCTTCTCTCTGCCTTGCAGACAAACACTCATCTCCCCCACACCTATTTATCCCACCTTCCTTCATACCCCATAACTGAAACTAGCTGTTTATAAAGAATTTCTAAGACCATGGCTGCCTGCTATACTGCTTCCCAGAAAGTGTCATTTCTGCCTTGTTTTTGTAATATACAGTCCTCAGATGTCCCCTTGCAAGTCCCCTGGCCAAAAACTGTGCTTTGTTTTGGCTCATTCAACTCATGCTAAACTGCTGTATGTTGTTTAAAATGCTGCTAATATGAGTTTTTTCTTTAGAGTGAAAAGGCACTTTAATTATGTCATATTATGGAAACATTTCAAACATTCTATTTATAGAAACAAAAGAGAATAGACATAATCATCTTGGCTCAGAAAGCAACTAAACATTTGAAGGGGGTATAAATATTACATGAAAGACATTATTCTAAGGGTTTTTTTCTGGTTTTGTTTTTAAATATTGGAAATTAATCTTAAAGTCTTAATTCTAGAAGTGCTTTAATCCATTTAAGATTCAGGAGAAAGGAACTAAAAGATGATACTTTCTACTATCTGAGCTATTTCTGATGGTGAAGAAGAATGCCATTTCTTCTTTGCTGTTAGATAAGCTACCTTTCATTTTTCAGAATGGTGGTTAAAATAAAGTTTTTACTTTTCTTGTATATAAAAAGAGCAAGTTCAAAACATTTTATGTTGGGACTTCCATGGTGGTCCAGTGGTTGGGAATCCACCTTTCAACTCAGGGAATGCGGGATCGATCCCTGGCCAGAGAACTAAGATCCCATGTGCTGTTAGGCAATAAAGCCCACCAGCCGCAACAAAGACCCAGCACAGCTAAAATAAACAAAAACCACATATGTTAACACGGTATTGGTTTTTGTCTGTTGTAACAAGAAATAACACCAAGAATTTTCAAAATTATATGCATTTTTCTCTTTGTTGAAATGTAGTAGGAAACCATGAATGTTAACCCTAAGAGGTAATAACCCACATCATCTTGGAAAAATTCAAAAATTAATTAGAGAAATTTTCTCTAAATGCAGCAGATATAAAGTAGGCTATATTCATGTTTTCACACATCTACTATAATTTCAAAGATGATGGTTTGCAAAAGTCTCCTTACTTTATGGCCACGCCTTATATGGACCACATAGGATATTCCTCCTTTTAGGAATTAAGAAAATAACTGGAAATAAGGAATAAACTTTATACACACAAAAAAATCCACCATAGCATTAGTTATAGGAGTTGAAAAAATTGGAAACAACCTATGTGATCAGTAATAAGGATATATTTAATAAAGTATGCATGTCCACCCTCATTCCAAAATGCCACTTGCCTAAAAATATGTATCATGTTTGACACATTTGTCTCACTAGTATGATGTTTTGTTTGTTTGTTTTAAACCAAACAAGGGGGCTGTTGCTGTTTTCTTTACCCTTTCTGTTTTACTCCTTTCTTTGAAGACTCCCTCAGGAGGAAGGAAAAATACTACTGCTGGGGACTCTCCAACAGACATGGACCACCATGTTCCAGAAGTGTCAGCCTTTGAACTAGAGATTGTTCTGACCCTTTTCTCTTCTCAGTATTCTTTTGGGATTCTGCCTCTTGAATATGACCACCTTGATTTCAGACAAGCATTAACTTCGGCATTCACAAAAGAATGTCAGAGTATGCAGACATTTGGGTGCTTTCAGATCCACAGATCATCTCTCTGGTTATTTTTGTTTCTAGTGAGGTACAGTGGGAACATACTATTCTCAATAAACTGTAAGTTATCAGGGAAAAGATCTTCACGTTAGAGCATAATTGATTCAGAGAATCACAAAACATTCTAATATGAGAACCATGTGCATATAATTTTTGACTCATTAATTTTTTTCTTTGCTGTGTGTAATAGAATCTTATCTCAATTGCTTCAGTTCTAAATGAGATGTCAGTGAAGTTTTGTGGTCCTACGGCCCCCAAAAGAAGTATAGATAAAAATTTTTTTTCGGTATTAAGTAAAGAATGACATTTATAATTAGCAATGAATACGAAAATATATTTAAAAATCATTTTACAGTCAGATCTCTTTTTGAAGTATACCTAAGAGTGGGCTCTGCTCTGCAGTTCAGCACAAGCAAAAGCAAGGCTGTGACGTGAGGGCCGCAGGTCCCACAGATCAGGCCTTGGGGTTAACTGCAAGTTTGAACCATTATTGGCATTGCATTTGAGCCTGGTCCAAACAAGCTCATCACACACTTGCTTTAAAAAAAAAAAAAAAGTCTTCCTTCCCTACCATTTAAGAAATACACTCAGGTAATGTTTTTCTTTTTTTGCATATTTACATCCCTAAAGCGTGCCCTTAATAATCCTAACCTTGGTTTTCATCCATGGTCTGATATAAAAATTAAACATGGAAACTTAAAATTGAATGTAGGGTAAACCAAGGAAAATGTTTTTCATAGTTACTTCATTTGTTACTCTTTTTGAAATCAGTTCACTTTCCAGATAGAAACATAGAGATGCTATGAAAGGAATCTGCCTGAGAAATCTCGGGAAAATATATATATATATTATTAAATTTGGCCAACAGGATTTCCCCATTTTGTGATATGTACCTTGTTTTCTACACGTTTAGTGATTCATTTACTCTTTTAATTAAAATGATTAGATATCAGTTGACTTATGGCTTTCTTAGAACTTCTAGAATGAGATACACTGTTATGTTTGTACACAGATTATTAAACTTTAAGGTCTTAATTCAGAAAATTTCCCTTGGGTCATTAGTAGTATCTCATAAGTCTAATTTTTATTATGAAGTTGGCCTTCTTTAAAGCTATTTAAGATTTATTCCAGATGGAATAAGTTCCTCCAGATACATTAATCTTTCCTTAAAATACATTTTTGCTATGAACTTATTTTTTAAAAACTAAGGAATCTTACTAATAAGACAGTGTGTAAGCCAACTATTTTTATTTGCTAAGTATGATGTGATTTTATTTATTTAAAAAATACTAGCTTTAATCAACAACTTAAAATTATTAACTGACTAAGCAAAAAATATGCTGAAAGAACTTCAAAGTTCACCCAACAGGCAGAAATCACAAACAGGTTTTTTTTTTTTTGACAGGTTGAATGGTGCCAGGTAGTATCCCTATTCAATTATGAAATAGATTAATTAAGCTTAATTATACCTCCTCTGACCCTACAGTTGCATGTAAACTCCAATGGTGATTATTTCCTTTTACAGTGCTCCAGCTGAGGCTGCAACAAAGGAGGACGAGAGAACAACTAGTGGACCAGGGCATCATGCCACGTAAGACTGACACATCCTTGTCATTTCTAATGTGATGTAACAATATGGGCATGTCTAAGAAGAAGCTGCATCACACTCTACTTTCAGTGTTACCCGTTTAATCCATATACAATTATTCAGTGAATTTACAAGGAAAAACCAGGCATCAGCATTGCTGACGGAATCATTTAAAGTACATTCTGGAAACCAGATACAACTTAAAAGATGGACTTGGATTTTATATTATCAAAAAGCACCTTTAAATTTCTGTAATTAGGCTAATACCAGTTCTTCAATTCAAATTCCAGCCAGAGTTTTAAAATAACTGAAATAATTACGCTAGATCTAAGTGAATCCAAAGATACTTGCAAAAGTAGCATAATAAAGAAATTCAAAACCTTATTTATTTAATTCAAATTAATTATCTTTGCTAGATGATGGTCTGTATAATTATGCATCTCAATTACAGGATAAATGAACATTCTATTTATAATTAATAAAATCTTCCTTGCTCCAGGTAAAGATATTTTCCCAAGTAGCTTTAAGCTTCATCCCTTCATTTCAGAGTTGATTAATTTTAGAATATTTGTCCAAGGTGATTCTTTCCCTTTAATCACGAAACACAGTACCACCCATCAACAGAAAATTGGATTAAAGATTAACTGAGCAGGGCCTTGCCCATCAGAACAAGACCCAGTTTCCCCTCAGTCTCTCCCATCAGGAAGCTTCCATAAGCCTCATGTCCTTAACCATCAGAGGGCAGGCAGACAGAATGAAAACCACAGTCACAGAAAACTAATCAAACTGATCACATGGACCATAGCCTTGTCTAACTCCATGAAACTATGAGCCATGATGTGTACAACGACCCAAGATGGGTGGGTCATGGTGGAGAGGTCTGATGGAATGTGGTCCACTGGAGAAGAGAATGGCAAACCACTTCAGTATTCTTGCCTTGAGAACTCCATGAACAGTATGAAAAGGCAAAAGATAGGATACTGAAAGAGGAACTCCCCAGGTCGGTAGTTGCCCAATATGTTACTGGAGACCAGTGGAGAAATAACTTCAGAAAGAATGAAGAGACAGAGCCAAAGCAAAAACTTCACCCAGTTGTGGATGTGACTGGTGGTGGAAGTAAAGTCTGATGCTGTAAAGAGTAATATTGTATAGGAAACTGGAATGTTAGGTCCATGAATCAAAGTAAATCAAAGTGATCAAACAGGAGATGGCAAGACTAAACATTGACATTTTAGGAAATCAGTGAACTAAAATGGACTAGAATGGGTGAATTTAACTCAGATGACCATTATATTTACTACTGTGGCCAAGAATCCCTTAGAAGAAATGGAGTGGCCCTTATAGTCAATAGGAGTCCAAAATGCAGTACTTGGATGCAATCTCAAAAATGACACAATGATCTCTGTTCATTTCCAAGGCAGACCATTCAGTATCACAGTAATCCAAGTCTATGCTCCAATCAGTAATGCTGAAAAAGCTGAAGTTGAACGGTTCTATGAAGACCTACAAGACCTTCTAGAACTAACACCCAAAAAAGATGTCATTTTCATTATATGGGACTGGAATGCAAAAGTAGGAAGTCAGGAAATACCTGGGGTAACAGGCAAATTTGGCCTTGGAGTACAAAATGAAGCAGGGCAGAGACTAACAGAGTTTCGCCAAGAGAACGCACTGGTCAAAGCAAACACCCCTCTTCCAACACCACAAGAGAAGACTCTACACATGGACATCACCAGATGGTCAATACCGAAATCAGACTGATTATATTCTTTGCAGCCAAAGATGGAGAAGCTCTATACAGTCAGCAAAAACAAGACTGGAAACTGACTATGGCAGAGATCATGAGCTCCTTATTGCCAAATTCAGGCTTAAATTGAAGAAAGTAGGGAAACCACTAAACCATTCAGGTATGACCTAAATCAAATCCCTTATGATTATACAGTGGAAGTGACAAACAGATTCAAGGGATTAGATCTGATAGAGTGCCTGAAGAACTGTGGACAGAGGTTCTGAAATTGTACAGGAGGCAGTGATCAAGACCATCCCCAAGAAAAAGAAATGCAAAAGGCAAAATGGTTGTCTGAGGAGGCCTTACAAATAGCTGAGAAAGAAGAGAAGCAAAAGGCAAAGGAGGAAAGGAAACTTATACCCATTTGAATGCAGAGTTACAAAGAATAGCAAGGAAAGATAAGAAAGCCTTCCTTAGTAATCAATGCAAAGAAATAGAGGAAAATAACAGAATGGGAAAGACCAGAGGTCTCTTCAAGAAAATTAGAGATATCAAGGGAACATTTCATGCAAAGATAGGAACAGCAAAGGACAGAAATGATATGGACATAACAAGCAGAAGATATTAAGAAGTGGTGGCAAGAAGATAACCATGATCACAGCACTGCTGTGATCACTCACCTAGAGCCAGACATTCTGGCCTTAAGAAGCATCACTACAAACAAAGCTGGTGGAGGTGACAGAATTCCAGTTAAGCTATTTCAAATCCTAAAAGATGATGCTGTGAAAGTGCTGCACTCAATAGGCCAACAAATTTGGAAAACTCAGCAGTGGCCACAGGACTGGAAAAGGTCAGTTTTCATTCCAGTCCCAAAGCATTACTACAAACAAAGCTAGTGGAGGTGACAGAATTCCAGTTGAGCTATTTCAAATCCTAAAAGATGATGCTGTGAAAGTGTTCCACTCAATAGGCCAACAAATTTGGAAAACTCAGTAGTGGCCACAGGACTGGAAAAGGTCAGTTTTCATTCCAGTCCTAAAGAAAGGCAATGCCAAAGAATGTTCAAACTACTGCACAATTGTAGTCATCTCACATGCTAGCAAAGTAATGCTCAAAATTCTCCAAGCCAGGCTTCAACAGTATGTGAACTATGAGCTTCCAGATGTTCAGACTGGATTTAGAAAAGCCAGAGGAACCAGAGATCAAATTGTCAACATCAGTTGGATCATCAAAACGGAAGAAAGTTCTAGAAAAACATCTGCTTTATTGATTACACCAAAGCCTTTGATTGTGCAGATCACAACAAACTGTGGAAAATTTTTCTTAAAGAGATGGGAATACCAGACCATCTTGCCTGCCTCCTGAGAAATCTGTATGCATGTCAAGAAACAACAGTTAGAACTGGATACTGAACAACAGACTGGTTCCAAATCAGGAAAGGAGTACGCTCAAGGCTGTATATTGTCACCCTGCTTATTTAACTTATATGCAGAATACATCGTGCGAAATGCTGGGCTAGAGGAAGCACAAGCTGGAATCAAAGATTGCTGGGAGAAATATCAATAACCTCAGATATGCAGATGACACCACCCTTATGGCAGAAAGCAAAGAAAAACTAAAGAGCCTCTTGATGAAAGTGAAAGAGGAGAGTGAAAAAGTTGGCTTAAAACTCAACATTCAGAAAACTAAGATCAGGGCATCTGGTCCCATCACTTCATGGAAAATAGATGGGGAAACAATGGAAACAGTGACAGACTTTATTTTCTTGGGCTCCAAAAATACTGCAGATGGTGACTGTAGCCATGCAGTTAAAAGTCACTTGCTCCTTGGAAGAAAAGCTGTGCCAAACCTAGACAGCATATACAAAAGCAGAGACATTGCCAACAAAGGTCTGGCTAGTCAAAGCTATGGTTTATACAGTAGTCTTGTATGGATGTGAGAGTTGGACTATAAAGAAAGCTGAGCACCGGAGAATTGATACTTTTGAACTGTGGTGTTGAAGAAGACTCTTGAAAATCCCTTGGACTGCAAGGATATCCAACCAGTCAATCCTAAAAGAAATCAGTCCTGAATATTCATTGGAAGGACTGATGCTGAAGCTGAAACTCCAATCCTTTGGCCACCTGATGAGAAGAGTTGACTCACTGGAAAAGACCCTGATGCTGGGAAAGATTGAAGGCAGGAGGAGAAGGGGACGACAGAGGATGAGATAGCTGGATGGCATCACCCTCTCTATGGACATGAGTTTAAGTAAGCTCTGGGAGTTGGTGATGTACAGGGAACCCTGGCATGCTGCAGTCCATTGGGTTGCAGAGTTGGACATGACTGAGCGACTGAAATTAACTGACATAATCACTGAATTTGGAGGTGATTTTATATTTTAGAGGAGAAGAGTGGTTGTTTTGTATAGGTTGTTAGGATTATTTGGGGGCCTTAGTCTAAAAATTGATTTTCTCTAAGAAGTAATTCATTTGGCTTAAAAACTAGAAAGAAATTATAGGATGCACTTACACTCTCCAGTCTTCACAGTCATTGCTGTTGGCTTTTTCTAGTTTGTGATAAGGGTTACACAGATTTTTCTGTGTGGTAAGATGTCTTTCCCAGTGAAAACTTCTTATTCTAAAGTGAAAATGAAAGTCGTTCAGTCATGTCTGACTCTTTGTGACCCCATGGACTATACAGTCCGCAGAATTATCCAGACCAGAATACTGAAGTGGGTAGCCATTCCTTTCTCCAGGGGTCTTCCCAGCCCAGGGATTGAGCCCAGGTCTCCCGCATTGCCAGCATATTCTTTACCGTCTCAGCCACCAGAGAATCCCAATAATACTGGATTAGGTAGCCTGTCCCTTCTCCAGTGGATCTTCCTGACCCAAGAATCTAACCGGGGTCTCCTTTTTTCTGAACTACTATTAATTATCTACATATTTTAAATCTCATGTTTTGGTAAAGCCAGGTATCAGAAACTGGTTTGATAGGGACTTCCCTGGTGGTCCAGTGGTTAAGAATCTGCCTGCCAGTGCACGGGACATGAGTTAGATCCTTGGTCCAGGAACATCTCACAAGCTGTGTGGCAACTGAGTTTGTGCTCTAGAGCCCTTGAGCCACAACAAGAGAAGCCTGAGCACTGCTACGAAGAGTAGCCCCCACTCACTGCAACTAGAGAAAGCCCATATGCAGCAATGAAGACTCAGCACAGCCAAAATAATTTTTTTTTTATAAAAAAGGCAGAGGATTCATGTTGATGTATGGCAAAAACCATCACAATGTTGTAAAGTAATTATCTTCCAATTAAAATAAATGAATTAGAAAAGCAAAAAAAAAAAAGCCAGAGGTTATAAAAGAATATTTTAAAGAAACTGGTTTGATAATCTGCCAGATTTTCTCACCACTACATACTTGATATGAGCCAGTCAAACAGGATCAAAGTATGATGCTTTAAGCATCACTGCCAAGCCAGCTACAGTCTGCTTTTAAGAGCTGGTCCCTAGCCAAATCTGTTTGGGCTGGACTTCTGTGATCCTTTGCTGTGCATTAAGTACCAGAATTGAATGTTACCAAGAACTATTGCTCAATTCTAAGAGGTGACAGCCCAGGTAAGCCTAGTCCTGTATCCTATCCCTGTCCCTTGACTACCCACAGTGATGACTGCAGGGTGTGTTCAGACAGTGATGGATATAAACAGTAACGATTTTTCAAAGATTATGATTATTGATAGAAATACTGTAGTAGGTAATACTTTTAATAAGTACTGCCTCTGTCTCTGGGACTCTGGAACATTTAATGTACTAGCAGTTAACAGATTAAGGAATCACTGTGTCTTAGAGTGAGTTGCATTATGGTATGTTAGGAAGAGCATGAACCTGCCAAATTTAGATTTCTAGGTTTAAATTCCACTTAGATGACTATCTAGCTGTATAACTTCAAAAATTCACTGAACCTTTTTGAGCCTTTCATCTGTACTGGGGCTAATACGAACCCCACAAGGCTGTTGTGATGATCAGCAGCAATATAACTGTAAGATGGGCCACAGAGCATGGGACTAAGGGCATTGTAGGTTCTCGCTAAGTGGTAACTCCAGTCTCTTAGACATGGACTGCAGAGTGTTCTTGTGTTCAAGGCTAGAGCACTCCAACATTAAATGCCCTGAAGACCTGTGGACTTTTTCCAGTAGCTTGTATGACCATAAGAGCAAAGACCTGTTAAGGAACCATCAAACAGTTCCCTTGGTAGTGGTAATTTGCTCCAACTACAGACTGGAACTAGTCTGACCTGATAGATGTGTTGTCATTATGTTTATAACTCTATTTTAAATGTTCGCTTGTTTTATTTGTGAAACATATAATTTTAATTCTGAAACATTTAAGGTTTCACTTTTTAAAGGAACTAGGAAATAAATGGAACTGTAGAGGCACACTAATAAGATTAAGAGGAAATATCACCATGATGATACTGTAACATTTAACTGAAGTATTAACTCCTCTATTTATACGACGGAAATGATTTCTTTTCCTCTCACAGCTCTGAAGAGCCCCGCGGCATTCCATGAGCAGATAAAAAGCTTGGAACGAGCCAGAGTAAGAAATTTTCATTTAAAATGTTCTGCCTCTTTCTTTTGTGTTAAAATACCTGTGGACAAGTAATAATCGTACTCCTACATATGTCAATAGAGAAAATAGAGTGTATTTTCATGATACATGGTATATGGAGCAGTGTATCCTGGGGTCGTTTTATCTTGAAGGTTTGTAGAAAATACAAGACGTTCAAATTTTGTTCTTTAAAGCTAGTAACCTAGCTTTGTATGTAAAGGAAAAATGACACTTCCTTCTTGCTTTGAGCATAACAAGTTCTTAGAATAATGATGGAACATCTCTGCCAGTTGTTAGCCCTGCAGGTGGATAACTCGAGGGAGGGATTTACCCCAGATCCTTCCATGGGTGATTTCCTCCCAGGTCTCTGTTAGTGGGACATTTGACTAAGACTGGGGGAATTTGACTGAAGGAGCAATGTTGCCATATTCAGCCCTGTTTTATTCTTTGAGATGACTCCATCATAGTTGCATTAAAGTGAGGTTTTTTATTTTTCTTTAAAGGGCCACTATTTGTTCTTTTCATATTATAGGAAACTTCTATCATGCAATATAAAAACAAACATGTTGTACAAATTCCTTGAGTTTTCCCAGGATCCAATAATGATCTCTTAGAGTCATATAAACTATAAAACTCATTTTAAAGCCATATTGTTTAAAATGAGTACAGTTCTGAATAAGAAAATATGATTAAAGACATGAATTCATCAAAGACAGTACATTGGAATTTTTAGGAAATGTGTTATCTAGGTGAATTTTTACTTGACCTGAAGTGTAGTTTTTGTTTTTGTTTTTTTTTTTACTTACATGTTCAAATCCTCTGTTCAAAAGTCATCTTTAAAATTATGAGCCTCTGCTTTTCCAAGTTTTAAAATAAAAGTCTATAAAGTGCTTACTTTTATCAACATAGACTTCAAAGCCCTGCACAATTTTGAAGGCTGCAATTTAAGTCCTGTATTGATAACAGTTTTTCACAGAACTAATTTCTACTCTCTTCTTTCTCTCAAAATCATGACCAAAAGCATATACAATTTATTTAAGTGGAGTTACCTTGAGGAAAAAATATATATATAAAACCACAATAAATCATAAACAATTTATGGTAAGACTTTCTCTTTCTCTTATCTAAAAGACCGAAAACTTTTGAAGCACAAGATTCGGAGTCGACCAGATCGTTCTGAACTTGTCAGGATGCACATTTTAGAAGGTAAAAGTTCTGTTTCTGCTTATCTTGCTACATTTTCTCAAGAAAACAAGTGAGACTTCCACCATTTCTGTTTATTCCGATTTTAATAACTTTTTACCCCACAGGCTGACATCAGTGTTATGTTAGATACACAGGGAAGGTCCACTTCTCCAAATAACCAGTTGATGGGCTGAGTCTTCCCTGCCCGCTGAGGGTGCTTATAGGTGTCTCTGCCATACTGTTCTGGAAAAACATTTTCCAACCAGATTTCTTCACCAGTGGGCTATGTGTGCCCACTCATCATAAAGGGTATGACAGACAGAAGTCTAACCCTAGATTTTAAACTGCTTGGACCCTGTTGTGTCTACCTGGGGCAAGCCCATACCTAACATTTTTCTTTGTTGCTGCTTATCCACAACAATCCAGCTTGATCTGACCATTATCACAAACAAACTCCCCTCAGCCCACCACATTTTCTGCATGCCTGAGCCTCATCTTTTACAAAGCTGGTAAGGACAGTTCCATTCCATCTTTGGTGAGGCATGTGGCTCAGGTCGTGGCTTTTTCTCTCTACAGATAAAGCATTCTTGGAAGGTGGTACTTCTACCATAAAGTCCCGACATACATTTTCTTCCATTGTTTTGCTTTACTGACTTAATCTGTTGAGCAAGACAAGCAGCCTGACCTTGTGATGGCCTTGAGAGTGTGAAACCTTGAGAAGATACAGCAATTTCTCAAACATTTAGAGACAGTTATTAGGCAGGAGGAAGATTAGATTTCTTTTCTCTGGTCTAATGATAGAGTTAGAATTGGGTTGATATTACAGAGTATTAGATTTTAGCTCAGCGTAAAGGTCGGTCAGGTGTCTCCAAATAAAATCTTCAGGAAGTGACATGGTTGTCCTTACTAGAGGTGGTGTTTAGCTGGCCAGCAAGCTAAGCACCAGTCAGATTTCCCCTTCATGGAGCTTATTACATTCTAGGGGCAGAGAGATTATACGCAGGCAAAACAAGTCAGTTACAGATTGTGAAAAGTGCCTTACAGGGAATAAAGACAGACTGACACCATGTAAAGAATGTTGTAAAGCAGTGCCAAGTATCAGGCTGGTCCCTAAAACCCCAAGTAGAGTCTCTTCTAATCCAGATAATCTATGACTAGGTAACTATCTTCGTGTCTGGGATGGGAGGCAAGAAGTCTATGCCTTTCTCTACTTCAACTGGACTAAAAAGCTTTTCCAGAACTCCAGTGGTAGGGTAGGAGCAGCCACCAGCTGTCAGGGATAAGTGAATCTTCAGAGAAGCAAGTTTGCTGGTAAGTAACTTAGTAAATGACTCATTCTGTGCCTGAAAATACCTTGACCTGTATGAAACATTTTTGTAGAAATGACACTGCCTGTTTCAACTTGTCATCTGACTGTAACAGGCTTTATTAACATAATTAAAACTAAGGCAGATGCATTTAACTATCGATAAAATCATATTTGCTTTTTCTAAAAACAGAATCTTCAGCATTTAAAAGCCTAATTATATATAGGAATAAGCCATAAGTGATGTCTTTAGGACATCTATTCTAAAGTTGAGATTTTTGAAGTAAGAAAGAATGTCTCATCTATAATTTTAAAAATACCTTAAAACCACCAGCAATTTATTTTGCCATCATCCCAGTTTTGATTGAATTGGATGTTTGGCAGGCAGAAGTCTAAATTATTTCCTGAAGTTTTACCTCCGTCTCATGAAGATGCAGTTAGACCAGAATAGAAGCATACTGAAATGCCAGCCTCTACTTACTCACTTTTGGAATATCTTCTTCCCAAACATTCCTGATATCACTTGGATAGTGTCAGTGGAAGGGAGGCAAAGGCAGGAGACTGTCCTGCCTACATCTTAACAAAAGCATCTTCATAATGATTTTCATGAGCTACTTCCCCACTTATTGTCTTCCTGTGCAGTTAGAGGGGCTTTATCTACTAAAATTGGGGCCAGAGTTGTTTTATACAGGAAAATTATAAAGATGAGATGAGCACAGGTGTTATTTTAAGTTACAGGAACATGCATTTATTTACCAGTATGCCGACTTAGGACTAAGAACTTCCCATGGGGAATCATCTGCAGTTTCCATTCATGGTGGATCAAAATGTAAAGATACTCGAAAAGCAGTCTGAGTTTAAAAATCTTAAATTTTATCATTTTTCCCCAAATCTTTTATAATTGTTAGTTGTCCTGATGATGTGACAGTGATTTTTTTCAATGACTTGCTTTTTCATGTCATGCCAAAGCGTTTAACTCAGGTTTCCAAGAAATAGTCATTTTATTTTTGAAGTTTATGATTTCCCCATAACATTTAAGTTATGAGTGACGATGGCAATCACAATAGTGATGCACTGTTTTGTGGACAGCCAAGGTTAATTTTTGGTAAGCACATAAGGTGAAAAGAGAAGTGCTCAGCTGTGCTGAAGGGTAGTTTATCAGCTGTGGGGTCTCAGTGTGCTTTGGGCCTCAGCTAGGACATCTAACCTACAGAATGAAAAACATCAGACAATCCTGAGGTTACTTACAGGGAGTTTCATTAAAACATCTTCTGAATAATTTAAGGAGCAAACAACCCTCAACGCAATATTCAGTTAACACCAATAGTCAGTCAGACTAATTATTATTTAGAACAATTTAATAAAATGTTAATGAGCATTACCAGAAACACAGGAATTATGCAAAGTTATGCTGTTTATGAGTTATGATACTTAGTTTCACATCTGTTATACAACTTTATGCATTTGTGGGTACATGAGTTGATGCTTCTATATGACAATTAATTACTATGTAATTGAATGTCTCAAGGTTATTTATTCAGAAATAAATCCAAATTTTAATTATTATGAAGGACTCTGAGATGCACAGGAATATGATTTGTAGCTCTTCCCACCAACTCCTGCAGAGAAGCTTGTATTCTGAGATACAGCGTCACTCCCCTTCGAAGAAATGACTTTCCACTGAAGCCAAATCTAAAACTGCAAACTTCTTGAGCATGGACCGCATCTCTCTCCTCTGTTCATCCTCAGTATCCCCAATACCTAGTAGATGTCAATTTGACTCTCCTGTCATAAATAAGCAATGGCAGCACCTCGGTTTTGGCTTGAGTTCATTTTAATTTGAGTCCAAGGACATCCACATTGTGTAGACAGTATAAAGCTTTCCAGGACTAGAAATGTAAATTGCAGATGGGAGCATTCTCAAGCAGTCGTTGTCTCTCCATAAATAAGTTTACACCAGTTTAAATTAGTTGGCCTGAAATAACATTATGGAGTAGAGACAGTAATTCAAGTAATGATTAAACCTGTGTTTCCTCTTTTAGAAACATTTGCAGAGCCGTCCCTACAGGCTACTCAGATGAAGTTGAAAAGAGCTCGACTAGCTGATGATCTGAATGAAAAGATTGCTCAGAGACCTGGTCCTATGGAGCTGGTAGAGAAAAACATCCTTCCTGTAGACTCCAGTGTTAAGGAAGCAATTATAGGCAAGACTCTAAAATTTTACTGTTTTCTGGGAGACAAAGAAACTTGGAAGTTGTAGATAAGAAAAATCTAATTTTAAAGCCAGCACCAATCATGATTATTATTTTCTGGGTGATTTAGCAATTAACGTTTGTACTTATCTCCATAGTATTATTATTGTTATTATTAATACTATGTATTATGGCAACCCACTCCAGTATTCTTGCCTAGAGAATCCCAGGGAGGGGGGAGCCTGGTGGGCTGCCATCTATGGGGTCGCACAGAGTCAGACACGACTGGAGCGACTTAGTAGCAGTAGCAGCATTATAGGATTAGTACCAGTTAACAAAGATATTCATCTAACAAAAGGTTTAAGTTACCATGACTTATGCGAACTTTGTATTTTGCATTAGTATGAGTTTAAATCTTAGGCAGTCTATATTCAGTCATTCTATGATTGCATTTAATTCCAAAGAAATGGGCCCCAAAAGGTAAGGTGTCAGTACAGCAGCGCTGCTCCATGAGGTGGGACTTATCAGCACATACCCCAGTCAGAGCCCTATTTGGCCTCATAATATTTTCCAACAGTTGGATCCAAGCAAGCTCTGCACATTGTCTTTATCTGATATATCTCTTAGGTCAATCTCCTGGGCAGATCTTCTTCCTCCTTTCTTTCCTTTTTATTTGCTGATGAATGAACTTATTTTTGCCCTTTAGCACTCCCACATTCTGGATTTCTCTGAATGCATTTGCATCCCTGGGTCCATTTCAAAAATCTCCTGTCTCCTGTGTTCCTGTCATTAGTAGTCCTATCCAAAGGCTTGATCTGATTCAGGCTTGGTATTTTCCCCCAGGTGTTCATCATAGGTAGTTGTGTATTCTCCCATTGAGAAGTGCATTATGTCTAACTTTGTTTTTAAACAGCTTTCTTTAGTCCTTTATAAAGAAAAATATTTCTCCTTATTCATTTTAACCTTAGTATTCCAAGGCCAAGATCAGTTAAGAGTCACTTCTTTCTTTAGGCGTTGGGAAAGAGGACTATCCCCAAACTCAGGGCGATTTCTCATTTGACGAAGACAGCAGTGATGCTTTGTCTCCGGACCAGCCAGCCAGCCAGGAGTCGCAGGGGTCAGCCGCGTCCCCAAGTGAGCCAAAAGTTAGTGAATCGCCATCTCCTGTGACTACAAACACTCCAGCCCAGGTATTGCTTTTCTTGTTTTTAACCCCTAAACCAAGAAAGTGCATTACCTCTAGGTAATGCATTTTCACCAGGAAAAAAGTCAGAAAGTGCAGAAAAGCATAGATTTTTCACATGTAGTCCAGCTATTCACACTTTCAGTAGATTCTTACATTTTCTTTCTGTTCTATGTACACATTTTTACAGTTTTGTAACTCAATTTTTTTCATGTAACTTTTTTAGTTACAACTCACACATCGTAAAATTCACCCTTTTTACTTTTTAACCATCTTAATCGTCTTTAAGTGTACAGGCCTGTAGTCTGTATTCACATTGTTGTGCAGCAGATCTCCAGAAGTTTTTTGTCTTTAAAACCGAAGCTAAATCCATTAAACATCAACTCCCCATCCCCTCAGGCCTGGTAAGTACTTTACTTCAATCTCAATGAATTTGACTACGTTGAATATCTCATATGGCTTATATTATTTAACAGTGTCCTCGGGGTTCATTTATGTTGTAGAATGTGACAAGATCTCTCTCATGTTAGGCAGCATAATATTCTATTTTATGGATATACCACATTTTGTTTATCCATTCATTAGTGAACATGGGGTTGCTTCCATCTCTTGGCTGTTGTGAATAATGATGAGTACATGAGTGTGAAAATCTCTGTTTGAGACCTTGTTTTTAGTTCTTTGGGGCATATACCCAGAAGTGGGATTGTTGGATTATATGGTAGTTTTATTTTTAAGTTTTAAGGAACCACCATACTGTTCTCCATAGTGGTTGCAGCATTTCACACTCCCACCACCAGTGGAGGAGGAAATGGCAACCCACTCCAGTATTCTTGCCTGGAGAATCCCATGTGTCACAGAGGAACCTGGTGGGCTACAGTCCACAGTGTTGCAAAGAGTCGGACATGACTGAGAGACTAAACCACCACCAGTGCACACATGTTCCTATTTCTCCACAGCCTCACCAACACTTGTTAATTTCTGTTCTTTTGATAGTAGCTGTTTCAGTGGAATAAAGTGATCTCACTGTGTTTGTTTTTATTGAAGTATAGTTTATTTACAATTGTGTTAGTTTCAAGTGGACAGCAAAATGACTGTTGTAAATATATATACACTTTTAAAGTGTATAATTCAGTGCTTACTAGTATATTCACAGATTTGTGCAACTCTCACACTATCTGATTCCAGAACACTTTCATCTTTCCCAAAAGAAGCCCATACATATCAGCAATCACTCCACTTGGCCCTAAGCCACCGTCAGTATACTTTCTGTTTGGATTTACCTATTTCAGACATTCTTTTTTAATAAATTCTGGAATCATACAATATATCATCTTTTGTGATCGGCTTCTTTTGCTTAGGTGTAGTGTTTTTAAGGTTCATCCATGTTGTAGCATGTATCAGTACATCATCCCTTGTTGTGGCTGAGTAATAGTCCTTAGTGTTGATATACCACATTTTGTTTATTCATCAGTTAGTGGACATTTGCTACTATGAATAATGGTGTTGTGAACACTTGTAGACAAGTTTTTATGTGGACATAATGTTTTCACTTCTCTTGGGTATATACCTTGGAGTGGAATTGCTGTGGCATAGTACTCTTGCCTGGAAAATCCCATGGATGGAGGAGCCTGGTAGGCTGCAGTCCATGGGGTCGTTAAGAGTCGGATGCGACTGAGCATCTTCACTTTTCACATTGATGCACTGAAGAAGGAAATGGCATCCCACTCCAGTGTTCTTGCCTGGAGAATCCCAGGGACGGGGAAGCCTGGTGGGCTGCCATCTATGGGGTCACACAAAGTCGGACACTACTGAAGCGACTTAGCAGCATGGTAACCTTATGTGTACCTTGCTTCTATACCTTAGTATTGAACTGAATTGATACACTATATCTCTATTATCCAATTCCTTATTGTTGGTTAGTGGTGTTTTAGTCACTAATTCATGCCTGACTCGTGGGATCTCATGGACTATAGCCCACCAGGCTCCTCTGTCCATGGGATTTTCCAGGCAAAATACTAGAGTGGATTGCGTTCCCTTCTCCAGGGGATCAAACCCCAGTCTCCTGCATTGCAGGCACATTCTTTACCAACTGAGCTGGGAAGTCCTAGAGTTGTTTCCTATTTTTCACTATACCCTGGTTTTTAATACATGCATAGTGGGCACTTGTCTGATTATCTCTTTGAATAATTACTAGATATTAAATGAATTTGAAACCTTATGTTAGACAAAAGGTAGGCACTTCAACTGCCTTCCAAGAAAGAGTTCCACGGTGACTATGTCTTTACCACAAATAGGTAATGTCTTTACTTCAAACTCTGCACACTGGAGATTGGAATGTTTTATTTGGCCGCTTGATTTTGGTTATACTGAATTTATTCAACAAATACTTATCAAGCACCTACTATGCATCAGATTATATACATCAGATTATATATGAGTATTCAATCTAGTGCATGCAAAAGAATCTAATATTTTTTAATAATTGCATTGGAAATTCACATTTATTTCCCTCAATGAGTGTTTGTGTTTCTTTTGGTTTTATAAGAACTCTCATGATGCACATAATTTGTTTTCCTCTTTATCATGTTTTTCCCTTACTGAAATTTTAATAGTACTTAGTTATTTTTAAAGTCAAGACTGTTGAACTACTTAATGTGATGGGTCAAGTTCAGTAGAAAATGTTCTTACTAAAACCAAGCATCATAGAATTGAATTGTACAGGAATTTAGCAATTATCTGCCCTCATCCTTTCACCAGGGGAGACCTGGGTTCAGAGCAGTATGGAAGTTTGGGGATTAAAAATGTTTGAATATTTTCTTGCAGTATTTCTTCTCATTCATGAATATCTATTTGTTAGGGACTGTGTGTTTCAACATTATCTTCTTTACTGCATTTATCTCCATTATCTGAAATAGAGGTGTGTATCTTTAACACCTAGCACAGGGCCTGGTCCAGAAAGAGTGCTTAGTTGAATTCAGCACCATGAGCACTAACTAATGCCAGCTTGTAGAAGCATATGTCTCCCACTTGGAACCATCAGAGATAGTTGGAGGAGCTACACTTTATACTCTCCTGTCAGAGATTACAGGGCAAGTGTGACTGGCCCCTCAGCTTCATTGGAACCTGACCTGGAAGAAAGATGAGGGTCAGTGACCAGCCCCTACTGTTCTTACATACTGGCTGCACCCTGGTTTCGAGCTTTAAAAATAGGGCTAAAAAGAATGTCAAATATGCAAGTTAATACCATTAGAAAACAGTTCTACTTACCCATTTGGGTGGTTTATTCTCTGTTTCTGTCTGAGTAGGTCAGGACATCAGACAGCTATTAGCATGGTCTTAGCTTTTAGTAACAGAATTTCTGTCACCTCAGCTATCTGCCTGGTAACAGCTTCCTGACGGTTCCACCTGTAAGAAACTGTAAGTTTATAAGTGAGAAACTTCAACCAGAGGCCGTCCCACCAGTGGGCTGACATTCCAGAATTCCTTGAAGGAAAAACAGAAGGGAGAACAATTGTGTTTCTTGAAGAATAAATACAGCCTATTTATTGCCAGGGCAGCACACATTGAAGCCTGAGGTCATTCATGAACTTAATTTTCATAACACTCTTTAGTGTTGCTCTAATGCCACTTCTGTCTGCTTTTTATTTGTCAGTAGTGCCTTTGGAAAAAGACCCACTTTAGAGAATGGTACGTTTCCTACTTACACATTCAAGTAAAAGAGCCTAGAATCAGGGCTGGCTTATGGCACCTTTCCCATTACATAATTCCTGTACTGTATACCTTGAAACCTTCTTAAATTGTGTGTCCTTTATAAAATTCCCTTTCAGTATTTTACTATTAATAAGTAAGGAATCTGACAAAGATTCTTAATATTATACACTTTATTCTTATTCATGTAAAGCATCTCCATGTTAACTGTACTATACTGATGTCAGAGAAAGATAATCCTTAAGGAGGATTGTAAGTATACTGTAGATATTTGGTTTTGTCTTTTTAATCAACTACAGAGGCCAATTTTTATGATGCCTGTAAAGTCTGTCGTTTTTGTGTCTGGAAGTGATAATTGGGAAATTTTGTACTTTATTTTCACTGTTATCTCATGTTTGTTTTTAAAATTTGTCTAGATATCTCACTTGATATATAAGTAAAGTGTATTAATCTTCCTAAATATAATTACTTTCACATTTATAATTTAAGGGAAAGTATCAATACTTGAGGGACTTCCAGGTAGCACTAATGGTAAAGAACCCGCCTGCCACATCTGCAACATAAGAGGTGTGGGTTTGATCCATGGGTCGGGAAGATCCCCTGTAGGAGGAAATTGCAACCCATTCCAGTATTCTTACCTAGAGAATCCCATGCACAGAGGGAGCCTCTCAGGCTACAGTCCTTAGGGTTGCAGAATAAGACACGACTGAAGCAGTTTTGCATGCATGCAGACCAACACCTGAAAACATTGCTTCTCATTAGACATCAAGTTTCCAGAGAGCAGGGATAGGCCCTCATTTTGTTTTGGATTTTCTTTGAGATTCTGAGTTTTAATCTTTAAAATGGAAATTCAGAAAAAGGAAATTCAGTATAGGAGATTGATGGTGAATTTAGTTACTATAGACCAGTGGTCCTCAAATTGCCTGTAGTGAAGGGATAATATGTTTGTTTTTTAATATATTTTAATTTCCAATGTATTGTGGACTAATCCTTTTGTAATATAAAGTAAAAGTGTAGTGACATCAGCTTTCCTAAGACTTCTGTCCTTGTCACTGGCAGGTAGCTGAGGTCCACAGACAATACTTTTAAGTGACTCTGACATAGATATCACTTGTTTACCAATTAACCAGGTTTTTTTCATATGGTGATTGATCATCATTTTATGCTACACATTTAATTCTGTGGCTTAAACATTTTTTTTCCAGTTTTCCTGTTCAATTCTTTTCTTACTTGGCCTCATATAAAGTCCAAGACTTATTCAAGGAATTTCCTTAAGGTTTTTTAAAAGTTATACTTAAGGATAATTAGCTGAGAGAAAATTAGGCTCATGATTTCTATATGCCTTGCTTTATTGCAAAATGTCTCATGACATACAGTCTCCTTAATTGTTTTTCAGAACACACAGATAGATACCAGAAGTTTAAGTCTTACAGGAAAAGTATTCAAATAAAAGAAACATTTCCTCCAAAAAAATTTTAGGACTTTTACAATCCCAGTGCTAAAAAGCTAATGACCTCACAATGTGAATAATATACCACTACATCCCTCCTTCAAAATGTAAATTCTTTTGAAATATGTATTTCTGTGTGGTCTGTAAAGAGACTAAAACTGCTTTTCCTTGGACTTTTGTCTTAATTCTGATCAAAGTACATCTGGAAAGGAATTTGCCAAAATATTAATAAATGACACATCACATACCAGAGCTCTATTTTATGCTGAGGCAACTCTTGAACAATGGAAAGCTGTAGAAAATTAAGAACAGCAAGCCACATGTGTGTACCAGGAGCTGTGACACTGGTCCTTTTAATTGGAGGACTTTTTTTCTCTCAGTGATTTCTTAAGTCATTTAAATAATCATGTATTATAAACACCCAGATGTGTTCATTTTCAAATTCAAAGTAGTACTGAAAGCAACCTTGTTCATCTCTTACTCTGTATTTTCAAGAAGACAAGCTTAAGGGAATTTGGTAAAAAAATTTTTCCCATTGTTTCAAGTGGTGTTCAGATAGATGACCATTTGCCAGATAATAGAGAAATTTTAGGTTTAAGCTAACAAAGAGAATGAGCAAGGTCTAATATGTAAGCCAGGTACATATATAGTAAACAATCAAAGTTAGACTAGCTTTCTTTGCAAATACTTATCAATAAAGGCCTGAGTAGAACATCAAAGACACTGACGGTAATTTCTATTATTACTCCTTCAGTTATGCTTTTATAACTTACATATCATGAGGAAGGAGTCTGCCACTATTCATAGAGTTTTGAGCTGAGTTTCAACATTAACTGTGAAGTTGTTTTCCATCCCTGTTCTTGACTCAGTTCTGTGACCAACAGGAAAGTGCCTAAAATAGTGCATTATGATGCAGAATAGGCCTCATTTATTAAGAGATAAATCTTTATTGAATATAATTGAGATGATGATAAAAATAATGGCCAACATTTGCTGAGCGCTTACTTACGTGTCGTTCAGGCACTGAACAACTTACTTTGCATGTATTATCTGGGGCAGATGTCATGAAAAAGCATCTGTCTGGCCTGTATAGGATTTGAACTAATGACTTTGTTCTAATTAGGCCAACGGTGTGATACTTTTCTTAAGACTATTTTCCAGCACATCATCCTGTGTTATCCTGTTAGGATTGATAGTGACAACTATTATTTCTATTGCCTAAGAAGTACATACATAACCTAAGAAATACATACATAACATTTTTTATCTGCTATATAATCTCACATAGTTTAGATACCAAAAATGAATAACAGTAATTTTATTATTTATTATGCTTTCACATTTTGACCCCTAAGAGGTACTTTAACCAAGTTGTGAATCACCAACATGGTCACACCAAGGTTGTAATAGACATTCCACATGACAACTTTATAAAGAGGACTGTATTTTTAAAAAGTGGACATTGGCTCTAGGTTTTCCAAAGTTGATCCTAAAGTATATGAAATTGTTATGATGTTACAACCAAAAGTAACAAATTCATTAATGATTAGAATAGTTGGTCTTCTGACTAATCACTCTTCTGCTGTGTGGTTCTACTTTATAATCATTAATAGTATTAGTTATAACTGAACTATAAAAATGAGAAATACTAAATGAATAGATTCACACTGAGATTATTAAATATATATTTGCATACTTACCACTATCTCACTATGAAAGATAATGCACGTCAACAAAGGAAGGTCCAGGCCCTCATTCTCTCACAGAAGCAATAAGTAAACCTCAGGCTAAAATAATTTTATAGAGCTCTGGAAACCAGTCACAGATCTACATCAACCAAACGCCCAATTAAGAAAAAGCCACATTCAAAAACATAGGACATGCCACGGTGTTTTCACTCATCCTTTCCCAGTCTTAGCATGGCACAAAGGAAGTGGCCCAATACCCAGTTCCCTCCCTCAGGATGGAATGAGTAGAGCAGAACTTGTTAGCAGTATTCTGGCCTGTTGTGGGCTAGTTGAGGGACTAGTTTCTGATTTGTTTGACTCAGACTGGGGAAAGTGCATAGTTTGGATCTCAGGCTGGCAGAAGCTATGGAAGGTAGTGGCAGGAGCCATTATCATGTGAAATCCATAGAGTAACCGCAGACCCACAGACACCTGAGGGCAACAGATCACAGATCAAAGAATACAATGCAAGTGTTAGTTGCTCAGTCTTTCCAGACTCTTTGTGATCTCATGGACAGTAACCCACTAGGCTCCTCTGTCCTTGTAATTTCCCAGGCAAAAATATTGGAGTGAGTTGCCATTTCCTTCTCCAGGGGATCTTCCCAACCCAGGGAATAAAACAGAACTCTTAATGTCCAGAGAAGTCATGATGAGACTCTGGGAAATGAAGACATGCGAGGCCCGTAAAATAGTGAAGGTCTTCAACAACAGTCTGCAAAGACTGGGAGAGGTGGATGTTTTTTCGCATCCCCAATTTTAAACCAAAGATATAACCAAAAGAAAAAAACAGGCATACAAAGCAACAGGGAAATATAGCCCATTCAAAGCAACAAAATAATCTCTAGAAACTATCCCTGAAGAAACATGTCAGACTTCCTAAACAAAGACTTTAAATAACTGTCTTAAACTTGCTCAAAAAGCTAAAGGAAAACACAAGCAATAAACTGAAAGAAATCAGGGAAACAGTATATGAACAAAATGAGAATAGCAACAAAAGTTGTTTTTAAAAATCATGGAGCTGAAAAATACACTAACTGAACTGAAAAGTCCATCAGAGGGGTTGAACAGCAGACTCAGACAGCAAACTTGAAGACAGATCATTTGAAATTATGGAATCTAAGGATAAAGAGAATGAAAAAGTAAACGGAGCCTAAGGGACATGTGAGATACCATCAGGCTGATCAGTTGGGGCATTATGGGAGTCCCAGAAGAGAAGAGAGAAAAGGGGCAGAGAAATTAATTTAAGAATGATGGCCCAAAACTGCAAATTTGAGGCAAGAAATGGACATATGAACCCAAGAAGCTCAATGAACTCCGAAGAGAATAAACCCAAAGAGATTCATATTGAGACACATTATATAATCAAACTATCAAAAGTCAAAGGCAGAATCTTAAAAGCAGCAAGAAAAGTCACTTATCACATATAAGAGGAAATTCTCCAATAAAAATATAAGTGGATTTCTCAGAAGACGACTGCAGGCCAGAAGACATATTTGGATGATTTAAGTGCTGAAACAAAATTTGTCAACCAAGAACTCTATATCAGCCAAACTGTCCTTCATAACTGAGTGAGAAATTAAAACAACAAAGCCAGACAAATATCAAAGGAGTTCATTATCATTAGACTTGCCCTATAAGAAATGCTAGAGAGTCCTTAAGTTGAAATGAACAGATGCTAGACAGTTAACTCAAAGCCATTCAGAAACATTAATTTCTCTGGTAAAAGTAAATACATGGATAAATATAAGGAATGGTATTATTATAATTTCTGTATATAGCTCCACTATTTATTTTCTATGGGATTTAGGCAACAGATGCACAAAAAAATATATAAATATGTTAATAACTGCATAATATATAACGATGTAATTTGTGACAATAATATAAAGTGGGGAGGTGTGGCTATAAAATTAGTTTTTGTAAATAACTGAAATTGGTATCAATATAAGTTAGATGTCATAGCTTTAGGATGTTATGTATAATTCACATGGTAACAACAAAAGAAATATCTATAGGATGTATATCTATAGGAAATGAGAAAAGAATCACTGCAAAAAGTCAACCAAAACACACAAGTGTAAGACATGCTCATGGATTAGAAAATTTAACATTGTGCTGATGTCAATACTACCAAAAAAGCAATCTATGGATTCAGTACAATTCCTATCAAAATCCCAATCACAGAACAGTGTGGTTTAGGCGTAGAGGGACACATAGATCAATGGAACAGAATCAAAAACCCAGAAATAAGTCTTCACATACATGGTCAAATGATTTTAAGATGAAATGTCAAGGTCACCCAGTCTCAAGAAAATAGAACAGTCTTTTCAACAAACAGTGTTAAGAAAACTGGATATCCACATGCAAAAGAATGAAGTTGGATCCTTAAGTAACACCATATATGAAGATTAACTCAAAATGATCAAAGACCTGAACATAAAAGCTAGAACTGTTGAAATCTCTGAGGGGGCCGGAAATAGGGGAAAGCCTCATGAGACTGAATTTGGGAATAATTTCTTAGATATGACACCAGGCAACAAAAGAAAAAATAGATAATTAGGCTTCATCAAAATTAAAACCTGCATCAAAGCACACTGTCAACAGAGTGAAAAGCAACCCACAACATGGGAGAGAAAAAATTTGCAAATCATGTCAGTAAGGGGCTAATATTCAGAATATATAAAGAACTCTCACAAATAACAGGGAAAAAAAAAACTGATTTTTAAATGGGCAAAGGACTTGGCATAAACATTTCTTCAAAGAGGATATATAAAGACAAACAAATGATATTCAACAACACTAATTGCTAGAGATGCAAATCAAAACCACAATGAGATACCACCTCATACCATTAGAAGAGCAAATATCAAAATGAACAGAAATTTAACAGGTTGTCAGCAAGGATGTGGAAAAATTAGAACCCTTGTTCACTGTTGGTGGAATTGTGAAATAAATGGTGTAAACTGCTATAGAAAATGGTATGGCAGTTCCTCAAAAAGTTAAACATAGAATTACCTTATCAGCAATTTCATTTATGGGTATATGGCCAAAAGAACTAAAGCAGTGATTTGAACATCAGTTTGTACACCCGTGCTCTAGCAGCATTAAAAGTAACCCATGTGTCCATCAACAAATGAATGGATAAACAAAATGTATACATACAGTGGAGTATTACTCAGCCTTAAAAAGAAGGAAATTCTCTATGGCTGATTCATGTCAATGTATGGCAAGAACCACTACAAAATTGTAAAGTAATTAGCCTCCAATTAAATAAATAAATTTTTAAAAAGATGGAAATTCTGACACAAGCTACAAAATGGATTAACCTTGAGGACACCATACTAAGTGAAATAAGCCATCCACGAAAAGAAAGATGTATGATTCCACTCTAAATGTAGTTAAATTTATACATATAGAAAAGTAGATGGTGGTTGCTGGGGAGAGGGGAGAATAGAATATTGTTGTTTAATGAGCACAGAGTTTCAGTTAGGGATGATGAAAAAGTTCTGAAAATGAATAGTAGTGATGGTTGCAGAACAATGTGGATGTATTTAATGACATACAGTTATATACTTTAAAATGGTTTAATTGGTAAATTTTATCTTACATATATTTTACCATCTTTTTTAAAATTAATAGATTTTTAAAAATGAGTGACGCATGTCAGTCCTCACTACTATCAGGTATTCAAGCACCAGCCGAAAGTCCTTTAGCTACCATGCCAGTGGATTTTAATGTTGAGCTATTTTTTCTATAAATGACATGCTTAAACTTAGTTATGTAATACAGAAACAAGGGGTCACTGTTAGGTGATCTGTTTTAACAAAGCTGGTATTTTACATAAACTATGCATCTGGTAAATATACAAAGCATATATTTTTGATTTGTATTTGACTCATTTTATCTGAGGCTTGGAATATGGAAATATTTAAAGAATAATTGCATCTTGAATCTCTTAATAGCATATTGCCATCTTAAGATCTCTGCTACATCCTAAGTTGAAAACACATTTATTGTAGATTTAAAGTCTACAGTACAAAACGCTTTTCTTTTTAAATATCTAGTTTCTATCCCTGCAGATTATATAAAAAATCGTAATGAAAAGGAACTCACCAGAGGTGAATGATTGGTCTTTGGCAAGTGTATCGTCTTTTCAGAAGGAGCCAGTGCAGATACCTGAAACATTATAAAACTCTAATCAGCTTAAACACTTGCTCTGAACTTACTTTTTTTCTTTTGTAGCAAACTTTTCTATAGTGATTTCTAATATGAGAAAGAAAGTGAAGTCGCTCAGTCGTGTCCAACTCTTTGCGACCCCAAGGACTGTAGCCCACCAGGCTTCTCCGTCCATGGGATTTTCCAGGCAAGAATACTGGAGTGGGTTGCCATTTCTTTCTCCAGTCTTTCCTATTTTAAGTGCTTTCTTTTGAGTTTTATGTAAAGTGTAAATATCCATTCATTAAAAATAATGTTTTCCTGATATTTCATGTTAAAACGACAACCATTGTCATGAGACCAGAAGTTGTGAAAAGAACATTGTTATCAGATCCAGTAAAACAAAGCAAAGTTTGCAACTTTTTTTTGGAGAAAAGATTCTCAATCATTTTGAGATTAAATTTTTAATAGTCCATAATGTAAATTTAGATCTTGATGTCGATGTAGCATTAAGATTTTAACATATTGCTCAATTTACTGTGGAACAAAATAAGTGTGGTATCCTCTATGCGTTGGATATTGTTTTAGTCCTTTTGGAATACTTTCATTTCAAAAATAATAATATTGAGACTTTTGGGGTAATTCTAGCCACTGGAATTCCAACATTTAGATACATGATGGAAGATGGGAAAATAGTGGGGGTGGAGGTTTCCTTCCTAAGGCACATAAAAAGACCAGCAATGTGTAAGAAGCATTTAGATATTTCTCCATTTTTAACCAGAATTTATCTTCCCATTAGGTAAAATTAACAGTTTATCTCAGTTGAGTTATGCGAGAGGGAGTCTGTGGTTTTCTAGATAGCAGAATCAAACTAAAATGCCAAAAAGCTAAAAGATGGGAGCATTAAGGCGGAAGTCAATCAGACAAGGTCTAGAAATAAAGGCCATACATTTTCATAAACATTACAGTTGATACCACATCTATTAAGACTGCTCTCCAATAAATCATTACTGTCATATCAGTCAGTAGGCGCTAGACTGGTAAAATAGCTTGCTAGGTTGGTACAATTTATCTGCAAGGAAATATATATATATATATTTCAAAATTCAAATATCTGGTTCTGCTTCATATGCCAGTTATTTAATGCCAAAGAATGTCCTTCCCCTGTGTGAAAACTGACCCAAAGATAAGTATTCGCGTTTCCAAAATAACAAAAAAAGTACGTAAAGAGAAATAGGTGACATAAAGCCACATTCTTTAAAGCAGGGATCAGCAGGTCATCATCATTCACTGCACGTCAGAGGTTCACTGAGGAGCCAGCCGTCTCAGGGCTCTTTGGGGACAGAAGTCACCCTGGAACATAGGTGTCAAGACTCATGGAGGAGTCCCTGAGTGTTTGAAAATGAAATTGAATGTGGCCACCTTTAAAAAAGTCAAGTCTTTTGTGTCATCAACACTGTTAACTAATAGTTACTTAAAAATGTAAATCAATGACAAAGTGAAAACAGTTCAGGGAGAGAAGTAACATGGGCATGGACACCTGACTGCACCCACCCACATCTCCCAGGCTCCTCGGGCCTGAAGTGACCCAGCATGGGTAACACCACCAGGAATTTCCATTCACCCATTCAACAAATACTATTGAGTAACTAGTATGTGCCAGACAGTAAAGAATCTGCCTGCAGTACAGGAGACGCAGGAGACTTGGGTGTGATCCCTGGGTTGGGAAGATCCCTTGAAGAAGGGAATGGCAACTCACTCCAGTATTCCTGCCTAGAGAATTCCATGGACAGAAGAGCCTAGCAGGCTACAACAGTCCATGGGATTGCAGAGTCAGACATGAATGAGAAACTTCAGACCAGATGAGACAGTATGTGCCAAACTTCATATTTCTTGCAGCTAATAGCCCTCTGAGTTTTCAGGTCATTTATTTTAAGGAGAGAAAATAAAGTTTGTGATTTTTAAACCCAAACACTTCAACAAGAGAATTGATTTTGATTGTTGTAATGAATTTGAGAGTTGTTCAGGGAAATAGAAATGATAAAGACATTTTTCTGTTAAGGCAAGGTCCAAGTAGTAATCAGTATGCAACATTTAACTGATTTATTATAACAGTATTCTCTCTTTCCAGTAAATGAATACTTACACTGTACTTACAGAAGATTGCTAGTGGGAATAGTTTTGGGGGCTGTTGATGCTTCCTTTATTAATATATGACCCCAAATTGAGATTCAGTAATTGCTGAATTTGGCCTAGGCAACAAATTCACTTCTTGATCTAAGTGTGAGGGGACTGTCAATGCACGGGTCAGTCCTATTATAATATATTCTTCAGATTTTCTTCTGTTGGAAGAACTGGGGGGCGGTGGTTAACAAGAGCACTAATCAGGTTTGGAAACGGGAACAGAAGCTGTCGAGCACCTTTATGGATGTGTGCATGGATTTGACTTATTGGAAGTGGAAGCTTTCTTACCAGAGGCTACCTGACAGTGGACCTGGGGTGAGATCGAGGGGAGTCATGGGCCAGTAACAACGACTAAGCATTACGGCTGAATTAGCCCAGATCAGTGTGATCTATAGGGCAAAAAAAGCCTTTTGAGTACCGTGTCCTGTTTTGATCATTTTTATGAGTCTTGGATTGACTTTCTGCCAAAAAAGGGCGGTTCTAACCATAGTTCTGAGAAAACACTAGAGTTTTGTGAATCCAGCCTTATTTAGCTTTAGCTTTTCGTTGCTGTCAGGGCAAAGACTAAATCGTTGGCTCAGTGGATGTAAAGCAAGTTATTCCACCATCTAGGTCTCAGACATAATACTATATTTTTCATCTGTTTCTTTTCTAGATTTTCTGTTTTCACTGTTAATGATTTCACAGACTTGTCTCCTTTCTGCCTTTTCCGCCAGTTTACTCCAGTGTCCCCAGCAGTTCCTGAATTCTTGAAAACTCCTACTGCAGATCAGCCCCCACCACGGTCCACAGCACCCGTCCTCCCTGCAAGCACCACGTCCTCAGCGAAGCCCGGGCCAGCACTGGTGAAGGTAGGTACCCTACATGCGTGCAACCCTCAACGACTTCACCTTCAACTGTGGTCGCTAGCCCTGAGCACAGAGGACAGAGGCTGTGTCCAGAGTCTGCCTTTTAATCAAGCCTTGAAAACAAAACCTCAGAAGGACTTGCTCACCCCAGCCTTCTTAACTGAAACCACCGCGTTCAACAAATGACCTCTCGTTTGATGGTCACAGAAGAACAGCACAAAATTCTGTCTTATAAAATGACTGCAGCAGCGCAGAAAGAGTTTAGAAATCATTTTATCAACAGTTCCCAATTCAGCTTCCACCCAGGCCAGTAACTCATGGGGAAGAAAGAGAGAGAGAGACTTTAGCACTTGGGATTCATGAATCTTACACACAAATGTCTGTAATGGTAATGTGATTTCAGACTTTTATACACAAAGTCAAATTCAGCAGTATTGGAGATGTAGTATGTGACAGGTTAAAGGTTTTCAAGAAGAAAATACGTTTTGTTTGTTTGTTTAGTAGATTTGGCCTGATACACCTTGGTTTGTTCTTCAGAGAAGCTGTGGATTTATGGCACTGTCCTTGCATTTTACTTGGTCACAATAGTTTTTAATGTGGATTTAGAACTGCTAGATAAAGGAGGGGGAGTTATAACCTGAGGGATAGTTTAATCATTTCAGATGTGGCTTTTGCCAAAACAAGCAGAACACAGATCCCAAACTTTTAGAACTAAAAAAGACCTCGGAGAGCTAGCTAAGCCTCTCAGCACCTTTCAGGTGAGGATACCAAGGCCCAAAGAAAGGAGGCTATAGCAAAGTCAGGACCCCGTCTCTGAATCCGTCTGGCCTTTGTCCTTCCTTCTCACTTAGCTGCAGTGCTCCTCCTTGGAGGTGGTTAGCCTGGGCCTGTTCCTCACTCCCCTCTATCCCCAGGACCTGTGTTTGTTCTTGACCACCTTCCTGGAGAGAAGGCTCTTGCTACTCCAAGCTGGTTCATCAGTGTGGCCAGGTGTCCGTGCCTTCAGGGCACAGATCAGTATATTTCACCCTAATCCATCACTTAGTATCAGAGCCACAAATTCCAAGGAGTGTCTGAGCAACTGTGCCAGTAAAATCAGCTCTTCCATCCTTGTCCCACAACTCCCATTGTGTCTTTATACCTAAAGCATCTTAGAAACAGTTTCCTGTACCTTGCTGTTTTGTGTTGTTGTGGACCATTTTTTAAAAAGATGAATTTATCTTACAATATGAACATTAAAAAGTAGAAACTGATCTGATAACTTATAGATGAAGGAGATGAAAACTCAGAAGACACATCTGATTCTTAACCATAAGACAGGGTCTCACACCCCATTTTTCAAAATAAAAATGTAATATTTTAGAAAAAATGTTTTAAATTCATGTTCACATCACTCAGCATTTTTGTGTATTTTCCATAAAAATTCATAGCTTTATATTCTGCTTGATTCTCAATTAGAAGCATTTTTCTGCTTTTATGTATTCACCATAGATTTTAATGATCATAAAATATTTGCAGAATATAAAAGATTTAAGTTATATTTGTGATTAAGTGAAATACACTTAATCATTTCCCTATTGTATGTTTAGTGTGAAGCCTGTTTTTTCACAAGGAGATAGTAATATGTAAGCACTAGGCAGTGTCTACACACAGGACCCAAAGTAAATGTTTGTTGAACTTGCTTAGATGATGCTGAACTGAGCATCTTGCCTTTAGTTTAAAGGAACAACGCAGCAGAAGAAGTAAGTTCTTAGGAGCAAGATTTTTGGTCACAGGAGCACACGAATGTTCTCACAGCTCCTGAAATGTGTTTAGTGTATTGCTTTCCAGAGAGGCGATCCCGATTTTCAAGGTGCGTTACTTTTTCTTTTCAAATCAGATACGCACACAGTAGAATAGACTGCTTTCTCTTAAAATGTTCTGTCTTTTCTCAAAAATAGCAAAGCCATCCCAAGAATCAAATGACAAACACCGTAGCAAAAAGTGCAAAGACCCCCAAGCCCCGGGTGAAGAAGCTGAAGTACCACCAGTACATTCCGCCAGATCAGAAGGGGGAGAGGAACGAGCCACAGATGGACTCCAACTACGCCCGGCTGCTCCAGCAGCAGCAGCTCTTCCTGCAGCTGCAGATCCTGAGCCAGCAGCAGCAGCACTACAACTACCAGACCATCCTGCCTGCGCCACTCAAGTATGGCTTCGTGAACTGGGTTTACTGTGGTTTTTATGAACAACCCTTAGTGTCTGAAGGTGGGATGCTATGATTTATTTGTGCTCAGCGATTATTTTCATTCTATTGTCAACAAAGCTCATAGTGTTAGAAGTCCACATAGTGAGAAAAGTCTGCATTCCAGTTCACTTTTTGTCCTCCATAATAGGTTCTGAACTTTTCAAGTTAGAAACAACTTTTCACAGTTACTTATCCAAGAAAGATTTGCCTGTTTATTTACTTGAATAATATTAGATGCTATGAGAAAAGCAAAAGAAGTGTAAACCTGGTATAAGCACTTTAAATTAAAAAAAAAAAAAAAGACAGTTGAGCATAAATGCTGGAGTAGCCGAGGAAAGTTGGGAAAGGGCCTGTAACTTGGGAAGGACCCTTCCAAACCAAGAGGAATGATCTGAGTACAAATACAGAGGAAGTTAGAGCAAACAATGCCTGTTTATATTGCATGGTGAGAAAAATGGCCTGAGTAAAGAATATGACTAATTTTTAAAGCAGAAGACAGATTTGAGCAGAGCCAATGTCTAGAGAAACGTAAAGTTGGGAAGACTTTAATCTTGATGTGGTGGACGTTTGAGAGGACCATGGTGACAAGGTAAAATCAAAATGCAAGAAGGAAAAGTCTGACGCCAGTGTTGGAGGGGAGTCTAGAAGTAGGAAAGCCAGTTAGAAGCTTGGCAATAAAGCAGCTACAAGAATCAGAAGGGACACTGAGAATGGGAAGGCAGGAGCAGGTGGCAGGAGTCCCAAAGATGATAAAAGGTCTCAATGACCAACAACTATGAAGAAGGAACATGTGTCCAAAGTTTGAGCTCAAGCAGGAAGGACAGAGGGAGTGAGTTCTGATTATTTCTGAAACTGAATTCTCATAGCAGGACACCCACAGCTAATTTTGATTATATACTAGAGGAACTCACAGTTACACATCCCCAGAACACTGGAAAACAGATAAAAATACAAAGTCTCTGTTCTTCATTTCTTTCACTTTTCAGGAAGAAGGAATTATTTTCAGTCAACTCGAGAAAAGAAATTCTAGAAAAAGATCCAAAATCTCATGACAAGGAAAAAATTATACTTTGATCCAACCACTCAATTTATGATCAGGTGATCTGTAGAAGCCTGTGTTTTGTACACGTAAGCTAAGCCTGCCTCCACAGAGCCCGTAATTTCTAGGAGTAGAAAAGGATTAAGGCTTACTAAAAATCTTCTCTGTAAGAAATAATCTCCTCATATGCTAAGAATTATCAATTCACTTTTTTCTTTGAAGACTCAAATATCTTGAGGAAGATTAGACCTATTAGTCATTCAGACCTTCCTGTGAAGTGCTTAAATCTGAAACATCAGGGCAAGAGAGATGAAGGAAGAAAAGAGTGTTTGTAGCATGTTTTAATTTTAAGAGGAGGCAGGCCCGAGAGAGCTGTTGACATTGGAAGGGACCCAGGGAAGGCCAGAGAACTGGACGAGCATCAAAGACAAAAAGCACTGCTGCTTTACAGCTTCATCCAGGCCCGGGGAGGCGACCCCCACCGCGGCACCCCGGGACCCCATGAGGGAGGGGAGGACAGCAGGGGTGCTCTCGGTGCCCCAGCTGCGTGCTCAGCAGCACTCTCCTCACAGCGACTCTCACAGGGACAGCAGGACTGCCCCGAGCCCTGATGAGGAAACTGGTAACTGAGGAGCCAGCAAAAGGGGGTATTCTAGCCATGAAATAATCCTTTCTGTAATGTAAGAAATTGTGTGCGGCCAGCTTTGCAGATGGGAAGAAAACATCTGGCAGGGGTTGGAGGGCACCCAAACGCAAAAGTTATTTGTCTTTCTATGAAGGCTTTAGTTCCCCCCTCCTCAAACACTCCCACCACTGAAGTCACCAAGCCACCTGCCCCAAGAAAGTGTCATCCAAAAAGACCCAAGAACTCAGAGGAGGAAGGAGCTGTCATTTCTGTGTTTATTTCACCAGACAGAAATAGAACACCAGTTTTGTTTAATTTCCAGATCCTAAGAATGGAGATGTTGTTTTCAAACACATTGTTTCCTTTTACCAAAATTCAATATAAGAAACCAAATGTGGGAGTTGTGTAGGGCCCACAGTGGTGGAACTTTACTGATAACAAAGCCCTTCGGTATCTTGGGAGGAGCAGGAGCCTGGAGACACGGGGCTTTAGTTCTCACATGGCCACTTACTGACAGAAGGGAACGGTCCCAGCAGGTGTCTGGACCTCAGGATCCTCAGCTACGCAGTGATTACATTGATCAGGTATCCACCCCCCTCCTCTCTCTTTTTCCCCTCTGTTGATTTGGGGGGAAAATTTATTTTTGTTATTTTTAAAATTGAATTAAACACTATACTGTTAATCATATTAATGAGTATTATAGAATCTCAGCATGAATAAAATAATTAAATCATGGGGACTTCCCCAGTCGTTAAGAATCCACCTGCCAGTGCAGGGGATGCAGGTTCGATCCCTGTCTGGGAATTGAGATCTCACATGCTGTGAGGCAACTAGCCTGTGCACCACAGCTACTGAACCCACTTGCTTTAGAGCCTGTGCTCTGCAACAAGAAAAGCTACCTCAGTGAGAAGCACCCACTCTGCAGCTAGAAAGTAGCCCCCAATTTCAACTACAGGAAGCACGTGCATCAGTGAAGACCCAGCACAGCCAAAGATAAATTAATTTTTTTTTAATTTAAATTATGCATTCTCAAGAAGATATCATTCACGAAGGAGCAAAAGTTGGAGGCAGTTTTACAGTTTTTATGTAATAAAGCACAGACCTATGTACATGAATGAGAATGTAGTACATCTATGGTATTAAATTTTCAGACAGAGTGATTAGAAAAACTATCTAAAGAGCTTTTCTGGGGGACAGTAATGAACATAAGGCTGAGAAACAGTAATTAAAATGATTTCATAATTCGAAAATATGGTTTTTAAAAGTTGACTCTTTGAAAGAATAGTGATATATTTTAAAATATTTGTCATTTCATCCAAACTTCAAAATACTTCATTTCAAATACTTCAGGTACTTAATTTCATCATAATTCAGGCAGGTTTAAAAAGCCTCACATGCAAGTCAAGAGTTAGCTGTTGACAAGGCCAGCACTGGCTTCACACACAGGCTTCTTAAAACCCACTTGAGAAAGTTCATCCAGCCATGGACCTCACCCCAGAGGCACCGTCACCTCAGATTCCTGTTTCAGGACATGGAATTCAACGTCTCTTTGGTACCAAGCTTCAGTACCAAAGCTTATACTGACAGTTAAGCCTGAGGCTGCAATGGAATTGGTTGTACAGCGTCAATGACCACATGCACTTTTTCTAATGAGTTAGCAACCAGCCAGAAAAGAAAATGCCATTGTTGCCAAGCATATCACAGCCAGAAGGCATCGGAAGGACCTGGCTTCAACATGAAAAGTTTAGGGGAATTAGTACAAAAAGTACAACAGATTCACCAACAATTTTTAAATAAGCTTTTAAAAATGTAGTATAAGTTAGAGAAGTCCATAAATTATAAGTGAAAACTGATGCCAAAGTAAGTGCACTGCTACATCAAGAAGAGGAACACTGTCAGCTCCATTGTCATTGGCTCACATCCCCACTTAGTGACTTCCCTGATTGAATCCATGGCTTAGTTCTGCTCAACATGTTTGTGAGTCATATCTTTATTCATGCACACAGCAGCAGTTCATTCTTACTGTTGTCTACTTCATAGTTCGTCCACCCAGCATCCTCTCGATGGGACAATTGGTTGCTTCCAGTTGGGGCTCTGATGAATAATGCCGTAGCAAATCTCCTAACCTGCATCTCTTGGTTCACATACGTGTGTCTTTGTCAGGTGTTGATCTGGAAATGGAGTTGTTGGATCAGATGGGTATGGTGTTTCTTTAGTAGATACTATGAAACTGTTGTCCAAAGCAGTTGCACTAACTCTGCTTCTGCCAGTTGTGTATGAGGGTTGTGGTGGTTCCAAGTACTTGGTGGTGTCAGTCTTGCATATTACAGCTGCAGCTCTGCTGGGTGTGCATGCTGTTTTGCTGTGGTTTTCATTTTCCTCATACCTGATGAGGTTAAGCATTCGTTCATATCTTTATTGACCATTTGTGCTATGTTTGTTCACGATTTTCCCATTAGGTTATTGTTTTTCTTACTGTCAATAATTTGCAAGATTTCTGTGTGTATTCTAGATGAGGCATTTGTCAGAAGTATGTTTTTACAAACATCTCTTGGGGCTTGATTTTTAACCCTTTGAAAGATATCTGGGTGCTTTTTGTGTCGTAAGAAATCTTTGCTTATCAAAAGCTATGAAGATACTATCCTAAGTTTTCTTCTCAAAGTTTGTTTTGCAGTTCACACTTAGGTTTGGGGATGGTGTGAGACTAGGGGTTGATCAAGAGCCCTGTTCTTCTCATGTGACTGACTGTCCCGTTTGGCCCATTACACTGATGGAAGGACCACCCTTTCCCACTACACCGCCATGTCACCTTTGTCCTTGTATGCAGCATCTGTTTCTGGATTTTCTGATCTCTCCCATTTGCTGTCCTGTCCTTGCATCAGCATCATCTTCATAACTGGCTCTGTAATAAATTTTGCTGTCTGGTAGTATGATGCTTCCAGCTTTGCTTTTCTTCTTTAAAGATGCCATGGTCATTTTGGTCCTTTGCATTCCCGTATAAAGCTTTGAATTATCTTCTAAATTTTTACCAAGCAAGCAAACAGACAGACAAAACCTACAGAGATTTTGATTAGGGTCTAATTTGACTGACATCTCTACCATATTGAGTCAGCCAACCCATGACCAAGTAGTTTTCTCTTTGTAAGTTCATAGATTGTTAACAGGAGCAATGTCAACCCCAGAAATCATTTTATTAGAAAATCTAATTTTCTTTTTCTTTTGAAGGCCACTCAATGACAAGAACAACAACAGTGGGAATCCAGCTTTGAACACTACCACATCTAACACAGCAAGACAGAATACACCTGCTCCTGCGAGAAAGCCAGGACCTCTGCCATCGAGCTTGGATGACTTAAAGGTGATCATTGCAAGTGGGGTTTATTCACCCTGACACCCTGACCACAAAACTGTAAACTATGCCAGATCTGTCCAGCAGATGTAGGCAGTTTCTAATAGGCCTTCAACTCTACCAGCAATAGGATAACCATTATAGAAGTACTTTCTTTTTACATCCATTAAGTTTCCTTTAAAATGACCAGTAATAAATTTCCATTTATTGAGCAAATGCCATGAGCAAGCACCTTCCTCCCTGCTTGTTGCGAAGTTTGGGAGAAGAGGAGAGATGTAACAGTTAAGAACATCATCTCCAGGGCCCGCTTTACCGGGTTCCACCCCCACACAGCCTTTTGTTACCTGTGACAGCTTGGACTAGTGACATACCCTCTCTCCCCATCTGTAAAGCGGGAGTAATAATACCTATATCTCATGTGAAAGTTAACTGAAAGAGTAAAGCACTTCTGGCAGTGTCTGGCCCATGGCAGTTACACAGTAAATGTAACTGTTACCATTTCTGGTCGTAGAATCTTTTGAGGTAGCAAAGGAATTAGCCTCTAATAACCCTTGCTTTATCACTGGGCTTTCAGGTCCTTTATGTCTATAATTCTGTGTTTTTGTGTGTTTAAAAAAAAAAACTCACACTTACATGCAGTCATACAGAGCTGTCTGACAGATGTAGGCACCTTTTCCAGCACACAGGTGTGCTACAGATCTGTCAGAAGGTCGTAACACCAAAAGCGATCTGATTGATTTGTACTTCCAGGTATCGGAGCTGAAGACAGAGCTGAAGTTAAGGGGTCTCCCCGTGTCAGGCACCAAACTGGACCTCATTGAGCGCCTGAAACCCTATCAGGGAGTGAACAGTGGCGGCCCTGCTGCTGGTGGCGTCACAGCCGCGCCCACACCTGCCATTGTCCCCAGCAGCCCTGAAGTCACCGTGGCCCTGCCAGCGACACCACCACAGAACTCTGTGACCAGCTCAGGCTCCGCTTTCAAGGCAGAGCTGCCCCCTGCTGGCGGCAGCAGCGCGGCCCACACGGACAGCGGTAGCTCCCCGCTGCCCATCTCACCCGCGCCTTCCGAACAGTCCAGCCTCAGTGCTGAGGACACAAGCATGGCTGACACGTTCACCGAGATCATGACCATGATGTCCCCGTCACAGTTCCTGTGCTCGTCGCCCCCTGCGGGCAGCCAGCACCGAGGACAGCCTCAGCCCCCACCAGCAGCACGCTGTCCACCCTGGAGCTGGATGCGGCCGAGAAGGACCGCAAGCTCCAGGAGAAGGAGAAGCAGATCGAGGAGCTGAAGCGGAAACTGGAGCAGGAGCAAGCTCGTGGAAGTTCTGAAGATGCAGCTGGAGGTGGAGAAGCGAGGGCAGCAGCAGCGGCCCCTTGAGCCCCCACCCCCGGCCAGCGCCCCAGCCCCTTCGGTCTCTAAAGCCGACCAGACGTGGGGGCCCCACTGCTTCCACCACCAAGGACGAGGCCCCGCTCCCCCGACGGCCCGAGCCCAGTGGCTGGCCAGACCCTTGTTGCCAAAAGGCTGTAGTGATCAAGCAAGAGGTGCCTGTGGCCCCGGCCGAGCCACCAAGCCTCGTCCCCCAGTTTTATGTGAGTTCCCAGGGCCAGCCGCCCGCCGGGGTCGCTCAGCCGCAGGCTTTACTGACCACGCAAACTGCACAGCTGCTGCTCCCTGTGTCCATCCAGGGCTCCGGTGTGACCTCAGTGCAGCTCCCCGTAGGCAGCCTCCAACTCCAGGTGTGAAGCGTGTCTTCTAACTCCTTGCCTTACAGCCTGCCTGACCCAGAAGCGGCTCATGGCGAGCACAGACCCGAGCTGCTTCATACATGCATCCCAGTCAGGCTGCCAGGTGGCAGGAACCGCGTGCATGTGTCGGGGGTTGTTTGCAGATGTGGACAGCTGGCACTGTTTTCAGAGTAAAATCAAACAGGGGTGCTTTTCCTTCCTGCTGCCTTTCACCCTTAATGAACACAGTATCGCATGTGGAGACATGTTTAAATACCAATGCCATTCTCATAATGATGGCAGCGACTGTCACTGGGTACTTCTTGTGTTTGAGGCACAGCACCAAGTGTAACACTTAGCTGGCATGCTTCATTTAATCCTCCCTTTCCCTAGAAGACCCAAGTGAGAAAGCCTCCTTCCACAAAGGAAAGGGAGCGAGGCCCTGAAAGGTGGAATAAGTTGTCCCAGGTCAGAGCTGGCAGTCAAGGCCTTCTGACTGCAGGGCTCCTGCTCTCACGTCCACTCTGCCTCCTAAGTGTAGTTCCTGAAAGGCACCACTAAGGTGAAGGTGCTGAAACTAAGGAGAATGTGAGCACAGACTCAGGAGTGAGGCTGGTATTGACAGAGGATAAAACACTGGTGAGCGTGAAGTTTCCTTTGAGGCCAGCCATTACCTGAAGCCATTGTGTGCAACTTGACTTTGGAAGGTTTTTTCAACAAAAGGTGGGCCGCAATCCACAGAAACCATCTGGAGCCCTGCTCCCCAACCCTGACTGCCCAGAGAGGAGCAGTCTTGTCCCCCATCCCAGGGTGAGAAGGCATGACCCAAAGTCCCTGGGCCTGTGCTGAAATTCTGGCTCCCCTGTTAAGAGTGTCTGTGAAACTGAAAGTGTGCTGCTTTTGTAAGCATTCGTTTTCCTGTCCAAATCTTCCATGAGAGGTGATGTTCGAGGAACAGGAACTGGGTTTTTTTCTGGGCCTCTGAGCACCCAGCACGTGGATGGCTGTCCCACTGGGGGAGCACAGACGCTGCAGCTCAGAAGTAGGAATTTGGACAGTCTGGCCTCACACATTTCCTTGCTGCTGCTAAAATTACTACACCTGACCTATTATGTATGGAACTGCTGTCAGTTCTTTTGACTTTCCACAAACTTTAAAATGAAAATCTTAGCATGAAATTAACTGGCCTGGTGTTTAACTCTCTAGTTTCGAGTTAGGGTTCAAATTTACGTACCAATGAAGTGTGTATAAACATTTTACTTTTTTTTTTCCAGATGTGAGCCCCACATGACCAGTTACTCCACATCTAAACCCTTCATTCTAACCTTGATTTGGACAATTGAGTTGGTTTTTCTTTCCTCCTAGACTCCACCACAAACAGGACTCCAGACGCAGCCTCAGATAGCAGCCACCGCTCTGTCCTCGGGCCTGGCCCAGGCTGCACCTCAGAAGCAAGATGCTTTCCCCAGCACGTGCGCTCAGTCAGCCTCAGCAGGCCAGAAAGGTGGGTGAAGCCGACAGCGACAGGCTGCTGCGGGCCTGTACTGAATATTACCATTCACTCAGCATCTAGTGAGCATCTTCATAGGCGCCTCCTCCGTGGGAAGCTCCTGTTTGTTCTTTTCTGTGATGCAACTCTCACCGGCTGAGCCTCAGGTCAGATGGCATTAGGCTGCTATGTGAAAAATCGCTCATCTTAGCAGTTAAGCTCCTCTTCCAAGTTTCCAAACTATTTTTTCAATCCTCATCTATAGAATTTTCTAAGGTTTTCAAGTTTCTTTTCAAAATAATCATTTTGTAGGGGGAAAAGTGTCCTGGGAAAAGATTTTTGAAGATGAAAAAGACTGTTTTTGAAATGTTTATCTTGAGAGATCTTTATGTATCTGCCTTCTCAGAGAGTAAGAGCCCCACAGCGTATGTCTGGCTGCTGCTCTAGCTCACCACTCCCTCATGCTGCGCCTCATGCAGGAGTCTTGAGTATTGGTTCCCCATCTTTAAAGTGACGCTGCTGACCTAGGCCTCAGTGTCCTGTACAGGAATTCTCCAAGAGTTCTGCTGAACAGTCCCAAGTGTCACCCAGACTCCCTCTTATCCAGTAGGTGGAGCTATGTGCACATCTCCTTGCCAGAAAAATATTAAGTCCTCAAAGATAGGTCTTACTATTTTAAACGATTAGTCTCATAGTTTTAATTTTTAGCATAAAAGAGCCTAGATAATCAAGTGTACCTGTGATGTGCCCAGAGTGCTGTGGACTCTCTGGGGCTAAGTCAACCGGAGGAACAGACAGGAGCAACCTCTTGGGACAGCAACCATTATGTTAACACACCTGCTCTCTTGGAATATCCTCTAAAGAGCACAGTGAGCAAGGAATTAGAAGTGGGCCCAAATAACAGTCTAGCAAATATGCAGATGGTAAGACTAAAATTTTCTCTTAAGGAAGAGAGAGAAAAAGAGTAAATAGACAGATAAGAAAGTATAGCTGTAGACCTCATCACCCAGAAAAGCTGTACTACTTAGAAGGATACACACTCACACAGGTGGATTCTTTACAGTCTGAGCCACTAGGAAGCCCCAAGAAATACAAATATAGAGGATAAGTTTCTCTCTCAGAACACCAGTAGTACAAAGTATATTTATGTGCAAGCCAGTTGTTACGTGAAATACAGCTACAAAATAACTTGGCCATACATTTGCAAAAGGCCCTAAAACCTTTTGCTCTTGGTGAGACTTAAACAATAAACTTTGTAATTCCACAGGAAGCAATTCTCACCTCTGCGTAACTGAGCAGAAGACAGCTGCTCAGAAGGGGGCAGACTTTAAATGGGGCTTTGCAGTGATTTGGAGAAATGTTCAAGGAATGTGGAAAACTGAGTGTGGCTTTTCAGTTAGGAAGGAAAGGGGGCCTGGTAGCAGGAAGGGCGGCCCACCAGCCAGAGATTAGATTTTACCCACGGGCAGAAGAGCCAGTGAGTGCAGGAGGGACACGGTCATGGTTGCGTGTGTGTGTTGAGACTGTCGTCGTCGAGGTGGGCTGGCAGGCAGGGAGGTGCAGATGGACCACAGAGGCAGTTTTCTAGTGATGGTCAGTGAGGACCTGGATCGAGACAGCAGACCACAGGGCCCAGCCCAGGAGGCATATCTGAGGTGTGTGAGTGCTGAGGGTGGAAAGCAGAGCAGACTGCTGGCTCCATTTACCTCCATTAAGTGTCAAAATTAACGGCAAAACCAAGAATTACTTTCCCTCAGAGGCTGGGGGCAGTGGGAAGAGAGGGAAAGTTTAATTTGGAACACATTAAATTCAAGATGTCCCAGATGTATGTGTGTAAATGTGACAAGTGTGGCTTTGGCACCTGGGGAGCATGATTGGAAGAGAGAGGTGGGCCTGGTGGGTACAAGCTAAAGAGCCACGAGAGGAGATGAGGAAAATCATATCCGCAGCACGCTGCCGTCCAAGACGGACCACAGAGGCCGAGGAACCGGGGCTGGTGGGCCGCATCCAGCCACCTGTCTGTGGATGAGCTGTCCTGAGCCCCCTCCCCGTTTCATGCCTCATCTAGGCTGCATTTGGGCCACAGGCCAGGGCAAAGCAGTTAAGATGGGGGCCACACAGCCCCCAAACCCTAAACTGTACCATTTGTGGCTTACACAGAAGATTTGCTAAGCCTTGTTCTAAAACATGGTTTTATTAGGTAAAGCAAAAGGACAAACTGATGAACAAATATTTATTCGTGACAGGTTTTCACCAGCTCGGCACCCAGTACAGTTCTGCCCTATCAGAGACCACCTGCTCCAGCAGTGCAGCAGCCCTTTATCAACAAGGCGAACAACAGTGTCCTCCAGCCTCGAAGCACCCCACTGCCCTCCCTGCAGAACGGCCCCAGCCCTCCCAACAAGGTAACCCAGCCCCTGGGCAGCGACGCTGCACACAGGGCACAGGCTCATCCAGAGCCCAGGCCTTTGGGCATTAACGGGGTGGCAGGGTTGGGGGTGGAGGCCAAAGTCCCCGGGTGTACTTATTCCAGGACAGCTTAGCAGTCGGCACAGTGAAGGTGGCCCCCTGCCGGCACCCCCAGTCGGGGACAGACTACTGCCCGAGCCCAGCTAACCGGTTCCTCCTCTGTCTGCCGCAGCCCGGCTCGCCCCCTCCGCCCCAGCAGTTTGTGGTCCAGCACTCTCTGTTTGGGAGTCCAGTCCCCAAGACGAAAGACCCTCCCCGCTATGAGGAAGCCATCAAGCAGACACGCAGCGCCCAGTCTTCCCTTCCAGAGGTGAGAAGGCCAGGCTCCAACGTGGTAGGTCCTCCTAAGCTTGAAGCCCTAGTCTAGATGGACTTGCCTCCCAAGAGATGCAAGTTTCATGACTGGGAGCCTTGCTTGCCTTTTAAACGGCTATTCAAAATCAAAATATCATTCACATCGAAGACTCCGAAGGGTTTTCAGCAGCTACATAACCTGCAGTTCCCACTTACTCAGTTTCAGTGTTTGTCTTTAACTTCCCCTCAGAGCCAGAGGTGAGTCGTGTGAGGGATAGATGTGTATATGTGTGCCCAGGGCATGTGTGTTATACAGATCCCTTTCCTAAAGCCACCATCTGTCAGGCCAGCATCAAACTGACCCGTTCCCAGCTGGATGGCCTTCTAGACCACCCAGCATCTGCATCCACTCTGTCCCTCATCACCACTCCCTCACCCCCAGCAGGCCAGCCCTCATGAGCAGCTCTGCTCATGTATTGAGCAGACGCACTTTAGAAGGACAGACTGAGGCCCTCCTGGCCTACTGTATCTATCCCAGAGATGGAAAAAAAGCAGAGTTCCTGTCTGTAAAAGCATCTGGCCTTGGGTGGGCACCTGATGACAACAGCCACGTCAGACCTTAACCCTGAACACGCCTGGGCTTACTGCCTGTCTCGGCTTAAAACTCAACTCACTGTCAAGGAAGAACCCTGGCCCCATAAGAGGCTGCAGGGAATGGACCTGATGCCACTGCGTGGATGCTGACAGTGAACGAGGAGGTGTGCTGATCAGAGCTAGACCGTCTGCTCACACAGACACAGCAGACGCGCCTGCAGGTTCATGCCGTTCTCCTCGCCCCCGCAGTCCATATGCGGCTCCGTGGGGCCTTCACGTCCAGTTGGGAGTGTGTGGGGCCGAGCGCTCACCATTCTCCAGCGAGCAGCAGCCACGCCATGGCCACCGTGACCTACTTGGCTGCCCCAGCAAGTAGCTGCAGACACTGCTCAGCATCAGCAACAGGGCCCACTTTGGAACACTCGCAGGCGGCAAGCAGGGTACCCAGGGCAGACTGCCTGCTCGAGGAAGCAAACAGTTTCCAGTGCTTCTTCGCATTCACTTAGTACCAAAGGAAGATAACTTTTCTAGTTGTAAGATGTTCCTCTGGTTCCAGACTCAGCAGGGGTGTTTATTTGTGAGGGAAAGCTGAATTTCAGAAGTTGGTTTCTATATCACAAAAGAATTGAAACAAATGATGCTGGACTAGACTGTGATCCCCTTGGTCCATCCAGAAGGAAAATATTTTCAAGAAAATCCTTCCAAACCTGGTTCTCACATACAGGTTGCTACATACCATTTAGTTGATCAGTGTAACAACACAGACTCATCCTCACACCTTAACCTAAGAGCTGATTTTAATCCCTGCCCTCTGTCTGTCTCTGGCTCATGCATATAGACTAAGGGAGTCAGGTTCTGTTTGGATGAGTAGCTATCTGTAATTCCTCTCTACATCACTGAGCATTAAACCAGGGATTAGGAGGTTTTTAAAATACATTTACTTAGACTTCCAATTCCTACCAGTTCAGTTTCCCACAAATAAGAGCTATAAAGCCTGGTCATAGTCAAGTCACTGAAGAGTGAACAGACAGAGTCACTTTCTCAGAAGTCTCCACTGAGGGGAGTTCCATAGCATGAGTGCTCTGTTTTCACTCTGGGGTCAAGCTAAGTGGTGAGGTTACTGGTAGAAAAACCAGAGCCTTTATGCCTTGGGAATCCAGAAGACTGGTTCTTCCCCTTCTGGGTTGCTCTCAGCTGAGAGAGGAGATCCCCAAATTCTGTCTGCCCACATCTCCGGGTGACCCCTAAACCACACAGGCATGGACTAGAGTCAGAGCAGATCAGCTAAAGACTGAAGCTCTGACCTGAGATTGGAACCTCTGCCCAAGAAACCTTTTGTGGTTCAGGTCCAGCCCGAGTTAACTGCCTACTAAAATAAAAGAAACCACTCATCTGAGAAAAATAACAGAATACAGTCTCCACAGCTTGGTATCCATGACAGCCATTCACAACACGGCAGTATACAAAGAATCAGGAAAATGTGACCTTTTCTCGAGGGAAAAAGGCAATCAGCTAAGACTAACACCCAGCTGATTTGAGTCACAGAATTTGCACAACTATTAAAACTATCCTCAGTAATATAAAAGAAAATCTACTTGTAGGAAAAAAAGAGAAAGAATGTTAAGTAGATACAGAAAAGATTTTTTTAATGAAATGGAAATTCTAAAACTAAAAATTAGAGTCTGAAATGAAAAAAATTATAGATCGTCTTAGCAGAATGGAGGTGGCAGAGGTTAAAAAAAAAAAGTGAACTTGAAAATCAGTAGAACTTAACCAGTGTGGATAACAGAAAAAAAGATTAAGGAAAAGGTGAGCAGAGTCTCAGAGACCTATTATTTCATATCAAACAGTCTAAATGGCTATGGATGGTAGTCCCAGGAGAGGACAGAAAGAATGAGGCAGGTAAATATTTTAAGAAATACTGTTCAGATTTTTACAAATATGATGAAAAACAAGTTTATAGCTTTAGGATGCTCAGTGAACACCAGCAGGATAAATAGATGGCCTAGTCATATCATGGTAAAATTACTGAAAGCCAGGTTTAAAGAGCAGATCTTGAAAGCATCAAGAGCACAGCAATACAGTATACACAGGTAACAACTGCTGTTGACCCTTGAACAACACAAGTTTGAACCGCACAGATCCATTTTATATAGATTTCAATAAATACATAGTACAGTACTGTACAGTCTAGTTGGTTGGAACCATGGATTCAGAGTCATGGATATGGAGAGCCAATTCTATAATAATAATTTTCAACTGCTCAAGGGAGGAGGGCAGTTCGCCTGACCCGCTGTGTTGTTCAGGGGTCAGCTGTATTTGATTTACAGTTGACTTTCCATCAGAAACTATGGAAGCATGAAAAGAATGGAACAACATCTTTAAAGTTCTTGGGCCAGAGGGGTGGGGGAGCAGGAGGAGAACACTGTTGACACAGTATTCCCTATCAAGTAAAAATATCCTGTAGTTCACTTTCCTTCTTAGAGTACAGACAAGGAAAAATTAAGAATTCATCACTACAAAACCTGTATTATAAGATACTACACTATCTTGAGGGGTTTATAAAATATATAGCTGTAATACTTAAAAATAACTAATAAAAGATGGAGGAAATCAATGATCTTTATGTTTACTGGGGTTTTATATTTTATATGAAATGGTGCATTAAATAGCCTATGGAAAATTAAGGGTATATATTGTATATCTACAGTAACAATTATTGCTTTTCAAAAATAGAAAAATTAAGCTAGAATTCCAAAAGATCTATTTTTAAAGGCCAAGCAAAGAGGAACAAGAAACAGGACAAATATTATAGAAACAAATACTAAAATGATAAACCCAAACAACCATATCAATGATTGCATAAAACATGCTAGTAGAATAAATAATAGTTAAGATGCAGAAATTATCAGAATAGATGGAAAACTAGACCCAAATGTATGTTGTGTACTTGAACTCAGTGACTTGCTTCTAACAAATAGAATTGGCAGGAAAGATGGTATGTGGCTTCTGAAACTAGGTCATAAAGCCACCCAGCTTGCACTGTCTTAGATCTCTGGCTGTGGAGAGAGCCAGCTCTTACGCCACATGGACAGTCCAGGAGCACCCTGCAGGGGCCTCCCATCAACCACTTTGTCCTCATGCAGTCAGTCACCTTTACAAGGACACTCCAGCCATGAGATGGCTGTATATTGACTGGCCAGAATATTGACTACAGCATCATGTAAGAACCCACACCAGAACTACCCACCTAAACCAGAATATTGACTACAGCATCATGTAAGAACCCACACCAGAACTACCCACCTAAACCATTCCTAAATTCCTGACTCTTAGAAACTTAGTGTTTTAAGCCACTAAGTTTTTGCACCTATTTGTAATACTGCAGTAGATAACTACTATATGCACATCAAGGGGCATACTTTAAATATGAAGACAAAGGTTGAAAGAAATGATTGGAAAAGATACCATGCAAATAGTATGCATAAGAAGTTCTGGCCAGAGACTGGGACAGACATTTCACCATAGAAAGTACACAGATGGCAGATAAGCACATGAAAAGATGCTCAGCATCCTTAGTCATTAGGGAAATGCACATTAAAACAACAAGGCAGTACCACTACTAACTGCCAGACGTCTAAAATGACTGCCCGTACCAAGTGTTGCCGAGAATGGAGAACAGCTAGAAACAGCCATCGCTGCGGAACAGACATCTAAAATGACTGCCCGTACCAAGTGTTGCCGAGAATGGAGAACAGCTAGAAACAGCCATCGCTGCGGAACAGACATCTAAAATGACTGCCCGTACCAAGTGTTGCCGAGAATGGAGAACAGCTAGAAACAGCCATCACTGTGGAACAGACATCTAAAATGACTGCCCGTACCAAGTGTTGCCGAGAATGGAGAACAGCTAGAAACAGCCATCACTGTGGAACAGACATCTAAAATGACTGCCCATACCCAGTGTTGCCGAGAATGGAGAACAGCTAGAAACATCCATCGCTGCGGAACAGACGTCTAAAATGACTGCCGTATCCAGTGTTGCCGAGAATGGAGAACAGCTAGAAACAGCCGTCACTGCGGAAGAGACATCTAAAATGACTGCCCATACCCAGTGTTGCTGAGAATGGAGAACAGCTAGAAACATCCATCGCTGCGGAAGAGACATCTAAAATGACTGCCCATACCAAGTGTTGCCAAGAATGGAGAAGAGCTAAAAACATCCATTGCTGTGGAAATGTAAAACAACATAATTTTGGAAAACAGCCATCTCTTAGAAAGTTGAACATACACCTGCTCTATGATTCTGCCATTCTACTCCTCAGTATTTACCCAAGAGAAAAAAGAAAACATGTCTATACAAAGATTTGTACACAGATGTTCACAGCAACTTTATTTGTATACCCAAAGAGTGCCGACAATCCAAACAAACTGATATTTCCATACAGTGGGATATTCTCAGCAGTAAAAAGGAATGAACTTTTCCTGCTGTACTCTACAACATGGGTAAATCGCAAATTCATTATGCCAAGTGAAAGAAGCCTCCTCTATCCCTCTGCCAAAAAATGCAAACTGTATGACTCCGTTTATATAAAACTCTAGAAGATGTAAACTCTTCTGTATTCAAGGAAAGCAGATCATTGGGTAGCCTGGTGCTGAAAGGAACATTGCAAAAGGGCATGAGGAAACTTCAGGGGAAATGGGTATGTTCACCACTTGACTGAGCGGATAGTTTTGTGGATGTGTACATATGTCAGAACTTACCTGTCTACTTTATGTAAGTGTAGTTTATTGTATGTCAGGTAACTCTCAACAAGGCTGGAAACCTTTCAACACATTTTTACATAAATACAAATGAATGAAGACATTTTTAGAAGAACGCGTTAGAAGCCTCTCAAAATGCAAACAGTGATAGAATGTAAGTGTATAAGTCGTCTGAACTGGGTGTTCACCCTATTCTTGCTCTATTAACTAACCAGCTATGCCACATAAGGTGGGGCTTCACATCTCAGGAGACCTCAGAATTTCAAAATTATCGAAGGATAAGTTAGACGGGATGTTTTGTAAGGTTGCTAGTGCTCCCAGTTGTCTAATGCTCCCAGGGTACAAAAGAAAGCTACATATATTCTCCCAGGGTACAAGAGAGAGCTAACATATATTCTCTTTGTTGTAGATTTCAATGCACACAGTCAGCAGATGGACGACCTCTTTGACATCCTCATTAAAAGCGGAGGTAGGTCAAGATCACATTAGATCCCTGGAGAGTCTTATCACAAATCTATGGCAGTTTTCCTCTAGAGCCCACCACACATCACTTAAGTACTGAGAAACATATTATTCTAATTCTACCTCACCTTATTCTTGTAAATCTGTTCAATTTAGTCTGTTAAGATGGAGAAGCCATTGTTTCATTATAACACAGTAATATAATAGATTTGACAATAGATGTATGCCTGTTGAAAAAGATAGGCCATCTCAAAACAGCACAGTAGAACCATATTTAAATTCCACATTGAAAAACTTCAAAACTTGCTCCAAGTGTGTATTGTTGTGATGGGAAAAAACATTCCAATTTGTGTGTTATTTTGCAAAAACCAAGTTACCTTGAAAGGTGTATTAACATGTAAAATAGATGACCAGTGCCAGTTTGATGCATGAAGCAGGGCACTCAAAGCTGGTGCTCTGGGACAACCCAGAGGGATGGGCTGGGGAGGGAGGTGGGAGGGGGTTCAGGATGGTGAGACACATGTATCCATGGCTGATTCACGTCAGTGTATGGCAAAACCACCACAATATTGTAAAGTAATTAGCCTCCAGTTAAAATAAATAAATTTGTTTTAAAAACCAAGTTACCTAGCTTGAGCCCGAGTAGCTGTATTAAAATTCAAAGGCAAAGCACTTTCTATATATGATTGAACGTCTTAGATGTTTTACAGTCTTGTCATCTTAAATAGGAGTAAGGGAATGTTAACCACAATAAAAAAAAAAAAAAATTCAAAGATCTCTCTGCCTAAACTCACATATATCTAAAAATAAGTATAAAGTCAGTATTTCAAAACTTCAAATGTTATTTTGGAATATTTCTAAAGTATTCTCAAATTACCTTGATGAAGGACTTTTATTCAGATTTTAAAATTCTGATCAAAATTTCTCCATTCATGGGAGGTTCTATTTAATTTTGAGGTAAATGATTTTGTCATAATGTTTGACATAACAGAAAATTCTTGATATTTGACTACAGGTCTGTATGTGCAAATAGCTTTTTTTTTTGCTAAGAACTATGTTGGCCTTGCAAAATAATTAATTCATGATAAAAATTAAAGAAATAGACATTCCATAACTGAATTTAAGGTTAAAAAAATAATAAAATGCTTTTTGCCAAATCTGGTTAAAATAAAGATTTCTTGGAATGATTAAAAAGAATGTTTGCAGCCTAAACTTGGAAACTAAAGTGTGACAGTCAACTAACAGTTATTTTCTAAAAGGGATAATTTTTTATGACAAAGTATCAATGAGTATATTATTTTATGTTATTATATATTAATACTAGTGATAATGAGAACAGAGATTTAAATCTTTGATAGTAAAACTAATTATTCAGGTTGTACTTTCAGCTTTCAAAACAACTCTAGAGCTGACAACAAACTATCCTAAAACATACACAATACACACAGTTGACAGTTCACTCAGGAATCAAATTACAAGTTCTTTCTCTCATTTATGCATCCCAGTCATTTAATTGTAAGAGTGATTATTAATCCATGTTTCCTAGTGTATCTACATATAAATGAAACCAATCAAATACTCATAAGAAAGTAAAAAAAAGATACTTCATTCAAATGTATATAGCCAAGTGAACACTGGTATCTAGAGCAGAAGGTCCATTAATTTGCTACTTGATCTGACAAGGAATAACACGTAACTAGTGCTTCCTAAGATACTGTATAAAATCTTAAGGATTTAATAAAACTGGGACAACAATAAAGAAAAATAAGTAATCCATGGTCTCTTGGAGATGATGTGTTTGCTTTAACTCAGAAATGACATAAGAGAACACTGTATCTTTTAACAACTTTACATAGAATGTCAGTGGCTAAATGGGGCATACAGTTCAACTATAATAAAAAGAGAAAAGAATATAATTAGATCTTTCATAACAGGAAGGCTGTACATCATGCCTGCACAAACTTGGGGTATCCATTTTGACATTCACTGCAAGGGTGGTATCTGCTGATAGCTGACTCGAGCTATGGGGGGAGACAGGAGGCTGTCTTCAGCCTGCAGTGACTGAGAATAAGGACCCAGAAATCAAATAATCGAAAACCATCGACTCCTACTTGCCGGTAGAGATTGCAATTAATGCTTACTCTTACCGTAAAGAATTGAAAGCACACCAGAATGCTATCAATTTACATGTTTACATATTTAACGACATTATCCATCACCATTATCACCTTAACGTTTATCAAGGGCCAGTAGCAACCTCTTCCTTACTCTAAAATGGACCGTGTATAAGTCATTGCACAAAGAGAAGATAAGTGCCCTAATGAATAGAAATGTTGAAATAGTACGAAATCACTGCTAATTACTTGAATTATTTTACACAGAGATTTCCCTCCCTATAAAAGAAGAACCTTCTCCTATCTCCAAAATGAGACCAGTGACAGCCAGCATCACCACAATGCCGGTCAGCACCGTGGTGTCCCGGCCACCACCCCAGGTCCAAATGGCACCACCCATATCCTTAGAACCTATGAGCAGTCTATCTGCCAGCTTAGAGAACCAACTCGAAGCCTTCCTGGATGGAACCCTACCTTCAGCTAATGAAATTGCTCCCCTGCAAAGCGGCAGCGAGGACAGAGAGCCCTTCTCCCTGATAGAGGACCTCCAGAACGACCTGCTGAGCCACTCAGGCGTGCTGGACCCCTCGCACTCGCCCATGGAAACTGCCGAGGCCCAGTTTGCTGCAAGTACGCCCTGCCTGTCCCTTGACCTCTCTGACTCGAACTTGGACAACATGGAGTGGTTAGACCTTACCATGCCCGGCACGTCATCGGGACTCACACCGCTCAGCACCACCACTCCCAGCATGTTCTCTGCCGACTTCCTAGACCCACAGGACCTGCCGCTGCCGTGGGACTAACAGCACAGATCGCTTGTCTCAGTTTATGAGGTTTGAAGACGATGACAGTGTTTGAAAAAGGTCAGATTTTAGAGACAGATCCAGAGTTGCATCATTGCAATTATAATATGTTGTCACAGAAAGATAGGATGGATGGTCAGAGGCTGGAAACCAAGTTTGAAAACATTTCATTGAATCCAGCAGTGAATGCCTGTGATTTAATATAGCACAGAGCCTTCTGAAAAAAACACTACTCCAAGAAGATTCATCTGTTTCTCCAGACTTCAGTAAAGAAGGAAAGGTACCTTTAGATTAAGAACACGAAGAGTAAGGTATGCAGGGTGGCAACACGAGGGCCTCTGGTCATCAGCTACAGTTAAACCTCTGTGGTCATTTTAAGACCTTAAATAAAAGGCAGACAGCTCCACTGAAAAAGAAAGGAGGTGAGCAATCACTGCACAGGGTATCTCCTAGAAATGGCCTGAGCCCGGCCCAAGATGCAGCCAGGGTCAAGGGCAGTGGCCAGCACCAGCCAGTTCAGTGACAGCTTCCCGCTGAAAACTTTTGGTTCCATTCAGAAACCAATGTAAATTTTTTGTGTGTTTTAGTTTATTTTGTGATTTGGGGGAATCATACTTCAGATCTCCAGATTTAAATTGAAATGGGAGATCTTTCACCATTATCAGACAATGTCTACAAAATACTGTTGTAAACAATCCACTCTAAGAAGTCCAGGTGTATTGATAACACTGAAAAGTCATTAGCAGTCCTCCGGGTTGATTACATTGGTTTTAATGTGTATATTAGACACTTGTATGTATACTCTGACATTGTGATTTGTACAGCCTATGTTGGAGTAAGGAATTGGATACCCAGTGGTCCTACTTGTTTTAATAACTCAAATATTTCTAGAGTACTTGAGCCACGTGTATTTCCATATTTAAGGAATTGCTGACTAACTTTCAGGTAACCAGGCCCATCTCAAAGAACCAAGAAAAGGCTTTGGCATGAAATATCTTTCTGAGCTGGTGAGCTGCCAAGAGAAGGCAAGGCAGCAGTCTGTCGTCCCCTAGGACATTCCCAGAACGGTTCAGGTGGCGTGGTGGTGCCAGGTCGGCCGGCAGACCCAGCTCTGGCCTTCCTCTTCTCGGTTACCGATCCCTGGTTACCATTTTCCAGGCTTGTAACTGGATGTCATACCTGAGCTCTCACTGTATCATCAGGCTGAAGGTTGAGAAACTGGAGGTTTTATTAGTTTTTTATATTGAAAAAGTCATATTTGTTGAGTAGGATAGTTTCAGTTTTCTAAAATGCCAACTATCACAGGATTTCCAAAATTATTTCAGTCAATTGCTAGTCATTTAAGTATATGACAAAATATAAAATAACTGAAAAAAAAAAAAAAACCCCACCTGAAATCTACTTAAAAATGTGGAGACTTTTACTAAATAGAGCATTGTGCTCTCACCTCACCTTGGGTAAACCCTAGTCAGGTTTTTTGTGGGTCTGTAAATGGTGAATGTTCCCACAGTGACGGGCAGCCTGACCCATTACTTGGAAAGAGTCTGTGAATCATTTCTAGGTTTTGTGTTTTGCCTAAGAACTGATCTTACTTTATATTTTTATCTCAGTATGTGAATTTTACTCCATAAGAAAAGTCCATTTTCCCAGTGTTCAGTTGCCCGGCACCCTGGAGCCCTCAGTTGAAAGCCACCCAACTGGAAAGTGCTTCTGGATGGTTCGTCCAGAGGTGGTCAGGCACAGCGTGGTCTGTAGTAGGTATTTTGAGTGCTTAGAGGTTGGTCATCCAACAGGTGGGAAATCATAACCACTGAGCAGAACGCCACCTTCTTACCAAGCCCAGCGGGGTGGTCAGCCTCCTGGGCGTGAGCAGGTTCCTCTCAGAGGGCCTGTCTCCAGGGCCAGGGCTCCTGACTTGGGAATGTGCTTTTCTTAGGGGAGGTCTGGGCCCTGAGTTTTTGTCCAGGGCTTGTCTGGCCCACACTTAGACTCTGAGCATCGTATTCATTCAGACTGAAATATGTTATTAGCAGCAGAGATATCAGTGGGACTGTAGGGAGGCAACTGGCCAGCTAGTGGTATTGGCTCTTGTTGACTTAACTTTCTATCTCCGTCATCCTGCACTGTGTATATAGACTGTTCTTTAGCCCTCAGCTCCCCTTATTGCTTGGCTAAGATAGTTTTGAAACATGCCACAGGAAGGTTGCTCTCCAAAAACACACACTGCAGTGCACAGAATGCCACCTTATATACAGCCTGCTCTCTCCTGATGATGAATCGCTGAGTGCCCACTTCACCTTCATGCAGCAGCATCTCCCCTGAAGGCAGCAGAGAGTGTCCAGTTACTGACGCTCGTGGCTACCGCCTGCCCTCCCCATCCTGGCGTGTGTGCGGTTGGGGTGGGGGGTGGTACTATAGTGTACCACCCTGCAAAGTACCATACTGCCCAGCAGACAGCCACCTTCTAGAAACATCTCACGTCCAGTCTTATTTCCTAAATATTCCTGAAACACACAGTAGTATCGAGCTTACCTTACTAGAGTATATAGGTGCCAGGCCATGTCATTAAGGACGGGAGGAACAGAAAGTTACATCGAAGATGCTGCAGAGCCTTGGAAAGTCCAGGCATATGTGGTCATCTTGTACATTTCAGCAAAGCATGTACTAGAAAATCTCATAGGACACTGCGTGCTTTACATCCTAGTGTTTTTCCTGAAATGTGCAATCTACTGTATAGTATCTGCCACGTATTTGTACATAGATGCAGTCTGAGTTCATGCAACTTCATGCTCAGATACTGTTTGTGTTTTATATGAATATTTTTATGGCACTAAAGAGATCTTATTTAAATTTCCTTTTTACAAACTTCACGGTTCTGTGACCCGTGGACTTGCATTCTCAGAATCGTGGTGAAGGCAACATGGTGTGGTCCCCCCAGCTGCCACCCGCAGAGGCGCCATCATGAGCTGTGAGGTCAGTGGACACCAAGTGACAGCTGATGAGAAGCGTGACACCTGTTTGGTCAGCAAGGCTGACTCAGGCTTCCTCCACCCCAGATCATTGTAGCCACACAGGCTTTCTCCAGAGTCCCTTTCAGGATCTCCAGGCTGAAACTGGCCACCACAGCTGGCAAAAGAGCTCCCTGCCAGGGCTGGACCATCTCGTTACTGTCCACAGCCAGCCTTTGGCTGGGTCCATACCCCTCACTCACATGCGTGTCCGGGCGCGTCTGGTGGCTCCCGCCATGAGTCAGCTAGAGGGTGTGCAGCGGCACCAGGGGCTGTTTCGAGAACTTCCCAGAGACCGACTGTCAGCATAGCCACCGGGGCCACACAGCTAGGTCCACAATAGCGCCTCACAGGTCCCCACCCGTCACTACAAGCGTCAGTCCTGACTGCTGACACCAGAGCAGGACACCAGGCAAAGTGACCCCCACCTGGAGGCCACACAGCCAGCCACACTCTCAGAGAACACTAACTGGAAGGTCAGGGTCACCAGGAAACAGCTCACACGTGCGGACGTGTGTATCTGGAGAGCAGCCTCACTGCATTTCCGCTCATCTTGTATGTGGTTTCGGTCAAAACTGGAAAATGACAACGAAGATGTAGTCATTCTTTTCTCGGTTCAAACCTTTGATAACTTGCTCCTTCAGTGATCTTTCTGGGCTACGTTTTTATTTGTGAAGTGACTGCATGGCAATAAGCAGGTCTCCATCTGTCCCCATTCGCCCTTTCTTGCAGTATTTGAGGAAATGCATCATTACAAAGGGTCTCTACCTGAACTCTCAGATTTGAGGCCTGTAATTCAGAAAGCTGCACATGTTTACAAATGAGCTCTTCCCCTCCACACAAACACGTTGCTCTGCAAATCACATCAGAAAATGTCATGATCCTGTGATAACAGGATGGCAATCTCAGATCTGCAAGGTGCTGTCTGGAATCAAACACATCATGTCATTGGTGATCTTGACGCAGCTGTCATGTTTTAACAGAGCTCTGTGCCAACCACTAAGACAAAGCTTTAACCAAGTTCTAGAATCACCGAGACTTGTAACGATTACCTCTCCACATCATGCTGTAAGGAGACTTGCCGGCTTAGGGAGGAGGAACCATTTAGGAAAGGGTTTAGTTGCTACCAAAAGTACTTAACCTCGATTAACTACTAGTAATGCAAACTTGCTTTAAAGGAACCAAAGGCATTGCCAAGTATTTGCCAAAAGAAGGCACTTTCTATTTAAAATTTGAGACTAATGAGCTCTCAAAAATCAGTCCCAAAAGGTATTATCCATTTAAGGTTATAATTTTCACAAAGATGTAGATATTTCTCTATTGTTTTCATGTAAAATAGTATAGATTTGTTTTGTTGGGTTAAGAATAATACATATTTAGCAGTAATACAGTTTTTCCTTTCTACATACAAATTCATTTTCTTGTTTTCTTGCTTGCAATAGAAATGCAATGAGATAGGTGTTTCTCTTCTTATTTTCATTGTCACATTATGTCTTAGCATCTCACTCTAAGAAAAAAAGGAGAAAGATACCAATCTACAGAGCCCTGCTTATCAAAGCACTAGTTTAATAAACAAAAAATGATGGCAATCGGGGTCCATTTATGTATTGCCTTTATGTTGTTTTTTAAAAAGAAAAACCATGATGCCTTTGTATTTGCTGTTTGCACCCCTGAAATCAATTCCATATCATGTTTGAATGCCATACATTTTGCACATGTACTGTACATAGGTAACGCATACTGTATTTTTATATGTGTGCACATTTATCATCTGATCTTTTGTACATAGTGGCCGTATTGTAGCTGATCGGGAAATGTTTGATATCTCAGCAATTTTGCATTTTGTGTCTCAAATAAAAAAAATTTTTTGATTTATTATGACTTTTGCTGTGCAGAGGAAGACCAGGTGCTGTGAGTCAGGGGAGCTGCAGGGTGCGGGCAGGGGAGGCCAGGAGGAGACCCCATGTCCAGAACAAGCTTTACAGCCAAGTCACCAGACACGACCAGTGGGCGTGCTGAGGCAGCCTCCGTGAATCACACGTGCAGGGCACCCCTTGCCCCAGGTCCAAACAGAAACAGGCAGCGGCTGAGCTTGACCATAACAAGATTTACACCAAAACTGTGTTCATTCTCCCAGTCATAAGGAAATCCCGAGTGAGAGTGCTGGCAAAGGCCATGGTGCCCAGGGATGAATGCACACACACACGCCTGCAGAAAACTGCTCTCACTTTACACTAATAAATGAGCCGCTGACAGGACTCCTGAAAGACCCGGGAGCTTTCCAGTTCAGCCTCGTTTCAAAAGCACTTATATGAGGGATTCTTATAGGCCAAAAGAAATGGTCTTTAGAATTCAGTTTCTTTGAAAAAGATGTAATTTTTCAACCCAGAAGCTTATGGTTAAAATATAGTTTTGTGAACAGTTTTATATTTTCCTCTTTGTTTTGATGAAATAAAACAGTAATGGGAAAACTTCATTGACAGCCAAAACTTTCATATCAGTATCTTACTATGAAAGCAGGTATTTTACCACCCTCAGAGAGGGAGAAATGAAATTTCACTGTCTGTGTGACCTTTTAGGGACCAAGAGACCCACCTCAATGGCCCAGTAAATAGATGACGCTTCCAAGGGACTAAGACGTTTGTAACATCCCATGTTGCCAGCCAGGATCCTACCCTCAGGGAGAGAAAACAATGTCTGAGGGGACAGAAAGTGCTCCAGGCATTCCCAGGAGTGAGCAAGGGACAGAACTGGGAGCTTTAGGGAAGAGATAAGTTAGGACATGTAAAGGACAGTCCAGCAGCGAAGACTATTCGGGCGAGGTCAGCGTTAAGGGATTTTGGCTGAGGCCCCGCTCTGTGCCAGGTGGAGGGCTGGCTACCAAGGGCTGCAGGACACAGTCTGGTCAGGAAATGCTGAGGGGGGTCACCAAGGGAGTGGGGACAAGCCTAGTGCTGAGAAAGTCTGGAAGGGTCGGCAGCTGGGCATCTAAGGCTCCCAGACCCCAAAGGGCTGAAGATACTTCTGGAGATTACGCTGTTTTCTTTGGGAAGTGCAGGCCTCCAGAAGCCTTGCAGAGTGTGAACAGAGTCACCATTTAGCATCTCTACAATCCTCAGCAGCACACTTGGTCTTGAATCAAGGTGACTGCCCAGGCCTTTGTAAACAGACACATCCACACACGTGATGGCTGGAGATGAATGACAGCTCCTCCAGAGTCCAGGGAAGACCAGTTCCAGGAAAATGCAAACTACATGTCACCAACTTTCTGTGTCACATAATCCCAAGTCACCTAACGCCCATTCCTTCATTCCTCCTTCCACAAACAGCTTCCCTTTCTGATGGATTCAGAAAGAAACTCATCTGGACATCCTGGCTGTCTTTTCTGCTAATTTTTATGACAGTTTATTAAAATTAAACATACAGTGTATACTTGGACAAAAAGCAAGGCCACTCGTCAGCTACCTGACTGCCCTTGTGGATACGGCTATGACAGATCATTCGAGGAGGACGCTGCTGACAATGGCCCTGTGTCCTCTAACCCCAATAATTGTACTCACCCTTCTCCCCACACCCTGGTACACAGCACCAGGGCACAGGAATGCAATTGAGAGGTGAATAGAAATAGCAGCAAATATATTAAATGCAGCTAGATGCCAGGCCCTGTGCCAAACACTTTGTGTATAACCTCATTTAACCATAAGCCTAAGATTGAGCAACTCTTACTGTCCCCATTTAACAGACATAGCAATTCAAAACAGAAAAGAGAAATGTCTTGCCTGGAGTTAGAAAGCAGAATGTGGATTTGAAACCAAGCTTCTAACATCCCAGAACCCAGGCCATTTCTATACACTAGGAACGCACAATCCAAATCTTTGTTCAGATACATGACAAAATCAATTGATGATAGCAGATTTAGCTAATGTCAGTTTCACCCCAACTGGGTGTGTCTCAAGTCTCCTCAATCTCACACATTTTAAAAGTAGCTAGCTACTCACATGGATGGTTAACAGCTTGTACTAGGTAAGCTCCAATCAGAACATGGGTTATCTTAAGTGACAGGTATCTTAAGTGAAGCCCATGGCGGGGCCACGCCCAATGACTCACAAAACTGCCCACCTGGACAGGGACTTCTGGAGCCACCTGCACACATGCGTGTGTGCTCAAGTCACTCAGTCATGTCAGACTCTCCGCAACCCCATGGACTGCAGCCTGCAAGGTTCCTCTGTCCATGGATTTTCCAGGCAAGAATACTGGAGTGGGTTGCCATTTGCTCCTCCAGGGGATCTTCCCAACCCAGGGATCAAAGGTGTGTCTCTTGCATTGGCAAGCAGGATTTTTTACCACTGTGTCACTTGGGTGGAGCCACTTGAGCATATCCAAAAACCTAGGAGCTATAGAATGATTTTATGATATCTAGTAAAGTTGAAGATACAAACCCTGTGACTCAGCAGCTCAGCTGCTTGATTCTCATCCTTGAGAAACACATGCACACAGGCAATCACATGCAAGAATTAACATGAAAGCATCATTTACAAAGCAAACATTGAAAACAACTTGTATGTCTTCCATTTTGCAGATATTTAAACATAGCAATTTACATAAATGAACTATATCTAATGAGTCAACGTGAAAGAATCTCAAGGTGCTGAGGATGAGAGCAAAATGAAGTCTACATAATTCAAGTAACATTTTAAATCAACAATGCTGTTCACTTTTTTATATAAAGTATAAAAATATGGATTTATGTCAATACCAAGATTCAGGATACTTACAGAAGAGAGGAGTAAGATTGCAAATAATGTAGGCTTCAGTTGGAGAAGGAAATGGCAACCCACTCTGGTGTTCTTGCCTGGAGAATCCCAGGGGTGGGGGAGCCTGGTGGGCTGCCGTCTCTGGGGTCGCACAGAGTCAGACACAACTGAAGTGACTCAGCAGCAGCAGCAGGCTTCAATTAATATTGAATGTTTTGTTTAATTTGTAATATATTTTATTTCTTTGGTAATTCTATAGCCATATAGCAAAATATTAACACTTATTTACTGATACTTGATTTCTTTATTTGCCCTTATTCTTTACTATGAGTTGGAAAAAGATAAGCTTTAAAAAGAAAAAAAAAGAATTACACAGGAATCCCATGAAAAACTGCATGCCAGTTAACTTAGATAAAATAGACAAATTCCTCGAAAGATACCAACTACCAAAAATTGACTCAACAAGAAAGAAAAACTGAAAGCCTTTCCTTTAAAATGAGGAACAAGGACTTCCCCAGTGGCTCAGTGGGTAAGAATCTGCCTGCCAGTGCCAGGAACACAGATCCAATCCCTGATCCAGGAAGATCCCACATGCCTCGGAGCAGCTAAGCCCATGCACCACAACTACTGAAGTCTGCATGCTGTAGGACCCTCACGCCACAACTAAAGAGCTCCGTGCCCCAACTGTAGAAGCCCACGCACCCTAGAGCCCAAACCAAACTACTGAGCCCACGTGCTGCAGCTCCTGAAGCGTGTGTGCCCAGCACCTGTGCTTCACAACAAGACAAGCCACCACAATGAGAAGCCCATATACCACAACTGGCAAGCAGCCCCCATTCTATGCAGCTAGAGAAAACCCGCGTGCAGCAACAAAGACCCAGAACAGCCATAAATATAACAGCATGCACATGTAAAAAAAAGAGCAATAAGTTGTCCACTCTTACCACTTGTTCAACATAGCATTGGAAGTCCAAGCCAGAGCAATTAGGCAAGAAGAAGAAATAAGTCATCTGAATTAGGAAGAAAGAACCACAGCTGTCACTATTTGAAGATGACATGTTAAATAGAAAAACCCTCAAGACTCCACCAAAAACTCTTACATTCAGTAAAGTTGCAGGATATAAAATTAATATACAAAAATAAGTTGCATTTTTGTACGACAGTAATGAACTATGAGAAAGAGAAATTCAGGAAAGAATGTTTAGAACTGCATCAAAAAGAATAAAATAGGAAGTGAGAGACTTGTTTACTGAAAGCTGTAAGACACCGATGAAAAAAACTGAAGACGCCACTAAATGGAAATATATTCCATGTTCATGGACTGGAAGAATTAATATTGTTAAAACGTCTAAAGCAATCTACAGATACAATTCCTATCAAACGCCTAAAGCAATCTACAGATACAATTCCTATCAAAATTCCAATGACATTTTTTCACAGGAATAAAACAAACAATCCTAAAATTCGTATGGAACTATAAAAGACCCCCAAATAGCCAAAACAATTTTGAGAGAGAAGAACAAATCTAGTGTTATCACATTTCCTATTTTCAAACTGTACTACAAAGCTATAGTAATCCAAACGGTATGGTATTGGCATAAAAACAGGCACATAAGGGAGTCCCCTAGTGGTTAGGATAATGGGCTTTCACTGCTGCAGCCTGGGTTCTATCTCCAGTTAAGGGACTGAGATCCCACAGCTGCATGACACAGCAAAAAAAAAAAACAAAAAAAAACACAGAAACACATAGATCAATGGAACGGAATAGGAGGCCCAGAAATAAACCCACACATAATATGGTCAACTAATGTATGACAAATGAGCCAAGAGTATACAGTGGGGAAAAGAAAGTCTCTTCAATAAATGGTGCTGGGAAAACTCAACATCCACATGCAAAAGAATGAAACTAGACCCTCACCTCATCTGATAACACACATAAAAATTAATTCAAAATGGATTAAAGCCTTAAATGTAAGCCTTGAAACAATAAAACTCCAAGAAGAACACGTAGAGAAAAATCTCAACATGGGTCTTGGCAATGACTTTAGATATACCAAAAGCACAACAACAAAATCAAAAGAAAAGAGTGGAACTCTATCAAACTAAAAAGTTTCTGCACAGCAAAGGAAACAAAAAAAACATGAAAAGGCAACACAACAGAACATGAAATATTCACAAACTATATATCTGATAAGTTAATATACAAATCATACAACGCAACAGCAAAATCAAAAATAACCCATCTAATAATGGGCAAAGGATATGAATAGACATTTTTCCCAAAGAAGACATATAAGCAGACTTTGTTTTACTGCGCTTCGCTTTATTGCACTTCACAGATACTGCATTTTTTTTTTTTTTACAAATGAATATTTGTGGCAACTCTTTGTCAAGCAAGTCTACTGAGTGCCACTTTCCCAACAGCACTTTCTGTTTTTGAGTCTGTATGTCACATTTTGGTAACTCTCAAAATAAGCTTTTTCATTATTATTTGTAATCTTTGAATTTATACTATAACTTGCTGAAGGCTCAGTGATTAGCATTTTTGGCAATAAGTATTTTTAAAGTTTAACGTACATTGTTTTTTAAACATAATGCTATTGTACACAGACTACAGTATAGCATAAACATAACTTTTATATGCACTGGTAAACTAAAAATCCATGTGATGCACACTACTTATTTAGAAGTGGTCTGCAACTGAACTTACAATATCTCTGAGGTATACCTGTACAAATGGCCAACAGGTATATGAAAAGATGCTCAACATCACTAATCATCAGGGAAATGCAAATCAAAACTACAGTGGGATATTAACTCACACCTAACTGTCATCAAAAAGACAAGAGAGAATTCCCTGGTGTTCCAGTGGTTAAGACTTTGTGCTTCCAATGGAGGAGAAGCAGGTTGGATCCCTGGTTGGGGAACTAAGATCCAACATGCTGATTGGTTGAGTCGCTCAGTCGTGTCCGACTCTTTGTGACTCTCTGTATCGCAGCACACCAGGCCTCCCTGTCCATCACCAGCTCCTGGAGTTCACTCAGATTCATGTCCATCAAGTCAGTGATGCCATCCAGCCATCTCATCCCCTGTCGTCCCCTTCTCCTCCTGCCCCCAATCCCTCCCAGCATCAGAGTCTTTTCCATGAGTCAACTCTTCACATGAGGTGGCCAAACTACTGGAGTTTGAGCTTTAGCATCATTCCTTCCAAAGAACACCCAGGACTCATCTCCTTCAGAATGGACTGGTTGGATCTCCTTGCAGTCCAAAGGACTCTCAAGAGTCTTCTCCAACACCACAGTTCAAAAGCATCAATTCTTCAGTGCTCAGCCTTCTTCACAGTCCAACTCTCACATCCATACATGACCACAGGAAAAACCATAGCCTTGACTGGACGGACCTTAGTTGGCAAAGTAATGTCTCTGCTTTTGAATATGCTGTCTAGGTTGGTCATAACTTTTCTTCCAAGGAGTAAGCGTCTTTTAATTTCATGGCTGCAGTCATTAAGTGCAGCCAAAGATTAAAAAAATTTTTTTTTTAAGACAAAAGATAACAAGTGTTGATGAGAATGTGGAGAAAAGGGAACTATTGTGAACTGTTAGTGGAAACATGAATTAGTACAGTCTTTATGGAAAACAGCAGGGAGGTTCCTCAAAAACTTAAAAATAGAACTACCATGTGATATGGTCATCTCACTTCTTGATGCACATCCAGAGGAAATGAAGTCAGTATCTTCACTTCACTTTCATGTTCTGTTCAGTCGCTTAGTCGTGTCCGACTCTGCGACCTCATGAATCATAGCACACCAGGCCTCCCTGTCCATCACCAACTTTCATGTTCATTGAAGTATTATTTACAGTAGCCAAGATACAGAAACAACCTACCTGTCCATTGACATATGAACAGATAAAGAAAATGTGATACACACACACACAGGAATATTATTCACTCTTATAAAAGACAGAAATCCTATCATTTGCAACAAAATGGATAAAACTTGAGAGTATTATACTGAGTGAAATAAGTCAGACAGAAAAAGACAAATACTGTAGATGATACCCCTTAATATGTGATATTAAGGCCAACCTCACAGAAACAGAGAGTAGTGATGACTATCAGGTACGGAGTGGGGGAATGGCGAGATATTGGTCAAAGAGAACAAACTTGCAAGTATAAGATGAATAAGTTCTAGGGATCTAATGCAGAGCATGGGGAAAGCCATTAACAATACTGTACTGTGTTGAAATTTGCTAAAAGAGTAGATCTTAAATATTTCCATCCCATTTCAAAAAAAAAAATGGGTCAGTGTATGTGAGATAATAATTAGCTTGACTAGGATTATCCTTTCAAACTGTGTAAATGTATCAAATATACCATACATATATACAGTTGATTATACCTCAATAAAGTTGAGGACAAAATGAAAAAGTGCTGAAAGAAGAAAAAGTCAACTGAAAATTCTATATACAACAAAGTGTCCATCAAAAATGAGGAAGAAATTAAGACATTCCCAGATAAACAGAAACTAAAAGAGCTATCACCACTAGCCCAGCCTTACAAGAAATGCTTAAAGGACTCCTTCAGGTTAAAATGAAAGGATGATGGACAGTAACTCAAAGTCCTATGAAAAATACGATTCTCTAGTAAAGGTAAATATTGGTATACAGACAAGTAAAAACCTGTAATATTATCATTTTAGATCTTAACTCCAATTTTTATTCATTCATATTAAGATTTAAATAAGAAAAGCATAATATTGACTCTGTCTATATTAGTGCTGCTGCTGCTGCTAAGTCGCTTCAGTCGTGTCTGACTCTGTGACCCCATGGACGGCAGCCCACCAGGCTCCCCCACCCCTGGGATTCTCCAGGCAAGAACACTGGAGTGGGTTGCCATTTCCTTCTCCAACGCATGGAAGTGAAAAGTGAAAGTGAAGTTGCTCAGTCCTGTCCAATTCTTAGCGACCCCATGGACTGCGCCCACCAGGCTCCTCTGCCCATGGGATCTTCCAGGCAAGAGGACTGGAGTGGGGTGCCCGTGCCTTCTCCCTATATTAGTGGGTGCCTGACAAATAATGATGTAATGTGTGGCATCAGCAACAAAGGTAGGTACAGAGGAGCTGTAAAGAAGTAGAATTGTGTGTGTGAGCAAAGTTTAATAGTTCTCAGTTTAAATGGATTTTCAAATGGATTTTCATAACCTTTTAGGATGTTAAATGTAATCACTATTTTTATAACCTTAGAATGTTAAATGTAATCACAGTGTGTTTTAGAAAACACAAAGAAAACACATGGAGAATATACACGAAAGACAATGAGAAGGGAATCAAAACACGTCACTGCTGAAAAAAAAATTGTGCCAACACAAAGGAAGGCAATGGAAGGGAGGGACCAAAAGGTTTAAAACATACAGAAGGCAAATAAAATGGCAATTCCCTACCAATAATTAAATGTAAGTAAATTCCCCAATTAAAAGACACAGATTGGCAGAAGGGATTTAAAAGAGAATCCAACTTGATGCTGCCTGTGAGAGACTCACTTCAGAGCTAAGGAAATGCATAAAGTGAAAGGATGGAAAAAGTTGTTCCATGCAAATAGTAACCATGAAAGAACAGGAGAAGTGACACTAATATCAAATGCAATAGACTTTAAATTTTTAAAGGAAAAAAAAACTACTGCAACAGATTAACAAGGACTTTATATATTGATGAAAGGGTCAATTCACCAAGAATATAATGATTACAAACATGCAAAAATCACAGAATCTAAATATATAAAACAAACATTGACAGGCTAGATCAAGAATTTCTGCAAGTCAATAACAAAAGACAAAAACAGCCCAGTTTAAAGATGGACAAACAACTGAAACAGGCATTTCTCCAAAGAAGGTATATTAATGGTCAATAAACATATGGAAAGATGCTCAACATCATTAATCATTCAGTCAGTTCAGTTCAGTCGCTCAGTCATGTCTGACTCCACCCCATGGACTGCAGCACTCCAGGCCTCCCCTGTCCATGGCCAGCTCCTGGAGTTTACTCAGACTCATGTCCATCGAGCCCGTGATGCCATCCAGCCATCTCATCCTCGGCCATCATTAATCATTCAATTCACTTTAGTCGCTCAGTCGTGTCTGACTCTTTGCGACCCCATGAACTGCAGCACACCACGCCTCCCTGTCCATCACCAACTCCAGGAGTTCACTCAGATTCACGTCCATCGAGTCAGTGATGCCATCCAGCCATCTCATCCTCAGTCATCCCCTTCTCCTCCTGCCTCCAATCCCTCCCAGCATCAGTCTTTTCCAATGAGTCAACTCTTCACAAGAGGTGGCCAAAGTACTGGAGTTTCAGCTTCAGCATCATTCCTTCCAAAGAAATCCCAGGGCTGATCTCCTTCAGAATGGACTGGCTAGATCTCTTTGCAGTCCAAGGGACTCTCAAGAGTCTTCTCCAACACCACAGTTCAAAAGCATCAATTAGGGAAATACAAATCAAAATCAGATGAGAAATCACCTTACACCCACTGGGATGGGTACTCTTTCAAAAGAACAATAACAGGTACTGGTGAAGACTTGGAAAAGAAATTGGAATCCTTGTGCAGTCATTCATGGCAATGTAAAATGGTGCAGCTGCTATGTAAAACAATATGGCAGTCCTTTCAAAAATAATTAAACATAGATTACATGTGATCTAGCAGTTCCACTCTGCGTATATACCCAAAAGAATTGAAAGGAACATCCTAAAGAAATAATTATACACACCTGTGCTTAGCAGAATTATTCACAATAGCCAATAGGTGGCAGCAACCCAAGTGTTCATTGATAAATGAATGGATAAACAAAACCATACACATACCATGGAATATTATTCAGCCCTTTAAAAAGGAAATTTCAGTGCCCTGTACATGGATGAACATTGAGGATCTTACATTAAGTGAAATAAGCCAGTCATAAAAGACAAATACAATTCCAACACATGGTACATTCTCCAGGATAGATCACATACTAGGACACAAAACAAGCTTTGGTAATTTTAAGAAAATTGAAATCATATTTAACATCTTTGCTGACCATAGCACTATGAAAGTAGAAATCAACTACAAGGGGAAAAAATGAAAAACAAAAAAAACACTAGCATGTGGAGGCTAAACAACATACAACTAAACAATCAATGGGTCACTGCAGAGATCTAAGAACAAATTTACACATACCTGGGGACAAACAGAAATGAAAACATAACAATCCAAACTCTACGGGATGCAGCAAAAGCAGTCCTAAGGGAAATTCACAATGATACAAGCTTACTTCAGGAAACAAAAAATATCAAATACACAGAGGAGAGTGAAAAAGTTGGCTTAAAGCTCAGCATTCAGAAAACTAAGATCATGGCATCTGGTCCCATCACTTCACGGGAAATAGATGGGGAAACAGTGTCAGACTTTATTTTTGGGGGCTCCAAAATCACTGCTGATGGTGACTGCAGCCATGAAATTAAAAGACGCTTACTCCTTGGGAGAAAAGTTATGACCAACCTAGATAGCATATTCAAAAGCAGAGACATTACTTTGCCAACAAAGGTCTGTCTAGTCAAGGCTATGGTTTTTCCTGTGGTCATGTATGGATGTGAGAGTTGGACTGTGAAGAAGACTGAGTGCCAAAGAATTGATGCTTTTGAACTGCGGTGTTGGAGAAGACTCTTGAGAGTCCCTTGGACTGCAAGGAGATCCAACCAGTCCATTCTGAAGGAGATGAGTCCTGGGTGTTCTTTGGAAGGAGTGATGCTAAAGCTGAAACTCCAGTAGTTTGGCCACCTCATGCGAAGAGTTGACTCATTGGAAAAGACTCTGATGCTGGGAGGGATTGGGGGCAGGAGGAGAAGGGGGACGACCAAGGATGAGATGGCTGGATGGCATCACTGACTCGATGGACGTGAATCTGAGTGAACTCTGGGAGTTGGTGATGGACAGGGAGGCCTGGCGTGCTGCGATTCATGGGGTCGCAAAGAGTTGGACACAGCTGACTGAACTGAAGTTAACTGAACCTTACACCTAAAGGAACTAGAAGAAGAGCAAACAAAACCCACAGTTAATAAAAGGAAAAAAAATCATAATGAGCAGAGTATTTCCTTTCGCACAGCAAAGGAAACTATAAACAAACAAGGGAAAAAGACAACCCTCAGAATGGGAGAAAATAATACCAAATGAAACAACTGACAAATGATTAATTTCCAAAATATTCAAGCAGTTCATATAACTTAATGCGAGAAAAACAAACAACCCAATCAAAAAGTGGGAAAAAGACCTCAACAGACATTTCTCCAAAGAAGACATACAGATGGCTAACAAACACATGAAAAGATGCTCAACACAGTTCAGTATTAGAGAAATGCAAATCAAAACTACAGTGAGATATCACCACGCACCAGTCAGAATAGCTATCATCAAAAAGTCCACAAACAATAAATGCTGAGTGTGGAGCAAAGGGAATACTCTTGCACTGTTGGTGGGAATGTAAATTGATACAGACAGTATGAAGATTCCTTAAAAAACTAGGAATACAACTACCATATGACCTAGCAGTCCCACCCCAGGTATATACCCTTAAGAACCAAAACTGAAAAAGATACATGTACCCCAATGTTCATTGCAGCACTATTTATAATAGCCAGAACATGGAAGGAACTTAGATGTCCATCAGCAGATGAATGGATAAAGGACTTATATGCACATACACAACAGAATATTAACCATAAAAAGGAACGCCTTTGAGTCAGTTCTAATAAGGTGGATGGATCTAGAGCCTATTATACAGAATGAAGTCAGAAAGAGAAAGATAAATATTGTATATTAACGCATATATATGGAATCTTGAAAGATGGTACTGATGAATTTATTTGCAAGGCAGCAATGGAGAAATAGACATAGAGAACAGATGTATGGGCATGGCAAGAGTGGGGAGAGGGTGAGATGTATGCAGAGGATAACATGGAAACTTACGTTCAGTTCAGTTCAGTTGCTCAGTGGTGTCCAACTCTTTGTGACCCCATGAATTGCAGCACGCCAGGCCTCCCTGTCCATCACCAACTCCCAGAGTTCACTCAGACTCACGTCCATCGAGTCAGTGATGCCATCCAGCCATCGCATCCTCGGTTGTCCCCTTCTCCTCCTGCCCCCAATCCCTCCCAACATCAGAGTCTTTTCCAATGAGTCAACTCTTCGCATGAGGTGGCCAAACTACTGGAGTTTGAGCTTCAGCATCATTGCTTCCAAAGAAATCCCAGGGCTGATCTTCAGAATGGACTGGTTGGATCTCCTTGCAGTCCAAGGGACTCTCAAGAGTCTTTTCCAACACCACAGTTCAAAAGCATCAATTCTTTGGCACTCAGCCTTCTTCACAGTCCAACTCTCACATCCATATATGACCACTGGAAAAACCATAGCCTTACCATATGTAAAATAGATAGCCAATGGGAATTTGCTGTATGTCTCAGGGAACTCAGACAGGGGCTCGGTATCAACCTAGAGGGGTGGGATGGGGCAGGAGCTAGGAGGGAGGTTCAGGAGGGAGGGGACATATGTACACCTATGGCTGATTCATGTTGATGTCTGACAGAAAACAACAAAATTCTGTACAGCAATTATCCTTCAATTAAAAAATAAATTTAAAAGGAGGTCATTTCATGACAAATTAATGAAGTCAAAAGAATCCTAAATGTTTATGCACCTAACAACAAACTACAGGAAACAAAAAAATTACAGAACTTCACAGAGGGATAGAAAAATCCATAATTATAGGAAAAGGTGTCAATAACCTCTCTCAGTAATCGACAGTACAAGTCAAGAAGAAATCAATAGGATTTTTTTTTAATTGAAACAATACTATTAGTCAGTTTGACATTATTGATGTTTATACTGTACAGTGGTTCACCTAGCAACAGAATACACAAAGGCACATGATCCCTAACCACAGTGAAATTAAACTAGGAATTAATAAAAGGAAGATCTTTTGAAAATCCCCAAATATTTATAAATGAACATACTTCTGTGTAACATAAGCCAAGGGAGAAAAGTACTTTGAGCTTAATGAAAATTTTTAAAACACAATATTTCAGAAGGTATGACATAATGCTAAAGCAGTACATGAAGGGAATTTTTGTAGTGCTTTAAGGGAACTTTTGAATGCCTTTATTAGGGGAGAAAAAAAAATTCCCAAATCAGTGGCCTCAGCGTCCACTCTAAAAAAAAAAAAAAAAAAAAACTACAAAAAGTAAAGTAAACCTAAAATGGAAAAAAAGGAAATATAAAGTCCAGAGTAGAAATCAATGAAATAAACAGAACAGCAATACAGAAAAACTTGGAACTGGAAACTGGTCCCTGGAGACCAGCAAATTTGACAAACCTTCAGTAAATCAGACAAATCAGAAAAATTAAGCAAGAGGGCACAAATTGCCAATATCAAGATTGAGAGAGGTGATGTCACCACAGATTCTACAGATGTGAAATGGATAATATGGAAATATTATGAAAAATGTTATCAATAAAGTCAACAACTTAGATGAAACAATTCCTTGAAAGAGTCAAACTTCATTCACTTAAGAAGAAATAGATAACCTGATTAGCTCCATATCATTTAAAGAAGTTGAACTAATAGTGAAAAGCTTTTTCATAAGGGAAAACACAAGCCCAGATAGCTCTCTTATTGAATTCTACCAATCATTTAAGGAAGAAACATTACCAGTTGTCTGCAAACTAGAAAACTGAAAAGGCGGCAACCTATTATCCCCTCAACTTATTCTATAATATGATGCCAGTATTATCCTGATGCTGAAACCAAAGACATTACTAGAAAAATAAATAAAACTGACCAATATCCTTCATGAGCATACAAAATATCTAAACAAATTTTACAAAATTGGACCCAACAATGTATAAAAAGGATAATATATCCTGACCAAGTAGAGTCTGTCCGAGGAATGTAATGACAGTTTAATGTTTAAAAATTAATCTGTAATTTACCATACTGGTCTTCCCTGGTGGCTCAGATAGTACAGAATCTGCCTGCAATGTGGGAGACCCAAGTTCAGTCCCTGGCTTGGGAAGATCCTCTGGAGAAGGGAATGGCTGCTGCTGCTGCTGCTAAGTTGCTTCAGTCGTGTCTGACTCTGTGCGACCCCCATAGACGGCAGCCCACCAGGCTCCCCCGTCCCTGGGATTCTCCAGGCAAGAACACTGGAGTGGGTTGCCATTTCCTTCTCCAATGCATTAAAGTGAAAAGTGAAAGTGAAGTAGTGTCTGACTCTTTAATGACCCCATGGACTGCAGCCCACCAGGCTCCTCCATCCATGGGGTTTTCCAGGCAAGAGTACTGGAGTCGGGTGCCACTGCCATCTCCAAAGGGAATGGCTACCCACTCCAAAATTCTTGCTTGGAGAATTCCATGGACAGAGGAGCCTGGAGGTCTGTAGTCCATATGGGATCTATATGGGGTCTCAAATAAAACTAAAAAAATTTAAAACCATGATCATATTAATAGACACAGAAAAAGCAACTGAAAAAGCTGGCATTCATTCCTGATTTAAAAAAAAAAAAATCTCTCACTGATTAGGAGTAGAAGGGAACTTCCTCAACCTGATAAAGGGCATCTATGACAAATTCACTGGGAATACCATGCCTAATACTAAAAGACTGCTTTCTCCTGAAGATCAGAAATAAACTAAGAACGTCCTCTGAGAGTGTCTTCACCACTTCTACTCCACATTATACTAGAAGTTCTAACCAATAAAGTAATAAAAACAAAGGCATTCAGATTGGAAAGGAAGAAGTAAAACTGTTACTATTCACAGACTACATGATAGCTGATATAGAAATCTGAAAGAATCTACCAAAAGACTACAAATAAGTGAGTTTAACAAGGGGGCAGAATACTAGGCCAGTATAAAGAATTCAAGCACATTTCTATCTACCAGTAATGAATAATCAGAAATTGAAATTTTTAAATAGTATCATTTCTAAAACTCTCCAAAATATTATAAGAAAAATAAATCTGACAAAAGATGTTAAAGATGTGTACATTGGGAACAACAAGAACACCGCTGAGAAAATGAAAGAGTTCAGTTGCTCAGTCATGTCCAACTCTTTTCGACCCCATGGACTACAGCACACCAGGCCTCCCTGTCCACCACCAACTCCTGGAGCTTGCTCAAACTCATGTCCATTGAGTCAGTGATGCCATCCAACCATCTCATCCTTGTTGTCCCCTTCTGCTCCTGCCTTCAGTCTTTCCCAGGATCAGGATCTTTCCCAGTGAGTCAGTTCTTTGCATCAGGTGGCCAAAGTACTGGAGCTTCATTGTCAGTCCTTCCAGTGAATATTCAGGACTGATTTCCTTTAGGATTGACTGGTTTGATCTCTTTGCAGTCGCAGTCCAAGGGACTCTCAAGAGTCTTCTCTAACACCACAGTTCAAAAGCATCAATTCTTCGACAGTCAGCTTTCTTTATGGTCCAACTCTCACATCCATACATGACTACTGAAAAAACCATAGCTTTGACTAGATGGACCCTTGTCAGCAAAGTAATGTCTCTGCTGTCTAGATTTGTAATAGCTTTCCTTCCAAGGAGCAAAATTTTCCAAGGAGGAAATTAAAGAAGACTTAAATAAATCAGAAAATATATCATGTCCAAGGATTGGAGGATTCAATAGTGTCAATATGCTAAATTCTGTCCAAACTGACCGACAGGTTTAATGCAATCCCAACAGGCTTATTGTATAAACTGTTACCAAATTCTAAAATTCACATTGAAATGTAAAGAAACTAGAATAGCCAAAAGGAAGGGCAGAGGTGGAATACTAACACTACCTGATTTTAAGATTTATTATAAAAGTATGTTAGTTAAGATAGTGTGGAACTGGTGTAAAAATAGATTAGTGGAACAAAATAGAGCACAGAGACATGTGAACAACTTATTTTCAACAAAGGCACAATGCCCATTCAATGGAGAAAGAATGATTCTTTCAACAGAAGACATTGGAACAATTTGATATCTGTAGACAAAAAAGTGAACTTCCTTTCATAACCCATGTCATATTCAAATTTATCTCTAAGTTGGTCATAGAACTAAATGTAAAATCTCAAATTACAAAACATCTATAGGAAAACATACAACCACCACAAAAAAATAGTTTGAGTTAGGCAGTTTCCTAGATATAAGAAGGAAAGAGTGATCCACAGGGGACAAATAAATTGGATTTTATCAAAATTTAAAACTCCTGCCCTTAAAAGAACACTGTTAAGAGAAGGAAACGAGCCACAAACTGGGAGAAAATATTTGGAAATCATACCTGATAAAGGATTTGTACCCAGAATATATCAAGAATGTTCAAAATTCAATAATAAAGGGTTAAGACTGCACTTCCACTGCAGGGGCCACAAGTTCAATCCTGGGTCAGGGAACTAAGATCCCACAAGCCATGTGGCACAGCCAAAACACAACCCAATAAAAAATGCATAAGGCATATGAACAGACAATTCTCCAAAGAAAATAAAGGAACAGTAAATAAACACGTGAAAAAATGTTCAGCTTCATTAGTCATTAGAGAGAAATGCAAATTAAAACAATGAGATACCACTGCACACCTTTCAGAACGGCTAAATTATAAAGAACTGACCACACCGAGTGTTCCTGAGGACGTGGAGGAACTGGACCATCCCCACACAGCTGGTGGGAATGGAAAATGGCACAGCCTCTCTGGAAAACAGATTCCTAAAAACATAAACATCTGATCCAGACATTCCACTCTTATATGTTCACCCAAGAGGAATGAAAGCTTTTCAGTGTCCTTTCAAAGGTTTGTACACAAAAATTCATAGCAGCTTTATTTGTAATAGCCCCAAACTGCAAACAATTCAAATGTCCATACCACCCATAAGTAACAAGGAACAAATTCTTGGCTCTCAATAATGCACAACATGGATGGATCTTGAAATAATTAAACTGAATGAAGGAATCCAGGAAAGGAATATATAACACAACAAGGTCCTGCTGAATAGCACAGAGAACTATATTTAATATCCTATGATAAACCATAATGGAAAAGAATATTTACAAAATACATATATGTAAAATTGAATCACTCTGATGTACAACAGTAAGTAACACAACATCGTAAATCAATTTCATTTTTTTAAAAAAAGGAAAAGAATCCATACTGTTTAGAATCCGTTTATATAAAATTCTAGGATATTTAAACCAACAGTGACAGAAAGCATAATGGTGGTTGGACAGTAGGGGAGACGGTTTACAAAAGGATGACAAGAAAAACCAAAACCCCAATTCAAAAGAAAAAAGCCACGCTAGATTTCTATGGGTGTTTTTACCTGAATGGAACTAGGGCTTTTATCTGAGATAAGGTGAGGTCTGGATATAGTGTTTAAACTTTCCCTAAACGTTTTGTGTTTTCTTTAGAGTTAGTACAGGATTAAACAGCATTCCCTAATATACGGCGACAACTGGCAAAACACTCAGAGCTAAGCACCAGAGAAACCACTCACACTTGGCGTCCAACGAACAGCTGCAGAGACAGAAAGCATCACAAGAAAACACAGTGAGAGCTTTTTAAGAACCATGGAAGAGGAGAGAGAAACAACAAACTGTCTCTGATAAAATCTTACTCTTGTTTCCATAAAAGCAATTCTAATGTGTCCATAATGGAACGAGGGAAAAGGTCGTCTTTCATGTTCAACGTTTTTCTAGGCTTTTTATGGCTGCACGTATGGTTTTACAGCACCACAAGAGAACCAGGAGGGGAAAATGCAAAAGGTATGTTCTGCTCTGTAAGTTCATCAGCACATCTGTTCTCATTTCCTTCCACCCATTTATCTTTTCAAGTTGCCAAGAACATCCCTGGGAACAATCCCCTCCCACACCAAAAGCTGGGGATAGGATAATTGGTATCTGATGATGGAAGATGACATTTTTAAATAGCCACTTTTAATTTCTTAAGATACATTTCGTCTTTAACCATGTATAGACTGCTTCAATGCTTAGCTTTAAAAAGGGGGGGGGGGCGAGGTGTGTGCAGGTAATGTGGAAGATGCCCCACTAACAGGCATAAATTCACCAAAATTTCGCCATGGCTTAAAAAAAATGTGTTTAAAATCCATTAGATCAAGTGTAACAATGATCTTACAATACAAGGCCTAGGAAAAGGTCACCATCTATCTATCAAAATGACTTCCAGGTTAATGAGTAAAGGTTTGAGTTTTTAAAATATTCTATAATATGAATAAACCTAAAGGAGGACTTTCCCTGGTGGTCCAGTGGTTAAGACGCCATTCTCCCAATGCAAGGGGCCCAGGTTCAATCCCCAGTCAGGAAACTAAATCCTACATGCTGCAATTAAGACCTGGCACAGCTAAATAAAAGAAAGAAAAAGAATGACATTCTGCAGTACTAAAACACACACACCATGTACCATTCATGTGAGATGCTGATACTACTTTACAGAGAGTGGCAACATATGTGAAGGAGCCCACTGAGGACATTCACACAATGTTTCTTATAAGCTTACAGTACTAGATGGAAACCACAGCAACTTGTTCGATTTGCTATCACCACACACACACCCGCAGCACATCTCTACCACACTGGGCGGACCTCGGCCAGGACATCACACGAAGTGTATGGCTGATTGTTTTTGCCTCCTGCCAACCAAACTACACAAAGTTGAAAATGAGAGCCTCATGTAAGAGAAAACAGCACGCCCGTAGCCCAGTAGTACCAATGGCGGGCTCACTCACCAGCAACCAGAAACACGCAGAACCGTCTGCTTGAGGCCACAGTACAGCAGAAAGTTAGCTTAGGAAAGCAGTGACCCTCTCTGCTAAAGCAGCTTCCACATGTGTGCTCAGGGAGCCACAAGCAAAGATGCAAGAGCAGCGTTGCTTGCAGTGAAGAAAATCTTGGAGCAGCAGCAATAGGGGATTTATTATTACTGAGCTACAGTCCCCCAGCAGACTAGAAGGCAGCAATTAAAAAGAGGGACTTCCCTGGTGCGCCAGCGGTTAAGCATGTGCTCCCAATGCAGGAGGCCCTGGTTCGATCCCTGATCATGGAAATATATCCTGCATACTGCAAGTAAGACTGAATAAATAAATTAAAAACGTTTTAAAACAAATGGGGGAGAAGTGAAGAGAAAGTGAATCAGTTGTGTCCAACTCTTTGCGACTCCATGGACTGTAGCCTGCCAGGCTCCTTTGTACATGGAATTCTCCAGGCAAGAATACTGGAGTGGGTTGCCATTTCCTACTCCAGGGGATCTTCCCGACCAAGATCAAACCCAGGTCTCCTGCATTGCGGGCAGATTCTTTACCATCTGAGCCATGTGGGAAACTGCATTTCCTACATATGAACCCATATCAATACAAAAAGACAAAGATGTGGAAAGATCCAAAATAAACTCCTGAGAGTGGTAAAGAGGAGGACAGAGCGCTGAGAGGGCGGGAGTCCTCTACCAAATGCAGAACAAATAATGAGAAATAGCGATTTTATTCTGTTACTGTCAACTGCTTTTCACATATATAAAACCACTGTCAACTCTGAATGCTCATATTTGTACCTCAGATAATCTAGTTGACCTCTCAGAGTGCATCTGGGGGAAAAGGAAAAGGAAAAAGAGAAAAACACAGCTTTATATTATTCATAGCTGCCAACGTGATCTTATTCTGACCCTGGAATGAACCAGTTGAAACATAATTTCCCAGGGTTAGAGGTTCTAAGATGGATTTGATGAGGTGATACCAGGGCATTCCATACAGCTGTAATTTTTCTGCAGAATTCATCTTTATACCACTCTGTGACCGGTTGGCATTATTTGTGAAAGGGGGTGGAAACCACTCCTGACTCTCTTTCCAAGGAGAGCTTTACTTCTGAGTTTTTCAGATATTACACAAGTGATCCATTCTGCTTCAGTCCTCAGCTGGCTACATTCTACAGGGGCCTCCACGCTGCCCCCACATGGCAGGGATCTGTGGTTGGATGGAGAGACGCAAGAAGGTCGACACAGGTACCACGAACATTCTAGCTGCTCTTCCACTGAAAAGCACAGGAAACTCACATGGCACAGGAAATGCCAGTGAAATGAATTTAAGACCCAAGACTCCTAGGCACGAGCAGCAAACAACTGAAATATTCAAGGATGAGGGGACCTAATAGCGTTAAGATATCAATTTCTCTCATAGTCAGTTATAGCTTCAATACAATCCCAATCAAAATCTCAGCAGGTAATTTTGTTAAAACTGACAAGCTGATTCTAAAAAGTAGATAGAAAATCATACAGATATGAATGACTAGTCAGACAGTTTGGTAAAAGAACAAAATTGGAGGATTTACAATACTTGATTTTGAAAGTGAAAGTGAAGTCGCTCAGTCGTGTCCGACTCTTTGCGACCCCGTGGACTGTAGCCTACCAGGCTCCTCTGTCCATGGGATTCTCCAGGCAAGAATACTGGAGTGGGTTGCCATTTCCTTCTCCAGGGGATCTTCCCGACCCAGGGATCGAACCCAGGTCTCCTGCATTGGAGGCAGACACTTTAACCTCTGAGCCACCAGGGACTCATCATAAAATGCAAAGACTGTGGTAACTGGTATAAAGACAGACATGTAGATCAGTGGAACATAAACTCCAGGAACAGACTCCATGTCCACAGTCAAATGAATTTTAACAAGGGTACCACAACAGTTCCATGGAAAGAGGATAATTGTTTCAACAAGTGGTGCTAGATATAGGAAATCATGGACATCAAGCCCACTTTCACACCATACACAAAAATTAACTCAAAAAGCTTTGCACTTTGGTTCTTCCCCAGAGGTCCAGTGGTTAAGAATCTGCCTTTCAACGCAGGGATGCAGTTTCAATCCCTGGTCGAGGAACTAAGATCCCAAATAGCACAGGGCAACTGAGCCCACAGACTACAACTACAGAGCCCAGGCGCGGGCTCACCACAACTAGAGAGAAGCCTCTGCGCTGAACAAAGACCGGACGCAGCCAAAATTAAACATTTTAAAAAAATTAAAACTTCTGCATTTTGAGAGACAATAGAACATGCAAGGCATAGCACAGGAGAAGATACTCAAAATACATATATCTGAAAAACGACTCATATTCAGAACATACAACAAGTTGGTCATACAAAAACAGGAAGACAAACAAGCTACAAAAATGGGCAAAGAATCTGAGTAGACACTTCACAAAAGATGATGTAACAAATGGCCAATGAGCACATGAAAAGGTGCTGAATTTCTTTAGTCATCAGGGAAACGCAAATTAAAATGAGACACCACATATTTACTAGAGTAACCAAAATGCAAAATACAGATGGACTTAGAGATTACCATACTAAGTGAAGACAGAGAAAGACAAATATTATATCGTTTATATACAGAATCCCCCCAAAAAAAAAATCATACAAATGAACTTGTATACAAAACACAATTTGACTCACAGTCATAAAAAACAAACTTTATGGTTACCCAAGAGGAAAAGCGGGGGAGGGATAGATTAGGAGTTTGGGACTAGCAGATATGAACAGTGAGTGAGTGAGTGAGTGTGTGTGTGAACTGTGTGTGTGTACACGGGCATGCACACTAAGTTGCTTCAGTCATGTCCCACTCTTAGCAACCCAATGGATTGTAGTTCACCAAGCACCTCTGTCCATGGGATTCTCCATACAAGAATACTGGAGTGGGTTGCCATGCCCTCCTCCAGGGGATCTTCCCAATTCAGGGATTGAACCCACATCTCTTACATCTCCTGCACTGATAGGTGGGTTCTTTAGCACTAGTGGCACCTGGGAAGCCTATATATATATGTGTGTGTGTGTGTGTGTGTGTGTGTGTGTGTGTGTGTGTGTGTGTGTGATACTTATATTAATATATATAAAAGCAGATATAATCTATATAAACAAGGTCCTACTGTATAGTACAAAGAACTCCATTTAATATATTGTAATAAGCTATAATAAAAAAGAATCTGAAAAAGTATATATGTATGTGTATGTATAATTGAACCACTTTGCTATATACCTGAAATGAACAACATTGAAGTCAACTATATGTCAATCAAGAAAACAATAATAGTAAATAGAGAATTTGGAAGATGTGATTCAACTGGAACTCATGTATTTCTGGCAGCAATGAAAAGGGCACCACATCACCTGGCCCCCCACCCCTTATTCCGCGCATCCTCCACCCATTCTGCTCACAGGTTCGTATAATAGAACCTGTCCAGCCCCACCAAGCCTTTGAAGTGCTCAGCCTGCTCTAAAACCCTGATTTTATCAGATAAAGCAGTGAAGGGGGCTGCGGCCTCTGTCTCGTCCGGGTTCTAAACTGTCCATCCCTGGGACTCCCCTGGTGGTCCAGTGGCTAAGACCCTGCACTCCCAGAGCAGTGGGCTGGGGTCTGAACCCTGGTCAAGGGACTAGATGGCACGTGCCACAAACCAGGGGTCCTAGGAGTTCGCATGCCACAACTAGAGACCCCGCGTGCCACAACTGAGGCCTAGTGCAGCCAAAGAAATAAATAAGTATCTATAAAAAATGAATGGTCACTGACAGCGAATCACAGGGATGCTGTGAGTAGCTAAGTGAGCCTTCTTCAGGTGAAGTCTTGATTTAGTTATCAGAGAAAACCCTGCTGCCATCAGCTCAGCTGACCTAAATATCCAAGCCTGATCGGTTTTTTTTTTTAACCCTCTTTTGCAAGAAAATGAATTTCTCCAAGAATACTTTAGCGCGGTGGCTCTCAAAGTGAGGACCCAGAAACCAGCAGCAGCAGCTCAGCCTGGGAGCTGTAAGGAAGAGAGAACCTCGGCCCCACCACAGTATCCGTCTGCATTTTCCCAAGATGCGCAGGTGCAAGCCCCTTACACACTGAAGCGCTGCTGAAGCAGATGGAGCGCTTGCTCTGGGAGGTGGGGGGGTGAGGGGGTGGGCAAGGGGAGGGCGGCCAGGACAGCATCCTGGCTGCGGGAGTCCTGCCCAGAAGGGGGCAGCGTTTTCGAGATGCTTTTTTTTTTTTTTAAGCAACCTCAACTGTGGTGAATCAATTTTAGATGCCACTGCCTCTGAGTGGGATCTGGGTGAATCATGAACCGTAGGAAGAGGAGTGAGGGAGTAAAAGGCTTGGCAGTTTCAAGGACCCTTAGCACTAAGGCCTTTCTGAAAACCTAATAAAAATTGTGACATCCCTTTACCAGAAACACACACATTTTACATACACTTCTGACCAAGACTTCTTGGTCTTGAGTGCAATAGGCATCAGATTAAGAAACAGAAGGGCAGGAAAATAAACGATTTAGAACTACTTTTTCTCTAAAGTGGAAAAAGGCAACAAAATTTCAGCACATAAATGCAGACGCTTATCAATTATTCAGATCTAGGCAAATTCAATTACACAGATGAAACCCAAAAGATCAAACGTACTCCATCATGTCACCTGGCTTCATCACCAGATCAATTTCAACACTGTCTCACTTAAAACGGCACTTTCCCAGGCTCCTCAAAGCACCATCTGTTTCAGCCAGCCCTAGTTCTCTCCCCCTAGCATCTGGGGAAGCCTAGGATCGGGTCACAGTCATTTGTGTGACATCAGGCCCTCTGCCCCAGGGACCCTGTAAGGGCATGAGAAACATTTACTGGATATAAGTTCCGTCCATAAGGGTGAACAGTGGACAACTCCTTATCACCTAAGAAGGTGAAAGTTTCTGCTTGATCAGGAAAGAGCTTATTGAAGTTTAGCACCAGGACTGTCTTGACACTGTGTCCAGGGAAGTTCTCCAGTACCACAGAGAAGACCACACTGAAAGGAACCCACATGCTAATTTCCCCGACAATACTTTTTGAGGACCTAGCTGTGCAAGGTCCAGGACAGATGCCTCCTTCAGCCAGGTGTCGGAGATCTGCGGCGGCTCAAGGCTCCTTACACCTGTGAGATAAAGAGGCTCGGACCTGTGTTCTTTACTTTAGGCTCAGGGATGGTCAGAGGACCAGCCTCCGTCAGGACACCCCAGACCCTGAATACCATGGGCATCCCACTGGCCCATCAAGATATACAGATGCATTTCTATCCTTTAACACCCTCTCTCCCCTTGGAAGACAAAGCTGAAAAAAGCACCTGTTAGAATCTAATTTCCATTCCACCAGCCAGTTATTTCTGGGCTCAGCCCTCACATGATGTTCTCTCATTTGCTAATTTCTTTACCCTTTTTATAATCCCCGTCCTTTCTGCATAATAATTTCAACAACTCAACACCAAAAAGATGGATGGCGACAGTGGAACCAGTTTTATCATTAACTATTTGAAAGCAATGCTCAGAAATACATGTTTTAATTATGAATATGTTCAATTTTTTAAATTTAAATTAAGGAGCTACAGTGTGGTTTGCACCCAGACCTCAAGCCCTCTTGGCGCAGAGTCTCAGAGTTCCTATCCCAGTGTCCGAGGGTAAATGTCAGAGCCTTTTCCAGTCGTCCGACCAAACCCTGTCATTTAAAACAACTTGGTGAACACAATTTTAGGATTTCTATTTGCCTAAACATCTGCACTGTAGGCTGTGGACATTCTTAATTTACATCTCCTTACACCCTACAAACATCACCGGTACCAGGCCGACAAAGGCTCAAATAGTAGAATGTTCTATGCGAGGTGGGGGGGAATAAGCCGCAAACAACCCAAAGCCTTACTCCCAGAGACTGATTAAATCAACTATGATACAGTCACCCGGTGGAAAGCCTAGCAGTAATTAAAGAGAACACGGCATCCCATCCATGCATGGTGACATTATAGTATATAATGCAGTATATACATTTATGACGCAATATTGTAATAGTACACATCACATTAATGTATGAGGAATTTAATTCATTTAAAAAATAATATGCTATTATCTATCGCGATTATATTATGCACTACAAGCCACTGTCTCAGTTAACACACTAACTCATAGAAAATCAAAGAGCACAGAACTGTCAAGGCAGTCCACTTGAATTAAAACAAAAGGGCACGTTCGAGTCTATAAACGTGAAAAACTGTCCAGAGCATGGGGGCTCAGCCTTTGCCGCGAATCAGCATCACCTGGAGAGCCTGTTAGCGCCCAGATTACTGGGCTCCAGCAACTGGTCTAATTCGGCAGGTCTGGGGCGAGCGGGGGTGAAGCTGCAGTTCTAACCGGCGCCCAGGTGCTGCTGCTGGCCCCGGGGCTAGGCACATCCCCGGGGCTCAAAGGAGGAGTTTGGGAGTTTTTACTTCAGAAAACTTACACGTACATACTCATTCAACAGCTCTTGTTGAGCGTCAGCTCCGTGCAGGGCAGCGGTAGACCGCCCCGAAGGGTCTGCAAACTTTCCTCCGCCTCCTGGGTGTCTCACCCGAGAGGGGGAAACTGAGGCCCCGAGACCGGTCATCCAAGGTCGCCAAGTCTCTCTGGCGGAGCTGGGATTCGAACCCCAGACTATGAAACGCCGGCGAGCGTCCCGCCCGCTCCCGAGCTCCAGACGAGGTTCCCCGTGGAGAGCCCGTGAAAACCCTGCGGACTCCGCCCGGGCCCGGCTCGGACCAGCAGGAGCGGCGGGATAGCCCCGCCGGAGCGGCCGGCGCGCGCGCGCTGGAGCCCCGCCCCGCCGGCCGCGGCGAGGGGGCGGAGCCGGGCGGGCGCGCGCGCTGAGTCCGCGCTCGTGCTCGCGGCGCGAGCGCAAGGGAGCGGCGCCAGGATAGAGGCTCGCCGAGCCGCCATTCTAACGCAGGCGCGGTGGCCAAGTGGTAAGGCGTCGGTCTCGTAAACCGAAGATCACGGGTTCGAACCCCGTCCGTGCCTGTTGTGGTAAATCTTCCCTTTCCGGGGGTGACTTTTTAGGGGTGTGACATCACAACGATCATCGGTTTTCGACCCGGTATTTAGGTCCTCGCCCAGGATCCCAAGCGGGCCAAGTGTTTTCACTCGGTTTAGATTCAGGCTCCCTCGACCGCGCAGAAGGTCCAAGTCCGGGTAGTCTGACCTCTGAGTTCGGGACGGTGGGGGGCGCCGGGCGGACTGGGGTCGCGGGCTCCAGGGATCACGTGGAAACCGTGGCCCGAGCGCTGACTTTAGTGCAGAAAAACCTACGGCTGATGGCACTTGGCTCAAGAGCCACTAAGCATTTTTCTGAACATTAAAGTCCAATTGAATCCACTCTCCCGAGAGAACTGCCGTTGCCTGTTCCCGAGCCCACACCCAGAGTCAGCTGGTGTCTGGCTTGCTATTTTTAAAAGGAAATCCATTGTAGGCACTGCATTAGAGGGAGGAAATCCTGCCCAGACTTGGAGCTGGTCCGACAGGAAAATCTGCACCTCTCTCTCTCTCTCTGAGCCTCCTTTTGCCCCCCAGTAAAATGGGTCGCTGGTTAGCACTGGCTGAGAGACTGGCTGTAGTCGCGGCCTCAGTCAACGCCGCTACCGTCGTCGGGCACCTGTTTTCTTTGCATCACCACGGGGCTGCCCGCCTGCATTTAAAGAGGTTATGCAAAAAGATATTATGCAATTACCCCTACCCTCCAGGAGCTGGCATATTGTATAATCTGAAAAACAGCTTGACCTAAATCGGGGAAACTTGTTTTCAGCGCGAGATGTCTAACGGAAGAAAGCATTCATGGAGCTCCTGGTGTGGGCAGGGTGGAGCCGGACTCTGGGGGGCTCTCAGTGCGAGAAGGTGGGAGAGCCTAGCAGGAGCGGCTGAGACTAAGTCGTCCTCTGCCGCAGAGTTCTCCCACTTAGCAGTATTCATCAGCATCACCTGGAGGGAAAGTTAAAATGCGGAGTCCTGGGCGCCACCCCAGAGCGTCCGCATTGTGTTAGTCTGCGCCGGGGTTTGATATTTGCATTTCTAAGGAGCCCCCAGGTGATCCTGATTCAGCTAGTTCCCCGGACCACCCATCCAGAACCATTTCCCCGAAAATAAGGGTATTTTATAGCCACATTCTAAACCTAGGAGCACGTGTGTGTGCATGAACACAAACATGTGAATTACTACATATAAAACAGTGAACACCGCAGCTTCTCACACTTCAACCTGGGGATGATGTGAAAATCAAGTCTGACTCTGGGGCTCTGAGGCGGAGCCTGAAGCTCTGCGTTTCTAACTTGTGTTTTGGCGACGCCGACGCCAGCTGGTCACCGACCCCCTCACTGAATACAGGGGGAAAGAAGGATCCCGACCAAAGTACTGAAACTGATCAGGACACTAGGGAGCCTGGGGAAGGGAGACCTTCCCCCACACCCTCTGCTTTAGCTTCTCTCTGAGCTATCTAGATTATAGTAGTTAATGCACTTTTCCTGAGTTATTTTACAGATGTGAAAAACCTCCACCAAATGGAAAATGTCAACTACAGTACTTGATGACCGAGCGCATAGCCCCCAAGCCTCCTAGAGCTTAAGGACTGATAATGTCAACCCCCTGTGACACCTCCCAGTAACCTCACCATCAACCAGAGCGTTGTGCGCAAGCTGATCACATACGCTGGGCACCCCAACCCCCAACCTGGCCTTTATAAATTCTCTGCTGGTGGGACTAAAGAATCCACCTGCCAATGCAAGGAACCATGGGTCTATCCCTGGTCCAGGAAGATCCCACATGCTGCGGAGCAAGCCCGTGGGACTGTGCTCCAGAGCCTGGGAGTCACAGCTACTGAGCCCACCGTGATGCAGCTGCTGAAACTCTCACCCCCTAGAGCCTGTGCTCTGTAACAAGAGAAACCACTGCCATGAGAAGCTCGTGCACTGCAACAAGAGGAAAAGCCCATGCGGCAACCAAGACCAGCACAGCCAAAATTAAGTAAATAAAAGTTTTTTATAAATGCTTTGCTGAAACCCTTCAGGGAGCCTGAGGGACTGAAGGGCAGGAGCCACGCATCTCCTTGCATAGCCCTTGCAGTAAACCTTTTTCTGCTCTAAACGCTGATGTTTCACTTTGTTTGGCCTCCCTCTTCATCAGGCACATGAACTTGGGGTCACTAACAATAACAGTTGTTACCTCTCTGGAGGGAAGTAGGAAGGGGGAGCTGTCCAGAGGATTCCTTCACTTCTCACCCTGTGAACTTTCACATTGCTTGCATTTTCTACCAGATGATCACCTCCTAGAAACACCTCCAAAGTCCACAAAGGCAAAGATAACCTATTAGGCTGCAGGCAAATTAAACAATCCAGAACTGTCACATAAATGTTTTCTGCTCTCCACTGGGGTGTTTCATCATTTCTTTTTAAGTGACACAAAAGTACATTTATGTTCCTCCCTATTAAAAATATCCCCAAATAGTTCTCTCCATTAAAAGACCACACTGCCCCCAACAGGCAGGCCAGTATCTGTGGCAGTGGTTAGAGGTCCACACAGATTTTCCTGTCCTTCCCTCCAAAACAATGAAGCAACACTCCTCTGTGACACCATCCCAGTAAAGAGCTCACTCTCATCCACCACCACCACTGCCACACCCCAGATCGCCCCACCCTGCAGAGGGGGCTCCCTCTGCCCCAGGTGAAGAAGGACTTTAGAAAATTTACCCAATGGACTATAGGCTTCCACTTATGCACAAACACACAGACACATTGCATAAAATATCTATTGAGAGTCCCTTGGACAGCAAGGAGATCAAACCAGTTAATCTTAAAAGAAATCAACCCTGAATATTCATTGGAAGGACTGATGCTGAAGCTCCAATACTTTGGCCACCTGACGTGAAGAGCTGACTCATTGGAAAAGACCCTTATGCTGGGAAAGATTGAAGGCAGGAGGAGAAGGGGACAACAGACCCTATGTCTGAATAAGCAATATGTCTGTGGGGTCACACAGAGTAGACACGACTGAAGTGACTTAGCAGCAGCAGCAGCTGTGTTGATTTAAACTGCTTGTATTCATGAATATATAAAGTCGTGTTTGGATCTCTTTTGTATGAATTTCATGTCTGAAAGTCACTTTGAAGCCAGAGGTCTTTGTTCTATGAGGGATCATATTCTGATCTCCCTTAGAAATGTAAAGAGAATAGAAGGCCCCCAATGCTGGGATTATGAGGAAAGAGAGGCAGGTGTCACTGACCCTAGAGGGACCTCCTGAGACCTTGCTGTGCAAACTGGACCACTGGGAAGGAAATGGATTTGCATAAGGAGCCCGGGATTTCTGGGAAAGTAGATATTAAATTAGAGATCTCTTCAAGAAAACTAGAGATACCAAAGGAACATTTCATGCAAAGAGGGCACAATAAAGGACAGAAATAGACTGGACCTAACAGAAGCAGAAGATACTAAGAAGAGATGGCAAGAATACACAGAACTATACAAAAAGATCTTAATGACCCAGATAACCATGATGGTGTGATCACTCACCTAGAGCCAGACATCTTGGAATATGAAATCAACTGAGCCTTAGGAAGCATCAATATGAAGAAAGCTAGTGGAGGTAATGGAATTCCAGCTGAACTATTCCAAATCCTAAAAGATGATGCTGTTAAAATGCTGCACTCAATATGTCAGCAATAATAGAAAACTCAGCAGTGGCCACAGGACTAGAAAAGGTCAGTTTTCATTCCAATCCCAAAGAAAGGAAATGCCAAAGAATGTTCAAACTTCCACACAGTTGCACTCATTTCACATGTTACCAAGGTAATGCTCAAAATTCTCCAAGTCAGGCTTCAAGAGTACATAAATGGAGAACTTCCAGATGTTCAAGCTGGATTTAGAAAAGGCAGAGGAACCAGAGTTCAAATAGCCAACATCTGTTGGATCATAGAAAAAGCAAGAGAATTCCAGAAAAAAACATCTACTTCTGCTTCATTGACTACACTAGAGCCTTGACTTGTGGATCACAACAAACTGTGGCAAATTCTTAAAGAGATGGGAATACCAGACCACCTTACTTGCCTCCTGAGAAATCTGTATTCACGTCAAGAAGCAACAGCTAGAAGCAAAAATGGAAAAATTGACTGGTTCTAAATTCGGAAAGGAGTACATCAAGGCTGTATATTGTCACCCTGCTTATTTAGCTTACATGCAGAGTATATCATGTGAAATGCCGGAATGGATGAAGTACAACCTGGAATCAAAATTGCCAGAAGAAATATCAATAACCTTAGATATGCAGATGATACTACCCTTATGGCAGAAAGTGAAGAGGAACTAAAGAGCCTCTTGATGAAGGTGAAGAAAGAGAGTGAAAAGCTGGCTTAAAACTTTAACATTCAAAAAACCAAGATCACGGCCTCCACTCCCATCACTTCATAGCAAATAGGTAGAGAAACAATGGAAATAGTCACAGATAAACAGTCACTTTATTTTCTTGGGCTCCAAATTCACTGCAGATGGTGACTGCAGCCATGAAATTAAAAGACGCTTGCTCCTTGGAAGAAAAGCTATGACACACCTCAACAGCATATTAAAAAGCAGAGATATTACTTTGCCAACAAAGGCCTGTCTAGTAAAACTATGGTTTTTCCAGTAGTCATGTGAGAATTGGACCATAAAGAAGGGTAAGCACCAAAGAATTGATGCTTTTGAACTGTGGTGTTGGAGAAGACTCTTGAGAGTCCCTTGGACTGCATGGAGACCCAACCAGTCCATCCTAAAGGAGATCAGTCCTGAATATTCATTGAAAGGACTGATGCTGAAGCTGCAACTCCAATACTCTGGCTACCTGATGCAAAGAGCCAACTCATTAGAAAAGACCCTGATGCTGGGGAAATTGAAGGCAAGGGGAGAAGGGGACGAGATGGTTGAATGGCATCACTGACTTGATGGACATGGGTTTGAGCAAGCTCCGGGAGATGGCGAAGGACAGGGAAGCCTGGTGTGCTGCTGTCCACCAGGCTGCAGAGAGTTGGACACGACTGAGCAACAATAACCCACTTTCCCGTTTTCTAAAGTTCAGTTCAGTTGCTCAGTCCGACTGTCCGACTCTTTGCAACCCCATGAATCGCAGCACACCAGGCCTCCCTGTTTATCACCAACTCCTGGAGTTCACTCAGACTCACGTCCATCAAGTCAGTGATGCCATCCAGCCATCTCATCCTCGGTCATCCCCTGCCCCCAATCCCTCCCAGCATGAGTCTTTTCCAGTGAGTCAACTCTTTGCATGAGGTGGCCAAAGTACTGGAGTTTCAGCTTTAGCATCATTCCTTCCAAAGAAATCCCAGGGCTGATCTCCTTCAGAATAGACTGGTTGGATCTCCTTGCAGTCCAAGGGACTCTCAAGAGTCTTCTGCAACAACACAGTTCAAAAGCATCAATTCTTCGGCGCTCAGCTTTCCTCACAGTCCAAGTTAGAGAGACCTATAAGGACAGACAGCTCATGATAGTCAATGGCAGAAAAAGATTCAATTGGACTTCTGAAACCAAAGAGGGAGCCAGAATCCTAGTGTTAGCAAGGGAGGGCTGTGTGTCAACAGAGGCTGCACAGGAGCAATCTTCAACAGCGACACCATGTGGCAGCAAGAAGCAAGAGCAGCACTAGATGGATCCGCCCCACATCTGCAAGAACCCATGGGAGACACAGACTGGCACATAACCTCTCCATGCCTCGATTTCTCCATAACATTGGAGTGGTACACTTTCAGTGGCTTCCCTTCTCATGCAACTCTTCTGGTGACAACACTGTGAATATTCACCAGCCAGAATGGTTCAGTAAATGGTGAACCATCTGCCTCATGGCATAATGTTGTTTTAGTCACTAAGTCATGTTTCACTCTTTGCAACCCCATGGACTGCAGCCCACCAGGCTCCTCTGTTCATGAGATTTCCCCAGCAAGAATACTGGAGCGGGTTGCCACTTCTTTCTCTAGGGGACCTTCCCCAGCCAAGGACCAGACACAAGTCTCCTGCATCTCCTGCACTGGCAGGCAGATTCTTTACGACTGAGCCACCTGGGAAGCATCATGGGCAGAAATTAAAAGAAACAACTGGTGGTCCAGTGGTTAGGAATCTGTCTGCCAATGCAGGGGACATAGGTGCTATCTCTGCTCAGGGAAGATCCCACATGCCTCAGAGTAACTAAGCCCACAGCTGAGCCTGAGCCACAAATACTGAGTCTGGGCTCTAGGAATCAGTGAGCAGCAATTACTGAGTCTCCATGCCTAGAGCCCATTCTCCGCAACAAGAAGCCGTGAGAAGTTCGTGCACTGCAGCTAATGAGTCGCCCCTGCTCATCGCAACTAGAGAAAGCCACACACAGCAGCAAAGACCCAGCACAGTCAAATAGTAAGTAAATATTAAAAAAAAATGTTGAGGGGGAAGGAACAAATAATTTTTAAAAAGAAATGACTAATTTATTGGTTTGAAGAAGCGATAGTGAGATACAGCTAATTGAGGAAAGTTGGTATCCTGGTTTGGGGCTTTTGTCTTACAGTTTTACTGAGGTATATAAGTGATTAACAAAAATGGTTCATATTTTATATATCCAATTTGATGCATTTGGACATTTGCATACAACTGGGACATAGCCCCACATTCAAGTAACAGACGGATCCATCATCTTCAAGTTTCCTGTATCCCTTTGCTTGTTTTGTGTATGTGATAAGAACATTGAATGTGAGATCTACCCTCCTAACAAATTTGTAAATACAGTTTATAGTACTGTTAACTGTAGGCACTCTGTTTTACAAAATATCTCTAGAACTTATTCATTTTTTCTTTTTCTTTTAAAAAAATTTTTAATTAAAGTACAATTGATTTACAACACTGTGCTCATTCATCTTGTATAACTGTAACTAACATCCTGTTTTTTGAAAAAAATAAATAACCATAAAAACTATATAAACAACAGGTAAACAACAAAGGCCTACTGTAGAGCACAGGGAACTGTACTCAGTATCTTGCAATAAACCTCCTAAAGTTTGGGGATATGTGTATAGGTATGGCTGCTCCATTTTGCTAGGCAGTCCATGGGGTTGCAAAGAGTTGGACATGACTGAGGGACTTTCCGTTTCACTTTCAGAAACTAACACAACATTGCAAATCAACTGTACTCCAATAAAAGTAAGAGTAACTTCCCTGGTGGTCCAGTGGTTAGGTATCTGCCTTGCAATGCAGGGTACAGAGCTCAACCCCTGGTCAGGGAACTAAGATCCCACATACTGAGGAGCGACTAAGCTTGCAAGCCACAACCACTGAGCCCATGCACTCTGGGTCTGCACCCTACAACTAGAGAGTCCATGTGTCACAGCAAAAGAGCCACACAATGCAAAGATCCCACACGCTACAACAAAGACCCAAAACAGCCACAGAAATTAATAAACATTAAAAAAAATTGAAATATATCTTATAATAAACCATAATGGAAAATAATCTTAAATAAGGATATATATATGTTGGTTAGATGGCATCACCAACTTGATGGACATGAGTTTCAGCAAGCTCTGGGAGTTGGTGATGGACAGGGAAGCCTGGCATGCTGCAGTCCATGGGGTCGCAAAGAGTCGGACACGACTGAGTAACTGAACTGAACTGACTGAGGTGTGTGTATGTGTATGTACACACACACATATGTATCTGAATCACTTTGCTGTACACTTGAAACAAACACAACATGAACTATACTTCAAAAAAACTTTTTAAACATATGTAAACCAATCAATACTAAAGGAAATCAGTCCTAAATATTCACTGGAGGGACTGATGCTGAGGCTGAAGCTCCAGTTCTTTTGGCCACCTGATCCGAAGACCCAAATCATTGGAAAAGACCCTGATGCTGGGAAAGATTGAAGGCAGGAGGAGAAGGGAGAGACAGAGGATGAGATGGTTGGATGGCATTATGGACTCAATGGACATGAGTTTAAGCAAGCTCCGGGAGTTGGTGATGGACAGGGAGGCCTGGCATGCTGCTGTCCGTGGGGTGGCAAAGAGTCGGTCATGACTGAATGACTAACAGCAAGATGCAATAAATAAATAAGCAATTGACCAAGACAAGTAGGGCAGTGTATACTGTTTTTTGAATGTGAAGGATGTCCACAACCAAGGCAGAAGGCTCAATGTCATTTGTACAAAACAAGTCAGCATAATCACTGCATATACAATAGGCAAACAACAAGGACCTGCTGTACAGCACAGGGAACTGTACTCAATATCTTGCATCCTAAAGGGAGGGGATATTTGTATAGGTATGGCTGGCTTATTTTGTCATGCAGTAGAAACTAACATAACATTGTAAATTGACAATGAATTTGTGGGGCAAAAGGCGGAGGGGAATTTCAGGAAAAATAACTAATTTTTCCCCCTCATATCGTGGCATTGGAAAGAAAAACTCTGTTGCTTTGGATTCACTAGTCACAACAGAAACAGGAGAAAATGTAAAGAAGCTGGAGATGGGAGGCTCTGGGAGGCGCAGGCGCTAACACAGAGCTGGCGCGGCATCCGGGAGACACTGAGTGTCCAGCGCGAGGGTTCTCTTATCCTCCGCTCGGAGCCCCTCCGAGGGGAGCCTCCCCTCCGCTGCCCTGGCACGTCTCCCATCTGGGCTGACATCATGCACTGAGAAAACCTACATTAAAGAATAAAAAATGGGCCGCTTAATAAGGGAGTGAGTGGTTTTTTAGCCGAGCAGGAGATGAGAACCGCGTTTCAAAACCAGACGTGTATTTCAGGCATGAGTAGCACTTAAAAAGAAAATATTGTGGCAGGCCTCTGGAAGCAACAGACGTTGTTTATGTCACATCCACTTGAGTTTTGCTTAGCGAATCACCAGGCTGGCGCACGACATGCTTTTCCCGAGCCTGTGTTCCCTTCGGCCCCTGCCCTGCCCTTCCGACATAGGTGAGCTGAGCTGATCTGTATTTACTGGAGGATTAAAAAGAACCCCCTGAACCGAAGGCCCTGCTGGATAAAAAAATATTTATCTGTAATAATTCTCGAAACAGGCCCCGATAAGAAAGTCCACACGTCCCTTTGAGATGTGCTGACAGACTCTAAGAAATCCATTACCCTTGCCTTTTAGGATCAACACCCTTGTGTTAATCCCTTCCTCTGAAGTGTGAGTACAGCCCACAGGCTACAGCAGAGGTGTCACAATGTCACATCTTTGTTGTCACATTAGATGGCAACACCCGTCTCGCTAGCAGACCCTCTTTCTTGCTGTTGTGGGGACACAGGTGGCCGTGGGAGGAGCCCCACCTGACAAGAAACCCAAGGCTTCTCGCCAAAACCAGGAAAACGCTGAGGCCCTCAGTCCAACAGGCTGCAAGGATATGAGCTCATCAACAGCCATACGAATGTGAAAGCAAGTCCTCCCCTGGGTGCTGTGGCCTGAATGTTTGCAGCCCCCCAAAACTCATGCACTGAAGCCCTAACCCCTCGTGTGATGGTGTTTGGAAGTGAGGCCTTTGGGAGGTGACTGGGGGTCGATTAGGTCACAAGGGTGGGACCCTCATGGTAGAATCAACGACGCCTTATCAGGCGCTCTATCTGATATGGAGTGAGGTCACTCAGAGAAGGAGAAATGTCGTATGACATCCCTTCTATGTGGGATTTAAAATGAAACAATACAAATGAACTTACAAAACAGAAAGAGACTCACAGACTTAGAAAACGAACTTATGGTTGCTGGGGTGGGGGTGATGGGTGTATAGTGGGGAGAAGAGGTAATTAGGGACTTTGGGATGGTTCTGTTCACCTGGCTATTTATAAAATAGATGATCAACAAGCACCTACTCATGGAACTCTGCTCCAGGTCCTGTGCCAGCCTGATGAGAATGGGGTTTGGGGGAGAATGGATACATTTTTATGTATGGCTGAGTCCCTTTGTTGTTCATCTGAAACTGTCACAACATTGTTAATTGGCTACACCCCAGTACAAAATGTTTTTGGTGTTAAAAATTTAAAAAAAAAAAAAAAAGCTCTCTGGGCTCTGTGAGGACTCAGCAAGAAGGCAGCCATCTGTACACTGGGACGAGAGCCCTCACCAGACACTGAATCTTCTAGTACCTTGATCTTGGGCTTCCGTACACTCCAGAATTGTGAGAAATAAATGTTTGTTGTTTAAGCCACCCAGTCTGTGGTACTTACACTGAACTGACAAGGACCCTGGCTGGGCATTGAGAACTCAGCCCCAGCCAACACCTGCATTGTTGCCTTGCAGAGAATGCAGCTAAGCCGTGCCTATTCTCTGTCCCCCAAATCTGGGAGATAACACACATGTGTTGTCGTTAGCTGCTAAGTTAGTGGTAATACTGTTATGCAGGAAAAGTTTGATAGGGAATACCAAAATCTGATTGTCTGAGTTCCCACGTGGTTCACGATGACATGTACCCAGTAGCCCAGCAAGAAACCTGGGATTTATCCTTGTGTTCGTTTTCTCCTGCCGCTGTACCAAGTTCCTACATCCTTAGCGGCTTAAAAGAGCAGTTTCTGTAGGTCAGAGCCCAGGTTGACTCGGCTGGTTCCTCTGCTCAGGGGTCTCTCAAAATCAAGCAAAAGCAGTGTTAGTCGCTCAGTCGTATCTGACTCTTTGTGACCCCATGGACTGTAGACTGAATACTGGAGTGGGTTGCCATTTCCTTCTCCAAGGGGTATTCCCAACCCAGAGATGGACCCTGAGTCTCCTGCACTGAAGGGAGATTGTTTTTTTTTTTACTGTTTGAGCCACCAGGAAAGCCTGTCTGACCAGATCAGCTACTCCAAGGAGGCTTATCCAGGTTGTTGGCCAAATCCAGTTTCTTGCACTTATAGGACTGAATCCTCTGTTTCCTTGGCTCTACAAGTCTCACTGTAGTGACTGCACTTGGGGTCCCCACATCTGGGTCAAATCCTTCTCCTATTTCAAATTTCACTGAGTTCCCTTTCTGCCTCTTTCTCATGCAAGCCAAAGAAAGTTCTCTGCTTTTAAGAGCTCATGGATTTGGGGACTTCCCTGGCAGTCCAGTGGTTAAAATTTTGCCTTGCAGTGCAGGAGGCGAGGTTCGCTTCCTGGTCAGGAAGCTAAGATCCCACATGCCCTGTGGCCAAAAAACCAAAATGTAAAACAGAAGCAATATTGTAACAAATTCAATAAAGATTTTTAAAAGAGAAAAAAACTCATGGATTTAAATTGGGCCCATTTGGATAATCCAGGCTAATCACTTTATGGATTTCAGAGTTGAAAAGCTTAATCGCATCTTCAAAATCCCCTTTGCCACAAAACAGGACATAGTCAGAGGTTCTAGGGATTAGGGTGTGGACAATATTTGGGAGATCATTATTCTGCCTACCCCAACCCTTGCCTCACCCCTCTTCCTCACCTGCCCATCTCATTAGTCACTGCCTTATCCTTTCTTCAAATCTGTGTTGCTCTGACCTCACTGTCCCCTTTCTCCTTTGCTGTCTGGCCTCTGGACTCTTGCAGGAGACTCCTAACTGGTCCCCTTGCTTTCAGGCTTGCTCTTCCTTCATCTCTTCCCAGGTCCCCTGACCTCTCTCAGACACAGCAGTGAACATGTCACTTACATCCTTTGATCCTTCACAAGGAGCCCACCACTGCCACCAAGATAAATTCTCCCTCCCTCCCTCCCTCCCTCCTTAGCACGGCATTCTGGGCCCCAGGTGTCCCTTCTACCACCCTTGCTCTTGCCCCACCAGCCTTTGTTAGTCCTTCAGTTCAGTCCTCTGATGATGTTTAGTCCTCTGCGTATATGCTATTCCTTCAGCCTATAATGCTCTTCCTTCATCCCCATATTGGAAAACTCCTACTCATTCCTCAAAACCTTGCCTAACTATTACTAACTTTTTAAAACCTATTTATTTGGCTGCACCAGGTCATATTTGTGGCGTGGGGGATTTTTAGTTGCAGCATGTGCTATCTAGTTCCCTGACCGGGGAATCCAGGCCTCCTTCATTGGGAGCTCAGAAGCTTGGCCACTGAACCACCAGGAAAGTCCTGAACTATTACTAACGTCACTATGATTGGGGCTCATTCCTCAGCTGGAGTTAGTTGCTATCTCCTGTATGCACCACCAACACCTTGGGTGTACCACTTTGATAGCACTTATCACAGGATGTTACAGTTACCAGCTCACAATGCCAAATATCTCCTAAGAACCTAGAAGTTGAAAGCCCCAATGTCCACAGGAGCCAGATAGATCATGTGAACACATGAAACGGTTTGGGTACAAGACAGCAGGGACTAGGGTAGACAGAGGAGAACTTGAGAGGACGTGCCAGGTGAAAGGCCACCATATTTCTGAAAACCTCATGTAGGCAAGACCCAGGAATCCTATTCTGAGATGCAAACCATGCAGAAATTCTCATTCATATTCACCAGGCTGCTCAGAGCAACACTGTTGGGAAGAGCTAAGTGTCCGTCAAGGGAAGTGGAAGAGGATACAACGGTGGATCCACAGGGTGGAATCAAGTTCAATGGTTCAAAGGCATAAACTATAATTCTATCATAAGGTGTGGGTAAAATTCACAAAAAGAAGGGCAAAAAAAAAAAAAGGCAGGCATAGAAAAATGATACACCGTGATACCATCATACAGAATCAACATTATGCAAAGAATACCCTTTTCCTTGTTTCTGGCTATGGAGGTAGTAGAAGCATAGAAACATGCTCAAGAGTGACAAAGTCTAGATTCAGAACAGTGTTACCCCTGGGGATGTTAGAAGGACCGAAAGGGAAAAAGGTCACACGAGGGTCTTAGCTGAATCTGGATTTATGTATTAATTCAGCTGGGTGGTCAGCGCACGGGTGTTTGTTAACTTATTTCTGCTCTTTTTCAGTTGGCCTGAAATAGCTCATAATTAAGAACACAAAAAGTGGGTCCAGTGCGGTCTAACCCACACCTCATCTAGCACAGAGCCTGGCACAGAGATGGTGAGTAAAACACTGCCTCCAGTTCGCAGATGGGAAGATTGAGAGGAAGAGAGAGGAAGCCCTCTCCCTGGGCCCTGGTGTTGGGTGCCAGGCTGGAACAGCCTGGGCAGGTATAGGAGTGGCTCATCTCCGGATAGTTTCTGAGGTCTCCCCTAGAACCAGCCCGCCCTGGGTCAGGCTTACTCTGATCTTTGCAGAATGTGGCATTTCCAGGCAATATCAATACAATATTGAAAAGGAACTGCCCAGCTTTATTGGCTGCGCTACTTGGCAGGTGGGATCTTAGTTCCTGGATCAGGGATCAAACTCAGGCCCCCTGCAGTGGAGTCATGGAATCTTAAGTACTGGACTGCCAGGGGAAATCTCTGACCGGCTATTTCAGCGTCCACTGTGGGTTCCCAGAAGGTGCCAGAGGCGCTGGGGTGGGGAGCACTCCACCGATCACACCGCTTGGCGGCTTCTCCACCGTCCACCCACCTCGGTGGGAAGCAGCCCCCGGCCTCTCCCCGGACTGTCCCAACCTCCGGCCAGCCGGCCCACCATGCCATCAGTTATCTTCCTCAGACTGGCTCTCACAGGTGTATCTCCAACCTGCCCAGGTTCCTTTCGACCTATCCCCTCACCTGTTATCCTGACAGACCTACCGAGAGACCTTGTTCCCAAGGCTAAGACAGAATTTTTCTGAGTCTTTGCGGGAGAGGCTGTGGCTATTTAAAACAAGAATACTTTCCTTTCACAGGCTGACCACTCTCATGGATGTGACCCAGCAACTCTGTTCCTCCCAAATCCACAGCCCAGGACAGCCAGCGCAACCCTCTGCCCATCCCTGTTCACCTGGGACTATCCCAGCTTTATCCCCGGGAACCCTCAATCCTGGGCAAACCAGGATTGGGGTCTCCCCATTTCCTTCCTTGCCGAGGAAGCCAGTTTGAATGTCGTCTCAGGGACTCTGTTAAGAGGCCTGGGGACAAGCCGCCACAGCTCACCTCACTCCTGTTAGGAATGACTGCCAGCTTCTGACCCCCGGAAAGGCCCTGTTCCTGCTGGAACCCCAGGCTCCACAGTTTTCCCTGATGAGGCCCCAAGCTCAAGTCTCACACCCCAACATCTTGATTTCCACCATACCTTGTGCCTCCCACATGGCGTTCCACTAATATTTTCCTTTCACTTCACTCACCTTGATAACCTGGATGATTTTTATTTCAAAAGAAACACGTTATCCCAGTTCCACAGATGGAAAAAGAGCACCATCTGCCATAAATAGATGATAATTACTTTAAAATGCAATGAAAGCAAAATGGTGTTGGTACATTGCATATCAACGCTGCTACCAATGAAATGTTCTAAGCCAGAAGCTTGGGCTCCCTTCCTTAACAGAGGGATTAATAAGGGTTTAGGAAGGTATTAAGCAAAACCCAACTTATGAAGACTTTCTTCTTCACAAGATCAGAAGAGGTATAGGAAAAGTGAAAAGGAAATGCATTTCTACTTGGTTATTCAGAGCTATCTATTGCCTCTTCCACGCAGAATCTAAAATCAACCTAGTTCTACCATATAGGACTTGTACATTAGTGGGCTGTGCTTAGTCGCCCAGTCCTGTCCATCTGTGTGAAACTCCATGGACTGTAGCCCGCCAGGCTCCTCTGTCCATGGGATTCTTCAGGCCAGAATATTGGAGTGGGTTGCCATGCCCTCCTCCAGGGGATCTTCCCAACCCAAGGATGGAACCCAAGTCTCCCGGATTGTAGGCAGATTCTTTACCATTTGAGCCACCAGGGGTGTTAGAGCTAGGTCTCTCCAATAAGCCACTGGAGTGAGTGTTAGTTGCTCAGTTGTGTCCAACTCTGTGAGACCCCATGGACTGTAGCTTGCCAGGTTTTACTCTGTCCTGATATTCTCCAGGAACCTTCAAAACTACTGGAGTGAGTTGTCATTTCCTTTTCAGGGGATCTCCCCAACACAGGAATCGAATCTGAGTCTCCTGAATTGGCAGGTGGACTCTTTACCATCTGAGTCAACAGGGAATACTCAAAAGAGTAACCTGGTCCCTAACCAGGAATCGAACCAGGGCTGCAGTGGTGAAAGCACTGAATCCTAACCACTAGACCACCAGGGAGGGAGGGAAGACAACAAGCCAATAGCTGGCAGCAAGCCATCTGATCCTTCAGAGACTTTCAGAGTGCAGCGACCCCGCCACCAGCCAACATCTATTGTGAACTCTTTGGATGCTGAGCCTGGGAGAAGGACCTTTACATGACAAGTCACCGAATCTTTCAGCAATGCTCATAGCAACCAGAAAGAGAAGCTGAGAGAGGTTCACTGGCTTGTCTAAGTTCACCCAGCTAAAAAGTAGCAGAGCGAGGGCTCAGATCCATATCTGCTCATCTTGTGGTCAGTGTCACCCAAGGATTGCTGTATCCCTGAGAAGCAGGTAGAGATCCAGACCCTGGATGAGCCGATGTTGTCCCAGAAAGCACTGATAATTGCACATTGCATCCGTTAGTGGTAAAACACTTAAGGTCACGTGAAGATCAGTTAGCTGAGCTGACCTCAGCTCCAGCTGGAAAAAGAAAGCATTTTAGGTCAAGAGGTCAAAACTCGAAAACATATACAGCCAGGCAGGTGACCTAAGTGGACCAGTTTGGATACTTTATTCTACAAGGAACAGGAATTTCTTGGCTCAAGCTAGCTTAAACAGTAAGATAATTTATTATGCAGTTCTCAGGAAATCTAGAAGTAGGGTAGGTTTCTAGATTAGTTATTTGAGCAGCTCCATCAGGCCACTGAAGAACTGATGCTTTCAAACTATGATGCTGGAGAAGACTCTTGAGAGTCCCTTGGACAGCAAGGAGATCAAGCCAGTCAATCTTAAAGGAAATCAGCCCTGAATACTCATTGGAGGGACTGATGCTGAAGCTCCAATGCCTTGGCCACCTGATGCAAACAGCCTACTCATTGGAAAAGGCCCTGATGCTAAGATTGAAGGCAGAAGGAGAAAGAGGTGACAGAGGATGAGATGGTTGGATGGCATCACCGATGCAACAGAGATGAACTTGGGCAAATTCCCAGAGATGGGGGACAGGGGTTTCTAAGAGCTGGACATGACTTGGCAACTGAACAACAACATATCAGGCCACCAGACACACAGGTTCCCTCTGGCTCTCTTTTCTGCCATCATTGTGCTGGTTTCAGCCCCTAAGGCTGGTCCCCATATGGCTCCTGATATTCCAGGCATCGTGTCCAAATCCACCTTGTCTCATTGGCTGGGATTGTAGCTCATGACTTTTCTCCAACAAATGACAGTTTCCCTTGGGCCCAGTGACTGAGGTGGGGAGAGGAGGGGGTAGGACAATGGGAAGAATAGAACTCCCATGACTAAGTGGAGAAAGCATGTAGGGTAGCCGCTTGCAATGGGGATGCTGCTGCTCATAAGCCTCTGTGTCCTCCTCTTACTCCTGGTCCCGAGCCAGGCACCACATTTCACAGCCCTGTTGGGTCCCCTTTGGGCCTCATGGCTGGTTCCTGCCACTGTTGGACACTTCCCAGTCGATGCAATCAAAACCTGGTCTGCTTTCCTATAGCCTCCTTCCTGATCCTCCAGCTCAACGAAGGAAGAATGAAGACTTGGAAGACAGAGCCATGAAGTGGGAGACACGTGTGCCTAAAAACACCCCCAACCCCTACTTCCTGGTGTGATATTGTAATAAGGAGTTTATAATCTATTACAAATTAATTCCTAAGGGGATGTTGCCTACAAGCTTAAATTATACATAATAGCCCATCTCTGGAAACCCTGTTTCTCAAGTAATGAGCATTAAGCTAAAATACCTTTGTTTAGCTCACAGGAAACATCCTGACAGTCCCGCCTATGAATGACTACAGGAAGGAAGAAATTAACTCATCTCCTCTGGAGGCTGATGGGAACCAGGAAACCTTTGACTTTACTCCCTCCCCTTTCAGTATAAAAAGAAGCCGGAACTCTAACTCAGGCAACTCAGGCAAGATGATTCTTTGGGACACAAGTCCACCATCTTCTTGGTCTACTGACTTTCTGAATGAAGTTGCTATTTCTTTCCCCAACAACTCATCTCCCCATTTATTGGCCTGTTGGCGAGCAGTATGAGCTTGGACTTGATAACAATATGAGCAAGAAATGAATTGATATTGTGGTAAGCCACTGAAAGCTTGGGGATGTTAGTCATAGCTGCTGGCCTTTCCAGACTAACACTTTTTATCCACTATTCTGCTCCAATCAACTGTGGCCCTGCAGGAAGTCAGGCCCATAGCTGCCAAATCTTCTGCTCATCAGTTTTTGTTTTTTTTTAAGCAGCTAGAAATCTGGATTATTTAAATATGAAATTTCCTGATTTAAAAGTGTTGGCCACCAAATCAAATTTATTATTATTATCTCAAAGACTCTGTAGGCCAAACAAAACACATCTGCAGGCCCTGCTTGGCCTGTGAACTGCCATTTGCAACCTCACATCAAAAAAACTCCAAATTCAACAGCATTTATTTTCAAATCACTACTGGCCTGAGAGGTGGTACTGGGTCCACAGTCATGTGAGTTCCAGAGAAGAATTCTATGAAGGAGATGTTGGTCAACTCTTTCATTTCCACCTAGGGTGGATGTGGAGCATTCTTCTAGTTTTGTGACACAATTTGGCCACCCATGTTGAAATTCCAAGAAGCCAACTCTGGGTGACACTTTCTGGGTGAGAGGTCTAGCTGGGCGGAGCTGGTCCACCCACCCAGACCCTGAAGCTGCTTCCACTTAGGCTTCCTTGGGCTGAGAGGCGACCGAGGATAAAACTGATAGGCAGGGACACCAATCACATCTTAAAGGAAAAGCCCTTGCACTCGTAAATTCATTCCTACATCCCAGGCATGGCTGCTTCAACACCCCTATTGAAGAGCTAATGATAATTGCTACAATTTATTGAGCACTTAGTATCTGCCAGACTCAGACAAGCACTTCATGAAAATTATGCAATTTAATACTTTTAATATCCCCACTGCCAACAATGAGGAAACAGATTCAAGAAGACTAAGGATTTGTCCCAAGTTGGAGCCTGATTTCTACCTTCTCTCTTTTACTTCTTTTACTTTAAAAATCCCATGTATTTGGAAATTAAATGTCTACTTTTAAATGATGGGTGTACCTAAGAAACCATAACAGGGAAATAGAAAATACTTGTAATAGAATAAAAATGAAAAGAGAATTTATCAAAATTTGTTGCATGTGGCTGAAGCTGCTCAATGCAATACAATATGGAGTCTTGAATAAGGTATGAAAACAAATAATTCTACCTTTTCTTTTCATTACAAAGCCTCTCTTAACCAGCCTCTTGAGGAGTGGGGTCATGATTCCTTTAGCAGGAGAAAATCTTGTTCCCGGCCCACCAGGAACCACTCACCCCTTGGTCTCACCAATGGTACTTTGTCCTTCTGTCCACCCAGGGCCTGAAGTCACCCATGTCCTGGGGAATTTGACATCCCAGGTTCACTACCTCTCTTTCAGTACTTTTCCTTCCTTCTCTTATTCATTTTCTAACAAATCTTTTTTTTGCCCTACCATGTGAGAGCTGGACCATAAAAAGGCTGAGCGCCAAAGAATTGAGGCTTTCAAACCATGGTGCTGAGTCCCTTGGACAGCAAGGAGATTAAATCAGTCAATCCTAAAGCAAATCAACCCTGAATATTCATTGGAAGGACTGATGCTGAAGTTCCAGCATCAGTTTTGGCCACCTCATACAAAGAGCCAACTCATTGGAAAAGACCCTGATGCTGAGAAAGATTGAGGGTAGGAGGAGAAGGGGGTGACAGGGGATGAGATGGTTGGACGGCATCACTGACTCAAAATGGACATGAATTTGAGCAAACGCTGGGAGATAGTGAAGGACAGGGAAGCCTGGTGTACAGCCCATGGGGGTCACAAAGCTTAGCAACTGAACAACAAATGTGCCAAACAGACCAGGGTGGCGGGGCTACAGGACCTGAATAAGTAGATTGTCCTCGTGTTTCCCCACTTCACAAAGAAACACAAGGCTACAGGCCCACAACAGACTGGTTCAAAATGGGGAAAGGAGTATGTTAAGGCTATGTATTGTCATCCTACTTATTTAACTTCTATGCAGAGTACATCATGAGAAATGCTGGGCTGGAGGAAGCACAAGCTGGAATCAAGATTGCTGGGAGAAACATCAATAGCCTCATATATGCAGTTGATGCCACCCTCATGGCAGAGAGCGAATAGGAACTAAAGAGCCTCTTGATGAAGGTGAAAGAAGAGAGTGAAAAAGCTGGCTTAAAATTCAAAAACTAAGATCATGGCATCCGGTCCCATTATTTTATGGCAAACAGATGGGGAAACAATGAAAACAGTGTCAGATTTTATTTCTTGGGCTCCAAAATCACTGCAGATGGTGACTGCAGCCATGAAATTAAAAGATGCTTGCTCCTTGGAAGAAAACCTATGACCAACCTAGACACTGTGTATTTAAAAGCAGAGACATCACTTCCCCTACAAAGGTCTGTATAGTCAAAGCTATGGTATTTCCAATAGTCATGTATGGATGTGAGAGCTGGACCATAAAGAAGGCTGAGCACTGAAGAAGTGACACTTTTGAACTGTGGTGCTGGAGAAGACTCTTGAGAGTCCCTTGGACAGCTAGGAAATCAAAGCAGTCAATCTTAAATATTCACTGAATGGACTGATTCATTTGGCCACCTGATGCGAAGAGCCAACTCATCAGAAAAGATCCTGATGCTGGGAAAGATTGAAGGCAGGAAGAGAAGGGGACAACAGAGGATGAGATGGTCGGGTGACATCACTGAATTTGAGCAAACTCCGGGAGATGGTGAAGGACAGGGAAGCCTGGTGTGCTGCAGTGCATGGGGTCGCAAAGAGTTGGACACAACTGAGTGACTGAACAACAGGCCCACAGTGATCTGTGACTCTCGATGGCCTTAATAAAACTCAGGCAGGGGACTTCCCTCAAGGTCCAGTGGCTAAGACTCTGTACTCCCAATGTAGAGGGCCCTGGGTTCAATTCCTGGTCAGGGAACTAGATCCCACATGCCACAGTAAGAGTCCACATGTCGCAACTAAGACCCAGTGCAACCAAATGAAATAAATCAATATTAGAAAAAGAAAGAAAAGAAAACTCAGGTGGGCCAGGACGTCTCCATCTGCCATCACAGAGCCCGAGGGCCAGGGCCATGGAAACTGGATTCCCCTCTCCTGCTCTTTGCCCCCAATTCCTGTTGTTCCCTACAGGGCACAGGCACCACTGGGGCAGGTGGGCAGGGCCAAATGTAAGGCCTTGCAGTTGCTCATCCACTCAGCAACCTGTTCAGGGACCTAGGCTAGGGTAGGGTGAGAGCGTGGGGACTGCTGGCTTTAAGGGAGCTTTGAACCAAACTTGTAAGGACCCCTGGGCCTAAGACCTGGTATTCAGAAAGCTGTTTTAGGCTAGATTCTGAACATGATCTCCAGAAGTTGTCACAAGGGTGTTCACTGTCCTCCTGATCAAACTTCAGACTTATGTCCCATGAACCTTGGGGGACACACCTAAGGATATATTTTCTGTAAATCCTGCCACTGTTTCATGGCTGGTATAACTACTTTGCTACAATTGTAATCCTGTTTGTGTGTATCTGTTTTTAAAAGTCCACACCTGTTTGATGCAAATGTTTAAAACTTATTGTGCAGGGGCTTCCCTGGTGGCTCAGTGGTAAAGTATCCACCTGCCAATGCAGGAGACAGAGGTTCAGTCCAAGATCTGGGAGGATCCCACAGGCCTCGGAGCAACTAAACCCATGTGCTACATACTACTGAGCCTGTGCTCTAGCGCCTCTGAGCCTCAACTACTGAGCCCATGGGCCCTCAGGCCTGTGATCCGCAGCAAGAAGCCATCGCAATGAGAAACAGACGTACTGCAACTAGAGGGTAGCCTCTACTTGCTGCACCTAGAGAAAAACCCACGCAGCAACAGGTTTGGACCCAGCAGAGCCAAAAACAAGTAAATTTTTTTTTTTTTAAAAGAAGAAGGTAAAAGAAAGATTTCAAAAAAAAAAATCTATTGCACAATGATTTTTGTCTGCCTGCTTTGGAAGTCTTTCATTTTTGATATTCTAGGAGTCTCAGGAGATGGCCTCCTTTCTGCAGGCCCAGAGGAAAACCTACAAAGAAGCAGGGTGAGACCTGTGGCTGGCTCAGTCTCTCTCTCTCTGGGCCTGGGAGCCAGGAGTCCAGGCCTTTCCAGGAGGCTCGCCCTCCATCCCTGTGGCCTCTCTGCACTCCTGGCCTGGGCCTTGGCACCCTCCCTGGGCCAGAAACCTAGGTGCGGGTGGGGCTCCTTCCTGGGAGAAGGCCAGAGCCAGCCTCTGGGGCTTCCGGCCCAGGAACGGGTTGTTTTCGGGAGTCTGGCTGCACTTCCGGTGAATAACTGGATTTCAGGCCCGCCACTAGCTTGAGTCATGGGAAGCTGAGCCAGAACAGGCAAGGGCAGGCCTCAAAGGGATCCGGGGGCATCTTTTAGGGTGCTTTTTAAAGTGCAAGGCAAAGGCAGGGCCCTTGCAGCCTTTGGTGAGACTTTGCCCATGGGCCCTGCTGGTCCCATTAGAACCCGCTTTTCCTTCTGCATCCAGCGCTCAGGGTGTGAACTGGGGAGTGATGAGGCGAGCTTCCAGAATCCTGCGGCTCAGGGCACAGATGTGGGTTGGGGGGCAGCTCCTGCCAGGACCTTGAGCCAGGCTGCTGTAGTCTGGGAGCCACTTCAAGCTCCCCAGAGGTGCTTCCCATGGGCTACACCACCCCTCTCACTGCCCCAGTATTTTTCCTCTTTCCAATCTCAACACAGACATCCCCTCCTCCACGTTAATAACACGGGGCACAACCAATCATCTGATGAATGCACTCAGAGGTCCTTCTTGATCAAATGTTAATATTACAGGAGAAATCCAGTTTTCAACTTTGAACTACCAACGAATTTGGCAAACTGGCTTCCTTCTGCAAAATTAGAGCAAAAAGAGAAGAAATCTGAAATATAACCCTGAAGCTGCAGGAAGATCAGAGCAAAGAGAGAAAAAGAAGAACACTTACTCAACAGAAACATCTTTAGATGAAGGAACAGAACAGTATGTCAGCAGGATCTCCGAGTGACCATTTCTGATGTTTGTCAGTACTGCATTCAGACACTGAGTGACTTTCTACTTTGGGTATAGAGGATGAAGACCTGAAATGCTTCCTATTTAGAGTGATCTGGAAATGTTAATTCATCTACAAAAAGTCATATCACTAATTTCCAACAAAGAATGTATTAAGTAAATGTCTCAATATGTTAATGATGCCCATTTTTTCAGCAATTTTTTTCACTTCTTAAGAAGCTTTTGTTATGTTTTATCAATATATTTAAAACTGCAACTTCTGCTATTTCCCTAGTGGTCCAGTGGCTAAGACTCTGTGCTCCCAGTGCAGGGAGCCTGGGTTCAATCCTGGTCAGGGAACCAGATCCCACATGCCACAACTAAGAGGTTGTATGCCGAAACTTAAAGAACCCACATGACCCAAACTAAAAAGATACTGCATGCCACAACAAAGATCAAAGATTCTGCATGCAGCAACTAAGACCCACTGCAGCCACTTAAACATTTTAAAAAACACTTCAACCTCTAAACACAATATAAAAAGAAAGTATTTAGAAGAGAAAAAGAAATTTTGATTGCCAAATTCTCCTACATGAACTTTGTCTCATTTATTTCCCCAAAAGTCCTATACTGCTGGTATTGTTGTTTAGTCCTATTTTACAGATGAGAAAACTGAGGCCCGGAGATGCTAAACTGGGCCCAGGGACTTGCAACTGGTGAGAAGCAGCAGGGGGTACAAAGCCTCTCTCTGGCTCTACCCCAAAGAGGGGACTGACCCAGAGGACAATGCAGCCTGAACGGAGGGACACTGAGTAGGACCAGTATGGAGGCCCAGGTGAGACGTCCCAGCCCAGCCTCAGTCTCTCGTGTTCCCTGACCCCAGGCAGCTAGGCTCCGATGCTCATGTCCTGGAGCAAGAGGGAAGCATGGTACGCTGCTGACTTGGGTCTCTTCCTGGGACAAGGAGTTTCTCGAGGGCAGGGACCTGTCCCGTTTGCCAGTGTGGTCCCAGCATCAGCTCTGTGCTCAGCAGACAGAGGGCAAGCTAGCCTTAATTCAATGAGCAACCTTTAAGCCTCAGTCAGCCTTCTCGCCTGACTGAGGTAAGTAATGGGGTGAGTTCAGTAAGAGAGCATATATATTATGTTTTTAGCACATAGTAGGTCCTCAGGAGGAAATGAGGATTAATGATTACCAGTCCTCTGCCTTCAGAGGGGTCTGACTTGGCCCCCTTTCGCTCAACCCTAGTCCAAACCCTTACTGGAGAAACCATCCTGAGGGGGTGTGGGCGGAGGTTGGGAGGGTGTCCCCCAGCCCGGGGTGAGCCCAGAGGCCCCCACCTTGCCTCTCCTTAAGCACGACTCCCCCCGCCCCCCAGGCTTCTGGGGCTGGAACCCAACACGCCTTCACGGGGGAGAAGGGACATGAGCGGCAAGGCCAGTGGGTCAAAGTCCATTGCAGAGACTCCAAGCCATCTCCCAGGGAGGTGGGGGGGCAGGGCAGGGGCGCAGCTGGGGCAGGAGAGGAGGGGGCTGTCTGCGTGGCTCACTTCCTCTGGCTGGGGTCCCTGGGAGGCACCCCCTCCCCCAATGGCATCAGGAGCGTCCACGGGTTGGGTGATGTGTTCTCCGAGTGTGACACCCGGCCGCCAACAGAGGACAGCAGATACATTTTTTATGATCCTGGGAGGCTCAGTCCAGTCACGTTTGCGTGAAAAGAGGCTGGGCGGCCAAAGGGTACAAGTCATGTCTCAGTTATGTGGATACTCTTCGGGCAAGAAGGGTCACTCGTGGGATGACCTGGGGGTTCTGGGAAAGGGGTGCAGTAGCGCGGGGGCAGACTTGAGGAGGGGGCTGGGTTGTGGGAGAGGGTCCCTCATACTCTTGGAACCTTCTGAAGTTTATGGAGTGGGAGTAGCTTATGCGGGGTTGGGGGTGGCGGTCAGCACCAGGCACCAGATCTTAGCCAGATGGAGAGGGTACCCTGATGCCCACCCTTCGATTTCGAGACTATCTCCCAGAGCCTGAGACTCTGAGAGTATCAACAGGACTGGACTGGATGAGGGGAAGCACAACTTTAGGTTTGGGGTTGGTATTTTGGGGAGTTCTTGGGAATAGAGCATGTTCGTCCATTTTCAACCCTGGGGCTTCTGGGGGACTCCCAGGAAGGGGTTAGGGGGCCGCCAAGGGGTGGGTGACCAGGTGTGGGGCCAGACTTGGTGCGGCCCCGACTTCTGTTGGTTCACGAGGGGTAGGGGGGTGAGAAGCAGCAGAGGAAGGGCTGAAAGCGCCGGCTGGCACTGTCACTGCGTGTTCCCGAAAGGGGGGGTGATCTGGGGGCGAGGTCTGAATCTTAAGCAGATGTATCTCCGTTCAGACACCCCCGGCTGAGGGATCCCAGGAGCACATTTGGGGGAACCCTATCCTCCCCCCACCCCCGGAGGGGAGGCCCAGCCTAGGCTCCCTCCTCCGGGCCGCGGGGGAAGTGGGGTATCTCCCATCTCCCCCGTTCCCCCAGTTTGGAGAACCCCAGCCTCTGCCCCCACATAGGTCGGGGCTGACGTCGCCGCCGCATTTCGAGGAATGCCCCTATCCGCCGACTATATTTGGCAAGGGTTTCTAGGAAGGCCCCCCATTCCAGACCCGGCCCCCGCCCCAGCCCCCCACCCCGGGCCGGCGGGCGCGCTCGGCTTCCAGGCTCTCGCCCTCTCTCCCGGGCCGGGGAGGAGCGGCCCAGCCTGCTGGGCCGCCGCCGCCGCCTCCCCAGCACGGCCAACCCCGGGCTGGCCCAGCCCCCGCCCCGGGCCGGCCATAGGGCGTGGGGGTGGGGAGCGGGGGGAGGGTGGGGGCCGGGCCGGGATTGGGGGGGCGGGGGCGCGGCTTTGTGGCGGCAGCGGACCGTGGAGGCCGGGTGCAGCCCCGTCGGCTCCGCGCTCCGGCAGAAAGGGCTTTCTACGCCCCCCGCCCATCACTTGGATCTGGTCTGGGTAAGGAGGGTTTTTTTTTTTTTTCTGGAAGTCCCCCCCAACCGCGGTGAAGGATTTGAGGCTGGGCTCCAATCTGGCGGAGGCTGCAGGGCCCGCGGGGTGCCCCCCGCCCCGCGCACGCTTCTCAGGAGCCCTGGAAGGCACAACCCTGGGGGCCCCCCCTTGTACCCGCAGAGGCGGCAGCGGCGGTGAGTCTCCCCCCACCTTTTTTTTTTTCCTGCATGGCACCCCTCCCCGGGCCAGGGCAGGGGCCGCGGCAGGTGGGTGCCCAGGCCCCCGGGACGGAAGGGGGTGCGGGGCGGCTGCCTGAAGGGTGGGTGGCGACGCGAGAGGGGAGGTGGCGGCGGGGGAAGCGCGCGACTCTCCTGGGACGCAGCGCTAGACGCTCGTCTGGGAGGGGATCCGTCGCCGCTGCGCGCCCCCCGAGGCGGCGGGGCTGGGCTCCCCCTCCCGACGCCCCTCCCTAGCTCTGGAGAGGGGCGTGTTAGGCGGGGAGGTGGAATGGGGGCGAGGAAGCACCCCTCACCGCCCTAGTGCCGGGGCTCGGAAATTAACGAGGCGCTTTGGAAGCCTCCCTCCCCGCCCCCACCCCCGGAAAGCCCGTTCGGGAAACTGACTCGCGGCATGACCCCGATATCGGTGCCACGCGGAGCGCAGGCCGCCCCGCTCGCCCGTCCACGCCCGCCGCCCCGCGCCGCTCCACGTGCGCCCGGGGCCGCGCTGGCACTGGCGGAGGGGCCCGGCTCCAGCCTCCGGGGGCTGGGACCCGGGGGCGACCAGAGAAGCCGGGAGCATCGTCCCCAGAGAGTTACCACCTCCCCGAAGTAAAGTTGGCCGCCCCTCCCTCCGAGGAGCAGGCAGCCATGGCACTGTTGGCCGTAGCTTTTGCTGGACAGGAGTTAAAAAAAAAAAACTAGGTTCCGGGGTGCGGATCCGGGTGGCAGGGCCAGGGACCACACCAAGTTGCTCTGGCAAAAGTTAGGAGAAGAAAAAGGAAAAGTCATTTTGATTTGGGGGCGGGGGGGAGTGGCGTTTCTGGTTTCCCCTGCTTCCGAGCCCCACCGTGGGGAGCGTTGGAATGTGCCGCTAAGATCCTCTGAGGACACATCCATATTTATAATTTATTTTTAGGAGAAGTTGTGAAAAAGGAGGGGGTTTAAAATGGGGAGAAAAGGTGTGTGTAGCCGGTGGCCTTTCCAGAACCCAGAGGCTAATTGAGCTATTAAGATGGAAATCACTTCCCCCAGTCTGGGCAAGTTGCAAATTTGACTTTAATAAGACAATTAAGGGCACAAACAACTAAACTTTAGCTGCATTTGGGAAGGAGTAGGGGGTGTGGGACCGCAGGAGGCGCCCGGCACTCCTTTTGCGTTTCGGCTGATGGACATTTTGGACGCTGAATGTCCTCCTCCGAAGCTGTCAGGCCCAGCTATGGGTCTAGGGGTAAGGGAGGGAAAAGATACCCCATGTGGCAGGCAGAAAACGCCCTCCGCTTCTACCAAGCAGCCCTGGTTTGGGGAGAGATCAACTGTTCTCCCGTCATTCCTTCAGGAAAACCCAGTAATGATTCCTTTAATTATCCAGGATTCTCCAAAAATCTGCCTCAGAGGCAGCCTGCCCCACTAGCTATGTGAGCTGTGGAGGGGGACACCCTTCTGGAGAAAGGAGGCTTTGGAGGCTGTGGCCCCAGAATCGGGGTTTTGAGGGCGAGATGAGTTTATGTTTTATCCAACTGGCCCACAAAGTCCCGCTTTTGGGGTCATTCTAGACGGCGAGGATTCAAACTCCCGTGGCCCCTGTAGCGAAAGGGCAGAGCGCCGGTTGCACTGCGAAGGTGGTGGGGGTGGCGGGGTGGTGGAGAGAAGCTCTGGTGGGAGAAAAGAGAGGAGGTTTGCTACTTTTGGTAAAAGCGAGAGGCCGTGTCTAGATGGTCATTTTTATGTATGTGCATGTATGTGCTCTCTGTTTGTTGAACCTGCTGTTTTCGGGGCCTTTCTTTGGGAGGCCCAGAAGGGTATGAGAAGGTGAAAGTAATCCCCCACCCCGCCCCCTGCCAGTGGTTTAATGAGCTCTTTCAGTAGGCAGGATTTTAAGGAAATGAGTGATAATATGGGTCGTGTCAAACCGTTTGACACCCTCCAAACAAAACATCGCTGAAATCGTGAATTGCAGTTACATTACATTTGCCTGCTTGCCCCCACATGGAATCGCAGTGTTTCTTTGCAGTTCTGTTACCCTGGATCTTAGTTATTTTATAAGGAACTCTGGATAATGTGTTATCAGGGAATTCTTTAAGGCAAGGGTGATGGGAATACAAATGTCCCTCCCATTAACCTTATTAACTTCTGTTAATTCACACACACACACCACCCCTACCCTCCAGTTGTAACCTATATGGATTTTCACATATCTTACATTTATTTATTTGCAAACCTGGATTTCAGTCAGGTGTTCACAGCAGGGCATAGAAAAGGAGCTGTACCTGAAAAACTTTTGAACACAAAGTCCCTAATAGAACATTCGAGTTGAATAGAAATGGCACATAGACACACTGATGACATGTGCGCTCCTGGGGCCTGGGCAAAAACCAGTTCTTTACCTTTTACAGTTCTTTCCCTTTGTTATGGGACACGATGAAACAGCACAATTTTCAGAAGTCCACAATCCCAGCGTGGCTGGGCGATGGGAAATTGTCACGTTGTGAATTGCTGAATCGTCACCCCCCATCGTAGTGCCAGAGAGCTGACTGTCAGGTCCTATTTGCTTTGCTAAATAAGGACATCTCACCAAATTAGCCTCTAATGATACTTCTACAAATAGGGTGTTTTACGTGAATTAACGAGGCCGGAACACCAAATGTCGCGCCAAGATACTGAGCTCTAATCGCAGCGATGAAGCTGCATGTTAAAATGACTGAATTGTTAAGTGTGGAAAATCAGAATTGAGTGCTGAATATGAGCCGGGGGCTGCTTTAATGCGAGCATTTGCAACAGGAAAGCCCCTGCTTACACTCAGCCCTCTGAAAGGGTGCATGTAATTATGAATACGTTAAGCAAACTATGCCCCCTCCCCTGCAATACACACACACCTCCCTGCCCCAAGCCTGGAAACAGGCATAGTAGTATAGTGAAGAGATTATAAATCAGGACTTTGCAGTGAGAAGTGGTCATTAATTCGGCAAAGAATTACAGTTTGATTTCATATTCTGACCACTGCCCTCCCCCTACTCCAACCAATAAGAAAAAAAAAAATAGCTCAAAGGTGGCACTGCTGAATACATTTCAGTGTTTCTCCTTTTGCTCCCCTGTGTGAAATTTCACTAATCAGATGTCATCCCAACCCCGCCCCCCAAGTGGATTTCAAAACCAAAAAATAGCAACTTTGAATTTCAGTCTTAGCAAGACAAGCTATAGACTCCCTAGGGGGAAAAATGTTTCAATAGAAAAGAATATAGAGTAGCTGGGGTGTGTGTGTGAAATATTTAGAAGAGGGGCTCCAATGAAACTCCTACTTCCTTAAAAATAAAACAGTGCCTTTCTGACTCAAGCCAATGAAAGCTGGAAAAGTCCCTAAGGGAGCACTCTTCTCTTTTCTTGCTTCTCAGCCTCCCACCCCCTGAGATTAAGAGCAGAAAAAGAGTCTGGCCAGAGAAATTTACAGCTTCCTAATAGTAGACCAGCTCAGCCTCTTGTAATTGTGATTGCAGAGAAAATACAGCTATTTTAAGCACGAGGATAGAGATGGATCTGATGAAAAGTGAAGGCAAACTTGGTCCTTAGACTCACTTGCCAGAAAGGGCATCCTCCAATAAAATAATCCATTTTCTTTCTGGAATTTTCTTTGTTGCTCAGCATCCCAAACTTGGGAAAATGCAAAGTTCTTTTTGCTTCTCATATAGGGAACAAGGTGAAAGTAAGCACCCAAGAAAAACACCTATGCAAACGCTTATATAAAAACGATCACAGACTGTAGGCCTAGTGGTCGTGCAGGCTTTTCAGTCAAAAGGGTGCATATAGAAGAGAGTTTGGAAGGAGTGGATCTGGGGTCCAAAATCCCCTCCAACAACTCCTCTTTCCCAGCAACCTCCATTGTAGGGGGGCTGCGTAAATGCTTACAAAGCTTTCAAGTTTCCGATTTTACATCATCTTCATGATATAAAACATTTGAGTTGAAGGAACCCCAAAGCAAACCCCTTTTCAGCATCTCCGGAAAGGCTGCACCACTAGCATGAAAAGGGAGCACACCTGGAAAATGAAAACTTGTGTCGGTGTCCCAGGAAAGCCATTGCCGAAAGGCACTGGGAAGAGGGTGGCAAATTTAGGGTTTTCTGGAGGCTTGGGCCCAGGTTGGGGGAGAGCCCCAAGGTGACTGCGCAGCGTGGCGTGAAAGCTTTCTGCAAGATGTGCCGAAAACCAGACTCCCTGGTTGGAATAACCTGTGAGATCAGTGCCTGGGCCTGTTGGCATCTCTGCCCAAAACAGGCCTGCCGCCAGCCCAGGCCTGAACGTGGCCTTGGAGCCACCACCAGAGCCGAAACAAGCCCCGGACAGGTGCTCAGGGGGTCTCTCCTGCTGCGGCCCTCGGGGGGCACGCAGCATTTCTTGGCTAGAAGGGCAGCGGGTTGTATGTTGGTTGGGGGGAGCTTAGGCTCTTGAGAACAGCCTCCCAGAGACTCTTCGGGGTTGACTGTCCCAGTTACCAGGTGGCCTCTGCGGAGGTCAGAACCCAGCTTTGCTCAGAGCAGGCTAGCAGGTTCCAGGCCTGAGAGCGCTGAGCTTTCTTTCCGCCCTCCCTCCAAGCTGTGATCCTGCTATTCAGGGTGGGCCGAGGGGGGCACGGCACAGGCCCAGCCCCAGAGCAGGGACACATCAAAGCCACCGTGCAAGCCACCCCATGTGGGTGCGTTTTGCGTGCCTTCTCCAGCCAGAGGCCGCCCCGTCCCCCTGGGATCCTGAGCCCTCTCGTTTCAATGCGAGTACAGGGAAAACCCACGCCAGGAGGGCAAGGCTGCAGCCTGAAAGTGGGGGAGAAGGCTATGGCAGGTCATCCGAGGGCCAAGAGGGAGGGTCAGGGGGGGTAGATGAGGGGCCCTGCGTCTGAGCCAGCCCTCTGGGGGTCAGCAAAGAGAGAACTGGGTGGGCCCTGTGGGATAAAACACGTAGCAGAGAAGCCTGCTCAGCCTTGGCACCGGGACGCCCCCTCTAGGGGGGTGGTGCACCCTGCTGTGAGCCAGCCAATCCCACGGGCCTCCCATTTGGCCTCAGTAACTGGACTCCAGGCCACCAAAAGGCCGGTGGGTTCCTGATTGTATGTCTTCGAATGGCATTAAAAGGTCCAGACCAGGCACTCGTAGGCCAGGCCATATTTAGCTTCAGGTTCACCCGGAGAATATTTTAGGTGCTGTTTGAAAGGCGAGATCTGGGCCTGGTTGCCGGCTGTCACATGGCAAGTGTAGGATGGCTCCCTCGCGGGCCTGGCCGGGTGGGTGCTGATGGCCACGGATGCCTGAGCCCCCTGCCAGAGCGCCAGGGCCACGCGACACAGTGCCAGGGAGCCAGGGAGCACCCGGGTTGTGGGTTCTGTGTCCGCAGGGCTTTTGCCCTGTTTTTCACTCTGATGATGATAAGGCCACTTCCATTCACAGAACTCACAGAGGCTGTTTTCAGCCCCTTCTTCCCCTGATGGCCCAGTGTGATATGCCAGCTTGCTGAGCGAGCAACTGCCTCCTCCTGTGTCAGCAACAATGGAGTGGTTAACCCTTTCAAGGCCGGGGTAGGGGGCACAGGGTGCTGACTGGCTAGGGGAGGACCCTGTTCCCAGAGACCCTTGGAGGTCATGCATCCCTGGGATCCCCTGCCCTTGATTTCTTGAGTCTGCACCGTGGACCTTAGCCATGGTTTTCCCACTCCGGCCCCATCGGTGATAACCACCAGACTCCCCGACCCAAGCTCTCACCCTCACTTGTTCATACAGCCCTGGAAATCCCTGCTTGCTTGTATCTTCATCCATGTTTCCAAGCTGATAACTTTCCACATCCCAAAGAAAAGAGAAATGGAAGGATCCGTGATTCACTCAGATGAGTAATGAGGGTTGGGAATAATTATTCATGGTCTGGGGGAGATGGCTCCAGGCTCCCTAGAATCACTTGACCTGAAGGACTGATCCTTATCACCTGCCCTGGGATCCCAGCTCCTGGTTTTCTGGACATGGAGGAGGTGCATCTGTATGGAAACCTGTGTGGAGACTATTTAGCCAGTTCTTAGCCTTTAGGGGGCCTAGGTGGAGCCACCGCCATGCACTGGGGAAAGCGTCGGCTTGTCTCAAGTTTGCTGTAACTATCTGCATTTTTCCTTTTTAGTTTTGGCTCTTGGGGTTCCAAGAGCCCTCACTTCCTGCCCAGCTGGTTGGTTACCGCAGGGAAAATGAGGGACTTTTGGGGGCAGATGTGTTTGCATTCCACTATCATAATGCCCCTAAAAATCCTTATTGCTCTTGCAGTATTCCTCGGGGGTCCTTGGGCCGGCCGGCAGCTGAGTTTCTCCAGCAACTAAAAGAAGAGAGAAAGATGTCCCCCACCCCCACCCCCACCCCAAACCCTCCTTTCTGGTTCCTGGGAGTGCTCCCCTCGTGGCACTGAGAACTGGTTGGTGATCACCGCGGAAAATAAAGATGCTATCCGCAGATGGTTGCTAAACACTTGCTTTTTGCCCTCCAGGGTCCAAATGTTGGAGATGAGGCTTGGTGTCTGCGTGTGCTGTGGGGGCTCGTGGCGGGGGGAGGTGGGGAAGAAACAAGTGTTACTTGTTTGACGAGGCTGGCTCACGTTTAGCCTGGGCCTTCCAGCAGGGCCTCTGGGCTCCTCACCTTGGCAGAAGCCCTGGACAGTCATGACTGGCTCACCGGCTTCCCCAAATCAGCCCACTTTCCCACTCTCTGCCTGGGTTTCCTTCCCTGGCAAGGGAGGGACTACTACCCCCATGCTCCAGCCTGAAAGGGTTCTCACTTGCACCTGCTGTGTTATCGTGAGTTCAAGTGATAGACAGGCTCAGAAGGCGCTGCAAAAGTGAGGGTAAGCATTACACATGGAAGCTCTCTGTGCTGATACTAATACCTGCCGCGCAGGCAGAGACAACTCAAGACAGGAGCAGGACTGCAGTCCAACATACGCACAGGTTTCTGCAATCCTGGAATCAGGCAGCCCCAGTTCTGCAGCTCTTGCAGTGTGCCACCCACCCCCCCAGGCAAGTGACTCAGCCTCTATGGACCTCCATTGCCTCTCATAGGAAACCCACGTTTGGGGATAGAAGTTTCTCAAGTCTGATAGGCACAGGAATTTAAGTGGTTCCTGGCTAGAGATGTAAATTATTTGGACAGGTATTTCTTTCGTACAGCCGATTTTTACTGTGGCAAGCGGTTGGCTTTCAGTTTATGGTTCTGGGGAGGCGGGCTCTTTTCTTTTTACATCAGTTTCTTGCCTGGAGAATCCCCATGGACAGAGGAGCCTGGCGGGCTACATCCATGGGGTCGCAAAGAGTTGGACACGACTGAGCAACCAAGCACAGCACAGCATGTAAGATAAAGAGGGTGAGTTGCTTGCAAGGAAACATCAAGCAAAGGAAAGTACAGGTGGCAGGATGGGGCAGGACTCAAGATGATCCTTTGTAAAGTTTCATCTGCTTTTTCTTTTGACCCTGGCTTGTGGGATCTTAGCTTCTGGCTCTTAGGGATTGAACCTGGGCTCTTAGCAGTGAGTGCTCGGAGTCCTAACCACTGGGCCACCTGGGATGTCCCCAGAGTCTACTTCTTCAGAATTCTCATTTGTCTTAGGGATTTTCTGCACCCGTGGAGTTGGTGTGCCACTTCCAACCTGTGGTGAGCTCCACCTGTGACAACCTGGGTGCCACGAGTCTCCCCTGCCAACTCCTGCCCTGCGTGCCAACACCAGTGAGATGCCTCGGATCTCTGCCCCCACGCCTACCCATAGCTCTGATTGGTCTCTTTATTTTAGGATCTTGTTACCCCAGTTCCCTCTTTCCTGGCCAGGCACCTCTCTGAGCCTCAGTTTTCTCTGTGCAATGGAGAGAATAGTTAACCACCCCCCAGAGCAGTGTGAAGATCCAGAACTCAGTTGGGCAGTTCTGGTGGCTCACAAACAGGGCACAGCTCAGAAGACAGTGGGCACCGGTGGCCCTGGGATGGGCAGGGGCACAGCTGCATGCTTGCCCTGGAGGGGCACTCCTTGGACAGGCTGCTGCCCGGCCCGGCCATCCTCTCCCCGCCCACCCCCTCGGATGGGGAAACAGCGGGCACTGGGTCCCAGCCAGCAGGGGCGGGTCTGGTTTCACTTTCTGCTGTGTCATGGGGTGGGGGGGTGGCATCGGGGCCCAGCTGGCCAGCTGGGGCGGGCATCGAGAGGCTGGCGGACAGCTGGGGGCCCAGCTGCCAGAGCACAACCTGTGCTCTCGCCCTTCTGCCTGCTGGGCTGGGGGCTGGGCCCCAGGGATTCCCTGTGAATGCCCCTTACCCACCGCTGCCCTCCCGCCTTGTACAGTGGGAGAACCCCAAGTGAGAAAAGCCAGCAGGGTGTGAGATGGTTCTTCTAGCCACGAGATCTCCCCCAACCCAGACACGTTCTTTTAGCCTGCAGTCTTGAGGTTCCTGGACTGCAGCTACTGATTCTGCGTCAGAGTGCTCTGGTTGGACGCCTGCTTCCTGCTGCCTCCACTGGTGCATGCCTCCTGAGGGCCTACTGTGTGCTCAGCATGGTCCCTGGCACCAGGGATGCCGTGGGAAGCAAGACGGCGCCTGCCCTCCTAGGGCTCCTGGTTGAGTGGTATGGCAAAATCAAAAGAGCAAGTAAAGAGAGAAAGAATCCCACGTGATGGGGACAGTTCCACATGGTCCGCTTTACGTTAGCATCTCAGGGGAGGGGCATATGTACATGTGTGTGTGTGCGCATGTGTCTGTGTCAGGGATGTGATGACTCCTGGAACACATAGATCAGCTGGAGAACACAGACCTGCGGGGCCAGGTGTCCCCGGTTTGAATCTGGATTTTTCCACTGATGGGTGTAAAACCTGAAGCAAATTTCTTTTCTTTGGGCCTCAATTTTTCCATCTCTATAATGGTACCTACAGAGCAGGGCTGAATGGAGGATGAAATGAATATCCATAAAGAACTAAAGAGAGTGCCTGGCATCGACTGTCTGCCAAGTCTCAGCCACTGTCTACTAACTAAGCATTATAAACACACTCTGTTCTCACCGATGACACGAGGCTGTCACCGCAGACTAAGAGCAGTAATGCTGTTGAGCCCACCCTCCCCCACTCAGAGCTTTACCCACCCCCACTCTCTCTAGCCTCACCAGCCTCGGGTAGGCCTTAGCATCTCTTTGTTCAGATGAGAACACGGAAGCTCAGGCAGGTGAAGAGATGTGTCCAAGTGGACCCAGCTTAAAGCAGTCTGACCCTGCGTGTGGGGTCGGCTTCACAGTGTGGGCTCTGCTGGTTCAGTGCTCCACTCTTGTCATTGACATTCTGAATAATTTTGGGAATAGGAGTTCACGTTTTCGTTTTACAAATTACAAAGCCAGTCTTGCCCAGATCTGACTACCTCCAAAGCTGGCCCTCTTAACTCCTACCATCAATCTCTCATAGATGGATGGTCCAGAACAGTTTTCCAGTTCATCATTACAGTATTTAGCGTGGGACTGAAATCCTGGGGAGCAAACAGGACTTACTATGGGGCCAAACTGCCCTAGTTTTTGTTTGATTGTCTGTTGTCCCCATTAGAAGGAAGGCGGGGCAGCTGCCCAGGGCAGAGGGTGAATCATTGCTGTATCCCCAGGGCCTGGCGTGTACTAGCTGCTCAGTTAATAATTGTGAAATGAAGCAAATGAATGGCAGGCCATTGGATCTCCTTGACTAAAACAGCTTTAAATGACACTACCAAGAAAGCAGGTCAAAGTGGTGGCCATCCTCTCCTGGCTTCTGGACAATCCCCTGAAAGGCGTGGAGGCAGAGTCTCTTCCCTCCCCAGGCAGCAAACCTGAATGCCAGTGGCCTGCAGCAGATTACTGTTTAAACAGGTCTGGGGCTTCCCTGGCAGTCCAGTAGTTAGGAATCCGGGCTCCCACTGCAGGTGGGTTCCATCCCTGATTCAGGAATTAAGATCCCACATGCCACGTGGTATGGGCAAAAAAACCCCAAAACAGGTGCTGGTGGGGACTTCAGAGGCAACACAACTGTTTAAAGAAAACACAGGCCTGGATTCCTGAGCACCAGTTATTGAAGAAGATGCCGTCTCAGCCAAAAGAATATTGTAATTCTGGGCAGGTTCAAGTCCCAGCCAAGGATCAGGGGGTACAGTTTCCTGGACTGCTAAATGAGAGTTTGGATTTGGGGGTTCAAGTTCATCTTTTCCTCAGAAACTAAGAGTTTTTCTACATTCTTACCGTCCCAAATTTGCTCCCTTAAAAAAACAACTTAGTTTTACTAACAAGCAAAGAATCATCTGAAAATCCTTTAAGAGATTTACAACAATAATTAATGTGTTTTGGGTGAGCTGTTTTCACAGACTCAATCTCTATCACTTCAGATAATCGGCATATGAAGTAGGAGTTACTGGTCTCATTTCTAAATAATATCGTAACTGCTAGCATACACTGAGTGTTTTATATGAGCTAAACACTTTACATGTATGAAGTCTTGTTGCATGAGCAACATATCAGGAGGCGCTGTTCCTGCCTCTGGCTTCCTGATGAAGCAACAAGTTTAGAGATAGGAACTGACTTGTCCAAGGTCGCAAACACAGTGTGTGAGGAGCCAGAGTTTAAGCTGGAAACTTCCAGATCAGGCGTCAGCAAACTTTCTGGAAAGGGCCAGATACTAAATAGTTTAGACTTTACAGGTCATACAGTCCCTTGTCACAGCTACTCCACTGTGCTGTTGTAACAATAAAACAGCCAGAAACATTAAGTAAATGAGTGGTCCTGGCTGCGTGTTCCAGTAAAACTTTATTTACAAAATCAGGAAGTAGGGTAATTTTGGCCCCACAGACTATATAGTTCACCTCCCCTCCACGCTCCAGACCCTAACACCTGCCTTCCAGTTAGGAAGCACCTGGCCCTGGCCACGTTCTTCCTCACCGTCTCTCCCTACCTGTGAGGCTCAGAACAGAGCCCGCTGGGCCTCGGGAGAGGGTCAGTTGGCCCCTCTTTGCTTGGGATTATGAAGCTCTTGGAATTTACAACTATTAGGACTTGTTAGTGACTGCCATGATCGATCGCCACAGGGACTTTAAAACTAATTTTAACAGCTGTTAAGTGAGTAACTTAAAGAGGAATGTGTTAAAAGAGCTGCAGGAGAATGCCTCAGTGGGGCACTTGGGCTGTGGAAGGAACTTCTCTTTGGAGAAGGCATTTCTCTGGAGTTGGTGAGAAGGGCAACAGGAGGGAAAATGTCTTCCAGCAGAAGAAGGTAATGAGAAGGGGAGAGGGGAAGAGTGTGTGCACACGTGTGTGCAAAGAGAGAGGGTGGAGGAGATTTCCCAAAGCAGGAGGCTGGAGCCCATGGATTCCTGACAGGGGAAGGGGTAGGGCAGGGAGACATGACTTTTTCCCCAGCAGCTTTATTGAGATAGACTCCATTTACCACACAGTTCAACCATTTCCAACAGCACCCCCAAATGGCTGTGTGTCCACAGAGTTGTGCGACAGTCATCACAGTCAATCTTAAAGCATTTTCATCACTTCAGAAAGAAAACTCTGTCCCCTTTCCCAGCCCACCACTCCCACCGAATCTTCTAACTCCCTCCCCGCCCCCTGCTCCTAAACAGCCACTAATCTCCTCTTCATCTCTATAGATTCGCCTGCTCTGGATTTTTCATACAAATACACGTTTCATGTGGAATGTGACCCTTTGTGACCGGCTTCTTTCGCTCAGCATTATGTTCTCAAGGTTTATCTGTGCTGCAGCCCATATCAGAACGTCATTCTTTTTCATGGTGGAATCACCCCGACATGGCACTTAGATTAACAGAACTTTGTCATGAAGGGGAAGGCAACAAGACTCAGAAGGCGGTGGGTGGCGGGGGACCAGGGGGCGGGGCGTGCATCCCTGAGGAGAGAACAGATACGGACCTCGCAGCTCCTCCTGTTCTCTTTGGGATGTTCAATGAATGCGTGAATGTCCATTCATTCAGTTTCTTAAGCTGTTGTTTAGTCATTGGGGTCACAAAGAGTCGGACACGATGGAGCGACTAACACTTTAGTCACTCAGTCCTGTCTGACTCTTGTGATCCTCATAGACTGTAGCCTGCCAGGCTCCTCTGTCCATGGGATTTCCCAGGCAAGAACACTGGAGTGGGCTGCCATTTCCTTCTCCACAGGATCTTCCCAATTCAGGGATTGAACGTGTATCTCCTCTATTAGCAGACAGATTCTTTATCACTGAGCCACCAGGGAAGCCCAATTATTTGAGTACTTACTATATTACTATAAATTATTAATTTGGGGGCTCCAAGATCACTGCAGATGGTGACTGCAGCCATGAAATTAAAAGATGCTTCTTGGAAAAAAAGCGATGATCAACCTAGACAGCATATTAAAAAGCACAGACATTACTTTGCCAACAAAGGTCCGTCTAGTCAAAGCTGTGGTTTTACCAGTAGTCATGTATGGGTGTGAGAGTTGGACCATAAAGAAAGCTGAGCTCGAAGAATTGATGCTTTTGAACTGTGGTGCTGGAGAAGACTCTTGAGAGTCCCTTGGACTGCAAGGAGATCCAACCAGTCCTTCCCAAAGGAAATCAGTCCTAGGTGTTCATTGGAAGGACTGATGCTGAAGCTGAAACGCTGATAATTTGGCCACCTGATGTGAAGAACTGACTCATTAGAAATAAGACCCTGATGCTGGGAAAGATTGAAAGCAGGAGGAGAAGGGGACAACAGAGGATGACATGGTTGGATGGCATCACCGACTCGATGGACATGAGATTAAGCAAGTTCTGGGAGTTGGTGACGGACAGGGAAGCCTGGTGTGCTGCAGTCCATGGGGTTGCAAAGAGTCAGACATGACTGTGCAACTGAACTGAACTATAAATTAAGAGGCTAAGTATGGGGCATGAGCTGTAACCAGCAAGACAGACACAGTTCCTACTTAGGGACAGGAGAGGAAATCATAAACCAAAGAGGAAGAAAACATTTTACGTTTGATTAAAATAATATAGCAACAATGGCAGGAAACTATTACAACAGCAGGTCTGAGTAAATCCTTGCAAACATGGGGTTTACAGACAGCATATCTTAACACAAGGCCCAACTCAGAATGGTGGCAGTCTTCCCCTCAGAGTGACTATGGAAGCAGCACAGCCAGGAGAAGGTGCTGGAAGAGGTAGGTGGCTCTGTTTTTTTTTTTTCCCTGCCAGCACTTTCTACCCTTCCAAGTAAGAGACAGTGTGCCCAGTGGGAATATGGCCAAAGATGGCTGCTTACAACACTCAAGCCTAAGCTACAGTAATGGGTCCGGGTGTAGACACGTGACTTGATATGAAAAATCGTAGCAGCCCACTTCTGAACTGGGCTGCAATGCCTGGTCCACGTGACCTAAGCAGGGCCAAAGCAGGACTGTTTTAAGTAGAGTTGGGGAGAGGATTGCTTTCCCCACCCACTTACCAGCATCCAGAACTACTAGTGACCGCAAAGACTGAGGCCAACATGGAGGGAGGAAGGAACATGGGATGGGATGGGGGGTTTGGGGAGGAGACAGGGTGACTGGCACTGCGTTCTGTCCCTAGATCCAAGAGTGACTCAGCCTCTCTCGTCCTTCAGCATGGTTACCTGAGTAATGAATCCCCCATCACACCTCAATCGGATCAGCTCTGGTTTCTGTATGCACCAGAGCATCCCAATTCAGGCCTGGGAACTGTTTGTTCCTTCTCATGGACTGTGTGAAGCTAAGCAGGGTAGGTTATCCTCAACTCAGTTCTCTCTCTAGGTTTGCCTTACTGTGTTTGGGAATCAGAGATTCCCCCAGGCCCCTCTCCATCTCTGCCCACCACCACCAGCCTGCTTCCAATTAATTTACCACTGAGTCATCTCAACATTTATTCTTGGATTTCAAGTACCAACCTCCTTCTGCTAGCCTCCATCTCCCTGACCTCATTCCCAACACACGTCCACTTCTCCTCACCAGGCTCTCCACCATGGACGGAGCCTGCAGCTTGTCCTAGCCGCTGCTCCAACGCCCACCGCGTTAATGGAATGACATGTTCTCCCTGTGAGTGGTGACCTTGAGCCTGGAGACCCAGGTCTCACTCATCTTTGCACTCCAGCCGCTGGCATGCAGCAGGTGGGCAGCGAGTGCAGGAGGCAGGGAAAGGAGAAGGGGAGAGAGGGTCGCTCCTTCCTGCTGATTCAGGTCACCCAGTGTGTCAAGCTCTATACTTGTTTCCTCTGCCAGATACTCTTGCACCACGTGGACACACAGCTCATGCCCTCATCTCCTTTAGGCCGCACCTCCAGCGTCAGTTCTCCAATGTCCTGTACTGCAGTTCCCAGTGAACTGCATTCTCCCAGACCCCATCTTGATCCCTACTTTTCTCCATGCTTTCTTGTTCCCTTCCACCACCACTGGTCTTTCTCCATGCTCAATTTATCTACTTTCTCTCTCTGAAATGTCAGCTCCAGGTGGGCAGCTGTCTTTGATTTGTTCTCTGCTGTGTCCTCAGCACCTAGTAGAGGCTCACTAATAATCTGTGGCACGAATTCACCAAAACCACCTTACCAGATGCTTCTCCCTGTGCACTTCATATGGTCCAGGTGTGGTCGTGTGACCTAAGCAGGACCAATCCAGGACTGATTTCAGTGGAGCTGCTGAGAAGATTGCTTTTCCCACCCACTCTCCCAGCATGCAGAGCTCCCTGTGACTGGTGAGCTGCATTCCATATGGTGATATGGAGAAGGAAATGGCAGCCCACTCCACTATTCTTGCCTGGAGAATCCCCATGGACAGAGGAGCCTGGCGGCCTACAGTCCATGGGGTCGCAAAGAGTCAGACAGGACTTACTGACTAAGCATCAAAAATGCACTTCCTGCATTTCACAGGTGCTGTGAGTGTCAGGCGATGTGTTAGGTTCCTAGGGCAAGTTACTACAAACTGAATAGCTGAACACAACAGAAATCTATCATTTCCTTATTATTATCATCTATTAAACCTATGACTTCTGCAGGCTATTAGTCCAAACTTGGCAGGGACACACCCCTCCCAGGTGCTCCAGAGGAAAATCCATTCTTTGCCTCCTCCAGCTTCTGTGGCTCCAGTATTCCTTGGCATGTGGCTGCATCACTCTAATCTCTGCCTCTGTCTTCCTGTGTTCTTCCCTGTGTGTCTGTCTCTGCTTCTCTCATAAAAGGATGCTTGTAATTGCATTTAGTGCCCATCTGAATAATCCAGGGTAAATCCCACCTCAAGACCCTTAACCACAGCTTTTCCATATGAGGAAACCTGTGAAGGCTCCGGGAGACAAGTGGACACACCTTTTCTCGCTCTAGGAGTCACCATTCAGCCCTCTATATTATTTGCTTAAAGACCAGAAAAGCAAAGGTTTCCCACCACCTCTTCATTGGCCTGACAGATATGTGATGAAGAGTATTATCATCATATTACCTCACTCCCCGTCAAGTGTGGAAATGATTTTTAAAGGCCATTTTCTGTGCTTTTAATTATCCCAGTTTTCAAAAATAATGCCATGCATATGGTAAGAAAAACAGTACGGAAACATGGGAGATACAGGAGCCCCTTTGCAATTTTCCTCTTAACTCCAGTTTCACTTTTAAGTGTAATCACCATATGCAGCCTGCATAATCTTCATAAATTTTCTAAGCATATTCAAGAGCACACACTTTTTTGGCTTCTAACATTAAGAACAGTGGCGGGGGGCTGGGATGGTTGATGTCCTGAAGGTACGACAGCCCTCTGACCTGCCAGAAGCTTTCTAATGACTTCTAGCAATGCACCACACTTAAGCTGTCCCCTACTGTCAGCACTTCAGTTAACTCCAGGATTTTAATGTTATAGATACTCTCTGGTGTCTGTCCAGCTATACTCCACCAGATACACTCCTAGACGTGGGATTTCCAGGTCAATGTGTACATTTTAAATTTCTACAGCTATTGCCCAGTGCCATTCACCAAGGTGGTGAAATTCACACGCCCATCGAGAATGCACAGGTGAGGGTGTCCATTGCCAACACCCTCACCCATCCTTTCAGGACAGCAGCGTGTCAGATCTCAAACTCAGGTAAGTGGACTTTCCATGTGGGCCTGGTGGGGTGGACACCGCCCATGAGGTTGTCCCTGTAGCTGTCTGGGGCACTGAGCTGCTCAGAGCTCTTGTTTAGGTTTTATAAACAAAGACAGAGCCTGGGGAGGTGAGCCAGAACCATGCAGTGAGACGCATTCTGCAACTCAGTATTTATTTCTTTAGCACAGCTAGAACTTAAATATGGTCAAAACATATTCTCCTTTTAATTTACACAAACAAATATGTTCCCGGGCTGACACCTCCAGTGCCAAGTTTCTAGGGGAAACGAAATTCTACTGTGAGATGAGAAACCACCAGAGAGAAGAGGGTGGAAAAGCCATCACCGTCTGCTTCGCACGTCCGAGCTGGGCTTCTCGGAGGGGTGTTTCAGAACTGGGCTGCTGCCTCTTGGTCTCTTTCTGTCTTTGTTGCAGATAAACCTGCCAGTAATTTCAGCAAATGAAACGTGGAACATGTAAAGGCCAAATGATGGAAAACACCCCGGTTTTAATAAAAGGAGGTCTGCTCGGCTGAGACTCCTCTGTCCTGCTAGTCAGGAGATGCAAAGATTTATCCAGAGAGGGGCTGATGAATTGAAGAAACAGAAATGAGGCCAATGTGAGTTGCCTTTCAAGAGCTGTGCTAATATAAAACCAAGCAACTTGAATTTATTCCAAGAGGGGATTAAAGCAACATGTTATTTTGAGTGATTGCTTAATTTATTGAGCTGTGGCTAGATCGGTAATGAAATCCAGCCCTTGCAACTGATAACCTCTCGCTGTAATTGAACTTCTACAATTAAGAAATATTTTCTGAGAGTTTCTCTGGAACAGCTCAGAATTTTTAGTCTCCATAATCGGGTACTTTTGAGCACTCATTTTCCAGGCAAGTTTTCCTTTCTTTAAGGACTGACAGGCTGATGTTAATAAGGAAAATAAGCAGCATTTTATTGAATGTCTTGTGTATACCAGGCACTTAATATACATTATCTCTAGTCCCCACCACAGCCCAAGGAAGTCATTCTTATTTGTCCCTGTTTTATAGAAATGAGGCTCTTAGATGTTAAGTGATTTCCTAGAGTGGTGGTGTCCAAGATGATAGCTACTGGTCACTTGTGGCTATTTCTGTGTAAATTAGTTTAACATGTTTTAATCTAAAATTTCACTGTTTAGGTTGCACTAATAGCTATACAGGGCTAGTGGCCACCACACTGGATGCTGCAGATAGAGATCATTTTGATTACTGCAGAAAGTTCCATTGCTCAGCGCCATTCCAGAGGTTTCCTAGGTAGAGACAGGCAGTGCTAGGTTTCAACCACAGGCTAATGGGCTTTGAAGGCAGCATCTACCATAGCCCTTCTTTCCTTCTCTTCCTTTGGCTGAGAAGGAAGGACTAGAGCAGTGATTAACCCCGGCTGCACATTAAAATTGCCTGGACTCTTATATAATATCCTATCTGGCCATTTTAATGACTATACTCCAGATAGGCAAAATAGCTGTAAGACTGAATTATTTCCTTTATCAATGTTTTATTATCTATTAACATAACTATACGGACTTTCTAAAATATTGGTGAATTGAACATTTTAAAAAATTACCTGGACTGAAACCTCCCTGGTACTCTAGGAAAGCATGGATCTGCCCTCTCGATTCGGGGAGCAGGGTGGGGGGCACTGGGTTCGACTGCTGGTCAGGGAACTAGATCCCACATGCCACAACTAAGACCAGGTGGCAGCTGCTGCTGCGTCGCTTCAGTCGTGTCCGGCTCTGTGCGACCCCATAGATGGCAGCCCACCAGGCGCCCCCGTCCCTGGGATTCTCCAGGCAAGAACGCTGGAGTGGGGTGCCATTTCCTTCTCCAATGCATGAAAGTGAAAGTGAAGTCCTTCAGTCATGTCCGACTCTTTGCGACCCCATGGATTGCAGCCCACCAGGCTCCTCCGTCCATGGGATTTTCCAGGCAAGAGTACTGGAGTGGGGTGCCATTGCCTTCTCCATAAGACCCAGCACAGCCACATAAATAAAATTACCTGGACTGCTTTTTAAAAAGTGTTAGGGTCCCAGTACCAGAGATTCTGACTTAATTGTGATTGAGAAGGGTTTTTATAATTCCTCATGTGACTCAAATGTGCTTTGTGGATTAAGAGCAATCAGATGTGAGGCTCCACACACAGGATGGTGAAAGGAGCTGGGTCATTTGCCATGAGAATGTGATCCCTTGTGGACCACACGTGGGCTTCTCTCAGAGCCGCTTCTAAACCGCATCAGAGACAGGCTCATTTCTGAGAGGAAGACTTATGTGCTTTCTCAAATGCTTCCTGCTTGATGGGAGATCCAATGGGGAGCTCTGCTTTTAGAAACAGGCTTTGTCACACGGTCATGCAAGAAAAGAGATGTGGATGTAAGATCATAGAGATGAAGTGAAAAACCTGGAGTCCCCAGTCTGAATGGGAAGTATTGGTATTACAAAATAATACACTGGTATTACATTTTGCCTTACAAAATAAAGCATGTGTTTCCTATCCCTGTCCACTGAAAAGGTTTGACATCATGGGCAATTCAGGAACAGTGAGCACTCGCAGCACCCACATTGTGGTCTCTAAACCCCACTTCTAACTAGAAGTGCTCTGTGGAGATAGGGCAGACTCCAGGTCTGAGACAGGAAATGTGCAGGATGAGCATGGACAGCTTGTCATCCAGGTGGCTCAGAAACTGTCACAGACTTAAGGGGACTTGTCAGAAAGGAGTCAGGAAGACAGTGTGAAGCTATTCCCACTGGCCAAAGATGGGACATTTGGAGCATCAGTGGATGAAAATGCGTTATGTATGTCCAAACCTGTAAGTCACAATGATACTTAGAAAAACAGGAAAACATAAACTCATTTGTCATCTTTGGAGGATGTTGGAACCAACTTTTTTTTTTTTAAATCTCAGTTCCCAGACCAGGGATTGAACCCAGGCCATGGCAGCAAAAGTCTGGAATCCCAACCACTCGGCCACCCGAGAACCGCCTGGGATCAGCTTCTTAGTTTGAAAACTGTCAATAAAGAGGAAAGAGTCAAGCATGTATCCTTTCTGGTATGAGCCATACTTTACAGGAACCAAATGGCTGATTAGGAGAGGTTTCTTTATAGACATATTCCAGCTAACATAGAAGAATAGAATTAGTAGGCCACCATTTTCAACCTCTAATGGATCTAGACAGCGCTCATCAATGGTTGCTAACATCATGAAGGGGGACAACCACAAATTATGTGCCTTCAAATAGAAATAGGAAGCATCCATTAGGAAGCAGTCATACAAACACATACCAGAAAATAAATAGGAATCTAAGTGGACTTCTAGATCTAACTACTGATTTATAAGAAATACAGTGCAGAGAGGAACAGGTATTACATTATGTCAATGTAATACCAGCAGAGGGATGCAATAAGCAAAACCCAAACTGGGACACACTATAGAACAACCACCTCAGTTTCCTCAACAAATAAATTGCAAGAGAAGAAAAAGAGAGGGGAAGAGACTCTTTGGGTGCAGATCAAGAAAGAGGTAAGAGGTGTATGAACCAATCACAATGTATGAACCATATAATGAATCTTGATTTTAGCCAGCTGTAAAGAAGATAGTTAATGAGACAACCAGAAAATTGTGAACAGTGGATATTTTCTGATTATTAAAGCATTATTGTTCATTTTATTAGGGATGTTGCTGCTGCTGCTAAGTCACTTCAGTCGTGTCCGACTCTGTGTGACCCCAGAGACGACAGCCCACCAGGCTCCCCTGTCCCTGGGATTCTCCAGGCAAGAACACTGGAGTGGGTTGCCATTTCTTTCTCCAGTGCATGAAAGTGAAAAGTGAAAAGGAAGTCGCTCAGTTGTGTCTGACTCCTAGTGACCCCATGGACTGCAGCCTACCAGGCTCCTCCATCCATGCGATTTTCTAGGCAAGAGTACTGGACTGGGGTGCCATTGCCTTCTCTGCTATTAGGGATAATGGCAGTAAAAAAAAATTCTTATTTTTGGAGTCATTAAAATATTTGCAGAAGATATTGAATTTGCTTGTAAGTATCTAGGACGAGGAAGGAGGGGGAGGGGGCTATAGGTGGAACAAAGTTGGCTGAGACTTGGTGATTATTGAAGCTGGGTGATGGAGAGCTAGGGTGTATGGTACCATGTGCTTGTGTGCACTTGTGTTATTTGTTTGACCTGCCTACCCATTGCTGGCATCTCTGAGGCAAGCCTGGGTAGCAGGTTTGCAATACATCTCAGCGCATGCATGTGAGCACACCCTCTTGTGTCTCCATGGCAACTAGCGAGGTGAGAAAGCAGCATCCAAAAGGTTCCTGTCCACATGAGGATCAAGCCAGGCTGCTGGTGCTATGCTCAGCCCATCATAGCTGCTCCCTTGGGAGGATTCCTAGTCAGACCTTCACAGCCCTACTCCCTCCACCAGATCTGCCTCCTGCACTCCTTTGCCATCACTCATGCCTTTCCCTATGCGCCTCCCGAGGAAGCAGAGGCCAATAAATGGAGAGAACAAGACCCTGAATCAGTTCCAGGCTCAGTTCTTGACGTCCCCACTTAATGGCAGGACTTTTCATCTCCCGAGCCTCAATTCTCTCACCAGTAAAATGGGCATGATACAACCTCAGTGAACTCAACAAATATTCATTATGGGGAGACAGTGGCAAAAAGGACCTCGTCTCCTCCTCATGGAACTAGACACCTGAAGGTGAAAGGCAATCAAGAGTATGTACTGTGATAGAGCTATGACCAACATAAACAGCATACTAAAAACAGAGGCATCACTTTATGGACAAAGGTCTGTATAGTCAAATCTGTGGTTTTTCCAGTAGTCACGTATGGATGTGAGAGTTGGACCATAAAGAAGGCTGACCAGTGAAGAATTGATGCTTTCGAACTGTGGTGTTGGAGAAGACTCTTGAGAGTCCCTTGGACAACAAGGAGATGAAACTAGCCAATCCTAAAGGAGATCAGTCCTGACTATTCATTGGAGGGACTGATGCTGAAGCTCCAGTACTTGGACCACCTGATACAAAGAGCTGACTCACTAGAAAAGATCCTGATGCTGCGAGAGATTGAGGGCAGGAGGAGAAGGGGATGACAGAGGACGAGATGGTTGGATGGAATCACCGACTCAATGGACATGAGTTTGAGCAAACTCCAGGAGATGGTGAAGGACAGGGAAGCATACGATGTAGCAACTGAACAACAACAAGGGACTTCCCTGATGGTCCAGGGGTTAACACTGTGCTCCCAATGCAGGGGGGCTGGGTTCGATCCCTGCTCAGGGAAGTAGATCCCACATACTGCAACTGAAAGTTCACATGCCACACTGAAAATCCAAAGTGCTGCAACTAAGACCCGGAGCAGACAAAAAAAAAAAGTATGTACTGTGATAAAGTACATGTTTAACAAAATTTTTTTGAAAACTGGCAGTCACTAGTTAGGAAATACCGTAACTCTTTTTTTTTTTTTTTTTTTTTGACCCTGCAGCTTGTGGGATCTTAGTTCTCTGATGAGGGATCGAACCCAGGGCCCAGGCAGTAAGAGCACCAAGTCCTAATCACTGGGACCACCAGGAAATTCCCATAACTCTTAATCATAATGTCATAATTCTTTTAATCATACTTTTTGTTAACCAGGATATCCACACTTTGCAACTTTAGAATATCCAGCTATGCCAAACCCATAGAATATTTTTACTTAACTGAGTGCTCATATTTCCACGAAGTAAGTACTATTCTTCCAACTATTTTATGGAGGAAGTAAGATACTTGCCCAGGGCTCTACTGTGGGTACATGGCCCTGCCTTCTTCGCTCGGCCCTCTGCATTGATTCGGCTCTGAAATGCAGCAGCAGGGCCAGGAAACCAGAACTTCCAGGAGATGAAAAGCTCACCAGGTCAAGCTCTATTTTGCAGTTAAGGAAACAGTGGCCCAGAGAGACCAAGTAACTTATTCCAAGCCACACAGCAAACTGGCCGCTTCACCTGTGTCCAAGCTGCTTGGGGAAGCCCCACATGCTACGGGAGGCTGCTTCCCGCCCCATTTCAGCCTGCCCCAGGGTGGGGTCACCAGCATCTCGGGGGTTCCTGGGACTGGGAACTTTAGGTGCTTAAATCAAGAAAGTCCTGAGCCAACTGGGATGAGTCAGTCACTCTGTCTCAGAGCAAGGCATCTAAAGGGATGTTTTCTAGGACGTGAGAACCGGCACCAAGTCCCCACAGAAGTCCTGGAGTTTCATGCCTTATATAATTAAAACTGATTATTAATATCTAGGCTCTCCCACTCCAGCCAGACTCCCCACCCACAGGAGGCGGGGACTAGTATGTAATGTACACTTGTGTTTTACAGCCCCTGATTCAACGGTGACAGATGAATGATGCTCAGTGAACAGTCATCAAATGGACCAACCAACCAGGCTATCACCACTTCTGACTGCGCCTCCATCTGAAATTGAGAAACCCTCTATAGCCACCGTGACCTCCAGTTCCCATTTCAGACAGGCTGACATCCACGATGTCACATGACAGATGGTGACTCCAGAGAGACTGACTACAGCTCCTGGAGGGAGCTATGGCAGACAAGAGTGGGTGTGGTTTTTCTTTAATTATTGTACCTGTTTTGTCTGTTCTTTCTTGGCTCTGTTCACATCCCCACCCCAGCACCAGTGCAGGGAAAAAAAAAAAAACCAGAACAAAAACAAAACATCACAGAGTTTTGAGACAAGATAGCTGGCCCATTCCCTCTCTGCTTGTAATTAATGCTGAAAATGACTTGCCTTGGCCACAAAGGTAATAATAAAGTCAGGAAGTCTGATTCTTTGGCTACTAATTTCCTTCTAGGTTCCCCCCACCCCCTTCTCCTTTCCTTAAATTAATTCCAGAGTTCCTCCAGATTTCTCGTTGCTAAGCTATAAAGTTCCAGGTTTCCCAGCGCCCATGCTGATTGGCAGGGAGGTTCCAGGCAGCTCCAATCAGAGGCAGGTTGCTGAAAGGAGCATCCACAATGCAGCTTGCCCCGGGGTACTGGAATTTTTCCCTGATGTTATGAACCATCAAAGTCTTTCTCTAACTGTGCAAAACCTGTTCTCTTGATCTTGTCTGCCTCTCTCTGGTGTGCAGGCTACTGAAGTCCTGGAATATCCCCCTGGTCCTGGAGGAATAGAGAGTCCCTGGGTTGCCAGGTTTGGGGTCAGTGAAGGAAATGCCCAGGGCCTGTTCATGGCTGACCAGAGATGACAGGGTGGTATCCTGCCACGAGCTGAGGGCTGCCCCAGACCTCACCTGTCTGACCTCTCTTGTGCCATCTCTTAAGCTTGGTGAAAGGCTCAAGGGGGTTGAGGGAGAGTAGAGGCCACTGCATGTAGGATTGTTCAGGGGTAGAGGCTGCATTTGTAAAGATGTGGAAACAGGTAGATGGGGACTTCCCTGGTCGTCCGGTGGTTAAGAATATGCCTTGCAATGCAGGGGGTGCAGGTTCAATCTCTGGTCAGGGAACTAAGATCTGTCACGTGCCACAGGGCAACTAAGTCCACATGCCACAACTCCAGAGCCTGGGCACCACAGTGAAAGACCAGACGCAGCCAAATAAATCAATAAAAACATGTAGATGGTAAGGGCACCTGGGAGGACCATTCTGCTGTTCCACCTCCAGAACACTGATACAAGCAGCCACTGTGCAAGTGAAACTTTTATTTTTAGAACCACTGTCTTGAGGTATGGTTGACATACAGAAAGCGGTCTACATTTAATGTGTACAGCTTGAGTTTGGAGATAAGTATACACCCGTGGGACATAGAGAACAGAGTGGTGGTTGCCAAGGGGGAAGTGTGGGGGAGAGATGGAGTAGGAGGTTGGGGTTAGCAGAGGTAAGCTTTTATATATAGAATGGATAAACAGCGAAGTCCTACTGTATAGCACAGGGAACTATATTCAATATCCTATGATCAGCCATAATAGAATATTAAGAATATATATGTATAATGGAACCACTTTACTGTACAGCAGTAATTAACAACATTGTAAATCAACTGTATGTGCTAAGTCACTTCAGTCGTGTCCAACTCTTTGTGACCCCATGGACTATAGCCCACCCGGCTCCTCTGTCCATGGGATTCTCCAGGCAAGAATACTGGAGTGGATTGCCATGCCCTCTCCCAGAGGATCTTCCTACCCTGGGGTTCGAACCACATTTCCTGCAGCTCCTAAATTGCAAGTGGCTTCTTTACCACTGAGCCATCGGGGAAGCCTCCCGCCTCAAACAAATATATACTCATGAAAGTATCACCACAGCCATAAATACATCCATCACCTCCAAAAATTTCCTCCTGCCTTCTTTATGTTCTTTTACCCTCTTAGCAAATTTGAAGTGTACCATACAGTGTTGTTAATTGTCAGTATCATGCTGTACATTAGATCTCCAGAACTCAGTCATCTTGCAGACCTGAAGCTTTGGACCCCTTGACCAATATCTTCCTATCCTTCCGCCTCCCACCCCCTGGCAATCCCCATTCTAGTCTCCAGTTCTCTGTGTTTGACTATTTTAGACTCCATATCAGTGTATGACGTAGTATTTGTCCTGTGTCTGGCTTATTTCACTTTGTGTCATGCCTTCCAGGTTCATCTGTGTGTTCACATAGGACAGAATTACCTTCTTTTCAAGGCTGAATAGTATTCCATCACATATATCACATTTTCTTTATCCATTCATCTGTCCATGGACATTTAAGTTGCCTCCATGTCTTACCTATTGTGCTAGAAACTTACATATATATCTCCTTCCATTCCCAAACTCCCAGTGGACACAGAATGTGATGGATGTCTACTGGTTTTCCCTGCACTATTTCATCTTTCACTAACAGGGGAAGCATGATAGAGGGGAAATCATGTGACCCAAGCCTGGCCACACTGATTGGCTCTGCGATGGGCACACGGCCAAGCTGAGCCAATCAGAATCATTCTTGTGTGTGTGTGTGTGTTTTGCCAAAACTATAGGAGGAGCCTCCCTCTTGCCACTGGATTTGCTGACCTAGTGACCACTGTGAACACAGGTGGAAAGTGCCTGAGGGAGATAAGGAGCCCCTGTGATAATGCTGAGTTCTGCATGCAGCTGTAGGAGATCTCAGATCCATTTCCTGGGTTCTCATTAAAGAAACAGAAGCTCCAATACTTTGGCCACCTGCTGTGAAGAACCGACTCACTGGAAAAGACTCTGATGCTGGGAAAGACTGAAAGCAGGAGGAGAAGGGGACTACAGAGGATGAGATGGTTGGATGGCATCACTGACTCAATGGAGGGAGTTTGAGCAAACTCCGGGAGTAGGTGATGGACAGGGAAGCCTGGCGTGCTACAGTCCATGGGGTCGCAGAGAGTCAACTGAGCGACTGAACTGAAATGATTATTTAGTGTGTTCAAGCCAGTTCGACTTGTGTGTCTGTTGCTTTTAATTGACAGAGTGTGAATAACACTGACACATGTTTTCTCCTTGTGGTGCTTGACTCTGGGGTGGGCAATTTTCACATCTTCCTACATAGGGTCCTCACGATCACCTGGGGAGGTATTCCATTTTGCAGACAGGAAAGCCAAGGCCCAGAGGGGTGAGGGAGCCTGGAGCAGATGAACCTACCAGTATGTGCTCAGGGACTCAGACCTGGTCCAGTGGACGTCTTGGTGGCTCATCAAATTCAACTAGTCCAAAGATGAATTTGAGAACCTCCCTCCAAGCCTGATTTTCCCTTAGGGCCCCCATCTCGGGGATAGCACCTCAGTCTGGTGGGGTTAACTGGAAGCCAGGTGTTCTTGACCCCTCCCAGCCTCACCAAGTCTTTTCCACCACTGCTCCACAAGCCTGGAAGCAAGTAATTTACTCCTTCCTCTGTCCAACTCTCCACCTCTGCCCAAGCTGTCCTCACTTCTCAAAATCTTGGCCTTTTAGAATTGCCTCCCACCTGGTTCTCCTATGAAAAGTGAAAGTGTTAGTCACGCAGTCCTATCCAACTCTTTGTGATTCCATCGACTGTAGCCAGCCAGGCTCCTCTGTCCATGGGATTTTCCCAGCAAGAACACTGGAGCAGGTACCCATTTCTTTCTCCAGGGGATCTTCCTGACCCAGGAACTGAACCCAGGTCTTCTGCATTGCAGGCGGATTCTTTACTGTTTGAGCCTCCAGGGAAGCCCTGGTTCCCCTATACACACACTCATACACATTCCTGCCCCCTCCTCCAAATACAGCTCCCTTGGCATTCAGAGGAGTTGGCTCAGAATGCCAATCTGGTCATAAAGCCTTGCTGGGAGAGTCTGTGTTTATTGATCCGATGGCACATTTGTCTCTGGGGAGGTTTTGAGAGTCATGCAACCCGTTGGTCCTACCTGACTTTCAGGCAAAATGTCAACAAGGCCAGATCTGGGAAAGACACAGTCGCCTGCATTCTTAGCTGCTCTGTCGTTTATTTAAAAAGATTTGCAAGCGTCTCCCAGGCCCTGTCCCCTGTGCTGGGGGTCCAGAGACGAAAAACAGCAGCCTGAGAAAACCTCACAGTGTACTCGTAGAGGGCCCAACCCTGCACTCTGGCCTGCTCCTCCAGTGACTCTATGAAACAGTGACTTATTTTTAAAAATTTTTGGAAATTTGCTTTCTTCTCTTTTTATTTATTGCCACACTGTGTGGCATGCAGGATCTTAGTTCCCCGGCCAGGGATTGAACCCGTGCCCCCTACAGGGTTCAGAGACCTAACCACTGGGTGACCAGGGAATTCCCCAAACAGTGATGATTACTCATTTCACTTTACAGAGGAGAAGGAAAAGATCCCTGTTCTCATGAAACTTGTATGCTAGTAAGGAAGACCAACAAAAAGTCAAACATACACACGGGTGACATAATACAGAAAATAATGGACCAAAGGTAATTCTTCGAGTCTGAGTCCAGAGGCTCCAAGATGCTTTCATCTCATCTCACAGTCTGCAACCCAGAAGGCCAAGGCTGAACTCAGACCTCTCCCAAATTCCTTGGAGTTCCACAAGCCACCACCCTCTCTCCCCACTATCCACTCTGCCTTGAGGGAACCTGTGATCACACTTCAGGTTAAAACTCCAAGACCTGCCCCAAGCCCCTCTTGGGTTTAGGGGTGCACACACTGGAAGCCAACAGGGCAGATCTCAGGGAGACACCTGGGCAGGCTATGGAACTGGCTCAGCGCTGCTGGGGCAGGGAGTTTGAGGGTCCTGGACACCCAGGACATGGCCCAGAAACGCAGAGGTGGGGGTCCATGTGGCCATATCCCTCTGGCTCCACAGCTCCCTACCTTCTGTGGAGGAGCCTGGCTGGAGGAGGACTGGGACTGGCCCCTGCAAGTCACAGGGCCAGACTTGCCCAAGTCCTAAAAAGGCAGTTCTGCTGTGCTCACAGCCTTCTGGTTTAGTGTGGAACTCTTGCTCTCTGCACCCTGAGCCTCCCCCATCTCTCTAAGTCTGCCTCTGGCTTCCATCCTGTATGGAACGTCCCCCACATTCATGTCCACTCAGAACTTCAGAATGTGACCTCGCTTGGAAGCCAGGTCTTTGCAGATGTCATCAAGATAAGATGAAGTCATACTAGACTAGAGTGGCTGACATCCTTATAAGAAGAAGAGGGGAACATCCTTGGCGGTTCCGTGGTTAAGATTGCCCCTTCCGATGCAGGAGATATGGGTTCCATCCCTGGTCAGGAAGCTAAGATTCCACATGGCTGGCAGCCCAAATACCAAAATATAAAACAGAAACAATATTTTAACAAATTCCATATAGATTTTAAAAATGATCCACATTTTTTAAAAAAAAAGTCTAGAAAAAGAAAGAAGAGAAGACACACAGGAAAGCAGCCATGTGACAATGGAGGCAGTGACTGTGGTGATGCAGCTACAAGCCAGGAATGAATGACAAGGGTTATAGGAAATTTGCTGGAAGAAGCAAGGGCGGATTCTTTCCTAGAGCCCTTGGAGGGAGCATGGCCCTGCTGACCTCTTGACTTCAGACTCCTCGCCTTCAGAATGCTGAGCTGGTAAATTTCTGCTGTCTTATGCCTCCAGGTTTGTGATGGTTTGCCACAGACCCCAAAGAAGGTCATGCACCTCCCCGGCAGGTCCTCCTTCCCCCTCTCCCACACCTGATGTCAGGCTGGGGTAGGAAAAAAATGTCCCTCTTGCAATTCACCTTGGCAATCCCAGAGGCAAAATGTTCTTAAAAACCATCTTTTCCAGGAAAATTGGCAGCCCTGGAGAGAGGTTCTGGCTCCAGGGGTTTCCCCATCCTTGAAGCAGGACCTCAAAGATTGTGGGCTCTGCTCTAACAGCTAGTTGGGGAGCCCCTCACCGCAGCCTGCCCCAGCCTCACGCACACCAGCCAGTGCCTGGGGCAACAGATGTCAACAACCGCCTTGGGCTGCGACCACATGTGGTTTGTTGCTCAGCGTTCCAGTGAGAAGCTTGGCTGTGTTTGTCACAATTGTTAATGTTTGGCTATATTTAACCAAGGCCGGGGAGGTGGGGGTATGTGTGCATGAGAGAGAGAGGGTGCACGAAGCTGCCAGGGGATCGCCTGACCCTCCCCACTTGCCAAATTCAGATGATCAAAAAGTAAACTGAGCAACATGGCAGGTCTCTCTAGAAATCAGAGTGTTTGACTCAACAGCAAAGAGCTGCTGTTTATTCCAAACTCCATAAAATGAGATTTCCCCACCCGATGAAGACATACTGTCATCAGGACTAAATACTGTTTGAATGCCAAAGCCATTTGTCTGTTCATCCATCCACCTATGCACCTACCTATTCATCCATCCACATGTTCATCCACTTGTCCATCCACCTATCTATCCATTCACCCAACGTTTGCTAAACTCCCATTCTAATTACTAGAATAAGAGTTCCCATTCAATGGACACTTTCAATGAGACAGGCTGTGTGCGAAACACTTCACATACGTCATGTTTAATTCTCACAAACAAGTCTATAAGATAGACCCCAACAGGCTCGGTTCACAGAGTGGGGAAATGGGGAAAGGGAGGTTAGGTCACTTGTCTAAGACGTTATTGCTTACTGATGGTAAAGAATCTGCCTGCACTGCAGGAGCCGCAGGTTTGATCCCTGGGTCAGAAAGGTCCCCTGGGGAAGGAAATGGCAACCCATTCCAGTGTTCTTGCCTGGAAAATCCCATAAACAGAGGAGCCTGGTGGACTACAGTCCATGGGATTGCAAAGAGTTGGACATGACTGGGTGACTAATTTTTCACTTCTCATGGAAGATCAAATATGGCCAGAAATTCCCTGCTGCTCTTTCCACCAAGAGGCAGATTCTATTTCTGCACTCCCCTCATAACTTGCTTTGACTAATAGAATGTGCCAGAAGTAATGTTGTTTGAGTCCCAAGCCCAGGCCTCAAGAAGCCTGGCAGCTGCTGTCTTTGTTGACTCAGAATGCTGACCTGAAGTCTCCACAAAAGGAAGCAGGTCTTGCACGTTGGAATATGAGAGGCCAGCTGAGGCCACCCAGCCAATAGCCAACACCAGCTGCCACACATCTAAGGGAGGACATCTGGACCTTCCTGTCTGGCTAATCCTCCAGCCAAGGGAACCCAATCAAAACCAACAAAGGAATCACCAAGCCAATCACAGAATCATGAAAAGTAATCCATTGTTGTTTTAAGCCATTATGTTCTGGGGCGTGTTTGTCATGCAACCAAGGCTCGCTGAGACATGCTGTAAGAGGCCAAGCTGAGATTTGAACCTGGGTCTCCCATTTCTAGAATCTGGGCCTCTCAGAGGCAGGGACTGTGGCCACACAGCTCAAGAGGATGCAGCCCTTGAGTGTGGGCCGCTCAGGTACAGAATCCTACAAAGACCCTTCTGGGTCATCCATGTGAGGGAAGGTGTTCTTGGAACCTTAACAAACGTGTTTCACTTACACAGAGACCAGCTACCACCCCCCGCCAGGGGACAGTCACTAAGCTAGGTGCCGTGTCTGTGGAAGCAAGCCGCAGTCTCTGATCCCAGGAAGCTCGAAATTTAGGGAAGATGACAGACAAAAGTAAACCAGTAACCGAGCCACGACAAGTTGTAAAAAATGTTGTGAAAGAAACTAAGAGACCCTGAGGAGAGAAAATGATGGCATGAACTAAGTTTAGATCAGGTGGTCAGGAAAGATTTCTCCAAGAAGGTGATGGTTAAGCCAAGTCCACCAGAAAGGGTAGAGAGACAAGCAAAGAGTTACAGGAAAAATAATCCAAACTGAAGCAACAGCATGAGTGAAGGTCCTGAGGAAAGATGGAGAACTGGAATTTCTGGCAAAATTGGGAGCAGGGCGAGTAAGGAGAAGGGTGATGCAGACAAAGAAGGCAGTGTGGGCCAGGTCAGAACATGTGCTCTTGGAGGCTGTCTTAGTCTCTTTGGGCTGCTAGAACCAAAATACCACAGACTGTGTGGCTTATACACAACTCAATTTATTTCCAGCAGCTCTGGAGGCTAGGAGTTCCAGGGTCAAGAATTGTGTTAGTCACTCAGTTGTGTCCCCAAGGTCAAGGTGCTGGCCAATCCGGTGTGTGCTAAGGACCTGCTTACTGCTTCTGGATCATAGAAGGCCACGTTCTTGCTGTGTCCTCAGATGGCAGAAAGAGAGAAAACGCTGTAGTGTCACTTTTATAAGAGCATGAATCCATCAACGAGGGCTCCACCCTCATGGCCTAATCACCTTCCCAAAGACCCACATCTAAATACCATCAGATGGAAGATGTGGTTTCAACATATGAATTTTCAGGGGATGCAAATCCTCAGTCTAAAGCAGGAGTTACGGGACTTCCCTGGTGGTCTAGTGGTTAAGACTTACCTTCCAATGCAGGAGGCGCAGGTTCGATCCCTGGTCAGGGAGCTAAAATCCCACACGCCTCATGGCCAGAAAGCCAAAACATAAAAGCAAAAAGAAAAATCCAGAAGCAGTATTATAACAAATTCAACGAAGACTTTTTTTTTTTAAAAAAGAAGAAGCTGTGAGAAACAACTGGAAAATTTTTCCGAGTGTTTTGGGAGAGCCATGGGAAGTTTTGAGCAGAAGAGGAACATGATTTTATTTAGATTTCAATGGTTGTGGATGACAGATTGAAGGGAGGTCATGGAAGGAAGGACCTTAGCAAAGATGCTGCTGCTGCTGCTGTCCAGGAAGATCTGTTGTTTGGGGCAGTGGCTGTGGAAGTGAGGAAGGGATTTGAGACATGTTGTGGGGAAAAAAAAACAAAAAAACAACTCGATAGGACTTAGAGATTGGATCAGGTGGGAAAAGAAGTACCTGATGTTAGCTTGAGCTGACCCAGAAGCAAATGCTGAGACAAGGATCAGAATGGTAGACGTGGGGCTTCCCTGGGGGCCCAGTGGTTAAGAATCTGCCTGCCCGTGCAGGGGACAGAGGTTTGATCCCTGGTCTGGGAACTAAGATCCTACATGCTGCAGAGCAGCTAAACCCGTGAACTGCAACCACTGAAGCCCGTGAGCCAGAAGAGAAACTACTGCAATGAGAAGCCTGTGCATTGCAGCCAGAGAGAAGCCGCCGCTCACCGCTAGAGAAAAGCCTGCATGCAGCGATGAAGACCCGGGGCAGCCAAAAATACAACAATTTTAGGCGGTGGAAGTGGTCTGGTGGGAGGGGATCTGAGGTAGCCTGGGTGGGGAGGAGGAGGAGAGACAGGAAACAACACCAGTGGAGAGGTGTCATGAAGCGCGTTACTTCTGCGGGCAGCCAGGGCTCGTTTCCACTGAAGAGCCTGGGGAGACGATGGTGAGCATACGCCGCAGAATGGATCCAGCAGAGAGGTGAGGGAACTGAGGTATTACATACCGTCTCCTCCAGTCACTGGTCAAGGGCTGGTTGTCACTGTTCAGAGTGTGTGTGTGTTAGTCACTCAGTTGTGTCCGACTCTTTGTGACCCCATGGGCAACCCACCTGGTTCCTCTGTCCACAGGAGTCTCCAGGCAAGAATCCTGGAGTGGGTGGCCACTCCCTTCTCCAGGGGATCTTCCCTACCCAGGGATCGAACCTGGGTCTCCTGCGTTGCAGGCAGATCCTTTCCCATCTGAGCCACCAGGGAAGCCCAGTCACTGGTCGAGGGCTGGTTGTTATGCTTCCCGAGTAGTGACAGCATACCTCATTTCTCCACGTGGTTTCTGCCTATGGCTGGAGATTTCCATTCGCTCTTGACATAATTAGGTTCTATCTCTGTCCCACCTGAGGGTGAGCCGGTGGGCATGGTTCCCAGCCTCCTTCCCACCATGCATGTCCAGAACCACGATCTGCAACAGATACAGGGGTTCTCACTCAACCCCTAAACAGGCAACTCTGTACTTTCCTCCTAACTCGCTGTGGCCCCCTCAAACATGGGACTTGGATAATGTGATGTAAAATCCCTCTTTGTCCCCAGGCACCACCTCCGACGCTTGACAGCTGTGCCCCCATGGGCAAGTCACTCAACCTCCCTGGTCCTCAGTTTCCCCATCTGAAAGATCAAGGTGATAAGTGCACGCACCCCACTGTGTTCATTAAGACCTTGTGCGATTGGAGTAAAGGCAGAGAAGGAGATAAATGCGGTTACTCCCGTAGTTAGCAGAGCACCTGGCTTGGTGCCTTTGTAAGGATATGTTGTTTTCGATTTTCCTTCCAAGCTAGAGGGGCAATATACTTTCCTTGAAACAAGGCAAACAGCAGAGGGGAGCAAAGAAAACAAGATCTCCTCTGCCTTTACTCCAGTCGCACAAGGCCAGCTCCTTTGCACACACCCTTGTGTGTCCCTGGAGGAGGTAACAGTGGTTATATTTCCTTCCAAACCATTCTCTTTGCAGAGTCATCCGATTGCCTGTGTGTGACTTATTGCTCTCATTTGTGCAGCTATGAGTTCATTTCATCCATATTTCCCCAGGCCAGTACCATAGAAATCCATCTCCCTCTTTTTAGTGGCTTCCTAATGTTTCTCAGACAGCAAGGAGATCAAACCAGTTAATTCTAAAGGAAAGCAGTCCTGAATATTCATGGGAAGGACTGATGCTGAAGCTGAAGCTCCATTACTTTGGCTACCTGATGCGAAGACATGGTTCACTGGAAAAGACCCTGATGCTGGGAAAGATTGAGGGAAGGAGGAGATAGGGACAGCAGAGAATGAGATGATTAAATAGCATCACCGACTCAGTGGACATGAATCTGAGCAAACTCCAGGAGATAGTGAAGGACAGGGGAGCCCAGTATGCTGTAGTCCATGGGGTGGTAAAGAGTCAGACATGACTGAGCAACAAAACAACAGCATTCCCCACTGGTGACAGAGCTCAGTGTATCGCAAGGCATTGCCCACTCCCTCCACTGATGCTGTTTAGGATGTTTCCAGTGCTTCACTCAGCCATCCATGCTGCCCTGGCCCCCTTAGCATCCATGTCCTTGTTTCTATAGTAGGGGTTCTCTAGAGTGAGGTCAATGGGCACAGTTCTGTTTTCTTTAATAAAAATGTGCTGCTGAATGTGTGTTGAGTGACTGATCGTGGGTGGTCTCAACTTTATTCTGCTGTCTCTAGAAGCCCCTAGGTTCCTGATGGCCTTAGCAGGGAAGACATCCACTCGGGCCCACAAAGGGACATGGTTTTACCCACCAGCAGGGAAAAGAAAGCTCTACACTCTACTTTCAGAGCTTAAGACCTGAGGAAGGGACTTTCCCGGTGGTCCAGTGGCTAAGCATCTGCCCTGCAATGCAGGGGACACAGGTTCGGTCCCTGCTCGTGGAGCTAAGATCCCACGTGGCGTGCGACAACTTAAGCCCACGTGGTACAACAAGAGAGCCTGCATGCCACAGCTAAAGACCTGAGACAGCCAAATAAATAATGTTTGAAAAAAGGGAGAAAAACCCAGGGAAGGAGGAAGAACTAGGAGCACAGGTGGGCCCTGGAGGTGACCCTAGGTCTGGATTTTCACAGAGCCTCACTTCCCGACAGAAGGCTGGAGGCTGTCTCCAAGCCGGCAGAGATGAAGACAAACGTCACCCTCATCCTTTGCCAGTGCTCCAGGGGACAGGCGGTGGCTCCAGAGGCAACACTAATGAGAGTAGGAGACAGCAGAGAACCTGCCTGCCCTGGGAGCCCCGCGGTCAGAGAACCCTCCAGATAAGAGTTCTACGACCTGAGGATCCCGAAGGTGCAGTGCAGATTGAGCCCCTGTAGTGCCGTGAGGTGCCACAGCACGCGGGCAGGGAGGGGACCTCAGTCCTCATTTACAAACGAGAGACTGAGCTGCGACCCCAAGGACGCTGCCGCTCCTGTCCCTACATGTGTAAGACGGGGGGCTGTGGTAGCATGTCCAGCCCGCCCAGCTTGGCCATGAGCATTCAGCTAAGGTGGTAGGATGAAGCTGGTGCCAGCGCGCCTGCCCACCCCTCTCCCTGCCCCTGCTTCTCCAGCATCCTTGCTGACCATCCTCTGGGGTCCTTGATCTTCTCGGCTCCAGCACGCCATCTTTCTCTCCATCCCAGCCACCTGCACCGGGACCAATTCTTGATCCTCACCATCGCTGATAACTGAACATCACAGTAACTCCACCTCCACCATCTCTCTGCATCCTGGCTTCTGGATCGCTTTCCTCCCTGGGGAACCATCAGCACCCAGAGCAGCAGCTAGCACACAGTAGGACCACAGAAATGATGTGTCAGATGGATGAACAGATGAACAAAGGTTTGACAGCTACTACTAGCAAATGAGAATTGCTACAATACTAGGCATACATTCCTGTAGGGAAATGAGGGAGAAGATCTTTAGAAAGGGGGTTAAGTCTTCCTGGAGAGTCAGCAGGAAGCAAAGCCCGAGGCAGAGGAGGTATTTAATGCCCCACTGTCATGCAACCATCTGTTTAAAACACATGTGCTTATAATAGCCAGGACATGGAAGCAACCTAGATGTCCATCAGCAGATGAATGGATAAGAAAGCTGTGGTACATATACACAATGGAGTATTACTCAGTCATTAAAAAACTACATTTGAATCAGTTCTAATGAGGTGGATGAAACTGGAACCTATTATACAGAGTAAGCCAGAAAGAAAAACACCAATACAGTATACTAATGCATATATATGGAATTTAGAAAGAGGGTAACGATAACCCTCTATGCGAGGCAGCATAAGAGACACAGATGTATAGAACAGTCTTTTGGACTCTGTGGGAGAGGGAGAGGGTGGGATGATTTGGGAGAAGTGAAGTGAAGTTGCTCAGTCGTGTCCAACTCTTTGCAACCCCATGGACTGTAGCCCACCAAGCTCCTCTGTCCATGATTTGGGAGAATGGCATTGAAACATATATAATATCATATATGAAACAAGTTGCCAGTCCAGGTTCGATGCATGATACTGGATGCTTGAGGCTAGTGCACTGAGATGACCCAGAGGGATGGTACAGGGAGGGAGGAGGGAGGGGAGTTCAGGATGGGGAACATGTGTATACCTGTGGCGGATTCATGTTGATGTATGGCAAAACCAATACAATATTGTAAAGGAATTAACCTCCAATTAAAATAGATACATTTATATTTAAAAATAAATAAATAAAACACACGTGCTGAGTACATCCCTCGGGGTCCAGTGGCTAAGCCTCCATGCTCCCAAAGCAGGGTGCCCTGGCTTGATCCCTGGTCAGGGAACGAGATCCTACATGCCACAACTACAAAGATTCCGCGTGCTGCAACTAAGACTCGGTGCAGTCAAATAAATAAACAATAGTAAAGCAAAACATTTGAGTTGCAGGTGAGCAAAATAAACCTGTGATCACTCACCTAGAGCCAGACATCTTGGAATGTGAAGTCAAGTGGGCCTTAGGAAGCATCACTACGAACAAGGCTAATGGAGGTGATGGAATTCCAGTTGAGCTATTTCAAATCCTGAAAGATGATGCTGTGAAAGTGCTGCACTCAATGTGCCAGCAAATTTGGAAACTTCAGCAGTGGCCACAGGACTGGAAAAGGTTGGTTTTCATTCCAATCCCCAAAGAAAGGCAATGCCAAAGAATGCTCAAACTATCGCACAATTGCACTCATCTCACACGCTCAGACATGACTGAGTGACTTCACTTCACATGCTAGTAAAGTAATGCTCAAAATTCTCCAAGCCAGGCTTTAGCAATATGTGAACTGTGAACTTCTAGATATTCAAGCTGGTTTTAGAAAAGGCAGGAACCAGAGATCAAACTGCCAACATGTGTTGGATCATCAAAAAAGCAAGGGAGTTCCAGAAAAACATCTATTTCTGCTTTATGGACTATGCCAAAGCCTTTGACTGTGTGGATCACAATAAACTGTGGAAAATTCTGAAAGAGATGGGAATACCAGACCTGCTTCTTGAGAAACCTGTATGCAGGTCAGGAAGCAACAGTTAGAACTGGACATGGAACAACAGACTGGTTCCAAATAGGAAAAGGAATACATCAAGGCTGTATATTGTCACCCTGCTTATTTAACTTATATGCAGAGTACATCATGAGAAACGCTGGGCTGGAGGAAGTGCAAGCTGGAATCAAGATTGCTGGGAGAAATATCAACAACCTCAGATATGCAGATGACACCACCCTTATGGCAGAAAGCGAAGAAGAACTAAAGAGCCTCTTGATGAAAGTGAAAGAGGAGAGTAAAAAAGTTGGCTTAAAGCTCAACATTCAGAAAACTAAGATCATGGCATCCAGTCCCATAACTTCATGGCAAATAGATGGGGAAACAACAGAAACAGTGGCTAACTTTATTTTTCTGGGCTCCAAAATCACTGCAGATGGTGACTGCAGCCATGAAATTAAAAGACGCTTACTCCTTGGAAGGAAAGTTATGACCAACCTAACCTAGATAGCATATTCAAAAGCAGAGACTTTACTTTGCCAACAAAGGTCCATCTAGTCAAGGCTATGGTTTTTCCAGTGGTCATGTATGGATGTGAGAGTTGGACTATGAAGAAAGCTGAGCACCGAAGAATTGATGCTTTTGAACTGTGGTGTTGGAGAAGACTCTTGAGAGTCCCTTGGACTGCAAAGAGATCCAACCAGTCCATTCTGAAGGAGATCAGCCCTGGGTGTTCACTGGAAGGACTGATGTTGAAGCTGAAATTCCAATACTTTGGCCACCTGATGCAAAGAACTGACTCACTGGAAAAGACCCTGATGCTTGAGGGCAGGAGGAGAAGGGGATGACAGAGTATGAGATGGCTGGATGGCATCACTGACTCGATGGACATGGGTTTGGGTGAACTCTGGGAGTTGGTAATGGACAGAGAGGCCTGGCGTGCTGCGGTTCATGGGGTTGCAAAGAGTCAGACACGACTGAGCGACTGAACTGAAAATAAACCCAGGGCTTCACCAGGAAGACAAAAAAATGAGCCATCAAAGGAGCAGAGAGGTAGGCCGGGTAGCGATGGACTGGAAGTGTCTGACCTTGACCGCACAGACGCCAGTCAGAGCATGTGCCTACCCTCGTCCTGCGGCCCTCACCACACTGAGCACTAAGCCTTTGGTGCTGGTCACGGGAGCTCCAGGGGTGGAGCCGGGGTGGCTGGGGCAATGGGGTGCTCTGGGAGGTCTCCAGGCCACAGCTACTTGCTGAGTCTGGAAATGTTTCAGTATTCCGATACCTCAGTAAGCGTGACCCAAGCCACAGTACTGTAGGAATGTGCCAGGTCAAGGGGACTGCCTTGGGCAAGGGTTTTATGCCGCCGCCTCTAGCTAGCTCATCAGCTGGGTCCCAGAGGAGACCTAGACCTCCCGGCTCTGGTTCCTAGACCAGGGGCCTCTCCCTGAATGGCACTTGGTGCTGCCCTCCAATCTCCCTCCCTGGCACTGGCCTTGTGGGCTCAGCCGTGCCCTCCCTGGGAGGTTTATTTTGGGGGTGATGGGCAGGAACAGCTGGGGCTGTGGGCCGCTGAGGCCCTCGGAGGTGCCTCCGAGGGGTCCCCTGAAGGGACACCCCAGGTGCTCTCTGTCCACCCAGGGTGAGGTGGAAGGGAGCTTGCCTGGCACCCACAGCTACCAACGTCCCCCAGATGTCCACAGGAGGGACAAATGGCTTGGGGAGGAAGGAGGAAAGATGGAGGGGCCCAGTCCTCCCGGTGTGGGGCTGGGCCCCTGCTCCAGAATGAACAGCTGACTTTCCCCTGAGCCAGCACTTCCCAGAGGATGGAGCAGGGAGGCTCATTCCTTCCGTTCCAGAGACCCAGGGCTGGGGCTGGGGTCTGGCCAGAGGCTCTGAGGGGTGGCCAGGCTCCTTTTTCACAGTCCTGTGGGCTGATTTCCAGTGTATATCACTCAGTCGTGTCCAACTCTGTGACCCCATGAACTGTAGACCGCCAGGCTCCTCTGTCCATGAAATTCTCTAGGCCAGAACACTAGAGTGGGTGGCCATTCTCTTTCCAGGGGATCTTCCCCACCCAGGGATCGAACCCAGGTCTCCTGCATGGCTGGCGGCTTCTTTCCTGTCTGAGCCATTAGGGAAGCTCTGACTTTCCCTGTTTTCCCAGTCACCCTGGACCCCTCACCTGCTCAGCCTCTCAGCCACTCCCAAGAAAGAAAGAAAGAAAGGGAACAGCTCAGTTGTGTCCAATTATTTGCGACTCCATGGACTGTAGCCTACGAGGCTCCTCTTTCCATGGGATTCCCCAGGCAAGAATACTGCATTGGGTTGCCATTTCCTTCTCCAAGGGGATCTTCCTGACCCAGGGATCGAACCCAGGTCTCACTTTACCGTCTGAATAAAGCCGCTTTCAACCACCAGGAACCATCCCCTCCCCGCTCCTCTCTGAGCCTGGCTCCCTCTTCTGTCCTTTGGGGTTGAGCTCAAGTGGGACCTTCCTGTCTCAGGGGACCCCGCCCCCTCAGCTTGCTGCCCTTGTCTCCCAGCACCTTGTTCTCTTTGAGATGAACTTAAAGGGGCCTTGCCTCTTCCTCTCATCCTCTAATCACCATATGGGCTCTGCGGAGGGTCCCCTGGGAGATGCTGAAGGTTGGGAGCACAGAGACTTGCCCAGCCTTTTGGCTGCATCCCTAGATCAGTCAGGGTACCTGCACGCAGTTGGTGCTCAACATTTGCCAGGACCAAAGGAAGAACCATCCCACAGGAGGTTTAAGGAGAGGGCGAGGGGCCTAAGGTTTAAGACCTCCAGGTCATGGCCTTGACCTGTGTCCTTGACTAGATTAGAGAAATCGAATCCGCAATACACACTGAGTGATCTCCGATCACTGGGTCCCTGCCTCGATGACCCACCTCCCCTTGTGGTGCTTCTCATGCACTTCACTGGTCCCACCCCTGCCCACCCATCCCCAGAAGGCAGAGGAAGGTGACCCTGGTGGAGAGGAGCTGAGAATATGGGGGCAGAAAGCAAAGGAGAGCCCTTGACAGGGCAATGCTGGCTCTGAGCCAGATTAAGGGAAGGAAGTAAGAGCGGCTTCAGGTCGGGGAAGAGAAGATGCAAAGACCAGGAGGCCAGGAAGGGCTCGCTTCCCTGCGTCATTCTCCCGGAGACAGCGGCCCCCCCTCAAGGAACACCACGCTCTTCTCTGCAGCTTAGTCCTCCTTTCCTCTGAAAGGTCTTTTCCTAACTTCCCAAGCTGGCCTCCACATCTTTCTCTGATTATAGCATTTGGCCCCATTCATTTTGATGTTTGTTAATAACCTTTATTTAGGAGACATTTTGGATTGACTGGTGGCTCAAGTGGTTTAAAATCTGCCTGCAAGGCAGGAGATCCGGGCTCAACTGAATGCAGAAATGTCCCCCTGGAGAAAGTGAAAATCGCTCAGTCGTGTCCGCTCTTTGCGACCCCATGGACTATACAGTGCATGGAATTCTCCAGGCCAGAATACTGGAATGGGTAGGCTTTCCCTTCTCCAGGGGATCTTCCTAACCCAGGTATCGAACCCAGGTCTTCCACATTGTGGGCAGATTCTTTACCAGCTGAGCCACAAGGGAAGCCCTCCCCTGGAGAAGGGAATGACAACCCACTCCAGTTTTCTTGCCTGGAGAATCCCATGGACAGAGGCGCCCGGAGGGGCTACAGTCCATGGGGTCGAAATGAGTTGGACACAACTGAGTGACTAACATTTTGGACTGACAGAAAAGCCACAGAGATAGCACATAGGGTCCCACACGCACTTCATGTGGCTTCCCCTCACGCTAACATCTCAAGGGACTATGGTCCTTTGGTCCAAACCAAGCCGTTAACATGTGTTACTATAACTTTGTACACACTAGACTTTATTTGATTTCCCCCATTTTTTCCACGAATGCCCTTTTACCTGTTCCAGCACCCAGTCTAGCATATCATGTCGCAGCTCCCTCCCTATCCCCAAAATGACAGCTGAGTGTCAGACACACGTCTTTCAGGCGCTTGACCTCAATGAATCCTCACCATCATCACCTCCCCCATTTTGCAGATGAGGAAACTGAGGCCTGGAGATGATAAGCACTTCGAAGTCCTTGAAGTACCTCCTCTCTCCGCCTGTGAAATCTGGTTCCTACCTCACCAGCCCCAATCCATTCCATGTAACCCAGGCCTGTATGCTATTCCAGGCCTTCCCAAACTTGAATCACGTTTGATTTTCCCTCCTGTTCTCTTTCTTTGCTTAATATTTTTTCTTGAAATCAACTCTTCTTTTTTTTTATAGCCTCACCCTATGGGATGTGGGATCTTCATTCCCTGAACAAGGACCGAACCTATGCTTCTGCAGTGGAAGTATGGAGCCTTAACCACTGGACTGCCAGGGAAATCCCAAAACCAACTCATTTTTTTAAAACTGAAGACATTCTTAAAGGACTCAGCACACATCTGTCATAGTGGAAAGCCTGGACTATTGGCTGTAGGTAGCAGGTAGCTGTGTAAATAGCGATGATGAAGATGAGATGATCTTATAAATTCCAGCAGATGCTGGCGTCCAGGCTCTGGGTGAGTGAAGCCTCGGCGTGAGACCCTCTCCCTGAGTGATCCAAGGGATGGCACACCCTCCCTGCTCCAACCAAGACCTGGACCCTGTCCTCAGGAGGCTGCAGGCGAAACCCAGATGAGTCAGCATAGCACAAGGCAGTGAAGAAGGGATCCAGCAGAGGTTAACACTAAACGTTCCCTGTTATCAGGCACCCACGGCCTGCAAGGCGCTGGGCACTGTTTCACTGACGCCCTCCACAAGTTGATCCTACTCATCATCCCCATTTCACAGAGGCAGAAACTGAGGCTCTGGGAAGTTCCACAGAGAGGCCACAATACACAGAAAGAAGGGAGACTTAAGTCGCTCAGTCGTATCTGACTCTTTGTGACCCCATGGACTATAACGTGCCAGGCTTCCCTGTCCATCACCAACTCCCAGAGCTTGCTCAAACTCATGTCCATCGAGTCAGTGATGCCAGCCAACCATCTCACCCTCTGTCATCCCGTTCTTCTCCTGCCTTCAATCCACTTCCTGAATCCTGCCGTTTCTATATCTAAGCATCTCTCTCATCACTTGCCTTAACTCTCTGCCCAAGATAATTAGAATGTGAGGCTGGCTTGTCAAGTTGCATTCATGAAACACCCACCTCTGCCAGGCCCCAGGCCGGGAACGTGACAAACTGCCATGGAAGCCTTGGGACAACCCTGAGCAGAGGTGGCGTGGATGTCCTCAATTTACAGCTTAGGCACAGAGAGGCAGGGTGTCTTGTTCAGAGTCAGGGAGAAAGTGGTAACCAGGACCCACCGCAGACCAGCCTTAGTCAAGAGACATTGGTTACACATCTGGGAGTGCTGGGGACTTACCAGAACTCGGGATGGTTGCAAAAGAGCTTTTGAGAATCTGATGACCCTGGAGGCATCAAGCCCAGGTAGCCTTACGCAAATCACTGCAGGGAAATGTATCTTCCCCTCAAAGGTAAATTAGGGAGTATTTCATTTACAAAAGTCTCAGTCCTCTGGGCACTTTCTCCCCTTCCTTCTTTCTCAGAGAACTGGGCACTTTCTCCCCTTCCTTCTTTCTCAGAGAAGAGTCTGCCCTTCCTCTCACCTCCAGGAGAAGTACAACCGGTGTGACAGGATCACTTTCTGGGTCTTTACTTTAAAGCTCTGGCTTACATATGCTGAGGCCAGGAGCAGCCTGCTACAGTCTGGTTTGGGGTGGGTTTTTTTTTTAATGTAGTAAGGCAAAGGTCAAATCTACGGTTTTTCCATTAGTCATGTACGGATGTGAGAGTTGGTCCTTAAAGAAGGCTGAGTGCTGAAGACGAGATGCTTTTTGTGGTGCTGGAGAAGACTCTTGAGAGCCCCTTGGACTGCAAGGAGACCAAACCAGTCCATCCTAAAGGAGATCAGTCCTGAAAAAGGAAATCATTGGAAGGACTGATGCTGAAGCTGAGGCTCCAATAGTTTGGCCACCTGATGCAAAGAGCTGACTCATTGGAAAAGACCCTGATGCTGGGAAAGACTGAAGGCAGGAGGAGAAGGGGGCGACAGTGGATGAGATGGTTGGATGGCATCAATTACTCAAAGGACATGAGTTTGAGCAAACTCTGGGAGATGGTGAAGGATAGGGAAGCCTGGCATGCTGCAGTTCCTGGGGTTGCAAAGAGTCGGACATGACTTAGCAACTGAATGACAACAAATAACATGAAAACATGAAAACATGAGCTCAACCTCTTAAAAATGTTTAAGTGCACAATATTGTCAACTAGAGGCACTCTGGTGTACAGCAGATCTCTACGCTTTCTTCATCTTACACGACTGAAACTTGATATTCATTGGACAGCAAGTCCCCCTCTTCCTATCTCCGAAGCCCTGGCCACGATCACCCTGCTTCTGTGAGCTTGACTTTTTGTGTGTGTGTGGCTGTGCTGGGCCCTTGTTGCTGTGAGTGCGGGCTTTCTCTAGCTGCAGAGAGTGGGGGCTCCTCTCCAGTTTCGGTGCTCCGAGCTTCTTGCTGCAGTGGCTTCCACGAGCTCTAGGCACTCGGGTGTCGGTAGCTGCAGTGCAGGGGTTTCATTGCTCTGCGGCATATGGGATCTTCCCGGACCAGGGATTGAACCTGTGTCCCCTGCACTGGCGGGCGGATTCCTAACCAGTAGACCTGCAGGCAAGTCAGAGTTTGACTATTTTAGATTGCTCAGATAAGTGGAAAAATACACTATTTATCCCTCCGAAACTGACTTATTTCATTTCCCATGTATTCCAGTTTCATCCATGTCACAAATGGCAAGATCTCTGTCTCTCCAACGGCCGAATGCTATTTCACTGTATGCGTATATGGCGTTTTCTTAATTTATTCATCTGTCAGTGGACCTTAGCTTCCATATCTTGACTATTGGGAAGAATGCTGCAAGAAACACAGGAGTACACATAGCTCTTTGAGACCCTGATTCAATCTCTTTGGATATAAATGTAGAAGTGGAATTGCTGGACCATGTGGCGCTTCTGTTAATGTTTTGAGAAGCCTCCATGCGGTTCCCCACGTTGACTGTTTCTTCTGCTGTGTTATGTTTGCAAATAAAGTTATACTGGGACACAGCACTGTCCATTGGCTTCCGTATTGTCTGGGGCTGCCCCTGACCCACAGAGAGACTATACAGCCTGTAAAACTTAAAACATTTACTATCTGGCACTTTACAGGAAGTTTGTCAACCCCTGTTCTAGTCCTCGGTGCCTCCAGGGAATGGAGGCCAGGGTGCCATGCTTGGACCAGGAACATGTTGGAAGCACTAGGGTAAAGCTTATGCTGAGTAGGGGGAAGAAGAAGAGGCTCACACTCTGATTCCTGAGTGTCAGAGAGACCCCCAAAGAGAAAAGGGATGACCCTGCCCACTGGGTCCTGTCCCAGGCAGCCCCAATCTTCCAGATCTCAAGGACCCCGACACCCCTCCGCAAGCACCATCTGCATCTGTCAATGTCAGCAGACCACAGCATCCACTCTCACAGGTGGGTTAGCCCTGCCAAACCGAGCCTAAGCCTTCCCACCAGCCTGGCAGGATGGAGGACCAACAGCAGTGGAATGAACTGATACAAAACTCAAACTCCCTGACATCTGAGTCTGGAGCTATGTCTTACCCATCCACTCAAGTCGACTGTGTTTAGGGACTCCTTGGTGGTCCAGTGGTTAAGAATCCCTCTTCCAAGGCAGGGGATGGGGGAGAAACCCCTGTTCAGGGAAGTAAAAGACTCCAGAAACCACGGGGCAGCTAAACCCTGGTGCCATAACTAAAGAGGCTCACAACGAAGACCCAGAGTAGGCAAAAAAAAAAAAAAAAAAAAAATTTCTACTGTAATCAGAAGTCACATGACAGAAGGCACGTTGACTTGGATTTCAGGACCGTCTCCACTGAGTAAAGGCAAATGCACAGATGAGCGCATGGGTCCCCTGATCCCTCTTCCCTCCAAAGGAGGAAAGCCTTTGTCCTCATGGGGAGGAGGAGGAAGCGGGGCAATGGCCCCATTTCACAGGTGAACAAAGTGAGGCTCAGGGGCTGTTTCTCCAGTGAAACCAGCCCCCAAAGCTTTGGTGGGTAGAACCATCTGGGAAAAAAACCCTCCCTGGCAGGAGTGGGAAGGCCTCTGAGCTGAGGGCTGGGTCTGGCTCACTCTGTCCTGGGCTGGAGTCTGGGCAGGCGGTACCAGCTCTGCTGGTATCATCCATGCAGCATGAGGGCTGGGGTAGTTGTGGGGGTCCACGCAAGGTCAACACCCCAGGGTCCGCACACTTACAGTTTCCAGGGATTAGAACCAATAGCAGGAGGCCAGAGCCAGCTCCAAAGGGACACACCACCCAGGGCTCCCATTCACAGCAACCCAACTGGTCCTCACATGCCTGAGCTCAGCCCTCCTCTCCCTTCCTTCCCGAAGACACACACTCAGGACTCAAGACTGTGAGATCTCCCTATGCCCACTGCACTGAGCACGCAGATAGAAAGCAGACAGAGAGATAGGAGACACTACTGTCACTTAACACATGGCTCCTGTCAGGCCAGGCCGGGCCCCGCGGCAGAGGCAAGACACAGACACTAGAGAGAAGGCTCACAGCGGCTCTGAGGCCCACATCACATTGCTTCCAGAAAGCCAACCCTCTGCCACCATCTACCCACTCTTGTTACTTGCCGACCACATGCCAGGCACTGGGCACACTGATCTCATTTAATTCTTCCAACAGCCCAAGGTTGAAACTGTTATTACTCCCACTTCATGGGCAGAGGAACTGAAACCAGAGAGGTTGAGTAACCTGCCCAAGGTCACACAGCCACTAGAGGCTGAAGCAAGATGCAACGGGATGTCTGAGCCACGGCTGCTGCTTTAAAACATGCTTGTTTCAGGGGCTTCCCAGGTAGTCCAGCGGCTCAGACTCTGCGCTCCCAAAGCAGGGGGCCCAGGTTCAGTCAGGTTCAGAGAACTAGACCTGGTGTGCTGCAGCAAAAGCTGCCACAGCTAGGGCCTGGGATGGCCAAGCAGCTAAATCTATATTTTAAAAGCAAACAAAAAAGTGCTTTCTTTCAAAGATATCACTTTTTTTTTAATTTGCAATTTTGAAAACTAGATAGTTCACATGTTGTTGTTCAGTCATTAAGTCATGCCCGACTCTTTGTGACTCCGTGGCCTGTAGCCCACCAGGCTCCTCTGTCCATGGGATTTACCAGGCAAGATTACTGGAGTGGGTTGCCATTTCCTCCTCCAGGGGATCTTCCCAACCCAGAGATCGAATCTGCATCCCCCGCACTGTGGGTGGATTTTTTTTTTTTAACCACTGAGCCACCCAGAAAACAGGCAATGAACAAATCAATGTCCCTTCCCGACTCTGTGTACCCCAACCACCAAGTTTCACCCTCCACTCCACAGTTAACCGTTAGTCATTCAGTGGGTAGCCACAGTTTCTTTATGCAAATATGAGCTGATACAAATGTATACTCACCCCTCCCTTTTATGCCAAGAGGAATATACTGTTTGGAACCTTGCTTTTCTCACCTAATAAGCCTTTGAGAAGGTTCCACACTGTTCTTTATAGCAGCAGAGTACAGTATTCCATTATAGGATTGTGCTGGTGTCGTTAATCAGCCCCCTACTGATGGAGGGTTTAGGTTGCTTTCAGTATCTGGCTTTTAAACAATGCTGTAAAGGGTAACCTTGTACATAAATAATGTCCCATGAGTCCCAGTTTATCTGTAGGATTATTGCTGGGCAGCAGCCCAGCTAGGATAGAGGGTTTCTGCGTTTGTAATTTGGGCAGATATTGCCAAAGGAGAGACTGGATTCCAAACAAGGCACAGCTCAACCTCCTAAGCGAGTAGGCAGAGATCGGTGAGATACAGCCCCTGCCGGTGTGGTCCAGGGCAGGGGGCGTGGCCAAGGGCAGGGGGCGGACCCGAGGGGAATTACAAACAGCTCCACCCCCTCGTCCCACCAGCGCTGGCTCCTCTCTCCAGCCACCTTCTCAGCACTCGCTCCCCACCTGCTCCCTCTAAATCTTCCCATGATGACTAAACCGTCACGGCAGTGCATGGCTTTCAGTTCAGTTCAGTTCAGTCGCTCAGTCGTGTCCGACTCTTTGCGATCCCATGTATCGCAGCATGCCAGGCCTCCCTGTCCATCACCAACTCCCGGAGTTCACTCAGATTCGCGTCCATGGAGTCAGTGATGCTATCCAGCCATCTCATCCTCAGTCGTCCCCTTCTCCTCCTGCCCCCAATCCCTCCCAGTATCAGAGTCTTTTCCAATGAGTCAACTCTTCGCATGAGGTGGCCAAAGTACTGGAGTTTCAGCTTTAGCATAATTCGTTTCAAAGAAATCCCAGGGCTGATCTCCTTCAGAATTAAACACGATGAATTAGCACACAGTTGCAACAGGTAAGAAGGTCAGCAGAAGAGCAGCCAAGCTGTGTTAAAAGGGGAGCAAAACGCGAAAATACGCGGGGAAGGGAAGCCCCCATCATTCCCTGACCATCCCCCAAGGATGGCCATGTGCGCCAGGGCGAGGTATTATTTCCTAACTAGCTGAGCCACTCAACTAGGACGGCGAGATGCCTGCCACTGAAGTCTGTGCATTTCCTAATCGGGAGGATATTCGTGGCAGCCCCGCCCCGTGCAGAGGGTTTCACGTGCATTATTCCAGTGAAGCCTCCCAGCCACCCATGAGGTCAGTTCTATTATTACCTCGGTCCTCGCTCCAGAAGAGGACACAGGTGAGGTAACTGCCAAGCCACACGCTCCACAGAAAGTCTCTTTGGATCATCAGAGCCACAAATCATTAGCAGGACATTTGAAGGAGTGGGTAATGGGGCTAAAAATATTTATTTGGAACAGATTGGAAGGGCAGACCAAATTCCCCACTCAAACCCCTACCTCTTGTTACAACAGCTTTGGGTTCAGGGAAGGACTGGTAAGGGTTCCTTTCTAGCTCTTCTTTTAGGATACACATGGATTTATTTATTTATTATGTAATAAAGTTAACATATGCTTATGGTAGAAAATCAGAACATCCAGGGAGAAAATGAATCCAAAAACCCTCCACTCGAGGAAGCCTCTATTAACATCGTGAGACAATGGCTGCCAGCCTCTGTTCTCAGCATGTACATACATGTTAATACGTTAGTTGAAACAGAATATGAGTGTAGAAAGGTATACAGATCAATGCATAGCTCAAGTTTGAGTGAAAACTCTTGGGTAACAAGCATCTGCATCAAAAATCAGAACTGGGACTTCTCTGGTGGCCCTGTGGATAAAAATCCACCTGCCAATGCAGGGGACATGGGTTCGATCCCCAGCCCGGGAGGGTTCCTCATGCTGTAGGGCAACTAAGCCCCTGTGTTCACCTACCAAAGCCCAAGTGCTCTAGGGCCCCGGAGATACAGCTACTGAGCTCGTGCGCCCTAGAGCCTGTTCTCCGCAACAAGAGTCACAGCAATGAGAAGCTCTCACATCGCAACTAAGGATAGCCCCCGCTCGCTGCAACTAGAGAAACCCATGCAAAAGCAATGAAGACCCATCACAGCCAAAAATTAATAAATTAATTTTTAAAAAGAAACAGAATGTGAGTGACCACATGTGTGTTTGAAACAAAATCAAGATCCTCTGATATCATGGGATGATTGTGCCCCCACCCAAAAAACAGGTGCTGAAGTCCTAAGCCCAGGTACCATGGCTTTATTTAGAAATCAGGACTTTGCTGATATAATCAAACCAAGATGAGGTCGGCGTGGATTAGGGTCCAGTCAATGGGATCTTTACAAGAAGGGACCCAGGGAAGAAGGCCTGGGCTCTGATGAAGGAGGCAGAGATGGGAAGGATGTAGTCACAACCTGGGGACATTGAGGACTGCTGCCAAATGCCAGAAGCTAGAAGAGACAGGCAGAGAGTCCTTCCTTGGAAACTTGAGAGGAGGCAGGGTTTTGCCAGCAACCTAACTCAGACGTCCAGCCTCCAGAGCTCTGAGCAAAACAATTTCTGTTTTGTTTTTACATTGAACCGTATTTCTTCCAATTTCTGTTATTTTAGGCCACACTGTTTGTGGCAGTTTGTCATGGCAGCCCAAGGAAACAAATACCTATGATGTATGCAGTTTAGTATTTTTTTCTGGTTGTGGGAGTCCATGAGTTCACCTTTCATCTGGACACATGCCCCAGCTCCTGCAGCCTGGTGACCACTGCAGACACACAGGAGATGATGTCACCAGCCAAAGTGCTTCAGCGGCTCACTCACATCCTGTGGCCTGGCTCCCGCATTCACTCACCTCGTCTCGCACCTTGCTCCCATGTCCAGCCACTCAGGCCCCTTTGCCCCCTCCATCTCTGCAGCCACAGGGCCTTAGCACATGCTGTGCCATCTGCCGCAGGTGAACCCTACTCTCCCTGGACATGCATCCAGTTCGTCATCCTTCAGATCTCAACACTTCCCGGCCTCCCTGCACCATGCACCTTATAACACCAGTGATCTGGGGACCTCTTCTTAGGGTGTTCAGGGGAGAGGCTTTCAGGGAATGGCCCCTGGTCTATCATTGCCAAGGTTCTTGGCTCCGCTTCCCCCACTCCCCGAGAAGAGACCTCCTCCTTCACCTCCAGCCAGTGGTCCCCAGGGCTCCTTCTGAACCCCTTTGACATCTCTTATCACCCATGGTTATGTCTTGGCGATATAATAGCACCTCCCCCACCCCTTTCTTCTCCACATTCAGCTGAGGGCTCTAGAAAACTAACCTCAGCCCCTTACTGAAAACCCTTTCATTCCTCCCCCACTGGCATCAGGACACATTTCTAGCTCCTACTTCCCGAGTCTCATTTTTGTTTTGTTGTTTAATATGTATTTGGTTGTGCCAGGTCTTAGCTGTGATGTAAGCTCAGGGATTAAACCTGGGCCCTCAACACTGGGAGCTCAGAGTCTTGGTCACTGGATCACCAGGGAAGACCCTCGACAAGGCGGTTCTGATCCAGCCTTGGCCCCCAGGCCCAACTCACCTCAGGCCTCTGTCCCCAGCAGGCTGGGTGCCATCACGCCTCCGTGCCTTCTCCCACTGTTTCTCTTCTCTTGGGGCCCTTGCTCTCTGGGCTTCACCTGCCTAGGTGCTCATTGCATCCTTCACAACTCCCAAGATGTTACCTCCTCCAGGAAGCCTTCCCTATGGCCCCAACTGTTTTTTCCCTAAGGCAAGAATGATGTTTCAATTGAACTGAAGAGCCTCCCCTCCAAGTGGGTATCAATGAGCATTTATCAGAGAAATTATATTCCTATGATGAGGCCTGTGAGAACAGAGTCTGGTTTTCATTTCACATCCAGATTATCGTGACTATACCAGGATCCCAGCAGGATGGAAACTTCATCCAAGCTGCTGAGTTAGGCTTTGCCCCATGGGCTCCGGGACGGTAGCTTGGGTGTATCTCTCAAGTCCTTGTCAGCCACAGATGGCATTCTGTTCCCAGCCCCACCCCCCACCAGGACCATCTTCAGAGAGTCTCCGAAGCCCACCTGTCTTACTCTGAACCCACCTCCCATCTCAAAGGAGGGGCACAATTCTGTCCCCTGAGATCCAGACCCACAACACCCCCAAAGCCTCAGGTCACTTCTGACCCTGTTCTGAGGCTTACCTTCCCCACTCTGTGCTCCTTGTCCAGGGTGGGTTTATTCTCAGGCTCATTCCTTGAAAGGAAGAGCACCCCTCCCAGAAGAAATGATTGGGACCCACAGCTGAAATAAAGCCATCCCACTGACTGCCAGCCCTGCAAAGTCATTACACCAGGGGTCATCCAAGGCAGGCAAGGTCTCTCTTGGCCTTGACCCACTCAGCCCTGCCTCTGTCCACGCTATTCTCCAAAATGAAACAGGATACAGGGGCATCTACCTTCCACCTGAACAGGCAGTCCGGCTGGGCCCCAGCCCCCAAAGCCCCAGCAGACTGGCACATGGATGCAGTGTTGGCCAGTCCTTTGGTTTACAGGGCAAGGCAGACATCCACACTTCTGTGCCAAATAGTTCGACTTGAAAAGCGGACTCAAATTTTCCCCATCTCGGGACTTCCGTAGTGGTTCCAGAGGTGAAGACTCCATGCTCCCAATTCAAGGGGCCTGGGTTTGATCCTGGACCAGGAAACTAGATCCCATCCCATCCCACATGCCACAGCTAAAGATGTCACAATAAAGACCAAAGACCTGGTGCAGCCAAATAAAAATCAATCCATTTCTTTCCCAGATCTCTTAAGTAGCCAGATAGGAGCCAAGGTCACGGACCTCAGGGCTGAGGAGGCCAGCAGGGTCCACAGGGAAATTAGGGATGGTTTTGGCTTTCCCAAGCATCACCAGAGGGGACGTGGTTTAAGTCACGTAATTGAAAACTAAGTCACATCACTGCTGTGAGGCTCCGAGGCCAGCTGGGATGGGCTATGGAGATGCTAGACGGGCAGCGTAAGCATGTGGAGTTCTGTCTGGAAACACAGAGGCCAGGGGTGGGGAGAGAAAGCTGGAGCATTATCACCTGTGACTCAGGATGCCCCGGGGTGAATATCCCTAGAAAGGCAGCCAGGGTAGGGTTCTCAGCCGGGCAGCAGAAGCTCACGTCGTGGGGGTGCATGGCCGTCTGTGATCCAGGTGATTTCCTCATCTTCCTCCGAGGAGGAGAGCCTCTCAAGAGCTGACTGTCATGGATCATTTCCCAAGCTGGGAGCTCAGGGCCACCTCCCTTTTAACAAGACCGGGCAGCCCAGGATGAGGAAAGAGGGACTCAGGGGCAAGTCTGTGCCCATCTGGGGCAGGGCCCTGGCAGGGAGTGCAGCAAAGCTCAGCTCACGTCTGCTCATCACCTGCCCTGCAACTGGCCCAGAGAAGGCTCTGCCCAGCAGGGCCTGGCATGCCGTCAGCGCTCAGTACATACTTGTTGAATGTATGGCTGATTGGCTGGCTGGATGAATAGATGGTTGGACAGATAGACGGATGCATAGATACGTGAATGGATGGATGCGTGGATAAACAGATGAACGGATGGATGGATGAACAGACAGATGGAAGCATGCGTGGATGGATGGATGGACAGATGGATGAGTAGATGCATGGATGGACAGACAAGATGGATAGAGAGGTGGGCAAATGAATAGATGACTAATGGATGAACAGAGAGATTGATGCATGAATGGATGGTAGACAGACAGATGGAGAGAGGGACAGGTGGAGCTGTCGACATTTAAGGATCGAGAAAGACACTTTGCAGGCCCAAGGTGCCAACTGGGCATGCCAGAAGTAGCCCAGGCTCAAGGTAACCCTGAGCCTCCAGCAGAGAGAGCACCATGGAGGGTGGTTGGGGCCAGCGGTCCCGACCTTTGGCACCAGGGACTGGTTTCGTGGAAGACAATTTTTCCACGGACTGGGCGGGGAGGGGCAGGGGATGATCTTGGGATGATTCAAGCGCGTTACATTGATTGTGCACTTTATCATTATTACACCAGCTCCACCTCAGATCACCAGGCATTAGATCCTGGAGGCTGGGGACCTCTGATCTGGGCAATTTCACATACCTGGAACTCACAGAGACGGGGACAGGGGTATGACTGCATTTACGTACCTCCAGGACTTGGCCTACACTGTTCCTTTTGCCTAGAATACCCTTTTTCACCTCTTTACCTGTTCATCTTCCACTCCATTTTTATGGTCCATCTCAGACTTCTGTGTCCAAGGAAGTCACCTGAGAGGTCCTCGTTCCTCTAACCTGGCCTGCCAGGGTCTCCCGGCAGAGCTCCCCGCCTCCGAGTCATGATGGTCTGACCTCCCAACTCCTGACCCCCTCCCCACAGTGGGCTGTGGGCCCCTGGCAGCCAGAGACCACGGCCGGGCTCCTGTCTCCATCCCCAGAGCCAAGCCAGGCACGTGCAGCACTCAGGAAATGCCAGTGAACCAAAGCAGGCACCCAGAGCAGGGTGGGTTGTGTCCCCCACTCCGCCAGCGCACAGAAAATGTGATCTGATCAGAAAGATACTTGCTCAACTCAACTTTAAAAAATGAAAGTGGAGCCACAAAAGTGAAGCAGGCTCAGAAATGAAAACACCGAGCTCTAGACTTGCGGTTTGACGGGCCAGGAAAGCTCCATACTTGTGTTGTGTCTCACGGTCCACAAAGAGCCGGCCCGTGAGTCAGCTCAGTCCTGTCACGGCAGCCACGCGGGCTGAGTGTGAAACAGAGGCCCCCAGCTGCAGGGACTCGCCCAAGGTCAGGGTGAGTGCTGGGACCTGGGCCGGGCCTCACCTGCCAATCCACTTGTCCCTCTCGTGACCACTGACTGCTTTCCAGGTTAGGAAGCTATTGGCGGCTGGGCCAGCTCTGGAGGCAAAGGTCGCTTGCCCTATACGGAAGCAATAGCAAGGCTCAGAGAGTCTAAGTCACCTGCCTGGGCTCACACAGCGAGGAAGGTAAGAAGTAGCCAGTTGAGGAGAAGGGCCGGCCTGGAACCTTGGGCTGGGCAGAGACTTCATCCCTCAGGCCCCTCCCCTACCGCCTGGACCCACAGCTGGGCAGGCGGGCCCCCTGGGCAGAGTCTAGATCTCTCAGAGCCCCAGGCTGGCCCTTCCTGGGCTTGAAAGACAAGACTATTTCAGTAGAACTGGCGTCAGACCGTCCTAATGGGCTCAGCAAGAAGAGGCCCAGGTTTGGGTCAAAGGGACACGGTTCTGACTTCTAGCTCTGCCACTTGTGCCCTGGGGGAGCTTCTGCTTGCATTCGGCGGTCATAAAGCCTGCTGGCAGGGTAGTCATGCCGATCACACGAAATCGTATATTTAAGCACTGGCCACCACACCTGGGAAACCACAGGCGGCATCATCCTCGCTGCTTATAGCATCTTCATGACACGAAAGCATGGGAGAGGCTCAGAGGTGGCTGCAGGGGAGGATGAGTTGCAAACAATGGGTCTCCTCTGCTTTAGCCACAGCTTCTCAGGCCAATAGGGGAAGGAGAGAGAGGTTCGGGGGCAGGTGGGGGCGTCCCCTTCCAACAGGGGCCAGGGTGGCAGGAAAGGCAGGGCCACCCACTGGAGCCGAGGTGACCCAGCTGGCGACAGAGCCACGGCCCCCTCTGTGATGGAGAGAGGAAGGGCAAGTGCAAAGGTCAAGAGATAGGAGCTGGTCCAGCCTGGCAAGGAGGGAGTGGGCAGGTCCTAGCCCTCCTCTCACCAGGGTCTCTGCTCCCCCCTTACCCCTTCCAGGTCCACCTCCCTGGTCTGCTCGCTGCTCACGCTGATTTCCCCACACCGATTCCTGCCACCCAGCAAGGAAGGGTACCTGCCCCGGGGGCTTTGGGAGTCATATGAAGCCAAATTCAAATTCTCATGTTCCCACTTGCTAGCTCCAAGCTTTGGCTGTTTGTCCTGGAAAGAGGAGAGTGAACAGCCCTGTGGGACAGGAATCAAATACAACATCAGGCTTCTCCGGATCCCAGGACAGCCTCCCTGGGTCTCCTAACGGATGCTTCCCTTCCAAACGATAGACCTGTATGTTCACTCGGGAAGAGAGCGTGTCCGTTTCTCGAATGCTAAACATAAACTCAGATGTTTATACCATCCCACTCCTGGGTGGGCATTCGGCCCAGAGAAATGAAAACTCAGAGCCACACAAAAACCGGCAGCATCTTCATTCAGAACAGCCCCAAACTGGAAACAGCCCACACGCCCCTCAACAGGCGGAGCAGACTGTAGCACAGGAACGTCGCGGGTTACTCCCCAGCCAGAAAAGGGAATGAGCCAGGGACACAGAAGACAACTCAGACGGATCTCAGGGGCATTATGCTGTGTGGGGAACATGCCAGTTCCCAAGGGTACAAGCTAGGTGAGCCCATCTATTGTCATTCTCAAATGACAATATAGAGATGGAGACCAGATTAGTGGTGGCCAGGGGTCAGAGGTGGCCCCCTGGTATGACTGTTATGACGGAGTAGCTCCGGTCTTCACTGTGATGGTGGTGAAGCAAATCCACACGTGACAAAATGGCACAAACTATGTGTGCACAGAGGCGAGCCTGCGCGTGCACAAACACATGCACACATGCACACTCTACACCAATCTCAATTCCAGGTTTTGATATTGTAACCGTTACAACTGGGTGAAGAATACATATGACCACGCTGTACCGTCTTTGCAATTTCCTCAGACTCTAGAATTATTTCAGAAGTGGTTTTTTTTTTTTTTTAATGGCACGCATGGTATGATGTCTACAATTGGCTTTCAAATACTCCAGCCATAAAGGGAAAAAGGCAGGAGAAGGAGCCCGCAAGGAGGTGATAAAACAAGATTGTGAAACACTGCTGATGACGCCGCCGAGGGCTGGGGATGCGGAATCACTGTCTGGTCCTCCCGATTTCTGTGCATTTTTGAAATGTTCCATAATAAAACTGTTAAATTAAAAATGCTGATACACATGGGTGGGCTCACGTAGGCCCAGACATCAGCATGCAGGCGTGTGCTGAGAGCCCTGACTCACAACCGCTCTGAGCCCAGGAATCGTTCCAGACAGCTGTATGTGTATACATGTGCATTAAAGGAAATAAATAATGCTTAACCACCGTTGTGGAATCCCGCCAGGCTGGGTCGCACATTCATCAGGCCATCTGCAGGGTGGGGCCCAAAGGGGTCCCATGGGCTGTTCCGAATTCCCAGAGAGAACTTTCTGGAAACTGGGGGAGGTGGTGGATGGTGACTGAGACGGCTCCTTATGGAGGAGGGTGTTTGGGAGGGGAAACTCCCAAGAAGTGGTTAGATCACAGAACTTCCCCAGAGTCTGAGTGCTGGGGAAGAGATGGCTTCGAGGCAAGAGGAGTCTTGGGGAGGGGGATTGTCACAGCAGGGGGAGAGGGGGTGATCCTCAGTGTCCCTGGGGGGCGGCTCTGCCAGTCGACCCTGCTTGATCCCTTTCATGGCATTATTATCTCCACCTTTAAAAACGATGGATGGCTTGGGAATTCCCCTGGTGGTCCAGTGGCTAAGACGCCAAGCTCCCATTGCAGGGGGCCCAGCTTTAAGCCCTGTTTAGGGAACTAGATGCCACAGGCCACAATTCAGGGTTCATATGCTGCAAGTAAAGAGCCCACGTGCTGCAACTAAGAACTGGCACAGCCAAATTATTAAACATATTTTAAATATTTTTAAAAACTTAATTTTTAAAAATGATAGCTTGACCTTAGAGAAAGTCACTATTTGCTCTGAACCTCAGTTTTGTTGACTAGAAAATGGGTCCAATGACAGCACAAATCTCACAGCATCTCTGTGAAAATCAGATATGATGGATGCAGTCAGGCACAGAGCTGACTGAGCGCCAGGCCTGCACTCAGGACTCCGTGCGTGTTAAGTCCTTCAGCATATGGCACCGTTACCACACCCACCTGCAAGATGAGAAACCAAGGCACAGAGAGGAGGGGAAAACTTGCCCAAGGTCACACAGGCATTAGGTTGAGGACTGTGAGTCAACCCCTGAGATCCAGGCCCGTAGTACATAAAGGTTATTTATAGTGATGATTTTAAGTTTTAAAGCAGGTTCATAGCTAAAGCATGAGTTGGGAGAGAAATACAGGGTAGAAAATGCCTTTCTGTCCCCACTTGAAGACTTGCCACCAGTTGAGCTGGAAAGATGATGAGAGGACCCAGTGAGTCTAGGCCAAAAATGAGCACTCCCACCAGGAAGGGCAGGGAGGCAGCCCCCAGCCTGGTCTCGTCAACATCACATGTCACGGAGGAGTAAGGGGATGGCACAGGGACTTCGAGATGGAGGGAAGGACATTTGCCTGTCAAGCTCAGAAAATGCCTGCTTGTTCATCACTGTGGAACAGAGCCTCAGCTGCCCCTTCTGTGCAATGGGCCTACTGCCCGGGGAGCTCTGAGATGCAGCCAGTGCCCCACTGCATTCTACAGCCATCTCTGACTTTCCTTTTTCAATTTATTGATTGATTCATTTGTGGCTGCGTTGGGTCTCATTGCCGCATGTAGGCTTTCTCCAGTTGCAGTGTGTCTCATTGTGGTAGCTTCGGGCTTAGTTGCCCCGAAGCATGTGGAATCTTCCAGAACCAGGGATCAAACCCATGTCCCCTGCATCGGCAGGTGGGTTCTTTACCACTGGGTGGCTCAGATGGTAAAGAATCTGCCTGCCACTACAGGAGACCTAGGTTCAATCCCTGGGTCAGCAAGATCCCCTGGAGAAGAGAATGGCAACCTACTCCAGTATTCTTGCCTGGAGAAGTCCATGGATGGAGGAGCCTGGCGGGCAACAGTCCATGGGGTTGCAAAAGAGTTGGACACAACTGCGTGACTAACCTTTTTTTCCCCTTCTTTACCACTGCACCACTGCGAAGTCCTTTTTCTTCTTTCTTGAAGCAGTTTCTTCCTCACAAAGGAGGCCACACCAGCAAGAACATGAGTGCAGGTGTGTGAGGAGAGAGAAGCAGCTGGAAGCATCCAGAAAGCTCTCCAGCACTGAGGCCCGTGGGGCCCCAGGCACGTTGCTGCCCCGCCCCTCCCTCCCCGCCCCTCCACGGTGGAGCCGGGGCAGACCCCCAGACTAGAGACAACATCTTGGGCCCTTCAGGCTCCTTCTGCAAGGCTCTGGGCAGCTCTGGTTTCCATGGTCGGCACAGGGTGCTGAGTCACCAGGAAGCCTGGTCAGCGGCTCATGACTGAGGGCCAGGGAGCCACAGTCGTGGGCGAATGCAGGGGGTGCCCCAGGGACTGTACGGAGGCCTCCCTGCCACCCCGCGTCCAGGAAGGACACTTCTGCGCAGGGGCTGCCCCCGGGTAGGGTGGAAAGCCTTCAATTACCGCTGATGACAACCTTCCAGACGGTTTTACGGAACAGTTTATGGAGAGTTTGATCCAGACGTGAAGAGGTTCCTTGTGGGATGAAAGGTTAGGTAGGAGGGCGAGAGGAGGCAGGAGATGGAGACAGCCTGGGAAAAGGAGACAGACCCGTGGAGTGTCATCAGGAGACCAGTCTCAGCCAGAGGCTGGTGTACGCCATCCTTCCATCCCACGCCCACCACCTGGGCTCAAGACTTGCTGGCACCTGGGGTAGGGGGCAGTGACCACAACAGTCTGGACTCCTGGCACCTGTCTTCTCCTCCAAGCCCCACTCTGGCCTCCATGATCGCCCCCTTGCAACGTGGCTCTGCACTGCCCCCAGTGAGAACCATAAACTCACACGCCCTCAGTGACAGGCCGGGGGGCCAGGGAGTGAAAGGAGGCTGGTGAGAGGCAATAGGGAGTGGTGGAGACTGTGGACAATGGGCCTTCCAAGACCCCGGCACTGGGCAGCTGTCACTCAGCTCCAGCTGGGGCCTGTCAGGTGGGGATGGGGGTTCAGGGCTGCCGGAGTTTTCCATCGTTCAAGAGAGTCAGAATTCTGGATTGTTCTAAATCCTGATTTCTATATACATTGCAACTCATTACACACACACACACACACACACACACACACACACACACACACACACGGAGAGAGACAGAGAAATCTAGGTGCTGCACAGGCCACACAAAGCCTGACTGGGCCTGACTCTGCCCCTCAGCCTCAGGTGAACGGAGCCCTGGTGGCCGGCCTCTGCTAGTCCCATCTCCCCAGGTCCCCTCTCCCCTCTCTCCTGTCCTAAAGTACCAACAGCTCCCTGCACATAGCCAGGGGTCTCCAGCTGCCTCCACCACCCCCACCACCCTAGGAGCCTCACCTCTTAGAACAGCATCCCTGAACTCCCCAGGGTGAGGGGACTCATTCCTCGGGGCTCCCGAGCCCCCACTGAAAGCACAGAGCACGCAGTACTGAAGTAAACCTGTGTGCTCCATTCTAAGCCACTAATGACCTGATAAAATATATGCACTGCTTCAACTCACAACTCTCCCCCAAGATCCGCAGCTCCAGGACGAGTTGCCCTGGCAACCTCTCTGAACGCAAACCCCTCCCTCATTTGACTCTGCAACAGCCTCACTCTTTCATCCCCTGAGAGGGCCCAGCCCCCTCCTGCCACAGGACCTTTGCACGTGCCAGTGCCCAGAATGCTTTCCCATCAGATCTTACCATGGCTTGAGCTAGGGGCGTGGAAGGTGAGGAGCACATCCTTCAGCCTTACTCCTTTGTAAAGTGACACCTGCCCTGGCTTCAAGCCTCCCAATGGGGCCAACGTCACAGCTACTTTGTGCCTCAGAGCCTTTGGCCAGGCAGTGTCTTCAGCCGGGGATGTTTACCTTTGGACCCTGTATTAATTTTTCCCCTGCAGGGCTCAGTTCAAAAGTCACCTCCTCAGGGGCCTCCCTGGTGGTCCAGTGGTTAAGAATTCACCTGCCAGTGCAGGGTATATGGATTTGATCCCTGGTCCAGGAGGATGCCACATGCCACGGGGCAGCTAAGCCCGTGTACCACAACTACTGAGCCCACGTGCCCCAGAGCCCATGTTTCACAACAAGAGAAGCCACCACAATGAGCACCCCAACGAAGAGCAGCCCCTGCTCGCCGCAGCTAGAGGAAGCCACCGGGCAGCAATGAAGACCCAGTGCAGTCAAAAATAAATGCATTAATTCTCTATAAAGTCACCTCCTTAGAGAAGCTTTCCCTTCAAAACTCTCCAGGACAGGTCTCCCCAAGGCCCCTCCCTGGATACCCTCTCTCCTTTGCCTTATTTTATTTCCTTCTGGAACTCACAGTTCCCTGACATCATCGTGTTCATGTACTCCTTTCTCTCCCTCTCCCCTCATCATGGATGTGAGTGCCACAAAACCAGGGGCTTCACCTGTTCCTTCTCTGCTGCACCCCAGGTACCCCACGAGCATCCAGGCATCAATGAACACAAGTAATGCCAGTGCCCATTAAACTGGCATGTTATTCGGAAGACTCTCAAATTTCAGAAATTATTCACATCTGAGGGAAAAAAATACATCTTAGAGGTACAGAAGTACTGGGTCTGAAATATGTGCCTCCTGGATGCCCCTGGATCCCAGATGCATGAGCCCTTTTTGAGTCCCTCCGTGGAGGTTGAAGTGTCTGCCCCACAGGCAGCTGCTTAAGTCCCAGTCTGGCTCTGCAGGCTCCAGGCAGAACCTACCTCGTTTCACACTCGTGCCAGACTTGGGAGGCAGATCACCGTGTCCCCATTTTGCAGATGAGGAAACTGAGGCTCAGTGAGACCAAAGGCCTCCCATCAAAGTTACAAAGCAGAAAAGGCACAAGATCCTACCCATTCCCAACCTCTCCCCACCCCACATGCCCCAGGAGAGGGGGAAGGAGAGGAGGAAAGAACCGACAGGAAGCCTGGAGCCCTCCTGTTGCAGCCCCAGCTGCAGACCAGGGAACTGCCTCTGGTTGTCCTGTGAGGGTGGACCCAGAGGTGACTTGGGGTGGGGGGAGGCAGTGTAGTGATCCATAAGCTCGGGCCATGGGTCAGCAAGGCCTGGCACACAGACAGTTCTGCTCACAGGGACCAGCCTACAGGGGACACCACCTCTGCCCTTAGACCTTCTGGCTGCCTTACAAACACAGGAAGCACTAAAAGGCTCAGTCTTCTTTAGATCCCAGATGATAATGTTCCTCAGACAAAGAAAGGGACTGAGACATTTTCTGCAGAAACTGTGGTCTTCCAGCCTGTGCTGAGAGCAGGGAGACTCGTGGTGCCTAGCCTGCCCCCCAGAGGGCAGCCCACTACTCCATCATAAAGCAACAGCAGTTTGTTGAATTTCATGCCACCCAGCTGGGCTTATGTCATGGTTCTTTCAAACCCCAGGGCCTTTGCACAGGCTGCTTCCTCAGCCTTGGAGGTGGCAGGTAGGGAGAAGTGTAAATCGCCTTTTGGACTGATTTCATTGCTTTGTCCCAAGTCTAACTCCTCTGCAGACATCTCCCCCTGAAATTTTTCTTGTCCCGTTTCTATACCCTCCCTCCTGGTAGAATTAGCTCCTCTGTGCCCAGTGTCAGTTCTAACATGGCGCCTCTCAAAGTGGATCCTGGGGCTTGCCTGTTGGCTCAATGGTAGAGAAATCACCCGCCCATGCAGGGGATAAGGGTTCAATCGCTGGTCTGGGAGGATCCCACATGCCAAGGGGAACTAAGCCCGTGCACCACAACTGTTGTGCCTGTGCTCCAGAGCCCGGGAGCCACAGTTACTAAAGCCAACGCGCCCTAGAGCCTGGGCTCCCCCAACCAGAGAGGCTGCTGCGATGAGAAGCCCGCGCACCCCAACCAGAGAGGCCGCTGCGATGAGAAGCCCGGGCACCCCAACCAGAGAGGCCGCTGCGATGAGAAGCCCGCACACCCCAACCAGAGAGGCTGCTGCGATGAGAAGCCCGGGCACACCGCTGCTAGAGAAAAGCCCCTGCAGCAATGGAGGCCCAGCACAGCCAAAAATAAACAGATAAAATTATGAATGTGCACGGGCTAAGTCACTTCAGTCGTGTCCCACTCTGTGCAACCCCATGGGCTGTAGCCTGCCCAAAGTTTCATAACAGAAAAGGCAAAGACCCCCAATCTACCCCCTTCCATATGCCCCAGCGGAGGGGAAGGAGAGGAGAAAGACCCAGCTAGAAGCCAGGAGGCCTCCAGCTGCTGGGGTGCGGGCAGGCGGCAGCACCTGTACTGGAGTGGGCAGCCATTTCCATCTCCAGGGGATCTGCCCAACCCAGGGACCAGACCAACATCTCTTACATCTCCTGCAACAGCATGCAGGTTCTTTACCACTAGCACCACCCGGAAAGCCCTGATAAAATTCCAAGAATAAATAAAAGTGGATCCCATTCAGGGGTGCATCTGTCTGTGTACCACTGGCCGTGCTTCTGACATCTGGAAGGGGTCAAGCGCATGTCTGTTATCATATCGTTCTCACAATGGAAGGACGGCACACTGTGCTGTGTCCAGGGATGGCTCACCAGGCCTTCACACAGCTCACGGAGTCCCTCTCCTTCCTCCTGGCCTTTACCTGGGGACCCGTCCCCTAGAAGAAGCACCTCAGACCCACAGGGGGAAGCAGGGTCAAGGGTGATCCCTTTCCTGGCCAGGGCTGAACTTTCTTTAAGACATTGCTTGACCCAGAGAGTCTCTGAGTCCATCTCTTGCTCTTCCAGACATCACACTCCATCACTTGAGTAAGGAAGGAGCAGAGGGTGGGTGGAAACCACACTGCCACCTACCCGCACCCCAGCAGCTGGGGCTATAGCAGGAGGCCTCCTGGCTTCTAGTTGGTTCTTTCTCCTCTCCTTCCCCTCCGCTGGGGCATATGGAAGGGGTAGATTGAGGGTCTTTTGCCTTTTCTGTTATGAAACTTTGATGGCAGACCCTTGGCCTGGCTCTCTGCCCATCCGAAGCCTGATGCCTATTATCTAGAGATGCTCCCCAAATGCCTGTGAACGAAAAACAAAGGAAGACTCAAGGGTTAGGAGTCCAGAGTCTGATCAGCATAAAAAATAGATACTTATCAGGTGCTTGCAGTAGACCAGGACCTTCTAGATGTGCCCTTCTATCTTGTTTTATCTGCAGAGGGCATCAAAGAGACTGGGCGAGCAGGTGGCAGAGTTGGAACCCAGCCTCTGCAGTCTGGACTTCAGGCTCCTTCAGACTCACTCGTCTGACATCTGTACAGTGGGTCACAGCTCAACCACCTGGCCCCCTGGAGCCCTGCCAAGAGGACGAGAGAGCACATGTGGGCCAGCCTGAAGCCCACGCGAGCAGCGGGGGACTCACAGAAAAGCTGATGCAGCCCTGAGGGGTTCCCCCAGAAGTCAGCAGTGGGAGTCTGTTCTGTGGGGCCCCAGCCTAGGGATGGGGAGCCCTAGGCCCCTGATCCACATGAAGGCCATGAGGATCAAGCCCCAGGGGCCCTGGGAACTGCTGGTCAGGACGGGTGGGCATGGCTGTGTAGCAGGCACAGGGCCCCACTCACATGGGACCCTGGGAGGGTCACTGCCCAAGCCTGAGCCTCCACTGCAAGCAGGAATAACCCTCCCAGCACTTCCCTGGTGGTCTAGTGGTTAAGAATCCACCTGCCAGTGCAAGGGATATGGGTTCGATCCCAGGTCCAGGAAGGTTCCGCAGGCTATGGGGCAACTAAGCCCATGCACCACAACTCCTGAGCCTGCTAGCCCTAGGATCTGTGCTCCACAGCAAGAGAAGCCCACATGTAACAACTAGAGAAAGCTCACATGCAGCAACGAAGACCCAGTGCAGCCAAAAAGTAAGTATATAATTTTTTTAAAAATCAAGATTTAAAGGAATAAACCTCCTGGAGAAAATTTCACTTCCCAAAAGCTCCCAGCATGGCTACCAGCCCATCTTGGGCTCCCAGGAAGGCACAATGACTAGCAATACCCTCCTCATTCCTGGTGGGTGTTCATATTCTCATGGTTGATGAGCGTGAATAACATCATGGCAGCCGTGAAAAATATCCCCATTGGTAACAGAGAAGAGATGTCGACAGACACGGGGTCCCCACTGTCAGAAAAGCCACAGCCATGCAGCTGGCCACTTCCCTTCTCAGGCTCCCTGCCTCAGTCTCTCCATCTATAAAATGGGCAAGCCTTCTGTTTAAGAAGGGACAAGGAGAGGTGGAGATTCAGACACTGCCTGAATTTGGAACTTTTCATTCCAGGAGAAGTCTCTAGGTGGGCAGGGGAAGGACACACAGTAACTAACACCTTCCTAATTGTGGGGAAACAGGGCGATCTCTCCAGCAGCCCCGTCAGCCCAGTGGTTGGGGAAGATGGACCCCACACCCATTCCCAATCCCAGCTCAACCCTTAACTGGTTTAAATCAGTCCCAACCTAGCATACCTAAATTAGTTAGCCCAGGGCTGGCCCCAGGCCTGGGGTGGGAGTGAAGGCCAATCAGGACTGGATTTTGCAAATAAAAATACAGGTTGCCAAGTTAAATTTGAATTTCAGCTCAACAATAACTTTTGTTTACCATAAGGATATCCGATGGAAACATTTGGGATATACTATTACTAAAAATTCATTCATTGTGGATCTGAATAACCTGGTGTCTTGTATTTTATCTGGCGACCCTATTTAGGACCCTCGTTAGCCAACTGAGGGAAGAAATGCTTTCCCCAGCCCAGGACAGTGAGCAAGAAGCGGGTAGTCTCCTGGCCACTGGCTGTCATCTCACACCCACGGGCAGTGGAAGAGGGCTCAGAGAGCCAGGGCACTGCAGGGGCTCCTGCACTACTGCCTGGCGCCTGCATTTACTGCGCCCTCACGGGCCAGGCACCACACTGAGCGTGCCTTTACGCACCTTACGACTCGGCGTGTTCCTGAGAAAGCCAGGACAGGCGAGGAAGTGAGGCTCAGGCGCTGCTTGCAGACTGTCCGGGGCTGGATTTGAACCCAGGCAATTCAGCTTCTGGGGGATACGCCACTGTGCTACCCTTTCAACATGCCTGCACAGGGATTTCCCTGATGCTCCAGTGGTAAAGAATCTGCCTGCCAATGCAGGCGACATGAGTTCAACCCCTGATCCGGGAAGATCCCACATGCCCCGGAGCAACTAAGCCTGAGCACCACAACTATTAAGCCTGTGCTCTAGAACCTGGGAGCTGCAGCTACGGAAGCCCAAGCGCCTAGAGCCTGTTTGCAACAAGAGAAGCCTGAACACCGCGACTAGAGAGGAGCCCCTGCTAGCTGCAACCAGAGAAAGCCCGTGTGCAGCAAAGACCCAGCACAGCCAAAGATAAAATTAATTCATTTTTTAAAATATTTGCCCACCCCTTATCTTGCTACAGGTGGGTACAGGATGGGGGTGGGGTGTTGATTAATTACGTTAGTGATTAATATGCATCTGACCGCGACTGCCCCGGTGAAGAAACGCATAGAACATCATGTGATGGTACTGCGACAACCACTGAGTTTGGGACAGGAATAGAGAGGTTGGTCCACCCACCCAGGGACCAGGATGTACGCACCCTGACCCAGTCCCCTTCCTCCCAGATTTCCTTCCTTTTAGGAATGGAAAGAGTTCACGGCAGCCAACCCCAGGGTCAGAGAGCAATTCCACTGGGCATCTAGTCTGGCAGAGAGGAGCTGCCAGCCACCCAGGGCTGCCCCAAGTGAGAAATCCCCGTCAGTGCCCAGCCAGGATGGGGAGAGGCCCCGGGTCCCAGAGCATCAGCAGGCACGAGCACCCAGGCCCTGCTGGCCTCTGCTGTAAGAAAACCCCTGCCCACACACCGGCAGGGACAGCAGAGCAAGGAGCCAACACAGCAAACTTCCCCTGCTGGCGCTGAGCCCAGCCTGGCACCATCCCCAGCTCCCTCAGACAAGGATGAAGCCCACGCATCCTGAAAACCTGTGCTCAGCCTTCAGAATCCTTGAACCCAGGGCCACCAGAGGAGGAGGGGTTGTTGGCTCAGCCAGTCTCAGTCACCCACTCCAAACCAGGGCAAGATGAGAACCTCGCCACAGAGAGGTGAACGTGGCATATCCCTGCCCCTAGCTGGGCTTCCCTGGCGGCTCAGATGGTAAAGACTCTGCCTGCAGTACGGGAGGCCTAGGTTTGGTCCCTGGGTTGCAAAGATCCCCTGGAGGAGGGCATGGCAATCCATTCTAGTATTCTTGCCTGAAGAATCCCATGGACAGAGGAGCCTGGTGGGTTATAGTCCAGGGGGTCACAAAGAATTGGACTCGACGGAATGACTAACACTTTCACTTTCAGGAACTCCAGATCAGCCCAGGAAGGAAGGAAGGAAGACAGTATGCCCAGAGCTAGGGCCTGGGCCAAACAGGGGGCCACAGAAACCCAAAGGGGAGCTTCATCACCCCGCCTGGAGAAGCTGATGGAGGTGACGGCCAGGCTGGGGTCAGGGATGAGGAATCAGGTGATGAAGAGGATAACCCCAGAACCACCATCTTGGTTATCTCTTAGCTAGCCAGACTCCCTGGTTCCTTGGCCACAGCCAGCACTGTGAGATGGAACACAGCCCATTTCACAGAAGAGGAAAACTGAAGTGGAGAGCTCTTGGCATCACCCACAAGGGGCCGAGAAGGGATCTAAGCCTGAGACTTCCACTGCCATCGCTCCGGGACGGGGCTGCTTCCCTGTCCTCTTGCTGCTGCTCCCAATGCACACCAGATGCCAAGCCAAAGCCAAGCCTTCTGCCCGGGCCCTGGAAAGCCCCTTTGGCTGGGAGATTTTCTCCAGCAAAGGGTCACACATTCTCAGCACTCAGGCCCAAAGCCATCAGGGTGGACCACAGACCTCAGGGGACCAATACACCCTCTTCCCTAGTCTGTGCCAGGTGAGCAAAACAGGGCCTGGTTGCCTCTGGGCTCACATGGGCAGTGGGAAACCACCCCAGTATTCTTGCCTCGAGAACCTCACAAACACTATCTTCAAAGCAGCAGCTCCTAATACTTGGTGGAGGGGGTGGCGGGGGAGGGGCGGTCAGTGGTCAGGTTTGGGGAGGATGAAGGAAAGGGTGCCTTAGAGGGCTGACGGCTCCCAGCCTGGGGTTTGGTAGTTGGGCATGAACCACAAAGTCCACTTGGTGGCCCTCTGATAGAAGCTGGGGTCAAGGTCAGACTTGGAGGCTCTGAGGTAGACAAGGCCAGGGTTACGGAATCCCTCACTAGAAGGGAGGAGTTGAGGGGTCAGAGGTGAGGAGTCCCCCATCTCAAGCAGATATCAGAAGAGACCTCCACTAACTCTGACTGCAATTCCAAGGCAGCTGGGGCACAGAGGCCGTGGGCCCCTGAGGTTTTCCTCTGAGCAACGCCCCCCCCCACATAAGCTAACTGGGGTTCTGGTTCCACAATGAACTGACTCAGTGGGCCCGATAGACACTCACTGCAAGTTCTCACCATCTCCAGGGCCTGCACTGGAAATAGAGACATTCGATGCCCTTCTGCGACTTTCATCCAAACTATGTAAAGAACTCTTACAGGGACTTCCCCCGTGGTCCAGTGGTTAAGGCTTTCAATGCAGGGGTCACAGGTTTGATTCCTGGTTGGGGAACTAAGATCCCACATATTAAACAGTCAAAAACCAAAAGACAAAGAAAAAAATAAACAAGGACTCTTAGAACTCAATGAGAAGAAAACAAATCATCTAATTAAAAGTGAACAATATTTGTGAATGGATATTTCTCCAAAAACAGGCCAATGAGACCATGAGAAGATGCTCGGCGTCCTTAGCCATCAGAGGAGATGCAAATCAAAACCCCAAGGAGATGACCCTTCAAGCCCACTCAGATGGCTAGAAGCAAAAACAGACAATAAAGACATCAGCAAAGATGTAGAAGGAACTGGAAACTTTGCGTAAAATAAAACAGCCACTCTGAAATACAGTTTGTTCTTCAGAAAGTTAAATAGATCAACAGCAAAGTCCAACTGTATAAGACAAGGAACTATAGTCAATATCCTGGGATAAACTATAAGGGAAAAGAATATTACAAAAAAAAGAATGTCTATATGTATAGCACTGAGTCACTCTGCTGTACAGCCAAGATTGGCACAACATTGTAAATCATTATTTTCAATACCACTATTAAAAAAAAAAAAAGGTTAACTGGAGAATTACCCTATGACCCATCAATTTCACACCTGGCTATCTATGAAAGGAAAGCGAAATGAAAACACACGTCTGCATAAACTTGTAGGAGCATGTTCACAGCAGCACCGTTCATAATAGCCAAAAAGTGGAAGCCACCCAAATGTCCATCATTTCATGAATGGATAAACAAAACACGGCCTGTTCACACAAAGGAATATTACTCAGCCATAAAAAGGAGTGGATTCTGATGCCTGCCACGACAAGGATGAACCTCAAAAACAGGCTTACTGAAAAAGTCAGTTTTTTACTATTTTACACATATGTGTGTGTATATATATATATTTCACTGTTATATATAAAATGTAGAGCTTCCCAGGTGGCTCAGTGGTGAGGAACCCACCTGCTGATGCCAAGACATGTGGGTTGGATCCCTGAGTCGAGAAGATCCCCTGGAGGAGGAAATGGTTCCAGTATTCTTGCCAGGAGAATCCCATGGACTGAGGAGCCTGGTGGGCTAGGGGTCACAAAAGATTTTGCCACGACTTAGCGACTAAAGAACAACTATATAAAATGTATATAAAATGCTCAGAAAAGGTAAATCAATAGAAACATAACATAGATGAATGGGTGCCTGTATCTGGGGGTAGCTGTGGGAATGACTGCAAAGGAACACCAGGTTTCTTTTTCAAGCGATGAAAATGTCGTAAAATTAGATTGCGGTGATGATTCTACAACTCTGTGAATTTACTAAAATTTGTAGAACTGTGCACTTTCAAAAAGATTAGTTTTTTATCTTATTTTTTTGGCCACACCACAAGGCATGTTGGATGTTAGGTCCCTGATCAGAGATCAACCCTACACCCACTGCACTGGAAGCTCAATCTTAATCACTGGGCTGCCAGGAAGTTCAAACTGTGCACTTCAAATAAATGAATTTGGGGGATGTTGAATAAACTTCAACAAAGCTGCTTTAAAAAAAAAAGCTGGCCTCCCAGACCCAGAGAGGTATCTGGAGACCCCCTGGTGGACCCTGAGTGTGTGACGCTCCCCTGCGGCCTGCCTGTGTTTCCTCGTCTGCAAAGAGTCGGACATGACTGGGCGACTGAACTGAACTGAAAGCAAGATAAGGGCTTCCCAGGAGATGCCGTGGTGAAAGAATCTGCCTGTCAATACAGGAGATGTAGGAGATGCGGGCTCTGTCCCTGGGTTGGGAAGATCCCCTGGAGGAGGGCATGGCAACCCACTCCAGTATTCTTGCCTGGAGGATCCCATGGACAGAGGAGCCTGGCGGGGCATCATCCATGGGGTCACAAAGAGTTGGGCACGACTGAGCATGCGTGAAAGCAGGATAAGGGGCCTCTCTTTTGGGATGACCCTGCCCTCCCCAAGTCCCTCCTACTGAGGACAGATCCCAGGGGAGTTAGGCAGGGGAGGGGCATTGCTATTGGGGAATCAACCCATTGTGACATTCTCGGAAGCGCAACCACAGCTCATCAGCCAGCAGGCTTGGGCAACTTGAACTGACACGGGTGCCAACTGAGATGAGGGGCTGGGCCAGGCTCCTCCCCACCCCAATAGTTCCCCAGGGTCATGGGCATCAGCATTGGAACTCCACCCCCAGGTTTTCTGAGCAGAAGGGGAACCCTGGAACTATGCTATGCCAGAGGCAGAGCAGGTCAGTCTCCACCAGCTCAGTAACAAGGTGCGTTAGCAATGTAGACTGCTGGTTAGGTGCTCAGACCTTGGGCTCAAAGAGACTGGGTCAAATCCCAATTTGCCCACTAGCTAGCTCTTGATAGCCAGTGAGTTTTATCATTTCCCAGAGCCTCAATTTTTAAATCCAGAAAATGACCAGGGACCTCTCTAGGGGTCCGGTGGTTGAGGAACTTGCCTGCTAAAGCAGGCAACACGGGTTTGATTCCTGCTCTGGGAAGATCCCACATGCTGAAGGACAACTAAGCCCACACATTGCAATTGCTGAAGCTCATGCGGTGTAGAGCCCGTGAGCCAAAACAAGAGAAGCCACTGCGATGAGAAGCCCGTGGGCAGCAATCAAGACCCAGCACAGCCAAAAATAAAATAAATGAACGAATGATTTTTTTAAAAACATCACAACAAAAAAAATGGTCATGATATTACAGTGCCGGTGTGGTAGACTCTGGCAAGGATTAAAGCCATGGACATAGAACTTTCTGGGACCCTCATCCTGTCTTCACTCTGATCTCCTCCTGACGTTGGAGCTGGTCACTGCAGGACCCAGAAGGCAGCGCTGGCTGTGAGTGGACAAACAGGCCCGAACAATCTATTAGACTAAAGAGCAGGACAGTGGGAAGCTTTCTTCTTAACCCAGAAACTCTCACAGAAGAGTTCGGAAAACCTAAACAGAACCCTTGGCGGAACAGTCAGGTGACTCTTCAAACAGTTAAACCCAGAGTTACCCTATGACCCAGCAATTTCACTCCTAGATATGTACCCAAGAGAACCAGAAACTTACATCCACACAGAAACTTGTGCACGAATGCTACTGCGGCCTTATTCGTGGGCGCCAAAGGTCCATCAACAGATGAACAAACAAAACGCAGTATATCCATACGAGGGAGTATCATTCAGCCATAAAAAAGAACACTGATGCAGGCCAGGACATGGATGAACCTTGAGAAGTGAAAGCAGCAAGATAAGAAAGGCCACGTATTCCACGATCCCTCTCATGTGAAAGTCCAGACAGGGAAATCCAGGGGACAGAAAGCAGATGGCGGTGTCTGGAGGCTGGGGGTGGGGGGGAGGGAAGGCTAGGAGGGCTGGTAGTTCACGGGTACCAGGTTTCTTCCCGAGATGTTGAAGATGTTCTAAAACTGATAGTGGTGATGGTTGTACATATCTGCAAATATACCCAAACCCACTGAGTTGTACTTTTAAATGGCTGAAGTGTATGTTAACTGTATTTGAATACAACTATTAAACAAAAGAAGAACCCTAGAATTTGTACACTGAAGGACCTTTGAGACCACTGGGTCCAACTCTGGGCCCAGAGATGAAGGAAGTGAGGCTAGGAGGGGGAGAGATTTGCCCAGGGTCACTTGGGGCTTCCTGTTGCCTGGGGCCAGAAGGAAGGGGGTGGGTGGGGGAGGCTTGACCTTCAAGGTCAAGGGCAGAGGGGTCCCAGGGGGACAGGAATGGTGGGCGCCTGTTGGTTGGAATATCTGGCAAGCTCTGTGTAGACCTCCTAGCCCCCGGTCTCTGGTACTTCAAGCAGCCCAGGGTCCTTCATCTCTGCCAAGATGAAGGGCAGGAGGGAACCACATGGACATCCTTGTATACAGAGAGAGGCTGTGTCCCAAGCATGTCAAATGATGCCCTTATTTTAAGGGGTTTATGTGCTTAGTTGCTTAGTCATGTCCAACTGTTTGAAATCCCATAGACTATAGCCCCCCAGTCCTCTCTGTCCATGGGATTTTCCCAGGTGGGAATACTGGAGCAGGTTGCCATTTCTTTCTTCACGGGATCTCCCCAAGCCAGGGATCGAACCCAAGTCTCTTGCAATAACAGGCAGATTCTTCACCACTTGCGCCACCTGGGAAAGGTTACTTTAGGGAAGGGGGTGTGAAAGAGACTCGGCGGGGTGAAGGGGCTCACCTGGAAGGACACAGCCCAGAGTGGAAGTGGTTTGTGTGATCCTAGACCCCACGGATGGAAGGGGTGCCTTGCTTCCAGCCTGGGGGAGGCAGGGGTAGGGGGGAATTCTCCTCTGAGCGGGCACACCAAGGAACCAGTATTGGGACAGTGAGGCACAGAAGCCCCTGAATCCAGGCAGGGCCCTGGCATCTCCACCCTGCCCTGGGCCTTCCGTGGTCTCTGAAATAACCAGTGCCTGGGAGCTACCCACCTCCTGTCCACACCACCCAGAGGCTTCTCTCTGCCCTCATTCCCCCACAACCTGGGCAAGTGCCCAGGCTCACATCCCTTCCCACCCAGTGAGCCGCCCAGGCTTTGGAAGAGGGTCTCTGGGGTTGGACGGCTGCTCTCGGCTCTCCCCCAGCTCCTCAACGGCCCAAGGTTACATGTTCCCCCAGCCCATCAGCCTATTGGGATGATCCCGTAAACCCAGCCAGGACACACATCAAGGCTGTGGCCAAGGGGCGAGAAAGAGCTGTGAGCTTAAAGGCCAAGACCCCACAAGTAGGTGCATCATTTTTATTGGGTCTAGATCTTTCTGGAGGTTCAGGGAGGCCCTGGGGTGGAGGAGGACCGCCAGTCACAAGATGGAGATGCAGCCTGGCCAATCCCCGGGGTGGGGGGAGGGCCTCAGGACACACCGGAGTTGCCCTCAGCTCTGAATCTAAGCGCCCAGAGGGAGTTTTGAGAAACACTGACGCCTCTCAGATACGCCTTCGCTGGCCCTCTAAGCTGTCCCTTCCCGGTCCTGGGTCCATCATTAAACCAGGTCCACCAGGCCACTCCACAGCTCCAGAGCCTTCAGTGGCTCCCTAGCGCCCAGCACTGGCGACAGCCCCATCCCCGCTCCAGCCTTAGGGACTTGGTCCTGGGCTCCATTCTCTGATGCCTCCCTGGTTTGCCATATGCTGTTCCCAACTGGCTTTCCTCTTCTCCACCCAGGAAGTTCTACTCATTGGTCAAAACACCAGCCCCATAGCAGTCATCTCTGACAGCCTTGGGGAACTTGATTCAGAAATGAAAGGCAACCTACAAACTTGAGAAAAACTATTCATGAATTTGATAAAATGTTATTATTTCTTATAATTTTAAGTGGAAAAAATAAAGCATGAAATGGTGAACACAGTACCCTACTTTTTGTGTTGGATGAGAAGAAGTAAGGATATCTATTGTTTGTAGTTTAGTTGCTAAGTTATGTCTGACTCTTTTGTGACCCCATGGACTGTAGCCCGCCAGGCTCCTCAGTCCACGGGATTTCCCAAGCAAGAATATTGAAGTGGGCTGCCATTTCCTTCTCTAGGAATATCTGTATCTACCTATTATGTTCAGCTTTGCAAAAAGAAAGGAAAATGAACAGAAACTCATAAAAACAGTCCCTCAAAGGGAGATGGTTGGGATTAGAGACAGGGGGTCCCAGATGGGAGTGGGCTTTTGAACTTTGCTCCATTCATGTATTGTTTTATGCTCCAGAAATGAAATTTAAAAAGAAAGCAAAAACACCCAAATGTGAAAACAAAATAGAAACAAGTGAACCTACACATGTAACAAATTGATAACAGAATCACAATGAGAAAAGTGCTTCTCAGAACTTTTGAATACAGCGATCAGACTGTATTTCCTCACAGTGACACAGTATAAGGATGAAAAGAAATGCAAAGGAATCTTAGCTAGCATCTAGTAATGTTTTTTAAAAACTGAAATTTAGAACACATAAAATTAACCATTTTAAAGGTCACAATTCAGGGACATTCAGTATTCATGATGCTGTGTAACTATTGCTATTACTGTTCAAAAACATTTCTATCACCTCCAAGTAAAACCCTCAGACCACTAAGCGGTAACTCCTCATCCCCTCCCCCGCCAATCTGATTTTGTCCACTGTTTATTTTTAGAAGTTTCCACTATTACAATTTTGAAACAATTCTACACATATTGTAGGATAAAACAAAAAGTAAAAACGGATATTAGAAGTCTAGATTTTCAGTGTAAGAGAAAAGAAATACAAATACAATGTAAAAACTGTTAGGATGAATAGGTATTTGCCCACCCATGTCCACAGCAGCCGGAGAAGGCAATGGCACCCCACTCCAGCACTCTTGCCTGGAAAATCCCATGGACGGAGGAGCCTGGTGGGCGCCAGTCCATGGGGTCGCACAGAGTTGGACACGCCTGAAGCAACTTAGCAGCAGCAGCAGCAGCAGTCCACGGCAGCACAACTCTCAACAGCCAAGAGGTGGAAACAAACCACATTTCCATAAATGGAGCAATGGATAAACAAAACGTGGCATAAACATACAGTGGAATAGTGTTCTGCCTTGAAAAGGGAGGAAACTCTGACACATGGTATAACAAGGATGAGACTTGAAAGATTATGTTAATTGAAAGAAACCAAATGGAAAAGACAGATATTATATGATTCCCCTTATATGAAATACCTAGAATAGTCGCATTCATAGAAAGTAGAATGGTGGTTATGAGGTGCTGGTCAGAGAAGGTAATGGGGAGTTATTGTTTAACGGGTATAGAATTTCAGTTTAGGATGATGAAAAGTTCTGAGATGAGGGATGGTGGGTGATAGTTGCAGAAAGTGGTTAAGATGGCAAATTTTGTTATAAATACTTTACCACACGGGACTCGCCTGGTGGTCCAGTGGCTAAGACTGCGTGTTCCTAATAAAGGAGACCAGGGTTTGATCCCTGGTCAGGGAACCAGATCTCATGTATCACAACTAAAAGATTTTGAGTGCTGTAAGATCCAACACAGCCAAATATATATTTTATCACAATAAAAAGTGATAAGAAAATACTGTTTCTGATATGTGAAATCTGAATCAGAAATATCAGTACATATTCAGGTATCAGGCTTCCCTAGCAGCACAGACGTTAAAGCATCCACCTGCAATGCAGGTGACCTGGGTTCGATCCCTGGGTCGGGAAGATCCCCTGGAGAAAAAATGGCAATCCACTCCAGTATTCCTGCCTGGAGAATTCCATGGACGGAGTAGACTGGCAGGCTACAGTCCATGGGGTCACAAAGAGTCAGACACACTGAGTGATTCACACACACACACACATTCATGTATCAATATGCGTACATGCTGAGGCTGAAGCTCCAACACTTTGCCCACCTGCTGCAGAGAGCCAACTCATTGGAAAAGAGCCTGGTTCTTGGAAAGACTGAAGGCAGGAGGAGAAGAGGGCAACAGAGGATGTTGGTTGGATGGCATTATCGACTCAATGGACATGAGTTTGAGCAAACTCCCACAGATAATGAAGAACAGGGAAGCCTGGTGTGCCGTAGTCCATGGGGTCGCAAACAGACACAACTGAGTGAGTGAACAACAAATGTGTACATGATTTTTATATACAAATATATTTTCTGAAATGGTCTAGGAGCACTGACACCCCAGTAGCAATGAGCACACCTAATACTCAGGTTGTGGTTTCTAAACATCATTTCTTCTTAACTGACGCTCTTTGGAAAATGGCTAATTCCAGGTGGCCTTACGATATCTTGTACCAAAAAGCAAGAAAGCTACCAAAGACAAAAGAATCATACCAAAGGTCACAAAGGCCAGCTTGAAGGGACTCCCCATGGCTAAACTGAGACTTCTGAACTTTGAGACGAACAGTGACTATCATGAACGGCAAGGTATTCAATAAATAAATATCTCTGGGTCCACACTGATACTGTGTGTATCCTCGTCATTCACAGATTCAATATCTGCAAGTTTGTCTGCTTACTAAACTTTATTTGTAATCCTCAAATCAACACTCACTCATCCAGCAATAGTCACAGTCTTTCTTGGACATGTACCAAGTGGTTAAAAAAAAAAAAGATTCATTTGACATGGATTTTCACAGGTATGGTTGAACAAGGCAACACCCTGCCTACTTGTTTCAGCTCTCAGACCATAAACAAAAGTCCTTTTGTGGTCTGAGTACCAGGTTTTTACCCCCACCTAGCATTTTTGTGGTTTTTGTTGGTGATTTTGCTGCTGAAAATGGCCCCAGGCATAGTAAAATGCTGTGTAGTACTCCTAAGCCCAAAAAGAGGCTAAGACGTGTGTTGCAGAGAAAATGTGCATGAGATAAGCTTCATCCAGGTATGAGTTTCAGCACTTTTGGTCATGAGCTCAATGTTAATGAATCAACAACACATATTGAATAAAAAGACTTTAATCAGAAACACACACAAAACAAAGTTACATAGTGATTGGTTGACCAAGATTGTGACCCAAGACTCTCAGGAAGCTAATCCTGTATTTCCTCTGAGAGCGATGGTTCAGGGTTTAAGGTGACCCCACAGAACCTAACTACCACGAATAACGGAAATTAACTGTACTTGAAAAAATAAAAGTAGGGAAAGCTCTTCCCATAGAAGAATACCACACTTCCCAGGTGGTGCAGTGGTAAAGAATCCGCCTGCCAACGCAGGAGATGGGAGATGTTAAGAGACGCAGGAGACACGAGTTCGATCCTTGGGTTGGGAAGATCCCTTGGAGTAGTAAATGGCAACCCACTCCAGTATTCTTGCCTGGAAAATCCTGTGGACAGAAGAGCCCGGTGGGCTACAGTCCATGGGGTCATAAAGAGTCGGACACAACTGAGCACACACACAAGCAAGCAAATAGAACACTAGCTAAAAACACAGGAGGAAAGATAGAAAAATCAGCTTTGCAGACTCCGATGTGGTAACCAATTCATGATCAGGCAAGGATCTCTGCTGGCTGTGGAAGCCCTGGGTGAAAGGCTATTTGAGGACAGCATACTCTCCCAGTGCCAAGATATCATCACCCATGGGCTGCTTATTGCACAAAGGTCAATGCAGTGTAAAACAGAGAAACCAAGCAGGCAACACCAAAATTAAGAAACAAACTCAGCATCACTGAGTGATATATAACCAGCTGGTATGAGTTCCCCACTGTGATGCAATGAAACGTCACCCATGGGGTATTCTTGCTTAACCACTTGCATCAGAATCTAGTTATGTCTCTAGGCTTAAGTCTTCCAGGTGACAGGACATACAGGAGACAGAGGGGCATGAAGTCCCTCAGGACCATTTGAGAGTATCTATAAGGTGATGATGATGGGATTCCCTGGTGGCTCAGAATCTGTAAAGAATCAGTAAAGAATCTGCCTGCAATGCAGGAGACGTGAGTTCAACCCTGGATAAGGGAGTGGCTACCCACTCCAGTATTCTTTCCCGGAGAATTCCATGGACAGAGGAGCCTGGTGGGCTACAGTCCATAGGGTTGCAAAGAGTTGGACATGACTGAGTGACTAACACTTTCATAAGATGAAAGATCTAGATTTTTCTTAAAGTCAAAGTCATGGAGGAAAGAAAAATGGCAGGATGAGAACAGGTAAAGATTGAAAGACTGCCGGAGTAGGAAATGGCAACCCACTCCAGTTTTCTTGCCTGGAAGTTTCCATGGACATAGGAGCCTGGAGGGCTATAGTCACAAAGATTGAAAAAGACATAACCAAATGTGAGGGTATGAACTGGGTGGCACAGGATCCTGGTTTTAAAAAGCAGCTATGAAGGGACTTCTCTGGTGGTGCAGTGGTTAAGAATCTGCCTTGCAATGCAGGGGACACAAGTTTGATCCCTGGTTCCGAACTGGGATGTCACATGCCACACAACAATAGGGCCCATGCACTGTACCTGCTGAGCCTGTGTGCTCTGGAGCCTGAGAACCACAAGTAGAGAAGCCCCCACGCACTGCAATGAAAGACCCCTCACGGTGCATCGCGGATCCTGCAAGCCGCAGCTGAGAACCGACGCAGCCAAAAATAATTTTTTTAAGCAGCTATAAAATATATTTTTATAGATTGAGACAACTAAGAATATCTGACTGTAGACTGGATACTGGAAGCTATTGAAATTCTGCTAATTTTCCTGGACATAATAATGTATTCATCTCTCATAGTACAGTTCATTTTGCATCCAGCCAGGCCTAGGTCCAACTTCTGGACAAAACACGTCAGTTAGTAATTACTCCCACTCTTTGCTCGGCCCTGGGTGAGGGGTGCTGTTTACACAGGGTCCAAATGCCCACGTGTGCATCCTTCCTGCTGGCTGTGTGACCTTGGGCAATTTACGGAACCTCTCTGGACCTTATCTGTAACATGGCAGAAAGAACAGTACCAAACTCACATGACTGTTTGAGGATTAAATTAAATAAAACCTTCTGGCTCAGCTGGTAAAAATCCACTTGCAATGCAGGAGACCTGGGTTCAATCCCTGGGTTGGGAAGATCCCCTGGAGAAGGGAAAGGCTACCCACTCTAATACTCTGGCTTGGAGAATTCCATGGACTGTATAGTCAATGGGGTTGCAATGAGTTGGACACGACTGAGCAACTTTCACTTTCACTTCACTTTCTTTTGAAGGGCTTAGTTCATACTGGCACCAAAATAAGTTCTCAATAATGTTATAGATTTTCAGCTGTAGAAAGAGCAGCTCATCTTTCCAGAGGCTGCTTCGGGGCAATGACTGAGCACAGTGGTGCTACTAAGACACATCTCTTCCTGAGAGAGGTTTTATGTATATTCCTTATTTATGGACATTATATATATATACACACACATATATATATATATATGTATATATATATATAGTCTGTGTGACCCCATAGACAGCAGCCCACCAGGCTCCCTCATTCCTGGGATACTCCAGGCAAGAACACTGGAGTGGGTTGCCATTTTTCCTTCTCCAATGCATGAAAGTGAAAAGTGAAAGTGAAGTCACTCAGTCGTGTCCAACTCTTAGCGACCCCATGGACTGCAACTCACCAGGCTCTTCCGTCCATGGGATTTTCCAGGCAAGAGTACTGGAGAGGGGTGCCATTGCCTTCTCTGCATATATATATACACACACACAGATCTCCTCGACTTTCCATGGGATTACATCCCCAAATACCCAACATAAATTGAAAATATAAATGGAAAATGTACTGAATAAACCTGTCTTCCAAACATCACCCACCTTGAACATACTCAGAACACTTACATTAGCCCACGGCTGGGCAAAAGCAGCTAACGGAGCCCACTTCACAGTCAAGCTGTGTAACTCGTGTGATGTACTGAGTACAGCACTGAAAGTGAAGCACAGAACACCAGTAAGGGCACTGGCCGTTTACCCTCGTGATCACACGGCTTCCACTGCCCAGCATCACAAGGCAGGAGCATATTACGTATTGCTCGTCCCAGGAAAAGATCAAAATTCAAAATTGGAAGTCAGGTCTTTACTTAAGGCACAGTGCTTTCACCCTGTTTAAAGCAAAAAATGGGGGCCAGTGGTTAGGAATCCACCTGCCAATGCAGGGGATGCGGGTTCAGCCCCTGCTGCAGGAAGATCCACATGCTGAGTGGCTACCGAGCTTGCCCTCTCGAGTCTGTGCTCCTTAACGAGGGGAAGCCACAGCAGTGAGAAGCCTGGGCCCCACAACTAGAAAGCAGCCCCCGCTTGCCACAGCTAGAGAAAGCCCGCGCACAGCAACAAAGATCTAGAGCAGCCCAAAAGAAAATGTTGTTAAAAAGTAAACAATTTAAGTTGAACCATCATAAGCAGAACCACTGTATATTGGAGATTGTCTGTCCGAGGAATTTATACACCCACATATATATAATTAATAGTTGGGGCATTTCACTTTGAGTTTTAGAGGCCAAGTCGTGCACCTCTGAGCAAGCCTGGGGAGGTGGGCCTTGTCTCCATCCAATCTGCAGATGAGAAACCTGTGTGCCCACAACACACAGGACTGGGGTCCCAGTCAGGGCCCTTCCCACGACCCCTCACCTCTCTCCTGCTGGACGTGTCGTACGAACTCGGGGTGGGGAGGGACATTAGGGGCTGCCCAGACTCCTGGGGGACAGAGATGAAGAAAGGGCCCTGGTCTGTCGCATGTCTCTCTCTTGTTTGTTTGTTGCCAGCTTCTCACTACAGAAGACAGATGGGACTGGGCACGGCCTTGGGGGTCTCCGTTCTGTAAAGGCTTTTCTACCCCCAGCCTCGGCCCAAGCACTAGGCTGGACAGAGTGACACGTGGATGTTGCCACCCAGGAGACCACAGTCCCATATGTCCATAAATCCTGTGTGTCGGGGGCTTGGGAAGCCAGCCAAGAACACTTTTAACTGAAAGTAGAGCGCTGTCTCGGTTTTACCTGTAGAACTAGCAAGCTCCCCTGGGAGGAGCCCAGGTTTCAGGTGAGTCAGGGCGGGGAGGGCTCTGTTAGTTGTTGCTGTTTGGTGCTCCGTCATGTCTGACTCTTTAAGACCCCACGCACTGAAGCCCGCCAGGCTCCTCCGTCCATGGGATTCTCCAGGCAAGAATACTGGAGTGGACTGCCATTTCCTTCTCCAGGGGATCTCTCTGACCCAGGGCTTGAACCCAGGTCTCTCTGCCTCCTGCGTTGCAGGTGGCTTCTTACTGCTGCACCACCTGGAAAGCCCCTATTAGTCAGTGGGGGGCAAATAGGGGAGCCAGAGGGTGTATGGAAGTATCTTCAAGAACAGGGCTCAGCAAACTATGGCCTCCGGGAGGACACTGGCTCACTTCCTGCTTTTATAAATAAAGCTTTATAGGCACAGAGCCACACCCACTCATTTGCATATTGCCTACTGCCAGCCCCTCCCACTTTCTTGTACCAGACTCTTTGTTCCAAGTAGCATCCAGGGCACCCTCTCCCATTCTGGTCATGACAAGGCTCCCTCCCAATCTGCCTGCCCGCGGGTCCCTTAGTGACCTGTGCAGAGAGCGCTGGCAGCTGCTCCCGTCAGTCCTACCAGCTTTTAGTAGCTATTTATGTAGCAAAATCTCAATGAAATGTCTTTTTCCCTTAAAAATAACAAGCAGAGCTGAACTGCTGTGACAGAGACTGGATGGCCCATGAAGAAGTTGCAGGAGTTCCAGGCTTTGTCAGTTTTGTTCTCTGCCGCTTTCTCCCAAGCACCGACCCCAGTGTGGAGGGCTAGAAGGTGACATGAAGCCGCCTCCTAACATCACCTTCCAGTTCTGTTAACGTGAGCTCTTTCCAAGCACTTTTGCAAAGAAGCCAACCTTGGACAGAACAGATGACAAGGAGGGGCCCCTCGATGTGGCCCTCAGCCCCCTCTAGCCTCCTTGTCCCTGGTGTGGCTGATCTCCTGCCCTGCCCTTGGCGGCCTGGGGCTGCCCTGCAAGCCCAGCCAGGCCTGTGAATCATCAAGGGCTGACTCACTCACTGTCTAAAAATACATATTGTCTCATGTTGGCGGGTGTTGCTTTGATCACTGTTTGCATTCATTCTGGTCATTTTCTGCTCAAGTTAGAGCCCTGAGCAGGCAAGGTATGGGTTTTCACCACTCCGGGTCCCCATGTTCCAGTTCTGTCCACTGCCTGAAAAGCATCTGGAAGGAAGTGCTTGGATGTTTTGTGCAGACTTTCCATTGCTTCTCATTTACTGTGTGACCCTGGGCAAATGACCCAACTACTCTGAGCTCTCCATCTCCATCATCTGTTGCCAGGACGAAATGAGCCAAGGAGGCCCTGCTGATGCTGAGGTGCTTCTTCCTACCTGAGTAAGGGGCGGGGCTGGGGGTGATCTGCCTACTGACCTCCCCGCTGGGCTTTCTCTGCCAGTGATACCATCTGACATCATCTCAACATCCAAGAAAATCGGGAAGCTGAGCTGATGCCGAGTTCTGAATCTTGGTGCCAAGCGCCGGGGAAGCTCCAGTTACAGAAAACAAGTGGAAACCACAGGCCCTGGGCTGAACGTGGAACTAATTTGGGAAGCAGTGAGGAACAGCAGGACACAGCCCAGAGGCTGATCCACCCCGAGCCAGGCTACTGTCCAGGTGGGCCATCTGGGGCCCCATGGAATTCTCCAGCACCTGCTTCTTTCTGCAGAGGGCTGGGGGCCAGGACAGGGACCCACCTCAGGATGGCTGGGTGGAGATTCAGAGCATGGGCTGGAGCGCCTACAATTAGATCCTCTATGCTCTGTGACCCGGGTCCTATGGCCTCACCTCTCTGAGCCTCAGCTATCACATCTGTGAAGTATGGGAACTAGGAATGCCTTTCTCATTGGGTTGCTACATAAAAGGTTTATCGCTGTGCCCCAGCACCAATCAAATCCTCAAGAAGTCAGAAACATGCAAACAGGACTTGGGAGATGGGCCATATGAGAGTGAAGACCGGTAAGGTCCTCGTTCATGTATTCATTCAACACACACTTAAGGAGCATCTCCTCTATGCCAGCTACCGTAGGGAACAAGACAGAGCCAGCCCTGTCCCCAAAAGAAAGTGAGCAAATAATATGTAGCTGTAATAATCTTATGAAGAAAAAGAACAGGGTTCTTGGATGGAGAATAATGGGGGTTCTCAGGGGAAGACAAAAATTGGCATCTGAGTGAAGGTCTGAAGTATGAAGCAAATGCAGCGAAAGGAAGATTGGAGGAGGGGACTCTAGGCAGTTTGGAAGAGCATTGCAGCGGCCCTGAGGCAGGAGAGAACTGAGGGGCTAGGGGTCGGGGGCTTAGAGATTCAGCAGGGTCAGCCACACTCAGGATTTTGGATTTTATTCCAGCCGTCCAGGGAGTGGTGCTGGGGCCAGGCAGCATCGTGAGCGCTCCCTCTTGGGGAGGCGCTGAGCTCTCTGGAGCGCAGGGCTGGTCCAGTTCCCCTCTCCCCCACCCCAGCAGGCAGCATGCCCTGGGGCCAGATGCAGCAACTACCACGCCATCCCCTAAAGGCTAGGGGGATGCCCACAATCCACTTAGGGGCCTCCGCAGGCCAAAGAACAAGAATGGGCTGGGGTGGGAGGGGTCAGCTCGAGATGGTGGACTTGTGGAAACTTAGGGAACCCCCACTGACCCTCCTACAAAGGATGAGGCAGACACAGAGGGGAGAAGTGACTTGCCCAGAGTCACACAATGTGTTAGTCCCATTCTTATATACATCCGTCTAGAAATGACTTGCTGAGCCCCTACAATACGGCATGTCCTGTGATAAGCACAAGGAATAGGAGGGTACATAGTAAGACTCGGCCCTTATCTAAGGTTCCCCATACTCCCCAGACACGGATATTTAAACTGACATCTGCAGCTGACATCCCCAGAGACGACCGCTCCCCAAATCCTCCACCTCCTAGCTCAGTTCTGGTTTGGCCATCTGCCCTCCCCCAGGCCTGCTGATTTGCGAGTTTGTTTGGGGGCAAACAGTTCACATTCTTCCCTCCCCCGAGTGGCACACACACTGCCCGGTTGTCCAGTCTTATCTTCAGGATCTTGTCTCAGATGGGCCATTAGAGTCAGGGAAATGATGCCTCTTGGACAGATGGACCAATGGAAAGACAGATCAAAAAAGTGAGCCTGTCATGAAAGTCTACAAACAATTAATCCTCGACAGGGTGTGGAGGAAAAGGAACCCTCCTACACTGTTGATGGGAATGGAAATTGGTGCAGCCACTGTGGCAAACAGTATGGAGGGTCCTTAAAAATCTAGAGTTGCCACTCCTGGGCATAGATCCATAGAAACTGTAACTGGGAAAGATATACGCATCCCAGTGTCCACAGGAGCACTAGTCACAATAGCCAAGACATGGAAGCAACCTAAACGTCCACTGACGGATGAATGGATCAAGAAGATGTGGGGGTGTGTGTACACACACATGCACATATATATACACACACACATATATATATACATATACATACATTGGAATATTACTCAGCCATAAAAAAGAATGAGGTGTCATTTGTGGGAATATGGATGGATGGAGAGATTATCACACTAAGTGAAGTCAGACAGAGAAAGCCAAAGACCATGATATCACTTATGTGTGGAACCTAAACTATGATACAAGTGAGCTTCTTTGCAAAATAGAAACACTCACATAGAAAACTTTATGGTTACCCGGGGGAGGGGGAGAAGAAGGGGTGAATTAGGAGTTTGGGATTAGCACATATAAACTACCATATATAAAATAGACAGACAAGGTCCTCCTATATATGGACAGCATAGGAAACTATATTCAATATCCTGTAATAAATCATAATGGAAAAAATATATAATACCTATATAAAACTGAACCACTTTGCTATAGGCCAGAAACGAACACAACACTGTAAATCAACTATACTTTGATAAAATTAAATTTTAAAAAAGCGAGCCTCTGGCATTCATCCCACCTCACTCCACTCCTCTACTAGGGCTGTCCTTCTGGGCTGGCAGGAACCTGGCCCACCCCCAGGCCTCTAGACACGGGGCAAGCCCTGCCTCTCAAACAGCTAAGCAGCTGCCTTCTGACCTGACCTGGGAGGGTGATGTCATCTTTGCCCTTGGAAGGGGGTTCCCGAGGGAGGGGCACTTAAGGCACAAGCAGAAGGGAGGGGAGGGTCATGGGCAGGTGGTGAGAAGCCAGGCTGTCTCCCAAAAAGCTCTGTTAGCCAGGCAGCAGCAGGCAGGGCGGGTGGATCAGAACCCTTGCTCCCAGACGTCTGTCTCAGCTGCCAGGCCCCGCCCAGACAGGTCAGCACTGGCCCTAGGTGCCAAACATCGCTGCTAGAGGATTCCAGCACAGGCAGTGCACACCTGAGCCATCCTTCTCCCCGCTTGTTGCTGGTGTTCCGTCACTAAGTCTCTGACTGCGATCCCGTGGACTGCAGCACACCAGGCTTCCCCTGTCCTTCACCATCTCCCAGAGTTTGCTCAAGATCATGTCCATTGAGTCCCTGATGCCAGCCCACCATCTCATCCTCTGTCATCCCTCTTCTCCTCCTGCCCTCAATCTTTCCCAGCATCAGGGTCTTTTCCAATGAGTCAGCTCTTCACATCAGGTGGCCAAAATATTGGACCTTCAGCAGCGGTCCTTCCAATGAAGATTCAGGGCTGATTTCCTTTGGGACTGACTGGTTTGATCTCCTCTCCCTCCACTCCCCACCCCTAGCAAACCAGCAGCTCCCCGGCTCCCTGTGTCACTGTTCCTCCCAGAGACCAGGGTCCAAGTTCAGGGGCAACAGGAAGTCATGGAGATGATCATCCATCCCATTTGTCTGGAACTTGGGGATTTGTGGAACATGGGAATTTCAGTACTAAAACCAGAACAGTCCTGGACAACCCAGGGCCTTATGGTCACCCTAGCAATTGCTCACTCAGTGAGATTTGAGGGTGTCCAGAAGGTTCCCACTTCCCAGACCATCTCAGCTTCCTTATTTGTCTATGGCAGGCACCTAGAATTCCACTATTACAGAGGAAAATCTCCTGAAGACGCTCAACCATACTGGCAATCAGAAAAGGCAAACTGAAATAACGAGATGTAAGTTTTTTTCCTCCTAAGATTGGCCCAAATGAAAATGTTTGTTAATGAGTCTGACCTTGGTGCTGGGAAATGATCTTTCAATGCTAAATAGGAGGGTGGCAGAGAGGGGGTGGCCAGGATGCACTGCTGTGGGCCAGCAACCCTGCTTCTGGGGAAGCCCCTGGAAGATCATTTGCCCAAGGAGCCACGGGAAAGGGTGCTGGTCGGGGATGAGATGCTGAAACAGACTATGACGAGGATAAAGCCTGAAAATGTGATGCAAACGAAAACAGCCCGACACATGGAACACATCACATAACTCCATCTCCATGAAATACCCAGAACGGGTCCATCCAGAGAGACAGAAAACAGGTGGTGGTTGCCAGGGCCTTGGGGAGCTTAATGGGTACAGGGTTTTTTTGGGAGGGAGGTGATTTTTAAAAAGTCAGGAACTAGATAGAGGTAGCTGAACCGTTCACTTTCAAATAGCTAATTTTGTCATGTGAATTTCCAAAAAAAAAGTGCCTTGTCAATAATATTGAGACCCACCCGGTGCTCTGTGACAATCTAATGGGGTGGGATGGAGGTTTAAGAGAGAGGAGACACATGTATACCAATAGCTGATTCCTGTTGTTGTATGGCAGAAACTAACACAACCTTGTAAGCAATTATCCTCCAATTAAAAGTTTTAAAAATATATTACTGAGATCCAGGAAGCTACCTGACTGTCACTCAGGGGGCATCCCGTGCCCCAGATACAGCCACCAAGAGACGGAGGTGGGGAGGGGAAGTGGGAAGACCTCCAATCCAACCTGCAGTGTGGCCGAGTTTCCACGTGCGTACTGTCCAAGGCCTGGACTTGCGGGGCAGGTTCAGAGGAGCCCCTCAGGGTGGGGTGTTCATGTCTGACGCCCTGGGGCCGGCTACCTCCGTCTCTCCTCATTCCACACTCAGTCTGGGCCCATCAGTGCAGCCCTGCCCACCAGGCTGGAGGGTTCTTAGAGCCCATGACTGCAGAGATAACCAAAGAGGACTCTCCATCTAAGGATTTACAAGTAAAAGGATATTGTGTGCTCCTTACCTCAAAAAAAAGGCGGGGGGGAACAGGGAAGAAAAGAGAAACCAAACAGGCCAAATGCAAAGACATTGAAACTGGGCACACTGGAATCTGTCATGCCAGTCTCCCTACTTTGTACACAGTGAAAATTCTCCTAATAAAAAGTAAAAACGATGCGGCCCAAACAGGCTGAATTGATGAATGCTTAGAGGAATGGATTTTGTTCTTGTTCAGTCCCTCAGTCATGTCTGATTCTTTGCGACCCCATGGACTGCAGCACACCAGGCTTCCCTGTCCTTCACTGTCTCCCAGAGTTTGCTCAAAATCAAGTCCATTGAGTCCATGATGACACCATCCAACCAGAGGAATGGATAGGTGTGTGATAAATCAGGTTTAGTAAACTACTAACAAAACAAGGTTATAACAATATATTTACATACAAACGTAATACAACATTCTTTTGTAATGCAATACAAATGCGATCACAATGCATTTGAGATGTTTCATAATGAAGGGTTAGGGGAAAGTAGCAACAGCAGTGCAACTGCAAAAGCTTTAAGGAAAGCCCTCCTTCCCCACAGAACATCTTCCAGGGCTTAGCCGGCACCAGACTGTCCGCTCTCTGAGCCTCGTGTCCGGGACATGTAGGGAACTGACACGCCCCAACCTCCCCATCCTCACTGGGAAGCAGAAAAGCCAGCACCCCACCCCAGGCCCAGCACACAGTAGGCCTTCAGGAGAATGCTGCCTCCAGTCCTCAAAGCTTCAGAGCCACTTCAGTGACTCCCAGATTCTGGGGAACACCTGGTCCCCTAGCTTTTCCTGGGGGGCTGGCAGGGTTCCTGCCTGTTTCTGCCAGTTTCAGCTCCTTTAGTCATTCCTTCGCTGGTCCAGCAAGTTCTCTGCATGCCAGGCCCCCAGCATAGAATCTAACAGATCCTTGCTTTTCAGGGACTCCCCCTCCAGAGACAAGAGAGGTCCAATCCAATAGAATAAACGCACGAGGGGAACTGAACCCAGGACCCAGAGCAGCAAAGCCTGAGAGAGCTGGTTAAAAAGCAGGGTTCCATGGGCAGGCCTTTGGGGCACTGGCTCCCCACTAGGCCCAGAGGAGCCAGGGCCTCAGTGCAGGGCAGACCTGAAGTTGGGAGGTTGGGCTTCTCCTGGGCTCAGTGGCTCTTTCCCCTCTGCAGGGAGCCAGTGTGAGCCCCCCAGCCCTAGGAAGGCAGGAAACCCCGCCTCCCCCTCCCATGCCCATCAATTCCAGTGGGTCTGCAGCAGCTACAGAGAAAAGTAAAGAGGCACAGATACTCCCTTCAGGGAAGAACAAGGGCAGGAAAGGAAGTACTAACCACCTCCTCCCATCTCCTAGCCAGGTTGTGCTGAAAGCCATCACCTCTGAGAGCCGCCACTCCCAGTCTAAAGATCCAACTCCACACTCCCCCGTTTAAACATCCACCAACACATCTGTGTTCTCCTTAGTGAGGCCCACCCGGAGTTACGCTCGGGGTCTCAGTTCACTGCTGTGGGAGGGAGGCCCCATCACGAGTCCCCACTGAGTAGGGGGTCACCCAGAGCCAGTCTCCAGCCGCCAAGGTCAATAATTATGGCCATCCACATTGTGGGCCCTTCACACACATCTTCTCATGGCCGCTCTGCCACGCCCTGAGCAAGGAAAAGCATGTTCTCCATTCCGTGGAGCAGGAAACACGGTCAGGGAGATTCGATCCTTTACCTGACATGCCGCAACTAGAGAAACCCACAGATCCCAACAAAGACCCAGCACAGCCGGAACAAAAACAAAGAAAACTGCCTGAAACAACTCAGTGAGCAGACGGCTGAGCCAGCACTCAACAAATAACAATGACAACACTTAAAGCAGGGAGAGGCGTTCCCGCGTGGTCCCGTCGCTGCTGCAACAGTTCAGTTCAGTTGCTCAGTTGTCTCAGACTCTGCGACCCCATGGACTGCAGCACACCAGGCCTCCCTGTCCATCACCAACTCCCGGAGCTTGCTCAAGTTCATGTCCATCAAGTCGGTGATGCCATCCAACCATCTCATCCTCAGTCATCCCCTTCTCCTCCTGCCTTCAATCTTTCCCAGCATCAAGGTCTTTTCCAATGAGTCGGTTCTTCGCATCAGCTGGCTAAAGTATTGAAGTTTCAGCTTCAGCATCAGTCCTTCCAATGTATATTCAGGGCTGATTTCCTTTAGGATGGAGATGGTTGGATCTCTTTGCTGTCCGAGGGACTCTCAAAAGTCTTCTCCAACACCACAGTTCAAAAGCATCAATTCTTCGGTGCTCAGCTTTCTTTATGGTCCAACTCTCACATCCATATGTGACCACTAGAAAAACCAAAGCTTTGACTAGATTGGACCTTTGTTGGCAAAGTAATGTCTCTGCTTTTTAATATTCTGTCTAGGTTGGTCGTAGTTTTTCTTCCAAGGCATAAGCGTCTTTTAATTTCATGGCTGCAGTCACCGTCTGCAGCGATTCTGGAGCCCCCAAAAATAAACTCTCTGTTTCCGTTGTTTCCCCATTCGTTTGCCATGAAGTGATGAGACCAGATGCCATGATCTTAGTTTTCTGAATGTTGAGTTTTAAGCCAGCTTTATACAACCCAGGTGTACTTCCTCATCTAGAGACCCTTCACCAAGTCTGCAACGCCCCTTTGACAAAGCCTCAGGTTCTGGGAATTAGGGTGGTAATCAGCCTACTGCATCAGAGATCTATTGAGCACATGCTAAACGGCCTTGTGCTTAGCATCTTTTAAGTACTGTACTTATGTACTCTTGGCTGTGCTGGGTCTTCGCCACTGTGTGTGGACTTCCTCTGGTCACAGTGAGCGGGGCTAGTCTCCAGTTGCAGGGTTCGGGCTTCTCATTGTGGTGGCTTCTCTTGTTGCAGAGCACGAGCTCCAGGAGCACAGGCTTAAGTAATTGTGTTTCTCGGGCTCAAGAACGCAGGCTCAGTAGCTGTGGGGCACGGGTTTAGTTGCCCTGAGGCACGTGGGATCTTCCCAGACATGGGATTGAACCTGTGTCCCCTGCACTGACAGGTGGATTCTCAACCACTGGGCCAAGTCCTGTGCTTAGCATCTTGTGTGCATCAGTTTAGGGCAGCATGCCTCATACTTTAACAGGCACGCGGATCCCCAGGGAATCTTGTTAAACTGCAGACTCTGCTTCAGGAGCACTAGAGTTCCAACAGGCACCCAGGTGGTGCTGATGCTGCTGTCCAGAGAACACAGCAAGATTCTAGAAGAGGGACCGACAAACTTACTCCATAAAGGACCTGAGAATAACCATTTTCAGCTCCATAGGCCCTGTGGTGTCTGTTGTGATGGCTACAGTCCCAAAGCACCCACAGATGATACAAGAACAAATGGGCATGGCTGTGTGATGATACAACCTTAATTATGGATACTGAAAATTGAATTCCACATAGTTTCCGTATGTCACAATACTTTTTAAATTTTCCACCATTTAAGGGACTACCACCCTGGTGGTCCAGTGGCTGGGACTCCATGCTCCCAACCCAGTGGACCCAGGTTTGATCCCTGGTCATGGAACTTGAACCCACATGCCTCAACTAAAAGTTCACACGCTGCAACTAAAGATCCCACATGCGCAATAACAGCTGGCACAGTAAAATAAATATATCAAAAAAACTTTACATAATAAAAAAATCCTAGATACTTGGAGTAGGAAGTAGCAACGTACTGCAGTATTCTTGCCTAGAAAATCCCATGGACAGAGGAGCCTTTTGGGCTACAGTCCATGAGGTCACAAAGAGTTGGACATGACTGACCACTGAGCACGCACCCATCTTCCAACTTGAACATTTACTCATAATTCTATGCTTTCTTATTGTGGTTAAGTTGCTCAGTCATGTCCAGCTCTTTGCAACCCCATGGACTGAAGCACGCCAGGCCTCCCTGTCCCTCACCATCTCCCAGAGTTTGGCCAAGTTCATGTTCATTGAGTTGGTGATGCCATCCAACAATCTCATCCTCTGCTGCCTTCTTCTGTTCTTGTCTTCAATCTTTCTATGATTCTATACTACAGGCCCTCAGTCCTCTATTTGCAAACCTGGAGATTTCACATGTTCCCGAATTCAAGCATTTCAGTCTTTCAAAAGTAATAAAGTGCATAAAAGTTTTTAAAACATAAAATAAAATCCTCCAGAAAACATTTTTTTAATTATTTCAAAATGCAATAACCATTTTGGTTTTATAATCTGTGCAAAAACATGCCAGGCCAGTTCTGACTTTTGGGCCACAGTTTGCAAACCCCCTGAATGGAATGCCAGTCCCAAAAGAGCAAGTATTTCTGCCTTCTTTTCTTTGCCATTTGGAAGAGAGCCTGACACTTAGTAGTTGCTCAAACCATATTTGTTGAAAAATAGACCTGTAGACATAGAGAACAAATTCATGGTTACCAGAGGGGAGAGAGGTAGGGCACAAAATAGGTAAAGAGGATCAGTGACAGTATAGCAACCTGTGGAAACTAAATTGTTGGTGGCAAGCATGCGGCAGGGTACACAGAAGTAGGCATATCATGTGGGACATGAGAAACATATTATGTAATAAACCAATTTTATCTCAACTAAAAATAAATAGAAGATAAAATACATTATAGATAAAATATGTATGTGTTCTGTCGCTTCAGTCATGCATGACTCCTTTGCAACCCCATGGACTGTAGCCCGCCAGGCTCCTCTGTCCATGGGATTCTCCAGGCAAGAATACTGGAGTGGGTTGCCATGCTCTCCTCCAGAGGATCTTCCTGACCCAGGAATCAAACCCGAATCTCTTGTGTCTCCTGCGCTGCAGGTGGATTCTTTACAACTGAGCCACCTGGGAAGCCCAAAATAAGTATAAAAATGTTTTCAAAAGAAATAAAAGCCTAACTCCAATAATATTAATAATAAAAATAATAACATTAATTTGTTGAATGAAAGAGCAAATCATCTCATTCAATTCTCACAGCTACTTTACCGAGGAGGTAACGTATAATTAGGAAACCTATTTACACAGGTGGAGCAGATGAAAGCAATTTCTCTGGATTTATTGATGAAAAAAAAAAAAAGGCATGGAGGTGGCAAGTCCCTGAGCATGCAGCCTGGAGGAGCCAAACTCCCTCTTAGCCCTGCTTGTATCCTCCCCTGCAGCCCAGGGCCCCTGCCCCACAGCGAGGGCCACAGAATTGCCTGCCTCCCCAGTTCCTGCAGAGGAAATTCTGCTCCCAAAACAGGGAATCTCGGGCCCTTCACCCATCTGCAGCCAGGTTTTGCCGGGCTCTCACAGCACCACTAGATGCAGAGTGAAACTCTGCCCTTCGTTGGTTGGAAACAGTGAATGCCCCACTAGGCAACAAGGCACAAGCTCCACCCAGTCAGAGGCTCAGGCAGGTCAGAGCCCAGCAAACGGATTCCCTTTCGGGGCCAGTCTGGTAACACAAACACGTGAAACGGGAGCGGGTGGGGTTGAAACCATGAGCACCGAATTGCAGCCACTGCCACAAGCAGAGACACCGGGCCAGTTCCAGGGCTTCTGGAAGCCTTCTGTGGCCAACCCATCAGAGACCCATGTGGCCTGAGGCCCACAGGGACCTGCTGGGTCACCTGAGCTCTAGCTGCCCAAGGCCACTGGCCCAGCAGACCCATGTCTGGATTTCAATCTTGGAGCAGCTAGAGAGCAGGGAGTGAGGACCATGCTGTCCACTGCTGTCCTGAGGGAGATGAGAGGCTAGCCTGTGGGCTGGGGAGGTGGCTTCCTTTTGAAGTAGCCCCAGCTGCAAACACAACGTGGCCCTTTCTGCTAAAGTTTTTCATCAGTTGAGAATTTCTTTTCTTCTTGGAAGGGGGCCAGCTTCCCATCTGAAGTCCTGAGGGTGAAACAAGAACCATGTAGCCTCAGAAAAGCCCTGTTAGACTCCTGCTACTGTAACAACGTCTCACAACTGGGCAGCTTCTAATAAAGTGACTTCCCTGGTGGCTCAGACGGTAGAGAATCCGCCTGCAATGCAGGAGACCTGGTTCCACCCCTGTGTCAGGAAGATCGCTTGGAGGAGGAAATGGCAACCCACTCCAGTATTCTTGCCTGGAGAATTCCATGGACAGAGGAGCCTGGCAGGCTACAGTCCATGGGGTCGAAAGAGTCGGACATGATGTATAACAGAAGCTTATTCTGTCACAACTCTGGAGGCTAGAAGTCCAAAGTCAAGGTGTCCGCGGGGCCATGCTCCCTCTGAAGGCCCGAGGAGGGGATTCTTCCTTGCCTTTTCCAGCTTCCGGTGCTCCTGGCAACGCCTGGTGTTCCTTGGCTGTGGGCAGCATCACTCCTGTCTCTGCCTCCTTCGTCACACAGCCTCCTCCTCGTGTGTATCCGTGTCCAAGTTTCCCTTGTCATATAAAGACATCTGTCACTGGATTTAGGGCCTGTGCTAATCCAGGATGATCCCACTTTAACTTGATTATATCTGCAATAATCCTATTTCCAAATACAGTCATAGTCATAGGTTCTGCCTGGAAGGTCGTGCAGGGGCCGGGCTCCAAGTGCTGGAACACCCTCACTTTTCACCACCAGTCACTTCCTCAGCCCACACTGGAGTGAAGTAGGGGAACCTGGGCACGAAGAGGAGCAACTAGTTAAGAACCCCAGCGGCCAGGCCAGGAGCTGATGCTGAAGGGCGCTGCATAGCACATCATGTTGCAGCCTGCCCAGCCTCCTTTCCTCCTCTTCCTGGAAAGGGGGCCTGGAGTTTCCTTTGACGATTTGCCCCTCCTCCACCCTCAGTTGTGAAAAAGCTGGTTTAAAACTCAACGTTCAAAAAACTAAGATCACAGCATCTAGTCCCATCACTTCATGGCAAATAGATGGAGGAAAAAATAGAAACACTGACAGACTCTATTTTCTTAGGCTCCAAAATCACTGCAGATGGTGACTGCAGCCATGAAATTAAAAGACTCCTTGGAAGTCTTTCCAAGGCGCTTTTCTTGCTCCTTGGAAGAAAAGCTATGATAAACCTAGAGAGTGTATTAAAAGGCAGAGACACCACTTTGCATACAAAGGTCCATACAGTCAAAGCCATGGCTTTTCCAGTAGTCATGCATGGATGTACATGCCCTTTGATGCTTGGGGCTCAGAGCAGAGAGCAGTCATAGTGTGAATTTAGGATGGGAGGGCATTTCTGTCCATGTTTGACCCCATTTGCTCCTGAAACTTTCTCCTAAATCTGAGGAGTGAAGGCGGAAAGTCCTGGTATTGAATACATGGTGATCATAAGGCATTCTATTTGATTATGAGGCACAAAGAATTGTGACCTTTTGATCATGCTACCCAAACCCATCTATAAATCCAATGGAATCTCTGTCACAATTCCAGTGGCATTTTCCACAGAAATAGAGAAAACAGTCTTAAAATTTGTATGGGACCATTAAAGACGCAAATAGTCAAAGCAATCCTGAGAAAGAACAAAGCTGGAAGCACAACACTTCCTAACTTCAAACTACGTTATAAAGCTATAGTATCAAAACAGTGTGGTACTGGCAAAAGAGACACAGACCAAGGGAACACAATCAAGAGCCCAGGAAAAAACCCTCTCATATATGTGACAATACTACTCAAGGGAGAAACAATAACCTCTTCAAAAAATGCTGCTGGGAAAACTGGATAACCACAGGCACGAGAATGAAACTGGATCCCTATCTTGCCCACAAAACAGACATAAGAACTGAAACCATAAAATTCCCAGAGGAAAACACAAGGGAAAACTCCTTGACACTGTTCTTGGCAATGATATTTTTCGAAATGATATAAAAAGCACAAGCAAGAAAAGCAAAAATTAGTACGTAGGACTACACCAAACTTAAAAGCTTCTATACAGCCAAAAAAAGATTAATAAAAGGAAAAAACAGTCTATGAAATGGGAGAAAATATTCACAAATGATATATCTGATAAGAAGTTAATGTCCAAAACATACACAAACTCATACAACTCAATAGTAAAACAAATGAAAAACAGTCTGATTTAAAAATGGGGGAAGGGGACTTTCCTGGTGGTCTAGCAGTTAAGAATCTACCTTCTAATGCAGGGGATGCAGGGTCGATCCCTGGTAGGGAAACTAAGATCCCACATGCCGTGGAGTAACTAGACCCAGGTGCCACAAGCAGACAGCCTGTGTGCTCCAGAGCCTGTGCTCGCAACTAGAAAAGCCCATGTGCTGCAATGAAGACCTGAACAGCCAAAAAAAAATTGTTTTTTTTTTTAAATGGATAGAGGAACTGAATAGACATTTTACCAAAGAAGATATTCAAATGGCCACAGGTACCTGAAAAGGTGCTCAACATCACTCATCATCAGGGAAATCCAAATAAAAACCATAAGGAGATATCACCTCACACATGTTAGAACAGCTGCCATCAAAAATTTAAGAGATAACAAGTGTTGGGGAGGATGTGGAGAAAAGGGAACCCTTGGGTATTGGTGGTGGGAATATAAATTGGTATAGTCACTATGGAAAACAGTACGGAAGTTCCTCAAAAAATTAAAAATAGAATCACCATATGATCTAGCAATCTCACTTCCAGGCATATACTCAAAAGAAATGAAAACAGTGTCTGCACTTCCATGTTCATTACAGCATCAGTCAGAATTGTGAAGGCATGGAAAAAATGAAACATCCATCAGCAGATGAATGGGAAAAGATGATTTGGTTTATATATACAATGGAACATTATTCAATCACGTGGAATAAGAAAATACTCCCATTTGCAACAACATAGAAACTTGAGGGCATTATACTATGTGAAATAAGTCAGACAGAAAGACAAATACTTCAAGATATCATTTATATGTGGAATTAAAAAAAAAACTGAACTCATTGAAAAAGAGGGTAGAAAAGTGGGGGAAATAAGGAGATGCTAGTCAAAGGTTATGTTTCTAGTTCTAAGATGAATAAGTTCTGGGGATCTAATGGGCAACAGGGTGGTTTTAGTTAATAATACCATATTGTGTACATGAAAATTGCTGAGAGAAAACTTCACCACAAAAACACAAATGGCAATTACACAATGTGATACAGGTGCTAATTAATCATTTTGCAACGTAAGTGTATCAAATCAACACTGTGTACACTTTTACCTCACAAAATGTGATATGTCAATTACACTGCAATAAAACTGGGAATTTTTTAAGTAGAAAAAAATTTTTATAAGGATAGTGACATTTAAAAAACCCATGCTGGGGCTTCCCTGGTGGCTCAGTGGTAAAGAACCTGCTAATGCAGGAGACACGGGTTTGATCCCTGATCCAGGAAGATCCCACATGCCTCGGGGCAACTAAGCCTGTGGGCCACAAACTACTGAAGCTGTGCTGAGCGGCTGGAAGCCGCAGCCACTGAGCCCACGCGCTGTAGATGCTGAAGTCCACGAGCCCTACAGCCTGTGCTTTGCAACAAGAGAAGCCGCCGCAGTGAGCAGCTCGTGCACCGCAACTGGAGAGTAGCCTGCTGGTTGCAGCTAGAGAACGTCTGCGCGGCAGCAAAGACCCAGCATAGCCAAAAAGCTAATAGATAAATGAAAAGAGAAACATTAAGGGAAAAACCTTCCATTAAAAAACAAAAAAACCCATGTTGGGTTTTCCCTGGTGGTCTCTCTGCTTCCAATGCAGGGTGCCCAGGTTTGATCCCTGATCAGGGAACTAGATCCCACGTGACACATGCCGTAACTAAGATCTGGCGCAGCCAAATAAATAAATATTTTAAAATAAATGCATGCAGGCGTGCATGCATGCTAAGTCACTTCAGTTGTGTCCAACTCTTTGCAACCCTATGGACTGTAGCCTGCCAGGCTCCTCTGTCCATGGGCTTCTCCAGGCAAGAGTACTGGGCTGGGTTGCCATGCCTTCCTCCAGGGGATCCTCCCAACCCAGGGACTGAAACCATGTCTCCTTTGGCTCCTGCACTGCAGGCAGATTCTTTATAGCTGAGCCACCAGGGAAGCCCACATACATGCAAACATGAATAAAAATAAAAACCCAAGTTCAGGGGCTTCCCTGGCAGTCCAGTGGTTAGGACTCTACGCTTCCACCGCAGGAGGCACAGGTTTGATCCCTGGTCAGGAACGAAGATCCCGCTTGCCATACAGCAAGGCCAATAAATAATTAAAATATTTTAAAAACAAATCGAAACCCATGTTTGCTGAGTAAAACTCATTCATCTAACTAATGCTAAGGGATCCCACCAGGAAGGCTGGCTGCCTACTCCTCACGCAGCCTCCAAGCCCTCCCATCTGCCTGTTCTCAGGCAGGAGTCAGCTCTTAAACACACACAAAGCATTTGGAACAATCCCCAGCTCACAGCACAGATGCCTAAGTGCCCGCCCTTATAGCTGTTACGATTCTGTCCAGAACTTTACGAGCTTCAGGTGAAAAGTCCTAGCTTGCTAAAATACCAGCATGTCCTCCTGGGATGAAAAAAGTCTCTTGAGTGCTGAGCATATGACAGAAAAAAATAAAGTTTTCTTCCAACTATGTAAGGAGAAAAAATACAAAGATGCATTGAAGAGTCCCAGACATGGCCCATCACTAACCTCCATCCTTGAGTCACTGACTTGATAACCAAACAGCCTACTCCTGCAATCACTCATTTCCTGTGTGTCATTGCCTTTAGTAACCACATGCCCTGAACTACCCCTTTCCTCCTGCCTTCCCCAAGCTGAGGCCTTCCTTTGAGGGTCCAGGTTTTCCTCCGGCTTCAGATAGTGAGTCCTGTGACCCACCCCTGAGCCAGGGTGAGCCCACTATGTTCTCCCCAACCTGGATGGCCCTGTCCAGCTCGAGACAGCCTCCATCCATCTAGACCCTGGCTACTCTCTAGTTGCGGCTGACTCTCATATTCAGAAGATATATTCGGGTCTGTACATATTCAGGAGAATACTCATGGTTTACTGCAAACATATAATCGCCCTGAGACAGAGATGGGTACACACAGAGCTGTGTATCCAGAGAGAGAAGCCATCAGAGTGAATCCTGGTGTTCATTGGGTCCCCACACAGACAGCCTTTGACTAGAGACCTCTGTACATGCAGTTTTAGCTCCAGAGTTACAAGGCTCCCCGCGGAGGTCTGAGAAGGTGAACGCCAGGGAGTTGTGCATGCTAAGTCGCTTCAGTTGTGTCTGGCTCTTTGTGATCCTATGAACTGTAGGCCACCAGGCTCCTCTGTGCAAGACATTCTTCAGGCAAGAATACTGGAGTGGGTTGCCATTTCCTTCTCCAGCGGATCTTCCCAACCCAGGGACTGAAACCTGCGTCTCTTACATCTCTTGCATTGGCAAGCAGGTTCTTCAGCACTAGTGCCACCCCAGCTAAATACTGATGCCAGGGTCACAAAAACCCAATGATGATGTTCCCTGCGGACACCTGAAAGAGGCTCATTGTCAGCAAACAGTTAACTCTATCTTTTGAGCATGAAGGGCAAGTAAAGTGAAAGTCACTTAGTTGTGTCTGACTCATTGTGACTCCATGGACTGTAGCCCAGAGCAGCCCGTTAGGCTCCTTCCTCTGTCCATGGGATTCTCCAGGAAGAAATACTGGAGGGGGAAGTTATTCCCTTCTCTAGGGGATCTTCCCGATCCAGGGATCGAATCTGGGTCTCTTGTATTGCAGGCAGATTCTTTACTGTCTGAGCCACTTTGAGCATATCAAATTCCCAACAGAGACACAATGGCAGAGAGTGGTGTAAAGAAAAACCATCACTCACGTACTACCCCTAACTCTGTCGCTAAGCTTAACAGCTGTCAACCACTCATCGCATAGTCTTCAGCTGGACACATACCCAGCTCCAGACTGTGTAATAAATGCTCAAGCTCCTTATCAGAATAAGAGTATTAATTTTTTCGTTAACAATCTTCTTCCACCCAAAGCCTCACCTTTCCATGTGCACTGCCCCCTCTACCCACACACACATCTCTGTTGGCTCTCCCTTCCAAGGGAGGGTGTTCACACTCTCTATGGGTCATTTTGTGGTGAAAACTTTCTAAATACAGAGTTCTTGTTCACTCTGTGCTTTATCCCTCAAGACTGAGCTGGATTTTTCAAGTTAGGTATTCCTAGAGATGTTAGGGGCTTCCCAGGTGGCTCAGGGGTAAAGAATCCGCCTACCAATGCCTTAGACACAGGAGATGCAGGTTCAATCCCTGGGTCAGAAAGATCCCTAGAGAAGGAAATGGCAACCCCATAGACAGAGGAGCTTGGCGGGCTACAGTCCACGGGGTAGCAAAGAGTCAGATATGACTGAGCGACTAAACACACACAAGCACATGCACACACAGGATGTTAGTGACCAGTCTCTGCTTACACAACCTTGACATTGGTCCTTTGTAATTTACAAGCATGACCCAGATAAGCACCTGCACTTCATGCTAGAAACTTACCAATTTTTGAAATTTATTAAAAACATGTTAACCCAGCATTAAAGAAGAATAGTACCCCACATATGCACCCATCTCCCCTCTCACTCACTGATTTTAAAGAAATTGCTGCTTTTATGAAATTCAAAGGACTGGAAAGAAGGCTTCTAATAATGCAGTTAAGCCTTCTGTGAATATTTTATTATGTTGTATATCCTAGCTCACTAATAAAAACCAGAAGCCAGAATACTGGTATATTTTACCTTCCATCATGATGGAAGGAGATTAAGGGGGAAAAAGTCTTGGCACTTATTGTCAACCTTTTTTTCCTCCCAGAACAGTGGTTGATTTCACTGAAAACCCTTGGTCTCAATCCATTCCAAAAAGTCGGTTTCATTATATACGAAATGATTCAGGAGTACACAGTCTTCCAGGGTGACAAAGTCCCTAGGTCCTGGGAGAAGGGTGGTCATATATGGGGAAGACAATTTTTGCCCCAGTTAGGTGCACATATTTCCAGGGGACCCAGGGGGACACTCTCTATATTTTTCTCCCAGTTATACCCATGAGGGACAGGCTAGCTCTTAAGGCACTGCAAGGATCCCAGGTCTCAGACAGACAAGAGAAATCATTTCCAATTGCCTGAAAGAAAACCAGCAAGAAATATGACACTCATTTACTCAAAACTACCTCCTATGCCTGACCTCAACTCCTCTTGGGGAGAGAAAATTCGGTTGAAATAGTACAGTGTTTTTACAGGCAACTCTCTAAATGCTCAAAATCTTGGGCAACTCTCTAAATGCTCAAAATCTGCCTCAGCAACAGTGGTGCAGAAAGAAGGTGGAGCAGAGACCTGGGGGATCTCTCTGGAGGAAGCGGGGATACAACTCCTACCTCTTAAGCAAGTGTCTGGTTCATACTGTAAATGGGGAGACTGGATTTGAGAGGCTCTCAGTCCCTTTCCCTCTAAAATCTCACTGTTCTGTAAGCCCACCAGCTGGCTAGAGGATCTTAGGTTTTGCAGGAGTGGTCATTCTACTGGTTGGATTTGGGAAGGGGGCCTCTGAACTATAATAGAGAGGGAGACTGGAAAATCACATAGAAGAGCTTGGTGAGAAGCCTGGGGAACAGACCCTGGATGGTGGCCTTTCACTAACCACCTCTAGGCACTTCCTGGGTGCTGGCAGATGGTAGGTCAGCACTTTGTAGACTTACCTCTTTTCATCCTCGCAACAGTCCTGTGAGGTAGGTGACCGTGACCACTGTTTGCCTCCCAATTCCTTCTTTCCTTCCTTCTTACTCACAGAACCCTGGGAATGTGTCCATCTGGAAAACTGTATGAGTTAGTTAGTCCTGTGTAACAAATATGCCCCAAATTAGCGGAAAACAAAAATGTTTACTATCTCACAGCTTCTGTGGGTTAATTTTGTGGGTTTTCTGGATCAGGTCTCTCAAGAGACTGCAGTCAAGATATCCACCAGGGAGAACATTCCTCCAAGCTCACTCATGAGGCTGTTGGACTGAGGGCCACAAGTCCTCACCAGCTTTTGGCTAGAGACACCAGTTATTTGCTTCATGGGTCTCTCCACATGGCAGCTCACAACATGGGCACTGGCTTTCCACAGAGTAAAAAGAGAAGAGAGGGCACCCAATTAAAGAAGTCACCGTTTCTTTGTAACCTAATCTCAGGAGTGATATCCTATCGTCTTCTCCACATTCTATTGATTAGAGGAAAGTTACTCAGTCTGGCCCACACTCAAGGGGAGGGAATTATACAAGGGAGGACCACCAAGAGGCCATGAGTAGAGGCTTCCTACCGCAACCACCATTCCCAGACTTTCCTGATGCCAGATGTGGCCATGTGGCTAATCTCTAGCCAATGACATAAAAGCAGAAGTTTTTGGTGGACTTTTGGGAAGGCTCCTAAAAGGGAGTCAGGATGTAGTTCTTCTTGTCACCTGGAACATGATGGCTGGAGGTCTAGCAGCTATTTTGGACTATGAAGTGACCTTTGGAATGGAAGCAAGGGTGGGAAAACTGAAGGAGCCTGGGTCTGTGGCGAAAAGACGTCATAGACTCATCCAAGCAGCCCTAACTGTCTGCCTTGGGAACCTTGTATTTTGGGGTAGAGAGTGGGTGGTTAATATATTTTAAAAATTTTTATTTAAACATTTAAAATTTACTTTATTTTTTGAGTCAAAATACATGTAACTCATTGGAAAAAGACACTGATGCTGGGAAAGACTGAAGGCAGGAGGAGAAGGGGACGACAGAGGATGAGATAGTTGGATGGCATCATCAACTCGATGGATGTGAGTTTGTGCAAGCTCCGGAAGCTGAGCCTACTGAACTGAACTGAACATGTAACATAACAGTGACCATCTTAGCCATTTTAAGGGTTTAGCTGAGTAGTATTACATTCACACTGTTGTGCAACCATTACCACCCTCCAGTCCCATAACTCATTTCCTCTTGTAAATCTGAAACTACACCTATTAAACAATAACTCCCCATTCTCCATTTCCTCCAGCCCCTGGCAACCACCATCCACAGGAGTCCTTTACATGAATGTTTTAAGTCACCAAGTTCAGAGCTCTGTCACTCACACCTCAACTCAGTCTCAAACATGGCGGTGTTATTGTCCCTATAGTACAGAGCAGAAAACTGAGGTTCCTACGTATTCAGATCTTATACAAGGTCAAAAGCAAGTAAGTGGTTAAGCCTGGGCTTGACTTCCAAGTTGTTTCACTACAAAACATCCTTCTTCCAGTGCTTCTAGAAAGATCATCTAGAGTTCCTACTCATCTTCTAGAGTTTTCATCATATAAAATCAAATGGAAGACACGAATGGTATGTGATAACAGCCTGGCAAAACAGTCCTTTTACTAGGGCAGGGAGCAGAGATTGCTGTTTTTATTCATCATGTTCCCCATCTCTCCTGTAAGGACACTCGGCAAGGAACATGGTGAACTGGGCAATTGTTGTTTTGGGAAACATCCCAATTTCAGAATAAGTGATAGGGAAGGCTGGACTGAAAGGCAGAGAAGTCTGGGTAACAGATGGTCTGTGTTTGAAAGCAGGCTGCCCCAGGCTATGGGCAGAATTTGGTAACAGCACTCTCTTGGGACAGATAGACCGAGGTGCCTTCTGGCAAAAAGCCACGTCTTCCTGGAGAAGATCCAAATCGGACCCCCACTAGAGTATAAAGGACGGTTCTGGCAAAGACAGGCCAACCCCTAACAAACGAACTCCATTTCAAAGCCCAGGACCTGCCAGAGAAACCAGCCTTCCGCTGATGAAGTGATGCTTGTCAACTCAACATCTGTGTGGCCTTTTCCACAGGTGAGGTACTTACTGCTTTCCTTCCCTTACCGGGACCTAGGGCTGTAGCTGTAGACAGAATACTGAGGTCAAAGAGTGCCGCAAGGGACTGCAGAGGCTTGACGTTCTCCAGTTGAGCTAAACATTTCTGTTTTATTCTTCCCACACGTCAACAGTCACTATATACCAGCAAGCTCTTTCACAGACAGCAGGGTCCTTCCTGTACCCAAATATTCCCTGTAGTAGTCAGAGCAAGTGCCGGAAATGTAACTCAAACTAAGATAGGCAATAGGAGGGAGATGGTTTATTGATCTACATACCCGGAAAGAAAAAAGGCAGATCTAGTTAGTACTGGGCACAGAGGGATCCACGACCCCACTGCTGCTGCCCATGTGCTCGCTCAGACCGGGTCGTCCTTCTCTACCACTGCAAGTGGGTTCTCAATGGATGGGAGAATGGCTGCCAGCAACCCCAGACCACGTGCTTCCATCGCCAAGCGCAGAACAGGCGCTAGCCTCCTCCTGGCAACTCCACCTGCCTAGGAAGTGATTGGCCCGGCTCAGGGCAAGGGAGCACTCGGATTGGCCGGGTCTGGGTCACATGCTCCCTCCTGCAGAGGATGGGGGGGTGGGGGTGGTGCTGGGAAAGGCGGCAACCTACTAGAGTTACGTGACTGGGGATGCCCAGCTCAAAGCAACGGGATGCTTCCAGGGAAAAAAAGCAACCGGTTTGTAATGTGAGGGTTCTTAAATGTGTGGATGAAGGTTTTCCTGCTCATACGTGCAAACCCAGGAGCCCTACAGAATCCAGCTTGCAGATGGATCTCTCATTGCACTGGTGCTCCTGAGCCTGGCTGGGGGCTCCTCGCTTCTTACCGCTCTCTGCTCTGCTTTCCATCCTCCTGACAACCTCCCGCATTCTCCCACCTGCTGTGTTTGAATGGAGATCTTAACCACCAGCTATAAAGGTCCTGAGGCCGACTCTGCCATATACTCTCTAGGATGGGTGAGCTTCCTCCGTTGGCGGAGCGGGAATTCCCTCCCTAGTCCCTGCCTAAGCCTTCTGACAGCTGTCCTCGTGTTCTCCGAAGACAGAAGAGCTGCTGGTAAGCCGGGCTGCTAATTCCAGATGACATTTGACCTTTCAACTCCAACGAGCTGAGTGGCAGCTGAGTGCAAAGCCACAGCTGGACCTTGACAGTTCTTGGCTGAAAAAGAGAGGAAACTGGAGGGAGTTGCCGACCCCAAGCATCTTCTGGGGAGAAGGAGCAAGCGGATTTGATTGATGTACCCCGGTTCTCGGGCTCTAAAATCACTGTGGATGGTGACTGCAGGCATGAAAAGACTTTTGCTCTTTGGCAGGAAAGCTATGACAAACCTAGACAGAGTGTTGAAAAGCAGAGACATTACTCTGTCAACAAAGGTATGTACAATCAAGGCTTATGGTCTTCCCAGTGGTCATGTATAGTTGTGAGAGCGGGACTGTAAAGAATGTAAAGAACACCGAAGAATTGATGCCTTCAAACTGTGGTGCTGGAGAAGACTCCTAAGAGTCCCTGGGACAGCAAGGAGATCAAACCAGTCAATCTTAAGGAAATCAACCCTGAATACTCCTTGGAAGGAGTGATGCTGAGGATGAAACTCCAGTATTTTGGTCATCTGATGTGAACAGATGACTTCATCAGGAAACTCCCTGATGCTGAGGAAGATTGAGGGCAGAAGGAGAGGGCATCAGAGGATGAGATGGCTGGATGGCCTCACCGATGCAATGGACATGAACTTGGGCAAACTTCGGAAGATGGTGACGGACAGAGAGGCCTGTTGTGCTGCAGTCCATGTGGTCGCAAAGAGTTGGACAGACTGGATGACTGAATAACAACATCCCAGTTCCAGGCGAGGAGACACAGGGTCTGAGCTCCTTCACTTGGGGCAGAAGATAAGGCATCTCTTTCCAAGAAGCACAGCTCTGTGGGCGACCCTGCACATTTGCGTCTGTTCACAGCAGCCTAAAGGTGGCCAGGAGTCCCCGAGAATCTGGGGGGGTGGGGTTACTCAGAACCACCCAGCACGCCTCTGGGTCAGGAAGCAGGTAGATGGCTGCCGCGTGGTTGCTGTGAGAGGCGAGGCGGCCCTCTTAAGAGAGTGGATGCTTATGCCCAAGAGGAGCCACACGAGCCCCGGAAGAGACAGAGAGCAATGACAGACCTCCAGAGTTGGGGGGACCCCGGGACTCTGTCTCTTTGCCTCCTTTCATGGGTGCCTCTCAGGCACCTGTTAGACTGTCGGCTCAGTGTTCTAAAGGAGGGTCTCCAGACCAGCCTTTCTCAGGGAACTGTTTTTGATCACTCTAGGTCTACAGTTTCTGTCTAGCCACACTCAATCGTGTGCCACACATTGGACACTATTTTCTTTCTTTTCTTTTTCCCCTGCCCTGTGTGGCATGTGGGATCTGATTTCCTGATCACATGTGGAACGTGGGTCCCCCTGCAGTGGAAGCATGCAATCTTAACCACTGGACGGCCAGGCAAGTCCCTGACCCCATTTTCTTAGTTGTCTCACTCCTCTGGAGGCAAAGCAGAGGAAGAACCTAGTGATGGGGAGCTGGTCCTGGCAGACATAGGGATGGACTGTGATGCCCCCTTTGGCTTCCAGATGCTTGCGTGAAATCATCCTTTTACCCCGTGTTTCCAGGGGCCCCATTTAGGACAGGAAAGACATGGCGATAACTCAGGAGTTCATGGCCACGTGTTTAGCTTTCCCTCCCTCTCTCTATTTGGTGCTGGGGTCCAGAAGGAAGCTGCCAGGAGGGACGGGGCCTCTCCCACTCCCTGGAGCGGCTCTTCCTCTGCGGAGGGACATTGCTTCCCGAATTGAGCCGTTTCTCGGCACCTCGGTCTATTTTTGCAGTCGAGCCGGCTGGCCCATGCCAAAGTTTCTTACCACAAATAGAACTTCTGGAAAGGCCTACTGGTTTCCTTCGGGCTTTCAGACACCTCTTCACATTTCGCTTGGCTTCCCTTCTGCAGCCCCAAAGGGAATATCTGGAGTCTCTGTTCCGCTGTGATCGCAGCCCCCCACCCCCAGGCTCTGCAGGGCATCCTCCAGCGCAGTGGGAAACAGGCCGCGGCCGCTCCTCTGGACGCTGAGCCACGGAGGCCCCCAGGGGTACCCCGAGCACCGGCATGAACTGAGGCTGTAGGTTCACCCCTGAGGGGGACAGTGGGGGCAGAGGAGCCACTGGGGCCCGCCCTCCGTGCCCCTGTTCCCTCAGAGCCCTGGCCCTGCCAAGTGCCTCTGGCTCCCACCTGTCCCTGGAGAAGAGGATGTGAGAACTCGTCGCAGTAAGTGTCGTGGGCAAGTGCCACACAGCTGAGACACTTACCTCGCAGGGGACACCTGGAGTCTGGACGCTCCAGAAGCAATTCCAATGAGTCAAATTAAAACAAGTAGAAGTGTAACTTATTGACACACGAGTAGGAAATAAATGTATGAAAACTGAAGCAACCTTATAGTGGAGATGGAAAATGTACAAAAACGATATGTGTGCTTAGTTGCTCAGTCGTGTCTGACTCTGAGACACCATGGACTGTAGCCTGCCAGGCTCCTCTGTCCTTGGGGATCCTCCAGGCGAGAATACTGCAGTGGGTTGCCATGCCCTCCTCCAGGGGATCTTCCCAAGCCAGGGACTGAGCCCAGGTCTCCCACATTGCAGGTGGATTCTTTACCGTCTGAGCCACTGCGAAGGTTCTTCCCCCCAAATACCATTGCACAAAAAATACCTATGTTAATTTACTGTTTTATGTATAATGTTATAAATTCTGAAGCTTGTTACATAAATATTTAAATGAAATTAGAATGCTAGATCTCCCACCACAAAAAAGTGGGGGTGAAGTAAGAGGTCGCCCCATTAATGTCCTAGGGACTGTCAACCAGGCAGGAGCTACAGGTGCCCAAGACCAGTGTTGGTGTGTTAAGTCCAAGGGTAGAGAAGGTGCCAGGGAGGGATGTCCCTGGTGGCCCAGTGGTTGGGAATGCACCTAGCAGTGCAGGGGACGAGAGTTCAGTTCCTGCTGCAAATAGGACCCGATGCAGTCGAATAAAATAAGAAGATGCTGGGGGAAAGCCACTTCTAGAGGTACTGGAGACTGAGCTTCAGAAGATCTCAGAACAACAGCCACAGACCCCATCATTTGAAAGGCTCCCACACTGTGTAAGTATCCCCGCTCCTTCTCTCGGGGTGGCCGCTCAGAGTCCGACCTCTGGGAGATAGATGGTGTTCCAAGGCCATGGCTGCCACTTATCAGTTGTGGGATCTCGAGCAGCTTCTAAATGGCTCTACGCTTTCCTTGAAGGCAGGGGGAGAAGGGGGCGATAGAGGATGAGATGGTTGGACCGCATCACTTACTCGATAGACATGAGTTTGAGCAGACTCTGGGAGATGGTGAAGGACAGGGAGGCCTGGCGTGCTGCAGCCCATGGGGTTGCAGAGTCGGACACGACTGAGTGACTGAACAACAACAAAGTTTTCCTTTCCACTCCTGAGGGAGTGAAGGGATAATAATAACATGCCCAGCACATAATAAACCTCTAACAAGTGTCTACAAGAGTGGGACCGTTCACATGAAAGAAACATGTCAGTGGGACCATGAACACGAAAGGAAGAGCGACATTTTCCACATGGTCCCAATTATCCAAAGTAAACGAGCTAGGCGTTGCCGACTCTTCACATGAACTAGAGATGGGAGTGACCTTGCCCTGGGCTCTGCCCCTGGCTGGCACAGGTTTGGTTTATTAACAAGTGTGTGCCTTTCCCCTGCAGCCGAGCCAGCTTCCCCAAGCCCAGTGGCTCTCGGACCGGGCAGGCATCACCAACACCCAGAGGGCTTGTTTCCAGACTGCTGGCCCCACCCCTGGAGTTTCTGACTCAGGAGGACTGGGGTGAGGCCTCCATATTTGCATTTCTAGCAAGTTCTCAGGTGAGGCTGCCTCTGCTGGGAACAGGGAGCCTGAAAGACCCGGGCTTGGCTCTTCAGGGCTCTGTGGCCTCCTCTGTGAGTGAAGTGACTTTGCTGGCTCACGAGGAGGGCGTTCTGGACGAGGATTCTAGTCCTCTGGCAGGAGTGTAAATTGGAGAGTAATTTGGCTATCCGTGTTGAGAGCACTGGCCGTGTTTCTGCTTCCTGAAGCTGTGATCCCCCTTCTGGGAAGCTGTCCCTTAAGAAACAGCCTGCGATGTGCACAAAGCTTTCTGAGAAAGATGGGGGTGCAGGTCTGTGCAGAATTCTGCTCCTGCTCTGTGGACGGATGGAGGGCAGATCCAGCCCCCGCCCAGTGAAATGACTCCTGATGTGTTCGGGACGTGCCCACATGAGACTCGGGTGTACAGAGGGATTCCCCCAGCCTGGTCCCTCAGCACTTCCATCACTGCAATCTCTTTTTTTTTCCCCCTAAAAATTAGTTTCCATTACGGTTTATCAGAGGATATTGAATACTGTTTCCTGTGCTATACAGTACGGCCTTGTTGTTTATCCATTCTATGTATAATAGTTTGCATCTGCTAATCCCAAACTCTCAATCCATCCTCCCCCACCCCCCCACCCCCCCGCCCAGCCTGCTTGGCAACCACAAGTCTGTCATCTATGTCTGTGAATCTCTGTCACAGATCGGTTTATTTGTGCCATAGTTTAGATTCCGCATCTCAGTGGTATCTTGTATTTGTCTTCCTCTTTCCTGCTTGCTGCACTCAGTATGCAATCTCTAGTTGCATCCGTGTTGCTGCAAATGGCATTCTTTTGTTCTCTTTTATGGCTGAGTAGTATTCCATGCGGAGGAGGTAATGGCACCCCATTCCAGTACTCTCGCCTGGAAAATCCCACGGACGGAGGAGCCTGGTAGGATGCAGTCCATGGGGTTGAGAAGAGTTGGACATGACTGAGCGACTTCACTTTTGCTTTCATGCATTGGAGAAGGAAATGGCAACCCACTCCAGCATTCTTGCCTGGAGAATCCCAGGGATGGCAGGGCCTGGTGGGCTGCCGTCTGTGGGGTCGCACAGAGTTGGACACGACTGAAGCGACTTAGCAGCAGCAGCAGCATTCCATTGTCCTTCCCTCATGGCTCAAGTGGTAAAGAATCCACCTGCAAGGCAGGAGTCACAGGAGACGTGGGTTTGATCCCTGGGTTGGGAAGATCCCCTGGAAGAGGAAATGGAAACCCACTCCGTTATTCTTGCCTGGAGACTCCCACAGACCCAGGAGCCTGGTGGGCTACAGTCCATAGGGTTGCAAAGAGTGGGACACCTGAGCATGCACAGGCCAGCATGCCATCGTATGCATGGAGCACATCTTTATCCGCTCATCTGTCCATGGTCATTTCGGTTGTCTCCACGTGTTGGCTATAGTGCATAGTACTGCTATGAACGCAGGGCTGTACGTGTCTTTTTGAATTAGACTTTTGTCTGGCTATATGACCAGGAGTGGGATTGCTTGATCATGTGTTAATTCTAGTTTTAGTTTTCTGAGGAACCTCCACACTGCTTTCTATAGTGGCTGCACCGATTTACATTCCCACCAACAGTGTAAGAGGGTTCCCTTTTCTCCTCACCTTCTCCAGTACCTGTTATTTGTAGATTAAAAAAAAATGATGGCCATGCTGATTGCCCCACTGCTATCCCTGTGTCTCCTCTCCAGGACACGTCCTTCATGTGGACATACGGTGGTATCGGGTCATGGTTAGGCACATGGGCATTGGGGTCAGACGTCCTGGGGGTTTGAATTCCAGCTCTGCCACTGACCGTGACCTTCAGGCCAAGCGAGTGAACCCACTCTGTTTCATCTTCAAGTGGGGATAAGGCTAGCTATCCATCAAAAGGTTGTGAAGTGCGTACTCTACGTTGTAGAGTACATTCCAAAATACCTTGCCCATTATGAATTACAGAAAAAATGCACAGTGCAGTAGAGAAGAAGGTTTGCTTTCAAAAGCAAGGGTTAACTACTGGATGGGGAATTTCAGGTGGAAAGTTCTAGAGAGCAGGGGTTATGTGTCTTTAGAGGAGACGGTTTTTCCTGGTGAAATTAAACAAAGGTAGTGAAAGGGGTGGGGTGGAGGGAGAGGTGGACAGCAGTCCCTGTTATCTTCCAGCAGCTCTCAGTGACCCTGTGAGGAGCGGGAGGGTGGGGTCTGGTCTGACTTAGCAGGAACTCAGCCAGCATCTGGTGCGTAGCAGGCCATCACAGGGCGCAGACAGCGTGCACCGGAGCCGCTGCCTCTAATGTGTGGTTTCCTCAATGCCTGTTATTAATGGAAATTCTTCTAGTGCCTGAGTGGGCATGAGTGGATGGAAAAGGGAGACAATGAGGGCTCTGAGGCTCCAAAGGTGGGGTGCTCCTATCAGACATCCATCAGGACGCCAGGAGCCTGCTGATTCACACACGCCCGGCGGGAGATGAAGTCACCTGGATGATGGAGAATTCTGGGGCTCTGTATAAACAACCCAAACTCCCAAAGGACACCCCATTTCCCCACCGTGGCCCCCCCACTTAGACCCAGCCTTCAAAAGTACGCAGAGTCTAGGCTTCTGAGTCACCATCATTTGTCAAGGTAACTTGTAGGTTCAGCTATTTAACTTTTACCCCTTTCAACAAACAAGAGGACAACCACTCGGGTAAGACTGAGTAAAATGAACAACTCTGAGTTCCCACACTGTGGGGATTGGTAATGAGACCAGGCCAAACAGACTGCAGGGCACAAAGGGGAGATGAGCAAAGAGCTTTTAAGTCTCCTCATTATCAGATGGAATGTGGGAGGTTACCACTCTCAGCCACATGTTTCCGGCAGACTGGCTGATCCCACTGTCCAGGGTTGAACCCCCTGCAAGGCAACTGGGTGGAGGAGTGCAGGCCCCCACCCACTCTCCTCCTGGAGGAGGCAAGCTTCAGAAGGTAGGTAACTAGTACTCCAACTGGTCCCAGAAATACTGCAACTTTCCACACACAAGTCGCAGGAGTCAGGCATGAGTGCATAAAGCCTCCCACCACACAGGGGTCTGCCCAAATCTATGATGTGCACACCAAGCGAGGGGCTCTGACACCAAGCTTTCTGGCCTATTGCCCTATGTTCTTACTTAAGAAAGGCCTGACGGTTCAATCTCTCTTTTTATGAAATACAAATTGAAGTCCACGCCAGCACTCCCATGGGCTTCCTAGGTGGCGCTAGTGGTAAAGAACTCGCCTGCCGACGTGGGAGTTGCAAGAGATGAGGGTTTGATCCCTGGGTTAGGAAGATCCCCTGGAGGAGGGCGTGGCAACCCACTCCTGTATTCTTGCCTGGAGAATCCTATGGACAGAGGAGCCTGGTGGGCTGCAGTCCACGGGGTCGCAAAGAGTCAGACATGACCGAGCGGCGAAGCATGCAGCACACCCCCATCCCCAAATAAGAGAAGACAGCAGCTCTTTTTCGTTGTCTTTTTCTTTTCCGACGGGGTTATCTTCTTGAAAACATTTCAGGGGGCTTCCCTGGTGATCCAGTGGTTAAGACGCTGTGATTCTACTGTAGGTGCTTGGGTTCGATCCCTAGTCAGGGAGACTAAGATCCTGCATGCCATGAAGCGAGGTCAAACAACATTTCAATCTTAAAATCCTTCCCAGCTGCTTGGAGGTTGTCACCAGGCCCAGCCACACCAAGAACTTTGTCAAACTCAGGTTCACCACAGAATCAGAAAAAAGCAGGCCAAGGTAGAAATGGGCAAGGGGCTGAGGACAAAATGAACTTTCTGCAGGGACCAGACGATGGAGAGGAGAGTGTGGCCCAAAAGGAGAAACACGAACTGGCCTTCAGGTATTCTATTTCCCTCCCTGGACAAAACTGGATGCAGAGATTTACTCTATGAATCATTTGGGGGAAAAAAAGATTCCCATTGAAGTCATGAAACTTGAGTCATGAGATTTAAAAAAGCATTCAAAAAGATGCCACTATTTTTTAACACATACTGTTTCCCAGGTCGGGAGAGAATGGTGCAGCCTCAGCAGTAACCCAGGGTCACAGCATTTCCCTCTCACCATAGACACGGGGCTGCAAAACGGTCTAAGTGGGAACCTCACAGACAGGAACGCTGCCTCTCTGTGCTGTTGTCCTTTTCAGCAATAACAGCACACTTTTAAAATAACACTCAAGACCCATGCTTATTATAGCGACAGATTTTTTTAGGAGGTGGGCTGGCTCAGTGGTAAAGAATCTGCCTGCAATATAGGAGACATGGGTTTGATCCCTGGGTCGGGAAGATCCCCTGTAGAAGGAAATGGCAACCCACTCCAGTATTCTTGCCTGGGAAATCCCATGGACAGAGGAGCCTGGTGGGCTGCAGTCCACGGGGTTGAACAATTGGACTCGACTCAGCGACTAAAGAGTCACAATGATGAAAGCAATATACTTGGAAAGGCCTTCTCTACAAATGGAGGTGGAATAACTGGATGGCCACATGGGATTAGGGAACCTCAACTCCCGTCTCACACCAAATACCAAAACACTCACTCAAGCAGACTTCAACATGAACACTAGAACTACAAAGCTTCTAGAAGAAATGCAAAAGAGTATCTTTTAAACCTTGAAATTATAAAGTTGATAATTATCAAAATGAAAAACTTCTGCCCAGTAAGATATATTTTGAAGCAAATGGGTTGTTGGGAGGATAAGTGAAACAGGTGAGGGAGACTGAGAGACAAACTTTCAGTTATAAAATAACAGGGATGTCATGTAGAGCCTGGGGAATACAGTTAATAATGCAATAACTTTGACAACAGATGGTAACTAGACTTAGCATGGTGACCACTTTGTAATATATTAAGGTATTTTATCACTATGTTGCACACCTGAAAGTAATCTAATACTGTAAGTCAGTCAGCATTCAGTTTATTCAATTAAAAAAAAAAATCAGTCAAGTTGCTGGTAGAGCAGATCCTGAATGTTCTCACCACAAAAGCTGATGTGGTGTTCATTTTGCTATGTGTGGGTGCACCAAGTCAACACATTGTACACCATACGTTTACACAGTTGCAAAACTGCAACTCAGTAAAACTGAAAAGAAAGGACGGGGTGGGGAGGGACAGAGGGAGAGAGGGAGGAAGAAACGAAACAAGAAAGCCACAGACTGCTGCTAAGTCACTTCAGTCGTGTCCAACTCTGTGCGACCCCATAGACGGCAGCCCACCAGCCTCCTCCATCCATGGGATTCTCCAGGCAGGAGTACTGGAGTGGCATACCATTGCCTTCTCCGCAGACTGGGACTAATCATGTACCAAACTATCTGACAAAGCACTAATGTCCAGAATACATAATGAACATCTATAACTCAATAGGAGAAAGACTTACAACTTGACAAAATATATATAGGCAAGAGAGTTGAGCAGATACTTCACAGAGGAATATTTAATATATATATATACAAATGGACAAAAAAATACCTCATTAGTCAACAGGGAAATGCAAGTAAAAACTGCAGGGAGATATACTATAGGGCTAAAGACCAACACCAAATGCTGCCAAGGATGAGAGCTACTGGTGAGTCTAAATGATACATCCACTTTGGGAGATGATATGGAAGTTTCTTATAAAACTAAGCATCACTGATGTAGCAATTCCACTCCTTGGTATTTACCCTCCAAAATGAAAGCTTTTGTTCTCAAGAAGACTTGTACTAGAAGGTTTACAGCAGCTTTATTCATCATAGCCCCAAACTGGAAACAGCCCAAGCATCTCTCTGTCATGAATGGATACAGACTGAGATGTGCGTACTCAGTGGTGAAAAAGGATTCATTGGGTGACATGGATGAAACTCAAAAACATTATGCAGAGTGAAGGCGGCTTCACATCAAGAAGCATGGCTCCATGATTCATGAAGTTCTAGAAAAGGCTAATCTGTGATGAAAAAGTTCAGACCAGTGGTAACCTCTGGGGATGGGAGTGGGGTAGCGGGGGACTGGAAAGAGGCAAAGGGAGTATTCTGGGGGTGATGGTGATGTTCTGGGTCTTGATAGATTGTGTTGCATTTGTTACAATCTATCAGAAGGTACTCACACTTAAGATTTGATCATGTTACTAAAAATTTTACCCCCACTGGCTATAAACACATAAAACTCTGGCTCATGACAAGCATGCTCAAGGATTTGGGATGGGGAGTGCTCTGATGCTTGCAACTTACTTAGAAATGCTTTTGAAACTAAGATGGATTGATGGAGGGCGGCACGGCTGAATGGCTATGTAATACAGTAAATACAGCAAAATGGCAGCTGTACAATCTAGGTGGGGAGGAAACTGATTTTTGCTGAACAGATCTTTCCACTTCTTTGTATGCTTGAAAAATTTCATAATACGATGTTGGTGGGGGGAACTAGACGAATACAAAACTATAAGAAAATAGAGCCGCAGCACTCAATCTCCACTCCAGCTCTAAATCAAAGAACTACAAAAGGAGCTGAAGGGAAATACTGAGGTCCCCACTTCCACACCTGCCTCCAGGTTTGGTTACAGTACTGAAGAAACCACAGGACTCGGTGGTTCAGTGGTAAAGAGTCCAATTCAGGGGACACAGGTTCAATCCCCAGTCTGGGAATATTCCACATGCCAGCTGGGCAACTAAACCCATGAGCCACAACTACTGAGCCTTGGCACCTCAAGCCTCTGCTCCACAATAAGCAGCCTCCACTCACAACTACAGAAAACTTGCACATAACAAAGGCCCAGCACAACCAAGAAAAGAGAAAAGAAAGTCCGCCAGGGACTTCCTGGTGGTCCAGTGCTTAAGATTTTGTGTTTCCACTGCAGGGGACATGGGTTCAATCCCTGGTCAGGGAACTAAGATCCTGCAAGTCACACAGCATGGGGAACAACAACAACAAAAAAACCCAGAACCACAGCCCCATTATTTTAACAAGCCCGAGTCTCAGTATGGAAAAGCCAAAGCAGTATCCTAGGGTTTCAAACCCAGAAAAGACATGGAGAAAGCCTGTGTGAACAGGCAGGAGGGCCAACCCAGTTCACCTGCTGTAAGTCACTTGATACAGCTGGGAAAATAGGAGTCTGGGCACGTACCAGGGCTTAGCTGGGTATTCAACGCTAATTTAACCCCTCCCCTGCCCCTATCATGCCTGTGTCAACTCCAACCAGGGTTTCAGATCAAAAGCGTCTTCAAGTCTCACTACAACTCACTGTGCACTCGTGTGAGTGCTGGGTGTTTGACATGATTCCATTTAACCCTCACCACCACCCTGTAAAGTAGGTTAATAGTATAATGCTGCTTTTATGATTGAGGAATCTGAGGCTCAGAGAGGGTAATAATGTACTCGGGAACACACAGCATGGATACAGGCATATCCCATGAGGCTCTAGAGAGCACCTCCCCAGACCCCTCTGGACCGTAAGCTGTGTGTCTGTGACACTTTTTGAACCCGAAGAACTGGGCTTCAGGTGACAATGAAGAATCTCATACCTGAGAATAGTCCTCCGACTCTCCCCCCGAGGCCTTGCACAGTGTGAAGGTCCTTAGGCCACCCCACGCTGGGTGTTTCCACGCTCGGCAGGCCCATCAGGCCAGAAGTGCGCTCCATAAGCGCACCACGCACCACCTTGCACTGGTCTGCCCTGTTGTTCGTGCTGTTAAAAGAAGCGCCAGGTGCGCCTGTTTCCACCGGCGGGTTTTAATGACTCAGCAGGGGCCAGCAGCACCTCTAAATCCTCCTGGAGATGCTGCTTTGTCTGGCCTCACCCTCCCGTCACACGCTTTCCCAGTGGGCTGTGCAGTGACAGTGGCGAGGACCAGGGGAGCCTGGGTTTGTAACTTGGGGGCTATCAAACTCTCGGGGAACTGGGAAATGTCGAGAGGCCCTTAACTGGGGAAAGTGTCTTACAAATCTGAATTCCCTCAAGACCTTGAATTCTGCTCAGAACCTTCCCACCATGAAGATGCACCCCTCTGACACCGCTGACCACCGGCTCCCCTCCAGCATAGGTGCCTGACTCATCAAGGCAGGTGTAGGGGTTAGAGGTTAAGAGAGAGAGAAAAAGAAGAAGAAAAAGCACCAGGCTTACTGACTTTGCAGAGCTTTTTCTGGGGTGATCTTTAAAGAGAAATACATCTATGCAGAGACTAAGTATGTCACAAAAGAAGAGAAAAGAAAAACCCAGAATCCTAAGAAAATCTCTTTAATTTTCATCTTTCGGAAATACATTTTTCATTTTTTAAATTTCCATGATACAAAAATGTTAAATATCTAACAATGATCTGTAGGAAGCAGATCCACGGGATTCTGTCACTGCTGTGATCTGGTTTGACAGAGAAAGGCTGGTACACGGTGTTGATTTGTTATGATTTCACACACATGCACACGTATGCACACTTGCCACCTCACCCCCAGACACCACCAAACAAACAGACAAGACACTGGCTAAGACACGGAATGCAGCGCTACCTGGGAAAATAGAAATTAACTTTTCATTCGTACACCCCACCATGAGAAACTCACATCTTAGGGGGAAAAAAATACCTCTAAATAAATATGCCCCAAAGGTCAAGGCATGTGTTGACAGTGGTAGACATCTTCCTACCAGGAAAATAAGCTTGGGAACTTTGTGGTTTCAGGCAGCAATGATGAGAAGCAGGCAGACACAACCGAATTCTTCACGGGAGGCTGTACCACACCCCAGGGCTGGCCCCGGGCTTGAGCGTGAACCTCTCGAGAGGTTCACCCCCAAATTCACGGTCACAGCACACAGAGCGTTGGCTCTTTCTGCGGGTCTCACAGCTGGCCTTCCCCTTCAGGTGGATTCGCACACACAGATCTGTGACTGGAGGGTTTCACACGAGCAACAAGTAATGACCTTAATGACCTGGGGAATCATGAACGCACGACAGTCGACAACACGCTGAGCGCCAGCACACAGGTGAGGCTAAGGAGGAAGGAACACAGCCTTGAAAATAAAAACTGGGGTTTTTTTCAGGAGACACACTTGGTTTCAGGCTCCTCCCACACCACAGTGGATTCAGTGAAACACGGTATGGCTTCCAAACGTGCCAGCTGCTTCTTTCCTTCTCGGCAAGAGCACCAGCGGGGTTGTTCCACTCCAGTCTTGGTTACCACGTGTCGGGGACTTCGAAGAGCTTGGCTGAGCTGTCCGAGATGCTTCCTGGTGGGAGAGGACAAAAGAAGGTGAATAAGGAGAGACAGGGTTGACCAGGGCCAGGGCTGGGACGGTCCTGTCGCTGGAGAGCAGTGCCCGGCATACGAAGGCCACGCTGCAGAAACGTCACCGCAGGATCCAGGAATGCCTCCTGCCTGGGCGTCTGTACTGATGTCACAGGAGTTAAGCATCCTCCAGTGAGCACACACTCCCATTCTTTGCTAGCCAGCATGGCGGGCACTTAGTTCATTTAACCTTCATAAAAGCCTGGTTTAGTGGCACCGATATGCCCATTTTATAGCAAGTGGCTGAGATGGGGGTCCGATGCCCCCAGAACCGAGATCCCTGCCAAAGGCCTGGGAGGATGAGTTTCTCTGTGCTGCAGTGACTGTCAACCAGATGAGAAGTCTCAGGGGCTGGAGGCTAGACAGTGGCTAGAGGGAAGCTGACCAGTCGGGGTTCAGACATCCCAAAACAGATCTGCAAAAGCAGCTTATAGCTCTTTCCTATTTCAGCAACACTGGCTACAGTCTTCATGACTTAAAGGAGCCTCTTCTGTTACAAACAGTTTCATCCCAAAGTTACAAGCCCTTCTTTATTTGGAAACTTTCTGCAACAACAGCAGCACCATTGGGTCACTGCTTGGACCACCGATGTCCACAGCCAAGTAATGGGAACTAAGTCAGGAAACGTTGTATTCATGATGGAAAATGCAGCCAGCTAGGGGCTCCCATACCCGGGATATCATACATTATTTAAGCCCTAAGGTAGGGTTGGCAGGGAAACAGGCAAAGCCAGCCCCAGCTAATAGTCCAAGACTGAAAAGGGGGAGAGGTCTGTGATGATGCCTGAAGCGGAGAGTAGCTTTCAAAAACAGAGGGGCACTTGTTCAGCTGAGGGTGGTTACTGCCAGTGACAGGAAGGCCTAAAGGTAACTAGGTCCAAACATGTGAAATAACACGAAGATTTCTGCTGGCGTGAGAATCCGCCCCTCTCCTCCTTTACTGAGATAAAACCCAGAGAGACAGGATGAGAAGAGCAGGAGGGGACGTCATCTGAAGTGTTCCGTTGGGAGTCTCACGGCTGCATGGAGCACGCGTGTCCCAGGACTGCTCCAGAGAACTGAAGGTGAGCAGCAGATGAGCCCCATGACCGATTCCCATGATCCAGTTAGAAAAGGAATAACGGCGGGACTTCCTGGTGGGGCAGTCGTTAAGAATCTGCCTGCCAATGTGGGGGACGTGGGTTTGATCCCTGGTCCAGGAAGATCCCACACGCTGTGGGGCACTACGCCCACGAGCTGCAACTATGAGCCCGTGTGCCCCAGAGGCTGTGCTCCGCAAGACGGGAAGCCGCTGTAATGAGAAGCCCTCGCACTGCGACTACAGAGCAGCCCCTGCCTGCTGCAACTAAAGAAAGCCCTCGCCCAGCAACGAAGACCCAGAGTAGCCAAAATAAATAAATACATAAAACTTAAAAAGGAAAGGAGAGAAAAGGAATAAAGGGTATTGAAAAACAAAGCAAAACACAAACAGTCCCCTCCAGGGAACAACTAAATTCTGCAGACGGCCCAGGATAAGATTAAATTAGCCTGACCCCCTTCTCAACCACCCAGTCACACAGTACTAAATGATAGGGAGGAAAAGTGACATCAGTAAGGGTGTTTTTGTAAGTCACATATCAAAGAAATAATACAGCAGCCTATCAGATATTCTAAAGGTGAAAGCCACAAGGCCAAATGTTAGGGGCGGGGCGCTGAAATAAAACTGAGAGGGAAGAAGATCAGTGGCTGAAAGCAATGTGCTGCCATGCTTACTGTGGCACCCGCCCCTACCCGGATGGGAGTGCATGTGAGTCTACACAGGTTCGATTCCAACTAAGCCCAAGCTCTGCGACTACTGAGCCTGCACCACAAGGAAGATCCTGCATGCCACAATCAAGACCGGACGCGGCCAAAAACAAGTAAACAAGAAGAAACCACACAGGAGTGACTCTGGAGAGCAAGTGAGAAACAATGGAATAAGCAGAAACTGGGGAGAGAGGCAAGTGCGGTGGGACTGTCTCAGTAGCTGTAAGACTCTGAGCAACTCTCACCGCCTTATCTGTAAGGTACACTCAGTGCTACTTTGAGCCTCAGAGAATTTCCATGATTCAGCTATGTTCCTGGCACAGAGCCAGTTCTGAATGCTCATTAGCCCCTTCCCCTTGTGGAGAAGGTGGCCCACCCCTGTATGTGGTTACTGCCCGGGGAAGCCAACAGCCTGCAGTCACAGAGAGCCGCCTACAATGTGCAGCTGCTGAGAAAGGGTGGTGTGCACAGAGCAACCAGAATTTTGTGCACCAGCTAAAGGAGACCTAGACCAGAGGGGAGCTGAAGGTTAGTGCTGGTGCTTGTTCCAGCACCTTCCAGAAAGGGAGCGCTGTAGACCGTTGAAGGATCCGTTTCAAAGCTAATGGATAAGAAACTGTGGTCAGTTTTCCAGGGAACTCCCTTTTCACAGCCGTATGTGGTAACCAGAATGCAAAGAATTACTCAGGAACAACTTTTCAACAGAAACTTCAGGACATCTGTCTCCTGCTATGATGGACTGTACCTTGCATCATATACAAAATGGATGGTATATCTAAATGTAAAACCTGAAACTAGAAAACTTCTAGAAGAAAACATAGGAGAACTCTGCAATCCTGAATAAAGCAAAGCTTTCTCACATATGACACCAAAGGCATAATTCAAGGGAAAAATGATAAACTGGATTCCATTAAAATGTAAAACATCTAGTACTGAAAGGCACTGCTAAGAGAATGAAAAGCACTGTCTAGAAGAATCTGTAAAACACTCAACAGGACTTGTATCCCGAATCCATAAGAACTCTCAAAATTCAATAAGAAAAACAAACAGCCCAATGAAAAAACAGGCAAAAGATGTGAACACTCATTTCACCAAAGAAGATATTTCAATGGACAAATAATCACATAAAAAGATATTTAACACTGTCAGTCATTAGGGAAATTCAAACCAAAGCCATAAGGAGATCCCAGTCCACGTCACTGGAATGGCTACAAAGGACACCACCAGCACTGCTGACTCAGACAGCGGCTGAGCCCTGGGGGATGCAGAGCGCTGCAGCCACCCTGGAGAACAGAGGGCCAGGTTCTTACACAGTCACACATGCGCGCACCATCGGACACAGTAAGTCCACCCATAGGTATTTATTCCAAAGAAATGAGCACTCAGTGCACATAAAAACTTACACAGAATGTTTATATCTGCTAGATCCTCAGCTGCTAACAACCTAAATGCTAAAAGGCAAACTGGATAAACAAGTAGTGATACGTCTGAAAAGTGGGTTGTTAATCCACAGAAGATAGGAATGAACCAGTGACGTGGGCAACAACACAGACAAACGTCAAAGGCCTTGCGCTAAGGGCAAGACCCAAGGGGTTATGTATCGAATGATTCCATTTAAATGACCCTCGGAAAAGGCAAATTACAGTGACAGAAAGCAGATCGGTGGCTGCCAGGATCTAGGGAAGGGAGGGGCTGGCTGCAAAGGGGCACGAGGGAATCTTCTGGAATAGCTGCTTTATTTCTTGAGCACAGTGATGCTTATATGACTGTACACATTTGTCAAAACTCGTCAGCCTGTACACCTCAAAGTAATGACTTTCACTGTATGTAAACTGAATCTTAAGAAAGCTGACCCTGCAAAAGGTATGAGGAATATTGTTTAAAAAAAATTTTTAATATAAAATATTATGCTGATAATTAAAATTATTTGACCAAGAGTTTTTACATGGCGAAAACAAGATACTAAATGGCATACAGAGTATACTCCCACTATGCATAAAAACAATAGGTAGAAATACTTGTTAACAGAGTACCAAGTAACTGCAGGATTTTATATTCTTCTATTTTCCTTCATTTTACTGATTTTCATAGTGAGCCCATTATTTTCAGTAACAAAACATCAAAAGAAAGTAAAAGTGGAAACAAAAGGTGGCTGTTTCTGCTGATTTGCCTTTCACCTACTTAAGAGCTGAGGGCTTCCCTGGTGGCTCAGACAGTCAGGAATCCACCTGCAATGCAGGAGACCCAGGTTTGGTCTGTGGGTCAGGAAGATCTCCCAGAGAAGGGAATGGCAACCCACTCAGTATTCTTGCCTGGAGAATCCCATGGACAGAGAAGCCTGGCTGGCTACAGTCCATGGGGGTCTCAAAGAGTTGGACACGACTTTATATTCGCTTCACTTCATTAATTAGAGTTGAAAAGGAGAAACTTTGAGCTAAGGCAGCTCTTCTCTCATGTGAATCTGAAAAGGTATGCAGCACATCAGAAATCTGCCATCAAATCGTTTCTACAGAGTGGAACTCTTTACACGGAAAGATCCTCTGGGGTGCCATCTGGGAGTTTCTAACTAGGAAATGCTCCAAAGGGCCTGGTCACGGGGTGGCTTCCACACTAAGAAGGCAGGGCTCCCCTGGATGGTGTGTGGGGAGTCCCTGAGGGCTGCCTGGAGGAAGAGGAAGGGCACTCAGAGCACACTGCCCTGCAGTGCAGCACCCCCCTCAGTGAGGCTGAAATCCATATCTGAACTGAGTAATTAGAAAGCTCCTGGGGAGGCTGCTGGGCTTCCCTAGGCTGGCCACTCAGGTGACCGACAGCACCAACTGCAGACCATGTTTCTGACTTCAGGAGACCTCTAACAGCAAGAGGAGACTGCTGTTCCAAGTAGAGTCTCCATTTTCACACTGAACCCTAAGGGCTGAAGCTGGAAAAAAAATCAGCAGATTAGTCAGGACTCCAATAAAACTCTCGGTTCTTGGCAAACATGGAAAGCTCTATTGTGTTGTGTTTTAAATGTGAGGGGGAAAAGAGACTTGGAACAACACCACTGCTACATGACAAGTCACCAGGAATAGCCACAGCTCTCGGCCCTGCTCTGTGAACACTATGAGCGTAAGACGTGGAAACTCGGCTAATGGACAGTCCATCTCTATTTTGAGACTGGCTAGTCCGACCATCATCAGGCCACTGGAATATGAATTCACTTCCTCAGCAAGAGCAAGGGTGCTGTGGATACCCACCCATCAAACACTGTCTGGGAAACACTTCTTAGAGACAGCTGACTCCAGCATATACAGCACACGGAGCTGTTTCCTTTATGCGCCAATGGAGAGAACGCCTTGAATGCCCCAGAGGACAGCAGACAGCATTATCCATCTCCATTAACTCCAATAAGTATAAAAGGGGGAGGATTGATAGTATACATTTGCTTCCTGAAAATACGATAGAAACAACTCATTCAGGAGAAAAACATTTACTAAGTCACATGACATGCAGATAAAAAGCTCCGAAAGGGAAGAGTATCTTGGATTTTTATCACGTGACTTCATCACAAGACAGTCTCAGTGGGTAGTTTGTTTCTGATCTAGAACGGCTGCCAGAAACATTCACCTTTGGGAAGAACCCTTTGTGTCCTCTGAAGTTCGGAGACAACCACATACTGCAGGGAGGTTTGATGCCTTTGCTCTGGCTCAGACGGCCCTCCCCACCACCCTCAAAAGCAGCTGTATTTTTACTTTGCATATCTGTGATTCTTTGAGTCTTTTTCCTCTCTATAAATCAGAGATAATGACATCTACACTTTACTCAGTTTTTATAATGACTAGATCATAAAGGCAGAGAAGGCAATGGCACCCCACTCCCGTACTCTTGCCTGGAAAATCCCATGGACAGAGGAGCCTGGTGGGCTGCAGTCCATGAGGTCGTGAAGAGTTGGACACAACTGAGTGACTTCCCTTTCACTTTTCACTTTCATGCATTGGAGAAGGAAATGGCAACCCACTCCAGTGTTCTTGCCTGGAGAATCCCAGGCACGGGGGAGCCTGGTGGGCTGCCGTCTATCGGGTCACACAGAGTCGGACACGACTGAAGTCACTTATCAGCAGATCATAAAGGACATTCCTAGCACAATGTCTGGTATATACTATTTAATGGTCATTTGGTATTCTGCAATGGTCTTCTGCAACTTAAGTCCTTCTGTTCTGTGGGAAGGCAGCCAGTACTTAATTCTCAGTGTATCTTTGATATTAAGATGTATAAATAAGAAAAATGACACTGTTTTGGGGGGATTTCTTGAGCATCAATTGGCCAGAAATTGCTACGGTACATGATATCCTATGAAAAACAGTGAAAGTGTTAGTTGTTTAGTTGTGTCTGACTCTTTGAGACCGCATGGACTATAGCCTATAGCCTACCAGGCTCCTCTGTCCATGGAATTCTCCTGGCAAGAATAATGGAGTGGGTCACCATTCCCTTCTCCAGGGGATCTTCCCAACCGAAGGATCGAACCCGGGTCTCCCACACTGCAGGTGGACTCTTTACCATCTGAGTCACCGGAGAAGCCCATGTGATATCCCATGGTCCTACTTTTTGCTACCTTCCCCTTGGAAAACAGAACACTTCCTGCTGGTGGAAGGCTGTCTTTTATGTTTCCCACGCCTTCCCTGGCAGTGCTCTGGGCACCCAATGCACCCCAGTGAGTCAGGGGAGCACCTGTCAAGGTACCGTCCCCACTGAATTTGGGGACTTCAGTCCAAAAGATTTGCAGTATCCTGCACATATTTATATCAGAGAAGCCTTGGCCATCATGGATTTGAGTGTCCACGAAGAAGCGGACAGTTAGAGGGTAAGGACAAAAGATGGGGACTAGGACCAAGGCAGAAGCATCAGTGGCTCCCCTGGTGGCTCAGTGGGTGGAAGAATCCACCTGCAGCACGAGAGGCACGAGTCGCGGGTCCATCCTTGGGTTGGGAAGATGCCCCGGAGGAGGGCATGGCAACCCACTCCAGTGTCCTCTCACCTGGAGAATCCCATGGACAGAGGAGCCTGGAGGGCCACAGTCTATGGGGTTGCAAAGAGTCGGACATGACTGAGGTGCTCAGTACGCATGCATGCAAAAGAGCTGGCAGAGTTATTCCTAGCTGGGAATTTCATCACTGGCCTTATAAAAGGAATTCATGCAAATCCTGTTATCACATTGTATGCTTTCATGTATTCAGTCTGTTGAAGACATATTTACTGAGTATCTAATTCGTATAAGGACAAAATCCCTGCATAGAAGGTTAACCTATAGTGAAAGGGATGTATTTAAAATAATACTCGCTCAGATAAATATACCACCACCACATCTGATCTTGTTATAAAATAAAACTAGTGATAATAGTGTGTTCTCTGGAATTTATCATTAAATTTAGTGATGAAACACTTTATAGTTAAAAGAAAAAAAAAAGATACTGTCCCCAGTAGGAATGCTCAGCTTGATGCCTTTAGAACCCTTCTCTGCAGAAAAATGAAGCCACACTGTACCAAACATTCTAACCCAGTTCCACCTCTGGGCTCCTGGGACACTCTGAAGCTTTGGGAGTTTAGCACAGACCCTTCAGAGTCTGAACTTTGTTGTTGTTCAGTTGCTCGGGCACGTTCCACTCTTTGTGACCCCATGGACTGCAGCATGCCACGCTTCCCTGTCCTTCACTATCTCCCGGAGGTAGCTCAAACTCATGTCCATTGAGTCAGTGATACCATCCAACCATCTCATCCTGTGTCATCTCCCTCTCCTCCTGCCCTCAATCTTTCCCAGCGTCAGTGTCTTTTCCAGTGAGTCAGCTCTTCACATCAGGTGGACAAAGTATTGGAACTTCAGCTTCAGCATCAGTTCGGCCAATGAATATTCAGGGTTGATTTTCTTTAGGATTGACTGATTTGATTTCCTAGCTGTGTAAGGGACTCTCAAGAGTCTTCTCAGTACCACAGTTAGAAAACATCAATTTTCTCTTGCTCATTTTAGGACCTCCTTAAAGTAACTGAGCAATCAAAATTGGTTGGACGTGCCAGGCCCAGTACCTGGTATCTTGACCTACATCCTGCAGATACTTTTAGGATTATGTGCTCACAACAAACCAGCTAAAGAGGATCCAGGGAACTTCCAGGCCTGTGCTGTTGGAAGATCTAACCCAATGAATGGTGGTCTAGAAGAAAACTCACTGCTCTTAAGTTATCTGATTCAATTAAAAGTTGTCAAGATGTTTCTCTTTCTTCTTTAGCAGGACTGACAAAGAACTGAAAAAAATGTTTCTTTTTTTTTTTTTTTAAGCTCAAATCTTGTGGCAGTGACAGCTTTACTGTCAATCGGAGGGAAAAAGAGACTATTTAAATGATGGTGTTATAAATTCAAAACCCCAAATAACTCACAGAAAGTTTTCCCTTAAAATAATGAAAGTTATAAAAGGAACTAATTTATTAATGCAATCTATTATTAGGTATTTTAATGTCTTTGAGACTGTGCTGAGACAAAAGGGAAAAAAACCTAAATCCTGTCCCTGAGAAGTAACAGATAATTTAAAAAAATTCAGGAGATTGAGAAGCAAAGGAAAGCTATCAGTTCAGTTCAGTCGCTCAGTCGTGTCCGACTCTTTGTGACCCCAGGAATCACAGCACACCAGGCCTCCCTGTCCGTCACCATCTCTCGGAGTTCACTCAGACTCACGTTCATCGAGTCGGTGATGCCATCCAGCCATCTCATCCTCGGTCGTCCCCTTCTCCTCCTGCCCCTAATCCCTCCCAGCATCAGAGTCTTTTCCAATGAGTCAACTCTTCGCATGAGGTGGCCAAAGTACTGGAGTTTCAGCTTTAGCATCATTCCTTCCAAAGAAATCCCAAGGTTGATCTCCTTCAGAATGGACTGGTTGGATCTCCTTGCAGTCCAAGGGACTCTCAAGAGTCCTCCAACACTACAGTTCAAAAGCATCAATTCTTCGGCGCTCACCCTTAGCCCCCAATCCTGGTCATGCTCTGGGTGAGCTCTGAAAGCCATGCTAACATTTAATATCTAACATCTGTGGAGCAGGCACAATGTGACAGGGGCAACGGGCATCAGAGGTGAAGACAATGTTACAGATTAAAAACCTCTCTAACACTTACATGAGGGAAACGAGGGGAGACTCACAGCCTCGAGGAGACAGTGAAAACACACAGCCCAGACTTCAAATAAGAACTTACGCTTTCAGTTAAAGTGCAGCTTCAGCACAATGCATAAAAAGGCACCTGTGACACTTCTGCTGTCTTTGATTTCATTAATATCAATGAGATTCAGAAAGCGCCCTGCAGGCAGATCAAGCCATGTGTAAAAAGAGGAATTAACTGAAACACAATGGATTCTGGGCCTGGGTATGAATCTAGTTCCAGGGCTCCACTCCTATCCTTTGACCTGACTGTTGGTTCCAACTAACGAGAGTGACTGTCACGAAGTCAGATACAGGAGAGGATTCACTTCCCTCTCAGGCATCCCCTCATCCTAAGGAGATTAAAAATATCCACTTTGTTGCAGGCCTGACTTCGCGCTCCGTGACCCGGGGCAAGTCACAATCCTCAGGCCTCGGTTTCCTCCTTTCCTCTTTTCCCTCCTCCTTCCCTCCGTTCTTCAAAAAATTTTTAGTTGCAGTATAGTTGATTTACAATGTTGTGTTAGTTTCTGGTCTATAGCAAAGTGATTCAGTTATATATATACAAATAGATGTTTTTCATATTCTTTTCCATTATGGTTTATTACAGGATATTGTGCCCCATTCTATACACTAGCACCTTGCTCATCTATTTTATATATAGCAGTTTGTATCTGCTACTCTCAGACTCCTAGTTATCCCTCCCCTGCCCCCTTTCCCCTTTGATAGCCATAAATTTGTTTGCTATGTCTGTGAGTCTGTTTTTGTTTTGTAAGTAAGTTCATTTGTATCATATTTTGGATTCCACACAGAAGGGGTATCATATTGCATTCGTCTTTCTCTTTCTGACATTTGGCTTAGCATGGTAATCTCCAGGTGCATCCATGGTACTGCAAACGGCATTATTTCATTCTTTTTTATGACTGAGTAATATCCCATGTATACATGTACCACATCTTTACCCATTCATCTGTCAGTGGACATCTAGGCTGCTTCAACGTCTTGGTTACTGTACATAGTGTGGTTATGAACACTGAGGTGCATGTATCTTTTAGAATTAGTTTTCTCCAGATACATGTCCAGGAGTGAGATTGCTGGATCATATGGCAAGTATATTTTTAGCTTTTAAAGGAACCTCCATGCTGTTTTCCATAGTGGCTGTACCAACTTTTGTTCCTACTGACTTTTTTCTGCACCCTCTATAGCATTTTGGAGAAGGCAATGGCACCCCACTCCAGTACTCTTGCCTGGAAAATCCCATGGATAGAGGAGCCTGGTAGGCTGCAGTCCACGGGGTCACTAAAAGTCAGACATGACTGAGTGACTTCACTTTCACTTTTCACTTTCATGCATTGGAGGAGGAAACGGCAACCTATTCCAGTGTTCTTGCCTGGAGAATCCCAGGGATGGCAGAGCCTGGTGGGCTGCCGTTTATGGGGTTGCACAGAGTCGGACATGACTGAAGCGACTTACCAGCAGCAGTGGCTACAGCATTTATTATTTGTAGACTTTTGACGATGGCCATTCTGACCAGTGTGAGGTGGTACCTCACTGTAGTTTTGATTTGCATTTCTCTAACAAGTGGAGAAGGCAATGGCACCCCCACTCCAGTACTCTTGCTTGGAAAATCCCATGGACAGAGCAGCCTGGTAGGCAGCAGTCCATAGGGTCGCAGAGTTGGACACAACTGAGCGACTTCACTTTCACTTTTCACTTTCATGCATTGGAGAAGGAAATGGCAACCTACTCCAGCGTTCTTGTCTGGAAAATCCCAGGGACAGGGGAGCCTGGTGGGCTGCCGTCTATGGGGTCGCACAGAATCGGATACAACTGAAGCGACTTAGCAGCAGCAGCAGCATCTGTTCATCTGCATGCCTTTGGAGCAATGTCTACTTAGGTCTTTTGCCTATTTGTTGATTGGGTGGTTTGTTTTTCTGCTGTTGACTTGCATGAGCTGCTTGTGTATTTTGGAAATTAAGCCTCTGTCAGTCGCATCACTTCCAACATTTTCTCCCATTCCATAGATGTTGTCTTTTCGATTTGTTTATAGTTTCCTTTGCTGTGTAACGGCTTCCCTAATGTCTCAGACAGTAAAAAGGTTGTATAAGTTTGAGTAGGCCCCATTTGTTTATTTTGCTTTTGTTTCTATTGCCTTGGGAGACTGACCTAAGAAAACACTGCTAAGACTTAAGTCAGGTAATGTCTTGCCCATATTCTCTTCTAGGAGTTTTAAGATGCCATGTCTTATACTTAAGCCTTAAGCCATTTTGAGTTTACTGTTGTGTATGATGTGAAGGAGTCTTCTAACGTCAATGATTTACATGCAGCTGTCCAGCTTGGCCAACACCACTTGCTGAAGACACTGCCTTCTCTCAGGCTTTCGTCTTCTTCATTGTAAAATGGACCGTGATGTCTACCTCAGAGATTTGAAGGAAAGTGCTTCAGTCAAGTCTGAGGGGCAGTGCCAGCCCCGCCACAAGCACTTGGTCAGCAGCAGCTGTCCTTTCTGTTGCTGTGACAGCTTGCTCAGCAGGTTCTGGTCAGATCTCCTACGCAGGGCCTTTCTTAGGCTCTGGCTGCGCCACAAGCCCCTTCCTTGCCTCAGACTTAGGCCTGCAGAAGGTCTGAGCACCAAGGGCTGGGTGAGCTCCTGAGGCCTCCAAAGCATGTCTGGGGGACAGAGGGGATGTGGGATTCAGCTCACCTTCTCTTTCTGCTTTTGGTTTTGTTTTTTTTTCCTCCTGCTCCTTTTAAAAAAATTATACTTAATTAAAAAATTTTTAAATTAATTTTTTGGCTGCGCTGGGTCTTCACTGCTGTGTGTGGGCTTTCTCTCGCTGCAGTGGTGCTGGGGAGCCTACTCCCTAATTGCAGTGTATGGGCTTTTCATTGTGGTGGTGCCTCTTCTCTGGGGGACAGTTGCCCCCTGCGGCATGTGGGATCTTCCCACACCAGAGATCAAACCCGTGTCCCCTGCATCATTGGCAGGCAGATTCTTAACCACTGGACCACCAGGGAAGTCCTTGCTCTGCTTCTTACTAGCTACATGTGCATTTCTTTGCCACTCTGAGCTCAGACATCTGCCATCACCAAAACAAGGATGAGTTCCTAAGTCAGAGCTGTGGTGAGAATGAAATTCAACCAGGAGAGAGAAGGCTCCTACTGCACTGTCTAGCACACAGTGGGTTCACAACATGTGTTCATTTCCCATTTCCTTTGCTTCTTATGTAATGCTGCTTACGAGAGAAATTCAGGCTGCCTGGGGTTGGCCTAGGAACAGTGAAAATTCTACTGAAAATAACAAGTGTAGGAGTAGAGCTCTGTGCAAACTCACATACACATTTAAAATACTCAGGTGACTTTACACACATCACAAAACCTCTAAACAATGGAGGAGAGAGAGAAGGTTACCAAAATGGGCTGATCATCTTTAACAAGGAGGCCCCTGCCAAGCCTCACGCTATCCAGAGCCAGGGCTGTTAAGGGATTCCTCAAATTAAAATGAAAATGATCCAAAAAACATCTGGTCCCGTTTTGGGCTACATGGGTTTGGCCATCAGCTGAAGCCCTGATGTAATTTCTTCCCCCAGTAAGAGTTTCTAGAGCACTGTAGAGGACTCTGCTCCAGGCCCTTGGTGAGACTTGATACAAACCTGTCGGAGAAACGTCCTTCTTCATCCTTTTAGTTTCTTGGCCTTTTCCTTCCCTCTGAGAGGGGTTCTGCACAGGGATCTGTCTGCTCAAGCTCAGTGTCAGAAATCTCCCCCGATACTTGGGCCTCCAGGCTGGCTTCTGCTCGACTGGGACTCAGGTTTCTCTTTCCTACTGTGCTGGTGGCTGTGAGACTGAAATGCAAATAGAGGAACAACATGAATGGTGCTGAGAGTAACTGGAAGACTAAGCCTATAAAAATATTTTAACACTCTTAATTCTATTAACACTTAACTAGCAATCAAACAATACAGGCAACTGCTGCCTGGAGGTGCAGGTTAAAGACCTCCCTGTGAACTGAAGTCTAAACGTATACCTACAGCAAGCCTATTCTGAGGAATCTTCTGTACCAGACTTGTGCACAGATAGACACAAATCTAAGAGTGTTTAAAAGAAAAAAGTTTTAATGAAAATCCCTGGTCTTTATTTTGATAGAGTTATAAACAGCCAATTCATTGGGAAAGTCCCTGATGCAGGGAAAGACTGAGGGCAGGAGAAGAAGACGGCAACAGAGGATGAGATGGTTGCATCACTGACTCAATGGACATGAGTCTGAGCAAACTCCAGGAGATGGTGAAGGACAGGAGGGCTGGCGCCCTGTAGTCCATGGGATAGAAAAGAGTCAGACATGACTGAATGACTAAACAACAATCCTAACAGAAGAGTCGGAGAAGGCGATAGCACCCCACTCCAGTACTCTTGCCTGGAAAATCCCATGGGCAGAGGAGCCTGGTAGGCTGCAGTCCATGGGGTCGTGAAGAGTCAGACACGACTGAGCAACTTCACTTTCACACATTGCAGAAGGCACTGGCAACCCACTCCAGTGTTGTTGCCTGGAGAATCCAAAGGACGGGCGGAGACTGGTGGGCTGCCCTCTCATGGGGTCACACAGAGTTGGCCACGACTGAAGCGACTTAGCAGCAGCAGCAATGAAAGAGTACAACAGACTAGCAGAGCAATCATAACAAAGCAGTGGAATGGATTATATTAAATCTCAAAACAGCACTGTTAGTTACATGCCTGCCTAACAGATACACAGGAGAACAGGAGAATTCTTGATCTGTCTGCTGTCACACTACTTGTGCATTTGAATATACTTAAGGGGCATACCTCGGGGCTTCCTGGGTGGCTCAGCAGTCAAGAGTCTGCCTGCCAGTGCAGGAGACACAGATTTGATCCCTGGGTTGGGAAGATCCCTGGAGTAGGAAATGGCCACCCACTCCAGTATTCTTGCCTGGGAAATCCCATGGACAGAGGAGCCTGGTAGCTACAGTCCATAGAGTCGCAGAGACAACCATACCCCACCTTCATAGAATTTTCTTCTATTCCAAAAAAGTGACTTGTCAAGATTATCATTAAACCTGGCTTCATTTTTAAAGCTTTATAGGATTTGACATGCTGAATTAGATCAGATTACATGTCCTGATTTTCCTTAAGAAAGTATGTTCCCTGAAATAGAACTTGATAAAAACAGAGACCACATGGCCAATGTGAGTCCTGTCTCCTCTAAATGAGTCTTACAGGTTTTTTTTTAAAACCATAGCCCCACATTATGAAAAGCATAAAGAATCCAGTCATTCCCCTAAGGGAGGCCATTCCAGCCCAGAGAAAAGGGTGGATAGCCAGAGAGAGAATGTGAGCATGCCCCTGGGTCAGCCTTCCCTAGGAGATGAGTGTTTTAAAACAGGGGTCCCCAACCCCCAGACCATGGACCTGTACTGGGTGATGAACCGGGCTGCATGGCAGGAGGTGAGCGGTGGGCGAGCAAGTTTCATCTGTATTCACAGCCACTTTCTATTGCTCATATTGCCAACCAAGCTCTGCATCCTGTTGGATCAATGGGGGCAGTAGATTCTCATAGGACAGTGAACCCCATTGTGAACCGTGCATGCGAAGGATCTAGGCTGCAAGCTCCTTTTGAGAATCATCCTGAAACCACCACCCACCCCCATCAGTGGAAAAACTGTCTTCCATGAACCTGGTCCCTGCTGCCAGAAAGAGTGGAGCACCACTGCTTTCAAAATGTTACCTATAAAGCACTCAGGCTACTCAATTATTCAAGTTCAGAACTGTTACTCCTGAACTTCCCTCTTCCCTGTGCCTTACACTTGCTAACTCACAAGAAGAAGGTGGTGGTGCTTAAAAGCCATAGGAAGCAGAACAGAGCCCAGAGCAGATGGCCGCTTAAGAATGGCTGGCTGGCCTGCCACTGTCTTCTTTTCACCTGTATTATCTGCAGCTTTCAGAAACATCTTTTATTGAGGGGACATGAAGAAAAGGGAGAATACCAATGGAAGTATTGGGGGAGGGGGTGGGTATTAAAAATTCATGCTGAAGTTTGCTGTTTGAAAACTGACAATACCTTTAAATTTTTCTTAAAGACTGAAACTATTTTTGGTTGGTGTCAAGAAATTTTGAAAAATTCAGAAAGCATAAGTTGGAAGATAGTAAGGACATATCCCTCAATCTAAAAAGGGGTAGGAGGCCTAAATATTCCTCTGTGCTGTAAACCCTGGAACATGACAGCCTCTGAGACATAAATGTTTAATGAAAACTCAGATGGAACCATCGGTACTTCAAGAAATACAAAGTCCTGAAATATCCCTAACTGCACACAGAAATCTAGCGGATGATAAAGGTAGTAATCAGGGATTTCCCTGGTGGTCCAGTGGTTAAGAATCTGCCTTGCAATGCAGGGGACACAGGTGCAATCCCTGGTCCAGGAACTAAGATCCCACATGCCGAGGGGCCACTAAGCCCAAGTGCCACAACTAGAGAGCCCACACATCACAACAAAAGATCCTGCATGAGAGCCGAGGCGGTCAAATAAAATTTTTTTGGTAATGGTAGTATTCAAATTCCCCTGGAGGAAGACATGGCAACCAATTCCGGTATTCCTGCCTGAAAACTTCCATGGACAGAGGAGCCCGGTGGGCTACAGTCCAAAGGGTTGCAAAGAGTCAGATACAACTGAGTGACTGAGCACACACATTCAAACTACTGGGGCAGAAATAAACTTCCAAAAAACCGGTGGTGGGACAAATGGAAAAAGATAAACTAGACCCATTCTTTACCAAGAAAAAAAGAAAAAATGTTAAAATGGATCAAATATTTAATGAATGTGAACCTAAACACATACAGAAGGAAAACATGGATGGATTCCTCCAATACCTGGGTGTAGACAGAGGTATCATGACTCACTATGACTCACAACCCGTATGTAATAAGAGATTTATAAATCTGATCACTTGAAGATAAAAATCCATTGCAGAGCACAGTGAAGACAAATGAGAAACCAGGAGAAAATATTTGTAAAGTATATTACAGATAAAAGGCTAATATTCCTAGTATACAAGTAAAACTCAAAATTAAAGGAAAAATAAGACCAAAATTCTATAGGAAAATCAGCAAAGCTATGACTAAATAGCTCATGACACACAAAGATAGACAGACCACACACACACACCTCTTAAACACACAAAAAAATGTTCAATTACCCCTTATACACACAAAAAGATGTTCAATTCCCTTCATGATATAAAATAAAATGAAATATTGTTTCTCACCATTAGATTGGCAAAAACATTCAAATACTTGATGAAATACTGTTGGTGAGACTATGAAAATAGGCACTCACATGTCACTAGTGAGAATGAAAAATGGTCCAACTATTTCAGAAGCAAATGTGCCAGTATTTAACAAAACTATGTATCTGTTTACTCTTTGAGCCAGCAATCCCACTTCGAGGAATTCAGAAGATATACCTCCAACAATGCAAAAATATTTATGTACAAGATTACTCACTGCCAGTTTTTTATCAGGATATTTTATTGCCAAATATCCGCATGTCTAAGTATAGGAAAATTGGTTGAATAATTGGTTATAAACTGGTTGAATAAACTATGCTATGTACAGTCAATGTAACTAAGCAGTTATAAGAATGAACGATAATCTCAAAGAACTGATATGGAATAATTTCCAGTGAAAATGGTGAAAAAAAGCAAAGTGCAAACGAGCAATTTATGAACCTGTATTCCCATTCTTGGGTGGAATATTAGGGTGGGTGGTGGAATTAAAAAAAAAATCCCGAACTCTTCAGTAGGTTTGCTTCTGTAGTTAAATGAGTGAAGCGGCCCTGAAAATGTCTGGATACACGATAATGCTTAGCAAATTAGTAAAAGTGTTGATGTAGTTGGAAGATAGACATGCAAATACTGGAATGGGAGAAGGCAAGGGGGACCCTGTGGGGATGGAATGAAACTGGAGATATGAGTATGGGCATGGCATATCTTTTTAAAAATTTTAGTGGCTATTTTCTATTATGTTTCCTATTTCTTTCTTTTTAAAGAAATAACTCTTAGTTGTGACATCTGGGATCTAGTTCCCTGATCAAGGATTGAACCTGGGACCCCTGCATTGGAAGCACGGAGTCTTAGTCACTGGATACCAGGAAGTCCCTGGACTTGGGATTTCAAAACCAAGTACGGGTACACGTGTGCATGTTTATCTGCATGCATGTATATGACATATATGTGTATATCATGCACATATTCCCCAGGATTGCCCACTGAAAGGAAATAGAAGGAAAAAAAATTTCAATGGTCACAAGCACATGTAGTGTCCACATTATAATGTCTAACACCACAGCCCACTGAAAACAAAAAGGGCTCCTCAAAGAACTTGATTTCAGGGCTGGGATAAAAGAAGCACAAAAAGAGCGCAGAGTATCTTGCTATACAGGAAAACAGGAAACTGCTCAGGAGGTGACAGTGGCATGGCACAAGGACCAAGAACCAGGGGCAAAGGGCTCCGAACGGCCAAGCCCATGAGCACCAGTCATTTAAGGGTCAACGATACACTCTATAAACACTGGGAGAAGACAGGAAGTCATGGGTCTGCATCAACACATAGCAGACAGAGGGAGGAGGGAAGAGCTCTTAATTCTGGTTAAATGCTGAGTAGGAAATGGTAAAGGTAGAGATGGAATTGGCAAATTATCTGTTGGTAACCATCACATGAAGAATGACTGATGCAAAAATATCAAGAGATGCTAAATCAGAGGAGATACTTTGATGAAGTGCAGGATATCTGCATGATCTTAAAGTGTCACTCCTGAGATTGATATCCTGAGAGGGGCACAGCATCACTTCTGCAGTAGTCTAGTCAGGACTGTATAACTTGAATGTAATCACGAAGAAACATCAGACAAACCCAAATGAAAAAAAATACTTTATTGAAAAAAAGTGGGGTGAAGGGTTGGTGTCCTTCAAAAAATGTCATTGTCATAAAAAAGACTAAAGAGACATTGAAAATTAGTTGCAACACATTATCACAGACTGGATCTTATACTAGAGGCAAAGCTAAAAAGCTAATATTGGATCAAATAATAAAACTGGAATATGAAAAGGAGATTACTGTATTACATCAATGTAAAATTACTGAAGTTGATAACTATACCACAGCTATACTACTTACTACTACTACTAAGTCACTTCAGTCGAGTCCGACTCTGTGCGACCCCATAGATGGCAGCCCACCAGGCTCCCCCGTCCCTGGGATTCTCCAGGCAAGAACACTGGAGTGGGTTGCCATTGCCTTCTCCAACAGTTATACTGGAGAATATCAATACCCTTAGAGTATTTACAGATTAAAGATCATGATGTTGTTGACTTCCTCTTGGATAGCTAAGAAAAAAACAAGTGTGTTGCGGGGTGAGGTACAGAGAGAAAAGGGAGTGCAGCAACAGAGTGTGTATACAGAGAGAGGAAGGGGAAGAAGAGACAGCATGCACGCACGAAACCAAAACCGGCACATGTTAGCAACAGAGGTATCTGGGTAAAGAATACATGGGCGCTCTTTGCAGTATTTGTGGACTGTTTTACAGTTTGAAATTATTTCCAATATAAAAGCAAGATAAATTACTGGAGATACTTGAGAAGCATGAGGTTCAGTGAATAAGGAAGTAGGCACCTCCCTGGTGGTCCAGTGGTTAAGACTCCTCCCTGCCAACGCAGGGGGTATGGGTTTGATCCCTGGTCTGGAGGAGCTAAGATCCTACATGCCTCGTGGCCAAAAAATCCAAAACATAAAACAGAAGCAATACTGTAACAAATTCAATAAAGACTTAAAAAAAAAAAAAAGGTCCACATCAAAAAAATCTTTTAAAGAAAACAAGGAAAAGTGAATTTCATCTAAGGAGTATCTTCTGGTGTCTGTCTACTGCAGCACAATCTAGGACTGAGGTGTGGAGGTACTTACACACAAGTGATAAATACATCACCAACCCAGTCATGCAAGGAAGCAGCTCCCTGACCCATTAACAAAACGTCTCATTCGATACAAGTGAAAGTGAAAGCTGCTCGGTTGTATCTGACTCTTTGCGACCCCAGGGACTGTAGCGTGCCAGGCTCCTCTGTCCGTGGGATTCTCCAGGCAAGAATACTGCAGTAAGTAGCTATTCCCTACCAGGGGATCTCCCCAAACCCAGGGATTGAACCCATGTCTCCCACATTGCAGGAGGATTCTTTACTGTCTGAGCCACCAGGCAAGCCCAAGAATATCGGAGTGGGTAGCCCTCCCTATCCCTTCTCTGGGGATCTTCCCAACCAGGGTCTCTGCATTGCAGGTAGATTCATTACCAGTGGAGTCCCTTTAGGGCCTCCCCGGAGTCAGCATTCATGCCTTTTCGTTCTTCAATGCCTGGGCCCTTGTTTCTTCAGTTCATCCCCTCATTTAATCAACATTCTATCAACATGATGAGCATCTCCCATGGGTCTCCTCCCAACCCTGTCCAGTCCTGCCAGTTGACTCTAAGTCACGTTCCAGCTCCTTCCTACACTGTCGCCCATGCACCCTCCCAATCTTGTTAAAACAGGATCTGAAGTGGTTAGTCCCTCCCTTTCCTCCTCCTCCCAGTCTCCCTTCCCTTTCAAATCCTTTCCTTCCAATGTTACCAAACATCTTCCAAAGCAGAGATCTGATCAAATATTTCTAGCTCTGAGACTTCCACTGCTTCCACCACAAAATCGACTTGTAACTGCTTAGAGCAGCATATAGGTTCCTCTGTCATCTGGGTCCCCATTGGTTTCTCTAGCCTTATCTTTTAAAAAAAAAATTATTTATTTTTGGCTGTGCTGGGTCTTTGTAGCTGTGAGTCGGTTTTCTCTAGTTGCGGTGAGCAGGGGTTACTCTTTGTGGTGGTGTGTGGGGCTGATTCTCATTGCAGTGGCTTCTCTTGTTGCAGAGCGTGGGCTCTAGATGCACAAGCTTCAGTAGTTGCGACTCACGAGATTTGCTGCCTTGTGGCATGTGGGATCTTCCTAGCCTAGGGATCGAACCCATGTCCCGTGCACTGGCATGTGGATTCTTAACCACTGGACCACCAGCAAAGTCCTTCTAGCCTTCTCTTCCACGAGGCAGTTGAGTTACAAAGACAGCATCTGTTTACCTTAATTAATTCTATGACATGCAGTTTTCCACATGGTCTGCTGTCCACCAGTGGGCTTATCAACCCCGATACACCCTGTATTTCCCATTCTGACATTGCTGTTTGTGCCAAGAGCCCACTGCCCATCTCTTCTTGCTCAAATACCACTAGCCTCATAGAATACTCCCTAATTCCTCTGTTCAGTGCTCCTTTTCCTCCATGCTTCTTGGAACACTCTGCTTGTCTGTCTCCAGGGGCCTTTAAGTCATATAACCTTATCATCTATAATAAGCAAAACTGGGACCAATGCAGATGTTCGTCAATAGGAGAACAAACAAACGAGCTGCAGCACGGGTATACAATGAAACATATTCAGCACATGACAATACGGAATTACTCATATCAGCAACACGGGGAACCTCAAGCACATGCTAAGTGAATAAAGCCTTCACATACAACAGTGGGTATTTCATAATTCCATGTATATGAAATTCCAGAAAAGGCTTAACTACAGAGAAAAAAATTGAGGAAGAAATGGGGGATGGCAGAGGCACAGGGACCTTAACTTTTGGAGTGATGTTAATACTCTGTATCTTTATACAGAATACACTTTTGTCAGAACTAGACCTCGACATTAGGTAGTTTTCTATGAGTATCAGGATTGACTGCATTAATTTTAGCCTGAATTTGCAGATGATGATTTTGCAGGTGTTTGCTGGAAACATTATTTTTATCCTCACTGTACACCACTGGGGGTATTCTTGGCCCACAAAACCATGAACATCTAGTGTTCCTCTTGATAAACTTCTAAGAGTCTACTATGTATCACATCCTATGCGAGCACCTTGCCTCTGGGAGGTTCCTGTTTTTATATGACTTTTAATTTTACAAATCATTTTCAGAAACATTTTCCCCAATTAATTTACAACACATTTCTTAGTTCTTTTTTTTTTTCAGCACCCCTCAGCATGTGGGAATATCAGTTCCCCAATGAGGGATCAGAGCAACTCCCCGTGCACTGGAAGTGAAGAGTCTTAACCACTGGACCACTAGGGAAGTCCCCATATTTGTTTTTTTGGCTTCACTAGGTCTTTGTTGCTGTGCACGGACTTCTCTCTAGTAGTAGAGCCAACAACAGGCTCTAGAGTGCACAGGCTCAGTAGCTGTGGCACACGGGCTTGCTTGCGGCCTTGCAGTATGTGGGATCCCTGACCAGGGATCGAACCTGCGTCCCCTGCATTGGAAGATGGATTCTTAACCACTAGATCACCAGGGAAGATCTCCAGTTCAGTTCAGTCGCTCAGTGGCTCTTTGCAATCCCACGGACTGCAGCACACCAGGCCTCCCTGTCCATCACCAACTCCCAGAGCGTGCTCAAACTCATCTCCATCACGTCAGTGATGCCATCCAACCACCTCATCCTTTGTCGTCCCCTTCTCTGCCTACCTTCAATCTTTCCCAGCATCAAGGTCTTTTCAAATGAGTCAGTTCTTCACATCAGGTGGCCAAAGTATTGGAGTTTCAGCTTCAGCATCAGTCCTTCCAATGAATATTCAGGACTGATTTCCTTTAGGATGGACTGGATGGATCTCTGTGCTGTCCAAGAGACTCTCAAGAGTCTTCTCTAACACCACAGTTCAAAAGCATCAATTCTTTGGCACTTAGCTTTCTTTATGGTCCAACTCTCACATCCATACATGACTACCAGAAAAACCATAGCTTTGACTAGATGGACCTTTGTTGGCAAAGTAATGTCTCTGCTTTTTAATATGCTATCTAGGTTGGTCACAGCTTTTCTCCAAGGAGCAAGCGTCTTTTAATTTCATGGCAGTTCTTAATCTACAGTTTCTGCCTTCAAATAAGAAGCCTTTGCTCCCTAGGAAGGGCTACTGTTTACTGGACATTTTGCCTGAGAAAGCCCTCACATAGGTGTGAAATTAATACAGTTCAGATGTTTAAATATGCATTTGTAAGAAATATCTACACCAATATAAAATTTTTCAACTGTTACTCTTCCATTAAAAATAAAAATTGTGACTGTATCCCATATAGCTTAACTAAAGTGGGTTTTGGATCAAAAACAGTTTTTATTAAACACTGAAAACCAGATTTAGGCAGTAAGGCCTTTAAGTTTTTGATTATCCATTTTATGGCCCAGTGTTTTGTGTGTGTGTGTGTGTGTGTGTGTGTGTGTGTGTGTGTGTGTGTAGACACTCAATATATGCAAGTTGATAGGCTAGTCCATTACAGATTGACTTTAAAGGTCAAAAGTCAGAATGAAAACCCGGCAAAACAACCTCCATGAGTCTGAGCTCACTTCGCATGCAGAACTAGAATGGATATCAAGTATACATTTAAATCCATGAAAGAAGTGGTGATTAATTAAAAAAATAAAATGTTAGAGAAACAACATGGTATGTCAAAACTGAACAGTAAACCTTTCTTAGTGTCTATATGGGGGAATGCAAATGATAAGCTGGCCTGGTTACAACAGCTCTTAGGTCAAACTTAGAATTCTGCTACGAGATATCGTTAACAATGCAGCAACTACAAATCAAATCCTGCCAGGGTGAATATCTCCATTAACTTCCTCTTTTTAGTAGAAAAGAAGGTTTGCTAACAGGAAGGTCACATTTATGAGCTTCTACAAATGACAAATGCCTTTTTCTGTAAAACCACAAAAAATTTGACTGCCTCAGGAAAAATTTCCCCTCTTTACTTTTAATTAGGGCATTATCTACATGCAATTAAATCCACCCATTTTAAGCATACAGTTCAGTCAATTTTTATTATTTATTTGTTTGTTTGGCTGTACTGGGTCTTAGGTATGGCATGTGGGACCTTGTTCCCTGACCAGGCATTGAACCTGGGCTCCCTGCGTTGGGAGGGCCAACTCTTAGCCACTAGACTGCCGAAGTCCCCAGTTTGGTTAATTTTTGAAACTGTATGTAGCCCTGTAAGCACTGTAACAATCAAGATAGGTATCAGTTTCCTTTCTCTAAAAATATTCCTTGTGCCACTTTGCACTCAATTCCCTTCCCAGCAACCACTGATCTGCTTGCAGTCCCCACAGCTTTGCTTTTTCTAATGGTTCATATGAACGGAACGATACAGCATTTAGGCTTTTCTATTTGACTCTTATGCTTAGCATAACACTCTGAGAACCAGCCACAGAGTTGGAAGGATTGATATTTTATTCCTTTTGTTACTAAATAATATTATTTCATAGTATGGCTATACTGCAATTCATTTACTCATTTACCAGGTGATGGACATCTGGGCTGCTTCCAATATTCTGCTACTATAAACAGGAATACTACGCACATGGGTGTAAAGGCTTTTCTGAGTTTTTTTTTAATCGTGGCAAAAGACACAAAACATAAAACTACCACCTCAGTGGAATTAAGTACATTTATATTGTTGTGCAAACCGTCACCACCATTCTTTCCCAGAACTCTTTCCACTTGGCAAAACTGAAATTCTGTACCCATTAAACATTAATACCCCATTCCCTTTTCCTCCCAGGCCCTGGCAACCACCATTCTACTTCTGTCTCTCTGATTTTGACTACTCTAGTCGGTGCTTCATAGAAGTGGAACCATACAGTATTTGGCTTTTTTTCGTTTAGCATAATGTCAAACAAAGTTCATCCATCTTGTTGTGTGGGTCAGAATTTCGTTCTTTTTTCAGGCTGAGTAAACGCCCATTGTATAGGGCTTCACTGGTGGCTCAGTGGCAAAAAAGAAAAAAAAATCCATCTGCCAGTGCAGGAGATATGGGTTTGATCCCTGGTCTGGAAAGATCCCACACGCCATGGAGCAACTAAGCCCGTGGGCCACAACTACTGAGCCCATGTGCTGCAGCTGCTGAAGCCTGCAAGCCCGAGAGCCCGTGCTCCACAACAAGAGAAGGCACTGCAGTCAGAAGCCCGTGCACTGCTACTATTTAGTCCGCTGTACACATACCATGGTTTGCTTATCCATTCATCTCTCAGCGAACACTTGGGTTGCTTCCCACATTTTAGCTGTGAAAACGCTGCTATCAACATGGGCTGTACAAATCTCTCTTCAAGACTCTGCTTTCAATTCTTTGGGTATATATCAAGAAGAGGAATTGGTGGGATCATACGACAAGTCTGTTTTTGGTTTTCTGAGGAACCATCATACTGTTTTTCACAGCAGCTGTACCAGTTTACATTCCTACCAACAGTGCACAAAGTTCCAATTCTCCTATCTTTGTTAACACTTATTTTCTAGTTTCGTATTTTTCCTAATGGGTATGAGGTGGTATCTCACCATGATTTTGCTGTGCATTTCCCTGAAGATTAGTGACACTGAGAATCATGTGCTTATTGGTCATTTGAATACCTTCTTTGGAGAAATTTCTGTGCAAGTTCTTGGCTCATTTTTGAATCAAGCTGTCTGATTCTTACTGCTGTTGGGTTTTAGGAATTCTCTATATACTCTAGATATTAATCCCTTATCAGATATATGGTTTGAAAATATTTTCTCCCATTCTGTGGATTGCCTTTTCACTCTGTTGTAGTGTCTTTTAATGCACAAAAGCTTTTATTAATTTTCATGAAGTCCATTTTATCTGTTTTTTGTTGCCTGTGTCTTTCATGTCATATCTAAGAAGTCACTGCCAAATGCAATGTCAAGAAAACTTCTCCTTATGTTGTCTTCTATAGTTTTAGCCCCTATGTTTATATATATATTTAATCCAGTTTGAGTTACTTTTTGTATATGGTGTTCCGTTAGGGTCCAACTTCATTTTTTTCATGTGGATATATAGTTTACCCAACACCATTTATTCAAAAGACTGTCCCTTCACTGAATGGTCTTAGAACAATCCTTGTTGAAAATCATCTGACTATTGGTATATGTCTGTATGCCAGAACCACACTGTTTTGACTACTGTAGCTTCTTGGTGAGTTTTGATATCAGCAAGTGTTAGGTCTTCAAATTTGCTTTTCTTTTTCCAAGATTGTTTTGGCAATCAAGGATCCCCTGATATTCTGTAAGCATTTTAGGATGGATTTTTCTGTTTCTACAAAAAATAGGTTTTTGAAAGAAATTGCATTGAATCTGTAGATCACTAACATCTTAATAATATTCAGTCTTCAAGTTCATCAACAGAGAATATGTTTTCATTTACTTAGCTCTTTAATTTCTTTTGTCATGTTTTAGAGATGGTAAGAGAAACCCACTCCTCTCTGTATTCCTTTTCTTATAAGGGCACCAATCCCATCATGAAGCCCACCACTCTCATGACCTTATCTAATTCTAATCACCTTCTCAAGGCCCCATCTCCTAATCCCATCTCATTGGGAGTTAGGGCTTCATCATATGAATACAGGGGTCGGGTGGGAATTCAATTCAGTCCACAACATAAGGTCACTAAGTCTTTTTCCATCTCTAGAAGTGTTACAGTTTTAATTCTTACATTTAGGCCTGCAAGGCATTTTAAGCTTCATTAGATATATGGTGGATATGAGTGGAAGTTGTTTTTGTTTTTGTTTTGCATTTGATTGAGAACAATTTGTTGTCAAAACTAATCTTTGCCTATTGAATTACCAGCACTTTCATCAGAAATTTTTAATTTTTCCAAATTCCTGACAGTTACTAATCTTAGGATAAGATTCAAGAAACTGGAATTGCCAAATTACATATTATTCTTTATTTTTCACACTTGCTTACATGATTTTAAGTAGTAATGAGTTATCATGAAACACTGAATCACTTCTGTGCTAGGGCTTTATTAAGAAGTTTCAGGGGCTTCCCTGGTGGTCCAGTGGTTAGGAGACTGCTTGCCAGCGCAGAGGACATGGGTTCGATCTCTGGTCCAGAGTGATCCCACGTGCCTCGAGGCAACTACTGAGCCTATGAGCCACAACTACTGAAACCCAAGCGTTTAGAGCCCTTGCTCTGCAACACACGGTAGCCTCCTCACTGCAACTAGAGAAAGCCTGCACACAGCAACAAAGACCTCGTGCAGCCAAAAATAAAATGAATAAGGAAATAAATCTTGAAAAAAGAAGTTTCAGGGGTTACTTTGGTAAAGTAAGATATAATAATGAATGTGTGGGTTCCTATTATTATGAACAAATATACTGTGACAATATCATATTTATCAATACATGTAAAAAATAATCTCCACCCGATACAGAAATCTGATAATAAAACATTAGCACTAAATGAATGCCTAATAAATATCATTTAAAAACAGAAAGATGTCACAAGTATTTTATATTTAAAAGGTATTCTTAAATGAGATTTTAAAACACATACGCATTAGTATTTTTCATAAGACCAATGTTCCAGATGGAGAAGAGATTCTTTCAGGTCGTGCTGATGTTGATCAAACTATTCCGAGAGTGTCCAAAGCAAATACAAGTTGAGTGTTAAACTACGCACTACTTCATATAGACTCATTTCCTTTTCTAGAGATGAAAATACTTCGTCTGCTTGCCTTGATTTTGGTTTTGCTGCTAAAATTGATACTGCTTGTCCTAATTCAGATTTTAGATCGACTGATTTTACATTGGAATATTCCACAAATATTCCAGAAAAATGTCTCTGCATTTTTTTTGCAGAAGTCTTTACAAAGAACTGTAACCTACAGCAAATATTCAAACACTGGAACACTATTGGATTTTATTAAGATAACGTAACATTCAGATATCCTATTAACAGTACATGGTTCAAAACTGCCAAATTAAAGACTGCTTCCAAAACTTATTTCTTGGAGCAAGATTTGCAGAATTTTTATACAGTGTCCTACTGTTTGTAATCTCACTAATATTTTTTAAAATTAATTTATTGCTGTGCTGGGTCTTTGTTGCTGTGTGTGGGCTTCCTCTGGTTGCGGCAAGCAGAGGCTACTCTCAAGTTGTGGTGTGCAGGCTTCTCATTGCGGTGGCTTCTCTTATTGCAGAGTACTGGCTCCAGGGCAAAAGGGCTTCAGGAGCTGTGACTCGTGGGCTCCAGAGCCCTGCTCACTAATTGCGGCACATGGCTCAGTGGCCCCACAGAATGTGGAATCTTCCCAGACTAAAGATCAAACTCATGTCCCCTGCATTACAGGGCGGATTTTTAACTACCGGACCACCTGGGAAGTCCAATACATTCCTTCTTATAAGAATAAGTTAGTATTAATAGCAGACAGGGCTGCAAACACATATAACAAAGCAACAGTGACAAGCGAGAATGACTGATCTGATGGTGGCCCTGTTCATCCTGTCTGCTCTAGCCCTTACTTCAAAAATGTTGACCTTAACCTCTGACATTGATTCCACTCTTGCTTTTGACTTGTCAGATGATTCCTTTGAGTTAGTAATGCCTATGATTTTTTTTTTTTAGTAATGCCTATGTTGATGGTTAAACTTTAATTCCCACAAATGTCTTCCCTTACCCTGATCTCTCAACTGATACTTCTTATGAACTCCTGCATGGCAACCCTATTGGAATAAACCGACCAACACTGGAATCTCTGCTGTCTCATTATCTGCCTGTCTCTCCTTATGCCAGCACCACACTGTTTTCACCCCCAGCTTCAGTGTAAGTCCTAAAGACAAAGGTAAGTTCTTTAGCTGGCCAGGAAGTTCACACTGCTAAGTAAAATAACAGCTACCTTTCATTTTAAAGGGGTGTGTAGTTTATAAAATTCTCTCACTTGATATCTGTCTATGATCATTTGAAGCTGAACATGCGTTTTCATTCCCATTTTACAAGCAAGAAACCACACCCTCAGAGTAAGTGACTCCTCCCAGACTGTGTAGCTGGTTGGATAGGTCTGAGGTGTTCTCCGAGGCTGCTCCTCTTTGAAAGGACCCACAGCCTTGCCCCTCACACCAGCTCCCCAAGGCCAATTCCTTCTGTGCAGGTCTCAACTGGGAAGAGACCGCCTTGGAAAGGTGTGGCCTGGCCCCCTGAGGAGCACAAGCAGCTCTCACCCCCTCCCTGTTTGTCTTCCTCTTCCTACTCATCTCTGCCTCTGTTTCATACTGATTCGTGACTTGCTTATTCTCTCTCTCTCTGCCACTAGAAGGTAAGTTCAGCGAGAGCAGGATCTTACTCCCTCCTCACCTCAGGGTTCTCAGTACTCTGTGCAGAGCCTGCAGAGTCAGTCAGTCCTTTTCAGTCAAGAAATAGTGAATGCTTCCCCCACCAGACCAAAAGCTAAGTGACAAACACCAGACTGCTTATCCTGTCCTGAATTATACATAATACTAACATGGTTTACCATCCAGGACAGTAAGTTCTCCACATATGAACCTTCAAGTTGCAAACTTTCAAAGGTGTAAATGTGCCTTCCATCAGCATCAGGAATGAATGAAATTGCGTGTGTTATTTGTGTGAAAGGTATTATAAACATGTTACAGGACAGGACTCTAGCTGGTTGTGTTAGCTGGGAACCTAGGCTAACTTTGTTGGATTTAACAAACTGGACTTATGAATGCACCCTTGAAAAAGAACTCATTCGTATGTAGGGACTTACTGTACACAGTCAACTTCCCCAGAATGCCTAGAAAAAAAGCACATACTCCACAAGAAAAGAGCCAAGGGAAAGAAGAGGTGTCCCACTGTGCAAACTACCTCACTCCGCAAAATGAACTGGAAAAATCTGGCCGAAGTGGGAGCTAGAAAATGCATTTTTATTGTTTTCACAAACTCCCGGGCTGAATTCAAATTCCAGCAGCATGACTGTTTCTGAGTCTGCAGGCATGGTCCGGGTGGATGAGAGGAGGATGCCGCAGAGCCTAGACTCAATTCAGAAGGCAGTTCCTTGAAAACTGCTGATCAACTGTGATTCTTACTTCTAAAAAAAAGTTTGAGTTTGAAAAGCAAAATTAAGTGCGGTACATCTGTATGATGGCTGCCCAGGAATAAAGGCTGTCACTCGACGCATGAATGGTGGTGGGTGGGGAGGATATACGAATGTGTTGCGTGAGTATGTGCTCAGTCCTAGGCATAACGCTTATTTGTAAATTAGCATAAAGGAGACAAAAATTGGTTCTGGGTTACAAAAAAAAAAATCAATGGCATGCAATTAGAAATACATTTTATAAGAACATAGTCTGAACCTGGTTAAATAGTCCCCTATTCCTAACTTACTTTAACTCAATATAGAAAAGATTGATAACAAACACGAACATCATCAATACTAACTCCTAAATTTAAGAATTTAGACTCAACGTACAACTAATTGAAGCTGAATTCACAATATTTGGAATTCTCAGAGGCTAGAAAAAATTTAATTTTGCAACTAAAATTTACTTGTGTCTCCAGTGAAAGGGTTTACTAATCATACCAGTAATACTGGGCTTCCCAGGTAGTTCAGAGGGTAAAGAGTCTGCCTGCAATGCAGGAAACCTGGGTTTGATCCCTAGGTTGAGAAGATCCCCAGGAGAAGAATACTCACTCCAGTATTCTTGCCTGGAGAATGCCACTGACAGAGGAGCCTGGTGGGTTAGTCTATAGGGCCACAAAGAGTTGGACATGACTGAGCAACTTAGCACGCACATACACAGCACCAACAAACAAACCAAAATGACTCCCCTCACCATACCAAAAGCTCAACTATTTTAGAAAATGAACTGCTTTTTTAACAACTTCCAGGAAGTTAAACATGACCAACTGAACATAGGGATTTATCTGTAGACAGAAATATCCTTACAAAGGCACAGAAGAGGAGAGGCAGCGGGAGAGGATGCGATGTGTGCTCACCTTGGAGACACGGTCTTTGGAGATGACAAGTAAGGACAAGGAGTCCCACAAAACATTGCATAGCGGGGGAAACAAATCTAAGTGTTGTATAAAAGCTGATTCGCCCAATAGAGCTCTGCATAGTCTAGGCAAATAACAGGCACCAGATTCCTGTAGGTAATAAGGACTGTGCTATGCCAACAGAGGGAGAGGCTGTTCTAGGACCCCCACCCCATTCCTGTGAAGCCAGGGGGCCAGCATTCCCCCAAAGTCAACAGAAGCTGGACAGGAGGTTTTGGCTCTGGAGAAACTGATCCCCTCAGAGAGGCACCAGGTCCAGCAGTAGAGAGCGGGATTGACTTGGGCAATAAGAACTGACTAACAGAGGAAGGAGGGCTTCTCTGGTAGCTCAGCTGGTAAAGAATCCACCTACAATGTAGTAGACCCCGGTTCGATCCCTGGGTCGGGAAGTTCCCCCTGGAGAAGGGATAGGCTACCCACTCCAGTATTCTTGGGCTTCCCTGGTGACTCAGACGGTAAAGAATCTGCTGGCAATGAAAGAGACCTGGGTTTGATCTCTGGGTTGGTAAGATCCCCAGAGAAGGGCATGGTAACCCACTCCAGTATTCTTGCCTGGAGAATCCCCACAGACTGAGGAGCCTGGCGGGCTACAGACATGACTGACAACTAAGCACAGCACAACAGAGGAAGGAGTATCCCTCATATACTAAGAAGTGAGCCGCCAGGGTACCAGCGGTCAGGTCATCTCCCAGAAGCTACAAACTAGAAAATCAATCTCTAAAAAGAATTCAGGCCTTAGAGCTAGTATCACACTTAACGTGGAATGCTTTTGCCCTAAGATCAGGAACAAGGCACGGATATTGACTCTAACCATTTCTATTCAAAACTGTACTAGAGGCTCTTGCCAGAGAAATAAGGCAAGAAAAAGAAATGAAATTCATAAGGTCTTCTGGACAGAGAAATACAAATGCCTTTTTAAAAAAACAGATTGTATAAACAGAAAACACCAAATAGTCTACAAAAAGGTTGTAAGATTCAAGGATACAAGGTCAAAATAGACAAATCACCTGTATTTTCTGTATCAGCAGTGAATGACGAGAAATTGAACCTTAAACTGTATGACTTCCCAAAAAAAAATGACTTACAGTAGCATGAAAAAGTAAAATACTTAAGGACAACTCTAATAAACATATGTAAAATCTGCATGCTGAAAACTACAATACGGTGACGTGAGCAATCAAAGTAAACCTAAGTGAAAATATACACTGTGTTCATGGGTGAAAAGACTCAATATAGTTAAGCTGTTAACTCTCCCCAAAATGATCTTATATTAATAGATTCAACAAAATCCCAATCAAAGTTCTAGCAGACTTTTTATAGAAATCAACAAATTGACTCTAAACTTTCTGTGCAAAAGCAAAGAACTTGGAATAAGCATTTTTTTTTTTTTAAAGAAAATGGTTGAAGGATCTACTATCTGATTTCAAGATTCACTATAAAGCTTCAGCATAAACCAAGACACTGTAGCACTGGCATAAGGAAAGACACAGATCAATGGAATATAACAGAGTCTAGAAATAGACTGCATGCATATGGCCAACTGGTTTTTGACAAAAGAACCAAAGTAATTCAATAAAGGACAGTATTCTCAAAAAATGGTGCCAAAACAAATGGACATCTCTAGGCAAAAATGAAACTATATTCATAACTCATTCTGTACATAAAAATCAACTGGAAATAGATCATATGCCTAAACATAAAACTATAAACTTACAGGAAAAAAAAGAAAGAAAATCCTTATGACCCTAGTTTAGGCAAAGATTTCTTATGTATATTGGAAAAAGCACAAGCCCTAAAGAAAAGCATGAGTCTCAGAGAAAAGATATGTAATTACAAAGCCAGCTTCTCACCTCACCACTCTACAAGGAGAAACCATCAGTAAGTTCTGCCTCCAAGAACTTCTCATCCCTTTTCAGTTCTTTCTTAAACAATATTGAAAGTGAAAGTGTTAGTCGCTCAGTCGTCTCTGACTCTTTGTAATCCTATGTGCAGCCCACCAGGCTCCTCTATCCATGGGATTCTCCAGGTAAAAATACTGGAGTGGTTTCACACACCCTTCTCCAAGGTGATCTTCCCAACCCACATCCCTTCACGTCTCCTACACTGGCAGGTGGGTTCTTTACCACTAGTACCACAATACTGGATGGCCAAAAATAGTCAAGCCTTTGAAGAAAGTCTTTGAGAGACAAAACCCAAAACACACCAGGATTCAGAGAGAAAAACTGAGGAAACAATGTAGGAGCTGAGGGAAACTTAACGTGACTGGATAAGACTACCGTATTTGGAAGTCAATGGACACAGAAAAATGAAGACAAAGCAATAAGCATATTACTTGGATATCACTTGGAAATGAGGTAAATTATCAAATGAAAACAGTTGAAAGTGATTGCCTCTGAGGGACAGAATGGGGGTGACAGGGGACTGCTGCTTTTTACTATAATTTTTAAAAATATTATTTGGCTTCAAAAGAACAATGCTTACGTATTTTGTTGACAGTATTTTAAAAGAAAAACAAGTGCCAAGAACTTCACAAAGTGAAGTTGGTATGTGAAAAATCACCATACCAACAGTAAATTGCTACTTGTCTGTCTTAAATTGCCAATTAAGTAAGAGTAAGCTCTCTTAATTGGTTTCATGACCATGAGTAAGAGACGGCTTCTCTGACTCCCCAGTTCTCCTCTCTAACACAGTGGAGGGTGTACAAGATCACCTCCAAGTCCCCTCCAGCTTCCACAAGTATGTGGCTTTATCAAGCAAGACTTCTGATCATACAGTTATAGGCACTGCTGTAATAAAATAAAGAATTTATATATATATAGCATTTGTAAGTAGAAATGACACATGAAAAGTTCAAAGCCAGTTACACATAAAACAACACATTACAGTATGAGTGTCTTAATCCTATACATTTTTGAAGACATTTAATTTCTTTGGAAATTGTCATTTTTGGTTGTTTTTCTCACAAACCCAGTAAACCCAATCTGAAAAGGAATAAACCCCATTAATGTCAACTGAACAGGGTCAAGTGTGGAGGTAACTGTTTCACAAATGACGACAAAGGAAAGGGAAAGGTGGGGCTTCTTCATGCTCATGGAAGTCTCTAACTCCTCCTCTCTGGTTGGACACCCACCTTTATCTGATGCCCACTGAAGCCAAAGATCTGAGCTACCAAGAGACAGAGAAACTAGGAATGAAAGAGGAGGACAGAAAGAAAGCTAACGACCATGTGGACAAGGCTACTGTAAATTCTAACAGTATCATTACATTCAGGAATTTAGCTATCCTAAATGGACATTCACATTACAGAGTTATCAAATTAATGATGAGATGACTAATTAAAGCCAAGACCCAAATCAAGACCTCCGAATTTATACTTTTCAACTGGGAAGAATCAAAGAATACAGCTTTGTTTCTAAAGTAGCATCACTAAAGTATTATTCTCATGAGTGTTAATGGACTATGCTGAAACAAGGTATAATAGAGTACTCTTATTTGGTGCTTGCTTTGTGAAATATTGCCACTGAAATACATTCCAGATGTTTAGCCTGACAGATGCTTCTACGAGGGTTTGTGGACTCAAATACTGATAATTGTTATTCAAAATTAAACTTACAGAACACCTGAAGACAAGATGAATTGGAATGTGTGGACAGTTTTATAATATTCATTAGCAACAATTTTTTAAAGAAGGCTACTGTTTTAATGCAAATGAGTAGGAGTTTAAAACTGTCTCCATTTAGTGCTTTAGCACTAATAGTTTGGCCTGACAAATCAACAGAGTAGGATGGCTTTAGCAGAAGAGAACAAGGTAAGTACCTTGACATGGAGAACATGCTTCAGCTCCCTGAGAACAGAGAACCAGCGACCAGAAGAGGTTCCGACACCAGGAAACCACGTGCTTCTTTCATCCTAGCTTGGCTTTTGAAGACCCTTCTGGGGATAATTTGTGACTATAGCAAACTAAGAAACTAATCTCTTCCAAGAACGTCGAATCACTCATTTAAGAAGATGAACTAATATACTTCATGGTCCTTCCCAAGAATTCCCCAATTCTTTACATCAACTATTTGACAACTGATGTTAACACTTAAAAACTGGTGGTCTGAATACTGATTCCTGCAGCATCACGAATTTGATTTCCTTTTAAATTACTTTCCTTTAAAATATGTGATTAGTCAAGGGTGAAAGGTCTTCAAACGAGATATTCCAAGGCTTTCACAGTTAATCTCCTCCTCCCACCTTCATATGGCTCTTTCAGATGAAACAGCCGTAAATAAGCTGGATGCTGGTATGATTATGGAAAAAAAAATGTCATTCCATCTTGCCTAACCTTTAGCAAAGCATGTGAAAGTATCGAAGCATGGCCTCATATTGTTCAAAAGGAAAAAAGCAGACTGCATGGCCTTCTCCAATCAGAAGCTAGGTGGGAAGATGTGTTCCTAATGTCTTATGGGTTCATTTGTTTATTTAAACCTTTCTCTGACTGACCACAAGGCATCATTTATCAGGTGCTAGAGTGAGTGCTAATATGAATAAACAACAACCTCAGCTTTATCTTTTCACTTCCTATGAGACGGCAAAGAATTCTCAAGGATCCCAGGCGGCAGGGAAGGCATGTCAGAGAGCATTTCTGGGGGTGTGGACGGATCACAGATAGATGTGGAAGAGACAGGAGGCATCCCAGAAAGAGCGTGAATGGGATCTGGGATGAGAGTGATGAGCACTTGAATCTGGGTGTTGTCATTTACTGGTTTTGTGACTCTGGGTGAAAAAGAGTGAGTCTCAGCTCCTCAATTATAAGAACAGATTATTGTGAGGGTGTAAGAGGCACACAGCAGATACTGAAATGCCAGTGCCTCCTCTGTTCCCACTCTGGACCGTGGTGAGCAAAAGGTTCACGTTTTCTAGAGATGATGTTGATCAAAGTCTTCAGAGGCAGTGGCCCCAAGCTCTGCAAAGCATCAAGAAAGGAGGGGAGACAGAGAGAAAGAAGAGCAGAAGGAAGATGCTGAGTGGCTCGAGCAGGTTACAGAGCCTGGTCTGCATGGCTGGAAGGGTGAGAGGCGAGTGTTCCCAGCTTCCACGGGGGGGACCACCACCCAGACACCCATTTGTTAACTCACAGGTGCCTGGAACCTGCAGATTATCAGGAACCACCCAAACTGCCCGCCCCTGTTTGTTTCTAGAAGGCCCAGTTCCACTTCCTGCCAATATTTTATTAGGAAAACTTTCAATACACAGGAAAGTTTGAAGAGTTGTACAGTAAACATCCATTTAGGCATCACTTAGATTGTATAATTAGTTCTATTTTTGAAGTGAGATTTGAACATATACAGCAGATCTTAGTTCTTCTTGCATTTGGGAAAAGAGGGTACAAAAGGATCTGAAGGCTCCTATCTGGCAAAGGTCTGGCTTCTGTACTACCAGCGATGCAGCGGGATGAAATGAAACCTTTCAGTGACCCCTGAATGAACAAAGGGACCCACAAACCTTAAACCTGTACACGGTATTGAAACATGGAGCCCTATCAGTACAAGGACAAACCTGGTGTTTGATCACAGCAGTCATTCTGCATCCTCACAACTCCCACCTCCCTCAAATAACACAAGGACACCGTGGCTTCTGCCAGCTTCCAGTGTAGTAGCAGAATATTAAAACCATAAAGTGCCAAAAGAAAAAAAAAAAGAACTGCCAGAAAAGTGAACTGTCAGATTTCTACACCTGACAATTAAAATACAGGATTTACATAATTCATACTTTATTTCAATGAAAACTATCCTACAAACAGGAATAATCTTAACTGCACATGATCTGAGTACCTCAAACAGGAAATCTGTTTGGTATTTCAACATGAAAAACAGCATTTCAACTTCCCTATCATCTAAGTGTGTTGAGGGCAATTTCAATGGTTAGCAGCATTAGAAGAAAAATTATACTCTTATATGAAGACAAGCACGAATATATAGAACTCATTATTAGAAACACAGATAATTACTGTTAATTACAGTTAATCGAATAAATAGCATGAAGATTAGGAAAGAAAACAGTAATTTCAAACATTACTGCTATCAGGAAACATGACCGCGCCTACGATGGCACCAGCTCTGTGATCTGGAGCAAGACACTTCTCTCTGAGTTGTCTTATCAGCGAGACAGGTCTACCAGTGCAACTCAGGCCTCCTCGGGGGCTCTTCCTCTGTCCTCTGCCTGGAGAAAGGGCCACTGCTCTTTGTTTTAATCTAGGTATAATCCTATTTATTTATGATTTCTGGCTGCGCTGGGTCTCCGTTGCAGTGAGGGCTTTTCTCTAGTTGTGACCAGCGGGGGTTACTCTCTAGTTTTGGAGCAAGGGCTTCTCATTGCTGTGGCTTCTCTTGTTGCAGAGCATGGGCTCAGGCTTAATTGCTCTGCAGCGTGTGGGATCTTCCCCAGATCAGGGATCAAACCTGTGTCGGCAGGTGGATTCTTTCACACTGAGCCCCCAGGGCAGCCTCCAATGTTCTTCTGATGACGACGTTTGATAATCCTGCCCACAGTTCCTATTGCCCCTTCCCTCCAGTTACTGTGCCAGGCTGAGGAGACTCGACATCTCCCTTTCATCACCAGTCACTTTCCTCTCGCTGTGCTGCAGTTTCTCTACTTAAAATCAGATGAACAACCCACCAAAGGCTACTACAAAGGGGAAGACCAGTGCTGAGCATCCTAGAAGGATGACACCCCAGTACTTCTGATTTTGGCTTGTACATCCCTGGGTCACTTCTCTTTCTTTGAAAAAAAAAAAAAAAAAAAAGCCAGAAATCACAAACAAGAGTTTTACACTGATCATCTGTGGGACCAGGTATCTAAAGCCTCTCCCAAAGAAGTAAATTTGAAATGCGGATGTTTAACCTTAGGGCTTCTTTAATACAGGATTTTTTTTTTTTTAAAGCAGGGGTCCCCAACCTCTGGGATATAATGGCTGATGATCTGAGGTGGAGCTGATGTAATAATAATAGAAATAAAGTGAGTAATAAATGTAATGTGCTTGAATCATCCAGAAACCATCTCTCCTCCCCCCTCATTAACCCTGGCTCTGCTCCTGGTCTTCCTCAAAACTAGTCCCTGATGCCAAAAGGTTGGGGACCATTCTTTTAAAGAAGACATGATTTGCTAAAATGAGACCTCACACTCTTAGGTGTATATGTGTCATCTTCCTGAGAGGCAACGTAATGCACTTGCTATGGCTCCCAAAGGCCTGTAAGTTAGAATCCTGCATAACTTCAGCTAAATTATTTAGCTTCTCTGAGACTCAGCTTTCTCATAGATAAATCAGGAATATTCCAAGGGATCACTGAGTTGTTAGAGTTTTGAAATGATATAAAGCACCTAGCACAGTGCCTGCAATGAACAATCTGCTTAATAAATGAGCTTTCTAGTTTTTTACATCGTTCGGCAGAGATTCCAAAAAGCATGCTGTGTGTCAGTGAGCTTTACATCTTTATACTGATGGGGACAAAGAAAGAGATAAGAAGAGGAGAAAGGTAAAAGAAGAATGCTTTATCCGAATGATTTATGATTTATCTGGATAAATGATTAATGGATTTATCCAGGGCTCTATTGGTTGTGAATTAATTTTTCACAAAGCAACTTAATACAACATTCATGAATTTTGCACATGGTTGATCATTTAAACTAGGATGAAACATTGAGGTTTAGCTGGTTAGTATGTTTTATTAAGGAGACTGAAGAACACGAAAACCATCTGTAGCATAAAGAATCACTTTTTAAGAGACACAGAATAAAAGTGACTTCCAAGATACACAGCTAAATGAGAAAAGGAAGGTGGGGAAAAGTATGTGTGGTCCATTACCAACTAACAAGAAGGTTTTATATGTAATTAAGTAAGTCCTGGAGTCTAACTGGATTGGAAATATCACTATAAATTTATCTCAAAAGCAAAAAAGGAAAGAAAGGAGGGAAGACTTCTCTTTACATTAAAGAAGTTTATAAACAATGACAAATCTAATATCAATAAACACCCTTAGAAATCAAATTATGGTTTCTAAATACAACTGCCAATCAAAAGGAACAGGGCCTTTGAGAAATGGCTGATTCTATTGCCTGCAATGCAGGATACCTGGGTTCAATCCCTGTGTTGGGAAGATCCCCTAGAAGAAGAAATGGCTACTCTTTCCAGTATTCTTGCCTGGAGAATTCCATGGACAGAGGGCCCTAGCGGGCTACAGTCTATGGGGTCTCCATAGAGTTGGATACAACTGAGTGACTAACACTTTCACTTTCTGCAAAAAAGAACTGCTTTGTATTGGCTGGACTATGGACATGGATTTGATAGCTTTTTTTTTTTTTTTTTTTTGTTAATGGCAGCTGTGTTACAAACCCCAGGACACCCACCCAGCCAAAGAATAGCTCCTGTGACATGCCACCTCCCCCCATACAGGCCCTTCTGGAAACCCACCACCAAATTTGGGGACTTCACACCAACAAAATTGTAAGTGTTGTTAGGTATTCATGTAAGAACTCTTGCTATAGCATGGATAGCTGTGATCACTGAGTCAACTGTCCATGGCTACCAGTTACGGCAAGATTGTAACAGCATTTTTACTTTCTACACGACAAAGAAGCTTTGCAAATAAAATATTAACACTCTGAAAAAAAAAAAAAAAGAAATGGTTGATTCCAAATATAAGGTAGAAAATGTACAAGTAGAGTCTAGAATATCTTAAGAATATCAGAAGTTAAAGAAGCTACTAACAACTATTGGGATTGCAATAGAAGACTCAAGAGACAACTAGAAATGGCTCCCATCAGTCAGGAACAAGATAATTTGAGCATCAAAAAGAATAGTAACTGAAATGTATTAAAATATATAAAATACATATTTTATATGGATTTGATTCAAACAAAATAAACCTCATTGCTCACCTTTGAAAGGTGCTAGGAAATCAAATTTTCCTGAAAACTAGTTTTAAAATGGTGTGTTGGGGGAGAGATTAAATCACTCATTCCTGTCTTTTTTTTGGCTGTACTGCGTGACATATGAGATCTTAACTCCCAAATGAGGGATCGACCATCAGGCCCTGTATTGGAAGGGTGGAGTCTTAACCAATGAACCACCAGGGAAGTCCCATTCTACTTTTTCTGTACGAAGTATACCTGCAGGTAACCAAACAGATGACAAGAGATTTTTCATTTTAAGTAAGAGCATCTGGGACAATAAATGAAGAAATAACAAGCTATATTATTATTTTGCAACCTTTAATGAAATAATGAATGTAGCCACTGATCATTAATGGCTACTAAAAATCATCAGATAAAAATTGATAGGGGAACTTCATATTAGATGAACCAGGCTAGCAACATCTGAACCCACATGATCAATCTTATCACAAAAGGGAGAGGAAAGTAGACTTTTTGTGCTATCCAATGTAATGCAACAGGAAATACACAACACCATCTAGGAGCTAGTCTTGCCATTCAGTTTAGCCCTGAATCTGATTGAGTATATAGATCTAACTACCGGTTGATTACAAACACAGTAGTCAGATAACACGTTATACAATGTTACAAGAATGTTCCAGAATACGGCAACTTCTACAGAGCAAACAATCTGGTATTTTAAAATCTACTGCAAAGTTACAGGCAGTACAGGAAAAGGAGAGGAGGAATTCAGAGATTAAGAAAGAAATGTGACATATCAATCAAATGTAATATGTGAACTTGTTTAGAAACTGGAGCTCAAACAAAACAATTGTTTTTTTTTTAATCTGTGAACAAAAATTCTGAGACTTCCTTGATGGTCCAGTGGTTTAAGCATCTGCCCTGCCAATCCAGGGGACACAGGATTGATCCCTGGTCTGGAAAGATCCCATGCCACAGAGCAACTAAGCCTGCATGTGCCAATTACTGAGCCTGAGTGCATAACTACTGAAGCCTGGGCACCACAGAGCCCGAGCTCTGCAACAAGAGAAGCCACACAATGAGATACCTGTGCACAGCAACTAGGAGCAGCCCCGCTCACAACTAGAGAAAGACCACACAGCAACGAACAGCCAGCATGGCCAAACGAGCAAATCATGTGAAAAACAAAAGGAGATCTGAACACTGGATCTCTGATAGTGAGGAATCATTATTAGTGTTTCAGTGTGGGAGGAGTATTATAGCTTTGTTTAAAAATGGTTGCTCGTCTTTTAGATACATACATATGTAGACTCATGACTGAAATCATTTGCTGTCTATGATTTATTACAAAATTACCTGAAAGGGAGAGGGAGAGAAAGAGAACTACTTTAAGCAGGACTGGCCATACGTCGATCACTGACACTTTGTGGTAGCTAGATGCTCATTCATTATGTTATTTTCTCTACTTCTGTAGATATCTGAAATTTTTCTGTAATGAAAAGTTTCAGGATTCATTAAAGCAGAAATTCAAAAGGACCTCTCTTCTGTTTCCTAGGATATCACTTTAAAGTAAAAAGACACAGCTCTTGGATGTTTTCCTAGATGTGTGGTGATTACAGTTAAGACAACAGTCCCAGGACTTCCCCTGGCAGTCCAGTGGTTAAGAATCTGCTTTCTACAAAAATATACAAAGGAGAAAAGACAATCTCTTTAACAAGTGGTGCTGGGAAAACTGGTCAACCACCTGTAAAAGAATGAAATTAGAACACTTTCTAACACCATACACAAAAATAAACTCAAATGGATTAAAGATCTCAATGTAAGACGAGAAACTATAAAACTCTGAGAAGAAAACAGGCAAAACACTCTGACATAAATCACAAGATCCTCAATGATCCACCTCCCAGAGTAATGGAAATAAAAACAAAAATAAACAAATGGGACCTAATTAAACTTAAAAGCTTTTGCACAATGAAGGAAACTATAAGCAAGGTGAAAAGATAGCCTTCAGAAAGGGAGAAAATAATAGCAAACAAAGTAGCTGACAAAGAATCTCAAAATACACAAGCAGCTCATGCAGCCCAATACCAGAAAAATAAATGACCCAATCAAGAAACGGGCCAAAGAACTAAGCAGACATTTCTCCAGAGAAGACATGCAGATGGCTAACACACGAAAAGATGCTCAACATCGCTCATTATCAGAGAAATGCAAATCAAAACCACAATGAGGTACCATCTCACGCCAGTCAGAATGGCTGCTATCAAAAAGTCTACAAACAATAAATGCTGGAGAGGGTGTGGAGAAAAGGGAACCCTCTTATACTGTTGGTGGGAATGCAAACTAGTACAGCCACTGTGGAAAACAGTGTGGAGATTCCTTAAAAACCTGGAAATAGAACTGCCATACAATCCCACTGCTGGGCATACATACCAAAGAAACCAGAATTGAAAGAGACACATATACCCCAATATTCATCACAGCACTTTTACAAGCTAGGATTTGGAAGCAACCTAGATGTCCAGTGGCAGACGAATGGATAAGAAAGCTGTGGTACATATACACAATGGAATATTACTCAGCTATTTAAAAAAAGAACACCTTTTGAATCAGTTCTAATGAGGTGGATGAAAATGGAGCCTATCATACAGAGTGAAGTCAGAAAGAAAAACACCAATACAGTATATTAATGCATATATATGGAATTTAGAAAGATGGCAATGACAACCCTATATGCGAGACAGCAAAAGTAACACAGATATAAACAACAAACTTGGATTCTGTGGGAGAAGGCAAGAATGGGATGATTTGAGAGAACAGCATTGAAACATGTATATTACTATATGTGAAACAGATGACCAGTCCAAGTTCGATGCATGGAACAGTGCACTCAAAGCTGGTGCACTGGGACAACCCCAGAGGGGGTGGGGTGGGGAGGGAGGCAGGAGAGGGGTTCGGGACGGGGGGGACACGTGTACACCCATGGCTGATTCATGTCAATGTATGACAAAAATCACCACAATATTGTAAAGTAATTAGCCTCCAATTAAAATAAATAATTTAAAGAAAAAAAATACATGAATCTAAAAAAGAATCAGTCTTCTAATGCAGGGGATGTGGGTTTGACCCCTGGTTGGGTAACTCGGATCCCACGTGCAGCTGGGCAACTAAGCCTCCATGCTGCAACGACTGAGCCCCCCGTGTGCCACAGCTAGGCAGAAGCCTGAGCGCTGCAGTGGAGATGCCGAGTGCTGCAGTGGAGATGCTGAGTGCTGCAGTGAAGGTGCTGAGTGCTGCAGTGAAGATGCCGTGTGCTGCAACTAAGACTTGATGCAGCCAAATAAGTGAAAAAAAGAAGAAAAAGACAACAGTTCTCTATGTGACATGTAGCTAGGTCCAATCGGTTTGAGTACCTTCTTTCCTTGAGGATAAAGCTTCATATCAGACCTGGGAAAATGTATAGGGGGTTTGATGGATAGCAGAAAGCACGGGCTCTGTAGCTGACCTGGTTTCAGGCTCCACTTCTTTGTCAAGAATTGTTTAATCTCCCTAGGCCTCCGTGAAATGGGAATAATCTCCACCCACCACCCTGCCCTGCCAAGAGCTGCCATGAGCATCGCAGGAACGAAAATATGAGAGTCCTAGCTCAGAGCAGGCACTGGGGATACTGGCATTCGGGAATTTATTCATTCATTTATTCACCAAACATCTGAGTATATCCGCTGGGTCAGACTCTAGGTTATGTGCTAGTGAAATCAAGACATAAAAAGCATGGCACCTGCCCTGAAGGAAACAGGAAAGAAAATGAATGAGTATAGTGGCAAAAGCAATGCATTTTAAGTTCTCAAAGGATAAACTTTCGGGCCTGGAATTCTGTATTCGAGCAACACTACCGATTATGAAAGTGAAATTGAGACATTTCTATAGAGTTCACTAACCATACACTATTAATATATATGTGCAAAAAGGGGGAAAAATCACTCCAGGAAAAGATTACTTCCCTTAAAAAAAATCTACACATGAAAGTCTGGGATATTTGGAAAATTATCTTTGGGTAGCAAAGCTTAATGGCATATGAATCAATTTTCTTCTCTGTGGGCCCTATTATGCTACTTTTTCTCTTCAGAATATTGCATTTACACAATCATATTACAGATGCTGTATACAGGCTTCCCAGGCAGCCCTAGCGGTAAAGAATTCACCTGCCAATGCAGGAGACATAAGAGACACGGGTTTGATCCTTGGGTTGTGAGGATCCCCTGGAGGAGGACACAGCAACCCACTCTAGTATTCCTGCCTGAAGAATCTCACGGACAGAGGAGCCTGGGGGCTACAGTCCATAGGGTTGCAAACAGTCAGACACGACTGAAGCAACTCATGGATTATAGATGCTGTATACCTACTGTCATCTCTTAGATCAAGATTCTCAAGAAAGCACAAAAGGACAGATACACAAAAGCAGTAAAAATAAATAAATAACATCACTCACCAAAGTGAGAAGGGAAACAGACAGAAGGTAATATACAAGTGCTAAATTTCTAATCTTTTTAGAAGTGATCAAGATATATTGGTCAAAGTGTGTAAGACGAGAAACAGAGGTATAATTTAAAAGTACAGTGATAATAGAAAATGAAGAAAATGATAATAGTAGCTGCCACTGGGAAAAAGAACTAGGAGTGTGGAGCCAAGATCTCCTCCTTTCACTTTATATTCTCCTGTACCATGCAAATTTTTAAAAATTATGCACATTTATCACTCCAATGGTTTAAAAAGTATCACGGGAAACGCTCTTTCTGCTAAAATATGTGTAACTTACAAGTTCTACAGTGAATTTTCCAACATTTAGTCTGCCTAAATACAAGAAAGATATTAAGGTAGCTAGACTTGATAACTTTTATAGTCTTTTCCAGACACTAAGGATCTATCCAAAGGGAAACAGAAATTGTGTCACTGTCATTTGGATAATATAAAGACACACCTGTAAAGTCTGTTCCTAAGCTATTGAACCAAGAACAAAAATAGGAAATTTCCCCAGGAAAAGGCAGCTGGAAACCAGGAACAGGAGCAGCAAAACTAAACGGAGATTTCTGCAGTGGAACCAGGAGCAAGAAAAAATAAACAAGAGAAAGTCAACACTGAGAGGGAGTAAGTGGCCTCTAGGGTGAAAGGGGTGGGGCTGAGGCTGCAAAGATTCATTCTGGAGATGGGGGTGGGGTAGCATGGGTTTTCCAGGTGGCGTTAGTGGTAAAGAACCCACCTGCCAATGCAGGAGACACAGGAGACACGGGTTCAGTCCCTGGGGTCGGGAAGATCCCCTGGAGGAGGGCATAGCAGCCCACTCCAGCATTCTTGCCTGGAGAATCCCATGGACAGAGGAGCCTGGCAGGCTACAGCCCATGCGGCCACAGAGAGTTGGACACGACTAAAGTGGCTTAGCACGCAGCATGGGGTGGGATGGCAGGGGTGGGGTCTGGAAGTGAGAGGCAACCGCTCTGTCATAGAAGCTGGAAAGCAACAAATGTGCAAAAAGAGGACCAAGACATAGAGGACAAAAAGGGCTGAGTACAAGTTTCTTCTGCTCCAGATAAGTGCTGTCTAACGGTCTTCGTGAAATCACGGGGAGAAGGAGGGTCAAAGAAATTCTAGTACATAGATGATAGGTGGAATTTGAAAAAGGCAGTACCCAGTGTAAGGGTCAATCGTCTTTTCTCTATTGGGTGCCTGTCTTTATTATTTCAGTGTGCACTGCTGTGCTTAGTCGGTCAGTCATCTGACTCTTTGCAACCCCATGGATTCTAGCCTGCCAGGTGCCTCTGTCCATAGGATTCTCTGGGCAAGAATACTGGAGTGGGTTGCCATGCCCTTCTCCAGGGGATCTTCCCAACCCAGGATCGAACCCAGGTCTCTCACGTTGCAAGTGGACTCTTTATGGTCTGAGCCACCAGGAAAGTCACATTTATACATTTCAGTATGGTAAAGGGATTTCATAGGCTCACTTAAGATACTGGTTCATCCAGTCTTATTTTTATTATATACCTCTTAACCAAAAGTTCTCCTACTACAGGGATTTTCAAAAATCTAACTCTTTGGGTTGAAAAGAAGCTACCTGCTACTTGAGGAGATGCTCAAAGGGTCTTGAGAGTTTGTATCAGTTTCCTCTTCATGCCCTACCTACACTGGACACAAGGTAAAAACACTTGGGATTTAAGATCTAGAAGACACTTTGGCCTTCTTTCCAATAAGATGCCTCATTTAAGATGAGAAAACACAAATACTGGGCTCTTGCTGGTATTCACTGAAGGGAAGAATGAACGTAGTCTTTCCCAAGGTACAAGCAGAGCGCAAGCTAAAACACTTCTTGTCCAGCTGCCTATAAGTCAGTTCCCTTTTCACTCTGTGGGCTCTGCTGTCTCTATGGCATTTTTTTTCAGTCAGAGGAGAGAAAACGCTTGTTCCACAGACTCGTTTATGAATAAACATGTAAGCAGTCTGACAGAGCAATAGGTCCTGGGACCCAGTCTGCTTCATCTGAATCTTCTGTGTCTCTAAAGGGCTTTCCCTCCATCTCCTAATGAAATATGTACATTCAATTACTTGCAGAAACCGCTAACTTCAGATGAAAATTATATGAAATCTGAAAACCATAGCTTTGACGTATGCTTTAGCCTTTCCTACATAAGGAGGAATTCCCAGGAGCTACAGAGGAATGAGATGGTTGGATGGCATCATCGACTCAATGGACATGAGTTTGGTCAAACTCCGGGAGATGGTGAAGGACAGGGAGGCCTGGCGTACTGCAGCCCATGGGGTTACAGAGTCAGACACAACTGAGCAACTGAACGACAACAACAACTACATTTTCAAGGAAGGCTGAAGTTTAGTCTCACGGAAAGGAAAGGCTAGAAGGAAGACAAGCCAAAGGGTTTTTTCCTAGTAGTTGAAATAAGCCAAAAAGAGCAAATAACTTGCAGATATGATGGACCAAACCTCTGTAAGGGCAAAGAGGCTTTGGAAAACCATTTTCTTTAATTACAGAACATCCTTAGTAAAATGAGAAGGGAAAGAGCATCTGTTTTTTTAACACTGTTTCAGACATCAGTGTCTGCTTACGGGGACTAAGTATGTATAAGTGAGATCTTAGATGTTTCAGCATCCACTGCAAAGGAGGATTCTTCAAACGCTATGCCAACCTGTACTTACTCACTCAGATCTCTTGCCACCAAACCAAATCTCCTTTTTCCCTTCTCAAGCAAATCCAGTACAGTTTCCCAGAACCAAAGCCCTCTCTTTTGTCCAGTTATCAACTATAAACTCTGTGAATATTCTGAATCTATTACAGAAGAGACTTCCACCACAACATCAGTGCAAACAGAAGAAGAAATGGACAACTACCTCCAGGGAAAGTGCTGACAGCCAACCCCGGAAGCTCAGCAGTCATGAGGTGTCTCCCAAGGTCTCAGGTCAATTCTCTAAAGCCAACAGGAGCAAGTCACAGAGCCAACCGTAAGGGCCCTGACAATTTTAACTGGACTTTTCTAATTATGCCTGAAGTTTTCTTTATACTTGTGCTATTTTCCCCAGACTTCATCCCTCCCCCACTTTTTTTTTAAGAGTATTAACTATTTTAAAGAAAAAGAGAGAGAAAAGGAACAACAGCAATAACATAATCAAGTTTACGGAATGTAGAAGCAAACTATGAGACAAAAGTTCACAAAGGATGAGAGAGGCAGATGGAAATACACTCTTGTAATAATCTTACACTGTTCATGAAGCAGTGTAACTTTCACTTGAAGATAAACTGTGATTCATGAAAGAGGAGTACTGTAATCTCAGAGGAGTACTTGGCCAACAGAAATATACTGTGAGCCAGATACACAATTTTAAATTTTCTAGGAGTCATCATTAAAAAATAAATAAAATGAATTTCAATATCTTTATTTAGCCCAATATATAAAAAATGTTATCATTTCAACATGTCATCAATCATTCAAAATCATGAATGTTTTAAATTTGTAACAGCTCAGTTTGGACTAGACATATCTGAAGGACTCATTAGCCATGTGTGGTCAGTGGCTACCATACTGGGCAGCTCTAGAGCTGGAGTCAGGAAACTTTTCTCTAAAGGAACAGATAGTAAACATTTTGAGTTGTGTGGGCTACATAGTCTCTGTCATAACTACTGAAATCTGTTATCGTATTGCAAAGCAATCAGAGGCAAAATGTAAATTAATAGGCATGGCTGTGTTCCAATAAAACTTTATAAAAACATGTCGGCCAGATTTGGAAGGAAATGGCAACCCACTCCAGTATTCTTGCCTGCGGAATTCCATGGACAGAGGAGCCTGGCGGGCTACAGTCCAGGCGGTCGCAAAGAGTAGGACATGACTGAAGCAACTAACATGGTACAGTTTGCCAACCATTACTCTGGAGCAATGACAAAAAATAACACAAAGAAATACAAGCAAAAAGTTGATAGGGAAGATAAAAATGGGAGGCTACAGTATCAGTAGACACTAAATAACACACAGTTCATCCAAAAATAGACAGAAAAAGAGGTACAGAGGGACACAAAACAATCAAGACGAATAAGAAAGGAACACCAAGATAGAAGACAGGTTCATTTGCATCATTAATTAGGTTAAGAATAAATAAGGCAAGGATTGCCAGAATGGATAAAAAGCAAGATCCAACCATAAGCTGTTTATAAGAAACCTACTTTAATTATAAAGACAAATAAGTTGACAGTAAAAGGCAATCATATAGGATAAGAAACAAGAGTGGCTGTATTAATACCAGATAAAATAAACATCAAAAAAGTTATTTCTAGAATGGAGAAGAAATATTCCACAATGATAAAACAGGAAATTCATTAAGAAGACAAAACAATGTATAAGACAGGCATACATTTATCAAAAGAGCTTCAAAATACATGAAGAAAAAACTGATAAAATTAAATGGAGAAATAAATCTACAACCACAGTTGGTGATTTCAATACCATTCTCAGTAGCTTAACGAAAAGTATACAACCCTCCCACCACCCCCAAAAAAACCCAACAACAACAATGAAAAAAACCTAACTCACAGTCAGAAAGATATAGAAGGGTTGAGCAAAACCATGAGCCAATGTAACTTAAAATGATATTAATGGAATATCACACTCACTCGAGTGCACACAGACGATGTACCAAGACAGAGCACATGGCAAGCCATAAAACAAGTCTCGATAATTATCACTGAAGTCCTAAATAATTCATGTGTTAAGGAAGAAAGCACAAGAGGAATTAGAAAATATCTGTAATAGATAATAGTGAAAAGACAGCATGTCAAAATATGTGGAATTCAGCTAACAAAAACTAAAGGAAAATTCACAGCTTTAAATACTTCTACAGAAAAGAAGAAACATAACTTCAATCAGTTAAGTTCCTACCATACAATGGGAGAATAACACATGAAAGCCAAAGAATCCAAAGAATAACTATTAAATTCAAAATAAGCAGAAGAAATGATAATAAGAAGAGTATAAATAAATGAAAAAAGAGGACACAAATGCAATACTAGATAAATGCTGGTACTGAGAATTAACACCTAGCAAGGAAAAAAAGGGAGACAACACAAATTACTAATATTAGAAGTTTTTAAAGGGATATAATTATAGATCCTTCAGATACTGAAATTATAAGGGAATATTTTCAGCTAATAATTTTATGCTAATAAATTTGACAACTTAAATAAAACAGAGTATTCCTTGGAAAACACAAATTCATAAAGCAATATAAGAAATAATAGACCCATATCTATTAAAGAAATTCAGTTCACTATCAGAAACCATTTTCACAAGAAACCCTTATGACCAGATGTCTTCACTGGTGTAAGTAAGTAAGTGTTATTCGCTCAGTCATGCCCGACCCTTTGTGACACCATAGGCTGCAGCCCACCAGGCTCCTCTGTCCATGAGATTTTCCAGGCGAGGATACTGGAGTGGGTTGCCATTTCCTTCTCCAGGGGATCTTCCCAACCCAGGGATCGAACCTGGGTCTCCTGCACTGCAGGCAGATTCTTTACCGACTGAGCTAAAAGGTAAACTTGACCAATAATTTAACCAACAGCCCCCTCCCCTCGAATCATATACACACTGTCAACAAATAACAGAAGACGAACTTCTAAACTATATGAGGTTAGCATTATCCTGATACCAAAACTTGACGAAGATATAAAAAAGAGCAAACTACAATCTAATATTCCTCATGAACAAAGAGATAGAAATAATTAATAATATATTAAAATCTGGCAACATGTAAAAAGGAGTGTTGATACATCATAACCCAGTGGATGTATTGGGTCCATGACCAATGGGACCCAATCCATAACCCAGCTGGATTCCTCTCAGGAATGCAAATCTGATTAAGCATTCAAAAGCCAACCAGTGTCATTCAAAATATTAACAAAGGGCAAAACCATATGACAATTTTGAAAGATAGGACTTCCCTGGTGGTACATGGGCTTCATCCCCCTCCAGGAAAATTCCACATACCATAGAGCAACTAAGCCTGTGTGCCACGACTACTGAGCCCGAGCTCTAGAGCCCATGAGCCACGACCACTGAGCCCTCGGGCTCTACAGCCTGTGCTCTGCAACAACAGGAGCCACCACGATGGGAAGCCTGCACATCGCAATAAAGAGGAGCCCTCGCTCACTGCAACTGGAGAAAAAGCCTGCATGCAGCAACAAAGAACCAGTGCAGTCAAAATAAATAAATACATAAACGTAAAAAAATTAAAGAGGCAAAAAGATACAGAAAGAGTATCTGAAAATATCCAACATCTATTCATGATACAAAAGTCTTAGCAAACTGGAAACAGAGGGTAACTTTCTCAACCTGAAAAAGACTTTTATGAACAACCTATCAATCATAGATCAAGGGGCAACACTGAACTAATACTGTAAGCAAGGAAAGGATATCTAGTCTTCCCACTTTAACAATATACTAAAGGTGCTAGTTGGTGCAATAAAGCAAGAAAAAGATAAAAGACACAAAGATTGGAAAAGAAATAAAACTGTTATTTAGTATGCCAACATGACTGCATAAATGAAAAACCCTGCAGAATATTAAGAAAAAAACCAACCTATCAGAATAAGCAAATTTTAAAAGGCTGAAGGGATATAAGATCAATATATGTATAGACTTCACTATATATACTGAAGAATTAATTATATATCCATATAGAAGCAGCAGACAATTTGAAAATGAAACCATTCTACTTTTGATTACACAAATAATATAAATATTTAGGGGAAAATGAACATAACTACTGAGCCCAGAGGCTCTAGAGCACGTGCTCCCCAAGAGAAGCCCAAACACTGCAACTAGAGAGAGCCTGCATGCCCTAATGAAGATCCAGCACACAAAAAAATTTTTTAAATTATTTTTTATGGAATACAAAGGATCTAGAAGAGCCAAAACAATACAAAAAGAAGAACAATTGTTGGCGGGTTTATGCTACCTGATTTTGAAAGTGAAAGTCACTCAGTTGTGTCCAACTCTTTGCAACCCCATGGACTATACAGTCCATGGAATTCTCCAGGCCAGAATACTGGAGTGGGAAGCCCTTCCCTTCTCCAGGGGATCTTCCCAACCGAGGGATGGAACCCAGGTCTCCCATATTTCAGGCAGATTCTTTAGCAGCTGAGCCACAAGGGAATCCCAAGAATACTGGAGTGGGTAGCCTCTCCCTTCTCCAGTGGATCTTCCCAACCCAGGAATCAAACTGGGGTCTCCTGCACTGCACATAGATTCTTTACCAACTGAGTTATCAGGAAAGATTACCATAAGGTCAGAAATAAGAAAGCGTGGTATTGGCATAAGAACAGGTATAAATATGAGTGGAACAGAAGTATCCAGAAATAGACCTAGACATACATGGTCAATTTATTTTTGACAAAAGTGCCAAGTCAATTTAAAAGGAAAGAAAAACTCTTTTTAACAAATGTTGCCAGAACAACTAGATGTCCATATGGAAAAAAATAAACCCTGACTCCTATCTCATACAAAATTCATTTGAAATGGCTCAAGGTTAATGTAAAGCTAAAACTATAAACCTTCCAGAAGACAGGTTTCTAGAAAATTATTGCAACCTTAGGTAGACAGAGTTTAGGGACAGGGAAAAATCCACCAACCATTAAAAAATTATTAACAGGACTTCATCAGCATTAAAAAATCTGCTCGTCAAAATACATCACTAAAAAAATGAATACACTACCCCAAACTCAAATAAAATGTACTTGCAGTACAAATATCTGACAGAGGATGTGTGGATCCAGAATATGTAAAAGAACTCCTGCAATCTACAATGAAAAGAGGCAAGGGACTTATAGATCTGCCTCACACAGAAGACACCTGAATGGTTAGGAAGCACACAAAAAGGCGGCTAACCAGAGAAACGCAAATTAAAATCGCAATGCAATACCATCTCAAATCTTCTAGAAGGGCTAAAAAGACTGATAATACGAAGTGTTGCCAAGGATGTGGAACAACTGGAATGTTCATATAACGTTCCAGCTAGGGGAGTATAAAATGGAGCATCCACTCTGGACAACTGTTTGGCAGCTCCTATAAAATTTAACATACACATATCCAAGAACCAACGATTCTAACCTTAGATATTTACTCAAGAGAAATGAAAATACATACCCACAAAAAATTTTTTACAGAAATGTTCATAGCAGCCTGATTTATAACAGTCCCACCTGGAAACAAACCAAATGCCCACTAACAGATGAAAAGGCAAATACTGTATGTTCATACAATGAAATACTACTAAATATAAAAATTAACGAACTCCTGATACATACAACACCAAGGGTGAATTTCAAAAAGATGTTAAGTGAAAGAAGCCAACTACAACACTGAGTGATTACATTTTTATAGATTCCAAGAATAATCAAAATTAATCCACAGTGATAGAAATTTGAAATAGTAGCTTAGGATAGTGGGGGCTTGGAGTTGCTTGAAAATGGACACAACAAAAATTGGAGGTGGGAGATGGAAATGTTCTAACGTCTTGCTTTGAGTGGTGGTCACATGGGTATATATAACTATTAAAACTCTTTGAAGTAATTATTTTAGATTTGCACATTTTATCATATGTTTATTATTCCTCAATTTTAAAAATCTCTAGACATCATTTTAAAAGTATGGAAGGCAATCCAAAATATTAACAGAGATTGCTTTGGGAGGTGGGATTATGGCTAATTTTTTTCTTTGCTGATTCACTTTTCTCATCTTTATAATTTTCTACACTGAACTCCCCCTTCTCCCCCACCACCACTTTGTATGGTATTTATGTTTTATAGTTTCACAAAGACCCTAAAATGTCGCCAGTATTCATCTTCTGAAAGTACTACAGGATTACAGGTAAGTAATGGAAGCATGTGTCAAGTTCTCCTCCCACAGCGGGCACGTGATTCGGTGTCTTCGTGGGACACGGAAGGGGCTCAGAAGCGCAGCCAGAAGCACTGTGGCAGTCTGGGGAGAGGAAGAGGTCCGATGTGGCAGAGTTCAGCTCTGACTCCAGCTCACTCACTGAGTGGTGGCCAAGCCATGGAGCCCCTGTTTCTTCACCCCTAAGATGGGAATAAGATATATCTCCTTTTCTGCCCTACTGGGGTTTTGTGGGTGTTAGCTGAAATGGTCTATACAGCACAGAAGGAATTAAGGGAGTAGTAACTTCTGATATTATGTGAAAAGTCAGAAAAAGCCTTTCTCACAAGTCAGATTTACTACTCTTAGACCCACAAGAAACAAATAAGAACTCTGCTAGGACGACGCAAAGCTCTTCAAATCAACAGCCAAGAACTCTTACCTGTTGGTGTGGTAATGGTGATTCTGCAAACCGTAGGAGACGCACTGTGTGTTTAGCCGTTTTGGCTCAACCTCCTTCCAACTACCTTCTGTCCACTTTCTCTTCATCTGCTTCTCCTCTCGCTTTTTCCCGACATAGTCAGCATAGGTCTGGATGCGATAGCTCTCTGCATACTTGCTGGTATTGACAGCTACAAGGAAAAGAACAAATCCTTAACAAAGGGTCTGGCCTGGCCCCAGGATGTTGGAAAAGTGGCTCGAGGTCATCAAAGGAACCCTGAGGTCAGGTCTGCCATTTAGAAGCCAGATGGCTTTGGGAAAATCCCACAGCTCTACCCGTCTGAGTCTCCTCACCTGGAGAAGAGAGTCCTGCTCCCCAGCCTCCCTTACAGTGTGAAAGTGCTCTATAAACTATAAAGAACCCGAAGGATGTAAGCAAGACATTAATTTTCAGAATATCTGCAGGTAACATTACTGCCTGAAAAATACTCATTTTCAGAGTAAGAAAATGAAAAACAAAACCAAACTGCCAAGGGGAAACTGTTGTGAAAATAAAGATGACAAGAAAAGCAATCTGGACAGCAGTGTTGGTCCCCGTCGTCTGCTGCACGCCTGTGCCTGGCGCTCTGCATGTGTGACGTCTAACCTTCACAGCACACTTGCAAGGGAGAAGTCACCTTTGCTGATTGTAAGTAAACTGGGGCTGCCGCAGGCCACGCTGCACCAGCGGCAAGGAGGAAAACCAGGCTGCTTGGACCCTAAGGCCAGGGCCCTTCTCAAAGTTCTTCGCTTCCCTTTGGACTCTGCAGATTCAAGACAGTCCCACAATATTTGAGACCTGCCTCTTCTCTTTCTCTCCTTAAAGCCTGTTAATTCTCTGTAATGTGCTTCTGGCAGGAGTTCTTGAGAGCCAGAGCTTGTTCCCTTTTGGTGTTAATGGGTGATAAGGCCAGGACTGTCTTCCTGCCTCTTTCTTGGAGGCTGGGGGCTGGAACACGGGAGTGGCCTGGGCGTGAGGACCCACAAAAACCGTGTGGATGAGCCCCTTGTGCTGCTCTGGCTTCTGTAGTGTGAGCAAACATTCCCTGTCCCCTGGTTATTACCCCCACTAGCAGCGAGACAGTAAGGGCTAGGCCGTGCTGGTAGAGAGCTGTGGGAGCAGACCTGGCACCTGTGCTGCCGGAAAAGCACCATGATGTCTGAAATAGTCTGTGTACCTATTTTCAGCGACTTCTTGGTACAGAGTGAAGGAAGTGAATGTTAGTTGCTCAGTCATGTCTGACTCTTTGCAATCCATGGACTGTAGCCCACCAGGCTCCTCTGTCCATGGGAGTTCTCCAGAAAAGAATACTGGAGTGGGTTGCCATGTCCTTCTCCAGGGAATCTTCCTGACCCAGGGATTGAACGGGGGGGTCTCCTGAGTTGCAGGTGGATTCTTTACTGTCTGAGCCACATAGAGTGGTTCCCAGTAAATATTATGTGACTGAATGGCAAGTGATGATGGACACATCAGAACTGGACAAGGGACTCCAGTACCCCAGAGACCTTGAACCGCAGGGACAAGACACCTAGATGAGACGCAGATACCCCCTGCATATCTGACACACCTGGCTTCACTCCAAACAGACTGGATTTGCCTAAAACTCCTCAGCACAATAGTAGTTTATAGAATGTCATGCCTTAAATGCTTAGCCATCTGAAGAGCAAAAGCAAAATAAAACAAGAAGAAAAATAAGGAAAGACTCCCACTCTTTATTTAAAGTATTTTTTTTTAATTAAGAAGTTTGCTGTACTTTTCAAATATTCACTCTAGAGTTAACAAGGGGTAGGGTCGGGGGGAGGGGGGAGGAACAAACCCTAAAGGTATCAAAGAACTTTCACACTGTCCCAAGCGAGTAGAGTGAGTTAGTGAAATGTGAGCTCAAAACAGCACGCTCTGACTCACTCACAAGGAGATAAACAGAAAGCAATCAGTTCTACAGATATGCTATCGACCAAAGTCACTCAGATCAGAGAACTGCAGAAACAGTATCCTTTGCTGAAAATCCTATTCCTCGGGACAGTTACTTTTCTAGCTTCCAAACGACTGCACATCTGACTTTCTCAGCTCGTTCATCTAACTGCCCCACAATCTGTACATCCACCCAACATCATCCATCCATGCCTCCACCCAGCAATTGCTCACTGTCTGTCTGTCCCAGGGACCATGCTAGACATCTGGTAGAACAAGACACAGTCTCCACCTCTCGAGCCCACCTTCTCCCACACAAGCTTTACGCAGAGTTATGGAAGCCTGAGACTACCTACTATGTAACAGTTTCCCTCTCAGTGCGATGGATAATGTGAACCCACAGATTCTACATGCTTATTCTGTACCGGTCACTGGCAAGTGAGCATCTGCTGGATTTTCCTCTTTAGGTTTCATTCCTTAGTCAGGCAGGTTTATTTTGAAGCGTGTCCCCAAGGGAAGACATATGCTGCAATATCTCTCTCGAGTTTAGTTTGGACTACTGAGTCAAAGAAGAGGCTTGAGTCAACATTCCCCATGAAAGCAAAGGTGATGATAAGGTCATAAAGAAGCCAAGATGATCTACTTAACAGCATCTGACTGTTTCCAGTAATTTGGGTCCCAGCCCTACGGACAAATGCTTCAAAAGCTCCCTGATCATGATGGGGAATTTATCTGAGCACATTTGGAACGAGGAGCGCTTAAAGGGGGAAACGAATAACAATCCCCTTTTCACTGCTGGCCTTCACATGGCAATAATTTACCAGCATTCCTTCAAGTCCCAGCAGCTTTGCAGCTCTCGGCCTTTAATCTGGAAGCCAGCTCTGGCGCAGAGCCACCCCTCTAATGGATGAATCAGCAAAATGAATTGGCTGTCAGCTGCGTCCTTCAGTGATTCCAGCTCGCCTGTCAGAAGCGGCGTGGGGCAGGAGGCTTGGTAACACTAACCTTTTCCAAATTTGTCAGGGAAATGCTTCAAGGCCATCTTTCGGCCATGCCACTCTGTTGAAGCCGCTGTGAAACCAAACACGGTGAGGGCCCTCCCCGGCTCCCTGTGGGTGAACAAGAGCACCTCCTCTCCTGCAGACTTCACCCACCCACAGCTTCGCTGAGCTGGGCGCCCTGTCTCGAAGCATTTAATCTTCACAACCACCCCACAGGGAAGAGACGTTCTAGTCATCACACAGATAAAGAGGCTGAACATTCGAGGAGCCACGCATGTCTGCTTACAGTGGTGTAGAGCGAGCGACAAAGCTGGTTTGGAACCAACATGTGAGCTTTTTAAAAAAATATAACATTGCCACAAGTCTGACATATATTTGTGTATTTCTGTGTCCATTTAGATTGAGGATTATCTCATAAAATGCTTCCTTGAAGATGACTTTTAAAGAACTACTTACAATGTTTAGATTTTTTTTTCCTAAAAATGTAGAACCTTCCACTATAATCAAGCAAAAGATCTCTCCAACTAGGTTGAGAGCTACATTACATTACGTTCACAGGAAGACTTAATGTAAGACATAGAGACCTTCCTAAATTGATCTATAGATGTGATACAATTTCAATTTTTAAAATTCCATTTTAATAAAAACATTGAAAAAAATTTTAAAGTGATTAAGAAAAATCTCAGCAGAACACTGAGCAGCGGTAGCCAGGGACTGGGGGATGAGGCCAACCACCAGGAGGTGAGGGAATTCTGGGAGTGATGCAACTGCCCTCTGTGTCTTGACTGTGGTGGAGGTTACACGACGCTGTGCGTTTGTTAAAACAAAGACCTGGCCAGTAGAATAGTGGATGTGTATTTCATGGTATATAAATTACATCTCAATCATTCTGTGGAATTTGAAAGGTCCGATTCCAAATTTTAAATGGAAGACAAATGGGCCAGTAATAGCCCAAACATTTCTGAAGAAAAGTAAGAAAGGGAGACTTCCTGGCTAGCTAAAAAGCTTACTGTAAACCCGTAGTACTTAAGACAGCGCCGTAATGGTATAGAGATAAGCAAACTGACCAGTGGTACAGGAGAGCCTGGAAAGAGGTCTAGGCATCTATGAAACTCTGATATCCGACAGAGGCAGCATGACGGCATGCAAAAGGAAAAGTTGGAAAAACTGTTTATCCACGGGAAAAAAAAAAAAAAAAAAAAAAAAAACTGGATTCTTACTCACACCAGGCCAAAAAATCAACTCCAGATGGATGAAGCACTTAAATGTCAAAAGCAAACTTTGAAAACTTGAAAAGAAAATAGAAGTGAATATCTCTTCCTGAGCTTGAAGTAGGAAAGAATTTATGAAGATACAAAAAAATGTCAAGCATAAAGAAAAGATCAATAAGTTTGGCTACATTAATATGAAAACTTGTGTCCGTCAGAAGAGATTCTAAAGAGGGCAAAGACAATCTACATGCTGGGAGGAGATATTTCTAACATGTGCAACTGATGGAGGATTAGCACCAGAATACATAAAAACGCCTACAAATCAGTAAGAGAGGACCCAACAGAAAAACGGGCAAAAGACACAAAAAGCACGCCCAGTCATTTCACAGAAAAGGGAGCATAAAATGCCAATAATTATATAAAGGAGTTGCTCAACCTCAGGGAAAGGCAAATTATGAGCACTTAAATAAGGTGTCATTTTGTAGATTCGTAGAGGGAGGAGGAAGGGGTGAAGGCATGGGGAACAGGAGACAGAGGCGAAAGAGTGAGAGTGAGTCTGAGGCTAGAGAGGCACAGAGCCTCAAGAAAGCAAGAAAAGGGTCAACGTGACTTTTATGAGAGTGGCTCCCCATCTCCACGCTCCCCCACCAGGAACCAGGGGTTTGGGATGTGGAGGAACAGCAGATTCTTGTTATAATTTATTAATGGTATTTTAGCTCTTCTGGTTGAGCAGTGGTCTCACAGAGGTTCACTAGATTGTAAACAAATTGGTTAGGTTTTCTCTTGTATACTCGGTCCAACCCCTAAGGGGCGTTTCTGAGGCCAAGTGTGAAGGTCTCTTGTAGGAGGTAAGTGTTTCTCCAGTTTCAATGTCTCCAGTGATAAGGAGGCGTCCCCGAATGGTTGCAGTGCTGTAGACAAGCACGGGGGTGCTGACACACCAGGCTTCTCAGACTTTCCCGGGGAAGCTGAGGACACTTGTGAAGCCTGTTATCAAGCTGCTGCAATCATTTTATTGCCGCAATGGCTAGGAGGGGGCGGCGGGGGTGGGGGGGAACATCAGGAAACTTCAAAACCAGTTACCACCATCAGCCCTGAGTTTTCTGCAGTGGCTACCCTCAGCCAACATTAGGTTCTCAGTCAGTTTCTAAGGGAATTACCTATATGCTTATCCATCCGATAGTTATGAGAAAGGGAACTATTTACTGGTTACTTATTCTGCCAGGTATGGAAAAATCCTGTAAGGATTATCCTGACTTTATAGATAAGGACACTGAAGCTCAGAAGAAGTGATGGGTTCAAGGTCCCGAAGATGACAAGTTTTGGGATCCAAACCAAAGCTGCATTCTTTTCATGACACCATGTGCACTGGAAGGGTCCCAGACCATGTCATTCGGAGTTAACACAGGCAAGCGCCTCTGTCTGCGAGAGCCTCAGAGTCCGGCCACTTCTCCATACAACAGAGTTGTGTACAAAGCAGAAGGCTCTCTCTATGATAACCAGGTGTGTTCACCTCCCACCAGAAGTGACGGGTGCTGAGAGTGACCTCTGCCAGCTTTGCAGGCCCAGACCCTCCGCCCCACCCGCCAACGTGTGCTTTAATCCTTGACAATGCCCACTTCTGATGCCCTTCACAGCCTCTCCTGACCCCTCCCTCAGCCGCCAGCCTGGGGCCCTGCACCACTGTGTCCTCATTCCAGGCTTTCAACCCATACCCGGGAGGGCACCTGACGCTGCTTTGTGTTTGCTTGCTTATTTACATGAGAACATATGGGATTGAGAAGTTTTCTTGTGTTCTACACAATTGGATCCAGTTTGGGTGTTCAGAAGCATGACCATTTCCCCACTTTTACCAGAGAGAGAATGGACGGGTTTACCTTGGGTTCTCAAGGAGACAGGCAACTTTATTAAAAAAAAAAAAATGTGTGTGCAAGCTCAGTCATGTCCTAGTCTTTGCGACCCTATGGACTGTAGCCTGCCAGGCTCCTCTGTCCATGGGATTCTCCAGGCAAGAATACTGAATGGGTAGCCCCATTTCCTTCTCCAGGGGATCTTCCTGAACCAGGGATCGAACCCACGTCTCTTTGTCTCCTGCATTGGCAGGGAGGTTCTTTACCACTGAGCCACCTGGGAAGGCCTTTACAAACACACTTAACCCTAATAATGGTCAGCAGGAACATTTGCCTACGTTCAACCCATCTAAGGAAGTAGGGAGATAAGGTGCTTGCAGGGCTTGGCATTCTGTCAGAAGCATGTGCAGTACAGTTATTTCCAGGGTGTCCAACAGGTGAGAGCGGGCAGTCGCCAGGACACAAACAGCCCTGTTTTACCCTCGCCAGTCCATTCTCGTCTATAAAACCCTGCAGAGTCTTCAAGATAAAGTGCCAGCCTGCGAGAGGACGTCAGTGCAGCCCTCCCTCAACTCTGACTTCTTCCCACATGTGTTCCCAATGGGGCCAGGTGCTCTGTGAGGGAAGGGGCAGTGCTTTACTCATCTGTAGCGCCTGGGTTCGCCCATGGTACTCTGGCAGGAATTTAAACGAAGATTATGGAGGGAGGGAAGAAGCACAGCTTTTGCATCTGTTGGCAGCTTGTTTCAAGAGAAGAAAGCCAGAACCAGGACACACATTCACATCTGCAGTTAAAAGTTCCACGATGAAGGCTGATTCAGGGGACAGAAAGTCCTGGGCTGGACACAAGAGGAGTGAACTCTGACTCTGAAGGGCTGGCTCCCTCTGGGCAGTGGCAGCCCACGCACGTCACCAGCCCTGAGCCTCACAGCAACACCGGGAGACGGATGGTGATGGCCCTTACAGCAACCTCGGCGAGGCCAACACACCTGCCCCGGACACAAGGTCAGGACCCAGAACCCATGATTCCTTGTCTGTTGTTCCTCACGCAATGCCTACTCACCCAATGAAGGGTTTCTATTTGTTTGCTTGCTTTTAAAGCACTAAGGCTAGGGACTTCCCTGGCGGTCCAGTGGTTAGGACTCCACGCTTCCACTGCTGAGAATCTGCGTTCTATCCCTGGTTGGGACATGAAGATCCCACAAGCCTTGCGGTGCAGCCAAAAGAAAAAAAAATAGAATAAAAAATAAAGTACTAAGGCTAAAGAATGAATACTAAGGCACGTGAAAAGATGCAAGCCCTGTAACAGAGGACATAATGGAGTAAGAGGCGGGGACAGGGCCTGGTAGTCAATCTCTCCTCATGGTCCAGTCACGAAGGCTCCCCACTCCCAACGTAGGGTGCCCAGGTTTGATTCCTGGTCAGGGAACTACACCCTGAATGTCACAACTAAGACCTAGCACAACCAATTAAATAGATAAATATTAAAAAAAAAAAAAAAGAGGCAGAGGGGCACTGGTTTCATCCACCTCTGCTTTCCCCCAGCCTCCATCACAGCACCCAACATGAGACACTCAGGAAAGAAATGGACTAGGGCCAGGGAAGCAGGCTCAGGTCACAATGCCTGAAAAGATGTGAAGGGCAGAGTGTGAGAGAAAGAGCAGCTGAGCGCTCACAGAACCGGGCTTGCACCCCACCCCACTGGGTCCTCAGCACCGTGAGGGCGTGCACTGGGAGCCCCATCAAAACTTGACGAGCACCAGAGAGGAAGTGGGTCTTGTCCTGGTTCCACCACCTATGAGCCCGCCTGCTCTGTGCTCCTCCACATCACCCCCTCATTCTGCCTGTGGCTCCCACAGCACCTTTCACCTCACGGTCTCTAATGAAGGCCAAGGAAGTGGAGAAGAAAACACTTTCCACAAACCCAACGAATGCTGATGTGTAGATATGGCGACATTTATTTGAAATCTACACAGAGGGAGGCCATAAAGTCAAGTGGGAAAAACCACAGGTTCTGAAGCCGCAGAGGCCTGGGTTCACATTCCGCCCAAATCTTTACTTGCCTGAAGCAAGTCACCGGGCCTCCCAGGGCTTCGCTCTCTTTATCCACCAAATGGGGCCCATTTACCCATCTCAGAAAGCTATTAGGAAGGGCAGCGCTCTTAGCATAGGGTCTACCACACAGTAGCTGCTTAATTAGTGAGGCTACTGTGGATAAATCAGAGTTCAGACTAAAGAACTGTGTCTAAAGCATCCTACAGAGACACAGATTCAGCGAGCTGTAGCTCATCACACGCAGGTGGCTAGAAGTGAGGAGGCCCCACACACCCAAGTCTGCAGCAGCTTATGCAATAGCACTATCGTCTAGAATTGGGGTCTTTTCCATGCAAAAAAACATGAAAATAAAATAGATTATACAGGAACCCATACATCAACCATATGGGACAAATGTGAAATCAGAAAGTCTGAACCATAATTTTTAAAAACTGAAGCAACCAAAATTAGTCAATTAATTTTCACCAACTCTCCTACTCCTAGAGACACCAGAGTCTACTTCTGAAACGTGCACCTCATTCATTCACTCCACAAACACCAGCTCCAGGTTCTGTGTCAGGCACCGGGGCATGATGAAAGGGGACAGATGATCCCCTCACAAAAGAAGCTCACGATCTGGAGGAGGAGGAAAGGAAAGGGACGGACTGGCAGGGCTCTGGGTGAGGAATAAAGATTTCAGCACAAGGAGCAAAAGGTTGACAGTGAGGAAGAGGCCACCGCTTAAGTTCCCAGCTCCCAGGGCCTCTGCCAACTGCCTCTGCGTTCACTGAATGGCATCGCCAAGAAGCACTGCTTCCGTGAACCAGCCTGCGGGTGGCGGGTACAGGGGTGGGGGGAGTGGAGGTTCTTTTCTTTTCATGGTTCCTAGCTGAAAAGTCAATTAAAAATAAATAAAGCCACCCTTTATTGAGTGCTTACTACATATAAGCACTCTGCTGACTGCTTTACAAACAAACATATTTAGCTCCTGCTTGTTCATTTATTTCACCCTTCCACCTGTGCGTGAATACAGACACTAAACTCTCACTTGTTCATTTATTCACCTATCCATTCACTGAAGAACAAACACATCATCTTCTACACCTGGGCCACTGGGGCTGAATCGGAGATCTGGTCTTTGTATTTGCTGGGAGGACAGGACAGGGCACAGAGCCCCACATGTGCTGAGGGTTAGAAAAGCACTCTGGAGTTTCCCGTGGAGTGCTGGCTGGGCAAGCCTGGGACACATGGACCGTTTCTCTAAGGAAAAGACGCTCGGGTTTTCCTGAGACTGAAGGTGAGAGAGCAGACAGTAAAAGACACTGGGGACGGGGAAGGGGCGTTCCAGGCAGGAGGAACACGGAGCAACCGACCTGATGAGGAGACACGGTCTGGACAGAGGAACTGAAACACGACGTTAACAGTGGAGACTGCAGAGGGAGCAGGGAGGACCTGCAGTGAACCCGGGTGATGGGCACCCCACGCCACACGCAGCGGGACCCACAGTCTGGTTTCCAGTCACCTGGAGGGGGTCCAAGTGTGAGCTGATATGATCTACAAGGTCACTGTGACCAACGGGGAAAACGGGAGGAATGGAGAAGTGAGAAAATGGAGGAGAAAAGAAGTCCCAGTGGGACACTGAGAAACAGCGACACTCACTCACCTTACAGACGGGAGGAGCAGGGCCCAAAGGGGAGGGGGACTAACCTAGGAAGTCCGGGGCTACGGGGCCCAGAAGGGAAGAACGGTCAGTGTGCTGGGGACCAGGCAGGAGGACAGGGCCCTGGGGCTTCAGGACACAGAGGTCACCAGGGACCACAGCTGAAGCAGAGGGCAGATGGCGAGGGTGATGCTTGCAGACTCCTGGGACTTGGAAAAGGGAAGGAGTCATTAGGAGCAAGGGCACTGGGATCAGGAGTCCTTTTGAAAAGAGGGAAAGGATTCGGCAGGTTTTTGGGGTGTTGGAAAGATGCCGCAGGTGGGCCTGAGGATATGGGCCCATGTTAGGCCTGGAGAGGGGGTGGGGCCCAGAGCATCTGTGGGGGCCCAACTTCTGAGTGGAGGGAGGAGTGGGTTAGAGCTTTGTGAAGCCGGCATAGGAAGCCCCACCTGGAAGCTGGCGGTTTCCTGGGTGGAGGGAGGGGGTCTCCCTGAGTGCCCGGGGCTGAGGCCGGGAGGACAGAGGGGCAGGAGAGGCCATGGTGCTGTGACAAGCGTCCAACCGGAGACAGTGGCCTTCTGTGCAGAGGAACCAACTCTCCCATGCTTTTTCTGTCCTCAAAGCAATCCCGCAAGGTGGGCAGGAGCTCTGTTTTCACAGACACAAAAACAGAAGCTGAAAGAGGTTGAGTAACCTGCAGAGGGCCAAGAAAAGGACGATTTTATGATGGAGTCAAACAGGAGCAGGTGGAGTTCCAAAAAAGTTTAGAATTGAGAGTCACTTAAAAAGAGAGAGAGAGAGAGAAAAAAAAATTGTTTTAAGATAAAACACTTAGGAAGTTAGGAAGCAATTCCATACTTAGCAGTCCTGACAAACTTGACAGGCAGCTGAAAGAGCTAAGGTAACTTGTAACATTCTTCACACTTCTTGGGAAAGAATTAAGGTTGAGGTCTCAACCACACAGGAATAATTCAAAGCAAAATCAAAGATCTCTTAGACTGTGCGAAATGGCAGCTCCTAAATGTCAGGAACACTGAATAAACTGCACTCTAGGGAAAACTAAATAGTACATGGTTTTAGTTATGCTATTTTTTATAACAGTGTTTTTAAGGCCTGCACATATCACAGAGGAGTACAAATAAATAATAATCGTGGTTTAGAGAGGGGTTTCCATGTTCCAGATGCTATATGAGCTCGAGTCCTAATAGATTACCGTACAGTCTATAATACCCTAATATATTAACCTTAACATAGACTCTTTCATCTCTAATCCTATCCTCTACAAAACAGCCCTATTTTGAATATGACCAAACAAGAGATGCAGATGGGTTAAGTCCCCTGCCCGATATCACAGTGCTGAGTGGTGGTGAACAGCCAGTTTTAACCCACTGCTGACACAACCTCCTCCTCCAAGGGCGCCTTCACAGTCTAAAGGCATACAGTGTGCAACACGTTTTAAATCGCAACAGTATCACTAAAGGAGACCTACCTTTTCTACCCAGCCCACTCTGATGCTTCCTATTGTTTCTTTTTCCCTTCTTTTTAAATTCTGGTGTCAACTAGCACTGATTTCCTGACCCGAAGTTTGAAACAAGCCACAGCTCATTGACACCCACCATTCAAAGTGGCATTTCTGTGAGACAATGCGCTTTGTGTTCTAAAAGGTTAATCAACAAAAGGACTTTTAGGACACAACCTATTCACCAGCCAGAGTTCGTGTGTAACTGAACTGCTGGGTGGAGGCAGTGGCTGGGTGTGCAGCTGGAGTTAAGCAGGGTTCACTAGCTCTCTCCGGTGATGTTTCAGATGCCAGATGCAAACATACACCAAAGAGAATGTCCCCCACGTACAGCAGGACAATACTTTTGGACTATTGACCTTGGCAGTTTGAGTACTTTATGAAGCATTAAATCTGCTACAATATTACCGCTATTGTGATAACACATAAATGCACCATCTTTTCTTTACGTCCCAAGACCATGTTTACAGAAAGCCTGACAGAGCAGCACATTTTCAGATTTAAAGGTTTCCACAGTTTAAAAGCTTAAAAGTCTGTTTGTGTATAAGCCAACCAGATACTGTGCGAGATGCTGAGCCGCAATATTTACACTTTCACTACATGTCTCTCTGTGGCTGTTTTGATGTGGTTTTCATTTGATAAAAGAATTTACTTACACCTCGTGACTCAGCTTATTCATTAACCAAGTGAAACCCAGGAGGGAAGGAGAGAGAGAATGAAAATGACAGGCCCTTATCAGCAGGCAGGGCTGAGCTGTCTCACCTGCAGGGTGAGTCATTACCCCTGGGAGGGAGGGCACCCGTTCCCCAAAGGGGCCTCTCTCAACCCAGAAAGGAGTCACAGAAATGCCATATAAAGTGTACACAGGGCAATTCCGTGTATGGTTCCCGTTAACCCTTCCTCACCGTGCTACCGGTCTGTAGCCTCTCAGGGTTCTCCCAAGGGCATCGTGATGCCACCCATAAACAAGTCCTCTCCCTCATCCTGCCTTCTTCCCTTCTAGCCCCCTCGCCCCCACCACTGTGATCCACCTACAGATATGGAACCCTCTGAAATCCCCATCAGATGTGACTTGCCTCTTCAGTATTTTCAGGGCACCCCATATATGACTTGTCACCACCAAAAGATCAGGAAAAAATGCCAAGACGACCTGCTCTAACAACCAGGCCTGCGGCCTCAGTGCCTGCACAAAGCCCTCACTGGCAGTAACTCTTCTAACCTGTTCACTCGATGCCAGTCCTTGCATGCCAGCTGCTGTGCCACACTAGGGCCCAGTCTCTATGCAGGGAGAACTAATTCACAACGAAACAAATGCAATCTGCTCTTTAGACCGCAGGCTGCCTTGGGGCCATGCAGTGTTTTTGTTATAACCAGCAACATCTGATGTCAAGAGCGCATGGAGTGAGAATCGCATGCTTCACCAATGGGGAGATAAGCCACAAATGATAAAGTTAGCCTTATGTTCCACATCAATTTTACTCTTTGCCTTTGCTGAGACTATCTGCCCAACGACTGATTTTTTTTGCACTGATAGGTTCTGTCTGTTAAAACCCTACAATTCACCAAACAGCCCAAAGGGGCAGCACAAAACTGAGCGAGAATTACTTTGGTTTTAAAGTCCCATTCCAGCTTGGCATTTAACACATTCATTCCACACTGACAGGTAAGTCCCCTGCATATGAACGAGTTTCATTCCAAAAACGCATGTGTTAGTCCAATTTGTTCCTAAGTCCAACAAGGTTAGCCCACGAACCCAACTAACACAATTGGCTATATAATACTATACTAGAATAGGTTTATTATACTTTCACACAAATAATACATTAAAAAACAAACACACAAAACTAAAACACTTTAATCTTACAACACAGAACCTAGCACAGTACAGCAGCTGGTATACAAGGACTGGCATCGAGCTAACAGGCAAGAGGAGTTACAGACTGGAGGAGGGAGAGGGGGTGGGAGACGGCAGGGCTGAGGGGTCGTCAGCAGCAGCAGATGGAGCGCGAGCTGCAGTCTCACTCATGCCTGACCTAACTGGACATGCAAGTCCACATTCAAGTCTTTGAAAAGTCTGCAACTCGAAGGTTTGTATGCAGGAGACAGACTGCATTTTCCTCCCTTTAAGTCACCCAACCATTTCCCTGTAGATGTCAGGATTTTAGGAAGGCTATTCCACCTCTTTTTCTTTCTTCATCCTTAAGTCTGTCTTGCTGTTACAGGAGGCGGAGGTTCCTGACATCAGGGGTCAGGCCTACAGGCAGCATTCAGGTCTGAGGGGAAGATGCTAAGCTAACAGAAACAGGCGAAGCAGCTCAGGGTCAAACACATACATGTACAGGAGGGCAGGGGAAGAAGGAAGGAAAGGACAGAAACGAGAGAGGGATGCGAAGAGGAAGGGGACGGGGAGAGCGCACCTGCCTGCAAGCCAGCCACACTGAGCTTCTCCCTTTTGGGGAGGAGTTGCTTTCTGAAAGCAGCAACTTGCAAATTCAGAGAAATAACAAGCTCTTTATGACTCCTGCATGTTTAAAGTGAAGGTGTTAGTTGCTCTGTCGTGTGTAACTCTTTGCTACCCAGTGGACTACAGTCCACCAGGCTCCTCTGTCCATGGAATGCTCCAGGCAAGAATACTGGAGTGGGTAGCCATTTCCTTGTCCAGGAATCGAACCCAGGTCTCCTGCATTGTTGGCAGATTCTTTACTGTCTGAGCCATCAGGGAAGCCTTTCCTGAACATTTAAAGAAACTGAAATTCTTTGCCAGCAGGAGAGTAAGGAAGGCTTTTTTTCTTTTAAAATGTGATATTGGCACTGGTTAGCTTTCCTGTCTCAAGTTATTAAGATCTCTACATTATTCTGAACAATCACTTTGTTTTCTATATCCTAAGGAGATGTAAATGTAGAACTTTTTGTGTGTTTGGACATCCTATGAAAAATCAACTGGTTAGAAAAAAGAGTCAAGTGCTACATTTTAAAGCACTTATGTTAAAAAAAAAAAAACAACGAATACAGTGGCAACTGCGATACTGCTAAGTTTTAAAGTATTCTGGAATATTTTATGACATTACACCTTAAAATTTCCAATGGCCCAAGAGTTTCCGGCAATGTCAAAATGCTTAACACAAATTAGGAAATTGAAAAACAACTTTTGCAAGGCCTGTATTGGTAGAGTGGAACACAGACTGCTTTCTGACTGATAATGGAGCGTTCAGGGACTTTAAAGTGCTCTCTACATTAATTTTTCCCTAGAAAAATATTTATCACCCTTTAAATTACAGCTCTACAGGCCCACATCTACTGCCTCTAATGTAAGCAAAGTCTCATTTTAAAGCACGTAAACTTAAGTGTCATGAATGAATTTACTTATCCTGCCTTTGCATAGCATTACACTATGATTTCAGTGAAGAAAATATACGAGTATCTGATGGCAACCTGAATGGGACAGAGCTGCAAAGCTCCACAAACCACGGTTCTGCGGTACACTCACAGACTGCTCCCTCTCCAGGTTAGGGGAGGGAGTAGTTAGAGGCCTTCACCAACGGGAAACGCACAAACCACGCTTGCTTGTACGGCTTCAACTGGATTCTTCTGTCAAAACCAAATCAAGCCTCCAATTAAAATAAATAAAAATTTTTTAATGCCCCCCAAAATCAGCAGAGGTGCATCGCTACATACAACAGGGTGAAACTGTCTAACTCACAAAAGAAGTCACTCTGACTAATGTTAAAAGGAACATGTTTTCAGTAACAAATCCCCCTCGGGATTTGATTTGCGAGTCAAACTCTCCAGCTTCTACCTTTAAATGATAGATAAGAACAGAAGAGCGAGCGAATATTAAGATACAGGCAGGGATGGGGAAAAAGAAAGAAGAAAGTCGGCTTGTGGAGCCAAGTTTATCTCCTACTCCCTCCCGAGTGGTCAGCCAAGAGCTGATAGAGGGCTTTTGGTAAAGTAGGTAGGAAAAAATCCCCACCAGCTCCCGGGTTGCCAGGCAACCTGCCACATTTTATTAAAGCGGGAGCGGTGAGGATCCCCAGAGGGCGGCTGGAATGCTGCGTCATGCCTTCTCCCAAGCTCCAGGCACACACTCACCCCACAAGCCCGCCCTGGGGGGGTGAGGTGGCGGGCAACTGGACACACCCAACAGGGAGCAGCTACCTGAGTGTGGCCAGAAAGTCACGGACGGGGCACAAAACCCACACAATCGCAGCTCGTTCTTCTCCAGCTCAGATGGGAAAGCAGCAGGGTTTGCTGCTGCTGCCACAAAGAGCACAGGCGGACCCTGTACTTGGTTCTCTGCAAGCCTGGATTAAATGCCGCTGGGACTTTCTTTTTTTGCAGCTTGGGGGATCTTAGTTCCCTGAACAGCGATTGAAGCCGGGCCACGGCAGTAAAGCACCGAGTCCTAGCCCCTGGGCTGCTAGGGAACTCTCTGCTGGGATTATTTAAATTAAAAAGAAAAAAAAATTTTTGTGATTCATGGTTGAAAAGATGGTAATACAACTGTAGGAGCACGAAGGCACAGTGGAATGAGTGAGCATATGCGCCCTGGGGATGGAAAGTCCTGCCACGGGGCCCCCACTTCACCTCTCTGGGCAGCTGCTTCCTGTCCTGGAGCCGAGGTGCTGCCCACAGGTCATTTCAGGGAAAGCAGTGCGGTGGAGTTGAAACAGTGTGTATACCTGGAGCAGACAGGCAAGGAGGCTAAAGGTGAGAGCCCTGTTTAGTCGAAGTTACCCTTGAAAGTTCCCTTTGGAGGTGTCACAGCAGCATCAGACGTGGCTGTTTTCCCCTCCAGTGTCAGAGCACCCCACTGTTGCACCTCTTGCACACCCAGGGGAAGGGATGGCTGGCACATGAGGACAAGGTTACTCAACCCACACGCGGGTGAGCACGCTTAATCTCTAATCGGCAGGAGTCTACCCTCCAGGAGGAACGTGAGAATGGATATTCTCGTGGGAGAAGCATATCTCTGCCTCCCATTTCCTCTCTGACTCACTTTCACTGCGTGGTGGTGGCTGTCGTTCAGTCGCTCAGTTGTGTCTGACTCTGTGGGACCCCATGGGACTGTAGGCTTCCTTGTCCGAGTTTGCTCAAACTCATGTCACTGAGTGGAGTAACAAGCAAAACCAGTCTCACTACTGAAAAAAACAATTTCCACAACAAGTACTTTTGAATTCGTACAAGTTGAAGCATCTTATGCTGCCTCTCTAGTTGGAACTGACTGAACACGCTATCCAGGCCTTTGTGCCCCGTCCTCTGGGCGCACAGACCCCAGCAAGTCCTTCAGGACAAGCAGCGTGCTGCAGTCGCTTTATGTCACCGGCGGCACTTCTCCAGGAGAGGGTATCTAACACAGCTGTTTCTCTCTGCTCCCAGGAGCCCTGGGCTGGCAACGACTGCCAGTCACTGAATAACCATGACTACCCACGACTGGAGAACAGGGAGGAAAAGTTAAATAGTTAATCTGGTCATTGGAAGCATTTTAATATGAAAATAAAGTGGATGTGGGATTTTTCAAATGTGTGAGGATGGTTTAAATAAAACTGCAGAGAAATGCCAATGTGCATTGCCCACCCCGTCCCCGCCCCCACATGTGGGCATCCCATCCGCCCTCCTTTGGAGCCAGGGGTCCTTAGCAGAGTTTAAGAGTTGCCCCCTACTGCACAGGTCCTTTGTGATAAATAGTAACTGAACAAATGACCCACTCTGTCTGGTGGAGCAAGAGCACCAAAAGGGAGAAGAAACCCGTCCTCCTCTTCTTGGCAGCCAGATGGCAAAGGTCATGTCCACGTGGAGTGGTTTACACAAGACAATTGCACTCTCAATGCACACAGGATATCACAGAGCTGTTAGTTTTTTGTGGACAGGAGCAATCCTGGGAAGGGCTGACTGGTGTGAGACAAGGATAACACCGTCTACTTTTTCCAGCAAAGGTGACAGCAATGTCGGTATCATGCACAAGCAAGGAAGAATGAGGGCAGCCTCAGCTCAGAGGGCGTGGTCTCAGAGGTCAGGACAATCTGTCTCAGAAGGGTGATAATACTCCTCTATCCTTGCACCCTGTGGTCACAATGGGACGGTGGGAATCCTGTCCTGTAAGCTCATAGCCTGATCCTCATTCACCAGACAAGTATTTCAAGGCCAAAGTGAAGTCATCGCCTCGCATCTGTCAGCTCATTACCAAGTGATCTGGACCAGGGACTGGGTGAGCTTGGAGCAGGGACCACCTGCCCTAGAGCTGCACTTACTACCTCCTGAGACTACATCCCATGTGATATCCCCATAGGCTCTGCTACCATCACGGTCTAGAGAGGACGGCAATCTGTTGGACGACTTGCCCCAAGTCCTGCAGCTGGTGTAGGGAGGGGAGCTGGCATTCAGACCCGAGGTGTCTCCAACACCCTACCAACCAGGAAAAATGACATCAAAGAAGTGACCAGCCACTGGCCACCGGGTCTGCTAGCTCTTCTCAGAAGCAGGAACACAGAGTCATGGCATCAGTCCCTTCCATGTGCCACTCTCAGCAGACAGTGTTCTGTCAGAATGAAAGGGGCATACCTTTCGATCTAGAAATCTCTTTCAGGAAACCAGGATATGAAAACAATCTGAAATGAGGATTAATGTTTAATACACAAAGATGCATTTAACTTGTTTAAGGGTAATATATACATATACTAAGGGTCTATGTATGTATATATTACCCTTTCACATCTTTGTCTAAGGATATATATGGTAAAAACCCAAAACATAAGCCTCCAAAATGTTCAACAGTAGGGAAGTAGCTAAATAACTATTCTATTCAAATTCATCAAAACTATGCTTTTCAGGGGATAAGGACCAAGCAATAAATAATCAATAAATTCTCTCACTAGTTATTTGGACACAAAGTAATCTTTTGAATGTCTGCCTCCCAGGCTATATCACTGATTCATTCAACAAATATATCTGTTGATCACCTACTATGTGTCAGGTACTACTTTAGGCATTGAAAATCCACTGAGAATAAAAATTCTGGCACCCCCGGAAGGTGGTTATATGGATATACTCACTTTGAGGAAATTCACTGAGTGGTATATTTATGATTCATGCAATTTTCTAAATGTATGTTAAGCCTACATTTAAAAGTTTAAAAATGTCTGGCATTATAGATTTTATATCCCAGTGGTAGACTGAAGACATTCAACGAAAAATAAAATACACTGTTTATGTATAGTGCTATGGAGGAAAAGAAGAGCGGGAGGGCTGGTGTGGGAGTTGCAACTTTAAATAGAGTGATCAGGGAAAGCCTTAATGATAGCGTCACCAAACAAAAAGTGTGTGTGTGTGTGTGTGTGCGCATGTGTGCTAAGTCGCTTCCGCTGTGTCCCACTCTTTGCAATCCCATGGACCGTAGCCCACCAGGCTCCTCTGTCCATGGAATTCTCCAGGCAAGAGTACTGGAGTGGGTTGCTTCCTTCTCCAGGGGATCTTCCCGACCCAGGGATCAAACCCATTTCACTTACATCTCCTGCTTTGGCAAGTGGGTTCTTTACCACTAGCGCCTAGTCAGACATGACTGAAGCCACTTGGCGCTGGCACTGGCCACCTGGAAAACCCTAAAAATACAAATCTCTGCATGTATCAAGTTAAAGTTGAGTTTTAGATACACAACAGATCATTTTTAGTATAAGTGTACCCCACACAATATTTGGGCCATGCTTACTTTAAGCAAAATCTGGCAACTTAACCCTACTTAGTGATAAGATGGCATTTGAGCAAAACTCATTCCTGATGGATTTAACACTTAATGCTTCCATACAGAACACAGAAGGCAAAAACTATAACAGGATAAATTGCTAGTTGTTACTATGATAAAATGTAAAGCTTGGTGTAGAAATAGACTATTTAAGATGCACACAACAAACTTGGACAAATATCCGCAAAAATATAAAACCCAGCATTAATCTCGCTGAGCTTCAATTTCTTCTGTAAAATGAAGGGGGGTGGTTCATAAAATCGTTATGAAGCTAATAGCTAGTAGCTAATAACTAATGGCTCACTAAATGTTAGAAAAGGAATAATCATAATAAAAGTGTACTGACAAATCAGTAAGAAAAGCACACAAATCACAAAATGAGATGAACCAATTAAACTCTTCAAACTAATTCCAGTTGCTCTCTGCAGCACATCAACTAAAATCTGGATGACATCCTTACACAAGTATTACCCACAGAGCACTTGTTAACACAAAAGGGAGAGCTGCAATGGAGATTTCTGAGGCCACCATTTACCAAAATTACCAAACGAAACATCAGTGATAATGGAACAAACAGAGTCTGTGTCCCTCAGTGAGACATGCTAAGACGATGTCACCTGTGTAGTGCTCCTGTCAGACATGTGGAATCCCAGGACAGAGACAGACCCCGAGTGAAGGACACCAGAAAGCAACAACTGGTCTGAACTTTCCAAGAAGTGTCAATGTCATGAAAAACAAAAATGGGCTGGGACTGTTCTAGATTGAAGGAGATGGAAAAGCTAAGATGATTTTACTGGCTTTGAAGATGAAGGAAGGGGACGAGAAGCCAAACAACACAGGTGAGCCCTGGAAGGTGGGGGAAAAGCAAAGTAATGGACTCCCCTCCCCGAAAAGGAACATAGGTCTGCTGACACCTTAATTTCACCAACTGAAACCCATTTTGGACACTTGCCCTCCAACTATAAGACATTCCAACTAAGCCACAAGACAATCAGTCTGTGTTGTTTTTAAGCTGCCAAGTTTCTGGTAATTTGTCACAGGCAGCAGAAAATGAATACCAGGGTTTGTTTGTGTTTTTACAACCTGTAGAAGTTAAACTGTAGAAAATTGGGAGAAATACAAGAGTTATGCAAATGATTTCTGCTCATAGAACTGTGAAAATACATTGTCTAGTATGTTAAATTCTCATCTGAATTGCTTTTAACATCTTATTGGTTTTATCATTAATGAGCTGAATAAAATCCTTGACACGTGTTTAAAACCAGAGAGCTATGATGACTAAATGCAATATATGATTTTGACTTGATCTTGGATCAAAAAATAAGATAAAAAACTCTAAGAGACAGTGCTGGAACATGTGGAGAGATTTTATTATAGCCTGAACATTAGCTCAAATCAATATTATAAATGTAATTAAAGAAATAATAATATGTATATACTGGTGGCTCAAACAGTAAAGAATCTGCCTGCAATGCAGGAGACCCAGGTTTGATCTCTGGGTCAGGAAGATCCCCTGGAGAAGGAAATGGCTACCAACTCCAGTATCCTTGCCTGGAGAATTTCATGGACAGAGGAGCCCGGTCAGCTACAGTCCATAGGGTCATGAAGATGCGGACAGGACTGAGCAGTTAACACTAACACTGTATGTATTTCCTCATCTCTTGATGAAAGTGAAAGAGGAGACTGAAAAAGCTACCTTAAAACTCAACATTCAGAAAACTAAGATCATGGCATCTGGTCCTATCACTTCATGGCAAATAGATGGGGAAACGACAGAAACAGTGAGAGACTTTATTTTCGGGGACAGGGAGGCCTGGCGTGCTGCGATTTATGAGGTCGCAAAGAGTCGGACACGACTGAGCTACTGAACTGAACTGAAAATCATTGCAGATGGTAACTGCAGCCATGAAAAGAAAAGACACTTGCTCCTTGAAAGAAAAGCTATGACCAACCTAAGCAGCATATTAAAAAGCAGAGACATTACTTTGCCAACAAAGATCCATCTAGTCAAACCTTTCTTTTTCCAATTGTCATGTGTGGATGTGAGCTGGACCATAAAGAAAGCTGAGTGCCAAAGAATTGATGCTTTTTAACTGTTGAACTGTGTTGGAGATCCAAACAGTCCATCCTAAAGGAAATCAGACCTGAATATTCATTGGAAGGACTGATGCTGAAGCTGAAACTCCAATACTTTGGCCACCTGATGTGAAAAACGGACTCACTGGAAAAGACCTTCATGCTGGGAATGACTGAAGGCAAGAGGAGAAGGGGGACAACAGAGGATGAGATGGTTGGATGGCATCACCGACTCAATGGACATGAGTTTGAGTAGGCTCCAGGAGTTGGTGATGGACAGGGAAGCCTGGCATGCTGCAGCCCATGGGTTTGCAAAGAGTTGGACACGACTGAGTGACTGAACTGAACTTTACATATTATGGATACGTGTGCACATATGTATATGTGCAGAGTGAGGGGGAGATAAAGGAAATGTAACAAAGGCTGCCATCTTACCTATAGGTTTATAGGTTACATTTTTCAAAATAAAGAGAGAAAATTGCAAAAATAAAAAGAACTGCAGATAACATTTTTAAAAGGAGAAATATTTGACACTGGGTGGATTACAAACTGACATAACCATTATACTTTATATTCCCTGGAGAAGGAAATGGCAACCCACTCCAATACTCTTGCGTGGAAAATTACATGGACAGAGGAGCCTGGTAGGCTACCGTCCATGGGGTCGCAAAGAGTCGGACATGACTGAGCGACTTTACTTACTTATTTAACTTTTATACAGGGCTATCTGATAATATATGAGAAATTCTAATTGTTCTTAACATTTTTAAAACCAAATCTCTGACTTTATCATGTTACAGACAGAGGCCAAGTGAAATCCCAGAGATTTTATAATTTTGCATTTGCAGTTCATCCTTTTACACAAAATTCTTGTGCCCAAAGAGGATTGTGAATGCTGTTAAAATGAAAATACAATGTATGGCAAAAACCACTACAATATTGTAAAGTAATTAGCCTCCAATTAAAATAAATTAATTTTAAAAATGAAAAATCACCTAAAAATTCTATAATATTTTTGAGTAAATTATGGTACATTGACTTGAGGGTTTATTTAACTAATACAGTTGGTAAAAGCTTTGCAGAGTTTTCTCTGCAGGGCCCAGCATACCTTTGCTTATTACCAAATATTTGTTTTCTCATTTCCATGTAGACTACCTTCTTCTCCCCTTTGAATTCCTAAACCCTGGAGGAATACAAGCCTCTGGGACTTTCCTGGTGGTCCAGTGGTTAGGTATCCACCTACCAACGCAAGGGACACCGGTTTGACTCTTGATCTGGGAAGATCCCACATGCCACAGAGCAGCTAAGCCCGTGTGCCACAACTACAGAAGCTCACACTCCTAGAGCCTGTGCTCTGCAACAACAGAAGCCACTGCAAAGAGAGGCCCGCGCACCACAACTTGGGAGCAGCCCCCTCTCACTGCAACTAGAGAAGGTCCATACAGCAACAGACTCAGTGCAGCGTCCCCCCACCCCCACAAAAAAAGAGAGAGACAGAGAAGACATATAAGCCTCAACTGTCTAACTTATCCTTGGGTCTCACTGTATTCACATACATACGTATAAATACATATGTATAAACACAACTATTTTTTGTGCTCAGTAGTGTCTGACTCTTTCCCACCCCACAGACTGTAGCCTGCCAGGCTCCTCTGTCCATGGGATTTCCCAGGCAAAAATACTGAAATAGGTAGCCATTTCCTCTTCCAGGGGATCTTCCCAACCCAAGGACAGAACTCGGGTCTCCTGCACTGCAGGCAGACTCTTTACTGCAAGCCACCAGGCTTATATGTGTGTGTGTGTATCCTGTATGTGCATGTGTGCATGATGGTCACTTCAGTCATGTCTGACTCTGCAATCCTATGGACCAGAGCCCACCAGGCTCCTCTGTCCACAGGATTCTCCAGGTAAGAACAGTGGAGTGGGTTGCCGTGCTCTGCCAACCCTCAGGGGATCTTCCTGACCCAGGGATCGAACCCACCTCTCCTGTACTGGCAGGTGGGTTCTCTACCACTAGTGTCACCTGGGAAGCCCCATATGTCCAGTATATATATAATTATTCTCTTTCTTCTGCTAACCTGTCTCATGTCAGTATAACTCTTAGACAAGCCAGAAGAATCTAAAAAGGATAGAGGGAAACTTTTTCCTTCCCCGACAAGTTTAAGTAACTTGAGAAAATCTCTCATAACTATTAATGAAAATAGCAAAAGCTAAATGATGGACACTTAGACCTACATAAAGAGGCAAAATACTGAAAAAAACAAAAAACAAAAAACAGAAGGTTATTATCATTATTTCTAGGCGATTGTCTTTATTCCATTTGTGTGTGTTTCTCCCCAAATTTCTATAATGACCATGTATTCATTTCATTTTTTAAAATACTTTTTAAAAACAAAAGACAAAAAATATGGCATTCTTAGACCTAGAACACAGTGGAATTTTTTTGTTATTGGAGTTATCCGATTAGACAATCTGAAAGGTGAGAGCAAGGGAACACAGGCTCACAGACCCACAGTGCTGGGTCTTCTGTAACTATAAAGAGAGAGCTCTATTTAAAAAGAAAACTTTTAAACTGCCTGTGGGACAGCAAACTTTTGATAATTACAGAGGAAGGTTATGGCTATTTATACATATTATTAATATGCTGAAAATGTTCTACTCAAAAGGCTTGATTCAATGCCAGTAAAGATCAAATAATTTTCTTTGAGACAGAGCAGTCTTAATATTTTATTTAATTAATTTGGGGTTTGGCTATAGCTCAACCTCAAAAACCCTAGTCTAGGCTGAACCCAAATTCCGCAACTCACTTCACTTTTAACTGCAGCCTTAAGAGAACAGAGTTATCACTCACTAAATGAATATCTTGGTTTCATTCTGAATGTAGGCAAGTTAACATCTTGCGTTGACAACTTTCAACATGTGATAGAATTTAAAAATTATTCTTGATAGTCAAATGTTCTGAGAATGATAAAAATAATTCTGAGAATGCAGAAGGTAAAATTTTTAAGAGGCAAAATTTTCAGAGAATAAGCTAAATTATAAACAAAATTATTCTGAATGATAAAATTATTGAGAGAAATAATCCAGTTAAGAGATTTCACCTACATAGACTGACTCTCAAGAAAACCCTATGCATTCAGAAAGAAACCTCCCTGCAAGGCTACAAGCTGCCACAGAGAAGATGCAATCAGCTTATCTATCTGCTTTTTCGACCTCACTGATCAGCCTCTGATGCTTTCAGACAAGATTCATACTGCATGGATGGGCATGACGATTTTCAGCCTGCTTCTCTTATTCAGCTGGTTGTGCATGCTCAAAGAAAGCACAGACAGTACACTTGAGAGTTACTGAACTGAAGGTGGGGAGAAGGGGAAGAAAGAGCTTAATTCAATAAATGTGACTTACTACATGATTATTTAGTAACTTTTTTCTTTGGCTCTAAGTAAACAGATTATTCAAGATGCTGTCACAAATGACAAAGCAGTATAATTACCAATATGCTTTCTTTTAGAAATTTTATTGAAGTACAGTTGACTTACAATATTGTGTTAATTTCTGCTGTACAGCAAAGCGATTCAGTTATACATACATAAAACATTCTTTTCCATTATGGTTTATCACAGGATATCAAATATAGTTCCCTGTGCTATATAATAGGACCCTGTTGTTTATCCATCCTATATATAATATTTTGCATCTGCTAAGCTCAAACTCCCAATCCTTTCCTCCCCTACACCCTCCTTGGCAACCATAAGTCTGTTCTCTATGTCTGTGCTGTTTTATAGATATGTTTATTTATCTTATATTTTAGATTCCACGTATAAGTGATATCATATGAAATTTGTCTCCACTTTCTGACTTACTTCGCTTAGCATAATACTCTCTAGGTCCACCCATATTACTGAAAATGGCATCATTTCATTTTTTGTGGCTGAATAATATTCTATATATTCTCTATATATAGAATATTATATATAGAATATTATATATAGAATATATATAGAATATTATATATAGAATATTATATATATAGAATATATATAGAATATTATATATAATATTCTATATATATAGAATATTATATATATATATATATACACACACACACACACATACACACCACATCTTCTTTATCTATTCATCTATCGATGGACATTTTGGTTGTTCCATGTCTTGGCCATTGTAAATAGTGCTGCTATGAACATAGGGGTACGTGTATCTTTTCAAATTAAACTTCTATCTGGGTATTTCCCAGGAGTGGTATTGCTGGATCAAAATTCTGTCTTTAGTTTTTGAAAAACCTCCACATTATTTTCCATACCAATATGCTTTCCTGTGAAGAGATACTTGGGGGATGAAAATTTTAAACCCTATACCCACCCATCACTTAAGAAGAGCTATCAAATGGATGTGTCCATGCATGCATGCTAAGCTGCTTCAGTTATGTCCAACTCCTTGAGAACCCGTGGACCACACCCCACTAGGCTCCTCTGTCCATGGGATTCTCCAGGCAAGAATACTGGAGTGGGTTGCCGTGCCCTCCTCCAGGCGATCGTTCTGACCCAGGGATCGAACTCGCGTCTCTGCTACACTGGCAGGTAGGCTCTTTACCACTAGTGTCACCTGGGAAGCCCATCAAATGGATAACAAATTACAAAGATAAATTCATGTCATCATTATTGTTTAAAGTTCACAAATATGAAGATCAAATACTTGATCAAATATTACCAAAATCTAAGAGCATCTGAAAAGCATCTTTACATACAATATTAACACAACTGTGAGGGTAAAGTACGTTAAATGACAGGGATTTTTATACCTGGAGCAAAAAGCCTATAGAAGCAACTGCTTCAGGCAGAAATAAGCTTCATAGAAGTAAGCGCATTTCGCAACCCTTGGGGGAAGAGCTCTATTCTTAAAGGAATAAACATTTTGGCATAGTATTTCTTTTAGTAAAGAAGGAAGAATATGGTTAAACGTCCTTCTTATTTCTGGTCACTAAGAAATTGGTTTCACAACTCACCAGAGGAGAGATATACAATTTATTGTGCTAACATACACCTGTTTTCTTTCAGAGGAGAGTTTAAATCTTCATGCAGAGCCAACAAACAAACACGTCCCAACAAAACGACAAGAACAACTGGTGGAAACATTCCTCTTCAGAAAAGATTCCCAGACACTCAACAATTAAACTTAACCTGCTCAGTGTTGCTGCAGGCTTTTCTAGCATCTTTGAGGCCCAAGACTCTCCCCATGGGAAAGAACAAACAGCAGAGAGCTGGATGAATATGTTCATTTGTGAGGAAAAGGAAAAGGAAAAGGTCAGGGCCGCTTCCAAAGCATGAGGGTAACAAGTTTCACCTGTTTTTTTCAACAGAAGCTGTAGGAAAACCTAATAAAACAACATATTTTCCTCAAGCTGTAAACTTGAACATTTTCACAAATTCTTGGGGCGGGGGGACCAAGATTGGGAAAACTATCTACTTAAGGGATAATTAAGCACCTGTATAGAACCCTAAATTATGAAAGTTTTATAAAAATTCACTTTTTTAAAGCACAAGAAGAAAGATGAATCTCTGTGATAGGAAGATGATGATTAAGGCCTTAAAGAGAAAGAAAACAATTGCTTAATCAAAATGACAAATTAAGGAAATCCAAACCTTGAGCTGGACTTAGTTTCTTAATCTGTCATTCTGTGTTTCCAAAGACCATACCAGGCAACTGCATTTTAAACCGAGGTCTTCACTGACAATCACAGAAGCACACAGCTGCAGACCACCTAGCTACCACCACCCTGGGATGCAGTGTTATCACTTTGCTATGCAGACAGTCAGTGCTCAGTATCTAGCCAAGGTGGCTCTTCTGCCTGCTAAACCAGGAAGGAGGAGAGACAGAAGAAATCTTTACAGAGAATAGAAAAGGTAGAAAAGAACTGGGCCACGCAGGGTGGGAAAAATCACCAATGTCCAAAGTTCTAGATGCCAACTGATCATGAGATTGCTCAATAAAGGCAGTTTCTGGAGGGAATTTCCTGGTGGTCTAATGGTTAGGATTCCGAACTTTCACTGCTTGAGGGGTTGGGTTCAACCTCTGGTTGGGGAACTGAGATCTTTTTTTTCTCAAGGGGAAGTAATTCCCCTTGAGTTCCAACAAAACACAAAAATCAGACGACAAGTTCTTTTTCTTCTATTTCCTCCAATCTACACAAGCATTTCCTTTAAACTGTACATTAGTTGTCCCTTATTTAAAAAAATAAAACAAAATTTAAAAGTCACTGCTAGCTCAAACCCTAAAAGCATACAGCTTGCTTATCTCCGTGAGCTGACACAGGGTGATAAGTCCAAGGTTCCATTATCTTTCAAAGGTCAAGGATGAAATAGCTTGGTCTGCACTAGGGACAAAGCCTAAACCCTGCACCCTTCATGCCCCACTGAGAAATGAAAATGTTCTTTTTCACAAAGGAGAAGGAAAGGGAGTCCAGACACATTAAAACAAATCCATTCTTATGGCTTAGAAAACCCCAAGCCACATCCTATTTGATGGCTCATTAAAAACACACACACACACACACACACACACACAGGAAAAAAAAAATTACTTGGGAAATGTTCAAGCAACAAATTCCAACGCGAGTCAGAGAGGGTAGCTAATAATACATTGTACATAACCTAAGTTTGAGTCAACAAACTGAAATCATGACAAAAATATGAACCTGAGATATCTTTGGCTCTCTTCTGCCTCCTGAATTAACAGGCTTAACAGATTCAAGTAGGGATCCATGTTCCTAGAGGGTTAAATGCATCTCAAAAGTAATTCTGAAAAGCTTTGGGGATCTAAAAAGAAGTGATTTTCTTTTCTCCTCTTGGAAGGAAGTGTAAGTTAAAAGGCCATTAATTGTGTACGAAACCCTGTAAGGCAAGCAAGTTATCTCCCACGCTGGAGGGTGGAGCTGCCAGGTAGTGCAGAATTTCCTGAGCGGCAGGTGTGTGCTAAGTGTGGTACCAGCAATCCTCTCACTCAACCTCATCCATGCTGGGAGGCTGGCGAATGCAGCCTCCTGAGGAGGAGGCTCGCTGACTCCCTACAGACGGATCAGCAAAGTAATAGCTCGGCTTCATTTTCTATGAGAGGAAACCTAAGCTCAGAGACGTCTGGATAAAGTAATTGGCTAACATCAGTTAAGTGTTGTAAGAATTAGGCCATGGAAATCAGAGTGAGGCCATGAATGCCAGTAAGATCCTGTTCTTTGCACTCTGCCTTACTCCATCTGCTGTCTCCTTTTATCCATATACTTCTAAAAACCTTTCCTTTCCAGGTGAAACTGGCATTAAAAGCAGTCATCTTGCCCATTTAAGGACTGAGGCTGAAGCTGAAACTCCAATATCTTGGCCACCTGATGTGAAGAGGAAAAGGGAAAGGTCAGGGCCTCTTCCAAAGCATGGGGGTAATGAGTTTCACCTGTTTTTTCAACAGACGCGGTAGGAAAACCTAATAAAACAACATATTCTCAGGGTAGCTTTATGGACTCACTGGAAAAGACCCCAATGCTGGGAAAGACTGAAGGCAGGAGGATAAGGGGATAACAGAGGATGAGATGGTTGGATGGCATCACCAACTCGATGGACATGAGTTTGAGCAAACTCTGGGAGTTGATGATGCACAGAGAAGCCTGGCGTGCTGCAGTCCATGGGGTCACAAAGAGTCGGACACGACTGAGCAACTGAAGCTGAACTGTCCATTTTAAAGGGCTTTTTTCTTTTCCCTTCCTTTTTTTGAAGTCTTATAACTAAAATAAATGCTTGTCTTCCAGAACCAACCTAAAACATATTTTCAGAACTTCAGCAAATAAAGTGCACTATTAAAAACAAAAATATTATAGCACTGTAACCTTGCTAATAAATAATACAAATATTTACTATACATGTATTTATTTTATCTGAGGGCTCTCAGAATCACTATGAGGGAGCCATGACAAATGGATCCAACTACTAATCACTCTGCTTCCCTGCTGAGCACCCGTAAAACCCTGTGTTTACCATACTTACTGTGAACGCACCACACTGTCTGAGTTAGGACCCAACCTATGTGGCTGTGATGGGTACTACTGTTCAGACAGCTCACTGAGGATAAAACCTGTAACTCGGCCTGGAGGCCCTGCCAGGCGTGGCCCTGCCCAGCCACCCCGGTGTCTGCTCACCTCTTTCCCATTCCTCACAGTGCTGACCTGGTTCCCTCTGACTGATAAGCCCGTCAAAGAGGTGCTCCATCTTCCTGGACAACTCCTACCACAAAGCTCATACTCACCACACCTTTGCTTCTTAATCTCAGAACTCTTCTCAGAGAGGCCTTCCCGACTGCCCTACACTACTTGTCTCCTCTGTCCGGTCCTCTCATCCAGCACTTTCTACACTTTATTACTAACATCTACCTCTCTCACTAGACTTTGAATTCCATGTGGGGGTGGGGAGGCACATGTTGCTCACCCTGTGTCCTCAGTGTCCAGTGTGTATGTGCTAACTGAATAAACTGCTGGCCGCCTCACGTGTGTCAGGAAGCCTTCTAAGCACTGGGCATCTAACCTGGACCTTTGATTCGAATAAGAGGAAACAGACATGGGGGAAGTGTACAAACTAAATGACAAGTCAAACAACTACAGTGCTTTGGAGAGCAGTAACGTAACAGAGAGAGTGCGTGTGTGTGTAAGAGCTACTGTCAAATGGCATGGAAGGCAAAGAGATTTGGTTCAATGATGTGACAGAGGTGAGCTGAGACTGAGAATCACTAAATATCTAGGGAATGATCGTTCCAAGTGGGGCATGCACCTCGTTGAAAGGCTTGCAGCAGGAACAGCAAGCTTGGAACAGCAGGCATACAGTGTGCCCGTGATAAGGATATTTTGTATAAATGAGATGACATTGAAAAGTTGTATAAGATCAAGCTGTTAATTATCACAAATGCCAAGGGGAAGCTAAGCTTTTATCATATAACTTCTCTGTTGGTAATAACACATCATATGGTCCGTAGAACAAACATCTCTACAAATTCCCGAAATCAACACATCCCTGTTCCTCACTATCTCCTCAAACCAAACTTGTCTTTGTTACTGCGCTGGTCAGATTCTAAAATATATAACCACTCCTGTCTCTCACAGCTCAGCCATAGCAATGCATATAGAACCTGAACCTAAGTACTTGGAGATGTTAACTTCCTTTTAAAACAACATCCCCAGTACAAACATGAAATGCCTTTAACCCACCACAGCAAATTCTATGGTATGTTTCACTGCTGTGAGATGACTAGGATTGACGACTGAACTCAAATACACACGCACAAAAATATTTCATTGCCAACATAATGTTTCTCCAGAGGTTTTAATTGTTAAAAAATATACCACCAAAATGAGTAACAGAAAAGGGACTGTGTTCAAATCCCATAGGAAGTTATTATAAAAGGAGTAGAAATACTATCCCTATGGTCAATGAAAGCATGCCCGAAAGACATGCCTACCAAGGAGATGAAAACGGTGTCTAATACTTTGAAATGAACTGTAAGAATTTAAGAGAATGATAAAATATATGTGAGAACAAAATGAGACCTAGAAATACTCAGAAATGAGGGGGCAGCATTCAAGAAAACATTAGAACTCATGAAAGAATTTGACATAAAAGAAATCATTTTATAAATGAAGACTAAATTACAAAAAGAATGAATAAATCCAACGTCTTAAGGGACAGAAGAGATGAAAAGGAGGAAGAAATGTTAAACCAAAAAGAAATGCAGAGGTTAAAAATGATTGGAAAATGACACAGAAAACAGACAAAGAAGATCCAGACAGGCGCAACAGAAGTTCTCACAAACAAAAATAAAAGCAATACACAGATCAATACTGAAAATTAATGTTACTTCATCTTACCTCAGTTACTTCACGACTGAAGTAACCAAAAACAATTTTTAAAGAGACAATAACGCACACTGAAAAGACACATACCTGGGAAAACAGATCCAGAACATCTAGCCTGAAGACATATTTTAGTAAAACTAGTAGACACTAAAGTAAAAAAATCTTTGGGGCATCCAATCAAAAAGAGCAACCCATTGAGAAGGGAAAATGTCAGACTGCCTTTGACAGAAGCACTTCAAGCCAGAAGAAAATGGAACATCATTATTTTAAATACTGAAAGAATATTTGAACCAACATCTAAAAATGTAAGAATGCATAATAAGCTAAACTGACTCTCAAAAAGACTACAGACAAACTAACATACAAGAATTTCAGAAGCATTTTCCCCATGACTTCCTAAAACATGTACTAGAGAAAAAGCTTCAGAAAACCAAACTGACTTAAGAAACATCATTTTAAGTACTGATAGTGAGCACTGAATGTATATTTACCTGTAGGACTCACACTAGATGATGGTTATAAGAGATAGATTATAGTGCATATGGTTGTTTGCTCTGACAATGCAGATATTAAAAGAGAAAAGCTGAGAATAAGGAAGGCATACAAGAAGAGCAGAATAAGAGTTCTGGGACTTCCTGGTGGTCAATGCAGGGGGCCTGGGTTCAGTTCCTGTGAGAGAACTAGATCCTACACACTGTAACTAAGACCCAGTGCAGCCAAATAAATAAATCAAACTAAATTTTTTTAAAAAAGAATAAGTATAGTTAGTAATGGTGAGTACAAGGGTATTTCTGCAAGTCAGATGCAGAAGAGAGGGAAGGCAAGGAAAATAAGAGGTTATTAACCAATTTCAATATTGCTCATACTGGTAGGGAACCAATAGATAATGATAACAAATAGACAAGATTAAAAACACTATATAATGGGAGTTGTGGCAGACTGCCAATGCCCCCAAATTCTTCCTTCTGTTCATGCACACCCTGTGAAATGTGACTTTTCTGCTCTTCCCATCAAGGGGGGTAGTGGGTTCACTGCTCCTCCTCAGTTTCAGACTGACAGGGGACCTCCTCTGGCCAAAGGGGTGTTAAGAAGCAAAATGCAAACAGAGGGACCTCATGGACAGTGAAAAAGGGCCTGCTGAGCCTGGGAGCCTCACCTCCTGACGCCCGAGCGCCTTAGCGCCTGCGCCTGCATTTTGTAAGAGAAGCCACCGCGATGGGAAGCCCGAGAACCACACCTAGAGAGGAGCTTCTGCTGCTGCAACTAGAGAAAAGTCTGTGCAGCACCAAAGATAAAGCATAGCTGAAAATAGATAAGTAAATAAAAATTTTTTAATCCACAAAAATAATAAACAAAACGTCAAAAAACATATAAGTTAAAGGCAAGAGAGAATAAATAAAACAGATCATTCAGAGAAAGATTACCCATATAAAAGACTTGTATAACTATATATATAGTATAAAACAATGACAGAAGCGAGGCCAAGCATATTGGTTTTATGAACAAATTTAAAAGGGCTTAAACTCATCTAGTAAAAGAAAAAAATTCAGATTGACTAGCAAAGCAAAATCCAACCATGCGCTGTACTATTATAGTGATATGACTGTGATGCTCTCTCCCAGATATCTTGTGAAATGAAAAAGCAAAGCTGAAAAAAAAGTAAATACAGATTGCAATTTATCTAAGAAATAGAACATAAATATGTCTAACTTATCTGTTTAAACAAAAGGAGGATAAAACACACTTTTAAAAATTGTTACTTATAAGGGGAGAGAGAGAACAGGGTGGAGGAAACTACTAAAAACTAGCCGTTTCTGAATAGAGTATACCTTCTTTTTAAAACCAACTTTGGGACGGTGACAATATTTTAAATCATTACAAATAATAACATTTTTAAAAGAGATCTCTAAGAACTGCAAAATTTAAAAATGAGCCTAAAGTGTATCCAACTAGGGGCATAAACTCAGAGAGAAATTAATGGAAAAGGCTTTAGAACAGCTATCAGACTGTGTGTCCCTCATCCCTTGGGGAAGAGCCCAAGCCAAACAGAACTGCAAAAAGTCTGAACTGTTCTCCATCACACTGGTGCTGACTGGTTGTTCTGAGACTTCTGGGCATATATATCATGAGATAAACCAGACAAATAATTACATGATGCTCTATTTTCACCCTTCCCGGTATTCTCCCGGTATACGGGAGAAAGAAGATATAAGACAAAAGAGGTTAAGTGAAGAACTCCAGTCCTGAATCAGAAATACCAGTTTAAACTCAGGATGTATTTTTATCTGAAAGAAAAAGATGTTTTTCTTAGCTCTGTCTATTGTAAAGGCTCAGAAACAATGACCAACCCAGCCCAGCGAGCAGGCTGGCACCCAGATTGTGGTCCTGAAACACCATTTTCCATGAAGAGCAACCAGAGCCCCTCAGAGGAGTGCTGACTCCAGGCCTGGGGCAGAGCATGCACAGGTGCGCCTGGAACATCCTGTCGTGGCACAGGGCAGGTCAAAAGGACTTGGCCAGAGGCTCCTGCTTGTGAAGCTGGGAGACCTGGATCACTGATAAGGGTCAAAACTGTACCTGAGTGGATCACGTTATAGATGTTTATGTGCCATTAGGTCCATGAGTTCATTGTGATACCAAACCAAAATGGCTAACGGGTCACAAATGGACAGTTCTAGTAAATCAACTCACTTTACCAAAAAAAAAAAAAAAAAAGCAATAAATGAAAGAAGCAAACACATATTCTGCTTTTCCTATATCAACTGCAAACCACACTGGAAATAAGTGAGAGTTTCTCTTTAGAAATGTATTCCAACAAATAAAGGAAACAGGAATGCGCGAATGACAAAATCACCCTATTGCAATCTCTAATGAAATAAAGGATCTAGGTTAAGCATTAACAACAGTTTTGTGAGCTCTCTCTCTCACAAAACGAGACACACCAGACATCATGGGCTTCCTGATGGGAGAACACAATAGCATCCATGAAGGGGTCTTGCATCCTGGCCAAATTAAACCTTATTTGGGTCAAGCCTCTAGATTTAAAAAGTAATTTACAGGCAACCGTAGGACAGGAGAATATATAAGACAACACAAGGAGACATAGTCAGTAAAATCAGAACTGAAGGAAACTCTACAGGACCAATGACCCTGTTTCTCCAATAAGTGAGAGAAAGAGAGCTACAGATTAAAAGACCTAACGGACATTTCAGCAATCAGTGTGTGGTCCTCGTGTGGCTCTTGACTCAAATGGAAAAACTCAGGACACTTGTGAGATAACTGGAAATTTTAACAATCAGTGAATTTTTGATGATAGATTCAATTTTTTAAGAGCAATAATAGTATTTTTTTAATGTTCTGTTTACTTATTTGGCTGTTCTGGGCCATACTTTCGGCACCCACGGTCTTCAACCTTCATTTGCTGCATGCAGACTCTTAGTAGTGGTGTGTGGGATCTAGCTCCTGGATTGAACCTGGCCCTCTGCACTGGGAGCACAGCGTATCTGGACCATGAGAGAAGTCTCATGGTTGTTTGTTTTTGTTTTTTTAAAGAATTTGTCTTGAGAGATACACACTGAAACACAAACCAATGAATACAATATGGTGTCTAGAACGTGCTTCAAAATTTGGGGGGAGGGTGAGCACACAGAAGGATTCATTACATCCTTCCATCTTCTTGTGTATCTTTAAAAGTTTTCTGCAATTAAAAAATGTTACCGAACCAAAGACTGGACTGCAAGAGCCTCTCCCCTCCCCACATCCCTTTAGGTTCACCATCCCAGGCCCCCGTCTGGTGACAGTGCCACAGTGGGTCACCCTCTGGTTTCCTAATCTGGCTCCCTGAACAGGCTTAATGAAGGTGAAAGGTCTGACAGAACATCATTTCCACTTCCACTGCTTTTCCAGCTCTGTCAAGATGCTGTAACAACACACTTTGACAAACCTAAATATTCCCTTTTCCATATGGAAAACAAAGTAAAACAGAGCACTAGACATACCACAGACCAAATTCCTGTAAATTTCCCCCCCCAACCTCATGCGAAGAGTTGACTCATTGGAAAAGACTTTGATGCTGGGAGGGATTGGGGGCAGGAGGAGAAGGGGATGACAGATGGCTGGATGGCAACACTGACTCGATGGACGTGAATCTGAGTGAACTCTGGGAGTTGGTGATGGACAAGGAGGCCTGGCGTGCTGTGATTCATGGGGTCCCGAACAGTCAGACACTACTGAGTGACTGAACTGAACTGAAACTCTATTTTATCTCTCCCCACATCCTCTGCCACCCCCGCCCCCTAACTATCCCTTTTTGGTAACCATAAATTTCCTATGGCTGTGAGTCTATTTGTTTTTTACTTAAGTTCATACACACACACACACACACACACACATATATATATATACACACACACACACATATATGTATATATATTCCATATAAGATTCCACATAAGTGACACATATTGCTATCACTTACGTCAAATTCCTCTAATTTTTTTCTAGAATTGCAGGAATTTGCCAAATAATACATACTTTTTAAAAAGACACATCTAAAGCAAAGCCTTTGACTGCGTGGACCACAATAAACTGTGGAAAATTCTGAAAGAGATGGGAATACCCAACCACCTGACCTGCCTCTTGCAAAACCTATATACAGATCAGGGAGCAACAGTTAGAACTGGACATGGAACAACAGACTGATTCCAAATAGGAAAAGGAGTACGTCAAGGCTGTATATTGTCACTCTGCTTATTTAACTTATATGCAGAGTACATCAGGAGAAACGTTGGTCTGGAAGAAGCACCAGCTGGAATCAAGATTGCCAGGAGAAATATCAATAACCTCAGATATGCAGATGACACCACCCTTATGGTAGAAAGTGAAGAGGAACTCAAAAGCCTCTTGATGAAAGTAAAAGAGGAGGGTGAAAAAGTTGGCTTAAAGCTCAACATTCAGAAAACGAAGATCATGTCATCTGGTCCCATCACTTCATGGCAGGTAGATGGAAAGAAACAGGTAGTGGAAAAGTGGCAGACTTTATTTTGAGGGGCTCCAAAATCACTGCAGATGGTGACTGCAGCCATGAAATTAAAGGATGCTTACTCCTTGGAAGGAAAGTTATGACCAACATAGATAGCATATTGAAAAGCAGAGATTACTTTGCCAACAAAAGTCTGTCAGGTCAAGGCTATGGTTTTTCTAGTGGTCATGTATGGATGTGAGAGTTGGACTGTGAAGAAAGCTGAGCATCAAGAATTGATGCTTTTGAACTGTGGTGTTGGAAAAGACTCTTGAGAGTCCCTTGGACTGCAAGGATATCCAACCATCCTAAAGGAGATCAATCCTGGGTGTTCATTGGTGGGACTGATGCTGAAGCTGAAACTCCAATACTTTGGCCACCTCATGTGAAGAGCTGACTCATTGCAAAAGACCCTGATGCTGGGAGGGATTGGGGGCAGGAGGAGAAGGGGACGACAGAGGATGACATGGCTGGATGGCATCACCAACTCGATGGACGTGAGTTTGAGTGAACTCTGGGAATTGGTGATGGACAGGGAGGCCTGGCATGCTGCGATTCATGGGGTTGCAAAGAGACACGACTGAGCAACTGAACTGAATTGAAGTGAAAGCAACCCAAAAAGGTTGAAACTACGAGGCTGGAAAAGATATGAAGCAAATACTAACTAAAAGGGGGACTTTTGGTCTAATAAAGCTGTATCAGACAAAACTGGGTTCAGGGCAAAAACAACAAACCACTAATTAGAACAATGGGACTAACTTGCTCCAAACCAGAAACTGACAGAATCATAAGGAGAAGCCAAGAATTTCAAAACCACAGTAGGAGCTTAAAAAAAAAAAAAAAAAAAAAGCTCAATTATAAACTTACAGATCAAGCAAAGGAAAAGAATGAGTAAATAAATAAAAGATCAGAACCACATGTTTACAAGCTTGATTTGCCCATATGGTACCCCATACTTCACAACTGGAAAATGCACTTTCCTTTCAAACACGCTTGGAATATTTGTAAAAAGTGACCAAGTCACAGAGCAACACTTGACAAATATCATGGACTATCCTTCCAATTCAGGAGCCTCAAGAGATGTGGGTTCAATCCCTGGGCTGGAAAGATCCCCTGGAGGAGGAAATGGCAACCCACTCCAGTATTCTTGCCAGGAGAATCCCATGGACAGAGTCCATGGGGTTGCAAAGAGTAGGACACGACTGAACAACCGAGCATGATCTTAACCACATTTCCTAACGTGAAGTCATAGAACCAGAAATGCTCTGGTGGGGATTGGGGTGCAAGCAACAATAATCTCCACTTTCTGTCCTTTTCCTCTAAATACAGAGAATCTGCCCTCCCACTAACCTAAAATTAATATTGTATATGTGTAGAGAGTGAGCTCTACTGAGGAAAAATTATACATTTCTGGAGAATGTGATTGTGCCACTTAGTATCAAAGACACAGAAACAGCTAACTAACCGCACGGCCAAACGGAACCTGCTTGTGTCTGCGTGCCTCCAGGGAGCGATGCGAGGATTAGGGAGATAAAGGACCAAGTCATTCAAGGGAGCCCAGATGCAACACAGGGGCTGATTGTAGCCTGTGAGCTTTATTTAAATTCTATTTTTCCTTAGCCTAACACACTGAAAACATTTCATGAGCTGTTGTTTTCCCAAGGCAATTGCCTAGTTATGAATTCTCTGTTTGGTTTTGCTTTTCCTTATCAGAAAGGAAGCTCTAAAAGAAGAGCTGAGGCCTGAAGACAAACTAGTATATTATCATACTCCTGGTCCACCCTGAGCAGTTTAGATAATCAAGATTCATTACCAGGTACACGTTCCTGTCCCAAACAGGAACTCTTGACTCCAAGGGGCAGCTGTTCACTGCTGCTACTAAATTGAGGCATTAGGAGTATTCGATTTACCAAGCCAAGGAGACAAAGATTAAGCTCTAACATAATCACTTTTCAAAATGCTTGCAAGCATTCACAAGGTAGGGGAAGGACTAGACTAGGAGGGATGCGTACATGCTAAGTCACTTCAGTCGTGTCCGACTCTCTTGTGACCCCATGGACTATAGCCCGCCAGACTCATCTGTCCATGGGGATTCTCCAGGCAAGAATACTGGTTGCCATTTCCTCCTCCAGGGGATCTTCCCAATCCAGGGATCCTGTGACTTCTGCATTGCAGGTGGATTCTTTACCACTGAGCCACCAGGAAAGCCTAGGAGGGATAAAGTTCCCTTTACTCAAATTAGAAATCTAACAAAAATTTAGAGAAAAGTCTTTAAATGTACCTAAAATACTTCACTAAAAACATTTTATCTCCACTTACATATAATTTTTCATATAATTTTCCAAACAGTATTCCATTAAATGTTTCCGTAGCAATACTAAAAATGACTACCAACTGCTTGTAAAAATTTCTCTAAGGAGTTAACATCAACAAAATATAACCATCGGTGCCATTCCGATCCTGCCCTGTGGTGTTTGTGTGTATCTTTGCTCATTCGGATCCATTAAATCTTTTTATTATCAGACAACATAGCAGAATTTTATACATATGTGTAAAAACTGCAACTCTTACTTTATTTGTACATCAAAATGAATCTCTCCTTTAAATACAGCCCAACACAGTACATGCTATGGCGAGGAAAGCAGGTCCCTCCAATTAATTCTCAGTAATTTCATGAAAAAGAGGAGGAGAATTTAAACAATAACAGATTTTAAAAAACAGTCTATGACAGATATTTTCCAGAACAAACACTACTAGCACTATTTTAAAATATATATATGCACACATGGGGGTCGCAAATGAAGTAGTTCCATGTTTCTGTTTGTCTAAAGTTATCCAGAAGACTCGGAGGTAGTCTCACTGCAGAATTTCAGTGGAAAGATCTCAGAAAAACACACAGATTAAGTTCCTGTGCCTTGCCTCTCTTACTAAATGTGACCCTCCACAGATGAGGACTTGAATGCACCAGTGGATAAAGGCTATTCTCTGTCAAGAAGTGAAACAGATGACCCCCACCCATCTGCGAGATAAGGCTGTGTCTGGGAAGTGCAGGAAGCCACGTCTGAAGTTGCCCCAGACCTGTCAGTTTCAATACTTAATACTGATATGGTCCCGTCAACGCAGCGGTCACAGAAGGGACAAATCCTCCCAGCCAGCAAGGCGGGGCGTCCATCATTCTCAGACGGGTAGGGGGCACACATCCCACCCACAAGAAAAGTCAAGAGCGGCTGTGTGTGCAACAAGCTCCCAGGCAGATGCGTGAAGGCAGTGATGTGCCAGCCGAGCAATGTGCTGGGGCATAGCCTGTCCACCACACCCACTGTTGCTCAGCTGTGAAGGCATCCCACGTGCCACACAACTGGTAAGAGCTGCTTAGTAAATCCAGGGATCTGATTAGCCTAACAGACTTACAAGTGACACTTTAATTATGGGCTCCACTCAGGAAAGACCGGACTCTGTGTTCTGTGTACAGAGGTGAACAGAACGGTTGTGTAATGGGACAGCAAGTCCCCTTTCAACCAAATCTGCCGCATGTTACCTTCTCTAAGTACCTAGGAGAGGGATTAAGTGAGTCCTCCACAGTCTTTTACTCTTCTCCCACCCCAGGCCCCTTCCCTTCTAAGAGGGACCAACATGCAAGCTAAATTCTGTGGAAATGAAGAGGCTGGCGAGGTGAACCACACATCCCGGGTTTTCTCAAACCTCACTGCACAATGAAAAAGGTGAGGTGGAAATCCACAAAAGGATTCGTCTGCAGAACTAAGGTGTCAGAAAAAAGAAATAAAGACAAATCATCTTCAATAAAAGTCAAACGCAAGAGTTGTAGGAATTACAGGCACAGATGTCCAACATACAATCTCAATCCTTTAGCTATACAGCCATAAGAACAAATGCCCAAAGTCACGATACTCTGAGGAGATGGCTCCTGGTAACCCAGCTCACCACATGAAGCTCCTCGGTGCCCATCCACCTAATGACCCAGCACTGAGGGTGTCCCTGTGCCAGGTACCATCTGGATCACCACTGGTGAGGCTGGGCCCCCTGCAGCAAGCCCGTCTCTGTGGCAGGGCTCCGGAGCCAAAACCTCTCACAGCTCTCCTTGAAAAACAAGTAACAAGTAGGCAGCCCAGAAATCCTTTTTCCCTAAGGGTGCTGCATGGAACACACGGAGGAGAAAGGAAGGCAGACATGAAGAGAGTCAAGTCTCATGATTCCATAAGAATCCTCCAGCACTGCCACCGCTCCCCAGGGGAGAGCAGGGCCAGGTCCCTGCGAGCCTTGGGCCACAATACTTTCTTGAGCCAATCAACACACACGCTTTTCGTTCATGTACTTCCATGTAAAGATATCTTATTTAAGACATGTTGCTGACTCACTACTACTGAAGTGAGCAAAAAGGGACTGTAACTCATGCCTGAATGCAGCTTCTCTCACTACAAGGCACATTGGTCTTGTCGTGCCTGGAATACAGACAGCACTTTGGCCCCGTGCTGGGGGCGGGGGCATTTCAAATGGCAAAAATCACCAACAGAAAGCAGAAAAATGTGCAAAAAGTGGCAATAAATAGGCGGTGAAAAGGACCCTTGTTTACGGTATGAGCTGCACCGAGAAGCATCGCCTTGTTCAACCTCCACTTGGGACCATGTGTGTCTGGAGAGTCACGTTTCTGCTGCTCTGCGCATGTCTGTGAATGACCACAAAAGCTCCCTGAGTGCTGATTTTGAGGTTGCAAAAAATTTTAACGAGTAGGTGAATGCACAAACACAGAATCTGTGCATGATGAGGACTGACTGTACTTTTAAGACCATGCCCAAACCAGCCTCCAGTACTGACTCGGAATAAATCTGTAGACCAACCTTATAGCAATCTTACTGACTTCTGTAGGGTCCTCGGATTACTTGCCAACCTCCTGAAAAGCTGACCTCTGTTAACAGGAAGGGGCTCCAGGAGCTAGTGCAATGGGGCCCCCATGTAGGCTCCAGGGGAAACCTCTAACTACAAAGTGGGTAAATGAGGAATTAGAACAGCAAGACAGGAAGCCACAGGTAAGAAAGGGACAGACAATGAAAAATCATTTTGGCAGTAGTTTTGGTCTCATGTTGAATAAGATGCACATGGAGGGTACTTTTATCTGAGAGGTACATCATTCTGCAAGCTTTATACCAGTCTATATGATGCAGCGATGTACACTTTTATAGAATCAGTTCAATAATATTATTTTAATGTCTGGATTTCTGAATGGGGACGGGATAGGGTAAGAAGTGCATGTTTGTTAAGCAGATAGCGTAAGACCATCACCTTTCTTACTGCCATCAATTCTTCCCAGCACTGAAAAGTATGTTTTCTCATCTTGCTTTTACAGCTGAAGACTCAGAGAAGTTAAGTCAAGCACCCAAGATCACACAGCCAGTTTTATTCCAAGTTCATCATAGCATCCGGGTTTCTTTCAAATGGTTACAGTAAGCTGGGTAATTCAACTGTGTATCCAATGAAACAATCAACTGAGAAGAGTGTTTCTGGCAAACCTGATTCAGGAAGTTTTTCTCCAGGTACTCAGATCTTTTCCAAAAGAAGAGAGGAAATTTTCTCTCTGTGGAAACTTCTCTCCTCTCTATTCATAAATCTTCATACCAAATTATGGAAGACTGCACACAGATCAAATAGCAAATAACAGAAATCTTCACTCTGACTCTTCACTCTGTCCCTGAACAAGCACCTAAGGGAGACCCTGGTGGCAGGTTTCTCTAAGCTCCAGACTCTGAGGTTTTTGCTCCCACAAATGCTGCCTAACTACTGCTGTACCGCATGAGGGTTACGCCGTGCAAACGGCACGCTCTATCTGTCCACACTACTTAGTGTGAATAAGCATTTAGATGACAAGTTTTACTAGAAGATGGAAAGGTGGATTAGTTGCCAGCACGACAGCACCACCTTCTGGTCGGTGACATGGAATGAAGATAAGACACAGAAAGTCACACCTGGATTTAAAAAGCATTTCAAGTTTGGTAACCCAGAAGAGTGGCAAACTAGGAAAATTTAGTTTCCACAAAATCCAGATAATGTCAGTAGTAAACAAACACCCTCGTGGACCAATCCTGGAATAGAAGAAAATTTAACTGTAGGTTACTACTGGTTGACTTTCTACTTCTGGAAAGTCATGCCCAGTCTCACAGCTCTCCCACACCATGTAGCCCATTGTTCCTATAGGAAAGAAAGGGAAGAAATTCCCTATCATGCAGGAAAGAAATGTGAGGAAAGAAATTTTTATCATGTCATCACCCACGCTCACACCCACACACCTCTGGGTCCACAGAAAGGCTCTCTGCTGCTCACATACAAAGTCAGCATCTGGTTGGGCAGCAGTGCCAGGAGCCCTCAGGCTTTGGTCCTTTCCAACCGTCTCTCCCACTGGTCCCAGCTGGCAGTGAGGGAGCATCACCCTCTTAGGGTTCAACAAGTTGCGGGACAGATGGAGGAACGGAATGCAACACAGTCTCATCTTTAGGCTCCCCCAAAGCATCAAACTCCCTGTGCTGGAGACGGATGTTGGGTCTGAGGTCCAAACAGGGCTTCCTACCATGGCCAATGCCACCTCTACAAAAAATTCAGACCAGGATCATCGGCTATACTCGAATAAAATAAAAAGTAAAAAAAGGAAATTCAGACCAGGTGACCCTCCCCACCACCCGCACCAGCGAAAAGACCTGACAATTGCTGGGAGCCTCTAAAATCAAAACTATTTCCTAATCTCAAGATTAGGAAGAGACCCTAGCAGCTGGTTTTCCAGGCCTGCCTTCTTCAATGCAATGACCCTTCCCACTGGTCAAGAAGGCCCAGGGGTGTCAGCCTTTTCCTAACTTCACCATCAGCCGCCTTCCACGAGAAAGAGCGAGCAAGGGGGATGGAGAGGGGTGAGACGTTTTGGCCAAGTATCCCTCTCTGGTTTGAGAAGCATGGAGGTCTCCACCCAGTTCGTGGAGACTAAGAATGAAGGAATGAGCCTTCCTGACAGATGCTGTCCACAGCGATCCCCGCTCTGCTAGCAACAGGGAGCACCTGAGGACACAGATCTTTGTCAGAGTCATCCTCAGCTGCCACGGGCTCTGCACACGGAAGTGGAGATTCTCCATTACATGGAAGCTTTGCTTATCTCCTAAACTGTCTGAATTCACTTTTTTGGCCATGACCTGCAACACTACATTTTTATTACAACCCAGTACACACACACACATACACACATACACACACACACACTCCCCACATGTACAGATTTATACCTGGAAAAAGTCACATTAAAAAAAGCAAACCTATCATTATCACATGAGACTCACTCTGACATTTTCTAACTTTTTTCCTTTTATAAAAAATAGGCTGGTCACACTCACTCACTAAAACGATTTCACAGCCCAGTGAGAGGGAGCCAGCCTGACAAACCCTGTCGTAAACATTCACTCCTTTGCCTATACCAGCTCCGCATTCTCTCTCTTCTAACTCAGGATCAGCCCTCTTTCAAGGACCCCACTGAGGCCTCTTCTCAAAGCCTTCCCAACTCATCCCAACAACCACCCCATATACCAAGGATGTAAAACGACATACAACACTTGCCATCTGTATACCTTCGTTCACTCACCCATTCAATTATTCTCTCCTACCTTGACTCGCTTCAGTATCCTTTGTATAAATGTTTATATGTTTGTCCAAAGACGAACCCACTAGGTAGGATTTCCTATTTTTGCGATCTTATTTGTCAAGAGACAATTTTTATGAACTCTAAATTAGGATCTGAAGTGCTCTGTCACCAATTCCTGGAAGCCATTGGCCCATTTATTATTCTGTGTAGCATTTATAGATGTGGCAGCTTCCCAGATAAATTCAATTTGGCCTCAGTCTCAGAGAAGGCTCTGAAGCAAAGACCAACCTCCTAGACACTTAAAAATAAACAGAACCTGCTGGAATATATCTGTCTAATTCTGACCTTTTGCTACAATGACACCAACACATATGGAGGAGTGTCGCGGGGGCGGGGGGCGCTGTGCCACCTCTGATAGCATTCAGGCTTGTACAGGAACAGCTCAAATTGACACACTAAGCACTCCATACCTGGAAATTCTTTTGAAAGTCCCAGACTTCAACAACAACAACAACAACAAAAAAAACTGAGATGCAATGTATTATTTTCAAACCTGATTTTAAAAACTACCTCAAGGGGACTTCTCTGGTGGTCCACTGGGTAAGATTCTGTGCTTCCACTGCAGGGGACTCAGGTTCCATCCCTGGTCAGGAAAACTAAGATTCAGCAGGCTTTGCAATGCGGCAAAAAAAAAAGACTACCGCAGATCACCATTACAGGAGGCTTGTACAGGGATCAGAGGCAAACTCCTAGTTTTAATGCACACATTTCATGTTCCTACCTTCTAACTTCCTTTCCAGCCACTCCACCACGTGTACCCACGTTGCAATCATATCAAAGGATGTGCTGGTCCCATTCTTTGCCAGAACTTTCTCAGGTTTCCACTACGAGGCTAACTCCATCCAACTCATAACTGGGAGCAGTACCACCTACTCCAGGAAGCCTCCCCAGCTGACCCTCTTCTGCGTCTCCATGACAGCCTGAACCGGTTCTCTCTCCCAAAGCAGGGTGCCTTATCCCAGCCCCAGTGATGCACCGGTTGTCTAGATTCCCATCTGCATCATCAGACCATGAATTCCTTGAGTGTGGAAACCCTTGTTATTTTATCTCTAGTCTTACTTCAGAACCTTGGTGCTTCAACAGTACACAGGCAAATATTTATGCAAAGATTAACACTGCAGCTTTCAACTGAAACCCAGCTTTCTGGTTTTTTGGCTACGCCACAAAGCTTATGGGATCCCAGTTTCCCGACCAAAGTCGGAACCCTTTCCCCCTGCAGTGGAAGCTCAGGGTTCTAGCCACTGGACCACCAGGGAATTTCTAGAAACCCATCTTTTTAAAAAACCTTGCAAACTACCTCATAATTATTCTCTTCTCTGCTGTGACTATAAAGAACACTGACCATAAAAATATAAGGTTTCTACCAATACACAGTGATAAATCAATAAGGCTTACATGCCATCTGAATATATGATTATAAAAATGCACATCTAAATGTGACCCAGCTCATACTATAACACAATTTATATTTTGAGAAACAATAATTACTAAAATCAGTAAGTATCCATCCTATAAGTAGCTCATACTGTTTTGCTAGATAATATGCTATAATAATTTATTTCCCTTTCCTTTAAATTATCTACATCATAACAATAAAGGATTTTTGAGGGGAAAAAGCTCAGTTTCAAAGTTTTATTTTCATGTGTTGGTGTCTTTTCTATGTTGTCTGTGTGCTCAGTTCCTCAGTCCTGTCCAACTCTTTTCAATACCATGGACTGTGGCCCACGGGCTCCTCTGTCCATGCCATTTTCCAGGCAAGAATACTGGAGTGCCTTGTCATTTCCTACTCCAGGGCATCTTCCCAAGTTAGGGATAAAACCTGAGTCTCTAGTGTCTCCTGCCCTGGCAGAGTGACTCTTTACCACAGTACCACCTGGGAAGCCCTCTTTTCTATTCCTTTCCCCAATACTGTAGCAGTTTGCTCTTTGGCCTGTGACACAATTAGAAAACAAACCTCCATGAAACTCCTCATGTTGCTCCAATTCAGTTCAGTTCAGTTCAGTTCAGTCGCTCAGTCGTGTCCGACTCTTTGAGACCCCATGAATCGCAGCACGCCAGGCCTCCCTGTCCATCACCATCTCTCTGAGTTCACTCAGACTCACCACTCAGACTCACGTCCATCGAGTCCGTGATGCCATCCAGCCATCTCATCCTCTGTCGTCCCCTTCTCCTCCTGCCCCCAATCCCTCCCAGCATCATAGTCTTTTCCAATGAGTCAACTCTCTGCATGAGGGGGGCCAAAGTACTGGAGTTTCAGCTTCAGCATCATTCCTTCCAAAGAAATCCCAGGGCTGATCTCCTTCAGAATGGACTGGTTGGATCTCCTTGCAGTCCAAGGGACTCTCAAGTCTTCTCCAACATCACACTTCAAAAGCAGCAATTCTTTGGCGCTCAGCCTTCTTCACAGTCCAACTCTCACATCCATACATGAGCACTGGAAAACCAGAGCCTTGACTAGACGAATCTTTGTTGGCAAAGTAATGTTTCTGCTTTTCAATATGCTATCTAGGTTTCTTCCAAAGAGCAAGTGTCTTTTAATTTCATGGCTGCAGTCACCATCTGCAGTGATTTTGGAGTCCCCCAGAAATAAAGTCTGATACTGTTTCCACTGTTTTCCCATCTATTTGCCATGAAGTGATGGGACCAGATGCCATGATCTTTGTTTTCTGAATGCTGAGCTTTAAGCCAACTTTTTCACTCTCTACTTTCATCAAGAGGATTTTTAGTTCCTCTTCACTTTCTGCCGTAAGGGTGGTTATCATCTGCATATCTGAGGTTATCGGCATTTCTCCCGGCAATCTTGATTCCAGCTTGTGCTTCTTCTAAACCAGCGTTTCTCATGATGTACTCTGCATAGAAGTTAAACAAGCAGGGTGACAATATACAGCCTTGACGGACTCCTTTTCCTATTTGGAACCAGTCTGTTGTTCCATGTCCAGTTCTAACTGTTGCTTCCTGACCTGCATATAGGTTTCTCAAGAGGCAGGTCAGGTGGTCTGATATTCTCATCTCTTTCAGAATTTTCCACAGTTTATTGTGATCCACACAGCCAAAGGCTTTGGCATAGTCAATAAAGCAGAAATAGATGTTTTTCTGGAACTCTCTTACATTTTCCATGATCCAGGGGATATTGGCAATTTGATCTCTGGTTCCTCTGCCTTTTCTAAAACCAGCTTGAACATCTGGAAGTTCACAGTTCATGTATTGCTGAAGCCTGTCTTGAAGAATTTTGAGCATTACTTTACTAGCATGTGAGATAGTTTGAGCATTCTTTGGCATTGCCTTTCTTTGGGATTGGAATGAAAACTGACCTTTTCCAGTCCTGTAGCCACTGCTGAGTTTTCCAAATTTGCTGGCATATTGAGTGCAGCACTTTCACAGCATCATCTTTCAGGATTTGAAATAGCTCAACTGGAATTCCATCACCTCCACTAGCTTTGTTTGTAGTGATGCTTTCTAAGGATAAAACTAATAGAGTTTTGCCAAGAAAATGCACTGGTCATAGCAAACACCCTCTTCCAACAACACAAGAGAAGACTCTACACATGGACATCACCAGATGGTCAACACTGAAATCAGATTGATTATATTCTTTGCAGCCAAAGATGGAGAGGCTCTATACAGTCAACAGAAACAAGACCAGGAGCTGACTGTGGCTCAGATCATGAACTCCTTATTGACAAATTCAGACTTAAATTGAAGAAAGTAGGGAAAACCACTAGACCATTCAGGTATGACCTAAATCAAATCCCTTATGATTATACAGTGGAAGTGAGAAATAGATTTAAGGGCCTAGATCTGATAGATGATGAACTATCAGATGATGAACTATGGACAGAGGTTCATGACATTGTACAGGAGAGAGGGATTAAGACCATCCCCATGGAAAAGAAATGAAAAACACACAAAATGGCTGTCTGGGGAGGCCTTACAAATAGCTGTGAAAAGAAAAGAGAAGCAAAAAGCAAAGGAGAAAAGGAAAGATATAAGCATCTGAATGCAGAGTTCCAAAGAATAGCAAGAAGAGATAAGAAAGCCTTCTTCAGCGATCAATGCAAAGAAATATAGGAAAACAACAGAATGGGAAAGACTAGAGATTTCTTCAAGAAAATTAGAGACACCAAGAGAACATTTCATGCAAAGATGGGCTCGATAAAGGACAGAAATGGTATGGACCTAACAGAAGCAGAAGATATTAAGAAGAGGTGGCAAGAATACACAGAAGAACTATACAAAAAGGTCTTCACGACCAAGATAATCACAATGGTGTGATCACTCACCTAGAGCCAGACATCCTGGAATGTGAAGCCAAGTGGACCTTAGAAAGCATCACTACGAACAAAGCTAGTGGAGGTGGTGGAATTCCAGTTGCTCCAATTAAGAAGGAATGAAAGACATTCCTTCTAGTAGGACAGTGTGATATAAGCCTTATTACCAAACACATATTTTAAGCCCTGCTTGCTTTTTATAATCATGCAACCTGAAACATACTAGTAAATATCTAGATATGTTGATATTGAGGTGTAGAAATTAAGGTAAAACCCTGGTCTGAAGTGCCAGGGTCACCACCACCATCAATTACAAATTATTTAACACTCCAGTGTCTAGTATTTTCTGGCATTTTTGCTGAACATAATGAAGTGACATTCATCCCGCTACAAAAGTGATGTTTGGGCTTCTTTCCAGGATAAACAAGAAAAGACAGGTTGTAAAAATACTCAACAGTGGAAATATGATCAACAAATAACACAAATCAAAAATGCTTCATACTTACCTTCCCAGAATAGATTTACACCAAAAAGTTGAAGAAGGAAAAATCAGAGAAAGTAATTCCATAAATTTCATTATCAGGAAAAAGGTACCATACTTAAGAATTTTAGAAGCAAGAAGTTTCCTTTTGCTGTCTTCCTGCACATATGAAAATGAAAGAAGTATGCCTTCATTATTAAGTTTTAATATACAGGTAATACTTGTCCTACAGAAAAATCAGAAAATAGGGAAAAAAAAATCCCTCACAAGAAAGTGAAATTCACCTGTAGTTTCACCATCCCATGAGATTTCACTGGCAATATTTTTCATCCCCTTCATGGGTCACAACCTTCCAAGACGAATGTGTCATAGTGAAGACTTCTGACAAAACGCTTCCTCCTCCTCTCCAGATAATCACTCTAATATTCCTACCTGGAGAACCCCGTGAACAGTATGAAAAGGCAAAAAGATATGATACCGGAAGATGAGACCCTCAGGACGGAACATGTCCAACATGTTACTGGGGAAGAGCAAAGAGCAATTAATAATAGCTCCAGAAAGAATGAAGTGGCTGGGCCAAAACGGAAACAACACAGAGTTGTGGATGTGCCTGGTGTTGAAAGTAAAATCTGATGCCTTAAGGAACAATGTTACATGGGAACCTAGAATGTTAGGTCCATGAATCAAGGTAAATTGGACGTGGTCAAGCAGGAGATGGCCAAGATTGAATATCAACACTTTAGGAATCAGTGAACTAAAATGGACAGGAATGGGTGGATTTAGTTCAGCTGACCATGATACGTACTACTGTGGGCAAGACTCCCTTAGGAGAAATAGAGTAGCCCTTATAGTTAACAAGAGAGTCCAAAATGCGGTGCTTGAGTGTAATCTCAAAACGAAAGAATGATCTTGGTTTGCTTCCAAGGCAAACCATTCAACATGACAGTAATCCAAGTCTATGCCCCAACCACTGATGCCAAAGAAACTAAAGTTGATTGGTTCTATGAAGACCTACACCACCGATTAGAACATTAAAAAAAAAAAAATGTTATTTTCATCATAGGGGACTGAAATGCAAAAGTAGGAAATCAAGAGATACCTGGAGTAACAGGTAAGTTTAGCCTTCGAGTAAAAAATGAAGCAGGGCAAAGGCCAACAGAGTTTTGTCAAAAGAACACACTAGTCATAGCAAACACCCTTTTCCAACAACCCATGAGACAACTCTACACATGGACATCACCAGATGGTCAATATCAGAATCAGATTGATTATGTTCTTTGCAGCTAAAAATGGAGAAGCTGTATACAGTTGGTTAAAAAAAAACAAAAACAACAACAAAAAAACCTGGAACTGACTGTGGTTCAGATTATGAGCTCCTTATTGCAAAATTCAGACTTAAATTGAAGAAAATAGGAAAAACAGTAAGGTCATTCAGAAATTACCTAAATCAAATCCTTTATGACTATATAGTAGAGGTGACTAATAGATTCAAGGGATTAGATCTGGTAGACAGGGTGCTTGAAGAACTATGGAGAGAGGTTCAAAATACTGTACAGGAGGCAGTGACCAAAATCATCTCAAAGAAAAAGAAATGCAAGAAGGTAAAGTGGTTGCCTGAGGAGTCTTTATAAATAGCTAAGGAAAGAAGCCAAGCAAAAGGCAAAGGAGAAAGAGAAAGATATACCCAACTGAATGAAGAGTTTCAAAGAACAGCAAGGAGAGATAAGAAGACCTTCTTAAATGAACAATGCAACGAAATAGAGGAGAACGATACACTGAGAAAGACTAGAGATCTCCTCAAGAAAATTAGAGTGATCAAAGCAACATTTCATGCAAGGATGGACACAAAAAAGGACAGAAATGATAAGGACCTAACAGAAGCAGAAGATGCTAAGAAGAGGTGGCAAGAACTGTATAAAAAGGTCTTAATGACCCGGAAGGCCACAATGGTGTGGTCACTCACCTAGAGTTAGACAGTCCTGGGGTGTCAAGCTGGCCCTAGAAAGCATTACTACCAACAAAGCTAGTGGAGTTGATGGAATTCCAGCTGAGCTATTTAAAATCCTAAAAGAAGATGCTATAAAGTGCTACACTCAATATGTCAGCAAATTTGGAAAACTCATCAGTGGACAAAGGCCTGAAAAGGTCTGTTTTCATTCCAATCCCAAAGAAGGGCAATGCCAAAGAATTTTCCAGTTACCATACAACTGCACTCATTTCACATGCTAGCAAGGTTATGCTCAAAATCCTTCAAGCTAGGCTTCAGCAGTATGTGAACCAATACATTTTGGATGTACAAGCTGGGTTTAGAAAAGGCAGAGGAACTAGAGATCAAATAGCTAACATTCACTGGATCACAGAGAAAGCAAGGGAATTCCAAAAAAACATCTACTTCTGCTTCACTGACTACACTAAAGCCTTTCACTGTGTGGATCACAGCAAACTGTGGAAAATTCTTAAAAGATAAGGAATACCAGACCACCTTACCTGTCTCCTGAGAAACCCGTGTGCAGGTCAAGAAGCAACAGTTGGAACCAGACATGGAACAACTGAACAATTCAAAACTGGGAAAAGAGTATGACAAGGCTATATATTGTCACTTTGCTTATTTAACTTATATGCAGAGTACATCGTGAAATGCTGAGCTGGATGAATCATAAGCTGGAATCAAGACTGCTGGGAGAAATACCAACAACCTCAGATATGCAAATGATACCACTCTAGTGGCAGATAATGAAGAGGAATTAAAAAGGCTCTTGACGAGAGGAAAGAGGAGATTGAAAAAGCTAGCTTGAAACCAACACTCAGAAAACTAAGATCATGGCATCTGGTCCCATCATAGCATGGCTAACAGAACGGGAAAAAGTAGAAGCAGTAAGAGATTTTATCTTCTTGGGCTCCAAAATCACTGCAAATGGTGAATGCAGCCTTGAAATTAAAAGACGCTTGCTCCTTGAAAGAAAAGTTATGACAAACCTAGACAGTATATTAAAAAGCCAAGATATCACTTTGCTTGTCAAGGTCCATCTAGTCAAAGCTATGGTTTTTCCAGTGGTCATGTGCTGATGCGGAGAAGGCGATGGCACCCCACTTAAGAGCCTGGTAGGCTGCAGTCCATGGGGTCACGAAGTGTCAGACAAGACTGAACGACTTTCCTTTCACTTTTCACTTTCATGCATTGGAGAAGGAAATGGCAACCCACTCCAGTGTTCTTGCCGGGAGAATCCCAGGGACAGGGGAGCCTGGTGGGCTGCAGTCTATGGGGTCACAGAGTCGGACACGACTAAAGTGACTTAGCAGCAGCAGCAGCAGCAGCAGCAGCATGTGCTGATGTGAGAGTTGGACCATAAAGAAGGCTGAGTGCTGAAGAATTGACGCTTCCAAACTGTGGTGCTGGAGAACACTCTTGAGAGTCCCTTGGACTGCAAGGAGATCAAACAAGTCAATCCTAAAGGAAATCAATGCTAAATATTGATTGAAAAGACTGTTGCTGCAGCTCTAATACTTTGGCTACTTGGTGCAAAGAGCCTACTCACTGGAAAAGATCCTGATGCTGGAAACGACTGAAGGCAAAAGGAGAAGGGAACAGCAGAGGATAAGATGGCTAGTCAGCATCACCAACTCAATGGACATGAATCTGAGAAAACTCCAGGAGACATAGAGGACAAAGGAGCCTGTTCTCTGGAACAGACGCAATGGAACCTGCTTTCTAAATTATTCTGTGTAACCCTGAAAAGTATGTTGATAAACACAAGAACCACAAGACACAAAATTACATTCAAAGATGCACAAGATCATCTGAGTAAAGGAAAAGATACATATACCTCATCACAGAGACTGATTATGTCAAAATAAAGACACCAATGGAATTAATTTGTTAAAATAGCAGTGAAAAATCCAAGTGGACTTTTGAGTGACTCTACCTTATGGCAGAAAGTGAAGAGGAACTAAAAAGCCTCTTGATGAAAGTGAAAGAGGAAAGCGAAAAAGTTGGCTTAAAGCTCAACATTCAGAAAACGAAGATCATGGCATCTGGTCCCATCACTTCATGGCAAATAGATGGGGAAACAGTGTCAGACTTTACTTTTGGGGGCTCCAAAATCACTGCAGATGGTGACTGCAGCCATGAAATTAAAAGACACTTACTCCTTGGAAGAAAAGTTATGACCAACCTAGATAACATATTGAAAAGCAGAGATATTACTTTGCCGACTAAGGTCCGTCTAGTCAAGGCTATGGTTTTTCCTGTGGTCATGTATGGGTATGAGAGTTGGACTGTGAAGAAGGCTGAGCGCCGAAGAATTGCTGCTTTTGAAGTGTGGTGTTGGAGAAGACTTGAGAGTCCCTTGGACTGCAAGGAGATCCAACCAGTCCATTCTGAAGGAGATCAGCCCTGGGATTTCTTTGAAGGAATGATGCTGAAGCTGAAACTCCAGTACTTTGGCCCCCCTCATGCAGAGAGTTGACTCATTGGAAAAGACTATGATGCTGGGAGGGACTGGGGGCAGGAGGAGAAGGGGACGACAGAGGATGAGATGGCTAGATGGCATCATGACTCGATGGATGTGAGTCTGGGTGAACCCCAGGAATTGGTGATGGACAGGGAGGCCTGGCATGCTGCAATTCATGGGGTTGCAAAGAGTCAGACACAACTGAGCGACTGAACTGAACTGAACCAGAACAATTCTAATCTCAATCTGAAGAACAAATAAAAGCTTATTTTGAAAGAGGAGTAAAGAGTCCTAAAACTGTATAAATGTCCAGCAAAGAACTGGTTAGATAAATGATGATATATTCATGATGAAATGTTATTCAACTAAACACAAAAAATATAAAGAGCTTATTATATAGACATGAAGCACTGTTAAAAGCACACAGTAAAACAATATGCAAAGCATAAAATACTATAAGATGAATATATACTTAAATATACACAATTCAAAAGTATATCTCAAATGCTACTGCATTATCTGTTAATAATGAGAGGGGTGCTACACAAATTCTTAATTTTTGGTACTTTAAAACTTTTCTATTAACAAAAATTATCACTGTTCAATAAGAGGAAAAAATGACTTGTTTTAGATCTTTTTCTTTAAGATCATCATTACGATTTCATGTCTTCAGAATTTCTTTTAAGAAAATAGTCAGAGGTAAAGGCAAAGATGCTCATTAAAGAAGCTATTTAAAATAGTAAAAATGTGGATATAACATACAATCCAGAAGGGATTCCAGATAAAATAAGTTATATATATCTATACAATGAAATATAGTGCATCTATTAAAAGGAAACTTGTAGAAAAATGTGTAATGGCGTGGGAAGTGCTTGTGAAATAATGTTCAATAAAAAAGCAGACCTAAAAACCATTTAGGGCTTCCTGGAGGCTCAGTGATAAAGAATCCACCTGCCAATAGCTGGAGACATGGGCTCTCAAGAAGATCCCATCCCACATGCCTCGGAACAACTAAGCCCGTGCGCCACAACTGCTGATCCTGCGCTCTGGAGTCCTCGAGCCGCAACTGCTGAAGCCCGAGCTCCCTGGAGCCGGTGCTCTGCAACAAGAGAAGCCACCACGATGGAAAGCCACGCACCACAACTCGAGAGCAGCCTCTGCCGACCTCAACTAGAGAAAAGTCTGTGCAGCAAGGAAGACTCAGCACAGCCAAAAATCTAAAATAAATAGATGACTGTTTTTAAACAATCATTTAAAGTCAGGTCTTTAAGCATTTAAAGTCAGGTCTCTAGTATTAAAAACATTATAAAAATACTCATCCAGACAGAGTAAATCAACTGACAGGAAACACTAGCCAAAATATTGCTAGTATTCATATCTTGATGGTGAGACCATGGTTGAACTGTTTTCGCCTTTATATTTTCAGATATTTCTCACATTTCCTATAGTGAGTTTGATTTACTTCTAAAATTGGAAGCGGGAGAGCAAAACAAAAGCAATATTTTAACAAATGACATGACAACTAAATTTGATGGGTTTCCTGAATATTCGGCCAGTGCATCACAAAGCAAACAGTCTTTGAACCAGATATAACATGGCCCCTTAAACACAAAGGTCAAACCCAGTTCCTTGAACAACAAGCAGTTGAACAGAAGATAAAGATCCAGCCTCTGAAGCATAAACACTGCATTTCTCCTGGTGACATTCTCACTGCCACAGGACTCATTTCCTCACTGCTTGCTTGAACACTGGTAATTCTATTAAGAACTTGGGAAGCCTTATCTGGCAGTCAGGAAACTTTCCACCCTATTCTTACACCAGCTAATGCCTTAATTAGGAAGAGTCCAAGTTACTGTCACCCTCTTAAATAAATCTGACTGATACAGACTTCACAGCAGAGATGCATAAGACTGTTAACTCTCAAGATTAAACACATAAGGCAAACAAGAAGGTTCCTAATAAATACTATTAAAAATTTCCACAGTGCCTTTTGTGGATTAAGTGATTTACAGGGGGAATAAAAAGAGTCAGTTGCTCTTACAAGTTTTCAAATGAGAAGATATCAACACAAAACATATAGACATGCATGCTTTTTTTTTTAATTTTAAGATTTTGGCCACAGTTCCTAGACATGCATGCTTCATACTAATAATGATTTCCCTTTACTAAATGGAAGTACTCGATAAGCCACTACATTAAAAAAAAAATCTTGTTCTGTATAAAAACAAATATAAGGACTTCCCTGGAAGTGGTTAGGACTCCCTGCTTCCACTGCAGGAAGCACAGGTTCAATCCCTGGTTAGCGGACTAAGATCCCACATGTTGCGTGGTGTGGTCAAAAAACAAAACAGAACACTGCTTTCAGGATCCAGTACTTAGGGCATAAAAATCATGTATAATTTTAACCAAAAGTTAAGTCATCTATCCTCTCCCTCTGGAACAAGCTTATTTAAAAGAATTTTTATTTTAAAAAGGCATGCTGTAGTTGAACTCATTTATTTATTGCCATAATTTATAATTCAAGATAACTGTTGAACCCACATACCATTTAAGATTAGGAAAATTACCAAGAAAGGAAAAATATCACTTATTTTTTGGTTCTTGACTGTTCTGTGCATTTCTTCTTTGACAAGAATAAATATACAGAAACACACTAGCCAACTATGAAAAGCACCACAGATAGAAGCAAAAACACCAATCATTTGTCAGGATATTGTCTATCAGTATATGTGTGGTATTCAAAAGGAACTAAACTTTTATTTTGGGGGAGCTTCAAAATCACTACAGATGGTGCCTGCAGTCATGAAATAAAAAGACACTTACTCCTTGGAAGAAAACTTATGACCAACCTAGACAGCATATTAAAAAGCAGAGATATTACTTCGCCAACAAAGGTCCGTCTAGTCAAGGCTGTGGTTTTTCCAGTAGTCATGTATGGATGTGAGAGTTGGACTATAAAGAAAGCTGAGCACCAAGGAATTGAAGTTTCTGAACTGTGGTGTTGGAGAAGACTCTTGAGAGTCCCTTGGACTGCAACGAAATCCAACCAGTCAATCCTAAAGGAAATCAGTACTGAATGGTCACTGGAAGGAGTGATGTGAAAGCCGAAACTCCAATACTTTGGCTACCTGATACAAAGAGCTAACTCATTTGAAAAGACTCTGATGCTGGGAAAGATTGAAGGTAAGAGGAGAAGGGCACAACAGAGGATGAGATGGTTGGATGGCATCACCGACTCAATGGGCATGAGTTTGAGTAAATTCCAGGAGTTGGTGATCGACAGGGAGGGCTGGTGTGCTGTGATTCATGGGGTCGCAAAGAGTCAGACATGACTGAGCAACTGAACTGAACTGAAACTTTTAACTGATTAGAGTTAGTAAGTGACAGGTTGTTACTGTATTAACATTAGATTCTCTTAAAATGTTATTAAACAAAGAGAAAGACATAGTTCAAGCATAGAATAGTACAGCAGGAAGTTATGCATCAAAAGCAGATGCTATAGGGGCAACAAATGAAAAGCAAAGGTAAAAGCATTCCACCTCCAAGATGCAGAAATAAGCTCCTAACAAGCTGACCTTTCCACTGATGACAACATAAGCTCTGGGGGAAAATGCTAAAAACAAGTATTTAAGGGCCTGGGGACAGAAACAGAGAGATACTAGAAGAGAGTCAAAACTTGAAGGAAGCAAACTAGCAGAGTGGATTTCCTGTTTTTTTTGGTTTTTTTGTTTTTTTATATGACTTTGCCCTAAAGGGAATCTGTAGTAAAAAGGGCAAGGAGGAATTAAAACTCTAATAGAGAAATCCCAAGTCTTTCTCATTGGAGGAGTCGGAGGCGGGGTGCGGGGGTAAGCAAGGGGTAACCAGTGGCAATACGGAATGATGAAGGAAACCTGGAAAAGAGAACCCAGGGTATGGGCACCCCAGTGTGGGGCTTCCCAGGGGCGCTATTGGTAAAGAACCCGCCCGCCTACGAAGGAGACATAAAAACACGAGCTCAATCCCTTGGTCGGGAAGATCCCCTGGAGGAGGGCATGGCAACCCTCTCCAGTATTCTTGCCTGGAGAATCCCATGGACAGGGGAACCTGGTGGGCTACAGTCCAGACAGTCGCCTAGGAGTCGGACATGACTGAAAGGCACCTGAGCACACGCAGCGCAGCTGGCTGGTCCTCAGCCATGTGTGTGGCAGAGTGAAAGCAGTCTGAACTGCTCATCTCTAAGCTATTTCCCACCACAAGCATGAGAGGCTGTGAAGTTTAAGCTAACTGCCTGTTAAAACTAAAACAAAAACAGCAACACTCTTCTGAGGAATATAAGTGAATCCAGAGTCACTGCAAAAGAATAGTCACACTGTCCAGGAAACAATCCCAAGTTACTGAATATATGAGGAGTCAGGAAAATGTGACCCAGTCTCAAAAACAAGATAATCAACAGGTACCAATGCTTAGATGACACAGACATTGGAATTACTAGACAAAGCTTTAAACTAGCTATTCTGAATATGTTCATCAAGGTTAAAGGTATATAGGCTCAAAATAAAAAATCTCAACAGAGAAGTAGAAAAAGTGAAAAATAAACTGAATGAAAATATGGAACTAAAAATATATAAAATTAAAAATTAACTGGACAGGCTTAATAGCAGAATAATGATGACTAAGGGAAGTGTCAGTGATCTTGTAGGTCAACAAAAATGAGCCAATCTAAAGAAGAGGGCAAAAAGGTAGTAAAGAAATGAACAGAGCATCAGGAAACATAGGAACAAAATCAAAAGGTCTCCTACATATAGGTAACTGAAGCCCCAAAAGAAGAGGTAAGAGAATACAGAACAGGAAAAATATATTCAAATAATATCTAAAAACTACCCAAACCTGATAAGCAACATTAATCTATAGACTCAAGAAGTTCAGTCAACCCCAAAAGGATAATTAGAAAGAAAGCAATGCCTACATACATCATATTCAAACTCTAAAAAAATCAATGGTAAAGAGAAAAATCTTTAAAGTAGTCAGAGAAAAACAATTCATTACACAGAGGGCAACAATGATTCAAATGACTGCCACCTTGTCATCAGAAACCATGGAAGCCAGAAGATGGTGGAACAACTTCAAATGCTGGAAGAAAAGCCCAGAATTCTACACCCAGCTAAAATGTTCTACATGAATGAAGGCAAAAAAGACATTTTTGGATAAAGAAAAACCAAGAGAAATAGTTGCCACCATACCAGCACTATAAGAAATACTAAAGAAGTTCTTGAGGCTGAAGTGAAATGATACCCTAAAGAAACTTGGATCTTCAGGAATGAATGAAAACATCTGAAATGGTAAATATCTGGGAAAATGCAAAAATTCATCCTTCTAATTTCTTAAAATACATATGACTACTTAAAGCAAAACCATAACACCATTCTGTGGGATTTATAATCAGAGTACTTGTAATGATACCTATGCCAGTCACAGCCAGAAAGACAGTAGGAATTAGAGTAAATGGGCCTATTTAAATGCACTGAATTTTGTGGAATATATATACAAAGGTTCTACCTATCTATAGGTAAGGTTTCTCCCTTCTCTATGAGAACACGAACTCTAAGAGGACTGTGAAAAGTTATGAATATATGTTGAAATTTCTAAAGCAAATAGGTATAACACTAAAAAGCCAACAGGAAAATTAAAATGGAATTCTTTTAAATGTTTCAAATAATCCAAAAGAAGACAGGAAAGTGGGAAACAAAGGAATAAAAAACAGAGTGAATAAACAAAAAACAAACTTCAAAATGACAAGCCTAAGCACAGAAATAATTACATGAAACATCAATGGACTAAATACTCCAGTAAAAAGTCAGAGTTATCAGAATGGATTTTTTTATAAATGCAAGACCCAACTATGCACTGTCTGTAAATACAAGAGATTATTTTATGTATACATAGATGGGCTCATAGGAAATGGAAGACAAAGGATACACCATAAAGGATTTACCAAACATAAAAAAGACTAACTATATTAATATCAGATTAAGACTTAAAAATAACAGTAACACAGAAGATAAAGACAGGTATTTCACAATGACAAATGAACGAATTTACCAGAAAGACAAAACAATTATAACAGCTTCAAAATATATGACATGAAAAATGACAAAATGAAAGGGGCAAATAGACACTTCCACAATCATAGAGAGTTTAACACCTTCTCTCAAAAATGGATAGAATTACTAAATAAAACATCAGTAAAGATACAACATCTGAACAACAGTGATATTTATAGATCAAACCTTATCCCGCAGCATTTACATTCTTTACAAGTGTACACAGTATGTTCAGCAAGACAGGTCATATCTTATGTGAGGCTATAAAGCAAATTTCACTGCGTTTAAAAGGATTGAAATCATAGTAAAATTTCTAATCACAAGACAACTAAATTGTAAAGTATTAACAATAAGAAATCTAGGAAAATTCGAAGTATTTGGAAATTAAACAACACCCTCCCCCAATAATCCCTGGTTAAAGGAGCCTTTAGAAAACGTGTCTAACTTAACAATAATGCTAACACAATGTACAGTTGATGGGATGTACCTGAAACAGTGCTTTGAGGTAACTTATAGCTTTAAATGCTTGTATTAGAACCAAAAAGAGGTCAAAATCAATGACTGGGAGAGGGTCTTAGCTACCTACACACTGTTGGCTGGGCGTGAGACCTTGTGCACTCACACTGGAGAAAGAAGGTCCACCCCAAAGTGAAAACTGGGGCAGACTTATGAACTGCTTGAAGGCAGGATGCTGAAATTCCCAAACCTTGCTGGCAAAAGCAGAAAGACTTAATGGCTCAAGATGCTCAAGCACATCTGACTGATCACTGGCTGTACTGCTAAGCTACCGGAAGCCAGGCTCAAAAATATTTTAGAAGACAGGGGGAAAAAAGCACCTGACTTTCTACTTCAAGAAACTGGAAAAGAAGAGCAAAGCAAATCCAAAGCAACTTAAAATAAAAAGAAAACAACAAAGCAGAGAAAATGAAGTCAGCCAAAAGCTGGTTCTTTAAAAAGAGCAACAGAGTCAGGAACCTAGAGTGACTGAGGAAAATCGAGAAGACAAACCAATCCCACAAATGAGTACCTCTAAAAGACTCTGATGCTGGGAGGGACTGGGGGCAGGAGGAAAAGGGGACGACAGAGGATGAGATGGCTGGACCACCGACTCAAGGGACGTGAGTCTGAGTGAACTCCGGAGTCAGTGATGGACAGGGAGGCCTGGCGTGCTGCGATTCATCGGGTCGCAAAGAGTCGGACACGACTGAGCGACTGAACTGACTGACAGATTCGGTAAACTTTAAAAGGTTAACAAAAAGCACAGGTGAAGTTTAAAGTTACAAGTAGCCTCTTCAGAAATCCAGTACTGAATAATCACCTCAAAAACCACATCACAACTCTGATGTTGATCTGTTCAGCACAATCACAAGCTGGGCTTTTAAAAACATGATTTAACATGAACACACTCATACTAGGGACTGAAGTGAAGCTGTAAAGCCAGGTGCCTACCCATCCCCATAAACTCATCATGAACAAGCTCCTAAGGCAGCGCATCAGGAATTTCTGTAACTCCCTGAATGGGGGCTGGCTTTACAAAATAACCACTAGGTTTTTTTTTAATCTCTTCTACAGTGCCTTCATCAATTTTTGCTTTTTAAAAACTCTCTGTAGTATTCATGGTGTGCTCCAACCTCTGACTTTCAAAACAAACAAAAAGCTAATTTTCCTCAAGCTATTTCTATAAGAATTACAGGCAGAGGGATAATGCCTTATAATGTATTTAAGGGGCTTCCCTGGTAGCTCACACTGTAAAGAATCTGCTTGCACTGCAGGAGACCCGGGTTCAATCCCTGGGTCAGGAAGATCCCCTTGGAGAAGGGAATGGCTACCCACTCCAGTATTCTTGCCTGGAGAATTCCATGGACAGAGGAGCCTAAGGACACATAAGACAATGTTTAAATATTGAGAATAAGACTAGGAAGAGCCAATACATTTGAAATGTTGTTGAGCTCTTTCTCCCATTTAACAAGACTGAATTAGGTATATAAAAATCCTAAATATGTCTGAGTTATTCAGATGTGACCATTACAGGTGATTTCTTATTCAATGACTCTGAGAAAATTCTCAAACGATGAGGCTAAGTGACCTCCTCCATGGCGTCAAGTCCCACACTGGCCACAGGCTGTATTCCCAGACAGAGGGGAAGTATGTGAAGAAACAAAAAGCAACAGGAATCAAACTAAATGACATTCAGGAGAAGAGTTTTAATCATTTTGATAGACCTGAGAAAGAGCTGTCACAGTCATGAAAATGCTCTGAAGAAATCTTGATTAGACTCAGCACGACGAAGGAAAAAAAAAAAGATAGGTGTCAGTAAAAAGCAACTCCTTAAATGTAAATCAAAAATAGTTTGTAACTGAGCCAAAGAAGCCATTATGAGCTGCTATATAAATAGGCATTTAATGATTTTTCCAATGTTATGTTATTGATCTAACAGGCCTTGTGTTTCCGCTGAAATGAATAAGTAATTTGTTTAAGATAACATTAACAGGATTTGCAGCATATTAAATACCTTGGGTCTCACTCATCGGTAAAATCACCTTGATAAAAAACTAATTCTACACTGTCTTTCAGTGAAACATTTGCATCGTTTCAGAAATCACAGCACAAGGCCTGAGACACGAGATACACCCAGCAAATGCAAAAAGGCATTTCTAAGTCATGACACCTTGAATGGCATTTACTCAGCTCCACAACTATGTAACATACACTTCTAACATCAGACACTACAACTCGAAGCCCTAAAAACACAATGGCAAACAAGAGACAAGGTCCCTGCTCTCAGAGAGTTTCCAGTCCCTCTGGGAAGACAACCAGGGAAGCAAGTATGGTGAGAAAGGGTACCAGGCTCCGTACAGAGAACAGGGTCCAAACCGCTGTAAAGGGAGCCTGAGAAAATACCTGGAGACACGGATGTCGAGGCTGAGCTGAGGATGGAAGTAGGACAGAGCCAGGCTTCTAGAGGAAGAGGATGGTTGAGTAAAGATGGCTCCTGGCCAAGAAAAACTGCAGTCGTGGGCACAGTACATGCAAATGGCCAGGTATTTATGTTAAGAGTTGTCTTTTCTGTCAGAAGAGAGACTATGGTGGAATATTAGACTTGCTTAGTAAAGCTGCATGTATCAAAAGACAGTCAAAGGACTTTCATGGTGGTCCAGTAGTTAAGAATCTGCCTTCCAAAGGAGGAACGGAGGTGTGATTCCTGGTTGGGCAACTAAGCCCACGTGCCTCAACTACTAAGCCCTCAGGCTCTAAAGCCCATGCTCTGTGACAAGAGAAGCCACTGCAAGGAGTGAGCACACTGCAACTAGAGAGTAGTCCCAGTGCGCCAAAACTAGAGAAAGCCCACGTGCCGCAACAAAGATCCCCCAAATAAAAAGAATAGTAATCAAATAGAAAATAAAGAAGAGAAGTAATTTTTAAAAAAACAGTCACCTAACTTCTTAACCTAGGAGGAAAAGAGGTAAAAAGGTCACAGTTTCATCTTGGCCAACTCCCTACATGGCCCATTCACATGCCAGGCACGAGAAGGGGATCCAGTGGTGAATGTATTTGTGTCTCAGTCACTCTCTGTGTCTGACTCTTTGTAACTCTGTGGACTGTAGCCCGCCAGGCTCCTCTGTCCATGGAATTCTCCAGGCAAGAATACTGGAGTGGGTAGCCATTCCTTTTCCAGGGGATCTTCCTGACCCGGGATTAAACCCAGGTCTCCTGCATTGGAGGCAGATTCTTCATCATCTGGGCCACAAGCGAAGCCCCCAGTGGTGAATAAGACGGGCAATGAACAAATCAGAGGGCTTCTGTGGCTACATGATTCTGAAATCTAGCTTCGTGAGTTCAGGTATCACTGAATAAAATATTGAGCTTAAAAGCTACTGTACTATTGAAAGATGCAAAAATAAGTAAGGGAATAATCATTACGGGACATCAAATACAGTATAACAAGAACATTAAAAGAGGCTTTGACACCTCTTATCCATAAACAAGGAATTATGCTTGCGTTTTCAAGTAAATACTACTCACTAGTGTCTTACAGATTCCAGATTTACACACACTTATGTTTACTGTTCACAGTGAGGGAGGCCAAGCAGTGTTATGATAATTACTACCAACTGTCAGGCACTGCTGATGGAGTGCCAGGCTCTTTGCTGGGAACTTAAAATCTGTGATCTTGGGGCTTCCCTGGTGGTCCAGGGGCTAAGACTCCGAGCTCCCAATGCAGGGGCTGGAGAGCCGCTGGTTGGATAACTACATCCCACAAGCTGCAAAGAGTTCATATGCTACAACTAAAGATCCTGCATGCCACAACAAAGATCAAAGATCCTGAGCGCCACAACCGAGACCCAGAGCAGCCAAATTAAACAGACAGACAGATACTGTGTGGTTATCATTTTACAAAGTAACTATCATCATCTCCATCTCTCAAGTGAGGAACCTGTGGCTTAGAATTTATGTGGCACGCCTCGAGGTGCGTGGCTGACAGGCGACAGGGGCAGGCTAGCTCCCATGCCAGTGTGACTTTAAAGCTTGTACATCCCCTTCGCCTCCCACTGCACGGCCTAATCTCTTGAAGTCTCACAACCACCTTAATCTCAGGGTCCTTGCCCCACATTTGAAGTCATCCTTAGCTTTCTAATAACCCATTCCCTTCGGATTCCATGTAAACTGTCTTTCTAAGGATTGTGGGAGGATGGGTCACAAATAAGCAAATATGAAAACATGTAACTGTTAATAGCAATATAATTCACACCCTGTATCCAGTACTGTTCCTGGTGTAACAAGCTCCTGCAGTGCCTTTCATATTGAAATCTACTTCGAAATAACCACCATGACAGTTCAAAGCAACGCCAGCTTTATATACATAATCCTCTCATGTAAGCCTCACAACAATCGTAGAAAATCCGTCACATTGTCCTCAGTTTATAAAGATAAGCAGAAGCTTATTAAAGAACTTGCCCAAGGTCACACTATAGGTAGTGCAGCAACATGATTCCAGAGCCTAAACTTTCCATTTCTATAACACAGCATATATTCCTGTGATGGTTATATACGTTTTTTTTTTAATACCCAAAAATATTTGACCTGAATTTGTGTATTTATAGAAATTTTCATATAGAAATGCTTATATTCTGCTTATATATCAGTCAGAATTATATACTTTTAGTCTGTGGCACTTCATTTAATAAGAAGAAAATGTTAATCAGCATACTTAACGTTTTCATACGTTTTATTATTTGCACCAGGGAAGTTGAAATCTATGTGAAGAAGTAGCTGAACAATACATATTTTCTTCAATAGCTTTGCATCCTAAGAAAATAGGATGTTTTGTGATGGTTAAAATCAAAATTATCTAGGGTCCAATGTTATAAGAGAGTTGGTATTCGACCTTTTACAATCCTAATTGAGAAGCAGCTAGAGTATCTTTCAGTTTATTTGCTTGTAAAAACAAGTATTTGATACCAGTTTAATGAAATAAGTGAATCGCAAAAAGTTATAAAATAAATGGGAAAAGTATAGAGGCAAACAGGTCGATATAGGAATCCCCATCTGGTAGACCCCCTTCCTCTCAACTTGCTATTTCTATCCTTCAAAGTAAACATACAAATCATTTTTGAAAAAGGGCTATAGGAAGGGAACAGAAAAATGAAAGATATATGATAGAGTATATCTAAAGAATCTATACATTTGTCTTATTTTTTTATCTACATGTGATACTTACTAATTATAATTACTTCCTTTATTTTAGAGACAAACTCAAAACAAATCAGGCAGCAATGCTTGTGAATCAGTTGACTGAACACCACAGCATCTAGACTGGGAAGTGGGCAAGCTCCCACTTTTAAACAATACACCAAACAAAGGCCCAACACACTTACCAATTGGTACTTGCTCAGGTTGGCTGAGAGAAACAAATGCTGATGTGTCATCAATCCAAGATACCTGAATGTTACCTGAAATGTTGAATTAAAAGCAAAGTAAGCATTTAGCCATTTAGAAAGCTATCAGATTCCATTTGTATATCTGATATATTTCAGAACATCCATCAATTTAAAGAGAGATGAGGTGTTAGTTTAAAAGATGATCAAAATCTCAGCACTACAGAGAAATAAAATTTAAATCTATCATAGTAGCTGCTGCTGCTAAGTCGATTCAGTCATGACTGACTCTGTGCAACCCCATAGACGGCAGCCCACCAGGCTCCCCCGTCCCTGGGATTCTCCAGGCAAGAACACTGGAGTGGGTTGCCATTGCCTTCTCCAATGCATGAAAGTGAAAAGTGAAAGTGAAGTCGCTCAGTCGTGTCTGACTCTTCGAGACCCCATGGACTGGAGCCCACCAGGCTCCTCCATCCATGGGACTTTCCAGGCAAGAGTACTGGAGTGGGGGTGCCATTGCCTTCTCTGATCATAGTAGCTGCTACAGTTAAAACTTCAAGAAAGCAGATAAACCAGGAAGACCAGAAGAATCTTCTGAGGTACCATTTCACACCAGTCAGAATGGCTGCAATCCAAAAGTCTACAAGCAATAAATGCTGGAGAGGATGTGGAGAAAAGGGAACCCTCTTACACTGTTGGTGGGAATGCAAACTAGTACAGCCACTATGGAAAACAGTGCGGAGATTCCTCAAAAATTGCAAATAGAACTGCCTTATGACCCAGCAATCCCACTGCTGGGCATACACACCGAGGAAACCAGAATTGAAAGAGATATATGTACCCCAATGTTCATTGCAGCATTGTTTATAATTGCCAGGACATGGAAACAACCTAGATGTCCATCAGCAGATGAATGGATAAGAAAGCTGTGGTACATATACACAATGGAGTATTACTCAGCCCTTAAAAAGAATAAATTTGACTCAGTTCTAATGAGATGGATGAAACTGGAGCCGATTATACAGAGTGAAGTAAGCCAGAAAGAAAAACACCAATACAGTATACTGATACATATATATGGAATTTAGAAAGATAGTAATGATGACCCTGTATGTGAGACAACAAAAGAGACACAGAGGTATAGAATGGACTTTTGGACTCTGAGGGAGAGAAAGAGGGTGGGATGATTTGGGAGAATGGCATTGAAATAAGTATACTACCATATAAGAAATGAAGTGCCAGTCTATGTTCAATACAGGATACAGGATGCTTGGGGCTGGTGCAAGGGATGATCCAGGGAGATGATTTGGGGTGGGAGGTGGGAGGGGGCTTCAACATTGGGAGATCGTGTACACCTTTAGCTGATTCATGTCAATGTATGGCAAAACAAATACAGTATTGTAACGTAGAATAAAGTATTTAAAAATAATAAAAATAAAAATAAAAATAAAAACAAAAAGATCCTTCTGGATTAAATCCAGAGGCATTTTATCATTCAAACCAATCTCCGGCCAGGACTAGAGATTTTTTTCCAACCAAGATCAAGAGTAGGGAGTTCCCTGGTGGTCTAGTCGTTAGGATTTGGCACTTTTACTGCTGGGGTCAGGATTGAAAATAAGCAAATGAAAACTAATGAAGACTTAAATAAATGAAGGACTGTGCCAGGTTCATGTACTAAAAGACTAAAAGTCCATGAACCTGGTATATTTTTAAAAGGATCACTAAGTAAAAACCAGAGAGCATGTGTGTAAGAAATAAGAAAATGTCAAAAGGCCAGGGAAAGAACTCAAATAATGAAAAACAAATAGGGGATAAAGGATGAGAAGAAGGCGTCAGAGAGAGGAAGCCAAGACAGACCAATACAGAAAAGAAAAACACGGAAGGACAGAAGGCAGTATAGTGGCACAAAATCACTTTCACACACAGAGACAAGTCCTCTCCAAAGGCAAAACGCAAAACAGAATGGAATGCAGGAGAGTGGACAGAGGGGGAGAGGAGCAGAGGGGGAGAGGAGCAGAGGGCCGGGCGCTGGAGAAAACCCAGGGGCAAGCAGAGATCTACCCACTACCCTCTTCCTGAAAAAAACACAGAAGGCTGGAATGAATTTTTTTTAATGGCTAAACATCACCAAAACTTAGTGATGAAAAAATGTCTTATTATCTATTAAAATTTTTGAAGGCTTCGAATACCTGAAAACTGCTTTGCATCTTCACAGGAAAAAACTTTCACTTCCTGCTGCACCATGGGGTGCCAGGACTTTCTCAATTACAAAAGTCACTACCATTACTTCCTTAGCTCTCTACCCTGTATGTTCTTTTTTAGACAAATAGTATGTGGGGCTTCCCAGGTGGCTCAGTGGAAAAGAATCCACCTACCAGTGCAGGAGATGTGGATCCCCTGGAGGAGGAAATGGCAACCCACTCCAGTATTCTTGCCTGGGAAATCCCAGGGACAGAGGAGCCTGGTGGGCCACAGTCCATGGGGTTGCAAAGAGCCGCACACGACTTAGTGACTCAACAACAATATTTAACGTTTCTCAAGTAGTTACTCTAGGCCATATACTATTCTGAATGCATTCCACGGATCAGCTCCTTTGATCATCCTGACAAGCCTATTAAATAGGCAGCAACATCACCATCATCATCTCCAAGAAGGAAGCACAGAGGGGTTACCTGTTCAATACCACACAGCTAACCTTTCTTTAATTAAAATGAAAAATATTCTACTCAGAGCGTCCTGCTGAATTTAGCCAATTAAAGTTTAAGTAAATAGGGTAGGAGCAACACAAGATGGGAAACAACATCCAGAGCTTACCAAAAGAATGTACGTGAAATCTCACTGCATTTAAGTTAAAAAGCAGGACTAGAATTGCAGAAGTCATTTAAACTATCTGCAAAGATTAGGACAACTTGCCAGAAATATACTTACGTACACTTACGTTCCTAAAAATTGCGCAATGTTTTGTACTTATAAAAGCTGATGTACGTTTATTTTAAGAAATATTGAAAAGCACAAAGAGGAAGAAAAAATCCTATCTAAAACATTCAGTGATAAGAGCACGGAGCATCCTTTCAGTTTGATTTCAACAAAAATGATGTTACTTATGTGTCTACTTTACATCTGCTTTTTACGCTGAATGCTAAAATATAAACATTTTACCATCTTTTAACAAACTCTTCAACTCTAAACAGCTACATACTAAGCTATTGGGGAGACACATTAACATTCACTAAACATGCTTATTATTGGACATTCAGGTTTTTGCTGCTTCCATTTTAATCATGAATTTCCAGAGATGACAGTTTAAATACTTTGTTAAAATTAAGAGACACTGCTGAAGACTTACAATCAGAATGGCTGTTCAATCAAAAGACTGTTCAATTTAATCTAATCGCCTGACCTGATAAAAAAGGTAACAGAAGAACCTACCCCATACTTGGTCCTCTCAAACACCTGTGCTTGTCTGCCGGACTATTCGATATCGAGCAGCAACTGCCTGCCGTTATGAAACAGGCATTCTCTTTCTATTTCATCTTAACAATGATTCCGCCTAGACTTCTTCCCCATGGGTCGTCAGTAAGGGGCTAACTGTTCTTGATTTCCATGGATATAGATGAGTAAGAGAGCTCTACTGTGGGATGCTAGCAAAAAGTCCTCAGATCATATTGGCATAAGAAAGCAGCATACCAAGCTCCAAAAACACTCTGAGTGAGATGAAAACTTTGCATATTAATCCTCTTTTATGTCCAAGCTAAAGCTATCTATATACTCTAACCACCTATACCGTAAGAGGAGCAGGACCCTAAAAAACATCTATACTTATTCTTGACTTACCAAAGGCACTGAAAAGCTGGTAAAGGTCGCTGGTTTTCCATTCTTTGGGGAATGTCACATGGAGGACGTGATCACGTTTAGGCTGCACTACAAAACAAATTTTTGATGAAAGGTTGATGGCTGAAAAGTGGACACCTGACCAGTGGTTCGTCGATGAAACTGAGCCCAGGCTAACTTGCAGAATCATTATGAAAGCCTTGCCAAATGAGTCTTAATGTCCATGTTTATCTAACTTTAAAAAAAAATGCACTGTCCAAACTGAATGGACTGTTTGAACAGACTCAGTCCTGAGTCACAATCTTGTTTTCTAATCCCACACCCACCACTTGACTGTGCAACTCAGAGCCAGAGACCTAGCCACTCGTGGTTGTTTCCTGGGGATGACAAGACTCAGCTCACAGAACTGTTACAAGGATGACAGGTTTGAGCATTAAAACTAATATGAAGTGCAACACAGTATGTCCTCAAACTTCTACCGCAGTGATTATTATCGCCGTGTATAAAGTGTAATCCTCTGTTTCTATATGCCTATGGTATATATTAAGGCAATTTACCAAGGCTACAAAAACAGCAATGGAAAAGAACAATGAGAGAAGCGACAATTACTTCTCAAACAGCATGGCTGTCCGAGGTCTTCAAAGAGAAAAAAAAAACCTAACCACAAAACCTAAATATATACATACTCAAACAACTGGAAAATAGAAAATGTACTGTTATTGTCATGGCTAGTACATCTTGAAATCTATTACATATACAATGTATTTACAGAAAATCATGAACTCAGAGTGCTGAGTGCAAATGAAGTAATGATGAGAAGATATATATATTTTTTAATTCAACTCATGTATAAACTGGAAAATACAAGTAAAGAGATGGGTTAATCAAGGCCCAAGGGTAACATTAACTTAAGCATACTATTCATATCAACCACAAAATCACTGGCTATTTTTAAGTGAATAAAGCTCTTTCTTCAGTAATTCTGTTCCTGTTATCCTTTCCAGACCACACACTTAAATGTGCAGATGCAATGAGAAAATAAAAATTCACTTACAATCTGGTCCTTCCAAGTTTAGATAGGGGATATCCATGACTCTCATAAGAAATAACCTAGCAAAAGAAAAGGAAAATGGATAATGGACTAACTTAAAAAAAGCAACTAATATAAACATCTAGAAAATTCTTTCATAGAAGCTCCTTAATTATATTACCTTATTTCTAAAATCATTTTGAAGAGTCTTAAGATCCACTTCACATCTTTCTCTAGGGCTAAATATTAGTCAGACATGACTGAGCACACTTCTTGAGTCTGAAGTATTTATTATAAATAGAAAACAAAAACTGGTATCCCCAACACCTACAACAGTTCCTGGCACTCAGGAGCTACTCAATAAATATTAGCTAAATGAATAAAATTAGTCATCAAAGAGTCAAAACGAAGTCCTCTGCTGAACTGCCCTGTTAGTCCAGAAAAACTGACAGAAAATGAGCCCTACAGCGTGCTGACCATCTTAACCCCCTTGAACAACTGTCCCCACAAATCATAAAGGTAATCCCTATGGACCAGTGTTTTGTGAGCTAGGAATGTGTCACCAGTGTCTCTTTTCTTCTTTTTTAAACTGAAATGACATCATTGGATGAGTACTAATCTTACTGGGTAAACTGTCATTACTCCCATTTAAAATATATTAAAAGCATGAAGCAAAATAATCCTTGGTAAAAACAAACAAAAACCTATCACACTAATAGAAATAATAGCAGTCATTTATGTATACTTCTAAAATGGATACAAAGGCACTTTTTAGAGGAGTGCTTCTAAATTACAGCGCTCCATAATGCCATTCAATTTGCTTTTATTTGCAAGATTGTGGGCAAAATATCAGGCATTCTGTTGTCTGTAAGATGATTTTAATGAGTTTTATTTAGATAACGGCATATTGTGTATTTCTGGTAGCGATTGCATTATACAGCAAATTAAAAAGGCAATCCAAGTGCCCAACAAGCAATTAGTTTGGCTTCACTGACCTGCAATTAAGGCACATTATTACCAGGCATTCAAAAGCCAGGCAGGGCATGATCCAGTTTACAAATGGAGCCATCAGCATGAATACCACTGTTCTGTGAACGCCAGAAAAAACAAAGTCCTGGTACTCTGTGGTTTGAGGACTTGTTGCCTAGCCTACAATTTAATAAACCAAATCCTATGGCTAAGAAACCAAATTTATTTTTAGTTCACTAATTTAGGCTCAAGTGTACTTATTCTGGATCTGGTAGCCAGTTCATCCAGTTTAATCGATACCGCCTGCAATGTCAGAAACCAATGAGACATATAAAAGCACAGATTCCCCTCGAAAGTGGTTGTTATTACTACTGACAACCAGAACCTGATGAGTTAGTCCTGGGTTAGAAGGATCAATATTTTTATGCTTCACATAATTCTCAGTTTTCCATTTAGTAAATTGAGAGATGGCTCCCAACTCTACACCAAAAAAACCAAAAACAAAACAAAACCAACTGTCAGTAAAAGTTGAAGAAACATATCAACCATTATAAAAAGAAATTGTGTACCCAAACTTCAACAGAAGAATAAAAACTGAATCAACAAGATGTTCACTGTTATACCTTCAAAGGCACCAGTAATCAAAATCAACCTCCAGATTCAACGTGTGTGGGTGGGTAAATTACAGTTCGTCATTCCAACAGAATTAATTTCCAAGATAACTTTCAAAAAATTCAAAACATCAGTAACTTGCAGGACAATTTTTAATTAAAAAAAAAAAAAAGCACAACATTTTATACTATTGTGACAGCTTTGTAAAACACCTGATATCATTAAAGCAAAAATAAAAATACTCCCCACTGCCTGCTCTGAAAAAAAACAGCCAATGATTTTGGGAAACTGAGTTTTGTTCTTCAAAAATCCTTTTGTGATTATTTTTTAAACTTAAAAAGAAAACAGAGGCTACCAGAACTGATAGGCCCAGGGGTAATAACTATAGAGATTTTCTTAGAGAAAGTTCAACTGAAAACACCAGTAGAATCAATCCTGTATATCCTGTGCACTACCCCACCTGCTGTGGGGAGACGAATATAAAGTAAAAATCACAAGTTTGAGTGTGCAGCTGCTTTATTTCTTTTAAAAATACTGTTTCCCTCTTAAGTTCATGTGGACTCACCAAGTTTAGAAAATCTTTTGTCTTATAAATACAAACAAGGATGACATTTAAAAAGCAGACTTCCCCAGTTCTCTTGCCATGTAAATATATATTTCCTTAATTTTAAAGATACATTTCGTCAAGCATTACACTGGCTTTAATATTTCATCTTGATTATAAGTTATCATTTCTGTTTAAACTCAGTAAAAATTTATTCTCAGCAGAAACAATCAAAAGATTTTTTTTTAAGTTAGTTAATCCTACACTACCTTAGTTGCTTATTCAATACTTTAACTAAATAGAAACCCCTTCCAAATGAATTAATTAATAGCCCTTCTCACTCATCCCTCCACCTTCATGTTTGGGCTTTACAGAGAAGCAAATCACCCCAAACCCTGGAGGAACACGCAAACCAATTCTGTGTGTGACTTGGCTGACTGCACCCCATGCAACTGGGAAACCGATTCTAAAACTGGAGCTGAGCGTCTGTGGAACAGACCCAAAGTCAACTCGCTGAGGGCCTCCCTCTCCTTTTAGGCCAGACGGTTTGCAGGCCACTGCTCTGGAAGCATCCTCGCCTGCCCTTTTGAGGGAAAATTAAAACATTTCATTGCATGCATGCCTCATACTGACTGGCTGTCAGATGGCCTACATTGACACCCTGGGATGATCTGATAAAATACCTCATGTGTGGCTCATCTGACCAAACAGTTTTCATTTTAACATATGAGAAATGCACTAGGCGAGCAGAAATACTGACAAGCACATGAAAGGATGCTCCTTCCCTGTGAATTGTATTGAAGAACAGTCTCTCCCAGAAGGCCTTTCATCTGCAGATATTGGAAACACACTCGGACCATCGCTTGCAGGAAATGTTATTTTTATTTCAGTGAAGATTCAAGGCGGCTATAATTTGGTAGAGACACACAAGACTGTGTGGGGCCCTGGCCACGTTCCTGCAAGCTTCCTGATGAAACACTATTTCTGCACTTATTCTCTGAAGGACTGACAATGATTCTGTCAAAGACTAAAATTAAAGTTCCCATCTGATACAAGGGCCAATCATACATTGGGATTCTATCCCAGTACACTACATGACTCATGTTCACATTCTAGATGCTATAAAATAAATTCTACCCTTTGGGGCATTTGTCAGTTTTTTAATGCTCTAGGATGATACTGGTGATGTTGCTTAGTGCGGCTTTCAAACATCTGGACAGATCCAAGGGTGGAGCACAGCATACTGGGGGTCATTCAGTCAGCAGACTGGGTGACTTCAGCTCAGCCTCTTAACTGGCTACACAGAACAGGCTGTGGACAATGCCTTTGTATCCAAAACAGCCACCCAGCTCTGCTGCCCGTATGCTGCATGGCACTCATGGAAAGTCATCTGGTGACATTCTTTTCTGAGCATGATGGTGTGACACTGTGACCTGGACTATGTTAGAAGGCTTGTAGTCACAGGAGAATTTCATTTCAGACTTAAAGCTTCTTAGAGCCTAGAACCTTGAGCATTTATCAAAATGTGTTTCCCAGACAGGCATCTTGATAGGAATGCAAATTCCTGGGCCCCACCCACCTAAGTCCTACTGACTCATAACCTGGGAACTGAAAATCACTGGGTTCACAGAAAAAAAGTATGTTTAAGACTGTTAATTTCCACAAATGATGATTCACTGATCAGGTGGGTAATAATGACTTGTGTCAACTTCTCCAAAAAGGTATTAGTTTTAATGATTTGTTTGCAGTAAATTATTCTGACTTAAGAGAAACACAAAACTATCACAACAAACGTCAAGGACTCAACATCCAGGCAGCAATAAAATAAGGTTTCCACCATTCCCTGAAACCAGGAGGTCAATTGTGGCAAACAGCTAGGTCCTCTGCAAGAGGTCAATTGGGGAAAACAACTGCTGACCACTGTTTTCCTCATTTTGAAGAAAGTTAAAAAAAAAAAGACAGCATAAACTACTCTCTTGGCAACTCACTGGCAAAAGTCCAACCCTTTCTATGACTTGGCGACAAAGCAGCCCCTCTGGCATCACAAGCTTTAGCCTCTAATACGACCCCCAAGGCTGGCACACACATACACAGACTCTCCAAACTTGTCAAAATTCTCCGACCTTACCAACAAGCTTCAGACCCAGATTTTGGCAAGCACAAGACACACTGAGCAGCTCAAAAGAGGTACACTAAGGTCAAAGGGTATTCTCTGACGACACAAGAGCTTGTCTTGGACACTGAGCAGCTCAAAAGAGGTACACTAAGGTCAAAGGGTATTCTCTGACGACACAAGAGCTTGTCTTGGACTGTGGCTTATCTGAATCATTTGCAGTTATCCAATGTGAAAATGGATGGCAAACAGTGCTGGTATTAACCTGCTTTATGCAGCTGTGCTCTAGAAAACATAAAGGGCAAAGGTGACATTTAAATGCAGACAGGAAGTCCTGAAGGTGATTTAGGAATATTTTGCACAGAGGCACAAACCTCTGGGAACCACAAAGATCATTACGGTTCATTAAAATTCTGCATGACCGAGTCTACATACACGTAAAGCCAATAACTCTATTCAGAAATGAAAGGAAATATTTCGTTTTGCTCCTGCAGCAGCATGGTTTCCACTGCTGCTAAGTGATGGCAGAAAAAGACAGTGGATCAATGACCTGCACTTGAGGCCACTCAAAGAAACAATCGGCAGGACTTCCCTGATTGTTCAGCATCTAAGACTCTGCACCAGTGCAGGGGGGCCTGGGTTCGATTCCTGGTCAGGGAACTAGATCCCACATGCTGCAGCTCATGATCCCACAGGAGTTCACATGCCTCAACTAAGGATCCCGCATGCCACAACAAAGACCCGGCAGAGCCAAATAAATAAATTTAAAAGAAAAAAAAGAAAAGAAACAATTGGCAAAAACCAGTAATACCCAGCGCAGGGCAGTGGCTGTGCAGCTGACAGAAGGCCGGACACATGGATTAGGCTGTAAGTGGACCACAATGCTCACCTGAGCCGCCACTGAAGACCAGCAACGCCATGCTGCTAACTGCTAGTGTTAACGTCTTTGAAAAATCCTTTATTGAATTTTTTTAAGTTACCAAATTATATAATAGTACAATCTCAATTAATACATGAAACAGAGATAGAAAACACATTAACAGGAAATACACCAAATGACAGTTTTGTTTTGTTTTCATTTTGGCTGGTGGAATTACAAGTGGGTAATTTGTGCTTCAATCAAGATAAGAATATATTACTTTTTAAAAGGACAAGGTTCCTGACTAAAATAAGTGTTTGTTACGGCACACTCAGCCTCCTCTGATCCTCTGGTGTCTGGGGAACAGGCACCAAGTCCTATCATACAGGGAATGAGGAAGCAGCTTTTCCCTGCTCCGGCGGTTTACCCTTGGCCATCATGGGAGCAGAGACAGATTCAGACCCAAAGTTTCCCCATTACTGCTGCTGCTGCTAAGTCGCTTCAGTCGTGTCTGACTCTGAGCAACCCCATAGACGGCAGCCCACCAGACTCCCCCGTCCCTGGGATTCTCTAGGCAAGAACACTGGAGTGGGTTGCCATTTCCTTCTCCAGTGCATGAAAGTGAAAAATGAAAGTAAAGTCGCTCAGTCGTGTCCGACTTAGCGACCCCATGGACTGCCGCCCACCAGGCTCCTCTGTCCATGGGATTTTCCAGGCAAGAGTACTGGAGTGGGGTGCCACTGCCTTCTCCATTACTAGTCTTACACTAAAGGCCTCACCTTCTCTCTGCCAGGTACCCCCTCATGTGCATGTAAGCTAAATCACTTCAGTTGTGTCCAACTGTGCAACCCTGCCAGGCTCCTCTGTCTGTGGAATTCTCCAGGCAAGAATATTGGAGCAACTTGCCATTTTTTCCTCCAGGGGATCTTCTTGACCCAGGGATTGAACCCACGTCTCTTACATCTCCTGCACTGGCAGGTGGACAGGTTCTTTACCACTGGTGCCACCTGGGAAGCCCACAGCCCCTCACATTGGGCTTCTAACCTGAGCTCTTCCCACAGCCTCACGTTAAACAGTGAGCCTGCAGTCCCCACAGGAGCCTCTAAGGGGCAAATGAGGACTCATGTCCTGAATCACCTCTAGTGCAAGAACTCGAGATGTACGATCTCAGACATAGGCTTTTGTTAGTATATTTTGGCAATGCTCTAAGGGTTGATTAAATTATAGCTTCGTGCAACAGGGCAGCTGCTACTGCTAAGTCACTTCAGTCATGTCCAACTCTGTGCGACCCCAGAGACGGCAGCCCACCAGGCTCCCCCATCCCTGGGATTCTCCAGGCAAGAACACTGGAGTGGGTTGCCATTTCCTTCTCCAACAGGGCAGAGTCCAGATGTAAGAAACGAGGTTGCTTTCTGAGAAGAGCTTTGGGTAGACTGAGGAAGGCAACCAGGATGAAGAAGCAGAGAAGACAGCCATGCTACTGCAGGTCAAAGGACAACCTTCCCACGTCTGCAGTGCAGAACCAGCTGCTACCCGGGCCTCGGGCCTCGCGGTCACAACCGCCCCCACACACCATGATCACCATCAGGAAAACTCTGTGAAACGGTGCATATTCGGGGTGAGTGAGATAATGAGGTACCTGAATACAAGAGCTTTATTTTCTATAAGGTCAGATCTGTACACATACACACAGGCTTGAATGATCTAGAAGGACTTCTGATGTTACAGCCTGTCTTCATAAAAGAGGATAGTGTTTACTCTGGTTCTGCCTCAGCAAAAGGAAAATCCTACAGCCCCCAAAACTTTTCATTCTTCCACCTAGAAATTCAGTATTTCATTTAAAGAGTAAACATATGCATTTGTTCAAGACTACACGTCTCTTCCTAAAAAGCTTTACCTTAAAGAACAGATTTCCAAGCAAAACTGCACTCCTCTTATGCCACTGCAGACCAGAATACAGAGATGCCGAGTACAATCTCATCTCAACACGATTTGAGTGGTGAATTAATTTGCACCTAACTCCAAGTCCCAAGCCTTCCAGAGGAAAATTGAAACCTTTAACGACTGCCAGCTCTACTGTTCTTGCAAACGGTCTTGGTATTTCCTTCAGGGCACAGCAGTAAAAAGCACTTCATGAGAACTGTGTATGCAAGGGCTCATCATTATACATATTTATGCACCATAAAAAACTAATTTTATCATCCAGGGTAGGAAGCATGCAGACATCACTCACAAAATAAGCTCATTTATTTTGCTCACTAAAGCTCTTGTGTAAAATGAGAGGGCAACCACTGGGTAGAGGAGTCACTGTGGCAGCAGTTATTTTCATTTCACTCAGGGTGGGGAGAGGGGTACACGCACAATTTCCAGTCTAGTCACTTGATGTCTTGACAAATAGAGCATTACTCGACATTTGTCCCAAAGCCAACTCATGTCCCTTCTCAGAGATATAACGCAAGAAACAAGGGGAGGGGGGTGCACGGAAGAAAGGCGAAAGGAAAGTCAGCAACTCGTTTAAACAGTCTCCATCAAATGAACTGTATCAAATTACATCAAATAAAAGTGTTAAACTAAACATTGTACAAAGGGAACGGCTGCTGGACCTATAAAACAGCTGACTAAAATGTCAGAGGAAACTGGTCGCACTCGATCCGGTGGTCTAAGTCAACATCTTTTAGAATCACTGCTCACGCCAAACATGCAAAGAAATCTTTCAGTGACATTAGCATTGTCTCTTAAGAAAACGTCCTACTAACTGTCAAGCCATCTCTTTCAGAGACTGATGCTCTGGAGTAAGAATCCTATCCCCAGCTGAGGACAGATCTGGGTTATCTCAGACTCAACTGTTTCTGGGACCCTCAGCAGATGGCCTCAGCTTGCAAATGAGGGACCTTATTACCTACCTCCTCAGGGATGCTGTCAGAGAAGGCAATGGCACCCCACTCCAGTACTCTTGCCTGGAAAATCTATGGACGGAGGAGCCTGGTGGGCTGCAGTCCATGGGGTCGCTAAGAGTCAGACACAACTGAGCAACTTCCCTTTCACTTTTCACTTTCATGCATTGGAAAAGGAAATGGCAACCCATTCCAGTGTTCTTGCCTGGAGAATCCCAGGGATGGGGGAGCGTGATGGGATGCTGTCTATGGGGCCACACAGTCAGACGCGACTGAAGTGACTTAGCAGCAGGGATGCTGTCAGAAATTATAGTCGCTGTGGGTGAAATACTCTGAGCCATGGAAGATGTTCAATGGAGAAGATATTTGGCAGCTAGTCTAAATTCCCTCGTGGCTCAGCCGGTAAGGAGTCTGCCTGCAATGCAGGAGACCCGGGTTTGATCCTTGGGTTGGGAAGATCCCCTGGAGAAGGAAATGGCAATCCACTCCAGTATTCTTGCCTGAAAAATTCCATGGACAGAAGAGCCTGACAGGCTACAGTTCATGGGGTTGCAAAGAGTCAGACATGAGTAAGCGACTTCACCTCTCTTCACTCTCTTCCACTTCTAAATTTCTTAGGGTACCCTGCTAACCTCTGACTCATATAAATTAACTGTGAAACAGTCTTGGAAATAACTATGACCTACTTGCTTACAGCCGGGGCCAAAGCAAGGCAAGGACTACCTAAGAATACTGACTTTACTACCAACATGCCTATAAATGGGCCTCCAAAAAGACAGGTCCACATCCTAATTCCCAGAACCTCTGAATGCTATCTTCTTTGAAAAAAGGATCTTAGCAGATAGAACTAGAAATTAGGTTAAGGACCTTACATGAGGACATATCCCAAACTAAATACCATTAGTATTCAGTGGAGTGTCACTGGAGTGACATGGTGACAAGCCAAGGAGTGCCAGCATCACCAGGCCCTAGAGAAGCAAGGAACAGATCCTCCCCAGAGCCTGTGGAAGGAGCGCAGCCACACCTATACCCTAATTTCAAACTTCTGGCCTCCAGAACTGTGAAAGAATAAATGTCTGTTGTTTTAGGTCACCTACCAAGCTTGTGGAGATTCAAATAGGAATCACAGGAAACTAAGATGATATCCTGCTAAGGAGGAGGCAAGCTGCTTAAATATCCAAGGACTGATTTTTTTCTAACCTCTACAAATTGTAATGATAAGTTATTAAGCTAGAGAGACATGTACTTTAAAGTAACCAGAGCCAATCCCAGGCTAGAAGGGGCCCACATGTAGACAGCCCTTGGAGGCCCACAGGGCTAGCACACCGACTAGAGGTATGTGGCATGGCCTACACCCATATCAAAAGTGGCCTTATGATAAAGCCATGGAAGCGGCTTGCCTGATAAATCTTTACGTAAAACAAGGCTGCTAGGCAGAAATCAGATAAGGCAGTATCAGTTTGAGCCAAGCACCCCTTGCCTGGAGAACTCAACAACTAGTTTGGAAACAAGCACTAGTTTCTAGTCTTAAGAAGCCCCACACTCAAGGCTATTTTCATGTGCTCGAGACTCACCTTGTCGTTCACCTTTGTGAAAATCAGGGCGCTCACTTTCGGGCAATCAAACCAAGACAACGCTGATTTGGGAAACCCAAGGTATTGTTTCAATAGATTAAGATCTCACTGGAGCAATGAGTTGCTCAAGAAGAAACAGCTCACAAAAGGACAAATTTGTAGATAGAAAAGCAGGTGAGAGGTTTACCTGGGGCTGAGGGGAGCAGGGGGATGGGGAATTACTGCCTAATGACCACAGAGTTTGTTTGGGGTGAGGAAAAAGTTCTGGAAACAGACAGTGGGGCAGCTGTGCAACACTGTGGATGTACTTACTGCCACTGAATTGTACGCTTAAAAATCGTTAAAATGGCAAATTGTATGTTACATATGCTGCTGCTGCTGCATCGCTTCAGTTGTGTCCAACTCTGTGCAACCCCATAGATGGGGGCCCACTGTCTATAGTTTACCATAATTTTTAAAAATGCATAATGTAATATACCCCAAACCACTGAATTGTACACTTTAAATGGGTGAATTGCATGGTGTGCAAATTTATATCCCAATAAGCTGGTAAAAAAAAAAAAAGAAACCACTTTCAAAGGGTCACTTAGTAAATGCTACTTCTTTACTTTCCTCTCCCAATAAAAATCTACAACTAGAAATTCTGCCCAGCCCAAAGACTGAGATATGACCATATGCCTCAAAGGGGGAAATAGAAAGCAAAAAGACGTACACGCAAATCTTCCTGAGCATCACTGAGTTACAAGCATGTTTTATCCTTCTCTCCCTCTTTTTTCTGATCAAGGCTCATAACTGAATGCAAAGCCTACCTTATAGGAGGCCTACAGTACTAAAGATATGATTATACGGTATTTTCTTTAAAAACAAAAAGCTCTCCATTTGTTCCCAGCATTTGGTCAACAGAAGCACGTCTTCAGAGTACAAATGTCCCCAAAGCAGTGACAAGCTGACTGAGGCTTATGACATGTCAGGCACTGTGCATTTTATATACATTCTCCCATGTCACTCTGATGGCAACCCTATCCAATGGGTACCATCATTCTCAACTACAGATGAGGAAGCTGAGGGTAACTTGCTCAAGGGGGTCCAGGCATAGAGAGCAGGGCTGGGATTCAAATCCAGGTAACTGATCCCAGAGACCACAACTGCTCTCTATTACACAGTACCCTGAAGTGAAGCAGTTCTACTAGAGAAATTAACCAAATGATTTTAACACATGAAACACATGGAAACCCATTATGTTGAGCACGGTGACACCCACAGGCAGGTCTTCCCAACAGCACAAACTGTGTTGCACCTCTCGCTTATGTTGTAAAGCTGGAAAGCTCTTGGGGGAAATTACTCTAACGCTTAAAACAATGGACTCATGGGCTTCCCTGGTGGCTCAGTGGTAAAGAATCCACCTGCCAATGCAGGAGATGAGAGTTTCATCCCTGATTCGGGATGATCCCACATGCTGTGGAGCAACTAAGCCCATGCACCACAACTACTGAGCCTGTGCTCGAGAGCCCAGGAGCCACCAACTACTGAGCCCACAGGCCACAGCCACTAAGTCTGAGCACCCTAGAGCCCAGGCTCTGCATCAAGAGAAGCCACTGCAATGAGAAGCCCAAGCACTCCAACTAGAGTAGCCACCACACAGCCCAACTAGAAAAAGCCAGAGCAGGAACGAAGACCCAGCACAGCTAATAATAAACAAATTACATCATTTTTTTTTTAAAAAAGAACCACAATGGACTTAATTGATACCCAAGCTTAACAGGATCTCAGTAAAGACATATTGGCTCCATCCCCTAAGATGCTAAAACTCGAAGCAATTGCTAGGAGGCTTCCCAGGTGGCACATAGTAAAGATCCACCTGCCAATGAAGGAGGTGCAAGAGATTTGGGTTTGATCTCTGAGTCAGGAAGATCCACTGGAGGAGGAATTGACAACCTCCTCCAGTATCCTTGCCTGGAAACTTCCATGGGCAGAGGAGCCTGGCGGGCTACAGTCAATGGGGTGACAAAGAGCTGGACACTCAGTCTGAGCGACTGAGCACGCAGGCAGGACAGACTGGCCTTGCCTTCTTGTTGCTCTAGCACCTTTTACTCCTCTGTATGAGAAGGGGCAGGCAGGACAGGAGAAGGTAAGGTGAGGGCTGCCCTGCAGGGGCGCAGGTACTGCTCTCATGAAAGACAAGCAGGGGGAGGTGGTCCTAAGATGGCGGAGGAATAGGATGGGGAGACCACTTTCTCCCCCAAAAATTCATCAAAAGAACATTTAAACACTGAGTAAATTCCACAAAACAACTTCTGAATGCCGGCAGAAGACACCAGGCACCCAGAGAAGCAGCCCATTGTCTTCGAAAGGAAGTAGGAAAAAATCTAAAAGACAAAAAAAGAAGACAAAAGAGGTAGGGACGGAGCTCTGTCCCGAGAAGGGAGTCTTAAAGAGAGAGAAGTTTCCAAACACCAGGAAACACTCTCACTGTCGAGTCAGTGGCAAGCCTTGGAAGCACAGAGGGCAACATAAAAGGGAGGAAAAATAAATAATTAAAACCCACAGATTCCGTGCCCAACAGTAACTCCCCCAGCGGAGAAGCAGAGCAGACGCCTGCACCCACCACGAGCAAGCGGAGGCTGAGCAGGGAGGTGCGGGCTGCATTGCTTAGTGTGAGGATCTGGCCTGAATGCCCCAAGCCCAATCTGAGTGAACTAACTTGGGCTAGCAAACCAGACTGTGGGATAACTACCACCCAAAAAGCCAGCCCTAACCTAAGACACCGCCAGGCCCGCGCACAGAACAAAGGACTGAACAGAGATAGCCAGCTGCAGACCATCCCCCTCCGGTGACAGGCAGCCAGAGCCAGAAGGGGGCATCGCAGCCCCACAGAGACATTATCTACCAAACTATAAGCACGCTCCTTTGTCAACTAACACTTCTTGGGGTTCTGCACGGTCAACATCCGCTTGAGAAGGTGTGCCGGTTGTACACCCAGAAAACCGAGCGGCAGGGATGAGGGGAGGCGATAAATCACAGTGACCCCACTCGTCAAACACCCCATCACCTGAGCTGCTCGGACCTGGGAAAGGCACAAAATGCAGGCCCAACGGAGTCTGCGCGTCTGAGGACTACCCGAGTGCCTGAACCTGAGCAGCTTAGACCTGGGAGGTGCATGCAGCCCAGGGCCGGCCTCGGACGGTTCCCTGCAGAACACCATAGAGCCTGAGCAGAGTGGGCAGGGAGAGCACACGCGCAGTGAGCCGGAGCAGGCCCAGTGTGCCTGAGGCACTGCGAGCACACGCCAGTGCTATTTGTTTGCAGCGTCCCTCCCTCCCCACAGCGCGACTGAACAAGTGAGCCTAAAAAAGTGTCCACCACCGGCCCCTTTATGTCAAGGCGGAAATCAGACACTGAAGAGACCAGCAAACAGAAGCTAAAACAGAGGGAATCACCTTGGAAGTGACAGGTGCAATAGATTAAAACCCTGTCGTTAGTACTGACTACATAGGAAGGGGCCTATAGATCTTGAGAAATATAAGCTAGACCAAGGAACTATCTGAATATGAACTGACCCCACAATACCCACAACACCAGAGAAAGTCCTAGATATATTTTTATGGTCATTCTTTTTTTTTTTTTAAAAAATTTTAAGTCCTCTATTACTCCTTTATTTTTCACTTTTATAACCTACTATCACTTTGCAAAAAGAAAAAAGACCCTATTTTTCAAAAGCAAACTTCATATATATATATTTTTATAATTTTTGTGACTTTTTTCTTTTCTTTAATATTGTATTTTTGAAATTCCAAACTCTACTCTAGATTTTTAATCTTTGCTTTTTGGTATTTGTTATCAATTTTGTACCTTTAAGAACCCAATTTTCAGTACCCATTTTTACTTGGGAGCGAGATTACTGGCCTGACTGCTCTCTCCCCCTTTGGACTCTCCTTTTTCTCCACCAGGTCACCCGTGTCTCCTCACTAACCTCTCTCTTCTCTACCTAACTCTGTGAATTTCTGTGTGTTCCAGACGGTGGAGAACACTTAGGGAACTGATTACTTGCTGGATCCGTCTCTCTCCTTTTCATTCCCCTTTAATCCTCCTGGCCACCTCTGTCTCCTTCCTCCCTCCTCTCTTCTCTATATAACTCCGTGAACATCTCTGAGTGTTGTGGTCCAGTTGTGGAGTGCACATAAGGTACGGCTAGCTTGCTCTCTCCTCTACTGATTCCACCTCATCTCATTCGGGTCACCTCTAACTCCCTCCTCCCTCTTCTCTTCTCCATGTAACTCTGTGAACCTATCTGGGTGTCCCTCACTGTGGAGAAACTTTTCATCTTTAACCTAGATGTTTTATCAACAGTGCTGTACAGAAGGAAAAGTTTTGAGACTACTGTAAAAATAAGACTGAAAACCAGAAGCAGGAGGCTTAAGGCCAAACCCTGAGAATACCAGAGCGCTCCTGACTCCAGGGAACATGCATTGACAGGAGTTCATCAAATGCCTCCATACCTACACTGAAACCAAGCACCAACCAAGGGCCAGCAAGTTCCAGAGCAAGACATACCATGCAAATTCTCCAGCAACACAGGAACACAGCCCTGAGCTCCAATATACAGGCTGCCCAAAGTTACTTTAAAACCACAGACATCTCATAACTCATTACTGGACACTTCATTGCACTCCAGAGAGAAGAAATCCAGCTCCACCCACCAGAACATCAACACAAGCTTCCCTAACCAAGAAACCTTGACAAGCCACCTGCACAAGCCCACCCACAGCGAGGAAACTCCACAATAAAGAGAACTTCACAAACTGCCAGAATACAGAAAGGACACCCCAAATGCAGCAATATAAACAAGATTAAGAGACAGAGGAATACCCAGCAGGTAAAGGAACAGGATAAATGCCCACCAAACCAAAGAGGAAGAGATAGGGAATCTACCTAGGGAATCTACCTGATAAAGAATTCCAAATAATGATAGTGAAAGTGATCCAAAATCTTGAAATCAAAAGGGAATCACAGATAAATAGCCTGGAGGCAAGGACTGAGAAGATGCAAGAAAGGTTTAACAAGGACATAGAATAAATAAAAGAGTCAATATATAATGAATAATGTAATAAATGAGATAAAAACACTCTGGAGGCAACAAATAGTAGAATAACAGAGGCAGAAGATAGGATTAGTGAATTAGAAGATAGAATGGTAGAAATAAATGAATCAGAGAGGAAAAAAAGAAAAACGATTAAAAGAAATGAGGACAATCTCAGAGACCTCCAAGATGGTGTTAAATGCCTCAACATTCAAATCATAGGAGTCCCAGAAGAAGAAGACAAAAAGACAGACCATGAGAAAATACTTGAGGAGATAATAGTTGAAAACTTCCCTAAAATGGGGAAGGAAATAATCACCCAAATCCAAAAAACCCAGAGAGTCCCAAATAGGATAAACCCAAGGCGAAACACCCCAAGACACATATTAATCAAATTAACAAAGATCAAACACAAAAACAAATATTAAAAGCAGCAAGGGAAAAACAACAAATAACACACAAGGGGATTCCCATAAGGATAAAAGCTGATCTTTCAATAGAAACTCTTCAGGCCAGAAGGTAATGGCAAGACATACTTAAAGTGATGAAAGAAAATAACCTACAGCCCAGATTACTGTACCCAGCAAGGATCTCATTCAAATATAAAGGAGAAATAAAAAGCTTTACAGACAAGCAAAAGCTGAGAGAATTCAGCACCACCAAACCAGCTCTCTGACAAATGCTAAAGGATATTCTCTAGACAGGAAACACAAAAAGGGTATATAAACTCGAACCCAAAACAATAAAGTAAATGGCAACGGGATCCTACTTATCAATAATTACCTTAAATGTAAATGGGTTGAATGCTCCAACCAAAAGACAAAGACTGGCTGAATGGATACAAAAACAAGATCCCTATATATGTTGTCTACAAAAGACCCACCTCAAAACAGGGGACACATACAGACTGAAAGTGAAGGGCTGGAAAAAGATATTCCATGCAAACAGAGACCAAAAGAAAGCAGGAGTAGCAATACTCATATCAGATAAAATAGACTTTAAAACAAAGGCTGTAAAAAGAGACAAAGAAGGACACTACATAATGATCAAAGGATCAATCCAAGAAGAAGATATAACAATTATAAATATACATGCACCCAACATAGGAACACCACAGTATGTAAGACAAATGTTAACAATAATAGTGGGAAACTTTAACACCCCACTCACACCTATGGATAGATCAACTAAACAGAAAATTAACAAGGAAATGCAAACTTTAAACGATACAATAGACTAGTTAGACCTAATTGCTATCTATAGGACATTTCACCCCAAAACAATGAATTTAACCTTTTTCTCAAGCACACAAGGAATCTTCTCCAGAACAGATCACATCCTGGGCCACAAATCTAGCCTTGGTAAATTCAAAAAAACTGAAATCATTCCAAGCATCTTTTCTGACCACAATGCAGTAAGATTACATCTCAATTACAGGAGAAAAACTATTAAAAATTCCAACATATGGAAGCTGAACAACACACTGCTGAATAACCAATAAATCACAGAAGAAATAAAAAAAGAAATCAAAATATGCATAGAAATGAATGAAAATGAAAACACAACAACCCAAAACCTGTGGGACACTGTAAAAGCAGTGCTAAGGGGAAAGTTCATAGCAATACAGGCATACCTCAAGAAACAAGAAAAAGTCAAATAAATAACCTAACTCTACACCTAAAGCAAGTAGAAAAGGAAGAAATGAAGAGCCCCAGGGTTAGTAGAAGGAAAGAAATCTTTAAAATTAGGGAAGAAATAAATGCAAAAGAAACAAAAGAGACAACAGCGAAAAATCAACAAAGCCAAAAGCTGGTTCTTTGAAAGGATAAATAAAATTGACAAACCATTAGTCAGACCCATCAAGAAACAAAGGGAGAAAAATCAAATCAATAAAATTAGAAATGAAAATGGAGAGATCACAACAGACAACACAGAAATACAGAGGATCATAAGAGACTACTATTAGCAATTATATGCCAATAATGGACAAATTCTTAGAAAAGTACAACTTTCCAAAACCGAACCAGAATGAAATAGAAAATCGTAACAGACCCATCACAAGCATGGAAATTGAAACTGTAATCAGAAATCTTCCAGCAAACAAAAGCCCAGATGGCGTCACAGCTAAATTCTACCAAAAATTTAGGGAAGAGCTAACAACTATCTTACTCAAACTCTTTCAGAAAATTGCAGAGGAAGGTAAACTTCCAAACTCATTCTATGAGGCCACCATCACCCTGATACCAAAACCTGACAAAGATGTCACAAAAAAGGAAAACTACAGGCCAATATCACTGATGAACATAGATGCAAAAATCCTTAACAAAATTCTAGCAATCAGAATCCAACAACACATTAAAAGATCATACACCACGACCAAGTGGGCTTTATCCCAGGGATGCAAGGATTCTTCAATATCCGCAAATCAATCAATGTAATTCACCACATTAACAAACTGAAAAATAAAAGCCATATGATTATCTCAAGAGATACAGAGAAAGCCTTTGACAAAATTCAATACCAATTTATGATAAAAACTCTCCAGAAAGCAGGAACAGAAGGAACATACCTCAACATAATAAAAGCTATATATGACAAACCCACAGCAAACATTATCCTCAGTGGTAAAAAATTGAAAGCATTTACCCTAAAGTCAGGAACAAGACAAGGGTGCCCACTTTCACCATTACTATTCAACATAGTTTTGGAAGTTTTGGCCACAGCAATCAGAGCAGAAAAGAAATAAAAGGAATCCGAACTGGAAAAGAAGAAGTAAAACTCTGACTGTTTGCAGATGACATGATCCTCTATATCAGTTCAGTTCAGTTCAGTTGCTCAGTCGTGTCTGACTCTTTGCAACCCCATGAATCGCAGCACGCCAGGCTTCCCTATCCATCACCAACTCCGGGAGTTCACTCAGACTCACGTCCATCATTACTAGAGCTAATCAATGAATATAGTAAAGTTGCAGGATATAAAATCAACACTCAGAAATCCTTTGCATTCCTATACACTAATAATGAGAAAGTAGAAAGAGAAATTAAGGAAACAATTCCATTCACCATTGCAACGAAAAGAATAAAATACTTAGGAATATATCTACCTAAAGAAACTAAAGACCTATATATAGAAAACTATAAAACACTGGTGAAAGAAATCAAAGAGGACACTAAAGATGGAGAAATATACCATGTTCATGGATTGGAAGAATCAATATAGTGAAAATGAGTATACTACTCAAAGCAATTTATAGATTCAACGCAATCCCTATCAAGCTACCAACGGTATTTTTCACAGAGCTAGAACAAATAATTTCACAATTTGTATGGAAATACAAAAAACCTCGAATAGCCAAAGCAATCTTGAGAAAGAAGAATGGAACTGGAGGAATCAACTTGCCTGACTTCAGGCTCTACTACAAAGCCACAGTCATCAAGACAGTATGGTACTGGCACAAAGACAGAAATATAGATCAATGGAACAAAATAGAAAGCCCAGAGATAAATCCACACACCTATGGACACCTTATCTTTGACAAAGGAGGCTAGAATATACAATGGGTTAAAGACAATCTCTTTAACAAGTGGTGCTGGGAAAACTGGTCAACCACTTGTAAAAGAATGAAACTAGAACACTTTCTAACACCATACACAAAAATAAACTCAAAATGGATTAAAGATCTAAACGTAAGACCAGAAACTATAAAACTCCTAGAAGAGAACATAGGCAAAACACTCTCCAACATACATCACAGCAGGATCCTCTATGACCCACCTCCCAGAATACTGGAAATAAAAGCAAAAATAAACAAATGGGATCTAATTAAACTTAAAAGCTTCTGCACAACAAAGGAAACTATAAGCAAGGTGAAAAGACAGCCTTCAGAATGGGAGAAAATAATAGCAAATGAAACAACTGACAAACAAGTAATCTCAAAAATATACAAGCAACACCTACAGCTCAATTCCAGAACAATAAATGACCCAATCAAAAAATGGGCCAAAGAACTAAACAGACATTTCTCCAAAGAAGACATACAGATGGCTAATAAACACATGAAAAGATGCTCAACATCACTCATTATCAGAGAAATGCAAATCAAAACCACAATGAGGTACCATTTCACACCAGTCAGAATGGCTGCGATCCAAAAGTCTACAAGCAATAAATGCTGGAGAGGGTGTGGAGAAAAGCGAACCCTCTTACACTGTTGGTGGGAATGCAAACTAGTACAGCCACTATGGAGAACAGTGTGGAGATTCCTTAAAAACTGGGAATAGAACTGCCTTATGACCCAGGAATCCCACTGCTGGGCATACACACCAAGGAAACCAGAATTGAAAGAGACACATGTACCCCAATGTTCATCGCAGCACTGTTTATAATAGCCAGGACATGGAAACAACCTAGATGTCCATCAGCAGACGAATGGATAAGAAAGCTGTGGTACATATACACAATGGAGTATTACTCAGCCATTAAAAAGAATACATTTGAATCAGTTCTAATGAGGTGGATGAAACTGGAACCTATTATACAGAGTGAAGTAAGCCAGAAAGAGAAACACCAACACAGTATACTAACGCATGTATATGGAATTCAGAAAGATGGTGATGATAACCCTGTATGCAAGACAGCAAAAGAGACACAGATGTAGAGAAGAGTCTTTTGGACTCTGTGGGAGAGGGAGAGGGTGAGATGATTTGGGAGAATGGCATTGAAACATGTATAATATCATATATGAAACGAGTCGCCAGTCCAGATTCAATGTGTGATATGATACTGGATGCTTGGGGCTGGTGCACTGAGACGACCCCCAAGGATGGTACGGGAAGGGAGGAGGGAGGAGGGTTCAGGATGGGGAACATGTGTATACCTGTGGTGGATACATGTTGAAGGATGACAAAACCAATACAATATTGTAAAGTAATTAACCTCCAATTAAAATAAATAAATTTATATTAAAAAAAAAGAAAGACAAGCAGGGTCTGCACTTTTCGACACGTGGGTCACCCAGTAAATGACATGGTTCAACATGAAGCGTGGCTGCTGGTAACGGAGACAATAAGTGTGGTTCACGTCCAGCACCAGCAAAAAGAAGGTTCCACACGGATCTGAAGTATGTTGTTTTTTTAACAACCCTTCAGTTTAAAAAATCTCTCTGATGTCAAAGGTGAAGCACAGGTGCATTAGCAGAAAGAACTTACTGCCCGCACATGACTGCTCTCCATGGAAGAAAGGGAGAAGACATCAGTGTGCTTTATCGCAGGCACTGTAATCATTCCTCCTACTTGACACTTATCATTGCTTTGTGTACCTATATAACCTTCCATAAATCGCTGGATTCATCTGCATAACAAAACTTTCTACAATGCTTCAAATCAAAGCAATCTTGCTTCTATTATGTACCAATCTGACATACTTCATTGTCCTCTGATTTTTCTTAAGCAAACACTAAAAGGTAAGTACAGGAAAAGTGGATGCTTCACATTTGCTCCAGTTTTAAATCGGCACTTCAATCCACTTTCTTCTCTATCATGAAACCAAAAACATAAAAACTCATGCTGCTACGATATCTACTGTTTTGATTTTCCCAGCATGTCAAATTCTCTTATACTTCAGGAAAGGAAAATAACAGACCCTGGCCACCTACTAAGTCTGAGGAACTATCAAAGTCCTTTTGCATCTCATGTGACTTTTATAACTTATATGGGAAGGGGGTAGTTCCAGTCCTGTTTTCACAGGGGAGGACATGAACTGTCTTATCTTCAGCTTAGATGGAGCACGTAGCCCTGTCATCCTAGAAGACTCCTGCTGAAATTCAGAATGTGGCAGGACTTCCTCGGTGGCCCAGTGGTCAGAATCTGCCTTCTGATACAGGCAGTGTGGGTTCAAACCCTGGTCCAGGGGCTGAGATCCCACATGCCTCATCACCAAGAAGCCAGAACATAAACAAAAGAAGCAATACTCTAACAAATTCAATAGAGACTTTTAAAAAATCATTAAAAAGAAATTCAGAACTCTTGTGCCAAGCATGACGCAGCTGCCCGATACAGTAAAGTGCAGGCACTTCTTCCTTTTAATCCCACTACTTAGAGACTGGCCAAAATAAGATACATGCTCACTTCCTTCCTCCTTCTAAGAACTGAGGACAATCGAAAATAACCTTTCCCCAAAACCCTTCATAAAAGGTTATCTATTAATACAAGAGAGCTCAAGGGGTCTTGCAGAAACAGATGGCTGTTAATAAAACATAACGCTAAAGTCTGATTATGTGCTTTCTGTCGTGCAATAAAAAGTATAAGTAGGGAGTATTTTTAGCTCCTTCCGGGCCTAAAAGGATTTGACCAAAGGATCTTCTCTAAGTCTGGTTTTCTATGCACTGATGAAAACTGACCAAGGTCATAAAAGAAGGTAAACCAATTCCTGAGCAGAGAGGCCACAACATAGAGGAAGAGCACGCTGCACACAGCCTGTCATTAGCAGTGGTTTCATCCCAATTTCCATCATTCAGCAATGTTAGGATTTTCATTCTGAGTCCAAAAAGGAAGGGAGAAACACACGAGGTGCCCAGGAAAGCAAAGAGACAAACGGTACCTTGCAAAGTCTACTGGGACATTTCCCTGGACAAACTGGGCTTAGAAAGTGCCCTGTACTACACTCCATTTCTGCAATCTGCTCAAGCACCAACTGTCTTGGGATCTTCTCAATAGCGGACTTGGTAAAGCTTCCCAAAAGAAACACCTAATGCAGTCAGATGCTAATTTAAAATAATGCAGAAATAGGCTAGGTTTATCTTCACCCAAGGTTTACTTTTTAAACATTAATCTTGTGAAAGCAGAGCAAAATATTATTCGCACGTGTTAAGTCGTCTCATGTCCACCCAAATTCATATTAAGGCTATGCGTGTTTGGTTAAACTTACACTGAGAAAAGCCAAGTGCCAAAAAGAAGGCTGTATGCCAAAGAAGTGATGCTTTCAAACTGTGGTGCTGGATAAGACTCTTGAGAGTCCCTTGGACAGCAAGGAGATCAAACCAGTCAACCCTAAAGGAAATCAACCCTGAATACTCATTGGAAGGACTGAAGCTCCAATACTTTGGCCGCTTGATGCAAAAAGCTGACTCACTGGAAAACATTAATGCTGGAAAAGATTGAGGGCAGGAGGAAAAGAGGGTGACAGAGGATGAAATGGTTGGATGGCACCACCGATTCAGTGGACACAAGTTTGAGCAAACTCTGGGAGATAACAAAGGACAGGAAAGCCAGGCATGCTGTGCTCCATGGGGGGTTGCAAACAGTCCAACACACCTTAGTGACTGAACAACAACAAAAACAAATAAACCCTCAGAAAAATTTAGATTCTTCTAAAATCAATCGCTTGAGATAATACTGATAACAATTGTTGGACGTCTTTTTACAAGAGCAATCTTGAAGAAAAGTAACAAAATCAAGGTTTAATATCATAAATGAAACCTGCATTTAAGTAAGAATGGGTCAATATTGGCTTCCCAGATGGTGCAGTGGTAATGAACGCACACACCGATGTAGGAGATGCATATTTGATCCCTGGGTCGGGAAGATCCACTGGAGGAGAAAATGGAACCCCACTCTAGTAGTATTCTCACCTGGGAAATCCTATAGACAGAGAAGCCTGGTGGGCTACAGTCAAAGGGGTCACAAAGAGTTGGACACGTCTGAGCAACTGAACACGTATCTACTCACAACATCAAAAACAACCGCTTTTCCCATTTTCTTAATGGATTCAGAATGGGTGGCTGTACTTAACCAAGCTAGTCCAATGTAAAATAAAAATTGTCCTTATTTTGCACTTTAAATCCTGCTAGAATCTTTTTTCCCTTCAAAGATAAAAAAACAATTTTTTCCTTCACAGATAGGGAAAAATAGAGAAAAAATCAAATCGGGCAAGAATTTTCAGTGCAGTATCACAGGAGGATTCCTAAACCTCAACTATTTTTGGTATGCATCTAGGTTTTAGCAAAAAAATAATCTGAATGGACACCAGCCCCATTTAAAAGTGAAGTTATGTGTTTACTGCCCAGTTCTTCTGAGTACTATCTTTGCACATAATTAGCAATACTAAACTGATCTAGAAATATATAAAGTCTTATTTAAACTTTTAAAGGGCTTCCCTTGTGGCTCAGCTGGTAAAGAATCCTCCTGCAATGCAGGAGACCTGGGTTCGATCCTTGGGTTGGAAAGATCCCCTGGAGAAGAGAAACCTACCCACTCCAGTATTCTGATCTGGAGAATTCCACTGACTGTATAGTCCATGTGGTCGCAAAGAGTTGGACACAACTGAGCAACTTTCACTTCACTTAAACTTATAATGCAAAGCCTACTTTGACTGCTCTTCATTTTGGCCACACAGATGACTGATAAACAAGAGACAGCCTCTATCTACCCCTATTTGCAACCATCACCTGACTTTATTAGGAGCTGATTTTAGTGCAGAAGCAGGATTGTTGTTTTAAATATTTAAACAGGAGTCAACATCTCCCCAGTTGCAAAATACTGAACAACAAACGTAACATCACATGCATAAAAACGCCAGAAAGGTCACAATCCATATGTATTTAGTGTCACTCACAGGTTCCATGGTTGATGCCATAAGCGGTCCTAAGATTTACAAAGATAAACACTGCCCCCAATTTAGAGTTAAGGGTTAGAAAATCCCATTTTGAACTGGGTAGATAGCAAGAACTCAACTGGTGGCAGAATTTAATTTTCCATGCAGAAAAATTCATCTTAATTTTCAATATATATTACATTGTTACCCAATCCTCTTTGAAAGATTTTTTTTTGATGTGAAAGATGTTTTTGAAAAGTCAAACACATTTACCTCTGAACTTCCACAGAAAAGAACAAAGATTTAAAAAGGAAGAAGCCACAGGATGACAGAATTCACTAACTCGGACTACACAGATTCCAAGCCTGTAGGAATCCAGATGTTTGGAATTAACTTCTGACTGCAGCATGGCACCCATGAACAAGCACTGTGACACCAGAATGTATGTAGACTCTGGAGGAGACGGCACTCTACTCAGGAAAGCACTGATAGAAATGTAAAATGCCACATGTAACATAAGGAAATGATGTCACCAAGCCGACCCTGAAATGGCTCTCTCAGAAGTGGTGAGTGATGTGGGCTGCCCACTTCTGTCTGGCTCACCTAAACCTCCCAGAACCAGCCCTGCAAACAGAAGTGGGGTAGAGACGAGGCTTGGGGGCTCTGGCACAAAGCCATGCTGTGGCCGGCTGGATGATCACATTCACAACTTTAGCCTCAACTGTGCCAAGAAAGCACCAGCCTCACTTTGAAATAACAATCTAGAGGTTCTTTGGAAATGCTCTGAGAGCAGACGTTTTCCTACAATCACAGTGACTTCCTCCAATGGTGAAGGAGCAACTTGACCGGATCCATTCAGATGAGGGCTCGGGATGCGATGACCATCAACCTGCTCCACAAGTTATCTGAGAAGTCACTTGTGTAACCAACGTCTTCTTAGAAAGGACATTATTCAATTAGATAATAATGCAAGCATGAAGAATAATCTCACTCGTAAAGCCTGTTGGGGTTAAGTTAGGTCTGACTGTGTACACAGACACATACACAGAGACTCCCTTGTGGGTCATTTAAATTCTGAAGCCACCAGTCCTTTGTCTTGGAAGAGATGTGCTACCTTTCATAATTTTTTTTGCAAATATTGAATACATTCTTTCGAAAAGGTCAATTTCTATTTTTCAAAAAACATCTGAGTCACCAGTGATGAGAATTGTCTTATCTAAAAATGCCCGAGAGCTCCCAGTCATCCCTCACTAACATCGCAGATATTGGGCGCTTCCACCAGCAGAAGATGCTAGGGCACTGGGACGCTGATTACTTACTTGTTAAAAAAAGGTTCGATGAGTTTTGATCTGGCAGACACATGACTCTTTGGAGGACTAAGAAAAGAACCTAATGAAGAAAAGAAGCAGAATATCACATACAGTCAAGGAAAAACAAAGCCTGAAAAAAATATCCTGAAATCAACAGTATGGTTCTGCAAGGGCACAATAAGTGCTCATGTGGACCAAGTATCACAACCCCCAGGTAAGCGTTTGATGGTTCGTTCCTATGCACTCCCCATCCCCCCTCCCAACCCCCTCCCCCTCCTCCCTGAAAACCCTCCCACTTCCTACTGGATGAGTGGATCCCAGGGAAAGGGTAGACAGGGAAGATCCCCTCTGGACCATGGTGTGTTGGCAGAGACAGGTACAGTGTGTACCTAGGTAGTTGGCCATGGAGATGAAACACAGTCCTGTGATATAAGCATCATAGCCTGCCTCGTGGAGCTGTTCAGAAGCCGTGTCATAGCTTGGAAAGCCTTCTGCACTTTCTAAAGAGAAAAAGAAATAGCAGTCTTCCCAAGGTCATCACAAATCATGAAGACTGGTAAGCATGCTGCCCTGCCAAATCCAGATGTCTGTGCAGCAGAAACACACTAAAGAATCAGAAAGAAAGCTATCTCCGTAATTCTCTCCACACACGATCTTGAGATAACAGAGTCACTGAAAATGAGGGCTTTGGTCTAGACTAAGAAGTGTCTTGGTTACGTTATCAAAGACTTAGCCGCACACCTCCCAACTGCATGCTGTTGGATGCTATTTACAACCATGCATAACTCACTCCTGTGACCATGACTTCTCCTCTGATTGAGATGCAAGGGGTATTTCAGAGCAGTGGTCCCCAATATTTTTGGCACCAGGGACCAGTTTCATGAAAGACAAATTTTCCATGGGGGCAGAGGTGGTTTGGGGATGATTCAGGCATATTACATTTATTGTGTACTTTATTTCTATTATTATTAAGTCAGCTCTACCCCAGGTCATTAGGCATTAGATCCCAGAGGTTGGGGACCTCAGAGCAATGGCTAAGAGCATGGCCCCCAGCGTATACTGTCTGAGTCTGAATCTTTGCTCCATCACTTAGCTGCTATGTGATCTTGGGCATGTTGCCCTCTCTGGGCCTCCACCATGGTAGAAGGGCAATGACAATCAGAACTCCCTCGTTAGGCTTTTGTGAGGATCAAATGAGCTCAAGTAAGCAAAGCTCTCATGCCACGTTTGGTATGTGGTAAACACTCTGTAACTGTTATCTGACAATACTCCAGCTCACCCTCCCCAAAAGCCAAAGACTCGCATCAAGGTTGGCAGCTCAAGTCAACAGTGTCCTTCACTATGTCTCCAAACTCACAGACAGAAAGACGGAAAGCACAACCAAGACCCCAAACATGAGAATTTGCTGTAACGCTGCCCTTGCAACATGGCACATCTTCATAGGAGAGACCGTTTTACGACATGCCTCTCTGGTCACGATGACATTCACAGATGCTGAGAGAATGATGTTTACCGAACCTGCTTTAGACTAAACTCTCCTTACGGGAATATTATACGGAAATAACGGGATAAAACTGTAACTCATAAATAGTTCTTTCCTAGAACCATTTTGTAAATGAGTATCAAAAAGGTTACAACAGAATCAAAAGCATGAGTGGAAATTAACAATGAAAAAGCTATAATTGTTTTTATAGCAATACAATGCTCTTTAAGCAAGAATTCCTCACTAAGTACTGAATATTAGATTTTAAGCTTAAAAAAAAGTCTTTTAACGTGATAGCCAACTAAGTCATGGCCTCTATTCTACCACCAGCTGAAACACTTATTTCCAAAATCAATTATTTCCATTATACTGTCCATTATATTGTTAGAGGAAAGGTCTAGGTTTTCTCCCCCATCCTTTTCTTAATTCCTTTTTTGGACTATTCCAGAAAGGGAAGCAAATAACTGTCATCTTGGCTGTTTTAGTACCTTCCATTGTCAATTTCTGAGCCATCAGTCCTGTTATCAATTTCTCAGGAAGCTTGCAGGCTACATCTAATGGGATGTTAATTATGATACCAGCAGCATGACTGAGGCCAAGAGGAACCAAGGAAGTAACTAACACCTGGAAGGTTCACCAAACACGTGGGTGGGACCATGGCCAGATATGGCAAACGTTTCCAACCCTGAGAAACGTCCCTCCCGTCTCTGATTTTCCTCACCACTGCTGTCCAGTGCCTAAGCTACCTCTGAAGGAGGCAGAGGTGGAGCCCCCCTGCTTCCTCATCTGTAAACCCAGTTCTTGGGCTTTCCTGAGACCAAAAGTATATTTTCACTCTACCCCTGACAATTAATCACCAGTTTTTGTCTCTGCTTAAACCAAAAGGAAGACACATAAAGTTTGGGGGCAATTCCAAGCATTAAGAAACAAAAAGCCCTAAAGATTCCACTGCTAAACTTCTCAACAAACAGGCTACCCAATCCTATCCGTGCAAAATCAAGGTAGGATTAGAAGACCATCTTTATTCAGAAAACAGTAACTCAACCAAGGGTATGAGCAAGTTAATTCAGCCAAAATTTATAAATGTACAACATATGTAGTTTCTAGAATAGTTTTACCTTTCTTCTATAATAGTCATCCATAATTATCATTGAGAATATGGAGCTTTCTGGGATCGTTTATATTCTTACCAACTTTAGGAGGGTTGAAAGGTGTCTCTTTTAACCGCTTTTCCAATTCTGCAAGGGATGTGTTGTTAATGATATCCTACAAAACAAGAAAGACAGGGAGGAGCTGTCATCATCTCAGAGCAACATCTATTAGAGATTCACGAAGAAGCAGAACCAAAAAAAAAAAAGTATCTAGTACTGCCCCCTTGTGTTCTTTAAAGAAACATAGGAGTCGTTCTTTTCAATATGAGAGAGAAACCACAAGTTTAATTTCCACCATATGGGAAGTATAGCCATATGAAAAGTTTTTACAGATGTGTTAAGTATTTACAGACCTCTGGCCAGAAAGCTATACTGCTCTGGCATTCATTTCACTCAGCCATATAAAGTCACTTCCGAAAGAAGCAAATGATTATATTTTTACCTGAATTCTCTTGTAGACTATATCCAAAATATGTAACATAAAGAAAAGGAATGAGTGTATGCATCTATAATCTATTCAAAAATTCATTATATGTTTTAACATTAAAAATTTACATTCAAAAGGAAAAATTCCCACAATTCCACTACCCAAAGACAACTGCTATTCACCTTTTGACATATCTATTTCTAGTCTTTCCTCAATTTCTTTTTATCTTTTTTGTTTTTCAGAGAACAAGAGGCAGGCAGGGGGGCAGTTGTATTGGAAAGTGACATTAATTGACCAGAATTCTAAAGCTGTTAGCAGCAATCAGGAAAATTTCAAACTATAATTTATCAACAATAGTTCTGATTTTTAAAATACCTTAAAAGGTTGTGTGCTGGCCATCAATTTTGTATCCAAGAGCCTAAAAACAGAAATTTTTAAAAAGGTAAGCAAAATGGATAGCAACATTCAAAATGTACTTTACTCCAATGAATAACAGTGGATGGGGGCGTTAGGCACATCAGTCATCTGCATCTCCACTAAGTCAGACTGAGGACACGGTCCCCTCACGCAGGCACTTCATCAGGAGGCTGTGGGGAAACCCACACCCAGAGCACAAGTTCTAGAGGGCATGGGCTTACAGTGACATCAGGGTTAAGTCAAACATCCTCATGTGTTTGCACGTGGTTCAAACACTGCTGCAGGCCTGATGCTCCCAAGCTTTTATCATCTCCTACCACTACCCAGATCTGTACAATGTAATAGGTTGGAGGGTCAAAAACTGCATTTGCAGTCTCATACAACTGTTATTTCTCAGTACTCTGCTTCAGAGATTGCAATAACAGAAAAAAGAGACACACACACACATATACACACTCATATAAAAATACTATTTCCTCTCATATAAATATGAGTACTGCAGATAACTGGACAGAAATAGTCTGGCTGAAAGAGCAACTGCTCCAAGTCCTCTGCAGACAGGTCCTCAGATGTAGACTCTTGTTCTGAGGGCTCCATGTGGCTGATGTAGGATCTACCAGAACACACCACACTAACCATGGACAATACCAACGGGCTAAGGTAAGGCATTGACAAAGTTGCGAAAAAGGAGTTCTCTAGCCAGACAGCTTTTGACCGACGACAGAATTCTCTCAACATATCCAACTCTATCCAAATATATATTCAACCATCTTCAATATTCAACGGAATACCCTCAACTGGATGCTTCACTGCAACAAGGTTCACCCGACAGACAAGACAGACAAGCGCCAACTCAAGCAGACCTCCCAGGTCCGGCAGACAGTGGGAGGCAGGGTGAGAGAAAAAGCAGTTGCTGTCCGTTTTCACCCTTGGATCAAATTCTGATTTTTAAATTTTAACAACAAACATAATCATCATTTGTAAAAGCAAACATCAGCAAGGTGGAGCTATTAAGCCATTTTCCAACTTATGCAAACTGAACTGTCACCATGATCTAACGGTTTTAATAAATTACTGTATACCTATGTGTAATTATGGATGCCCTGATGGCAGTTTTAAACCAAAGGCAAATCCTCAAAGAAAGCTTACCTGGGGAAAACACATGTTGTCATCTCCTTAAATTCATTTAAGTCCTAAAAAATAAGAATGTGACCTGTTATGATTTTACTAGTATATTTGCAATATTTAAAACAAATATTTCAATCCCATGGTTCTCCTCTCAAACCATGATACCAACAGAGGCCCTTGAAGCTAAACTTCCATTTCTCACTAATATCTAAAAATTTTGGCAATTTCTCACTGATTGGGAATCATATGACCTGGTACTAAAATTCTACATAAGCAAAATAAATATATGAGCATTTTATGGCTGAAACAAGAGTTCGGGGAAAAGGTTTTTATTATATATAGAAAACTATCACTGATACTTCTGTTACACAACTCACTGTAACATGAGACATGTAGAATTATTTACATAAAATGGTTGACAGTATCTTGTGATAAAGCATAAAGGAAAAGAATATGAAAAGGAATATTTATGTATAACTGAGTCACTTTGCTGTACAGCAGAAATTAACACAACACTACAAATCAACTATACTTCAATAAAAATTTTTTTAAATAAAGTGGTTCATGCAGGAAATGAACATACTGTAAATTGGAACATACTTTTAATGGAAACACCATTGAAATATTGGTTAAAATAGCCACTAAAACACAGACTTTCCAATACACATGATTCTTGCTTTAACTACTCAGAAAACTGCTTAAGTGGCACCAATAGCAAATGCCTAAATTAGGCAATTCATTTCCCAAGTTTATTTGATCAGGAAGTCTAGAGCTGGAATGAGATTGCTCTCATTTTGAATTAACTTATTTATATACATAATTGCCATACCACACTACCTGCTCATACTCCTGACCCGCTGTGACTACAGTTCTCTTCAGTGTTATTCATGCTTCACAGGAAACTGCCATTTCCCATTAGCTTTTTGAGCCTGTATATACAGTCTGTATTTAGCTAGCCTGAAGTATTTACCAGCTTTTTCAATGGCTATCGTTAAGTTAATGAACAATACATAAATAAGCGGTTTCACTGCTAAGTCAAACAAAAAGACAATAAAGATTGTAATCTCTCAGCACCATTAGAAAGCCTCACAAGCAAGAAAAAATTAGAATTATGGCCGGTTCCAGGGCCAGCATATAGCAAGGTTCTAGACCAATGCCTTCTAAAAGGTAGCAAGAATGAATAGCAAGACTTTTAAGAAGAGACTCTTCCCCTAAAAACCTGCCCCAAAATATAGATCCTTTAGTGCACTTTTAAATACAACATTTGGTAACAGTGTATGTAAAAGTTCTATCATTTTAATTAGGCTTTTTCCTTTCCTGTCATTACTTCTTCCAAAGGTGGATGGAAGAAAACCATTTTCTCCTTCTGACAATGACAGAATACAAAGAAGTTACATAACATACTCAGGCCTTAGTAATAAAGCAAGGGATAAAACCACTTACCCTAACCCACCTTCTACTTTGCAATAAATCATATGCTCTTTCCAGTAGAATTAGATTGAATACTAGCTACATGCAAGATAACATTTATTAAGTCCTTACATACAAAGCACTATGCTAGGCATTTAGACACAGACAATAAAGGTCACACTCCTTGTCCAAGGAGGGAATCACTCAGAGAGAAAAGCGGAGTAAGATGTAAAGGCAAAATTTATGCAACAGGAGAGGTACATCGTTCTCTGGCAGTTCAGAAAAAGGAAAGATCACTCTTGGGCAAGGCAGCAGGCAAGGGAAAGGTGTACACCCAAAGAGGCATACACTGGACCTGGGTAAAATGGGTAAAGCCATAAATGGCAAACAGTCAGAAAAGCCAGAGGGAAATACAAGTTGAAAGATTTCATATACCAAAAACTGCTGCTGCTGCTGCTAAGCCTCTTCAGTCGTGTCCGACTCTGTGCGACTCCACAGACGGCAGCCCACCAGGCTCCCCGTCCCTGGGATCCTCCAGGCAAGAACACGAGTGGGTTGCCATTTCCTTCTCTAATATATAAAAGTGAAAAGTGAAAATGAAGTCGCTCAGTCGTGTCCAACTCCTAGCGACCCCATGGACTGCAGCCTACCAGGTTCCTCTGTTCATGGGATTTGCCAGGCAAGAGTACTGGAGTGGGGTGCCACTGCCTTCTCCATACCAAAAACCACAGACATGCAAAAGCATACAAGTTTTCTATGAGCCAGTCTGGCCAGGAAGGACAAAAACAGGTCCAGACTACACAAGAAGGTTGGGCCAGATCACAGAAGGCTTCATAATGCCAGGCTATAAAGAATCAACTGTACAGAAAAACAAAGAACACGGGATTAACTCAGAATTTAACTCAGGGTCAGTGACGTGGACAGAGCCATACATCAGGAGATTACAAAGCTGACACAGTCGGAAGACACTCATTTGTTAAATCAGTATTTAATGCCTCTTACAAGCCAAGCTCTGCTTGGTGTTTAAAACACCTATAAACACAGCATTAAATAACACTTTTCCGTATAGATAACTTCACTGCTCTGAAGGTCAAAAGGCCGTGAGAGAGGCTACTACTATTCAGTCAATAAGGAGTGACAGATCTGAAATTAACATTAGCTCTTTAGCTTTACACAATGCAAATTCACACCCATCATGTTTGTTTTGAGACTCACAACTATGATGCCTTTGAGTCCCTGAGGGTGATGCAGTTTTTATGAAAAGCAAGGACAATCTTAAGGCTGCAGAAATAGGAACAGGCTTCCCAACAGACCTGCTGTATTCAGTGTCGGAATTTTCCAAAGTAATCAAGATGCTGAAGGAACGATGCATTGTGAGAAATGTGAAGTAATTGAGGCTTTGCAGATGTATAAATGGCACTGAACTCTGAAGTAGGTATTATCCAGTCCAGAAGCCACAGGTAAATCTGGTGGTACATGCAGACAAAGCTGTAGAAAATGGACTTGCGGACAGGGAGGGGGAAGGAGAGGGTAGGACGAACTGAGTAGCGCTGACATGTATACACTACCACATGTTAAATAACTAGCTAGCCGGAAGCTGCTCTGTAACACAGGGAGCCCAGCTTGGCGCGCTGATGACTTAGAGGGATGGGGTTCAGGGTAGGGAAGACCGGCTCAAGAGGGAGGGGATATATATATATATATATATATATAAAAATTATAGCTGATTCGAGTTGCTGTATGGCAGAAACCAACACAATATTGAAAAGCAATTATCTTCCAATTTAAAAAAATCTGGTGGTATATAATAGTTTAAAACAGAGGCTGGAAAACCACAGCCACGGGCCAAATCTGGCCTATCACCTATTTTTAAATAAAATTTTTCTGGGGCAAAGTCATACCCATTGGTTGACGCACTGCATTCTACAGCAGTTCTCAGGGGACAATGACAGTGTTGAGAGTCCCGACAAAGACTATTCAGCCTGGAAAGCCCCACATATTTTCCTATCTGACCCTTTATAGAAAAAAGTTTGCCAACCTCTGTTTAAAGGATGGGCTGAAGGTTAAAGTGAGGCAGGGAATCCTGCCTGGAGTTTACTAACTTCAGATGAGGAATAAGGCTACTTGCTACTTGAAATGGAAAGAATCCAGATGTGAGAGACAGCTTGGAGACAAAACTGCCAGGATTTTCTAACTGGCCAGATCTGGGGGACAGAGGAAGAGCCAAAACGGATGTTTAAAACCATGTTGGTGACTGGGCATCATTTTACAGTAAAGCAATCAGGAGAAAGAACGGGTTTGGAGACAGAAGGAGAGAAAGGTTAAGTTAAGTTGCACACTCTATTCGCGACACATGAATTTTAAACCCCACTCATTCTGAAAGCTACCCAGGTAGAGACATGAGGGGTCAACATAAACTGTGACTGGGATCTGAGGAGATACCCCACCCTGGACAGGAAGCTGTCGATGTCTTCAGCTGAAGTCGTAGAAGGTGGGTAAGATCACTAAAGGACAGAAAACATGGGGAGAAGATGAAGGAGAGGCACTGCAGTGATGAGCGGCGGCAAGGTGAGGCCCCAGGCAGTCAGCGAGCGAAGAGGAGGAGACAGAGCGCAGCCCTTTACCTGGAGCTCGTGTTTTGGTGCACTGAGACAGCATGGCTCCAAGAGTCCAAAAACACCAAGGTCCACAAAGAATCTAAGGGAAGCAGCCTCACAAGAGGGAACCAAGACTTTACACAACCTGATCCAGTCTACAGACCTCTAGCCCCACTACCCGGCCCCGCCCACCCCCCTACCCCAGGCACCACCGCTTCAATGCCCTGCTGTGGCTCATGTTAGCAGTATCAAACCTGAAGACCACATCTGCAGCTCAGCAACCCCTGCTCAGTACCAACTGAGCAAACAAACCTCCAGCATCAAGACGAAACAAACGTTTAACCTCACTGCAGCAGTGTCAGCCATCCAAAGATCCTTTAAAATCTCTTCAAAAATATTCAACCAAGTGCAGGAGACTGTCCCTCTGGGACAGCAGCAGACGAGGGAATAGCACCCCACAGAGAACACGTTCTCAGGATTGAAGACGAAAATTCTTAACACAGGCTGACAAGACACTCACCGCAGGCAGAGGGCAGTAGAACTGATGAACCGTGTGCATGACGTCCAAGAGCATGTTGTGTCCAATGACAAGCTTCCCTGAAAAAAGCCACGGTTATTAGACTCCTTGGTGCAAAGCTGGATCAGGGCTTTTACTGAAGAGCTCAAAACACTAACAGAAAATGCTAAGTATCTTGAAATATATGGCTTGCTTCCATGAGGATTCTATACTAAACTTACTTTTTGACACTAAGGAGGGAAAAAATGTATAAAGATATGCAAATAAAGAAACTGGGGCTGGCTTCATTCCTCTTCTGGTGTAAAATCCAGAATGCAAAGTAAAAGCCCCAAAAGTCTTTGATTTCATTGATCTTTTTCTCTGATTTTTATTCATCTTCTACCCAAAAGAATCAGAAGTAGTAAAATTTTTATTAACACAAGAATCAGAAGTAGTAAAATTTTTATTAAAGAGCTCAAAAATGTAACTGAAAATGCTAGATACCTTGAACTGTCAAATAATTTGTGAACAAACTCCGAGTATTTATTTCAGAAATGTTTTCTTCAAAACAACTCACTTATTTCAAAAGACACACTCATAACAATGCTAGAAGGTGAAAATAACGAACTTTATTAAGTAGAATGAGTTTTCATTTCCTTCATCATGTATGTCAAATTCCACAGGGCTTGTTCTGAAATATTGTTTCCAATGAAATTCACTGCTCTTCAACCAATGAGGTACAATATATGTGTAATAAATTAGTCCATTTTGATAAAAATTAAACTGCAAAAAATGGAACATCAACTTACATTTAGCTAGCCAGGTGACAGCATTTTTAACATAAAGCATCCGGAGCTTTTGCTACATCTCAGTGGACCTTCAGAGCAATACTCCTTGATTCACAAAGCTAAACATGTTGCTGCTGCTGCTAAGTCACTTCAATTGTGTCCGACTCTATGTGACCCCACAGACGGCAGCCCACCAGGCTCCCCCGTCCCTGGGATTCTCCAGGCAAGAACACTGGAGTGGGTTGCCGTTTACTTCTCCAATGCATGAAAGTGAAAAGTGAAAGGGAAGTCACTCAGTCGTGTCCAACTCTTCGCAACCCCATGGACTGCAGCCTACCAGGCTTCTCTGTCCATGGGATTTTCCAGGCAAGAGTACTGGAGTGGGGTGCCACTGCCTTCTCCGAAGCTAAACATAATTCTCTGAAATAAATAATTCTATACAAAATCTCCCAAATCCAACAGACGAGCTATCCTCTCAGCTCAGTGTGTGGGCCATTCTGAACATCTATGCAATGCTAAGATACCAAGTATTGATTGAAACCACAGAGAAGGAAGGAACCCAAAATGGAAACCCTAAAAGATAAACCTAACTGTATTATAAATGAAGCCCTCGACCATACTGAAAGAGGTTGGGAAGAACAGCACTAACATCAACACAGCAGATAAAAAGAACTGCAATTCCCAGTGTTGGAGGGAACAAAGTTACAAATAAGAAAAGAGAGTAGGTTAAAAGTAAACCCTGTGGTATTGGACTAGAATCTGTCATCAGTTCAGTTTAGGTCAGTCGCTCAGTCGTGTCCGACTCTTTGCGACCCCGTGAACTGCAGCACGCCAGGCCTCCCTGTCCATCACCAACTCCAGGAGTTCACTCAAACTCACGTCCATCGAGTCCGTGATGCCATCCAGCCATCTCATCCTCTGTCGTCCCCTTCCCCTCCTGCCCCCAATCCCTCCCAGCATCAGAGTCTTTTCCAATGAGTCAGCTCTTCTCATGACGTGGCCAAAGTACTGGAATTTCAGCTTTAGCATCATTCCTTCCAAAGAACACCCAGGACTGATGTCCTTTAGAATGGACTGGCTGGATCTCCTTGCAGTCCAAGGGAATCTCAAGACTCTTCTCCAACAATATGACACCACAGTCTGTCATATATCAGTATAAATTCATTTTTCAAAATATGCATATAAGTCAGAGAAATATAAACATGTACATACATGCATGGTTACACACATGTACCATTCCTAGCTCTGTGCATTTAAGTCAGACACGGAAACAGCAACGTGTGTATGCATGCATGGTTACACATGTATCATTCTTAGCTCTGTGCAGGGAGGGGAACTAGAAGCAGTAACACCACAGCAGGAGCTCAGCACCAGAACTTGGTTTCTAAAAGAAACAAGGGTTCCTTGGAGAAGTCATTGATTCTAGAGCTGAGGAACGGAAAATATAAGATAAGTGTGGAATATCTTGTGATGTCAGAAAGTAAGGAGATGCTCAGAAAAAGATGGGGGCTTGTTCCAGGGGAGTCAGCCTGAAGAAGCGCCAATGGCCCATGTGATACCATCCGAGCAACAAAATAAATGATGAGAATACTAGATTAAAATCTGTAGAGGGGCTTCCCTCACGGTGCGGTGGTTAGGAATCCGCCTGCCAATGCTGGGGACACGGCTCAATCACTGGTCCAGGAAGACCCCGCAAGCTCTGGGGCAACTAGCTCGTGCGCCACAGCAACAGGAGCCTGCGTGCTCCAGGGCCCACGCTCCACAGCGAGAGAAGGCCTGCACCGCAGCCAGAGCAAAGCAGCCCCTGCTCCAGCGCAGCTGAAGCCCGCACACCGCAGCGAAGACTCAGCAGAGCCAGAGGCGAATAAGTGGGTCATGTTTTTAAGTCAAGAAATAGATCCACACAGTGGGGACTTCCCTGGTGGTCAAGAGGCGAAGAATCCACCTTCCAGTGCAGGGGCTGTCAGTTCAATCTCGTTACCGTGTTTTGTTTTGTTTTTTACTGTGACTTGAGGGGAGGTGGTGAGGTGAGGTGAAGTCGTGTCCGACTCTTTGCGACCCCGTGGACTGTAACCTACTAGGCTTCTCTGTCCATGGGATTCTCCAAGCAAGAATACTGGAGTGGATTGCCATTTCCTTCTCCAGGGGATCTTCCCGACCCAGGGACTGAACCCGGGTCTCCCACACTGGAGGCAGATGCTTTAACCTCTGAGCCACCAGGGAAGCCTTTGTCAGTTCAATCTCTAATCAGGAACTAAGATCCCATGTGCCTTGGAGCAACTCATCCTGTAAGCCCCAACTACTAAGCCTGTGTGCCACAACTAGAGAGCCTGCATGCTGCAACTAAGCCCTGATGTAGCCAAATAAATAAATAACTTGTTTAAAGATATGTAGAATGAAATAAATTTCTCTGAGTCAAAAAAAAAAAAAAAAGAATTAACAGAAGGGGAGCAAGGGCAGCTCTTCTAAAAGATTTCTAGAAACCAATGGAGAAAGAGGGAAACACAAACTTGCCACTAGAATACCACAGCAATGATGGCTGCAGGCAGATGCCATGTCACTGGCAAAAGCTCGAGAAAAACAGGATTCTCAGCATCTCAAAGTATCTCCAATATATTTATTAACTACAAAAGGGAAAACAGTAACTCTACGGTGCGTAAGCCCAGCAGACACCACCTGAGCTGAGTGATGGAGGTCAACGTCATAAACCATCGTTTCTGTGGTGTGCCTGCCAAAACTGTGTCTTCAATCCAACGTGAGAAGAGATCAAACAAATCCAAACCAAGGGATGCCCGACGCAATTACAATCAATACTCTTTAAAAACATCAAGGTTATAAAAGACAAAGTAAACTACAGACTGCAGAAGACTAAGGAGAAATAGCAAGTAAACCCAATGTGGGAGCCTAGATAGAACTGTGAATAGGAAAAGGACTTAGAGGAAAAACAGGTTAAATTCAAGTTAGCTCATAATATTGTACCAATGCTAATTTCATGGTTCTGCAACTGTATGGTTATACAAGATAGTAACATTAAGTGTCGCTAGGTGACGAGAGTATAGAAATCCTGTACCAGTTTTGCAACTTTTCTGTGGGTGAAAAATTATTATGAATTTTTTTTAAATTAGAGAAAACAGATTTGTTACTAAGAGTGATGGGAAAAGAACCTGGTCTGATATAGAGTGTTTACTTGTTCACTGGCTATACAGAGCTCAACTACATTAGTAGTTTCAAGTACGTGACTTAAATTTTAAATGTCTGGATCAGTAACAAACAGGGCTGAATTTTTATCACGGTATGCCCCGTGACGTGCATTATGAATGGTCCACAACATGCTATGAATCACTCTGCAAAAGAGGGATCACAGAGAAGAAAAATAAATAGAGGCACAGCTGGCTAAAGGATCCGAATTGTTTGTACAAGGCAAAGAAATGCCCCCATCTTGGAAAACCCCTAAACCATCATGCTGGTTATGGGAACTCAAAGCCAACTGCTGCCCCACATCTGTTTCAAGGACAGCTTCAATCAATCCACCAGTGCTCTGAAGACGGCTGGTTAAGTGTGTATAATGTAAGCAAACACGACCAGAAACTCCCCTCTGCTTCTGTGTGTGTGTGTGTGTGTGTCTCAGTCATGTCCAACTCTCTGTGACCTCACAGACTGTAGCCCAGCAGGCTCCTCTGTCCATGGAATATACCAGGCAAGAATACTGGAGTGGGTTGCCATTTCCTTCTCCAAGAGATCTTTTTAATCCAGGGATCAAAGCCAAGTTTCTTGCATTACAGGCAGATTCTTTGCCACTGAGCCAACAGGGAAGCCGTCTCTGCTTCTCTGGATACACGCAGTCTCGTTGCTGTTGATCAGTCATATCCTGCCTCTCTGGACTGCAGCACATCAGGCTTCCCTGTCCCTCACCATCTCACAGAGTTTACCCAAGTTATTGTCCATTGAATCAGTGATGCCATCTGACCATCTCATCCTCGGTCACCCTCTTCTCCTTCTGCCTTTAATCTTCCCCAGCATCAGGGTCTTTTCCAACAAGTCGGCTCTTCACATCAGATGGCCCAAGTTTTGGAGCTTCAGTTTCTGCATCAGTCTTTTTTTTTTTTTTTTTTTTGATAAATGTCCAAATGGATTTTATTTTTATTTATTTTACTTTACAATACTTTCTTGGTTTTGCCATACATCAACATGAATTCGCCACAGGTGTACACGAGTTCCCAATGAATATTCAGGACTGATTTCCTTTAGCTTAGGACTGACTGCTTGGATCTCCTTGCAGTCCAAGGGACTCTCAAGAGTCTTCTCCAACACCACAATTCAAAAGCATCAATTCTTCAGTGCTTAGCCTTTTTATGGTCCAACTCTCACATCCATACATGAGTACTGGAAAAACCATAACTTTGACTATATGGATCTTTGTTGGCAAAGTGATGTCTCTGCTTTTTAATATGCTATCTAGGTTTGTCATAGCATTTCTCCCAAGGAGCAAGTGTCTTTTAATTTCATGGCTGCAGTCACCACCTGCAGTGAGTTTGGAGCCCAAGAAAATAAAGTCTGACACTGTTTCCACTGTTTCCCCACCTATTTGCCATGAAGTGATGGGACCAGATGCCATGATCTTAGTTTTTGAAATGTTGAGTTTTAAACTAGCTTTTTAGCTACTTCTCAAGAGACCCACACCTTTTGTTTTTCTCCAGGCTCATCCCTGGTTCTATTCTATTTCGGTAACATCATTTACTTGAGAGAAAGAGCTCCAGAGGAGCCAGTCCTTCTCTCTCTCAAGGTCTACGTTCTGTATACCCCTTGCCAGGGACAGTGGCTGCCTCCCGAAAGTGCTCCTGTTTGACAAGGCTGCACCTGCTGTTGAGACAACCATGGACTCCTGGAGCACCGCCTTCAAGTTTCCCTGAGGCAGAGCTCAGCATCTAAGGGACAAGATGACTCCTCCAGGGAGATAATTCCTTCCCCTAAGCCAGCTAATTCAAAGAAAAGGAAGTCTCAGACTCCAGGAAATTTAGCATCAGGCAAGCAGTGTGACTTGAATGGGTAACTTAACAGAACAACCAGCAGCAAGACCCAGTTTCTCTGTGCAAGATGGGGGTGCTTCTTTTCTTAAAGGATGTAAGAAACAAGGGAAAATATCTACTGTATCTATCACAGGACCCTCCAGCACATTTACATAAATAGTTGACACATTTTTTAAATGTATCTAATGTTATTAAGATATAACATTCAGGGATTCTCTGGGGTAGTGGTAAAGAATGTGCCTGCCAATACAGGAGACACAGGTTCAATCCCTGGCCCAGGAAGATTCCACATGCTGAGGAGCAACTAAGCCCGTGCACCACAACCGTTAAACCTGTGCCCTAGAGCCCAGGAGATGCAGCTACTGAGCCCACATGCTCTGGAGCCTACGCTCCACAAGAGAAGCCACCACAATGAGAAGCCCGCACACCACAACTAGAGAGAAGCCCCTATTCGCCAAAACTAGAGCAGAGCCCTCACGGCAGCAAAGACCCAGCACAGCCTAAATAAATAAATAAAATTATTTAAAAAACAAAGATTCAGTTAAGCGGAGGAATTCAACACAATTATTTTTATCCTCTAGATTTCTTTTAATGAAGGAATACAAGGTTTCAAACGCTGGATTATTTCTCATCTTCTTTAGTTTGCTATTCTGCTTCTTGTTGGTTTTGAGAATAATAAATTATCAGTTTCATGGAGCCACATAAGGCCATCACAGTATAATCCTCTCCTGCGTTTTAATAGAAATGCTTTCTGAAAAAACGGTTTGGATGTAATTCAGCAATTATAACGTCACACTGAGCGCAATATGACAACAAGCTATCTTTATGAAGTTCCAACTTCTCCCTCCAGACCAGGAAAACATTCTAATATCAATGTGACCAGATGATGGATTTGCAATGATAACTTGGCATTTCACAGTAAATGTTATGTTCAGGAAATTAATTACGAAGTTTGTTTCACTCACCGAATTAGCAATGGCATGAATGACTCTAGAAAATCCCACAGCATCATTCAGTTCTTCCTAATTTAAAAACAAAACAAAAAACCAACTATTGAAATATATATGTTCCTTGTTTGAATGAGTTAAAATATAGGCAAAAAAAAAAAAGAGGCTGAAATTTTATATCCAGTTAAATAACTTTTGTTTCCCATGCTTTGAGTCCATCACCCCCAAACAACTGCATTGGAAATGATTTCTGCATGTACCATTTTCCTGTTTCAGAGAGAGGGATGAGCAAGTGGTGAACTCTTCCTTAGTTACTAAGGTAACAGTGCTAGGGTAAACCCATCACTTCCAATCAACTGTTGAAACTTCCACATCCCTCAGGCTGCCTTGAGGGCTTTCGTGGTGGCTCAGCGGTAAAGAATCCATCTGCCAATGCAAGAGAAGTCGATGCAATCCCTGGGTCAGAAAGGTCCCCTAGAGGAAGAAATGGCAACCCATTCCAGTATTCGTGCCTGGGTAATCCCATGGACAGAGGAACCTGGTGGGCTATGGTCCATAGGGTTGCAGAGTCCGTTACAATTTAAGGACTAAACAAGAAGTTGCCTTACAAACAGGGACTTTTAAAAGCTGCCACCTGCTGGCCAAATTAATACTGCATTCCATTCCGAGGAGAACCCCTAAGATCAACTGCTGAATCAAGAATTCTCTAATTTTTTTTTTTTTTTAATCCTGAGTGCTTAGTTGCTCAGTCATGTCAGACTCTTTTTGACCCCATGGACTGCAGCCCACCAGGCTCCTCTGTCCATGGGATTCTCCAGGCAAGAATTCGGGAGTGGGTTGCCATTCTCTTCTCCAGGGGATCTTCCCAACCTAAGGATCAAATCCAGGTCTCCCGCACTACAGGGGGATTCTTTACCAACTGAGCCACCAGGGAAGCGCCAGCCTTCTCCCTGCCCCCACCACCTGCTTTCTTCCTGGTCAAATGCATTTTTATAAAATTTTTACAGCACCACACTGAGACTCATTCCCACTCAGCTTCTTCTCTCCTGTTTTCTTCATGACGGTGCTTAAATAGACTCAATTTCTTTCCTATCTTGAAATACTTTCCTTAACTCTAAGCTCTAGGGAACCACTGTCCTTCTCCTTGTCTCCTGGTCCAGGTGTTAAGACTGTGCTTCCATTGCAACGACCATGGGTTCTATTCCTGGTCAGGGAACTAAGATCCTTCCTGCACGCTGTGTGGCATGGCCAAAAATTTAAATTAAAAAAAAAAATTTTCACTAGGTCCCGTTTAATTCCCAGGAAACTGCAAGCCCCCTGCTCCCCCATTTCAGCCTCACTGAAATTGTTCACTTCCTTAAATTACTCTTGAGTCTAAAAAGCACTGGTGGTTTTGTGGAGAAACTGGAACACTTGTACTTTGTTGGTGGGAATGTAAAGTGGTACAGTCACGGTAGTCCCTCAAAATATTAAAAACAGAATTACCATATGATCCAGCAATTCCACTTCCTGGGTATATATATGCTCCAAAGAATTGAAAGCAAGGACTCAAAAGAGTCCTTGACATTCATGTTCAGAGCTGCATTAGTCACAAGAACCAAAAGACAGAAGCAACACAAGAGTCCATCAACAGATAAATGGGCAAACATAATGTGGTATACAGAATATTATTCAGACTTTTAATTAAAAGAAAGGAAACTGTGACACCTGCTACGATAAAGATGAGCCCAAAATGCCATTATGCTAAATGAACAAAGCCAGTAACAGGAAGACAAATGCTATCTGATTCCACTTATGTGAGGCACTGAGAGGAGTCAAATTCACAGACAGAAAGTAGAACGGTGGGTAGCAGAGGCTGGGGGACGGGAGGAGTGGGAAGTTATTAGTTATCAGATCTAGTGTTTCAATTTTTCAGGATAAAAACAGTTATGGAGACAGATGGTAGTGATGGTTGTAGGACAATGTGAATGTATTTAACAGTACAGAACTGAATACTTCAAAATGGCAAAGATGGTAAATTTCATGTTACATATTTTACCAGAATTAAATTTTTTAAAAGAATATTTTTTAAAAAAGAAAAATAAATAAAATATATTCCCAAAGCTAAGCCCCTCTGGAGGAGGGCCATGACAAACCACTCCAGTATTCTTGCCTGGAGAATTCCATGGACAGAAGAGCCTTGTGGGCTACAGTCTATCAGATCGCAAAGAGTTGGACATGAAAGGCCACTTAACATTTCCACGTCACTTTCTCCTGTTTAAGGCCACTGGTGTCTCATAGCTGGTTACTCTTCAGCTTAAGAGCCTTCCTGGTCTTCCTGCTCGAATCCATTCTTCAGAGGACAACCAAAGTGAGGTTCCAACATAACTATGAGCACACATCTGTAGGCCCTTATCGTCTCAACTTTGTTTTAGGAAAACTAGTTACCCGGGCCTGAATTTAGCCACAGTGAGACCACTTAATGGGCCGAGACACTCAGTGACACAAAGTCTGAATGCTAACCACTAACTCTTGCTCTGAGATGGCTTCATGGAGGTGAAGATGGTCCACCGCGATGCCACCCTCACTTTGCTGCTGCTGCTGCTGCTAAGTCGCTTCAGTCGTGTCCGACTCTGTGTGACCCCATAGACAGCAGCCCACCAGGCCCTCCATCCCTGGGATTCTCCAGGCAAGAACATTGGAGTGGGTTGCCATTTCACTTTGCTGGCTACGTCTAAATACCTACACTTCGATTTCCCTCACTCTCTTTTAGGTTTTGCTATGAATTCAATTCTTCCACGGGAGAAAATGATTCACTAAATTGAATCCAATACAAAATTTACAATTCTGTTGCCATTTCTCACCCAAAGGAAATGAGTGTAGTTCAATCACCTGTTCCTTAGCATGTTTCTGTTGCTCTCTTCTTTTGCGTTCTTCTTCATCTACTTTGCTGATAACAATATATCGCTCTTTCTAAAAGACATAAAGGAGATATACAATTTTCTGGAATCTACCTACCCTCCTCACCCTCTGAAATTCAGGTTTGCTACCATTAGAGGTTATAATTTTTATCAGTGCACAGTCTTTCAGGGGCTAAAGACATTCAAAGTATCTTGAAATGCCACCAAAAGTTGAGTTGTTGCTTTACAAGCTAGAATTCATCTCCATGTTTCCACACCAGTTTCCTGTGATTTATTAATTCACCCCAACAGAGTCAATTATAAATATCAAGAGACTGACAATAAGACACTCCATAATGGACACTAAGATGTTGCATTTGAACACAGATTTCAAAGTAGTTGGTTTTGAAATAAAAATTCTATGTAACCCATATAAATTTGAATCATATTATATACCTAAAACTAATACTGGTAAGTCAACCATACCTCAATTTTTAAAATTTCTATATCATTTCTCATTAACATAAAAGAAAAATCCTGGATTTTCCAGTAACCTGTCGGATAACTAGCATCTTCTTTCTCACACTGCATTCTGGATCAATCAAACACCACACAATCTCCTGTGTCAAAGTTTGAGATTTATCTTCTAGCCAGATTTAATTTATGTAATCTCTTATTTAATTAGACATCTCACTTAAGAACAAGAACTAAATTCTAAAACGCTATAGTTCTGTCAAAGGAACCCACCACCAGCCCACCACTACCCATTTCAGTTCTATCACCGCTCTCCGGGAATACATGATGATAGAATGCTGATGCCCCAGATTCTAAAACTGAATTTTAGTGGCCCATGTAACAAGAAGCAATTACTACATGAGTACCATGCATAATATCAGCTTTCTGTGATGATGAGAACGTGTACCAACATTTGCATGCTCTCAAGTTGACAAAGTTCAGTTTCATCGACTACTTTTTAAAAAGCTGTGAGATAATAGAGCTCATCATTACCACACTCATCCATGGATCTACAAATGAGGAAACTGAAGCTAGCAGCGGGGAAATGACTTGTCCAATACCCAGCTCATACGTATGGGAGCCAACTCTGACTTTCAACTTTTTGATCTGATTGCACTTTGTACTTGAATATTGTGGCACTGGTTCAATGCATTTAATGTTGGCCCTGGATAAGCCTTGGGGTTACCTTTTCGGTTTCTAAAGTCTCAACATGAATGCCTTTGGGGTACCTAAAGGAAAGAAAGAAAACAGGATTATCAGTAGATGAGATAATGACAGCTAAGACCCTAAAGGACTTTTAAAACAACTTTATAGCTATAATTTCATTGTAACAGTTTTATTAAGTATGCAATAAATATTACTACAAGGAAGACTGTAGAGTAAGCCTATTCCATAAAATTTCAGTTTCCAAATGTTTCCCTATCTCTGCTCTTAGAATATAGCAATGTATCTGATTTCAAATTAAGTTTTTAGGACTTAGGCAGTTTCTGAAATGTCAGGCATCATATAATACAGACAACACATTACCTCACAGCCAAATCTTGCTTCTAAATGTCACAATGCTTACTTCCTAAGTGAAAAATTTTGAAGGTCTCTTTGGATGGTCGGGGGCACACACAGGGGAGGTTTGAGATGAGTAACTCTATGGTAAGCTGGCACAGTAGTTGGCATCTGCCAAGGAGAGGAATCTGGAATCCACAGGGAGTATGTTGCAAGGATAACATGAGAGGAAAGGAGCCTGATCAAATAATAATGGCCCTTTTCCTAGTCTGGTCAAAGTAAATTCTTTGTACATGCCACTGCCAGATTCTAATGAAAGAACAAAAACCCCAAACAAAGTCAAGTGCAACCATCCATCAGTTCAATCCTGACATTCAAATGCTAAGTTAAGAGATTCACTTGAAAATATAATTAAACTAATGGAAACACCTCCAGAACAAAACACATACAAGATTTTGGATATTATTTCAGGAGATTCAGGCATCCTGAAATCCACCCATGGTCTAATCCCTGCTTTAGAAAAAACATTCACCTTTCATTTAATCTAATTTATTTCAATATTTCTTATAAACAGCAAAAGTATGAAATTAAAAATTCTGTGTACAATGCTACTGAAATATAGTAAAGAAGGCAGCCTAATATAATTAAATATTTTAAGCCACATAAATTAAAAAGTTAACATAAATGACAAGAATCTAAATAAAAATTACCCTGTTTCAAAAACGAAAAACAAAGAGCATTCACCTGAGTATTTCCCAGGTCTTAAAGCCAAATCTTTATCATATACCTTCAAAGAACAAAAATAATACTACAATTTAGGATACACCAAGTTGATCATTAAAAGAAAACTGTAAAGCCTTTACAGCAGCTACTAAGAAGAAAGAGCAAGTAAATTAAGTGGGTATTTAACTTAAGAAATTGGGGGGGGTGGACAGTAGTAAAATGAAGCACTGCCCAAGAACATGGTATGGTCAAGTCACCAAAACCAGCAGAACATCAAAAATGAAATAAAGGCTAAAAACTGCATTTATTTTTTTAATTCTGGGTCCCTCACAGAGCCCTCATGTATAATATAAACACTTACTTCCAGCTCAAAGTCTGATAAATCAGTTTTCTTTGGAACCTACGAAAACAAGTGAAAGGTATTAATTTGCAATCACTGAAGGAAAATTCAAACTGACCACGCACTGACTGGGAAAGAGGCTTCATTAGAAACGACAGTTAACAAGCAAAAAAGAACAGAGAGGATGTTTGAGGTGGGAGGATTCCTCACCACTTTTCTTCATCAAAATACTCTTTACTGGGACTTCCCTGGTGGTCCAATGATTAAGAATCCACTTTCCAATAGAGAGGACTCAGGTTTGATCCCTAGTCAGGGAACTAAGATACTATATGCTGAGGGGCAATTCAGCCCACACACCACAACTAGAGAGATGCACTCAAGCTGCAACCAGAGAGGCCCGTGTGCCGCAGCTATGTCACCACACAGCCTAATTAATGAATTGAACGAAAAAGTGAAAGTCGCTCTGTCATGTCCAACTCTTTGCAACCCCATGGAACAGTCCATGGAATTCTCCAGGCCAGAATACTGAAGTAGCCATTCTCTTCTCCAAGAGAATTAATGAACTGAAAATGCTCTTTATCACTGCTATTATTATACTGCCTTTATAGAAGAGGCAGAAGTCCTTATCTAACCAAAATATTACCTCCTGTGGTTGTATGAAGAGAATTTTAAGTAGACAAATGCATTCAAACACTTCTGTGAAGCTAGTCACAAAGTAAAAGGAAGGAAAGCAGGCTGTTTCAGTTACTGATTCTTTGAAACACCGACGCTTTTACTGTAGAGAGAAATGAAAAGGACAGAAACAGTCTAACAATGGATTCTGCTCTTCTGAAGCCTTTCTGGATGAAGCGCACACCAAGGCTACAATAATCACGCCACTCGAGCATGACTGAAAGCAAAGGTGCACAGTAGTTTTCTCCCCTCCAGGACAGGACAAAGCACCCGTTCAGTGTCTCAATGTACCACGGTCCCCACTGTGCTAACGCTAAAGTTAGTGCTGAAATCTTGGGAACGTAACTATAATAAAAAGACTATTTATGAATGTTTTTAAGAGACCAAGGAGAGCACATGCCAGGAATCATCTACCTTTCCCAAAGAGAACAAGTGAAAATATTCAAGGCAACTGACCCAGTACATGGCTCTAAATCCAAGTTCTTGTTTTCTTCACTCTGTAATAAATCTTCTATTTTCTCTCTGAAGAATTAGAATAAAAACATAACCATCAGCATCATTAAGGAATGAAGTCGTCAATCAACAGAACCATCATACTCAAAAGCAATAGCATATGACAATGTAATTTTACCAAATCATAACTTTTTAGTTCAGTAAGGCTTAAAATGCTTTACTTTGGCAGATTCTTTTTGTGATTGTTATTAATGAGTTAGTGACAACTTCTCAAGGATTCATTGATACAAGTGATTTACATTTTTACTTTCCTAGTAAAGTAGTTTTGTTTTTCTGTCACCAAGACATGTCCAACTCTTCTTGACAACATGGACTGCAGCATTCCAGGCTTCCCTCTCCCTCACCATCTCTCAGAGTTTGCCCAAGTTCATGTCCATCGAATCAGTAATGCCATTCAACCGTCTCATCCTCTGTCACCCTCTTCTTCTGCCTTCAATCTTTCCCGACATTGGGGTCTTTTCCAATGAGTCAGCAGTTATACTGATAACTAAACTGAGCAAAACCAGATGTTCCTCCCATGGCACATTTGCTTGTCAGAAACTTCACCACAGAAAAAAAGACATGGATATGTTGCAATATCTGGATGTGCCTCTGCCTTCAGGGGAACAGTGGCTGTCAGGCCTCTGGTCCACACAAGAGGCCTGCCCACTTGCCAAGGCAGTCTCTGGCCTGGTGACACATGGCAATTCTGCACACAGTACAATTGTGCTCAATTTACAATTGACAGTAGAAGGTTGGATGGCATCACCAACTCAATGGACATGAGTTTGAACTAACTTCAGGAGACAGTGAAGGACAGAAAAGCCTGGCATGCTGCAGTCCATGGGGTCGCAAAGGGACAGACACAACTTAGCGATTGAACAAAAACATGTAACACAAACTCAGGTATGCCACAATTAAATCCTGCCCTCACATCACACTTCTGTGTGCGCTATGTGTGGGTAGCACAAGCCTGAGATACAGGCATCAATCCTGCCCCAAGACACACGTCTCATCGCACGTCTGGTTTCAGTTTAGGAACTTACACCACTTGGTCAATAAACTTCCTCTGATCGTCAGGAATCGTCACAGGACACTTTGAAGTGTTAGGAGACGTGTAGGACAGAGCACTTGCACCATTGGACTGTGAACGCTTCTCATCATACTGCTCTCTTAACTGTCTTTCTTCTTCCTGGTTTAAGTACGGAATTCCTGAACAGAATTTTTAAAAGCGTGTATTAGCAGAGGTCACTGTTTATCATAAAAATTTTGTAACAAACCACAGAGACTAAAGACTCGGGAAAGACCATATTTGACTACAGCTCAAAAAAAAAAAAAATCCAATGGAAAAAGCGAGTGATTTTGAAATGTGTCTGTCTATTTCCTTCACTCCATGTGCTCGTTCATTCATTCATCTCTCAACAGGCTGTGACTTGGCATGTCACAGCCACACACTGTGCCAGGCACTGTACCAGGCGCCGCTGAGCTAATGATGAACAAGGGAGATGCATCCTGCTCGCTAGTGAAGGGAACACCTTAGGACAACCAGAGAAGGCCACCGGGCAGGAGGACCCAAAAGGTGAGCATGGATCAGACATGCAAGAGCTGGGGGAAGAACATTTCAGGCGTGGAACAGGCATAAATGCCTAAAGGGCAGAAATGGCTTGGACTGTCCACAAACAGTTCCAGAAGAAGGAAGCTGTAAGCAGGAGAACGGAGTAATGTCAGGCTGGACAGGGTGGGTGGGGCAAGATTACACGGGCCCTTAGAGGCCATGGTAAGAATTTACTTATTCTAAGAACAAGAGGATGCTATTGGAAGGTTTTAAGCACAATAATCACATTATCTGCTCCATATTTTCATGTGCTTTTAAAAAAATATTTATTTATTTATTTTTGGCTGCACTGGGTCTTCGCTGCTGCGCCCGGGCTCTCCCCGGTTGCGGACAGCAGAGGCTACTCGCTAGCTGCCGCAGGCACAGCTCTAGAGCTCACTCAGGTTCAGTAGTTGTGAGGAGTGGGCTAGCTGCCCTACTGCATACAGAACCTCCCTGGACCAGGGATCGAACCCATGTGTGTTGCAAAACGGATTCTTAACTCCTAGACCACCACGGAAGCCCTGCTCCATGTTTTTAAAAGACCACCTGGACTCCTATGAGAACTGAAGTAGGGAGGTCAGCCAGAAGGAACTGTCCACTGTGGTTGTCCAGGCAGGAGATAACCACTTAGATCAGAGATCAGTGCACCTTTCCTTAAAGGGACAAACAATAAACATTTTAGGCTTATGGGCCATATGGAGATCTTTGTGGCAACATAAGATCTCAGCATCTTTCCAACATGAAAACAGCCATACACGGTGGGTAAATAAATGGACATGGTTGTCCCAATAAAGCCAAAAGCTACCTCCTGGATATATTAAATCGGATATACATATAAATGAAAACCTACAAATAAAAGCTAAAGCTAAGGAGAAAGGTGTTGAAATACAAATTTAGGTGTCATCAGGATGAAGGGAGGCATTACAAGTCATGGGACAGTTAACGAACTGTGAAACCAATGATGAAGTTAGAAAATCATCATTTGTCAGCAACAATAATTGTCTCAAGCAAGACTCAACAGTGGATGTTAAACCTAATTGAAGAAGTATGATCAACATTACAAACACCAAAAGCTGCAGAACAATATGTATGTACTTAATACCAGCCAACTGCATACTTAGAAATGGTTAACAGACGATATATGTGTGTTTTTCTTAAAGTAAAAAGAAAAGCTATAATCAGCAGTAACTCGGCTCACTGGTGCTACGTTCTCCTGCTATGATGTACTGAGCAGCACACATCTGCAGTATCTCTGCCCGAGAGGAATGGACGCCTGTAGACTTGGCTGAGGAAACATCAAAAAGTCCCAGTTGAGGGGCATGCCACAAACTAGCCTCCGCTACAAAATATTGTCAAGGTACTGAAATCAAAGACAGACTGAGAAACTGTTCCAGATTGTAAAAGAGCAAAGAGATATGACAGCTTAAATGCAGCGTGTAAGCCCAGACTAAATCTGGATGGGGAGTAGTTGTTTTTCTCTTTTAATCTAAGCAGCAAAACTTATATACATTAGGTTTGTTAATGAGGTAACAGTACTGGAGCAACGTCCATTTCCTAATTTGGATTACTGTACTGTGTAAGAGAAGGTACTTGTTTTTAGGAAAATGCACACTGAAGTAGTTAGGAATAAAGAAATGTCATGTCTGGAACTTACTCAAAAATGGTTTTGGGGGAAAAAAATTATACACACGCATGTAATGAGAAAAAGGACGACAAGGCAAACAGTACAATGCCAACATTCAGGAAACTGGAGGGCAGGCACCAGGAATTCTCTGAGGTATTTTGGCAACATTTATAAACTCTGAGATTATTTCAAAATAAGAATTTAACAATAAAAAGTACATGAAACCATGGAATATATGAGACTAACACTGAAGCCAGGTGAGACGAAAAAGAGTCAGTCAGGATGCGGAGATGTCCAGAAGGAGGCAGGAGGAAAAGCAGAGAACAAAGAGTCTGAAAGCCAGGGGAGAGCGCCAGGGGAGGAGGGTGCAATCGGCCGATCAAATACCACCAAAGGCGGAGTGAGGACAAAGAGGATCCACAAGGTGTGAGATCTTGGAATATGACCCGACCTCAAGGGGAAGGAGGGCGCAATCTGCCCAGTCAAATTCTGCCAAAGGCGGAGTGAGGACAAAAGGATCCACAAGGTGTGAGATCCTGGCATATGCATGACCCAACCTCAAGAGGGAGAAGGGTGCAAAGGCAGAGTGAGAACAAAAGGATCCACAAGGTGTGAGATCCTGGAATATAACCCGACCTCAAGTCCAAGGAGGGGCGAGGACAGCAGACTGGCTCAGGTGGGTGAAGAGAAAACCAGAGAGGAGGAAGCGGGAACAGCGAGAGCAAACACCTCACTCAAGATGCCTTCCTCCGAGTGGGAGCATCACAGGCCAGAAGGGACGCTGGGGATGTGGAATCAAGTGAGGGGGATGGGTTTGCTCTATTTAGAGTTATTCTGAGATAGAGATATTCCCACAGGCGTGATTCTTCTTCACGTGCCACCTAGTCCTTTGGTGGTCGGGTGAAATCTACAGGCCCTTCCTCAAAATGATGTTTTCCAATGCATAAAATAAAATACACAAGATTAAAAAGAAAATTAACTATATTGAAATAATTACCAAGAACTTTTTTTATATCTATGCTATAGTAATATAAGATACCAGCTTCCTGGTCAACACATTAAATTAAAAAGACCTAACGGCAGGGACTTCCCCACTGGTCCTAAGATGCCCTGCTCCCATGTAGGGGCCTGGGTTCAGTCCTCAGTCAGGGAACTAGATCTGGCATGCCGTAACTGAGAGTTCACACGCTGCAACACAGATCGAAGATCCCAAGTGTTGCACTAAGACTTGGTGCCGCCAAATAAGTTAATTAAATATGTAAATTTTTTTTAAAGACCTAATGGCAGGTGAAATAACTACGATAACTTCAAAGTACTGATGAAGGCAAACAACATTCAAGATATCTGCCAAAACAAAAATGCCATTTGAAGATACCTAGGATTTCACCTGAGGACAAACTTCCTGCTACTGCTAACGCGGCTGGGTTGTTGCCTACATTCCCAACAGAAGAAATGAACAAATTCAGTCCAAGGTTAGACAAAATATAGATGTCAGCTCCTCACCGCCTTCCCCCAGATTCACAGACTCCGGAGCTCTATCTATGGCAGGAAAGCGGCCCATGGACTAGATTAAGGAGCTCTGCACTAAAACAATGTTTACAAAGGTTGATGGAGTGATCAGCAGAGAAGGGAAAACATCCAGCAGACAGAAGGGCAAACTGGAAGAGCCAGTGCCTGACACAGAGGGAGGGACTAGCCTTCTAAGGAACCCTGTGAAAAGGCCGGGCCCAGGCTCGGTGGGGAGACCTGTGGGTCTGGTGGTAAGAACACAAACTGGCTCCTGTCTGCTGGCTTCTAGTTTCACTGAGGCATGACCAGTAGCTGAGAGGGAGGCCTGGAGAGAGAGATGGTAAAAATACAGATATTGTAGAAAGTCAGAAAGGGAATTTCTAAGTCAGCAAAGTAGGATTTCTGAGCATGATGGAGTCCTTACTTTATGCTTGTGCTCATGAATTTAAAGTGACAAATGAGCTCAGGTATGTCCCATTTTACTGCAAATACTCAGATGCTCAGGAAGACAGAAAGCAAATGATCAGAACCAACTAAGCCTGGGATTTAGCTAGACGAGTTTAATATGCGGAGAGGAGCAAGGGGAAGAAGAAAGGATAATGACGGACCAGGTGGACAAGGAGAGAAGTCTAGACCAGAGAGTAGAAGGTAACTGACAGTGAGAAAGCAACAGAGATCAACCAATTGCTGAAAAGAGGTAGCCAAGTGGATGTGAAGGACAAGAGGAGGCACTGTCAAGGAGAAATGATGGAGGCGGGCACAGTGCCTGTTGATAAGACCCATGATGCCACTAACGGAGTGGACAGGCAGAAGCGAGGAGGAGGTAGAAGCAAGGATTGCTGACCACCCGGGAGTAGACACGACAGAGCTTTTGCAGGTGCTTCATGTGGATGCTGGAGTCACCTGAAAGGAGGAGAAAGGCAGGAATAGAGAGCAAGATGAGCCAAAGTCTAGGCTTCTGGTGAGGGCCATGCCCAGGACATCAGCAGAAGGGGGACGGTAGAGCTGGTTACACAGCCCTGGGAAGAGCCGTGGCTCCTGAGAAGAACTCAGATGGACTGAAGATGGCAGGCCTACTGCCCGGCTGCACAGACAGAGCTAAAACCATCCGTGCTTGAGAGAATGGTAACCACAGTCACCTGGTTCCACTTCAGACTAGGAAGTCAGAGGTACTTCCAAGGAGACCGCCAGAAGGAAAGGTATGTGCAAACCCTAGAGTGGAAAGATTTAATAAGGAAGAGAAGTGAAGGTCTGGGTCAGATTTAAAGCACAGGCATAAGAGTCTCAGTAATAACAGATGGCCTGGGAGCCCTGATGCAGTTGTGACTAAAATACTCCAAGGTCTGACTACAAAACTAGAAAATGAAGCATCCTCCTATTTAGCTGTTTCTCTCCTTCCATGAAAATAAAATCATCAGGCTGGAAAACACATTCATAGGAATCTGGTTAAAGTAGTTCCTTCAAAACATTTCTGAGATAAGACTTTTCAGATGGTCCAGTGGTTAGGACTCCACGCTTCCAACACAGGGGGCCTAAGTTTGATCCCTGGTCAGGGAACTAAGATCCCACATGCCATACAGTGCACCAAAAAAAAAAAAAAAATTGCATACATTCCATCATAGTGCTCTAACTACGGAATTTGTATTTTATAGTGGCTTTCAGAGTCAAGCATGAGCCACAGGAAATAAAATTACTTTGTTATAACCAAATTGTGTTACCCAGTGGGTATACCCACTAGGTTAAGCAGTTTGGATTCAAAATTTTTTAGCATTTCCAAAAGTCAAAATCATCAGTAGATATGAAGATGCAGCACCACTGAAGCAATTAACAGACAACATGACATGGTCCTAAAGACACTACAAGGAGATCATGCCGAGGGAGAGAGATCGTAGTTGAAGTCTATGTTCTAGAACCTTTGCTGAGAAATATCTCCTTCCCTACCTCACTCAGTAACACATCCACCATGGGAAAGGACACAGTTTACAAGAATAGTTAAGTGAAAAGTAGTTACTGACCTTAGAACAGCAGGCACTTAATACTGCTGGGAACAAGAGAGGCTTTCCCAGGCACTTTCCGGGAAATAAATGAATGGAGGAAAAAAAGCCACTCTGATGTGCTTCAATGTCCAGTGTTCATTACCTAAATATTTAACAATCACCTCTCTGAGGGACTGTGCCCTATGCTGGGGATAAGGACTAGGACTTGGTCTCTCCACTCTGCCAGGCTGCTGGTCAGCACATCACACCAGCAAGTTAGCTGTCAGAACTGAATTTTTTCCTCCAAAGACCATCACGGTATTACTGAAACATGGCTGTTTTTAAAAATGCAACACTGGAGCACTTGTCTCAGTGAAAGACAACAGGGACACATAATCCACAGGGAGTCTGCCAGGTGACTGAGTCACACCAGTAACAGCACAAGCTCCACTCAATGAATCTGGGGGCTCAAGGGGCCTCATTAGAGCTCAATGAGGCAGCAGCCCTCTCCTGTGCCATTCATGCTCGACCAGGCCCTCAACAGTGGGGCACAATGAAAACTTCAAAGGCTGCGTAGGCTGGAATGGAAATCCGAGACCCTGTCTCAGACAGTACACACAGAAAGATAATCCTCAACCGAATCCAGATTTACAAGCTATGAAGAGAGGTCACGTGTAATCTTACCGTTGCGAAAAACTTTATTAAAATCAAATCCTTGGCTTGCTAGAAAGTCAATGCTTGAGCTCTGAAACAAGAGTAAACAGAACATGCATTTCAGTGAGGTCCATGGCAGGTGTGTGAACAGAAGCAGAGAAAGAACTCTGGGGAGTAAACGAAGGCAACCAGGCAAGGGGGCAGCATGTCATGGGTCAGAGGACAAGGCGTTTCTACTCCACGGCTGCTGAACTGTCCATTGATTCACTTCAACTATCTGGGCTTCTCCCTTATAGTTTATAAGAGAAATATCCTGTTACCCAACATTTAAGAAAATTTTACTTGGTGAACATATATTCTCCCAATAGGCAGGAAATTCCTGAATAAAAATTAAATGTATTTCTATTATCTCACCCCAGGTTCAAGTTTAAGGGATCAAATGGGCAAATTATAAGGTATCAATATTCACTTCAAATTAGATTCTGGAAGCCCAAAATCTTAACTGGATGTTCTTTACAATCAACATCATAAAACAGAAAAATTCCCAGTAGAGACTTATTAAACATATTTCAAAGTCAAAATATAAATGTAAACATAGCAAAAATATTGAGTAAGTAACAATACACAAGAATGGGAAAATTTTCACAAAGTCCTTACTCAACTGACTGAAGAGTAGGAAACATCACTGAGCTTCTCTAACTTTATTCTTGTTTTAAGTCAGAACAGCCTTGTTGAACTCAATGGAACTATGAGCCATGCTGTGCAGGGCCACCCAAGACGCAAGGGTCATGGTGGAGAGTTTTGACAAAACGTGGTCCACTGGAGAAGGGAATGGCAAACCACTCCAATTTCTTGCCTTGAGAACCCCATGAACAGTATGAAAAGGGAAAAAGATATACGACACTGAAAAATGAAATTCCCATGTCGGTAGGCGTCCAATATGCTACTGGAGAGGAGTGGAGAAATAACTCCAGAAAGAATGAAAAGACGAAGCCAAACAGAAAACAATGCCCAGTTGCAGATGTGACTGGTGATGGAAGTAAACTCTGACGCTGTAAAGAGCAATACTGCATAGGAATCTGGACTGTTAGGTCCATGAATTAAGCTAAACTAGAAGTGGTCAAACAGGAGATGGCAAGAGGGAACATTGATATTTTAGTAATCAGTGAAGTTTAACTCAGATGATGCTTGTATCTACTACTGTGGGCAAGAATCCCTTAGAAGAAACAGAGTAGTCCTCACGGTCAACAAGAGTCTGAAATGCAGTACTTGAGTGCAGTCTCAAAAACGAGGGAATGATCTCTGTTCATATCCAAAGAAAACCATTCAATATCATAGTAATCCAATCTACACCCCAACCAGTAATGCTGAAGAAGCTGAAGTTGAATGGTTCTATGAAGACCTACAAGACATTCTAGAACTAACACTCAAAAAAGATGTCCTTTTCATCATAGGGGACTGGAATGCAAAAGTAGGAAGTCAAGAGATACCTGGAGTAACAGGCAAATTTGAAATTTGGCCTTGGAGTACAAAATGAAGCAGGGCAAAGGCTAATAGAGTTTTGCCAAGAGAACGCACTGGTCAAAGCAAACACTCTCTTCCAACAACATAAGAGAAAACTACACATGGACATCACCAGATGGTCAACACCGAAATCACACTGATTATATTCTTTGCAGCCAAAGATGGAGGGGCTCTGTAACAGTCACCAAAAACAAGACCAGGAACCAACTGTGGCTCAGATCATGAACTCCTTAATGCCAAATTCAGACTTAAACTGAAGAAAGTAGGGAAAACCACTAGACCATTCATGTATGACCTAAATCAAATCCCTTACAATTATACACTAGAAGTGACAAATAGATTCAAGGGATTCGCTCTGATAGACAACCTGAAGAACTACGGACAGAGGTTTGTAACATGTACAGGAGGCAGTGATCAAGACCATCCCCAAGAAAAAGAAATGCAAAAGGCAAAATGGTTATCTGAGGAGGTCTTACAGATAGCTGAGAAAAGAAGAGAAGCAAAAGGCAAAGGAGAAAAGGAAAGATACACCCATTTGAATACAGAGTTCCAAAGAATAGCAAGGAGAGATAAGAAAGCCTTCCTCAGTGATCAATGCAAAGAAATAGAGGAAAACAATAGAATGGGAAATACTAGAGATCTCTTCTAGAAAATTAGAGATACCAAGGGAATATTTCATGCAAAGATGGGCACAGTAAAGGACAAAAATGGTATGGACATAACAGAAGCAGAAGATATTAAGAAGAGGAGGCAAGAATACACAGAAGCACTATACAAAAAGATCTTAATGACCCAGATAACCACAATGGTGTGGTCACTCACCTAGAGCCAGACATCCTAGAATGTGAAGTCAAGTTGTTCTCAGGAAGCATCACTACGAACAAAGCTAGTGGAGGTGATGGAATTCCAGTTGAGCTATTTCAAATCCTACAAGAGGATGCTGTGAAAGTGCCGCACTCGATGTGCAAGCAAATTTGGAAAACTCAGCAGTGGCCACAGGACTGGAAAAGGTCGGTTTTCATTCCAATCCCAAAGAAGGACAAAACCAAAGAATATTCAAACTACCGCACAATTGTACTTATCTCACATGCTAGCAAAGTAATGCTCAAAATTCTCCAAGCCAGACTTCAACAGTATGTTAACCATGTACTTCCAGATGTTCAAGCTGGACTTAGAAAAGGCAGAGGAACCTGAGATCAAATTGCCAACATCTGATGGATCATCACAAAAGCAAGAGAGTTCCAGAAAAACATCTATTTCTGCTTTATTGACTACGCCAAAGCCTGTGACTGTGTTAAGTCGCTCAGTCGTATTCGACTCTTTGCAGCCCCATGGACTGCAGGACACCAGGCCGCCCTGTCCATCACCAACTCCCAAAATTTACTCAAACTCATGTCCATTGAGTCAGTGACGCCATCCAACCATCTCATCCTCTGTCATCCCCTTCTCCTCTCACCTTATATCTTTCCCAGCATCAGGGTCTTTTCCAATGAGTCAGTCCTTCGCATCAGGTGGCCAAAAGTATTAGAGTTTCAGCTTCAGCATCAGCCCTTCCAAAGAATATCCAGGACTGATTTCCTTTCGGATGGACTGGTTGGATCTCCTTGCTGTCCAAGGGGCTCTCAAGAGTCTTCTCCTACACTATAGTTCTAAAGCATCAATTCTTCAGCACTCAGCTTTCTCTTACAAACATACATGACTACTGCAAAAAACCATAGCTTTGACCAAATGGACCTTTGCTGGCAAAGTAATGTCTCTGCTTTTTAATATGCTAAAAGTAAACTAAAGAACCTCCTGATTAAAGTGAAAGAGGAAAGTGAAAAGGCTGGCTTAAAACTCAACATTCAAAAAACGAAGATCATGGCATCCAGTCCCATGATTTTGGGCTCCAAAATCACTGCAGATGGTGACTGCAGCCATGAAATTAAAAGATACTTGCCCCTTGGAAGAAAACCTATGACTAATCTGGACAGCATATTAAAAGGCAGAGACGTTACTTTGCCAACAAAGGTCTATATAGTCAAAGCTATGGTTTTTCCAGTAATCAGGTATAGATGTAAGAGTTGGACTATTACGAAAGCTGATTGCCAAAGAATTGATGCTTTTGAACTGTGGTGCTGGAGAAGACTCTTGAGAGTCCCTTGGACTGCAAGGAGATCCAACCAGTCCATCCAAAAGGAAATCAGTCCTGAATATTCATTGGAGGACTGATGCCGAAGCTGAAAGTCCAATACTTTGGCCACCTGATATGAAGAATTGACTCACTGGAAAAGACCCTGATGCTGGAAAGATTGAAGGCAGAAAGAGAAGGGGACAACAGAGGATGAGATGGTTGGATGGCATCAGGACTCGATGGATGTGAGTTTGAGCAAGCTCCGTGAGCTGGTGATGGACAGGGAAGCCTGGTGTGCTGCAGTTGACGGGGTCTCAAAGAGTCGGACATAACTGAGCAACTGAAATAACTAAATTCAGAACAGTTAAATATGACCCCTTATACAGCGGCCCTTCCTGAGCCATACTTGATGTTACACCATCAGTCTAGACTGAGGATGCTCTCCCAGTTCCAGTTAAGCTCATTACCATATTCACTTTAGGGATGCTGCTAAAGACAACGTCTTCTACGTTAATGACTTCTTTATGATAACAGAGGGCTTCCCTGGTGGCTCAGATGCCTGCAGATTAAGGAGACCTGGGTTCAATCCCTGGGTTGGGAAGATCCCCTGGAAAAGGGAATAGCTACCCACTCCAGTGTTCTTGCCTGGAGAATTCCATGGACAGAGGAGTCTGGCGGGCTACAGTTCATGGAGTCACAAAGAGTCATACATGACTGAGCAACTAATACGATGATAACAGAAAGGGAAATGTCTTGGGGTCTCTAATCTGAGGAAAGCTGAACTGGTCCTGGGTCCTGGTCCGTTTTGACCCTTTGGGCCAAGAACTGACGGTGTGTTTCCCCCTTGTCTTGGCTGGTAGGAAGCTCAGAGACAAGCTTCTGAAGTTAGCCAAAGGTAAGACTTTCTTTGGCATGAATTCTGTGTTCTAATCATAACACAGTAATCACACCCTCATTTTTCTTCTCTTCTAATTTTTCACTTACTTATTTTTAATCTTCGGTTAAAAGGTTTTATATATTGTATATACTTTTATGTACTTTATGTATCTTTATTACCTGACACAAGTTCTTTTAAAATATGAGCAACCTAATCAAATATACATAGGTATGTGCACACGCACACACACACAGATACAGGCACATCATTTTCTATCATGTCCAGGTTTTCTGTGGTATGAATAAGCAACCATTTCCCCTGTATCTTCCCTTTTTATCCTGTTCTGAAATAAGACCCAGTGCCTTCTGACTTGGGCCATAAGCCCCTCTACTTTCCATGCCTGAGTATTCTTGTAACTTTGCTCCCCTAATACCCATCACTGACAAAGACACCAAAAGATGGATTATGGAAAGGCATTTTTACCCCTCCTGTCACTAGACTCCAAAATATCCTAACTTTCTTCTTTAAAAATCAGAGTCAGAGATCACGTATCCCCTTTTGAAGCTATTTATTTCCTACTCAAATAATACTCTTTAGACTGCACCAAAAAATGTACTCTATGCCACTGAACTTAAAGTCTTTTAAAATGGTAAATTTTAGGTTATGGATTTTTTTATCATAATAAAGAAAAACACGTTGAACCAACAAACTTTATTTGTAATATATTAAACACTGTCTTTGGTTTGTCCTAAATGTACCATTTTCAGGATTCAAAAGATAAGCATATATATTAGGGGGACGATGTGAGTCATCTATCAAACTTTTAAATCTGTAAGTTCTATGACTCATCAAGTCCCCTCCTAGGAAAACTATCCGATAAAAACATTCCTGGAGTTTAACCTGAAACTTAGTCTGTGACAACTTAAGAGAGGTGGGATCAGGTGGGGGAGGAAGGGGAGGGAGGTTCAAGAGGGAGGGGACATATGTACACTTATGGCTAATTCATGTTATTGTATGGCAGAAACCAATACAATATTGTAAAGCAACTATCGTCCGATTAAAAATAAACTTTTAAAAACAGCTTTAAAAACATGTTGATTCAGCCCAAAAAAAAAAAAAATTCCTATATACAACCAAGACACATGCACATGGACACTGACCATAGCACTGTTTAAAACAAGGAGCCACTGGAAAACTTTCCAGTTCCAATTAGATCAATTATAATACATCTGTATTATGAAATATGAAGACATTGTGTTAAACGGAAAATGCAAGTTATATAAAATATGTATGTTATGATTTTGCATCTATTAAAGGAAAAATCTAAAACTGTGCATGTGTGTGTGTGTGTGTGTGTATGTAGACACAGGAGTATATGTCTATATGGCACAAAAGGAGTGAAATGGGGAAACAAGTGGCATGGGGGAAGAGGGGATTTAAAAAAAGGAACATTTTTTACTCTACAGACAGCAGCAGTGTCTTGGCTTTTCACGATCATGTATATATTTTCCTCCATGAACTCAACTACAGATGTTCAGCCAGAAAAAAGAAGAACAGAAGAAAAAGGAAGTGAAGACAATGCAGATGCCTTGCAATTCACCTGGATGGGCACCAGCTCCAGAAGTGGGCATGGCTCTCAGGGGGCCCATTCCGCCACAGCCTGCCTAGTATGCATGGATTACCGTGTGTCAGATACTTAGATTTCAGATAGCACAGTAAGTTGTTCTGCCCCCAATTCTCCCTGCTTCAAGGGTAATAAAGGCTTTTTGAGAACGATGTTTAACTAGACACAATCTTCACCCTACTCACTGACTCTAGAAGCTAAGTTCCTTTAAGATACAACTCTGCTGTAGGCATAGAATTTTAAACAAGCCACCTCAGATGGAGGACCAGAAAAAAAATTCAAAGATACTATCATTTACCTTATCCATACAATTGCCAAGTTTACTTACTGAGTCTCAACCTCTTCTCTGCCTTTGTTTTTCCAGAACAGAGAACTGCACTATTTAAGCCCATTAATCTCTGGCCTGTCTTCAAGTCTATGGTGTTTTTCTTTTTTTTAAGGAGTGGCGGGCTATTAGAACTGTATAAAGTGTTCCAGGTGTAGTCACAGGATGGTTTTGTATGATGGGTAGGGTTCTTCTGATCTGTCTCCAGTTGATTTCCTAGAATAACTGTGTTTGTGTTGGTCTTTTAGAACATACTGTCATCCCTAAGATGTCTCACTGCCACTGTGTGCATTTGATTAATCCCTGGCTAAAACCATGGAATCCATTTTAAGGAACTGTCTTTTCCTGCTACCACTGGAAAGCTACATCCATTCAAATGTCCAAACTGAACCTATCTTTCTCAAAGAAAATCTATACATATTGTTTAATGAAGTATTCTATACTCAGGTGACTGGTAAATAGTTGTCAAATGAGGATGAGATGAGATGGTTGGATGGCATCACTGACTCAATGGACATGCGTTTCAGTAAACTCCGGGAGTTGGTGATGGACAGGGAGGTTTCGCGTGTGGCAGTCCATGGGGTCGCAAAGAGTCAGACATGACTGGGAGACTGAACTGAACTTATTGCAAGGTAAAGAACTATCAACTATGGTTTATCTGCTAATTTAAGAAAGACGCTGGTTACAAGGGTAAAATTATCTTCTCTCCAGCTCCTGACACACAATGAATGCTGTTTCGTTTGTTTACATCCTGCCTTATTACAGAGAGAATCTGACATGACTTAGTTACTCAGAAGCCTACCCTCCAGGCTTTCTTAACTATATTACTACTTAGATGCAAGAAAAGGGACACATGCAAAGGAACTAATGTTACTCTGGGGAGAGAAGCTCAGACATAAGATTATAAGGAAGAGAAGACCAAAACTCAGGTTTTATCACATATCCATATGATAGACACTAATTTACTTTCTCTTATCAGTGGAGATCAATGATCTTCTTATCCATTAATCAGATTATTAAGAGAACAGAAAGGGGAGGCTGACATTTACTGAATGTCTACCAGATCAGCTACAACTCCGAACCAGCTGTTCTAAAGGGGACCCTCCCTGTATCCTTACTTTGGCTCATAAAGTCAGCCCTCTCCTCCTCAGCAGGTAACAGTGATCTTTCTCTACCCTCTCTTCCCTAACTGGTAAGCTTGGGAAAAGAAACTGAGCCCATATAACTTAGCCCCTTCTGGGTTCCCTGGTGGCTTAGACAGTAAAGAATCTGCCTGCAATGCAGGAGACCTGGGATCGATCCCTGGGTCGGGAAGATCCCCTGGAGGAGGGCACAGCAACCCACTCCAGTATCCTTGTCTGAAGAATCCCATGGACTGAGAACCCTGGGGGCTATGTTCATGGGGTCGCAAAGAGTCAGACACGACTGAGTGACTGCACTTTCACTTCTAGATTTGCTCTTTTCAAAGAGGACACACACATACTCTGTTCCTCCAGAAAATAAAGGTCTACCCTTGGAGAGGTGTGCAGTGAGAATGGGGTGGGAAAAACCTGCAGGTCCTAATCTGTAGGTTCCTTTCAGGGGTAAGACAATAAAAAAAAATCCACCAAAGAGCCACAGTACGAAGCCATGGTCTCAAATTCAGCTTTACTTATAATAAAGTTCATGTTCCCATTTCCCTCTGCCTGTCTCTCACATCTTATTCCTTAACTCACAGGTCAAAGGAAAGATGGAAGTATGATTTATTTATAACCCTAAAACTGAAGGTCAATGAGGTAAAGTGATTTGCCCAAAGTGCAAAGTTGGTTATAGAACCAAATTTTAAAGAGAACTCCTAGTCCACATTTCTACACAGCTTCATTAGGGACTCATAACAGGGAAAAAAAAAAAACACAATTATACTACTAACCTGACAAACAAATTTGACATCTGGTGAGGATCTATTGAAGGGTTTCGGGAAAACATAGAAGTTAAAAGACTTTGTTATATACCTGGAGGAAATAAGATAAAAGGAGACTTAGGGTGTTACATTATGCCATGACAAAAGAATTCCCACCATTTGTTAAAACAACCTACTTTGAATCTGTGTAGTCATACTTAAAAGTGCAAAGGCCAAACTGAAACAGCAAAAGTCCATGGAATGCTGGAAAAGGGAAATAAAATACCTGTCAAAACAGTACTGTATAGTCGACATGAGCAACAGTATTTGCAATCAGGTAGGTTTTCTGATTACTCTACTTGACTTTGGCAGAATACTTCTGATCCAAACAGATTACAGATTATCTATCAGAAGCATTATTAATTTATATACATTTCTTAATATTTTTCCCAACTAAGCACTTATGCATCATCCAGAGCATGATAGTAAACCTATTTCCAAATGATTAAAATAACCACATCATATTTCCTGTAAATCAAATTAACAATGAAAATACTAAACCTTCCCCAAAATGTTTTCCAGCAAACAATTATTTTTGCTGTTGTTTTAAACACCACTAAATATCATTTCATAGCTGGGGTTGAGAAGTTAATAAACAAGTTTCACGATTTTATTCCTCTCTAATTTAACATATGCAAGACCAACATGGGGAAAAAAAATAAGATTTTCTAGCACACCCACTTACCTTTTAAGCTTCTGATACCTTTCTTCTGGAGTGTCAAAACCATTTGTTAATGCAGTGACTGAAGGTCCATCGCTGATTCCTAGATTTTAAGAAGAAAAAGTTTTAACTAAATGCTATTGGAAAAATGTCAGTCAACTATTCAATCGCTCTATAATTTTGTATTTTTATGAATTAAAACTAACTGGAAGTGCTCTTTACTTCACTTTTTCAAAATTAGCATGGATTTCACAGGCTAACAAGCCAAACCCTATAATAAAGAATTCAGAAATACGAATGTTTCAATTTGAGAATGGATAGTTTCACTATCTAAAACAGATTCAAATAAAGAAAACCCTACAGATATCTCACCAAAAAATTATTAGAACTAATAAATGAATTCAGTAGAGTTGCAGTATACAAAGGTAATATTCAGAAATCCATTGTAAATTTCTATACACTAATAACAAACTATCAAAAAGAGAAATTATAAAAACCATCCCACTGACAACTGCATCAAAAGAATAAAATACCTAGGAATACATTTAACCAAGGTGAAAGACCTGTCCTCTGAGAACTATAAGACATGAAATAAATTGAAGAAAACATGAATAAACAGAAATGCTCATGAACTGGAAGAATTAATACTGTTAAAATGCCCATATTACCCAAAATAATCTATAGATTCGATGCAATCTCTATCAAAACACCTATGGTGTTTTTCACAGAACTACACAAATAATCCTAAAATGTGTATAGAACCACAAAAGACCCCGAACAACCACAGCAGTCTTGAGATACCACCTCACATCTGTCAGAATGAATGGCTATTCTCAAAAACACAAGAAATAAGTGTTGACGAGGATGTGGAGAAACAGAAACTGTCATGCACTGTTGGTGGGAATGTCAACTGGCGCAGACACTATAGAAAACGGTATAAAGAGTCCTCAAAATATTAAAAATAGAACATATTTGGGGAAACAGTAGAAACAGTGTCAGACTTTATTTTGGGGGCTCCAAAATCACTGCAGATGGTGACTGCAGCCATGAAATTAAAAGACGCTTACTCCTTGGAAGAAAAGTTATGACCAACCTAGACAGCATATTCAAAAGCAGAGACATTATTTTGCTGACTAAGGTCCGTCTAGTCAAGGCTATGTTTTTTCCTGTGGTCATGTATGGATGTGAGTTGGACCATGAAGAAGGCTGAGTGCCAAAGAATTGATGCTTTTGAACTGTGGTGTTGGAAAAGACTCTTGAGAGTCCCTTGGACTGCAAGGAGATCCAACCAGTCCATTCTGAAGATCAGCCCTGGGATTTCTTTGGAAGGAATGATGCTAAAGCTGAAACTCCAGTACTTTGGCCACCTCAGTGCGAAGAGCTGACTCACTGGAAAAGACTCTGATGCTGGGAGGGATTGGGATCAGGAGGAGAAGGGGACGACAGAGGATGAGATGGCTGGATGACATCACTGACTCGATGAACGTGAGTCTGAGTGAATTCCGGGAGTTGGTGATGGACAGGGAGGCCTGGCGTGCTACGATTCACGGGATCACAAAGAGTCGGACAGGACTGAGCAACTGAACTGAACTGAACATATGATCCAGCAATTTCACTTCTGGATATTTAGTGAAGAAAACAAAAATTATTTTTTCTTCAATAATTCTAACTGAAAAAGATATATGCATCCCTAAGTCACTACAACATTATTTACAATAGCAAAGTTAGAAGCAACTTAAGTATCCAAGGATAAATGAATGGATAAAGATCCTATATATATGTAAAGAAGATGCTATATATGTGTGCATGTATGTGTGTGTATACACACATATATATGCATACATGGGGCTTCCCTGATGGCTCAGATGGTAAAGAATCTGCCTGCAATGTGGGAGACCAGGGGTTGAGAAGATTCTCCTGGAGAAGGGAATGGCTACTCACTCCAGTATTCTTGCTTAGAGGATTCCACAGAGAGAGGAGCCTGACAGGCTACAGTCCATGGGACTGCAAAGAATTGGTGTAAAGAAATATTATCAACCATAAAAACGAAAGAAAAAAAAACTTGTAATATGGATGGACCTAGAAGGTACTATGCTACTACTACTACTAAGTCGCTTCAGTCGTGTCCGACTCTGTGGGACCCGTAGACGGCAGCCCACCAGGGTCCCTCGTCCCTGGGATTCTCCAGGCAAGAACACTGGAGTGGGCCACCGTTTCCTTCTCCAACGCATGAAAGTGAAAAGTGAAGGTGAAGTCGCTCAGTTGTGTCTGACATTTCAAACCCTGCGGACTGCAGCCTACCAGGCTCCTCCGTCCATGGGATTTTTCAGGCAAGAGTACTGGTGTGGGGTGCCATAGCTTCTCTGCTAAGTGAGTGAAATAAGTCAGACAAAGAAAGCAAGTACTGATGATTTCACTTACTGATGAAATCTTAAAAAAAGAAGAAACAGAAAGAGACTTATTCATACAGAGTAAACTGATGGTTGCCAGAGTGGGGGAGGGGAGTAGGGGGGAGGCCAAATAGGTGAAGGGGTTTAAGAGGTACAAACTTTCACTTATAAGTAAGTCACAGCACAGAGAATATAGCCAATAATATAGCTGACAAGAACTTTGTACGACAGCAGATGGTAACTACTTAGCGAGGTAACCAATCCATAATGTATAAAAATATCAAATCACTATGTTCTACACTTGAAACTGATACAATTGGTTGATTATAATTCAGTAATTATAATTATATATAATTATATATATAATTAAGCAATTATAATCCAGTAATGGATTATGCCCAGTAAAAAAGATTATGCCCAACATGGATTCCTTTAGAAAGAGCTGAAGTCTTTGAAACATGTACAATTTGTAGCAAAAATGGCTATCTTACCAAAATTTGGATACCTTTGATCCAAAAAAAAAAAGAATCTTGCAATTATAACTGTTAGTTATACTAATCTAAGTACTAGATACACATGTACACCCATGCCAAGGCAGGCAATGAACACTTTCATTAATGCCTAAAGGAATACCCTCATTTATCTGCAGAAGTCCAACCCTAAAGTCGGTCACAAAGCACCAATATTTTATGAGTCCTCTTAGAGGAAATGTCTAAACTAGTCAAATTCATAGAGACAGAAACAATGATTGCTAGAGACAGAAGGAAGGGAGAAGCTGGGAATTACTGTTCAACGTGTAGAGTTTCAGTGCTCGGTGGGTATGGTGGCATTCCAGTGTTAATGTCCTACATATCACAACTTTTAAAGCCACTTAAAAATGGTTAAGAGGATACATTTTATGCTATGTGTATTTCACCATTCACCAAAAAATGCCTAGCCCTAACTCTCAGGTTCTGTCCCACACTTTGTCCAGCTGTTTTTCAGCAGCATCAAAATCGTAGTCTCTTATCTGCAACCCTCAGAGTTCGAACAACCACAAACCCAATCAGGAAGCCCACTGCACCTCTTTCGTGCTTTTGAAACGTTTATGAGGAAACGTGGAGACTCATGCAACCTGACCCAGAAAACTCAAACAGGGAGGAGCGACCAGCAGGTATAAGCCCAGGCCAGAGGTCAGGAGGGCGCGGGGGTGGGGGGGTGAGGGTGAGGGGGGGGGGGTGGCGGGCAGGAGGAGGCTTGGCTATGCACTGCAGGGTGCCAACCTCGAGCTTGCAAGCGAGGGATACCTGAAAACTCCCCATCGATGGCGAAGAAGTCGGCCTCCTCTATGGCCTGGTACACTTTGTGAAGATTACTCTTAAAATCTGCGGAGAAACCGAGAAGAGGCTCAGAATCGATGGCCTGGCTTCCTGCCCACGAGTTACTAGGGGGATAGGGAAGGAGGGAAGGGGAGCTTCCAAGGATCCTGAGATGAGAGAACAAATCCCTAAGGGGTGCACAGACCGGAGGGATATAAGCCCCGAGGGGTGCACTGGCCAGAGACGAACAAGACCCCAAGAGGCGCAAAACGGGAGCAAACCCCGAGGGGACTGCCTGTGCCCCAGGCCGGGTCAAGTAGACCTGCCGCGGTGCGGGCCTAGCAGGCCGGGTGAGGAACTGCCGCGAGGACGCGGGGAGGTGTACAGCGGACACGCACTGCTCCTGATTATCTCCATTCTGCGGAGTGGCCAGGCCTCCGGCCCCGCCCGGGCCCGCCTCGACCGTTCCACTCGCGAAGTTCCGCGGCGACAGCGCTGGCAGCCGCGGCAGAGATCACGGGGGCGACTTCCGGAAACAGCGCGCGCCGGCGCACGTCACGTGCGCTGCGTCACGGCGGAGGCGGGGCCAAGGGTCGGTTTGGATCCCGGGAGGCAGCAGGGGCGTGGCTATCAAAGTTCTCCAAGGCGTGGTCTCACTGGAGACGACCAGACTTGGGCCTTTTACTTGAGAAGTCCGAGTGACCTGACGTCCATCCAATTGATGAGGAAATATTTCCTGAGTTCCAGTTATGTGCCAGACACCCTGAAAGGAGTGGGGCTACAGGGGTGAATAGAAAAGACAAGATGCCCAACCCCATTGGAGTTTAACTTGAGGGAAGAGCGTAAACTCAGGCAAGATTCAAACTTGCCACTTGGAAATCCGAAGATCACTTTAAAGAGAAAGAGCAGAGTGCTGCAATAAGAATAATGGGAAAGAGGGTTATTTGCAGAGGCGACAGGGAACGCAAAGCTGAGACCCCTAGCTGTGGCACTAGCTACTGGGAATACGATGGTGAGCAAAACAGATGAGGCCCTGCATAATGGAGTTTTATGTTCTTTATTGGTTTGCTATTGATTCCCAGAGCCTACAACACTGCTGACACGAGCAGATGCTCCATAAACATGGATTGGTCAAAAGAATTCACCTTCACTTCAGTTAAGTCGCTCAATTGTATCCAACACTTCTCAACCCCATGAACCACAGAACGCCAGGCCTCCCTGTCCATCCCAACTCCTGGAGTTTACCCAAACTCATGTCCATTGAATCAGTGATGCCATCCAACCATCTCATCCTCTGTTGTCCCCTTCTCCTCCTGCCCTCAATCTTTCCCAGCATCAGGGTCTTTTCAAATGAGTCAGCTCTTCACATTAGGTGGCCAAATTATTGGAGTTTCAGCTTCAGCATCAGTCCTTCCAATGAACACCCAGGACTGATCTCCTTTAGCATGGACTGGTTGGATCTCCTTGCAGACCAAGGGACTCTCAAGAGTCTTCTCCAACACCACAGTTCAAAACCATCAATTCTTCGGCACTCAGCCTTCTTCACAATCCATCTCTCACATCTATACATGACCACAGGAAAAACCATAGCCTTAACTAGATGGACCTTTGTTGACAAAGTAATGTCTTTGCTTTTTAATATGCTATCTAGGTTGGTCATAACTTTCCTTCCAAGGAGTAAGCATCTTTTAATTCCACGGCTGTAATCACCATCTACTACTGTGGGCAGGAATCCTTTAGAAGAAATGGAGTAGCTGTCAGTCAACAAAAGAGTCCAAAATGTGGTACTTGGGGGCAATCTCAAAAACGACAGAATGATCTCTGTTCATTTCCAAGGTAAACCATTCAATATGAGGGTAATCCAAGTCTATGCCCTGACCAGTAACACTGAAGAAGCTGAAGCTGAATGGTTCTATGAAGACCTACAAGACCTTGTAAAACTAACACCCCCAAAAGATGTCTTTTTTCATTATAGGGGACTAGAATGCAAAAGTAGGAAGTCAAGAAACACCTGGAGTAACAGGAAAATTTGGCCTTGGAGTACGGAATGAAGCACAGAAAAGGCTAATAGAGTTCTGCCAAGAGAATGCACTGGTCATAGCAAACACCTTCTTCCAACAACACAAGAGAAGACTCTACACATGGACATCACCAGATGGTCAACACCAAAATCAGACTGATTATATTATTTGCAGCCAAAGATGAAGAAGCTATACAGTCAGCAGAAACAAGACCAGGAGCTGACTGTGGCTCAGATCATGAACTCCTTATTGCCAAATTCAGACTTAAACTGAAGATAGTCGGGAAAACCACCAGACCATTCAGGTATGACCTAAATCAAATCCCTTATGATTATACAGTGGAAGTGAGAAATAGATTTAAGGGACTAGATCTGATAGATCGAGTGCCTGATGATCTATGGATAGAGGTTCGTGACATTGTACAGGAGACAGGAATCAAGACCATCCTCAAGAAAAAGAAACGCAAAAAAGCAAAATGGCTGTCTGAGAATTCACCTCGGTGTTTCACAAAAGCCATATGAAGTTAGTTAGATGATCTGGCTTCTAAGGCTCAGTCAAGATGTTAGTGGTCAGAGAGAAAGTATTAGTTACTCAGTCGTGTCTGACTCTTTGTGACCCCATGGACTGTAGCCTGCCAGGCTTCTCTGTCCATGGAATTCTCCAGGCAAGAATATTGGAGTGAGTTGCCATTCTCTTCCCCCAGGGGATCTTCCTGACTCAGGGGTCAAACCTGGGTCTCCTGCACTGGAGGCAGATTCTTTACCTTCTGATTATTAGGTCTGGAATTATTCAATAATCCTAAGCTTCTATTTTTCTCTTCCACTAAATCAGTTTTAGGATCAGTGTTGATAATGTATGTGACTTGTAAAGCACGGCAGAAATAAATGTGTCAATAAGCTATGATCAGAGTTCTGACCTGCTGTCACATTTCCCTGAATTCACCCCCTTAGGTTTGGGAGAAATGCTGAGTACAAACCACTTGGTCTTTTTGAAAAGAAAATGACCATTTTCCCCAAAAAGAAAATATTACGTACCCTAAAGAACAAGAGTGTGACCATATTATCCCCACAAGGTGCCACAAGTGGTGCCACAAGTCCATTTTCCTCTCCTCATTCAAAGGAAATTTATATATAGTTAGCTATGTCCTCTGTTCTTAGTATAAGCAGCAATCTCTGTGTAAATGTGAAAACCAATACAAGTAGTCAAACTTAAAATCTGAAATATCTCTCTGCCTATTGGTATCAGCTTTGAAAGTCCTAGATAGAGAGTAGTGGCCACATATGGCCACTTAAATTTTAAGTAATTTAAGTTCAATAATTATCAAAACTACAGTAAAGCTACATTAATCAAAACAGTGTGTGGTACTGACATAAATAGACATAGAGACTAATGAAATAGAGTAGACAGCACACAAATACACCCTTGAATATACATTCAAATGATTTGGATGCCAAAGTCATTCAATGAGGAAAGGATACTCTTTTCAATAAATGGTGTTGAGAAAATTGAATATGCACATTCAAAAGAGTGAAGTTAGATAGACCCTTACATAACACTGTATAAAAATTAACTCACAGTAAATCAAACACCTAAATGCAAATGCCAAAACTATAAGGGTTTTAGAAGAAAGCATCGGGCAAAATTTCATGACATCGGATTTGGCAATGATTTTTTTGTCTATGACACCAAAAGCACAAGCAAGAAAAGAAAAAAAATAAACGAACTGAATTATATCAAAATTTAAAAATTTTGTGCTTCAAAGGACACTACCAACAAGGTGAAAAGGCAACCCATAAAATAGGAGAAAATATTTGCAAACCATATATCTGATAATGGGTTAATATCCATAATACAAAAAGAACTCCTACAACCCAAAAACACAAAAGGAAACAATCCAGTATAAAAATGGACATGTGGAGTGGGGCTTCCCAAGTGGCTCAGTTGTAAAGAATCTGCCTGACAATGCCAGAAACATGGGTTTGATCTCTGGTCTGGAAAGACTCCACATGCCACAGGGCAACTAAGCCCAGGCACCACAACTATTGAGCCTGTGCTCTAGAGCCCAGGAACTGTAGCTACTGAAGCCAGTGCACCCTAGACCCTGAGCTCCACAACAAGGGGAAGCCCTAGCATCGAAACTAGAGAGCAGGCTCCACGCACCACAGGTAGAGAAAAGCAACAAAGACCCAGGACAGCCAAAATGAATAGATAAATAAAATTATTTTTCAGATGGACAAAGGACTTAAATGTTTCTTCAAAGAAGATATAAATGGCCAATAAGCTCATGAAAAGATGCCGAACATCACAAAGGCAAGTGAAAACCAAAATGAGGTTTCATTTCATGCCTATTAGGTGAGAAATTGGAACTTTGCCCACTGCTAGTGGGAATGTAAAATGGTACAGCCCCTATGGAAAACATTATGGCCTGTCTTTAAAAATTAAAAATAGAATTATCAAATGTAATGCAGCAATTCCACTTTGGGGCCTGCACCCAAACTAACTGAAAGTAGAGGTTTGAATAGGTATTTGTACACCCATATCCAACCAGTCCATTCTGAAGGAGATCAACCCTGAGATTTCTTTGAAAGGAATGATGCTAAAGCTGAAACTTCAGTACTTTGGCCACCTCATGTGAAGAGTTGACTCATTGGAAAAGACTCTGATGCTGAGAGGGATTGGGGGCAGAAGGAGAAGGGGACGACAGAGGATGAGATGGCTGGATGGCATCACGGACTCGATGGACGTGAGTCTGAGTGAACTCCGGGAGATGGTGATGGACAGGGAGGCCTGGTGTGCTGCAACTCATGAGGTCGGGAAGAGTCAGACACGACTGAGGGACTGAACTGAACTGAACTGACACCCATATTCACATCAGCATGATTCACAATAGACAAAAAGCGGAAACAACCCAAGTATCCATCATCAGATAAACTGGATAAACAAAATGTCATGTATACATACAACGGAATATTATTCTACCTCTAAATGGAAGGAAATTCTGACACATGTTACAAAGTAGATGAATCTGGAGAACACTATGGTGGGTGAAATAAGCCAGTCACAAGACAAAACACTGTATGATCCCATTTACATGTGGTACCTAGATGGTAGTTATCAGAGGCTGGGAAAGGAACTATTGAGAATTGTTGAATGAATATGAACTTCCAATTTGGGAAGATGATAAAGTCCTAGAGCTGGGTGTGAGTCATACTTGCACAATAATGTGGATACACTTAGTGTCAGTGAATTGCACGCTTGAAAATAGTTAAAGTGGTAAATTTTGTCACGTATCTTTCCCTGCAATGTTAAAAATATGCTGCTGCCTATTGCCAGACTACCCTCCAGAAAATGAGTTCATACCCTCCTGGCTCTAGCGCAGAACATCAGTCTTTTTACTCTCTGCACATTTGATTGCTAGGGGGAAAATAATCAGTTTTATCAGTCTCCAGGCCAGTGACTTAAAGCAGATAATCAGAATGAATTCTTAACTGGAGAGACCTCGGTTCGATCCCTGGGTTTGGAGGATCCACTAGCGGAGTGCACGGCAACCCACTCCAGTCAGTATTCCCGCCTGGAGTGTCCCCACGGACAGAGGTGCCGGGCGGTTACAGTCCGCGGGCTCGCAAAGAGTCGGACACGACTGAGCGCCTAAGCACACCTTAACAGCACGGCTTAACGACCCAAGACGCTGGGTGAGAAAAAACCGTGGTGATAAAGATATTTTAATAATCCGATTCTTAACACTGCAAATGGAAATATAGCGACGGGCCTCTGATTTCTGCATACAATGTAACCGCCAAAAAAAAAAAATCGTGGCGAGTACAGTACAGTCTTGTAACATTATTTTAATTTCCGGGCAAAGCAGTTTCCTGCAGTTAACAAAACAGACAGCCCGCGGGAGCACCTTCAGGGTGTAACGCCCTGCACTCAAGGTCTGGCCACCCAAGAGGAAGGGGCGGGGCTGGAGGTAGTACGCCTGCGCGGAACCCCAGGCGCGGGAGGGGCCGCTCTAGGCAGCGGGAGGGCGCTGGGTTCAGGGGTTGGGGGAACAACTGCGGCCTCTCCTCTATGGTCGCGGGCCGGCGGGGTACCCTCCTCCGCAGTGAGGCCAAGGTTATTTCCGGAAGTGGAGCTGCTACCTCTTCCTCTGTGTCCGCGAGGGGGCCCAGGACAGGGTCGACGGCCAGGCTGGCCATGAGCGCGGAGGTAAGAAGCGGCTTGGCGGAGGGCAGCCAGGGTGCGGCCGGGCTCGACTTAGGGTGTGGAAGGAGGCAGTGGAGGACGGGCTTGGAGGAGGTGGGCGGGATCTCCCCTCCCAGACCTAGGTTCTCTGCAGCCTCAGCCCTACCTTTAAGGCGCGGACCCTCACTTGGCCAGCTTCTCCATCCTTCCCGAGAGCCCCACCTCGGCAAGCCGGTTCCTGGACCTCACTCCCGGGTCACTGTCCGAGCCTGTAGTTTCTGGATTTCCACCTCCACCCTCCCCAGGGCTAGATGGAGAGGACGTGACTGCCTCACACCTCGGAAGTAGATGACCAGGACGCTGCCCCCCGGGGCGCGGATCGCAGCCTGCGATAGCGCGTGCAGAATTGACCGGGCTCCTGATAGACGCCAGGCTGGGCTTCATATCTAACTAGCCGGGTGCGTTCAGTCATTCAGGGCTGAACGAATGATCCCGTTTTAAAAGAATATAAGGGACTCGCAGAAAGGAAAAGTGAAACCCAGAGTCACACTCCCAGCTCTTGTGATTGTGACTTCATGGCTTAGAAATCTGGACTTATGCAAAAGAGAGTTCTCTTTTAAAAAAGGCAAAAGAGAATCAGGCTGTGTCTGATAGGGGATCTTTGGCGGGCAGAAGGCGGCCCTCCAACTTTGGTGGGGAGAAGGATCCAGGTGCTGTCTTGCCTTCCTAAGTCCTCATTGGGTCCTCCCCACCGAAGTCCATTGGCCAGTCCTTGACCAGACCTTGTAGATGGTCTTGATGACACGCTCTGAAACGCCAATGGGAAGGAGTTTTACTACCTTCCTCTCCTGGAGCCCGTCCCAGAGCTGACACGCAAGAGTGCACGTGTGGGTTGGGTTGGGTTTGTTTTTGTCACAGCTGGCTTATAAACAAGCCCGCCTAGAGATATACAAACGCATGTACTCAATGTTAACCTGGAGATCTCTAAACACTTGATGGGAAAATTGTGCTGCTCCAGGGCAGTTTTTGTTTTTTGTTTTTGAAGTTCCAGTATTTGGCACCGGTACTACCTACCTGCTGCTGCTATTAAGTCGCTTCAGTCGTGTCCGACTTTGTGCGACCCCATATACGGCAGCCCACCAGGCTCCCCGTATGGGTTGCCAGTTCCTTCTCCAATGCTTGAAAGTGAAAGTGAAGGTGCTCAGTCGTTTCCGACTCTTAGCGACCCCAGGGACTGCAGCCTACCAAGCTAGCTGGCACTAAATAAACACCACTATTAATAATTGTTAATGCCAATCAATCACACAGTGGATTTTCAGACTATCTGTAGATAGAAATCAGTCATTTAAGCTTCCTTCGAAAGAATTGTTATTATCCTGAACTTAGAAATGGGAAATAGAGGCTCAGAGGAGATAGATGGACTGTGTCACTTTTCTTAAAACAGTACGATTTCAACTATACTGACGTTTCCAGGGAAATCATAGTCTAGATGAGAAAACATGCACAAATGAAAGTTACATTAGTGCACAGAGGCAGGAAGGATTAATTTGAGCTATGGGGAGGGTTAGTCATTAAAGATTTTCAAGTGATGGTTGATTTGGGTCCTGTCAGTTGGACACTTTTGACCCAGAGATGGTGTGTATCTGTGTTACAGATAGAACAATGTAGGGAAAGGGCAGGAATTAACAGGTGGGACTAGAGTATAACCTCTGAGTAGGTGAGTAGCAGGAGGTGATCAAAAACGAGCACTTATAACTTTGCACTTACTGTGTGCCAGTTACTATTCTGAGTGCTGTGCATGCATTAATTCATTTAATCCTGTCAACAACCCTATTAGGCAGGTACTATCCATATCCCCATTTTACGGATTAAGAAACTGAGGCACAGACAGGTTAAGTAACTTCCCTGAGGTCATACAACTAATCATTGGAATCATTGGGATTTGAATGCAGTCATTCTGGCCCCAGAGTCTGTGCTCTTAGTTAAAAAGTTCTGTTGATTGCAGCTGGGCCATAAAGATTCTTAAATGACCATGGGTTTTATATTCTCACAGTTGGGAATGTTTTGAGTAAAGGAAGGACTTGATCAGGATTTTGCTCCAGGAGGATAATTGGGACTGTGGAGAGAGGAAGGATTGGAGAGGAGAGGAAATGAAATTGGAAATGTTATTTAAACTTGATTTTGTTACTGTCTTGCCTCACCTTGTGTGAAATGTATACTTAGGATTGTAAGTGTTTATTTGTATGTAACAGCTCTCAGTTCCCAAACATCCATGTAAGATCTGTGATAACCTAGAGGGGCAGAATAGGGTGAGAAGTTGGGGGAGGTTTAAAAAGGAGGGAACATATGTAATCTGGTTGATTAATGTTGATGTATGGCAGAAACCAACACAAGATTGTAAAGCAATTATCCTTCAATTAAAAATAACTTTTTTTTTTTAATAAAGAATATTCTAAAGGGCTTCTTTAAAAGGAGCGTTCCTGGTCCTCTCTGCCACATATCTTTGTTTGAATTCACCAAATTTCTGGGGTGATTCTGACAGAGGTTCTAAGAAATTTCTGTGATAGAAATCAAAGGTTTGTGGGTTCTATTTTCAGCTCGGAATAGCTAGAACTCGGCTTTGTGCCAGTCACTCTCAGGTACAGTGATAGAATTCTCTGACTTGTTTCCTGACCTGCAAGAGCTCAGGATCTGGTTGGAGAGGCACAGGCTGCTTAACCAGTAGTGTGTAAAACCTGAAAAGGATTCATGAGTTTAGAAATGTGTGAGTCATAATGGGATAGTTTAAAAACCAGTAGCTATGGTATGGGTTAGTGGTGACCACCAGTAGTTTTTGATCACTTTCTAAATTATTGGACGTCTCCAGTGTTTCACACAAGATTAGTCATTTGCATATCCTCCACAGACCCTTCGCTGTGTGTTCTTGTCTTGTACAACAGCACTCCAGAGCAATAAATCACAGGGCCTCCCAGGGTAGGCAGCAAGTCAGTGCCCAGTTATATAGAATCACTGGGACTTTATATGTGTCCCAGGTCTTTTTTTTTCCCCCATGGATTTTCAGACAATTGTACCCTGTTAGTTAGGTGTTTCTTTGGGAGAATATACATAAGGTTGGGGTGATAGAGATCTTGTGATAATTATTTCCTAGCAGTTGTTTTCTATCAGTTATACCAACAGACCTAACCCATGAGCTGGCTGGCTACCTTTGCCCTAGTGATTCCTGACCTTGTTGAGAAAGAAGATCTGTCTCTTTGAAGTTGGAAAAACACAGAGTTTTATACAGTAAAAGCCTGGAAGTTCTTCTCTTATGTTAATGAAAGCCAGTTTCCACCACCTGCAAGAAGTATTTACCACATTCTCTTTTTATTGCCACTACTGATCTTTGCTTTGCTTACATTTGGACTCATTTCTGTGTATCTCATAATTACTAGAAATGGGTGTCTTTGGTCTTTGGACATTTGATAATTTCTGTAGGGTTCTGCTAGTGTCTAAGTGGTGTCCCCAGGTGTGGACTAGGGGTGCCAGAAATGAGGTATACCCAAACACCATCACCCCTACTTCTCTTGTGAATATTTAAGAAATAGTTGAAATCACATTTTTCGGGCTGGAATCCCAATACATTAGCTCTTCAAAGACTTATTCCTAAAACGTTCAGTATGTATTACAGTCACAATCAGTGTTTTGTTGAGTGAAGAAGTAGAACCATAATTTCACTGAACTAAGCAGCTTGGTAATTTCACTTTCTGAAGAATTAACAGTCATCACATAGTGAGGTCTTTAGAAGCTAAGATAGAAAAATTCTTAAACTAAAAATTAATGCATTCTTCTTCGACAAACTCAATAAAAATCATTATATTAGTTTTCTTGAATGTGAGTTGAAGGACTGAAGAATGAAACAGGCTATAGCAGGGCCTCTTCCTGGAGAGTAGGCCCCTGGATAAATCCACAGATAAGCACTTGACAAACAACTTTCCTTCCAGGGACGGAATAGCCAAAATCATTCCAGGGTCTTTAGTTACATAGAATCGTTGGGACATTATATGTGTCCCAGCTCTTTTTCCCCTCCATGGATTTTCAGACAGTTGTACCCTGTCAGTTAGGTCTTTCTTTGGGAGAATATACATAAGGTTGGGGTGATAGATATCTTGTGATAATTATTTTCTAGCAATTGCTTCCTATCAGTTGTGCCAGTAGACCTAACCCATGAACATTTTAGAAGATGTCAGCTGTGCAGTTTGTCCATGTGCTTATATTCATGTCATATTTCACATATTAATGCTTTCTAAGATTTTATGCCATTTCTTGACATGGCAACTTTAGAGATGGTGTACTACTCAGGAAGTTGTGTCTCTCCAGGTGTTAAAAAGTTACAGGGTAGAGAATTTCTGGGCACTCCAGTGGTTAGGACTGTGTGTTTTCACTGCGGAGAACACGGGTTCAATCCCTCATTGGGGAACTAAGATCCCACATGCCTTGAGACGCAGCCAAAAACATAATATAAAATTTTTAAAATGTCCATGTCTCTTGCAATAAAAGCACGTGTGGCCATTTTAATAAATACAAGTTACATGGTAGAATAAGTTGTTGGTTATATGGCCTGGGCAGGAAAGACACCACCTTAGCAGTTCTTCACTAGAATGGATTGACAAATGTCACCCGCTAGAACAGGATGTGGAAGAAGGGACCACGAGCGCTTCCTGTGCGCTGTCCCCTTAATTCTGAGGCCAGTCCTGTCAGATCAGCAGCAGTAATGCCATTGCTTATGTCTGGTGATGTGAGCCTTGGGGAGGATGAATAATTTGCCTGTGATCTCATGGCTGGTAGTGAAGCCAGGAATTAGAATCTGTCTTCTGATTTTAAAACTGAGGTGTATTACTCTGTCCCTCAGAACCAGGAATAAGTAAGACCTCCAAAAAATTAAGTGTTTTAAAGGCCTCTACTGAAATATTTGATAAATAGGTGCTAGGTCTGTGAGGATATGATGAGAATAAAGCCAGCTTAGGATTTTTAAACTTGACCCCTGCCCTCATGCACAGCCGTTCACACGCAAAATCTCCTGCACCTCTGAGTCTAAAGCAGAATAGAAGGGGTAACGTAGAAAAATGTGAGGAAGACCTCATAAGTAACCACCCGACAGCAGAGAAAGAGAAAAACTATAAGCCCATAGATCTCCAGAAGCTTTCTAGCCTAAAAGGCCAGTCAGCCTAGAAATGTCACACTCATGCTGGACCCAGAAGGCAGCACCTTACAGAACAAGTTATGAAAAACAGAAATATCCACTGAAATCTGGCAGCTAATGGAAGTGAGGAAGCCAGCTGGGTGACGGGTGCAGCTCCCTCTGAAGCGGGGAGCTGCTTAGATACACAGCTTCAGCGGATTCTTAACACACAAAAGGAGCACCCAGAGTTGCCAGATCTTCTGAATTTTCAGAAGCAGCCAGGAATCTGGATTTGTCTGTGACATCAGATTGTTTTAAATGCTGGCATCAAATTCAATAGAAAGTGGGGGAGGAGGAGGAGGAGGAAGGGAAGCACCTCGTGAAAATTGCATGTCTGAAGACTAGATGTTGGGACTTGATGGTTCAGTGGTTAAGATTCCGCACTTCCAGTACAGATTCGATCCCTGGCCATCCCACGTGCTATGCAGCTGGAAGAAAAATGAACAGATGGTGCCACTGTTGAAACTGCCAGGTCAAGGAGAATTCTTTGGCACTCAGCCTTCTTCACAGTCCAACTCTCACATCCATACACTGGAAAAACCATAGCCTTGACTAGACGGACCTTTCTTGGCAAAGTAATGTCTCTGCTTTTCAATATGTTATCTAGGTTGGTCATAATGTTCCTTCTAAGGAGTAAGCCTTTTAATTTCATGGCTGCAGTCACCATCTACAGTGATTTTGGAGCCCAAAAAATAAAGTCTGACACTGTTTCCACTGTTTGCCCATCTATTTCCCATGAAGTGATGGGACAAGATGCCATGATCTTCATTTTCTGAATGTTGAGCTTTCAGCCAGCTTTTTCACTCTCCACTTTCAGAAATAGTCAAAGTCCATGCAGTTTGTAGTTTGTTGAAGACAAAAAACAGAGTTAGTGGCCACCTCAGCTTTTCCAAACATGACTTAAAATACACTTTGACCTCTTATTTTCTCTTATGAGAAATAACTTTCAGATCTGATAAACTAAGAATTATTGGTGCATTCTAGTTTTAAAAGGTTGTGAGAAATTTATTTCCATATATGTTGCCATGTCAAATGACTTCGATGTCAAATCGAAGACTTCCATATCAAATGGAAATTCGACTTCCATGTCAAATCCATACACTTGGCCTCGCTGTAACCTCAACCACAGTTTCATATCTCCACGTGCTCACTAGGCAGTTCTTGGAAATTTGTCATCACCTCAAACTCAACTTTTCCAAAATTCAACTTACCTTCTTTTCAAGCTGGGCCCCATTAGTTTACACGGACTCTTTTTTTTTTTTTTAATTTATTTATTCAGTTGTGCCAGAGCTTTAGTTGCAGCACGCAGGCTCAGTTGGAGCATGTGGGATCTAGTTCCCTGACTAGGAACTGAACCAGGGCCCCCTGCATCAGGAGTGCAGAATGTTAACCACAGGAGCATGAGGAAACTCCCTGTTGTGACCCATTTCTATCAGCAGAACCATCTGCTTCCCCAGTTCTAGAACCTAGACAACCTCTTTGATCATTCTTCTCTCTAGTCACCAAAGCTCAGAAATGACTCTTATAATATCTCTTGCATAGATTGATCTCTTTCTTTGCATTTTCATGTTTGTCACCATAGTCACAGAAGTAACAGCACCTCCCTTCTACCTTGTCCCAGCCCAGCCCACCTCCCTGATGAGATTTATCATCCTCAAGCACTGGAACAGTAGCCTATCCCTTCTCCAGCAGATTTCCCCAACCCAGGAATCAAACCCGGGTCTCCTGCATTGCAGGTAGATTCTTTACCAGCTGAACTACCAGGGAAGCCCACTCCTCAAGCACAGCTTTACTGATTTCATTTGTCTTCAAAACCTTTATATGCCCTCATCTGCCCACCTGTCGTGAACCAGGCATGGAACACAGGACTCTGTATCAGACCTGTATCTCCAGGTGTGTCACTCAGTGTTCGCCAGGACGCACCAAAAACAGCACCCAGATCAGGCCTGTCTCTTCTCGCCCCTGTGCAGCCCTCACCAGAAGCCTCTGTATCCTGCCTCCAACAGTGAATGTAGATGTGCTCGTGAATGCACTTCCAGTGCCCACCAGTGCCCAGCTCTTTGGTGATGCTCAGTAGCTCAAAATGGTCCAATGATGATTTCCTGGGATAACTCTGTCCATATGGTAGTTGTTTAATTAGTATTGGACAAATAAAGGAATCACTTTATCAAAATGATGATTCTTTTCTCTGAAAACCTGTATATATGAGCTCGCTCAAGTAATTTGAAGAGACTGCTTGGAGGAAAGCAGAAAATGTTTAAATGTTTCTTAAACATAGATAAGACTTCCCTGTCCAGTGGTTAAGAATCTGCCTGCCAATGCAGGGGACACCAGTTCGATCTTGGTTTGGGAAGATTCCACATGCCACAGGGCAGCTTGAGCCTGTGAACCTCAACTCCTGAAGCTTGCAATACCTGCCAAGCTCGAGCCTGAGCTTGGCAACAAGAGAAGCCACCGCAGGGAGAAGCCTGTACACCACACGAGGAGGTCCTCTCTTGCCACGGCTAGGGGAAGCCCAAACACAGCAATGCAGACCCAGTGCAGCCAAAAATAAATAAAATTCAGTTAATTTTAAAAAATACAAATAATCAGCAAATGTGGTTTATTTCTATGATTTTCTCTGTATTTTTGCAGTTATAACATCATTTTCATTAAGAACAGCTTAGTAAATACAGAAAACCAAAACCAAAAATATCATGATCCTCTCCCACCCAACAAAGCAACTACTAACGTTGTTCCGTCGCCAAGTCATGTCTAATTCTTCTCGACCACATGGGCTGTAACACACCAGGCTTCCCCGTCAAGGCCTTACCATCTTGTGGAGTTTGCCCAAGTTCATGTCCATTAAATCAGTGATGCCATCCATCTATCTCACCCTCTCTCACTCCCTACTCTGCCCTCAGTCTTTCCCAGCATCAGGGTCTTTTCCAGTGAGTTGGCTGTTTGCATCGGGTGGCCAAAGTATTGGAGCTTCAGCTCAGTTCTTCTAAAGGATATTCACAGTTGATTTACTTTAGGATTGACTGGTTTGATCTCCTTGCTGTCCAAGGGACTCTCAAGAGTCTTCAACACCACAGTTTTATCATCAGTTCTTCAGCTCTCTGCCTTCTTTGTGGTCCAGCTGTCACATCCATACATGACTGCCGGAAAGACCATAGCCTACTAACATCAGGTTGGTGCAAATGTAATTGTGGTTTAATTAAAGTTGTGAATTTTAAATCATTATAACTAGGCTCAAAAGCATCATTATTAATCAAAATAGGAACCATTACAATCAACACCACTTTTGCCAACGAGCAATAAGTATGTTTATTCCTGTAGCATAAAAATATGTGCTTCAGGATTTGACAAACTCTTTGAAAGCATTTTTGCCTCCTGCTGGTTTGTGGAAGCGTTTTCCCTGCAACAAGTTGTTGAGATGCTTGAAGAAGTGGTAATCGGCTGGTAGGAGTTCAGGTGAATATGGTCAATGAGACAAAAGTTTGTAGCGCAGTTTGTTCAACTTTGAAGCATTGGTTGGTGGGCGTTGACATGGAGAAGAACTGGGCCCTTTTGTTGACCAATGCTGACTGTAGGCATTGCAGTTTTCAGTGCATCTCATTGACTTGCTGAGCATACCTCTCCGATGTACTTGTTTCTTAGGGATTCAGAAGGCTGTAGTGGATCAGACAGGCAGCAGACCACCAAACGGTGGCCATGATTTGTATTCTCGTGTTTATAGATTTTTCTTGTTTAAAATAGTGTTATCATGCTTAATTTAAAATTTGTGCCCTGTAAAAAGTGATTCAGTTCCCTGAAAAATCAGAGAAATTGTTACCATTTATGGTCTACTTACAGAATGCCAGGCACTTTGATTCCATTCTCTTATCTAACTCTCAAAACCTCCCAATGAGGTAAATGCTATTGTTGTTTATTGTTTAGTTGCTAAGTCGTGTCCGACTCTGTGACTCCATGGATTTTAGCCCACCAGGCTCCTCTGTCCATGGAATTTCCCAGGCAAGAATCCTGGCTTGGGTTGCCATTTCCTTCTCTAGGGGATCTTCCTGACCCAAGGATTGAACCTACGTCTCCTGCATTGCAGACAATCCTTTACCACTGAGCCACCCGGGAAGCCCCTATTACCACACCTATTAATAGATGAGAGACCTGAGACTCAAATCCAGAGGGCAGAGCTGGAGTAAGAACGCAGGCGGCCCAGCCCTGGTACCTGTGTTCTCAACCACTGTGCCTGCTGAGTCCTTCTCTGTGAGACCAGTTGTGGGTGATCGACAGCAACTTACTTTCCTTCCTGTAATAATAGTGAGATTGAGAAACATCCCCACCGGTGTCTGTGCATGCTAACTCCAGTAGCAACATGAGTAGTAATTTCTTTCGGCCCTGTTTACACCGTCCACCACCCTAGTTCACCATCTCTAACCTCACAAGGGCTTCCAGGTGGCGCTAGTGGTAAAGAACCCACCTGCCAATGCAGGAGACATGAGAGACATGTATTCAACCCCTGAAGTTGAAAAGATCCCCGGGAGAGGGAAATGGCAGCCCACCCCAGTATTCTTGCCTGGAGAATCCTGTGGACAGAGGAGCCTGGTGGGCTACAGCCCATGGGGTCCAACGAGTAGGATAAGACTGAAGCAGCTTAGCACAGCACAACCCTCATAAGACACTGTGAAGTTGAGGAAATAAGGCTGGGAAAACCCAGGTAACTTAGTCCCAGAGATGGAGAGTTGAACTTCTAACTCCATGCCCTCATCATGCTGCTGCTGCTAAGTCGCTTCAGTAGTGTCCGACTCTGTGGGACCCCACCCTCATCATACTGCTTCTCAATAAAAATCCCTTAAGACCCAGATAAGAATGAGAAGAGAATGGTCCTTTGCCATTAGCTTATTAGTGATGTTAGCATGTTTCTGTGACACCAAACTAGTGGGATCCAGAAGGCAGGACGTGCATGTTTGGGTTGATTTGGGGAGAGAGGAGGGATATTTAGCCCCAGGCGAATAGGCCTGGCATAGGGCATCTCAGAGAACCAGGCCTCTTCCAGGTACTGTCCCTATGGGAGCCTCTGAAGTCAGATGTTAAATAATTACCTCAGGGGAAGGCAGATTTGTTTGGATAAAATCTGTTGTTTGTATGAAGTGCATCTGGTATTGCCAACTCCAAACATTTCAGTGGGCCAAGAATCTGGTTTATTTAAAGTTATGCACATTGAAAGGATGTCACATTGCATTGAGAAAACTGAGGCCAGAGAAATTAAATCTTCCAAGGAAGTTAGCAGGGAAGGATCTAGAATTCTCCAGCCTCCCCCACCCAAGCCCACTTAACTTTCCTTTGCACCCTTTTTGCTTTACCTAATTTTTGAAAGTGTGACAGTAAGTCGAAAAATTTAGTGATGTTTATGTGGTTTACTGAAATGTAAATTTTTAGAAACCAAGTTTGTCACATTTAAAAATCAGAGCTTTAATGGAATATCTGTCATCTCAAATACCTGCTAGATTATTTGACTTATTTCTGTTGTTTGTCTCTCTTTTTCCCCTAGATTTAACGTCATCTTGCATAGGTCTGCTGAGTCTATGGATTCCAGAATTTGCTAAGAGATGGAGGAGTCTCTGCAGAATGATCTAGATGCAGCAAGCCTTGAGAAAAATGACCCGCTTGAGAGCGCCAGCCCTCAGATTTCCATTCATGAATTCTCCTGCCACTGCTGTTACGACATCCTGGTCAACCCCACCACCTTGAACTGTGGGCACAGCTTCTGCCGGCACTGCCTAGCTCTGTGGTGGGCCTCTTCGAAGAAAACAGAGTGTCCAGAATGCAGACAAAAATGGGAAGGCTTCCCCAAAGTCAACATTCTCCTCAGGTAATGCTCAGTCCACATGGCTAGCTCACGGGGCTTGGACAGCGTGATTTCTCTTAACGGGAGCAGCCATGTCTGGAAAGACCCAAGACGTGGAGCCCACTGCCTTGGGGGCCACTGGATCCGCTGGCATGTGAGTCAGGGGACGCAAGGGCCTGCAAATCCTGACTCCCTTCCTCACAGGTGGCCCTGATATGTCTCTTATTTATTATAAATGAGGGAAGGAAAGAAACTAGTTATCAGACCATTTTCTGTAACCCTTGGTGCATAATGCTTCTGACTGGTTTGTGTTCACTGAGAATACCCTAGAATAGAGAAAGTGGTCTTAACTACGTGATTCTGAATAACTAATGTGATGCTGATTTTCATAATCTCTGACTAAATTCTGTTGCACTTGCCACATTCATAGAGTTTCGTAGAGTGGCATCACATAGCAGATAAGACCTTCAGATGGTGGATTTTTTTCCTTTTTCTATTCATAATGTTCATCTTTGAGCCTAAAATCCTTTCTGTTGCCTTCTCTCTATCAACAGAATACCAGGAAGGTTAAAACATTAACCCAGCATTCTCTTTTTCACAGGAAGTGTATTTTCAAGTCTGACCTGTCAGCCTTGGTTTATCTGCAGGTTAATCTTAAGTTGAAGACGGGTTCTCTTATGGGTTGGGGGAGTTCTCAAATTGTGTATAATTGAAGATAAAGAGCCCTATAGCATGGCCTGATGGTTGGTCTAACTTTTATAACTGAACTTCACCTTTTTTCTTTTTTTATGAATTAATTTCTGATAATCAGATCGTTGCTGATGTAGACCCCTTTGACCCCGCCTCCTCCCATCTTACAGTTCTTCCTTGTTCTCAGAGTAGTTTCAGTTATGCAACTTTCACACATTTATGTGCCAGTAGGAAATGCAAATATTTTCTTATGTCAGTTGTGTACAGTCTGTTTTTCCGCCATTTCCTATTTCATTCAAACAATATGTTTGAATTTAAATTTATCTTGATACCCAGTGATATCCAGTAAACTTATTTTTAAAACGATGTATTGCTCCTCTGTAGAAATATGCTGTTTTGTTTAGCTGCTTCCCTAACAGTGGGCATGTAGAAGTTTTTGATTTGTTGTTGTTACCAGTAGGGCCATAACCAACCTTCTTGTCATTCTTTCTGAATCCTGGTATGTGTATTTTTTAAAATCTCTGTTTACTTTTGGCTATATCAGGTCTTCGTTGGGACATGCGGACTCACTAATTGTGGTGCATGGGGTTAGTGGCCCCGTAGCTTATGGGATCTTAGTTCCCCATCTCAAACTTACATCCCCCGCATTGGAAGGTGGATTCTTAACCGCCGGACGAGCAGGGAAATCCTTGGTATATTATTAAATGTTGACATCAGTGTCTTTTTGTCCTCTAAACATTTTAAGTGTATTTAGTTAAACAACTGTCTTTTTTTTTTCTCTCTCTCTCTCTCTCCTTCATAGGGACGCTGTTGAAAAATTATTTCCTGATGCCATTAGAATGCGATTTGAAGACGTTCAGCAGAATAACGACATAGTCCAGAGTCTTGCAGCTTTTCAGAAGTTTGGGAATGATCAGACGCCTTCAGCTCCCCACACAGGCCGAGGGAACCAGCACAGGGGAGGGGTTTCTACTCCGGAGTGCTCACAGCTTTAACGGGGGTGGCAGTAAGTGGATGTCCCACGGTTTTCACTGAAGTCAGTTCTGTTGAAATACTCCTAAGTGATCGCACATGGTAATTCACTGTGTAAGTTGAAACCGGGCGTGTTGCCTATATAAGTATCTACAGAGTCCGGTATTCAGAGCCCAGTAACTGTTAATGTTGTCCCATTTCATCTTCACAACCTATACAGTAGACGGTGTCATTATTCCTGCTCTAGAGAGGAGGAAACTGATGCAGAAAGGTATTAGGGCTGGAACCAAGGCCATGTCTTGAGGACAGCCCTTTACTAGCTTCAAACCTTAGAGACTCTTTCTTTTTAAGTTCTATCCGTGCTACGAAAATCTTACTGTTCACAAATTTTCCAATAGCAAAGGCACATGAGTCAGTCACATTGGCCAAATTGATGGGGTCAAGGGCGCAGGGCTCCCAGGTGCCTTGTAGCGAGTCCCATTTCTGTCTCTGTTCCCCGACAACGACCTGAAAATCAGCAGAGGTGAGCCCACTAAGGGTCGTGCTCCGCAGCTCCCTGTGGCAGTGCTGAGGCCTGGCTTCCGTGTCGACAGACTTGGCATCGTTCCTCCCAGCCCAGCGTCTTCCCTCCCCGGCCCCACACTCGCACATTCGGAAGCTGGCGTCTCTGACCTTGCTGTGCGGTAAGGTCCTTGTTGCTTTTCCCCAGGTGGTCCTGCTGGTGTACCACTGGAGCAGCCGGGAATCCAGCGGCACCTCCTGGTCCACAAGGCTGTGGCCAGGTGGACAGCGGAGGAAGTTGTGCTCTGGCTGGAGCAGCTAGGCCCTTGGGCCTCCCTCTACAGAGACAGGTTTTTATCTGAAAGAGTAAACGGAAGGTGAGGAGCAACATCTGCCGCTGCATCACTGACATTTCTGAAACTGTTTTTGAGATACTGCCCGCATACCCTGAAGCTCACCCGTTTGAAGTGTATAATCCATGGTTTTCAATATATTTGCAGATATGTGCAGCCATGGCCACAGTCTGGCTTTAGAACATTCTCATCACCCCCAAAAGAAAGCTCCTGCTAAAGGCAGTCAGTCCTCATTTTCCCCTCTCTCAGCCCCCCGGCAAGCACCATTCTACTTTCTGTCTCCTGGATTTGCCTGTTGAGAGTAATTCCGTTCTTCCTTCATTCGTTCTTCAGCTGATGGACATTTGGATTGATTCCATTTGGGGGCTGTTAGGGACACTGCTGCTGTGACCGCTTGTGTAAAGGTTTTGTGTGGACTTGTTTTTTCAGTACTCAGTACTCTTGGAGCGGAATTGCTGGGTCATAAGGTAACTCTGTGTTTACCTTTTAGCGAACCATTAAACTTTGCTAAAGCAGCCATACAAACCATTTTATGTCATTGGTTGACATCTTAATTGTTTGTTGCTTCCCAATTAGAAGGGTAACGTGTTTATTTATTTCAAAATGATAATGTGGAACTATAGGACATTAGAAATGAAATACTTTCACCATCCTGCTCCTGAGAAAAAAACCACTTGCTGGACAGGTGTCCAGATTTTTTTCTATGTTTATACAGTTCTGCACGTAGAACTGTGGATTATTTATTTCAATGAAAAAATATGATTGTTCTAAGCAGACCTGTTTATATGTATATATATACATATGTATGTGTGTGTGTGTGTTTATGTATATACTAGAGTCTATCAACCTCTGTGAACACACATTTATGGTGTTTCCTTTTTTTCTGCTCCAGACAGTACCAAACTGCATTGGTGCAAATGGAGGAACCCATTAGTTTGAGGAACTCACTCATCACTGAGCGATGGGTCAGGCTGCTTCTGCTCATCAGCAAAGCTCCCTGCCCCTTCCTGAGCCCTGTCCATTTTTACTGAGTCCCTGCTTTCCTTGGTGGGATCACATAGGGATGTACTTAGACCACCAGGCCACTGCTCTCTAACCCATTTGAATCAGACACGTGGTCCTCACTGCTAGGCTGTCTACCTGGGGTCCCCAGGTAACCTGCCTGGTGCCCCACCTCCCACCCTGCTCCGTTTTCCCCTGAACTGAACTTTCAACACTTGACTGTCTATTGAGGAAGCAAAATGCTCCCACTCTGCTTTTTGTAAAGAGTAGCACCACCTCCCACCTCACCCTGCTCCCTCCTGGAATTCTCTGCCTTGTTAATACAATGTACTTTGCATAACTGTCTTCCTTCCAGAGGAGAGCTTCCTAAAGTGGCATTGCTGAGTGAAGGAGAATAAACCTTTAAGGGGTACTTTAATGATGAGTCACTGGCGGTGAATTTACATTTTCTGATGAAAGGGAACAGATAATGTATCTGCTATCATCTTTAATCACTACCTCCAAACAGCTACTCTTATTATCATGATATTTCATTGGATTTCCTTCTAGTTTTGTTTTTTTTTTCCTACACACAAACACACACACACATATATACTTTGAAAAATAGTAAGGTCAGAGTGCATAGCTGAAAGATCAAGGGTAGGAGCAAAGTGGTCCTCCTGAGTGTGCCTTGGGTGAGTCATTTTATTTGTCTAAGCCAGTTTTCTCACCCACACAATGGACATGATACCACCTACCTTGCAGAATTGGTAGATGGGTCAGTGATAATATAGCAAAGCGTTTTCAGAGAGTCCTTAGCGAATAGTGAGCTCTCACTTGTTTGCTGTTGGCCGTATTACTTCATATGTTAGGTGCCTTACCTCAAGCCCAGAGTGTGTATTTGTGTTGATAAGGTGGAGTTCTGACTGAAAAGTTTGCTTCCGCCCCTGTCCCCCAGGTTGCTTTTAACTCTGACAGAGGAGGAATTTTCTAAGGCGCCATATGCCATAGAAAGCAGCAGCCACCGAAGAGCCATCCTCATGGAGCTAGAGCGAGTGAGAGCCCTGGGCGTGAAGCCCCCAGAACCTCTGGGAATATAAGGTGAGCACTTTCTTAAATGGAAAAGGAAAAAGTACTGAGACCAAGTTAACAGTTATCTGTCTGCCCACTGCTCCAGACATGGCAGACTCAACTGAAGCCCCTGTCAAGCTGTGGATCCTTCCTGGGCCTGCTCTCCTGCTTGTGTTACGGGTGTGTCTCCACAGCACTACCGTTCTAGATTTTGAACCTTAACCTAAGAGGCATGCAGTGAGCTGATGCTTCTGCAAGTAGCTTTTCTCTCTGGCCCCTGTTTATCAGCATGACCGTCTGTCCTCTCTCCCATTGATGGCCACTCTTTCTTACCAGTGCTGTACACTCAGGCATGGGATTACTGGGTCACAAGTAATGCACGTCATCAACTTTACTCGATTCTGATAAATTGTTCTTCGCCGGGTACCTCGTTCTCTTTTACAGGGAGAATGTAGGGAGTACTGTACTATAAGAGGAACACTATTTTTTATTAGTCTTAGAATATCTGAAATACACAGACCTGTATCCTAAACAAGACATCATGGAGAAAGCCAAATACAAATAACCAATTAAGTCGATTGGGAGTGGGGGTAATGCTCACTGATAATTCTAGTACAGACTGAGACAACCCCCTGTGTTGTTCTCAACTCTGACATTGTCAAGGATGAGAACATTTCATAATAACACGAGCAAAGAGACACTCATGTTTTCAGATCATAAATTGGCGCCGTCTCTTTGGAGAGCAGTTTGTCACTATTCAAATTTAAGCGGTACTTACTCTTTGATCTTCATTTCACTTCTTTGCGTTGAGCACACAGGCAGCATAGTGGTCTGATCAAAGAAGGGCCCAGGAGCCTGACTCCTGGGCTCCTCGCCATCTGGTTCTTGAGGTTGAAATGAGGTATGTGTTGCAGTGACTTGTGGCTCCTGCAGGACACACTGGGAATGCCAGCATGACCCTGGGCCTCCTGGGCCCTTTTCCTTCTCAGCCAGTGACCTCAGAGAATCAATGAGAGCTGTACATTTGAGTCACAGACACCATTGAACAAGATGTTGACGCCAGTATCCCTGGCAGTCACACATGGAAAACAACCTCAATGCCCATTGTAGGAGCAAGTTGAGTAAATACAGCTCAGCCCCACTTGTAGCCATTACAAAGGAGGAGGTGACCTGGGGTGCGCTAACCAGAAAGGAGGCCCAAGTGTTGTTGTTAACTGAAAACAAAAAGCACGTTAGAAAACCTACATGTTTGTGTGGATCATAGATCTCTGGAAGGATACACAGACTGTGAACAATGTTCTCACCTAGGGATTGCGACATGGACGAAAGGCTGAACTATATTTGTCATTCGATTCAATTCTGTGCCATTTGAAAAAGAAGATTGTGTTTATTGTGCGCATGTATTACTCTATTATTTTTTTTTCCCAAACTTTAAACTTTGTCTTTTGTATTGGGGAATAGCCCATGAAGAATGTTGCAGTGATCTCAGGTGAACAGCAAAGGGACTCAGCTGCACACAACACATGTATCCATCCTCCCCCAACCCCCTGCCATCTAGGCTGGCACCTAGCATTGAGCAGGGTTCCACGTGCCGTACAGTAGGTCCTTGTTGGTTACCCATTTTGAATATAGCAGTGTGTGCCTGTATTACTTTAAAACTGGAAAACACTAGTTTCAAATTTTTTGAAGAATGGGGATAGGGGTCCTAAGATAAAAGATTGTTTTACTTTTTTTTTTTTTTTTACTGTTTTACTGTTGTTCGTTTGCCAATTTTTTTTTTTAATACCTACTTCTCTTTTGTCATAAATTATTAGTTTTGTTAATGCAGTCAAACTCTGGACTTTTTGTAGCCAGTATTAGTCCTGTGGTGGATTTTAATATCTGACAGAACCTTTCTGGGTCCTGTGACCCTCTGTTTAGAGTCTGTCAAAGTAAACGCAATATTAACTGGAGTGAATGGGGTTGGGATTCTGGTCCTGGTATAAAAGGCGAGCAGAATCTTGTTCCTTCAGAGCTCCTCAAGGGTGGTCATTTGGTGTTGCGCACATAGGCTTCCCAGCAGTGCTAGAAGAACCTGCCTGCCAAAGCATGAGACGTAGGAGACACAGGTTCCGTCCCTGGGGTGGGAAGATCCCTGGAGGAGGGCATGGCAACCCACTCCAGTATTCTTGCCTGGAGAACCCCATGGACAGAGGAGCCTGGAGGCCTGCAGTCCATGGGGTCTCAAAGAGTCAGACACGACTGAAGGGACTTAGCCCACACTGCAGGCTGTGTGACAGGACTCCCCTGACCCTGGAGTCCGAGTGCAGCTGCTCCTGAGTGCCACTGTTGTGGGTGGACTTGAGAGAGACGGCTCGCTCCCCTCTGTAGCCCTGCCATCATGATCCCCGCACTAGGGGGTTGGTATATCCTCCAGATCTGATAGAGAGGAGCCCAGAGTTGGGATGTTTTGGCCCAGCTGACCCCAGACCTACAAACATTAACCCGGTCATCGTCCCTTCTCTTGTCCTTACCACGATGTGGCTGCACTGTCAGGCTCCGTTTCTGGGACCTGTGTTCTTTTAGAGACCGCACACTCAAAGAGCGGTTTTGCCCCCAAGGCCATTGGTTCTGGAGGGGTGAAAAGTGTTACGTATTGCAATGGCTTGTGGCTTCAGAGACCACAGTACATCAACAAATACACAGTATTTCTGTGGTGGTAACATTTTCTGGGGCAGGGGCAGGTTTATGAGAAAGTCTTTAAAAGAATCCTTAAGAGGTAATGCAAAAAGATGGGGAAAAGCTGCTTTAAAGTGAAGAACTACTTCCACATTTCTATGTCTCACCTAAGTTATGATATAAAGGTATATTTTTCAGAAGTTAGACTTTTTTTTGAACTTTTACTATGGAAAATTTCGAATACACACAAAAGCAAGATAATAGTACAAAACTACCATCCACCCATAAGACAGTAATTCTTGGCTATGTTTATTTCACAGTTATACGTATTCCTACTACTCCTGATTATCTTGAAAATCTGGGACAGTTCTATTTCAGAAGTAAATATTTCACTGACTCTCTAAAAGTAAAGACTTTTAAAAAAACAAAACTAAAATATCACAGTGTACACCCCAGAATGAATAAATCTCTCATGTTATCAAACAATCTATCAGTATACACATAACCCACATCTTTGTTTTTTTCCCAGTTGACTTCTTCCAGCCAGGGTCCAAATAGAGTCCACATTCGGTTGTCATATCTTTTTTGTTTTAATTGAGGAAAAGTGATTTACAATATTAGTTTCAGGTGTACAACATAGTGATTCAGTATTTTTGTAGATTATACCTCACTTGAAGTTATTAAAATATCAGCTATATTGTCTGTGCTATACAATATGTTCTTGAGCCAACTTACTTTATATGTAGTACTTTGTACGTCTTAATCTCCTACCTCTATCTTTCCCTCCCCATTTCCTTATCCCCTTTGGTAACCACTTGTTGTTTCTCTAAACCTGTGAGTTGGTTTCTGTTTTCTTATGGTCATTTGTTTGTTTTATTTTTAGATTCCACATATAAGTCAAAATACATGTATTTGTTTCCTGCATCTGACTTAATTTCACTAAGCATAATGCCCCCAGGTCCATCCAAGTTGTTGCAAATGGCAAAATTTCATTCCTACGGAAGAGCAGTATTCCCTTCCATATATATTATATCATCATCATCATCATCTTTACCCATTCATCTGTTGATGGATACTTAGGCTGTTTCTGTAGGTTAGCAAGCATAAATAATGCTATTAGGAGCATTGGCTGTCTGCTTCTTTCTGAATTAACGTTTGTTTTTTTCTTCAGATATGTTCCAAGGAGTGCAATTGCACGATTTTATGGAAGGACTATTTTTAGATTTTTGAGGAACCTCCATACTGTCTTCCACGGTGGCTGCAGCAATATAAATTCCCACCAACAATGTACAAGGGTTCCCTTGTCTCCACACCCTCTCCAACATTTGTTATCTGTGCTCTTTTTGATGATGGTTTTTCTGACAGGTTGATGTGATATCTCATTGTGATTTTGATTTCCATTTCTCTGATAATTAGCGATGTTGATGTGCCTTTTCATGTGCATGTTGGCCATCTCTGTGTCTCCTTTGGAAAAATGTCTATTTGGGTCTTCTAGCTTTTTTTTTTTTAATTGGAGGATAATTGCTTTACAATATTGGGTTAGCTTCTGCCATACATCACCATGAATCAGCCATAGGTATACAAATGTCCCTCTCCCACCTCCCACCCCATCCCTCCGCTGCAGGTTTTCACAGAGCCCCCAGGTTGGGCTCCCTGCACCACACAGCCAGTTCCCACTGGCTGTCTTATTTTACGCATGGTAATGTGTGTGTTTCGATGTTACTCTTCCAGTTTGTCCCTGTCCCTCCTTCCCCCGCTGTGTCCACAAGTCTCTTCTCTGTGTCTGCTCGCCGTTGCTGCCCCGCAGATGGGCTCATCAGTACCATCTTTCTAGATTCAGTATATATGCGTTAATGAGTGGTACTTGTTTTTCTCTTTCGGACTTACTTCACTCTGTGTAATAGGCTCTGGGTGTCTGTATTTTTTTGAATTACTGTTGCATGATGGCTGAGTAATATTGTGCATACGTGCCACCACCTTTATCCATTCATCCGGCAGTAGACGTTTAGGTCACTGCCGTGTCCTGGCTATTGTCAGTGCTGGAGTGAACACTGAGGCACATGTGTCTCTTTCAGTTACGGTTTCCTCAGGGTATATGCCCAGTAGTGGGATTGCTGGGTCATATAGTAGTTTTATTCCTAGTTTTGTAAGGCCTCTCCCTACTCTCTTCCACAGTGGCTATATCAATTTACATTGATGGCCATTCTGATGTGTGAGGTGATAGTTTTAATTTGCTTTTCTCTAATAATGAGCAGTGTTGAGCATATTCTCATGTGTGTATCAGCCATCTGTATGTCTTCTTTGGAGAAATGTCTGTTTAGGTCTTCTTCCAACTTTTTGATTGGGTGGTTTGGTTTTCTGGTATTGAACTGCCTATTGGGTTGTTTGTTGGTTATGTCAAAGATGCAAGAGACATGGGTTCGATCCCTGGGTGGGAAGATCCCCTGGAGAAGGAAATGGCCAACCCACTCCAGTATCTTGCCTGAAAAGTTCCATGGACACAGGAGCCTGGTGGGTTACAGTCCATGGGGTTGCAAAGAGTCAGACATGACTGAGCACACGTGCACACACGCACACACACACACCTCTTATCTCTTTCGGTCTGTAGATTCTGCCTCCCTCTTTTCATTACTCTGCACTTAATTGTTGTAGAAACCAGATCATTTTCTCCTGTGGTTTCTGATATCTTGAACTTTGGCACTTGTCTCTGTGGTATCACCCAATGGGTCCTTTTGTCCCCTGAATATCTTATAATCTAGTAGTCTAGAGGCTAACGTTGGTTTAGATTTGGTGGGATGGCAAGGCTGCTTCATAGGTGTGGTATTTTCTTCCATCAGGAGGTTCATAACGTCCCACGATCATTGATTGTTTAAACCTCTGAGTTCATTAAGGGTTGCGAAATGATGGTATCATAACTCTGTTGTTTCTTTTTCACTTGTTGGCTGAAACACATCTTTAAATGGGAGGTTTCTTCTCAACAACCATTGTGATTATTCTAAGCACAGTTTATAGGGCTCTCCAGGTGGCTCAGTGGTAAAGAATCCATCTGCAATGCAAAAGATAGAGGTTCAATCCGTGGGTTGGAAAGATTCCCTTGGAGAAGGAAATAGCAACCCATTCCAGTATTCTTGTCTGGGAAATCCCAGGGACAGATGAGCTTGGCAGGCTACAGTCCATGGAATTGCAAAAAGTAGGACAAGACTGAGTGAGTGAGCATGCGCACGCACACACACGCACGCACAAGCACACACACACAAATATGTATTGACGTTTCTTGTGAGCCAGGTGATCTTTTAGAAGAAGATCTCAGCTATGAACCAGTCAGGCCCTGCTTTCAACAGTGCTGACTTTTTTCACCTAATGTTTTAATGTGAGCATTATCCAAAGCTCCTCCTTTGCATTCCTCAATGGCTGTACGAATTCTGGGCTAAATATCTACTGTAACTTCAGGACAAAAGTCACAGATTTCACTTTTTCTCTGTAATATACAGTGCAACACAAAATATTTTATGCATGAGACCTGTAGTTCAAATTATTTTTATTAAGTAGAGCCCACTAATTGGGGTTTCCTAGGTGGCTCAGCGGTAAAGAATCCACCTGCCAGTGCAGAAGAGACAGGTTCGATCCCTAGATCAGAAAGATACCCTGAAGGAGGAAATGGCAGCCCACTCTAGTATTCTTGCTGGGATAATCCTATGAACGGAGAAGCCTGATGGACTGTCCATGAGGTTGTAAAGAATCAGGACTGAGCACGCCCACCCACTCACTCATTTACCTTCCTGAAAGGTTGTGTTCTTCTAACTGTGCCTAGGACCTTGCTTCTCATCCTCCTGCCTCTCCCCAGCCATGGAGAGAGGCTAGATCTTTATATAATGTAGCCCATCAGATGAATTTCTTGGCCTCCTCTTCTCATTCATTCATTCATTCATTCATTCATTGTTAGCATAAACCACATGGCAGAGGGCATGAGACTGCAGAAGGAGCGTGAGTTGGGAGAATGCTAATGAATATTTGTACTCTGCAGGCCGTGAACCCTGGGAGGTCCCTGTTCCTGCTATATGCCCTCAAGAGCTCCCCGCGCCTCGGTCTGCTGTACCTCTACCTGTTTGACTATACCGACACCTTCCTGCCCTTCATTCACACCATCTGTCCTCTGCAAGAAGACGGCTCCAGGGAGGACATCATATCCAAGCTTCTGGTGGGTCTGCAGAGGGCCTTGAGGGATGTCACGCCACCATTGCCCATCATGGAATAGATTTGGATACGTGGCTATAGCCTAGCAGGGAAGAGCAAATAGCACAAGTCTTCACTGGAATCTTGCAAGGAGAGCCCTTACAAAGAAAACAGAGCGGGAACTTCCCCACTCCTAGAAGCCTGTTTTGTTTCCTGCATTGCATAGCCAGAGGGGTTACCCCTTAGACTTGAGATATTTGGGGGGTGGGGAGAGAAACAGTCTTGCTTCTGTTATAAAATAAGGTAGCATAGTTCCAGATTGCCTGAGCGTTAGATTTATGGGCCCTCCAGCTCGGTAATGGATCTTGGTAATCTCTTAATGGGATCTTCTAAATCGGTTTAGTGTATGTCCTGTGGGCCTCAGAATGGGAAGCCGCCATCCCGCTCCCGGACTGGATGGCAGTCATCCTGTTGGCTGACCACCAGGCCTTTGGCAGGGCTGCTTACCCACCACGGCTCTCTTGTATTCCTTCAGAATAGTTGATCACATTGACTCAGAGTGATTCTCTGTGTCACTGGAGGGTAATGCCCTTTACATTGGTACTTTTGGGGGCAGTCCTTCTGATCTGTTTATATCAGAAGTCACAAGGGTATAGGAATCATTGTGTATGATATTGAAACAGAATTCCCAAATCTCCAAGACCTTTTTTAAACACTTGGATCAAGTGCCTGCCTAAGTGACTTTAGCCTTGATGTTGCTTTAAGCCTGCTCATTAGCCCCTTTGCACAGTGTTTCTCCACTTACCCAGTTTTCAGCTGTTCTCTGCCTTTGCTAGACTGGGAGCACGGAGAACCCCTGACCTTGCCATTGTAACAAGCCCTGTCTATATCACTGTCTGCTCATCAGGCTGGCTTTTTTCTTGGGATGTTCCGTGTCTGCTCCATTGTATACAGTCTTGCTCAGCTTTCACTGGCCTCTGGATGCCTGAAAGAAAGTGAAAGTGTTGGTTGCTCAGTTGTGTCTGACTGTTTTGCGATCCCATGGACTGTAGCCTGGCAGGCTCCTCTGTCCATGGGATTCTCCAGGCAAGAATACTGGAGTGGGTTGCCATTCCCTTCTCCAAGCAATCTTCCTGACCCAGGGATCAAACCCAGGTCTCCCACATTCCAGGCAGATTCTTTACCAGTCTGAGCCACCAAGAAATCTCCAAATGCCTATGAGTTGTTTAAAAACTCTTGTTATAAATTACCTGCTAAGTTTGTTATTAAAGTTTTTCATTTTCCCAAAATTACTTTTTAAAAGTACACGTTTAATTTTCCCGTGACCTGTGATCATTCCACCACAGGTGAGAGGTTGAATTTGGGAAATAGTTTGAGCTGCTCTTGCAGTGCTGAAGACATTTTAAAACTGGTTAATTTTTATCCATTTCAACCTTCTGATTAATATCTCATGCTTAGATTTTTTTTCTCCTTTCCTTCTGAACTTCCACAATCATATAACAATGTAAGAGGTCCAGTCTCTTTGGTAACATTTATTTAGTGTAAGATGAGTTATTACCAGGTGAGTTGATGGATGGAGATCTCACTTGAGATTGTTTGATGTGTATGTCTCTGTGTGTGTGTTAATAAATGTAAAACTCTCTGGGCTGACCACAATATCTTGTGTAAAAGTCAGTCCTCATAATTTTTGTGTCTGTTTTTATGTATTTTTATTTACTCATGTTCTGCTCCTACAGGATCTTAGAGAGCCCACGTGGAAGCAGTGGCGAGAATTCCTCATCAAGTACTCCTTCCTCCCGTACCAGCTGATTGCTGAGTTTGCTTGGGACTGGCTGGAGGTCCATTACTGGACGTCACGGTTTCTCATCGTCAACGCCATGCTTCTCTCGGTTCTGGAATTGTTCTCCTTCTGGAGGATCTGGTCCAGAAGTGAACTGAAGTAAGTGTGTTTTTATGTTGGAGATGGTTGGCGCAACAGAGACTGGGGAAGAAGCACCCAGTGGAGAAGTCCTCCGGAGTGTTTTTCAGACTCTAGCAGACACCCAGCGATCTGGTTTAGAAACACTGCTTAAGCAGCAAACGGGAAAACGACTTCAGGTCAGCATGGGGAGGCTGTCACGGTGCTCATTGTTAAAGCACGCCTCCGGGTGCCTTTTCCCCACATAATACACCAGATAATTCCTGGAGGGTGGGGTGTACATGAAGGAGTTTAATCACTGAGGAATAAACAAGCGAGGAGAAGAGGGTGCTTTATGGAAAAGTAGTGTGGTGGAACTTAAAGAGATCTGAGGAGGAAATCTGTAGGCATGAGTTCTTACCCTGCTCTGCCACAACTGGGACAGGAATCATTTCTCTGGATTAATGTGTAAAATGAGAAAGTTGGACTAGACAATCGCGGAGTCAGGACTCTTGGTTGCAAGTGACAGAAACCAGCCTAGGTTGGCTTTCATACCAAGGGACACCCCCCAGCGGTGGCTTCCTGTGTGGCTGGACCCAGAGACCCGAACACTGTCCTCAGGGCCAAGTGTCTTTCTCCCTCTGTTCACCTCAACAGCTCCTGTGTTCGGGAGCCCTTGATCCCTCCAGGTAGAGACTGACAGCTTAGGAACCCTAAAGGAAAAAGACACTTCTCTCCCTATAGCACTTGTGAAAGCCTCGGGCTCACATGCCTTTGCTCTGATGGATCCAGGCTTCTTGGCCTCGCCCATCAGGTGAATAGTGAGAACCGGACAGGAATCTCCATTACTTACTCAATTCAGTGACTCCGCTTATTCATGCCCAGTTGATCGAACCGCTCCTCTGCCCCTGCTTCTCTGCTGGACACCGCAGATCTGTTGGTCAAGAGGATAGTTTATACTCTGACGGCCTATAGCCTAGCAGAGAAAATATTACGTTAATATTAAATTAAAGGGGCTTCCCTGGTGGCCCAGTAATAAAGAATCTGCCCGCCAATGCAGGAGACACTGGTTCAGTCCCTGATCCGGGAAGATCCCACACGCCCAGGAGCAACTAAGCCCATGGGCCACAACTATTGAGCCTATGATCTAGACCCCGGGAACCACAATTACTGAAGCCCGTGCGCTCTAAAGCCCATGCTCTGCAACACAAGAAGCCACTGCAGTTAGAAGCCTGTGCACTGCAGAGAGGAGCCCGTGCTCGCCACAGCTGGAGAAAAGCCCACGCAGCAGCGAAGACCCAACACCGCCAAAAACAAACAAGTTAGAATGTGTCTGTATTATATTAAACACAAGTGCGACTCGGCGCAGAAGCGGGTGGGGTTGGAGCAGTGCTGGGAAGGCCTCACCTGAGGGGACCTGGTGACGTTTCCCTGAGGAAGCCCCCTCCAGGCTCCGTCCCAGGAGTTGGAGGTGACGTGGTCAGGAAAGGCGTGCCTCAGGCACAGGGGACAGGAAACAGGGTCTCCCGCAGCTCCAGCGGCCAGACTCTGCAGCGGGGAAAGGCCCAGGCAGGGTCTGAGCGCCTTGGTCTCACCTCTCACACGCCTCTTCCTTTTGCAGGACTGTGCCTCAGAGGATGTGGAGCCATTTCTGGAAAGTGTCGACACAGGGGCTTTTTGTGGCCATGTTCTGGCCCCTCATCCCTCAGTTTGTTTGCAACTGTCTGTTTTACTGGGCCCTGTACTTTAACCCAATTATTAACATTGATCTCGTGGTCAAGGAGGTCCGACGGCTGGAAACCCAGGTCTTGTGACTGCCGCTGCCGAGGTTCCGAGGGACCCTTGCAGCCTCCCTGCCCGCCGAGCTCTGGGGAGAGGGTGAAGCGGACTTCCTATTTTCCGCCCCTAGTAAATAAGGTGCTGCTTTATCCATCAGAGGCCACAGCCAGGTCCCCTCCCTCGGCCCGTGGCAGCAGGGACTGGTGCTCCAGAGCTTGGCCAACACGGCGGCTGCACCTCCTACCCAGCTGCCTTCCTCGCCGGGACTTGGGAGGCTCAGCCCGCGATGGCTGGCAGGGACTCAGGGTCCTCGGAGGACACACAGTGGGTCGCAATCCCCGCTTGCTCTAACCTCAGTGACTGACAAGAGGCTCCCAGGGTGGGTCGGAGCCCAAGGCCAGGCCTGTCCTCTCAGTCAAGTGTAGGAAAACAGAAGATGTTGTCATAGGCAGAGGCAGTTGCACATAAAATAAGGAGGAAAAACCACAGTCTCGCTGATGATTCTGTCTCGTGTAAGAGTTGCTAGGAGGTTCAGAGTTAAACCTCTGAAAGCAGTCGGTTTGAGGTTAGAATGATGGTGGTTAGACTCACCACCACTGTTTTCCACTTGGTATCACTGAAAGTTTGGATCTTTTTGTTGGAGTTGTTGAGTGGGACATTAGGCAGTTTAATCAGGCTGAGCTGCTTCCGTGCTATGTAAAATTATTGTTTGGCGGGGTTTGCTTTGTTTTTGAGAATGTAATCTATAAAATCCAAGCCAGTCCGTTTGTTTAAGGAAATACCTTGTACATTGACCTCACACTGTATAATCTTTATTGTCCTGCTCTGATGTATAAAAAAATGTGTAATTACACCAAGTGCTGTAATTGTAAATATGAGAGGAACTGTGGCCTTTGATTTCCTGCCAGTGTGACAAAAGCAGGTGTGAAAGGCTATCAATCTGAAGGTCAGCCCCATATTTATACAGAAATCAGCTTGCATCCAAAGTGTTTTTTTCCGAGTCTATGAACCATTCATTAACCCTTTGTATCTTTGAAGATTTCCTTCAAACTCTGCATCTGAAAGTTTGAAGAAATGACTTGAAATAAAAATAAAGTTTATATATATATACAGATAAAACTTCTACATAGAGAAAAATTGACTGTTTAGGAAACATGAAGAAAATCTATGTTGCCCAGTACAACCTACTGGTCACGCTTACCACACCCACCTCCACCCCACAGCCGAGGACCCACTGAGGATATCTTAAGTGAAAGGGGAGAGAATGTTTTCCTTACCCTTGTGTTTCCTCATCAGGCCCTGGGCCTGCCTGGCTTGATAAGCCAGAGACACTGCCAGCCCAGTGGATCCAGGGACATTGCAGTGTCTACATCTCCCTGGCCTGGTGCCTCACGAGGTTACTCTTCTCTTTTTTTATTTTTTAAAATATTTATCTGTTCGGCTGCCTCAGGTCTTAGTTGCAGTTTGTGGACGCTCTAGTTGGGTGGCGTGTGGGTTCAGTAGTTGGGGTGTGCAGGCTTAGTTGCTTCGTGGCATATGGGATCTTGGTTCCCCAATCAGGGGTCAGACCCGTGTTGCCTGGACCACCAGGGAAGTCCCTCTTACTTTTAGATGAAGAAAGGGAGGCTGGGTAGCACTCCTGGAGCTGGGGCTCAGGGCAGACTCCTTGTCCAATGCTTCTCACCTGTGCTTCTTGGCCTCCCCACACTGTCCTCACCTGCTCCCCAAATCGTGCTTCAGAGATGAGTAATACACGTGCCCTGGGGAGGAGTACAAGGAAGACAGCCAAGCGCAAACAGCAGAGGCGAGGTCTCCCTGTTTATCTCCTGCAGGAGGAACAGGCATAGCAGAGTGAGGGCCACCCTCTCAGAACAGGCTCAGGTGTCTCAAAATGAGGTGTCTGTTTAAAATACTCAGACCTTTAATGTAAGAGTTCCATTTCAAGACACAAAAATGGAAAAAAGCTTATAAGAGCCATACAGTACGGAGTCTCAGTTACATTTTTTTTTTTTTAATCGAGTGAGGTTTTTAATTATCGATTTGGTCACACCATGAAACACAGCGGATCTTAATTCCCTGATCAGGCATTGAAGCTACGCCCCTGCAGTGAAAGCACAGTCCTAACCACTGGACCACCAGGGAATTGCCTCAATTAAAGATTATCTCAAAATACATCCTGTGGGTGAGGGGCCTGGTGCCATTCTCTGATCTTTGAGACATTACTTTCTTTCATTAACAGACTGCTAGTAACTTCTCCCCTGGAGAAGGAAATGGCAACCCACTCTAGTATCCTTGCCTGGAGAATCCCATGGATGGAGGAGCCTGGTAGGCTACAGTCCACGGGATCACAAAGAGTCAGACACAACTGAGCAACTTTTTACTTTACTTACTTACATTTTTAAAACATTGCTGACAAGACTGACAGGCAGCACACCAAAATGCTAAATGTGGTTATATTGGACTGTAAGAATCGGAGTGGTTTTTTTTTCTTTCTATATTTCTCTTATTTTCTTTTTTGTTGTTTTGTTTTTTAGCAATGCTTAGGTACTATTACACTTTTGTAATCAGGAAATAAATTTAACTGTTAAAAGTAGAGTGGGATATGGAAAGAAGACTTAAGCTAAAAACTACTAGACTTGAACTTCACAAGTTTGGGCAGCGTGTGGCTGGCTTCTTTGTTGCCCAGAATCTACACACACGGTATGTCTTTGCTCTCTTTTGACTACCTGCCATCAGGAGCAGGTTAGAAGATAAGGCCTAGCCCTTTTTCACAAAGGCTGAATGTCAGAAATGGTATCAAACCCAATACAGTCAGAAGCACAGTTGTGGTTTTATTAAACAGGCATGGGACTTTTGACATTAAATCAAACTGGAAACTGAACTGGCTCTAGCCCAAGTTCCAGGACAGGAGAGAAAGCAAACACAAGGGTTGCCGCTTCGACACTTGGCCTCAGCTCCCTTCTGCAAAGAACTGAGTGAGGCTGTTGATGAGCAAAAGTTTTATTCCCTTGTGCAAAAACATTTCAAGTCAGGCTAGTCAGTCACACTCAGGTGAATAGTTCCCACACAAGAAACTGGGATAGAAGAGGTACTTAATGTTGTACTCTGCTCGGGCTAAGCAGTAAGCAAACTTCTGGTCACACTTGCATATGAGTTCTTGGCATTTGTCCTCCGTTGGTTCTGGAAGAAGTGGAGAAACTGAAGTTAGAACAGGGATTTGCAGAGACCTGAAGATAAACACAAGGGAAGCTAGTAAAGCTGGAAACAGGAAGGGTCATAAACTGCATCCGGGTAACACTTTGCAGTTCACCACAGTGATCTCCCTCATCATGACAACTCCCAAGGAAGGTGATATTCAGTCCATTTTACAGAAAACAAAGTTGAAGTCACCAGGGTAATATTTTCAGAGGAAAAGTCCAAAGTCTGTACACCCTTTTATAAAGCTTCTCTTCTGTATCAGTATTATACCATTGCTCTTAAGGATCCAGTTAGACAAGCAGTAGGGAACCATCCAGGCTTTTTTTTTTTTTTTTTTTTGAGCCCTGCTTTGTGTGATCTTACTGTGAGCTTTCTGAGCGAAGTCCTCATTTAAAAGGGGGCACTATCCACTGTGCGGGCTTATTATGAAGTCTGGGTGAGAAAGCATATATAAAGTGCCAGGCAGGGGCTTGGCCCTAGGCATGCACACCCATCAATGCTGGTTCCACCTGCACTTCCCTACCTTTTCTCTCCAAGTCTCTTTCAGATGCTCCTTCAAGAAAACAGCTTGTTCCCACAGCCAACATAATAGTGGTGAAAAGCTGAACGACTTCCCACTGAAATCTGTAACAAGACAAGGATGCCCATTCTCACCATTCCTATTCAGCATAGTAGAAGTCCTAGCCATAGCAATCAGATAAGAAAAAGAAAGAAGGGGTATCCAAATTGGAAAAGAAGAGGTAAAATTGTCATTATATACAGATGACATGATACCATATTAAAAAAAGAGCTTGTTTAGGTAACAATTGTATATTCCATCTCTCCCTTCCAACTTGGGCCTACTTTATACAGAGATGCAAAGGCTGCCACCCAAAGATAAATCTCCCCTCTACTTTGGGAATTTTGCTGCTACAGAATCATTCCTTTGGGTTGGAAAGATTTTGTGATCTTCAAGTTGTATCTATTAATCTAGAAGATATAACAGCTCTGGATACGTCACCTGCCTTTGTGGGTTTTTAAATATTCTAAATGCGGTGGAGGTGGATGGGGGTGGGGCAGGGGACACCCTTTATTAAATCCTTCCAAATTTCTTGCAGAGGCACAGTAAAGCATGAGCTTGGAGGTAGCCAGCTCAGCCATGGATATAGTTCCTTTGGACACATCACTTCATCCTTCCCAGGCTGCTTCCACAGGGTCCACATGAGGATACTAAAAGTACCTACTTCTAAGGGCTGTTGGGAGAATGAAAAGAAACGGAAGTCAGTAAAATGTAGGGCATACAGCAGGTGCTTATGAGCTGTAGCTGACCTCCTTAAACTGCCAGCTAATCTTAAAGATCTCCTCTTAGAATGCACAGGTTCCTTAGAGAGCGTAGCAAGATGAAGCATGAGAGTCAGAAAATTCAGCTTCTGTTTCAGGGCAACACTCAGAGTGCTTGGCAGCACCTGGTGTGATGAACAGGGGCAGGGTTGGGGGATGGCAAGCAGGAGGCAGGGGGCCTGAGACCCTCTGACCCTGTAATGAGCTGAGTTGATTAAAGGTGTTTATCAGCATGACTGCACACAGGGTTTCCCAAACTCAGGCCCATGGCAGCTTCAAGATGATAGCTTTATGTGTGCTAGTCTCTCAGTCTTGTCTGACCCTTTTGTGACCCCATGGACTAGCCCACCAGGCTCTTCTTTCCATGAGATTTTCCACACAAGAATACTGGAGTGAGTTGCCATTTCCTTCTCCAGGGGATCTTCCCGACCCAAGGTAATACTATTCATGTCTTTTGCATGGCAGGCAAATTCTTTACCACTGAGCCACCAGGGATATCTTTAAATCCCCTTTATTTTTAATAGTCAATTATTAAATTGTGATTTAATTATATTAAATAGTATTAAATTACATTAAATAAATCATCACTGACATAAATGGAAAACCAAAATCTTATACCACAATATATAAAACTGACTTAAAAAGCCAGTGAAGATAAAGTTCTAATATCAAAGTCTAGTTAAATGCTGTTACCCACCTGAAGGCTATGAGCCCCCAGAATGGGGTATCTTAGTTTTAAAAAGGGGGATTAGCAAGTGTAAGAGAAGTTTACCCTCTCTAGCAGTCAGACCATCATGCAATCGATACTTCCTCCTTGCCTAACTGGAAGAATTAACAAAGGACTGAAAGGGAAAATCCTTCTCACTTAAATTCATTTATTAAGCTTCTCACACTCTGGGAAACTACTGAGAGAGAAGGCAAAACACAAACACCTCCAATTCCAAAAACCTGTGTTTAAACACTCTGCCTTGTGGATTCACTGGTGGTCCAGGAGTTAGGACTCCAAACTTTGACTGCCATGGCATAGATTGGATCCCTGGGCAGGAGACTAATATACCAAGCCATGCTGCAAGGCCAAAAAACACAACGAAATTTTAAAAACAGAATAAAAATCGCCTTGGTTATAATTCAGTAAATGGGAACAGAAAAAGTCAAGATGATGGAAGCCTGAGTTAACTGTGCAGTTACGTGAAGGGCTGGCTCTGTGGTCCCCATCTCACCCAGTCCACTCAGGGCAGGGCCACTGGCACTGGAGGCGTGTGGGGCCCTCAGGCTCCTGGGCAAAAGGTCTTTGTGTCCCTCACTTCTTTGATTATAGGAAACAGCCTTTCTTCAGCCTCCATGAGTTCCTCCAACTCCTTCCCTGAGTTCCAATAGGCAGAGTCAGTTCAGTTCAGTTCAGTTCAGTCACTCAGTTGTGTCCGACTCTTTGCAACCCCATGAATCGCAGCATGCCAGGCCTCCCTGTCCATCACCAACTCTCGGAGTTCACTCAAACTCACGTCCATCGAGTCGGTGATGCCATCCAGCCATCTCATCCTCTGTCGTCCCCTTCTCCTCCTGCCCCCAATCCCTCCCAGCATCAGAGTCTTTTCCAATGAGTCAACTCTTTGCATGAGGTGGCCAAAGTGCTGGAGTTTCAGCTTTAACATCATTCCTTCCAAAGAAATCCCAGGGCTGATCTCCTTTAGAATGGACTGGTTGGATCTCCTTGCAGTCCAAGGGACTCTCAAGAGTCTTCTCCAACACCACAGTTCAAAAGCATCAATTCTTCAGTGCTCATCTTTCTTCATAGTCGACATTCTAGAAATCAGCAAACTAAAATGGACTGGAATGGGTGAATTTAACTCAGATGACCATTATATCTACTACTGCAGGCAGGAATCCCTTAAAAGAAATTAAATACCCATCATGGTCAACAAAAGAGTCCGAAATGCAGTACTTGGAGGGAGAGTCAAGTAGTTGTTAACTAGGAAAGGGAGAGGATGAGAGACCAGGGAAAAACAGTCATGAGCAGCCTTGGGGCAAGGTCCTATTTTCCTATTAACAGATCCACATAAGAATGTCTTTGGGATATTTTCCAGATACTGAAAGGCTTCCAGGTGGGAGAAGTTACCAGCAGTATGCTGCCCATAAGCACATAGGCCTCAGACTAGTTGGACTTGAAGGTCGATGATGTTGATTCCCACTTACCTCACCACCAACCCACCAGAAGAACGTCCTTGAGCTGATCACTCCCTCTTTGGACGATTACTGTAAAACGTCTCACTATCTTCCCAAGTGGGTTTTGAGGGCATAAGCCTGCTCTGTCTCCCACTTTGCCTGACAAAGCAAAAAAACTATCCTTTTCTACTTTGTCCAAAATTCTGCCTCCAAGATTTGACTCAGCACTGGTGTACAGAGAAGCTGAGCTTTCAGCATCAGCACCCCAACCTTACAGAAGAAAAATCCAGAGAAGGGGTATAGGGACTGATCCCCAGTTCAGCTCTGCCTGATCCCAGGCCTCCTGGCTTATCTACCAGAAGGGAATAGTTTGTCAACTCAGGGGACTCATCTGCCCTTATAAGTCCAAGTTTTAAGACAGGATTTTAAAATCAGTCAATAAATCTGTCTGCACCAGGTCTTAGCTGCGACATGTGGAATCTAGTTTTCTGACAAGGAATCAAACCCTTGAAGGCGGGAGGAGAAGCGGACGATGGAGGATGAGATGGCTGGATGGCATCACTGACTCAATGGACATGAGTCTGAGCAAATTCCAGGAGACAGTGAAGGACAGGAAGCATGGCGTGCTGCTATATTCTTTATGTATTATGCACTCAAAAAAGACAAAACAAGAACAGCATCAGAAAATTAATCAAATGGAGGTCTGGGTAGTGTCAATGGGAGTTTTATTTCCCACAAACCTTTTGTGGTAAAAGTTATAATTTGAAACTTTTCTACTTTGAGCCATACAGTGCTTTTCATTGTGGAAACGTGATCTCAATCAACCAAATGTGAGGGCCTTCTATTTTGAATTTAGTTTACATTACTTATTAGACTTAAAATATCTATACCACTCAGTGATGAAAGGAGGTGGCTTGTGGGGTCTTTGATGGCCCTCCTCCTCCCTAATCTTCTCCAGGCCTCCCTTTAGCACCTCCCCAGCTTCTACAATAAACACAACCTACATGTCTAAATGCTCTTGCGGAGTAAATACTCCTCGAGGACAAGTCCTCCGTTTCAGGCTGCCCGCCAGCCCTTTCTACATACATATAAATTCTAGTAAGTAAGTAAGTGTTAGTCGCTCAGTCATGCCAACTCTTTGCGACCCCACTGTCTGCAGCCCACCAGGCTCCTGTATCCATGAGATTTTCCAGGCAAGGATACAGGACTAGGTTGCCATTTCCTTCTCCAGGGGATCTTTCCAACCCAGGGATTGAACCTGGGTCTCCTGCACTGCAGGCAGATTCTTTACCAACGGAGCTACAAGGGAAGCCCATTATTCCAAGGGTGCCTCAAATACACCATCTGGCCCTACAATTCTAAGACTCCATGCTGCAAAAACCTCTCGCAGGTGCACAAAGCCTTATAAACAACCACAGTCTCTGCAAAATGAAGTACATTGGTGCCACAGACTGGCCATTCTCAGCTGCAGGCCGTTGTGTCCCCACTGGGCTTGTGGTAGTCTCTAGGGAGATCTTTCGCTGTCCCATGTGGAGGGTGGGGGGTTTGCTACTGGCATCTGGTTGGCAGAGACCAGGGATGTTACTAAACATCTGCAATTCCCAGAATGGCTCCCACACCAGAGACCCAGCCTCAAATGTCCATAGTGTCAAGATGGAGACACTCTGCCACAGGTGATTGTCAGGCTTTGAAAGAATGAGGCTGGGGCTTCTCTGGTGGCTCAGTGGTAAAGACTCCATCTGCCACTGCAGGAAACACGGGTCTGATCCCTGGTCTGAGAAGATCCCACAAGCGATGCAGCAACTAAGCCCGTGGGCCACAACTACTGAGCATGAGCTCTAGAGCCTGAGAGCCACCGCTACTGAGCCCACACACCCTAGAGCCCATGGTCCGCAATAAAAGAAGGCACAGCATTGAGAAGCCTGCATACCACAACTAGAGAAAGCTCATGCAATAACAAAGATCCACCATGGCCAAAAATAAACAAGTAAAATAAATATATATTTAAGAATGAGGCCAACCTAGATGTTCCAAGATGTCCAAGACACAATATTAAGTGGAAAAAAAAATGATGTATATAATGTGATCTGATTTTTGTTCTTTTTTAAAAAATTATTTATTTTATGTATTTTTGGCTGGGTCTTTGTTGCTGTGAGTGGATTTTGGTTGTGACAAGCAGGGGCTACTCTCGAGTTGCAGCGTGCAGGCTTCTCAGTGCGGTGACTTCTGTTGCGACTCTGAGGCTCTAGAGCACAGGCTCAATAGTTGTGGCATCCAGGTTTAGCTGCTCCAGGGCATGTGGGATCTTCCTGGACCAGGGATCGAACCTGCATCCTCTGCATTGGCAGGCAGATTCTTAACCACTGGACCACCAGGGAAGTCCTGATATTTGTTCTTGTTTGTCTGTTTACACATGCATAAATCTGGAGGAGAACAACATGCCAAGCAACAGAAGCTAGTTAACGCTGGTGGATGGAGCCTAACTTCTTACATTACAATGATTCTAGGATGTTTTGATTTTCCACAACAAACGTGGATTAGGTTTGAATCAGAAAAGGCATGTGTATGGATGGACAGACGGACAGATAGATAAAACTAATATGTAAAAATTGGTAAATGAACCAGCTGGCACCAGAGCCAGCACTGTTACCAATAAAATTTCCACGAGCCACACCCTTGGAACATGACTTGGTTGGCCAGGGACTTCTGAGGAAACAGCCACTGAAGCTGCAAGGTTGCACTGTTCCCGCAGAGCTGGCCAAAGGACAGCTGTCTAAGGACACGGCAAAAACACTCCAGCCATTTCGCCTTCCCTCCCCCGACCATGGGAGTCCCCCGGCTCCACCTTCCGCTTCCTCCACTGATGTCATCCGTCCAAGGCACTTCTCACCCAGATCCCTGCAACAGCCTCACAGGGGGCCTAGCTGCCACCCTTGTTCCCTCCAGCTATATTCCTTGCAGCAACCAGAGTGGAAGAGCCCCTGGTGAAGGCAATGGCTACCCATTCCAGTATTCTTATCTGGAGAATTCCATGGACAGAGGAGCCTGGCAGGCTGTAGCCCATGAGGTCGCAAAGAGTCGGACATGACTGAGCAACTGACACTTTCATTTTTCACTTTCACGCACAGTACTTCATTGATTTCTTTTCCAACAAGCACTTATAAAAGCAATTGGCATGGACACTATTTCCTGCTCCCTTTTTCGACCACAGAGCCTTGCTCCTCTGTTTCCTCCATCAGGAAGCCTGACACAGAATAGATTCTCAATAATGGTTGTTGGGAGAATATAGAAAAGACATATATCATTTCCAATACTTGTACAAACCCAGCACCAGAGTTTTATTATTCCCATTTTACAGAAAAGGAGAGGGATTCAGTAACTTGTCCAAGGCCACAGATCTGGGAAAGAGTATACCAGGATTCCAGTTCAGCATCTCCTGACCCAGTGTCTGTCCCTCCGCTACGCTCCCCACACCTCCCTGAGCAAGAAAATGCTTTGAAAAACAAGGCTTGGTCTCACTATACTATGGCCTCAGAAGCCCAACAGATTCATGTTATTCAAGAATAATAAAAAACTGAAAGGAAACCTAGCTCCCAAGGGTTAAGTTTAAAATAAAGGCCTGCCGGTAAATATTATTATATGCTTAATATTTTTAAAAAATATATTTGTCAAGCCCATAAATGGAAAATGGGCCACACCTGTAATTAAGCAAACAGCTAAGTTCAGAATATCTCCAAACAGAATAAGAGAATATTTTTAGCCAAAAATGCATAATAGATATTTTGGTTCTCTTCATTCAGTTCAGGGAAAGCAGTTCTGTAAATAGGCACAGCCCCACTAGCTGACACACTAGTAAGTATTTCACAAATATCATTTTTAGATGGGTGTGTGTGTGTGTGTGTGTGTGTGTGTGTGTGTGCGCTCTCGCACTCAGTTGTGTCCAACTCTTTGTGACTCCATGGACTGTAGCCCACCAGGCTCCTCTGTCCATGGGATTCTCCAGGCAGGAATACTGGAGTGGGTTGCTATTCCCTTCTCCAGGGGATCTTCCCCACCAAGGACTGATCCCACGTCTCTTGCATCTCCTACATCGGCAGGCGGGTTCTTTACCATTTGTGTCACCTGGGAAGCCCTTTCACATGGTTAGGGGCAGCAGAACATGCAGGTTGAAGGGAGAAGGGAAAGATCTTTAACATATTTTCCACTCAAGGTCCACTTCTCCTCTCCACTCACAATGGAAGGAGGCAGTGTGGGGACAGAGAATATGCCCAAAAGTGGGCTTATCATCACCAGGTTAAGCAAGTCACTTCTTTCCCTGCAGCTCTAAGTGAGATGGTTGGATGAGATGATGTCTGGGACATTTTCAGTCCTTGATTAACTGAATCAAGGACTCCGTATTAATGTCTCCATATCAATTCAGCTTTTCTTTGTGCCAACTCTTAATGTAGACTAAGAAGACACGGCTAAGAGTCTGAGCATATCTAAGAATATCCTTCTATGTAACCCTTAGTATAGCCTCCTCGCCTCTAGAGAAGACCAAGTCTGCAGAAGCTGGCGTTTCAGTGAAGAATCACACCAGACCCTCAGTTCTCTCAGGTAGAGGCAGTGGGGATCAGAGAGAAGTTCAGATAAGGATGAGGGATGGAGGAGAGAGGAGGGAAGAAAGTAGCAACCTCCATCCAATCTGGATATCACATTATAAACTCTTTTTTTTCATCTTTGCAACATCCATCTTCCAGGTAAGAAAACAGGCTCAGAGATGACACCAATCTAAGAGCCAAGTGATTTTCAACAAAAGTACCAAGACAATTTAATGGGGACAAAAGAGTCTCTTCAACAAATGGTGCTGGAACAACTAAATATCCATATGCCAAAGAATAAACGTGGACTGCTACCACTCACCATAGACAAAAACCAACTCAAAATAGATCAATGACCTAAAGTTAAGAGTTCAGTGAAAACAAATATATAACTGAGTCACTTCACTGTTCAGCAGAAATTAATACAACACTGTAAATCAATAATACTTCAAGAAAATTTAGAAAAATAAAAGAGTTCAAACTATAACACTGTTTGAAGAATATAGGGGTAATCTCCATGAACTTGGATCTGGTGACAAATTCTTAGATAGGATACCAGAAACGCAATCAACAGAAGACAAAATTGGGACTTCCCTAGTGGTGCAATGGTTAAGAACCTGCCTCCCAAAGCAGGGAGGTGAGCGTGATCCCTGACTGGAGAACTAAGATCCTACACACTGCAGAGCAACGAAGCCTGCACACCCCAGCTAGAGAAACCACGCGCTCTGGAGCCCTAACACCACAGCTACTGGGCCTGGGCATTCCGGAGCCCACGCACCACAACTGGAGAAGCCCACGTGCCAAAACGGAGACCAGTGCAGCCCCAAAATAAAAAAGACAGAACCAATAAATCGGGCTTTAGCAAAATTAAAACTTTTGTATACCAAAGACATTATCAAGAAAATAAAAAGGCAACAGAATGGTAGGAAATCTCTTGCAAATCACATATACGATAGAGTCCAGTATCCAGAACAAGAAACTCTCACAATTCAACAATAGGACAAACTACTCAATGAGAAGAAGACTTGAACAGACATTTCTCCAAAGAGGATGGAAAAATGACCAACCAGCACATGAAAAGATGTTCAACATCATTAATCATGAGAAAAAGGCAAATCAAAATCACAATGAGATACACTAATTATCTCCACTAAATAATAAATAAAAAAGAAAAATAGCAAATGTTGGCAAGGCTGTGGAGAAATACCCTATACACTGCTAATGAGAATGTAAAACAGTGCAGCTCCTATAGCAAAAATTGGTGTGAAAGTGTTAGTCACTCATGTTTGAATCTTTGTGACCCTATGGACGATAGCCCACCAGGCTCCTATGTCCATGGAATTCTCCAGGCAAGAATATTGGAATGGGTAGTCATTCCCTTCTCCCGTGGCTCTTCCTGACCAAAGGATCAAACCCAGATCTCCTCCACTGCAGGCAGATTCTTTACCATCTGAGCCACCAGGGAAGGATTCCTCAAAAAGTAAAATGGACTTACTAGAAAATGCAAACAATTCCACTCCTATGTATATGCCCCCAAAGAAATGAAAACATGTATTCAAACAAATATTTGTTCACAAATGTTCACAGCAGCAGGTTAAAAGGTGGAAATACAACAGGAAGAAAAGGAGCAGGGCACAGCTTGTGAAAGAATGACCTAGCCCAAGGACACACCATAAACCGATTAGAATCAAATGGGACCAAGACGGCAGACAAGACCAGACCTTAGCAAGTGAAATGACACAGCCAGAGGTGCCATGAGAGTTCCAAGGCACTGTCAAAAGACCACGGAGTGGGCAGTGGACCAAATCCTGGAAATCTCCACCTCTTCCCAAAAATAGTTGGAATAATCCTCCCACTCATTAGCATGTGAAATTATCCAGCCTATAAAAACCAACCATACCACATTTTGTGGCCACATTCACCCTCTGTGATGGTGCACACTCCGTCTGTGGAGTGTGCTTCTCTCTGAATCTGAATAAATCCACTTCTCACCTATCACTTTGTCTCTCACTGAGTTCTTTCTGCAACGAGATATCAAGAACCTGAGCTTCATTAGGTCCTGAAACCAGGTACCATGGGTTTTGGCTGGGTTTGAGTTCCAGCCATATGAGCTCAGTTGGTAAAGAATTCACCTGCAATGCAGGAGACCCTGGTTTGATTCCTGGGTTGGGAAGATCCCCTGGAGAAGGGAATGGCTATTCTGGCCTGGAGAATTCCATGAACTGTCCATGGGGTCGCAAAGAGTTGGACACAACTGAGCAAATTTCACTTCACTTCACTTCATGTGGGTTCAAGTCCCAAACTGAGTTTTGGCTGGGTTCAAGTCCCAATCTGAGGTATACGGTTTCAGAAACAATACAATGTCCTGCAATGAATGAATGGATAAGCAAAATGTAGTATTTACATACCTGCTGCTGAGTCGCTTCAGTCGTGTCCGACTCTGTGCGACCCCATAGACGGCAGCCCACCAGGCTCCGCCGTCCCTGGGATTCTCCAGGCAAGAACACTGGAGTGGGTTGCCATTTCCTTCTCCAATGCAGGAAAGTGAAAAGTGAAAGTGAAGTCCCTCAGTCATGTCCAACTCCTAGTGACCCCATGGACTGCAGCCCACCAGGCTCGTCCGTCCATGGGATTCTCCAGGCAAGAGTACTGGAGTGGGGTGCCATTGCCTTCTCCGGTACATACCTACAATGGAATATTATTCAGTCATAAAAAGGAATGAAGTTCAGATACGTGTACAACATGAATGAACCTTGAAAACATGAGGCTAAGCGAAAGAAGTCAGACACAAAAGGCTTATTACATGACATCATTTATAAGAAATATCTAGAATAGGTAAATCCATAGAGATTGAAAGCAAATTGGTGGTTGCCAGATGTTGGAAAGAGGAGGAATAGAAACTGAGCACCTGACAGGTACGTGATTTTGGGGGACGTTGATGAAAATGTTTGGGAACTCCTGGTGGTCCAATGGTTAACAATCTGCCTGCCAATTGCAGGGGACACATTACTGGTCCAGGAAGATGCCACATGTCATGGAGCAACAAAGCCCAAGTCAAACGGCTACTGAGCCCACATGGCCTAGAGCCCTGCTTCACAACAAGAAAACCCACTGCAAGGAGAAGCCTGTTCACCACAGCTGGAGAGTAGCCCCCACTTGCCGTAACTAGAGAAAGTGCACACACATCAGAGAAGACCCCGCGCAGCCAAAAATAAAAAGAAAATGTTTTGGAAATAGAGGTTATGGTTGGAGGACATTGTGAATGCATTATATATCACTGAAAGGTACACTTTAAGATGGTTAATTTTATGTTATGCTCAGTTAAGAGTAAAAAGAAAAAAAAAGTTATGGAGCCCGTTGTCTGTGTGTTTCATTTCAGCTTCTCAGATAACTTGGAATCTCACTGCCCAAATCCCAGCCTTATCTACACCGTGCCTGTACAATTATTCACATCCTGTTTCTTCCCTTGACTCGGCTTTTTAAATTTATGTGAACAGAAACTGCAAATGGAAAATACCATCCATCAGAAGACGATCCTAAAAACAAATACTTCGTCCTCACCACAGGCCAGCTGGATTTCCACTCCCAGTTTACCAGTGAGCAAACTGAGGCCCCAGGAGATCAGGCTTGGTGACATCACAGAATCTGAATCACAGACCAAGCTGTCAGCCACAGGCCAGGGTCTGCAAACTCAAACATCCCCTGGGGCCGGCAGTGCTAACACAAAGGGGATCCATTAGACACAGGCATACTCTTCATTCTGATAAATAAATGGGCTCGCTCACCACTCTCATTTTTCTCAAATCATTCAGCCTTTGGACCTACCTTCTGTTTTCCTAGGTTTGACAGAAAAAGTCCTTTTTCTTAACAAAATCAACAGCACAGGAGAAATGAACTATGGTAATTGACCCTTGGCCTCAATGTTGGAGAGAAAATAGGGCATGGTGGAGACTGGGGCAGATGGGAGAATGGCCCCACCTATAGTGGGAAGCCCCTCTATGTTCCAGCCAATGGCTGCTGCTGAGTGTTATGTTGGGAACTCACCACACATGACAGTCTGATTGACACAATTCCAGGAGTAGGGCTGCAACTTGGGACTGCAGCCGGAGTTCTCAGCATGTGTATAGCAGCAGTCGTGCGCATGACAGCACCTGTGGATAGCAGATGGACAGACCAAGGGATGAGTAAGGGCAAGGGTGGTCCCTTGACCATCCTCCTGAGCCATAGCTTCAGGAGAATGAGGACCCACAGGGGAGAGCATCTTCTGGTCCAGGCTTTGTTCCTGAGAATCCCCGTCCTGGGAATTAATTCCACTGACCCCAGTGTGTCTTGCCCCTACCTCTATCTCTCCGCCATGCTCAAGTCTGGCCCTTGCCTGCCTCAGTCTCTGAGCCTCTGAGTTCCAGCCACGCTGGTCCCTTCCAGCCATACCCTCCCTGCCTCCTGACTTTGCCCCTAATCTGCCTCTGCCTGGGAGAAATTCCTGCCCACTCTTCCTGCTGGAGGTCCCAGCCCAAGCACCAGCCCCCAACCCCAGGATGGGGGAGGCAGACAGTTCTCCAGATGCAGCAGGCATGGCGAGAAACACTAGGATGCAGGTGCTGGGATTCTGGGAGCCAGAGGGGATGCCAGGTCCAGCTAGGCTTCAGAGAAGACTTTCAAGGAGGGTGATGCCTGAGGGGCTACGTCTGGAAAGATGTGCAGGAGCCAGACAACCGGAGTGTGGGAGGAAGGGCAGGGCCCATGGCAGGAGCCTTGGAGGCACGAGGCTGGATAGAGACCTGTCAGTGACAACTATATCCACCAAGACCCGGAAGAGACAATCAACATTTTGCCCCCTGACCACTCTGGAAATGGATGAGTGGCTCTGGGACCCCATCTGTATAACAGGGATCACCATCGGACGGCCATGGCTGTGGTGGCAAATGAGAGGCGGTTGTGGCAAGGTCTAAGCCCACAGCCTGGCACAGAACAGGTCCTTCTCACCCAGCAGCAGAAGGCAGTGATCAGGAGCCTGAATCCAGCCAGGCTGCCTGGGCTCAAATCCCAGCCCCCACCCCCTCACTCTGAATGTGGCTCTAGACAAGTTGATCTCTCTGGGCCTCAGTTTCCTTATCTCTGAAATGGGGTTGTTGTGAGAACTCAAAGGGGCTCTCAGGACAGTTCTGGTGTATAATAAGTCTGATCAGTGATGTATGATTTTTTTTTCAGCTAAAGTAATCACCCTGCCAGACTGGGGGCCAGCTGGGCATGTTACCCAGGAGACCCTTTGCCTGCAAGGAGCACCATTTGCTGGGAGCTTCATATCTAAACCCCAACCTCAGTTTTGGGTATTTCCTCATAAGCCTTAACCACTCCAGGGGGTGGGGACCTTAAGCCCCCAGCATGCACTCACCAGTCTATGGCATCCCGGGGCTGGCCATGGCCCCCAGACCACAAAAGCAGCCATATTTCACATAGACCAAGGCAGGGCGAGGGCCAACACAGTCGATAGTCCCGGCCAGTCCTATGAGCCCACGTCGGTGCACATGTGACCTCTGGGGAGCTGGGGGTAGGGGAGGAAGACAAAAGTTAGAGGATGTAGGTGGGGGCTGTCCTCGCCTGGGGACAGGCACTAGCCTGAAAAGTGTCTGGATGACTTGTTGTTCAGTTGCTCAGTCATGTCCTACTCTTTGCAACCGCGTGGACTAAAGCACACCAGGCTTCCCTGTCCTTCACTGTCTCCTGGAGCTCGTTCAAACTCATGTCCATTGAGCGATGATGCTATCCAAACATCTCATCCTCTGGATGACTATCTCAGGGTTGAATCCTGCTTCTCCTTCTTCCTAGCTGTGTGACCTTGGACCACTCAATCTCTCTGTGCCTTGGTTTCCTCATCTTAAAACAGGGGAATAAGGGGACCTCACTCCCCAGAATAGAATGAGATCATGCATGTAAATTACCGGCACACAATGAGCTCTAACTATTATTATCAATATCTTCAAGGCAGCCGTGAAGGAGAAAACAGGTCACAGAGACACGGCACCTGAAAAAAATCATACCTCTAGGCCCTTGCACTGGCTGGTCCCTCTTCCTGGAATGCCCTCGTTCTCAATCCTTTGCCCATGTCAACATCAGACACAGTTGGATTGTGGGTTTTGTGTGTAATGTCCGTCTAGTTGCCTGTCCTGGGCACTGGACATCAGAGATGAACCAAACAGGGTCCCTGCCATCTTCTACAGGGACCTCCCCCACCCCCTCACCACTGCCTTCTAGATTCTTTGCATCACCTCTCATTTTCATTGCCGGGGCACAGCTTCCTGCCACACAGGGAGGCCCTGTGACCCCATCCCAGCCATTTCTCTGGACCCTCATGTTGCTGTGGTCCATAGCAGGACACGGTTGGTGCAACCGGAACCCCTGCCTCTCACATGGGAGAAAGAAGAGGCTCAGATGGGAGGCACGACCCCTACAGTCACGGGGCTGGGGGGGGCCCTTCTGACTCCCAATCCAGTGGTTCCTCCTCACCCAATAGCAGCAGGAGAGGGAGGCCTGGGGCGACAGGTAAGGGGCATCGAGGAGTCCATTGCTCGTGGTCAGGAGTGGTTAAAGCCACTGCAACTGGGCATCAGAGAATCCCAGAGCCACTTCTCCTTCTGGTGAGGTCCAAGAGTCCACTCTGGTGTTTGGTCAGAAACCACAATCAGGGACTTCCCTGGAGGTCTAGTGGTTAAGACACTGTGCTTCCATTGCAGGAGCAGGGGTTCAGTCACTGGTCAGGGAACTAAGATCTCACAGGCTGCACACAGTCAACACGTAGAAAACACACACATACAACCAGCCACAGCGCGGAGAAGCTATCACTTGAACTTCACCTGGCACCAGGCACCGTGTTCCCCAATCCACAGGCGACATCTGTTGTCAATCTCTTTGTCTTACGGGCTGCTAGTCTCCCATTTCGGAGAAGGCAATGGCACCCCACTCCAGTACTCTTGCCTGGAAAATCCCATGGACGGAGGAGCCTGGTGGGCTGCAGTCCATGGGGTCGTGAACAGTTGGACATGACTGAGCAACTTCCCTTTCACTTTTCACTTTCATGCATTGGAAAAGGAAATGGCAACCCACTCCAATGTTCTTGCCTGGAGAATCCTGGGGACGGGGGAGCCTGGTGGGCTGCCGTCTATGGGGTCGCACAGGGTCGGACACGACTGAAGTGACTTAGCAGTAGCAGTAGCAGTCTCCCATTTACAGATGGAGAGACTGAGGCTAGGAGAGGCAAAAGGACCCATCCTAGGTCCCAGAGCGGGTGAACTGCTGAACAGAAACTTGTTCCCATGTCGGCTTGACCCCTGGGAGCTCACTCTCCACCCAGGACTCCAGGACTGAGAATCCAGAGATTTGTGGATTCCCTTTCACATTTGTAAAATATAAAACAAGATTTTATCATGCTGACTCTTCTTTGAAGAATCCAGGTCAAAATTCAAATTCAATTTTTGTTGTTGTTGGGGGTTTGTTTTTGTTTTTGTTTTTTTTTGCTTTCGTTTGGCCGCAAGGCACAGCATGTGGGATCTTAGTTCCCTGACCAGGAAATGAACCAGACCCACTGCAGTGGAAACTCAGAATCTTTCTTATCACTGGGAAGCCAGGGAGTCCCCTCAATTTTCTTTTTTTCCCGTGGAAAAAGGAGCATATTCATCTAGGGGATTAGAGATAAACTAAATAGAAACAAAATGTCACAATGAGTTTAGAGTTAAAAGCTTTGCCCTCCTCTCTGGATGACCAGCCCTCACCCTCACAGGACTTGCCCAGGTGCCCACATCTCTGCCTGAAACCTCCCCAGGCTCCCAGCCCCTTCCAGGTAAAGCTCAGGGTCCTCACTGAGCCAGAGGCCCTGCAGAAGCCCACCCTCTCACCTCTCTGGTGCCCTCTCTCAACATGGACCCCACATGGATCCCACTCATCATTTCCTATTCCTCCAATTAAACTTCCCATCACACTGTCACATACACCCTGTGTAACAAATGCCCTGACCCCATCCTCACTTAGCTCACTCATCACCTCCTTCTAGAATCTGCCTCCCTGCCACGTGACCACAGGGGCCCTCGTCACCCTGTGCTACTCTCTGCTCATGGCAATGATCCTCCGGTCTGGACAGATCTCTGCCCTAGGAGCCCCAGATCCCCTGGCATGAGTGGGCTTTCAGAAAAGGTCCCTTGACCCCTGGATCCACCAAGCCCCATGGAACACTTCCAGTCTAAGCACAACTGGGGACTTCCCGGTGGTCCAGAGGTTATGATTCTGTGCTTTCACTGCAGGGGGCATGGTTTGATTCCCTGGCTGGGGACTTAAGAATCTGCCCCCCAAAAAAAAAACCTTAAAAAAATAACAAGCACATCTGAAAAGACCCCCATTCCAAACCCATACCCCAAAGCTGTCCCCAGAGGTCCCCCTACCCTGACTCGACCCCAACTCTGGCGTCTCAGGGTCCAGGGCTCAGCCTTAGGGAGAACCCGAGCATGGGTGGATGCCCAGCGCTGGGTTTGTAACCAAGGCAAACACTCCCTCTATGCCAACTTAGGTGGGGCAGGTCATTCTGGGGGCTGTTTGCTCTGTCTGCCCACAACAGCCTCTACTGGGAGTGCCAAGGCTGCCCAGGCTTCCTATGGGCCTGAAGGTGTGTGTGTGTGTGCGTGTGCCCATGTGATTCTGTCTGTGTGTGTGCTCATATGGGGCTGTCTCAGTATCCCTGAGTGTGTGTGTGTTCCCCTCCGTGTATCTTTGCCTGTGTCTGTGTGTGAGCCTGAGGAGGGCATGGCAACCCACTCCAGGATTGTCGCCTGGAGAATCCCATGGACAGGGGAGCCTGGCGGGCTACAGTCCTTGGGGTCACAAAGAGTCGGACACAACTGAAGTGGCTGAGCGTGCAGCGTGTGTGTGAGGCCATCTGTGAGCCCAACACCTGTGTGCCCAGATGTTGCTGGTGGTGTTCTATGCTTGCGTGTCTCCGAGCTTGTGATGACCACATATTTCCCTGTGGTATCCATGTAAATGCGAGGTTGCCGAGGGGACCTCTCCAAGGGTCATGTCCAGGAGTAGTGAGAAGGAGGGAGACATCACCTTCTTCTCTGGCTCCAGGTAGGGTTTGGCCCCTTCTCCCGCCCCCATTCCTTCCAACCTCTGGTGTCTTCCTGGTGGTCCCACTGCAGACCCCAGGGACAGGCAGAGAGAAGGGTGGGTTCACAGGATCCCAAGTCAGGTGATGGGGAGATCTGATTACTGGAGAGGGTAACAGAGGGGATGTTTGGGGAGGACACAGAGCCCCCCTGGAGAAGGTTTCAGGGTCCCTGGAAGGGGTAAATGAAGCAGGGGTTTGGGGGAAGTGGTGGAGGTGGGGAGGGGGCAACACACAGGACTTCCAGGAAGCCGGGAAGCAATGTACAGGTGGGCTGCACAAAGGAGGGCCGGGGACTGTAGGGCTCCTAGGTCCCCTGGAAGGGCTGGGGAATTGGGGTTCTTGCGGATGTGTAGGGAGGCAGGGTTCCAGGTATCCCGGGAGGACTGAAGGAGTCCCAGGAAGCCCTGGGTCCTCTGATGGGGGCTCGTCCCTTCACTCACCTGCTCTGAGCCCGGGTCCAGATCCCAGGAGCAGCAGCAGCAACAGCCCTACCGTCGGACACAAAGGCAGCGGAGCCATGGGACCCGTGGGCGGGAGGCAAGTGTGGAGCGGTCCGGCGGACCAGCGCAGTCACCCGGCCGGGGCCGAACCCCCTCCCCACGCCCCGCCCGGCCCCGCCCCCCGGCCTCCCTCTCGGGAGCGCCCGGGCGGAGCCGCAGGGGCCGCAGGGGCCGGGGAGGCGCCGGCCCGCCATCGCGACCTCTGCGTCTTGGTCATGGGATGGGCGCCCGGCCCCTGGGAGAATCCGGCCCGGGCTTAGCGGAGAATTACGGAGGAAAGGCGTTTAGCGCGCGTCGGGTCGCGGAGTCCCTAGGTTCTCGGCTGTGTTATCATTACCTGCGAGCTCCTCCCCTCCTGGAGCTCACCTGGGCGTCCGACGGGAGGAGACGCAGGGGAAGGGGAGGGACTGGAAGGGTCTTAAAAACTTTCGATGTCCCTAAAGCTTGGCCTCCCTGTCCTTGTCCCTTGTTCCTGCAGTCCACTACCCACCGCCAGTCGGAAACGGAGGGGAGCGGACACTTGCTCAAGGTCACAGTGTAGCTTCACGTAAAAAAAAAAAAAAAAAAGACCGAGGAACAGCGGTGGGAACGTGGAGCCAGGCTGCAGCCGCATCTCAGCAAGCCCCCCAGCCCCGCTCCCTCCCGTCCTCGGGCTCTTCAACTGGTGGAGGGCATCAAGTCCTCCAAGGGGCCTCGCGAGGCCGAAAGAGGTACACAGTAGGTGCTCCGCGTCGAAAATAGATGGCACACATCTGTTCCCTTTGTTCCCGGTGATAGCGCTATCCAATTAGTCACGACTGGTTCTGAGGGCGGAACCCCTCCCCAAGCCCTCCGAAAAATAGTGGCAACTAAGGTGACCTCGCGCCTCACCTGCTAAGTGTACTAAGGACGTCGGGTGCACGATTTTACTTCAGAACCCCGATGTTCTCATTTTCACAAGAAGAAAGTGAAGCTCACAGAAGCTAAGAACCAAGAAGTTGAGGAGCCCAGGCTCACATTTATTTCTATACGGTGCCAAACCCCTGTCTGCCTCCTTCGAGGAAAACCTGAGCCTCCGGGCATCCACCTGCCATACTCAGAGGTCACTCTCCCCTTGCTTCCAGGAGTGAGCTTCTCAAAGCAAAACCAAAGTCTCTCCTCTTGAACACCCAGCATTGGCCTGCCTGGCATAAAACAGGTATCCAGTTAAGGCTTGTCCAAACAGATTATGGGTTTCAGACTCTCCAAAACATGGGATAAAAAACATTTTCTTTCTTCTGAAGGTCTTCATGGGCAATGGGGAATGAAAATATCCCACATAAATTTAGGGAAAACGACTTGTGCTTTCAAGGAGGTTTGCAATCAGTATGCATGGAGGAAAACTCATTTATACTGTTAAAAGTGTTAGTCGCTCAGTCGTGTCCAGCTCTTTCCTATCATATGGACTGTAGCTCAACAGGCTCCTCTGTCCATGGGACTTCCCAAGCAAGAGTACTGGAATGGGTTGCCATTTCCTCCTCCAGGGATCTTCTGGACCCAGGAATCAAACCTGGGTCTCCTGCATTGCAGGCAGGTTCTTTACCATCTGTGCTAGGTCCGTTATAATTAAGAAATTAGGGAATCTGCTTTCAATATTGGAACTTTTGCACCTCAGATTTTACTGCTTTAACTGGTTATCCTCAATATCTGCAAAGCTCATTTTGCAAAACAATTTGTTTCCAATTATGTTAAATAACTGGAGTATCGAGACCATCATCAAACATGTGAGTGAGTGTACGTCACTCAGTCCAGTCTGACTCTTTGTGACCCCATGGGCTGAATGCTCTGGGTCAGAATACTGGAGGAGGTAGCCTTTCCCTTCTCCATAGGATCTTCCCAACCCAGGGATCAAACCCAAGTCTCCCGCACTGCACACGGATTCTTTACCAGCTGAGCTACAAGGGAAGCCCCATCAGCAAATATACTAAAGACCTACTCTCTCCGTAATTAACATATTTAAAGTAACATAAATTTAAAGACACTTGCTCCTTGGAAGAAAAGCTATGACCAACTTAGACAGCATATTAAAAACTAGAGACATTATTTTGCCAGCAAAGGTCCATCTATCAAAGCTATGGTTTTTCCAGTGGTCATGTATGGGTGTGAGAGTTGGACTATAAAGAAAGCTGAGCACTGAAGAAATGATGCTTTTGAGCTGTGGTACTGGAGAAGACTCTTGAGAGTCCCTTGGATTGCAAGGAGATCCAACTAGTCCATCCTAAAGGAAATCAGTCCTGAATATTCATTGGAAGGACTGATGCTGAAGCTGAAACTCCAGTACTTTGGCCACCTCATTAGAAGAACTGACTCACTAGAAAAGAACCTGATGCTGGGAAATATTGAAGGAGGGAGGAGAAGGGGACGACAGAGGATGAGACGGTTGGATGGCATCACCAACTTGATCAGAATTTGAGTAAGCTCCAGGAGCTGGTGATGGACAGGAAAGTCTGGTGTGCTGCAGTCCACGGGGTTGCAAAGAGTCAGACTCAACTGAGCAACTGAACTGAACTGAAATTACAAGTCTGATCCAGAGGTGCCTCCACTGAACATGCTGAGTGAGGAGGGAATTTGCCACAACGTGAATGGAGCCACATCATCTCATTTCCTAAGGGTGAGTTAAGCACATTAATTAACTATGATCTAGAGTTGGCCTCAGGCTTCCCTGGTGGCTCACTGCTAAGCAGGAGACAAGGTTCGATCCCTGGGTCAGGAAGATCCCCTGGAGAAGGAAAGGGTAACCCACTCCAGTATTCTTGCCTAGGAAATCCCATGAGGGAGGAGCCTGGTGGGCTACAGTCCATGGTGTTGCAAAGAGTTGGTCACGATTTAGCAACTAAACAACAGAGTTGGTCTCAGTCTAATCTTCAGGTTTCATCCTCGTCTATTGACCAAAAATTGCTACAAATGTTTGGTGAATAAAATGATTTCTTTAGGTGATGTAAGTGAGTGCTCTTCTATGATTAGAAGATAAAATAGGGGTATAGCTCAGGGGAAGAGAATTTGACTGCAGGAGATAAAATAACTTTATATATACAGGGAGTGTGTGAATCTGTGTACATGCTCCAACCCGTGAGACCACAAATAATAGAACAGTGAATCCTGATACAGATGAGTACATCCTTTGACCCAGAAATCCATTTCTAGGAATAACACTAAGAAAATAAATTTTTCAGACAAGATTTATACACAAAATGGATCCTTAACAACAAAAGTCTAGAAACAGCATAAATATACAACGATTAAAACATTATAAGATTTTCATACATGTTCATTCTAATAGAGAGTGTTTTGAAGACTATTTGGTGGCCATTTAAAAATACTTTAAAAAGCAAGCATTGGCAGTATAATCCTATCTTTATCATTACAGGTCACACGACAGACAGAGAGCCATATATAAACACGTGTGTGTGTGTGCTAACTCACTCCAGTCGTGTCTGACTCCATGTGACCCCATGGACTGTGGCCCACCAGACACCTCTGTCCGTGGGGATTTCCCAGGCGAGAATACTGGAGTGGGTAGCCACTATCCTCTAGGGGATCTTCCTGATTCAGGGAGCGAACCCATGTCTCCCGTGGCTCCTGCATTGCAGGCCAATTCTTTACTGCTGAGCCACTGGGGAAGCCCAATATATAAGCATATCTGTATGCATACTGACTTCTGTGGTGGCTCCACGGAACTTTCTCTGGGACACACAGAAGAATGAAAAAGAAAATTTGGAAGAATGAATGAAACGTACCAAAATGGTTACTGGTAATCTTCTGCTGGTGGAATTGCATGATTCTTACTTTTATATCTGTATCTTTGCTTTTCCAAATTTCTATAAGAGCTTCAACTTTTGTGATTCAGAGAAAAAATTAAAACAAAACAAGATTAATAAACTTTGGTTCAAGAAAGCTTGTCTATTGAAAAGTTATCTTGATACCATTCAGAAAACTCAAAGCCACAGATATGAGGATAAAGATACCCATCAGTTTTGGGTTTCTGTTTTGTGGTTTTTGAAAAACTTTATATCCTTGTGGTTACCATGGGCTATGAGGAGGAAAAAGAGAGGAGTTGTTGTTTAATGAGTATAAATATATGCATGTACCTCTTGATTCAGGAATCCCATTCTAAGAACCTATCATAAAAGTATACTGGGAAAAAAATGAAATGGCATGTGTTCAAGGCTGGGCTTTCTGGATGGCGTAGTGGGTAAAGAATCTGCCTGCAATGCAAGGGACACCGGAGACTCAAGTTCGATCCCTGGGTTGGGAAGATCCCCTGGAGGAGGAAATGCAACATACTCTAGTACTCTTGCCTGGAAAATTCCATGGACAGAGGAACTTGGTGGGCTACAGTCCATGAGGTCGCAAAGAATTGGACATGATTGAGCAGATGGCATCCTCATTTTAAACTTTTGTTGCAGTACACAAGAGCGGGCTATTGTCTAACGTTCAGAAATGAATTGTCTGAGGAGACACACATGCTGACAAAGCAAGAGACTTTACTGGGAAGGGGCGCCCAGGTGGAGAGTAGCAGGATGGGGAACCTGGAGAACTCTTCTGCCACGTGGCTCACAGTCTCAGGTTTTATGTTGATGGGATTAGTTTCTGGGTTGTCTTTGGCCAAGTCTTTGTTTTGACTCAGGGTCCTTCCTGGTGGTGCAGACATTGCCCAGCTAAGATGGATGCCAGCAAGAAGGATTTGGGGAAGTGGTAGGACACGTGGTCTTCTCTGAGTGCCGAAGAATTGATGCTTTTGAACTGTGGTGTTGGAGAAGACTCTTGAGAGTCCCTTGGACTGCAAGGAGATGCAGCCAGTCCATCCTAAAGGAGATCAGTCCTGGCTGTTCACTGGAGGGACTGATGTTGAAGTTGAAACTCCTGATGCAGAGATCTGACTCATTTGAAAAGACTCTGATGCTGGGAAAGATTGAGGGCCGGAGGAGAAGGGGACAACAGAGGATGAGATGGTTGAATGGCATCACTGACTCAAGAGACATGGGTTTGGGTGGACTTTGGGAGTTGGTGATGGACAGGGAGACCTGGTGTGCTGTGGTTCATGGGGTCGCAAAGAGTCAGACACGACTGAGTGACTGAACTGAACTGAAACTCTTCCAGTTGGTGGTGGCTTGTTAGTTCTGTGTTCTTTAGCAAGATCTCCTGTTGTAAAATAACTCATGCAAATGGTTACTATGGTGCCTGGCTATGGTGGGCAGTCAATCCATGTGTTTCACCTAACAACTCCCCTGAGAGACTTCATACTCAAGATACTTTTTGGGGATTGGGGTGGAGGTCTCCTTCTTCTGTAACTTCTTGCTGCTGTGCATGAGCATAGTCCTGCCTAGCAGAGCAGAAGTCTCTCTCTACCTAATCTAAATCTAAGTCCTAAAGAAAGTGAAAGTCACTTTGTCATGTCCAACTCTTTGTGGCCAGAATTCTCTAGACCAGAATACTGGTGTGGGTAGCCTTTCCCTTCTCCAGGGGACCTTCCCAACCCAGGGATCAAACCCAGGTCTCCCACGTTGCAGATTCTTTACCAATTGAGCTGGGTCTAAAACCAGCATTCACCCTTCTAATAACAGCCATTTAGCGTGAAACCCTGAAATAGACAGGGGCCAAACAGGGCCCCGGGAAGGAAGGCACAATTTGGGGTGAAGGCTGCAAGGTGTGTGACTTTGTTGTGATTGGTTGGTGTGAGGCATCAGGGCAGTGATGCCTGAAGTTACCATCCTCCACCTGGGTGGGGCTCCAGTTCTGCCAAAATACTCAAAGATATTGTTATGCATATTCCTTGAGCAGGAAACAGGACCCTGCCCTAAGGCTGTACCATCACTCATCTGTTCAGTTCAGTTCAGTCCCACTCTTTCCAACCCCATGGACTGTAGCACGCCATGCCTCCCTGTCCATCATCAGCTCCCAGAGTTTACTCAAACTCACTTGACTGTTCCTCTTCTGTTTTTGTATCCCACCCCTTCCCTGATCAGCTATCAACTATTTGAATCTGCCATTTGGAACACAGGGAATGTCAAAGAGGCTGAATGAAGTGTGTATCCTACAAACAAGAAACAGAAGACACAGAAAGACCCCAAAACCCCATAGACTCCTGCTCACTTTAATTCAGGAACTGGGCAACTGTGGCTCCGATAACTTCCTGTTGAAATGGGGCATGGTGCTGCCTCAGTTTGAAGAATAGACACTGAACTGGAAGTATTTCTGAGTACCAAGTCCTGGACTGAAGAACTTAGGTTAAAAATTTAAGTCCGGAGGCAGGCCATGCCTCATGGAAAATAGCTTTCCCCTTACCTGATGACTCAGAGCCCCCTGACTGATTCTTATCTGATGACCTGTGACTTAGTTTCCTTTGTGTAAGAAACCCCCTCCCAAGAATGCATTTCCTCTTTGACCAAACGCCGCAGGGTGGTCAGCCAACTGTTTCAACTTAATTACCTGCAAACCTTTCCCACCAATCAAATGTCACCACCCCACCTGTGGCCCTTCCTATCGCATTGTTCCCTATACCCTGACCACATTCCCACCTGCCTGTGATTTTTCTGTATAAAAATCCCTCTCGGTTGGTGTTCGGGGTTCACTCCTCTGGAGGAGACTGAACCCCAGTGCGCCGGCCTAATAAATCCTCTTGCTTATTGCATCGAATTCGAGCCATTGTGGTCTTTGGAGCGACAGGTCCTGAGAAAAGGCCGTGAGGTCTTACATTTGGGGGCTCGTCCAGGATACGCCTCGCTCACTCAGACCCTTTGGCTTTTGGATTCGGAGGTACGCTCGAGCGATTCTATGTTTCTGTGTGAGTCTGTGTGGGCCCGTGATAAGTCTGCTCTGTGTTAAATCCGTATTGTGTCACTTTTCTCTCTCTCTTTGATTGCTTGATTTTATCCTTCGGAAGTTTCAGTGAACAGGCGAACGGTTGTAGGGCAACTGATTAGTCCCGGCCAGGGCTACTCCCTGGTGGACTTTGAAGGCCTTACGACAAGTGAGCCCCAGTAACTACTGCCCAGCTGGGTGAAACTTCCCTGTCTTTCTTATATGAGGATACGGCCTAATATTATCGTGGGCACGGGTCAGGCATCTAAAAGCCGCTAGGGCGCCTGCCACTAGAAGACTCCCGTGACAGGATAAGGGGGTCACGGAACGGGCTAGAGGCTGCTAGGGCGCCCGCCCCCAGCAAGAAAACTTCCGTGCAACAATATAGGCACATAAGTGATCTAAAAGCACACCACAAGTCCACCTGTCTGGCCGCCACCCTTTCCGGTAGGATTTTCGGTGGCTATCCTCAGTATTCCTTCTTTTTCCCTCCTGATTTCCTCTAGCTGCTAAGGCAAGGTTCTGTGCTCGCGCGTCTGTATCTGTGGCGTGTTCCGGGGACGCTTGGGACGCCAACCTGGGAGAGGGGTCGTGACGACTCCCCTCCATCGGAAGTCTGTATCTGTGGCGTGTTCTGAGGACGCCTGGGACGCCAACCTGGGAGAGGGGTCGTGACGACCCCCTCCATCTGAAGTCTGTATCTGTGGAGCTGGGAAGCTCGTCTGTTTAAAAAGACTTGCCGAGGGCAGAAATTTACAGCAGCCGCTTTGTCTAATTCTTCCGCCACTTCGGTAAATTCTACTCGTCTTGTTCTGTGTTTGTTTTCTTTCTTGTTTGTTTTTGTGACAAACCGACGATGGGACAGACTGTAACGACCCCTTTGTCTCTGACAATAGATCATTGGACAGAAGTGAAAAAAATCGGGCCCATGATCTTTCAATGGCAGTGAAAAAAGGGAAGTGGCGGAGCTTGTGTGCAGTAGATTGGCCCAGCTTTAACACCGGCTGGCCGCCGGAAGGATCATTTTCTTTAGAACAGGTTAAACAGGTTAAAACTGCAATTTTCACCCCTGGACCTGCTAACGCTACTGGACACCTGGACCAAGTGCCATATATTATGGTTTGGGAAGACCTAATCCGTTCACCCCCAGAGTGGGTCCGACCTTTGTTTTCCCCACAGGAAAGCCACCGGAGCCTGTTACAGGAATCTTTGCCTTAAAATCCACGGCAAAAAAAGAAGAGATAAAAGCCCCTGTCGGAAAAATATACCCAGACACGCAGACTGATCTCTTACTTCTAGATTCTCCCCCACCATATCCGCCGGCACTGGTCCCGCCACCGGCCCTGCCTGAACAACCAAGAGCAGGGGAGGAGATGGGCCCGGCAGCAGGGACGCGTAGCCGTAGAGCTGCTACCCCCGGACTCCACCGCTCTTCCCCTTCGAGAGAATGGGCCCCTCGATGACCACGGGATTCGGCCACTCCAATACTGGCCATTTTCTGCCTCTGACCTTTACAACTGGAAAAATAACAACCCCTCTTTTTCTGATAACCCCCAGGCGCTGACCTCTTTGATAGAATCTCTTGTTTTCTCACATCAGCCCACTTGGGATGATTGTCAGCAATTGTTGCAGACCTTGCTCACTACAGAAGAAAGACAGCGAGTACTGTTGGAGGCCCGCAAAAATGTGCCGGGGGATGACGGACGTCCCACAGCGCTTCCTAATGAGATAGACGCTGGCTTCCCCGCTGACGAGACCTAATTGGGACTACAATTCCCCAGCAGGTAGGGAGCACCTGAGGGTCTATCACCAGGCTCTGGTGGCGGGTCTCCGAGGGGCAGCAAGGCGCCCCACCAATTTGGCTAAGGTAGGAGAAGTGACTCAAGGGCCTACTGAGTCACCTACTGTATTCCTAGACAGATTGATGGAGGCATTCAAGAGATTTACTTCCTATGATCCCACATCTGAGGAACATAGGGCTACAGTGGCCATGGCTTTCATTGATCAGTCAGCTTTAGACATTAAAAGAAAGTTGCAGAGATTAGATGGGTTACAGGGATTCTCTCTTCAAGATCTGATCAAAGAAGCTGATAAGGTAGAGGGGAAGCCTGTACAGTTTCTGGTAGACACGGGAGCCCAACACTCCGTCCTATTACAGTCAGGAGGGACGCTGTCTACAAAAAGGGCATGGGTACAGGGCGCTACAGGGTATCGACAATACCCATGGACTACCCGAAGAACAGTGGACCTCGGCGTGGGCCAGGTATCCCACTCGTTCCTTGTGATCCCTGAATGCCCTTACCCCCTACTGGGACGGGACTTGCTCACGAAAGTGGGGGCTCAGATCCATTTTCACACTGAGGGCACCACGGTGACAGACAGGGAAGGAAGGCCATTACAGGTCTTGACCCTGAGGCTAGAGGATGAATACAGACTGTATGAGAGCCCTTCCCCTGAAACCATAAATATGCGGAACTGGATGGCTAAGACCCCTCTAGCCTGGGCTGAAGTTTCGGGCATGGGAATGGCCATCCGCCAGCCCCCAGTGGTGGAAATCAAGGCCTCCTCCACCCCCATCTCTGTCCGCCAGTACCTGATGAGTAAGGAGGCTCAAGACGGAATTCGCCCACATATCCAAATGTTCCTTGACCTGGGAATTTTAATAAGGTGCCAATCGGCCTGGAACACCCCGTTGCTTCCGGTCCGGAAGCCTGGGACGGGCGAATACCGGCCTGTACAGGACCTGAGAGAAGTCAACAAGCGGGTGTCCGACTTACACCCAACGGTGCCCAACCCCTACAACCAGTTGAGTATACTTCCCCCAGCCGGAAGTGGTATACTGTCTTAGACTTCAAAGATGCCTTCTTCTGCCTACAACTTAGCTCCATTAGCCAGCCTATTTTCGCCTTTGAGTGGAAGGACCCCCTAACAGGACTCTCCGGACAGCTAACGTGGACTAGACTGCCACAAGGGTTCAAAAACTCGCCAACCATCTTCGACGAAGCCCTCCACCAGGATCTCGCGCATTTCCGTGCCACCAACCCCCCAGGTAACTTTGCTCCAATATGTAGATGACTTGCTCCTAGCCGCGGACACTAAAGAAGAATGCTGGAAGGGGACTGAGACCTTACTAATCGAGCTTGGATCTCTCGGTTACCGCACCTCCGCCAAGAAGGCCCAGATCTGCCGGCAGCAGGTCAGTTACCTGGGGTATCAACTCAGAGACGGGAGGCGATGGCTCTCGGAAGCCAGGAAAGAGGCAGTGGCCAGAATACCAGCCCCCGGGAACCATCGGCAGGTCAGGGAGTTCCTGGGAACTGCAGGGTTCTGCAGGCTCTGGATCCCGGGGTTTGCAGAGATGGCCTCTCCCTTGTACCCCCTGACGAAGGGCAGTACACCCTTCGTCTGGGGAGAAAGTGAGCAAAAGGCTTTTGACAACATTAAGCGTGCCTTGTTGTCAGCTCCTGCCCTGGGACTCCCAGATGTGAACAAGCCATTTCATCTCTATGTGGCTGAAAATAATGGCATTGCTAAAGGGGTCCTCACTCAAAACTGGGACCATGGAACCGGCCTGTGGCATATCTGTCAAAGAAACTGGACCCTGTGGCTGCCGGTTGGCCAAATTGCTTGCGAATAGTGGCAGTATAATTCACTGCCCTGGACATCAAAAAGACCAATCTCTGGTAACAAAGGGCAACAATATGGCTGATCGAACCGCGCGAGAGGCAGCGACAAAAGATAAACCATCGGGACTGCTGGTGATATGCTCAAATGACGAAAGTAGTTCCTCCCCGCAGCAAAAAGAACAGACTATGATGGAAGAGGAGGCTAGAGAAATGTTAAAACAAATGCATGACTGGACTCACTTAGGAGCTAAAAGATTAGTCTCTCTTTTAACTAAAGCAGGATATAAGGTGCCGGGACTTTCCAAATTGGCTGAACAAGTGGTCCTGAGCTGTAAACCCTGCCAAGAGGTAAATGCCGGCCGGAACAGGACGGGTCAAGGTAAACGGCTACGCGGAGACCGGCTGGGGACTTATTGGGAAGTAGACTTCACTGAGGCTAAAGGGACTCCAGCTGGTTCAGAAAGAGGTGTGGACTCAGCTTGCTGCAGCCTACCAACCCGGTACCCCAGAAGAGGCCCATCCGTTCCAGGTGGGAGACTCCGTCTACGTTCATCGACATTGGCAACATAATCTAGAGCCCAGGTGGAAAGGACCCTACATTGTCCTGCTTACGACCCCCACTGCCATCAAGGTTGACGGAATCTCATCCTGGATCCACGCCTCCCACGTTAAAGCTGCACCAGAACCGATGCCTCAATGGAAGGCTCACTGCACATCTCACCCTTTAAGGCTCAAGCTTTGTCGATCACCGGATGCCTGATCACCCTCTACCTAAACTCCCTGACTGTGAGTGGATCCAACCAAAACCCATATTTGCCCCAACAATTGACTTGGCAAGTAATTTCGCAGGCAGAAAAGGTCGTGTGGTCTAGCTCCACCATAACACCACCTGACTCCTGCCACCCTAATATCCACTCTGACGGGGCCAATAATTATCTTATTTCTCCTTTTGACAATAGGGCCCTGCATTCTCAATCGATTGGTCTCCTTTATCAGGGAACGCGTAAGTACTGTGCAAGTGCTTATGCTGAAGCAGCAATATGCAACAATTCCCCAAGGAGACCTCGATCTATGATTTCAAGATTGAAATCATGAACAAGAAGAAGAGGGGAATGAAGAACTTAGGTTAAAAATTTAAGTCCGGAGGCAGGCCATGCCTCATGGAAAATAGCTTTCCCTTACCTGATGACTCAGAGCCCCCTGACTGATTCTTATCTGATGACTTGTGACTTAGTTTCCTTTGTGTAAGAAACTCCCTCCCAAGAATGCATTTCCTCTTTGACCAAACGCCGCAGGGTGGTCAGCCAACTGTTTCAACTTAATTACCTGCAAACCTTTCCCACCAATCAAATGTCACCACCCCACCTGTGGCCCTTCCTATCGCATTGTTCCCTATACCCTGACCACATTCCCACCTGCCTGTGATTTTTCTGTATAAAAATCCCTCTCGGTTGGTGTTCGGGGTTCACTCCTCCCGAGGAGACTGAACCCCAGTGCGCCGGCCTAATAAATCCTCTTGCTTATTGCATCGAATTCGAGCCATTGTGGTCTTTGGAGCGATAGGTCCTGAGAAAAGGCCACGAGGTCTTACAGGACCTGAGTCTTCTATGATTAAAACCTCAATCCCTTGGTCTGTCATTTTGGGGCAACAGACTCAAGTAGAAGTAGTTGGAAGTGACAACTGGAATCTTAATAGACAAAATAAATCTCACTTCTTTTCAAAAGAATAGGCCTGAAACCCACTCTGGACCTGGCACTTTGGGGAGACATATAGTCAAGTAGCCAGTTGTCTGGCTTTATAAAAATAAGACTGCAGTTGCTAGCTGCCGGCAGACATTGTTTTGAGAATGTCTGGTAGCATCCAAGTCTGACACAAGTCAGAAAGCTCAGGTTCTTAGCAATGCAAGGACTAGTCTGATATTACACCCATCGTGTCACCTGGTTATTTCCTTGGATGTCTGAACCACAGCTACGCATAGGCAGGGATGAGTAGGTACAAACTTGTTATTGTTCAGCAACCCAGTCATGTCTGACTCTTTGTGACCCTGTGGACTGCAGCACGCCAGGCCTCCCTGTGCCTCACCATCTCCCAAAGTTTGCCCAAGTTCATGTTCATTGCATCAGCAATGCCATCCAAACATCTCATCCTCTGATGCCTTCTCCTTCTGCCCTCAGTCTTTCCCAGCATCAGGGACTTTTCCGATGAGTCACCTGTTCACATCAGATAACCAAAATACTGGATACAAGCTACTATATGTAAAATAGATAAGATCCTACTGTATAGCATAGGCAACTATATTCACTATCTTTTATCTTACTACAATTATCTTGTTGTGAGCTTAATTGGAAAAAATCTGAAAATTATATATATATATTGTATATATTTATCTGAATCACTTTGCTATACCTCAGAAACTAATACAACATGTAGATCAACTATACTTCAATTTTTAACAAAGAGAAGAAAAATTAACTTGGTATGATGATATGTCATAAGTAGCGAAAGTGAGTAAATGAGATAAGAGCTTCTGAGACGAACTCTTTAGTAATGATGTTTTAGATGTGTGTGTATTTTAAAAAATTGGGGGTGGGGGGCACATCTCAGGGCTTGTGAGATCTTAGTTCTTAGATTGAACCTTCAACCCCTACAGTGAAAGTACAGAGGTCCTCCTGTTCTTTTCTTTTCTTTTCTTTTCTTTTTCCTGATGGGTTAGGGAGTCTTTTTCACTTTCTATATTTACTTATTTGGGCTGTGCAGGGTCTCCATTGCTACCCGGGCTTTTCTCCAGTTACAATGAGCAGGGGCTACTCTTTGTTGTGGGGTGTGGCCTTCTCTTTGTGGGGGGCTCCACTTGTTGGGGAGCACACACTCAAGGCACGTGGGTTTCAGCAGTTGTGGCTCCCAGGCTATAGAGTGCGGGCTCATTTGTGAGTTGAGATGCACGGGCTTTGTTGCTCTGAAGCACGTGGGATCTTCCCAGACCAGGGATCGAACCTGTGTCTCCTCCAGTGGAAGTACAGACTCTTAACCACTAGACCATCAGGGATGTTCTTTTTGAAAACAAAGTTGTCCAGGTTTTGTTCACCACCAACTCCTCTCTCTTCTCCCTGCCCACTGCTGTGCCCCCCCTTCAGCATTCCCCGGTCAGGGGTGGGCTTCTCTGGTCTCAGCTGTACTCTCCTGGGAATCTAGAGGTCAGAGAGGAGACCTGGTACCCAGTGGTAGGTCTGCCCTGGAGCCCAGCAGATCCAGCCAAGCCAGCCCTTCCTTCAGCAGGTGTTCCAGTACTTGCCTCGCTCGCTCCATCTCCCATTTAAGACTGGCTTTGAAAGAGGGTTCAGCGGGAAAGAATTCTCCTGCCAGTGCAGGAGACATGGGTTCGATTCCTGGTCTGGGAAGATCCCACATGCTGTGGAGCAGCCAAGCCCCCTGGGCACCACAACTACTGAGTCTGGGGGCCGCAACAAGAGAGGCCACTACTGTGAAGCCCACGCACCACTCTGCGACTGGAGCACGGCTCCTGCAGCAACAAGGACCAGCAGAGCCAAAACAAATGAATAATTTAAAACTAAAAGACTGGTATCACTGGCAGTCACAGAGCCATTTTCCCTGAAGCACCGCAGCATGATCCATATTTAGCTCAGCCGGACAGACCGAAGGAGGTAAGTGCCGCCCCCAGGGATGATGCCAAAGCCAGCGCCGAGTGCCTTCAGTGTCTTGATGGCTCCGATTAGGTCGTTTTGGCTGACATCCTGGGCGAATGTGACCTTGCCTTTTAATACCTGTTGATGTCATGTAGTCCCTCCAGAGTTATCAGGTCTCCATTTCATTGCTTCGGGGCCAAGCACACGTGGATAATCTAGACACCCAGCTTGTAATAGAAGTCTCCCACGCCTAGCATCTCAGACCAAAATCCTTTCCCAGAGGCCAAAGAATCCACCTCAATAGTAGCACACGTGCCCTGGAACTCCATCTGGCACTCAGGATTCTTCCAGATCCCCTGCTTGGGCTTGCTGACATACTCTTTCAGGTTGGTCTTGTACCTGTCCAACTGCTTGGATACCCATCTCAGCCAAGACAATCCCTCACCCCCCTATACTTGGCCGTGCAAGCTTCTTCTTGGGGATGACATCAGTTCCCACCCCACAGCAGTGCAACCCTGCCCTGGCCCATAGCCACCCCGCTGCCAGAAAATTGGATCCACCACTACTCTGAAATCATTTCCTATTATATATTGAATGGATAAATAGCAAAGTCCTAGTGTGTAGCTCAGGGAACTATACTCAATATCCTGCCATAAACCATAATGGAAATAAAAAGAAATATATATATATATATATATATATATATATATATAAACACACACACGCAATGGAGTATTTTCTATACAGCAGAAACTAATACAACATTGTAAGTCAAGTATGTTGTTGTTTTTAGTTGCTCAGTCGCATCTGACTTATGCAACCCCATGGATTGCAGCCCAGCAGGCTCCTCTCTCCATGAGATTTCCCAGGCAAGAATACTAGAGTGAGTTGCTATTTCCTTCCCCAAGGGATCTCTGACCCAGGGATCGAAACCAGGTCTCCTGTGTTAGAGGTGTCTCCTGTATTGGAGGTAGATTCTCTACCGACTGAATCAACTTTGTTCAATTCGCTAAGTCACTGAGATCCTCATGGACTGAAGCATGCCAAGGTTCACTGTCCTTCACCATCTCCTGGAGTTTGTTCAAATTCATATCCATTGGGTCAGTGATGCCATCCAACCATCTCCTCCTCTTCTCTGCCTTCAATCTTTCCTAGTATCAGGATCTTTTCCAGTGAGTTGGCTCTTTGAATCAGGTGGCCAAAGTACTGGAGCGTCAGCTTCAGCATCAGTCCTTCCAATGAATAATCAGGGTTAATTTCATTTAAGATTGACTGGTTTGATCTCCTGTAGTCCAGGGGACTCTCAAGAGTCTTCTCTAGCACCAGAGTTTGAAAGCATAAACTCTTTGGTGCTCAGCCTCCTTTATGGTCCTGCTCTTACATCCGTACATGACTACTGGAAAAACCATAGCTTTCATTATACAGACCTTTGTTGACAAACCTATGTCTCCACTTTTTAATACGCCATCTAAGTTTGTCATAGCTTTTCTTCCAAGGAGCAAGCATCTTTTAATTTCATGGAATTTGGAGCCCCCAAAATAAAATCTGTCACTGTTTCCATTTTTCCTCCATCTGTTTGCCATGAAATGATGGGACTAGATGCCATGTTCTTAGTTTTTTAAATGTTGAGCTTTTAGCAAGCTTTTTCACTGTCCTCTTTCACTCTTATCAAGAGGTAGTTTAATTCCTCTCTGTTTTCTGCCATTAGCATGATATTATCTGCATATCTGAGGTTGTTGATATTTCTCCTGGTAAACTTGATTCCAGCTTATGTTTCATCCAGCCCAACATTTCACATGATGTACTGTGCATATAACTTAAATAAGCAGGGTGACAATATACAGCCTTGACATACTCCTTTCCTAAATTTCAACCAGTCTGCTGTTTCAAGTTCGGTTCTAACTGTTGCTTCTTGACCTGCATACAGGTTTCTCAGGAAGCAGTCAAGTGGTCTGATATTCCCATCTCTTTAAGAATTCTTCAGAGTTTTTGTGATCCACACAGTCAAAGGCTTTAGTGTAATCAATGAAGCAGAAGTAGATGTTTTCCTGGAATCCTCTTGCAATTTCTATAATCCAATGGATATTGGCAATTTGATTTCTGGTTCCTCTGCCTTTTCTAAGTCCAGCTTGAACATCTGGAAGTTCTTGGTTCATGTGCTGCTGAAGCCTAAAGGATTTTGAGCATTATCTTGCTCACATCTGAAATGAATACAATTGTACAGTAGTTTGAGCATTCTTTGGCATTGCCCTTCTTTGAGACTGGAATGAAAACTGACCTTTTCCAATCCTGTGGCCATTGCCGAGTTTTCCAAATTTGCTGGCATATTGAGTGCAGCACTTTAACAGTATCGTCTTTTAGGATTTGAAATAGCTCAGCTGGAATTCTATCACCTCCACTAGCTTTGCTCGTAGTGATGCTTCCTAAGGCCCACTTGACTTCATGCTCCAGGATGTCTGGCTGTAGGTGAGTGACCACACCATAATGGTTATCCAGGTCATTAAGACCTTTTTTGTACAGTTTTTCTATGTATTCCTGCCACCCCTTCTTAATTTCTTCTGCTTCTGTTAGGTCTTTGCTGTTTCTGTCTCTGTTTTGCCCATCTTTGCATGAAAAGTTCCCTTGATATCTCAAATTCTCTTGAGATCTCTAATCTTTCCCACTCCATTGTTTTCCTTTATTTCTTTGCATTCTTCACTTAAGAAGGTTTATCTCTCCTTGCTATTCTTTGGAATTCAGTTGAGTATATCTTTCCTTTTATCCTTTGTCTTTAGCTAGTCTTCTTTTCTCAGCTATTTTTAAGGCCTCCTCAAACAACCATTTTGCCTTTTCTCATTTCTTTTTCTTTGGGATGGTTTTGGTTACCGCCTCATGTACAAGGTCATGAACCTCCATCCATAGTTCTTCAGGCACTCTGTCTATCAGATCTATTTGTCACTTCCACCATATAATCATAAGGGATTTGATTTAGGTCATACCTCAATGGCCTAGTGGTTTTCTCTATTTTCTTCAATTTAAGTCTGAATTTGGCTATAGAAGAGCTCATGATCTAAGCCACAGTCAGTTCCTGGTCTTGTTTTTGCTGACTGTATAGAGCTTCTCCACCTTTGGCTATGAAATATAATCAATCCAATTTCACTATTGACCATCCCGTGATGTCCATGTATAGAGTTTTCTCTTGTGTTATTGGAAAAGGGTGTTTGCTACAACTAGTGTGTTTTCTTGGCAAAACTCTATTAGCCTTTGCCCTGCTTCATTTTGTACTCCAAGGTCAAACTTGCCTGTTACTCCAAGTATCTCTTGACTTCCTACTTTTGCATTCAATCTCCTAAGAATGAAATGACATTTTTTTGGGGGAGGCATTAGTTCTAGAAGGTCTTGTAGGTCTTCATCAGTTCAGCTCAGTTCAGTCGCTCAGTTGTGTCCAACTCTTTGCAACCCCATGAATCACAGCACGCCAGGCCTCCCTGTCCATCACTAACTCCCGGAGTTCACTCAAACTCATGTCCATTGAGTCAGTGATGCCATCCAGCCATCTCATCCTCTGTCGTCCCCTTTTCCTCCTGCCCCCAATCCCTCCCAGGTCTTTTCCAGTGAGTCAACTCTTCGCATGAAGTGGCCAAAGTATTGGCATTTCAGCTTCAGCATCAGTCCTTCCAATGAACATTCAGGGCTGATCTCCTTTAGGATGGACTGGTTGGATCTCCTTGCAGTCCAAGGGACTGTCAAGAGTTTTCTCCAACACCACAGTTCAAAAGTATCAGTTCTGCAGCACTCAGCTTTCTTCACAGTCCAACTCTCACATCCATACATGACTACTGGAAAAACCATAGCCTTGACTAGACAGACCTTTGTTGGCAAAGTAATGTTTCTGCTTTTCAATATGCTATCTAGGTTGGTCATAACTTTCCTTCCAAGGAGTAAACATCTTTTAATTTCATGGCTGCAATCACCATCTGCAGTGATTTTGGAGCCCCCAAAAATAAAGTCTGACACTGTTTCCACTGTTTCGCCATCTATTTGCCGTGAAATGATGGGACCAGATACCATGATCTTAGTTTTCTGAATGTTGAGCTTTAAGCCAACTTTTTTCACTCTCCTCTTTCACTTTCATCAAGAGGCTTTTTAGCTCCTCTTCACTTTCTGCCATAAGGGTGGTGTCATCTGCATATCTGAGGTTATTGATATTTCTCCCGGCAATCTTGATTCCAGCTTGTGCTTCTTCCAGCCCAGCATTTCTCATGATGTACTCTGCATAGAAGTTAAATAAGCAGGGTGACAATATACAGCCTTGACATACTCCTTTTCCTATTTGGAACCAGTCTGTTGTTCCATGTCCAGTTCTAACTGTTGCTTCCTAACCTGCATATAGGTTTCTCAAGAGGCAGGTCAGGTGGTCTGGTATTCTCATCTCTCTCAGAATTTTCCACAGTTTATCATGATCCATACAGTCAAAGGCTTTGGCATACTCAATAAAGCAGAAATAGATGTTTTTCTGGAACTCTCTTGCTTTTCTTATGATCTAGCAGATGTTGGCAATTTGATCTCTGGTTCTTCATAGAACTGTTCAGATTCAGCTTTTTCAGCATTAGTGGTTGGGGCATAAATTTGGATTTCTCTGATAGTGAATGGTTTTTCTTAGAAACAAACAGAGATCATTCTGTCATTTTTGAGACTGCACCAAAGTGCTGCATTTTGGACTCTTGTTGACTATGAGGGTTACTTTATTTCTTCTAAGGGATTCTTGCCCATAGTAGTTTATATTATGGTCATCTGAATTTAATTTGCCCATTCCCATCATTTTAGTTCACTGATTGCTAAAATGTTGATGTTCAATCTTGCCATCACCTTGAGTCATGGACCTGATAGTCTAAGTTCCTTTGCAACATTGTTGTTTAAGGCACCAGACTTTACTTTCACAACTGGATACATCCACAGCTGGGTGTCATTTCCACTTTGGCTTCATCTCTTCATTCTTTCTGGAATTATTTCTCCACTCTTCCCCAAGACCCTATTGGGCACCTTCCAGCCTGGGGAGTTCATCTTTCAGTGTCATATAGTTTTGCCTTTTCATATTGTTCATGGGGTTCTCAAAGCAAAAATACTGAAGTGGTTTGCCAGTGCCTTCTCTAGTGGACCACATTATGTCAGAACTCTCCACCATGACCCGTCCATCCTGGATGGCCTTGCACAGTATGGCTCATGCTTTCACTGAGTTACGCAAGGCTATGATCCATGAGACCGTTTTAGTTAGTTTTCTGTAATTGTGCTTTTTGTTCTGAAGGCCATGAGACTGAAGTTCTTGCTTCTCCTGTCTGCCCTCTGATGGATGAAAATAATAAGATGCTTGTGCCAGCTTTCTGATGGAAGGGACTGGCTATTGGGAAAACTAGGTCTTGCTCTGGTGGGCAGGGCCATCCTCAGTAAACTTTTAATCCAGTTTTCTGTTGATGGGCAAGGCTGTGCTCCCTCCCTGTTAGTTGTTTGGTCTGAGGTGACCCAGTCCTGGAGTCTGCACTCTCTATGGCAGCCTCCTCCAAGAGGACATATGCCAACATGCCACACCTCCCAAGACTGCTGCTGCTAATGCCCCTGATCCCTCAGCAGGCCACTGTTGAGTCTCACCTCCATAGGAAGCCCCCCAGTACTCACAGGCAGGTCTGGTTCAGTCTCCTGTGGGGTCACTGCTCCTTTCTCCTGGTCCTGGTGTGCACAAGGCTTTGTTTGTGCCCTCCAAGTGCCGCTCTTCCCTCCAGTCCTCTGGAATTTCTGAAATCAAACCCTGCTGACTCAACTATAAATCAATAATTTTTTTTTTTAAGTATATGAAAAAGATTGTAGGTATATGTGTAACTGAATCTCATTGCTATATGGAAGAAATTAACACAACATAATAAATCAGTTTTATTTTAATAACATAAATTTTTAAATAAGCATTTCAAATATTAAGGAGAAAGGCAAACTTTTTTTCTAATATTAAGTTCTCTAAAAAGTGTCTCAGGCTTCTCAGGTGGCTCAGTGGTAAAGAATCCACCTGCCAAACAGAAGACGTGGGTTCAATCCCTGGATCAGGAAGATCCCCTAGAGAAGGAAATGGCAACCTACTCCAGTATGCTTGCCTGGGAAATCCCATGAACAGAGGAGCCTGGCAGGCTACAGCCCATGGGGTCCTAAAGAGGTGGACATTACTGACTGACTAAACAGCAACAGCAAACAGTGACTCACAAGGACCTTTGTTTTAAAGGTAATACAGAAAATGCTAAAGTCTCATTAAAACAAACTGATTTCCAACCGCACCCCGCCCAAAGAAATAGTTTCTCTAGATTTCACTTACAAAGTGAAAACTTTAGACTTAAGTCTATCTCTTTAAGTGTTAGTTGCTCAGTAGTTTCTGATTCTTTGCAACCCCATATATATCCCACCAGGCTCCTCTGTCCACGGAATTCTCCAGGCAAGAATACTGGAGTAGGTAGACATTCCCTTCTTCTGGGGACCTTTGCATCCAGGGATTGAACCCAAGTGTCCTGCACTTCAGAAGGATTCTTTACCATCTGAGCCAATTTAAAATTTTGTTAAATTAAGGTAATGATGGAAAAGTCATTGACTATCGAGATCATTTCAAATAAGATATAAAATGCTAAAGCATTCATTGGTGAAGAAGCATAAGTTTACTTACTTCATCTTCTTATGAAGAAAAAAATTAAAGATGTCGAGTTTATTAGACACATACCTTATACCATATTAAGAGAAAAATTATGCTATTAGAAAATGTACGTTTCAGAAGGTTATAGAATATGTTCATAAGTTTTCCAGTCAGGACATGTTGGTATGACAAACAGTTCACAAATGCTACTCCTTTTTTAAATTGAAGTATACTGATTTAGTTACCATGAGAAACGCTGGACTGGAAGAAACACAAGCTGGAATCAAGATTGCCAGGAGAAATAACAATTACCTCAGATATGAAGATGACACCACCCTTATGGCAGCAAGTGACGAGGAACTAAAAAGCCTCTTGATGAAAGTGAAAGGGGAGAGTGAAAAAGTTGGCTTAAAGCTCAACATTCAGAAAACAAAGATCATGGCATCTGATCCCATCACTTCATGGGAAATAGATGGGGAAACTGGAAACAGTGTCAGACTTTATTTTTTGGGGCTCCAAAATCACTGCAGATGGTGATTGCAGCCATGAAATTAAAAGATGCTTACTCCTTGGAAGAAAAGTTATGACCAACCTCGACAGCATATTCAAAAGCAGAGACATTACTTTGCCGACTAAGGTCCATCTAGTCAAGGCTATGGTTTTTCCAGTAGTCATGTATGGATGTGAGAGTTGGACTGTGAAGAAGGCTGAGCGAGAAAGAATTGATGATTTTGAACTGTGGTGTTGGAGAGGACTCTTGAGAGTCTCTTGGACTGCAAGAAGATCCAACCTGTCCATTCTGGAAGGAGATCAACCCTGGGATTTCTTTGGAAGGAATGATGCTAAAGCTGAAACTCCAGTACTTTGGCCACCTCACGCAAAGAGTTGACTCATTGGAAAAGACTTTGATGCTGGGAGGGATTGGGGGCAGGAGGAGAAGGGGATGACCGAGGATGAGATGGCTGGATGGCATCATGGACTCGATGGGCATGAGTCTGAGTGAACTCCCAGAGTTGGTGATGGACAGGGAGGCCTGGCATGCTGTGATTCATGGCGTTGCAAAGAGCAGACACGACTGAGCGACTGAACTGAACTGATACTGATTTACTTTAAAAAATTTTTAATGCTTACTTAGTTTTCACTAGAAAATAAAAATTTTATGAGTTGAGAATTCTAATTAATATATGTAATTAAAATTTAAAATTACTAAAGAAGACATCTTTGAATGCAAGGAAAGAGAAAGCATAAGGAACAGAAATGCATTTTAGTAAGGAAAAAAAGTAATTTGGCCCTAAACCTGGTTACTTCTAAATGGGAAAGAAAATAAAGGGAATAATATGAATATGAATAATATGAATAATATAAAGAAAATAATATGAATATAGAAAGTTATAGTATACACAATGTTAAAAAGAATCTTTAGAAAGAAATTCTATGTGTGGTCGGGACTGTCCAAGATTAGAATTAATTTAATCAAGTAAACAAATTTTAATATTAAAGGCAGGATGGTGAAAAACCTGAACTTCTTTTCTCTCTTAGGAGAACCAAGTATTTTTTTTTAATATTAAATTATTTTGATAACAGATTGTAAGCTTTTAAAAAATCTTTTAAATACTTTATTTTAACTTTCTGTCTTTGCTTTGAAATCTTTTATTGTCACTTTTATTAAGTGAATAACTATCGTCTCACTTCCTTCATGGCTCAGACAGTAAAACAATTGCCTACAATGCAGGAGACCTGGGTTTGATCCCTGGGTTTGGAAGATCCCTTGGAGGAGGGCATAGGAACCCACTCCAGTATTCTTGCCACAAAGACTTAGCAAAGGGACTGAGAACCCCCAGGGAATTTGACTATGAAGGCCAGTGGGACTTGATGGAAGAACTTCCACAGGATTGGGGTAACAGACTCTTGGGGAGCACAAACAAAACCTTGTGCGAACCAAGACATAGGAGAAAGGAGCAGTGACCCCACAAGAGACTGAGCCTGACTTGACTGTGAGTATCTGGGAGTCTCCGGTGGAGGTGTGGGTCAACAGTGGCCTGCCATGGGGTCAGAGGACTGACTACAACAGTCCTGGGAGCTGCGGCATGCTGGCATAAATCCTTTTGAAGGAAGTCACCATTACTTCTACCATAGTTTGGCCTCAGGTGAAACTACAGGGAGAAAACATAGCACCCCACCCCCCGATCAGCAGAAAATTGGGTGAAAGAATTACTGAGCATAGCCTTGCTTACCAGAGAAAGACCCAGTTTTCCCAAACAGCCAGTCTCTCCCATCAAGAAGCTTGTCCAAGCCTCTTATCCTCATCCATGAGAGAGCAGAAAGAATGAAAACCACAGTCACTGGAAACTAACCAAAGTGATCATGTGGATCACAGCCTGGTCTAACTCAATGAAACGATGACCCATGTTGTGTAGGGCCACCCAAGATGGATGGGTCATGGTGGAGAGTGCTGACAAAACATGGTCCACTGGAGAAGGGAATGGCAAACCAGCATGAGAACTCCATGAACAATATGAGCAGGCAAAAGATATAAAACTGAAAGACAAACTCCCCAGGTCAGTAGGTGCCCAATATGCTACTGGAGAAGAGTGTAGAAATAGTTCCAGAAAGAATGAAGAGGCTGAGTCAAAGCGGGAAAAACGCCCAGCTGTGGATGTGTCTGGTTGTGAAAGTAAAGTCTGATGCTGTAAAGAATATTGCATAGGAATCTAGAATAATAGGTCCATGAATCAAGGTAAATTGGATGTGGTCAAACAGGAGATGGCAAGAGTGAACATCAACATTTTAGGAATCTGTGAACTGAAGTGGATGAGAATGAGTGAATTTTACTCAGACAACCAAAATATATCTACTACTGTGGGAAAGAATCCCTTAGAAGAAATAGAGTAGCCCTCATAGTCAAAAAAAAGAGCCCAAAATGCAGTACTTGGGGGCAATCTCAAAAACAACAGAATGATTTCTGTTCGTTTCCAAGGCAAACCATTCAACATGGCAGTAGTCTAAATCTATGCCCCAACCACTAATGCTGAAGAAGCTGAAGTTGAATGGTTCTGTGAAGACCTACTAAACCTTCTAGAAATAACAGCAAAAAAAAAAAAAAAAAAAAGATGTCCTTTTCATCATAGGGGAATGGAATGTAAAAGTAGAAAGTCAGGAGAAAATTTTGGCCTTGGAGTACAAAATGAAGCAGGGCAAAGGCTAATAGATTTTGCTAAGAGAATACACTGGTCATAGCAAACACCCTCTTCCAACAACACAAGAGACAACTCTACACATGGACATCACCAGATGGTCAATACAAAAATTAGACTGATTATATTCTATGCAGCCAAAGATGGAAAAGTTCTATACAGTCAGCAAAAACATGATGTGGAGATCACTGTGGCTCAGATCATGAACTCCTTATGAAGAACTCCAAATTCAGGCATAAATTGAAGAAAATAAGGGAAACCACTAGGCCACTGAAGTATGACCTAAATAAAATTCCTTACAATTATACAGTCTAGGTGACGAATAGATTCCAGGGATTAGACCTGACAGAGAGTCTGAAGAACTATAGATGGAGGTTTGTAACACTGTAGAGGAGGAAGTGATCAAAATCATCCCAAAGAAAAAGAAATGTAAAAGGCAAAATGATTGTCTGAGGAGGTCTTACAAATAGCTAAGAAAAGAAGAGAAGTGAAACGCCAAGAAGAAAAAGAAAGATGTACCCATCTGAATGCAGTGTTCCAAAGAATAACAAGGAGAGATAAGGAAACCTTCCTAAGTGAACAATGCAAAGAAATAGAGGAAAGCAATAGAATGGGAAAGACTAGAGAGCTCTTCAAGAAAATTAGAGATACCAAGGGAACATTTCATGCAAAGATGGGCACAATAAAGTATAGAGATGATACAGACCTAACAGAAGCAGAAGATATTAAAAAGAGGTGGCAAGAATACACAGAAGAACTATACAAAAAAGATCTTGATGACCCAGATAACTATGATGGTATGATCACTCACCTAGAGCTAGACATCATGGAGTGTGAAATCAAGTGGGCCCTAAGAAGCATCACTATGAAGAAGGCTAGAGAACATGATGGAATTCCAGCTGAGCTATTTCAAATCCTAAAAAGTGATGCTGTTAAGGTGTTTCACTCAGTATACCAGCAAATTTGGAAAATTCAGCAGTGGTCACAGGACTGGAAAAGGTCAATTTTCATTCCAATCCCAAAGAAAGGCAATGCCAAAGAACGTTCAAACACTTGCACTCATTTCACATACTAGCAAAGTAATGCTCAAAATACTCCAAGCTAGGCTTCAACAGTACATGAACCAAGAACTCCCAGATGTTCAAGATGGATTTAGAAAAGGCAGAGGAACCAGAGAGCAAATTATGAAGATCTGTCTGATCCTAGAAAAATTAGGAGAATTCCAGAAAAACATTTATTTTTGCTTCATTGACTAATCTGAAACCTTTGACTGTGTGGATCACAACAAACTGTGGAAAATTCTTTAAGAGATGGGAATACCAGACCACCTTACCTGCCTCCTGAGAAATCTGTATGCAGGTCAAGAAGCAACAGTTAGAACTGGACATGGAACAATGGACTGGTTCCAAATTGGGAAAGAAGTATGTCAAGGCTGGATATTGTCACCCTGCTTGGTTAATGTATATGCAGAGTACATCATGAGAAATGCTGGCCTAGATGACGCACAAGCCAGAATCAAGGTTACTAGTAGAAATATCAACAACCTTAGATATGCAGATGACACCACCCTCGTGGTAGAAAGCAAAGAGGATCTAAAGAAACTCTTGATGAAGGTGAAAGAGGAGAGTGAAAAAGCTGGTTTAAAATTCAGCATTCTAAAACGGAAGATCTTGGCATCCAGTCCCAATCACTTCATGGCAAACAGCTAGGGAAACAATGGAAACAGTAACAATCTTTATTTTCTTGGGCTCCAAAATCACTGCAGATGGTGACTGCAGCCATGAAATTAAAAGATGCTTGCTCCTTGGGAGAAAAGCTATGATAAACCTAGACTGTATATTGAAAAGCAGAGACATTACTTTGCGAACAAAGGTCTGTAGAGTCAAAGCTATGGTTTTTCCAGTAGTCATGTATGGATTTGAGAGTTGGACCATAAAGAAGGCTGAGCACTGAAGAATTGATGCCTTTGAACAGTGGTGTTGGAGAAGACTCTTGAGAGTCCCTTGGACTGCAGGGGAGATCCAACCAGTCAATCCTAAAGAAAATCAACCCTGAATATTCATTGGAAGGACTGATGCTGATGTTGAAGCTCCAATTCTTTGGCCACCTGTTGAGAGGAGCCTACTCATTAGAAAAGATCCTGACACTGGGAAAGATTGAAGGTGGGAGGAGAAGGTGGCAGAGGATGAGATGGTTGGATGGCATCACCAACTCAATGGACATGAGTTTGAAAAAACTCCAGGAGGTGGTGAAGGACAGGGAGGCTTGGTGTGCTACAGTGCATGGTGTTGCAAAGAGTCGCACATGGCTGAGCAACTGAACAACAACAAAACTATTGTCTTGCAGTGACCTATGATCCTTTTGACCAAATGTTTAGAAACTTTTAATATTTTTGACAAATTTCCCAAGAGTTAAAATCTTTTGTTTTTTAATTTATTTTTAATTGGAGAATAACTGCTTGACAATGTTGTGTTGGTTTCTGCCACACAACAATGTGGGTCAGCTATAAGTATTCATATAACCCCTCCCTCTTAAAACTTCCTCCCCCATCCCACCCCTTTACGTGTTGTTACAGAGTGCCAGGCTGAGCTCCCTGTGTTATGCAGCAACTTCCCACTAGCTATCCATTTTACAGGCTTACTTAGCAACTCAAATGGTAAAGAATCTGCGTGTCAATGACACTCTCTCAATTTGTTCCACCCTCTCCTTCCCACACCAACAGTCAAATTTACCTGAAGTTCTTTTGACCTCTAGCTAGCTTTAAGATGCTTCAAAATGTCCCTATGGCATCCCAGAGACAAAGATTAAGCTAATTAGGATGATTAAGTATGTTAAATTACACAAGAAACATTGTCAAGTGGTTGGAGATAAACCTTACTGTGTGGGTAAATGCGATTAATATAGATGTTCTAGAAATTTATATAAAACTTCTAAGAGTTGAATATGTCTTGGTAAAACTTTTTCAGTCATAATTCTTGTTATTATCTGAAAATGTTGTATGTCACCACAGTGACCAAGTTTATTTGCCAGCTGCATTGTAATCAGGTGTATAACCATGGCTTTGAAAGTCTTATTATTTATAGATAGTTATTGCTGTACTCTGATGCTTTTGCAGAAAAGTAGTTCATCTCCAAGAAGATTCATAAAAGGAGTTTTTCACACGTATCAGTTTACTGAAAACTTTCAGGTCACATTGCTGAACTGGGTAAGAAATTATAGAATTCTAATGGAAACCCTAAGGGATTAAATGGTTAACAGATCATAACAAGGATTAGTCATGTGGGGCTGAGGGCACTGATGAATGTGGTTACAGTTATTATGGTTTTTGTCTGCAATATTACTGATTTAATGTGTGTTTTCTATTAGGAAAGCTTTCTCAAGTTAATCATGCCTCTTAGTAACATGTTAATCTATAACTTTGTAAGAGCCATTGAAACATTTCTCTTTTTTCTCTACCAGATTCTTCCAGAATTTTGAAACACTTACTGAGTATTCTTATTTTATGGAAATATAGTTAAATGTGTTCTCCTGATAACAGTATGGAATTGTGAACATTGGTCATATTACCATGGCTTTGACTGGAATGGCATATTTGAGAATATGCATAGTATCAAAGGACTTGGTCAGTACGGTAGAGAATTTGTCTGCAATGCAGGAGACCCTGGTTTGATCCCTAGGTGGGAAGGATCCCTGGAGAAGGGAATGGCAACCCACTTCAGTTTTCTTGCCTGGAGAATTCCATGGACAGAGGAGCCTGCCCGGTCACAGTCCATGGGATTGCAAAGAGTCAGACACAGCAACTGAGCAACTGAAAATGGCAACCCACTCCAGTATTCTTGCCTGGAAAATCCTGGTGGGCTACGGTCCACGGGGTCACAAAGAGTCGGACACGACTGAGTGACCTCACTTTCACTTTCACAGAGTTCAGTATAACCAGATGGGACTTCCCTGTTGATCCAGTGGCTACTTCTCCACGCTCCCAATGTAGGGGGCCTAGATTCAATTCCTGATCAGGGAACTAAATCACACATACTTCAGCCAAGAGTTCACTTGCAGCAACTAAAGATCTCACATGCCACAGTGAAGACTGAAGATCCTGTGTGCTGCAAATACGACTCGGCACGGCCAAATAAATAAGCAAGTATCATTAGCAAATATGACCAGGCAGTTTTACAGAGCGGCTGCTAAGTCGCTTCAGTCGTGTCTGACTCTGTGCGACCCCATAGATGGCAGCCCACCAGGCTCCCCCGTCCCTGGGATTCTCTAGGCAAGAACACTGGAGTGGGTTGCCATTTTGCTAATGTGGATTTTATGAAACCATACAGTTCTTGGGAAAACATCCCAGTACCCTGCTTAATGGATTCCCCCGCAGTCTTACCAGGTAAATACAGAAGGCCACCTCCTGGTAAATGCAGGAATTTCAGGATACTTTCTTTGCGACTTGGAAAAGAGAGGAATTCACCCAAACCCATATATATAACAGGTGGAATCTGATGGTAAGACCTTGGCATAGCTTTCCTAGCCTTGAGAGGCCTTTTAAAAAAATTGAAGTATAGTTGATTTACAATGTTCTGTTAATTGCAGGCATAGAGCAAAATGATTCAGTTATACATATTTTTTTTTCAGATTATTTTCTCTTATAGGTCATTAAGAAATACTGATTAAAATTCCCTGTGCTATACAGTTGGTTTTTGGTGGTTATCTATTTTATATATAAGTAGTGAGCCTGAGTGAACTCCGGGAGATGGTGATGAACAGGGAGGCCTGGCTGCTGCGATTCATGGGGTCACAAAGACTGAACAACTGAACTGAACTGAACTGAACTGAACTGAACTGAAGTATGCTTATCTTAATTCCAATCTCCTAATTTGTCGCTCCCCCTAACCATTCCCCTTTCATAACCATAAGTTTGTTTATTTATGTCTGTGGGTTTATTTCTGTTTTGTATAGAAGTTCATTTGTATAATTTTTTGGTTCCATACATAAGCAATATCATGACATTTCTGTTTGGTTTATTGCACTTAGCATGATAATCTCTAGGTTGATCCATGTTGCTACAAATGGCTTTATTTCATTCTTTTTGCGGCTGTAATCAGCAAACTAAAATGGACTGGAATGGGTGAATTTAATTCAGATGACCATTATATCTACTACTACAGGCAGGAATCCCTCAGAAGAAATGGAGTAGCCATCATGGTCAACAAAAGAGTCCAAAATGCAGTACTTGGATGCAATCTCAAAAATGACAGAATGATCTCTGTTCATTTCCAAGGCAAACCATTCAATATGATGGTAATCCAAGTCTATGCCCCAACCAGTAATGCTGAAGAAGCTGAAGTTGAATGATTCTATGAAGACCTACAGGACCTTTTAGAACTAACACCCAAAAAAGATATCCTTTTCATTATAGGGGACTGGAATGCTAAAGTAGGAAGTCAAGAAACACCTGGAGTAACAGGCAAATTTGGCCTTGGAGTACAGAATGTAGCAGGGCAAAGACTAATAGAGTTTTTCCAAGAACATGCACTGGTCATAGCAAACACCCTCTTCCCACAACACAAGAGAAGACTCTACACATGGACATCACCAGATGGTCAACACCGAAATCAGATTGATTATCTTCTTTGCAGCCAAAGATGGAGAAGCTCTATACAGTCAACAAAAACAAGACCAGGAGCTGACTGTGGCTCAGATCATGAATTCCTTATTACCAAATTCAGACTTAAAATGAAGAAAGTAGGAAAAACCACTAGACCATTCAGGTATGACCTAAATCAAATCCCTTATGATTATACAGTGGAAGTGGGAAGTAGATTTAAGGGCCTAGATCTGATAGATAGAGTGCCTGATGAACTATGGAATGAGGTTCGTGACATTGTACGGGAGACAGGGATCAAGACCATCCCCATGGAAAAGAGATGCAGAAAAGCAAAATGGCTGTCTGGGAAGGCCTTACCAACAGCTGTGAAAAGAAGAGACGTGAAAACCAAAGGAGAAAAGGAAAGATATAAGCATCTGAATGCAGAGTTCCAAAGAATAGCAAAAAGAGATAAGAAAGCCTTCTTCAGCGATCAATGCAAAGAAATAGAGGAAAACAACAGAATGGGAAAGACTAGAGATCTCTTCAAGAAAATCAGAGATACCAAGGGAACATTTCATGCAAAGATGGGCTCAATAAAGGACAGAAATGGTCTGGACCTAACAGAAGCAGAAGATATAAAGAAGAGGTGGCAAGAATACGCAGAAGAACTGTACAAAAAGATCTTCACGACCCAGATAATCACGATGATGTGATCAGTCATCTAGAGCCAGACATCCTGGAATGTGAAGTCAAGTGGGCCTTAGAAAGCATCACTACGAACAAAGCTAGTGGAGATGATGGAATTCCAGTTGAGCTATTTCAAATCCTGAAAGATGATGCTGTGAAAGTGCTGCACTCAATATGCCAGCACATTTGGAAAACTCAGCAGTGGCTACAGGACTGGAAAAGGTCAGTTTTCATTCCAATCCCAAAGAAAAGCAATGCCAAAGAATGCTCAAACTATCTCACATGCTAGTAAAGTAATGCTCAAAATTCTCCAAGCCAGGCTTCAGCAATGCATGAATTATGAACTTCCTGATGTTCAAGCTGGTTTTAGAAAAGGCAGAGGAACCAGAGATCAAATTGCCAACATCCACTGGATTATGGAGAAAGCAAATTGCCAACATCTGCTGGATCAGAAAAACATCTATTTCTGCTTTGTTGAAGCAGAAATAGGCAAGGCTTCTGCTATGCCAAAGCCTTTGACTGTGTGGATCACAATAAACTGTGGAAAATTCTGAAAGAGACGGGAATAGCAGACCACCTGACCTGCCTCTTGAGAAATCTGTATGCAGGTCAGGAAGCAACAGTTAGAACTGGACATGGAAAAACAGACTGGTTCCAAATAGGAAAAGGAGTACGTCAAGGCTGTATATTGTCACCCTGCTTATTTAACTTCTATGCAGAGTACATCATGAGAAACGCTGGACTGGAAGAAACACAAGCTGGAATCAAGATTGCCAGGAGAAATATCAATAACCTCAGATATGCAGATGACACCACCCTTATGGCAGAAAGTGAAGAGGAGCTAAAAAGCCTCTTGATGAAAGTAAAAGGAGAGAGTGAAAAAGTTGGCTTAAAGCTCAACATTCAGAAAATGAAGATCATGGCATCTGATCCCATCACTTCATGGCAAATAGATGGGGAAACAGTGGAAACAATGTCAGACCTTATTTTGGGGGCTCCAAAATCACTGCAGATGGTGATTGCAGCCATGAAATTAAAAGACGCTTACTCCTTGGAAGGAAAGTTATGACCAACCTAGACAGAATATTCAAAAGGAGAGACATTACTTTGCCGACTAGGGTCCGTCTAGTCAAGGCTATGGTTTTTCCTGTGGTCGTGTATGGATGTGAGAGTTGGACTATGAAGGCTGAGGGCCGAAGATTTGATGCTTTTGAAGTGTGGTGTTGGAGAAGACTCTTGAGAGTCCCTTGGACTGCAAGGAGATCCAATCAGTCCATTCTAAAGGAGATCAACCCTGGGATTTCTTTGGAAGGAATGATGCTAAAGCTGAAACTCCAGTACTTTGGCCACCTCATGCGAAGAGTTGACTCGTTGGAAAAGACTCTGATGCTGGGAGGGACTGGGGGCAGGAGGAGAAGGGGATGACAGAGGATGAGATGGCTGGATGGCATCACTGACTCGATGAACATGAGTCTGAGTGAACTCCCAGAGTTGGTGATGGACAGGGAGGCCTGGCATGCTGCGATTCATGGGGTCGCAAAGAGTCGGACATGACTGAGCGACTGAACTGAACTGAACTGAATAGTCCACTGGATAAATCTACCAAAGTTCAATATGAAATTCCTCATGAAAAGATCCAGCAGAGCTCACTTGAAAGAGCCTATGTGATATTTTTATGCATATGTAAGTAATCAGGCCAAGTTAATTGAAACCAGATAGGCTGCAAACAAATTAGTCTTTTGGGTTTTTTTGATATACCATACCGCTTGTGGGATCTTAGTTCCCCAACCAGGGATTGAACCTGAGCCTTGGCAGTGAAAGCCGCCAGGAAATTCCCCCAAATAATCTTCATTTAGCTATATTTGTAGAAATCGGGGTAATTTTATACAGAAAAAGATTATGTTTCAGAGGAAATTAAATTCTAATTTTGTCAGTTGACTCAATTTCCCAGATAGCTATTTGCTGTTATGTTACATTATTATATAGTTAAACTGAATTATTAAAAAGACTCTCCAGGTTTGTTTCTGAAGCTTATCACAGCAGTTTTTCTTTGGATGAAGATCAGATGCCTCATGACCTTCAACCAGGAGACTGTGCACACCAGAAAAGCATCAGTTAAAGGGCTGCCTCCAACTTAGATAAAAGGACTCTCTGCAGCTTCTCCTAACCAGCTCATGCACAGTGAAACTGAAGGGAGTTGACTCTTGAATTCCTATTTCCCAGTTAATAAGGGCCTCTGCATTGAAGCCCTGTATAGAAGGACCTGCAGACCCCAAACAACACCCACACCAGGATAAGAAGAAGACAACAGCAGTGATGGCAACTGACCCAAGAATCCAGGCCAGGCAAAACCCATCCTATAATTCAGTTGAACTGTTTACCAAATGTTTGTCTCCCTATCAATATTTAAAGTTATTAGGTTACTTCTGACCAAACTGCTGCCCTCAGCATTCAAGACAGAAAGAAAATTCTCTGGGGAAGTTTTCACAGAGTGTAACTACTGGCATGTATCACTGCTTGTTTTAAGTCTACTGCTAAAAGAACAGGCACAATGTTTGTGTGACAATTTGGTTGAATTGATAAAATGTATAGTCTATAAATGGAGGAGGAAATGGCAACCCACTCCAGTATTCTTGCCTGAAAGATCCTGTGGAAAGAGGAGGCTGGTGGGGTGCAGTTCTTGGAGTAGCAAAGAGTCAGACACAACAGAGCAAGCTCACACAGACACATAGGCTATAAAATGTTTCCAGATCAGCATGCCTCTGAGTGTGTTCACTATGTCTGATTATTTTTCCCCTCAAGGTAGATATCTAGGCAAATACATATTTAGCATCATGTCCCTCACTAGCATTAGGGGACATGATGGCAGCAACCACCCTGGCATCAAGGGATGGCAATTTTGACCTATCAAAATATTTGCAAACAAAAATCTGAATAAGATTTGTAAGTTAGATCATTATATCAATTTTAATTTCCTGCTTTTGGTAACAACACTATGGTTAAGTAAGACATTGACAGAGGAAGCTGGGTGATATAAGGTGTACAAGAAATTCTCCATACTCTTTGACGGTTTTGAAACTTAATCCTCCTAAAATCATCTTCCCTTTACTGAGTTTATGGTTAATCTCTCAATCCAAAACATTATTCCCTTTCTTGTCCCCTCTGACCTCAATCCTGTGCTAACTGAACACTAATCAACTAGAGTCAGGTAACTAAAATTGCTGTTGTCGATAACAACATTAATGTACTAAAACTGCCCTCACAGATATCATTATCAACAGTGTTTCTCCAGGGTACGATGAGCTTGCAGACCCAAAACCCACAAAATACTTGGTCAGAGACTCAAAAGCCAGAAACAGCTTGACTCTTGAAACTATGATTAAGAAAAATGTCACAAAATGATGATTAATCTCAACTTCTATTGTTCTTCACCTTTACAACCCCCAACTCAAGGATTAACTGGAGTGAATCTCATGTTTGTCTCCTACTCCCTCGTTTGCTGTGCTGTGAAGTGCACAGGCGCTCAGTCGTGTCCAACTCTCTGCAACCCCATGGTCTGCAGCTCACCAGGCTCCTCTGTCCACGGGGATTCTCCAGGCAGGAATACTGGAGTGGGTTACCATGCCCTCCTCCAGGGGAATCTTCCCAATCCTGGGATCGAACCCAGGTCTCCGGCATTGCAGGCAGATTCTTTACCATCTGAGCCACCAGGGAGCCCATTCCCTTGCTTGGTACCCTGCAATGAATGCTATAGTTTCCTTCACAGGGACCTGGTGTTCACAACTGGCTTTGCTGTGTGACTGGAAAGTGGACACAAGTGTGGTTCGATAAAAAGATAAACCAAAGTGTGTGTTAGTTGCTCAGTCATGCCCGACTCTTTGTGAACCCATGGACTGCAGCCCATCAGGCTCCTCTGTCCATGAGATTTTACAGGCAAGGATACTGGAGTGGGTCACCATTTCCTTCTCCAGGGGATCTTCCCAACCCAGGGATCGAACCCGGGTCTCCTGCACCGCAGGCAGATTTTTACCAACTGAGCTACAAGGGAAGTTAATAAAAATAGTTACCTAGGTTACCTGCAGGAGACTATGAGAATGTGTTGAGGAGAGAGTAGATGGTACACTTCTCTTAATGTATTTTTTTACAAGTTTTGATCGTGGATTCAAGTACAATTTTACATTATTTAGAAATAAAATTAAATCAAAAGGTCAATATCCCTAAATTTTTTTTTAAGCTGAAACAAATGACCATCTGTATAAGTATTTGGTAAATAACCACAAAGAGAGGAAGAGACTTTAAAACACGATATTTTGGTTTTACATCCTAAAGACAAATATCTACACCAAGAAATCCTAAATTGTTCAAAGGCTTTTGGTAACAATAATGGTTCAGTTCAGTTCAGTTCAATTCAGTCACTCAGTCATGTCCGACTCTTTGTGACCCTATGGACTGCAGCATGCCAGACTTCCCTGTCCATTACTAACTCCCAGAGTTTACCCAAACTCATGTGCATCACATCGGTGATGCCACCCAACCATCTCATCATCTGTTGTCCTCTTCTCCTCCTGCCTTCAATCTTTCCCAGAATCAAGGTCTTTCCCAAGAAGCTGGTTCTTTGCATCAGGTTGCCAAAGTATTGGAGCGTCAGCTTCAGCATCAGTCCTTCCAATGAATATTCAGGACTGATTTCCTTTAGGATGGACTGGTTGGATCTCCTTGCAGCCCAAGGGACTCTCAAGAATCTTCTCCAACACCACAGTTCAAAAGCATCAATTCTTCAGTGCTCAGCTTTCTTTAAAGTCCAACTGTCACATCCATTCATGACTACTGGAAAAACCATAGCTTTGACTAGACGGACTTTTGTTGGTAAAGTAATGTCTCTGCTTTTAAATATGCTGATAATGGTATAAAGTATTAAAATAAAATGAATACAGAAAACTAGGAACAGAGGAAATTTCCCCATCTTGATAAAGAACATCTACAAAAAGTCTACAACTAACACCAAACTGAATGATGAGAAACTAGAAACCCCTGCTAAGATCAAGAGCAAGGCAAAAATGTCACCTCTCACTACCTTTTTAAAAACATCATATAGCATGTCTTAGCTAATTGCTTTGATTAAATGTTTGCATCCCCTCCAAACCCCTCAAATTCATATATTGAAACCTAACCCGCAATGTCAAGGCTATGGTTTTTCCAGTGGTCATATATGGATGTGAGAGTTGGACTATAAAGATAGCTGAGCGCAGAAGAATTGATGCTTTTGAACTGTAGTGTTGGAGAAGACTCTTGAGAGTCCCTTGGACTGCAAGGAGATCCAACCAGTCCATTCTAAAGGAGATCAGTCCTGTGTGTTCATTGGAAGGACTGATGTTGAAGTTGAATTCCACTTCTTAGGCCACCTGATGCAAAGAGCTGACATTTGAAAAGACTCTGATGCTGGGAAAGATTGAGGGCAGGAGGAAAAGGGGACGACAGTGGATGAGATGGTTGGATGGCATCATCAATTCAATGGACTAGAGTTTGGGTAAACTCTGGGAGTTGGTAATTGACAGGGAGGCCTGGTATGCTGCAGTTCATGGGGTCGCAAAGAGTTGGACATAACTGAGTGACTGAACTGAACTGAACCCGCAGTGTGATAGTATTTGGAGGTGGAGACTTCGGGGGTGAATCCATCATAAAGGTAGAGCCCTCATTGATGGGATTCAGTTCAGTTCAGTTCAGTCGCTCAGTCATGTCTGACTCTTTGCGACCCCATGAATTGCAGCACGCCAGGCCTCCCTGTCCATCACCATCTTTCGGAGTTCACTCAGACTCACGTTCATAGAGTCCGTGATGCCATCCAGCCATCTCATCCTCTGTTGTCCCCTTCTCCTCCTGCCTCCAATCCCTCCCAGCATCAGAGTCTTTTCCAATGAGTCAACTCTTCACATGAGGTGGCCAAAGTACTGGGGTTTCAGCTTTAGCATCATTCCTTCCAAAGAAATCCCAGGGCTGATCTCCTTCAGAATGGACTGGCTGGATCTCCTTGCAGTCCAAGGGACTCTCAAGAGTCTTCTCCAACACCACAGTTCAAAAGCATCAATTCTTCGGCGCTCAGCCTTCTTCACAGTCCAACTCTCACATCCATACATGACCACAAGAAAAGCAGCTTTAAAAGAGACCATGTAGAGCTCCCTCATCCAGTTCCTCCATTTAAGGACATGATAAGACGACAGCTGTCTTTGAATCAGGAATTGGGCCTCGCCATTTACCAAACCTGCTGTAGCTTGGTCTTAAACTTCCCAGCCTCCAGAACTGTCAGAAATATATTTCTATTGTATATAAGCCACTCAGTCTATGTTAATTTGTTTTAGCAACCTAAATGGACTAAGACACTAGTAAATAAAATGAGAAAAGGAAATAAAAGGTATACAGATTGGGAAGGTAAAAATAAAACTGTCTTTGTATACAGATAACATGGTTGTCTATGTACAAAATCTTTAAACCAGTAAGGAATTATAGCAAGATTGTAGGATCCAAGATTAACTCTCGAAAGTTAAAAATTTTCCTGTATACTAGTGATAAACAAGTAGACTTTGAAATTTAAAACAATACCATTTACATTAGTACTCCAGAAATTACTTAGTATAAATTTTACAGAATATGTACAGGATCTATATGACAAAAATTACAAACCCTGATGAACAAAATCCAAGAACTATATGAATGGAGAGATATTCCATGTTCATGTATAGGAAGACTCACTATTGCCACATTGTTATTCTTCCCAATTTTATCCATAAATTCAATGAAGTCTCAGTCAAAACCCCAGAAAGTTGTTTTGTGGATATCAACGAAGTGGTTCTAAAGTTTCTGTGGAGAAGCAAAAGACCCAGAATAGCTGACATGATTTTGAAGAAGAACAAAGTCAGAGAACTGATCCTACCCAACTTCAAGACTTTTGAGTGAAAGTTGTTCAGTCGTGTCTGACTCTTTGTGACCCCATGGACCCATGGAATTCTCCAGGCCAGAATACTGGAAAGGGTAGCCTTTCCCTTCTCCAGGGATCTTCCCAACTCAGGGATCAAGCCCAGATCTCCTGCACTGCAGGCATATTCAAGACTTTTAAAGCTACAATAATCAGAAATACTTTGCTGCTGGCAAAGAATACACAAATAGGTCAATAGAACAGAATAGAAACCCCAGAAATAGACCAATTAAAAAGATTATAGTCAACTGATCTTTGACAGAGGAGTGAAGTCAATACAATGGAACAGTTTTTCAACAAGTGATGCTGGAACACCTGGACATACATGTGCAAAAAAGAATCAGATACAGACTTTACACTGATCACAAAAATTAACTGAAATGAATCAGAGGCCTAAATGCAAAATTTAACACTATAAAACCCTAGTAGGCAACATAGAAAATCTAGATGACCTTGGGTATGGTGATAAATTTTTAGATGTAACATGATCCAAGAATAAGTAAATAATAAACTGGACTTAATTAAAACTGAAAACTTCTGCTGTGTGACAGTCTCAGGAGAATGAGAAAATAAGACAGAGTGGGAGAAAGCATTTGCAAAGGCACATGTAATAAAGGACTACTATCCAAAATTTTGGCTTTCCAGGTGACATGGTGGTAAAGAATCCGCCTGCCAATGCAGGAGACATGGGTTCAGTCCTTGGGTGGAGAAGATTCCCTGAAGTAGGAAGTGGCAACCCACTTGCCTGGAAAATTCCGAGGATAGAGGAGCCTGGTTTGCTATAGTCCCTGGGGTATCAAAGAGTTGAACACAACTAAGTGACAGCACACACCTATTCAAAATTTACAAAGAAGTCTTGTAAGTCAACAATGAGAAAACAAGCAACCTAATTAAAAAATGACCCCAGAAGCATAACAAACACTTCACCAGAAAATATAAACAGATGGTGAAAAAGCATGTGAAAAGATGCACTACATTATATGTCATCAGAAAAATGCAAATAAATACAACAATGCAATACCATTACACACCTATTACAATGGCCCCAAATCTAGAATATTGACAAACCAGACGTGGTAAGGATATTCCCCAACAGGAATTCTCATACATTGCTAGAAGGAATGCAAAATGGTACTGTCTCTTTGGAAGAAAGTTCAGTAATTTCTTACAAAACTAAACATGCTCTTACAGTAAGATCCAGCAATTAAACTCCTCGGTATTTACATAAAGAAATTGAAAGCTTCCGTGCACGCAAGAATTTGCCTGTGGTGTTTTTTAGCAGCTTTTGTTGTAATTGCCAAAACTTGTTGTTTAGTTGCTAAGTCATGTCCTACTCTTTGTAGCCCCATGTATCAGAGCTTCAGCTTCAGCATCAGTCCTTCCAATGAATATTTGGGATTGATTTCCTTTAGGATTAACTGGTTTGATCTCCTTGCAGTCCAGGAGACTATCAAGAGTATTCTCCTGCACCACAATTTGAAAGCATCCATTCTTCGGGGCTGAGCCTTCTTTATGATCCAACTCTCACATCCTTACATGACTACTGGAAAATTCATAGCCTTGAATATATGGACCTTTGTCAGCAAAGTGATGTCTCTGCTTTTAAAAACCGTCTATTTTATCATAGCTTTTCTTCCAAGGAGCAAGTGTCTTAATTTCATAACTGTGGTCACCATCTACAGTGATTTTGGAGCCTAAGAAATTAAAATCTGTCACTGTTTTCACTTTTTCCTCTTCTACTTGCCATGAAGTGATGGGACTGGATGCCATGATCTTAGCTTTTTGAACATTGAGTTTTAAGCCAGTTTTTCACTCTCCTTTTTACCCTCATCAAGAAGCTCTTTAGTTCCTCTTCACTTTCTGCAATTAGAGTGGTATCATCTGTATATCTGAGGTTGTTGATATTTCTCCCAGCAATCTTGATTCCAGCTTGTGATTCATCCAGCCCAGACAAAACTTGGAGGCAACCAAATATCTTTCAGTAGGTTATTGATAAACTGTGGAACATCCAGACAATGGACTATTACTCAGTGCTAAAGTGAAACAAGCTATCAAGCCAGGAAAAAAACATGGAGAAACCATAAAAAGTGCATACCACTAAGTGAAAGGTGTTTCCCACATGGCTTAGTGGTAAAGAGTCCCTTCGTCAAGCAGGAGACGTGGGTTTGGTTCCTGGGTCAGGAAAATCCCTGGAGAAGGAAACAGCAACCCACTCAGTATTCTTGCCTGGGAAATCCCATGGATAGAGGAGCCTGGCAGATTACAGTCCATGAGTTGCAAAGAATTGCACACAATTTAGCAACTAAACAGGGCTTCTCTGGTAGCTAAGACAGTAAGGAATCTGCCTGCAATACAGAAGACCTGGCTTCAATCCCTGGGTTGGGAAGATCCCCTGGAGGGGATGGCAATCCACTCCAGAATTCTTGCCTGAAAAATTCCATGGACAGAGGAACCTGGCGGGCTACAGTCTATGAGATCACAGAGTCAGACAAGACTGAGTGGCTAAGACTTTCACTTTCATAGTGACTATACAGCAGCAGCACTAGATGAAAGAAGCTAGTCTAAAACGGTTACATACCAAATGATTCCAACTATATGGCACTCTGGAAAAGGCAAAACTGGAAACAACAAAATGATCTTTGATTGCAAGGGCAAGATTTCAAGGGGCAGGGGTGGGGGTGGGGGGCTGCGGAATGAACAGGTAGAGCACAGGGGATTTTTAGGGCAGTGAAAATCCTCTATACAATAGATTAAAGCAGAGTCATTTAGGTCTTCAAATTTAGTCAGTGGCATATTCAACAATGGGGGGTTAGATTATTATGTAGCCATCCCTATTTGCCCTGCCCTCCTCCGGAGGATATTTCCAACCCTGGGATCCAATCTGTGTCTCTTATGTCTCCTGCATTGGCAGGTGGGTTCTTAACCCCTGGCGCCACCTGGGAAGCTCAACTTAATTCTAAGTCATCAAAATTATATGGGGAAAAAAAAAATGTAATGATTGAAGAAAAGATTCAAATATGTTCTTGGGGCAAGAAACTAGGTTATAAAACACTAAGTGCAGTGATACAGTTCACATTTGTCATATGTCTATGGGGAATTGATAAAAAGCTACAAAGGTTATGTACAAATTTTAACATTTTCTCCATTGATTGTTATTCTCTGTGGTTTTTCATAATGTTCTAATTTTTCTACAAAGAATAAGTATTACTTTACTAATTAGAAAAAAATGTTTTAAGAAGGAAGAGAATTCTATTTTCAAGATCATTATCTTGATTCTTAGACTAAAGGTTACAGAAGTCTTTTTAAATATGTTTTATGTATTTATTTGTGGCTGCACCTGGGCTTGCTCTAGTCGCAGTGGAAGGGGCTACTCTCTAGCTGTGGTGCCTGAGCTGCTCATTGCGGTGGCTTCTCTTGCTGTAGAACGTGGGCTCTTGGAGAAGGAAATGGCAACCCACTCCAGTGTTCTTGCCTGGAGAAACCCTGGGACGGGTAGCCTGGTGGGCTGCCGTCTATGGGTCACACAGAGCTGTACACGACTTGAAGCGACTCACGGCAGCAACAGGGCTTAGTTGCCCCACCCATGTGGGATCTTCCAGACCAGGGATCGAACCTGTGTCCCCTGTACTGGCAGGTGGATTCTTCATCACTGGACCATGAAGGAAGTCTTAAATGTGTTTTAAAAATGCCAGGAGACAAGCACCATCTCTCTACCTGCAAACCATGCCCAGTTTCCCTCTCCCACGTCCCAGCACCATCCCCCACAAAGTTCTCCAGTAAAAGATGGAGCCTAATCAAAATAGGCACGGGGGACTATCCCCTATTTCTCTACAGATTTTCTGAATAGGCAATACCTTGGTTTTCCTTTTAATATTTATTTTAATGCAGTATAGTTGACTTACAATATTGTGCTAATTTCTGTTATATAGCAAAGTGATTCTTTTTCTCCTTGGGCCACACTTCATAGCATGCAGGATATTAGTTCCTTGACCAGGGATTGAACCCTCGCCCTCAGATTGGAAGTATGGAGTCTTAATCACTGAACCACCAGGAAAGTCCTACTGTACATTTATTTTAATTTTCTTTCCCATCATGGTTTATCACAGGATATTGAATATAATTCCTCATTCTGTACAGTAAGACTTTGTTTGCTCCTTTGTTTTTTAAAATTAACTGCAAATATCCTTTGCATTTGGTTTTACCATCACTGAAATGGAGATAAATCTTCTCAATAACTCAAAGTGTTCTGAGTTATTCAGAATTCAAGGCTACAAGTAAATAATATCACTCATGATACTATTCTGTGAATCAGAGACATTGTAAACATTTTGGTGTAATTTCCACATTGTGTTTTCAACGTATGGAATATTTTCCTTCTGTTTTTCTTTCAACTTAGTCATCTTTTTCCATTTTGTTTGTGAAATTTTCTTATAAAATTTCATTCTAAAGGACCCATTCCTCTTGCTTTTACAGGTCTAAAATTAAAAGTAATGTGGGCAAGAGTTTTTAAACAGAATTGCCATATTTAGGAAATAAAGATACAGTGTGTTTTTTGTTTAGTCGCTAAGTGGTATCTGACTCTGTTGCAGCCCCATGGACTGTAGCCCACCAGGCTCCTCTGTCCTTGGATTTCATGCCAGTTAAATATGAATCTCAGATAAGCAAAAAAATTTTTTTTAGTGTGTCTTAAGCAAGCGGCGCGGTGGCTGTAGGGCACAGGAGCGTGAGCAGCAAGAGGAGATACCCCACGTCAGGTATGGAGTGCGGCTGCGCTCCACTGGAGCAGCCGAAAGATACCACTCCAGGTAAGAAAACCCAGTAAGACGTAGGCACTAGAGAGGCATCAAGGGCAGACTGAAAGCACAATCACAGACACCTAGCCAATCTGATCACATGAACCACAGCCTTGTCTAACTCAATGAAGCTAGGCCATCCCATGTAGGGCCACCTAAGATGGACGGTCATGGTGGAGAGTCTGACAGAATGCAGTCCACTGGAGAGGGAATGGCAAACCACTTCATATTCTTGTCTTGAGAACCCCATGAACAGTATGAAAGGCAAAAAGATAGAATACTGAAAGAGGAACTCCCAGGTCAGTAGGTGCCCAATATGCTACTGGAGATCAGTGGAGAAATAACTCCAGAAAGAAGGAAAGGATGGAGCCAAAGTAAAAACAACACCCATTTGTGGATGAGACTGGTGATAGAAGCAAGATTCAATGCTGTAAAGAGAAATATTGCCTAGGAACCTAGAATGTTAGGCCTATGAATCAAGGCAAACTGGAAGTCATCAAACAGGAGATGGCAAGAGTGAACGTCGACATTCTAGGAATCAGCGAACTAAAATGGACTGGAATGGGTGAATTTAACTCAGATGACCATTATATCTACTACCGTGGGCAGGAATCCCTTAGAAGAAATGGAGTAGCCATCATGGTCAACAAAAGAGTCCAAAATGCAGTACTCGAGACAATCACAAAAATGACAGAATGATCTCTATTCATTTCCAAGGCAAACCATTCAATATGATGGCAATCTAAGTCTATTCTCCGACCAGTAACACTGAAGAAGCTGAAGTTGACCGGTTCTATGAAGACCTACAAGACCTTTTAGAACTAACACCCAAAAATGATGTCCTTTTCATTACAGGGGACTGGAATGCAAAAGTAGGAAGTCAAGAAACACCTGGAGTAACAGGCAAATTTGGCCTTGGAGTACGGAATGAAGCAGGGCAAAGACTAATAGTTTTGCCAAGAGAACACACTGGTCATAGCAAACACCCTCTTCCAACAACACAAAGAAGACTCTACACATGGACATCACCAGATGGCCAACACCAAAATTGGATTGATTATATTCTTTGCAGCCAAAGATGGAGAAGCTCTATACAGTCAACAAAAACAAGCTGGGAGCTGACTATGGCTGGGAACGTAAACTCCTTATTGCCAAATTCAGACTTAATCTGAAGAAAGTAGGGAAAACCACTAAACCATTCAGATATGACCTAAATCAAATCCCTTATGATTATACAGTGAAAGTGAGAAATAGATTTAAGGGACTAGATTTGATAGACAGAGTGCCTGATGAACTATGGACAGAGGTTCGTGACATTGTACAGGAGACAGGGATCAAGACCATCCCCAAGAAAAGATCAAACAAAATGCTGTCTGAGGAGCCTTACAAATAGCTGAAAAACGAAGAGAGTGAAAAGCAAAGGAGAAAAGGAATGATATGCCCATTTGAATGCAGAATTCCAAAGAATAGCAAGGAGAGATAGAAAGCGTTTCTCAGTGATCAATGCAAAGAAATAGAGGAAAACAATAGAATGGGAAAAACTAGAGATCTCTTCAAGAAAATTAGAGATACCAAGGGAAGATTTCATGCCAAGATGAGCTCAATAAAGGACAGAAATTATATGGAACTGACAGAAGCAGAAGATATTAAGAAGAGGTGGCAAGAATACACAGAAGAACTGTCCGAAAAGATCTTCCAACCCAGTCAATCACGATGGTGTGATCACTCACCTAGAGCCAGACATCCTGGAATGTGAAGTCAAATGGTCCTTAGAAAGCATCACTACAAACAAAGCTAGTGGAGGTGATGGAATCCCAGTTGAGCTATTTCATATCCTAAAAGATGATGCTGTGAAAGTGCTGCACTCAATATGCCAGCAAATTTGGAAAACTCAGCACTGGCCACAGGACTGGAAAAGGTCAGTTTTCATTCCAATCTCAAAGAAAGGCTATGCCAAAAATGCTCAAGTGGTGAGTGAGTGAAGTTGCTCAGTCATTTCTGACTCTTTGCAACCCCATGGACTGTAGCCTACCAAGCTCCTCTGTCCATGGGATTTTCCAGGCAATAGTACTAGAGTGGATTGCCATTTCCTTCTCAGGGGTTTGTCCCGACCAGATCAACCTGGGTCTCCACATTGTAGACAGACACTTTACCGTCTGAGCCACCAGAAGTCCAAGAATGCTCAAACTACCGCACAATTGCACTCATCTCACATGCTGGTAAAGTAATGCTCAAAATTCTCCAAGCAGGCTTCAGCAATACATGAACCGTGAACTTCCTGATGTTTAAGCTGGTTTTAGAAAAAGCAGAGGAACCAGAGATCAAATTGCCAACACCTGCTGGATCATCAAAAAACCAAGAGAGTTCCAGAAAAACATCTATTTCTGCTTTATTGACTATGCCAAAGCCTTTGACTGTGTGGATCACAACAAAATGTGGAAAATTCTGAAAGAGACGAATACCAGACCACCTGACAGCCTCTTGAGAAACCTGTATGCAGGTCAGGAAGCAACAGTTAGAACTGGACATGGAAAAACAGACGTTCAAAATAGGAAAAGGAGTACGTCAAGGCTATATATTGTCACCCTGCTAATTTAACTTCTATGCAGAGTACATAATGAGAAATGCTGCTGAAGAAGCACAAGCTGGAATCAAGATTGCCAGGAGAAATATCAATAACCTCAGATATGCAGATGACACCACCCTTATGGCAGAAAGTGAAGAGGAACTAAGAGCCTCTTGATGAAAGTGAAAGAGTGAAAAAGTTGGCTTCAAGCTCAGCATTCAGAAAATGAAGATCATGGCATCTGGTCCCATCACTTCATGGCAAATAGATGGCAAAACAGTGGAAACAGTATCAGACTTTATTTTGGGGGCTCCAAAAGCACTGCAGATGGTGACTGCAGCCATGAAATTAAAGACGCTTACTCCTTGAGGGAAATTTATGACCAACCTGGACAGCATATTGAAAAGCAAAGACATTACTTTGCCAACAAAGGTCCATCTAGTCAAGCTTGGTTTTTCCAATAGTCATGTATGGATATGAGAGTTGGACTATAAAGAAAGCTGAGCACAGAAAAATTGATGCTTTTGAACTGTGTGTTGGAGAAGACTCTTGAGAGTCCCTTGGACTGCAAGGAGATCCAACCAGTCCATCCTAAAGAAGATCAGTCTTGAGTGTTCATTGGAAGGACTCATGTTGAAGCTGAAACTACAATTCTTTGGCCACATGATGCAATGAGCTGACATTTGAAAAGACCCTGATGCTGGAAGGATTGAGGGGGAGGAGAACGGATGACAGAGGATGAAATGGTTGGATGTTATCACCGACTTGGTGAACATGAGTTTGGGTAGGCTCCTGGAGTTGGTGATGGACATGCAGCCTGGTGTGCTGTGGTTCATGGAGTTGCAAAGAGTCAGACACAACTGAACAACTGAACTGAACTGACTGAGGCAATATTCAGATAAAAGTGTTTATCTGAAATTCATATTTAACTCAGTGTCCTATATCTAACCTGGCAGCCCTAGATTTAAAGCATTACAATACTCTGGTTCTCAAATTTCAGGGTGCATTAGAGCTGCTTATTAAAACACTATTGCTGGGCTCTACCCTCCTGCCTCAGAAGTCTAGTAGAGCTGATAATTTACATTTCTAACAAGTTCCAGTAATGCTGTTGCTGCGGTTGAGAACCAATGCCCTAGCTTAGATGTAGCTTCATCTGGGCATCCCTTGGTGTTAGTGGTAAAGAACCCGCTGCAATCAAAGACATAAGAGAAGCAGGTTTGATCCTGGTTGGGAAGATCCTGGAGGGCATGCAGCCCACTAGTATTCTTGCCTAGAGAATTCCATGAACAGAGGAGCCTCAGGCTACCGTCATAGGGTTGCAAAGAGTTGGACACAACTGGAGTCCTCGCATGCACACAGCTTTCATTTAGGAGTAACATTTGTGTCAAATAGCATCAGGTGAAGCCAAATGAGATATTTATGGTTTCTAACTCCAAGAGAAGGTAATATAAAATCATGTATTTTTTTCTGATTATGTTCAAGTTACTTTACATCAGTTTTTTTAATGTATTCTTTTTCAAAAATAATTGTATTTATTTATTTTGGCTGCATTTAGTCTTTGTTGCTGTGCACAGGCCTTTTCTAGTTAGAGTGAACCGGGGCTATTCTTTGTTGCATCTGGCTTCTCATCACAGTGGCTTCTCTTGTCTCAGAGCACAGGCCTAGGCACACAGTTTTAGTTGCACTAGGGGCCTCAGTGTTTGCACAGTCTCGTGTCTCACCATGTGGAATCCTCCGGACAAGATCGAACCTGTGTCCCTCATTTGCAGGAAGATTCTTAACCACTAGACCACCAGGGAAGTCCAAAAAATGTACTCATTTTTAATTGGAGGATAATTGCTTTACAATATTGTGTTAGTCTCCATCACATATCACCATAAATCAGCCATAGGTATACATATGTCCCCTCCTCTGGAACCTCCTCCCACCTTCTCTAATGAGCTGGATGAACCTAAAGCCTGTTATACAGAGTGAAATAAGTCAGAAGAAAAAAGAATCATATATTAATGCATATATATGGAATCTAGAAAGATGGTACTGCTGAACCTTTGCAGGACAGCAGTGGAGACATGGATGCAGCAGTAGTTTTTGACCTGGGGTGAGCTTTAAGATAACCGGAGTGCTTTTAATTTCTCCAAATGCAGGATGTTATTCTCATTCAGGTGGTTTGGGGCAGGGAAGGAGTATCTGCTTTTTTAAAAGCCCCTCAGATGGTTGCTTCTTCTGGGCAACAAGGTTGAGAACCACTGCCTTATAGCCACAAGCATTACTCACAGTCCCTGTTATTGTGAGCCTTCACTCCTTAAAGAACAGCAATAAAACCACAGGCTTAATTGGGAGAGGGAAAAAGTCCCATAAATCTAAGCTGTAAAAGTGCTTCTCTCCAGAAATCCACGTTGTTGTAACTAATGGCAATCCATCCCCAGGATTTTAAAAGGTCAGAGGTGAAGCAAAGGTGAATGTTTCTTCTCTGAAGAAATAGGTTGTCTTGAAGGTTAATGGAGGTCTTGTCTGTTTCTTAAATTTCTTCTAATTTTTGTCTATAAGCCGTTAATACTTTTATAGTTCAGTTCAGTTCAGTTCAGTCGCTCAGTTGTGTCTGACTCTTTGTGACCCCATGAATCACAGCACGCCAGGCCTCCCTGTCCATCACCAACTCCCGGAGTTCACTCCAGACTCACATTCATCGAGTTGGTGATGCCATCCAGCCATTTCATCCCCCGTCGTCCCCTTCTCCTCCTGCTCCTAATCCCTCCCAGCATCAGAGTCTTTTCCAATGAGTCAACTCTTGGCATGAGGTGGCCAAAGTACTGGAGTTTCAGCTTTAGCATCATTCCTTCCAAAGAAATCCCAGGGTTGATCTCCTTCAGAATGGACTGGTTGGATCTCCTTGCAGTCCAAGGGACTCTCAAGAGTCTTCTCCAACACCACACTTCAAAAGCATCAATTCTTTGGCGCTCAGCCTTCTTCACAGTCCAACTCTCACATCCATACATGACCACTGGAAAAACCATAGCCTTGACTAGATGGACCTTTATTGGCAAAGTAATGTCTCTGCTTTTCAACATGCTATCTAGGTTGGCCATAACTTTCCTTCCAAGGAGTAAGTGTCTTTTAATTTCATGGCTGCAGTCACCATCTGTGGTGCTTTTGGAGCCCCCCAAAATAAAGTCTGACACTGTTTCCACTGTTTCCCCATCTATTTCCATGAAGTGATGCCATGATCTTCATTTTCTGAATGTTGAGCTTTAAGCCAACTTTTTCACATTCCACTTTCACTTTCATCAAGAGGCTTTTAGTTCCTCTTCACTTTCTACCATAAGGGTGGTGTCATCTGCATATCTGAGATTATTGATATTTCTCCTGGCAATCTTGATTCCAGCTGTGCTTCTTCCAGCCCAGCGTTTCTCATTATGTACTCTGCATAAAAGTTAAATAAGCAGGGTGACAATATACAGCCTTGACGTACTCCTTTTCTTATTTGGAACCAGTCTGTTTTTCCATGTCCAGTTCTACGTTTCTTCCTGACCTGCATACAGGTTTTTCAAGAGGCCCGTCAGGTGGTCTGGTATTCCCGTCTCTTTCATAATTTTCCACAGTTTATTGTGATCCACATAGTCAAAGGCTTTGGCATAGTCAATAAAGCAGAAATAGATGTTTTTCTGGAACTTTCTTGGTTTTTTGATGATCCAGCGGGTGTTGGTAGTTTGATCTCCGGTTCCTCTGCTTTTTCTAAAACCAGCTTGAACATCTGGTAGTTCATGGTCCACATATTGCTGAAGCCTGACTTGGAGAATTTTGCGCATTACTTTACTAGCGTGTGAGATGAATGCAATTGTGTGGTAGTTTGAGCATTCTTTGGCATTGCCTTCCTTTGGGATTGGAATGAAAACTGACCTTTTCCAGTCCTGTAGCCACTGCTGAGTTTTCCAAATTTGCTGGCATATTGAGTGCAGTGCTTTCACAGCATCACCTTCCAGGATTTAGTGAAATCAAAATTTCATATAAAATGCTTTGATGTCATTTAGACATTTGTTTGTTTTTACTTTTCTCTTGAAATTAAGTTTTCCTTTATGTGAACTTGAAATTCCTTCTGCTTAGACTTCTAGTTGCCAAGGGGGAGGAGGGACCAGGAGGCAGGATTGGGAGTTTGAGATTAGCACATGATAAACAGAATACTCAGAAGAACTATCTAAAAAAGATCTTAATGACCTAGGTAAGCACAATGGTGTGATCACTAAACTACAGACAGACGTCCTGGAGTCCAAAGTCAAGTGGGCCTTAGGAAGCATCCCTATGAACAAAGCTAGTAGAAGTGATGGAATTCCAGCTGAGCTATTTCAAGTCCTAGAAGATGATGCTGTGAAAGTGCTGTACTCAATATACCAGCAAATTTGGAAAACTCAGCAGTGGCCACAGGACAGGAAAAGGTCAGTTTTCATTCCAATCTCAAAGAAAGGCCATGCCAAAGAATGTTCAAACTACCACACAATTGCACTCATCTCACATGCTAGCAAAGTAATGCTCAAAATTCTCCAAGCCAGGCTTCAATAGTACATGAACCGAGAACTTCCAGATGTTCAAGGTAGATTTAGAAAGGGCAGAAGAACCAGAGATCAAATACCCAACATCTGTCAGATCACTGAAAAAGCAAGAGAGTTCTAGAAAAACATCTACTTCTGCTTTATTGACTATGCCAGAGCCTTTGACTGTTTGGATCACAACAAGCTATGGAAAACTCTTCAAGAGATGGGAGTACCAGACCACCTGACCTGCCTCCTGAGAAATTTGTATGCAGGTCAAGAAGCAACAGTTAGAACCAGACATGGAAGAATGGACTGGTTCCAAATTGGGAAAGGAGTACATCAAGGCTGTATACTGTCACCCTGCTTATTTAACTTATATGCAGAGCACATCATGAGAAACGCTGGGCTGGCTGAAGCACAAGCTGGAATCAAGATTGCTGGGAAAAATATTAATAACCTCAGATATGCAAATGACACCACCCTTATGCCAGAAAGCAAAGAGGAAAAGAAGAGCCTCTTGATGAAAGTGAAAGAGGAGAGTGAAAAACCTTGCTTAAAACTCAACATTCAAAAAACAAAGTCATGGCATGCAATCCCATCATTTCATGGCAAATATATGGGGAAACAATGGAAACAGTGAGAGACTTCTATTTTGGGGGCTCCAAAATCACTGCAGATGGTGACTGCAGCCATGAAATTAAAAGATGCTTTTTCCTTGGTAGAAAAGCTATGACCAACCTAGGTGGCATATTAAAAAGCAGAGACATTGCTGACAATGGTCCGTCTAGTCAAAGCTATGGTTTTTCCAGTAATCATGTATGGATGTAAGAGTTGGATCACAAAGAAAGCTGAGCACCAAAGAATTTTGGTTTGTGGTGTTGGAGAAGACTCTTGAGAGTCCCTTCAATGGCAAGGAGATCCAACCAGTCAATTGTAAAGGAAATCAGTCCTGAATATTCATTGAAAGACTGATGCTGTAGCTGAAGCTCCAATACTTTGGCCACCCTTTGCGAAGAACTGACTCATTAGAAAAGATGCTAATTCTGGGAAAGACTGAAGGCAGGAGAAGGGGACGACAGAGGATGAGATGGTTGGATGGCATCACTGACTTAGTGGAAATGAGTTTGAGCAAGCTCCAGGAGTTGGTGATAGACAGGGAAGCCTGGTGTGCTGCAATCTATTGGGTAGCAGGGAGTCAGACACGATTGAACGATTGAACTGAACTGAGGACTAGCCCAGAATTACACTGAGAAACTCCTCCGGAGAAGTAGGGTTTTCAGCACAGTTTTATATCTTTGGAACAAAGAACATTTAACAAGTTAGGGATACATTTCTTCGGGGTCACAAAAGAATATTCCAGCAAGTACACAGCAAGGCAACATGAACTTGGCACCTGGGAAGGCAGACTTACTTATCATCACAGGGGGACCAGCACTGACATACTAGGAAGAGAGGCATTTAATCTTTCTTTTTAATATGGACATTCTGTACTTTTGGTGCATGTGTCCTGTTCTCTAATGATTAAAGCAGATGTACAATTACACCTGCTAGGCCACAAACAGCTATTTTAATAAGCATAAAATTCAGGTTAACTCATGTATAAGCCAGAATCACTTCCCTATATCTTGATATGTGAAAATTTCTCTTATCAGTAATTCAAGAGAAACAGCTAACATTTGTAGAACACTTGTGATGTTCTGGGTAATACAAACACTCCATGAATATGATTGTTGTCTTGCCCCCTCTACAGATGGAGAAACATAAGCAGAGAGATTAAGCAACTTGCTCGAGGTCAGAGAGTAAGAAAGTGGCAGAGGCAGGATTTGAACCCAGGAAGTACAGCTCCAGCACTCAAGCTCTTCATCACTGTCTTCCCATAGAGATCTGCCCAATGCCAAAGATCTTTCACTACAAACTCGGTTGTCCACCTGAATTATAAAATCTTTCATAGCTTCCTTAATTTGGACTAGAGGAAACTGTTGGTCCACCAGATAGGAATGCTTGCTTTGCATTCTTTTAAGATGCTTGGTATACAAGTACAATCTGATAAAACAGCACATACTCAGTGGCAAGTATTTGGAGTACTTAGACTCAGTTTTTGGCAAAGATGTGTTCCAAGGGGCATGAGTTCTGCATGATTTTAAAAAGGTCTTTGGTGGGATGTGGTTCAACATCCAGGTGACCCGGGGAATACTGGGTTTAATGAAAGATGGTATTCATTGACAAATCTCCCAGAAGACTCTTGTGCATGATGAAACTCCAGGAGTATCCAGCATTTCGCAAACCCATTTGATAAAGAAAATTTCTGTTTGTGAAGCATCTCTCTGGGGATGAGTGTTCCCTGGAACTCCATCAAAAAAAAAAATAAATAACTGAAGTGCTGACATTATTAACTGAGTTAGAGGGAATGGAGAGCTTTCTTATCAAGTATAAAAGATTAACCAGCTCTAAAAGGTCACAGAGTCCCTCTGGCTTGTGCAGGTCTTTCTGCCCTCCCATGCCCAGCTTTTCAACCTTTTTCATTGTTTCCAGCTGCCAACTGTACATGGAACTTAAATGAGTGATAGCTTTCTTCATCTAATCATTAGATTTCAACTCTGGTAGCCAAAAATAATTTTCTTCTCTTTCCTGTAGTAGCTGTTCTTTTGTTTCAGAATCATTCTGCTAAAGAAGTATTTGAGGACTTCCTTGGTGGGCCATTAGTTAAGACTCCACTCTTTCAATGCAGGAGGTGTAGGTTCAATCCCTAGTTGGGGAACTAAGATCCCACAAGTACTGTGCATCCCAGGACACATGGCCCAAAAAAGGAAGGAAGTATTTGAGTATTGATATTTGAGAAATATCGATAATCTCATATATGCAGATGATACCACCCTTATGGCAGAAAGCAAAGAGGAACTGAAGAGCCTCTTAACGAAAGTGAAGGAGGTGAGTGAAAAGCTGGCTTAAAACTCAACATTCAGAAAATGAAGATCATGGCATTCGGTCCCATCACTAAATGGCAAATAGATGGGGAAACAGTGGAAACAGTGGGAGACTTCATTTTGGGGGCTCCAAAATCACTGCAGATTGTGAGTGCAGCCATGAAATTAAAAGATGCTTGCTCCTTGGAAGAAAAGCTATGACCAACCTAGACAGCATATTAAAAGCAGAGACATTGCTTTGCCAACAAAGGCCGTCCAGTCAAAGCAGTGGTTTTTCCAGTAGTCATGTATGGATGTGAGTTATACCATAAAAAAGCTGAGCGCCAAAGAATTGGTGCTCTCGAATTGTGATGCTGGAGGAGACTTTTTGAGAGTCCCTTGGGCTGCAAGGAGATCCAACCAGTCAATCCTAAAGGAAATCAGTACTGAATATTCATTGGAAGGACTGATGCTGTAGCTGAAGCTCCAATACTTTGATGTGAAGAACTGACTCACTGGAAAAGACAGTGATGCTGGGAAAGATTGAAGGCAGAAGGGGATGACAGAGGATGAGATGGTTGGATGGCATCACCAACTCAGTGGACATGAGTTTGAGCAAGCTCCAGGAGTTGGTGATGGACAGGGAAGCCCGCTGTGGAACAGTCCATGGGGTGGTGGGGAGTCAGACATGACTGAGCAACTGAACTGAACTGACTGATTTGAGTAACTATGATGTTATAGGCACTAAAGCTGCAAGAAATAGGCAAAGTTCTCTGTTGTCTTGGATGACAGCCAGATGACCGTCATAGACACCAAGAGATTTAGTAGAGAATAACCAGCATGGCCCCTTGCCTTGCAGAAGTCATGGGGGTTAAACAACCAGCCAGGGTGCCACTAAGTCCTGGACTTGACTCTTTTCTCTTTGTTCTCTGAATCTCCCTTCAGGGTTATTTCATTTATTCCACAGCATCCACTACTTCCTGGTTGGAGGATGTTTTCCACGCCCAGTTATATCTGTATCAGGCTGGAGGTGTTTCCCCTAGACCTGTCTACTTAGATCTTGCCCAAGCATTCAATCCTGGCATGCCTACCACAGAATTCAGCCTCTTTCCTCTAGAACTGGTCTTTTCCTGGACATCCAGTCTTAGAAAATGTAGCTACTGTAAGCCTAGTTACTCAAGCCAGCTGATCCCAATTCTATACCCCCTCAGCCCCCAAATTCCCCCACACCATCAGTCATCAAGGCTTATTCACTTATCAACACTCCTCTTCACTGAAGTCTTTATATATCTTTTCTAGACTCCTTGATATTAGCCTCCTCAAATCCATCCTTCTTATGACAAGTGTATTAATTCTTAAATGTTAAATGTAAATGTTATTTGCTATTTCTTGGCTGTTGGAGACCCAAGAACATCCTTGGTTTGATATTTCACTAGAAGGGCTCACAGGGTTCAGAATAGCTGTTATACTCATAGTTATGGCTTATTATTGTTAAAGGATACAGATTACAATCAGCAAAGGAAAAGTCATATAAGGCAGAATCTAGGACATTCTAGGCACAAGTTTCCAACTGTCCTCTCCCAGTGGAGTAGCTTTGACAGTGCTTCACTCTGCCAGCAGTTCACAAAATGTGTGAAGTACTGCAACTAAGGAAGCTCACCCATGTCCTGGTGTCCAGGGTTTTTATTGGGTGTCAGTTATGTAGGCAAATGGGCACAGTCTCCAGCCCTTCCCACCAAGGTCAGACTGATGTAGTGTAGCCCAGAGCCCCTAAGCATACAAAACTAGGCACTCACCATAAATCATATTACTAGCCTCCACTGTATGGTGTGGTCCAAAGCCCAGGTATACAAAATACTCTTAGCAGATGACCTATGCCAAGATCATAGGTTATCTCCAAAGAGTGATCAAGACCAGTCCTGAAGAACGTTGGAATATATAGAGTTTGGACAGCCCAGGCCCACTGAGTTAACAAGTTACTGTACATTTCTTTAAGAGTCATGAGGATTTGTTCCACTCTCAGGATCAAACTTCCATTGGTGAATTTGTTGTAAAATTCCATATTATGTGGGCTCTGCCTACCTCTTCAGCTTCTTCCTTTCTGGCCTCTCCCCTCTTTACAGAACCCAGTTTCTACTGTGGCCATGCTAAATTACTTATTCCTCATATAAAATCCTGCATCAATCCACTCTTCTTTGATGTTTACTCCTGTTCTGTCTAGCTAGAATATTTCTCCCACTTCTGCCTAGCATATGCCAGCTATGTCTTGGGATTAAGTTCGATATGTTGCTAGGACCCATTCCTGTTTATTCCCTGTCATCTCTCCATCCATTCTAACCTTGTCACCTGTGTCTGCCTCTACAGTCTCACCAATAAAGCTTTATTGCACAGATTTAATTAAGTAACTGTTGTCTTCTACCAGATTTAGCTGACTGAAGGCAGGGCTTGATATAGCTGACATGTTTGCATCTCAGTATCCAGGTGTTTTGCAAACTTTGAAGCCCTGTCCTCAGATCTCAAATCTGATGTGCCTCCCACAATTTTAGCCTGCTTTATGAAGTTCTAAACTTTATTACTTTTTTAAATTTTATTTTTGGCTGTGCTGGGTCTAAATTACCTCATGCAGATTTTCTCTAGTTGCAGCGAGCAAGGGCTTCCCTTGCTGTGGAGCGTGAGCTCTAGGGCACAGAGGGCTTCAGTAGTTGCAATGAGAAGTCTCAATAGTTGCAGCTCTATGGCTCTAGAGCACAGGCTCTAGGGTGCATGGACTTAGTTGGCCTGGAGCATGTAAAATCTTCCCCAGACCAGGGATCAAATTTATGTCCCCTGCATTGGCAGGTGGATTCTTAACCATTAGACCACCAGAGAGGCCCTGGCCAAAACATTAAAAGCATCCTTGAAAGCATCTGTTAAAAAACATTGTTAAAAACATGTAAAGGGCATCTGCACATTTCTTGGACAAGCATAAGAATTTTGTGGAACTTGATGAAATAAGCTTCTCATTGGGTTGGTGCTGGGGTCCAGCCCTGGTGGATCCAGGGAATTCCGAAGCAGGGATGGCGTTGGAGAGGAAAACTTATTTATTTATTAATATGATTAGATTAGGAAGAAATAGTGTAGTAGGAAAATTTAGTGGAGAAAAGAGGCTGATTAACTTGGTTTACATGGAAAACCAATAAAGTTCTGGACAAGGAACTTGCACCGTCTACGTTAGGCTGCCAGCGCCCGTTTGAATATCGGAGAGTGCCCCACCTTGGCCTCTCTTATGGATCTTAGAAGCCAGGACAAGTAAGTAGACACGGGTGAGTCTCCACGTTCCAAGGGATCAGCCTGAAAAAGGAGAGGGAGGGAGCAAGAGAAAGAATCAACACAGGGAGGCCAGGCTTGTGCAAGAACCCCCTGCAACTTTATTGTTCAAAAGGTGTTTATATACCCTTAATTTTACATAATGGAAGATACAGAGTCACGCAGGGCAGCAGTCCTGACCCTTTCTGTATATCTTTTTGTATACAAAGGTCTCAGGTGATTTACATTATCTTCTGGCCAGGAGGCTTGCTAACACTTTTTGGCTCTCTTTCTTAATGAATGTTAATCTAGTTTCCCCTGAAGTGTTTTTCTTTAATCTGCATCTCCTTAAAGCACTAAAGTTACATCTCTATAGAACAAAGGCGCAGTGGGTTATAACAAAGAAGGTACTTAACTCAAAGATCTAATGTTGCTACTTGTTTTTTTCTATATACCAACTATATCAACAAATAAAAGATATGAAAATTTGGCAGTAAGTATTGGCTCAACAAATGAAACCTTTAATCAGTCCTATTCTAATGATTTTTGACTCCTCAGAAGCCCCTACATTCGTGGGATGTTTTAAGATTCCTGTGCCTCCTGCGGTCAGGAGGCCTCAAACAATCACACGCGCAGCTGTACGAGTCCTGCAGGCAGGCTAGAAAGCCATCAGAGGGGATTTTGGATTGAAACACTCATATTATGCCCAGGAGATTTATTATCTAAAAGCTCTAAATTACTTTTTTTTCCAGAAAAAGGTGGTGGGGGACAGCCCCCTGTTAATGACAGATGAGTAGGTGGAAAGCATAACACAGTAAAGCAGGCAGACTCTGGTCTTGTGGGGGGTGGATGCTCAGGAAATTCCAGGGGGAACCCCTGAAGCTTGATCACGTCCTTGCGTTTTGTCAGGCTTCCTTCCTCATGACCTTGTCATGGGCGGGATTCCTCACACTGGCCCCCGGCAGGTTGGAAGCTCTCACTGATGCCTGCATGTACTTTAGCTTTAGAATAAGTTTACCTATAAGTTGTCACATGAGGCTTCCAACTACTTCCCTGGCATCTGTGATTCAGTGAAGACTCTGACTTGTTCAGAAAATGGTATATGAGGACAGACCTCACCTATCCACTCAGCTGGCTACAAATTTTGGCTCTATTTTCAGGAGACAGGCCTGAAAGACTTAATAGACATTAGCTGTTATGCCAAGCACTCTTCTAGGCCTGCTAATTTAATGCTTTCAAATGTCAAATGAGGTCGTTACTAGTGAAGAAACTGAGCTTAGAGAGGTAGCTTGTCCAGTGGGATGGGTTTTCTCTGTGCTATCAAATACCCATGGCCTGGTGTGTACTGACAGTCTCAAGGAGCATTTTTCTTGCACTGAAGTTACTAAATACCAAAGCCATCTTGGCTGCCTATCTAATTGTTTAACAACCAATACCTGCTAACATTGAGCCCTTAGGACATGTTTGTATTTAGAGAAAGTTCAAACCAAGAGAATCCTACTGTATAGCACAGGAACCATATTCAATATCTTGTGATAACTTTTAGTGGAAAAAATCTGAAAATGATAGTGTGTGTACGTTAGTGTGCACGTGCTCAGTCATTTCAGTCGTGTCTGACTTTTTGTGACCCCAGGGACTGTGGCCCACCAGGCTTCTCTGTCCATGGGATTCTCCAGGCAAGAATACTGGAATGGGTTGCCATGCCCTCCTCCAGGGGATCTTCCTGACCCAGAGGTCGAACTCGTGTCTCTTGCATTATAGGTGAATTCTTTACTGACTGAGCCACCAGGGAAGCCCCACATATATATGTATGCATAATAAAGACTACAGAAATAAGAATGAAGAAAAAATATATGTATCTGAATCATTTTTCTGTACACCCGAAACTGAAACAGCATTGTAAATGAACTACACTTCAATAAAAGTTAAATATAAAAAATTTTTTAATAAAACATAAAGCTCATAGTGGCAAATCCTAAAGACATTTCACCCACGTGAAGTAGTTACAGATCACTATCCAAATACACAACAATTGAGGCTCAAACTTTTTTATAAGTTCACTAAGATTTATTCAATACAGTAAGTCCCCTACATACAAACCTTCAGCTTGCAAACTTTCAAAGATGCGAATGTGTGCCTGGTTCTAGCAAGGAGCACGAAGCTGTGCCATCACCCTCAGGCATGGGTGAAACTGCAGCGTGCCCCTCCCTCTCCTATTGCTGATGACCCTCCAGCTCTATCGCCTCCCACCTCCTCCCTCTCCTCCAATCTATAACTCTTCTTGCCTGTTCACTCATGCCAGTCCTTGTATGCCAGCTACTGCAGTGTGCTGAGTACTGTACTCTAAGATTTAAAATGTTTTCCTTTTTTGTTTCTTAGGTGTTTATATATTATTTATATGAAAAGTATTATAAACCTATTACAGTACAGTACTATGTAGCTGGTCGTGTTATGCCCAGAGTCCGGATCCCAGAACCGAGAGAATAAGACGTCCACAGCAATGCAAAAGCAAAAGGTGTTTTATTGCTAGCTCGAGCTAGGGCTCCCGTCTCATCCAATGCAGTGGAGTCTTGACGAGAGCCCTGAGCTCTGGATTACAGCAAAGCTGTAATACATTTAGCCCGGTTCAAATGTTGCAACAGAAGAGTTGGCAAACAGTGATTGGTTAGTTCATGCGTGCGCACACGGGGGATTTTTCAAATCACACAAATCACAAAATCTCATTGGCTCAGGTTTGAATCAAAATCCCAATTCTGATTGGCTCGTGTTTGGCATGAGCGGGACTTTCCCCAGGGTGTGGTTTCCTAGAATCATGACTCAGGTTTTACAAGAATCTGAATCTTAGGCTTAGTATAGCTTGTTGAGCCTGTCATGGCTCAGGTCTGGTCCCTTAACAGTCATGTGAGTTGGGTACCCAGGCTAACTCTGTTGGACTTATGAACAACTGGACTTATGAACCCCCTCAGAATGGAACTCGTTCGTATGCAGGGGACTTACTGTAACAGATTGTGTCCTGGGGTTGTTTAAAGCCATAAAAGCTGGGCATTCTCTTCTCTTGAGCATCTTTCATGGGGGATATTCAAGATGATCCTAGAACATTATCCTCTTGATTGATACCCCAAAACTGGATATGGTAGAACTCGAGTCTGAGCAGTCACGCTCCTTATGGGTACAAATGGACTTCATATTGGAAGCAATGTCCTTTCAAAATGAGGAATTCTTCAGTCAACCCTTCGATGGTAATTCTGGTCACTCTTCCTCTCCTCCTTCTGCCACCACCAAAAATGTGCTGCAGCTGGCATCCCATGAGCTCCTATTTTAAACACCTTGTTACAAGAGATGCAGCTTAGAAGGCAGTTCTCGATGCTGTACTTTGAATTCATCCTCTACTTTGTATTAGGATATATGCTGTTATTGATTGGAATGGCTTTGTCAGCTGAAGACTGGATAAGTTTTACCCTTGGACTGCTTCTTCTCTGGGTTCTGATTCTCAACATGTGAATATTACAGCACAACAATGAAGAAAGTGAGTGATAGGCAAGTGGAACATTATGGTGTCCACCTGCAGAAGGAATCTCCACTTCATCTGGGCTGCAAGAGTGAGAATGAGCCCACTATTCATTTCTGTGAGCAGAGTCAGGCCTCAAAAGTATCTCCATTTTATTCATTCTTTTTAAACCTGAAATAAATTTTAGTTTTTAAGCTACAGCCACAAACATCTTCCTTCTTATTCTGTTCATTTGTCTTTTCAGAAATCTTTTCTTAGACACTGTTTGGGGCAGAGGGAAACATTCTTCATCCTAGTAATTCAAAGTTCTCTCCAAATATTAGTGATACAATAAATAATCAACAGAAGAATTGGGTTGAGAGAAACATTCTTCTGAGCCAGGTCACGAAACCTGTTGTAAATCCTACAATCACTGTTCTCCAGAATAAACAGGGCATTTATAGGGCATCCTATTCCCATTTAATGTCAACTGAGTCATCAGTTAGAAGTTAAAGATGACCCAGTTTTAATAGTCTTGGATGCTTATAGAACACAAGTTAGGTGGGTTCCAGAAAACACGAACAAAACCAGCACCATAATCCCTGTCCATTGAACAGAAGCTTCTTGGGTAGGATAATTATGTCTTTAGTGCATTCTCAGGATGCTGATATTGAATAATAACAAAAACATGGACTGAAGTCTAAGCTCTTTGCCTTTTTCTCCCACCAGGATATGTCTTTTTCTCTTGCAGCCACTCCCTATGAAAATGGAAAACAACTAGCCAGGTTTGTGGGTTTTTTTTTAATATTTACTTATTTGGCTGCATGAGGGCTCAGTTGCAGCACGTGGGATCCTTCATTGCAGTGCACAGACTCTAGTTGTAGAGCTCAGGCTCCAGAGCATAGAGGCTTCATTGTTGTGGCATGTGGGCTTAGTTGCTCCAAGGCCTATGGGATCTTAGTTCCCAGATTAGGGATCGAACCTGTGTCACCTGCACTGCGAAGCAGATTCTTAACCACTGGACCACCAGGAAAGTCCCCCAGCCAGAGAGACATGTTTCAATTCCTTTACATCAGTGGTTCTCCACTGGGGCAGTTTTGTTTCCCAGGAAACACTTGGCAATGTCTGGAGTCACTTTTGGTTGTCACAACATGGAGAGGAAGGTATTACTGGCTTCTCCCCTGTGGGCAGGGGCCAGAGGCTCCTGCAAGATGTCCTCCCATATACAAGACAGCCCTCCTGCAGCAAAGAACCATCCAGGGCAGTCTGTATTAGTCTGCTGAGGCTGCCATAACAAAACATCACAGACCGAGGAGTTTAACAACAGAAAATGTCTGTTTTGGAGGCTAGACTTCTCATAGAGAGATGCTGGCGGCTTTGGTTTCTGGCAAGGACTTGCTTCCTGGTTTGTAGGTGGCCATCTTATTGCTGTGTCCTCAACGGGGATCCTCTCTGTTCAGGTATTGGGAGAAATCTTTGGTGTCTCTTCCCCTTTTATAATGACCTCAGTCCTATGGACTTAAGGTGTTATCCTATAACCTCACTCAATCTTGATTACCTCCTTACAGACCCTCTCTCCAAGCAAAGTCACACTGGGGCTTGAACATATGAATTTTGGCAGCACACAGTTCAGTCCACGTGTGCTTAGTCACTTCAGCTGTGTCCGACTCTTTGTGACCCTATCGACTGTAGCCCACCAGGCTCTTCTGTCCATGGGATTCTCCAGGCAAGAATCCTGGAGTGGGTTGCCATGCCCTTCTCCAGGGATCTTCTCTACCCAGAGATTGAACTCAAGTCTCCTCTGCCTCTCTGCAGGAGACTGCACCTTGCGGGTGGATTCTTTACTTCTGAGCCACTGGGGCAAGAAGCAAGTGTCAGCAGTGCTGTGAATAAAGCAAGGATGCACAAAAGAAGAAAACAACCGAAATATTCCTAAGTGGATGGATGAATAAACAAAATGCAGTGTATCTGGACAATGGGATATTATTAGCCTTAAAAGGAAAGAAATTCTGACACATGCTGCAAAACGGAAGGATCTTGAACAACACGGATGCTAAGTTAAAAAAGCCAGAGATAATAAGACAAATATTGCCTGATTTCTCTTATGTGAAAGGTACCTAGAATAGTCAAAGTCACAGAGACAGAAAGTAGAACAGAGATTACCAGGTGCTGGGGGAAAGGGATGATGAAGACTTACTATTTAATAGATACTGACTTTTAATTTGGAAATTAAGTTCTGGAGGTGAATAGTGGTGATGGTTGCATAGCTGTGAGAACATATGCCACTGAATTATAGGCTTAAAAGTAGTTAAAATGGGATAGGTGATGTCAGTATCACAGTGACACAGACATCCCTTGTTTTTATCCCTTTTCCTAACCAATAGCGAAAATATGGCATCCATCCATGGACAAAGGTACCACTGAGGGAGCAGTGGGATCCCTAAGCCAACAGATGCAGGAGAAGTCTTGCCCACCTGTGCTCAGGTAATAGGCAGACAGACCTTGCTCCCAGCTGTAGACCCTGCAGTGGCCCATGAACTGGCTCCAGCCTCTCTCTGCTGTGGTCTGGGAGTCCCTAGAATCAACCGTGGGTGAGAGAGCCTTTGTGGAATTCCAGCTTTCCAGAGGAAAACTTCTAGGACATGAAAGAAGTCCCTCTTTGCTCCTCTGGTGGTCCAGTGGTTAAGAATCCTCCTTGCAATGGAGGGAACACGGGTCAAGGAACTAAGATCCTGGCAGAGCAACTAGACCTGTGTGCCACAACTACGGAGCCCACATGCCACAGCTAGAGTCTGTGGGCCACAGAGAAAGATCTGGCATGCTGCAACAAAGATCCTGCATGCTGCTACTATGACTCAACACAACCAAATAAATATTTGTTAAAAAAGAAAGAAAAAAGGAGCAAAGAAATACAAGTCTGGACACAAAGGAGAGGGTAAGAGGAACCACTTCACTTTCCCCACATCACTCCGCCCCCAACGCAGTCCAGCTCAAGTGAAAGAGAGGTTTTCTCAGCAATGATTTCTCCTGCAAGGAAAGGGAGAGCATGGGACTGAGTGCCTAGCCTTCCCAGTTGTGCAGGATGTAGGGGAAGGGGCTCATTCCTCTCTCACTCCACCCAGTTACTGAATCCTGAGCTCCAGGACGGGAGGACGGGAAGAAGCTGGGTGAGTGGAGATAGGATTCCGAGAGCTTTAAAGGGATGCAGATCCTACTAACTGCATCGGGACTCCATCAGGAAGCCTGCCCGTGTGTTGCTGCGAAAGCCTCGCTTGCCAACTGACCCACAGGTGCCCTCAGTGCTCCAGGTGCCTCGCCCACGCCACCCCACTCCTCTGCGGCCAGGCCCCCGTGTGTGCTCCTGACAGCAGCGGTGAGAGCAAACTGCGGTGATAGCTAGCGAGAACACTCAGGAAGCCAGCCTCAATCTGCGGGCCGGGGACAGACGGCAAGCTTGGCGGTGCTAAAGCCCCATCTTTGGGAAAACAAAAGAGAAACTCAGAACGTTGCAGGATCCAGAGAAGACACAGAAGCTTAAGAATTCTGCCACAAGAGGGAGCAAGCAGCACAGAGTAGGTATACCCCTATAAGGTCTGAGAAAGCCTCAGAATCGGTAGCAGAGCGAACAGAAGGCAGTAAAAACTGGAGAAGATGACCGCTATTTCATGTGTGAAACGAACAAAGCAAAACTCCAAGGAACAGGAGAGATCAAGGTAACATCACACCACCAAATGATCACCAGAAACTTCCAGTAACCAAATCCAGAGATACGGAGATCTTCAATTCACCCAATAAAGAATTCAAGTAGCTGTTTTAAGGAAACTTAAGTGAGTTTCAAGAAAACACAGAATGACAATTCAGTGAAATCTGGAAAACAATATACAAACAAAATGAAAGGTTTAACAAATACACAGAAATCACGAAAAGAACAAAACAGAAGTTCTGGGAACTTTCCTGGTGATTCAGTGGTTTAAATCCACCTTCCAACGTAGAGGACTCGAGTTTGATTCCTGGTTGGAAAACTAAAATCCCACACATCCAGAGGGCAATTAAACCCTGATGCAGCAAGAATTGAGCCCGCATGCCACAACCACTGAAGCCCATGCACTCTAGAGCCAGTGCCCCACAACTAGAGAAGCCCTCGGACCACAACTAGAGAGTAGCCCCTGCTTGTTTGCAACTAGAGAAAGCTCTCGTGCAGCAATGGCAATGAAGATCCAGTGCAGCCAAAATAAATAAATAAATACATAGACGTTCTGGAGCTGAAGCATACAATGAATGAAATGAAAAATGCAATAGAAAGCAACCACAGATGGATCAACAGACGAATCCGTGAGATAGAAGATAGGAAATTAGAGCTTATCCAGTTAGAGGAGATCAAAGAGAAAGGAATGAAAGGAACCTATGTGGTCCATGGATCCATCAAAAAATAAAGTATTTTCCAAATTATTAGTTTCAAAAGGAAAAGAGAGGGAGAAGGCGGCAGAAAGTTTATTTGAAGAAGTAATGTCTGAGAACTTCCTAAATCTGTGGAGCAATCTGGATATCCAATTTTGTGAAGCTCATGGGTCACCTAACAAAGTCAGCTTAAAGAGATCCTCTCCAAAGCACATTAAAAAAAAAAAAAACTATCAAAATTCAAAAACCAAGAGAGAATCTTAAACACAGCAAGGGGGTGGGGGTGGGGGGGAAGCCTAAAACTTATAAAGGACTTCCCTCAAGCTATCAGTGGATTCTCAGCAGAAAACTTAAATGCCAGAAGACAGTGGGATGATATACTCAAGAGTGCTGAAAGGAAAAAGCAAAACAAAACCTGCCAACTAAAAGGACTTTATTGGCAAATCTGTCCTTCAAGAATGAAGGTGAGATAAAGACTTTCCCAGAAAAACAGAACCTGAGGCGATTCCTCACCACTAAACCTGCTTTATAAGAAATGCTGAAAGGAATTTTCCAAGCTGAAATGCAAAGATACTCGTTAGTAACATGAAAACATGTGAAAATATACAACATACGGATAAAAGTAAGTATACAGTCAATTCAGAATATCTGAATATTGTGATATGAGGGAGTGTTAACCACTTAGCTCCTTTTGGTTGGCAGGTTTTGTTTTGTTTTTCCTTTCAACACTCTTGAATATATCATCCCACTGTCTTCTGGCATGTAAGTATTCTACCGAGAAACCACTGATAGATTAAGGTAGTTCCTTTGTTATTAAGGTTAAAGAATAGGAGTATTAGAAATAGCTATAATAATTTGTTAATGAATACCCAAAATAAAACAGGTAAATTATGACATCAAAAAGATAAAAGGGGGAAGGGGAAAGAGTTTTTGCCTGTGATTGGAATTAAATTGTTATCAGCATAAAATAGATGGTTATATCTATAGGACATTATGTGTAAGTCTCATGTGCAAGCCTCATGGTAAACACAAAGCAAAAACCTACAGTAGGTTCACAAAAGATGAAAATGGCTTTACTGCAGTCAACAAAGCAGAAGCGGTCAACAAAGCAGAAGTGGATGTTTTCCTGGACTTCTGCTTTTTCTATGAGCCAACAGATGTTGGCAATTTGATCTCTGGTTTCTCTGCCTTTTCTATCCATAATGGAAAAGAGTATAAAATATCTTCTGGCTCAGCTGGTTAAGAATCTGCCTGCAATGTGGGAGACCTGGGTTTGACTCCTGGCTTGGGAAGATTCCCTGGAGAAGGGAAATGCTACCCACTCTACTATTCTAGCCTGGAGAATTCCATGGACAGTATATTCCATGGGGTCGCAGAGTCAGACACGAGTGAGTGACTTTCACTTCACTTTCATATACAGATAGATATAGATATTAATTACTTTGCTATACAGCAGAAATTAACGTTAACATTGTAAATCAACTACATACTGCAATTTTCAAAGTGCAGCTTAAAGTATGTCACATTATGTCATGGTATATTTCTTGCTGTTTAGTCGCTAAGTTGTGTCTGACTCTTTCATGACCCCATGGTATATTAGCGCTTCCCAGTAAAGCGTCTGCCTACAATGTGGGAGACCAGGTTCGATTCCTGGGTCGGGAAGATCCTCTGGAGAAGGAAATGGCAACCCACTCCAGTACTCTTGCCTGGAAAATCCCATGGACGGAGGAGCCTGGTAGGCTACAGTCTATGGGGTCGCAAAGAGTCGGACACGACTGAGCGACTTCCCTTCAAAACCAAAGAGAGACCAACACCTCTCAACTAAAAGGCATTATCATGTAAAAGAAATCTATTATTTCTGAAATTTAAATCCAAGTAGTATTATGTTAGCTACTAGAAAGTTAATAAGCAGTTGCTCATTTTTCTTCTGGTTGATGAATGCCTTCCCAGCCAATAAAGGAATCAATAAGTTCATTGTTATTGACTTACTGAAGAAAAAAATACTAATCTGGGGTGTGAAAATGGCTTTCTCTGAGAAACTATATTGTTGCAATTACCTAATCCCTACCTCATATCAAGGACACACCACACCATTGATTTTTAACAATCCACTTCTGAAAGGCTTTGGTATGTGCTCCCGTATAAGAACTACTTTTTACTATCAGGAAGTAAAACAAACATTTCTTCCATAAAAAGAATAACTTAAAAAAATTATTTCCTCAAAAATATCCTGTGGTTTGTAACTTCTCTGGTAAGTTCAGTGGTTATGACTTGGTGCTTTCACTGTCAGGGTTTGGGGTCAATCCTTAGTTGGGAAGCTAAGATCCCATAAGCCCCAGGGTGCAGCCTGGGGGGGCGGGGAGGGAGATATTAATGAGTTACTATGTTGAAAAATTGTAAAATGCGGCAATTTTCCATTTAAAACAAGATAGTGCATTTTAATAGTATTATTGATGTTTGTTTCCATTGAGACCACGAATGTAAAATTGTAACAAATTCTGGTTTTGTTACAAATACTCTACAATAAACTCAAAACAATGTAAATACACCAATTTTTCAAATTTTTTCAACTAATTTAACACTTATAGGAAAATTAAAATGTCCTTGGTGGTCCACTGGTTTAAGACTGCGCTTCAGCTGCAGGGGGCAGGGGTTCCATTCTTGGTACAGGAACTAAGATCCTACTTGCCTCACAGAGTGGCCCCAAAACAAAACAACCCCACCAAAATAAAACTCAAAACAAAACTTAAAAAAAAAATTGGAAGGAAAATTAAAACAGAAGAAACTTAAAAGACGGGGGAAAGGCAGGGGAATTCACCCCTAGGTCTGCTCTCTAGGCAAGCAGACCTCCGTCACTAGGAGGCAAATAGCTAAGATCTGAATTAAGATATCTATCACCAGACCCTTCACCAAAACCAGGGAAAGCCTTTAACTCTGAAAGTGGTAGCACCTGACACCAACCTGTATTCCTAGCTGGCAAGTGGAAGTTACTGACAAGAGTCCTTGCCCTTTGCTCTCCTTCAGGATTTCGCCCCCCGTTCTGGAAGGCGGGGCTCGAAGGAAAGAATGTAGATACGTCTTCCTACGGCGGGGACACCGAGCTCGTGAGGTGAACTCTCGGCTCTGCGAAGGTCCCAGGCGGCACACGCGCACGCGACTGGAGCACGCGGAAGAAACTGCGCGCGCGGGGAAGGCGGCCCGGGTAGGGGGCGGGGCGACGGGGCGGGGCGGCGGGGCATACCTCCTCGGGACAGACCGCCTTGGGGCACACTGCGCATGCGCCCGGCTCTTCCCCACCCTCCACCCCCACCCCCCCCACCCCCCCCCCCCCACCCCCCCACCCTCCACCCCCACCCCCCACCCCCCCCACCCCCCCCCCCCCCCCCCCACCCCCCCCCCCCACCCCCCACCCCCCACCCCCCACCCCCCCCCCCCACCCCCTCCACCCCCCACCCCCCCCGCGCAGGTGGGCGGTGGCCGAGCTTTCCCGAACTCTCGTCCTGCCTTCTTGGCGCGCCCCCTACGCGTCGCCCTGGAGACCCAGCGGCCCTGTGGCAACGCCGCTTGCCTGGTAGCTTCTGCGGACCCGGCGGCGGCGGCGGCGACAGTCGGAGCTCATGGAGGTTTCGGTTAACCACGCCGCCAAGATCGAGAAGCGGTCGTGCCTGGGCCGCTGCAAGCATTTCTTTTGGCTGGGCGTCGCCTTCGACATGGTGGGAGCGGCCTTGATGTTCGCCGGGGTCTTCACCCGTATACTCTACTACGACATGCTCCTCTACCTGGGTGCCAGCATCATCTTCCTCAGCCTCCTCTGGTGGACTTTCTGGTACAGCGGTAACATCGAACTGTCTTCTGAAGAGGCCTTGAACAGCCCCTACCGCCTGCCCTCCGCCTACACGCTGGAAGTCCTGAGCCAGACCATCAGCAACCGCTTCTCTTTCACCATAGGCAGCGTTTCCAACACCTTTATGCGGATACGGCGGCGGCGGCGGCGACAACGCCAGAGGTTCCTGGAAGGGCAGACATCTCTAGATATGACCGTCACGGGCCAGGTCGAAAGCCAGCTAGACCAAGACAAAGACGTGGCGGAAGGGGTCGCGGAGAAGGGCGAGGCTCAGGACTTTGGCAGCAAGGATCTCTCCAGACCCGAAGCTGTCAAAATTTTAAAGGAAGTTGGCTCCCAGGTGCCCGATGCTGGTGACCTGGGCCGTGAGGCTAGTATCCCAAAGTTCGTTAAGGGACCATCGACCAATCGGGTGCAGCCATTCACACCATCTCCTCTGGACCAGCCTCCAACTCCAGTCATCCTGACTTCTAAGAGTCTGCCCGTAGTCTCCTTGGCTTCTATGAGCCAAAGTGCCCCTGTTCTGACTTCGAAGAGCCAGCCTGTAGTAGCCTTGGCCTCTACGAGCCAGCCCCTTGCAGTGACTCTTGTCTCTGTGAGCCAGTTTGCAGCCCCTTTGCCCTCTACTAGCCAGCCTCCACCTCTCCTGACTTCTGAAAGCCAGTCTGAAGTTTCCTTGGCTGTAGTTTCCTCTACAAGCCAGGCCCCTGCAGTCACTCTAGCTTCTACCAGACAGCCTGCTGTCCCCTTGACTTCTACTACTCAGCCTCAGGTGGTCTTTGCCTCTAAGAACCTGCCTGTTGTCTCCTTGTCCTTTGCAGGTCAGCCTCTGACCATTTTTACCTCTGAGGGCCACCCCCTGATGCCTGTGACCTCCTCTCAGAGCCAGCTTCCGGTGCCTGTGGCCTCTGGAGGGCCACCCCCTGGTACCTGTGGCCTCTCAGAGCTACCACCTGCTGCCTGTGACCTCTCAAGGCCAGCTCCCAGTGCCTGTGGCCTCTGAGGGCCACCTCCTGGAACCTGTGGCCTCTCAGAGCTACCCCCTGCTGCCTGTGACCTCTCAAGGCCAGCTCCCAGTGCCTGTGGCCTCTGAGGGCCACCTCCTGGTACCTGTAGCTGCTAAGGGCCAGCCCCTGGTGCCTAGAACCTCTCAGAGCCACCCTCTGGTGCCTAGGACCTCTCAGAGCCACCCTCTGGTGCCTGTGGCCTCTCAAAGCCAGCTCCCAGTGCCTGTGGCCTCTGAGGGCCACCCCCTGGTACCTGTGACCTCTCAGGACCAGCCCCTGGTGCCTAGAACCTCTCAGAGCCAGCTCCCAGTGCCTGTGGCCTCTGAGGGCCACCACCTGGTGCCTCTGGCCTCTCAGCATCAGCTTCAGAATCCTTTGGAGGTCTGTCAAACTGGACCACCACCTCTTCAGGCCTCCCAGGCGCAGAGTCTGGCCACCATCTCTCTGCTCCAGGTTCTGCCCACCGAGTCTTTGCAGACCCAGCCTGTGGACCTTCAGGTGGCCCAGGCTATTCTGGACCTTCAGGCCACATATCACACCCAGCAGGCCTCCCAGAGCAGCTCTTTAGTCCAGGAAATTAGACCAAGCCAGCCTCCATCTGCCCAGGAGTTTCACACAGAGCCAGTTGCTCTTGAGACTCCGCCACCAGCGGACCAGGAGCTAAGTCAGAACCGTCCTGATGCTGCAGCCCTGCCTCCTCAGTCTCCAGCTCCAGCTGCTCAAGCCCAGCAGTCAGTGCCCTCCGGGAGGACCCCCAAACAGGTCCAAAAGAAGAAGAGTCACTCCATCTAGGACAGAAGCAGACCCCAGCCCTCTGAGTGGCCCTCAGGCCTCCGCCAAGTAAGTGATTTAGAAGGAATACCTGCAGTATTCCTTAATCGTTTCCAGGTCCGTGTTCTGGTGGTTTCCTCAACCGCCTATGTTCAGACACATAAAGTTTCTGGAGGTGAAGTGACCTGTTCCTTCAGTGATTCGATTATTTGAACTTAGGTAGGTTTTGAAACCTAGTGGTCTGAGTGGATGAGTTATTCTTAAGGCTTTATGGCTCTACCAGCCTGAGAGTGTTAATTACCTTCACTCAGGAGTTCTAAGGCTTTTGGGGAGGGTGTGAAGGTGGTGAGATTCTACAATGTTTCTGAAACAAGATGAGTTTAGGTGGTACAAGACACAGCACAAATAGCAGTGAGCCTTCCGGTGGGAAAGGTCTTTTCAGTTCTTTTTCAATCTTTTTGATTATATGAAGGAGAATGTCCTTAGTCTGGGGTTACCGATCTCTAACACCTCTGTAATGCTTTGGTAGGCAACACCTCCACCCAGCTAGGACTTAATACCATTCATATTAACAAAGTTATTTTAGTGGATAACTTCTATCTATGCCCAGTGTTATTAGTTTCTCTGTTTACGATGGTGATGATAGCTTTTTGAAATCCATTTACTTAAGTAAAATTATTTTACATGTGTCAACATAAAGGTTAAAATTAATTGTGGCCTGAAACTTAGAAAGATTCTGAGATTTGGAAAACATTTTGTTATTTGTATTAAATCATATACGCTTATGTACCATAGTACACATGTGGTTATGTGTACTGAATCACAAGACCCTTTATACTGACCTATGAGATGAATGTTACGGTTAAGACAGCTGAGGAGGAGGTTCATTTAACTCCCAACTGACCCCTTGTCAATTAGAACAATAGAAGAGATCATGTGAAGCTCAAAATTGGTGACCCTTAAAACACTGCTTCTCAGTGGTTTAAGTGCTGAGTGTCAGCATACTGGTCTTTCTCTCTGACCCTGTGTGATAAATTCCTTGAGGGGCAAAGAGTATGGAGCAAAGCAATACTTTGAGATTATGTTAATGCTCCTTGTTTACATGCTACCAACATATTCAAGAAGGTCTTCGTCCTTATTTCATATTGACAGGGTTCATCTCTGACATGAAATACAACTGAGTATTAGGTGGAAGTCAAACCCTTAATTTCCTTACAGTTTTCTCCAATTCACCTTTAAGAGAATGTGTAACAGTTTCTAGGTATACACACACACACATATATTCTATAGATAATCATAGGGGCAAAGCATTTTAGCTCTTTTGATTTTTGTACAATTTGAACTCGTGGATTCTAAAATGAAATACATTCAGTGATTTAGGTTTCTTTTTTTAAAAGAGCAAAACAGTAACAAATTGTAATAATTCCATAAGTTAAGGATTTAGTGTGTTTGAAAAAGATCATTTTCCAATTAATTCATACGATTGAAATAATTCTCCATATAATTCTTGAAGGAGCGTTTACTAAGTGCCAAGAATAATGGTGACCACAAATAAACACAAAAGTTGCAGACCTTGCCATCAGAAAGCTTAGAGACCATGCTCTCTAAAGAGAAGAACACTTTAGACAAGGAAGAAAAGGGATAGGCTGGTGTCTACCCCTTATTTTTGACAGGAACTGCCATACAGTGCCTTTCAAATGATTAATTCATTGGCCTGGCATTTGTTGAATTTCTATCAAGTGCCAGTCATTCCATTAGGTGTTAGAGATTCAGAGATAAGGTGCCCCTGTTCCCCAAGCACTCACTGTTTATCAAGGAAGGCAGATCTAGGAATAATTAACACAGTGAAGATCCCCTGGAGGAGGAAACAGCAACCCACTCAGTATTCTTGCCTGGAAAACCCCATAGACAGAGGAGCTGGCAGGCTACATACAATCCATGAGGTCACTCAGACATGACTGAGTGACTGAACACACACACACAACAAGTGCTGTAACACAAGTCTACTCGGTCTTCCAGAATACAGGTGTGGGCTGGGTGAGGGATTTTGATCTAGAGCCTGTGCATAGCAACGAAGACCCAGAGGTATCCACTGGATGAAGAAGATGGAAAGAACATTCCATGCATGGGGAAAAATCAACAGAAAGGCTCAGAGGTTTAACAGTCCATGACCTGCTGGGGACACACTTGGGAAAGGATAATCTGAGGCTGTAGTCAAGAGTGCCTGGGGATTTTCGTTCCTGGTGGTCAGCTGTCGAGGTTAGTAGGCAGTAACTGAGCCAAGAGGCTGCAGAATCTGCTGGCTCCTTGTCAGATTACCCAGAGGACTATGAGTACTGCTTCACACAGGCAGTTTGAGCATAAGGTTCCAGGGAAACAAAAGCTGTTTCAGGAAGGTAATGGCATTCCAGTGCATCTGAAAGGTGGGATAGCTGATGCCCTCCTGTGTAGGGCCACCATGATTCTTAGAGCTGATGGAATGGCATATGCCATATATCAACTGACTATGACTTCATTTCCCAAAAGCAGGATTGACTTCAGTTTATCCTCCCAGTAGTCACTTGGCTCAGCTCCATTCAGCTCACCGTGAACCAGTAATCTGATAAATAACTGAGTTTTGGGGGATCAATATTTATTGACTTGTACTAACCACCACCAATAAAGTGGTTTTTACCATGAAAAAAAGAGTGCCTGGGACTCCAAAATTGGGGGTGAGAAATCTTTGCAGGCCTCCTTTTTAAAAATTGCTTATTTATTTTTGGTTGTTCTGGGTCTTTGTTGCCCTAAATAGGCTTTCTCTAGTTGTGACAAGCAGGAGCTACTCTTCACTGCAGTGCACAGGCTTCTCATTGTGGTGGCTTGTCTTGTGGCAGAGCACAGGCTGTAGATGCAAGGGCTTTGGTTGCTCCATGGCTTGTGGGATCTTCCTGAACCAGGGATCGAACCAGTTTCTCCTGCATTGCCAGGTGGATTCTTATCCACCATACCACCAGGAAGTCCCCTTGCTGGCTTTTTAAGAAGAGTAATTGTGTTCATAATTCTACCTGTGTGCTCTGTTATAAAGTAATGGCAGTAGGCCAATAATTAGTAAATAATTGCTGATTTCTCTCCTGGTTAGTTCTAAGCTGAAAACAGCCCTCTTTGATGTTAGCAACAGTTTCTAACTAGAATGTAGGCTCCATGGGTATTCATCCTGGAAGACAGTGTTTACTTGGGCATAACATTTTACTTTGGCTACAAAGATTGTTGCCAGGCCCTTTCCAGCTTCTTGGACAGTACTACCATAGAAATGAGTATTGCTTCCCCAAGGAAAGGAAAGCTTAGGCAACAAAAGCATATATATATATATATATAATGTAATTTATTTACTTATTTTTGTGTGTATTTATATTTTGGCTGTGCTGGGTCTTCGCTGCTGCATACAGACTTTTTCTAGCTGCAACTAGGGGGTTACTCTCTAGTTGTGCATGGGCTTCTTATTGCAGTGGCTTCTCTTGTTGCAGAGCACAGGCTCTTGGGTGTGGGGGCTTCAGCAATTGTGGCTCACAGGCTTAGTTGCTCCACATCATGTGGAATCTTCCTGGTCCGGGGATTGAACCTATGTCCTTTGCATTGGCGGGTGGATTCTCATCCACCGTACCACCAGGAAAGTCCCAAGAAAAGCTTTTTATTAAAAGAGATAGCTTGTGCACAAAGGAAAAAGTGGCAAAGAAAAAAACACCCAACTACAAAACAAAATTTTCAGCTCCTGGAGGAGAAAGGGTGAGTTGCTTTTATGACAAAAGGGAGGGTTTGTCTGATAGAGCACTGAAGACTTCCAGAAATCATCAACCTTCTTTGATTATCAGCAAGTGGCTCCGTGATGGCTATCAGGAATAGGGAGTGCTTCTGTGAGGGGCAAGAAATGCATGAGAATTTTCTGTAAGAAAGCACAGGAACAGATAAGGTAACAATTTATCGTTGAGCTTCTTGTCTTGTGGCAACTAGGTATACTCCTTAGAGTAACAGAGATGAAGTTAATTTTTCATTCCCACCGGCCCGCTTTTTTTGGTCTCTGGGCCCCAGACCCCTGGGGCCTTTGTTCTTAGCTCACAAGGCCTGTTTTTCTTAAGGCCCTTCCCGGTCCTTTTCCAAAATGGCTATGCTCTTGTCTTCCTGTCTCATGATACCATCAGGGAGAATGACACCATTTTGATACATTTCACTGTATTGACAGTAGGATGAGTGCTTATCTAACATGGAGCTGAGACTTCCCTTGTGGGCCAGTAGTTAAGGCTCCATGCTTACAATGCAGGGGACCCAGGTTTGATCCCTGGTCAGGGAACTGAGGTCCCACATGCCATGCGGTGAAAAATAAATAAAATAAAATGGAGGCTGGCAATATTTTTTTCTATAAAAGCCCAGATGATAAATATTTTAGGCTCAGTGGGTCAAAAGGGAAAATCTGGGCTATTACGTGGCTGCTTATATAACAAGAGAGTAACTGCTCCCCGCCCATTCCCACTCACTGGGGTTTGGGTTGTACAGCTGCTTTGATTCCAGTTGCCTCAGCTGGAATCATCCACCTGACCAAGAGCAGCTTCTCAATTTATATGACTCATTGTCTCTTTTTTCTTCTTAAAAAAACCAAAACCCCACAACATTTACTTGGCTGCAGTGGATCTCTAGTTGTGGTGTGTGAGATCTAGTTCCCTGACCAGGGATTGATTCTGGGCCCCCTACTTGAGAACGTGGAGTCTTAGCCTGTCGACCCCCAGGAAGTCCCAGATTCACTACCTCTTAAATATAGTAGTAGTCACTTCTCCACTAGACCATGAGGATCTCATTCATCATTGTTTTATTTATCTTTGTGTTCCCATTTTGTATAAATCAGAATCAACACACACACACGGGGTATTTGTTGATAATAGTAGCTAGCATTTATTGGGTGTTATCATACATTACCCACTGTGCCAAGTAACTTACAGGCTTTATCTCATTTGTCACAATAGAGACAGGCACCACTCTTATCTCTACTTTAAGGAAAGGAGATTTGATTTTGGAAGGTTATGTATGTAAGTCTTTCAATGTCATATAAATTGAGAAGCTAGAATTGATATATAATTAATGTATAATTTGTTATAAGGTATATACTATACTCTTTCCCTGCAAGCAGTTGTTATTAATGAGCCTTTTTCTTAAGCCTGTTAGTCATAATGAGCTGTAATACCCTGGATCAGTCTGTGGTTTGGTTCTCCATTTAAAGCTCTACTTCCAGAGAGAATGAAAAACAACGACGCTTTAATTTTTTTGTTCCACTCTCATCTCAGAATTGCTTTTTCTTTTCAGAACCCACCAGTATTCCTTCAGATTTCAACACCAAGTTTATAAAAGCACAAATGCTTACCTTAGCTCCATTTTGGAAACCTTCACCTGGAGTCCTGACCTATCTCAGACCAGCAAATGTAACCAGACTGCCTCTACAAAGTATACATTTCAGGGTTGGGGAGAATATTCCAGCCTCAGATAATAAAGACATTATCAGAATTTTAAGCCATAATAAACTGTGCCAATGAACAGTCTGTTGAACAGACAAATGAACTTTGCTTTAAAATAAGTTGGTTTTTAAAACAGATTTCTCTTGTGAAAGCATTCCAGCATTCTAATTAGAAAATAACGTCACACACTTTGGGTAAAGATATAAGTACAAATCCCACAGAAATGGACATTGAAAAATGTGGCTTCTTTTTAAGGATACCGTGTGGCCTCATCAAGCTATCAGAAAGATTAGTACAATCAGTGTATTACAATTTGTATTTTCATTTTTTTAAATAGCAGGAGTTTCCCTTTTCCCCAAGGATTTAAAACTGCTGATTTGATTTTATTAATGATAACTTCCAGATGTTCAAGCTGGTTTTAGAAAAGGCAGAGGAACCAGAGATCAAATTGCCAACATCCACTGGATCATGGAAAAAGTAAGAGAGTTCCAGAAAAACACCTATTTCTGCTTTATTTATGCCAAAGCCTTTGACTGTGTGAATCACAATAAACTGTGGAAAATTCTGAAAGAGATGGGAATACCAGACCACCTGACGGGCCTCTTGAGAAACCTGTATGCAGGTCAGGAAGCAACAGTTAGAACTGGACATGGAACAAAGACTGGTTCCAAATAGAAAAAAGAGTATGTCAAGGCTGTATGTTGTCACCCTGCTTATTTAACTTCTATGCAGAGTACATCATGAGAAACGGTGGGCTGGAAGAAGCACAAGCTAGAATCAAGATTGCCGGGAGAAATATCAATAACTTCAGATATGCAGATGCCACCACCACCATTATGGCAAAAAGTGAAGAAAAACTAAAGTGCCTGTTGATGAAAGAAGAAAGTGAAAAAGTTGGCTTAAAGCTCAGCATTCAGAAGACTAAGATCATGGCATCCAGTCCTATCACTTCATGGCAAATAGATGGGGAAACAGTGGCTGACTTTATTTTGGGGGCTCCAAAATCACTGCAGATGGTGATTGGAGCCATGAAATTAAAAGATGCTTATTCCTTGAAAAGAAAGTTATGACCAACCTAGACAGCATATTAAAAAGCAGAGACATTACTTTGTCAACAAAGGTCCATCTAGTCAAGGCTATGGTTTTTCCAGTGGTCATGTATGGATGTGAGAGTTGGACTATAAAGAAAACTGAGCGCTGAAGAATTGATGCTTTTGAACTGTGGTGTTGGAGAAGACTCTTGAGAGTCCCTTGGACTGCAAGGAGATCCAACCAGTCCATCCTAAAGGAGATCAGTCCTGGGTTTTCATTGGAAGGACTGATGTTGAAGCCAAAACTCCAATACTTTGGCCACCTGATGTGAAGAGTTGACTCATTGGAAAAGACCCTGATGCTGGGAAAGACTGAGGTCAGGAGGAGAAGGAGACAACAGGATGAGATGACTGGATGGCATCACCAATTCAATGGACATGGGTTTGGGTGAACTCTGGGAGTTGGTAATGGACAGGGAGGCCTGGCCTGCTGCGGTTCATGGGGTCACAAAGAGTCGGACACAACTGAGCGACTGAACTGAACTGATTAATGATAATCAAAGTCCATGTGGGGCTGTTCTCTTTTATGTTCTTCCTTTGTATCATTGGATTATTTGTGCAAGAATGCTCTAATATAGGGATAGTTTCTTTTTTAGATTTCCAATTACAAGCAAAAGTATGTGGTATGGTATATTTTATCAAATCTTCCAAAATGTTAGTTGTTTTTATATTTCTTCCCATTTTCTGTCCAATGCTTCAGTATTTCTCTGTTCAGAATTTTAAAAAATTAACTCAAGCTGGAAGCCTTTATGCATTGCAGATACTTGGAAAAAAGAATAATGGCAGGATATTATGCTAAGTGAAATAAGCCAGTTACAACAAGACAGATGCTGCTGTGTGAGTCCACCTATATAAGATTTCTCATGTCAGAGAATCAAACTCACAGAGACAGAAAGAAGAGTGATGGTTTCCAGAGTCTGGGGATATTGGGGGAATGGGGAGTTATTTAATGGGTATAGAATTTCAGATGAAAAGGGAGATCAATTGTACAACAGTGTGGATGTACTTAACACTACTGAACTGTGCATTTGAAAATGGTTAAGATGGTAAACTTTATGTGTGCATGCTTGCGTGCTAAGTCACTTCAGTCGTGTCCAACTCCAGGCAAGAATACTGGAGTGGACTGCCATGGCCTCCTCCAGAGGATCTTCCTGACCCAGGGATAGAACTCGTGTCTCTTATGTCTCCTGCATTGGCAGGCAGGTTCTTTACCACTAGCACCATCAAAACTTTCTGTGTATTTGACCACAATCCAAAAAGAAGAATAATTGGATTAAACCAGCAATTTATAAACCATTTAATATTTATAGATTTATTTTTAACTAATAAATATATGCAACTGATAACCTGCCTCTTGAGAAATCTGTATGCAGGCCAGGAAGCAACAGTTAGAACTGGACATGGAACAACAGACTGGTTCCAAATAGGAAAAGGAGTACGTCAAGGCTGTATATTGTCACCCTGCTTATTTAACTTCTATTCAGAGTACATCATGAGAAATGCTGGACTGGAAGAAGCACAAGCTGGAATCAAGATTGCCGGGAGAAATATCAATAACCTCAGATATGCAGATGACACCACCCTTATGGCAGAAAGTGAAGAGGAACTCAAAAGCCTCTTGATGAAAGTGAAAGAGGAGAGTGAAAAAGTTGGCTTAAAGCTCAACATTCAGAAAACAAAGATCATGGCATCTGGTCCCATCACTTCATGGGAAATAGATGGGGAAACAGTGGAAACAGTGTCAGACTTTATTTTTGGGGGCTCCAAAATCACTGCAGATGGTGACTGCAGCCATGAAATCAGAAGACGCTTACTCCTTGGAAGAAAAGTTATGACCAACCTAGATAGTATATTCAAAAGCAGAGACATTACTTTGCCGACTAAGGTCCGTCTAGTCAAGGCTATGGTTTTCCCTGTGGTCATGTATCGATGTGAGAGTTGGACTGTGAAGAAGGCTGAGCACCAAAGAATTGATGCTTTTGAAGTGTGGTGTTGGAGAAGACTCTTGAGAGTCCCTTGGACTGCAAGAAGATCCAGCCAGTCCATTCGGAAGGAGATCAGAACTGGGATTTCTTGGAAGGAATGATGCTAAAGCTGAAACTCCAATACTTTGGCCACCTCATGCCAAGAGTTGACTCATTGGAAAAGACTCTAATGCTGGGAGGGATTGGGGGCAGGAGGAGAAGGGGACGACTGAGGATGAGATGGCTGGATGGCATCACGGACTCAATGAACGTGAGTCTGAGTGAACTCTGAGAGATGGTAACGAACAGGGAGGCCTGGCGTGCTGTGATTCATGGGGTTGCAAAGAGTCGGACACGACTGAGCGACTGAACTGAACTGAACTGATGCAACTGCTGAGCTTCTGTATATAAAATGCACCAGGTAGGCACAGTTGTCTTGTTGTTGCTGTTTTTAATTTTATTGATTATTTGTTTATTGGGCTGCACCAGGTCTTAGTTGCAACATGTGGAATCTGGTTCCTTGACCCAGTATCGAACCCAGGCCCCCTGCATTGGGAGTGTGGAATCTTAGCCACTGGACCACCAGGGAAATCTCAGCAGAGTTGTTTTAAGAATTGAAGAGCTATAGTTAGGAATTCAGAGAAAAATCAACTTTAATGTAGTGCAGAATAAGGGACCAAGTAAGTGCAAAGGACATTCTTGGAGGGCAGAGGGTGTGTACATATGCACATTTCAGGAACCTTCAGAAGAGCCTTTTATCTTGCAAAGGCTAATCAATACTTCTGTGATTGGATTTTATCTTGGGTAAATAGATTTGGTTCTTAAGAATTGTGATTAGTGAACCTCAAGCGTCACCAATGCTGAGCAGCAGATAGTCACCTTGAAAGAAAAAAAAGAAACAACTTTATAATCATCTTAGTAAATATAGGTACTTAGGTATTTTACAAACACTAGGTCCCCAAGTGACTGGCTACCTAGAGCAGAGCTGCACCCCCAGCCAGGACTCCACACAGGCCTTGACATGAAGGAAAAATAAATATTAAAAACATAAATTTATGAATCGATCAATAAATATACAATAAAGTAAAAAACACTAGACTCTTCTGGTTTATCTTACCCTCAAAAGAAGTATTTTTATACTATTCAGCCATTAAAAAAGAATAAAATTTTGCCATTTGAACAACATGATTGGACTTGGAGGGCATTATGCTAAGTGGAATAAGTCAGAGAAAAACAAATGCTGTATGATATCAGCTGTATGTAGAATTAAAAAAAAAAACAACAAACTGAGTATAACAAAAAGAAACAGACTCACAGAGAACAAACTAGTCAAGACAAGGGGTTAGCAGAGTAAGAGATACAAACTATTATGTATAAAATAAGCCACGAGGCTATATTTTACAGCACAGGAAATATAGCCAATATTTTATAATAACTCTAGATGGAGTATAACCTTAATTAGGTATCACTATATTATACACTTGTAACATATAATATACATCAACTACAATTTTTAAAAAGTGACATAGAAATAAAACATTTTATAGGATGAACAAATTTTTAAAGTTTAAATATTTGACTAGGTAATGTAATTCCATAGTGCAAAATCCGAAAAGCATAAAATAGCACACATTAAAGCCTTCAATCTTCAGAACATTGCTACTGATAGACATCAAAAATGTAATTAGGGACTTCCCTGGTGGACCAGTGGTTAAAAATCTGCCTGCCAGTGCAGGGGAGATCCCACATGCACAGAGCAACTAAGCCCGTGCCACAACTCCTGAAGCCCTCACTCTCTAGATTCAGTGCTCTACAATAAGAGGAGCCGCTGCAGTGAGAAACCTGAGCGCTGCAACTAGAGAAAGCCAGTGCAGCAGCAGTGAACACTGCTGCTGCCAAGTCGCTTCAGTCGTGTCTGACCCTGTGCGACCCCGTAGACGGCAGCCCACCAGGCCCCCCGTCCCTGGGATTCTCCAGGCAAGAACACTGGAGTGGGTTGCCATTTCCTTCTCCCATGCATGAAAGTGAAAAGGAAAGTGAAATCACTCAGTCATGTCCAACCCTCAGCGACCCCATGGACTGCAGTCTACCAGGCTCCTCCGTCCATGGGATTTTCCCAGGCAAGAGTACTGGAGTGGGGTGCCACTGCCTTCTCCAATGAACACAGTGCCTCCAAAAATAAATACATAATTTTTAAAAATGTTACTGATTTCTTATAAATCCTTTCATTCAAGCATATATATATATAATGATTCATCATATAGATATCATTTATATATGCAAAGTGCTTATACATCTACTGTTTCCTTACAGGCTGTTTTAAACTTAATATGTATCTCAGAGATCCTTCCATTTTGGGTGTCAAAGAGCTTATTTCTTTTTTTTTTTGAACACACAATATTCCATTGAATAGATGTATCATAATTTCACTTGTTTCCCTATTGATGGACATTTTTGTGGCTTCCATTCTAATATTTTAAAGCAATAATAAATTTGGGCCTAATAAATACATATTGACCAATCAGCCACTAGTGATTGAGCATTGACTTTAACAATTCCAAAGGCTGTTTAGTCCATTCCCTGCCCCCAAACAAAATCGTAAGTGATCTGCCTATACCTAGTTAGTGGCAGAGGCTGGACTAAAATTTGACCTCCCTGAGTATGAGTCCTCCTCCTAGCAGATCAGTATAATTATTTCATTGTGTTGCAGTTTCCTTAAAAATACATTATCTCAGAGATTTGAAGTTGAGCTCAGAAAGGACAATGAATCTTTTTACTTTATTACCAGAACACTTTAATGTTTTTAAGGATGGAGTACATGAACATGGTTAGCAAAGAAAAAGGGAAATAGTACTAAAAGCTATACAGTGAAAATAAATCTTCCTTCAGCTTTTGAACCCCACCCCCCTGCTCCCCAGTCCTTAATGGCCCTTTCCCAGAAGCAATCATTGTTTTTAGTGTCTGGAACATCTATCCAGAGAGTCTGTGCAAAACGCAGCATATATTTTTAAACAAGTCTGTGCGTTTTTAAAAAGTAACTAGCAGGATACTATGCATCTTTTTCAGTACCTTCCCTTTTTCTGTCCCCCTTCCCTTTTAAAGTTTCTCTAAAGTTGTTAACAAAGGTATGTATGGTTTTTCCAGTAGTCATGTACAGGGGTGAGAGCTGGACCACAAAGAAGTCGGAGCACTGAGGAACTCACGCTTTCGAATTGCAGTGCTAGAAAAGACTCTTAGAGGCCCTTGGACTGCAAGGAGATCAGACCAGTTAATCCTAAAGGAAACCAACTCTGAATAGTCATTGGAAGGACTGATGCTGAAGCTCCAATACTTTGGCCACCTGATGTGAAGAACTGACTCACTGGAAAAGACTCTGATGCTGGGAAAGATTGAGGGCAGGAGGAGAAGGGGATGGCGGAGGATTAAATGATTAGGTAGCACCACTGACTCAGTGGACATAGATTTGAGCAAACTCTGGGATTATTTTTTGGTTCATAGGTCCACCTTCTCCCCAGGATTGCCATCCTCCTCAATAAACCTGTCTTTCCTTTTACCTGACACTTGTCTCTTGGTATCGGATTCTTGAGCGAGGGGCAGGTGAACCTGAGTTCAGTAACAATATGGAGAAGATTTTCCAATACCATTATCAGATTATATTATGGTGAAAGCGAAAGTCGTGCAGTCGTGTCCGACTCTTTGCGACCCCATGGACTGTCCATGGAATTCTCCAGGCCAGAATACTGGAGTGGGTAGCCTTTCCCTTCTCCTGGGAATCTTCCCAACCCAGAGATCGAACCCAGGTCTCCTGCATTGTAAGTGGATTCTTTACCAGTTGAGCCACAAGGGAAGCCCTATATCATGATGAACTGCTATTAAATAATACATTACTTCTGAAATTTAACATTCACTCTGCTTAGATATTTGTACTTTGTGTCTTGCATTGCAAAAAGCTAACATATTTGAATATTAAGAAGGGAAAGGAATGCATATTTGCATTACAAAAGGATTCCCAATCATTCATTTATTTCAAGATTCCAATTTTGACTGTTTTCTCAATGAATTGTCTTCCCAATCACTACCACCTTCCTCCAAAGGACTATTACCTTAACCTTGGACTGTTAAATCCTGACTCATATCCCCTATTCTACTCTTGCCACAGGGCCTTGCACACACTTTTCTACTTGGTTTAAAAGCGCTATCCCCACATAGCCTGTTGACCCTTTCACCCTTAGTGATTTTTAAAATTTTGATTCAATAATCACTTTCTTAGGGAAACTTCCCAGAATGCCTCACAGATGTACAGTATGCACTTTATAGAACCCAACAGCAAGTAGCATGTTGTCTCCTTTAAAGGACTTAATAGATTTGTGCTTGTGTGCTAAGTCACTTCAGCCATGTCTGACTCCTTGCGACCCCATGGACTGTAGCCCACCAGGCTTCTCTGTCCATGGGATTTTCCAGGCAAAAATACTGGAAGTTACACCCCTGAAATCCTGAAAAATACCCTCCTGGATTTTTCAGGAGTGGGTTGGGGATCTTCCTGGCCCAGGGATGGAGCCCACATTTTCCAAAGAATATTAAAGGCAAAAATGGAAACTATATGACTGTTTATAATATAATCTTATATATTGTTTTACCTTGGTCCTCCAGTTGTTTCTTATATGTCTTGTGTCTTCAATTGGACTAAAATTTCACCTCGTTGTTGTTCAGTTGCTCAGTCATGTTTGACTCGTTGTGACCCCATGGACCGCAGCACACCAGGCTTCCCTGTCCTTCACTCTCTCCCTCAGTTTGCTCAGACATATGTCCGTTGAGTCAGTGATGCTATCCAACTATCTCATCCTCTGTCAGCCCCTTCTCCTCCTGCCTTCAATCTTTCCCAGCATCAGGATCTTTTCCAATGAGTCAGTTCTTTGCATCAGGTAGTCAAAGTACTGGATCTTCAGCATCAGCATCAGTCCTTCCAATATTCAGGGATGATTTCCTTTAGGATTGACTGGTTTGATTGCCTTGCTGTCCAAGGGACTGTCAAGAGTCTTCTCCAACACCACAGTTCAAAAGCATCAGTTCTTTGGTGCTCAGCCTTCTTTATGGTTCAACTCTCACATCCGTATATGATTACTAGAAATACCATAGCTTTCACTGTACGGACTTTTATTGGCAAAGTGATGTCTCTGCTTTTTCCCCCCTCCAAATTCCTGGTTAAATAAGGACTTGTTTATTTTAAGGGAAAAAAAGGTCCCAAACATCAGGCTGTTCACAGAAATAACCCACAGTATCAACTTTAAAAAACAAACCTTAAGTCTATTAGACTAGTTATTTTTCCAGAGGATGCATTTAACATGCCAACTCTCATTCACAAAAATACATTGTTACATTTGTGTTAGACAGCCCCACATAACACTGTTATGTGGGGTGTAACACAGATACCTCTAACTCAAAGCTGCTCTCAGGTTCTGCTCAACTAATGAGATTGCCTTTGTAGTTAGCAAAGCAGCTATGTATGAATGGAAAGAACTGTACTCCCTCTATAACAAGAGATTATTTTGGAGACAGTTGATACATCCTTTTTATTGTTAAGTCATAAAGACATCAAAATTAAAGCAAAAATTACAGGGTAAAGACAACGTAACTACTAGGAGGGTCAAAGGAAGTGAAAATGGGCAATATGAATTAATGAACATGGGAAGGACAAGGGTGGGGAGAACTGAGCATGTGCTGAAGATACTAGGGGAGAGGATCTGGTGAAAATTTTGATCTTAGACAAGCGCCTAGGTAAAGAAATCGTGGGACAAGATTTCTAAACCCCGCTATGTGCTTGAGTCATCCTCGCCATTGGCGCTGTCTCTGTTATCCTCTCTGTTTCATCATCCTTGGTCAACTCCAGCTGGTCATCCCCCCAATCTTCACTATCGTCATCATCCAGTAGGTCACTGTCCTCGGCAGAGTCACCTGCACCCCCACTCAGACTCCATCTTCACATTAGTCTCATCTTGCTCAGGAAGCTGCCACTCTGTTCCTCTTCTGACTTAACCCTTCTCCATCTCCACTCCTTCTCTGCTCTGTTCCTTTTCAGTTTTTTCCCAGGCTTTCCAATAAAGAACCCACTTTTTGTTTTATCTGGGTTAACTCCTTCTTAATGATCTGAAGGTCATCTTTCAACTTTCCAGACTTAGAGGAAGATCCCCACTGTCTGCTCTTAGAATTGAAGCCATGTTATCCCCTTCATGAAGTGTTTCCTGGTATCTGCTGGCGTTCCGAGGGCACCACAGCCCGAGCAATAGGAGGAGGAGGAATACGTGCTGGGTAACTGTACATCCTGTCATAATAATCCTGTTGAAAGTCACAGTCCAAGTCAAAAGATGGGCTGAGTGGAGGGGACAGAGAAGGGTGTTCTGGTACTGACCTGTAATCTGCGCTGCAGATTGTTTCACATCTGCTTTTCCTTGGTTCACTTTTGGCTCTGCAGCCAGATTAATATCTAAAACCTGGCCACCAATCATCCTGCCATCCTCTCCTGCCACAGCAGCCTGGGCGTTTCTCTCATTAACGCACTGAACGAAGGCAAAGCCCCTATGAACAGAGCAACCCACGATTTTGCTGTATTTTGTGAAGATTGCCTCCACGTCGGATTTCTTGACCGCAAGGGTATTAAGACTCCCAATGAACACAAGAGAGTTCATGGAGCAAGGATCCATCTTGTTGGTAACATTGCTGGCCATTGTCTTTGATGATATGGTACCTCACAAAGCTGAAAAATGTAGCTGAAGATCAAGAAAAAGTCACAGGAGGGGGAAGGGAAAAGAGATTCGATTCTGAATCTCCTACCCCCGAGTTCTACGTGGAGAAGCCGATTGCTGCTAGAGGTTGGCAACGCAGTTGCAATCGCCTTCACAAAACGTGTCTCTGCTTGTTAATACACTGTCTAGGTTACTCAGAGCTTTACTTCCAAGGAGCAAGTGTCTTTTAATTTCGTGGCTACAGTCACCGGCTTCAATGATTTTGGAGTTTAAGAAAATGAAATCTGTCAGTTTCCATATTTCACTCTATTTGCCACAAAGTCATGGGAGCAGATACCAAGATAGGTTTTTAAATGTTGAGTTTTAAGCCAGCTTTTTCACTCTCCTCTTTTGCCTTCATCAAGAGGCTCTTTAGTTCCTCTTTGCTTTCTGTCGTTAGTTAGTATGGTGTCATCTGCATATCTGAGGTGGTTGATATTTCTACCGCAATCTTAATTCTAGCTTGTGTTTACCCAGTCTGGCATTTTGCATGATGTACTCTGCATAGAAGTTAAATAAGCAGGGTGACAATATACAGCCTTAATGTACTCCTTTCCCAATTTGGAACCAGTCACTTGTTCCATGTCTGGTTCTAACTGTTGCTTCTTGACCTGCATACAGGTTTCTCAGGATGCAGGTAAGGTGGTCTGGTATTCCCATCTCTTTCAGAATTTTCCACAGTTTGTTGTGATCCACACAGTCAAAGGCTTTAGCATAGTCAATGAAGCAGAAGTAGATTTTTTTTTTTTAATTCCCCTGCTTTTTCTGTGATCCACTAGATGTCAGCAATTTGATCTCTGGCTCCTCCGCCTTTTCTAAATCCAGCTTGAACATCTGGAATTTTTTGGTTTGCGTATTGTTGAAGCCTGGCTTGAAGGATTTTGAGCATTACTTTTCTAGCATGTGAAATGAGCACAGTTGTGTTCACTAAGATCGTGATTTATACCAGTGGTTCTTAATTTGGCAATACTGTCTACCTGGGGCATTTGGCACTGTCTGGAGACCTCTCTGCTTGTCACAGTGGCACAGAGGGGAATGCTACTGTCACCTAGGGGCTGAAGACCAGAGATACTGCTAAACATCCTACAATGCACAGGACAGTCTCCTCCTCTCATAAAGTATTATCTGGTCTAAAGTGTCACCAGTGCCAAGGCTGAGAAACTGCTTTATATTTCTCTGGGACAAGGAAAGCTCTAAATTAATGTTCTTTGGATATACTTATATTATTTAATCAAATATTGAATAATTATATACAATTTTATATTACATACACATAGTATATGAATATTTATTTATAATTGCATATATAACGTGAATATGATATATTAATTAGTAAATATATATACATTATTAATATTCATTATCTACATGAAAGATATACAGCTGATATCTTGTATTAATGAATGTTTTTATAAAGATAAGTGACTCATAAAATAACTGTTGACTCTTTGGAAAGGGGAAAGGAACAAATGAGATATTTATTATTGGCTTTGCTATTTAGAATTATTCATTTGGAATGTCCCTGCCATTCAGTGATTTAAAAACATTTCTGGAGCATCGATAGTGACCCTTTCATCTACAGCAAAAATTCATTGGAAGCCATTTGGTACCATATGACCTCATCTCTCTAGACTAGGTTAGATGAGGGCTTATTGTTGTTATTTAGTCACTAAGTCATGTCCTACTCTTTGCGACCCTATGGACTGTAGCCTGCCAGACTCTTCTGTGCATGAGATTTCCCAGGCAAGAATACAGGAGTGAGTTGCCATTTCCAGGAGTGAGTTGCCATTTCCTTCTCCAGGGGTTCTTCCCAACCCAGGGATCATATCCATATCTCCTGCATTGGCAGGTGGATTCTTTACCACTGAGCCATCAGAGAAGTCCCTGACTCAAATTTGGCCAGTGAGAAAGTATTTTTGGTGCTTTAATATATCCTGTAATCTTTGAACAAATTCTTCTTTTCTGCTTAAACTAGCTAAAGATAACTTCTGTTACTTTCAAGCCATGATTGTGGCTTTGCCCAAAAGAACTACTCTGGGGATGAGTGTAAAATTCATCTCTAGAGGAAGACTGCTCTTTGAAAAACAGTTTAATGGGTCATCTGGGTACACAAAAGTAAAATTCCACTCTAGAGTGAAGAAGCTCAGAGCAATTAAGAACAATGATAATACCCAGTGATACAAAAGGATGACTACATTGTAGGTGAGATTGTATCTTTGTAAGCACATGTTCCTATTTGTTTGCTTTCTGTTGTTGCTGCAGTTGGAGAAGGAGGGGTCTTCATTAGTACTGGTACTTTTTTTTAAGAGTTGGAGACAAAGAGCCATGAGAGTCTGAGGAAGGCAAAACTGGATAAAGGAGGCTTTTTATCCTGTCATGCTGAGATGGCCCATGAAACAGTGAAGTGGCACCCCACTCCAGTACTCTTGCCTGGAAAATCTCATGGACAGAGGAGCCTGATGGGCTGCAGTCCATGGGGTCGCTAAAAGTCGAATATGACTGAGTGTCTTCACTTTCACTTTTCACTTTCATGCATTGGAGAAGGAAATGGCAACCCACTCCAGTGTTCTTGTCTGGAGAATCCCAGGGACGGGGGAGCCTGGTGGGCTGCCATCTATGGGGTCTCACAGAGTTGAACATGACTGAAGTGACTTAGCAGCAGCAGCAGAGGATCCACAATGAAGGAGCATGACCTGAGAACTCCCACAGAAGATTATGCCAGTTTTAGGATTTTTCCTGTATAGTGCTCAGGTGTTACTGAAAAAAAACTTAACACATAATCTTTGCCTTAACTGTGCTTTATGAAAATAAGGAAGAGGCTGTGTTGAAGCTTATGGATGAAGTATCGCAGGGAGTGGCACAACCACTTAGGAAAGTTCTTTGTGTCTTGTCAAAGAAACTCTTGACCTCCAAAAGCAACTCTGCTGCTGCTGCTGCTGCTAAGTCACTTTAGTCGTGTCCGACTCTGTGTGACCCCATAGACGGCAGCCCATCAGGCTCCCTGTCCCTGGGATTCTCCAGGCAAGAACACTGGAGTGGGTTGCCATTTCCTTCTCCAATGCGTGAAAGTGAAGTCGCTCAGTCGTGTCCGACTCTTCGAGACCGCATGGACTGCAGCTCTACCCTAAGACAAAGTCTTGCGCCTGTGAGTCAGCAGGATGTGTAAGAATATTCATAACAATGTATTTAAGAGTAGGGAGGAGCCGGGAAAGGAAACAGTCTAAATATTGGAGACAGGAAAATGGATTGATAAATCATGGTTGTTGCTGTTTAGTTGCTAAATTGTGTCCAACTCTTTATGACCCCATGGACTGTAGCCCTCCAGGCTCCAGTCTGGGATTTCCCAGGCAACAATACTGGAGTGGGTTGCCATTTCCTTCTCCAGGGGATCTTCCTAATCCAGGGATCAAACCCACATCTCCTGCATTGCAGGTGATTTCCTTTTCTCTGAGCCACCAGGGAAGCCCATGCTATATGGTAGGAGAAACACAATTATACACAACAGGATTGGATTCTAGAAGCAAAATGTTGATTGAAAAGAAACAGCAGTATAATGCCACATTGAAGTAATTTTATCATTGAAAGACAAAATAAATAGTATGTTTGTTGTCTTGGAATGTATATGGTAATTGCATAAAGAAAAGTTGAAATGATTTTTTTAAAACTCAGGATAGTGGTTACCTTGAGAGGAAGCAGGCAGATGGTGGGGGTCTGGAAGGAGCATATAGGAAGCATCAATAATACAGGCTGTTTCATAAGTTGGTTGTACATTCGCAGGTCTTCACTTTACTATGTTTAATAACTTACATTAACCTATATTCTTTACTACATATCAGACTTTTACAAAAACGGTGTGCCCATATGGATGCAGCAGAAGGACAATAACTGATTTTACACCATTGCCAAAACAGAACAATGCTTTATTTTTTTGAAGTTGCTGTACCAAGTTTATGCCCTTTTGATATAGTTCTATACAGTCTCCAAAGGTTGCAACAATTCCCCCTTCTTAGAAAGTGAGGGGAGGGACATTCCCTTTTCCCTCTGCTCCTTCCCACCCACCCTGCCTTGGCACCTGTTGTTCCCTATGTTTGGAAGACCCTTCCCTGCTTTGCTGGTCTGGCTGACTTGATACATCTTTAAACATTATAAATTTAAGGATTAATGCCTTTTGAAAACTCCCTTCTCTCACTCTTTGATTTCTAATCCCAGAATTATCACAGCTCTGAGATTTTTGGATGTGTCATCAACCCCATTTCCAGAAGGGTAAGATTAACTTGGGTGTTTGTGAGAATAGCCCAGTAAGTAGAAAGAAGCAGGTTTCAGGGTCAGGCTGACTTGTTCAAATCCTGACCCACTCTATCTTTCTGTGGGTTTAGATTAATCACAGGACTTAGTTCTTCATTTTTATTATTGCTTTTTATTGGAGTGTAGTTGCTTTACAATTTTGTTATTTTCTACTGTACAGCAAAGTGAATCAGCGATATGTATACATATACCCACTCTTTTGCAGATTTCCTTCCCATTTAGGTCACCACAGAACACTGAGTAGCATTCTCTATGCTATACAATAGGTTCTCATTAGTTATCTGTTTTATGAGTGCCTGCATGCTAAATTGCTTCAGTTCAGTTCAGTCGCTCAGTTGTGTCCAACTCTTTGTGACCCCATGAATCGCAGCACGCCAGGCCTCCCTGTCCATCACAAACTCCCGGAGTTCACTCAAACTCACGTCCATCAAGTCAGTGATGCCATCCAGCCATCTCATCCTCTGTCATCCCTTTCTCCTCCTGCCCCCAATCCCTCCCAGCATCAGAGTCTTTTCCAATGAGTCAACTCTTTGCATGAGGTGGCCAAAGTACTGGAGTTTAAGCTTTAGCATCATTCCTTCCAAAGAAATCCCAAGGTTGATCTCCTTCAGAATGGACTGGTTGGATCTCCTTGCAGTCTAAGGGACTCTCAAGAGTCTTCTCCAACACCACAGTTCAAAAGCAGCAATTCTTCGTTGCTCAGCCTTCTTCACAGTCCAACTCTCACATCCATACATGACTACTGGAAAAACCAAAGCCTTGACTAGACAGACTTAGTCAGCAAAGTAATGTCTCTGCTTTGAATATGCTGTCTAGGTTGGTCATAACTTTTCTTCCAAGGAGTAAGCGTCTTTTAATTTCATGGCTGCAGTCACCATCTGCAGTGATTTTGGAGCCCCCAAAAATAAAGTCTGACACTGTTTCCCCATCTATTTCCCATGAAGTGATGGGACCAGATGCCATGATGTTTGTTTTCTGAATGTTGAGCTTTAAGCCAACTTTTTCACTCTCCTCTTTCATCAACAGGCGCTTTAGTTTTTCTTCACTTTCTGCCATAAGGGTGGTGTCATCTGCATATCTGAGGTTACTGATATTTCTCCCGGCAATCTTGATTCCAGCTTGTGTTTCTTCCAGCCCAGCATTTCTCATCATGTACTCTGCATAGAAGTTAAATAAGCAGGGTGACAATATGTAGCCTTGACCTACTCCTTTTCCTATTTGGAACCAGTCTGTTATGTCCAATTCTCTGCGACCCTATGTACCTTAGCCCTCTAGGTTTGGGTTCTTCAATTTGATTGAAGGAGGCTCTGACTCCAAAAAGTTAAAAGGGACAGACCAAGCCACTGATTGGCCCCCTTCCGGTGTCCCCGCCCCTTCTCTAGGAAACTCAGGGCTGGACAGACACTCCCAGGCAACTCTCCGGTCTCATTACAGTTGTTGTTCAGCCGCTCATTCATGTCCGACTCCTTGTGACCCCATGGACTGCAGCATGCCAGGCTTCCCTGTCTTTCACCGTCTCCCAGAGCTTGCTCAAACTTAAGTCCATTGAGTCAGTGATACCATCCAACCATCTCATCCTCTGTCGTCCCCTTCTCCTCCTGCCCTCATTCTTTCCCAGCATCAGGGCCTTTTTCTGAGTCGACTCTTCCCATTAGGTGGCCAAAGTACTGGAGTTTCAGCTTCAGCATCAGTACTTCCAATGAATATTCAGGACTGATTTCCTTTAGGATTTACTTGTTTGAGCTCCTTGCTGTCCAAGGTACTGTCAAGAGTCTTCTGCAACACCACAGTTCGCCTTCTTTATAGTCCAACTCTCACATCCCTACATGACTACTGGAAAAACCATAGCTTTGTCCAGACGGACCTTTGTTGGTCCAACTCTGAGTCAAAGTTGGCTCACTACAGTGCACTGGCTAAATCGCTTCAGCCGTGCATTCTTTGCGACCCCATGGACTATAGTCCTCCAGGCTCCTCTGTCCATGGGATTCTCCAAGAAGAACACTGGAGTGGGTAGCCATGCCCTTCTCCACCAGACCTTCCCGACTCAGGGATCGGACCCAAGTCTCCTGCATTGGCAGGCGGATTCTTCACCGCTGAGCCACCAGCGGAGTCCACAGCCGCCGTCAGCAGTTAGTTTGGCGGGGAAAGTCCTCCAAGAGGAAGAAGGGGCCTGATTCACGGCAGGGATTACTTCTTGGCAGCGCTCTAGCCTGGATCGGGGTAACTCAGCTCTCCCCGCCTGGGGCTCCTGATTGGCTGAAGCCCGTTGCTCTCACGCGAGTCTTCCGGGACGGAGGCGGGCCTAGAGGGAGAAAGACTTCCGGCACAAGCCGCAGTCGTCGCGTTTGTCCGGCCGGATGGCGGCTCCTCTGCTTCACACGCGGTTGCCCGGAGATGCGGCCGCTTCGGCCTCTGCTGTCAAGAGGCTGGGCTCGTCGAGGACCGGGTAAGAATCCAGGACGCTTCCTTCTGCGCGTCCGGGACCAGAGCACTGGACCGGGATTAGGAGAGCGGAGCTGAGGGGTCTGGGCCAGAGTTCATGGAATGGGTGGGAGCCGAGGGAAGAGGGTCACTTTACGTCGTCAGGAGTGAATCCGTGACCCTTAGATGGGTAATAAAGATGGGAGAGGGGCTGGGAAAAGGAACCTCCTCGGTTCCAGAGTCCCCTTTTCCCCCACTGGGCACCCTCATGTTTTTCCAGGCCTGGGTACTACGTTATACTCCTTTACGCTTCTTCCCTCCTGCTTCTTCGACTAGATTCAAAAAGAGATACTTGGGCTATTTGGATTATTCACCAAATGATGCCACTGATGGCAGATTGTGTCTTTAAGTTTTTGTTTGCTTGAAGGTATGACGCACGTTTGCTTAACAGTGTTTTATATCTAGCTCAACTCCCATAAAGCATTTTGGGGTTTAACTTTTGAGAGTCTTTCAGTTCAGTTCAGTTGCACAGTCGTGTCCGACTCTTTGCGACTCCATGAACCGCAGCAAGCCAGGCCTCTCTGTCCATCACCAACTGCCGGAGTGTACCCAAACCCATGTCCATTGAGTCGGTGATGCCATCCAGCCATCTCATCCTCTGTGGTCCCCTTCTCCTCCTGCCCTCAATCTTTCCCAGCATCAGGTTCTTTTCAAATGAGTCATCTCTTCGCATCAGGTGGCAAAAGTATTGGAGTTTCAGCTTCAACATCAGTCCTTCCAGTGAACACCCAGGACTGATCTCCTTTAGGACGGACTGGTTGGATCTCCTTGCAGTCCAAGGGACTCTCAAGAATCTTCTCCAACACCACAGTTCAAAAGCATCAGTTCTTTGGTGCTCAGCTTTCTTTATAATCCAACTCTCACATCCATACAAGACTACTGAAAAAACCGTAGCCTTGACTAGATGGGCCTTTGTTGGCAAAGTAATGTCTCTGCTTTTTAATATGCCATCTAGATTGGTCATAACTTTCCTTCCATGAAAGTCTTTAGCAGGATGCTATGTTTTTTTCACTGACTTGTTTAAAAGAAACAAACTTTGTGGAACTCTTAGCATAATATCATAATTTTTTTTTAAGTACCTACTTTGGATGTTAGAGCTGGGGACAGTATATCAAAAGAGACAATGTCCATGCTCTCAACCAAGTTTAAAGTCTAAGGAGGGAAAGACAGTAAATCAACGATAGTTTCAGATAGTGGTAACTACTGTGAAGAAATAAAACAGAGTGATGGTAGGGAAGAGGGTGAGGATGGGTACTTAAGATTTCCGATGTGGAAGGCCTCTCTGACATTTAAGCTTCAACTTGAAAGAAGACAAGGGTCCAACCTCGTATATATCTGGAGAATGTATTCTGACAGAGGGAATAGTAAGTTATATGGGAATCTGACTGGTGAACTTGAATAGCAGAAAGGACTCTGGCTGCAGTATGTAAGGGTTGTAGTTGAGGTCAGAGAGATAGATAGGGACTAGATTAATGTAGGACCTTGAAGATAATAAGGAGTTTAGGTTTCTTTAAGTAAAGTAGGAAACCTTTGGAGAATTTAAGCAGAAGAGTAGCATGATCTGTCTTTTTTAAGTTTAAAAAAATAAAAATACTGGTTGCTGTGAGCTTTCTCTAGTTGCAGCAAACAGGGGCTGCTTTCGTTGTGGTGTGCAGGCTTCTCACTGCGGTGGCTTCTCTTGTTGCAGAACACAGGCTCTGGGGTGCCCAGGCTTCAGTAGTTGTGGCGCCTTATTTAGTTGCCGCTCAACATGTGGGATCTTCCCAGACCAGGAATCAAATCCGTGTCCCCTGCATCGGCAGGCAGATTCTTAACCACTGCACCACCAGGGAAGCCTGTCTTTAGTTTTTGAAAGATTTTTAGATCACTGAATGAAGAATGCATTTATGGGGGATTCAAGTGGGAGGAGGGAGAGCAGTTAGGGGGCTTTAGCAGTGGTGTCACTGAATGATGCTGGATTTTATAAATTTTATTGTTCCTTGTCATGCACTTAATGGCTTGATACTTTTGGTTCTGTAGGCTTTCAGACATGCTCGCATTAGAGAATGATTTCTTCAGTTCTCCCCCAAGAAAAACTGTTCGGTTTGGTGGAACTGTGACAGAAGTGTTACTGAAGTACAAAAAGGTAAGAGGGGATAGTGTGAGGTTTGGTGGGGTTTTCCCTCAGATTTATTGAAATATAATTGATGTATTGAGGTTTGATTTTTGGTGGTCAGAACACAGTTACAGCTATTATACTAAAGACCAATAGGCAAATAAGATGGATTTTAGATATCAATATTGAAGTCAAATCAGTTTAACAATAGCATGGTGCTATCTGCTCACAATTAGAATAGTAACCCCTTTTCTGCGGTTTTATACTTTCAGATGCTTTATTTAAAGCTTTATTTATGTTTTATTTAGTGTCCTTTAAAATCTTTAGCAAGTGGTATAATTTTTAAAAACCCATTAGATCAGACCATTTTATTTCTTAAGTAGTTACTTAAGCATTGCTTTGGGATAATAAACCAGCTCTATTAATGGGCTTTGTTTCCATGTTAGTTTAGAGGCGATTCTACTGTGTCTCAGTGCTGGTGGGAAAATGTGCATTCTGTGTACTTTCATGTGTGACCTGCAGTTAGATTCATATATATGCATGGATACTATCATGGTCAGATGTCAGTACACAGGTGTACACAAGTGTACCAAAACACCCCAGAACTGAGATGTCAGTGTTACAGTTTTCTTTTGTAATAGTTTAAAGTCCTGCTGTTGGTCTTTAAAAGGAAAACCCAAGCAAGCAAAAATTCATTTTTTTCCCTTCTTCTTAAGGGGGAAACAAATGACTTTGAGTTGTTGAAGAACCAGCTGTCAGATCCAGAGATAAAGGTAACTAATTTTGTATTTGATTATTAGCAAAGTTACTACCACTTTGTCGAGATGTTAATTTGAACTTTTGTTCCTGTTCTATTCTCTAGAACTTACTTGGTGATCCTGCTTTAATGGTTCTCAACCAGGGGCACTTTCACCCCTGAGGGAACTTAGTGATGAATTGGGGACATTTTTGATAAGGGAACAGTGGTACTACCATCCAGTGAGTGGGTGATAGGGGTGCTGCTGAAAAGCATACAACACACACAGCAGCCCTTTACAACAGTGCATGATGTGGCCCAAATCCCAGTGGTCCTGAAGCTGGGAAACCCTGCTTTAATTTGCCTTTTAGAACCCGTCTTCTATGCTGCATGCAACTCTCACATCCCTCCAGTGCTAAAACAGCAAAATGAAACCAACAAACGATGACTTGTATTTCAACCTACTACCCTGTTTCAGTGTTTTTGGAAATGGTTCGAGATATGTACCTGTCACATAAATGTTATTCCCCCTTTCTTCCTTGACTGCCCAGTTGTGGGAAGAATAGTCTGTTACTGTGGGCAGTGGTGTTCAGATTGCCTGGAATAGAATCCCAGCTCCATTCTTTCCCAGTGTGTGATCTTGGGCACATTCTTTAACCTCTCTGCCTCTGTTTCCCTTCTTGTAAAACCAGAGAAATAAGTTCTTTAAGCATAGAGGTCTTTCGAGAATCCAGTGAGAGCGGTCTCTGACTCAGAGGACTTTGTAATTGTTCATGTCGACAGTCTGCACTTTCTCATTCATGTTTAAATACACTGAAGTCCACTGCTGTATGCACTGTGACAAAGGTTACTGATGATTTCCTACATTCTGATTTTGTAGACTTTCTCTTTCAGCCACATAGTAATTTCTTGTAGCAAGTTGTACAGTTGACTGCCCATTTCTTAAAACCTTTCCTTCAGTTTCCTTTGATCTTCCTGTCTTCTGCTTATCTCTCATCACTCTCTTGACAGGTTCTTCAGAAATTTGGTATTGACTGAATTTCCTAACTTAACCGTCCTCACTTTACAGATTCTTCCTATGTGACTGCCCTGTGTTCTCGTGGCTTTGGGATATATCTGTGTCCTCATAATAGAGCTGTTTGCATTTATAGATCAAATTGCTTTTGTGGACTTCAGACTTTGTTCTTTCTTTTTTTATTTTTAATATCACTTATTTTTTTTTTATCAAAGTGTAATTGAATTACAACGTTGTACAGACTTGTTTCTTAACTGCAAACCCATAGGTGTTACAGGTGCCCTGGATTTAGCGTTTTCTCTCTTTCAAATCCACTTCTATACAGGCTTTATGTGCTTAAATGATTTATTGCTTGTCTGTCTCACGTACACGTCCCCTCCACCCCTTATATCCTTAACAGTGCATCTGAGTCATCTCTAAAGCATGTTCTAGAAATGCCATTGCCCTGCTTCATGCCCACCGAGGAACAGAGGACCAGCCCCTTAGCATGGCCTGCAGCAGACTTGGAGTGTTCCGTCCCACTAGAGACTCTCTTTCTTGAATTTGCCACTTTATGGCTTTGATGTGCCTTTTCTTTCTGCTTGTGAGAGGTTCTCGGATCCACTTTGCTTGCTGCCTGTTTGCGCATGGGCTCTGGTTACATCACCTCCCTCTCTTACTGGCTTTGTGATTGAGGGCGAATTACTGCATTTCAGTGCCTAGGTGTCCCCAGCTATGAACCAAGGGTAGTTCTACCTATCTCATGGAATGTTAAAAGTCTTAGAATAGTGCCTCGCACCTAGTCTTATATTAGTGTTCATTATCATTATTAGTGTATTGTAAGACTATTCTTTGAGACCCAACTGAAATGTCATCTTCACTAATGAACTTTCCCAGATTTTGTCTAAGCACATGATTGTGCCTTCATTCAAACCATGCCCCACACTACCAGCAGATCTCTAATTAGAAATCTGGCTTACAGGGACTTCAGTGATATGTCTGGTCCCTCATTGCTCTCCAGATTTATCTGTTGGCTTGCTTGGTCACAGTATACTCCAGCCAGACTAAACTGCTCTTGGTTTTCTGAAGATACGCTTTCACCTTTGTAAAGTGTAGAGCCCTTGAGAGTACTCAGTCTGTTTAAAGACGATGGAAGCATCACTTCGTCTTTAAAGCTTTCTCTGACCTGTGCCTTCTTCCCCCAGGTGCACATTCTTTGCGTTCTACTGTATTTCATATCAGCACATCTCCAGGGAATTTTTACAGACCCAAGAATCACATGAGTTATGTTTATATTAGTTCAGAGGAGTGTTGAAATAATTTGTTTCTAATAATTGTTCAGTACCATAGTCTCTGACTGGTTTACTTGAAAACTGGAGCATTGAGTGTCCTTATGATTTTGTTGCACTTGTTTTAGTGGAAAAGTGACAGACTAGAGCTCACTTTGTGTGTAACTTAGCTTGACCTCTCTGCTTCAGGTCTTGTTACCCTTAATGAATGTGGACATTGTGAAGTTAAACTGTAGTGCAAATGAGTTGTGACTTTATTTTCCTGCCAGGTTAGTTAGGGTTTCATCAGCAAATAGTGTCATGGAGGTTTGTCACATAGATAATGCATAGGAAGCTCTCACTGGTTGAGTAGAAGGTGCGGAGCTCCACTGTGTGGGGCAAGGCACTGTGGGGAAGTGGGCGGGCCATCGATCTAGGCAGATGGGTTTGAACCTAGTTTTTACTGGTGAAAGTGAAAGTGAAGTCGCTCAGTCGTGTTCAGCTCTGTGACCCCCATAGACTGTAGCCTACACACTCCCTCCATCCATGGGATTTTCCAGGCAAGAATACTGAAGTGGGTTGCCTTTTCCTTCTCCAGGAGATCTTCCTGACCCAAGGATTGAACCCGGGTCTCCTGCATTGTAGGCAGATGTTTTACCGTCTGAGCCACCACGGAAGTCCTTTTACTGGTGTGGTGGGCAAATTAATCTTATTAATTTTTCTTAGCCTCAATTTTTCATCTATAAAATGAGAATAACAGTAATCCCTTTGCAGCATTTTTTAGAATTAGGAAAAGGTATATATATATGGTGTTAAGCACTCTGCCTGGCGCATGGTGTGTACTTCGTATAGTAGTCTAGGGCTGTAGGTCCAGCCCTGTTAATAGTTTATCACTGGGGGTTCAACATTGTCTGTTTGTAGTCTGTTACTAAAGGTGCAACACTGTATTATTTTTTGTTTCTTTATTTCTCTTTTCCCCTACTGAATCTTTATCAGCATTAACCATTTTCTTTAAAAAACTAGGGGCTTTTTTTTTTTGGCCATACTGTGCAGCTTGTGGGATCTTAGTTCCCTAACCAGGGAGTGAGTCTGCCCCTTGGCAGTGAAAGCAAAGTCTGGACCACCAGGAAGTTCCCTAGAATTAGGGGCTTTAATTTTTCTTGCACATGTGTGTTGTATATATGCTCAAATGCAAGCAATATCTATTAAGTATCACTGATACCTTATTCTCTACATGGCCTCTTTTTGAACTTAGCAGGTTTTCCTGTGTCATGGAAAGTATTATGAATAGTAATTTTATTGTCTGAAAAATATTTAATGGAGTAGTGGACCCATCATTTATATAGAACACATTTTGATTCTTTTAGACCCATTTGCATGTTGGGTTAAAAAAGTTACATTTATTGATGACTCTGGTTAGTCAGCTTAGACTGAGTATTATACACACACATGCTTGCAGGTCATCATGACTATAGAGGAAGTAGAGGTACCTGTTGGTCTTTGTGGCTTTAGAATATTTGATCTGTTAGAATTCTTCACTTTAAAAAGTCCCAGGTGTCAACATTTACCATTTGAGGTGTTCTCACTTTTCTAGGGCAAGCAAAAATGATTAGAATTAAATATTGCACTTGATTCCTTTCCCTGATATCAATTACTATATTACTTCTTCTTTGTTTTTAGAAGAAAGGAAAATTTATTGTAACATCTTTTTGTATTTTGGTACAAACTAAGAAATCTTCATCCCAATTTTGGCTTAAGTCCAAGTTTGTGACTCCTCCCACCCCTAATTTAAATATTGCTGAGAGATGACCAATGCCAAGTAATATCATTTCTCTGTTATTTTAGAGGACTTGTGATTTTGAAAGTACTTTTCTTTTTTTACCTGAAGGATGACCAGATCATTAACTGGCTGCTTGAATTCGTTCTTCCATCATGTACTTGACGAAAGACTTTGAGCAGCTTATTAATATTCTGTTGGTAAGTTCACTATTTGTTTCAATGACTTATATGTAATTCAGTACTTTGAAAATAGTATCTGTTGAAAATAGGATATATTGTATATATTGAAAATAGGATATATTGTATCAGTAAAATGTTTCTTTTGTCTTTCCCTCTCATCTCTAGAGATTGCAGTGGTTGAACAGAAGTCAGACAGTGGTGGAGGAGTATTTATCCTTCCTTGGTAATCTTGTATCAGCACAGACTGTCTTCCTTAGACCATGTCTCAGCATGATTGCTTCTCATTTTGTACCTCGTAAGTCATTGCTCTTTTCTTGCTTCAAGTTTTCTTTTTAAAAATTTATCTCTGTTAAAAAGGCTGCCTTCCCACTGTATTTTGGAGATTATGCCACCATGGAAGAGGCCAGGATACTTACTGGAGCAGCAGTATTTCTGGTACTTGTCTGTTCCCTGTAATGACCTCCATGGAAGTGTCTGGATTTATTTGTTGCTGTGATTTTTATGGATTTAATTCGCTTTAGTGGGCTTCTGGTGAAGTCTTGGAACTCAGGGATTTTTAGCTGCTTAAACTTCATGCCCACATTGTAAATTTTATTGTATTAAGTTTGGATAACAGAAAAATTGCTTTTTAATGTAGCTATTGCTTGTTTAAATCGTTAGAATATAACATATTTTCTTTTTTTCTTCAAAAGCCCGAGTGGTTGTTAAAGAAGGTGACGTAGATGTTTCGGACTCTGATGATGAGGATGAGAGTAAGTACAAAGAGGATTAAACAAAGGCCACCTCTTGTGTCTGCGTGAATGTGTGCTGACTGCTCAAGTATCCTGATTCCTCTAGGACTTAGTCTCACAGGTAGACGGTAACAAAGGGCAACTCTTGATGGGGTCTTTTGTTATATATCTAACAAAAAGAATCTCAGTTATATTTAACTGATTACTGTGCAGTCAGTTGCCGTTACTGGAACTATTTATAGTCTTCATTGATAGTCATGGAGAAAAGTCTTGAGATTATTATTTTGCTGACATGTGATTATTTAACTGACAGATGATTCCGTTTTGGTCAGCAGGCAATTTTAGCCTTAAGTAGGTAATTTTTCAGTTTTCAGTCTTATCTTAATGCTCATGCTCTCCCTTTTCACCTATAGATCTTCCTGCAAATTTTGACACCTGTCATAGAGCCTTACAGATAATAGCAAAATATGTCCCATCGTGAGTATACTTCAGTTACTTATTTTGTATTGTGGTGTTTAAGTCTCAAGAAAATTATGATCAGTTAGTAGAAAATTATAAAATGTTCACAGCATGAAACCTGAAGTTGTATGCAGCATGTTTTTGTATCTCATTGCTGTCATATCACAGTTTAGAAAAAATGGCATTTCAGTTCTCTATTCATTGTCTTCAATTATTTTTCAAAATCCGTATGCCAAGTCTATTCTCCAGCCTTTTATGGTGGTTGGACTTTTGCTTTTAACTTCAACAGCCAAAATACCCAAAATTTTTCAGTGAGAACTGCCTATGTGTTTGTGTATTGTCTTACAAATAAAAATTAGTCATATATGTAGGTTTCTTTTGGCGGGGTGAACTTCAAATTCTCCCAGTAAGTTTAGCACATAAGCTAACTTTAAAAAGTCCGAGTTGGTAATTTTTTCTCCTTTTAAAAATAACATGTGTAGTGGGAAGTGTTTAGATTTTAAACTGAAGCTCTTTGTTAAAACTTTTGTAGAAAAAAAGAATCCTCCTTTAATATGCTGAGGATATCAAACTCAGCAGAAGCCTACTTTTCCCTAAGTTGTTACAGATTTTCTCTGAGGTGTTTTCACTTCCAGTTGCTTGAGGTAGGAGTTGCCTTTTGCCTCCTGTATCCATATTTGCCCTTAGAATGGAAATGTTACCTTCAGAGAAAGTCTCGTTATCATGGATTTATTGAATTTTTTTTTTTTTTAATAGCACACCATGGTTTCTTATGCCAATACTGGTGGAAAAATTTCCATTTGTTCGAAAATCAGAGAGAACATTGGTAAGAAATCTTTTCATGGGGGAAACAATGGAAAAGTTGTTTTGTGTGGTTTACTTTTAGGTGAATTTGGGTCTTTTTCTTCAAAGTTTTGTCTGCTGAATTTTAAACTCAAGACTAAGAATTTGACTCATTCCTTTCTTAGCAAGCCACTGACTGAGGATTCTCAGTGCCTTTTCTCTTATTCCTGTGTGCGTGTCAAAGGCAGAGTCCATTTCAGAAATATCTAGATAGAAGTTAATGTTAACACAGGTAGGAACTGCTGGAAGATAATAGTTCATTTATTACCAGTTGTAAACATGCTTTATTTGAAGGCAGAGCCTTCTGTTAATAAAAGTCTTGGAAGTCTTTTGCATAATACTTAGATCATCTGTGTAGCGTTCAATAACTAACAGTGGTTTCCTTCTAAATACAGAATATTTTTTTCTAAATAATATATTATAGGTATTAAAGAGTTAATAACTTTTGTTGATATTTGTGGCAGTGTGCTTCAACTAGAGTGTTACAAATTCTGTATCTCTTATGAACATAGATGCTAAAATTCTCAGCAAAATACTGGGAAACTGAACCCAACAACATACAAAAAGAATTACACACTGAAATTTATCCTAGGAATGCAAAGTTGATTTAATACTCCCAAAGCAATCAGTATAATAGGCTGTATCAGTAGAATAAATGGTAAATACCACAGGATCATCTTAGTAGATGAAAAACGCCAAAAGTATTTTGTGACAAAAACAGAAGAGAACTTCCTCAGCCTGATGAAGGGCATCTGTGAAAAAAACTATGAAAAATTCAAAACTTGTCTTTATACTCAGTAGTGAAAGATTGAAGGCTTTCCCCCACAATAAGGAACAAAACAGGGATGTCCACTTTTGCCACTTTTGGTCAGTATTATTCTAGAGTTTCAGTATTCTAACCAGGGCAGTTAGGCAAGAAAAAGAAAAAGGGCGCCCAGATTGGAAAGGAAGAAGTGAAACTGTCTCTTTTTGCAGATGACATGATCTTATATACAGAAAAATCCTAAGGAGTTCACAAGAACACTAGTGGTAATAAATGAGTTCAGTATAGTCACAGGATGCCAGATCAGTGTATAGTGATCGGTTGTGTAGGACAGTGGGGAAGAGAGTAAATAGTCTTTTCAACAGTTGATTCTGGGACAAGAGTATGTTCATATGCCAAGAATGAAATAGGACTTCTCTTCACATTATATACAAAATTGAACTCAAATTGGATAAAGCTGTTAGAAAAAAATGTGGGTGAAAATATTTGTGATCTTAGACAACAATTTCTAGATATACCGCAAGAAACCACCGCAAAGACAGTTAAATTGAATTGCATCAAAATTAAAACCTGTTGTGCTTCATAGTCTTCAAGAAAATGAAAAGACAACTTAAATAATGGAAAAATATTTGCAAATCATGTATTGGATACAGGACTTATATCTAGAATATTTAAAGAACTCTTATTGAACCTAACTTAAAAATGTACAAAGAGTCTGAATGGGTATTTCTCCACAATAGATATACAGATGCTAAGGAGCATGTGAAAAACTAAGCATTTTTAGTCATTAGGAGAATGTAAGGCAAAACCACAGTGAGATACTGCCTCTTAGCTACTACGATGGCTGTACTCAACACTCAAGTGTTGGCAAAGATGTGGAGAAACCAGAACCCCCACACTCTGGTGGGTATGTAAATGGTAAATGGTACAGCTGCTTTGGAAAAAGCCTTACAGTTACTCATAAAAGGTAGAATTGCCATATGAACCACCATTTCCACTGCTCCCAAGGGAAGTAAAAATATGCGTCCACTTAAAAACTTTTGCACAAATGTTCAAAGCAGCTTTACTCTTAGTAACCAAAATATGGAAGCCAAGGGTTTGGCAGCTTATGAATAAATGGAACATGCTATGCCTGCAGATTGGAATATCAGTCAACAATAAACATGGTTTACTTGCTGCAACATGATTGAACTTTGAAAACATTATGCTAAAACACCACATGTTGTAATATTCTCCTTATGTGAAATAACTATGCTAGGCAAATTCATAGAGAAAGAAAGTAGACCAGTGGTTACTTAGGGCTGGGAGGAGGTACCTTACTGGAAGATACAAGGTGTTTTATTTTAAGGTGATGAAAATGTTCTGAAATTGATTATGGTGATGGTTGCACAACTCTGAATAGTTGAGAACTGTTGAATTGTGCACTTAAAGTGGGTGAATTGTGTATCAACAAACCTGTTTTAAAAATACTGTAGGAGTATATAAATCACAGTTATGCTGATATTGTGTATATAAACAGTATAGTTTCTGTGTTGCTTGATAATCTTTTTTTCTATCTTTTTATGTTTTAGGAATGTTATGTTCATAACTTACTCAGGATTAGTGTGTATTTTCCAACCTTGAGGCATGAAATTCTGGAGCTTGTTGTTGAAAAGCTACTCAAGTTGGACGTAAGTATGGGTAATCTGTTTTCGCTTCAATTTTCTTTTCCCAAATATTATGTTATAGTATTTGTTATAATAATTGAAACAATAGTAGCAACAATAGAAGAGAATCCGCAGTTCCACCTTTGATTCACTGAACATTTCTTAAACATTTCCTTTGAACATTGGTGTGTTAATTGTTTATAGACAGTCCTATCTCATGGTTGGGGAATAAGGCATTATTTAGACAGTCATGTGAGTGGAAAAGTATTGTGGTAAATGCTGTGGATGGAACACATGCATTATGAGCTAGAAAACCTGCGGTAGTCAGAAGCTGGGAAGACATTCCTAGGAAGTGACCTGCAATAAGTTGCAGAGGGAATGAGAAAGTGGTGGATTCTGGTGACCCGTGGAGGAAAGGGCCTTGACTGGATTGGAAGTAGAGGAGTCGGGGGGTAAGGGAAAGGAATCCCTCAAAGGTAGCTCCCTGTGGAACGAAAGCCTGGTGTTCCCATAACAGTATTAAAAACGTCAGAAGGAAGTGCAGAGTGATGAGTTCCTTTTTGGATGGGTTGAGGTGCGGGTGAGGGAACTGGGCGGTGGAGGACAGTCAGCTGGCAATTGAAGCTGCAGGTCGAGGACTGAGAGCAAACCCAACAGGAGAGAGAAAGTGAGATTGGAAGTGGGAAGAAAAGCAAGAGCCTGGACACCTAGGGAGGATCAGGCTTCTCTCAGCAGCATGAGACGTTGCTGGCCTTCTTCAAGAAGTTGAGGAAAGCAGAGGGTTTGGTGTTTTGGAGGCAGTCTGTTGCTGTGAAGAGTGTGGCTGCTTAGGAAGTGGGGCTACTAGAGACCCGCTGAGGGTTTGCGGTGTAGAGAGAGGATGAAGCAGGGGTGAGAGGCATGTTTCAGGGTCGGGGAGAGGAGGTTTGTGGACTAAGGAGGTAGGGGTTGATGGAAAGCACACTGATCCTGTAGTGGGGAGGGAGTTCTAGGAAAGACCAGAGGTTGGGTGGGCTTGCGCATTGTTCACTTGGAGTTAAACCTCTCTGATCACCTGCATCCATAATCTTTGTAAAGTCCTTCTCTGATGTATGCTTATGGAACATTTTAGAGTACATTTAGGAAGAAGGTCATGTATATAGACATGTTAAAAAGGCATATTTGAATGGTATGTTAAACAAGCTATCTGGAGGGTTATATGCTAAAATAAATTTTCAGTAATTCAAAATTGACTTTGATTTAATAATTTTCTCCGTTGATTGATCGTATGCTCTTATACACCATGCGTGTACCTTGTGCCTAGTAAGTGCTGGGATAAATGGTAAATTTCAAAGCTGTCTGATATAGACCAACATAGCACAGTTCATATTGATTTTTATGAAAACATGTAGTACAGGGTGCTTGATTTACAATCTTGTCAATTCTTTCATGACCGTTTCATTTATAGGTTTGTGCCGCAATTGTGTACTGAGTTATAGTGCTGTATAGGGTGCTAGTGTGGATATCTTTAGAACGTGTACATTAGGTGAATCTCCAGTTGCTGAATACTGTGGTTGTATTTTATGTTTTTATTTTTTTCTTCGTTACGATGTAGGTGAATGCATCCCGGCAGGATATTGAGGATGCTGAGGAAACAGCAGCTCAAACTGGTGGTGGAGCCGATGCCACAGAAGCCCTATTTAATATGGTCAGCATTTGTGAATGTAGTCAGACATGCACAGCTCACAGTCCTAGAGGGTGGCAAGAGACAGCTGATGGCTCCTCACCTTTTCAAGCCTTTGGGTTAAAGCAGTAGTTCGGCAAGCTTGAAAATGATTCTTTAAATGGGTGGTTTGCTGCCTTGTTGCTTATCGACTATTAGAGTTCATTTCCAAGGCTTTGAATTTGGGTTTGGGGAAGTCTGTTTCCCTTTTATTCTTCCTTCTGTTCCTTAAGTTTGTTTCTGTACACCACATATTGTTTGTGGAGGAGTGATATGTAGAAAAGCACATCACTGTGACTCCTGTGTTCTACAAATTGTGTACCTTCATGCAGTGCTTCTCTGCTCGAGTTGTGTCTTAACTTGGGTTCACTGGGAGGAGCCTGAGATGGGGATGCAGGAGACCTTGGGACACAGGGTGTGGGGAAGCAGGAAAGGGCAGGGGAAGGAAGGGAGAGTTGGATTTTGACTGGAAGTCACTGCAGGCTGATCCCCCCCCGCCGGAGCTCTGGAGCATGAGTTATAGGACAGAGTTAGTCCTACCTTGAGACGAGGGGGATGGCCTCTTGTGACCTCATGTCAGTTACTGGGTCTGATTGGGAGGGTTGGGAGGAGCCAAGGCAGTTCTCTGGAGAACGGAGCAGCTGTGAATTGGCAGCCAGTGCTCATAGCAGCTGAGGGGGTGGGTGCCCTGTCCCAGGAAAGGAAACCTGGCACCAATAGTTTGTGCCAGAAACGGGAAATCTGTGAGGTTTGCACGGCCACACTGGAGGTGGCTCTTCTACATGAGAGTCGGAGGCTGGATCTGTGCTTTCATATTGAATTCCAAGGGTGATTCTGATTCATGCCTCTGGTTGAGAGCCCCTGCCTGGGAAGATTTCTGGGTTTTCTCTATCTTTTAAAGGAAACAGTTACCTCAGAGTTTTCTCCCTAAACTACTTTTACTGAGTTTTTATAACGTCAGTTTTTACTTTACCTTCAAAGGATGAAGATGAAGAAGCTGACCACAAAACCGAGGCTGATCCGGGAAGGCTCGATCAGATGGTCCATCCCGTGGCTGAGCGCCTGGACATCCTCCTGTCTTTACTCTTGTCCTACATTAAGGACGTCTGCTATGTGGACGGTAACAGCCTGAAGTAGCCACAGCTGGGATGCACTGTGCTGGGCATACTGATAGAAAATCACGATAAAAATCCTTGTTTTGAGTATGAGGAAAAGACAGTTTAGAGAGATTGTTTGCCAACATGACATAGCTTGAGAATAGTGGGACTGGGACCCAGACTCAGTTTTGTTTGCCTTCGAAGGCCTTGGTGGTCTTTTCACTGCCTACTGTGTTAAAAGATTATATACGGAGTTTGTACTGTTTAAGGTGGACCTCAAGTTGGAGACATTTAAGAATGGTATAGTGGATATTTTGGAGAAGGAAATGGCAACCCACCCCGGTACTGGTGGGCTGCAGTCCATGAGATTGCAAAGAGTCGGACATGACCAAGCATACATACACATAGTAGATATTTGGGGCTTTTCAGGTGGCGCTTGTGGTAAAGAATGTGTTTAAGAGGATGAGGATTTGATCCTTGGGTCGGGAAGATCCCCTGGAGGAAGGCATGGCAACCTACTCCATTATTCTTGCCTAGAGATTCCCATGGACAGAGGAACCTGGCAGGCTACTGTCCATGTGATTGCAAAGAGTCAGACACAACTGAAGCAACTTAGCATGCATGCATGCACACACTTGGTGTTATGTTTGAAATTTAGAGTCTGGGTACTTTTGGTTGTTCCAAGTGTTGGTGGACAAATTGATATGTGCTTGCCCTTAATGGAATTTTTGGATTTTTAGTCTAGACACTTTGCCTTGAAAAAGCAGGTTTTTTTCTATTTGCATTTCTCAGATTTAAGAATGAAACTCAACCACTCAGAATAATAGGGCTTGAATCTGAGTTGAGTATGTTACTACTTTAACTTTTTGCTGCTATAAAAGTAATACATGTTGGTTAGAGAAGATTTGGAAAATACAGGAAAGGATTTTTTTTTAAAAGACAGTTTATATGGTCACACTCCTATTTGGAGAACAATTATTGGCATTTTTAAATTTTTTTCTGTTCTATTTGCATGGGTGTATGTGTTTTTCTCAACGGATTTGGGGAATCACACTGCTGCTGCTGCTGCTAAGTCACTTCAGTCGTGTCCGACTCTGTGTGATCCCATAGATGGAAGCCCACCAGGCTCCCCTGTCCCTGGGATTCTCCAGGCAAGAACACTGGAGTGGGTTGCCATTTCCTTCTCCAATGCATGAAAGTGAAAAGTGAAAGTGAGGTTGCTCAGTCGTGTCTGACTCTTAGCGACCCCATGGACTGCAGCCTACCAGGCTCCTCCATCCATGGGATTTTCCAGGCAAGAGTACTGGAGTGGGGTGCCTTCTCCAGGGGAATCACACTATATGTAGTATTTTATAATCTTCCCTTTTTACCTCTTATGAACATTTTCTCATACAATTCACGGTTCTTCTAAAATAGTTATTAATCATATGGATTTAACTGGTTCCTTATTTTTTTCCTCCCCCTGCTTTATTTGCCATTATAAGTAACAGTGTAATGAATGTATTTAAACCTATATTGTCACTTGTTTGCTTGTGATAAATTCCTAGCAGTAGAACTTGTAAATGGCGATTTTCCAATGTGTGGAATTACAGTGGTGTGTGTGTGAGATGAGGGCCCACTTCCTTACTAGTCCTGGATTTTTATAATTAAAGTGGAAACTCTGTGCCACATAAAGATGGCGTCCTATGCCCCCACCCCCTGAACCCCCATTAGCTTCATGGATGAAATATTTCTTAATGGTCTTGTTTGCTTTTTTTTAAAATGTAAATGAAACTCATGGCTTGAAAATAATGTCTTTATAAAACTGAAATGCCAAATTTTCTTCACAGGCAAGATTGATAACAACAAAACAAAAGATTTATATCGAGATCTCATAACCATCTTTGACAAGCTCCTGTTGCCCACCCATGCCTCTTGCCATGTGCAATTTTTCATGTTTTACCTCTGTAGCTTTAAATTGGTGAGTATGTCATTTGCGTTATCGTAGCTTTTGTTATTCTTGCCCCAAATTTTCCTTTAAAAAAGTGGAGGGAAATGTTGAAGAGGGACCATGAATTGACTGTTGCTTTGTCTGGAGCTCATTTTACTTAGTGCCTCTAGTAAGATAGGTAGCCCTTCTCAACCTGTGGAAGGAGGAGAGGGCATTGCTGCCTGTCAGCTGAAGCTGTGCTCTGAAAACGTCATCCTGCGTTTGGTCCACTAGGTGGTGTCCTTCCCTTTAATTCAAGCCTTCACTAAAATCTCACTGGACACAGTTGTAAAGCAATTATATTTGAATTTTTAAAAACCTCATATACAGTATGTAACTTTATTTTTTTAATTCTGTTTCAGTTGATATTAACTAGCCCAAACTAAAGTTTTAATCCAAGGTTTTAAAACTTAAGAGTTTGTTTTTCTATTTTGAGAACAAAGCAAAACAAAAGAACACAGGACTCTTCTTTGTGCTATTTCATAGCTTCCTAGTCCTAGTCTAGGAGAGTACTGTTCATGGGTAGGAAGGTTAAACTCAATCTGCCCCAAAGCATATGTTAGTAGCTTTTGAAAAGAGCTATTGGAGAGAAGCTGGAGGTTGCATTCTTTGTTAAAAAGAAATGAATTGGTTAGTTTTTCCCCTACAGTTAGCATAATTAGTCAAATATCAACTGTACTTTAATCCTCATTTCTGTTGCTGGTTGAGTTTGTTATGTGCAGTCTGGAGGGTATGGTAAAAGGGATTCCCATGTGAGTGTGGATAAGCACTGCTTTCTAGTTATGGCTAAATATCAGAGTCATAGAGCTTTATTTATTTATTTATGTTTTGGCTGCACCCTGACAGTGAGAACACTGAGTCCTGACCCCCAGGCCGCCAGAGAATTCTCACTTGACAGAGCTTTTACAGACTGCTGTCAGATCCCAGAGTCCTGTCAGGGATGTGTGGGGTTCCAAAGCCCTAAGTCTGATGCTCAGCTGGTTTAGGCATCCATTGAATTGTTTAAAGCTGGGGAATGCCTTTTGTTTTTGACAGTATTATCTCAGAGTGTTTTCAAAATAAGAACCATGATGACCCTATTCATTATTTAGCAGTATAACTGAGATACTGGAGCTTTCCCATGTTGGTGAGTTAAAAATCTTAGAATTCTGCTAGCTAGAATATCTGAAGCATTAGAAAAAGAGGAGACCAACATCTTCTCCTTTTATAGGGATTTGCGGAAGCATTTTTGGAACATCTCTGGAAAAAATTGCAGGATCCAAATAATCCTGCTATCATCAGGCAAGCTGCTGCAAATTATATTGGGAGTTTTTGGCAAGAGCTAAATTTATTCCTCTTATGTAAGTAACCTGATTTTCCAAGTGCTTTTCTTATCATGCTTTAAAAAGAATATAATATTGTCTCAAGTCAGAGAAATAACTGCCTTATTTTTGTGGCCCGTCTTTAAAGTAGAAAATTTGTTTCTCCACTCTATGCAAGATATTTATATTTCCAAGAGGCAATTTCAGAATAAAATGTCTAATTTTTAAACTGTAAAACCTCACATGCAAAGCTTTTGTCATCTGTATCGTTGCACTTGAACATGAAGAGTCTTTGTCTTCATGGATGGGTACAGTGTTGTATACTGTTTTGATTCTTTTTATAGGTTTGTCATTTTTCATTTGCATTCCGAATCAATTGTATCTGTTAAAGCTGAAGAAAAAAATCCCCTTTGAAGGTAATGGATCTATTTAGGAGGCCAGTGCTGGGCCTGTTTCTTCTAGTGATCCATGAAGATATCCTTGGGCCAGAACACTATTAAAAACCCTTCCCTGACAACTAAAAGCTGTCTGGGTATTCTGTCCTAAATTGTTGACCACAGGACTTCATCAGAACCCCCAGGGAATGGTGAAGTCAGCCAGGCTGTTTTTCTCTTCTGAGATGTGGGTAGACATGCCTCATCTTTGACCATTTTCCCTCAAGAGGACTGGGAAGCCGTTGGAAGAGCCCTTCTGATTTGACCAGGAGAAACTGTTCTCCAACTCTTGACCCTTTAGGCCGCCTTAGAGGCCTTCCTGTTGTTCAGGAAGGTCCACATTCTTGACTTTGTAATGGAAGGCTGCCTTTCCACCTGCCCATCCTTTCCTGTGCTTGCTTCTCCTCCATGCCCATGGGTAATAGATAGAGAAGCCAATGGACAGAGTTTGCTTAGTTTGCAATGAGAGGCAGTTGTGTGTTTTTGTGTCACTCTAGTGTGTTATGAAGCAAGTGAAGTTGACTTGAATTTTTCTTTTCTCTAGTACTGTAAAATCATGCCTAGATCTTTTGGTTAACTGGCTGCACATATACCTTAATAACCAGGATTCAGGAACAAAGGCGTTTTGTGATGTCGCTCTCCACGGACCATTTTATTCAGCCTGCCAAGCTGTGTTCTACACTTTTGTTTTTAGACACAAGCAGCTTTTAAGTGGAAACCTGAAGGAAGGTCAGTGATGTGGGGTTAATGGATATTAAACTGGATTTTCCTATGTACTAGTTACCCTTCAGAATGAAGAGTCATTACTTTTTTGACAAAAATTGTTTGTTAGAAAACTGCATGTGCACTCAAGCTTTTACAAATCATTTCTGGCAGCTTGTGGGCCCCTAAAAGTTCCATAAGCCTTCTTTTTAACAGTCGATGGATTTGTGATTGAGAAGCTCGGCTCTAGAAAGTGGCAGCAGGAGTCGTTGTCAGATGTGAGGTGTGGCTCAGCACTTGCGCTGTGGCCGCACCGGCCTCGGCGCTTTGATCCTCAGCCCCCACCCCCGTGCCACCCCCATGCCATGCCATCCTATCCCATCCTTGCAACGGCCCAGTGAATTGTTGACGTCATCCCTGCTTTACAGATGAGACCAAACCCCAATTAAAACCAGGTGAGGGTGGCCCTGAAGTTTGAGGTCATTGCAGGTGTGCTCCTGGACCCAAAGACTCGAGTTAATCTCCTGGTTTTCAGTTTTGCTAATTTCTTTTTTCTTTCTTTTTCTTTTTTTTTTTTTTTTAGAAAAGCACTTAACATTTAATGAATTTCCAAGCATGTGGCTTCAAGCCACCAGGACACAAGCCCCACCTACACCCTTAATCTTCTCAGCTCTTCTGCTGAAGAATTTGGCCTTCACGATGATGGGCTGCTTTGGGAGCTTTCCTTTCCCCAGAACTTGGTAGTAACCTGATCGCACCACATCAATGATAGGAGCAGCTCCTGTGTTGTTCTTGGCAGCATTTACTCATGTCTGCTCACTAACCAAGGCCCACAGTTTATCAAGGTTGACAGTCGGGCAGAAACTCTGGTTCCTCTTTAAGTGGTAATGCCTCATCCCAAAGTATGAGGCAAAGAAACCTGGGTGATATTTGTCGAAGTTGATCCTGTGATGATGCGTGCCACCAGCATTACCTTGGCCTCCCGGGTGTTTCCGGTGTTTGCCGACGCAGCCGTGGCCATGACTCATGTGTCCCCTAAGTTTCCGTGTCTTCCTTAGTCTGAATGGCATGTCAGCGGCCTAGATGAAAGAGCAGTTTTGCTAATTTCTAAGAGTTAAAGTTTGAGTCTACCAGATGAAGCTTGTTTCTTGGGTTAGTGTATTACAGTTGAAGGCAGTCCCCAAGAACAGCATCAGTTAAGTCAGTTTAAATTGTTTCATTTTCGTGAATAACGCAAATGGTTTAATAGGCTGTTTCCTCTAAGCCAGAGTTTCTCAGACTCTGCACTGCTGATACCTTAGGCTGGATAATCCTTTGTTGTGGAGGCTGTCCTGTGTATAATAGGGCAACCAGCAGCATCTTGCATTCTCTACCTGCTCGATGCCAGTACTAGCCCTGCTTGTCCTCTGTTGTGATAACTAAAACTATCTTCCAGACACTACCAGATGTTCTCTTGAGGGCACTGTGGCCTTTAGTTGAGAATCACAGCTCTAAACTGAAGCTTGTACATGTTGCATTACATGCACTTTCTTATATCATGACTACTACGAAAAGATAGGGGGCTTAAAAATAGGTGTATTAGCAGTAGTAGGACAAGATTTTATCACAAGTAAAATCAGTGCTTTTCTCTGTAAAAATAAATGTAAGAGTCTTAAAGAGGATCTATTTCTTGTAAGCCTTTACATTATTGTATTTTTAGTCACTTTTATAAAAATATATACATCAAAGGATCTCCTAAAAAAATATACTTAGGCACAAGTTGGTTTGCTTACCTCTTAGAATAAATGTGGTGTTCTTCTTTTTAATACAGGAAAGAAGTATAGTCATTGAGTCCAAGACAGTAGTATCTACCTAATTTTCCTTCTACCTCCATAGTTTTGTTACAAAAACAAAACAAAACCCCCTGAAATATAGTGAATGCACACTTGAAAAATAGGCTCAACTTTACTGATAATATAAGTTGTGTAAGTCTTGCTGTTGGCTTTGTTAACTGTCATATTAGTGTGTGTGTGTGTATGGAATTCAGGAAGGAGAAATTCCATACTGTACAGTCATTACCTCAAGGGAATGGAGAATTCACTGTGCTGCTCAACTGCTTACTGAGTCCATGATTGTTAGCAGAAGTCAGGTCACAGGTCCTGTGTCTCCCTCGCTGCAGTCAGCATGTGCTGAGCTTGCGTGTTTCTGAGTTCCAAATTTTCTTATAAGCTCGAAGCCCACTAAGAATGTATCTTTACTTTCCTGGATCTTTAAAGAGTAAACTGTTTCCTTTAGAAAAGTTGGTTTGGTTGTAAATGCGTGTGGTTAAGATAAACGATGTTCTTTGGGCTTTGCACTATGTGAATATCTACATGAACCTTTAAAGCAGTTGTGCAAATAACCTTAAAAGTTTATATATATATGTGTGTGTGTGTGTGTGTGTGTGTGTGTGTGTACACATATATATATATATACACACATATATATATATATATATATAATGAGTGCTGCTTAGACTGTTGTGTTTGTACCTTTTAAAAATTTTTTTTTGTTGTTTTTTAATCAAAGGTTTGAGGTACCTTCAGGGTCTAAATTTTGAACGGATAGTGATGAGTCAGCTGAATCCTCTGAAGATTTGCCTGCCCTCGGTTGTTAACTTTTTGCCGCAATCACAAAGTAAGTTCTTTCTGCTTTATTTCTGGAAGTTACTTAAAAAGTAAACTTACATTAATATTGTAAAATTCCATTAAATTTCTGTAATATTACTTAACAAAATTCATAACGAAAAGACATTTAAAAACCAGTAACCCAGTGCCTGCAGAAAACACTACATCAAAGGCGTTGTTTTTGTACTTTTGGTGGCATTGCAAATTGCTACTGATTTTTAATCTAAAGAGGATCATTCAGCAGAAGCTCAGGCACTTTGAAGTAAGTTCGCAAGCCAAGAGTTACAAACCACAGATGTTTATTAGAATGATTCCTATAATAGTCATAAAAATAGACTGGACACGAGATAAACGTCAACAAATAGGGAGATGGTTCAGTGGAGGCCTTGTGGCTGCAGCTGATGCGTGGCGTTTGTTGTGTGCCCAGCACAGTTCCGATAAGCACTCTACACAGAGCTCCCCTGTCCTCACACCGTCCTATGACTGTATTACTAACCGCTGCTTATAAATGACAAGGTGGGGTCACAGAGAGATTGAATGGCTTGGGAGAAGTCATGGGTAGACTGTGGCAGAGCTAAGGTTTGAATGCCGACAGGCTGGTTCCTTTGTCAGCATTCACTGAACTATCCTGCTTTGTGTAGAAAGTGAATAGGAGACCTTGGGCCTCTAATTAGGATACTGAGGACAGAAAGAAGTTATTAGTCGCTCAGTTTTGTCCAACATCTCTCGACCCCATGGACTGTAGATCGTAGCTTAAAATGCTCAACAGATGGTGCTATTAGAAGACAAGGATAATTTCTGCTCCCCTAGACATCAGCACCCTCATTTTTCCTTCAGTGAGTATCTAGTCTGAGGATTTCTCTCTCTCCTGAGATCTCAAAAATGATAGTGAAAAAATAAGAAACCAACCAGCAGTAGTGCCCAGCGGGTAGACATTTGTAGCATGTTGCAGGAAGATAGCCTCTGGGAGAATAAGGATGGATGGAGCAAGGCAGAGGCTGCTGCCTGTAGAGTATGTGTGGGTAGGAGTAGGGGCTGCAGCTGAGGGGCAGGATGGTCATAGAGGCTCGAGATTCAGGGCTGGGATTAGCGGCAGAGGTAAGGAGTAAGATGGGAGTCTGTAAGCAAGAGATGGAAATAAAGGTTTGTGTCAAGGATCCTAAGTATTATTCTGTAGCTGCTGGTTCTGCATACTTAATGAGTTAACCATGTGGACCAATATGGCTGTCTTTTGATGTTGACTGCTGTGTAATGTTCTTGTAATTTAAAAAATCGATTATTTGTTGGGGTTTAAGGAGAAGGCAATGGCACTCCACTCCTGCACTCTTGCCTGGAAAATCCCATGGGTGGAGTAGCCTGGTAGGCTGCAGTCCATGGGGTCGCAAAGAGTCGGACACGACTGAGTGACTTCACTTTCACTTTGCACTTTCATGCATTGGAGAAGGAAATGGCAACCCACTCCAGTGTTCTTGCCTGGAGAATCCCAAGGATGGGGGAGCTTGGTGGGCTGCTGTCTATAGGGTCACACAGAGTTGGACACAACTAAAGTGACTTAGCGGCAGTAGCAGCAGCAAGCTGCCTTAGTTTTCCAGTGTTGGGAACATGGTTGTATGTGTGTCCTGACGCACAGGCATAGACTCCTGTCACCCAGAAGTGCAGTTGCTGGGCGATAAAGTACACACCTTCAGTTTTACCAGATACTGGAAAGGACAGTTTTGCCATACTACCTTCCCACCAAGAGTCAAATGTGATCCTTGGCTAATGGAACCAAAACAGCCATATGGTACTTCAGTTCAGTTCAGTCGCTCAGTTGTGTCCGACTCTTTGCGACTACATGAATTGCAGCACGCCAGGCCTCCCTGTTCATCACCATCTCCCGGAGTTCACTCAGACTCACGTCCATCGAATCTGTGATGCCATCCAGCCATCTCATCCTTGGTCGTCCCCCTTCTCCTCCTGCCTCCAATCCCTCCCAGCATCAGAGTCTTTTCCAATGAGTCAACTCTTGGCACGAGGTGGCCAAAGTACTGGAGTTTCACCTTTAGCATCATTCCTTCCAAAGAAATCCCAGGGCTGATCTCCTTCAGAATGGACTGGTTGGATCTCCTTGCAGTCCAAGGGACTCTCAAGAGTCTTCTCCAACACCACACTTCAGAAGCATCAATTCTTTGGCACTCAGCCTTCTTCACAGTCCAACTCTCACACCCATAACATGACCACAGGAAAAACCATAGCCTTGACTAGATGGACCTTAGTCGGCAAAGTAATGTCTCTGCTTTTGAGTATACTATCTAGGTTGGTCATAACTTTTCTCCCAAGGAGTAAGCGTCTTTTAATTTCATGGCTGCAGTCACCATCTGCAGTGATTTTGGAGACCCCCAAAACAAAGTCTGACACTGTTTCCACTGTTTCCCCATCTATTTGCCATGAAGTGATGGGACGGGATGCCATGATTTTTGTTTTCTGAGCGTTGAGCTTTAAGCCAACTTTTCGCTCTCCTCTTTCACTTTCATCAAGAGGCTTTTTAGCTCCTCTTCACTTTCTGCCATAAGGGTGGTGTCATCTGCATATCTGAGGTTATTGATATTTCTCCCAGCAATCTTGATTCCAGCTTGTGTTTCTTCCAGTCCAGCGTTTCTCATGATGTAGTCTGCATATAAGTTAAATAAGCAGGGTGACAATATACAGCCTTGACGTGTTCCTTTTCCTATTTGGAACCAGTCTGTTGTTCCATGTCTAGTTCTAACTGTTGCTTCCTGACCTGCATACAGATTTCTCAAGAGGCAGGTCAGGTGGTCTGGTATTCCCATCTCTTTCAGAATTTTCCACTGTTTATTGTGATCCACACAGTCAAAGGCTTTGGCATAGTCAATAAAGCAGAAATAGATGTTTTTCTGGAACTCTCTTGCTTTTTCCTTGATCCAGTGGATGTTGGCAGTTTGATCTCTGGTTCCTCTGCCTGTTCTAAAACCAGATTGAACATCAGGGAGTTCACGGTTCACGTATTGCTGAAGCCTGGCTTGAAGAATTTTGAACATTACTTTACTAGCATGTGAGATGAGTGCAATTGTGCGGTAGTTAGAGCATTCTTTGGCATTGCTTTTCTTTGGAATTGGAATGAAAACTGACCTTTTCCAGTCCTGTGGCCACTGCTGAATTTTCCAAATTTGCTGGCATATTGAGTGCAGCACTTTCACAGCGTCCTCTTTTAGGATTTGAAATAGCGCAACTGGAATTCCATCACCTCCACTAGCTTTGTTCATAGTGATGCTTTCTAAGGCCCACTTGACTTCACATTCCAAGATGTCTGGCTCTAGATTAGTGATCACATCATCATGATTATCTGGGTTGTGAAGATCTTTATTGTATAGTTCTTCCGTGTATTCTTGCCACCTTTTCTTAATATCTTCTGCTTCTGTTAGGTCCAGACCATTTCTGTCCTTTATGGAGCCCATCTTTGCGTGAAATGTTCCCTTGGTATCTCTAGTTTTCTTGAAGAGATCTCTAGTTTTTCCCATTCTGTTGTTTTCCTCTATTTCTTTGCATATGGTACGTAAGATTGCAATAATGAGCTGAGAGCCTGAGAACAGATGTCTGAACGAGTACCGTGGGAAGGAAGCGGGGAGCCGGGGAGTTAGCAGAAGTGATAAGTCCTCATTGCAAAGAAGCAGCCCAGTGAATGATCTTGAATTGCTAAGACATAACCCACAGAGGGATTGATCGTGTCTTGGTTCCATGGGTTTTTATTGCAAGGTCTTCTGTCCACTTAACTATTTTCACTCTCTGTTCCTTTCTTTACCATTTTCTGAGGTTGTGATTCCGTAAACGCCATATCTCTCCCTTAGGACCCGTCTTAATTTCTTCAGTAGCCAAGTTTCTCTATCAACAATGCGTATTTTCTCTCAGTGGAACCCAAAGCCCTTTTTTTCAGCAACCCACTAATTCTCTTACAAACGGTAAAAATAAGTAGACAGCTACATAATTTTGTAAATTATAACAATTTCCATGAACCCATTCGTTTTCAGTGAGTGGTGCCTATTAATAATCTAAGCCCACTCATAGTCTTAAAGTGATAGTACATTTTCTTCCTCCTTTGCCAATTGTAAATAGTAGGCCCAGAGGACTGTTCCCCAAAAGGATTACTTTCTACTTTATGGTGTTTTTTTCTTGTAGTTGTTTTGTTCAGTAAAGTCCGTGTGTTGGGGTGGCTGTCGCACAGAAATGGGTGTGTCCATAGGGTGACTGGCACGTTAATGCTTCTGCCGGTGTTGGTTTTGTTCCACAGCAAATACCAGCTTGTCTTCTGCTACACTCTCATTGAGAGGAACAACCGCCAGATGCTGCCCGTTATCAGAAACACTGCTGGGGGGGACTCGGTGCAGACCTGCACGAACCCACTGGACACCTTCTTTCCCTTTGATCCTTGTGTGCTGAAGAGGTGGGTGTTACACAGTTGACCTTTCAGTGGTGAATTTACATGTGGTGTGTATATGCCTCTCCTAGGATCAGCATCTAGGGTTTCTTTGTCACGCGTGGCTCTTCTGGCCTTTGATAGGGTCTCGTGGTCTCCTTGTGTGTATCCCAGGCCCAGTGTGGAAAAGCCAGTTTGAGGCTGCTGAGGGTCTACCTCAGTAGGAGCCCAGATTGATACCAAGGGGGTTTTGTCATCCTTGAAACTTGTTGGTTTGAACACAGAAGAGGCTAGAGAAGGAGGATGCTGCCTTTTCTTTGCTCATAAATTTCTCCCCAAATGACTCGTTCCTTCCTCTAGAGACCACATCCCATAGTCTTGCATGATAGAAGCAAATGCCAAGTGATTTATCTGGATGGGTAATTATAGAAAACCTCGGGCCAGTCTTAACTTCGCATGTATATAAGGAAGCAGAATTTCTGTTATGACAGTCTGTAACTAACAGCAAAGGAAGTTCTAGAATAATAGTTTCACCTTCAGTTTGAACATACTATAACTCACTGTCAATCTTTACACAGTCGAAATAGTTTTCACTTGAAAAGATGAGAAATAGTAGGTGTAATACTCCATCTGTGTGAGTAAATGTGCTCTTACAAAGGAGCCACGTTAACAGATCCTGCATAGGATATTTTTGGACAGTATTATTTGAGTTATAGTTTTTACTTTTTCATTTTGGATCTTGTGAGAAAAGAGCTAATAAATATATGACTTTCACTGTTAGTATTTATTTAATTTGATTTTGAAATGTGATCTTTTTGACAGGTCAAAGAAATTCATCGATCCTCTTTATCAGATATGGGAAGACATGAGTGCAGAAGAGCTTCAGGAGTTTAAGAAACCCATTAAAAAGGTAAATAAAGTTGTGATTTCTGTACACTTTCTGGGAATCTCCTATGTGGCTACAGATCATAGTAAAAGAGTTAAAGGCAGTGTTACATTTGAATACTACATTTGTTCATTCAGCCATTACAGAACACCAGGCTGAGGTTATGTTCTTGTGAGGAGAGTGTTTGCCTTTTGCTTGTTTGCTAAAGATGTGTGCATTTCTTTTGGTGGTGCTGGGTCTTGGCTGCTGTGTGTGTTTTCTGCAGTTGGGATGTGCAGGAGCTGCTCTTCTGTGGCGTGTGGGTTCTCACTGTGGTGGCTTCTCTTGCGGAGCATGGGCTCAGGTGTGCGAGCTTCAGTGGGTGTGGCGCGAGCTTAGCTGCTCCGCAGCAGTGGGATCTTCCCAGACCAGAGGCTGAACCTGCATCTCCTGCACTGGCAGGTGGATTCTTAACCACTCGAGCACAAGGGAAGTCCTGCTTGCTTTTTAATGAATTGTTCAAACCAGATATCTCACATGCTGATTCTGGGACGTGAAGGATATTTAAAAATCAGCTTAACAAATTTAGATCTTTACCACTTGATAGTTACCACCAAGACACAGTCTCAAATTTGCTTATTGCTGAAACATCCCCAGAAGTTCACACTAATTTTGTAGGTCTTCATGAATAGGTGGTGAAGATAGGAATGTCACCATCTGTTTCTTTGTGGCACATTCACTTCTTAATGAAAAATTCAGATTTAATATGCCTTTCTTTTTCATAAGTTATCATTGGAATGCTTTTTATTTTTTCTTTAAATTTTGCATTTGAGGAAGGTGGTTATTCATTTCATGTTATGTTAGATTGAGCAAGAGTGATATATGACGTTACCTGTCCTTGAACTTAAAATCTGTTTAAAAAAAAATCAGATTTGAGATGTTCACAATGTGTCATGAGCAATTGTGTGAGTGGTTTCTAACAAACAAGTATGCATCAGAGGAAGCCTTCAAAATGAAGATTTTTTCCCTTCACTTTTTTTTTCCTCCAGAAGTAGCACATTCCTGAGGAAAGGAATTCTTGAAAGCATTTCAAACTGCTGCTTGCAATTTTGTTTGTAATCTCTGTTTTTGTGCAGGAGGTGATAGAAGATGAGGAAGACGATTTTTGAAAGGTGAAGTTGGAATTACACCAAGCTCCTTTGACGCACATTTCCGCAGCCCTTCAAGTAGTGTGGGCTCCCCACCTGTCTTATACCTGCCGGACCAGTCCCCTGTGGTCACAAGGATTTGTGACTAAGGCTGACACTCCTCCTGTAGTGCCCTTCAGTACTGGGTTTCATCCTGTTTGAGTGTTTCTTTGAACTGGAGCGAGGACATGCTTCAGGCATCTTACTTTCAAGTTAGACTTAATCTGGTGTCTGAACAGATGTGGTTGGGTTTTTTGTTTCTTCTTCTTCTTCTTTTTCTTTTTTCTGTTTTGTTCCTGTAGAAACTAAAGGAAAAGACAGAGTATCATGTGCAATATTTTACAGTGGAGTTGGTGATAAATGTTGAAAGCTTGGCTCATACTTACAAGAGTTTGTTGACATGATATCTTTTCATTGAAAAGTCCTCTAGGACTCTCTTTAAAGTCTTCAGAATGAGTTTAACTATTTTGGATACACTGTGTACCCTCTGCCCAATTGCATTTGTGTTCTGGAGTTTCAGTGGGGTGCAGGGATCATAGGAGGACAGATGGGGAAGGCGGCCAGGGCTGGTCCTGGATGCTGCAGGTTGGAGCTGGCACTGAAGGAGATCTCCAAGGACTTCAGAAACCAATAGACGCCTGGAGGGAGAGAGAGAGAAGATTTGGAGAAGCAGAATCAGACAGATCATACATTTGTGAGTGTAAAAATGGATTTAAGAGGAAAAAAGGAGTTCTGGGTTAATGTAATTCACATTGACTAAAAGAGGGGTTGAACTTTTATAAAACACAGTATTTTATCTTGAGGCTCCCAAGAGTGCTGTTAAAACTGGAACTACTTGTTCATAGTGGAATGTTATGTTGGTAACTGAGAATTCCTTTGTCCAAAAGTGGGGGAAGAGAGGGGATTTTAGGTTATTTGGTGGAATGGTTTTGTGAGCAACAAGAGGCCAGGGTTACAACGCAGTCCCTGTCTACTGGCTATTCATTGTATCATGAATTCCAGCTCACTGAAATCCTCCTCTCTTGAGTCTCTTTTTGTATTTTTATAACCAGACACTGAGAGAAAGGAGTCTAAACAACATTGCTGTATAACAGATTTATGCAAGCGCTGCTAGAGTCGTTTTGAAGCTCCTGCATATTTTAGCTTCATTTGTTATCTCTGTACTTATTTGTGAAAATGGACATCTTTAAATATATTTATTTTTCTGTCACTTTTCCTATTCTTTATTTAAAGTTAAGCGATATTTTCTTGATCACAAATATTTTGTAATGAAATACTTTTCTCTTTCCTAGGGTTTTGTATGCTCTTGTATATTACATTGATGGCAATGTAGAATTTGGAGTTTCAGTCTGTAAATACGTTTTTGAAAAACAAATTTTTATTGTTTTAAAAAGTTTTGGATATTGGTGATTTTCTTTTGTTGACTTGGTGGAAGGTCCTTTGAGAGCCTTTAGGTTCTCTTTTTAACTGTGGACAAAAAGATGGAATTTTTGTATAGTGCATAAAATGAGTGATTGAAAATGTGTCCATAGAAAATAACGGTGAGTGGAGTCTTTGTGAGTTGGGGAATAGCTTTAATATAGAAGGATATATTTACATAGAAGTCTAAAATTTCAAAGGAGTTGGAAAAAAATCTATTGTGAGGATAAAACAGTGATGTGGTTAACTTGGAACTTTTGTTCTTACACTGAGTTCCACTTTGAAAATAAAAGTGGAAATTAATAACTACTTGTGAGGATTTGATGAACGTTCACGTAAAGTTGGTTGTTTCACCACCTTGGGTAAAGGGAGATACCCCGATAAAGAGGCTTGTCACACTAACATTCTTTCGATTTCTGTGTTTTTTTTCTCCCTTAATTGATCTACTGTATTAAATCACCATTTTGCAATAGAGAACTGAAATTGAGACTTTACTAAACTGAGACTTTATTAAAGAGGCAAAAATAATTGTCAGTGTGTTTGCAAGTTGTTGTTTAGTCACTAAGTCACTAAGTTGTGTCTGACTCTTTTGCAACCCCGTGGACTATAGCCCACCAGGCTTCTCTGTCCATGAGGTTTCCCAGGCAAGAATACTGGATTGGATTGCCGTTTCCTTCTCAAGGGGATCTTCCCAACCCAGGGATCAAACCCACTTTTTCTGCATTGGCAGGCGGATTCTTTACCACTGGGGCACCAGGGAAGGCCAGGTTGCAAGTACTCAGAAATAGTTGCATATTGGTGATGAGGATCACTTCCAGGTGCTTCTAGAGGGCATCCCACCCAACTGGTCCAAGGAGAACAAACACTTTCAGAAAGTTACAGGTTTTTAAGGAACGTCTGTGGAAAAAAAATTTTGTTTAATCTTTGGAATTATGTGAAACAGGATTTTTCCATGTAAAGTCAGTTGTTTCCCCACCTTGGGAGAAAGTTATGCAGGAAGCATAGAAAAGTCTTTTCAAGGCAAAGATAACTTCCATTTCTCCTATGTTTACCTATTTGGTACCAACTTAACCTCAACTGGAGGAGAAGGGTCCGAAGGCTCTGCCTGCCAGGCAGTGCTTACTGCAGCATCCTAGAGACAGTCTAATGATTTTTGCTCTGTGTGAAGTGCATCCCCCTCATCATCTCACCATTATGACTTTTCTAAAATTGTTTTGTTCATTGTGGAGTCGGATCTATTTGAACAGTATTGGCTCCAAGGTGAGAAGCCTCACACCAGTGTACCTGTCCTCAGTAGGGTCTGTAGGGCATTTTGCTGATCTTTACTCCCAGGGTTCTTAGCCCATCTCTGAGTTCCTATTAAATGTCAAGCATCAAGCATTATTGTGCCTACTTGGGTCCTAAGTCGCTTGAGTCGCGTCTGACTCTACAGACCCTATGGACTGTATCCCACAATGCTCTCTGTCCATTGATTTCTCCAGGCAGGAGTCATGGATTGGGTTGCTCTTTCCTCCTCCAGGAGATCTTCCCAACCCAGGGATCGAACTCGCAGCTTTTTAGTCTCCTGCGTTAGCAGGCAGGCTCTTTTACCACCTGCTCTTCCTGGGAAGCCATGATCTGAAAGAGATCATTATTAGTGATCTCTAAATGTGTGGGGCTGGCAAACTTCAGGCTCCAGTTTTTCATCTTAAAACAGTTTATCATTAAATACAGTCCTTTGAAGCAACACGGCAGGTTCGCAGACTTGCTCGAGTTCACTATGATGAACTTAGACACCCCAGTGCCCAAACTCAGACCAGGTTGGCTGAATTGTGAGCCTGGCTGCCGCTGCTGCTGCTGCTACTAAGTCGCTTCAGTCGTGTCCGACTCTGTGCGACCCCATAGACGGCAGCCCACCAGGCTCCCCCGTCCCTGAGATTCTCGAGGCAAGAACACTGGAGTGGGTTGCCATTTCCTTCTCCAACGCGTGAAAGTGAAGTCACTCAGTCGTGTCCGACTCTTAGCGACCCCATGGACGGTAGCCTACCAGGATCCTCCGTCCTTGGGATTTTCCAGACAAGAGTACTGGAGTGGGGTGCCATTGCCTTTTCCTGTGAGCCTGGAGCTGAGCGCAAAGGCCCTCTGGAGAAGCGCGGCTCCTCCCCATCCTGCGTGTCTTTCCACACTGTCAGAACTACATTTCCCAGCGCCCCTTGCGGAGGAGGCGGGATCTCTCCGGTTTGTACTACGTTTCCCATGGGGCCCTGCGACCCCGGCTCTAGGTTTCCTTAGCCTCTTGGGACTGCGCCTCCGTCGGACTCCATTTCCCGGAGGCACGCGCGGCACGGCGGGGCGGTGCGGGGCGGTGCGAGGCTGTGGGTGGAGGGCGGCCCGGGGGTGGGGAGGCCGCTGCCTCCCTGGGCCTGCCCGGGCGGCCGCCTCCGCGATGCCGCTGCTCGTGGAAGGGCGGCGAGTGCGGCTTCCGCAGTCCGCCGGGGACCTGGTCCGAGCCCACCCGCTTCTGGAGGTGAGCAGGGCCCGGGCGGGGGTCTACGAGGCGGGCCCGAGGGAACCCGCAGGCCGGCCAGAGCCCTCCTCAGCCCGCCGCCGCCGGCACCACCAGCTCTCCCCGGAGTCAGGCTCGAAACTTGGCGCAGCTGAGGTGCTGTCGGCACATCTGGAGCCCGGGCTTGAGGCGTCTGTGGGGCTTTTACCTTCTTTGGACTTTACAGGGCATCTGCGGAGGCACCCCTCTTTTCCCAGAGGAGGAGACGGGGGCCCAGAGAGGTTAGGTGACTTGCCCAAGGTCGCCCAGCACCGCGGCTGGAGGACACGCCAGGACCCCCTCTCACATATAGGGCGGTCCCAGCCCCCCCGTCCGGCTTTTGACCCGTTTAGGCGAATCTGGGCAGCGCCCAGGGTCGCTCCTCTCGCCGCCGCATCCCCACCCGCTGTGAGTGCACCACCCTCCTGGGGCTTTCAGGAAGCCGGAGGCTGTTCCTGGTGTGGGCAGGGGCATCCCGGCGGGTCCCCTGGGCTTCTAGCCCTGGGGTGTGGGGCCTCCGGGTATTTTTAGACGGAAGGAAGGGCCCTCGCTGTTTTCGCCCCGCTGGGCTGTGTTGAGAACCACACCCTATGGAAGGTTTTTTTGTTTTGTTTTGTTTCCTGCTTTTGTCCTTAGACCACTGAACCCTTATTCCATGCAAAAGCAGAGACTGTTTGGAAAACGGTTTTTACTGTTTAAAAAAAAAATCGGAACCAAACCTCCCACTTGCCCCAGAACCAGTTCCACCCATTTCATGAATTTAAAGGATGCCCACTGAGCCCCTCATGTACCTTGATTATGGCCTTTGCCTCTTTCCTCACAGTCAGGGTATGTATAGGGTGGGGATGGTTTTTATCTTTTTAGCCACAGAGTGGCTCAAACACCGGAACTGTTAATTAAGTGCTGTACAGGGGAGAATGCCCCTTTTCACTCTGCAAAGTGAAGCTCAGGAATCTGGCCAAGTCTATGGGCTTAGGAAAGATATTCTTGAGGTTTCTTCTGTACCAGTTGGGTGGTGTGTAATGATCTTGTCCAACAGGCTTGTTTTGTTTATTTTTCCTTGATCTCCGCCTCCCTGGAGAACGTAAGCTTCCTGAAGGCAGAGTATGTGTCTTCCCTTTGTATCCTCAGAGCCTAGGGCAGACCCTGGCCGTGAATCTGTGCTTTGTAAATATGTGTTACACAAACAAGTGAGCAGAATGACCCCCAAAAGATGAGGCGATGTTACTGACAAGGGAAGAGGGGACAACTCTGTGATTCTCAACTTATATTTCCAGAAAGCCGTAGTAATATCAGCCAGCACATGCTGGGCGCCCAGCGGACACTAATCATCGCGTTAAGCACTTCCCTTCCTTGTGCTGTGTCACTGCCGCACCATTAACTGCTGAAGTTGGGACTGGGACTCAAAGGGGAAAAAGTTGCAGCTGCCTAAAGAACATAGTGACACTCTATTTTTATGTCTGTTAGAAAGTTTCTATGAAAAAGTTAGTCTAAGGCAGCACCCTATGTGTAGAGAGAAGGGAAATGAGATGAGATACCAGGAACCTCTAGAAGGGAGGTTTGGCCTCTGGGGAGACTCGGCCTAGAAAGGCTGTGGAGTGGGGACCAGTTTGCTGTACAGGAGTGTGGCTGGGGTGGGCGGCCACTTCCACATGCGGCGGCCTAAGAGGAGAGGGGAGGCATTCTCGCTGGGCCAACTGGACTGTGTCCCCCTCCACCCCCACCCCCCCGGCCCCTGGGCAGGGCAGGAGGGGCTCGGAGGGCGGGTGAACTGGCTGGTTTCCCTGGCACAGAGGGCAGGAGGGCCTGGCACAGAGGGCAGGAGGGCGGTCATACGTAGGTTGCAGAGGTTTAGATGGGTCGTTCAGCTGACACACAGTGTAGAGAAATGAAAGGTTTAATTATTATTTAATAGCAAGTAGTATCCCCTTGGTAAGAAAATAGAAGTCTCAAAAAGAACAAAGAATCTGACCACAACCATGCTTCACACTTTGGTGACTATCCTTACGGAGGCTTTTCTTTGTATATGACGTCCTTTTTTACATGATAGCGTACTGTATGTTCTGCCATATGAGGTGTCTTTTTTCCTGTGACAGTAGGTTGTGAGTATGCAGTAGCAGCAGTTGCTAGCCTGTCTACAGCTATGTTTAGCATAGGATAATAACAACAGCAGCAACAGTAATAGCAGCGCTGTGGAGCTCGCCAAGCACCCCCAGCCCTAGGAGGCAGGCACTGACACCGTCCCCCATTTTACAGCTGGGGACTCTGAGGCACGGAGGGTGGAGTAAGTTGCCCAAGGTTTTGCATGCTATGAGAGGTGAACCCTGGTGGGTTTGCCTTTGCCTCTGGAGCAGCACTGCTCAGTACGGTAGCCATCGGCCACAGGTGGCAGTTTACATTTAGTTAAAATTCGATAAAATTAAACAATCAGCTCCTCAGTCACACTGCGCTTCCCAAGTGGCTCAGTGGTTAAAGAATCCGCCTGCAGTGCAAGAGACGCAGGAGATGCGGGTTCTGTCGCGCGGTTGGGAAGATCCCCTGGAGGAGGGCAAGGCAACCCACTCCAGTATTCTTGCCTAAAGAATCCTGTGGACAGAGGAGCCTGGTGGGCTACAGTCCATGGGGTCACAAAGAGTCCGACACGACTGAAGCGACATGAGCGCACACACAGTCACACTAGCCACGTTTCTAGTGCTCGACAGTCATGAGTGACAGCGGCTGCAAGATGAGACAGAGCAGGTGCAGATGCTGCCATCCCCGCAGAGAGCGCCTTTGGACGGTGCGGTCCAGAGCCTCTTATCCAGCCTCTGGATGCTCAGAATCCGGTCCCGCAGCATCTTAAGACTTAATGGTCCCACGGAATTCCGCATAATGTAGTTCCTGCTTTTAAGCATGCGAGACATTTCTGCTCTTGGCCCTTTAGGAGCATTCACAGAGCTGAATCTTTATAAACCCCTGTAATTATCCCATGGACGGGCTTTTGAACAGAAAAGCCCTGTAACAGAACCAGTGTTTTGAAGCAAGGGTGCGGGCAGCCATCCCAAGGATAGAGTGGGTAGGGGAAACCTCGGGGTCAGGACCGGGGAGTAGAGGTGGGGAGTAGGGACAGCCATTCCCCGCAGGCCTGCTCCCAGTTAATCCTCCCGCAACCTAAGCAGTGGCCTCGTTTCCCAGAGGACAGGCCTCAGGGTCTGCCCAGGTCACTCCAGGACGGTGGAGGGCACCCCCTGCCCCCTGCATTGTCATGCCTTGTACCTTTCGCTGGGGGCACGAGTTTCAGGAATTGAGGCGAGAGGCGCATGGGGTTCAGTGGAAGAATTCTCACCTTCCACACAGGAGACCCCCAGGCCCTATTCTCGGCCAAAGTATCATGTGCTCCCATTTCTTGGGCTTCCCAGGTGGCTCAGCAGTAAAGGAGCCACCTGCCAATGCAGGAGAAGCAGGTTTGATCCCTGGCTAGGAAGATCCCCTGGAGGAGGAAATGGCAACCCACTCCAGTAATCTTTCCTGGGAAATCCCATTGACAGAGAAGCCTGGTGGGCTACAGTCCATGGGGTCGCAAAGAGAGTCAGACACGACTGAGCAGCTAAACAGCTACAACAGCAGGTGTAAGGGCAGACAGGACGGAGATGGGGTAGGGCCCTGTGGAGGGAAGCGGCTCAGTCCTGAGGGCTGGGCAGTGCTTTCATACTTGGTTTCCCCTTTTTGAAGGAAGAGCAGACAGTCTGGCAGAGGGGTGAGGGGGACTTAGTCGTCCTCTGGGGTGCACCCCAGTGATGGGTGAACCCAGGGACAGTCAGCTACAGCCACAGGCCGCATTCTGTTGGTGGATGACCCACCAGCCCAGAGTGGTTTCTACATTTTTAAACAATGAGGGGAAAGAAAGAATGCTTCCTGATATGTGAAATATGAAGTCACTTCGTGGCACATGAAGTCTCGTGGGATTCAGCATTCACTGTCACCCATGAATATTTTCTGGGGACACAGCCATTTGTCACGTGTTCCCTGTTGATTTCACACTGAGGAGCTGAAACCGCACAGTCTTCTAAGCCCCAAATATTTACCGTCTGGCCCTTTTCTGAAACAAGTGCACTGACCCCGAGGATAAGAGGACAGTGCCCTCAGATAGGAATGGAGAAATGAGGATGAGCAGTAGCAGGAGAGACTGGGGGAAAAGGTGTGTGTGTGTGAGAGAGAGAATTTGAGCGTTCAGAACATTAAAAAAACTTGAGAAACCTGGGCTGCTTTTATTTCAGAAGTGATACGAGTTTATATAGTAGGGCTGTGTGTTTTTGCTTAGGGGAGAACTTGAGCTAATCTTCTTTTCCTTTTTTTTTCTTCTTTTTTTTTTTTTTTTACTTTATTCTACTTTACAATACTGTATTGGTTTTGCCATACATTGACATGAATCAGCCACAGGTGTATACGAGCTCCCAATCCTGAAACCCCCTCCCACCTCCCACCCCATATCATCTCTCTGGATCATCCCCGTGCACCAGCCCCAAGCATCCTGTATCCTGTATCGAGCATAGACTGGCGCTTCGTTTCTTACATGATAGTATACATGTTTCAATGCCATTCTCCCAAATCATCCCACCCTCTCCCAGTAGGGCTGTGTGTTTTTGCTTAGGGGAGAACTTGAGCTAATCTTTTCCTTTTTGAAAGTGACAGACCAACATCGCCGTTTTCCCTTTCAGGCCGTCCTCTATCCTGATCAGCGCTTCTGTTTCTCTGGGAAACAGTAGGCGCTGTGTAGATCAGAGACGTTGTGATTTGGGGTTCTTAGGTAAACAAATGATAATTCATTTATCAGAAATCGTTTTGCTTTGGGTGGTGACCCAGTTGTGAAAAGGAGCGGTAAAAATTTGCCTTGACTCCTCCCTCCCTCTCCCGAAACGAACCAAAAGAGGTGAGTATTAAAGGAATGATAAAAAAAAAAAAAAGGAAATTCTGCATTCTCCTTTATCTTAACCTTGAATAGAGGGGAGAAGTGGTATGAAAAGGTAGAGCGCTCACTGCTCTGAGGTGTGAGATTTTGCACAATCGGCTGCATTTCTTTCTCTCTGACTCCAGGCCATCGGATCGCACACTGTACTTCATTCAGTCCTTTGTTCCTTTCTTTTTAGAAAAAAATTTTAAATTGAAGTATAGTTAATTTGCGATGTGTTAATTTCTGCTGTATAGCAGTGATTCAGTTTTATGTATTTATGTTCTTTCTCATATTCATTTCCATTATCGTTTATTACAGGATACTGACTGGTTCCCTGTGCTACACACAGCTAGGACCTTATTGTTTATCCATTCTGTATGTAACAGTTTGCATTTGCTAATCCCCAGTTTAATTCCTTTCTGAAGTGGTTCCTCACTATTTCTCACTGTAGTTCCTCACGGTAACTGCTGCCTTGCTTCTATTTAGTGGAAGTTTGTTAGAAGAGAACTCTCTATAACTCATCGAATGGATTGTCATGTTCTCTTCTATCTCTTGTATTTTTGTCCGGTAAGCCAGCACTAACCGAAATTAGCCCCAGCTGTGAGGAATGGCCAGCAGCCAGTGTAAGTCTATAAAAATGTTCCCTGGTCTAGACAAGTACCTACATGCTCTGTATTTGCACACGTGGTTAGGAAATTGTTTATTGAGGAGTTTATTTGTTGTAAGAAAGAAGGAAATTAGGATACATTTTAGTGATACATCAATTTGACATTTTTGAAAAAAAAGTTTAATTCTCATTAAAGAATTAATTGGGCTTTCCTGGTGGCTCAGACAGTAAAGAATCTGCCTGCAATGCAGGTGGTCCAGGTTTGATCTCTGGGTCAGGAACATCCCCTGGAGAAGGGAATGGCAACCCTCTCCAGTATTTTTGCCTGGGAAATCCCAAGGACAGAGAAGCTTGGTGGGCTACAGTTCCGGGATTTCGAAGTCAGACACAACTGAGCGAAGAATTAACTGGCCATCTGAGTTTTCCCTACTCCGGATTTACTACATAAGAGTTTATACAGATACTCAGTGGACACCTAATGTTACCCTACCTTTTCATTAATTTGCTTATTTATGAGTTCTCCTGTTTGGTTCTCTGCTATAGCCCTTTTTTTTTCTTTTGGGCCACGCCATGTGGCATGTGGAATCTTAGTTCCCTAACCAGGGATCCAACCCAAGCCCCCAGCATGGGATGCTCAGTGTCTTAACACTGGACCACCAGGGAAATCCCCTGGTATTCTACTTTAATAACATAATTACCTCATAGGGCATTTGGTGAATAGAGGAACGACAGCTGGGACAGTTAAATGACGTGCGTTGGCCTTGTTCCAACACCATCATGGTTCTATTGGCGGCTTTCCTTCCAGTATTTTCCCCTATATGTAGTAACATTTTCAGCACTGTCACACTAGTAGCATATTTACAGCTTAAATTTCTTTTCCCACTCTTGTGTCTCGCTCTTCGGTTTTACATTTCTCAAAGCTCCTTTCCCGTGGTCTTGTTTGTGACTGTGCGGTTAACAGCTGTGAGCCAGTTCTGCATAATTTGCTCACCCTTTCTGTTGTCGTCCTCAGCTTCGTGCTGTTCCCAGTAACACAGGGATAAGCACATTGGCATTTGGGGTTATTTCTACAGTACAGGTTTACAGAGGGGTGATTACTAGGTTGTGGCATAGGGAAGGCTTGGACCCATCCTCGTTTTTAAAGAAAGTGAAGAAGGGCTGTAATTTCTGAACCACTCACTCCACTAGTCCATCTGATCTGATTCTCTTTATAGTTGCAAAGAATTGTAGAAAAGGATCTTTGCATCTTGTTTCATAGGTTTTAGAATGTTGTTCTCTAGGGTAAAAAAACCTCAGAACTTCCTTGCTTTCTTCATTGTTCCACATGGTAGTGTTTTCTTTATCCCGCTGCATTTTTATTTTAGCCTTTCTGTCAGATAATACACACACCTCAGACCTCACGAGGGTCTGTTTCCACTTAGGGCGCACTTTGGCTCTCTCCATCTATCTAGTTACTCAATCCTCACTAATTTCCATCACTATTTTATTTTTTTTTTTTAATTAAACAGGAAAGAGCCAGACTTCTCAGAGGTCAGTCTGTTCAACAAGTGGGACCCCAGGGCCTTCTGTATGTTCAGCAAAGAGAGCTTGCAGTGACCTCCCCAAAGGATGGTAGGTTAGGAACCAGTGAATTGGGCCTTTTCCCCAAAGGCTAGTGGATATTTTATTTTATTTCTTTTTAAACAGGCTCCATCTCCATTCTGGGTTCTGATGATGCCACCACTTGTCACATTGTGGTCCTGAGGCACACAGGTATGACGAGAGACACGCAGGAAACCTTACCTGGACCCACTGTGTGGGACCATGAGCGTCTCGATTTCCGTTTCCTGGCTCCGCTCATCTCTCCTCCGTCTGCATGGCCCCTCCCCGAGGCCCTGGTCAGATGGGTTGGCTGGGCAGCCCAGATGTCTCTGTTTTTCCTTCTTGCAGGCCGTTCAAAGATGAGGTGGTCCGAATGGACAGGCGTAGACCTGGGCTGCACCCCGAGTTCTCATCGGGAATAACATGAGTCGTTTCACCCTTGTTCTTCAGGTAATGGGGCTACCTGCTTGACACACTGTGACGGAAGTGACACCAAAGCTGAGGTCCCCTTGATCATGAGCGCCATAAAATCCTTTTCTGACCACACTCAATGTGGAAGGTGAGCGCCCGCTCCTGCTTTGCGTAATGTGGGGAACTTGGCCCGTCGTGTAGAGGAAGCTGCCAGGGTGCCCGCCCCCGCCTCAGCAACTGCTCAGGGCAGAGTGGGCGACGGGACTCAGGGCTGGTCCCGGAAGGAGGGTCTGACTTTGAACCTGCAGCTGTGTTCTCAGTGGCGCTCTCTTGGCTTCTGTGTGTCCGCCAATGCCTTGCGGCATCCCAGCAGAGGAATCTCTCCCTTTCTTCAGGAGGTGTTTGTTGAGCATTTCCTGTGAACTGGAACTGCTCATAGGTGCCAGGGGCCTCGCAGTGAATGGAGACAAAACCCTGCCCCCGGGGCTCACAGTCCACCAGGAAGGGACGCCAGCAAAGCAGGATGTTAAGTAGCGGACAGGCTGTGAGGAAAAGGAAGGTGGGAATGAAGGGGGTCAGTGTTGCAGACTCTGTGCAAGAGCTGGCGCCTGCCTGGGCGCCCAGCATAGCTCCCACGTGCGCACCAGTGACAGACCGCGTGGCCACCTCTGCTTCCCACGTGCGGCCCCGGGTGGGCCCTCAGGAGCCACGTGGCTACTTACGGGAGCCTCGACCCCAGCCCGGCTGCCCGGCTGGTGCTCACTGTCGCCTCCCCTTTCTCTCTCATCGCTGGGCCTGACAGGCATGGCTCTCATCTTATTTGAAGTCTGGGGTAGCAGTTCACTGGAATGAACTAGTCTAGTCATACACACGTTCTTCAAATCCCAGGGATTTAAGGAAGGCCTCCTCGCTGTCGCAGTTTCCCTAATGGAACACAGGTCCGTTTTTAACTCTCCCCTTGCCAGGTCTGTGACGGACTGGGCTGGCCTCAACCTTGTGTCCTGTTAGACGCTGAGCCCGGCAGGTTATATAGCTGGACTGGGCTCCAGGCCCAGGACCATGGTTCTCAGCACACGGTTGTGAGAGAGAGGATTCGAGGCCACCAGATGCTTCGCACTGAGCTGCTGACGTGGAAGATTCTGGGGCCTTCCTCGGGAGGGTTCTGTCAGTTGAAGGGAGTGTGAAAGGTGCCTGCACTCTCTTGAGCTCGGGTCCCTAGGTCGTCACAGGCCAAGGACGGGGGTTAACAGAGAAGTGAGCTTGGGAAATGCAGGGTTAACAGAGCTGATGGCAATTTTTCCAGCTATAGGGTTTCCCGGAGCTGTGCTCTGCTACTGTGCATGGTGGCACCCCTGGGAGCGGGCGAGGCCTCTCAAGCTTATTTAACCCCGAGAACACTTTTCTGTCTCGTGCGGCCAGTGTTCAGGGGGATGCACTGAGGAAAAAGCTGGTGTCACAGATAAGCATGTGCTTCAGACGCTGAACCAGTTTCCTTCTCTGTAAAATGGAGATGAGACCCCTGTCTTTCCAAGACGCTGGCCTCCTGGTGGCGGAGATGCCCCCACGAAGGGCCAGGTCAGTCTCGTCCCTCCCGACCCTGCACCAGGCCAAGACTTTTAAGAGGTTTCTGAAGCATCCCGCTCAGGGCGGGTGAGTAGTGTGACGTGATCGTCATCTTCCAGACCAGCCTTTCTTACTCTTGCCTCCCGGTGGCATCATGTTTGAGACACAGCGCCCCTGGGCCCCCGGGCAGAGCCCCAGTGTGTGCGCCATGGTGTGAACAGGGCCGGGAGCCAGGAGCTGAGGCTCAGGGCAGACCCAGGCCTGCCAGGACGAGCTGCCCCGCCTCTGAGCACCACCCCCCCGTCTCTTTGCCAGGCTGGAAGTGCACCTCGTGGGAGGCTTCAGTGACGACAGGCGGTTGTCACAGAAACTGACTCATCAGCTCCTTAGTAAGTTCACTTTTCCCCTCAAATCTGATAAAAATGTGTACCTGCTTTTGCTTAGATGAAAATCTCAATTAGTACAGACCCTACGAGGGGCACACCTGCTGGGAGCCACCCAAACTGCTCAGCTTGGAATTTTCCATAAACACTGGGGAGCAAAGAGCTAGACGTGTAGAGCTCACGGGATGGGGACATAGTTTGCCTTCAAAATAGCAGGTGATGCCTCACAGTAAGCCTGTGAATTGTGTGGGGAAAAAAAACTACCCTCCTGCGGAAATGTTCTTGTTAATCTGCAGAAAGTTAAAATAACCCTGATAATACTATTTTTTCTTTTAAGTTAGCAAATACTACCATGAGAGAAAAATGGTCTGTGATTAACCATGAAGCAGCGAGGTGGGCATACTTCCACCCTGCAGTACTTTGGTGGAACCTGAACCTGGAAAGCCTTTTGGCATCATGGTCCATAGACCCAGTAATTTCTCTTTTGAGAGTCTTTTCTAAGAAAATTAATCTGAAATGTGCATAGAGATTCGCACCTGAAGGTGGGCAGTAGAAGATTATTTACAGTAGGAGATGTAATGTCCACTAGTAGAGGCATAGTTATACATGCTGTTAAAAAGTATTCAACAAAGAGGTGTGAATTGCATGGGAAAATAACGTGCAAACAAGCAGGATGTGAAATTGTCTGCACGGTGTCTGAGCTCAGCTGTGCACGGACAAACACGGCGGAATTATTGGCAGGAAAAGCCCATTCACTTACACCTTCAAAAGCCACATACTCCTTATACTCTTATGTATTTTCCAAATGTTTCATAATGGTCAAATTTTTTTTATGACCCATCATGAGGAAAAACGTTCTTTAGGGAAAGATTAAAATCTTATGACCGTTTGTCCTGCCAGCCTCTCAGAATAGGGAGAAGAAAGGAAAGTCTCGGTGGAAGTTTTCTCTGGAACCGATGCTGGGAGCGCGTCTGACCCTTGGCAGGCAGGGTGCTGAGCGTCCGCTCATGGGTATCCGCCTCCGATGGACAGGCCAGGCTGTGGTCTAAGGGTGGTGGATCCCACCCTCCATCCCCCTCTTGACTTGTTCAACGTATGCTCTGCTACTTAAGTGAACTTTTTTGACATCAGTTTTAAAATTCTCATTGTAGGTGAATTTGACAGACAAGAAGATGACATTCATTTGGTGACATTGTGTGTGACAGGTGAGCTCCGCCATCCCTCCCAGAGCAAAGCTGTAGCTTTGGGGGATGTTTTGCCCTCGCCCTGAAGGCAGGACCCCGCGTCTGTGCCTCAGTCGCAGACGGCGCCACGTGTCGTTGGATTGCTGCCCTCTTCCAGCTTTCCCCATATCTGCTGGCATGGCCCTCCCTGCCCTCCCACATCCAGGTCCCTCGCAGCCTCCGCTGAGATCCTGACCCTCTCACCCCCGAGGGCTCTCCTCTGACCTCCTCAGGATTCTCAGCAGTCTCTTCCCTTTTGTAGGAAGGGGGTGGGGCTGGTCCTACGAGGAGCTGCCACCACGCGTGTAGGTGACTGGAGACTCAGACTCTGGAGGGGCAGTTTGTTCCAATAACCTGACCTCCCCAGGCTCGGCTGGGAAACGGGACACGGCTCTTTCATGTTCTGATCCCCCCTTAGCAGGTGGGGGCCTCCTTCTTGGCCTCTGTTTATAGAAAATGAAAGCAATTATTTAGTATTTCTTTAAAATTAGATCTTAAAATTTCTTTTTTTTTTAATGTGTTAGAATTAAATGACCGGGAAGAAAATGGAAGCCACTTTCCAATAATATACGGCATTGGTAAGTAGTGTGTTGGGCAGAGGGTCTGTGATCTCACACTGGTTAAAGGCTGATTCTGCAGCTGGTGGGCCCGTGGCTGTCAGTGTGGCAGAGCCTTGGGCCCGGGTCCTGACGCCCCCCTGGATCCGCTGAGCGAGCCTGGGCTCGCTTACCTTCTCTGACCTTAAATCTATGAGAGAAAAAATGTCCACGTCCTAGACTGTGAAGGGAAACAGGTAGTGAACAGAAAGCCTGGGCCTCGCCCGGTTAGGGGACAGCTCGATGTCAGTGGGCTCTGCTTTCCCAAGAGACCCCTCTGCTTTTCTCTAGCCAGAACTCTGGGGGCTGGAATGGGGTGATTTGAATCTTCTTATACCCAGGGAACTAATTAAGGTTCTGATGGAGAACAAAGAGCCTGCAAAGCAAAGTGGAACCATCAGGCTAAAGATGGTTAGCCTGAAAGAAAGCCAGAGTGTCCCTTCCTCCTGTGACAGCCCCTGGGACTCCTGAGGCTTTAACAGGCTGGGAGTGGCTGTCTTTATTTATTTACTGTAAGTATTTATTTGGGTGCATTGGGTCTTAGTTGTGGCACGTAGGATTTTTTTCTTGCGGTGCCTGGGCTTCTCTCTAGTTGAGGCACCTGAGCTCAGGAGTTCAGGTGAGGGCTTAACTGCCCTGCTGCATGTGAGATCTTGGTTCCCTGACCAAGGATTGAACCCGAGTCCCCTGCACTGGAAGGCAGATTTGGAACCACTGTACCACCCGACAAGTCCTGAGACTGGCTGTCTCTACAGAGGGCTTCTGCCATATTCCTAACATTTGGTTTATTTGGCAGGGTGTTCACTGCTTTATTGGCTATCCTTTGTATGTCAGAAATAGTCATAACCAACACACACCACCAGCCCTGGCGCCGATCCGCAGCCGTGTTTTGTCAAGGCTTGTCTTCTTGTCACAGGGCTGAGCAGGGAGGCCTTGCCACGAGCTGCCTAAAGAGATGGCGCATCTCCCAGGTGGGGGTGGCTCTTGGTTTGGAACCAGGTCTTACCGGGTCCAGCTCGGGCCTCAGCACTTCTCAGTGAGATGCCTGGCCAAAGCATTGCATTCTCCTTTCCCAACAAGGGAAAGACTACCAACACGTAACTTTGCTCAGTCCTATCACGGACAATGGTATGAGTGTGAGACTTAACCAACTCCTTTTGCCAATTGGAGTCATCCTGTCATCCTCACAGCTGTCAACATCAAAACTGCGGAAATCTACAGAGCCTCCTTCCAAGACCGAGGTCCGGGAGGAGGAGCTGCGGGCTGCCCGAGCTTTAACAGGAGGACCAGTGAGTCCGACAGCATCTTGTCTTAACAGGGTGAAGGGAAAAGGGGGGGCATCAAACTCCAAAGCCTTGAGCTTTATCTACCTTGGAAATGAAAAGTTTCTGACAGCTTCTGGAAAGCTGCCCATGATCAGGAACCACCACATACTCACAGCACACAGGTTAGAAGCGCAAGACCCCAGTTCTCCGCCCTGAAGATGTTGGGGATATACCTGAATCTCCCTGTATCCAGATCCAAACAAAATGAACCCCTTGTACTTTGTAAGAACTTTACCAGTGAAGTTACTGCAAAGAAAGGAGAGCTAAGTGGGGAGAAGAGGCTTTTCTCTTCTCTACTGCAGGTCATGCTGTCCCCAGACGAGGTCACTGGAAAGCAGTTTGCTGGGATGAATTGATGACCCCAAAGAATAATCAGATCAGTTTAAACGTCTGATTGCCTTTGGGTCTTTTTAGTTAACTAACACTTTCATTTTAAAAGTTAGGAAAAGAAATAAGACATGCTGTTTTGAGGAATGAGCGAAAAATACCTTAAAAACACGTAACGTGAAAAAAACAAATTGCATCAGAGCACCCAAAAGAAGTCTGCTTGCTTAGGAAAAGCTGCCATTTTCACTGGAAACGTGTGGACCCAGTGGTCTGTTTTGCCAACCCTTTGACATTGTTAGGTTTCCTTTCTCAGTCTCTCAGGGAGCAGAACAGTCTTGATTTAGCTAAGATTCAGGACATATTTGGAGAAGGCAATGGTACCCCACTCCAGTACTCTTGCCTGGAAAATCCCATGGACGGAGGAGCCTGGTGGGCTACAGTCCATGGGGTCGCTATGAGTTGGAGACGACTGATCGACTTCACTTTGACTTTTCACTTTCATGCATTGGAGAAGGAAATGGCAACCCACTCCAGTATTCTTGCCTGGAGAATCCCAGGGACGGCGGAGCCTGGTGGGCTGCAATCTATGGGGCTGTACAGAGTCGGACACGACTGAAGCGACTTAGTAGCAGCAGCAGGACATAGTCTCAGTAACCAAAATTGAACATTGCTGGTTAAGCTGGAAACTACCATTGGCAACATTTGCGAATTCAGGGAATTGATCATTCGGCAAATTTTTATGAGTTGGCTTTTCCCTTCTCTTGAGGGGGCAACAGGCATGTGTGGTTTTAATCTCTAAGATGACTAGGGGTGTGAACAAGGAGGCAGCAAGGGCCATGGCCTTGGGTCAGACACCCGGGGTCTGCAGCCCAGCCCTGACACTTACCCACACATGACTTTGGGCAACATGCCCATCTCTCTGAGCCTCAGGTCTCCAACCAAAATGGAAAAAACACCACCTTCCTGCAGGATTGTTGTCAGAACTAAACAAAATGATGTCTGTTGCCCACCAAGTGCAGTACCAGACTGGTGGGAAGTAGTTAAGCTACTACTTTGTTAAGCTACTTCCCTTTGTTTCAGTGAGACAAAACTTGAAAGAAGCTTCTCTACCAGATAAATGCCTTAAGTTCAAGACGACATGGGAGCTTGCATTAAAGGCAGCGTTTCTGCCAATAACACTCCTTAAATTCTGCCCCTGAAATGTTCTCTTTTTAGATGATTAGCATTTACGATGCAAAGACAGAGCAACTTCGTATAGGACCGTATTCCTGGACGCCATTTCCCCATGTGGATTTCTGGTTGCAGCAAGATGATAAGCAGATACTAGAGGTGAGCATCTACAGGCCGGGCACCTCTCTGTCCCCTGGTTTCCTCATCTGTCAAAGAAGAGAGTGTAGACGAGACGACAGCAGCTTCCCCTTCGGTGTCTGTGGAGGGTACCATTCGCAGACCCTGCTGAGCTGCTCCTAATGTTAGTCGGGGATGAGTGGATCCTGGGTAGATGTCTACGCAGCAGAGCAACAGGCGGCCATCTGCTTTGTTCTCATTAACCCAGCACACCTGTTTCTTATGTAACTTTACAAATTATATATATTTATACAGTGATCTGAGAACAGCCTGATGAATGTGTAAGGAGCACAGAGACACTCTTGACAGCTTTATCAAAGTAGGGAACAGAGCAGGTTCTCCTCTCACACCCCAAATCTTGTTTTTCCAGAATCTTTCCACATCACCCCTGGCTGAGCCCCCCCACTTTGTTGAACATATTAGATCTACCTTGATGTTTTTAAAGAAGCACCCTTCTCCAGCTAACACACTGTTTCCTGGGAACAAGGCTCTACTCTACAAAAAAAATGAAGATGGCTTATGGGAAAAGATCTCTTCCCCAGGAAGCTAAAAATAGGAATTACCAAAGAAAGCACCTCTCTGACACAACTAAAGACCCCTGGTAGGGGCAGGGAAGAGTGTGAACTTGGAATCTTCCTCCATTGAGTCTGAGGTCTCTCTCCTTATTCAGTGTTTTTCAGATGACTTTAAAATAAAATTTTATTTTGGCAAAGGCATTTGTTTAGGTTTTCTTCTTGGTTAGTATTAAGAGGCCAGAGGAGAAGCTGGCTTTCTCACTATTCTATAAGCAGCTATTTCAGATACCTGGGTAAGTCTAAGTCTTCCTAATTCTGCTAAATTAGTGAATAAAGGAAAAATTGTCATTTAGTTTCTTTAAAATGCAGCAGCGAGGATTTATACATCTCAGATTTTTTTAACCTCAAAATACTTTAGAACCATCAGATCCAAACCTGATATTATATATTTTTAGAAACCTTTATTCTTTTGAAGTTGCTATCCAAAAGGAAATCACCGTGCCCAATTAATGCTAAGATGTATGACTTGAACTGGGAACAATTTCAAGAACCTTTATTGAAACCAACATTCAAATAGTATCTCAAGGGTGAAATTGTTTTCAGCAAAACCAATTTAACAATTTCAAATATATATAAAAACATTTAAAAATTCATCTTGTTAAAGGTAATAATTTCCCCTTCCCCTATTTTATCTGCTATACTTCATTGCACCAAAGAAACAGGGAAGACTTGTTAATCATCTGCACCAGGAAGAAAAAGAAAACTGCATCTTGACAAGTGCCAAATGTCAGAAATCACATCAAATCAGAGTGTAATTATAGGCTTAATATGGTATAACTAAGGCTTTCAGTTCGACAGTCCCCAAACCACATGTGAATTGCCACCATCTTAAGGTCTCCCATAGCTTGACTGCTGGACTAAAAGGCACAGGGGCCGCTGCCGAGGGTAAAGGAAGTGACGCAGTACTTAGAAACGGGCCGTAGTTAAGCGTTTACTTCAGTTATTTCAGCAGTCATCTGGCTTGATCGGCCTGAGAAAGACTGCCCCTCTGGAGCTTGTTTCTGAGTTGGGCCCAAAGGGCTGAGCTGCTGTGAACAGACACTCCAGAAGTTCCCGTGAGAACAGGTCAGAGGTGGACTTAAATTTAGAATTTCAACATAACGAGGTGCTATACAGCATGTTTAATACGAGGCTCTTAAGAGCAGCATCTGTTGACTTTTCAGATAGTAAATATAGAAATGAGTACAGTCTGTACTGTGCCAATTTAAAAGCTTTACCAGTATTTAAAAATATACATATATATATATATAATATGGTTGAGAAGAGTCTGTACAGTTACTCTGAATAGAGGAGTTTTAATTTGTTTACAAATAGCATATAAAGGGAGACACATGGTGGCGGCAGAGCAGAGCCAGAAGCAGTGCTGGGTCCAGCCTGACCTGCTGCCGCTCAGCGGACACGGCCCTGACCGTCTCGGGCAGCAGCAGCAGGGTATATGGGAGAGGGCGGCTTCTGATGCTCCTGTTACAACCCCATCATGCCCACTCTCCTTCAAGCCAGACAGTCCAGTTGCATGTTGCGACCTGATCCAACTAAACACCAGTAAGACAGATGGCAGAGATCGCCGTCTATCTGTGCAGCAGGGCCCCAGGGAACCCGGAGAGTTCTAGAAAGCTGTCTCACCAAGAACGTACTATGTGCAACCTAGTAATGTCTTCCATGTGTCTGTTTAGAAAAAGAAGCGCAAGTATTTCAAGTGGCAGGCACTGGAAATTCCCATGTTTTTCTTGTGAATAAAAAGTGTTTATGGTAACGGGGGGAAATGTTATTACTACAGTTGGGTAGACAGAAACAGTAGTTGTTGGTTGTTCTACAACACCCACAAAATCAGACATATCAACTGCCCTCCTGGGCCTGGCTCTCAGGCACATATTTGTGCAACCATCCCAGTTAAGCACAAATAACAGTAATTTCTCTCATATCAGCTTGTGGCACGGTTCACATTTTCAGAATAACTTCCATTTCCCTGAAACAATATTCAGTACAGTCTCCAAGCAAACACTGAGTTTTATCTTAAGCTCTCTGGCTCTTCTACCTGCGGGCGGTCATCTTGGAGGCTCTGGGCCCCGTCCTGGAGGGCTCCAGGCGGCTCGGCTTCCAGAGGGGCAGGCACCCCTGGGTGTCGTTCAGGGCTGTTAGCTTCTGAGGCCTCTTGCCCACCCGACAGTTGCTCCATCTTCTCCAAGTCTTCGATGTGACTGACTGAGCTGGTCTCGCTGATGGCATCCGAACCACGCAGGGACCTTTTAAAAGCCTTCTGGCCTAGAGGAAGATCAATGAACAGCACTGACGGGTCAGGAAAGGGCACCCCTGCAGCAGAAGCCAGCTGTGCTCTAAGCGATCTGTATTTAATCACAGCAGAAATCCCAGGGATCCCTGGCTCTGAAGCATTAAGTGATGAGGCAAGAAATGAGAGCTGATGTGACACTAACATGCCCCCAGCGCCAGGGACCATGAGGGAACCTCAGTTGGGAGAAACTCAGAGGAGTGGACACAGGTTAAACATGACGCTCCGCAGGTGGCTCCCCAAGGCTCAGAGATGGCTGAAGGGGCAGAGACGTGCCTGTGTGCCCAGTCACTTCAGTCGTGTCTGACTCTTGGCCACCCCAGGCTCCTCTGTCCTTGGAATTTCCCAGGCAAGAATACTGGAGTGAGTTGCCATGCCCTCCTCCAGGGGACCTTTCCTGACCCAGGGATTGAACCCATGTCTCTTAAGTCTCCTGCATTGGCAGGTGGGTTCTTTACCACTAGCGCCACCTGGGAAGCCCAGGGGCAGGCACCACTGTTCTTAAATGAAGAGAAATAGAACTTGAGGTTGAAGAACCAAGAAGACAGGAATGCAGGTTATAAAAGCGTTATTATGTGAGGCCAGGGTCTTTTCCCCAGGGAAATAAGAACAATTTTCTTCAGTGTCAGTGAACTCAGGCATGGAGACTGACGTACCTGGAAGCCGCTGTTTAACGCAAGTGCCTGTGGGGGTCTGAGGCGGTGTGACCCCCGAGCCTTGCACTTTATAGACGTACGTGTGTTCCGTGGACTCCAGGGAGCCTGCGGGAAGGGGACAGGGAGGTGTGGGGTAAGCGCCCAGTGCAGGGAGGCCTGCGGAGGCCCGTCCAGCCTCGTTCCCCACGAGCTTCCTGCTAAGGCTCCAGCTCCCCTGAGCCAGCGGCTGGCGGCTGAGCCACAAGGGCTGGCCCCATGGGGTGGTCCAGCCATCCTGTGTGCATGTGAAAGCAGCCAGCCTGCAGTGTGGTCCGAGCGTGCCTGGAGAGCCAGGCTCTGGTGGGAAATGTCCTTTAGCAACAAGGAGTGGGCTCCTCTTGGCTATAGGCTGAGGCCTGGCAGGGAGAGTCAGATTGTCTCCTGCTGCCCTGTGACCGTGTAGTCATCATTTCCTGGGGAAGAGCCCAGGTTCGGGAGCCTACCTCACTGGCAGAAGAGCAACTGGGAATACTCGCTGTTTGAACTAAAAAGGCTACAGACTACAGCCTTTCACTTGCCCCATGCAAAAGCAGCACTTGACTGGGGCAAAACACTCAGGAGAGCTGCAAAGAATATTAACACTGATCCGAACAGACAGCTGCGTGGGCTTGGATCCCAGGAAGGGGAGTCTGCTTGGGGCACGGGCACCTGCCCCCATGCTGTTGCAACCGTCGGGAGAGGCGACGAGGATGAGAGTCCAGGCAGACAAACCTCGCCTCTCAGGTCCTGGCCCAGCACCTGGTGTGAAGTCTGGGATGCAGACACGGCTCCTCATCCCAGGACACCTGGCCAAACACTCCAGATGTGAGAGAGTGGGAGGAAGGCAGTCCTACCTGCTGTCAGGTTGAACGTCCTTCCTTTTTGTGATGCTTGTACTGGAGAAAACCAGTTCAGCACGGATCCGACCACAGGGATCTGCCGTAACACCCCCTGCAAAACACAGCCGTTGCTCGAGGCCGTCGTCCGGAGGCCAGCTCCCAGCCTGAGCCCAGCCGGGAGCCCCGCTGGAGCCTCACCTCCTCCAGAAGCCGCTCCTCGTTTGCCTTCTGCAGCTGAACCTGAGCTTCCTGGATCCCTTCCGAACCACTTCCGTCATGTTTTCCAGAAGCTGTGTTAAGACCAAGAACGGCATTATCTGTCCAAGCTGCTTGCTTAGGTTCTAGAACTATACACACAGCACTGGGGATATTTTTCAAAAGTGTGTTAGTAAATGGTACTTTAACATGTCAGCGTGAAAATGCAGCAGAAAATCAAATAGAAGAGGTCCAGATCCTAAAGGAGGCCTAGTGTTAGGCGCCGCGGTGACTGGCCTCATTTGCCAGGAAGAGCAAGAACTGTCCCTGTGATCTGAACGTCCTACCAACAGGAACAGACACAACAGGGACCTCGCTGCTGGCCCAGTGGTTAAGAATCTACCTCCAGTGCAGGGGACATGAGTTCCGTCCCTGGTCTGGGAACTAAGATCCCACACATCTTGGGAAACTAAACCTGTGCGTCACAACTGGAGAGCCTGCACTGCAGGAGGACCCAGTGCAGGCAGAAGGAAAAACTAAGACACGGTGCTCAACATTGGTGGAAACAGAGGCGGAAGCGATACAGGTGGGGTCCGAAGGAACTAAGATGCCCACCCAAGAAAGCTGGCTCCGGGGCTCCATTTCCAACCCCTTTTCTTCTGCACCCTCCTACCAAATGTGAGTCGCGTGACACAAGTGTCTGCCTCCTCTCAGGCCAGCCTCGCGCTGGTCCCTTTTCCCTCCCTTTGAGGGATTCCTAGTGACTCACATATCTGGTGTGGAGAGCGTCCCGTAAGCCTGACAGCCTGGTCTTCTGTGCCAACTGGCCAAGAGCAGCAGGTCTATTACGGGCAGGAAGTTCTGCTACCCGAAGCACCATCCCAACCAGCTCTGACCAGCTATCCCCTGGCCTTACTTCCTGAACGTGCATGCACCACCTCACTTGCTCATACACGTCTTTCCCAGGCTGGCTCATGAGTTCACTGAGGGCAGGGACTGCCGTGGTACCTGCTCAACGCCTGGCTCACAGGCGGCCTTTACACACTTGGGGAAAGAATGAATGGACAGACATTGCCGAGGGAAGCTTCTTCCTTTGTGACTCCAGCTAGTTGCCCAGGGAAAACCCAGAAAAGCAATGAGGCACAGATTACTTTTACAGACCCTTGAGTTCTCCTCGATTTCTCGGGCTGTGACTGCAATGGTCTCCACTAGTTCTGAAACATCGATGTCATCACTCGCCATGCCAATGTAAATACAGCTCTTCATGCTTTTATACTCAGGGCCTGTGGGCAGAAAAAACAGACCAACTTGGTTCCCAAGTCTGCTGTCACGAGTCAGACACAGGCCATTCCATGCACACCAAGCAGCCAGGCACGCAGCAGCCTCCCCTAGAGGGTGAGGGCATGGATCTAGTGCGGATTCGGGACCCAGCAAGGCTGTGGCAGGGGCAGGAAGCCCTCTCATGCTATGAAGAGCTACACCACTTAAGACAGCCCAACTCCCTTTAGGCCAGTTAGAAAACGGCTTCCAAAGTCTACAGCTGACTTATAGGAATAATTACCCATTTTAAATGTAAGGTCAGATTCCAGTTCATTTAACTTTTTCAGGAGCCCAGCATGGATTTTTCCCCTTCTGGATCCAATTTCAAACTGCTCTTATCATCATTAGCGTGTTCATACCTATAAACAATATCACATAACAGCACTTCAGTAATCTAAAATAAGTGTCCCTCTAGACACAGGATGGCAGGTGGAGGAGAAGCTGCTGGAAGTTACCAAGGGTGTGGAAGGAGACACAGGGCAAAGGAGCCGCTCACAGGGTCTCAAGAGCGAACCTTAAGAATGTCCCAGGGAAGCCCAAGTCTCCAGGTGCATGAAATGTACAAGGAGGGGCGTGGTCAGGAAGCCCCATCACTCATAAGAGGAACTGGAGGCTTCCCTTATCCTGAGAGGGGACAAAGGGACTCAAGACGCCCACTGAATCAGAGGTTGGAGGGTCTGCCCCCACTGGGAAGTGGTTCTCCGGGGTGAGTTGTAGCTCTCTGTTCATACGTCAGTGGTGCACTAGTAACTTTCAAGCTGGAGCAGAAAGAACACACAGCAACTCCTGCTTCCCTGAGTGCGTGCTGCGCCGCTTGCCAGCTGTGCTCTTTTAAATGCCCAGGTCTGGGTGAACCTGCATCAGACCCGAGTGCTGTGACTACACATATTCATTTTAGATTTCTAAGCTGCTTCACAAAATGATCCGCCCACGGTCTTACCATACCTGACAACTCCTATTCCAGGCCAGTTGGGGTCGTCAACGTACAAGAGGCCTGCCGTTGCCTCCACCTCCTGCTTGAACTCCTCTCGCAGCTGCAGTGTACAGGTCAGGACTGGCAGCTTGCTCTGGATGCAGGCCACCAGCTGATCCACATCCTCTCCCCCGCGTCCCTAAAACTGGACACATGCACAGACTGTCAGGGAAGCGCTTAAGGAATGGCTGGAAACGAAGGAGCTGTGCTCTCACTTCCACCATCAGAACATCAGCAGTTCTCAGTATAGCCAACCAGTTGCAGCTGAGGAGTAAAAAACAAAAACAAAAACAAAAACCCCACTAAACCCAGATACGTGAGGATATGAGATATTTATGGATGTGAGAGTTGGACCATAAAGAAGGCTAAGTGCCAAAGAACTGACGCTTTTGAATTGTGGTGCTGGAGAAGACTCTTAACAGGCCCTTGGACTGCAGGGAGATCCAACCAGTCCATCCTAAAGGAAATCAACCCTGAATATTCATTGGTAGGACTGATGCTGAAGCTCCAATACTTTGGCCACCTGATGTAAAGAGCTGACTCACTGGAAAAGACCCTGATGCTGGGAAAGATTGAGGGCAAGAAGAGAAGGGGGTGACAAAGGATAAGACGGTTGGGTGGCATCATCGACTCAATGGACATGAATTTGAGCAAACTTGGGAGATAGTGAAGGACAGGGAAGCCTGGTGTGCTGCAGTTAATGGGGTCACAAAGAGCTGGACACGACTAAACTACAAACCCAGATATGGAAGAAGCAGGTGTTAAAAATTCACATAGCTGACGGCCTAGGTGTAGACACATTTTGTTCTTACACACAAGATAGTATTCAGCTCAGTTCAGTCGCTCAGTCATGTCCGACTCTTTGCCACCCCATGAATTACAGCATACCAGGCCTCCCCTGTCCATCACCAACTCCCGGAGTTCACTCAAACTCACATCCATCAAGTTGGTGATGCCACATCCAGCCATCTCATCTTCTGTCATCCCCTTCTCCTCCTGCCCCCAATCCCTCCCAGCATCAGTCTTTTCCAATGAGTCAACTCTTCGCATGAGGTGGCCAAAGTACTGGACTTTCAGCTTTAGCATCATTCCTTCCAAAGAAATCCCAGGGTTGATCTCCTTCAGAATGGACTGGTTGGATCTCCTTGCAGTTCAAGGGACTCTCAAGAGTCTTCTCCAACACCACAGTTCAAAAGCATCAATTCTTCAGCGCTCAGCTTTCTGGTCCCATCACTTCATGGGAAATAGATGGGGAAACAGTGGAAACAGTGGTAGACTTTATTTTTGGGGCTCCAAAATCACTGTAGATGGTGACTGCAGCCATGAAATTAAAAGACACTTACTCCTTGGAAGGAAAGTTATGACCAACCTAGTCAGCCTATTAAAAAGCAGAGACATTACTTTGCCAACAAAGGTCCGTCTAGTCAAGGCTATGGTTTTTCCAGTGGTCATGTATGGATGTGAGAGTTGGACTGTGGTTAGCCCCTCTGATTTAACACACAGTGAAATCCTACCATAGAAATCAGATTCTTCTTGAAGACAGACTCTGCTTAAGCCAGGTGATAAATGTATCAGGTTGGAAACAAGAAGACAGCCACGCAGTTCTCACTCTATTAACATGGAGGGAGGAGGTTTTAGGGGGCAGGGGGTGCGGTGCAGCAGGGCAGGGTGATGATGGTGACAGTACCAAGTGCTTCTGAAGGTCAGAGCCTAAGAGTCTCAGGGTTCACTATGCCCTCGCTTCCACTGATTCAAAAGCCTGTGTGATCTCAGCCTCAATTCGTGCAGCCTGGGGTGTCCAATTACTTTTTCCAGTTCCAGACGCCCTGCTCAGCAGGACCAAAGGCTCCCAGAATGTCCCGAGGCCTCTGGCCACTGTCACGACACGCGGGACAGGTGCCTGCACTTCCCTACTTTGAAGTCTGTGGGAAAAATTACCTTTCCAAAATGCCGAAGACACCTCATGAAAAACCATCAAGCATTCTCTGAACATACTTAGATCATCTCATAAAAAGCACAATCAGATTTCTGATGCATCTCTATACAGCTTATTTTTAAGTGCCTACTATAAAATATGCCAAGCAGTACCCAAGCCACTGCATGTTCACAATCTCACAGTTTGATCTTCACATCACCACTGTGAGGTGGTGGAGAACAGGTCTGGAGACAAGAAACTCACTCCAGGTCCCACAGGTATGAAGTGGCCGAGGGGGGACAAGAGCCCCCAGAACTTTTGTCATAAAAGTCTACGTTATTTCAGCTCTCTTGCTCTCTAAGAGGTCTACGACTGATCTCGACGTTCACTGGCCTGTTTGGTGCCCAGGCTCCATTCCAAGTACACTCAGTCAACCCGAATCTCTGCAGGTGGGGCTGGGCACTGAGGCTTTTCAGAGCTCTGCAGGGATTCTAAAGTCACTCTGGACTGAGAACCACTGAACAGAAAACAAAAGGTCAGAGGACATCAAGACACAGGAATTCGAGTGACTTCACAGATCTCTCTTTGTGAGGAGGTACCCTGGAAAGGGGCTTGTCTACCTACACTCAGCCAAATGAAAAGTAAAAGCCTCCCCAGGGAGAAAAGAGAGCCTCATAGGGGAAAGCGATCAGTCCACAGCCCAGACTCTGACAACCTGGCACCGGTGCCCTCAGAACAACACCGAGGGTGCCCCACGGAGACCGCTTACCTGCTGCTGTCATCAGAGGGCTGAACCGCACGCACGTGCCCTCAACCTCCAGATCCATGATCGTGAGGCCGCTCATGGGCACCAGCTGCTTCAGCTGTTCTCCCAGCTGCAGGGAAAGGGGCAGAATGAACGCATTCCAGCAAGGAGGGCACCCATGTCTCCTCGTCCACTCAGCCCAGACCCAAGAGGGTCCTAGAGGTGAGTTTCCTTTCATATGTGATTTTCTTTGAATATTTATGGCATCTTCATTTTAAAAATCGTAAATTTTACATTTTTTACTACAAAAATGTTTGCTGTAGAAAAATCTAGGCAATACAGGTAAACCAAACTGAACCAAACCAAACAAAAACTTACCCACAATACACCACTGAGAAACACCTACTGACCGCTGACATATGGTGTAACCCTCCCCCATCTTCTGTGCATGTGAGGCTGTTTCTTCCGTTGCTGCTGTGAAACAGGATATACTACATGCTGCGTAGTAAGCTGCATTTTCCCACACAATTCACAGTGACCATTTCCCTTCTGCCATGAACACGCAGCTACACGGTTTATACTGGCTGTTCTGAACTTCACTGCATGAGTGTACCTTATTCACCCAAACACCTAGGTTAGGCATGTCCAATTATTTTTTTTTTTTTTAAGGCTACACTTTGCAGCATGCAGGATCTTAGCTCCCCATCCAGGGACTGAACCTGGGCCCCATGCAGCGGAAGCTCTTAAGTCCTAGCCACAGGGGGCATGTCCAAGGTTTTGCTAGGGCTGGTGCTGCTCTGGTGAACACCTTTACATTGTTTAGAATATTCTTTATACTGAAATCATGCCATGATTTCAGTGTCAAAAGACAGCCAAAGCAAAGTGCCCCTCCACCGAAGGCATGCAAGAGGGTTCACGTGCCTTCTGGGATAAGCAGAGCTCCACAGTGCCTGGACCGCAGGCCATGTTTGGCTTGTTGTCATTCAGCCTTACAGGGCAAGAGAGAAACGGTTCTGTGAAGAACCTGTGGGAACAGTGCTGAGAGGACCTGCCGGAACTCGTGCAGCCTCTGGGGCCGTGGTTTTTGCTTAAGAAGCCCAGGACAAAGCCCACGCTTCACAGGGGCTCCTCCGTGAGTGTCTGCCTTCCTGGAGGTGACCATGCATTATCCCAACCATCCAAACGCAGCAGGAAGGGCACGTGACAGCGTTCTTACCCAGCGGTTCAGGGCATCACAGGAGTGCCTCTCCCGGCCAACGGCTGAGGGGGCAGCGCTGGGCGCTGGGATGGCATTAAGTCCTGGATCTGACACAAAACACAGAGGGGTTTGCCTCCCAGAAACAGAGCCAACTACAGCAATCCCCCACCTGTCTCACTTAGTGCCCAATGTGAACCTGGGAGAAAAGTCTCAAATATTCTAAAGATAACATGCTTACATCTATTTATACAAATGTAATTCTTAATTTCATTAAAACATTTTCTGTCTCAAGGAATTCTGAGCAGAAATCAAAGCATAAAAATTACAGGTCACCAACTAGTCCACAAGCACCGAGCCCTGTGGAGTCGGCCCAGCAGCACGCCAGGCCTCACAATGCAACCGGCCTCCTGCAATTAACGGTCGAGGTGCCCGCTCGTGCCAGGCGCTGTGCTGGGCCTGGGGTTAGGATATGAGGCAGACACAGTTTTTGTCAGGCTGGCGCTTATGTTTTATGGGAGAAACAGCATAAAGAAATGAAATCACTAAATACTGTTGTCAGGGCCTTGATAGAAGGTGAGGCTCTGAAATGATATGAAGGAGTCGGTCACCTCAGACAGGACAGGCAGGGAAGGCTCCACAAGGTGGTGGGCACTGCGGGGACCCGAAGGTGGGCAGGAGCCAGGAGGATGAGGCGGGCAGTGGTGCCTCAGGGGAAACCAGTCTGACTGAAGCACAGCAAGCAAGACGAAGAAGGCGGGGGGAAGGGGGAGGGCTTGGACCCGCAGGCTGTGTGTGGCCTGGTTCCGAGCCTGGACCTCATCCATCGGGCACGGGAAGACACGCGGCTACGGGCAGGAGGGTGACAGGATGTGGAGAACAGCCTGGAATGGGGTCCATGGCTGTTGGATGAAACATGAGCGAGCTCTGGACTAAGCAGGATGCCTTTGGGACATTATTTACAAACAGAGATTCTTGAATCCGCTTACTGAATCAAAACACTTAAGAAGGAGGGCCCCAAATTCTGTTTTCAAGGGACTCTCTCATTCATTCCAGCAGTAGTCCAGAGACTGGTGTTTGGAAACCACTGGTTTAATCACAGCAAACTATCAGTAAAGTGCTAAGGCAAATAGGCCTGGAATTCTTGTGAACCTTATTACATTTTTTTTGCAATGATGACAAGATTTTAGCAATCAAAATATTTTGGACTACCTAGTTAACTTGAAGTGGTTTAACACTCAAAGCCCTTACACACAGAAAAATAACCCTCATTTAAAAATCACTTACCAGAGCCTGGTAGTTCCTGGAAAAATCTGAATACCACCACTGGGGAACTGAGCTCATCTTCCACCTGAAACATGGAATCCAGTTATTATCAAGTGACAGTAAATTCCAAACACCTACAAAGTCAAACAGCAAGCCTGGAAACTAGGCTGCAGTGTTGCCCTTAGTAAGCACGCAAAGAGAATCCCCTGGTTGCCCAGTGGTTATGGCTCTGTGCTCCCACTGCATGGGCCTGGTTCAGTCTCTGATCAGGGAACTAAGATACCGCAAGCTGCGCAGCAGGAAAAAAACCGAAACACCAAAACCAAGAAAACAAACAAATCAGAAAACCCAACCACCACCACCATCGCCACCACCACAGCAAAAAAACCACATCAAGTTCAAAGGTTAATTTCAGTTGCTGGAGAAACAAAAATCAAAGGTTTAGTCAAATTCTTAGAAATAATTATAAGCCAGTCCTGAGAATACATTATAATATGTGACACTGTACACTGAGAAGCAGAAGGAAATTTTGATAGTTCTGGATAAACATGGGTCCAACACAAAAGATCAAGAAAGGCAAGAAAAAGAGGCACTAGAATCCGCGGTGAGAGTCCAGGCTTTCAAGAATCCAGAAGTGAGGCCACTGCAACCAGGACTGACTGGAGCCTTTCCTACTCATCCTCTACTCATCGTGTGAAACTCGCTGAGCAAAAGGCAAGTCCTGCTGGCGTGTGGATAACCACAGTCTAGAACTGAGGCTGTGTTTCTCTAAATCACCGAAGCAGCACTTACATTCAGGACAGGCATCAGACAACCATCTTCACTAACAGATTTCCTAACAGATGAAGACGGCCACTGCATTAAGACTGCCCAGCCCGAGGTTCCCTGTTCTCCACTGAACAAATGTACAGTCAGCCATCAGCTTCCCCTTGGGGTCAGGACACAGAAGGAGTGTCAATGCCCTCGACAGACGGTGGTGATGGAGAAGGGGTTAGGGGTAGAGGGAGAGGGGCTCTCCACGCATTCAACAATTCCAGCACTACAATTCCAGTCTTGAAACCTATTTCCCAAGGCACTGGTAGGGCCACACCAGGACATGCCAACTGGGGAGACAGGCCCAAGATCATCCCCACTAAGCTGTTCAAAGGAACAAATGTGTGTGAGTCCGATTAAGCAACAGGTAGATTTGAATCTGCCAATTATTTATGGAGTCAATTCTTGTGCTTTCATATCTACTATCTCTTTTAATTTTCATATAAATAAATCTATTAGTTATCTTTAAAGTCAGAGTGGTTTAATATTTATATAGAATGGAGTAAGCATAAAAAGTAAATGGTACCAAAGTGACAAAACTCTACATTCCTATTTTCAGAACAAGGTAGAATTTGAGTGCCAAGACTTCTATAGTCTTCTGTTTCTTACTTTTTTGAGCCCAGTGGTCTCAATGTCAGTGTGCATAAGAAATACTGTACAGGGCTATATATGTAGAATTCTGGTTCTGGCCACATGGTAGACCAAGCTAATACTGAAGTCATCAATTCTAAATACCTGAAATGCTTGATTAAATGTAATCAATAACCAAAAAAGTTCAAGCATTGTTAGGCTCACAAAAAAAGGTGAATCCAGAAAGAAGAGAAAACAGAAAGAATACTGTAAGCTGAGCTGCAGGGTCTGGGGGAGGGGAGCACAGATGGGGCCTGGAACTTTGCATTAACATCTAAGGTCGTGGGTTTTTAAGCCCATGTGAGGGGTAGTGCTTAGTTTACATAAAGCCAGGACCCTTGAAAAACGCTCTTTACAAAAAGAAAGAAAACGTCACCCACTGATCAGTAAGAAAGCTTCATTCTGTCTAAGGCTCTGCAGAGAGAGACAAAAATTCTTTCATGAGAAGAAAACATCAGGTGTGTTCTGCACCTGTGTGTGACGTCCTCTGTGGGACTCCTAAAGCTGGGAAACCAACATAAATAAATGGACCCTGGCAAGTCATACAAGAGAAAAAAAATCTCACTTATAACAGAAAAATTATGTAACACAGGAAGCAAGAGTCAGCAGACACAACTGAGAGGACGATTTGTGGCCCCCGAAACTGAGACTGAAACAGCCTAGGAAACACGTGGCGATCACTGTGTTTAAACAGAGAGACAGAGGACCAGAAATCCTTGCTTTATTTAAAAAGATGATTATAAAACAGAGTAACTTGAAAAAGAACTGAAGAGAATATCGCAAAATGAAAGAGGTCACTGGAAGTAAAAAGCACAGTGCATGGGTTAAACAGCAGATGAGATGCTACTCAAGAATCAATGACTGAACTCAAAGAAGGATCCGAAGGGAGGCACTAGAAGGCAGCAGAGAGAGAGAGATGGAGGCGTCCAAGAAATTGATGGAGGGTGGAATGACAGGTTCAGTATGCAGCTCGCTGGTGTTCTTGAAGGGATGACATATCTGAAAAAATTAACTTTACAGGATTAAAAAAAAAAAAAAAAGAAGAATCCTCATGTTAAATCAGCACAAGTCCCAAACAGGACTGAAAAAAAAATCCTCACTCAGATGTATCATGGTCAAAGTGGCAGAACAACAAGGACATAAACCGAAACCCTGCTCACTGTCCCACGGAGGCATTCTGGAATTCTCAGGTGTCATGGTGACAGTGTTAGAGTTTCCCCTCACAGGCTGACTTTAGAATCCACTCCAAGTGCTTGATAAGAGTCCAGTAAAACAACAGCCTTATCAGAATGCAGTTGCCGAGGAGACTGAACTGGCACCCTGTAAAAGCGGGTCGTGAGTGCCACCCCTGGCCCCGGCACTGGAGGTGCTGAGCTGGGGAAGTGGGTCCTTGTTTCTGCAATGGGAGAGCCCCTTGAAGGGCCCTCCAGATGGGAAGGAAGAAGGTCACAGGCGCTGGGAGAAAGGAGCGGCTATGCAGTAGAGAAGCTTTTCTGAGATACCCTGGGGTCAAGTCCTGGCTTTGCCACATACTAGTTCTGGGACTCTGGACACACAGCTCATCTGAGCCACAGAAACAGAGATGCTGCCGCTCGACCCCAGAGGCTCACTGTGAGGGTTCACGAGTCAGCACCTATGAAAGCACCAGACAAAGGCTGGAGCAAGAAGCAAAAGGCAATCACCTCCACTTTATGGTGCCTGATGGCTTCCATTCTGCCTTCCCACACATTAGCGGATGCGCCTCTCCCAACGAGCCACCGAGGCAGACGGATGCACTCTCCTCTAGCTACCCTGAGACAGAGGGTCCACTGGCAGAGGACAAGGCTTTGAGAGTGCATCCCAGCTCTACGCTGCCTCAGCACTTCCTTATCCTGTCTGTGCCTTAGCTTCCTCCCCAGTTAAAAAAAAACACATAACCACTGTGTCCAACTCACAGAGTCTGGGTATTTATTCACACTTGAACACCTACTGTATGCCAGGTACCACACTGGGCGTAGGATATAAAGTCATGAACAGTCTTTGCCTTTACCAGGCTTCTCCAGACAAAAAAGACAAGGAACAAATACAGCCCACAATTTCAGGCAGTAATAATGATGAAGGAAAAACCTAGAGCACAGAGAGTGATGGATGGTGGTGGGTGTTACTCTGGTGGGGTAGGGGCTCAGGGAAAGCCTCTCTGAAGAGGTGATATGTGGGAACTAAGATCTGAAGGATAAGAAGCTGGTAATGAGAATTAAGGGGAACAGTGTTTCCAGGTATGGGGAACAGCATGTACAAAGGAGATGTGTGACAGTTAAATGAAACAGGCACGGAAGGGGGACTTAGTATCACGTGTGCTACCCAGCAAGCATGTCACGAACAGCAGCTGCAGTGGCGACGGTGACGATGATGATGGTGGGTTACTAACAGGAAGATAATGATGACGGCGTGGATGGACTACTGACAGGCACAGTGCCTCATGGTGTTTGCCAGCGACTATCCCCTCTACTGAGTAAAGCAGCCATTGGAAGGAGAGAAGGAGCAGGGTTATGCCTGGGCTGTATGTGGCCTTACAAAGAAGTCCAAACCAGCTGGCGATTAGTGAGCAACATCAGCTCCTCCTGGTTTGCAGGAGAATGAGGAAGGAGAGGAGAGAGGAGGAGCCCAAGAGGGCTCAGCAAAGGAGCGACAGGAAATACACAGGCCCAGCACTGCTTGTACCCCACCAGCATGCGCAATCCAGTCCATAATTCAGTCTCTGTTTGCAGTCAAAGGTGTCCAGCCAACATACCTTCACTGACAGCTGAGCTCACTAACAGAATGAGTCAGTGTCACAGGGCCCCCGTGGCACAGCCGAAATTGGAACCCAAGTCTCCTGACTTACATGGATCCTCTGCTTCTCCGGTGGGGCCACTGTCCCCTTCCAAGCTAGGAGTGGAGTCACCTCAGGTCAAATGAGTAGCTCCCAGCTCCTACTCAGAAGGCGGTGAGGGGAGCAGCCCCTTGATCAGGCGCTTAAACCGAACCATGTACTAAAGTGGACATAAACTGCACTCACTCGAACCCCAGATAAACTCAAATGTTAGTTTTAAAGTTAACTATATCCTGCAGAATTGTCAGAGAAACACCCCTTCATGCAAATGCTCTCTGGGATCAGAGGGCTTCACAAAGAGTGGCCCGAAGCACCCTGGAGAGACAAAACAATTTTCCACTTGAGGAAGATGGGTGTTCTAAAAATCCCTGGACAGGTGAAATCAATGGTGCTTATTACATCTTTGTGCAATTTTAGAATAAAAATTGTGAATGGATTATTTGAAAAGCACTGTAGGTGTTCAAACAGTGTATGGGGCAATTTTCTAGGCTTTTTGCTAACTGCAGAATTAGGTCATCGGGACATGTATGATTTTCCCAAAGAATGGTGGTTAACTGGAGCTGCTGTAATTCCACGGACATGCACCAAATCTGGAGAAAATCATGCCAAGTCACTGAGGGTAAAAGTTACTGATTGTAAGAGACAGACCAAATTATATACTGTACCAAGATTTTGATGTGGTTCACTTTCTTCAAACTTTCTTGCAATCGTTGACTCTGCAAATGACAAAAAAACAGTTTCATGTAATTTCATATTAAGAAGTAGTTTTCATAAGGGTCTTTGCAAGTCTGCAAACAAGGATCTGCGACTTGATGATTTCTAAATTTGGCTGCCAATTTTTGCATTTCAACATCTGCAAATATTCCCCAATATGCCAGTTACAATTACATTTAGTGATTCCAGAAAAGCTTTTTCTAATTAGATATATGTGAATTTGTCATGTTAGCAACATAGAGGTCATTCATTCATTCAAAAATACTGAGTATAAGGCAACAAAAACAGAATTAAACAAGCAGACTACATCAGACTAAAAAGCTTCTGCACAGCAAAGGAAGTCATCAGCAAATGAAAAGGCAACCTGTGGAACGGGAGAAAATATTTGCAAAGCATTTATTTAATAAGACGTTAAAATCCAAAGTATATGAAGAACTCATACAACTCAACAGCAAAAACCCAAACAATCCCAATTAAAAAATGGACAGAAGATCTGAATAGACATTTTTCCAGACAACAGGCACATGGAAAGATAAAGATGCTCAACATCACTAATCATCAGGGAAAGGCAAATCAAAACCACAACGCAATGTCGCTGCACACCTGGGAGAATGGCTGTCATCAAAACAAGAAACGACAAGTGTTCCCAAGAATGTGGAGAAAAAGGAACCCTTGTGCACCCTTGGTTGGAATGTAAATTGGTGCAGCCACTGTGGAAAACATATGGAGCTTCCACAAAAATGAAAAATAGAACCACCATATGATCCAGCAATTCCACGTGGCTTATCTGCACTGAAGAACAGGAAAATACTAATTTGCCAAGGTATGTTCACTTCAGAATTATTTACAACAGCCAAGATACACAAACAACCTAAGGGTCCATCAAAGGATGAATGAGTTAAGATATTAGGGCATATAATACACACACACGCACACAATGGGAAATAATCAACCATAAAAAAGAACAAAAGCTTGTCATTTGCAACAACATGGGTGGGCCTGAGGGCTTCCCAGCTGGCGCTAGTGATAAAGGACCCACTAGCTAATGCAGGAGACAGAAAGACAAGCGTTCAATCCCTGAGCTGGAAAGATCCCCTGGAGGAGGGCATGGCAACCCACTGCCTCTTTCTTGCCTGGAGAATTCCCATGGACAGAGGAGCTGGAAGGGCTAAAGTCCATAGGGTCACAAAGAGTCGGACACAACTGAGTGTCTTAGCATGCACACACGGGTGGGCCTGAAGGGGATTACTCCAAGTGAAATAATTCAAACAAAGACAAATACCATAGGATCTCACATGTGAAATCTAAAACAAAACAAAGCTGATAGTTAGAGAGAAGACTGGTCTCTGCTAGAGGTGTTGGCTGAGGGGGTCGGTGAAGGGACTCAAAAGGTAAAAAGTACAAACTTGCAATTATTAAAAAATAACTCATGGGGAATATAGTCAATATTACTGTAATAACTTGTTTTTTTTTTTTTGGCCATGCTGAGTGGCATGCAGGATCTTAGTTCTCTGACCAGGGATTGAAACTGAGGCCCCTGCAATGGAAGCACAGAATCTTAACCACCAGACCGCCAGGGAAGGCCTAGAAACTAATTCTTAATATGCTATCACTGGACCTTATACTTTGGGGGAGCTGCAGAGACCAAATGAGAGCCTGTATCCATGGTGCCCCATTGGTGCCACACAGTGCTTGGCACTGAGTGTAAACGCTCTGGAACTGCTTCCCGTGAAGACGAAGAGGAGAAAAGGGAAGAAAAGGAGGACACTGATTTTTGCTCAGGGAACGTGAGGCCTGGTGTGGACTTCAAGGCAGGACGGGACATGGGAGACCACACCTGCTGAGCTGCTGTGGGCTTTCCAGCGTGCGTTTCGCGTGTGAGTCAGCAGCGCAGGCCAGGCCTCAGGAGGGTTTGCGATCCGCTGTGGTGTCTGCTGGCAGGTAGGTGCCAGAGTGCAGGGGCCTCAAGTGTCTGGTGGCTAATGTCATCATTATTCTCTTGCGCTCTGTAAACCAAAGGGAGCTGAACACCTCTCCCTGGAGTGCCCCAAACTACGTTACCGTGGCAATGAAGGCCTCTTTCCCAAGAACCAAACCTCAAGATGAGAGCCAAGAGCCCCATGAGAAAATAGTTTTAAAATGTGCTTCTGTAAACATAATGAGCGTGAATCTTAATAATACTTAATGTAAAAATGAAGCTATTTAATTTAGAATGTTTATATTTCATTAGAAACTCATATTAAAATATCCTGTTATAACAGGACACCTATTACAGTAATATGAAAATACTAATTTTTCTTAAATATAAAAATGACATAAGAATGTTCAAATTCCAATAATACATTTAAAACAAAGATTTATTTTTTCTTGTTTTTGGCTACACCCATGCAGCATGCAGGATCTTAGCTCCTCAACCAGGGAAAACAAAGATTTATTTTTAAAACTATCTGCATACCTTACCATATGATTAGGCCCTACTGTGACAGCTTTACATGTACGAGCTCACTAAGTCCTCATGACAATCTTTCATTACACCTCTATTTTATAGGTGGGAAATCAGAGGCACAGAAAGGTGATGACATCATGCTACAGACTTAGGCAGAACTCAGCTCTCAAAAACTGTGCACATAAGGCATTTTTTGTTTTGTGAACTACAACATAATTATATAGCTTTCACAATTAGAACACCTCAAACAGAGAATTAGAATTGTCCCAAAAGCTTTGCAATTTGGGAGCCCAAGCCAGCGGGTGTTAAAAACATCCATGCCAGCCTTACTCCCCCAGCCATCATATTCCTTTACCCTCCAGAGTCGGTCAGTCAAGTGGAACACTCATCCCGGCCTCCGCATCCTCCTCCACTCCTTGGCTGCCACCGTGACTTCTTTTCTCCCCCATGCTGACACCGACATTCATTTAAATCTGATTTCATTTGGACACAAATGCTGGGACAGCCCCAGGAGTCTCTCCCAGAACTTTGAACAAGAAACCTATATATGCAGGGCAATTAGTCTGCTTGGTTATGAGAAGGGAAATCCAGACAATGAGGTATTGAAGGCAGGGTAAATCAGTGAAGGATTTTTCTGTTTCTGCCATGGAGGACCTGTGACTTGTGCGAACTTCAGGTTTCCACTCACCAGCTGACAGGCATGCTTGATCCTCTCCACAATCCCATCAAGTCCCAAGTACTGTAATGACAACCACAGTGGCAGGGCACGGAGCTTGTCTGCTGGCTTATTTGATGTAAGACCGGAAACTAAAGTCTAAAAAAAGTCAATATAGGTTTATTACTTAAAGCCAATGAAATCACATAGCAGAACTAACCACTTTCCATTTACTATGCACTTAGTTTTGGTCAGATCCTATGCAGGCACTTGGCTTGCATTATTTATTTGATCATCAAGCAACTCCACGAACAAAGTATTCTAGGCAATTTGGCTCAGAGACCTTGCTTTTTCCAAGGGTTCGTAGCTAACATGTGGCAAAGCGGGATGAGAATCCAGACAGGTTCATCCCAGAGCAGGAGCTCTTAGCCACTCAAGAGGTAGCCCCTTGAGTGGGCATCCTCAAATACTTGGCCAGAAACACCTGAGCAAGGCGTAACTGAAATGGTTCACTAACAAGAACCATCACTCCGCTTTAAGAATTACATCATTTTGTAACTTTTTAGACAATGTGGAGGATCAAGAGCCTTAAAATAATCTTAATTATTAATTCCACTGTGGGAATCCAGTCTAAGGAGTAATTTGAAACATTAGTGATGCTCATTATTTCAGTAACAAAACTTTGAAAACAGCATAAAAGTTCACAAATGGAGGATGACTGTGGTACTTAAATGATGGAATATTATATAGTGATAAAAGTTTTTCATACACATGGGAAAGTACAGGGAGAATAAATAGAAAAAAAAAATATATGGCATAGTTTCCCTTATGTAAAAAAAAAATTTTTTAATGAAAAATCACAGATGTAGCATTAAGGAAAAGATGTACTTTTTCCTTTTTCTGTATTTTGCCCCCAGACTCAATGATGACTAGCCACTCCCTACTCCCTCCCAGTGAGGGAAGTTTACCAAGGCAGGGTCGTCATGCTTATAGAGAGTCACAGCCGGAACAGCTGGCAAACCCAGCCATGGGCCCGGAGTCAGCGTCATGCTGTCACATTTGGTTGCAGCCTACCACAGAAAGAACAACTTCCTATTAGACTCTCAGGATCCAGTCAACCCAACACCCTCTTCCATTCATAAAAGCCATCAGGGATTAAGTGATTTTAAATTGCTTCTTAAAAACAGAGTATCTAGTAAATCAACAACATACCAGCACTGAAGAGGAGACATAACCTAGAGCCAAGGTTGCCAGATTCACACTGGAAGAAAAAACACAGACCTGAGAACTAATTATTTAATGCTGCTTATTCGCTAAGTATGTACTTACCCCCAAAAAAGAAAAACAAAACAGGGCTGTGCTGTTCCATGCTGACATTTACATGTCTTTCAGCTGCGCTGGTAGCATTTGCAACAGCAACATAAAGTGTGGTACATATATTATACAAATTTCAGGAAAACCTGGAAAATGCATTTTAATTAAAATGTTTCGGGGGATGGCTTCTACTTATCTACTGTAATAAGTGTCTTACTTTCTATCCTGGTAGGTATTATATCCAAGCCATCACGCTTCCCGAGGGACAATATTAAGAAGCAACGCACCGTGTATGTATGGCGTGCTGGAAATGGACCCCCAAGGCTGCCCCACATCCTCCTCGCCTTTTGTCTCTGCAGCACTCCAGCGGCCTTCTGGGAATCCACCCCCACCTCCTCTGTGAGACCTCAGCCTCGAAATCACCTAAACTATCAGAGAATCACATTTCCCTGGCCACAGTGACTGGCTCAGCATGAGACTCCTGGCAGGATTTCTGACCCTCTGGACACAAAGATGGAAAGGCGGCTGGAGTTGCTGCAGGCCCTCTGCACCAGAACAGGAAAGGCTATCTACCTCCAGATGGAGCCAGCACAGAGGAAGTTCAGCCAAGTGACTCGGCTGATGTGGTGCCTACTGCTGATCCTAAAACACTGGTCTGAGTTACAGGAGCCAATAAGATCTCTTTATTATCTGCAACCCAGAGAGTCCTTGGGCTTCCCTGGTGGCTCAGCTGGTAAAGAATCTGCCTGCAAGGTGGGAGACCTGGGTTCAGTCTCTGGGTTAGGAAGATTCCCCGAGAAGGGAACAGCTACCCACTAGAGTATTCTGGCCTGGAGAATTCCATGGGCTGTATAGGCCATGGGATCACAAAGAGTAGAACATGACTGAGCGACTTGCACCTTCACTTTCACTTCACCAAAGAGTCCTTAGAGATAAATGTGACGACAGGGTGAGCTCTTCCCAGGCACTCTGCAGGCCTACCATGGACCCACACTCCTCTCCACTCACCCCTCCACGTGGAGCCATATGCCATACTGCTCACAGAGCTCTTTCAAACGCCCAATCTTATCTGTGTGCCCCACTGCTGCAGTTCCTAGGATAAAACACACAAAAAAGGACAAAAATTTTTCTGAGTCTTTACAGCATGACAAAAGCTTCTACATACATTATCTCCCTTTGAGAGAAGTAGCTGTTGAGATTTTCCTTGTAAACTGGCTTAAAATCAACCACTGCAAGCTGATTATTCAAGGATTATTCAAGTTTTGAAAAATAAAAAATCAAGTTTGCTGTCAATTTAAATCCTCTATTTATCTATATACACTAATTTTCTATGTACTTGATCTGTTGTTTCAGAATATATTCAAGTTTCCCACCAAGACTGTGGGTTTGTCAATTTATACCAGTATTCTATCAACTTTTCCTTTATATATTTCCATTATATTCATAAGCATTTATACACATCTCTGAGTAGATGCCATAAACTATTACTATGAAGTCTATTTGATCTCATAGCAACCCTGCTGTAGTACTTTTGTTTGGTCAGTATTTGCCCAAGATGTGTATGTGTGCTGTCATGTCTGATTCTTTGTGACCCAAAGGACTGTAGCCCACCAGGCTCCTCTCTGTTCATGGAATTCTCCAGGCAAGAATCCTGGAGTGGGTTGCCATTTCCTACTCCAGGGCGTCTTCCCAACTCAGGGATTGAACACTCGTCTCTTGTGTCTCCTGCACTGGCTGGCAGATTCTTTACCGCTACGCCACCTGGAAAGCCCTTGCCAGAGATATCCCTTACTTTTTGTCACATTCTGGGTTATTTTTATTTAGATGTGTCCTCTATAAAAATAGAGGGAGACCTCGGTTTGATCCCTAGGTTAGGAAGATCCTCTGGAGAAGGGAATGGCAACCCACTCCAGTATTCTTGCCTGGAGAATTTCATGGACAGAGGAGCCTGGTGGGCTACAGTCCATGGGATCGCAAAGAGTTGGACACGACTGAGCAGCTTTCACTTCCTAAAAAAATAATATTTTTTTAACCCAATATGAGGGATTCTTTGTTTAAGTTTAGAAAGCACTCTGAAGTCAGCTTAAACACATTACACATGTTGACCCAACCCCTTGGTGACATTTACATGGCAGGTTTGCTGGGAAGACCCTCTTTACAGAACATGAGTAAAATGAAGAGTTGGCATGCTCCCAATTGTCCTAAATTTCCAGTTAGCAGAAGCCACCTAGGATTTCAGATCTTTACCAACTGATTCAATGAACACAACTAAGACAAGTGCTTCTCTTGCAGGGGCTGTGCCAGGGAAAAGGCTGAAAACCCCACCTCCCAAACCCAAACCCATCTCAAATTTAAAAAAAAAATCTTAAATGACACATTAAGTTTAGCTAAAACAAAATCAAAGGCCAAGGCATGGGTTGGGTCACATGAGCCATCAAAACATAAAGCACAATGCTGTGTTTAAGCAACGAGAGGCCACATTCACAATCTCTTCATTTTGTGGCAATGTCAGCTGGCTGAGCACTGGGATGTGGGGTTTGGGGAATGCAATGTGGTCACGCTGGTAAGTCACTGAACTGCATGCAAACGGAAGCCCCTCCCATTTGTTAAGTGATTGATAGTACATTGGTTCTGTTTCTATTTAAATATATATACACTAAATCAGGCAGAAGAGACAGTTTTTCTGGTGGCAACAAGGTAGATGGATGCTTTTTCTGTTTATTACTGTTTTTTAATAATCCACTTTACTGATTGAAGTGTAATTTATGTACAATAAAATCCACTCATTTATGTGCATGCAGCGTGCTGAGTTGCTTCAGTCGTTCAATGAATTTTGACAAACGTATACGGCACGTAACCAGCATCACCCCAAAAGTTCCCTCATCTCCCTCTGAAGTTTCACTCCTCTCTCCACTCCTCACTGGCCCCAGACAACTGTGATCTGTTTTCTTTGCTGTCATTTTATCTTCTTAGAATTTCATATAAATGGATCATACACTATGTAACTTCCTCTATGTCTGGATTTGGCACTTAGTTAGCATGCTTCTGAAATTCGTCCATGCTGATATGTATATCAGCAGTTATTTTCACTTACTGCTTAGTAACCCATGATTTGTTCATCCTACAATTCATTCATTCACCAGGGGAGGGGAATCTGGGTTGTTTTCAGGCAAGAACACTGCATCTCTACAGCAGCCTAAGAGTTTCAGTTATTCTGCATTCTCACTAGTGTTTGGCACTGTATTTTTATATTCTCTATTCTAACAGATGTATAGTAGTAGTTCATTGTGGTTTTACTTTGCATTTCTCTAATGACTAATGATATTAAGCATTTTTTTGGCGCTTATACATTCATGTATTTCTTTGGTGAAGTGTCTACTCAGATCTCTTGTTCACTTTAAACATGGTATTATTTATATCTGTAATACTGAAAAACTCCTTGTATGTTTTGGATTGAGTCCTTTGTCAGGAAAATGTTTTGCCAATATTTTCTCCTAGTCTGTTACTTGCCTTTCCATTTTTTTAAACATGGTTTTTTGGATAGCAAAAGCTTTTTTTTCCCCTTAATTAAATTATAGTTGATTTACAATGTTGTGTTAGTTTCAGGTATTGTTGTTCAGGCGCTAAGTCATGTCCGACTCTTTGTGACCCTATGGACTGCAGCCCGCCAGGTTCCTCTGTCCGTGGGATTTTCCAGGCAAGAATACTGGAGTAGGTTGCCATTTCCTTCTCCAGGGGATCTTCCTGACCCAGGGATCAAACCTCTCCTGCTTGGCATTCTTTGCCAATCAGCCACCTGACAGCAAAGTCATTCTTTTCAGATTCTTCCATTAAGGTTATTACAAGATATGGAATATAGTTCCCTGGGCAGCAAAGCTTTTAATTTTGATAAAGCCCAATTTATGGTTCTGCCTTTTGTGTCCCTAGAAATATGTCCTCAGTCAAGGTCATAACGATTTTCTATATGTTCTTCTAGAAATTTTACTGCTTTGGTTTTTATGTTCAGGCTTATGAACTATTTACAATTAACATCTGCATGTAGAGTGAGGTAAAGATTCGAGGTTCAAGTTTTCCTATATTGATATCCAATTGTTCCAAAACCACTGATGGAAAAAGACTATCCTTTTCGCTTTAAATTACCTTTGGCATCTTTGTTTAAAAAAAAAACCTAAGTGACCATATTTCTATGGGTGAGTCTATTTCTGAACTCTGTTTTCTTCGGTTAAGCTCACAGTCTCTTACCTTGCAGCTGTATAGTAACTCTAAAAGTCAGACAAGGTAGGTCTTCCAATGCTGTTCTTTTTCACAATGATTTTTACTCATCTTAGACCATTTTATGTTCATATAAATTTTACAATCAGCGTATCCATTTCTATCAGCAAGGAGATCCAACCGGTCCATCCTAAAGGAAATCAGTCCTAAATATTCATTGGAAGGACTGATGCTGAAGCTGAAACTCCAATACTTTGGCCACCTGATGTGAAGAACTGACTCATTTGAAAAGACTCTGATGCTGGGAAAAATTGAAGGTGAGAGGAGAAGGAGACCACAGAGGATGAGATGGTTGGATGACATCACCGACTCAATGGACATGAGTTTGAGTGAGCTCCAGGAGTTGGTGATGGACAGGGAGGCCTGGCATGCTGCAGTTCATGTAGTCGCAAAGAGTTGGACATGACTGAGTGACTGAACTGAATTGATCCATTTCTATAAGAAACTGGAAGTCTGCTAAGATTTTGATATGGATTGAGTTGAATATATAGATTAATTTGGGAGAGATCTGACAATAATATCAAGTCATTCAACCCATGTATATGGCACACTGTCCCATTTATTTGGGTCTTCTTGAATTTCTCTCAGCAACATTTTGTAGTTTTCAGTGTATACATCTTGCATTATTTTGTTATATTTATCCATGAAGGGTTTTTTGATGCTATTATAAATGGCCTTTAAAATTCAATTTCAATTGTTCACTGCAACCTTGATAGATTTGCTTATTAGTTCCAATGGCTGTTCTTTGTGGTTACCTTAGGACTTTCTATCTTACAATCATGCAATCTATAAATAAAGTTTATTTCTCCTCTCTGTCATGTAACTATTTTTGTCATGTCATGTATGTCATGTAATTATTTTTCTTGCCTTACTGCACTGTCCAGAGCTTCAAGTACAATGCTGAATACAATTTGGTGAGCATAGCAGAAAGCGGTAGCTGACTTGCTATCTCAAATGTGGAGATTTAAGTGTGACATTTAAAAATTCCATTTAGAAAGGAAGCACATGATGGAGTAAAAAGCACTTGCATCCTAAATGAAAAAGTAAATACACACAAACAAGAATTTCCAAAACAAGCCAACATTTTACTATTATAATTCTCACCACGGTACTGATACTGTCTTCCTCATTCTTAAGACTCAGTCTCTTTTAGGCTAAGTACCAATCTTCGTTTTTTTTCCCAATCCTCTACCTTGTATGTCCAAAATGGAAGATTCAGGTTCATGACACCTACCAGCATTTGCAACAAGAAGCAAGGGCAGTTTTCCTCGTTCTATGTCATCTTTAATCAGTTTCTCCAAGAAGGCAACATCCTGGGATTGAAAGACAAACCACAAAAACATGAGACAACCAACATAAAAGCTATACAAGGAAAAATGATAACTTCTGAATGAAGCAGATACTCTCAAAATTTATCAATTCTTTTCTAGACAATTTTCCTTTTTATCCCTCTAATTACAGATGAGAAAACAAAATCATTTTACTTGAAGATTAACTAGAAAACTCAGTTAAATGAGATTAAAGTTAGAAACTACATACACAAAACCAACATTTCTCTACTTTAAAACATTTATGATTTTAAAAATTCTCTTAAAGTGGCCCCCTTGTCACCACAAAAACAGCCAAAAATGTATTTCTAATGTTATGCCAACAAAGGTCCATCTAGTCAAAGCTATGATTTTTCCAGTAGTCGTGTATGGATGTGAGAGTTGAACCATGAAGAAAGCTGAGTGCCAAAGAATTGATGCTTTTGAATTGTGTTGTTGGAAAAGACTTTTTTTGCAACTCTTTTTTTTTTTTCCCCTCTACAACTTTTTATTTTCTTTCCTGCAGCACATGGTTGCAGTCTCGGTTGCAGCACATGGTTTTTTTTTAGCTGCAGCATGTGGGATCTAGTTCCCGAACCAGGGATTGAACCCAGGCCACCTGCATTGGAAACATGAAGTCTTAGGCACTGGACCACCAGGGAAGTCCCCTAGAGAAGACTCTTGAGAGTCCCTTGGACTGCAAGGAGATCAAACCAGTCCATCCTAAAGGAAATCAATCCTGAATATCCATTGAAGGGCTGATGCTGAAGCTGAAACTCTAATACTTTGGCCACGTGATGCAAAGAACTGACTCATTGGAAAAGACCCTGATGCTGGGAAAGACTGAAGGTGGAAGAAGGGGATGACAGAGAGTGAGATGGTTGGATGGCATCACCGACTTGATGAACATGAGTTTGAGCAAGCTCCAGGAGTTGGTGATGGACAGGGAAGCCTGGCATGCTGCACTCCACGGGATTACAAAGCATCGGACATAACTACAACTGAGTGACTGAACTGAACTGACTGTTATTCAATGATGTATCTAAACCAGAAAACCTAACTACCTTGAAAAAGAAATGCAGAATCCTAAAACCTATCCCTTCTGCTTCTGACTTCAGTATGGAAAGCCCCACCACTTGTATGTCTGAACATAAGCAGAATCCAATCCCAAGGATTATGATACTGCCCATTCATAAATCCAGGTTAACAGTGATAACCATTTGAAAGAATGGTTTAGAAGGAATTTCTGATGCTTAATTGAACTCTATGTTTCTACTTAAAGCAGGTGATACAGTGATTATAAGACTCCTTAAGAGCCAGGTGCTGCTCACCTTTCTGCCAGTCAACCTGTGTGGACATTCAAACCTGGAAGCATGTATTAGGCAATGGGAAGATCTAAGCAACCCATGAATAAGCTAATAATTATCTGGAGGCCAGCGAACAGAGCCACAGTTGAAAGGAAGATACAGTTTCAAAACAGAATTCTTTCTTATTTTATAAACTTACCAACAGAGCTTACCACTATATTTTACCATTATAAACTTTACCATCCGAGCTTACCATCTGATGCTGGGATCCAAACACAGTGTTACAGGGTACCCGACACAAGCAGGGAAAGGGCAAGCCAAGCTGTGGGGAGAAGCATGCAATTTCACAAGAAGGATCTTTGTCTCCATCCTCTTACGTCCCTGAAAGACTGTGGTTCTAAGTCACAATTATTCTTTTAAAACAATCTCTCCCTTAGGAACACTTAATATTATAAATATATAGATGTTAAAGTATATCTAGAGAGTCAAGCCAAAATTATCAAGTGGTGGAGGAGGGTGGGGTGGTAAATTTCCAGGAGCTGTCTTCTAAGAGGATACAGACAATGTAAAATTTTCTAAATGAGTCAATTGAATGAGTAACTATCAACTCATCTTCTAAATGAATACCTATTCTTTGCTGTATATTAGAATATGCCAAAAAAAACCAAAAACTTTTCCAAATGGAGAAACAAGCTGAGCCTTTAGCATTTGGGGGTAATTTAGGATCTTCCCTCCAAGGATTAGTGGTAAATAACACCGCCTAAAGGTATTCAAAGAAAAACGTATTTATGGGCCCACTCATTCCTAAGAAACAATAAATATGGAGCAACAGATGTACATATCTCAAGAGAAATGAAGTGTTATAAAGACACTAACTGTCAAATAAATTTTATATTCTTCATTTTTAGCTTCCAAATCCTTAAGGAGATTATGTTTTAGGAATTTTTTAACATTTAAGCATATTACTCTATATAACTAAGACTTGTAAGCCTTATAGACCAAAAATTTAACAAGCATTTTATTCACATTTTTTTCCTGTAAAGAATCTTTGCTCTAAATTATGAAAATGAAACCCAAGTAGAACACACAATAAATAATTACAGAAATTAAAAGTGAAAATGTCGTCCCATTCCCCCACCCCTCAGAGCCCCCAGGTAAGCCACAATCTGTCACTGCTGGGCTTCCTGATGGCTCAGACAGGAAAGAATCCACCTGCAATGCAGAAGACCCAGGTTTGATCTCTGGGTTGGGATGATCCCCTGGAGAAGGGAATGGCAACCCACTCCAGGATCCTTTCCTGGAGAATCCCATGGACAGAGGAGCCTGGCAGGCTACAGTCCATAGAGTCATAGAGTTGGACACGACTGAGTGATTAACATTACCTCGGTTAATAGGTTAGCATAGAACTTTCCAGATATTTTCTAGGCAAAAATATAATGTATTTATATATTTTTCCAGGTATAAAAAAATATGCACATTAGCATGTACATACTTTTAAAACATGAACACCTACCACCTGCCTTTCCCACTTAACATCCTCACATATTTTTTGAAGACTCGATTGCTGTCCCAAGACAGCTTTGAGCCCCTAAGAGCCTGGCTCACAGCAAGTACCCAATAAGTAATTTGTTTCATGTTTCTATAGAGGTATTATAAAATTCCTCATTTTGTATATCCTTAAGAAGAGGGCATGATTTCTTTCTTTTTTTTTTTTTTTTGATGTGAAAACAGGTAAAAATACTCTGTATTGCCGACCTGATTTAGTCCACTTAGGTTAATATTTGTTGTTGCTGATTAGTCACCAAGTCGTGTCTAACTCTTTTTCAACCCTATGGACTATATCCCATCAGGTTCCTCTGTCGATGGGATTCTCCAGGCAAGAATGCTCCTCCTCCTCCAGAGAAGAGGAGGACACAATTTCTTGCCACCAGTAACCAAGGCTAAGAAACAACTCAGCTCCCGAGTTTCCCTATGTATCTCCTGGGGACTTCTCCATCTTTCAGAAGACAATCCCTCCAATTCTATGGGTTTTGCTTTAAAATGTTCTTGGCCAAGAGGCTTAACAAGTTCTTGACTCAAGGTAGCACCCTAATCAAGCTTTCATAAACTCCAGAAAAGGATAATGCTCTTTGATCTAATAATTCTAGACTGGCTCTGAAAATCCATCTGAGGAATATAACCCAAAGTATAGAAAAAGCAAAGATGTCCATAACAGCACTATACAAAGAAAATTTCCCAAAAATGGTCATAAAAAGCCAAAGAATACAAACACTCTAACTGTCCAAAAGAAAAAAAAAAATTTTTAATACTATACACTCACTTGAAGGAATATCATGAAGGCATTAAAAATATACTTTACTTTGAAGAACTTATTAATACACATTTACATCTAAAAATGACAAAAGACGCATGTAAGAAAATCATCTTTCTTTTCACTTGAAAAAAAAAGCGGCTAAAGAAACAGGTCAACACACTTGAAAAACTTCTAGGACAGAATAAAGCATCATTTCTTTAACCGATCGCCCTTTATGCCACATTACCTGATTACAGAGGTACTGGCCCAGGCCAGGCCTAGCAGCAGCACTTAGATAGATCACAGGCTTCCTGTTATATAACACGTTGAACCCATCCACTACAAAGTCTTCATAACGGGAATGGATGGCAAGCCTACAGATCTTTGCGAGTCCTTCTCTTTCTTCTTCATGGAAATAAGCACAGCCATTTTCATACCTGTTACCAGACACTCAGATGTCAGTATGTTCTTACCTCTGATTTTGTAAGTCTCAGTCTTATAACTATGGAAGTAAATCTTTTCTCAACCTAGAAACTGTCACCCAGATCAAAGGAGATAGGAATCACCCTCGTCTCAGATGGCTGAAAACGCACGGCAGCTGGAGGTTATAAAGAACAAAGGCATTGACCCTTTATTCACACTAAGCTCCTGGAAGAGTAGGAACTAAGAAAACCAGTAGGAAACAGGAATGCCTCAGATATAAAAACGCTGAAGATCATGGATTGGCTTACTTCACCAGAAAATCAGCACTGGATAATGTAGGCATGGTTTTTTGTAGTGTCAGCCCTAAAATGTCCAAAGTAAGTAAAACCGTCAGTAACGTTAGTCAGGCTAAGTTTTGCTTTCACTATCTGCTTGGAAACTTTTATTCTTCTCTATCTCTAAAGACAAAGAGAGAGAATTACAATTACAGGTGTTGGATTTTTATTAGAAGAAAATTTCTCCTTTGTCACACAGGCAAACTCATACTTTCGCCAGGCCAAGCTCCTTTCCACCATCTGAAAATGAGTCTCCCAAGTTATTAAACGTTCCAATGTTAGGTAAACACTCCTTTTCCATAAAAGTAACAGCAAAAATAAACACAAAATACCACTGGTCTTGTATCTTCTACTGACTCCTTACTCGGCTAGAATTCCTTAATAATGACAGTAGTTTCCACTGTATAAAGCAAATTTCCATTCCCCAACACATACTCATCTTCCTTATGACAGCATTTCCTTTCCACTAAAACACAGCTAATACTTTAAATAAAAATACTCGAATCCAGGGACCTCCCTGGTGGTCCAGTAGTTAAGACTGGGGGCATGGGTTCACTCCCTGCTTGAGGAACTAAGATCCAGCATGCCACACAGCATGGCAAAAAAGAGAAAAACCCCCCAAAACTTGCCTCCATTCCACTGCTACATCTTCTATCAACATGTGCCAACTAGGAATCTTCTTTCTCTTTCCTTTTTAAATTTTTTTTTAAATCATGGAAGTATGATAACACATTTATAGGAGACTTAGAAAATATAGAGCAAGATTACATATAGTTCTACTATATATAGTAACAAATAAGAAACTGTGGACATTATTCAACAGTACAGGCTCATGTTCTCAGATCCTCAAACGTATTAATCACTGGTTCATTAAATCCTCACAACAATGTCATCAAATGGATATTAAGTCTATCTCCGTTACACAGATAGGGAAACTGAAGCATGCAGAGTGGTTAAGTAACTCTTCCGAAAGGAAAGGGAAGAGGCAGATCTGAATCTAGGTAGCACAGCTCCAGAAAAGAGACTTCTCACAGTCTATATCCAACCCATAAATGCCTTTACCGGAAACTAAAAACTTATTACCTGAAAATTCTGCAGAGCCATAAGGTAGTGTCTGAAAGTATCCTAGTAGTAAGTTTTCTCAGCTTCTCTTTATCCAGAGTTGAAATGTAAGCTCCCAGACTATGCCCCAACAAAGATATATGACCTTGTTCTCCAATATTCTGAATTCTGTTAATAAAAAATATTAGATTTTTAAAAAGGTATTAGTCTAAGCATAAATAAATAAAACTTAGAGACACAGTATTCCACAAAAATTTCTGTCACATTTGAAATGCACTTAATGGCCTAGAAGGCAGAAATTGAGATAAATTCAGAAAATTCAATATGTAATAAGGTATTCATAGCTTAGGGGGAAATTTTCTTTCTGAATTCAAGTGCTAGGAGATAAATATCCTTTTTATTGAATACCAACTAAATACACAAACTGTTTTTAAATAATTTTTTCCAAATAAGTTTTTTAAATTAAATACTAGCTGTAAGAACTATAGAGAGTAGAGCTGAGGTAAAATGTGCAGAAAATAATTTAAGAATTAATAGATGAAGATCAATTCCCTGCATTAAACAGCTATTTACAACAATTCAGCAAATTCAAGGGGAACTAGGTATTGCTTTGCATATAACTAAAGTGGATGGACTAATTTCCTTATAAATAATAAATGTAATAATGAAAACGACAAAGAATCAATAGGATTCTGGGCAGAGACAGTTCATAGAAAAGGAAATATAAATGAGTCTTAAAACATACAAAAAGACACTTAACCTGATTTCTTAAGAAAAATGCAAACTAAAACCATGTTGAAATATCATTTCTTACCTATCAGACTGGCAACAATCCTTCAGTTTGCTAATACCCTGTATGCAAGCGTGTGGGGAAAAGGGTCCTCTCACACACACAGAGTGGGAATGTGAATAGGCACAAGTCCATGCAGGGAAATTTGGCAATATCTGTCAAATTTATAAATATACAAACTTATTTGGTCTAGCAATCTCACTTCTAGGACTTTAATCTCCAGAAACACTACTTTGAGGAAATGACACATGTACAAAGTTACTAGCTGCAGGAATGTTTGTGAGAGTAAAACATGAATCGGAGACTTGTTAAATAAAATATGGCTCATCCATTAACACTGTGTGCATGTTCGGTTATATCCAACTCTTTGCGACCCCAAGGACCATAGCCCACCAGCCTCCTCTGTCCATGGGACTTTCCAGGCAAGACTACTGGAGTAGGTTGCCACTTTCTCCTGCAGGGGATCTTCCCGACCCAGGGATCAAACCCACATATCCTGCACTACAGGCGGATTCTTTACTGCTGAGCTACCAGGGAAGACCCAGAGCAACATTAAACAGCTCTTAAAGGAGAAAGTGCCTTGTGTACTGCTATTCCAGGAACTTCAAGACATAAATGAAAAAAGGAAGACACAGAACAACGTGCAGAGAATTTAGGTCTTGGAAGCAGTAAGCATACACATCTGGCTTGGGTGTACGTATACATGAAGTATCTCTGAAGAATACACCAGAAACTGGCAGCTTATCCCTAGGAAGAAGAACATGCCAGGGAGGGAGAGATAAGAAGGAATACTGCCTTTGCATATATACCTTTTCTATCTTTTGAAATCTGAACCAGAAGACTGCATTACTTATTCTAAAAAAACACTGTATTTAAAACAATTAAAGAGAAAACTAGATAAGTTGCTTGATAGATACACGAATGGAAATAAGATAAGCAGATGATTCACAGATGGCGTGGCTTGCCACCAATGAATTCAGTTGCAGTACTTCTCAGCAATCAAAAGCCCAGGAACAGAAACAGCCAGAAACAGAAGCACACAGCAGCTACCCTCTGGCCCCTGCGCCAGCCCCGCCCTAAGACACAAGACCATAAAAATGACAAGGTTTTAGTAAATGATTTCCTTTTACAAAATACATTATCTAAAACATGTCAACGTCTCCCTGAAGGGAGTGAATGTTGTTGTAACTTATATATAATCTGGAATGAAATAAGGCTTATCATTGCAGCAACTTGTATGAATGCAATCATTATCAAACCGAAGAACAGAGATACTTTCAAAGAGAAGCTGCCAACCGTTCTCCATTACCGAGTGCTCTGGGGCTCCTCGTCTTCATCTCCGTGCATCAGATTCTGAACTAACTGGAGTATGCTCACCATGTCTTGTCCACTGCGGAACAGAAAAACAGTTGATAGATGGGGAAACAGCACACGCCACCCCTCCCCTCACCACCAGTCTCTCACTATTTCTCTTGTCTCAACTAGCTTTGATGTCTTTCTGTTACAACAGAAATAATGTGTTTTGAGATATAGTATACACCATCTTGTTTTTAAAAAATAAACCCTAAGTTATCAACTGAATTCTGAATATACCATACATATATTAAAGTATTAGTTGCTTAGTTGTGTGTGACTCTTTGCAACCCCATGGACTGCAGCCCGCCAGGCTCCCCTGTCCATGGAATTCTCCAGGCAGGAATCCTGGAGTGGGTAGCCATTCCTTTCTCCAGAAGATCTTCCCCACTCGGGGCTTGAACCTGGGTCTACTGCACTGCAGGCAGATTCTTGATCATCTGCGCCACCACGGAAGCCCCTTACTTGTGATTAATTAAATCTTCTACCTGAATGTAAATTTGATTTTTAAAAATGTCACTACTTTAGCAGTATTTCTCTACCAGTTCATTTGAGTCTTGGAGACTACTTAGTAAGCATATTATAAGGGTCAAAATAGTCCTTATAAGCTGCTGGAAGATCACAAAAGCAGCAAGAATACTCCAATACCACTGGGTGTATCTAAGTTTCCCTCCATGTGGGATTCTTGTCTGTTTGTTCTAACAGAGTTAAACATGAAATGCAGGCATCGCTTATTACCACCTCTTCCCCAAACTGGAGAAACTGGAGACTTGCTTAGAGTATAAACAGACTTACTTCTGTCCATAAATGCTCGTTACATGAAGTGGAAACATACGAGAAGAATGCGAGCGGTGCATTTGTTAGCAATGGCAAGGTGACTTGCAAAACAATGATGTCAAAATGCTACCACTCTATTAATGAGAAGGTGACATAAAAAGTTCTCCCTTTTGAAAAACAATGTCCCCAAACCCATCTTCCTCAAGGTGCTGACCGTCACATGTGAGGGACTCTGGTCCTTGGACTTTATGTGGAAATGAAGCTAGGTGACCTTCAGGAAACCCTATGTTACAGAGCTGTGAGGACGCCATTAGTCCATGAAAAGCACTGAACTCTGCGCCTGGGAAGCGGGATCTTGGATGCAGCTTTCAGCATTATTAGTGTGAAAATCCTGGACTGGCGTCATTAATGCGCTCCCGCTCTGAATTACAGACGCTCCTGGCAGTCTATCTTCTAGGGAAACTTCTGCAGGATGAGTAGAACTCTATAATTCCCTTCAGCACGCCTGGGTGAGGAGACTTAGAAGATCTGGTTCCTGTTCTCAGCTGGAAAATGAACTTCCTCCATCCACTGGGATCCTTCCTCTGTTCTTTTGCAACCCTGAACGTATTTACATTCGGGTCAAAGGATGGCTTAAGGGAGTTGCACTGTTTACCTATGCACAATTTCCTGGTTATAAAAAAATAATAAGTTTGTCCAAAGGAAACTGGGCCAGGACTTAAAATCCAAATTAAGTGCTAACATCCTGTAAAAACTGTTGGCTGAACAACTATTTATTTTCCTGATATTTTCCCTGCTACTTCAAACCACAAACAGTGAACAGATTCTTTAGTTGCCAAAAAATAAATCACTCTACTAATAAATGAGCTGATGCTTTCCTTTCATTCTTTTCCTTACTATATAATACAATGGTGAATCTTATCAAGTTAAAATAACTCTCACAATAAAGCTCAATCTACCCGATTGCTGGTTTCAAGGATGAAACAAGCATGATAGTTGAGTTATATTATGAGTCTGTATATGCTTCTAAGAGGTTGTGTTAAACTCTGAACAGGGAAGGGGGAGAAACAGTAGGGATAGCAGCATCACCAACCAGCCAATAGCATTTCACTTCTCTGATATTACACTGCAGAGAACTCCCAATTTGCTTTGTGTTCATTAAAATTATAAATCAGCAATGGTAAAATCTTGCTTTAAAGAAAATGTACACACCAGATAAAGGTGCTTATCTGTTGTTTTTTTTTTTAAACCTTTTATTTACTACTGGAGTACAGCTGATTAACAATGTTGTGATAACTTCAGGTGGACAGCAAAGGGGCTGAGCCATACATATACATGTATCCATTCTGCCCCAAACTTCCTTCCCATAACATTAAGCAACTGTGCTAAACAGTAGGAAAAAGTGCTTCTCTTCCTTGCCACCTACCTGCCTTGCAGTGGCCCAGGAATATCCCCTGATAGGAGCTTCTTTCCATTTTCCTCCTCTGTTCTTCTAATTTAAAGGAAATTAAAAATTGTTATATTTCTAACACTGGAGCATGAATATGTGATAATGTTGCTCATAAACTCTAGTAACTGATGTGGAATTTGAAACACACATTCCCCCACCCCCACCTCATCCCAGCCCCCAGGCTGGGCTACAGTTTAATTTCAGGAAAAGAATACTAAAAAAATTAATAATACTTCAACCCATTTCTTGTTTACTTGATGTACTATATGACCTGAATATATATCAAGAAATATTTCTAAAGTTAATATATTAAGTAAATTTTAATAGGCAGAAGTGAAAATTATAAGTCCTGCCCCTCAATTTCAAAATCCTTTAATGATAAAGCACCTTCCACTCAAGGCAAACACCAGTTTTAAAGTCAGCTGCAGCTAAGCATGGCGTTCTGAAAGCAAGAGGTGTCTTCAACAGCAGGAAACCAGTGCCGCCAGTTTCGCAGCCGGCTGAGCACATCTAAGGGGGTCACATCTGCTCCACAGGCTCACCTCTGACTGTCCTCGAGCATCTCCATGGCTTCCTTCAAGTTTTTCCCATTTCAGCTAGAGTAGGGTCTGCTATCTGCAAAAAGTTTTCAAAAGGTTAAATGTTAACATCCTTCTAATACTTCCACAACGGAGTTCATCAAGAAAAAAACTAAATTTTAAGTCCATCTTCTTCTGGACTTATTATAACATACTTGGGGTATGAAGCACATGCTTGAGGTAAAAATTCCAACAGTACAAAGTCCCAGCCCCCAGGAGGCTGCTTTTGGCGTGTGCCTCTCCAAGCTTCCCTCTCCTCACGTGCACTTTTCCACACTGCTTTTTCTTGCTTTACAGTGAGTACCGTTCCACATCAGTAGGTCCGCTTCATTCTCTTTAGCAGTTACACCTTTTTGCATCTGATGGATGTATTATAGTTTAACAGTCCTGAATTAATGGACCTTTCAAGTTACTTGAGTATTTCACTATTAGAAGAAAGTCCAGAGAAGCACGAATAGCATACTATTTGTTTTACGGCTGCAGCAGGCTGAAAAATGGGGCTTCCTGGTGGCCCAGTGGTAACAATCTGCTTGCAATGCAGGAGATGTGGGTTCAGTCCCTGGGTTGGGAAGATCCCCTGGGGAAGAAAATGGCAACCCACGCCAGTGTTCCTGCCTGGGAAATCCCATGGACAGAGGAGCCTGGAGGGCTACAGTCCATGGGGTCGCAAGGATTGGATACTGCTCAGTGACTAAATCACCACCACCAAGCTGAAAACTAGCCCCCAAAAGACATTCATATCCTAATCCCTAGAACTTGTGAATGTGTCCCTTATGTGACAAAGTCTTTGCAGATGTGATTAAACTATGGTCATCCAGGTGAGCCCGAAGTGCACTAGCAGGAACCAACATGAGAGAACTGGAAGGGGGCCACACACAAGCACAGAGAGCAGGCGCTGTGCTGCCAGAGCAGAGAGAGATCTGAAGATGCTGCCCTTGGAACTGGAGCGATGGTGCCACCAGTAAAGGCAGGGTGGCTGGCAAGCAACAAGCTGGAACAAGAAAGCAAGGGACACTCCAGAGCCTCTGGAGGGAGTGCGCCCTGCCATCCCTTGACGTTAGTTCACCGACAATGATTTCAAACTTCTGGCCTCCAGAACTGACAGAGAATACATTCCTGTTGTTCCGAGCTACCCAGTTTGTGTTAACAGGTTACAGCAATCACATGAAACTCCTACATTCAAGAATTTGCAAGTGCTTCTAAAACCTCCGGACACTTACACAAACTCGTAATACTGATGTCTCCAAAGAATTTATCATTCATATCCTTTTGGATTTTAGTACCAAGTGTACATCTACCTCCCATTCAAAACATAGATGGAACTAAAGTTTTTAAATTCTCACAGAATTAAAACATTCACTTTTTCTTCTTAAATCTCCATGACAGTTTTTAGGAGACAGCCTTGTTGCCATGAATCTCTATGTAGAATGAGTTATAAACAATTATAGAAGCTCTCTTTTGTTCCCCTCTTAAGTGTACTTCAAGAGTGCTTATCTGCATTTTTCTCCTGTACCTGGTAATAGTTTATCTTATGTAGATGTGCAGTGAGTATTACCTTTAGTATTGCATTACCTCCTCAAAATTGTGTTCTTTTTCTTAAAGAAATTCTACTGTTTATCAGTGTGAGAATACCAGGGTGGGTAGTCATTCCCTTCTCCAGGGGGTTTTCCCAACCCACGGATCAAACCTGTGTCTCTCACATTGCGGGCAGATTCCTTACCTTCTGAGGCACCAGGGAAGTCCCAGGGTAAGTATCAGAAAATGTTAAATCAAGAAGAGACCTTAGGGGTCTAGTCTAGGAATCGCCAACCTGCGTTCTTTTGAGCCTTAAGACTCTTGGGTAGAACTTTAGGGAGACGGGGCTCGGCAGCCACCTGGAGCTTCCAGCTCTGCTCCCCTTTAAGGAGATCAGCTCTGTTTTTCACAACCGGGTTTTGAGTCAAGTTTCCAGTAAAGGAAAAGTATAGCATGAAAGCCTCTGTTTCCAGTCTAACATTTTGTTTATTTATAAAACTTACTTATTTTTGCCTGCACTGCACAGCAAGTGGGATCTTAGTTCCCCAACCAAGGATCGAACCAGTGCCCCCTGCAGGGGAAGTGCAGAGTCCTAACTACTGGACTGCCAGGCCGGGAAGTCCTGGTGTCACACTTCAGAGAGGAAACTAAGACTTAGAGAAGGACAGTGACTTGCCTAGGCTCATGGAACTTATCAAAGATGGAGAGCTGCCAGAACCCTGGTTTCCTGATCTGCTTCTGCCTCTATTACATCACACTGATTCTACAAAGAGTTAGAAAAGAATCCCATAGCCACATCCGACCTGATTTTTACAAAAGATAGAAAAATCACTTAAACAACAGGTGTTTCCAATAAGAATCACAATTTAAATGTAACCACAAGGTGGGGGAGAGAGCAATTTTAAAGGGTCTCCTTGTTCTTCCTTAACAATTCTGAGTAGGAGGAGGAACAAGATAATGGTCAAGAGAAGTAATCTTGCTCCCCATCTGCTGGTCAAGGTGCTTACCACCCACATCTCCTGTGACACTCCAATCTTTAAGCATCTGGCCAAATGCAAAGACAAACAGTTTGCTTGATCAATTACTCTTCCTTGTTTCATGCTTATAACATCTGTCCTGTTTGAAATGTCCCTGTGCCTTTTATCTATGGCTAACCACCTATTAAATCAGGATCCACTACTTTCAAGAAACCCTTATAGATCACTTTCACTTCTTCATATCCCTTCTAATGATATCGATACCATTTTTTCCTAAATCAACCATGTGGACTCACTGCCTGACAAATGACTGTACTAATATTCACAGGGACAGCAGGATGGAAGGCTTGAACCGAGGCCATTCTAATATGTAAGTGCACAATTTCTCACATCCCTCACTGTGAACTGTTACAGGTGGTCTTCTCAGTACAGGTATTCTCCCGAGTAAGATCATATGCTTCTTGAAGGCAGCCATTCAGACTCCCACTGATTTTGCCTTCTCTACAGGCCTCAAGGGCTTCCCTGGTGGCTCACTGGTAAAGAATTTGTCTGCAAGGCAGGAGATGCAGATTTTATCTTAGGGTCAGGAAGACCCACTCCAGTATTCTTGCCTGGAGAATCCCATGGATAGAGGAGCCTGGAGGGCTGCAGTCCACGGTCTCGAGAGTCAGTACGACTGAGCAGCTAAACAATAGGCCTAAAATGTCTAAAGTCAGCCTGAGTCTTGGATTGCCATATTGCCTCTGAAACCCCTCAGGAAGGCACAGCATACTGGATATCCACATATTGGCTCTAAGTTCAACACAGCTAACTTTTCCTGTAAGATTGAACAGATTTTTCGGTTAAGAATAGACAAAGTAGTTGACTTAAGAAGCTGCTTCATATGATAATACTTATTTTTAAACACCAGAATCACATGTGATGACAAGACGCTGACACTGAAAGAGGCAGGAGGGAAGTGCGGCTTCGTATTTCCCCATCTGAGTCTCTCTCGAGAGAGCACACACTCATTGAGTGGAAAGGCTGACATTTAAATTGTTCTTGCTCCTACTCTCTTTTAGGGAGTGAAGTGGGGGCAGGGGGTGGGGTAGCAGATGGGTAAGGAAAATAGCACGTTTAGTTAAATGTGAATAGAATGTGACTCCAATGCTATAGAACCACATGGACTTGTTCTGTTAACAGGATAATCCAAAATATAAAATGTTACCCAGCTGCAGGATATCAGGCCTTAAGCCAAAGAATGCCCTAAGAGAAATATTTATCAATTGGTTACTCAAAACTAAAAGCCATGCCTCCATACACTTCTACTGAGGACAGTGACTACTTTTTTCTTCACATTTCCCAACCTCAATACCTGTTACAGGGCCAGACAAAGGACTTGTGTGATAAATGTTAATAAACAATAGCAGGGCAACAGCCAGACACAAACCAAAATGAAGAATTAAGTTGAATAAAGATGTCCATCATTCAGTATTTAGAAGAAGACTGTTTTACATTATTCAGGGAAGGAAAACATAGTATTCTATGCCAGGTTCCTGGGGAAAATGTCATATGTTTCAACCCTTAGCACCTAACACAGGGCCTGGAGCAGAAAAAGGACTCAGTGAGATTTGTGATCCTTAATTTACTGTGATCCCTCATTACTAACACTTACTGAATTGCTCTCTATATTCCAGGCATCATCCAATTAACACCTTTATATACATTGTTATTGTTTATTCACTAAGTCAGTTTGACTCTTTGTGACCCAGTGAACTGCAGCACGCCATGCTTTTCTGTACTTCACTATTTCCCAGAGTTTGCTCAAACTCACGTCCATTGAATCGGTGATGCCATCCAACCATCTCATCCTCTGTTTTCCCCTTTTCCTCCTGCCCTCAGTCTTTCCCAGCATCAGGGTCTTTTCCAATGAGTCGGCTCTTCGCATCAGGTGGCCAAAGTACTGGAGCTTCAGCATCAGTCCTTCCAGTGAATATTCAGAGTTGATTTCCTTTAGGATTGACTAGTTTGATCTCCTTGCTATCCAAGGGACTCTCAAGAGTCTTCTCCAGCACCACAATTCAGAAGAGTCAATTCTTCAGCATTCAGTCTTCTTTATGGTCCACATATGGTCCTGACATCCATATACGACTACTGGGAAAACCATTTATCATTGACTATACGGACCTTCATTAGCAAAGGGATGTCTCTGCTTTTCAATATGCTGTCTAGGTTTGTCATAGCTTTCCTTCCAAGGAGCAAGCATCTTTAATTTCATGGCTGAAGTTAATATGCAATGATTTTGGAGCCCAAGAAATTAAAATCTGTCACTGCTTCCATTTCTTCTCCATCGATTTGCCATGAAATGATTACATACATTACTTCCTAGCAAACTCAAAGTTACAGAGTTAGCAGGCTTCAGAGCCAGAATTTAGAACAAGGTCTGAGGATTTCCCTGGCACTCCAGTGGTTAAAACTTCAAGCTTCTGATGCAGGAGGTGCAGATTTGATCCCTGGTCAGGGACCTAAGATCCCACATGCCTTGAGGTGTGGCAAAAAAAAAAATTTTTTTTAAATAAAACAAGGTCTGAATTACTCTAGAACCAGTGCTCTTAACCACTAGGCAATACTGCCCCTCAATTTCATCAAATAAGAAAACAAAGCAACTTACACTTTGAAAAAGCTCTTATCTCAAAATCATAATTAGACTTCATGCAAAGAGTTGACTCATTGGAAAAGACTTTGCTGGGAGGGATTGGGGGCAGGAGGAGAAGGGGACGACAGAGGATGAGATGGCTGGATGGCATCACTGACTCAATGGACGTGAGTCTGAGTGAACTCGGGAGTTGGTGATGGACAGGGAGGCCTTGCGTGCTGCGATTCATGGGGTTGCGGACACAACTGAGTGACTGAACTGAAGGTCTCATTTTAAACGTAATCCTTGTTTGACTGATGTTTTCACCTAGATAAATGTTAGTTTATCAGAAGACTCTCCCTATGGATAAAATTTCTATTCTACAACGGCCTCAACTAGATGACCATAAACGTATTATGCAAACCAGAGCATATTTAAGAGTCCAGGCAGTGCTATTAATAATTAAGCCAGAACGGCAGGCACAAACCGGGACAGTCCTGGGCAAACCAGGATGTGCAGTTACCCTAGCCTTCACCGCAGCGTTCACTTCCTATCTTAAACCAGTACTGCACCTAGTGAAGGCCAGGCGAATGTTGGCAGTGCTGGCTGTTCCTGAGTTCCAAGGTGAAACCAAAGACAACATGCAATTCAAAGGGAGGGCACTGCACTGCAGGTGCTGCCCATGGCACTTTCTCAGTGCTCAGGATCGCACAGTATTGTTACAAGACACATCGTTTCCTCCCTATAAACAATATATTTTCCCTCATTTAAATCTTGAGTACAGGGGCCTGATTAAAACTTGAGGGCCAACTAGAAACAATTCCTGAAAAACGCCCCTTTATTAACAAAAAAGCAACCTAGACCAAAACAGTCTAACCATCCCCCAACCCCCACCCGCCTTTTTTTTTTTTTTTACACAAAGGGCTGCTTCCTCCAAAAGATGAATTTACTGGACAAGATAGGGATATCTTTGTCTCGAAGACAGAGTTCAGGATGAAGGAGGTTAGTAGGAAAGAAGACACTTGAGGTTTTTAGACTCCTTATTGTTGTTCAGTCGCTCAGTCATTTCCAACTCTTGCAACCCCAGGGACTGCAGCATGCCAGGCTTCCCTGTCCTTCACTCTCTCAAACTCATGTGTTTGCTCAAACCCATGACCATCAAATCAGTGATGCCATCCAACCATCTCCCTCCTCCATCATCCCCTTCTCTTCCTGCCTTCAATCTTATCCAACCATCAGAGTTTTTTTCCAGTGAGTCAGCTCTTCACATCAGGTGGCCAAATTATTGGAGCTTCAGCATCAGTACTTCCAAAGAGGGTTGATTTCCCTTAGGATTGACTGGTTTGATATCCTTGATGTCCAAAAGAGTCTTAGGGTGGCAGCTGCTAAGTCCTGTCCAACTCTTGTGACCCCATGGACTGTAGCCTGCCAGGTTCCTCTGTCCATGGGGATTCTCCAGGCAAGAATACTGAAGTGGGTTGCCATTTCCTTCTCCAGGGCAAGAGTCTTATACAGCACCACAATTCAAAAGAACCGATTCTTTGGGGATCAGCTTTCTTTACAGTCCAACTCTCACATCCATACATGAATGTGAAAGTGAAGTCTCTCAGTCGTGTCCAACTCTTTTCGACCCCATGGACTATCTAACCATCCCTTTTGAAGTCAGCTGGCGTTTAGTCTGTTTCCTCCCATCATCTTTTCTGCTGTCTTGAAGCAAGCCAACCCAGGCTGAACATGAATGTGGTGTTTCAAGATGCTTTTCTAGGAAAGGGCCCTGCAGCCAACACACACTTCTGTGTCGGACTCCTAGGGTCTCCACTCAACTGGGGTCCTTCAGCCCTCAGGAGGCTTGGAGCAGTTATACTGTTTAAAAACAGAGCCCAAATGTGCAACAAAGCATATACAGAGTGTGTATATCCATTGGTTCACTTTCTAATTACAAAGCCACCACATGTACACTACTGAAAATTCAGAATCCGTTATTAAACTGTTAGCCATTAGACTGCAAATTTGTAAATTATATTTCAGCTACAGCTGATTCTGTGTAATGAAGTGGATTCCCTATTTTTGCTTCAGTTATGTCTAACAGAGATGCATGGCATGGCTTAATGCAATTTCAAAGCTCCTAAGGAGAACCATTTAATTGCTCATATGGTAACTGTCAGAGAACCAGACAGCTCATTTTGTAAAGCAAGCCCTGCCATTCATTCTTTTATAAGCATTTTTTAACAATGACTTTTATGCTAGTGGATTTCCATCACTTTCAGTGTGGGATATTAAAATAGTCTGCCACTATCAAAAGAAGAAATAGTATATATGTAATGTTAAAATATCACTAAAATTCCCACAACTTAAATGTTAGAGGAAAAAAACCTGAAAGTCAAATGCAAGATAAAATAGTAAAGGAGGTCTGGAAGAAACTCTCAACTTTTCAAAGTTGTAGGAAACTAAATTTATTTGGAAGATAAATTACTTGAATTAACAGGGGAAAAATACTTATTTTTGCCTTTGGCTAGAATTATATCAACTCAGTTATAAGGTAATACTCCTATTATCTGGAATGTTATATTTATCATTTTATTCTATTTCATTTTTCTGAAAAACTGCTGGTCATGATCTGCTAAATTGATCTGACATCTCATATATAGGATGTAACCTGCAGTTCAGGGGGTTGGGACTCACACCATTTTAATGGATGTCACTGAAAATTCATATTTGGTAATTAGTAACAGAATAAACAATCATTTGTTAATAGACAAATTTTATTAACTGAAAAGTTGTTTGTAATAACCTTTTGAAAATGGACACTACAGCAGAAGAAGAATAAAATCCCAGGGCCAAAGATTTGGGAACCACTGCTCTCTAGAGCTTCCCTGATGGCTCAGACATTAAAGAACCTGCCTGCAATGTGGGAGACATGGTTCGATCCCTGGGTTGGGAAGATCCACTGGAGGAGAGCATGGCAACCCGCTCCAGTACTCTTGCCTGGAGAATCCCCATGGATAGAGGAGCTTGGTGGGCTACAGTCCATGGAGTTGCAAAGAGTCAGACATGACTGAGCAACTAAGCACAGCACAGTTCTACATACATTTAAAATTTTTTCAGTTTTCACGGTGCTTAATCGAGCCCTTGAACACATTTTGTTCAATTAAACCAGCCCACCAAAGTGCGACCCAAAATTATATTATTCACTTTCACATGAAGGACAGAAATAAAGGACAGAAACGATATGGACTTAACAGAAGCAGAAGAATACAGAGAAGAACTGTACAAAAAAGATCTTAATGACCCAGATAACCATGATGGTGTGATCACTCACCTAGAGCCAGATATCCTGGCGTCCGAAGTCAAGTGGGCCTTAGGAAGCATCACTACGAACAAAGCTAGTGGAGGTGATGGAATTCCAGCTGAGCTATTTCAAATCCTAAAAGATGATGCTGTGAAAGTGCTACACTCAATATGCCAGCAAATTTGGAAAACTGAGCAATGGCCACAGGGCTTAAATGTCAGTTTTCATTCCAATCTCAAAGAAAAGAAATGTCAAAGAATGTTCAAACTACTGCACAACTGCACTCATCTCACATGCTAACAAAATAATGCTCAAAATTCTCCAAGCCAGGCTTCAACAGTATGTGAACTGTGAACTTCCAGATGTTTAAGCTGGATTTAGAAAGGCAGAGGAACCAGAGATCAAATTGCCAACATCTGCTGGATCATTGAAAAGGCGAGAGAGTTCCAGAAAAACATCTATTCTGCCTTACTGACTATGCCAAAGCCTTTGACTGTATGGATCACAACAAACTGTGGAAAATTCTGAAAGAGAATGGAATTCTCTTCTCTGAAGAGAAGGAAATACCAGACCACTTGACCTGCCTCCTGAGAAATCCGTATGCAAGTCAAGAAGCAACAGTTAGAACTGGACATGGAACAACAGACTGGTTCCAAATTAGGAAAAGAGTATGTCAAGGCTATATATCGTCACCCTGTTTATTTAACTTATATGCAGAGTACATCATGTGAAATGCCAGGCTGGATGAAGCACAAGCTGGAATCAAGATTGTCGGGAGAAATATCAATAACCTCAGATATGCAGATGATACCACTGTTACGGCAGAAAGCAAAGAAGTAAAGAGCCTCTTAATGAAAGTGAAAGATAAGAGTGAAAAAGTTGGCTTAAAACTCAACATTCAGAAAAGTAAGATCATGGCATGTGGTCCCATCAGTTCATGGCAAACAGATGGGGAAACAGTGGAAACAGTGACAGACTTTATTTTCTTGGGCTCCGAAATCACTGCAGATGGTGACTGCAGCCACGAAATTACAAGATGCTTGTTCCTTGGAAGAAACACTATGACCAACCTAGATGGCATATTAAAAAGCAGAGACATTACTTTGCTGATAAAGGTCCACCTAGTCAAAGTTATGGGTTTTCCAGTAGTCAAGTATGGATGTGAGAGTTGATATAAAGAAGGCTGAGCGCCAAAGAATTGATGGTTTTGAACTGTGGTGTTGGAGGAGACGCTTGAGAGTCCCTTGGACTGTAAGGAGATCCAAGTCCATCCTAAAGGAAATCAGTCCTGAATATTCATTGGAAGGACTGATGCTGAAGCTGAAACTCCAATACTTTGGCCACCTGATGTGAAGAACTGACTCATTTGAAAAGACCCTGATACAGGGAAAGATTAAAGGCAGGAGGAGAAGGGGGATGACAGAAGATATGATGGTTGGATGGCATCAATGACTCAATGGACATGATGGGTAAACTCCGGGAGTTGGTGATGGACAGGGTGGCCTGGAGCGCTGCAGTCCATGGGGTTGCAAAGAATCAGACGTGACTGCATGACTGACCTGAACTGATGTGACTATACACAACTGCCAAAACTCAAACTGTGTTTTCAGTGCATATAAATTGTTCCTTAATTTTTAAAAAAAGGAGGGCAAATTGATTGAGTTGACTGAAAAGAAATATTCAGCAAACAACAATACGAGTGGTAACAAAGTTCACAAACGGTATATGAATAATGGCTATTTTAAAAATGCAGACCTAAACCTTCAACATTTGCATTAGACATAAAAAGTCACTACACAGACATTACCACAACATCGTTAAGTCAAGTATGGTGGTGGTGGTTTTAGTCCCTCAGTCATGTCCAACTCTTGCAATCCCACAGACTGTAGCCTGCTAGGCTCCTCTGTCCATGAAATTCTCCAGGCAAGAATACTGGAGTGGATACGATCTTCTTGACCCAGGGATCAAACCTGGGTCTCATGCACTGCAGGCTGATTCTTTATTGCTGAGCCACCAGGGAAACCCAAATCTACTATACTTCAATTTTAAAAAAAAATCAATACCTTTCTTCACTACTCTTCTTCAAGGCAATCAGATAAAGCTCTGAATTGATGTTTTTAACATTCCACCTACTCTTCAGCTTTCCACCGCTTTCTAAGCAGGTTTAATCCTGGATAGTGATAATCATGCAAGTATCAACTCTCCAAACACCATACATTTTCCTCCCAGGTGAAAACATAAGAGAAAACATAAAGAATGCCTGCTGTCTAGCACTAAACCCCAAATACTACACATCTCTGAGAAGCAGAGTTTCTCAGCAGCAGCAGCTGTTCCATGAACACAGCTGTTCCTTTTGGATTAACCATGAGAGATGACAGGGACCCTCCAAGCCGACAGAGCACCTTGCAAACCTGACTTTCTCACTGGGGCCTCAGTTTCTACATTTCTAAATACTTTTATGTAGTGCCAACAGAAAAGAATTTAATTAAGAACCAGGTACTCTCATCTGTTTGTCTTTTAAAAATTGGACACTCTTGGAAAATCTTTTATTTTTAACTATCATAGACTCTATGCGTGAGTGTTTGAGAACAGGAAGACATCCTGTACTTACTGGATTATTAAGCAAAATATTTTAGCTGAAAAGGGATATACAAATGTGGCATAAGGTGTTAGTATGTAACCTTACAAATCCCTCAAGACAAGAGGCAGAAAAGAACAGGAAAAAGAAGGGGCAAAAATACACAAATAAGAGGGGAAAAATCTGGTATCAGTAGGGATGAGACACAGTTAGTGATAGCAGATCAAATCTGGCATCAACAGATGTATGCACCAGGAAAAAGGGCCATCAATTCACTGCCATGCTGGGCAGGCTTCCCTGGTGGTTCAATGGTAAAGAATCTCCTAACGAATACAGAAAACAGCAGTTCGATTCCTGGTCTGGGAAGATCCCATATGCCACAGAGCAATTAAGCCCGTGAGCCACTGCTGAAGCCTGTGCACCAAGGGCCCATGCTCTGCAACAACAGAAGCCACTGAGATAAGAAGCCGCACAGTACAGCTAGAGAGCAGGCCCCTACCGGCACAGCTAAAGCCCGCTCAGCAAGGACCCAGCACAGCCAAAAATAAATACATAACTAAATAAAAAAATTTTTTAAGATACATGCTGGGAAGGCCAGGGATCCAAAAATTTCAAAAACTGTATATTCCAAGAGGCTACTACTTCTGGAGAATCAATTCACTTAGACATTTTATCATGAGTGCCAATAACTACAAGGAAGGAAAAATACCGCAACAAGCAAGCTCTAGTTCTAAAAAGTTTACTAGTTTATTTGGAATCACACAGAACTACATACTTAACTCTGGAACAAAAAGAAGACTGCCTAAAGAAAAGCATGCTATAGTTACTGGAAAAAATAAGTCACTGAGACATGCTTCTTTAAGAAGGTGTTTCCTAGGACTTGGTGGGGATCAATTCAGAAAGATAAAGATATCCATTGCCCTTATCAATACAATTACTTCCAAATCTGAAATGGAATTATGCAGATTTAATGTTGTCAACCTTATCTTAATAAGAATTCTCAGGAAAGGAAACCGTGAATTCTTGAAGCCTCTATGTATTTTTAGGCCTTTACTGAGTAAAATTGTGACTCTGCTAATATTCAGCTATTTCCAGGGGCCGAAACCAGCAGTTTCATAGGACCCCACCCAATACAATGCCCAGTCTGACAAGCAATTCAGTCTCCCTAGGTTACTGAAAGCCTAGAGCAGCAACATGCTCAGTGTCACTGAGATGCATCTTCAAATTGAAGGTTTTATTTTGCTATTTCTACTTTTTATGCATATAGAAAAAGATCTCAGAAAAGTTTACTGCCCCTCAGTCATTTGAAACTCAGTGCCTTTTCCACAGCCATTAGAAAACATTTTTTAAAAAGTAGATAGGGCCCCAGGCTGAACTCAAGAACTATCTAACATTAAGGCAGCTAAACACTTAACATTTGCCACAAAGGAAACAACCAAAACAAAAACTATTGTGATAGTAACAGAAATTAAACAAATATTAAACTCAGAATAATTTTATAGCCCTTAAATATTGTTTGGAGAGAATGGATTCGGTTTTAGCCAGATAAATTTCTGAAAGGAAGTTCTGGATATTTTCAATGTGATTGGAGGCATATAAATATTCATATCTTTTAATATCTGATTTAACGTCAAGAGACAAAATGGCTTCTTTTCTCTTAATTTATATTCTACCAGCAGTAACACTGGGAGCTTCCCTGGTAAAGAATCTGCCTGTAAAGCAGGAGACCCGGGTTCAATCCCTGGGTAAGGAAGATCCCCTGCAGAAGGGAATGGCAACCCACTCCAGTATTCTTGCCTGGAGAATCCCATGGACAGAGTCTGGCAGACTGCAGTCTGTGGGACTGCAAAGAGTCAGACACAACTGAGTGACTAACACACACTTAAGCAGTAACATGAGGCACAAATATAAAGCAAAAAAAAATGCATTATATTTACATTTAGAACAAACCCAGAAAAGTTGTGATTCTGAACTAAGTATTCTACCTAAAGAATCTCTTCCACATAAACTTTGCGGCCACTCACTCAGTGCCCTTTGTTTCTTAATTCCTGTGCTTCTTTTCATCCCTCTTCGCTATACAAAGTGCTTCCCTGATAAATCAGTTGGTAAAGAATCCGCTTGCAATGCAGGAGACCCCAGTTTGATTTCTGGGACAGGAAGATCCCCTGGAGAAGGGATAGGCTACTCACTCCAGGATCCTTGGGCTTCCCTTATGGTTCAGCTGGTAAAGAATCTGCAATGCGGGAGACCTGGGTTCGACCCTTGGGTTGGGAAGATCCCCTGGAGAAGGGAAAGGATACCCACTCCAGTATTCTGGCCTGGAGAATTCCATGGACTGTACAGTCCATGGGGTCACAAAGAGTCAGACACGACTGAGCGAACTTTGACTTGCTATACAAGGCTTTGCCTAAACTTGTATGCCCCTTACTGTAACCTCTTCCAGAGATCATATCTTATGCATCTTGTGTCTCTTTCTGAACTCAGCACAGGGCTTTGACTGTAGATGACCAGCAATAAAAAACCTGAAGTCAAAGTAGGTTTCTGCTCTGGGTGAAAACAGATGACATTAAGCTCAAGCAACTGCTATCTATAATTATAACACAAAATCCTAGATAAGATGGACTACCCAGGCCTGGGGAACACCAATAGCTCTACTGTTAACTATTGCACATCTTGAATAAACCAAGAACCACAGATGTCACAAATGTTTGGGATCAGGAACTTTGCGCCATGTTTCCCTGATACCCAGCATTTAATAATCACTTACTGCCCTAGGCACCAGGCACCTACATGCAAAACCCTCCATCACAATAATGCAGAGGTCAGCTTTAAATGAACATTATAGGTGATCATCTCCTCACGGAAGTTTTCCTTTTCTCTGTAAGAGTGGGAGCCACAAAGGCATATCACAGAAACTACTCATTTCAAGTTTGGCTCATGGGGAGCTCTTTCTGTGAGCATTTAAGTAAAGAGCAGGGATAAAAATTCTGATAGTTCTTATCAGTAATGGTCAGCAATGTTCCCACCATGCAGCTCCTGCTGCTCCTCATAAACAGTGAGGGCGGGAACAGAATTTTCCAAAATCAAGTCCAAGGGGTAGGGCCACTTAGCTCTGGATGAGCACAACGATCAAAACTGGGCTTGGTAGTAACTATTTAGGTTAGAAACAGGCTCCAAGTTGCCTCTCTTAGAACCAAGAGTTAGATATACAACAAACAAATTGGCCCCGCTCTACACCACTGTCCAAAAGAACTTCTGTGGCGACAGAAATGTGCTATTATTGTCTGTGCTGCGCTACAAACCACTTGAAATGTGGCTCGTGTGACTGAGGAACTGAATTTTAAACTTACTCAATTTTAATTAATTAGATTTAAATTTAAACAGCCAAATATGGCTGATGGATGGTGCAGCTCTAGATTCTCTAAGTCAGTGGTTTTCAACCAGAGGGGATGCTCTCACCCCCAGGGGACAACTGCCTCAATTTGAGATGTTTTTGGTTGTCACACTGTGGAGAGGAGATGCTACTGGCATTGAGCGGGTGGAGGTCAGGAATGCAGCTCAACACCCCACAGTGCATAGGATGACCCCCACGGCCGAGAATGACCCAGCCCAACGTCAAGGGTGTCAAGGAGGAGACATCTGCTCTAAGTTTACTCAAGGCTGGAATTAAAGTAAATGCAAAACAAACTGCAATATACCTTGTCTAAACATAATACCCAGGAAGAATGAGATTTTTTTCCCAAGCAACCGGAAAAGGTCTGGGCTGTTCTACAAGTTTAAGGTAGCAGGTTTTTACTAACAGGTGTGTATGTAGGTGTGCTGAATACCGCATTAAGATCTTCAGCATCAGTGTTATTACCTCCTGTGGCAGTTTTTAAACTTGGATCAACATTTTACTTAAACGTAAGTAAACACTGTGACACTCGCTCCTTATGAGTTGGACATACAGTATTGATGGTTTGAGGCTCCTGTTCTTCTAGTTTGAATTTCTTGCCCCTTGAATTACACTGGGCTTCCCTTGTGGCTCAGCTGGTAAAGAATCCTCCTGCAATGCGGGAGACCTGGGTTTGATCTTGGGTTGGGAAGATCCCCTGGAGAAGGGAAAGGCTACCCACTCCAGTATTCTGGCCTGGAGAATTCCATGGACCATACAGTCCATGGGGTCGCAAAGAGCTGGATATGACTAAGCGGCTTTCACTTTCACTTTAATTACCCTATCTCTAGTTTTTCCGGACATCGATAATTTCGAACACAAAAAGACAACTGATATACTGTGAAAGAAAAGTCAAGGCAAGGAAAAGGCTCTGTCATCAAAGGTTTGCAGTCTGAATATTACTTAAAGAAAAAGCAAGGGTACAAATTTACATTTGGACCAAAGGAAATGTACTGAGTGATCCTATTAAACAACGATGGCACAGTACAGTGTAGAGTGAGAGAGATTACTTGAAATTTTAGAGGATGGGTATTAAATAACATTGTGGTTTCTGTAGCTAGTATTAATTATGCAGGGATCAGTTTAAAGGGGATCATTCAGAACTGCTCAAAAAGTTCTTAAATTTACACATACTAGCAATGTAGAATTTAACACAGAATCGTCTGTTCCTCAAAGAAACCAGAATAATGGGCACAATGCAATGTTTTACTTTGATGCAAACTATTTTTCAGAACACAAAATCCTCAACATTCATATTACAGCAATGCTTTTTCTTTTCTGCCCACTTAGCACCAAGAGAAATTGTTCATTATAAGAAAAGCCCTCTATCGCTTCAAGGAATATAAAAATAAGACACAGTACTAGTTCTGAAAAACTTACATTCAGAATTTCCACACTGGCCAAATGCAGAGACTTCCAGCCCACACATTCTGAATTCCTAAAAGATCACTGTAATTGTGAATGTGCCGGGCTTAAGCATGTCGGAGTTCCAGTACCTCTTCAGATCTTCATTTGAAGAGTTCAGATCTTTATCATCAATTAACTCTTAGGGACCAAACACTGATATACTGATCAAATACCAAAAAAGCAGTATGTAAAGCAGGATTCCAACTCACTCTTTCGTAGAGTTGCCTGTAATGAACTATTCCTGGAGGAAAACACTCCAGTTCTTTAACTGAAATGACAAAAACTGCTCCCATCTTCTTTATGAAATTGGAAAGGAAACAACACTGAAGAGAAATTGTTAGGATCATTTGGTATTCAGCCACTGGCGTTTGTATTCAACCACTGGTCCACATATGCTGTAGACCCCGGGTTCTCAGTCTCTGCACTACTGATAATCTTTGGCATGGTGTCTGTCCGGAGCAATGTCGCATGTTAGTGGAATCCTTGGCCTCTACTCACTAGGAACCAGAAGCCCCTCCCTAATTCCTGGTTGTGACAACCAAAATATGTATCCAAACTTTGACCAAATATCCCCCGGGTGGGAAAACTGACTGGTGGTTGAGAAACACTGATTTAGACTGAAAACTCCAAAAAAGATAGACACTGTGCTCATCAAAAGCCTGGGAAGACTGTTCCTAGCCAGAAACATTCACCACAGAGGCAGTGGAAGAAAAAAATATTATCTTTGCCCTTTCTTGATTCCTTCCACCCAATTTATGAGAAATAACCAACGTGTAGGCTAAATCGCATGTGAAGACCTCTGGCTCAACTTGTAGTTAACTCCCCTCAACTCGCCAGTGACAAGTGAACAAATCTATAGCAGCTGCTGCATTGAAAAAAATGACCAAATATTTGCCAGCTCAAAATTAAAATAAAGCAGTCTTAAAACACTTCCATCGCTCCTGAACCCCACATAACTGAAAAACCAGGTCTGGACGAGCAGACTGCCAAGGAAGGACTTCGGAGGCGGGCAGAAAGTCAAGGTCTGAAGGTAGGGATCCATGAAGAAACCCAAGCTCTGGTTCTCGTTTACCCGCCCTAAATCCGGGACAATTAGAACCCATTTCACATGCCAGAGCGGTCAGCTAGGTACACCACGCTGCTGTTCTCCCAAGAGGAGACCAGAGGAAAACGCTCCTTCCAGTGGTTTTCCGACTGACCTCAGGGTCTCCCTTGGCCACAAAAAGGGGGAGCCAGAAAGTTGCGCGGCAGCAGCATCGCCCCAAACGAAATTCACCATCTGCAGAAGCCCCGCCCCTTTCTGGACCTCAGGGGTCTTTAAACTACTGCATCAGAATCACGTGGGGACCTTAACCCACAAATCCCAGTCTCGCCCCACTGAGGTTCGGACTTCGGGGCTGAAAATCTGGATTTTTTTTTCTTAACCAGGGGCCCCAGGTGACTCCAAAGCACGCTAAAGAAGGCAAACTCGGAGACCGCAGACAACCTACAGGTTTGCAGTTGGCTCCGAAACAACTGGGGCTTCATTCCAGGCGCTTCTGGGGCCGCAGACTGCTGGCTCTGTCATTCGAGAGCGCGAGCCGAGCGGAGGCAGGCGCCACGGTCGGCCCCGAGGCCCCCGACTGGACCGCCGGGTCGCTCGCAGCCCCAGCACAGAACCCGGCCCCGAAGACCCCTCCCGGTCCACGGTCACCCTAGAGACCCCCGGGCCCCGTGACGCGACCAGGGCCCAGCCGCGAGGGCCGAGACGGACGCCCTCGCAGCCAGGCCACCTCAGGCGGGCCCGTTAGCCCCCGGCCCCCTCCAGGGTCACAATGGCAGCTCCCGGGCGGCAACAGTCGCCCCGGAGGAGGGAGGTCTCGGGTCGCCGCGCCGCGTCCATCCCCAAGCTACGGACCTTCTCCAGGGAAGCGTCCATGACGGAGGCGGTCGGTGGAGCCCGAAGGAGGCTCGGCAGTCCCAGGCGCTACTTCCGCCTCCCGCGCCCCGCCGCCGTTTCCACGCTGGCAGCGCTGACGTCCAGCGCGCCCGCGGCGGGCAGGGCCGAGATGAGGTGGAGCTGCCCGGCAGCGCCGCTGGGAGGGGAATGCGGGTCTCGGGGTGCAGGGGTGGGGGCGGGGCGGGGCGCGGCGGAGTGGGGCGGGGCCTGTGGGGCGGGGCGCGGGGCGGGGCCCGCGTGGAGGCGGGGCGCGGCTTGGAAGGGCGGGGGCTGCGTGGGGACGGGCCCTCCAGGCTTCCGTTCCTGGCCGTCACGCCGGCTAGCCCAAATGGTCCCAGGTGAGAGGCTGTGGCGCCGTTCCAAACGCTCCTTAAAAAGCCTGTCGCGGGCGTCAGGGTGGAAGTGTGATAATTACAAGATATCAGTCATGTAGTAAAATGCTGGAGATGCTAGTAAACTCACCGGCGCTTCCGGGCTTAGTCTTCCAAGCTCCCCTACTATCAAGATCCCTCAGGAATGGAACAGGCCATTCCACCACAGAATGGCGCAGCGTCGGTGGTTTCCTAGGTGCTAAGGGCTTCCGCGGGTTTCAAGTATCGGACTCCATCGAGAGTACCGGCTGCTCTGAAAAGGCCCTGGTCAGAGCTGTGGTGGGCTTGCTGTCTATGGGGTCGCACAGAGTCGGACACAACTAAAGTGACTTAGCAGCAGAGCTGTGGAATTTGTCTCAGATCTTCCCGCAGAATTTTAGACGGGATCGACTTCTGAGACAACCTGCACAGTCTCTTTCTTCATGTCGGGCCACAATTATGACTTGTTAGATAATAATAATAGATCAGCGGCTGCTCTTCCATTTTATGCTACAGCAGCCCTGTGATGTAGAGATCATCATTATCCCGGTTTCACAGTGCCAATCTAGGTAGGATCCCAGCGCCTGTATGCTACACGTACTGCCTCTATAACCGCTCCCACTCCTGCTGTATAATCATAAGGTATTTCCAGGAATGCTAGGGAGGACATAAATGTCCTTATTTTTTCCCTGTAAACGAGAGAAACTGAAATGAACTAGTCTATCGCTGTTGCAGTCCGTAAAACAATTCACCACTAGAACACCGGTGATATTACGACCACAGAAACATTCATTTTCTCTCGTTTTGTGCACCTCTTCTGAAACGTGTAAATGACTGGGTCGCATTTCAGTGTACTAATTACATTGTTTGAGCGCTCTAACTTGCATCAGATAAATTGACCAGTTATGTTAATAAAAATATATTCTACCAAAAGAAGCCTTGTGTGTAGATTTAGAGTGTACAGTGGGAACCATTAAGGTTCTCTAGACAGCTCTGCAAACAAAAAAATGATAGATTTCTGCAAGAGTTAAAAGCGGAATGTACCTCTGCTTGAGTTAAACAACTCTCCTTTTCAAACGTGTTATCAAACGGAAAAGTTGTTATCCCATGAACACCTATATGCCTATTCTACAGTGAACATTTACCTATATTTGCTTTAATATTGTATTTACATCAGTATCCATCTATCTGGGGCTTCTCCAGTGCCTCAGTGGTAAAGAATCTACCTGCAGTATTGGAGACACAGGAGATGGGAGTGATCCCTAGGTTGGGACGTTCTCCTGGAGGAGAGCATGGCAACCCACTCCAGTATTCTTGCCTAGAGAATCCCATGGACAGATGAGCCTGACTGGCCTTGGTCTCAAGCAGTCTGAAGTAAGCAAACAGACTGAGTAAGCAATCCATCTTTCTATCCATCAGTATACCTTATGTTTTGATACATTCCAAAGTTGCAGACCTCAATACATTTCACCCTTTAACACCTCATCCTTTGGATATCATTAAAAACTCCTAATTTTTAAAGCCACCTCCAAGTATGTGGATTATATTAAAAAGTAGAGTCTACAAAACAAATAATAGAGATGTGAAATTTATTGATACATTATCTATTTTAAAAGTAGACTTTAAAACTCAACATGAAGTGAGAATATGTGGATCATTCAATATTTACCCAAATACTTATTGACTACCATCTTGGACAGTCAGGGGCTAGACATACAAGAATGAGGCAAGATCCTGCTGTTAAGAAAATACTAAGGCAGAAGTTTTTACTTTGGGAACAAGGAGGAGGTCTGTGAAACTCCTGAAACTATGCCCCAAATTTTGCACAAGTGCATTTTTCTGGAGAGAATGAACATAGCTTTCATTTTATACTCAAGTCACCCATTCACACACACACACACACACACACACACACACACAACTGGAAAAACAAATTAAAACCATTTAGCCTATAGATAGACATAAATTATAATACTGTAAGGTCGGACCACGGGGGCCATGATGGGCCGCCCCTCCTCTCCCTCCAGCCTGCAAGAAGGTCCCCAATGACAGCACACTTCTCCGGTTGCCATGACAAGCTGCCCCTCCTCTCCCACTGGCCGGGGGAGTCCCTAACGGAGGGAGGCTCCCGGATCCCAGGGACCAAGGACAGCACACTTCGCTGCCAAAGCTGCCTCACCCCAGCCGCGTAGATAAACCTATCAGCCCACGCCGCAGCGAACCGGCAACCTATCCAAACCCCTTCCGCTAACCTGGCCGCCCCTGCAGCGTGCATATATAAACAAACTTCTAGCACAGTCCGGCGCGCGGACTTCCTGGACCTGCTTCCTTTGGGTCTGGGAACCCCGCCCGGGAGTGCTTCCCCAGTAAAGCCTGTTAAAAACTCTTTTTGGGGTCCTGGTCATCTTTACCTAACATTTGGCGCCCAACGTGGGGCTCGAGGCGAGGGCCCATCCCGCGAAGAGTGGGATTTGTGGCCCCTTCGGGTCTGGCCCGTGCCAAACCAGGTCACCCCGTCACCCCTCCAGGACCATTCAGCCATCTGGCAGGATACGGGGTAAATTCCATCGGTCAGGCTCTGGGAGTTTTTGCTTCCATGGCGATTATAAGGGTGTTCAGGTTCTGATAAAATCGCAGCCGCGGCCGGACTCCCTCCTCCGCAAGCCAGGCTTGCTTCCTCGCCGCCTGTCAATTTGGAGACGTCCATCCTGGCTGAGTGGCCTTCTCCTCGCTGGGTTGACTGCCCGCTCGGGGACGCCTGACCAGACCTCTCCCAGCCCCGTAACGACTGGTCCAGGACCTTCGCCCGTGATCGCCATGGGGGCGGCTCCCACCAAGCCCGACCGGCCCTGGTCTACACCACTAGAATGTTTACTTGCCAACCTCAGAACTTTACATATCTCCAGAGAAATCCATTCCAAACGTTTAACCTACCTTTGTTCTGAGGCATGGCCCCTATATTCTTTAGATAATGGCTCACAGTGGCCACCAACCAGAACTTTCGATTTTGACATCCTCCGTGACTTAGATAATTACTGCTGGAGGACGGGAAATGGTCTGAGGTACCCTACATACCGCCTTTCTGGCTGTTGCGCTCCCATCCCACTCTATGCACCCGCTGTTCCCCTTCTGAAATTCTCCTAATCATGGCTCTCTCTAGCCCTGCATCACCAGGGAGGCCATCAGCGGCCCAACCAGAGACACCTGAAGCAGAAACTTCTGCCCTTACAGTGCTTCCAGAAGACCTAGTGCCCCCCCCCACCCTATACTCCAGCCCTTGCTACTTCACCAACCTCCCCTCTGTCGCCCTCACCCACTCCCTTCATGTCCTCCCCTCCGCCATCGTCCTCACAGCCTAGCTCTCCTGTAACAAGGCCATCTCTATATCCACCCCTTCCCCCTCATCGCTTCCTCCCCCACCACCCTCACAGCCCAACTCTCCTGTGATTATGCCTCCCGCCACTCCCTTGGCTCCGTCCTTGGCTTCGTCCTTGGTTCCGTCTCTCCATCCACCCCTTCCCCCCTTATCGTCTCCCCCTTCACTGTTCTCACAGCCCAACTCTTCAGTGACTATGCCCCTCGCCACTCCCATGGCTCCACCTCAATATCTACCCCTTCCCTCCATGCCCCCTTTCTGACTCACCAGTCAGCTCACACACAAGGTCGCAGACCACTCCCAATCTGCTGCCAGCTCCCCTGCTTCCTCTCCACCAGGTGGCCGGCCCAGAGGGTCTCACCCATGTCCATGTACCCTTTTACTCCAACATCTTGCCCATATTTAACAGCGGCTAGGCTCCTATTTGGCCAACCCTTCCCACTACATCAAAAACTTCACCCAGCTATCTCGATCTCACGCCCTCACCTGGCAAGACATATTTGTCATCCTGGGGTCCACTACTACCCCCCCAAAAAAAAGGCCATTTGGGCCACAGCAAGGGAGATAACAGACCGGAGGCATCTAGCCAACCCAGCTGACCCTGCTCGGCCTCCTGGAGCGGCTGCTATTCCAGACGTAGACCCAGAATGGGACTATCAAGAGGGACAAAGAGGAAAGGCCAATATTCAATACATGATAAAATACCTATTAGAGGGAATGGAGACCACCTCCCTTAAGGTAGTAAACCTACTTAAGCTAGATGAAGTGACCCAGGGCGCCGATGAAAACCCAGCAGCCTTTCTTAACAGGCTTGCAGAGGCTCTCACCACCTATACCCGGATTGCCCCAGATTCTCCGGGTGGGGGTTACTACCCTAGCCAACCGTTTTATATCCCAATCAGCTGCAGACATCAGAAAGAAACTTTCCAAGGCTGAGGATGGGCCTCAGAGCCCCTCCGAAACCTGGTAAAAATGGCCTTTAAACTTTACAATGCCCGAGAGGAAGCTGTTGAAGCTAGCCGCAAGGCAAGGCTTAAACAAAAAGCTGAACTCCAGGCCAACCTCCTTGAAAAACACACCCAGGCACTGACAGCAGCCCTGCGGCCGGCCAGGGACAAAAAGTGGGTCCCCAGAAGCCACCACCAGGAGCCTGCTTCAAATGCGGTCACGAGAGCCACTGGGCCCGCCAATGCCCAAATCCCCAGCCCCCGACAAGGCCGTGCCCTCGTTGCAAGTAACCGGGACATTGGGCGAGTGACTGTCCCCAGGCGACTCAGACCCCCACCTTACCGGGCTGAGGTCTGGGCCCCCAAAAGGACATTTCCTCCCCACACCCCGCCTTGAAACTTCTCTCCTTTGATCAAGATTGATGGCGCCCGGACTCGGGGACCCCCATAACCCAAGCTGAGCCCAGGTAATGCTTCAAGTGGCAGGTAAGTCTATCAATTTTTTTATAGATACGGGGGCTACTTACATCCTTTGGGGGCACCTTACATCCTTCCCAGGTCTCGGTGGTGGGTATAGATGGCACCTCCTCGCGACCCTTGCAGACTGGGCCACAGCCCTGTCAACTTGACCACTTCCTGTTCTCTCACTCTTTCTGATAATCCCTTTATGCCCCATTCCCCTGCTGGGGTGGGACATTTTAGCTAAACTTAAGGCCACCATTCACTTACCACACTGGGTCCTTAACTATGCTTCACTGGCTAAACCCCTTTACACAGCCGCAAAAGACACCCCTACTGGACCACTCTCTTCAGAAACAGAGGTCAAAAGGGCTTTCTACAACCTCCGCTCAGCTTTGCTGTCCTCTTCCCCACTCTTCCTGCCCAATCCCAATCTCCCCTATCACCTGTATACTGATAAAAAAAAAGGGAGACATAGCCTTTGGAGCCCTCATATAGCCTGCGGGCCCTGAAATGCTGCCAGTGGCATTTATCTCCAAACAGTTAGACCTCACCGCCCGGGATGGATCCCCTGCCTACGCGCCCTGGCAGCAGCAGCTTCTCTATACACAGATGCAAAAAACACAAAAACTAATTCTAGATCAACCCCTAACTATATTCTCACCACACCACCTGGCCGACCTCCTGGCTTCCAAATTCCTGTCAGACCTTAGCGACTCTCGGCTCCAGCAATTCCACCATTACTAAGACACCCCTGCCTCCTGCCAGTGAGTGACACGCCCTATCCAATGCTAGACTGGCCTCATCCACTGTGGCTGTTGCCAATCACAGCTTTGGCTATACTTTTGCCCTTAGACTGGCTGTCACGGCTCCCCCAGGACTGGCCGCCCACACTCCGACTTTCACTGGCCCTTACTTATCTTATCACCTGTTCACTACTCCTGGGGTGCTATTCCTTTAAAATGGCCTGACCTGGCCATACTTCTCTAGCTTGCCTTAAAGACTTTATCTTGACCCTATTACAGGACCTCTGGCTAGCTACACCGATCACCGACTGTGACTCTTTCTTTCAGGCAATTTTTGATCTACATTTACAGGGGACCTTCCTCCTTTTACGGAATTTCAAATTGACTTTTTCTCTTTTATCACTCTCCTTCTAATATTATAGCTAAACATGCTCTTGCCACTATTCCTCCTGGCTATGATAATATCTACACCCTGCCCCCAGGGCTGCACAGAACAAAGCCGCTGGGGAACTGGGTTCACAGCCTACACTTGTGTCCACCGAGACTGTTATGCTCCATCTACCTGGTCATGCTCTCATGGAGGTAAATGGTATTGGATGGCCAAGAGCCTTGAGACAGCCAAATCAAGTTCAGCCTCTAGCTGCCATAAAGCTAGAGGCAAAGATCTCTGTTTTACCTTGCAAACTCACTATGGAATGACAGACGGGAAGGGGGCCCAAGGTCAGAGGCGAAAACAAATCCAACATAAAGTCCAACAGGACCTCATAAAGTTAGCAACTGAAGCCTCTAATCCACACCATGAGCCCAACAAACTCCTAGACCAAGTTCATCAGGCGCTCAAACCCTTAGATTTTTCAGCTCAAATTTTCACCCACATCAATAACACCTATCAGACCCTGACTGAAACCTCACCAAATCTCTCATGTTGGCTCTGGTCTTCCCTTGAGACCCCGACTGTTCCTTGCCCGACTGATTCCCAGCAAATGGGTAGAGGCCCAAAATCTCACTCAAAATGCCACGAAAGTACCCTGGCCAATAGGGCCCTTGACCACAGAGGTACTGCATCTACCAGCCAATGCCCTCACCGCCTTGTTCCTCATCCTGTTGATAAGACCTTGTGTTTTTCAGATCGTCCTCTAGACGGTCAGAGACCTGACCCAGACGGCTACTGGACAGATGCTGATGGTGGCTGCATACCCCAAACTCCCGTCCAGAAACCCTGAGAGCCCCTAAAGATCACTGGGATCCGGCCACGGCCCTCAGCCCCGACGACGCCCCCCAGTTCAGCAGGAAGTAGCCAGAAACGATAATGGCGCCCCTTTATCCTATCAAAAGGGTCAGAATGTAAGGTCGGACCCCAGGGGCCATGATGGGCCGCCCCTCCTCTCCCCTCCAGCCTGCAAGAAGGTCCCCAATGACAGCACACTTCTCCGGTTGCCATGACAAGCCGCCCCTCCTCTCTCCCACTGGACGGGGAGTCCCTAACGGAGGGAGGCTCCCGGATCCCAGGGACCAAGGACAGCACACTTCGCTGCCAAAGCTGCCTCACCCTAGCCGCGTAGATAAACCTATCAGCCCACGCCGCAGCGAACCGGCAACCTATCCAAACCCCTTCTGCTAACCTGGCCATCCCCCGCAGTGTGCATATATAAGCAAACTTCTAGCGCAGACCAGCGCGCGGACTTCCTGGACCTGCCTCCTTTGGGTCTGGGAACCCCACCCGGGAGCACTTCCCCAGTAAAGCCTGTTAAAAACTCTTTGGGGTTCTGGTCATCTTTACCTAACAAATACAGCATTCTATGGGCTAGTATGAAGAGAGGGTCCAATGAGAAAAATATTGTAGGAAGTCAGAACATGAAACCACTCACTGTGTGGAAAACTGAGCTTATACATTCTGATACAGACTCTTCCTGATTAATAGACAAAAAGCAAACCAAATAAAGGAAGTTTGTGGTTATTTTTCCCTTTGGGTCCATTCACATGGTTTTTGTTATACCCTGAATAATATTTACATACCCACAATATGGGCTTCCTGGTGGCTCAGATGGTAAAGAATCTGCCTGCAACACAGGAGACCTGGGTTCAGTCCCTGGGTTGGGAAGATCCCCTGGAGAAGGGAATGGCAACCCACTCCAGTATTATTAGCTGGAGAATCCATGGACAGAAGAGCCTGACAGGTCCATGACTATCAACAAAGTCCATAACTATTTGCAAGGGTTGAGTTGCTCAGTTGAAACGACTGAGCAACTAACACATACACATTATACTATAGTGTTTAAGTCTTTAAGTTTTAGAATCAACCAAGTTTCATATATGGAATATATATTTATTATTCATCATTGTTGTTCAGTTGCTTAGTCATGTCCGACTCTTTGTGACCCCATGGACTGCAGCACTCCAAACTTCCCTGTCCTTCACCATCTCCTGGAGTTTGCTCAGACTCATGTCCATTGAGTCATTGATGCCATCCAACCATATCATCCTCTGTCACCCCCTTCTTCTGCCCTCAGTCTTGCCCAGCATCAGGGTCTTTTCCAGTGAGTCGGCTTTTTGCATCAGGTGTCCAAAGTATTGAGCTTCAGCTTCAGCATCAGTCCTTCCAATAAACATTCAGGGTTGATTTTGTTTAGGATTGACTGGTTTGGTCTCCTTGCAATCCAAAGATTGCAATCCAAGGGACTCTCAAGAGTCTTCTCCAGTACCACATTTCGAGAGCATCAATTTTTCAGAGCTTAGCCTTCTTTATGGTCCAACTCTCACATCCATATATGATTACTGGGAAAACCATAGCTTTGACTATGTCAAAAGTCATGGACCTTTGTCTATAGACTTTGTCTTTGGACCTTTGTTGGAAAAATGACATCTCTGCTTTTTAACATGCTGTCTAGGTTGGTCATAGCTTTTCTTCCAAGGAGCAGCGTCTTTTAATTTCATGGCTGCAGTCATCATATGCAGTGATTTTGGAGCCCAAGAAAATATAGTCTGTTACTGCTTCCATTGTTTTTCCATCTGTTTGCCATGAAGTGATGGGATCGGATGCCATGATCTTTGTTTTCTGAATGTTGAGTTTTAAGCCAATTTTTTTACTCTCCTCTTTCACCTTCATCAAGAGGTTCTTTAGTTTCTCTTTGCTTTCTGCCATTAGGGTGCGGTCATCTGCATATCTGAGGTTATTGACATTTCTCCTGACAATCTTGATTCCAGCTGTGCTTCATCCAGCCTGGCATTTTGCATGATGTACTCTGCATATAAGTTAAATAATCAGGGTGACAGTATACAGCCTTGACGTACTCCTTTCCCAATTTGGAACCAGTCTGTTGTTCCATATCCAATTCCAAGTGTTGCTTTTTGACCTGCATGCAGGTTTCTCAGGAGGCAGGTAAGATGGTCTGGTGTTCCCATCTCTTGAAGAATTTTCCACAGCTTATTGTGATCCACACAGTCAAAGGCTTTAGTCTAGGCAATGAAGCAGAGGTAGATGTTTTTCTCTTGCTTTTTCTATGATCCAACGGATGTTGGCAATTTGATCTCTGGTTCCTCTACCTTTTCTAAAACCAGCTTGTACATCTGGAAGTTCTCGGTTGACGTACCGCTGAAGTCTAGCTTGAAGGATCTTGAGCATTACCTTTATAGCATGTGAAATGAGTGCAGTTTTATAGTAATTTGAACATTCTTTGGCATTGTCCTTCTTTGGGATTGAAATGAAAACTGATCTTTTCCCTTTGGCCACTGCTAAGTTTTCCAAATTTGCTGGCATATTGAATGCAGCACTTTAACAGCATCATCTTTTAGGATGTTCCTTTGTTCATAGTGATGCTTCCTAAGGCCCACTTGACTTCATACTCCAGGGTGTCTGGCTCTATGTGAGTGATTACACCATCATGGTTATTCAGGTCATTAAGACCTTTTTGTATAGTTCTTCTGTGTATTCTTGTTACCTCAATATCGTCTGCTTCTGTTAGGTCCATATGGTTTCTATCCTTTATTGTGCCCATCTTTGCATGAAATATTCCCTTGGTATCTCTAATTTTCTTGAAGAGATCTCTAGTCTTTTCTGTGCAATTGTTTTCCTCTACTGCTTTGCACTGTTCACTTATGAAGACTTTCTTATCTTTCGTTATTCTTTGGAACTCTGCATTCAGATGGGTATATCTTTCCTTTTCTCCTTTTCCTTTAGCTTCTCCTCTTTTCTCAGCTATTTGTGAAGCATTCTCAGACAACCATTTTGCCTTGTTGCACTTTTTTTTTCCTTGGGGATGGTTTTGGTCACTGCCTCCTGTACATGTTACAAACCTCTATCCATAGTTCTTTAGGCATTCTGTCTTTCAGATCTAATCCCTTGAATCTATTTGTCACTTCCACTGTATGATCATAAGGGATTTGATTTAGGTCATACCCGAATAGCCTAGGAATTGAAGGCAGGAGGAGAGGGGGACGACAGAGGATGAGAGATGGTTGGATGGCACCAGCGACTGGATGGACATGAGTTTGAGTAGGCTCCAGGAGTTGGTGATGGACGGGGAAGCCCAGCATGCGGCAGTCCATGGGGTCGCAAAGAGTCGGAGATGACTGAGTGACTGAACTGAACTGAACTGAACTGAAATTGCCTGTAAAAAAAAATAGATTCGAATCATGTTTACTACTTTAAAAATTTGAGCGAGAAGCCTGCAGTCCCTAAAGGCAACTTGAGGTGGCGACCCTGAGACTATTTGTATCCTAACTTACTTCGTTAGTTACACCAAGTTCACTAAGAAAGTTTTTCTTTAAAAAATCTTATTGTTAAAATATAGAAAACTTAAAAGAAATGAATTGTCATTCACTAATATCCTGTAAGCTTCACCTCCAATGAAAGGAGCCTTCTCAGACACCTTATAAACAATCACACCTTCTCAAACAATCCTAGTTCCCTCCCAAGAAAAAAATAGCCATTTTCCATATTTATAGTAATCATTCACTTACATTTTCTTTGCAGTTTTATCACCCAAAGATGCACCCCTAACCATTACAGTTTAGCTGCATCTTTAAAAACAAAAACAAAACACCTATTCATATCTGTATCTTTTAAGCTCTTTTTAATCTACAGGTTTTCCTATATATTTTTCTCCTTTGCAGTTTAATTGTTGAAGACACCATATTATTGTTCCAGATTTTCCTTAGTCTGGATTTTCCTCTGTTCGGTATATTTCCTGCAGCTTGGCTGTTGAATCTAGGTTTAATCAGATTCAGATTTGAAGTCTGCAGAAAAGAATTCAAAGATGGTGTTCTTCTCTTCACCAAGAGGCACTCAGTATCTGGTTTTCTGTCTTTTTGTGTTGTTAAAAGGCAGTAAGTAGTCCAGTCTCTCAGTCATGTCCCACTCTTTGTGACCCCATGGACTGTAGCCTTCGAGGCTCCCTCCATCCATGGAATTTTTCCGGCACGAGTATTGGAATGGGTTGCCATTTCCTTCTCCAGGGGATCATCCTGACCCAGAGATCGAACCTGGATCTCCTGCATTGCAGGCAGATGCTTTTACCAGCTGAGCCACGATTCTTTAACTTACATTAATTTTAACCTCAATGGAAGAGCTGAGAATTTTTAAAATACCATATACATTTTTACATCTGAGGAAGGTTTTTCAAGAGTATAAATCCAAGCTATGATTTCGTGTCACCATGCTTTCCATTTTTAAGATTCTTGTCTTTTTGTTTTATTTTTAAATTTTATTTAATTTTTGGCTGCACTGGGTCTTTATTGCTGCACGTGGGCTTTCTGTAGTTGCGACAAGCTGGGACTACTCTAGTTGTCGGGTGAGGACTTGCTTGCTGGAGGACTTCTCCAGCTCTGGAGTGCAGGCTCAGGACTTGTGATGCCCGAGGTTAGTTGCCCTGAGAAATGTGGGATCTTCCGGGACCAGGGATCGAACCTGTGTCCCCTGAATTGGCAGGTGAATTCTTAACCTCTGGACCACCAGGAAGTCTGTCATGTTTGTTTTAACATAACTTCAGACTTATGTACAAGAAAGGTACAAAGAATTTTTCAAAACTCTTCACCCAAATTCCTCAAATGTTAACATTTTACCATACTTGCTTCATTGTTCTCTCTTTCTTAAATAAACCCACACATTTTTTTTTCCTGAATCATTTCATAGTCAGTTGCAGATGCTACCCTTGTTTTCTCAACAATTTAATGTATATTTGTGAAGGACATCCTCCTTCACAGCCACAATACAAGCACCAAAATTAGGAAATTAACATTGATACTACAATATTTTCTAATCAATAAACTCTATTCAGATCTTGACAATTGTCCCAGTAAAGTGCAGGAAGGCAGAAGTCTAGAATAATGCATTCTAGAATAGTTCCTCTGACTTTGTGTTTCACAACAGCGAAGGGTACAGGCCAGATACTTTGCAGAATGTCCATCAGTGTGAGGCTTCCATCTACTTTTGGAAGGTCCTTATGTTGATATTTCAAATGTGTAGCGGCTTTCTTCATACAAATGTCCAGAGCCTCACCTGATACACAAATAGATTAATGTCTTATTATTCACAAATCTCAGGTAGTGAATAATCATGTTTTCTTCCCCAGAAGCTTGCAAAAGATTACAAACTATTCTTTCAATGGTAGACTTTTAAATCAAAGGTGTAAATATTGAATTATGCCCAGGCCAGCTTTTCCTTGATTAGTTCTGTAGCATATTTTCAGAGCTCAGATTCTAGACCCAAGTCAATCTGGGGTCTTAAAGCTGTGCAAGTGAAAGCTCCTTGGACAAGTTGCTTAAGCTCATGATATTTTGGTTTACTGATCTGTAAAATCCAGGTTATACTTAACCTTTCAGTGTACTTTAGCATACATTTGTATGCTTTTTTTTTTCCATCCAAGAAGCACGTCAACAAGAACTTCTCCTCGGACCCCCATCCTTTCCAGTTACTCTCATGGTCTGAGTTTTCATGACACAAGCACCACCAGCTCATTTTGGTTTGTGTTCATTTGTTTATTTTTGGCTGCGTGGGATCTTATGTTGCTGCGTGAGGGCCTTAGTCGCAGTGCATGGCTTCTCTTGTTGTGGCTTGTGGGCTCTAGAGCATGGACTTGATAGTTGTGGTCCCGCAGACTTATTTGCCCTGCAGCGTGTGGAATCTTCCTGCACCAGGAATGGAACGCATGTCACCTGCATTGGCAGGTGGATTCTTAAACACTGGACTACCAGGGAAGTCCAGCCAACTCATTTCAATCTAGTTTCAGCTGCCTTCACCCAAGCGAATCTCATCCACCCATAGAATCTTCTCAGTCCATTTTGCCTCATGTCTCAGCTACACTGGATCCAGATAATCACCCTCCTTTTGCAACTGAGACTTTTCTTGCTTCCTAAAGTATCAAACTCGCTTGGTTGTCCTCTCCTCTCTGCCCTTTCTCAGTCCTTCTTCCTCTACCTAACATATAATCATTGATTTCCTCAGCACTCATCCCTAAAGTCCTTTTCTTACTCTATACATTCTCATCCTCCATTATTCATTTAACATCTCAATACCTTGTTTTTCAAACTGAGAGTCATCTCACTAATGGGTTGTGAAATCAGTTTACTGGGTCATATCTAGCAATTTTTTAAAAATCAAATGGAATAAAAACATCAAAACACACGGTATATGGAATAAGAATAGTTAGGAGAAACACCAAATGTCCATCAACAGAAATAAATTGTGGTTTGGCCACACAATGGAGTGGAATATTATACAACAGTAAAAAGGAATAAAGCACTGATATATGGAAAAGCACAGAGTTCAGTTCAGTTCAGTTCAGTTCAGTTCAGTTGCTCAGTCGTGTCCAACTCTTTGTGACCCCATGAATCGCAGCATGCCAAGCCTCCCTGTCCATCAACAACTCCCAGAGTTCACTCAGACTCATGTCCATTGAGTCCGTGATGCCATCCAGCCATCTCATCCTCTGTTGTCCCCTTCTCCTCCTGCCCCCAGTCAAAGCATCAAAGTCTTTTCCAATGAGTCAACTCTTCCCATGAGGTGGCCAAAGTACTGGAGTTTCAGCTTTAGCATCATTCCTTCCAAAGAAATCCCAGGGCTGATCTCCTTCAGAATGGTCTGGTTGGATCTCCTTGCAGTCCAAGGGACTCTCAAGAGTCTTCTCCAACACCACAGTTCAAAAGCAGCAATTCTTCGGTGCTCAGCCTTCTTCACAGTCCAACTCTCACATCCATACATGACTACTGGAAAAACCATAGCCTTGACTAGATGGACCTTAGTCGGCAAAGTAATGTCTCTGCTTTTGAATATGCTGTCTAGGTTGGTCATAACTTTTCTTCCAAGGAGTAAGCGTCTTTAATTTCATGGCTGCAGTCACCATCTGCAGTGATTTTGGAGGCAAAAAGTCTGACACTGTTTCCCCATCTATTTCCCATGAAGTGATGGGACTGGATGCCATGATCTTCGTTTTCTGAATGTTGAGCTTTAAGCCAACTTTTTCACTCTCCTCTTACACTTTCATCAAGAGGCTTTTTAGCTCCTCTTCACTTTCTGCCATAAGGGTGGTGTCATCTGCGTATCTGAGGTTCTTGATATTTCTCCTGGCAATCTTGATTCCAGCTTGTGCTTCTTCCAGCCCAGCGTTTCTCATGATGTACTCTGCATAGAAGTTAAATAAGCAGGGTGACAATATACAGCCTTGATATACAGTACTCCTTTTCCTATTTGGAACCAATCTGTTGTTCCATGTCCAGTTCTAACTGTTGCTTCCTGACCTGCATATAGGTTTCTCAAGAGGCAGGTCAGATGGTCTGGTATTCCATTCTCTTTCAGAATTTTCCACAGTTTATTGTGATCCACTCAGTCAAAGGCTTTGGCATAGTCAATAAAGCAGAAATAGATGTTTTTATGGAACTCTCTTACTTTTCGATGATCCAGCGGATGTTGGCAATTTGATCTCTGGTTCCTCTGCCTTTTCTAAAACCACATTGAACATCAGGAAGTTCATGGTTCACGTATTGCTTAAGCCTGGCTTGGAGAATTTTGAGCATTACTTTACTAGCATGTGAGATGAGTACAATTGTGCGGTAGTTTGAGCATTCTTTGGCATTGCCTTTCTTTGGGATTGGAATGAAACCCGACTTTTTCCAGTCCTGTGGCCCCTGCTGAGTTTTCCAAGTTTGCTGGCATATTGAGTGCAGCACTTTCACAGCATCATCTTTCAGGACAGAGTAGGGATTAGCAAACTTTTCTGTCAAGTGCCAGACAGAAAGCTTTTAGGCTTTGTGGACCATTTGTCTCTGTTGCAGCTACTCAACTCTGTGTAGCATGAATGTAGCCATAGATAATACACAAAGAACTGAGTCATGACATTGTCCCAATAAAACTTTATTTATAGGCACTGAATTTTGAATTTAATTATTCTGATTTGTTAAAGTTGTTTGTAAATATAAAGCCATTCTTAGCTCTTGGGTCTTTAAATAAACAGGCAATAGGCAAGATTTGGCCCATAGGCTATAGTTTGCTGATCACTGTCATAGATGAATCTCAAAAACATGAAGCTGAGTGAAAGAAGCCAAACACAAATTAATACAGATACTGAATATATCCTTTGTGATTTCATTTATATGGAATTCTAGACAATGCAAACTCATCTATAATGACAGAAAGCCTGGGGCCAGGGGTCAAAGGGTTTCCCCAGCAGCTCAAGGGTAAAAGAATCTGCCTGCCAGTGCAGGAGGCTCGGGTTTGATCCCTGGGTCAGGAATATCCTCTGGAGAAGGAAATGGCAACCCACTCTGCCTGGGAAATCCCATGGACAGAGGGACCTGGGGGTTAAGTCCATGGTGTCACGAAAGAGTCAGACATGAATGAGCAACTAAATAACAACAAAGGGTCAAAGGGAATTGAATGCATGAGGGTATTAGGGGACTTTTGAGGGTGATAGAAATGTTCTGTATTTTTAAAATATTTATTTATTTGACTGTGCTAGGTCTTAGTTGCAGCACTCAAATATTTTCACTTGCCCCATGCTGAATATTTTTACTTGCAGCTTGCAGGATCAGACGTGTGGCATTCAGGATCTAGTTCTCTGACCAGAGATCAAACCCTGGGCCCCTGCACTGATAGTGAGGCGTCTTAGCCTATGGGCCACCAGGGAAGTCCTCAGTTTACCTTTAAAAAGGCTTCACTGAGGAATTTTCCTGTTGGTCTAGTGGTTAGGACTCTGCACTTTCACTGCTGAGGGCCAGGGTTCAATCCTTGATCTGGAAACTAAGATCCCGCAAGCTGATTGATGTGGGGGTGGGGTGGGGTGGGGCGGATGGGGTGGGTGAGGGGGTGAGGGGAGTAGGAGTGGGGCTTCCCTGAACCCTTTGGGGAACTCAGGTTTTCGGGTGAACATGAGCCCCCCGGTCTCCACACTTGGCCCTGCAATGGACTTTTCTCTGATCTAAACTCTGAAGTTGATGTTTGCTTGGCCTCACCATGCAGCAGGTACTCAAACTTGCCATCAGTAACAATCAAGTTCTCTGTTAACAACTCCGTTCTCTGTTAAACAGAGAAACTGGATCCTCTGCTTATAAGCCTTCCCTGCTGCTAGAATGCCGTCTATGGGGTCGGACAGGGTCGGACACGACTGAAGCGACTTAGCAGCAGCAGCAGCTGCTAGAATAAAGCGTATGTCCTTCACATGGCCCAAAGGTGTGGTATTACCCTTTCCAACCTCTCTGGTCTCAGCTGTCATTCTTTGGGCAATGTCATCAGTACTTACAGGCACCTATGTGTCTCCTTCAATGTACATAGCATAACTGTAATTAGTTATTTAATGCCTGTCTCCCCTGATAGACTACGAATGCAATTTCAGTAAAGATGGAGTCTGTCTTAGTCTTATTTAGTCCTTAAGGACTAGCAGGTAAGCTCTAAAAAAGTTGTGTAATGAATGGATGAATGAATGAATGAATCTATATAGCATGATGTGTGGATTTTATTTCTAGACATTTCCATTTTCAATCTGGTTTTAATGGGTTTATTTATTGCTCAGTTTCTGAGTTGTGTCCGACTCTTTGCACCCCATGGACTGCAGCTTGCCAGGCTTCCCTGTCTTTTACTGTCCCCTGGAGCTTAAAGACACTTCATCTTCCAAGTGGCGATTTTTACCTCCCCAAGTCTGGGCAGGCCAATGTCTAGGATGGAGTGGGTGTTCAACGAGTAGTTACTGAATGCCTTGATTCAACAAATGTTTTCTGAGAGTCCACTATATGCCAGGCAGTATTCCAGGAATCAGGAATACAATGATTGAAAGAGATTTTTTAAAGATATATTTATTTATTTTTGGTTGCACTCGGTCTTCATTGCTGTGAGTGGGCTTTCTCTAGTTGCAGCAAGTGGGGGCCTCTCTTGTGGAGCACAGGTTGCAGGCACAGGGGCTTCAGTAGTTGCAGCTCTCGGGCTTTGTAGTTGTGGAGCACAGGTGTAGTTGTTGTGGAGCACAGGTGTAGTTGTTCTGGGGCATGTAGAATTTTCCTGGACCAGGGGTCAAACCCGTGTCCCCTGCATTGGTGGGTAGATTCTTATCCATTGTACCACCAGGAAGTCCTTAAAAGAAATTCAGTTCAGTTCAGTTCAGTTCAGTTCAGTCGCTCAGTCATGTCTGACTCTTTGCGACCCCATGAATTGCAGCGCCCAGGCCTCCCCTGTCCATCACCAACTCCTGGAGTTCACTCAAACTCACGTCCATCGAGTCGGTGATGCCATCCAGCCATCTCATCCTCTGTCGTCCCCTTCTCTTCCTGCCCCCCAATCCCTCCCAGCATCAGAGTCTTTTCCAATGAATCAACTCTTCACATGAGGTGGCCAGGAGAGTACTGGAGTTTCAGCTTTAGCATCATTCCTTCCAAAGAACACCCAGGACTGATCTCCTTTAGAATGGACTGGTTGGATCTCCTTGCAGTCCAAAGGATTAAGCCTCTGCATTTGTGGATCTTAACATTCTTTAGGAATGGGATAGTAACAAATGGCTCTATAATATATTTGTTTTAGTTGTCATAAAAGAAAGTAAATTATGAATAAATTCATGCCTCAGGCTGTAAATTTGAAATCTTTGTTCTAAAACATTGGAAATATCTATTCAGTGATAACTAGCTGGAAATAGAAGAAAATTAAGCAAAACCAACTTACTACTACCAATAGTTTACCCCGAGGAAGACATTTCCAAGCATTTCTGTTACTTAAAGGACTTTTCTTTGATGTTTGAGCATCTCTGGAAATTCACATTTGACCATCAGCTAATTATCACTGGAGAAGCATTGGGCATTAAGTCTTAGAAAATCTGAAGCAGATATTTTAACATTGATGCAGTCATACGAAAAAAAAGTTTACTAACATTGTATTTAATCTTTTTAAAAAATATTTTTTTATTTATTTTGACTATGCTGAGCCTTGGTTGCAGCACTTGGAATCTTCAATTGCAGCATACGAACCCTTTAACTGCAACATGTGGGGTCTAGTTCCCTGATCAGGGGTCCAACCTGGGTCCCCTGCATTGGGAGCATGGTATTTTAGCCACTGCACCACCAGGGAAGTCCCTTTACTAAGATTTTAAACTATGTTAAAAGAACATTTAAGATGTTCTTTTCTTTTTGTTTAAGATGTCCTAAGTAGGATTTTAGAGTATATTGAAATTTTAGGTGACATTGTAAAAGATGAAATAGTATAAAATGGTAATTTTACCTTTCATGTGTCTTAGATTTATATTTTATGAAAGAATTCAGTTTTCTCTAACATTTGTTATTGCTGTTCAGTCACTAAGTCATGTCCGACTCTTTCGTTGTATACCCCAAAAGAATAATGAAGAATGACATTAACAGACAATATAAAAAAAGAAAGACACATGTAGATGTTGATACAAATGAAAAAGTGTCAACATTACTAGTGATTAAAAAGTGCAAAAATCAAGAGAGATTTTTGCCTGTCAAATTAACTGTTTTTTTCTAATAATGTTAATCTGCTGTTACTTAGAGTAGAAGAAATACTCTCATGCATTGCTGCTTGTATTTCAGATTGTTACGACACCTATTATAGATTTCAGTTACATTCAACTGAGTGCAGTTTGCAATTCAGTAATAACAACAGAAAAACCTAAAATATACATATCTTTTGTCCCCCAAATTCTGCTCCCAGAAATTTAAACTAAAAATCATTAAGTTAAAGGTTTAGCTATAAGAATGTCATATCAGCATTGCTTATAATGATGAAATATTTTAAATAATCTATATATGCGATAATATAATGAAAAACTGTTCATTATGGTAAACTTGGTCGAAACACACCTTTCCAAACAATGATGTAGATAACCTACTTATTGACATGGAGAGATGATATGTTGCCTCAAAAAGATATCTAAGAAAATATCATGTATATTATAAACCTATTTTTTTAAGGAAAAGTATATGACTACATGGGGTTCCCTGGTGGCTCAGTGGTAAAAAGCCCACTTGCCAATGCAGGAGACATAAGACATGTGGGTTTGATCCCTGGGTTTTGCGGATCCCCTGGAGAAGGAAATGGCAACCCACTCCAGGACTCTTGCCTGGGAAATCCCATGGACAAAGGAGCCTGGTAGTCTACAGTCCATGGGGTTGCAAAAGACTTTGACACGACTTATCAGCTAAACAACAGCAGCAACATATGAATACATGGAAAAAGTTATTAAAATTAATTAAAATCGGAAACTGCTTAGCTGTAGAAAGTTAATTTGCTTAATTTGATTTGTTTTCCACACACGTAGAGTCATTTAAAAGGAGAACATTAAATAGTACTTGTGGTGGTGGTTTAGTCGCTAAGTTGTGTCCGACTCTCGTTCTCGTGGACTGTAGCCCGCCAGGCTCCTCTGTCCATGGAATTCTTCAGGCAAGACTACAGGATTGGGTTGCCATTTCCTTCTCCAAAGGATCTTCCCGACCCAGGAATCAAACCCTGGTCTCCTGCATTGAAGGGAGATTCCTTACCCACTGAGCTATGAGGGAAGCCCAGATATTTGTCCGATTTGTTAATTTATAATCTCCTTGCTCCAAATCCATTCATTTTGCCTGGTGTGCAAAGATGGATCTGGGCCCTTTACAAATATGTCTCCTTTGACAGCTTGGCACAATGTTATGTTACATTTTGTCAGTAGAGGGCGCTGGAAAGACATTACAGGAGGAAAGAGTTTTGCTTCTAGGTTCTTTCTTACTGGTGGCCTCTAGTGCTGGGAGTAGGTTTCCTTAGTCGTAAGGAAAAACTCACTCCTATGTCTCCTCTACTCTCGACACTTTACTGTAGATACAACACGACTCCACTGCTACCAGATGTAAGGGTTTGCCACTCACCTAGCGGTTCTGTGACATCAGCTGGGTGTGACGTCCAAAAATTTAATTCTGACACTACCTGCTGAGTATCAGATCCTGTAGGTTAAGGCCTCAGTCCCACAAGACTTCCTCCCACTTCAGATGCCAACCACGAATGCAGGTTGTTTCCCTATATTCCTGACCAACCGGATATAAATTGGAGTTTCTCACAACCTCCTCCTTGGATCTGATTACTTTGCTAGAGTGACTTATAGAACTCAGAGAAACATTTTACTTACTACGTTACCAGTTTATTATAAAACAATATAATTCAGGAATCAGTTCAGTTCAGTCACTCAATAGCATCTGTTTGCGACCCCATGGACTGCAACATGTCAGGCTTCCCCTGTCCATCACCAATTCCTGGAGCCTACTCAGATTCATGTCCACCGAGTTGGTGATGCCATCTAATCATCTCATCCTCTGTCATCCCCTTCTCCTCCTGCCTTCAATCTTTCCTAGCAATAGGGTCTTTTCCAATAAGTCAGTTCTTCGCATCAGGTGGACAAAGGATCGGAGCTTCAGCTTCAGCATCAGTCCTTCCAATGAATATTCAGGATGGATTTCCTTTAGGGTTGACTGGTTGGATCTCCTTACTGTCCAAGGGACTCTCAAGAGTCTTCTCCATCACCACAGTTCAAAAGCATCAATTCTTCAGTGCTCAGTTTTCTTTTATGGTTCAACTCTCACATTCATACATGACTACTGGAAAAACCATAGCTTTGAGTAGATGGACCTTGGTCAGCAAAACAATATCTCTGCTTTTTAATATGCCATCTAGGTTTGTCATAGCTGAGGAATAGCCAGATGGAAAAGGTTCATAGGGCAGGGTATGTGGGACCGGAGCTTGAAGTTTCCATGACCTGGGAGGGGATGTCCTCTTCCCCTAGATCGATTGCCACATGTCCACCAACCCAAAAGCTCTCTGAATCCCGTCCTCTCAGGGTTTTATGGAAGCATCATTACAAAGGCACAATTGATTAAATCACTGGTGATTGCTTCAATCTCCAGTCCTCAGCTCCTCTCCCTGGAGGTGGGAGCAGGACTAAAAGTCCCAACCCTCTAATGTAGCAATTGGTTTCCCCTGGCAACAAGTCTGGCCTTAAAGGCAGTCCAAAAGTTGCCTCATGAACATAAACTCAGTTGTAGTTGAAAGGGGCTTGTTGCAAGGAAATGGCAACCCACTCCAGTATCCTTGCCTGGAAAATCTCATGGACAGAGGAGCCTGGTGAGCTGCAGTCCATGGGATCGCAAAGAGTCAGGCATGACTGAGAGACTAACACTTAAACTTGTTGCAAATAACTAGACATTCCTCCTTTCAGTTTGAGGATTTGGAAGCTATTTCAGGCACTGAGTACAAAACTGTAGACCAAATATTATAACAAAGTGATGCTCCCATTGCTCTTATCGCTCAGAAAATCCAAGCATTTTAGGAACTCTGTGCCAGAAATGGGACACAGAGCAAATACCTATTTCTTATTATAAATCACTATATCATTGAGACTTCCCTGGAGGTCTGTGATTAAGACTCCACTCATCCAATGAAGGGAGTGGGGTTCAGTCTCTGGTTGGGGAACTAAGATCCCATATGCTGCACAGCCAAATTACATAAATAACTTTTTTAATGCTCAACCCACTCCAGAGTTCTTACCTGGAGAATCCCAGGGATGGAGGAGCCTGACAGGCTGCCGTCTATGGGGTCACACAGAGTCGGACATGACTGAAGCGACTTAGCAGTTGCAAGAAAATCACTGTATCACACCCTGGTACTCACTCTGGTGGTTTTCCTGGTGGCTCAGTAGTAAAGAATCTGCCTGCAATGCAGGAGACATGGGTTCCATCCCTGGGTCAGGAAGATCCTCTGGAAAAGGGAAATGGCAACCCACTCCAATATTCTCACCTGGAAAATTCCGTGGACAGAGGAGCCTGGCAGTCTACAGTCCATGGGGTTGCAAAGATTCAGACACGACTGAGCAGCCAAACAACAAACCTCCAATGAGGTCCCACAACAGTTTACCCTAGAAGGCAGATCTCCAGCAAATTCCACTGGCTGGCAGGTCCTTAGAGCAGCTGACTTCTCTGCCATGTGCCCCTCCCAATAAGATCAGGATTTCAGCCCTAAAGGGTAAGGAGGGTTCTTCTTGGGTGTTTTATCTCAGTCCTAGGAGTAGTGGTGATGGACAGGGAGGCCTGGCATGCTGTGATTCATGGGGTCACAAAGAGTCGGACACGACTGAGCAACTGAACTGAACTGAACTGAACTGAGGAGTAGTGGCTGGTCCTTATATCTGCTATTTCTGTATTCTTTAGGGTTCTCTTGTATTCAGTCCCTCATCATTTGAATTTACCATTAACAATTCTTTATACAGTCGATAGTCATTATTTGGTGATTCTATATTTGCAAATTCACCTACTTGCTAAAATGTGTTTGGAAGCCCCACAACCAATACTCTTGATGCTTTGCTATCATTTGAAGACATGCACGTGCTCAAAGAAGCAAAATCTTTGAAACTTCTAACTTGCATGTTCCCAGCTACAGTCAAACAAGGCAATGCTTGACCTTTTGTTGTCTCTCCTACTGCAAGTGTCCTTTTCACAGCGATTCCTACATTTTCATGCTTTTTGTTAGGAATTTCACGGTTTTAAATGGCTGAGCTTAGTTCTACAGTGCTGTCTAGTATTCCTAAATGCAAAAAGGCCGTGATGTGCCCTCTGTAGAGAATACCTAGTTTTGTTCAGGCAGGAGTTATAAAGCTGTTGGGTTGAGAGTTCCGTGTTAACACATTCACAATGCATAGTCAATAAAGTGTCCTAAGCAAGGCTTTGTATTGATCAATTGATGAAATGTGACCAGAGGCTGAAAGGAACCTAACCCTGTAATTCCTCTAGGAGGAAGGGTTAGCATTTGCTAGTTTAGGGTTTATAGCAACTTTATAACTGTAACTAATTTGAGTAATAAAAATCAGCTATATCAAACTTTCCCTGTTCTAATTACAGTGTGATTTCTCTCTCCTGATTGGATCATTCAGAACACTAACATCATCTTTAAACCATTATTCCACTAATTAATTATTTATTTCACATATTAGTAGAGTCATACCTTTTTTGAAAGTAATTGAAGTTTCCGAGGTTCAAAAAAAGCATAACTGGAGAAGTGAACTCTCTGAAATGAATTCCACCTTTTAATGGAAATTCTTAATTGCATATTTAAATATGCACTATCATTAAAGCTGCCTCTAGTGTTGGATTTTCCATAATTTCAGATTTTTAAAAATCTCTTCTTGGCATATTTTAGGAGAACTAAAAGGTATTTCTTTCCTCAAAGCTTAAAAATGAAAAATTAATGATATAAATTATTATTCCTATTATTATCCCTATTATTCCATACCAATGTGGGCAGAATAGTCACTGAAAGCAAAGCTGGTAAAAACAGTTCCTGTGCCAGAGAAACCCTCTAATTCAAATATATCTTTCAAATAGCACAAAGTACCAAGTCTCAGGTGAACTCTCTGATGTCCACCATCCCTGTTAAGAAATCCATGGCCCCATTTTCATATTCTCTTGAGGGCAGGACGGAAAGTGGAAAGTGTTCCAAACTTCTCAACAAGAGCAAAGGATGGATACATCTCTCACCTTAGCACTTTATTTTACTTCCAGCCCAAACTAAGCCACCAGCTTCCCTGGTGGTTCAGTGGTAAAGACTCCCCCTGCCAATGCAGGAGACATGGGTTCAATTCCTGGGTCAGGAAGATTCCTTGGAGAAGAAAATGGCAACCCACTCTAGTATTCTTGTGTGGAGAAATCTATGGACAGAGGAGCCTGGCAGGCTACCATCCACGGGGATGCAAAAGAGTTAGACATGACTGAGCAACTGAACAACAACCACAGCATTCAGTTCAGTCACTCAGTTGTGTCTGACTCTTTGCAGCCCCATGGGCTGCAGCACACCAGGCCTCCCTGTCCATCACCAACTCCTGGAGTTTACTCAAACTCATGTCCATTGAGTTGGTGATGTCATCCAACCATCTCATCCTCTGTCCTTCTCCTCCTGCCTTCAGTCTTTCCCAGCATCAGGGAAATGAGTCAGTTCTTCATATGAAGTGGCCAAAGTATTGGAGCTTTAGCTTCAGCACCCGTCCTTCCAGTGACTATTCAGGATTGATTTCCTTTAGGATAGACTGGCTGGATCTCCTTGCAGTCCAAGGGACTCTCAAGAATCTCCAACACCACAGTTCAAAAGCATCAATTCTTAGGCACTCAGTTTTCTTTATAGTCCAACTCTCATATCCATTCATACAACAACGTTAAGAGGGTCTGAAAACGATCGTATGGAACCCAGCACCTTCAGATAACTGGTGCCAGTGTAAAGGGAGTAAGAGTTGCCTACGTCATAGAGACAGAATTCTTTTTTATGCATATATGAATTTATTTAGTTTTGGCCCTTTTGGGTCTTCATTGCTGCATATGAGGTTTCTCTAGTTGCGGCAAGCAGGGGCAACTCTCCTTTGCGGTACACGGGCTTCTCATTGCAGTGGCTTCTCTTGTTGTGGGGCATAGACTTTAGAATGCATGGGTTTCAGTATTTGTAGTCAATAGGCTCAGTAGTTGTGGAGCACTGGGCTTAGTTGCCCTGAGGCATGTGGAATTTTCCCAGACCAGGTATTGAACCCACATTCCCTGCATTGGTAGGCGGATTCTTAACCACTGGCTCACCAGGGAAGTCTGAAACAGATTTCTTAGGTGTGGTTTTCCACATTAGAGCTGACATGCAATGATTTCATGATGGGATTGCTTCACATCATTTCTGCTAAGAGGAGAAATTAAGGTTCTGGTTGGAACAAGGCTTGTATCTTCTTCCTTCCAACCTCCTCTCTGGAACTTTTTCAGCTAGAGTACCCATTCTTTCTCTCCTATGGACATTCATGTAGTGAGACAGAGCAGGACTCTCTATGATCCTTGCCCCTCACCATGTCTTCTGCCTGCCTTTTGCCTATAGAAAACTTGAATCAAAGAACAAGTTGAATCTGAGGAAGTGAAAAGTGCTGAAACAAAAAACAGTCAAAGGAGACTAAGTAATAATAATGTTGTCATTAAGTTTAAGTATAGTCAAGGATCTTCAGTTCTTTCTCAAGGGCTATAGATAGTATTCGGAGAAGGCAATGGCATCCCACTCCAGTACCCTTGCCTGGAAAATCCCATGGACGGAGGAGCCTGGTAGGCTGCAGTCCATGGGGTTGCTGAGGGTCGGGCACAACTGAGCGACTTCACTTTCACTTTTTGCTTCACGAACTGGAGAAGGAAATGGCAACCCACTCCAGTGTTCTTGCCTGGAGAATCCCAGGGACGGGGGAGCCTGGTGGGCTGCCGTCTATGGGGTCGCACAGAGTCGGACATGACTAAAGTGACTTAGCAGCATAGATAATATTCTGAGCCATATCCTGTGAGCTGTCTTATAGATACGAGAACACCAAGTGGAGAAGTTATCTACATGGTGACCAGACTGTACCGAGGACTTGGGCTGCACAATTCTGAGAACTGGCCAAAAAGAAATGGGAACAGGTGCACCATGAAACTGAAGATTAACTGTACCTAAAGCAACCAAGATGATGCTAGTCAGGCCACTGGTGACCAATTGAACATGACTGCTAGAGATGACTGTGCTGTTTCTGCATATAACCTCCGCCCCACCCATCAAATCTGTCTATGAAAGCTCTTACCCTCTGCTTGTGGGGGTTGTGAGGGGAATCAGCCTTTGGACATATGTCTGCCACCCTCCCCCTCCTCCTCCCCCCACCCCAATTGCCAGCATCTGAAATAAAACAAAAATTTCCTTTCCATAAACCTAGTCTGTTTACTGGCTTTTGAGCAGTCAGCGACCAGACCCCCATGCATACCTTTTGGTAATAGTAGGGCGTCAGCAGTGGTGGTACCTCCTACCCCCACCTCCATCATTTAAACCCCAACCACTGGAACCCATCCAAAGAAAAGTAATTTTTAGAAAAGAAAATGATATTAACATTTACATAAAGCGTAGCTCTTTTTATTCATCTGTAACCACACTAAACAAAAATCTTGTGTTTATTGAGCATGAAAGTGAAAGTGAAAGTGAAGTCGTGTCCGACTCTTTGTGACCCTGTGGACTTTAGCCTACCAGGCTTCTCTGTCCATGGGATTCTCTAGGCAAGAATACCGGAGTGGGTTACCACTTCCTTCTCCAGGGGATCTTCCCAACCCAGGGATCAAACCCGGGTCTCCCACATTGGAGGCAGATGCTTTAACCTCTGAGCCACCAGGGAAGCCCTTACTGAGCACACCCAGCTTCAAATCAAAGCACCCTCTTCCATTCAGATCAAGGCTGGAGAAATTCCATTAAGAAAGAAGGCCTCTGGGGGTACTTTCCCTGGTGGTCCAGTGGCTAAGACTTTGTGCTTCCAATGCAGGGGGCCTGGGTTCAATGCCTGGTCAGATAGCTAGACCCTACATGCCTCAGCTAAAAGATCCCATGTGACACAAGGAAGATTGATGATCCCATGTGCTGCAACTAAGACTTGTTGAAAAATATTAAAGAAAAATATAAAGAGCATGGACTTCTCTGGTGGGCCAATAGTTAAGAACTTACCTGCCAATGTAGGGGACATGGGCTCCATCCCTGATCTGGGGAGATGCCACGTGCCTCCGGCAACTAACCCCTCAAGCCACAACTACCGAAGCCCCGCCCACCCACCTAGACCCCTTGCACCACAACAAAAGTCACCGCAAGGAGAAGTCCTCGAGTGGCAACTAGAGCGTAGCCCCTGCTTGCCACAGGGCTACGTGGAGAAAGCCTGAAGCAGTGAAGACCCAATGCAGCCAAAAATAGATAAATAATAATTTTTAAGAATGAAGGGGTCTGGGCTGAAGGGGTAGGTGGATGAGAAAATGTTGCTAGAAAGAGGATTATATTGGAGTGTTTGTTACCAACCTCATTTCAGGTGACAAGGAGTCGGTCTCTGGCTTAGTACCCACACCCTCAGAAACAAAAGACGTCTCGGAGGTGATATTGAAAGGACAGGAGGAACTTCCATGATTTTTCTGAAGGTCATGGTTTTTTGTTTTTTTTTTGAAGCTGATTGCTTCCTTCGTTCATTGGAAAACAGACCTGTTGGTCTTGGAGCCTATTCAGCACAGTAAACTTTTGTTAGTAGAAATTTCCAGATTAGTGAAAGAAGACAGAAGATTTTAGACGTTGCAGCCCTCTTGATGGTTCTTATTAAGTCCCCATTCATTTAAATAAAATGAAATAATAATGGTTACAATAAGCTTCCATGTAATCATCTTAATGTGTGTTTAATGTGATCCTTAGTTGTAAATTGAAGCTCAGTTCCCACATTAGTACTTTACTCCCTGCTGAAAGAACTCCTAACAAAACTCTTTTCCATTTTAACTCAGCACTACATTCCCTGGTTATCCTCCATTGTTCAAGGATATTAATGTCCTGTAAACCTGTTAATTCATTATTGCCACAGGGCTCGGAATCACAGCTTGCACAAGTGATGAAGCATCAGTGGAATGAATTAATTTATCTCACAGCATCTCTTCTCCTTTGAAGGCCAGGCAGGTTCTTTAGCATTTTTACTGAATTAGATTGTTTTTAACTGCTGCATTTTTTTATTGCTTTTAAGAAGAGACAAGTATATACCACTCTACATAAAACCATCTCAACTTTCAAAATATCAATTGCTCTTCCTTTCAACTCCCATTAAGTAAATATATTGAGCTCCTTCAAAAACATCACCATAGATTTTGGAGGATATTTGCCTCTATATAGGTTGTTACCAATCCTCAGCCTCACTGGCTTTCTGTGAGGAGAAAAAGAATTCATGTATTAAAGTGGTTAGGAGAAAACTGCCACATGCAGCGAGCTCTCCAAGAACGTCAGTCCCAATAGCTGCATTTTAAAAATACAGGATGCCTGGACTTCCCTGCTGCTCCGATGGCTAAGACTCTGCACTCCCAGTGCAGGGGCCCACATTCAATCCCTTGTCAGGGAACTGGATCCCACGTACCACGACTAGGCACAGTCAAATAAATAAATAAATATTTCAAAAAACAAAGCAGGATGCCCTTGGGAGTTCCCTGGCGGTGCAGTGGTTAGGACTCAGCACTTTCACTTCCCAGGCCTGGGTTCAATCCCTGGGCAGGGAACTAAGATCCCATAAGCCACAAGGTGTGGCCAAAAATAAAAATAAAAAGGTACAGGCTGCTCAATTCACTTCAAATTTCAGATGAACAGTTAAATTTTTTTAGTGTAAGCATGCCTAAATACTGCACCAGGGTATACAGACACTAAAAGTTATTCATTGTTCATGTGAAATTCAAAATTAAATGGGCATCCTACACAGAAGAACAGTACAAAAAAAGATCTTCACGACCAAGATAATTACGATGGTGTGATCACTCACCTAGAGCCAGATAGATATCCTAGAATGAGAAGTCAAGTGGGCCTTAGAAAGCATCACTACGAACAAAGCTAGTGGAGGTGATGGAATTCCAGTTCAGCTATTTCAAATCCTGAAAGATGATGCTGTGAAAGTGCTGCACTCAATATACCAGCAAATTTGGAAAACTCAGCAGTGGCCACAGGACTGGAAAAGGTCAGTTTTCATTCCAATCCCAAAGAAAGGCAATGCCAAAGAATGCTCAAACTACTGCACAATTGCACTCATCTCACGCTAGTAAAGTAATGTTCAAAATTCTCCAAGCCGGGCTTCAGCAATACGTGAACTGAGAACTTCCTGCTGTTCAAGCTGGTTTTAGAAAAGCCAGAGGAACCAGAGATCAAATTGCCAACATCTGTTGGATCATGGAAAAAGCAAGAGAGTTCCAGAAAAACATCTATTTCTGCCTTATTGACTATGCCAAAGCCTTTGACTGTGTGGATCACAATAAACTGTGGAAAATTCTGAAAGAGATGAGAATACCAGACCACCTGACCTGCCTCTTGAGAAACCTGTATGCAGGTCAGGAAGCAACCTGTTAGCACTGTACATGGAACAACAGACTGGTTCCAGATAGGAAAAGGAGTACGTCAATGCTGTATATTGTCACCCTGCTTATTTAACTTATATGCAGAGGCACCCCACTCCAGTACTCTTGCCTGGAAAATCCCATGGACGGAGGAGCCTGGTGGGCTGCAGTCCATGGGGTTACGAAGAGTTGGACACGACTGAGCGACTTCCTTTTCACTTTTCACTTTCATACATTGGAGAAGGAAATGGCAACCCACTCCAGTGTTCTTGCCTGGAGAATCCCAGGAATGGGGGAGCCTGGTGGGCTGCCGTCTGTGGGGTCACACAGAGTCGAACACCACTGAAGTGACTTAGCAGCAGCAGCAGCAGAGTACATCATGAGAAACGCTGAGCCGGAAGAAGCACAAGCTGGAATCAAGATTGCCAGGAGAAATATCAATAACCTCAGATATGCAGATGAAACCATCCTTACGGCAGAAAGTGAAGAGGAACTCAAAAGCCTCTTGAAAGTGAAAGAGGAGAGTGAAAAAGTTGGCTTAAAGATCAACATTCAGAAAACTAAGATCATGGCATCTGGTCCCATCACTTCATGGGAGATAGATGGGGAAACAGTGGAAACAGTGTCAGACTTTTTTGGGGGCTCCAAAATCACTGCAGATGGTGATTGCAGCCATGAAATTAAAAGATGCTTACTCCTTGGAAGGAAAGTTGTGACCAACCTAGATAGCATATTGAAAAGCAGAGCCATTACTTTGCCAACAAAGGTTCATCTAGTCAAGGCTATGGTTTTTCCAGTGGTCATGTATAGATGTGAGAGTTGGACTGTGAAGAAAGCTGCTGCTGCTAAGTCACTTCAGTCATGTCCGACTCTGTGTGACCCCACAGACAGCAGCCCACCAGGCTCCCTATCCCAAGGATTCTCCAGGCAAGAACACTGGAGTGGGTTGCCATTGCCTTCTTCCAATGCATGAAAGTGAAAAGTGAAAGTGAAGTCGCTGAGTCATGTCCAACTGTTCGAGACCCCATGGACTGCAGCCTACCAAGGCTCCCCCCGTCCATGGGATTCTCCAGGCAAGAGTACTGGAGTGAGGTGTCATTGCCTTCTCCATGAAGAAAGCTGAGTGCCATAGAATTGATGTTTTTGAACTATGATGTTGGAGAAGACTCTTGAGAGTCCTTGGACTGCAAGAAGATCCAACCAGTCCATTCTAAAGGAGATCAGTCCTGGGTGTTCTTTGGAAGGACTGATGCTAAAGCTGAAACTCCAGTACTTTGGCCACCTCATGCGAAGAGTTGACTGACTGATTGGAAAAGAGGGATTAGGGGCTGGGAGGGATTAGGGGCAGGAGGAGAAGGAGACGACAGAGGATGAGATGGCCGGATAGCATCACCGACTCAATGGACAAGAGTTTGTGTGAACTCTGGGAGTTGGTGATGGACAGGGAGGCCTGGTGTACTGTAGTTCATGGGGTCGCAAAGAGTCAGACACGACTGAACGACTTAACTGAACTGAACATTTTACCCTAAACCCTAATCCCTCCCCTACCCTACTTTTTAGAAAATTTCCCCAATTTTGCTCTGTTTTTCTCTGTAACAAATTTGGTTAAGGGAATTGTGTAGGAGGCATTAGGATGATTTCCTTTTTTTTTCTTAATGAAGACCACAATTTCCTCTAATTTAGGCAGGAATTAGTTTTTTTTTTTTTAGAAAAAATAATTTTGAACACAAATCCATGCCACAAGCCCATAGTTTAATGCCCGGCCCATAACTGTGCTCAATAAATACTGATCAACTGAATGAATGAATGAAAGATTGCCTGGGTTAACAGCTGGTCCTATGCAGTTTGTTGAGATATGGATCCTTTGATTTCAGCTGATGTGATCAATTGCAGTTAACGATTGAAAGGATTACAGAGAAGTAAGACAGACAAAGTACACTAAGTCGTGTCCCACTCTTGCGATCCCATGGACTGCAGCCCCCAGGCTCCTCCGTCCATGGGATTCTCCAGGCAAGAATACTGGAGTGGGTTGCATTTCCTTCTCCAGGGGATCTTCCTGACCCAGGAATCGAACTCAGGTCTTCAGCATTGCAGGCAGATTCTTTACTGACTGAGCTACACAGGAAGCCCCATAGCCCTGCAAAGATGTCCCAGGTGTTGCAGTGGTAAAGCATCCGCCTGCCAATTCAGGACAAAAGAGACAAGGGTTTGATCCCTGGATCAGTAAGATCCCCTGGAGTAGGAAATGGCAGTTTAGTATTCTTGCCTGGGAAATCCCATGGACAGAGGACCCTGGCAGGCTACAGTCCCTAAGGCTGCAGAGTCAAACAGGTAAGATCTCAAGACGTGGAGGTTAAACTGCATTATCCAGGTAGGATGAATGTGATCACAAGGGTCCTTCTAAGAGGAAGAATAGATGGGTAGGAGTCAGAAAAGACTATGTGATGACAGAATGACAGAGAGAGACTGGACGATCCTATGAAACTGACTTTGAAGACAGAGGAAGGAGCCATCCAGGAAAGCAGAGGGCCTCTGCTGGAAAAGGCAGCTGGAAAAGGCAAGGAGATAGATCCTCTTCTAGGGCCTTTGAAAGAAAGGCAGTCCGTGGGTCCATTTTAGATTTCTGACCTCCAAACCTCTAAGACAACAGATTTGTGGTAACTTGTCACAGCAACAATAGGAAAAAAAAATAATACAAGGGGAATTTAAGTTATACACAAACAAAGGTGTGTGCCAGGAACCTGCCTAGTGGAGACACGTCTGACAGAAGATTTACTTGGAACCAGTAACAAGGACGAGGAGCACGAAGGGATGAAGATCAGTACATGAGCAGATAGCAAAGGTCAAAGGACACGGAAATTGGCAGAATCCCCAAAATTGAAGAGAATGGGTGGATTAGTCAGCTAGGGCTGCCAGAACAAAATACCACAGGCTAGGTGGGTTAAACAATTTATTTTCTCACAGTTCCGGAGGCTGGAAGTCCAAGGTCAAAGTGTCAGCTGTCTTAGTTTTTTCTGAAGCCTGTCTCCTTTGCTTGTAGGTGGCCCCTTCTCACCCCATCCTTGCATGACCTTTCCTCTGTGCATGCACTGCTCACGGCTCTTCCTATGTCCAAATTTCCTCCTCTTATTAGGACACCAGTCATTCTGGATTGGGGCCTAGCCTAAGGGCCTCATTTGAACTTAACCACCTCTTTTCAAGCCCCTTCTCCAAAGACAGCCACATTCTGAGGTACTAGGGGTTAGGGCCTCAACCTATGCATTTTGTGGGGACACAATCAGCCCATAAAGTAGGGCTGACAAATTAAGGAACAAACTGTAAAATAACTGGTTAATGCTCCTAATTGGAGACTAAGGTGCTCTGTAACAATTCAATGCAATGCAAAGTGACCCAGGATTGAATGCTAGTAAAAGGACTTTGTTGGGACAATTGGCAGTAATTTGAATATGGTCTCTAGGCAGGTTATTACATCAGTGCTTGTTTCCTTGTTCTGAGGATTATACTATGGTTATGTAAGATGTCAGTATCTGGGAAAGCTTGGGTGAAGAGTATAGGGGAACTCTGTACTACTTTTGCAACATTTCAAAAGTCTGGCATTATTTCAAAATGAAAAGTTAAAAATCAAAAATTAATAATTAACCAAATAGGGTAAACAGAAGAGGGAAAGAGAGAAAATGAGAATGGGATTGGATGTGACCACGGAGGAAGGAAAAATGGAGAAAAAGAAGCAAAGAGAAAGTAACTTCCATGAGGTCAGAGGTTACACCTGCTGTTTGGGTTTCCAATGACCCCCTGCTTCTGGGAACTTAGCATATGTTTTGGGAGGTAATATTCATTGAGGCATAGCCTCTGAAGAGGATTGAATCCCACCTCACATTCAGAAAAGACCTCAGAGGTTAATTTCTGACATTGTCTCCAAAGACTGGTACATACTCAGTGCACTGTATGTGTTGAAACTGTGAATCTCTTGCATGTAAAAACATTTAAAATACATCGCCACCTTGATAATAGAGTTTTGGTATGCCCGCTTTTCTCCAAGTTTTCCTTTTTTAACTTTTTTTTGTGGTTTGTTTTTGAGGTATAATTCACAAACCACACAGTTCACGATTCATTCAGTGGTTTTCGTTACCATGCAATCGCTACCATTACCTAATTACTAGATATTTCATCACGCCACAAAAAGAAACCCACACCCGGTTAGCAGTCACTTCGCACCCCCACCTGCCCCACGCCATGGCCCAGCCCCTGACTAGTCTACTGTCCGAATGGATTTGGCTGTTGTGGGTATTTCTTGCAAGGCGATCAAGCATTTGTGGACCCACCGCACATCAAAAGCTCAGCCCCAGGATCGCCAGGGGCCACGGGATTGGCCGGCGGGGGTTGGGTGTGTGCGGGGCGCCCAATCGCCTTCGAGCATCGGAAGGAGGTAGGTGCAAGAGGCTGGAGGCGGCGCGCCTGCTGCCGGGGCGGAGGGCGAAGGGGGAAGGCCAGGGAGCCAGCGGCCTGCGTCCGTGGGGCGCCTTGGGAACCGGCATGGTGAGCTGGTGGCAGGCGCTCACGCGCGCCGCCGGGCGTTACCCTTGGCCAGCGAACGTAATGCTTTACGCCGGGTTCTTCTCGGGCGGCGACGCGCTGCAGCAGCTGCTGCGGGGCGGCCCGGCCGACTGGCAACATACGCGGCACGTGGCTACCGTGGCCGTGGCCTTCCACGCGAACTTAAACTATGTGTGGCTGGGCCTGCTGGAGCGCGCGCTGCCCGGGCGCGCGCCGCGCACCATCCTGGCCAAGGTGCTGTGCGACCAGGCTCTGGGCGGGCCGGTGTACGTCTCTACCTTCTACGCCGGTGAGGAGCCGGGAGGGGACCTGGAGGCGGAGCTGGGGGACAGGGTCGGAGCAGAAGCCTGTGGCTCTGTGGGGCCGGGGCCGGGGCTGGAAACCCTCTCGTGGGGGCCAAGGGTTAGGAGACTGGGAGGGTTGGGGCGAGAGCGGGAGATCGAGGTGTGAGGACCGGGAGGTCTGGGGACCGTGGATTAAGGGGTTGAGGGGAAAGCAGTTGAGCCGTGGTTGCTGGAGAGGCCTGGGATTAGGGCGCATTTTGGACGCTGGGGTTGCAAACAGTCTGGGGCTGGAAGTTTCAAGGGGCCCTGGGGTGGACGCAGGCCGGAACTGGGGGAGGCAGAAAAGGAGATCCATTTTCCCCTGGGGAAAAAAAAAAAAAACATCCACGGGAATATCGAGGAGACCCCCAGCTCGTTACCATAGCCGCTGCGCCCTGTGACTAGGTTGTGGGGCGGGGGTGGGCGGTTCGGGGGTGGGGTGGGGGAGACGGTCCCGCTCCTGGGAAAATTCACACCTGGGCCTGGAAAGGGATAAACCTTTCCAACACGAAAACAAAATGTGAGGGGAGACAGGATGGTCGGGGCAGAGACAGGGGAATCTGAGTTCCCGCCTAAGTGTTCAAGAGTTAGTCGCTCAGTCGTGTCCCGACTCTTTGTGACCCCATGGACTGCAGCCTCCCAGACTCCTCTGTCCATGGGATTCTCCAGGCAAGAATACTGGAGTGGGTTGCCAATTCCTTGTCCAGGGATCTGCCCGAACGCAAAGATCGAACCCAGGTCTCCTGCATTGCAGGCAGATTCTATACCATCTGAGCCTCCGGGTCCCACCTGCTTCCCCCAGAATGTGTGCTCAGGGCCATTTTCCTGCTCTTGTAAAGGTTTACCTGAAGGGAGTCCCATCCCCACATCAAAACCCACAGAAAAATGTGGGAAGACCTTGGACCCCTGTTATGAGAGGACTCTGTACCTGTGAGGGTGCAGGGAGCCCCGCTCTTCAGAAAGTGCACCGCGGAGCTGGAGGGCCTACCTTTGGGAACCTTCCTTAGCGCCCTAAAATTCTAAAACAGTTGGAGAGGGCTCTGTGGCCTTCATCTTCATAGCATTTTCTATCACCTGGAAAGGAGTGATCAGGGGAGGGGCACCCATCCATTAAAAAAATTCAAGGATCCTGGGCCAGGCCTTGGCATTGGGGATCACAGATCCACACACCCCCACCCCCCATGGGGTCATGTCAGTGCCTGTTGGTGCTTTCTTCTAAACGGGTCGAAGTGATCAAGTTACCACTTTGAAGGAACCTACACTGCCCCATGAATCTCATTTTGAGGACCAGCTGCTACTGCTAAGTCACTTCAGTCATGTCCACCTCTGTGGAATCCCATAGACCGCAGCCCACCAGGCTCCCCCGTCCCTGGGATTCTCCAGGCAAGAACACTGGAGTGGGTTGCCATTGCCTTCTCCGATGCATGAAAGTGAAAAGTGAAAGTGAAGGTGTGCAGTCATGCCTGACTCTTAGCGACCCCATGGACTGCAGCTTCCAGGCTCCTCTGTCCATGGTATTTTCCAGGCAAGAGTACTGGAGTGAGGTGCCATCGCCTTCTCCTCGAGGACCAGAGTCACTCACAAATTGCACAGGAATCATGCCTGATACAGTGCCAGCCACAAAGTTGACAGGGTCCATGAGGTCAGGGCCTAGAGGGCCTGAGAGCAGGAGCTGCCTGGTTTATCAGAAATCTGTGCCTTATCCCCGGGAGTGACGTCCAGGCCAGGTTTGTGGAGTTTCCTTGTGCCTGCTGCAGCAGTGGCCTTGTACTATGGTGATGGGGTGGAGGGTGGTGGTGTTGGCTTTTGGGAATCAGATTCCTGTTTAATTCTCAAGATTAAACAGCAAGGCAGGTACCATTATTCCCATGTTACATAGGGGAGGGGCTTCAGGGGCCAGACAGTATAGAACCTGCCTGCAATGCAGGCGTCCTGGGTTTGATCCCTGGGTCGGGAAGATCCCTGGAGGAGGGAATGACAACCCACTCTAGTATTTTTGCCTGGAGAATTCTATGGACAGAAGAGCCTGGCGAGCTACAGTCTATGTGGTCACAAAGAGTCAGACACAAATGAGTGACTAACACACACACACACACACACAGGAAACTGAGGCTCATAGGAGAAAAAAGATTTTTGCCCGAAACAAACACAATTCATGGCATGGTTTTCATCTCCCTGGGGAATGTCCAGTATGCCTGAAACCAGAAAGATGCCTCAGTCACAGGGCTGCTGGGGCTTGTGAGTCAAGCCCAAGGACCCTGAAACAGGTTCCTGCCCACGGGGCTTGTTCTTTTTCACATTTCTGGACCCTGCTTCCCTCTCCTCCTGTAAAAATGAAATTGGGGAGGTAGGAGGGGGATAGGTTGGATGTCTGTTCAAGGCTCTTTAGATTTGGAAACTGCTTGTCTTAGATGATCCTTTGTGCTGGGCATCCCTTGGAAGCTAGAATAGCTGTGATTATGAGACCTGGTTCAGAATCCACACCTGGGTTGCTCTTGGGTCACTATCAGCCTCCCTGAGCGCTTTTCCTCCTTTGTAACTTGACCATCCTTAACCCAGGGTTATGAAAGAAAGCACATAAAATGCTTAGCCCTTAGTTACTGCTGTGTAAGTTGAGTACAGTATTACCAATATTGGGCTCAGTTTTCTTGTAAGTCCTGTTCTAAGAATCCCCTGCAATTGACTTAAAATATTTTATTTCCCCCTTCCTCCTAATCAGATTTGGGGGAAAATTTTTAAAAGTAGTCTTATGTTTACACCCTCCCTAAAATAAGAGGGTTTTATTCTTTTCCCCTGACTTTCTTTTCAGGGTTGTTGAACATCAAAGTTTTCCACATGTTTTTAGGAGCACTGAATTGATGTTCTGCTTTCAAATATTCCAATTTGAAAGCCTCTTTAGATGGGAAATCTGAAGTTGCTAGAACATCCAGGGTCTGGCAGCCTTTCTGTAAAAGGAGGAAATTAATTTTAAAAAATTTAAGAATTTCAAAAATCTTTTGAAAGGAGAGGAAAAGTGTCACCAATAGTCCCACTGTGATTATATTGAGGTTTTTGTGAATTTCTTACAGTTTTTTAAAAATAATTCTGCTATCACCTCATACCTGCTATTCTCACTTCATATTAATCATCACTTTAAAATGTACCCAGTTTTAGAATGCAGATTGTCTTGTTTTCACTGTTGGGTCAGAAGGGACATACTGAGTGAGTGATAGCAGTGGTCACCTTGCATATTGGAATAGAAAATTTGAACGTGAACTGTTACACAGTATTCTTCCTATTGAATCTTATTAAAATTCTTTTGGTGTGTGTTTTTGCAAATAGGTATGAGTATTCTCCAGGGAAAGGATGACATATTTTTGGACATGAGACAGAAATTCTGGAATACGTATAAGGTAAGACAGACTTGAAAAATATACCCATGATCTTTCTGTATCTTTTTTTAAATATTTATTTCTTTGGCTGTGTCGGGTCTTAATTTCCGTACAAGATCTTTCATTGTGGTGTGCAGGCTTCGTTGCCTCAAGGCATGTGAGGTTTTAGTTCCCCATTAGGGATTGAAACTTCATCCCTGAACTGGAAGGCAGATTCTTAACCACTGGACCACCAGGAAGTCCTTTTTGTATCTTTTTAACATAAAATACATTTAAATAAAAATATTCTTAAATTAGGGCTCCAGATGGTTGACACAAGGGTACAGTGTTTTGACAGATCTTAAATTTGTTTTAATGGTTAAAGGAGAAGCTTTAAGAATGTCTATATGTGTCTCTGAATTTTATTCAATGTTCACAATGATTTCTGACATTCTTGTATTCATTCTTGTTAGTGATTACAGTGATTTTTGGAGTCAAAGAGGTTATTGCAAAATAGGAATTGTAGAATGTGAGTGGCTTAATGGAATCATTGCCACTTTTAGAGCTGATGTTTCCAGGTATGCATTCTGCTGAGTCCCCGTGAAATGAACCTTCTTAACATCACAGTGGTATTTACAGCAAAGGAAACTTTCTCAGGGTTATTCCAGGGCTTGCAACAAGTCACCTCTTGTACTGTATACTCAGTTGTTGTTTAATTGCTAAGTCATGTCTGACTCTTTTGCTACTCCATGGACTGCTAGCTCCATCGGCCTCCTCTGTCCATGGGATTTCGCAGGCAAAAATACTGGAGTGGGTTGCCTTTTCTTTCTCCAGGGAATCTTCCCAACTCAGGGATAGAACCTGTCTCTCCTGCTTTGGAAGGCGGCTTCTTTACCACTATTACCTGGGAAACCCGAACCAACAGGTTAAAGTCTGTTCAATCCATCTTAAATCTAAACTTATTCTCTAGCATGAAGTAGCTAGAATACATTATTAGAAAATCACCATAAAGTAGGTTTGGTCTATAGTTTCAAAAATTCATTGACGATCCTGTGTTTTATCGGTATTTCCCTGAATCATTTGCATGAGCAAACAGGAAAACTGCAATATATAAATATATGTTGTTAACAATGATTTGAAAGTAGTTGTCTTCCAGAATTGGTCCTCATTCAGGTAGACTTTTCTATAGTCTAGATCTATGACTACAACTAATAAAAATCTTTATTCCTGTGCCTAACAGCTTTCTGTACAACTTCCCACCCTCTTCCACTCGAGAGACCATAAGTAGTCTGATTTAATCTGCTTAGTCTGAAATATACTCCCACCTCCACATTCTTCCTGTCTGGTATTTCTTTTTTAAACCATTGTTTCATCTTTGTTTTTATTTATTTATTTTGTTGTCTGGTTTTTTTTTTTTTAATGCTTTATAGAACAAACTGTCTGATTGCTTTGTGCTATTTAAAAGCATCCTAATAAAATTTTCCTTTATTCCAGAGTGGTCTGATGTACTGGCCTTTTGTACAGGTGAGTTTCAAACTACTGAGAATGCTAATTCGTGGGTTTGGTTTATACAGAGCTCTCACAGATGTGTTCTCTCTGTTACAGCTGACCAACTTCAGCCTCATTCCCATTCGCTGGAGAACAGCTTACACTGGACTCTGTGGTTTTCTGTGGGCCACCTTCCTCTGTTTTTCACAACAGGAAGGTGATGGTACCTTCAAATCAGCTTTTACTTTCCGTCGTATCAAGGAGACAAATGAAGTTGAAAGGCCCCCAGAGAAATGACAAGTCAAGAACTCCCTGAAAGGGACTCATTTTCCCCTTAAGTAAGCACAGTGAATTGCCTGCAGATAAAATACTCTGCTTACCAGTTACGTGCTCTGTTTTGAAGATTTACTTTCCTATAGACCTGACTGCTTTTTAATTAGCAATGATAACTTTCAGTTTTATCCAAATATCCTTCCCCACCCCCATTCTAATTTGGAGCTATTAATTCTCTAATGTTTTCACCTTTCTAATGCTGGTGCTCAGTTGTGTCTGGCTCTTTGCACCCCCCATGGACTGTAGCCTGCAAGGCTCCTCTCTCTGTGGAAGTTTCCAGGCAAGAACACTGGAGTGGGTTGCCATTTCCTACTCCACTTTGACTCCTCTACTACCTTGGTTAATATCAATGATAGTGGCAAAGTGGCATTTTATAATCATTACTATTTCTGGTCTAATATTTTATTGCCAGTTGATGTAGAAAACCCCCATTTTGATGGTACACATCTCTTCTAAAATCTCAGGTTGTCTCCTAAACACTTTTGGAACAGATTATTTTTATATCAAAAATAGTCCTTACAGTAAATATTTGTTTATACCACATTCAATCAGAAAATGTGAATAAACAGATTACCCCCAAATATTGTATAATAATTTATTGTTATGCTAACATGAAAGCTCTGCAAGTATATTTTATATATTAAAAAATAGTGTATCATCAGTGGTCCTGAATAGAGTATATTTTACTGATGTTTTCTATTTTTATAGTTTTTAAGGTTTTGGTTGTGGTTTTTTTTGTTGTTGTTAATGTTTTTAGTTTTTAATATATTCACTTCATTAAATATCCCATTTCCTAGATATATGAAATGTATAAAATATTTGGTTTTAAAAAGAAATATATTGAATGAAGTTTCTAAAAAAATAACTTTTCTTCTGGAAGAAAGAACTCAATTCCATAAAGTTTCAGAGAAAATATTTATCCCAAAATTCACACTGATTATATATTTTTTTAAATTACTGCTTTAACGTAAGTCTTTATAGGTAATTTTTAAGGTTGACATGAGAAACTCAATCCAGTTTTTCATTTCTGTCTTCAAAGTCAGTGGATTTAAAAATTATGTGATTATTTTAAGATGTTTTAGCAATTTTCACCCAAGAATTGCATCACTATTCAGTTGTTTTCAATGGAGTGTTTCACAAATTTAAAGATGTTAAACATTGCGATGTTAATATATTTATCTTGAGACTTTATATTTAAGATTAATTTAAGCTTGTTTGCCTAAATATTTAAGCATATAATTTATGTAACTTGTAATTTAAATTTATATGTCATAAATATATAACTTTTAAGTATATGAGTTATTTGAATCTAATAGATATTAATATGCTTTACATTATTGGGGCAAGAGTAAGGACATTTCTAGAGAGTTTAATTCTAAAATGATTGGGTTTTTGTATAGTTTTAAAAGTAGTTCATACAACAAAGAGCTATTTCACAACATGTAAGACATGTTTTATCATTTAAAAAGTATACCCAGGACTTCCCTGCTGGTCTAGTAGTTAAGAATCCACCTGCCAATGCAGGGGACATAGGTTCAGTCCCTGGTCTGGGAAGATGCCACATGCTGAGGGGCAGCTAAGCCCTACCTTGTGCTGCAATTACTGAGCCCATCCATGCTCTGGAGCCCACACACCACAACTAGAGATCAATCAGTCAATTTATCTATCAAAAAGAAAAGCATATCGCGAGTAACTATAGTAAGGACTGCTCGACACTGTTCTAGATCAGTCTCAGCACTACTTATGGTGGAAGAGTAGTGTTTGGGAAAACATTTGAGAAAACAAACCTTGGGGGAAGGGCGAAAAGCTTCTCATTCATAAAAGTTTGATAATCTTGACTTAATAATGTGTTACTCTGTACTGAAGAGATATGTAGCATGTATTCTTGGAATTTTTGCAAATGATACCATTTTAATTTTTCTCAAGAGTCTTTTTGTGCTTTAGTGTGAGAAATGGGACTCATTCGAAATAATGCAATGTTTGTTTTAAAATGCTGCCATCCTTGGTAAAACACGCTCTTGACCTTCCAGGGTTTAGAACAGACCAGATGGATGCTATTCTTCTTCCAAATTTCTCCATTCCATAAGGCTTCTTCTTCTCTGTCTTTTTTTTAATCATTATTTTTGGCCATGCCTCGCAGCATGCGGACTCTTAGTTCTCCAACCAGGCTCCTCTGCTTTGGAAGTGTGGAGTCCTGACCACTGGACCGTCGGGGAAGTCCCCCATAAAGTTTGTTTAACGTGCTTGGGTGTTGCCCCCTGGCCCTCTTTTCTGGCCCCCTGTTGCTCAGGCAAAGACAAAACCTTTCATTCGTTTCCCATGACAGAGCTGAAGAAGACTGGATTGTCAAAACAACTTCATCTAATACATGTAGAAAACAAAATGGAAATTTGGAGGATGTCAAAACATTTGTTTTCAAAGCTTACAGACTACTGCTTTCTGATCCTGGGCCTATTTGCCCTGTAGCTGTAATGGCACCTAGCCAGTTATCCTCCTTTTCTGGCTCTTTGATAGTCACCTTATAATGATACCATTGGCCGCCACCCCCAGGGAGCTGTCTTCCTGGCCCTGCTACCATTAAAATCAAAGGTGCCCAGTCTTGACTTTCCTGGTTTCCATTTCCAGTTTCAGATATTGGCCTTTTACTCAAATAACTGAAAAATGAATTCTCAATTCAGGAGAGATCTTTTCCTTCTACACGAGTGGATGCAACCCGTCTTATAGTCCACTAGGATAACTGTAGTAGATAAAATTTCATAACCCCCATGTAAATACTAAAGGTTATTAAATGGCCACTGTAAGGATGTGAAGAGGATAAATAGCACGCGACAACTGTTAAAAGAAGTCCATGGTCTTGGGGACTTCCCTGGTGGTCCAGTGGTTAAGAGTTCACCTACCAATTTAGGGGACTTGGGTTCAGTCCTGGCTGGGGAACTAAAGATCCCACAAGCCACAGAACAACTAAGCCTGAGCACTGCAACTACTGAGTCTGTGTGCCACAACTAGAGAGCCCATGCACCACAACAAAAATTCCCTCATGATGCTACAAAGATCCCACGTGCCACAACTAAGACCAATGCAGCCAAGTAAATACATATTTTTTAAAAATTAAAAAAGAAGTCCTTGATCTAGTTGCAAGTATAAGTATTTAAAAAATGACAATCCGTTTCTCAGGAGATCTAATCCAGTTCACCATTCAGTACCTGAACAGCATCCATGACAAGTGGTCAGGAGAAAGCTTGACTGTTACTGTAGTAATGCCACCCAGACATAGGCTGGCGACATGAGCAGTGAAAAGTGAAAGTGAAGTTGCTCAGTCGTGTCCGACTCTTTGCAACCCCATAGACTGTAGGCCGCCAGGATCCTCTGTCCACGGGATTCTCCAGGCAAGAATACTGGAATGGGTTGCCATTTCTTTCTCCAGGGGGTCTTTCTGACCCAGGGATCGAACCTGGGTCTCCAGCATTGCAGGCAGACTCTATCGTCTGAACCACCAGAGAAGCACATAAGCTTTTAAAATCATGGTGCCTGAGCAATCTGGGGAGGCTCCATGGAGGAGATGCCACAGCTGGATGTTGAAAGATGGATGCGAAAGAACGAGGGTTTGTGAACTGGAGTGGTGATGGTAGGATCAGATGAGATCTTTTTTTTTTTTCTTAATATTTTTTATTTGACTGTGCTGGTCTTAATTGTAGCACTTGGATTGTTTAGTTGAGGCGTATGGAATCCTTAGTTTCAGTGTGCAAACATGAAACATGTTGCAGCATGTGGGATCTGGTTCCCTGCCCATCGATTGAACTTGGGCCCCCTGCATTGGGTGCATGGAGTCCTAGTCCCTGGATCACCAGGGAAGTCCCAGGATGAGATGCAATCTTGAAGGAGAGCAAAGAAAAAAAAAAAAAAGCATGTAGCTTCTAACATAGAGAGAAATATCCATAACCATTCCTCAACTTTGAATAATGTAGATACTCTGTCTAGCTTACTTGTAATTGAAAATCATGCATAATTTGCAACATATCACTCTTTCATTTGTAGGAAAATTAATGAAAGTTAGGCCATTTTATCTATATTATAGTTGGTTTGGTGAGAAAGAATTAGGCAATGTGAGAGTTTGCACATTTTTGAATTTTTCTGCTGACAAAAGTCCATCTAGTCAAAGCTATGGTTTTTTCCAATCATGTATGGATGTGAGAGTTGGACCATAAAGAAAGCTGAGCACCAAAGAATTGATGCTTTTGAACTATGGTGTTGGAGAAGACTCTTGAGAGTCCCTTGGATAGCAAGGAGATCCAACCAGTCAATCCTAAAGGAAATTGGTCCTGAATATTCATTGGAAGGACCGATGCTGAAGCTGAAGCTCCAATCCTTTGTCCACCTGCTTCGAGGATTTCTCGAGGAACTGACTCATTGGAAAAGACCCTGATGCTGGGCAAGATTGAAGGCAGGAGGAGAAGGGGATGACAGAAGATGAGATGGTTGAATGACATCACTGACTCAATGAACATGAGTTTGAGCAAGCTCCAGGAGATGGTGATGGACAGGGAAGCCTGGCGTGCTGCAGTCTTGGGGTTGCAAAGAGTCAGACATGACTGAGCAACTGAACTGTACTGAACTGAATGTGTTGTGATTTAAATGGCTAAATACCACTCAATGTCATTTCTTTGGATAATAGTTTAAATAATTCAGTGGTTTTTAGTATGTTCTTAGAGTTATGCAACCATTGTATAATTTTATTTTACAATTTTACCTTTATTTTACAATTTTACAATTGTACTTTGTACTGCTGCTGCTGCTGCTGCTGCTGCTAAGTCACTTCAGTCGTGTCCGACTCTGTGCGACTCCATAGATGGCAGCCCACCAGGCTCCCCCGTCCCTGGGATTCTCCAGGCAAGAACACTGGAGTGGGTTGCCATTTCCTTCTCCAATGCATGAAAGTGAAAAGTGAAAGTGAAGTTGCTTAGTCGTGTCCGACTCTTAGCAACCCCATGGACTGCAGCCCACCATGGGATTGCAGCCCACCATGGGACTGCAGCCCTCTGTCCATGGGATTTTCCAGGCAAGAGTACTGGAGTGGGGTGCCATTGCCTTCTCCATGTACTTTGTACAATTTTATTTTATTATTATTGTTTGGTTTGCATAAAAATTAAAAGTGTATTGTTTGCAGGTATTCAGAGGTGAAGTTACTCAGTCGTGTCCAACTCTCTGCAACCCCGTGGACTGTAACCTGCTAGGCTTCTCTGTCCATGGTATTCTCCAGGCAAGAATACGGGAGTGGATTGCCATTTCCTTCTCCAGGGGATCTTCCCAACACAGGGATCAAACCCAGGTCTCCTTCGTTGGAGGCAGACGCTTTAACCTCTGAGCCACCAGGGAAACAAGTATTCAGAGAACATATGCTATATATTCTCTACAGTACAGAGTAATACATTATTAAGTAAAGATGATCAAACTTTGATTAATGATAAGCTTTCCTCTCTTCCTCCAAGGTTTGTTTTCTCGAATATTTTCCCAAACACTGTTCTTTCACCATAAGTGAAATTGAAGCTCATCTAGAAGACCGCTGAGTAGCCCTTACTATCATTCCTCTGGTAGCCCTTACTATAGGTACTCTAAAACTATAGTTATAGTTTTAAATGACATAACTGTTACATGTTGTGAAATAGCTCTTCTGTTGTATGAACTACTTTAAAACTATGTAAACCAATTATTTTAGAGTTAAACTGTTTAGAAATTTCCTTACTCTTGCCCCAGTAATGTAAGATACATTAATATCTATTAAATTCAAGTAAATCATATACTTAAAAGTCATATACTTAAGACATGACTGAGTGCACTGAATTGAAAATTTTCTGAAGCCATGTGTGAGAGTGGCATGGAGAAATGTTTTCCTCAAAATCTATGACTAAGGAGATTCAGTAGACAAAGTGATCGATTTGCCCAGTATACAGTGAGTGAAATTTGGCACTTAGGGGTTCATAAACATGAAAGGTGTATTAGGAAAACTTTATCTTATTGGCACTGAGTTTTTGGGATCCAGAATAAGAAAACTGTCCAGTGGAGGAAACTAAAAGATAACTCAAAGTGGAAAACATTTTTCACATTCTAATACTTCATTAATAATTGCAATTTGAATTTATTAATACTTTTAAGAAAATTTTGTTCTGTTTCTTTCACTGTAAAACATGTAGATGTAGAAATTTAACTTTGCTCTTTCAGGTTGTATCTAAGTGCAGGAGACGCAGGTTCGATCCCTGGGTTGGAAAGATGCCCTGGAGAAGGAAATGGCAACCCACTCCAATATTCTTACCTGGAGAATCCCATGGACAGAGGAGCCTGATGGGCTACAGTCCACGGGCTCACAAAAGAGTTGGACACGATTTAGCAACTAAGTAACAGCCCAGAACTACAATTTCTAACTCATCCATGTTTTATTTCTCTTCCAAGGATTGTCGTCCTTTAGAATTCTTTTGAAGCTATTGAAAATTTATTTTTTTCTAGGTGGACAATTTACTGTTAGTTCAGTAGAGTTTCATGTGAATTTCTACGCTGTTTGCCAAAACAAATTATACCCAGAACATACTTAACCATATATTCTGGAGGCAGCTTTCATCTGAAATTAGGTTCATCTTCTGAAAGTATTAGAACATTAATGGATTTTTTGTGCCTGAAGATCTTGACCTTGCATTGGCTATACTTATGCTAGTTTTGCCTACAATGCTTAGAATCTAAAGAAACCAAGTCATAGAAAATGCAATTTTAGACCTATTGAAAAATTTTCTTTTCATATTGTCAGTGGCGAATAAGTGAAATGGGAAATCTGGTTTAACAATAAATGATGTACTTGAGATTTCAAGCTATTATAAACTGTAGTCAACCAAGTGTGTAGTTAATAGCTGATTAACATCATGGACATAGATTAGAAGCTTATCGTTTTTTAGTTTGCTTCCCTGTTGTAAGTCTGTCTTTCCTTAAATCTTTATTTATCCGTACCTTCCTCTCTCTGTCAAATGGCCATAACAAGCCTTCTTCTGTCCTTCATTCCTCCACAAACCTGACCACCCAGACTCTCCTAGGGGGCAGAAACTGTGATGAAGTAGGGAACCACACAGTTCAGTGACAAGACAGCCATGATTCAGAGATGGAAGCAGAGCTTGCTCTGTGGGTCTCTTCTTCCTTCTGGAGAAAGAAAAAGGAAGAAGTTCAGCCCTTGGGAGAATTTTGAAGTGAGTAAACAGTCCATTCTAAAGGAGATGAGTCCTGGGATTTCTTTGGAAGGAATGATGCTAAAGCTGAAACTCCAGTACTTTGGCCACCTCATGCAAAGAGTTGACTCATTGGAAAAGACTGTGATGCTGGGAGGGACTGGGGGCAGGAGGAGAAGGGGATGATAGAGGATGAGATGGCTGGATGGCATCACCAACTCGATGGACATGAGTTTGGGTGAACTCCGGGAGTCGTTGATGGATAGGGAGGCCTGGCGTGCTGCAGTTCATGGGGTCACAAAGAGTCAGACACAACTGAGCAACTGAACTGAACTGAAACATTTTGGAGGCAAGTTCCATCCGAAATTAGATTCATCTTTTGAAAGTATTAGAAACTTAATAGGTTCTTGTGCCCAAAGACTTTGACCTTGCAGCATCCCCTTTCTTTTCCGAAATCCTCTTCTGTCTCTGGATGCCTGTTCTCTGCATTCTCTCTGTGCGTGCATGCTGTTGATTCAGTCGTGTCCAACTCTTTGCGATGCTATAGACTATAGCCCTCTAGCATCCTCTGTTCATGGGATTCTCCAGGCAAGAATACTGGAGTGGGTTGCCATGCCATTCTCCAGGGGATCTTCCTGATCCAAGGATCGAGCCCACATCTCCTGTGTGGCTCCTGCATTGCAGGAGGATTCTTTATCGCTGAGCCACTGGGGAGGCCCACATTCTCTCTGGCTTAGTGCTGTATCTTCCAAATCAGTTCTCATTTCTTTTCCTTCTCAAATCTCTCATTCTTTTCATGTGACTGATTTCATCTACATTTAGAAGAGTAGGTTTATTAAACTAATTTACTAAGATGTGGATGACAGCCTTTCTAGCTGAGTTTTGCTTTGCTTTTTAAATTACTAATGCAAGCGAATCTCTGGATGGAGTTTTCGGGAACTATTGCTGGGTGGGTGGGGGTGGAGAGAAGGTGTGTTTTAGCAGAAGATTTCTGATATACTTTACATTACACGGTCTACTTCCCATTGAATTAAAACCAGCTAGGCAGAGATCATTGCAATTTATTGTGAACTTTCCACAATGTATGATCATTATCTGTTTGCATATTTATAATCCCTACTGAAATGAACTTCTGAAAGGAAGAATATAGTTCTTATTTATACTTGTTTCTGAAATGTCTAGCACAGTGTCTGGCATGGAGCAGAAACTCTGTAACACTATGGAATGAATGAGTGTAATTTGTGGATTTCTCCTGTTTTTTGCCTCTAGACTGCTGCTGAGCGGTCTGGATGGATGACCCTTTCATTTTCATCCCTGTGTGCAAGTAGCTGTCCTGTCTTTAGCTGGATACAGCTCAGACCTTCACTTACTTTGGTCCCAGGCCCAGAAAATTGTGTTTTCTTAGAGATGGTGAGGACTTGAAGGCTTTGATGCCCCTGGTCCAACTTGCACACACCCTCTGAGAATCATCTCTTTATACCTCTCTCTAACTCTCTAAAGATTGGATTGTTTGTCTTTAAGAAATGCGTAGGATTTCCCTGGTGGTCCAGCAGTTAAGAAGCCACCTGCCAGTGTGGGAGATATGGATTCAGTCCCTAATCTGGGAAGATTCCGCATGCCCTGGAGTAACTAAGCCCGTGTGCCCCAACTACTGAGCCCATGCCCTAGGGCCCACGCTCCACAAGAGAAGCCACCACAGTGAGAAACCCGTGCACAGCAACTAGAGAGTAGCCCCCACTTACTGCAACTAGAGAAAGCCTGCACAGCAACAGAGCCCCAGCACAGCCAAAAATAAAGAAAGAAAGAAGAATTGGGTAGAATCAAGGTAGCTGGGCCTCCTTCAAACCAGTAAACTACCATTGAAAGAAAGTGAAAGTCACTCAGTCATGTCCAGCTCTTTGCAACCTCATGGACTATACACTCCATGGAATTCTCTAGGCCAGAATACTGGAGTGGATAGCCTTTCCCTTCTCCAGGGGATCTTCCCGACCCAAGGATTGAACCCAGGTCTCCCGCATTGCAGGCGGATTCTTCACTAGCAGAGCCACAAGGAAGCCCAAGAATACTAGAGTGTGTAGCCTATGCCTTCTCCAGCGGATCTTCTCAATCCAGGAATTGAATCAGGGCCTCCTGCATTGCAGGTGGATTCTTTACCAGTTGAGCTATGAGGGAAACCCTTTTGTGATGGTTAACTTTATGTGTCAACTTGACTGGGCCATGAGGTGTCCAGATATTTGGTCAAATATTATTCTAGGTGTTTCTCTGAAGGTGTGTTTGGATGAGAGTGACATGTATATTGTAGACTAAGTAGATTGCCCTCCCTAATGTGGGTGGGCCTCGTCCAATCAGTTGAAGGCCTGAACAGAACGAAAAGCCTGGCTTCATCCTAAGTAATAGCATTCTTACTGCCTGACTGCCTTCAAACTGGGACATTGACCTTTTTGCTACCTTTGGACTCAAAACATTGGCTCTTCCTGTGTCTGGAGCCTGTCAGCCTTCAGATGAGAGCTACACATCGGCTTGCCTTGTTTTCAGGCCTTCAGACTCAGGCTGGAACTGAAGTGTGGCCTCTCCTGGGTTTCCAGCTTGCTCACTCACCCTGCAGTCTGGGACCTGTCTCCATCATCATGTGAGCCGATTCCTTTTCATAAATCTCCTTTTCTCTCTCTATACACAATCCTATTGGTTCTGTTTCTCCGGAGAACCCTGCATAATACCTCCTACTTATGTATATGAATATTTATGTGACTATTTCATAGTTTGTGGCTCATGCAGAGTGGTTGTCTGGGTGCTGACACCCAGCTCACAACTGTTACAGATTTACTCTGGACATTAATTTCTGGGGCCCCTGAAATCATAATATGTAGGTGGTTACATAGGGGCTTCCCTGGTAGCTCAGCTGGTAAAGAATCTGCCTGCAATGTGGGAGACCCCGGTTCAATCCCTGAGTTGGGATGATCCCCTGGAGAAGGGATAGGCTACCCACTCCAGTATTCTTGGACTTCCCTGGTAGCTCAGCTGGTAAAGAAACTGCCTGCAATGTGGGAGATCTAGGTTTGATCCCTGGGTGGGCAAGATCCCCTGGAGGAGGGCATGGCAACCCACTCCAGTATTCTTACCTGGAGAATCCCATGGACAGAGGAGCTTGGCAGGCTGCAGCCCATGGGGTTCCAGAGAGTCGGACACGACTGAGTGACTAAGCATAGACAGGTGGTTATACACGCCTATTCCCCAGCCTCCAAATATGACCCGGAAATGGAAATTCAGTCAGGTCACCGAGTAATTGCCAAAGAGCAGAACTGACTACATTTTCACTTTAGGTTTACAGTGGATGGAGTATGTATGTTGTGAATTCTGTGAATTTGGGGGAATGAGAACTGATTGCCGTTGGATTAAAAGCCATTTCAGAGTTGAGAGTATCACTGTTTGATGATGCTTCCTAGTGAAGGACTCAGTCAGTACGATGGATAACCTACCTCAGTACTGAGGTCAGACAGTGGGGCTGACATCTGCTGCGTCTGAATACTGCCTTTTAATGTTCATAGGAAGAACTATTTGTGCATCTTCTCACACTTGTGTCAGTGTCTTGCCCCTCTGAACCATGGAGCCAGAGTACTCTTCATATTTTGTGTGGAACGGGTTGCAAAAACAACACCGGTTGCTTCATTTCTAAATTTAAATTTTATGTATATTTAATTTTTAGGGTAATGTGATTTAATGTGTATGAAAAATAAATGAATTTTAGTTAAATACAGAAAATTACTGTTTTGTGTTATTGGTGGTATGACTATTCTGGGAAATATGTAAAGGAAATGAGATTTACATCCTGTAATCTTTCCTAATCATCTTTATTGCAAATATAAGATTTATGTCTTTACTCTGGATTGAGATACAGGTTGTCCTTATCTAATGTGTGCTCTTTGTCACTTAACTGAATTTTTCCAAATATTTGGTCTACATCCTATGAATGTATGTACTCTGATAGAGCTGAAAATTTAGATTTGGTGTCGTTCCCAGCTGACTTCTCAAGAGCTATTCTTTTTAGTATTAAATAGGGGAAAATGTGTTATTAAGATTCTTCTTCTTAATACTATGGAGGCCAACTTGAGCTTCAGCTGGAAAACTGCTGAAAGTGCTTTTTCCACCATCCCATGTTCTTGTGGCTCCTTTGGCCTGGAGTCCACTCATTCCTTTTTCTTCCCCCACTCATCTCTTTTTCCTGATTTAAATCCTTTCCTACTGTGCTGACTGAAATAGATTTCCCTGAACACAGTCCATGAAGGAACTGCAAATATGTATCTGAAAAATACGTTGCTTTGTTCTGGAGTTGACTTCAGCAAATGTATACATTTATGCTATTTGTGAAGGTGTGTATGCCTTGGGGTCACATTAGATTTTTCCATGGCTCCCCTTTCTGTATCACTGCACCTTCCTTTCAGGTCCCTTTCTTTACCTTATTGTTTTATTTTTAAACTTTATTCTTTATTGAAGTATAGTTGATTTACAATGCTGTATCAGTTTCTGGTGTACAGAAAAGTGATTCAGTTTATATACATATACACACATGTTTTTTCATATTCTTTCCATTATGGTTTATTACAGAATATTGAACATAGTTCCCTGTGCTATGTCGTAGTCCTTATTTTCCAATTTCCCTATCTCTCTTTTTTTTCCTCAAGATTTTATCATATATAAATAGCACGTATAATAGAATATATATTTCAGAAAATTTATGAATTTTTGCCTAGCTAAAATATTTATGACATTTTGGTCCCACTTGTTTGAGTAAATATGGATAGAATGCTAGATTTCTAGTTTATATTCACTCAAAACTTTGATATAGTTCCATTTATTCTAGTATCTAGTATTATTGCTACAAATCTAGAAAGATTATTATCTTAAAGATTTTTAAAGATTTTGAATGAGGCTGAAACTTCTGATCCAGTTCTGGGAATATAAGGAAATGGCTATGTTGTTAAAAAAAAACACACACACAGGAAATTAACATGATATAGTATTATAACTAAAGTACAGATTTTGTTCAAATTCACAGAATTTTATGCTAGTATCCGTTATTTGTTTTCATACCTCATTCAAGATTCCACATTGTATTTAGCAGCACTGAGCAGCTTCAGCCATATACAACACATTCTGATAAATGCTCTTTTCATATTTATTCTGTTACAAATATTTTTAATTTTCCTTGTTATGGCTTCTTAGATACAACCACCATTTAAAAGTGGACATTTTATTTCCAGCTATGTGGGGTTTTTAAAGTGTCTTTGCTATTAATTTCTCATTTAAATGTTTTTTTCTCTGCAATCATCCTCTCTATTTCTAGTCTTAACTTTACTGAGGCTTTCCATGGCTAAGCTACAGAGCTTCCTGGTAGTTCAGATGGTAAAGAATCTTCCTGCAATGCAGGAGACCTGGGTTTGATGTCTGTATCAGGAAGATCCACTGGAGAAGGGAATGGCAACCCACTCCAGTATTCTTGCCTGGAGAACCCCATGGACAGAGGATCCTGGCAGGTTACAGTCTGTGGGGTTGCAAAGAGCTGGACATGACTAAGCGACTAACAGTTCTACTATGGCTAAGTCAAAGATCTCTCTTGGTAAATGTCACATTGCACTTGAAAATATGTAGGTTATTTAAAATTATCTTTTGATATTGATTTCTAACATAATTCCACATTGATAAAAGAACATACTTTATATGATTTCAATACCTTTAGGCCAAGAAATTTTTGCACCTTGATTTATGTCCCTGGATACGTTCCAGTGTCTCTTGGTTTATAATCTATGGGAACTTGAACAGAATTTGTATCCTGCTTTTGTTTTAAAACATATATTTTTTCATTGAGTACAGTTGATTTACAATGCTGTGTTAGTTTCTCATGTACAGCAAAGTGACTCCATTTATATACATATATATACACACATATATGTATGTTCTTTTTCATATTCTTTCCATTATGATTTATTACAGAATATTGAATATAGTTTTCTGTGCTATGTGGTCAGTGTGATGTTGTAGCTCCTCGTTAGATATCTATTTTATATATAGTAGCGTGTATCTCTGCAATGTGGGACACCTGGATTCAATCCCTGGGTTGGAAAGATCTCCTGGAGGAGGGCATGGCAACCCACTGCAGTATTCTTGCCTGGAGAATCTCCATGGACAGAGGAGCCTGGTGGGCTGCAGTCCAGTGGGTCGAAAAGCACTGGATGTGACTGAGCGACTAAGCACACACCCAGCACAGTATGCATCTGCTAATGTCAAACTCTTAATTTATCCCTCCCACCCCTTCCCCTTTGGTAACCATAAGTTTGTTTTCTATGTCTGTGAGTCTATTTCTGTTCTGTAAGTACATTCACTTGTATTATATTTTAGATTCCACATATAAATGATATCATGTGATGTTTTTCTCTATCTGACTTATTTCACTTAGTAGGATAATATCTAGGTCCGTCCATGTTGCTGAAAATGGTATTATTTAATTCATTTTTATGCCTGAGTGGTATCCCATACACAGTGGAATGGACATGAATTTGAGCAAACTCTCTGGTGGCTTAGATGGTAAAGAATCTGTCTGCAATGGAGGAGACCCCAGTTCAATCTTGGTGTCAAGAAGATCCCCTGGAAAAGGGAATGGCTACTCACTCTGGTATTCTTGCCTGGAGATGAACAGTCCATGGCGGTCACAAAGAATCAGACACGACTTAGCAACTGAGCAACAGCAACAACAAAAAATATATACCACATCTTCTTTATCCTCTCCTCTGTGGATGGGCTTTTAGTTTGCTTCCATGTCTTGGCTTTTGGAAACAGTCCTGCTGTGAATACTGGGGTGCATGTATCTTTTCAAATTAAATTTTCTCCAGATGTATGTCCAGGAGTGGGATCATACAGTAACTCTATTTTTAGTTTTTTTAAGGAACTTCATACTGTTTTCCACAGTGACTGTACTGATTTACATTCCCATCAAATCCCTTTAGGTTTTTCAAAATTATAATCAAACTGTTGTGAATATAATGGGAATTATATTATATATATAATATTATAAATTAATTTTATATAAAAATTAATATAAATATATTCAACTATATTATATATTTTAGATTCCTAAAATATAGGAAGGTAACTTGGAGGGTAGGAGATGGAATTCCCTTCCTTGTACCCAGCACTTAGCTTTTAGTTCTAGAATTTGAACAGCTATAGAACAGATGAAATCAAGTTACATGCGGTTGAAAGTTCAGGTCTTGTTCTGAATGTCTTCTGTGTAAGGGTTATATTAATAAATTGGAAAGTTGAAATGGAAACTACTGAACCAAAGTAAAAATAGTCCCTGTTCACTTGACTTCTTCAATCACAGGTCTCTAAATGGAAGATTAGAAGAATGTTCTTCGAGGGGGAATGGTGTGTCATTAAAGGTTCTTGCACGTTTTGGCCAATTTTCCTTCAATTTTTGCAACTAAAGGGAAGTGGGAAAAAGTCAGTTTATACATGGGTTGAAAGCCAGAAAAAATGCTTTATAATATTTAGAGGACTTAATAAAGGGACAGGAAGTATTAATATACTGAACAGTAAGACATAAACCCACTAGGCAAAAATGGTAACATGCCAAGTTTTTGCAGACTATTTTTGCTCTGTAATGATAAGTATTACTAAAGTGAACTGCGATTTCCAGGCTTTTGGCCAATAACGAATCTGTGAGAAGAGTATTAGAGAATCTCCTGCAGGTGATGTGTGAAATCTCTGAAAAGAGTTAATGAACAAAGTAATTTATTTCACCCTCTGGAAGAAATTTTAAGGAGCAACATATACATCTAGAGTAATTTCTCAACAGTTTGGAGCAATTATGCTTTTCTCTGAAGAAATGAAAATGATTTCACTCTGTAAAAAATAAAGAGAAGAAAAAAAAGTGTATAAAATAGTCCATTGTAAAGCAAAAGCTAGAGGAGGCAAATTTTATTTATATTTATTTATTTGGCTGCACTGAGTCTTAGCTGTAGCATGCAGGTTGTGGTATGTGAGATCTGGTTCCCCAACCAGGGACTGAACCTGGGCCCCCTGCATGGCAGGCCTTTCGTCTTAGCCGCTGGACTACCGGAGAAGTCCCAAATGCAAATGTGTAGAAAGAATGATGAGCAATACAGACAAATGGTAAAAGCGAGAACCAATTTACCTGTTACTTCCCACTGTGCTTTCCCTGCTACAGACTGGTTTTTATGTTGTCTCGTTTGCTTGTGTGTCATATCGTAGGATGCTGTGTCCTTGCCTTCTTTTTATCCAAATTCTACTTGTTAATCTAAGTTGAAAAAAAGTATTTTTTCCTATTTCCTAGGTTCATATTCATCCCCATCCTGGCTTCAATCAGAATGGCAAGGCTTTCCCTTCTGTTCTCTACCCAGGATTAAGGAAAACAGGCTTATGCACACAGTACAATTCATTTACTTATTTTGGCCATGCTGGTGTGTTGTGGGATCCTAGTTCCCCAGCCAGGGATCGAACCCCTGACCTCTACAGTGAAGCGTCGAGTCCTAACCACAGGACTGCCAAGGAATTCCTACACACAGGATAATTTAGAGGGCTGGATCCCATCTGAGCCACAGATGAGTCTGTCTGGCTGGAAAATGAACATGCAGGCATTGGGGAGGGCTACCACAGAGCTCCTGGGTATGGATCCAGGCTGGACTTGGCTTAGGCAGTAACCTGGGCGATTTGTGAGCCTTGACCTGGCGCCTCTTTGCCGATGAGGTCCAGTGCTTACCCCAGAGAGGCTGGAGGCCTTTCCGTGCTGACTCAACCCTCCAAGCCATCTCCCCACCCTGAGGGACTCCTCTCCTAAGGCCCCCTGCGGCCCTCCCTCTGTTAAGGAATCTGTCTCCCAGGGCAAGGTCATCTGACTCTTCATTTGTTCTTCACAAATCTATCAATCATTGCAGAAACTATGCTGTGAGCCCTTAGGGGCTTGACTTTTGATACTCAGAAGTTAGTTTTTGGACTGTAAGAGCTTTTGAAAATCCTTCTATGATTGGTTTCCAAAGACTGTTTTGAAATCCAAAAGCTAATAATTGACCGACTTCTGGATTATCAGCATTTTTAAAAAAACTGTATTTTACTTCCTCAGAGCTGCTGGGACAGGGTAGAGCCATGGATACAATAAATGGTGGTAGAGGACTAAAAATTCACGATAGTACTTACTGCTCATTCATTCATTCATCCATCTATTCAACAAATGTTGAACTGAGCACCTACTCTATTTTAAAGCTGGTTTTCAAAGCCCCACCCCAGACACCTTGCCATAGAGCCATCTCTTCCAGTTCTGGCTTTTATTATGCTTTTTATTATGCTTTTTATTATGATTTATAGTCAGTATCTCATACACCTTAGGGCTTCCCAGATGGCTCAGTGGTAAAGAATCTGCCTACCGATGCAGGAGATGCAGGAGATGAAGATTCCATCCCTGGGTTGGAAAGATTCCCTGGAGGAAGGCATGGCGACCCACTCCAATATAAGGAGGAAAATCCCATGGACAAAGGAGCCTGGAGGGCTGTAGTCCATAGGGTTGCAAAGAGTTGGACACGACTGAAGTATGACTTAGCATGCACACACACACAAGCACAGCAGTTAGGGTCTTTGACCTTTAAGGGTCTATAAAGATCTTTGAAACGTGTGTGTGTGTGTATGTGTACATAAATACATGCATGTATATATACATATATGTCTATAAATACATAGATAAGGCTTCAAAATACAGAAAAGAATCTTAGCAAATAAAAATAAGTTTAAATGTCTTTAAAAAGGAATATAATGTTGGTCAGTCATTTGCAACTCAATTTTCCTAAGTATATCATTTATGTTAAATGTGGGATGTGGGTGCATTTCAATATGTTTGATACACTGTAGGGTAATCCTCTAAAAGAAAGAGTGTCTAGGTTTTACAAAGGTTTACAAATAGCTCTGCTGATGTCAGGCAGGATCCAAAAGAAGGGTGTGGTTTCCAGACATGGAGGATGCTAGAATGTAAGACCGACTTGAAAAATCCAAGGAAGACCTGAGTGAAAACACAGCGCTGACAGGATAATCAAGGTCAGAAATTGGAGGCAAGGGAGAGAAAAAATTCAGAGAGTTTCCCTGAATTATCATGAATATGAAATAATTTATTATACAGTGCTTAAAAAAAAAATACGTACCTTCTTTTTCAGTGGTCAAACCAGTTAGTCATCTCATGTCACTCCTATGAGAATGACCCTGTCAGTGGCTTTCCATCCCACTCTGGGGAACAATCAGGATTCTTACAGAAGCCTGGCGATCCTACCAGACCTTGACCTTGACTTTGACCGTCTGTGCTCCGTTCCCGCCACTTCCCTCTGCCTCACATTTTCCAGGCACAGTCTTGCTTTAGGGTCTACATTACTCAGCTGCTGTTGTGTAACATATTGCCCCAAAGTGTAATTAAAACAAAAACCATACATTATCTCACAGCGTTTCCATGGCTCAGGAACCTGGCGGTGGCTTAGCTGAGTAGTGCGGGCTCCAGATCTCTCATGAGATTACAGTGGAGGTGGCAGCTGGGGCTGCCGTCGGCGAAGAAGACTTGACGGGCTGGAGGACCTGCTTCCAAACTCACGCAGCTGGCTGTTGGCTGGGGCCCTCGGTTCATCACCACATAGACCCCTCTGTTGGGAAGCTCCCAACACGGCTTTCCCTCGAGTAAGATCCAACACAGAGAAAGAACACTCGAGAAAACCCCAACACAGGCCTTTTGTGACTTAGTTTTCAAGTCGCACACTTTTACTTCCACCACACTCTCTTCCCCTCTCTTCTAAATCCAGCCCTCAAAGGCGTGAACCCCAGGAGGCAGGCGTCACCCTTATGGAGGCTGGAGACCGCAGGGCGCTTGCACTGGCTCATCTCTATGATAATCTCATGGCCAACTTCCTTAACTCCTTCAATTCTTTGCTTAAATGCATCTTCTCAGGAAGGTTTACCCCTACCACTCTGGTCATCAACCTCCGCCCCTTTCCTCTGTATTTCCCACCGACCCACCCAATCCTGCTGACGTGGCTCTACTTCATTTTTCCATCGCATGTAATATCTTCTGTCCTATGTAGTTTACTAGTTTACTTATTTATTACATTTGTTGCTTATTGAATGTTTCCACCATTCTCTTCCCCCAAGCTCCAGGAGTGCAAGCTTCTTTGTCTATCTTACTGACTGATGTATCCTAAGTGCCCAGAAATATACTATAATGGGTACTAAATAGATACTGTGATTGAGTAAATAAATGAAAACCATAAACAGAAATACTTTATTTTAAAATTGCATTATTTACAATAGGCAAGATATGGAAGTAACCTAAGTGTCCATCAACACTTGATGAAGGTGTGGTATGCAATGCAAAACTACCCTGCCAGAAAAAGAAGAATGAAATTTTGACATTTGCAGCAACATGGATGGACTTGGAAGGCGTTGGCCTGCACAGTCGCTCAGTCGTGTTCCAAATCTTTGTGACCCCGTGGACTGTAGCCCACCAGGTTCCTCTGTCCCTGGGATTCTCCAGGCAGGAATACTGGAATGGGTTGCCATGCCCTCCTCCAGGGGATCTTCCTGACTCAGGGATTGAACCTCTGTCTCTTATGTCTCCTGCATTGGCAGGTGGGGGTTCTTACCACTAGAGCCACCTGAGAAGTCCTTGGAAGGCATTATGCTAAGTGAAATCAGTCAGACAGAGAAAGGCAAATGCTGTATGCTGTCACTCATCAGACTCAGAGATACAGAGAACAAACAGTGGCTACTGGGGTGGAGGGTGTGCAACATAGGACCTGGGTACTGGGAGGTACAAAGTATTGGATGTAAGGAAGAGTACAAGGATGCCTTGTACAAAATGGGGACTATGGTCAATATTTTGTAATAATTGTAAATTAAGTATAACCTTTAACATTGTACAAAAATAATAAAATGAATTGATTTAATTTCTCGATGTCTCAGTTCAGCTGCTTAGTCATATCTGACTCTTTGCGACCCCATGGACTGCAGCATGCCAGGCTTCCCTGTCCATCACCAGCTCCCAGACCTTACTCAAACTCATGTCCATCGAGTTGGTGATGCCATCCAACAACTGTCTCATCCTCTGTTGACCTCTTCTCCGCCTGCCTTCAATCTTTCCCAGCATCAGGGTCTTTCCCAATAAGTCAATTCTTCGCATCAGGTAGACAAAGTATTGCAGTTTCAGCTTTAGCATCATTCCTTCCAGACACCCAGGACCGACCTCCTTCAGAATGGACTGGTTGGATCTCCTTGCAGTCCAAGGGACTCTCAAGAGTCTTCTCCAACACCACAGTTCAAAAGCATCAATTCTTTGGCGCTCAGCTTTCTTCACAGTCCAACTCTCACATCTGTACATGACCACTGAAAAAACCATAGCCTTGACTAGACGGACCTTTGTTGGCAAAGTAATGTCTCTGCTTTTCAATATGCTGTCTAGGTTGGTCATAACTTTTCTTCCAAGGAGTAAGCGTCTTTTAATTTCATGGCTGCAATCCCCATCTGCAATGATTTTGGAGCCCCCAAAATAAAGTCTGACACTGTTTCCACTGTTTCCCCATCTCTTTCCCATGAAGTGATGGGACCAGATGCCATGATCTTAATTTTCTGAACGTTGAGCTTTAGCGAACTTTTTCACTCTCCTCTTTCATTTTCATCAAGAGGCTTTTGAGTTCCTCTTCACTTTCTGCCATAAGGTGGTGTCATCTGCATATCTGAGGTTACTGATAATTCTCCCGGCAATCTTGATTCCAGCTTGTGCTTCTTCCAGCCCAGCATTTCTCATGATGTACTCTGCATAAAAGTTAAATAAGCAGGGTGACAATATACAGCCTTGATGTACTCCTTTTCCTATTTGGAATCAGTCTGTTGTTCTATATCCAGTTCTAACTGTTGCTTCCTGACCTGCATATAGGTTTCTCAAGAGGCAGGTCAGGTGGTCTGGTATTCCCATCTCTTTCAGAATTTTCCACAGTTTATTGTGATCCACACAGTCAAAGGCTTTGGCATAGTCAAAAAAGCAGAAATAGATGTTTTTCTGGAACTCTCTTGCTTTTTCCATGATCCTCTTATCTCAAAAAGAAAAGTGGGGACTTTCCTGGGGTCCAGTGGTTAAGAATCCATCTGCCAGTGCAGGGGACATGTGTTTGATCCCTCCTGCAGGAAGATCCCATGTGCTGCAGGGCAACTAAACCCGGGAGTCACAACTACTGAAGCCCGTGATTCACACCAAGAGAAGCCACTGCAATGAGATGCCCACCTGCAGCAACAGAGACCCAGTGTAGGCAACAAATAATAAGTAAATACATAAAAACTGGAACCCAACCAAGTTCAGCTTTCCACAAGATAGAAGAAATGAGGTGACCTAGAAGTCTTTTAACAGAGGCATGCAGCAGGGAATGGACAAATCTGGTCCACAAGAGTGCTTTTTATGGCAATCACAAGGTTTGGAGACTTTGGAACTTTCATGTTAAAAATCTGGGTCTCTGGCATCTCCTGGAAGATGTGGTCCTCTCATCGCTATAGTCCTCTAATGAGCACTGTATACAGTGTCTGCTTCCATGAGATAGTTCACTATAGACGTCATTCTCTCCTCTCTTACAACCTGCCCAATGCAGGCCCTCATAGGCCCTGAGTTTGCAATTCTTTTTTTAGATGGTACACCACACTGGTGATGTTGCCCAATGTGCTGTGTGTGCTAAGTCACTTCAGTCGTGTCTGACTCTTTGTGACCTCATGGACTGTAGCCCACCAGACTCCTCTGTCCATGGGATTCTCCAGGCAAGAATACTTGGAGTGGGTTGTTGCCATGCCCTCCTCCAGGGGATCTTTCTGACCTAGGGATCAAACCAGACTGAATTACAGTCTGGGATTAAAACTGGAATATATTCCAGTACATATTTTGTGTATGAATGCTCAGTCGCTCAGCATGTTATGTCTCCTGCATTGGCAGGCAATGCAGGAGACACAACGTAACTAGCACCACCTGGGAAGACCCGTTGACCAGATAACCACACACTAATAATTAGCTTAGTTGATAGAGAACATGATACAACGTAGGGACATAGGACCATGCCATTTCTTGGATCTGTCTCCTGGTAGAAGGATGAACCTGTTGGTCAGAGATGGTCTGATTCCGTCTTGCTCACTGCTCAGCACATGTTATATTAATACTGGTAACATTTTCTGTGGTACACTGTGATTCAGCTTTTCCACTTCTCATGGCAACAACAAATGTGTCCCTTCTGAGTCAGCATTATCTAGATGCTACCACTGACCAAAATTAGACTGCATATTTGCAACACATAAATATGAACAATTAAAACTGCTTTTAATATTGATTGTGTTTGTGGGTCATGGAATTAGCCTATGCTCAGGGGTCCTGTGATCTACGTATGGCTGCTACAGAGCCACAGGCAGAAATACAACAGCATTCTCTGTTATGCAAGCATCATTGCATTATAATGAATAGGTAATATTAAATTGGGCTGATGAGTCACATTGCTGTAATCCAATATTTCCTTTGTAAAGTCCCTGAGGTCTATACAAAGAAATCTTTTCTGGTAATGAGTAGAGTGATTTTTGAGGCATGTGCCTATCAGCACCTGGGTCTTTATTTACTAGTTGTGTGATCCTGGGTTAGGAGATTACCTTTCACCGCCTCAATTTACTCAGGATTAAATGAAATCACATTTGTGAAAGCTTGAAGGATAGCTCCTGGCACATAGCGGGATTAATCAATGTTAGTATCTGCTTAATTGACATTGATTCTGAAGGTCTGCAAAATAATAAAATAGATCAGCCATCCTCTTGAAACTTGTTTTCCTGTAAGCAGATAATGACCTTTTACTTAGCATTTCTTTTCTGAATTGACCAAAAATTATAGCAGGCCCCTAAAATATGCACCGGTTCTCCAGGTGGCTCAGTGGTAAAAGGGAAATGGCAACCCACTCCAGTATTCTTGCCAGGGAAGTCCCATGGACAGAGAAGCCTGGCGGGCTACAGTCCATAGGGTCACAAAAGATTTGGACATGGCTGAGCGATTGAGCATGCATACACAAAATATGTACTGGAATATATTCCAGTTTTAACTCTAGTCTGTAATTCAACTATATCCAGCTTGGTTATCTTGTTAATGCTGTGGAACAACAAGAGTGTGTGTTTTCTTATTTCCTGAAGTCATGCAATCCTTTTTCCCTTGTTGAAATCATTTCTATAATTAATAATTTCTATAATCTCTGTAATTTATCACTTTGTATTTCCCATTCCAACCATTAACGTTAATTTAACAAATATTTATGCTATGTCCCAGTGCTGTGCTAGGTATGAGGGATGCTTGAGGTGAGAGAAGGTCCTCATTTGCAGCTTGCTTATGGCCCAATACACAGACTTATAAGCGAATTACAGCTACCACTTACTGTGTGCCCACAAACTGCAGACATGGGTCTGCACCATGTCCCTTTATATAATGTACTAATGGGTGTGGTGTAGAGAATAGTTCGGTGGCCTCTCCAGCATCCATTCTCCACCCTCCTTCCCCATAGCTCTCAACTTCCCAGTGGAGAGCCTCAGGGAAAAGTGGTTCCACTCTCAGCCCAAAGGGTGGAGCACCTGATCAAGGGAAGCCAATCAGCACATTTCCTGGTTCTGATTACAGTGATTGGTTCAGGGTTGGTCATGTGACCCGCAGTGGCCCAATTTGGTGTTAGGAGAGTGACACTGCTCACTTAGCTGGAAAAAGGCAAACAAAGGCATTCTCTCATTTTCCAGTTGGGATATTAATACAGATGTGACCCCTAGAACTGCTGTAACCGTTTTTACTAGCTTGAAGGGCGCAGGAAGAGGCATGTATCATTGAAAGAATGTCAGAAAAACCGTGATGATTTCTTAATCTTTACACCAGCCTGTTTCAAAGCCTGCTTTACCTCTGGGCTTTTCTATTTCAATAACTGATAGGTTCTCTTTATTATTCAAACCATGGTGAATTAGATCTCCTATTATTCGAAAGAAAGCATCTTAAAGGATACACGTGACCTCACAGTAGATAGCGCCTCCATTTTTAACAACTATTTATTTGGCCACATGGGATCTTTAATTGCGGTATACAGGGTCTTTTAGTTACAGAATGTGGGATCTAGTTTCCTGACCAGGGATCAAACCCCGGGCCCCCTGCTTTGGGAGCACGGAATCTCAGCCACCGCACCACCACGGAAATCCCGGAACTCCCATTTTTATAGATGAGGAAATGAAGGGACTTGTCTTTATCATCAACCCAATAGATGGCAGAGCTATAATTTGAATCGTGAAGTGAAAATCGCTCAGTTGTGTCTGACTCTTTGTGACTCATGGACTATACAGTCCAGGGGTATTCTCCAGGACGGAATACTGGAGTGGGTAGCTTTTCTCTTCGCCAGGGATCTTCCCAACCCAGGAATCGAACTCAGGTCTCCGGCACTGCAGACGGACTCTTTACCAGCTGAGCCACCAAGGAAGCCCAATTTGAACTGTAGTTTGATTCATTTCAAAACCCACACTTTTTCTAGGATTGTATGAATAGAATTGCCCCTCAGCAGTGTGATAAGAAGTATATGGAAGATACGACAGTAACACAAAGGAGGAAATGGTCAGTACATGTGTGAGTGTGTGTGATGTGGGCATGGAGATATTTCAGGAGAGGGAATAGCATGCAGAGGCATGCAGTGACTGGCTCATAGTATATGCTGAGGAAATGCTTTGTATTTCGCCTTACTTTGTGATTCAGAAAAATTTGTATTGCCAGAGAATCTTAACTGGAGGGTTCCAATATCTCCATGGATTTTCTTAAAGACAACATAAAGGTTAGTTATCTGGAAGTTATTTTTTAAAGCTATCATTCTAAAGCAAAGTTGCAGTGATTAATTCAAACATCCCTTCTGTACCATTCTCAGGAGCTATGTCAACTCAATGTGGCTGCCTCATGCTCAAGTTGCTTCGGTAGCTCAGTCAACAAGTCCTGTCTCTTTAATAGCTCTCTTTGGTGTCTTCCTCTTGATTCTGCTGCCATTGTTCCAATCCCTCATTATCTCTCATGTAAAGTCTTGCTACTCACAGTGTGGTCCCAGGACCTTGACATCACTTGGGAACATCTAAGACTCTCAGATCCTCACCCTGGACCATCTGGATTTTACACACATTAAAATTTGGAAAGTATTTAGGTATTTTACAATGAGACTTTTCCAACTGATATCTCTACCTCTAATTTTATGCCACCTCCACTCCTCCCTGGGCTCACACAGTAAAGAATCTCCCTGCAGTGCAGGAGACCCCAGTTTGATCCCTTGGTTGGGAAGATCCCTTGGTTGAGAAGGGAATGGCTACACACTCCAGTATTCTTGCCTGGAGAATTCCATGGACAGAGGAACTTGGCAGGCTATGGTCCATAGGGTTGCAAAGAGCTGGACACGACTGAGTGACTAACACTTTCACTTTATACACCTCTGTTTCATTCTCCCCAGAACCATCAAATGACATTTTAGGAGTAATACTGACTGTATCTCAACCTGCTAAAAATCAGTGATGAAAATAATTGTCCAAGAGTGGACATTGAGTCCATCATTTGAGTCCAGATTCGCTCAATGGGAGTAGAAGTAGAGAGGAAGGGATAGTCTAGCTTAATAAATTTAGATATTCCTAGGTAATATCAGCAAGATCTATAGGACAAAATACACATTTTCTGGTTTGGCTGACTGGCTGGAACAAAACTGTAACCACCCATGAAAGGGATTTAAATTGAGGTGCTTTGACTTATGCAGCTCAACTCCAAAAAAATAAACGAACCAATAAAAAAATGGGCCAAAGAACTAAATAGGCATTTCTCCAAAGAAGACATACGGATGGCTAACAAACACATGAAAAGATGTTCAACATCATTCATTATCAGAGAAATGCAAATCAGGACCACAATGAGGTACCATTTCACACCAGTCAGAATGGCTGCGATCCAAAAGTCTACAAGCAATAAATGCTGGAGAGGATGTGGAGAAAAGGGAACCCTCTTACACTGCTGGTGGGAATGCAAACTAGTACAGCCACTATGGAAAACAGTGTGGAGATTCCTTAAAAAATTGCAAATAGAACTGCCTTATGACCCAGCAATCCCACTGCTGGGCATACACACCGAGGAAACCAGAATTGAAAGAGACACATGAACCCCAATGTTCATTGCAGCACTGTTTATAATAGCCAGGACATGGAAGCAACCTAGATGTCCATCAGCAGATGAATGGGTAAAAGCTGTGGTACATATACACAATGGAATACTACTCAGCCCTTAAAAAGAATAAATTTGACTCAGTTCTAATGAGATGGATGAAATTGGAACCGATTATACAGAGTGAAGTAAGCCAGAAAGAAAAACACCAATACAGTATACTGACACATATATATGGAATTTAGAAGACAGTAATGATGACCCTATATGTGAGACAACAAAGAGACACAGAGGTATAGAGTGGACTTTTGGACTCTGAGGGAGAGGGAAAGGGTGGGATGGTTTGGGAGAATGGCAATGAAACATGTATATTTTCTTGTAAGAAACGAAGCGCCAATCTATGTTCAATGTAGGATGCAGGATGCATGGGACTGATGCACAGGATGATTCAAGTAGAGGATGTGGGGTGGGAGGGGGGGGGGGCTTCGGCATTGGGAGATTGTGTTCACCTATCGCTGATTCGTGTCAATGTATGGCAAAACAAATACAGTATTGTAATTAAAAAAATAAATAAATTTAATAATAAAAAAATAAATTGAGGTGCTTTGGAGATATTTATTCTAGTGGAGCTGTATAACAGAGGAATACATCCCACGCTGCCTGTGTGTCCAGTCACTTCAGTCGTGTCCGACTCTTTGTGACCCCGTAGATTGTGGCCTTCTAGGCTTCTCTGTCCAGGGGATTCCGGCCAAGAATACTGGAGTGGGTTGCTATTCCCTTCTCCAGGGGATCTTCCTGACCCAGGGATCAAACCCACGTTTCTGGTGTCTCCTGCATTGGCAGGCGGGTCTTTACCATTAGCACCACCTGGGAAGCCCCATCCCTCACTATCCCTGGGCTGTTGGTTCTAGGACCCCTGGATACCAACATCTGCAGATGCTCAAGTCCTCTATATAAAATGGTGTAGGATTTCCTTATAACCTATGCACATCCTCCTGTATACTTTAAATAATCTCTAGATTACTTTTAATACCTAACACAAGATAAATAATATGGAAATAGCTGTAAATACAGTGTAAATAATTGCCACTGAGCAGCAAGTATACATTTTGCTCTTTGGGAACTTGGGGAACTTTTTCCGCCAAGTATATTTATTCCGCAGTTGGTTGAATCTGCAGAATCCACAAGTACAGAGGGTTGAGTGTACCCATCTGGAAATACAAATTTGTGAAATTTTGTTTGTTGTTTAGTTGCTAAGTCGGGTCTGACTCCTTTGCGACCCTATGGACTATAGCCTGCCAGGCTCCACTGTCCATGGGATTTCCCAGGCAAGAATGCTGGAGTGGATTGCCATTCCCTTCTCCACAGGATATTCCGACCCAGGGATCAAACTTGAGTCTCCTGCATTGGCAGGTGGATTCTTTACCACTGAGCCACCAGGGATGCCCCTGTGAACTTTTAACATCCTTTTAACTCATTTTACCATTTAGGGTAACTCCTTTCCAGATAGCATCTAACCTGCATAGGTGATGATGGAAAATTGAAGAAATTAAGATTGAGTCTGGATATATGTAATGTATATGAATAGGATGGAAGGATTTGTTCCTTGGATGAAGTACAATTGTGGAGCATCCCGTAAATATCAGTCCCATGTGCACAAGGATGCTGCTGGATCAATCCTACATGAAACAGGTTTAGATAGTATCTAGCAGTTGTGATATATTTAGTTTAAACTAGACATACATCAGGGAGCATTTAATGGACTTTTCTGTTTATTCAGTTCATTCATTCATTCAGTAAACATTTGATGAGTACCATGTGCCATTCAGTATTCCAGCTCTGATGATTTGAAAATGAACAGAACGCATTTCTACTCTGTGAAAACATGTGAATTCTAGTAAGTTGTAGTACACACTTCTGGTGAGTATAACTTAAGTATGCCATTTCTGGAGAGCAGCTTAATGACAGGCATCAAATGCCTTTGACAATGTATATATCCTCTGATTTGGCAGTTTCACTTTAAGGAATTCATCCTAAGGGGATAAATGACATCTACAGAGAATGAGATGGTTGGATGGCATCACCGACTCAATGGACATGAGTTTGTGCAAACTCCAGGAGATGGTGAAGGACAGGGAAGCCTGATATGCTGCAGTCCACGGGGTAGCAAAGAGCTGGACACATCTGAGCAACTGAACAACATAGAACTTTAACTCCAAGTCTCTCCTCACAGTTTTCTTCATAATCTCAGGAAGTTGGGAATAACCTGATTGTCCTCAAAACCAAGGGGGTTGCTATGTAAATTACTCTGCAGGCAGCAGAAATCCAGTAGAGGTTTTTAAGCATAAGAGTGGTATTGTGTGTGTGCGTGTTTTAAAGATAATTTTAGAAGCAATATGGATAATGATCTCCAGTGGGGAAAAAATCCAGAAAAGATGTTTTCTTTTTGCAATAGTCTAGGAAAAGGCAATGCAGCCTTGAGCTAGAGCAAGGCAGTGAGGATGAAGGGGAAACTGGATTTGGGAGAGATTTCCAGGGTAGAATCTTCAGGACTTGTTGACTGACTATGTGTGAAAGAGTGTGGAGTACTCAAGAGTAAGATGTATGTGTTAGTCACTCAGTCATGTCTGAGTCTTTGTGATCCAGTGGACTGTAGCCCGCCAGGCTCCTCTCTCCGTGGGATTTCCCAGGCAAGCATACAGGAGTGGGTTGCTATTCCCTTCTGCAGGGGATTTTCCTGACGCAGGGATTGAATCCAGGTCTCTTGCACTGCTGACAGATTCTTTACTGTCTAAGCCACCAGGAAAACCCTCAAGAGTAAGGTATGGAGGCTAAATCTGAGATTTCTAATTGAGGTGGAGCAAGTTTTGGGGGAAATACAGCGAGTCTGGTTTTGAACATCTTTGGTTGGAGGTTATAAACCCCTCTCCCAGCTATTGCTATGGTGATTCCTGGAGAAGAAAGGAAGGCTTGGAGAGGGGATGTGGAATTGTGGTTAAGTGCTTGGACTCTGACTGACCAACTGAGATTGAAGATCCACCACTTACTAGCAAGCTACAACCTCTCTGTAGCTGCAAGCTCTGATCTCACAGGACACTGTTCAGAGTATAGAGTTAAGAAGAGTGAGTCTTTTAAAGTGCTTGATACATCAGTTCAGTTCAGTTCAGTCGCTCAGTCATGTCTGACTCTTTGAGACCCCATGGACTGCAGCATGCCAGGCTTCCCTGTCCATCACCAACTCCTGGAGCTTACTCAAACTCATGTCCATTGAGTCAGTGATGTCATCCAACCATCTCATCCTCTGTCGTCCCATTCTCCTCCTGCCTTAATCTTTCCTAGCATCAGAGTCTTTTCCAATGAGTCAGTTCTTTGCATCAGGTGGCCAAAGGATTGGAGTTTCAGCTTCAGCATCAGTCCTTCCAATGAATATTCAGGACTGTCAGGACTGATTTCCTTTGGGATTGATTGGTTTGATTTTTTTGCAGTCCAAGGGACTCTCAAGAGTCTTCTCCAACACCACAGTTCAAAAGCATCAATTCTTTGGTGCTCAGCTTTCTTTATGGTCCAACTCTCACATCCATATAGGACTACTGGAAAAACCACAGCTTTGACTAGATGGACTTTTGTCAGCAAAGTAATGTGTCTGCTTTTAGTATGCTCTCTAGGTCGGTCATAGCTTTTCTTCCAAGGAGCAAGTGTCTTTTAATTTCATACATAGTACCACTCAATAAATGTCTGCTCTCAAAACAGAAGTGGAGAGGGAGTACCAACACACTTCAGTGAATTTTTTTCAGACTCCTCCTTCCCCCAGTACAGCTTTGCTGGTGGCTCAGTAGTAAAGAACCCACCTGCCAATGCAGGAGATGTGGGTTTGATCCCTGGGTTGGGAAGATCCCTTGGAGAAGGAACTGGCAATCCACGCTAGTATTCTTTCCTGGGAAATCCCATGAACAGGAGAGCCCAGTGGGTACAGTCCATGGGGTTGCAAAGGATTCGGACAGGACTTATCAACTAAACAACAACAGCAAACCTCCTTTAAAAGGAACACACAGCATGCTTTCTGGAACTTTCTTGAACTCTATTTTCTCTTCCAAATCCATTTCCCTCTTTTATCTATTTTCCCCAAGACCGCTTGGTATTTCCAAGAGGAGGATAGAAATATAAGGGAGAAGTTCGGGGCCTGGAGATGGAGACTGAACAAAAGACAGGTTTAACTGGGAAGAGGTGAAGAGTGAGATTCAAAGGAATAAACATTGGGAACCGTAACTAAGGGAGCTCGGGATGGGGAAAGAGCCTGTAAAGGAGACCAGAAGTAGGGGCTGGAACAGCAGGAATGGGAACCAGAGAGACCATGAAGGAGCAGGTCCTGGAAGCTGGGTGGGGAGAGAGCTTGAGTAGCATCTGCTCCACAACGTTATATATTTTTGGAGAGATTAAACAGGGTGACAACTAGAAAGAAGCTATTGGATATGACCAAGAAAAGGCTGTCGGGGATCTTAGAGCATTTCCAGCAGAATAAAGAGGGAATAAGTGGCTCTAGTGGTAAAGAACCTGCCTGTCCATGCAGGAGACGCAAGACATGTGGGTTCAGTCCCTGGGCCGGGAAGATCCCCTGGCGGTGGGCATGGCAACCCACTCCAGTATTCTTGCCTGGAGAACCCCATGGACAGAGGAGCCTGGCGGGCTACAGTCCATGGGGTCGCAAAGAGTCGCACACGACTGAAGTGACTTAGCAGCACTTGCCCAAGGTCATGTAGCTACTAAGTGGTCGAGCTGGGATGACAACACTCAGATTTCTTATTACTCTGTTGTTCAGTTACCCAGTTGTGTCCAACTCTTTGTGACCTCATGGACTGTACGCCAGGCCACCATGTCCCTCACTGTCTCCCAGGGTTTGCCCAAGTTCATGTTCATTGCATTGGTGTTGCCATTCAGCCATCTCATCCTCTGATGCCCTCTTCTCCTTCTGCCCTCAGTGTTTCCCAGCATCAGGGACTGTTCCAATGAGTCATCTGTTCGCATAAAATGACCAAAATACTGGAGCTTCAGCTTCAGCATCAGTCCTTCAGTGAAAATTCAGTGTTGATCTCCCTTAAAATTGACTGGAGTTTGATCTCCTACCTGTCCAAGGGACTTTCAGGAGTCTTCACCAGCACCAGTTTGAAGACATCAGTTCTTTGGTGCTCTGCCTTCTTTATGGTCCAGTTCTCACAATCATATATGACCCCTGGGAAGACCATAGCCTTGACCATATGGACCTTTGTTGGCAGAATGTCTCTGCTTTTCAATACACTGTCTAGGTTGTCATTGCTTTTCTGCCAAGAAGTAATTCTCTTCTGATTTCATGGCTGCAGTCACCGTCCACAGTGATTTTGGAGCTCAAGAAGAGGAAATCTGTCACTACTTCCATCTTTTTCCCTTTATTTGCCATGAAGTAATGGGGCCAGATGCCATGATCTTAGTTTTTTAACATTTAGTCTTAAGCTGGCTCTTTCACTCTGCTCCTCCACCCTCATCAAGAGGCTTTTTACTTCCTCTTCACTTTCTGCCATTAGAGTGGTATCATCCGAATATCTGAGGCTGTTGATGTTTCTCATCACTCTACCCTACAGGTAATATTCTTTACATGCCCACTGACATGTCCCAAGTGTGTCTTGTGTTTATGTGTATTAGAGATTCATGACATATAATTTTGTTTTAGAAATGAAACACTAAAATCCCAGATTTGCTTTATGAAAGTGATATCCTCTTTTTAAAAAACATAATTAGTTAATTAACTTAGCTGCACTGACTCTTAGTTGAAACACGTGGGATCTTTGACCTTTGTTGTGGCATGTAGGATCTTCAGTTGCATCGTGTGGGATCCAGGTCCCCAACCAGGGATTAAACCTGAGCCCCCAGCATTGGGAGCACAGAATCTCAGACCACCAGGGAAGTCCCAGTGATGCCATCTTAAGATACTGATCACAGATGTTACAAATGGAACAAATCAAAAAGAAAAGAAATATACAAATGGAACAAGCCAATAAAATACCCCAGTTTTGATGAGAGAAGGAGCGGTGCTAATCCCAGCTCTGCTTGATGAGGTGTTTGATTCTGCCTGGGAATCTGCCTTGCTTGTGTAAGTGACAGCTGCTTTGCCAAACAGCTGGCATGGGGTGGCTCCTGGACTGTGCAGGAGTTGTGTAATGTGGTCTAACTGTTGCATTTTCTTTTAGTGCTTTCTGAGACTCCTCATCTGTGGAACTCCAAGATATTTGCTAACCATCAATTTGTGTGTATGTGTGTTTGTGTGTGTGTGTGTGCTCAGTTGCTTAGTCATGTCTAACTCTTAGTCGTGTGACCCTATGGATGGACCATAGCCCACCAGGCTCCTCTGTCATGGGATTTTCCCAGTAAGAACACTGGGGTAGGTTGCCATTTTCTTTTTCAGGGAATCTTCTCGAGCCAGAGATCAAACCCACATCTCTTGCATTGGCTGGCAGATTCTTTACCTCTGAGCACTGGGGAAGCCCCAGCCATTAGTGTAGGAAAGTGTTAATACTGATTAACACTGATATCCCTGGGAGGAGTCTGTAAACTCAGGAATATTATTATGACAAATGTAATGAGTACCTAGAGCTGCATATTCTAGCATTTATGTAAGGATGATCTTGATATTTTAATGAACACAGCCCAACACGGAAGCCAACTTTTAACTTCAAGTAATGACATCAATAACATTAATAGTAATAAATCACATTTATTGAATATTTGTTCCATGCCGTGTGCTGTGCTAAGCATGTTTCATAATTAACCCTACTTTATAGGAAAGCAAACAAGTCTCTTGGAGAGCTTCTGTAGTTAGTTTAATGTAAATAGCTACCAAATCTGGAGTCAGGATCTTCACTCAGGCAGCCTGACTTCCAGCTATGGCCTTAACCTCCAGAACTTTCTTTTCTTTTCTTAAAAAGGAATAGTTAATTTTCGTCTGTGCTGGGTCTTTGTTACAGTGCACGGGCTTTTCCCTTCGGTGGCTTCTCTAGTTGCGGCGCGTGGGCTGTAGACACTCGGGCTTCAGCGGTTGCAGAGTGCGGGCTTCAGTAGTTCGGGTTCTCGGGCTGAGTTGCCCTGTGGCATGTGGAATCTTCCTGGATCAAGGATCAAACCTGTATCCTCTGCATTAGCAGGTAGATTCTTAACCACTAGACCACCAGGAAAGCCCTCTAGAACTTTCTTTTCTGAATCTTATTTCTTCTCATGCAAATCACAGTTTCTAGAATTATCACAGTCTAGAAGCAGCTCTTTTATTTCTTTGAGACCCTGGGAGATTTTCTTTTCCCTCTGCATTGGGCTTTTCTCTGGAACACAGATCATTTCCTCTCTGGCTCTTCCGCCGACTCTATAATCACAGTGTGTGACCAACAGGATATGATTCAGCCGGAATACAAGGCATAGCACCATACCGGTTATGGTAAATGGCTAGTAATTTCTTTCCTTGAAGCATTTCCGATGTTCTGAATGGTTTCCAGGAATGCAACAGAGACAAGGCTGATAAATGATATGCTTTAATAAAGACTGATCCATTAGGAGAAATTGGGGCTACTGGGGGAACCCATTTTCTGTGAATAAAAAGAGCTTAAACAATATGAAAGCATCTCCATGCCCATGTCTTCCCACTTTCTCCATGATTTGAAATGGAATGAAAGTCATATCATGGGAACAGGAAATGATCCTCCTGATGTTCTTTCATGCATTCGTTGGTACAGTTGAAACTTTTATTCTCTCTGCCAGATGCAGAAGTATAGCTACAGTCCTCCTGACATATAACCTATATGCTAGCAGTAAACGGCTAATTCACTAAAACCCCAGAATAATGCTGGCCAAAGTAGAGAGTAGGTGGGACACAGAAGTGTTGAAGGGGTGGGATGTTGTGGGTGGGAAGGTGTCCGCCAAGCTTTTCTGAATCAGGTGCATATAAATAAGCCACTGTCCTGGAATCACTGTCATTGTTTTGGAAATTCCAGTTGCCAAAGTACCTCAAGTGATTTCCATCAATACACAAGCTGATCGCGGATGGATGGAGTGGGAGTTAGCATCTGGGACTAGCAGATGCAAACTGTTAAGCATAGGATGGATAAACAACAAGGTCATGCTGTACAGCATAGAACTATAGTCACGGTCCTGTAACATCATGGAAAAGAATGTGAAGAAAACCCAGACAGGCTGGAAAGGGCAAAGACTGTCAGGTAAGGCCAAACTCCAGGTAAGACCAGGGCAGATCTGGGTCGTGTGGCCAAACCCTGGAATTCTCCACCGGTTGGCTACACAGGCCGACCTTAGTCATTTCATTAACCTCATGACAATGTGTGTGTTCATGGCAAATAGATGCAGAAACAGGGGAAACAGTGACAGGCTTTATTTTCTTGGGGTCCAAAATACTGCAGCCATGAAATTAAAAGACAATTTCTCCTTGGAAGAAAAGCTGCGACTTACCTAGAGAGCATATTAAATAGCCGACACATTACTTTGCCAACAAAGTTCCATCTAGTCAAAGCTGTGGTTTTTCCAGTAGTCATGTATGGATGTGAGGCTGGACTAAAAAGAAAGCTGAGCATTGAAGAATTGATGCTTTTGAACTGTGGTGTTGGAGAAGACTCTTGAGAGTCTCTTGGACTGCAAGGAAATCAAACCAATCAATCCCAAAGGAAATCAGTCCTGAATATTCATTGGAAGGACTGATGCTCAAGCTGAAACTCCAATCCTTTGGTCTTCTGATGTGAAGAACTGACTCACTGGAAAAGACCCTGATGCTGGAGAAGATTGAAGGCAGGAGGAGAAGGGGACAACAGAGGATGACATGGTTGGATGGCATCACCGACTCAATGGACATGAGTTTGAGCAAGCTCTGGGAGTTGTTGATGGACAGGGAAGCCTTGCATAGAGTCAGACACGACTGAGCGACTGAACTGAACTGAATGTGTTGCGATTTAAATGGTTAAATCCCACTCAATGTCATTTCTTTGGATAATAGTTTACATAATTCAATGGTTTTTAGTATATTCTTAGAGTTATACAACCATTGTAACAATTTTATTATTATTGTTATTGTTTGGTTTGCATAAAAATTAAAAGGGTATTATTTGCAAATATTCAGAGAATACATGCTATATATTCTCTACAGTACAGAGTAACACATTATTAAGTAAAGATTATCAAACTTTTATGAATAATGAGCTTTTCTCTCTTCCTTCAAGGTTTGTTTTCTCAAACACTATTCTTCCACCATAAGTAATACTGAAGCTCATCTAGAAGACTACCGAGTAGCCCTTACTGTAGTTACTTTGGATACATTTTTAAATGACAAAACATGTCTTACATGTTGTGAAATAGCTCTTCAGTTGTAGAACTATTTTAAAACTATGTAAAAAAACAATTATTTTATAATTAAACTGTCTGGAAATTTCCTTACTCTTGCCCCAGTTCAATTCAGTTGCTCAGTCATGTCCGACTCTTTGCAACCCCATGAATTGTGGCACGCCAGGCCTCCCTGTCCATCACCCACTCCCGAAGTTCACTCAAACTCACGCCTATTGCGTCAGTGATGTCATCCAACCATCTCATCCTCTGTCATCCCTTTCTCCTCCTGCCCCCAATCCCTCCCAGCATCAAGGGATTTTCCAATGAGTCAACTCTTCTCAAGAGGTGGCCAAAGTACTGGAGTTTCAGCTTTAGCATTATTCCTTCCAAGAAATCCCAGGGCTGATCTCCTTCAGAATGGACTGGTTGGATCTTCTTGCAGTCCAAGGGACTCTCAAGAGTCTTCTCCAACACCACAGTTCAAAAGCATCAATTCTTCAATGCTCAGCTTTCTTCACAGTCCAACTCTCACATCCATATATGACCACAGGAAAAACCATAGCCTTGACTAGATGGACCTTTGTTGGCAAAGTAATGTCTCTGCTTTTCAATATGCTATCTAGGTTGGTCATAACTTTTCTTCCAAGGAGTAAGCGTCTTTTAATTTCCTGGCTGCAATCACCATCTGCAGTGATTTTGGAGCTCCCCCTCCCAAAAGTCTGACACTGTTTCCACTGTTTCCCCATCTATTTCTCATGAAGTGATGGCACCAGATGCCATGGTCTTCGTTTTCTGAATGTTGCGCTTTAAGCCAACTTTTTCACTCTCCTCTTTCACTTTCATCAAGAGGCTCTTTAGTTCCTCTTCACTTTCTGCCATAAGGGTGGTGTCATCTGCATATCTGAGGTTATTGATAATTCTCCCGGCAATCTTGATTCCAGCTTGTGCTTCTTCCAGCCCAGCATTTCTCATGATGTACTCTGCATAGAAGTTAATTAAGCAGGGTGACAATATACAGCCTTGACGTACTCCTTTTCCTATTTGGAACCAGTCTGTTGTTCCATGTCCAGTTCTAAATGTTGCTTCCTGACCTGCATATAGATTTCTCAAGAGGTAGGTCAGGTAGTCTGGTATGCCCATCTCTTTCAGAATTTTCCACAGTTTGTTGTGATCCACACAGTCAAAGGTTTTGGCATAGTCAATAAAGCAGAAATAGATGTTTTTCTGGAACTCTCTTGCTTTTTCCATGATCCAACGGATGTTGGCAATTTGATCTCTGGTTCCTTTGTCTTTTCTAAAACCAGCTTAAACATCAGGAAGTTCATGGTTCACATGAACTTGGAGAATTTTGAGCATTGCTTTACTAGCGTGTGAGATGAGTGCAATTGTGTGGTAGTTAGAGCATTCTTTGGCATTGCCTTTCTTTGGGATTGGAATGAAAACTGACCTTTTCCAGTCCTGTGGCCACTGCTGAGTTTTCCAAATTTGCTGGCACATTGAGTGCAGCACTTTCACAGCATCATTTTTCAGGATTTGAAATAGCTCAACTGGAATTCCATCACCTCCACTAGCTCTGTTCATAGTGATGCTTTCTAAGGTCCACTTGACTTCACATTCCAAGATATCTGGCTCTAGATGAGTGATCACACCATTGTGATTATCTTGGTCGTGAAGATCTTTTTTGTACAGTTCTTCTGTGTATTCTTGCCACCTCTTCTTTATATCTTCTGCTTCTGTTAGGTCCAGACCATTTCTGTCCTTTATCGAGCCCATCTTTGTATGAAATGTTCCCTTGGTATCTCTAATTTTCTTGAAGAGATCTCTAGTCTTTCCCATTCTGTTGTTTTCCTCTATTTCTCTGCATTGGTAGCTGAGGAAGGTTTTCTTATCTCTTCTTGCTCTTCTCTGGAACTCTGCATTCAGATGCTTGTATCTTTCCTTTTCTCCTTTGCCTTCACTTCTCTTCTTTTCACAGCTATTTGTAAGGCCTCCCCAGACAGCCATTTTGCTTTCTTGCATTTCTTTTCCATGAGGATGGTCTTGATCCCTGTCTCCTGCACAATGTCATGAATCCCCATCCACAGTTCATCAGGCACTCTATCTATCAGTTCTAGTCCCTTAAATCTATTTCTCACTTCCACTGTATAATCATAAGGGATTTGATTTAGGTCACACCTGAATGGTCTAGTGGTTTTCCCTATTTTCTTCAATATAAGTCTGAATTTGGCAATAAGGAGTTCATGATCTGAGCCACTGTCAGCTCTCACTGTCTTGTTTTTGCTGATTGTATAGAGCTTTTCCATCTTTGGCTGCAAAGAATATAATCAATCTGATTTCGGTGTTGACCATCTGGTGATGTCCATGTGTAGAGTCTTCTCTTGTGTTGTTGGAAGAGGATGTTTGCTATGACCAGTGCATTTTCTTGGCAAAACTCTATTAGCCTGTGCCCTGCTTCATTCTGTATTCCAAGGCCAAATTTGCCTGTTACGCCAGGTGTTTCTTGACTTCCTACTTTTGCATTCCAGTCCCCTATAATGAAAAGGACATCTTTTGGGGTGTTAGTTCTAAAAGGTCTTGTAGGTCTTCATAGAACCATTCAACTTCAGCTTCTTTAGTGTTACTGGTTGTGGCATAGACTTTGATAACTGTGATATTGAATGGTTTGCCTTGGAAACGAACAGAGATCATTTTGTCATTTTTGAGGTTGCATCCAAGTACTGCATTTTGGACTCTTGTTGACAATGATGGCTACTCCATTTCTTCTAAGGGATCCCTGCCTGCAGTAATAGTGGTCATCTGAGTTAAATTAACCCATTCCAGTCCATTTTAGTTCGCTGATTCCTAGAATGTCTGTCTTCACTCTTGCCATCTCCTGTTTGACCACTTCCAATTTGCCTTGATTCATGGACCTAACATTCCAGGTTCCTATGCAATGTTGCTCTTTACAGCATCAGACCTTGCTTCTATCACCAGTCACATCCACAGCTGGGTATTGTTCTTGCTTTGGCTCCATCCCTCCATTCTTTCTGGAGTTATTTCTCCACTGATCTCCAGTAGCATATTGGGCACCTACCGACCTGGGAAGTTCCTCTTTCAGTATCCTATCATTTTGCCTTTTCATACTGTTCATGGGGTTCTCAAGGCAAGAATCCTGAAGTGGTTTGCCATTCCCTTCTCCAGCGGACCACATTCTGTCAGACCTCTCCACATGACCCACCCGTCTTGGGTGGCCCCACACAACATAGCTTATTTTCATTGAGTTAGACAAGGCTGTGGTCTGTGTGATTAGATTGACTAGTTTTCTGTGATCATGGTTTCAATGTGTCTTCCTTCTGATGCCCTGTCACAATACCTACCGCCTTACTTGGGCTTCTCTTACCTTGGACGTGGGGTATCTCTTCACAGCTGCTCCAGCAAAGCGCAGCCGCTGCTCCTTACCTTGGACAAGGGGTATCTCCTCACCACCGCCCCTCTTGACCTTGAACGTGGAGTAACTCCTCTCACCCCCTCCTCTCCAGCATAGCTTTAAATTCAAATAAATCATATACTTAAAAGTTAAATGCTTATGACATGTAAATTTGTATTACAAGTTATATGAAATATGTCGCATGTATTCTCTGATTTCATGCAAATAATACCCTTCTAATTTTTATGCAAAAGTACTTTTGTGTTTTATTGTGAGAAATGGAGGGCTTCCCAGGTGGGGCTAGTGGTAAAGACCCCTGCCTCCCAATGCAGGAGACTAAGATGTGTAGGCTCAATCCCTGAGTAGGGAAGACCCCCTGGAGGAGGGGCATGGCAACCCACTCATGTTCTGGCCTGGAGAATCCCCATGGACAGAGGCACTTGGTGGGCTACAGTCCATAGGGCTGCAAAGAGTTGGACACAACTGAAGTAACTTAGCACACAGTGAAAAATGGAACTTCTTTGAAATAATGCAATGTTTGTTTTAAAATGCTGCCATCCTTGGTAAACATGCTCTTGACCTTCCAGGGCTTAGAATAGACCAGCTGGCTCCTATTCTTCTTCCAGATTTCCCCATCCCATAAAGTTTATTGAAAAAAATTTTTTTATATTATTTTTGGCAGCATGTGGAATCATAGTTTCCTGACCCTTGAGAGTCGAACCCTTGCCCCCTGCATTGGAAGCTCGGAATCTTAACCACTGGACTGCTAGGAAAGTCCTGTTATATCACAGTTTTAGAATATTTTCACCTCAAAGAAACTGTGTACTCTTCAGCAGTCATTATCTTCACCTATTCTCCCTCACCCCCAGCCTTAAGCAACCACAAACCTACTTTATCTCTCTATAGATTTGCTATGGAATTTGTTTTCTCTGTAGATATAGATTCTAGACAACTTTTATAAATGGCATTATATAATTTATGGTGTGTTATGGCTGCTTTCTTTCATTTAGCATGATGTTTTCAAGATTTATCCATGCTGTAACACGTATCGGTGCTTCATCCCTTTTTATTGCCAAGTATCATTCCACCTGCAGGAATATACCACATTTTATTTATCATCCTTCGGTTGATGGACATTTGGGTTGTTTTCATTGTTTTTGGCTATTGTCAATAATGCTGCTGTGAACATTTTTTCAAACAAGTTTAAAAAAAAATTTTTGTTCATTCATTTACTTTTGGCTGTGCTGGGTCTTCATTGCTGCGCAGGCTTTTTTTCTAGTTGCGGCAAGCGGGGCTACTCTCCAGTTGTGGTGCATGGGCTTCTCATTGTGGGAGCTTCTCTCGTTAAGAAGCTCGGGCTGTAGGTGCACCAGCTTCAGTAGCTGTGACACGTGGGCTGAGTTGTGGCTCCTGGGCTCTAGAGCACAGGGTCAATTGTGGTTCATGGGCTTAGCATATGGGAGATCTTCCCTAATTAGGGATCGAACCTGTGTCTCCTACGTTGACAGATGGATTCTTTACCACTGGACCACCAGGAAAGACCTCAAACAAGTTTTTGTGTGGATATATCTTTCACTCATCATGGGTCTATTCCCAGGAGTGGAATTTCTGGGTCATGTAATAACTGTGTTCACCCTTTTGAGAAACTGCCAGACTGTTTTCCAAAGTGGCTGCACCATTGTACATATCCACCAACAACGTATGAGGGTTCCAGTTTCTCCACCCAAGTGTCATTTTGATAGGTTTCTGCTTTGGGCTTGGACACTTCATTTGGTAAATACCCCAAATATCAAGGCTCAAAACATCAGCCAGCACAATGCAATAATAATAACAATAACAACAACGTTGTACCGTCATCATAACAATATCACGGGTTAGATAATGTCATTAGAATTTTAAAGATGAAGAAAGTGAAGCTTAGAGAGATTTTGACATGTCACACAGGATTGGACAGCTGGCAGGTGGTTGAGCCAGGGCTTGAACTGAGATCCTCCAGATTTCAAAGCCTGTATTTTTGAAAACCATAAGCTCAGTGTCTTGAACATTTGAAACTGTCAACATGCTGGATAAAGTATCAAATTATCGAGATGATATTGCATTATTTTCCCTTTCAATCAACCTAAATGACAGTTGCAAAAGTATGCTGCGTTGGCCCCTGCTGCCCTGGCTCTTTGTAATCATCTAGCATCCCTCTGAGTCTTTGGCATTCCCAGCAGAGCAAGGCACAGAGCCAGGCTGAGAAGCCAGGGCTGGAATACCCACTTAATTCCATGCAGATGGTTACTTCAGCCAGTTATTGAACTTGAAGCATTATCACCCTGAGCTAATGCAAACAGACAGGCTTCTAGGCACCACTGTGGCACGGACGGTTTTGTCCTCTAAGATTACAGAATTGCATTACTCACACAGTCTTAGGAATGGAATATATTCCTTTTGAATGATAAAATGCACAGTATGAGTTTTCTGAATTTTCCAACCACCATACACTCAGTTAGTGTATAGGCGCTTGGAAAATTCAGAAAATTAAGAAGACATGTCCCACAAATCTTAACTCTTAGAAACAACCCCTGTTAACATTTTCATGCATTTATTCCTTGTCTTTTTATTTTTCATGAATTAGAAACATATTGCTTTCCCCCCGATTATAAAAGTAATACATATATCTTATAGGGATATTGGAGAATTCAAAGAAAACATTATTTATTACCTAGATGTTCATAGGTAGTATCAACAATTTGGTATATGTCATTTTAGTGTTTTATTAGATACGTGTATACATGTGTGTGTATAGCTAAGCTAAGCTAAGTCGCTTCAGTCGTGTCCGATTCTATGCAACCCCATAGACGGCAGCCCTCCAGGCTCCGCCGTCCCTGGGATTCTCCAGGCAAGAATACTGGAGTGGGTTGCCATTTCCTTCTCCAATGCATGAAAAAGAAAAGTGAAAGTGAAGTTGCTCAGTTGTGTCCGACTCTTAGCGACCCCATGGACTGCAGCCTACCAGGCTCCTCTGTCCATGGGATTTTCCAGGCGAGAGTACTGGAGCGGGTTGCCAGTGCCTTCTCCGATGTGTGTGTATATGAACACATTAAAAAACTGGGATCAAAGTATTTGTTTCATTTTATTTATACCACTTTTATGAAATACTAGTATGATCAAAACCACAGTGTACACTTAGCCTTAACCAAAGATCAAGACTGTGAAGAAGGCTGAGCGCTGAAGAATTGATGCTTTTGAACTGTGGTGTTGGAGAAGACTCTTGAGAGTCCCTTGGACTGCAAGGAGATCCAACCAGTCCATTCTGAAGGAGATCAACCCTGGGATTTCTTTGGAAGGAATGATGCTAAAGCTGAAACTCCAGTACTTTGGCCACCTCATGCGAAGAGTTGACTCATTGCAAAAGACTCTGATGCTGGGAGGGATTGGGGGCAGGAGGAGAAGGGGACGACAGAGGATGAGATGGCTGGATGGCATCACGGACTCGATGGACGTGAGTCTGAGTGAACTCCGGGAGATGGTGATGAACAGGGAGGCCTGGCATGCTGCAATTCATGGGGTCACAAAGAGTTGGACACGACTGAGCGACTGAACTGAACTGAACTGAAAGATCAAGAATAACAGTGCATCCTTTCTATTACAATTTGTATTCTACTTTTCCTCTGATGCTGTGATTAATATTGTGTTATAATGGTTTTTTGCTATGACATTTCAAACTTTCTGTGAATATCATTTTTTTAAAGTATACCATATTCCATTGCATGCATTCCATAATTTATTTAGCCATGCCTTTTTGTAGGATATTAGACTTGTCCTAGTTTTCCCACATTTTACATAAATTGTAAGAAATATCTTATTGGTAAGTATATTTTGCTGCTGTTGTTGTTCAGTGACTCAGTCATTTCATACTCTTTGTGACCCCATGGACTGCCGCAAGCCAAGCTTCCCTGTCCTTCATCATCTCCCAGAGCTTGCTCAAACTCATGTCCATTGAATTGGTGATGCCATCCAACCGTCTCATTCTCTGTCATCTCCTTCTCCTCCTGCCTTCAGTCTTTCCCAGCATCAGGGTCTTTTCCAAAGAGCTGGCTCTTCGCATCAGGTGGCCAAAGTATTGGAGCTTCAATTTCAGCATCAGTCCTTCCAATGAGGATTCAGGGTTGATTTCCTTTAGGTTTGCCTGGTTTGATCTCCTTTCAGTCCAAGAGACTCTCAAGAGTCTTCTCCGACACCACAGTTCAAAGCATCCATTCTTTGGTTCTCAGCCTTCCTTATGGTCCAACTCTCACGACCATACATGACTACAGGAAAAATCATATATTTCTTAGGTTAGATTCTCAGGGGTTGAATTATTGAGTCCAATAGGTCTGGCTAGCTTTTCTTCTTGTTGTTTTTTAAAAAATCAACTATTTTTTTAACCTACAGAACTATTTCAACCTACAGAAGAGTAAAGAGCATAACATGATAAAGTTCCCCAAAACTTTTATTTAGTGTTTTGTATTGTTATAATTTTCACACAGTAAAGGGCATATATCTCAAATGTCATTTCTTCCTCCCCCTCTTCCAAGTCTATGTATTCATACACACATCACAGTACATCATCAACCAGATGATACATTTCTAACATTTCAATAAGCTCCCCTTCATTCAGTTTCCCATTCAGTACCACCCCAAAAGTAAGCACTATTGTGACGTTTATCACCGAGGATGTTTCACCTGTTTCTGAACTTTATATGAATGGAATCATTTAGTATGACTTCTTCTGCATCTGACTTCTTTTGTTTAATGTTAAGCCTGTAAGATTCATCCATTTTGTTGGTAGCAGTTTGACCTTTCCCACTGTTGTGGCTATAATCTCAAAAACAAAATATGAAAGTGTTAGTGAGAATGTGGAGATGTAGGATCCCTCATACATTGCTGGTGGGAATGTAAAATAGTTCAACCATCATGGCAAACAGTTTGGAGGGTACTTAACAAGTTAAACATACAATTTACCGCATGGCACAGTAATTCCACTCTTCAGTATATATACCAAAGAATTGAAAACAGATACCCAAACAGATACTTGTATACAAATGTTCATATGGATACTGTTCACAGTAGCCAAAAGGTGGAAAACCCAAATATCCATCAATGGATGAATGGATAAACAAGTTAAGATATATTCATACAATGATATATGATTCAGCCATGAAAAAGAGTGAAGCACTGATACCGGCTACAACTTGGATGAACCTCAAAAGTAGCAAGCTAAGTAAAAGAAGCCAATACAAAAGGTCACACGTTTGATGCTATGTGAAATACCCAGAAAAAGTATGTTCATGCAAAAAGAAAGGACTGGTACTTTCCAGAGACTGAAGGGAGTGGGGAAAGTGGGGTAACTGCTTAAAGGACATGGCGGTTTTCTTAAAGCTCATGTGGTGTTTTATAACTAGATAGAGGTGGTGGTTATATCACATTGTGAAGGTACAATACCTTGACTTGGTTGCTTTAAAATGGTTAATTTTATGTTTTGTGAATTTCACCTCAAAAACTTTTAACATAGTCAAATTATTAATATTTTTCTTTAAGGTTTGTGCTTTTTTGGTGGGAGTCTTAATATATTCTTCTGTTGCAAAATAACCAAGGTATTCTTCTACATTATAAATTTTAAAAATTTTGCTTTTCTCATTTAGGTCCTTAATCAACCTGGAATTTCTGTGTGTGAATGTGTGATGGGAAATATGAAAGTAAAAGTGTTAATCGACTCAGACATGTTTGACTCTTTGTGACCCCATGGACAGTATCCCCCAGGCTCCTCTGTCCATGGGATTCCCCATGCAAGAATACTGGAGTGGGCTGCCATTTACTTCTCCAGGGGATCTTCCCCATCCAGGGATCCTACCCAGATCTCCTGCATTTCAGGCAGATTCTTTACAATCTGAGCCACCAGGGAAGAAATGTGATAGGAAACATAAAGGTGTGATATTTATTTTAGTTTTCCATTTGTGTAGGCAAATATCTCAGCACCATTTATTCATCCTTTTTGTACTGATTTGTAATGCCTCCTCTGTCATGTATCAACTTTCCAAATACGTGCCGGTCCAAATGGGGGCTCTCAATTTTCTTCTTAGGCCTTAAGACAATAATGTAAGTTTAACTGGGACTTCCCTGATGGTCCACTGGTTAAGAATCTGCCTGCCAATGCAGGGAACATGGGTTCAATCACTGATCTGGGAAGATCCCACATGACACGGGGCAGCTAAGCCTGTGCACCACAACTACCTAGCCCATGCTCCACAACCAGAGAAGCCCACACAAGGCTATTGGAGGTAGCCCCTGCTCACTGTAGCTAGAGCAAGCCGAGTGCAGCAACGGAGACCCAGCATAGCCAAATAAGTAAATGATTTTTTTTTTTAAAGGTTTAACTACCTGGGAATTAAATGCTCCCTGTCATATGTTCTCTGTCATTGCCTTGCCTATGCTTTGCCCTTCATTTTTTCACATAATTTTAGGGTCAGCTTGTCAAAGTTTATGTTTTATTTTTTTACATTGTGATATTTATTAACAAAGATGGCCAGATAAGGACGGGGCCAAAATTATGAAGTGATGTTGGAGAAGACTCTTGAGAGTCCCTTGGACTGCAAGGAGATCCAACCAGTCCATTCTGAAGGAGATCAACCCTGGGATTTCTTTGGAAGGAATGATGCTAAAGCTGAAACTCCAGTACTTTGGCCAGCTCACGTGAAGAGTTGACTCATTGGAAAAGACTCTGATGCTGGGAGGGCTTGGGGGCAGGAGGAGAAGGGGACGACAGAGGATGAGATGGCTGGATGGCATCACTGACTCGATAGACGTGAGTTTGAGTCCACTCCGGGAGATGGTGATGGCCTGGCGTGCTGCGATTCATGGGGTCGCAAAGAGATGGACACGACTGAGCAACTGAACTGAACTGAACTGAAGGATTAAAATAAAAGTTGCTTTCTATTATATTGTTCCTAGGGCACTGTAGCCAATCTAGAAGTCGAAGTTTATTTTAAAATCCTATTCCATATTGAGATTTCAACCAAATGGCATGGAAGAGAATTGTTATCTTTGATACCTAATCTTTTGTAACCTTGAACATGGCATACCCATCTCTTCATTTCTCTTCAGTTCATATTTATTTTGCTTAACAGTACCAGATAAAAAGGTTAATTGTCTCTGATGACATGAAATAGTAATTTTCTTCTCAATGATGTTTTTGGTATTATATTTTAAGTTTGATTAATAATTACAGAAAGTGACTATGCTTTCATGTTTATCTTGTGTCCCCTAAACCTGCTGTTATTCATTTTAATAGCTTCTTTGTGGATTTGCTTGCATTTTTATATAGATAATTATACTGCCTGAAAAAACAGCTTTGTTTCACGTTTCAGTTCTTATACCTCATTTATTTTCTTATTTTGTGCCAAGCTAGGACCTCTCAGAAGTGAGGATTATGAGCATCCTTCTTTTGTCCCTGACCTTAATAAGGATGCTATCAGAAGTTCAACAGTAATTCTGATGGTTGCTATTGATTTATGATAGTTACTTTTAGAAAGTTAAGGAAATGGTCTTCTATTCTTCATTTGCTAAGCACAAGAACAAACATGTGACTGTTAATTTTTCAGATGCTTTTTCTATATTCATTCAGATGATCAAACAGCTTTCTCCTTTGATCTGTTAATATATCATATCAATAGATTTTTTCTATCAGGTCATTACTCCATTTTGGGAATAAGTCCTATTTGTTCATGATGTATTTTTATTTAGAATTTTTATACATAAGTGAGATCACTTTGGGATTTCTTAGCGTAGTATTTTAATTTGGCTTTAATATCAAGGTCATACCGTCCTCATAAGATGAACTTTGAAACAATTTTTATAAAATAAGGATGATCTGTTATTTGGTAAAACTCACCAGTAGATGATTTGACCCTGTTGCCTTTGTGGGACTGAGGAGAAAAATTAGTTTCTACATTAACAATTCAGGTTTTGCAGTGGTTATCGGTTTGCGTTTACATTTCTTAACTGCACTTGGATGGCTTACTTTTTGAGAGAGAATTTATTGGACTGTGTTGGGCCTTAGTTGTCTCATGTGGATCTTTCGTTGCCATGCATGGACTCTCTAGTTGTGGCGCCCAGGCTTCCAGGGGCACATGGGCTGAATTGCCCCATGGAATGTGGGATCTTAGTTCCCTGAGCAGGGGTTGAAGCCCAGCCCTCAGCAGTGAATCCATGGAGTCCAAATCACTGGACTGCTGGGGAATACCTGAGAATCACCCATTTCCACTAAGTTTTCAAAATCTCCTTGTATTCGTATTATATCTCTCTTTTCCTCTTATTACTCATGAGGGCTTTGTTTGATGAGTCTCAGATGGTTTACCTTCTTTAATAGTTCTTTCCTCCAAAGGAATCAGCTTTTCAGTTAGACATCCTCTCTACTACTCTTTGATTTTCTACTTCTGCTGCTAAGTCGCTTCAGTCGTGTCTGACTCTGTGCGGGCCCATAGATGGCAACCACCAGGCTCCGCCATCCCTGGGATTCTCCAGGCCATAATACTGAAGTGGGTTGCCATTTCCTTCTCCAATGCATGAAAGTGAAAAGTGAAAGTGAAGTTGCTCAGTCGTGTCCAACTCTTAGCGACCCTATGGACTGATTGTGGTTTTAGACGGTGAATTTTAAATCATTATGCTGCTGCTACTGCTGCTAAGTCGCTTCAGGCATGTCCGACTCTGTGCGACCACATAGACAGCAGCCCACCAGGCTCCCTCGTCCCTGGGATTCTCCAGGCAAGAACACTGGAGTGGGTTGCAATTTCCTTCTCCAATGCATGAAAGTGAAAGGGAAGTCGCTCAGTCGTGTCCGACCCTCAGTGACCCCATGGACTGCAGCCTACCAGGCTCCTCTGTCCATGGGATTTTCCAGGCAAGAGTACTGGAGTGGGGTGCCATTAAATCATTATAACTAGGCTCAAACACATCTTTATTAATAAAAATGGATACCATTACAATCAACACATTTTTGCCAATGAGAAATAAATTTGTCTATTCCTGTAGTGTAAAAATCTGTGCTTTGGGATTCGAAGAACTCTTGGAAGACATTTTCTTCCTCTGGTGGGTTGTGGAAGCATTTTCCTTGCTAAAAGTTGTTGAGATGGTTGAGGAAGTTGCAGTTGGTTTGCAAGAGCTCAGGTGAATACGACGGATGAGGCAACACTTTATAGCCCAACTCGTTCAACTTCTGAAGCATTGGTAGTGCGATGTGTGGTTGGGCATTGTCATGGAGAAGAACTGGGCCCTTTCTGTCGACCGATGCCAGCTGCAGATGTTGCAGTTTTGGGTGCATCTCATCGATTTGCTGAGCATACTCCTCACGTGTAGTCGTTTCACTGGGATTCAGAACGCTGTAGTGGACCAGATGGGCAGCAGACCACCAAACAGTGACCACGACCTTTTTTGGTGTGTTTGGCTTTGAGAAGTGCTTTGGAGCTTCTTCTTGGTCCAACCCCTGAGCTGGTCATTGGTGGTTGTTGTATAAAATCCACTTTTCACTGCACATCCAATCTGATCAAGAAATGGTTTATTGTTGTTATGTAGAATAAGGAAAGACAACACTTCAAAATGATTTTTTTTTAAAATTTGAGGTCAGCTCATGAGGCACCCACTTGAGTTTTTCACCTTTCCAATTTTCTCCAAATGCCAAAAGACCATAGAATGGTCCACGTTGAGTTCTTCAGTAATTTCTCTTATAGTTGTAAGAGAAATTGAGGTTTGTGCTTTTTGATCATCAAATGAGTTTTGATGATCCTCTCAATTGGTCACTGCAACTTCCGAGGGCTTCTTCAAGGCTTCAACTTCTTCAAGTCTCTTGTCTCTTTTGCAAAACTTGAACCGCCATAGCATTGTACGTTAGCCATTCCTGGGCCAAATGTGTTACTGATGTTGCGACTTGTCTCCATTGCTTTACATATGACCAATTTTGATCTTGAATAAGAAAATTGCTCCAGTTTTCTTTGTGTCTAGCATCATTTCCCTAGTCTAAAATAAATAAAAAATAGACAGGTAATAAGTCATTAGCAAAAAATAAAGCTAGAAATGCACATTAAAATAATGTATAATATAACCACATTTATTTAAGAATGTTTTCCAGTATCAAACAGTGAAATTCAACACTGCGAAACTACAATTACTTTCACACCAAAGTAATATTTCCTTAATTTATGTTTTTATCATTATTATTTTTTCTACTCCACTTAGTTTTTATCTGTTCTTTTTTCTTATAGTCTTTTCAGTTTAACATTTAACCATTAAAAAAAAAAACCTATTTATTTTTCTATTGAAGGATAATTGCTTTACAGAATTTTGTTTTCTGTCAAACCTCAACATGAATCAGCCATAGGTATACATATATCCCCTCCCTTTTGAACCTCTCTCCCACCTCCCTTCCCATCCCACCCCTCTAGGTTGATACAGAGCCCCTGTTTGAGTTTCCTGAGCCATACAACAAATTCCTGTTGGCTATCTATTTTACATATGGTAATACAAGTTTCTTTCCACACATCTCACCCTCTCGTCCCCTCTCCCCATGTCCATGTCTATTCCCTATTTCTGTTTCTCCATTGCTGCCCTGTAAATAAATTCTTCAGTACCATTTTTTCTGGATTCCATATATATGCTTTAGAATATGATATTTATCTTTCTCTTTCTGACTCACTTCACTCTGTATTAGGTTTTAGGTTCATCCACATCATTAGAATTGATTCAAATGAGTTCCTTTTTATGGCTGAGGAATATTCTATTGTGTATATGTACCACAACTTCTTTATCCATTCATCTGTCGATGGACATCTAATATTTAACCATTCTTTAAAACAAGTTCAACCACTTTTAAACATATAAACTCAGTGGTATTAGCTATTTTCACATTGTTGTGCATCACCCTCATTCCTTTTATTTAATTTAAAACTCTTTTCATCTGTAAAACTGCAAATCTATTCCCAATAAATAAAACTCCCCATTCTTCCCTCCTCCCAGCCTCTGGCAACTTCTATTCTACTTTCTGTTCCAGTGATTTAGACTAACCTAGGCACCTCACAGAAATGGAATTATACAGTGCTTTTCTTTCTTTGGCTTATTTCACTTAGCAATATATCCTCAAGTTTCATCCATGTTTTAGCCTATTACAGAATTCTTTTCCTTTTTAAAGGCTGAATAGTATCCCACTGTATGGAAAGGCCATGTTTTGCTTACTTATTCATCCTAACCCATTTATTTTTAGTCTTACATTTTTAAATGCATGCGTTTAAGGCTATATATTTACTTATACCAAAACTTACAAGTTTTGATATGTGATACTCTCATGCTTATCCAGGTCTAAATATTTTATGATTTTTATTGTTATTTCCTTTTTCTCTCATGAGATATTTAGAAGTTCTTTCATTGATTATAAATTTTTAGTGACTTTTGTTACTAGTTGATAAATCATTTTCTTAAAAGTGTGCTGCTAAGTCACTTCAGTCGTGTCCGACTCTGTGCGACCCCAGAGAAGGCAGCCCACCAGGATCCCCAGTCCTTGGGATTCTCCAGGCAAGAACACTGGAGTGAGTTGCCATTTCCTCCTCCACTTAAAAGGGTGGGCCTTTTCATTCCCCCATGAGCCATGTGGATCCCTAAAATCACCCTCGATTATATCTTAAAAATAAGAACAAACAACACATAATCAACCTGTGTCCTATAGGTCCTCCCCCTTCCCCATACAAAGCTACATACCTGTGCAGTTAAGAAGATCAGGACAATAAAGGGGGTAAGTCTAGATTCAGGTGCTGACCAGACCACTTGGTAAGTGTGGGAATTTGGGCAAATAAATTAATCTTTCTGCATCTCAGTTTCATCCTCTATAAAACGAAGCTAACAAAACAGTATCTGTTTCACAGAGTTACTGGGGAGTGTTTAGCACCTAGCCATCATTCAATAAATATTACTATTAAAAAAAAACCCATCTAGCTGTGGATTTTACTTTGTACTTTTAATGCTGCCATGCTAATATCAACCCCTGCGTTCCTGGGCAGTAAAGACTCATGTTCTAAATAGTTTTGTTATACCGATGTCCAAAATATTTTTATGCCTCTCAAGTTCACGCAAACACCTACCCGGGTGGACACAGGCCCTGGGAGAGAAGACTGTCCCATTTTACATGCAAATTCAAAATACACATAAATGTAAACTACAGAGGTTCTCACAGGCACAGAACACACAGATCCAGGTCCACACTCACGCTTCCGCACTCGCCACAAAGATGGATCCATCGCCCACAGATAGAAATGCTCTCACAAATCCCACTCAAAGCCTCGCAGCACGCTGACATATCACAAGCCACTCGCAGCGCCAGCCCCATGCAAAGCATCGCCACCTGCTCCAGTAGGGGCTGCTGCCTTGGTTTTACTTCCTTTAGGTTGGTTCTATTTTAGTTGTTGTTTTTGTTGTTCTTCGAGTTATTATCTGCCCCCCTTTTCTGTCTACCCAGCCCCCAAGCTCCCCTCCCAAGCCTCCACTGCGCATGCGTCCTCATCCTTTCCAAGCCCCCCACCCCCCGCCCCGGGTACCAGTCGGCGCTCCCCGGCTCTGGCGGCGGAAGAGATGGAGCCGCGTCACGAGCGCCCGGCCCCTTAAAACGCTGCTGGCTGGAGCCGCCTCCCTCCCTGCAGCCCGCGGCAGGGATGGAGTAGAGGGAGACCGGTCGATCTGCCCGCGGGGATCAGCGATGGAGTTGAAGCAATCTTTGTCCGTCCATCTGGAAGCGGAGAAGCCTCTCAGGCGCTATGGGGCGGTGGAGGAGACGGCGTGGAAAACGGAGGGACTGGGGAGAAGTGAGTACTCGGGCGGGGTGGGTGGGACAGTTGGGGATCGGTGCGCCGGAGGGGGTGGTCGCGGGAGCGGCGGGTTGGTAAGGAGCGGACCGAGGGGAGCGCCCCCGCAGCGGGGCTTTAGTCGCTGGAGGGGGAATGCGCAGCGCTGCGACGCGCTCTCCCGCGAACAAAGGGGACCCTCCGGATTGGGTTTCTCCGAGAGGCTCGGAAACCTCCTGGCAGCTGAGCCGGGAGCGTGGGGTGGACGCCGGGAGTCACCGGATGCAAGCTCGCGGCTGGTTTTGGAAAGTAGAGTCTTTCCCACCAGCCGAGCGAGGAAGGTCTTTTCTCCGCCCGGGATGCGCTAGGGCGGGCTGGATCCTTGGACCATCCTGGAAAGCGCCCACGGACCCGGAGAGGGGGAGTGTCCGCTGGGTTTCAGCTTTTGCTTCTCCGTCGGCGCGAGGTTCAGGGCACACCTGAAATTCCCGGCGTTTCTTTGCACCGCTTTTTCCAGGGTCGCGAGTGGGAGGGAAAGGGGTTAGGGGAGGATTAACCCTGTGCACGCCCTTCCCCTTTATCTCTGGACTCAGAATCTTTCTGCTTTGGGTACAATCCTAGAAGGCAGTTCGGAAACGGACCGATTGTAAATATTTGCTGCTTTTCTCTACGGTATTTTGGGGTCAACAGCATTAACAAATAAACTAAGGATTTTTGTGTTTAATGAATAGGATGCTGTAGTTGAAACTCTTGCCTTTAAAGTATAGAGGCAGCTGCAGGGGCCCTGGGGTCACTAGCCCTCCCTGCAAATCCGAGGTGCTTCATGGGGTCCCTGCCCTTGTACTTCATCCTTCGGGCTGGGAAAGGCCCTCTCGCCCTTCTCAAGGACCCTCGGCTTACTGCCGTGGCGCTGAGCAGTGTTGGATCAAAATGTTGTGAATATGCTCTTTTCCTGTCTTCACCTGGTAGAAGACTCTGTGTGTGTGTTTGTGTGTGTGTGCTTTCTCCATAGCTGTAATTACAGATTTAGAAGATCTTTTTAGAATGGCTCAACTGTACTGTGGTTTTCATGGGTTCAAACAGAAATCACAATCAATGTCATAGTTCTCCACCTGAAACTGAGACAGTGTCCAGCCTCTCTCCTTTTCTTTCTCCTTTTAAAAATCTGGGTTCTTCCTCTGGTTTCATCCTTTCAAAACCCTGTGCCTTTGGTACTTTAGCATAACAGCAGAGTGCAGGGTCTCTGGTCTCCCTGCAAGCTCCACATAATACCCACAATGGCTGCCTTTTGTTGATGGATTGCCATGTTATTAGGTCTTGCCTGTGCTAAGAACTTTAAATCCATCCTCTCATTCAATCCCTATAACAGCCTCCTTAAGAGGAATATTATGACTTATTTCTGCCCCTTGCACAGAGGGAAAAACTGGGGATTTAAGTGGCAGAGTCAAGATTTGAACTCAGGTTTGTTGGGCTGCTGAGCCCCTCTCTGTTGAGAGAGTCTCAGAACACATTTGGTGATTTTTTATTTTATTTTTTGCCCTCCACCCCTACTCTAGCCTGGCCCAGTGGCATGCAGGCTCTTAGTTCCCAGACCAGGGATCAAACCTATGCCCCCTGCATTGGGAGCTCAGAGTCTTAACCACTGGACCACCAGAGAAGTCCCACATTTGGTGCTTTTATAAGTATGTGGCAGCCTGTTGGTTATGGTGGCCTTGAAAGAAAGCTGAATCTGTGCAGAAAAGAAGCCCTGGGTTTGCATCCTGGCTCTGCCCCTTTGCTGGCTATATGACTGAATTTGTGACTAGTCACATCTTTTAAGCCTCGCTCTGCCTCCCTTCTCTGAAATGGAGATGCGAGATAGAACCTTACCTTGTAGCTTAATTGTGAACATTCAGTAAGGTGATGTACATAAGAGTTCAAGGTAAATGTGAAATATATTAGCTGCTTCCATTATTTTATCACTACATCTGTGGAAAGAACCTGCTTCTATCCTTTGCAAAGAATTATATAAAGCAACACTGTGGACTAAAATTACAATGTTGGCCAGGTCCCTGATAATTCTCTTATGGTTTTTACTTTCTCATCATTTTATTAGGAAAAGTTTCAAGCATACAGGAAAATTACAATGGAAACTCAGTTGGTAGCATTTTCAGTCCTGAAATTTTTGTACTTCTCCATCTTAGACTGCAGACTGTTAAAGGCTTGGCCAAAAGGCTTTCTCATCCTCTCTCTTCCAAACCATTGAAGATTCTGACTCTCTTCTCATTCAAATGCAGGACCACATTTTCTGATCTGCTTTTGGTGTTGATCCTCAAATCATTTTTTTCCCATTCTTACTTAGTCAAATCCAAAAGCTTCTTAAAGCACTGATCCAGATGTTCACTTTTGAATCTTAAATTTGGGATTGTTTGCAGGTTTTGATCTCTAGACTCTCATCTGTGGCCTGACTTTTTTTTTTATTATTAAAGTGGCTTTTTAATTTTTTTTGATGCTATCTCAACTCCTAGGGAATCTATGCATCCATCCCATAACATCTGAGGCCCCCATTAATTTATTAATGAAGTGTGAAAATTAGTAAAATTGATTCTGTGGCATAACAGTTGCCAAGTCAACGTTTTTATGCACAAAATGCTGGAGAAAAAAGAGAGGCCCATTAAAAGACATATATTACACATATTTAAACACTTTATGTTAAAAACAGAGTGCGTGCGTGCTAAGTTGCTTCAGTCCTGTCCGACTCTTTGCGACCCTGTGGACTCTAGCCCTCTAGCATCCTCTGTCCATGGGATTCTCTAGGCAAGAATACTGGAGTGGATTGCCATGCATGCCCTACTTCAGGGGATCTTCCTAACCCAGGGATCGAACCTGTGTCTCTTATGTCTCCTGCATTGGTGTAGGTGTTACTTAAAAACTTGAAAAAGGGTGGAAAAAATGGCAAGACTGGTCATTTTCAGTTAGGGTTGTATTAATTGCTGTCTTTACTGTTGGTTGTTGTTGTTGTTTAGTCGCTAAGTCATGTCTAACTCTTTGCGACCCCATGGACTGTAGCCCTCCAGGCCCCTCTGTCCATGTGATTTCCCAGGCAAGAATATTGAAGTAGGTTGCCATGCCCTCCTCCAGGAGATCTTCCTGACTCAGGGATCCAACCCCACGTCTCCTGCATTGGCAGGTGGGTTCTTTACCATTGAGCCATAGAGGGAAGCCCATTGTTACTGTTAGCTATAGTTTTTCGGTAGAAGATATGTATAGTACAGTAAGCAAGAGTCAAGTGACATGGATCCAAACCAGCTCTGACACTCTGTCCCTTTGTCACCCAGGGACAATTGCTGAACCATTTTGTGAGTCATCTGTCTCAACTATAAAACGGAAATGTGTTGGTTTGAACCCTTGGGAACTTCCTGGGTGAAATCTGAAACTGGCTCTTTACACAAGAGGGCAAGTGGAGGCCAAAGAAAGAGGCGGCCGTTCCAGATTGGTAGGGGGCAGGTTTAATAACAAGGGAACTTATACATGAGATTTGTCTTGGCCGCTGCAAAATAGTAGATCATTGTACCCACCTTCCAGATTCTCAAGAGTTTATATAGAAGCCTTAATGGGGTTCAGTTGTGTGTCCAGATGGTGCCAACAACACCCTACTGTCTCAAAGCCACATCCTCGAACTGGCTCCTTGAATGAGAAGAGTGGGCAGAGTGTATATTTTTAGGCTAGAAGAGGACTGAGTAATATTCCACTATACATATGTACTGCATCTTCTTTATACATTCATCTGTTGATAGACATTTCGGTTGCTTCCATGTCCTGGCTATTGTAAATAATGCTGCATAAGATAAGATATAGTACATATCTATAATGGAATATTACTCAGTTATAAAAGGAATGAAATTGTGTCATTTGTAGTGATGTGGACAGACCTAGAGTCTGTCATACAGAGTCAAACCAGCTAGAAAGAGAAAAATATATTCACATATATATGAAATCTAGTAAAAGGGTACAGATGAACCTATTTGCAGGGCAGGAATACAGACATGTAGACATGGGGGAGAAGGGGGAGGATGGGATGAATTGGGAGATTAGAATTGACATATACACTCATGCTCAGTAGCTTCAGTCATGTCTGATTCTTTGCAACCCCGTGGACTGCAGTCCACCAGGCTCCTGTGTCTGTGGAATTTTCCAGGCAGGGATACTATAGTGGATTGCCATTTCCTTCTCCAAGGGATCTTCCCAACCCAGGGATCAAAGTATGTCTCCTGCATTGGCAGGTGGATTCTTTGCTACTGAGCCATCACCGAAGTCATATATATACACTTGTTGTTCAATTGCTAAGTCATGTCCAACTCTTTTTGACCCCAAGGACTGCAATACCTCAGGCTTCCCTGTCCTTCACTATCACTTGGAGTTTGCTTAAACTCATGTCCATTGAGACAGTGATGCCATCAAGCTTTCTCATCCTCTGTTGCCCCTTCTCATGCCCTCAATCTTTCCCAGCATCAGGGTCTTTTCCAATATGTTAGCTCTTCGCATCAGGTGACCAAAGTTTTGGAGCTTCAACTTCAGCATCAGTCCCTCCAATGAATATTCAGGATCGAGTTCCTTTAGGATTGACTGGTTTGATCTTGCTGTCCAAGGGACTCTCAAGAGTCTTCTGCAGCACCACAGTTGGAAAGTATCCATTCTGTGGTGCTTAGCCTTCTTTATGGTCTAACTCTCACATCCGTGCATTACTACTGGAAAAACCATAGCTTTGACTAGGTGGACCTATGTCAGCAAAGTGATGTCTCTGCTTTTTAATATGCTGACTACATGTCTATGTTGGTCATAGCTTTCCTTCCAAGGAGCAAGTTTCTTTTAATTTCGTGGCTGCAGTCAGAGTCTGCAGTGGTTTTGGAGCCCAAGAAAATAAAGTCTGTCACTGTTTTCATTTTTTCCCATTTGCCACAAAGTGATGGGACCAGATGTCTTTTGAATGTTGAGTTTTAAGCCAGCTTTTTCACTCTCCTCTTTCACCTTCATCAAGAGATTCTAGTTCCTCTTTGCTTTCTGCCATGAGGATGGTATCATCTACATATATGAGGTTTTGTTTTTTTTTTTTTTTTTTTAGGGACAGGAGATGGATGAGGAGCCTCCGGTTACTCTGTCTAGCTAGAGTCACCTGATAGTCACATACTCTGAATGACTTCATCCAACAGGATAATAGGGACCACTTTAGGCTGTTGGGAGGATTAAATGAGATACTCCGTGTAATGCAGTTAACACAGTGCTTGGCACACAGTCAACAGCCAGTCTGTCATAATGGGATTTCAGTGACTGGTACCCAGCAGCACTGGTGGAGATGATTCCGGCCTGCTGGTCCGTTTTTCCTTGTGTCCTTTTCTTTGTAAATTCTAGGTGATGGTTATGTAGATACCGCTGTCTTCCTTACTGGAAGATGTAGGAAATGGCTTTCACACCCTTGGAAATCACCTAGTATTTTCTCCTTTGAGAAAGAGTCTAAATTGCTCCTATCCACCTTTGACAGCATTTTTCCACTAGAAGTGAGTAGTTTTTTTTTCTTTCTTTTACTCAGTTGGAAAATGCGTAGTGACATGTCAGTGTGGTTAGATACATAAAAATATTGCTTTCAACCAACTGTAATTAATTGAGGGAGACACAAAGACAAGGTGCCTTTTGACAAAGCATAGTGCTTTTTAAAAGCACGGTTGTGGCCAATTCTTGAAAGATTTGAGTGTGCCTTAAAGGACGATCACGATTTTGAACAGGGGAATTGGGGGGAGGGGTGGCACCGCGGGTAGGAGACGCCAGGAGAGATAACAGAATTGGCAGAGGCATAGAGGTGGAAATAAATGTGCTGTGAGGAGGAGATTGGACTGAAGTGGAAAGCTCAAATGGTAATCTTTCTATAAACCCAGGAGAGATGACAGTTATTTAAAAATCCAAGGGTGTGTGCTGACTGGCAAATAGATCATTAAACTGGCCAATGTTTTAGGTTTAATAAACAATGAGGAGACCGAATGCTATGAATTGCTGGCAATCTGTGTAATATATTCTTGGGAAAGAGTCCGTGTTTCATCTGTTTGATTAAATATGCTAATTGCAGTCTTTCAGCTTTATTTTACTTTAGCCTTATTTCTGTTTTCTTGTTACAGAAGTAGTACATGCACTTTATAAAAATGCAAATTCGTCTGAAATATAAAAATAAAAGGTGAAAAATAACCATAACCTGCTCTCCCATGCTCATTTATTTATTCAATAGATAAGTGTTAACTGCTTTATAAGTCCCAGGTAGTGTTCTGGGGGCTGCAAGTATGGTATGGAGCAAGACAGGCAAGGTTCCTGCCTGCATGGAGCTTCTATTCTAGGGGAACCTGGAAATAGGCTGGCGGTGAAGATGTCAGATCCAGGTCATGTTATGTTACATGAGAATTAATAGGGGAGGGGCTTCCCTGGTGGTCTAATGGTTAAGAATCTGCCTTGCAATGCAGGGGATGTGAGTTCAATCTCTGGTCAGGGAACTAGGATCCCACATGCCAAGGGGGCAACTAAGCCCCCACTCGCAACTACTGAACCTGCAAGCACAAATAGAGAACCTGCACACCACAATGAAGACCCCGCCTGCAACCAAATAAATAAATATTGAGAAAAAGAGGATTAGTAGAGGAGGGATATTTCCCATCCAGTGGTCAAGAAATGCTTTTCTAAGGAGGTGACATTTTGCCATGTAAATGTCAGGGATCCAGGAAGCAAATGTAAAGGCCCTTGATATATTAGCGGAAGAGTCAGAAGGCCAGGGTGGCTGGAACCCAGAGAGTCAGGGAAGAGAGTGGAGATGAATCAGAGAGGAGCCAAACTGGGTAGAAGCTTGTAGGTTGTGGTTAAAAAAAAAAAAAAAAAATTACGGGTTTTATGCCCATTGCAGGAGAAGCTGCTGCTGATTATTAAGCTTGAGGTTAACATGAACTGGCTCATTTTTTTATAAGATTTTTTTTTATGTGGACCACTTTTTAAAAAGTCTTTATTGAAGTTGTTACAATATTGCTTTTGTTTTATGTTTTAGTTTCTTGGCTGCAAAGCGTGGGGGATTTTAGCTCTGCCACCAGGGGATCAAACCTGCACCCACGCCCTGGGAAGCAAAGTCTTAACCCCTGGAAGTCCCTGGTTTTTGTTTGTAAAAGGTCACGTAGGCTACTGGCTGGAGTATAAGACCATAGGGGGCAAGTGGTGATCGATGTAATTATCCTTTGCGGTAGTCTCAGGTTCCTTCTTGATCAATCCCATTTTGGATAAGTTGTGGCCATTTCCTTAGTGTGGAAGGTGTGACCGGGGTACAGGGAGCATGGACTGCCTTTTGGGAGACTGAGCACCAGGTTCTTCCCCCGTGGAGCTAGTGGTCAAGAACCCATCCACCAATGCAGGAGACATAAGAGATGAGGGCTCGATCCCTGGGTCAGAAAGATCCCCTGGAGGAAGAAATGGCAACCCACTCCAGTATTCTTGCCTGGAAAATTCCACGGACAGAGTAGTCCATGGGGTTGCAAAGAGTCAGGCACGACTGAAGCGACTTGGCACGCATGCACTGGCTTAAGTTCTCAGAGGTGTGCCAGCCTCTGCTTTCTGCCTGGAGAGGCAACTGACTGTGTAACTTATTGCTGCTGCTGCTGCTAAGTCGCTTCATTCATGTCTGACTCTGTGCGACCCCATAGACGGCAGCCCACCCCTGGATTCTCCAAGCAAGAACACTGGAGTGGGTTGCCATTTCCTTCTCCAATGCATGAAAGTGAAAAGTGTCTGACTCTTCGCGACCCCATGGACTGTAGTCTCCCAGGCTCCTCCTTCCATAGGATTTTCCAGGCAAGAGTACTGGAGTGGGGTGCCATTGCCTTCTTCGTAACTTACTGCAGGAAACATGAATAGCAGGATATGAAGACTATGAATATGATACTAGCTAATATGTACTCTGAACAAAGTCACTTGTTTACGTTGCTCTGTTTATTCTCTTAAGTTTAATTTTTACATTTCCTTCTTACATGTCCATTGGAGGAAAAATCCATTATGCCTATTCTTGGTCTTGATTAATTATTAAATACTTATTAATAATAATAGTAGTTAATGAACCTTAGCTGTGAACTTGAGCTTATTAGATTCTATTAGGTCAGTTGATTGTAACTTCCCTTTTATAGGTGGGGAAACTGAGGCTTAAGGAAGTTAAGAAAACTAAAGGTCACAAAGCCAGTGAGTGGCAGAGCTGGAGCCTGGTTCTAGCTCTGTCTGACTCTAAACGTTCCTAGCCAATGTCTGTTATTCGTGGCCCCATGCTCAAAATGGCAGAGATCAGAGATGAAATACAGCGCCCAGTCATAAGACACTTACAGATTTGGGGGTGTCACAGATGTGAGGAACACCACGATTTATGTGTATCAGTTCAGTCACTCAGTTGTGTCTGACTCTTTGCGATCCCACGGACTGCAGCACGCCAGGCCTCCCTGTCCACCACAAACTCCTGGAGCTTGCTCAAACTCAGGTCCATCGAGTCAGTGATGCCATCCAACCATCTCATCCTCTGTTGTCCCCTTCTCCTCCTGCCTTCAATCTTTCCCAGCGTCAGGGTCTTTTTCAGAAGTCAGTTCTTCGAGTCAGGTGGCCAAAGTATTGGAGCTTCAGCTACACAATAATACACATGTTATTTATGTGTATAAACAGTATGAAACAGATGCTAAATGAAGGTACAAGTAGAAAGCGAACAGAAGAAGAGCTTGGCTCTTCCTGGGACTCCAGTATGGCAGCAAGGAGGAGTGTCTGCACTCTGGGCCTGAAGGCTGAGCAGGGTTTCAGTGGGTGAAGAGAGAGAAGCGCATTTCAGGTGAACTGCCAGCTCCAGGCAGGGAGGTGGAGATCCCAAAGGCCAGAGTCCATGTATTGATGCCAGCTTTTTTTTTTTCCCTGTTTCTTTCCCCATGGAAAGAAATCTCAGGATCTGTCTGGTTCACTTGAATGCATCACCTGCTGCCTGAGTGGGCCTGAGAGCTGGAGATCAGCACAGGTGGAGGCTGACTTTTAGTGTAATCCTTCAGAACGTCACTCACCAAGCTCCCTCAAAGATGCTTACCATACAGTCCCTCCATTCCTTCACTGTTCACTCACCCAATGGGCTTGAGCCCCTACTATGTGTTAGCTAACGAAGACCACCCAGATCTCACCATTAAGGAGTTCTTAGGTTGGCTATATTCCAACACTGTAATCTTGGGCAAGTTGCCTAATATCCCCGGACCTCAGTCTCTTCATCCATAAAATGGGAATGTACTTAATACCACTGAACACTTAGAAATGATTAAGATGGGAATTCCCTGGTGGTCCAGTAGTTAGAACAAAGCATTCTCACTGTCGGGTGCTGGGTTCAATCCCTGGTCAGGAAACTAAGATCCCCCAAGCTGTGTGGCATGGCCAAAAAACCAATTAAAAAAATGAAAAAAAAAAAAAAAGAACTCTTTAAATACAGGTATAGATTATATAGTATAGTAACAAATATATGATAGGTCCAAGTGGTCAAACCAAGAGATGGTTCTGGGGTCTGGAAGAGAAAAGGACATTTGAGGTAGGCTGAAAAAGTGAAGAGTATTTAATCACTGACTGGGGGAACAGCATTCCAGGCAGAGGAAATAGTGCATGTGTAGACAGACTTGGAACAGCGCATTTGACTCAGGAATTGCAGATGGATCCGTCATGCTTGAGAGACAAGACAGGTGGAGGACTTTTCCGGTGGTCCAGTGGCCAAGACTCTGAACCCCCAATGTAGGGAGCCCAGTTCCATCCCTGGTCAAGGAACTAGATCCCACATGCTACATTGAAAGATTCCACCTACCACAATGATGGTGAAAGATCCAGCGTGCCGTAAATTTCAGAGGCCTGAGTAAGGAAATCAACTCTGATATTCATTAGAAGAACTGATGCTGAAACTGAAGCTCTAATACTTTGGCCATTGGATTCGAAGAGCCAACTCATTGGAAAAGACCCTGATGCTGGGAAAGACTGAAGGCAGTAGGAGAAGGGGATGACAAAGGATGAGGTGGTTGGATGGCATCATCAACTCAATGGAAATGAGTTTGAGCAAACTCTAAGAGATAGTGAAGGACAGGGAGCCTGGCGTGCTGCCGTCCATGGGGTCGCACAGAGTCGGACACGACTGAAGCGACTTAGCAGCAGCAGCAGCAGGTTTGAGCAGATTAAAACTGCCAGGCTGTATGGAGCCACTGCAGGACAAGGGGCAGAGGTAAAGAAAGTAGCATCTTAGGAAGACTTATCTGGCAGTTGTTGTAGACTGGATGAAAGAGCAGGAACTCTGGGGCGGTGTGTTTGGAATCATCTGATAAAACGGCAGCCCGCTCCAGTATTCTTGCCTGGGAAACCCTATGGACAGAGGAGCCTGGTGGGCTGCAGTCCATGGGATTGCAAAGAACTGGACACAACTAAGCCACTGAGCACGCACGCATGCACGGTCATGATGTCACGGGAACTGGGCAGTGGCTTGGGAGGAAGGGGCTAACCAGACATCTGGAAGGGAAAAACATTGGTGATTGATTGCAGAGAGGAAAGAAAAGGCTCTTCTAAGCATAGACAGTGACAGGTGGGAAATAACTGCTGTTAGCCTGAGGTCTTAGGAATTTACATAAGCATCAGTGCTGGTTACTCTTGCTCTCGATAGGGTTTAAAAAGGTGCGTGGACTAAGGGTTTTGGGAAAAGTAACAGTAATGGCCTCTTACCTTTACAGCACTTTCCAATTTATACTTGCCCCGTGTTTTCTAACTTAGTCTTTACAAAAGGACAAAGAGCAGGAGGTGTCGTGACCCTTTGAAAGTGGGAAATAAGTTAAGAACTCAACCCAGGGAAGGAGAAAGCAGCCTGTACAGGCTGAGCGAGAACACGACAGTCCAGGTTGTTTGCACCGGACCAGGGTGTCCGGAGGCATATTTGTTTGGATGACACACAAACAACAGCTGCATCACAAGATGGTGACAAGTATGTCTGGATTTCATAAAATCCAAAGTGGAAAATAACTAAACGCGTGACACCAATCTCTCAGTTCATTTAAAAATTTCCAAACAGGGGACTTCCCTGATGGTCCAGTGTTTAAGAATCCACCTTCCAGTGCAAGGGATGCAGGTTTGATCCCTGGTCAGGGAACTAAGATCCTACATATCACAGGGCAATTAAGCCCATGAGCCACAACTAAGACCCAAGGCAGCAAATAATTAAATATATATTTTTAAAATCCCAAACAGGTAAGTCACCCATTCATCTATTTTTCATTCATCTATTCATTTCTTCATTCTTTGAATATGTATTTAATGGTAACCTCATATGCCAGATAATTGTGCTAAGCCCTTGAAAGTATAGTAGCACTTTGAGTAAGGCATATATTGTCTATGCCTTCAGATAACTTAAGGTCTTCTGGTAAAATAGAACTACCATATGATCCAGCCGTCTCACTTCTGGATATACCTGAAGGAGATGGAAACAGTATATCAAAGAGTCCTCTGCACCTCCATGCTCGTAACAGCATTATTCACAGTAGCCAAGACATGCATACAACCTAAGTGTCTATCAATGGATGAATGGATAAAGATGGAAAATTCTTCAAGAGATGGGAATACCAGATCACCTTACCTGTCTCCTGAGAAACCTGTTTGCAGGTCAAGAAGCTACAGTTAGAACCAGACATGGAAAAACAGACTGGTTCCAAATTGGGAAAGGAGGATGACAAGGCTGTACATTGTCACCCTGATTATTTACCTTATATGCAGAGTACATCATGTGAAATGCCAGGCTGGATAAATCACAAGCTGAAATAAAGATAGCCAGGAGAAATATCAACAGCCTCAGATATGCAGATGACACCAATCTAATGGCAGAAATTAAAGACGAACTAAAGAGCCTCTTAATGAGGCTGAAAGATGAGAGTGAAAAAGCTGGCTTGAAACTCACCATTAAGAAAACTTAAAGATCATGGCATCCAGTCCCATCACTTCATGGCAAATAGAAGGGGATAAGTAGAAGCAGTGAGAGATTTTATTTTCTTGGGCTCCAAAATCACTGCAGATGGTGACTGCAATCATGAAATTAAAAGCCACTTGCTCCTGGGAAGGAAAAATGTTTGCTCCTGACAAACCTAGACAGCATATTAAAAGGCAGAAAACATCACTTTGCTGACAACAGTCCGTCTAGTCAAAGCTATGGTTTTTCCAGTGGTCATGTATGGATTCAAGAGTTGAATCATAAAGAAGACTGAGCACCAAGGAATTAATGCTTTCCAGTTGTGGTGTTGGAGAAGACTCTTGAGAGTCCCTTGGACAGCAAGGAGTATCAAACCAGCCAATCCTAAAGGAAATCAACCCTGAATATTCACTGGAAGAACTGATGCTGAAGTTGAAGCTCCAATACTTTGGCCACCTGATTCGAAGAGCTGACTCATTGGAAAAGGCCCTGATGCTGGGAAAGATTGAAGTCAGGAAGAGAAGGGGAGACAGAGGATGAGATGGTTGGATGGCCTCACTGACTCAGTGGACATGAATTTGAGCAAACTCCGGCAGATAGTGAAGGGCAGGGAACCCCAGCATGCTACAGTCCGTGGGGTTGCAAAGAGTCAGACATGACTCAGCAACTGAACAATAACAACAAAAAGTATTCAGCCACGAGAAAGAAGGGTATCCTGATGTTTGTGACAGCATGGATGGAACTTGAGGGCATTTTGCTAATTGATAAGTTAGAGAAAGACAAATGCTGCACGATTATCACTTATATGTGGAATCTTTAAGAAACAATCAAACTCTTAGAAACGGAAAGTAGTAAAGTGGTTGTCAGGGGCTGAGGGAGAAAGGGAATGGGAAGAGGTTGGTAAAAGGGTGCTAGCTTTCAAGTATGAAATGAATGAAGTGTGAAGACCCAATATGAAACATGATGACTGGAGTTGATTATACTGAATTATGTAATTGAAATTTGCTGAGAGATTAGGACTTAAATGTCCTTACCAAAAAATTAACAAATAAATACTTGTGGTGATAGATGTGTTAACTTACTAGAGAGTGAGACTCTTTTCACATTTACCTGTTTTGAATCAATACAGTGTATCCTTTGAGTGTCTTACATTTTGATGACTTCCTTCGTGGACCAGTGGTTAAGACTCTGTACTTCCAATGCAGGGAGCACAGGTTTGATCCCTGGTTGGGGAACTAAGATCCCACATGCTGAGTGTTGTGACCAAATGGAAAAAAAAAAAAAAAAACGTGTTTTTGTCAAGTATAGCTCAATAAAGTTTAAAAAGTCTTTGGGAACAGTTTCTGTCTCCAAGGATGCAAAACCAAAGGACCAAGCCTTGCAAAACCAAGAGTCCTAATCCTTCAGAAACAGAATTCTTCAGCTTGCTGACTGGATGCCTTTGTAGCTAAATGTTGTCAAGAGATTAATTTCATTGTTTTGCCACAGGCTTGTTTTGCAGGCCCTTGAGAAGCTGGGTCCTAATAGGGTCAAACCAAGTTTTATGGGCTAACCCGAATGCAATTACTTGATTCTGTCTTCCATGACCACAGACACTCTGTGTGTCAGGTTCTCTGCCGAATGCTCCCTCTGTGTCTACCACATTTCCCAGCACATGGAAGCCTCACATTAAAAGAAATCAACAGTTGCTGAATTGGGCAGCAGTTAGTCCACAAAGACTGAGAAGCAAATGATTTAATCCTGTTTTGTAAACAGTCAAAATCATCAAACTAAAAGATAAAGTTAGCTGGAGGCTTGGTCTGTCACCTGCCTATCTCTTGGTTCCTGGGGCTGCTGGTGGTTGAGCCTTCTTGCTTTCCTGCTTTGAAGGAAAGATGCAAGATTTTCAGATCAGATACAAAATGGTAGGAACAGGTACCACTATAGTGAGCTGGCAGTGTGCAGTGATGCTACGATAGGTGTAGGCTGGGTGAAGTGATTGACATATATATCATGTCTCCTTGATTCTCGTGTGCATGCTAAGTCAACTCAGTCATTTCCGACTCTTTGCAACCCCATGGACTGTAGCCCACCAGGCTCTTCTGTCCACGAAATTCTCTAGACGGGAATACTAGAGTGGGTTGATATGCCCTCCTCCAGGGGATCTTCCCAACCAGGGGTTGAAATTAAGTCTCCTGCAATGCAGGCAGATTCTTTCACTCTCTGAGCCACCTGGGAAGCCCCTCCTTGATTCTTAGATGTCAGCAAAGGTGAGATGCACCATTCATAGTCAGTCACATCTTTCAGGAAAAACAGAAACAAAACTCAGCATGGCAGCATTAAATTTACTGGTCCATTAAATGTTCTTTTAATTTCATACAGAGAGCAGAGTCATCTTGGACGCTGCTGGTAAAACTGTTGAGTGTTCCAGCCTTTGGGGAAAGTAGTCGGATGTGTTTGCGTGTTAATGTGCTCAGTCGTGTCCTACTCTCTGCGACCCCATGTACTGTAGCCCACCAGGCTCCTCTGTCCATGGAATTTTCCAGGCAAGAATACTGGAGTGAGTTGCCATTTCCTGCTCCAGGACATCTTCCATACCCAGGAATCGAACCTGCATCTTTTGTGTCTCCTGTATTGGCAGGTAGATTCTTTACCACTGTACCACCTGGGAAGCAAGCAATTGGATAACATCTTTTAAAGTTTAAAATGCTCATATGCTTTGACTCAGCAGTCTGACTGCTGGGACGCTACCCAGTAGAAACAGAAGCACCAGTATATAAGGGCATATACACAAAAAAACAGAAACCAAAACTCTGAACACAGTGAAGGCCCAAGAGTAGAAGAATGGTTGAATAAATGATTGTTCATCCACTGTGAAATGTAGGGAGCTATTAAAAAGGAATAAATTAGAGCAATAATACTTGTCTTAGAGGCATTATTAAGGGAGAAAAATGACTTCAAAGAAAATGAATGTAAGAGGATCTCATTTCTATAAAACAAAATCTGTCTCTCTATATAGCACACATATACTGTACGCATCCGTGTGTGTGTGTATGTGTGTGTGTGATTTTTCTTGTTTTGGCCACACTAGGTGACTTGCAAGATTACAGTTCCTGGACTAGGATTGAACTCACGGCCTCGGCAGTGAAAGCCGGGAATCCTAATCATTAGGCCACCAGGGAACTCCCGTGTGTGTGATTTTATTTGTATGGAGAACAACATGGAAAGATGCAGAACAAGTTGTTACTGTGGGCTGCCTTCAGAAAGGGGGCTGCTGTGAGGGGCAGAGAGAGGAGGGGGCAATAGAGTGAAACACAAAGGAAAATGAGGAAAAACTCAAAAATTCACTTGCAATATTATCAAATGTATACACTGATGTTAAATTATGAGTTTGTGGAATGGGAAAGGGGCATCCTAACCTCAGAAATGCTAAAATAGGGCCTTCCCTGGTGGCCCAGCGGCTGAGACTCTGAGCTGCCAATGCAGGGGGGCCCAGGTTTGATCCCTGGTCAGGGAACTAGACCCCACATGCCACACCCAAGAGTTCGCATGCTGCAACTAAAGATCCTGCATGCCGCAACCAAGAGCCGGTGCAGCCAAATAAATAACTATTTTTAAAAGGAATTGAGAGTCTAAAAATAACCCTCACTTTAAAGAAAATAAAGAGCCCAGCATGCTGCTGTGAAGATCCTGTATGCTGCAGCTAAGACCCAGTGCAGCCAAATAAATATTTTTAAAAATGCTAAAATGTGGGAGCAGAAAGTGGGTCACAGAATTGAAGATATACAGTTTTATCTGACTTAATCCTCACTACAAGATAAAGCATTGTATGTGTCTGTATATACATGTGGGTTTTTCAGGTGGTGCCAGGAGTAAAGAACCCGCCTGCCAGTGCAAGAGACATAAGAGACTCAGCCTCGATGCCTGGGTCAGGAAGAAACCCTGGAGGAGGGCATGGAAATCCACCCTAGTATTCTTGCTGGAGGATATCCTGGACAGAGGAGCCTGGTGGGCAACAGTCCACAGGGTCACAAAGAGTCAGACACGACTGAGCGACTGAAGAAAAGGGAGAGTTACAGACATTTTATGGTCCTAGGTTCAAATCCCTTCTCCATTGATTAATGGGCCAAGATTTTTATTTCTGTCTGTGTGTGTGTGTATATATATATATACATATATACATATGTATATACACACACAGAAAGATATACGTCTGTGTGTGTATATACATATATACACATATATGTCTGTGTATGTATATATACATATATGTATACATATATACATATATGTGTATATATACATATATACACAGAGACAGAAACATACATGTATATGTGTGTATACGTGCTAAGTCACTTCAGTCATGTCCGACTCTTTGTGCCCCCATGGACTGCAGCATGCCAGGCTTCCCTGTCCTTCACCACCTCCTGGAGTTTGGTCAAACCCGTGTCCATTGAGTCGGTGATGCCATCCAACCACCTCATCCTCTGTTGTCCCCTTTTCCTCCTGCTCTCAATCTTTCCCAGCATCAGGGTCTTTTCCAATGAGTTTCCCTTTAGTTACTTGTAAATGTTTAACCATATTAAATTACTCTGGCTTTCTGTATTTTTAAAGGGAAAGGCACCCGAAATAGTGCATGGAAACCTATTTTAAAGATCTGGGTGGTCACTGTACTGGCCATTCCCCCTTAGTCCTTCTCCCATTGCGGTTCCCATGTGCCATCTTTCTCCTAGTGATCTCCGGGCTAAAAAAAAGAAATAACTCTCTCCATAATCCTGGTCTCAGAGAGAAATTTGTTGTTCCATGTCCAGTTCTAACTGTTGCTTCCTGACCTGCATACAGATTTCTCAAGAGGCAGGTTAGGTGGTCTGGTATTCCCATCTCTTTCAGAATTTTCCACAGTTTATTGTGATCCACACAGTCAAAGGCTTTGGCATAGTCCCAAAGCAGAAATAGATGTTTTTCTGGAACTCTCTTGCTTTTTCCATGATCCAGCGGATGTTGGCAATTTGATCTCTGGTTCCTCTGCCTTTTCTAAAACCAGCTTGAACATCAAGAAGTTCACGGTTCACGTATTGGTGAAGCCTGGCTTGGAGAATTTTGAGCATTACTTTACTAGCATGTGAGATGAGTGCAATTGTGTGGTAGTTTGAGCATTCTTTGGCATTGCCTTTCTTTGGGATTGACGCTGGACTGGAAGAAACACAAGCTGGAATCAAGATTGCCGGGAGAAATATCAATAACCTCAGATATGCAGATGACATCACCTTTATGGCAGAAAGTGAAGAGGAGCTAAAAAGCCTCTTGATGAAAGTAAAAGAGGAGAGTGAAAAAGTTGGCTTAAAGCTCAACATTCAGAAAACGAAGATCATGGCATCTGGTCCTATCACTTCATGGCAAATAGATGGGGAAACAGTGACAGTGTCAGACCTTATTTTGGGGGCTCCAAAATCACTGCAGATGGTGATTGCAGCCATGAAATTAGAAGACACTTACTCCTTGGAAGAAAAGTTATGACCAACCTAGATAGTATATTGAAAAGCAGAGACATTACTTTGCTGACTAAGGTCCATCTAGTCAAAGCTATGGTTTTTCCAGTAGTCATGTATGGATGTGAGAGCTGGACTGTGAAGAAGGCTGAGCGCCGAAGAATTGATGCTTTTGAACTATGGTGTTGGAGAAGACTGTTGAGAGTCCCTTGGACTGCAAGGAGATCCAACTAGTCCATTCTGAAGGAGATCAGCCCTGGGATTTCTTTGGAAGGAATGATGCTAAAGCTGAAACTCCAGTACTTTGGCCACCTCATGTGAAGAGTTGACTCATTGGAAAAGACTCTGATGCTGGGAGGGATTGGGGGCAGGAGGAGAAGGGGACAACCGAGAATGAGATGGCTGGATGGCATCATGGGGGACGACCGAGGATGAGATGGCTGGATGGCATCATGGACTCAATGGACGTGAGTCTGAGTGAACTCTGGGAGATGGTGATGAACAGGGAGGCCTGGCGCGCTGGGATTCATGGGGTCACAAAAGTCGGACACGACTGAGCAACTGAACTGAACTGAACTGAGAGAGAAATTTGGGAAACAGGCCACGATAAGCAGAGGCAGGGATGAAGCAATCGTTGCTCCCTTCATGCCTTTCTTCCTGTGTTTATGCCCCTCTGTCTTGGTCCATTCCTGCTGCTGTGACAGAAGGCCAGAGAAACACCAACAGTTTCTCTCTCACATCCTGGAGGCTAGGAAGTGCAAGATCAAGGCCCTGGCAGACAGTGCCTGGGAGGGGCTTCCTGGTTCAGAGATGACTGTCCTTACATAGAGAAAGGGGGTGAATGGGCTCCCCGGGTCTCTGATAGAAGGTCACTAATCCCATTCATGAGGGCTCCACCCCCATGACCTAATCACCTCCCAAAGGCCCCATTTCCTAACACCATCACATTGGGGATTAGACTTTCATATGTGAATTGGAGCAAGACATAAACATTCAGTCTTTAGCACTCTCCTCAGTCCAGGAATTAAGACAGCTCAGAGCTAGAAATTTGCCCAGGCCCTACTCCAGGGATGAAATGCTTTTAGCAGGTGGCTCTTAAAAGTGGCTATCATTGTATCAAGGAGCAGATGTGCTTCAATTATTTTCATTTAGGTTCCATTTGGTTCTTCCACACTCAGCACTCCCAGTGAGACCGTTTCACCCACTCTGAGTTTGTGGTGCACCGTGAATGCTGGAGACCCGCCATCCACCGCTACACAATCCGTCCATCCTCAACCTGTTTGATAGACGCAGGGAAGGCGTCCCCCGTGCACATTGAAAACCAGTGCGAGTGACACTGAGCAGCCTAGAAGGCGTACAGGCGGCCGGGCTGGGATCCAGGCGCTTGGAGGTCTGCTCTTGTAAGGATCAGCTCTGCCTTGGGGCAGGGCTTACTTTCTCAAATGCTTATCCAAAGTCAGGACTAAGTTGGCTTGGCTTTGTGTGTTTCTTCTCTACTGAGGTGGATATTTCATTTACTAAGGTCAATTTCACATACCATAAAATTAGCCCTGAACCATCTTCAAGCGTACAGTTCAGTGGCACTTAGGATATTCCTGGGCTTCCCTTGTGGCTCAATGGTAAAAGAATCTGCCTGCAGCGCAGGAGATGTGGGCTCGATCCCTGGGTCGGGAAGATCCCCTGGGGGAGGAAATGGCAATCCACTCCAGTATGACAGAGGAGCCTGGTGGGCTACAGTCCACGGGGTCTCAGAGAGTCGGACACGACAGCCTGAGCACAAGCGTGAGTAGCACACTCACAGCAGTGTGCAGCCTTCACTCTGTCTAATTCCGAAACATTTCCTCGCCCTCAAAGGAGACTCCATACCCGTGAAACAGTCCCTCCCCCGCCTACCCTTTCTGCTACTGTTTTCTGTGTCATCGGATTTGCCTGTTCTGGATGTTCAGCATACATGGAACCATACGATGTGCTAATTCTTTCACTTTGCATCATATTTTCAAGTTTCATCCATGTTGTAGCAGGTGTCAGCATGTCACTCCTTCTTATAAATATTTCACTTATGAATACACTACACTTTTCATTCATTCATCAGTTGATGGGTATTATTTGGGTCGCTTCCACCTTTTGGCCATGTGAATAATGCTGTTATAAACATCTGTGAATGAGTATTTGTTTGAGTACCTGTTTTAAATTCTTTGGCACAGGGACTTCCCTGGCAGGCAATGTGGGTTTGATCCCTAGTTGGGGATCTAAGATCCCACATACCACGGGGCAGCTAACTAGAGAGAAGCCATCATGCTTCAATGAAAGATCCTGCATGCTGCAACTAAGACCTGATACAGACAAATAAATAAACATTTAAAAATTTCCTTGGGGTATATACCCAGGAGTGGAGTTGCTGGGCCATTGGTAATGCTATGTTTGACTTTTTGAGGAAGATACAGAGACTTTTTCTTTTATTTCCACATTCTCTGGCAGTTTCACCCTCCCCTGACTCTTTTCTGGATCCTGCCTTCCCTTGAACTTCATAATTTCAAATAAATAAGACAGTCAATTTAGGAAATCAGCATTTTGTGATCATTAAATACATGAATTCTTATCTAGGGGTCAGGGTTCATAGCTCCTCTCTTCCATTTACTAACTGGTTGATCTGAGGCTAGTTACAAAGCCTCTGAGCCTTCATTCACTCATCTGTAGTTATTGTTGTTCAGTTGCTCAGTCTTGTCCAACTCTGCGACCCCATGGACTGCAGCATGCCAGGCTCCCCTGTCCTTTGCTATCTTCCAGAGTTTGCTCAAATTCATGTCCATTGAGTCGGTGATGCCATCCAACCATCTCATCCTCTGTCATCCCCTTCTCCTTTTTACCCTCAATCTTTCCCAGCATCAGGGTCTTTTCTAGTGAGTCAGCTCTTTGCATCAGGTGGCCAAAGTATGGGAGCTTCAGCTTCAGCATCAGTCCTTCCAATGAATATTCAGGGTTGATTTCCTTTAGGATTGACTGGTTTGATCTCCTTGCAGTCCAAGGGACTCTCAAGAGTCTTATCCAGTACCACAGTTCAAAATCGTCCATTCTTTGGCGCTCAGCCTTCTTCGTGGCCCAACTCTCACATCTGTACATGACTCCTGGAGAAACCGTAGCTTTGACTACACGGACCTTTGTTGGCAAAATGATGTCTCTGCTTTTTAATACACTGTCTAGGTATTTTTAATTTCTTAAGGAGCTTCTATTCTGTTTTCCATAATGGCTGAACCAGTTTACATTCCCACCAACAGTGCACAAGGGTTCCCTTTTCTCCGTACCCTCACCAACACTTGTTATTTCTTGTCTGTTCAGCGACAGCTGTTCTGAGAGGTGTGAGAGAGCTTCACTAGCGATGCTGACATTTGGGGCTGGGTAGCTCCGTGTTGAGGGAGCTGTTGTGCTTATTTTTGGATGCTTAGCAGCATTCTGGTTTCTACCCACTCAGTGCCAAGGGCACCTCCCCCACCATCTCCAACCGTGACAACAAAAATGTCTCCAGACATTGCCAGATGTCCCCAAGAGGGGCAGAACTTCCCCAGCTGAGAACCACTGATCAGGTCTAATTCTTTTTGATGCTGATGCTCTAGTTTTATAATGTAGAGTTGAAGAGTCCAAAGAATTTTCCTCTCATCTCTTCATCTTGACTCCTAGGTTTCTTTCCTCTTTCCCTCCAGATGTCTCTCGGTTCATGCACACAAAGCACTGACAATAAGAACTGTGTTGTGGGTGCTCAGGGGTTAAGCCAGGAGAAACATGCTTATGAGCTTCCTGAAGCATCCCTCTCCCTGTGTAGGATGGATTTGATTTTTCTCAGGCATTCTTTCCCGGGAAGATTTCTACTTCCTACAAATTGGAGTGAAGGAGAAATTGTCACTTTCACTTACAAAAGAAAATGCTTCAGGTAGATGACTAGAAATACCCTTCAAATAATAGCCCTTAACTCTGCTACTAGAAAGAGAGGGATTTCTGCCAGCCCAGAGAACAGTGACACTTTGTTTCTCTGGACCATTATCTGTGTGCAGGGACTGACCATTTCTTGTTTATTACCACCCTGAAGAGTGCCCAGACAGTTATGAAAGGGACCAGGAAAGTAGAACACGCCAGGTGACAGATGACATCTCAATTTTTGCAAAATGAAATGAGCGCTTCTCTGGGTTGGGTGGGGGAGAAAGAACGCCTGGTTCTCCTGTGAATGTTTTTAGATGCAGGTTTGTTTTTTTTTCTTAATTTTAAAAATTTATTTTATTGAAGCTTAATTGATTTACAATGTGTTAATTTCTGCTATACAGCAAAGTGATGGTTATACTTATATATATACACACACATTCTTTTGGTATCACACATTATGGTATCACAGGATATTGAATACAGTTCCCTCTGCTATACAGTAGGACCTTGTTGTTTATCCGTTCTGTATAGTACTTTGCATCTGCTAATCCCCAAACTCCCAATCCATCCTACCGCCCTCCCTTCCCCTTCTTGGCAACCACAAGTGTACTCTCTATGTCTGAGTCTGTTTCTGTTTCATAGATAAGTTCATTTGTGCCATATATTAGATCCCACATATATGTGATACTTAGATGAAGTTCTTAGCATAGAGATGTACTCAGAAATCAGATGTCCCTGGTGATTCAAGTGTCTCTTCCTCCTCTGAAGAAGGCCAGTGTGGGGACTTCCCCCGTGGTCCAGTGGCTAAAAATCTCCCTGCCAGTGCAGGGGATGCGGGTTTGATCCCTGGTCAGGAACTAAGATCCCATATGCAACGGGGCAGCTAAGGCCTCACACCACAACTAGAGAAGCCATGGCACCTCAATGAAGACTCAGCATGCCAAAATAAATAAATATTAAAATACAGTTTAAAAGGACAGTGTATGTATATGTCTCTGTTCATACCCAGTTGCTTCCATGGTGTCTTGAAGGGCAGAGAATAAGAATTGTCATTACTGGGGAGAGGCTAGTTCCCATGTGATCCCCCAACTCTGGCTGTAGATTAGAAGCCACTCCCCCAACCCCCGAAAGTAGCTTTTAATATGATTAGCCCACCCCACCTCCTTTGTGAGTGGATTGGAAACCCCTTGCCCAGAAGGAAGATCATTTTCCCAAGTACTCAAGCTAGGCGTAGCAGAAGTAGAACTTGAACCCACTTATTCTGTATAATCAAAACCAGCTCATAAGCAAGAGTTCCCTCCCTTTCTCTCCTAGACCATGATGGCCGACACCCGAAAGCTCGCAGTAAAATAAATGATTCACTCCTAAATTGTGACTCCGTCATTGCTCTTGGGAAAACAATTTATCCCCTCTGTCCTGTTGTCCTGGATCAGCCATCCATTTCCGAACACAAAAGATGCTCTTGCTATTATTATTAGCAACTGTTACTCAAAAATTTGTCACGGATGGAAAGAGACATAACCTGTGTGTGGTGGACCCATTGCTCTATTAATTTGGCTCCTTTTCTGAAGAAGGAAACACAATACCCTGCATTTAGAAAAGATAATTATCCATTAGCTAATGCATTTCCCAAAGCAACAGCCTGCTACCCTATGACAGCGTGTCAGCTGCAGCAGAAATTCACCCGTAGTTCTGCTGGGGCAGGGGAATGCAGAAAAATATTAGAGTTACTGTTCAAGGATAATTTTCAGAACAAGGTAAAATCACAATTACCCCAAAGATATAAATATTTTATTTATATGTGTTAAACATTTTATTCTGGCCGCTCTCGCCTTCTGCGGTGGACCATACTCTGTCTATGGAGTGTGTTTCTCTCTCGATAAATCCACGTCTTACTTATTTTTTTAAAAAAGAATGCATTCTACTCAATCAGTGAAGTGAAGGAAACCTTGCAGATGGTATAGCCAATTCAAAAGAATCTGAAGGATGGACCTACTTATGGGTCAGAAATATTGAAATGAAGGTGCAAAGTTTTTCGTGAAGGAGAGGGAAGTCATTTGGATGTGCATGAGAATTATTTTTGAGTTTTTACCAGTTACCTGCTACTCATGGTGTTGTAAAATAGCTCAGAGACAAGGAAAGACTAGAATCAGAGAGCCTGGCCAAGGTGACCTGTAGACCGCTTGGAGTGTTTCACTGGAACACTTTTGGGCTTCAACCTTATCTACATGCTTTCTGCAGAGAGGTGATGTGAATTCAGATTCTTCATTAATTCTTCATTTACAAACACAAAGAAATCTACTAGTTTTCAAGAGTTACAGTAAAGAAAAGTATCTTTTATTGCAGAAAATGATTTTCAAATGAAATCTGATCCAGTGAAAGCCTGGACTTGAAAACATGGAGGAAGGAGGGACACTGAAAAATGCCTTAAAATTCAGTCTATTAATTACCCAGATGTTCATCTCTTGATGCCAAATGGTGGGTGTTCTATTGACTTTTTAAAATATCATCCAGACGTACAGCTTGATTGAAGCTCTGAGTGGGTAACTCCAGCCCTTGCTTATTACCCATTTAGCTTCTCTGCCAACTAATATTATCCACAACCTACCTACATATATGTATGTGTGTGTGTGTGTGTAAACAGTCACACACATATAAGGGGCTTACCCGGTGGCTCAGGAGTAAAGAGTCCAGGGTCATTACTATATCATCCCTTGACTGATAACTACCAACCTGCCTTTCAAAGAAAAGGCTGTTAAGACAGGGACTGGCACACACTGGGAATTCCACACATCAAGGTATTTGATTCCTTAGTAACTGAGAAAATATGCTCCGCTTCCTAGGGAGGTAGGGATCTTAGGCGAGCAGCTAACCAACTTCTAAAAATAGCCTTGAAAGAGAAATTACTTTGTCCTCTGTGGGACCAGGATCAGATGCCTAGTTTTACAATATTTACTCAGCTGCCATTTCTTTTGTCTAAAAATAAAGTAGTTTGAACCTGACCAGTGAGTCTAAACCCCTTGGTGTGTGATGGCTTACCAGCTGGGCACAGGCTGCTGCTTGGTGTATAAAGCTCTGGCCTCTCCACTAAGGAACTTAGCAGCAGCAAGATTTAAAGATAGAAATCTTGTCACCCTTTCGCTTTTTCCACACTTATAAAGTCAGACATCTGGATGCCCACTGTCTAACACAGTGGTTTCTTGTATGACTGTAGGTCTTTGCTTGAAGGCAGCATTTTCTAAGCTGTGTTTGAAGAATAGCAGCTGTTGATAGGTTTTCTAAGAAAAAGGGAGGTGGCTCAGCTGGTAAAGGATCTGCCTGCCGTGCAGAAGACCTGAGTTCGATCCCTGGCTTAGGAAGATCCCCTGGAGAAGGAAATGGCAACCCAATCCAGTATTCTTGCCTGGAGAATCCCATGGACAGAGAAGCCTGGTGGCCTACAGTCCATAGCAACTAAACGCGGGATGTGGTCAGTAAGTTTGGAAACTGCTGGGTGAAAGGTTGTGCTGTAGATTTTTTGACTGTTGGAGTCCTTACTAGCCTGATGCATGGAGCAGATCTCCATGGATACAGGAAGTCTCCTGCCTTAGCTCTGGCCTCTGGTCTCAGATCTGCTTGCTCTGCTGTATGTTCATCACTTCTTCAGCCCATCTCTCTCTTTTACAAAAACTTCCCATTGCCTCCAGTACCAATAAGATGCTCCTCTGCTGTATTTTGTCGGTTCTTTGTTTTCACTTTTAATTGGTTTTAAGACATTCTCCCTGGTTTTCTGAAGCCTCCATAATCTCCACCTACCCTCTGACTGTAGCCATGAAATTAAAAGACGCTTGCTGCTTGGAAGAAAAGCTATGACAAACCTAGATAGCATATTAAAAAGGAGAAACATTATTTTGCCAACAAAAGTCCATGTAGTCAAAGCTATGATTTTTGCAGTAGTCATGTAGGATGTGAGAGTTGGACCATAAAGATGGCTGAGTGCCACAGAATTGATGCTTTCAAACTGTGGTGCTTAAAGAAGACTCTTGAGAGACCCTTGGACTGCGAAGAGACCAAACCAGTCAATCCTAAAGGAAATAAACTCTGAATATTCATTGGAAGGACAATGCTGAAGCTGAAACTTCAACACTTTGGCCACCTGATGCAAAGAGCTGATTCACTGGAAAAGACCCTGATGCTGGGAAAGATTGAGGGCAGAGGAGAAGGGGACGACAGAGGATGAGATGGTTGGATGGCATCACCGACTCAATGGACATGAATTTGAGCACACTCTGGGAGACAGTGAAGTTATAGGGAAGCCAGACATGCTGTAGTCCATGGCGTTGCAAGTCAGGCATGACTTAGTGACTGAACACCAACACCTCCTTCCCTCCCAAATGAGCCTTATTCCTTCCCAGGTCTCTAAAATGCCCTCCTGCTCTGGTTAGGTTGGTTTCCTTCACATCTCATCTGTGAAATGGGGTGATCTGTCTCCCGCTCACACACTTGGGGCGAGCATGGAGTGAGTGAACACCTTCAGGCTTTGAACGCAGTGCCCAGCGCAGGATAAAGCCTGGATTGTGGAAGCTGCTATTATCATGGTTGCCATTATGGTGGCTGTTCCATTCTTGGGCCACTCCACCCTCCTTCTCCTTTCTGCTTAGACTTGATTTTTTTTTTTTTTTAATTTATCTGGCTGCACCGATTCTTAGTTGGTGGCTTGCGAACTCTTTAGTTGGGGCTTGTGGGATCTAGTTCCCCCACTGGGAATCGAACCCAGGCCCCCTGCGCTGGGAGTCTTAGCCACTGGAACACCAGGGAATGCCCCCTGAGACTTCATCTTACCTTTCCTCATGGCAGGTCCTTTTGCCTCCCTGCTTCACTCACACCCTTCACTTGATTTACACAATAGACACTTCCCTTCTGTAGGAATGTGTGTGCTCCGTCACTTCAGTAGTGTCTGATTCTTTGAGACCCCACAGACTGTAGCCCGCCAGGCTCCTCTGCCCACAGGATTCTCTAGGCAAGAATACTGGGGTAGATTGCCATTTCCTCCTCCAGGGGATCTTCCCAACCCAGAGATCAAACCCACATCTCCTGTGTCTCCAGCATTGGCAGGTGGATTCTTTACCACCAGCGCCACCTCTAAGACCTTCTGGTGTAGAAATTCAGAAATCACCCAAGGTTCCACCTTCTCTGGAAGCCCCCACACCTTCCACGTTGCCTCTTCGTTTGAAGAATTCCTTCCATTTGACCTCCTGGTGTGCTTTCTCCATTCATGACGTGCAGTATGATGTTTGGTGCTGCTGCTGCTAAGTCGCTTCAGTCGTGTCCGACTCTGTGCGACCCCATAGACGGCAGCCCATCAGGCTCCCCCGTCCCTGGGATTCTCCAGGCAAGAACACTGGAGTAGATTGCCACTTCCTTCTCCAGTGCATGAAAGTGAAAAGTGGAAGTGAAGTCACTCAGTCATGTCCGACTCTTTGCGACCCCATGGACTGCAGCCCACCAGGCTTCTCCGTCCATGGGATTTTCCAGGCAAGAGTACTGGAGTGGGTTGCCATTGCCTTCTCCAATATGATGTTTAGTTGTCCTTGATTTGTGTCAGCCGCAAGGGTTCTCATCTTTAGAGCAGGAACCATGCCTTAACTTCATTCTCGATCTCCCTGTAGTGCTTAGATCAAGTGTCTGCAAATTTTTTGTGTACAGGAGTAGATAGATAGTAAATGTTTTAGATTTTGTGGGTCAGATATAGTTTCTGTTTACTGTTGTGGCCCCAAAGCTGCTATAGATGAATGAATGAATGAATGGATATGAATGTGCTCCTTATAACGCTTGTTTACAGTCACTGAAATGTGAATTTCACATAATTTTTATGTGTCATGGAATACTATTCTTTTGCTTCCCTCCCCCACCCCACCCCAATCATTTAAAAATGTGGAGGCCTTTCCTTAACTCAGGTCCAGGTGTGGCCTACAGACAGGGTTGTGGCTCCCTGGTCTAGACAATCAACAGGCATGTAAAAGGGGTAGGATCACACCTGACTTCTTGATTGCTGCTGGAGGAGAAAGTTCTGGCTGTGATTAATTCTGTTCTTCAGCACTTGCTGCCTTTTTGTTTCCAAAATTGGTCCTGAAGCTAGAGAGAGTTCACTGCCCGAGAGAAAAATTTCTATGGATCACTGTTCCTTTTAATTTGCTCATTTTTGTTTGTTTGTTTGTTTCACACACAAGAGATGGGATTATTTGCAAATGAGAAATTGACTTTGGGAAATTCTGAGGCTTTCCAAGTGTAAGAGCACCCCATTAGTCAGTTCAAGAGGTCTCAGCTAGAATTTCAGAAATGCAATAGAGGAGACCAGAGAATATAAGAATGCCTCTAAGGGACTAAGGGTAAATATTTCTTTGTGACATTTTTATCTCACTTATGCCTATTAGTGATTGTAGATTCCGGGTCACTCTGTTTGCCTTACTATGGATTAAATAAATTTGAAAAGCACAGGAACTCAAGGAGAAAGGGGGAATTTATTCGACGCGTGTCAAAATCCTTCCAGAATCAAAAGAGCTAAATAGCCAGGCCTTCCTTAAAAGAAGAGGAACTCTGATGACTGTTAAGTTTCAAGTGGCAGATAATTCAGGGCGCTGCCATCAGGCTGAATCAGATCCAGTGTTTTGCATCCTGGGACATTGTGCTCAAGATTCAAATACCCAGGAGAGGACAAAGAGAAAATCTCTGAGTTAACCAGTCAGTTCTGCTGCTTGAAAATAGTCCTACCACCTGTGTGTGAAAACTCTCCCGGTGAGAACCTATAAAGGCATGCTAACCTATAAGCTTTTCCCGCATCCTAGTTGTTTCTGAAAATATTGACGCTAGCAACTACTGCTCTCAGGGCAGGGCGTCCATCCTATCCCAAGACAAGCTCTGGGACCAATGTGTGGCTGAATGTCAGTTGGAAGAGCCAGGTTCGATCTCGGGTCAGGGAACTAGATCCCATGTGCTTCCACTAAAGAGTTCACATCCTGCAACTAAAGAACTCATGTCCCACAACTAAGACCTGGCACAGAGAAATAAAAATTTAAAAAAAAATCAAAGCCAAATGCAGCCAGAACATGCATGTGTCTGTCGGCCTAGCTAGATCAAGACCTAGCTCTTGGTTGAGAAGGGCACCATCTTGATTGCCAATCCCATTGGACAGCATTCCATGGGTGAGGCATGTTCTCCCGTGGAAATGCGATGGGGGCCCTATGAGCAGAGAAAGACAATGCAGCTTGCAGAGCAAAATCCCCCTGGAGATAAATCCCTCTCCAACAAAAATAACTAGTTTGTTTTTATTCTGATAATTAGAGGGATAATGCTCACAAGTTTTTTGAATTTTTACTTATTTTTGGCTGTGCTGGGTCTTTGTTGCTGCAGAGGCTTTCTCTGGTTGCAGAGAGCAGGGGCTACTCTAGCTGCAGTGTGCGGGCTCCTCATTGTGGGCGGCTTCTCTTGTGGCAGAGCACAGGCTCCAGGGCCTGCGGGCTTCAGTAGCTGCAGCTCCTGGGCTCTTGAGCACAAGCTCAGTAGCTGAGATGCCTGGACTTAGTTGCTGCTTGACATGCAGGATCTTCCTGGATCAGAGATCAAGCCATGTCTCCTGCACTGGTAGGCAGATTCTTTACCACTGAGCCCCTGAGGAAGGCCTGCTCATAAGTTTTGAAGTTAAAAACACTTAAGATTATAAAAGAGCGACAATGCCATTTAAAATAATCCTGCCGGGACTTCCCTCCTGGTCTAGTGACTAAGACTCCACACTTCACATATAGGGGCCTGGGTTCAATCCTTGCTCGGGAAGTAGATTCCACGTGCCACAACCAAAGATTCTGCCCACTGCAACTAAAAATGCCACCACTAAGACCTGGCAGAGCCAAATAAAAAAAATAATCCTGCCAACCTCAGAGAGCCACTGGGAGCCTCTTTCAGAGGCCCCTTTGCTCTCCTCTCTTTTCTCCTTCCCCTTTCTCTTTTCCTCTTCCTTTGAATCATGCTTCTCAATAAACAAATCACGTTTTAGAATCTGGTTCTTCTCCCCCACATCTCTATTGTCCTGGGGTACACTCCCTCCCTGTGGGAGGAAGAGAGTTCTTTTCTATGTAATGTTTGAAAGTTCAGAGCAAATGAGAAGTGGAAGTTTTAGAGAAAATAATGCTTGGCAAAGGACAGGAGGAGAAGGGGGTGACAGAGGATGAGATGGCTGGATGGCATCACTGACTCAGTGGACTTGAGTGTGAACAAACTCCAGGGAGCCTGGTGTGCTGCAGTCCAGGGGGTCTCAAAGAGGCGGACACAATTTAGCCACTGAACAACACACAGTTTGGAGCAAAAGTAAAGAGAATAGACTGGAACGGGGAGCCTAATCTGGTTCAACAAACACACGTTTTGATCGTTTTTGTGCAATGGCTCTGCTTGGCGCTGAGAATGGGGAAGGAAACAGAGATGAGCAAGGCAGAGACTCTTCTTTCAAGGAGCTCCCTGCTAGAGAGATGATGGCCCCAACTAGCTTGTGGTAAAACATGAACCTCGTGCTGTAGGGACACAGAAGAAAAAGCAGTGAGCACGCAGTTGTCAGTTGCAGCCTTCGTTTTGTAAATAACAGGGCGTCTCCTCTGTCTTCCGTCCCAGCCTCACCTGAACCTTCTTGTATGTGTTTTTCTGTCTTGTGTGTTTACCTTCAGATGGGGAAGCTATTCTTCCCCTGGATTCTCTGCTTTCTCTTCTGGTGAACTTTTCTTTCTCACACTTTTAGATCTCAAACATCAGTGCTTCCAGCAGGCTTTCCCTGACCTTACCCCCATCTCATCACCCTTCTCTCTTTGCACCGTTTGCTTTCCCATCACATCATTACTGTCTATTTTCCCTCAGTTCTATTAGCAGAGGGATCATACCCGCTTTATTTGCCCAGCAGTTGGCAAGGGCTCCATTAATATCTGTTGAATGAATAAAGAATAGATAAACGTGTTCAATGCAAGAATACACTCTTTAAGATTCAACTGAGTAAACGTTAAAGGTCTTATTGGTTTTATTCAACCATTCATGAATCGGGCAACATCCAATCTAGCAAATAGAGAGGAACACCAAAGGACTGTCCAAGGCAAGAGACTTTGTCTGGAGAAGGGAGCAGAAACAAGACAGTGCCCTGGGCCAAAGAGCGTATTGGTTATTATTGCAAAGTTGCTTGTCTTATGAGGGTAGCAGGGGTCTAGCAGGCAGATTACAAATAAATGCCGATCAGGGGATTCCTGATCGACTGGTTTAAGATTCCATTTCTGGGAGAGCCAAATTTGTAATGAAGTCAAGTCTTGGTGACGTGGAGCTTAGCAAAAGCAACTCCATTTGGACCCTGTTGTCTTATTTTTAATACACTCCAATGAAGAAATGGAACTGAGGCTGGTTGTCCTCATGACAATAAGGTAGGCTCTGACTGCTTAACAAAGAGTGATGCTAAAAGCAATGTGGAGGATTTCTCTGGTGGTCCAATGGCTAAGACTCCACTCTCCCAATGCAAGGGGCCCAGGTTCGATCCTTGGTCAGGGACCTAGATCCCGTAAGTAAGAATTCAAATGCTGCAACTAAGAATTTGCATGCTGCAACAAAAAGATGCTGCATGCCACAATGAAGATTGAAGATCCTAAGTGCCGCAACTAAGACTCAGCACAGCCAAGAAAAGAAAGAAATAGTTAAAAAAAAAAAAAAGACAATGTGGTAATCGAAAAAGACACATGTACCCCAGTGTTCATAGCAGCATTGTTTACAATAGCCAGGACATGGAGGCAACCTAGGTGTCCGTCAACAGATGAATAGATAAAGGAGAGGTGATACTTACATACAATAGAATATTATGCAGCCATAAAAGAGTGAATTTGAGTCACTTCTAGTGAGGTGGATGAACCTAGAGCCTGTTATACAGAGTGAAGTAAGTTAGAGAAAAACAAATACAGTATTTTAAGGCATATATGTGGAATCTAGAAAAATGATATTGATGAACCTCTTTGAAGGGAAGGAGTGGAGACACTGATGCAGGGAATGGACTTGTGGACATGGGGGTCAGGGAGTGAGACAAATGGAGAAAGTAGCATCAGCATATATACACTATCAGGTGTAAGATGGATAGCTGGTGAGAAGTTGCTGTGTAGCCCAGTCTGCAGTTCTGTGATGACCTGGAAGGATGGGATGAGTGGAGGGCACGGAGGCTAAAGACGGAGGGGATGTATGTATAATTGTGGCTGATTTGTCTTGTTATATGGCAGAAACCAATACAACATTTAAAACCATTTTTTTTTAATATATTTTTTTAAAGGCAGTGTGGGATGCTAGATTGGATCCTGGAACAGAAAAAGAACGATATTAGTAGAAAAACTATGTGGACTCTAAAACAATAAAGCAAACTAGTAAGTATAACAAAAAGGAAACAGACACACAGATACAGGGAACAAACTAGTGGTTACCACTGGGGAGAGGGAATCAGGGAGGGGCAGGACAGGGATAGAGGATTAACAGGTACAAACTATTATGCGTAAAACAAAGACGCTGTGAGGATATATTGTACAGCACAGGGAATCGAGTCAGTATTTTGTAATGACTGTAAATGGAGTTTACAGTTCTACTCCATAGAAAGAGTAGAAAAGTTCTACTTTTAATTTTGAAAAGTTCTTTAAAAATTATGACTCACCATGTGGTACACCTTTAACATATAATATTGCACATTGGATACACCTAATTTAAAAACAGGCTAGTGAATTCAGATCAAGTCTGTGGTTTCGTGAATAGTAATGTACCCATGGACTGATGCTAAAGCTGAGCTCCAGTGCTTTGGCCACCTGATACGAAGAGCCCAGAAAAGGCCCGAGGCTGGGAAAGATTGAGGGCAGGAAGAGAAGTGGGCGAAAGAGGATGAGATGGTTGGATGGCATCACTGACTCAATGGACATGAGTTTGAGCAAGCTCCAGGAGATAGTGAAGGACAGGGAAGCCTGGTGTGCTGCAGTCCATGGGGTCACAGAGAGTCAGACACAACTTAGTGACGGAGTAACAACAATATTCCCATGTTAAATTCTTAATTTTGACAAACACACCATCATTTGGTAAGATGTTAACAGTGAGGGAAATTGAGTTAAAGGTACTTGGGAACTCTGTATTATTGCAACTTTTCTGTAAATCTAAGATTATTCCAAAATGAAAACTTCATTTAAACAAGGGAGTGAAAAGAGGCAAAGAACTCGGCCAGTGAACCTGGTCAATGTGTGACTGTTAACATTTTATCCCAATAGTTTAGAGTTCCTTATAGAATGCCGTTATAAGTTGTGGCCTTTTTTTTTTTTTTTTTTTTTAAGCTCTGTGGTATCTAATCCAGAAAGGTTTTTCTGTCGATAGTTTATATGTAAAATTAAATATATATACCTATGTATATATAGGCTGTGCTGGGTTGCTACGAGGGCTTTTGTCTGGTTGCGGTGAGCGGGGCTCCTCTCTAGTCTCCATTCATGGGCTTCTCCTTGTGGTGGCTTCTTTTGCTGTGGAGCTCAGGCTCCAGGGTGCCTGGGCGTCAGTAGCTGCAGCGCATCCGCTCAGGAGTTTCTGTACCTGAGCTCTGGAGCAAAGGCTCAGTGTTACAGGGCATGAGTTTAGTTGCCCTGCAGCACGTGGGATCTTCCCAACCCAGGGATCAAACCCGTGTCTTCTGCACTGGCAGGCAGATCCCTTACCACTGAGCCACCAGGGAAGCCCCTCATTCTTGTTTTGTGGGAATGAGTAAAAGCCAGAGATAGAGCATTAAGCTTTCTCTTCCTTCCCAGGGGTCAAATATGAGCTGTCACTCACTTTCAAGACTGGAATGTATGAAGTTAGGTGAGGTGGTGAGGTGAAGTCGCTCAGTCGTGTCCGACTCTTTGCGACCCCGTGGGCTGTAACCTACTAGGCTTCTCCGTCCATGGGATTCTCCAGGCAAGAATACTGGAGTGGATTGCCATTTCCTTCTCCAGGGGATCTTCCCGACCCAGGGATTGAAGCCAGGTTTCCCGCATTGGAGGCGGACGCTTTAACCTCTGAGCCACCAGGGAAGCCCATGAAGAAGTTAACTACCTTGAAAAATGAGAGGAAAAATACTAAAAGAGTTTTCCTTCCCATGTGCTAAGTTCTATGACTTGATTAAATTCAAGTGTATTTTTCATTTTCAAGAGAAATAGTAGGTCCCTCCACTTTAAAATGTGTATTTCATTTATTTACTTGGCTGTACCAGTCTTAGTTGTGGCATGTGGGATCTATTTCCCTGACCAGGGATTGAATCTGGGCCCCTTGGATTGGAAGCTTAAGAGTCTTAGCCACCAAGAGAGTCTTAGGTCCCTCCATTCTTAAAACAGAAATATGAAATTTCCTAACTCCTAAAGCCTGACTTGGTATTAATTGAATAATAATAACAACAGTCTCAGAGCACTTCAACTCAGTCTAGAATATTTGTTAAGGACATACTATTTGTGTGGTACCATTCACACAGCAGCAGAGGAAACCTACAATATGTAAAATCTTTACATGGCATCTTGGATCAAAAAATTTTTAGTCACATAGAAGAGAGTGATCGCAAGGTGTTTTTATTTTTATTATTTATTTATTTATTTATTTTAAAATTTATTTATTTTTTTAATTACAATACTGTATTTGTTTTGCCATACATTGACACGAATCAGCCGTAGGTGAACACAATCTGCCAAGGTGTTTTTAAAGTCTCAAAAGAAAAATGAGCTTGCAAAGTGAATTTCCATTTCTTTATGTGAAAATAATAAATGCATGTAGTATATAAGACCCTGGGAGATAGTGAAGGACAGGGAAGCCAGCCTGCTGCAGCCCATGGGGTCGCAAAGAGTCGAACGTGACTGAACAACAACATAATACGTTTAAACATATGATGCAGAGTCAAGCTTTACTAAAATCAAACTCCTGGATCAAAATTTAGCATCATTTTGCTAATACTTAACTGACTTGTTTCCTTCTAACTTGTAATCCTGATAAGCCTAGCCATGACGTATGTATGATTAACTCCTTTGGTGCAGAGCACTGAAGCCTGAGTGTTTTAACAAGTTCTTCTCAAACTATAAGGACCAAGAAGAACAGTCAAGTGTCCAACCCTACCTGTCTTCCATTGGGTCAGTTTCTCTTCCCCTGCCACATAATAAAATCACCTGTGCCTGGACACCACCCCCATCCGGTTAAAGAGTCTACTCTCTGGAGATATGCATGGGGCTAATGACTATAAATGACTTTGCATTAAGCTATAAGGTCGAGATCCTATTCTATTTTCCTGTGAACTTGCTGAAGGACTAAGCAGGGAAAATGGAGAGCAGCACTCAGGAAATTCCATTTGAAAGGCCGTCTTTGAACATAGCAATGATTCATTTGATGGAATTTGGTTATAAAGAGTATTTTGTGGGAAATCACTCACATGGGCCCTGAAGCATCCATAATCTCTTGTAATGAAGTCTTGAGTAGAAAAATGCTGTCTGAAAAAATACCCAACAATGGCCACTACTGGGGTATTCCCCCGCCAGGGTATTCAACACCCTGGTTTGCCTGGGAGTGTCCTGATTTTCGTGCTGCAAAGTCTCACATACTGGGAAACCATCGTTCCCAAGTAAGTCAGAGTGGTTGGTCAGTCTTCTACTACTGCTGGTTTTATGGAGATTCCAAGGGTTGAGAAGGCAAATGCTTCCCACTGGTGAACAATAGAACTGGTCATCGTCTCCTTATCCATAGCATTAAAAGTCAGGTGCTCCGTGGCATGTTGCTGTATGGCAAAACCAATATAATATTGTAAAGTAATTAGCCTCCAATTAAAATAAGTAAATTTATATATATATATATAAAAAGTCAGGTGCTGTGGGGGACTTCTCTGATGGTCCCAGTAGCTAAAAGTCTGAGCTCCCAATATGGGGGGGGTGGCACCCAGGTTCGATCCCCAGTTGGGGAACTAGATCCCATTGACTGCAACTAAAAGAACCTGTATACCACAACAGAGATGGAAGATCCTGTGTGCCTCAACTGACAGCCGGCACAGTCAAATAAAAATAAATTCAAAAAACCAGGTACTGTGATACCAAGAGTGACTGTTGCAAGAACATGGCCCCAGAAAAGAAAATTATAGGACTTCCTGGTGGCCCAGTAGTTAAGAATCCACCTGTCAATACAGGGTGCATGGATTTGATCTCTGCTCAGGGAAGATCCCACATGTCATAGGCAACTAAGCTCATGTGCCACAACTATTGAGCCCATGCTCTAGAGTCCGTGCTCCACAGCAAGAGAAACCACTGCAATGAGACACCCATGCTCTGCAACTAGAGAGTAGCCCCTACTTGCCACAATTAGAGAAAGCCTGCATCAAGCCACGAAGACCAGTTTGGTCAAAAATAAAAATAAATAGAATTTAAAAAAAGAAAAAGAAAAATATAGAATGAAGTAGGCATATTGAATGCAAATCAACAAAGCAGTGCTAGGGTTAACTAGATATTAAGATAGCAAACAGCTTTGTTTTAAGACGTTTACTTTGGAATGGTATTCACCAACAAAATATTTAGCCTATATACTGAAGCCATAGGACTTCCCTGGTGGCTCAGAGGTTAAAGCATCTGCCTCCAACGAGGGAGACCTGGGTTCGATCCCTGGGTCGGGAAGATCCCCTGGAGAAGGAAATGGCAGTCCACTCCAGTATTCTTGCCTGGAGAATCCCATGGACGGAGGAGCCTAGTAGGTTACAGTCTGTGAGGTCACAAAGAGTCGGACACGACTGAGCGACTTCACCTTCACCTTCACCTTCACCTTCACTGAAGCCAGGAAGCCGAAGCCTCTGGCCAAACTTTGCCAGTGTTCTCTGAAAGGGCCGTAGTTGAACATCTGACTATTTTTTTGTTTTTAAAAACAACTTTTAATTTTGTATTGGGGTATGTTGTGATAGTTTCAGGTAAACAGGGAAGGGACTCAGCCGTGTATATACGTGTAGCCATTCACCCCCAAACTCCCCTCCCATCCAGGCTGCCACATAACATTGAGCAGTCCTTGTTGGCTATCTCTTTTAAATACAGCAGTGTGTACATGTCCATTCCAAACTCCTAACTATCCCTTCCCCTCATCCCTCCCACCTCTGGCAACCAGAAGTTCGTTCTCTAAGTCTGTGAGTTGTGTTTCTGTTTTGTATGTTCATTTGTATTATTTCTTTTTAGATTCCACATAGAAGTGATGTCATATGATATTTCTCTTTCTCTGTCTGACTTACTTCACTGACTATTCTTTATTGCAATTTCTGGCTAATCAAGTTTGACATTTTTCTTTCTCTTCAGCTGGCTGAGATGTAAGAGACTGAAGTAAGTGAGTGGCCATTTATAGCAGGGTTTGCATAGATACTGTCAATAAGCTTTTAAAAGTCTTTTTAAAGGCATATCTGCTCATTATGAAAACCTAGGCAGACGTGTAAAAGTAGAAAGCAAAATCCATATCCCACCCTCAAACTACCATCAGATTTGGCATCTGTCTTTTCAGTCTGTTATTTGACACATATATTTACATATGTATTTTATAATAAAGGAAATCATATTGTAGGTACTAAACATAGCCTAGTTTTTTCACAGTGCATCATAGCCATCTTCCTATGTCAATAATACAGAATTATCTCATCCTTTCTGGTGACTGGATATCTTCCCAATGTCTAGGCATATCCAACCATTCCCTATTAATGGACATTTAAGCTACTTTATACTTTTAGTGCTATAAACAATCAATATCTTTCATTTTTACATATGAATAAAAATATTTCAAGTGGCATTGCTGAGTTAAAGGCATTCAATTTGGGGAGGATGTCAAAAACATTCATGAAATTACAAAAGACCCTCTTATATGAGGCTGAAAATTCTTTGATCCGAAATGCTGGATTTTATGTATTTTAGTTTGCCTCTACTGCTGTTTGAATGATCCCATACGCTCAGTATGTCCTCAATAAATATTGTAGATTGAATTGAAGTGCTCTGAGAAATTGTGCTTTGAGTGTCGGAGAAATAGTCATTATTCAGTTAATATCAAGTCAGTCTTTAGGAGTTAGGAAATTTCATATTTCTGTTTTTAAATTGTTGTTAAAAATGGAGGGGCCCAATATTTCTCTTGAAAATACAAAATATATTTGAGTTTAATCAAGTCATAGAAAGAAAAACTCTTAGCATTTTTTCCTCTCATCTTTGAATGTGGTTAACTTATGTGTGAGATACGAAAGTCTGAATTCATTTTATGGAGTTTATTTTGGGACTAAATTAGAATTTCTTAACTTGAGGCAGAAAGGAAACATCATTATTTGAAGGCAACATGATGTAGTAGAAAAAGCAGATTACCTTGGGAATCAGATTACCTTGGTTCTTGTTTCTTTTCACCCTTAAAGTAAAATCAGCCCTGAATATTCATTGGAAGGACTGATGCTCGAGCTGACACTTAAGTACTTTAGCCACCTGATAGGAAGAACTGACTCATTTGAAAAGACCCTGATGCAGGGAAAGATTGAAGGCAGGAGGAGAAGGGGACGACAGAGGATGAGATGGTTGGATGGCATCACTGACTCAATGGGCATAAGTTTGAGTAAAGTCTGGAAGTTGGTAATGGACAGGAAGGCCTGGCATGCTACAGTCCATGAGGTCACAAAGAGTTGAGGATGCGACTGAGCAACTGAACTGAACTGAACTGAAACTATTTCCTCAACAGTCCCCATTACCTTCCTGATTCTTGCCTCTGGTTGTATCTTGTTTCATGGGTCTTCCAAATAATCGACAGTCATTTTCCAGAACGCAAGTATGATCCATTGCTTAAATCCATCTGGAATTCACCACTGCCTTTAGGATGAAGCTAAATTCCTTTTTGGACAGTGTCGCAGTCTGTCTTTCTAGCTTTTCTCCCTCTACATGCCCAGCTAGGATCTTATCTAGCTGCCCTCACCTCCCCGTGTTACTTTCAAGGCTCACAGTCTGTCATGCCTCCAGGCTTTGGTTCATATTGTTCCTTCCTTCTGGAAGCCCTGGTTCCCACTTCTCTGACCAGATAACTCCTACTCATTCTCCAATAAATAGCTCAGGCGTCTTGCTTTCTTGGAAGCATTTTCTGACTCCTACAGATGAATGGACTTGCCTCCTTTGGGGGCTTGTGGACATAACCTATCACCCCATGCATTCTCCGTAGTGTTGCACTAATCACACTGCATCATAACAGCTGGCTTTTCTTGTCTCATCTCTTTTGAAGTCAGAAGCCATGACCTGTTCATCTCTGAGTCCCCTGTGTCTGCCGCAGGGTCTGACACATGTAGATGTTTGATGAACCTTCATGAAATAAAACAATGTGTCAGTCACTCAGTGCTCCATCGTGTCCGACTTTTTGCGACCCTATGGACTGTAACCCACCAGACTCCTCTGTCCATGGAACTCTCCAGGCAAGAATACTGGAGAGGGTTGCCCTTCCCTTCTCCAGGGGATCTTCCCAATCCAGGGATCAAACCCAGGTCTCCTGCATTGCAGGTGGATACTTCACCATCTGAGCTACCAGGGAAGCCCAAAAATCCTGCAGCGGTCCTCTGAGTCCCTTATGTCTGTAACAGGATCTGACACATGTAGATGTTTGATAAACCATGGAATAAAACAATTGATCTCTCAAATAAATAATAAGATTCACTGATACAAAATTCTAGGATTATTATGAGAATGAAAAGTTGAAAGGAACTCCAGAGCAACCACTAATGATATAACTCAAAATAATGTAGTAGAAAGAAAAAGGAGACAAAATAATTAAAATTGTTAACTATGAAATATCTATTTAACATAGAGGTCAATAAAAGAGGAACAAGAAAGACATGGGGCATATAGAAAACAAATAAAATGACAGGAGTAAATACAACCGTGTCAACAATTACATTAAGTGTGAATGGATTAAACACTCCATTCAAAAAGCAGAGATTATCAGACTGGATTTTAGAAGAATAGGCTCCAACTGTATGCTGCCCCAAAGAGACATCTTTTAGACTCAAAGGCACAAATAGGTTGAAAATAAAAAGATATAAAGATATATACCATGCAAGCATAGAGATCAGGAGTGGTTATATTGCTGCTGCTAAGTTGCTTATTAGTGGACTAATGATGAACAAAATAGACTTTAAGACAAAAAATGTTACTGGAGACAAAGAGGGACATTTATAATGATGAAGGCTCAATACAGCAGGAAGCTACAAAAATTATACATGTATGCCTCTAACACCAAAAGTAGAAGGGAATAATAGAATGAGAATGTGTGTTTTCAGAAGTATTCCTTGAAAGTGCTCCAGGTTCTTTACCTGGTGGCCTCCCTATCTACTCTATTAAGGTGTCATCAGGCTCAAGTGCCCCATACAGAAAAGAAATCACAGGCACCCTGGCAGGAAACGTCCTAAGAGAGGAGGCACCATCATTTTTAGGTAAAGGGGAGATGTTTAAGAGCCTGTTCTAAACCTCAGAACTTCTGGACTTCAGAATCTCATCAGTTTCTTCTCAGATCCCCTTTCCTGCTACTGGTTTCCTTCTCGTCACGTCTCATTTCTCAGTAGTTCTGGTCTTGACTCTAGAAAGCTTACATTCTCTGCACTGAATCAGCATGATTTTCTACTTTAACCCTAGTCCTACTCTGATTGAATATGCCATCTTCTCGTGTGACAGGAAGCCATAATTAAACTGCTGATTTAAAATTCCCCTGTCCTTCTCTAGCTTCTAAGGAAGTTGATTCCCAAGAATAATTCTCTCAGTGGGTTGAGGATTCTCTGAATGGGATGCAAATTGAAAAAGTCCAGAGAGGACTAAACAGCCATACTTAAGAGAAAGAACCCACTAACTATAGGTAATGGGGTGAGGTAGGTATGTCGGGACCCTGGAGCCAGTATGGCCACACAAAGGGAGAAGAAATAGATTCAGGGAGGAGTAAGGGTGTATAAGGAGAAAAGATGCGAATAAAGAGAACATTTAGAAATCTGGGATGAGCAAAATAGCTATCTCCCAATAAAACCTTCAGTTAAAAATAAAAGGACATTACTTACTATTAGGGATGGGTGTGCTGGTTTTGTTTCTCATTCTTTCTTTGTTAATTTGTTTTTGACGTGATGATGTGCCAGGACCAGCCTGAAGGTGGTCAAGGGTAGAAGCAGGGGTTGTTACTCGTGGCTACATTGAGACTAGGCACTCAGCTTGATATCTCAACATGTCAGTGAACACTGCTTGGATATTTCCCAGCTTTGCCTAGTTACATGGTTTCCAAGATGAATGAGACATAATACTTCTCCTCAAGGAATTTATGGGCCGGTGAGAGAGATATATTAGCAGATAATTATATAATGTGGTAAATGCTTCATCAGAGGGAAGATCTGGGTATAATAAGAGTGCAGAGGTTCTGACCCAGTCCAGGGACCCCAGACCCTGGGTTCATTAACCAGATGAGGAAGGGAACAGGCAAAGTTTGAGAAGTATAAAGAAGTATGGTGCTTCCCAAGACCTAACAACGGTTCATTAACAACAGAACGTACTCTGCATGGGTTCCATTCCTACCTAGCTTTTCTTCTTTCTCTTCTTCCCTCCTTCCTTCGCATGCTTATCTATTCACCTATCAGAATTCATCCCAGGCTCTCTATGCTCAAAGCTTGGTGCTCAGAGCCAGAAATAAAACAGGGGAGAAATACATAAATAATATTTACAATTTAAATAAATTATACATATAATAATTTATATATTTAATAATAAATAAATAATAGAAATAAAACAAACCTGTTCATTACCTTCATGGAGCTAATCACACAAAGAAAAATACAATTTCCACCTATAGTAAGTGCTTCAAAGGAGAAGTCCATGTAGAATTACCGGATAAAATGCTGATTAACTTTGAATTTCAGATAAACAACAAATGATTTTTTTAAGTATAAGTTTGTCCTGTGCAATACTGAGGATATGTTTATACTCAAATTTCTGCTTATTTGTTTGAAATCAGCATTAACTGAGCACCCTGTATTTTTGTTTGCTAAACCTGGCAACCCCAAGTCCGAGATGCCATGAGGTTGCATGGCTGGATGGCCTGGGAGAGGAACTGGGGAGAGGGAGTCTGTTTCCTGAGGAAGAAACAGCATGGATAGAAGCAGAAGCAGCCTAGGGACTTCTTAATGGTCCAGTGGTTAAGACTCCAGCTTGCAGTGCAGGGGCTGCAGGTTCAATCTCTGGTCAAGGGATCCCATTTGATCCCACATGCAGTGCGACCAAAATAAATAAGTAGATTCTCACTGTAATATGTATATATGCAGCCTGGATAGAGCATTTGAGAGAAGGTCCCTGGGGCTTGAGCACAGATATTTAATTCACTGGGAGATGGAGAAAGAAGAAGCAACTGGAAAATGGATAAATAAATCACGTTTTTAAGGAGGGGACTGTACAAGTAAATGTCAGGTACTAAGTGACTCAGTATATTGATTCTAAAAGATTAGTCAGGAGTGATGTGCGCTGGACTCGCTCAGCCCTTCTGTTGCCAGATGTCAGATAACTCAGACGTGGAGGCTGGTCCCCAGGCAGCACAAGATTCTTAAACCATGCAGCGTCATCCCCAAATGAGTCTGGCTTTGCCTGTAAGCATGCAACCGCAGAGAGTTTAAAAAACTGGAAATGGTTCTGGAAGGCCAGCGTATTCCCTTTTAAATATAAGGTGCAGCATAACGGATCTGTGAGAGAGAAACTACTGGGGAACCTTTCAGTAAGCGAGGCAGGTTTTGTCTGCCATGGTGAAGAAGATGTCTGAGCGTCCTGCACACGACCAAGCTCGCTGACCTGCATCCCAGTGACTGTGCATCGGGCCAGTCTCGGGAGCAGTGTTTCTCAACCAGGGGAGATTTGGTGCCCCAGGGGACGTCTGGCAACATCTGGAGACATTCATTTTTAAAAAATATTTATCAATTTAATTTATTTATTTGACAGCCCCAGATCTTAGTTGCAGCATGTGGGACCTAGTTCTCTGACCAGGAACTGAACCCAGGTCCCCTGTATCGGGAGCACAGAGTCTTAGCTACTTGGTGTGTGGGTGCTTAGTCGCTGCAGACTCTGTGTGACCCCACAGTCTTGGCTCACCAGGCTCCTCTGTCCATGAGATTCTCCAGGCAAGAATACTGGAGTGGGTTGTCACGCCCTCCTCCAGGGAATCTTCCCAACCCAGGGATCGAACCCGTGGCGCCTGTGTCTTCTGCATTGCAGGCAGGTTCTTCATTGCTGAGCCACCCGGGAAGCTCCTTAGCTACTGATGTGTATGTATGTATGTGTTAGTCACTCAGTCATATGTATGTATGTGTTAGTCACTCAGTTGTGTCCAACTCTTTGAGAGCCCATGGGCTGTAGCTCACCAGGTTCCTTTGTCGATGGGATTCTCCAGGCAAGAATACTGGAGTGGGTTGCCATTTCCTTCTCCAGGGGATCTTCCCAACCCAGGGATCGATCCCGTGTCTCCTGTGTCTCCTGCTTCGCAAGCAGTTTCTTTCCCACTGCACCACCAAGGGAAGCCCCACAGCAGAAGTGTAGCCAGATCCTAACATGAAGGGTGAACAGCCTGGAAACCAGCAGGAGGATGAAGAGGGATTCTCTTTAACCACCTACTCCTGTCTCATCGCTGAAGCACAGACAGCCTGAGCTATGCTTTCTCGCAGCCCCCTTGAATATATGTCATCTCAACCTTAACAGCATTTATAGTAACTTATCACCTGAAATATTCTTGAAAAGGTGCTACTTAAGGGGACTATAAACAGGGAAAGCCACTTCTCCTCCTTCTCCTCTGAGCCCCGACCCCACTCCTGCTCCTGCTTCTCATGATGCAGCTGCCTTAGCAGTGAGACTGATTCATCCTGGAGCCGGGTCTTCCAAGTATGGGTGTGCCCCAACATCACGGAGCATGCTTGGGTTCTTTCTGTGTGTGCTTTAATTTCAGGCATAAAACCAGCACAGAAAAAAAGGCTAACACTTTTGTATTCACCTTCCAGGACTGAAGATCTAGTGCTAAGATCTTTACTTAAATCAATTTTAAAGCAAGCAAATGAAAGAACAACACCTAAAGATTCAGCTGAAAATCCTTCCTTAGTTCTCTTCCTTTCCAGGAGTGACCTCATTGTGAAAAAATATGAGTCCCTCTTATCCACGTATTTGAGTTTTTACTTTCTCTTATGTGTATACACACATAGGATGTGGTATTACCCTGTACATGCCCATTTATCTCTTGTTTTTACCACTAAGCATGTTTTCAGGACTTATGCATGCTGATACATGTAGACCAATTCTTTTATTTTTTGAACTGTTCAAAGTATTTGTAATAGAGGAACATATCACAGATTCTTCAACCAGTGTCCTGTTGATAGCATATAGGATGTTTTCTATTTGTCACTATTACCAAACACTGCTATTGTGGCCACTCCGGTATAAATAGCTTTTTGAGCTCAGGAGCAAGAGTTTATACTGGGTAGTTATCTAGAAGTAGAAGCATGAAGCGAACAGTATGCACGCTTTCAATTTCAATAAACATTGTCAAATTGTTGTCCAACTGTGATCGTATAAATTTACACTCTTCCTAGCAGGGTATGAGTTGCCATTTCCTTGCATCCATACCAAACACCCATAAACTATCAAGACTGTTAGAGGTTTGCCAAAATGGTGAGTGTGAAATGAGTTTTGTTATTTTATTTTTGCCTTTTCCTGATTATCAATGAAGTTAACCATCTTTTCATCTGTTTATTGGATATATGAGTTTCCTTTTCTGTGAATTCTTTATTCATATCCTTTTATGTTTTGTGTGTTTGTTTTACTATTGTGTTGTCATTTTCACGGGCATTCTTTACATTTGGTTCCTGATCTTTTGTGTATGATAAACATCACACCTTAAGTCTGTGGTCTGTCTTCTTTTTAACACTGTATATTGAGATAATTATAAATTGCCTACAGTTGCAAGAAATATTAGAGGGATATCTGTCTACTTCTCACCTGTTTTCCCTCAGCAGTAACATTTTGCGTAGTTTAGTATCACAGGCAGAAAACTGGTATTGATGCAACCCATTGACATTATTCAGATTTCCCCAGGTTTGTGTGCACTTGGGTGTGTGCGTATTTAGTTCTGTATTCTTTTATCACATGCCTAGGTTTGTGCAGCCACACCATAGTTGAGATACAGAATAGCTCCATCATAGGGACCCCTTGCTCCGTTACTTTAATGACAACAGTTATTTCCCCCACTCAATCCCTGACACCTGATAATCATTTTCTATTTCCATTTTATCATTTCAAGAATGTTATATAAGTGGAATCATACAGTATATAAGCATCCGAGTTTATCTTTTTTCAGTCACCATATTTCTCTTGAGATCTATCCCAGTTGTTGCATATATCAGCCATTCATTCTTTTTGCTAGCTGAGTAGTATTTCATAGATGGATGTACCACAGTTTGGTTCATCTATTGAAGGATATCTGCATGGTTTCCAGTTTGAGGCTATTATGAATAAAGTTGCTATGAACATTTGTATAATTTTTTCGTGTGAATATTAGTTTTCATTTCTCAGAGATAAATTCCCAAGGGTACAATTTTCTAGTCACATGGAAGTTCATATTTAGCTTTGTAAGATGTTGTTGTTCGGTTGTTAAATAATATCTGACTGTTTGCAGCTCCATGGACGGCAGCACACCAGGCTTCCCTGTTATTCACTATCTCTTGGGAGTTCGCTTAAACTCATATCCATTGAGTCAGCGATGCCAACCAACCATCTCATCCTCTGTCGTCCTCTTCTTTTTCTGCCCTCAATCTTTTCCAGCATCAGAGTCTTTTCCAATGAGTCAGCTCTTTGCATCAGGATTGGAGTGCCAAACTATTTTATGCTTCTTCTAAGTAGTCAAAGTTCTAAATGCAAAGTTGTTTGGCGTATTCCTTTATTATTTATTTAATGGCTACAGAGTGTGTAGAGCTATCCCATTTCATTTGAAATTGGTGATTTGTGTTTTCTCTCATGTTTGTCAGTCTCCTAAAAGTTTATCATTTTTGTTGATCTTAGGGGATAAGAATTAGAGTTTTGCTTCATTGTTGTTCTCTATTATTTTTGCTGGTTTTGGTTTCACTGATTTCCTTTCTTTTGCATTCCCTGTGTTTATTTTACTATTATTTTAGTTTCTTGGCGTAGGAACTTCAGTTATTGATTTGAGATCTTTCTTCTTTTCTAATGTGAGTATTTACAATTATAAATTTCCCTCTCAGTAGTACTTTAGCTTCATTTCATTTATTTCAATAAGTCATATTTTCATTATCATTTGATTCTTTAAAAATATTTTCCTTTGAGATTTCTTTGACTCAAAGACTCTTTATATGTATGTTGTTTAGTCTCCAAGTTTTGGGAGATTTTTGTTATATTTCTGTCACTGATTCCTGGTTTGATCCCAGTATGGTCAGAGAACATAATTTGTGTGATTTTAGTTCTTTTAAATTTAATGTTTGTTTAGGGGACCAGGATATGTTCTGTCTTAACATTCCTTCAGTTCAGTTCAGTCGCTCACTTGTGTCCGACTCTGCGACCCCCATGGACTGCAGCACGCCAGGCTTCCCTGTCCAACACCAACTCCCAGAGCCTGCTCAAAGGATTCCTTGGGCACGTGGGAAAAAATGTGTGTTCTCCTGTTGTTCAGTGACGTGTTCCATAGATATCAGTTGAATCAGTTAATAGTGCTAGTCAATTATTTTATATCCTTGCTGATTTTCTGTCTAGTAGCTCTATCAGTTGCTGGCAGTGGAGTGTTGAAGTAATCAATTATAATTGTGAATTTTAAAAATTGTGTATTTGTCTGTTTATTCTTTTGGTTCTATCAGTCTGCTTCTGATTGGTGCATAAACATGATAGCAGTGTCTTCTTGGTGGACCAATCCTTTTATATTTATATAATGTCCCTCTTACAATGTTCTTCGTTCCGAAATCTACTTTATCTGATATTAGTATAGCCACTCCTTCTTTTGGTTAATATTTGTATATCTTTTTCTGTCTACTTTCAGTCTACCAATATTATTATATTTGAAGTGAGTTTCTTATAGATAGGACTTCCCTGATGGGTCAGGTGGTAAAGAATCCACCTGCCATGCAGGAGACAATCCCTGGTTTGGGAAGATCCCCTGGAGAAGGGAATGGCTGCCCAGTCCAGTATTCTTGCCTGGAAAATTCCATGGACAGAGGAGCCTGGTGGGCTGCAATCCAGGGGTCGCAAAGAGTCAGACACAATTAAGCGACTATCACTTTCACTTTTTCTTTTAGATAACATATCATTGGATCGTTATTTTCTATCCATTCTGCCAAGCTTTGTCCTCTAGTTGATATATTTAGACCATTTACATTTAAGTTAATTATGGATGTGTTAGGGCTTAAATCTGCACCCAGTTCTACTGGTAATCATTATATACTTCACTATCATGCACTAATAAGTTAAAAACAAGCACCAGTTATACTTAAGAATGTTTTGATGAAGCAATAAGAATTATTAATTTTATCTGCTCTTGAGTATGTCTTTTATTTTTATTTTTCATTTTTATTTTGTTTATTAGTTGTTTAAAATATTCATGTGTTTGCAAAGGGGAGAGGAAGAGGTGGGATGATTTGGGAGAATGGCATTGAAACATGTAAAATATTTATGAAAGGAGTCGCCAGCCCAGGTTCAATGCATGATACTGGATGCTTGGGGCTGGTGCACTGGGAAGACCCAGAGGGATGGTACGGGGAGGGAGGAGGGAAGGGGGGGTTCAGGATGGGGAACACATGTATACCTGTGGCGGATACATGTTGATGTATGGCAAAACCAATACAATATTATAAAGTAATTAACCTCCAATTTAAAAAAAACACCTCAGTCAAAGTACAGCAAGAAAGTTTAGCTTTCATTCCTGTCTCTTCTCCTCTGTTTCCTCTCCCATCAGTACATTTTTAGAAAATATTATTTCCTTGTTTATTTGGCTGTGTTGGGTCTTAGTTGTGGCATATGAGATCTAGTTCCCCGACCAGGGAATGAACCCGGGCCCCCTGCGTTGGGAATGCAGAGTCTTAGCCACTGGACCATCACAGAAGTAAATACTTAAAACTGGATTTTGACTTATCCCTCTAAAAAAAAAAAAAAGCAAATATATATATTCTAGTGTTTCCCATTTAAAAATATTCTGGATTACAGAATGGGAAGTACACAGAAGCCTTTTTTCTCGTAGAACATGATTTTTACTTGAAAGATTAAATGTGTTTCCTACTGTCATTTTTCAGGCTTGAGTGTCAGAGTCTTAAAAATGAGTGAAGAGAGCCTGTCACTTCACAGAAAACAACTGACAGTATCTGTTGCCAGTGATACAACTTGAGCTTTCAGTAGATGATTAGGATTTTGGAAAACTTGCATCTGTTACCATGAATTTGACAACTTCCCAATACAACACTTTTCTGGTGACATTGGTAGTAAAGTAAATTAATGTAATTTTTGTGATAAAACATGCCAACATTTGGAAGACTAGCCTAACTCAATGAACCAGTATTTTCTAAATGACCAATATATGATATTACAAAATCATGTTTGGTTAAAAGATCTTTTCAAATGTTAGCTCAATGGATTTTTAATGTAACAGAGTTTAAAAAGTTCACTGACAAAGTTTTAGGTTCCATATTGCAACATTGTGGCTTACCTTGAAAAATCTACTCCATCTTGAGTTTTGGTGTAGTAAAAAATAAGAAATTCACAATAATAATCTGAAAAGGCTATTCAAATCCTCCTCCTTTTGCTAACCATATATCTGTGTGAGGCTGGATCTTCTTTCTATACTCCAACCAAAAGAATATATTACAGTAGACTGAATGTAGACCCATATGTAAAAATCCAGCCAGATATTAGATTTGCAAAAATGTAAAACAATGGCACTCACTGATGGTATTTTTTGCTGAAGAGTTTTTTTCATTGAAAATATGTTATTTATGTTATATATAGCAATTATAGAATTGCTATAAATTATAGAATTTATAGCAATTATTTTTAAATGAAATAGTAAATATTTCTAAAATTTCTCAGGTTTATTATATAGTAAATATTGATAGGTTCAGTATAAACAAAAGCTATATGGGTTCCCAATAATTTTCAGAAAATTCTCAAGAACTGTTGATATACGGGGGCTTTTCAGGTGGCCCTAGTGATAAAGAACCTGCTTGTTAACTTAGGAGACACAAGAGACCCAGGTTCGATCCCTGGGTTGGGAAGATCTCCTAGAGGAGGGCATGGCAACCCACTCCAGTATTCTTGCCTGGAGAATCCCATGGACAGAGGAGTCTGGTGGGCTGCATACAGTCCATGGGTCACAAGCAATGGGACATGACCGAAGTGACTTAATGTGCACACACATTGATTGATACATAGCATGAAATCGCTATCTAATTTTACTTTTTCCACATGATGACGTTTCCCCAGTACTAGGGAATAGTCTGTCCTGTCTCCACTGATTTGTAATGTAACCTCCTGCCTGTAGCGCATTTCCATACACATACAGATCTGTTCCTAGACTTCCTTTTTCTGTTACAGCTTTCTATTTGTCCATCCTTACGTCAATTCCACTCTGTCTTAATTACTACTGCACAATATTATTTTGCTATCTGGGGAGAATTGACATTTATGATACTAAGTCTTCCCATCCATAGTCATAGTATGTATTCCCATTTATTTGGATCTTCTTTTTATGTCCTTCAATAAAGTTTTTTTATTTTCTCTGTAAAAACTTTATATATTTGTTAAAGTCATTCCTATAATTTGCTTTATTGGCTATTATGATTTTTAATTAATTTTATTGTAGTATATAAATCTTACTGATTTTGGATGTTAATCTTGTAACCAGAAGCTTTAACTTAAGTAGTTTATAGATACTCTTGAATTTTCTGTGTGGACAATCACAGAATCTGCAAATTAATACTGTTTGATTCTATTTCTTAGACTTATTTTTCCTTGTCTTGTTGCAGTGGCTCACTCCGTAGGTATACTGGTAACAGTGGTGATGTTGCATTTTGTCAAATGTCATGACCTACTGAATTAGGATTTCTGATGATGGAAAAGAGTGCTTGTTATAGGTTGTGGTTATCTAATATGGTGGATAAGTAGTCTGTGTGTGGCTAAGAGCATCGCTTTTAAGTCGAATGATCTAAGTTCATGTTATTGTTCTTTGTCTAATGGGGACCTTGGCAGTCACTTAACTTCTTACAGTCTTAATTACTTCATCTGTAAAATCAAAATCAAAATAGGGACTTATCGTATTGCTCTGCAGATTATATGAAACAAACATTAGTTTGTGCTTTGAAATCATATGTGATTGGACCACGACCTGCTTCTCACTTGGGCGGTGGTAGAGTTTTGTCAAGGCTATGAGGTGCTTTTCACTGCGCTTTCCTTCAGGTCAACCACGCAGGTATCTCTTCTAACTTACGCTGAAGTTCAAGATAGAGAGCATGCCCACTCTATAAATATTAACCTCTTTGTAGAGGCCTCTTGAAAGGAAGAAAAGTATTAGGATTAAAGCAAACTTAAAATACCTTTCCCCAATCACCTACTACAATTATTTGTTAAATCTTAAGAAGTCAGCCCCAACATGAAAGGCCGAACTTGGAAATTCATTTGACCTTTTGAAAAGGCATGTTGGCAATATTTAGCAATAGCTTAAATACCCAGTCCGTTGATCTGGGTATTTCACTTTAGAAATCTGTGTTATGCAAATATTTGCACAAATGCATGAAGTTCTCTGTAACAGAATTTCATTACAGCATTGTGTCTAGTAATGAAAATTTGTATCCATTCCCAGTGGTTGGTTACCTCTGGAGAGAGGAGTGGGGCTGAAGGAGTGGTGTTGGAGAAACTTTTTGCTTTTTTTTAACATAGTTCTAGATTATTTGAATTGTCTACAATGAGTATTAATTTGCATATTGCTTGTGTAATTATGTAATATCATCAGGACCCTGAAACAGATCTTCTGTGAAAGTCAGAAACATTTCTTTGCAGGATACAATGCATCACCATTAATTTGGCAAGATGCCTGCATTTCCCCAGTCTGCACCAAGGGCAGAGTGATCTTGAGTAAGAACCAGTCTCAAGAGAAGGAGAAAAGGAACTCAGGTCCCAATCATAGGGACCATCCAGAGGTGTGAGATGGTGCTAAGGCAGCATCTTCTCTGTCTCTAAGGGAAAAAGTCTCTACCCAGCATATGGATTAACTCTTGGGAGCCTTGATATGAATGCCTGAAATAGAATGCCAAGAGGTGAGCAGAGATGCTGTTCCTGCTGCTGGGGCTGGGAGTAGAGAGAAAGAAAACGTTTTTGAATCTCATCAACTTCTATCGATTGATTGGTAGCCTCTGGAAGAGGAGCCGGGTGTGGAAGGCTGAACCTGATGTGTTAAGAAGCTGCTTACATAATTTGGAAATATGCATGCATTGTCGTGTTCGTTGCAGCACTATTTACAATAGCCAAGACAGGAAAGGCAGCCTAAATGCCCATCAGCAGATAAATGAATAAAGAAGATGTGGCACATGTACACAGTGGAATATTATTCAGCCATAAAAATAATGAAATAATGCCATTTGCAGCAACCTGGATGGACCTAGACATTATCAAGTTAAGTGAAGTAAATCAAGGACAAAAATATGATACTACTTATATGTGGAATCTAAAAAAAATGAGGCAAATGAACTTGTTTATAAAGTAGAAACTGATTCATAGACTTCAAAAGCAAATTTATAGTTACCAAAGGAGAAAGGTTGGGTAGAGGGATAAATTGGGAGATTGGGATTGACATATGCACACCGCTATATGTAAAACAGATAACCGACAAAGACCTACTGTATAGCACAGGGAACTCTACTCAATATTCTACAATAACTGATATGGGAAAATAATGGATATGTGTATATGTATAAATGAATCCCTCTGCTGTACACGTGAAACTAACAATGTTAAGAAAGCAAGAGAAAGAAGCTGGTTACTTTCCATGAAGAGCAGCATGGATCGGAGGCCAGCCCATATTTCAAGGGCAGCGGAGGAAACAGCCCATGACTCACCGCTCCCTCCAGTTTCACACCTGGAGGAGGATACCGCTGACAGGGAGCGAGGGAGACAACTCCCAGGGGCTGTGATGTAGGAGTCCCCTATGTTTTGGAAATACTTAAAAAAAAAAAAAAAGGTTCTGCAGGCTTTAAAAATAGTCAGCATTTCTAGTTACAAAATTAATACATGTACATAATAATAATAATAATTTTACTGAGCATTTGTCCCATACCAGATACTGTGCTTTAAGATTTATATGCAATATCTTACTTGGTATTTATAACAAATTGAGAAGAGAGGTCCTCAAATTATTTTCTTCATTTTATGGACATGGAAAAATTATCATCACTGGCTCAGTGGGCATGAGTTTGAGCAAGCTCTGGGAGATGGTGAAGGACAGGGAGGCATGTTGCACTGCATTCCATGGGGTCACAAAGAGTCCGACATGGCTGAGCAACTGAACCAACAAACAAATACACACGCATATATGTGTATATATGCATACAAATATGGGATTCCTTGGTGGCTCAGATGGTAAAGAATCTGCCTGCCATGCAGGACACCTGGGTTTGATCCCTGGGTAAGGAAGATCCCTTGGAGAAGGGAATGGCTACCTACTCCAGTATTGTTGCCTGGGGAATTCCACAGACAGAGGAGCCTGGCTGGCTACCGTCCATGGGGTCCCAAAGAGCTGGACATGGCTGAGCGACCAACACTTTCACTTCACTTCACATACATATATAGGCAGGAAAAACTCATACACATCACTACCTTTCAAAGAAAATCAACAGTGTGATGCATGTTTTTCTAGTAAGTTTTCCATATATTTTTATTTATTTTTTCATTTCTTTCCTTTTTAGCATTATACTGTCTTTGCATCCTCGACTTATCAAATGTTCTTCAATAACTTAATTTTAACCAGCCCCTACAGAGCTGAACATCTGACATTGCCAATATTTCACTGTTATAAGAATGTTGTCATGAGTATATACCCTAGTGGGCTAACATCTGATTATTCTTTTGTGAAGACCATAGAAGGTCTTTTTTTAAAAACTGTAATACACCAGAAATATATGAGTTTCAAGTGTTCAACACAGTGAGTCGATATTTGTATATGATGATTGCTAAATGGTCACTACCAGAAATCTAGTTAACTTCCATCACCACACTGTTATACATTTTTTCCCTTACAAGTGAGAACTTGTAAGATATATGCTCTTTAGTTCAGTTCAGTCGCTCAGTCGTGTCTGACTCTTTGAGACCCCATGAATAGCAGCACGCCAGGCCTCTCTGTCCATCACCAACTCCTGGAGTTCACTCAAACTCATGTCCATCGAGTCGGTGATACCATCCAGCCATCTCATCCTCTGTCGTCCCCTTCTCCTCCTGCCCCCAGTCCCTCCTAGCATCACAGTCTTTTCCAATGAGTCAACTCTTCTCATGAGGTGGCCAAAGTACTGGAGTTTCCACTTGAGCATCATTCCTTCCAAAGAAATCCCAGGACTGATCTCCTTTAGAATGGACTGGTTGGATCTCCTTGCAGTCCAAGGGACTCTCAAGAGTCTTCTCCAACACCACAGTTCAAAAGCATCAATTCTTTGGCCCTCAGCCTTCTTCACAGTCCAACTCTCACATCCATATATGACCACTGGAAAAACCATACCTTGACTAGACGGGCTTTTGTTGGCAAAGTAATGTCTCTGCTTTTTAATATGCTATCTAGGTTGGTTATAACTTTCCTTCCAAAGAGTAAGTGTCTTTTAATTTCATGGCTGCAGTCACCATCTGCAGTGATATATGCTGTTAGCAACTTTCAAGTATGCAATCCAGCACTGTTATCAATGTTCACTATGTTGTACATTGCATCCCCAAGACTTATTTATTTTCTAAGTGGAAGTTTGTAGTTTTGACCACGTTCACTCATTTTACCCTCCTCCCACCCCTAGATAAATTCTTCTAATTTATTTGAGAGTCTATGCTGTTCCCTCTTCTAGAGACACGTTAGCAGGGTTAAGAGCAGACTAATATGAGTTTGATTCCCAACTCTCTGATACTTACCACCTGTGCCTCCTTGAACAAGTCACTTCCTCTTTCTGAGCCTGGCTTTCCCATCTGTGAGCAGGGCTAATGTAACATTTACTGACAACTTAATGATCCAGTAGCCTTTTACTAGACCTTGAAAATCTCCTTCACCTTCTTCTGCCTCCCAGTCTCCACAGGACAAGACCCAACCCATCCTTCATGGTCTAGTTCCAAAGCCACCCCTGCTATGAAGTCTTTGGTATCTTTCAGGCTAGAATTATGTTCTTGATTTTTTTAATTGAGATAAAATTCACATAAAATTAGCCATTTAAAAAACTGAAGTATGGTTGATTTACAGTGTTGATTTCTGCCATACAGCAAAGTGGTTCAGAAAATTAACCATCTTATTTATTTAAGATGTGTTTTTATTTATTTATTTTTATGTTTAATTTATTAAATTAATATTAATATTTAGTGTATTTATTAAATGTGTAAAATAAGTTAAGATTTATTTAAGATGTGGCACACTTTTGACTGTGCCACTCAGCCTGTGAAATCTTAGTTCCTCAACCAGGGATGAGCCAGCACCCCCTGCACTGGCAGCATAGAGTCTTAACCACTGGACTGCCAGAGAAGTCCCAGAAAATTAACCATTTAAAAATGTTTATCCCACTGCTGGGCATACACACCAAGGAAACCAGAACTGAAAGAGACACGTGTACCCCAATGTTCACTGAAGCACTGTTTACAATAGCCAGGACATGGAAGCAACCTAGATGTCCATCGGCAGATAAATGGATAAGAAATCTGTAGTACATATACACAATGGAATACTACTCCGCTATTAAAAAGAATGCATTTGAATCAATTCTAATGAGGTAGATTAAACTAGAGCCTGCTATACAGAGTGAAGTAAGTCAGAAACAAAACACCAATACAGTATATTAGTGCATGGCGTAGAGCTCAACATTCAGAAAGTGAAGATCATGGCATCCGGTCCCATTACTTCATGGGAAATAGATGGGGAAACAGTGGAAACAGTGTCAGACTTTATCTTTTTGGGCTCCAAAATCACTGCAGATTGTGACTGCAGCCATGAAATTAAAAGACGCTTGGTCCTTGGAAGAAAAGTTATGACCAGCCTAGATAGCATATTCAAAAGCAGAGGCATTACTTTGCCAACAAAGGTCCATTTAGTCAAGGGCTATGGTTTTTCCAGTGGTCATGTATGGATGTGAGAGTTGGACTGTGAAGAAAACTGAGTGCCGAAGAATTGATGCTTTTGAACTGTGGTGTTGGAGAAGACTCTTGAGAGTCCCTTTGGACTGCAAGGAGATCCAACCAGTCCATTCTGAAGGAGATCAGCCTGGGTGTTCTTTGGAAGGAATGATGCTAAAGCTGAAACTCCAGTACTTAGGCCACCTCATGCGAAGAATTGACTCATTGGAAGAGATTCTGATGCTGGGAGGGATTAGGGGCAGGAGGAGAAGGGGACGACCGAGGATGAGATGGCTGGATGGCATCACTGACTCAATGGACGTGAGTTTGAGTGAACTCTGGGAGTTGGTGATGGGCAGGGAGGCCTGGCATGCTGCGATTCATGGGGTCGCAGAGTCGGACACCACTGAGCGAATGAACTGAACTGAACTGAACTGATGGAATTCAGAAAGATGGTGACCCTATATGCGAGACAGCAAAAGAGACACAGATGTAAAGAACAGACTTTTGGACTCTGTGGGAGAAGGTGAGGGTGGCATGATTTGAGAGAATAGCATTGAGATATGTATATTATCATATGTGAAATACATTGCCAGTCCAGGTTCATTCGATGCATGAGACAGGGTGCTCAGGGCCGGTGCCCTGGGATGACCCTGAGGGCTAGGATGGGGCCCAGGTTGGTAAACACATGTACACCCATGGCTGATTCATGTGAATCATGAATGTATGGCAATGTATGGCAAAAACCACTACAATATTGTAAAGTAAGTGGCCTCCAATTAAAATAAATAAATAAAATGTGTTATTCTAGATGGTATTTAGTATGTTCATAATATCTGCAACCGTTGCCTCTAATTAGTTCCAAAACATTTTTATCACCTGAAACTCACACCCATTCAGCAGTCACCCACCCCTCCCCCAACCCCTAGAATAATCTTTCTGTCTCTGTGGATTTACCTGTTCTCGATATTTCACATGAATGGAGCCATGCGCTATGTGGCCTCTGTGTCTAGCTTCTTTCACCATTTTTACTTTTGGACGACTAAAATATTTTTTTCTACATGCGCTTTCTCTCTTGCCTCATAAGTTTCTCCCTCTCCCGTGGGCTTCCAAAGTCCCTCTACTCCAGGACACTCCCTTGTCTGTTCTGCAGACCTCCTGCATCCAGCAGTGGCCTTGCCCAAGGGAAGCCCTGAGCACACTTTGGCTGAACTGAATGGAAACTGCAGCCCTGAGTGTGTTCCCCTGGCCCAGCTGCTGAAGAATCCAAGAAAAGAGACTTTCCTGGCAATCTAGTGGTTAAGACTCCATGCTTCCACTGCAGGGGGCACATCCATCCCTGGTCTGGGAACTGAGATCCCTCCTGCCACAAGGCCAACAATTAAATCAAGGAAAAGAATTGAAGGAAGACACAGGCAAAGGACAAATCGTCATTCCCTGAAGTTAATCCTGAGTGACCTGGGCAGCTTTGCCAACCCCTGCAGAATCCCACTGGAGCACTCTTAGAACAAACACCCAGAAAATAACTTCAGTATCCCAGCTGAGAGGTAGTTAAAGATGATCTGTGGGCAAGGTAGAGATCCTTGTCCTAACAGGAGGCTTCCCCTTTCCGGCTCGTGTTCTTTCTATGTCTCCCAATTGCCCTCACCTTGGTTACTGCGTGAAGAGTGGATTGTTGTGGGTTACAAGTGAAACCATGGTGGCTCTAGAAATTGTTCAGATGATGGGCTGCAGATGAGTCGTGAGATGGCAGGCAGTGGATGGTTTTGGAATATGATTTAGAAGTACAGGCACACGTTGGAGATACTGCAGTTTGGGTTCCAGACCAATAAAGTGAGTTTTTGTTTCCTAGTGCATATCAAGATTATGTTTACATTATACCCTAGTCTGTAAGGGCTTCTCCTGTGGCTCAGATGGTAAAGAACCCGCCTGCAGTGTCAGAGACCTGGGTTCAGTCCCTGGGTTGGGAAGATTCCCTGGAGGAGAACATAGCAACCCACTCCAGTATTCTTGCCTGAAGAATCCGCATGGACAGAGGAGCCTGGGCTACAGTCGATAGGGTTGCAAAGAGTCAGACATGACTGAGCAACTAAGCATACACAGCGCACATAGCCTGTAAACTGTGCAATAGCATTACGTCTAAGAAGCAATATTCCTGTTATTGCTCAGAAGCCCAGTTGTGTCCAACTCTTTGCAACCTCATGGACTCCAGCAAGCTAGGCCTCCCTCACCATCCCCTGAAGTTTGCCCAAGTTCATGTCCATTGCATCAGTGATGCCATCCAGCCATCTCATCCTGTGATGCCCCCTCTTCTCCTTCTGCCTTCAGTCTTTCTCAATATCAGGGACTTTTCCAGTGAGTTGGCTGTTGGCATCAGACGACCAAAATACTGGAGCTTCAGCTTTAGCATCAGTCCTTCCAATGAGTATTGAGGGTTGATTTTAATCTCATGATTCCAACTTGGCTAATTTGCCCAGAACTGAATGATTACTATGGCAGGAGAGAGGGTAAGGGGTGGTGGTGGAATATTGCCATTGGCCAGGTTCTGGATCACATGCCCAGTCCCCCAGATGGAAATCAAAACACAGATGCTGGCTGGGGAAAGAACAGACGTAATTCAGAGGCCACTGAATTCAAGGTCAGAGGCTTAATTTTGACCTTGCCATTGGTTAGCAAATCTCCTCATGTTGCCCATCTATAAAGGGAATCATCGCACCCATTCAAATACCAATTGCTACCACCCTAGGAAACCATCACTTTCTTTTTAATCTCACTTGCTTAATCTTCTCAGAGAAGCATTTGAATTTTCTCCAAACCGCTTCCACCTTCAGAAATGTGACTTATGAGGAAATTAGGCAACTGCCTTTACTTTCACCCCAGTCATTGGCACAATGGTAAAGAATCCTCCTGCCAGTCCAGGAAGCTGAAAGAGAAGTGGGTTCAATCCCTAGGTCAGGAAGATACCTTGGAGGAGGAAATGGCAGCCCGCTCCGGTATCCTTGTCTGGAGAATCCCATGGACACAGGAGCCTGGTGGGCTACAGTCCATAGGGTCACAAAGAGTAGGACACGACTGAGTGAGCACGATGAAGATGAGAGTCATTTCAGCAACTGGTTCTGAGACAGTTTATCTCCCTCCCTCAGCTTCATCCCAGGTAAAACTGCCATTTCAAGCCGTTTCAGTGGAGGGAGATGGAGAAGAATGCGTCTTTTCAGAGAAAAAAAAGAACACACAGAAAATAAGAAAAAGTCAACTGAAGCCCAAAACCAATTTGTTGACTCCCCGCCTGTCCAATACAGCATTTTAGGCATCTTCAGCTAGTCCTTCCGCCTACAAAGCAGTGATTCCTGGGAGCTGGCCTAGTTAGTGCACAACTAAGGAAATAATTAGAAATCCAGCAAACCCATTATTTCAGAGGCCCATGCTGATGATTCAGAGAATATGAAAACTGGAAGAGTGTTTTTCCCTTCATTGGGGTACGTTTGAGGATTGTTTTGGTTGTAGGTAATTGAAACTCATTCAGTTAGCCAAAGGGGAATATATTTAAGGATCCTGGGTTAGGATTCTGGTATTAGGATTCTCCAGAGGAACTCATTAGGAAATATATGTTTAAAAAAAAAAGTTGTAAAGAATTGGTTCGTGTGATTATGGAAGCTGAGAATTCTCACGATCTGCCATCTGCAAGCTGGAGACTTAAGAAAGCCAGTCTGAGTGTGGAGGAAACCTCAGAACCTAGGAAGCCGATGATACAAATACCAGTCAGAGGGCAGGAGACTATGAGAGGAGACGTCCCAGCTCAATCAGTGAAGCAGGGAAAAAGAGGTGAGCTTGTCTTTTCTTCTGCCTTTTATTCAGGTCTTTCAGGAACTGAATCCTGCCAGTCCTCATGGGGAGGGCAATCTACTTTACTGAGTCCACCCATTCAAATGCTAATCTCATCCTGAAACACCCTCACAGACACACCCAGAAATAATGTTTAATCAGGGCACAGTGGCCCACTCAAGTTGACACTAAAATTAACCATCACGGGGGTGCCTCACAAAACCCAGGCTGGAGAAGTGCTGGAATTCAGGAAGGGACTGGAGTGTGTTGTGAATCAGGGAGCTCCCTTCCTCCACGTCCGTTTCTCTTTATATCTCTCTCATTTGTCTCACACTGCAGAGGGGCTTTTTCTGGTTTTTGGAACTTGTGGCAAAACAGCTTATGTTGTTGTTGTTTTAATATTTATTTGGCTGCTCTGGTCTTAGTTGTGGCCTGTGGGATGTAGTTCCCTGATCAGGGGGTCTAACCTGGGGCCCCTACATTGGGAGCTCAGAGTCTTAGCCACTGGACCACCAGGGAAATCCCTACCAGGCTTCTGTTTTAAGACAGCAGTTAGATTGAGGCTGGAATCATAAGCTCAGTACTCACAGAAGGAGCCTATTGGTCCATGTGGGTCAAATGTCCACACCTGGGCCAATCAGATGTGGGAAACTGGAGAGGGGCGGGGCTTACGTTCTTTGAACGTGACCATGTAGAAGGCTCAGAGAAAAGACATTTTTCAGAAAAGCTGGAATTCTAAGAAGTTAAGAAAGAAAAGTGTGTGCTGCATTGTGCTACTAATTAAACTTCAGACTGAAGCTCTGAGGACGCATTACTGACGCTTTACACAATCCGGATCTACATGAGCAAAGTGAGCCGCAGGTTGTGGGTCATCAGGGCCCTTACAAGATAAAGAAGGGAGTTTGTCTCCCAAGAGATCTGATCAGTGCAGATGGACAACATACACTAAAGGATAGGGAGGAGGCACAAACGGGCAGAGAACAATTTTATGTTTAAATTGTCTTGTTTTTCCGTGAAATATGACTTTTGTCTCATCAGGTGGAATTTCATTACCTTCATTTTTTTTTTTTTGGAAAAAAAAATCATCTTGTGAAATTTTAGTTCCCCATTCCCCAATCAAGAGATTGAACCTGGGCACCAGCAGTGAAAGTGCTGAGTCCTAAGCACTGCAGGGCCCAGGAAATCCCCCCTCATCTCTTTTAAATAAAGCCGAGATTGGGACTTCCCTGGTGGTCCAGTGGTTAAAAATCTGCCTTGCAGTGCAGGGGACATGGGTTTGAGTCCCATTTGGGGAACTAAGATCCCATATGCTGCAGAGCCACTAAGCCTGCACCCTGCAACTACTGAAGCCTTTGAGCTCTGGAACCTGTACTCTGCAAGAAGAGAGCCAGCATTGTGAGGGATCTCACAACGAAAAACCCCTCACAGTGAAAATGGAGACGCTGCATGTTGCAACTAAGACCCAGCACAGCCAAATAAATTAATATTTTAAAATGTGTCTTTAAATAAAGCTGAGCTAGTCTACCCCACAGTGTAGTCCAATTTAGGGGACCAGTTTATAGGGGTTTGAATCCTGGCCCCAGTATTTGCTGGCTGTGTGACTGTAGGCAAATGATTCAACCTGCCTCTGTGCCTTGGTTTATTCATCTTCCAAATAGGTAGAATAATAGTATCTACCCTGTATGGTGGTTGCGACCATTAAATGTGTGAATGTAAGTAAAATGTTCAGACTGCCTGGCAAATAGTAAAGGATTAATAAATAATAGCTATTGTTCTTCTTACTCTAAAGTTCATTTCAGTTATGGCTTATTAATATAAGCTCTTGGATTATTAAAAAATAAAAGTTGCTAGAAATAGACTTTTCACAGTTATGGGAAAATAATCATTACTGAAATTGAATATATATTGCCTTTGGGATTATTTTTTGAGTTCTGAATAGTACTTCTGGTTTATAACCTTAACATGGAGTTTCTTCTGAACAAGTTTCTATAAATAATTAGCAATTCTTTTCCTCATTTTTTTACTTGGCAAGAAAAGCCAATCTTTTGAACATGTTTCTCTGCGTAAGTTTGAAACTTAAACCTCTTTCTTAATAGCCTAGTTTATAAAAGGCAAGTTACAGAATCTCTTTTGTCTAAAGGATCCTTTAGGACAGAGGTCTTCAAACCTTCTCTTGACAGGCTAGTAGTAAATATTTTTGTCTTTGAAGCCAGATGGTCTCTATTCCAACCATTCAGCTCTGTTGTAGTGTGAAAGCAGCCGTAGATAATACATAAACAAGTGGAAATGGCTTCATTCCAATAAAGCTTTATTTAAGGACACTGAAATGTGAATTTTGTGTAATTTTCACAAGTCACAAACTATTGGTTTTCTTTTGATTTTTTTCCCTCATATTAAAAAAAAAAGTAAAACCATCCTTAGCTCACAGGCTGTACAAATACAGTGGTGGGCTGGATTTGGTCCTTGGGCTGTAGTTTGCGACCCCTGACCAGTTGTGTTGGCATTTTTACTATGGACAGGGGAAACACAAGGACTGCCCTGGATCCACAGCCCTGTTACCACAGCAGTATTTTCACCCTCTGCTACTCCTTCTTACACATTTCTCTTAGAAGATGTGGAGTATTTGTGTGACCATCTTGGTTATATGCAACAGAAAACTCAAACTGCTTAAGCAAAAAGGATGCACCGGGTTCTGTTCCTCCAGGAGAAGTTGATCCAGGGCTCCTCTGTTTCTCTCCATCTCTTGGCTCTTCTTCCTTCTGTGAAGATTTGCTCTCAAGATCCATGTGATGACTGGGCCGTGGCCAGCAGAAACCAGGCCGAGTTTCTCTTCCTTCAAGAGTTCACACAAAAGCTCAGGACCTGATTACTGTGTTTTGTTATGAAGCTTCACGTCCATCTGAACCAGCTCCATGCCTAGGGAACAGATCACCACACCCAGGCAGGGTCAGCCCCAAGAATCCCCAAGACCCAGGATTGTTACCTGCATCAGGTTCCCAACTAAAATGGGAGTCCACTTATCAAGGAAAGGTGACTGGGTGCTGGGAGGCAAAAATCAAGAAATGTCCACTTCCCATTGGGAATATCACAATATGACATTTAGAATTGAAATGCCTTGAACAAAGTGGGTGGACAAGCTGCACGGAGCAGGAAATTGCTCCTCACATCCGTCTTCTGAAAAGGATGCATGCCTTTCCTTTGGCAGATTCTCTGCAGGTTCCAGCTTCTCCTGGAACAGACTTTCTAGGCTTGACAAACCCAAAGCTACTGAATGCTTTAGATTTCATTTTCTGTGCAATCAGGTGGTCTAGACTCTCAGCACTTAGTTGATTGAGATTCTGTTTTGGGAAGCAGTGATATGAATAGCTAACGTCCTGGCTCAGCCACTCACTCGTCTCAGTAAAAGCAGACAGTGCCACACTCTCTAACCAAGCTCAAAATAGCTGTTTCCTGACGTGGGCTCTTGGTGACTCACGGTGGAGTTTTCCAGTCTTGGGGGTATTGATGACTGTTTCCTCTGCTCCTTTCCACAGCACAGAGTCTAATTTTTCCTACCTTTCCCCAAATATCATTTGTCACATCCAGGTTATCACTTGGGACAACTTCAATCTGATCTTGTTTTCTTTTGCCCTCAGCAACCCACTCCAGATTCAGCATCTTTTTTCCCTCTATTGCCAGACAAGCGTGTGGCCCTCAGTTACTTGCACCTAATTTGGAGGTGCCAACAAGTGTTGGAAAGGGAAAAGAATCATTTTCCTCTGCCCATCTCAGAGGGCAGCTGCAGCCATGTAAATGAAACTGACAAAATAGAAAAACAGCCAAGTTTATTAACATGTGCAATCACACATATACCTGGGAGCACTCAGTGATGAGTAGCTCATCAGGGTGGTTAGAACTCGGGCTGATACAGAATCTTCACAGAAGAACGATGCATTTTTAGGGAAGTGACAAGACAAGAAAAGGGACTTTGAGTTTCTAATGGGAAAGTAGGTAGATGGGGGAAAGTAATGGAGGATAAGGATTGGTTAGTCTTTAAGTTTGTCATATAGAGTCCTCTGGAGACATCGCCAGGCTGATGAAGATCTAGAGTTGTTTCCACTGATTAATTTCTCTCCCCCTGGTACAGAAGGGAGATTTATAATTTTATAAATGTATAACCTTTATTATAATTTATAATAAATTTACTTCTATACAATTTATAAAGGTATATATAATATATATACCTTTATATATACCATTATATATATTCAGTTCAGTTCAGTTCAGTTGCTCAGTCGTGTCCGACTCTTTGCGACCCCATGAAACGCAGCATGCCAGGCCTCCCTGTCCATCACCAACTCCCGGAGTTCACTCAGACTCACGTCCATCAAGTCGGTGATGCCATCTCATCCTCTGTCATCCCCTTCTCCTCCTGCCCCAATCCCTCCCAGCATCAGAGTCTTTTGCAATGAGTCAACTCTTCGCTTGAGGTGGCCTAAGTACTGGAGTTTCAGTTTTAGCATCGTTCCTTCCAAAGAAATCCCAAGGCTGATCTCCTTTAGAATGGACTGGTTGGATCTCCTTGCAGTCCAAGGGACTCTCAAGAGTCTTCTCCAACACCACAGTTCAAAAGCATCAGTTCTTCGGCGCTCAGCCTTCTTCACAGTCCAACTCTCACATCCATACATGACTACTGGCAAAATCCTATTATATATATATATATAAAGTTACACAATTTATGACCTTTAGTATAAATTGATATCCTGCTTTTAGGCAAATTGAAAAAGGTGGGGAGCTTTTCTTGTACCTTCCCCCAATTGCTTTCAGCTAATAATCCTTATGGAAAAGGGACATGTTTTGGGGTGACATATTCTGTTATCCTTCACACAGGACCCCCAAACACACTCCAGTCCTAACTGGGGCCTGGGCCAGGGTTTCAGTCCTCATCTTATGTGCCTGTGTGTGTGTGTGTGTGTGTGTGTGTGCCCCCAAAATGCTCAACCTCCCTGCCACCTGTCTGCCACACCCCAGATCAGACAGCCCTATCTGTGGGAACAGGACAGCCAGCAACTGTAGGGCTGAATCACCTTCTGCAAAAGTCCACAGAGAGTGGGAGCTACAGAGGTGACTGTGGCTGAGCCGGAAGAAACAGCTGGCGTCTGCATAACAGCAGTTGTGTGCTTATTGATTGAATTTATTTTATTTTATTGTGTTTATCGATCTCTTGCTATGACTGAGCCCTCGATTAAGCACTTTGCATACATTATGCTGCATTTAATCCTCCGGCTCTCTCAGGCAGTTTCAGGAAGCTGATATTCCTACCTCTATGCCTGCTCCCTACCTTTACACCCTCTGTCACAGAAGACAGCAATCTTATTTCTCCTCTGCTTAGAATTCTTCTGTAGGTCAGTCACTGAGAATAAAATCCAGCTTTCCAATAGCCTTGCATTATCTGACCCCTTCCTGTCTCACCATCATGTCACACCCTTCCCTGTTCTCATTTTGTTCCACCCACACTGACCTCTCTGTTCATGAACATCAAGCTTGTTCCCGTCTCATGGCTCCTGCACTTGCTGTTCCATCTGACGGTAACATCGTTTCCTTCTGTCTTCCCAGGCCAGCTCCTCTTGATCATTTAATGTCAGCTCAAATGGCACTTCCTCAAAGAGGTCTTCCCCAGCCACACTGTTTGAAGGAGCCGCCATCAATTGCTTACCAGCCCATAACCACATTTTACTCTCCACATAGTCCAGTCGACTTAAAGGCTGTTTATCTTTTTACTTGCAGCCCATCTTCTCCACTGGGATGAATGCTGCGTGTCTGTGTGCCTAGAGCCTAGAACATTGTTTGGCCTAGGGTAGGTATGGTGAATATATGAAGAGCCCCCAGACCTTTTGAGGCTATGTCATTTGCCCAGGGTCCCACAAAAGAATGACCCCCTTCATGGGGGTTGAGCCTTGCATGTTCAAAAGGGATGCCAGAGAGAATAAAACTCTGTGCTTATGAAATAAATCCCAACTGGCCGAAATCTTGGCTAGCTTTTGCGTCCAGTTTTTTGGCATCTTCAGCTTTTTTGAAGCCACACTGATGGTTGAACTCGAATGCTCTGATTTTGAATCTCTTGCAGGGTTGCTGGCCCTACCCACACCCCCAATTCTGGCTGGGACATGCAAGAAGTTATGGGTTTGTGATCGATCCATTGGCCTGTGATCCTCTTCATCTTCCAATGTAGGGATTTTTTTCTATTAAAAAATAATATCATACTCTGCCCTCAAGGTAGTGGGCATAACTCCCTGTAAATGTGGGCTGTGCTTATTGACGTCCTTCCAAAGAGGATGGTATGGAAAGGAGTAGGGGAAGAAACCTAATAAACATGACCTCACCTATGAGATCGGGATCAGGATCAAGAGTGACCTGGATCGAGAAGTAACTTTTAGAGTATGTGTCCTTGATAGAAGGCAAGGAGAATGGCACTCTAGCTCTATGATCTTCCTCCAAAACCCATAACCCCAGTCCAGTCATCAGAGGAACATCAGGCAGTTCCCAGTGGAGGGACATTCAGCAAAACACCTGACGAGTACTCCTTAAAATTGTCAAGGTCATCATCAAAAGCAAGGACATTCTGGGATTTCCTGGTGATCCAGGTGCTAAGTCTTAGCACTTCAGAGTCTTTTGTTCCATACCTGGTCAGGGAGCTAGATCCTACATGCTGCAATTAAGATCCAGTGCAGCCAGATAAATAAATACGTATTATTAAAAAAAAAAAAAAACGAGGATACTCTGAGAAACTGTCTCAACCAAGAGAAACCTAAATAGACATGATGACTAAATGTCATGGGGTATCCTGGATGGGATCCTGAAACACAAAAATGAGGACAATAGGTAAAAACCAAGGAAATATGGACAACTGTGAACTTTCATAAAAAACAAAATAAAACTGAGTATTTCCGGCCCTGATGTTTTTGCCTATGGCCTTTCTGTTTAGGGTTTTATCTTGCCTCTCACACTGGACTTTCAACCCAGCAAGTCCATTTCATCATTTGTGTCTTTCCTTCTTCTGCCATAATCTGTCTCTCCCTCTGGTTTCCCAGTTTATAATCCTGTTGGTGAACTCTGAACTTGACCCACTCATGCTCCCACAGTGCCGATAAGTAGGCTTCCCTGGCTGGTTTTCTTTGACCCTCGAGCATCCTGAATCCCAGCCAAACCACTCAGATAAAAATTTATCCTAGGCTGTTCCTCATTCTCAAACTTTCTGAGTTAAAATTATGTTTCTCCAAGCAGTTTATGTCTCCAGTTAAGTTCCAGGCAGTGAGAGATGAAATGAGCCACATGATTTTAAGGCTAAGCAATTTTTAAAAACTGAAATATTACCTTAGACAGTCTCAATTTATATTCCTCTAGATTCCAATCATCTTAGCCTACCAAGCGGGCTTTTAAGCAGCACCATCTGGTTCTCTACCCACCCTTGTGTGACCTGGGCCCTCCACTTACTTCTGAATCGGTTTGAAAATTGCAAGTGTGAGGGAGCCTTACTAAAAGATGCATGATTCACAGCTCAGGGTAGATTCGTAATTGTCTATATCCATGAAGTTGTTCTGAGATTTCAGGGCTGGAAGATATAAAAAAAAAAAAAAAAGAAGAAACTTTTAATAATAGGATGAACCTACAGAAGTGCCAAAATGCATTAGTTTTTTTTAATGCAGTTTTAATTGGACAGTTACCTTATTGTTATTATAGGGCTTTTGATTTCCATGGTTTTAACTCAGCATTCCTAACAGTTCCCTCTGAATTAGACAGAATACTTTGTTCTCTCCTAGGGTCTCAGAGGACCTCAGAAACCAAGCTGAGCCCTTCTGCTTGGGGTTGGAGAAATATGACAGAGCCACTTGGTGACTCATTGAGGGTCACTTAGAAGGGAAAATATGACATTCAGTTCAGTTCAGCTCAGTTCAGTCGCTCAGTCATGTCTGACTCTTTGCAACCCCCTGAAACGCAGCACTCCAGGCCTCCCTGTCCATCACCAACTCCAGGAGTTCACTCAGACTCATGTCCATCGAGTCGGTGATGCCATCCAGCCATCTCATCCTCTGTCATCCCCTTCTCCTCCTGCAACCCATCCCTCCCAGCATCAGAGTCTTTTGCAATGAGTCAACTGTTCGCATGAGGTGGCCAAAATACTGGAGTTTCAGCTTTAGCATCATTCCTTCCAAAGAAATCCCAGGGCTGATCTCCTTCAGAATGGACTGGTTGGATCTCCTTGCAGTCCAAGGGACTCTCAAGAGTCTTCTCCAACACCACAGTTCAAAAGCATCAGTTCTTCGGCCCTCTGCTTTCTTCACAGTCCAACTCTCATATCCATACATGACCACTGGAAAAACCATAGCCTTGACTAGACGGACCTTTGTTGGCTTAAATAAACTGCCAGAACTCACGTGTCACCCTCCTTCAAAGCCCCACTCTGGAAGTATTGCACACACATCATTCAAATGGAAACCTCTCTTGGGGACCACAATCCCAATCCATGTTGAGGTCTTGTGAGCACCCTTAGTGGTGATAAGCAACTTTTGTCTTGGAGAGGGAGTTTCACTTTTGGAAAAGTCATTCTGAGCCAGGTGGTGCAAATAAAGTAAGTAATCAAATCTGGTGAATATAAAAAATTGAATATAGGTGTGTTTAACTGTTTTTTCTGGAATGGCTCATACATTTATTTGAAAGCAGTGATCAAAGAGTCTACTTCTTGATCCCTCTCCTTATTCCAGAAAGGATGAATCATCATATAGGAATCTAATAAAAGTTTTAAAAAGCTTGAGGAATGTTAGGATTATTAGAATCATTCTGAGATAATTCCTTGAAGGATAATATTTATGAGCCCATGGACTGTAGCCTGCCAGGCTCCTCTGTCCATGGGATTCTCCAGCAAGAATGCTGGAGTAGGTTGCTATTTCCTTCTCCAGGAGATCTTCCCAACCCAGGGGTCAAACTTGGGTCTCTTGCACTGCAGGCAGAGTCTTTACCATTTGAACTACTAGGGAAGCCCTTATTCTAGAATAGTTGCTTAAAATTTTTTTTCCATTACCTTAATATCACTTCCCATTCCCTTCCCTCCAGACCTAAGGCTAGTTTTGTGGACGATGCTGGTGGGACATGGTGCTGCTCGTTGTCCTTAGGTAGGCATGGAATGGGATGGTGTAAGAGGTAGGGCACTCCCCATCAAAGGGAGCTCTGGGGAGGGGAGGTAAAGTTGGGGCAGGAGCTCCTCTTCTGCCCTTCCCTGTCTCCAGCTTCAGTGTGTCGGTCTGAGATTGTCTGGTTTCTCTCTTGATGTTGGTGATGCTGCTGCTGCTTCTCACAGTGATGGTGGTGATGATGATGGTCGTGACGGCAGGGATGATGATGATCACAGTGACGCAGAAGATGAGAATGATGGTAATGATGATGAGGGCGGGGGATGGTGATGGTGATAGTAATTGTGGTCATTGACAACCTCGCTCTCCTTGTGATGTACCAGGTGCCACGTCAAGAGCCTTGCACACAACCTATCATTCAGCCATCACCACAACCAATGAGTAATCTATGTTATTATTCCCATTTCACTAATGTTGGACCTTAACAGGGGGAGGTCACATGACCAGCTTACCAGCCTTGCAGGTAGTTATTATGGAATGAATGAATATTGCAAGCTAGGGTTGTTAGACACACTTTACAAGTGAAAAAGCAAAATTTCAGAGAATGTAAGTATCTTGTCCAGGGTCACAAGCCAGTAAGGGGCAGAAGTGGCATTTCTACTTGAGTCATGCTATCAGCTGAGGGTGTTTGTTGTGTGAGGGCTGCTGGCACTGAGCCGGGGGCGGAGTGGATGATCTCCAGTGAGCAGGAGGGCAGTCTTCCTGCTTAGTTACCCTACTTCCTTCAATGGGTCTAGGTCCCTTTCTACAGACCACAGATTTTGCCTGGGAGGATGATAATGACCCCACTCTGGGACTCTCCACAGTTGGTTTATCTGGTCTCCTCTATTATATAGACTGTGATTTACTGAATAATGGTCCCCAAAAGATGCCAACACTCCTATCCTCAGAACCTATGAATATGTTACCTCATATAGCAAACAGGAATTATTGTTGCAGGTGCAGACTTTGAGAAGACGAGATTATAATGGATTACAAGAGTGGACCCAATCTAATCACATGAGCCCTTAAGATGAGAGAGCCTTTCTTGACTGAGTCAGAGAGAGATGTGAAGAACTAAGAAGGATCAGAGAGATGTCTCGTAAAAGGACTCCTCCTGTCGTGGCTGGCTTTGAAAATGGAGGAGGTGGCTGCTAACCAAGGGGTGTAGGTGATTGCCAGAAGCTAGAACAAGTGAGACTCATGTCAAACCTCTGACTCCAGAGAGATAAAGCAGTACATTTGCATTCTTTTATGCCAATACATTTGTGGTCATTTTCAAAGGCAGCAATGAACAACTAATACTCAGACTGATTTTTTTTTTTTTTTACTTTTTCACCTCTTGCCTTTTATCGACAGTGAGTTGTTCTAGTTGGGGAGGCAGTTGAGCGTAAAGTCAAGAAGTGATTATCTGCAGAGCAAAGCCCCTGTGTGGCTTACATGGTCTCCCCTGTGTCACCTGTGACTTATTAGTTACAGTTCTCAGCTGGCATTTGAACAGAGTGCCCGTTACCAGTGCTCACATTTTCCCTGTTCTTCCCCCAAGTCTGGAGTCCTCCATGTTCCTCTTTGTCCAGACCAGTGCTTCTGTGATGAAAGAGCTTACATTTATTGAGTACACTGTGTTACGGGCTCTGTGGAGCCCCTTAGTTAATCTTTATAATGACCCTTTGCTGGGGATTCCGCCACTCTCTCCTCATTTCAGGAAACAAAGAAATGAATGAAGAAATTGTCTTAATGACATACAGATTGTGGAGGCCTCCTCCAGAGAGATTCTGATTCAGTAGGTTCCGGAGAGGTCCAGGGAAATGGATTTTTAAAAAAATCTTTTGGCTGAGCCACGATGTGACATGTGGAATCTTAGTTCCCTGATGAGGGATCAAACCTGCACCCTCTGCGTTGGAAGCATGGAGTCTCAACCCTTGGACCACCAGGGAAGTCCCAGGAAGTGAACTTTGAATCACACCCACGTGGGTCTCTGGGCTTCCCAGTTAGTGCTAGTGGTAAAGAACCTGCCTGCCAGTGCAGGAGACATAAGAGATGCAGGTTTGATCCTTGGGTTGGGAAGATCCTCTGGAGAAGGAAATGCTAACCTACTCCAATATTCTTGCCTGGGGATTCCCCTGGACAGAAGAATCTGGTGGGCTACAGTCCATGGGGTTGCAAAGAATCAGATACGACTGAAGCAACTTAGCAGCAGCAGCAGCACGTGGGTCTCATATCTGTGCTCCCAAGAGCACTATTGAAAGAGTGTGTCTCCAGACTAGTGTGTCTCCACTAGTTTTCCGGGAGAGGGGAGTGAGTTTGTTTCCTATGTTGACATTCACAAATGTGTGAAGACGCTTTGGGTGGCTGGGAGGATGCTACTGGCTTCTAGCGTGCAGAGGCGAAGGATGCTGCTGAACATCCTACAATGCACAGGACGGCCCCCAGCTAAGAATGATCCGGCCCCACACGTCAGTAGTGCTGATGGGAAAGAAACTCAGGTCCCAACAAAGCTCAGCGGAGAGGAGGTAAAACCCTTGCTTTCCCTTTGGTTTCTGAGCTTTCAGAATGAGCCTTCAGAGGTTCCCACATTCTGTTTCCTTCAGTTCAGTTCAGTCTCTCAGTTGTGTATGACTCCTTGCGACCCCACAACTGTTGCACACCAGGCCTCCTTGTCTATCACCAAGTCCCAGAGCTTGCTCAAACTCCATCGAGTCAGTGATGCCATCCAACCATGTCACTCTCTGTCATCCCCTTCTCCTCCCACCTTCAATCTTTCCCAGCATTGGGGTCTTTTCCAGTGTGGCCAAAGGATTGGAGTTTCAGTTTCAGCATCATTGCTTCCAATGAATATTCAGGACTGATTTTCCTTTTAGGATTGACTAGTTTGATCTCCTTGTAGTCCAAGGGTCTCTCAAGAGTCTTCTCCAACACCACAGTTCAAAAGCATCAATTCTTCAGTGCTCAGCTTTCTTTATAGTCCAACTCTCACATCCACACATGACTATTGGAAAAACCATAGCTTTGACTAGATGGACTTTGTTGGCAAATTAATGCCTCTGCTTTTTAATATGCTGTCTAGGTTGGTCATAGCTTTTCTTCCAAGGAGCAAGCGTCTTTTAATTTCATGGCTATGTCCTTACCCTCGATTTATAGATAAGGAAACGGAGGCTTTGGGACTTCCCTGGTGGTCCATTGGCTAAGAATCTGCCATCCAGCACAGGGCATGTGAGTTTGATTCCTGGTCCGAGCAGATCTCATGTGCCTCAGAGCAACTAAGCCTGTACCCAGCAAAGAGAAACCACCACCATGAGAATCCTGCTCTCTGCAACTAGAGAGAGCCCGAGTGCAGCCAGAAGCAAATAAAATTAGGAAAAAAAGAAACTGAGGCCGAGAGTTGAAGTCATTTGCCCAAGGGCAGCAGCTAGAAGGAGGCAGAGCCAGAACTTCAACCCAAGTCAACTTGACTCCAGAGCCTGTTTCTTAACCCTGTTGCTGATCAGACCTTCTCCCTAACTCCTTTCATGACCTCGGACAAGGCAGATGTGGCTGAGAAAATAGAAACCAGAGAAGCTAAAAAAAAACCCCAAAAACCCAAAGTCCCGTTAGAGAATAATAACCATGGTCTTTGAAGGCAAATCAGTTTCTTCAGCTGCAAAACCTTCCTTGTGGAGTGATTGTGATTATAAAGAGGCATTCCATATGAGAAGGCAGCGTGTGGAGGGAGGTATGATTGCTCGCAGGACCCAGAGGCATCCTTATTCACAAGGCAGAGGGGGAGGATACGGAGCGTCTGAATTAAAAGCAGTTACTTCATCTTCTTGGGAAATGGTGACTCATTAAGAGCAACCGACTGTTTCCCATTATATTCACTTCATTGCGAGAAGGCGAGATGCTTGATACATCCCATACTAGGATGTTTGAGGGGTTGAAATGAGCTTCTATCCTCCATGAATGATTGATGACAGGAAAGGCTGGGGTATCACCAGGAGCCTTTGAAATGCATCAGGATATCTGTTCCCCAGTAATGGGGCTCAGATATCTTTCCTTGGTATTTAAGACTCTCCCTTGGGTCAATACCAGGAAGACGTGCCCGTGGGGACCCAGGGTGGTGAGCTAAAGGAACTGGCTCCTTGGCAGAGGGCTAGCAGGGCCATTCTTAGACCCTTCATTCAGGGTGATGTGTGTGTGCCTGCGTGCTCAGTTGCTTCAGTTGTGTCTGACTCTTTGCAACTGTATGGACTCACTAGGCTCCTCTGTCCATGGGATTTCCCAGGCAAGAATAATGGAGTGGGTTGCCATGCCTGCCTCCAAGGGATCTTCCTGACCCGGGGATTGAACATGCATCTCCTGCACCGCAGGCAGATTCTTTACCGCTGAGCCACTGGGGAGCAGGCATGGGTCTAAATGATCAGCATTCCCTCGTTCTCCAGATTTGCTGATCCTAATCTTGTCTCCTCTCCCACATTGGTCTGGCTTTTCTCGGGAAAGGACAGGTGCGAGTTGTAAGAATGATACTGACCACCCTTTATCACACCCAGGCAATGCACCAAGCACTGGACGTGCCATCTTACTTCATCTCCAGAGCAGCAACTCTGTGTGGTAGGAGTTACTGTCCCATTTTACAGAGGAGGAAACTGAGTCTTGGGAAGAATCAGTAACGTGGTCCAGATCACACAGTGACTGGTAGAGCCAGGACTTGAACCGGAATCTGTCCAAACCTACCATCAGGGGAAAGCTGTGAGCTGATGACTTTTCTCCCTGACACATAAGCCCCTTCTTAGAAGGTCAGCTTGATGAGGGCAAGGCTTTTGTCTGTTTTGTTTCATCCCCATTACTTAGAGCACGATCTGGCAGGAAGCAGGTTTTCGTTGATATTTATTAAATGAATAATAAGGGCAAATATTACAGAGCAGTTTCTGTATGCCTGGCACAAAGATCAGCTGAGAAATGAGTGATTGTCCCTATGTGGCAGATGAAGAAGCTGAGGCCCAGACTCATCAACCCATGGGACCAAGGCCAGCCTGGGAGGTGGCCGTGACACCTGAAAAGTTCATGCCCATGACGGCCCCTCTCGTAGGCCGTCTTTGAGGGCTCACTTGGCACTCACAGTACCTGCTCCCAACAGCTTTTTCTTTTTCTTTAACGTTTTCAGGAGATGACACCTGCATGGTAAGCGTTCAAACAACACAGTCAACAGTGAATCGGGCTTCTGTGGTCACTCAGTGGTGAAGAATCCGCCTGCCCACGCAGGAGACGCGGGCTATGATCTTGGGTGGCCTCGGCCTGCCGTGGCTGGGGTTCCCAGCAGCGACTGAGGCTGGGCTGCGTCGGCGAAAGCACCAAATCCTAGTCACTAGATCAGTGCTCAGTGACAAGGGCCCTGGTGCTTCAGCTCTGCAGAAAAGAATTCCCACAAAGATGAAAAGTAGTGACACAGGTAAAGTGTTTATTGAGAAAAAAAATAGTACAGAATGGGTGGATAGACACACGGGCGGCCTCAGGGAGAAGGAGTTGCTGAGCTGCACCCCAGTGGCAGCTTGAATCACTTTTATGAGGCATTTCTTCTGGGTTTCCTTTGGCCAACCATTTGAATTTCTCTGGTTCACTGTCCATATTTGGTATATCATGGGATCCTCCCATGTGTGCACACGCATCTCTTAGCCAAGATGGATTTTACTGAAAAGGCGTCTGGGTAGAACATCCCTTAACATAACTCCCCTTTGGTCTCCAAGGAGCCTTTCTGTGCGCGTGTGGTCAAGGAGGTCTTCTGACTTCAGGAACGAGAAATACGTGGTCTAGGCGGGGCCCTTAATTGTCCTGCTATTTTCTTCTTGGAGTTTTAATCCGCAGGGACTAAATCTCCAATAGCTTTACTCTGGTGGAGGGGCACTCACCTGCCTCCTGCCTCAGTTCAGTCCTTAGATAGGGAACATTCCCTGGAGAAGGAAATGGCAACCCATTCCAGTATTCTTGCTGGGAAATCCCATGGACAGAGGAGCCTGGTGGGCTACAGTCCGTGGGGTCACAAAAGAGTCAGATGTAACTTAGCAACTCAACAACAAATACAGTAAATCACCCGCATCAGACATATTAACAATGGTGGACACTAGGGGAAGGGCAGATAGGAATTCTCTGTAGTGTCTTTGCAACTTTTCTATAAATAAAAATTTATTCCAAAAATTTTAAAGTTTGTTAAAAAATTTAAATAGTTTCTCTCCTGGCGTTAAGTTCTTCCCTGGTGTTCCAGTGATTAAGGCTTTGCCTTCCAATGTGGAGGGTGCAGATTTGATCCCTGGGTGGGGAAGCTAAGATCCTAATGCCTTGTGGCCAAAAAATCAAAACACAAACATAAAACTAATATTGTAATAAATTCAATAAAGACTTTTAAAAAAGTTGCACCTCTATTCACGCGATAGAAAAGGACATATTAGGTTGAAGGTGATTGTCCTTTGATGCTTACTCCCAGGCTCCCCTGTTCTCCAAAGGCCCTTCTCTCATGTGTCCTTTTGAGGATGTTCTAAGGATGCTGGGCACCTAGTAGGTGTTTGTGGGACTGAAATGAATATGTCCACCATCATTAAATGGTGGACTACCCGATACAAGCTGGGTTGAAATAAGGACTCAAAATGGCCGATTCATCTTTGGGTGAAAAATCTGACACATTTGCCTTCACATCTCAGTTCTCATTTAATTTCCAATGAGAACTCAAGAGATTGAGCCCACTGCTGTTTGTTGAGGGACCCTCAGAAGCAAACTGTGCCATGTCCTTCCACATCCTGTCAGACATGGAGATGAGGCCTCTAAGTTCCTTCCAACCAAAGGAACTGGAATTCGATTCTACAGAAGCTTTCCCAGGGATAGGAAGAGTGACCCTGATACCCAGATGCTCTTCGCCTCAAACTGAACCCAAGGCTACTTCGCCTTGTCCCCCATGTCCCCAGCCTGCCTTTTGTCTGTGGAAAAGCTTTAGTGAAAGAATAAGTTTAATTGAAAAAAATGGGAAAACACAGAAGCAAAGGAAACCAAATAATAATGTAGCCATTAAGCATGGTCAGGACCTTTATTTCCTTCTCATGGGCTGTAGATCATGTTCTAAGCCATGTCAAGTGAACTCTGTTATAGATACTGAAACCACCGCCCAGTGGGAGAGGCTAACTACATGATGACCAGACTCTAGCCAGACTCTAGCTGTCACAGTTTTGAGAACTGGCCACAGGGACATGGAAACAAACCAGCCCTGGAACTGAAGGAATTGTGCCTAAAAGAATCAAAATGATGCTGGTCAGACCGCTGATGACCCATTTCAAGATGACTGTCAGAGCCGACTGCTGTTTCTGCATGTAGCCCCCTCCGTCTATAAAAGCTGTTGCCCACTGACTGTTGGGTGAAGGGGCGGGTGTGGAGTCAGCCTTTGGACAGGTGTCTACCCTCCCCCTGGTTGCCGGCATCCAAAATAAAGCAAACTTTCCTTTCACCAACCTGGCCTCTTTAATAGCTTTTAAGTGGCGAGCAGCTAGATTTGAGTTTGGTAACAAAACCACAGTGAACTGGTTGCAGGAAAATTACAGGCATCCCTCAATGTATTGTGCTTCCCAGATATTGTGTTCTTTACAAACTGAAGTTTTATGGCATCTCTGTGTCAAACGAGTCTGTCTTGCCACTTTTCCAAGAGCATTTGCTCACTTCGTGTCTCTGTGTCACGTCTTGGTAATTCTCACATTCCAAACCCTCTGCCAGCAGAAAGATTATGACTCACTGAAGGCTCAGATGATGGTTAGCATTTTTAGCCATCAAGTTTTTTTTTAAGTTTTATTTTTACTTTATTCTACATTACAATACTGTATTGGTTTTGCCATACATTGACATGAATCAGCCACAGGTGTACATGAGCTCCCAATCCTGACGCCCCCTCCCACCTCCCACCCCATATCATCTCTCTGGATCATCCCCATGCACCAGCCCCAAGCATCCTGTATCCTGTATCGAATATAGACTGGCGCTTCATTTCTTACATGATAGTATACATGTTTCAATGCCATTCTCCCAAATCATCCCACCCTCTCCCTCTCCCTCAGAGGCCAAAAGTCCGTTCTATACCTCTGTGTCTCTTTTGTTGTCTCCCATAGAGGGTCATCATTACTATCTTTCTAAATTCCATATACATGTGTCAGTATACTGTATTGGTGTTTTTCTTTCTGATAGCCATCAAGTGTTTTTAAATTAAGGTGCAGACATTGTTTTCTTTTTTTTAAGACAAAATGCTCTTGCACATTTGATTAAAGTAAAGTGCAAACAAAATTTTTATGTGCACTGAGAAACCAAAAACTTTGTGTGACTTGCTTTATTGAGATACTTTATTGCAGTGGTCTGGAACTGAGCCCATAGTATCTCCTGTACTCTTTTTTTTCTCCAATTATCGACCTTTACAATCGTCAAAGAAGAAAGCCTCAGTTTGGTGGTTTGTCTTTAACACCTCTCCAGTACTTGCTAACTATGTAGTACTTACTCTCCTACATGGTTAAGAAAGAAAAGTTAGGCTTTCAATCTGAGCTCTAAGCAGGCTATAGTATTTATTCAGAATTTAGTCAGAAACATCACTTTATTTCCATTGGACTTATTGTTATGATTATTTTCTAACTATACTAAGTGATATTGATATTGTTTATGCATATGATAATGCAGTTTCCTTTAAGGAGTTTATATGAGTTTAAAAAGTCAACGTAAAGAATATTGAACACATGCTGGTATAGTTAGTGTCTTAGCTCAGGCTGCTGTAACAAAGTGTCATAGACTGAGTGACTTAAACAACAGTTATTTCTCCTCAGTTCTAAAGGCTGGGAAGTCCAAGGCACTGGCAGATCTGGAGTTTGGTAAGGACCCTCTTTCTGGTTTGTAGATGACTATCTTCTTGTGTTCTTACATGGTGAACAACAGAGAGACAGGAAGCAAGCTCTGATGCTTCATATAAGGGCACTAATCCATTATGGGGGCCCCACCCTTGTGACCTCTTGAGAAATCTGTATGCAGGTCAGGAAGCAACCATTAGAACTGGACATGGAACAACAGACTGGTTCCAAATAGGAAAAGGAGTACATCAAGGCTGTATATTGTCACTCTGCTTATTTAACTTCTATGCAGAGTACATCATGAGAAACGCTGGACTGGAAGAAACACAAGCTGGAATCAAGATTGCCGGGAGAAATATCAAGAACCTCAGATATGCAGATGACACCACCCTTATGGCAGAAAGCCTCTTGATGAAAGTGAAAGAGGAGAGTGAAAAAGTTGGCTTAAAGAGCAACATTCAGAAAACGAAGATCATGGCATCTGGTCCCATCACTTCATGGGAAATAGATGGGGAAACAGTGGAAACAGTGTCAGACTTTATTTTGGGGGCTCCAAAATCACTGCAGATGGTGACTGCAGCCATGAAATTAGAAGACGCTTACTCCTTGGAAGAAAAGTTAGGACCAACCTAGACAGCATATTAAAAAGCAGAGACATTACTTTGCCAACAAAGGTCCATCTAGTCAAGGCTATGGATTTTCCTGTGGCTTGTATGGATGTGAGAGTTGGACTCTGAAGAAGGTTGAGCGCCGAAGAAGTGATGTTTTTGAACTGTGGTGTTGGAGAAGACTCTTGAGAGTCCCTTGGACTGCAAGGAGATCCAACCAGTCCATTCTGAAGGAGATCAACCCTGGGATTTCTTTGGAAGGAATGATGCTAAAGCTGAAACTCCAGTACTTTGGCCACTTCATGTGAAGAGTTGACTCATTGGAAAAGACTCTGATGCTGGGAGGGATTGGGGGCAGGAGGAGAAGGGGACGACAGAGGATGAGATGGCTGGATGGCATCACGGACTTGATGGACGTGAGTTTGAGTGAACTCCGGGAGATGGTGATGGACAGGGAGGCCTGGTGTGCTGCTATTCATGGGGTCACGGAAAGTCGGACACGACTGAGTGACTGAATTGAACTGAACTGAACCCTTGTGACCTCCTATAACCCTGATTACCTCTCAAATACTCCACCTCCAAACACCATCACGCTAAGAGTTAGAGTGTCAACATAGGACGCTGGCAGGGTGAGGGGAGGACACAAGCATTCAGTCCCTAACACAGTGTGTGTGTGTTCAGTCACTTAGTCATGTCCGACACTGGCCCCGTGGACTATAGCCCGCCAGGCTCCTCTCTCCATGGAATTTTCCAGGCAAGAATACTGGAGTGGGTTGTCATTTCCTCTTCCAGAGGATCTTCCCAACCCAGGGTTGCACCTGAGTCTCCTGCATTGGCGGGCAGATTCTTTACCATTAGTGCCACCTGCACAGCCTGGACATGATTGTGGTGAATCCTGTGCAGTGACTGAGGTTGTGGAAATGCTGTCCTGTAGCCCTTTGACCTACAGCCTGGACTTTGGAATCAGACAGACCTGGGTCTGTGCCATTCACTGGTTGAATGACTTTGGCCAATCACTTATGTTCTTTCTGAGCCTCATCTTATTAACCTATAAAGAGAGGGTGATAATGAGTGTACCTACCTGCCAAGGTATTGAGGAGCAGGATGAGTTAGTGCTGGGCTCCTAGTGATGCTTCATATGTGAGAGCTCTGGGTACCTGAAATGAGGAGGCAGAAACAGAAGTGGGTATTGCCCAGGGGACCCTAGACATAGATTCATGTTGTGACCCATGGCTGGAGACGACTGACCAGGGAAGATTTCTCTTTTGGTCCCCAGCAGTTTCCTTTCTCTCTGAATTTAAATTATAAATGTCTCGGAGACTGTCAGCCCTCACTTGCCATGCCCACCATCACCACCTTGTCCCCAGGTAGCTTTACATTTTCAAGATAAATGATGAAACCTGCAGGAACATCCCAGTCCTGTCCGGTGCTCAGTGCTCAGCTCTTGTTTGCCAGTGCTGCTGTGCTCATGAGGCGTGAGTCTTCCTGGTGTGGCATTTGGGGATAAAAAGATGGATTTAGCTGCTTCATCCCCCAGAAGTGACTCAGCTGCTCTAAGCTGAGTGACAGGCGTGGCAGTTGGAGCCCTGGGGACTTCTGTGCCTTAGTGCCCCCCTGCTCATTCTAAACAACCATGCTTTGCTTTCTCTTAGATCCTTGTAGCAACCGTCTTCTCTAGCTGCCCTGAAATGCTTATCCATCTCCTTCTAGGATTTGTCCTCGTGGACACATCCAGCTGATGGTTGCCATCCTTCTAGCTGGAGAATGTTGCCGAGGTTTCTGTCACACAAGGTCAGACTGAAAGAAACTAACCATGCATGATATTCACTTACTGACATCTTATACCCGCATTTCTCAGGGTCTGGTCTGAAGACCTCTTGCATGAAAGTCCTTGGACATGAGCCCTGCCCCTCAACCCAGGTATATCCTAATTCCTGGGGCAGAGCTCCCCCAGATAATCACCTGCTAAATCTTTAAAACAGCTCCTCTTTGTTGACATATATACACCACCATGTGTGTAATAGCTAGCTATTGGGAACTTGCTATAAAAGCACAGGGATCTCAGCTCAGTGCTCTGTGATGACCTAGAGGGGTGGGGAGAGGGTAAGGGGTGGGATGGAGGGGATATATGTATACCTATAGCTAATTCACTTTTTGTGCACCAGAAGCTAACACAACGCTGTAAAGCAATTATACTCCAATAATTTTAAAAATGCAATTTAAAAATAGCTACTCTCCATATATCTCAGGCAATAAAATAGACTCAGTTTTCTGATTGCTAACCTGATAATGATACTTCTTAAGTGGGGAGGTAGTTCTTAACTGAATAGAATTGATGGCAACAAGGACTTTGGAGTAGGACAGGTCTGGTTTTAAATCTTGACCCTACCACTTTCTCCTTTTCTTGAGCCTTGATTTGCTCATCTGTAAAAGGGGGATGCAAACAGTTTTTATCACCCAGGGCTATTTTGGGAGTTAAATAAAGTGATTTGATCCTAGCATGTAATAAGTGCTGAATAAATGTTAGTTATTATTGTTACTGTCTAAATGTGTGTTTTTTTAACCTAATTTAAATTAAGGGAATGATAGCATCTTCCATCTAGGGCAGGGGTTGGCAAACATTTTCTGTAAATATTTGTGGTTATGTGGGCCATGCAATCTCTGTTACAGCTACTCATCCTATTGGTGTAATGCAGAAGCAGCCATAAGCAATACATAGATGAAAGAGCATGGCCAATGTTCCAATAAAACTTTATTTGCAACATCAGGAGGGGACTGGCTTTGGCCCATAGTCACAGCTGGTTAACCCCTCACCTAAGGTGTTGTGAAGATTAAATGAGATGAGACTTGTAAAGAGCCTAGCAAGACTTTGCCAACAAAAGTCTGTATAGTCAGAGCTATGTTGTTTTCAGTAGTCATGTATGGGTATGAAAGTTGGACCATAAAGAGAATTGAGTGCCAAAGAATTAATGCTTTCAAATTGTGGTGCTGGAGAAGACTCTTAAGAGTCCCTTGGATAGCAAGGAGATCAAACCATCAATCCTAAGGGAAATCAACCCTGAATATTCATTGGAAGGACTGATGCTGAAGCTGAAGCTCCAATCCTTTGACCACCTGATGTGAAGAGCTGACTAATTAGAAAAGACCCTGATGCTGGGAAAGATTGAAGGCAAAAAGAGAAGGGGATGACAGAGGATGAGATGGTTGGATGGCATCACCGACTCAATGAACATGATTTTGAGCAAGCTCCAGGAGAGGGTGAAGGAGAGGGATGCCTGCTGTGCTCCAGTCCATGGGGTCGCAAAGAGGCAGACACAGCTTAACAACTGAACAACAACAACAGTGCCTGGCACAGAGAAAGGATTCGAACTGTTCCATCCTGATTTAAACTCCAGGCCTTGCTCCTTTCTCCAGGGGAAAGAAAGCATCTATGAGCAGGACTTTTCAACAGAAGGATCAGTGCCATCCTCTGCCCCAAGTCAAAGCTAAATGTTCATCTCAGCACCTGGAGCCTGGCAGTGCCACCACCTCCGTCCTCCCCTGAGGGTGGAGGTAAAATGCCAGTCCACGGAGTGTGATTAATCTTCTCTGTCCCACGCTTCGCCCCAGGGGGTGTTGCCATTTTCAGCGTGTGTCCTGTGGAAATCAGGTTGCCCGTCTGAACCGTGATGGTTGAGAAATAAGGATACTCACATCTTTGGAATGGTTAACTATGCGCCTTTGCATCCGTAGATTCATTTGGCTCGTCACTCAGAGGCTGTATAATGTGGTGAAGGCATGTGGTTAAGGAAAAGAGAGAGGCTAGATTTGAATTCTGTCTGTAACATTCTGGTTGCGTGATGTTGGCCAAGTCACTTTCCTTCTCTAAGCTTCAGATACATCCTCTATGAAACAGAGATTAAATGAGTACATATAAAGCCTCCAGCACAGCTTAGCATATGATACCTATTAAATCCCATTTTGTAAAGGAAGAACATGATACTAAGAAGTAAACAGGCTCACCGATGATCATGAACTGGTGATTGGCCTCAGTTCAAAGATCTTTAACTCTGGCCTCTGGTGGTCCAGTGGCTAAGACTCCGTGTTCCCAATGCAAGGGGTCCAGGTTCAATCCTGTGTCAGGGAACTGGATCCCACATGCCGCCACCAAGAGTTCGAATGCCGCAAGTAAAGATTAACATCCTGCAACTAAAAAAAAAAAGAGAGAGAGAGAGATGGTGTGGCAGAGCGTGGGGATAACAAAGGTAATTGTAACTGTGCATCAAGCATAGCATGTCTCTGTTAATTCAATCCTCACAACAGCCAGGTTGGAAGGAGTTAGCAGATGCCGGGACTGTGATGTTGGCCACAGAGTAAAGCAAGAACATTCCCTCCCCTGTGTCTCCTCTACCGATGAAGGGTCGTCAGACTATGGCATCCATTAAAACCCAGCCATTCACTCTGGAAATGTGGCCTAAAGGCACCTCTTAGATGCACGCAGAGATTTATCTCTGAGAATGCTCATCCTAGCACTGCTTCTAGTGGGGAAATGGCAAACAACCTAAGTGTCTGGGGGTTGGTGAAGTGATTCATGACACAGCCACAAATAGCAAACCACACAGCCTTTCACACTGCTGCTGGGGAAGAGCATCCAAGGACGTGTGGAAGCGCTCATGGAATGTTCAGTGAAATGAGCAGGTAATAAAATGGTGAGACCCTAACTTTATATTACAAAAACCAGACCTCCATGATGGTATGTGTGTGTTTATACATACATATATATACACATACATATACATATATATACATATATATGTATATATATGTATACATATACATATATATATATATGTATGTATATATAATGGGGCTTCCCAGGTGATTCTAGTGGTAAAGAACCCACCTGCCAATGCAGGAGACATAAAATGAGATGCGGGTTCAATCCCTGGGTCGGAAAGATCCCTGAGTAGAGCATGGCAACCCACTCCAGTATTCTTGCCTGGAGAATCCCATGGACAGAGGAGCCTGGAGGGAGACAGTCCCTAGGGTTGCAAAGAGTCAGACACAACTGAATGATGTAGTTTGTGCATGTGTGCATATGGATATATGCACATAACATCTTGAACTACTCACATATTGGTTTTTGCACTCTTCAAAAAAATATGCACATGTTTATATATAACATTATACATATAAAACACACATATATAAAACCATATGTGTCACCATATATATGCATACTACATGCATAATTGTATAATATATAATCACACAAATTACCATACGTATGCACTGGAAGAATGTACATAAAAATTTAACATCAGTATAGGAAGAGATATGTATATGCGTAGATCAACATACATGCATAGTGTTACGGACTGAAGGTTTATATCCCCCACAAATTCATATGTTGGAGCCCTAATCCCCAGTGAGGCTGATTTGGAGATGGGAAAGCTGTTCAATCGCTAAGTCCTATCCAACTCTTCACAGCCCCATCCCCATGGACTGCAGCACATCAGACTTCCCTGTACTTCACCATCTCCTGGAGCTTGCTCAAACTCACGTCTGTTGAGTCAGTGATGCCATCCAACCATCTCGTCCTCTGTCTCCCGCTTCTTCTTCTACCTTCAATCTTTCCCAGCATCAGGGTCTTTTCCAATGAGTCGGCTCTCTTCATTAGGTGGCCAAAGGATGGAAGCTTCTCTTCCAAAGAATGTTCAAGGTTCATTTCCTTTAGGATTGACTGATTTGATCGCCTTGCTGTCCAAGGGACCCTCAAGAGTCTTCTCCAGCACCACAGTTTAAAAGCATCAATTCTTTGGTGCTCAGAACTGAGATTAAATGAGGTCATTAAAAGTGGAGCCCTGATCTCACAGGGTTAGTGTCTTTCTAAGGAGAGATACCAGAGAGTTCTCTCTGTATGCACAAGAAGGGCCCATGTGAGTACAGTGAGAAGGTGGCCATCTACAAGGAAGAGAGTTTTCACCAGAAGCTCACCCTGCCAGACCTTGATCTGGAACTTCTAGTCTCCAAAACCAGGAGAAAATAAATGTCTGTAGTTTAAGCTACACAGCTTCTGTTGTTTTGTTATGGTAGCCCTAGTGACCTAGTATACATGTCTATATACATTGTTGTTCAGTCGCTAAGTTATGTCTGACTCATTGCAACCCCAGGCTCCTCTGTCCTCCATTCTCTCCCAGAATTTTGCTCAAATTCATGTAGTAATTGCCTCCCGCTCTTCCCAGTAGCATTTTGGATACCTTCTTGACCTGGGGGTGCTCATCTTCCAGCATCGTATCATTTTGCCTTTTCATACTTTTCATACCCCATGTCCATGGGGTTCTCCAGGCAAGAATACCACGTGCTCCAGTGGACCACATTTTGTCAGAACTCTTCACTATGACCCATCCATTTTGGGTGGCTCTGCACAGCATGGCTCGTAGCTTCGTTGAGTTACACAAGCCCCTTTGCCACAACAAGGGTGTGACCCATGAAGGGGGTGTATATACATAACATACATGCAGATATATTTATATACAGGCATATATATGTAAGGGCTTCCCATGTGGTGCAGTTGGTAAAGAATCTGCCTGCCAGTATCGGAGACATGGGTTTGATCCCTGAGTCGGGAAAATCCTCAGGAGGAGGAAATGGCAACCCACTCCAGTAATCTTGCTTGGAAAATCCCATGAACAGAGGAGTCTGGCAAGTTACAGTCCATGGGGTCACAAAGAGTTGAACACAACTGAGAGCACTCACACATACACACACATACACATATATAGTGTCTTTCTATATATTTGATAATTATATGGTTCTATGTGTGTGTGGCCTATATGGTCTTATATTTTTTTGATATATGGCTTTACTTATATGACAATATGCATATATAAAAACCATATAAGGTCAGAAGAATGTCCATCAAAATGTGGTTCCCTCTGACCAGAGAGTTTGTAGGTGACTTTTTATGTCGTTTTTCTTTGCTTATCTCTATTATCTGAATTTTCTACAACAAACTTGTATCATTTCATGTTACTATTACTTACATTACTTAGTATTCCTATAAGATAATTATTAATGGTGTTGCTAAAAGTAATTATCACACCCATTTTTCTGCCTAAAAACGCTAGTCTTGGAGACTGGGACAGGATGAATGCTCACGGTCAAAGGCACCGAGACTCAAAAGCTGGAACCAGGCAGGAACTGCCAAGGGCACGTTATAACCTTGAGCAGGTTTGGGTGACGCCTGCCTGAGCCTCCTCCTGTCTTGTAACAGAGTTCCCATGGAAACGTGCTTTCTAGTTTCTAAAGGGCCCATTCACAAATAAAGACTTGCAACACTGGCAAAGATCCGTGTGCCTTCTTGGGGTGTGAAGGTCGCTGGAGCAAGGCGGGGACTGTCCCAAAGGGAATTCTTGAAAACTCATACAGCCCTCGGGGTCTTGACGTCTGCGTTTTGTATCTCCTGCACAGATCAGCTGGACATCATCTCCATGGCAGAGACAACCATGAGGCCGGAGGAGATCGAGCTGGAGATGGCGAAAATCCAGCGTCTCCGGGAAGTCTTGGTCCGACGGGAATCTGAGCTCAGGTTTATGTAAGTGCTTGAGGAAAGCGGCCAAGAAAAGGAAGGAGTGAGGAGGGAGAGGATGCCCAGGAACCTGACATTTACTGTGTATAACTGTGTGCCAGACACATTCTCACTACTGCCTTGAGGAGTGGCTATCTAGTCCTCTATTTCTTATTCCTTTGTGCTCAGTCTCTCCATCTTGTCCTGCTCTTTGTGACCCCGTGGACTGCAACCTGCTAGGCTCCTCTGTCCATGGAATTTTGCAGGCAAGAAACACTGGAGTGGCATTTCTTCCTCCAGAGGATCTTCCTAACCCAGGGGTTGAACCTGCATCCCTTTCATCTCCTGCATTGGCAGGCAGATTCTTTACCTTTCATGCCCCCTGGGATGCCCTGTTTCTTAGTATATAACTGGTAGTCAATATAAAACCCTATAAAAGATGATTAAATTACTGTCTGGGTCTTGCCTTTTTTTTCCTGTTTTTATTGTTTACATTCTCAAAGAGCATAAAACTTATATTTGGTTCTAAAATTATAATTAAGCTTCAGTTCTTATCTACAGATTTTTTCTAACATTAAAAACATATCACTAAGGGTGGGATGAATCGAGAGATTAGAATGGCATACATATACTGTCATGTGTAAAATAGATAGCTAGTTACTTTCACTTTTCATTTTCATGCATTGGAGAAGGAAATGGCAACCTGCTCCAGTGTTCTTGCCTGGAGAATCCCAGGGACGGGGGGCCTGGTGGGCTACCGTCTATGGGGTCGTGCGGAGTCGGATATGACTAGGGTAACTTAGCAGCAGCAGTGGGCACCTGCAGCAGAGCAGGGAGCTCGGCTCAGTGCTCTGTGGTGACCTAGTGGAGTGGGATTAGGGGAGGGAGGTCCACAAAAGGGGATATATGTATACATATAACTGATTCATGCTGTTGTACAGCAGAAACTAACACAACATTGTAAAGCAACTATGCTGCTGCTGCTGCTAAGTCGCTTCAGTCGTGTCCGACTCTGTGCGACCCCATAGATGGCAGCCCACCAGGCCCCCCGTCCCTGGGATTCTCCAGGCAAGAACACTGGAGTGGGTTGCTGTTTCCTTCTCCAGTGCATGAAAGTGAAAAGTGAAAGTGAAATCGCTCAGTCGTGTCCGACTCCTAGCAACCCCATGGACTGCAGCCTACCAGGCTCCTCCGTCCATGGGATTTGCCCTCTGTAATAAAAAAGACATAACCTAATTTAAAAATGGGGAAAGGATCTGAATCAATATCTCTCCAAAGAAGACACATGAATGGCTAATAAACACATGAACAGATGTTCATTTAGCCATCAGGCTATGCAAACCAAAACTACAGTGCAATACCACTTCACACCCACTAGAATGATTATAATAAAAAAAACAGATAATAAGTGTTGGCAAGGATGTGAAGAGCAATTGGAACCCTCATACACTGCAGTAGAAATGTAAAGTGGTGCACTGCTTTAGAAAACAATCTGGCGATTCTTCGAAAAGTTAAAGAATCACCCTACAACCCAGAAACTCCACTCTAAGTTTATACCCAAGAGAAACGAAAAGATATGTTCACACAAAAACTTACACACAAGAATGTTTATAGCAGCATTATGTTTACAAATCCATGCAATGGGACATTATTTAGCAATAAAAGAGAAGAAATATTGATTCATGATACAACATGGCAACTATACTCCAATTAAAAAAAATTACTAGCGTTGACAATATACTCCCCATGTTTTAAACGAAAGGAGACAGCGAATGTGAGCTCTGCTTTAAAGTACTGAAGGAGTCTATGTTCAATGCAGGATGCAGGATGCATGGGGCTGGTGCACAGGATGATTCAGGTAGATGGTGTGGGGTGGGAAGTGGGAGGGGGGCTTCGGCATTGGGAGATTGTGTTCACCTGTGGCTGATTCATGTCAATGTATGGCAAAACAAATTCAGTATTGTAATTAAAAAAATAAATAAATAAATAAACATTAAAAAAAAAAAGTACTGAAGGGCTCTCTTCAGCCTGCAGGTGCTCAGAGGGGCCAAGGTTGCTTTTGCAACAGTGGCTCTCACTGAGCATTTCCTGACCTTTGCGCGCGCAGCATGTGTGTGTGTGTGTACATGTTATCCTCACATCTGACACACATACGTCAAGTGCTCAGAGATGCGATAGGCCAGCATGCAAGCTCCAGCCCTGGGCCAGGCCGGCATAAGCTCTTGACTTGTGACCTCACTAAATTTCCCCATCGTGCTCATGAGTCTGATCGCTTAGAGACAAATGTCAACAGTAGACGCTTGGATAAATCAAATTATCCAAAAGATACAGAAGGATGTCAGTGCTGTCAGGACATATTTCAGAGGTTCAGTGATATAGTCCCAGGGAGGGGCTGGCTCCTTGGCCCTCAGAAGTCTTGGTAGCAGCCTGCAGACAACGGTGGATAACAATGAGGGTTCTCCCCTCAAGCCCCGCCTTTAGAGTATTTAGCCTTGCCTGGAGGCACAGAATTTTATCAATCTCAGAGATGCACAGCAGACTCCAAGATGGCCAGGTAGAGATCATTGCCCACTCAAACCCGGACAAACACCTCGTCCATCATCTGTGGCCTCCTGGGCTAAGGGGCTGGCTGTGGACCCTTCTGGAATTTGGTTTCCTGGTTCTTTCTCAAAGCCAGGCCTTCACACTGCTATAGGGTTTAAGGTACAGGTAGGTCCTAGTCTTGTCTCCATTTTAGAGAAAGAATATGCAGGTCAGGAAGCAACAGTTAGAACTGGACATGGAACAACAGACTGGTTCCAAATAGGAAAAAGAGTACGTCAAGGCTGTATACTGGCACCCTGTTTATTTAACTTATATGCAGAGTACATCATGAGAAACGCTGGACTGGAAGAAACACAAGCTGGAATCAAGATTGCCAGGAGAAATATCAATAACTTCAGATATGCAGATGACACCACCCTTATGGCAGAATGAAAGGGAAAGAGGAGAGCGAAAAAGTTGGCTTAAAGCTCAACATTCAGAAAACAAATATCATGGCATCTGGTCCCATCACTTCATGGCAAATAGATAGGGAAACAGTGGCAACAGTGCCTGACTTTATTATTCTGAGCTCCAAAAATCACTGCAGATGGTGATTGCAGCCATGAAATTAAAAGACGCTTACTCCTTGGAAGGAAAGTTATGACCAACCTAGATAGCCTATGAAAAAGCAGAGACATTACTTTGCCAACAAAGGTCCGTCTAGTCAAGGCTATGGTTTTTCCAGTGGTCATGTATGGATGTGAGATTTAGACTATAAAGAAAGCTGAGCGCCAAAGAATTTATGCTTTTGAACTGTGGTGCTGAAGAAGACTGTTGAGAGTCCCTTGGACTGCAAGGAGATCCAACCAGTCCATCCTAAAGGAGATCAGTCCTGGGTGTTCATTGGAAGGACTGATGTTGAAGCTGAAACTCCAATACTTTGGGCACCTGATGTGAAGAGCTGACTCATTTGGAAAGACTCTGATGCTGGGAAAGATTGAGGGCAGGAGGAGAAGGAGATGACAGAGAATGAGATGGTTGGATGGCATCACTGACTCGATGGACATGGGTTTGGGTGAACTCCGGGAGATGGTGATGGACAGGGAGGCCTGGTGTGCTGCGGTTCATGGGATCACAAAGAGTTGGACATGACTGAGTAACTGAACTGAACTGAGCTGGAGGTTAAGAAACTGACCCAAGGTTGCTTTAGTTAATAAGTAGCTGAGGTAGGATGCAGTCTGAGTCCAGAGTTTTTATTAAGTGAGTGAATGAGTGAAGGAAGGAGGGAAAGAAGGAGGGAAGGAAAGAATGAAGGAGGAAAGGAAGCTCTGAATGTATTTCCCAAGATGATGCCTTGAAGGGTGTAAGCTCTTGAGGGCGGAGATCTGATCCATCTTCTCTGTTGAATTCTCCCAGAGTCTTGAACAATGCCCAGCATTTATTAGGCCAATTAGTATTCAATGAATGTGTAAAAATTGTTCTTTCACACTCCATCATTACCCCAATAGCTTCCCTTCAAAACACACACACACACACACACACACACACGACCCCTTTGGGTAGGATATGGGGGAAACAGAATTTTAGACCGTACTAAGCAGGCTCAGGTGGGAAGCTGCAAGAGAGAGGAATGTGATAGCCGTTGACTGAAACAGCCCCAATAACTGTGGCTGTAATAACCAGGACAAGATTGGTTTTGTCACACCTGCTCAGAAGTAATCAAGTTACTACTCTCCACTCCCCTGGAGTTTGTGTGAGTCAGATCCTCTTTCATGGCAGAGGGTGTCTTCTCACTTTGCTGTCTCCCACTGTGCTGACTCTTTCTAAAGGTCTAAAGGCTGCTGTCCCAACACCCCCGGAGATGAGCATTGTCTCCGTGGATTTCCGTTTTCTCTCCGCGTCTTGCTCTCTCCTCTGGGACTCACGGCTTCTGCTAGTTCTGCCTCCCTGTCCCTCCCCGGGAACTAGCATGGATTCAGAAGAAGTGGGCTCGGGATCTACTGGCTCTCTCCTGTCCTTGTCTGTGTCCCTGGGCACACGACAGTTTTCAAAAGAGCTGCTCTTTCCCTCGGGTACTGGTAGACCGCACACATGCTGTGCGTTGCACACATTTGCTCACTTATTTCACCTTTTTGAATCATAAACCCACTCTGAGGGCGTGGATTCTATTCCTTCTACTTCACCGATGAGAAAACGGCAATCACAGAGGTGAATTAACTTTTCAAGGTCACCAGCTTGTAGAGGTGGAGCTGGGACTTGAACTCAAGGGGCAGAGCCCTGAACCCTAAGTTAGCCTTTTACTTATTCCCCGCAGAAGGATGCCTTTTCTATTCGCCTCCTTCTTCTAGAATGCAAAGACAGACTCCTGCTGGGAGGCCCCCAATCCCACAGTCCCACGCTGGGTGCCGTCTTGTTCTGCCATCTTGAATGCAACTGGGCGGAAACAGAAATGATTCTGATGCATCAGGCTTTGGACTTTTTCATAGCCTTTCTCTGGAGAGAAGTGATTTATCTGAAGCCTAAAATGAGTTCCAACTTAGTCAAGGTTTTCAAGTTAACCTGCTGGGAATTTGCAGTAGTGCCCTGTTCCTCTAAGGGGCCTCAGGGACCACAAGAGTCAACATCTATAGAACCCTTACTGAGGGTAAGGCCTTTGTAGAGCCCTATGCTCACATTATAATACAACCTATAAAAAGTGCTTGCTAATGGAAGGACCAGTCAGGTGCGCCCCCAGCATACCTGCTCACCCTAAATAAGGCTCACGAGGTCAGGTTCAGAGAAGGGCTTTGAGTGACCAGTGGGCACGTGTCTCCACCACACACCGGGTGCATCTGCTCTGAATGTTTTCCTTTCACTGACCTCTTGCTTTCCATGTTAGAGAGCTCCCTCTTGAAATCTGGCAATTTTATGAGCTTCATTTGAAAGAGGCAATAAACACCTCAGTATCACAAAAACGCCTCTTTAATTGGTGGCAAATGTCCAGGAGGTGAAACTTGAAGCCTCCTTTGTTCCACTTTTGACCCCTGATGCCACCCACCTGCCATTCCTGCCCGCTGTGTCCCCATCCCATGCTTCTCGCCATCCTGGCCTGCGGAGGCTGCCCACAACCCCAGATTCATTTTCTTACCCTTGATTCCAGCACTGACTCACACCATTAGCTTTGCATAACTCCTCCTGCAGCCCCTGCCGGCCCGCCTCAGCCCTTCTGCATCACCTCTGCAAGCCTGGTCCTGCTGTTTATCTGGGTTTCAGATAATTAAGTATCTTCGGAGGTGAGGGAGGGGGCGGTTATCTTCATTTTTACACTGTGCTCTGGGCAGCGGTATCTACTAATTAATAAGAGTCAGAGCTGCAGTGGGCAGCAGAGATGGGTGTGTGAAGGATAGATTTCAGAACCACAGTCCTTGAGTTCCAATATCTCCAGACTCTGGGCTTGGACCCCAGTAACTTTGTTTTATTAAGAAGGACTGAGCAGAAATAGAGACACAGACGTAGAGAACAAATGTGTGGATACCAGGGGGGAAAGGTGAGGGCCGGATGAATTGGGAGATTGAGATCGACATATGTACCTTATTGATACTACGTATAAAATAGACAATGAGAATCCATTTATTGCACAGGGAATTCTATTCAGTGCTCTGTGGTGACCTAAATGGGAAGAAAGTCCAGAAAAGAGGGAACATACGTATGGGTGTAGCTGATTCCCTTTACTGTATGGTAGAAATTAACACAACGTTGTAAAGCAGCTGTGGCTCTTGTTCAGTTGTTCACTTGTGTCCGACTCTGCCACCCCATGGACTACAGCATGCCAGGCTTCCCTGTCCTTCACTATCTCCTGGGATTTGCTTAAACTCAGGTCCATTAAGTTGGTGATGCTATCTAACCATCTCATCCTCTGCCTCCCTCTTCTCCTTTTGCCCTCAATCTTTCCCAGCATCAGGGTCTTTTCCAGTGAGCTGGCTCTTCACAGCAGGTGGCCAAAGGACTGGAGCTTCAACGTCAGCATCAGTCCTTCCAGCGAATATTCAGGGTCCATTTCCTGTAAAGCAACTATACTCCAATAAAAGTTTTTAAAAAATAATAGAATAACCAAGTGTGGTTAAGAACTTGGGCCCTAGAACCTGGAAGAGATTCAGGGTATGGTGGTAGAGGGTTCATGAATTGTAAACAGCAACTTTTCAAACACTTGCTGTGTTGGGCAGTGTTCTAAGTGCTTTCCTCACTACAACTTAATTGACATACAGCATCCTCCCTGCCCTTTTTATAGATGAGGAAACTAATGCACAGAGAGGTCAAGTAACTTGCCCAGGGTTGTTCAGTGTCCACGAAACAGCAGACAGTGATATAACCCAGCACTCTGAGTCCAGAGTCCATGATTTCAACCATCAAGCTATAGGGTCTCTCAGATGGTTTTGAACTCCAGGTCTATTTCTTATTGACTCTGGGGACTGGAGCAAATCTTGCCCTCTTCCAGCCTCAGTTTTCCCTTCTGGTCAATGGGGTGTTGATGCTTCCCTGACAGCACTGTCACAAGGGATGGAAAGAGAGGACACGTGAAAGTAGGTGACTTCCCAGGTTACAAGCAAACCAACATTCCCTTCCCTCCTCTGACTGTTAATACCATGCCTTGAGGGAAAAGGATGAGGGCTGCTTAGTTATCCCCAGAGAAGACCCAGAAAACCACTCTCTCCCCTAAGATCTGGGAGTCGCCCTTACCATCAAGTCCAACTCTGCTCTGCGGACTTGGCTTTTATTGTTGTTATTTTTAAAAATTTTGATACACCTGCCTCCTTTTTACCTTTAATGAGCTGATAATTCTGAAGCCTGTTAGGAGAAGCTTCAAGCCAAAGGCAAAATGAAGCATGTGCATTTATGTAACTTGACACTTCTCAGCCACGTTTGGCAGTTCTGCGTCACTCTGGTTGCACCCTGGGTTTTAAATAGCATCTCCTAAGAACAGGTCACTGTTGCCGCAGCCACTGTACATATCAGGTGGTGGGAAGAGATGCCTTTAATTGCAGAAGATCTAAAAAGCAATTTGTCTTGGACAAAATATACCAGACTGTGAGGAGCCGGGGAAGGAAAAAGGAAGGAGGCCTTAAGGGAAGATGAAAAAGATGAGGAAAGAGGATGGAGTATGAGTGTTCCAGGTGAGACCTCTGAACAGAAGGACCTTCCTGAATTCGTAATTGTATGGGGAGGTAGGGATGAGGGTAGGGACCTGGCTGATCAAATAGAGAAAAAATATCCCCCATTGGACAGGCGTCTGCTGCTCTTTGTTGCCTCTCAAAGTCAGAACCAGCTTTGGGAAAGAAAGATCTTCTCTCTTGGTGCTCTGACTGTCTTATCATAAAAGGTTTCATGCCCTTGGCCACAAGGATCTCCCCTGGGCTCTGCTGAGCTGGGAAGGGGAACCCTGTATTAGGGTTCTTATGCTATTTACTTTATGTGTCAACTTGACTGGGCTCTGGGGCCCAGATACTTGTTTAGACATAATTTGGGGTGTGCCTGTGAGGATATTTCTGGATGAAATTAACATTTGAACCCACAGACTTGACTCATTAGAAAATACCCTGATGCTGGGAAGGCAGGAGGAGAGGAGGATGACAGAGGAAGAGATGGTTGGATGGCATCATCGACTTGATGGACATGAGTTTGAGCAAACTCTGGGAGTTGGTGATGGACAGGGAAGCCTGGTGTGCTGCAGTCCCTGGGGTCACAAAGAGCTCTATCCAGCCTAGAGCTGTTGTGTATAATTGGGTATGCACAAGCCCCATGTGACTATTTCAGCTTAAATTACTGTGTGCTGTGCTGTGCTTAGTCATGTCTGACATTTTGCCACCCTACAGACTGTAGCCCACCAGACTCCTCTGCCCATGGGATTCTCCAGGCGAGAATACTGGAGTGGGTTGCCATGCCCTCCTCCAGGGGGTCTTCCCAACCCAGGAATTGAACCCAGGTCTCCCACATTGCAGAGGGATTCTTTACCGACTGAGCCACCAGGGAAGCCCCCAGCTAAATTATTTACAATTAAATAAAACTCAAAACGCAGTCCTTCAGTAGTCTTAGCCACATTTCAAACGCTCCTTAGTCAATTCTGGCTAACGGCTATCCTAGTAGAAAGCCGCTGTTCTTTGTAGAGCATCACCCTCGTCACGGAAGAAACTCTCACACGTAAGCATCAGGAAGCATATTCCAGAATGTTCACATCAGTGTGCTCCCACCCCGTCTCCCCCTTCTCTTCTTCATCAGTTCTCCCCCTGTGGCCCCCACCTCTGCTCTCCATGGACCTCCTTTCAGTCCCTCCTCTTCCACGGCCACCTCCATCCGGGCTGTTCCTTCCATCTAGACGCCCCCCACTTCCCGCTCCTGCCTGGTTAACTCTCGCCCTTTCCCCAGGGCTCAGATCCAGGGTCATTTCCTAGGGGAAGCCTTCCCAGCACTTTCCAGTCTGGGTCCGGTCCTGTCCCAGTCACCAAGGTCTTTCTTCCTCCTTTTATAAATCTGTGCTTATCAGTGCAAGTCCGTGTTCCCTATCTCCCTCCTGCTCGTTTCGGCCTTGATGAAGATACAGGCTAGCCGTTTAAACTCCTGACAGTGTAGGCAGCACCCAACACGTGGCCCATCTCAGGGGCAGGTGCTCCGTGAGTATATACCTAATAAATGAGCAAGGGCTTGGCTTGCCTTCTTTTTTAGTGCCTGCCTGATTTCCAGTGGTTCCATGCATAGTATTCTTACAGAGGGAGACCTTGGTGCAGCAGCTTGCAGTGTACTTTACAAAGTGTATGAGTTTCCTGTGGCTGCTGCAACAAGCTATACCAAGTAGGTGAGTTAACACCCAGGGGACTTCCTGGTGGGCAAGTGGTCAGGAGTTTGTACTTTTGTGGCCCAGGGCCTGGGTTCCATCCCTGATCAGGTAGTTAAGACCCTGCAAGCCATATGGCGAGGCAAAGAAGCAAACACCTCCACACCTAGCCTCTTGTCATTCTAGAAGCCAGAAGTTGGCAGTGGGTTTCTGCCATCAAAGTGCTGGTGGGGCCAAGCTTCTCCTGGAGACTTATTTTCCAAGAGGAGGATCCTTTTCCGAGCTCTTTCCCACTTCCAGAGCCTCATGTCTTACGTTCCCTCCTCATTGTCCCTTCCTCCATCTTCAGAGACCACAAGTGGTACCATCCAATCTCTGCTGGCATCAGTCTACCTGTATAATCCAAGATAACCTCCCCCTCCCAAGATCCCTAAATGAATCACACCTGCAGAGTCCCACTTGCCGTCTAGGGCAACGTGTTAAGTTCTGGGAGTTAGGGAGGGACATTGTTCAGCTGACTACCTTAAGAGACTGTGGCAGTTCATTTAAGGGCCAAGTGCAGAGCTGGCCTCGCAGGGTGGGCCCAACAGTGACGAGGGATGTCCACGGCAAGGTCGAACTGAGGGGAAGACAGCATACACCACAGGGAAAACCTGCGTTGCTTCATCTGATGCTCAGTGTTCATCATTCTTTGAAATCTCCCAAGGAAAAAGCATCTTATGAGACAGAGCAAGTGTGCAGGCTCCGTCATGCGTGCCTGACAATGCAGGGTTTTCCCCGCTCTTTGCTTGTCTCTGGAAAACCGCTGATGTGAGTGGCACCCGGGGTTGAGAGGTGCTTGTCCGTATCGCTTGATGATCTCAATTGAGGACTCGGCTCTTTGCTCTGCACTTAGCCCCAAATCAGATAATGCTTGCCTGTGCCTCATTTCTCTTCAGATAAGAACCAGCCCCCTGTTGACATCTTCAGGACAGGCTGCTCAAAAGAGAAACAGGAAGGGAAAAAATGCAGACACCTTAGTAGATTTGCCTTCGTGTTTTGGGTCTACACAGCATAGCCGCTCGTTTTGTGTATGTCTTCTATTGAGTTTGTTACAGTCTTGCTTCTGTTTTGTGTTCTGGCTTTTTAGCCAGGAGGCATGTGGGGTCTTAGCTACCCGATTGAACCTACATCCCCTGCAATGGAAGACGAGGTCTTAACCACGGTCCACTAGGGACGCCGCCATAGCTGCTCATTAAGACAGTATCCTGATTTATATCTTTTGCTTTGTTTAATTGGGTGCTAGTCATTGAGTGATCAGTTACATAGATCTTTCGTCTTGGAATTCTGGCCTCTTGTCCTCTGTCCTCAGTCCCCTAAACTCCTCAGGGGTTTCCAACTGCAGCCATAAAATTAAAAGACGCTTACTCTTTGGAAGGAAAGTTATGACCAACCTAGATAGCATATTCAAAAGCAGAGACATTACTTTGCCAACAAAGATCCGTCTAGTCAAGGTCATGTATAGATGTGAGAGTTGAACTGTGAAGAAAACTGGAGCACCAAAGAATAGATGCTTTTGAACGGTGGTGTTGGAGAAGACTGTTGAGAGTCCCTCGGACTGCAAGGAGATCCAACCAGTCCATTCTAAAGGAGATTAGCCCTGGGTGTTCATTGGAAGGAACGATGCTAAAGCTGAAACTCCAGTACTTTGGCCACCTCATGTGAAGAGTTGACTCATTGGAAAAGACTCTGATGCTGGGAGGGATTGGGGGCAGGAGGAGAAGGGGACAACCAAGGATGAGATGGCTGGATGGCATCACCGACTCAATGGACATAAGTCTGAGTGAACTCTGGGAGTTGGTGATGGACAGGGAGGCCTGGCATGCTGCGATTCACGGGGTTGCAAAGAATTGGATACTACTGAGCAACTGAACTGAAGGCCCTCCCAGTTTGGGTCCTGCTAGAGGAAAGGCAGCCTGTTTGTTTGTTTTCATTACCAAATGTCTTGATAATTTCATTTCAAATGTCTTGGTTCTTTGACAGTTATTTTCTGATAAAAGGAAAGGCGTGTAACTTTCTCTAGATGATATTATACCTACCTTTGAATTCTAACTGCCATTTGTATGCTGTGCAGTCTTGAACAGATACCTTAACCTCTCTGAGCCTTGGCTAACTCATTTGTCAAATGGCGATGCCCCTAACCTCTCCTAGGGTGATTTTGAAGAGTAAAAGCGATCATGTTATTAAGTGTCCCCCCACAATATAAATGCTCATTAAGTGTTGCTTTCCTTTCCTTCAGGAAGAAGGTGAGTTTGGAAATGAGCAGATGCTTGGTAACAGCAGACATCCGGCTCATGTGCTTGGCTTTTAGTAGCAGCCTATTTCTTTTGAAGAAGGGGCACAGGAGAAGGGAGGAGATTGGAAGGTGGAATGAAGGTCTCTTCCGTGATAGGAAGGTACATACAGACTGGAGAGGAGGTGATGCAGGGCGTCTGAGATCCATTTTGAAACATCTGAAGGACTGTCACATGGAAGAGCGAGCTGGTTTCTTCTTTGTGGAACTAGAATTGCAAATGTTGCAGAGAATCCAGTTAACCATTCCAGCATAAGAGGGGCCTTAACTAATACTGGGAATTACAAAAGTTGGAACCTTGGGAGGTCATGAGTTTCCATACATAGGGATATCCAAGCACTTATGTATTCCTTCCTTTATTCAGTAAGCACACGCAGTGAATAATATGTATGAGGACTTGCCCTAACAGTCCAGGGGAGGAGACAAGATCTGGAGAGTCCAGAGTAAAAGATGGGAGCTTTAGAGGGGTGAAGGGGAGGAGCAGCAGGTGCTGAGATGCTGTGATCAATTCTCAATGCTGTCATTACTAATTCCTCTAATGAATCTTGAGCGTATACATGTGCCAGGCACAATGCGAAATTTTTCAATGGATCACTGGTTTTCATCTTCATAGCAACCTGATGAGGCAGGTACTAATGAGTCACATTTTACAAATGAGGAGATTAAGCTAAGAATGAGGAGGGTTGAGATTCTAGCTCCAGTAGCTTAACTCAGAGCTGGCTGTTCACTGAAGTACCACTGGTTGCCTGCCAGCCCCACTGCCCTCCTTAGAGACTCAGCTCTGCATGTGGGAGCTGCTGGCCTCTCCCCATTCCCCTCCTCCAGGCCAGAGCTGATTGGTCCAGATTGGCTTATCCTGGGCCAATCAGAGTCTCTCTCCTGGAATACAGAGACACCGGACCAGTTAGGTGATGAAAGTGAACAAAAGGGCTAGTCATTCTGTGTCCGACTCTTTGTGACCTCATGGACTCTAGTCCTCCAGGCTCCTCTGTCCATGGGATTCTCCAACAGGAATACTGGAGTGGGTTGCCGTTCCCTTCTCCAGGAGATCTTCCCGACCCAGGGATCGAACCCAGCTCTCCTGAGTGGCAGGGAGATTCTTTACCGTCTGAGCCACTGGGGAAGCCTTTTTGTGGTTAGGTGATGGGAGATTTGCAAACCAAAGACTATGGATGTGTAGAGAAAACCATACTTTCTTGGGAAAGACAGCACCACTGCCTTGTTAAGAGCAGAAAACAAGGGAGACTAGGGTCCCCAAAAGCAGAGAATGAACTTGGCCCTGACTTTCCCATTCTGCTCCTCAGGCTGCCCTGCTGAACTGGATCTGTGTAAGATGCCACATGTTCTTCTACCCTGGATACCTAACTCTCCAGACCCTTGGAGAAGTACCTCCCGCCCATGATGCCACAGCCTGGGGAAAACCAAAATCCATGACAGCGGTCTCTGAATCCCTAGCAGGTTCCCTCTTCTATCCTCTCTGCCCCTGGGCTTGGTTCTGCACCACCATCTGTGTAGGTGTGCAATGCAGATGCTTCAGTTTCCATAGCAACAAGTCAAAACAAAGCCGTGTGATTCTCCCACAGGTCATCTGAGGAGTTGTAGAACTAAGGCTCACATAAGGGGTGGCACCGGGCTCTTTACAAACTATTTAAAAATCCACATTTTATATTCCTGGCTAATAAGGTCTTTTTCATCAGCCTGCCCGAGGCAGTTCTTTTAAGGTGTTAACATTCCCTAATTTCTGACAACTTTACTGAACTATCTTTATGGAAAACGTAACTATGCTAAGACCTCTGCTTCCCAGAATCCTTTTCCCTGTGTGGTTCCAAGTAAAAGGTGGGAGACAAATAGATAATTGATGAGAACTGACTGCAGAGCACAGGGAAGTCTACTCAGTGCTCTAGCGACCCAGAATGGGAAGGAAGTCCAAGGAAGAGTGGCTATGTGTATACGCACGGCTGATTCACTTTGCTGTACGGCAGAAAATAACACAGCACTGTAAAGCAACTATACTCCAAAAAAAAAAAAAAGAATTACAGTAATCATTATGATTAATATTGTGATACTAAATATAAAGGTGTGCATTATAAAGAAAAAAGAAACTAAGTCTAAAAGCACTTAGGAACAGTACTCTGCAGACTTGGTATAAAGTATGCAATGAATGTTAGCTATAATTATGGAAAACTAAAAATAAAAGTGCCAGATTCCGGGAGGCAGAAGGGAAGCAGCAGTGTTGAGGGCGCCTTTGAGGGCGGCCATGGTTAGAGCGTGAAGGTAGTTCCAGCTCATCCTCACTGTCCACTGCTTCCTGTCCAGCTTGTCTTCCGGGCGGCCTGACCTGCTGGCCAAACATGGCCCCATGTCTTCTAGACACCGGGCAGACAAGGCGACAGACGTGCATGGACCTGCCCCCCTCTGCAGCCCTGCTGTAACCAGAGGCATGCGCCTGACCTCTCAGAAGGGCAACCCTGCGTCTCCTCTGTTCCTCACCTTCCCTCCCCTGACCTCCCACCTCACCGGCTGCTCCACGATTGTGGCCAATCTAATTCCTATAATCATCCCTCGCCCCGTAACTCATGATGGTTCTGCTTCCCCAGTTGAGCCTTGATGCCCATCAAGAGGGCTTCCTTGCTGGCTTAGTAGTAAAGAATTCGCCTGCCCATGCAGGAGACACAAGTTCGATCCCTGATCGAGGATGATTCCATGTGCTGTGGCACATCTACGCCTCTGTGCCACAGCTGTTGAATGTGCTCTCTGGAGCCTGGGAACAGAAACATCTGAGCCCACGTGCTGCAACTCCTGAAGCCTGCCAGCTACATACCCCTTGCTCTGCAGCCAGAGGAGCCACCACAGTGAGAAGCCCACCAGAGAGTAGCCCCTGCTTGCCGCAGCTAGAGAGAGCCTGTGCGCAGCAACAAAGACCCAGCCCAGACAAAAATAAATACATAAAATGGTTTTCTAAGAAAAGATACACATCAAGAAGCTGTACAGAAGCAGCCAGTGGCCAGAGGCCTTGAAACTTGTCTGTCTTTGTCTAGACTGGCAATTCTCCTCAAAATCGCTGGCTCAACCTTGACTCATCCAGAGCCAACGAATCCCTTGGAGAGCTTTAGAGAAGATGCTGATACCTGGGTCTTACTTCCAGATTCGGAGTTAATCAGTCCAGAGTGTGGCTTGGCCATTGAAAGTTTGAAAACACTTTGGATGATTCTCCCCATACCTTCCATATATGTTCCTCACCTCTTCCCTGAATGAAATAGAACCCAAGTGTCTGTCAGCTGCTTGCAGATGACTCATCTTGCTTTCTTGCCAATTTTTTAATGATGAAATTGATTGAAGGTATAAAATGTGCCCGCATTGGCACAGCAATAAGTACCTCTCTCTCCTGTAGCTTAGTTCATGATCAGAATCAAAATGAAATGTATGTTTGTGGTCTCCCAGGGTGTCCGAGAATCCCGGTGCCATCTGTGGCCCTCATTGTCACATCCATTATAGAAGTTCATTGATTAAGCCTTTAATTGAAAGCGGTGCTCTGTTTATCAAGAAATTTACACTTCTAAGCTTTCTAAAGGCACATAACCAGAAGCAGAATTTATAATCACTCAGTAATGATCACTTTCAATTCATTCCATTGCCCACCTGTCTTCGACCCCTAAAAACCAACACAGGGTCTCTTTTTAATTTTAAGAACTCACATGAGTAAGCCGAGAGTTGGAAGACAGGGGATTTCTGAACTTCTTTACTGAAACTGCGAGGGATTCTGGGATTTAAGGGTAGTAATTGTTTAAGAGAAGGGGGCAACAGAGGATGAGGTGGTTGGATGGCATCGCTGACTCAATGAACATGAGTTTGAGCAAACTCCAGGAGATGGTGAAGGACAGGAAAGCCTGGCGTGCTGCAGTCCACGGGGTCGCAAAGAGTCGGACACAACTGATTGACTGAGCACAGGCACAAAGTGAGATCTGCATTTCACTTCGAAAGCAACACTTTAGAAAAGCCTGAATAGACTGGCATTTTAGCCTGACTTGAACTACGCCAGCTGATGGCAAGGGACCTCTGCATCGTCCTTCCCCGTTAAAGCTGGTGATTATCGTGGCTGTTCCACTGTCTCTGAGTACTAACACTGCCCCTTAGGCCACCATAAATGGTCTTGAGCTGTTCTGGAGGAAAAACTCCATCTGCTCCTAGAACGATTTAGAGTAGGTCTGCTCGGTGCTCTGGTGATTAAATTCAGGGATCCTTGCCATGGTTACATTAACTGCCTGGAGGAGTAAGCCTTCTGGCCATCTGTCGTCTGCCTTGACTCTGTTATCTCTGCTTGCTCCCCCGACAAAGTTAACCTGAACCACGGCGTATTCAAGCAGTTAGCAGCACTGGATTTGGAGATGGGACCTGGGTTGAGATCTTGGCTGTGGGACTTTGATTCAATTGGTCTAGTTTTTCCCAAGGTAGGGTACCTGTTGGAATGACTTTAGGTAATATTTAGGAAAGCTTTAAGAATTTATTGTCATGTCTTTTAAAACGGAAAAATATTGGTTCTTCTGTTTATGGTGCTGTAAAAATTTTATACTAAAGTTTTCTAATGTTAAAAATTTAAAAATGATGCTGATGAACCTGGGCTTCCCAAGTGGCTCAGATGGTAAAGAACGGCTGCAATGCAGGAGATGCGAATTCGATCCCTGGCTGGGAAGATCCTCTGGTGGAGGAAATGGCAACACACACCAGTATTCTTTCCTGGAGAATCCTCATGGACAGAGGAGGCTAGCAGGCTACAGTCTATATAGACTCAAAGAATCAGACATGACTGAAATGACTGAGCTCACACACACACACCTGTAGCTGCGTTGAAGGATTACGATTGGTGTGTGTTAGGATTCTTCAACAACAGGACCCCGTAAATACAGACTGACTTAGGTCTGGTTGTGTGATGTGGGCCCAGCCCCTGGGCCAGCCTCTATTTTGTGGGTTCTAATATAGGAATTAATTTTATCACTCTTTCTGACACCTAATATGTGTCAGTCTTACACATCAATGCTCTTAACACCAACTGGATATCCAATAATCCAATTACATGCTGACCTGGAGTTCAGATCTGATCCCACCACTGAAAGGGCTCCATCCCACATGATAGCCTTCAGATGCCTGTCACAAGTCCCAGGCCACCTACACTTCTGTCCAGCCCACTACAAATTTGGGGGTTTCTATGACCCTCCCACACATATACACAAGGCTTGATCATTTTCTGGAATGATTCATGGAGCTCAGAAAAACATTTTACTTACATTTACAGGTTTATTATAAAAACTACAAAAAATAAGAAAATAAAGGCTACAATTTTGGAAGAACCAAATGAAGGGGCTCCATTTGGGCCACGTGTAGAGGAGGGGTGAGCATGTAGAACTTCCACTCCCTGTGGGCACACCTTCTCAGCAGATGAGTGCATCCCCCAAACCAGAACCCCCACTGATCTCACTGTTTAAGAGTTGTTTTTTTTTTAATTTATTCTTATTTGGAGGCTAATTGCTTTACAGTATTGTGTTGGTTTTTGCCATACAACAATGTGGATCAGGCGTAAGTGTACATATGACAGAGTTTCTGTAACTCAATCTGCATCCCACCTCTTCTCTCCAGAGATGGAGGGGTGGCGATAGAAGCACCTACCTTCTAATCCCATGTTTGGACTTCCTGGTTGTTGCCCGGAAAACTGAGTTCTCCTCTTGGTGGGTGTCAAGCTGAAACCGTATGGCTCATAGTAAAAGACCAGAAACTCATGCTCTTTTAATTCAGATTAGACACCTGGTGTCAGGACTTAATGAAACTCAGGTTCTTAATGTCTCATTGCAGAAAGAATTCAGGGAGAGACAAAATGGTAGGTATGAAGTGGATTTATTTAGAGAGAAATGAACTTCACAGACAGAGTGTGGGACCTCTTGGAAGGCTAGAGGCATCAGGGTACAGGGTTGTCAGTTTTTTTAAGAGTGGGTAAAGTCCGTGAACTTCCAGATGTTCAAGCTGGTTTTAGAAAAGGCAGAGGAACTAGAGATCAAATTGCCAACATCTGCTGCATCATCGAAAAAGCAAGAGAGTTCAAGAAAAACATCCATTTCTGCTTTATTGACTATGCCAAAGCCTTTGACTGCCTGAATCACAATAAACTGTGGAAAATTCTGAAAGAGATGGGAATACCAGACCACCTGACCTGCCTCTTGAGAAACCTATATGCAGGTCAGGATGCAACACTCAGAACTGGACATGGAACAACAGACTGGTTCCAAATCGGAAAAGGGATCCGTCAAGGCTATATATTGTCACCTTGCTTATTTAACTTATAACTTATATGCAGAGTACATCATGAGAAATGCTGGGCTGGAAGAAGCACAAGCTGGAATCAACATTGCCAGGAGAAATATCAGATATGCAGAAACCTCAGATATGCAGATGACACCACCCTTATGGCAGAAAATGAAGAGGAACTAAAAAGCCTCTTGAAGAAAGTGAAAGTGGAGAGTGAAAAAGTTGGCTTAAAGCTCAACATTCAGAAAACAAAGATCATGGCATCTGGTCCCATCACTTCATGGGAAATAGATGGGGAAACAGTGTCAGACTTTATTTTTGGAAGCTCCAAAATCACTGCAGATTGTGACTGCAGCCATGAAATTAGAAGACGCTTACTCCTTGGAAGAAAAGTTATGACCAACCTAGATAGCATATTGAAAAGCAGAGACATTGCTTTGCCAACAAAGTCCGTCTAGTCAAGGCTATGGTTTTTCCAGTGGTCTTGTATGGATGTGAGACTTGGGCTGTGAAGAAGGCTGAGGGCCGAAGAATTGATGCTTTTGAACTGTGGTGTTGGAGAAGACTGTTGAGAGTCCCTTGGACTACAAGGAGATCCAACCAGTTCATTCTGAAGGAGATCAGCCCTGGGACTTCTTTGGAAGGAATGATGCTAAAGCTGAAACTCCAGTACTTTGGCCACCTCATGCGAAGAGTTGACTCATTGGAGAAAACTCTGATGCTGGGAGGTTTTGGGGGCAGAAGGAGAAGGGGACGACAGATGATGAGATGGCTGGATGGCATCACTGACTCGATGGACGTGAGTCTGAGTGAACTCCGGGAGTTGATGATGGACAGGGAGGCCTGGCACGCCACAATTCATGGTGTCGCAAAGAGTCGGACACGACTGAGCGACTGAACTGAACTGAGCTGAAAGTCCTAGAGCAAATCAACCCTGAATGGAAGGACTGAAGCTGAAACTGAAACTCCAGTACTTGGGTCACCTGATTTGAAGAGCTGACTCATTGGAAAAGACCCTGATGCTGGGAAAGATTGAAGGCAGGAGGAGAAGGGGATGACAGAGGATGAGATGGTTGAAAAGCATCACCGAGTCAATGTACCTGAGATTGAGCAAACTCTGGGAGATAGTGAAGGACAGGGAAGCCTGATGTGCTGCAGTCCATAGGGGTGGCAAAGAGTCTGACCTGACTTAGTGATTAAACAGCAACAACTTCATAGACTAATTAGTGGGAAGGGTACTCCAGCTATTTGGGGGAAGGTGTGGGGATTTCCAGGAACTGGGCCACTGCCCACTTTTGTTCAGCCTTGGAACTATCATGGTACCTGCGGGAATGTCATTTATAAAATAGCTTGCTGGTGTGTTACAATGAGTATGTACTGAGGCTCAGGACTGGTGGAAGTTGAATTTTTCCTGTCGTCTTGGACCTGATTAGTTCTACCCACTTGTTGTCATGTCCAATGGCTATGTCATTCTTTCAAATGTTGTGTCCAGCCCCCTTCCCTTCTGTTTCAAAGCCAAAAAAAAAAAAACCCACACAACCCACAACCAAGCCAAGATTGGGAGACAGAAGGGTTACTTGCACCAAGTAAGGAGAGCATTGGGGATCATTCCCAAAGCAATGTCTCCCTGAACAGCAAAACTGGGGACATTTTAAGCTAAGGGCACATGCATATTTCACGAAGGGGAGAGTCCAAGCTTCAGTTGATACTGAAGTCATGAGGATCCGAAAAGATCAACATCATTATCCCTTTAGGTTCCAGTAGATGTGGTGGTTGATCGTATCAGGCTGATCTTTACCACTGAAACAGAACTGGGCGTCTTTTCTCTTGCCTGATCACAGCCATTTGTGTCTACGTCTTCTGTTCCCTTAAGATCATTAATTACTGAGACCTGTTTAAGGATAAGCATCATGGCCAGGCTTAGATCACGAAATGGCTTTAGCTAAAAATGGCTTCTCTTCTGTCAAGAAAACCATGCTTGGTTCTCTTTTTCCAGGGCACCTCCTACCCTATCTGCTTACGTGGTGACTAGCCCCAACCTGAAGCTACCTAGGGGCCCCACCTGAGTCATGCTGGCATAAATTCAGAAACTCAGGTGTGTATGCCAGCATAATAATCAGAGGAGATTATTATGAATATTATTATGAATAACAAATCACTCAGGAAATTCAAAGAGTTTTTAGGAGTTCTGTGCCAGGAAGCAGGAACGAAAACCAAATATATAATTTTTATTATACCACACTTGTTTTCCTCAGAATGAATTACCTCCTAGGGATTCTTTGGTGAAAAGTATATGAGCTAAGCCATATATAGTAGTTATCATGGGAATTCTCTGGCAGTCCAGTGGTAAGGACTTGGCATTTTCACTGCCCTGTCCCAGATTTGATCCCTGGTCAGGGAACTAAGATCCCACAAGCCACTCAGCATGGCCAAAAAAGTAAAAAAAAAAAAAAAAAAAAAATTTAAATTTTCATAGTGCCTAATGTGTAGTAAGTATTCAGTGAATATTAGCCATGATACCACTGCAAATACGAAGTAGTGGGGGAAAAAAATCAGCTGAATGTGTTCCTAAGAAGCCATGAGAGTCTTTTATTATGCTTTAAAATAAAAATTAACTAAAAATTGGAAATAAAGGAGGGGGTAGAGCAAGCATGTTCTTTCCATGTCATCCTGGGACACTGTTCAACAATGTGCCCAAGTATTAATATTATTTAATCATCTGGGAGGGTGTCTGTACTTGACTGGGTTATTATTTACTATTTGATTAGAGCACTGACATGCAATTACACGTTGATATGTAGATTTTGTCCATTCCAAAGGGTAACCCTAAAGGTGATGGTTTCCTTGCCCTAGAGGCTGTTAACCAACTGTCTAGCCTAGCCATCTTATTCTAAGATACTTATTAAAGAGTACCTGTAAGTCCAGTTCCTTAAGTGCTCTGGGAATGAGCTTTACCATCTTACTGGTTCCCTCTTTAATGGGTTAAATACATTTTTGACAAGTGTCCATTCTGCATGAGTATGAGTCTTGGGCTTCCCAGGTGGCACTATTGGTAAAGAACCTGCCCACCAATACAGGAGACATAACAGACAGTGGTTTGATGGTTGGGTCGGGAAGATCCCCTGGAGGGGGCATGGCAAGGCACTCCAGTACTCGTGCCTGGAGAACCCCATGGACAGAGGAGCCTGGCTGGCTACAGTCCATAGGGTTGCAAAGAGTTGGACACAACTGAAGGGACTTAGCCTGCATGCATGCATGAGTCACATGTTTACATTGAAACCATATTTATATGGAAACCATATTTCATCATGGTCCTCATCGAGCAAGGACCCGAGTTCCCTGGGCCTATAATTGAGTTCAGCCAGCATTCAGAGAGAACATCCTTTTAAAAAAAAAAAAAATTAATTTTGCTCTGTTGGGTCTTAGTTGTGGCACATGGGATCTTCATTATGTCATGAGGAATTTTTGACACGGCAGACCGACTCTCTAGCTGTGGCACCTGGGCTCAGTTGCTCGCGGTCACAGAGGGCATTCTATGTGGCAGGCACCATGCTGAGCGCCACAGGGAAGACAAAAGTGGGTAGGGCTGGTCCCTGGCGTCAAGGATTTCATACGTTCATATATGTTAGCTGCTCTCTAGGCCAGGACATTGCATTGAACATAAACAGTTTTGCAGCTCACCAGTATCAGATGAGGCTAAGACAGGTCAAGACCAAAACAAGACAACTTCACAAGTGCATCTGAAAATGAATAGGATGGGAAAATTGTCCAAACCATAACCTGAGCTCGTCTCAGTGACTGCAGCTGCTTCTTTACCAACTGAAGCTTTAGTCTCACGGTTCTTCTTACTTTGGTATAAGGATTGGTAAGATACCCTATCAAGATATAAGAATTCCCCACCTTGCTGATGACATCCAATCCTGAGTAAATGCCACTTCCTTTAAACCACCCTCTGAAGCATCTAACACAAGCCCAAATCTTATCCTGTCTTTCCTAACACCTCTTATTGGTATCTTTTTGTCCAGAACTGAATTAAGGGGCAAACTATCCAGGTATCCACAGAAAGTCTTTTAGACTCACTAAACTGACCTAAGATGAGAAAGTTGTCCCCATCAGCACTTCCCTCAGAGGCAGGAGCCACTTTGGAGAGAAGCTTGTTGCAGTTCCAGCTCTTGGTTGCAAACTCAAGCACAGAAAAGGATTTACTGGAATGCTTAGGGTGGCATAGGGTGGGCAAGGGGCTCATAGAACCAAAGGGAATCTAGAAAATGGGTCGGAACCCAAAGAGTTCCAGAGGCTGGCCACAGGACCAGTCTGGCCAGAATGCCACCACTGCTGTTTCTGGATATCACAGATCCAGCCACACCATCCTTTCTTCTCTGTGTCATTTGTCCAGTGGTCTTGGGCAGCATCTTCTGGTTGGCTGAGTGTGAAGAAGGAGTGCTTCCTTTTTAATTTCTCCAGTGAGCACTAATACAATGAAGACTTCCCCTAAAACTAGACTTTGGATATTGAACATCCAAAAATTCCAGCTTTTGTTCATCGTAAGAGCGAGACTCCCCCGCCCATGGGTGGTAAACCCAGTCTACTGACACAGGCCATGGTGAAGGAAAGTAGCATTTATTGCAGGCACCAAGCAAGGGGTCCAGAGCAGCTAGTGCTTAAAAGACCTGAATCCTCCAAGGGCTTTCTGAAAAAGATTGTTACAGGGTGAGGGAGGGCAGCTGTGGGGTATGTGGTCAGCTTGTGGACATTCTTCGGATTGGTTGGTGGTGAGGCAGTCAGGAGTCAGCATCATTACCTTTCTGGTTTCAGCTGGTCTGAGAAATCTACATGCTTGTGGGCAGCAAGCTGTTAACTTCTTCCATCTGGTGGAGGATTGAATATCTGCAAAACATCTCAAGGGTATGGCTCCGAATATTATCTGTATATAGTTCAAGAGAAGAAACTAAAGTTTCTTGACTTTGTTTAATGGTTAAACGATTATTATTTTGTCTTGCTTGTTTTCCTTGGTTTCTGCATTTTCACACTTATCTGATTAAATTTATTCTTTGGGATTTGTGGAAGGCCTAGGGGGCTAAAGTTTACTTTATCCAAGAGTTATGTGAAGGGACGTCCCTACAAGTCCACTAGTTAAGAATCTGCCTTCAACGCAGGGGATGTGGGTTCAGTCCCTGGTTGCGGAACTAAGATCCCATATCCTGCAGGGCAACTAAGTCCATGAGGCATAGTGAAGACCCAGCACAACCAAAAAGAAAAAAAGAGAGAGAGAGAGAGAGAGAAAAGAGTCAGGTGGCCTGTTTTGGAATGGCTCCTTAGGGTCCTGCTCAGTCACAACACAAAGAGTCATCTGTGAGTCAAGTAGATGGTCTGCAAACAGCCTTCAAACTAGTGAGTCATGCTGTCTATAGGATTTTGTATTCTTGAAGAGGGTTGTACTGTATTTCTTAGGGCTTCCCTTGTGGCTCAGCTGGTAGAGAATCTGCCTGCAATGCGGGAGACCCCAGTTCAATTCCTGGGTCGGGAAGATCCCACGGAGGAAGGAAAGGCTACCCACTCCAGTATTCTGGCCTAGAGAATTCCATGGACTGTATTAGTCTATGGAGTCAGACACCACTGAACGACTTTCACTTCAGTTCAGTTCAGTTCAGTCACTCAGTTGTGTCCGACTTTTGCTACCCCATGAACCGCAGCATGCCAGGCCTCCCTGTCCATCACCAACTCCCGGAATTTACCCAAACTCATGTCCATTGAGTTGGTGATGCCATCCCACCATCTCATCTGTCGTCCTCTTCTCCTCTGCCCTCAATCGTCCCCAACATCAGGGTCTTTTTAGATGAGTCAGCTCTTCGCATCAGGTGGCCAAAATCTTGGAGTTTCAGCTTCAGCATCAGTCCGTCCAATGAACACCCAGTATTGATTTCTTTTAGGATGGACTGGTTGGATCCCCTTGCAGTCCAAGGGACTCTCAAGAGTCTTCTCCAACACCACAGTTCAAAAGCATCAATTCTTTTGCCCTCAGCTTTCTTTATAGTCCAACTCTCTCATCCATACATGACTACTAGAAAAACCATAGCCTTGACGACTTTCACTTAATGATTTAATAAAATGCTGAATTTCTTAAAACAATAAAGGACAGGCTTCTCACTGCCTTAACATGAGCACCCAGGTGGCACTACTTACACTGGCACCCTGGCTCCACTCTGTGTGATTCTGGTTGAACCACTTTAAACTCTAGAGGCTACAGGATCTTCATCTGTAAAAGAGATGGTCTCATAGTATCCACCTTGAAGAGTTATTATAACCCATATAAGAATTAACTGAGTTAGCTCCAATACTTTGGCCACCTGATGGAAAGAGCTGACTCATTTGAAAAGACCCTGATGCTGGGAAATACTGAGGGCAGGAGGAAAAGGGGACTACAGAGGATGAGATGGTTGGATGGCATCACCGACTCAATGGACATAGGTCTGGGTGAACTCTGGGAGTTGGTGATGGACAAGGAGGCCTGGCGTGCTGAGGTTCCTGAGGTTGAAATGAGTTGGACACGACTGAGCGACTGTACTGAACTGAACTGAACTGAATTTGTATAAAGCATTTAACACACTCCCATCACACAGTAAATTCTGAATAAATGGTAGCTAAAGTCATCATTGGCTTCCCTGGTGGCTCAGGGAATCCATCTGCCAATGCAGGAGACCCAGGTTCGATCCCTGGGTTGGGAAGACCCCCTGGAGAAGAGCATGACAGCCCACTCCAGTATTCTTGCCTGGAGAATTTCATGGTCAGAGGAACCCGGCGGGCTACAGTCCAGGGGATCGCAACGAGTCATACTCGACTGAGCACCTCCTGCTGCTGCTAAGTCACTTCAGTCGTGTCTGACTCTGTGCGACCCCATAGACGGCAGCCCATCAGGCTCTCCCGTCCCTGGGATTCTCCAGGCAAGAACACTGGAGTGGGTTGCCATTTCCTTCTCCAATGCATGAAAGTGAAAAGTGAAAGTGAAGTCACTCAGTCGTGTCTGACTCCTAGCAACCCCATGGACTGCAGCCTTCTAGGCTCCTCCATCCATGGGATTTTCCAGGCAAGAGTACTGGTATGAGGTGTCATACCCCCACTCTGTCCCGGCTTTGGAGGATACAGCAGAGGAAACCTGCAATTTCTTTTTATTTATTTATTTATTTTAATTGGAGGCTAATTACTTTACAATATTGTAGTGATTTTGCCATACATTGACATGAATCAGCCATGGGTGTACAGATGTTCCCCATCCTGAACCCCCCTCCCACCTCCTTCCCTATCCCACCCCACTGGGTCATCCCAGTGCACCAGCCCTGAGCACCCTGTCTCATGCGTTGAACCTGGACTGGCAATCTGTTTCACATATGATAATATACATGTTTCAATGCTATTCTCTCAAATCATCCCACCCTTGCCTTCTCCCACAGAATCCAAAAGACTGTTCTTTACGTCTGTGACTCTTTTGCTGTCTCGCATACAGGGTTATCGTTACCATCTTTCTAACTCCATATATATGCGTTAGTATACTGTATTGGTGTTTTTCTTTCTGACTTACTGCACTCTGTATAATAGGCTCCAGTTTCAAACCCTGGGATCCTGCTTCCATAGGAGGCCACTAATCACTGGTGCTGAACAAATGTGAGAGTCTTCTAAATGTTAATTTGCCTACCCTCAAAAGCAGATCTCTTCTGATAGTACCAAGTATCCAAGGGAAATTGTGGGTGGTGGTGGTAGCTAGCCCAGGGCTTATAGAGGGGGTGCTGGCTATTTTCATAGGAGGAGCAGAGCTAAGCTAAGAGGATGGACAGTGTAGCCAAAGTCATAGGCTAATTTCAGGCAGGGAGACTTTCCCAGGGCTTGCGGTTAACAAATTGTTTCTAGTTGTTAGATACTCAGAGGAAAGGAATGACAGCGTTAGAACTCCTGTATAGGAGAGGCTTCGGTCCAGCGATCGCAAGGACGAATCAGGGGGTTTATCTGAAGGCTACGTTTGCAAAGGCAGGCCCACAGTTTTTTATTGATTGGTGGTGGAGCTCAGTGGGGCTTCCCAAGTGGCCCCATGGTGAAGAATCTGCCTGCCATACAGGAGACGCAGGTTCGTGGGTTGGGAAGATCCCCTGGAGAAGAAAATGGCAACCCATTCCACTATTTTTGCCTGGGAAATCCCATGGACAGAGGAGCCTGGTGGCCTACAGTCCATGGGATTGCAAAGAGTCAGCCACAATTTAGCAACCAAACAGCAACAAGGGATCAGTAAAAAGTACGTGATTTTCTCCCAAGTTTTTTTTTTTTTTTTTTTTTAACTTGGACTTTATACAAGCATAAACTGGGGGAAGGTTGATTGCCTATCTCAAAAACATTTTGATGTTTATTTATTTTGGTTTGCTTTTTCAAAAACATTTTAAAATATTGAAGTGGATTTGAGGGCTAATGGAAATTATGGGGTGGGGCTAAAGCCATCCCCCAAGAAAACCCACATCTTGGAACAGACAGTGGTTGAAAGTATTTTTAAAGGCTCCTGACAGCAAGGCTGGGGCAGAGGATGGGGGTACCGGGGTAGAAGGGGGCAACCTGGTTTATCAGGGTCACATTTCTAGCCAGCTTGCAATAATGCAATTGTTAGAGCTCTGGAGTCAGATTGTCTTTTTCAAATCTTGCCTTCATCCCTTGCCAGCTGTGTGATCTTGGGTAATGTAGGTAACCTCTCTGAGCCTTCTGGAAAGTTGAGAATGATCATACCTGCCCTATAGATGGTGAGGATTTAAAGAGATGGGTCTAGACCCTGTTGCTCACTCCTGGGAAGTGCTCAAATGCATGCTCGCTTTTGTCAGCGTCAGCATGAAGGACAGATGAACTTGGAAGCTGGGAGGAAGGTTTAGGGGAGAGAGACGTGGTCGCTTCTGGCAGGAACTCAGCAGCGATCAGACAATGGAAGGCACAGGAGGCCCAAATGCTGAGAGCTCAGAATAGAAACTGTATTGATAGCAGAATGCAAAGCAAGATCACTTGAAATCCGGATGTTTAATTGGATTTCTCTGGAGAGTGACTCACTGCCATTGATAGATGCTCTCGCTCTCGTGGGGTCTCTGTCACAGGATTTGAGAATTTTCCATCTGCACTGGCAGTCCTTAGGCCCTGCTTCAATAGAGATCCAGGACGGTGTGTACTCCTCCATGTCCACCCACTAGCTTGCCTTCCTCTCTTCATCACAGATTTAATGCGATGTGTCAGGCACGTGTGATGTACTGGAATCACAGAGGGAAGAGGCAAACCCCTTCAAGGGTGCACAGCCTCTTTAGGGAGAAACACAAGTGCCCACGTGATTATCAGGGGAGTGACGGGCTGTGGAACTGAAGGAGAGGACGCGATGCCACATGGGAGCATCTTGAAGACTCTGGAAGGAGATGCTGGGGCTTTCCTGAAGGCTGCGTAGGAGTTAGAGACACAAAGGTGTTCTGAGAGGGGGACACCTTGAAAGGAGCAAAGGCTTGAGGAGGCACCATGATCACACAGGCCAGCAGGCAGGCCGCTAGGAATACCGGCTCTGTGGCCAGAAATGAGGCTCAAAAGATAAGGGCACAGAGCGGCTTCTGCCATAGCTGCAGCGACCCAAGACTGGCCCATGGGAATTTAAAACAAAAAACAAAACCCTTTAAGAATCATCCAGATAATGCACGCATATTGTAAAAACAAATAAAAATTTAAAATACAAAGCAAATGAAGGAAATAAAAATCCTCCAGGGAAATTCCCTGGTTTTCCCCTGGTTAGGGCTCCATGCTTTCACTGCCAAGGGCATGGATTCAGTCCCTGATCAGGGAGCTAGGAAAGCCTGTGCCGCAGTCAAAAAGAAAATCCCTCAAAATAATCACTGTAACATTTCGAATGGAGTCTTCCTGTCTTTTATCTAAGCATTTGCAAAATTGGGTCTTAATGTTTCTTAACTGCTCTTTGGTATGGTTCATTTTCTTGTATCAATAACATCTCTTCTGAGCATCATGTTTAATACCCGGGGAGAATTCATTCTGCCCCTGTCCCTTCCTTTATTTAAGCAGCCCTCTATTGTTGTCGACAGTTATGTTGCTTCCAGTGTTTTATTGTTGCAAACAAGACTCTGTTGCACATAATCATAGCTACATTTTTATGGCGCCCTTAATTATCTCCCTAAGATGAAATCCTAAAAATGGAAATCACTAGAGTTTTTAAATATTTTCAAGGCTGTTGACACGTGTTTCCATATCGTACCCAGTTTTCTCCTCCCATCAATCCATTGGCTGTCTTTGCTATTTCTTCTTGTGTCTTCTCAAACTCCCACATCACTAAGAGGCCTGTCCGGGGGAATGGAGAGGCATCAGACTGAGATGCAGCCACTCTTCTAACTATTGTGGCTGCAGGTGTCCCACCAGCCCTGCACGCAGCAGGCCTTCTGGACTAAGGATGGCTTAGATGATGGGGCTGAAATCCAAACTCTGGCCTCTCTCTTCTTGTAGGATTGCAGAGAAAGTGAAGGACACCCAGTTAGGTCTGAATTTCAGGTCAATGATATCATATTGAGTATTGTTGTTCAGTTGCTCAGATGTGTCCGACTCTTTACAACCCCATGAACTGCAGCACGCCAGACTTCTCTGTCCTCACCGTCTCCCAGAATTTGCTGACACTTATGTCCATTGAGTAGGTGATGCCATCCAACCGTCTCATCCTCCGTTGCCCCCTTCTCCTCCTGCCTTCAATCTTTCCCAGCATCAGTGTCTTTTCCAATGAGTCAACTCTTCACATCAAGTGATCCATGTATTGGAGCTTCAGCTTCAGCATCAGTCTTTCCAGTGAATATTCAGGGTTGATTTCCTTTACGATTGACTGGTTTGATCTCCTTGCTGTCCATGGGACTCTCCAGAGTCTTCTTCCTAGCACCACAATTCAAAAGCATCAGTTCTGTGGTGCTCAGCCGTCTTGATGGTCCAGCTCTCATGTCCCTACATGACTACCGGAAAAACCATAGCTTTGACTAGATGGACCTTTATTGGCAAAGTGATATCTCTGCTTTTTAATATGCTGTCTAGGTTTGTGATAGCTTTTCTTCCAAGGAGCAAGCATCTTTTAATTTCATGGCTGCAATCACTGTTCACAGTGATTTTGGAGCCCAAGAAAATACAATCTGTCACTGTTTCCACTTTTTCCCCATCTATTTGCCGTGGAATGGTGGGACCGGATGCCACAATCTTAGTTTTTTGAATGTTGAGTTTCAAGCCAGCTTTTTCATTTTTCTCTTTCACCCTCATCAGGAGGCTTTTTAGTTCCTCCTCACTTTCTACCGTTAGAGTGGTATCATCTGCATATCTGAGGCTGTTGATATTTCTCCCAGCAACCGTGATTCCAGCTTGTGAGAGCCCAGCATTTCACATGATGTACTCTCCATCTCAACCTTCCCTGGTGGCTCAGATGGTAAAGAATCTACGTGCAATGCAGGAGAGGCAGGTTTGATCCCTGGGTCAGGAAGATCCCCTGAAGAAGGGAATCTCTACCCACTCCAGTATTCTTGCCTGGAGAATTCCATTGGCAGAGGAGCCTGGTGGGCTACTGTCCATGGGGTCACAAAGAGTCAGACAAGACTGAGTGACTCACACACACACACACACACACACACACACACACACACACACACACACTTTGTGTATAAGTTAAATGGGCAGAGTAACAATATACAGCCATGACATACTCCTTTCCCAATTTTGAACTAATCCATTGTTCCATGTCCAGTTCTTACTGTTGCTTCTTGATCTGCATACAGGTTTCTTAGCAGATTGGTAAGGTGGTCTGGTATTCCCATCTCCTTAAGGATTTTTCACAGTTTGTTGTGATCCACACAGTCAAAGGCTTTATGTTTTTCTGGAATTCTCTTGCTTTTTCTGTGATCCAGTGGACACTGGCTATTTGATCTCTGGTACCTCTGCCTTTTCTAAATCCAGCTTGTACATCTGGAAGTTCTCAGTTCATATACTATTAAAGCCTAGCTTAAAGAATTTTGAGCATTACGTTGCTAGCATGTGAAATGAGTGCAATTGTATGGTAGTTTGAACATTCTTTGGCATTGCCTTTCTTTGGGATTGGAATGAAAATTGGCCTTTTTCAGTCTTGTGGCCACTGCTGAGCTTTCCAAATGTGTTGGCATATTGAGTGCAGCACTTTACAGCCTCATCTTTTAGGATTTTAAATAGCTTATTTTTGAGTATAGGTATGTTCCAAAGATTGCACAGGGCATCCTTATACTAAAAATGATTCCTTATTTATCTGAAATTTGAATGTAACTGGCACCGTGTGTTGTTATTTGCTGAATCTGGGAACCCTCCATGACTTACCACATCCATTGTGTGTTGGTTGTGTTTTCGCCAGAGAGATCCTCTGGAGAAAATACTGCACACTAGCCAGCAGTAACTTTTAAATGGTTGCAGAGTTCTTCCTTGTGTTGTTGGAAAGTAATATGTGTACCCGATGCTCTATTGTTGGACATTCATGGTGTTTCCTTTTCTCTCCTCTCCTCTTTCCTCCCCTTCACACCTCCATCCTTTTCCTCCCTTTCTCCCCCACTTCCCCTCCTCCTTTTCCTCCTCCTCCTTCTAACTTTCCCTTCCATCTCTCTAACTTACCTATTTGGAGTTTAATCTTTGTCCACATCTTTAATTCTTTCTTTCTTTTCTTTTCATATTTTTGTCAAATGGGTGACACAGCACAGCACATGGGATGTTAGTCTCCCAACCAGACATAGAATAGAGCCCATGTCCCCTGCATTGAAATCATGGAGTCTTAACCACTGGATCACCAGGAATGTCCCAGCATCTTTAATTCTTCCTGGACCACTTAGCCGAGGCCCTCAGGGCTAGGATTAGGGAAATCCAGGACCAGAACCTTCACAGCTTGCTGAGCCATCCAAGGGGATGACTCTTATGTTTCCATGTAGGCATTCTCTAGGTGTTACTGAGTCCAAGCTGGCTCTGCTCATCGCATAACAGGGCAATTAACCAAGAGACAGGGTGTTGAGGCAAAGAATATGACTTTATTTGGAAAGCCAACAGACCGAGAAGGTGGTAGACTAATGTCTCAAAATAACCACCTTTTGGGGTCTGGATGCCAGGTTCTCTTATAGAATAGAGAAGGGAGAGGTGAGGCACTAAAGTAAAAAGACCATTAATCTCACAGACATCTCCTGGAATGGCCAACCTTGGGAGGGATGTGTTGATTTCTTCCTTCCTGTAGCCATCCACAGGGGTTCAGGGTCCTGAACAAAGGGATTTTGGTTTAAATTTCAGGCAGAGGGGGAGGGTTCCCCAAGGCAGGCCGTTATGTATGGACAGTGTCCTTCTAGTGAACAGAAAAATGGGAAGCAAAGCTTAAAGTAAAAGAAACAGATCTAATATGGAGGCAGTTCCTCTCTGTAACACAGGCAAGAGATTGAGGGAATAAAAGTAGAAGATAAAAAGTCACAAAACTTAGTGTTGCCTTCAGTGAAGGGAAGGATGTGGAGGATGAATGGCATTGCTGCTGCTGCTGCTGCTGAGTTGCTTCTGTCATGTCCGACTCTGTGCGACCCCATAGACGGAAGCCCACTGTCTCTGGGATTCTCCAGGCAAGAACACTGGAGTGGGTTGCCATTTCCTTCTCCAGTGCATGAAAGTGAAAAGCAAAAGTGAAGTCGCTCAGTCATCCCCGACCCCATGGACTGCAGCCTACCAGGCTCCTCCATCCATGAGATTTTCCAGGCAAGAGTACTGGAGTGGGGTACCATTGACTTAGTGTTGCCTTCAGTGAAGGGAAGGATATGGAGGATGAATGGCATTGCAGAAACTGCCAAGTCACATTAGCTGGTGCTGCAGGAAATCTGTTGGCCAACCTTGTGCACACTCAGTGCAGCCCAATTCCTCACTGGAGTCCAGAAGAGAAAGCGGGCTGGGTCCTGAATCAAGGTGGCAGGTGGGTGAAGAGTCTGAGGGCCCTCCTTATAGCCAGGAATCTTAGCTGGCTTGATTTCTGGTTTTTTTCCAAAATGTAACGTGAGTTGGGAGGCCTGCATGCAGTAGGCTTTCATCTAGGTTGTCTAGAACAGTGGTTGCCAACCTTTTTGGCACCAGGGACCAGTTTTCATGGAAGAGTTTTTCCATGGAAATGGGGAGAGGGTTGGATGATGTAAGTGTATTACATTTATTGTAATACATTATTGTAATACTCTATTTCTAATCTAAAGCTGCCACTTATCTGACAGGAGGTACCAGTCCAGGGCCCAGAGGTTGGGGACCCCTGGTGTAAATGATTGATTTGTTACACAAGTCAGTAAATCAATGACTCAATGATCAATATTCTCCTCCCTGGGCATTTACTTATTCATCTATTTAAGGTGAGAGCTTTTTCGGCTCCAAGAACAAGGTTAATCTCTGATTCCTTTCCATGTTTTTTTTTTTTCTTTTTTTTTCTTTTTTCTTTATGATCAGGACAAAATTTTTCTTTCTTTTTTAAGCTTATTTTTAATTGGAGGATAATTGCTTTACAATGTTTTGTTGGTTTTTTCAGTACAACATGAATCAGCCATAAGTATACATACATCCCCTCCTCTTGAACCTCCCTCTCACCCCACCCACCCCTAAATTTTTCTATAAAGGACCAGCTAGTAAAAATTTTCAATTTTGAGCCATATGGTCTCTGTTACAATTACTCAGCTAGGCTGTGGTAGGGTGAAAGCAGTCACAGATAGTAGGTAAATGAATGGGCACAGCTGCGTTCCAATAAAACATTTTCAATATTAGCTTGGTACAAAAGTAATTGTGGTTTCGGACCATGAATTTTAAATCACTATAACTAGGCTCAAACATATCTTTATTAATCAAAATAAGAGCCATTACAATCAACACATTTTTGCCAACGAGAAATAAGTTTGTTTATCCCTGTAGCATAAAAATGTATACTTCAAGATTCAACTAACTCTTGGAAAGCATTTTCTGCATCCTGCTAGTCGTGGAAGCATTTTCCCTGCAAAAAGTTGTTGAGATGCTTGAAAAAGTAGTCGGTTGGTGAGAGGTGAGGTGCGTTTGGTGGATGAGGAAAACTTTGTAACCCAATTCACTCAACTTTTGAAGTGCTGGTTGCGTGATGTGCAATTGGGCGTTGTCATGGAGAGGAATCAGCCTTTTCTGTTGACTAATGCTGGTTCTGCAAACCAGCACTGTTTCAGCTTTCAGTGCATCTCATCTATTTGCTGAGCATACTCTCAGATGTAATGGTTTTGCCAGAATTCAGAAAGCTGTAGTGGATCCGGCAGGCCGCAGACCACCAGGCAGTGACCGTGACCTTTTTGGGTGCAAGTTTGGCTTTGGGAAGTGCTTTGGAGCTTCTTCTCAGTCCAACCACCGAGGTGGCTGTTGCCTGTTGTTGTATAAAGTCCACTTTTTATTGCACATCACAGTCTGATTGAGAAATAGTTCACTGCTGTTCCATAGAATAAGAGAAGATGACACTTCAAAATGATGTCAGCTCTTAAAGCACCCACTTATCGAGCTTTTTCACCTTTTCAATTTGCTTCAAATGCCAAACAACCATAGAATGGTCCATGTTGAGTTCTTTGGCAACTTCTCATATAGTTGTAAGAGGATCAGCTTTGACAATGACTGTCAATTGTCATTGTCAGCTTTTGATGGCTGGCCACTGGGCTCCTTGTCTTCAAGGCTCTCGTCTCCTTTGCAAACCTTCTTGAAGCACTGCCGCACTGTGTGTGTGTGTTAGCAGTTCCTGGGCTAAATGCCTTGTTGATGTTGCGAGTTGTCTCTGCTGCTTTACAACCCATTTCTAACTCCAATAAGAAAATCACTCGAATTTGCTTTTTGTCTAACATTGTTTCCATAATCTAAAATATAAAATAAACAGCAAGTAATAAATCATTAGCAAAAAAAAAAACACATTAAAATGGTGTATAACATAACCACATTTATTAAGAATGTATTCTAATATCAAACAGCAAGTTTCAACAGTGCAAAACCACAATTACTTTTGCACTATTAGGTAGTTAGAATAGGGAAAAGGAATCCAGAATGGCAGTGGCTAATAGATAAGGAAGAGTAAAGCCCGCAAAAATAGAACAAAGGAAGGTCCGAGGACCAGAGTGAGGACCTCAGGGAAAACAAACAACACTCCTGGCTGGCCCAGTTTACATAGGACAGGCCCAGGGAGAGATAAACATATAAAAAGAGGAACCAAAGCTAGCTCTCTCTCTCTCTCCCTCTCTCCCAAGTGCTGGGGCGCTCTTCTCTTGGCGTCTTTGGATCAACGTGCCCTCATGCCTCGATGATGGATTTTCCTGCTATCTTCTAAATAAAATGGAGCTGTAACACTGATTTGTCTAAGAACTATAACATGGTCCATTCGAGACCTGAGAGCTGTAACATGGTCTGTCCAAGACCCGAGAGCTGTGACACGCCCAGGGGGCTTAGTGTCTGTCACTCCAAATCTTTGTTGTGACGAGACAAAAACTGAGGAACACACACTCACCTGACAGCACCAAGCTAACAGACACTGAATCCTGGATTTCATATAATGGTCACGTGTCCAGATATGTTCTTTTTTTTTCTATTTAAAAGGAAAATCTATTCTTATTCATGGATTCCAACAAAGCAGGCAGGTTTGGCCCATGGGTCATAGTTGGTTGACGCTGCTGGAGATTCAAAAGCAAATATATCTTCCAGGAAGTTTCTTGAGTGCCTTAAACAGAAAGTTCAGATTGGAGTGTACACACTGATCACCACGTCGGCCACACTGGCTTTCATAGACACATAACCAACCTCAGATGGCTCCCATGTCAAATCGTTCATAACCTGGATCAATGTCTCCAGTGTGTCCTATTTTGGTGGATTCTTTCTTGTCACATAACACAGACACCACACTCCTTTCTACAGTCAAAGTCTGAGCTTCGCCCTTTGCCTGAGTGCCTGGCACTCTTCTCTGTGACCGACCAGGTTGTACCCCTCCCGTAAGTGGCAGCCTCTGCTGAGGAACCTCCCCCTAAACTACAGCCACCATATGGCATGGGACTTCAACATTCCCACCTGAGAGGTCAGTCTGCCCAGGCTCAGGTTCCTGTTACTCACTCTGTGGCCTTGAGCAAGTCCCAACAGCATCTAAAGGATGCTGATAATAATGCTCACCTCTGCAGACAAAAAATAGTCAAAACCTAAAAGTTGCATTATGTTTCATTCGGTGGGAATTTTTAGGACTTCAGGCCCAGGAGGCAGCATGTTAAGTAGCCCTGAGAGAACTGCTCTGAGGAGGCGAGCAAGGGGGCCAAATTATACAGAACTTTTGCAAAGGAGGGCAGGTAGTCTGATTGTCAAAAGCTTACTGTGAATCAAAGAAAACCAGACATCCCAAGTTAAGGAATGTGTTGCTTTTCTATGTATGGGAAGCTGTAAGAATCTGGGTCACTGAAATCATTCCTTTGATATGTACCTCAGCTATCTGGGGCCAGTTTCCTGTGTTTCCACATCCTGAGTTCCTCAGGGATCACCCTCTGGAGTGGCTGCGGTCTGATGGCAGCTAGATGGCAGGTATTCTCTTTCAGCTGCTCACCGTCCATGATAGCTACAACTGCAGCTGACTGTGACATCGTTTGTTTACTGATATGGCAGGAAGTATTCCATTCTACACCCCATAGGGTTGCTGTGAGAGTTAATTGAGATGATTTCTATAAAATGCTTACACCAGAACCTGGCCCCAATAGTATGAAAACATTAATAAATGCCGGCTACAGTTATACTTCTGTGTTGTTTGACATTTTTTCCAGGAGGCTGTATTTCTATGATATGTATATGATTTTTGAAAGACCAAAAGTACCCTTTTAGGTCTAAAACAAAAGTACAAAAATATTGTTGGTAAGTTTTTCATAGAAACTTGTAATTGACATGTGGCATGGTTGACTTAAAAAAATATTCACAACCTAAAGGCAGTTGTTTTGTTCAGTGGGAATTTTTAGGACATCAAGCCCAAGAGACAACATCTCAAGTAACCCTGAGAGCTGTGAGGAGGTGAGGGGCTGAGCCAGGTTATACAGAAATTTTGTAACAAAGGGCAGGGAATTTTAACAAAGGGCAGGTAGTCTGAACATGAAAAAATTATATTGTTAATTAAGAAAACCAGATATCTCAGATCAAGGAACTGAGCGCTTCCCTTTGTACAGGAAGATGCTAGAGTCTAGACTCATTGAAATTATTCCTTTGATGTGCACGTCAGCTTTCTGGGCCCAGTGTCCTTTGTTTTCACATCCTGAGCTTGCTTCCCTCAGGGCTTACCCTGGGGCATGGCTGTAGTCTGATGGTTGCGGATATTCTTTTCCTTCCTGAGTTTCCTTGGGGCTCACCGGCTCACACTGGCGGGCTGCAATCACTGATGATGATGACATCCTTGTTTACTGATAAGTCAGAAAGTATTCCATTTCTCAGCGCAGACTCCAAGAGTTCAGTTCAATGAGTTTTTCAATATTAGTAAGTTTTCTGAATCAAAGCAGAGAACATCTGGAAAACCCCGAGGGGAAAGAAGAGTAATTCATGCTCGAGGGAGGTGACGTTCTTTTAGGAACAGTGTCATCTCCCAAATGAGGGTCTGATTATGACCAAGGAAGAAGCCAGTTAACATGCAGACCATAAATGTGCCGCAAGGAGAAAACAGGCCTTCAGTGACTGTCCTAAATAAAGGCCTCTGTTTGATGGATGTGTTGCCTGAGCCTGCGTGGCAGGCACCTCGCTGGTCCTTGGTCCCCAGCTTACGTGATGCTGAGAGAGGGCTGAGACCGCGGTTTCCCTGGAGAGGTCTCAACACTGATTCTCCCCCAGGGACAGCGTTTAAACTCATTAATCCGAGATTGCCAAACAGACACACACATTCATCATCTCAGTGCCATTAGGTTGGAGGAAATTGAAATAGCACAGAAAGAGAGACTCATTCTTTGACGCAGGGAATGTTGGCTGAGAGTTTTCAGGAGTGTCTGAGCGAATGGCAGCCTAGCGGTCCACCACTTTACCCAGGGCAGAGGGGTGGACAGAAGTAACCTTTCCTCTGTACCTACTACAGATGTGTTGAGCAGAGGGCTGCCTGCTCCACACCCATAAGCTGGTTTCATTCTTCACAGAAGAATGAAAGATAAAGGTAAGATTCCTCTTCCACAGTGGCAGCCCTGACACCCCCGAGCAGTGGAAGGGCTCCCACAGGTCATGTAGCTGGTCAGCGGGGGAGTTGGATCCCAGTCCAGCTGGGTCTAACGTGTATTATCACCTCTACGTGCTGGAAGAACGGGGCTCCCTGGATCTTGTGTCAACTTAAAAATAGAAAAAAAAATTTTAATTTAAAAACAGAAATTCAAAAAGAAATTGAGTTATAGTTTATTTGGTGGGAATTTTTAGGACTTCAGGCCTGGGAAGCAGCATCTCAAGTGACCGTGGAATAACTGTTCTGAGAAGGTGAGAGGAAGAGTCAGGTTATATAGAAGTTTGCAGCAAGGGGCAGGTAGTCTTAACATCAAAAGATTATTGTTAATTAAGGTAAGTCAGATATCTCAAGGTAAGGAATTTAGTGCTTTTCTAAGCATGGGAAGATACAAGAGTCTGGGCTTGCTAAAAATCATTCCTTTCACATGTGTCAGGCGAGTACACAGAAAAGAGAGCTCTTTTTAATATAAATAAATATTTTAATAAAATATTTTATTTAATAATTAAAATAATCACATATTTAAATTAAAAATAATAAAAATATTTTCTTTAATAAATGAAATATTTTAATAAGTAAAGACATGCACCTTAGCTATCTGGGGCCAGCAACCTGTCTTCTAAGATCCTCCTCCCCCAGCTCCTCAGGGGTCACATAGTGTTCACCGAGGCAGCAGCTCAGTAGCTGTCAGATTGCAGGTATTCTTCTCCTTCCTGAATTCTCTTAGGGCTCACCAGCTCACACCACGGGGCTGCCATTGCTGGTGACCGTGGCACCCTTTTACTTATGGCAGGAGATACTCCATTTCACACTTGAAGCCCCTCATCCTCTATGTGAGAAGGGAGAAGTATGGGGAGATGAATGATTTGCCCAGAGTCATTATGGTTTAATAATATATCTGGTGTTGGTGGTGATTTTGTGCAGTTGCTAAGTCATGTCTGACTCTTTGCAGCCCCATGAACCACAGCACGCCAGGCTTCCCTGTCCTCACTATCTCCTGAGGTTTGCTCACACTCGTGTCCATTGAGTCAGTGGCGCCATCCAGTCATCTCATCCTTTGTCACTCCCTTCTCCTCCTGCCTTCAATATTTCCCATCATCAGGGTCTTTTCCAGTGAGTCAGTTCTTCCCATCAGGTGGCCAAAGTATTGGAGCTTCAGCTTCAGCATCAGTTCTTCCAATAAATATTCAGGGTTGATTTCCTTTAGGACTGACCAGTTTGATCTTCTTGCTGCCCAAGGGACTCTGAAGAGTCTTCAGCACCACAGATCAAAAGCATCAGTTCTTCAGCACTTGGCCTTATTTATGGTCCAGTTCTCAGATCCGTACGTGACTACTGGAAAAACCATAGTTTTGACTATACAGACCTTTGTCTGCAAAGTGATGTTTATGCTTTTTAATATGCCGTCTGGGTTTGTCATAGCTTTTCTTCCAAGGAACAAGCGTCTTTTAATTTCATGGCAGCAATCGCCATCCACAGTGATTTTGGAACCCAAGAAAATAGAAAGTCTGTCACTGTTTACAATGTTTCCCCATCTATTTGCCATGAAGCGATGAGCCTAGGTGCCATGATCTTAGTTTTTGAATGTTAAGTTTCAAGCCAGCTTTTTCACTCTCCTTACCTTTATCAAGAGGTCCTTTAATTCCTCTTCCATATCCTGGTGTTTGCCACCAGTTCCTGACAGAGCTCTTGAAATTCTAGTTACTTCCTGAGTGACAGGGGTGCTGGGAGCATCTTTTGAGGAGCATTTGTTCCTTGACACAAGAGCTTTGTAGGCCCTCGGAATTTCCTGAGTAAGTGTTGTTTCACATCCTAATGAGATGCCTCAGTGGCTTTGGGTTGGGGAGCTGGTCCACAGAAAGACCAAGGCTTGCTTAGAAGCTTGAAACTTGCGGCACAATCCCTGAATTCTCTGGGGAGATTGTGGAGCCTGGATCTCCACAATCATTGATCATTAATAACTGATCATGCCTACATGATGAAGCCTCATAAACCCTCTTGTGATGTTTGGAGGGCTTCCAGGTTGGTGAACACATGGAGTTGATGGGAGAGTGGCCTGCCCTGGGGAGGTCCTGGAAACTCCACACTCTCTTCACCATACCTTGCCCTGTGTATCTCTTCATTTGGCTGTTCATCTGTACCTTTTAAAAATATCATTTCTAATAAGCTAGCAAATACATACATGTAATTCTGAGTTTTGAATGGTTCTGGCAAATTATCGAACCTGGGGAAGGGGATCATCGGAGCCCCCAGTTCATAACCAGCTGGTCAGAAGTAGAAGTGGTCCCAAATTGCAGTTGGCCTCTGAGTCTGACGAGACTGAGCCCTTGACCTGTGAGGTCTGTGCTCACTGCAGGTAGTGAGTATCAGAATTGAGTTCAGTGACGGGACACCTGGTTGGTGTCCACCAAGAACTGGAGAATTGCTTTGTGTGAGAAAACCCATGCATTTGAAGTCACAAGTGTAGCGTGTATAGAAAAGCAGAGTTTTCGCTTTAGTCGTGGAGGAGGTTAATGGTAGGGCTCCACATCCCAGATGTTATTTCTTCTTACCCATCCCAAGGTGCCCACTGCATCCACAACTTACAGAGTGTTGTGTTGGTTGCTCACTCATGTCCAACTCTTTGCGATCCCATGGACTGTAGCCTGCTAGGCTTCTCTGTCCATGTGATTCTCCAGGGAAGAATAGTGAAGCGGATAGCCTTCTCTAGGGATCTTCCTGATGCAGGGATCGAACCCAGGTCTCCCATATTGTAGGCAGATTCTTTACCATCTGAGCCACTACAGGAGCCCCAGGAAGAAGCCAAGTAAATACTCCCTTAAAAGTCAACCCTTTCCTCTGTCAGTCCGCCTCTGCCTTCACATCTTGCTCTCTGCTGGGTTTCCATTAGGCTCCAGACCATGTCATTTGCAGAGAGATTTTGTAAAGCAGCAGCACTATTTTTTCTGACAGAGCCTATTCACCTCTCCACAGCCAGAGCTGGTAAAATGACCAATTTTCTCCATTGTCCCAACATGAAAGGTTGAGATGCGTGATGACACAGGCTGACTTTCTTTTCCTTCCTCCATCAATCAGGTTCTCAGAAATGACATCTCTCTCTTTAGAACGAGCAGAGTTCCATTTCCAGGGTTCAGCACTATTCCAGCCGAGAATTGGACTAATGGGGCTTATTCAAGTTCCAGCCAAGCTTCAAAAGAGCTCTGCGTGAACTGGTTAAATGTTTTGTGAATAATATTATTTGATGACATTGCACAATCAACATGATGTAATGCCCACAATGAGCAGGGTATATGCATGTTTATTTTGGTCCCACTTTAATTAAAAATGCAAATGTCCACATATATGTATCGATGGTGGTGTCTTCAGCTACAAGTAATCAGAATATCTGATTAATAGTGTCTTCAATTAACTAGGTGTTGGTGGAGTGGCTCAAGGATGTCATCAAGGATCCGTCTCTTTCCTTGCTTCCCCCTGCCACCCTCACCACAGCGGCTGTAGCAGCTTAAGGTGTATGAGGGGTTAGCACCCAAGACTCACATTGTTTTAGGAAGAGGGACCCTTCAAGGGCCAGAAAGTCTGATGCTTGGAAATGAACTGCGTGAGGGAGACACTGTGCTGTGCTTTGTCACTCAGTCGTGCCTGACTCTTTGCAACCCCATGGACTGTAGTCCCCAGGCTCCCTCAGCCCATGGGATTCTCCAGGCAAGAATACCAGAGTGAGTTGCCATGCCCTCCTCCAGGGGATCTTCCCAACCGAGAGATCAGAGATTGAACCCAGGTGTCCCACATTGCAGTCGGATTCTTTACCGTCTGAGCCACCAGGAAAGACTTCACTGGGAAGGGGCTCCCAGGCAGAAAGCAGCAGGGTGAGGGAACCCAGGAGAACTCCTCTGCCACGTGGCTCATGGTCTTGGGTTATGGGTGATGGAGTTAGCTTCTGGGTTGTCTCTGGAAACTGACCTCGGGGTCCTTGCTGGTGGTGCACGCATTGTTCACCCAAGTTGGATTCCAGAGAGGAGGATTCTGGGAAGTTGGTAGGACATATGGACCGGTGTCTCCGCTTTCCTTTTGACCTTTCCCAAATGCTTCTGGTTGGTGGTAGCTTGTCAGTTCTGCACTCCTTACCAGGATTCCCTGTTAAGATAACTCGTGCAAGAGGCTACTGTCGTGCAGGGAACCCAATTCGCCTGCACTGGCTGGCAGATTCTTTACCGCTGAGTCACCAGAGAAGTCCCACCTCAGGTATCTCTTTCATACATAGCATCAGTAGTGTACATGTGTCACTTCTCAGTCTTCCAGCTCATCCCACCCCTCCCTGTTTGGTATCCATACGTCTGTTCTCTATGTCTGTATCTGTTTCTGCTTTGAAATGAGATCGTGCTTAGTCACGATCGTGTGTCTGACTCCTCTGCGACCATATGGACCATAGCCTGCCAGGCTCCTCTGTCTGTGGGATTCTCCAGGCAAGAATACTGGAGTGGGTTGCCATGCCCTCCTCCAGGCAATGCAGGTGGCCCAGGTTTAATCCCTGGTCAGGGAACTAGATCCCAAACATTGTAAGTAAACTTGGCACGCCAAAACTAAAGACCCTTCATCAAGTGAGTGTGTTAGTGCTCAGTTATATTTGACTTTTTGTGACTCCATGAACCGCAGCCCTGCTCAGGCTTCTCTGTCCATGGAATTCTCCAGGCAAGAATGCTGGAGTGGGTTGCCATTTCCTCTCCTTCATGGGGTTCTGATGCATGTCTGTCTGTGAGAGCTTCCCAAGAATTTCACCTTGTTTGTTAAGGTGCTGGGGATTTGGATGGACTCAGGAGGACTCAAAACTATGCTAAGTGCAGGTTCGAGATGGATGAAGGGTGAAGGGCACCCCCAGCACAAATCCCGCAGACCTGGGTTCATGAAGGCGAAAGCTGGCGTGAAGCCCACCGCAACACTCAGGGTGGAACAGTGGCCTCTGTGCGTGTGGATCGAGGTTATGTGTAAGTTTAGTTTCCTTATTTGTCCTTGTTTATATTTTTCAAAATTTCTACAGTGATCAGGAATCTGCCCAGCAACCAGATAAGAATTCTATTAAAAAAATATTTTCCTCCTCTTCTTTTTTTTCCACTTTATTTTTTAATTGAAGGATACTTGCTTAACAGAATTTTGTTATTTTCTGTCAAACATCAACAAAAATTTTATTTTAAAATTTTGTATAAAGAGGAATGTAATCAAAATAGCTTTGTTTTCTAAGTTTGAAGATGTAGGCTCCATTTGTCAAATAACTGCTTGTCCAGCATCATTTTCTCTTTCTTTTCCCTCCTGCCTCTTTCTAACAGCTATTAATAGTGACAGATACCATTTACTGAGCATTGTACTATGTACGGCCCAGGCACATGCTCAACGCCTGACCTGCATAGTAATCCTGGACAGCTGTACTATTATAATTCATATTTCAAAGATGAGGAAAGTGAGAAACCTTCTGGCACTCGGCCCCTTTGAGCTAGAGCTGTCTGGTGCCAACGCTCTTGCCTCTAGCATTGTTGCTGCTAATGGCTAAGTCATGTCCGACTCTTCTGCAACCCCATGGACTGTAGGTTCCTTTGTCCATGTGATTTCCCAGGCAAGAATACTGAAGCAGATGGCTAACAAACACATGAAAAGATCGCTCATTATTAGAGAAATGCAAATCAAAGCCACAATGAGATATCACCTCACACTGGTCAGAAAGGCCATCATCAAAAAGTCTACAAACAATAAATGCTGGAAAGGGTGTGGAGAAAGGGAACACTCCTGCACTGTTGGTGGGAATGTAAACTGATAAAGCTACTATGGAAGATGGTATGGAGATTCCTTAAAAACTAGGAATAAAACCACAATATGACCCAGCAATCCCACTTCTAGGCATATACCCTGAGGAAATCAGGGTTGAAAAAGACACCTGTATCCCATTGTTCATTGCAGCACTATTTACAATAGCTAGAACATGGAAGCAACCTAGACGCCCATCAACAGATGAATGGATAAAGAAGTTTGGTACATATACACAATGGAATATTACTCAGCCATAAAAGGAATGCATATGAGTCAGTTCTGATGAGGTGAATGAAGCTAGAACCTATTATACAGAGTGAAGTGAGCAAGAAAGAGAAAGATAAATATCGTATTCTAATGCACATATATGGAATATAGAAAAATGGTACTGAAGAATTTCTTTACAGGGCAGCAGTGGAGAAACAGACATAGAGAATAGACTTATGGACATGGGGAGAGGGAGAGGGGAGGGTGAGATGTATGGGAAGAGTAACCTGGAAACTAACATTCAGTTCAGTTCAGTTGCTCAGTCGTGTCCGACTCTTTGTGACCCCATGAACCACAGCACGCCAGGCCTCCCTGTCCATCACCAACTCTTGGAGTTCACTCAAACTCTTGTCCATTGAGTAGGTGATGCCATCCAGCCATCTCATCCTCTGTTGTCCTCTTCTCCTCCTGCCCCCAATCCCTCCCAGCATCAGGGTCTTTTCCAATGAGTCAACTCTTCGCATGAGGTGGCCAAAGTACTGGAGTTTCAACTTCAGCAGCAGTCCTTCCAATGAACACCCAAGACTGCTCTCCTTTAGAATGGACTGGTTGGATCTCCTTGCAGTCCAAGAGACTCTTAAGAGTCTTCTCCAGCAGCACAGTTCAAAAGCATCAATTCTTCAGCACTCAGCTTTCTTCACAGTCCAACTCTCACATCCATACATGACCACTGGAAAAACCATAGCCTTGACTAGACAGATCTTTGTTGGCAAAGTAATGTCTCTGCTTTTGAATATGCTATCTAGGTTGGTCATAAGTTTCCTTCCAAGGAGTAAGCATCTTTGAGTTTCATTACATTACCATATGTAAAATAGATAGCCAACAGGAATTTGCTGTATGGCTCAGGAAACTCAAAACAGGGGCTCTATATCAACCTAGAGGGGTGGGATGGGAAGGGAGATGGGAAGGAGGTTCAAGAGAGAGGAGATATATGTATACCTGTGGCTGATTCATGCTGAGGTTTGACAGAAAACAAAATTCTGTAAGGCAATTATTCTTCAATTAAAAAAAAAAAAAGGAATACTGGAGCAGATTGCCTTTTCCTTCTCTAGGGGATCTTCGTGACCCAGGGATCAAATCTGCATCTCCTGCAATGGCAGGCGGGTTCTTTATTATGGCTGAGGCACCAGGGAAACCCTGTTTCTATCATTACCTGTTGCTCTTTTGTTCCTTTCACCATCCCTCCTTCTCTCATCTTTCAGAAATTATCCACCAGATACCTCTGTCAATTATGTGATTACAACCCAAGGTTTCTCAACTTCATGACAGGCATTTTGAACCAGATAATTCTCTACTGAGGCGGCGGGATGTTTCACAACATCCCTGGATTCTACCCACTAGACGGCAGTAGCAGTCTCCACGCACACCCAGTGATAACAGCAAATAAGTCTCCAGACATTGCCAGATGCCCCTAGAGACCAAAATTGTCCCCATTAAGAACCACTGATATACACAATGGCATGTTGCTCAATTATGAAAAGGAACGCATTTGAGTCAGTTCTAAGGAGGTGGATGAACCTGGAGCTTATTATATAGAAGTCAAAAAGAGAAAGACAAATACTGCGTATTAATGCATATGTGTGGAATTTAGAAAGACGGTAGCAATAATCCTTTGTGCAGGGCAGCAAAGGAGACACAGATGTAAAGGACAGACTTTTGGACTCAGTGGGAGAAGGCAAGGGTGGGATGATTTGAGAGAATAGCATTGAAATGTGTATATTACCATATGTAAAATAGATGACCAGTTCGAGTTAGATACCTGAAGCCCAGCATGCAGAGCCGGTGCTCTGGGACAACCCAGAGAGATGGGGTGGGGAGGGAGGTGGGAAGGGGGCTCAGGATGGGGGGACACGTGTAATCCTGTGGCAAATTCATGTTGATGTATGGCAAAAAAAAAAAAATCACAATTTAGTAAAGTAATTATCCTCCAATTAAGATAAATTAATCAAACAAAAATCTGATCAGACCACATTCAGACTCCAAAGTCCAAAAAAACAGTCATACCTGGGCTTATTGCCACAGACAAGGAACAGAGACTTGTCATCAGAATCCACTGTCAGATGGCTGTGCTGCCCACGCCCCTTCTTAATAGACAATAAACACCTGTGAACTGTTCCCCTTAAAAAAATAAATAAACCACTGATTTAGCCCGATTGCCATGCTCCATGTAAAGAAGGATTCTGGAGTGCCTCTGGTTGGAACATCATGGATAGGAACCCAGGGAAACAGATTGTACCCTTCTGGCGAAGCCCCCATGCTCATTCGTGGCAGCTGCCACCTGCTAGGACATTCCAGGGCAGGATTTGACAGTCGCTTGGAGTGCCTCTGGCAACAGGAGCAGGAGATGGAGGCTAAAGTGAGACATTTCCTGCCACTTGTCCTGAAAGCTGGGATGGTGCGGTTGGAATGGGTAATTTGGGCCATTCTTGGCCAGCAGAAGGGCACGGGGCCCCAAGCTGGTCTGAGGATGTTGCTTCTGAATGGAGATCAAGTTCTTGACAAAGATGCCCCAGAAGGAAGCTGAAAGATCAGCGAACTTGGACAAGTCGATTTCTACTTCTGCTCCCACCTATGCTTGCTGTGTAGACTCAGATGAACCCTCTGAGAATATTCATGCTTCTCTCTATCTCTTCCTGGGACAGAAGGTTGATGTGGCCAAACCAGTCCACTCCATCCCTCCACTTGCTTCACTCTTCTTTGGAGCATCTGATGTTTTATTGTATTTGTGTTTACCCTGTCTCCTCAGATTAAATTTCAGTAATGAAGGCAGGGGAGGCTGGTACATCCCTGAAGCCTATGACAGTGGCGAACACAGTAAATGCTCAATAAAGACATGCAGATTGACGGCACACAACACACCCAGTGGGGAAGCTGCTTGAAAATATGTCTCGGGTCATAGACATGTCATACCCTTTGGATTCAGTGGTTCTACTTCTGAGAATCAGTAGCTCCCACCCCAAATAATCCAACATGAAAGAAAAGCCTTAGGTTAATCCTACAGTGGCTAAAATACAAGCAACCCGAAAAAAAAACCAAAAAACTAAGTAATCAAGATTAAGGGCATAATTGAAACCACCCTGATAAGTCTACTTGGTAGAATTCCAGGTAGCTGTTAACAAGCATCATCTACAGTAAGATGAGCTAATAGTGCAATACACAGACATGAATCTAGACTACATAATGCAAAATTGTGTGTGCAGCCCAATTGCTGAGATTATAGGGTGATCTTCTTTTTACACTATTGCTGGGAATATCATGCAGAGTCCCTCTGGAGGACAATTTGGAAATCCCTATCAAAATGCTAGGGTTCATGTCACTTAACCCTCCAACTGCATTTCTAGAAATTAATTTGCTAGGAATTCCTTTATTTCTAGTAATGTATCCTAGAATATATCTGGAAATAAGTCTAATGTCTGTGAATGGGGGACAGTGGTTAAATAAATTACTGTTTATCAATATATCAGAATACTATACAGTCATTAAAAATGAGGAGCTATGCATGTCCTGACACAGTAATATGCGCAACACAAAAATAGTTAATTGCAAAATGCTTTTGTACATGAACGATGTTGTGTTTGGTAATAAACGAGTAAACTTTTTTTAATCTAGAGGAATAGATAAGAAACCCTTGACGATGGCTTTCTCCAAAGGATAGGGGAAGATTTTCTGTCTGTGCTGTTGATTTCTGTGATGTTTAAAAGCTTTTCACGTAGCTGAAAAAGGAAAACACTGACCCCACGACATGAAGTCACTCACGTAAGCCAACAAAAACCAGGCACGCGAAGACTGGAAGGAATTCTATCAGGGTGTTATTAACTGTGATCATCCCTGAGTCGTGGGAGCATGGGCAGTTTTTGTCTCGTTATTTTTGATGGGAGACTTCTAAAGAGCCTGTGTGGTCTTTACAGAGGACAAAGCCCTCCCACCAGTCCTCTTTGTTTGAAGCTGGGGTGGTGCTCAGGATGTGGAATGTTCTGTCGATGTAACCCATGGTCGTGCGGTGTCCTCTCTCCCCAGGATGGATGACATCCAACTCTGCAACGACATCATGGACTTGAAGCAGGAGCTGCAGAACTTGGTCGCCATCCCAGGTAACCATGGGGACCCCCACCTCCGCCAGACAGCTGCTCAGAGTTCCTGTCTGGAAGGCCCTAGCGCAACCTCATTCTTGAAACTCAGTGCTCCCGGTTGCGTGGCTCAACCAACTCCACAAAGGCAAACCTCGTTCAAGTCCTAATTCTGCCCACCTCCTTGACCTCGGGCAAGTCATGTTACCTCTCTGAGACTCAGTCTCTCCTCCTCTGAAAATGGGGTAGGAATAGTAATAGCACCTAATTCATTGGGTATAAATCTCATTGTGTTGAATGAAACATTGCAAACCACGTGCTTAGCTTGATGGCTGGTCCAAAGAGTCCAGCAAATGTTAGCAATGATTACTCTTATTATCCTGTTTGGGAATAGGTAGAGTATGGTGGTTACAAGCTCTGATTTTGGAGTCAAACCTACATCTGTCACTTATTAATCACGTGTCCTTGGGCAAGTTATTTCACTACAATGCAGTTTCTTCATCTCTGATCTGGGACAATCATACTGTCTGTCTCAGAGGATTGTCGTGAGATTGACAAAGGGGATAAAGTAAAGTGCTTAGCAGGCGTCCAAGGTGGCTCAGTGGTAAAGAATCTGCCTGCCAAGCAGGAGACTTGGGTTCGATCCATGGGTCAGGAAGATCCCCTGGAGAAGGAAATGGCAACCCATTCCAATATTCTTGCCTAGAAAATCCCACTGACAGAGGACCTAGCAGGCTACAGTCCATGGGGTCTCAAAGAATCAGACATGACTTAGCGACTAAACAACAACCACATCCTATTTAAGTGCTTAACAAATTAGCACTATTGTTTCTGGGCTTCCCACGTGGCGCTAGTGGTAAAGAACCCACTTGCCAATGCAGAAGACCCAAGAGATGCAGGTTCAATCCCTGGATCGGGAAGGTCCCCTGGAGGAGGGGCACAGCCACCCACTCAAGTATTTTTTGTCTGGAGAATCCCATGAACAGAGGAACCTGGCAGGCTGCAGTCCATAGAGTTGCACAAGATTTGGACACAGCTGAAGCAATTTAGCACACATGTATTATTATTATTATTGTTATCATTAACCTGAGCTTCCTGGTGGCTCATACGGTAAACAGTCTGCCTGCAGTGTGAGAGACCTGGGTTCGATCCCTGAATTGGGAAGATCCCCTTGAGGAGGGCATGGCAACCCCACTCCAGTATTCTTGCCTGGAGAATCCCCATGGATAAAGGGGCCTGGTGGTCTACAATCCCTGGGGTCACAAAGAGCTGGACAGTACTGAGTGCCTAAGCATAGCACAGCATGTCATTAACCTAACACATCCTTCTCATCCTTCAGGTCATAGCTTCTTTGACCCTTTTCCCAAAGAATGCTTTCCTTGCCCATCCAAGCTGGGTTAGATACCTCTGGGGGCACTTACACTTCTCAACATACAGACAATCCCCAACTTACAGTTTGATCTAACGATTTTTGGATTTTATAATGCTGCAAAGTCTCTCAAAATGTCTCCAGATGTTACCAGATATCCCCTGGCCAGGGAGGTGGGCAAATTGCCCCCTGAGAAACACTTCAGAATCCAGAGATTTGGGTTTGAAGCCAGGATTGCCAGCTACATGACCTTCATTGAGCACCTTGATTTCCTGAGCCTTAAATTCTCCGTCTGCAAAATGAAACAAACCATGAGGCATGCACACAGTTGTGGATATGCCCTGAGATGACATAAGATAGCAAACATACTTTATTCCAAGAAGAGTGTGTGCAATGATTATAGACTCTTCTGGCATTATTGCTTTAATGAGCACCTATTAGTTGCTTTAATAAGCACCTACTAAGGCTTCCCTAGTGGCTCAGAAGGTAAAGAGTCTGCCTACAGTGCAAGATCCCCTGGAGAAGGGCGTGGCAACCCACTCCAGTGTTCTTGCCTAGAGAATCCCATGGACAGAGGAGCCTGACGGGCTGCAGTCCATGGGGTCGCAAAGAGTTGGACATGACTGAGTGGCTACCACTTTCACTGAATGCCAGGCACTGTGCAGGCCCTGAGAGGACACAAGTGAGTAGCCAGCCCTAATTGAAAGGGAGTGACAGGACTTCTTGGTGGCCCAGTGATTAAGACTCCTGGCATCCAATGCAGGGGGCGTGAGTTTGATCTCTAGTTGGAAAACTAAGATCCCACATGCTATGTGGCACGGCCCCCAAAATAAATAATGATAATAAATAAATAGTATTTAAGAAAAGGGGAAGTGACAGCTCCGGCTGTGGGGCTCCTTCTTGAGGCAATTAAAATGTTCTAAAATTGATTGTCATGATGACATGGAGTCCAAGTTCACGCTACTTGCCGCATGATAGGCCAGTAAATCGGAGACAAAGTGTTAAGACAGGGAAGGGACTTTATTTGGGAGCTGGCTGACAGAGAAGATGGCAGGCTAGCATCTCAAAATAACCATCGTGTGGGGCCTGGATGTCAGGTTCTTTTATGGATCAGAGATGGGGGGGGTGAGGAAACAAAAAGACCATTTAATTCCCGCAACTGTCTCCTAGAATGGCAAAACTCAGGCAGGGTGCCGTGTGTTCATTTCTTTCTTTCTGCCATCTACAGGTGGACAGGGTTATTTTAGTTAAACAGTTCGGCAGAGGCAACAGCGTTCCCTGAGGCAAGCCATTATGTATGCTGATAATTAAAAAAAGTGGCAAACAGGGTTAAAGGGATAGGAACAGATTCAGCAGGGAGTCATAATTAACCCTTCCTTGTTACTTCAAAACAATAGAAGTTTAGGACCAGGATCCTGCCGCTGGGAGCTGGAGAAGAGAATCCCTCTTTGGGTCTTCCAGCTTCTGATGGTTTCCATCAATCCTCGCTCCTTGGCTTGTGGCTGCCTTATTCCAGTCTCTGCCTCTGTCATGGCCCTCCTCTCTTTGTGTATCTCTGTGTCATCTCCTCTTTTAAAAAAAAATTATATTTATTTTGGCTGCACCAGGTCTTCACTGTAGCACATGGGACCTTCCATCTTTGTTGTGGCATGTGGGACCTAGTTCCCCAACCAGGGATGAAACCAGGGCCCCCTGCACTGGGAGGGCAGAGTCTTAGCCACTGGCCCACCAGGAAAGTCCCCATCTCTTCTCATAAGAACACTAATTATTGGATTAAGGGCTCATCCGAATGAGTATGACCTCATCTTAACTAACTACATCCACAAAACCCTATTCCCAAGTAGGGTATTTCCAAATAAAATTAGGGGTGGCCAAAAGGAGAAGAGGGCTTCAGACGGTGAGATGGCTGGACGGCATCACCGATGCAGTGGGCATGAACTTGGGCAAACTTTGGGAGATGATGAGGGACAGAGAGGCCTGGCTTGCTGCAGCCCATGGGGTTGCAAAGAATCGGATACGACTGGACGAGTGAACAACAGCAGGACTGTTCATCCTAATACAGGCAGAAAGCTCAGCCCAACCTCACAAGGGTTCAGAACCAGGATCAGGAAAGCCGTGGAATATTTTGGGCCCCTGCTGTCTCTCACTGTCCATTTTGGAGTTTGTTCCATGTCTTCCCTCTAGCACATGAGCCAAGCAAGGCCACTGTTCCCAAACCACACGTGGGTCCCACTTGCCCCTGTGCAGTAAAGCCAGCCTGCTGACCCCTGGTGGTGGGGGAGGAAAGTGCAGTGTTTATTGCAGGGACAGGCAAGGAATCCAGGACAGCTAGCTAGTGCTCAGAATACCAGAGCTCTTCGATGGGTTTCAGCAAAGCATTCTTGAAGCCCAGGTGAGGGAGGGGCATCCCAGGGTCTGTGATCGGCTCGTGCACAATTCTCTGATTGGCTGATGGTGAGGTCACTGGGCAGTGTCCCAGAGGTTATCACTGTCAATCTTTAGGCTCCAGGAGGCCTGGGGGCTACAGGCTCATGTCCATCAAGTAGTTAACATGTCCCATTTGGTAGGGGTAGGGGTGGGGGTGGTGGTGGTTAGCCTCTGTGAAACAACTCAGGAAATGTGCATCAGATACTGTTATCTAGGGGGATTTCAGACAGGAACTGAAGCAGAGGATGTGGGTTGGTGGGGCAGGTGGTGTCTGTCCCAAGAAGGCCCCTGGGGGTCCCAGCTCGGTTACAAACTTCATCTCTCTTCCATGATTTTCCCACCCAAGAGCCCAACTCTATATCCCAGTTTTCAGCTTCCCAGGGGACTATGATGGGCCCAGCATGGGTTAATGTCTCTCTCTTGAGAGGAAGAATTCCCAGAGCCCACTCTTAGCAGGACATATGAGTGGCACTGGGGCAAAGGAGACACAAGGGTGTGGCCATCCGAGGCCTCCCCAGGCCAGAGGGGCTTCACTGGGGTCCTTGGCAGCCTCTAGAGCATGGGTGGGAAATGGGTGGAAGTTGGGAGTCTTTGGTGGACACAATATCTAGGCTGTATCACTGACCAGGACTGGGGTTAGGGTGAGAAGAAAAAGGTGCTCAGCTGAAACATGAGGAATTCAGCAATCACATTTTCGTGCAATATTTAGAATACCAAAATTCACTCAAAAAAGTTTAAATAAACATGAGATCAGTCCTGACACTCAATGGGCAGAAACCAGGAATGCTAAACCTGCATGGAAGGGACAGTCCCCGCTGAAGGACGTGTTCTGCTTAAAATGCCATCAGCCGTCCTGCAGAGAAAGACACAAGGTCAATGGGTCACTTAGCAACAGAGCCCAGGTCCTCCCCCGACCCCCACTGATTCTCCTAGGAAACCGCATCTCCCCAATCACTTCCCTGAAGAAATGCAGATAGTGAAGTTCCCTCTCCTGCCTTGCCGTTCACCTCTCCCCGCTGTGTCCTCTGACTCCTTGTTGCTAAGAGGATTTCTGTGTATTCCCTGGACCAGTGCCAGGTTTCTAGACGGACTTAGGTGGGTTTAGGAGGAAACAACCCAATGCTCCCAGCAATACAGCAATAAAAATAATAAGTAAAGAGAGAACTCAAAGGCCTGCCAGGGTCAGAAAACAATTCAGCAGACTATGATGAAACAAAGTCGCTCAATCATATCTGACTCTTTGTGACCCCAGGGACTGTAGCCCACCCGGTTCCTTGGTCCAAGGGATTCTCCAGGCAAGAATACTGGAGTGGGTTGCCACTTCCTCCCCCAGGGACTCTCTGGACCCAGAGATCGAACTGCATTTCAGGCAGATTCTTTGCTGTCTGAGCTGCCAGGTAGGTGGCACCAGTGGTAAAGAACCCGCCTGCCAATGCAGGAGACCTCAGAGACTCGTGTTCGATCCCTGGGTCGGGAAGATCCCCTGGAGAAGGAAATAGCATCCGACTCCAGTATTCTTGCCTGCAGAATCCTTTGGACAGAGGAGCCTGGCGGGCTACAGTCCATGGGGTCGCAAAGAGTCGGACATGACTGAAGTGACTTCACACACACATGATGAGAGAGAACACCTGGGGCCCTCTACACCCTCAGGGTTTCTCAGGGACAAGCTAAGATGTCTCACCCACCTCCCCTGCCACCACCAGCCCCTGGGCTGGGGATCCCTTAAACTTGGCTGTAGAGGCCATGGTACCCTCCCCTTGGACATAAAAAGAGTGCCTCAAAAAAAAAAAAAAAAAAAAAAACAGAATAAAAGTGGTTTCTCCCTCATAGAGTTGTCGGAAAGAATTCAACTAGTAATTCTCAACTATCAACCAGGGTGATTTGCCCCGCAGAGGACATTGGCCTTGTCAGGAGACCCAGTTGGTGGTCAGCACTGGGAGAGGGGGCTGCTCCTGGCATCTAGTGGGCGGAGGTCAGGGTGCTGCTCAACATCCCACAGTGCTCTGGACAGCCCCCATGACAGAGAATGGTCCAGCCTCAAATGTCAGTAGTGCCAAGGTTGAGAAACCCAGATTAAATGAAAATATAATACATGGTAATGCAATGATAATTGTTGCCATTTATTAAGCACTTACTTTTGCCTGCTTCTTATGCCATGAGACTTTCTTTTCCTTCAGTAAGTATTTATTTCTTTTGTACTTGGTTTGGTAAATGTGTAATCTAGAGAGCCTTTAATCATGAAAGCAAAAGTGATGATGTAAAATACGAGCCTATGATAATAGTAGCTGACTGTTCATGAACCCGAACTGTGTGCCAGGCAGTGAGCCTGGTGTTTTGACTTCTCTCTCTTAAAACTTGCAACAACTTTATGACTGTCTCTGTTGAGAGACTGGATGCTCAGGAGGTTGAGGAATGTGCCTAGAGGCACACAGCTAAGAAGAGGAGGAGCTGGGGCATCAAGCCAGGATTGTGATCCTATGGCGAGGTCTCCCAGTTGTGATAAGGTCTACCGACCACCTTAGTCTACAGTTAGGATGCCACGGCATGGTCCAGGGAGAGACGATGGTGGCCTGGGCCTAAGAAGGTGTGCTGGAGGCGATGAGAAGCGAGTTGGAGGGTCACATCAGCAAGCCCATGGAGATACTAAGAATCAGATGTGTGATGCCAACAGGGGATAAAGTTGGCAAGTAGGTGGGTGATGCTGGGAAACAAAAGTAGTAGTGGACACAAAAGTAGCACAAAATACGAGTAGATAGGTGAGTGGTGCCTGGAAGCAGATGGGTGATGCTTGCAGGCAGGTGAGTGATACCAGCAGGTAAATGGATGATGCCTACAGGTAGGTGGGTGGAGCCTGCAGGTAGGTAGGTGGGGCTTAAAGCAGGTAGGTAGTACCTGGAGGCAGGTGAGAGATGCTGGCCAGAAGGGTATGTCATACACACAAGCAGGTGAACAGCACTGGCTGGTGGTATGGAGACCTGGGTCAGTAACTGGGATACTGGGATACACCCCTTTGAGTAGGTGGCCTCTCCTGTGAGTTTATGGAGGGGCTGAGGGCCCTGAGCAGAGGGCTGCATCTGAGTATCTGGGGAGACTGGGAGATGCTTGAACTGGCAAAAGATAGTGGGGATGAATAGCTTGAGGAGGGAGGTTTGTGAGTTCCTGGGGACTCTACTCATAGCCACGTGACTCTGGTGTAAGATCTGGGGCTTGGCAGAGGACAGGGGAGTATTGGAAGGCTGCTGCTGGTAACTTGGAAAGGACAGTGACATCACTCCTTGAGTCCAAGGGCGCTGTGGTTAATCCACCTGCAGAGGGCAAGGAGGCTCTATGATGCTGACGAGTGATTTGCAGAATCAGACTTCAAGACCCACTACCATTGTCAGCTCAGCGATGAGCAGGAATACAGGGGCTTGCTCCCCTCTGATTAGTGAAAGAAACTGATTTTCTCTCTAACCTAAATATTGTGTTCTCCTTGTCTCTGGTTCTTCCTCCAGATCTAGAGGAAATAGTCAGTGACAGTTTGAACTGGCAGAGGGACAAGCTGCCCCTTGAGTTTTATCTTCTGAAGGGGTCTGAGCAGATGGGGCCAAGGCAGGGTTAAGTTCCTGCCCTCCTGGTCGTCTCAGTCTTCATGTCCAGCCCTCGTTGTTTTGTCTCTGCTATGATGCTCTAGCCCTTGGTATTTGGAACAGGTTGGGAAAGCGTGGGTGCTTTTCGTCTGACGGCTTGGGTAAGCCTCACTAGAGAGTAGCTACCTCCTGCACCCCGCTGTGCCCTTCTCCCCTCAGCCTTCTTCAGGATCCCCTTGAAGCATCAATATCATTTAGCAAGCATCCACCACAGGCCAGCTCTGTGCCAAGTCGTTTACTAAGATCCTTGCATTCCTGCATTCAAGCCTACTGTGTATTTTACAGAGGAGGAAACAGAAGCTTGAATTAATCCAGTTGCCTTCCCAGGTTCACCCAGCAAGTTAAATGGTCAAGCCAGGATTCCAACCCTGGCCCCTCAGACTCAGTTACACGCAAACTGTCTCTGCTAATGTGTTCTTCCCCAGAGAAAGAAAAACCAAGTTGCAGAAGCAAAGAGAAGATGAGCTTATCCAGAAGATCCACAAACTGGTGCAGAAGAGAGACTTCCTGGTGGATGATGCCGGAGTTGAGCGGTTAAGGTAAGTGGGCAGTGTGTCCTCTGGGCAGGGCTGGGCTGTTAGAATGCAGCTCAGCTTCCTTCCAAAGCCCGTCCTCTGCTCCCAGACTCAGCTTTGCAATGGGTGTGTCCTGGCCAAATGCTTCCCAAACACTAGATCCAGATGAATCCTTCTGGCCCAAGGCCCCACGGCCTAGTCAAGAGAAATTTAAATCCAGCTTCAAAAAGTTTTGCAAAGGCCTGTGGATCTTAAATGAATGTCATCTGAGAAGGTGACCAGGGAGGAGTTAGATCACAGAGCACCTGGAAGAGCTTCCCACACCTTCTTTTACTGAGCTTTCTCCCAACTTGTCAAGGCACCTTTTCCAGAAACTTCATTTCTACAGAAACTTTACCCTCTGTCCTAACTTGCTTCTCCACCCAACCTCCCCACTTCCCAGCTCTGTTCTCTCCCTTCCTATCTCCTGGGGGCCTCTGGTGCCCCTCCTTAGCCTTTAGGGTCTCCTATTTGCAGATGCCCCTGCCCTGTTGATCTGGTCAACCATGGACCCTGGAGCCGCAGTGCTCCTGAAGTCTCTGCAGGGGACCAGAGGGCACGAAAGATGCCATTGTTGATTCTTGATTTTTTTTGTGCTGGAGCAAAATCTTGAGAGTCATACACAGGGCAGAGGCTCAACGGGCCTCTTCCAAACCAGAAGACAACTTCCCTTTAATTCTCTGTGACCTCCCGAGTCCTCCAAGGCTGCTAGGATGCACCTTGCCCAGCTCAGCCAGGCTCGGACCATTGGCTTTGCTTCTGATGACCCTTGGGAGAGCTGGGGCGGCTTGCCTTTGAGACCTGCCGCATTCTTTGTCTAAGGTAACTTAAAGGTGCAGGATCAGGAGAGGGATTGCCCAGCTCACTAAATCTCTGGTAGGGAGGCAGGGTCCTCTTAACACCCCTGCCTCCGCCCTAGGGTCTCACATCAGCTGGCGTGGGCATTTACTCCATCACTGATAACGTGTTTCTGCTTCAGAATAGATTCATCAAACAACACATACCCACCCACCCACTGTACACACATAACAACATGTGCCCCACCCACACACAAAACATAACACACATATACCACCCACATGTAACACACATGTACCATCCACTGGTGTGTGCACCAGTCACACACAGTACACATCGGCATATGTGCACCACCCACATATAACACACAGCAACATACACACACCATGCATAAAGTCTGATACATGATCCCACACTCTTGCCTCATTTTATCAGTTCCGTGATGCTCTCCTGGCTTACTGTTCTTTCCTGTCTTTACACATCTGTCTTCACAGGGAGCAAGAAGAAGATAAGGAAATGGCCGATTTTCTGAGAATCAAGTTAAAACCTCTAGACAAAGTAACCAAATCTTCAGCCAGTGAGTGCATATACTATTCCTTCTCCTCCCACATCAGAGAGATAAGGAAATTTAAATGAGGTCTGGAAGCCAAGGGACACAACAAAAATGCTTCCTAGAGATCAGACTTGAGCATAAGATGACGGCAGGCAGGGCCAGCTTCATGGTGAGGAAGCCCAGGGCCCCACACCTACAAGGGCCCTGTGCTTACTTTCATGTCCTACTATTGCTGTCTTGGAAGGCTTAAGAATTTTCCAACAAGAGGCCCTGCCTTTTCATTTTGCACTGAGTCCTGCAAACTGTGTGGCTAGTGCTGGCAGCTAGTCTTTGCTCATATGATTTGGTACAGTTCAGAGAAGGAGTTGGGTGGCCACTGAGGCAAGAAGGTAGGAACTAAGGCTCCGGAAGCTCTGGCCTCTGTTGGAGTTGGAGGAACAAAGGCAGAAGTTTGCTTCTCAGAATACCAGCCTCACAAGATACTCAAAGCAAAAAGGGTTCTGGGTGAAATGTTTGGGAAATGCTGTGACTTGGCCACTCTTTGTAGGCTTCCAATACCCATTAGCATATTACAGTGATAACCAGGCCTGCTGGATAGGAGCTGCCTTCTCCTTGTTGGCCCAGTGAGACCACTTTGAGTTCACTATGAGTTCAAACCGGCCCTAGCAATAAAAGGCGACTTGCTGGAAAGAGAGCAATGGGAGCCAGGGCTCCAGGGACTGGATACCCTTGCTCTCCTTCTGGTTCTCCACTTGGCACCTCTTGTCATGCTGGCTTCATTTCCTCCTCCTACACAGGCCTTCCTGGGGCCAGAAATCCAAGACCATAACTTAGCAGAAGCAAGGCAACAACTGGTATTTAAATGTGTAAGATTCTGACCAGCCTTTCTTGGATCACATTCCCACCTGCTAGGCCCATCAAAGGGGCTGGGGAGTTGTGATTTTCTGGATCTGGGTCACATGCCCACCCCTGTAGCCACAGGGGCATGAACTGTTATCAGAGGAAGAGCGAAGGACAGTCTTGTGAGGAAGACAAGACCCCGGAGCTGCCACTACCAACTGAAGCCACAAACCCAGTTTTCCCCTAACTATCCACTGATAATATTCCATGAAAACACATTTGTACTGTGTCAAGGAATAAAGCAAGAGAAGGGCCCTGGCCCTTCTGCAGGCCCCTAAAGTCACAAGGCACATGGTTTTTGCCTAAATCCAGCATCTTCAGTAGACTGTCTCTTCCATGAAAGGCAAATTAGAAAAACTCCACCTAACAGTGTGGAAAAGGAAACAAGCGAGGAAACTTGTCTTCATGTATGATTATGGATAGAAAAAAGAATTCCAGCCAGAATTCAAAACACCAAGCCTGTACCACATGCAAGTGTTGGGTCCAAGTATATATCATCCATGTGGGCTGGAATCCCAAGTTGAAAAATTAAAACTAATATAAAACCAGTGAAATCTCTGGAACCCCAGCAAAGCAAATGTAAAGTTGCTCAACAGAGACCCCTCAGCTCCCATAACAGCCCACGGATTAAAAACAACTCCCATGCAGATGATCTCGCAATAAAAAATTTAAAACCAGTGAAGAATGGAAACACCGTGAAAGGAGTCCATAGATGCAACAAAAGAAAATGCCTGTCCTTCCATGAACCAGAAATAAGAGTGTATCTGAGAGATGAGTGTAGAGATGAGTGTGTTTACAATGACTAAAGAGATAAAAGGAAGAATAATACTCAAAATGAAATAGTAAGATGCTATGAAAAAAAGAAGAAGTAAATCAGCAAAGAATTAGCCTTCTGAAAAATTACTGTCTGAGGAATTCCCTGATGGTCCAGGGGTTAGGACTTTGTATTGTCACTGCCAAGGGCCCAGCTTCAATCACTGACTGCAGAACTGAAATTCCACAAGCTGCGTGGCAAAAAAAAAAAAATTGTCACTGAAGTGAAATTCAATGGATTAAACACAAAGACACAGCTGAAGGGAGGATTCATATAATTGGAAGACAGAGCTGAGAAAATTACCCCAGAATGCAGCACCAAGAGACAAACAGATGGGAAATGTGAAAGGGAAGTTATGAAACATGGAATAATAAGAATAATAAGGTTAAATGGACATCTAGGAGGCATTCCAGAAGGAGCAAGAACGGAGCATGACAGGCGAGGGTATCTGAAGCGATAATGCGTGAGCATTTTCCAGAACTGAAAGGTAGCCCTCTGGTTGAAATGACTTATTTCTCAGTCAAAGACTTCTTGGATGACAGACCCAGTGCTGGGCTTGGCAGATACCAACGGTGAGGAGAATAGAACAGGAGAAGGGCTAAAAGCTGTAGTTAGAAGCCAAGGCCTGAAAGCCGCTGGACCTCCAGGGAGGTGGGAAAGTCACCAGGACCATATAAAGTGCATGTCAGCTCCCCAGACTTGACCTGTGTAGCCTTGGGGTGGGGCCTGCCGGGGTTGGGGGACCTGGGGCTGCAGACGATCAGGGCTCTCCTCACCTCACCTCTGCCTCTCTCCTGTTTCCCCCGCCCTGCCTCCCACTCTCCTACCTTGCTGCAGGCTCCCGAGCAGAGAAGAAAGCAGACCCCCCACCTAGCAAGCCCACGGTGGCCAAGACGGGGCTGGCGCTCATCAAGGATTGCTGTGGGGCCGCCCAGTGCAGCATCATGTAGCCCCCACGTGGGGTGCCCCGGGGCCACGGGGACCCCCTCCCACCCTCTTGTCTTCAGAGCCCCCATTTCACCGGGGCCCAAGAGCTCTCCAAGGCAGAAGGGATTGAAGGCAAGCCCGTGACCGCCGCCAAGGGCCCAGCCGCCCTGTACAGAGTGTAGCAATAGGGAGTCCCTCACTGTCGCATGGCCCTCCCCAGAGCATGCCGAACCCAGGAGTCTGTCTCCCTATTTATCCAACCGCCAGGAAAGGTCCTCCCTTGAAAAAAGTATTCTCTCCACTTCTAGCTAGCTGTATCTCACCCACCGTGCGAATGAACTGGGAGAGGGGCATGATCCCCAGGTGTGTGCAGTTGTGACTTTTCAGCAGTCCCGCACCATGCTGGACGCGTCCCCTAGCTGCTCTCCTAGCTCTGCTGTCAGGCTGCCCCAGACGGTCCTGTCCCCCCTGTTCTTTCCTCTCCCAGGGGTCTGGGCCCTGGAGGGCTCCACATAGCCCACGTGTCTGTGGAGACACAGAGGGCCCATCTGGAAGGACTGAGCTTGTGTGTGGTCGTCGTCACGTCTCCCGCTTCCTCCCCTCCAGTGTCGGCGCAGCTCACATCAGGACTGTGTCTGTCCGCTCTTGGTTCTTCCTTTGCAACGTCTGTTCCAGGTGTGTGGGGATCCGCTCCCCTGGCTGGAGCGCACCCAGTGCTTGGAAGAGGTAGCAGAGAGCTGGGAGCTCCAACCCGAGGCCAGGGAAGATGAGAACAGACCCAGAGCAGACGCACTTACTCTCCACCCTCCGGGGCCCGCTGGCTGGATGGTGTGCCAGCAGGACACCACTCACTGGCCTAACACACAGACCTCTGCAAACATCAGTGGCAGGCGGGAGAGGCGGCCTGACCCAACCGTGTCCAATCATTTGGTGGTGTATTTTAACCAGCTTGAAAAATTCCACCTGTGTAACCTGATGTACATTTGCTACGGCCAGCTTGGCACAGCCCATGTGACCTCTCTGTACGTGTGTGTGTCGTGACCGGCCTAAGTAGTTAGCGTAACTCAAGATTCGCTGATGTGCAATCATCCATTGGAGAAAATAAAACTGGAAACCACGTACACAGCATTTTTAAAGTTTTTACTTTATTCTTGACTATAGAAGTAACCCATGTACATAGTTAGTTAATCATTTACAAAGTACCAAAAGTATAAAAAGGTGGTTTTTTTTGTTTGTTTTTTTAAACTCCCAATAATATCTCTGCACCTACTCTGACATTTTGGTATATGTCTTCTCTGTCTTCTTTTATGCATTTTTTTTCATGATTGGCATTCTGTTGTACCATTCTATAACAGTTTTCTTTTTCTACCTATCATAGGATCACTATCATTCTGCCACGTCATTAAAAGCTCTTTGTAAACATTAAACACTTCATAAATATTTACAATGGCTGCTTAGTAATCCATCTTGTGGATATACTGTAATTTATCTAACCAGACCCTCCATATTAAACATTTAAGCTGTTTCTAGTTTTTCAGTTTTATAAGTAATGTCAGAATAAACATCCTGGGGGGTGGGGGAGAAAGCGGGGTTGGTGTTGGGTAAAGCTTCACCTGAATTTGATTTTTCCTTAGCACAGACTCCTAGAAGTAAGGTTCTCATTTACATGGGTCACAGTTTTTCAAAATATTTATAAATCAAAAAAGAAAAAAAAAAGTGAAGGTCTCTCTAGTCACAGCAGCTTTGGAATTGACACAAAATATCTTTGAGTGTGATGGCCCCTCCAGGCTGGGAGCATGCTCCCAGCCCCTCCCACTCTGTCACTGATGTGCTTCTGCTTCAGTCCAAGCTTCAGCCTGCTCACCACTTCCTGTCTATTCTGAAGATGAAGAGGCTCCTTCAGGTCGCTGCCAGTACCATCATCTGGCCTCAGGGGATACTGCCCTAGACCAAGCCCGAAGCCAGTCTTCCTCGGGTTGCCATAATGCATTCCCTCAACCAGTGGGGTTTAAACAACAGAAACTGATAGTCTCACAATTCTGGAGGCCAGAAGCCAGTGTCCTCAGGACTGTGCTCTCTCTGAAGGCTCTTGGGAAGACTGCTTCCTTGCCTCTTCCAGCTCCTGGTGGCCCCTGGTAATCCTTGACTTTATCGCTCCAATCTCTACCTCTTCTATAGTCCCCCTCTGTCTGTATCTCTGGATCTCTCTTCTTGTGAGGACACCAGTCACTGGATTTAGGGACCCTCCCAGGTAGCACTAGTGATAAAGAACCTGCCTGCCAATGCAGGAGACCTAAGAGACCCAGGTTCAGTCCCTGGGTAGGGAAGATCTGCTGGAGGAGGGCATGGCAACCAACTCCAGTATTCTTGCCTGGAGAATCCCATGGACAGAGGAGCCTGGAAGGCTGCAGTCCATGGGGTCGCGTAGAGTTGGACATGACTGAGTGACGGAGCATGCGCACGGTTACATTAGAGGCGCACGGTTACATTAGAGGCGCACGGTTACATTAGAGACGCACGGAGAGTGGACGACTCAACCATTTGCCTGTATGACACTAAATCTGGGATGATCGCATCACAGTCCTTACCTTAGCAACTTCTCCTAAGACCCTGTTCCCAAATAAGTTCAGATTCTGAGATGGCAAGTGGTCATGAATTGGGGGCAGGGTGATGCTGAAAACTTGGCCTCTGGGCAGTGGTGTTGAATCAAATCTCAGAGCAGAGTTTTGGTTGCAATAGAAAAGAATAGCTTTATTGCTTTGCCAGGCAAAGGGGGACACGGTGGGCTTCTGCTCTGAAAAATTGTGTTTTATAGCACTGATTCAAGGGCAGGGCTGCTGATGAGGGTGTGTGCAGGGCCTACACTCTTAATCTCGGGTAATCTCTTGATGAGCTTCTCTGGTTCCTTTAACCTGGCCTCAGGTGGTCTTCTCTGGAATGAAGAATGCCAACATATTCCATTTTGGAGGAGTTTTAGTTCTGTAAAGAGCTCAGATACTGTTAGGTGTACCCCTGGTGTACCCCAGAACCAGGACCCTGCCTGCAAGGCTGTGTTATTGTTTCAGGGCTGCTCTTCTCTTGTCTCTGTGTCCCCTCCCTTCCCTGGTTAGCAACAATTCCAGTCTGCCCTTTGGAACTCAGGGAAGGTCATGGAAGCTGGGATCTATTTCCTACAAACAAGAAATGGGACAGAAAAGCTTCCATGCCCAGGAGGTGCACAGAGTCCTGCTCAGTTTCAGGGGGACACTATATAACCTACTACACAGGTGCTCCCCACTCTTGCAATAAACACTCAGGCTGAAAAAAAAAGGGTCTACCTCTCTCCCTTCCTGGTAGAAAATGTGTGTCTGGAAGGCCTGACCTCAGACCAATTAGACAGCAGTCACTCACCGCTCCAACAAGCCAAAAAAGATCGAAACCCTCATAAAAATCCTGCGTCTGGTACACCCGCTGAGCTCTGGGGTACATCTAACTTATGTTCCTGTCATTACTATTGATTTTTTTAAGCAAAACAAAAAAAACAAAAACCCATACCATTTATTGAGGTTTTCACAGAAGAGCAGAAGAAAGTAATTGTTCAATATGCTCCCAGATCCTCAGGGCTGCCTGCAAAGCTGGGAAAACTTGCAGGTCTCAGGGTCCCATACCCCAGACTCACTCCTTTTGGGGGGTCAGTTGGGGAAAGGGGACAATGATAGCTGGAGACACATTTATTGAAAGTCTGTCACTGTGCACTGAGCATGTATGCACATTTTCTCACTTGACTTTCACATCAACACCATGAGGCAGATCTGATTACTGGCACAGTAAGTCTTCATATATATTTCATTGGTACATATGAATAAGTTCAGTTCCAAGAGCGTGCTCATAAGTCCAATTTTTTGTGTCCAACAAAGTAAACCTAGGTACCCAACTAATAAAATTGGCTATCATTCTGCTTTTGGGTCCTGTACCACAAATAAAGAAAATCTTGCCATTTTCTGCATCATGAATCTCTGTTTCTTCAGTTATTTCCTTTTCCTCTTGTCTCTCTTTGTCCTTTCTCTGGGCTCCAATTCCATCAGGTCCTCATTAGTAGGCTCCATATTCACATCTTTGAAATTTCACAACTTGATCGTTTGTATGCAGGTGACTTAACTGTATCTGAAAACTGGGTTCTCTTCTTGGTGGGTGTTGAGTCAATAGACACAACCAAGCCAAAGATCAGAAGAAAAGATTTATTACTTGCAACAAATAAGGAGATGCTGTTAAAGAGCTGCACTCAATATGTCAGTGAATTTGGAAAACTCAGCAGTGGCCACAAGGACTGGAAAAGGTCATTTTTCATTCCAATCCCAAAGAAAGGCGATGCCAAAGAATGGTCTAACTACCATACAGTTGTGCTCATTTCACCTACTAACAAGGTAATGCTCAAACTCCTTCAAGCTAGGCTTCAGCAGTACCTGAACCAAGAACTTCCAGATGTACAAGCTGGATTTAGAAAAGGCAGATGAGCCAGAGATCAAATTGCCAACATCCATTGGATCATAGAAAAAGCAAGAGAATTCCAGAAAAACATCTGCTTCATTGACTATGCTAAAACCTTTCTGTGGATCATAACAAACTGTGGAAAATTCTTAAAGAGATGGGAATACCAGACCACCTTACGTGTCTCCTGAGAAACCTGTATGCAGGTCAAGACTTAGTCAGAACTGGACATGGAGCAACAGACTGGTTCAGAATTGGGAAAGGAGTATGTCAAGGCTGTATACTGTCACCCTGCTTATTTAACTCCTGTGAAGTGTACATCATGTGAAATGCTGGGCTGGATGAGTCACAAGCTGGAACTAAAATGGCCAGGAGAAATATCAACGACCTCAGATATGCAGATGACACCACTGTAATGGCAGAAAGTGAAGAGGAACTTAAGAGCCTCTTGATGAGGGTGAAAGAAGAGAGTGGAAAAGCTGGCTTAAAACTCAGCATTCAAAAAATTAAGATCATGGCATCCAATACCATACTTCATTGCAAATAAAAGGGGAAACAATGGAAACAGTGACAGATTTTATTTTCTTGGGCTCCAAAACCACTGCTGATGGTGACTATAGCCATGAAATTAAAAATGCTTTCTCCTTGGAAGAAAAGCTATTACAAACCTGCTGCTGCTGCTGCTGCTGAGTCACTTCAGTCGTGTCCGACTCTGTGCGACCCCATAGACGGCAGCCCACCAGGCTCCCCCATCCCTGGGATTCTCCAGGCAAGAACACTGGAGTGGGCTGCCATTTCCTTCTCCAATGCATGAAAGTGAAAAGTGAAAGTGAAGTCGCTCAGTCATGTCCAACTCTTAGCGACCCCATGGACTGCAGCCCATCAGGCTCCTCTGTCCATGGGATTTTCCAGGCAAGAGTGTTGGAGTGGGCTGCCATTGCCTTCTCTGAGCCTAGACTGTGTATTAAAAAGTGAAGACATCCCTTTGCCAACAAAAGTCTATACAGTCAAAGATATGGTTTTGTTTTTTCCAGCAGTTATGTACAAACGTGAGAATTGGATCTTCAAGAAGGCTGAGTGCTGAAGAATTGATGCTTTCAAATTGTGATGCTGGAGAAGACTGTTGAGAGTCCATTGGACGGCAAAGAGATCAAACCAGTCAATTCTAAATGAAATTCACCCTGAATATTCATTGGTAGGACTGATACTGAAGCTGAAGCTCCAATAGTTTGAACACCTGATGTGAAAAAGCCGACTCATTGGAAAAGACCCTGATGCTGGCCAGGAGGAGAAGGGGGTGACAGAGGCTGAGGTGGTTGGATGGCATCACCAACTCAAGTGATATGAATGTGAGCAAACTCCTGGAGATGGTGAAGGACAGGGAAGTCTGGTGTGCTGAAGTCCATGGGGTCACAAAGAATCAGATACAACTTACTGACTAAACAACAACACAGAACACTGAGGATATTTCCCAAAGCAGTGCCTTCCCAGCAGCAAAACTGGAGAGGTTTTCAGCTAAGGGTACATGTATATTTATGAAGGGGTCTTAGGAGAGAAGAATTCACCATAGAATTGTGGCCAAGGTCAACAGAGTCCAAGCCTTAGCTGACTGAAATCTGGAGTTATAGTCAGCTTCATAATTCCCCTCCACCTCGGTGGGGGCCTCAGGTCCTGCAGAACTCAGGGACGGTATCAGATTATGCACATCCCTTGAGGAGGAACTAGGATTCTGCTTTATCACTGCACCATTGTTTGACTGCCTTTCCTCTGTTCTATCTTCTTTTGCCCCTTAAGAACACTGATTCCTGGGACCTGTTCAGGGGCAAGCATGGTGGCCAGGCTTAGATCAAAAACTGGCTTAAGCCAGAATGAGCTCTCCTATGTCAAGGAAGCCGTGCCTGGTTCTCTTTCTCCAAGGAGCCCCTACCCTATCTGCTTTCATTATTACTTCTGCTCTGTAGATGAGGAAGTGGTCCTAGGTGCCATGAGCAGTTAATGGCAGGATGGCCATTCATCCCCTCATTCTCTCTTGTAACCTCAATCATCCTTTCTCTCCCCATCAGCATTTAAGCAAATCTCTCCCGTTAACAAACAAAAAACCCCTATTCCATCTTTCCTGGCAGTTCACACATTTCTATTCACCTTCACAGCCCTGACTTGTTGAAAACTGTCCATCATTTTGCTGTCTCAGCTTTCCTCATGTCAGGCAAGTGTATGCTCCTTGGTTCTGTCTCGTCACAACAGAGATTTGGAGGGATGGACATTAAAGCCCTGGGTGTGTCACAGCTCTCAGGGCTGGGACAAATCATGTTATAGCTCTTAGGCAAATCAGTGTTACAGCTCTATTTTATTTAGATAATAGCAGGAGAATCCATCCTTCAAGCGTGAGGGCATGCCAACCCCAAGACGTGAAGAGAAGAGAGTGGAGGAGCGTGCCAGCGCTGGAGGGAGGGAGAGAGCCCTTTGGCTCCTCTTTTTATATGTCTTTCCCTCCCCCTGGGCCTGCCCTACGTAAACTGGGCGAGCCAGGAGTGCTGTTTGTTCTACCTGAAGTCCTCACTCCAGTCTTTGGACCTTCCTTTGACCTTCCTTTGTTCTATTTTCGCGGGCTTTTCCCTTCCTTGTCTTTTAGCCACTGCCATTTTGGACTTCTGTTTCCTATTCTAACTACCTAGCACTCATCGCCAGCTCCCTCCTCAAACTATTCTCATCTGGCTTCTGTCACTCTCGTCACTGACCCCTCTTGCTGAAATGCAACCATTTGGTTACATAGGGAGAGAAATATCTACCTTTTATCTTTTATTTCTCCATCTTTCATCTGTCTGTCTACCATCTATCTAGCTAATCTTTTGACTGCTACAAGGCATGCGGTTTCTCATTTTCCAACCAGGGATCAAACCCATGCTCCCTGCATTGGACTGTGGAGTCCAAACCACTGAACCCATTCCTTTCACCTAATTTAGGTTCTGCAATGAGGACCCCGTCAATGAGACTGGCCAAAGACAGATTAACAAGAGAAAACAAGATAAGTTTATTAACACATGTATCGTGCATAACCCAGCCATGAGTAGTGCCAGGAGGTGGTTAGAACATGGGTTTATGTACCATCTTAGGCTAAAACCTAAACCTTAAGCTAAAATAAGGAAGCCTGGTAGACTGCAGTTCATGGGGTCACCAAGAGTTGGACACGACTTAGAAACTGAACAACAAGGTTAAAACCAAAGGAAAGGGGTTTGGGGCTTCTGGGCAGAGGAGACAACTTATGGGAAGATGACCAGGAAAAGTATGGTAAACAAGGGTTGTTTATTATGCAGATTGAGGTTCTGCCTTCTCTGTGGAAATCCTCCTCTTCTTGGGCTGGAAGAGGATCTTTCACAAATGGGAATTTGCTTATAAAGGGAGGGCTTCCCTGGTGGCTCAGCTGGTAAAGAATATGCCTGCCATATGGGAGACCTGGGTTAGATCACTGGCTTGGGGAGATCCCCTGGAGAAAGGAACAGCTACCCACTCCAGTTTTCTGGGCTGGAGAATCCTATGGACTGTATAGTCCATGGGGTCACAAAGAGTTAGACACTACTGGAGTGACTTTCACGTTATAAATAGAGATTTGTTTTATAAAAGGAAAATTTGTACCTTGTGTTTAGAGCTTTCATGCATCTGCTGTTTCTCAATAGCCTTTAGCTTGAAATAATCCTTATGCTGAAGGGGCAAGTTTTGAGTGGCATATTCTGACACCCCTCATCTGAATCCAGTTGGCACATCAGCCCTCCTGCTAGCTGTCTGCCTGACTTGACTGCCAACACACCCCACTGTCTAGGTGTACCTCCCACCTCTCTCCAGTCTCCTTTATCACTTCCTGTCCTCAGGGCCTGGCCCTCAGCATTCTCTCCCCACCACAGCCCCAGCCACTTGCTCTTAGATGGCACTCTGACCACTCCTGAATTCTCTTATGCACCTAGACCTTTCTCCTACACTCAGACCCCTTGTTCCTGAGGGTCTTCATTCAGATCTAGAACAGGCACACTGAAAAAGACATGTCCTAAACAGGGGTGGCAAACCAGCCCACCAACTGTTTTTGTAAATTAAGTGGTATTGGAACATAACCAACTGCTTTTGTGTATCATCTACGGCTGTTTTTGTGCTGCAGCAGTAAAGTCTTAAGTGGTTGTGGCAAGAGAAAGAAATTTTAAAAATAAGAGAAAAAGAAATTAAAGAAAAGAAAAAAATTTAAAAAGAGGGAAAAAAGAAAGAAAGAAAAAGAGAAAGCCATAAAGAAAGCTGAGCACTGAAGAACTGATGCTTTTGAACTGTGGTGTTGGAGAAGACTCTTGAAACTCCCTTGGACTGCAAGGAGATCAAACCAGTCAATCCTAAAGGAAATCTGTCCTGAATATTCATTGGAAGGACTGATGCTAAAGCTGAAGCTCCAATACTTTGGCCACCTGATGTGAAGAACTGACTCATTGGAAAAGGCCCTGATGCTGGGAAAGACTGAAGGCAGGAGGAGAAGGGGACGACAGAGGGTAAGATGGTTGGATGGCATCATTGACTCAATGGACATGAGTTGAGTGAACTCCGGCAGTTGGTGATGGATGGGGGCCGCATGCTGCAGTCCACGGAGTCGCAATGAATTGGACACCACTGAGAGACTGAACTGAACTGAACTGTGGTAAGAGACCAAATGGCCTGCAAATCCTAAAACATTTTCTCTCTGGTCGTTTAAGACAATGTCAGCCAACCCCTATCCTAAAGTGCCTCAGCTTCTCTCTGTTTTTCCATCTCAGAAAAGGGCACCATCAAATAGCCAAGATTATCCTAGAACTTGTCCTTGACTCTTCTCTTCCTCCTCACATCCATGCAATTGTCTTTAGCTTGTTGTTTAGTGGCTAAGTTATTTCTGACTCTTTTGCAACCCCAGGGACTGTAACCCACCAGGCTCCTCTGTCCATGGGATTCTTCAGGAAAGAATACTAGAGTGGGTTGCTGTTTCCTTCTCCAGGGGATTGTCCCAACCAGGGATTGAACTTGGGTCTCCTACATAGCAGGCAGATTCTTTATTGTCTGAGCCACCAGAGAAGCCCCAAGTCTTTAACTTCAAGCTCCTAAACTTCTCTAGAATCTATCCACACCCCCATCTTCCCACCACCCAGTGTTGCCCTTTTAACTTGTCTTGGTCAACTGCAGTGGTTTCGTAACTAGCCTCCTTAGCACTGGCCGTTCTCCACACAGTGGCCAGGTGATTTTCTGAATAATGCAAACCTAATTGTCGTTTCCCTCTTTAAAACCATTTCCAAGGCTTTGAGGACAACATCCGTGTTCTTTCACATGGTTTCAAAAGCCCAATCAGATCTGGCCCCTTCCCACATCCCTGCTTCATCCCACCTGCTTGCTGGGGTCCCTCTTTGAACTGGGGCTGCAGAAAGATCCTTTGGTGTTTTTTGGTTCTTGCCATGCTCTCTGTTGGCATCTCTCCTGGACCTTCTCACATTCTTCTTGTGCCAAAAATGCCTCAGATCTACCAGTCTTTCTCTGGTCTACCTGTGCGCCACTCTCTGAAGTCAAAATGACCTCCTTAAAGAGCAAGTCTAACCAGGTGTGCTGCTTCCAAGTGTAAAACTCTCCTGCATCTTCCCCTCCATCCTCACAGTCTCAGGGCTTGGACCTGGATTTCAAAGGCTCACTGCGTCCAGCCCCTGTGTATCTCTCCCACCTCCCTTCTCATCACTCCTCCAGCATTAGACCCTTGTAACACCAACACTTAAAGGAACAAACTGAGTAGGAGCAGCTGGAAACACTATGCAGTGTCAAGGAGGGCACGGGTCACAGCATCCATCTTGACCCAGAGGTTGTGAGACCTTAAGAACTTTGTGAAAAGGGCCCACACAACTTTGCAACAGGACGGGATCACGGTGAGCATTTTAGCAAGGTGCTGATGTGGAAGCCCAACGCATCAAGCAGGGGAGTGCTCCCTGACACTCTTTCCCATCAGATGGAGGGTTCATCACCTGTATTTGGCAGATGGGGAACCGAGGCTCAGAGAGGGCAAGTGACTAGTCCAAAGCCACACAGCATGTAAGTGTAGAGCCAGGGCTTGAATCTGAGAGCTGGATGAGACTCAAGCTTGGGATGTTTATTTCGCATTTCTAATCCCAGTGTTATCATCACTCCGCCCCTTGTTGAGCTGTACTCAGAGGTGACTCATGGCCACGCCAGCAAGTCACTGAGCCCCTTACAAACCTTTCCATTCCATGCTGGCTGGACAGCCCTGGGCTGCAGGGGCTCAGTGACTGAGCTCATCTGCAGCTCGGAGGAGAAGCAGTTAGAACATGTCCAAGGCCACCTGCCGAGACTCGGGACAGCTGAGTAGGCACCAGGGGCTGGGGCGAGACACTCAGGAAAGCTGGTTTGAGGAGCAAATGTCCTCTCACCTTCCTGTTCATGTATTCGTGAATTCCACCTGTGAATGCAGCCCTTGGCAGGTACCAGGGAACACAGCGATGAACAGGGGGAGTCCTGTGTTCATGTACCTGACGTTCTAGGGAGGGAGACTGGTGTCTAACAGGAGGCTGGATGAGGCCCCCTATCCGATGTTGAGTCTGAACAAAACCCACTGCCCAGCAGGATTAACCACAGGGAAGAGAAGCTAGACACTGATGGAGAGCTCCAGCCTGCCAGGTTAAGATCTCCACTCAACACTCCCTATGTGGGCTGGGGTGGTTCCTTCACCTCTTGGCCTCAGTGTCCAGATATGTGAAATGGAGAGACCTATGGAGGGTTAAACGAGATGGTGCATGGGAAGGGGTTGGAGCAAACCATGCGGTGAAGTGGATGAGTACCTCCCACATCTGCACGTAGGAAGCAAGCCCAGCCTGGGTCCTGCCCTCATGAAGCTGATGGTGAGCAGAGCCATGGACACACTGCCAAGTGACAAAAGCAGCTGTGACCTAAATGTCCACTGAGCTCGGTTCCACGTGCTTCCCCAGTGTCCCCACTATCCCGGGCGTGCAGTCACACTCGACTGACTGCACCCCCTCACTCTACACACCCTCACGTCCTCCCTGCACCTGTCCCCTCCCTCTACTTCTGCCAAGTCCATGTGGAATCAGCCCCAGAAAGTGATGTTAAATCGAATCCCAGTGGTTTGAGTTAAGTAGAAAAGAATAGCCTTATTGCTTTGCCAGGCAAAGGGGGAAATAGCGGGCTCATGCCTTTCAAAATTGTGTTCCAACCCTGCAAGAGTCTTATAGCAATAGTTCAAGGGTGGGGTTGCTGACAAGACTTATGTGTGCACAGGTCTCCTCCTTTCAAATTCTGGTGCTGGAGAAGATTCTTGGAAGTCCTTTGGACAGCAACGAGATCTGATCAGTCAATCCTAAAGGAAATCAAGCCTGAATATTCATTGGAAGGACTGATGGTGAAGCTCCAATATTTTGGCCACCTAATGTGAAGAGCCAACTCATTGGAAAAGACCCTGATGCTGGGAATGATTGAGGGCAGAAGGAGAAGAGGGCAGCAGAGGATGAGATGGTTGGATGGCATCACTGACTCAATAGACATGAGTTTGAGCAAGCTCCAGGAGATAGTGAAGGACAGGGAGGCCTGATGTGCTGCAGTCCATGGGGTCACAAAGAGTCAGACACAACTGAGCGACTGAACAACAACCCTGGGAACAGGGAGGTTATAGAGTCAGGCAGAGGTATGTGATAAGGATGAAAGCACTAAGTCTTGCCCTCTTCTTTCTTCTGCAAAGTTTCAAAAGGGGGAGGGGTGGCTGACAAGATTGGGCTTCCCTGGTGGCTCAGATATAAAGAATCTGCCTGCAATGTGGGAGACCTGGGTTCGATCCCTGGGTTGGGAAGATCCCTTGGAGGAGGGCATGGCAACCCACTCCAGTATTCTTGCCTGGAGAATCCCATGGACGGAGGAGCCTGGCGGGCTACAGTCACGGGGCCACAAAGAGTTGGACACGAATGAGTGACTAAGCACAGCTCAGAGTCTCAGATGGTCAGGTCTTCTAATCTTCTCTGGTCGCTTTAAACTTGCCACAGGTGGTTTCTTGGCTGCTCCTCTCTTGATTAACAACTGTTTGTATCTGCCCTTTAGAACTCAGGGAAGGTCACAGAGGCTGAATGAAAGCTCTTTCCAATCAAAGAGGACATTAATAGATGGAGAAATATACCATGTTCATGGGTTGGAAGAATCAATATAGTGAAAATGAGTATACTACCCAAAGCAATCTATAGATTCAATGCAATCCCTATCAAGCCACCAACGGTATTTTTCACAATACTAGAACAAATAATTTCACAATTTGTATGGAAATACAAAAAATTCAAATAGCCAAAGTAATCTTGAGAAAGAAGAATGGAACTGGAGGAATCAACCTGCCTGACTTCAGGATCTACTATAAAGCCACAGTCATCAAGACAGTATGGTACTGGCACAAAGACAGAAATATAGATCAATGGAACAAAATAGAAAGCCCAGAGATAATCCATGCACCTATGGACACCTTATCTTTGACAGAGGAGGCAAGAATATACAATGGAGAAAAGACAATCTCTTTAACAAGTGGTGCTGGGAAAACTGGTCAACTTTCTAACACCATACACAAAAATAAACTCAAAATGGATTAAAGATCTAAATGTAAGACTAGAAATTATAAAACTCCTAGAGGAGAACATAGGCAAAACACTCTCTGACATAAATCACAGCAGGATCCTCTATGACCCACCTCCCAGAAAATTGGAAATAAAAGCAAAAGTAAACAAACGGGACCTAATGAAAATTAAAAGCTTCTGCACAACAAAGGAAACTATAAGCAAGGTGAAAAGACAGCCTTCAGAATGGGAGAAAATAATAGCAAATGAAGAACTAATCTCAAAAATATATAAGCAACTCCTGCAGCTCAATTCCAGAAAAATAAATGACTCAATCAAAAAATGGGTCAAAGAACTAAACAGGCATTTAGCTAGCTAACAAACACATGAAAAGATGTTCAACATCACTCATTATCAGAGAAATGCAAGTCAAAACCACAATGAGGTACCATTTCATGCCAGTCAGAATGGCTGCTATCCAAAAGTCTACAAGAAATAAATGCTGGAGAGGGTGTGGAGAAAAGGGAACCCTCTTACACTGTTGGTGGGAATGCAAACTAGTACAGCCACTATGGAGAACAGTGTGGAGATTCCTTAAAAACCTGGAAATAGAACTGCCTTATGACCCAGCAATCCCACTGCTGGGCATACACACTGAGAAAACCAGAATTGAAAGAGACACGTGTACCCCAATGTTCATCACAGCACTGTTTTAATAGCCAAGACATGGAAGCAACCTAGATGTCCATCAGCAGATGAATGGATAAGAAAGCTGTGGTACGTATACACAATGGAGTATTACTCAGCCATTAAAAAAATACATTTGAGTCAGTTCTAATGAGGTGGATGAAACTGGAGCCTATTATACAGAGTGAAGTAAGCCAGAAAGAAAAACACCAATACAGTATACTAACGCATATATATGGAATTTAGAAAGATGGTAATGATAACCCTGTATGTGAGACAGCAAAAGAGACACAGATGTATAGAACAGTCTTTTGGACTCTGTGGGAGAGGGAGAGGGTGGGATGATTTGGGAGAATGGCATTGAAACATGTATAATATCATATAAGAAACGAATCACCAGTCTAGGTTTGATGCAGGATACAGGATGCTTGGGGCTGGTGCACTGGGATGACCCAGAGGGATGGTACGGGGAGGAAGGCGGGAGGGGAGTTCAGGATGGGGAATAAATGTACACTCATGGCAGATTCATGTTGATGTATGGCAAAACCAATACAATATTGTAAAGTAATTAGCCTCCAATTAAAATAAATAAATTTAAATTAAAAAAAAAAGAAATGGGGGACACAGGCTTTGTGCTCAGGAGCCCCACAGGGCCCTGCTTGGCATCAAGGTGACAATTTTTGATCAACCAGTTTTTTATTTCAAGACTTGTTTTGGTGACATTGGGCTTGGCGTAAGTATTCCATTTAGGGCCTGTTGTCTTGTTTTTTGTTTTTAATTTATATTTTGGCTACACTGGGTCTTCGCTGCTCTATGCATGCTTTCTTTAGTTCCAGTGAGAGGGGTCTACTCTCGAGTTGTGGTGCTCAGGCTTCTCTTGTTGCAGAGCACCAAGGCGCATGAGCTTCAGTAGTTGCGGCTCAGGGCCTTTAGAGTGTGGGCTCAGTTGTTGAGGCCCTCAGGCTTAGTTGCTCCAAGGCATGTGGGATCTTCCTGGGTCAGGACTTGAACCGGAGTCCCTGCATTGGCAGGCGGATTCCTGTCTACTGCACCACCAGGAAGTCCCTGTTGTCTTGTTTTTAACAGTTCTTTTTGGTTGTAGAAGACCAAAATTGAAGCCAAGCTTGCAGAATATAAGGGTGCTTCCTGGCTCCTGGGACATCCTGAGATGTCCCCAAATCTAAGGTACCAGCAGGTCCAGGGATTCAAAGGATATCACCTGGACCTGTTTTCCTACCTCTCCATGCTGTCTTTGTCCAGCTATAAAGCTCCCAGCTTCCATTCTCTGAGCCTCCTGGAGGAAAACTCCAGCGATTTCAACAAGAATGCCAGCCTGGAGTCTGGGTCACATGCCCAGTCACAATCACTTGCTGGAGCAGAGGGTGCCGATCACTCTCAGCCGAGCTGGCATCCAAAGGCTGATCTGGAGTCGGGTGGTGATGTCAGCCCAGTTGTGCCAGGAGAGAAGAGATGCTGGGAAGTTAGAAACACATGTCTGCAGCATTTTAGAGAATAAGAAACAAGACTTCCCTGGCAGTCCAGTGGTTAAGACTCTGAGCTTCCACTGCATGGGGCACAGGTTCGATCCCTGGTTGGGGAACTAAGATCCTGTATCCCACACACCACACAACAAGCGCCACCCCCCACCAAAAAAATAAAAAATAAGAAACAGGCTTTCAGAGTAGGGCAGAGATTTGTTAAGGTCATTAGAGAGCTCACTGAAGCCTGGACAGAACTCAGAGCCCTTGGTCTGACTCAGTGCCCCTACCTGGCTCTTGACTTGATTTACCCACAGCTGTTTGTTTGTTCAGGTTCGAACAGCAACTGTCTACCTACGGAAACCACAGTCTATTTGGAGGGAAGAAACCCCTAAGAAAGCATTTCTGTGGCTTCAGGCTCCAAGCACAGCGTGGCGCTGGGCCAGTCAGCTCTGAGTTAACTGCCCCACTTGGAGACCTCAGCCCCCAGAAAGGCTCCAGAGCCTGTTTAGCCATGTTAGGATGAATTTTTTTATTTTGAAATCTTTTCTTCTTTTGTGGCGGTATCTTGTAGCCAACAAAGGTCTGTCTCGTCAAAGCTATGGTTTTTCCAGTAGTCATGTATGGATGTGAGAGTTGGACTATAAAGAAAGCTGAGTGCCAAAGAATTGATGCTTTTCAACTGTGGTGTTGGAGAAGGCTCTTGAGAGTCCCTTGGACTGCAAGGAGATCCAACCAGTCCATCCTAAAGGAAATCAGTCCTGAATATTCATTGGAAGGACTAACTTCAGCTGAAGCTGAAGCTCCTATACTTTGGCTACCTGGTGCAAAGAACTGACTCATTGAAAAAGCCCCTGATGCTGGGAAAGGTTGAAGGCAGGAGGAGAAAGCAGACGGATGAGATGGTTGGATGGCATCACTGACTCAATGGACATGGGTTTGAGTAAACTCCAGGAGTTAGTGATGGACAGGGAGGCCTGGCCAGCTGCAGTCCATGGGGTCGCAAAGAGTCAGACACAACTGAGCAACTGAACTGAACTGAACTTGCAGCTTGTGGGATCTGTTCCCCAACCAGGGATTGAACATAGGACCCAGCAGTGAAAACCTGGAATCCTAACCACTGAGCCACCAAGTAGTGATTTAGTCACTAAGTTATATCTGACTCTTGTGACCCTATGGGCTGTAGTCCACCAGGCTCCTCTGTCCATGGGATTTCCCAGGCAAGAATACTGGGGTGGGCTGCCCTTGCCTTCTCCAGAGGATCTTCCCAACCCAGGGATCAGACCCGGGTCTCCTGCATTGCAGGCAGATTCTTTACTGACTGAACCACCAGGGAAGCCCTTGGGCTACCAGAGAAGTCCTCGGTTTTGAAATAATTTTGAAGTTACAGAAGCTGTCTTTAAAACAGTGCAAAGAACCCCTGTACACCGTATGACGCAGTCACTAGTTGCTAGCATTTTGCTATATCCTCTTTATCACTTTATTTCCAAGAATGACTTTAGTTGCAGACATGATGTTGCTTCACCCTCAAATTCTTCAGCCTGTATTAAAAAACAAGGGTGCTCTTTCCTATTATAGCACAATTCTCAAAATCCAGAGGTACAAGACTATTATTTAGTATATCCATTTTATCGATGGTCCCAGTCATTCTCACTATGGCAATTCTCTTCCATTCTATGGGATCTGGTCCAGGAACAAACTTGCTTTTTATTGCCCTCTTTAACCTCCTTCAGTCTTTTCGTCTCTCATGACCCTGAGAGCTTTGCAGCACCTAGGCCAGTGGTTTTATAACTAACCTGGTCCTTTGGACACTTTAATCAATAGAAATTGATGAGAGTCCAGATGAGGAATTCAGGGAAGGGTTAATGGGGACTTCTACAGCAGCAGTGGGAAGGGGAACAAGAAACAGGTGCCCAAAAGCTGGAGGGCTGGTTCCTTAAATACAGTGAAGGTGGGGGCAAATCTGCGGATGGAGCTGGAGGGGTGTCTTAGGTAGTCTGCCCACCCCTTTGGTGGTGCTGTATGTGGGAATCACATGCTTTTGCTCCCAGCACCTCAGAAGTGACAGTTTGTGGCCTTGAAGATGTGCTGTGTGCTCATTTGTGTCTGACTCTCTGTGACTCCATGGACTCCACCCAGAGGACCCCACCAGGCTCCTCTGTCCATGGGGCTTTCCAGGCAAGAATACTGGAGTGGGTTGCCATTTCCTCCTCCAGGGGATCTTCCCGACCCAAGGATGGAACCCACATTCTTGCATCTCCTTCACTGATAAGCAGGTTCTTTACCACTAGTGCCACCTGGAAAGTACCAATAATGAGTGAGTGAGTGAGTGGCTCAGTCATATCCGACTCTTTTCGACCCCATGGACTATAGCCTGCCAGTCGCCTTTTTCCATGGAATTCTCTAGGCAAGAATACTGGAATGGGAAGCTGTTCTTTTCTCCAGGGGACCTTCCCAACCCAGGGACTGAACCCAGGTCTCTCACACTGCAGGCAGATTCTTTACCATCTGAGCCGCGAGGAAGCCCATGTGGCCTTTCTATACCTTATTGTTGACAATTACCCTGACTGCGTTTCGTCCCTTATTGTTGCTTGTTGTTTAGTCACTATGCCAGGCTTCCCTGTCCTTCACCATTTCCGGGAGCTTACTTACTCGCGTCCATCAAGCTGGTGATGCCATCCAACCATCCCATCCTCTGTTGCCCCCTTCTCCTTCTGCTCTCAATCTTTTCCAGCATCAGGGTCTTTTCCAGTGAGTCAACTCTTCCCATCAGGTGGCCAAAGTATTAGTCCCTTACAGTTTCCTTATATTGTTGCTCAAGGAGACAGTTTTCCAGGGGTACTTGCAAGCACTCTGGTGGGGGTTGGGGTGGTCTCAGGTCCCGACCTGTCTGTTTTAGCCGACAACCCACATTTTAAACATGTTTCCCTGGTGATTCTAATGCCCTCTCTGACCTGAGAACCACCACCCAGAAAGGTCTTCCTGTTTGAGCCCAGAGTCCTGCTGCTGTCGAGGAGGCAGGAAAATATGACTGGGGCCACCTCTTACTCACCAGGGTCCCCACACCTGGCTCAGTGCCTGGGACCCACAGGGCTCAGTAAAGATGAGACCTGGGAGGTGTGCAGACCAGGGGCTCCAGCCCAGCTATGCCATGGAGTGGCTGGGGCAACGGCCCACCCTTTCCAGCCTCACTCTCCCCATTTGTAACCTCAGCGTGGGGGTGGAGGCTTGCAGCTTCAAAGCTTGTTTTGTTGACCCTTGGAAGGCTGAGCCAGTGCTTTCCTCCTGCACTGGGAGCTGGACCTCCAATGTCAGTCAGTCACTCAAATTCATCAAACGTAAACAAATTGTTTATGTAAGTTCATTGACGGGAACTATGACTTGCTTCTGACTGATGGAATTTGGCAAAGATGATGGGAAGTCATTTCCTTGATTAGGTTACCTCATACAAGGCTCCCTCTTAGAGGACTGGAAATTCTTGCTGGCTTGAACTGAGCTGCCATTCTGGGGAGGCCCATGTGGCCAGCCTCTGAGGTCTGCAGACGGCTTCCAGCTGATAGCCCACAGAATCTGAGGCCCTCAGTTGGGGCAGGAGGGCAAGGAGGAGGGTCAGCAGGCACCAGGCCCCAGAATCCGTGTGCAAAACAGCATTGGTCTCTCCATGTACAGACGTGAAACAGGTTCTATTTTAGAACACAGACATATTTTCTGAAACATCTTTCTTGATTCCATGTCTGGCCCAGACACACCAGACTCAGCCAACACTGAGGGCGGGGCCTCTGCAGTCTGTGGATGGGTCTGTCTGCACTCACTGTGACTAAGAAGGTCTGCAAAGAGAAAGGGGGAACGGGGGGGGGCAGTTCTCTCACATCAGGCCCTGCGTCAGGAAGACTGTCAGCAGAGGTGGCAGAGCCACCCTGACCTCTGCAGCGCCCCCAGCTGGTTCACCAGTATGGGATGAGGGGCCCAGTGGCTGGGTCCTTAGCCTCAACTACGGATGTTTCCTCCCATTTCCTCCTCTGGACCCTGAACTCTTCATTTCCAAATCCTTCCTTTCCAGGACCTGTGGATCGTTCTCTTCATCTCGCTGAGGGAAGGCCTGGCCCTCAATCTCTGATCTTGGCCCACAGGCCTGAAAATTGAGGGGCTTGCTTTCCCACCAATTCTGTAATTTGCCAACTGCATCCCAAAGGCAGCCGAAGTGTGAGGTGCTGATTGCTGTTATGTCTGAGTCTTGAGACCCCATGGACTGTAGCCCACCAGGCGCCTCTGTCCATGGGATTCTCCATGGAAGAAAACTGGAGGGGTAGCCATTCCATCTCCAGGTGAACTTCCCCAATCCAGGGATCGAACCCAGTTCTCCTGCATTGCAGGCAGATTCTTTACTGTCTGAGCCACCAGGGAAGCCCAAAGGCAACCAGGTCTCCTCATATTTCCACCTAAGCTTTGCTCCAGGGCTGCCTACCTCCAGGGAGGGACTAGAACTCTGCTGGGAAAGAGCCGCCACACTTGGGCCTTCCAAGTGCTAATCCAAACAAGCACACTGCATCTCTCCCCCAAGAGTGAGACCAGGCTGATGATGTACCAACATATGCAGCTGGGAGACTGGCCAGCGACTGTAGGAACCGAAGTTCAGCCACACAGGAGGGTGTGAGGTCAAATAGGAGGGTGTGAGGTCAAATAACACAGTGATAGAGAGCCCGCCGACTGCTGGTGTACAGGGCAGAGTCAGGTTCCTGCTTCTCCCGAGTCTTAGAGCCACTATGTGACCTGTCCCCAGTGCAGACTGGAGCTGTGGCAGGTCACTGCTGTGGTGGGAGCGAGGGCGCTTCTGATGGTCTGATGATTCGGACCCTTCCTGAGCAACTAGAAACCAGAGAAGCGAAGTCTCAAGAGTACGAGGCTCCTCACGGAAAAGGCAACACACAGATCTGCTGCACATTGCAGTCGGTCCTGGAAGGTCACAGCCTCTCCCGTGTGGACAGGTCTGCTTCCACTGACCATGTCTGCTCAGCTGCCGTCTCCAGGTGGGAAATACAACCAAGATGAACGCGACACCCTGTTTCAACCACCAATTGAGACGTTCCACATTCCCTTGCCCTGACTAAAGGGGCACAGTGGCCTCTCAAGTTTTCTGGCAAAAACTGGCTACAGTGAAAGGTGTTTTGAAAGGACTGCCAAAGGTTTTAAAGAGACTGTTATAAGAGTTGAACTTTAAAAAGTTGCCCTTCATCAAGAATCAATTTACCTAGAAGTTCAAGTCTCTTCTGCATCCTTTTCAAAATCCTGAGGAGGGGGTGGTGGAGGGAGGGTGGGGAGTAACAGGAAAAGGGCTTCCCAATGGTGAAAGAAATCTTTTCTAAATAGGCTTATTCAAAAATCAAGCCTGGCAGTGACCAAAACAACTACCATCTGCAAAATGGATTTCTTTCCCAGGGAGAAGGTTCCCAAGTTTTATAACCAGAGGGTATTTTGTGATTACTGTATTTTCCTCACATGATTATAAGCTGGAGCAAGGCTAGAAACCCTGGAGGGTCCTGACCACAAAGTGCCAATAGTCCAGTCACCTGTTGGGGCCAGATGGCAAATTCAAAGGGGCGCCACGACGCCAAACCCATCTATTTCCTACCTCACATATTCCCAGGAGGGATGAGAAGCCGACAGACCTGGGGGACAATCCCTCCCCACCCAAGCGAACAGAACACTCACTTGGGGAACTCAAGTGTGATGCTTGCTTTTAAAGTTTATTGACAACTGTTTGGTCCCAACACACAAAACAGCACTTGAATCACAAAAGAAGTGTTCAAACAAAGTAGACAGTTGAGAAAAACATCTCTTCCCCCAAAATCAATTCAAAACAAACAGTGCAAGATGGGAAAGGGGGTTTTGGTGATAACTTGTCTTTTTTTTTTTTTTTAAACAGATAAATCTGATATATTCTTTCCACCCAGAAATAAAGTATTTCATTGTCTTAATTCTCATACGTCATTTTATCACATCAATTAAGCCTCTAGATAAAAAATAGATAGCAACTGGACTGGCCGTTGCAGAGTACATTACAGACACCATGAGCTTTGCACATCTTCAAACGGTGACTGTTAAGAGTCATGCACACGTCCCAGGCTCCTGGCGACTTCAGTGAATGGTTTGACCACACCCACACGACAGCGCACAACTCCAGTCTCTTCTTTGTCTGGTGCCCAAAGAAGCTGCTCTTTGAGGCCGTTCCAAGTGACTTGTAATGGTGCCTCGGGCATTTTTAAAGTCCACTTTCTCTACCTTCAAGCAAAACTAAAGTCCACATGTGCAAATTCAGCCTTACGAAATCTTAGAATAAGGCCACTGATGTTCTCAACACCATCTTTATCACTATGTTTAAAAGCTTTCTAAAAAAAAGTGCACCTCTGCATTTTACTGACTGTCAGACTATGTCTGTAGAGGGCATGCCTTCGGGAAGACTGAGTGCCACGATGCCTGCAAGGCTTTCCCGGGGCCGCTCCATCTTGGTCGGGGCTGTGAGCTGAGAACTGGGAATCGTTGGCTTCATTGAAAAGATTTGGGGAACAAAAAATGTTACTTGTAAAAATCTCTCAATAGCCCTTATTTTGTGGCATTTTATCAAAATGCTGGCTATGAAATCAGAGCCCATTTTCTGGCTTTCTAGAAGTTACAAAATAGAATCATTTCCCCAAAAGAAACCATCTAACTAGTGGAAGACCTTATGCCCACAGGTTTTCTCCTGCTCTATGAATGAATCCGCCTTTTTGCCCAACAAATACAACCCATTGTAAATGTCAGGTTTCTCCAGGAGGCGTAAGAGGCCGCCAGTCACCGGATGCCTCAGCCACCTCAAGGCGAAGGTCACTCCACAGGGCAGTGCTCCCTCAAAGGCTGGCTTTCCATAAATGCCAACATCAGACACCAAAAAACCCCAAACAAACCCAAACATGCTTCCAACAGCGAGAAGTAACAGTAAAAGCAGACGCTATTAAAAGACACTGAGTTAACAGACACAAACACATAGACTCGCGCATACAAAGCTTCCCAGCTATCAAAACCAGCTTTAAAATTACCAATACAAGGTTAAGTTGATCAACCTTGGCCTTCCTATGTATAGATAGAATTTCTGCCTCTTCCTAGTGGAAAGAGTATCGATACCGTTCCTGTCAAAAGCACCTCCCTCCTCACCTCTGATTTGTAATTTATGCATTTGATGCATATTCTAGAAAAATCAGACTCTCTTCCCAACGCTGCCTTTCGACACACAATAATGTGTGTTGGAATTCAAATGCTGACTTTAAATTCATGACACCAAGATCATCTTCTTTTCCTTAACCTAATCCATGTCAAACTGGAACTTAACATAAAAGGGAAGCTTAAAACATCTTTTGACTTTCTAGAAAGCTCAATGGAACCCCAAAGTGGAACATTTTTAAAAATTTGAGATGAAGCCACATTTGTCAACTACAGACATAGTTAAATAAAAAAACAAGGCACGCTTACAAGTCACGTGGAAGCCAGGAGCCTTCACATCCAACCAGGGACATACACTCCTCCTGCCTTGCCCACCCTTCTTCAGTAAGTGATCGCGTAGGATCACTGAACAGACTTTTGCTTCATCACCATCTCATGCACTTGATTAATACTGTCTGAACACATCAGTAAACACAGGCTTAGAGACTACGTTATGCTACATGTAAGATTTTACCACTGGTGTGGCTTGATGGAAGTAAGACCACTTCCTGCGAGCTGAGTTCTCCCTGCTGTCTTCTTACGGAACACCATTCATTATACTTCATAATAATTAAGAAAAATGTGTTAAAATATATTAAGGGTTCTTTAACAAACGCCAGGATTTTTTTTTTTCCCAAACAAGTGGGGGAGAAAAAGAAAAGAATAACTTCAGCTTGAAGCTGCATTCAATGTAGAAGAAACAAAACATATGGAACATGTCTAAAGATGAAATAACTGGCTTCCAGGGGGAAAACAGAAAAGGTTTTGTTTTCTTCAACCTGCTTTTGTGTGCAGAATCAGACAGTGTTTTCCCATCCTAATTCTATGTTCAAATGAGACTCAAAGCTTGGTTATAGGTGCAAAGGAAAAGTTGGCTGCCAATTTTACTCTATTTTTGGGTTGCTTTTTGGCTGGGCTTTCCATGGGGTCCTTGCTGAGCAGCAACTCTGGGGTTTCTGAGGAGGGGCTGGGAGGCGCTGGGACAGCTGCCGAGACACCAGGTGAGCTGGGATCAGGGGGCAGGTTTTCGTTCTTTATTGGTACTGGAATTTCAATTTTCTCTTCTTGGTTTAAAATCATAATTTCTGTAAACACAGGAAAGCAAAACATATTCAGTTTTAGGACCTGCCAGCAGTGTTGGTTTTCAGTTCCTCTCATTTCTCAAAAAATTAATCCCTAATCGTCACACACATGGTCTAATTTACATGTCAGCTCTGCGGCCAATATACCAGGCATCACATAAGTCAGGTATTTAAAAATTGCGTCTCTGCTCTTCCTTGAATTACAAAACTTCAGAAACTATCATTTTGGGCTACAAATCAATGGGCCGTCCATGGTTTAAAACCTGTTTTTTTCTGCTTTCTCTGCCCATTCATTCTCTGTCAGGTAGTGAAGGACCCAGAAAGCCACATGTGACCTAAAGACTTTCAGACCGGAAGGGCCCTGGTACCAGGGAGCCCTGGCTCATTCCCCTGCTCCAAAGGGATCTAAGGTGGGGGAGGCAGGCACACCACGAGGACCCGCTCCCGAGGGACACAGTGTCTCCCACCTGAAGGCTCCTGAGGGTGTTCCTCAAACCAGATGAGATCGGCAGCCTGGAGAACGACGGGATCTGGCCTCAGCTGCGGGGACGGCAGGCAGGAGGGGACGGGCGCGCACAGGAGGTCCACCGGGGAGTCGTCGGTCAGGCGCAGCAGCTCCTGCTCCACAGGATGGGGCCCTGGGGGAGGAGGGCGGGGGCGGGAGGAAGTCTGCTCAGGACCAGGCGGCCGTGGTCCACGACCGAGGTGCACCTTCTCCCTGACTCCCTGAGTTCAGGATGTACTCAAGAACGCCAGGTTTTTTAAAAAAAAACAACAACCCATTAACAGAAAGGTCTGAGTCCTCTCTCTAGTAAGTAAAAAGACTGAAGCCAGGATCGCCTGATTTGTGTTCTTATGAACAGCAAAGGACAATTAAAAAGCCCATAGCAAGTCCTTGGAAGGAGCAAATGTTCAGGATCGGAGGACTCGGGCCCCAGTTCTGTCGTGGCCTCGCTGCGTGCTCTCAGGTAAGCTGCTGCTTCTGGAATTTCAGTTCTCGGTTAGGATGGAGGTGGCTGCCGAAGGCTGTGCTGACAGCCTGAGGGGACGAGCTATATCCAGGTGCTTTGCAGACCTGTGAGACGCTGCAGAGCCAACCACCCGGTCAACACAGAGCACAGCAGTGCTTGTGACTGCTTAGAACGACCTGCAGAGCCCTAAGATAAGATGGCAATGGGCACAGAAGTCAAGTGAGCTGATCCCTCCCTTGTACACAGAGAGGGCCACAGAGTCGGGGCGCCTCGATGGCATGCTTCTAACACTACTGCATTCCTGTCAACTCTTTCCCAGGAAGTCCTGCGATCAAGACTCCCTGATACAACTTCAGTCAGGGGTCGGGCTCCGCAGCCCCCTTCCCCCGCCAGCCCTTGACCGTAGCTTTCTGTGTCCTTGCCCTGGCCACTCTTGACAAGAACCTTGGGAAGTCAGTTTAGAGGAATCCCCTCAACCCTGATATCTCATCAAGCTCCGCCTCCCACCCCACCCCCAACCTCTGAGGTCTAAGAACCCTCTCAGGTCAGCTGGAATCCTCCGAGCTGGACATCTTCTCTTGAGAGTTTCCCAGTCATCGACGCCCTGGCTCTACTCCTTGACTGTAAGCCTCACTTGTCCTGGCCTGCAGAGCTAAGCTCCATCTCCCTTTCCGAGGGCAGCAGAGTTGATCCTACTGCAACTGTCTTCAAGTATTTTAACAAGTGTCAGAATCACTTTTCTTTAACATCTGAACAGGGCTGCCATACTGTTGTAACAGGGGCTACCAACAGCCTTCAAGAACCTTAACTGGTCAACCATCAAACACAGGCCAGTTTTTTTGTTATTAACCAAACACTAGACTCCTCTGGAAAATGTAACAACACTTCCCTTTAAAGAATGAAGATGACCCTGCTGTTGTCTTTTCCCCTGACCTATTCTGACTCCACCCCAAGCCATGTCCTGGAGACGTCACCAGAGTTTTCCCTCTCTCACCGTCGCCACCCACTCCGAGTCTGAGTTCCGAAGCCGGGGAGACTCGGGCACCTCCAGGATGCGCTCGGGAGCTGAGGGCTGGGTCTCATGACTGGCAGGGGAAAGGCCGAGTGAACTCACGCGACCTGGAGGACAGAAAACACCCGTCAGAGGGGGAGCAGGTGACAGACCCGGGGCTTGTGAAGGGGGCAAGGATGGGGTGTACTTACTTTTCATGTCATTTTTAATACTACAATTCTCTTATGACCATGTCCTTTTATCCAGACCACCTGCACACAAGACATACTACTGGTTATGAAGTGGAAAAGGAGGGGAAATAAACCCTAAAATTATATGTCTGGCTTAAACACACTAGGATTTAAAAAGTAAATTAATGTCACAAAAAACATTTTGACACTTTGTTTTAAAGCAACAGAGGATGGAGATTCACGCCCCTTATAAAAAGCTGTGTAGTCTTAGAAATCATGAGACTTGGTTTTACTCCTTATGGCTCTTAAAGACATCACCTCCCAAATACCAGCTCTGGTATATAAATGAAGTTGGTGCTCATGCGGGGGGCTCTTACCAGCTTTTCCAGATACTATGTTCACCTTAAAAAGAATGAATGGCTCCCTCATGCCTCTCAAGCTAAAGTTCACTAAACTTGAAACAAAGACCCCTACCTAATCATGCTGCCACCACCTCTGCCAAGAAAGGGGCAGCAGTGGGCCCGTGGCTCCCAGCACTCCCCTCACACGCTTCTGTCACCAAGCCCCTCACCTCGCTCTCCAGCTGTCCCAGCCTCATGTCCTTTCCCACTTCAAATGCCAGGCTCCTCCTCCCCTCCTCCACGGACAGCACCCCTAGGCTCCTCTGCTCTCCCCACGGAGTCCCTGCCCCCGTAACCAAGCTCTTACTCCGCAGTGAGGCACCCACTGGTCCCCCCACTTCTCACTGCCCTGCGCCTGCTCACAATGCCCGCCCCTCCCCTCTTCATCACGTGGTTTTATCAGCTTCTGCACATCGTGAGGACTCTGCTCTGGGATCCCCATGCCTGGTCTTCCTCCAATGAATTTAACAAAGGTTTGCAGAATGAAGAAGAAACACTAAAAGCATTTTTGGGGGCCAACAGTATCTATGTTTTGAAAGGACTGGTTCAAAATGCCTGCCTTTTTATTCTGTCCAACAGAGGACACCCTTCAAGAAACTGAGAAAACGCCCACCTGCGGGATGGCTCCCAGCAGCTCCTCCACACTACTGAAGCCGTACGTCTTGGGCTGCAGCGTTTCTCCCACATACTTGCTATAGGCCATGGAAAACTCATGAAGGAAAAGCTGCTGGTAGTGGTAAGTATGAAGCAAAGACCGAACGTTCTTGGCAAACAAATACAGACTTGTGAGCTTCACACACTCCTCTGTCTTGTCATTAGTAAAAACCTGGTCCAGGAGAAAACAGCAGTATGAGAAACTTCCAGAGTGACAGGTCCTGACTCCTGGGAAAGAGGGTCTCTGAGAGTGAAGAGAGACACCAAGTCAAACTTGAAAATGGGTCATAAGCCAGGGAGGAGAGGTGCCTGAATCAAAGATCTCCTCCAAGAGAGGACTACAGCCTTGAGCAACTCTAATTCTGTCTGCAGGTCTCCGGCAGCAGACGTCTGAAGAAACGGTGTGTCAGAAAGCAAGGAAACTGGTAAGGTCAGTGGAAGGAGGCAGTGAAGAGGGAGAGCTGGCCCGCAGGTGGAGAGAGCGGCAGCGGACAGGGGGACTGAGGCCACCCACCCTCATCTCCCCAGGACACTGGGATGTGGGCGACGACTTCAGTGTCCTCTCAACAACAAAAGCTCAAAACACTTCTGTCCTCAAGAAACCAAATAAATCTCTTTACAGAAGACTTTCAGTCTTTAACACGGCCTCCCTGGAGATCTCTGAGAAGGGGTCTTTCCCAGCCTTAGTGGCCATGGGAAGCCTTCTGTCCTGAAATGTCGCACAACTAGCGGCCATATATTAGTTCATACTTGTTCTGATGCGTATGCTAGTGCCCAGCTCTTTTGTGACCCCTTGGACTGCAGCCCGCCAGGCTCCTCTGTCCACGGAATTCTGCAGGCAAAAGCAGGTTGCCACTTCCTACTCTCAGGGATCTTCCTGACCCAGGAATTTAACCCACCTCTCTTGCCTTTCCTGAACTAGAAGGCTGATTCTTTACCACGAACGCCACCTGGGGAGCCCTAGGTGTCCTTTCCAGATAGGAAATTCACAAGAGTGTGGATTTATAGCCATGGGGGCTGAGGAGACAGACACCCAGAGCAGGGGGAATTCTTGTTAAACTAATCTAATAGAAATCTTGCAGACAGCAGGCTAGGATGATCAAATAACAATGACAGGGAAGTTCTCGAAGAATACCAAGGACAAGGTATGGTCTAGAAGGTGGTCAAGGGAGCTTGATTAATGTTTGCCCAAGGAGAAAGCTTTTAAATTATTTAATTATCAATTGCATGGCTATATGGTAACAATCATTTTCTTACATTGCTGATTTAGTTAACATCCTAGCTAGAATCAATTTCTCTGGGGGACTGTATTAGGTTTCTGGTATTAAAGTTACTTTAGGTTCATAAAAGAAGTGGTGTGCTTCCTATTTTTTTTCAGGTGACCTAGGAGAGGTTTTTAAAAAGTGGGAGTTATTTGTTCTTTAGGTGAGCTGAAACTCAGTTCTTAACCCATCTAGTTCTGGTGCCTTTGGGGTTTGGGGTTATTTTTTGGCCATACGGTGGCGCATGCAAGCATCATACTTTTCCTGGCCACGTCCCCTGCAGTGGAAGATCAGAGCCCTAACTACTGGACTGCCGGGCAAGTCCCCCTGGTGCCTTTTGTCAGTAGTGAAATTTCAGTGATCTTCAGTCTCAAATTTGTGTTAACTGGTCTAAGTTTTAACTTCTTAAAAATCTGGAGTCAATTTGATCTTTTTACTGGGATCTTACTTATTTCTCCTAGGACGTAAGTGACCACCTGGTGACCATCCAGTCAACCTTCCTTTCTGACCTGCATCTGACTGGTAAGAGACTTGAAGCCATCATGTAAGCCACCTAATTCAGAAAGTGGCGGCAGCAGCAGCAGCATCCAGCCCAGCACAGGAAAAGGCACCTCAGTCCAAGGGGCCAGAGGCCGGGGCTCTCATCCCCGCTTGTCACTTGCTTGGGCAGGATGCCTCCCCCTGCCAAGGCCTCTGCTCATCTGTAAAACGACCAATCAACCTAATCTGGACCATTCCGTAATCGAGAGATACCCGATAGAGTGATTTTCATTACGGTAGTTCCAGAATTATTACCGTTCATACCTCAACTAGGTAAGGCAGACTCTTCAGAAGTTCGGTCAAGGTCATGAACCCATATTCACAGGGGTTGAGAGGAGTGCTGTGGGTGCTTTCATAGTGTCTCTTGAGCTCATCGACAGAAAGGTGGGTGGCTCCCTCCCAAGACATCAACACCACCAGCAGCTGGGCAGTGAGAGCACGCAGAGACTTGCGGTTGATCAGCTGAATCTGTTTCCCAGATTCCATATCAGCAACCTGGGGAAACAAGAATGCACCCTCTTCAGGACTCGAGAGATGGCCTGAGTCACACACTGTTCATCTAGTTTCAGACTGGCAAGTGAGACCATCAGAGGAAGATCCGTTTTTCTGCGAAACTGAAGTACAGTGAATGGGTTTGGTCCAAGTTCTTGGGGACCCCAGACCAACACTATGGACCAACTGCAGAACTCGTTCTCTCCTGCCCTGCTAGTCCACCCATGGACTCCACCACTCCTCCAAGAAGAGACTGGCCTGCTGACATCCACTGGCACAAGCTTATGGATCAAGCGTTGGCGTTCTCAGGGAGCTGGGGGTGGTGAGACTGCAGTGACCCTCCACAGAGCTGCTCTGCACTTCACTCGCCCCCAAGGGTGTGTCCCAGGGACTGGACATAGAAGGTGACAGAAGGCCTTCTCTGCCCAAAGGCAAGCAGCATTCACCTAGTCCATCAGGAATGGAAAGACAGCTGGTGCTTTCATGTCTGACTGTATGTCTACTTCACAATTTTTCTTTCAGATTCTCAAGGAGATAAAGGGTTTAATTGATTCACTGCACAGGGAGGAAACCTTGTGAACGAGACACAGGCTATCATTTGGGGACCAAACAGCATGTGAAGAAACAAGCATTTGGTGACTGAGACCTGCAGACCTTGATCAGGGGCGAGTCTGTGAGGTGAGTCACGCCTGGAGTGAAAACAGGCAGAGCTCCAGGACGCACACTGCTCAGGCATGGGCAGGCGAGCCACTGCCCACCACGCTGGCTGTTTTCCCCTTTAGCTGATTTCCAGCCAGCACCATGGTCAAGATCAGAGGCACTGGTCCCTCAGAGGCAGAGCACGGGGGCAGCACTTGAGGAGCCAGTCCAATAGCAGTGTGTCTCTGGTGCGAAAACCCACCTGGAGATGGGACAGGAGGCTGGTGGGTGGACTCTGACTTCACTATTGTGGTTATGGATTCAGATTCAGAACTGCAGATTGCCTCCACAGACCTGGAGTTTAATCAATCAACAGATCCAAGTCTAGGGGACTGTGAGGCATCTTCTTAGATTATCTGGCCAGATCATTACTGAGGATTCCTGACATAGGCTACACCCTGGAATCACCTAGTGAACTTATAAAAATGCCAAGGCTCAAAACATACCTGGCCTTATTCTCTAAGAATCACAGAGGGCTCGGCATTTCTCAGAAGCCCCCAGGACACTGCTGAGCGCAGAAGAGGTGCATGAGCTGCTGCCATCTTTCCCGGCTTCGCCACTCCACCCCAACACCCCAGTCGCTGGCCCTCCTTCATCATGGTTGGTGGTCATGGCTTAGGGTCTTCGGTCCACTGAAGACCACCACTGCCATCATCCTGAGCAAACGAACACTTCGGGGCCTGTCTCACACCAGGGCTTTCAGTTTCTCCATGTTCTCATCTCCAAAGACATACTCTTCTACTCTGTTCCACTCCAGAACCCAACCCAGGCCATACTGGAGACCTTATCACTGCCCCCTTCCAGAATCACTCATTCAACCACCCCCCGCCCACCCCACGCACGCGCATCCTGCATCCAAGGGCAGGGAGGCTGGAGCCGACACTGGGGTGGGAGACAGGAAGGCAATGTGAATGCTGAACTCTGACGTTTCTTCAGCTCTGTCAACACAGATTCCTATTTCGTCCTGGTTCAGGAGCCCTCACCTTGCTTCACTTTGCTCTTTTATCCATCTTGACACTGATGGGCCATTACCTCATTAATGTTCTTGTCAATACTCTACACTCCTCTGTCCCTAGGCCTTTTCATTGCACCCCTCTGGCAAGATCCCACCTTGAATCTTCTCTCCCTCTCTAAGTGGCTGCGCTCACCTTGCACATAACAGAACAGCTCTCAGAAGGGAACTCCTTCCTTGGCCTGGTGACACAGACCAAACTCGCCCACATCAGCAGCTGCCCCACCCCTCTTCCCGTCTGTCAAAATACTAACCTCAGCTATGCCTCCCTCCATGGAAAGCCAACGCCCACAATTCCGGCCTTCTTGGGACCCTCACCCCGTCACCCCTTCTCTCCTAAGTCAGTCTCCCTCAGGCAGCTCCTCTGTGGCAGCTCTCAAACATGCCAAGCCTTCCAGACTGGAAAGAAGACCAGCCCTTGAGTTTTCACAGGCTCGCTCAGTACTGCAGTCTTGCGTTCTTCTCCATCACAGGCAAACATGCCAAAAAGCTGTCACGTACCTGCTCGCGGGAGTCCTGCCGCACCCGCCCTCTCTCGGGAGCACGTGGAGGTGCTGCCGGCCGTCCCTCCTCCTTGGCCTTGGCCATTCCCCCTCCAGAGTCCTTTCTGTTCTCGGCTGCTGCCTCCTGCCTCCTGTGAAGGGTCTTCCTCCTCTAACTGCCTGGCACAGAAACAGACTCCTCCCACAGCTATGACTGAGGTGGCCGCCACTCCACACATTTTCCTTCCATTTCTTCCTCCCTGCAGTGAGTTTTCTTGGTTCTGTGACAGGGGCAGCCTGCAAACCGTCCGGCTGCTCTGCCCAGGGCGGAAGGGTTGTCACAGCGCAGGCTGGGAAGAAAGAGGCAGCCACCCTCTCCAATTCAGCCTCACCAGCACCCAGGCAACTCTGAGCCCCAGACTGCTCCTAAATCTACTCTGTAAGTTCAGAAGGAAGTGCTATAGAACAGAAAGTAACACACATTGGAAAGCAAAACTATACTCCCAATAAAAATTTATGAAAAAAAAAAGCCTATCAGGGAGATGGATTTTTAAAAAAACACCTGGAAAGGAGAATAGAGCTGTGATTTCAGTCTTCCCAAAACTTTGTAGACAAAGATCTGTGTAGAAGGATCCAACTTCAGGTCAGCAGGACCAAGACATCTGAGAATAAACACCCTGGGATACACGGGCGACTTCATCGGTTCACAGATGTTACTTTGGGGAGGCCCACTAAGGCAATCTCAAAAATCTAACCCACCAAACCCAAGTTATGTCTTATGACCCAATAAGGTATTAACAACACAGAACGTGTTGCAAAACAGTAGTAAGCAGCGCAAGGTGTAAATACTGAAACACTGAATCACATGCAACTATCCCAGTGAGGATTATACCACCACAAATCTCACTCTGTGCAAGAAAGTAATCCCATTACCTTTACGACATGGCAGAGTTTCTGTGTTAAAGCTGAAACTGAACTGACATCGTAGTCTTGGAGACGAAATGTGTAACCAAAAGTCTTAGCGTATTCCTTAAGCAGATCTGTCATCATAAGGCAGTTATCTTTTTGGGACCGAAGGAGCTTAACGAACTGGGCGGCTAGCGCTTTGAATCGTTCAACCTCTGTCAAAGTGAGGATCTTCTCTTCTCCACATTCCAATACCTTGGAAAACACAGGAAGAGGAAAGGGAGAATGTTCATGGGATAAACTGGCAAGAAAATATATACAAGCAAGAACTAAGAAGCACTTCTGTCCAGTTTCAGTTTTGCAAGGTTAGAAAGTTCTGGAAATTGGTTGCACAACATGAGGATATCTAACACTGCTGAACTGTACACTTAAAATCAGGCAGACAGGTAATGTGTATTTTATCACACACAAAAATTTTTAAAGCACAGTGTGGGTCAAAAATGGTTGACAGCAGGGACTTCCTCAGTGGTCCAGAGGTTAAGACACCACACTTTCCAAGCAGGGAATGCGAGTGTGATCCCTGGCTGGGGAACTAAGATCCCACATGCTGCACGTCGCAGCCAAAACAAGTGTGCATGCTCAATTGTGCAAATTTTCATCCTATTTTATAACTCCCACTTCCAAGGCAAAAAGGCCTGGATTTTCCTTTATTCTCCCCATATTGTTCTGAAAGATAGAATTTCTTCACTTACTTGTAAAATATCAGGTATGGCTTCAAAGAGTTCAAGTAGTTTGGTAAAACCATAGTAAGCAAGTTTGCACTGCCGGCCAAAGTGGTGATGGTAAGAGGGGATAAACTTATTAAAGGGCATCCGGAAATGGGGTTGGTGCCGCAGCAAATCCACAACGTCTTTGGAGAACTGTTTCGTCCTTTCTATTTCATCCTGAGTACGTTCTTAAAAAACAAAACAAAAAACCCATAAACCACAATTATCTTCGACACATTTGTTTTCTCATTATGAGTGTAGTGAGTCCTGTGTACTAGACTGTCAGAGACACCATCTTTGCCTTCCAAACCCAACCTACAACACTCTCTTCTCTCTTTCCAGAGGGTTTTCAAATTTGATTTAGGGCAGAACACCAGGAAGCCACAATATACACACGCTCACATACACACCTATGTGACTTCATCTCACGAGCTGGAAATAATTTCTCTAGCCCCTCCGCCTCCCCACACCCACTCCATATACATGAACATGACATACATACAGATCTCTGTACTTCTGTAATCTAGAAATTATTTTATTAAATCACACTTCCGAATATTCACGTGCTTTGTTTATTCACCTGCTCTTCAGTTAAAATTGCTAGCAGCAACAGGTACCAAAAATTTGATAAAAATACAGGGGAGAAATGTTTAGATATATGTTTCTATTAAATTTTAAATGAGGATTCTAGAAACACTGACCATAGTCGTTTTAGCTTTGGAACACTAGGACTTCATGGACTTCAGTGTCTTGCAAGGGCACAGTTTAAGAATGTTCCACAGATCAACATGCGTGGAAGAACATGACTGTACATAGATTTAATTTTTCTTAGTTCCCATCTCAGACCTCAGCTGGAACTAGCAAAATGTGAAAGATGAAACATTCATTTGTGTCTTTTTTTCCTTCTCAGGTGTACAGAGGAAAACATCTTAAGAGTGAAAAATCAGACAAGCAACAGCCAGGTAGCTGACTCAGGTGGTTAATTACAGAAGCAGCAGCCACAAACAGGCTAAAGGAGACATTTTTTTAAAGTGCTGGTTATGCTCCCCTTTTCCCTTAGAGTGAATTCTGAAAAGACAGCCTGCTTTTCTTCTCAACAAGTGCCTTCCCCTACTCTGAAGAAGCTAGGATCCACTGGCTGGCAGTGCAGAGTTCACGCTGCACTTTCCATGGAATCTCCAGGAACCACAAGGAGTGGGTGAGAGCATCCCTGTGTGATTCCCTGTCACAGCAACCACTGAGACAGACAACCTCCTTCCAGCAAATACAAGGCACATACCTCTTCTGGGGATACAAATCATTGTTTCGCTATCTTGTTGGGACAAGCAGATGGTGGTGTCTGGGATCTCTGATATGATATCAATCAACTCACAAACACCATATTCAGTGACATCCCAGTCCTTTGAGAAACACCTAGGGTTTAATCATGGAGATGGGTGAAGAATGAGAAGCAGTAGTTGCAAAATCACTTTTTAAGTTTTTCCCAAAGAATGCTGAATGAAAAACTTAGATCATTCTTCTTAAATTCAGAAGAACAAGTGCCTTAAAATATCTGCTTTTATTTTTTTCTTTTCCCAACTCACCAATGATAAGCCTGTGCGAATTCTTTCACAATGACTTGTTTGCTGGCTTGGGATTTGAGAAGTTTGAGTAGATCCTGAGTAAAGCGCTTCACCTGGGCCCTGTGGGTAAGGGTCAGCAGACGTTTGGAGCCCATTCCAAGAATCTGCAAACCAGACGCTTGGGTTATTTACACTCCTAAGACCTTGGCAGAGCCTGACTCTCTTTTTGATGGCTCACGCTCTCTCTCCTGTTACTGCCCTCAGGGTATAAATCCTTCTGTACGATATCTGCACTTTGAAACACAGGTAAATAAATGAAGTGTGGGTGTCAGAATGAACAACTGCTCACATGCCTGGGATCCCTTTTATTCCTTGCACACTCTTTCCTAAACAGTCACATGTTATCAGCCTGGCCAACTGATTTTGTCTCTAAAAGACAGCTCAAAATTTGCAGGCCTCGTTTACAAGTAGGAAGCTATTACCACACTGTAGGTTAATAGGCAAAGACTCCTTAGGAAGCACTGGCAGGCTCCAGTTTAATAACTGGTCTTGAACTCCTTCATGAGAAAAGTAAGCCCGTGTTACAGCAGCTCCTAAGGAAGTTAGAGAGGACTGTGCTAGGAGGAAGGAAGGCAGTCTATAGAGGTGAGAAGCAAAGTACTCCTCAGTGCACTTAAGGGTTCCTTTTAGTTGGAAACTCACAGCTTTCTAAACAACTAAGACACACGTGTATAAAGAAAGTTTTTACGGGATGCTCTGCTCTGAGCTGACTTCCTAGGAATTAAGTTACCAGCTAACCTGTTTCTTTGGCAGAGAGAGTCACAAGCCATAGAGGGACATTTCCACTGTTAAACAAACGAACTCTCAGCACTCCTTACCTGCAACACATGAGGCACTGCTTCTAACAACTCGATCAGCTTGGAATAGCCATAGTCCGATACCCGGCACTGCTTTGCAAAATGATGATGGTAAGATGGGATGAAGTTACTAATCGGTATGACACAGGATGGTTGGTTCTTCAATAGATCGATCACTTCTCTACTGAACTGGATCAGCTGGGGGTTACCCACAGGACTTTTAGAACGCAGAAGCCAAGGGTCTAATACATATTTGGGAGAAAACAGGAACATGCAAAAGACATAAAGCATGACTGCAGCAGCAGAAAGAGAAATAACTGACCTTGCGTTCCCTGTGTGAACTCAATATTGACAGTGCATAAGACCAAAGAGCCGTGTCACTTCCCCGCTGCTGAACTCAGGTCCTATACAACCAACAGGATAGCCCAGCTTCTTTATAGACTGGCAAATGCTTTCCCACTGCTTCTGGAAGTCAAGTCGCCAAAGTGAAGCGTACTTCAACGCAGTGAGAACTTAAAAGAGAGAAGAGTAGTATGGCAAAGGCCAACACAACACTGTGAAGCAATTTTCCTTCAATTAAAAATAAATTTAGTTTTGGAAAAAAAATTGGGATTCCAAATAAATTAATTTCAGTTAAAAAAAAGGGAAGAGTAGATACAGAGGAAGTTTTCAGCTTAAATGGTTGTCTGTCAAAGAACCATTTGTGACGTCGTCACTAACATACTTTCCCATAGAAACAAAGTTATAAATGGTCATTAAGCAGGTAGCCCAGAAGGGCCTAATTAACCCAGAGAGGGACTGCAAATGTTGCCCAGATAACCCTGGAAAGCAATGATGCAGAACTAGCATGAGATAAAACTAAGAAACAGGTTTTCGAATTTATCTTAAATGTTCATATAATTAAGACACTGATTATTTTATTTACAAAAGTATAATCAGATGGAAGCCCTTATAAGGGACTAGTGGGCTAATGACACGGGAGAACGGAAGAAGGAAACAGTACAAAACGGGGACCTGGAGGGTGTATGCCTGAGGGGAAAGGCTGGGAAAGGCTTCGGTACAAACAGCTCCCTCGTTTATCCTGACCTTTCTTCCTACAGGGAAGGGGCAGGGGAAGGTGAGAGCTGATGAGGAGGCAGTTTTGTGGGCTGAGGTAACAGTGCTGTGCTCAGGTAACAGGATCAGACACCTGCAGCTCAGGGGTTGCTGAAGCCCAGAATCTCATGCATCTCCCAGATCAAAGGTCCTGGTCCCTGAACTTAAGAGTTAAATCTATTTTTGCATTGATCAAAGTCAAAAACGTCAATCAGAATAAATTGCTGGAGTAAATATTCAGAGATAATTCCTTCAAAGATCTGAAACGATTTTTAAAAGGCAAGCCAAACAAGCTTTACAAAATTAGATAACTAGAGAAGATTGGTAACTGTGGAATCTGGGTTTAAGAAAATGTTTTTTAAAAATAATTTATGCTGGTACTTTCCAAAGTCTAGTTCTGACAAACTGACAGCACTTTGGAGTTTTTAAAGATCAAAGGAGACAACCATGCTGCCTTATGATGGGCAAACAGTGCTGCTATTTGAGAGAAAGGCCAGCAGCCTGTACTGCAGGAGACCGTGGCTTCAAAGGACCAAATACCTGAAACCTACCTGTGTTTGGAGGCGGGGGCTTGTTGTGAATCCACTTAACTACTTTGACGCCATTCTGTGCGGTGGCGATGTTCACACCTGGCACGCAGGTGATGAGGTGTTCCAAGGGGACGCCCCCGCCTCGGTTTTCCTGCACTATTTCCAGTTCACCAAACTCTGCGGCATAACAATCTGGAAAACTGAAGTGGGGCATGGGAAAAGGTTAATAAAAATAATGAAAAAACAGAGCACCTGGCAAACAGACTGCTGCTTTTAACACATCCATTCATAAGTAATTTCTGCTAAGATGCCCATGGTCTGGCTTTGAAAGTTCAAATGAAGTCTTACAGAAGTGATCACTGTCTCTCTTTGATGCATTCTGATGGTACCAAAAATTCCATGCAGTTATCTAGCAGAGGGGGTTAAAAGTAAGGTAACCAGGTTCCAAGTCCAAGCTCCTCTAAACATATTGGTTCAGTGGCTTTACAGCAACTTGCTACCATGTTGGCCCTTCTCTTAAGCCTACCATGTGGCCCATGATGTAGTTAAACAGACTAGTGAAGAATACTTTTCCCCCTTAAATGTTGAAATCTACAACTATTTGAGACTGTGCACTCTCACAGTACTTGTGCACAGCACTTCCAACCATTTCTTCTCTGTGAAGGAGAATCTGCCCCATGCATGCTGATGTTTCTAAAATTCAGCACAAACATGAAATGTTCTTATTGAAATATCAAGTGAATGAATCCCATGTTAGATACACTTTGACTACAAGTGGTGGCTAAAAACACTAGGCTGAAGCCTGGTACAGTGCACGCTCTGGGAGAGGCACAGGCAGAGGGTAGACTTTCTAGAAAGAGAAGGAAGGCATCACAATGGCTTTGACAGTCACCTTAATAAAGGCACAGTGCCCTCGTGTGTCTGCAGAAGACTATGGACCTGGGGCGCAAACGTCTTCAGGGAGAGAATCACAAAAGGAATCTTGTAAGAGTCTGGATCGAATTCATGTTCACTGCGGAAAAGAGAACAGAAACAGAGAGCTGACATTTCTCAGTGGCCTAAGATGTTCCCAAGATAACTCTAACAGAGGCTCCATGACCTTTTCCAGAATGATTGTTTCTCAAAGGAAATGGGTAACATACCTGAAATCCTTGTTGGGACAGTGCTGCCTGCAGACAGGCTCGTGATATTCTAACTCTTCAAATATAATTGGGCTGCAGTTTGTTGAGGAGCCGTCGTGAGACTGGGAAGACCCCAAAGGGCTCTGGCGGGCCTGACTGCTGGGTAAGAGACACACCAGCCTGCCATTTCCTTGTTCACGGATTGCAACCGTGTCTGTTAGTTTATACAGATCTGACACATTCAACCTGTGTCCAAACCTAGAAACAAGGAAAAAGAGAGAGAGATGCTGACTTAAAGAGAATATTTTTCTTCCAATTGTAGAGAAATGCCTGACCTGTTTAGATAAAGCTCTGTAACCAAGAATGGATCCCTGTCTCTTTGAAAAGTAAAACTGGGACAATTCTACTATAAATTCATTCACCATCAAACCAGTAACACTCAGCACTCCTTGCAATCATCCTGGGCCCACTGCCCATTACAGTGATATGTATTATTTGGTACATACTCTCCAACCCTAGTCTCTGTAAATGCCTCACCGAAATTTCTAAGACGGAAAACTATCTGCTATAACCCCTGTCAACTTGGCCTCCACTTCAGTTCCAATTACCTCTCACCATCTCTGCTCCCCTCTCTGAGTTATTTCCCTTTCCAGCTACTGCTCACGTCCACGATGCTTCAGTCTCCTGATCTACACTAGACTGGACTTCCCAGTCACTACTCTGACTTGTGCCTTTCATACCTGGAACACAAAGGCACAGGATCTGAAGGCAGACAGATGTGAGTTCAAATCCTGATTCTACCTGTAAGACCTTAGTCAAGTTATACAACCAACCTATTCCTCAGTTTGCCCATCTGTAAAACGGGGTGACAATCCCTACATCATGAAGTTGATATGGGGATGACACATGGTATATACGCAGAGAGCTTGGCACACAGTTAAGTGCTTGTTCAATGTTATCTGCTCTAATGGTCTCCTCCCAGTGCCCTGCCTACGTGCTCAGGTCTCCCTGCAAATGTCAGTCTTAAGTCTGGTCCCCACCCCCAACAGTGCCCTGCTCCACAGAAGCCCAGTCTCCTCAGTGCTCTCAGTCTGCAGCGCTTGCATCTCCTCTGAAATGGAAACAGCTGGTCTCTCGAGAGCCGCCTCTGCTGTTTCACCATTCAGTCTGCCACCCTGTTCCCTCCAGGATTTTCTCCACAGGACTCTTTGGTGTCAGCTTCCCAGCCACCACAGGCTGCCTCCTGCTTGGCTTCAAACCTCGCACCGCTTTCTCCGGCTGTCCCCACTCCCGTGAGAGCACTCTGGCCTCTGGGTTCCCACTGGCTTCCAGGCCCTAGTGGCATTCCACCCAGTTCTGCCCGCTCCCTGGCTCTCCTCCCATTCCTCTGAACTGATCTGTTCCCAGGTCTTCCAAGATCATCTTTAGGCAAACAACTGCCGTATCATCAGAGCTGACTTTCTTGAAGTAGACTCTGCATGTGTAGAAGACCCCCTGAACTCTTCCCAGACTTCCCAATTGCTCCCTAAAACTCGGATACCCAAAGCCAAGATTAAAAACTTAGCATACCTCCTAAACAAGCTTTATTTCTTTTCTATTCCAGCTTAACCATATAACCTTTCCCTCAGTCATCTGGGGCAAAAACTCAGAATCAAACTGACCTCTACTTTTTAACTTGCCTGCTACATAAAGCTAGTTACTAAGCCCTATTTCACCGGCACCTGAAACTCCTGTGGTGTCTAGCTCCTCTCTTCTGACAGTGCCTGCTTAGAGCCGGGACTGGTCCCCACGTACCATGTTCCCCCCTCCCCCAGTTCCGTTCACTCCAGCTCAGACACCATCCCTGCCTGAAGCCTTCCCACCACACCTCCCCTCCCCATCCCTTCTCTGACATTTCAGTGGCTCCCACTACCAATGGATCCATCATGGCCAAGCTCCTGGTTCCTCGCACCCTCTGTAACCTCAAGGCATTTTCTCCTTTGTAAGGACAGTTTTCTTTGTTCTATACAATAAATGGTGACTGTCTTTTTCCCTTCCAGACACACACCTCCCCCACCCCCAAAAATGGGCTGTCTTCCCAGCTCTGCACCCTCCAGAGCGTTTCGTTCCACTGCGATTTGCTGCGTGTCTGCTGAGAACTGAGCACGGAAGACTCAGTATTATGTCTGATCCAATGCCTGCTGTCCCAGAGCTTACAGTCTAGAAGGTGCCTGAAAATGTTCACTCAATGAATAATAGAACGAATCAGCCAAGTGGAAAAGGTACAAGTACAGCTTCAGGGACCGAGGTCTAAATTTACTAAAAATAAAAGACATTTTTAAAATGTGTGTTTTTAAAACTGGACTTTCAATCTGAACACCACTGTCTTGGTCTTACTTCCTCCCCTAGCTCCCTAAGAGTTGCTACCAGTATAAATCGCCCATCAGCACTGGCTGGATCAATGAAAACAACAACCCTCACTTACTTTTTTTCATAGATATCTGTAAATTTAAAAAGAGGCAGACAACAGGCGGGAGCATCCTGAAGAATGGACATTGTTTCTGCACTGCAAGAAAAATGGTTAGCCCATTAGAAAACAGATGTCCTCCTCTCTGTTTCAAATTGTTTTTAAAAACAAGAGAATTGAAAGAGACACATGTACCCCAATGTTCACTGCAGCATTGTTTATAATTGCCAGGACATGGAAACAACCTAGATGTCCATCAGCAGATGAACGGATAAGAAAGCTGTGGTACATATACACAATGGAGTATTACTCAGCCCTTAAAAAGAATAAATTTGACTCAGTTCTAATGAGATGGATGAAACTGGAGCCAATTATACAGAGTAAAGTAAGCCAGAAAGAAAAACACCAATACAGTATACTGACACATATATATGGAATTTAGAAAGATAGTAATGATGACCCTGTATGTGAGACAACAAAAGAGACACAGAGGTATAGAATGGACTTTTGGCCTCTGAGGGAGAGGGAGAGGGTGGGATGATTTGGGAGAATGGCACTGAAACATGTATACTATCATATAAGAAACAAAGTGCCAGCCTATGTTCAATACAGGATACAGAATGCTTGGGGCTGGTGTACGGGATGATACAGGGAGATGGTGTGGGGTGGGAGGTGGGAGGGGGCTTCGGCATTGGGAGATCGTGTACACCTGTGGCTGATTCATGTCAATGTATGGCAAAACCAATACAGTATTGTAAAGTAGAATAAAGTATTAAAAAATAATAATAATAAAAAAATAAAAACAAGAGTTCATTAACACAATGTATACACAAAATAAATACACCCATTTATTCTCAGAGTTTGAGCTTCAAGTTTGGACTTTAGGAATACAGCAATTAAAGAATATTTAATCATACACTGGGACTTTTATCAGACTTAAGCAGAGCTTTCAGAAAAAGCTGTGTATCAGAAAGCAAAGGGCAGATAAGCTTGTCTCCTGCCACAGTGTAGTTCTCTCAGAGAGATGGGAGAGGACTCCCCACAGCTGAAGATATACAACTGAATACACATAAGAGCGACTGGCTCGGAGCCATAGGATTATGGATGATTCTTCTGTCCCCAGCTTCTTTTATGTTCCTAAAATTTCCAAATTTTCTTCAATGAGGATTATTTTTATTCGACAAAATAAAAAAATAACTTAAAATAATGGTGACGTTTTGACTTGTATATGTCGTGAAATGATTACCACAATCAGTTAAGTGAACATCCATCATCTCATCCAGATACAAAATAAAGGAAAAAGAATGTTCCCCCTTGTGATGAGAACTCTTTTGATATACTCTAACACCTTTCATGCATGACAGCACTGTTACTGGTATTAATCAAGTTGTACATTACATTCCCAGTACTTGGGTTATCTTATAACTGGAAGTCTGTACCTTTTGATCACCTTCATTCAATTACTCCCCACCCCCAACCTCTAGTAACTACAAAGCTAATCACTTTTATCTGTGAGTTTGCTTGTTTTTTTTGATGTATAATTGACTGACAATGGTATATTAGTTACTGGTGCACAAATCATTATGTTGTACACCTAAAACATAAATAGTGCTCTATGACAAAAGCATATCATGAATAAAACCATCACCAGACTCCTAAGATTAATCTAATTATAATGTAGGTGTATGGGGCTGGGTATCTATTTGACATGGAAGATGTACCTGCAAGTTGAGAGCATAGAACTTTGTAGATTTACCCCTTATAGATAAATCTACCTTCTACTAAAATTGGAAGGTAGTATTCTAGACTTTCTAGGCTTATAAACTTTTGCTGTAGAGGTCCACTATTTTTAGAACCTGTTCTGGATATGTGGCATATTATTTTACTCTTAAATGCCGGCCAAGATTAAGCTGAGATTCATCTTTGATTAATGACTTGAACAAGAATGAATTATTCTAGTTAGCTTATTACTTAACTTCTACCTTATTTCTAACTCTATCAAAAGTGGGGGAGGGGAAGCATTACTGCATATGTGAGCATCACAAGAGGGTTGAGGATGGGATAAAATCTATTTTTATTATTTCTAAAATTGTTTCTGGGCCAAAAATAACATTTTTGAAACAAACGGCGTATTCTTTACCTCAGTAAAGACAGTGATTTATTAGCAGCTCCTGTGGCAAGTGAGACCAGGATTTTCTTGCTGCCAATTTTGTATCTGTGGAGGCTATTCACCGCACCAATAGCTTCTTGTAAGTTCTCCATCTGAACCACAGCTTTGAGCTGATAATCTGTGTGGGGGCTGAGCTCAACACTCTTCACCTGCAGTAGTAAAAAGAAAACAGAATGCCAATCTGCCAGAACCGTGTCCTCGTGAAACTGAAGGTCAATCACTAAGGAATTCGCTTGTGGACTTCAGTGCTGCCGTGAGGGAACTTGTCTGAACACCGCACTTCCGCCGACCATAACGGGAAGCAAGCTAGGATGGGTGACCTTCAGGGATGTGACTCCAGCCTGGCCAGCCTGTGCTCTGGCACACAGAGCTCTCCAAGGCAGGCTCAGGGGCCAAGACACACTGGGTCTTCTCCAGATCCTGCCAAAACTGAGGCAGAGCCAGTTTAAGAACCAGCAAAAGGTGCATTTTTTAGCAACCTGCAACTAAAAACTGAATCAGACACTGTAAGATGAACAAACAAAAGCAGCCAACATCATTTTAGAATCCTGTTTCTGTATTTTAGCAGCTGGAGCTAACTAAAAACCATCAGTGTTTTATTTCCCAAAGAGCCACTAAATCCCTGCCAGGGACCACAAATTCGTCTCTGCCAGGCTTCTCGCTCCCTGCGGCTGCGTCCTAAAAACTGAACATACAGCACCAGCATGAGGAGACCCGAGTCAAAAAAGAAGGTGTTCAAACTCGTGAAGCAACATTTACAGCCTGCCTGTGGTTATGTGTGCTGCGTCAAGCGTGCTCATCTTGAAATGCAGCAAGGGGGTGGAACAGAGGCAAGAGAGAGAGTGAAAAGGTTACCTTGCCGTGCCTAGAAAATGCTTCCTGCATGAGCTGCTGCAGCTCCTTCCGGGACAACCTGTAGTCCAGGTTGCTGATCTGGACGTCAACACCATGAGCGAATGGGTCTGGGCAGTCGGCACCAACGCTCGAATGTGCAGCATTGAAAGCAAGCGGGGATGCTCTGTTTAAGAGGTTTGGAGACAGACTCCTGCTTAAAACGTATCTAGTGAGGCTTAACAACTGTTTAGAAATGTTTTAAAACTGTTATTCTATTTAGTTGTCTATTTATGTCATTTAGATTTTGCTTGAAACTACATTAAAAACTGTTTTCCAAAATACAGTTTGGTTCTCAAATGTGCCTTTTCTTAAAACATCACACTGATTGGACTCATTGTCAGAAGTACTATCTCTTGACACCCTGATTAACAACAACAAAAATTTTACTTATCATCAAACATTCTTTTGTTGGATTATTTAAAGCTAAAGGCAGAAATTACAGGCAAGGTTGAGGAATCCATTTTCCACTTTGGGTATTTATTCTTAGGAAATCAGCCTGTGATACTAATGTCAGCCATTTGCCCTCTCCCCAGCTCTGAAAAAGCCAGATATTCTTGCTCATATGTTGTGGCTTTTCTCTCTGGGAGGAAAACTTTTACATCAATTTGCAGACGCCATTTTACAGGTTCAAAGTCACTTTCAACAGTGAGTTTTCACCAACCCAGTAGAATAAATACAATGCTAGTAAGAGCTCATGAGACCTAACATGGCCTTACGGCTCCTTCTGTTTTCTGAGCTTCCAGAATTACTCAGAGTAAATTCAGAAAGCTTAAATAAGGAGTTACACAGATGGTTACAGTGGTTTACAGAGACCTTCGTTTCCCAAACAGCTTTCAATAACTACCCTATGAATAAAAAGAACGAATGCATGTCAGTTTGGGCCTCTTTCTCAGTCTGATGAAGTGATAAGGGCGTAGTAAAGACATCTTAATGTGCCCCATCACTGGCCAAGGACTCCAGGACAGGCTTCTCTGACCTCGGCTTAGCAAGACTCCCACGTGGAGGATGGAGAAAGGCAAGAAGAAATGCCCCCAAATGTTACCTGAGGAAAAGGGAACTGGTAGAAGAGCGGTGGAAGCTTTCTCTTTTATTACTATTCACAGTTCAAACATTTTCCATTTTTTTAATTTTTACTATAAATTTTTACTGGAGAAGTAAGGTTGCTTTACAATGTCGTGTTAAGTTTCTACTGTACAACAAGGTCAGCTATCCCTTATTTTGGATTCCTTCCCATTTGGGTCAGTAAGAGCATCGAGTAGAGTTCCTTGTGCTGTACAGAAGGTTCTCGTTAGTCACCTATTTTATGCGTAGCACTAAGGTTTCTCTTTTAATTATGCACTTCTATATTGCTTGAATTCTGTTGAATAAACAGATTACTTCATAAGCCCTTCTACTGCCTACAACCACTCCACGGATCAAGACCACTCACCGAGAAGACCAAGGCTGAGCCGTGAGCAGGGGACTCCCTTGCCTGGATGCGATCAACTTGCTAAAAGCAGACGGGTAACTCACTTGGAACAGAGTCTCCTCTTTCTCTTTCTTCTCCACTGGAGAACTGGTGACACTGCGGGTGCTGAGGCTCTCTTTCCTGGTGGAGGGAGACATTGCAGCAGGAGGTCATGTGTTTCCCTTCCCAGCAAAACAAGCAGCTACAAGGGAGAGGAATGGGACCTACTTGGGATTGGTTTTGTGAACAGATTCTGCCAACCCTGGGGCTTTAGGTGCAGGCGCTGCGGCACCTGAGCTTCTGTGAGGAGACACCCCTGGCCGCAGGTGGCCTTGCTGGGGCTCACTGCTTCGAGTGCCAGTCTTCGACTCCAGGCGGCACAGCTCCTTAAAAGAGACAAGAGCAAGGGAGTTTAATAGTTGACGTCTCCAAGATGTGTCAGACCTTGTACAGGAAATACCTAAACAGCCTTGAAAATATAGGATAACAAAAAAGTATAGACACACCAAAAGCAGGTGAGCATGTCAAACGGAGAGCCCACAAAAGCAAACCTAGCATAAACTTCAGAAAGCAAGAGGTGTCACAGTTACCTGTAAACTTTTCACATTGGTGTTTTTGGTAGCAGATCCAGAATTTGCCTGCAACCCTTTTCCAGGTGCGGCTTTGGCACTGGAAGCTGACTCGCTTATATCTTTGATGAGGCACAGTTTTGGATTCTTAAGTTTCTTGGGAGACTTCACTTTATCAGCTGTTGCGTTTGAACTCTTGGTTTCACAGAGTTCGCCGCTTTTTGGAGTAAATGACACGATGATCCTGTTACCAAAGACATCTTCATTTTCCATTCGCTTCAGAGCCCGTTCCGCGCTGTCTCGGTTTATGAAGCGGAGGATGGCGCTGCAGCCTGTGATGTTCAGCACTTTCCCGCCACAGTTATCAGACAGGCGTCTGAGCCTGTTGCTGATGCTCTTACCATCTTTGTTGGCTGGTAGGTTATAAACATACAGCAGAGTGTGGCACTGTGGACACAGACAAAGTGTTAAAACAGGTGGATTCAGGGGCCCACGCTCAATAACAAAGAACAATGGTCTCCAAACTACAGTGACCTCAGGGGAGGGAGAACAGAGATTTCCATGGGAAAGGATACACGTACTTGGATGGAAAAACACGGGGGAAAAAAAAGAAGAAATGTATCTAATTATTATTCTGGTGAATTACAAAAATATGTGGCAAGATTTAATGTTCTAAATAATCAAGTTTCTTTTTTTTTTAATCATAAGGAATAATGATCTCTACAATGGGTAACCTCTCACCTAAGACACTACATTTGACTTAAAGGCCTTCCAGATTAAAACAGGGAGTGTCAAACAGAAGCAGAGGGAGGAAATGTACCTAGAGCCAGAAGACATAAGGAAAAACAATAAAAGTGAATTAGGGGTGCGGCTCCAAAGCTTGAAACGGGTATTGCCAACTGCAGACCATCCTAAGCATGTGTTTCATCTCGGGCCAGGCTCTGATCTCACTGGGTATCAGGAGGTGCAGAGGGACCAGCACTGCAAGCACCTGAATCTGGAGGCAATCACGGTTGGACCTCCAGCGGCTTGAATTTTTTGACTTCCTCCTCACTAAAATGAGGAGGTTGGATGAGAGCGATCCTAAAGTGCTTCCGTAACTCTCAAGTTATTAAAGTATGTTAAAACTGCATTTCACGAATGGGACTGCCTACCCTTCTGGACCATCCACGCTACAGCTCCTTTCTATTATTATTAATGTGTGTTAGTCGCTCAGTTGTGACCAACTGTGACCCCAGGGACTGCAGCCCACCAGGCTGCTCTGTCCACGGGATTCTCCAGGCGAGAGTACTGGAGTGGGTTGCCATTCCCTTCTCCAGGGGCTCTTCCTGACCTGGGGATGGAACTCGAGTCTCCTGCAATGCAGGCGGATTCTTTACCATCTGATCCACCAGGGAAGCCATATATATTCTCCAAACGGCTTAAACACAAGTTCAATGTCCCAGTAAACATCTTATCCTAAATCAAGACTGTGAGAAATGCTTGTCCTGCTGGAAACACGTGCACATTCTATTTAGTGGCTTATCAGGGCGACAGGTGTAGTGCCCACTACTCCTGACTGTGCTCGTGCATGGCAGAGTCTGCAACCAGAGAAGACAGGCTCAGAGACCAGCTGGAGCTTCAGGATTAAGTGCCGCAACTGTACAATCATTCTGCCTATTTGACTCCAACCACACCAAGATATGCAAACCATCATCATATTCTTTACCCTTAAAACTTGGGCAAAAATAGTAGTAACTCTCATTCTATTACTGCCATACACCTCGCAAAAAAACACTGCTAACTGGCAAGTGGTTGTCAGTAAGGTGAATCTATAAGTCAGTTTCCTGTATTTTGAAAAATATAAAAGCAAAATTCACACTGGGTTTCCCTGGTGGTACAATGGATAGGTATCTGTCTGCCAATGTAGGGGATATGAGTTTAATGCCTGATCCAGGAAGATTTCACATTCCATGGAGCAACTAAGCCTGTGTGCTGCAACTACTGAGCCTGAGTGCTGCAACTACTGAAAACTGAGTGCCTAGAGCCTGTGCTCCACAAGAGAAGCCACCACAGTGAGAAGCTCGTGCACTGCAACAAAGAGAAGCCCCCACTCACTTCAACTAGAAAAAGCCCATGAGCAGCAACAAAGACTCAGCACACAAAAATTAAAACAAAAAAATTCACACAGTTCTCTGTATATTTATAAGAGAATGGAAAATTTCTAGGCCTATTTCAAGATCTAGCCAGCCTACTACAAAGAACACCCTCACCTGGGCTTGGACACCCATAATGGAGGACTGTCTTGAGTCTCCACAATCTTTACTAGACTACAGCAGAAGAACACAAACCCACTTACTGGCATTTTTAGTGGTAACCTGGGGGGCAGGTCAGAAATGAATTCTTCAAATCTGATCAGCTCGTTGGCGTGATGCAGCAGTGCTTCTGAGGCCTGGTTTTTATGGACCAAAATTATATGGAAACCATGCCTATGTCTCAGGTCACTAAGTTCCAATGCGAAATTGACATCAGCTGAAAGACAGGGTAAAGCCCACCCCCATCTCCACAGATTAGAAACACTTGACGGACAGGCACCTCTAATAACACCCACTGAGAAGAAAGAACAGCAGGATTGTGTTCAAAGTGGCCCCCCAACCGCTTTTTAGAATAAGAACAAATTTCATATCAGAAGAATTAACATGGTAAGACAATTTTACCATAGACTCATGCTGAACTCCCAAGACACATTACTTTTAGCAGTAAAAGGAACAAATATTAATGTTCTGGGGAGCCCCAACTTCATCTTGGATTTTTCTTTTAAATAAGCAAAATGGAGCCCAGGACTAAAACAAAAAAAATTACATTTTCTTTAATAAACTTGGCCCTGCAAGAATCCTTATTCAAATTCCCCAGAGGAAAATACAGAAATCCATGTAGTTCCCCTTTTTTAAACAGTTTTCAAAGGTAAGCATAAATGTGTCCCATGTATTTCACCATCTTTGGGGGCACATTCTAACATATTATGGCTTCTATGATAGTTCACACAGAGAGTTTAGTTGAAATTAGCAGATGTTTCTACACTTACTTGACACAAGAACCACAGTGGCGGGAGCAGTGTGAGTATTTGCAAACCTTCGGAGGCTCTGGCGGAGCTTGTCGTCAGCAGCGTTCTTTGCAGTAGCATTGATGTGGGCAACGGTTACCTGCATTAATTTATAATAAGGACAAATGAGAAAGAGCTGAGGTTAGAAAATCACTACACAGTCTGCCCACATCTTAACAGACAGTTCTTGAGGAACCTTTGATTTCTATTGCCACTGAGCGATGGAAAAAAAAATTACAATCAAATCTCAATAATTTCACATTCAGTTCTCCAGACAAATTAACTGTATTCATTATTATCCCTACTTTCATCTCTAATCTTCTGCTTTTGCATTTCATTCATCCCCCTTTCAGAATAGAAAGTGAAATTTGTAGTTAAATTAGCTTTCTCTAGCATATTTTGCCAATAATGTGTGGGTGGCAGAGATCTGATATATGATTAAGGTACGACTCGGGGCTGTGTTTGATGTTATTAGCTTCCAGCTTAAGAGAACAGAGTTTGGGGTCAATATGGAGTTAAATCCAAGTTCATCCACTTACTGGCCATGTGATCTTAAAAAGTTGCTTAACCACTTGGGCCTTTTCATTTGTAAATTCCAAATAATAAGTCCTATGAGCATCCACAGAGCAGTTATGAAAATCAAAGGGAATGATGCATATGGAATCACTATACTAGGAAAGCACTAGTCACAGGTAAGCAGACTTGCTAGGAAATCAGGCATGATTAAATGATTCAGGTACTTAAAGCATCTTTTCCTAATTTTATTTACAAACTTAGCACAAACACATATTATTAATAACAAATTTTCAACTGGAGTTCTTTAAAAAAACATGTGCTTAGTCTTCTACTAAGATAAAATAAAAAAGAAAAAGAATTTTCATCTACCTGGCAATTATTCAGCTCTTGAATAACTTCTTTATTTTCTTTACTGATGTCACATACACAAATGAATTCTGCTTCTCTGTGGCCTTTAAAAACTTCTCCCGGATTCTCTGTACAACTGCAGTAGCTGAGCGGCCAGAAGGGACTGAGCAGTTTTCAATATCCCAGAAAACCCCAATGGGGGTAAGTTCTCTAGCATCTGTCCGGCCAGTGCAACTTCTGGTGACCCTTGAGAAATGTGAACATGTTTGATTACATACAGCAAAAAACAGGTTAAGATATTAAAGGTAACAGGTACCTGTCCTTCCCTGGGGCAGGAAAATGAAATTATAGATTGATGTTAAATTTAAGGATGCCAACCTCACTGGATGGCCCAGTAGATAACCCCAAGTTGCCAAAGTAAGCATTAATTCCTTTTTCAGGAGAGAACAAATCCAGAGGTCAATTTACTTTAGGCCCACAACCAACCCCCTCATAAAGCGTGAGGCATCCTCATGCTGACTGGGTATACTCCTCAACACTAATACACAGGTGACTGGACACTGCCCTCTGGGGCCTGTCGTCTTGCTGGGCCCACACCTCATTCCGTGTGGGAGAACAACGAAAAAGAATGGTGAAGGTGTTATAGCCCTTGACTTTTAATGACTTTTAACACTGCAATAACATCTGATCCAACTTTTGAAAAAGTGTTTTTAAAAGATAAAATATCATAACAGCTACTTTTGGGGGAAATGATCTTAGGTTTTCAAATACAGTTTTTTTGTCAGCCATTTCTAAATACTAATTATGTCTGGGCAACATACAACAAACAAGTGTGATTATGAACCTAAGTTGACACTAAGTCCCTTCCAACACTCATTTCTCCTCATATACTTCCCGTTTCTCTATACACAGCTTCTGATCTCAAATAGCCCCAGCTTAACATAAATGGCAACTGACCTACTGGTCTATAAGGGTAAGAAGATTTTTACCAACAGATGGAAATGGAGACACATACACACGAGTTTTAGAACCACAAGGACTCTTTTAAAGGCAGTTAAATGCAGTGTTGGTATCAGATATTGATATCTTTAAATATCCATTTTATACAATACTGTCATTTACCAAATTTCGAAGCAGCTTTGCCTAGACTGGTCGCCAACAACAACGTGGTCTCCTTTCCTGTTCCTTTGGTTCCACAGCCATTACACAGAGGAACAGTAACAGGTGCAGTCTGAGTATTTGGAGGTGGTATATTTGGCCAGACTTTAGCAGCATCAATTATACTATTTCTTGCCGGCTGTTTTAAAATTTTTTTAAAAAAGGAGGAATTTTCAGATACATTATTTCAGAACTTAAAGTTACACATAACAACTGAAAATACATCCTAAATGTTTTCCTTTCCACCTGTTAACCTCTGATAAAATGTATTTTCAAATCACCTTTCCCAGAACTACCAAAGCATAAACTCACTTCAAAGTGACCTGAAATGATCAGGGAAGATATTCACACAATTAGACCGTTACATTCTGGGGCATGTGTCCATTACAGTAGAAACCCTCAGACACACTTCACAAAAAAGGAAGTTAAAAGTCTTTACTTGAGCCCCAGGTGTGATAGAGGGCCAAATTTCAAGTTCCCTCCTTTACTACAAAAGGACAACATGCAGCCATCTATAGTACATGAGTGGGTCTCCGTATCAGGTGAGCATAGTTTTAAGAAATTCCAGTTGTGCTCCAGCCTTTAAAAACAAGAGCACAAGTCTTTGCCAAGCTGGGCTTCCATTTAGGAAACAGATTCATTACAGGAGACTCTCAAAGCATGAACTGAATAATCACACTACACTTTTCTGAACAGTCCCTCCCACTGTACCCTTTGCTTTCTTTCTGAATCACAAGAAGTTATGCTGATGGGGAGAAAGCCACATCATGAAAGAGTCTCCAGCCCCCACACAAAACCAAGATTGTTTTTCTTTTAAAGATGAAAGTCATTTTATTTTTTAAACGTCATTCCTCAAACCTTAGCTGCACCCAACATAACAAATAAAAAGATACAAACCTTGTTGAGACAGTCTTCGCAGTAAAGTGAGCCCTTTAAACAAACTGGAGGTACCACATTTAGGTGCAAAGAGTTGGTGCATAAGTGAGGCGTGAGCTCCGACTGTGAAATGTGTTCTTCCAAGTGCCCGGGAGCCCCACTTGTGAAATCAGAACAGGGAAATAGCCCGCAGAGGAAGAACAGCCCTGGAGAGCCGGAAACTGATGCAGCTTGTGCACGTTACTATGACACGACTGGAAATGGAGCTTCCCACAACAGGGCAGGTGCTTGCAGGAAGAGAGGTTACTTTCTAGACACATGCTGGGAAAGTCGCTTGCAACGCCGGCCAAGGTGTTCCTAGCTGAGGCATTCTGGAGTGGAGGTGCAGACTGGAAAGCAAGCCCTGACCCTACCTGACACGTGATTGTCCTGGTGCTCTGCGAGTCTAACAGGGCGCCGGGGGGAACCAAGCTACCAGCCCCTCCGCCACTGCCACCACCAAAACGCACTGGCGAAGTGGGAGGGTCATTAGTGCAATGGGCACAGCAGCTTACTTTGGGGACAGTTGAAAGCTGTACTTTAGGTTGCTGAAGAGAGTGGATATCTGGAAGTGGGACTGCTGGGAAAAGTTTAGAGCCAGCATGAAGGGGAGATGGTACATCCTTTAGTTCCACAGCAACTTTCTTGTTCTCCATGTAATCTTTCTGAGGAAAGAAAACCAGAACACAAGTTAATTTTATGAGGCCGGTGACTTGGGGTTACTCACAACTGACTGCATTAAAAACGAACACTGTTCAAACCTTATTTACATCACTCGATCATAACCACACAAACAGAATGGCAGCTAAAACCAGGAGCGTTCTTCAGTGGGAGGTGAACACTGAAACAGACAACTAAAATTAAGACTGTGTCCTTCCTGAATTTTAAGGGACTGGGGGAGGACGTCTGTTCACATATTTAACAAGCCTGGTTAACCATCCATGTCTCACTGGCTTCCCTTTAATAACTTCCCCTTGCCTCTCAGTGTCTTCTGCAGACAAAACAGGTGGTATGAAAATTAACACAGTCACAACAGTATTCACTAAAGACAGCTTACGAGCAAAGCGCTTTAAGGAAAATACTAAATAGTTCTTGCAGTCAGATCATAGGTGGTTTTATTAAAGTCCTCCAGGGGAGAAGATATCAAACACTATGGATGAGATCAGCCATCTGCCGAAGTGGCCCATCCATAAATAGATCTTAAACATGTTACTAATGACATTTAGCAAACCATGGGACATCGTGACCTAAAGCCATAACGCCAACAACTATTTTGTAGCCAGTGGAAAGAATTCGAGTAATAAGGAAACCACTTGGGCAACAGACATAGGAGAAATAGTTTATCACATGTCTCCAACATAGACACTTGAAGCTGGTCCATTTATTAAGATTATAGCATAGCCCTGGTGTCAGGCACCCGGGTTTGAATGTGATACTAAATAGTTTTACGACCTTGGGTAAGCGACTTAACCTAATCTCTCCATGCTTCAATCCTGTCATCCTTCACCTGGGAACAGAATATACCTACTAGATTTGTGAGAAGAATAAAATGAAATAGTGCGCCTCAAGTGCTCAGCAGAGTACCTGGCCACTGAAAGGTGGTGCAGCAGGATGGGGTGGGGGGGTGTCCAACCAATCAACAGCTTTTATTGGCTGAGTGCAGACACAATTAAGATGAACAGGACGCCCTGACACAGTGACTGAGACATACTCATCCCTTAGTGCATAGAAGGGTCCATCTGGCTGCTAAGATTTCACTCCCTCTGCTGATTTTACACTCACCTGGGAGGGTATATTCATATGGGAGAAATTTGGACTTTTAAGATTTTTCCTAAAAGGGAGGTAACAGCGATGGTCTGACCAGTCAAAAAGTAGTGTGTTCTACTCTTGTGGTAATTACAATTCAGGCTGGAAATGAACTCACTGGCATTCTGATGGATTTAGATCTGGCTCTCGTGGGCAAGGTTACTCTGAGTCAGTCTTCCTGAATGTATTCAATTCTGGGTGCCACTGACAAAATCGAGTTCTGCATCTGGAAAGGTGACTGCACTTCTGTGTTAAGTGACTCCTTTAGGCCCCAGATCTGCCACCCTGGACCCCTGCCTGAAGCTGCCAGCCCTCAGTGCAGACTGTCCCTGAACTAAAATACTTCTGAAATAACTCTAGTTACTGATGCCATGCAACAAAGGCAACTATGTGATGAAAATGTGGAGATGACAGGGAATTGATTTTTTTAAGTCTGTTTTCAATACTCTCATATAAATTCATAGTAAAGTCTCATTTAATTCCCAAGTACAAGAGAAAAAAAAAGGTGATAACATGATACAGCAAATGAAGTCAGATAAAGTCAACATTATGAAAAGAAAAAAAAGGAAGTCCCAGATATATTTAAATATTCAAGAGAAATCCTGAACAGAAAAAGATCAACAAGGAAGGTCATACAACCTTTCTGTGATTTTAAGACACAAAATTCAGAAGGCTACAGTAAAATAAAATCTATTTCATATTTTCCTCCCATTTTATCCTAAAATGTAGTTTGTCGTCTGTGGAATCTGTGACTTTAATGAGAAACAAATCTTTCCCAAATTTCAACATCAAACCTTTAAAGCATCTGATGTTACTCATTACTACTGGATTTAAAAACTGTACCCTCACTGAGTCAGGAATTACAGTAATGTGCTACAAGGAATACAAGCAGGACACAAGAGAAAAGTCAGCACAGACTCCAAGGCAAGAGACTGCCCCAGACCAAACGGATCGCTCATCTATTTGCATAAGGAATTTGCTGTGTCCTTAGTCTTTCACATAGTTACCGTTTGGGGACTAAGTGGCAATGTTTGCTCAGGACGAGAAAAGCAGTTAGAGAATTTCCAAAGCCATGGCTTAGCATTGTTATCTTGTTGAAGCCATCCAACTGTTCTACTGCAGGGGTTCTCAGCTCCGCTTCCTTCCATCATACAGCCATGCGGAGTGGTTCAACATTCTTTCATCTTTCTTTTCTTTCATTCTTCCACCCTGTTAAGAATGAAGTCTCAATGTTATTCATTTGTGTAAGCACAGATTTTATTACTGAAATGTAAGACAACTATATTTACGGTGCACTGTTTTTGTTTAGTCACTAAGCTGTGTCCAACTTTTGCGAACCCACAGACTGTAGCCCACCAGGCTCCTCTGTTCCTGGGATTTCCTAGGTAAGAATACTGGAGTGGGTTGCCTTTTCCTTCTCCAGGGTATCCTTCTGACCCAGGAATTGCACCTGTGTCTCCTGCACTGCAGGTGGATTCTTTACTTCTGGGCCACAAGGGAAGCACATTTATGGTGCACAGGTCATTTCAAACAGGGCTGATGCAACCAAATCTGGGTGCTTTTAACACTGGGACCAAAGACCAAGTCTTCCATAGGATTTAACAGCCATTCAGTAGTGCTACACTTTCCTGATGGAGATGCAAGATTTAGCCACTTATATCCATGATTAGAGAGAAGGCAATGGCACCCACTCCAGTACTCTTGCCTGGACAATCCCATGGACGGAGGAGCCTGGAAGGCTGCAGTCCGTGGGGTCGCTGAGGGTCAGACACGACTGAGCGACTTCACTTTCACTTTTCACTATCATGCATTGGAGAAGGAAATGGCAACCCACTCCAGTGTTCTTTCCTGGAGAACCCCAGGGACAGGGGAGCCTGGTGGGCTGCCGTCTACGGGGTTGCACAGAGTCGGACACGACTGAAGCGACTTAGCTGCAGCAGCAGCAGCAGCAGCAGCAGCAGCAGCAGCAGCAGCAGCAGCAGCAGCGTCCATGATTAGTGATGTGGGAAAGTAAAAATTAATGTAATTGTCTTCCAAGTTAAAAAAAAATTATGGTGCAATGGCTCCCAACAAGTCAAATCTTAAGGAACAAAAGTAGAACGGCTATCAAAGGATACTGTAAAAGTGAAAGTGTCAGTCCCTCAGTCCAGCTGGCTCTTTGTAACCCCATGACTGTAACCTGCCAGACTCCTCAGTCCATGGGATTTTTCCAGGAAAGAATACCGGAGTGGGCTGCCATATCCTCCTCCAGGGGATCTTCCGGACACAGGGATCAAATCTGGGTCTCCCACATTGGCAGGCAGATGCTTTACTGTCTGAGCCACCAGGAAACCTGGCATCAACGCATATTACAGCTTACTAAAACTGGTAAACTTGGTTGACTATTTATACTTGATTTCTAACTATATCAATTTCACTTCTTTCAAAAAACTTTATCTTCCATTCCTTATGTTTTATAGCTCTTCAAACAAAAATGAACTCCAGATGAGCCCTCTTTCTGGCCATGCTTGAGAGAGGTCACTGCATCTTGGACACCTGCATACTCCCTCCTCTTCACTGAGATGGAGCCAAGGTCCTCCAGCACTGAGTAGACTTTTTCTATATAGTACTTCTTAATTTTTCTTGACTATCCCTCCCTAAAGACACTACTTGGAAGAGTAAAAATCTTAACAGGAGAGAGCATATAATTTGAGTAAAAGAACCACTACATGTCCTTATTTTCAATTATGTAAGATTGTGAAACTGATTTCAGAGCAACTTATCTCAGTGTGTCTTTGATATTGAGTATGGAAGGTCCAAATTAAATGACCTCTGCAGACTCTGAATTTGATTCGGCTACAGAAAAAATCAAACCAACCTCTCAGTTTGCTTATTATGAAAGTAGAATCGGCTATGCCACCAAAAATCTAACAGACACATCTCAAGTCCCAGATGTGCTCTATCTACTCCAGAGCAACAGTCTACAAGTCTTTAAACAGCACAATAAAAGCAGATGCAATCAATAGCAGCCACTGGGCGTGGAGGCAGCCTGCCAGTGATAAGGATGACTGAACCTCATTTCCAAGCTCTCGTCACCAAACCCCAACCACCACCTCCTGTTACCGACAATGGCCATTTTGAGGTCATTAATCTTTCTTTCAGAAATTTCTGGGCATATAGAAAAGAATTTCCTTTAGCTCTTTATCTGATAAGATTTTCTTATCAAGAGATTTAAACATCTACATAGTAGGGTGAGGGAAGAGAAGTCACTTCTATAGTCACTATAAGCACTATGTCTGTATAAGCACTATGTCTAAGCTATAGGAAAACCGATCACATAAAACGGTGGGGAGGCAAACTACGGCCTAAAATTATAGCCCAAACCAGCCCACTGCTTGTATTTAAATGGCCTGCGAACTAAGAATATAGTTCACATTTTTTTAATCCTTGGGGAAAAAATCAAGAGAATAATTATATTTTGTGACAAAGTTATATGAAATTCAGATTTTAGCATCTATGAATAGTTTTGAGACACAGCCATGTTTATTTAAGTTCTATGGCTGTGTTTGCACTACAACTGCGGAGTTGATTCTCTGCAATAGAGACTACACAGCCCACAGAGCCAAAAATATTTATAATTTGGCCCTTATGTGGAAACTACAAAACTTCTTCAGTTTTATTTTCTTCCTCTGTCCAATTTGCCATAATTTCTCCCCTGTCCACCTTACAGCATTACTGTGGAATAAAGAAAACCAGATAAAGGACCCCACCATCTGTTTGTCTTCATTACCATATGGCCTGTGCCAAGCACAGCCTTCTAAATAGTGTATACTAAGTAAATATTTATTGAATGAGGCAATGAATAAAGCAGATATTCATCTACACAACCCAGAGCTAATCTGGAGACAGAGATGAAGTTACTGCAACAATGGTAATAAACTAAAGTACTTGTCCTTTCTATCAAATACAGACCTCATATCCCCTAACAATCTCCTCTCTAGAGCTTAAGAATTTGGGATATTCATGATACACACAACTTCAACATGCTCTCTCAAGTTTCTTCAAGGCGAATTCTGAAAGGAAGCTAACTAAAGCATTTTTCTTAAGATCATTTATTTCCTCATTCAGCAAACATTTACTTAGTATCTGCTATGTAGTAGGCTTGTGCTTGGCACAAGGGATACAATGATGGAAACAACCAGAAAATGCAATCCATTTATGTCATCTTTTTTCCCACAGTAAATGTGTGTGAAAGCCGAGGGAGAAATAGGCCACATTTTTAATGAGGAGGAAAAAGAGGCTTGCTTTCCTGGTGGCTCAGCAGTAAAGAATCTGCATGCCAATGTAGGAGACACTGGTTCGATACCTGGGTCAGGAAGATCCCCTGAAGAAGGAAACGGCAACCCACTGTTGTGTTCTTGCCTGGGAAATACCATGGAGAGAGAAGCCTGGCTATAGTCCATGGGGTCACAAAAGAGTCAGACACAACTTACTGTCTGAACAGCAACAAACAGAGGCTTAATGAAGTTTTGGAATTTGCCCCAAATCACAGTTATTAATAGAAAACGGAGAGAACCAGGCTTATCCACTTCTTCCCACACAACCAAGGTACCTTTGGTATCATCCAACGCAAGCAAAAGAAAGTAAAATGTATTAGTACAAATGTGCACCCAGAAATTTTCCTAAATGCTCCTGGGAATGATAAAGTAATTTGGTCACAGCAACTTGAGGGTCAAAGCAACTTCTGTTTCGTCATTTGAGTGAGCGTCTCACTCCGGCCATTATCTCTCCGTCTTCAAGGAATTCAGACAGTGCTTGAGAGCAGACTGTGACATCAGGCTGTCCTCGTATTAATCCTCAATTCTACTGCTTCCCATCTGTGCAGATCTGGACAACGCACAAGTTCTCTGAACCTCAGATCCCAGGTGTAAAATAGGCCTGATAATAGCAGAACCTTCATAGGATTAAACGACACCAACGAAGCAGAAAACTTAGCAATGGCCTTCTCTCCACACCTAGTCTAGTTCTCAACACCCAGTATTACCCATCCCATCCCTGAGTTGCTTTTCACAGCTCTTCTTTCTAAAATTATTTTACTTGCTTGCTTTTATTATGTCTCCCTCACTTAAATATAAACTCCAGGAGAGTATTTACTTATGGATCATGGGTTTTTTTTTTTTAATTCATTATTTTATCTCCTGCACCTAGGACACTGTCTGGCACACATCAGTAATTCTTGAATGAAGGGTTTAATAAACGTCTAGGACGACAATTTAGGTTTCAACTTCCCTGTATGCAAAACAGAATATTTATACTCAGAAATGTTGGAAAATGCAAACGATGTAACTGGACAGCTCTAGGTAGTATCAGAAAGGTGCCACGGAAAAAGTGTGTCACAGTGCCACAATACAATCTGCAGGAGTGACTCAACCCTAAGACAACTCAGTGCTCTAGGTCAAGCCAAAGGCTGCACTCTAGGGAGTGTTGATAGACCGAGGAGGGTGCAAAACGTTAGAGGTGGTTGCAAAAACACTAGCCCTGCTCTTCCTCTCTTAAACTTCCAACAGTATACACTCCTCTGGAAAGGCTGCCCTCCACACCTGGAAGGGCCCTCAAGGGAGAAATGAGACAAGTGTAGTCAGGGAGCCAAACACCCTCAAAAGGCAGCAGCAACGCTACAATGACAGTCGTGAACTGACCAGAAAGGGAGGCAACTCGAACCTCTGGCGGGGGCCTGACGGGTGGGTCCCACGGCCTCTCCTCAGTCTAGCCAACCTCCCCCACCCCCGCTGGCAATGGGCAGGAGGGGACACACTCTTGCGTTCCAGCCTGGTGCCCAGAGCATGAGGCGGGTCGGGGACAAGTTCCCGGGGTTGCCAGCAAACTCACCTCAGCCGCCGGCCCCACCTCCGCTCACATTCCGGCCCCACCGCCTTCCCCCGCCCCCCAGGCCCTTTGTTTTGATTCCCGACTCCGCAGCTCCCGCCGCCGCCGCCAAGCGCACCCTCCACTTCCGCTTCCGCACCGCGCCTTCCCTGTCGCAAAACCGACGCCCTTCTCTCCTCATGGCTCCGCCCCTTCCTCCGCCCCTCCCCCGCCGCCGCGTCCTCCCCGCGCGGGGCGTGCTGGGAACCCCGGGGGGCGGGGCCTCGCGGCCCTGCAGCCTCGTCAGGCTCAGTCCCCTCCCGATAAACCTCTAAATAGGGACCTTCCCGGGGGCTACCTCGGCTTTTTTGGCGAAAACCCCCAGTTTATGGAGGCCTTGATCCTGGCTTATCGTTGTGGCGTGGAACGGAACCTCAAAGAGGAGAATTAGGGTGCTTGTGAGGCGGAACCCGGGGAAAAAAGCTGCCAACCGGGATTTGATACCATTGAGCCCTTTCGGTCTTTTGAGGGAAGGCGATTTAAGAGGGATTTCGAAGAAAAACCCGATCGTTTGGCATTCTTTTCTCTTTCTCGCTCTTGTCACGTGATGGTCCTATTAAAAAAGAAAAACTAAACTAAATGACGCCTGTTTGTTATAGCATCCTTCATCTAGTGCAACCTAGTGGCGAACGGAAAAAAATAAAAATAACTGCCAACTGGGCTTCCCGCGAGGTCCTTCAGGCCGCCAGGGCTCCTCGGGAAATTGTGATCCGGCTGGCAAAAATAAAGCCTGTACGAAGACTAGGCTGGATTGTGTCACCAACAATTAAGAGGTCCTCGTGACTTAAGTGAAAAAAAAAAAGATTTTTTTAAAGTCCTGGTCCAAAGCTCGTTACAAATGAATACTTTTCCAGGGATCGGTTGGGCGAGCAAAGGAGATTTATAATTGCAAAATCCTTGTGAAGCCAGAACAGCTTATGTTTTAGTGGCTAGATTTGCCATGTTTGGGTTTTTTGGGGGAGGGGGGTGTTTGGGGTTTTTGGCTGCACATTCTTTACTTTTATTTGAAATTATAATTTTTTTTTTTAACGTAGGCAAAACAGACTTTTGCAACTGTCATCTGTTCACTATTTCCTGTTGCAAATTAGGAGAAAAACAAAGCACATATTTATATCTAGACATAGTTTAGGATGCAGTAGTCGAATGCAGTGTAAGTTTATTTCTGAAGTTTGCTAAGAAACAGGTTAACCTTGCAAAGGGATCAGTAGGTAAAAATGGCCAAAAGAAACTTTATTTCTCTCTTTAGTATGGAATGTGAGGCAACCTCATTAGGCAATCCACATTAAGTGGGGGAGATTTCAGGGGAAGCTAATACATCCTTGTAGACTTTTTTTTGTAGACAGGCATTGTGGAGGGCAAGATCAAACACGTAGCTGAAGAACCCTTTGTACTGGTAGTCCATTTTCCAGAAGGCTGATGACAAGTTCACACGTCATCTGCCTGCTCAGGTATTTATTACTGCTGAGTAAATCTTCATTGTGTCTGTGTGTGGGGATCATTCTCCAAGTGGGAATTAGGACAGATGAAAAACAGCCCAGTTTCTAGCTTTTTTCAGAGTACCAAAAATTCGCTTCTCAAAGAGGTATTTTTTCCCCTCCTTTTCATTCTTTCTAGTATCTCCGAATACAGATAGTATTAACTAAAAATATAAAAGGAAGCAAAATAATTGTGAAATTTTAAATTGCTTTAAAAAAAAAGGTTTAGCCGTAAAATAAAGAGCAGACACATGTCTGACATTGCCAGAGCTGTGCCTGCTGTTAACAAGTAAATAAAATACAGTAAATAAAAACAAACCAATCATACTAAATGGAAGGCTAATGAAAAGGTTGAATTACAAATAGTTTTTAAATATATGATTCTTTATTATTTCCTGTAGAAAACTAGCCTAAACTACACTCGCCCTTGGAAACACAATTATGCATCAACATGTAATCTGATGCTTGTGAAAGGGTGTGTTTTGGTTTTTTTAACATTTTTCTTAAGATATGTTTTCTCCAGCATAGCCTCTGTGAATCTATTTCTTTGCTGGGCAAATTCTTAAGAGTAACTCTCAGTTACCTGCCCTGTCCATATTATAATCTTTATGAAACCAAGACTAAGATTTACTTTTGTGCAACTTAAATGGCTGTTACATTCAATCCAGCTCCTAAATTAATCTAGCTGCCACAAAAGGCGTTTCTCCCCCAGCTACTTCTATGTTATGGTTAGTGTTTTGAAATGATAAATTATGATGGAAGGATTTAAGCAAGAGAAACCCAGCTTTCTGCTCATTAATATCTGGACCCTCCAAGGAAAACAAATTGAACAAAGAGAACAAAGTTTTTAAGTACACAAAATTTCCCTTTCATTTTTTTCAAGGTTTTACCCAATAGCAAACCCGTTTATCTAAACATATTCCTGAGAGAAGTTCAATGATAATCATTTCAATGTCTTCTTCCTTTTATTTTTAATGGAAAAATGAAGAAAATTTAAAACCAAGTAGTTTAAATGATAATGTCATTTAGTCAGTACTGATAAGGTATTCAACGTGTGTTTCAGTTTATGTTAACTGGGAGGTCGGGGGTCAGTGGTGGTGATTATTCTCTCCCAGAAACCTCACAGAATGGTGAGGTTCTGGAAAGGACAGAGCAAAAGTGACAAGAGGATGCAAATCATTTATTAGCATCTGGGGCCAGGATGGATGTTTCCTAAAAGACATTTTGATACCTTCTTTAACCCTGTTGATGTAGGTGGTAGATCCCTTCTGTGTCTCTGAGCTTCTTTCAGGAACTAGCAAGGAGTCAAAGAAGAATTAGGGCTTTTCTGGTGCCTCAGAGGTAAAGAATCTGCCTGCAATGCAGGAGACCCCAAGACACAGGTTCCATCCCTGGGTCTGGAAGAATCCCATGGACAGAGGAGCCTGGTGGGCTACAGCCCATGGGGTTGCTAAAGAGGAGGAAGTGACTGACTAAACAACAACAAAGAGGAATTCAAGGCCATTCTTAACCATGGCAGGGCTACAGGAGAGATTCCATGTCTGGTCGGAGGCCTCAAAGTAGCTAAGATCTCTCTGCCTCCAGTATCCTGACAAAGAACACTGGTGAGGAGTCAAACATACCCAGCTTTACAGCCTGATTTGTTTACTAAGTGTGAGACCTTGGGCATTTAAACTTCCTACACTCTTGCTTTCTCATCTTAAAGACAACAAAAGTTCTTTCCTGTGGTTCTCATCATCTGGGTCTCAGCTCCATTGTAACCTGGTATAGTGGCCTTCCCTGACATTCTCTCTGAAGGGACCTCTCCCAGCCCCTTTCTATTACATGATCTTGCTTTATTCATAGCACTAATTAGCATCTGAAATTATTTCACAGTTTCTGTTTGCTGATTTAGTGTCCTTTCTTACTACTACAAGCCTTTTGAAGACAGGTGTCTTGTCTGACATTTATTGTACTATAAGTGAGTGCTCAGTAAAAATTTATAAACCTACTTGGTGAACAAGTAGGACTGCTGTGAAACCCACATAAAGAAACTGGTATTATGCCTGACACAGACGGTGGTGGTTTAGTCACAAAGTGGTGTCTGTCGCTTGCCACCCATGGACTGTAGCCCATCAGGCTTCTCTGCCCATTGGATTTCCCAGGCAAGAGTACTGGAGCAGGTTGCCATTTCCTTCTCCAAGGGATCTTCCCCACCCAGGAATCAAACCTGGGTCTCCTGCATTGCAGACAGATTCTTTACTGAGCTACCAGGGACCAGTAAAAAAAAGAATCATGATCACTACCTACATTTTTTGTTGTTCAGTTGCTCAGTTGTGTCGAACTCTTTGCCACCCCGTGGACTGTAGAATGCCAGACCTCCCTGTCCTTCACTGTCTCCCAGAGTTTGCTCAACCTCATGTCCATCGAGTCGGTAGTGCTCTCCAACCATCTCTTCCTCTGTTGCCCCCTTCTACTCCTGCATAGATTGTACTTGTGTGCTGAGGCACTGTCCTAAACGTTTTACAAATGCTAAGTGAACTCATTTCATCTCTGCATAATCCTAGAGGTAAATCCTATCACAAATCCCATTTTATAGATGAGGAGAGTAAATCACAGAGCGTTAACCTGCCCTAACCAAATCAGTCAATCCTAAAGGAAATCAGTCCTGAATGTTCACTGAAGGACTGATGCTGAAGCTGAAGCTTCAGTACTTTGGCCACCTGATGTGAAGAACTGATTCATTGAAAAAGACCCTGATGCTGGAAAAGACTGAAAGCTGGAAGAGAAGGGGACGACAGAGGATGAGATGGTTGGATGGCATCACCGACTCAATGGACATAAGTTTGAGTAAACTCCAGGAGTTGGTGGACAGGAGGCCTGGCGTGCTGCAGTCCATGGGGTCGCATCACGACTGAGCGACTGAACTGACTGAACTTGCTCAAGATCATGCAGCTTCTAAGAGGCAGAGCTAGGATTCAAGGCCAGGCTCCAAAACAAATTCCTATAAAAGAGCTTTGCTGCCTTTGCAGAAGATAATGATGTCGAAATTTTTATATTGGTTGTAAAGTTCTGGGAAGGATGTGGGATATTGCTTACTCTAAGCGGACGTAGATCTTTGTTCTTCTATCTGCCTCGGAGAAAATCCAAGAACAGGAAAACGCAATCGGGGGTCAAGGGCAGGGAGTCATATTTTCTTGAGGTGGCCCACAAGTCCAAGCCCATTCCCCCGGTGTCGAGTGAGCAGCCCGCAGCCTCCTGCTCGGCCAGAACCCTGCCCAGCAGCAGGAGCCTCCCAGAACCCCTCCCGCCAGCCCGCCTAGGGCCGCCGCGTGGCCGCGCCGCGCCCGGGACCTGGGGAAAAAGTTTCCAAAAGGCGCTGCTCGGCGCTGATTGGCCGCGGGGGACGCGGTCCCGGGGCGCGGCAGCCAATGGACGCCGCCGGCCGCGGGCGCGGGGGCGGGGGCGGCGGCCGGAGGCCCCGGGCTGCACCGCCCCCAGCCGCTGCTGTCGCCGCCGCCGCCGCGGGTCCCCAGAGCCGGAGCCGGTAAGTGCGGAGCTGCGGCCCCCGGGATAGGGGTTGCTCGGAGGCTGCCATCGCCGCCGTCCTCTTCATCGCCACGGCCGCGGGGAAACTCTTCTGCCCGCCCGGCGCCCGCCGAGCTCTCGGGACCCCGGCCGGCGCGGTGCAGGGAACTTGGCGCGCCCCTCACTTGGGCGTCGCTTCCCGGGCGCTGGGCTCGAAAAATCTCCTTTCTCCGGAGCCTCCCTTCCTAACTTTGTGCTTTCTCACCCTTGTGTCCTGGGCGCCCGGCTCCTCACCCTTTCGCCAACTTTCTCTTTCTGCGCTCGCCTCTCCCCGACCCCGCTGCCCTCCCCTCCATGCTTGACTTCCTTGCCCCTTCTGCCCTGCTCATCCCGGGTCCCCGGAGCCCGGTTGCTCTGCCCTGTTCCCTTCCACCCCCGCCACCCCGACATCCTTCCTAGAGTCGTCCCCTGGTCTCCCTTCTCGCTCAGTTTTCTGCCCCGCAGCCCTTGCCCTTTCCTCCTGCGGCCACCACCTCCCTCTCCGTCCTCGTATCCCCCCGCCGTCCCCATGCTCGCCCACGTCCCCATCCCGCTGCCACCCTCGGCGGAGGCCTCTTTCCAAAAACCTACCCCCTCCTTGGCACACCCCTCCCTTTGGGAATATGTTTGGAACGGTCTTGTTCCCTCCGCCTTTCTCAGATCTCTGCTGCAGGACGGTTCAGATTTCCCCTGACAGCACTTTGGAGAAGGGTTGGATAGAGGATGAAAACGCTTCTTCTAGAGCTTGAATGCGGTGGCTGGGCTTACCTGCCTCTCTGAGGTCATAGGAGAACCCTCTGGGCACTGCTTTTTGGGGGAACCTAAGGTTATCTTCTCCAGTCCTCTCAAGTTCATTGTCTCCTGAGGGCTTGACCTTCCCTGATTTCTTGGTCCAGGGTTTGTACCTGGCTGTGACTCTCTCTACTCGTAGGTCCCTTTAAATTCCTTTCTAAAGAAATGGCCTGTGCAGCCTGTGCTGTACAGAAATTTCAGATTTTCTCTGTGAGTTTTGTTGATGTATTCTAGGAAAGGATGGCATTGTAGGATGTGTGTGTGTGTGTGTGTGTGTGTGTGAGTCACTTGTGTATGCTGTGTGCTAAGGTCGCTTCGGTTGTGTCCACATCTTTGCGACCTGATGGACTGTAGCCCACCAGGCTCCTCTGTCCATGGGATTCTCCAGGCAAGAATACTGGAATGGGTTCCCATTTCCTTCTCCAGGGATTTTCCCAACCCAGGATCCACCCCGGCCAGGTCTCCCACATTGCAGGCGGATTCTTTACCATCTGAGCCACCGGGGAAGCATAGGATGTGGGTAGGGTCCTTTGAACTTCCCTTGTGGCTCAGACGGTAAAGCGTCTGGCTGCAATGCGGAGACTTGGGTTCGATCCCTGGGTCGTAGTCCTGGGACTCTCAGAGCCACTTATTATCTAATCTCTGACCGGTCCTGACTCCCCGCCTCCACCGTGGGTACTTCACCACTTTTGAAACTCAAATTTTCCCTCTTGGTGTGTCTTTTGTATCAGATTAGATGCAGATGATCCACGCTCCTAAAGTGTCAGAGGCCTCTCGTTGGTGTGCTCTATCCCATTTTGGATAACAGTTTCTTAACTTCGCTTCTTCTGTTAGGATGCTATTTTTGTTTTTGGAGTGTGTGCTTTTGGTTTAGAACGTGCAAGGCCAGAGAGATTGCACTCCCTTTGCTCACAAGATAATTCCCTAACAGGACTGTGCTGGTAGAGAAAGTTCGTGTTTGCAACTGGTTCAGTGTTTGCGCCTCGTCCTGATTTGGGTGCTTTGGGTCTGCCACACTCAGCAGTGCCTAGTACTTAGTAGGTGTTGGGAAATGTTTGGAAAGGAATGGAGGAGAATACACCACTGTGGGAAAAGCTCCCTCTCTGGCATCTTGGTTCAGTAGCCTAAAATTCTCCTTGGACAGTAGCTTTCTGGTTTTTTTTTTGTTGTTGCTCACGTTTAAGCTCCTTAAGATTTCAAAAGCAATATATGCTTATTGTAAAAAACATTTATTGTAGTAGGTATCAGGAACAAGTTCTCATCTTAGTGTCTGCCTTACTTCCATTCTGGTACCTCCTTCCAGACCCTTTCTGTTTATGAACACAGCGGAAGGTACATTTGCAAACAAAAATGGCACTTTTTTTTTCTTTTTTACACTTTAAACTTTTTTTTTTGTATTGGGGTACAGCCAGTTAACAGCATTTTGGTAGTTTCAGGTGAATAGCAAAGGGACTCAGCCATACATGTACATGTGTCCATCCTCCCCAAACCCCCTTCTTATCCAGGCTGCCACATAACATTGAGCAGAATTCCCTGTGCGACACACTAGAAAAATGGCACTTTCTTAACATAAACTTTCTTCCGTATCATTACTCTTATTATTATTATTACTCTTATTCTTAACTGCACAGTTTTCCAATCAGTCTTCAGTTAAGTTTCTCCAGCTCCCCCTCATCATTACCCTCAGTGATGGTGTACGCCCTTGAGCATATGTCCTTGCATGCCTGCTGAGGTTTTTTGGTGGGTAGATCATTTCAGACTTTTAAAGCACCGAGACAGAAGTCAGACTTGCTGACTCTTGACTGATTTTGCCCCAGTGATGTCACTTATGCAAAATGTAAAGCCTGCGTCATAAAGTGGAAGGCGTGGGAGCCTGTGCCGGCCTTTGGCAGCATCTTTCTCCCCCTCTCCCGTGTGTTTTGATTGGGAAGGAGTGTGCTTGGGGTGGAGAAGTTAATTCCTGATGGTTTGTAGGTGTGGATTGCTCCTGACCAGCTATGCTGGCTTTCTTCACTCAGAGGAGAGCTGAGAAAGACTGCTTTGTCTTTTCTAGAGTTTTGAAATCAAAGGTGTGTGTCTCAAGTATGTTTTCAGACTTTGCTAATAAGTTTGATCATGGAAAACATGCCAAAAAAAAAAAAAAAGCTTGCTGAAGCACTTTTGTAAGAGTAATAGGTCTAAGTCATCCAAAACAGAAAATAAATACCTCTGGGACCACTAGATCCCAGGTTGTGCTTGCATGCTCTAGCACGTACACTTGAGGTGCCAGCAGATTTGCCCACAGAGCTGCTGGGACAGGATGCGGCAGGATGGTGTATTGAGAATGCAAGTTTTTGAAACAGATGCAATAAATGCGTGCAGTATCCAGCTTGAAGACAGTGGATATAATGTTGCGTATCCTTTGGCTACACACTGACGCCTGCCTGTCACAGTGCCTTTTAAAAGACCGCTTGGCCCAAAAACTGAATCTGACTTCTGTGCAGTCTATCGGCAACCCCAAAGAGACCTTGAATTTGAATTCAAAGTCTCCCTCGCACTTGGCTCTGGTTTGCCTCTCTCACTCCTTTGCATCTATGGAGATGGCCAAGACATGTAATGTTTCTGCTCCAGCTTCCCAAGAAGCCCAGTGATTGCCTTACCAATCCCTGGGTCAGGAAGAGGCCCTGGAGGAGGGCATGGCAACCCACTCCAGTATTCTTGCCTGGAGAATCCCATGGACAGAGGAGCCTAGTGGGCTACAGTCCATAGGCTCAGAAAGAGTTAGACACGATTGAAGTAACTTAGCACGTGCACACACACACTCTCTCTCTCTCTCTCTCTCTCTCTCTCTCTCTCGCATCCTAGGGGTAAACAGAAAGGGTCAAGTTGTTTGGAAATGACCAGTTAAATGCCTAGCACCCCACAAACAGAAGGTGATGATAAACTTGGGTAAATAATGCTGGGAAAGGGGAACCTTTGCCAGTCATCTTGCCTGCTGTGTGTGGCAGACAAGAATGCACATTAGAACTTTTCTGAGATATTTTCAAGTGGAAAAAAATAACGGTTTAGATTTTTAAGTGTGGTGTTTCAGAAGAAAATGAAGTTGAGCTGTTATTTCTTTCCTCTTAGCCCTGAGCATCATCTTCTTCTTCCCTAAGGAATGTTTTTAAAATGCAGGGGTTGTAATTAGAGCCACAGTGGAAGCGCCTCCTAAAACAGCTCAATTTCATTTCTTTACTGAGGCTTAAGTTCTAAGCTTCGCTGGCCGTGATAACAGTGCCCTTTTCTGAAACTCATCTTTGGTAATTTGGTAAGGCTGCAGAATGAAGGTTATTAAAACTCCAGTAACTGTGCTGAATATTCCTTATCATGAAAACCTAGGAAGTGGGTATTTTCCAACATGACACCCTGTCCTTCAGCCCCTTCCCATCAATGAGATGCCACTCCGGTGCTGAGCGAGAAAGGTTTTTCCCCATCCTATTAAGTCCCTTTCTTGGCCATTTGGCTAAGATCAGGTGTGTATGGTGGCTTCCCAGGTGGCATAGTGGTAAAGAATCTGCCTGCTGATACAGAAGATGCAAGAGAGAATCGATCCCTGGGTCGGAAAGATCTCCTGGAGGAGGAAATGGGAAACCACTCAGTATTCTTGACTGGAGAATGCCATGGACAGAGGAGCCTAGCCACATGGTCCATGGGGTTGCAAAGAGTCAGACATGACTGAGTGACTGAGCACGCAGATACACATTAAGTATCCTAGGGATTTATAAAAACTAGCAACCCACTCCAGTGTTCTTGCCTGGAGAATCCCAGGGATGGCGGAACCCAATGGGCTGCTGTCTGTGGGGTCGCACAGAGTCGGACACGACTGAAGCGACTTAGCAGCAGCAGCAGCAGCCTTCAGAGGGTCTCTTGCTTCTCTTCCTTAATCTCACATCCCCTTCCAGTGAGTGGTCAGCCTCTACGTTGCCCTGTGTTCTTTCCTTCTGCAAGCATTTATTGAATGCCTGTTATATGCCAGACACTGTTCATGGCATTGGGAATTTAGGGGGAAAAAAAATGATGGTGAGGATCCCTGTGTTCAAAACTTATATTCCAGTTGTTGCTGTTCAGTCTTTCAGTTGTGTCTGACTCTTTGTGACCTCATGGACTGCAGCACGCCAGGCTTCCCTGTTCTTCACCATCTCCTGGAGCTTTTTCAAACTCATGTCCGTTGAGTTGGTGATGCCATCCAACCATCTCATCCTCTGTCATCCCCTTCTACTCCCGCCTTCAATCTTTTCCAGCATCAGGGTCTTTCCTAATGAGTCAGCTCTTTGCATCAGGTGGCCAAAGTACTGGAGCTTCAGCATCAGTCCTTCCAATGAATATTCAGGACTGATTTCCTTCAGGATTGACTGGTTTGATCTCCTTGAGGTCCAAGGGATTCTTCTCCAACACCACAGCTGAAAAGCATCAGTTCTTTGGTGCTCAGGCTTCTTTATAGTCCAACTCTCACCTATGTACGTGACTATTAGAAAAACCATAGCTTTGACTAGACGGACCTTTGTCTGCAAAGTAATGTTTCTGCTTTTTAATATGCTGTCTAGGTTTGTCATAGATTTTCTTCCAAGGAGCATCTTTTAATTTCATGTCTGCAGTCACCATCTGCAGTGATTTTGGAGCCCAAGAAAATAAAGTCTGTCATTGTTTCCATTGTTTCCCCTTCTATTTTCCATGAAGTGATGGAACCAGATGCCATGATCTGCATTTTTGAATGTTGAGTTTTAAGCCAACTTTTTCAGATAAAACAGAAACACAACTCATAAAGTGATGAAATAAAATGAAGCAGGGATTAATATGGCAGTGAAGGGCTGGAGGAGGTATTTGGTGGGATCTTCAGAGAAGGTCTCTCTAGGGAAGACAGTTCAGCTGAGGTCTGAATGGCAAGAAAGGACTCTGCGGGCAGAGATCTGAAGGAGGAGCATTCCAGGCAGAGGGAACAGCCAGTGCAAAGGCTCTGAGGTGGGAGCACGCTTGGTATGTTCAAGGAGCAGAAAGAAGGCTGTGTGACTGCAGCTAAGCAGGTGAGGAGCAGGGCTGTAGGAGATGTTTAGAAAAGTAGGCAGGGACTCGTGATGATGGACTTGAACATGAGCTTTTTCCAAGCAGTAGGAAAAGTCAGTGTACATTCATTGTTCCTGGTTCCTGACTTTCTCACCCTCCTGTACACAGAGTTCCTCGATGCTGTGGTTGAGCCTGTCCACACAGTCATCAATGGCCACACAGCACTCAGTCATGATTGCGTAGGCTCTGGGCTCTTAACACTGTAGACATTTGTCTGGTGACCTCATACTAGATGAGCTCTGGGCTCATTAGAGCTTGTGGCTTGAGCAGGGATTACCAGAATTAGGTTTGCCCTTGCCTGTCACCGTGGTAATTACTAATATCTATACCCTAGGTGCTCTTATCCTTTCTACTTTCAGCAAACAAGATCGTTCACTCCAGACATTCATTAGGCCTCTCTGGTAGCAGAAATCCAGGCCTAACTGGTACAACCAAGAAAGGAAGTTGATTACCCCTCCTCACCTTCAGTCAGGGATGACTGGATCCAGGTGTCCATCTCGTGGCCCTGCTTTCTTGTTTTGGCTTCATTCTCAGGCAGGCTCCTCCCTTGTGATAGAGAGATGACCACCATGAACCCTGATGGAAAGAGAGTTTCTTCTCCACTCCACCCCCCACAGATCCCGGCTTTACAGAGGTATAATTGACATCTCACACGGTGTAAATTTAAGGTGTAGCACATGGTGGTTTAGGATATGTATATACTGTGAAATTATCATTATAGTAAGGTTAGTTACACCTTCAGAGAGTTTCTTTCTTGATAGCTCTTTGAAAGGCCTGGGCCTAGATGCTCACTGTCTCAGCTTGGGTTAGGTCTACCCCTGAAGCAGTCATTGGCTCAGCTTGGGTTAGGCTCATCCTTGTCACTGGCTCAGTTTGGGTTAGGCCCACCTCTGATCCAGTCGTTGGCTCAGCTTGCGTTAGGCTGATCCTTGTCATTGGTTCATCTTGGGTTAGCCCACCCTCGTTGCTGGGCTCAGCTTTGGGATAGGCGCACCTCTGAGCCCGTTACTGATGCTGGAGGCATGAGTAGTCACATGCCATCTCCTAGGTACAGTGGCTGATGACAAGTCCTCCTGAGCCCCATGGAAGGAGTGTAGAGTTGGTTCCCCCAAGAGAACACTGGGGTGCTGTTACAAAAAGATGGAAGAAGGGATGCTGGCCTGGGGAAAAATAAAGTTAACAACTTTCTACTCCCTCTAGCTTCTCTGCTTTGATCAAGCTTTCAGAGAAACTCTGTTCCCCAGAAGGGAGTGGGTGGGGACATGGGATGTTTTTTCTGAATCAGGGAAGGGCGAGAAATTTGAAGGGAGAGCTGTGAATACAGGTCCTAACAGATGTAGAGCTGTTGGTAAGTGCTTTACTCAGATGCAGGTATCGCTGTTCAGTTTCTTCCAGCCACCCACTCGGTTGGTGATCATGTCCGTGTCAAAACTGACTTATTTAGTGGAATGATTTTTTTTTTTACTTTACTTTACAGTATTGTATTAGTTTTGCCATACATCAATATGAATCCGCCATGGGCGTACATGTGTTCCCAATCCTGAACCCCCCTCCCACCTCCCTCCCCATACCATCCCTCTGGGTCATCCCAGTGCACCAGCCCCAAGCATCCTGTATCCTGCATTGAACCTAGACTGGCGATTCGTTTCTTATATGATATTATACATGTTTCAATGTCATTCTCCCAAATCATCCCACCCTCTCCCTCTCCCACAGAGTCTGAAAGACTGTTCTATACATCTGTGTCTCTTTTGCTGTCTTGCATACAGGGTATTTTTTACCTAGATATTTGGCTTGTTAGTTATGTCTTGCAGAGTTGGGGGTTGTGTTCCTTCTTTTGTCCCCAAAGACAGAACCGGGAGCTATCTTGAAGGGAAGAAGGGACGTTGGAGGAGTCTCATTTGAATTCCTAATAACTTTTTGACAAACTCAGTCTTAAATTGAGAAAATAAGCTATTAACATTGAGAAGCGCTCTCAGCAAGGAGTCCAAGGACTGAGAACTGTTAAATAGAAATCTGTTCCTGACCTCTGTCCTGGATAGCTCAGCATCCTCAGAGCCTATCACCACTCCCCTCTGTTGTTTAGTCGCTAAAGTCGAGTTCACCTATTTGCGACCCCATGGACTGTAGCACTCCAGGCTTCTCTGTCCTTCACTATCTCCCAGTGTTTGTCCAAACTCATGTTCATTGAGTCAGTGATGCCATGCAACCACCTCATCCTCTGCTGCCTGCCTCCTTCTCCTTCTGCCTTCAGTCTTTCCCAGCATCAGGGTCTTTTCCAATGAGTCTGCTCTTTGCATCAGGGGGCCAAAGTATTGGAGCTTCAGCTTCAGTCATTCCAGTGAATATTCAGGGTTGATTTCCTTTAGGATTGACTGATTTGATCTCCTTGCTGTCCAAGGGACTCTGTCTAACTTGTCTCCTTTCTTCTCACACCCAGTTCTCCAAAATCCTGTCTTACTTCCTCTTCCTCACCTCCCAGTCACTGCTCCACCCCCTCTATCCCTCCTCCTGGTGTTGAAACCATTCTTGCTTACATCACCAGTGACCAGCATTTCACCAAGTCTTGTGGGTGGATATTTTCCAGAGCTCGTCTTACCAGCTTCTCTCTTGCATCTCAGATACCATGGAACATTCATTTCCCATTTTCCCCTTGAGACTGTCTCCTCCAGTATAGTCATTTTCTGGTTCTCATCTCTCTCACTTGTTTCTCCTGTCTCCTTCCATCACTGTTTCTTTCTTTGCTCAGCTTTCAGATACTGGCACTCCTCAGAGTTCCATAAATAATCCTCAGTTGATTCTTCGATGGTTCAGTTACAAGGAAAAGGGAAGAACCAGCTCCAAACTCATGACTCTTAAATTTGTGTTGTTAGCCCTGACTTCACCCCCGAGTTTCAGATCCGGTGTTACATCTTGATGGATCACAGGCAAATCCGACTAAAAGTGTCCGAAGCTGGTGTCAAGTATCCCTCACCCTGCAGACTTCGCTTCTGACATTCTCCATCTGTGGTGATGGGGATGGTGGAAGCACCTGGTTGTCTAAGTTAGAACCCCTAAGCTGCCCTGCTTTCCCCTTCCCTCCAATGTAATAAAATCAGCAAATCCTGGTAGGTGTATCCATCCTTGGACTGTAACATTGTAATATAATGAATATAATATAAATAATGGACTGTAGTCTGTCTGGGTTTAGTTTTTAATTTTTTGGCAATTTTTTTTTTGCCACATTTAATCCAACATAAAGTTGGGGAATTCCCCCCACACACACACACCCCTCTACTAAAGATCAGCTGTTTAACCAGATGTGGGTAATAGCTTTAAAACTTTCTCTCCTAGACATTATGCACCAAGAAGAGTGAACTCTTCCCCCATTTCCACAATGGCGGACTCGGGCAAGACCTTCAGCTCCGAGGAGGAAGAAGCCAACTATTGGAAAGACCTGGCTATGACCTACAAGCAGAGGTCAGTTCTCCCCAGTTCACCTTGCGTTTTCTTCCCACAGTGATGGCAGCTTACTGTGGGCCTGTTGTGTGCCAAGCCCTGTGAAGAACTGAACATACATCATCTCAATTAAATCTCCATGATGGCCCGTGGAGAAACCATTCTCACCCCATTTTACAAATGGGGGACTGAGCCTCAGTGACAGCAAGTTACTTGTCTAAGGGCACACAGCCGGGTTGGGTGGGGGCAGGGGCAGCAGAGCTGGGATTTGAACCCCAGAGCCTAGGGAATCCTAAGCAAAAGGCTGTGCTACTTCCCAGCTTATTGTTTGGCAGAGTTTTTTGTTTGTCTGTTTTTTTTTTTTTTAAGTGTGAACAGTTTCTTTTATTGTTGCTATTTTGTAACATAGGCAAAATTATTTAAGTCAATAAATTTTTAAGGAATTTCTCATGTTCTGATTCTTTCCACTGCCAATCACCTTAGTTCCTTCAAAGTTATACTATTCAAGATAAGTAAGCTATGAAAAACTTAACATTCAGACTTTTTATCTTAGGTATTGGCATATCTCAGTGATCTGTAAGGTGAAGTTGCTCAGTCGTGTCCGACTCTTTGCGACCTCGTGGACTATAACCTACTAGGCTTCTCCGTCCATAGGATTCTCCAGGCAAGAATACTGGAGTGGATTGCCATTTCCTTCTCCAGGGGATCTTCCCGACCCAGGGATTGAACCTGAGACTCCTGCATTGGAGGCAGACGCTTTAACCTCTGAGCCACCATTAATAGGGTGTGACAGTTTAGGAATGAATATGGTTTGAACTTAACACATTGTTAGAGAGTATCAAATTGTGGTAGTATTTTATCAACTCCCGGATGCCTTATGTGGTCAGCCCCCAGGTGTGTGGGAGAGAACTTCTCCCTATAGCTAACAGTCTAGGTTGTTACAAGTTTTTAAATTTGAAACCAGTGTTTCAGTGCCCCTGTCTGGGAGCTGTGGGTGTGTGTGTAACATTGTTTCTTTCATTGTTTCTCATGGATTCTTGTAATCTCCTCAGGATTCTTGTAATTCCAGCTCCTCTGAGGTTCCTCTGATGTCTTTATTCTTAGTTTGATTTAAAGTGAAAGTGAAGTCACTCAGTCTTGTCCAACACTTTATGACCCCATCAACTGTAGCCTACCGGGCTCCTTCATCCATGGGATTTTCCAGGCAAGGATACTGGAGTGGGTTGCCATTTCCTTCTCCAGGGGAATCTTCCTGACCCAGGGATCGAACCAAGGTCTCCTGCTTTGCAGGCAGACGCTTTACCATCTGAACCACCAGGGAAGGGGTTGTTTTAAAAAAAAGCCTTGAATTTTAAGGATTGAGAAGCCAGAATTGGGTGTTTGGGATATGGAGCAGGGACCCTAGATAGTGGTATGGTAAGTGAACCTTTGTATTATGTCCAGTTTCTGCTTGTAAATAACTCTGCAGAGAGTATACAGTCTGAAGTATATTCACTATATGTTGGGTTCCAAAACTACACATTGAATGAATGAGTGGACGGTGCATTGGTTAAGAACGGGCTGTGGAGTCGGGCACACCTGGGGGCAGCTCCGCGCTCTGTTTCTGACTTGTTTGACCTTGAGACGTGCGTGTGTGTGCTCAGTTGCTTCAGTTGTGTCCGACTCTTTGTGAGCCTATGGACTGTGGCCTGCCAGGCTCCTCTGTCCATGAGACTCTCCAGGTAAGAATACTGGCGTGGCTTGCCATGCCCTCCTCCAGGGGCTCTTCCTGACTCAGGGATCGAACCTTAGGTTCTTAGGTCTCCTGCACGGCAGGTGGGCTCTTTACCACTAGCACCTCCTGGGAGGACCGTGAGACAGATGACCTCATCATCTGTATAATGAGGGTAATGACAGTTCCTGCCTCAAAAGGCAGTTGAATAAAGAACAGATCAATGTCTAACACTCAGCAACACGTAAGCGCTCAGTGATGAGCTGATATCTGGGAATCCTGCAGGGCAGAGAACACGCAAGAGGAGCTCCGGGAATTCCAGGAGGAAAGCCGGGAATACGAGGCGGAACTGGAGACACAGCTGCAACAAACTGAGAGCAAAAACAGGGACCTGCTGATGGAAAACAACCACCTTCGCATGGAGCTGGAGACCATCAAGGTGAGGGTGTGAGGGGAGACACACCCAGGTGTGTGGGTGGGCGTCCAGCGCCCATGACCAGAGAAGGGAGCCTGTGGGTGTGGCCCCCTCCCACCCCTAGAACTGCGGGCATGTGGGGCACTGGAGCTCCCAATGCCACTAACTCCGATGGACGTGAGTTTGAGTGAACTCCGGGAGTTGGTGATGGACAGGGAGGCCTGGCGTGCTGCAGTCCATGGGGTTGCAAAGAGTCAGACACGACTGAGCGACTGAACTGAACTAAAGAGACAGGTCTCACATGTATCCCACGGCCATGTTTAGCAATCCCACAGCACATGTGGAAGGTAGACTTTTCTAGAGTATGGATCATGGCTGGAATTGCTGATTGTTATGAGGCCCAGGGTTATGCTGTCCGGAATTGGTAGCTCCTGTAGAAACACATCTCTGTGGGCGTCAGTGTGAACACAGAGGCTGTAGAAAGTCTCCATCATTATGGAAAGTTCTGTTGGACGGAACTCAGGCTCCTCAGCCTCTGTTGACATTTGAAGCCACAGGACTGTTTGTTGTCAGGACCAAGTTTTACACTGTGGGGTGTTCAACAGCATCCCTGGTCTGCACCCACCTGACCCCAGTAGCATCTCCTGTCCCAGGTGGCGACCACAGAGGTATCTGCGGACATTGCCGAGTATCTGGAGAACCACTGCTCTGAGGGGTAAAGACTGGACACTCTGTACAGGTTAGCAGAGGATCACGAAGTGTTACGTTGGCCTAAGAGACGGCTCTGGGCTCTCACTGCCAGGCAGGGTTACCTGGCTGGCTTTGTAAACATCAGACAGGCTGGCCCCACCCCGCCCTGAGAGTCTCTTTCTCAGGAAGTCTGGGTGGGGCCCCAGCGGGCCTGCTGTCTTTTTTTTCTTCTTTAATTTCTTTTCTTTTTTTAAAAACAGAGCTGCTCATATTTATTTTGATGAGCCACAGGGGGCAAGAGCCAAGGTCCTGCAGTGTGAGCCCAGAGCTAGGTGTGACGCACAGGAAAGAGGTGTGCCCTTTGCTCCTGGAAGCCTCGTGGGGGAGGACAAACCTGAGAGCCAGAAGCATTTAGCGAAAAGATGCTCAGACACAGGCAAGAATGAACATCAGGTGGACCTTGGGGGTCTGGGTTTACCAGCACACAGGAGAAAGTGGGGCGAGCATATGGATTGGGGATTGAGGGATAAGGAGTAACACAGGAAAGACTCCACAGACTTTGGAAGCTGAACAGTGGACTCTGAGCTTTAATGGTGTAGACTGCAGAGCCCAAACTGGCCATCCACAGGTCAGTCTGGCCTATAGATATTGTTTGCTTAAGCCTTTGGTGGTTTTCACTCAACATTTTATCATGAACACTTTCAAGCACACAGTTGGGTTGAAAGAATTTTCCAGTGAACACCTGTACATCCTAGGCTCTGCCAGTGACATCTGCCACACTTGCTATTATCTGTCCATCCGTCAATCTGTCTTCCCAGTGCATTTCAAAGTGAATCGCCAACTTCTGTATGCTTCTCTGTAAATACTGCAGTAGGCTGTTAACTAGAGGTGACGGTTTGCTTATGGTTCATTCTTTTGATAGTAACATTTATCTCTTTAGTGGTCTTTTAAAAAAATACTTAATATCTGCATTCAGAATTGCGAGGCTTTTTGTAAGAACTTGGATTTCCAGTTTCCTTTGATCATCCTCTGGTGGCTCCTGCCACCCCCTGGCCTCCGTCCATACCTGCAAAAGGCAGAGTCGTGGTTGCTCAGAGCAAGGTCACCCCAATCCCAGCTACTGTCCCCCATCTCCTCAGCTCTGATGTCAGGGGCTGAGTGTCTTTGTGGTTTACACCTGGCCCACGTCACTCACTTTGTTAACAGGCTGACTGCTGCCCTAGGCACTGGGGAACCGTTCCAGCTTTTACACTGGAGGGGGCTTAGGGCCAGAAGACTGGTGGTTTGAACCATGGTTTGGAGAGGGTAGGAGGGCCCACACAGATGCTGATAAATACGCATTTGCCAAGTAATTAGGCACTTTCAGACCAAGGCCTTGAACTGGCGAAAGACCTCTCTGTAAGGTTTGTGAGCCACAGGGTGAGGAAGGGGATGACCTCAGAGTGAAGAACGACCCCTGGCACATATTTCTGTCACCTAAGAGAAAAGTCTTCAACTGAGTCGGACTCCTTGACAACTGGCTTATTCATCGCCAGATGAATAAAAAAGCTTGTAAGGGATCCAACAGAGCATCTATTGATGCCTCCATCAGCTGACAGTTTATTATAATTAGCCCCAGATGAAAGCCCAACAGCTTTTTCATGTCCCCAAGTTCAAAGGACATCATTTGAATTTCTGTGCTGGTGGACAAGCCTGTTCACCGCGTCCTCTGGGAACCCGTGTAGGAATTTAGGTTCATGGCCTTGGATCCTGTACCCTCCTGTTGTTTTTTGGGGTGCACCCAGGCCAAGGGTGGGAGCGATCCGAGCCACGCCTGGGAATTCGCCCAGCCTGGGCCCACTCGGCCCCTGCTTGTCTAAGCCGAGACGCTTCCGGTGCTCACGGCCAGGAAGCGGCCTATCTGAGGGGCCTGAGAGGCGTGAGGATGCCAGGTCGGCCCTGCCCTGGCCCTGCCCTGGCCCTGTAACCGCCAGTCCTGCGGCCCTTCTCTCTCGATGGCTCTGGCCACGCCTTTCTGGCCCCGGGCACCATGACCTCACCCTCCCCAGAGCCTCCAGACTGTTTCTAGCAACAGCTTTGTGTACTGGGCTTCTTTTTTTCACTTTCACACTAGACTTCTGTGGGAAGGGAGTGTCTTCGTTCCTGTTTGTGGATGAGGGAAAGGGGGTGAGATTGTTGGATGACAGAAAATAATCGGAAAGCGGAGCCAGACAGGGAGAGAATGGGAGTGTGTGAGTGTGCATGCACACGCGTGTGATCAGTTCCTGTGTGAACCGAGGCGGAAGTGGTCCAGGGCCGCTGAGCGTCGTCGTTCCGCGAGCGCGAGCCCGGGTCGCCCAGGATGGGTCTTGGCTCAGTCGTTTGCTCCCGGTTGACTCTGGGCTGGCGATGGGCCTGAGCCTCCGATCTCACACCTCGGAAATGGCGAGGGAGGGGCGTCCTGCACAGAGTAGCCTGCAGTGAATGCTGTTGTTGTTTTGATGCTGAGATGCCATGGGCGGTAGCCCGCCAGGCTCCTCTGTCCATGAAATTCTCCAGGCAACAGTACAGGAGTGGGTTGCCCTCTCCTGCTCCAGGGGATCTTCCTGACCCAGGGATCGGACCCCCATCTCCTGCCTGGTGCGGATTCTTTACCACGGAGCCCCCGGAGAAGCCCACAGTATACACTGGCTGCTGTCACTGGGGGGCAACAGAGTCTTGAGACCTCATCTGGGCTGCTCCTTGCCTCGGGAAGCACCGGCCGGGTCACACTAAGCTTTTTCTGGTGAAAACAACAGTTATGGTTTTTTCCTTCTTCTCTTCCCTTCTTCCTTCCTTCCTCTGCCTCCCCTTCTCTCCCTCCCTCCCCCAGAGGTGCCCAAGTTCCTTTTAAATACCCCATGCCACAGGGAGGGCATCCTGGGTCACAAAGTCATCGCTGAACTGAGTCAGCGATGTCCCGCTCTGACTGGGAGGCATGAGCACCAAGGTCACGATGATTCCTGCCCTTGTCCCTGTAACCCAGGGATGTCACCTGAAGGGCGTCAGTATGACCCTTGCGGGTCAGGCTCAGAGAGGCTGCTGACGCTTTCTGTGGCTGTGGACACCTTGCACAGAATGACTGCTTAAGATGGTTGGGGGCTTCTGGACACCAGAGGTGGCAAGGACCATTGTGGGAGGGAGTCAGGCACAGACAGATGCTTGGGGAGCACTCAGAACTGGACAGCTTGATGGCCCCTGGCTCCCCCCATCATCCCTCACTTGCTCAAGAGCCCATGTCTGTAGACAGAAGGTTCTCGTGACTGAGCTCAGGCTTGTCCCCTGGCCATGTTGGAGGCTGCAGGAGGTCCTCAAGAAACTGGGGTGCCGGGGCCTGTGCAGAGGGGAGGAAAGGGTGCTTAGTGGCTAGGAACCACACACGTGCACCGCAATGGGGAGAGAGTACCTCCCAGGATTGACTTTCAGTGTCCTAAGGAGACGACGGGGAAAGGAAATAAACATCCTTGTTGGGAGTCTTAAGTCATTCACTCAGTGTCGATTCTGTCCTTCAGGAGAAGTTTAAAACACAGCATTCTGAAGGCTACCGGCAGATCTCAGCCTTAGAGGATGACCTTGCCCAGACAAAAGCCATTAAAGATAAACTGCAGAAATACATCCGAGAGCTGGAGCAAGCCAACGATGACCTGGAAAGAGCCAAGCGGTATGTGGGGAAGGAGAAAGGAGGTCTGGGGTCCTTTTGTCTCTTGGTACCAGGCACTGTGTCGCAGGTAGGGGATTCCAAGAGAGCAGAGCTGGGGCGCTTGGGCTCTACAGCCTCATGGGAAATGGACAACAAGCAGAAAGTGCTGCAGGTCCAGGGTGCTGTGGGGGCATATGACCCGAGATACTCATTTGTCCATTGCTGGGAGGATGCTGGGCCAGGCTTCTCAAAGGAAATGCCATTTAGGCTAAGGCTGAGGGATGCCTCAGCATTATCCAGGGAAGAGCATGGGGTGAGAACATTCCGGGCGGAAGGACAAGCATGTGCTCAGTTGGCTGAGATAAGATGGTATTTCTTTCTTTGGTTTTTAACCTTTACAATATTGTGCTGGTTTTCTGCCACACAATAACTCTAATCAGCCATAATTTTATATATATGTGTGTGTGTGTGTGTGTGTGTGTGTGTGTGTGTGTGTGTGTGTATACATATATATATATATATATCCCCTTGCCCCGTCCCACCCCTCTAGGTCATCACAGGGCACCAGGCCGGGCTCCTTGAGTTATATAGCGACTTCTCACCAGCTATCTGTCTTACTCCTGATAGTGTATATGTGTTGATGCCACTTTCTCCATTCATCTCACTGTCTCCCTCCCACACTGTGTGCACAAGTCCATTCTCTGCATCTGCATCTCCATTCCTTCCCTGCAAATACGCTCATCAATACCATTTTTCTAGATTCCATATGTATGCATTAATATGCAATATTTGTTTTTCTCTTTCTGACTTACTTCACTCTGTATAAGAGGCTCTAGGTTCATCCACCTCGTTAGAACTGACTCAAATTTGTTCTTTTTATGGCTGAGTAATATTCATTGTACATACGTACCACTTCTTTATCCATTCATCCGTTGATGGACATCTGTGTTGCTTTCAGTGATAAGAAGACAATATTTCTTAAACCAATGTTCTATAGTGTAGCAGGCTACTAACAATAATAAATAACAGTAATTGAATAACTACTGTGAGCCAGGTGCTTTTTTTTTTTTTTAAGAAAGCACTTTAAAAATTTAAGTGTAAATTACAGCAGTATGCACCAATCATAAGGAGTGTACAGTTCCATCAGTTTGGACAGTTTTTCAGTCCAAACTGAACCGAATGCACGACTTTTCCGTCTACTTAGTTGACTGTGTACCAAATATAACCGTCTTGAAACCTTAGTGTTTCTACTTACTGTCCTCAAACTTTATGCTGTAGCTTTAATGTGTGAAAGTAAGAGATTAAAAAGATAGCCTTTTATGTTTACCCGTATGTGTATGGTTTCTGGTTCATTTCTTCCTGAAGTTTCCTTCTAGTTATCATTTGCCTTCAGCTTGAAGAACTTCCTTTAGGGTTTCTTGTGGTGCAGGTCTGCTGATGGTGAATTCTCCTCTCTTTAGTTGGACATGACTGAGTGATTAAGCACACATACATAATACAAGCAATCAAAAGCTCCATAAACAGTTGCCAGTGGGTGACAAATTCAAGTTTTGCATTTGGGAACTTTCTGGATTTTTTTTTTTTTTTATTTTTTTTTGATTTGCAGTTGGTTGAATCCAAGGATATGCTACCCACAGGTGTGGAGAGCTGACTGTATTCTGGAATCTAATGCAAGATTCTTTTCTCTTTTGATCTAGCGTGCAATTTGTGAATTCTGCTAACACCATAATGACTAGAGATTCCCTGGTGGCTCAGACAGTAAAGAATCTGCCTGCAATGTGGGAAACCTGGGTTCGATCCCTGGGCTGGGAAGATCCCCTAGAGAAGGGAATAGCAACCCTCTCCAGTAATTTTGCCTGGAGAATTCCATGGACAGAGGAGCCTGGCCAGCTACAGTCTGTGGGGTTGCAAAAATCAGATGCAACTGAGTGACTAACACTTCCACTTTCCATGACTTGATTACTGTGGCCTTTATAGTATATTCTGATTTCTGGCAAGCCCCTGGCATATGACCATTTCCACTCAATGATGAAAACAAGTCACATGGCCAAGCCACATTAAGGGCTGGGAAAGTACATTCCACCCATAGTGAGGCTGAAGCAAGGGTGTGGATAGAGGGAGGGTGAAGAATTGGGAGCCATCCTGCAGCCTGTCACAAAGAGAGAGTGCATTCACGTGATTCAAAAATACCATACAGAAGGCTAGCGTTCTTACATTCAAATTCAAGCAAATAAAAACAGAAATCTGTATTATTCCCCCCACTCCCCCTTTCTCCACAGACGAGCATTCTGTACCCACTGTTGTGCTTCTTGCCTTGTCACATAACAGATCTTGGAGGTCTTTCTGTAGTAGGACACAGAGCATTCTGTGTTGTTGTTGGTTTCTCCCCAAGTGCGTACTATTTTACTGTATGGTTGGTATTGTGTGATACATAATAATTTATTTATCCCCCTGTGGATGGATATTTGCTGCATTTCCATTCTTTTGCAATGATAAGCGTGGCTATAGTGAATGATACTCGTTGCTTGCACAGATGAATACTGTAAATTCCAGAAGTGGAATTCCCAGGTCAGAGAATATATACGTGTGATTTTAATAGTTTTTACCTGGCTGTTCTCTGTCGTCGTACTAATTCACATCCCCAACACCTGTGTGAGTCTCTGTTTTCCAAATAGCTTGACTAACAGCATTTTTTAAGCTTTGGATTTCTGCCAGTGTAATAGATGACAAATAGGTATGTTTCTGGATTATGAATGACCTTGAGTTCCTTTTCATATGTTTAATAACTGTTTTATTTCTTTTTCTGTGAACTCTGTTAATCTTTGCATATTTTCAGATTGGGTTGCTGGTTGTTTTTTCTCATCAGTTTCAAGAGATGTTTATATATTTGTCTAGATGAGAATTTAAAGCGTTGGGGAGTCTGTCATTTGTCTTCCATCTTTGTCTGTTGCATACATTACTGTTGAAAGTTACTTGGATTTCTATGTAGGCAAACTTATCTGCAATCCAAGGTATATATAGCAATTAGTTCTATTTTCTTCTACTATTCTTCTCCCTTCCTTTCTCTCTCTCTCTTTTTTCTCTCCTGAAGATGAATTGGATTCATAGGTTAGCTGAATGTGAGTGATAGTCACTCAGTTGTGTGCAACTCTTTGTGACCCCATGGACTGTAGCCTGCCAGACTCCTCTGTCCATGGAATTCTCCAGGCAAGGATCCTCTTCTGGAGAAGATCCTTCTCCAGAGGATCTTCCTGACCCAGGGATCAAACACAGGTCTCCTGCATTGCAGGCAGATTCTTTACCATCTAAGCCACAAGGGAATCCTACTATTAAGAGACATTTCTAAGTATAAAGACAGGTCCCCTTAAAAAGTATCAGCAGATACGTGCTTGACTTTATCTTATAATCTATAGACAGTACATTAGAGTATGTAAAGGAGAAGGCAATGGCACCCCACTCCAGTACTCTTGCCTGGAAACTCCCATGGACGGAGGAGCCTGGTGGGCTGCAGTCCATGGGGTTGCTGAGTCAGACACAGCTGAGCGACTTCACTTTCACTTTTCCCTTTCATGCATTGGAGAAAGAAATGGCAACCCACTCCAGTGTTCTTGCCTGGAGAATCCCAGAGATGGCAAAGCCCAGTGGGCTGCCATCTGTGGGGTCGCACAGAGTCGGACACGACTGAAATGACTTAGCAGCAGCAGCAGAATATGTAAAAACCCTTACACCCTTTCCAAAGGAATACATGAGAGTAGCAATAAAGTTATAAATGGTGAATACTTTAATGTTACCATCAGATGTGGTAGTGTTTTGCCAAAAGTTTTCACTTTTGTCTCAAGCTCGAAGATTTGTTAACAAAATAAGCCCCTTGTTATATACAAATAAATAATACCAATATTTATTAGAGGTTTTCTAGCTTATGTTCAATATACTAACATTAAAAGAAAAGAGAAATAGACACAGCAGAGGGTCCTGTGCTGGGTTTGGACCAACATGCAGACTCATACAGCGCTGGGAATTCTCGTGACACAGCGCATCCGGAGTCCCATTGGGTAAAGGGCCCAGGCAGTGCGTCCGCTCTGGGTGAGACTTCAAATATTGCAGTTTGGGGTTCCCACTTTTAATCCTAGGACCCAAACTGATGTCATCATCAGTCTGTGAGCAGATTGCAGCCCTGGTTTCATGTTAGTGCTATTTGTTTTCTCTTGTAAAGCTTGGAATGTTGTGTTGCTAAGCCTGGGGCTTGATTGGCCAAGGCCCCTCTAGGGGCTCAACAATTTCAAGATTTGTCCCCTGTCTTCTTGCACTTAGGGCAGTCAGTCAGGACGGTGTCCAGGCAGCTTAGAAGCAAGGTCAGAGGTCTGTTCTGCTTTGTCTTTGAAGCCTAAACAAAACTATTTATTTAAATTCCCTAACAGGTAGAGACCTAAATCACCATTTTAGAATGAATAAAGTTCTGGAATGCTAAAGTTTTATTAAAAAAAAAAAAAACTTTAAAACTTTACAATTTCATTATACATTTTTAGTAGTTATGTATGAAAAATTTGACCATGTACTGCAAGAACAGTAATTTCTCAGAACAGTAATTTCTCAACTATTTGTTTATTTTGGTCCTTCCAGTTGTATGTCTGTAAAATTAAATAACACTTTTAACTGAGTAGAGGGTGACCTTGTGAAAGAGTAACCTTGAATGATTCAGGAAATTTTGTGGTTGTTCCGTTGCTCATTCGTGTCCGACACTTTGCCACCCTCTGGACTATAGCATGCGAGGCTCCCCTGTCCTTCACTGTCTCCTGGAATTTGCTCACATTCATGTCCATTGAGTCAGTGATGCTGTCTAGCCATCTATCTCAGCCTCTGCTGCCCTCTTCTCCTTTTGCCTTCAGTCTTTCCCAGCATCAGGGTCTTTTCAAAAGAGTCAGCTCTTCGTATCAAATGGGCAGAGTCCATCCAGTGAATATTCAGGATTGATTTTGTTTAGGATTGACTGGTTTGATCTCCTTTCAGTCCAAGGGACTCTTAAGAGTCTTCTCCAACACCACAGTTCAAAAGCATCAGTTCTTCAGCGCTCAGCTTTCTTTATGGTCCAACTCTCACATCCATACATGACTACTGGAAAAGCCATAGCTTTGATTATATGGACCTTTGTTGGCAAAGTGATGTCTCTGCTTTTTAATATACTGTCTAGGTTCACCATAGCTTTCCTTTCAGGGACCAAGCCTCTTTTAATTTCATGACTACAGTCACCATCCACAGTGATTTTGGAGCCCAAGAAAACAAAGTCTGTCACTGCTTCTACTTTTTCCCCTTCTATGTGTTATGACGTGACAGGACCGGATGACAGGATCTCAAGTTTTTGGTTGTTCAGTTTTAAGCCAGCTTTTTCACTTTCATCAAGAGGCTCTTTAGTTTCTCTTCACTTTCTGCCATTAGAGTGATATCATCTGCATATCTGAGGTTATTGGTATCTCTCCCAGCAGTCTTGATTTAAACCTGTGATTCATCCAGCCCAGTATTTCGCATGATGTACTCTGCATGTAAGTTAAATAAACAAGGTGACAATATACAGCCTTATGTTACTCCTTTCCCAAGTTTGAACCAGTCCTTTGTTCCATGTAAGATTCTAACTGCTGCTTCTTGACTTGCATACAGGTTTCTCACAAGCTAGGTAAGGAGGTCTGGTATTCCTATCTCTTTAAGAGTTTTCCACAGTTGTGATCTACACAGTCAAAGGCTTTAGCATAGTCAATGAAGCAGAAGTAGATGTTTTTCTGGAATTTCCTTGGATTCTCAGTGATTGAACCAGGGTTGGCAATTTGGTCTCTGGTTTCCCTGCCTTTTCTGAATCCAGCTTGTATGTCTGGAAGTTCTCAGTTCACATACTGTTGAAGCCTACCCTGAGAATTTTGAGCATTACCTTGCTAGCATGTGAAATGAGTGCAGTTGTGCAGTAGTTTGAACATTCTTTGGCTTTGCCCTTCTTTGAGATTGGAATGAAAACTAACCTCTTTCAGTACTGAGACCACTGCTGAGTTTCCCAAATTTACTGACCTATTGAGTGCAGCACTTTAACAGCATCATCTCTTAGGATTTGGAATAGCTTAGCTGAAATTCTGTCACCTCCACTAGCTTTGTAGTAATGCTTCCTGAGACCCCACTTGTCTTCACATTTCAGGATGTCTGGCTCTAGGTGAGTGGTCACACCTTCGTGGTTATCCAGGTCATTAAAACCTTTTCTGTGCAGTTCTTCTGTGTATTCTTGCCTCCTTTATTGAAGAGAAGATGTATCTCTTAATACGAATATTTACTGAAAATGTATTTTTCCACTTGCCTGTTTTCAGTTTCTCATAACTGTCTGTGAGGTTAACAGCTTTCATAGTCATGATGTGTTGCATCATTTTACTATAATAAATATGCTTTTTTGCATTTTACTCTTGTATATAGATATGCTTTTATATATCAGTTGACAGAATTTCAGCATATAAAGCACATAGAGCTATTTGTCACTCAGGTGACAACTAGGATACTTACCTTTAGTTGAAAGTAAATATTCACAAAGTAACAATAGACCTAAGTGCCATGCCCTGCTGGTATTACTGAGTCAAACTGTATATAGTCAGGTGGTTATTGATCCACATAAGTTCAGGAACGCCAGAAATGCTGCTGAAGTTGTTCTTCATTTCTCTGGCATTCCAGAAGCCAATAGTAGATTTTGACCAATTAGTGATTTTAAGTTTTTGATCCAGTTGAAGTTCATCTTGGGGTGCAACATTAGATCCAACATTAATTTTTTCCAGGTGGCTACCTGGTAGTCCCCAGACCTAAAATTGACCCAGGCGTCTTTTTCATTGATGATTTGTGATGCCGCCTTTGTCATAAATTCTCATATGTATTTGGATCTGCTTCCAGACCTTTGGTTCTCTCTGACCTGTCTGATCTTATAACGTGCACACTGCAGCCCTCTACATTACTGAGGCTTCATAATAATGTGTTCTTTGTTTCTGGTGGAACTAGCTCCCTGATCTCTTCGCTTTCATAGTTCTCCTGGCCATTTTTTCTTTCAGTTTTATTGAGATATAATTGACATACAGCACTGTATAAGTTTAAGTGTACATAAAACAAGGAATTGACTTACCTACATCATGAAATGACTATCACAATATATTTAGTGGATACCCATCATCTCTTATAGATACAACATTTAAAAAATGGGGAAAAAAAGTGGTCTTTTTCTGGTAAGAACTCTTAGGATTTAACCTCTTAACAACTTTTAACATAGAGTGGTATTAATGATAATTATGTTGCATGTTGCATCCATTTATCTTATAGCTAGAAGTTTGTACCTTTGACATCTTCATCCAGTTCTCTTGGACCCTGAAACCACAAATCTGATCCCTTTTTTAAATCTGTTTGTTTTGAAATCTAATTGACCTACTGTGTTAGTTCCTATTATATAACATAGTTAGTTAGTTCCTATTATATAACATTTCAAAATGATGGCTACAAGAAGTCTGCCTTCAGATCTGCCTCCAAGCGAAGATGCTACGTAGTTATTGACTGTATTCCTTGCACTGTATGTTTCATGCCTGTGACGTTTATTTTGCTACCGCAACTTTGTCCCTCTTAATCTAGCTTCCCTGGTGGCTCACTTGGTAAAGAATTTGCCCGCAATACAGGAGACCTATGTTTGTTCCCTGGGTCTGGAAGATCCCCTTGGAGACGGGAATGGCAACCCACTCCAGTATTCTTGCCTGGAGAATCCCATGGACAGAGGAGCCTGGCGGGCTACAATCCTTGGGGTTGCAAAGAGTCGGATTTGACGGAGCGATGAACACTTTCACTTTCAATCTATCACACCTATTTTTCTCCTCCTCCAACCTCCTCTTCTCTGGCAACCACCTGTTTAGTCTCTGTATCTGTAACCCTGTTTTGTTGTGTTTGTTCATTTATTAATATTTTTAGGTTCTAAATGTAATTGAAATATATGATACTTGTCAGTCTCTGATTTAATACTCTCTAGGTCCATCCATGTTGTCACAAGTGGCAAGGTCTCATTCTTTTTTACTATTAACCTTCGTCTCCTGACCATTCTTGTTTCGTTATCTCATCATCTTTCAAATCGGTCCTCCTGTGCCTATACCGCAAATAAAAACCTGTTCGTATTTTTATTAAATGCTGAATGTGAGTGATAGTTGCTCAGTCATGTCCAACTCTGTGCAACCCTGTGGACCATAGCCCTCCAGACTCCTCTGTCCATGGGATTCTCCAGGCAAGAATACTGGAGTGGGTTGCCGTGCCCTCCTCCAGGGATCTTCCCAACCAAGGAATCTAACTTGCATCTCTGATGTCTCCAGCATTGGCAGGCAGGTTCTTTATCACTAGCACCGCCTGGGAAGCCTGTATTTTTATTAGGATGGTGTTAAACTTACTAGATAACTTACAGAGAATTGATTTCTTTATGATTTGGGGTCTGCCTCCTCATAAATAGCATATGTTTGCATTTCAGCAAGCCTCTGTGGCCTCAGATCTTAGATCTCTGTTGTTACATGAATTCCTAGGTACAGCATCTTTGTTGTTGTTTGACCTGCCAGCCTTAGGATCATTTTAACTGATTCCAGTCTTGTATTCTTAAATCTCATCCCTTTATTGTTTTTAATCAGGCATTTTTAGGTAATTTTATCTTCTTGAGATAGGAACATTAGTTGCTACATTTGGACTCAATCTGGACTTAGAAGGCAGTGCTGAAGAAATGAATGTTTTTTAAAATTTGTTTTTAGTTGAAGCATAATTACAATATTGTGTTGATTCTGCCATACATCAGCATGGATCAGCCATAGTTATACATATATCCCCTCCCTCTGGAGTGTCCCTCCCCTTCCCACCCCCTCTGGGTTGTCACAGAGCCCTGGTTTGAGTTCCCTGAGTCATACAGCAAATTCCCATTGGCTGTCTGTTTTACAGATGTTAGTGTATCTATTTCCGTGCTACAGTGTCTCCACTCATCCCACCCTCTCCTTCCTACCCCACACCCCGTTTCCGTAAGTCTGTTCTCTGTGTCTACATCTCCATTTCTGCCCTGCCAGTAGGTTCATCAGTATCGTCTTTATAGATTCCATATATATATGTGTTAATGTATGATGTTTATTTTTCTCTTTCTGATTTCCTTCACTCTGTATAATAGGCTGCAGGTTCATCCACCTCATTAGAACTGGCTCAAATGTGTTCCTTTTATGGCTGAGTAATATTCCATTGCATATATGTACCACGGCTTCTTTATCCATTCATCTGTGGATGGACGAGATAAACGATTGACTCCCACTTGGCTGTTGAAGGCCTGGAGGTCCAGAGAAATTAAGTTCCTTAAGAACACTTAGATAGTCTTACGTATTAGAGCCAGGAGGGTTTCATTCCAGACGTTTTTAATCACCATGAGATACAATTCAGGGGATGTTAAAGGTCCTCGGACATAAACACGGACTTGGCGAGGAGAATTGCTGACATCTGTCGAGCATCTGTGAAACACCTGTTCTGTGTGACTCTGCTTCCCCCACCCTGCGCGGAGGTCCTGTTACTACCCCTGCACCTCTGTTTTGCATGTGAGGAAACAGTCCCAGAGAACGCAGCTTGTCCAAGCAGAGTTAAAGATATTTTTTTTTGTGGTTGTGCTAGGTCTTCGTTGCTGCGTGCTGGCTTTCTCTAGCTGCAGCGAGCAGAGGCTGCTCTTCATCCTGGGGAAGATGCTCGTGGTGGTGGCTTCCCGTGTTGCGTGGAGCACAGGCTCTGGGGCACGTGGCCTTCAGTAGTTGTAGCACGCAGATTCCGCAGTTGCGACGCGAGGGCTCTCGAGTGTGGGCTCAGTAGTAGTGGCGCTTGGGTTGGTTGCTTTACAGCATGTGGGATCTTCCAGGACCAGTGATTGAACCTGTGTGCCCTGCATTGGCAGGCGGGTTCTTACCCACCAGGAACGTCCCAGACAGAGTTAAACAGACTTCCTTATTGCTGCACTTGTCAGTGCCTTTAACATGACATTCCAGTGACCTGTCTATGCTATCCAAAATACGTGGTTGTTAGGGCAGCTGGGCTGGGCGTTTGAAACTTTTTAACTTGTTAAGGTAACAGGGATAATGCATGATTACTAGATTGCATGTGCATCTTAGTGGGATGTTCTGAATGCTGACTACATGGTGAGTCTCTGAGACAAGATGGAACGTGCTGTTCTTGGCATTTGATCGGGGCCTGTCTGTGGTCCTAATTAGGTCCTGGCTCATGTTTTAAGTGCTGTATGGACATGCTCTCAGCTAACCCGTGGGACAGCCTTGTGCACCTCGTGAGCTGACGGGTTGTGCAGGTGAAGAGCCTGGTCCTGAAGTCGAGGGGCTGCTCATCTCTGGGATTATTAGGACGTGCGGGAGCCGGGGCCCGCTCCCCAGGTGTCTCGTCTCTCTGGTACATAACAGATGCGTTTGTTCCCTTGGGCAACCTTGCTGGTCTCTCACCCAGGGCCACGATCATGTCACTGGAGGACTTTGAACAGCGTTTGAATCAAGCCATAGAAAGAAACGCCTTCCTGGAGAGTGAATTGGATGAGAAGGAGAATCTCCTGGAATCTGTTCAGCGACTGAAGGATGAAGCCAGAGGTCAGGCTGCCAGGGCTTTGGTCTGTGGGTTTGACCAGCGTTGTGCCCTCTCCTGGCCTGAGGGTGTCCTGTCCCACAGCATCGCGCAGCTAGCCCTTTGCTAGAAATCTGCACCCTTCTCGGTGCTCTGGTCCAAGGGTGGGGATCACACTGGGCAGGTTGAGGCTTGATTTCTACCCTGTGCTAGGAGCTGTCAAATGTCCAACTCTCTAAAGACCCCTAGTGGGTATTTAAGTCCATCACCAGCTTTATGCTTAGCAGGAGCATAGGAGTTTCGTGGGGGAAAATGCCTGTTGATGGACTTGCTAGCCACGTCTTTACTTTTGAAACGTGACGGCTGCTAATGCAAGTCGCTTGGAACTCAGGAATCTCATCAGCCCTTGCTCTTTGGAGCCTTTCTAGAGGTAGGGCTTTTTTTTTTTTTTTTCAATTTGGCCATGCCATGCAGAGCTTGTGGGCTTTTAATTCCCCAGCCAGGAATCGAACACACACTTTTGGCAGTGAAAGCGTGGAGTCCTAACCACTGGATCACCAGGAAATTCCCCCAGTCTTCTAACACATTCGCAAGTCATCCTAGTTGGGCTCAGAAGAGATTTTGTTAAAGTTATCATTGTTTACGACGTTATTTGATTTCTAATGTGTAGCCAGTAGAAGAGGGATTAAAAAGTAGAATTCTTGAGTTTAAAACGTAGTTGTTCCTAAATGTTCGTCAATAATGATTTGCTTGTGTTAATTACATGGAGTTATTTTGTGGAATGTTAAATAGTTGAAACACACATGATACAGATATAAATGTCATAGCTTGTTAGGACACAGCATTGAAGGGGAAAGTACGTAGATAGCAGATGTATGTTTCTAGTTATGCTTAATAAAAATTATATGCTTAAAAGATATGCACACACACACATATATATAAACTGTATGTGTGAAAGTGCAGAGCAAAAGGACTGAAACGCTCACCCCCAGGTTACAGTGATCAGGAGTGAGGCTGAACATTTGAAGGTAGATTGGGAAGGCATGTCTTTACTTGGTACTCTGTATATCCTGATACATTGGAATTTTCCCCAAACAGTGCAGTCATAAGTTTTAAAGTGTTTTTTTTTTTTAATCTTTTTGTTTTTACTCAAAAGAAAAACTGTGTGGTCTTGCAAGCCTGTGGGGCAAGGTCCCGTGGGGTCTGCTTCATTCAGGGTTTCCACCGGGAGTTTCTCACTCTGGTGTGGTTCTTGCTCACCGTTGTCTCCTGCCCCATCACCCGCAACAAGGACTTAATCGGAATGCTTTTCCTCGTCTAGATTTGCGGCAGGAATTGGCTGTGCAGCAAAAGCAGGAGAAACCCAGGACGCCCATGCCCAGCTCGGTGGACGCTGAGAGGACAGACACAGCGGTGCAGGCCACTGGCTCCGTGCCGTCCACGCCCATAGCTCATCGAGGACCCAGCTCTAGTTTAAACACTCCTGGGACCTTCAGACGTGGTAAGGGGGATGGGAGCTGGGAGGGTTCTCTTGGCTTCACGAGGCTTTCCTGGGGGAGAGAGAAATAGGGCCAGGCTGTACAGCAGGGAGCAGAGGCAGGGCTCACAGGGGCAGACTAATGCGGTAGGTGAGAGGAGCCTCTTGATCGTGAGGCGACAGGGAGCACGGGAGTCTGCCGCAAACCGGAGAACGGAAGTCTCGGCCGGAGGGGGCTGCTGCCTCTCTGCTGCAGCCACGAGAGGTGTGGGTCCTTTGGTAAGGACAAGAGGCCAGAAGTCCTTGTGTTGTATATGCAATCTCCCATGTTAAATGCTTCAGTAACAAGATAAAACATTTTGTGGGTCCAGCAACACATCCTGTAGAACTGATCCCAGCATAACCTGTGCTGAGTGGGGGAAAAAACCAGGAAGTGGAGTGCTCACCCAGCCCCTCTGATGACTGATTAGCTGTGGGGCTCTGATTGGGCCACTTAATAACAAAAATAATAATAATAGACAAGTGCAGAGCAGTCAGGAGGTGCCAGCCCTTCTGCTCGCTGTGCTCTGTGGGTGCGTACGACCTCGCTGGATTTGCAGTGAGGCCCAAGAAGCAAGGAATGCAAGCCCTGCCCCCATCTGATGGATGAGGAGACTGAGACTCCGGGTTAAGGAGCTGGCCTGACATTGCACAGCTGGCGGATGGCAGGCAGGCTCCGGGCTGACCCCACCGTATACTGCCTGTCCCTCAGCTTGTGCCCAGAGTCCCAGGCTAGTCTCACTTTAAGCACGTGCCTCAGCTGCAGCAGGTGGGGCGGGACCTGAGATCGGCGTTTCTGAGGAATGCCTGGGTGATGCTGAACCTCGAGCCCTGTGAGCCCTGCTCAGAAGAGAGAGGGGACTCTGTTCAGATGCTGGGAATGTTAACTAACTGTATGGAGTTCCTCAGAGTTTCAGAGGACTTGCTGTTTTTTTATTTCAAAGAATGGCATCTAAAGATAAATACTGAGTATAGTCATCATAAGGCTACGAGAAGTTGGTCATCAGGTACTCTCGTTATGTCGGGCAGCACCCTACTGATTGAAACAGGACAGCGTTGGGGGTCAGAGAGCACAGGGGCCCACCTCCAGATTCTGCACTCAGAGACGTTAGTGCACAGACTTTTCCTGTATGTTGGCGTCACGTGTGTGTCCTTTTACACACACAGGCCTGGACGACTCCACTGGGGGAACCCCCTCACGCCCGCAGCCCGGATATCAGCCCTCAACATCGTGGGAGACCTGCTGCGGAAAGTGGGGGTAAGACGGCATCACGTGGCGTGGTGCCCGGTGTTCACATGGCATCTTCTGTCTTCGGAGGCTTGAGGCGTGAACTTACTGGCCGCTCCCCCTCTGGCAGAGGCGTCCTGAGTGCTGGTGTAGGCCTGGCTTGTCTCGTGTCCCTTAGAACTGCTGTGTACCTGTGGGGGGTGTTCTGGTTTTTAAAGTTTCGTTTGGTTGGCTTTGGCTGCATGGCTTGTGTCTTAGTTCCGCGACCAGGGACTGAACCCAGGCCCTGGGCAGTGAAAGCCCAGAGTCCTAACCACTGGGCCGCCAGGGAGGGTCCTTGGGGAGCATTATTTCTGACAAACCCAGGCTCTGACCCTGAGGCACCCTTAGATCCCCAGGTACACCGTTCTTTCTCTGGGCCGTTTTCCCTGGCAGTTGGGGAAATCTGAATGGTATTAATGATATTTTCTCAGTTTTTCAAAACTGCCTTCCCTTTCACACTGTTCATGGAGTTCTTGAGGCAAGAATACTGAACTGGTTTGCCATTCCCTTCTCCAGGGGATCATATTTTGTCAGACATGGGTTTTATTGGCTCAGGGAGTTAAGGAGAAAATCTTGAAAGGCTGGGCAGAGAACATGACCTTACAGGTTTTATGTTAATTACAGGGAAGGAGTCTTTGGTGCTTGAGAAATCACATAGCTATTCTCTGTAGTTGTTTCTCTTATTTTTAAAAATTATGCCTTTCTAAATTTTTAAAAATGGAAAGCCACATAGTTTGAATCCTGCCAGTCTGTCATTGACCAGAATGTGTGTATTCAGAGTTAATAGAACCTTGTGACTCATTTCCCGTGTTTTTCTTTTTGGCTTTTGGTTTCCTGGTTTGCTGTTTTACAGACAGATTTTAACAGTTAGATTATAGAGAAGCCCAGGGTGATCTCAGTGCCCGTTTGGTTCCCAGAGAGTCTGTTTACAGCAAGGCAAGTTCTTGTTCAAACCTCTTGCCACTTGGTGTATGTTTACCTAGGTAACAGCGACAGTGAATGATTCCAAAAGTCAATTTCATTCTTTCTTGTAGGCAGACTTGGATCATAGGTAGGGTTAGTGACTTTTTAGGAGGCTCCTAGATATCCTAGATATCTTAGTGGAGAAGAGAAATGGCAACCCATTCCAGTGTTCTTGCCTGGAGAATTCCAGGGATGGAGGAGCCTGGTGGGCTGCTGTCCATGAGGTCGCATAGAGTCGGGCATGACTGAAGTGACTTAGCATGCGTGTATGCATTGGAGAAGGAAATGGTAACCCACTCCAGTATTCTTGCCTGGAGATTCCCAGGGATGGAGGAGCCTGGTCGGCTGCCGTCTAGGGGGTCGCACAGAGTCAGACACGATTGAAGTGACTTAGCAGCAGCAGCAGCAAATATCTTAGACCACTAGTTGTTTGAGTTAGAGGTACACTGAATTTGTTGGGGGCAGGAAGGGCACGCTGTGGGGTTCTAATACAATGGTTCTAACACTCGTGCTTCTAGTTTGAGAACCACTCTCTTAAGTGATTGGGATGTGAATGGGCTCTGGTGGCCCATACACATAAGAACAGTGATGGCATCCCCGATGCAATGGGCATGAACTTGGGCAGACTCCAGGGGTGGTGAGGGACAGGGAGGCCTGGTGTGCTACGGTCCAGGGGGTTGCAAAGAGTCGGACACAGCTGGGCGACCAAACAGCAGTATGGGCTGTGATGAGAGGTGTAAGGGTTCTTGCCTTCAACTTGAGCAGTGAAAGCATCTCTCTCTCCAGGCCCTGGAGTCCAAACTCGCTTCCTGCCGGAACCGTGTACGATCAGTCCCCAAGCCGAGCCAGTGGCCCAGCCTCCCAGGGCGGGGGAGCAAAAACAGAGACAGCGTGGACAGGCGGCCCGCCCGGCAGCAGCGTGCCTCTAGGCGACAAAGGGTCAGTGCCTTGCGCTGTTCCTCCTCGGGGTCGGGAGAACCTGTCCACTCTAGCCAGAAGGCTCTGACCCCCGACCGATAGCCGTGTTTTGAAAGTTGCAGGAATTGTCAGCGTATCTCTCTATCCCTTAAGGCCGAGTTAGTTGATATCTTCTGGTCTGGGCAAATGACCAGGAAGAGGGTCATTTTATTGACTCTGCAGCCCCAGCTACCAGTCATGCTGTGAGAAAGCCCTTTGTATAAGTCACTTGTTTATGACTCAGGCTTCAAATACTGCTCTGCTTCCCCCAGAAGAGGATTTTGATTTTTTTTTTAAACCCTTTAGAACCTTAGGAAACTAAATCAGCCAGACTGGATTCCTGAAGCCAGTCACCAGATTGGAAAACACAAACCTGACCTCTAACAGCTTCATTTATTTTCTGGCCTGAAGAAAATCAGGGTGGCCTCCACATTCTAGAATTTTCTAAGATGTGCCACCATCTCACTGGCCCCTGGGCCACGTAGATTTGGGGTGGTCAGTGGCAGACGGAGGACAGGAGAGGAAGAATTTGTTTTCCCCAGCATGCACGTAATTTCTGGACCTTTAGCTGGGGATGTTCTTTGGAGGGTCTTCTGCGACTGGGCTTTTTGTGTGGCTTTGGGGAGGGCCGTGAGCGCTAGATGGCCAGTGTCCTTTTCTTCATTTCACAGGAGAGAAAATTGAGACCCAGTGAGACACTGCTCTCGACCTTGATATTCACCCTTGTAACTTGGTGGGCCCCGTGCTAGAACAGCTGTAATGTCCGCTAACTTGGTTTGCTCTGTCTGAAGGTTGGGAAAACGCCTGGAGTTTGGGAAGCCGTCATCGAATGTTTCCTCACCGTCGCTGCCGTCAGCCCAGGGTGTAGTCAAGATGTTGCTTTAGGAAAGCCACGGAAGCCGAGGCGAGCCCTTCCCCACCTTCCCTCTTTAAACTAGGTTTTGGGTGTTTTGGGGTTTTTTTAATTTGGTTTGAGAAATACGAGCAAGCAGTCACACAAACCCAAGTGATCAAGGTCATTGCCGGTGGCCCTGGGTCGTTGGCTACAGGAAATGCAGTCCCTTAACCCCCAGCCTCTGTGTTGGCATGTACAGCCGGGAGACGGGACCAACCTGACCTTCTGGAAAGGGCGACTTGGGTGCCCAGGCCGCCCCATCCTTGTCAGCTGAGCTGAGTCCCGATTGGTTTCGAGAGGTGTTTTTAATGATCGGAGACACCTATGAAGTGAGATCTGAGCCCATCCTAGGCGCACCCTGCCCCCACAGCTGGTGCTTCTTCCAGAACAAAATCTCCAGTGCGCAATGGCACGACAGGGGCCAGTGCCCTGAAATCACACCTGGGGTGAAGGATAGAACAGGCATGTACCTTTTATTTAAACTGTGGTGTGGTATACCTCCGAGACTTTTTTTTTTTTCCAAAGTGGAGTATAATTGCTTTACAAAGTTGCTTAGTTTCTGCTGCACAGCAAAGTGAATCAGCTACGTGTGTACATATATCCCACCCCTCTGGGTCATCACAGAGCACCGAGCTGAGCTCCCTGGGCTATACAGCAGCTTCCCACTAGCTCTCTGTTTTATACACATGTACCTCCAAGACTTTTTAATCTGCCTGTCACTGAGGCTTTTAGAGGCATGCTTGAGTTGCAGTGTGAATTTTGTGGGGACCAGGTCAGTGGAAAATCTGTGTCCTCTTTAGACCTATCCTTGTCCTGAGCCTCCTGCCCTGGTCTGGGAGTGACCTCTGCTTCTGAGGGTTTCTGGGGTGTGATGGCCTTAGCGATGCAGCCCCTGAGAACAAGACTTCATTCAAAGCCTGGATGAAAATATCAAGGTTACCATCAGATAAGATGAAGCCACCAGGGTTGCATTGGGAGCATCCTTATTAAAGAAGAAACGAACCCAGGATTTCCAGGCAGACGTCATGTGGCTCATCCCTGCTGATTTGGAACAGCTGCCTCACACTTTGGATACAAGTAAAAAGAACTTGTGAATTCAGGCATATGCATGCAGCCTAACAGCCTTCTAAGTTATTTTTCGAAAATAACAGCAAAAGTATCCAGTTGAAAACAACTTTTCAAGTGCTACTGAAATTCAGCAGAGAATTAAACTCCAGTGCTCACCTCATTACCATGGCAACATTCTAACCTGTATCGGTAAAAGATGTACTTTTATTTTTTAAAAGAACAATAAAATCAAGAGAAACTGATTTTCAGCTAGTTTGTGGCGGTCAGTAAATGCTGGTTAGTGCTTCTGTGTTTGTGCATCCGATGGTGAAAACCTTTTTTTTTTTAACCAAGTGACAATGAAAAAAACCTACTTTTTAAAAATTGCCTTTCGAGTCAGCTTAGAATTGTGTTTGGAACACGTGTATGTCCTATCCAAGTTGTATGGTCTTTCAGCGTGTCCTCGGGCTCTGAGATTCCTTTCTTTTCGGTCTGTTTGAGCCCACAGAGTCTGAGTATGGAGTCGTTGTGCTGAGTGGAACCTTTGCCAGGCAGCTCGGTCTAGAGCATTACAGGTGAAGGAAAGGACAGGCCAGACCCAGTTTTTATGGCCCTCATGCCAAGAATGGTTTATACGTTTTTAAAGGATAGTTTAATAATTTTTTTTTTTAAAAAGACAAAAACGTGACAGAGACCATTTCTGGGCCTTTATAGAAAAAAGTTTGTCAACCCCTGCTAGACAAAGTCTTGTGTTTTAACTCAAACATTCAAGGAACGCTTAATGTTAATTCTTCACATTAACTATGTACCTGGTTTTTGTGTTTTGTTTTTTAAGAATTTTTATGTGGATAGTTTTTAAAGTCTTTATTGAACTTGTTACAATATTGCTTCTGTCTTATGTTTAGTTTTTTTGGCTGTAAGGCACGTGGGATCTTGCTTGACCAGGGTTCAAACCCACACCCCCTGCACTGGAAGGCAAAGTCTCAGCCACCAGACCACCAGGGAAGTCCCCATCACGTGCTGTTTGATTGATGCACGTGTTCCTCCTGAGCCCCGTCCTGCTCCCTGGGCCTCGAGCTGCTCACTTCCTGTGTGGAAGAGCCCCTCCCTCAGAATCATTCTGAGGTTCTGCTCTCCTCCTAGCCAGCTGTGGGGCGTCGGACAATTCATCTCACCTCCCTAGATCTCAGTTTCCCCATTGAATGGATTAACAACCCTGACTTCATAAACCTTAGTCACTTAGTCGTATCCGCCTCATTGCAACTCTATGGACTGGAACCCACCAGGTTCCTCTGTCTATGGGATTTTCCAGGCAAGAATACTGTTGCCAGTGGGTTGCCAGTTCCTGCTCCACTGACTTCATAGGATCATCATAAATGAGGCCACTCTGCCCCTTCTCCCGCCCCTACCCATCCCATCCTGTCCTTTTTCTCTAGAAAGCAACAGAAAAGCCAACTCGGTTGTAGTGATTTATAACCTTTTATTAGTGAGGGTGTCCTTAAGTACAGTCAGTGCATATAAAACAGTGAATTTCCTGCTCTTAGCCTTTGAGCGGCGTCTCCTTTGTAACTCACGTGACTACAGAAGGCACTTGGTCTCAGTGAACTGTGTGCATCTGACGTGTGGGAACCGGAGGGAAGAGGAATTCTCAAACTGGCCCCCGCCCCCACCCCCACCCCGGGATGATGGAAGGGTCCATAGGCAGGAAAGTTGGGGAGTGGGGGCAGGGGCACCCATCTCGGTGGTGACTTTCTCCCGTTTCATGTAAAGTTGCCAGTGATTAGTTATCGTGGATATATTTTTCTAAAAATTCAAAAAAATCTCTGCACAGGTCTTGGCAGAGAGGTTGGGTGTGTCTGTGTCTCCTGTTGGATTTTTCGCCTTTGGTACCTCGTTCCAAACTTAAGATGATGCCCTGAATGCAGGGCGGTGTTTATATTCATTGTGAGGGGTGTCAGTGATGTTTGGAGTTTGAAAATGGATTTAGACAGTGCTAAGCAGAGTCCACTGGATTTGGTTCTGTCCCGTTTTTGAGCAAGTCATTCATTCACTGGCTTTGGTTCCGTTGAAATCGGCATCGCGAGCGTCCATTTCCTCCTCAGACCCGTCCGCGTTCTCAATAACTCTACGTCCTCCAGACCTTCTTGTGGGAACAAAGAGGTCTCGTTCCCTCGCCTGTGGGTTTTTAAGAAGACACACGTTTGTTAGTACAGAAACCTTCCTCGAGGTTAGAGGAGGTTTTCAAACTGAGCAAAGAACAAACAGAGACTTGGAACAAATGATACGCAAATATATTCAGGTGGAAGTGAACAAATCCTGACTTGTCTGGAGGTATGGGTGCATTTAATCAGCTGCAATGGAGGCAGAATAGGTTTTTCAAAGCAGGACCGCCTGCTTTAGAAAAATGTCTGGCTCGGTCAGTTGCTGACCCACTGGCTTCTGGTTGGCTGTGGACTTGTATTTAGAAAAGAAGGAGGAGAGGCAAGTGGGGTGAGGGCCCCGCGTGGGATTATTCCTACCCTCTGGGGCCAGGATGAGGGGGAACTGTTGTGTCCACACCTCCTCTTTTGCAGAAGGAAAAGCGGGGAGGGGGTTAGGTTTTGAATTGGAGGAAGGTGAGCATGACCACCAAGGGCAGCCTTGAGAGGGAAGAAGGTCCCAGTGTGGTCGCCAGAAGAATGCTGTCTGGTTAAAGGCACCGACACACCCCTGCTTCCGTGGAGCAGAATTCTTGGACTGAGTTCCCCCAAGGCAGGGATCTCTGTCTTGTGCTCACTATGGCAGGCACCGTGCAAGGCAGAGAACAGGTGCTCAGTGGATATTTGTCAGAAAAACATTAGACCCGGTAATCCAAGGTGTCTTTTTAACTGTAACTGGTGGGACGCCCCTTTCTGTCTTTCCCACTCCCATTGCCTCGTCTCTGTCCTGCCGGATGCCCTGTTCCCACCAGGGCCTGCCCTGGTCACTGGCAGGGAAGCTTTGTGTAAGAAGGCGGGGCAGGCAGGCAGGAGGAAAAGTCAGATCTGCCTGCTCTTAACCTCCACCATTTGGAAGGAATGTTTGCCTTCTTTTCAGCGACCACAACAAATAACGTTATATGCTGAGCTCTGGCCATCTGACACCATTTGACGGGTCTTAACTCATTTTAGGATGTCTAAGAAGAAAGCAGATTTTTGCAACAAAAAACGATCCACTTCACGACACAAAGGCAGGACAAAGGAAAGCCACGAGGGTGAGCCCAGCCCATCGATTCTTTAGTCACAGGGTTTACTCAGACAGGCAAGACAGGAGGCAGAAGCAAGGCCCAGAGATTCCTGATCGCTGACAGGCTTCCCAGCACGAGCCATCTGGGGTCCAAGGGTGGGAGGACCTGGGCCGGTAAAGCCCACTGGGTACAGCAGATGGTACGTCCCAAGGGGCCAGCGATCAGGAATAAATACTTAAAGTGGTAGACACTGCCAACTAAAGACTCAGGGCAGCTTTCCTCCCATCAGAGGAAGCTTCTAGGTCCCCAACTCCTTTGAAAGTAACTTTATATCACTCCCTCCCTGGAGGTGACCTTTAAAAAAATCTCTTCCTTAGCAGTGTGTTCTCTCGGCATGCAGGGCTCAGCAGTCGTCCACACAGCTTTCTCCTCCGCATCTAACCTTCCAGGTTCAACACTGGATGGGCTGGGCTGGGAAACAGTTTCCCTTTGCCTCTCAGAAGAGCCTGTACTTGCTAACTGCATGTGTGCTAAGCTGCTTTAGTCATGTCCAACTCTTGTGACCCCATGAACTGTAGCCCTCCAGGATCTTCAGACCATGGGGATTCTCCAGGTAAGAGTACTGGAGTGGGCTGCCATGCCCTCCTCCAGGGGATCTTCCTGACCCAGGGATTGAACACGAGTCTCTCATGTCTCCTGCATTGGAATGTGGGTTCTTTACCACTCGCACCACCTGGGAAGCCCACATTAGCTGAGTAGAGGAGTTGAACTGATCAATATGCTCCTTTGACTTAAGAAGTAAATCAATCACTCCTGGGTCTCTGGAAGCCCCGCTGCGTGGGCACCAGGCCTGAAGCTGGTCTGTTTTTGGTTCAGGAGCCTCGCTTGAAGGAACAAGACTCATATGCTAGGCAAAAGTTTATAACTGGCTATCTCTGCCAAAGGAATTAAGGGACTCCTCTAAAAATTTGCTGGAAGTGTCTGATCCTGGAGAATTGGGGTTCTGTTCACGGACTCAGGAACATATCTCAGGCACTGCTGGTGTTCCAGGAGTGAGCACGAGCGTGTAGGGCCTGCTACCCTACAAGGACTCAGGTTCCATCAACCAATGGGGCCTACACTCCAGCCAAGCCTGGGGCCCAGCTTATGCCGTGATCTGGATGGGCTGGCAGGAGAGCTGCTCAAGAGCAGTGCCCCAGAGGTGTGACGCTCCCACCTAAAGCTCCTGCCGAGACCTCCTCCAGTTTTAAGTGTTTGGGGGTACAGCGACAGCAAAGCCAAGATTTCTCCAGGAGAGAAGACAGACAGAAGGTAGGGCTTGGCTGGGCCGCAAAGAGGAAGAGGGGGAAGCCGAGCCCCAGGGCCCAACTGCACGTGTGAAGACATTGTTAGAATCCCAGAGAAGCCGAGGCCTCTGACCCCTGTCTTTGACGGCCCTGTGTGCCCCCTGAGTCGTGGGTGTCCATCCCTGGTCTGTGAACACGTGCCTGAGAGGCCTCTGGGAAAGAGCCTGACCCGGCCTCCGTGCGCTCAAGATGCGGTTAGCGGCCGGCCTCACTGAAGCCCCCACGCAGCCCTAGTGAGCGTGAGACGTCAGGATGAGAGCTCGTTCGCTCGCACGCATGTGTGGAAACCCCAGCCCGGGGGGCCTGTGGCTGGGGGGCCGCCACGACTCTGTGCCAGGCTCACTCCGAATTGTGGACCAGACCAGCCGATGGCAGCCATTCTCCAGGAAGGAACCTGGATGATGGCGCTGGCGCCTCTGCTCAGCGAGGTGCCTGAGCCGGGTGAGGGGGCACGCACGGCCCAGCCGCGGCCTCACTGTGTACGAGGGCCTGGCACCCAGGTAAGAACCCTCCAAGCCACGTAAAACAGCCTCTAAACTTGTCAGCACACGGTGTGACAGGCCACGTCAGTGCCACGTCAAACGCCCAAGCGGGAGGAAGGAAGGAGACTTTGTGAAGATGCATGTTTGGGTGCATATTGGTTTTGATGAAAGACCATGTTGAACCTAAGATCCCTAAGCCTTCGGACTTTGTAACATCTCAGAAGTTTGGGAGGGCCCACAAAGGGGGACAGGGAGATGGTGCGGTGGAGGGGGTGGCGCTGGCAGAGAGGAAATGGAAACCAGGAGCCACACACACACACACACGAGCTGCGAAGCTGCAGGCATGATACCTGGTGAGTCATTGCGGAGTTTCCTGGGGGAGGGGGCCTCTGAAACAGAGAGAGAGTCCCCAGTGGTTACCATCCTCCTGTTCAAGTGCGAGTTTAATCATTAAAGGTGTCTGCTTCAATTCAGTAGTTACAGCCACTTCTAAGGACCCTTACAGCGGAGCGCCTGCAGCCGCCAAGCACTCAGGAAGCTGGCACACAAAGGGACAAGTGGTTTGTTTTTCTCCAATTGAAAAGCACTTTCTGTCCTTCAGAGCTTAAAGAGCGCAGGCTTAACGGCTTTCTCCCCTTGTGCATTTCTCTTCAGGAAGGTAAAGCAATCTGAGTAAGCTAGGCCAGAAGATCCTTGTGAGACCAGAACCTGAACAGCTCCAGGCAAGGAGCCTGCAGCAGCCTGTCGCTCCATTACCGTGACTGTCTCCACTGCCTCTCACATCCGTAGCCAGGAGGTAGAGGCGGGCACCTGGGCGGCTCACGAGGAGATGCCTGGCAGTCTGGGGAGGGATGGGTGCCTTGGTCAGGTTCTAATGAGAGCTCGTATCGCGATGTATCTGGCTGGTAAAGTCTGTGAAACGTGCGTTGTAATTCCTTGCTCATGGAGAAGCTGGCTAGGCTTGCGAACCTCACTCACAGCTCTCGTGCTTGATCTTGGGTTTTTGCATGTTCGGAGGACTCAGAGAAGGCAGCAAAGGTGGGAGCTGTCTTCCACCCATATGTACGTGTATGCTTATGTTAACTGTAAAAAATGTGTGGTCTAATACCAGCCCATACGGCCCCGAGAAGGGTCAGTTATCTGGGTCAGAATCCAAAAGGGATGGTCGACTTGTGCTGCACGAATGACCGGTCCCAGGAATTCCCTGGCAGTCTAGTGGTTGGCACTCTGAGCTCTCACTGCCAAGGACTGGGTTCAGTCTCTGTTGGGGGAACTAAGATCCCATAAGCCTCAAAGTGCAGCCTAAAGATTTTAAAAATTAAAAGATAAAAAAGACAGACAGACATCGGTCCCAAGAAAGGGACAGTGGCAACGCAATGGCGAGAGAGCTGGGGTGGCTGGGTGCGCCCCACTGCTCAGCCCATGCCCATGGGAGGGCAGCGTCCAGTCAGCAGCAGAGGGCTCTGGGGGCTCCAGCGGTGGGGACACGCCGTCCGCCTGCCACCTCGCACGGGCAGGGGGCTCCTTCCTGAACGCCTGTGCTCGGACCCAGCTGCTCACTCCTTCCTTGCGAAAGCGGTTCAGGCTTCCCCTCGTCTCCTAGAGTGGTTCTCAGGCTCTGGAGCTGAGATGCCAGGTGATTTCAGAGGGTTCCCAGGCATGCCCTTGGATTGCTTAATTGCACCGTGAGAAAGGGGCTCCCCTTTCCACTCTTTAAATACATCTGATTATGTCAGAGAGTCTGTTTGGTGCTAATGTCGTTTTTTTTTGTCATTGCCTTTTTAATGGGAAGTTGGCCTTCGGGTCACAGTCATCAGCTTGTGGCCACGATAGCTAGAACTCACTGTTGTTTTGTTTTCACTGTGTTTAACTTGATTGTGACCTATTGATGCAGGGGACCCTGGTTTAACAATACGGGGGAGGTAGGTTTCATTTGTGAATAGACACATGTATGGTTTACACAGTAAATTTCAAAGAAAGTATCTAGTTGACAAAAGTACAGGTGGTAAGAGACGAAGGCCAAATGGGGAAGGTGGTTTGAGAATGGCTGAGGTTGAAGAAACATCATCTCTGACTCAACGATTGAAGGTTTATTTTGTGCTCAGACACTGGGGATGAATAAGCAGACACAGCCTCTGTGTTTATGGCCTTGCAGGCCAAGAGTGAGGACAGACTGTGTGAGATAAGTAAAAGAATAACAGGCTCCACGATGACAGGTGGGTGAGAGAGGAGAATGGCAGGGAGGGAGGAAGTTCTGATCACATGGATGAGCAAACTCCTGAAGGAAGGGAAGGAGAGGGCAGCTATTGCAATGAGCTGCGGGAAGAGCATTCCAGGCAGAGACAGCAGCCAGCGCAAGGGCCTTGAGGCAGAAGATGAAGAGGTGGAGGGGTAATTTAGGAGGCAGAGGACAGAGCTCGTGCAGGGCCTAGTGGAACTAACCGTTGTCACGATGTTACTTTGAGCGAGATGGGAGCCCATGGAGGGCTCGAAACAAAGGAGGGGCATGATCCCACACCATTTCTGTGTTGAGAGCAGACTATAAGGGGCCAGTATGGACGCGAGAGGCCCACGAGGAGGCTGAGAAAGTCGTTCAGATGGGAGGAGAGGGTAGGTTGGACCAGGTGGCAAGAAGTGGTTGGATTCTGGATGCAGAGTATTTTTAAGGGAAAGTTGACTGGATTTCTCAACAGCTTGGATATATGGTGTAATGGAGAGAAAAATAAGGCAGGCTTCTGGCCTAGGGTAACAGCAGCTTTGAACCGGGGAGGACTGTGCAAGGAGCTGGTTTGGGGATGAGGGGGTTCAGTTAGGGCTCAGGTCAGGGTGTGTTTGGGTGTAGGCTGCCTGTAGGGCACTGAATAGGAAGGTCAAGGAAGTCTGGAATCCCAGGAGGTCTGGGCAGAGATAAACTAGGAAGTCTCTAGCTATGGATGGAATTCCAAAGCCACCAGGCTGGTTGAGATTCACCTAAGGAGTGAGTAGAGGTGGAGATGGAGACAGGACCAGGGTGGCAGTCTGGGCAGACCAGCAGCAATTGGCCTTTAAGATGCAGCACCAGCAGAAGAGGTGAAGGGCAGCCAGAAAGGTAGGAAGGACCGTGGTGAAAGCGAGGCAGGGAGGCCCGCGAGGAGGCGCCACGCGTGTTGCCGAATGGGGGAGATTCATGGCAACAGGCTGCAGGAAAGTGGGGTTGGGTTTGTTCAGCTGAAGGAGCAACTCAGCGAGAGAGAATATGTCAGAGGGAAGAAGAAGGGTAAGACTTTCAGGAGCAACGTCCTTGGTTAAACAAGAGGGTGAGGGGTCTAGTGGTGGGGTTGACCTCAGTTGGTGCTAGACAGTTGAGCACAGAAATGAGGGGAAAAGTAGAGGAAATGAGCACAGATGTAGGGAGGTATGGAGAAGTGGGGGCTTGTTTATTCTTCACGATGGTTTCCTTTTTCAGTTAAAGAGGAAGCAAAGTCATCAGCAGAGACTGAGGATGGCAGAGGGAGTAAGTTCAGGGAGGGTGAGAAGCAGGTGCCTAAGTGGGTGAGGTCCGTCTAGTCAAGGCTATGGTTTTTCTGGTGGTCATGTATGGATGTGAGAGTTGGACTGTGAAGAAGGCTGAGCACCAAAGAATTGATGCTTTTGAACTGTGGTGTCGGAGAAGACTCTTGAGAGTCCTTGGACTGCAAGGAGATCCAACCAGTCCATTCTAAAGGAGATCAGCCCTGGGTGTTCTTTGGAAGGACTGATGCTGAGGCTGAAACTCCAGTACTTTGGCCACCTCATGCGAAGAGTTGACTCATTGGAAAAGACTCTGATGCTGGGAAGGATTGGGGGCAGGAGGAGAAGGGGACAACTGAGGATGAGATGGCTGGATGGCATCACCGACTCTATGGATGTGAGTGTGAGTGAACTCCGGGAGTTGGTGATGGACAGGGAGGGCCTGGCGTGGGGTCGCAAAGAGTCGGACATGACTGAGCGACAACTGAACTGAAGTGGGTGAGGTGGAGAGGATGAGGGAAGGGTGAGGGGAGAGGGGAAGGGTGAGAGGGTGGGGGAGGGGAGAGGTGGGGGAGGCTGAAAGGAGGGGGGGAGGGGTGGAGGGAGAGGAAGGGGAAAGTTCTGGCAGCACTAAGTGGGGTCAGCTTGGTGTCTCAATGGCACGTTTCTCAATGAAGTGGCAGCGCTCCTGTTGGCTTTCTTGCACAGCTTTGAGCTGCAGAAGGTTGGCAGTTGGATTTCATTTGGGTTGTATTTTTAACCAAGTGAGCCCAGCACAGCAGGAAGAGGGACCAGAGTATGGAGGATGTGGGAGAGGCTGATCGTAACCATGCAGTCAATGAGGCTGCGACAGGATGAGCCAAGGGGTGCAAGACACCAGTGGAGACAGGGGAGAGCTGAAGAAAGGTGGTGGTGGGCTAATGATGCCTGATGGTCAGGTTAGGGCTGAGAGTTAGTGGGAGTGCAGGCGAGTGGCAGGGCCCTGGAGGAGAGAAGGTCATGGACTTGAGGCTGGATCGCCCGCCTGCAGGGTGTGGATGGATGACATGGAAAGCATGGAGCTAGGCCTTTCAGGGAACTGGGTGGACCAGGGGCTGGAAGTTGCCCTGGGGAGCAGGAAGCACCTACCGCCTTCAGGCCCAGAGGTTTAGGGGTGGGAGAGAAAAACAACCCCGCCCACTTAGGGCAGAGAGGTGGGCAACAGCACCACCCGGGGGACATCAGGGGACGTGACATTGCATCTAGCTTGCGGAGGCCAGGAGTGCTGCTCAGCGTCCTGCAGGGCACAGGGCAGCCCATGACAGTCACTCCATCACGTCTGACTCTTTGCGACCCCCTGGACTGACGGTAGCCCACCAGGCTCCTCTGTCCATGGGATTCTCCAGGCAAGAATACTGGAGTGGGTTGCCCCGCCCTTCTCCAGGGGATCTTCCCAACCCAGGGATCAAGCCTGGGTCTTCTGAATTGCAAGCAGATTCTCTACCATCTGAGCTACAGGGAAGCCCACGATAAAAAAGAGTTGTTCAGCCCTGGATGGCGATCGGTTAGAGAAACCCTGGGTTAGGAAGAGTGGGGAAGAGAGAGTCCAGAAGAGAGGGGAAGAGAGAAGGGAGTCTGCCAATGTCCTGACACAGAGAAGAAGGGTCTCAGGAGACAGGGAGACACTGCCTGGTTCTCCTGCTCCTTGCCAGGAGGATGGGAAGGGACTGGTTGCTGGAACAGAAGGGGAGCCGCTCAAAGGCAGGGCCCCTGTAACCTGAGCCCCGCCCCCACATCCAGTACAGGCTGGTGCTGCACACACGATGAGCTGAGCGGCTCCGGGGAGAGGGCCCCTGAGCCACTGTGGGCGTTTCAGGCCACCCCGCGTGCCCAGTCTGCGACCCAAGGCCCCCGGAGGCTGGGCGCCTCACCTGAGCTTGCTCTTGAGTGCCGTCACCTCGCGGCCCATGGCCTCGTTGCTCTCCGTGGCCTCATCCAGCTCGCGCTGCAGCTTCCTGCGGTTGGCGTTGATGCGCTGGGACTCCTCCTCCGCCTCCTCCAGCTGCCTCTTGAGTTGCTTGACTCTCAAGTTTCCTTTCTCGGCCTGGCAAGGAGCGGCCCGAGGGTCAGGCAGGTGCGTGGCGGGGCCTGCAGGGCTGGGCGGGGGGGCCGGAGCGCAGTTACCTGCTCCTTGTACTGCTCTGCCATCTTGCGCTCATCCTCCACCTGCAGCAGGGCCTCCTTCAGCTTCTTGTCCTTCTGCTTCAGTGACTTGGCGGTCGCCTGTTTCTCTCTGCGTACACGGGGCAAGCAGGGAAGGTTCAGATGGGGAGGGCCTCCCTGCAGCCAGTGCGTGAACCCAACCAGCATCACCCATGTGGGCACTTTCCTTTTTTTAAATTAAATTATTTGGCTGCACCGGGTCTTAGCTGTCACATGTGGAATCTAGTTCTCTGACCTGGGATCAAACCCTTGTCCCCCTGCACTGGGAGCACAGAGTCTTAGCCATTAAGGGCCACCAGGGAAGTCCCCACATGGGCACTTTTCCTGAGCCCGAATCAGAGCTCATTCTGAGAAACTGTCCATGAAAAGAATGCCGTGCTGACCCTGGCTACAGTGCGGGAGAACCTTGGAAGCGTGCTCAGTGAAAGAAAGCCGGTCTCAACCAGCGGCCCTGTGTTGTATGCCCCCACTTTGCGAAATGTCCAGAATAGAATAGAGACAGGAAGTAGATGAGCAGTTGCCTGGAGCCGGGGATGCAAGATAGAGGGTGATGGCTAAGGACACGGCTTCTTACTGGTTCTTCTTAACGTGCCACAGTTGACTGTAGTGAAGGTGTGCCTATGAGTTGTACACGGGGAGCCACTGAACTGCATGGCTCAGATGGTAAAGAATCCGCCTGCACTGCGGGAGACCCGGACTCGATCCCCGGGTCGGGAAGATACCCTGGAGAAGGGGACGGCCGCCCACTCCAGTATTCTGGTCTAGAGAATTCCATGGGCAGAGGACCTGGCAGGCTACAGTCCATGGGGTCGCAAAGAGCTGGACATGACTGAGCGACTGAGCACCCCCACACACACTGAGCCGCATGCTTTAAATTGGTGAACTGCTGTGGCACGTGACTTTCCTATGAAGTCACCACAAAAGGCAAAGACAGTGTAAGGATCTAGACCCTGTCTGATGGTCAGCTCAGGGACCGCGTGTAAGCAAGCAGCCTGCCCATGACTGTGGGTGCCGAAGGGGCTGAGGACCTGGATGTACCCGTTAGCATGACAGCCTGCAGACTCGGGTTAAGCAAAGTCCCGGGAGCTCCCGGGAATCCTGGCTGACGTCACTGAGGAGTCTGGCCGCTTAGAGCAGCTAGTGTCTCAGAGGCTCACTCGGGGCACAGCGCCTGCCCGTGTTCTCACTCGGTTCACCCAGCACAGCTGCCGCACAGGCACCTCTGAGCCAATTCTTGGCCAGAGCTGATGCCCAGGGAGGCTGCCTGAACCCTCCACGCCCCCAACGCTTGCTGGCAAGCAGGCGGTCTTCAGGGTGCTGCTCGACGGCGCCCCCCAGCCCCCATACCTGGCCTCCTGCTCCACCTGCTCCTCCAGCTGTGCGATCTTGGCCTCCAGGGCCGCGATGGTGGACTTGAACTTGGACTTGACTGCCCCCTCCATCTCCTGCAGCTTGCTCCGCAGCTCCTTGTTCTGCCGCTCAAGCTGCTGCCGCGCATGCTCATTCTTCTGGGCTGCACTGCGCTCCGTGGCCAGCTCGTTGCTGAGCTGCTCCGCCTGTGGAGGACGGTGGAGGTCACCAGGTGGAGGGCGCCCAGAAGCCCCCTCCCTCCCCTCCGGCACCCAGCCCCTCCTTGCCATCCTTCAAGGCTCAGCCAAGGGGCAGCCCTTCCAGGCCACATCTCAGTGCCATGCCGGTTCCACAACTGGTCCCCAGTGACCATGTGGAGGGGTGCTCACTGTTGGGAGGTGGGGGCTAAGGAAAAGGCAGGAAGGAGACCGCCAAGCCCTTCTGGGTGAGCCTCGTCTGCTGGAGGGAGCCACCATGGGAGGCCCTGCAGGCCGGGTGCTGGGGTGACTGGAGAGGAGGGAGTGGGTGCTCCGGGAGCGGATGTGCTGGGCCCCTATTCTCCTGCCTTGTCCCACCCCCGGCCTGGGCCTGGCACACAGGAGCCTGTCCCAGGGCGGGTCCAGGTTGCCCCAGCCCCTACCTGCTGTGTGGCCTTCCGGACGCGGTCACTCATGGCCTCCGTGTTGCCTTGCTCTTCTTCCAGCTCCTCCTCTAGCTGTGCGATCCGGGCCTCCAGGCGGCGCTTCTCGTCCTGCAGCGCGTTCCTAAGGGAAAGGCAGCCGCCCTGGGACCTCCAGCCTCCCTGGCTTAGGCAGCTCACTCCCTTGGAGGACCAATGCCTCCGGGTTGTCCTCTTTTACAATCAAGACTCCGAGAGGCTTAGAGGCTTGTGCAAACTCACGCAGCTGGGAAGCTGGGAGCCAGCTAGTGTTAGCAAAGCCAGGCCTGAGATGAGGACCAGCTCCCTCCTCCTCAACATCCCCAGATGCCCCGCCCCCACCAGACTACACCCCCAAATAGGGTGTGAAAAACACATGTCCCCTGTCACAAGCTCAGCTGAACGTGCTATCACGTTCAGCCTTAACATACGGTCCAGGAGGCCTCCTCTGACTGACTGCCTCTCTCATCATGTGAGTCTGGGGACCCCTGTCTCCCCAGGTGGCTCCTACCTTCCCGACACGCTACTGGCTAGCTCCTCCGCCAGCTCGTCCTTCTCCAGGTCTGCCTGCTTGCGAGCCCTCTCGGCCGCCGCTAGATCCTGGATGGTGGGAGGCAGGGAGGAAGGAAACCAGTTGCCTGTTAGGAGGGCTTGCGCCCCCACCCAAGCATCTACCCTGCTCCTAGCAGCAGGGCCCCCGCCCGCCTCCACGGCCATTCTTGAAAATGGCGTGGCCTCCTCCAAAGCTTGAGGGGTGGCCTGCAGATCTGTCAGTGAGAAAACCCTGTGTCTTTCCATACCCATGCTACGGGGCCCTCACTTGTGGGATGCTGAATGTGGGCGCCCCTGTCAGAGCCCCCACAGTGCGGAGAAGGCTTTACCTCCTGTAGCTGCATGAGGTCTGCCTCCAAGCTCTTGGCTTTCTTCTCATTCTCTTTGGCCGTGGCAAAGATCTCGTCGCGGGAGGTGCGGGCATCTTCCAGCTCTCTCTGGAAGTCCTTCATCTGAGCCTGCATGATGACAGGCAGGACCAGCTAAGAAGTCCTTACTCACTGGGTCCTGTGGCCCAGATTACCTTTCTGTGCCAGCCTGAGTGTATGTGTTAGTTGCTCAGTCGTGTCCAACTCCTTGCAACCCTGTGGACTGTAGCCTGCCAGCTCCTCTGTGCAGGGGATTCTCCAGGCAAGAATGCTAGAGTGGGTTGCCATTTCCTCCTCCAGAGGATCTTCCCAACCTAGGGATTGAACCTGGGTCTCCCGCATTGCAGGCAGATTCTTGACTGTCGGAGCCACCAGGGAAGCCTAGGCTTTCCCACCATTTAACCACAAAGCCCTTGGCTGCAGGTGGCTGCCTGGGGGGCTCTGGACGGGCTCCACAGACCTAAGAAATGGTGCTGAGGTCTGAGTGTCAGCGTCTCAGTGGTGTCTGACTCTTCACGGCAATCCCATGGACTGTATAGCCCGCCAGGCTCCTCTGTCCATGGAATTCTCCAGGCAGGAATACTGGAGTGGGCTGCTATTCCCTTCTCCAGGGGATCTTCCCAGCCCAGGGAACAGAACCTGCATTACAGGCAGACTCTTTACCATCTGGGCCACCGGGAAGCCCGGGCCAAACGCCTGAAGATAGTGTTTGGCTGTTGCTGAGCTGCTCCGCCTGGGGAGGAGGGTGGAGGTCACCAGGTGGAGGGTGACCTCACCACCTCCGCCCCCAGGGCAGGAAACAGCCCCCAAAGCAAAAGCATGGTGGAAAAGCACCAGGTGACCAGGCAGAAGGAGGCTGCGTCCTCCCATGGCTGTGGACCCGACCTCCCTGGGCCTTGGGGCCTTACCCACCTGCAGTTTTCGCAGCTGCTTGATGGCTTCCTCCCGCCCCTTGACGGCCGAGTCGGCCTGCAGTTCCAGGTCCTTCAGATCCCCTTCCAGCTTCTTCTTGGCTGCCACCGCCAGGGCGCGTTGCTTCCTCTCGTCTTCCAGTTCCGTCTCGTATTCGTGGAGCTGGGTGAGGCCAGCAACATGTGCTGCAGGGCAGGGCCGCCCCTCGGATCCCTTCCCCCAGGGCCCAGGTTTGCACCACCACCGAAGGTGGGCTTCCTATCCCTGGGTCACAGGTGAGAAATCAGTTTCCACAAAGCCAGGAAGTGGTGGTGGAAGGAAGGAATGCCGGCTGGCCCCCTCCTCTCCCCTGTCCCCCTGCCATGGATTACCTGCCTCTGGAGTTGCCTCCGCTTCTCTTCATTCTGCTCGTCCCGTGCCTGGAGGTCCCGCTCAAACTGTACTTTAAGGGCCTGCATGTTGACCTCCAGCCTCAGCTTGGCGTCTTCTGTCGCCTGCAGTTCATCCTCGAGCTCTTCCAGCTGGGTCTTCATCTCCTCCATCTGGGTCTCCAGGGCCCGCTTGGACTTCTCCAGCTCATGGACCTTTGGCGTGAGGGGTGATGTCATGAAGATGGTTGGGCAGCCCCCAGTGATGGGCAGCTTATCATGGTCCAGGAGGTGGCTTTTGACACCCCCTGGATGCATGACCAGGAGTCCAGACCACAGCCTTCCTCTTGGAACCTTTGACTCAGACCTTGCCCCCAAAGGCTGTTCCCAACAGCCCAAGGCTGGCCCCCCTCTTTCATCAGCCCGAGGGACTCCCTTCAGTTCCTGATTACTGCTTACCATGAATGAGGCATGGGGGCCCCTCCTTTACCCGTGGACTGATAACTAGCAGAGAGGGTTGGGGCGGGGGGGACATGGACAAGCAAAGACGAGGAAGAGCCACTCACATTCTTGCCCACGTCGTCCTTGGAGCTGACCAGATCCTCCATCTCGGCTTTGAGCATCTTGTTGGTCCTCTCGAGCTCTTCCTTGGCTTCCAAGGCTTCCTCGAGGGCCCGCGCCAGCGACAAGGCTTTCGTTTCCTTTTCCCTGGCTTCTGCCTCGGCTCTGTCTCTTTCATCCGCATATTTGGAAGAGATGTTTTTCTCCTCTGCCAACAGCTGCAACACAGCAAAAGACCCAGAGGTGAGCTCTAGGCATGCCCGAGGGTCGGCGGCATTTAACTGCAAATATGGGGAAGAAGCCTTGTGTGCAGCTGAACTCATCCTGGTACAGCTGGGAGGAGGTCACATATCTATGCAGATAGTTTATAACATCCTGCTTGCCGACTTCAGCTTTGCAGAGCCAGCATTCGCCGTATCTTTGTGCTTAGAAATCACTAATGCTGCCCACGTTGTTCCACTGTGACAAGGTCAGGGTGACACTTAATCCTGCCAGAGGCCAGTTATTCTTTTGTTTCAAGGCCACAGCCACTCCCTTACAAAAGTACCCTATGAACCAGCCTATGAGTAGAGAAATCGTGAATATGTGGATGGATTTGCACACACCCTCTTCCTGGGGAAGCAGCTCCAAGAATACCCCATTCTGACGTTAACCTCATCTTTAGAAATAGAGGGGCTTCCCTGGTGGCTCAGTGGAAAAGAATCCTTCTGCCAATGCAGGAGACTTGGGTTGGATCCCTGGGACAGGGAGATCCCCTGGAGAAGGAACTGGCAACCCATTCCAGTATCCTTGCCTGGGAAATCCCACGGACAGAAAAGCCTGGTCGGCTATAGTGCAAGGGGTCGCAGAGAGTTGGACATGACTGAGCAACTAAACAACAACAGGAAAGAGCAATATTCACTGTAGTTCCCAAACCCAGACTGCCAGAGTCTAGCAAAGATGGGCACGTGTCAGGGCCTCCCAGCAGCAGTCAACACAAAAACTCTCCACTGTTTGTGACGGGAAAATAATAAAGCAGTCTCAGACCCTGGATCAGATAATGAACCAGCAGATAAGAAGCAATAAGAACAAGCTGTCATCACAGAGAAGGGATGGCTGGTAGAAAAGAATCCCAAAATTCCACCTCCAAGTTGATTTTTGGAATAAACCCTGAGTCACATGTAAACCAAAAATATTTACTGACTCTGAGTAACACATATTAAGAGCTGATATTTAGGGGTTTGGGTCATACAGGTGTGTGCATTATCAGAACTCAGTGAGTGTATACTTAAGATTTATGTATTTCATTGTATGTAATTTTACTTCAAGGGAAGAACAAATATTTTGAAAAGTGAACCCTAGTTTATATGCAGTGTGGAGGTATCTAGAGGGTGATGTACAGTTGTCTGTAATTTGCTTTTAAGTGCAACTAAAAGATAAGATACAAATCAGAGGTGTAATACACTCATAAGTGAGCATGTGATAAAGTCAGTGGAGTGTCAGTCATCCAGTCATGTCCAACCCTTTGCGACCCCGTAGACTGTAGCCTGCCAGGCTCCTCTGTCCATGGAATTCTCCAGGCAAGAATGTTGGAGTGGGTTGCTATTTCCTTCTCCAGAGAATCTTCCTGACCCAGGCAGGGATCAAACCAGGGTCTCTGCATTCCAGGCAGATCCTTTACCATCTGAGCCACCAGGGAAGCCCCGAGTCAGGAAGGCCTTAGTGACTGAATCAAGGTGGTGAGTGTCCAGGTGTTCACAGTACAAGGCTGTCTGCTTTGCTACGTGCTCAAGATTCTTTGTGATGAGACGTTAAAGAACAGTGGTATTTCAAGGATAGATACTTTAATTGGAATCCTCAGTAGGCACCCAACAAATACTCGCTGAGTGAGTAAAATCAGTAAACCTCATTCCTTATCAGGGCTAGAACGCAAGGCACGACTGGGTTTCTAGATGGCCCTTGTGGTGGTGGTGGAACCTGGGATGTCACGGCCACTGAGCCTTCGCCGCTGTCCTCACTGACCCCTCGAGGAGCCTCACCCAAGCCGGCCAGCCTTCCATCATGACCAGCAAAGCCAGGATGGGATGCTGCCAGACACGCAGCAGCCACGCCGTATGTTCCGCAGACCTGGACTCCTGTCCCCCAACCAGGGTCCATGAGCAGAGGGGAGGGCCCTCCAAGCCCCTACCTGATCAAACTTCTTCTGCTTCTTTTCCAGGTTGGACACCAGTTGTCGCTGGTTGTCCAAATCGACGACCAGGTCGTCCAGCTCCTGCTGAAGCCTGTTCTTGGTCTTTTCCAGTTTGTCATAAGCAGCTGCCTTCTCTTCGTACTGCTGGGTCAGGCCTTCGATTTCCTTCTGGAACTTCTTCTTGCCCTCTTCCAGCAATTCCACGGTGCTGGCAAAGTCCTGCAGCTTCTTCTTCGAGTCGGAGAGCTGAAAAGGCAGTGTCCAGGGTAGGATGAGAGGAGGCGGGGATAAAGGAGTCCCAGCCCTGCGCCCCTGAGAAGCCATGACCATCATTAAATAAAATCATCAGCAGGGGAGCTGGTGAGCCAAGCAAAATGGCACCATGGAAGAAACTCAACAGCAGGGAGAGCCAGTGAGTCAAGCAAAATGGTGCCAACGTTCTACCACAGTCACATCCGAGCCATTGATCTATTCTCCAGGGCAAAGACACGCAGTGGGCACCTGGATGTTCAGGAGTCGAGATGTGGCGCTCCAGGTTCTGCTTGGCCTCCATCTCCTCGTCCAGCTGCTCCTGCAGGCTGTTCTTCTCATCTTCCAGCTGGCGCAGCTTGGTGGACACGTTGAGCTTCTGCCTGGTTTCCTCTTGAAGCAGCTCCTACAGAAAGGACACGCAGAAGTCCAGGAGCCCACCCCCAGGAAGGCCCATTACCCCAGGTGCCTCTAGGAGGCGTGGCCCGATACCCACCTGGGTGTCCTGGAGCTGGGACCCAAGGGACGCCACGTCCTTGGCCAGTTTGATGGCCTTGCCCTCTGCCTCGTTGAGCATCCCTGTGACACTCTCCACTTCATTCTGTGGGTGCCCAGAGACTGGTTAGTTGGATCATCCAGGACAGGATTGTCCTTGAGTAAGAGGGGCTCTCTGTACTCGGTGATCGGCCTTGGGGTCTCGACTGATTGAGAGCTTCCCGTGAGCTAAGGGGGCCTGGTCATGGTCACTCCATGGCCCCCTAAGGGAGGTAAGGACACCCTACAGGTTGCCATCTCTGGTAGCCTCTGGTTCCGAGAGCCTGTGAGAGCCCTGTTATACTGTGGTTAGACTATTCTCATTGGGCCCTGAGCCCTCCAGATGGATCCTGGAGCCTTGCCAAGGTTGGCAAACATGAAGAGCAGGTTTGCAGGTCCAGACACTGAGCAGCGGTCTGGACTCACCCGATTCCTAAAGTGGGGGAAGAGGCTGTGGAGGGCGCCTCCATATCCAAGGGTCCTGTCCCTCCCACCCCTTCCTCACCCCTGCTCTTTGCCCTTTCACTCACCCTTTGGCAAAACCATAGACGCAGGCACTGAAGGTAGAAAGCTCTCTCTACCTTTCCTCTGCCTTTTACTCCAGGCCCGGGTATCTCCTTTCAGGGACACCAGCCCACCATCCGTCCTCCTCCCACTCGCAGTGAGGATATAAATGATCTTCACTCCTCCAGGATGTTGTTTGTGTTAGGATAGTTGTTTGTGTTAGGATAGCAAAACCCCTGTGCTCAGCTGTGTGTGGAAAAGCTCATACTTCATGCTGTCCTGTGCTCTTGTCCCAGGCTTTAAGTGCATTAAGTATTTATCAAAAGGTGGGCCATATCCCATGAATGGAGAGTCAGTCCAAATGTCTGTTCAAAGCTAGTCAAGACCAAAGACGAACAGAGCATGTCACTTTTCAGCTTAAAACCCATCAGTGGTTTCCCATCACTCAGCATGAAGACCGAGATGCATATATAATAGGGCCTTGAAGGCCCTGTGTCTTCTGGCGCCAACCTGCTCCAGTCCCATTTTGTGCCACATACCTTCCCCTTCCTGTAAACTCCCCTTGGCCCCAGTCTCCACCATCCCCTATCATCCATCAGATTTATCATTCTAGTTCTACTGGTCTTACGTGATCTCTTCTGACTTCTCATTTAGTCCTGGGCCTTTGCACATGCTATTCCCTGTCTATAAGCAGACAGACTTCTTATCTGTCAGACTATACATCCTTCTTAGGGACGCCTTCCTTGACTCCTCCTCCCACAGGCCCGGGCCCTTGTATTATTTATATTCATTGTGGTATGTGTCTCTGCTGCCCAGCATCATTTCATATTCATCTTCATCGTTATTAACGTCTTTCCTTGCACTGGGCTGGAGTTCTCTGGGGGCAGGGACAGTGTTTGTCTTCTTCCTTGCTGTTGTATCTCAGGATTAAACACAGCACCTGGCATACAGCAGGCACTCAATATGAATGAGCAGGTAGGAGTTTTTAGAGGTTAAATTGAATAAGGCAACCATCTCATCTCCCTGAGGAATGTAACTCAAGGAAATGAACAGAGGCTTCGTTAGCTGGAAGAACCTCATCCTTCAGAGACAGTCCCGACGAAGTCGCCTCACCTGCAGCTTGTGGACCTTGTCGTTGAGCTCGGCCCGGACCCTCTCCCCGTCACTGTACTTGGACTGCAGCTCCTGCAGCTGCACCTCCAGCTTCTTCTTCTTGTGTTCCACCTCCTGCTTGGCCTGGCTCAGGACTCGCAGCTCTCCAGCCAGTTCCGCGTTCTCTTTCTCCAGTGCCTGCTTGTTCTTGTCCAGGTTGGCCTTGGCCTAGCCAGAGAAGCAGAAGGGGAAGGAGCGTTAGGGCCATGGCTGGGAGAGTGTTTTAAGATAAGGACCTGTGCTAGCGAGGATCTTCCTCTTTGCTTCCTCCTCCCTTGGTAGGTCTGGGGACCTGTGCTCCCCAGCTCAGGGGAGGGACTCAGGATAGTGGGGAGCACACGATCACCAGTGAGACTTTTTGGATTCTGTTTCCCTAAAGCTCAGAGGTTGCTAACTTGCATCCCCCAGGCTGCATCAACCCTGCCATCACATCCTGTTTTATTCATGTTATACCTTTTAACATTTTAATAAAGAAATATTACATAGGGACATCCCTGGTGGTCCAGAGGCTAGGACTCAGCGCTCCCAGTCCAGGGGGCCTGGGTTTGATCCCTGGTTGGGGAACTAGATCTCACATGCCACAACTAAGACCTGGCACAGTCAGGTAAATAAAAAGAAATATCACATAAAAATCTGGGCTCCCCACTTCTCATTTGAAAAATCGAACATTCTGTTTCATGACTGGGTGGTGGTTAAATCATTTGTCAAAATTCACTGAACTATATATACACTTAAAGTTGGTGAATTTTGCTATTTAAGTCTGACTTCCAAAAAAAAAAGTAAAGATCTGGAAACAGAGGTCTTGCGTTCCTCTAAGAGAGCAATCAGCTGGATCTGAGTAGCAGCTGGCCCTGTAAACAGGGCAGTCACACTCCATTCAGTCCCAGTCCCCACCACTCCCTATCGTCCACTGATTTATCATTGGATGTACACTGTCATTTCTGTGAAAGTTTAGAGAAAGCTATTTTATCTAAACAGCTCTTGTAGGCATATGAGTGTCTCTAAGAAAAAAAGTATTTGAGGGAAAAAGCAGAAGAAAGGAGGGGCCTTCTCCTGGGTCTATAGGAGGGGAAAGGAGCAAGAGAGAAAAGTGTGTGGGTCCCGAGAGTGGAGAAAGCACCAGTGGGCTCACCCTCAGCTCCTGGGCAGGTCTGTGCAGTGTCTACGGACCCTCAGAAGCCAGTCCTCTGGTGATGAGTCCATTTAGTGGTGCCAGGACCCCAGACAGGGACAAAGTGCCTCTTAAGGCAACATGCAGGTTGATATCAAGGACCCTGGGGGACCTCACGGGACCTGGGTTCCCCTAAAACCTTTTTCCCAGAATGGTGGTGACTATACATGTGTAAGAGGAGTCAAGGTAGGAACAGTGCTATGAGTTTTCACCAACAATCTGAAAAGTTGCTAGAGGTAAAATAGTCCCCCTTTTCAGTACTCCTGAGATGGTGGGCAGGCGTTCGAGCCCCCTCCTGCTCACAAAGGTCAGGCATGGGTGGCCAGAACAGCTGAGTCTCAGCAAAGAGGCCCCCAGCGCCTGCTCATCGCGGATGACCACCTGGCTCAGCGCTGGTCAGTTAGCTTTCCAAACACAGTAAAAGTGACACATGTACCTTACTACTGTCTGGAGGACTTATCATTCCATCAGGTGGGAACAGCCCATTTGGATTCAACTTTGATCACAGTAAAACTTTCTGGGGGACTTCCTGGTGGTCCCATGGTTAAGAGTCCACCTGCCAATGCAGGGGTCACTGGCTCCATCCCTGGTCCAGGAAGGCTCCGTGTACGGTCCAGGGCCACCAAGCCCACTAGCCACAACCACTGAAGCTTACACACCCCTAGAGCCTCTGCTTCACGACAAGAGAAGCCATCACAATGCAAAGCCCGCACACCGCAACCAGAGAGGAGCCCCCACGTGCCACAGCTAGAGAGAAGCCTGAGTGCGGCCGCAAAGACCAAGCGCAGCCAGAGGTAAATAATTGATTAATTAAAAAATAATTTCTGGGAACTTCCCTGGCGATCCAGTGGCTAGGACTCCATGCTTCCAATGCAAGGAGCTCAGACTTGATCCCTGGTCAGGGAACTAAGATCCCTCAGAGGGCATGGCCAAAAAGTAAAAACAAACAAACAAAAAACACCCTTCTGAATATAATAAAGAGAAGACAATTGAAAGGGGAAATACATGTTATAGATAAAACTAGCAAGACCTTATTTGTCCAACACAAAAGAGCTGACAAAATGCTAAAGGTTCATATTCAGACCCCACGTGACAAGTGACAAGGCGACAGGGCGTGAGGGTGTTCAGTCAGGGACAGTGCGTTTCAGTGTGGGGCCTGGAGATGTGCATTTTAGCAAAGGTCACAGGTGGGATTAAATGAGTTGGTGCCCATAAAACTTTGGAACAGTGGCATATTCTCAATGCCATATAAGGGGTTGCCGGCGTTATTTAAATGTATGGGAAAATTATGAGATTATGATCGAACTGGTGGAAAACCAGTTCATGGAAGAATATTTATCTTTAAAAAAAAAAAATTGATTTGGCTGAGCTGGGTCTTAGTTGGTATTCCCTGGTGAATTTGGCTGAGTCAGGGTCTGAGTTACAGCACCTAGGATCTTTCTTGTGGTATGCGGGATCTTTTAGTTGAGGCATATGGGATCAAGTTCCTTGATCAGGGATTAAACCCAGGCCCCCAGCACTGGGAGCACAGAGCCTTAGCCACTGGATCACCAGGGGAGTCCTGAAAAACATTTATCTTGACTGGCGATAGAAACTAATGCCAACACCAACAATTCTTAGGGAACACAGCAGCCATTCAGTCTAGAAAGTTCCGGAGGAAAGCTGCAGCACTGATGGTGGAATAATCCAGACTTTTAGAGAAGCCACCTAGCAGGACGTCATAAGCTAAAAAACTCTTCCCTGGGCATGATACACAAGGACATTCTCCAGAGCAAGAGGAAGGTCCGGATACACAGTATTTTAGTGCTAGTTAACTGTCCCAGATTCTCTGCACCCCCAAATAGCCAAGCATCAGAGGAAGATTAGATCTGGCCATTCTCAAACTAATGACAGTCTTGCTCCACTCTGCACAGAAATGAAGATGGCTAGACTGTCCTCAGTGTTCAGCTACCTTCTCAGAATTTTGCTAAACTCTGCTTACCCACAAGGGCCTACCTGGAGACCCTGCCCTGGAGAGGCTAAGAGATGAGTCCACAGCCAGGGCTTCCCAGTGGCTCTGGTGGTAAAGAACCCACCTGCCAATGCAGGAGACACGAGTTCAAACCCTCGTTTGGGAAGATCCTTTGGAGGAGGGGCGCAGCAGCCCACTCCGGTATTTTTGCCTGGAGAATTCCATGGACAGAGGAGTCTGTCGGACTATAGTCCACGGGGTTGCAAAGAGTCAGACATGACTGAAGCGACTTGAGTACGCAGACTGCTGGGACTCTGTCAATAGCTGTGTGATCTTTAGGTACTCTGGACCTCAGTTCCTTCTTGTGTCAAAGGGGCTTCATTGTACCCATCCCAGTGGGTGGTGGAAAAGGTCAATCAACATAATATTCAGTAAGCATGAATGCTGGGTGCCATCACTCTCATTAGAATCACCGTAGCTTGTTACTGGTCTTAGTGCAGACACTCGCATGTAGTTACTTGAAGCTGTTGACATATTCTCTGTATTTTGTTGTCCCCAAAATACCATCGCGACTCACCCTCTTGAACTGCTCCAGTTGCTCAGTGAGCTCCTCCACCACCTGTGTGTGCTTCTGCCTCATCTCCTGCACCTGGGATTCGTGGGACCGCGTCTCCTCATCCAGGGCTTTCTTCAGCATCGTCACCTCCTGCTCCCTCTTGGCCCTGGGCAGGAAGAACACAGAGGCTGGCAGCGGAGGAGACAGAGATTTGCCTCAGTGCAGAGGCACGAGGGGTCTCCCGGGACCTGTAACTGAAGTCTTCGTCGCTATCCCTCCCAAGCTGTGCGACCTCAAGTGAGTCATCTAACCTCTCTGGACCTGGAATTTCCTCAAAACAAGGAGGTAGCTATAAAAAGAGGAGCATGCTACCTCCCAGAATCTCCCAGGGCCAACAAACAAATACACAAAATAAAACACATGATATTGTTGGAAGAATGCAAAGTGAGTCGCAGACTGTTCTGTAAATATTAACATTAGCTCTGTTTACTGAGGATACGCTATATGCCAAGCTCTGACCTAAGTTCTGGGTATATGTCATCTGATAGAATATTCAAAGTGACCTTTAGAGGCAAGTGTATCATTATTTCTGTTTTACAGATGAGGAAACAAAAGCTAAGAAAGAGTGAGCAGCTTGCCCAAGATATTAAAACCATTGTGTGACTGACCAAGAATTTGAACCCGAACAGTCTGAGTTCACTGCTATGAGCCACTGCTCTGGGCCAGTGCAAAGGGGGCAGGAAGTTGTGCTGGCTTCTAGGCCCAGCTCAGTGATGTAGCACAAAACCCAAAATGTGGGAAGTAAACCTCCATGTTAGCACGGCACTTGACACAGGGTGCACTCAAAACACATTGCATGTTTGCTGAATAAATAAATGACCTAGTTTCACTGAAGTCGGCATTCATTATCTGGCAGGTGGCTCGTTTTTGTTTCTGCTTTTTGGTTGGGTATTGTCAGTTAGCCAGCAGTGACACTTCAAGTGAAGCCCAATCTGATAAATATTGTTTTGAAAATTTAATGCAAAACTTATACACACTCAGGAAAAGACAGGAATGAAATTCCCTAACATGTTCACCATGGTGGGACTGGGGTCGATGCTTTTGGTATCTAATTTTACTACAGTTTTCAAGTCATTCTCTAATTGAGTATATCCTCCTCCTGTGATGTCAGTTCAGTTCAGTTCAGTCGCTCAGTTGTGTCCGACTCTTTGTGACCCCATGAATTGCAGCACGCTACTGTGATGTAAGTCAAGATTTAAAAATAAGCATGATTAGACATAGAGAACAGACTTATGGACACGGGAAGGGGTGAGGGAAGGAGAGGGTAGGACGAACGGAGAGAGTAACATGGGAACATATCCACTGCCATATGTCTAATAGAGAGCCAGTGGGAATTTGCTGTGTGACTCATGGAACTCAAACTGGGGCTCTGTAACAACCTAGAGGGGCAGGATGGGGTGGGAGGTGGAAGGGAGGTTCAAGAGTCAGGGGACATATGCATACCTATGGCCGATTCATGCTGATGTATGGCAGAAACCAACACAATATTGTAAAGCAATCATCTTTCAATTAAAAATAAATAAATTTAAAAAATAAGCATGTTTAACTTACCAGTTAATTTTCATGGTTCAGACATATTAAAATGTTTATTATATTTAGATTTGATGTTAGTATTTATAACATCAAATATAATAAATTATTGGAATTTTCAAATAATTAAAAAATCCAGTTTTTCCAGTTATCCTCTTTGGGTAACAGGAAACTCCCAAATGCCAAGTAGCTAATCATCTCCAGAGTAGGAAGATATGCGAGCCCTTTTAGGTATCCATGTGGCTTAATTAGACAGAAATATTTATTACTCAGTTTTCTGAGATGGCCTTTTTGTTAAGAACAGAACTGAATCAGTTTGCTGTACACCTGAAACTAACATGACATTGTAAATCAACTATATTTCAACAAAATTTTCAAAAAAATTAAGCATGCTTATATCCGTTAAAGCAAAATGCAATCAGCCCGATAAACGAGGGCCTGAGGAGCCCCGTGACTCAGGATCTGAGTGGGTCTGCCCCTTTCCACCAGCCGTCCCGACCCATCCGGGCAGCCGGGTGGGGGCTCCTCACCTGAGCTCCTGCTGGGTGGCCGTGCTGTCCAGTGTGTCCTCCAGCTCCGTCTTCAGCGCCTCCAGCTCCTCCCCCAGGTCCCGCTTCTGCTTCTCCGCCTTGTTCCTCGCGCGGCCCGTTCTGAGTCCAGGTCCTCCTGGAGGTCTGAGATGTGACCTTCCAGCTCCCGGATCTTCTTCAGGGCATTGTTCTTCTGAGCCATTTCATCGTCCAGCCTGCCAGGGACAGATCATCGGAACTAAGACCCCCGGGTCCCGGGACCCCTGCTGTCCATCCCATGAGGTGGCCAAAAATGGTTTTCTGGAAGCAGTTTGGGTTTCACAGATATTAGAACATGTTCCATTCAGGTCCCGAGACGCATAAGGCCCCTTCTTGCCATGTTGGACTGTTTGGAGGTTCATGCAGGATGTAGTTTCCGAGGGCTGATAAAAGAAAACAGGTCGTGCTGCCACGTGTGTGTGTGTGTGTGTGTGTGTGTGTGTGTGTGTGTGTGTGTGTGTGTGTGTGTGTGTGTGTGTGTGAAAGTGAGGCAGAAACAGACAGACAGAGACACAGAGGCAGAGAGTGCTTTGCACTGAATCAGCATGGTGCCTTGTCCACAGCAGGAGCCCACAGATGCTTTCTGAGTGTCAGGCAAGTATTCCTCCTCAGTACCTACTGGTTGATTCTTCCTTCCACTTGCTCAGGGTCATTCTGCTCCGTGCAAAGTGCTTGGCCAGGCCTTGCTTGTTGGGGGTGGGAATGTTAACACCAGGGCAGACGGTGACTGTGGGTCAGGGTGGGAGGTGGGGAGCCTTGACCTGAAGGAATGGAAGGGAGCTCCCTCCTGATCACAGTGGGGCTGCTTCCAGTTTTGTCCACGATGGATGGAAGGGGACCAGTGGAGGGAAGACACAAGGTGGCCCATCACCCTAGCGCTGTCGCCTGGCACAAACTGGCTGAGAGAGAGCTGGCCAAGGGACCAACCAGAAAGTGACTCCCAGCCCGTCTCTTGAAAGCTGGGCGACTGGCCCAGCTTCCTCCTCAGTGACTGGAGGTGCCGAGCGGTAAAGACACTGCTCGAGCAGAGCTCAGCACATGGAGAGCAGGTAAATAACTGTGAGTCGCCTCTGTAATCCCCCCAGGGAGGCTGTTAGAGCACCCTAGCTCCAAGCTGGGAGAAGGGGGGCACAGAAAAGTGGGTGGGGGGCACACCGCACAGAACGGGCCGAGTCTGCTGCACCCTGGGCGGGGGAGAGAAGGGGGCAAAAGCTTGCGAGGAGACTAGTGTTCACATAAAGAGGTGCCTCAGAGGGAGACAGCCACGGACAGGAGGGTCCTCCCAGCCTCAGGCACGTGGGGTTTGGGGTGCTGATGGAACGGCTTCTTTGTGCAACCGCAAACCCAGGATTGGGGGTGCAGATGACGAAGGATGGGCACCCAAGAGGCGGGCATAGTGGCAGTAGAGAGGATGAGCTTGGTAGGGAGAGAAGGCCAAAGGGGAGGTTCTGGAGGTGCCAGCAGGACCACAAGGCACCTGGGAGGCCAGGGCGGGGCCACGTCACGTGAGACGGTGGCCTGCCTGGAGGAGGAGGGAGGACCAGGTGCCCCCTGCAGACCGGCGGGGGGCCCTCGGGGCACGCGCACACACTGAACCTGCCCCGGCCTCGTACCTGCCCAGGGCCGCCTGCAGCTCCTCCTCCTTCTTGGCCAGCTGCATCTTGAGCTCGGCGATCTGCGCCTGCAGTTCTGCAATCTGCTCGTGCAAGTCGCTGGCCTCCCCATCCAGCTTCCTCTTGAGCTTCTCCAGCTCCTGCCGGCTCTTCTCCTCCTTCTTCAGCCGCACTGTGAAAAAGCCAGGGCGCTTTGGAGGGTGGACACTACCCGAGAAACCCATGGAGGACGAGCCTTCCTGCTCAGGAACTTCACACACACACACACACACACACACACACACACAGAGGAACCATCCCTCCTGTACCACACTCTTGTGGAAGGAAAGTCAGCCCTGGTGACAAGCACCTTCTAGAATGAATGTGTGTGTTTCCTAAGGGTGAGCAGGCAGCTGGGTAGGACTGTCCCTTTCCTGCTGTAATCCACCATTCTCAAATGTCCTGTCTTATTTTAAAATATCCCCTTTCACTGTTCACCTGAAACTATCACAACGTTGTTAATTGGCTATACCCCAATATAAAATGGTTTGGGTGTTAAAAAATAAAGTAAAATACCCTCCTCAGAACCTCGCCAGAAGCCTTTTTACCTTCCAGTTCTGAAATCATAGATTCATGCTTATTTTTCAATTTGGTAAGATTCTTGGCTTTTTCTTCCTCTTCTGCAAGGTTTGTTGTTAAGTCACTAATCCTCTCTTCAAGGAGTTTTCGCTCCTTTTGAGGGAAAAGAAAAAGAAATATCATTAGTCTTTTTCCTTTTCTCTGGGGACTATGTTTCACTGTTAGTAGTTTCCAGATAAACAGCTGAAAGGATAATCCACACTATAACCAAATGCAACCTAGAGTTTTAAATGGGGAAAAATAAGTTCCTCAACAATAATACTTTTCAAAGACTAGCCACTCCCCATCTCAGGCCCCTCCACCCCTCAACTTCATGTCCCAGCCAAGGGGCCCTCTTTCCTTTCTTACCACAGGCCTCAGGGCTCTTACAAATAGGTGGGACCATCTGCCTGGGATGTGCCTCCACCCCCTCACCCTCTTACTGCTCCTCATTCTTCAGGTTTCCACTGAAATGTCACCGCCTCCAGGAAGCCCTCCCTGAATGCCCCACCTCCATCCCCTAGTGCTCTGCTCTTAGAAGAGGGTGAACACCTCCTTCAGAACCCTGATCATGATAGCAATTACTGGTTGCTTGTATAATCATCTACTTGTTGTCTCTCTAGAATATAAGCCCCTCAATGATTGGGTCCTCCTCCACCGTGCACGCCCTGCCCCTGACACCAAGCCTGTCTCACAGTTGGTGCCCAGCTGGCATCCAGGACTAAAGGCAGTCCACTCACAGTGGGGCTGCTTAGTGGATACTGACTAGGGTGAGCTACTCATCTTGGGACTTTTCTGGTCTGGGGGCTAAAAGTCTCACATCCCAGAAGCCCCTCAATCCCAGGACAGCTGGTCCTCTGTTAGGAACTGGAAGTGGGTGGTGGGAATGTGAGGGGGACCCCTTGGTCTCAGGCACATCGCCCACCCTCCCTTGCACAACTTGGGGTTGCATTGGTTGTGGTGTTCCTGACACATGCTCCACGGGGGCCCTGGCACTGCTGGGACCACCGGGACCCCATCCATGGCATGCTTGCATCCTGACAGTGGTCACAAGGCCGCCACATCAATGCCAGAGATAACTGCTTGTTTGGCCTTTAATTCCTTGTACCTGGCTTAAAAGGGAAGGTATCTGAAGGTATCCATCGTCCTGATGAGCCTGTCACTTTAATGCAGACACTCAACCCCACTCACTTTTTTTTTTTTTAATTTTTGGCCACATTACAGGGCATGTGGGATCTTAGTTCCCTGACTAGGGACTGAACCCACTCCCCCATGCAATGGAGTCTAACCACTGGACCACCAGGGACGTCCAACCCCACTCACTTTTGACAGTTTATTGTTCTGATCATCCATGACCAGAATATCATCCTCCAGTTTCTTGATCTTGGCCTCAGCTGTGACCTTCTCAAGTTGTAGCTTCTGCCTGGCAGCTTCCTCTTCCTCCAGCTGTTCCTCCAGGTCCTTTGTGGGGGAGGGAAAAGAATTACAGCCTTGCTTAACCCCAAATCTACTCTCCCGGAGCTCTGGGGACCCATGGATACAGAGGCTGGGCCTCATGGCTACCTGCAGTGCTCTGCAGTCTCTTTTCATCAGAAAGAAAAGGTTTGGGTAAACTACTTTGCTTTGTGGAGCCTCAGTCTCCTCATCTGTAAAGTGGGGAGAATAGATACCATGGTGGTTTTAAAAATATGTCCACAAAGTCTTTGATACTCTTCCCTTCAAGAGGTGGAGCATAATTCTTCTCCCCTTGAGTGTCAGCTGGGCTTAATGACTTGCTTCTAACAAAATCAAGAGGAAGTGATGGCGTAAGTCAGAGACCAGGCTATAAGAGGCATTGAAGCTTCTGCCCCTGCTCTCCCTCCATTCACTCTGTCCAGGGAAAGCAAGTTGCCATATTGTGAGGACACTCAAGCAGCCCAGTGGAGAAGCCCACAGAATGAGGAACTGAGGTCTCCTGCCTACAGCCATGTGAGTGATGGCTCTCTCTCTCACCCATGGAAGGGGATCCTCAAGCCCCAGTCAAGCCTTCAGAAGACTGAACCCAGGCTGACATCACAACTGCAATCTCATGAGAAGCTCTAAGCCAGAATCCCCCAGCTAAGCCACTCTCAGAGTCACAACTGTGGGGGGCAAATGTTTAGTATTTTGTTTACAAAAAATAATTTTTTAATTTATTTTTGGGTGTGCTGGGTCCAGCTTTCTCTAGTTGTGGTGTGTGGGCTTCTCACTACGTGGGTTCTCTTGTTGCAGAGCACAGGCTCTAGGCACGGGGGCTTCAGCAGTTTTGGCACGTGGGCTCAGCAATTACAGCTTGTGGGCTCTGGAGTGCGGCTCAGGAGTTGTGCCACACAGGCCCCACAACACATGGGATCTTCCTGGACCAGGAGCAAACCCGTGTCCACCTGCATTGGCAGGCAGATTCTTAACTACTGGTCCAGCAGAGAAGTGCTAAATGCTTCTTATTTCTAAGCTGCTGTGTCCTGGTGCTTTTGTTCTGCAGCAGTAGCTTACTGATACATCTACCCCCTCACACAGGGTGGCTACTGGGAGAAAACATGTTTGCACATGGAAGGCAGGGCAGTAGGGCAGAGCCGGCTCCCGAGGAGACCTGTGTAGGCAGAGGGCTGCTTTTCTCCAAGCCTAAGTCTCTATCTCAGTCCAGTGGGGACATACATCATCAGATGCACCTCACAGGTCTGCAGCGAGAGTCAAGGGACTCAGCACCACCGAGGGCAGCCCCCGCAGTGCCTTACCAGCATCTGCTGGGCCATCTTCTTCCGTTCTGCCTGCAGCTGCTGGCCCCGGTCTTCCTCCTCCTCCAGGCGGGCCTCCATCTCGTGCAGGATCTCCTCCAGCTCCTGCTTCTTGGCTGCCAGCCGGACCCGCATCTCCTCGGCCTCGGCGTACAGCTCCGTCTCGGCCTGCAGCTGCTCCTGCAGCAGGTTCTTCTCCTCGGTCAGCTGCAGGCAGGGGGGTGGGGAGATGGGCAGTGAGCCCAGTGGGGGCAGGCGGCCCGCCCTCTGCAGCGCCAGCCAGGCTCCCAGGCCGGTACCTGCGAGTGTTTCTGCTCCAACTCCTTGAGCTCGCTCTCGGCCTTCTGCTGTCGCTCCCTGGTCTTCTGGAGCTCATCCTCCTTGGCCTGCATCTCCTCCTCCTGCCGAGTCACCTGCAGCAGGGGCTTCACCTGCACACGGAGGGTCAGCCCATCAGTTGTCTCCATGGCACAAGGGATACACTCTCGTAGTAAGGAAATCAATGGTTCTCAGCCAGGGACGATTTCACTCCACCTGCAGCCCCTCAGGGGATATTTGGCAGTTTCTGGGGTGTCAGCTGTCACAACTAGGTGTGGGGGGGATGCTACTGGCATCTAGTGGGTAGAGGCCAGAGATGCTGCTCAACATTCTAGAATTCTCAGGACAGCCTCCGTGACACAGAATTACTCATCCCCAAATATCAACATATGCCAATATCAACCAATATGCCGAGACTGAAAAACCCTAGAGAACAGGAAAAGGTGCAAAGTGGAAGGAGAAAGTCTTGCCTCCCCCATTTAGTCCCATCCTAAGTGAGGACTGCTGCTGACAAACTGCTGCATTTCCTTCCAAAGAGAAAAGGAAAGAAAAGTCCCCCACATCCTACCTCCTATTACCAGCACTATCAGCATCTCCTTCTAGCCCTTTGTCCTGCACACTAAAAAAATACTCCTGATACCACACTGTCTAGCGTTACATGTACTTAAAAAAATTTTTTTGTAATTAAGAAAGTTTTTTTGCCACGCCATGAGACTTGAGGGATCTTAGTTCGTGGACCAGAGATTGAACCCAGGCCCTCTGCGGTGAAAGCACGGAGTCCTAACCACTGGACCATCAGGGAATTCCCTACGTGCTGCTTTTATTACTAAAAATGACAGGATAACTGTCACCCCTGCGGTCATGTCAGCATTACAACTTGATAAAAGTATCCCATTGATGGATCGCTGTTATGAGTCAGTCTGCCAGGGCTGGGCATTGAAATTTTGCTCTTCTAAATGAATGCCCTTCATTTTTATTTTCTTTATTTCAGATGATTTTTTTAGGAGAGTTTTCCAGAAGTTGGGTCAGTGGGAATGAACATTTCCAAAAGCAGCTTCCCCTCACTGCTCTTCACTAGGTTGACTCCTTGTGTTCAAGCCCCACCTGGCACTAGAGGAACTCGTGTTTGATACCCTGCGGCTTCCTTCCTGCACTGACCCCAGTCTGCCACGGGCATCACTTCCTCCACTCACCTGGAATATTCATGAAGCCAGGGTATCCCCAGCCCTTCACACATGCCTGGCGCACAGTGGCCATTCAATACATAGTCACTCAGTGAAAAAGCTTTGTGCCCATCAGCAAACTCAAGGGCACCTAAGAGGAAGCTGTGTCCGTCCCCACAGAGCAAGTCTTTGCCCAATGGACTCGTGACAGCCAGAGATGCTGCAAGACCAAGTACCCAGAGAAACAAACAGTGGATACAGACAACACGCTGGATGGAGGGCTCTCCAGAGAATGATGCTTTGTGACTAACTGAAAGTCGCTGAGTGGTGTCCGACTCTTTGCGACCCCACGGACTATGCAGTCCATGGAATTCTCCAGGCCAGAATACTGGAGTGGGTAGCCGTTCCCTTCTCCAGGGGGTCTTCCCAACCCAGGGACTGAACCCAGCTCTCCTGCATTGCAGGCGGATTCTTTACCAGCTGAGCCACAAGGGAAGCCCAGCAACTGGAGTGGGTAGCCTATGCTTTCTCCAGCGGGTCTTCCTGACCCAGGAATTGAAGCAGGGTCTCCTGCATTGCAGGCGGATTCTTTGCCAACTGAGCTATCAGGGAAGCCCCAGTGACATAACTACGGGACCCCGTTAACATAATATTCTTGAGATGACAAAAGTATAGAAATAGAGAACAGATTCGTGCTTGCTGGGGCTGTGGAGGGAAGTGGGTAGAGCTATAAATGGGCAATAGGAGGGATCCTTGTGGTGATGGAAGTGCTCTGGGTCTGGGTTAAGGTCACGGCTTAAACCATCTGCCAAAGAGGGGGCTCTTCTCAAGCCCAGAGAATCACCAATGGGGAAGGTTTGGTTTTGAGCTCTCGGTTGCAAGCCTGCTTATCCACCATCTCCAGCCCCACGTGGGCAGCGTCCCAGGGAAGACCCAGGACTTGGGAGATGTGGGTGGAAAGGCGCTTGGGATGAGGATGCACTCACTTTGGTGAAGAGCCGCCACCACTGCCAGTTCCGCAGCTTGAGGTAGGCGGCGCAGTTCCTCTGGATCACCTTCATGGCCGTCAGCTGCTGCTGCCTCTTGGCAAAGGCCCTGGGGAGAGGGCAGTGGAGACGTGAGAAGACCTGCTCGGCCCAACACACACCTCACTGCGTTGTCATAGCATCCAGCTCTGCAGCCTCCTGAGAGCAGGACGCGTCTGTTTGGCTTGTGATTTTGACTTTCCCAAGGACATCCCCCCTATTCTCTCCAGCCCAGATTCTCCAGCAAGCTCTGAGCATCAGTACAAGTATATCATCTGGAGGCCAGAGCCTTTCTCAGTGGACAAGGAAGACCTGAGGCTCACAAAATTCCCTGAATTCAGATCTGTGGTCCCGGTAACACCTAGGAAATCAGCTCATGCTATACCATTCCTGAGGAGCATCCAACACACTCATGTGTACCACATCTTCCCCAAGGCTGAGTGTCTGAAAAACCTATCGTTTCCTCGGGTGTGTTTTAAAGTCCCAGACCTGACACAGAACCAGCACCCCTCCTATTTAAGGGCTATTAGGTTCGAAAAACCACTGAAGAGTGAACACCATCCTCTTGTCTCTGAGTGGCTGCCATTGCGGCTGCCATCTGGACATGGGTGAACTTGAAGAATAAACTCTCCCCAGTCTGCAAGTGGGAGTGGCGACAACAGAGAATTTAGTTATGACACTTAACAGGTTAGGTCTGTCCCAGGACCAAGCGCTCCCCAGATCTGGCCTTGACCATCCTGGGTCTACCTGGCAATGAATCAGCTTGCCATGATCTGATGAGTGCGTGGTCTGAACCTCCTGATGACACGTGTCCTGGACTAGAGCTACTCCACCAGCCCCTGCAGTCCTGTTTGGGGTGTGAGTTTCATGGAGGAACCCTAGCCCTCACCCAGGCCCCGGTTTCCCCAAACAGAGGGAGCATCAGGGCAGGACCATGCCTTATGAATCCCATTCGGACATGAGGGTATAGATACCCATACACCTTCCTCAGGTACTTTATCATGTTCTCACACTTCTTAAATGATAACCAGCTTTGTTCTCAACTGTTTATATGCAGCATTTCATTGACCACCCCCCTCCTCATTAAAACAAGTTTAAGAGGCAGGAATGATTATACTGAAGCTCAGAGAGGTAGAATAACTTTCCCAAGGTTCTTTACCAAATAAGCAGGGAAGCCAGAACAGAACCCGTGTCTAACTCTCCACAGCCCATGGTCTTAAGCCCTTCCTGCCCTGTTCTTGTAACTAGCACGTATTTTTAAAGTGGTAGCATTTCTTCGCCCTCAAGAAAAGGCTGCCATTCAATCAGTGACACATCTTACAGCTGGTGGCCTCTGCTCTAGAATCAGGGCATCAGGACATAAGGCCAGAAAACCCCCTGAAATTTTGTGCTTCTGGCCTGTGTTTGCAGGGAGGCGACAGCATGCGGGTCTTTACTTTCTGGCCAGGTAGCCGCGGCACATTGCCTGGAAGGCCATGATGACGTCGGTGATCTTTAAGTCTCGCTCCTCTTCCAGGTGGGCCAGGACCCCCGTTCGGAAGAAGATTTTGCTCTGCCCGATCCTGTACAAGTTGGGGTCGAGTTCCAGGGCTTTGATCTGCGGAAGGAAGGAGGGGAGAGTTCCTGTTTTCAGCTCTGCCACTTGGCGGGGGATTAAGTGTATTTAAGGAGGGTCCTTCCCAGAGCAGCTGCGGGCAGTGCCACCTGAGGCCCGGAGGTCTGCAGGTGGATTTCTGGGGAGGGCGGGGGACCAGGCTCACCATCAGGATGCAGGCCTGCTTCCCGTCCATGAAGCCTTTGGGAATGGCGTTGGCGGCCAGGATCTCGTACCTTGAGACACAGGGCAGGAGTCACGACCGAGCGCATCTCTGCTGTCGTCAGTCTGTCCCTCCGCCGAGCCTGCTCTCTGCACCCGTCTGCCCCGCCCCACCCTCACCAGCCCTGCAGGCTCACCGTTGGCGGAATTCCTGGAAGACGATCCTGTTGGGGAAGCCCTGGCGGCAGATTCGGATGCCTTCCAAGACCCCCGTTGCACCGCAGCTGCTCTAGCACCAGGAAGGCGTCCAGCTTGCCCGACTGCAAAGATGCAAAGGGCTGTTGGCTGCTGGGGCCTCGGGGAGCAGCAAGACCCGAATCTCAGGCCCGGTGACCCACCTCACCAAGCCATGGGGGGCTCACTGGGGGCACCAGGTGAGAGCTCAGCTGAGGGTCTGGTGCCATCTCTCATTCCTGTTGGCACCAGCATCACCTGGGGCTTCCTCCCTGTCACCTCCTTGTCCTCGCTTCCTGCCCATCACCAGTTCTACGGCTCCTACCTCCCAAACATCTCCCCATCCACTCACTTCTCTCACCACTGCCATCCACCTGCCACCCTCTTCTCCTGCCCCGATGGCCACAGTAGCCTGGTACTATCTTCCCACCCCGTCCTGCCTCTCCCATTGCCTCAGTTGGTTTCTAAAATGCAAATCTGATCATGACACGCCCCCTGATAACATCTTACAGAAGGAGTGCCAAGCCCTGTTAACCCCCAGGAATGCCACAATCTAAGCCCCGCCCAGCATTCCAGCCTCGTCTCCCCCATCCCTGCCTTACACCATCATGAGTCAGTACGGAACAACCCACCTGGAGTTTCTTCACCCAACCCTTCATTTCTCACCTCCACGTCTTTGCTTATTCTGGTCCCTCTGCCTAGAATGCCCTCCCCAACCCTGCCCTCCGAGTCACCGAGTTCACATCCTTTAAGAAGCTTTCTCTGAGCCCTGAGTGTTGAGTGGGACCCCTGGCTCTTTGGTATTCTCATAATTTACCACATCACCTCTTCAGCTGGTACGTCCACCTCTCTCACAACTCAGCACTACTGACATCTCGGGCTGGATAATTCTCTGCGGTTGCAAGGGGAGCCGCTCTGTATGCTATGGGATATTTAGCAGCATCCCTGGCTTCTGTGCACTGGATGCCAATTATAGTCCCCTTTTCAGTTAAAAATGTCTCCAGGCACGGCCAAATCTCCCCCGTGGGGGAGGGAGGGCACACAATTGCCCCCAGCTAAGCACCCCTGCCCTGGATTATGACACCTGCCCGCAAGGACTACAGTCTACCCAGCTCCGAATCCCCAGCACCTGGCACGGGGGAGCTCAGCAAATATTAGCTGAATAATGTTTACTGAAAATACTACAGTAAATATTAGTGAACGAGTGATCTGATACCATGTGCAGCCACTCCAGGGCTCAAAGTCCCCAGGAGCATTCTCCCTTCCTCTCTTGCCTTCTTCTGCCTCTCGGATGAGAAAGGAGTGCCTCCCACTTGTGTCAGATGGAGACCTCAGGGTGGGGAGTCTGGCTTTCCTCCTGCCCCTGTAGCCCAGCCTGCCTCCCCTTTCCCCGCAGACCCTGAGGACATCCCGAGGAGGCGGGCGGCGGCCTCACCCTCTTCTCGTGGTTGGGGATGATGCAGCGCACGAGAGTTGGGCGTGGTGTTCCGCAGCGTGGTCATCAGCTTCCCCCAGCTGCTCCTTGTACAGCTGCCCCACCGTGCGGAACATGCCCTTCTTGGTCTTGGAGGCGCTGGGCAGCGAGCTCTCCGTCATCTTGGCCATCTGGTCCAGCCCCACGATGCGGTCCACTGCAGGCACAAGGGGGGTGGCGTCAGCCCACCCAGGGGCTCTGCACCCCCACAGCAGGCCAGGGGACCAGCCCGGAGCGTGGAGACCCCAGGTCCCCTGCCCATTCTCATGGGGTTCTTTCCTCCACCCCCACCACCTTCCCTCTAGCGATAGGTAAAGGGAGGTGTCGGGGGTTGCTTTCCAAGTATTACGTGTTTCTGAGACCCTGAGAACTCCTGAATGACAAAAAGAACGCATTCTCTCTGACGCTGTCACAGAGACTTGGGAGTAAATCCTGTTCTTGCCACTGCCTTGGCCTGGTGCCATCTTGTGCATCAGTTTCTCCTTCTGTGAAAGTGAAAGTCACTCAGTTGTGTCTGACTCTTTGAGACCCCATGGATGCAAAGAGTTCATGGAATTCTCCAGGCCAGAATACTGGAGTGGGCAGCCATTTCCTTCTGCAGGGGATCTTCCCAACCCAGGGATTGAACCCAGGTCTTCTGCATTGCAGGCAGATTCTTTACCAGCTGAGACACCAGGTAAGTGGAAGTAATAACAGCATCTACCTCCTAGAGCACGAATAATTGAATAAGGTCTGCAAAGGGCTTACCTCCCTGCTTGCCTTCAATCCTTCATCCACCAACAAATATTTATTGAGAGCCTTCTATGTGCCAGGCCCTGGGCATACAGACATGAACAAAATCCAGACGCTGTGTATCCCTGACCCCAGCTCATATTCTATGGTTATTCTAACAGAAGGAGGCTGACAATGATCACGCGTGCAAGTATATATTTTGAGTGGTGAGATGAGTTTAGAAAGATAAAACAGGGATCCCTTGGGGGAGGAGATGGCAATCCACTCCAGTATTCTTGCCTGGAGAATCCCATGGACAGAGGAGCCTGGTGGGCTACAGTCCACAGGGTCACACAGAGTCGGATACGACTGAGCGACTAACACACACACACACAGTTGATTGTGTCAGCTGGTTGGTGGTGTTGTGGAGTTCACCCCACTGACATTAGACCCCAGCACTTCTGCTCCTGTGCTCAGTTAGGCTCTGTGTAATAATGACTTTGCTTGTCTGCCTCGCCTATAAGACTGTGGGCTCCTTGAAGGAAGGAGTTTCAGAGTTCATCGTGTGTCCCAGGTGTGAGATATAACCTGGGGTGAGATGCTGTTACCCCATCCCAAGGGCCTTGGCACTCAGTAAATGTCGGCAGAACTGACCCCTGTCCCTAAAGCCAGGGCAGCTAGTCCTGTAAGCCCTAGACCCACAGGTTCCGTGTCAAGAGTGAAATCTGCTGTAAGCACTGAGGCCCAGGAGCAAAGGCAGCAAAGCCCACCACCTAATAGTCGTCACAGGGCCGATGTGTACTACGTCCCTACCGTGGGCCCAGCAGGTGCTCGACTTCACTTGGATTATCTGTTCTCTGGCTCTTAAGGGGAAAAAGGTGTGGTCCCCAGACCAGCAGCATCAGCGCCACCTAGGAACTTCTTGCTGCTGCTGCTAAGTCGCTTCAGTCATGTCCGACTCTGTGTGACCCCATAGACGGCAGCCCACCAGGCTCCCCCGTCCCTGGGATTCCCCAGGCAAGAACTGAAGCGGGTTGCCATTTCCTTCTCCAATGCGTGAAAGTGAAAAGTGGAAGGGAAGTCGTTCAGTCGTGTCCAACTCTTCACGACCCCATGGACTGCAGCCCACCAGGCTCCTCCGTCCATGGGATTTTCCAGGCAAGAGTACTGGAGTGGGGTGCTACTGGAACTTGTTAGAAATACGAATTTTCAGGTTCTATCCAGACCTGCTGAATCAGACCCTCCGGTGATGGGGTCCAGTGATCATGAGCTTTAATAAGCATTCCAGAGATCTTGATCCATGCTCAAACTTGGCCCCACTGATTTAATTTCACCCTCAGTAATCTTAGGGAAGATGGGAGATTAACTCAACTGGTAAAGAATCCACCTGCAATGCAGAAGACCCCAGTTCAATTCCTGGTTTGGGAAGATTCGCTGGAGAAGGGACAGGCTACCCACTCCAGTATTCTTGGGCTTCCCTGGTGGCTCAGAGGGTGAAGAATCTGCCCACAATTCAGGAGACCTGGGTTCAATCTCTGAGTTGGGAAGATCCTCTGGAGAAGGGAACAGCTACCCACTCCAATATTATGGCCTGGAGAACTCCATGGACAGAGGAGCCTGGTGGGCTACAGTCCATGGGCTCACAAAGAGTCTGAAATGACTAAGTGACTTTCACTTTCACCGAAGAGGACAGTGGAGCTTAAGGAGGTCAAGTGAATTGTCTGAGATCACACATGGCAGAGATGAGAGTGCAGTTAAGTCTCTCTGACTCCACATGGGGGCGCTCTCACCCAACAGCCCTCCTAAGACATTTCCTCCGTCAGCATCTGAGCCCTGACTCAGGGACCTTCTCCGTGGGGTCCAGGTGCTGGGTGGAGGGGCTCAGGAATTGGTGCCCCATCCCTCCTGGGAGCAGATGTGGGAACAGGAGCTGCTGGGAAGGGGCTGGAGGGAGTTCAGTCCTCCTGCTCCAGAGAGCAGCGCCTTACCGTCCTTCCACAGGTCGGCCACAAACTTGTCTGAAGAGGCGTTGAGGAGGGAAGTCACGTTGTCATTCAGCGGGTCCATGTTCTTGGTCAGCCAGGCGCTGGCATTGTAGTCCACCTGTCGAGGACCACCCCCCAGTCAGGTGCTTCTGCTTCAGTTATGACCTAAGGACAGGGCCCCAGACTTCTTCCCCCACTGCCCCGGGTCTTCTGAAGTCAGAGAGGAAACATGAGTGGCTGCCATAATGGGAATCCACAAACACCAATAAAAGAACGGACAAATCAGAACTTTAAAGGGCCGTGCGCACAGTGGGCCTCAGCCATGACCTACTGGGAAAGCCTCGTCTCTATCCCTGCCTTCTCCTAGTAAACTTCCTCTGGCAGCCTCCTCCTTAAGAGAGCATGATGCCTGAGATCTCCCAAAGGTATGGAGCTTTGCTGGTGGCGAATACCCTCCCCTCACACTCATTCACCTCTCCTCCAGCAAAGGCTTGACAACAATCTGCTTTTAAATTAGATCTGGGGCCTCTTTTTAATCTTACTATTTTGACTATGACATGGAAGGAACTGATCAAACAGTTCTGGTGGGGTTTTACATTATATGGGTTGTTACGTTGATGGGCAGTGTGTGATCTTGGCTGTGTGTCAATAAAGCTTTATTTACAAAAACAGGCCGTGGACCAGGTTTGGTACTTGGGTTGTAGTTCGCCAACCCCTGGTTCAGAGTACTGCCTGTCTCTATGATGCAGTGGATATACCGGGGAGTCAATAAACGCCTGCAAGCCAGACTGAGTTATGTCTTTTCTACATGATCCAGGACCCTCCGGAGCCACAGGGAAAGGTCCTGTATGTTAAGAACTACAATATGATGATGACGGTGATGGCAGTGATGATGGAGGAGACGTGTAGGGGAGAAGCGGGGAGGAAGGAGGAGAAGGAAGAAAAAGCAGACATCACAAGTTTCCCTGAGTGGCACAAGCTGGCAATGGCAAACCCAAGGCCATGATAAAGGAGATTCCTGTTGGACTCAAAAGTGGGTTTATTGGTCACCCCATTCCAGCTGGCCCTTCCTGTTGGGTTTAACTGGTAGCAGGAAGGATTTAGGGTCTATATGGGAAAGAACTGCCTGGCTACCATGAAAGTGAAAGTTTCTCAGTTCTGTCCGACTCTTTGCAACCCCTTGGACTGTCCATGGAATTCTCTGGGCCAGAATATTGGAGTGGGTAGCCTTTCCCTTCTCCAGGGAATTTTCACAACCCAGGGATCGAATCCAGGTCTCCCGCATTGCAGGCAGATTCTTTACCAGCTGAGACACAAGGGTAGCCTGGCTACCAGAGTTGGAGTATATTAGTGGCCTCTCTAATATACATCTCATATATGTCTATAATATACAACATATATATTAGCCTATTATAGCATCTATATCTCTATCTTTAATATACAGGTATTATATATACATTAGCCCATTATAAGTTATATCTCTAAATCTTGTCCCTTATGGATGCTTAGACAAATCATGTATAAGGCTCGGTTGGGGTCTGACTTACACCAGAGGCCTCTGGGTCCCGCCACTCCTAAGCTGCTCTTACTTGGAGCATCCTGCCTGGGTGCCCTGGGATGAAGAGGTCCCGGGACATTTGCCTGGTACCTTTCCGGCGTAGTGGATGATAGAGAATTCAGTTTTGTCCTTGAGCTGCTTGGGCTTCTGAAACTTGGGGTGGCTGCCCTGCTCCGAGCACAGCTTCTCCACAAAGGACTTGTCTGTGGCTTTGGGGAACCAACACTCCTCGTCCAGCAGGGCCAACACACCTGGAGGGTTGTTCTGTGGAAGACAAGCAGATCATAGCGAGGCTGCCCGAGCCTCAGGCTGGCCACCCAAACACATGCGTAGGCTCCATTACTGTATCTACTCACACATAAAGGTGGATTTACATGCTCCATCTCCACCTCCTCAATCCATCCTCAAAGTATTCTGTGCCCAATGGACCAGAACTAGGGATGCAAGTGCCGGGACGCATACACAACATCACAAAGATTTCACACTTCTGGTAATAAATTGTGTTCCTTTACAAATAAATTCATCTAAGGGTTCCTTTGAGTAAAGTGCTCCCCTATGGCTGAGACAGTTTAAATTAAGGTGTCAGGAGCCCCATCAAATCTGCACATGCTATTTGCTCTGGTGGAATGTTCTTTACTTTTGGACTCAGATCAGAGAAGCCTTTCCTGGCTATTCTGTCCAAAGCAGGCATCCCTAAACCACTCTCTGCTTTGTCCTTATCAGGAGAATTAGTTGCTTCTCTTGTTTGTCTAGTTTCATTGTCTGCTCCTTCAGGAGGGCAGGGACTGCGTCCGTCTCATTCACTGTTACACCTCAGCCCCTAAAGAGAGGGCCCAGCATATAGCTGTTTAGTCGCTGAGTTGTGTCCAACTCTTTGCAACCCCATGGACCACAGCCTGCCAGGCTCTCGGTCTATAGGATTTCCCAGTCAAGGATACTGGAGCTGGCTGCCATTTCCTTCTCCAGGGCATCTCCCTGACCCAGGGATCAAACCTGCCTCTCCTGCATTGGCAGGTGGATTCTTTACAGCTGAGCATATAGTAGGTCATTCAATAATGTAGATCAATCAATGGTCATTCAATAATGATCTCTTGTGCACCTACTATGTGCGTGGTTCTAGTTCAGGATGGGTCAGCGAACAAAAACAAGACCCTTGCCTTTGGGAATGAATGACTGGAGAGAGGAGGGGAGGGACGGGCACGGTGGGGAAGGGAAGAAAGGGGCGGGATAAAAAGAAGCAACACCTTCGAGAGGAAAATGTGGACTAAAGGACAGGGTAGTTTAGTTCACGAAGATTCAGTTTACAGCCTTCAGGACTTGGGGAAGCCGTGCCCGAGAGGAGACAGCACAGGGTCTGCGTGCCGGCCCACGTGTGTGATGTGGGGCCTCACCGGCCGCTCGATGAGCTCAATGCAGGGCTGCAGGTCCAGCCCGAAGTCGATGAAGTTCCACTCGATGCCCTCGCGCTGGTACTCCTCCTGCTCCAGGATGAACATGGTGTGGTTGAAGAGCTGCTGCAGCTTCTCGTTGGTGTAGTTGATACACAGCTGCTCGAACGAGTTCACCTGAGCACACAACACCGGGGAGACCCGTGAGCATCATGGTCCACATTAGAGGACTTGGGGCCCCGAGGAGCTCTGTGCTGGAGAGACCCTACACCAGACACCCTTTCCACGAGCCTGCTCTGCCATTTCAGCACCCAGAGAGGGCTCAGGCCCCACTGAAGGCTTCCCGGGGCTCATGAGGGCTGGTAAGAGATACTTTTCCCCATGTCACGTGGTTTTAACAATGCTGATCTCCATCTGCACAATGATTTATAGATAGAATAACTGTGTTAGGTATTTCAAAACCTGTTTTCTTTTTGTGGCCATACCCCATGGCATGGGATCTTAGCTCCCTGACCAGGGATCAAACCTGTGCCACTGCAGTGGAAGTGTGGAGTCTTAACCCCTGGACTGCCAGGGAAGTCCCTCACTATCCCCATATTACAGATGTGGAAACTGAGGCTCAAAGAAGGAGTAATGTCATAGTAGATATGTTTTGGAATATCTGTCAATCTTAACATATTCTCTTTCACTGAGAACTTCCCTCCAACTCATGGGAGTGGGATTTAGTAGCCATTTTATACTCTATGAAGTACTGAAAGACCCTAAAACAGTGCTTGGCTCTGAGATGACCATGTGACCCAACTCAGGTAAGATTCAATGACACTCAGTTCCAAGATGTGGGATGGAACTATTGAAAAGAACTGCAACTGGCTGGAACTAAGAGGCAGTCTGGATAGATGGCAGCCACATTGCCACCATGAGGGCAGAGCCCGCTTGAGAGTGAGGCCAAAGTGGAGGATAGTGGAGAGAGGGACAGGCAGGAGTTCCGGTCCTGCCTGTTGGATCCAGCTGTATCTCTGGCCTCAGTTTACAAACCAGTACCGTCCCCACTGGATTTCTGTCTCTAAAACCCTCAAAGATTTAACCTTCATGAGACAGCTTCCCACCCAATGGTAGCTGCCTGCCTTTCTCCAAAAATAATGAATTTCTCTAAGTGGAAGCTGATTTCCAGAGAACTGGGACTATGTCTATTGTGATCCTGCCAAGTTGTACCTCAAAGATCTCAAATCCAGCGATGTCCAGGATCCCCAGGAACGAAGCCCCTTGCCGGTGGGTCTTGTCCAGGGCTTTGTTCACGCGGGTAAGTATCCAGCGGAAAAGGCGCTCATAAGTGGCCTTGGCCAAAGCTTCTACGGCAAAGTCTGCCTGCAGGGGGTAAGGGGACAGGGTTATTCCCAATGGGCTGCGTTTTCACAAGAGCCTGACTGGTGGTCCTGGATTTTTATACTCCCTCTACCTACAATTACTCCTTACAAGATAAAGAAAAGAAAAGTATGCCATCTCTACAACTGGCAATAAGGGACAGAATGGTCAGACCTAAGGAATGGCGATGTGGCTAAGTAGTCACTTTCTGTTAGAGGACCTGGAACAGAGTGGAACCTGCTCCATCCCAGCGTCACTTACAGGCAGTCAGTCCTGCCTCTAGAGAGGGTCCAGAGACATTTCCAAAGGTTAAGTCAGCCCTCATACCTTCAACTAAGAGATCAAGATGAGGTCAGGAGTGAGAGACTCTGATGTTCTTGCTCAGCCAGTGTTGTACCTTCAAAACCCGACATGGGACTTTGATTATTCTAGTACTGGATATACAGGGGATAAAAAGATGGATGGATGGGTGGGTGGGTGGGTGGGTGGAAAAGTCCTTCCCTGAAAGCCACCAGGAAGTTTAGGTCTTTTGAGCATGAGCCATCCATTGACCTTGTTGGGCACGTGCAGTAACTGGTGTACTTTCCTTCACCACAAATTGGCTTTGCTGCATGGTTGATTAACAGACCCGAGTTTGGTTAGGTAACAGATGCATGAATGGGTGGGTGGATGGATGGATGGATGGATGGGTGGGTGGGTGGGTGGATGGATGAGTGGAAGGGTGGATGGATGGATGGGTGGATGGATGGAAGGGTGGATGGGTGGATGGAGGGAAGGGTGGATGGGTGGATGGAGGGAGGGGTGGATGGATGGAAGGGTGGACGGATGGAAGGGTGGATGGGTGGATGGAGGGAAAGGTGGATGGGTGGATGGAGGGAGGGGTGGACGGATGGAAGGGTGGACGGATGGAAGGGTGGACGGACGGATGGATGGATGGATGGATGGATGGATGGATGGAAGGGTGGGGGGGCGGGGAGGAGGATGAATGGATGGATGATGGGTGGATGGATGGATGGGTGGATGGATGGGTGGGTGGATGGATGGAAGGGTAGATGGGTGGATGGAGGGAAGGGTGGATGGATGGATGGAGGGAGGGGTGGAAGGGTGGATGGAGGGAGGGGTGGATGGATGGAAGGGTGGATGGATGGGTGGGTGGATGGATGCATGGAAGGGTGGATGGATGGAAGAGTCTTCAGGAATAAATGGTAAATGCATCACTTACCTGTTCTTTTGTTTGAGCCTTCTGTACCACATCCCGCCCAACTTTGATACGGGGGGTCAAGATGGATCTGGTGAAATCTGTCACATTAATTCCCATGAGGTGGCAAACTTTCTGAGCCGCTGGATGGAGAAAAGAAGCATATTAAGTGCATTACAACAGCGCAGGCTTGGAAAGAAGGCAAATCACACGGGATCTCTGTGGTCTGTGGATACACTGTTTTTCCCTCAGTGACATGGAACACGACAGTGACCACAGCGTGAACGAGCCCTAGAAACTGCTGTCATCAGTGGCCTCACCCCAGCGTCTCACCAAGAGGCCGTGACGGGGCCGGGATGGAGGTGGGCCCCACCAGCGGGCTTCAGGCCAGAGCCAGGTTCCACTCCTCGCTCTCTTCCCACTTCGTAGCCACGTGATTTTTTTGAAATGCTACTTAACTTCCCAAACTGTAGCTTGCAGAAATGGTCAGCTATTTGGTATGTTGTTGGATTGTCAATGGGATTAAATGAGGTAGGTATATACCTGACATATAGTTAAATTCAATAAGCATTTGTTCTGCCATTCCAAGACATATGTGGCAATATATGCAGAGAGGAAAATACTGGAAACAACTTAAATGTTTGTTCACAAGGGAGCAAACAAATACATCACGGTATTTTTAAAGTATTTTTTCTCTAGAAAAAAGTTGCAAGATGATGCCTATAGTGTGATATCATCCATGTAAATTAAAAAAACCACACTCACAAAACACCACTGTATATTGTTCAGATATATGTGTGTGAAAGTATAAACCTAAGACCAGAACGGTATATGGTAAAGTCCAATTGTGGCTGTCAGGAGGTTCAGGGAGAAGAATAGGAGCCGGTTGGGAGAATGAGAGATGTCAGCCTTCTCTATACTGTGTCTTGTTTCATTCTAAAGATAAAGAAGTATTCAAAAATAGTCACTAATGTCCATTCTGAATGGTGGACACATGGGGTCTTGTATTCATGTAGTTCTGCATTTAAAAAAGTTTTCTCAAAAAAAGAAAAAAATCCAACATTAGCTGCTTCCTTAATGTGAGGACTAGTGACACACAATGGTCTGGAATGGTGTGAGGTGGATGATAAGTCGTGTCGTTTTAGGATTTTTTTCCCCGTCTTTTTGCAAAGGTACTCTTTTCATTTCTGTTTCCCTGAGGGTCTCTCCTCAGAATGATTTTCTTTAACTTGCCATTTTGGGAGTGTAAGACATAAGAAACAACTGGCAGTTCAAAAGGGAGCTTGGAAAAGCAACCCAATATTGGGACAGGGGTGTTGGGGCCACAGGTGAGCAAGCTGGGAACCTAAGTCTTCCTTCCGGATCAGCCGCCAACAAGCATGGTGGTATCCAGGGCATCTTTTGAAACACAAAACACTGTTTATTTGCAGGGAGGGCTGTCAGATTTAGGAAAAACATACAGGACACCCAGCGAAACTTGACTTTTGGATAAGCAATGAACAATTTTTAGTATGATTATGTCCCCAGTATTGCCTAGGACATACTTACAATCAGAAGTGTTTGTCTGAAATTAAAATTCCACTGGGCATCCTGTGTTTTATCTGACAACCCCATTTCAGGGAAACATGAGGTCTGTCTCCCCAGCAAGACCATACATGGCATAAGAAATGGGGCACTTCCTTCCCGTTTCTCACTGTATCCCACTGCCCGGAATACAGCAGGTGTTCAAAAATACTCGTTTAACAAAATAAGTGAGTGTGGGGTTTTAGAAGAGATACTCCCTAAGGATCTCGTCTCATCCAAAACTTAGTCCCACCCACCACACACTCTGGAGAATTTTCCACGTAGGATCTTCAGCAGGGAAAAGTTTGAAAAAATCAAGTGATAGAAACCCAGTCTAGTTCTTATTAACACCCCAGATATCCTCAGCCAGAAAAATAACCAAGACAATGTGACCTTTCCTCCCATCACCAAAGTCATCAGTTAACACACTGAAAAAGCAGCAAGCACCTGTGTTATCCGGCATGGAAGCCTGGTCTGTGTTTCTTTCCTTCTTGAAGACAATATTTCCAAGCTGCAGGACAGATGACACCACCCTCAATATGGCTGGAGTGAGGAGAGAAGACCAGATAAGACAGAAATGCCAACATCAAGATCCAGAGTCTATAAGTCATTGAGGACCTGGAGCTAGCCTACAGCTTTCCCCCAGAGAGACTCCTTTCTGAGCTTTTGTCTGGTCTTATTCAGTCACTAACCTGTGTCTAACTGGAAAAAGCCAAACCATCCCAATTCTCTGCTAAGAGGAGAGAAGACCAGTGAGGGCGGAACAGAATATTTTTGGATTATTGCTAAAAACCTTGTACTACAATGGAATTATGTGTAGGAGGGTATGAAAATCTATAGCCTGTGGACCAAATCCAGCTCATTACCTGCCCTTGAAAATAAAGTTTTATTGGAACCCAGCCAGACTCATTCACTTACATGCTGTCTATAGCTGCTGCTGCTGCTGCTGCTGCTAAGTTGCTTCAGTCGTGTCTGACTCTGTGCGACCCCACAGACGGCAGCTCACCAGGCTTCCCCGTCCCTGGGATTCTCCAGGCAAGAACAGTGGAGTGGGTCGCCATATAGCTATCTGCACGCTAAATGGCAGAGTTCAACAGTTGCCATGGAAATTGTATGGCCTGGTAAGTCTAAAATATTTACTATCTGGCCCTTCTATACATCAAGGAGATTGAATGATTAACAATTACAAACAAACAAAAAATCCTGCTGTATCTCACAGACATGAATGCTGAAGGAAGGACTCCACATGCAGACAAGAACGTATCACATAAATCCATTTAACAGGCACATCTATGCCGCTGGAAGTCAGGACAGTGGTTATCCTTGACTGGGGAAGCTGCGAGAAAAGGCATGAGGAGTTTCATGGGGGCTGGTGGTGTTTGTGTTCTCTTAGTTAAGTGTGTTCAGTGTGTAAAAATTCATCAACTATATACACTTACACACAACGTTCTAAATGTAAATTTTACATCAATAAACTGTATCTAAAGGCAAAATAAAACCCTGTGCTTCTTAGCATGCTCTGGCTGGGTGTGTGAATGTTCATGTTAGGATGTAGAAAGGGTAGTCTCTTCCACTGGTTGTCAAGGCATCTTCAGACAAAACAGTGTGTTGCCAGACCCTGGGAACCCTTCTGACGCCATACTCAGTCCATGCTACTGTTAAAATGGTTTCTGAGCCTGAAATCCTCCAAAGACCATGAGTTCCTGGAGCGTAGGGGGCTGTCCTATCTTCTTTATATTCCCCTAACCTTCTCCAGGGTCCAGACACATATGAGGGAGGGAGGGTAGATGGATGGATGGAAAATGAAGTAATGGATGGATGGATGGAAGGAAGATGGCTGATGGATGGATCGACGAATGGATAGATAATAGATGATAGATCAATCAATGGATTGATGAATATAGATAGATGGAGGATGGATGAATGGATGGATGGATGATGAAGAGATGGATGGATGGATGGATAGAGGATTGATCAATGCAAATACTTGGCTTTAGATTACCTGAAGTGCTGATCACCCAGGATTTCCAAGAAGAAATCACAGTTTCAAGAACAAAACATAGAGATTCCAGCCTACTCTGATTCCTCAGGCCAAATTAGGCATGGCAATCTTTTGGAGGGAGATTTTTGGGACATTTTGGGCTTCCCTGATAGCTCAGTTGGTAAAGAATCTGCCTGCAATGTGGGAGACCCCGGTTTGGTTCTTGGGTTGGGAAGATCCGCTGGAGAAGGGATGGGCTACCCACTTCAGTATTCTTGGACTCTCTTTGTGGCTCAGCTGGTAAAGAATCTGCCCGCTATGCAGGAGACCTGGGTTCGATCCCTGGCTTGGGAGGATCCCTTGGAGAAGGGAACAGCTACCTACTCCAGTATTCTGGCCTGGAGAATCCCACGGACCGTACAGGCCACGGGGTCGCGATAAAGTTTTGCTACAACTGTCCTCGCACGTTAGGGACCCTGGCCCAGCTCAAGAGGAGAAAGGCCGAGACCACCCACCCATATGCTCCCGCTCACCACTGGATAAACTTTCCTCTCAAGTGAACAAAGTTTCTGTCAAAAGGAAGCAGCTGAGGCAGTTTCTTTAATAACATCTATGAAGGGGCTCTATAAACCGTCAGGTGCAATATGCACAGTTCTTAAACTGAAAGTCTAAGTGAGGAATTGCTGAAATGCCTGCCCTGTAAGTAGTGAAACTCAGGATTTCTCAGCCCCGGGCACTAGTGAATTTTGGGCCAGATAGTTGATTGCGGGGGGTGCCCCATGCATCATCACAGGATGTTTAGCTGCATCCTTGCTGTCTGACCACTAGATGTCAGTACTGCTGTCTCTAGTGTTCGGTCGCTAAGTCATGTCCGACTCTGCGACCCCACGGGCTGCAGCATGTCAGGCTTCTCTGCTACTGCTAAGTCACTTCAGTCGTGTCCGACTCTGTGCGACCCCACAGACAGCAGCCCACCACGCTCCCCTGTCCCTGGGATTCTCCAGGCGAGAACAGTGGAGTGGGTTGCCATTTCCTTCTCCAATGCAGGAAAGTGAAAAGTGAGAGTGAAGTTGCTCAGCTGTGTCTGACTCTTAACGACCCCATGGACTGCAGCCTTCCAGGCTCCTCCGTCCATGGGATTTTCCAGGCAAGAGCACTGGAGTGGGGTGCCACTGCCTTCTCCGACAGGCCTGGCCTAGTGGGTACTAAACAGCAGTGGACTGGTGGCCATCAAATAAGTGACCATCCAGAACCTGCAAATGTGACCTTATTTGAGAAAAGATCCCTGCAGAGGCAATTAAATGAAATCACCTTAGATTAATCTGTGTGTGTGTGCATGTGCACACACACGTGTGCATGCTCAGTCATGTCCCACTCTCTGCAACCCCATGGACTGTAGCCCATCAGGCTCTTCTGTCCATGGGATTCTCCAGGCAAGAATTCTTGAGTGGGTTGTCATTTATCCCTCCAGGGGATTGTCCCGACCCAGGGATCAAACTCGAGTCTTCTGTGTCTCCTGCACTGGCAGCTGGATTCTTTACAATCAGCACCACCTGAGAAGTCCCTAGATTAAACTGGTGGGTCTTAAATGCAGCAGACCTGAGTCCAATCCCTGGAGAAGCGGATGGCAACCCACTCCAGTATTCTTGCCTGGGAAATCCCATGAACAGAGGAGCCTGGAAGGTTATAGTCCATGGGGTCACAAAGAGTTGGAAATGACTGACAGACTAACACTAAATTAAACTGGTCCTAAATCCAACCACAAGTGAGCTGATAACAAGAGAAGTCACACAGAGCAGAAGAAACATGAAGAAGAAGGCAGACTGGGGTGATGCGTCTACAAGCCAAGGACTGCTGGCAGCCGCAGAAGACAGGTGACTGACCTGGGGTGGATTCTCTCTCCAGAACCCCTGGAAGAAGCCACCCCTGGCCACACCTTGGTTTCAAACTCCTGGTCTCTAGAACCATGAGAATAAATTCCTGCTGTTTTAAGCCACCAAGCAGGGGGTCACTTGTTTCAACAACAGGAGACTAATATGCCACCCTTACTACCGAGAAGCAGGAAACAGGTTTCTCAACATGTAACAGAGGCACCACTTGCATCTGTACAGAGTGACCCATCTGCCAAAGCAGGAGATGTTAAGCGACACGGGTTCGATCCCTGGGTTGGGAAGATCCTTTGGAGTAGGAAATGGCAACCTACTCCAGTATCCTTGCCTGGGAAATCCCATGGACCAAGGAGCCTGGCAGGCTCCAGCCCATGGAGTTGCAGAGTCGGACATGACTGAAGCAACTTAGCGCACAGGAAACTTTTTAAAACATTTCAATAGTTAGGGACTTCTACTAATTTATTTGAAATAGTATAACCAGGACATACACTTAGTGATTTTACAGAAATTGTTGTTTAGGACAAAGTCCAGAGTGGATGGAACTGTGGAAATCTACTCTCTGCATAAAAATATTTAGTCAGTGATGATATAGGTGGAACCCAGAAGCGGCATCAACTGTGAATGACTGACGTCTGAAAATGGACCTAGATAGCCTCAGAGAGGATCTGAGGACAGAAATGCTGGAGTTAGCTGCTGGGAGTTCACATCCTGGCTGTGTTATTAGCAGCTGTGTGATTTGGAGTCAGGTATTAGCCTCTTTGGGTCCCCACTTTGCCATCTGAAGGCCCATAAGAACACCTACTTCATAGGACTGTCATGAGGGTTAAATGCATAGTACCTAAACCCAGGGGCTTCCCTGGTGGCTCAGCTGGTAAAGAATTTGCCTGCAATGCGGGAGACCTGGGTTCTATCCCCGGGTTGGGAAGATCCCCTGGAGGAGGGCATGGCGACCCACTCCAGTATTCTTGCCTGGAGAATGGGCAGAGGAGCCTGGCAGGCTGTACAGTCCTTGGGACTGCAAAGAGCTGGACACGACTGAGCGACTAACAGCTCAGCATACAGCACCTAAACCCAGACAGTGCTCGATAAACAGCAGTTGCTATGATGTCATCATTATGATGGTCTTACACTGCTGCTAGCTCTCTGTGCAACCTGGGGCAAGTCCTTCTCTCTTGCTAAGGCCCAGGATCCAGAGGAGACTGGTCACCTGGGCCCTCGGCAACTCCAGGGCTCAGGCCTGATAGCACCCTCAGCTCCCCATTTTCCTTTCACCTTTTGGGGAGAGTTGGGAACAGCCCTAGATTTATAATCAGGGTTGGTATACACAATGGTCTAAGTTCATGCCCCATGGGCATCAGTCATTTGTCCACTCTCATCTTTTTAAAAAATATTTATTTATTTTAATCCATTTACTTATTTGGCTGCACTGGGTCTTAGTTGCAGAATGCAGGACCTTCAGTATTCATTTTGGCATGCTGGATTTTTCTTTTTTTTTAGTTTTGGCATGAAGGATCTTTAGCTGAGGCATGCAGAAGCAGCATGCAAACTCTCAGCTGCAGCATGTGGGAACTAGGTCCTTGACAGGTGATCAAACTCCATCCCCCTGCATTGAGAGTGTGGAGTCTTAGCCACTGAACCACCAGAGGAGTCCCTGAACACCCTCATTTTTTTCTTTTAATTTTAAAATTTTATATATATATATATATATATATATATATTATAGTAGTATTTATTTTGGCTGTCCAGGTCTGAGTTGTGGCACACAATATCTTCACTCTTTGTTGCAGCGTACAGGATCTTTAGTTGTGGTATGCAAACTCTTAGTTGCAGCATATGGCTTTAGTTCCTGGACCAGGGATCGAACCCTGGCACCCTGCACTGGGAGCATGGAGTCTTAGCCCCTGGACCACCAGGGAAGCCCTCACCCTCATCTTAATACTTGCTCTGTAGGCATACCAGGGCTTCCCAGGTGGCACTAATGGTAAAGAACCCGCCTGCCAACACAGGCAGGTGGAGATGTACGTCTCCTACATTGGGACTGTGGAAATCTACCCTTTGTGTAAAGATGTTCCATCAGTGATGACACAGATGAAACTTGAAGCGGCATCAGTTGTGAATGACTGACGCTGGAATGGATGTAGACAGTCTCTGGGAGGATCCGCAGGCAGGGGCGCTGGAGTGAGATGCTGGGAGTTCACACAGCTGCTAACAACCCAGCCAGGACATGAACTCCCAGCAGCTGACTCCAGCGCCCCTGCCCCGAGACCCTCCCAGAGACTGTTTAGATCTGTTTCCAGGTGTGAGTCATTTTACCGTTGATGCCGCTTCAGGTTTCATCTGTATCATCACTGACTGAATATTTTTATGCAGAGGGTTGATTTCCACAGTCCCATTGTAGGAGATGTACGAGACGTGGGTTCAATCCCTGGGTCGGGAAGATCCCCTGGAGAAGGAAATGGCAACCCACTCTAGTATTCTTGCCTGGAGAATCCCATGGACAGAGCGGCCTGGCGGGCTACAGTGCATGGGGTCTCAAGAGCCAGACGGGCCTGGAGTGGCTTAGCGTGCACACGGCATGCTGCAGACGTGCCACTGCTCCATCACTTATTTATTTGCTTTCACATGACTGGGTAGGTGTCTGCCTGTGTGCTCAGGTGCCCAGTCGTGTCCTGGGCTTTTCTGGCCCCATGGACTGTAGCCAGCTAGGCTCCTCTATCCATGGAATTCTCCAGATAAGAATACTGGAGTGGGTTGCCATTTCCTTCTCCAGTACTCTACTGATACTCAGCACTTTCCTTTACAATCGCTTCTCTTTCCTACGATTTACTTTAGTAGGAAACTTTATCTTAAGTGAAAAAATCAGCTTTCCTTGCCATAAATAGATGGCCACGATAAAAAGAAATACATGGAAAATGAATCATACTATAAAATGCTAGCAAGAGGCTGGGACCTGCCCAGGGTGCTCAACCTGGGGTCTGCTCTCCAAGGTTAAAAGGGTGATGAGCAAGTGCCAGGGAGGGGGCTGAAGACCGCAGAGATGCCAAACTGCTCCTTCTCTGTGAAAGACATCAGACGGACTGAAAAGGACTAGAGAAGGGACCACCACCTCATGGTGGGTTTCTGCATCACTTATCGTCTAAAAAATGAGTCCACATTGTAGAACATTCTGGGTTCCTTCTAACCTTGGTTTCCATATCTTGGTTCTGACATAGACTTTTTTTAAAATTTATATAACAAAATCCACCTTCCCACATACAAAAACAGAGCACAGCACATCACAAAGTGGGGTTTGGGATTCCATGAGACCCAAGAATGAGTCCCAGCCCCATCGGTGACTTGCTGTGTGTCTCTTCTGTGTGTGTCTTTGCTTCTCTGTGCCTCGGTTTCTTCATTTGCAAACTGCGGTAACAACAGTCATCTCTTAGGGTTGGTGCAATATTAAATAATGTGCACAAAGCACTTAGCAGACGGTTTTGTCCCCTGATCTTCACTTTAAATATATTAGCATTTCCACATAAGGCAATGTCTGAAAGGACCCATTGTTCTCTTTCATAAGGTCAAACAATAATTGAATAAATCTTCTATCAATATTTTAGTTTGTTCCAGTTTTTTATTATGTACATAAAACTGAACATTTTGGTATATTTTTGGTACATTTTTTAAAAAGGGAAGTTTACGAAATACCTGGCCCAAAGCAAGTACTTAGTCATCAGTTGTATTTTTCTAAAAGCAAAGATTAGAAGTAAAATTAACTCATGTTCCAAATAAAATGAATCATTCTTGGAGAGCCGATGTCATTCAGGAAGGGATGCTGTTAGCACTGGATTCTGAAGTGGGATCCCAGCCAAAAGCCACAAAGGCCCACCATCTGTTATCTGACTCATGGAATCCTTTTTTCAGCCCCACGAAGGGGCTTATCTCTGGAGGAGCTGCCCGTCCTGCAAAATGCAGTTGCCCTGCATTTTGGCAACTGTAGCCCTCATTCTGAGGCTTCAAAGGGGGTGCGAACATGGAAAGAAAGGGAAAATTTCCACAATCTTGTCCTGGTGTTTCCCAAAGAGATTAATCTTAAATATTGAGGCATATGTAATTCAGAAGGAAAAGTCTTTCTCGCACAGTATGGAAACCAGGAATGTCTCTATGAGCTTTCCTAGTCTGAGGACCAAATGTGTTTCTTGGTCATTGGTATGATGATATTGATCAATACTGACCCATAGCGAGAACTGCCTTTCCAGGAAGAACCCAAGTACACCCACTGCCACAATTACTTTCCCTCTCCTCTACCTACATATTCTTGATGAGGCCAATAACCTCTCTACCTCCAGCTTCAAGAATGGAATAGAGACCATAACAAAGAGATGTAATAGAGCTTTCTACAACTCTGGCTCATTGTGAGTAGTTCAGGATTATGTATGTCAACCTAGGCAACGAGACTTCATTAAGGGACTCAGGCAAGGAATCCACTCTGCTCATTTCTGCTGTACATAAACCCAATGGATGTAAGGGCTGGAGCCGCAACAGCCATTTTGTTGCCCAGAAACTATCATCTACTTAAAGACAAGGTTACTGAGATACCAAGTTCCAAAGACATTCTGAGTCCCAAGAATTTGCTGTTCATGAAGCCAGCATCCCTGAATTTTCCAGCTACATGAACGAATCATTTTACTTTTTGCTTAAGCCAATTTGGTCAGTTGTAGCCAAAAGAGGCCTAACTTAGCCACTTTTCTAAGACAGCAAAAAGCCACCTAAAGTAATATTAATTTTCCTTCTTTTCCTTTTTTTTTTTTTTGAGTGGGGAATTCAGAGAGCAGAAATCTGTCCCGACCAAAGAAAAGTCCCTAACATATTCCAGTGGTACTGAGGCAGGAAAGGCAGGGCTGGTCCCGAGGATGGTCTCCTCATACACAGACACCAGGAGGAAGGCAAAGCCACCTCGCTGTTTTGCACTTGATCAGGCCATGATTCATGGAGGAATGGCATCAGCACAGAAACTCTGTAACTATGAGCAACAAACTCTGACCAAGAAAACCGTGGAGCAAACGCAGTGAAAGTGCAGGGGCTGCCAGTGACCCTGTGTGACCTTCCACGTGTGGAGCCTGACTAATAAAGGAAAACTTAAGGGAATACAGCCCTTAGAGTCAGGTACAGTGGCTTCAAGAGACAAATGCTGGAGACCAGGGACTGATGCTACTGGATGCAGTCCAGGCCACACTTCAACCTTCCCCTCAGTGAATATCCCACCCTTAATCAAAAAGACCCACCTATTTAAAGGGCTGAAAATAAAAGGGGGATCAAAAAACCCCTCAGGGCACCCTTCATTTGCGAGGACACCTACACTCTGCGTTGAGTGTGTAACTTTCAATTCTGCCCTAAATAAACTGCTTCGCTGATTCCTTTGATCCTCAGCCTCAGTGTGTGTGTGTGTTCATTTCTTTTTTTCCTTAGTACCTCATGTTCTTTGCCCACATTCTTTTGGACAAATCGAACAAGAGCCTGGACATTTGCTAACGCATTTTGGGGGTCAGTACCCAGGGCAGGAACCCAGAGCGGGTCTCCTGACAAGCACCCCGCCCAAGGCGAGAAGACTCACACAGCTGCTCCTCCTCCGTGAACCCCATGATGGCCATGGCCTCTACGGTTTCATTGAACATCTCGTCATCCTGGGCGGCCGGGATGGGCACAAAGCCGTTGGAGAGGAATGTGTAGTTGTTGAAGCCTTCCAAAAGCAAGTCATCTAGAAGGAGAGGAAGATGCGGCGGTGGTCAGGAAAGACACTTCCACTGTGAACAGGAGACAGGAGCCTGATAAAGGATCTGGTCCATCATGATTTCTTTCCCTTTCCCGAGACTTGGACAGTTCAAAGCGTCCCTCTGTTTCACTGCATAGAAGCGATCACTAGCCACCACCCGCCTCATACAGTGGTGAAAGCCGTGCACTGCCCCAGGGTGCCTGGCAACTGAAATCCAGCCTTGGGCCCACTTCCTTAGCCAGGACGGTGGCATCTGCTCGGAAGAAGGGACATCTTTAGCTCAGTCTCCCAAAGGCGTCTTGCCTTTAGGAACAAAGCTGTCTGGAAAGTTAGATTAAGCTTTATCCATCCATTTATTAAACTTTTATCAAAATTAAACATGCACACAGATCTTATTTTATTTTTTTTCACACAGATTTTAAATATCAGTGACTGAGCTACAGATATATATGAAGCTGGTACCAACAGCCTGAGAAATGCAGCTTGCAGCTTCTAGTCATCACTGGCCAAATAGAATTTGACAGGAACTTCACGAGCATCCCAAGGAAGGAAAAAGGCACCCTTGTTTTGCAACCTTCATCAGCATTTGTTCCTGAATCACCCCAGTTTTCCTTCTCTAATAATCAAATAGTTCTCTAGCCATATATGGTTTTACCATATCTTTTGGATATCTAGTTAGCATTGTGATTTTTGTTCTACGTATGTTGTGTAATAGTTGAGTCTGTCCTATCCTTATAAAACACGTTCAACTTAAGAAATACTTTATGAGAAAGAAAATCAATCACTATCAAAAGGTTTATAATAAAAACACCATTGTTTGTCCCATACTTTATCCAACTCCTACCTACAGTAACTGCTGTTTATCTCTTTTAACTGTTTTTTACCTGGTAGTCGTCATTATTTCTCTATATAATAGGCTTACTATATATTATACTTATATATCATATTAATGATTACTTCTGGATATGGGTTAGATACTGCCCATTCACTTCCTGCTATGATAGAAAAAGATTTAGTGCTCTTACATCCTCTCTCTTCTCAAACTACTTCTAGCAATCAGTGCATGCTAGGTTACTTCAGTCATGTCCAGCTCTTTGCGACCCCGTGGACTGTAGCCGTCCAAGCTTCTCTGTCCATGGGCTTCTCCACCAAAGAATACTGGAGTGGGTTGCTATTTCTTGCTCCAGGGGATCTTCCTGACCCAGGGACTGAACCCGAGTCTCTTAGCTTCCCGCATGGGCAGGCAAGTTCTTTACCACTAGTGCCACTAGGAAGCCCCTGTAATAATAGATGAGGCATATCTGGTCTGCTGGTTGTCTTTATAAATAAAGTTTTATTGAAACACAGGCACCCCCATTCTATTGTCTGTTGTCTATGGCTGCTCTCATGCCACAATGGCAGCCAGAGTTGAGTAGCTGCAAAAAAACCATGCGATTCTCAAAACCTATATGGACTATTTGGCCCTTTAGAAAAAACATTTGCCAACTCTCTGTTTATGACATTTATTAAATATTGTTCTCTATAAAGCTGTATTCTGTAGTTACATTCCTTTGTAGTTACATTCACCCCTTTCTCCCTCAAATTTATGATTTATTCTCTTTTTTCTTACACCATTTGCCTTTATGACAAACTCCAATATATCGTGTCCTCTTTTAGATCAATCGTTAATTAGGCTGGATTTGATTATACTTTTGGAAGGAATTCAGCAAGATGCTTTACTTTTTAAGCGAAGGGCTTTCATGGGTCAAGTCACTTGGAAGCTACTTGATAAAGTCGAGGTTAAATTGACCCAAGATGCCAGTTAACTCAAGCCTCTGGATTAACTGAAATGCTTGATTAAAGTCACAAGGATCTGAGTCTTTGCCAAGATTTCATTATCCAGACCGAGGATATCTTTTAAAATATTCAATTCTCTCTAAAACCCTAACCTCTTCCCAAATCTATCATCAAGTATATAAGTGGTTCCTAGGAATTTTAGTTAGCCTTATCCCTGCTCGATTTCTGGAAGACTGGAGGCAGAGCACAAAACTTGAACCCGTTTCCAAACCACCAGACTTGACTCTGGTGGCACAGAGATAGGAGAAAAATATAAACATTTCTCTCTGGACAACCCCACAGCATCTGTGCTGTAACAGCTAGTTTACCTATCTGCCACTGTGTAGCAATGGCTCTCCACTCCAGCACTCTTGCCTGGAAAATCCCATGGATGGAGGAGCCTGGTGGGCTGCAGTCCATGGGGTCGCAAAGAGTCGGACACGACTGAACGACTTTACTTTCACTTTTCACTTTCCTGCATTGGAGAAGGAAATGGCAACCCACTCCAGTGTTCTTGCCTGGAGAATCCCAGGGACGGTGGAGCCTGGTCGGCTGCCGTCTCTGGGGTCGCACAGAGTCAGACACGACTGAAGCGACTTAGCAGCAGCAGCAACATCCATTCCACTCCTCACTTTTATCCAAAATTGCTCCGGATGCCAAGTATGAAGATCAAATCAGGGACGCTGCTCCCTCTAGTGGTGGAATGCTACAATACACCTCATCACAGCAAAGGTACCAGTCCACGCATACTTCTGGTAATTTTCTAAGCCAAATAACTAACCCCAGGTCACAAAACTGATGGGAAGCGAAACTCGTACTGTTCTCCTGAAATTTAGGATTTAAACTTATTACTATAATATAGAGCATACTATGTACCTATATTGACAGGTATATTCCTTTTTCAGAATTTTATGTATTCTTTTAAGTTAGTAAAGATTAATTCTTCGGCATGCCTAGATCATATTATATAATTTCCTACTGGAGACTGGCATACAGTATAGTGTTTCTATGTGAAAAATGTTTTTCTTACAACACAGCAGCAAACTACAGCACAGTGCACATTCCTATTTTTGTAAGTAAAATTCTACTGTAATACAGCTATGCCCACTGATTTAGCATTGCCTATTGCTGCTTCTGCATTTACAAAGACAGAGCTCAGTGGCTGTGACAAAAACCATGTGGCCTACAGAGCCTAAGAGATTTACTATCTGGTTCGTTATAGAAAAATATAGTTGACCCCGTCCTACGAAAAGGCCATTTCAAAGTTACTTTCAAAACAGGTATAATGAAAAGTGCTTGGAGCCACTACAAAATTCCTTATGAAATCAGAATGCATCTTAAATACCTGCAAGTTTTATAAACTTGCAAATACTGCAACCATCTTTTAAAACTTATTTGATTTACTTTTGGCTGTACTGGGTCTTTGCTGCTGTGTGTGGGCTTTCTCTAGTTGCCGGAGTGGGGGCTACTCTTTGTTGTAATGCTCCAGCTTCTCACTGCGGTGGCTTCTCTTGTTGCGGAGCACTGGTTTAGTTGCTCCAGGGCATATGGGATCTTCTCAGATGAGGGAGCAAACCTGTGCCCCCTGCACTGGCAGGCAGATTCTTATCCACTGCGCCACCAGGCAAGTACCTGGCAATTGTCTTTCTCCCCTCCTAGAAGACACAGATTGCGTCTATTTGGACTTAATGTCATCCAGTCTAATTATTAATTATTTAATGCCTAACTGAAACCGACATCTGCTATGCCACATAGTAGATGCTCAGTAAATGAAGATGACTGACAGAAGCCACATTCACTCACTCCACGGAGATGAGGAGATGCGGCCCAGAAATGTGTAACTCTTTCCCTGGCGGGATCTCAGGCTCTGTTTGCTTTTGAACTGTGGTGTTGGAGAAGACTCTTGAGAGTCCCTTGGACTGCAAGGAGATCCAACCAGTCCATTCTGAAGGAGATCAACCCTGGGATTTCTTTGGAAGGAATGATGCTAAAGCTGAAACTCCAGTACTTTGGCTACCTCATGTGAAGAGTTGACTCACTGGAAAAGACTGTGATGCTGGGAGGGATTGGGGGCAGGAGGAGAAGGAGACGACCAAGGATGAGATGGCTGGATGGCATCACTGACTTGATGAGAGTGAGTCTGAGTGAACTCTGGGAGTTGGTGATAGACAGGGAGGCCTGGTGTGCTGCGATTCATGGGGTCGCAAAGTGTTGGACACAACTGAGGGACTGAAATGAACTGAACCCTGGAAAACGACAGAAGGGAGGGCTGAGGTCTCCCAGCACACGTCCTTCCTTGCTCATCACTTACTTCGCATCTTCTCCTTGGCTCCAGCAATCAGATAGTAAAAGATGTGGAAGGTCCTCTCGTCTCTGGCTTGGCGAATTGCACGTGACTTTTCCAGCAGATCTGGTTTGGGAGGAGTTAAGAATTCTAGAACTGCCGTGCTGGAGAAGATTCTTGAGAGTCCTTTGGACAGCAAGGAGATCAAACCAGTCAATCCCAAAGGAAATCAACCCTGAATATTCATTGGAAGGACAGATGCTGAAGCTGGAGCTCCAATACTTTGGCCACCTCATGGGAAGAGTCGATTCATTGGAAAAGACCCTGATATTGGGAAAGATTGAGGGCAGGAGAAGAAGGGGGCAACAAAGGATAAGATGGTTAGATGGCACCACCATCTAATTCAATGGACATGAGTTTGAGCAAGCTCCAGGAGATAGTGAAGGATAGGGGAGCCTGGAGTGCTACATTCTATGGGGTCACAAAGAGTTGGATATGACTGAGCTCCTGAACAACAAAACACAGAATTAATTCCAGGGATACCACATGTGCTTCTCTTGCAGGGAGATGACCTTCCTCCCCAAGCTCTGGCACATCAACTGCTGGAGGGGAAATCTCCAGAACCCGGGAGAAGCTCCTGGAGAGTTCTGAGGACTCTGATTGCTGAGGCAGATCAAGCCATTGGTCCACTTGAGCTGACCTTCCAGTTCTGGCTCATAGATTCAAAATGAGACCACTAGGTGCTGCTGGTTGGCCCCAGTGCCAGAGAAAAGTGAGGGGAACAAAGGGGGTTAAAAAAGCATAAAAGATAGCAGTCAAGAGACTCCAGGATGGATGACTTCTGGGAGGGGCATGAAATGAGACGCTTCCCCAACAACCATCACCAACTTCTCTTCTGTACAGTGAACTGTCTTTAGATATTACAGAGTAAAAATAATTACACCCTCTATGATCTGTGAATCCCTGTGCTAAATGTTGACATGCATTTTCTTGTTTGCTTTTCTTTCTTGGAATACAACTGCTTTACAATATTGAGCTAGTTTCTGCTATACAACGAAGTGAATCAGCGATAAGTATACATATATCCCTTCTCTCTTGGATCCACCTCCCACCACCTCGGTTCTTCACCGGGCACCAAGCTGAGTTCCCTGTGCTTTACAGCAGGTTCCCTTTACAGCAGGTTCCCCACCTGTTAGCTACCTGTTTTACCTCAATTTGCGTGTGTATACGTCAATCCCAGTCTCCCAGTTTGTCCCACCCTCTCTTTCCCCCACTGTGTCCACGTGTCCATTCTTTATGTCTGCATCTCTATTCCTGCCCTGGCTCATCTGTACCATTTTTCCACTGTCTCATTTAAACCTCACAAATATCCTAGGAACTAAGAGTGAATATTGTTGGCATTTTCAATACAGGGGAAACCGAGGCCCAGGGAAGCTCGGGGAAGGCTCATTTCCCAGGAGGACACAGTTAGGAAGCAGCGAAGCCAAGTGTTTGCAGTGGCTGAAAATACCTCAGCTGAGGGTCTGGGCTTTAGAGAGCTGGGTGCCAGCTCTGGCTGGCTGAGTGACCTTGACTCAGCTGACTAGCAACCGACCCTCAGGATGTTGTAAACACGCCCACTGATTAATCTAAGGAGAGCCGTTCTGCTGTGGGGGGAGGGATGGAGACCATGGGGACGTGGGAATGGTGGGAGCCCTGCGGGGGCTGGGCTGTCATACTAGGTGGATTTCCCGCACATAAGAACCAGGTTCTATTTGACAAAATCTGCCAAGATGCTCACCACCGAAGAATGAATAACAATTTTCCCTGTGTCCCCAGATCCACTGGTTTAGACTGTGTCCTCCCTGCTCTGTTATGTCAGGTCATGGGCCCTAATTTCTCCTCTCAAGGCCTCCCTAATTGTGGGCTTCCCTGGTGGCTCAGATGGTTAGGAATCTGCTTGCAACGCAGGAGACCAGGGTTCAATCCTTGGGTCGGGAAGATTCCCGGAAGAAGGGAGCGGCTAGGGCCACAGACTCATCTGTAATTCCTGAATCCAGAAGCTTCAGGAAACTGAACTCAGCTGGTGGCCATGCCTGTTCTGAGCCCACACAAGGCTCTTCATGGTCTCTTTATCCCCCACTGGAGACTAGTATGTGTTCTGCTGTATCTCGTTTAGTCTTGGCCCAACTCTGGGGAGGTGCGGATGGTGCACGGTCAGGTGACCCCAAGCCATACCCTGAGCCCCCACTGGGACGCACGGGTGGGCACTGGTGGGCTGGCAGAATTCTGATTCCTTAGATTTACAGAAATAGCTTTCGGTTTGCTTTGCCAGAAGCAGGCTGTTCCTCTTGGAAAGTTCTATTTCCACGGACATCCTATTTGTGGGCTGGAGCTGCTCTGTTCTTAAGAAGGATGAGGGGTCTGGGCTTGGCCTTGAACCTAGCTCGTTAAGGATGAAGTGAAGTACTTGTGGATGAGTGGGTTGTCATTTCCTTCTCCAGGGGATCTTTCCGACACAGAAATCAAACCCAGGTCTCTTGCGCTGCAGGCAAAAATCCCTTTACCATCTGAGCCACCAAGGCAGCTCTAGCCAATGCTTAACTAGCCCTTATTCTGTCGATTCTAAAAACTTTAGTGTGTTAGCTGCTCAGTCTTATCCAACTCTTTTGCAACCCCATGGACTGTAGCCCACCAGGCTCCTCTGTGCATGAGAGTCTCCAGGCAAGAAGCTGGAGTGCGTGGTCATTCCCTTCTCCAGGGGATCCTCCCGACCCAGGGATCAAACCTATGTCTCCTGCCTTGCAGGTGGATTCTTTACTATTGAGCCACCAGGGAAGTCCTCTAAAAGCATTACATGAATCAGTTCACTTGAGGCAGGTATTATTAGCATCCCCGTTTCACTGATGAGGCACAGAGAGGTTGAGTAACTAGCCCAAGATCACTCAGCTAGGGAGAGGTCCACTCAGAATCATATACAGGCTGCTTGAGGCCCCCAAACCAAGGGACCACCACACTACAAGGCTTGCTCTTAAGTGACAACAACCCCAGGGAAGAGTTGCTCTGGATGGCACCCAAGTGCTGGAAAGAGAGGTGGCTCTTATGCCTTTCAGACCCCCTGGGGCTCTGGGCAGGAGGTAGGTGGTGCCAGGGATGGGGATCCCAGGTGGCCCAGGCTCAGCAAAGGATACACGTCTCAATGTTGGCTCCCACGATGTAACCTGTGACATCAAAGTTGATGCGGATGAATTTGCCCTGCCAACAGGAAAACACAGTTCACAGTGGGGTCCCCAGCCTCATCCCTCAACCCCATGCTGCAGGAAAGTAGGGTGTGAGAAGTCAGGGAGCATTCAGAGGGGTACCCACAAATCAGTATGGTCTCCCTCATTAATGGAATTCAGATCTCCTATGGAGGTCCCACCTCTTCTGTACAAAAAATGATTATTGTCTAAGTATCATCAACCACCCAAGTTCAGGGTTCCCCTGACCCCCTTAGGCTCAAGTGAGAAAGGGGAGGGGCCCATGAAGCCTGGGAAAGCCGGTGTGGGAAGTTCTGCCTCACTGACTATTGGCCTTTGTGAAGGCTGGAACCACATCTGAATTGTTTGCTGTGATTCTGAGTCCAGTTCAAGGTCTGGTATACAGTAGGTACTTAATAAAAATGATCCAAATAAATGAAGAGAGAGAATGAGGTGTGTAAAAATGCCTGTATGGGTGTATACAGCGAGTGCTTAATAAATGTGTTGAAACTTGCATGGTTTTGGTATACAGTAGGTGCTCAATGCATGTTTTGCTGAATAAATGAACAAGTATTGTATACAAGTGCCTAGCACTTGTATACTAGGTGCTCAGTGCTCAGTACATGTTTATTGAATGAATTATGAATGTCAAATTCTAACAGGGAGCCGAGTATACAGCAGGTGCTTAATGAATATTTGTTGCATTAATAGTGAATGAATGAATGAGGGAGTGAGTGGCTGGAACACTCACAGGGTGGTAAGTTTAAGACAGCACTGGAGTCACAGAGCAAAATGCAATGCACACCTCCATCCCTTAAGCCTCAGATGCCCCGTGCACACACACGCACTCTGCGTTCTCAGGCAGGAGGGGACACCGGGGGACCTGAGCCTTTTCCAGAAAACTCATGTAGCTTCACTACTTACGAATCGGGAGGAGTTGTCATTCTTGACCGTTTTAGCATTGCCAAAAGCCTCCAGGATGGGGTTTGCTTGTAGAAGCTGCTTCTCCAGCTCACCCTAAAATTCATTCACATGCAGTTATTAGAGAAAGTGATGCAGGCAGTGACCGTTCTGCCCTGGACAGAGGTTGTCAAAAAACTCTGCCCTTAACCTACAGGTTCTCTCCTGTCCTATTACCTATCCATTCTGAGATCCCAATGCTAATGTCCAGATTCACTCGAGGATTTCAGAAGAGAAACAAATGGATGAGCTCTGTTACAGCCACGACATCTGTTCCCTAGAAGATAGGGCCTGCTCATCTATGGGACACGCTGAACTCTGGCACTGACAACACTTGGATGCCATTGACATCATAGTGAATCCATGGAATTGTGCAGTGCACAATCTGTCCCACTGTATATGGCAGTCCTGCTGCTGCTAATGTTTGACAAGCAGCCTTCTTCAAGCTAGACTGCTACAACACTTATGAAGGCTTTAGTGCATTTTTTAAAGTTGCAACTTTTCCTTTCTCAGGACCAGTTTTCTGACGTCTCCTAGGGAAGACAAATAAGGAATGCACAAAACCCACCAGGAATACTTTGAACCAACTGCAGAACAAAGCCTCAAAGCAGGTTACCTGAGCTCCATTCATCAGGTTAAACGCAGCTGAGACTGTATACAGCCCACTGGCCCCCTCTGAGGGGGCTCCTGTGCACAAATGCGATCATGTGATTAATTGTGGCAGGAAAGGGCCAACGAGGTAAATCATGCCAGGAAGCAATGAGCTGCTCTTTGCCTAGCCCCGCAACACGGCAGCTGCAGACTGGCCCAGCGGCTCTCCCGACAGCTCCTCCTGCAGGCCAGCTGGGAAGTGTGGGTCCTAGGGGTTTTCTCCTGTTTTCTCTGCTGGTTCCCCTGTCTTTTTTTTTTTTCTAGGGCAGCTGGACTAGGCTAAAAAGAACCTGGGAAATATGCTAGAAAGAGAAGGTGAGTGCATGGCTTTCTCCCCTCCGCTGTGCACCAGGTAGGCACCGTGGGTGACTAAAGGAACAGAACAAGAAGCCACTATTTATTTCTGGGTTCATTAGTCACACAAGCCCTCCTCCTTAGAGATTCCAAAGAAGATGGACAGGAAGTGTCATCTCTGTGAAAATTGCAGCCACACTGGAATTCTCATAATTGGGAATGGTGAAATTTACAAGGAGGGCTTTGCTTGACTAGTAGGGAGAAGACTAAAGGGGTCACTTTTGTCAACACAAACTTGTGGTCTCAGTATCCCCCAAGAAAGTCCCCTTTCTAGAATGAGAGTTCCAGATGGTGGGGCCAAAAGATCCTTCTCAGGAGATCTGATCCAAACCGCTCATTTTATGGATGATGAGACAGTGATCCAGAGAAGACAGTGACCCGATTTGGCCAAAGTCACACAGGAGCAAATCCCCAAGAAGAAGCCTGATTCTCTTTCTGATGCACTCATGATGCTGCTGCCCACGTCTGACTAATATGAACTGAGTGTGACCCTAGGACACGCTAGGACCTCTTGATCTGAGGACCCATACACCAGCCCCCAAGCTCTGCGTTAAGAGATGAGTTTGTATATGCAGAGGTTTGAGCAGGGCCTGGTTGGGTGTTGCATAGCTTGGGCCTTACCATGCCACCGAAGCTAGTGCATCGTGAACCCCAAGACTTCCGTTTCTGGAGCCTTGGGTCAAGCAACCAGCATGCAAAGACAGACACGCACTGCACACACATGCAAAGGAAGACACACCAGTGCATAGGGAACAGGCCTCAGGGGAGGAGTTTAGGGATGATGGCAGGAGGGGGAGACAAAGGCATGCCACAGCAGTGCCATTAATTGACTGTCAATCAAGCCAGGAAAGCTTCAGGGCCAGAAGGTCCTCAAAAGCTCAACCAGACGCGACAGACATCTCCAGGGCCTTCCAATCAGGGGTACCCCGGTGGTGGACACCTTGGTGGGAAGGGTAAGGTGATGTTCGTTCTGAACTGGGGAAAATCCATTCCAGGCTAGAGGACAACCCTGGGGATTCCGGTGGGAGTCCTGCGGGTGGCGAAGCGCCCACACGCCCCACCCCACCCCCGGGTGGCATCGGACACCCGCAGGACGGTATTTCAGTGCGTTTGTAGGTTCAGGGGATCTAGCCCAGTCAACCGTTGGTTACCGGGCTCAGTGGGTGCAACAGGGGCATGCACATCTAAATACACTCCGTGCCTCCCGTCCACACCAGGAAAACACTCTCAGTTACTCACGTAGGCAAAAGATGGGCCTTGCTGTGGTTGAACAATACAGTATGAAACAAACGTCAGTGTTATTTCCATCACATGTACATCAGGGTCTGGAGAATATACGATTTCAATCCCCACCCCGCCCAAGACAGCCCGGATTTTCCAAGATCCTCCAACTGAGAAAAGCAGCAGCTCTTCTTGGATTCAATTTCCTTTCTGCTTTACTTGCTTTCTTTTCTAATTTCTTAAGAGATTCAGACATTTTCAAAGGTTTTTTAAAATTGCTGGGACCAAAGCGCGCTCTTTAAATTGTATCCGACGAGACGCTGTCTGAGATAACCTTCTCACACGCGGAGAAAAAAAGTGTTTGGCACATAGTAGGCACTTGATAAAGATCTGTCACTAGTATTATTTCTTCCTTTTACTATTCTAGGGAAAGGAAAGGCAGTGGGAGGCAGTGTTTGGCTGCTACATAAACTCTGGGGCTTTTTGCTCCTTACACCAGGCCAGAGGCAGTGTGGATGCTGGATCTCAGGCTTCCTGCACCTGTTGGAGGGAGGAAAGTTCCCCAAGCTACAACCGGGGCTCGCCCCAGATCCCCAAGGGCCTCCAGACAGGCTGGTCTCTGTGGCTTCTCCAGTGTCACCTCTGAGCCCCAGAAGCTAGATCCAGAGCAGCAGGAACTGGTGACACTCCAAGCCTGCTTCAGGCCTCCTTTGCCCATCACCCCCCACCCCAGCCCCAAACCTTTGGAGGGAGGCGCTGGCAGGTCCTCCCAGCAGCCCCACTGCTTGTCGCCTCCACTGGGATAGATGAGGCAAGGCTAAGGCCGAGGAGGAAAAGAGGGATGGACCCAGGGAGGGATGATTCTAGAAACCTACTCTTCTTTTCCTTAATCGACTGTGTCTTTATTTGATGATTTACGCTCCCTCTTTGTCATGAGTCCAGAAGCTCAGTGTTTAGAATAACTCAGACTCATCGAAGGGCCCCATACTTGCAGTGCCTAGCACACAGCAGCTGCTCAGTCAAGGGCACTGGACCAAAGCTTATATGCTGAGTGGCACCCATGTTCCCAGCCCCTGGGGTTCCCATTGGAGGCACACGTGGAAGAATGACAGGTATGCCTCAACCCTAGGGAATTTACTGTGATTCAGTTCAGGCAGTGGCTCTCAATCAGGGGTGACCGCACCCGCCAGAGGGCACCTGACATTCTTGGGGCGTCAACCGGGGGGGGGGGCTGCTACCAGCCACCAGTGGGGAGTGACCAGAGGTGCTGCTAAAAATCCTCCAGGGCATAAGACAGCCCCACCAAAGAGAATTATCCAGTCCAAAATGACAGTGATGCTGCAAGTGAGAAGCTTTGATGTCAATCAAAACTCCCCCTCCCAGTTCACAAAACAGGAGACGATCTTGGCCAAAGTGAGGAATTGCCTAGATCCAACTAAGGTCCATCTAGTCAAGGCTATGGTTTTTCCTGTGGTCATGTATGGATGTGAGAGTTGGACTGTGAAGAAGGCTGAGCACCAAAGAACTGATGCTTTTGAACTATGGTGATGGAGAAGACTCTTGAGAGTCCTTTGGACTGCAAGGAGATCTAACCAGTCCATTCTGAAGGAGATCAGCCCTGGGATTTCTTTGGAAGGAATGATGCTAAAGCTGAAACTCCAGTACTCTGGCCACCTCATGTGAAGGGTTGACTCAATGGAAAAGACTGATGCTGGGAGGGATTGGGGGCAGAAGGAGAAGGGGACGACAGAGGATGAGATGGCTGGATGGCATCACTGACTCGATGGACATGAGTCTGCATGAACTCTGGGAGTTGGTGATGGACAGGGAGGACTGGCGTGCTGGGATTCATGGGGTCAAAAGAGTCTGACATGACTCAGCGACTGAACTGAACTGAAGTGAACAGGACCACCCAGGATGAAGAAAAATCCCTCCAGTGAGCTGTCTGGGGAAGGACAGGGAAACACAGTCCTGAGTCCTTATAACGTGGAGTCCTGGCCTTCTCAATGGTGCTCTGTCTACCTGGTCAGCCCTCGAGCCCAAGGCCCATCTGCCAAGCTGCGGCCAGAGGACAGGAGCTGCCACTCACCGTGATGCTTGTATCCTTCTTGCCCTTGTGGGAGGAGGCCACCATGGCCAGGTACTGGATGACTTTCTTGGTGTTTTCTGTTTTCCCAGCTCCAGATTCGCCTCTGAAAGACATGAGGGCAGTGACCCACTGGAACAGTAGCGGCTGATGGAATAACCAGCTGACTGTTGTTTATCTTATCAGGTGTTCTGTGAGCATCTTTCTGCAGCTCCGTGTCATTTGCCAGATGGGGAAACTGAGGCTCCCAGAGGGGAGGAGACTTGTCCACCAACGGCAGGGGAGCTGGACTGGGCTTCAAACCTGCTCCTTATCTCAATCTACTCCTCCCAACGGGAGGCAGGAAAGGATGTAGATGAAAAGAGTAAAAGAAAACCTGAGTTTCCTACCAAGGTCTAAACAGGTTTATTTGGAACTGTCTACTTAAAAAAAAAAAAAAAAGCCACTGTTTTTAGAGAAGTTTTAGGTTTACAGCAAAATTGAGCAAGAGGTACACAGAGTTCTTAGACCTCCCTGCCCCCTTGACAACCTCCCCCACCATCAACATCCCCCACCAGAGTGGCACACTTGTTACAATCAATGGACCCATATTGGCACCTCATCACCCAAAGCCCACAGTTTACATCAGGGTTCACTCGCTGTTGCACATTCTATGGGGTTGACAGCTGTATAATGATATGTATCCATTATTATAGTATCTACAGAATAGCTTTATTAAAAATTATCTACTTTAAAGACATCATTACTCTTGCTAGAGACGAGAAGATCAGGCAAGAGGCTGCCTTACAGGATGGATTTAAGTACCTCTCACAGTACCAAGACATAAGGTAGAAGTTTTAGAAATGCCTCTTACAAAAAAGAAGAAGGAAGAGGAAACGAACAAGGAGAAAAAGAAGGAGCGGGAGGGGAAGGAGAAAGAAAGAGGGAAAGAAAAGTGGTTATTCCATCAGCCACTGGACCCACATAAGCCCCTTCATCCTCTAGAGAACTCACTTGAAGGGTCAGGTGGCTAGCTAATGATTTCAGTTAAATATCAAAGGATAAACCTAGTTGGAATAAGTCATGCTGAAATGTAAATGGCTGATAAGTTTAGATCAGCGGGCTGTTGTTTGTCTTATCAAAATACTCTTAGAATATGAACAGTGGTTTTATTTATTTATTTTTAATGAAGACGGCTTCTTGAACCAGCTACACCTCTCCTGGCCACCTGAGGTCACGGTGATGGAATTGTTTCATCGAAGGATTCTAGACTGCCTCTGACTCCCACTCTTCTTAGTAAAAGGGAAAGATGACCTCAACTAAATCTTTCCTCCTTTCTTGTCCTCTCCTCTGATGTTTTTTGTTTGCTTTTCATTTTCCTTCCTTTGCCTAGACTCACATTTGCTGAGCTCACTGACTATTCTGAAACGCGCTAATTTTTTTTTTTTTTAAATCTGCGTTCATCTACCCTGAGGGCGGGTCAAGGTTCTCCAAGCTGAGCCAGGGCCACCTGCGACAGTGTGGTGCTTGTCCTTTTACCTAGTTAGGAAATAAAAGAAATGAACTTGCTCTGCCAAGGGCTCATTAATAACTTTGTTCGTGGCAAAACCGAAGGAAGGAAGGAGGGAAAGAAGGGAGGGTGGGGGGTGGGGGAGGAGAAAGGAAGGAAAAAGAGGGAAAGAGAAAGAGAGAAAGGAGGGCCAAAGGGAGGGAAGGAAGAAGGTGGGGGAAGGGAAGGGAAAGAGGGAGGCAGGCAGGGAGGCAGGGAGGAAAGGATACATATGCCCCGAACTGTCAGACCCAATGCCACGGGCCCCCATCCAGGAATCAAGAGTCAGGTCTCCAGGAACATCGCACCACGTCCCATGACAGTATTAACACTCTCCTCTATCCAGTTCCTAACGGTATTTATTCCCAGTGGTCACATTATTTCAGGTGGCCTCAGAGGCACTTTTTGAGATGGGAGCTACGGAGGCATTATCCTCATTTTCTTGAGGAGGAAAACTGAGTCCATTTTTTTTTTTTTTTAAATTTTAAGGACAGAATTGATTTTGGGGGGAGTGGAGGCCCTCTGTTAATTGTCTGCTCCCCCAGTCCTGAAGGGAGGACATATCACTTTCATATTATTACAGGATAGGAAATAGGACCTTGGGACCAGGGTGAGAGCAACTTGCCCAAGGTCACACAGCAAGGCAAGAGCACACTCAGCACATTGAAATCAGGTCTCTGGTTCCAATGTAATCAGGATTCTTTCTATGACATTTCGCCAAGTCTGTCCATGACACAGACCCAACCCTCTAAGAACATGCTTTCTAAGGTCAGAGGAAAGGAATAGGGGATAGGAATTGATATTTGTTGAAGACCTACTCTAGGCTTCTGGGCTCAGAAATCTTTTTATTTAATCCAACAACCTAATGAAGGAGTCATTGATTATTCCTGTCACCCACCTGGGGAAAATGAGGCTCAGAGAAGTTGAAGTGTTCTAGGTCACAATTTCTATTACCACACAGATCAGGAATAGAGGAGTAAGATTTGTACACGGGCCAAGTTGATGCCTGAGCCCATGTTCTGCCCCCCTACCCTTTCATTTTTAAAAGTGAGAAAAGGGGATGGAATGCAGGAATACTGAGAGAAGCCCTGAGCCATCAAGGAGTTATTCCATATATTCTGGGAGACTTCACTTGCCTTACTAGGCTTTTTTTTGAAAATCTGAGCAGGTACTAATGAACCAAGCCACTCAGTCATTTATACCTTCCCACTCCAGTACTCTTGCCTGGAAAATCCCATGGACAGAGGAGCCTGGTGGGCTGCAGTCCATGGGGTCGCTAGGAGTCGGACATGACTGAGCGACTTCTCTTTCACTTTTCACTTTTATACACTGGAGAAGGAAATGGCAACCCACTCCAGTGCTCTTGCCTGGAGAATCCCAGGGACAGGGCAGCCTGTTGGGCTGCCGTCTATGGGGTCACACAGAGTTGGACATGACTGAAGCGACTTAGCAGCAGCAGCATGAATTACTTTTATTAGGATAATGTCAGAACAAGTTTTGATAAAAATAAATTGTCCTGGGAGGTTCTGCCAAAGTAAACAACCCAAGCTCCAGGCTCACGGGCGTCTGAAGATTGATGTGCTCAGGGCTCCTTCAGAAACATCAATATCTTTGCTTTTCTGACCCCAGACTCTAAGAATAAAGATGCCTTCTCGGTCAGTGCATCCTAAACTTCAGTCCTTTTTTTTTTTTTTTTAATTTTAGGCTGCACTGAGTCTTCATTGCTGCAGGCAAGCTTCAGTTGCTGTGGTGCATGGACTTAACTGCCCTGAGGCATGTGGAATCTTCCCAGACCAGGGATGGAACCCGTGTCCCCTGCCTTGGCAGACAGATTCTCAACCACTGGACCACTAGGGAAGTCTCTCAGTCCTGTTTCTTAGGGGACTTTGTGTCCAGCTCCCTCTTCCTTGAGAAAGACTTGGCCTCATGACCATACTGGGCCTCCCGGCCTTGTAATGACTTTACTGCCAAGTCCTTTTAATCAGTCCAGGCTCAGCAGTTGGAAGGAGACTACCCAATGGCTGCTTAATTCCTCAGCCCCCAGCTGGGCGGGATTCATGGGTGTGTGACCTGTCCAGTTCCATGGGGACTACCCTAAGGAGGGTCCTGTGCTTGATTTAATGCTCTGATGTTGTGATCTTGAATTGCTTAGTAATTTTTGAACAAGGGCCTTAGCTTTCTCATTTTGCAAAATTTAACAAACCAGGTAGCTGGTCCTAGCTCCCACGGTGAAACACCATTTCTGAGTCATTTCAGCTGTGGTCTGCCCTTGGTAGCGAAGCTAAATTGTCTCTGAATCCGTCAGCCCCTAGTCCTCATGTGACTCCCACCCCTGTAACCAGCAAAGTCCTCTGGGGTTTGTGCTGTCCAACTCCTACACATCCTGCAAAGCTCAGGTAGTCACTGCCTTTATTTTGAGTACTGCCTCAAGCTCCCCAGGCAAAAGCCGTGCCTCTTTCTCCTGCAGCATCAATCAGCAGAGCAACACAATGGGCTCCATGGCCAGACTTCCTGAGTTCAAATCCCTGCTCTGCCCTATGAGATTATGGGCAAGTCATTTAACTGACAGTATGAAAAGGCAAAAAGATATGACACTGGAGGACGCCCCCCCCAGTTTGGTAGGTGGCCAGTATGTTACTGAGGAAGAATGGAGAAATAGCTCCAGAAAGAATTAAGAGGCTGGGCCAAAGCAGAAACACTGTTCAGTTGTGGACGTGCCTGGTGGTGAAAGTAAAGTCCGATGCCATAAGGAACCTGGAAGGTTCAGTACATTGGATGTGGTCAGGCAGGAGATGACAAGACTGAACACTGACATTTTAGGAATCAGTGAACTAAAATGGATGGGAATGAGAAAATTTGATTCAGATGACCATTATATCTACTACTATGGGCAAGAATTCCTTAGAAGAAATGGAGTAGACTTCACAGTCAACAAAAGAGTCTGAAATTCAGTACTTGGATGCAATATCAAGAACAATGAATGATCTTGGTTTGTTTCCAAGGCAAACCATTCAATATCATAGTAATCCAAGTCTATGCCCCAACCAGTAATGCCAAAGAAGCTTAAACTGAACAGTTTCATGAACCCTACAAGATCTTCTAGAACTAACACCAAAAAAAAAGATGTCCTTTTCATTACAGGGGACTGGAATGCAAAAGTAGGAGTAGGAAGTCAAGAGATACCTGGAGTAACAGGGAAATTTGGCCTTGGAGTACAAAACGAAGCAAGGCAAAAGCCATCAGGGTTTTGCCAAGAGAACACACTGGTCATAGCAAACATCCTCTTCCGATAACACAAGAGATGACTCTACACATGGACATCACCAAATGATCAATACTGAAATTAGACTGGTTACATTCTTTGCAGCCAAAGATAGAGAAGCTCTATACAGTCAGCAAAAACAAGACCTGGAGCTGACTGTAGCTCAGATCATGAGCTCCTTGTTGCAAAATTCAGGCTTAAATTGAAGAAAGTAGGGAAAAACACTAGATCATTCAGGTATGACCTAAATCAAATCCCTTATGACTATACCAGCTTCTCTGGTGGCTCAGATGGTAAAGAATCTATCTGCAATGTAGGAGACCCAGGTTCAATCTGTAGGTCAAGAAGATCCCCTGGAGAAGGAGATGGCAACCCGCTGTAGTATTCTTGCCTGGAAATTCCCATGGACAGAGGAGCCTGGTGGGCTACAGTTCCAATGGGTTGCAAAGAGTCAGACACGACTGAGCAAGCAACACTTTGACTTTATGACTATACAGTGGAGGTAACAAACAGATTCAAGGGTTAGGTCTGATAGAGTGCCTGAAGAACTACGGATGAAGGTTCATATCATTGTATAGGAGGAGATGACCAAAGCCATCCCCAAGAAAAAGAAATGCAAGAAGGCAAAGTGGTTATCTGAGGAGGCCTTACAAATAACTGAGAAAGTAAGAGAAGTGAAAGGTGAAAGACAAAGGGAAAAATATACACAACTGAATGCAGAGTTCCAAAGAACAGCAAGGAGAGATAAGAAAGCCTTTGTTAAGTGAACAATGCAAAGAAATAGAGGAAAACAATAGAATGGGAAAGACTAAATATCTCTTCAAAAAAAATTAGAGGCCAAGGGGCTATTTCAAGCAAATATGGGCACAATAAAGGACAGAAATGGTATGACTTAACAGAAGCAGAAGATATTAAGAAGAGGTAGCAAGAATACACAGAAAAACTATACAAAAAAGTTCTTAATGATTTGGATAACCACAATGGTGTGATCATTCACCTAGAGCCAGACATCCTGGAATGTGAAGTCAAGTGGGCTTTAGGAAGCATTACTATGAACAAAGCTAGTGGAGGTGATCGAATTCCAGTTGAGCTGTTTAAAATCCTAAAAGATGATGCTGTGAAAGTGCTGAACTCAATATGGCAGCAAATCTGGAAAACTCAGCAGTAGCCACAGGACTGGAAAAGGTCGGTTTTCATTCCAATCCCAAAGAAGGGCAATACCAAAGAATGCTCAAACTACCGCACAATTGTGCTCATTCACATGCTAGCAATGTAATGCTCAAAATCCTTCAAGCTAGGCTTCAACAGTATGTGAACCGAAAATTTCCAGATGTACAAGTTGGATTTAGAAAAGGCAGGGGAACCAGAGATCAAATTGCCAACATCCGCTGGATCATAAAAAAGCAAGGGAATTCCAGAAAAACATCTACTTCTGCTTCATTGACTATGCTAAAACCTTTGACTATGTGGATCACAACAAACTGCAGAAAATTCCCAAAGAGATGGGAATACCAGACCTCCTCATATGCCTCCTGAGAAACATGTATGCAGGTCAAGAAGCAACAGTTAGAACCAGACATGGAACAATGGACTGGCTCAAAATTGGGAAAAGAGTAAGTCAAAGCTGTATATTGTCACCCTGCTTATTTAACTAATATGTAGAGTACATCATGTGAAATGCTGGGCTGGATGAAGCATGGGATGGATGAAGCACAACCTGGAATCAAGACGGCTGGGAGAGATATCAATAACCTCAGATATGCAGATATACAGGAATAAGAAAAGAAGGTAGCACTGTATTTGCTAATTATCAGGTAGTGAGAGCAGTGTAACAGGACTGACTTATCCAGTTATAAGCAGTCTCCTAAATATTCAACTTCTTGAGAAGTTAGGTTCATACATTAAGGGGCAAAATTGGAAATTGGAAACAGCATGGGTTTGATGTTAGGCAATGGCACCCCACTCCTGTACTCTTGCCTGGAAAATCCCATGGACAGAGGAGCCTGGTGGGCTGCAGTCCATGGGGTCGCTAAGAGTCAGAAACGACTGAGCGACTTCACTTTCCCTTTTCACTTTCATGCATTGGAGAAGGAAATGGCAACCCACTCCAGTGTTCTTGCCTGGAGAATTCCATGGACAGAGGAGCCTGGTGGGCTACAGTCCATGGGGTTGCAAAGAGTCAGGCATGTCTGAGTGACTACACAACAAATAAAAGGTGAGAAGGATCTGGTCACAGCAGGAAATGGGGAAGAGCTTTCGAGGCAAAAGGAGGAGATAGTGCAAAGGCCCTGAGGCAGGAATGAGTATGATGTATTATGAAAGTGCCTGTTGGGCTGCCATCTATGGGGTCGCACAGAGTCGGATACGACTGAAGCAACTTAGCAGTAGCAGCAGATATGCAGATGACACCACCCTAGTGGCAGAAAGCAAAGAGGAATTAAAGAGCCTCTTGAGGAAGGTGAAAAAGGAGAGTAGAAAAGCTGGCTTAAAGCTCAACATTCAAAAAACTAAGATCATGGCATCTGGTCCCATCACTTCATGGGAAGTAGATGGGGAAAAATGTAAACAGTGACAGACTTTATTTTCTTGGGCTCCACAATCACTGTGGATGGTGACTGCAGCCATGAAATTAAAAGATGCTTGCTCCTTGGAAGAAAAGCTATGACAAACCTAGACAGCATATTAAAAAGCCAGAGACATCACTTTGCCAACAAAGGTTGGTCTAGTCAAAGCTGTGGTTTTTCCAGTAGTCATGTATGGGTGTGAGAGTTGGACCATAAAGAAGGCTGAGCGCCAAAGAATTGATTCTTTTGAACTGTGCTGATGGAGAAGACTCTGGAGAGTCTCTCGGACAGCAGGGTGTTCCAACCAGTCAATCCTAAAGGAAATCAACCCTGAATATTCATTGGAAGGATTGATGCTGAAGCTGAAGCTCCAATACGTTGACCACCTGATGGGAAGAGCCAACTCACTGGGTAAGACCTTGATGCTGGGAAAGATTGAAGGAAGGAGGAGAAGGGCACGACAGAGGATGAGATGGTTAGATGGCAACACTGACATGAGTTTGAGCAAGCTTCAGGAGTTGGTGATGGACAGGGAAGCCTGGTGTGCTGCAGTCCACAGGGTTGCAAGGAGTCAGACATAACTGGGCGACTGAACAACAATAATTATTATTACTGAGGTCAACTTGAATCTACTTTCATATTAAATAATATGAATCATTCCAGATTTTCATGCTCTATGAAAATTTCTCAAAATTCTTGTAACTGACCAGTGTGTGTGTATAGCAGGAACTGGGGGCTCAGTCATCTATGAGAAACTTTCCAGGCCCACGGTTCTGGGATAGAGGTTGTAAACAGGTAGCCCCACTGGCAAAGCCAGCCCACCAATGGATTTTATTTGGCTGATGCTCTGTGTATGTATGTTCATGTAAATTAGGTACAAATATTTAAACACTGAATATTTCACATAAAAACCTAAATTTGCAGCTTCTGTTGCAATGTAAAAGAGTCTGGCAACACTGGACCTGCCTTCTCCCCTGGAAACAATGGACAGAAGAGGAATAGCAACTCGCCCCCATCCCTCAGATGGGTCATTTTCTCCAGTTCACCACACTCCCCACCATCCCCCACTGTTTTACACCCAGGCCCTCTCATACATTAATAGTACTTGGTTGGCTTTGATTGGCCCTTGGGTTTGCAACCACCATCCCAGATGTCCCATAGTGGCTCTTCTCAGACAGAGGGCTTCTGCTGGAGACATACTCTGGCCAAACTGAAGTCTCAGTTTTTCAAATGAAACACACTCTTTCTGACCCCAGTGCCTTTGCATACGCTGTAAACTCTTCCCCTCTTTTCTTCATTGTCTCTGCTGAAATAGCACTTCTTCCAAGAAGCTCTTTCCATTCTCCCAGTTAGAATCTCTCTGATTTACACATTCTCCTAGTTCCAAACATGTCTCATTCTTGGTCATTTTCAGTTTGTAATTACACATTTACTTGAGTGATTTGCTGGGAAAGATTGAAGACAAAAGGAGAAGAGGGTGAAAGAGGTTGAGATGGTTGGATAGCATCACCAACTCAATGAACACGAGCTTGAACAAACTCTGGGAGATAGTGAAGGACAGGGAAGCCTGGTGTGCTGCAGTAAATGGGGCCACAAAGAGCTGGACACAGCTTAGTGACTGAACAATAATAATTTTTTTTAAGTTTCTGAAAAGGTAGTTCCTTCACAGAATCAAACAGCACATTCAAGCAGTACCAAAGGGAAGAATGAAATTATTGTTTTAGTGGCTGTCTTCCCTCTTGAGAGAGGGGTCATGTTTACTTTGGATTTTTTCCTATATGCCAAGTATCACCAGTGGAACTGGCTCATTCAAGCTGTTGAATAGTGAGTGAGTGAGTGTAGGGGGACAAAGGAAGGAGGGTGCATTTGTTTCCTATTGCTGCTTTAACAAATTACACAAACAGTGGCTTAAAACAACACAAATTGATTATCCTGCAGTTCTGGAGGGCAGAAGTCTGACATGGATTGTACTGAGCTAATACCAAGATGTCAGCGGGGCTGTGTTTCTTTCCAGGAACACCAGGGAAGAGTCTGTTTCCTTGCCTTTGCAGCGTCTAGAAGCTGTTTTTATCTTTGGCTTCCTCCATCTTCAACACCACCAATGGTGGGTGAAGCTCTTCTCAACTGCATCTCCCTCTGACTCCCCAGATTTCTCCCTCTTCCACTTGTAAGGACCCTGTGATCACGGTGGACTTGCCTGGATGGTGTAGAACCCGCCCCCTATTGGAAGGCCAGATGATTAGCAACCTTAATGCCACGCAGCCTCCATTCCCCTCTGCCTCGTCACCTGACACACTCACAAGCTCTGGTGATTAGGAGGTGGCCACTACAGGTGCACACTGCATTAGTGCAATTCACAGATAGCATGGTTTTCACAAATTAAAGATTTGTGGCACCTTGCATCAAGCATTCCTCCAACAGCGTTTGGTTACTCCATACCTTTGTGCCACCTTTTGCTAATTCCTATATTTCAAACTGCTTCCTTTTCTATTTGTCATAGTGATCTGTGATCAGTGGTTTTTCATTTCATCTACTGCAAAAAGATTACAACTCCCTGAAGGCTCAGATGATAGCTAAGATTTTTTTAGCACTGGGTATTTTTTTTTTAATTAGAGGACCATTACTTTACAATATTGTGAGGGTTTTTGCCATACATTAACATGAATCAGCATTAGGTATACATATGTCCCTTCTCTCTTGAACCTTTTCTAACTTCCCTGCCCATCCCACCTCTCTAGGTTGTCACAGAGCACTGGCTTTGTGCCGCCTGCAGCATACAGCAAACCCCCACTGGCTACCTATTTTATAGATGGTAATGTTTGTTTCAGTGCTGGCTACCTATTTCACATATGGTGATGTGTATGTTTCAATGCTGGCTGTCTGTTTTACATATGGTGATGTGTATGTTTCAATGCTGGCTACCTATTTTACATATGGTGACGTATATATTTCAGTGCTGTCTATTTTACATATGGTGATGTGTATGTTTCAATGCTGGTTGTCTGTTTTACATATGGTAATGTGTATGTTTCAATGCTGGCTGTCTATTTTACATACGGTGATGTATATGTTTCAATGCTGGCTACCTATTTTACATATGGTGATGTATATGTTTCAATGCTGGCTGTCTGTTTTACATATGGTGATGTGTATGTTTCAGTGCTGGCTACCTATTTTACATATGGTGATGTATATATTTCAGTGCTGGTGTCTATTTTACATACGGTGATGTGTATGTTTCAGTGCTGGCTACCTATTTTACATATGGTGATGTGTATGTTTCAGTGCTGTTCTCTCGTATCATTCCATCTTCTTCCCTCACTGTGTCCAAAATGTCAGCGTCTCCTTTGCTGACCTGCAAGTAGGATCGTCAGTACTGTCTTTCTAGATTCCATATATATGCATTAATATATGATATTTGACTTTCCCCTTCTTACTTTCTTTCTGTTACTAACACTACTCTGTATAATGGGCTCTAGATTCATCCACCTCATTAGAACTGACTCAAATGCTTTCCTTTTTATAGATGAGTAATATTCCAGCGATGGGTATTTTTAAATCAAGGTGTATCCATTGTTCTTCTTAGATATAACACTGTTGCACACTTAGTAGACTACAGTGTAGTGTCAACATAACTTTGATATGTACTGAGAAACCAAAAATTTGCATGACTTGCTTTACTCTGATATTTGCTTTATTGCAACAGTCTGGACTAAGTCCATGCTATCTCTGAAGAACACTTGTATTCTGCCCACCCCAAGAGAGATTTTCCTGAATACTGAAAATCCTCAGGAGTGATTCTAAACTGAATATTTTCTGACTATGTATCCAGGTCTTCAAAGAAATAATGATACCGACCACCAAATATGGCACAGTGTGGCTACTTGTGAAATTTTAGGGTAACAGTTTAACACAAGCCAAGACTTCCTCACTAATGGATATGCCTTCTGTTTTCACAGAGCTATTACAGAATTACATGCAATTCTGTCTGCAAATTATTTAGTTCAGGGCCTGGCACACAGTGAATGTTCAATAAATGGTAGTTTTAAAGAGGGGGCAGCGCAGAACAAAATGGCACCAGGTATCACCTGCAGTTTAGGGGTGCTGGCCTCAGCATCAGCGCGTTTGTACAACAAATGTTTCATGACCATCTGCGCTGTGCTGGGGATAGGGTGGTGCATGGAGTATCAAACAAATCAAAGAGCCCTGTTCTCATGGACCTTTTTCTTTAATAGGTTGGATCTTAACTCAGAAAAGCAGAAGAAAAAGCAGCTCCACTTACGTGCAGAGAATGGACTGGTCCTCCCGATCTGAGAACAAAAAGAAAAAAAAGAGCCACGAGTTAGAATCAGCTCTGAGTTGAGGGTTTGGACATGCTGCCGCCCAGGGCTCCCATTTAAGCTCATACACCCTGGCCCCTCTGGGGGTGACAAGGGGCCAGCTGAGCTCATTGCCCAGGGCATAGGGGACAAGACCTAAGAGGGCAACAAAGCCCTGGAGGCAGCCCCAGAGAGATGTTGGAATCTGACCCATTCAGGAGGCAGTGAGCATCCCAGCCCCACTCGCTCGGAGTGGAGGGGGTTCCCAGGAGACCCACTCTGTACAGATGAAGTCACAGACAGAACACCGACTTTGGATCCCGACAGATTGGGTTTCCTCTTGGCCACTTCCCAGCTCTGTGGCCTTGGGTGAATATTCCTAACCTCTCCAAGCCTCAGTTTCTTTATCTGGCAGTGGACATTTTTGGCTTGAAAATCCAGTATGCTTTCCCTCTTCTTCTGGCAAGAGCATCCTATGTTCCATAAGGAGACATGTCCAGGGGACTTCCTGGTGGTCCAGTGGTTAAGACTCTGAGCTTTCAGTGCAAGGGGTGCAGGTTTGATCCCTGATCAGGGAATTGTGATCCCACATGCCGAAAGAACAGCAACAGCAACAGCAAAGGAGTCATATCCCCTGCGCCCCTCCACTCCTACTGTCATGCACTGTCTCAGTGGGACTGACCCACAAGCTCTCCCAGCCAAGAGGCAACAGCATTTCCCAGGCTGCGTCAATCAGATTCTCTGAGCTAAAATGCCAACCTGGATCAAGGACGGAGAAGCTCAGCGGGTGGGCAGAGCCCTGAGGGGCCCTCACTTCCTGTCCCCTCAGAGCCCAAGCAGCCCCAAGTTTCTGACATTTTCTGAGGCTGGCTCCCCACTCTTCCCACACATCTGTGAGCTCTCCAACACTCCTCCAGAAATTCCTTTCCTAGATAAGTTCTCTTGCTTACCACCAGAGAACCCTGGTGGACACAGAGGGCATTGTGAGACGACACGTGATTAAGCAGATGCTACCGATCACCTTTCATTCTTAAGTGACCTCAGGAGGTGGAGCCAAGATCCCCTATGAGGGTCATGGGTAAGGTGACACACTTGAACCATTGGTCAGTTAACCATAACCGAGAAAGCACATCCTCTGCTGGGCAATGCTGATGCAGCTTTTCTTAAGTTCATTCCTGGCTCCAACCACACCTTCACATGGCTCAGCCTCTCCTGATTAAAGGTCTCCCCGGATCTAGGGATGACTTCCTCCAGATCCCTTCTCAGAGTGATCTTTCTGACACACTGAGCTACTCGATCACTCTGCTCCTCAATACTCTTCCACTTTGGAAGTGTCTTAAAATGTCAAACATAAATTTATCATATGACCCAGCTATTCCACTCCTAAAAATCTACCCAAGAGAATAGGAACTTGTGTCCCTGTAAGACTAACACACGAATGCTCACAGTGGAGTTATCATACCAACTGAAAAGTGGAAACAACCCAACTGTCCATCTGCTGGTGGATGGATAACTAAGTGAAATATTATTCAGTTATAAAGACAATGAAGTACTGATACAGATTACACCATGGATGACTCTCAAAAACATGATGTTAAGTAAGTCTGACACAGAAGGCTACATACTTACTGTCTTATTCCACTTACATGAAATGTGCAGAAGAGGTAAATGCATAGAGATAAGAAGTGGATAAATCAGTGGTTGCTGAGGGCTGGACTGGGGTGACTGCAAACAGGTATGAAAGATCATTTGGGGGCTTGGAAACTGGATTGTGGTGATGCTCACATAAGTCAATTTACCAAAACTCACTGCATTTTACACTTACAGTGGGTGAATTTGGAGTATGCAAGTTTTTATCTTAAGTTGTTTTTAAACATGTACATTTCCCCCAGGGCCCTTACGTGAGGCCCAGACTCCTGAACATGACATCCAAGACCTCCCATGACTGGCCCTGCCCACCTCCCCAGCTTCGGCATCTCTATGCCCTTCACTTTCAATTTCCAGCAACCCCACCCAGATCAACCCCCACTCACACTCCATGCCTTTGTTCAGGCCGTTCCTGCTGCCTAGCAGGTCTTTCTCTTCTTCTTTCCTGGCTACTTCCCTCAGTCTCAAAGATAATACCTCTTTCAAGAAGTCTTCCCGTAGTGATGAATCCAGGAGGCAGCTTGGCTATAAGTCTCTGACAACACTCCTAAGCTATCACAGTAGTCGGCCTTGCTAGAGAGAAGCCCCAGGAAGAGCCCCTAGTCTCCATCAAATAGTCCAACTGCTGCCTCCAAGCCCCCCTTGATAGGAATCCTAGCGCTGTCACTGGCTCCTGCCCATCACTAAGACACGCCTCCACTTCCACAGCCCCTGTGCTGCCTGAGCGCCCTGTCCCAGGCTGGCACTTTTGCTCCTTGTGTCTCTGCCCCCACAGAATTATGAATTCCTCATAAGCAGAAACATCCAGATCTGGACCCCACTCCCCTCAGTTTCTGGGAAACTGAGGTCACGTGCTCAATCCCAAAGCCCCTGACATAGAGAAGGTACAGTTTGGCGAGCACTGAAAAAAGCCAGCCCCAAACCTGAAGACATGAGCTTCTTGATGGGAGAGTACAACATACATGTAAGAACCAGTGGTTAAGAACCTGCCTCCCAGTGGAGGTGACCTGGGTTTGATCCCTGGTTGGGGAACTAAGATCCCCCATGTCACAGGGCAACTCAGCCTGCACACTGAGGCTAAAGAGGCCAAGTGCTACAATGAAAGAGCTCGCATGGGCCACACTTGCCTGTAGGGGTTAGCTTTAGGGGGCCTGGGGAGGTTCCACTCAGGCAAGTTTGACCTCTGAGCCGAGCGCCAATGGGAGGTCCTTGCAGGGAGAAAGGCCACAGGAAGGAGGCAGCTCAGCCTTTGGGAACTTTCCGTCACCACAAAGTCCCATTTCTGGTCCAGCTGCACTGATCCCCGTCAGGCCAACATGCTCTGCCTCCTGCCTCTGCCTCTGACCTTGGGCTGATCCACAAATTTCAAGAAATAGCCATATCAGAAACCCGTACATGTGTGCCCAAGGACAAATGCTTAAATTGGTCACTGCGGCAATATCAGTCAAAGCAAAAGACAAGAAAGGAGTGATTTTGAGGTGGACAGACAATGGACTGTCTCCACCCATCTGCTTTCGGGACAGAGGTGGCCTTTCCAGCAGCCTTGGGAAACCTGAGCCCAGAAGACAAGAGATTGACAGGGTCCCTGCCTGTCTGGAGGCTTTTCCTCCCAGGTCCCCAGGAGAGGAAGTGGCTCCAAGGGAAAGGCTTGGCAGCTGCCGGGGCAGCTCCATGCTGGGCGCTGCCAGGGGACCTCCGGCCGGAGACATTCCCATCGGAAACACACCGCTCCAAGCGTGGGAAACTAACTGTGTTGTGGTTAGTAGGGGCAGGAGGGTTCGGTATGCATATTGCTTGCTGACCTGTGCAGAGCCCAGGAGACCGATTTCCCCGGGCTTTCTAGCTGACTCCTTCCCTGAGCCTGAGCTCATGTCTGACACGAGAGAGCAGAGTTCTAAGAATGTGCAAAGGAGTCCCCCAACCCAAGCTTTGCACACGCTGTTTCCTCTTCCCAGGGCACCATCTATATTGCTTTTGTACCTGCATTATCCATTCTCTCTATTTTACTCCAATGAGGTGAAAACCACATAAACAGAAATTAAACCATGTAGACGCGAACAACACAGCGGTAGGTAGTACCTTCACAAAGGCGTGCAACTCACACCTCTGTCTCGTTCCCAAACCTTCTCATCAACCCCTAACAAAACCCCACACCCACTAAAGAGTCACTCTCCATCCTCTCAGAAAAGGCAATGGCACCCCACTCCAGTGTTCTTGCCTGGAGAATCCCAGGGACGGGGGAGCTTGGTGGGCTGCCGTCCCTGGGGTCACCCAGAGTCGGACACAACTGGAAGCGACTTAGCAGCAGCAGCAGCTCCATCCCCTGCTCCCATTAACCCCTGGCCCCACTGATCTGCTCTCTGTGTCTATGGATTTACCTATTCTGACATTTAACACAAACACGAGTGGTCTTTGTGTCTGGCTCCTTTCACTTAGCATGCTGTTTCTGAGGCTCTTCCCTATTGTAACATGTATCTGAACTTCATTCCTTCTTATGGCTGAATAGTCCTCCATCGTGGGCAGATCACATTTGTGGTTCTACTCATCCATTGATGGGCATTTGGGTTGTTTCTGGCTTTTGGCTATTGTGAACAGTGCTGCTATGAATATTCAAGTACAAGTTTTGTTTCAGCATCTGTTTTCAATTCTTTGGGTATATATTCTAACTGATTCTCGAAATGTCACCCTGAGAGTCACCTCCTCGGTAATATTTTCTCTGACCCCATACCTCCCTAGAGCTAAGCTGGGGGCCTTTCTACTGTATGTCCCCTCCAGAGCTGCCAAGGACAGAGGTGTAAGTCAGACACTGCATAACTCTAGGGGGAAACCATTTACACTGGTCACTATAGATCTGTATATTTATTACAACCATCTTGCAACAGATGGAAGAAACCTGCCTTGAGAAAGGGGTAAAAGTGTTAGTCACTCAGTTGTGTCCAACTCTTTGCGACCCCATGGACTGTAGCCCACCAGGCTCCTCTGTCCATGGAATTCTCCAGGCAAGAACACTGGAGTGGGTTGTCATTCCCTTCTCCAGGGGATCTTGCTGACCGAGGGATCAAGCCTGGATCTCCTGCATTGCAGGTGGATCCTTTACCATCTGAGCCAAAAGAGGGGGTACCTTTGTCTAATTCTATAAAAGTACCACCCAGTCTAGTGGTGACCCTAGCTCCATTAGTCCAAAGATTCCCTGCCTTCCAGCACTTAACCTCATCATGATCATTGTTTCGCCTCAATACCTTTTAGAAGAAAGGGATTACTCAGAATGGTAATGGACCATTTCCCTATGATACAACAGGCAGAATTTTTCTTTTTCATCTTAGTAAACATTATGCTACTTTATATTATAAATAATATATACAAACTATACAAATGTCCATCAGTTGGTAAATGGATAAACAAAATGTGGTCTATTTGTACAATGGAATGTTACTCAGCCATAAAAAGGAATGGCGCACTGATACAGGCTAAAACATGGATGAATCTTGAAGATACTATGCTATGTGAAAGAAGCCAGTCACAAAGGACCACATACTGTATCATTCATTCCATTTACTCTAAATATGCAGAAGAGGCAAACCTATAGGGACAGAAAGTAGACTAGCGATAGTGTTGAACTAGGAGTGGGGAAGGGAAGGACTACAAGAGGGCACAAGATTTCCTTTGTGGATGATAGGAAGATACACTTAGATTGTGGTGATGGCTGTGTAACCTTGTAAATTCACCAATAACCAGTGAGTTGTGTTCTTAAATGGATTGATTCATGGTATATAAATTACACCAGAATAAAACTTTTCTAAAAACACAATGTTACTTTTACGCCATCTCTGAATCAAGAGATCTGATTGCTCAGTTATCACACAGAATCTATTCATTTTTCAACAGTTATGAAAATTTTTTTTTTCCTTACATAAACCACGAATTCTTTTTACTTAAGATTACAAAATTAGGACACAACCACTGAAGAAAGCTTGGCAAATACAAAATCCCCTAACCCGTGATAGTTAACATTTGGATATGTCTTCTTTTCATTATTTTTTATAGAGTTCAGAGTGATTTACACAGTTGACACCATACTATGGCATGGTTCTTAGTTCTTTCCATTATCAGTGTTTCCTTCCTGGGCTCCCCTGGTCGCTCAGGTGGTAAAGAATCTGCCTGTGATGCAGGAGACCCAGGTTTGACCCTTGGGTCAGGAAGATCCACTAGAGAAGGGAATGGCTAATCACTCCAGTATTCTTGCCTGGGAAATCATATGGACAGAGGAGCCTGTGGGCTACAGTCCACAGGGTCACAAAGAGTCAGAAACGACTGAGTGACTAGCTTTATATGCATTGACCATGTAGTACAGTCTTTGTTACTGACTTTAAATGCCTTATAATGGTCCTCAGAGAGGTTCCTGCTCTTTCTCCAACCTCCTCCGGTTACTCCTCTCCCCCAGTTACATCCCAGCCATATTGACCTTCTTGGCACTTTCATAATACATCATCCTCATTCCTGCCTCAGGGCCTTTGCACTGTCTCCTCCTTTTGCCTCGGAAGCTCTTCCCCATTTCCTGATGTGACCAGATCCTTCTCACCTTTTATTTGTTGTGTAGTCACTCAGACATGCCTGACTCTTTGCAACCCCATGGACTGTAGCCCACCAGGCTCCTCTGTCCGTTGAATTCTCCAGGCAAGAAAACTGGAGTGGGTTGCCAATTCCTTCTCCAGGGGCTCTTCCCGACCTGGAAATCAAACCTGGGTCTCCTGCACTGGCAGGCAGATTCTCTACTACTGAGCCACCGGGGAAGCTCTTCACTTTCACATCCCAGTCCAAATAGCACATCCTCAGATGGAGCCACTTTTGACCATTGCACACCCATAGCCATTCCCCTCAGTTTCTCTTGATCCCATCTTCCTGTTTTATCTTCTCCTTAGGGGAGAAATAACTTTATAATTTTGCCGGCTGGAATTATTTCTTTGCTTACTCAACAAAACTGCTTTTAAAGTTTCTCCTATTAACCCCTGAGCTCCTGAGGATCAAAGGCTGTGCGTGATCCCGGGTGGCAGGGACAATGTGTGACACACAGTAGGTACTCAGGAAATGCTTAATGATTTGAATCAATCTCAAACAATCTTTTCTTCTCTCTCTCTCTCAATCTCTCCAGAAAGGCAATTCCAATTGAACCCACGGTGAGTGCTTCTTCCTATATTCACATACTCAGCAAACAAGTCCAGAGACCCTACTCTGTGCCAAGCACTGGAAACACTGTTTACTAAACCGACCTAGTCTTTGCTTTTGAAAGGCTTATGATCTGGAGTGCAGGCAAAGAACTGACTGCAAGATGTGGTCAAATCCCACAATGCATATGTGTCCAAAGTGCTACTGAAGGTATAGCTGCCTTACCTTATTAAATTTTTTTTAATATTTATTTATTTATTTGGCTGCACCAGGTCTTAGTTGCGGCATGCAGGCTCTTACTTGTGGAGTGTGGGATCTAGTTTTCCTGAGGGAGCCAGTTTCCTGACCAGGGATCGAACCTGGGCCCCCTGCATTGGGAGCTCCCAGTCTTAGCCACGGGACCAGCAGGGATGTCCGTGTCGCTGTTTTAACATACCCTGAGAGGCAGGATATCCCAGCAGCTGTGGTGGCCACTGAGCTGCATGGAGAAGGATGTGTAGGAATCCCCAGGGGAGAAGCCACCAAGGAGGCGGCTGAGGCCCCCGGGAAAGGGCACGGCAGCAGAGAGGAGATGGCCGGTGGACCCGCATCCCAGCATCCCAGCATCCCGCGCGCGGGTTAAGCCCCGCCCCACCCGGGTTAAGCCCCGCCCCACCCCGGCCGGGAGCCCACCGGTCTCGCACTCCAGCTGCGGACACCGCGCTGTCCCCTCCGTCCCCTGGGCCTCGGGGTCTGGCCTTGGATGAGCAGGTGTGCGGGGGAGTTCTCCAAGGACCAAGAGGGCTCTCCGCCGCCTCCCCCGCAGCAGGCCTGAGACTCCCAGGAGACTCCCAGCTCCCCGCAGACCAGCTATTTCGGCCCGATCCAACACCAGCTCTTGGTTTCTGGCTGGGGAAGCCAGAGGCCCGCGGGCTGACCATAAAAGGAGAAAACCCAGCTGGGTCTGAGCGAGGCCTGGGCTGGCTGGTTCCCTCCCGCCTTCTCGTGCCAGGGTGCGTGGGATCAGGCGAGAGGCGGGTGGCCAAGCCCTGTCTCCCGCGGGGTCACCGCTCCCCTGACTTTCAGGCTCCTGGGGGTGAGGCCTGGCCTCCACCGAGCGCAGAAAGGTGGCTCCCGCATGAATGCCTGCCACCCTCCAAGGTAGACGCAGAAAGTTCCAGACACCCCCCGCCCCCGCCTGGAGCTGACGGCCCACGCTGGGCACCACGCTCTCCAGGCACCGTCGGAATAAGCCCACACAAGCACCGGGGCAGGTGCCACCCTTGTTGGGACAAGTGAGGAAACCAAGGCACAGAGAAGTGGGCGCGTGCGCAGAGCCAGGATTCCAGCCCAGCTCAAAAGCGACGCCCTGTGTACACGCTGCTATAGTTAAAATGGGTAACCAACAAGGACCTGCTCTATAGCACGTGGAATTCTACCCGGTGTTATGTGTCAGCCTGGATGGGAGCCCAGGGTTTGGGGGAGAATGGATACATGTATATGTATGGCTGGGAACCTTATCTGTTCACCTCGTGCTATCACAACATTGTTTGTTAATGGGCTATACCCTAATACAAAATAAAAAGTTTAAAAAATAAATAGCACCCCAGAGGAAAAAAAAGCGATGCCCTAAACCTCTGCTCTGTAGGTCCAGGCCCTCCTCTCTCCACCCTCCTGCCCCAGCAGCACGGGGAGGAAAATTCTGGGTGAGCTGAGGTACTCTGAGAACTTGTGCTGGACCCCAGCAGGACTCTTCCAGACCCACATGAGGGGGATCTGGCCAGTGAAGGGGGCGTGGGTTCATGACCAGTATTCTCCCAGTGGTCTCCTGGGCCTCAGCTCCAGCCTCTAGTCTCTGCATCCTTCTCTCCACTCCAGCCCCACAGCCTCGTGAGTCTCATCAACTCCTTTAAGCTCACATGTTACTTCTCAAGGAGGCCTCCCTGTCCTCCCAGCTTAAGGAGATCCTAGGGTCTCCCGCCCTCCGCCCATAGCACATGTATCTGTGGTTTGATTTGATTAATATCTGCACCCCTCAGTAGGCTGTGCCCCCACAACAGTTCCCTCATAGTGAGGTCTCAATCAACACTTTTGGACGAAAAAGAGAAGGGAGAGCCAAATTTTCTCTGAGGCTGGGAAGACACAGTGGGAAGGCCAGAGCACTCAGACTCTAAGAGTAACAAGCCGCCACCAAGTGTCAGTCAGAGCTCCCCAAGTCCACTCCCCTCATCATATCTGCTTTCCAACTCAATATTTACTGGTTATTTAAAAAATAATAATAATTCTCCTTAGCTCTCTCCCATCTGTGTGAGACACCATGGGCCGTCCATAAAACATGTATCAGAATCAGATGATCCTTTTTCTTCATTTCCTGCCAAGGAACGTGATCTTCTTGTGATAGCTCAGAGGGCTGGCCAGATGGGGCCAGACAGATGGAGCCGCCAGCACCCCTCGCCCCGCCAGGCCAGACGCTGAGCTGAGAGCAGAGGCAAAGTCTCTGCAAGGCAGAGAGGCAACCAGTCCCCTCCCTAGGATGGGGGTGAGGGGCAGAGTGTTGCAGGAACACAGTCTCTGCAGCAAAATGTCTGGGAAGTTACTTCTGGGCTCCACTTCTTGGGCAACTCAGAGCATCATCTTCCTTACCAAGAAGACAGGGATTAAAAACCCACACTTTCCAAGGATGTGAAAAAGATGCAGGGAGATTGGACCCACAAAGAGCTTAAAAGGGCCCAAGAGCCATTCCAAAGCTCAATAACAGGAAATTATTGTCAACTTGATTATCATCACTGCTCCATCCTCTCCATCCTCCACAGCAGTGAGCTTGTGAAGTTATAGATGGCAGCGGGTCTGACTCAGGAGAACAGGCTATCAGGTTCAACCCTTTCTAAGTATAAGGCCTAAGCCAGTCCCTCAGCTGGCGGCTCCATCTGTCCGGCCCTGTCTGGTTGGCCCCTCTGAGTTATCACGAGCAGCCTCACTTTCCTCATCTGTTAAAGGGGGCTGACAGCAGTACAGTACCTAACATACCATACTGCCTCAGAGGGAAGATAAAACGCATCCAGTGAGGGGCTTCCCTGGAGGTCCACTGGTTAAGCGTCCATCCTTCCAATACAGGGCCAAGGTTCGATTCCTGGCTGGGGAACTAAGATCCCACATGTCACAGGGCATGGCCAAAAATTAAAAACAAAATATTGGCTTAAAAAAACTTTTTTAAAATAAAAAGTGCTTCCAGCGTGGCTAAAGGAGATATCGCCAGGTTTGACATTTAGCTCTGCAGCCAAGCGCCTCAGTGTTCTGAGGCTCAGTGTCCTGAGGCTCAGCGTCTTCAGTCTGTCACACGGAAAGTCTGTCCTGCAGGGGAGTGGTGAGGGCCAAGGGGCGCAGGATCTACAGGGGAGCGAGCTCAGCGCAGACAGATGCCCTTCCTGTCTCTGCTGAGATACAGAACCTCCGGTTGAGCACGGCCAGCCCCTCCAAGGCCTGCTGACACGGACAGAAGGTTCAGACTGAGTGTGGGAACTTGCAGAGCAGAGAACCGAGTTTGGATCATTCTGCCCACCTCCCCACCCCCACAGACTTCTCCGCAGCTTAAAGAGAGTTCAGCCAAGAGCCTGAGCTGATAAAGGTCTGGCTGGGTTTTTTGTTTTTTTTTTTAAATCCCCTTAGAGTGGCTGGTTAGTACTAATTAGGTGTGGACAGAACACTTCCAATGACAGGTCCTGATGGCTCCTCTTACCTCAGAGTGAAATCTCACCTGCCTTTCACACCCTCCCCCACCCCAGGGACCCACAGAGAAGAGGCTGGAGATCCAAACTGGCTTTTGTCAGGAAAGCTTTGCTGATGCTTTCCCCACACTCATCATGCTATAATTTGCTGAAGTCACTTATGCCAGCTTCTCAAGTGCTGAGCCCTCAACGCTAACCCCTGAGATGGCAGGAGACAGCCCTACAGGAGCAAACAGCCTTTAGCGGGGCAGGAGGGGCTGTGAAACAGCTCAGCATCACCTTTGTCCAGCAAGCCTGGGGCTTCAGAGTCTGATAACCCAAGTTCAAATCTGCTCTGTCACTCCTGCATCAAGTTCTTCACCTCCCCGAGCCTCAATCTCCCCAGCAATAAAATGGGGCTAATAACAGCACCTGCCTCCAGTACTGGATTGTCTAACCAGTCATGTTTTTCCACAGTAGTCATGTATGGATGTGAGAGTTGGGCCATAAAGAAGGCTGAATGCCGAAGAATTGATAACTTTTGTGCTGTGATGTTGGAGAAGACTCTTGAAAGTCCCTTGGACTGCAAGGAGGTCAAACCAGTCAGTCCTAAAGGAAATCAATCCTGAATATTCATTAGAAGGACTGATGCTGAAGCTGAAGCTCCTATACTTTGGCCACTTGATGCGAAGAGTTGACTCACTGGAAAAGACTCTGATGCTGGGAGGGGTTGGGGGCAGGAGAAGGGGACAACAAAGGATGAGATGGCTGGATGGCATCATTGATTCAATGGACGTGAGTTTGAATGAACTCTGGGAGTTGGTGATGGACAGGGGGGCCTGGTGTGCTGCAATTCATGGGGTCGCAAAGAGTCGGACACGACTGAGTGACTGAACTGAACTGAACTGAACTGAAGAACTATCATGGTCAATGTCCTGGGAAAATTTAAAACATTGTTGGCTTTCTTTATAGTTTACTGTTGTTTTTATTCTGGACACAGGCACCATAATAGTTCCAAGGCTTCATTTTAAAGGTCCTAATCTGATCCCAGGTGGCTCAGTGGTAAAGAATCTGCCTACCAAGGCAGGAGACACAGCTTCAATCCCTGGAAGTGGAAGATCGGAAAGATCCCCTGAAGGAGGAAATGGTAACCCACTCCAGTATTCTTGCCTGGAGAATCCCACAGACAGTGGAGCCTGCTGGGCTACAGTCCACGGGGTTGCAAAGAGTCAGACATGACTTAGTGACTGAGCACCAGCACATGGATCTGATCCTGTCTGCCTTGTCAGTCTGCGGTGAGGATGAATGGAGAATATTCCTGGAAAGCCCTGTGCACACAAGCAGCATGCAATAAAAATCCACTACTGGGGCTTCCCTCGTGGTCCAGTGGCTGAGACTCGGAGCTCCCAATGCAGGGGCACCAGGTTCAATCCCAGGTCAGGGAACTAGATCCCACATGCCTCACCTAAGAGTTGGCATGCTGCAACTAAAGATCCCGAGTGTCACACTGAGACCTGGCACAGCCAGATAAATAAAGTAAATATTTTTTAAAAATTCACTATCACCATTATCACATCTTTGGAAAAGAGAGTGTGAGAGAATTTCCATCAAAAGGTAGTGGGTTTAACACAGGCAGTTAGAGCTCCTCTTTCCCCAAACCTCATTAAAATGACAGTAAAGGGGTTTTGAAAGTGAGTGAAAGTCGCTCAGTCATGTCAAACTCTTCACAACCCCATGGACTATACAGTCCATGGAATTCTCCAGGCCAGACTACTGGAGTAGGTAGCCTTTCTCTTCTCTAGGAGATGTTCCCAACCCAGGGATCAAACCCAGGTCTCCCACATTGCGGCGGTTTCTTTACCAGCTGAGCTGCAAGGGAAGCCGAAGAATACTGGAGTGGGTAGAACATCCCTTCATCCAGGGGATCTTCCTGACCCAGGAATCGACCCAGGGTCTCCCTGCATTGCAGGAGGCTTCTTTACCAACTGAGCTATGAGGGAAGCTTTATTTTGGGGGCTTCAAAATCACTGCAGATGGTGACTTCAGCCATGAAATTAAAAGATGCTCGCTCCTTGGAAGAAAAGTTAGGACTAACTAGACAGCATATTAAAAAGCAGAGACATTGCTTTGCCGATAAAGGCCCATCTAGTCAAAGCTATGGTTTTTCCAGTAGTCAGGTATGGATGAGAGAATTGGACTATAAAGAAAGCTGAGTGGTGAAGAATTGATGCTTTTGAACTGTGGTATTGGAACAGACTCTTGAAAGTCCCTTGGACTGCAAGGAGATCAATCCAGTCCATCCTATAGGAAATCAGTCCTGAATATTCATTGGAAGGACTGAAGCTGAAGCTGAAACTCCAATCCTTTGGACACCTAATATGAAGAACTGACTTGTTGGAAAAGCCCCTGATGTTGGGAAAGATTGAAGGTGGGAGAAGAAGGAGACAACAGAGGATGAGATGGTTGGATGGCATCACCAACTCAATGGACATGAGGTTGAGCAAGCTCCAGGAGTTGGTGATGGACAGAGAGGCCTGGTGTGCTGCAGACCATGAGGTCACAAAGAGTCGAACATGGCTGAGGGACTGAACTGAACTGAAAGGGATTTTTCTCAGGCTTCCCACATGGTGCTAGTGGTAAAGAATCTGCCTGCCAATGCAGGAGACAAAAGAGATGTTGGTTTGATCCCTGGGTCTCTAAGATCCACTGGAGGAGGGCATGGCAACCCACTTCGGTATTCTTGCCTGGAGAATCCCATGGACAGAGGAGCCTGGCAGGCTATATTTACAGGGCCACAAAGAGTCAAACACAACTGAACACACATGTACAAAGAGGTTTTTCAAAAACACATGAAACTGTCCAAATAAGTGGGAGAGAAGAGAAAAACACAGCCTGGGAAACCAGCAAACAGGATGAGTGATGACAGTCACTTAGGAGACTTAGGATTTAGTCCCTTAGGAGACTAAGCTGGTGGTGGAGAAGCAGAGTCCCCTGCCTCCAGCCCAAACCTCAGTAACGGGCAACCTGGGACCTCAGGAAGAGGGTGGAGGACAATGAAACATGATGACTGGCTGAATGTCTGAGAAGCTGCTAGACACTCCAGATACCACCTATACTCCCTGTAGCCAAGGGACTGCTCTCCCCACAGCCCACCAAAGGGGGCAGAATCAGCAGAAATAGAAGGTATCTGTCTTGGGGACACCAGGAACGGCAAGAAGATAACATGCACGTTTCATCCCATAGTTTGAAACCCTCAGCCTCTTCTCAACTAGATCCTTAAAATGATGGTGGTTGTTTAGTCGTTAAGTTGTGTCTGACCCTTTTGCGATGCTATGGACTGTAGCCCACCAGACTCCTCTGTCCATGGGGTTTTCCAGGCAAGAATACTGGAGTGAGTTGTCATTTCCTCCTCCAGGGGATCTTCCTGACCCAGGGAGCGAACCCATGTCTCCTGCGTCTCCTGCATTGGCAGGCAGGTTTTTACTGCTGAGCCACCAGGGAAGCCCCAGAATGATAGTAGACAGTTCTTTACCCTTGAAGCAGAAGACTGTACAAGACTTCTCTGAAGAATTTCATTAGCCCAAGAAAAAAGACTGAAAGATACACTAGGAGTCACCCGATGGAGCAGCCCAGCCTCACCAGCAAGCTCCTCCTGCAAACACGAAGCTGCTATCAGTTTTTTGGTGCCCATGCATTAGAGCATCCCAGATGAATGGACAATGAATCAGCAAGCACTGGAAGAAAGTCACTGACAAGACAAACATAAATTAAAACAAGTAAGTAAGAAATATGCCTATTGGAGGTAACAGGGGCTTACATGTGGAGAAGTACCCTCTAAGAAAAGGAATGTGCATGGAAAAAGAATATGATAAGAAAGAAACATTCAGGAAACAAACAAGTTCTTGGAAACTTTTTTGGAATGATAGTAGTAATTGAAGACTCAGTGGAGGATTATAAGATAAAGTTGAGGTAACTGCCTATAAAATAAAAACGACAATAGAGAGAGATGAAAATTATTTTTAAAAAAAAAACCCTGAGAATTCCAGTATAGAAATAAGAAAACATCTAGAAAAAACAGAACAGAGAATACAAAGAAAAAGAAATCATTTAGGACATAATTCAAAAAATTTCCCAGAATGTAAGGATAGGAATTTATAGACTATGAGGATCCACTCAAGTCTCCAGCACAATGAGTAAAAACAGACCCACACCAAATCCAATCATGAACAGGAGGTAAAGATTAAAGAAAAAAAAAAACTTCCAGAGATGGAGGAAGGAGGAAATAAAAAAAAAGTCACATACAAAGGATCAAGAATAAGAACAACTTTTATCTTCCCAAAATGAAACTGAATCTCAAAGTTAATGAAGCAATGCCTTAAAAATTTGGAAAGAAAATTATTTCTTGCTTAAAAATGTAAACCCACATACTTTGGCTCAGATAGTAAAGAATCTGTCTGTGATACAGGGGACCTGGATTCGATCCCTGGGTTGGGAAGATCTCCTGGAGAAGGAAATGGCAACCCCTCCAGTATTCGTGCCTGGAGAATTTTCCGTGGACAGAGGAGCCTGAGGTTGCAAAGAGTTGGACATGACTGAATAACACTTTCATTTCACTTTCACAATGAGTGAGTGAAGTTGTTACTCTTTGCAACCCCATGGGCTGTAGCCTAACCAGGTTCCTCCATCCATGGGATTTTCCAGGCAAGGATATTGGAGTGGATTGCCATTTCCTTCTCCAGGAGATCTTCCCAACCAGAGATTGAACCCAGCTCTCCCTCCTTACCATCTGAGCTCCCAGGGAAGATCCAAGGGCAGGACTTAGGAAGGGAGAGTCCTGAGGTGAGGTGGAGCTGAGGGTATGTCAGCTACTGGTCACCAGAGGGTATCCAGGGCAGGTCAAAAAGACTCCGGTAGCAATCACTTCCAAAAAGAAGCTATAAATAGGATCTTGAACACATATCTTATTTATAAGACACATTATAAGAAGATTAGCACATTTAGAAGGAGAATTTGTGGTAGAATTAGTGATTAAGTATATAGATACTCAAGTTGGGGGGAAAAAGGGAAATTACTAACTAACTCCAGGGGAAAGAATAATTTGTACAGGAAAAGGCATCACAAGACAGTGCAGAGCTCAGCTGTGAATGGCATCTACACAGTCACGATAATGTAAACTCTGAATATAGTTTTCATCAAAGTTAATATAAAACTACATTGGACAGAGGTATAGAACGGACTTTTGGACTCTGAGGGAGAGGGAGAGGGTGGGATGATTTGGGAGAATGGCATTGAAACATGTATACTATCATGTAAGAAACGAAGCGCCAGTCTATGTTCAATACAGGATACAGGATGCTTGGGGCTGGTGCACGGGGATGATCCAGGGAGATGATATGGGGTGGGAGGTGGGAGGGGGCTTCGGCATTGGGAGATCGTGTACACCTGTGGCTGATTCATATCAATGCATGGCAAAACAAATACAGTATTGTAATGTAGAATAAAGTATTAAAAAAATAAATGTGAATAGATTAAAAAAAAAAAACTACATTGGGAGCTTATGTGATGGGGCATGGTTCTGTGTGTGTTGGGAGGAGGCCAGAGGACAAAGCAAGGGGGTGATTGAGTGAAATGCTCATGTTCCATGATGAAAAGTCAATAAGTAATGCCTAAAATTGAGGGGGAAATTTAAAATATGAGTAATATATTCAAGTCTCTTGGAGATTACAGTGTTAAACATCCAAAATTCAGTTAAGAGTTGATAATGGTTATCCCTGGAGAAGAGGAAATTAGAGAAGCAACCAAGGAGTGATGTTTTTCTTAACAAGCCTTGAGGAATTATCTAAATCATCTTCATGTACACCTTCAATAAAGATGAAAGCTAAAAGTGTGAAAAAGGAGTAAGGAATCCCTTTAGGCATATAATATTCTAGCAGCATGCAGAACAGTGCATACAGAATGTTACTATTTGTGGGGGAAACTTGGGAAGAGAGAAATGGATGCGTATCTTCAGACATGTGCAGAAAATATCTCTAGGAGAGTATCTAAGAATATCTAATAAACCAGAATAATAACCCCACGGTATCTCTGGGGAGGCAGACTAGGAGTCTTGGGCACAAGGGTTGAAAGGGAGAATGGTCAGCTTTTGCATTTGAATCCATCATCTCTCCAAAAACAAGAAAACATTGGGAAATGTAAAAAGTAAATATGATATCATTTACACATACACATATATAAGACATACTTTAAATGCTGACTTCTCTCACTGTCTCCTCTCCACTGGGGCCTGGCTTCCTTTGGGGAGGGGCTTGTGAATGAATTATGTCTTAGAAATCCCCTCCCGTATTCCCAGCTCCCCTGTTACCATTCTCAGCCAGAATGCTCCCCCTCCCCTTTGCCCTCTTAGTGAGTCATCAAGGCTTTGGTAACTCCCCACCCTTCTTGGACAACCCACCCCTCCCATCCTGACTCTGGTCAGTGCTTTTCTTTTTTTAAAAAGAGTTTTTAATTAAAAAAACTTATTATTATTTTTTTTGCCTGGGCTGAGCGGCATACAGGATCTCAGTTCCCTGGCTAGGGAATCGAACCTGTACTCCCTGCATAGAAGCATGGAGTCTTCATCACTGGGCCACCAGGGAAGCCCCTGGTTCTTTTCTTTCAACAACTCTGAGAGTTCTTCCTTCATTCATTGCAAATATTAACTGAGCAGTTACTCCATACCAGGCACCAGCAAATATGCCAGAGATTCCATGATGAGCAGGCAGAAAAGCATGGCATTTGTGGGTTTCATGAAGTTTAGGGGGCCTCGGGAACTTAAGAGTCCACACAACAAATTTTAAACATTTCGTGTTCAGTGAATGCGTTCTCCACTCCTTCACACGCCATCCTGTTTCACAAAGGACTTGAAGAGGAAGACATAGCTACTGACTTAATGCCTCCAACAAGACAGGAAGTTCAGCGTGATCCCTCCCAGCCAAGTGACTGGACAACTTGGGACAGCAACATTCACCAAGAGAGTCACAAACCGGGCCCACACGTTCCTTCACAAAAACCAAATTCCCACTTTATAAAGAAAAAAGAAAGATTTTTCCTAAGCTTTTATTTTTTTTCTCCTTGATTTTTTTTTTTTTTTTGGGAGATTTTTTTTCTTTGGAGCTTGTCATCACTCATTTGCCAGAAAGCACCAGGTAAGGCCAAAACAAATGCATACGTAGCAGCTATTGATTAACCTTTAATCTAAAAAGAACTTATCACTTATGGATCTGTGTGCTTATGGATGGCATTTTTCTCAAGGTTTAAAATTTCTAGGTAACTTTATATTTCACTATATAATTGTGTGTTAACATACAGAGCCTAAGAGGAATGAAATGCATTTGCCCTGGGGGTCCCTGTACGGAGTATAACATTGCCCCATGGATGGGAACTTGTCTAGGGAGGCAAAAGTTATCACAACACAAAAATATTCTTCAAAGAGTCAAGTATTTGGGAAACCAGATCCCGCTAAAGCATCTTTCTCCAGTCTGTATCACTGCCGTCCTCTAATTCAAAGGCTTCCTCTTGCCAGCTATTGGGTGTCAACATCCATCGTCTCAATATAAACACAAAACAAAGTGGCAGCTCTGTAGAGTTCCTGTTTGGAAGGTGCAGTGCCACACGATGGTGACGTTCGGAGGGCCACCAAAAACGTCAGATCACTTCACAACCAAACGTTAGAGAGACAGCAGGAAAGATAACACAAGGACTTTGAGGGACTGTGCTAAATACCAAAGAAGCCAAAGCCCTTGGCAAAAGTGGTGATCTCTCCAATAAGTCTGTAAAAATTATCTTCTTATCCCATGCTGCAGAAATCAAGCATGGCATGAAGAATGGTGCCTTATGCTCTTTCATGGTTCTGTTCAAAAAAAAAGTTAAAAGCAAGAACACCCAACTCTGAATTAATTTTATACTCTTTCTAAGAATTAGCTCATCTCGTTGCAATAACCACCAGATTCCTATTGCATGTAAAATAAATAAGCCTGTGTTCATAATTTGCAATGTCATTTTTTAAGCCCATCAAAGCCTCTTTTCCCTTAATCCACATGCCCATTTTAAGTAAATCTTTTCTGGAGCCAATTATTTTCAGATAGTCATAACCTCCTTCATTTCATGCCATCCAGCTCAGTTAGTGTATGAAAAGTTATATAGACAAACATTAATGGTGATGGTCCCTGGTGATAGGATTATGGTGCTAGTATATTCTCTTTTGCTTAAATATATGTTTCAATTTTTCTAGAATGCAATATATAAGATAGAAGTTTTTATTGTACTTAGTCACTCAATCATGTCCAAATCTTTGTGACCCTTTAGATTGTAGTTCACCAGGCAATTCTGTCCATAGGATTTATTTTTCAGGCAAGAATACTGGAGTGGGTTGCCATCTCCTTCTCCAGAGGATCTTTCCAACCCAGAGATAGAAACCTCATCTCCTGTGTCTCCTGCATTGCAGGCAGATTCTTTCCTGCGGAGCTATCAGGGAAACTTTAAGTTTCTTAAAGTTACACATATAAATTTTAAGAGCGCTATGGCAATGCTTACCTGTCATTTCCTCTTCCCCTTTTTCTGGTATTCAGACTAAATGTGCTTAGTAGGGGCTCCCTTAGGCTTCCCTGGTAGCTCAGTGGTAAAGAATCTGCCTGCCAATGCAAGAGATGTCAGTTCGATCTCTGGGTCAGGAAGATCCCCTGGAGAAAGAAACGGCAACCCCCTCCAGTGTTCTTGCCTGGGAAACCCCATGGACAGAGGAGCCTGGCAGGCTACAGTCCATGGGGTTGCAAAAGGGTCAGACGTGACTTAGCAGCTAAACAACAACAAAAAGCTCCCTCAGCTCCAGAAGAGAACTAGGAATAGTCCAAACCAATCATAAATGTTCCAGTTCTCTTTGCCAATGATTGGTTTAGAGGTTTGCATGTGCTCAAGACATAACAGACATAAGGGATGGCTGCTGATAAGTTTTTGGAAAGGTTTTCTTCTCTCATAAAAAAGAGACATGGGGAAAAAAACTAACCCTTCACTTCCTTCATGCTTTTGGATATTATCACATGAGGATGTGATGTCTGGAGCTATGGTTGCCATCTTGTGATGAGGAGGAGGCAGCAAAGAAAATCCCAAGAGAGTCTGTTTTTGAGTTGCTAAATTAACCGAGCCTGAAATCATCAACATCCAGACTACTTGTTATATGAGGTAATAAATTCCTGTTGTTTAAGCCATTTTAATTGATTGCTATGCTTCTTGTAACCAAAAGCACCCCAAATTATATGAACACTGTAACTTTGTGATGTTCAGCTTTCCAAGGAGGTGTGTGAACCACCATCATATACTCTTCCATCAAGAGAGACTACAAAGGATTTTTTTTTTTCATAAAAGCACATACCTAACTCCAAGAGTCATCACTTTATAACCTAGGATTATGTCTCCCGCAATCTTCTTTGCAAGGCTCCATATTCTGGTCTTTGGAAATGATGGTAGTACCCATCTGGAGTGGTCCAGTTTGAATCATTCCTGTGTGGCATGGCTAACCCTGTAAGTAATTTGGGGAACTTCTACCTAAGCCCGTTTACCTTGAGGTGGGGAGTAATATGTCCTAGGTACACCTGCCGTCAGGAGCTTCCAGAACTGGGCTCCTTTCATTTCTCAACACAGCATTCTTGGAGGAAGCTATTCCAGGGTCAAGCATAGGAGCCAGGCAGTAAACTCAAACAAGTGCTCCAGGCCAGGGAACTGGAGAACCCATATGTCCTTTTGAGGGGCTGACAGTGGGATCACATGTTGCCAGATGTTCCAATACTTTCAAGATAACCTAGAAATTGGGCTTTTTGTGTACAGTCTCCACATTTTTAAAAGTTGGCAGCTAATTAAAGTATTCTTAAAACTCCATATGGACCAAAACCCAAACTTATCTGAGGGCTGGATCCAGCCTACCAGCTGCCGGCTTACCACCTCTAGGCTCTTCACACCTAAAAATCACATAACAACTGTGCACAGCTTTAAAACTGCCAAAGCTCTTTCCTGTTGCCCTTTCTCAAGTGTAAGGACAGAATAACTTTTGTATCTGAAGGCCAGATCCATTTATAGGAGGAGATATTCCATTTATGGGAGGAGGCATGAGAGAACTTTCTAGAACTATTTCCCATCTTGGTCTGGGTGGTGATTATGACTGTAGACATGTAAAAATAAATTTTAGACTGGACACCAAATTTGTGTACTTTTTGCATTCTCCTGTATGTATGTTCTACTGCAGTAGAAATTATTAATGATAGTAATAATACTACATAAATGTGGAGGTAATATGCAAAAGTCTTTAGTGTGGGAAAGCCTGCTTTACCATCTGTACAACACGCTGCAAGATGGATCCTCTCACTCTCTTTTCACAGATGAGGAAACTGAGGCTGGAGAGGAAAAGACATTTGCACAGGATCCCACAGGATGTGTGTGATAGCTGGCTGCAAATTCAGATCTGGTTGGCTCAGTGCCAGGGCCATTCCCCACCCGCTTCCCTTCCAAGGTGACAGCATCCTGCCATCTTCCAGATGGCTGGCCTATCCAGGCCTTGGGCAATTAGGGGTCAGCGAGCCCATGCCTGTATTTGCCCAAGCTATCTGCCCTCCCTCCTCTCCCGGACTGCACACACATCTGTTCTGCTTGTTTTTCCCTTTTTCAGTCACAGCCCTCTTGTTACCCAGCTCCGCCTGCCAAACCCCACATTCTTGGCGAGAACTGCAGGCGGGCAAGACAGGAGGGGCCTGGTGAGTGGCTATAAGCAGCCTGGGTGGGCTCCTTGGAGGAGGAGGAGCTCTGTGCCTCTGCAGGAGGCTTACCTTGTAGCATGCTCCGGTAGGCCGTGTCAGCAATGGCGTAAATGTGGGGTGGCATCTCGTGCCGCTTCTTGCCCTTGTACATCTCGATGATCTTCTCCGAGTAGATGGGCAGCTGCTTGTAGGGGTTCACCACCACGCAGAAGAGGCCCGAGTACGTCTATGAAAGAGAGAACTGAGCTTACTTCAGGAACCCAGCAGGGACAGAGCTCTGACATCCAGTCTGTGACCACCCACCACAGCCTGCATGGTCTGAGCGCCACTGTGTGCATTTTCTCACTTCATTCTCATAGTGGCAGCCTTGAACATATGTGCCCAGAGTCCCATTTTAGAGATGGGGAAACTGAGGCTTGGGGCTTCACAGATGGTGCCAGTGGTAAAGAATCCAATGCAGAAGACACAGACGACGCCAGTTCAATTCTGGGTCAGAACGATTCCCTGGAGGAGGAAATGGCAACCCACTCCAGTATTCTTGCCTGGAGAATCCCATGGGCAGAGGAGCCTGGTGGGCTACAGTCCATGTGGCCACAAAGAGACGTGACTGAGCAACTGAGCACACACACACACACAAACTAAGGCTCAGTGTCCTGGTGGGACTCTCCGGCATCACTGACTCCACGTACAGGGGGAGAGGAGCAAGGGGTGAGCTTGGACTTTTAGGACACCGTTTATAACTGTGGTTTTAAATAGTGCTGGGTTCAGACCCGTTGACCACTCCCAACCACTGTCATTTCATCTCCCTGAGCCTCACAGGCTTAAATAACACCTACAATTTCTTGAGCACCTACTATGCACCAGCCACTATGCTAAGTACTTCACAGGCATCTTCTTTAATCCTCTCATTCAACCTCTGACAGGGATACTATAATTTCCCCGTGGCCCATTTGACAGATGAGGAAACTGAGGCTCAGTGAAGTTCTCACCAAGTCACGCAGGTGCTGGGAAATTCATAACTAAAACCATGACTTCTTACCCCAGAGCTCATACTCTCCTCGACCATGAAAAAGGACAGAGTTCCTCATCTGTAAAGTGGGGATAAACACAGCTGTCTTAAAATAGGAATGGTACTTACACATTACAATATGGCTAAACCTTGAAAACATTACATTGAATGAAAGAAGTCAGACACAGAAGGTCATGTATCGCATGGTTCCGCTTATATGAAATGTCCAGAACAGGCAAATCCATAGAGACAGAAAATAGGTCTCTGGTTTCCAGGGACTGGAGAGATGGGGAAGGGGAGTAACTGCTAGTTGGAATGGGTTTCTGTGGGGGGTCTATAAAAATGTTCTGGAACTAGATAGCAGTGGGAGTAAGAATACACTGTGAATGTATTAATGCCACTTGTTTCCTTCAAACTGATTAATATCGTGAATAGGTTATATTGGATTTTATCACAATTTTTAAAAAAATTGGCAGTTTCTGGGGGTCCAGTGGTTAGGACCTTCCACTGCTGGGGGCCTGGGTTTAATCCCTGGTCCAGGAATTAAGATCCAGCAAACTGCACAGCAAGGCCAAAAAAATTAATTAGTTAAAAAAAAATCACCCTGCCCTACCAAGTGCAGAGGAATGTTTGCAAGTGATCAGAACAAGGAAGGGGCATGAAGACGCTCACACGCCCCCCGTGCTGTGGGCGGGGAAGGCATGGTCCTGGTTACTACTGTTCTTTACTGTACCCTGGCCTTTCCCACGCGCCAAGCTCAGAGCCCAGGAGACAGGCGCCAACCTGTCCCAGAGGAACTGCTTTCCCAAACGATAGCATCAGTGCTGCCCAAGGCTCTGGTGGGCAAGATGAAGCATGTCTTCCCTCCAACTCCCCCAAGAAGTGACTAAAGGAGGAGGAGCAGAAAGTCTGTCCCTGGGTCACACTCACAGCCCAGCAAACACTGGGGAGGTTCAGTGCCTCGATCAAAGCCACCTAGCACGGAGCCCCACTCGGCCTGTGTGAGGCGTGGGCACTGTCCATCAGCTGTGGGCCTATTCCTGTCCTACAGAAACAACTGATCATCTGGGCATTCCGTCGCTCATTCATTCATGCATTCTACGTGTGAGGCTCTGGGGTTACAGGGCAAGACAAAACACACAGGGACCTGCCCACAAAGGGCTTCCAGTCATGGCAGCAGCTGGTTGGCGAGTGAAGGACTCCCTCCAGGGCTCCATCTGCCAAGGGACGATGATGATGAGAGTTGATCCGGGGTGAGGGGAAAATGCTCTTTCTGAGAAGGAACAGGACTGGGGGTGGGGGAGGTGAGAGGGAGGCAGTAATCTCCCAGGTTCCCACAAGTCCTATCTAAACATCCATCGGCCACTTATCGAGCACCGACTGTATACCAGGTCTGTGTTAGATGCTGGAAAGAAATAAATCGATGATCATTCCTGCTCTCGAAAAGGAGACGAGGATGTTCAAAATAACATCATAAGAACAAGGACGAAGCCCTGTGGATTATGGGAACAAGGAAGAGAGGTCCCTAACCCATAAGGAGGGGGCAGTGCTCAAGAAACTTCAGCAGGAGGTACTCCCTGCACTGAGACTTAAGAGATAAGGTGCTACCAAGTTCAGGGACACAGTAGGTGCTCACTAAATGCCTGCTAAATGACTGCCTGGGGGTCAGTTAATTATAAAGCTTCCCTGGAGCAGGGGCAGCGCTGCCTTCATCTCTGTGACCCAGGGTCTGGCACTGGGCTGCACACAGCAGGTGCTCAGTAGACATTCGTTGAACATGTGGCAAAGCTGTTCCAGGGTAAGGCCTGTGTGTTACCTGTTCCTCTGTGTCCTGGTCCACAGCTCAGGGCCTCCATGGAGTAAGAGCCCAAGAATAGTTGACTGTCTGAACGAAAGTCAACCATGCCCTTCCTCCTCTTTAGGCCTGAACTCCACCTCCAGCTCTTCCCAGGCTGTGCCCACTGCAACCACCATGTCCTTTTTAGAATGTGTCATTTCTAACCCAAATCACTCCCTCCAGGGAACTAGGGCCAGTAAAGCGTAGTGGTTAAGAGGACAGAATTGACTACTGAGGACATATTTGTAACTCTCATTCTGCTGCTTCTTGGCTGTGTGAGCCTGTGTAAGTTTCTTTTTCTCTCTGGGCCTCGATTATCCTCATCTGCAAAATGGGCAGGTATAACAGCCACTCCTTCATGGGTTCGCTAGGAGACAGCTCTCGGGAAGCATTTAGCACAGTGCCTGGTGTGTAACAAGGACTCAATAACTATTAGTGATCATCCAGTGCTCCCTTTGTTTCATGATGATGAAAACTTTGCCACCTTGGAAACTTCACACGTAATGTTCCCTCTCCTTGGAACACTTCCCCTGAGCTTCTCAGAGCCATTTGCATCTGCTCTTTCAGGGCTCAGTCTAGATGTCACCTCTTAGACTGTAAGCTGCACACTGTCATATCTCTAGCCCTTAGCACAGGGCCAGGCGCATGGCAGATGCTCAGTAAATATTTGCTGAATAAAAGAATGGAAGAAGGAGGGGAGAAGAGAGGGAGGGTGGGAGAAGAAGAGAGGGATGGAGGAAGGGAGGGAGGCAGGTGTGGCTTTCCCAAGCATCAGCTTCCAAAGGAGAAATATCACCTTCCCCCTGTTTGCCTGGGGCACCACCTGGTGCGATGTACACAGCAAGCACTTAATCCATGCTTCCAGGAAGATCTGAATCTCTGTCTAGTTCAGCACATCTTTCCAGGGCACCATGTCCCAACAGAAAGGACTGGGTAGATGGCAGCACACCCCACACAGAGGCTGGGCTTCAGAATCTAGGGGTTCAGCCTCCACCATTCCAGCCTGGCTGCCCTCACCTGACGCAGCCCTCCTGCGCTTGGCTGTGTTTCTGCCGCCCCATCCTCATGAGCCCCTTCTGAGCTGGTCAAATTCAGAGGTTTTCAACTTTCCCTGCCTCCCATGTCCCAGCGGCCTCTCAGGGCCCTGTGCCACCAGCCAGTCCCAGCTGCAGGCTTAGGGTTTCCCTCTTGTGACCGTATTAGGAAGCGACTTCACTTTTTCCCTAACGCTTTATATGGTCAGCTGTGGAGCCCTGAGTTCCCAAGGCCTCCGGCAGAAATGAGGAACAGTGGGGGAAGGTGGAAGAGAAGCAGGCTTTAAGTCACAGAGGCCCGGGCGGAACCTCAGACTTGCCCTCGCTACTTGTGTGACCTGAACCCCATCCTCCTCATCTATATAATGGTGGACAGGTTGCAGTGCAGTCTCAAGGCTTTCTGAACATCCTAGAGACAGACCTGGCCCACCAAGAACGTGATCGGCTACAGCCTTGATGTTAATGGCAAAAAAAGAGAAACAACCTAAATATCCACCAGTGGGAGACCAGTTCAATAATTATGGCACACTGCCCTTAAAAAGAATACATACATAAACAAATTTACATATAGGGAATTCCCTGGTGGTCCAGTGGTTAGGACCCATGCTTCTCCTACAGGGAGCTCAGGTTTGATCCCTGGATGGGGAACTAAGATCCGGCAAGCTGGGCAGTGCAGCAATACACACACACACACACACACACACACACACACGTATGTATATATATATACACACACACATTTTGGGCTTCCCAGGTGGTTCAGTGGTAAAGAATCTGCCTGACAATCCAGGAGACATAAGAGATGTGGGTTCGATCTTCCTGGCTTGGGAAGACTCCCAGGAGGAGGAAATGGCAACCACTCCAGTATTCTTGCCATGGACAGAGGAGCCTGGTAGGCTACTGTCCATGGGGTCACAAAGAGTCGTACACGACTGAGAATGTACACACGCATATATATATATATAGGCCTCTCTATATATAAAATATTAGGGCTTCCCAAGTGGCACTACTGGTAAAGAACCTGTCTGCCAACGCAGGAGACACGGGGAGACATGGGTATAAAATATTGCTGGAAGACTTATAAGGAACTGGTGACCATGGTTTCCATAAGGAGGGGAACCAGAAGATGAGGAAATGGGGATTAAAGGAAAAGTGCTGAAATACCCTTATATGCTATTCAATATTTTATTTAATATTTGCATGTGTTACCTATTCAAAAAATGTTTTAAGTCTGAGTGAATAGATAGTTATGAACAGACACAAGAAAAAGCCACAAATAAATAAGAAATCTCCCGTTTTCACCTCCCCCAGCCACTGGCAACACCATTCTTTTCTGATTTTCTGAGTCTGACTGTTTTAGATTCTCCTGTAAATGGAATTCTGCAGGATTTGCCCCTCTCTGGCTGGCTATTTTCGCTCAGCATAACGTCCTCCAGGTTCAACCATGCTGCTGCAAATGGCAGGATTTCCTTCTGCTTTAAAGCAGGGTTATTATATTGTACGGTGTATTTACCACCTTTCCTTCATCCATTCTGGGCTTCCCTGGCGGCTCAGATGGTAACGTATTTGCCTGCATTGCAAGAGACTGGGCTTCAATTTCTGAGTCAGAAAGATCCTCTGGGGAAGGGAATGGCTACTCACTGCAATATTCTTGCCTGGAGAATTCCATGGATAGAGGAGCCTGGTGGGCTATAGTCCATGAGGTTGCAAAGAGCTGGACACAACTGAGCGACTAACCCACTTCATCCATTTGTCACATTCATTCCTGTAGAATCCATGTTACATATCTGTAGCTCAGATGTACCTTATCTTCCTCCTCTCAATTATCAAGCAGCCTCAGGCCAAGGGCGGGGGCCCTGTGACTCTCAGCACCGCGTAGAGAAGGAAGGGGGAATCAGCAACACTTAACAGTCCTGATCCTGTCCCTTCTCAGGTAAGTCACATCACCTCTCTGCCTTGGTCACCTCATGTGCTGGGTGGGAAGTGAGCTTCAACCTCACTAAAGAGAGCTGGGAACAACTTGGGACAGCAGCTAGTACAGGCAAGGCCCACATCTTCACTGAGTGCCCTCTGCCTGAAACCCTTGTCCCATCTCCCAGCCCAAGACCAGGGATGGAGCCATGAAAAATCCCAGGCAGAGAGAACCCAGCCAACGACAACATCCAGAAGAGCAAGGGAGTGCTGTACCAGGAATCAGAGCCACACGGGGGCCCCACACATGTCATCGATGATCTGGGGCAGCTCAGGCAGGAAATCTTGAGACAGAGGGTGGACGTGTGGCCCTAGTGGGGGGAGGGGAGGTCGGATGAAGGGTCAGAGGAACACTGACACACTTTATACACTACCATGTGTGAAATAGCTAGTGGGACGCTGCTGTACGGCACAGGGACCTCAGCGGGCTCAGGGCTCTGTGATGACCTAGAGGGGTGGGATGGGGGTGGTGGGATGGAGGCTCAAGAGGGAGGGGGCATATGCATACACAGAGCTGATTCTCACTGTTGTAGCAGAAACTAACAACATTGTAAAGCAATTGTCCTCCAATTTAAAAAACAAGCAAACAGAAAGAACCTGCATCTTTAAGGCTTCTACCTCTTCTAGACCCAAGGGGATGAGACATCTACCAGAACTAAGCAAAAAGTGCCTTGCTTGAGATGAGCCTTGCAGGATGGAAGGGAACAGTCTCTTCGTTACCGGGGGCAGTCAGGCATGTCAGCTGTCTGAGCTTCACCTGCCATACACCTGTAACAAGGGCCATGCCTTCCACCATCATGCGCTGGGTGAATAACTTGGAGTGCTCCCCCACCCCGTCCTATTTTATCTCCTCCATCACGGACAACAGTTTCTAGTTAAGTGATTAAGTTGATCAGAAAAGAATGAGACAGGAGTAGACGCCTAGTCATAAGACTGAAAGGCTTTTCATCTAATCTGTCCAGAGAAGCACAGCAGGAATTTGAAGATTTGATTCATTTTTTTTTTTAAATCTGCTATCAGAAGACAGTCTGGGTCTTGGGACTTTCATAAGCCCCTCATTTTTCCTGGTTTCTATTCTGGGCCCAAACATCTGTGTCAGAGGACAGCAGGCGAGATTCCTATCCAAGCCTATCCTTGACCTCCCTGGATGAAGATGACTTATCTTGGACAGGAGGCCCACAGGAGCCCAGTTCCTCTAGAGTTTCTTGCAGGCTGGTGTGCTTAGGAAAAGCCACTCTGTACCAACAGCCCCAGGCTGAGCATGCTTCCAGACAAAAGAGACTTCCTCTGCTTAGTTAGGGGAGCAACTCAGTTAGACTATCCTTGGAGGGTCTTTAGTACTCTGAGCCACAGCTTGCTTGTCTGTAGGATGGGATGAGCATACTTCATTCAGTGGATGTTGTGTTGACTAAATGAGATCAAGAGAAGGTATGTATAGAATTGTGAGTGGCTTCCCAGTTCCCCCTTGGCTCTTAAAAACAAGCCATTGTTACTCTCTCTGAACTATCTATGTGGTTTAGTTGCTAAGTCGTGTCCTACTCTTTGCGACTCCATGGACTGTAGCCCACCAGGCCCCTTTGTCCATGAGATTTTCCAGCAAGAATACTGGAGTAGGTTTCCCTTTCCTTCTCCAGGAGATCTTCCTGACCCAGGAATTGAACCCGGGTCTTCTGCATTGCAGGCAGATTCTTTACTGACTGAGTGAAGAATAATTAATTATGGTACATTCGTGGGATAGATCACAAAGCCCATAAAGGGGCAGGTGGGGTCATGAGCGAGCAGTAGGGATGTTCATCACTAACTTGTACATGGAAAGAGAGCAGGTCCCCAGCCTGTGTGCACAGACTTTTCAATACATTGTTGTTGTTTACTTTCCAAGTCATCTCCAACTCTTTTGCGACCCCATGTAGCCTGCCAGGCTCCTCTGTCCATGGGATTTCCCAGGCAAGAATACTGGAGTGGGTTGCCTGTTTCCTCCTGCAGGGGATCTTCCTGACCTAGGGATTGAACCGGTATCTCCTGCATAAGCAGGTGGATTCTTTACCACTGAGCCACCAGGGAAGTTCCTTTTCAATACATAAACATGCACTATTCTCACAAAGAAGCATAAACATCTTATCAGCTGTTATCTCTGGGGGAGGATTGACTCTTGTGCTTGCTGTGCTTTTCTGAATTTTCCAAATCTTCTGGAATGAATGTGCCTCATTTTCCTAATTAGGAAAAAAAATTTGCAAGACATTTTTAGAGATGACAACGGGGGTTTGTAATTTTCATGTGGCAAATCATAAAGGGCAAGACCAGAAGGGCCTCAAGACAGAGGTGACTGTTTCTGTAAGTTTGCAAAGAATCCAAGAACATCTCTCTGGCAATAACAAAAATGAGCATAACCAATAAAAACAATACCTAACATGTTGAGTGCCCACAACGTGCCAGGAAGCATGCCATGTGCTTTCTTTTCAGGGTAACCCACTTCACGCATGCACACGTGCCCAGTCACTCAGTCGTGTCTGACTCTTTGCAACCCCATGGACTGCAGCCTGCCAGGCTCCTCTGTCTGTGGAATTTTCCAGGCAAGAATATTAGAGTGGACTGCCATTTCCTACTCCAAATCCACTCTGTGAGGCAGATACAATTCTTGTATTCATTTTACAGAGAAGGAAACAAAATGTCAGAGAAATTAAATAACTTGCCCAAGGGACAGATGTACCCTTTCTGAGTGGCAAGACAAAGGCTGGAGTGGGATGGCCTCTGTCCACTAGTCTGGCTTGATGGGGCTACCATGTCCTTCTATATCCTAGGGAGCTGGTCCAGCCCACAAAGAATCCGTACCCCTGAGTTACACATCATCCAGTCCAGACCGTCCAACAGAGCTTTCTGCAATGATGGGAATTTTCTCCACCTGTGCTGTCCAATATGGCAGCCACTAGCCACAGGCGTCAGATGGGCAGTTAACACGTAGCCAGCATAATGGAAGAAGTGAACTTTTAAATACTGATGTTTAATCAATTTACACCAGGCCTTCCCAGGTGGCTCAGATGGTAAAGAATCTGCCTGCAATGCAAGAGACCCGGGTTTGATCCCTGGGTCTGGAAGATCCCCTGGAGAAGGGAATGGCTACCTCCTCCAGTGTTCTTGCCTGGAGAATTCCATGGACAGAAGAGCCTGGTGGGCTACAGTCCATGGGGTTGCAAAGAGTCAGACATGACTGAGCGACTAACACTTTCACTTTTCACTTAGTTTACATCTAAATTTAGTTAGCCACATGTGGTCGGTGGCCGCCATATTGGACACTGCAGCTCTGGTTCACTCTGACCTGCACGGTCAACCCAGAGGAATCCAGGTCCAATCGAGTCATTCCCATTTGTTACAGGGCAGGCCTCCACCAAACCTCACCAGGATCCTCATGTCTCCTACCTACTCAGCTGTGGGATGGATCAGCCTTCTCAAGGAGGTTAAGAGTGCTCCTTTATTTCTAAGATGGTGGAAGAGCAGGGAACTACTTCACTGAAATCTGTTGAGCATGGACCATGCAACCACGTGACCACATGGGATCTGTGGATCTCATTTAAGTGGGGGAGGGTGACTGCTCTCATTTTGCAGATGGGGAAACTGAGGCTTCAAGAGGTGAAATAACCTGTTCAATGTCACAGCACTAGATAGGGCAGGGTGAATGGGAATCCAGGTCTAAACGATCCCATCCCACATGCAACCTCCCTCAAGGAAAATTTCAGCCTCCCAACTTGCACCCCAAAGACATCTGCAAGCCTCTCCACTGCCTCAGGGGTGCAGGAGCCCAGCAAGAATTGGCCGGCTTCCCCAGGATACTCACGTATATGAGTCCCGAGAAGTACCTCTCCCTCAGGTTGTGCAGCACAGAGGCTTCGTTGAGACACGTCAGCTCTGCCATGTCTTCCACCTTGGAGAACTTGGGCGGGTTCATCTTCTGGATGTCATCTTTGCCGACTGTGACCTTCTTGCCATTCTCCACCAGCTCCACGATCACCTCATCCCCTTTCTCCTCCTTGATGCTGGCTGCCTCAAAACCCTGCTTCTCCGAAGGGACCCAGACCAGCTTCTTGGCGGCCCAGTCAGCCTGGGCCACTGGGTTGTTGATGAAGTTTTTGTCCACAAAGAGGAACTTCTCATCGTCACTGAGCTGGTCCTTCTGCGCCATGGTGCCTGGTTGGTCCCCTGGGGAATAAGGCAACCAGGTAAGAACGAGGCCAGAGCCAGACTGGCCTAAAGCCAGATCAAGAACCAAGCCCTAGAGACAGACAAAACCTTCACCTCCCCATGTCTGGGGATGCAATCTGCAGAAATATCTCACAAAGCACAAAGGTGTTCACAGCAGGATGGTTTACGTTGTCAAAAAATGGAAATGACGCAAAGGCTCTTCAGAAAAGGGTCTGCACTAGTATATATTGCCCATCAACATGGCATGAATATGTAAACTATGATATTCTCATACAATGAAGTGCTGTCAAGGGTTAAGATGAGAAAAGTAGGTCTAGATGTGTTGACATAGGAACAAATTCAAGTCTTATAGTTTACTGTAAAAATAAAAGAGGGTGGTCCTCAAATGTTTAAACACAGGTTTATCACATTATCTAGCAACCCCATTCTAAGGTATATACCCAAGAGAAATGAAAACATACTTCCACACAAAAACTCAGGTGAGTGTTCATAGAAGCATTACTCCTAATAGCTAAAAATAGAAGGAAAACCCAAATGTCCATCAACAGATGAATGGATAAATAAAATGTGGCCTATACATTTAATGGAATATTACTCAACCATGAAAAGGAGCGGAGTACTGAAATACACTGAGTGTTAATGAATCTTGAAAACATTATGCTAAGTGAAAGAATCTAGTCACAGAGGACCACATATTATGTGATTCCACTTATATAAGAACGTCCAGAATAGGCAAGTTCTTAGAGATGAAAAGTAGATTAGTGGTTGCCAACAACTGGAGAGAATAAAAGGGTGACAGTAGAGGGATCAAACTGCAAACGTCCACTGAGTCATCGAAAAAGCAAAAGAGTTCCAGAAAAACATCTACCTCTGCTTTATTGATTACGCCAAAGCCTTTGACTGTGTGAATCACAACAAACTGTGGACAATTCTTCAAAAGATGAGAATACCAGACCACCTTATCTGCCTCCTGAGTAATCTGTATGCAGGTCAAGAAGCAACAGTTAGAACCGGACATGGAACAACATACCAGTTCCAAATTGGCAAAGGAGTACATCAAGGCTGTATATTGTCACCCTACTTATTTAACGCATATGCAAAGTATATCATGCAAAATGCCAAGCATAAGCTGGAAACAAGATTGCTGGGAGAAATATCAATAACCTCAAATATGCAGATGACACCACTCTTATGGCAGAAAGCGAAGAGAAACTCAAAAGCTTCATGATGAAAGTGAAACAGGAGAGTGAAAAAGTTGGCTTAAAGCTCAACATTCAAAACACTAAGATCATGGCATCCGGTCCCATCACTTCATGGCAAATAGATGGGGAAACAATGGAAATAGTGAGAGACTTTATTTTCTTGGGCTCCAAAATCACCGATAGTGACTGCAGTCATGAAATTAAAAGACACTTACTCCTTAGAAAAGCTATGACCAACCTAGACAGAATATTAAAAACCAGAGATATTACTTTGTCATCAAAGGTCAAAGCTATGGTTTTTCCAGTAGTCATGTATGGATAAGAGAGCTGGACTATAAAGAAAGCTGAGGGCTGAATAATTGATGCTTTTGAACTGTGGTCTTGGAGTAGACTCGTGAGAGTCCCTTGGACTGCAAGGAGATCCAGCCAGTCCATCCTAAAGGAAATCAGTCCTGCATATTCATTGGAAGGACTGAAGTTGAACCTGAAACTCCAATACTTTGGCCACTTGATGTGAAGAGCTGACTCATTGGAAACAACCCTGATGCTAGAAAAGATTGAGAGCAGGAGGAGAAGGGGATGACAGAGGATGAGATGGCTGGATGGCATCACTGACTCGATGGACATGAATTTGAGCAAGCTCTGGGAGTTGGTGAAGGACAGGGAAGCCTGGCGTGCTGCAGTCCATGGGGTTGCAAAGAATTGGACATGACTGAGTGACTGAACTGAAGTAGAGGGGAGTGGGGTTTCTTTTGGGTAATGAAAATGTTCTAGAAGGTACTGCAGTGATGGATACACATTTCTGTTAATATGCTGAAAGCCATTCAATTCCACAATTTAAATGGATGGATTGCATGGTATTTAAACTGGATCTGAATAGAACTGCTTAAAAGTGAAATATAGGGAATATTGTAAATCACTAGTATAATAACCCATTTTTATTTAAAAAATATTTAAAATTCATATAGGCAAAATAACTGGAGAAATATGTACTTATTGAGTACAGTTCTGAAGGGATTTTTACTTTTCATGAGTTTCCCCCTATTTTTTGTAGTAAAACATATATAAAACTTGCTTTCTTATACATTTTCATTTCAGTGACTTTAAGTACATCCATGCTGCTGCTGCTGCTAAGTCACTTCAGTCGTGTCTGACTCTGTGCGACCCCATAGACGGTAGCCCACCAGGCTCCCCCGTCCCTGGGATTCTCCAGGCAAGAACACTGGCGTGGGTTGCCATTTCCTTCTCCAATGCATGAAAGTGAAAAGTGAAAGTGAAGTCACTCAGTCGTGTCTGATTCTTAGCGACCCCATGGACTGCAGCCCACCAGGCTCCTCGCCCATGGGATTTTCCAGGCAAGAGTACTGGAGTGGGGTGCCATCGCCTTCTCCAAAGTACATCCATATTGTCATGCAATTATCACCACTTTCCAACACCAGAACTATTTTCATCTTGTAAAACTGAGACTCCACACCCATTAAACACTAATTCCTCATTACCTCCTCCCTCCAGCCACTGGCAAGCACTATTCTACTTTATGTTTCTAGGAATTTCACTCCTCTCAGGATCTCATGTCGGTGAAATAATTAGTATTTATCCTTTGTCACCAGCTTATTTCACTTAGTATAATGTCTTCAAAGTTCATCATGTTGGAGCATGAATCAGAATTTCACTCATTTTTTAAGGCTTAATAATATTTCATTGTACGGACATATGATATTTTGTTTATCCATTCATCTATTGATGGACACTTGAGTTGCTTCCACATTTCCTCTATTGTGAATAATGCTACTTTGAACACGGGTACACTTTCTGTTATGCATTTTTGCCATGAAAGAAAGTAAAAGTGAAAGTTGCTCAGTCATGTCCGACTCTTTGCGACCACATGGAATTCTCCAGGCTGGAATACTGGAGTGGGTACCTGTTCCCTTCTCCAGGGGATCTTCCCAACCTAGGGACTGAACCCAGGTCTCCTGCATTGCACATGGATTCTTTACCGGCTGAGCTACATGAGAAGCCAATATAGTTTTATAACTTCTATTAAATTTATGATGAACAAAAATAGATACTTTACAAAAGACTTTGAATAACCAGTTCACATAAGGAAAAGATGTTCAGCCTCAGGAGTAAATGGAGAGCTACAAGGTGAAGCAATGAGATGCTGCTTTTCACTCACCACTTGGCTAAGATGAAAACCACTGACAATGCCTATGTTGTCAGGAGAATAGGAGCTGGGGCTCTGCATACATTGCCCTTATGGATGGAAAAGTCCTAAAAATTCACACACATCCCTTGACCTGCAATTCCATTTCTAGCAATTTAGCTTACGGAAACAGACAAGTGTTAACAGATGTATAAAAATGTGCACTGCCGTGCAATTTGGCACAGCAAAACCTGCAAGCAATCCAAATAGTTTTCAGGAAGTGCCTTGTTAAATTCCAGATCATCCGGGCAACAGAATGCTATAAGCCCACCCAAAATTCAAGATGTAGACTTTTATATATGCCACACAAAGCTTTGCCCTTTCAAGCCCCCCACCCCCCGCCGCCCCATGATGTTGGTGGGAATATAAGTTGGTGCAGCCACTATGGAAAATAGTATGGAAGTTCCTCAGAAAACTAAAAATAGAATTACAAGGAATTATTACCAGAATGATCCAGCAGTCCTATTCCTGGGAATACGCCTGGACAAAACTATAGTTCATACAGATACATGCATCCCTGTGTTCACAGCAGCACAATTCACAACAGCTAAAATATGGCAACAACCTAAATGTTCATCAACAGATGAATGGATAAAAAGAGGTGGTACATAGATACAATGGAATACTACTCGGCCATAAAAAAGGATGAAACAGTGCCATTTGCAACAACAGGGATGCAACAAGAGATTATCATAGTAAGTGAGATAAGTCAGAAAGAGAAAGACAAATACCATAAGATGTCACTTTTATGCGGAATCTAAAACATAGCACAGAGGAACCTATCTATAACATGGAAACAGACCTACGGACAACGAGAACAGGCTTATGGTTGCCAAGGGGGAGTGGGGAGGAAGAGGGGTGGACTGCGAGTGTGGGATTGGCAGGGGTAGACTGTTACACTCAGAACGGATAAACAAGGTGCTAACGTAGAGCACAGGGAACTATATTCAATATCCTGTGATGAAACATAATGGAAAAGAATATTAAAAAAAAGAATGAAAGTGGTAATTCATAGACTTCCTGCTGTTTGCAGATTTGCCCAAAAGTTTTAAAAATTAAAAGACTCTAAATTAATTAAAATGCAAATTATAGACTTGTAAAATAAAAAATAAGGACTTTTCCCTTTCATCTTAACCTATTTGTCATTTACATGCTTTAAAATTCTCTCGTTATAAGTGCACAATTCAATGATTTTTAGTAAATTTGCAGAGCTGTGCATCTATCATGATGCTAAATTTTGGAACACTCCCATCATTCCAGAAAGGGTTTCCTCATGCTAGTCTGCAGTCACTCCCTGTTCCTACTTACCCAACTCCCTGGCAATTACTAATCTACGATCTGTCCCTATAGATGTGCCTTTTCTGGACACTGCAAAAAACAGAATTGTACAATAGATGATTTTTGACCATGCAAAATCAATATGACAAAACCAATATGCATAAATGGAATACTCAGCTATAAAAGGAACAAATTACACAATAAAATAGATGAATTGTGAAAGCAAGCTTAATGAGAGAAGCAGAACCCAAATCCTATACACTTTATTATTCCACTGATAAGAAGGTCTAGAAAAGGCAAAGCTGTGGCAACAGGAAACGGATCAGTGGCTGCTCACAGGCTGGGGAGGGAATGGGCCGCCAAGAGGCACAAAGGAACTTCCGGGGTGATGGAAACATTCTATATCCTGATCATGGTGATGATTATATGACTATATACATTTGTCAAAATTCACTGAGGTGTACACTTAAAAACCAGTGAATTTTTTAAAAGTAAAAGAAATACTATATGTACATTATACCTCAATAAAGCTGAATAAAATAGTTATAAAAGAATGTCTTGCTGTTTTATTTATTTTTTCTTCATAAAATATTAACTTATTTATTTTAATTGAAGGTTAATTACCTTACAATATTGTAGTGGTTTTTGCCATACACTGACATGAATCAGCCATGGGTGTACATGTGTCCCCCATCCTGAACCCCCCTCCCACATCCCTCCCCATCCCATCCCTCTGGGTCATCCCAGTGCACCGGCCCTGAGCACCCTGTCTCATGCACCGAACCTGTACTGGCGATCTGTTTCACATATGCTAATATACATGTTTCAATGCTATTCTCTCAAATCATCCCTGTCTTGTCATTTTATACATCTGTGTTGAGAGTTGGTCTGTGAAGAATCTGAGTGCCGAAGAATTGATGCTTTTGAACTGTGGTGTTGGAGAAGACTTTTGAGAGTCCCTGGATTGCAAGGAGACCCAACCAGTCCATTCTAAAGGAGATCAGCCCTGGGATTTCATTGGAGGGAATGATGCTGAAGCTGAAACTCCAGTACTTTGGCCACCTCATGCAAAGAGTTGACTCACTGGAAAAGACTCTGATGTTGGGAGAGATTGGAGGCAGGAGGAGAAGGGGACGAGGGAGGATGAGATGGCTGGATGGCATCACCGACTCGATGGACTTGAGTCTGAGTGAACTCTTGGAGTTGGTGATGGACAGGGAGGCCTGGTGTGCTGCGATTCATGGGGTCACAAAGAGTTGGACACGACTGAGTGACTGAACTGAACTGATACATTTTTAAGTCTAGAAAACTACACACAAAAATATTAAACCAGAGTTCTATTTGGTCAAATATAGGACAGTCTGAACATCAGTAAGGTAAATACAACAGTTGAAAGATTAGTACGTTTAAAGCCATGAGCTCATCATGGTTAAAAAAAATTCACAGATCATCTTTGTAAGCTGCTGGGAATCAACCCGTGGTTTTGAAAACTGGTAAAGAAAGAGAGGGAAACTAAGATACTGATTCTGCCTCTACAAATTCTTCCTCAAGGCCACTAAATAATTGACAAGAAGTCTGTCTTTATCTAAAATATTGTCATTAAACGTCAGGTTCTCCATTCGATTGTCTAGATATGTCCAGGAGACGAGCTGCTGAGGCAACACACTCTTTTCAGACCTGCGCAACAGCCCATCCCAGGCCCTCGGACCGTACCTGCAGGAGCTGTCCTGCCCTCGGAACACTGGCTCGTGTTCAGCTATTCCAACCCAACCCACCTCTCCTCCCCCACCCCCTGGTGGATCCAAAGAACCAAGGTGCAGGCTGAGTGAGGGTGTACAGTCACAAGGACATTCTGCGTAGTTGATGCCCCTCGTTCAGCAGAAAACAATTCATAGCTCCTTTAGCTATGAATCCCCTCTGGAGGCACATAACCTCTGATCAGCTTTGTTTTTGCAGTGTTAAGGTTACTGAGTAGGTGGAGGTGGTGTCGGCCCGATCCAGCCATTGCAAAGTTCTCCATCTGCTATTCAGGCTCCCCATGGGGTGCTGGTGGGGAAGAACCCACCTGCTAATGCAGGAGATGCAAGAGACGCAAGATAATTTGCATGCTTGGACTCCAAATCCCGTGGAGGTGGACTAACTTCCACATCTCACCAATGGGCCCCTGGAGCTGCGCTGTCAACTCCTAAAATGCAGACTTTGCAAGGCAGAAATCAGAGGGGCAGTTCCTCCTGCTTTCCTCTTCCGGGGTGAAAATAACAATAACGAAAACCAGGAGCTAATTTGTTCAGAAAGGTTAGTTATTTCTCCTGGGCAACTTGATCTAGTAGCTTATTAAAAAATAAAATAAGAAATGAGTGAATCATTCCCTAAATCTGAAAAATCACTCCAGTTATCCCAAAAAGTGAACTAAAGAATTATAGAAAATGTACATTGTTCCAGGTTTAACGATCACATTTCCTGCCCTTTAAATTCTTTTGGGAGGTGGTGACTCTGGGAATGTGGGAATCCAGATTCCTCAAATAGGGATTGAACCCAAGCCCCCTGTAGTGGAAACAAGGAGTCTTCATCACTGGACCCCCAGGAAAGTTGCTCTTAATTTTTAAATTGCTATTGAATCTTTCCTGGGACATAGTAAGTCCAACAGCATTCTCCCTTCACCTCCCTTTCACTGCTTAAAAAAAAATACTACCATCTACTATCTATCTTCTATAGAAGAATTCTTGCTATATAAATGTAGAAGAAATGATGAAATAGAATATAGCAATTCTGGAACTCTGAATAAAATAATGGGTCTTGGCAATCACTATCAAAGTTGCTAAAACATCAGACCAGTGGTTCTCAAACTTCCTTGTGCATCAGCTTCACCTGGGAGGTTGTGGAATCACAGATGCCTGGGCTCATCCCAGAGCTTCTGAGCCAGTAGGTCTGGGGTGAACCCAGGGATCTGCATTTCTAACAGCCTCCTGAGTGATGCTGAGGATACTGGTCCACGGTTTCAGACCCACCCCATTATATCAGATGACAAGCAAATGTGCCGTGTGCTTAGTTGTGACTCTTTGCAACCCCATGGCCTGTCGCCTGTCAGGCTCCTCCGTCCATGGGGTTTTCCAGACAAGACTACTGGAGTGGGTTGACATTTCCTCCTCCAAGGGATCTTCCTGACAAAGGGATCAAACCTGCGTCTCTTATGTCTCCTGCATTGACAGGTGGGTTCTTTCCCACCAGCACCACCTGGGAATCTTGAATAGTAGCTGGAGAACTTGACAATGGATGGATCAGGCCGACACCACCTACATCTACTCAGCAAACTTAATGCTGCAAAAACAAAGCTGATCAGAGGTTATGTGCCTCCAGAGGGGATGCCTGGGGAAGTGGCACCACCACCAGTGAAATATTCTTACAGAATAAAGGGGGTGGGTGGGGACAGACACTGGCGAAGCCTCTGGATCTAACACCTATTTAAGGGAAATGCAGGGCACAAGGAACATGCCAACCAAGGTCACGGGCGTGTGACAAAGTCCACAAGGCAGGAAAGCGTAGGATGAATGACTCAGTTTCTTTAACAGGTAAACCATTTTTAAAAAGGGGGAAACCTATAGATTAGAAGAGGCTTGTGGGGGGGCCTTCCCTGGTGGCCCAGTGGTCCATTCTCCCAACGCAGAGGGCCTGGGTTCGATACTTGGTCAGGGATCCCATATGCTGCAACTAACACCCAGAGAAGCCGAATAAATCAATAGATATCTACTGAACAAGGATGTATAATATTTTTTAAAACCCTGTTCCTCAAAACAGTACCCAATCAAATAAACTACAACCCCACACCATGATAAGAACAAATCACACAAACACTTGTGTGAAAAAGAAGGCAGACACAAGAAGGACATACGGTGTGATTCTGTTTACAGGCAGAACTCAGAGATGCTTTAGGCTCAGTTCCAGACCATTGCAATTAAGCAACTATCACAGTAAAGCAAGTTACGTGGATACTTTGGTTTCCCAGTTTATAAAAAGGTTGCATTTACAGTATGCTGTTGTCTATTAACTGTGAATAGCACTATGTCTAATGCCTAATTTTGTCTAATGTTTACCTTAGTGAAAAATACATGATTGTTAAAAAATTCTGACTTTCGTCTGAGCTTTCAGTGAGTCACAGTAGCAATGACAAAGATCACTGATCACAGATCACATAACAAATATTACAAGGAAATCACCTTAAATATACAAGAATTATCAAAATGTGTCACAGAGACAAAAAGTAAGCAAAAGGTGTTGGAAAAATGGCACCAACAGACTTGCTGAACACAGATTTGCCATAAGCCTTTAAATTGTAGGGGAAAAAAACCCCACAGTATCTGTGAAGCACAATAAAATGAGGTGTGCCTGTATATAAGATTCAAAACCAGGCAAATCTAACCTATGGTGCTAGACATCAGATGTAACTGGAAGGGTAGGACATGATGGAGGTTGATTGATGGAGCTGATAACTTTGTTTCTTAATCTGAGCACCAGTTATATGGGTGGAAATTCATCAAGCTACATGCCTATAGAGATGTGTACTGTTCTGATATAGAAAACACTTCAATGAAAAAAATTTCTTTTTACCTTTAATTATGGTAAAATACACACAATAAAGTTTACCATTGTTACCATTTAATTATGCAGTTGAGTAGTATAGGTACAATTGAGAGAGGTTTTTGAATGGTAGCCAGTTACACCTAAGAAGACTGGGAGATGTATTTTATTTGTTTTGAGCAGCATGACAACTAAGTGGGCTCTTCCTAATTTCTATGTTGGTGTTGCTGCTGCTGCTAAGTCGCTCCAGTCGTGTCCCAACTCTGTGTGACCCCAGAGACGGCAGCCACCAGGCTCCCCCGTCCCTGGGATTCTCCAGGCAAGAACACTGGAGTGGGCTGCCATTTCCTTCTCCAGTGCATGAAAGTGAAAATTGAAGTTGCTCAGTCGTGTCCAACTCCTAGCGACCCCATGGACTGCAGCCTACCAGGCTCCTGCGTCCATAGGATTTGCCAGGTAAGAGTATTGGAGTGGGGCGCCACTGCCTTCTGAGCTGTCTTAAAAATCAGGAAAAAAAAAGAAAAGCAAAAAACACAGCAGAAAAGCAGAAGGACTCAGGAATTTCTACTGCCAGGAACCCTGTCTAATCTAGGACTCAAAAATACAAACAGATCAAGTGCAAAGATTCATTGAGGTCTCTGACAGCCACAATGTGTGAAATCCACTTTGGTCAAAAGAAAGAAAAGGACAAGAGGAGCTTGGCTTCACTCTAGAACGGCGTTTCCCAGAGTATGTTCCTTGGAACTCGAATCCCTAGAAATATTAATACTTGGGGTGGGGGTGGTGCAGGATTTGGGGGAAGTTGAGGCACTATCCATTTGAGAAGTGCTATCCATTTCCCTCCATCATTTAGAGAGAGAGCTCGCATCGGGACATCTAAGGTCCTGACATCTGAAAGCTACTTCAGTCCTTTGACCACACATCTTTGAACACATGAACACTCCAGACCCCAAATACCGATTAAATCCCATAGATTTGCCCTTGAGAAAAGGTGGTGAGTCTAGCAAATTAATATTACTAATATTAGTAATCATAGATGCTGCTCTTTTTTTTTTTTTTGGCCACATCCTGTGACATGGGGGACCTTAGTTCCCTGAGCAAGGAATTGAACTGTGCCTCTGCCCTGGGAATACAGAGTCTTAACCATGGACCGCTGGGGTAGCCCCACCGCTGCTGTAACTGACTGTCAGCTACTATCTGGTTTAAACCCCTAAAAGTGCTACCCAAGGCACCATTACACTGAGGCACAGAGAGGGTCAGTAATTTGACCATCATAGCACAGCTAGATGTGGTGGAATCTGAATAGAAAATGTTTTCCAAGTAGTCTTTCCTGTTCTGTCTGCTGCTGCTGCTAAGTCGCTTCAGTTGTGTCTGACCCTGTGCGACCCCATAGACGGCAGCCCACCAGGCTCCCACGTCCCTGGGATTCTCCAGGCAAGAACACTGGAGTGGGTTGCCATTTCCTTCTCCAACGCACGAAAGTGAAAAGTGAAAGGGAAGTCACTCAGTCGTGTCCACCTCTAAGTGACCCCATGGACTGCAGCCCACCAGGCTCCTCCGTCCATGGGATTTTCCAGGCAAGAGTACTGGAGTGGAGTGCCATTGCCTTCTCCTACCTTCTTTGAAACAGGGAAAGAACTTGAGGACTGAAAGAAACACAGACGCACACGGGACACACCCTTGATCAGTCTTTGGCAGATTGAAGGCTGCAGGTAACTTGGTTTTATTACTATAAGCTTGAGCCTTCAAAATTTGAAGTAGTGGACAATCAGGCAGACAGTGTCAGGTCAGGCATTAGGTGAGGTACCGGGGAAACGAAAAGCAGCTTGCCGGACTGCAGCAAAGGTCAGAGAACATGCTGCGGTGATAGGATTCGCCACTGGCAACCCACTCCAGTGTTCTTGCCTGGAGAATCCCAGGGACGGCGGAGCTTGGTGGGCTGCCATCTATGGGGTCACACAGAGTCGGACACGACTGAAGTGACTTAGCAGCAGCAGCAGCAGCACAAATGCAGGGAAAGTGCAGTCTGCAACTCCCTGCCAAGGTCTTTAATTTAGAGCAGGGACATTTGGGGATGGATAATTCTTTGTCGGTGGAGTGGATGGCGGGCGGAAGTGTGGTGGGCGGCAGGCGGAGCGTGCGGGGAGAGGGCCTGCCCCTTGCCTTGTAAGGCCATTAGCAGCATCTCTGGTCTCGACTCAAACGATGCTAGCGACACACTCTCCCCACTGAGACGCAACAACCGGAAATGTCTGCAGGTATCGCTAGATGTCCCTTAGGGGGAGGACGTCCCAGCCAACCTGGAATGCCAGCTATGGAAGGCCACAGACGTGGAGGGTGATAACATGAGGGTAGACAAAAGAAGCCCAGACAGCCAAAGCTCAAAGAGCCTCTCACCCTCCTGGTTTCTTCCTCTCAAGCTCTCCTCCCCGACCATCTCCGCCCTCACTCCCACCCTGTACCGTCCCATGTCCTGAATCAGCTCTAAGAGCTGAAAGGACACCTTCAGGCTCATTACCCAGGACTGATGGATACTACGTCCAGTTCATGATCAAAGGCTGCTATCCAGCCTTCTGATGAAAGCAAAGGACTCTTCACTGTTGGCATCAGCAACGTCTGACACAGCCAAGTGTGTCAGCTCTGGGCACATCCTGGCTTCCTCAACAACACCCAGTTTCCTTCTTTGAGCTCTTCACTAGCCTCTGTAAGACCACAGGTTTACACATCCCGGTTCTGTGCTGAGCTCACTGGGTGGCTCTGGGCAAGTCACTCTCTCTGTCTCTGGGCCTTGTGTTTTTCACTTGGGGAAAGAAATAGGAAGGGCTCTAACATTTTGTGGTATCTGTAATTCCAGATCAAAAAGGTTGGAGTTGGACCAACTGAGAATGTTTAGCTATTTCAGCTTGTTTTAGCATCGGTTTTATCTTCCCCAGAGGAACTCAGGGGTAAAAGATCTTGTCCCTTCTGCTTCTGTATTATTGAAAAATGAATAAAATGCCCCAGAGTAAACAGTAACAGGATTTGCACGTCATCAGCCCTAGTTAACAGCTACACTCAGTATTTTACTGCCAAGATTTTGGACCAGAGACACCAACTCAAATGTTGCCTGTCGCCGGGGTCAGGTAAGCAATGCAAAGTGACCCAGGCTGGAGGTGGCTGGACAGAGCCCTCTGGTCTGTCCAGAGGCGACAGGGCAGCTTCCTAGCTCCTGCTGAGGTGTCTGAGTGAGGATGTGGGCCCTGCACTGCCAGATATCCAACAGACTTGGAAGTCTGCATTTAGGTATGAAATGAAAGTGAAAGTGAAGTCGCTCAGTGGGGTCTGACTCTTGCGACCCCATGGACTGTAGCCCGCCAGGTTCCTCTGTCCATGGGATTCTCTAGGCAAGAATACTGGAGTAGGTAGCCATCCCCTTCTCCAGGGGATCTTCCCGACTCAGGGATCAAACCCAGGTCTCCTGCACTGCAGATGGATCTTTTACTGTCTGAGCCATCATATCCATCCCTAAAGGAAATCAGTGCATGTTTCAAATGCCATGCAGGCAAAATGAAAACCTTTGGGGCCTGATCTAGAACACAGACCACCAGCTGACAGAACCTCTGCAGAGAAGAAACTAGGTCAAGACCTGGTCCAGGTGAGAGAGGAGTCAGTGTGGAGAGGGAAGCAGGGGGAGGGGGCTGGCCCCCAGATGCACCAGATCTCCAGGCCCCAAACTGTCACCATGAGCAACCGAGACTCTTAATCTGTCATTAATAACAGGCACTATTGTTACTGTGCTGTGTGGGCTAAGTCACTCAGCTGTGTCTGACTCTGCAGACCTACGGACTGTAGCCACCAGGCTCCTCTGTCCATGGGATTCTCCAGGCAAGGATACCGGAGTGGGTTGCCATGCCCCCTTCCAGGGGATCTTCCCAACCCAGGGATCAAACTGGCGTCTCTTATATCTCCTGCATTGGCAGGCGGGTTCTTTACTGCTAGCGCCACCCGGGAAGCCTTTATTCCCCTTTCTATTCATGGGACATCAAGCTAGGCTATTTACTATATATACCATCTTGCTGTGTTTTCCAATACACGAGGTAGGCATTATAAATTATTCCTATAAAGCTATGGAGGTCCCAGAAAGTAAAGGCTTTTGCTTGTAAAAGTTGGAGCCAAGATTGGAACCCAGATCTGACATCTGATCCAAGCAGGAAGTCTCCTCCTTGCTTGGCTTCCTCGCACAGACTTGTCCTTGTGAGGCTTTGCCATAGCTTCACCCCTTTCTGATATCTGCCTAACCCATTTGCATACTGTTTTTAAAGTACCCCCAGAAGGAAGTTCTTATAGTTATCAAAGCTAAATTAATTTTTCCTCCCTACTAAGAGAACTTGGTCAGCAAGAGGTCTGGTGAATCCCATGGAGGATGCTTTGAGGATAGAGAGAACTGGCCATTTCTGGTCCTAAAAGCCCCATTGCGTCTTGTTTCTTGCAACTCTGGCTTAGCACAGTTTAAAATACATGTAGTCTCCTATGTGTCCATTAGAAATTTAAATCAACAATGTCTTTAGAGGACTGTTTAGCAATATCTATCCATTTAAAATGTGCATGCTTGCTAACGTAGCAAATTGCGTTGCTGGGAATTTATCCTGCAGATAAACTCATATAATTAGATATAAATAGATACACAAAGATGGTCCCTGAAGCCCTGTTTATATGTGGAGTGAAGCTGGTAAATTTCAATAAGAGGTTGTTGTAGTAAGATGCTATTTTGTTATTCAGTCACTAAGTCATGTCCAACTCTTTGCACCCCCATAGACTGCAGCATGCCAAGTTTCCCTGTCCTTCACTATCTCCTAGAGTTTGCTCAAATTCATGTCCTTTGAGTCAAGTGATGCTATCTAACCAGCTCATCCTCTTTTGCCCCTTTCTCCTTTTACCTTCAATCTTTCCCCGCATCAGAGTCTTTCCCTGACTCCTTGATTAGATGCTACACTTCCATATAATAGAATATTATGCAGGTGATTTTAAAACACCACAATATGCTGATACAGAAAGTTAAAAATATGCAATTACGTGAAAAAAACAGCTAATTTACAAAGCCAACAATATTTGTGTAAAAAGGAAGATTTGACGTAGAAAAGTTTTGGAAAGATGCTCAAGAATACACTAACAACGGTTATATCTAAAGATGGGGAAGAGTGGAGAGGCGAGGAAGGACAAAGAAGGTCAGGAATTCTACTTGGAGGGGCATTCTACATGGAGACCAGGGAAGGGTTATAACCACCCCCAGTGGTGTCAGACTCTGAGGGATACAGAACTCTTCCGAGATTCTGTATCATTTGCTGCCTGCTTCACCAGCGGAGGGGAAGTTCAAGCCTGTATGGGTGAACAAGAGGCAAGCCCATGGCCCTTTCTTAGGGACGTTGATGAGGACCATTCCTCTTTCACCTCCGAATTACTGATGTGGTTCAGAGATACCTGACTTCCTCTGCAGGTACAAGAGGCAATGTTTCTAGCTTCTTTATCATCTGACCCCTTACAAAATTTCCTTCAAAGTCAACTATTCTCCAACAAAGCAAAACAAAAAGTTCCTTCAAATTCCTTCATAGCCTTTTGCAGACTCAGCCTTTCTCCCATAGTGTGGCCATGGTTAAATGCATTTGATGGTCAGAGTGAAGGGAAGAGACCCCAGGAATCAAAGGAGTCACCTGACTCCCACTCAAAAACAGGCTCCTCCCACTCACAGATGAGCTTTTCAAGGACACCATAGAGATCCTACACAAATCACAAAATACCTGGGCCAATATACCTGGTCATGTTCCTGACACAGGCGAGGAAATGTATCTATATTAGTGCAGAAGATTCTAATCACCACCTTTACCCAAATAGGAACTGAGTTTATGAAAAGAGATGGCAAGAAAAGAAATTTAAGGGCAGGTTTCTCTTTTATGGAAAGACTACACCATAGGTTTCTTGGTTCTGCCAAGTACCTGCTGGGCAACACTGAGCAAAATCCTTAAGGTCTCTTGTTATGTATAAATCACCATCCACGGAAGTTCACCAGGGGCCAAGCACGATGCTAAATCCTTCTTATGCACGATCCCCTTGAATCCTCCCAGCAGGGCAATTCCATAGGCAATGAAGTCTTGAAAGAGCGAGTTTTGTAAAATTTTGTCTTCCTCATTGGCTAGCTCAAGCTATCTTGAGCAAGTTATTCAGTCTCCACATTTGTGAAACAGGACCAATAATAACAGCATCCACTCCAAAGAGCTGTTGTGAAGACTTACTGACAAGATGCCCATAACGGATTCAGCACGGTGTCCCAGCAAAAGCACTCAACAGATGTTAGCTAGTCTCATAGCCCTATTTTACAGATGGGAAAACTGAGGTTTGGGAAGGACAACATGGATGATTTCTACATTTGCTTGTGACATTCTTGGATTCTGGTGAATTTAAAATTGGATGTGGTTTGCCAGAAAAATCTAATGTGTATCTGGGTTTAGAGTTACATGGTTGTGCCTACAGCAAAAATTCACCTGTTTGGACTCAATATGCTAAGGAAAGGAGACCACTTTCCCACCCCAAAAATAAAACTTCAAAACCAAAGAGAGCAGGAGAAGGTAATCCCCCTGTTCTCCCAAATGTCTTCCTCTCCGGACTCCCCAACTTGTTCCCAAACGGAAAGGACAAGGGCAGAGAAATCCCCAGAGGCAGGACCAGCAAAGCTGCAATACAGGGCTAATTTGTGAGGGGGCTGGGGATGGCCTCATGGAAAACGCTACCATAAATGGGCATGTTTGCCTCAATCTCAGCCCTCACACAGAAAAGTAACGATAACAAATCCATAACAAATACCTTGTACGGAATAACATGTCTTTTTCAGACATGATAATAAAACACACGGTGTTTACCAGCCCTAGAAGCTTCTTGAGGAAGGCCCAGCTAGTTCACCTTTTGGACTCTGGGGCTGGCAGCCCATCTAATCTAGTCAACTAGATGACCACACCACCAGGAGACAAACAGTGCATTTTATTTAAAATTTGCAAAAGGTCAGTTTATAGTTTCTTCAAAGAGATGATAAACACTTGCCCTGCTGGTCGCATCTGGTCCCATCAGAAACCTGATTCCAACAGAGTTTTTGTTCATGATAAAGAAAAATATTGGTGGGGTCAGGGGTATAGAATTGGCTGGAATGGGATCCACCACTTGTAAGCTGTGTGACATTGGGCAAGTTACTTAAACTCTCTGAGCCTGTTATCTTGTATACTAAACAGGCATCACAACGCCTCCTTGAAAATGTTGCAATGGCTAAATGAGGTCAGTGAAGTCAGACGCTGCTACAGTGCCTGGCACATAAGCATTCCGTCAATGGTAGTTTATCTCAATGGGAAAGCACCAAGGAAACTGCACTTCCATGGGTCTTCAATGTCTTGTTTCACCCACTGCTGTCTAATGACATTCAGCTCAGCTTTTGCAAGCTCCTTCTCTGTATGTAATGGTCAGTTTGCAATTTACTCTATTCGTTCTTAATACTGTACTAAATGCTCCCTTTCTCGGGGTTTCTCAATATTTGCTTTTACTTCTTGATGAGTGCGATTTTGAATGGTGCCTTTCCTCAGGCAGCCAAATCCCCATCAGCTCTCAGTGCAGACAGAGAACAGACAAGAGGTGGCAGCCACTTTCTCTCACTTTGCCCACTTGGTGGGACATGAGAGCAACATGGTGTTCTGCAGGAAAGCCCAGCCCCGTCTTACCTAACGCACTTGCAGACTCTGCAAGCAAGTGCGGGGTTTGGCATCTGAGTATTTGAGGCCCCTGGGGTCAACCTGGATGAGATTTTTAAAAAATTGGAGGGGGCCGGTGTGTGTGTCTGGAAGAAAACCAAGCTTTAAAAATGGATCATGATCAGAGTATCATTCAAGGCTTATCAGCAGCGCATCCTCTAGGGCAGGGGTCCCCCAACCTCCAGCATCTAGTGCCTGATGATCTGAGGTGGAGCTGATGTAATAATAATAGAAATAAAGTGCACAATCAATGTAATGTGATTGAATCATCCTGAAACCATCCCCCTACCCTGGTCCATCAAAAACTGTCTTCCTGGGGATGCCCAAAAGTTGGGACTGCTGCTCTAGACTGGGGAAAACACTCCCCTTCTGCCCATGGTTTTTAAACTGATGCTTCCAACTCCACTTGGAGTCACACATTGCCTGCCTAAGAGATAGGAAATGACTTTTCAGTGGAAGCTGGATCTTTGATGTTTCCAAGACAGCGTATCTCCCAGAGTCTCCTCATAACAAGAATCATCTGGGATTCATATACACAGAGTACAGTTTTTCTAAAGATTCTAAAGTAACCGGAGATTGCCCCAGGCATTATCTTTAATAAATACCCCCAAGGGGGCACTTCTCATTGGCTACCTTGGGAGATGCTGGTTTGGGGAATAGGATGACGGGGCAGAGAGAAATGAAAATTGTGACCCCCTCAGCCCTTCCCCAATGGTCCTTCAGAGGATGGCAACAGATGCACCTCATGGCTCCCCAGCCCCTACAGGGTGCCCTGCAGGATCCTGTAACCCCCAACTCAACTTCGTCCCCCGCGGGACCACATACTTACAGACCTCCAACTGGGGGTGAGAGCGGAGAAGAAACTTGACGGAGAGCTCAGACCTGGTACACCTCCCAGGCAGGGGCGTCCAAATCTCCGCGCTCGCCCGGGACGTCTCTTTTTATAGACCCGGAGCTGCCCGCGGGTGGGAAAGGGGCGGCAGCCGAGGAGGGCGGGGTGGGGATGGGTCCCGCGCTGCCTCCTCCGCAGCGCCCCCTGCAGGGCCCGAAAAACGCCGCTCTGGTCCAGGCCTGGCGCGCTCCGGCCGCGACGCCCGTAAAGGGGCGCACCGGTGGGGGGCCCTGGGAAGGGCGCAGCGGGCAGAGGCGTTCGGGCCTTGTAACCCCGGCTCTCGGACAGTCGCGGAGACTCCGGGGCCCTAGAGAAACGGGTGGAGAGCACTCGGCGTCTCTAGGGGATGCTTGAGAATTTCTTCCTTGAGTCAGTTCCAGCCTCGCAGGCTTTAACCGCTTCTTCCGCCGGGGAGGAGCTGTGGGGGCTCCGAGTCGACACCTCCTCTCCCCCGCTCCCCAGTTTTTCGTCCCTACTGCCTGGAAAGGGGCTGGCTATGCTGCGAGACGGGCAGGGAAAGGGGATTTTCTGAACTTTGCAAAGTACAAGGCAGGAGCCCCCAACTCTGCTGGGAATTGTGCGGAAAGAGGAAGTTTTTACTTTTCCCAACTTGGCATCGCCACTTCCACCCACAAGCAAAAAAAAAAAAGACCCAATTGTTGTGACTTCAGGCGCTAGGTGTACCATCCGCTGGCTGTGTGACCTCAGGCAAGTCACTTTCCCTCTCTGAGCCTCCGTATTTGAGGCTGAAGTGTGTGTGTGGTGATTATATAATTTGCAAGGTGCATGTCAGGATCCAAGGAGAATGTGGGTGCCTCCCTGCTCTTTGAAAGCTCCCTTCTCCTGCTCCTCCCTGCCCCAAGAAATTCTTGCAAATGAAGCTGCCTGAAAGCTTTCTCCCCGTCTCTGTCCCTCTCAGTAGCACTCCCTTACCCCCCCACCCCGTGTCCGCACCACCCCGTTCTGTGTGTCTGACACCGGGTCTCTCCGTCACCGTTTGTCTGTCTTGTTCTGCCTTTCTTTCATTCTGTGTGTCTCCGTCACTCTTCCCATGGCTGTCTCTTACTGTCTCTCTGTCTCTCTCCGTCTCTGGTCCCTGTGTCTCTGGCTCCAGATCGCCCTCCCTTTCTCCCCCCATCTCTCTCCTGTCACACGCACGCACACAGGCCATAAAAAGGAAGCCGCAGCGTTGGGCTGGCCCTGCGCCAGCCCGGGGACCCACGGGCAGCTGGGCGCCCTGCTCCCCGCCCGGCCGGACTCCTAGGTTCCCGGCCGGTCCTCCCACCCCGGGCGGGAGCGGCGGGCGGCGGGGGGCGCTGGGCGGGAGACAACCCAAAAGGGCAGGCGCAGGCTCCTTCCTGCAGGAATTCCCAGCGCTGCATACCAGCTCGGGGCTGCCCGCTCCCCCTGACTAAATATGGTGCCGAGCGGCCTCCCGGCGCCCTGCGGGGTTTGGGGGGCGGCATCTGAGGCCAGTGAGGTGGGGAGGGGGACACCTCTGCTTGCGGCTGAGCCAGAAGAAGGTGGCTCCCCAAGTCCCACCTTGGTCCTAGCTGCTTAAGCCAGAGGGTTTGCTGATGGGGTTAAAGATGTTGGAAGAACCTTACACGGCTCTGTGCTTGGTACTCGCCCCCATCTTATCCAGCAAACTCTCCTCTGGCCACCAGGCCAGGTGATGGTGAGGCCTTTCTTAGTGCCCCCGTTTTGCAGGTGAGAAAACCGAGGCCCTGGAGGGAGTGAAGTTTTGCCTGAACCCCGCTGGGTCTGGAGGCCCACAGCTGCCAACATTCACTTCCTGAGGGGCATTAAGGGGAAATGCCCAGAAGAATTAGCCTTGAGGCTAAAGACCCCACTAAGGTTAGTTGGAATCTGCCAGTGCCATTTTCTAGTTGTTTAACCTGGTGCCTCAGTTTCCCTACCTGTATAATGGTAAGAACAGCAATCACTTCTTCACTTCCCAGCTGTTTGTAAATGGTCCTTGAGAAGATCCACGTAAAATGAACATGTGTCTGTGTTAGTCGTTCAATTGTGTCCAACTCTTTGTAACCCTATGAACTGTAGCCCTCTACAGGCTAAGAGGACCAGGCTCCTCTTTCCATGGAATTCTCCAGGCAAGAATACCAGAATGGGTTGCCATGCCCTCTCCTAGGGGATCTTCTCTACCTGGGAACTGAACCCAGGTCTCCTGAACTGCAGGCGTATTCTTTACTGTTTGAGCCACCAGGGAAGCCCCAAATGAGCATATATCCATGTAAAATGCTTCATGTTAGCTGCTATTATTCAAAACAAATATGAAACCAAGCAGAGTCGCATTTGGCCTTGAGGACCTTGTAATGATGAGAGCCTGTCCTGCCTGCTGTTTCCTGCGGGCTGCCAGCCCCCTCTGCAGTTCTGCATCTCAGATCCTCTCTGACCCTTCCTCATCCCTCCAACATCTTGCCTGCTTTCCACCCTGAAAACACCAAGGCCCAGCTCCCCACCCTACATAATGGGCCTGTCAGAGTCTGCAACAGCCAGCATTCAGCTGGCTGGGATGTCAGGGGTAAAGTTCTTCAGAAAGTGATGAATGGGCGGCTTCCCCAAGTGCCTCGTAATGTCTACACTGTAAAAGGAGTGGAAACTGTCCCTGTGTTAGTACAGAGCTGATGTCGAGCAGAGAAGGGGAAGGGGGAAAACTGAAGTTGATCATCTCCTTCACATGCTGGAAAGATAATCCAGAGCAGGCTGTGAGAGTCCAACTCGCTGACCTCAGAGTGAAAACCGGCACGTTTCAGAGGGATTCACATTGGTATTCCAAAGCGGTGCATCTGATTCTTTAAAGAACTTGGTAACTTTTAAAAGAGAATTATTATAGTTATTAATAAATGAAGGCTTTATAACAGACACTGACTTGAACAACATTACCTCACCTAGTCCTTATAATAACCCTATGAGATATATGCTTAAACATTTTTTTTTTTCTCATTTTGCTGTGGAGGAACCAGGTTTGGTGAGTGAAATAAGCAAATTTAGCACAGCTAGCTAATGATGGTGCAGGAACTCCCACCCTGCTGTGTGATGGAGTCTAGCGTAGGTAGAGAAGTCTGAGGGTGTGAACTCATGATCTGCTAAGCACTAGCCAGGGGGCCACAGGATTGTCAGTGAACCCCTCTGAGCCTGTGTTTCTCAAAGAAAAGCAGAGATGGTCAGAATCTTTGCCTCAACATGGGGAAGGCCTTATAGAAGGCATTTCTGGTACCCTCTAGAAGTCCTCAGGAACAGTGTGGGCACATAATAGTCATTCAATTTCTATCTAATGCAGCTCAGACGTTTGACTCTTCAAAATCAGATGCCTTCATTTCTCATGGCTCAAAAAGCCAGTTAAAGATTGAGGGGGAAAATTACTTGCAAAAGACATAACTGTGACTGACTAAGGGCTGTCAAGTAAGTTTCTTTGGCATGGCTCCTGTGAGGTGGCGTGTCCTGGGAGTTTCCATGAACTCATGGAACAAGATGGCAGTGGGGAAATTCCTCTCTTTTAGAGTCTTTTTTTTTTTTAATCAAATAGCTTTGACTTTACTACTAGATTCAAAAAGTTTGAAAGTGCAAGTGTGAGTCTCTCCAGTTTTTAATAACTTCAAAGACTGGCTTGATGCGTGGCTCCTGCATGTGGTTCACAATGATTGACAAGTGCACCAGCAGTCAGGTTATCCAGCTCAAGATCTGCACAGGACTCTGCCTTCTTGTGAATAAAGGGCCATCTTCCCTGACCGCAAGCATGGTTCTGCTCGGGCACACAAGCTCTTCCTTTCATGCATTATGGCCCCCACGCTTCTCCAGGTTCAAGACTAAATTGCACAGTTGTCTTGCCCTGCTCCTTTCCTTTTTCATTGATTTCCAGCTCTACTGTCTTGGTAACTTTGGATTCTTTACCTCTATCAGGAAAGGCCCTAAAATTCTCAATAAAAATCGTTTTATGGTTTCTTACAAAAGTAAACGTGTTCTTATCATATGACCTAGCAGATCACACTCCTTGGGCTTTACTCAAATGAGTTGAAAACCTGTGTTTGTACTAAAGCCTGCACAGTTGTTTAGTTAGAGCAGCTTTCTTCATTAATAGCCAAATCTTGGGAGCAACTGAGAAGTCCTTCTAAGTGAATGGATAAACTGTGGTGCATTTAGATGTCAGAGTATTACTCAGCACTAAATAGAAATGGGCTTCAAGTCATGAACAGAATGGATGAAACTTAAATGAGTATTACTAAGTGAAAGAAAACAGTGTAAAAAAGCTACATACAGTATGAGTCCAATTATATAACATTCTGGACAGGTAAAACTATGGAAACCATGAACAGATCACTGGTGGCCATGAGTCAGAGGAGAAAAAGGAAGGAAGAATAGACAGCGCAGAAGACTTTTACAGCACTGAAATTACTGATGCCGTAGCGATGGGTGGATGCATGTGGTGACATGTATGCAGTGAAGTGAAAGCCACTCAGTTGGGTCCGACTCTGCAACCCCATGGACTATATAGTCCATGGAATTCTCCAGGCCAGAATACTGGAGTGGGTAGCCTTTCCCTTCTCCAGGGGATCTTCCCAACCCAGGGATCGAACCCAGGTCTCCTGCACTGCAGAAAGATTCTTTACCAGCTGAGCCACAAGGGAAGCCCAGTGACATGTATACCCACAGGCTATACACCACCAAGAGTGAACCCTGCCATCCGCTATGGACTTTGAGTAATAATGATATGTCAGTGTAGGTTCACTGAATGTAACAGATGTACCACTTTCAGAGGACATGTTGTAACAGGGAGCCTATGAGTGTGTACCACTTTGCGGGTATGTAAGAATTCCAGGGACAGGGGAGCCTGGTGGACTGCTGTCTATGGAGTTGCACAGTCAGACACGACTGAAGCGACTTAGCAGCAGCAGCAAGAACTCTGTACTTCACATGCAATTCTGCTGTGAATCTAAAACTGTTTTTAAAAATTATCTATTTTTTAAAAGGTAGTTTTACCTTTCATTTTTAAAAATGAATGAAGAACACACAATTTTTGCAGAATGGCTGTTACAAAAATGAAATGCCCAGTGGCTGGGAACCAGTGTCCCAAATGCCTTTAAAGGAATCTTCTCACAAGTGTTAGTCCTTCATGTATACTTGGCTTTAGGTTAAAAGAACACATCATATTTTACATAATCATACAGGCATGTGGGACATATACAAATATGTGCTTGCACCTAATTATAAAGCTGTTAGTTGATACTAAGCAAACATATATGCTAAGCTTAAATTTATCATCTTCAAAAGCCACCTCTGGTCCTGCTATGAGTTTTTTTACTGCCAAAGTTTTAAATGTCTGCTATTCCTAAATCCTCAAGTCCAATTCCCATCCTATTTTTGTATAAGTTTTCTGCTAAAACTTCTCCTGCATGTCTAGAGGATAACTTCTTCTAACAACCCCATGAAAATTACTGCAGTGATGTACTAATTTAGTTTATGAGTTCATGAGAAGAGTTTGATAGGTCTTCTATGTTTATCTTTTCCTTCCTTGAATTTAAGTGTCTCAGCTCAAGAACCTAAACTGCCAGAATATATGGGAATTCCCTGGTGGTCCAGTAGTTAGGACTTGGCACCGCCACTGCCACGGCCCAGGTTCAGTCCCTGGTCGGGGAACTGAGATCCTGCAAGCCACAAGGCACAACCAAAACCAAAACCAAAACGCAACACTAAATGTGTTTTTTCAAACCATATATGGCCCCACAGATTATGACACTGTCCCCTCAGAGAATAACATCACCAGCCCCGACCACTGCCACCCAATGAAGAATAACTATCCCAGGGTGGCGCCAACGATCCTCAGCCCTCCAACAACCCGGTTGCTGGAGATCCCCAAAGAAAGCCTAGGAGCCATCACCAAGCCTTCTTCTGGTTCCGGTGGACATCTCTTGATGATAGAAGAGTCACAGGAACACCTTGTGCATGCTGCTTATTTATTTTTTTATTAAATGGTACACTGAAAGTATAAAAGTTGCCTAGGTACAAACAAGTTACAGAATAATGCATACAGACACAGTATAGACTACATGTGACAATTCTGTTTAGCTTCTATTTTGATGATTTTATATCGTATCCAAAATGACAAACTCCAGTACTTTTTCTTAATCTAGTCCTGCATGATTGCGTCCACTGCCAACATTCCTGGGTGTAAATCAAATCCTCTGAGAAGAATTCAGACAGTTATATCCTCCTATACAATACAGTGGAATTCATCATTGTAATCAGATACTATAGATTTCATTTAAAAAATGGAAATGAGCCCTTTATAATACTTCTACATCAGTATATGTAATTTTAGCCCACCAACAGGACCTCTCAAAAATCTTCTGACTTGTAAGGTATGATTTAAGGGGATTTAATAGTTTTCAGTATTCAGATAAAAATTGTTGGTTAATCTGTAAGGATTGAACTCCTTATACTGAAAACTTGACTAGCACCAGAAATAAAGTTTCCAAAAGCAGCACAGACTCAACACTCCCAAAAGAATGCCAGTTTTGCCAGCTACAGTCCTTCCTTTTCACCTTCCCGATGGAAAATGTTTAAGCTAAATGTCAGTGTATAGGTGCCCATGCAGTTTTGTTCTGAATATACCTTGTATCTTGTGCCAATCAGGTTCTGTCTACTATACTCATTTGTTGCTTCAGTGAAGCCAGCCTGAAGACTCCACATTATAAAAATATCAATAAATATCAAAGCGCTTTAGAGATGGCACGATCAGAAATCTTACTACTTTTCCATCCCAGGAATAAAACATGACATTTAAGAAGGCTTTCAGAGCCCATACAAGTGAGCGTTGGCCCTTTCATAGCTCATCTGGTAACTGCACAACTGAGGGCCACAAGGAAGTTAAACAATGCCATCTTTTAAAAGGTACTTTCTGGTATTTCTCCTAAAGCCTGTCTCTTCATGCTTATTCCACATTCTTCAAGTAATAAACTCTTTGTTTTACTTACAGCAAAATTAAAAGAATTATCCCCCACCCCCACCTTTTAATTAAATCTAGGAGAAGCCAAAATTGTTTAAGAAAATAAAAAGTACGTTGTTACAAAGTTTTAAAGTTCAAATTTAGATAGCAATTCAGATATTTAAACCTAATTATAAATAGTTATCTGAAAAATAGCTGGTTTCTCACCCCCTACCCACCCAATCAAACTTTATAGGAATTAGTTTTTTCTGGCTTAATTGTTCTTTTAAATGTGTGTGTGTGTTTTTAAATGAATGAATTTTCCTGTAAATCTACATTATTCCAGCCCGAAAGAAATTTAATTAATGTGCCATGGTAAAGAACAGAGCAGGGAATTCCCTGGAGGTACAGCAGTTAGGACTGAGCACTTTCAGTGCCAGGGCCCAGGTTCAATACCTAGTCAGGGAACTAAGACTCCACAAGCTGTGAAGCACAGCCAAAAACAGAACAGAGCATATGGCCAGAAAGACTTGATTTTTTTCTTTAGAAGAATTTATAGGGTACCAAAAAAACCCCTTTTGTTTCTCACAGATTTAGGGGCCTTTAATATCGTCCTAAAACCACACATTTTCTTTCAAGTCAAATCTGGTAAAGTAGATGACAGAGTTACCTTTTTTCACAAATGCAGTAAAACATGAGGGGCTAAAGGTTTTGCAGAAACTTCACATTTTTACAGAGTACAATACTAGTGATGAATTCTGGTGACATTGGGAGAATAAATCAATTATTTAATACATGCAAGTTTAAGATCAAAGAAGCCCCAGTTGGAAGTGTCATCTCTGTGCCGAGGGTGAAGTGTGTAGGCCTTCAGCGCTGCTTCCCTTCCCCTGCTCCTGCCGCAGGTGTTCTGCAAGAATAAAGCCAAGGTCAGTGCTCATCCCGAGTCAAAAGGGGCAGCAGGCAGACCTACCTATGCCTATTTTAGGATATTACATATTTATATCATACAAGGTCTTTAGACAGCTTAGGACAATGAAAAAATATGTTGGATTTTTTTTTAACACTATTGAAGAAATAGGAAATATTTAGTACTAGGGACTTATTATTCAAAATTTTTTTCTTAAGTGAAAAGAGTACACGCTGAAGTAAATTCATAGGTGAGTGCTTACAGACTTACACTGTATGTAAGGATTGGAATTCACAATAAAAGGACTGCGTTTTCAATTAGTATTTTGAGGGATGCCAAAGTTCAACTAAAAAGAAAAACAAAAAACAAAAGCACTTCTTCAAATAGAAATTCTCCCAGCAGCACCCTCTTGTGGCAAGAAGAAAAATTCCTACCAAGCTCAGAAAACCATCCACGAAATTGCAGGAAATAGTCTTCAGCCAAAAACAAGAGGGCAATTTTTATTTAGCTGTGGGGAAACTAAGCCCATGTGCCACAACTACTGAAGTGGCACACCGAGAACCTATGCTCACAACAAGACAAGCCACCGCAGTGAGCAGCCTGCGCAGCCCAGCCAAGAGCAGCCCCTACGCTGCGAGCGAGAAAGCCCGGGAGCGGCGCGAAGACCCGGCACAGCCAAACCACACAGAGCCATCTTAAAAAAAAACTGCTTTCATGATGGCATGCTTTGGACTCATTTTCAAATAAAAGAGAGTTTAATGTTAGTGTTTTATGTTTCACCTGGATTGAATTTATGTCTATAGAGGGTATATAATCTGAAGAATAATTTTAATATCTTTGTAACTTCCTCAATGTTATCAAATAAAACATATCCTTCACAGAATAAGTTTGAATTGAGAAAGTAAATAGGATGTTTAAATGTGTTACAGAAACATTATGCAATTTGGGGTTAACAATTCTTCACGGTCCCTGTTGTGCCAAGAACACTTTTGATAATCAAGAAAAATAATCTGCAATATCACTGTTCTCTCATTAGTGCACGCATCCTCCTTTCTGAGCCTTCCACAGAACAGGGATCCAAAGCTTTGTTGACCTCAACTCTGTGATGTCTCGGCATTTTCTACAGAGAGGAGCCAAGGTAACCCAAGGACTCTTGCATCCCCTCTAGCACTCTCCCATTCCTGCTCCCCTCCCACTACAACTAAAAATGCCAACGTTACAGGTCTGCTGTGCTAACGAGTGGTAATGCATACGCTATCCATGGCGACAATTAAATAGAGAAACTAGTATTATCATATAGTCTTCGTAAACACATAAAATGGTAAATAAAGCCTTTTGGAGGGGAATTAGTATCTACTACATTTTTTAACATGCAAAATTTTGAAACAATTCTACTTCAAGGTATGCACATAAGAGAAATGCTAATGCTACCCTGCAATACTGTAAAACCAAAAATTTAAAACATACAAAACTACATTAGCAAAGAGTGATTAGTAGTAGTTCCATGGAATACTACAGACTATACAGGAAATTAAGAATGAGGTAGAAGCAGATTTACATAAATTGATAACACAAGTGAAAAACAAAGTGTAGGATAATATCTACAGAAACAGTGCTTATAAATTTAAACAGAAATGACTCCTGAACGATACCTACCAAGCTGCTAACAGCACTACCTTCTGTGAAAGGGAGGGAACTGAGGTGTTAGGGAGAGGTAAGGAGATGAGGTTTGCAGGAATTCTACATTTTATCATTGATGTTTAGAGATTTACTCTTGTACCGGGTGTTTGGTTTTGCTTTTACGATCTTGCCAAATAGTAGGCAATAATGGAAGTTCCTTACCAATACTTGAAAAAGTAACTAGGAAAACTTCTCATGTTCTTTAAGTGGGAAAGTGCACAGGAATGGCAATCAAGGGTGCTGATTCTGCTAAAAATGACCAGCTACAGGCATGGGCCTCTTAGTCTTGGTTTTCTCAACTGTAAAATAAGTGATGGGAATGATTTCTTTTCCAACATCCCATCAACTCAGAATTCTAGGATATACAGAAGGATAACTCCTAGTAAAGGCAGAACTAACCTCCAAGAGATCGTTTTGCCTTCACATCTTAAGAGCCGTGGCAAACACTTAACATGATCAATATTGCTCATGGCAATTTAGGGAAACTACAAAAGACAATCTGCACTTAGACGTTTCTTAAAAGCGTATTCCAACAGTCAAGATTTAGATTTGCTCTGTAATCAGCTGCCTGGGCCCCACCTATGCTGCTGCTGCTGCTAAGTCGCTTCAGTCATGTCCGACTCTGTGTGACCCCACAGACAGCAGCCCACCAGTCTCCTCCATCCATGGAATTCTCCAGGCAAGCGTACTGGAGTGGATTGCCATTTCCTCCTATGACTGTCCTTAAAAAGAGAGATCAGCTATACCATAGTTGGAAATACTGAGCTATAAACTATTCAATTTAGATTACCAAATTGAGGTCTTAGTGTTTTGATAAAATCAAAACAACTGAAAGTTCACTGGAGTGACTATTCTTGAAAGAAATATGAGCCATTCTCCTAAGAATTTATTTGTGAGTAATTACAACGTTACCACAAAGAATATTCACCCACTCCCCGCTAAAAAGAATCCTGAAAATGCAAAGGACAACACATAAACCTGTGACTGCTCTATTTCCAGCAATCTTGACTTTGTTCAGTCTGAGGGGAAAAAAATAGATAACTTGATAAAAAGCTCTTTCTTCAGTATGCTCAGGATCTAAGCTGCTCCAAAGAGTATAAATCTATGGGAAAATCAAGTTTTTCAATACTTCTTTACAGAAATTATATCTAAGAATTTTGTCTAGTCTTCTCTCTGCTCTTCACAAGATGGTCTTTCCAAAAATCATTTTTTTATGATAAATAACACAGGCTAACTATATTATATATAAGTGGAATTAAATTATGACTCAAAATCTTAGGAAAAACTACCTCAAAGATAAAAACAGATAAGAAAATATACTTGTTAAAAGCCGAGTGATAAGTCTCAGAAAATTCATACCCATTTGCTTTCTTCCACTAGGTTGTCTGCCAAGATTTGGGTTTGGAGGCTGGAGTGAAGACCCTTTCAGAAATGTATTTTGGTTGTCATCCTTAGTTCCATGCAAGAAATGAGCTAAAATCCCATATAAAAGAGGTCTATAACAGAAAGAAAATAAAAGTTAATTAAATGTGCATAAACAGGAAAAACTTTAAAATATCTATTCTGTAAAAAGTAGTCTCTGACACCAAAATAGCCAAATAATTCACTAGACTTAAAAAGGGTTGCATGGTTATTACCCAAACTGCAAACTATTCGTGCTTTTGAAATTTAAGTGTACAATTTGACTCTACAATTTTAAAATTCATAGGAAACATATTAACAAGTTAAACCTCATCTAAACTGAAATACAAATTCAATCAATGCACAGGAATCAACTTTTTTTTTTTTTTTTTAACTCCAAGTCCAGTATTAGATTTCCTATGACCTAACACTGATACAATACACACTTATTGGATTCATAAATTCTTGTGTGAATTCAAATCCTGGCCCTGCCACTTGACAAGATTCAAGATTCAGCAAGATTTTTTAATATCCTCAGCCTCATAAATGTTTCTTCCTCTATAAATGAGGGTAAGTATAGTTAGTCCCTATCTCATAGGGCAGTCACGGACCAAATGTGTCAATAAATGTCAAGTGTTTAGAACTGTGCCTGGCATGTATTAAATGGTATGTAAATATAAGCCATACAGGTGTCAGGTAAGAACTAAAATTTTAAAAACTACAGTTTACAAAACATTCTTTCCTCTTATTTTATCCTCATCTCGTGGTGTCATAATCATCATCTCCAGTTTATAAATGAGAAGACCACAGCTCACAGAGGATTTGTGGAAGGGCTGCTTGGATGGTAAGCAAAGTTGACACTTGAACCCCAAGTCCCACATTTTCTCCCTTAGCATACGCTGCCTGCTGCCCCTGCACCAATGGAAGCTGCTCTGATGACAATAAAGAGAGGTTTCTCTTGTTTCCAGTCTCACAGCTCCAAAATATCAATTTAACGGACTGTCTTTTTGAGATTTTTATCTACTTACTAGCAGGTGTGATAGTTTAAAGTGTGATATCCCTTCCCTTCAAAAGGTGGAGTCTCCTGCGGGTGGGCTGAACTCCCGTTTTCAGGAGCTGAGGCCGGCACTGAGTGGCAGCGCCTGCAGTGCCAGAGGCTCGGCCATCAGCAGCATCGTGGCGCCCTCCCTGCCTTCTCCCTCGGCCACTCTGGGGAAGTCAGCTGCCACTCAAGCCGTCCTATGGAAGGGCACATGTAGCGAAGAACTGAGGCCTCCGACAAGCAGCCCTGTGACTGAGCCACATGGAGATGGACCCTCCAGCCCCAGCCAGGACTTGAGATGACTGGCCTGCCACCCCCACCGGCCAACATCTTAACTGCAACCTCACGACTGAGGCTGAGCCAGGCCACAGAAGTCACTCCCAGACTCCTCACCACAGATAATAAATGTCTGCTATTTTAAACCACCACATTCTGGGGTAATCCGTTATACAGCAACAAATAACTAACTGCACACAAAAGCAATGTTTCCATTCCACAAGGAAACCAAGAGAATGGGTTTCTCTATTTAATAAGATGCCTCAGTTCTTATAAAAGCAGTATCCAGGAATATAATATAGGTTTCTTGGTCAACTTTAAAACATTGTTTCCCCAAATGTTAACTGATCAAAGGAGATTTTTAAATTAAAAAATATATATATTTGCCAAATTTACAATGAAATCTATTTAAGATTTAAAATTTTTAAGATTTAGATATTTTTAAATGTTATGAGAAAACATATAACCAGCTCATTTAACCTGCAACTTCATCAATATCAGGTTTCTTTTTAAAAAAATCCTGAGTTAAAAACAGTGATAATTGTTTTTAAAGTACAGCTTCACAATGCCTTATTTGCAATTTTGAAAAACAGAAACTCTAAAAACTAATTTTCTTCATAAATTTGGCACAAACTCACTTGGTGTTATGGCTTGACCATATAATATCCAACCAGTCCATTCTAAAGGAGATCAGTCCTGGGTGTTCACTGGAAGGACTGATGCTACAGCTGAAACTCCAGTACTTTGGCCACCTCATACGAAGAGCTGACTCACTGGAAAAGACTGTGATGCTGGGAGGGATTGAGGGCAGGAGAAGGGGATGACCGAGGATGAGATGGCTGGATGGCATCACCGACTCGATGGACGTGAGTGTGAGTGAACTCCGGGAGTTGGTGATGGACAGGGAGGCCTGGCGTGCTGCGATTCATGGGGTCGCAAAGAGTCGGATATGACTAAGCAACTGAACTGAACTGAATATAAGGTTATTAAATACTTTACCCTACATATTGTGAAATTTTTAATTTTTACTGAAAAATATTAATGTGAACATTGAATGCTACTTCAGACTTCCATTGGCACCCACACCTAATGCTATATGGACTTTATTACTTTTTAAAGTCTAAAATCTTTTCAGTGGAAATGCTTTAACAAAGCCATAATAAGTGTCCTTCAGAAAGCAAACTGTTGGCAGCATGACACATGAGTCAGAAAAGAACATGACTGGAGAGAAATGGGAAAGAGGCCTCCTGAAATGCACGATGTAGGGCATAAGGACAGACAGACACAACTGCACAGGCAGAACTGACGACACTCGCAACGTGGCTGGTAGAGAAATGAGGGGGAGCCAGAAGTGCACGTGAGCGCTGAGATGAGGACCTGAGTGGCCCTGTGAGGAAGCTGCCGTGGGGTGGTTTAAGGAGATGAGAATAATGGACTTGATTTTTAGGCACACCAAGTTTGAGATACCAGCAGAAATGTGTGCCCGCAATTCATGAGATCTGTCAGATTTAAGGCACAGTCACCAGTGTGGCGGCATCACTAAGGACTCAAGAATACTCAGAAAGAAAAGTGGGCAAGGGGCAAGAAGAAAAGAAAGTTAAGGACAAATCTTGGCGGAGTGCCCATAATTTAAAGGAACCTTCCTAAAGGAGTCAGTGAAGAAACTGAGATGACCATTAGGGAGATAGAAAAACCAAGACAGTAAAGGGTCATAAAAGACAAGTGACAAGAAGTGTTTTAAGGAAGAGCTGTTAATACTACAAAACACTACAGAAATTCAAGTAAAACTGAGCTTCTCAAATTGGAAATAGGTATATTCCCACTCTCAGTGCTGGGGGCTTGATACAAAGTAGAGGTTAAAGGTAGCCTATGATCCCAGAACATTCATTTTACACAAAGATTGGAGGGAGCGTTCAACTTAATTGGCATGTCATTTTAAACGTTTTTATGGTAAAACAATTACATCATGAAGTAGAATGAAAACATTCAATAAACTTTTAGAATGAGAAACATAAGATTTCAAAGAAATTTCTTACTAGGGGAAGGCTACTTTGAGTTACACTCCAGGTTTTCTAGGTATAATTTTTTCTGCCATTCAGGGATCCTCTAGGAAAAGTTTATGAAACAGTAAAGTAGAAAAAGCACTAAGAAACTATTAGACAGTGGTCACTCTTTTTCACGAGCATAGTTTCAGTATAAATGATGAGGAGAGAATTCCAAATGTAGAGAAGGCAAAATATTTCAGTATAAATGATGAGGAGAAAATTTAAAATGTAGAGAAGGCAAAAAAATGTAGATAAGAAAATGAAAATGGAGGTTGATTTTCACTAACTTCAGTGGTAAAAACAGGTTTTCTGGGGAATGGGGAGAATTGAGTATACTCCTAAGCTGAAATAAAGGAAGCGGAGGAGGAAGATTAAATATGAGGCAGAAAACAACTGACAGAGCAAAGCCTCAGATGAAAAACAAAAGGATGGATCAAGAAGCCAAGAGACACGACCCTGAGAACGAAGCAGGGGTGCGTCGTCCTCTGAAACCACAGGCATCTTAGCACTTGCTGCCACACACCTTGGATGCGGCACAGTGCCAGACACACACTGGACCCAAATAAATAGCTGATGGATTAAAATGAAATAAAACTACCACGATACAATTATGACCCCAATACAATAATATCTGAAAACTTATTTTTTTTTAAAAAACTTCTTACATTGTATTATTCTTTGAGTCTTCAAATGCATTTAGTTCATGGATGAGAAACTGTCTGTCCAGTGGAACTACAGGTTGACCAGATTCTGGGGGAAAATCACAAAACACTGAGGCTTTATTAATCTAAAAGTAAATAGGATTTTGATAAAAACCACACTTATGAGGCATACACATTTTTCAGATTTTAGAGGAATGATGATGGCATACACCAAGACAGATGCAACTGTGATTTTATGACTTTCAAAATACCTACTTTATTAAATGCATATCTTTAATATAAATGCAGTTTTTAAATCCCCAAATTTTGAGTTGGGAAATTACTCTTTCTATACTAGACTTGAGAAGTCCTATTTTCTAAGAAGCCTACAAATTAAATACATGACAGCACTGATGCCCATTTGTTGGCAATAAATCTAAAAGTAAAATGAACACTAAGTATGAAGTGCTGGCAAGGATTTGGGGCACCTGGGGAGCTTTGCTGGCAGGAGAGCAAAATGGTGCATTCACTTACAAAGGTAAGCAGACACTTACCACATACAACCCAGCAACGCCTCTTAGCTCTTTACCCAAGAGAAGTGAAAACAACCTTCAGACAATCCTCGAAAGTGAAGGTTTATGGCAGCTGCATCCGTACTTGCCAAAAACTAGAAACAACCCGAATGTCCATCAACTGATAACAGATAAATCAACACAGCCATACAGTGGAATGCTATTCAGGGGGAAATAACAGCATAGTCTCAAATGCGTTATGCTGCGTGAAAGGAAGCAGATTCAAAATGCTACATCCTGGATGATTTCACTCATACGACATCCTGGAAAAGGCAAATGACCAGGTACAGAAAATAACAGATCAGAGGTTGACAGGAGGTGAGAGCAGGCAAAGAAGTTATCTACAAAAGGGCACAGGGAATTTTTTTGAGGTGATAGAAATGTTCTATATTGTGATTATGGTGGTAGCCACACAACTGTGTGAATCTGGCAAAATCCACAGAACTTCATACTAAAAATGATAAAGTATCTCTATGCTACGCACATCTCAGTTTTTAAAAAGTCAAGACTCAGTAGAAACTTGACTACTGTCTCTGTATTTTATTCTAGGTAAGCACAAGTCCAGTACATCTAATTAATGGTATTTTCATATTCTTCTTTTCTGAGTAGTAACATATTATACAGCCATCTATAACAAGATGCTGTGTCAGTGAAGATACTGACACTGATGATCCTTAAACCAATAAAAACCATCAGTCTTTATTTGGTTAAGGTATATGCTTAACACTAAATAAAAGACCTTGAATATTAACAAAAGATCTATCCAATGGAAAGTTCCAGTATCACAATAAGGAATCCATTCTCTGTTTCAAAATCTACTTCATGATCTCTTTTCTTTAATGAGGCATATCTCCAAGGCACCAAATAGCCTTAAAGCATATGTTCAACGTTGGACAAGGAATCAAGTAATGAACATGCAGGTGCTTTGATCGTCCTCCCAACCTCATTTCCCCTAGCCGAGGGGCAATACCGATCCTGACTACTGTCCCTATTCTTCTAGGTCTTTTGCTTTCTTTTTAAGAAATAAAATTTAACAGATAAAGTAAATTTCGCTTTAATTGTTGACCCCTTTCCCCAATAAAGTAAATTTCGCTTTAATTGTTAACCCCTTTCCCCAAATACCATTTCTCTCCCGCTCATCACTAGAATGAGCTTGGAGTTTATCTTCCTAATCATTTTCTTTCTTTTTTAAATTTTAGTTGATTCACAATATTATTTTAGTGTGAGGTGTACAACATAGTGATTTGAAATTTCTATAGATTATCTAGTGCTTTTTAAATATAATGTTTTTACATACATCTGAATACATGCCTAATCAATACATGGAGCAATACTTTGAGGCTTTATCTTCAATGTTTTATATTTTTAACAAAGAATATATATTAAGTCTCTGTGTATGTATTTTTAAACTATATAATAGGAAAAGGACTGACAGCATATAGGGCAAAATGTAAATAACAGTTTATTCTCAGAATCAGAAATTATGATTTTCAAAGTATGCACCTAGGTTAAATGTTTAGTCATTTTCTCCAACAGTCCAATAAACATCATGAGAACTTGTTCAAGCTGTGATATGAAAAGAGCCCATGGGATTTTTATGTCCCAGTCATGTCCTAGATGACACCGTTTGGTAACAAAATTAGATTTCTAGGCTAAACACTTTCTGAGAATTGGGGGAAGGGAAAAGGCAGATTTCACCTCAGGTGATTAACAGTAAATAACCTCTTACCTGCTATGAGAACCGATGCTGTATACTTGTATTTGTTGAATTCCAAATACTCCCGAATTAGCTCATTAATTAGAAAGTTTTCATGAGACAACGATGGCCGAGGTTCACTTTCATCATCAAGGGCACTGAAAACTTCCGCACGAATCCTTGCTTTTAAATGCCCTAACACTCCTCTTTTTCCAAAGTGTCCTTTAAAACTGTTCAATATAAAGTATTAATGTTTCAGTAGAATAACTTTTTGCCATTCTTAGGCAAACTTTAAAACAAAATGTTTAATATTACATCCTTTCAATCTATACAATATAACAAACTGAGCAATCATCACATTAGCTATCACAAGCCATATCTGCAATAAAAATAAAAGTTCCCAAATTGCAATGATTTACTACTTTAATTTAGTTAACCAAATGTAAGTTTATCTTTCCAACAGAGTCACTGTAAGAGGCTACAGATTGATACATAAGCTTTACTGAAGAGAAAAAGGGGGGGTAGAATTATATTCAGCTTATAAGGACCTGAACTCGTCTCCCAGTGTCTCATATCTTTTCAAGAGTAGCTGTCACTGAAGACAGGTTCCAGTGTTATTTGCTAAGTTGTGTCCAACTCTTTTGTGACCCCATGGACTATAGCCTGCCAGTCTCCTCTGTCCATGGAATTTCCCTGGCAAGGATACTGGAGTGCGTTGCAAGTTCCTTCTCCAGAAGATCTTCCCAACCCAGGGATGGAACCCACATCTCCTGCAATGCAGGTGGATTCTCTACCACTGAGCCACCTGGAAAGCCCAAGAGACAGGTTCAATTTGTCACTAAAAACCTCTGGTCTAGAAAGTATATGACTGAAAATAATAAGTACACTCCAAAAAGGAAGGATTATCTTGTGTCTTTTGTATAAAACTGATACCCAGAACCCTTGGGAAATGGCTCATTCTAAACAAAAGAGATGGGCTTTTGTCCTGGGGTTTTGTTTGGTTTTTAAAGATAACTATGAGTTAACTCCTTAAAACTGGAAGATTTGGGGCTTCCTTGTGGCTCAGTAGTGAAGAATTTGTCTGCCAATGCAGGAGACATGGGTTCTATCCCTGACCTAGGAAGATCCCACATGCCGCAGAGCAACTAAGCCCATGTGCCACGGCTACTGAGCCCGTGAGCCACAACTAGTGTGCCCACATGCCAAAACTACTGAAGCCTGTAAGCCCTAGAGCCTGTGCTTCCGCAAGAGGCCACCGCAGTGAGAAGCCTGTGCACCGCATCCAGAGAGCAGCACTACTCTCACCACAACTAGAGAAAAGCCCCTGCAGCAACAGACACAGCACGGCCAAAAATAATACATAAATCTTAAAAGGAACATTCTAAAATTGGAGCAATACTGCATAGGAACCTGGAATGTCAGGTCCATCAATCAAGGCAAATTGGAAGTAGTCAAACAGGAGATGGCAAGAGTGAACGTCAACATTCTAGGAATCAGTGAACTAAAATGGACTGGAATGGGTGACTCAGATGACCATTATATCTACTACTGTGGGCAGGAATCCCTCAGAAGAAATGGAGTAGCCATGATGGTCAACAAAAGAGTCCAAAATGCAGTACTTGGATGCAATCTCAAAAACGACAGAATGATTTCTGTTCGTTTCCAAGGCAAACCATTCAATATCATGGTAATCCAAGTCTATGCCCCAACCAGCAACACTGAAGAAGCTGAAGTTGAATGGTTCTGTGAAGATCTATAAGACCTTTTAGAACTAACACCCCCAAAAGATAACCTTTCCATTACAGGGGACTGGAATGTAAAAGTAGGAAGTCAAGAAACACCTGGAGTAACAGGCAAATTTGGCCTTGGAGTATGGAATGAAGCAGGGCAAAGGCTAATAGAGTTTTGCCAGGAGAATGCACTGGTCACAGCAAACATCCTCTTCCCACAACACAAGAGAAGACTCTACACATGGTCATCACCAGATGGTCAACACCGAAATCAGACTGATTATATTCTTTGCAGCCAAAGATGGAGAAGCTCTATACAGTCAGCAAAAACAAGACCAGGAGCTGACTGTGGCTCAGATCATGAACTCCTTATTGCCAAATTCAGACTTAAATTGAAGAAAGTAGGGAAAACCACTAGACCATTCAGGTATGACCTAAATCAAATCCCTTATGATTATACAGTGGAAGTGAGAAATAGATGGACTAGATCTGATAGACAGAGTGTCTGATGAACTATGGATGGAAGTTCATGACATTGTACAGGAGACAGGGATCAAGGCCATCCCCATGGAAAAGAAATGCAAAAACCAAAATGGCTGTCTGAGGAGGTCTTACCAATAGCTGTGAAAAGAGAAGTGAAAAGCAAAGGAGAAAAGGAAAAGATATAAGCATCTGAATGCAGAGTTCCAAAGAATAGCAAGGAGAGATAAGAAAGTCTTCCTCAGTGATCAATGCAAAGAAATAGAGGAGAACAACAGAATGGGAAGGACTAGAGATCTCTTCAAGAAAATTCGAGATACCAAGGGAACATTTCATGCAAAGATGGGCTCAATAAAGGGCAGAAATGGTATGGACCTAACAGAAGCAGAAGATACTAAGAAGAGGTGGCAAGAATACACAGAAGAACTGTACAAAAAGAGCTTCACGACACAGATAATCACGATGGTATGATCACTCACTTAGAGCCAGGCATCTTGGAATGTGAAGTCAAGTGGGCCTTAGAAAGCATCACTACAAACAAAGCTAGTGGAGGTGATGGAATTCCAGTTGAGCTATTTCAAATCCTGAAAGATAATGCTGTGAAAGTGCTGCACTCAATATGCCAGCAAATTTGGAAAACTCAGCAGTGGCCACAGGACTGGAAAAGGTCAGTTTTCATTCTAATCCCAAAGAAAGGCAATGCCAAAGAATGCTCAAACTACCACACAATTGCACTCATCTCACATGCTAGTAAAGTAATGCTCAAAATTCTCCAAGCCAAGCTTCAGAAGTACGTGAACTGTGAACTTCCAGATGTTCAAGCTGGCTTTAGAAAAGGCAGAGGAACCAGAGATCATATTGCCAACATCCACTGGATCATGGAAAAAGCAAGAGAGTTCCAGAAAAACATCTATTTCTGCTTTATTGACTATGCCAAAGCCTTTGACTGTGTGGATCACAACAAACTGTGGAAAATTCTGAAAGAGATGGGAATACCAGACCACCTGACCTGCCTCTTGAGAAACCTATATGCAGGTCAGGAAGCAACAGTTAGAACTGGACGTGGAACAACAGACTGGTTCCAAATAGGAAAAGGAATCCATTAGGCTGTATATTGTCACCCTGCTTATTTAACTTCTATGCAGAGTACATCATGAGACATGCTGGGCTGGAAGCAGCCCAAGCTGGAATCAAGACTGCCAGAAGAAATATCAATAATCTCAGATATGCAGATGATACCACTCTTATGGCAGAAACTGAAGAGGAACTAAGGAGCCTCTTGATGAAAGAGGAGAGTGAAAAAGTTGGCTTAAAGTTCAACATTCAGAAAACTAAGATCATGGCATCTGGTCCCATCACTTCATGGCAAACAGATGTGGAAACAGTGTCAGACTTTATTTTTCTGGGCTCCAAAATCACTGCAGATGGTGATTGCAGCCATGAAATTAAAAGATGCTTACTCTTTGGAAGGAAAGTTATGACCAACCTAGATAACATATTAAAAAGCAGAGACATTACTTTGCCAACAAAGGTCCATCTAGTCAAGGCTATAGTTTTTCCAGTGGTCATGTATGGATGTGAGAGTTGGACTGTGAAGAAAGCTGAGTACCGAAGAATTGATGGTTTTGAACTGCGGTGTTGGAGAAGACTCTGGAGAGTCCCTTGGACTGCAAGGAGATCCAACCAGTCCATGCTAAAGGAGATCAGTCCTGGGTGTTCATTGGAAGGACTGATGCTAAAGCTGAAACTCCAATACTTTTGCCACCTGATGCGAAGAGTTGACTCACTGGAAAAGACCCTGATGCTGGGAGGGATTGGGGGCAGGAGGAGAAGGGGACAACAGAGGATGAGATGGTTGGATGGCATCACTTACTCAATGGACATGAGTTTGAGTGAACTCCGGGAGTTGGTGATGGAGAGGGAGGCCTAACGTGCCCCAATTCATGGGGTTGCAAAGAGTCAGATATGACTGAGTGACTGAATTGACTGACTGACTAGAAATCTAACATGTAGCCTTATCAACGCCATCTTAAGGAATCTGGGATATATATGCTAAATGTAATCTAACATCTTGATGAGCAAGGGTCACTATTACAAATATCAGTAGTTATGATAATGAGATTTTAGCTATGAATAATAACGTGGATAGGGCTGAAATGGCATCATCCCTTACAGTTGTCTAGAAACTTTTTTCCCATGTGGTCCCTAACATCTAAATCACAACTCCAGAGAAGCAACACATTTCACCCATAGTGCCTAGAACAGAGTAAGAGCTCAATAAATGCTGCCTAAAGGCTTTATAATATTGTGCTGTATACTTGCACTCAGTCGCTCAGCCGTGTCCGACTCTCTGCATCTCTGTTATCAATTAGATAACACAGGGGCTGGGTAGTGCCCGACAGAAGGCTCGATCACTAATAACCATAATTACTATTACTTGTCTGGACATCTGCGTCAAAACTAACGGTATACAAATGTTCTCAGCTTAAAAGACTCTACTCTTTGTGGACGTTTTCTTAAAAAGAGAGGAGAATATGGTCAGGCCAGACATCTTTCCCCGTGGAAAATGGTGACCACCTCGCGGGTGGTTGTACGGATTCAGGGAGATACGAAGGAAATGGTTTACGTTTGGGCCGAACACCAACAGTGGCTGTTTCAGTATTGCAATCATCAGTCCGGAGGGAAAGGCCAGGTCCAAGGCCTCGCCCCCAGCAGGGTCCAGAAAGCTAAGCCTGAGCCCCAAGGTGCAGGACTTCAGCTCTCTCGGTACCCGCGGTTCCCGGGACTCCTCCTCCAGTTCAAAGTCGGTTTAAAAACAGCCCCCACGCAACCACATCCCTACCCCCAGGGCCCCAAGCTGCAGTCGCCACACCCGCCGGGTGCTCCGCAGGCCCTGACGCCGCAGAACGACCCCGGGACAGGCTGCCTTTAGTGTTCCGCGGGCCCTCCTGTAGTCCCATCCTTTTCACAAACTGAAGGCCGACACATTTCACCAGATAGACCTCCCAGTCGCACTCACCGGCCTTCAACTCGGCGACCGTCGCCATTTTTCAACGGCCGCCGGGGGCGCGCCTCGGCTGTGCGCACGCGCAGTTCCGGGCTGCTCCGTGCTCTGTAGCCAATAGGGGCGCCGCTCTAGCCGTACCTAGTCCCGCCTCTCTCCATTTACGATCTCCGTGGTTGGATGGCTGGTGAAGGTCCAGAGAGACCGCACCAATCAGCGAGGCGGGAGCTCTAGGCCGGTGCTGAGGTAGTAGAAAGCGGAAGTTGGAGTTGAAGCAGGTAGGAACCGGAACATTGCTGCACCTTAGGGCTTAATAGCCTACTAAACCCTTCGTCATCTGTCCTTTGCTCATCTCTGCAGCCTCAAGCACTAGTTGTTAATAGTTACCGTGTATTAAACTTTAGCATACATGGGAATCACCTAGAAATTTTCTTAAAACAGATGGCTGGACCCCATCCCTGGAGTTTCTGATTGGATAAATCTGGAGTGAGATCCGAAAACTGCATTTCTGACAGGCTCCTAGATGACGCTGATGCTGCTCGTCTTGGGGATCATACCTTAAGAACCACTGTATTAAGGACTTAACAATGCTCCTGACATTCCTCTAAGCTTTTTACATGCGTTGACATTGATTTCTCTTATGATTACTCTGCAAAGGAGTGAAGTGAAAGTAGGTCAGTCGTGTCAGACTCTCTGCGACCCCATTGACTATGCAGTCCACGGAATTCTCCAGGTCAGAATACTGGACTGGGTAGCCTTTCCCTTCTCCAGCAGATCTTCCCAACCCATGAATCAAACCGGGGTCTCCTGCATTGCAAGCAGATTCTTTACCTACTGAGTTATCAGGACACTGTTTAAAAGACCGAAGAGGCATAACCAAGATCACCAGCAAATGGTGGAGAGGCCTCTTGCTCTTCAATGCCTGTTATCCCCACTGGCGCTTAATACTGGACAGTGCACATAAGGATTCCAAGAACTAGTTGTGAAGATGATTGAAGACGAATAAGCTCTAGCATTCCAAGGAAATGGAAAAAGAAAGAAAGAAAGAAACCTGGAAATAATGTACCCAAAAACTGAGTGTGAGGTTCTATGAATCCAGTTATATAGCCAGGAAGATCAACATTTATGACCTAGAAGAGTGCCCTTTAATCACTAGTCTTAACTCAACAATAGATTTTGAAATGTATTAGTATAACCTAATGAAATGGAATGTATAGAAAGCATAGATGCGTGTTTTTTGAAACTTTTGTTTTGGGTCTATTTGTGTTCTGGTTCCTGCTGTTATTTCTTGAAGTGGGTGGCAGTCAGAAAAAGCTTGACAGTTATTGTAACCTAGAGGAATCGTGTTCCATGCTCTATTCATTTTGACTTCATGGGACATAGATACGTCCTGTAACCTTAGAAAGGTCCTATTGGGTCACACTTCCTTGTTCTGTAATACCCACAGTGCCTGAAATCCTAGTGAGCACCTAAAGAGATTTATAAAGATTAACTAGGTAGAATGTTTGAGCTCTTCAGAGAAACATATTTGTGAATATACTAATGAAGAACTCAGAGAGAGAGTCAAATGATAGTGATTAGTAGCAGTAATCATAAAATAACTATTAACAAGCATTGCCACTCTGTGGCAGGCACTTCTCTAAGAGGTTTAAGTTCTCACCAACAGCCCTATGAGAGAGAGACTCATAGAACAATTATCTAAAGTAAAATTTCATTCAAAACTGTAAGGATATTGGGCAATACACTCTGTTGGTGAGGATGTGGGGAAACAAGTATTGCAATACCTAGCTTGCAGGTAGGTAAACTGGCCCCACCTTCTCAGAAGTCTTTTGGCAATACATAATCAAACTTTCACATCCTTTGCCCTTCAATTCTAGTTCTAAGAGTATAACTTACAGTTATACCTGATTACAAAAGATATTAGCATAAGAATATTCATTGTCACACTGTTTGCAGTAGATAAGCATCTATATACACCTATGGGAATGGCTGAAATAAAAACACCTAACAATGATAATACCAAATGCTAATGAGTTTGCATATACTGCTGGTAGAAGAGCAAAATGGTATAGTGACTTTGGAAATCAATTTGGCAACTACTTATTAGGTTAAACATGCATTTACCATACAGGCCAGTAGTCCCACTCCTAGATGCTTACTCAAAAGGTAAGAATGTCATAAGCTGGAATCAAGATTGTTAGAAGAAATATCAACAACCTCAGATGTGCAAATGATACCGACCGAATGGCAGAAAGCAAAAAGAAATTAAAGAGCCTCTTGATGAAGGTGAAAGAGGAGAGTGAAAAAGCTGGCTTAAAGCTCAACATTCAGAAAACTAAGTTCATGGCATCCAGTCCCATCACTTCATGGCAAGTATGGGGAAAAAATAAAAACAGTGTCGGGCTCCAAAATCACTGCAGTTGGTGACTGTAGCCATGAAATTAAAACACACTTGCTCCTTGGGAGAAAAGCTATGACAAACCTAGAAAGAGTTTTAAAAAGCAGAGACATCACTTTGCTGACAAAGGTCTGTATAGTCACAACTATGGTTTTCCCAGTAATCATGTATGGATGTGAGAGTTGGACCACCAAGAAGGCTGAGCACAGCACCAAAATTGAGCCTTTTGAACCGTGGTGCTGGAGAAGACTCTTGAGAGTCCCTTGGACAACAGGGAGATCCAACCAGTCAATCCTAAAGGAAACCAACCCTGAATATTCATTGGAGGGACTGATGCTAAAGCTGAAGCTCCAGTACTTTGACCACCAGATGTGAAGAGCCAACTCACTGAAAATCACCCTGATGTTGGGAAAGATTGAGGGCAGGAGGAGAAGGGAGCAACAGAGGATGATATGGTTGGATGGCATCACTGACTCAATGGACATGACTTTGAGCACACTCCAGGAGATACTGAATGACAGGGAAGGCTGGTGTGCTGCAGTCCATGGAGCAGCAGAAAGTCAGACACGATTTATTGACTGAACAAAAACAACAGTTGTTTACTCAAGAGAAATAAAGGCTGATGTCCACACAAAACCCAGTATGCAATAATAGCAGATTTATTCACAAGTGCCCCAGCTACAAATGACTCAATGTCTTCCAACTGGTGATGGATATAAACTAACTGTGGTATATCTGTATCATAGAATATAACTCAGAAATAAAAACAAACCAAACATTGATATACACAACAATATAGATGAATCTCAAATGCATTGTGCCTAGCGAGAACAACAGGCTCAAAGGCTGCATCCTGTATGATTTCATTTGGATGACATTTTAGAAAAGCAACAGAAAGCAAATCAGTGGTTGCCAGGGTCTGGGGATGATTGAAGAAGATGATTACGTATAAAAATGCACTAGGGAGACTTTTGGAGTAATGGAACTGTTCTACATCTTGATTGTGACTACAAGATTGTATATAGTTTGGTAGAAACCAACACAGTGCTGCTGCTGCTGCAACTAAGTCGCTTCAGTCGTGTCCGACTCTGTGCGACCCCATAGATGGCAGCCCACCAGGCTCCCCCGTCCCTGGGATTCTCCAGGCAAGAACACTGGAGTGGGTTGCCATTTCCTTCTCCAATGCATGAAAGTGAAAAGTGAAAGAGGAAGTCGCTCAGTCATGTCCGACTCATCGAGACTCCATGGACTGCATGCCACCAGACTCCTCTGTCCATGGGATTTGCCAGGCAAGAGTACTGGAGTGGGGTGCCATTGCTTTCTCTGAACCAACACAGTACTGTAAAGCAATTATCTTTCAATTAAAAATAAATAAAATTTAAAAATTGTATATGTTTATCAAAATAGAGCTGTACACTACTGCCTTGGAGGTACACTAGACCTCTAATCAAACTGACTTTAAAAAATTACTAGAAATAGCAATATCATCAGAAAGGGGAATTAGTTCACTTCAGTGACTCAGTTGTATCCGACTCTTTGCGACCCCGTGGACTGCAGCATGCCAGGCCTTCCTGGCCATCACCAGCTCCTGGAGTTTACCCAAATTCTTGTCCATTGAGTCAGTGATACTATCCATCTTATCCTCTGTCATCTACTTCCCCTCTCACCTTCAATCTTTCCCAGCATCGGGGTCTTTTCTAATGAGTCACTTCTTCGCATCAGGTGGCCAAAGTATTGGAGTTTCAGCTTCAGCTTCAGTTCTTCCAATGAATATTCAGGACTGACTTTCCTTTAGAATGTACTGGTTGGATCTCCTTGCAGTCCAAGGGACTCTCAAGAGTCTTCTCCAAAACCACAGTTCAAAAGCATCAATTCTTCAGCACTCAGCTTTTTTAATAGTCCAGCTCTCTTATACATACATGACAACTGGAAAAACCATAGCTTTGACTAGATGGATCTTTGTTGGCAAAGTAATGTCTCTGCTTTTTAATATGCTGTCTAGGCTGGTCATAGCTTTTCATCCTAGGAGTAAGCATCTTTTAATTTCATGGCTGCAATCACCATCTACAGTGATTTTGGAGCCAAAAATAAATAAATAAAGTCCGTAACTGTTTCCCCATCTATTTGCTATGAGGTGATGGGACCAGATGCCATGATCTTAGTTTTCTGAATGTTGAGTTTTAAGCCAACGTATTCACTAACCTCTTTCAGTTTCATCAAGAGGTTCTTTAAATATTTGCTTTCTGCCGTAAGGGTGGTGTCATCTGCATATTTGAGGTTATTGATATTTATTCCAGCAGTCTTGATTCCAGTATGTGCTTCTTCCAGCCCAGCATTTCTCATGATGTACTCTGCATATAAGTTAAATAAGCAGGGTGACGATATACAGCCTGACATACTCCTTTCCATAATTGGAACCAGTCTGTTGTTCCATGTCCAGTTCTGCTACTTCCTGACCTGCCTACAGATTTTGCAAGAGACAGGTCAGGTGGCCTGGTATTCCCATCGCTTTCAGAATTTTCCACAGTTTGTTGTGATCCACACAGTCAGAGGCTTTGGAATAGTCAATAAAGCAGAAATAGATGTTTTCTGGAACTCTCTTGCTTTTTCCATGATCCAATGGATGTTGGCAATTTGATCTCTGGTTCCTCTGCCTTTTCTAAATTCAGCTTGAACATCTGAAAGTTCACAGTTCACATACTATTGGAGCCTGGCTTGGAGAATTTTGAGCATTACTTTACTAGCGTGTGAGATGAGTGCAATTGTGCGGTAGTATGAGCATTCTTTGGCATTGCCTTTCTTTGGGATTGGAATGAAAACTGATCTTTCCAGTCCTGTGGCCACTGCTATGTTTTCCAAATTTGGCCTTGGAGTACAGAATGAAGCAGGGCAAAAGCTAATAGAGTTTTGCCAAGAGAACGCACTGGTCATAGCAAACGCCCTCTTCCAACAACACAAGAGAAGATTCTACAGGTGGACATCACCAGATGGTCAATACTGAAATCAGATTGATTATATTCTTTGCAGCCAAAGATGGAGAAGCTCTATACAGTCAGCAAAAACAAGACCAGGAGCTGACTGTGGCTCAGATCATGAACTCCTTATTGCCAAATTCAGACTTAAATTGAAGAAAGTAGGGAAAACCACTAGACCAGTCAGGTATAACTTAAATCAAATCTCTTATGATTACATAGTGGAAGTGAGGAATAGATTTAAAGGACTAGATCTGATAGACAGAGTGCCTGATGAACTATGGACGGAAGTTCATGACATTGTACAGGAGAACAGGGATCAAGGGCATCCCCAAGAAAAACAAATGCAAAAAACCAAAATGGCTGTCTGAGGAGGTCTTACCAATAGCTGTGAAAAGAAGAGAAGCAAAAAGCAAAGGAGAAAAGGAAAGATATACCTATTTGAATATAGAGTTCCAAAGAATAACAAGGAGAGATAAGAAAGTCTTCCTCAGTGATCAATGCAAAGAAATAGAGGAGAACAATAGAATGGGAAAGACTAGCGATCTCTTCAAGAAAATTCGAGATACCAAGAGAACATTTCATGCAAAGATGGGCACAATAAAGGACAGAAATGGTATGGACCTAACAGAAGCAGAAGACATTAAGAATAGGTGGCAAGAACACAGAGAAGAACTATACAAAAAGATCTTCATGACCCAGATAATCATGATGGTGTGATCATTCACTTAGAGCCAGACATCCTGGAATGCAAAGTCAAGTGGGCCTTAGGAAGCATAACTACAGACAAAGCTAGTGGAGGTGATGGAATTCCAGTTGAGCTCTTTCAAATCTAAAAGATGATGCTGTGAAAGTGCTGCACTCAATATGCCAGCAAATTTGGAAAACTCAGCAGTGGCCACAGGACTGGAAAAGGTCAGTTTTCATTTTAATCCCAAAGAAAGTAAGGGGAATGCTTAAGTAAATTAAGGTAAATGGAATATCAAGCAATCATTCCAAAGAAGGAGCTCTAAATATATGTATGTAGTTATCCGTAAGATGCAGAGATAGAAAATTTTAAGAGCATGATTCAGGAGATAGTGTGTAGTAAACCACCAGTGATTTAAAGAAAGGGATCCTGTTTCATCGGCTCAGACGGTAAAACGTCTGCCTGCAATGTGGGAGACCTGGGTTCGATTCCAGGGTCGGGAAAGTCCCCTGGAGAAGGAAATGGCAATCCACTCCAGCACTCTTGCCTGGAAAATCCCATGGACAGAGAAACCTGATAGGCTACAGTCCATGGGGTCTCATAGAGTCAGGCAGGACTGAGCAACTTCACTTTCACTTTTCACTTTCATCTTGTTTCATCCTGTTCACACAGAAACTGAAGCTTGGATGGTTTACGTAGCTTTCAGGTAGACGGCAGAATCAGAACGACCTCCCGTCCACCAAGCCCCGCTCAGTTATTTTCAGTTATCCTGAATAAGAGGCACTTCCTCCCTGCCAGCCGCTTGCCCCTCCCCCCTTACCACTGGGCCTTTGCTTATGCCCTTCCCTTGGCCCGAAAACGTCCTTCTCTCTCTCCTCTCTCTCTAGTTGATTTCTACTCATTCTCCAGATCTCAGTTTAAATCTCTTTTCTTCCTAAATGTTCACTGGACTAGGTTTCTCTTCTCAAATCTATTTTTTGGGGGTTGGAGAGGCTGAGAAAATGGAGGGATACAGAGAGAAGGCTTCCAAGCAGAGATGGAGGCTTAAGGTCATGCCGCTTGCTTTTTTTTTTTTTTTTCCTTTTTTTTTTTTGGTTGCTCTGGGTCTTCCTCGCTGTGCATGGGCTTTCTCTAGTTGTGGCGAGTGAGAGTTACTCTCTAGTTGCAGTGCACGGGCTTCTCAATGCAGTGGCTTCTCTTATTGTGGAGCACAGACTCTACAGCACAGGCTCAAGCATTGTGGCCCACGGCTTAGTTGCTCCAGGGCATGTGGAATCTTCCTGGGCCAGGGATTGAACCGGTGTCACCTGCATTGGCAGGTGGATTCTTAACCACTGGACCACCAGGGAAGTCCATGTCCCCTTCTTGAAGGCAGACCACTTCTAGTGCCTGGTTCATGCTGGAGTATAAAAGTCCAGCCTCTGCAGCCCAGTTCAGTTCAGTTGCTCAGTCGCGTCCGACTCTTTGCGACCCCATGAATTGCAGCACACCAGGCCTCCCTGTCCATCACCAACTCCACTCTGCAGCCCAGCTTGGGACAATTCTGTGGAATCCCATAAACTTCACAGCTTCCTGAGTGGTAGGCTGAGGACTTTCAGGAACCCAACTTCCCCCTCTCCGTCCCCATCTTCCTCCCTAGGTGTTGATCCCAAGTGCCCTCCCTAATCAACTTCCTAGTAAAGTGGCTCTCAGAGAAACTGCCACTAAATCCCAGAGAACAGTGATAGATTGGAATGCCCTTGGTCCCCTACCTTCCCACATTCTCTGATGACTCCTCACTTGGCAATTCTGGAGTTTAGGGTGTTCCCTACATTGCACCTGGAGAGTGGTAGGTGACACTCATCCTCAGAACTCCCCAGAAGTCCCCCTCCAGCGTCCTCACTGTGGCAGTTCCACGTACTCAGCCTGGACTGAGACTCTTTGTTCCATATCTGGTGTCCACGCTGGATTGCTTTGCAGGACAGAAACCTTGCCTACCTTGCCCCTCTCTGGTAGAATAATGTTTGTAGAATGGCTGAATGAATGAAGTCCCATAAGACTGCTCATTTTACAAATGAGACAGTTTCAGAGAAGAAGCTGATCCAGAGAAAGTTACTATGAGTGGTGCAGACAGAATGCAGCCCAGCCCGCCTCTTCCAGAGGGACTGAAGTGAAGTGAAATTGCTGTCGTGTCCAACTGTTTGCGACACCATGTACGATAACCTACCAGGCTCCTCTGTCCACAGGATTTTCCAGGCAAGAGTGCTGAAGTGGGTTGCCATTTCCTTCTCCAGGGGATCTTCCCAACCCAGGGATCGAACCCGGGTCTCCTGCGTTGCAGACAAACGCTTTACCATCTGAGCCACCGGGGAAGCCACCAGAGGGACTAAGAACATGGGAACTATGGAGATCAGAGGTCCTGATTGCTCACTGTGGCATATACATAGTTCTCACATTGGAACGTTGCCATGTGTGAGATTTTAAAATGGAATTTGGGGGGTTTGAGATGAAGTGGTGGCAAGTAACATCAGTCCTTTAGAGAAAGTAACACAGAGCTGCCAGGTAAAATGACATTCTCATGCCACTGCCAACAGGACATTTTTGGAGGAATGAGTGATAAATTACCCAATGCTTTGTTTACCAAAAGGATTTAGGATTAAGGAATTTTGAGGTAACTCTTGTGGTCATGTCCTATCAGAGGATCTCAGCTGGATCAAAGTTGCAGGTTGAGTTCCAAAGATTAAGTGTCAGGACTTCTCAGGTGGTCCAGTGGCTAAGATGCCAAGCTCCCAATACAAGGGGCCTAGGTTCAATCCCTGATCAGGGAACTAAATCCCACATGCCACAACAAAGATCAAAGATACCGCATGCTGCAACTAAGACCCAGCATAGTCAAATAAATAAAAATAAATATTAAAAAGAAGAGTTAAGTGCCCCAAACCAAGGTTTAGTTACCTCCCTCCTGGTAGGGTGCCTTTTCTTAGGAAATTCAGGAAAGACTGTCTAGAGAACGGGGCTGAGGTGGGGAGCACAGATGGAATTTTACAAATTGGAGGCAGCTACTTTATAGAAACACAGACAAGTCAAGGCAACTTTTGAAAATATGACTTGCCTGCACATAAGCCATTCACAGCCCCAAAGACTATGGCATCTGAACCTAAGCTGCTGAGTCAAAGGGATGGGTCTGAATTCCGGGGGATTCAAATTCTTTCCTGACTTATAGAGGAGTAAAACAGCTACTGTCTTTATCTGCAATATTTTTGCACCAGGCACAGTGTTAAAAATAGAAGTGGCTGTTATTTTTCAAATATTCAACTCTTCCGGTCTGTTGAGACATTTTCTGTGTATCATATAATTTAATCCTCACATTATCCCAGGAGGTAAGTACTACTGTTATCCTAATTGAAAGAGATGAGGAAACCAAGGCTTCAGGGGGCAAAGTGACTTGCCTGGGTCAGACAGCTGGACCAAGACTTGACCGTTCAGTCTGATGCAAAGTCCAAGTGTTGCCTAGCAATGTTTGTGTGCTTGAAGCACAGTAGGGCCAACAAACCAAAACGCTGGAGTTCAGTGAGCCAAGTGAGGCTCGTGCTCAAAAACCTTGAATTCCCCAATGGTTTAGGGGAGAAGTTTTATAGGTGAAATTTGGGGTTGAGGGCTGCAGGATGTACGACTTTCTTCTGATTGGTTGCTGGTGAGGTAACAGGGCAGTGCTCCAGGAATCTTGTGTCTGTCCTTGAACTACCATCCTCCACCTGTGTGGGGGCCATAGTTCTGCAGAACTCATAGATATTGTTGCATATATTCCTTGAGGAGGAACCAGAACCCTGCCCCAAGGCTGCACTAATATTTCTTGGCTGTTCCTCCTGTGTTTCTGTATTCCCTCCCTTCCCAAATTAGCAACTGTTTGAAAAGATCTAAGAAATGACCAAAGCTCATTGTTTATAGACCCTTTAAAACAAAGAAACACATTAAGGTTACACACTTTCAAGCTTTTTGTTAATATTTGTGGAGAAGATTTTTAAGATTTGTATTTGTTCTTGACAAATACAGGCTTCCCTAGTGATTCACTTGGTAAAGAATCTGCCTGGGATGCAGGAGACTCAGGTTCAGTCCCTGAGGGTGGTGGGGGTGGGCAAGATTTCCTGGCGAAGAGAATGGCAACCCACTCCAGTATTCTTGCCTGGAGAATCTCGGAGAGGAGCTTGGCGGGCTACTACTGTCCATGGAGTTGCAAAGAATTGGCACAGGAGATGACTTTGACAAGTACTGCTGCTGCTGCTGCTAAGTCACTTCAGTCGTGTCCGACTCTGTGTGACCCCATAGACAACAGCCCACCAGGCTCCCCCGTCCCTGGGATTCTCCAGGCAAGAACACTGGAATGGGTTGCCATTTCCTTCTCCAATGAATGAAAGTGAAAAGTGAAAGTGAAGTCGCTCAGTCATGTCCGACTCTTAGCGACCCCATGGACTGCAGCCTACCAGGCTCCTCTGTCCATGGGATTTTCCAGGCAAGAGTACTGGAGTGGGGTGCCTTGACCCTCAAACAACACAGGTTTGAAATGCACAGATCCATGTCCTGGATAGGACTACACAATCTGTGGTTGGCTGAGTCCGTGGATGGGAAACTGCAGGTGCCAAGGGATGAGTGTAAAGTTATAGATGGATTTTCGGTTTCATGGAGGGTTGGTGCTCCTGATCCCCACATTGTTCAAGGGTCAACTGTAACCTTAAGGAGGCTGTGATCTAAAATTTGGGCAAGAGAGCCCTTTCAGCAGTTAATTTTTAAAAGACCTCAAAAATAAAGTAGGGAATTCCCTGGCAATTCATTGGTTAGGTATTGGCACTTTCACTACCTGGATTCAGTCCTGGTTGAGGAACTAAGATCCATCAGGCTGGGCAGTACATCATAAATAAACGAAATAGACGCTCTCTTCAGTTGACTTCCCTGATAGCTCAGTTGGTAAAGAATCTGCCTGCAATGCAGGAGACCCCGGTTGGATTTCTGGGTTGGGGAGATCCACTGAAGGGATAGGCTACCCACTACAGTATTCTTGGGCTTCGCTGGTGGCTCAGAAGGTAAAGAATCCGCCTGCAATGCAGGCAACCTGGGTTCAATCCCTGGGTTGGGGAAGGTCCCCTGGAGAAGGGAAAGGCTACCTACTCCAGTATTCTGACCTGGTGAATTCCATAGACTATAGTCCATGGGGTTGCAAAAGTCCAACACAACTGAGCGACTTTCAGTCACTCAGTCTCAAGCAAGTGTGGGCATGGTTTTAGATACCACCTGGGTATTTATATTTCTAAGACACAGTTTGGTTTACATCTTCAAGGGATATAGAGACAATGCAAGCTTTCTCCTAGGCATTTTGGAATGTAATTGTCTATAATCAGAAGTCTAGAGTAATTATTATTAATGGTTTTCCTTGTTTCTGAGTGTACAATCAACCTCAGGCCAATTCACTTTAGAGGAGACAGCCTCTAATATCATATCTATCTAATCTCGATTGTCAGTCTTCAGCTGAGCTATTTCCTGGTCATTTGCTGGAAGGCCTGGGAAAAGTTCTGGTCATCTGTTTCCTTTGTGAAAGAAGTGGATTCAACCAGGGGTCCATAGATCCAAAAGTTCTTCTAGAGGATCAGGGACAGGCTGTTGGGGATAAGAAGTGTGTAAGAGGAGGAGATAGGGGATTTAGGTCAGGTTTGGTTTTTAATTTGTCCTCAATTTAATTTCTGTTCTTTCACCTTATTAAGAGAGTCCCAAAGGCTGGCCATTATATTTCTTTGTATCCATTTTTAGTCCTCTCCCCCATGGGTACCAATGAGACCATTGTTTTAAGAGGAGAAAAATTTTTCAATCTAGAGGTTTTTGCTATTCAAAAGATTCATTGTCTGGTGAGTAAACTTTTCTTAATAGCAACTCAACCCAATAAGCCTTTTTATGGCTTCATGGTGGATGCAAGAAGAGTGCAAAAGATAGAGGTTTCACAAGACCCAGGAAATTCATTCCCAAAGGGAATCTGGGAAAGCAAAGCAAAAGCTCAGCCCAGCAAGGGGACATCTCTCTCCATCACCCCGTTGTATTGGCTTTTGACGACACTCTTACAAACACAACTCTGCTACCCTTGCAACTCTGATTTCCCACCTAGGACAGCACTGCAAGCTTCTGGTTATCTACATAGTCTCTGTTAAAATGCAGACCTGGGTGTAAATGCCAGATAGCTACATGGCTTTGGGCAAATTGCTCTACTTCTCTGAACCTTAATTCTCTCATCCTTAAAAAGAAACGAATAATATACGCCCTTCCTGGGATGTTGGCTACAAATTAGCTAATGCATGATAAGCACTCAGCACAGTTTTTCAGAAAACTGTCTTTATTCTTTAGTAATTGGCAAAAAATCAACTAATGCAGAAAAAATGTTTAATCAGCTGGAGAGGCAAGAGACACTGGGTGACCCCCAAGAGAACTGGAGGCTCCTCTGGGAGGAAACCTGGGAAGGATGAGAAGGAGCATTGTGGACCAGAACAAGCCCCCACCACCCACATGAGACAGGTTATGCCACCTTCGGAGATGCTGAAGTGCCTCAGGTATGAAACCAAATTCTAGTTCTCTTAGCCTGGCCCTGGGGAGGAGATACTGGGATGTATGGGGGAGGAATGTGGGTGATATGGCCATCTTTTACTAGAGGAACTGATTTTATTTTCAAATATACTTTCTTACAAACAAACAAAACTAAGACACATTCAACAAGGATGACAAATATTAGTACCAATTATACCAGAAAAAAAAAAAAACCCTACATCTAGTCTTGGGTATTTTATTTATTTGGAGTAACCTACCTTCACTGGCACTAATTACACAGTAACTGTAACTAACATGAAACCGTAGAGTTGTAACTTTTCACAACTGCATGGACTTGGGCCTTTCTGGCTGAGTATATCTTCAAAAACAGGATTCCCACCTCAGAGCTAGGCCAGTGAAATCTGTAAAGGAGTAAACCTCTGAAACAGTGACTCAGAATACCTTACAGCTGACAGATGACAAGCAGGACATGTTAGTTATAAAGCAGTTATAACTATTTTATAGTTATATACACCTATATTTATCATATATATAGTAGTTATATATATATTATATATATTTTTCCAGTAGTCCTGTATGGATGTGAAAGTTGGACTATAAAGAAAGCTGAGTACTGAAGAATTGATGCTTTTAAACTGTGGTATTGGAGAAGACCCTTGAGAGTCCCTTGGACTACAAGGAGATCAAACCAGTCCATCCTAAAGGAAGTCAGTCCTGAATATTCATTGGAAGGACTGACATTGAAACTTCAATCCTTTGGCCACCTGATGCAAAGAAATGACTCATTGAAAAATACCCTTATGCTGGGAAAGATTGAAGGCAGGAGGAGAAGGGGATGACAGAGGATGAGATGGTTGGATGGCATCACCAACTCAATAGACATGAATTTGAGCAAGCTTCAGGAGTTGGTGATGGACAGGGAAGCCTGGTGTGCTGCAGTTTGTGGTGTTGCAAAAGGTCAGACACGACTGGGTGACTGAACTGAACTGAAGTGAACTTGAATCAGTGCCTGGTGTGTCAGATGGGTAGAGAAGAAAATGGCAACCCACTCCAGTATTCTTGCCTGGAGAATCCCATGAACAGAGGAGCCTGGTGGACTATAGTCTATGGGGTCGGTGTCAGATGGGAGAGTAGAGGGACCCTGGCAGGCCAGGTGGTTTGGATAAGCATGGTTGACTTCTAAACACTGATAGCAAGATGACTTCTGATATGTAATCTTAGATTAATTTTACAAGTAAATGAAAAAGGCCAGTAATCATCCACTAAGGTCAATAAACAGCACTAAAAAATTTACTGCATGAGGACTGTGCTCTGCAGCAGTTTCCCCAAGACAAAGCACCCAGATGTTTTCTTTCTTTTTTGTTTTTGAAAATACCCACAGTGTGTGGAACCCAGTTCCCCTACCAGAAACTGAATTGGTGCCCCTTGCACTGGAAGCACAGATTGTCAACCACTGGACTTCCAGGGAACGCCCAGATTTTTTCTTCTTTTCTTTGGCTTGCAGAGCTGCTCTCACGCCCGTTTCAAAACCTTTCTCCATCCATCTTTGCTCTTCGCTGCACACCCCATGTATCTCAAAGCACCAGTCCTGTTTGCCACATTTTCATCTTGCTCTAGTTTTCCCGACTCTTGCTGTATCTTGGTTGGCTCCCACTTACTGCACTGATCTTTCCAGAGATCCTTCTTCTCTCAAGCAGGATAATGGGTCCATTGGAACAGAAATGCTTGGCTTCTGGAGTGCATTTTTCTGAGATGTTTTTCTGATGAATATCTGATGTTTCCTGATAAATGTCCTTTTATCAGGGCTACCAACAGAGAGACATATCAGTACAACATCAGCATCCAGGTAGGAGATGGGCCTCAGGTGACCACTCTCCTCCTGCCCACCTGGGTCCCATAAAGCCAAGTCTACCTGCTTTCTATCCAGGTTGATATCTGCCACATGGTTCTCAAATACCATGAGTGCACATGCTTCTGGGAACTGGTCCTTGCTAAACACAGCGCCAGGGCACACTGGCCAATGAGGAAGACAGCAATTAATCAAATATTTAATTACAAACTGAATAGATACTATAACAACAGCAGCAACAACCAAATGTAACAGAGCTCACAGGGGCCACGCCCTGGACTGGGGAGGTAGTTAGGGAGTGCTTCTGTCTCAGACATTCTGGAACACTCTCTCCTAAAACGTAGTCACTCAAAACAACTACAGTCATTTATTTTGCCCACAAAGCTTCAATTTGGGCAGAATTCAACGTGGCCACCAAGTCTGGGCTCCACATGGCATCATCTGGGGCAGCTTAACTGGGATGGGAGGGTACAGTTTTTTTCCTAAGGGTATAAATTACATACTAAACAATCCACCATTTCAAACTACACAGCTGAGAGGTTTTTTGCTATATTCATAAGGCTGTACAGCCATCATCACTACCTAATTCCAGGACATTCTCGTTTCCCTAAAAGAAATCCTGTACTCACTGGCAGTCACTTCCCAATGCTCCCCTCTCCCCAGCCCCAGGCAATCACTACTGTACTTTGTATCATCAATGAAAATAATCAATGGACAATGTATAATAAGAATAGACATGAACTGGAACAAACTTCAGGAGATGGTGAAGGACAGGGAGGCATGGAGTGCTGCAGTTCATGGTGTCCCAAAGAGTTGGCCACAGCTGGGCAACTGAACAACAACAAAAATAAGAAGAGTGAAGAGTTTTATTTGAGCCAAACTGAGGACCAGTGTGGTAGAGCCTGATTCCCAGATGACTCTGAGAAACTACTCCAGAGCAGCATGGTGTCTAGGACAGTTTTGTATCATGTCAGAACAAAGACATTAAACAAGTCAGGGATACATTTCAAGGGAAAAAGAAACACATATGTCAGCACTATACAGTGAGTCAGTGTGACCTTGGCACCTGGGAAGGCAGTCTTATCATCAAAGGAGGACAAGCATTGGCATCCCAAGAAGAGAGAAATTTAATCTTTATTTTTAACATAGACATTCTTTTTTTTTTAATCACAAATAATGCTTTTAATTATTTAGCTTCTTACAGTACTCACATAACAGAAATTGACAAATCCATCTTGTTGTTTAGTTGCTAAGTCACGTCTGACTGTTTTGTAACCCCATGGACTGTAGCCTGCCAGGCTCCTCTGTCCATGTGATTTCCCAGGCAAGAATACTGGAGTGGGTTGCCATTTCCTTCTCCATACCATGAACATTCTTTGGTTTTGGTCAACATGTCCTTTTCTCTAGTAATTAAAGCAGATGTACAAGGTATGTTTGATAGGCCACAGGCAGACTAAAATGCTAACATAAAATTCAGGTTAACTCATAAATCCAGGAATGATATATACACACTACTGTATATAAAATAGATAACAGGTAAGGATCTACTTTATAGGACAGAGAACTGTACTCAATAACCTATATGGGAAAAGAATCCCCAAAAGAGGGGATGTATGCATAACCGATTCTTTGCTATACACCTGAAACAAACACATTGTAAATCAACTACACTGCAATAAAAATTTGAAAAAAGAAACTTCAAGTTAACATGTATAAACCAGAATGACTTCTGTATATCTCAATATATGACAATTTCTCATTACTGTTTCTGTAGATATTCGTAACTGGACATTTCATATAAATGGAAGAATCCAAAACGTGGCCTTCGGTGTCTGGCTTCTGTCCCTTGATGCTGTCAAGGTTCTGGAGGAGTCTCTTGAAGGTGGCTGAGTCACCTGGCCTGCTCGTTGGTGCTCGCTGACAGCTGGGAGTTTAGTGAGGGATTTAGTGAGCTGATCCTAGCTCCTCTCTGTCAGGGCCCTTTTGCTTCCTTATGGCATGACAACTGGGTTCTAAGAGTGAATGTCCCAAGAAAATCAGGCAGACTTCTCATGTTTTGTAACTAAATTTGAAAGTCGCATAGTGTCACGTTGATACTTGTCTTGTCACCATCAAAATCTTGGCTTTCTCTCCCCACCAAAGCCAAATAAAAACATTTGGGACAGAGTTTGGAGGAAATCGGAAGATGGCTTTGATCCTCAGCTGGCCAAGGAGAGAACACTGCAGACTAGCGCTTCAAGAACTGTGCTGCACTCCATGGGGCATCTGAGGGACCATATAGATGGGGCTCAGAGTCTGGGGTATATGATAAGGAGCAAAGTAGGAAAGACCTTGCGTTCTTCTTTTGAATTGTTTCCAAACAGTCATAGTTGATGTCAGGGAACACGGTAACTGGATATGGCAGTCCCATAGCCTGGTTATTATTTACATTTGTCTCTGGTTTATTGTACTGCAGCATTCGTGTCTGAAATCCAAAAGGTACAAGGAGTGGTGTGCAAAGGGAGCTCGGAGGAGGTAAGCACCAGGTACAGGATGTAATTAATATGTAGTTAAAGGGCAACAGGCTCAGGATGTATTAAAAACTCATGCAGAGTTAGGGGGCTATAGGTGCAGGATGTAATTTACATAGTGTCAGGTTAGTTTGGGGAAAAGCAAACCTAGTTACAGACTACAGATTCAGTTCAGCTCAGTTCAGTCGCTCAGTCATGTCCGACTCTTTGCGACCCCACGGACTGCAGCACACCAGGCCTCTCTGTCCATCACCATCTCCCAGAGTTTACTCAAACTCATGTCCATTGAGTCGATGATGCCATCTAACCATCTCATCCTCTGTTTTCCCCTTCTCCTCCCGCCTTCAATCTTCCCCAGCATCAGGGTCTTTTCCAACGAGTCAGTTCTTTGCATCAGGTAGCCAAAGTATTAGAGTAAAACTAGGGAGGCTTCCCCGGTGGATCAGTGGTAAAGAATCTGCCTGCCAATGCAGAGACATGGGTTCAATCCCTGGTCCAGTGAGCTCCCACATGCCATGGAGCAACTAAGCCTGTGCACCACAACTGCTGAGTCCATGTGCCTAGAGCCTGTGCTCGGCAACAGGAGAAACTGCCACAATGAGGAGTCCACACAGCCCAACAAAGACTAGCCCCTGCACACTGCAAACTAGGGAAAGGCCCATGCGGCAACAAAGACCCAGCACAGCCGAACATAAATGAATGAAAAGTACTTTAAAGTAAAACTAGGGGTGATTTGCTCTTTCAGGCAGGTCTGTGCTTATTCTCTGGCCTAGTCACTGTTCCCTTTTTGTTGCTGGACTTGAGTCTCATTGGCCCTGCCTGGGTCACATGTTCATTCCTGAGCCAATCACTGAGGCAGGTGAGGGGTTGTGGAAAGTCCTAATTGGGCAGAACTGGGTCTCGGGTCCACCCCCGCTGCCCTACTGAAAGGGGCAGGTGGGGGAGTAAACTGTCCCTCAGTGGTCCTAATTGGATATTGTTGTTCTCAGGAAATGGAAAAAACAACAACAACAACAACCCGCATTCTTTGGACCTTTTCACGGCAACAGTCTCAAGCTCACCTGGATTCAAGGGAAAGGAACACAGACCACACTTTTCAATGAGCTGGATTGTCAAGGACACGTTGTGAGAAGAGTCTGTGCCGTGGAAGACGTTAACTGTGGCCATATTTGGATAATAACTGCCACAGCTTCCCTGAGGAAGTGTGACGTTTGAACTGAAAGCTGAAAGGTAAGTAGGTGTTAACTATGCACAGCGGTGGAAGAGCATTCCAGGAAGGTGGGATGGCATTTAGAAAGGCCCTGAGGTGAAGCACTGAGCACATTTGAGGAAGAGAAAGCAGATCCAAGTACCAGAGGCAGAGAGAAGAGACACACAAAGTGAATCTGAAGGGGCTGATCATACAGGACTTTGTCCTGTGCTTTGAGTGACGCTGTTTCTGCTCAGCTTCCCTTGTCTATTCTTCCAGAAGAGACAGCATCCTAAAGTACCAACAGGGTACAGTTTACTCCTCCACTCACCCCTTTCAATAGGGCTGGAATGGTGGATTCAAGACCCCACCAGCCTCAGTGATTGGCTCAGGAACGGACATGTGACCGAGGCAGGGCCAATGAGACTCAAGTCCAAAGCATTCCTGGGGTGACTGGACAAGGGATACACTGTTTCTAGGGTTGCTGAGTAGGATATAGCTGGAAGTGCAGGCGTCATCTTTGACTCTGAGTGAGAAGAACATGATTGAGAATGACACTGATAACCTAAAATCAGCCAGTTTTACCAGCAAAATGGGTTTATCTGGGAAAAGCAAAAAACTGAACTTTAACTGTGAACTTCCAGATGTTCAAGATGGTTTTAGAAAAGGCAGAGGAACCAGAGATCAAATTGCCAACATCCACTGGATCATTGAAAAAGTAAGAGAAAAACATCTATTTCTGCTTTATTGACTATGCCAAAGCCTTTGACTGTGTGGATCACAACAAACTGTGGAAAATTCTGAAAGAGATGGGTTGTCCCATCACTTCATGGCAGTAGATGGGGAAACAGTGTAAATAGTGGCTGATTTTATTTTGGGGGCTCCAAAATCACTGCAGATTGTGATTGCAGCCATGAAATTAAAAGACGCTTTACTCTTTGAAAGGAAATGTATCACCAACCTAGACAGCATATTAAAAGCAGAGACATTACTTTGCCAACAAAGGTCTGTCCAGTCAAGGCTATGGTTTTTCCAGTGGTCATGTATGGATGTGAGAGTTGAACTTTAAAGAAAGCTGAGCGCCAAAGAATTGATACTTTTGAACTGTGGTGTTGAAGAAGACTCTGGAGAGTCCCTTGGACTACAAGGAGATCCAACCAGTCCCATCCTAAAGGAAATCAGTCCTGGGTGTTTGTTGGAAGGACTGATGTTGAAGCTGAAACTCCAATACTTTGGCCACCTGATGGAAAGAGCTGACTCATTTGAAAAGACCCCGATGCTGGGAAAGATTGAGGGTGAGAGGAGAAGGGGAGGACAGAGGCTGAGATGGTCGGATGGCATCACCGACTCAATGGACAAGGGTTTGGGTAAACTCCAGCACTTGGTGATGGACAGGGAGGCTTGGCATGCTGCAGTTCAAGGGGTTGCAAAGAGTCGGACATGACTGAGAGACTGAACTGAACTGAACTTCAAGACTTGCAATCTCATTAGAACTGATTCAAATTTATTCTTTTAAGGGCTGAGTAATACTCCATTGTGTATATGTACCACAGCTTTCTTATCCAGAAAGAAAATCACCAATACAGTATACTGACACATATATATGGAATTTAGAAAGATAGTAATGATGACCCTGTATGTGAGACAACAAAAGAGACACAGAGGTATAGAACGGACTTTTGGCCTCTGAGGGAGAGGGAGAGAGTGGGATGATTTGGGAGAATGGCTTTGAAACATGTATACTATCATGTAAGAAACAAAGCGCCAGTCTATGTTCGATACAGGATACAGGATACTTGGGGCTGGTGCATGGGGATGATCCAGAGAGATGATACGGGGTGGGAGGTGGGAGGGGGTTTCAGGATTGGGAGATCGTGTACACCTGTGGCTGATTCATGTCAATGTATGGCAAAACCAATACAGTATTGTAACGTAGAATAAAGTAAAAATAAAATAAAATAAAATAAAAAAGACTTGCAATCTATGGCAAACCACAGGCATGTCCAGAGAACAAAGGAAGCAAGCCTGCTTTTACAGGGGAAAGTTGGTTGGGAGTGGGGGGGTGGGAGATGCTGTTCTAAATGAAAGTTCATTGGAGGGAAGTAGGTGGCAACGACTTCTCATTGGCTGAGCTTGATGTTTCCCATTGGCTGGACTTTCGCGGAGCAAGGAGACAGGCTTCCTTTGGGGGTAGTAAAGTACTTGCATTTCTTATCTGGGAGTGCAAGGATGTACCCTTTTCCTACGGGGGGGGGGGGAGATGAAGGTCAGTGAATGTAGGAAATGGCAACCCACTCCAGTATTCTTGCCTGTAGAATCCGTGAACAGGGCAGCCTGGTGGGCTGCTGTCCATGCGGTCACACGGAGTCGGACACGAGTGAAGCAACTTAGCATGCATGCATGCATTGGAGAGTGAATGAAGTGAGTGAGTGAAGTCGCTTAGTCGTGTCCGACTCTTTGCGACCCCATGGACTGTAGCCCACCAGTCTTCTCCATTCATGGAATTTTCTAGGTAAGAGTACTGGAATGGGTTGCCATTTCCTTCTCCAGGGGATCTTCCCGACCCAGGGATCGAACCGGGTCTCCCGCACTGCAGGCAGACGCTTTACCGTCTGAGCTACGGCAACCCACTCCAGTGTTCTTGCCTGGAGAATCCCAGGGATGGAGGAGCCTGATGGGCTGCCGTCTGTGGGGTCGCACAAAGTCGGACATGACTGAAGCGACTTAGCAGCAGCAGCAGCATGTAAATGAAGATCATTGTATGCAAATAATGGTGAGTGGTAATATGTGAGCGTTTTCTTTGCAGGTCATTACCTCCTCTAATTTTAGTTGAGGTTTCCTTTATTAGTTTTCAACACGAACAAACAGAAAAGCAGTACCAAGTGATGTGTGCCTGTTAAGTCGCTTCAGTCTTGTCGAAATCTTTGCGACTCTATAGACTGTAGCCCACCAGCCTCCTCTGTCTATGGAATTCTCCAGACAGGAATACTGGAGTGGATTGCCATTTCCTTCTCCAGGGGATCTTCCTGACCCAGGGATTGAACTTGCATCTCTTATGTCCCCTGCATTGCAGATGGGTTCTTTACCACTAACACCACCTGGGAAGCCCACGAGCTTCTGGACCATGATTAAACCAGATCTTCCACTGGGCATTTTTTTCTTTTCTTTCCTTTTTTCCCCCTGGCATGCCATGCAGCATGCAGAATCTTAGTTCCTGACCAAGGATGGAACCCGTGCTCCCTGCAGTGGAAGCTGGAAGTCTTAACCACTGGACCTTCAGGGAACTCCCACCATTGGACATTTTAGATACAAGTCAATACTGTTTGGTTTAAGGTGATTTTAACTTTAATCACTTGCAACCAAGAGTGCTGTTTAAATTCAGTTAGGATTTTGGTTGTCCTGCTGCTTACCCTTCCTGGAATGCTCCAGTACTTCATTTGGTCTCTTCCTGAACTTTGTGTTTGTGATCAATAATTTGTTAATTGCTTCTCCATCTGAATGACAGATTAAATTTGTTTGAGATTCAGAGACATTCTTCAGAATATTTATAAGAACAGTTGTATACAACATGTGTAAATTTTCCTTCTTGAGTAAAAATAATATGTACTAAAGCCAATTGTCTTGTTGTCTGTGGTCAATCAAATAGGAAATACATGACAGTTTATGGGGCAGTTTAAAATGTCCAAATATTATGTCCCTGAAGGTTTTGTCTAGATTAAAGATCTCCCTCAGTCCTTTTCAGAGGACAGATGGATCTTGAGCATATTTGGGCAGATTTTTCAGAGTAAACTGGAGAACATGTCAAATCAGCAGCTGTCTAATTTATTTTCACCCCACTTCTTACCCCCTCCGCTAAAACAAAACAAAAAAATCCTCCTGATTGATGAGACTTTAAAAATCGAAGTGAAGCTGATTTAAAATATTGTGTTAATTTCAAGTTACAGCAGTGACTCTGTTTTATACTTATATAATTTTTCTAATTCTTTTCCCTTATACATGCATATGTGCTAAATCATTTTAGTCGTGTTTGACTCTTTGCAACCCCATGGACTGTAACCTGCCAGGCTCCTCTGTCCATGGAATTTTCCAGGCAAGAACATTAGAGTGGGTTGCCATTTCCTTCTCCAGGGGATCCTCCCAAACCAGGGATTGGACTTCTGTATTGTGGGCAGATTCTTTACCGGCTGAGCCACAAAGGAAGTATTATGGATAATGATATTGTAAACATTTGCATACATGTTAGTGTTTTGAACACCTGTTTTCAATTCTCAGGCACATATGGAGGCATGGTAATTCTCTGTTTACTTTTTTGAAGAACTGTCAAAGTTTTTTTATTAAAAATATATTTTGTGTGACATACCTCATGGGATTCCAGTTCCCCAACCAGGGATTGAACCCAGGCTCTTGGCAGTGAGAGTGTAGTCTTAAATCACTGGACCACAAGGGAATTCCCTGTTTTCCATAGAGGCTACACTATTTTACGTTCCATCAGCAAGATGTGTTTATGCTCCAGTTTCACATCCTGGTCAAAGAGGATGTTGTTATTTTCCATTCATTTATATTATAGTTGTCCTAGTGAGTTCAGTTCAGTTCAGTCACTCAGTCATGTCCAACTGTTTGTGATCGCATGGACTGCAGCATACCAGGCCTCCCTGTCCATCGCCAACTCCCGGAGCATCCTCAAACTCATGTCCATTGAGTCAGTGATGCCGTCCAGCCATCTCACCCTCTGCCATCTCCTTCTCTTCCTTCTCAATCTTTCCCAGCATCAGGGTCTTTTCCAATGAGTCAGCTCTTGCATCAGGTGGCCAAAGTATTGGAGTTTCAGCTTCAACATCAGTCCTTCCAACAAACACCCAGGACTGATCTCCTGTAGGATGGACTGGTTAGATCTCCTTGCAGTCCAAGGGACTCTCCAGAGTCTCCCAACACCACACTTCAAAAGCATCAATTCTTTGTCACTTGGCTTTCTTTATAGCTCAACTCTCACATCCGTACATGAGTACTGGAAAAACCATAGCTTTGACTGGACGGACCTTTGTTGGCAAAGTAATGTCTCTGCTTTTTAATATGCTGTCTAGGTTGGTCATAGCTTTTCTTCCAAGGAGCAAGCATCTTTAAATTTCATGGTTGCAGTCACTATCTGCAATGATTTTGGAGCCCAAAATAATAAAGTCTGTCATTGTTTCCATTGTTTCCCCATCTATTTGCCATGCAGTGATGGGACTGGATGCCATGATCTTCCTTTTCTGAATGTTGACCTTTAAGTCAACTTTTTCACTCTCCTCTTTCACTTTCATCAAGAGGCTCTTTAGTTCTTCTTCACTTTCTTGCATTAGGGTGGTGTCATCTGCATATCTGAGGTTATTGATATTTTTCCCAGCAACCTTGATTCCAGTTAGTGCTTCATCCAGCCCGGCATTTCACATATAATATACTTATATGTACTCTGCATATAAGTTAAATAAGTGGAGTGACAATATACAGCCTTGACGTACTCCTTTCCCGATTTGGAAGGAGTCCATGCCCAGTTGTTACTGTTGCTTCTTGGCCTGCATACAGAGTTCTCAGGAGGCAGGTAAGGTGGTCTGGTATTCCCATCCCTTGAAGAATTTTCCACAGTTGGTGGAAACTGAAAACTGTTGTGATCCACATAGTCAAAGGCTTTGGTGTAGTCAATAAAGCAGAAGTTTTAGTTTTCTTGTGAGCTATAGATTTCTTTTGATCACTTTGGCTGTCTGTGGTATCAAGATAACACTGGCCTCGTACAATGAAATAGGAGGTATCACCCTCTCTTCTATTTTTGAAAGATTTAAAAGGATTGGTACTAATTTTCTTTTACTATATATTTTTCAGTTATTTTCTTAGTGGGTCTTTGGAGTTATAATTAACATTAATGTATAATAATATAGTTAGAATTAATACTGATGTAACTTCGAAGTGAACTGAAAGTTGCTGAGTTGTGTCCAACTCTTTGACCCCATGAACTATACAGTCCATGGAATTCTCCAGGCCAGAATACTGGAGTGGGTAACCTTTCCCTTCTCCAGGGGATCTTCCCAACCCAGGGACTGAATCCAGGTTCTCCCACATTGCAGGCAGATTCTTCACCTGCTGAGCCATCAGGGAAGCCCCATCTTAGCTTTCAGTTCAGTTCAGTTCTGTTCAGTCGCTCAGTTGTGTCCGACTCTTTGCGACCCCATGAATCGCAGCACGCCAGGCCTCCCCTGTCCATCACCAACTCCCAGAGTAAGTAATGCCATCTAGCCATCTCATCCTCTGTCGTCCCCTTCTCCTCCTGCCCCCAATCCCTCCCAGCATCAGAGTCTTTTCCAATGAGTCAATTCTTCGCATGAGGTGGCCAAAGTACTGGAGTTTCAGCTTTAGCATCATTCCTTCCAAAGAAATCCCAGGGTTGCTTTAATATTATATAAAAATTTTTACTCCTATATAGCCCCATTCTTTTCTTTATGTTCTCATTGGCACAAATTCCATCTTTTTTTACTGTGTGCCCATGAATACAGATTTTTAATTATTATTTTATGTTATTGTCTTTTAAATCACATAGGAAAAAAGAGTAACAAGCTAAAAATACGTTAATACTGACTTTTAAAGTTACTTATGTAGTTAACCAGTGCTTTTTTAGAATGTAGATTTGAATTATTGTTTAGCATCCTTCAATTTCAGCCTGAAGAACTCCTTTCAGCATTTATTGCAGGTCAGATGTACCAGCAATGATGTCTCCCTAGTTGTTGTTGTTGTTGTTTTTCTGGAAATGGCTTAATTTCTCCTTTACTTTTGAAGGATAGTTTTGCAGATTATAGAATTATTGGCTGACTGTTTTTTTTTCTTTCAGCACTTTCATATGTTATCCCACTGCCTTCTGGCCTCCATGGTTTCTGATAAGAAATCATCTCCTGACCTTAACTATCCCTTATATGTGATGAGTTGTTCCTCTCTTTCTGCTTTCAGGATTCTCTTTTTCTTAACATTTTGATCTTAATGTGACTCAGTGTGAATCTCTTTGAGTTTATCCTATTTGGGTTTCATTGAGCTTCTTGAATGTTTAGATCAGCATTTTCATTAGCTTTGGAAATGTTTGATCCATTATTTCTTCAATGTTTTTCTGTCTCTTCTCCTTAGACTCCCGTTATGTATTTTTGGTGCACTTGATGCTGTCTCAGAAGTCTCATAGAGTCTGTTCACTTTCCTTCACGTTTTTCCTACTAAGTAGGAAAAAATCTAAGTAATCTCAATTTATCCATGTCCAAATTTATCAATTTTTTCTTCTGCCTGATCACATATGATTTTGAACCACTGTAGTGAGTTTTTGTTTCAGTTATTAAACTTTTCAACTCCAGAATTTCTGTTTCCTTTTAATAATTTCTATCTCTTTATTGACACAGTCTATTTGGTAAGATAATGCTTTTATGGTTTCCTTTAGTTCTCTGAGCATATTTTAAATAGTTGACAAACTCTTTGTCTAGATATTTTTACTTTTTTATATAATTGGGGTTCATTTTGTTTCTCAGTTCAGGATTCAATCAAGGCTATGTGTTGCATGACTTCTTCACCATTTTTTTTTTTTTTGGTTGTACCACTTGGCTTATGGGATCTTAGTTCCCCCAAACAGGGATTAAACTCATGCCCCCTGTGTGGAAGTGTGGAGTCTGAGGTGCCAGAGAATTCTCCTCCACCTTTTCAAAAAATTTTAAGACATTGCCAGGAGAACCCAGGTCAGATGTCTAATAGAATGTCCCATTTTCATTTTCCCTTCATAATTAGACCCAAGTTAAACAGTTTTGGTAAGATGATACATAGATAATGAACATGCACAGTCTTTCTAGGGCAATGATTTGAAATGAATTGGATCCAAATATTTTTTATTGTGATGTCACTTTGGTCAATATTCAGATTTTCAGGAGAGAGAGTATAATTGGCCAGATTGGTTCGTATGCTCACTCCTTGGCCAGAGAGGGGAAGCATTTTGATTGACAGTCTAATCAAGAGTATTCCCAGTGAGGAGTGAATAGCACAGCAAAAGAAAACTAACATTGCTGAAGCAGGGGGAATGGATGCTAAGCAGGAAAACATAGCAAACATCCACCATCCATCTATCTTTCAGTGATCTCAACCATTCACTTGACTCCTACTATTTACCAGATTTCCAGAAGGAAAGTTGACTTCTTTGTCCAATTCTAGACCATGTTTACAAGCGTCTGCTAAAAGCCTCTACGTGCATGTTTACAATTTGCATGTTGTAAAGGCATCAAAACTTAATGCCTTCTTCACCTGGCCCTACTCCCATCCAGCAGAGAAGTTGAATTTATCAACAGCTCCATCACCATCCCAGCAACCAAAGACCAAATTCATGATTCACTGTGTCTAGTCTTGTGGTTTGTATTTTTATTGCATCTTTTAAATCCTTTCCCCCTTTCATTCCCACATGTATCATCCTAAACTATGCCCAAAGTGTTGCCTGAAATTACAGGCAATAAGGAATAAACAGCTTTTCAGGTTAAACAAATTCAGGGAGCACTAGGAGATGCAAATTAATTTATCACAGAACTTCTCAGAGCTTTGAATAAGCCATTGTGATTTTCAAGGAATAGGTATTCTTTTCTTACTTTTTATTTTACAAAATAATTCAATCTATGGAAAAGCTGCAATAGCACAATGAACTTCTCCATATCTGTTACCTATATATATATATATATATTTTTTTTTTTTTTTTTTTTGGCCAAGTCATGCAGTATGTGGGACCTCAGTTCCTTTGACCAGGGACTGAGCCCGTCCCGCTACAGTGGAAGCCTGGAGTCTTAACCACTGAGCAGCCAGGAAAGTCCCCATGGATATATTCATTGTTGGCATTTTCTTACATTTTCTTCACTCTCTCTTCCTTACTCTCTCCGTCAATCTCTCTCTCTCGAATACATATACATACATACATATATATATATATATGCATAGACATGTGTGCATATCTTCTAGGCATATCTTCTCTCTATACATAACATATACATATACCCTTGGGACTTCCCTGGGGGCTCAGACAGTACAGAATCTGCCTGCAATGTAGGAGACTCAGGTTAGATCCCTGGGTCATAAAGATCTTCTGGAAAAGGGAATGGCTACCCACTCCAGCATTCTTACCTGGAGAATTCCATAGACAAAGGCGCCTGGTGGGCTGCAGTCCATGGGGTCACAGCCAGACATGACTGAGTGACTAACACTTTCACTTTCATATATCCTTAATATCTATACTCTATACATTCTGTCAAATGGCTTAGCAGTAATAACACATATAATTATATTATCTATACCTCTATACATATATATTGCTGAGCCGTTTGAGCATAAGTTTCATACGTTGTGCTCTTTTACAAGTAAACACTTCCCTTTGTATATCCTAAGAATAAAAACATCTCTCATTGTTTAATGAATATCCTATTGATAAATACATATGATAAGACAATGCTTCTCTCTCACATCAGAGGACAGCTATACAACTTGGAAAATGCTAGTTCACATTATTTCTAGAGGTTCTTAACTTGCTGGTTCCCAAACCTGGTTGCCCATCAACAGCATGATTATTACTGAATGGTGAACAATAAACTGAACAGTTTATTATATACAGATATAAACATTTAAAATAAAAGCACTCATTTAATCTTCATAGTAACTCTAAATAATAGGCATTACCATCTCTAGTTTGTACATGAGAAAACTGGGTTACAGAGAGGTTGCCCAGGATACACAACTGGTAAGAAACAGAGCTGGCATTTAAAGCCAGACTATTTGATTCCAGGCTGATGAACCGATGCTTTTGAACTGTGGTGTTGGAGAACACTCTTGAGAGTCCCTTGAACTGCAAGGAGATCAAACCAGTCAATCCTAAAGGAAACCAACCCTGAATATTCAGGACTGATCTCCTTTAGGATGGACTGGTTGGATCTCCTTGCAGTCCAAGGGACTCTCCAGAGTCTTCTCCAAGACCACAGTTCAAAAGCATCAATTCTTCAGCACTCAGCTTTCTTTAGCCTTGACTTTTGTTGAAAACACCATTCCAGAGCCCACCATTCCAGATCAGCTGACTCAGACTGTCCAAGAATCTCTAATACACTTCTCACAATGATTTTGTTGGGCAGACAGATTACCTACTCTCGCTGGTAGTAAACTTCTTGTCTCCTTCCCCTTCAAATTCAAGTAGCCAGATGAATATGCACAAGATACATCTTCATCTATTGCTTGTGAGTTAAGGAAATAGTCATTCAACAGTGTGATTAAGAACTAGGACTTAGAAGGTGGTTCTGGGTTTCCATCTTGGCTCTGACCTTAACCAGCTCCACGGTTTGGAGCATCAGTTTCCTCACCTGGGCAGTGAGGGTTGGATCAGAAGAGAAGGTGTGGCCAGCTCTCAGGAAGGGACCTGTGGCAGTTGATAACTGCAGTTATTATTATTGGTGGTGGTGGTATGTTTCAAACCTCTCAGCCACAAATGGGCAAATCATCAACCTATCTTTGTCTCCGTTTCCTCACCTATAGAGCTGGGCTCTTGATAATACTGTCTTCTAGGATAGTGTGGGCATTCGATGGAGGATTAAATGTTCAGAATGCTGCCAGGCACATAGTGAGTATGCAGTGAATGTTAATTAGTACTATTATTTATTCTTTGCTTTATCACTGTGCTCTGGACAAAAAGAACTACTTAGAACAACTTGAATATGCTTCATTGTAGGCTGCTTCCCTGTGTTCTTCTTTGCTGTGCCCTCAGCCTGGGATACCATCCCCCTTTCTTCTGTGTAAAAACGCTAACTGTGTCTCCTCCTGTCCCATCAGTAGTGTTGTTGGTGCCAAGGAAGCCTTCTCTTATCCCCTCGTTGGCTCTTTATTGATCTCAGAGGCGCACTTATAGAAATCTATTTGTATAGAAATCTATTTGTCTCTTCTCCCCTTAAAGGAGCCGCTTTCTCTATTTCAGATAACCCCTAAACCAGAGCAGACCTCATTATCTGTTACCCTGAAAAGGCCAGAGCCATTTTTAGAAGGCTCTAGAGGGATTTCCGTGATGGTCCAGTGGCTTAGACTCTGCACTCTCAGTGCAGGGGGCCCAGGGTTTGATCCCTGGTCAGAGAACTAGATCCCACAGGCTGCAACTAAAGATTCTCTGTGCCACTATTAAGACCCAGTGCAATCAAATAAATAAATATTAAAAAAAAAAAAAGAAGGCACTAGATAAGGTCTGCTCGGAATCAGGGAGAGCAAGCCACAGATCACTTTGATGTCTCCCATCTATCTGTTGCTGAAACTCAGAAGAAATGAGCTGATATGCACCAACTCCTGTGGTTTAAGGAGTTTCTTCTGAGTCACCCCTGGTCTAGGGAGAGATCTTATCACACCAATGGCTTCATCATTGCCTAATGGGGGCCCTCTGGGGCTTTATCATGGACAAGGGAGCTGGGAAGCCTCCTCCGCACAGTGAAACCTATGGAAAGAAACACAGTGGACGGATGGATTGCTACAAAGGCAGGCAGGCAGGCAAACAAGACACACAAGCAGGGATCCTCCCTTGGATGAGATGTTTCAGCTTCTTTCTGGGAGGCAGATAAAACAGTCACCAGAGCCTAAGTCCTCCCACTCTTCGTTTGCAAAATTTTAGGCATCTTCCTTTGATAAGCTTTTTGTGAGCTCCTGTTAAATTTGTGGACTGAAATAAACAATAGGTACTGTCCCTCAGGGCCTGCTGGATGCCAGGCCCTTCAAAGATGTTCTCCCAGTGACTCTGCCAAGTGACAGGTGTCCCATCGAGTTTCCAGCATTACTCTAATGTCCCCTTCTCAGTGAGGCCTACCTGGAACACCCGATTTAAAGTTGCAACCCACCCCACATACCTACGTTCTTAACATAACCCTCACCACCTTCTAACATGCAGTTTGACTTATTAAATAGGTCTGATTACTGTCTGGTGTTCCTCCCACACTCCACAAGGGGGACCACCATAGGGTGGGTAGGGGGTCTTTGTCACACAGGCTCATTGGGGGATCTCGAGGGCTTACAACTGGGCTTCCCTGGTAGCTCAGCTGGTAAAGAATCCAGCTGCAATGCGGGAGCGTGGGTTTGATCCCCGAGTTAGGAAGATGCCCCGGAGGAGGGCATGGCAAGCCACTCCAGTATTCTTGCTTGGAGAATCTCATGGACAGAGGAGCCTGGAGGGCTACAGTCCATGGTGTTGCAAAAAGTTGAACATGACTGAGTGACTAAGCACAGCATAGCACAGGGCTTACAACAGAGACTGAATCATTAATGCAATGCATTATCCACAAATCATCATTCATTTTTTTAAACTTTTAAAAAAAATTGTGTAGTTTTTTTAATTGAAGTATAGTTGATTTACTATACTTACTATAGTTGTATTTGTTTCAGGTGTATAGCATTAAATGCAGTCGTATGACCCATGAATCATTTATCATCATTCATTAATTTTTTAAATTAAAAAATTGTGTATTTCTTATTGAAGTAGAGTTGATTTACAATGTTGTTAGTTTCAAGTGTATAGCACACACACATATACACACACACACATATATATAATCATTTATTTAACCAGTCTATTTCCTTTTTGTTATAATATTACTTTTTTTTAAATTGTATTTATTTATTTTTGGCCGTGTTGGGTCTTTGTTACTTCCAGCAGGCTTGCTCTAGATGTAGCAGGTGAGTGCTACTCTTCATTGTGGCGCACGGGCTTCTCATTGTGGTGGCTTCTCTTGTTGCAGAGCGTGGACTCTAGGCACAGGCTCAGTAGTTGTGGCACCCAGGCTTAGTTGCTCCGAGGCATGTGGAATCTTCCTGGACCAGGGATAGAATCTGTGTGTCCTCTACATTGGCAGGTGGATTCTTCTCCACTGTGCCACCAGAGAAGTCCCAACCAGTCTTCTTCTGATAGACATTTAGGCTATTGTCAACTTTGTGCTATTATAAACATACTGTGGTGAACACCCTTGAACAAATATCTTGGTATATTTGTGCATTTAAGTCATAGCATAGATTCTTCCATGTAGTATTGCTACATAAAAGGTCTGAACAGTCTCAGTGTTGACAGATGTTGTCAATACCTCTTTTGAAAAGGCTGTTTCCTTTTATACTCCCTCTATTAGTACATGAGAAGCCTCAGTAAGGATTGGTCAAACTGGGATAGGAGTGGGGGAAGATGCCAACTCACTTACACTTGCTGAAGCTCTAATATCTGCAAATGTAGAATCTATAAGTTCATCTTGCTCTCCTCCAGCTCCCTTCCCAAGGCAGTAATCCTCTCCAGTGCAGCCTTGTTTAGAATTCTTTCCTTGTCAGGGACAGGGGTCAAACTTCCCTTCTGTGATTTTCAGGATAAATCGCTACTGACAGGTGACTGGATGGAAATCTGCTTTCTTGCAACCATACCCCACCGATCCCGGCTCCATTCTCAGGAGCCACAAAAATAGGGCTAATCCTTTTCCCACGTGACAGCCTTTCAAATATTTGGAGACTGTATTAAATCTCCTCTAAGTCTTCTCCTCCTTGGGTAAATCACCCCAGCTCCAGCCAGGCACACCCCCTGGATGTGACAGTGTTGACCTGCGGACCCTTTAGGTAGTGGCCAAGTGTGAAAGCTTTTGGGTTCCCCAAGCTCGAGTTCAAATCCCTGTTCCCACACTTTCCAGCTGTCTGACCTTGGCCAAGTCACTTCTCAGACTTCAGTTTCCTCCCTTGAATAAACTGCATAACAATAATGACCCCCTTGTAAGTTTGCTGTCTGGGCCACATTCCTCCATTTAAAAAAAAAACAGAAAAACAACTAAAACTATAACTATATATATATATATTTTTTTTTTTTTCTGAGAGACTGGTCCATCATTTATTGTTTAGGAAAGCTTTTATACTTTTGGTTGTACATAGAGATCAATGGATAATACAAAATTATGCGGTGTCAGCAGCCCTGACTCATCAAGACCAGGCTTTCTCTCTGCATACCTAGTTGTATACACAGGTCTTAGGTGATTTACATCATCTTCTGGCCAGAGGGCCAATTAACATTTTACAGTCCTTTTCTGATAAGGGTAATAGTGCTGTTCTTCCCAAAGTCTGCTGCCACTCTCAGAAAGCACTAAATAAAGTTACATTCTTATATAGCAAGGACACAACAATTTCTAACAATGAAAGAGGAGTACGATGATTTATAACAAAGAGAAAATTCTTATGATGGAATTGGTATAAAGACAAATATAATAAAGGCAGGGTTATATTTATTTTTCTTCTGATTTTAAAACAATGAAGACATTTTCCTGAGGCCATCAGTGTATCCTGGCCTTTGGAACTGTGCCTTCTTTGGATGGGTACATGGGCTCTGGTCACTGGGGAGAGTGAACAAGAGAAAGCAGGCCAAGTATATACAGTTCTTAGCACAGGGCTTGGATCTTTGCAACTTAATAAATGGTGACAGACAGGTGCTGCAGGCCATGGGGTTGCAAAAGACGCAACCCGGCGGCTGAACAACAACAAATGATGACTACAAATTTAAAAAAGAACAGAGTTGAGCAGAGAACAGAGTGTGGCGCTGGAGGAGGCTTCCCCCACAGACCTCTTCATCAGTGCCTGTGGGTTTGCAGACTCAGCTTCTTTTGAGCACAAGTAACACAGCCACTTGTGTTCAAAAGCAGCCTTATGCTTTCTCACCTTGCCTGCTAGAGTCTCAGGAGAGTTTGTCAAAAAGATGCAGAGTCTGTGGCATTTGTCTTAAGAAAAGTGGTATCTTGGTCTGCAGATATTGCTGTAACAAAATATCACAGACTGGGTGACTTACAAACAGCAGAAATTGACTTCTCATAGTGTAGGAGGCTGGGAAGTTCAAGATCAAGGTGCCGGCATGGTCATGCTCTGGTAGGGGTCCTCTTCCTGGTTCATAGGTAGCAGTCTCACTGTGTCCTCACATGGGGGAAGGGGCAAGGGAGCTCTCTGGGGCCTCGTTTAATCCTTTTTGTTTTAATTTTTAATTTTTGTTTTGGCCAAGCTGTGTGGAATGTGGGATCTTAGTTCCCCATCCAGGCATCAAATCGGTGTCCTCTGCAGTGGAAGCTCAGAGTCTTAACTACTTGACTGCCAGGGAAATTCCAAAGCTAAGCTTTTGTGTGTGTGGGTGGGGGCCACTCTTTTATAAAGGCATTAACTTCATTCATGAGGGCTCCATCCTCATGACTTAATCATTTCCCAAAGGCCCCACCTCCTAATACTACCACATTGGGGATTCAAGTTTCAACATATGAATTTAGGGAGGGGTTCTCTAGCAAGAAGAAATACACATTCTTCAAAAAAGGGTAAAAAAAAATCCATGGAGTAGTAGAAGATATTTGAAATATACGTAAATAGCAACACATTTGTGCCTAGACTGAATAGAGCTCCTTCAAATCATTAGGAAAAGTACAGTTGGTAGCAAATAGCAAGAGGCTTTAAGATACTCTTGCATAAAGGAGGAAATCAATATGGGTAATGAATGGTGGAGGACTGGGGGAGCGCTCAGCCTCATTTGTAATCACGGAAATGCAAATTGAAACCACAATGAGACACCACCATAAATTCTACATGCAGCACTTTTTCTGGATACATGTTATGTTTTACCATTAGTATGTTTTTAAAAATGTGTATATCACAATGTAAAAAATAATGAAAACAGATAGGTAAAAGTCTTTCTACCACTGGACCGCCAAACCCCACCCTCCAAATACCTCCTATTACTAGTGGCTGGTGAGGCCTGTCAGAGAGTCTGCTTACAGAAGCATCTATGAAAAACAGCCACCTTTCATTGGATAGTTAGTGCCACAAATTTGTTTTGTTTTGGCCACGCCATGCAGCGTGTGGAATCTTAGTACCTCGACCAAGGTCTGAACCCATGCCCCTGCAGTGGAAGCTCTGAGTCTGAACCACTGGGCTGCCATGACCAAACCTTCAGAAGCAGAACCAGTGAGTCCTTACCATTCAAAATGTCAAACTAAATTGCAACATAAAGCAAAAGATCAAACCCTCAATTAGGGTTTGATCAGGAAGCAGAACCAGTGAGTCCTTACTATTCTTAACAAGGGATTTATTACTGGGATTAAATCTTATAAATTGTGGAAGCTGGTGGAGAATTCAATGGGCCTAAAGTTTTTGGAGATCAGCAAGGTCAGCAGTCAGGGAGTGAGGTTGAAGTTAGACACAAATTGGAAAGAACAAAGACAAACCACAGGCTACATCTGTTTCTGACACTATCTTTTATTACAGCCATTCTGATGTGTATAACGTGATAGCTTCCCTGGTAGCTCACCTGGTAAAGAATCCACCTGCAATGCAGGAGACCTGGGTTTGATTCCTGGGTTGGGAAGATGCCCTGGAGAAGGGAAAGGCTGCCCATTCTAGTATTCTGGCCTGGAGAATTCCATGGACTGTATCGTCCATGGGGTTGCAAAGAGTCAGACAGGACTTTCACTTTTCACATTATGACTTGCTGAACTATTTTAAAGTAAGTTACAGAGATCACGATCTTTCACCATAAACTCTCCAGTGTACCACTCTGAAAAATGGTCTCTAGTCAGTTCTGAGAAGTTTTTGTGGCGGGAGCTGTGTTGGGTCTTAGTTGCAGCATGTAGTATCTAGTCCCTGACTAAGGATAGAATCTGGGCCACCTGCGTTGGGAGCTGAGTCTTAACCACTGGCCCATCAGCAAAGCCCCAAAGTTTTTTTAAATTCTTATTTTCTTGATAATTTCCTCCCCTTTGTTTTCTCAATTTTATTTTTCTCAAATTCTTATTATGTGGATATGGGACCTTCTGCTGTGGTCATCTAATATTCTTTATTTCCTTTTCTCTCCGGAAGACGTCCTCAATTTTTTTCTTTCTTTTGTTTCATTGAATATGTTTTACTTCTTAGTTTCTTGATTTTCCAAGAGCTTTCTGTTGTTGTTGTTCCCTGAATATTAAAGGATATCTTGCTCTTTACAACTTAAATTTATACAGTGCTGTATATCAACTATATTACAGTAACACCAGAAGTAATAATAAATAAATTTTAATCCCTCCCCCAAAAAAAGATAGCACTGTTCTGGGAATGCTATACCCTCTATCATCTCTCTAAGATGTTTATGGCAGCTTTTAGAAATTTACTTTATTCTTCTCATTGTCATTGTTTCTTCAAATCCACTTTTCCTGATTGTTTGGGAGTTGACTTTTATAATCAAAGCTTTTCTCAGACGATTGCAGTCTTTGGCTGTCTGTTCATATTTCAGTGAGGCACTGAAAGCTTCTGCAAAGCTCTGCTGTGGAGAGAAGTTTGTAGACTGACAAGTTCTATTCTAGGGGCTCCCCTGGTGGCTCAGATGGTAAACAATCTGCCTGCAGTGTGGGAGACTGGGTTTGATTCCTGGGTCAGGAAGATTCCTTGGAGAAGGGAATGGCTACTCACTCCATTATTCTTGCCTGGAGAATCCGATGGATAGAGGAGCTTGGTAGGCTACAGTCTGTGGGGTTGCAAAGAGTCAGACACAACTGAGCAACACACACACACACCAACACACACACACACATCAACACACACACAAGTTCATTGGAGGGCTCCAAATATCAGTGTCTGTAGGTCTTTCTCTTTGGCTACTCAGCTTCCTAGACAGGAATTCTGCAATCTCCTCCTTGAAGGCTTGGTAGTCATTGGTGTTGCTCAGTAAATATTGACATATATACACTACCATGTGTTATTAAAATAGTGGGGACCTGTGTTATAGCTAAGGGAACTCAGTTTGGTGCTCTGTGATGACCTGCAGGTGGGATGGGGTGGGGGGTGGGAGGGAGGTCCAAGTGGGAGGGGATATATGTATACATATAGCTGATTCACTTCATTGTACAGCAGAAACCAACACAACATTGTAAAGCAACTTAAAAAATATTTCTGTCTCTTTTCTTCCAAATACACCCAGTATATGAGGTTGGACTGTACTGTGTCAGTAGCTATAACCAGTGGGCTATGAGTGAAAATAATGTATGTCCCAACAGTGAACAATCTGAGAAGAGAATTAAGACAACAATTTCACTTGCAAGAGCATTAAAAAAATACTTAGAAATAATTTAACTAAGCAGGTTTAAGAATTGTACACTGGAAACTATGAAACATTGCTAAAAAAAATTAAAGAAGACCTAAACAAACTGAAAGACATCTCATGTCCATGGATTTGAAGACTTAATATTGATAAGGTGGCAATGCTACCCAACAGAATCCATAGATTCAATGTGACCGCTATGGTCATCCCAATAAACATTTTTGCATAAGTGAAAAAGCCAATCCTCAAATTCACAGGGAATTGCAAAGGACACCGAATAGCAACAAACAAGCAAAACTTGTTACAGAAGAATAAAGAGGAGGGACTCTTCTTGATTTTTAAAAGACCACAAACCTACAGTAGCCAAAACCATGTGGTCCTGATACAAGGATAGACATATACATCAATTGAATAGAGCTGAGAATCTGGATATAAACCCATACATATATGGCCAACAGATTTTTGGCAAGGATTCCAAGACCATTCATTGAGGGAAAGAACAGACTTTACAACAAATAGTCCTGGGACAAATGAATATGTATGTGAAAAGATTGGAGTTGGATGCTTATCTCACACCATATACAAACATCAACTCAAAATTGATTAATGACCTAAAGATAAGAGCTGCAACTATAAAACTCTTAGAAGAAAACATAAGGGTGAATCCTTATGATTTTGGATTTGCTAATGGATTTTTAGATATGACACCAAAAACATAAGCAGCAAGAGAAAAACAGACAAATTGGACTTCATCAAGTTAAACACTTTTGTGTGTCAAAAGACATTGTCAAGAAAGTGAGAAGACAACCTACAAAATGGGAGAAAATACTCGTAAATCCTTTATCTGATAAAGGTCTAGTATCCAGACCATATAAAGAACACTTAAAACTTAGCAACAAAAATGCAAACAACCCAACTAAAACATAGACAAAGAATTTAATTAGACATTCCTCCAAACCATAGCTATAAACGGCCAGCAAGCACATAACAAAATGCTCAACATCATTAGTCATTGAGGAAAATACAAATATACCCACTAGGATAGCTACAATTAAAATTTTAAAAATCCAGAAACCAAAGAGGCTATGGGATTTCCCTGGAGACCTGGGTTGGATTTGTGGATTGGGAAGATCCAGGAGATGGGAATGACTAACCACTCCAGTATTCTTGCTTAGAGAATTCCATGGACCAAGGAGACTGGAGGACTGCAGTCCACTGGGTTGCATAGAGTTGGCACATTGGCGCCACTAACACACACACACACAAAGAAGCTATGGAGAAATTAGAACCTTCAAACATTGCTGGTGGGAATGTAAAGTGTTTTAGCTGTTATGGAAAACAGTGGTTCCCTAGAAAATTAAACATAGAGTTACCATGTTTTTCACGGTTACGTATTGCTGAAGCCTGGCTTGGAGAATTTTGAGCATTACCTTACTAGCATGTGAGATGAGTGCAATTGTGTGGTAGTTTGAGCTTGGCGTGTTGTGATTCATGGGGTCGCAAAGAGTCAGACACGACTGAGCAACTGAACTGAACTGAACTGAACTTGAGCATTCTTTGGCTCTTTGGGATTGGAATGAAAACTGACCTTTTCCAGGCCTGTGGCCACTGCTGAGTTTTCCCAATCTGCTGGCATATTGAGTGCAGCACTTTCACAGCATCATCTTTCAGAATTTGAAATAGCTCAACTGGAATTCCATCACTTCCACTAGCTTTGTTCGTAGTGATGCTTCCTGAGCTCCACTTGACTTCACATTCCAGGATGTCTGGCTCTAGGTGAGTGATCACACCATTGTGATTATCTGGGTCATGAAGCTCTTTTTGTACAGTTCTTCTGTATATTCTTGCTACCTCTTCTTAATATCTTCTGCTTCTGTTAGGTCCATACCATTTCTGTCCTTTATTGAGCCCATCTTTGCATGAAATGTTCCCTTGGTGTCTTGAATTTTCTTGATGAGATCTCTGGTCTTTCCCATTCTGTTGTTTTCCTCTATTTCTTTGTATTGATCGCTGAGGAAGCCTTTTTTATCTCTCCTATTTTGGGGGCTCCAAACTCACTGCAGATGGTGATTGCAGCCATGAAATTAAAAGACTCTTACTCCTTGGAAGGAAAGTTATGACCAACCTAGATAGCGTATTAAAAAGCAGAGACATTACTTTGCCAACAAAGGTCCGTCTAGTCAAGGCTATGGTTTTCCAGTGGTCATGTATGGATGTGAGAGTTGGACTATAGAGAAATCCGAGCACTGAAGAATTGATGCTTTTGAACTGTGATGCTAGAAAAGATTCTTGTGAGTCCTTTGGCCTGCAAGGAGATCCAACCAGTCCATCCTAAAGGAGACCAGTTCTGAGTGTTCATTGGAAGGACTGATGCTGAGGCTGAAACTCCAATACTTCAGCCACCTGGTGCAAAGAGTTGACTCATTGGAAAAGACCCTGATGCTGGGAGGGATTGAAGGCAGAAGGAGAAGGGGATGACAGAGGATGAGACGGCTGGATGGCATCACCGACTCAATGCACATGAGTTTGGGTGAATTCAGGGAGTTGATGATGGACAGGGAGGCCTGGGGTGCTGTGATTCATGGGGTCGCAAAGAGTCGGACATGACTGAGCGACTGAACTGAACTGAACCGAACCATGTTGTTCAGTCGCTAAGTTGTACGTGACTCTGTGACCCCATGGACTACAGCACAACAGGCTTCCCTGTCCTCCACTATCTCCAGAGTTTGCTCAGGTTCATGTCCATGTAACCATATGACCTGGCAATGCCATTCCTGGATATATACCTAAAATATCTGAAAATAGGTATTCAAACTAAGGGCTTCCCAGGTGGCACTAGTGATAAAGAACCCACCTGCTAATGCAGGAGACACAAAACAAGGGTTCAATCCCTGGGTCAGGAAGATTCCCTGGAGGAGGCATGGCAACCCACTCCAGTATTCTTTTGTTGTTGTTGTTTCGTTTTCTTTTTTCTTGTTTATTTATTTATTAAATTTATTTTAATTGGAGGCTAATTACTTTACAGTATTGTGGTGGTCACTCCAGTATTCTTGCCTGGAGAATCCCCATGGACAGAGGAGCCTGGCAGGCGACAGTCCATAGGTTCACACAGAGTTGGATTGAAGCAACTTAGCACATACTCATTCAAACTAACATGTGTATACATACATATATTGACAGCAGCACCATTCACAATAGCCAAAAGATGGAAGCAGTCCAAATGTTCAACTGATGAATGGTAAACATTGGGCAGCATCTTTGTGTTTTGAAGTATTATTCAGATGCCGAAAGGAATGAAATGCAGACACTTGCTACAATGTGGATGAACCTCAAAAACATTATGCTAAGGGAAAGAAGCCAGACAAAAGGTCACATATTGTATGATTCCATTTATCACTTCCATTTGATGGTTTTCATTGTCCATGGCAGACATGTTTTACAATGTCTCTGGGAGCCTAGGGAAACACAGTTCCCATGAACCTCTGGTCATAACATTTTCATGAACCAATCAACACATAATCTTGATTTATATGTGTTCCTCTTTAAAGAGATCTTATTTAGGGAATTCCCTGGCCGTCCTGTAGTTAGGACTCCACGCTTTCACTGCTGAGGGCTCAGGTTCTATCCCTGGTCGGAAATAAAGTCTTGCAAGCTGCATGGTGTAGCCAAAATTAAAAACAAAAAAAAATTTTTTTAAAGAAACCTTATTTAATACATATTTTTGGTTCATTAACATGGAACTCATGGCCAGCAGCACTCAAGGCTGGACAAAGCTTACCTAACGCATCCACTTTTCCGGAACACCAGGCAGCACTTCAATACTATACTTGGGGCCACTTTAAACAGTGAGTTCAGTTCAGTCACTCAGTGTGTCCGACTCTTTGTGACCCCATGGACTGCAGCACACCAGGCCTCCCTGTCCATCACCAACTCCCGGAATTTACTCAAACTCATGTCCATTGAGTCGGTGATGCCATCCAGCCATCTCATCCTCTGTCGTCCCCTTCTCCTCCCACCTTCAGTCTTTCCCATCATTAGGGTCTTATTTCAAATGAATCAGTTCTTCGCATCAGGTGGCCAAAGTATTGGAGTTTCAGCTGCAGCATCAGTCCTTCCAATTAATATTCAGGACTGATTTCTTTTAGGATGGACTGGTTGGATCTCTTTGCAGTCCAAGGGACTCTCAAGAGTCTTTAAACAGCGAAATTGCAAACAAAAAAGCATGAAAATGCAAAATGTGGCACCAAATATACCATGGACACTTGTTTACAGTATGAGAGCTGACATGCCTTCTTCCTCTTCAGCTGGGAGCACCCATGTAGAGCAACTCAAATTTGTTGCCACTCTATTCATTTCCACCAACGACCATGAAAGTCCTGTTGACTTTGAAATTGCAAATAAATTAATTTAGTAAGACAAGTTCAGAAACATGAGATCTACATATAAGGAGTATTCACTGTATATAGGGCTTCTCAGGTGGTGCTGCTGCTGCTAATTCGCTTTAGTCATGTCCAACTCTGTGTGACCCCATAGATGGCAGCCCACCAGGCTCCTCTGTCCCTGGGATTCTCCAGGCAAGAACATTGGGGTGGGTTACCATTTCCTTCTCCAATGCATGCAAGTGAAAAATGAAAGGGAAGTCACTCAGTCATGTCCGACTCTTCGCGACCCCATGGACAGCAGCCCACCAGCCTCCTCCGTCCATGAGATTTTCCAGGCAAGAGTACTGGAGTGGGGTGCCATTGCCTTCTCTGCAGGTGGTGCTAGTGGTAAAGAATTTGCCTGCCAGTGCCAGAGACATAAAAGACACGGGTTCAATCCCTGGGTTGGGAAGATCCTTCAGGAAGGAAATGTCAACCCACTCCAGTATTTTTGCCTGGAAAATTCCATGGACAGCTTGTGGGCTATAGTCCATGGGGTCACAAAGAGTCGGACACAACCGAGCAACTGAGCATGAGCATGAGCACTGTACATAGAATAATCCAGAATAGGTCAGTCCACAGACACAGAATTCAGACAGATGGTTGCAGAGACAGGGGAAGAGTGGCCTGGGTTGGTTTCCTTTGGGCAGTGACTTGAAGCTAAATACAACTGATGGCTATACAACACTGTGACTATCCTAAATACCAGTGAATTGCTCATTCTGACGTGGAGAATTTTATGCCATATAAATTTCATCCTCCCCCTCAAAAAAAAAAAAAAAAGTGTGACTCTAAGTGGGACCCTGAACCTCTCTTTTCCCTTTGGTGTGGTGATCATCCGCCTACAGATCATGGCTGCTCCAAGAAGTAGAGTGAAGACAACCCACATGGAGATGTAACATAAGCAAACAACACACTCAGTTCAGTTCAGTTGCTCAGTTGTGTCTGACTCTTTGCGACCCCATGAACTGCAGCACACCAGGCCTCCCTGTCCATCACCAACTCCCAGAGTTTACCCAAACTCATGTGCATCGAGTCAGTGATGCCATCCAGCCATCTCATCCTTGGTCATCCTCTTGTCCTCCTGCCCTCAATCCCTCCCAGCATCAGGGTCTTTCCCAATGAGTCAACTTTTCACATGAGGTGGCCTAAGTATTGGAGTTTCAGCCTCAGCATCAGTCCTTCCAATGAACACCTAGGACTGATCTCTTTTAGAACGGACTGGTTGGATCTCCTTGCAGTCTGTTTTAAACTATTGAGATTGAGGGATTTACTGCAGCATAACTGAGCCTATGTTGACTATTTCAGAGGTCTAAGCTTGTCATCACTGTGGGAGCAAGGAGGGATGGGAACTTGGGAATTTCACCATTCCTTGGTATCCTCTTTCTTCAACCCCCTGTTTTCAGTTTCATGATTGACTTCATCCTCTACTGTGTCCCTTCCCAAATCTAGACTCTCTAAAATTTCCTGTTTTATGCTGTGGCTAGGAAAGATGAAGTCACCTGCTCCAGAGGGTGGTAAGAATCCACCCTCTCCTCATGACAACTTCCACACAATTCTTCAGCTTCTGGTCCCAACTCAACCCAGCTTTCATAGGTGATGGGCATTTTAGTTTCTCAAACTTCTCTGGTTTATATGGTGGAAATTAGCTTGGCCTTCATCTCTGTGTTCAGCTAATTCACTTACCACCTGTTTTCTATCTTCTGAAATTTTGCCAGCACTTTTCATCTAATGTTGTTTCCTCTCCTATTTTCCTTTTCCTCATTAGTTTAAGGCTTCCCTGGTGGCTCAGACAGTAAAGCATCTGCCTGCAATGTGGGAGACCTAGGTTTGATCCCTGGGTCGGGAAGATCCTCTGGAGAAGGAAATGGCAACCCACTTCAGTTACCTTTGCCTGGAAAATCCCATGGGCAGAGGAGCCTGGTATGCTACAGTTCATGGGGTCACAAAGAGTCAGACACGACTGAGCGACTTCACTCACTCATTAGTTTAAACCCTTCTTATTCCTTGGTAGTTATTTTAGGGAGGTTATGGGAGGCATCTGGACTCATTACTTCATGGCGAATAAAGGGGAAGAGGTGGAAATAGTGACAGATTTCCTCTTCTTGGGCTCTAAAATCACTGCAGATGGTGACTGCAGTCATGAAATCAGAAGACAATTGCTTCTTGGCATGAAAGCTATGACAAACCCAGACAGTGTGTTGAAAAGTAGAGACATTCCTCTGCTGACAAAGGTCTGTATAGTCAAGGCTATGGTCTTCCCAGGGGTCACATATGGTTGTGAGAGCTGGACGGTAAAGAAAGCAGAGTATGAAAGAACTGATATCTTCGAATGGTGGTGCTGGAGAAAACTCCTAAAAGTTCCTTGGACAGAAAGGAGATCAATCCAGTCAATCTTAAGGGAAATCAACCCTGAATACTCATTGGAAGGACTGATGCTGAAGCTGAAGCACCAGTATTTTGGTCATCTGATGCGAACAGCTGACTCTTAGAAAAGTCCCTGATGCTGGGAAAGATTGAGGGCAGAACGAGAGAAGAGGGCATCAGAGGATGAGATGGTTCAATGGCATCTCCGATGCAATGAACATGAACCTGGGCACACTCTGGGAGCTGGTGAGGGACAGGGAGGCCTGGCGTGCTGCAGTCCAGGGGGTCACAAAAAGTCAGACACAACTGGGTGACTGAATAACAACAACAACGGGCGGTAGCAGAGATAAAATGTATTCGGTTGGCATGACTTGCTGGGGTCATGAATGTTTTTCTGTTCATCAGCTCTATCTAGACCAGCACAACCATTTCTGGTGACTGTGTAGCACCCCATTATCGGGATGTATCCCACCCCACCTTCACTGCCACAGAGGATGTCTGGCAATGTCTGGAGACATTTTTGATTGTCACAATGGGTTGTGAGATGAGGGGGCTACTCATATCCAGTGAGTAGTAGACAGGGATGCTGTCAAACATCCTTTGATGCTCAGGACAACCCCCACAACAAAGAATTATCTGGACTAAATGTCGATAGAGCAGAAATTGAGAAACTCTGCTTTAAAGGATTCCTATTGTCTTCAGAATAAAAGCCAAACGCCTCAGCACAGCTTACAACACTCCAGCCTACCTTTCCCACACTCTCCCTGGCTCACCATGCCTCAGCCACAAGCATCTTCTCTATTACTAGAACACACCAAGCTTGTTTCTGCGACAGGGCCTCTGCGCTTGCTGTTTCCTCAGCTTGAATCTCTTCCCCAGATTTTCTGATTGCTGACATCCTCCCTGCTCTGGTCTTAGTTCAAATGTCACCTCCTTTGTGAGATCTTCACCAACCCATCTTTCCCTCTCCACCCACCCCTGCCCTCATCCTTATCCAAAGGACAGTCTGTTATACTTATTGCACCCTTCAAAGTATCAATCCTGAAACGGGCTGTTTTTCTGCCTTTATTATATTTATTACTTGATGTTATCTCTGTGAGAGCAGGAACCTGTCAGTCTTGATCTCAAGCATTTTGCCTGCCCATGGTTTCTGCTCAGTAGATGGACAGGAGGTCTTGTTTAGAGATCCTCAAGTATTTTATGTGTGTTTCTTCTTAGAGAATTTCTAAGAACTCTGTACCCCCTTGCATATTTTTACTTAAGGTCTGAAATCTGTTTTTTGTAAGTTTAAATAGTTGTAGTCTTAATTTCACAGTCATTATAAATATTGATATTTTAGAACATAATTTTACTTCATACTTTTAAATATACCTATCATTGTTTATTTTAAAAATCCTTGAGCATAATCACATAGCATTATGGAAATAAATGGAAAATTTTGTAGGGAAAAATATAAGAACAGGCTCTTAGTTGGAAATTTTATTTTATTTGTTTTTTTCTCCTTGAACTTGTATTTCCATTCTATTTCTCTCACAGACTTCTATCCTAATATAATACACTTGAAAAGTTTTAAAATTAATCACCAGCTCATACTTGTCTGCAACAAAATGCTTATGTATATTAATATATGTGTGTGTATATATATGTTAATATATATATATTAAACTCCTATTTCCCCAAGACTTGAATTTTGACAATTATCCAGTGTTTATAAGGCTCTAAGTTTTAAAAATTTTATCTAAATTATCATTACAACTATTATTGGAATATAACTGATCAAAATACCATAAATATACTACATATGATTAGTAATGCTATACACTGAAAAGTATGTTTTGTCCTCAGTGAGTTTTTAAATGAGAGAGATGGGCTAATTATTTTTTGGTGGATAATTTTAGGTCTATCTGTCCATGGAAAAGGGGCTTCTCTGGTGGCTCAGTGGTAAAGAATCCGCCTGCAGTGCAGGAGACCTGGGTTTGCTCCCTGGGTCAGGAAGATCCCTTGGAGAAGGGAATGGCAACCCACTCCAGTAGTCTTGCCTGGAGAATCCCAAGGACAGAGGAGCCTAGTGGGCTACAGTCCATGGGGTCTCACAGAGCAGGACATGACTAAGCGACTAAGCATGCACATGTCTGGATTAATATTATTTATTGCTGAAATGCAACAGAGTTTAGAAAAAGTGCTATTGCCTCCCCCTTTTTTGCTTTTATAAAGTAAATTCTGAGAAATGTTTTTCACATAAACAGGAGACCTGAATGGAAATTTTGTAACAGCTAAGTAATCCAAGGTCACCCATGTTTGAAAGCCTGGGTAATTTGCCACATATCTCATTATGATAAGTTATCACAAATTATTTGTAATAATTTATTATCCAACAAGTTGGATAATGTTGGTTGGAAGCAAAGAACAAATCATCTAAATTGCAGAAGGATTTGTTATCCTGTCCTCGGGGCGTTGTCCTTTCTAACTACACACTATTATCTTTTATCTTTATGCCTTTGTTTGGCATCCAGGATTTTACACCACAGTACAACACAGCTCAGTAAGTTTCGAGATGATTGAGAAGCACTGCCTTGCTTTCGTGCAGTGGAGGAAAGAGAATTGTGAAGGCAGGAACATGTTGGAGGCAGGCACTTTCTCAGGTATCTTAGTTTTAGGAGAGAAAACACACAGAAGCTGAGTTTTAAGCAGATTCTCTTTCTCCTCTATTGAGATCTAACTTCATAAAGATATCTTTATACAGATTATACAAATAGTTTAATATGAGTGTACCCATATGAAGTATCCACTTTGATGGGTTCTGACAAGTATATATCTGTGTAATTTCCATTGCACTCAAGGCACAGGAAATTTCCATTATTTCATAAAGTTCCCTCGTGCTCCTTTGCGTCGATAGTCCCTCACCCAGGAGCTCCTATTCCAGGAAGAATGTATACTAACCTGATTCCAATCAAGCCTTTAGGTCGTAAGTTTACAAAAAATACAAAGGACAGAGGAACACATTAAACCATGCTAATGAAGAAATGAAAAAGAAGAAATCCAAGACTGTGGCGTATTCTACGGTAATCGTCTTGATCTTTTTAACAAGACAATGTTTTACACATACACACACACACACACACACACACGTGTGTGTATATAAATATAAGAGTGAAAGTGTTAGTCGCTCAGTAATGCCTGACTTTGGAGAAGGCAATGGCACCCCACTCCAGTACTCTTGCCTGGAAAATCCCATGGACGGAGGAGCCTGGTGGGCTGCAGTCCACGGGGTGGCTGAGTTGGACACGACTGAGTGACTTCACTTTCATCTTTCACTTTCATGCACTGGAGAAGGAAATGGCAACCCGCTCCAGTGTTCTTGCCTGGAGAATCCCAGGGACGGGGGAGCTTGGTGGGCTGTCGTCTATGGGGTTGCACAGAGTCGGACACAACTGAAGTGCCTTAGCAGCAGCAGCAGCAGCAGCAGCAATGCCTGACTTTTTGCAGCCCCATGGACTATAGCCCACCAGCCTCCTCTAACCTTGGGATTTCCCAAGCAAGAATATTGGAGTGGGTTGTCATTCCCTTCTCCAGAGGACCTTCCCAACCCAGGGCTTGAACCCCAGGTCTCCTGCATTATAGGCAGATTCTTTACTGTCTGAACCACCAGGGAAGCCCTCATTAATATAGAAGAGTGGGGACTCTTCTAGCTTAAAAGACACTTAAAAGCCAGAAATATTAAATGGAGTACATGATCTTTCATTGTGAGAAAGTAAAAATTGGATCGGACTGGGAGAAGAAAACTCAGCCAGGCCATTCCTTAGGCTGGGCTAACAGACAGGATAAAGCTGGCTGCCGAGGTAACAGGAAATAATTTTTCTTCCAAGGACACTTGCAGCTGTGGAGTGACACAGTGACCTCCTGCTCTGAGCGACCGCTACTTTCTCACTAGTTGAGAAACTCTGTTTTCTAAAACTATAGAAAATTGGCAGTTTGAAATTCTGTGAATACCAATGTCCTGCCTTTCTCTCTCTGGCAACTCAGACAATGAGCTGCCTTGAGTTCCAAGCCAGGAACAGAGCTTCAGGTAAAAATGTTCAGAATGCAACGGTTCACAATTATTCAACTGTGTGCCTTCAGAAAGGACCTGGGTCCACTTGGCTGTCCAAGCTGATATTAACCCCTTTATTCCTTGATCTCTTTGAGCTGTTGACTGGAAAGACTACACGCAATCTCAACGGTGAGTGTTACGGTTTATCGGCAGAAATTTTTCAGATTTAAGCCCAGGAGGCAGGATCTCAAGTAATCCTAGGAGAACTGCTCCTGGGAGGCAGGGGAGCAGCCAGGTTATTTAGAGGTTTTGCTACAAACGGTTCGGTGGCATTAATTATATTTATATCGTTGTCCAGCTGTCAAATAGAAACTAAATGCCCATTAAACATCAAGTCCCCATCACGTCCCTCACCCCTGGCAACCACCATTTCACTTTCTCTCTCTGTGAGATTGACTCCTCTGGGAGCTTCATGTACGTGGACTCATCCAATATTTCTCCTCTTCTGACTGTCCTATTTCAATTAACATAATGTCTTCAGCTGAAGCTGAAGCTCCAAAACTTTGGCCACCTGATGCAAAAAACTGACTCATTGGAAAAGACTCTGATGCTGGGAAAGACTGAAGGCAGGAGGAGAAGGGGAGGACAGAGGATGAGATGGCTGGATGGTATCACTGACTCGATGGACGCGAGTTGGGCAAGCTTCGGGAATTGGTGATGGACAGGGAAGCCTGGCGTGCTGCAGTCCATGGGATTGCAAAGAGTCGGACACAACTAAGCAACTGAACTGAACTGAAGACTTCAAAGTTCATCCCTATAGCATGTGTGAAAATTTCTTTCCTTTTTAAGGCTGAATAATGTTCCGTTACCTGTAGATGATGCTTTTCTTTATTCATCTGTTGATGGACACTTGGGGTGCTTCTACCTCTTGGCTCTTGTGAACAGTGCTGCTATGAACATGAGTGTGTGAATATCAAGTTCCTGCCTTCACTTCTCTTGGGTGTCTACCCAGAAATGGAATTGCTGGATCACATCTCATAGACTTTTGTACTAAGCACAATAGGAGGCCAGGGGAACTTTACGCAAGGGTGTTGCTTTCTTGTTTTAATAGGACCTACCCCCCAACCCCTGGTTGGTGTGTTAAGCTTTGATCACAGCGGGGAGGGACAGGGATGGAGACCAGGGAGAAGGCTGGTACAGCAGTCCAGGTGAGAGATAGCAGGAGCTGGGAGCTTCCAGTATGGCTAGGGAGGCCTCTACGGCGTAATTAGATGATTACAAATAATGAAAAGTCGTGTGAAATAAATGAACAGGAACAGGAGGTTCCGATTCCAGAGAAAAAATAAAAGGATCACTCTGGCTTTCTTCATATATGATTCACTGAACTCATGGTCTACCATGGCAGCTGATACTTGAAATTGAAATCCTGCATTTCACCATCAATTTATTTTGTTTGCTTTCATTGGGTGGGTTTGGCCCAGGGCCCAGAGCCTCTGGGTCTAAGGGTGTTTATTACTGTTCCAGGGCTGCAGAGAGGAAGGAAGGGGCTTGGAAAGAAGGGGAGGAGAAGACTTTTGAGGTTGTGGCTGAAAAGAAGTGCGGGGAGGGCTTGGCAGTTAAGAGCAGGGCTGGGCCTCCTCTCTGCCACATCCCAGCTGTGGGATCGTGGGCAAGTTACCTCATCCCTCCAACCCCCAGTTTCTGCTCCTGGAAAACAGAAACCTCATTTGTTTGGTCTGTCTTCTGCTTGCTCCTCACGAAGGCAGAGATCCTGTTCTGTTCACTGATATGTCTACAGCACCTATATGGTAGGCCCCAATAAATATTTTTAATTTCTATATTTATTTTCTATATTAAATTTTCTTATAAGTTATAACTTTGTTTGTTTGTTTTGGCCACACTGTGTGGCACACAGGATCTTAGTTCCCTGACCAGGGGTTGAAACCCTGCCTCCTGCAGTGGAAGCACGGATTCCTAACCATTGAAACACCAAGGAGTTTCCTAAGGTATAACTTATAGAGCAAAGCATAGCTTCCTTAAGTGGCCAGCTCAATGGATTTTAAAATGTGTCTTGTGTGTATATGTGTGTGTGTGTGTGTGTGTGTGTGTGTGTGTGTGTGTGTGCTAGGTCCCTTCAGTCGTGTCTGACTCTTTTGCGATCCTACGGACCACAGCCTGCCAGGCTCCTCTGTCCATTGGATTCTCCATGCAAGCATACTGAAGTGGGTTTCCATGCCCTCCTCCAGGGGATCTTCCTGATGCAGGGACTGAATCCATGTCTCTGCATGGCAGGCAGGTTCTTTACCACTAGCGCCACCTGGGAAGCCTCATTAAATTTTCACGTAAGGTCTTTTTTTTTTTTTTTAGTTGCAGCGTGTGACATGTGGGATCTTAGTTCCCCATCCAGGGATTGAAACTGTGCCTGCAGTGAAAGCATGTGGTCTTAACCATTGGGCTGTCAGGGAGTCCCCTAAGGTATAAGTTTATAGAGCAAAGTATAGCAAACTTAAGTGTCCATCTCAATGAATTTTAAAATGTGTGTGTGGGGGTATAAACCACCTAATGACCACCAGATCAAGTTAAGGACATTTTCAGCTCTCCAGCAAGTTCTCTTGTACCCCTTCCTAATCATACTCCTTAGCAGTAACCATTATTCTGACGTCAATCAACATCTATTAGTTTTCGCCTATGCTTGACCTCTATCTGTATGTGCTCATGAGAAATATACTCTTTCGTGCTTGTCTTTTTCTGTTCCTTATTACATGTTGTGAGATTTGTCCATATTGTTACATGTACTAGTTGCTTGATGCTTATTTTTATTTTTGCTCTCTCATACTCTATTGTGTGAATATGCCACAGTTCATTCATCCTTTTGACAAGCTGTTTCTAGTTTGGGGTATCTGAAAAAGCTCTTCTGAACTTTTTGGTAGATGTCTTTTGTGGACGTAAGCACTCCTTTGAGAAATGGAATTGCTGTGTCACTGTGTACTTCCATGTTTAGCTTTAGGAAAAACTGCCAAATGGTTTTCCAAAGCGGTTGGACCAATTTACACTTCCACTACAGTTTCAGTCATGCTGTAACAGCTGTGACAAGATTTAGCGATTTCCTTTTAGTCATTCTGTGGGTGTGTAATGGTATCTCACTGTGGTTTTACCTGCAATTTCCTGATGACTAATGATGGAGAGCACCTTTTCATATGTTTGCTCAATAAATACTTGTTGGAAGAATGGATGAATAAAGAATTTGAGTAAAAATGGATATAAATCTGACCATCTTGGGCCCTGCTTAAAATCCATCAGTGGCTCCCCATCACTCATGGGACCAGACTGAAATCTCTTCCCTGGGCAACATGGCCCTGTACACTCTGGGCCCTCCTGATCCCTCCTGCCAAAGATGAGCCCTTTCTGCTTCTCTCCCTGGATTCCTGTCTTCAGGTTCCTCCAGGGACTTGCTCTGTCCTACTACATGGTTTTCCACAAGCTATTTTCTTATCCCAGAACACAGCTCAGACCCCATGAAACCAGACTCATCACCTGTTTCTCAGTTCAAAAGATTCTTCCTTCAGGCAGACTTCCCTGACTTCCACTGCCAGTAGGCCAGGATCCTTTAAAACCCTCTTACTTCTACTTTCTTCTTAGGTTTTATCACAGCTGTAAATACCCTTTATGTGATCATTTGATTAACCTGTTCCTCCCATCAAACAAAAAACAAAAAACAAAAAACCCCCACACACTTAAACCCTCACAAGAAACCCCACAAAGAAACCCCCACAAGAAACCCCAATGCTTTATAAAAGCATAAGAGCAGAAACTTTGTCTTGTTTCTAGCAAGACCCAGCATATAGTAAATGCTCAGTAAGTATTTGTTCACTATAAATGTCAAAGCAACAGCCCAAAGAGCATTATTACCTGAAAGTAATTATCCCATAAAAATCTACTCACCCTGAGGGGGACCTAGGCCACTTACTGTCTACACCATCCCTGACAAAATACTCTTGCCTCACTGGGCTTCAGTCTCCTCAACTGCAAGATGGGGATAATAACAGTACTTACCTCTTGGGGTTCTAGTGAGCATTTCACAAGTTAGTTCAAGTTCATTGCTAACTCAGCCTTCCGGAGCCCCATGATTGTGAATGCTTATTAATTTTTACTGTATCTCTAGGCCTCCCTTTCTTGACTTCAAAGGTGAGGATAATAGCCTGGTTATTTCCTGAGTGCTATAGAGAGAGTAGAGAAAACGCCAAGCTTCTCTGCACAGAGCTGTTCAGGAGAGAGTTTGGAGTCTTCAGGCCTTGAGTCAGGCTGGTCCAGCTCCTGCTATTTGTCAGCTGTGTGCCCTTGGGTCAGACGCTTCACCTCTCTGAAACTAAGTTTCTCCATCTGTACAGGGCAGATTAGATTGAGCATCCAGCTCCTGCAGTTTCCCAGTCAGCTCTTGAGCCAGCAGGCTGGGTTAGCCCGGAGGACCTTGGAGAAGTCACTCAACCTCTCTGCCTTCAGTTTTCTTCCTTCATGAAAAGGAGTCACAACAAGAGTCCAATGAGGACTCTGGCACTCTGCGCTCATAGAGGGATCGGTGCATATTATTGCCCTGGTGGTTTCTATCACTGTTGCTGTCGTCTCGATGTGGCTACAACAGGATTTGAAAACTGGTCTGGGGTCTGGACACAAGGGTCGCGCTCGGTCTTTCCCGAGCCTCTGATGGGGGTATGGTGGGGGTGGGATCGGGCGCCTGGGGAGGGCGGGGGTCCGGTCCCGGCGGCCGCAAGGTCTAGCGTGCAGCCTCTCCGCGTGGCCCACGCGGGCCGGGCGAGGTGAGCGGGGCGGGGTCGGGCGGGGCGGGGCCGCCGCATCCCCGTGACGCGCCGGCCAACCAGGCGGCGTTGCGGCCCCGGCTCCCTCCGTCGCTGCCTCCCGCCCTCGCCGCCGCCGCCGCCGCCGCCGCCGCCAGCAGCCGGGCCCGTCCGCCCGCCGCCGCCCGCTGTGCCCGAGCCGGCCGCATGGCGCTCCGGGACTTCTGCAGCGTCGATGGCTCCGACCCCTTCTGGGTACGTGCTCGGCGGCCGCTCGGATCGCGTGGGGCCGGCGGACGCGAGCGGGAGCGGCTGGGAGGCCGGCCGGCGGGCTGGGAGGCCGGCCGGCGGAGGGAAGCGCCGGGCTCGGGCGGGTTGGGCCCGCGGTCCCGGGGTCCCTTGCCACCCCGAACGCCGCGCTCCCCTCCCCGCAGCCGGCCTGGCGGGGCCTGCTCCCGACCCTGCCCTCAGCCGGCCCCCCTTCGGGAGCGCAGCTGATGGAGGCGGAAAACTTGGGTGACTGGGTTCCAGGGAAGCAGGGCGTTGGGGAGGGGTTGCAAATGCCCGGCTCTCGGGCTTTTGGGAAAGGTGAGGGGCCAGAGCCTGGGAGAGGGGGCCGAGAAGAGGGACCCTTTCTTCTCTGGGGTTCCCCCTTCCATTTGAAAATAACCTTCCACGAACGAAGACGCCAGAGATGGGGGTGTCTCCTGCTCAAGTTCCCCCATCTCCTTTGTGGCTTGGAACCCCGCTTTCACAAACACCCGGTTGCCAAAGGGCTGAGCTGGGGAGGGGCTCAGACTGTGGAAAGGGGCTTCCAGTGGCTGACTTGAGGTTTGCCCCGTCCCCAGTTGTTTTGCATACACATTAATTTCCTGTGGTTACATGTTTTTGACATCTTTTACTTTACTTCTGTTTAATTACTGTGGGTCTGGGTTGGGGGGAGGGGCTGAGTTTGAGGGGTTTGAGGGGATAGAAGAAGAATTAGGGAAGTTTCAGGAATAGCCAGGAAAGAAGGTGGGGTTGCTCACCCCCGCCCTGACTTGCTTGACCCTGGGGTCAGATTTGGGGATCAGCTGAGGATACCCAAGAGTCCTGGTACCAGTGGATTTTGTGCCGTTCCACACCTGAGACCCGCAGCTCCTCTGTTTGGGGACCAACCCCAGGTTCCTTCTGAATCTTTGCTGTTGAGGCTGGCCGGGTCTCTGGAGGCCACTCTGGCTTAATCCCCAGTGTCTTGGGCTTTAGTTTCTAATGCGATTTGCCTCTTTGTTACAGGAAGCACTTCTGTGTCCTACTCTCTTGATTATTAACAGTAGGCAAACCTGGGCAGGATAGTTTTCCCACTTTTGTTTAGGAATCGGGAAACACACCTGGTCCTTTGGAGCCAATGATTAGCATCTCCAAATACCTTCTTGTTCTGTTTTGTGGTCGTCTCCTCGAAGGCTGCATTTGGAGTGTTGATAAGTCATCTTTGAGGGCCCCATGGGAAGGGTTTATTTCGGGGATGGGGGTGGTAGGTATCACTTGTTAGAACAACCACACACATCTGGCTGGGTCTCACATTTTCAGGCCAACGGGATTTACTCTGGGGCTGGAAATAGTACAGACGCTTTGCACTCAAGGTCCAGGATTGATTGGGGAGCAGACTTACTTGTAAAGTAGTATTGTACTTAGCAGAGACAGGAAAATCTGAGGAGTCCTTGCTCCTAGTACCCAGTGTGGCAACAAGATTATTTCTGCAAGAATCAGATGGGGATCTGGCCTAATGTTGCTGTGATATGGAGAATTTCCTTGTTTATTTTGTTCTGAATTACAGAGGGGATAAAATAGGTGACCATGAATTCTTCACCAGGATGTATTTTATTGATGGCAACTGGCAGTTGATGGATGGCATCAGGTTTTCCAATGTCGAATGGGTTTGAGGGTGTTCTCTGTTTATTTAGTTGAAGAAGCTCACCTGAGGAAATCAGTTGTGTGTTTTGCTTTTTATTTTTCTCCTGCAAGGACTTCTGCTACAGAAATTGCCAGGTGGTTGGCTTTCCCTTCTGCCAGGCCCTCCATCTCCCTGCCAGTCTTTGGCCTTGCAGACTTTCCTCTGCCCTTCCTCCCTCTGGATTTCTGGACTCACTGGTTGTCCCAGTTTCTCAAGGTGCCCTGGAACCAGGGTTTGAGTGCAGGCAGCGGGGGCATGAGCACTTCCAGGTAGCCTGAGAAACCGAATGTAATCAAAAGCAGGTGACTTCTGTGTTTCCCAGGGCACCCACTCAAGGCCAGGAGAGACTGACCTGCCAGCCACTAGGTAACTCTGTGATCTTAGGCAAGCCACTATGTCTATCTGTGCTTTATTTAGCTTCCTCATCTGTAAAATAGGGGTGTGGACCCCCACAGTCTCAACCTCCTACAGTTGTTTTGAAAGAGTAAAATGAGTTTATCTGTGCAAGCCACTCAGCCCATGCCCCGCACAGAGGTAAACAATGGTTATTGCTTTCTTCCAGAGGTGAAGTTGTGTGTTTCAAGTTGCTGGTCCTTCCTTTGGACCCACTTTTTCTTAAGCTGGGGCATGGGATTGGGCCATCCATCCGGTCATGCCTGGCTCCTCTCTTGACCAAGGTCATGTGTTTAGAAATCAATGTGACTAGCCCACCTGAGACTCTAATCAGAGTTTTGTTCCTGAGTCTGCCTGCCTCTGAGCCCCAGGAAAGGGCCAGAAAAACCACACAATGTGGAAATAACCCATGGTGAGGGTTCGGCTGACTTACCACCTTCACCTAGGCAAATGCTCTGGGATGAAAAAAAGAGGAACCTGGTTATCTAAATGGAAAATAGGGGCCAAGTTCACCAGCCCTGGGTTTGCTCTCCTTTTTTTTTTTTTTGAAGGTGCTTGGTGTGGGGCAGGTGGGAAGGGCTGTTTTGTGGCTGATGTTTGAATGATGGTTGGGCAAATGGGCCTGGGCCTCCCCTTGCAAGCTAATTTTTTAACAAAAAAATTATTTATTAATTTATTGCAAGTACAGTGTAGAAAAATCAGAAAATGTCGAAAAGTAAGTGACAAGTCAGTAAGCAGTGGAGTATGGCGGCTCTGAGCAGTGCTTGGATCCCTAGAGTTTAAATCCTGGCTCTACTCCCTGGGCAAATCACTCCCCCAACTCCATGCCTCAGTTTCCACACCTGAATAATGGGGATGTTAACACAGTACCAAGCAAATCCTCGGCAGGTACTTAGGATGTTGTTGCTTGGTATACAGTTGGTATGGTATTTGGTGGTTTAATCTCTTTAAGTCGTGTCCAACTCTTGCGACCCCATGGACTGTAGCCATCCAGGCTCCCCTTTCCATGGGATTCTTCAGGGAAGACTACTGGAGTGGGTTGCCATTTCCTTCTCCAGGGGATCTTCTGAATCCAGAGGTTGAACCTGCATCTCCTGCGTTTAAGTCATGTTGTCTACCTCTGAGCCACCAGGGAAGCCCTGGTATACAGGTGTCCCTCGGTAAATTTAAGTGATGCACTAGCTGGAATTCTCTAGGTAGTTTTTGATGTTGTCCTTGCTGCTGCAGGGAGTGAACGGATTGGTGGCTCTGTGTCATGGTTCATGGAGTCCTGCTAATCATTTGGTCCTGGTGTTGTTATTTGCCTCGGAGATGCCTTGAGCCTTCTTCCACCTCAGTAACCCCCTGAATATTCAGTTTGGCTGCCAAAAGGTGGGAGAAAAGGAGTGTTTTATTTTTTCAATTTTTGGCCGCACTGCACAACATGTAGGATCTTCGTTCCCCTGACTGGGGATTGATCCCACACCCCTGGCGTTGGAAACTTGGAGTCTTAGCCGTTGGATCACCAAGGAAGTCCCCCAAAGTATTTTAGAAGCCTTTGAAATTCTCCTTGGGGTAAGGTCTGACCTTGGCATCAGTCTAATTTCTGGCCTGATTAACTCCCTGTGGCTTCACTATAATGTAGAAAGAGCCAATTTTTTTCTCCATCTTTCAAGCTTCCTGTGGGTTTTTAGATGCATCACTGTGCTTTCTTCCATGTTTCTCTCCTCTACGTCTGCCCCTCCTTCTGGTCTTCTCTTCCCATGCGGACTAGAGCCACGGGGCCCCTGAAACTGGGGGAGTCGTCCCCTCTGTCCACCCCAGCTGAGGCCCAGAATGGCAGCATGACAAGGTAAATGGCTTTGGGAGGAGAAAAGGGGACTCTCTGAAACGACCGGGCAGGGCGAAGATAGCCTCCTTCTCCCTGCTGGACAGGCTCTGTTTGGGTAGCTTTACCTTTGGATGATGGATGAAAAATCTCTTTCCATTCACATTCTCAGCTTTTTGGAACCCACGTCTCCACCTGGGTGTCGCTAGTTTACCATGTCTCCACGCGGAACTTGGGCTTCCCTGGAGGCTCACAGTAAAGAATCTGCCTGCAATGCAGGAGACCTGGATTCGATCCCTGGGTCAGGACGATCCCGTGGAGAAAGGATTGGCTACCCACTCCAGTATCCTTGCCTGGGAAATCTCAGGGACTGAGGGGCCTGGTGGGCTACAGTCGATAGGATCATGAAGAATCAGATATGACTTAGCAACTAAGCCACCGCCACCACGATGAACTTAGAGGTCTCCCTCCCATTCCCCGTATGCACCCCCAACCTTTGACCGCCCCAGCCCTCCCCGTCTCATTTGACCAGGGCAGCTCTGCCCCAGAAGTTCAGGCCCAAACCCTGTATCAGCCGTGACTCCCCTACTTGCCTCCCATTCCACATCTGATCAGCAAATCCTATTGCCTGTTCAGAATGTTTCCAAATCTGCCTGCTTCTTACTGCCTCCTTGCCTTCCTCTCTGGCCAGAGCTATCACAGCCTCAGTCCTGCAGCTGGCTGTTCCCACCTCAGTGCTTTCCTTGCTGCCCTCCTTGACCCCGCAGTCTGGTCTCAGCCCTGTAGCCACAGGAATCCTGTTACAGATGCAACTCAGACCCTCTCCTACTTCTGCTCTATACCCTGCAGCGACTCCTTGCATCCCTTAGGGAAAAAGCTAGAGGCCTCAGAGAAACTTACAAGGCCTAAGAGCATCTGATCCCTCACCTCTCTGACTGCACTGTCTGCCTCCCTTTGCTCCAGAACCGGCTGCCTTGGGGCCTTTGCACTTGCTGTTTCCCCTGCCCAGAATGCGTGTGGACTTTCAGATCCTTGTTCCAGTGTCAGCCCAAGCAGCCTTTCCTGGACTCCCAGCTGCTTCGTTGTGGCTCCCTCCAACCCCTCAACCCAGCACTTACTGCCAAAATAAGTCTACTTATTTTGTTTACTGTCTGTAAACTCCCACCAAAAGGTCAGCTTCGCAGGGGAAGGGGTTTTTGCCTGTGGTTGTTCTCAAGGCTGTAATCCCAGCCTCAGTGCCTGAAACATAGTAAATTGTCAGTAAATAATGAGTGAATGACAGGAGGCTTTGGAGTGACTTTTGAGCTGGATTGAAGCCTCTTCCCAGAGTCTTCTAAGGATGAAATAGACCCTCACCTGTGTGGAATGGAAACCCAGGTGGACTGAGCCTTCCAGGTTCCACATCTAACTGCTTATGTTTCGTCCTGCAAAGTTCAGAACTGAGTCTGGCCTCTTTTTCCGGGACTCAGTACCTTGCACATATAGTAGGTGCAATTAACATTTGAATTTGAGTGTCTTGAGGTACAAGTTCCATTGGGGAATTAGATCTAGCTTGCTAGTGTTCTACTCTGGCTTTATTTTAATGTGGAATTGCTGTGATTGCTGATATTTACCGATGGGAAGAATTCATGGAACGATCTGCATTTCTGACTTTTGGAAAATCAGGAGATCTGATTGCACGAGGGCCCTTGCTTGTACATCGTGGGTTGTCGGCTGGGGCTGCCCCCTCCGACAGAGCAGCCTGCCAGAACAGGCTGGCCCCAGGTTGGCACAACCCCCTTCCCCTCCTTACTGCTACTTTACTTCTAAGGCCTGGCATCCATTGCCTTTTTCCCTTTGTGCTTTCTCCCTTGGTCTGCTTCCTTCATCGATGGAGCCCACCTGGACCTGTAGGTGTTTGAGTCAGTGTCTCCTGCTTTGAAGCCCATTGGTGAGATGACTGGGGCTGATCTGGCTCACCAGTTTGGTGTTGCTCTGTCTGGCTTGGCCTTGTTGGCAGGAGGGGGCTGGATAAACAAATTATGAATGCCCAGGGAATTTGAAGCAAGCGTCTGGTTTTGTATGTTGGCTCTAGATTTTCATGGTGGGATCAGGCCTAGATATCATCAGATCTTAATGGTCAGTAACATGCTAGCCCATAAAAACTTGCCTGGACCTTTGCAGAAAGAAAGAAATGGCTAGTAAAATGCTTTTGAACTGTGATGCTAGAGAAGACTCTTGAGAGTCCCTTGGACTGCAAGGAGAGCCAACCAGTCAATCCTAAAGAAAATCAACCCTGAATATTCACTGATAGGACTGATGTTGAAACTGAAGCTCCAATACTTTGGCCACCTGATGTGAAGAGCTGACTCATTGGAAAAGACTCTGATGCTGGGAAAAATTGAAGGCAAGAGAATGGAAAAAAACAGAGGATGAGATGGTTGGATGTCATTGTTGACTCAATGGACATGAGTTAGGGCAAACTCCAGGAGATAGTGAAGGACAGGGAAGTCTGGTATGCTGCAGTCCATGCGGTCACAAAGAGCTGGACACGACTGAGCAACTGAACACGTGTTTTGGGATACTAACAAGGACTTGAACTTCCTGAGGCCAGTGTTTCCCCCAGCCTTGCCTGGTAATGGGACAGACAGGTCTTTTGTGTTGAAGGCATGAGACTCAACTTATCTTGACAAGGCTGGGCCATGAGGAAGCCCCCGTAGGGGAGGACTGGTAGGTGTAGAGCGGTTTCTCAGCCTGGACATGCTGGATCTTTGGGCCAGGTAATTCCCTGTTGTGGCCGCCCTAGGCATTGTAGGCTGTTCAGCAGCAGCCCTGGTCTCTCCCCATGAGATGCCGGTAGCACCTTCTCTCTGTTGTGACAACAAAGATGTCTCCAGATGTTGTCACCTGTCCCCTGGGTGGGGAAGTTCCACAGCCATTGATGTGGAGGAATTCAGGGAAGAAATATGGGGCAAGACTTTTGCCTCGACCCGCAGCCCCCTGAGTTTTTAGGCTGTTGAACACCTCACATAATTGGCTTATTGGGGTTGCCGTGGAGAAGCTTAATGAGATGAGAAGAGGGTTAAACTCCAATTAGCCAGAGAAGGAGATTGCAGCTGTTTTCATGCTGTTTGCCTTCCTCTTTCTGTCTGGGGCTGCTCTTCCCTAATCCATTCTGGCTGGGGAGAGGGGTGGGAAAGGGTGGGGTGGTGTGGTGTGAAGGTTTGGCCCCAGAGTGAAGTGCTTGTCTAGAGAGATCAGCTGCCCCTGCATCTTAAACTGCTCCAGGGGGAGGTGGACAATTACAAAGTGGAGATTCTACTTAAGTATCCCCTTGGTTTAATTGTGGGGTTGCATCTCTGGGGTGAGGAGGGGTGGGGGAGGTTGCCAGGTCCTGGAAAATGGGTCTAGATGTCCAGGGAGGGTGGCGTCCGGCCCTCAGGCAGTAATTGAGGTTTTATGAGGCTTCTCCCTTCCCTCTCTGCTTCCCTGATGGCTCAGAGGTTAAAGCGTCTGCCCGGAATATGAGAGACTCGGGTTCGATCCCTGGGTTGGGAAGATCCCCTGGAGAAGGAAATGGCAACCCACTCCGGTATTCTTGCCTGAAGAATTCCATGGACAGAGGAGCCTGGTGGGCTACAGTCTATGGGGTCGCAAAGAGTCGGATATGACTGAGCGACTTCACTTTCACTTTCCCTTTCCCTTCCCTCTCAGTGAATTGTTTCTGTGAGAACCTTCCTTCATGTTTTATTGGCTACCTGCTTGGAGTGCCTTCCTTCCTGGAGAGTGGTTATCAAGAGCCTGTGTTTCCCTGGTGCAGAGTACTGGAGTGTGATCTTTACAACTGGATTCGTTCTCCTGTTCTTCCCATGCCATTTCTCACTCATTCATTTATTCAGTCTTCTTTTATTATTAGTTGAGCATCTGCTGTGCACTGCCACTGTTCTAGACACTGAGGATACAGCCACGAACAAGGTGGACGAGACCCATGTTCTCATGGAGCTGATGCTGGGGATGACCAAAGTGATTTTGGATAATGGCGAACGGCGCAAAGATGTGAACTGGGATGAACAAGGGTGTGAGCTGAGATAGGGGTATGTCCAGGGAAGGTCTTTCAAAGGAGATGACTCTTGACCTTTGACCCATGGCAAAGCTGGCTGTGCGAGGGCCGGGGAATGGAATCTCAGATAGAGGGGGCAGCACGTGCAAAGGCCCTGAGGTGCATGGAGTGATCAAAGGAACTGTGGAGCCCATCTAAGGAAAATCTGGCCTGGAGCCTGCTACCAAAATGCTTAAAGCACTAATGAAATGACTTGTGGTACCAAGAAGGGCCTGGAGATTCCAAGGAGGAAGCTTGCTGCAGCTTGGCAGGGAGATGGAACATTATTACCTGCTCCCGGCTATCGTGGTCTTCTGACTAATTTAGGTTTGAATGGGTCTCAGGTTTTAAAAATTAAGTTTATGTGTTTATATGTTTTTATCTGTTTCAGAACATTGGCCACACTGTCCAGGGTCAGATCAGGTTGGAAATCCCCGCTGCCCTTGATTCCCTTCCAAAGGGTTTTTAGGACCCATTAACATGATGAGGTGCTTTTCTTATATGATTAAGATGACTTTCTAAAGGGTTGCTAAAGTCTTCTTTTTAAAGTAGATGTTGAATTGACCTGGAAGGTCTTGCACAGTAACTCTTTGGATTATGCTACTGCTTTCAAAGAATTATCTTTTAGTAGTTACAACTTTAGGGACTTCCCTCTTGGTCCCGTGGCTAAGACTCTGTGCTCCCAATGCAGGGGCCCAGGTTTGATCCCTGGTCAGGAAACTGGATCCCAGATGCCACAACTAAGAGATCCTGCAACTAAAAGATCCTGCATGCCTCCATGCAGACCCACTGCAGCCAAAGAAATAAAATATTAAATAAATAAAAAGTTTGCAACTTTAAAAAAAGTTTATGGTATAGCCACTGTGGAGAACAGTGTGGAGAGTCCTTAAAAAACTGGAAATAGAACTGCCATATGACTCAGTAATCCCACTGCTGGGCATACACACCAAGGAAGCCAGAATTAAAAGAGACACGTGTACCCCAATGTTCATTGCAGCACTGTTTACAATAACTAGGACACAGAAGCAACCTAGATGTCCATTGGCAGATGAATGGATAAGGAAGTTGTGGTACATAGACACAACGGAATATTACTCAACTATAAGAAAGAACGCATTTGAGCCAGTTCTGATGAGGTGAATGAAACTGGAGCCTATTATACAGAGTGAAGTAAGTCAGAAAGAGAAACACCAATACAGTATATTAACCCATATATATGAAATTTAGAAAGACGGTAATAACGATCCTATATGCAAGGCAGCAAAAGAGACACAGATGTAAAGAACAGACTTTTGGACTCTGGGAGAAGGCGAGGGTGGGATGATATGAAAGAATAACACTGAAATATGTATATCACTGTATGTAAAACAGGTGACTAGTGCAAGTTCAAGGCATGAAGCAGGGCACTCAAAGCCGGTGCTCTGGGACAGCCCAGAGGGATGGGATGGGGAGGGAGGCGGGAGGGTTCAGGATCGGGGACGCATGTGCACCTGCGGCTGATTCATGCTGATATATGGCAAAAACCACCACAATACTGTAAAGTAATTATCCTCCGATTAAAGTAAAAATTTTAAAAAGTTTAAAAATGCTAGAATAAAGCTGTATTCTAGAAGAATATGAAGGGAAAGTAAAAGTTTCAGTACTTCCCCTCCCTGCGCTCTGTTCCCAGGTGTCACCGTTGATGGTAGTTTCTTGGGTGTCCTTCTAGAAAATTTCAAGCATATGCAAATATGCATGAAGTGTGAGTGGGCGGGGAGAGATTGCATATCTTTTTTTCCTCCCCAAATACTTTCATATTCTAAATAACGTTCTATATCTTACTCCTTAGACACCAGTGTTGATTTTTCTGCCCGAGCTAAGTCCAGGGGAATTGAAAGAAAAGAAATAACACTTTACCAGCCATACTCTCTCCTGTTACATGACTGTGCCGCGTGTGCACCCAGCCCTCCCTGGGTTGCTTTCAGGGTCTTTGGTTCCAGTTTTCTGCACAGTGAACAGTGCTGCCTCAGACATGCTGGGGTGCTCATCTCGGTACTCTCTGTGGAGAGCTGTAAATGACTCAGCAGAGTCAGTTTCCCCTGAGAAATTGCTCGGTGGGGGATCTGTGCAGTTTGAAATGAGACAGTTCTTTTTCTTTCTCTTTGCTCTTCTCGGCGTTTCCTTTATTTTTTTAAATTTATTGATTTTAATTGGAGGCTAATTACTTTACAATATTGTAGTGGTTTTTGCCATACATTGACAGGAATCAGCCACGGGTGTACATGTGTTCCCCATCCTGAACCCGCCCTCCACCTCCCTCCCCATCCCATCCCTCTGGGTCCTCCCAGTGCACCAGCCCTGAGCTCCCTGTCTCATGCATCGAACCTGGACTGGCAATCTGTTTCACATATGACAATATACATGTGCTTCCCCGGTGGCTCAGAGGGTAAAATATCTGCTTGCAATGTGGGAGACTGAGGTTCAATCCCTGGGTTGGCAAGAGCCCCTGGAGGAGGGCATGGCAACCCATTCCAATATTCTTGCCTGGAGAATCCCATGGACAGAGGAGCCCAGTGGGCTAGAGTCCACGAGGTCACAAAGAGTCGGAAATGTGGTAGTTGTGATTCTCAAGTGACAGCTGTGGTTTAAACTCCCACTAATGGATTTACTGGGTTTCCCAGGTGGTGCAGTGATAAAGAATCTGCCTGCCAACGCAGGAGGTGCAAGAGACGTGGGTTCCATCCCTGGGTCGTGAAGATCCCTTGGAGGAGGAAATTGCAACCCCCTCTGGTATTCTTTCCTGGAAAATTCCAGGGACAGAGGAGCCTGGCAAGCTGCAGTCCATGGGGTCCCAGAGGGTCAGACACAGCTGAGTGCACACACACAGTGGACTCACCAGCATTTATTAAGTACCTCTTATGCTCATGGCATTTGAAAGCATTGATCAGGCTGGGAATTGACCAGACTCATGTTGCTTCCTTGTGTATGAGAGGATTTTGCCCAGCAGTTAAACCATCCTTCCAGTGGATTTGGTTCAGAGAGTGATTGGTTTATGTTCTATTTTTAAAAAGATCTGTTTAAATTTTAAACATCTTTTGACTTCTTTGTTTAAAAAGTACTTTTACATTAACAGTTCAACAACATGTAAAAGTTTTACTCATAATTTTATCGTGCTAAAATGATAAATGTTATTTTATTATAACATTTATTTTTTTACATGTAAACTTTCTAGTTTAATTGTAGAGTTTTCTGATTCACAGAGTGATACTCCTTGTGAGAAAATAGCATAGAGGTATTTAAATAAAGCGGTTAACTCTCTCTAACTGATAACCAAACTATTCTTCCTGTCCTTTCTCTGTAATCATGGAAATGTTTACAAACATAAATAATATGCTTAAAAATAAAGTGGGTTATATTATTATCATCACTCTACGTTTTATTTTTGCTTAACAGGATCCATGGCAGTACACATAATCTCACTAGTAATTCTTAAACTATTGTATAATATTCCAAGTTATAGATTTGTTATGATCGATTCAGCCATTTCCCACTTAATAACATTTCTTGCATTGTTTTCCATTTTTGGCTTCTGTAAACAATGCTCCAGTAAACATCCTTGTCCATGAGTTAAAATTCTGTAAAGTTTAGTTTTTGATGAGTACTGGGGTTTCCCAGGTGGGGCAGTGGTAAAGAATCTGCCTGCCAATGCAGGAGACACAAGAGATGCAGATTCAGTCCATGGGTTGGAAGATCCCCCGGAGGAGGTAATGGCAACTCACTCCAATGTTCTTGTCTGGGAAATCCCATGGACAGAGGGGTCTGGTGGGCCACAGTCCACGGGGTCTCAGAGAGTTGGACATGACCGAGCATACACATATGCAGAGGGCATTGGCTGGTTATTTTCCAGAAAGGTTGTAGCAAGTCCATTCCTAGCGACAGGAACTGGAAATTCCCATTTCTCAGCATCCTTCCCAGCCATGTACATGGCTACTTCTGTTAATTTGATGGACAAAAATATACCTTATTTTCACCGGTATTTCTCTTAGAAATTAGAAGTTGAGCATCCTACGCCATATTCCTTGGTGATTCACATGTTCTGTCGTGTGCGTGTAATTGTCCTTTTTGTGCGTTTTTACTCTGGTTTGTTCTTTCCTGTTAATTTGTGGGCACACTCAGTATATTGGGACTCTTGCTTCTTTTGTTCATATTTTTCCGTCGGCTGTTGTTTGTTGAACATCCGAATCTTGTCCAGATTGTTATGTGGTCTTTTCTCTCCTGCATTTTCATTTATTCTTGTGAGAATTTTCCCATGTTCCTACACAACTTTTGTAATTATACCTTTAAATGTCCAAGCAGTAGTTTCTGGTATTGGTGGACTGTAATTTACACAATTATTGCCTGTGGTTTGACATTTAAGTTGCTGTTTCCCCCTTCTTTTTTTTTTTCTTTCAAAGAGAACATTGTAATGAATATCATATGGTAGTGCCTGTTGACTTCTTTAGAACATATTGTTTGGAGTGGAGAGAATATCTAAAATCATTGAAAATGTTTTATTTCCTGTCTACAACAAGCCCAGCTTGTTTTTAAGAAAGGGGTAGCTCGGTTCTAGCAGGGTCTCTCTGGGGGTGCCCATCACTGCGGTAGTTGTCCTCATGATTATTTAGAGCAGATGATAACGTGTACAGTAACGACGATGCCTTCCCCAGTCCCTCTAATCAGCCTTGTCTGGCTGGAGACCCGGAAGCCCACGGGAAAGCTGAAACTCCAGGGTGCTGGGGAAGGTGACCCGGTAGTAATTTAGATTATCCAGGGGCTCTTTGATAAGGCTTCTTCCTCAAAGCAATTTCACTCACCCAGGGCCGAGGAGAAAAGGCACGTGGTAAATTCCGAGGATGGTAGTGCAGTGGGGCTCTCCGTTCTCTTCTTTTTTAAAGTAATTTATCTGTCTGTCTGTTTTATAGTAGGTCCTTGTTGGTTGTCTGGTTTGTTTATTTACTGTGGGCTGGGCTGGGTCTTCGTTGCTGCCTGGGCTTTGCTCTAGTTGCAGAGAGCAAGGTCCTTCCTGCGGTGGCTTCTCTCGTTTCGGCTCCCGGACTCCAAAGCACAGGTTCGATGGTTGTGGCGTGCAGGCTTTGTTGCTCCGAGGCACGTCAGCTCTTCCTGGATCAGGGATCGAACCTGAGTCTCTGGCATTGGCAGGTGGGTTCTTTACCACTGAGCCACCGGGGAAGCCCTGGTTCTCTCTCTGTTTTGAATATAGCCGTGTGGACATGTCAGTCCCAAACTCTCAACCTATCCTTCCCCCGTAACCATAAATTCATTCTCTAAGACTATGAGTCTGTTTCTGTTCTGTAAGTTCATTTGTACCATTTTATTTTGTTTTAGATTCTGCACGTAAGTGATTTTACGATACTTGTCTTTTTCTTTCTGACTTAATTCACTTAGTATAATCTCCAGGTCTATCCATGTTGCTGCAGACGGCATTCTTTCATTCTTTTTAATGGCTGAGTAATAGTCCATTGTGTATGTGTATATCCATTCCTCTGTCAGTGGGTGTTTAGGTTGCTTCCATGTCTTGGCTATTGTAAACAGTGGTGCAGTGGTGCAGTGATCCTGGGGTGCATGTATCCTTTTGAGCCGTGTTTTTCTCCAGATATATGCCCAGGAGTGGGATTGCTGGGTCATATGGTAGCTCTATTTTAGTTTTTTAAAAGGATCTCTATATTGTTCTCCAAAGTGTGTGTACCAATTTACATTCCCTCCAGCAGTGTACTTTTGTCTACTGAGATCCCTGGGGGATCTAGGGGGACCATTTCACACTTGATGCTGGAGTCAGAGCTGGCCCATTTCCGGTTCATTTGCATATTTGGTGGGGAGGGGCTGGAGAGAGGGCTTATCCCTGGGTCAGACCCTCTTATTCCCAAAGAAGATGGATATTAGTTGGGGGAGGTGGGGAGGATCAGAGAATGGGTAGCTGAAGCCACCAGTTGGGTGAGGGGAAGGTGCAGCACTACAGAAAGCCAAGGATGTATACGGCTGGGGTCTCAAGGCCACGTTCAGGAGCCCAGGCTCGAAAATCGGCCCTGCCAGTTCCCAGGCTGGTGCAACCTTGGGCCAGTTGCTTAACTTCTGGGAACCTCACTGTCCTCATCTGTAAAGTGGGGATCATGATCTTGCTGCACATCTCTCAGATTTGGAAAGAAAAGAGGCAGGATGTAGAGGAAGCTCAGAAAAGCTCAGCAGGCATGTGCTGTGTATCTGTAGGAGGCTGGCCTGGAGGGGACCGGGACGGACAGTCGCGGGCAGTAGCGTGGGGATTTCTACTGTGCCGATTCTCTTCTGGTTTATCACCTCCCTGCAACCTCTGGGCTCACGCAGGCCTTGGCAGAATAAGGATGGAGCCCAGCCTGATCTCAGGGATTCAGACATCCGTCTCCAGCATCTGAGGATTCAGGCTAATTTGCCCAGCTGTTATAGGGTGTCTGTAGGGTCTCAGGGTCTGGGTGAGGCATGCTGGGGTGTTGGGTGTCAGCCCTGAAACTGGGCTGATGGGTGGGAAAGTTCGTTCTGGAGATTTTCTTTGTCGTCTGGCATTCAGAAGACGTGTTTAAGTGCCTAAGTGCACAGGGATGAAGGTGGGCTCTGACAGCTGAGAGCTGCTGACGGATGCATACTTGGGAAGTTACAGGTTTTCAGTTACTGTAAACATGGTCATGATTGAATTACTTAAAGGGACTTTTTTCGTATTCTCTTCTTTGACGTTATAAGAGATCCAGTATAAAATGAAATAATACAGGAAATAGTACAGTAAAGTGTGACAGTCCTCCAAAATTATGCTCTGCTAGAGATTATCTGTTATGGGCATTTTAATTTTCACTTCCTTTTCTCTGCATATCCCATGTGTTAAGATGTTTTTTTAAAAACAAGAGTGAGGTTTTATGAAAATGTTCTCTGTGTTTCATTTACTGTTCATTCCACCCATTTTTAATGAATATATTTACTTGAAGATGAAATGTCACCATGAGCCTAATTATATAATTTGCTAATAATTGTTTCCTTTCAAGCGGTTGGATAGCCTTGTTTTTTAACTTCTGTGTAAGGGAGATCTGGGGAAGATGTGAAGCAAGGTTGCATGGGTGTCAGAGGGGCACTTGTTCCACCCCCTCGGATGCCCCTGCCAGGAGACAGAGCCTCTGAGGGTCAGTGCCCCAGGGCTGGGAGTTGTGCCCAGAGGACAGAGCTCGTGCCCATTGGTCCCGTGGCCTGGCCCCATTCAGTCTACTTCCTCTGAGGGGCTCCTGATTATCCTTGCACTGAACTTGATGCTGGGAATCCAAAGATGTGCAGAGCGGGGCTCCCCACCAACCTTGAGTTCCAGTCCTGTGGGAGGTTGAACAAATGAGTGGGAAATCATAGCCATGAAAGGCTGTGAAGGGGGGCTCAGTGGTGCTCAGTGAGTGCAGTAGGGGTTTTATTTGTCCATGGATGGAAAGAAGAGACTCCCTGAGTGGAGAGATTGTGTGAGGATATAAATGTAGCTCTATGTGACAAGGACCCCAAACACAGTGGCTTAAGATAGAAGCTAATTTCTCTCTGGGCTTCCCTGGTGGTAAAGAATCCACATGCCAGTGCAGGAGACATAAGAGATGCGGGTTGGATCCCAGGGTCAGGAAGATCCCCTGGAGAAGGAAATGGCAACCCACTCCAGTATTCTTGCCTGGAGAATCCCATGGACAGAGGAGCCTGGTGGGCAGTCCACGGGGTTGCAAAGAGTTGGACATGACTGAGTGACTAAACAACAACCATTTCTCTGTGGTGTAAAAATCCCAGCTTGGCGTGGCAGCTCCGTCCCTGAGGATGCCAGGGGCCCAGACTCCTCCTGTCCCATTGCTCTGCTATCCCAGGTGCTGCCCTCATTGTGAATCAAGAATGTGCACCCCCATGGCAACTCCAGCCAGAGCGAAGGAAGCAGAGGGGTGCAACCCAGAAGTCACCCATATCACTTCTGTTCACATGGCCAGTAAGTTAGTCATATGACTGCATTGCTGCAAGGGAGTCTGGGAAATGTAGTTTCCTTTCTCCATAAACATGTGCTCAGCTGAAGATTGATTACTAGGGGTTCAGGAAGAGTGGGTATTGGGGTAAAACAGTTTGCCATATAGGCAAAAGCAGAAAGTCAGAATGTTCGAGGCAGTGGAATAAAGCATGTGCAGAAGCTTCAGCTTGATAAGGAAGACCATTGTGGCTGGAACTTGGAAAGAAGAGAGGGATGATGTGAGGAGACAGACCTGGACTCTAGACTTCGATCCTCCAGGAAGCCTTGGATGCTTGCTTTTCCCTCCCCTCACTTCACCTTTAGCACCAAGGCAGGGGTATTACACAGAACCCTTAAACCAGTGGCTAAATCAATTCTAGTCTGTATTCCTATTTTTCTGAGTGACTTTGGTAAGAATTCACTTTTAGAAATAAATAACGTACATTGAGGATTGTTCTGTCAAGCAGTAAATCCTTCTCTGTGAATGGCTTGTTTTCAGCTTGTGGTAATGCTGAGTCTGTGCTCTTATGATCCCTTTTTGAGATGTGGCAACAGAGGCACAGTTAAATTTGCTCATGCTCACACAGCTGGCAGAGGATGTAAGCAGACAGTGTTCAGACCCTCCAGTTAGGCCTCAGTGCCTGCTCTCTTCCCCGTTGTCTCATCCTCAGTTATTTGTGTGTATTCTTCATGGTCTTGACATTTATATCTCAGTGCATCACCGTTATGATTGCATTTGGTTGCAAGAAACAAAGTGTAACTCCAGTGGCCTAAACACTGGAGTTACCTACTTTTATTCAGGAAAGTAAATCTCATGGCTACCTTTATCTGTAAAGGAGACAGGAAAAGAGCATTTGGTTTTATGCTTTGAGATAGCACCCCACTCCAGTACTCTCGCCTGGAAGATCCCATGGATGGAGGAGCCTGATGGGCTGCAGTCCATGGGGTCGCGAAGAGTCGGACACGACTGAGAGACTTCACTTTTACTTTTCACTTTCATGCATTGGAGAAGGAAATGGCAACCCACTCCAGTGTTCTCGCCTGGAGAATCCCAGGGACGGGGGAACCTGATGGGCTGCCGTCTATGGGGTCACACAGAGTCGGATATGACTGAAATGCCTTAGCAGCTAGCAGCAGTGGGAGGCAGCAAAACAGAAGGGAGTTGGGAAAGACTGGTGAGTAAGCTAGCCAGTAGTGTCTGCCACATACTTATTTAGTAATTTAAATAAGTCCACTTTTTTGTAACCTAAATAAACTTATCCCTCCTGCAAAGAAGTTTCATATCACTTTAGAATGTCTGTGAAGTTTCAGGTTGGTCCTACTCTTGTATTTACCTAATTGTTATTAAATATGTCACCACTCAAGGAAAACATAGGATATTCTGCAAACTGACTAGATCACTGCTTCTCTCCTCCAGGGAGTTTTGCCCCCAGGGGCTTTTTGCCAACAGTGGAAACGTTTTTGGTGGTCACACCTGGCATCCAGTGGGTAGAGGCGGGGGAACCCTTTACATCTGAAGCTTGCTTGTAGTTTTCAGGCGTGTTCCTACAGCCAAGGAGTCCAATCTCCAGTAAATCCGAGAAGTAGTTTACATGTGGATGTGAATTCAGCAGATTGCTCCTCCCCAGCGACCTTACAGAAACTGGGGTGAAGAGAGCTTCTGGACCTGGAAGTGGTTGAAATGATATCCCCTTTCCCGGGCAGGTCCTATCTGAGTACGTGTGTCAGAAAGAACACCGTGCTGGCGACAGGGTTTCTCTTGTGGAGCTAGGCAGAAACCATGGCCTTTTGGAAAGGGCTGTACATACTCAGTTGAGTAGGAGATTTTATTGCCTCCTCTGTGCCTGGGTTTGGCAAAAACAACCTGGCCTGGGCAAGGGCCCGTGGAAGGAGCTGTGGAGACAAGAAGGCAGCTGGCAGGTGGAGATGATCAGATCAAGCTGCTGGTAGTTTTGCCTGGGGTGGCCCGGTCAGGTAGCTTGACAATTACACGCATCCTCCCCCCACCCCCATTAAAGTTAATTGAGTTGTTGTGGAGCCACAGTGTGGGAGTGGGAGTGGTGTCTGCCTCTTGGGAGTTAGCTTTGCTAAGACGTACGGGTTATATTCCGAAGAAGGCAATGGCACCCCACTCCAGTACTCTTGCCTGGAAAATCCCATGGATGGAGGAGCCTGGTAGGCTGCAGTCCATAGGGTCTCGAAGAGTCGGACACAACTGAGCGACTTTCACTTTCACTTTTCACTTTCATGCATTAGAGAAGGAAATGGCAACCCACTCCAGTGTTCTTGCCTGGAGAATCCCAGGAATGGGGGAGCCTGGTGGGCTGCTGTCTATGGGGTTGCACAGAGTCGGACACGAGTAAAGCGACTTAGCAGCAGCAGCAGCAAGGGTTATATTCATTTCTCCTTCTTGATTCTGGAAACTTAGAAAAAAAGTCTCTTGCCATCCTTAATGTGCAGTAGTGTTAGAGAAGAGCCTGGGGTGTAGAGAAAGGCACGCCACTTCTCATCAGATCCACGAGGCCGGCAGTGGTGACTTGCATCCCAGTTTCAGAGATGCTGGGCTAGGAAAGCATGGCCGGTAGAGATTGTAGGATGCATTGATCGCGAGACGTAGATACTGTGTGAAGAAACACGGGTCTTCGAATCGATGCAGTAAGAAAATAGTTTCTGGTCCCTCCCTCTTCTGTGTATGAATCCTTTTCTTGCTGTAGGTCCGAAGCTAAGTGTAAGTGAGACCGCAGCCTCCCTGCCTCATGGAGGCCAGTTGGGAAGATTGTTTAGAGTGAAATAGCTGCATGTGGAGCTGCGGTAGCCTCTATTCAGATGCCTGATTCTGTTGCTTGCCTGCTGTGTGACCTGGTAAAGTGACTTTGCCTCTCTCTGCCTCCCTGTTTTCTCATGTATGCAGAACGGGGGTGATGGGAGTGCCTGCCTCGTAGAGTGGTAAAATTACATGAGTTAATATACAGCTAAGGTGCTGCTCCTATGATTGTGAAGTGATGTTATCATTACTGTTGCTTGCCATCACTGGTATTGCCATCTTCATCATCAGTCATTGTCACACAGCAGTCCCCGCTCTGGTCCAAAGTGAAATCTGAGGATCCAGGAGGAAGTGGAAATGGAAAAAGTACTGGACAGCAACATAGGCCCCTTGATTGGCCCCTGAATTAGCCACCGATCACTTCTGGTCTTCTAGGTAACGCCAGCCCCTTGCTCCAGGTCAGGAAGCCCTTTATTCTGTGCCTCAGTTTAAGTATCTGTTAAGTGGAGACTCGTAAGGGGACCCGTGTCCTCAGAGGTTTGTTTCAGGGACTAGACAGGTTGAGACCACACCTGGGGCTGTTTAAGGACTTGCTCCGAGGGTCTCTAAACCACTCCGGAAAAGACACGCCTCCCTTTTCACCTTCAGCACCAAGTGTTTCCTTGATGTGGGATCTTTCCCTGACTAACCACAGCTCTTTGGTGGTTGTAGATGGGGTCTGTGCTCTTGTTCTTGGTCTGCTTTTACATGCAGGTTGGAAACCCTGGTCAGAAGGAATTCCCTGGCAGTTCAGTAGTTAAGACTCCCGAGTTTCCACTGCAGGGGGAGCGTGGGTTCAGTCTCTTTTCTAGGAACTGAGATCCCTCATGCTGCACGGCATGGCCAGAAACAAAAAGCCCCACAAACAACCCTCAACAGAGGGCACGAGGCCGGGTGGTCAGTGCCCGCCCCCTCTACTGGTGGCTTCTCCAGGGCCGGAGGTGGCCCGGGTCTGGTTCATGACAGCTGGGTCATTTTCAGCAGGATCCCCTGCCACTGTTTGCTCAGGTCTTGCGTGCCTGGGAGCTTCCTGGTTGTCACTGAGAACGGCCCAGCATGTGAAAATTGTTCCTTTTCTTGCCGTTTGGGTTATTTCCTTTGGACTCGTGCCCATAGCTGGGACTGCTGGGTCACAGGCAGGGACAGAGGTTCCGGCTTTTCTTTGTGTGTTTCTGGATTGCTCGGCAGATAGTTATTCATCCCCTCCTTTTGTTGGCTGAACAAGTCCTCAATGAGCGCCTCCTGAATTTGGTCATACTATGGGGAGGTTACACGTTGTCTTCTAAGAGGGACATTTAAAACTCATCTGGGAGCTAATTGAGAGTGCTGAGTTGTGGGCATTTCTGAAGCTCTGAGGACTGTACTAAGCTTGTAAGTCCTAATGATTCCATCCTGACGGTAGTGGAATAGAGGCTGATGGGGAAACAGAGGCAGAGAGAGGGAAGTCACCCAGCTGGTGGATGGCAGAGCTGGATCCAAACCCAGGCTGTCTGGCTTGCGTCTGGATGTTAACCCGTGTCCTGTGCTGCCCTGTAAACATGGAAAGGAAGGAAATACACAGAGTTAGGTAACCTAGTGAAGAACCAGGAAGGGGGCACTTTAGACGGGTGGCCTCTCTCCTCCAGCATTGCTGGAAAGAGGAGGAGGAGCTAGCGAGGCCACAGGCATTCCAGGCTGGAACAGCGGGTGTGAAGCCCGAAGGTGGGGAAAAGCTGGGTGTGACTGAAGAGCAATGGGGAGGCCATTGAGGCTGGAGCATCAGAGGTCAGGGGCCAAAGAGAGCATCATGGGCCAAAGTGGGGGGCACAACGGTGCCTTCCAAGATCCAGTGAAACTGATGATTAATACTCATGGTGCTCGTTAGTCCCCAGCCGTGTATGAAACAATTTCCATTTAATCCTCAAAACAGCCCTATGAGGTTAATAGACTGTTATCATCCCCATTTTACAGATGGGAAACTGAGGCCTGGGCCTGTTATGTGACTTTTGCAAGATCTTACAGCTCATATGTAGTAGAGCTGGGATGGCATTCCCGATGTTTGGCCCAGGGTCTAGGCTCTCAAGGGTGGCACCATCTCCACTTGATGGAAGTGTCCCTGGTTGTTGCTGCCATAGTGGCCTGTTTGACAGTGGCCATTGTAGGTCCCCCTTGGTGGCTCAGATGGTATAGAATCTGCTTGCGATGCAGGAGGCCCGGGTTTGATCCCTGGGTCTGGATCCCCTGGACAAGGTAATGGCTACCCACTCCAGTACTCTTGCCTGGAGAATCCCACGGACAGAGGAGCCTGGTGGGCTACAGTCCATAGGGTTGCAAAGAGTCACACACAGTGACTAACATGTTGTAGGTGCTTGCAGGTCAGTGGCTGTGGTAGGAGGACGTGGGTGGGACAGAGTGGAGTCTTTTCCAACAGACTATGTCAGATGACTAGGCCTGGAGCTAGAGAGATGAAAGAAAGTCTCCCGGGGAGGCTTCAGCATTCTGGCACAGGGCTTTATGAGCAGCTGTCCTCACTGAAATGACGACGACGACCACAGTGATGATACAGTAGCGGTAATAATAATATGGAAAGAGCCAACTCATTGGAAAGGACCCTGATGGGAGGGATTGAAGGCAGGAGGAGAAGGGGGACGGCAGAGGATGAGACGGTTGGATGGCATCACCGACTTGATGGACAGGAGTTTGAGCAAGCTCAGGGAGATAGTGAAGGACAGGGAAGCCTGGCGCGCTGGTGCCATGGGGTCACAAAGAGGCGGGCATGACTGATCGACTGAACGGCAACCACAGTAATGCAGGAGAAAGAGCAGCAGCATGCTTAACCCCCGCGCCCCCCCCCCCCAGCACTGAGTGCTTTTGGTTTCTGTCGTCGTCGTTTTGCCACGCTGTGTGCCACTCGGGGTCTTAGTCCCCTGACCAGGGCTCAAACCTGTGTCCCCTGCAGTGGAAGCTTGGAATCGTGGCCACTGGACCGTCAGGGAAGTCCCATGACATTGACTGCCAATAGTCCAGTGAGAGACGAGTGGCTTAACGTCAGAGAGGTGGATGGACTCCCCCAAGGCCATCCAGCCGGGAAGCCTTGGGGATGGGATTCGAGGCCTTCCGCTCCAAAGCTTCTGCTCCTGGCCACTGAGTCATGGTCCTCCCTTCAACAGGGCCTGCCATGGGCCGTCTCCACTGGGATGGCTCCTGGCGCGGGTGCAGAGCCCAGAATGCACGTATCAGTTGGGTATAGGGACCCCGGGATGGGGACATGAGCAAGCTATAACTCCTTGGGTTGGAAGGCTCTGGGGCAGGGCTCTGTCTCCCTGTGACAGAGTGTCTCCAGGGGATTTTTTTTTTTATGGATGAGGTGGCTTTCCCAGTTTCCTGTTCTTGGCCCGATTCAAGAGAAGGGAACGAGAAGAGTAAGCCAGGAATTCTTCTCTCTGGGTTTCACAACTCCCTGGAGCTTTTGCAGCATGTCGGTGATGCAGCACTTTGCTGGTGGAATCCTCAGTGAATCTCTGCTCTGCTTTGCTTAACTCGTTCAGGCCCTGGCCTGCCCTCCCAGCCCTGTTTGTCACCCAGTCCCCTCCTGGCACTTTGTTCCACTTCTTTGTTCCACTCACGCCCCAAGCTTGTCTAGCAGCTACCTTCCATCCTGCCCAGGGCTCCTCCTGAAGTGCCGTTCCCTCCTGTCTGCGTATGAGCAAACCTGGGGCCCCTCCCTTTAAAATTTTGCCTACAGGCAGTAGCCTGCTGAGTTCCCAAGTGGAAAGTACAGTGACAGTGACTTTCATTAAGGGAGTGGTGGCTGGAGACCTGTCTGTTGTGTGTGTATTTTCTCAGGGAGGTAGGACCTGCCGTAGTGAGCCTGCCTGCCCACTGGCTAAAGTCTGCTTTGGCCACAAGGCTGTGCCACCTTGGGCAAATTCCTTTACCTCTCTGTGCCTTGGTCGCTTCCTCTGCAAAATGGGAGCAATGGTACCCACTCCAGAGGGTGGGGGATGAAGACGAAATAACGTGCTATGTGGATTCAGTCTTCCTGATGACTCTGAGAAGTAGGTATTATTGTCCCTGCCATGTGGAGGAGGAAGCTGAGCTTTCTTCCTATCCACTTTGGAATTAACCCTTCTCCCTGTTCTGAAAACATCTTGCTGTTTACGTGTATGTCTTTGATGGCACTTAGGGCTTTTAAAATCCTTTAGCCACTTATGTATCTACCCGCCCTACCTGCTGCACAAAGTTCTAAATTTCTTGAGTGCAGGATACAAATGTGGATGTTTCTGGTTCACTCCTGTTACAAAGTGGGGTTTAGTAAATGTGTTGCCTGGAGAATCCCATGGGCAGAGGGGCCTGGTGGGCAACTGTCAGGATGTGACTGAAGGGACACACACGTGAATGAATGGGCAGGTGGGCAGGCCTTCAGAGTCACTAGGTATCGGTGGCAGGAGTGGGGCCAGATGGAAAAGCTGCTTACGACAGTGGATCGAAACTGGGGCAGTTAAGCTTCTCGGGGACATTGGTGAGCTCTATTGTCGTGACTGGGAGTGGGCAGAGGATGCTGCTGGCTTCTGGTGGGTAGAGGCCAGGGATGCTGCCAGACATCCCACAGTGCACAGGGCAGCCCGACAATAGGGAATTAAAATGGTCCCAAATGTCACTAGGGTGGAGGTGAGGAACCTTGGGTTAAGGAAGCAGATAATCTAGTTGTAAGCAAGACAGCAACAGGAAAAGACATCGTGTTAATTTTTTTTCTTTAACAAGAAAGAAATGCAAACAAACTCCTTCTAGATGTGTCCTCTTACTGAGGTGATGAAGTGAGGGAGGGAGGGTCTATGTATATTTATTAGTTTGTTTTGAAGATTGTTAGGTTTAAAGACAGCATATGTCAGGAGAGAAGACGGCTGAGAGCTGAAGAATTGATGCTTTTGAGCTGTGGTACTGGAGAAGGCTTTTGAAAGTCCCTTGGACAGCAAGGAGATCAAACCAGTCAGTCCTAAAGGGCATCAGTCCTGAATATTCATCGGATGGACTGATGTTGAAGCTCCGATACTCTGGCCACCTGATGCAAAGAGCTGACTCATTGGAAAAGAACTTGATGTTGGGAAAGATTGAAGGCGTGAGGAAAAGGGGACGACAGAGAATGAGATGGTTGGATCACATCACCAACTCCATGTACATGAGTTTGAGCAAGCTCCAGGAAATAGTGAAGGACAGGGACACCTGGCATACTGCAGTCCATGGGGTCGCAAAGAGTCAGAGGTGACTTAGCAACTGAACAATAACAACAGTGCAAGGTGAGAACCTAACAGAGTTAAAATGATCCTGGGTCTTAGTCATCCTTTTTTTTTTTTTTAAAGCCAGCTTTACTGAGATGTATTAATCGTTCACATGTCATGTAATTTGCCCATTTAAAATGTATAATGTGGCAGCTTTTAGTATAGTCACGGAGCTGTAGGTACATCACCACTATCGATTTGGAACATCCCATCACTCCATTTGCCTATCTTTGTGTCCTTAAGAGCTGGTGGAGCGTGTGCCCAGCGGGATCACACATGGCGGCTGCATCCAGTTTGCAGTTTGCTGAAACTCATTCTGGTGCCTGCTCATGGCTCCCACAGGTGCTTACGAGTGCCTGCCACATGCCAGGACCTGCAGGTGAAGAAACAGGGAGTGGTACATCCAGGAACCAGACCTGGGACTGACAGTCTGGTGGGAGAGCGGGATGCAGAAAAAGTAACATATAAAATTAGTAGCATCAGAGACTTCCCTGGTGGTCCAGTGGGTAAGAGTCCGTTTTCCATTGCAGGGGATGTGAGTTCGATCCCTGGTTGGGGAACTAAGATCCTACACGCCAAGGGGCAGCTACGCCTGTGCACCACAACGAAGATCCCTCATGTTGCAACTAAGACCTAATGCAGCAAAAAATAAGTCAAAAAAATGAGTGTTTTTAAAAAATTAGTAACATTTGATGGAGCCATGTGAAATGCATTCAGTGTTTCTTGGCTTGTATCCAGGGTTTGGCAGACTTCTTCTGTGGAGGGCCAGGTTGTAAATATTTTAGGCTTTGCAGGACACGAGGCAACATCAAGCCACACCCTGGGCAAAAAGCAAACTGTCTTTTTTTTTAACATTTAAAATTTTAAAATTGTGGAGTCCATTCCTAGTTTGGGGACTGTACAGAAGGAGCAAGATGGGTGAATCTTGCATAAGCATTGCAGTTTGCCAGCCTGTGACCTACCTGGCAATTCATATGGTTTATCTCAGTCATACATTATATATCATTGTTGTTTAGTTGCCAAGTCGTGTCTGACTCTCTTGCAACCCCACTCGTTGTAGCCGGCCAGGCTCCTCTGTCCATGGGATTTCCCAGGCCAGAATACTGGAGCAGGTTGCTATTTCCTTCTCCAGGGGAATCTTCCCAACCCAGGATCAAACCCATGTCTCCTACTTGGCAGGCGGATTATTTACCACTGAGCCACGTGGCAAGCCCACACTATACATAATATATACTATATTTTTGCATGTTCCATAACACATATAAAATGTTGACTAACATGATGTAAACAAATACATCATATCTAAAAGAAATGTAAGGACAGAGTGTGGTGAGTGCCCAAAGGAAACAGAGTTCAGTGAGGGGTTTGTGTGAACAGGGCTTGGGGGTTGGGCAGGCCTCCCGAGGAAGGGATGTTTTGGCGCAGAATCAAAGGATGCCTCTGAGTGGAAGTCAGGGCAGAGGGAACTGGCTGTGCAGAGGCCCCGAGGCATCGGGTGGTCCAAGAACAGCCAGCGAGGGCGAGAGCCGGAGGCTGCCGTGAGGAGTTGTGGGCAGGGGTGGAGTGGGATGGGGTTGTCGGCTGACGCTCTCTCCTTGGCTGTGGTGTGGAGGCTGGACTGGAGGAGGATCGGGCTGCCTGTTAGGAGGCTGGGGTGGCATGAACATTTGTCAGGTTTGGTTTACATGGACGCAATCACATACCTTCTCATGATGTGTCACTCTTATTGTATTATTTCAGGCTAGCTTTCAAAAGGATTTAGAATTTATCAAAAGGTCATGGGTAGGAAATTCTCTGGCAGTCCAGTGTTTAGGACTCCATGCTCTCACTGCTGGGGCCTGCCTGAGTTTGATCCTGGTTTGGGAACTATAGATCCCACAAGCCATGTGGCATAGTGAGAAAAAAAAAAAAAAGTTTGTGGCTGTGTCTTATTCCAGCAAATCCATATCCAGTCATTTCACCTGCTTTTGTTTTTGTTTTTGTTTTTTAAATATGACTGCACATTGAAATCCATATGTGGCCTGTGTTGTATTTCTGTTGGGCTGTGCTCAGTTAGCTTCACTGAGTTTTAGTGACGTGTTGTGTCTGTGCTTCGTGACTCGGTCGAGTCTGACTCTGCGACCCCACGGCCTGTAGCCCGCGAGGCTCCTCTGTCCATGGGGATTCTCCAGGCGAGAATGCTGGAGTAGGTTGTCATGCCCCACTCCAGGGGATCTTCCCAACCCAGGAATTGAACCCAGGTCTCCCGCCTTGCAGGCAGATTCTTTACTGACTGAGCCACCAGGGAAGCCCAAGAATACTGGAGTGGGTAGCCTATCCCTTCTCCAGGGGAACTTCCCAACCCAGGAATCGAACTGGGGTTTACTGCATTGCAGGCGGATTCTTTACCAGCAGAGCTCCCCAGTAAGTCCTTCATTGAGGTATTAGTGACATACAACATACGTAATTTGAAGCTGCACAGCATGATGATTTGATACATGTGTATATCGTGAAATGATTACTACAGTGAGGCTAGTTACCACCTCTCTCCCCTCACAGTAATTACCTTTTTTGTCTTCATTTTGTGGTGATAATTGTTAAGACCTATTCTCTTAACTGTTTTGAAGTATACAATACCGTGTTACTAATTGTAGTCACTACCCTGGACATTAGATCCCCAGAACTTACTCATCTTACAACTGGAAGCATAACCTTTGACCAATATCTCCCCATTTACCCCAGCTTCAGCCGCTGGCAACCATCGCCTTCCCTATTTGAGTTCCGTTTTGGGTTCCACGTATAAATGGACACAGAGCACTGTCTTTGACATTTCACGCAGCATGATGCACTCGGGGCTCACCTGTGTTGTCACGAATGGCAAGATTTCCTTTATTTATGGTTGAATAATATCTTACCATGTGTGTGTACCACATTGTCTTTACCCTTTCATCCATCGCTGGGCACTCGGCTCGCGTCCACGTCCTGGCTGTTCTGGGTAATGCTGCGGTCGGTGAACGAGGGCAGAGTGATTGCATTTTCTTTGAGTGTATTTCATCATGATTTAAGGGCCCTATCCCCACAGGAGTCCCTGGGTCAGCGTTTATCTTTAGTGTCCTGATTCTCATTGTGTGTCTAGGTTATCACGGGTACCCTAGGCCACCTTGTTTTCTGCCTGCAGTGCTTTCGAGCGATCAAGGGAAGCCGTGTTGGTCTTTGGGTCAGGCTATCCATGTTTTCTTTAGCTTAAGGAGTGCTTTCTAAGGGAATTCATTGTGTCATTGTTTGAAATAGCACAAGGTTGGCAGTCACCCAAGTGGAGGGCAGTTGGGACCGAGCAGAGCGGATGGACTTATGGGGAAGAGGAAGGAAGAGTAACTTTTACTATTTGCCTTTATATATATATATATATATTTTTTTTTTTTTTTTGGCCGGGCAGGGGAGGAGGGGGTGGTGGTTTCCTGGTGGCTCAGACAGTGAAGAATCTGCCTGCAAGACAGGAGACCTGTGTTTGATCCCTGGGTCAGAAAGATCCCCTGGAGAAGGGAGTGGCTACCCACTCCACTATTCTTGCCTGGAGAATTCTATGGACAGAGGAGCCGGGTGAACTACAGTCCATGGTATTTGTGTGTGTATACACACACACACACACACACTTTATGAATTTAATTTGAGTCATGCATGACCTTTTAAAGTGAACTTAAAAATGAGTCAATGTTTTCCATCATTCCCAGCTCCCCTTAGGGGAGGCAAGGACGAGCCCATCCTTTAAGAAGGTGTCGGAAGTCCCCTGGGCCAGCGGAAGCCAGGGCGTCAGGGAGCAGGTACCGTGAGGCTGGCCTTGACTCAGAGCAGGGCACGGGCAGGAGCCAGGGCCTGCAGGAGGGCATGGAGGCAAGCAGGTGTGTCTCTTGCTGGGGGCACCCCTGTCCAGCCCTTGTCCCCTGCTGGCTCTGCTGTATGAGTGTCCTGTGGCCGCTTTAACAAATCACTGCAAACTTTTGGCTTAAAGCAGCACAGATTTATTCCCTTAGAGTTAGGAGGTCAGAGGCCAGAATGTGGTGCTGTGTTCCTTCAGGTGGCTCTTGGAGAGAGCCCATTTCCTTGTGTTTTCTAGTGTCCTGAGCCCACTCACCTGCATTCCTTGACTCTTGGTCCTGCATCACTTTGACCCTGGCTTTGGTCAACACATCTCCTTCTCTGACTCCAGCCCCCTGCCTCTCTCTTTACCCTTGTGATTCCTTTGTGAGTCCATGGGGCCCATCTGGATCACCTTGCATCTCAAGATCTTCAACTTAATCACATATGCAAGGTCAAGTGTGGTAATACCCTCACTCATTCTGGGATTGGGAGGTGGGCATTTTGGCGGACTCTGGCCACCACAGTTCCTGGCACATTGTGGGGGCATAGAACATCTTTGTTGGATGAGAGAATTGTTTGGTGAGGCTGAAAGTGTGGAAGGGACAGGGCAAGAGGTGGACCCCTGGCAGTTAGACAGGGATAGCAGGGACATTTGTTGCCCACCTGCTGTATGCTCTGGTTCATGCTCAACTGAGTGTGTGTTTCCATCATCTGATTTGTGTTCCCAGTTTACAGATGTGGAAACTGAGGCTTAATTGCTTGCCCAGTGATGCATGGTGAGGAGCTGAAACTTTGCCTGATAGAGGGGTTGGGGAATACGGCCTCTAACCTTGGTAAGGGGCCAGGATTCTATTAAACGGGATTTCTCAGCCTCAGCTCTACTGACATTTGAGGCCAAGAGACCCTATGCTGGGAGGCTGTCCAGGGATTGTGGACTTTAGCAGTAGCCTTGACTTCCACCTGCAAAATGCCCAGCCCCATTTCAGGAATGACACTGCAAATGCCTCCACACATTGTCAGATATCTCCTGGGGGATAACTTGGGTCTGGTTCAGAACCACTATCTGAAAACATAAAGCAGATGATGACACATCAGATCCACAATATCCGTGTCACTCAGTGAAAGTCAGAGTCCCTCCGATGGCCTGTGAGCCCTGCACGGTCTATCCTTCCCCGTCTCCCGCCTTCCTCCTTGACCACATCTGCCATTACTCTTGGGTCATATTGGCCTCTGTCTTGCTGCTCCCGAATGCCAGATGTGTTCCTACCTCCGGGCCTTTGCACTTGCTGTTTTTTTCTACTTGGAGTGCTCTTCTCTCAGATTCTTTCCCCAAACGGCTTACTTTCTTGTTTCCTTCAAGCCCTGACTCACCTGTACCTTGTCTGAGTCCTTTTGATGGTCATCATCACACACAGACATCATATATGTGTTTTGTATAATCTGTAGTGTGTGTGTATATGAATCCCCTCTAGTTGATGCTCTGTCTCCTGTCATCAGTCTAGACTGTCAGTCCCAGGAGGGTAGGCCCTTTGTCCCTGCCGTTCACTGCAGGGCCCCCAGCACCGGGAGTGGTGCTCGCTGGATGGAGGGACACTGTCTGTCCTGTTTGTCCCCAGACATGTTCCTGTGCCTGGCACACGCGTGACCCCCTACCGGTCCCTGGAACCTGACCAGATGGAGGCCTGGGTGAAGCCCTGGCGTCTGATCTGAGGAGTCTCGGCACAGGGGTCAGGGCTGGATGGAGAGTGCAGGGACAAGTGTGTGCTTTGCGGGGAAGGGCCCTGGAGAGGCCCTGAGGTGCTCGCTGGGCGGGTTGGGGTCAAGGCAGGTCGGAGCAGCCCGCCTGAGGCTGACACTCAGACACCCGTGATGGGCAGGCATGGCTGTTTTCTTCTTGGCGCTAGAAGTGCTGTTTAAGCTGGAGTCTTAGTTTGGCACGTCTCTTCTGTCCCTTTCTCACCAAAGTGTCCAAGTCTGCAGCCTGGGTGTGAGGATTCGGCAAGGATTTTGGGGCTCCCCTGGGCAGGGCCAGGGCTTTCCCAGGCGCTGGGAGGTGAGGGCTGGCTGGTGCCCCGCCCCTCCCCCCAGGTCCCTGGGCTTTATTCTTAGCTCTGGTGAGTCAGAGCTGGGGGAGGGCTTCGGCTCTGCCCACAGTGAGATGCTGGCACGGCTGCCTTCTCCACCGCTGTGTCGAGTGGCAGCCTCAGACCTTGCCCGGCTCTCTTCCAGGACCGCGTGGGGCGCTGGAGGCCCCCTGCTGTCCCTGTAAACAAGATTAATGTCCCGAAGCCCAGCAGGTCCCCTGACCTAACTGGACCTCCCAGCTTTCTTCCTCTCAAGCTTTCCTTTTGCTCCAGAGCTGCTCCTTTGCTGGGGATCTCGCACCCAGGGCGGTTCTGCACATGGGCTTTATCCACGGCCTATCACCTCTCTCTCCATCCCCATCCGTCCATGGTGGGCCCCGGTCCTTGGGTCAGTCCTCCCGATCTCCTTCCTCCCTTTGCTGGGGAGCTGGCCCAGTCTCTGGGTTTGAATCTGGGCTCCGCCAGGTGCTGCCCAGGTCCCTTACAGCAACTCTTCTCACCTCTGTTTGTCTCTGTGTCCCTTCCTGTAAAATGGGAATAATCAGAGCCTCCCTCACAGGGCGGTGGTGATGGTGGAATGAACTGATGCACATTAAACCCAGAGCATGGTACTTGGCGTCTCAGTCAGGCCGTCGTTTTATTATTGCTCTTACTGCTATTGTTGGGCTGCGTGTCAGCCCCTGGGCTTGCACCCTGTATCGTGGCTGGTGGCACTGAACCTTGAGCCTGTTCTATAATCTCTCCATCCCAGTATCCCAGCCCCCGCTGCTGACAGGGCCCCTCCAGCAAGCCAACTTCTCCCCCCCTGCCCTCTGCTCACAGGGGATCTGAGTATTGATGCCATTATTAGTCCTGTTTTGCAGATGAGGGGCCAGGGCGAGAGAGATGAGCTAATTTTCTGAAGGCTGAGAGACAAGTGGCAACTGGATTTAAACCCAGGCTCACCGGCTCCAGGGTCTCCACGCTTTGTAGCTGGTGCTGCCGTTGGCGTTCCTTTTATTTCCTTTCTCCTTTCTCCCCCTCCCTCTCTTACTTCTCCATTTCTGAAAGGGTGGACAGGCACCGGGGTTCTCTTTCCTCCTCCTTGTACGTGTTTCCCCAGCTCTGAGTGGCTGGCTGCTCCTGACCCTTCCCAGACCCTCACCCTGTTATTTTACGTCCTGTCGCTTTTCCCCCTCACAGGAAGCGTTGTCCTTTGTAACTATGTTTTGATTCGTGAGCTTATATATTCCATGGACTGTGAGTCTTAAGAGGGCAGGGTTGGTGCCTGATTGATCCCTGTGTCCCCACGCTGAGCCCAGAGCTTGGCACAGAGTAGGTAGTTAGTACATATTCTTGTATGAGGGAGTAATTGAACAAGTGAATGAGTGAAACCTTGCACTTGTGTCTGTTGATCAGCCTCTTGGCCAAGAACTGAAACTGGAGCCTTTGGGACCATCTCACCCTTTTGATCATTCTACAATAGGAAGGTCCTGGAATTAAGTCTCATTTCACAGATAAAGAAACCCAGGCCTGGCAAGGCCACTGCGTTAGTGCAGTGGGGGCAGTTTGTCTATTCGCCCCCACCCCCGCCAGGGGGATGTTTGGCAATCTCTGAGACATTGTAATCGTCACAGCTGGCTGTATATGGCACTCGCAGGTTACGTGACCTTTGTTTCTTACTCTGTAAAATGGGTTTGATTATAATACCTGCCTCCTAGGGTGGTTTGTGGGGATTCAGTCTAATGAGGGCTATTGGCCTCTACTGGGTGGAGGTCAGAGATGCTGCTCAACACCCTGCAGTGCACGGGCCAGCCCCTTGAAACAAAGAATGTTCCAGCCCCAATTGTTAGTAGTGCTGAGCTCGAGAAGCCTTGTTTTGGGGCAGTCATCAGTGACCTGAAGGAGACTAGAGCCCAGACCTTGAACCACGGTTCTTAACCATCACCCTGCATGGCTCACGTTGAGGGGATGAGTTGTAGAAGATTTCTGTGTCTGAGTCAGCACGTTGGTTCTCTGTTTGGTACAGATGACCTTGGAATCCCCAAGGCCCGAGGACAGCATGGCCTTCCAGGCTGCCTCTGGAGTGGGGCCATTGGCCTTGCAAAGCCCTTAGCGTTCCAAGAACCTGGCTGAGAGATGGTGGAGCCCAGAAGTTAAGAACTTGGGTCAGATTGTGTGCGAGTTCAGATCCCCATGCTGCTTGCATCTTGCTGGCTGTGTGACCCTGAGCCAGTTCTGTAAACTCTGTGAGCCTCACAGTTCTCCCCTGAAAAGGTGGCGTTTTCACAGTCCCGACTCTGCAGGGCTGCTGTGAGGTTTAAAGGGACTCACCCTTAGAAAGCATCGTGTGCTCAGTCGTGTCTGACTCTTAGCGACCCCATGGACTGCAGCTCACCAGGCTCCTCTGCCCATGTAATTTTCCAGGCAAGAATACTGGAGTGGGCTGCCATTTCCTCCTCCAGGGGATCTTCCCTACCTGGGGACTGATCCTGCATCTCCTGAATTGGCAGACAGGTTCTTTACCACTAGTACCACTGGAAAGTCCACACAAAGGGTCTGGCATGGCAACTGTGTCCTAATAGACTGGGCAGCCCCACAGTATGTGCTTTTTCTTTATTCCCAGCTCTGCATTTGGAAATTTCTACATTGAATAAACTCCCGCTGCTGCTGTTTATTTAAAGAGTGAACTAGTTTTGTTTTTGTTATTTTTAGAAGTAATACATGCAGAGTAAAAAAATTCAAACAGTACAAAGGAAGTAAAACAAAAACTAGTAGTCACCTTCGTCTCACTAGCTTCAGCCCTACCCCCTGGAGATATTCACTTTCCACGTTAACAAAATGTTAGCTTTTGTTGTTCTTGTCTGCTGCTAAGAAAATTTCCCTGCCTGGACAAGCAGCTATATCCTCTTCGATACTAATTTTAAATGGCAGTAGGGGTACATGCACGTGACAGAGATTGCAAACAATACATTTTCTTTGTACGTAGACGTATCTGCACTAAAATTTAGATCCTTGGCTATTCATGTTACCTACAGGCTATAGGACCCAGCCTCAGTTTCTTTATCTGTAAGATGGGTTTAACTGTTCTCTAGGCCGTCTCCTACAATTGTTTGTGACATAAAGCACTTAGATCAGTCCTGGCACATGCTACTAAGAACCTTAACCAGCCCTCAGTCTTTCTGTTTCCAAAAAAAGTAGAAGGCAGCACATGTATCTTCATTTGCTTCACTTCTTCACTTCTTTACTCCGAGTTCATCTTGGCCCAGAGCCCTTTCCTGTCCACCTGATATAAGAGGAGCATCCAGCGCCCACCATGATCCTCTGTTCCCTGACTCTTCATCAGGGCATTTGTTGTCTAGGCATACACAGAGTTGTTTGTTTAGTAGCTACCTATTTTAATAGTACGAAGCTGAGAATGGAAACCTTATTTACCTCTGAAGGGTATTGGCACATAGGGATCTCATGATTAAGAATTGTCCATCGAGCCGTAGAAACCTGCTGGTTGTGTTATTGAGACAGTTGAATGGGAAAACGGCTGTTCAGGCCCCAGGGAACAGCGTGGTCCTGGTAGGTCCTCGTTACTGGACAGCATCAGAGTGACTCCGCTCCCCGATGCTGGTGACACTGAGCAGCAGTTCAAGTTCACAGTCATACCCCCCCGCCTGTTGTCTGCCCGTCCTCCTCTCCGCAGCTTCCATCCTGTCCTGAGTTCCGTAAGCTGGGTCCTAGGCAGGGCTGTTTCTGTTGTCTCCTCAGACCCAAACAACAACAACAACAACAACTCAGGCCCCAGCCAAGTGTCTATGAAGCTGTGTCGGCCAGGCCGGGCTGTAAGGGTAGCACCATGGAGACCCTGGGCTCTAGCAGAGGGGACAACTGGTACCCAGGCACTCCTGGGACAAGCACAGCTGAGCTGAAAGCGCCGGTCAGCATCCCAGCAGATGCTGTGAGCTCTTGCCTGAAGCTGGCAGGACTGTGGTGGCTTCTGAATCTGACCCAGCTAAGGGGAGCGATGGTGTCCCTGGACATCCGTAGACTGTTTGGGATGGGCCAGAATAAACCCGAGGGCGTGGTAGGCAGAACGGTGGCTTCCCCACAGATGGCTATAACGAATTCCCTGAACCTGTGAATGTGTTACGGTTATGTGGCCAAAGGAATGAAGGTGGAACTAGGGTTGCTCATCAGCTAACCTGGAAAACGTGCCATCGTCTTGGGTTATCTGGGCGGGCCCATTTAATCACCAAGGTCCTTATAAAGTGGAAGAGGGAGACAGAAGAGAGAACCGGAGAGATGGCAGCCTGAGGAGGACCTAACCTGACGCTGCTGGCTGTGAACAAGGAAGAATGGGCCATCAGCAAGGAGGGTGGGCTGCTTCCAGGAGGGAAAAGGTGAGGGAATGCATCCTCCCTGAGAGTCTGCAGAAGGAATTCAGGTCTGACAGCACCTTGACTTTAGCCTGGTCAGACCCATTTCAGACTTCTGACTTCTAGAACTATGGGATGAAAAAAAAAAAATCAGTGTTGTTTCAAACCATGATATTTATGGTATAAATAATTTGCATCAGCAGTTGTAGGATGCTGTTACAGGTAATTGGTTCTGAACTTGGTGGTGTTTGCATACGTTCACGTCGTCTTCTTGGCCTGCATACCCTGTGGGTAAAGGCATGTGCTCCAGAAAATCCTGTTAAAATTCTTACATGACCCATCACTGGGAGTCGTTGTCAGGGGTGGGACAACTCAGTAGTCAGGCTTCCTAGGTTTGAGCCCCAGCCTCATCCCTTACAAACTGTGATCTCAGGCAAATTATTTAACTTCTCTGTGTCACAGTTTCCTCTCTTACCAAATGGGGATCAAAACAGAACCTGCCTTCTGTGTAATCATTAAGAGTAAATGAGTTTATTCACATGAAGTGCAGGGAAGCAGTGCCTGGCACATAGTTAGTGCTCAGTTAAAGCTAGGTGGTATTATTATAAATAGATTGTCATATTGAGTATAATGCTATAAACTTCATTTATTTTTATTACTGATGTAAGAATTAAGATTAGTGACAATAGCTCTTTATGAAGCGTTAATATATGACACTGAGCCCTGGACCCATAGCTATAGGAGATAAGTATTCTTAGCCATCCTCTCTTTTTGCCTTTTCATACTGTTTATGGGGTTCTCAAGGCAAGAATACTGAACTGGTTTGTGATTCCCTTCTCTAGTGGATCACGTTTTGTCAGAACTCTCCACCATGACCCGTCTGTTTTAGGTGGCCCTGCTGGCTCATGGTTTCATTGAATTAGACAAGGCTGTGGTCCATGTGATCAGTTTGATTAGTTTTCTGTGATTGTGGTTTTCATTCTGTCTGCCCTCTGATGGATAAGGATAAGAGGCTTATGGAAGCTTCCTGATGGGAGAGACTGACCGAGGGGGAAACTCAGTTACAGATTGGGAAAGGAGTGTATCAAGGCTGTACATTGTCACCCTGTTTATGTAACTTACGTGCAGAGTACATCATGCGAAATGCTGGGTTGGATGAAGCACAAGCTGGAGTCAAGATTGTTGAGAGAAATATCAGTAACCTCAGATATGCAGATACCACCACCCTTATGGCAGAAAGCGAAGAAGAACTAAAGAGCCTTTTGATGAAAGTGAAAGAGGAGAGTGAAAAAGCTGGCTTAAAACTCAGCATTCAGAAAACTAAGATCATGGCATCCAGTCCCATCACTTCATGGGAAATAGATGGGGAAACAATGAAAACAGTGAAAGACTTTATTTTTGGGCTCCAAAATCACTGCAGATGGTGATTGCAGCCATGAAATTAAAAGATGCTTGCTCCTTGGAAGAAAAGCTATTACCAACCTAGATAGCATATTAAAAAGCAGAGCATTACTTTGCCAACAAAGGTCCGTCTAGTCAAAGCTATGGTTTTTCCAGTAGTCATATATGGATGTGAGAGTTGGACCATAAAGAAAGCTGAGCACTGAAGAACTGATGCTTTAGAAATGTGGTATTGGAGAGTCTTCTGTGGTATTGAGAGTCCCTTGGATTGCAAGGAGATCCAAGCAGTCAATCCTAAAGGAAATCAGTCTTAAATATTCATTGGAAGGGCTGATGTTTAAGCTCCAGTCCTTTGGCCACCTGATGCAAAGAGCTGATTCACTGGAAAAGACTCTGATGCTGGGAAAGATTGAAGGCCAGAGGAGAAGGGGTTGGTAGGGGATGAGGTGGTTGGATGGCATCACCAACTCGACGAACAAGAGTTTGAGTAAACTCCGGGAGTTGGTGATGTACAGGGAAGCCTGGCATGCTGCAGTCCTTGGGGTCACAAAGAGTCGGACATGACTGAGTGACTGAACTGAACTGATTCTTAGCCGTAGTCATAAGTGAGGCATAGAGAGGTTAAATGACTTGTCTAAGGTCACACAGCAAACAGAGAAGAAAATTGGACCTGTAAGAAAAGGGACAAGGGGACAGATAGTTTTGAGGGGAAGGGAGGAGGGCTGATGAGAAAAGAAAAGAGGAAGAAGAGTGAATTCCAAAATTTCAGCTGAAGAGCTTATAAATAATAGTGATAATCGATATTTATTAGGGCTTTTATGATTCCCCGTGAAGGAGATGCTAGTACCTCCGTTTTGCTGGTGGGCTTTTTGAGCCTGAGAGAAGAACAGCAACCTGCCCAGCAGTATGCTGCTAGTAATGGTGTATCTGTGGCCTAAATTCACTTGTGTCAAATTCTGAATTGTATTGTTGAATAGAAGTTGACACAATGGATCAGAACTTGTATTACTAGGACAATTTGTGTTGTAGCTGAGAGTAAATTTATTTCAAACTTGTGTAACCGTTGAATTTATTGGAGAGATTCACTGGGAGGGTGTGCTGCAGGTGATGCTTGATCCAGCAGCCTACAAAATACCAAGCTCCAGTTTCTTTCATCTCTGCCTTGCATGACATCAGCTTCATTTTCACACGAGCCCTAGTGGTGCTACCCCCTTCCCTCCACTCCCAACTCTTGGTGCTTTCCTTATGAATGGCTGTTGTTCAGTTGCTCAGTCTTGTCCGACTCTTTGTGAGCCCATGGGCTGCAGCATGCTAGGCTTCCCGGTCCTTCACCATCTCCCAGAGCTTGCTCAAACTCATGTCCATGGAGTCAGTGATGGCTCAATATAAAATGGCTAAGACACCTGTAAACCCCATATCCTCACTCTGTATCATCACTGGGGACAAGGGAGCATATGTCCTTGCAGTGATTGGATTGATTTGGACCACATTCTGGAGCTGCTGATTAGCAGACTCATTCCCTGGAGCTCTGCCCTAAGCACGTGGCTGACCAAAGGATTTGTGTAAGAACAAGAGCTCCCGCTGTTATCGAAGAAGGGAAAATATGTGTGGGCCTTGGACAGCTCATATCCACTGCAGCATGACTTTTGGGAAAATGTCTTGTCTTGCCTTGGTTTCCTTATCTGTGCAATGGGGATCACAGCGGTGCTGCTTCTCCTGAGGGCTGAGTGATGAGCATGGCCCATCCTGCTCAGAACATGCTGGCTTTGAGCGAGTTAAGAGTACCATGTGACACCACACGATAGAAGTTTTATGAACTCCCAAAGTTTGTGGGCTAAGCAGGGTTGGACTGTGTTCCACAGATCCTTGAATTTCAACGCTGGGGAGAGAGGGACATAAAAGGGTGACGAACATGCCTTGTGAAGAAAAGCCTCAATTGCGGAGATCGGGGGTGCCTTTCTTTCTCTAAGATTTTCTTGGACCAGAGCCCTGGAAATGCAGAGCCTGGGCCAGTGCTGATGTTCACGTTCTAGACTGTGTCTCCTGTCACTGAACTTTGTTTCCCAGTCGTGGAGCTGGCTGTGGCTCAGATCATGAACTCCTTATTGCCAAATTCAGATTTAAATTGAAGAAAGTAGGGGAAACCACTAGACCAGGTATGACCTAAATAATTATGATTATGCAGTGAAAGTGACAAATAGATTCAAGGGATTAGAGTGCCTTATCTCTCTTATTATTGTCTGATAAAAGTGCTTGAAGAACTATGGACAGATGTTCCTGACATTGTACAGGAGGCAGAGATCAAGATCATCCCCAAGAAAAAGAAATGCAAAGAGGCAAAATGGTTGAAGAGTTTTTGCAAATAGCTAAGAAAGCAAGAGAAGCTAAAGGCAAAGGAGAAAAGGAAAGATATACCCATTTGAATGCAGAATTCCAAAGAATAGCAAGTGAAAGTCAAGTCTCTCAGTCGTGTCCGACTCTTTTGTGACCCTGTGGACTGTAGCCCACCAGGCTCCTCCGTCCATGGGATTCTCCAGGCAAGAATACTGGAGTGGGTTGCCATTTCCTTCTCCAGGGGATCTTCCTGACCCAGGGATCGAACCCAGGTCTCCTGCATTGCAGGCAGATGCTTTAACCTCTGAGCCACCAGGAAAGCAAAGAATAGCAAGGAGAGATAAAAAGCCTTCCTCAGTGATCAAATGCAAAGGAATAGAGGAAAACAATAGAATGGGAAAGACTAGAGATCTCTTCAAGAAAATTAAGGTACCAAGGGAAAATTTAATGCAAAGATGGGCTCAATAAAGGACAGAAATGGTATGGACCTAACAGAAGCAGAAGATATTAAGAAGAGGTGGCAAGAATACACAGAAGAACTGTACAAAAAAGATCTTAATGACCCAGATAACCACAATGGTGTGATCACTCACATAGAGCCAGACACCCTGAATTTCAAAGTCAAGTGGGCCTTAGGAAGCATCATTATGAACAAAGTTAGTGGAAGTGATGGAATTCCAGTTGAACTATTTCAAGTCCTAAAAGATGATGCTGTGAAAGTGCTGCACTCAATATGCCAGCAAATTTGGAAAACTCAGCAGTAGCCACAGGCCTGGAAAAGGTCAGTTTTTCATTCCAATCCCCAAAAAAGGCAATGCCAAAGAATGTTTAAACTACTACACAATTGCACTCATCTCACACCCTAGCAAAATAATGCTCAAAATTCTCCAAGCTAGGCTTCAACAGTACATGAACCGTGAGCTTCCAGATGTTCAAGCTGGATTTAGAAAAGGCAGAGGAACCAGAGACCAAATTGTCAACATCCATTGGATCATCAGAAAAACATGAGAGTTCCAGAAAAGTATTTACTTTTGCTTTATTGACTATGCCAAAGCCTTTGATTGTGTGGATCACAACAAACTGTGGAAAATTCTGAAAGAGATGGACATACCAGACCACCTTACTTGCCTCCTGAGAAATCTGTGTGCAGGTCAAGAAGCAACAGTTAGAACCAAATGTGGAACAATAGACTGATTCCAAGTTGAGGAAGGAGTATATCAAGGCTGTATATTGTCACCCTGCTTATTTAACTTATATGCAGAGAGTATATTATCTGCATGAGAAATGCTGGACTGGATGAAACACAAGATGGAATCAAAATTGCCGGGAGAAATATCAATAACCTCAGACACCCAGATGACACCACCCTTATGGCAGAAAGCGAAGAGCTAAAGAGCCTCTTGTTGAAAGTCAAAGAGGAGAGTGAAAAAGCTGTCTAAAAACTCAAGATTCAGAAAACTAAGATCATGGCATCCAGTCCCATCACTTCATAGCCAATAGATGGGGAAACAATGGAAACAGTGACAGACTTTATGTTTTGGGGCTCCAGAATCACTGCAGTTAGTGACTGCAGCCATGAAGTTAAAAGATGCTTGCTCCTTGGAAGAAAAGCTATGACCAACTTAGGCAGCATATTAAAAAGCAGAGACATTACTTTGCCAACAAAGGTCCGTCTAGTCAAAGCTATGGCTTTTCCAGTAGTCATATATGGATGTGAGAGTTGGACTATAAAGAAAGCTAAGTGCTGAAGAATTGATGCGTTAGAACTGTGGTGTTGGAGGACTCTTGAGAGTCCCTTGGACTGCAAGGAGATCCAACCAATCCATCCTAAAGGAAATCAGTCCTGAATATTCATTGGAAGGACTGATGCTGAAGCTGAAACTCCAATCGTTTGGCCACCTGATGCGAAGAACTGACTCACTGGAAAAGACCCTGATGCTGGGAAAGATTGAAGGTGGGAGGAGAAGGGGATGACAGAGGATGAGATGGTTGGATGACATCACCAACTCTGTGGCCATGAGTTTGAGCAAGCTTTGGGAATTGGTGATGGACAGGGAAGCCTGGTGTGCTGTAGTCCATGGGGTCACAAAGAGTCGGACCCAAATGAGTGACTGAACTGAACTGATGGAAACTCAGCAGAATTGGGGCAGTGTTCCAACCAGCTTGATTTCTGGAACTCCCTGTGTGAGGAGGCAGAGACCCTAGGGAGGAAGACCAGGGTTAGCTGTCATCTCTGGGATTGGGTGCAGCAGGTAGCTGGTAGTCTCCATGAATCCTCCTTTCTTAAGCCTTTTAATGGCCTTCAGCATTCCCTGTTTCTCCAGGAGTTATCAAAGGCATGGGGGCAGGGATCAGTTCCCTTGGAGAGTTGTTGTTTAGTCACTAAATCTTGTCCGACTCTTTCTTGACCCCATGGGCTGTAGCCCTCTAGGCTCCTCTGTCCATGGGATTTCCCAGGCAGGAATGCTGGAGTGAGTTGCCATTTCCTTCTCCAGGGAATCTTCCCCACCCAGGGATTGAACCCTGGCCTCCTGCATTGGGAGGCAGCTTCTTCACCACTGAGCCACCAGGGAAGCCCCCTTTGGACAAAGGATTCATCAGAGACCTGGCCAGTGAGGAACACACCAGAGGCCCCTGGCCTTGTTACATCACTGCTGGGACAGTTGTGGTCAGGGCCGTATTGGTGGGTGGTCGTGGCTGTGGAGGTGGTGCAAGTTCAAGGTCACGGTCAGATTTCCTCTTCTCAAGCTCTGCCTCCTTCCTCCTCTGCCCTCTCAGTCAGGGCTGGCCATCTGGCTCTGGGGAGGAAGCTGCCTTCTGAAGAATAAACCCAAACCCCTTCTCTTTGCTAAGCGTTTCTCCGACCTCCTTCCCTGGAGTTCTATGTCCTCGGGTGCTCCCGAGTTTCTGCTTGCTCACTTCTGAACTTGAACTTTTCTTTGTCCTTGAAGCTTCCTAATGCTAGGCAGTGCTGACGGTAGCGGTGGTGATTATTATTAATTATTGGTCTGCAGCTAATAGCCACCACTTACTACCTCTAGACCATACCAGCTGGTGCAAAGCACAGTCCCATTTGATAGTTCTTCCAGGCCTGCGTGTTTTCCTGGCCAAACTGGTAAGGAGATGGAGGCTTGGAGACGTTAAGTAACCCGCCCAGGTGCAAGTGAGGTCAGCGCCTTTTAATCCACATCCATCCGACCAGAAAGCCAGGATCATAGTCAAGTTCTACCTGGATGATTGTTTCCTGGAAAACTAAGTAGCAAATAATGCTGAGGACGGGAGACCTGGTTTGGGTCATTTGTTTACTCAGTAACCTCTGGGTCCCTGCTGGGTGAGGAGGAGAAGAGTCAGAAGTCCTGGCAGGACAGAGGTACTGATGGACAAGTGAGTCATCATTGCAGTGTGGGGGGGTGCTGTTCTCATAGTCTGGGGAGTGAGGCTGCTTTTTTTTTCTTGAATAATTTTGTTTACTTATTTGGCTATGCTGGGTCTTTGTTGCTGCTTTTCTCCAGTTGCAGCGAGCGGGGGCCGCTCTCCAGCTGCGGTGCATGGGCTTCTCACTGTGGGGGCTTCTCTTGTTGCAGAGCCACGGGTTCTAGGCCAGCGGGCTTCAGGAGTTGCGGCTCCCGGGCTCTGGAGCGCAAGCACAGTAGTTGTGGCGCACGGGCACTAGTTGCATCCCAGCCCGTGTGCTCTTCCTGGGTCAGGGGTCAAACCTGTGTCTCCTGTATTTCTGGTGGGTTCTTTACCTCTGAGCCACCAGGAAAGCCCAAGAGAAAGGCTTCTTAAAGGAGGTGTCTCTACATTGGATTTTGAAGGATGAGTAGGAGTTTGTTACTATGGAAAGGCAGGAAGAGCATCTAGCAAGACATATCCCAAAGCACCAATCATTGGATCAGCAATTGGGGAATGCATTAAAGGCAGGAACCACAGGCCTTCCTAAACCTCTAGTTCCTTGAACAGTGCCTGACACAGGCTTGATAAATGCTCCTTTGAATGAGTAGCCAAGTTAACACACTGGGAAATGGGGCGGGAGAAATCGTAGAAGAAACAGATGGAGCTTGAATGTGGATGTGGAAGGCCTCATGAAGCAAGCAAGGACTGGCTCCGAAAGGAAACTATTGGAGGTTGTTACCCAGGGGAGATGGGTGTTTTGATCTGTTTCACTTAATAACACATAGGTATTTAAGCCTCTGGTTTTTCCTCTTAGAGAAGAAACTGACTGCTTTTCAACACACAAAGTGGCAAAATCTTCAGTTTCATTCATCATTAAGAAGAAAGGAAGTTAAGCTACAGGGAGATATATTCCATTATCAGATTGGCAGAGTTCAAAAGCTTATAATATACTGTAGTTTGGGAAGCAATGACCGTGGTGCTTTGTGTGGTGCAGAATAAACTGATGGTACCCATTGGATTCAGCGATCGTTTAAATTTTAAATACATACACCCTTTATTCCAGCAGGTCCACGTCTAGAAAGTTATCTTACAAATATGCTTGCTTTGTGTGAAATGAGGCACTTCCTAGGTTTATTCACTGCTTCATTGTAAGAGCAGGCTAGTGCCCCGTTAGCTGATTATATAAGGTCAAGCCCATCCATACAAAACAGCTGGAGCAAAGGATGAGGAAATGGGCAGAGTAGAATAATCTCTCACATCTGTTCTTAAGAGATGAAAGGCTGGTACAGAACAGGGTATGGAGTATGTTTCTCTCCATTTGATTACAGAAGATATGTATTTATTTTTGTTATAGATGCATAAAATGTTTCCTGGAAGGATATAGAAGAAACGGATGGTGTGGCCTCTAGAGAGAGGGACCATTTGGGGACAAGGAGGGGGAGGTAGTTTGTCACTTCTACCCTTTGTTTAAAAGAAAGGAAGTTAAACTAGCAAGAATAAAGCAGATTTCTGGCACTGACAGAGATCAGTTTCTAATATTAAGGGGAAAACAGTGAGGTGCCAAACAGGTATATATTATGGCACCTTTGGGGGAAACAAAGTAGATAAACTATATTTGGAAGAATAATAATATATTGTTAGCAATATAGTAGTTTTGCCTGTGGGGTAGGAAGGGAGTGCTTTGAGTTCAGGGAGCAAGACTCATTTTTCACAGTGTACCATTTTGGGTAGTTGGGGAAAGTTTAGCACAGAAATGTGTTACCTATTAAAAGTAAATTAATATGAAGAGAGGCCAAGTGGACACATTGGGAAATGGGGCAGGAGAAGTTGTAGAAAAACAGATGGATGAATGCCTGGGTGGACAGGTGGGGATGAATGCATGAATCAGTGGGTGGGTGGGTGGGTGGGAGGGTGGATCATTGGATGGGTACATGGGTAGAGGGGGTGGGTGGGTGGATGGATAGATGGATGAATGACTTGGTGCCTGGATGGGTGGGTGGGTGGATGGAAGGGTTCACAGATGAGTGTATAATTATATCTGTGGATGCATGTATAGGTGTATAAGATAGAAAATTTATTTGGCTGTGGTGGGGAGGACTAGGTGAGGCCCAGAGGGTCTGGAAGCAGGGTGTGGCTAGCAAGCTACTGTAGCAGTCCAGTCAAGGAATAATCAGGGCAAGGATCAGGTGATTGAAATGTCTCGTATATGAACCAAGCTTCTTATATACATAGAGAAGTGAAGTGAAAGTTGCTCAGTTGTGTCCGACTCTTTGTGACCCCATGGACTTAGTCCATGGAATTCTTCAGGCCAGAATACTGGAGTGGGTAGCCTTTCCCTTCTCCAGGGAATCTTCCCAACCCAGGGATTGAACCCAGGTCTCCCACATTGCAGGTGGATTCTTTACCATCTGAGCCACAAGGGAAGCCCTTCCTACAAGGGAAGTTATATACATGACTCTATATTAAGTCTTGGTATTATTTTCTTAGTACAAAGGCAAATTCCTTTGGAATGAGTTTTTTTTTCTGGCCAGAATCTGCTTTGTATATAATAACCACCAACAATTAAATCCCCCTTTTCACCATCATCTTAAGAATTTTAGGACTTAAGACTAATCACTAAAATAATTAGTCTTTGATATAAACTACTCCTCTCCATGATCAGATAAATTATTTCCAAGGCTGTCTTCCAAGTGCCCAAGTCTACAGAGGCATGAACTTTGTCCTTTTTAGGGTTTCTTTGTGTCTAGAAGTTTCCTAGCTAAATTGCTTTGTCTGTTGACCTTTTAAAGTTTATTTTTCAATAATTCTTTTTTCTTGGTTCTGGAAAAATAACCATTTATATCACAGAATAATTACACCTCTGAAGAACCAGTTTGGGTACTTACTTAATACTAGATCTTTCTCTCTCTGTTTTTAAAGTCAAATCTTTTCTTTTTCTGCTTCCTTTTTCTTTTCTTTAACTATCTTAACCATTTTTATACCTAGATAGTGTATTAAAAGGAGAGACATCCCTTTTCTGACAAAGGTCTGTACAGTCAAAGCTGTGGTTTTTCCAATTGTCATGTATGGATGTGAGAGCTGGACCATCAAGAATGCTGAGTGCTGAAGAATTGATGCTTTTGAATTGTGGTGCTGGAGAAGATGCTTGAGAGTCCCTGGGACAGCAGGGAGATCAAACCAATCAATCCCAAAGGAAATCAACCCTGAATGTTCACTGGAAGGACCGATGCTAAAGCTGAAGCTCCAATATTTTGACCCCCTGATGGGAAGAGCCTACTCAGTGGGAAAGACCTTGATGCTGGGAAAGATTGAGGGCAGGAAGAGAAGGGAGCTGCAGAGGATGAGCTGGTTGGATGGCATCACTGACTCAGTGGACATGAGTTTGAGCAGACTCTGGGAGAGAGTGGGACAGGGAAGCCTGGCGTGCTGCACTCCATGGGGTTGCAAAGAGCTGGACATGACTGAGCGACTGAACGCAGCAACCAGTTTTAGGTGTACATCTCAGTAGCATTAAGTATGCTTGCACTGGTACACATCTAGGTCTCTTTCATAAAGCTCAGAACATAGATTTTGACTGATCATCAAATGTCAAATGGTCTGCTTGTTCCCATTGCTTTCTGTTCTGTGATGTTCTCTGATGTGGCTTTAAAGCTTGCACGGAGTTTTAAGAATCCAGGTTCCTTGGAGTTCCTTGGTGGTCTCTCTTAATCTGATTCCAGGAAGGCTGTTGGAATCAAAGGTGTCTGGAGAGCTCACATCCAGCGGTGGGGGAGACGGTGCTGTGGGGAGGAGGCTGCATGGGGACCAGCTGCTGGACCGCAGGAGCCTTACCCCAAGACTGGCTCCTCCCTAGTTCCTCCCAGTGGTTGTGAAGTAGGAATCTGGGCCCAGTGCTGCCAGACTTTCTGTTTTTTTATTTTTAAAGAGACACTGGAAATCCAATTTTTATATGCAATTTCCTCATTTTTAAGTGTTGGCAGCTAAACTGAGATTTTGTTTTAAAAGGCATGTTTAAAGTACCAACGATAACTGCAGATCATCCCTGTGGGCCTAATCAGCCTGGGAGTCACCTGTTTCAGACCTCTAATTTTATCCCGCCTAATTATGGTAGAGATAGGAAATTGAAACCCCTGGATAGGGTAATACCTTTCCCCGAAGTCATATAACAGTTCAGTGGTTAGATCAGGACTTGAACTAAAATTTCCATTACAGAAGTCTGAAGGCTGGTTGAAGTTTTTTTCTTGGGCAGATATACCTGCTCTATTTATGTATGTGTTTATCTTTTAACCTATTTGGCTTTGTCTCTTATGAAATGCAGGTGGCTTCTTAAAAGATAAAAGTAAAACAGATTTGTTTCTCAGCCTGGATAGCTTTGTGGTTAAATGCAGGAACTCCAGGATCGAATTGCCTGAGTCTGAGTCAGGCTCCAGGTCTTAACAAATAACGGGTTAGGTACTGTGAGATACTGGGCAAATCACTGAACCTCTCTGTGCTGTAGTTTTCCCTTCTAAGAAAGAAATGATAAAGTAATTATAGAATTAAAGGAGATAATATATACAAAGAACTTAGAATAGGGCCTAGAACACAGAACTGCAATTTGGGTTTTATCTATGGTGGTGGTGCTGTTGGTGGTCATGCTGCTGATGGCAATGCTTTTGCCAGTGACAAAGATGGTGGCGCTGATGATGGTAGATGATGGCGATGTTGATGCCAGTGACAAAGATGGTGGCGCTGATGATGGTAGATGATGGCGATGTTGATGCCAGTGATAAAGATGGTGGTGCTGATGATGCCTGCTATAGTGATGCTGATGATGAAAGTGATCATGATGTGATCACTGTCATGTGATCACTGATGCATTGATACAGTGATATGGAGATCATAGGGATGATAAAGAAGAAGAATATTAGAAAGCTCTTAATTCACAGGATTGTAAAGTAGGCATGATTTATGTGATTAAAGGATGAGTCGATTTACAGGAGAATACCCTTTAGGATTCCTTTAAGTGGTGGTCTCCATCTTTTGTACAATAATGGAACCTGCCTATTGTGGTCTCAGGAACTTATCTGTGAGGTAAGGTGAGACATAACCTTCGTTTGTCATTCTCTGTTTGAAGTCTTTCTGGCTACTGATCTTTCCAGTTTGCCTATTCTGCCTGAGAGGGCATCATAGTTCTGAAACCCCACAGCAGGTAGCTTTCAACTCTACGCTGGCCCCTGGTTCACACTCTTGGGGGCGTCCTGTTTACCTGCGTCTGTGTTTGTGTCTGCAGGAGTGGAATGTCACGTGGAACACCAGCAACCCCGACTTCACCAAGTGCTTTCAGAACACCGTCCTCGTGTGGGTGCCTTGCTCTTACCTCTGGGTCTGCTTCCCCTTCTATGTCCTCTATCTCTCCCACCATGACCGGGGCTACATTCAGATGACACATCTCAACAAAGCCAAGACTGTAAGTCTCCTGGGATTTTATTGTGATGTGCGTATTGGGAGGGTGGGGTGTGTGCTGGGGCAGGGAAGACTGCTTGTGAAAACTGACATGTTCCTTCTGCTTAATTGACCCTGAGCTGCTTTTTACTAGGACACAGAATAATAATGTTGTGAATAAAGCCTGGGGTTCTGAATTCAAACGTGGGTTCAGTTGTTGGCATTGCCACTTATTAGCTATATGACCTTGAGCAAAGTTTTTTCTTCCTTCCAGTTTTATTGAGATATAATTGACAAACAGCACTGTATTAAGTATACAGCACAATGATTTGACTTACATAGGTCATGAAATGATTATCGCAGTAAATTTCATGAACATGCACCATCTCATACAGATACAAAATTAAAGAAGTGGGAAGAAATATGTTTTAAAGAATTTTTTTCCCTTGAGCAAATTTCTTAACCTCCCTGAGCCTCAGTTTCCCCATGATTACAGTGGGGGTGATAGAATCTATCTCACAAGATTATATGAAGGTCTTCCTCCCTGAACAAGGATGTTTTTTTAATTAAAAAATTTTTTTAAATTCATTCTTGAAATAGTTTCAAACTGCGGAAGAGTTGCAAGGATGATATTAAGTACTCCCTCAGCCTTGAATACCCATTATTTATAGTCACAGATTTTTAACATTCTGCCACATTTAACATTTTAACATCTTCTTACTCTCTTTTGCTCTCTCTGTATACACACAGTATTTATTTTTTTCTGAATTATTTGAGAAAAGCTAGCATCCACCACACCTCTTTGTCCCTTCTTCAGTGTATCTTTTCTCAAAGCAAGGATATTCTGTTATGTAACAACCACACAATTAAATGTAGGAAATTCAACATGGATGCAATACTTTAAAAGAAAAAATAAAAACCACTATGTATATTCCCCTTTTGTCGCTTGTCCCAATACTGTCCTTTCTAGCATCCCCCGCCCCCAATTCAGGGTCATGCATTGCACTTGGTCACACTGTTTCTGTATTTTTCTGTTATTTTGGAAGACCTTTCCCCGTTTTTTGTTTGTTTGTTTGTTTGTTTTTTAACGAGGCTGGCGTATTTGGAGAACATGGGCCAGTTAACTTAGAGTCATTTCCTCAACTTGGGCTCTTGGGACCATGTTTTCTCACGGTTTGATTCAGTAATGCCTGTCTGGCTGGAGAACTACAAAAGGGCCATGGGGTCCTTCTCTGGGTTACATCTAAGGCCACGTGGTATCCATCTGCCCCTCACTGATGGACTTAGTTCTGGTCATCTGGTCAGCGAGTCTGTTTCTCCACTATACAGATGCTGGTATGCCCCTTGTAAGAATGAGCTTTCTGGGGGAGACACATGGAGGACATGTATATATCCTGTATATGTGTGTGTGTGTGTGTGTGTGTGTGTGTGTGCGTTCCACTTTCTCCCTCTTAGCATGTGTCTCAGTCCTTTATTAAAGCCCTGTTTCCCGAGATTGGTTTCCATAAGCCCTTGGCAAACAGATAAACTTGAATGATTTTACCGAAGCTGTCCCCTGCCTGTGATGCCACTGCTCAGACCGCATTCCAAGCCCATCTCACCATGCTGTCTGCTCCCCTGTCTTCAGCTGGATCTGGTGTCTTCCTCTTGGATCTCTAGTGGCACTTTGTGCTTTCCATGGAGGGCAACATCTCCCTTTAACATGTAAACCAGAGGACTTCCCTGGTGGTCCAGTGGCTAAGACTCCATGCTCCCAGGGCAGGGGTCCCTGAGCTCAAACCCTTGGGGGAACTAGATCCCACATGCCACAACTAAGGCCAGGCACAGCCAAAGAAATAAAAATATTAAAAAAAAAAAAAAACTGTAAGATTTTGTGTATGCCTTGCTGAAAAACACTCTTGTAACTTCTCATCATAGGGAGTAAAACCTGGACTTCCTCTCAGTGGCCCAGCTTGATCTGGCTCCAGGCTCCTCTTAAGCCACCTCCTGTCACACCCACGGCTCATGCCACAGCAGGCATGAACCTGCTGAACACATTTCTGCCTCAGGACCTTTGCACTTGCTGTATCCTCTGCCCGAATTGCTCTCTCCCTAAAGTAGTCACTGTTGGCTGTTCACTAGATGTCACCTGATGGGAGAGGCCTTCTCTGACCACTCTATCTTAAATGTTTTATTTCTTCTTCCTGATGGCTCAGATGGTAAAGAATCTACCTGCAAGGCAGGAGACCCAGGTTTGATCCCTGGGTTGGGAAGATCCCCTGGAGAAAGGCACGGCTACCCACTCCAATATTCTTGTCTGGAGAATTCCGTAGACAGAGGAACCTGGGAGTGGGCGGCTACAGTCCATGGTTTCATAAAGAGTCAGGCACTACTGAGCGGCTAACACTCTCGTTTTTCATGCACTCATTCCTTTCTAGCGTTATACTGTGTATTTTCCCGTTTGTCTCTTGCCTGTTCCATCCACTGGAATCACAGCTCCGTGAAAGCAGTGACTTCTGTCTGTTTTATTCATCATTCTATCCTTCACGTCTGTGGTCCATAGTAGGCCCCCAGTAAATTTTGGTTGGCTTAATACTGTTGGATGAATGGCCATTGTGTGAGGGCCCCCGTGTAGGCCATGGACAGAGTCATGGCTGGGGTGCAGAGGAGACACAGACCAGCATGGGGCGGCACGGATACACTGGCTCACCCTGCCTAGGACTGGACTGGATCCCAGAGGATGTATTCTGTGTCTGAAGACCGCAGGCAATGGTTTAGGGGTAGCCGGTTCCTCCGAGGCTGAGCTTTTGCAGGGGTGCTGGAGCAGTTCCAGGGCTGTCCATTGTAAGATGTGCGTGCACTTCTCTTCCAGGCCTTGGGATTTTTGCTATGGATCGTCTGCTGGGCAGACCTCTTCTACTCTTTCTGGGAAAGAAGTATGGGCAAGCTCCTGGCCCCAGTGTTCCTGGTCAGCCCAACCCTCTTGGGCATCACCATGGTAAGTAGTGGCTGCCACTTGGAAATGAGAAGATCTTACAGTAGAAATACAGCTCTCTTGGGTGAATTTGGTTTGGTCTTGTTGGGAGGAGGGAGGAAAGGATGATAGAACTAAGGCGTAAAGAATGAGCAGGATGTTAAAGCTGAAGGGGCTAGAGACAGGGAGGATCCAGTGGAGAGACCAGCATGTGCAAATGTCCTGGTGTCAGAGTGGGGGAGATGGAGAGTTGGCCTGTGTGGCTGGGGCAGAGGCACAGTGAAGAGGGGCGCAGGGGAGCTGGAAGGGCAGGGGGCTAACTCTGAAGGACCTTGAGCTCCAGGGCAAGCGGGTTTTGTCTTGTGTTTCAGTCCCAGAATTGGGTTCCAAACCTTTTCTGTGCCACACACCCCTTTTTTCTTTGCCAGTCTGGTCTCAGAATAATGTTTTTAAAATCATAAAACACATAGGCTTGTGGAGGAAACCAGTCACACACATATGTATATGTATGAAGATCTTAATGAGGTCCATTTATGTTTTTACTTGAGGTTTATTTTGCATAGGGTAAAATTCACTTTTTTCCTTCAGCAGTTGATGAGTTTTGATAAACCGATACTGTCAGGTAAGCGCCATGCACACAATGGAGATACACAGGAACACAGCAATTCATAGCCCCCGAAAACTCCCTCATGCTGCCCCTGACCTCCTCCACTCCCCCACTCCCGCTCTGTTGTCTGCCCCTTTGACTTTGCCTTTTCCAGAAAATCATGTGCATGGAACCATGCAGGCTGGAGCAGTTGGAGTCTGACTTCTCAGCCTCTGCTGTTCCAAAGACCTTTATTTTATTTTTTTCCATAGTTTCTCTGTGTGTCTGATTGTATGGACTGGATGGATTCTTCAGGTACAAGACATTTGGGCTGGGAAACCGGTTATCTTTAATTAACAGTTTGCAAAAGAGTAAACAGCAAAAACATATGGTCTTCTTGATTAGTGCATCTCAAATCAGGGTCCACCAGCAGGTGTGATACCTCCTTAATTTCCAGACAGCAACCCAGTGTGGTTGGTAGTTGGAGGAGAGGCCTTCCACTTTTTGTTTTCGGGTATGACTCCCAGTGGTGACAGAGCCCTGGGCACTGCTGATGCCCTTGTGCTTTGTTGCTTTCAGTTGTCATTGGTGGTGCTGATGAGGGAAAGCAAAGCTATGATTGTTTCCCATCCAAGTTCATGGACCCCCTGGCTTCTATCCAGAGCCTCATGGACCCTGGGTTAAAACCTCTCACCCGAAAGAGAAAGGTGTGGCTTGGCAGGCTGTGCTTATTTAAGAGCTGAGCATGGTGAGAATGGGTTGTGAGCAGGAGTGGCAGCTGGGAGGCCAGTAGGGGCCCCGGGCACCTGGGCCAGGGGGATGGAGGCTGAGACCAGAGTGAGTGGTGGGTGAACTGAGGGTGGCCTTGGTGGCAGAGCCAGGTGCATTGCTGATGGCGAGATGCAGGGAGGGAGGGAGACGAGAGGACCAGGGAGGACAGATGAGGATAGACATCCAGGTTTCTGGCAGCTAGGGGCTGAGGGGCAGTGCCCTGGATGCCTATAGCTCCTTGGGAATCGGGATCATGACTGTGACCAGCATTGGGGTCTGCCTTCAGAGGGCTGTCTGCGGAAGGGTGGGGCCATCTCCTTCTTTCAAGGAAAAGTGGTTTCATTGTTCTTTCTCCTTGATCACTGCTGCTGCTGCTAAGTGGCTTCAGTTGTGTCCGGCTGAATGACCCCATAGACGGCAGCCAACCAGGCTCCCCCGTCCCTGGGATTCTCCAGGCAAGAACACTGGAGTGGTCACTGAGTCACGTGTAAAACGGAAGTCATAGCTCAGGGTACCAGGAAATGAATCCCCCAACCACTGACATTCTAATGAAGCTCCCTGAAGATAACTCAGTCTGTAGCAGGTTAAGTAAGTTTCCTGATCTGCAAACTGGGGCTGAAAACAGGTTGCACTGAGTCAGTGTAGGTGAGTGTGTCCTAGGAGGCAGAGGAAAGAGAGGCTCAGTAAAGGAGAGGGGTTACCGCTGCTGCCCGAGGCAGACGAGCCTACTGCATCAGGCTGGACTTCCTTCTCTAAATCACGGGGTGGCACGCAGCTTGTTTTTGTAAATAAAGTTTTATTGGCAGGTGACCATATCCACTCTTCCCTGTCTCATATGAGGCTGCTTTCATGCTACAGTGCAGATTGGAGTGGTTGTGAAAGAAACTCCATCGCCCACAGATCCTAGATACTTACTCTCTGGTCCTTGAAAAAAAGGTGTGCTGATTTCTGTGATAACCTGAGCTCCCCGCCCGTGCCACCTCCCCCCACCAGCCCCCCGGTCCCCAACTTTTCCATCCCATCTTGGATCTTGTTAAATTCTCATGGCTTTCGAGATGAATACTGTTGTCACCTCCGTTTTGCAGATGAGGCAGCAGAGGCTCAGAGAGGTTTGGTGACATGCCCAAGGTCACCCAGCGAGGCGAGAGCAGAGCTGGGACTGGAGCCAGGCCACTCTGCTACCACTGTCCTGGGGGCTCCAGACTGGGGAGGCTATGGGGACCCGACCTTCTCCTGATGACTCTTGTTGCATGCTTCTCTCTTCCAGCTGCTTGCTACCTTTTTAATTCAGATCGAGAGAAGGAGGGGAGTCCAGTCCTCAGGGATCATGCTCACTTTCTGGCTTATAGCCGTACTGTGTGCCCTTGCCATCCTGAGATCCAAAATCATGACTGCCTTAGAAGAGGTAAGTGTAACCTCGTTCCATGTCTTCCTTTCACAGTGCCCGGGAGATGCCTGTTCCTTCTGACTCGTGTGGAAACCATGCGTTTCCTTGGGAACCAGAGAATGGCTACCACGTGGGTCTGGCTTCTTCCCTGGGGATTTCCCTCCCCATGATGGAACCTTTGTTCTAGAAGCTTCTTTCCTCCAAGCCCCATTTGTCTGTGTCTCTGTGAGGGACAGGAGCAGCAGGCAGAGGTGCACCATGCCTGGAGCCTCTGTCAGTGGTGACAGCCGAGCAGGTCGGCTCTCCATGTGTTCTGTCTGGAATGCAGCCGCGTGGGGGAGTGGTGTCTGCAGGGCGACTCCCCTGGGGGCCCCTGGACTGGTTCCTACGTTGCGTTGGTGCCACTCCAGCTGGGGAGTGGCCCTTGTTGCTGCTCCTGGGAGTTGTGAAGAGCGGGTCATTTCAGACTGTCCCGCTGTCCCCTACCACCTTCGGGCTAATCGGAAGCTGGCATTAGGCAAAGCAAGGCGGAGTGACCAAACGTTTATTGAGCGCCTGCAGTGTACATTTCAGGCGGGCTTCAATAGTGATGGCGGCTGCTGTTTGTTGAGTTCGTGTTTTCAGAGTGCTAGGCCGGGGACTGAGTCTTTTTGTGAATGGTCTTACTGCCATCTCACAGTCAGCCTGGCAGGGTGTCTCAGCCTCAGCATGGATTGGTGTTTGGGGCCCGAGTCTTCCTTTTGTTTTGGGGAAGGGCTGTCCTGTGCCTTGCAGGATGTTTAGGGGCCATGCCAGCAGCCCTCCCACCCCTGAACAGAAATGTCTCCAGAAACTGCCAGATGGTCACTGGAAGGCAAAGTCGCCCGTCCTGTTGAGAACTCCTGATCTGTTTGTAGGTGGGGAAACTGAGGCACAGAAAGGCTAAGTAAGCCGATCAAGCCCCATGGCCATGGCCAGTGTGAGCTGAGCCAGGCCTTGAAGGTAGGCCTGATCCACTCCCAAGCCTGGGGCTCCTCCCCATGTCAGCTGCCCTGACCAGGCAGGGTGAGCCACACCATGGTGTAAACACCTGTCTTCTGTTATCTTGAAGGGGAGATAGCCTGGAAGATAACCCGGCCCTCAGCTGCTTCTAGAAAGTGATCTTTTCTCCTTCTCCACCTTCCCCTCCTGTGCAGGATGCCCAAGTTGATGTCTTTCGCGACGTCACCTTCTACATTTACTTTAGCCTCGTGCTGATCCAGCTCGTGTTGTCCTGCTTCTCCGACCGCTCGCCCCTGTTCTCCGAAACCATCAATGACCCCGTAAGTGTGATCACAGATGAGCACAGAGACACGCATGTGTGCATGTGGGTGTGTGCAGAAGACAGTACAGCTCACATTGCTATGAGCCAGAACCATCCATCTGGAAACTCATCCTGACTTGGCCGAGTGTTTGTGGACATCTTCCTCCCCACTTTACCAGTGGAAAAACTGAGCCGCAGACGTGGCTGGAGGGTACTTAAGGAGGCTGTCCCATTCATAGTTGTAAACAGCTGTGTCTTCCAGCCCATTTGGTGGGCATAGTGGTTTTAGACAGTACGGATGAACATTTAAATATCAGGAAATTCCACAGGCGTTCTTAACTGTCTAGGTTTTCTAGAAAAGTGTTCTGGCCCCATCAGTGCCGTTATTCCACACGCGAGCGGTCGGCCAGCGCTGAGGCACGTGGCCCTGGTTTCCTGCCGCAGTCCTCACTGCTCCCTGGTGTGTCAGACAGTCTTGCTCCTCTCACCTGCGTATGTGCCTGGCCCCTGGAGGATCTGAGTTTGAGACCCTTGGTCTCCTGCTTCAGTTTGAGGAAAATCCTGCTTGTGCAGAAGTATATCAATGGGCTGGGTGGGGGTAGCCGCTCTTCTGCTGGTAGGAGGAAAGGGAACGTGGTTGTTTATTACCCAGTCCTTCTTTCTTCCTCCCCGCTTCCCTCCATCCTATTTTCCTTCCTCCTTCCCCGCACTCCCTTCTTCCATCCAGTCTCTGATCTCGGCACAGAGTGCCAGGCTCTGATCTGGGCACAGGGCTGTAGCAGTGAATAAGGCAGAGTTCTTGCCACTTGGAGCTCATGTTTTCATGGGCAGGGGCACAAACAGTAACCCAGGATCCAAGTATATATATCCTACCAGTTAGGTTGTGGTTAAAGCTATGAAGAAAAACACGAAGAAAAGAGGGGGAGATGATGGTTGGGGGTTGTGTGTAGTTTTGATCAAAGCAATCAGGGAAGCCCACCTCACCCCATTCCCCTGGAAACCTCACTGGAGCAGAGACCTGAAGGAGTGAGGGAGCCAGGCAGGCAGGTACCCAGGGGGAGAGGTTTCAGGCAGAAGGGTGGCAACTGCGGAGGCCCTGGGGCAGGGCTCCCGTGAATGTTGCCATCACAGCAGGAAAGGCCAGAGCAGCTGGAGCCGCAAGAGGCAGGAGGAGGCTGGGGATGGCCTCCGAGAGGTGGGACAGTCACTTCTGGGCTGGGTGAACTATTTGGATTTTGTTCCAAGAGGGATGGGGAGCCTTTGGAGCAATCATCTGATGCTTTGTTCATGGTTGGTCAGCTGCTAATGGGTGAAATTGCAGTAGGAGCAGTTTTCGGCTGTGTTTCTGTGGAGTTTGGCCTGGACCTCAGCAAAAGGCTGTGGCTGCTTTTGTGGGTGATGAAAGGACCTGGCGGAGGGCATCAGCTCAGAGGAAGCAGTGGTGCGCCAGTGTGAACTTTAGAAACCAGGAAGCACGTCCCATCCTAGGAGAGGCCCTGTTCTGCCATCTCCCTGCTCTAGGAGGAGCTGGATTGGAGAAACTAGCAGAGTGTGTGTGTGTGTTCATGTGTGTGTTTATGCACATAGGTGTGTATGTATGATGTGTGTGCATGTACATGTATGCATGCGGATGTGTGTGAATGTGTGCATTTGTGTGGGTTTGTGTGTGTGTGTTGTGTACGTATAAAGTTCACAAGGGCAGCAGCCATGCATGGGCACCAGGGGATCCAGCCACTCCCTGGCACAGAGGAGACAAGGGCAGCAGCCATGCGTGGGCACCAGGGCATCCAGCTCCTCCCTGGCACAGAGGAGGGGCTCAGATATCTCCGGCTCTCATGTCTGCTGTTGACCGGTATTGGTGTGCATGAGTGTGGGTAGATATCAGGCTCTTCTGTGGAGCTGGGGATCACAAGGAACAAGTCACAGCCCCCTGAAGGGCTGCAGGCCCTGGGGTTGCTCGGGAGGTAAACTGAGCCTGTGGGAGGCAGACAGGCCTTCATGCGGATCTTCCAATTCTTCAGGCTTGCTGTGGACTGTTGCTGATGCTTTATGGAGAATTACTGATTGCTGGTCCCCCGGGATCCAGATAAATTTCCCTTCCCTTCTCTCCTGGGTGTGTGCGCTCTGGGGTGACTCACAGAGCTGACTTCCTCCTCCCATTGAACTTCCTGCAGTTCCAGGGCGTGGGGCCTGCCCTGCCACCCTGGGGACTTAGAGCCTCAGTCTGATGGTGGAGGCAGTGTGGTAACAGGAGGAGAGACTCGTTTTAGAGGCAGGCAGACCCTGGGCTTAATTTCATCTGTGTCCCTTTATCCCTTCAGTACATATTTCTTAGGCACCGGTTGTATATGGTGCTAGGTTCTAGGACACAGCCGTGTGTGAAAAGATGTCGTCAGTGCCCTGCTGGGCCTATCTGTTAGCCTAACACACCCACCCTGGATTTAGTGGCATAGGACTGCAACAGCCCTTCGTTAGGATGTTTCACAGGCCTGGGCATTGGCTGGGCTCAGCTGTGTGGTTCTCACTGAGGGTCTCTTCTGCAGTCACGATTGGATAGTGGCTGGAAGGCTTCCAGGCTCACAGGTCGTGTGGTTAGTGCTGGCCCCTGGCTGAAGGCCCCACGTGGTCTCCTCCCAGCTGCCTAGGCTTCCTTGCAGCCTGGCTGCTGGTCTGTAAGAGTGTGTATTCCGAGACTGAACTCCAGACCTGGGAGTGGCCGGGTCTCATTGTAGGACCAGTATGTGAGATGGCAGGTGATGCCTGGCTGTCTTTGAAAAATACTGTCTACCTCTCGCCCCCAAGGAAGCTTACCATCCTATTAGGCAGATCAGCCAACCACAATTGAGATGAAGACTGAGGATCAAGTTATGTGACTTTTGGATTTGACTTCGAGCGAGTCACTCCTCCTTTCAGGACCTTAGTGTCCCATCCTCGAAAATGGGTTGAGGTTCAGTTTGGTGCTAGCTGCCCCCCACCACTCCCCCACCCCTGATCCACTCCCACCCCAGAGCTGAGGCCTGTGACCTGGGAGGAGGATGTGTCAGGTGACACCTCTGCTGTCCCCTTGTCACTCTCCGGGCTGGCATCATGGTGGAGCTGGGAAGATGGGACTGGTCCAGCCCCAGTCCCTGTCCCGTTCTTCGAGCAGCCGTCATATGTCGCCTGTCCCCAGCGAGAGTGGTCAGCCAAGCGCAGGGTCAGGTGGGGCTGGCAGTGCCGGCCTGCTCCCCTGCTGAGTCACCGAGCGCCGTCCTCCCCAGCTGGCCTTGTGCCCGATGTGTGACTCAAAGCCATGTCCTGGCCCTGCTTCCCGGTGGGGCTGTTCCCCTCCGTGTGCAGGCCCAGGGCCCAGGCCTTGGGGGGCTTTCTGGGGCTCCTGCCTGTCCCCAGCATCGGATCCTTTGATCTGGCCCTGAGGCTACCGCTTAGGGTGTGGGGTCAGGGTTGCCATCAGCAGTTGGGGGCATCAGGAACAAATGTGGCAGGTTGTAGACCGCCTTCGCTCCCCAACCCCGTCCTGCCGCCGCCACTTCTCACAGTGGGGGTCCTCGGACCGGCAGCATCAGCAGCACCCCCAGATGCACATTTGAAATGCAGAGTCTCAGGCCTGCTGAGTCCCGCTGAGTCGGGGTCTCATTTTCACAAGATCCCCGGCTGGTTCATGGTGGAAAAGCACCAGGTTAGCACATTCTTAAAAATTACTCAGCTCATTTGGTGGAAGAGGTATTTTTAGTCCTGTGTCATAAATATGGAATATTTTACACGGAGCGTTTCAAACCTGCAGAAAAGTTGGAAGACACAGTGAGTGCTTGCCATCTACCTGCCAGCTAGATTGCCTACAAGTTAACATTTTGCTAAACTTGTTTTTATCACGTATCTGTCTAGCCAGCCAGCCGGCTAAGATTTTTGGTATTTAAAACTGACCTTGAAATAACATCAGTAACCTTCATCCGCACACTTAACCATGCGAATCATTTAGCCAGAACTCAATATCTCTTTATGGTTCTATTTTGGGTTTTTTAATTTTTTTCTTCCTTCAAGTAAATTTACATAGTGACATTCCTGAATCTTAAGTTACCCATTTGATGAGTTCTGACAAATGATAACTCAAACTCCTGTCGAGACAGACTATCCCTGGAGCCCCAGGAAGTCCCCTCCTGTTCCTTCATGCCAGCCCTGCCCCTTGCAGCCCAGAGGCCACTGCTGGGCGTAGACTGTTAATGAGAGCCTGGAAAACTCCATTTGTAATTCCTTTCTCCACCGTTTAGTACTTCATTGTGCCAGGGGCTCTGCTGGGCTCTGAGTACCTAGAAATGAACAGACCTTGACCACCCCAAAGGAGAGATGGAGGAGGGAGGCAGAGGGCCAATAAGCGAGCACTGTGGGAGGGACAGAGGGTTCCCAGGCAGGGAAGTGCTGGGGGCGGTGGAGGAGCGAGGAGCCAGTGGTCCTGAAGTCAGCCCAGGGCCCCAGAGCCGGCATCCAGACGAGGGGATGCCTCGGGCCGGTAGGGTTGAGGGCTGGAGGATGGATGGGAAGGTTCTCCTGCTGGTGGAAGCAGCGTGTCCACAGGCCCAGCGGTGTGATGAAATCTGTGGGTGTTTGGGAACTGCATGGCCTTGTGCTTGGCTAAGTTAGGGGAGCCAGGGAGCCGAGCATGAAAGATCAAGGGTAGAATTGAGTGTCACCATATGGACTTGGAATTATAATCCCAGGGAAAGTTTCTCAGCTGGAGGCGAGTGACACTCAGGTTGAAAGATCCCTCTTCTTTTGGATGATCCCTCTGGTTGAAAGGAGGGTGCAGGAGGCTGGTGGCACCTAGGAAACCATTGCTGGAGCCCAGGCAGATTCAGAGGAACGCTGTCCCAAAGAGTGACTGTGTTCAAAAGCCGCGGAAAGAAGATGGACAAATTCCTGGGGAAAGCACACGTGGTGTGTGTCTGCCACAGTAAAAGAAACCGTGGTCCTGAGCCTGGAGGAGATTTGCATAGCTGAGAAGCAGCAGAACGAACCAAGAACACCAGTGTTACACCCTGTATCACCGGATTTCTTACTGTCAGACATTTGGGTGGTTCTAATCAATAATAATAATAGCAGCCTTGGGTTAATAAAATTAACTTATTTAATCCTCACTGCAGCCCAGTGTTGAAGTGGAACTATGAGTCTCCCCCATTTTACAGATGGGAACGCTGAGGTTCAGGGTGGTGTAGTGTCACCTAAGTTCATAGGGCTGGATCAGGGGGTGAGCCCTTCACACCTGAGCAGGCATCAGCATCACCTGGAGGGCTTGTTACAACTCAGATCATTGCTGGATACCCCCTGCCCCTCAGAGCTTCTGAGTCAGTCAGTCTGGGTGGAGCCCAAGCCTTTCTGGCAAACCCTCAGGCCCGCAGATGCTGGTTCTGGAGACGGGGTCTGAGAACCTCTGTTTCGAGCCACACTGCTGCCACGCATCTCTTACTGCTGGGCATTTAGGCATGCCGAGTTGGAGTCCCCAGCAGAAAACTGAACTAAAAAGCAGAATCAAAACCAGAAAGGGGGGCGGCACTCAGAGAGTTTCTGATGGAAAGAGCTGAGGGCTGAGGGCCCCAGACGGTCCTCTGAGCGGCCCCTGCGAGGTCATGGGGGACCAGTTCCCAGAGCCAATGCCTGGGGCTGTTGTACCAAGTTACTTTAAACCTCCTATGCCAGGTAAAGATGCCAAAGAACAGCTCCCTCTGTATGAACAGCTTATTCCTCTTCATCCACCTTCACCTGGGGCCTGAGTTAATCTCATTTTCACTGAACGGGGGATTGGTCATTAATAAGCCTCCTTCCTCCTGGGACAGGAGTTCCTCCATTTCAGTCTCAGAGGCCCAGAAGCCCTGAGCCAACATCCTTGCCTTCTCCACTTTGTGGGTTAGACCAGAAAGTTTTGCTTGGTTTCAGCTGAATGAAATGCTGCTTGGATCCTTGGCCAGCAGGCCTCCTTTTTTTTTTTTTTTTTTTTTAACGATCAGTTCTTGATGACTTCAGACCTCTGATTATGTTATCACAAAAGACCTCTCACTTGTGTCAGATAGGGACTTCCAGAAACCGGCTCCCAAATTATGTAATTTCTTGTCTGGTGATGGCACGGTGTCCGCCCAGTGTGATCTGAAAGTCTATATCTGGATCCAGGGGGATGGAGCAGGGCTGGGGAGAGGAACCTGGGGAGACTCCTGGATGCTGCAGCTTAGAAACGGCAATGCTCATATGTTGCTGAACAAGCCTCAGCTGCATCTGGGCTGGGGGAAGGTGGGGTTGGCCCTCCCAGGGTAGGATTTGTACTAGCCAGAGTGAGCAGTAATCTCTGCCCCTGGGCCGTCACTCCTTGTGGTCTCAGGACTCCATCTGGGCACAGTTGGGTATAAAGGGGTTGAATTCATCTCCACTTATGCAGCCTTCTCCCTTCCCCCACCCCATTTTTATTGAGGAATATTTGACATACATCCCTGATTTAGCTGAAGTTGTGCAACAGTGATGGTTTCATATACGTATATTGTGAAATGATTACTATAGTAGGTTTACTTACCATCTGTTGTCTAATACAGAATAAAAGGAAAAGAAAAAAGCAAGGTTTTTGGGGGCTGATCTACACCAACCAGGATCCTTGTGTGGCTTACAGAATCTTAGTTCCCCAACCAGAGATTGAACCCAGGCCCTCAGTGAAATCACAGAGTCCTAACCATTGGACCTCCAGGGGATTCCCCCAAAAGCAGCTTTCCTGGTGGCTCAGATGGTAAAGAATCTGCTTGTAATGCAGGAGACCCAGGTTCACTCCCTGGGTTGGGAAGGTCCCCTGAAAGAGGAAATGGCAACCCACTCCAGTATTCTGGCCTGGAGAATCCCATGGACAGAGGAGCCTGGGGGCTACAGTCTTTAGGGTTGCAAAGAATCAAACACGACTGAGTGACTAACACTAAACTTATAAATGTTGAGACCAAGACAGAATACTTCACCTTTCCTTCTTCATCCTCTCCTCCCAATTTTATCATACGTTAAATTATATCAGTAACTAGTGTTTCCAGCATTACAGCAATTGTAAATAGTTTTCACTTGCAGAACCGACTGGAGTCCTATGTCTACATGTCCTTTTTAAACCGGAAGTATAATTGACCCACAACACTGTCAGTTCTAGATACACATCATAGTGATTCACTGTTACTATATGTTTACAAAACTATCATTATAAGTCTGCTGCTGCTGCTGCTAACTCACTTCAGTCGTGTCCAACTCTGTGCGACCCCACAGACGGCCTCCTACCAGGCTCCTCTGTCCCTGGGATTCTCCAGGCAAGAACACTGGAGTGGGTTGCCACTTCCTTCTCCAATGCATGAAAGTAAAAAGTGAAAGTGAAGTCACTCAGTCATGTCTGACTCTTAGCGACCTCATGGACTGCAGCCTACCAGGCTCTTCTTGTCCATGGGATTTCCCCAGGCAAGAGTACTGGAGTGGGCTGCCATTGCCTTCTCCACCTTATAAGTCTAGGTTGCTTCATTCTTTTTTTTTTTTTCTTAAACCTTATTTTAATACCCTCCTCACCCCCCAAATTGGGACAGACCAGAACAGTCTGGGCTGGGTTTAATGTTAAATTAATACACATTTTTTGGTCATTGTTTAAATCAACAGTGTGGCAGTAAGGGGTTATCCTTGGAAAAAGTGAAATCCATGTTCCCAAAAGACATCATGGAAGAACTCCACTTGGTGACTCACTGGCTACTTACAAGTCTCCTTGCTGTTCTCTGAAACTCTGCATTCGGTTGGGTATATCTTCCCCCTTTCTCCTTTGCCTTTCACTTCTCTTCTTTTCTCGGCTATTTGTAAGTCTCCTCAGACAATCACTTTGCCTTCTTGTGTTTCTTTTTCTTGGGGATGCTTTTGGTCACCACCTCCTGTACAGTATTGCCAACCTCCGTTCACAGTTCTTCATGCACTCTGTCTACCAGATCTAGTCCCTTGAATCTATTTGTCTGCTCCACTGTATAATCATAAGAAATTTGATTTAGGTGATATCTGAATGGCCTAGTGGATTTCTGTACTTTCTTCAATTTGAGCCTGAATATTGCAATAAGATCTGTATAGTCAAAGCTGTGGTTTTTCCAGTAGTCATGTATGGATGTGATAGTTGGACCATAAAGAAGGCTGAGCGCTAAAGAGTTGATGCCTTTTAAATGTGGTGCTGGAGAAGACTATTGAGAGTCTGTTGGACAGCAAGGAGATCAAACCAGTCCATCCTAAAGGAAATCAGTCCTGAATATTCATGGGAAAGGCTGATGCTGAAGCTGAAGCTCCAGTACTTTGGCCACCTGCTGTGAAGAACCGACTCATTGGAAAAGACCCTGATACTGGGAAAGATTGAGGGCAAGAGGAGAAGGGGGTGACAGAGGATGAGATGGTTGTATGACATCATGGATTCAATAAACATGAATCTGAGCAAACTCTGAGAGAGAGTGAAGGACCGGGAAACCTGGCGTGCTGCAGTTCATGGGGATGCAAAGAGTCGGACTCAACTTAGCGACTGAATGGTAACAACAGCTTAGAAGTCGGACTTATCCATGCAGTGGAAAGAGGCTTTGCCCAGACTCACTCAAGCCCAGTTAGTTCCAACCAGGCCCTGGAACTAAAAAGAGCAAGAAGAAAGGGCATCACTTCTTTAGAATGAGGGCAGAAAAAGAAGCTCGCCAAATAAGATGCTACAGCTTTCCTCCTAAGGACTTGGGGGAAAGGAGGCAGGAACTTGGAGGGAAGGCTTAGAGATGCAACAGTCCATCCTAGGCTGTTTCATTCCTGATCCACATCCAGGCTTGCCTGATTTCAAAGGAATGGCAGGATTTATGAGGCCCCTGGGCGTGTAAGTCTGACACCCTGACAGTTTGCACTGGGGTCTCTATGCAGGTTAGAAAAAGGCACCTGGGGACCTCCCCTGGTAGTTCAGTACTTACGACTCTGTGCTCCCACTTCAGAGAGCGTGGGTTCCATCTCTGGTTGAGAAACTAAGATCCTACGTGCCGTGTGGTATAGCCGAAAGAAAAAAAAACTTTTTTTATTAGAAAAAGGTGTGTGGCCCCCTGGATGGGTGAATTTGAGAAAGGGCCTGTGTCCTTCCTGCCGATGCAGTTCCCCTTCCCTCACCCGCCCCTGCCCCCCAGGTCCAGGCATCGGCTGAACTTCAGCCCCGACTTGACCCCTTGGCTGGGCATCTCTGTGCAGGGCTGACCCTGTGTTGATGGCCAAGACCGAAAGAAGCTGCATTTGAGCTCCAGTTCCTCTCCTTAAGAATCCCCATCTTTAATGTCATGAGGTCTGATGTAAGCAGGGGTTAGCCAACTTTTTCTGTAAAGAGGTAGATGGTAGATAGTTGTAGACGACACAGTCTCTCACGCAAGTACTCAGTTCAGATGTAGCTCAGAAGCAGATACGAACAGTACGGAAATGAATGGGCATCACCATGTCCAAATAAAACTATTTTGTAAGCGGCCAGACCGTGGGCCTGAGTTTGCCAGTCTTGACATGAAACATCTGCTTGGTATGTCAGGGTCTGCTGGAAACGGACTTGTTACTGGGGTTACCATTAGTATTAATGGTAATACTGCTAATATCATTGCTTGAGCTTTTTACTCTGTGCCAGAAACTGTCCTGAGTACTTCATAGGCTTTATCTCATTTAATCTCACCATCACCAAGTAGCATGGCCCAGGCCCCCAGACAGTAAGTGGCAGGGCTGGGATTCAAACCTCCTTCCAATCACCTTGCTCCATGTTGCTTCACCTCCATGTTGCCTCCTACCCTGGTACCCGCCCTCCCCCACCCCCCCAGGCCCCTTGTTTTGTTGTTCTCCTCATAGCTCTGACTATTTATCTTTGTGTATTTATTTGCATCTTGGTTTGCTTACTGTCCTGGAGGCGGTACAGAGGACCTCACAGTCTGGTCTCGGATATAATGACATTTAGCCATCTGGCGTATAAGCAGGTCCACCCTCAGTATTTGCCTAAGAAATAAATGAGTCATTGTCCCAAGCATCTCCTTCTCTCTCTGCCAGCATTTTACAGGGGCAGGAACTAGGTGATAGTTGAAGTGCATTTGTGACTCTGGGCGGGGGGAAGCCTGCAAAGCAAATACCACCACCTCCTCCTGCGGCCTTGGGTTGGAAAAATTGCAGCTTCCATGCTGTCCCAGGGACCTCGTTCCTCCTGGGAGTCTCCTGGGGGAGGCTGAGAAGTGTGTCTCCCATTTCCCAGGTGTGAAAACTGAGACTCGGGGTAAAAGGACTTGCCCAGGGCCATGCAGGTAGAAAGTGCAGGGTTGGGGGATTCAAACTCAGGACCATGTGGCTTTTGATTGGTTCGGAATGTAGGTCTGTGGGCCAGCTGCATCTGATGAAAGCTACCCTGATGCCAGGGTCCCACCCCCAGAGAGGGTGATCTAGTTGTTCAGGGCACCTGTGTTTATGATGCTCCCCAGGTGATTCTGGGACAGGTAGTACTAGCAAAGCCCAGTGGTTCTCAGCTCAGGCTTCATATTTGACTCATTGGGGAAGATTTTCATGGTAGAAACTTGCAGCTGTGTACAACAGTGGACAGCATAGTATAATGAGTGCCATGGACTGTTTTATTTATTTATTTAAAATTTTTACCTGCCATGGACTATTTACCCTGCATCACATGTAAACATTTCATTAGGTATCTGCAACAGATAAGGAATTAAAAATTTTTTAAACATTTTATTTTGGAATAATTTGACCCACAAAAAGTTACAAAAATGGTATTGTTCTTGTATACCCTTCTCCCGCTTTCCACAATAATATCTGAGAGAGAAGAATTTTAAGTAATACAACAATGGTCCCATTATATGGCCTGACAACTTACTAATTCCTTAATATCACCAAGTATTTCAGAAATGCACTGCGGTTGCAGAGTGGTGCAGCCTCTTACATGGTATTGTTCCCTCCTCACCTGATAGCTGAACCATTTTATGCAAAGACACATCCCCCTCATCTCTTTGGTCAGCCCGTGTTGTCATAGACAAATGCTTGTTTCTTTCCTTCTGTTTTCAAAACAGTGACTTGGTTCTCTAGTCACTGACACCAAGAGGTTTTCCTTCTCTTCCAGTATCAAGGTGGACTTGTGTATTTAAAGTGTAATGTGTCTCAGTCCTTTTGCCTTACTGTCTGTATTGTAGCTCAAGTTGTCCCTTTCTGGGCTTGTGAGAGCCACTTCTGGTTGCATCTGAGGTCTTTTACCTACCCTTGTCTTGTTGGGTGTGACAAGATATTCTGGGCTTATCTTGTACATTTCCTGCCCAGCCACTTGGCCAAGGAGACTGAGAGCTGAAAACAAAAACAAGAATTCAAGTACTTGGACCCACCCCAGACCAGCTAAATGTGAGTCTCTGGGGAGCCAGGCAGATACACTGTGTTTTCTGAGTGTCCCCGGCTGGGGTGGACAACCGCTTGGGTAGAATGTGTTTCCTCATCCGTCTCTCAGTTTCTTTCTTTTTTTAAGGAGTTTTAAAATATCTTTATTGAGTTTGTTACAATATCATTTCTGTTTTACGTTTTGATATTTGGGGCACTAAGCATGTGACATCTTTGCTCCCCGAGAGGGATGGAACCCATACCCCTACATTGAAAGGCCAGGTCTTAACCACTGGACCTCCAGGGACATCCCTCCCCAGCATCTTATCCCTGCAGAATTCTGGGATGGAGAGCGACGTCCTCGGCTAGTAATCTCGTCGTTAGTCTGGTGACCCCACCTTCACCGATGCTCGTGCCCCCTGATTTAGACTTGAATGTATCAGTCCTCGTGTGCAATCCCAAAGGCTCTGTCTGATGGCCTTGGCTGTGTGACCCTGAACCGGAACTCATCTTTGTGGCTCTGGGAAAGAGGTTCTTTGAAAGCCTGCTTAGAATCTGTTGATGACTTCCTGTTGCCCTTGTGATGGAGATCAAAATCCCTTACGTGGCCTCCAGTGTAGACTGCTCAGGCCCCCTCTTGTGCTGGAGCCCACTGTGCTCCCCTCTACCTCGGGGCCTCTGCACACATCAGTCCCTCTGCTGGGACCACCTCGCGTCTCCTCCTTCACTTAGTCATCCTCTCCTCACTTTTCAGACCCCAGCTTGAATGCCTTCCCTGACCTCCATCAACTGGATCAGCCAATGAGGTCCCAGTGATCTCACTGGCCATACTAAACTGCCTCCGGGATGTAATCCTTGTCACAGTTGTGGTCTTGAATTTGTTCACGTGATTGATAAATGTTTCTCTCTCCAGACCCTAACTATCTGGGGCTAACGTTCTGTCTCCACCGCTTCCAGCTCTGGCACCCTGGGCATGGCTTTTCAGCTCTCTGCCCCTCAGTGTCCTTAACTACAGAATGGAGACGATGCCTTTGTCTAGTTCCTAGTGTGACTATGAAGATTAAAGGAGATCATTTTTATAAAACATTTAAAACAGAACGGTTACTAGCTAGCAGAGTGTTAGCAGTTGACCTGGATTAGGGTTATGTCTGTTAGTTCAGATCTGTGTATAGTAGGTGCTCAGAAGATACTTGTAGAATGAGTGAGTGAATGAATGGAAGAGAGTAATAGAGGTCATACCAGGTTCTCTATGAAGATACGAGATAATGCTAGTACTTTGTCTGTGCCTGCCACGTTGTAGATGCTCAATAAACATTTGTGGCATAAATGAGTGAACTAATATGAACCATTGGCCCATTGGGAGGACCAGGGAGCTGGCATAGACGAGGAGTTTAACCTGTCATTTCCCTGGGTTCTGCACCCTGTGCTCTCTCTCCATAGAATCCTTGCCCGGAATCCAGTGCCTCCTTCCTTTCCAGGATCACCTTCTGGTGGATCACAGGGTAAGTCCTGGCCCTGAGACCTCGGGCGGGTGCTGGAACACCAGTGTGCAGCTCTCCCTCCCTCGCACTTTCCGGCAGGGCTGTGTCCTGAGTGTGTGTGCCCTGAGCATGGGTCTCAGAGACACCGACCCTGAGCCCACAGTCATGTGATGCATGTATAAATAGCTCGGCCTGGGCAAGAAGCTGCACACTCCTGGCTCAGCTTCAGATTTGGCTGTTTTTGTATTGCATTGGGTGTAATTATTATCATTATTCCCCTCCCCCCGAGATAAATAATGTTCGTGCCCACCTGCCCCCTGAAATAAATAACGTAGGGAAAGGGGGTGAGAGAAGCGTGTCTGGACCGGTAGCAGCAGAGGCACCGCCACCTGCAGCTCAGCACACTGCCTGCTCGGCCTCCTCTAGCTTGCATGTTGTTTTCGTCTTGTTGTCAGCATCTCACTGGGGGTTATTTAGATCCCTCCTCCTCCCCCAAGCATTGTTTCCTTGTCTTTATGAACTTCTTGCACTTCGCGATTTAGGATTTTTCTGAACTGATTTTCAATTGCTGTTAAAGAAGAGCTCTGGGACCGTTGATGGCGTTTGGACATGGCCTGCAGGTCACACCAGCCAAGCTCGTGTTTCTGATGTTGGTCACTGTCCTCTGGTGATATCAGAGCATGTCCTTTCTCTTAGGGGGATACACATTGATATTTAGGGGTGAAGGTGTGGAGGGTCTGCAGCCTCCTCTGAAATGGTTCTGAAAAAGATAGAGGCATGCTTCATTATGCTTCCCAGCCACCATGTTTTTCCAGATTGAAGGTTGGTAGCCACCCTGTGCCAAGTGAGTCCGTTGGCACCCTTTTCCCCATCAGCTTTCACTTACTTTGTGTCTCTGTGTCACATTTTGGTAATTCTCACAATCTTATATTTATTATGGTCATCTGTGATCCTTGCTGTTATTACTAGGATTTGCTGAAGGCTCAGATGATGCTTAACTTGGCATTTTTAGCAATACAGAATTTTTAAGTTAAGCTCTGTATGTTACTTTTTAGACATAATGCTAGCATAAATGTAACTGTAGTATGGGAAACCAAAAAATTCTGGTGACTCGATTTGTTGTGATAGTCACTTTATCGTGGTGGTCTGAAACACACCTGTAGTATCTCCGAGGTCTGCCTTGTATGTGTTGGCACACACGTGTATATAGAGACAGAGACAGATAAGCACATGTATAACAGTCATGAGCTTGGTGAAGGGTCGACTGTACAATTCCTATGGTTTTTCTGTGAATTTGAAATCTTTCGAAATAACAAGTTAAAATACTAAGTTTCCCTTTTATAATGAAAGTGTTCAAAGCAGAAAGACGAGGTTAATAAACTTTAAACTCATCACCAAATAGAGTGATGGTTAATGCTCTGCGATATTAGCCTTAAAATGTTTTTTTGAAAAGTAAATTAGAAACATCCTGCTACTTTCCTCCTAAATACTCTGTATATTTCTAAAACGAGGCCGTTTTTCCTGGGGGATCTAACGGAATTAGCAGTAATGATGCCATGTGCCCACATGTCCCTTCGTGCTGAGATTTCCTGATCTCGGCCGCCTGCGGTCGCATGGGCCACGGTAGCAGAGAGGGCCATCGTGTCATCTCCTTCTGACTCTCATTGCCTCCCCTCTTGTGTTTTGGCCACAGGATGATGGTTCAGGGCTACCGCCAGCCCCTGGAGAGCACCGACCTCTGGTCCCTGAATAAGGAGGACACGTCAGAACAAGTCGTGCCGGTCTTGGTAAAGAACTGGAAGAAGGAATGTGCCAAGTCCAGAAAGTAAGTGCCAGGCATCCGGCCACGGGCAAGCTGGACGCTCACTAGGTTGACCCCATAGGCCTGTCCCTCTGCTGTGGCCCGGGATGGTCTCAGTGCCACCCCTAAAGTGTCATAGCCCTGGGCGGGCTGCTTCCCTTCCCAGAACCATGATCTGCTCACCTGTGAATGGAGTGGCGTCCAACATGTAGCTCAGGCAATTTGGATAGAAAAGAAAAGGGAAAGATGTCAAGTGAGCGGATTCCGTTTGCCGCGACCCTCAGCGACCCCGCCCTCCCAGAGCTGTTTGGTTTCCCCCCCCTTCTCTCTGAGCAGCTGGCATCCTGAGCGTTCTTAACTGTTTTAAATGGTTCAGTTTAACATACCAAATCAACTGCTTCTTGAGACGTTCAGCCTAAGAAGCCCCAATTGAGGGTGATTTGGGCTGTACTGGATTTTTTTTTCAACAGACTTTTATTTTTTGGAGTACTTTTAGGTTTGCAGCAGGTCTGAGCAGAAGCTGCCGAGTTGCACACACTCCTCCCCTCCGACTGTCAGGGTTCCCCCACCAGAGGGGCACGTCGGTGACAGCCTCTAAGACCACACTGAGTACGTGGTTTACATCCCTGCTCACTCTCTGTCTTGGATTTCACACCCTCCCCCTTGCGAGCTGTATGCCAACCCCCGGCTCTGTCATCGGGTTATTTTGGGAGTCAGGCGAGGGCCTCTCCAGCATGTATTGTGTCTTATTTCTTCAAATATAAGAGTGATCACCTGCGCTATGCATCATTATGATGTCATCACCTGTGTGATGCACCAAGGAAAAAGGAAAACAGCTGCCAATTAAACCAGGATATGACATTGGCTTAAGACGCATTCCGTGTCCAGAGAAGCCAGACAAGAACTCGCGAGGGACTCTGGTGGCAGGGGATGGTGACAGTCCTCCTGTAGTCATTATGGGATGGTGCCCACCGTGGAGAGCTGGCTGATGAGGGCCCGGCCTGGTGTGCGTGCCTTTGTGCTAAGTTGCTTCGTTTGTGTCTGATTCTTTGCAGCCCTATGGATTGTAGCCTGCCCGGCTCCTTTGTCCATAAGATTCTCTAGGCAAGAATACTGGGGTGGGTTGCCATGCCCTCCTCCGAGGGATCTTCCCCACCCAGGGATCAAACCCACGTCTCTGGCATCTCCTGCATTGTTTACCACTTGTGCCCCCTGGGAAGCCCCAAGCCTGGTGCACAGCCTCACAGAGCAGCTGGCCTCCCAGGAGAGGAACCCCGGCTGTCCAGTTCCTCACCTTTTGCAGGAACGCCCGAGCTCCAGGTCTTCAACCTGCATCAGGCTGTGGGTGGGGAATGTGGGACGTTGATGCTGCAGGCCACCAGGATGTCAGCAGAGGGCCTTGTGATGGTCTGCAGTGGCCGTGAACAGAGGAGACATTGTCTCCTGGGAGGTGGGTTGAGCTGAGCCTCTGTGGCCTTCGTGGTGAGGAGGTGCTCTGTGCACACGTGACTCTGGCTGGGCACCGTGTCTGTGACCCAGTGGAGGTTCTTGGGCATAGTTGGGGTTTCCGGTTCCCTTTGGCCTGGCCTGCAGTGTCCTCCCTGACATGAAGGCGTGTTCTCAGGCTTTTTCCCACGCGGGGTGGCAGGGGGTGCCCACCCGGCTGTCCTCTGGGGCTCTGCTCGTGAGCCGGTTGCTGCAGCTGTGGGAGAGGTCGGCAAGGAGACTTGTTAGGAGGAGGACTGGCCTTGCAACGTGAAGCTCAGTCACCAGCCTGGCCCTTGGTTCTTCCGTTCAGCAGATAGCGTTGATGACTGCTGATGTGCTGAGCGTGGTTTAGGCCCTGGAGGTTCAGAGAGCGGAACAGGAGAGACAGGATCCTTGTCTGGTGCAACTTAGATTCCATGTGGGATCCAGGGTTTAAGCAGTCAAACACACCCTGTGAGAAGCTGGAGAGGGTGTGAAGTGAGATGATGAGATTAACAAGGAGGGGCCAGGAGGGCAGGAGTGACTGGGAGCCAGTAGGGGTTAGGTGGTCAGGGGCGGCCCCTCTGAGTGGAGATTCGGTGTCGAAGGAGGGAGGGAGCTGAGCGCAAACGTGGGAAAGGGCTTTCCGTTCACAGGAACAGCTAGTGCAGAGGTCCTGAGGTAGAGGTGAGGTGGCTTGCTGACGGAGCAGCACAGGGCTTGTGTGGCTGAAGTGCAGTGAGAGGTGGGGAGAACGGGAGGAGGAGAAGCAAGAGAAGTATTTGCAGGGGTTCATAGGCTCTGCTACTGGGCTAGGGTTTGATCCCAGATGTGTTGAGAAGACAGGTGGGCTTTTTACAGGGCAGTGGCACGTCCTCCGGGTCTTCTTTGTGGCATGTGAGATCTTTAATTGCTGCATGCAAACTCTAAGTTGCAGCACGTTGTGGGATCTAGTTGACTGATCAGGGACTGAACCTGGGGCCCTTGCATGGGAAGTGTGGAGTTTTAGCCGCTGGACCACTGGGGAAGCCCCCGGGAGTTCTGTTTTGTAACAACCAGTTGGGGTGCTCTGGGGATGGTGGATCGTGGGACCGAGAATCGAGGGAGATGGGTCCCTAGCTCTGCTCCTGGAGGTGTGAACCATGCCAGCGCCTGTGACCCCCGGGGGTGTGGGTGTAAGTGGGGAGGGTCTGCTGGGTGCCCCGTGGCTCCTGGGGAGCAGGGGACCAAGGCCTGGGCAGGAGGGCCGCCTTGGCTTTTGGGGCTCATGCCTCCGCCTCCTCTTCTCACCCCTGAGTGCCTCCTCTCAGGGCCAGGTCCGAGCTGCTTCCCCCACTCCCCTGACCTTTGGGTTTTAAAATCCAGTGATTCATTGGGTTTCATCAGATGATTTTGAGTGTAACAAAAAAGAGTAGAAATTTCTCAACTTAATGGCCTCCCATAGATTAAGGCCACTCTGGACTGTGGTTCCTGTTGGAACGACTATAAAATGATTTGGCAGCTCTAAAAAGACTTGGGCAGTTAAAAAAAAAGTTAGGGACTTCCCTGGTGGTCCAGTGGTTAAGGCTTCACCTTCCAATGCAGGGATGGGTCCAGGTTTGATCCCTGGTCCAGGAGCTGGGAATCCCACATGCCTCCTGGCCAAAATACCAAAACATGAAACAGAAGCAATATTGTAACAAATTCAATAAAGAGTTTAAAAATGGTCCACATCAAAAAATATATTTTTTAGTTTATTAATTTAATTGGAAGCTAATTACTTTACAGTATTGTGGTTTCTGCCTTACATCGACATGTATCAGCCACGGAGGTTAAATAGTTAACGATACCAGCCAACCATTCTACTCCTAGCTGTATACCTGAGAGAAGCGAAGATGTATGTTCATGAACTCATGCAGAGATGTTCATAGCAGCTTTGTGTGTGGTGGTCAAAGCTGGGAGGAACCCAGATGGCTGTAAGTGATAGTCACTCAGTTGTGTCTGACTCTTTGCAACCTCGCGGCCTGCACCCTGCCAGGTTCCTCTGTCCGTGGAATTCTCCAGGCGAGAATATTGGAATGGGTTGCCATTTTCTTCTCCAGTTAACAAGTGAATAGGTGTGCAGATCTTGATGTAGCCATGCAAGGGAGCACTTCTGAGCAATACAACAGAATGAACTATTGATACACTCAGCAACGTGAAAATCTCTAAATAATTAAGCTGAGCGAACAAACCAAGGCAGCGGTACCTACTAGGTGATTCCTTTTATGTACAAGTCAAGAAACATGAAAGCAAGTCAATAGTGACAGAAATCAGATCAGTGATGGCCTGAAGGAGGAGGAAGTGGTCAGATGGGAGGGAGAAATTCCAGAGAGAGGGAGAGCCCTGTGGAGGTGGAGGTGTGTTCATTGTCTTGATTTCCCGGATGGTCTGACAGGTGTATGAATATGTCCATCAGGCCATGCACTTGAAATGTCTGCACTTGCTTTGCAGGCAGGTGTTTTTTTTTTTTTTTTTTCCATCTGAACCACCAGGGAAGCCCTGATCTTATATCAGTTATACTCATAAGAAAGCAGTAGTGTTTAAAGAAGGGTGACCATTTTAACTTAATTGTCTCTATTTCATAAAGGAATGCAAACAGCAAATAACACACAAAAAGCAAAAGGCTCCAAAATATAGGTGTTAAGCTATGGTTCCCAACCTTTCAGATCCATTGCCCCCTTTAATAAGGAAGACATTATTATTAAAGATATTAGATATAGATATTAGTGTAACACCTCCTTAAACGTAAGAATATCCATTAAAATAACCCAACCATGTGTCTTAGTTTAAAAATCAACAAAATGTTCTTGCTAAGCTTTAAAGCTAAAAGGTGAGTGATTTGTAATGAATCGCCATGTGTGTCTATGTAAATGCTCAGGCACGCACTAGAATAGAGAGCAAGGAATTGCTGTGTGCTCATAAGTGGAACCTTTTCTGTGGCAGCTGCAAGTCCTGACCAACCAGAACCATCGGTCATCCTCACGGACAGGGTTTTGCGAAGTGGCTATCCATACTTGGCAAAGTTCTGAACAAAACTTAATTTGCATGCTGACTGCATTTCTAAAAAATCGAGGTGTATTTCATCTTGCAAAAGAAAATACATGCTGTGTATGAATTTATCTCAGTCTTTCCCAGCATCAGGGTCTTTTCCAATGAGTCAGCTTGTTGCATCAGGTAGCCAAAGTATTGGAGCTTCAGCTTTAGCATCAGTCCTTCCAATGAATATTCAGAGTTCATTTTCTTTAGGATAGACTGACATGCTGCAGTCCATGGGGTCACAAAGTGCCAGACACAACTTAACGACTGAACAACGATAACAGCAGTGATATATGCTGAAGATGGAGTTAGAGTCGAGATTTGGGTGATTTGGGGTACTTCCCTGTTGGTCCAATAGTTAAGACTCTGTGCTTCTTCTGCAGGGGACTTGAGTTTGATCCCTGGTCAGGGACCTAAGATCCCACAAGCCGCACAGCATGGCAAAAACAAACAAATCCATAGATTTGGGTGATTTTAGGCAGACTCTGCAATGAACATGAACTTGGGCAAACTTTGGAGGATGGTGAGGGACAGGGAGGCTTGGCCTGCTGCTGTCCATGAGGTTGCAAAGCATCAGACTTCACTGGGCAGCTGAATAACAACAGGGCAGGCTCTTCACCTACACGGGTACCTGGTGGGATTGTCTTTCTTTGGTATAGTCCAGTACGTCAGTGGTACCCAGCCTTTTTGGCACCAGGGACCAGTTTCATGGAAGACAGTTTTCCCATGAAGCAGGAGGTAGGGGATGGTTTCATGATGATCAGGAGCATTACATTTATTGGGTGCATGCTCAGTTGGTAAGTCATATTTGACTCTTTGTGACCCCCACAGACGGTAGCTCGCCAGGCTCCTCTGTCCGTGGGATTTTCCAGGCAAGAATACTGGAGTGGGTAGCCATTTCCTTCTCCAAGGGATCTTCCCGCCCCAAGGATCAAGCCTGGCTCTCCTGTGTCTCCTGCATTGGCAGGTGGGGTCTTTATCGCTGAGCCGTCTGGAAAGCCCTAACTTTATTTCTGTGATTGTTACATCATGATAATGTGGAGATACAAGAAGGGGAGAGCAACTGTAAGCAGGGATGAAAGGTCACTTGCTCACCTGCCCCTCACCGCCTGCTGTGCGGCCCAGCTCCTAACAAGCCACCTACCAGCACCAGGGCTGGGGCTCCTGCTGCATGTCAGAGAGGGCCTGGTCTCTGGCCCAGTCATCGTCACATCAGAGGCTGAGAAACCCCCTTGACAGCCTGTTTTTGAGAAACAAAAAGCACTCTCCAACAACAACAGCAACAGAAAGGGGAGAATGATCTTGAGTCATTTGTATTTGTACGGGACACAGTTAAAATCCTACTGGGCTGTACTTTAGTGGAGGTGGGGAGGCACTTGCCACGCCCATCTGTGGTTTCCAAAACCATCATCCCTACAGCTCTGAGGAGGATGAAAATGGGCGTGAAGGGTGTTAAGTTCATTCTCTGCCCTTCTGTATTCCACTGGATATTACGGATCAAAGTCCATGCTCAGAGTGCATCCATAAAATTGATTGAGCTATGACCTTTTCAGTCTGAGATTTTTGCCTTGGGCCACAACGTTAGAGATCTTATTTATTTTTTACAGCAAATGACAAGCACAGCCTGTGGGAACGCCTCGTAGGCCTCTGGTTGGTTCACTCCCTGCCCAGTCTGCTCTGGTTCCTTGAGGCTCTTGGGGTGGCTGCCTCACCTCTTTTCAAAATCCCTCAGTCCCAGGCCATGCTGATCCAGTTCCCCCTGCCTAGAGTGCCCTTTCTCTCCCCAAGTGGACTTGCTCCCTCATCCTGCGGGTCTCAGCTTTGATGTCACCTCCTCCAGGAAGCCCCCATGATATACCCTCCCTACACAGACTGATCAGATTCTCTCACAGGGCTGCTTGATGGCGGGACTCTCCCCATGGCTCAGCCCCAAGCAGGGCCTTCATGGAGGAGAGAGCGATGGGCAAGTTCCTTTTTCTTCCCAGCTTCCAGCTTCTCCACCCTTCCTGTTCCCCTGTCCTGGGCATTTTTCTCCTGACTCAGACCTTCCCTCTCCAACTTTCCTTCCATTCCTGGCCAGACCATCCAGATGCCCAGCTTTCTTCCTCCCTCCAAGTGCGCCTGCTTCCCTTGGAAGCCTCTTGTTCACTGGATGTCTTTTTCTCTCCTGACTCGCCGTCGCTGGTCCCTCCCTCTGCTCCTTCCACCCAGGCCTGAGCCTTCCTCCTCTCTGCCCATCCGAGACCTTCCCCCAGGTCCTTTGGCCGCCCGTCTCCTGGCCCGCCAAAAACGATCCTGTGTCAGTGCCAGGTCCCAGCTTAGGATGTAATGCAGAGAATGAATGGCAGGTGTAGGGGAATGGAGCCACTTTCTGTCCCCCTGCCCTGCCTTGTTGTCCTCCTTTCCAAGAGGACATGTGTGTGCAGAATGAAATCACACTAAAAATCCCTGCCAGGATCCCAGCTTCAGGGCAAGTCAGTGAAGTGAGCAGGGAAAGAGCTTTTACTGACAACACAAGAAATAGCAATAATCCTCTGTGGTTGGTAGAATGTCCCCCAACCAAAAAAAAAAAAAGTATATCCAAATCCTGATCTCCAGAACCTGTGTATATGTTACATGGCAAAGCTCAGCTCAGGGTGTGCTCCATCATGTCCAACTCTCTGTCACCCCATGGACTGAGGCCCGCAGGACTCCTCTGTCCATGGGATTTCTCAGGCAAGAATACTGGAGCAGGTTGTCATTCCCCTTCTCCAGGGGATCTTCCCAAGCCAGGGATCAAACCTGCGTCTCTGGTGTCTCTGGCATTGGCAGGCAGGTTCTTTCCCACTGTGCCACCTGGGGAACTGGCAGAGTCCCTTTGCAAATGTGATTAAGTTCAGGATTCTGAGAAAGGTGACTATGCTGGGTTTTTGGGTGGGCCTGATTGCTTTTTGGGTGGACCTTCATCATGAAGGTCCTTATAAGGAGGAGACAGGAAGTCAGAGCCACTGGCGGGACGAGGAGGCAGGCACTCCATGCCCAGGTGTGTAGGCATCTTCTAGATGCTGGGAAAGGTGGGAACAGATTCTCCCATGGAGCCTGCGGGCCAGCTGAGACTTCTGATCTCTACAGCTATGAGATGTAAGGTCTGTTTATTTCAATCCACTCGTTTGTGTTCACTGGTCTCAGCAGCCACAGGCAATCCTACAACTTCACCCAGAGTTTACATTTGAGTCTGGATGCATTGGGAAGCCAGCAGTGGAGCTGAGGTTGGGGAATGAAGCGCTTTAGGAGGATCCCATTGGCTGCCATGCAGGGGCTTGGTTGTCAGGGAACAAGAGTGGAAGGAAATGAGGGAGCAGGGAGGGGGCCCTGGTGATGGTCACTTGTGTGGGTCAGAGGCCGTGGTGATGGATAGTGTGGATGGATGACTGCACACACATCCCAGGAGTGGGACGTACGTGACACACACCTGATTGGACCTGGGAGCGTGGAGGAAAGGGGATCAGGGAGGATTCCCATGGTTCTGGTTCTTTCCTGGGGTGGGAACATCGAAGGGAAGGATCTGGATTTGACAGAGCCCACACCAGTGCCCAGATCTCTTACCACTTCCCAGCTGGTGCCAGTGGTAAAGAACTTGCCTTCCAATGCAGAAGATGTAAGAGACGCAGGTTCAGTCCCTGGGTCAGGAAGATCTACTGGAGGAGGGGTTGGCAACCCACTCCAGTGTTCTTGCCTGGAGAATCCCCATGGATAGCGGATCCTGGTGGGCTGTGGTCCACAGGGTCACAGAGTCAGACACGACTGAAGTTTCTTAGCATGCATGCACGTACAGACCAGTGCCCATGGTTTGGAGTAGGGATAGGGGAGGGAACCAAGGCAGATTGGGAGGCTGTGGTCTCCAGGAGGGCGTTTCAGGTGGTCCAGATTGTTAGATGTGGCTTGGATGGAAGAGGCAACAGTCCCCTGTGATTAAGTGCTGTTCAGTGATCTCCTACTGTGGACAAATTCTGTAAATTGTGAATCTTATGGTTGTGTGCAGAGGAAGCTTGAGCTGGAGCTCACGTTTGACCATTTGAGGGTGTTGCTTTGTCTGCATTTTGTGGGAGAGGTAAACTGAACCTATTGCTACATTAACAGGTCACCCCAAAACGTAGCAGGCTTAGGGAAGAATGAACATTTACTGTCTCACACCATGTCTCTGGGTCCGGGATCTGGGATGGGTCTGGCTCGGTGGTTCTGGCTCAGGGTCTCTCATGGCTGCAGTCATCTGAAGGCTTGGCTGGGGGCACAGATCTTCTTCCACGTTGCACATGGTGGGCGTGACTGTGCTGGCTGTTGGCAGAGAGAGTCTCACCATGGGGTCTTCTCCCGAAGGCTGCTTGAATGTCCTCATGACCTCGTGGTTGGCTTTGCCCAGAGTGAGTGATTCACAAGAGGGCAGGACAGAAGCTGTGATGTTTTCTGCAACCTAATCTTGCAGGTGACAATTCTTTCTTCATTTTTTGACAAAGTTGTGAAGTCATTTCTCCAATATCCTATTCTGAGTGGGAGGGGACTTCACAGGGCGTGTAAGAGAGTTCCGATTTCTCAACATCCCTGAAACCTTGTTATCTGACTTTTTGATGATAGCAATCCTAGTGGGTGTGAAGCAGTGTTTCATCCTGGTGTTGCTTTGCATTTCCCTGATGACGTAAAGAAGTTAAGCAATATTTCATGTGCTTATGCCGTTCACATGTCTTCTTTGCACCTTTTTAAAATTGGGTTGTATTTTTTTCTTACCAGGTTTTTAATTGGCAAATATTTCCTCCCAATTCATGGATTGTCTTTTCACTTTCTTGGTAGCACCTTTTGAAGCACAGAAGTTTTTGGTTTTGATGAAGTTCGATTAATTTTATTCTCTTGTTGCTTGTCCTTTTGGTGTCGTATTTAAGTATCCATTGCTAAATCCAAGGTCGTAAAGATTTGGCCCCCTTGTTGCCTTCTAAGAGTTTTACAGTTTTAGTTCTGTGTTAAGTCTGTCATCCATTTTGAATTAACTTTTGTGTACGGTGTGAAGTAAGGGTCCAACTTCATTCTTTTGCCTGTAGCTGTCTAGTTTTTCAATACCATTTGTTGAAAAAACGTTTCCTTTCCTGTTGAATGGTCTTCACAACTTTGTCAAAAATCAATCGAGTTTATTTCTGGATTTTGAATTGGGTTGCATTGATCTCTGTATATGCCCATCCTCATGCCTGTCTTGGGGGTTTCCCTGGAGGCTCAGACAGTAAAGAATCCACTTGTAATGCAGGAGACGTGGGTTCGATCCCTGACTTGGGAAGATCCCCTGGAAAAGGGAATGGCAACCCGCTCCAGTATTCTTGCCTGGGAAGTCTCATGGATAGAGGAGCCTGGTGGGCTACAGTCCTTGGGTCACAACAGAATCGGGCATAACTTGGTGACTAAACAGCAGCAACATGTCTGTCTTGATTATGGTTGTCCAGTAGTAAGTTTCAAAACTGGAAAATGTAAATCCTCCAACTCTGCTTTTCTTAAGATTGTTTTGGCTCTTTTCTATCCCTGGAGCTTCCATATGAATTTTAGGATTCGCTTCTCCATTTGTACAGAGCACTTAATTCTGATAGAGATCGCATTGATTCTGTGGGTCACTTTGAGACTGGCGCTTTTCTGAGCCCTTCACCTACAGTAAGTCACTGAATTTTCATGAAAGCTCCAGGAGGCAAGTCCTACTTTTCCCCCATTGTATAGATGAAGAAACTAAGAGCTAGAGAGGTTAAGACACTTGCCTGAAGTCACACAGCTGGCTGGGATCCTGGGTCTGCAGTCATAACTGCCATGCTCAGCTGCTGCTTTGCAGTGACTGGTTTTCTGGGGCCAGGCCTCCGTGGGAGTGGGCTTCTCCGGTCCTCTCCCGGCTGGTGGGCTGAGGCCTTGGCGGACCCCACAGCCGCTCCTCACTCCTTGTATTCCAGGCAGCCGGTGAAGATCGTGTACTCCTCCAAGGACCCCGCCAAGCCCAAAGGGAGCTCCAAGGTGGATGTGAATGAGGAGGCCGAGGCTCTGATTGTCAAGTGCCCCCAGAAGGAGCGGGACCCGTCCCTGTTCAAGGTGTTATACAAGACCTTCGGGCCCTACTTCCTCATGAGCTTCTTGTTCAAGGCTTTGCATGACCTGATGATGTTTGCCGGCCCGGAGATCTTAAAGTAAGGCCCCCACCCCACCCCCAGCCAGGCAGTCCTTTGCGTCCTTGACCTTCCGTTTGGGCGACACCCTCACCCTCCCCTGGGGTCACATGCTCAGGGTTCCCTGGGCTCAGAGCCAAGTCTCCCCATCCTCACCTGCTTTGCCTGATACTTTGCTTTAATAAGCCACCTTAAAGGCTTGTTAAACCACGATGGTTGTCAGAAACAGAAATCTACCAGGCTCCCCTGAAGCCAGAAGGGAGAAGACAGAGGCTTATCTTGGGAAGTCAACAGCAGGGATGTAGGGTAAGGGAGTTAGAGAAGGTGAGGTTTGGGAAAAGAACGAGACCGACACTTTACAAGAACAGCTCACCTTTAATGAGGCGAGATGGGGCAGCAGTCAGGTTAGTGAGCTGCTGCACTAACCCAAGAAAAGAGTAAGCATATATAGGCATATATGTGGAAATCTACTGTCTCCCTGGTGGCTCAGAGGATAAAGCGCCTGCCTGCAATGCAGGAGACCCGGGTTCGATCTCTGCGTTGGAAAGATGCCCTGGAGAAGGAAATGGCAACCCACTCCAGTATTCTTGCCTGGAGTCATGACTGAGCAGCTTCTCTTCACAGTCTTAAGGGGCCTGTTCTTCTCCAAGGTTGTTCAGATTAGTTATCCCTTAAAGGGCTGGGGCAAGGAATTCAGATCAGCCAGAGGTTGGGACCAGCTGGGAGTTGGACGTAATCAACCTTACTGTCCATTTTTTTCTTCTGGTGAGAGTTCTTTGTTTTGCATAGAATGGTGGGGAGGACCCAGAGGAGAGTTTTCACTCCAGGCTACTTTCAGCCCTGTTAACTTTCCTTCAAGGGAGCGTCAGATTGTCTGAAAGCTGCCAGCTGAAACAGGAAAGGTTTCCCTCCCTCCCTCCATCTCTGCTTCTCTCTGTCTCTTTAGGGCCACTCCTTTGTTCTCTTTCCCTCCTTCCCTCCGCCCTGTGCTCCCTGCTGGGTCACTTTTGCCTGATGAAGCGAGCCGTCAGTGTGAGGAGCCCGGGGCTTCACCCCAGCACCATGTGGGTTGGGCTTCCCATCCTTGAAACCGATGCGAGTGCCCGACTCACCCGGGTGGCTCGGGAGAGCGCCACCTGCCGACACCAGAGGGCTTGCCCCGCGTGGGCACGTGTTGTCGCGGTCTCTCACGCCGGGCTCTGTCCTCGCTGCCGCACAGGTTGCTCATCAACTTCGTGAACGACAAGAAGGCCCCGGAATGGCAGGGTTACTTCTACACGGCGCTGCTGTTCGTCAGCGCCTGCCTGCAGACCCTGGTGCTGCACCAGTACTTCCACATCTGCTTCGTCAGCGGCATGCGCATCAAGACGGCCGTCATCGGGGCCGTGTACCGGAAGGTGGGCGCGGCCCCCCCGCGAGACCCTCGGGGGTCTTGGCCAGGTCACCTCTCAGGCCCAGCTTGCAGAGCAGTGGCATGAAGGCGGTCTGAACGGCCGTGGGTTGGCAGGGGGTGCCCATCAGGCTTGACAGCTTAGCAGAGCTACTCCTAGAGGCTTGTCTGGGGGGCGGTGCCCAGGAGCCCCCTGCCTGTGCGGGTCCACTATGGGTAATTGCATTTCTTGACTTGGGACAATCCAGATCCTCGCCCTACTGTTAATGTACTGTGTGTGAGTGTGTTCTGACTCTCCATTTGAACCGAGAAGAAGGTACCTCCCCTGGATGAGAGACCCTCAGCACGGACAGCCTTAAGGGAACTGAATTACCTCCTCGGTCCCTTCATTTCTTAGCCTCTGGGCCCCACAGGTTAGGAAGAAACTCTTCGGCAGCTGGTAGGGAAAGATGGATTTGATCATCGGCTCTTAGCCGTGTCTGCATGTTAGACTCATCCAGAGAGCTTCAGAAACTTCCAAGGACCAGGCTGCACCCAAATCAAGTCAGGATCTCTGTTAGGGGGTCGGGGGGTGGGGCAGGCATCAGTATTTCTAAAACTCCCTAGGTGACAGCATGAAGCCATCGAGAGCCAGGGTGAGTTTATCCCTCTGGGAGATGCTGGCAGTGTCTGGTTGTCATAACTGGGGGTGGGGCGGGGGTGGAGGCTGGGATATTGCTGAACGTCCTGCAGTGCACAGGACAGCCCCCCAGAGAATCATCTGACCTCAGGCGTCAGTAGTGACACAGAGGAGAGACCCTGGCTGAGACCTTGGTCCTTCAGGGTCAAGTGGGGACCAGCAGTGTCAGCATCTCCTGGGGGCTTGTTAGCAACGGATAGTCCCCCTCCAGTCTTACGGAGTCAGAAATTGCCTCCTAACAGACTCCTGGAGTGTGTGTGTGTACACGTACACACTCAAGTGCATGAAGCCGGGTTTAGGCAACCTCTGAGGTCCCTTCGGTACTGACGAGCTCAGGATGTGGGAGGCAGTGGGTGCTGTCGATAAGAGAGGGGCCTTTGTGACGAGACACACAGGCTGGGAAGGCAGATAAGGCACCAGGGGGGGAGAAAGCGGCAACCTCTCTGCTGGTGCGCTGTCTCCTTCCTCCACGTGGGCCTGGACGGGGGGCCCTGGCTATCCCCCACCACACCCACCCTCTTTCCCTCTCCTTTGTCCCGCAGGCCCTGGTGATCACCAATGCGGCCAGAAAGTCCTCCACGGTCGGGGAGATCGTCAACCTCATGTCTGTGGACGCCCAGAGGTTCATGGACCTGGCCACATACATTAACATGATCTGGTCAGCCCCTCTGCAAGTCATCCTTGCCCTCTACCTCCTGTGGCTGGTGTGTGTTTGACGTCATTCCCATGGCGCGTGGGGAGGGACCTCCACGTGTGGGCAGTGGGGGATGAGGGAGTGGGTGCCAGGGATAAGAACCTCTGTAGCTCACTGGCATTTCTTAAAAAAAAAAGAATAACACAAACTTTTTTATTTTGTATTGGGCTATAGCTAATGAGCACTGTTGTGAGAGTTTCAGGTGAATAGCGAAGGGACCCAGCCATACATATTCTTGTATCCATTCTCCCCCAACCCCCTCCCATCCAGGCTGCCACATAACATGCTTGCTGGCGTTCCTTGCCACCAGTCACATTTTATTTTCTGGCTTGTCAGCTAGCTCCTGGATGTTTTGTTCCTTTCTTCAGTTGTCAGGTTATGTTCTCTCAGATGACATGGTATTTATTTGCACATGTCTTTCCTTGACAGTGTGTGTAGCTAACCACTCTATAACATGTCCATTGTATTTCTCCCTCTGTGTCTTCCCAAACACTCAGCAAACTCATTTATTCATGAGTCCTAAGTTATGTTGGTCTTCTGGTTGCAGGGGGTAGAAGTGCCTTTTAGAGCAAGAGAAGGAAGTAAAGGGAATTTTATGGGCGGGGTAACTGAAGAGTCTAGGGGACTGGCTTCCGGGATGGATGGATCTGGGAGTTCAAGCAGTGCTGCAAGGATACAACCTCATGCCCTCATCATTTCCTAGCTTGGTGTTTCTCTGAGTTGAATTCATTCTCAGTGGGGTTTCTTCACACGGTTTCCATAGCTTTGGGTTTATATCACGTTCACAGGTGTTGGTGCCAGACAAAAGAGAAGATGCTCCTTTCCTCTTTGTCTCAGTCAGACTCCCAGGGAGGCCTGTGGCCCAACACAGTCCTAGTCGCATCCTTGAAAAAATATCAGGGTGAAATAGGCTGCATTCTCTGATTGGCCAGCCTGGGACACATGTTCTCTCTCATTGTGAAAGGGGTGTGATTGACAGCCCTTCCACATGGGGAAGGGTACTTCCCAAAGTATGAAGATGATGAGCAAAGATGCTCATAGCCTAATCCAGGCGTTACTCTTTCTACCTCTGGGCGTTGGCACATGCCTTTCCTTTCACCAGGAATTCCCTTTCCTCCCTACTGATGACAGGGACTTCCAGACTATCCCAAAATTTAAGGCTGTGATAAATACCACTTCTTCTGATTTTTGCCCCCTTTCAATTAGGTGGACTTCTTCATCTGGCAGGTGTCTTGAGGCATCTACTTCCCCCAGAAAGTGCTGTCGTGGAACAGTCCTTTAAGAATTGCCTTCGGGGGTTGATTTGTGGACCACGGAGAAAATGGCTTTATTTTAAATGAGAGTTGCTGGAAGTGTTATTGATAGGTGGGGCAGGATGATTCCTCATTGTTGGGGGCTGATCTGTGTGTTGCAGTATAGTCTGTTTAGCTGCCTCCCTAGCCTCTCCCCAGGAGACTCCAATCACATACCACCTCTTCACCCCCACACTCCCACCGCCACTTGCGAAAAGGTCTCCAGATGTCTTCAGATGTCCCCTGGGGGAATATGCCTTGCTGGTTGGGAACTGCTGCTTTAGACCAAAACCAGGCTTTCTCTGACAGTCAAGAACATAGGACGACAGGCAACAAGACGGCTCTGAAATCGGGGCTGCCCCAGTTCGGATCCTGCCTGTCGCAGCTCTTATGGCTTAATGTCACGACGTCTTGATGTCCTCATCTGTAAACTGTTGACAGTCAGGACACGTCATTGCAGTGACTGATGTCAGGACAGTTGAATGAATTGCTGCAGGTAGTGTTGCCTGAGCAGTATGTGGTACAGAGATGTGCCCGGTGTCTTTTAGTTACTATGATTTGCTTTCAGAGTTGATTTTGAAGGCTTCAGATTGTTGGTAGGAATCACCTTCATTCTTAGAGGTGGATTAATCGTCACTGAGCAGAGCTCCATCATAGAAAACATTTGGAGCAGTCTTTGTTGTTGTTCAGTCGTGTACTACTCTGTGTTCCATGGACTGCAGCACGCCTGGCTCCCCTGACCTTCACCATCTCCCAGAGCTTGCTCAAACCCATGTGCATTGAGTTGGTGATGCCATCCAACCATCTCATCCTCTGTCGCCCCCTTCTCCTCCGGCCTTCAGTCTTTCCCAGCGTCAGGGTCTTTGCAATGCATTGCCTCTCTGCATCAGGTGAACAAAGTATTGGAACTTAAGCTTCAGCATCAGTCCTTCCAATGAATATTCAGGGTTGATTTCCTTTAGAATTGTGTGTTTTGATCTCCTTGCTGTCCAGGTGACTCTGAAGAGTCTTCTCCAGCAACATAGTTTGAAATCATCAATTCTTTGGCACTCGGCCTTCTTTATGGTCCTACTCTCACATTCATACATGACTACTAGAAAAACCGTAGCTTTAACTAGACAGATTTTTGTCAGCAAAGTGACAGTAGAGCAGTAGTTTGGAGCAGTAGAGCAGCTTTTTGGGGACTAGGACTGGAGCACCCAAGGGTGACTCCTTGGAAGGGACTAACATGCTTACCCTGTAGTTCCGACCGTCCATCTTAGCTGAGTGCATATACACTGGGCAGACTCCTCAGGCTGTCTCTTCTGATATGTGTAACTTGCAAGTTGAAAAATGTCAATCAGTATCTTGCCTCAGTCATGATTTCTTAACCTTTCTGAGGTGCAGTTTCCTTAATCTGCAAATGGGACCACAGAACAGTCTATCGCTTCTTACCTACAAGTCCTCGTATCAAAAAGCTCTAAAAACCGAAAGTTTTTCTTAACTCATTTGGTGGCCAGACCTGACCTGAACAGATGTGTGATTTATCATCTTGATTATCCCTCTCAGTGGGAATTTTCCCATTTGCTAGTGAAAAAAGAATTGCATTTGCTTATGGAATGCTGTTCCAGGGCCTGGTGGGGTGCGATATACAGGCATATCCACCTATGTCACAGGGTCCCAGGACTCCAGCAGGTTCATGATTTGCTAGGGCTACAGCAAAATTAACAAAGGTTGAAGGGGAATCAGGGACAAGCTTCCAGGCGTCCTCTCACCCTGGAGTCACACAAGAGGTACTTAATTCCCCAGTTTGGATGATTGTGACAGCATGTGTGAAACGTTACCAGCCAGGGGAAGCTCGCAAGAGACCCCTGAGTCCAGGGTTTTCACTGAGGGCTGATCACACTGGCAGCCTCTACCTGGCACAGACCAAAATTCCAGACCCCACGGGGAAAAAGGCTTAATCAGCAGAAGCCATATTGTTTGTACACTTTAGGCACAGTGAGTCAGTCTTAAATCAGTTCTGACAATTTTGGGAGCCCTCCCCAAACCCAAACACCAAACCCAAACCCCGAGACCCCAGCCAGGGGCCTTTGAGCAAGATAGCCCGTCAGGTGGGCGTATTCACTATTTTCTGTTTCACATCTCATTACCTTTCTGAAATCCTTCAGTTCTCATTTGCAAAACCCACCCTGTTGGTAGAAACCAATACAATACTGTAAAGCAATTATCCTTCAGTGAAAAATAAATAATAGCCACAACAGCAAAAGCCCCAACCTGGTCTTAAGGGTCTCAGATAAAGGATCGTGGCCTTAATATTCCTACAGGGTTTGTGGGCCCTGAGGGGTGCTCTGGGATGAATCTGAGAAGTGGAAGACCCACGTGGGCGGCTCAGCCCGTGGAGACCCTGTGCTGAGGCTTTGTTCTCATTTCTCCCCTAGAACCTGGGCCCCTCTGTCCTGGCGGGGGTGGCTGTGATGGTCCTCATGGTTCCCCTCAACGCTGTGATGGCCATGAAGACCAAGACCTACCAGGTAAGCGGGTGTCTCCACGGGCTCCGAGCCGGGCCCCTGCCTGTGGCCTTTCCGCTGAAGTGTTGGCTGACTTCCTTCTGCCAGGGCCGTGGGGGCCTCAGCCTTGCCTGCCTGTGGGAGTCCTCTGGGGCGCTTTCATAAATGCTGGTCCCCACGCCCCATTCCGGGAATTCTGGGCCACCTGATATGGGTGGGGCCAGGGCATCGGGTTTTTAAAGCTTCCCATTGGGCCACCGAGGTTGAGAGCTCCTGAAATATTTAGACCTCATGGGCCAGTGTATGGAGCCACATCTGTGGACCTCTGGGAGATTCCTCATTTCCCGTGGGTTCTGTTCCTTTATGTGGGTATGCATGATCCAGGGCTGAGCAAAAACCACCCCTTGCTTTTTAACCCCATGACCTTACGCTGGTCACAGCTACTTAGTATTTTTTAAGTTTTCAAATAGTCAAGTAACAGAGTGAATGTCCTCTCATAGTATTAAAAAGTTCAAATAATAGAAAAGTGTAGGGTCTGTCCCCTTCCCTGTCCTCTCAACCACAGTGAACACACCGAAGCAAATCCTTCTAGAACTTTCTGTGTGGTTATGTAGAGATCAGACTCACTGTACAGTTAGGCTTGGCATGTATAAGTGTGTGCATTGTGGTGCTATCACCATATATATTTTAACACACACAGGCCCTTTTGGCAGCATGATTTTGTCGTTTGATACCATGCCTGGGGGATCTTTCTGTGGCATGCCATGTGGTCTGACTTCATTCTCTTGAGCTCATGTCTAATGGTCCATAACAGAGGTGGGCTGGAGTTCATTTTTTTTTTTTTTTGCTTCCCCATTGATGGCTATTTATGATGTGCCTGTGGAATTTCAATTGAGAGAGCTTGGCTGCACTGATGATGCCACAGGAGGGACAGGTTCCAGGACGTGGGCCTAGTGGGATGAGGTTTAGGGGGTAGGGGGGATGATGATGGCCTCTGGCTTAAGGAAAAGGCTAGGTGATACCAAAAATAATTAACAACTCTATAGCACAGGTACCCAGTGGTCAGAACCAGTGCTGGCTGGTACAGAAACGCTTCAGTATTATAACAACCATGTACCGGCTGATAAACAGTAAAGAAAATAAGAAATTGGAGGGGGAAAAGTATCTCTCATATTTGGATCAGCAGAGTAAGGCATGTGCCCCTTCCTCCCTGGATGGCTGTAAAGTTTTTCTTGCCTTTCTTCTAATTTTAAGAGGTTTTGCTAATAATGTCAATTCTAACATGATTCAAAGCAGTTTTTGCCTTGAAAAACGAATCCTTTGGAGGGCTCTCAGGGTCCAGAGTCAGGATTCCCAGGAATTGCAGGCCCGCTTTCCCACCCTCAGGAAGGCCCATTCTTAACAGATGGGGTTGTTGGTCTGGTGCCAGGGTCAGAAGTGAGCAGCCAGCCACCCCCGGTGAGGTGTTGACCGCTTCTCTCTTCCAAGGTGGCCCACATGAAGAGCAAGGACAATCGCATTAAGCTGATGAACGAAATTCTCAACGGGATCAAAGTGCTGAAGCTTTACGCCTGGGAGCTGGCCTTCAAAGACAAGGTGCTCGCCATCCGGCAGGAAGAGCTGAAGGTGCTGAAGAAATCTGCCTACCTGGCCGCCGTGGGGACCTTCACCTGGGTCTGCACCCCTTTCCTGGTGAGTGAAGTTGGATCTCTCCTGGCCCACACGGTCAGATGTTTATTGGGTCATCATTGCCTAAGTGTTTTTCGGAAGTCACTATTTCAGCAGTCTTCTCCGACCACTCTTTTTAAAAGTACCACGCCTGCCCTTTGTTGTATTCACAGCACTTAATAGCTTCTAGCCCAGGGCTACCCGGAGCAGCCAGTTCAGGAACTGTTATGGGTTCACCGTGAGCGGAAAAGCTCGTGCTGGAAACGTAAACCTCTGCTCTCGGCGTCCTTCATCCAGAAAGTCTGACTAAGAAACAAAAAAGTCAGCAGAATGAAGCCGCGTGCTTGGTGCCTCAGTTGAGCCACTTGATGGTGTCAGCTCCTTATCTGTGGGCATCTGGTCACACATGGAGGGTTGGCAGTGACTTGTGGACCACACTCTAAGTGGCCGTGCCAAACACACTCTAAAAGTCGCTTACTGTTTCATGAATTGTCTTTCTCCACTAGAATGGCAGCTCCAGGAGGGCAAAGATTTTATTCTGTTCACTTCCATACCCTAGTGCCAGAACCAGTGCATAATAGGTGGTCAACAAATACTTCTCATTCATGGAAAAAAATAGTTCAAATCATATGAAAAGTTATGAAATAAAAAGTAATAAAAGTATATTATTCTTCCAACTATCCCTTTCCTCCAAAATGACAGTTTTGTATATCTTTTTAGGAAAAAAATGTTGATGTGTGTGGATATTTTAAAAATATTTATTATATATTTAAAAGGAGTCATACTTACCCGGTGTTCTGGACCTTTGGACTTAGTATATAACTGCTCAGTTCATGCATTCAGCTCTGCTTCATCCGTTTGAATGGTGTATACTTGTCCGGAGTGTGGGTGTGCCATTGTGGACTTAACCCATCTCCTGTGGCTGGCCTTTTAGGCTGCTCCTTGCTGTTTGCTGTTACTGAATGTTCTGATGCACTTGCTGCACTGAATGTTCTGATACACACGTCTTGGGTTACTGTAGTGGGTCTGTTCTTGGCTGGCCATCCTTGAAAAGTTTAAAGACAAGAGTGTAAGTTACTATTTTCTCAACCTGGCCGCAAACCCAGGAACCATACAGAGAGGGACTGTGGAAACCCTTTAAGCCCAGTGGACAGTTAAACATGGTTAAGGATGACTTCAGATCATGACATGGCACCCCACTCCAGTACTCTTGCCTGGCAAATCCCATGGGCGAAGGAGCCTGGTAGGCTGCAGTCCATGGGGTCGCTAGGAGTCGGACACAACTGAGCAACTTCACTTTCACTTTTCCCTTTCATGCCTTGGAGAGGGAAATGGCAACCCACTCCAGTGTTCTTGCCTGGAGAATCCCAGGGACAGGGGAGCCTGGTAGGAGGCCATCTATGGGGTCACACAGAGTCGGACACGACTGAAGTGACTTAGTAGCAGCAGCAGCAGATCATGCCTCCCCCCCCACCCCCCACCCCCGCCATGCTTCTTTTTTCTTTCTGTCTTTGTATTATTAACTATGTCATTCTTTTTTTAAAAATGTTGTGCTAGTAGTGAGTGTTACTTCTTGCTTATGTTGGCAAATATGTATTCCTATGAGAACTTCCTATGACCAAAACCACAATTTTCATAAATAAGAAAGAATTTTCTAATAGGCTACCATCTGCTTCATCACAGTAGAGTTGCAGGTGGAATGTTTAAGGAAGCTCCTGCTTTTTTGATATTTGTCAAAGTATACATTCATTTGGATACTGGGTTTTGTTAGGCTCAGCTTGATGTCTCCTAGATTCTGAACACACACACAAGGCAACGTGGTGGGAATCAGTGATGCTCCAGCTTGTGCAGGCCTCACACTCACCTGCAGGCCTTGTTAAAGCCATGCTCACTGGGCTCCGCTCAGTTTCAGATCCAGTCTGTCTAGGAAGGCCCTGAGTGTTCACGTTTCTAACATGTTCCCAGGGGCTGCTGCTGCTGTGGGCCTGCAGCCCACACTTTGTCCTCAGCAGTGGGGGCCACAGACCAGTAGTATTGGCGTCACCAGGTTGCTTATTAGAAATACAGACTCTCAGGCCTCACCCCAGACCAAGCCAAGACAGATCTAAATTTAAGCAGTTGCCCCACCAGGGATTTGTATGCACATTAAAGTTTGAAAAACATGGGCAAAAAGGCGGGGTAAGCAGTTTTCTGTATAGGACCACCCAGTGAATAATTTAGGTGTCCTTGGCCGTGTGATCTCTGTGGCAGCTGTTTATCTCTGCTGTTGTAGTGCAAGAGTGGCTATGGATGGGACTTGACCGGTGGTCCATAGGTGAAGGCTTCTCCTTCCAAAGAGGGGCACAGGTTCAATCCCTGGTCAGAGAACCAAGATCCCACATGCTGTGGGATGTGCCCAAAAATTAAAAAAAAAAAAAAGTAAGTATGGATAAGACAGAATGAATGGGTATGGCTGTGAGCCTATAAAAATTACTGTATAGACACTGCAGTTTGAATTTTGTATGCTCTTCTACGTGTCATGAAATGTTTTTTTGGATCATTTAAAAATTGGGGTTTTTTTAGATCATTTGAAAATGTAGAATCCGTCCTAAGTTCATGGGCCGAGACATAACCAGCTGAGTCTTGGCTTAGAGGAGTGGAATGTTTCTCTGAGAGTCAGGACCCCTGCTGAATTCTCCTGCCAGCTCACGGAGTGATCTGCAGCCAGTCATTTTACCTCCCTGCCTCTGGATCTTTGAGCAAGAGAGATGACGGGGTTGGAGCTTTCCTGGTGGCTCAGTGGTAAAGAATCTGCCTGCAATGCAGGAGACACATGTTGGATCCTTAGGCTAGGAAGATCTCTTGGAGGAGGAAATGACAACCCACTCCAGTGTTCTTGCCTAGGAATCCCCATGGACAGAGGAGCCTGGCAGGCTACAGTCCATGGGGTCGCAAAGAGTGGGACATGACTGACCACGAGCATTTGGCTTGACTTGGCTTTGATGAAGGGGTTGGGCCCAGGGCTGTGCATGTGGCCCTGCCCTCCGCAGACCCCCTTGCCTCAGCCGACACCCCTGGACAGGCATGGTGCTCCCTTCCACTGAATTATGCTCAAGCAGTCCTCCAGGCGAATGAACACTGCCAGTGGACTGGAGTTGGCCCAAGCAGCAAGGTCACTTAGCTGTTCTGGGACTCTGTGTTCCCCTAAGATCCCCTCCGGCTCAAACTCTCCCACACTCCAGGCTGGAAGGGTCTGCTGTCTCATTCTTTTCACACTCCAGCCTTCCCCAGGTCCTTAGTGACTCTCTTTGTTTTGTTAAAAGTAAAAGATACGATACTGCATGGTAGTTAACAGGGGTTGTTCCTATTTTCTTCCAACTGTTCAATCCCGCCAGGATCCTCTGTCCATGGGATTCTCCAGGCAATAATGCTAGAGTGGGTTGCCACTTCCTTCTTCAGGAGATCTTCCCGACCCAGGGATCGAACCTGCATCTCCTGCATCAAAGGCAGATTCTTCACTGTCTGAGCCACTTTCTGGAGGCTCAACTGTTCAGTAGTTTCTATGCATTAAATACAACTGTTGAATAGTCCTTACTGTATATATGATGCATTTTGTTTTAAAAACAAAGTAATGCATTCGTGTGGTGAAGATAGTTAAAGCTGTTCCAAAGAGTCTGCAGCTGAGCTTCTCAGCCCCAGCACTGCTGACATTTGGGGCCGGATAATTCGTTGTTTCTTTGTGAGGAGCTGTCCTGTGCACGGTAGGATGTGGAGCGGCATCCCTGGCCTTCCCCTAGATGTCAAGTGGTACCTCTCCCCCCATCTCCCCAGTTTTGATGATCAAAATATCCCCAGGTGAGAAGCACCTGTCTGCAGTGAAAGGCACTGCTCTTGCCTCCACAGGCCCCATCACCCAGCTTCCTTGTCCGTACCAGTTTCTTCTGTGTGTTTACGGAAAGAGTCTGCATATATACCAGCATAACATTGACTATATACAATAAATGTACTTAAACTGCTACATCTATTTTATTTACGTTCATACTAGTGATAGCAAATCACACAGAAATCCAAGATGTTTGGATTCCTTTTTTTTTTTTCTTTTTTATAAATAGGCAAAGATCTGAAGTCAGATCAGTCAGTCAGCTGTGTTACGCTTTAGGACGAAAGGCTCTTTCCCCATAACCCTCTGCTCTGCACATCGGATCCTCTGATGAAACCTGGCCATTTCTAGCTACTCACCCAAACTGCCAGCCATTTAAATAATCATTTCCTGCCCCAGCCTCCCTTAGGAGGGCACAGCAAGAGTTGCTTAAAAGTGTGACTGGCTTTTCTTGACCTTCAGTTTGCCATTCGGCTTTGAGATGATGGTGGACTTCCAGAGACAGAGTTGGCTGAGCTGTGTGTCATGAACAGATGAGCCTGGGAGTCAGTCGGGGACCTTGACCCTGGCCGAGACATCGAAGCTTCTGCCTACATTAGGATAAAATATGTGGCCTCTGATTCCCTTGGAAGGTGTTTGCATGTTCTTTCCACTGGTGGATTCCTGCACTTCAGGGATGATGATGTGTTTACCCACTGGTAGGTGTGATGGAAGACAGAGTCCTGAGGAGGTCAGGCAGGAATGGGGATGCCATGTGGCAGGATTGATGGGATTGTTTTTCTGGAATATAGAGCCTGGCATTTATCATGTCCTCATGTCCACCTAATGCACTTTCCTAAAATAGCACCCCCAGGCAGCCGTCAGTATTTAGCATTTGCTCTCTTAGAAGGTTTGTGAGCTTCTTGTCATTCTGTGCCTTGTATGTCCCTGCTTTAGAATAATTATCCTTCTATATGCTGATGACCCATTGTGCAGTTCTTCACCGACCAGAATATGCATGGCTCTTCTCTTTTATTGCTTGTATCCCTGAAACACAGTGCGTGCTAAGCTGCTTTAGTCATGTCTGACTCTTTGCAGGTAGCCCACCAGGCCCCACTGTCCATGGAATTTTTCAGGCAAAAATACTGGAGTGGGTTGCCATTTCCTTCTCCAGGGGATCATCCTGACCTAAGGATCAAGCCTATATCTCTTAAGTCTCCTGCATTGCCAGGAGGATTCTTTACCACCAGCACAACCTGGGAAACCACTGAAACAGTGGACTCAGCAAATAGCACCCACTCATTAGGTGTCTGTAGAATGACTGCCTAAATGAACAGACTGAAGATTTGGATAAACTGATTAGTTAGGAACCACCTTGCAAGTGGCAGAAACCTAACTTAGATCCACTCAAGTAAAATAAAAAGAAGGGAGATTTTTGAGTCACAAAACTGAAAAGTCTAGGAAGGTGTTGGTTTTAAGCATGACTGGGGTTTCAGGCATGGCTGGATCCAGGTGCTCCAAAGATAATGTTGGGTATAATTTCTTCCCTGTCTCCTACCTCTGCTTTCTCCACGGTGGTTTCTTTGTCAGGTACAAAGTCAACATGCAGTTACAGTTGATCCTGTCATCCCAGTAACCACAATGAGGAGAGAGCTCCCCTTTTCTCATTAGTTCCCACAGCAAAGCTGTGGGGTTGAGTCTCACTGGCTGCGGTTGATTGAGTGCTTGTCCCTGAATCACTGGAGTCAGGGAACAGGGATGCTTGGATTGGCCAGGCCTGGATCATGTGACTTCTGTCAGAGATTAGGCTGTAATATGGACGTTTGATCTGTGGCTGAACCTCATGGACTGAAGTTGGGGGAGATTTAGCTCCCCAAAGGAAAACTGACGTGTTGTTACAACCAACAAGAGGAGATGCCAACCAGGCAGAAGGAACAGATGTTCTCACAAAGACACGGCAGGTTTTTAGGGGTTGGGCTGGGGTAGTTGGTTTGGTCCTTTGCCCCATTTCTCAGTGTGAAGGGAGGCTCTGTTTTTACCCAGAGAGGTCAGTAGTTCTTCCTTGTTTGTGAAGGATTTTCCAAACCCTTGACCCTCACCATTTGTAAGGCTGTGGCAAACCCCAGCTCCCCAGCCACCTCCACACACTGGCGGACACCCCTGCTCCAGAGACCCTGGTTTACTACCTATTTCCCGCTCGACTGTGAGTCTCAGGATCTCCAAGCCCGCCGTCCACAGTGCCTGGCACACAGAGGGTGCCCAGTTAGTAACTGATGGATGAATGAGTGCCCTCTACTTCCTGGAGAAGCGGACGCTGCAGATCTCACAGGGCCACTCGATGCCCTTCCCGTGCTGCCAGCAGTCACCCCATCAATTGGGCCAGTGGAGCTGGGGTATCCTGGTGGTGAGATGCCTGGTTTCTGTGTTGTTGAAGAGACACCCCTGGGTGTGTGCTTTCTTGCAAATCCATCCACCCACTCACCCATCCATCTACTTACCGATCCCACCCATCCACTCACCCACCCACAAACATTTTCTGGGTATCTGCCACGATCCAGATGCTGTCCCAGGCACTGATGATAGAGCAGTGAATACTACAGACAAAAGCCCTCACCCTCGTGGGGTGTTCGTTCATTCATTCTAACTGGGAGAGATAGACAATGCACATAATGAATGCATAAAGAATATATAGTATGCTAAATTGTCATAAGCGCAATGGGGAAAAAAATCAAGTTTCTGGTTAGAGCAACTGTGAGGGCTTACAGTTTTTAAACTGGATGATCATGGGAGTTCCCTGGCGATCCGGTGATTAAGACTCTACGCTTTCACTGCGTGGGCCGTGGGTTCTATCCCTGGTTGGGGAACTCGGATCCTGCACTCTGCAGCCAAAAAAAAAAAAAAAGGATGATCCGAGACTTCACTGAAAAGGCAATACCTGAGTGTTAAGCTGGTGGCAGTCAGGGGCCCGACACTGAGAATGGAGAGTGCAGAGGTGCTGTGGCAGGACTGTGTCTGCCTCACAGAAGTAACCACAGTGGCCGCGGGGCTGGAACAGAGGGAAGGAGCGGGGAGAGTGGTGGGAGAGGAGGGCAGACAAGTTCAGAGCTGTGTCGTTTACCAGTCAGTCGGATCCTGGGGCCTGAGTCAAGACTGTGGCTTCTATAGTGAGTAAAACAGACTGATATTGGAGAGGTGATTTTTAAAAAACTTTTATTTTAATGATAAATAATTCACCACATCTACGTGTGCAGTTCAGTGGTGTTTATTGTATTCGCAGGGCTGGGCAACCATCCCCACTGCCTAATTCCAGAGCACTTCCGTCACCCCAGAAGGAAACCCTGTACTTACTGGAGTCACTCCCCATCCTCCAGCCCGGGCATCCTCATCTACCTTCTGTCTCTGTTGTTGCTCAGTTGCTCAATTGTGTCCAGCTGTTTGCTATCCCATGGACTGCAGCAGACCAGGCTTCCCTGTCCTTTCCCAGAGTTTCCTCAAACTCTGTCCATTGAGTCAGTGATGCCATCCAACCATCTCATCCTCTGTTGTGCCCTTCTCCTCCTGCCTTCAACCTTTCCCAGCATCAGGGTCTTTTCTAATGAGTTGGCCCTTCACATCAGATGACCAAAGTACTGGTGCTTCAGCATCAGTATCAGATATTCAGGGTTGATTTTGATTTGCCTCTTCTGGATATTTCATTTAAAAGGAATCATATATGATGTGCGTGGCCTCCATGTCTGTCTCCTTTCATTTAGGACCATGTTTTCAGGGCTCATCTGTGGCGCAGTGGGCGTCAGCACTTCAGTCATTTTGAGGTTGAATACTGCTCCTCTGTATGGATCTGGTGGGGGATTTTTGAATGAGGAGACTCTCCAGGTGGGAGGCGAGTGTGGCATCAGAACCTGGGGGAGGGGAGCCAGCATGTGCAGGCATCCCAGGGATCGGGTGTTGGTGGCTTTTTGAGCCCTAACCTCCCTTGTGGCCACGATCCTGGAAAATCTCCGTGCCTTCCCTCAGGGTCACCTCCCTTGTTAATGTCAGAACCTGCTCTGCTTTCCAGTGCCCTGTTCTTGGTGGTTTGGTTGCTAAGTTGGGTCCGACTCTTGCGAGTCCGTGGACTGTAGCCTGCCAGGCTCCTCTGACTATGGAATTTTCCAGGCAAGAATACTGGAGTGGTTTGCCATTTCCTTCTCCAGGGGATCTTCCTGACCTAGTAATCGAACCTAGGTCTCCTGCATTGCAGGCAGATTCTTTACCGACTAGGACCCGGTTAATAGATTCTCTGGAAAAAATAGTTCAAGGACTTTGAACCGAGTCCTAAAACAAGAAATAAAACAGCCGCCATCTGCTGCATTTTACTGTTCCCCAGGCACAGGGTTAAGCACTCTTCACTAGTGCCTGGTTCCTTGCTGCCAAAAGCCCCGTGCATGCTTATCCCGATTTCCCATTTCATAGATGGAAAAACAGAGGCTGTCTACTGCCCAGGGTCACAAAGCTGATAAACAAGCAGAGCTTATAGGTTTAATGTTTAATATGTACAACATTCTAATAGGTAACAAAGAAATGAGGCAGCTGAGACCCTGAAAATACCCTGGACCTTTGCTGCACCAGAATCCTGGTCCCACTGGGATCTCCTGATTGCTAGCCATCTGTCCCAAGCTCAAGAATGAGGTCCCAGGCAGTTTATTTTCCCCCCAGGGAAAGCCTTTAATGGCTCTTGGAGCCTGGGCTAACGTGGGGGTGGAGACTTGTGCCCATCTGCTGGGTCCAAGGTTTTCCAGATTGCTTTGGTAATGTGTGCCGGTGACCTCCAGGGGATGTTGTTAGCCTCACCGGCAACATCTGGTACTGTGCTGGCCCCAGCAAGGGGCGGGGCCCGGGGAGACACCTGTTGATCTTTTCCCACCTAAACAGTGCAGCCCAGCCCTGGATTATTTGGGGTCTTTCCTTTTTCCTGGTGAGAGAGGGCCTACTGTCTCAGACAGCTGAACCCAAATTCCCGTTGCCTGGGATTTGAAATCCCAAGCCTCCCCACAAGACTTAGGGAAAGTCTGATTTTGTGGGGAAGGGAGTAGGCTTCAGAAGACCTTTGGCTGTTTGTTTTTTCTTTTTTTAAAAAACCTACGTTCCTTTCCTGGGGGTGCTCGGAGCTGGAAGGAGCTTTCAGCAGTGGTATGAGTCCTCCAAGTCCACCCCCATTTCACAGATGAGACAGTGGAGGCTGGTGAGAGGAGGTGACTTGCCTGAGGTCTCAGGGCTCCTGTGTTCCTGGGGTCATTCTAGGCACTGAGGATACAGCCACGTACACAAGTCCCTACCTTTGTGGAGTTTGCATTTCAGTGCAGAAGACAGACACTCAGTAGCTGTAATCTTACAATGTAAGGTAGTGATCGGTGTTATGAAGAAAAATAAACCAGGGTGTAAGGATGGTGCCGGAGAAGACTCTTGAGAATCCCTCCTTGGACAGCAAAGAGATCAAACCAGTCAATCCTAAGGGAAATCAACCCTGAAAGATCATTAGAAGGACTGATGCTGAAGCTCCAGTACTTTGGCCACCTGATATCAAGAGCGACTCATTGGAAAAGACCCTGGTGCTGGGAAGGATTGAAGGCAGGAGAAGGGGGCAACAGAGGATGTGATCCTTACGTAGCATCACTGACTCGATGACCGTGAGTTTGAGCGAACTCTGGAAGATAGTAGAGGACAGAGGAGCCTAGTGTGCTGCAGTCCGTGGGGTCACAAAGTCAGACACAGCCTGGCAACTAAACAGTAGCAACAAGGATGGAGAGTGGTCTCGGGGAAGTTGTGGGTTGGGCATCCTCTCAGAACAGGGAGAGACTGGATGGGAAAGTCGTTTTGGGCAGAGGGCACTGCACTGACATTGGCTCAGAGGTTTGATCTCGCTTGGTGATGTTGAGGGACCCCTGAATGCCCATTCAGTGTCCCGTGGAGAACGGTGGTGGGATGGCCGGGACTTTTGGCTCCTAGCCATTGGTTTATCCAGTTCATTCTCTGGGCATTTAGTGAGTACCTGCTGTATGCTAGGCTCTGGGCATGTGCCACTGCTCCTGTGACTGAGATGCTGACCTTGCCTGCTTGCAGGTGGCCCTGTCTACGTTTGCTGTCTATGTGACCGTCGACAAGAACAACATCCTGGATGCCCAGAAGGCCTTCGTGTCCTTGGCCTTGTTCAACATCCTCCGCTTCCCCCTGAATATCCTCCCCATGGTCATCAGCAGCATTGTGCAGGTACAGGCGAGACTGGGGGGTTTCAGGGAAGGGCCTCGGGGGAAACAAGGCCAAAGGGCATGGAAGTCCCCTGGACGCAGCTGCCTCTGTGTGACTCGTCCCACTGTGCTCAGGGCAGGGGGACAGTGATCGAGGCCAAGACTTTTGTGCTTTCGTTGGTCCTGCCCTAAAGAAAAAGAGATGTTTTTATTTATTGACATGCATACTCAAGTGTATGTGTGTGCGCGTGCTTGTGCTCAGTCAGTCGTGTCTGACTCTGCGACCCCACAGACTGTAGCCCACCAGGCTCCTCTGTCCATGGGATTCTCCAGGCAAGAATACTGGAGTGGGTTGCCATTTCCTTCTCCAGGGGATCTTCCTGACCCGGGATTGAACCCACGTCTCTTGTGTCTCCTGCATTAGCAGGCGGGTTCTTTACCCCTGCGCCATCTGGGATGCCCCAGGTATATGAAACAAAAGTTATTGCAGCTAGGGTTTCCTGAGCTCCGCAAGATTCTTTCTGGAAACACTGGATCCTCTTCTATTCTAATCAAGTCTGTTCCACCCTGCCCTGTCATACCGTGTTCTGTTTCTTACACCTCCAGCTACTTCATGTTCATGTATTACAGAAATTAAACCAATATTGTAATTGAAGCAATTATCTTTCAATTAAAAATAAATACTTTTTTTTTTTTTAATGCCACCACTAAATTGGTTTTGCAACCCACTCATGGGCTTGGCTTACCATTTGAGAAACTCCAGCTGGATGCCCTGGAAGCCCCTAGGCCGGGTGGTGATTCTAAAGGAGAGGAAGCCACTCAGTCACACATACCCTCTGAAGCTCCTGCACTTTCCTGCCCACGGCGTTGGTCACACTCTTCTCCCTAATTGTGCACACGTTTCCATGAAAACTGTATCATTAGCTACATTGACAAATAAGCCTTAAGGTTTCATTGTCCAAGCCCTGGTCAAGGCTTTTAAAAAATAAGCTAGTAAAACCCCTTCTCATTATGATCAGTTTCATGTGTATGCAGAAGTGGCGAGAATAGTATAAGAATGCCGTGTGCCTATCACCCAGATCCAGCGTTTGCTGTGATTACTTTATCCGATCCTCTGTCTTCCTTCCTCCCTTCATTCCTTTCTATCTCTCTCTTCGCTGAAGAATTTTAAAGGAAATCCCAGATCTCTTGGCATTTCACCCATAAATATTTCAGCATGCATTTCTTCTTACATAAGTAACACCATTATCAGACCTAACAAAAGTAACAGTAATCTCTTAAAATAATACTTGCTCCATGTTAAAATTTTCTGGATTATCTCTCAGAAGTGTCCTTGCTATTGGGCTGTTTAAATCAGAACCTTTGCTTTTTTTATTTGTTTTTGTTGAACATATGTTCAGTACACACAGCACAGTGATTTGATACATGGACCTGTGGCCCTGCTGTTATGACCACAGCGTCAGCTATACCTCGGTCACCTGTCACGGTGATCGTTTGTTTTTGTGGTGGGAGCCATGCAGTTCTCGGTCCCTTAGCAGCTGTGCAGTTTATCATACAGTATCCTTGGCCACAGCCTCTGTGCAGTGCATTCACCCTTCAGGACACCTTTATCTCCGAGTTTCAAGTTTGTCTTAAGCAAGACCATTGCCTTCGGTTGTTTCTGAAGTCTCGTCAGCCAGGACAGTCCCCCACCCTCCTCTGTAATGCCACCTGTGGGCCTTTTAAAGGCAGACACACAAGAACCCAGACTCATTTAATTTTTTTCTTCTGAGGCATCTGTTCAGGGTAGGAAATGCAGAAACTTCGCAGATAAGGGAGGATGTGGGCCCCTCCGCACCCAGGGGAAACCACTGTGAGTTAGCCTCAGTCTGTTTTTGCAAAAACGTGTTTAAAAATAACTGCAGCCTGTTGTTGCTCTCCATGCAGGCGAGCGTCTCCCTGAAGCGCCTGAGGGTCTTCCTGTCCCACGAGGACCTGGACCCTGACAGCATCCAGCGCCAGCCCATCAAAGACGGTGCGTCCAGGGAGCGTGGACGACCTACAGGCCTTCCCAGGAGGGTGGACGTGCACCTCTCTTATCGCCTTCTTGTGAGAGGCCCACCCCTCCCCGAGGGCCAGGTTCCAGGGCCCCAGCTTCCATTCCATTCTGGGCAAATGAGCAAACTAAGGAAGTTGAAGACTCACCAAACGCCACCCCTGTAGCTGTGCCGCCTCAGGCAGGTCACTTCACTGCTCTGAGGCTCACTTTCTCCATCTGGGCAATGGAAAGGACAGTGCCTTTTTTTTTTTTTTTTTGGTAGATTTGTTATTCTGTAGCTTATTAATTTATCCTTTCCCAGTGGACCCCTGAGCAGGGATCTCCAGGCACTCAATGAGAAATATTCATAGCACTAGAGGTAGTAACCGCTTTCGTTGTAATGACACGCCCGCTAGGTGTGTCCTGTCCTAAGGACGTCACCATATTCACCCGTCCATTGCTCACTGCAGCTCACAGAGTGGGGCTGTGGAAACCCCCCATCAGCAGATGAGGACGCTTGCCTGGGTAACTCGCACACCAGTACGAAGTAGTCAGGATTCACATCCGAAGTCCGTCAGCATAATCTGTGTTCTCACCCATGGTTCCGCATCTCCGCACTGAGATTTACTGAGCACGCGCTGTGTGTCAGTCATTGTTCTAAGGACTGTCTGTGTTGCCTCATTTTTCTCCTCACGACAGCCCTGTGAGGTCGATCCCATTAACAATCCCAGTTTACAGATGAGGAAAGTGAGGCACAGAGATGTTAAGTAACTTGCCTGTGCTTCTCCAGCTAGGAAATGGCCACACGGGATTTGAACCACAGAGTCTGGCTCCCAAGCGCAGTAGATGTGGTCAGAGGGATGAATGTGTGTATGCATGTGAGCGGCACATCACGTGTACGCACGTGAGCAGTGTAGCAGGTGTGTATATGTGAGCGGTGCAGCAGGCATTCACATGTCCTCAGTGGCGTGTGGAACACTCAGCACAGCACTTGCCAAAAAAGATCATGGTAGTCGACCCCCCCATGTATGTGCGAGGCGGTCGGCATCAGGGTCAGCGCCCTCAGCCTCAGCACCACCAACATTTGGGTCAGGGTCGCTTTTCTGTGGGGGTGTCCAGTGCGTTGTATTGAGTTGGCCAGAAAGTTCATTTGAGTTTTTCTGCATAACATTATAAAACACCCAGTTTTTGACCAGTGCTATAGGCTGCTTGAGCAGCACCCCTAGGTGCTAGTAACACCCATCCCAGTTTCGACAGTTGAAAATGTCTCCAGACGTTGTGTCCCTGGGGGATCAAAGTCACCCCTAATTGAGAACCACTGCTTCCTGGAACCTCCCTCCTGGTTTCCCTGGCCTGTGGTTGTCCAGTTTCTGTTGTGTTGAGGATCGAGTTATTCCCTGCCCCCAACACACACACACATGTGTACACAGACATGTACATACACACGTTGCAGAATGATGCTGTCTACTCCAGGGTTTGGGGTCAACCAAGGAGGTTTGAAGCTCCCCAAATCAGCTCACAGCAAGAGTCACATTGGAAAACCGCTGGGCCTGGGTCCAGGCCTCAGCTGAGGCCTCAGCCCCGATTCCCTGCCCTGAAGGCAGCCCCTCTGAGGCGCTCAGCCTTTGAGATGTGTATCCACACTCTCTGGGTGCCAGATGGGGGCCTCTAGGCAGCTCCTGGCCAAGTCTTGTAGCCTCTAGCTTGACTGACTCTAGTGGCTTTTCTTAAATTCCTTAAATAGCACCTTCCAGCTTCCTCCTTGTTTGCTGTTTCAGAGGGAGCCTGGCAGGTTAAGTTCGGTTAACCAGTAACTTCCTCTCCTCACAAATTTTGTTGCTTTGGTGGGTGGGGCAATTTATTTATGCCTTTGACAACTTAGAAGCACCCCCACTCCCATCTTCTCTTTAGATGGTTTCAAGTTGGCTCATCATTTAAGTCAGAAGTTGTTTGTGTAAGTGAGGGGCATGATGTAAAAAGAGAATAAAAGGAGGGAATGTTGATGCAGGCAGAGGGGCTAGAAACATGTAGGGCCACCTTACACAGACTTTGTCTGGCATGCCTTCCCCTCCTCTGCCACGATTCCCCATTTCCTGTTACATCCCCGAGTTTGCATAGTTTACAGAGATTGGTGTTGAGGGGAAGACCAACCTGCCCTGACGTGAGTGGGGTGGCTGGAGGAAGGGAGAGAGGGGATGCAGGGCGGTGAGTTAGGAGGCTGCCCCAGAATCCGGGAGGTTCAGGGTGAAGGACCCTACTTTAAACATTAAAGGAGGGGCCCTGGAGGTGTAATGAGGGCCAGCCTGAGCTGATCACGGGCGACTGCATGAGGGAGCTGCTGGCGCCCTGTGACCTTAGCTTCTGCTCACCCCACCCCTCCCCCAGAGCTGCCGGAAGCTCCCAGGAATGAGTGCCGGAGGCCCCGGGGGTCCCTGGCCCTCCCAGATTGTACAGCCTGCTATCTTTCAAAGGCAGAGCCCTCTCATGGTTTCAGCTCTCTGGGTGGAGGCCGCCTCCAGAGCTGCTGGTTGAAGTTCTTCAGAAACAGTGACTGATGTGACCAGATAATGCCTAGCATGGGTGTCCAGCCTCTGGAGTTGAACTACCTGATATGGAAAAACAAAAGTAAGAGCCTGCTGTTCCAGCGCAGGCCGCACGGCTGCACCTGTGCCTGACGTGTTCTCTGGTGCCTTCCAGCTGGAGCCACGAACAGCATCACCGTGAAGAACGCCACGTTCACGTGGGCCAGGAATGACCCCCCCACGCTGCATGGGTAAGTGGGACGTGTAGAGAGCCACGGGGCTCTGGGAAAACGAAGGTCCGAATTCCAACGAGCTCCATCCAGCTCTGTGACCGTGAATGGGTCACTTTGCCTTTCTGAGCATCAGTTCGGCTCATCCGGTAGGTCCCATTGCACCTGCTTGGGCTTCGGGGAGGAGCAGATGACCGTGGGCCTGACTCAGAGGGTTCCCTCAGACTGAGAGTTGCTCGAACTTTGCCCAGATCGGCTTAGGGAACAAAGAGAAACTTCTGGTTCACATAAGTGCCAAGGTTCACTTTCAGATTCAGTGTGCTCCAGGGACTCAGACAGTGCCTCTCCTTCGTGTCCTTGTTCCCCAGCCATCCATCCTGCTGCTTCCTTCTCAGACGTCCTCTTCCTTCAAGATCCAAATGGCCCCCCGTCGACTCCAGGTGTCCCTCCTATGTCATCAGGAGACCCACTTGCCTCTTATTGGCCCAGGTTGGGTCACGTGCTTCTCCCAGAAGAGAGAGCACACTGATTGGCTGTGTGGGTCGGAAGTTGTGATGGTGGCAGGAAGGATTGGATCTGCTGAAAACTTGTCTGCTCACGTGTGATATCAGACTGGGTGGTTCTCCATCCTCTCCCCCAGCTGCCTGGTTCACCCTTTCCCACCATTTCTATGTCTGGGACACTGCCCACCTCAGTCTTTATTTTTCTAATTCACAGCATCCTGGGAATTGACCTGCTTCCCTGGATACTTGTCAAATGCCTCTGAGTTCTTTCCAACTGCAGGCCTTGCTCCGGCGATCTCAGACTTCCTTAAGGAATCCCCCATCATAGGGCCAGATGGGACATTTTTAGGGGCCAGATTTATACCCCCATGCCCCTAAATAATTGCCCCCTTACTGAGCAGCCAAATTACTGCTGTATTTTATTTGAGGATGTGGGGAGGGGCAGATCAGACTTTCTGGAGAAACGAGTCTGTGTAACACTACCCTGGATGGGACTGCATGTTTAGGAAGCTCTTCCTTATGTCTAACTTAACTCATGTCAGCCTTAACTTTAGCTTTTCTCTTGTCCTGCTTCATAAGTGAGTAGTCTGTGTCTATGCCTCTGTCCCTCTGTCTGTCCTTCCAGCCTCAAAGAACTTTTTGTTCCCGTCACCCTCCCTTGACCGACCCATTGAATATCCACCCTCAACCCCCACCGACCCCAGATTTCTCCATCCAAACCTATAAAATGTTCCCGTCTTGCCTGGATGATCACAGGAGCTGCCTCACTGGGCACACTGTTCTGTCCTGGCCCCTTCATCCATTTTCCTCCCAGCATAGAACAAAAGAACAATCAGTGTGACCACGTAGCAGGTACAGAAGAATTGAACAATGGGAGCGAAAGCCATCAGCCTTTCCAACCTTTCCACCAATACGTTGAAATCATAATAGCAGCTCTTGGAAAGTGCAGTCAATGCAGGTGAACCCAAGGAGGCCCTGGACATGCCCACCCTCCCCCAGCGGGTGGGATCCCCCATCTCCACTTTGCTGTCTGCTGTGCAGGGCTGGGTGTGGTCCTATGTCGTGTGACAGCCCATCTTGTCCGCAGAGTGTTGAGCCTGTTGTGTTGGGTTGGCCAAAACGTGTATTCGGAGTTTTCTGTAGCAGTTTATGGACAACCCTGAACAAACATTTTGGCTAACCCAATACTTCGATTACTGTTATATCCACCAAAGGGCCATGTCAGTAGAGGCATGTTTCTGAAACTCTGATTCACATGTGTTAGGCCCTCCTGTCTGGCTTCCAGCTGGGAAGCGTGTCCTCTGGGGCCCTCTCGGGTCTGGATGCCACCCACCCACTTCTTCAGGACTGCCCCCCACTCCCTGCCTCATCTTGTGTCATTGACGTGTCTACCTGTGGTCACACCTGTGATTTCACACCTGTGGGCCTTTCCTCAGGCTGTCCCCAGGTGTCTGGATCTTGCTCACCCTTCCTCTAGCCTTGGTTTTGGGGTGGCCTCTTTGTTGAGCTTCCCGTTGGCTCAGTAGTAAAGAATCCACCTGCAGTGCAGGAGGTACAGGAGATGTGTGTTCGATTGCTGAGTCGGGAAGATCCCCTGGAGGTGGGCGTGGCGGCTCATTCCAGTATTCTTACCTGGAGAATCCAATGGACAGAGGAGCCTGGTGGGCCACAGTCTGTGGGGTCGCAAAGGGTTGGACATGACTGAGTGAGCACACACGCACCCTTCCTTGAGCATCACGCCCCCAGGTGAAGTTGGATCCCCCTCCACTCAAGCCCCCTTCTCCTGTCTCGGGATTGCTCAGGTCGCTCCTGCAGGGTCTTTCCTAAGATGCAGCTGTCTCAGGCCTGGCACAGAAGCCTCTGGGGCAGTTCCCTGAACTAATAAGCTCGTTGTAGAAACAGCGAGAGTGATGTCCAGACCTCAAAGACTCCGGACAACCCTGCCTTCCCTCTCTGCCCACTTGGGGCCCGTCCGTCGTTGGGAAGCCACGCTCCTCCATCTGAGCCCAGGGTGTGTCATGTCGTTTCAGCATCACCTTCTCTGTTCCGGAAGGTTCCCTGGTGGCCGTGGTGGGCCAGGTGGGCTGTGGGAAATCGTCTCTACTCTCAGCACTCTTGGCCGAGATGGACAAGGTGGAGGGACACGTGACTGTCAAGGTAGGAGGCCTGGGTGGGGGCCAGGTAACTCACGGCCAAAGGGAAGGCCAAAGGGCAATGCGGTGTTTCCTTTTATGACCTTGTTCAGCAGGTGGGGACTCCTTCGTTCTCTTCTTCTCTGCCCTCCTAGAAGGCAAGATTGTGGTGTCATTTAGTTCCTGCTGTGTCTCAGCACCTAGAATAGTGCCTGTGATGTAGTAGGCACTGGATAAGTATTTAGCAAACACACGAACGCCCCCCAGTCCACCCTCTGCCCTAGACTCCCTCCCCATCGCCACCCGGCAGTGTGCATCCCGGGGCCTCCTTAAGCATGGCTCTTTCAGGCTTGTTCTTTTCTCTTTGTGGTTCTTGTATCTCTTTTGGCAGATGTAACAACACTTGAAATTTTTATTGATGTCATTGGAATATTTCCTTGGAGAATTCTTTTAAGGGACTTATTAAAATTCTCAGTGTTGGATTCTTAATATGGAGCTAAAGGGAGACTGCTTTTAAATACACAGTGTTTTGAACTGAGTTGCAATGTCTTGGGAGAGAGTTTAAGAGGCTGCCTTAGGGAGCAGATGTGTAACATCAGAATCAGGAGCCTTGTTTGGCTTTTAGCTCTGTCCTCCACCCCCAAGACCCTTCCCTGGGGTTGGGGATATTTTCTTCCAGAGTTTTGTTGATACCAGCATTTCCTGGAGCATGGTCTATAGCAAATTCATCTTACTGTTTAGGGAATAAAGAGTCCTGGGCTCAAACAAGCTTGGGAAATAGTACAGATTCTGATTCCTTTCCTGTTGAACACTTAAAGGCTCTGATAAGTCCTGCAGGGAAGGGGGGGAACCTGTTTAACTTTGGTTAATCCTGCGTGTCCCAGACATATTTGCCTGCACCTCTTCATTGCCTAGACAGCAACTCCTTATGTCTTAAGATTACTGTCTCCTGGAGTCTACTTTTGGGGGATGCTGGTTTGTGCCATAGTTTTCATTTCAGAGAAAAATCCTTTCTTTGCTGATGATCATATGCCCTTGAGCCTAATGTGCGCTAGAGCAAAGTGTATGATAGTTGGGTCCAGACTAATGAGGGTTTCCCAGGTGGCGCTAGTGGTAAAGAACCTGTCTGCCAGTGCAAGAGACACAGGAGACAGAGGTTCAATCCCTGGGTCAGGAAGATCCCTGGGACCTGTTGTTTTAAGAAATGGTCTGTCATTACTTTCAAATACATGTTATAAAGTAAGGTTCATAAGCAGCATGAGCTAGGTTAATTGGAAGAAGACTCGGGATCATGGTGGGATCCACATTGCCTTCTGTTTGATTAACCCTAGGTTTCCCCCAATCACAGCCCTATTGACATTTCATGCCAGATAATTCTCTGCTGTGGAGGCTGTCCTGTGCACTGTAGGGTGTTCAGCAACATCCCTGACCTCTGCCCACGAGATGCCAGAAGCAGCCACAAGTCATAACAACCAAAAGTGTCTCTCGACATTGTCACATATGTCCCCTGGGGGCAAAATTACTCCCAGTTGAGAACCACTGAATACAGAGATGATGGACCAAAAAGTGAAGGTGTTTGAATCTTTGGTTTGATGAGGTTGTAGATTTATTCGTGACTGGTTGTTTTGCCTTGTTAAGGGAAGGGCTACCTACAATGTGGGTAGACCCCAGGTTTGATCCCTGGGTCAGGAAGATTCCCTGGAGAAGGGAATGACAACCCATTTTGTCTCAATAGTTTAGTTGGCTCATGGATACTGTGGGAATTACCCGTGGGTTCTGCAGTGAGGCTTTGTGACAGTCTAGCCACTTTAAGTTAGGACATTGGAGTCAGCATTTTGGTTATTTATCTGAGAGTGGAGATGAAGAGCTGGGCTCCCTGGGTTTCATTTCCAACCTCATTCTCCTAGCATCCCTTTATTTAACAGTCTTTGAGGCCTCCCCTTTGCCCTTTTAGTGAAGCTCATACTTCTCATCCCGGAGAAGGGAATGGCAACCCACTCCAGTATTCTTGCCTGAAGAATTCCATGGGCACAGGAGCCTTGTGGGCTGCAGTCCATGGGGTCGCAAAGAGTCAGACACTACTGAGCTACTGAACTGATCTGAACTGAACTGAGCAACTCACACACACACACACACACACACACACCCGTCACTAGGACCACCAGCCTCGTGTGAGTCCCACACACAGACACACACACACACTTTTCACTAGGACCACCAGCCTCGTGTGAGTCCCCTCCCACCCCCCAGCTCCTTCCTGCCTGTCTTCCTCTCACATCATGGTCCCATCACACTGGCCTTTCTGTTGCTCAGACTTGCGAAGCTCCTCTTGACTTTGGACACACCCAGCAGTCAGCGGCAGCTTGCAGCAAGTGACAGTGAGCAGTAGCTGGCTGCCAGGTCTCAGTTTCCTGAACTGGGAGTCCTAACCCCTAGACCACAGGAGCCAGCAGTTAGGGCCTGAGGCCCTAGCCCCAGCCCGTGCCCACTTGGTCAAGAACAAATTCAGGAGAGGAGGCAGAAGGTACGAGTAAAGTAAAAGTTTGTTGAAAAGAAAAGTGCCTGTAAAAGGTGCATGGGCAAACTCAAGAGTTGTGCTTTTCGGAAGTTTAAATCCTTCATAAGGGGGCCGTTTTCCAGGTCTTTGTCTTCCCCTGAGATGTGCACGCCTTAGTCAAGTTGGATCTCAAAGTGAAGGCTTCTGGGAAGAGTTAGACTCATTATGGTCTGGCATTATTTTCTGACTTTTGGCCCTAAGGAGCCTTCCCATGCAGTGTCTCCTTTGTTCCAGATAAAGGAGGGGAGTGGAGATCCCTCAATCCTTTACCCAGACAAGATTTTGCCCTTCTTTGTCCTGGCCTTGACTATTATCTTAAGGATATTTACAAGACAAAGACTGCCTATTTACCCTGTTTCTGTTGCTCCGTTTGGGAGGGCAAATAGGCTGACTGTAAATGCCTTAACTGGAGCCCACCTCTCTCTTGTCTCAGGAAATGCAAAGAGGAGACGAGTTGTAAGCATACAGCCTGAAGCCCACTTCTTCGTCCCCCATGAAACCAGGCAGAGGTCACGTGTAAATGTCTAACCTGGAGCCTGTCTGTCCTCTGCCTCCCTCTCATGCAGTTCCTCAGACTGAAATGCTCTTTCCTCTTCTCTTTATCAGACCAACTCATTTTCACCTATCAGTCCTTGTTTAAAATTTTTTTTTCAGTTATTGAAATACATGAAACAAATGTTCTCTTCATAGTCTTTGCTCTTATGCCATTCTGACACTTTGCATTATGTGGAAATATACAGCAACTTTAGAAATGGACAGTTTTTATACAGATATCTTTGCTTAAATTTCATCAAGGAAATCTCAAGGGCTGTTTTAATGTTGTCCCAAACTAAGTCTCCCTTAAAAAAAATTTTTTTTAACTGAACTATATAGTTGATTTACAATGTTGTGTTAGTTTCTGGTGTTCAGTGAAGTCATTCAGGTAAATGTGTATATGTATTCTTTTTCAGATTCTTTTCCAGTATAGGTTAAGTCTTCCTTTTAAAGGACTTTTGGAAAGTCTTGTATTTTTCTCTCTTAGCCTGTACCACAACAATAATCAAATAATTTTTTTTATTATTATTATTTTTCAGGTACTTCCCTTTCTTGGGAACCAGGAGGTTTTGGTTGTTGTTTATTTTAAATATTTTATAAAATTTTCAAGTTGAAATATAGATGATGTGGGGGCTTCCAGGTGGTGCTAGTGGTAAAGAACCTGCCTGCCAGTGCAGGAGACGTAGGAGACAAGGGTTCGATCCCTGGGTTGGGAAGATCCCCTGGAGGAGGGCATGGCAACCCTCTCCATTATTCTTGCCTGGAGAATCCCATGGAGAGAGGGGCCTGGTAGGTCCATACGGTTGCAGAGTGTCAGACATGACTGAGGCGACTTGGCACACAGACGATGTACAGTATTTTATAGGATTCAGGTGTGCAGTGTAGGGAGCTAGGCATTTTCTGTGCTGCTATTCAGTGAATAGTTACTAAATACATAACTAATCTTGTTAACAAGGATTTCAGCTCTCAGACTCTCAATATTGGAGCCAGTGACTGGCCTAGAATGGACTCTGATCCCAGCCCTGGTGTCTGTAGTCCTTTGGGACTTGGTTTCCCTCTTGTTGAAACCATAGATGTGATGAAGGTATCTTGTGAAGTAAGGCCTTCCTGGACAGGGTGTAGGCCGGCTGCTATCTTGTTAACCAAGTCTGTCTGTCCTGCCACCTTCTTTGTTTGCCACCTAGGGCTCAGTGGCCTATGTCCCACAGCAGGCCTGGATTCAGAACATTTCTCTCCGAGAAAACATCCTTTTGGACGCCAGCTGCAGGAACGGTATTATAAGGCTGTGATAGAAGCCTGTGCCCTCCTCCCAGACCTGGAAATCCTGCCTAGTGGGGACCGGACAGAGATTGGTGAGAAGGTCAGTAGACTTCAGCATGGCCCCTGTATCAGTCAGCTATTGCTGTGTAACAAACAAGCACAAAAAATCTCAGTCACTTATGATGTTAAACACTGTGGTACTCATGGGTGGGTCAGCCGTGACTGGGTGACCCAGGCAGGGCTCAGCTGAGTGGCTCTGCTTCACATTGCAGGCCAGCTAAGCCCGGCTCCAGGCTGTGGCTGTGGCTAGGTCTCCCCAGTGGCTTCTTACTGGGGCCTGGGTGAGGGGGCAGCAGCTCCCCAGGGGGAAGCTTTTGCAATGGCAGCAGCAGAAGCCCAAGAGAACAACAACAACAACAAAATGTGATGTCTTTTAAAGCACACCATCCTTTCTACCCTTAAAGCAAATCACTTGGTTGAACCCGAAGACAAAGAACCAGAGAGTGCATGTTACTTTTGCGGTCATATGACAGACAGGTCCCAAGACCACTGGCACTATACAGGGCATAGGGGTGCCAATGATTCAAATGTCCACAGCCCTTTTCAAAACATTATCATGATGATGATGATACCCATAATAATACAATAGCTAACACGGAGTAATCGCTATGTGCCAGGCACAGAATGCATAAACACTTTATACATATCTTGTCCTTACAGCAAGCCCAGGAAGTGGGATTTACTGTTAACTCTGTGTAATGGTAGAGGAAAAGGAGGCACAGAAAGGCCAAATGACATCTGGAGCCCATTCCCATCTCAGGGCCTTTGCACATGCTTTCCTCTCTGCCTGGCTGGCTGGCTCAGTTGCCCCCTGTGGTTAAGTGCTGTGCACATGAGGAGTGCAAATGGTCTGGAGCCGACTAAAGAGCTTTCTCGTCCTTGTATTTAGTTACTAATGCAAGCCAGTGGCTCCACCAACTTTCCTACTTTGTGAGCCATTTCTTTTATTTGAGTGAAATCTGCAGTTCCTTGGAAAGGAAAAAAACCAAAATTATTAGAGCTTTCAGGGTTTTCAAGTGGCAAAGAATCCTGAGTGAGAACTTAATTTACAGGCATTGTGTGGAATCCAAGGGCTGGAATGTGGTGGGGCTCAGGAGGGGACTGATTCCTCCTCTGAATTTCATCTCTGCTTTTCTGTGGAGCTTTGTCGTTTTTTTGGAAAATGTCTATATCTGCCATTTGGAGATTCCTCACTCTCCTTGTTTAGGCTCTAGTAACTAATGTGGGGGCTTCCCAGGTGGCACTCGTGGAGATGTAAGAGACGCTGGTTTGATCCCTGGGTTGGGAAGACCCCCTAGAGAAGGGCATGGCAGCCACTCCAGTATTCTTGCCTAGAGAATCCTCTGGACAGAGGAGCCTCGTGGGCTACTGTCCATAGGGCCGCAGAGTTGGACACGACCAAAGTGACTTCTCAGGTACACATGCACCCAGTTTTGGAGGGAGAGGATGTGATTGGCTTAGTTTGGGTCTGATGTTTGCCTGGGGCCAAAAGATGTGAACTAGAGGAACTCTCAAAATGAACCTGGCTGCCAGGACCCTGTCTCAGAGCAGAGGGAGGGTGGGCATCTCTTGGGTCAGGAGCTGGGCGGTTAGCCTAGCAGGGGTCCACTCTGACTCCAGCCAGATACGCAAGTGATGCTGGCTTACCTGCTGCAGGAGGGCCCTGTGGTCCTTGTGCCCTGGTTCAGATTAGCAAACAGTGCCCTTCCTGCTGGCCGGAGGGGTGCAGGCTGGATTGCAGCACCCCTGGGGCACAGCCAGCCTTGACTGCATGGCGTCACCAGTGAGCGAAGCCCCAGGATCACGAGCCTTCCTGTAACCAGCACTGTGTGGTGCCACCAGCCTCGCCTTCCTGACCGTGCCCTGCTTAGCAGAACCCGGCAGCTCGGGTTTTCTCTTTGCCGGTTTCACAGTTGAGGCTGAACTCGGAGTCAGGACTTGAACCCACGTTGGAGCAGGCGCGATCTCGCTCCGTTACCGCTGCTCCTTCGCGGGATTCAGGCGCAGCCCTGTGGGGCCTCCAGCGAGGGGCGGTGTATGGTGAGCCGGTGCACCCCTCTGCTGATCTCGGCTTCCCAGTAGGCCCACCCTTCTGCCGTGTTTCTCCGCAGGGTGTGAACCTGTCTGGGGGCCAGAAGCAGCGCGTGAGCCTGGCGCGGGCCGTGTACTGCAACTCCGACATCTACCTCCTCGACGATCCCCTCTCGGCTGTGGATGCCCACGTGGGCAAGCACATCTTTGAAAACGTGGTTGGCCCCAAGGGGCTTCTGAAGAACAAGGTACCTGCTGCGGGGGTTGGGGGGGTGGGGGGGGCGCTTGGGGTCCCTGCTCTTTGGTCAGGTCATGGTGTGTCCCCTTTGGGACCCCTTCGCTTGACTGGACTGGAGATCATATTTTCGAATCCATCCGTTGGCGGTCTTCCGGGGACAGCCTTCTTGTTCTCATTGCCTCCGCTTGGCAGAAAGAAGCCTTTCTCTCTGCTTAAACAATAGGGTTGGTGTCGCTGAGAGAAGTACCACCCCACACACACCATCCCCTGTCCCCAAGGAGCCGGCTCTCCTTTCCCTGGGGCTGTGGGCTGAGGGACAGAGGTTTGAGCAGGAAAACAGCCACCAGACCTTAACATGACAGGAAAGGGTTCCTTTCCTCTTTTATCCTTTTAGAAATTTGTTTAGGGGCGTTACAGAGGCTCTTCTTCTGCCTCTCCCATTAAAAAGTAAGACATGCCCATGGGGAAAAATGTAGCAAATTCAGAAAACTACGAAGGAGAAAAACAATTATGCATCTTCTCACCACTTGGAGATTTTTGTATTTCTTTCAGGTCTTTGTGCTGTGTATATAAGCTTTTTTTGTTTGTTATTTTTGGCTGCACTGGGTCTTCTTGTTGCCCACAGACTTTCTTTAGTTGTTGGGGAGGGCATGGAGCTGGCTGGCTACTGTCTAGTTTCCATGTGCGTGCTTCTCATTGTGGAGGCTGCTCTTGTGGAACACAGACTCTAGGGTACAAGGGCTTAGTTGCTCCTCACATGTGGGAACTTCCCAGACTAGGAATCAAACCCATGTCCCTTGCTCTGGCGGGTGGATTCTTAACCACTGGGCCACCAGGAAGTTCTGTATAACCTTTTAATATGATTATCATATCATGCATATATATATATATATATATATGTATACATATAATAGACATGCCCCCTTAATCTGTTGTAAGCATTCCCCTGCACCCCATAAGAATTCTGTTTAATTTTTAAATATTAAAAACCTGTTTCTGTTGTGAAAGAAATACATGCCCATAGTAACAAAACCAGAGAGTATATGTAATGTTAAAAAAGAAAAACCAATTCTCTGTCATCCTGCAGCCCTAGCTGCTCTCGAAAGCAGAGGCCAGCAGAATCCAGCCCGCTGCCTGTTTTGTAGGCAGCCCACCAGCCAAGAATGGTCTTTACATTTTTAAGTGGTTGGAAAAAAATTCTGAAGACAAATATTTTGTGACATAGGAAAACTGTATTAAAGTTACATATCCGCTTCCATAAATAAAGCTTTACTGGATCATGGCCAGCCCATCTGTTTATGTCTTGTGTATGAGCAGAGGGTCCATAAAGCTGAAAATGTTTACCATTAGGCTGTTTTAAGAAAAAGTTTGCCAACTTGTGTAAACGGTTTCATGCACATCCTCCCAGACTTTCAGTTAGATAAAACAGATGCCCATGTACAAACACTGTCGTCTTGTGGGGGTGGGGAAACTTGAAAAACTTAAGTCACAGCATGCACAGTTTTGCAGGAGTGTCATTCTTTTATATATCTACACATGGATGGTTCCTTCTCTGCGTCTCCTCCAGATTTTTGTTCAAAACCAACTTTCCCCATCACTGTTATTAAAATTGCAGCCCCCCTACCCCCCCATCTTGGTATCCTTTCCGCTTTACGTCCACGTGCTCACCATACAGCACACGGCATTTTACTCATATCCGTCCGGACCCTAGAATCTGGAGCAAGGATCGTTGTTTCCCTCCTCCTGCCCGCGGCCCGACACCCCCTCCCACCCCAGCTCCCCGCCTGCAGATTGCAGTGCTTCTGTGTGCCTGCGTCCCAGGCGCATGTACAGGTGTGTGGGGGTGTGGGGGGGTGGGAAATTCCCTCTTGCACGCATGCGCTAATGTGGCCGTGTCTCCACTCTCCCTGCAGACGCGGCTCCTGGTCACGCACGGCATCAGCTACTTGCCCCAGATGGATGTCATCATAGTCATGAGTGGCGGCAAGATCTCCGAGATGGGCTCCTACCAGGAGCTGCTGGCTCGGGACGGCGCCTTCGCCGAGTTCCTGCGTACCTACGCCAGCGCCTCGAGCAGGAGCAGGGGCAGTCGGACGATGGTAGGGTTGTGTGGGCCTTCAGCGCGGGTGGTGCCCAGTCGGCCCCAGATCTCCCCTGAAAGTTCCCACTAGCCGCCCTGGAAGCTCAGGAGGGCATCAGGTGGGGGACTAGGTCAGGCCCTCTCAGGAACCATCTGGAAAGACTTTCAGGACTGAATTGAGAGGGAGTCCCAGTACTTTAGAGAGCTCGGTCAGCACAGCTGGACACAAGTCCCGGTACTTTAATGCAATATATCTCTGGGCCTGTGGAGTTTCAGGGGTTTCATGACAAAGATGGAGGTAGTGATAATTACAGTCCTTCTGGCTCCCAAGAGGCTGTGAGAAGCCAGTGGCACATTCACCATGTTGTTCAGTTGCTCAGTCGTAGCCGACTCCTTGCAACCCCGTGGACTGCAGCACGCCAGGCTTCCCTGTCCCTTGCTGTCTCCCGGAGTTTGCTCACATTCATGCCCATTGAGGCAGTGACACGGGTCGTGAGGCCAAACCTGGTGGTTGAGCCTGCAGGTTGGAGGTTGGCAGAACCTGAGTCCCAGTCTCAGCTGCTGTTCTTTCCAGCTGTGTGACGTCTGGCCATTCCTGATGAAGCAGTGAAACAGACCCGACCTTCTGGCGCCTGAATGTGCTAGATAACTGGAGCCTTTGGCACAGTGCCAGTGACAGCTGCTGCTGTTACTTTTCTTGGGAAGAGTGCCCCCTGACACCCTACGCATGTGGCATCTGCCAGGTTCAGGTAGACCTGCCCCCTTCTCAGCCACCACACCTGCTCTGTCCTCACAAGAGCATGCTTTGAATTCTGGGCTAGGGTCTTACCCTGTCTTTATTTGAAGCAAACCGGGTGAGGTGTCTAAGAATCCTGTTCTCTCTTATTATGTGTATGCGTGTTAACTGGGTCGTGCCTGACTTTGCAGTTTCATGGACTGTAGCCCACCGGGCTCCTCTATCCATGGGATTCTCCAGGCAAGAATACTGGAGTGGGTTGCCATTTCCTACTCCAGAGGATCTTCCCTACCCAGGGATTGAACCCGGGTCTCTCTTTACTGATTGAGCCAGCAGGGAAGCCCTGTTCACTCCTTTAGCTGGTTTGAAATTCAGGGAATCGGTTGGCCTGCGGGCTGCCCTATATTTATGTCAGATGTGCATCTGGAACGGATCCTCTGCTGGTGCTTCCCCCAACCCCGCACCCTGCTCCAGGAGCCTTGACCTGCCTTACCACAGAGAGGAAAGAAGTCATCTGATGCCTTTTCTGCTTTGGTTTCAGCTGTTGCTAAAAAGAGTGGAACTAAAGCGAGATCGCCTGTCCTGCTGTGATCTCCCTCTTCCAGGAACTAATTACAGACTCCCTGGGCCCCTTGGGCGTGTTTGTTACATGCTCAGTCCCCAGGCAGGTCTCAGATAGGCTGTCTCCCAACCCCTCACCCCCAGTTGGGGCTGCAGGACTGTCCCGTTGCACAACTCCCGTGGGCAGAGTTGTCATCGGGGTGTGTGTGATATGAGGATACATGTTAGTGAGTGATTGTTGACTGCTGACCAGGGCTTCTGTCCCTGACAGGGGTCATCACGTTGGCTCACTCACTCCTCACAGCTTCTCATGGGAGGGAAGATGGTGGTGCCCAGTCCACCGGGGAGGAAACTGAGGCTTACGAGAAGCTCGTCCCAGGATTTCCCTGGCGCTCCAGTGGTTAGTCGGAGAAGGCAGTGGCACCCCACTCCAGTACTCTTGCCTGGAAAATCCCATGGACAGAGGAGCCTGGTGGGCTGCAGTCCATGGGGTCGCTAAGAGTTAGACACGACTGAGCAACTTCACTTTCACTTTTCACTTTCATGCGCTGGAGAAGGAAATGGCAACCCACTCCAGTGTTCTTGCCTGGAGAATCCCAGGGACGGGGGAACCTGGTGGGCTGCCGTCTATGGGGTCGCACAGAGTCGGACACGACTGAAGCGACTTAGCAGCAGCAACCAGTGGTTAGTACTCTGTACTTCCACTGCAGGGGGCTCAGGTTCAGTCCCTGATTGGGAAACTAAGATCCCATTTGCCAAGTGGTGTGGCTAAAAGATTAAAAACAAAAACAAAAATGGGGTCTCGTCCCTCGTGTGCCAGGGCCAGCGGGCCCCTGTCTGTGAATGCGGCTGAGCACTAAGAAAGCTACTTAGCGTTCACTGACGTAGCCATTCAGTTGCTGTCCACTGAGTGCTCAGCCACGTGTTAAGCACTCGCTGTTGTCCTAGGGCTACTGTAATGAGAGTCCTGCTGGCTCAAACAATGGGAGTGTGTGGTCTCACGATTCTGGAGGCTGGACGTCTGAGGTCAAGGTGGCGGCCTTCTGAGGGCCTTGAGGGTTCCATGCCTGTCTGCCAGCATCTTGTGGTTTGCTGGCGCTCTGTGGCATTCCTTGGCTTGCAGGAGCATCAGCCAGTTCTGCCTTCCTCTTTACACGGGGTTCTTTTTGTGTGTGTGTCTCCAGATCTCCCCTTCTTATGAGGCACCAATTATATCGGATTAGGGTCCATCCTCAGGAGCCCATGTGAACAGTTAACATCCAGAGACCGTGGCTCCACATGCAGTTACATTCCTAGGTACTGGAGGTCAGAACTTCAACGTATGAATTTAGTTGGTGGGGGATGTAGTTTGGCCCTTAAACTGGTAGCGTTCTAGATTGGGGGCGACAGAAGTGAGCAAGATCCAGGCAAGTCCTGCCCTCATGGAGCTCAGAGTCTAGTGGGAGAGAAAGGCAGTCAGCAGTCAGCCAATGGAAGTGGTTCTGTGCAGCATTAAGTGCTGTGAAGGAGAGCACGTCCGGCAGTGGGCTGGAGTGTTTGGGGGTTCAGGCATTCGGGCAGCGTGGTCAGGGTTCCCTCTGGGGAGCAGTGTTCTGATGCAGATAGCAGCATAGGCCTCAGCCCGGCATGAGCTCAGTCTATTCAAGGAGCAGGAAAGAGGCCAGTGTGGCCACACCATGGTGGGCAAGAGCTGAGGGTGGGAGATGAGGCTGGCGAGGGGGTTACCCATCCGGATCTTCCAGCGTGAGGAGTCTGTGGTTTGTTCTCATTGCAGCTGGGAAGCTGATGAATGTCAGAGAGGGGGAGGGCCCACAGCCAGAATGCACAGCTTCATTGTCTGCGTGAGAGTTTGCTGGAGTCCTCCTGGTTTGGGGTTTTTCTTTCTTTTTTTTTTTTTTAATGTGACCCATTTTTTAAAGTCTTTATTGAATTTGTTACAGTGTTGCTTCTGTTTCCTGTTTTGGTTTTTTGGCCCTAAGGCATGTAGGTTCTTAGCTCCCAAGCAGGGATTGAACCTGTACCCCTAGCATGAGAGGGCAAAGTGTTAACCACTGGACCACCAGGGAAGTCCCCTAAGTGGTTTTTAGTAAGTCCTTTATTGAGACACAATTCACACAGCATGTGATTCAGTGAGTTTTAGAAATACTCCAGTATTTTATTTGTGCAGCCATCCCCAAGATGAGTTTCAGAACAGTCTCACCCCCTCGAGGAAACCCCACATCCATCGGCAGTCACTCCCCATTTCCTCCCTGCCCTCTAAGTCCTAGGCAGCCACTTAACCTGCTTTTTTTCCCTTCTGATTTTTGAGTTGTCATTTCTTCTGATTTGTAATTTACAAAGAATACTGTGTAAATCTGAGGCATGGGATTTGACTTAGTACATCCTGAAATAGGACCACAATAAGTTTAGTGTACATCCATCATTTCATATAGATGCAAAAGTAAAGAAACAGAAACAGAATTTTTTTTCCTGTGATGAGAACTCTTAGTAATTACTAAGCATTTTAATTATATTAATCATGTACATTATATTTCTAGCACTTATTTTATAACTGGCAGTTAGTGCCTCTTGACTACCTTCCTTCAATTCTTGCCCCCCCCCCCCCCATCTCTGGTGACTACAAATCTGATCTTTGTTTCTATTTTGTTTTTAAAGCATAAACCTACAACACTGTGTTAGTTCCCGCTGGTATTTCTATCTGTCACAGTGATCACCACGCAAATCTACTTTCTCTATAGGTTTGTCTTACTCTGAACATTTCTGTACGAACAGAATCCTTTTGTGACTGGCTCCTCTCACTTAGCATGACATTCCCAAGGTCCGTCTATGGAAGCTTGCATCAGCGCTTCATTTCTTCTGATTGTTGAATCATATTCCATTGTGTAGACACATTTTATTTATGCATTCAACGGCTCATGAGCATTTGAGCTGTTTCCAGTTTTGGACGTTTATGAATAGTGTTGCTGCGAACCCTAGAGGTTTTCAAAGAAAAGTATTTTCTCTTGCCAGTGTGAGATAGCCAACTCTCCCCTCTTAGCATTTAAACGCCCGATCAAATGAGTTTCTACATGTCTATGCTCCTGTGGTCGGAAAGTTCTGCTGTAAGTCTAACCAGTTCTCCTCTTGCTACAGAGTCTCCCTTCTCAGATTGTCTCTTAGCCCAAGTCAAGCCAAGGTCACACAAAACGTGGCAGCAATTTTGAAATAACACATTTCCCGCATCTGCTTGGTGGGCGGCTGCTGCTGCTGCTGCTAAGTCGCTTCAATCGTGTCCAACTCTGCGACCCTATAGATGGCAGCCCACCAGGCTCTGCCATCCCTGGGATTCTCCAGGCAAGGACACTGGAGTGGGTTGCCATTTCCTTCATTTAGGCAAAAATAACCCTCTGTGGATTTATCTCAGTTTTTTTCCCCAGAATGAATTCTCTCTCTTCTCCCCATTCTATCCAGGTGAGCAAGGACAGTCCTTACACCCTGTTGGCCACAGAAGGGATTTTTTTTTCCTTCTCTTCGTCCCCAGCCACACGCATATCCAAAGCAGATTATGCAGAACATGGGATGCTGCCAATTAAAAAATTTTTGTGTGTGCACGTCAGCACTTAATTTTGATGGTAAAATACCATCCAGTGCTCTTGCACTGCTGTGGAGTCATTTCCCCAATTTAGCCACTCAGCCCCCTGCTGGGCAGGTCACAAAGGTCCTCTGACTGTGGGTCTAAAATCGAATTTCCGCTCTCCCCGATCCCCCAGTCTTTTCGCCTCTCTGGAGGGACCCTGATGATAAGGCTTGGCATCAGGGTCCAATCTTGCTCAGCTGTGGCCACTGCCAGTGTCCTTGGATTTGTCTGAAACACATTTTTGGCTCCTTCTAAAGGGAAATTTTTGTTTCCGTGTTGGATTAATCACGTCTTTTGCAGAACACCCAGGCTGGAGGGCGAGTGTTTGGTTTGGGGGAATTCTGTCTCCCTCAGATGGAGAATGGAAGCTAGGCTTGGGATGCGGGGGCCAGTCAGGAGCGGGGAGAGGGGGTGCTACTGACTCCCTCCCTGGGAATATGCCTTATCCTGTTTCTAGGAGATCTGTTTGTTGGCAAAGAGATTGACAAAGTGGTTCATTAACCTTTGTACCTGGAAGGTATGGAACATTTTATTTACTCTGGTGACTTTATTAGAAACCTAAAACCTAGATTGGCAGTTTGCAAACAACATTTGTGCCTCCCGGGACACTTGGTAATGTCTGCGGATGTGTTTGGTTGTCATAATTGGGGGGCACCCTGGCATCTTATCAGGAGAGACCAAGGATGCTGCTAAACACTCTGCCATGCACGGGGTAGCCCCCTCCGTCCTGCCCCCCACCACCCTCCAGAAGCAGAGAATCACCCCCCGACGAAGTCAGTGGTGCTGAGGGTGTGGAAGCCACTCTGCTTTGACTTCTTTCTGCCCAGGCTCTTCCCTTGTTATCTTGGGAGAAAGACTTTGACTCCCACAACATGACTGCTTTTCAAAATCTTACTCCAATCTTATTCTCTCAACCTTGTCACTCAGTCTTTTCCCTCTTTTCCAGATTTTTGCTGAACTTTTTTCACCTGATTATAAAATCAATATGTGCCGCTTGTAGACCATGGCGAATGGTAGAACAGCTCCAAGAACCAGCAAAAGAACGTCCTTCAGCTCTCCCCGAGGGGGCTGCTGCCCTGCATTTGGCCTGTTTCCCTCCTGTCTATTTCGTTTAAGACCTTTTTCCTAGGGTCCATTTCTGTCGCCAGTTTTTCTGTCCCTCTTTTTCGTTTCGTTTCTTAACATTAGGTCCCAGGTGCCTCCCCTTGATGCAAAAGTCAGTCGTAAGCACCGAACAGCAGCTAGAGAGCCCGTCAGACAGATGGCACATTCCTCCCCTCTGTCCTCAGTGTCCGTGTTTCTTCCCCTTTTGAGTCTGAAGGACTTGCAGGGCTGAAGCGGGAGGCTCTGGCCGGGTGATGTAGCCGTTGATTCCGTTTTTGGTCAAAAACCCGGCATTGACTGTAAAGCAGTGACTTGAATTCTTCCCTCAAGGGGGAAGCTTGCCTGCTGGCTCTTGCCCAGGCAGAGTTCCAGATCCTTCTTGAGAATAAACAGCCTGCGAGGTGCCAGCCTTGAGGATGAGCGGCTGGCCGAACACTCGGCCCAGGCAGCGCTTTACGTGGTTCAGGGGCTGGGAGGTGCCTGGTTACCAGGATCACAGCCCCGTCCCCGGGTGCTCGGAAGCCCTCAAGGGAGAGCCATTGGGTTATAAGTCTTATGTCTTTGCTTCTGAATTATTTTACATGATCCTCCCTCTCCCAACTTCCCCACCCCCGCATCATTCATGTTTTCTCCTTACCTGGCTTTCTGTTTCTCTGTAGCATTTAACACTGCCTCACGGTAAATTCTGGATCTGTTACTTTATACTCTCTTTCTCTCTCTTGGAATCCAAGCTCTGTGAGGGCTTTTGGTCACGGCTTTTGGTCACGTCTGTGTCCCCAAGACTGAGAACAGTGCCTGGTACATCACAGATACTCAGGGAATGTGTTAAATAAGTGAATGAATGAGTTACATCTTTATCATTTAAGGCATGTCCTGCGTAATGGATGGACAGTAACAAAGCTGTGTATATACCCCCCGATTGGGAACAACTATGAGTTGATTTTACACATTTCTCTCGGGGCTGGTTTAGAAACCAGCTTTGTGGATTTGGGCTACCACATGGCATCACTGTGTCTGATCTGGTGCCTCTTCCGGCATTGGAAGATCATCTCTGTTTGTTCATGTGGCCGTTCATTTGTTAATTTGCCCATCTGCTTCTCTGCTCTGTGCCACGGGGACATCTGGTACTTGAGCTACCATGTGGAATGGTGCCCTGTGGATTGTGCAGTGTACATCCTCGCAACCCCACATGGCCATCAGATGCACAAAGTGCTGGGAATAGAGTGCTAGATAAGACCTCGGAATGCTCTCTCGAGAGCTCACAGTCTGATGGGGGAGACAAACGCTAAATAATCAAGGGCATCACGGTGCTAAACGTGTGAGGGAGATGAGCCTGGGGGAGCTGGAACGACCCTGAGATGGGTCTCTGTCCTAGACCGGGAAGGTCCAAGATGATATCTGAGCCGAGTCACCACCCCTTCCCCCTTCTCTCCATGTGGAACTGGCTCAGAGCAAGGTGTTCGTGCCCTTGAAGAAGCAAGGACTGTGGACTGGCTAGGGGCCTGTGCCACCTCCTGGCTGGCATGCCTGCCCTTCACACTGTAATACTTTCTCTCTCTCTCCCTCTGCTGCCTGGAAAACAGGCGTGAAGACAGAAGGTGTGCATTTTTCTAGCTTTCCTCATGTTTGAACACCTAGAGCTTTTAGAGAAGGGAGCAGGCCCCAGGCATTAGTGTTCTTATTCGGGATACACCCAGATCACGTGGGATGGGGAAACCAAGGCACAAATGCCACAGGTCCCTTAGCTGTCCTTGCCCCTCACCTTTAAGGAAAAACATTCATCCACCCTCTCTGGGCATTTAAATGGGGGTCTCACGGGGAGGTTTCTTTTGCCTTGGTTCTTAACACTTTCTTGGGTCTTGTAAATTCCTAGGCATCAACGTGGTGGATGAGGAGGAAGGTCAGTGACAGCGGGTTGGAGTGGCTGTGCCTGCAGCTCGAGGCTGCACATGACTTGTCCTGCTGCTGCATGCCTGGGGAGGGGCCCGTGAACGTGTGCATTTCCATCCCTTTCCATCATTCATCCAGCATTTATTGGGCACCTGCTGTGTGCCAGCTCTGTGGTTGTCACTTGGGGATACAGATCGAATCTCCCCATCTCTCACTGGTCAACTGAGTGACCTGGACTAAGCTGTACTGTGTCGCAGGTCAGATGACCACAGCCAGCGAGCCTTGAAAGAGATCCTGGTTGTGAGATGCCCAGCACCCAGTAGGTGGAAGATGCATGGTACCAGTTTGGTTATTACGATCCCCCCACACCTCCTGGGCATGATTAAGACCCAAGCACAGGGTGATGAGCCGCTCGTGGGGTGACCAGAGGTGGCATGTCTTCTAGAAGAACTTGAGCAGGAAAGGCTGCCCAGTCTCCCTCTAGTGACAGAAAGGCATGACCTGGCCCCAGAGCAGACCCATGCCTCCTGCCTTCCAGAGCCAGCAGAGTGTGGCTGGGGGTTCACACCAAGGCCCCTTTTGACAGCGACTGAAGCTGATTTTGGCCACTTAAAGGAGGGTGTTTACCAGAAAGATTCCAAGTAGCAAAAGGAAATCAAAAGCAGATACCAGAAATCAAAGGCAAAAGTGGATGATCCAGACTCGGGCATTGGGAGCTCTGGACGTGAGACTCCTTTGGGGACAGGGCAGTTGTACAGATCTTTGGTCCTTGTGGGGCCACCACTCAAAGTCCTCTGAGGGAGGGGTCCTGATGGGCTGACCTTGGGCAGGTTCCCCCTTGGCTGGGAAGCCTGGGCCTCCTGGGAGACAGGTCTGGGAGACTGGGGAAGGGGGGCAGATCCCCTGCAAAGAACAGGATGATGTAGCGCACACATTTCCATTCTCCTCCTGGGACTCGCGGTCCCTCCCTTGCAGACGAAGGTTTTCCAGCTGCCCCAGCTGGTGTATCGCCAGTGGGCTAATAGGGTTTTGATGAAGGGGCCACCATGGAGGCCGCTGTGGGGACTTCCACTGCATGTGAAGCAGGAGTGGGGAGGGAAGGCTGAGGTTCCAGAGGGCACCTGGGCAGGTGGGCAGGATGGGGCTCTCTGAAGTACCTGCTGCAAGATGGGGGTCTCTGGGAATGTTGTAAAGCACCCCCACCCTGCACAGTGGAAGACAGTCAAGGTCAGGCTTGGGCCCCAGTGCTATGTATGTGTGTTTGCGCTGTCTGCAGGCGGCTGCATGGGAAGTCCTGCCTGTTATCACTCTTCTTTTTCATTTGTTTTAGTTTTTTTTTCTCAATTTAAAAAAATGCTAATTTTAAAGGAAACATTTAAAGCAGTGATTCTCAGTCGTGGATGTGCCCCAGAATTATCTGTGGGACATGTTTAAAAATGCAGGTAACAGTAAGCACCATGACCTCGTCTTCCATTCACCAAGCACAGCGTCATTTCTTCCTCCCGCTCATGGGGGCTGGTGCTGCTGTTCCTCCCATTCTGCAGACGTGGAAAGTGAGGTTCAGAGAGGTTCATTGCTTCCCCAGTTCACACAGCTAGGAGGTGAGCGAGCCCTTCCCACACATCCCAGCCCCCTGACTGGTCACAGCGTGGGGTTGGCCTCCCTGGTAGAGTCAGTGCGGGGACCAAGGCCAGCCCCAGGTCATCCCCAGATGATTCACGCACGGCCAAGATTGAGAATCACTGGCTCAGGGGCCCCCCGCCATCAGCCCAGGAATGACCCGCATCCCTGCTTCCTTGCCATCCTCTGTCACTTCCCGTGGTTGTTGCCTGAGAGAGTCACTCTTTCTGGATTCTGCTTTAATTCATGTCGCATCAGCATGTTTGCGGGGTTTGCTGCCGGCTGTGTATTCATACCCTTTGGTAACTTCTCTCCTGCATCCTCTGCCGGGGTCAGCCCTTTGGAGTCCTCCATTACGTTCTCTCTCCTGCTCTCTGTCTCCTGGCACCAAAGAGTGAGGAAGTCAGTGCAGAGTGGGCGGTAATAAACATATCCCTGACTTGTCGGAAGATTAGAGATAAGGTATTTCAGCAGAGCACAGTGGCTGACACTGAATAAATGTCAGCCGCTGTCTCTAGGGTGGCAGGGATCAGTGTTAATGCTGGGCGGCTACTTCCTGGGATTGGAGCAGATATCCGGCTGGTGTGCCCGTGGTGCCTGTTTCAGTTGTTGACATAGTTCCGTGTTACTGGGAGAACAGCCACTGCCCCAGCAGTCCCAGGTAACCCCTTACCCCGATCTTCAGGACCTCCCCTTGATCCTGCAGCCAGTGAGTTAACCCCTTGGCTGTGGGCGCCTGGGACTCCGGTGTCCGATGCCCTTGTCCACAGGGGTTGTTATTTATTTGGGGTCTCACCCCTGTCTGGGCTGCTTGGGGACCAGAAGAGTGTGTCCTTTCCCCTGAGTGGTTCATTTGTGTCCTGACCCCATGAGCCAGGCTGCACACAGCCCAGAGACCATCAGCAGAACTGGATTTTGCTGGTCGCTGCTGGCACAGGGCACTTGCTCAGGGCTCTTGAGATGGTTGCAAAACACCATCCCTGTCCCCGAGAGAGCTGCCCAGCCGGGAAGCCTGTCTGTGGCCGCTGCAAAGCAGGTCTTGCTTTCTGAGCTTCCTGGCGGCCAGGTCGTCTGCCATCTCCGCACACGGTGACAGGTGTTGGTGTCCAGCCCTTGAAATCACCGTCCTCTCCCTCCTCCTTTCTGCCAGGCTTAGCAGGCGTCGGCGGTCCAGGGAAGGAGGTGAAACAGATGGAGAACGGCATGCTAGTGACGGACACCGCAGGGAAGCAAATGCAAAGGTGAGGAGGAGCAGGCCGGGGGACCCTGTGGATTTTCCCGGCACCACGTGTCTCCCCCTGCCAGCAGGAAGGGAGGAGGAACGGGGTGTCTGCAGCAAGGCTCACCGCCAAAAAAAGCCTTTAGCTTCTGCTTCCCCCCCCGCCGAATCCTGGCAGAACCTTACTTCCCAGAGAGCAGAGGCCCAAAGGGGAAGCCTCGCTGTGCTCCTGCCAGGGGGCATGGCTCACGCAGGCCTCATGGTTGGATTTAACCATCCGTCTGCACTTCTGACACTCAAGCTCCCTACATGGCGTGGCTCTTTGCTCAAGTCACCCAGCGGAGCCTGGAATGTTGATGCTATCAGAGCCAACAGCCAATTCAAAATAGTCACAGTAACAATAGCAGCTGCGTTTTATGTGCCATTAGGAGCCAGGTGCAGTGCCTAGTCCTGTATAGTCCATAAACCTGGAGGTAGGTTCTCTGATCTTCCCATTTTACACATGGGCAGACTGAGAGCTGTCCACAGGCCAGAGAGAAGCCAAGCTTGAATATTTGAACCTGAGTTCAGCCTCTGAGCCAGTGCTCCTAAGTTTTATGCTTTGGTGCTTTAAAGAAGGCTGCTTTTGGTCAGATCATGGGGTATTTGGAGGAGCGGCATTGACCTGTCTGTGCCTTGGTTTCCTCCATTGTCGAATGGGGTCTTTGGTGCCCCTGCTGAGTAGAATTGTAGCAAGGCCTCTGTGATATGGCATGTGGGCACTTAGAATGGTGCCTCCTGCCTTCAGCGCTCAGTAAATGCCGCGCAGTTATTATTTAGGTGAGCTGGAGCTGCCTGGAGCTTACTTCTTTTGGGGTGGGGGATTTCACAGACATGGGCTGGGAAGAAAATGAGCGTGAGCATCTGTGCCCCCTCAGAACCCTGCCCACAGTCCCCTCCTGCGCCCAGCTGTGTGTTGTATGCAACACACTTCCTTCTCTGCCCGGGTAGCAGTCAGGGTGCAAGCTTGGCTTGTGTGACGCACGCTAACATTGCCTCGTCTGGAGCATGCGTGGGGCTGAGGCGGCACTGCCCTGCTCTGTGCAGGCGGCCAGCATAAGGGGAGAATTGGCTGAGATGGGGCAGGCGCCTGCACGCAGTCCTGGGATGTCAGAGCAGGTGACCACAGGACGCTGAAGCAGCACACCATGGGTGGACTGAGCAGAAACACACAGCAACTCGGTATTCATTTTTCTATTGCTGCGTGACAAGTGATCACAAGCTCAGTGGTTTGCCATCTCAGTTCCTGTAGTTCAGGGTCTCTCAGCCCAGCTTAGCTGGCTCCTCTGCTCAGGGTCTCTCAAAAGCTGTAACCCAGGCATCAGCCAGGCTGGGTCTCAGCTGAAGGCTCGTCTGGGGAAGGATCCTCTTGCAAACGCAGAAAGCTGCTGGCAAGACACTGTTCCTCAGTCCCTAACTGGCCGCATCCTGGAGGACCCCTCTGTCCCCAGCTCCCTGGGCCTCTCCCACCTCCACACTCACTGCATTGGGACACACAGACAAACCAAGAAGGCAGCAGAGTTGACTACAAGATGGAAGTTGTACCCCATCCCTTTGCTTATGTGGATCTGAGCTGTGTACACACGCAGACACACATGAACACACACACCCCATGATGTCCCACAAGCACACACCTTCCCAGGAGAAAAGCTCTCTGGGTGATGATCTGATCCATATAGAGCTGATGAGCACGGGGTGTGGGTGGAGGGGAGATGCTTTTTGAATAAAATCTGCTTAAAGGAATAGTTCTCCCATGGGACCCTGGGGCCAGACCCCTCCCCTCTATGAGTCTCCTCTACATAATCAGGAACATGAATGAGGCCTGGTGCTTAGAGCGGGGTGAGGGGGTGGGGCACCGACCCTGCCCAGGGCCTTCATCCGGGGGACACCCATGTGCCTTGCTTCCCCAGGCAGCTCAGCAGCTCCTCCTCCTACAGCGGGGATATGAGCCGGCATCACACCAGCACCGCCGAGCTGCAGAAGCCCAGGCCCACGGAGGAGACCTGGAAGCTCGTGGGAGGCAGACAAGGCTCAGACAGGGCAGGTGAGGACGGCGGTCAGGTCGCTGTGCGTCTGCGGGGGCTGGGCCCTGGGCTGGGTGCTCTGGTCATCTTGACTTATGTCTTCCTCCCCAGGAGGCTTGAAAGGTACTCTTTTTAAGCGCTGGAAACCAGAGTGGAGGGCCAAGGTGGCTTGCCACAGGCCATGGCTGGTGAGCAACAGAGCTGGGATGTGAACCCAGCACTCAGGCTCCAGGGTTGGCATCTGTAGTCTCTGCCTGCCTGACCACTGCCTCCTCTGAGCAGCTGGGGCCTTGGTGGCCATAGATAACACAATGCCTTGAATCCAGGCGCCAGCCTCACGGGGGTCAGCTGTGTGTGGGTTGGTTTCAAGTCGTCACAGATGCAGCCCTGAAGAACATTAATTGTGTCATCAAAAAGATTATCTTTCACTTCTTTTTATTTTCTATTTTTGCCCTTATTACAGGCAGATCTTGTTTTATGGCGCTTGGTTTTGTGGTACTTCACAAATGCTGCTTTTACAAATTGAAGGTGTATGGCAATCTTGTATTGAACATCAGTGCCATTTCTCCAGCAGCATTTGCTCACGTTGGCTCTCTGTGCCACATTCTGGTAGTTCTTGGACTATTTCAAACTTTATCATTATTATAGTTTGTCATTAATATAAAATATTATATTTGTTATTGTTATACTATGTTAACATATAATATTTGTGATCTTTGATGTTACTGCTACAACTCACTGAAGGCCCAAATTATTATTAGCACTTTAGCAACCAAGTATTTGTTTAAATATACATTTATTTATTTTAATTGAAGGTTAATTACTTTACAATATTGTATTGGTTTTGCCATACATCAACATGAATCCACCACAGGTATACACGTGTTCCCCATCCTGAACCCCCTTCCCTCCTCCCTCCCCATACCATCCCTCTGGGTTGTCCCAGTGCATCAACCCCAAGCATCCAGTACCATGCATCGAACCTGGACTGGCGATTCGTTTCACATATGATATTATACATGTTTCAATGCCATTCCCCCAAATCATCCCACCTTCTCCCTCTCCCACAGAGTCCAAAAGACTGTTCTATACATCTGTGTCTCTTTTGCTGTCTTACATACAGGGTTATCGTTACCATCTTTCTAAATTCCATATATATGCGTTAGTATACTGTATTGGTGTTTTTCTTTCTGGCTAACTTCACTCTGTATAATAGGCTCCAGTTTCATCCACCTCATTAGAACTGAGTCAAATGTATTCTTTTTAATGGCTGCGTAATACTCCATTGTGTATATGTACCACATCTTTCTTATCCATTCATCTGCTGATGGGCATCTAGGTTGCTTCCATGTCCTGGCTATTATAAACAGTGCTGCGATGAACATTGGGGTATATGTGTCTCTTTCAATTCTGGTTTCCTCAATGTGTATGCCCAGCAGTGGGATTGCTGGGTCATATGGCAGTTCTGTTTCCAATTTTAAGGAATCTCCACACTGTTTTCCATAGTGGCTGTACTAGTTTGCATTCCCACCAACAGTATAAGAGGGTTCCCTTTTCTCCACACCCTCTCCAGCATTTATTGCTTAGATCGCAGCCATTCTTACTGGCGTGAAATGGTACACAACCAAGTATTTTTAATTAAGGTGTGTGCATTGTGTTTCTAGTCATAGTGCTGTTGCACTCTTAATAGACTTCAGTGTAGGATAAATATAACTTTTATATGCAGCAGGAAACCAGAAAATTCATGTGACTCAGTTTATCGGGATATTTGATTTATTGTAGTAGTCTGGAACCAAGCTTACAAGTGTCTAAGGTGTCCCTGTTGATCAGTGAGAAGGTCTCAGCTGGGGCTTTGTTTTTAATACCTGTCTTAGTCCCTTTGGGCTGCTATAACAGAAGACTGTGGTACAGGTGGCTTAGAAACAACATACATTTATTGCTCATAATTCTGGATGTTGGCAAGTCTGGGATCATGGCTCCAGCAGATTCAGTGTCTGGTGAGAGAGCTCCCTGGTTCATAAATGGCCATCCTCTCGCAGCATCCTCATATGTCAGAAGGGTGAGGGATCCCTTTATAAGAGGACTAATCCCATTTATGAGGAGTCCACCCTCATGAAGAGCCTGATGTGACAGGGAGCACACACAGGAAAGATAGCCAGAGTCTGCTGAATCCACGCCACGCAGGTTGGGTGTCAGGCTGACCCAGAGCACACTGCACCCATCCGTGGTGTGCAGCTGCACTTTGACTCACCACATGTAATTACACGGACCCCATGCGGGGCTCCACAGGAGATACCAGAGTAAAGAGGCCCCCAGCTGTCACTCCGTGGAGCTGGGAAACAGGCTGAGCAAGTGCCAAGCGATTGGAGGCCAGTTGCCACGGGCAGGAATTGGTGTTGAGTGTTCAGAGGACTGAGGGTGTAGAGAGTGGATGTGACACTTGGTCCTGGTTTCTAGGCAACATGTCCCATCTTCCCATTTTCTTCAAACTCTTTGATGCCTTCCTGATAGTCCTGGAGTAAAACTTAATCCTGTCCAGGATCCCTCGGGTCCTGTGTGGTCCAGCCACTCCCTGTTCTCCAGCCTTACCGTGCTCCAGCTATCCTTGCCTCCTTTCTGCTTCCCTCCTACCTCAGCGCCTTTGCACATGTTGGTCCGTATGCCTGGAATGCCTTTTTTTTTTTCTTTTCATTTTTACCTGGTTAATTCTTTGATGTCCCTTCCTTACAGAAAACCTCCTCTGATTCCTCTCCACCCTAGGTTAGGTCAGGGTACCCAGTTTTATATTCCCTTGGAATCATGTACCGCTTCCAGCCCTTCTCTGGGATTATACATTTATCTGGGCAGTTATTTGATGAAAGCCTGTCTCACTGCTCAACCGGAAGTTCCATGAGGGCAGAAACCTTGGCTTTGCTTCTGCTGCTTTCTTTGCCAAGTAACTAAGGGGAAAGGGATTGGAGGCTTGAGCACAGGTGGGGGCCGTGGGCTGCACAGGGTCTGTGGAGGCTCCTGACCTTGGGGAGGCACGGCTGGTGGGTGTGTTCTGTAAGATGCCTTCTCTCTTGGTCTCAGGTCAAGCTCTCCGTGTACTGGGACTACATGAAGGCAATTGGACTTTTCATCTCCTTTCTGAGCATCTTCCTTTTCCTGTGTAACCACGTGGCTTCCCTGGCCTCTAACTATTGGCTCAGTCTCTGGACGGATGACCCCCATCGTCAATGGGACCCAGGAGCACACGAAAGTCCGGCTGAGTGTCTATGGAGCCCTGGGCATTTCACAAGGTAAGCCTCCCTTTCCCCTCACCTGCTGTTGGCACTTGGAGCCACTTCCATTTCTTGTTAACAGAATCAGGTCCCCCAACTTGTCAGGGTTTTGTTAAACCCACAAACCAAGCCAAACACACATGAACACTAACTGTCACATAATAGACACTCAGATATTTGTAGAATGAACGTTCTCGAATGCTCTGTTTCATGTGGCTCTGGGAGACAGAGGGGAAGGGAGCTCCAGCGTGCCTGTTTTACAGATGAGTTGAGAAACAGAAGGTGACCAAGGACCCTTGCCCCCTTATTGTTCTGGCAGGGTGATGGAGTTTCTGTGAAGTCCTATTTGTGGACTTTTGCCTTCTGCCCAAAGGTGGGAATTAGTTTCTACTTGTGGTTCGTGATGCAGGCAGTGCTACCCTCATGTCTAGAGGTACTTAGAGTTTAGTCATATCTAGAGATACTTGAAGTTATCACAACTTCCCCATGGGGGCAGGTGCTGCTGGGATCTAGAGGCCAGAGGTTGCTAAATGTCCTCCAGTGCCCAGCGCAGCCTCCACAGTGGAGGACGATCCAGCCTCAGAGGTTGACAGGGAGGATGCTGAGAAATCCTGTGTATACCCCTTCCTGTGGTCCTGCAAAGATCCCAGATGCAGCAGCATTACCAGTCATAGCTAACGTTTGCAGCACTTACCTGGTGTCTGGTTCTGTTGTCAACACTTCAAGGTGTTTTAGTTTACTTTTGCAGCAGTCACATGAGGTAGGAGCTCATTTTTCTTTGTTTTAGAGATGCAGAAACTGAGGCCCAGAAGGGTGCAGTAAGTTGCCCAAAGTCACACAGCTTATTCATGGCAGAGCTGGCATTGAGCAGGGTAGTGTGGCTCAGAGCCCACCCGCTTCTTCCTGAGGGCAAAGGAGTTCACCCATCTGAGCTCCAGCTGGGCTTCCCTGGCGGCTCAGCTGGTAAAGAGTCCGCCTGCAATGCGGAAGACCTGGGTTCGATCTCTGGCTTGGGAAGATTCCCCTGGAGAAGGGAAAGGCTACCCACCCCAGTATTCTTCCGTATCTGTAACATGGGTACTAATAGAACATATACAGGGTCCTCAAAAGGATTAGATGCACATAAAAGACACAGTGAGTTTTGCACATAGTGTGTGCTGGGTTAATAATAGCCACCATTATGGTGGTTATTAGAAGCTGGGAATCCAGGCTGCTTTGTCCACATGGTCACATGGCTCCTGCCCCTGGCCCCACTCCGGTCCCTCTCCTGCGTGGAGTTTGACGCGAGAGTGTTTGTAGGTATCACGGTGTTCGGCTACTCCATGGCGGTGTCCATCGGGGCATCTTCGCCTCCCGCCGCCTGCACCTGGACCTACTGCATAACGTCCTCCGGTCGCCCATAAGCTTCTTCGAGCGGACCCCAGTGGGAACCTGGTGAACCGCTTCTCCAAGGAGCTGGACACGGTGGACTCGATGATCCCGCAGGTCATCAAGATGTTCATGGGCTCCCTGTTCAACGTCATCGGCGCCTGCATCGTCATCCTGCTGGCCACGCCCATGGCTGCCGTCATCATCCCGCCCCTGGGCCTCATCTACTTCTTCGTGCAGGTGAGAGGTGGGTCCTGGGATCCAGGACGAGCCCTCCTCTGTGTCACTGTCCCGAGAGAGCCATTAAAGTTTAAATGGTTTAAACTTTTTACTTTTAACTTAAATGGGGACCATTTAAGTTTCCCCAGCTTGAGGCTGTGGAGGATGTCTCAGAGGAGGGTTAAGGTTTATTTTTGTTGGTTTTGAATGCCTAAGTTGATGGTTTTCAGCTTACAATAATCAAACGTCCTTTTTTTCCTAATATTAAGGGTTTTATTAAGCTGAAAGTTTTAAAAGGAAATAAGCTATAACCATGAAGAAGTGGAAGTTGCTCAGTCATGTCCGACTCTTTGCGACACCATGGACTGTAGCCTACCAGGCTCCTCCATCCGTGAGATTTTCCAGGCGATAGTACTGGAGTGGGTTGCCACTTCCTTCTCCAGGGCAGATACTGGAGACATGAATAATAACAGCTGTGATATTTTTTCCCCTGTAATAGAGATCTGAAAGTGAATGTGGAAGTGTGAGTCGCTCAGACATGTCTGACTTTGCAACCCCAGGGACTGTGGCCCACCAGGCTCCTCTGTCCATGGGATTCTCCAGGCAAGGATACTGGAGTGGGTTGCCATGCCCTCCTCCAGGGGATTTTCCCGACCCAGGGCCGTCTGCGCCACCAAGGAAGTCACAATAGAAATTTAGAGGGGTGCTATTCAGGGCTCATATGGCAGCTTCCGGCTTCCCAGGTGGCTCTGCTGGCAAAGAACCCACCTACCAATGCAAAAGACATACGGATATGGGTTCAGTCCCTGGGTTGGGAAGATCCCCTGGAGGAGGGCATGACAACTCACTCCAATATTCTTGCCTGGAGAATCCCATTGACAGAGGAGCCTGGTGGGCTATAGTCCATAGGGTCACACAGAGTCGGACACAACTGAGTTGACTTAGCACGCACGCACACATCTGACAGCTTCATGAGTTTGGTAGCTTCAGATTCCTTCACTGTTTTGTTTGGGGTATTTTTTGTGTGTGTATGTGTTTCTGTCATCTTTGCCTTCCATTTTTAAGTTGGTTTCATGGTCCAGGATGGCTGCTGGAGCTCCAGCCATCACCAACAAGCTCAAGAAAGGTGAACAGAGTAAGGGAGCCTTTGATGGCTGCGTCAGCTTCACTGTGGTGCTTCCAGTTAACAGATCAGCATGTTGAGGTCCAGGGGACAGAACTGGGAATGTGAACTCACATCTGATGTAACTGTCACTGCGCTTTCCTGCCCCTGAAAAAGACACCTTTTACCTTGCTCATGCGGATTCTAAGTGTTCTAAATTCAGAGTCATCAAATGCATGTATATTAGTAAAAATATTTTTTTAATTAAAAAAGTAGCTGCAGCATACACGCTAATGGGAGACTGCTGTTTAGATGGGGAGCCTAACAGCTGTTGCACAAAGTAAGAATAAGAAGCCACGGGGTGCTCTGTACCTCACACTGCACTGTGTGTGGCCTCTTGGTGTGGGTTCCTAGAGGCCTTGGCCAGGTCAGCCAGACCCCATACCCTCCCACGCCCTGGCTTGGCATCCACGCTGTGGCCCGGCATTGGTGAGTGTGAACAAAGATGGAATCAGAGCACGTCCAGTTCCCAGACCCTCTCTGTGCTCTCTTTAAATCGATGCCAGCTTTTGTGGAAAGTCCTCCAGCTGCATTTATCAAAAATGTTATCCATGTTCCGACCCTGGCTGGACCTTTTCCTGGAGGACCCAGTTCAAAAGAACAAACGAGCAGGCCCAGGGTGACGTTCGGGGCAGATCAGATGCCTGCCGGCAGCAGGGCCTTGAGCACACCGTGGGCAATGTGGCAGTGGACTGCCAACATCCCTCTAACGGGAGAACTGGGAGCACGCTGTTGCGGCACCAACAACTTTATTTTTCAACAACAAAGGGAAAGAAGTTAGCGAGGCCCATGTTGTCAGCACACTGTCATTACAACTGACAAAATGCGTAATGTGCGTGGGCAAGACTGGAAATGGAGGTAGAAAAATGAAAACATTGCCTTACTAATCCTTAGAGATTATGGGAGAATTTTTTCATAGCTTTATTGTTGTTGTTCAGTGGCTAAGTCATGTTCAACTCTTTGGTACCCCTTGGACTGCAGCACACCATGCTTCCTTGTCCTTCATCCTCTCCCAGAGTTTGCTCAAACTCATGTCCCTCGAGTTGGTGATGCCAGCCCACCATCTCATCTTCTGTCGCCCCTTTCTCCTCCTGCCCTCAGTCCTTCCCCAGCATCAGGGCCTTTTCCAGTGAGTCAGTTCTTTGCATCAGGTGGCCATAGTATTGGAGCTTCAGCATCAGTCCTTCCAGTGAATCTGCAGGGTTGATTTCCTTTAATGCAGCAGTCTCACTCAGTGTGTATGTTAGGAGAGGGACTTCCTTGCTGGTCCAGCAGCTAATATTCTGAGCTCCCAATACAGGGGGCCTGGGTTCTATCCCTGGCTGGGGAACTAGATCCCACATAAAAACAACTAACAGTTTGAATGGTGCAACCAAAGATCCACATGCCACAGCAAAGATTGAAGAGCCCTTGTGCCTCACTCTAGGACTTGGCACAGCCAAATAAATAAACTTAAAAAAAAAATCAAGAAACTGTATCACAGAAACCAAACGGCTACAATGTGCTCAGCGTTTTGATTCATAATTACGCAAATGTCCGTCACAGGAGGATGGATGCATACATTGTGGTATATTTATACAAAAGACGTGACCTAGCAGTAGAGAGGAATGAGCTACTAATACATACAAGGAGCCTGAGTCTCAGAGATACTATATTGATCAGAATAAGCCAGACACAAAAGAGTACATTTGTGTGATTCTGTTTTTATGAAGTTGAAGAACAGGCAAGAGCAATGAAATAGAAGTCAGAATAGTGGCTCTACGGGGAATTAACTGTGAGAGAACATGAGGGAATTTCCTAGAGTCTGATCCGGTGGTGCATATACAGGTGTAGATAAACGTTACGTTCACCAGGCTGTGAAGATTTAGTACACTTTGCAGTGGAAGTAAGTTGCATCTCAAAAAGACCCTTTTAAGATGTATGTGTGTAAGGTTAGGTGTTCTTTCTCTCTGGAAAAGAATTAAAACATTATACACTGAAATCAGAGTAGTGCTTATCTCAGGATCATGGACTTAATGTAATGTTTTTCTAATCATCGTATCTATATCACTTGAAAAAAAAATTTAAATGGATATACATTAGTGTATATCTAATATACATGAATTGTATATTATATACACTATGCTGCTGCTGCTGCTAAGTCGCTTCAGTCGTGTCTAACTCTGTGCGACCCCATAGATGGCAGCCCACCAGGCTCCCCCGTCCCTGGGATTCTCCAGGCAAGAACACTGGAGTGGGTTGCCATTTTCCTTCTCCAATGCAGGAAAGTGAAAAGTGAAAGTGAAGTCACTCGGTCATGTCTGACTCTTTGCAACGCCATGGACTGCAGCCTACCAGGCTCCTCCATCCATGGGATCTTCCAGGCAAGAGTTCTGGAGTGGGATGCCATTGCCTTTTCCATATACACTATAATTATACTATATTAACAATTAATATACACTAATATAGAAGAGGGCTTCTCTTACAGCTCAGTTGGTAAAGAATCTGCCTGCAATGCAGGAGACCTGGGTTTGATCCCTAGGTTGGGAAGATACCTTGGAGAAGGGAAAGGCTACCCACTCCGGTATTCCAGCCTGGAGAATTCCAGGGACTATCAGTTCATGGGGTTGCAAAGAGTCGGACATGACTGAGCGACTTTTACTTTCACTTTAAAATATAAAAGAAAAGCTACGACCAACCTAAACAACATATTAAAAATCAGAGACATTACTTTGCCAACAAAAGGTCCGTCTAGTCAAAACTATGGTTTTTCCAGTAGTCATATGTGGATGTGAGAGTTGGACTATAAATAAAGCTGAGTGCTGAAGAATTGATACTTTTGAACAGTGGTGTTGCAGAAGACTCTTGAGAGTCCCTTGGACTGCAAGGAGATCCAACCAGTCTATCCTAAAGGAGATCAGTCCTGAATATTCATTGGAAGGACTGATGCTGAAGCTGAAACTCCAATACTTTGGCCACCTGGTGCAAAGAACTGACTTACTGGAAAAGACCCTGATGCTGGGAAAGATTGAAGGCAGAAGGAGGAAGGGACGACAGAGGATGAGATGGCTGGATGGCATCACTGACTTGATGGACATGAGTTTGAGCAAGCTTCGGTTGTTGGTAATGGACAGGGAAGCATGGTGTTTTGCAGTCCATGGGGTTGCAAAGAGTTGGACATGACTGAGCAACCGAACTGATCATTAGTGTTTGCAGGTCATTTTTAGGAAAAGGAATGTAAGAGGTAAGGTGATGTGGAATTCTGTTGGGGCCTCCAGGTTGTTGGAATACATCATTTCTACCCCCGGAATTGCATGGCATCTGTGAAAATTCCCTGGCACTTGCCTTAGTGTCTTAGCTCTCAGCCTAAGCCCAGCACCAGACAGGTGTAGGCTGAACATTCATCTTCACTCATGAGCACCAGGCACTCCTTGGAAGAATCAGGTGAGTCCACGGGGTGGATTCTCTCGAGGAATAGAGCTCAAAAGGAAAGCTAGTAATTATTTTTTAAAAATCAGACTATTCCATAACAAAAATAAGTCTTGGGTTCACTTTTAGAGGAAATAAAATTCAGAGGACATGACAATTGGAATAAGTCGAGCAGGTCAAACATTTTAGAACAGTTTCCACCCAGGAAGAAAGAAAGCTGGGAGAGGAGGTGATCCCAGAAGAGGGTAATGGGGGCAGATGCCAGGGTCCTTGAGCCAGACCACTGGCTCTGGACTGCATCCCAAGGCAGTGGGAGCCACCAGAGGCCAGGTGGCATCTGACCATGTGCAGGGATTGGCAGAACCCCCGATCTGAGGCAGCCCTTGGGTTGGTGTGACCCTTGGGTTAGTTCTTAAGAGTTTCTGGGGCCCCCAGAGGGCTCCCCAACATGTGGTTCAAATTTCCATGTGAGCTGGTATCCAGAAAAAAGTTTGGAGAACCCGTAAGAGCCGCCCACTCTGTTCAGTGTTCTCCATGGAAGGTCTCTGCCCCTGAAGATGGCCCAGGGCACCCAGCACAGCCTAGGAGGCTGGAGACATGTCCCTCAGCGCCTGTGTTCAGTTTCCCGGCTCTGCTGTTGAAGCCGGTGCAGACACATTACATCTTCAGCACGTCCGGGAGAGGGAACTTTGGTCTCTGCAGGTGCTTTTGTACAGATGCAGAAACTGAAGCCAGGAGAACAGAGGTGTCTCCAGATGACCAGCCCAGCCTCTGTCACAGCTCCTCGGTGCTCCCGGTGGGCTCTTTCTGTCTCTAAACGAGCTGAACACCCGGGTTAGGGCAGGAGTAGAGTGGATGTGGTCTCTGCCCATGGGCACAGGCGGAGGCAGGGTTTACGCTGAGGTCTGCTTGTCCTAAAGCAACGCTGTGGGGTCCATAAACCCTCAAGGTCAGTGGCATCAGAGAGGCCATGCTGTGTTGAGGTCAACATTTTGGACTGTTGGTATTCGAATCCCAGCTGTGCCACTTCCCAGCCACATGGCTTTAGGGAAGAAGAGGTTGACCTCAGTTTACTCGTCATGAAACAGGATTGAGTGCCTCGCAGGTTTTTATGAAGATTAAAGAGCTAATGGCTGTGAAGGTGCTTAAAGCAGTGCTGGGACGCTGGGCTCCACATGCAATGTTGGTGGAAAGTCACTCAGTCGTGTCCGACTCTCTGCTAGCACCCCATGGACTGTACAGTCCATGGGATTCTCCAGGCCACAATACTGGAGTGGGTAGCCTTTCCCTTCTCCAGGGTATCTTGTCAACCCAGGGATCAAACCCAGGTCTCCGGCATTGCGGGCAATTCTTTGCCAGCTGAGCCACAAGGGAAAGCCCAAGAATACTGGAGTGGGTAGCCTAGCCCTTCTCCAGCGGATCTTCCCAACCCAGGAATTGAAGCAGGTCTCCTGCATTGCAAGCGGATTCTTTACCAGCTGAGCTACCGGAGATCCGGCTCCACCGGCGGGAGCTATTGTTATCCTCCCTGCCGCCGCCCTGGTTCTTGTGGTCAGTGCATCTGCTGTTCCTCGGGTGAACGCAGCCCCGGTCCAGCATTCCTTCCCCAGAGGGCTCATTTACGTCCAGACTTTTCTCCAGCACGGCCCTGGAAGGAGGGGATGAGGGGCCCTCGCCCACGCCCGGTCCGTTCTCTCCCCAGAGGTTCTACGTGGCCTCCTCCCGGCAGCTGAAGCGCCTCGAGTCGGTCAGCCGCTCGCCGGTTTATTCCCACTTCAACGAGACCTTGCTGGGCGTCAGCGTCATCCGCGCCTTCGAGGAGCAGGAGCGCTTCATCCGCCAGAGCGACCTGAAGGTGGACGAGAACCAGAAGGCCTACTACCCCAGCATCGTGGCCAACAGGTGGGCGCGGGGCCGTGGGGAGGCTCCCGGAGCGTGTGGGGCGCAGCGCCCGGCCTCGCGGGGAGGGAGGCGTGGACTCGGCGAGAGGAGTGGACGGAAGGACCATTAGAAGCAGGAGCGCGGTTGGTGCTCATGTGGCCGCAGGCGCCGCTGAAGCGCAGGCGCAGAGGGTTCTTCTGAGTCAGGAGATCCCGCAGGGCCATCCTTCAGCCGTGGCCCTGGTGATACCGGGAGCATCGGTGACGGCGGCCTCGGCTCCTGAGTGTTCTCCACGTGCTTCTCTTCACCCCCCGCCCCTGGGTGATGAGTGCGGGAAGCAGTTTTATTAGTAACACTATTAGGTTAGACCTTGTGAAATTGCCCTTTGGGGGATCAAGCGTGGTTGAGTAGCATCGGGCTTAAAAGAAAAAGGAGTAGAAGTTGGCTAATTATTGATTGAATCTAGAACATCCCATCCTCACTTGCTTACATCCTAAGATGTTTTTGAGATGTGAGAGAGAAGACTCCGGGGAGGGGTCAGAGCACCCTGGCAGTGACCCACTGCACACCACGTAATCCCTTAGTGTGAGACAGGCAGAAAGATCGGGCCTTGCTGGAAAGACCTCGCAGTTCCCGTGCAGAGTTTGTTTAGGAGTTTGTTGAAATCTGGGTTTCTGTGGGAATAACTCACACCCTGAGGATCTGTCACATGGATCTTCAAGAATGTGGTGGGAAAAAAAACAGATCGATAATACTGCCTCTCTAGAATGCTTTACATTTTCAAACATAAAAAGTGTTTTCCTATGTGATAGCATACAAAACTTAGCTTTAAACGTGTAGATCTGTCTATATTTTATAGCGGTGATCTAGGTCTGGGGACCTTTTGGCTGTGTTGAGGTCGTTTATTTCTCACTCTCCCCCCCCACTCCTGCCAAGAGACGTTTGTTTTAAATCAGGGGTGCCTCTCAGAGTTGATGATTTTTCTTAGCATTTTGGAAATTTCTGAGACATCGTTTTTAAAAACACACACATGGGTGTGTATTTTTAAGGTTTCAGTGAGAAAAGGTTGGCCCTTAAGAAAGCAAGTTTCAGTTTCCTGGGAAGATCACTTATGGAGAACTCTAGTTTAGTCCCTGGGGTTGCCAGACCAATGAGGAATTCCTGAAATTGTGTCCCTTCTTCCCCATGTCCCATGAACTGGACAAACGAGGCCTTTCTCAGGAGCTATTGGGGAATTATTTCAGTAAGCAGAGTGGCCACCCAGCTCCCCCACCCCACCCTCAACTGGAAACCAAGCCTCTGAGAAGCTGACCGGGCGTGCGTGTGTGTGTCCCTGTCCCTCTGCCTGTGTCTCCACGCAGGTGGCTGGCCGTGCGGCTGGAGTGTGTGGGCAACTGCATCGTCCTGTTCGCCTCCCTGTTTGCCGTGATTTCCCGGCACAGCCTGAGTGCAGGCTTGGTGGGCCTCTCGGTGTCTTACTCCTGCAGGTAAGCCGGGGGCACTCTCAGGTGGACTTTCCTCTTACTGGGGAGCCGGGTTGTCAGGCGCTTGGGCCTTTACTTTGAATCTCTGTGGGCGTGGGGGAAGAGGACGAGGCCACGTGGAGTCTGAGGTGCGGGCCTAGAGCCCAGTGACTGACTGAAACAGGGGAGAAATGAGACAGGCAGCCAGGACTCCCCCATCAGCCAAGGAGCGTCGCTGATGGCCTGAGCGGATGCCTCCAGCTACCAGAAGAATGCACTCAATACTACAAATCTCCCTCCAAGAACCGCTTTAGTTGCACCTCCCAAATAGACACAGCGTGTTCTCCTAACTATCATCTAGTTGGGAATACATTCTCATTTCCTTTCTGATTGCTTGTGTAGCCCCGCGGGTTATTTTGAAATGTGGCGCTGGCATAAGACGCACAGTAGCTGGTCTGGCCACGGTATCTGAGGTAGCTATCTTCTGGGCCTTCATTATCTGAATCATTTCATAATTCCTTCTGTCTTCATGAGAAGAAAACAACTCACCGCTCACTCTAGACGCTCCATCGGATGACTCTTCCCCTCACAGGTCACCGCATACTTGAACTGGCTTGTTCGGATGTCGTCCGAGATGGAGACCAACATTGTGGCGGTGGAGAGACTCAAGGAATATTCGGAAACTGAGAAGGAGGTAACATAAGCCCCCGGCCTGACCTTTTGACCCTGGTCTTCGGTGTAACTTGACTCAGAAGAATCCTCTGAACCCTAGCATGTTCCTTCTGCAGGCAGCCTCCACCTGACCAAAAAAAAAAAACCCTCTATTATTTGTTATGTGTTTTGAATGGAGACTTACATTATGCAAAATGAATCATACTAATTTTCTCTTTAGATTTAAAAGTTAAGTACAAGTGAGTCATTTAAAAATATCAGGTATCAGGAACAAGAGAATCAGTATAAGGATATTGCACAAATTATGCTATTATTGGTAAGAAGTTTCCCGAAGTTTGGAAACCCTGCAGTTATTTAACCCAAGTCCTCATTTTACGGATGGAGGAAAAGGGCATGTAGTGAGGGGCGATGGCTGGTCTGAGGTCACGTTCATGGTCAGCAGGACGGCTGGGAGCAGGGCCCAAGGCTTTGCTGTCACATTGCCGCTAATAACTGCCTTATTCTGTCTGCACATCATCTCTGAATAGCAGGAGTAGTGTTAACGAGAACAGCAGTAATGCCTGGCGATAACTCCATCCCACCACCACCAATAACAATAGGGACACACACATTGTCCCCTTGTGTGGTGTCAGGCCCTATAGTAGACACTCTGTGTAGAATAATCCATTTATCCCTTACACAATCTTGCAACTCACCTTCTACTATCACCCCTATTTTGCAGGTGAGGAAACAGACATAGAGAGGATTAGTTACTTGCCTAAAATCACATGGGCTTGCTTCCCTGTAGCTCAGACGGTAAAGAATCTGCATGCAATGTAGGAGACCGGGGTTTAATTCCCGGTTGGGAAGATCCCTTGGATAAGGGAATGGCAGCCCACTCCAGTGTTCTTGCTTGGAGAATCCCGTGGACAGAGGAGCCTGTTGGGCTACAGTCCACGGAGTCTCAAAAGAGTTGGACACGACTGCGTGACTATCACTGCATTCCAAGAAAATGCCCCCGGGAATGAAACTAAAGGGACCCTGGTTAGACTCTGACTTGGGGATTTACTGAAGTGACCTATGCCAAGTCCTTGAATTCCGTGAACCAGGGCCCACCTCATCAGAGAGCATTCTTCAGAATGATGTGAGTGCCCCCTGTGGAAACAAGAGCACATTACAATAGCAAGTTCTCACCCTACGTTGATTTATCCATTTATTTGTATCAGCTTTTTTGAGGTATAATTCATATGCCATGCAGTTCACTCATTTAAAGTGTGAAATTCAGTTTTTTACTTTTAAAAATACTGTACTTATTTTCACTACTTCTAATTATTTATTTGTATAGTTTTAGAATAAGAGCAAATTTGAAAAATACAAGAAAAAGATCACCCAGAGTCTTAACCACTACTAAAATATATGTTTACTTATCTGTTTGTGTATATTACATATGATATATATTTACAGGTAGAAAGTTCCACCGATTTCTCTCCAGTCCCCTCTGTGTTCTTACAGCAGTGTCTCCTTATTTATATGAGGGGTGTAAAAAATTATCGTAAGAAGTTTATGGGGGAGAAAGGATGGAAGTCCTCTTTCATTGTCCTCTCCATTCCTCTCTTCCCTGAAGAGAGTGCGGAGGCGTAGCCCAGAGCATATCCAGGTGTAGACCTCAGGAAATGTGACCTGAACGAAGTAGCTTTTCAGAAATAGGGGCTGTGTGACTCCAGGCAAGTTGCTTTCACTCTCTGTGTCTCAGTTCCCTCGTGTAAACTGGGGATGGGCAGGGACTCCACTCTTGGGATTGTAGTGAGGATTAAAGGAGGTCATGTGATAGAGTGACCGTCAAGTGTTGGCTGCTGCTTTTACGGTCGCCCTCCAGGCCATGGACTTCCCTGGTGGCTCAGACGGTAAAGCGTCTGCCTACAATGCGGGAGACCCGGGTTCGATCCCTGGGTTGGGAAGATCCTCTGGAGAAGGAAGTGGCAACCCTCTCGAGTACTCCTGCCTGGAAAATCCCATGGATGGAGGAGCGTGGTAGGCTACAGTCCATGGGGTCGCAAAGAGTCAGACACGACTGAGCAACTTCACTTTCACTTTCAAACTTTCCAGGCCTTGGAAGCCATCAGAGTATCTCGCCTTTAGCTTTGTGTCTGTCTAGAGGAGACGGCCATTCATTGATTCAGTCCACAGATGTTTTTGAGCACCTCCTGCGTGCTCTGGGCTCTAGGACGCAGCAGTGAACAAGTGAAAGAATCTGTTCTCCCAGGGGCTGTTCCAGTGGGCTGTGGGTGATGGAGTAAAGAGATGCTTGCTTACAATGCCAGGAGGTGGTGAGTGCCCTCAGAGTGGACGCAGAGAGTGTGGGAGAAGAGGGCCCCGGGCTCAGAGGGCAGTTGCATTAACCTGGATCCACAGCAGCCAAGCAGGCCAAGGGGGTAGTTTGGCACAGAATGTTCCAGGCAGAAGAAGCCGCAAGTGCAAAGGCCCAGAAGCAGCACACGTGGGTGTGTTTAGGGAACAATCCAGAAGTCAGTGTGGGAGCAGTGAGGCAGTGAGTGGGAAGGAGGGGGCTGTGAGGTCAGAGAGGTCATGGAAGCCGCTCATGTGGAGCCCTGGGGCACGTGAGACGGACTTCAGACCCCTCATGCCCACCCACTGCCCGCTGTCATCGCAGGCTCCCTGGCAAATCCAGGATATGGCACCACCCAGCGACTGGCCCCAGGTGGGCCGAGTGGAGTTCCGGGACTATGGCCTGCGGTACCGAGAGGACCTGGACTTGGTTCTGAAGAACATCAATGTCACCATCGATGGCGGGGAGAAGGTGGGTGCCCCTCGACCCCTGCCCCTCTGTGGGTGGGCACAGGCTGCCACCAGGTTTCCCCTGCTCCCGAACCACAGGGTGGAGGGGGGAGAGCCTTTGGCAGTAAAATCTGCTCAGAGCGTCCCAACTGCAGACTGGTAGCCCAGGAGCCAGAGGAGATAGTTTTGGAAATTGCCAACACTGAAAAATCTGGAATGTTTTATGTTTAAAAAAAGAATTCCATTTCCTGCTTTTCTTGAAAGCTCAGAACTTGGCAGCACCGGGCCCATCCTCCCCGCCTGGATAAGATGCGAGCCTCTCAGTTCACTGACCAGTCCCTTCCTCCCCTTTTCATGTGCCCCTTGGCCACGAGGCCTCCAGAATAGAAAGATGCCCTCCTCACTACTAGGGATGGCTCAAGGGTATCGCTGCTCCTAGAGGGCGTCTTTGCCCTGAGACCCTCAGACCCTCCTGAGGAATCAGACTGGGGGTCTTTCTGCCCATTTGCCAGAGGCCCATGTTTCTTTCTTCTCTGAACATGGAGGAATTGTTAAACACCCAGAATATTCCGTTTCCACGAGAGAGTTTCTCTAACTTGTAACAAGAGGAGGAACAGAGTGGGCATTGTTCTCATGGAGGCTTTCTGGCTTATGTTGCATGATGAGGCTGCCCTGTGAGTTGCTGTCCGAGGGCAGAGGAGCCTGCCTCTCTGAAGCCCAGATGAGAAGGGGAGAGTTCTGCCTGGAACGTCAGTCATTAGCCATTAAGTGAGGAGCCCAGTTCCCTCAAGAGGATAAGTGGAGGCCAGGTCGTACCCATGACCTCTGCTCACTCAGCTGGGATACAGGGGCATCTTCCTGAACCTTTGAGATATTCCAGCACCTCAGGATGGGGAAACTCACCATCATAGAGCTGAGAAACCATTTGATTGTTACTTAATACTGTCTTGAGTTGCAAATAACTAACTTACTAAAGGAACTGATTATAATTTTAATTTCTAAAAAGAGCTAGCAGAGAGAAGAAAGTCCTTCTTGACCTTTGCTCAAAACAACCCCTAAAGGAATGTCTCTGGAAGCTGCTGAGGGGAGTAGATACAGTGGCAGAAGGGTGGGTCGACCAGATGACTGAATCGCTCTGTGGCTGGTACTTAAGGATGTGAGGGGCAGGAGGTCAGCCCAGATACCAGTGCTCCCACTTCACCCAGGCCCTTCCTGCCCCACAGGTTGGCATCGTGGGGCGGACAGGAGCCGGGAAGTCGTCCCTGACCCTGGGCTTGTTTCGGATCAAAGAGTCAGCCGAGGGAGAGATAATCATTGATGACGTCAACATCGCCAAGATTGGCCTGCACGACCTCCGCTTCAAGATCACCATCATCCCCCAGGTGGGTGGGGTCACACTGAAAGTGACGCGTGTGTGTTTCCCGAACAGATGGACATTTGTTCCTGCCTCGTGGTTTTCATGACTTTTTACTGAAATTAAGCTATGTTTCTTCATGGAGTCTCCCCTTCGCACAGAAATAACAGGGAGAATTAAGTAGGTTTCATTCATTCCTTCACTCCTGCCCGCCAGTAGGCAGTGTCCTAAGCATCTCACAGCATCCAGTTAAGACACTGGCTTCTCTGCTGGACAGGAATCTCTCACCTTCCCAAGAGCTAGGTGAGAATGATGAATTTTCTAGACTGATTCCTGTAGGTGGCAATTGCATAATATGTTGCCTCTTAGTGTTGTGTCGCCTTAAATTTCTTCTCAGATTTTAATTTGGAGGCAGGAGACGGAAGGGAATCCATGTACCTTACAATTAGGAATTGCCCTAATCCGCATGCTGGTTCTCGCTTCTAGAAAGTTCCAACACGTTTGTGTACTGAATGCTCTGGGAAATCTGACAAGAAAGAAATCTGTTTTATTTCCCTTAACTCAGAGTTTTCCAGATTTTTCTCCCCATCTTTGACATCTTCAGAAGTGGTGATTCGGAGGAACTCCAAAACCCCATTTTGAACAGTTCTAGCAAGAACATTCTACATCCCACCTATTTGCCCCACCCATGTCTGACCGTGCCTCGAGCCTCACACGCTGTCTGCCGTCTTCCCTCCAAACAGGACCCCGTTTTGTTTTCGGGTTCCCTCCGCATGAACCTGGACCCGTTCACCCAGTACTCGGATGAAGAGGTCTGGACGTCCCTGGAGCTCGCCCACCTGAAGGGCTTCGTGTCAGCCCTTCCTGACAAACTGAACCACGAGTGTGCAGAAGGCGGGGAGAACCTCAGGTAGGCGGAGTGATGCCCAGCCAGGCCTCCACATCGCCTCTGTCGGGGCCTTGGTAGGTTCTGTCTGTTTGCATCAGGTTCAGACCTGGGCTTGAGTTCCAGCTCTGCCACATGAGCCATTTGTCTCCTGATCTCTTGGGCCTCAAGTTTCAGTATCTAAAACGGGTTTCTCACACCAGGTCCCTTCAGTGGAGAGTGAAGTTGTTACATTTTGGAAAGGCTTCTCTCCCAGTCAGTAAATAGCACTGCTCTGGGCCCTCCCTTCCCCCATCCAAGGCCCCAGCTACCTGGCCCTTCTCCCAGGCTCCACCTGGGATCCAGCTCTAGTTGCTGGTAATGCCTGGCACAGCAGGGATCCTCTGCCTCTCCCGCTGCATCCTCACCGTGACGACCAAGCACCAACCCTCAGGTGTGCTCAGCAAGAGCCGGGGCCACTCACACAAGGGGGCGGCCAGCCAGGCGGCTCTGCTGGTCTTGGCTCACCCACGTGGGTGGGGCCCACTGGCTGCAGGCGGATATTCTAGCTGGCCTCCACTGGGGCTGTTAAGCTCTGCCCCGTGTGTCCCTCCTTTCCCGGCAGACCAGCCCAGGCATGTCACGATGATGGCAGAGGTGCAGGCGTGAGCACACCCTGGTATGCATCTCTGTTCCAAGCCTCTAGGTTTGCCAGCATACTAGTGGCCAAAGCCAGGCACAAGGTCAAGTCCAGAGTCCACTAAGAGAGGCCCTGCAGAAGGCAGTTTGCCTCTGGGGCAAACTTTGCTTGGGGCCAGTTTGTTAATTGTTCTACTCACTACACTGAACTGATCAGATATCTTGGCTATCACCTCTGAGCTCTGTGTTGAGAATGAATCTGAGGCTGCTTCTAGCTCAACAGGAAGTCCGTGCTGATCAATTAGTGATGGCCAATGTGGGCGCAGATGTGGCGAGTGGACGTGCCCTCCTGGTCTGAGCAGCAGGCAGTGTCTTCTCTGCCTCCTCTCAGCTATGGCCTGGGCTCAGCGTCAGGGGTGGTTTTGACACCCGTTTCCTGGTGTTTCTCTCCCGGTCAAGCGTTGGACAGCGCCAGCTTGTGTGCCTGGCCCGGGCCCTGCTAAGGAAGACGAAGATCCTCGTGTTGGACGAGGCCACAGCGGCCGTGGACCTGGAAACGGACGACCTCATTCAGTCCACCATCCGGACGCAATTTGACGACTGTACCGTCCTCACCATCGCTCACCGGCTCAACACCATCATGGACTACACAAGGTGATGCCCTTGGCCCAGAAGGCCTCCAGGCCTCACGGTCCAGCACAACCACCCCGTTTACCCTCTCATTCATTCATTCATGCAACACTGACCTCATACCTAGTGACAGCCCTGGTGTCTCTTTGTCCTGGTTAGTACCAGGCATTTTTGCCATCACTCAATCAAAAGTTAACACATGTGTGGATTGTCAGCCACATTCCTGGCCCTGTTCCAGACACCAGGGACTGAGCCGGGAGCTGTCACACAAGGAGCCTGCCTAAGGGACCTTATAGATTAGTTGGGGGCTGGGTGCAGAGATAGACAATAAACACAGCAACAAATAAAGCGAATTGTGCTGGGAGGGAAATACACAAGGCGATAAGAGAGTACTGAAGGTGACGTCACAGGACATTGACTAGAACTGGGGTTGAGGACAGGCAGCCAGGTGGATGGCTACTGCAGCAGGCCTGGCAGAGGGTGTTAGGGGTCTGACCTAAAGCAGGGACTTGCCCAGGTAGACTCCTGGAGCACAGGATGCCATCCCCTCCCCGACGCCTCATGTCTGCGTCCCTCCCTTGCAGGGTGATCGTCCTGGACAAAGGAGAGATCCGGGAGTGGGGCTCCCCCTCCGACCTTCTGCAGCAGAGAGGTCTCTTTTACAGCATGGCCAAAGATGCTGGCTTGGTGTAAGCCTGGAGCGGGTGCAGCTGGTCAGAACTGCAGGGCCAACCTGCCAGCAGTCAGGGACGAATCGGCATCCTTTGGAACCCAAGCCTCTCATAGACTGAAACCAAAAAAAATGAAAACCCCAAAACCAAAACATACACAGAGCAGCTGCCCTCTGGCCCTTTTGCCTGGAACTGGCCGTGAGGAAACAGGAGAGACGCTGGGATGTAGCACCCCCGCAACAATGCACATGCCCTTGGCTCTGTTACCCCCCGACAGATGCACACACGTTCTCACGCCCCTGGGAGGGCACGTTTGTTCTCCCTGCTCTGTGGGGACATTTGGGCCATCAGACTTCCAGAGAAATCGGTTGCGTAAAATCTGCTAGTGACCAAATCCAGCCAACTGCCTCAGGTCTCTCCAGCTGAAGTCTGTGGATTCTGCGCCTTGGGGAAGCTCGCTGGTCCCCGGCACCTCTCCGTCCTTGCCTGGCTCTCCCTAGATGCTTGTCTCCCCAGGGCTGCAGTTGGAGGCCAGGGGCCAGGTGAAGCCCATGCTCACCCTCAGGCAGTGTCCCAAGGACCACCGACAGCCCTCTCACCAGCCATCTGGTCTACGAGGTGCTCAGCTGCTGGGAACCAGCCTCCCAGCCCTGCCTCCAACGGGACTTGCTGGCTGGACTCCAGGTGACCGGGCCTGGAGGTCCAGGCTGGGAAAGCCCTCTCAGTGCCGGCTTCCCTGCCTGGCTGCTCACCTCCTTACCCACCCCATTCTTTGCCTTCCTCCCTCCGTCTTTTTCCCACGGCTAGAATGGGTTTACGCCTCCAGGTGCCTGAGAATGAAAACCTGCTCATAGTTAATGAAGCATTCTAAGCCAAGAGCGCTGGTCCCTCCGGGTGGGAGCAGCTGGTACTGAAAAAGAGCCCCGTTGAGTCCCCTCCTCGTTTGTAGATTTCAGTTTCTCACCGGGGCCACTTGTTCACTGTCAAGGCCAGCACGGTGGATGACTTACGGTTACTGAGTCTCTTCTGAGACAAGAAAAGGACCTTTACAAGTGTCAGTGATTTTCTTTTTTTTTTTTAAAGTACTGCTCCAGGGAGATGAACAGTCTGAAGACTTTAATTTCTTGGGAGGGAATTGTTAGGCCAAGAGCGGCACCCCAGGGAATGGCCAGGTAGGTCCAGCATCTGGAGGTTGAGGGCTGTCTTCTCAGTCCTGTAGGTCCCTCAATTGGAGACCAAAGTGAGACCCAAAAGCAGAGAGGTCGCTATTCATGCTCGCTATGTGAATTACATTGCTGACTTAAAACCAGAGAAGCATCTTTCTCCTTTTAGGTGAAAATATATATTTATTTTTTGTAAGTTAAACCATTCTTTCACATTAGATAAACCAAGTGTTTCTTGGGGATCTTTTGTAATGACTTAACACTGGAAACGTGAACATTTGCAAATAATTTGCAGTAAAAAAAAATTTATTTCTTTCTAAACGACTGTTCCATTTTCTTTCTATCAAGGATTCCCACTCTCTCTCCAAGAGTCAGAATGGGGCACTTCTCGTCTGCTGCAACATGGCAAGCATGTTGTTTCTAGCAGGAGCTCTTGGAATTGGGAAGCTAGAGGTTAAGAATCAGGTGGGGTTTGGTGGGGACTCAGCCTGGCATGGTGGACGGACTTGAGTCCTGCCCTCATCCTCTGCAGGCTGTGTGACCCTGGGCGAGTCACTTGGTCTTCATGCCTCAGTTGCCTCATCTGTAAAATGGGGCTGATCATACCTGCCTCCTGGGCTTGCTGTGAAGATGAGCACTGATGTGGGTGTTATGTGCATGGCCCAGGTTGGGTTCTAAGACACAGGCAAGGCAAGCATCACGTGTGGCAAGAATCTCCTTTGGGAGCTTCCCTGGTGGCCCTGTGGTTAAGAATCTGCCTTCCAGTGGAACGTATTCCCCCACCCCGCACGACAGTGTCCCTCTCCTCCAGGCTGCCTTGCCGGAGGGGCTGGGGGCGGGGGGTAAGGATGCTCAAGGAAGAGCAGCCGTGAGGTTGTCACCCTTAGAATGAGAGGCATGTGGGAGAGCCTGGTCGGTTTTAGGTGTGCGTGTGTTTGTCTCAGGGCCTGATGCTGAGTGTTAAGATCCCGGGTCAGATCCCACGTGGCCATGGGACCCACATGTGCCTGTGGGGACGTTGTGGTTGAAGTTCATGAAGAGGGGCGGGTGCAGCTGAGGAAGGGGAGGAGGGGGCCCTGCACACCAGCCCTTCCAGGTGAGCACCCCGGTGCCGTGGAAGGAGAAGGGACCAAGCTTGGTTGTGCACCTGCTGCGTGTCAGGTCTGGACTCAGTGCTTTGCACAGCTGTCCCCTGGTAGGGGAACTGGGCCGGAGAGGAGCCCCAGGCTCACCCGCCTGCTCACCTCGCTGCTGTTCTTCCAACCTCAGGGTCCTCCCTCTTCCCCCAGCTGTTGGTGTCCCCTGCTCTCTTCCCTGTTTGACAGTGGCAGCTCTGTGCGAGCAGGGCTGGCTGGCCCTTGCTGAACACCCACCTCTGGAGCAGGGCATAGGGTACGTGCGCAGTGAGCACATTCTGTGAACCGGGCCTGAGCCCAGAGTGGGGTCACTGCGGGCCTAGAACTTGCCTTTCTGGAGTCAATGGCCTCTCTGGTATATCTGGGATCCTCGAAACCCCCTGACCAAGTGGCTGGGAGGATGGACGTTGACTGGGGTAAGGCACCCAGCATATGCCTAGCCCTTAGGATGCCTTCATACATGGTGATGCCGTTCGTGCATTCATGTGTCTGTCTGTCCGTCCATCTACCTGTCCGTTCATCCATCCATACAGTCGGTAAATGTTGACCCCTCCTATATGCTGTGTACCTTGCTGGGGCCAGGGAGAGCACAGCCAACACAGATGCACCAGTCTCCCGTCTCGGCGTCTGTCTGTCCATCCATCCACCTGTCCATCTCTCCCTCCCTCCCTCCATCCATACAGTCGGTAAATGTTGATCCCTCCTATATGCTGTGTACCGTGCTGGGGCCAGGGAAAGCACAGCCAACACAGATGCACCAGTCTCCCATCTTGGCCCAAGAAGAAAAAGATCCCTTTCCCTTGGGGGTGGGGGGGTGGGGTTCTGGAGTGGAATTTAGCTGTTATCCGTGAGCTGATGTTAGAGAAGTGTGCAAGGAGTGGTGTGGCACAGTACTTCAGTCGTGGGCTCTGGAGCCAGCCCGCCTGGATTCAGATCTCTACTTAACGCTCTGTTTTGCTCACCTGTAAAAGGGGCCTCATGATAACTACCTTCCTCAGCAAAGCATCCTAGGAAGGCGCAGGGTGGCATAACTTCCCTTTCCAGTTGTGAGGATTAACTGGGCAACAGGCATTTAGAGCCTGGCTCTGTGCTGCCAGTGACCAGTGGGACTCGGGTGAGGTTGAAGGACCTACTGAGGGGCACTGACCAAGGAAGGTCCGTATGTGGCTTTCCTGTCTCTTCACTGTCTCCGCCTGCCAGCCAGGTGCTACTGGCAGGACCCACGGCGGGGGGATTAATGGCCCGGGTGGCCGGTGGGCTGGTGTCCAAGGAGCCATGGGGTGCCCCCCGACAGCAGCCTTGTCAGCAGGCTTTCAGGGTGCTGGTTCCATGGCCCACACTCTGCTTCCTGGCAAGACACTTCCCCTCCATGAAGGAGGCTCTTGTGGCCCTGGAATGACCCCAAGGGAGGGTGCCAACCACACAGCTGCTGCCCATGGGGGCTCTTCTGGGGTGGCAGGTGGCTCAGCTCCAGGCAGAAACACAAGCAGCGCTGTGTCTGGTCCCTTCCCGCACCTTGCAGTTGGATGGACACCCGCCTGAGATGACATGGACTTTGGCATCAAGCCCAGGATAGATGCCCACTCTGCCACTTCCCAGCTGGGTGGGCCTTGCCAGGTCACGTCCACTCCCCGAGCTTCCAGTTTTTTCATCTGCAGAATGGGGCAAAATTACTAGTAATGACAACATTTGGCTGGCATGACGGGCAGGCGAGAGATGACAACACCCACCCCATTTTGAAGTTGTGAAAATGAACTTCTGGTCACATCCTGACAAGCGGGAGGTAGCAGCTGAGTTTAGATTACTCTGGGTTGAAAATCCCAGGTCAGGATGGACGCCCCGAGCTGGGTGGGACTCGGCAGGCTGTGTCCTGACAAGTAGGTGGGTGTTGACACGCTCCTCTGACTCACTATCACAGTGCCCAGGTATCGGTGCATTGTTGACGGCGGGGATCAGTGACTCAGTGGGCAGTCACCGTTTTATCACAACTAGAGGAGAGGGTGCTTAGTGGCTTCAAGTGGGTGGAGGCCAGGGATATCACTGACCATCCTGCACAGAGGGCACAGGGACGTCCCTGACCTTGGCCTTCCAACAGCATCTCCCCCTGGCACCTGGTAGGCAGAAGTCTGACCAGAAACACCCTGGGTGTTCCGACTGCTGCTGGGGCAGAGCTCGGGCTCTGATAAGCAAATGGATGAAACTCCAAATCTTGAGCAAATTCTCCCGGTGAGGCCCAGGAGACCTGGCTCCTCGCATCTCGGTTTTGGAACTGAACTGCGTGCTGGGTTTGTGCCTGGAGAGGGCCATCCCTTGTGTGGGATGTGGTTTGTGCGTCTGTTCAGAGAAGATACTCCCAGGAGCTCAAGGATGAGGATGGAGCAGTGGTTCTCGGTCCCGGCTACACATTGGAATCACATGGGCTGGACACCACATCAGTGACTCTGGGGGGCGGGAGGGAGGCGGGCGTGGTTGAGGGCTCCATGTGGAGATGGAAGCGGGCAGCATCCCAACTGTGGCAGATGCAGGAAGTTGTATGGGTGATGCAATTGCATAGAAAGTAAACACATACATGGTGAGTACAAGTAAAACTGGGAATCTGAACAGGGTCTGTGGGTTGTACCAATGTCAATTTCCTGGTTGTGATATTGAGCTATTGTTTTTTAAGACGTTACTGTTGGCTTCATAGGTGAATTCTATCAAACGTACCATACCTATCCTTCTCAAGCTCTTCCAAAGAACCGAAGAGGAGGGAACACTCTCAAAGACATTCTATGAAGCCACCATCACCCTGATACCAAAACCAGACAAAGACACCACCAAAAAAGAAAGTTATGGGCCAACATCTTTGATGAATATAGATGCAAAAATTCTTAACAAAATATAAATAAACTGAATCCAACAGCACATAAAAAGATCATACACCACAACCAAAGTGGGATTTATCCTAAATTCACAAGGATGGTTCAACATACATAACCAATGTGATACACCACGTAAACAAAGGTAAAAACCACATCATCACCTCAATAGATGTAGAAAAAGCATCTGACAAAATGCCATTCATGAGAAAAAGTTTTAGCAAAGTAAGTACTGAGGGAACATATCTCAAGATAATAAAAGTCATTTATGACAAACCCACAGCTCAGAATACTTTGAAAGCCTCTCTGCTAAAGTCCAGAATAAGGCAAGGATGCCCACTCTTACTTCTGTTCAAGATAGTGCTGGGAGTCCTAATCACAGCAATCAGACAAGAAAAAGAAATGAATCCACATTGGAAGAGAAGAGGTAAAATTGTCATTATATGCAGATGATACACTATATATAGAAAACCCTAAAGACTCCACACAAAACCTACTAGAACTGATAAATTCAGCAAGATAGCAGGATACAAGCTTATCATAGAAATCTTGCATTTCTTTACACCAACAATGAAATGTCAGAAAGGGAAAGTAAAACTTTCAAAATTGTAACCCCCAAATAAAATACTTAGGAATAAACCTCACCAAGGAGATAAAAGACATATTGCTGAGAACTCTAAGATATTAATAAAAGTAATTTGTAGTGCTGGAGAAGACTCTTGAGAGTCCCTTGGATTGCAAGATCAAACCAGTCAATCCTAATTGGAAATCAATTCTGAATATTCATTGGAAGCACTGAGGCTGAAGCTCCAATACTTTGGCCACCTGATTTTAAGAGCCAACTCTTTAGAAAAGACCCTGATGTTGGGAAAGATTGAAGGCAAAAGGAGAAGAGGGCAGCAGAGGATGACACAGTTGGAAAGCATTACTGACTCAATGGACATGAATCTGAGCAAACTGGGACATGGTGAAGGACAGAGAAGCCTGGTGTGCTGCCTGGGGTTCCAGAGTCTGACATAACTGAGTGACTGAGTAACAACCACAAAGATGGTTCAAAGAAATAGGTACTCCATGCTCTTGAATTGGAAGAATTAATATTGTTAAAATAGTCATATTTTATGACTATTTTATGATGTATATATAGCACAGGAAACTATACTTAATATCCTATAATCATAATGGAAAAGAATATTAAAAAACAATATATATGTATAATCACTTTGCTATACGTAATTATCACAACATTGTCAGTCAGCTATACTTAAAAAGAAAGACGTTACCATTTGTGGGGAAGGGGTGTACAAGAGCTCTCTGGACTTTTTTTTTTTTTTTTTTTACTGCTTGTCAATCTGCAATCATCTCAAAATAGAAGGAGTACTCTGTAAAGGTATGCACACCATTGCTCCAGTCCCAAGGATTCTGGTTTCAGTGGTCTGTGGTGGAGCCCAGGCACAGACAGGTTTGGGAGTCCCTGGTTGAGTTCAGGGGGCAGCCAGGGCAGAGAGCTGCTGTTGACTTTGGTTCTGGGATAGAAGGGGTTGGATGGGCCCTGATCAGGCCAACTTTGGGGTGGCTGGGTCCTCCTGGCTCTGGGATGATATGGCACTTTCTCCTCCCAGAGAGCAGAAAGGAGTCTAGACTCAATTCCACGGGACCATTGATGACCTCAGGTCAGCACGTCTCCAGGGCTTGGCAGAATCTCCAGATTGGTGGGTCTGGAGGGAGGATGGAGGGGCCACACTCAGACCAGGCCTGACTCCTGTGCCAGCCTGTAAACAAGCCCTTCTGGGCCAGCAGCTGGGCCGGGCTGCCACTCTCTGCCACCTGCCCCTCATCCATGACCAGAACCCTGCAGGGGAGAAAGAGACAGGCAGCTCCTTAGACTCCAGCCCCCAGACTCAGTTGCTCTGAAGGCCCAGCATGTCTGCTCTGAGAAAGTCTGGCCTTCCATGCAGCTTCTTGACCCTAATGACCCAGTTGGAAGCATCTGCTGGACATGTGTCCTCAGGCTCATCCGTCCCTTGTGGGCATCAGTCTTGCCATCTGTACAATGGGCACTTGATAATGTATTCCAGAGCCCTTCCGGCTCTAAACCATGATGCCTTCTTCTGCTTGCAGGAGTGCCAGCTACGCAGAGTGGGATGGAGGGGGCTTACCTGGCACAGTCCAGCACGGAGCTCAGGCGGTGGGCAATGAGCAGTACTGTGCACTGTGCAAACCAGCTCCCCAGGGCGGCCTGCATCTGGCGCTCTGTCCCTGGGTCCACAGCAGCCGTGGCCTCGTCCAGAATGAGGATCTGGGTTTTCCGGAGAAGGGCACGTGCCAGACACAGGAGCTGCTTCTGGCCCACGCTGGAATGAGTGGGATGGTCAGGCCAGATGTCTGTACATTGGGCCTGACCCACAGGGCGTGCCCACAAATGTGTCCCCACTCCCACGGCAGCCACAGGAACGAGGGATGTGTCCCTACTTGCGGGTCCCCTGTCTACAGAGCTGATAGGAATCCTCATCCTGCCATTTTTGAGCAGAGTGACATTATGCAAGTCATACAAAGCCTCTGTGCCTCAGTCTCCCCATCTGTGGAACAGCTATTTCTGTCTCTATTCTATGGTCTTCACTGTGTGCCAGACACATCCTGTGTGCTGGTGCATACTGATTCATCTCATGGAGACCACAAAGATGAGGGTTACGTTACAGAATCCTTCCTCACTAGGTTGTAAGGACAAGCTAAGTCATGTAAAAGCCATGAGCATCACAGAGTAAGTCCTTTTACCCCAGTTACAGATGAGGAAGTTGAGGGTCAAGGACACGCAGTCACTGAGCTCCCAGAGCCTGGAGGCTCAAGAGTCTTTGAAGGGCTATTTCCTGCCACCTTCAGCTTCTGCTCCGAGTAAACCCTTTAGGGAGCCTGGACTGACTGGCCTGCTGGGTGTCAGATGCCTGGACCTTGCTCCAGACTCACCACTTACGAGTCCAGGCAAGTTGGTAAGTCTGAAAGCCTCAGATTCCAACTCTGTGAAATGGGATTAGTGAGACTGTAGCTTTGAGGATTAAAATGAAAAGTGAAATGAATATTTCTTACACACCAGGCACTGTGTCAATGTTACATGTATTGTTCAATCCTTTCATGGGTAAGCAGGTTCTCATTATTATTCCCATTTTGCAGGTGAGGAAACTGAAACACAGGGGATTAAATAACTTGCCCAGGGTCCTCCACTCATGTCTATGCTCTTGGCCACCAAGCTCTGCTGCCCCTCTACTGCCATTACCACCCACGGGGCCTTACCCTAACACCTTCTGGGTCAGGTGTGTTGAAGAACCCAGAATGTCTTGAGTTTTAAAAGGCATCTGTGTACACACCTGTACATCTATGTTCGCAGCAGCGCTATTGACAGTAGCCAAAATGTTTCAACAACCCAAGCATCCATCAGTGGATAAATGGATAAGAATGTGATCTATCCAAACAGCAGAATATTATTCAGCCTTTAAAAAGGAGGAAATCTGGCACTTGTTACATCATGGGTGAACCTGGAGGACATTGTGCTATGTATGATAAGCTAGTCACAGGAAGACAAGTTCTATAATATTCTACTTGCTAGGTAGTTAAAATAGGAAACAGGGCCCCAAATGGTGGTCCAAAATGACAACAGGAGAACACACGCACACTTCTTTCCCCGATTGGACCTGCCAAGTTCATGCTTCATTTGCAGTTGCACAACATCCTCCTCTCAACCCCTGCCCTGGTTGGTCTCGGCTTATGCTTCATTTGCACAAGAAACTGGAGCCCAGCGGGAAGACTCAACCCCTTCCCTGATTGGTTTTGGGCTCATGACTCATTTGCACGGGGCACAACCAATCAAGCCCCAGGAACCACCAAAGAGGAAGTAACAAGAGATATAAAAGGAATACGGAGACAAGACCATTCCTACGGGGGTTGGTCTGCTCTCACGTCTCAAGAGAGTACTGCTTGCTTAATGAATCCTGCCTGCTTGAGCTGTCCTGGTCTGTCATTTCAATCCTTTGCTCTGACAAGACAAGAACCAAGGGAGAAGAACTGACCCACTATCCTCAAATGAAGTACCAAGAATTGTCAAACCCAGTGAAACAAAGTTAAAGGGGGCTGGAGGGAGGGAAGAATAGAGAATTGCCGTTTAACAGGTACAGAGTTTCCATTTCACAAAATGAAAAAATTCTGGAGGCACCATGATGTACATGTACTTAACTACAGAACTGAACACTAGAACATGGTTAAGATGGTAAATTTTATGTTATGTGTATTTCACTACAATTTCTTAAAGGTTTTAAAGGCATTCATCATATGTTACTTAACAACCCCAGTGAGAAAAATAAAGACATAAATTGCCTTGTGTCAGCAGAGGTTGGCTTTTGCCACTGAAGAAATTTAGAAGCAACTTTAGGAAAAGGAAACTTGATACTCGGAGACTGTGTTGGAGTTAGAATTGCTTAGGAGGGATGGGATTTGTACTGAGGTTACAAACAGAACAGGGTTGATAATCCTGCATGATAATCCTTTGGAGATGACTTCCAGGGCGTATTACCTGGTAGGGGGAGGGGCACACTGGCCACGCCTGCCTCTCCCCCAGCACCTCACTAAGCTTTTGGCTGGCTGGGGCGACCCTACCTCAGGTTGTCGCCTTGGTCGGTACACTCGTAGTGCAGCTGGCCGGGCAGGCTGGCCACCATGGCTCTGAGCTGCACCGTCTCCAAGACCTCCCAGATGGCTGCATCCGTGTGCTCGTGTAGCATGTCGAGGTTCATTCGCAGAGAGCCAGGGAACAAGATGGGGTCCTGGCCAGGAGGGACAGCGAGTCAGGGCTGGGCCCAGTCACCCCTCCCACCTCTGCCCACCCCTCCCACCCCTCCCCAGGCCTCACCTGAGGGATGATGGTGACCCTGGACCGCAACGTGTGCAGCCCCACTTGGGCAATGGGGACCCCGTCAATCCAGATCCCGCCCTCAGCCGCCTCCACGAGCCGCAGCAGGCCCCCAGCCAGGGAGGACTTTCCGGCCCCTGTCCTGCCAACGATGCCCACCTGCCAGGGGATGGGATGGCATGGCCTGTTCCAACCAAGCCTGGCCAGAAGGCAGGCCACAGAGGGTTCCTGGAACATGTCTTGGCTAGATGTTTACCCCACACCCAAGACCCATCCATCTACCCATCATCCTTTGTGCATCCATCCTTCCATCTGCCCACCTGTCCATATAGCCATTCATCAGTCCGTCCAACCGTCTGTCTGTGCATTCTTCTCTATCTTTCCCTCATCCTGATATATCTCTCCCATCTTTTCATTCATTTCCACACCCTTCCTTCTGCTCCTTCATCCTTCCATCCTTTCCTATCCTTTCATCCGCACCACTCCATCATTCTCACCTTCCCTTCATCCATGTCATCTATTTATGTCCCATCCTTCTCTCAGTGTCCCTTCCTCCCACCCCCTCCCTCCCTCCCCCTTCCTTCCAACTGCACTCTGATCCTTTCATCTGTCCATCCTTCCTTCCACAACCATCCTTCAATGCATACTCCTCCCTTCTGTCTCTTTCACGCCACCCTATCCATCCATCCATCCTTCCACCCACGCCTCTTCCTTCCTTCCATCCAGCCCCCAACCCCAGCCATCCATCCTTCATCCTTCCATCTACCGGCCCATCTTTTAATCCATCCCCCATCCTTCCTTGACATTTTGTGGGGGATCAACACAGTTTAACAAATGACTGAAGCATCTGTGTCACCCCCTGTATGATAGGCACTCTTTAAGGCACCAGGAATACAGAAGTTAAGGAGTCCCCTGCTCCAAAGGGCTCACCGTCTGGTCTTGGAAATAGCGACCTTGCGTAAACTTAATTTTAACACAGTATGATGAACAAGCCCTCTCTATAGTCAAGCTCTGGCCCTGCAGCAATGGAGGCAAGCACGGAGCTGCTGTTTATGTTGCCTGGGATGGAGGTTGATCAGAGAAGACTTCATGGAGGAGGGGATACTTGAGAGGAGTCTTGAAGGATAAGCAGGAGTTCAGGGAGGCGAAGATTCCAGCTGAATGATACCAAGTACTCGGCTGTGGCCTCTCCAAGGGCACCACATGTGTGCGTCTGGCCTAGAGGCCGCTGCTCCACAAATGTTGCCCAATCCCTTGTAGGACAGTGAGGTGGGTAGCTGGGTAGGGCTCTGCATGCCAAGCTCAGGAGTTTGGGTTTTACTGGAAGAACGTGAGGAGGGAGGGAGGTCTGGAGCAGGGAAATGACATGCTCAAATCAAGCTCACAGGAAACAGGCTGGAGGTTTTGAAACAGGAGGTTGGGGGGCCTGGAGCAGTCCGAGGAGGGCAGAGAGGAAGTACCGTTGTGTGGGGAGAGTAGAGAAGGATTCAGGGATTCAATGGAGGAGCCTGACTAGGCATCTGTAAATGATGCTAGGCTTGATGTTGGAGTAAGAATGCAAATAATCATGAATAAAAGAATTGGTGAACACTTTTACAGCACTTGCTATGTGCCAGGTAGGCACTGCTCATTCAGTTTCTATGTATTAACCCAGTTAAATGTCTCAACAGCTCTATGAGGTTGACATTATTATTCCCATTACCACAGATGAGAGAACTGAGACCAAAGCAGGCGGTGACTTGCCCAAGGTCAGCCACAGCAAAGCCAGAAACAGAGCCCATGTGACCTGGATAATATGTGGACATTCAACACAGCACCCAGCACATAGTAGGTGTTTAACTAATGACAGGAAAAAGAAAGAAGTTGAGGAGATGCTTCATTATCTGAGACATCAAGAAGGTGAGTGGTTTCACCGAGAAGGAAGTTGGTCTGGGGAAGATGGTAAGTTCCATCAAGGGAGTGGGGGTCTGGAGACTGGGGACCTGAGGTGGGAAGGGGAAGGAGGGAGCTGGAGGGACCTGGGGTGATGCCCAACCTGGCCACCACGAGGAGGAAATTGTAGGTGAGCCGCTCACCTTCTCTCCTGCGTTGATCTTGAAGGACACGCCCCGCACGGCCAGCGGGAGCTCAGGTCGGTATCTCAGCCCAAAATCCCGGAACTCAATCTGTCCCCTACGAGGCCAGGGCGGGTGGGCTGCACAGGTAAGTGGCTTCCAGGGAGCCTGAGGCAGGAGGGGACACTGGGTCAGGGGAGTCTTTCTCCAGGCTTCTCATGAAATGGCCTACCTCTCTGATCCTGTTTCCTCTTCTGTAAAATGGGCACGCATGCTAAGTCACTTTAGTCACATCTGACTCTTTGGGACCCCACCAGGCTCCTCTGTCTATGGAATTCTCCAGGCAAGAACACTGGAGTGGGTTGCCCACGCCCTTATTCAGGGGAGCTTCCCAACCCAGGGATCAAACCCATGTCAGTCATGTCTCCTGCAGAGCCAGGTGGATTCTTTACCTAGTAGTGCCACCTGGGAAGCCCCATAAAATGGGCATATTTATTGCTATTCTATAGGGCTCTTAGGGGGCATAGACTATAGCAAGGCTAAAAACAAATAATATCGAGTATTGTGAAAATTATAATGGTGTTTGCTACTCTTTATTATTATTATAGCCAGTATTAATTGTCAAGTAATATTCTTTCACTAATAGAGGTAGACACTCTCCTTTTTCTTAATGAAAAGGGCAACTCTGTGCAGTGTGGAGGCCTGTGCTGCCATACGCTATTCCTGTGACCTTGAACAGGTCACTCCATTCTCTTGAGCCTTGACTTTCCCATCCATGAAATGGGGCTAATTAGAGCGGTGGACATGTGTTGAGTATTACGGTGTGTTGGACTCGGTATGAAGTCCTTATTGTGGGATGACCTCCTAGTACACCCAGAACTGTTTGGCTGCTGCTGTTTCTCTTCTGCTCCTACAATGCTGCCATCACGTTTCAGTAACACCAATCCCATGGACTGTAGCCTGCCAGGCTCCTCTGTCAATGGAATTCTCCTGGCAAGAATATGGAAGTGGGCTGCCATTTCCTTCTCCAGGGGGATCTTCCCAATCCAGGGATCAAACTCAAGTTCCCCGCACACTGCAGGCAGATTCCTTACCATCTGAGCCACTGCCATGTTACCATTACGCTATTGCTATGCTTCTGTAATGTTGCCATCGTGTTACTATCATGCTGTTACTCACGGCCCCCTGTCATTCAGAGTGCCCTCCCGTGCCTAAGCTAGGAAGCAGAGGAACCAGGATTTGACCTCGTTCCAGACCCTACCCTCTTATGACTGCCACCTGGGCTGTGACTCCAGTCTATAGTGAGGGGCGGGGGTGGGGTGGGGAGGGGGCGGGCCTGAAGCCGGCAGCAGATGTCAACCTGGGTCCACTGTCCTGTGCTGTGAAGCTCGGATGGGACCTGCTGCCCCGCCCCACCTCCCGCCGGTTACCTCCTTGGGCGTCTGGGCGTAGTCCTTCAATCGCTCCACCGACACAATGCTGCTCTCCAGGTCTGTCCAGCTGCGAACGGCCCACTGCAGCGTCTGGGTCACCTGGTGCAAGAAGACCCCTCAGGAGGCTTCAGCAAGACCACCCCGTAGGTGAGGCAGGGGCTGGGAGGTGGGATCCAGGGCAGACGGCGGGGGGGCAGAGTTTGACAGTAGCCACAAGGACCCCTCTTTCCTTTTAGTCAAACTGGAGTATGTGGACCAGAAACGAGCTCTCAGACATCAGCTTATCCAATCCTTCTTGAAGCAGGTAGGGAGATAGGACCAGAGAGGGCGCACAGCCCTCCCAAGGATACCAGCAGGGACCAGGCCCGCTGACTTGACTCCCTCCACTGATTTCCATCACACTGGGAAGCTCACCAAGCTCCTCACCAGGGCCCACTCGCCCTGTCTGCGCCAGCCCTGCCCCCAGCCCTCCCAACTCTCCCTCTAAGCTTGCCCGCACTCTCCAGCCACCCCGCCTTTTATGCTGCTCCTCTATTAGCAGTCGCACCTCTCCCCCATGCCAGGGCCTTTCCTCCTGCTGATGCCACACCAGGACCACTCTCCACTTCCCTTCCCCATCACCCCACTCGAGAGTTGCAGATCTCAGGCCCCTTCCTCAGAGATGCCTCTGGACCACGTGCTAGAAAAGCATCCTTCTGTCAGCCAGGCTCTCTCCTCTTACTTGCTGCATCCTTAAGCTTAGTTGCCTCAACTATAGAATGAGGACAACAACAGTACCCCAGATGGGGCAGGACTGAATGAGCTGGTGTTTATAAAGCTCTTAGAACAATGTCTCATTCACAGTGAATGCTACTTGCGTATGCAAGTGTGTATTTATATATATACGTTTTTTTTCTTCCCTTAGAAATGAAAAAAAGTGAAAGTGTTAGTTGCTCAGCTGTGTCTCTTTGTGATTCACAGGCTGGAACCTGCCAGGCTCCTCTGTGCATGGGATTTTACAGGAAAGAACACTGGACTGGGTTGCCATTCCCTTCTCCAGGGGATCTTCCTGAGCCAGGGGTCAAACCCAGGTCTCCTGCATTGCAGGCAGATTCTTTGCTGTCCTGAGCCACCAGGGAAGCCACCCTTTCCAGATGTCATAACCTGACACTAGACATTGTTATTAAGAGTCAACAAAACATTAACAACATGCTGGAAATGGACGTTATCTCAGTGAATCTTTACAACAGCTGGAAGGAAGGGGTTACTGCCCATTTTTCGGAGGAGCACACTGAGGCTCCGGGAGGGAAGAATAGTCTTGCCCGAGGTCCAGCCTAGGCTCTTGCAGAGCCGTGTTTTCCTCGCTGGCTGGTAAGCTGGACTTGGGTTCTTGGGGTCCTGGCAGGGGTCTGCATCCACTCTGCCCACAGCCCGGAGCCCAGCTTGGGGGTTGTCTGGAGTACCTGGAGGGCGGCAGAGACAGAGAAGCCCACGAGGCCGGGGCTGAGGTGGGCCTTGCTCAGCACTGCGCACAGGGCGGCCACGAACACCAGCCCGTTCCCCACCAGCTCCAGGTTGGCAGCGAGCCACCTGCGAAGGGACAGGTAAGAGTGGGGTCAGTGGGGGCCTCTCGAGGGACACCTGCTTCCCTGGGCACAAGGGCTGTGCCAGCTCGAGTGCCCACAGGGTCCTGGCTACGATCTCCTTCATACCCAGGCCCCGCCCAAGCTGGGAGGGTGGGGGAAGCCCAGGCTTCTCCATCTCACCTGCACCCAGCTCAGGACCCAGCACACAGTAGGTGCTCAAGTAAGCTCTGCTTTCTGTCCCTGGGCTGTGGCAAGCCACATCCCCTGTGTTCCCCCTGCCTGAACCCCACCTCCATCTTCACCTGACCAACATCCTACCCTCACACAAGTCAGCTCAGATATCACCTCTTCGGAGAGCCCTTCCGACCACTCCTTCCTTCTATCACTCTTGAAAACGAAACTATCTGTCCTTGACTGTCGGCCTCCATCAGCAGATCGTGAGCTCCATGAGGGCAGCAACTCCATCTCGTTCACGGCTCTGTCCCCGCCAAGCACCCAGCACAGGATCCGGCACGTAGTGGGTGCTCAACAAATATATATTGAGTGGCTAAAGAAATATGTGCCCCTTTTATTGGATTCCTGCTCTATATTCATTTGTGTATTCATTCATTCAGCAGATGTGTATTAGGCACTTACTGGGGACGAGATAAAAAACTCTGTCTTCAGGGAGCTCTGGGTTTCACTGCACGTAACACCTAGTCCTCCTAACAACACCATGGTGGGGAGACTCTTGTCCCCAATGGACAAATGAGGACACGGGGGCTCAGAGGGTCCAAGTTCACACACATAATAAACGCAGCGATCTGAAGCCACATCTGCCTGATTGAGGGTCTGCCGCTTCCTAGATGGCTGACCTGGAGGGAGTCCCTTCACTTCTTTCTTCCCTAGCTTACGCATCTGTGGGATGAAGTAATATCTGGCTTATTACAGTTGAGAGGGTTAAATGAGACACACCCGCCATATATGGTGCAGAAGTCATTGACCTCTGGACACAAAGTAGGTGCTTCCTAAATGTTTGTAAGGTCCCTCCTCCCTAGGCTGGGACCTCGGGAAGGGGCTAGGGCAGGTCCCCCAGAAGGCAGATGGAGTTGAGACTCTACCCACAGCTGCAGAGCTTTACAGCCCCTAGCTGGCTGGGCACCTGGGCAGAAAAGAGAGGCACTGACATGTACTGAATTCACACCTGCTATGTGCTTGCCCTTCTCCACACTCCGGCATCACACTGCCTGGATTCAAATCCTGATTCCACCATATGTTTGCTGTGTGGCTCTGGGAAAGTTCCTTAATCTCTCTGTGCCTAAGAGTCATCCTCTGTAAAAGAGTCTCTGCCTGGTGGCGTTGCTAAAAGGATTAAATCAGTTAACCCACAGAAGATGCTCAGGACTGTGCTGGGTATGTGGTGAGCACATTACAAGTATTAGCTATGAGTATATTTGTTTAATCCAATAGCCGCTGCACAAGTGCAAACCCACTTTAACAAATAAGGCTGAGAGAGGTTATGTGACTTGCCCAAGATCACCCAGCTAGCAAGCTGGAGAGCTGGGATTTGCACCCGTGTCTGTCTGTGCTCAGAGCTGGTGTCCTTACTCTTGCTTAGCACTGAAAGAAGGCTGAGGATGTTTATGTAGCTCCTTGGTCATCAAGGCAACAGAGGGTTCTGCCCTTTTTCTGACATCTGTACCTCCTGTCCACCTGCTGTTGGGGAACCCCCAGGCCAATCTGCATCTGCTCATGGTGTGAGCTGTGCGCACCCCTGGGATCTAGACTCTGTTTGCCCTCGACTCGCGGTGTGACCCTGGGCAGGCCATTTGACCTCTCTGGCCACGCAGTATGACATTCTCTCATTCTCAGGGGACACAGATGGGTTACAGGGGTTTCTCTGACCCCTTCCTACCTGTCAGCCACCAGCCGCGGGAAACTGACTCTCTGGCTTTCATCCACATGAGCGTCATTCTGAGCCACAAGGGCCCTGGACCCGGAAGGCCCTGACCACTGGCCCGCCCTGGAATGTCTCGGCCACGTGAGAACACACATACGAGTATCTGGCTGACTCCAGGCGTCTGAGCTGGCATGAGCTGGCCACGTATAGGCTCTGAAGCGGGACGACAGTCACAAACAGAGAGAGTCTGAGAAGCAGAAGGAGTTATCACCAGCTAGCTGTGTGACCTTGGGTCAGCTGCCTCTCCTCTCTGGGCTCCAATGTCCTTGAAGAATCAGGAGTTCCATGGGTTGTTTTAAAAACCACCTGGGAAGCTTCAAAAACTCCCAGTGCCTCACCCCAGAACTATTAAGTTGGAATTTCTGGCATCATCAGCATGGCTTTGGAATTTTTAAAAAGTCTTCAAGTGAGTCTCAAGCACAGCCAGGGTGGAGAAACCACTCATCTGTTGCATATGTCTCATTCTCAGCTCCAAGGCCAACTGCTTCACGCAGGGCCAGTCATTGCAGGGAACAAAGCCACAACAGGCAAGGAAGGCAGCTGGACAAGTCGGATGCATTCACTTAATTCGAGGATTACATGTCGGGTGCTGGGAACACGGTGATGCACGCAATGTATGTTGTTAACTGCTTTGACATTGGATGTGTTATATGGCTGGCAGGTGGGGAGGAACCTGCCTTTGTTATCACCGGGCTGCATGCCAGGCAGCCTGGCTGCATGACTCTTGAACAACATGGGTCTGAACTGCATGAGTTCATTTATTTGCGGATTTTTAGTAAATCTCAATAGTAAATACTACACTACGACATGATCCACGCTTGGCTGAATCTGTGGATATGAAGGAACTGTGCAGACAGAGAAGCAACTGTAACCTAGAAGCACATTTTCAATAGCAAGGAGGGTTGGTGCCTCTAATCTCCATGTTGTTCAAGGGTGAAATGCAGTATTCGGTCATGGTGAGGTGGGCATTTGGAGGTGGGCAGTGATGGGAATATAGAAGCGGTAAGCATCGTTCAAATATACGTAAGAACACCAGGGACTCAGAGGGACTGAGAAGTGGTCCAAGCCTCTACAGCACACAAGTGCCAGGCCCTGGATTCAAATCCATCTCTGCCCAACTCCAAAGCTTCAGACAGAGAGAACAGTTCCTCCCCCAGCTCCAGAGGGCACAGAAGAGACTTGGGATAGTTGTGGAGGGATACCATGGACATTGTCTGGCTATCGTGTTGTTTTTTTCCTACTTCTGATTTTTGTCTGGCTACCAAGATTTTTTTCTACTTCTGATTTCCTTGAGGGGATGGGAGGTTAGCTGTCAATAATAAGATCTGATCAAGGAGGTAGTTACATGACACAGCCCTGCCAGGCAAAGTAAACTATTCCTCTGGTCACAGTGATGAGTTCAGGATGAACATATGCCCCATGAAGGGCCAATCTGAATCTTCCCTGGAGCTGATGTATGGTTGCTGGGCTGGAGAAAGGTTGCTTCTGCTGGGGTTTCTGAGGTGGGAGGCTATAAGTACAGGGTTGCCACTGGGCCATCAGACCTGCCTTCTGGAGAAGGAGTGTGTGCAAAATTAGGCCAAGCAGAGCTGAATAAGTGATTCTTAAATATTAGCATGGATTGGAATTATCTGGAAGGTTCTTTAAAATCCAGATTTCTGGGCCCCACCTCCATAGTATCTGAATCAGAAGTCTTGGATGGGGCCTGAGAAGGTGCATTTCTAACTAGTTCCCAGGTGAAACTGATGCTGCTGTTCTGATAACACACTCTGATATCCACTAAGGGGTGTTATGGAGTGACAGCGCCCTGATAGCAGCTGATCCCCTACACCCTGGGAGCATAAGTCATTGAATTCGGTTCTTGTGCTTAAGCTAATTTCAGCTGGTCTCTGGTTTTAACCACTGAAAGGGTCTAGCCTAATACAACAGTCTTCAAGAGCTTGCAATGCCTTCTTGGTTTCCAGATCACTGGAGAACAGGAAGCTGATTTCAGCAGCAGCCTGATAAACTGTTAGACATTAAGAACTCTGATGTGAACATTTGAAAGACAGAGATGAGAATAAGTGTTAGACTGTGGTGTCTCTGTCTCTGAGAATCCTTCTAGGGGTGGCCCCTAGATGTCCAGCTGTGTGGAACCTCTGACACTGAGTCCTGTCCAGACACAGGGGACTGGAGGAGGTGACCTTGGATGACCCCAGGAGCCTCCTTGAGCTCTCCTTACCTGAAACCCAGCATAGAGGAGGAGCAGCGGCAGGACGGCCACGAGAGCCAGTGGGGTGGCCACTGTCACCACCAGCCCAACCTCCAGGAGTCCGAAGGCATACATCAGCAGAGACCGGAGTTTGTCTGGGATGTCCACATCTACTATGTCTGTCTCCTTGGAGAAGCGGTTCAGCAGGTTCCCAACAGGCGTCCGCTCGAAGAAGCCAATAGGAGACCGGGCCACATCCCACAGCAGCCCCGGAAGAGCAGGCTCGATGCCCGAATCCCACCGAGGAGCACTGTGGCCATGGAGGCAAACAGCCCAATTGCTGGGGACAGAGACATCAGGGCATCAGGGCTGGAGACCCCATCACCCCATGGTGGCTATCTTATGATCTGACCACCCTGACTGTCCCTTGATGGAACTACCATGTAGAGGGTTGAATAGTGTGCCCCCCTCCAAATTCATGTCTACCAGGAACCTCAGAAAGTGACCTTATTTGGAAATAGAGTCTCTGAAGATATTTTTAGTGAATGAGCTTGAGACAAAATTATCCTGGATTTAGGGCAGGGTCTAAATCCAATGAGGAGAAGGCAACGGCACCTCACTTCAGCACTCTTGCCTGGAAAATCCCATGGATGGAGGAGCCCGGTGGGCTGCAGTCCATGGAGTCACCAAGAGTTGGACACGACTGGGTGACTTCACTTTCACTTTTCACTTTCATGCATTGGAGAAGGAAATGGCAACCCATTCCAGTGTTCTTGCCTGGAGAATCCCAGGGATGGGGGAGCCTGGTGGGCTGCCGTCTATGGGGTCGCACAGAGTCAGACATGATTGAAGCAACTTAGCAGCAGCAGCTAATCCAATGACTGGTGCCATTGATAAGAAGAGAAGATGCTGTGAACATGGAGTCAGTGATGCGCTACAAGCCCAGGTATGCCAAGGATGGCTGGTGACTGGCAGAAGCTAGGTGAAAGGCATGGGACAGTCTCTCCTTCAGAGCCTCCAAGAGGGAGCAATTTTTGCTGACACCCTGACTTTGGACTTCTGGCTTCAGAACTGTGAGAGAATAAAATTTCTGTTGCTCTAAGCTGCCAAGCTTGTGGAAGTCAGTTTTATGGCAGCCCTTGGCAGCCCTGTTGTTCTTGTCGTTTAGTCACTTAGTGGTGTCTGACTCTTTGGGGACCTCATGGACCGTAGGCTGCCAGGCTTCTCTGTCCATGGGATTGTTCAGGCAAGAATACTGGCGTGAGTTGCCCTTTCCTCCTCCAGGGGATCTTCCTGACCCAGGGATCGAGCCCACATCTCTTGCATTGGTAGGTGGATTCTTTACCACTAGTGCCTCCTTGGGAAGCCCATGGCAGCCTTAGGAAACCAATATACCCGCTTCCTCCCAGAGCCCATCTATGTGCTTGGAATGGAGCTAACTTCACTCTCTGTTTCTAGAGTAGGGAGAATTTCATCCCTGGACAATCCAAACTTCTGCAGTTAGTTCAGGGGTGAACACATGACCTAAGTCAGGCCAATAAGAGTGAGACCTGGGACTTTGCTAGGACTTTTGGGAAGAGGTGCTCACTTTTTGAGGTGGCCAGACTGGAGCTGTGAGATACCATCTTACCACCAAAGCAGGCTGCCTGCCTACACAGGAAGCTATCACAGAGGAAGAAAATGAAGCTAATTTTCCAGCATGTGTTGAACTTCTGGATCCAGCCATACCTGAAGCTAGGTACCTGTGGATTCCAGTCGCATAAGCCAATACGTTCTCTTGCTGCTTAAACTAGGTTGAGACATATAGTTTTATATAGTTAGTACATTATACCTATATGGTTTGTAGCTATATTAATTCCAAATAGAGCAGACTTTCTATAAAGAGGGCATTATATAATGATAAACATGTCAGTTCTTAAGAAGGCAGAACAATCCTTAATGTGTACTGCCTAACAACAGGGCATCAAAATATGTGAGCCAAAAACTCGTAGAACTGCAAGGAGAAATAGAAGCATCCATTATCATGGTTGGAGACCTCAACTCCTCTCTATAAGAAAAGGACAGACGCAGTGGGCAGAAAATCAGTAAGGACAGAGATAAACTCAACACCACCATCAGTCAACTGGATACGATGACCATCAACAGATCACTTCATCTGATGGCGGCAGAACACACATCCCTAAGTTCATATGAAACACTCACTAAGACAGACCACATTCTGGGCCACAGAATAAACCATCACCAATTTAAAAGAGGAGAAACTTTACAATGTCTGTTCTCAGACTGCAGTGGAATTACACAGAAACAACAAGTACTTGGAAAATCCCCCAATTCTTGAAGATTAAACAACACATTTCTAAGTAACACACAGGTCAAAAGAAACCTCATGAGACGTTTTAAAATATTTTAAACTAAATGAAAATAAGAACACGACTTATCAAATTTGGAGGATGTAGTGAAAACAGTACTGAAAATAAATGTGGCTTCCCAGGTGGTGCGAGTGCTAAAGAACCCGCCTGTCAATGCAGAAGACATAAGAGATGCAGGTTTGATGCTGGATGAGAAGATCTCTTGGAGGAGGGCATGGCTACCACTCCAGTATTCTGGCCTGGAGAGTCCCATGCACAGAGGAACCTGGGGGGCTCCAGCCCATAGGGTTGCAAAGAGTCAGACTGAAGCGACTTAGTAAGAGACTGATAGTACTGAAAAAGTATATATTAGAAAAAAAGGAAGCTCTAAAATTCACCATCTGAGCTTTCACCTTAGGAAACTAGAAAGAAGAGAAAACTGAATCCAAAATGAGCAGAAGAAAGTAAACAATAAAAAGCACAGTAGAAATTAATGACATGGAAACCAGGAAATCATAAAGAAAATTAATGAAAACAAAACCAAGTTCTTTGAAAAGATGAAAAAGATAAGCTTATAGCCAGATTAAGAAAAAAGACAGAGGAGATAAATTACTAATATCTGAACTTTTAAATAGAAGGATGTCATTACTGATCCCATGGATATTAAAAGTATAATAAATGAATACTATGAATAACTCTATGCCTATAAATTTGACAACCTAGGAGAAATGGACCAATTCCTTGATAGATACAATCTACCTAGACTTATGCAAGAAGAAATAATCCAAGTAGGCCTATTCAGACACTATTAGAGAAACTGAATTGATAATAGCTTTCCAAAACAGAAAGTGCCAGGTTCAGGTGAGTTCCTCGTTGAGTTCTAACAAATATTTAAGGAGAAATTATATTAATCTCTACAATCTTTTCAGATTCTCTACAATTTCTTTCAGAGGACTGAAGCAGTGGGAATATTTCCTAACTTATTTTATGAAGTCAGCATTCCCTAAAGCCAGAATCAAGAAAATGACATAGACCAATGTCTCTAAAGAACGGACATGTAAAAATATCAACAAAATAACAAATGAAATCTGACAATGTATGAAATGAATTATACATCATGACCAACTGGAATTTATCCCAGATGTGCAGAGCTGCTTCAACATTTGAAAAATCAATTAATGTAACTACTATAGAACAGACTAAAGAAGAAAAATCACATGATCATATCAATAGATGCAGAAAAAGATCATAAAATCCAGCACTTGTTCGTGACAAAAAACAACCCCCAAACAACAAAAACCTCTCTCAATAACATATGACTACATTAAACTAAAAAGCTTTTGCACGGTGAAGTAAATTATCAACAAAATGAAAAATTAGCCTACTGAATGGGAGAAGTTATTTGCAAATGATATTTCTGATAAGGAGTTCATATCGAAAATATACTAAGAACTCATCCAACTCAATGTCAAAAAACCAAACAACCCAATAAAAAAATGCACAGAGAATCTGAATGGACATTTTTTCAAATACTACATACAGATGGTCAATGGGTGCTTGAAAAGATGTTCACTATCACTAGTCATCAGGGAAATGTAAATCAAACCACAATGAGGTATCATCTCACACCTGTCAGAATGTCAGCTATTCTCAAAAAGACAACAAAACAAGTGTTGGTGAGGATGTGGGGAAAAGAGAACCCTCGTGCGCTGTAGAGGGGAATGTAAACTGGTGTGGCCACTATGAAAAATTGTATGGGGACTCCTCAAAAAATTAAAAGTAGAACTTCCATACAGTCCAGCAGGTCCACGTCTAGATATTTATTCCCCCAAAATGAAAACACTAGTTTGCAAAGATATAGGCACCACTATGCTCACTGCACTATTATTTACAAAAGCCAAGATACAGAAGAAACATAAGTGCCCACTGATAGACGAATGGATATATAAGATGCAGTATATATACAACAGAATATGGCTCAGCCAAAAAGAAAACTCCTGCCATTTGGGACAACATGGACGGACCTAGAAGGTATTATGCTAAATGAAATGACAGAGAAAGACAAATCCTGTATAATTTGCCTTATATGGGGAATCAAAAGAACAAAACAAATAAGCAGACATAACTAAACAGAGTCACACATACAGAGAGAAAAACAGGAGGTTGCTATAGGGGAGGGGAGAGGAGGGCTGAGAGAAACAGGTCAGAGAGGTTAAAGGGACAAATTTCCCTTTATGGTATAAATGGGTCAAGAGGTATGAAATATACTGTGTGAGGTAATATTGTCAATCATTATATACTACCTTTCTATGGTGACAGAGCATAACTAAGACTTCCCATGGTCATCATTTTGAAATGCAGACAAATATCAAATTACTGTGGAATTTAACAGGAAACTGGCATGAGACCAACAGTCAACCAGTACTGGAAGGGAAAGGTGCAAACTCTGAAGAGGAACTAACATGGCGTTGTATGTATTACACTTCAAAAACAAGCACACTCATATCAGATTTCTGGTCACCAGAGGTGAGGTGTGGGGGAGGGAGAACTGGATAAACATGGTCAAGAGGCACAAACTTCTAGCTATTAGGTAAGTAGATACTAGCGGAGTAATGTGCAACATGATAAATATAATTAACACTGGAAGTGAAAGTGTTAAGTCAGTCGTGTCCAACTCTTTGCAACCCCACGGACCGCAGCCCGCCAGGCTCCTCTGTCCATGGAATTCTCCAGGCAGGCACACTGGAGCGGGTTGCCATTCCTTTCTCCAGGGGATCTTCCCAACCCAGGGATCGAACCTGGGTCTCCTGCATTTCAGGCATATTCTTTACCGTCTGAGCTACCTGGAAGCCCTAACTAACAACAATGTATGTTGTATATGAAAGCTAAGAGAGTAACTCCTAAGAGTTCCCATCACAAGGAAAAATTGTTTAATATTTGTTTAACATTTTGTATCTTATACAGAGATGACAGATGTTCACCAAACTTATTGTGGTAATCAGTTCTTGATGTAAGTCAAATCACAGTGCTGCGTGTCAACTACATCAATAAATGTGGAAGAAAAATACAGGATAGAACTCAGAAAAATAAAAAGACTGTGTGGTATTGGTGAAAGCACAATCAGATCAATGAAACAGAGGTGAACGCGTACAGTGCAGATAATTGTAGGCAGTGAAACTATTCTGTATGACACTCTAATGGTGGACATATGTCATCATACATTTGTCCAAGCCTATGGGATGTACAACTCTCAGAGTGAACCCTGATGAAAACTGGGGACTCTGGGGGACTTCCCTCTGGGTCCAATGGCTAAGACTCCGCACTCCCAATGCAGGTGGCCCAGGGTGGATCCCTGGTCTGGGAACTAGATCCCACATGCCGCAACTAAAGATCCTGCAGGTTGAAACGAAGATCAAAGATCCCACGTGCCTCAACTGAGGCAAAGCACAGCCACGGCCCCCCAAAAAGAAGAAGAAGACTGTTAAAAAAAAACAAACACAACAACTTTGGACTTCAGGTAGCTAGGATATAGGTTCATTATCTGTGACAAACGTACCACTATGGGGGATGTTGATAATGACCTAGGCTGTATCTATGTGGAGGTGGGGGTATATTTCTATACCTTCTGCTCAATTTTGCTGTGAACCCAAAACATAAACCCATTTAAAAAAAAAGAGAGAGAAGTTGGGGGGCAATGATGGTGGGGAAGTGGTTCAGGATCCACCTCCTCTGGGGGTTGGGAGGAGGGCAGCAGCAGCCATGCAGGGGTGCTGGAAGCCAACAGCAGCCGGACTTTGGAGTGGTCCTCTGCTTGGGGAAGGAGAGTCCAGCTGACCTGCTGCCCCACCCTAAGTGCTCAGGTGCCTCCAAACCTTCAACATTCTGCCTTTGCCAGTGAGGCTGGGAGAGACTCTAAGAGGTCTATTAAAGTAGGGACTTCCCCAGCCCCAGCTTAAGGATGCAGGTCTGAGTTTGCACCCAGGACGGATGCACAGATGTTCAGGAAAGAGAGGGTGAGCCCGGGTGTGTAGGTGAGGCAGCCCCGAGGAACTCTTGGGTGCAGCTGGAGGATGGAGAGGGGTACCTTGGAGACAGCCCAGGAGCCCGAAGACCCAGCCCGCAGGGCCGCGTGGAGTCTGCCGCCCGTCCACGGTGGGGTCATCTGCCCACAGGCTCAGCCAGTAGCCACGGCAGAAGGAGGCCACTTGCTGGCAGAGGAAGAGGAAAAGTGTGTAGAGGCAGAGCGGGGTGCCCACCGCTCGTAGGTAGGTCAGGTACATGGTAGCCTTCACCTGTAGCACACATAGGAGAGAGGCAGGCAGAGCGATGTCCCAGGGGGAGACAGGAAGGGCCAGGTGGGGCTCCCAAAACACACCAACAGGCAGATGGAACCACCATGCAGTACCTCCCGCCTGGAGCACCACCTCCCCCAGGCCCGCCCGGTCTCAGGACCCCCCTTCATCTATGGCTCCCCCGGTGGCCAGCAGGAGCCTTCACGGGACAGGCGGTGGCACTTCCTGGGTTGAGAGTGGTTATTTGAACACCTACTACAGACAGACACGTGTCTCCATCCTCATATTTCCCCCCTGAGAGATGGGAAACTGAAGCACAGAGTGGGTCAGTCATTTATTTAAGGTCTAGTCTCTACAAATATGAAATTCTGCATGCAGCTGCACCCAGAATGAACTTGTTCAAACATCCACCTGACCCTGCATTGCTGTTGCTGACCTGCCCTTGACTTTCTCTTGCTCTCAGATGAAATTCCGAACCTCGGTACACCCTCTGACCTCACCCGCCCGCTATGCACTATCTGCTGGTCTCATGGGATCCTTCTCTCTGGCTTCTTCTCACTTCAAGGCCTTGACCCCTGCTGTTCCCTCTGCCTGCAATGCTCTTCCCTGCTCTTTCCATGGCTGGTTCCTTCACCTCCTTCAGGGATGTCAAATGTCCCTCTTCTGAGCATCCCTATCCAAGCAGGCCCCCAACTCTTGGTTGGTCCCTATCTCATCACTTTTATTTTCTTTACAGCATCTATCATTACCTGATATCACCTTTCTTATTAGCCTAATTGTTTCCTAACCCCACCACCACTGGCCTGCAATCTCCACCAAGGCAGAAACGTGGTCTGGCACACAGTGGGATTTCTGAAAATGTTTGCTGGGTAGATGAGTAGGTGGATGGTTGAGTGGATGAATGGGTAAGTGAACAGGTAGATGGGTGGGTGGAAGAGTAAACGAGTGGGTCTGTAAGAGGCTGGGTGGAGAGACGGATGGCAGCATGGATGGATGGGTGGGTGGGTGACTGGGTGAGTGAAGAGTTGGATGGCTGGGTGAGACGGATAGAAGCCTGAGTAGATGGGTGGGTGGAAAGGAAAATGGATGGATGGATAAATGAATAGGTAGGGAGTGGATGGGTGGACAAAGCAGCATAGGAAAGAAGAAATACTGTAAACTTCAGATTCAGACTGTCCTAAGTTTAGACCCAAGTGGTCACTTGCTAGCTGTGAGAACACAGACAAATCTCTAAACTCCTTAAGGACTCAGTTTCTTCATCCCTAAAATGGAGCCATCATCATCTGAGTTTATGGTGGTTGTGAACATTAAGTATGAAGTGTCTGGAATCTTACTTGGCACACAGTAGGTGGTCAATAAAGGTGAGTCGTGCCCCCAGCCTCTTCCCGCATCCAGTGCTGTGAGTGCTGGGAGGTCCCGAGCCCCGGGGGCAGCAGCAGCCGTGGATGTTGGGGGAGGGGAGCACAGATGGTTACCCTGCCATACGGCGTGCAGTCCTTTTCTTTCGGCTGTCCTGGCCCCTCAGCATCATCCAGGGGAAGCCCTGACTGGGCCTCTGAGGCAGCGCTGTCCTTCTCAGGGACTAACTTCGTGAACCTGTCATTTAGACCAAATGAGGACAAATCAGCGTCTCTCCTCACGGAGTGTATGGTAGCCACTGAGCTACTCACTCACTCATTCACTCAACTAACACTGTGAGCACCAATTAGGTACCACGCTCCCATTCTCCATCTGCAGTGCCAGCTAGATGCCACCTATCACCCCAGAGTTGACCAAGCCTGTTCTTCCAACGCCATGTCACTGAAGGAGCTTCTCGGCTTTCATTTTGGCCTGAGCATCGCTGCAATCATTTTGCACCTGCTGTTTACTCTCAGATTTGTCAGTCCAGGTTTTCAGGAAGTCTGCTGAACACTTTTGGATTGTTCCTATTAACTGTGGATGAGTAGGCAGATGACCTTAAGTATGAATTGCCATTTACTGTGAAACCATGGGTAGTTGACTAATCTCTCCGTGCCTCAGTTTCCTCAGATGTAAAATGGGATAATCTATGTCTGTCTGACTATCAATCATCTATCAACCAGTCATCTACCCATCAATCTATTTATTCATCTATCAATTTATCTTTGTGATATTGTGATTTATGTTAAGAAATATATATTTGGTCTTTGACCCCATCCCTGGCACAGAGGTCCTAAAACCCTTGTAAATTCCCAAGTGAGAAGAGCCTTGAGAGCATCTCTGTTCTACTGAGATGACTCTGAGTGGGTTCCTGGATGGGGGGCTGGTCGCCAGAAAAACTAAGCCATGATTAGAAGCTTGGGATTTTCAGCCCCACCCCAATTCTCCAGCGAGGGGAGAGGGGTGGGAAATGGAGTTAATGATGAATCATGCCCACATGGGGAAGCCTTCAAGATTTGGGGTGCTTCCAGGTTAGTGCACACACCCAGAGGTTGACACACCAGGCTCCACGCAGACAGAAGCTCATGCATGGGAGACCCTCCCAGACCTCTCCCTGTTTGTCTCTCTGGCTGTTCTGTCTCCTTGATCACATCCTTCAATAAACTGAATGCAGTGGGCTATTTGAGCAAATTAATCAAACTCAAGGAGGGTGTGACGCAAGCCCCCAATTTGTCCCCAAGTAGAACAGAAGTTGTGTGAACCCTGGGGACCTGCTACTTGCGACTGGCATCTGAAGTGGGGGAGCAGGCTTGAGGGATTGGAGCCCTTCACTTGTGGGAGCTGACATTCTCTCCTGGTGGTCAGCGTCAGAACTGAGTTCAACTGTAGGATGCCCTGTTGGTGCTGGAGAATCGCTTGCTGGGAAGGTTTGCGGGGGTAGGGGATCGCCCATCTGGTGCCAGAAGCGAGTGATGTGGCTGTGTAAGAGCTTTCCTGGTGGCACAGTGGTAAAGAACCTGCTTGCAAATGCAGGAGACATGGGTTTGAACCCCGGGTTGGGAAGATCTCCTGGAGAAGGAAATGGCAACCCACTTCAGTATTCTTGCCTGGATGATCCCATGGATAGAGGAGCCTGCCGGGCTATAGTCCATGAGGTCGCAAAGAGTCACACACAACTTAGCAATGAAAAGACAACAATGATGGAGAGAAAGGGGTTGACGATTAGCAAGTTTTTCCAATACAATATTCATCTACCTACATCTATGTTTTTCTCTGTCTTGCTATACGTGTTACCTATCTACCTACTTACCTCTCTACCTATTATCTATCTACCCATCATCTATCTGCACGTCTATCTATCTGCTCTTACTTAGGATACTATACACCATGAGGCTGCCCAGCAAATGGCCCAGGAGTGCTCTGGGTGGCCGGCGGTGATGGGAGGAACTGGGCCCAGCCTCAGGGACTGAGGCCCCTCCACTGTCCCTTGTAGTCCCCCAGCAATTGGCTCTTAAGTTACTCTCTGGCGCCCAGTGGTCTTATTGTTCTGTTTTACAAGGTCACTTTCCATAAAAATGGAGCACATAGGTGGCCTGTGCCCCTGTTGCAGATGGCACCTCAGTGAGTCCATCAGTGAGTGGCTAGAGGGAGCTGGAGAAAGGGGACACCAGGCCTCCCCCTGGTGACCCCGCCAGCACCAAGTGACGCTGATACCCCTCAAAGCATGAGCCACAGGGCCTGGCACAGACATTAACAAGCACGGTCTGATCCCTTCTTTGCATCAGCCCTGGCCCACTATGGCCACGAGACAATTCTGACAAACTCCACGGCCTTCATCACACCTGAGATTGGTCATTCTGTGAAAGGGACACATGGGGACTTAGTCATTTTGGCTAACTGACCGGCCAGTGGTCTCTGGTGAGTCGTCCTGCACTGGGCCCCGTAGTGGGTCTTCAGCAGGTATTCAACCCAGAATGGTTGGGGCCGCCCCACCCTCCTGAAATGCAGGCGGTATAACGCTGCGCCTCTGCTTCGGCCTCGGCTTTCGGGCCCTCCTGTCCTCAGCACCACAGCCAACTCACCTCTCTGATCCGCCCTCAGGCCTCCCACCTGCAGCAGAGCCTCTGGGGTCCTTGGCACCGGCCGGGCATTCTGTTTCTGCAAGGTCAAGGGAGCCGCGTCACTCGGTGGAGGTTGGTGCCTTGGGGTCTGGATGCTGGCTCTGGCGCCCACTTGCTGAGCTTCCGCGTCCTCTCACCTGGCTCCTTCTCTCTCACTCCATCCTTCCTGGGTTCTTCTCGGAACCTCATTCATTCACTCACTTATTCACTTGGCAAAAATAAGCAAGCATCTGCTATGAACTTGGGGCTGGGAAACAGCAATAATCACTGCATCAAGTCCAACCGCTTGAGTCCCCCTAGTGCCCTCGCACAAGCAGTTCACTGTTTCTGGAATGTTCTTTTCCAGGTAGCTCTCACGCAAACTCAGATGTCCTCTCACCAAGGAAGGACCCTCCTGCCCACCATCCCCCAGGCTGGGAGGGTCCTATCTTCAAGCCCCAGATGGGTGACACAGTGAATCAACGTTTAGGGACTTTACCAGGGTGAGCTACTGCTTAGCAGAGGAGGCGTAGCCTGGGATGGGGGATAGCAGGCTGTGAGCCCCAGCTCTGTCTTGCAGGGGCAGCAAACAGCATACAGATGGAGGTTCAAACCCTGACACTGCCACTTACGAATCAGGTCAACATGGACCAGTTGTAGGCTTCAGTTCTCATCTGAAAAATGGAGGTTCCCCATGTCATACATCAAACTCCCACGGGCTATCTATTTTACATATGGTAATGTATGTGTTTCAAGCTGATCCTCTGTGACAACCTGGAGGGTTGGAGTGGGGAGGGAGGAGGGGGGGTGTTCAGGAGGGAGGTAGGGGACACAAGTATGCTGGTGGCCGATTCATGTGGTTGTATGGCCAAGGCCATCACAATACTGTAATTATCCTCCAGTTAAAATAAATAAATATGTTTTTAATGAAGGTAAGTACAGTACTGAGCTCACAGGTGCTAAGTGGTGATTAAATGAGTTAATGGAGGTGACCTTGGCAGTTCTTTATCATCAGTGTGGCTGAACGTGGATCACTGACTTTCCTACCAGAACACTGTCAATTTTTCCAGTAAGGATTGTGTTCTCTGGGTGGGTAGAACCCCTAGCTGGCACACCCAGGGCCTCTGGCCTCAAGGCACCAAGTGACCTCCTTGCTCGGTCCCTGTAGCAGTTACAAGCACAGACTCGGGAGCCAAAAACACCCAAGTTCTAATCTTGAGACCTTGGGCAAATTATTTAACTCTCTTTTGGCTGAGCTGCTCCTCTGAAAAGTGGCTGTGATAATTGCACAACAGGATGGACTCACAGAGCACTCTCATGAGCACGTGTGGGCCCCTTCCTACTCCGACCAGGACCCTGCTGCCGAGCTCTGGTGGCCCCGTCCCTTTCCTCCTTGGCCACCACGAGGCCGTGGAGGCACTGGATATGCTTGGGGCCTGGGGTGGTGGGTCCTGAGGGCTGGTGGCAGTGGGCGCCCAGAGTCCACAGCTGTGCCCTGAATCTGCTGCCCCAGCACCCAGTCCTGAGGAAGCTCTCGGCCAGGACATACCATGCATCATGGGGGATTGAACGCATGGCCTCGGTACCAGGAACCCAGTCTTAACCACTGGACTGTGGGGGAAGTCCCATCCAACAATGCTTCTGATAACGCTACATAACTCCATAGGATTAATCATGGCATAAATAATAAACTCAGGATGAATCTCCTGCCCCAGCACAAATGTCAAACTTTCAAACTGCTGGCAATTCATTGAGCAAGTGCATACCCCCATCTAGTAACAAAATCAAATGATACCTATGTGGTACATAGCACCCACAAAAAAACACAAAACTTTCTTGCGTGGCTGTCTTGAAGATTTGTACGAATACCTACTTATCTATACCTACTTGTTTTGATATAAAATGCTATAATTTACTTACCACTAAGTTACATTTGCCAATCAAGAGCTACATTCTTATTGCCTTATTTGGTATATCACAGCACATCTAGGTATTCTAGTCTGTTTTCAGTCACTAAGTCATGTCCAACTCTTTGTGATCCCGTGAACTGCAGCCCACCAGGCTCTTCTGTCCATGGAATTTTCCAGGCAAGACAACTGGAGTGGGTTGCCATTTCCTGCTTTAGGGGATCTTCCTGATGCAGGGATCCAACGTGCATCTCCTGTGTCAGTAAGCAGATTCTTCACCACTGAGTCACCAGGGAGGCCCTTGTATTACACTTGACCTTCCCTGAGAGCTAAGCAGGTAAAGGATCTGCCTTCAAAGCCAGAGACACAGAGGATGTGGGTTGGATCCCTGGGTCAGGAAGATCCCCTGGAGAAGGAAATGGCAACCAACTCCAGTTGTCTTGCCTGGAAAATCTCATGGACTGAGGAGCCTGGTAGGCTCAAGTCCAAAGGGTTACAAAGAGTCGGACACGACTAAGCAACTATGCACGCATGCACTTGACCTTGGCCAAAAGGCTGAGAAGCTAGTCTAGGTATATCATATTTGGGCCTTGTTACTCAAAATGTGGTATATTGACCACAACCATCAAAAGCCTTTGAATCCCAAAATCTTCAAGGGAGAGCTTGGAATGGCATTTTAAATGAATGTTTCAGGTAAAATTTTGCATCCAAAAGTCTGTGAACCACCACTGTGATGAAGAGATGTGAGCCTGGCTCATGTAAAGACATATACACATGAAAGTTGGACTCGTATGCTGTATTTGCATAAAAAAGGAAAAATAAGGTGGAAAAAATAACTGCACAGTGCCTCATAGAGGTGTTGTGAAGACCAAATAAGACAATGCATGTTTATAGAAGCACTTAGCACTGTCGCTGGCTCATAGAAAGTTCCACCGGCACCAACTAGGGGACGGGTGGCCTCCTGGGAGAGCTGTCTGCCTCTGGCCTGGGCCTGTAGGGAGGGTGTGGTCTGAAGGCTCCACTCTGGCCAGTGGGAGCTGTGTAGCCTCCTCTCTGAGGGTGGCAGAAGCCAGGCACAGAGAACCAGCAAAGCCCAGCCGGTACCTCCTTCTCCTCCATCTCCTGGCTGTCTGGCTCCATCCAGAAGGCCCACCAGGGCCCCCTTCCTGTGCAGCAGCTCCTGGAAGGAACCCATCTCTGCAATGGCCCCATCTTCTAGCACCACGATCCGATCAGCCTGGGGCAGGACGTGCAGTGCGTGGGTGACGAGAATCCGAGTCTGGCAGGAAGGGATGGAAGTTACACTCACGCACTTGACCACTGTTCCAGAGCTGGGGGAGGGGGGCTGGCAGTGTCCTGGGGCTCAGAGTGGAGAGACCTCCCCTTCTTGTGCTCCTGCCCTGTTTCTTGAAAATAGCATGTCCCAACAGAGAAGTAAAGGAGCTCCTTCAACCTGTCTTGAAACCAGAAGACACAGTTCACCTGAACCTGGCCAGTGACCTGATGCAGAGCTGTGGTAGTTTAACCACAGACCCGTAGGCAAGAAATGACTGAAGCTGTGAGCCACTGAGATTTCGGGGCTGTTTGTTATGCAGCATGGTCACAGCAAAAGCTGACCATTACAAAGAGGAAAACTGAATTCCAGGCGGGTGGTAGTGAGCAGATGTAGGTTAGAAATTTCTCTACCTTTGCACTATGTCCTCTGAGACATTTTTCCAAACTTACCGTCCCCTGGAGCAGCCCGTCAGGCCCAATGACCCGGTTGAAAACATGCTGGCCAACATGGGCATCCAGAGCTGCCAAGGGGTCATCCAGCAGGTACACAGCAGCCTTCCTGTAGACGGCCCTGGCCAGGCCTCAGCCGCTGCTTCTGGCCCCCAGAGAGATTCATGCCCTGTGGTGACAAGGGAGGGACAGGAACCTGGGTCTATACCTGCAATGCCAGTGTGATGGGGACACGCCTGCTCATCAGAGTGAGCTATGGCTCACAGTGCCTGTCCTCCATGGCCCCCTCCAACCTGAAGCACCTGCTCTCAAAACAACATGCCCCCAGCCTCACCTGCCTGGCTTCTTCCCTTTCCAGCCAAACATCCTGCATCTGCCTCTCCCTCCCCTTGAGTCCAATTTCTATTCCCATTTCTCCACTGATACAGCCTTCCTCATGGACACCAGTCACTCCCCTGTTGCCTAATCCAGTGGGAACTTTCAGTCCTTATTTTCATTCATTCATCATTCCACTCATATTTGCTGCATGGCTATTATGTGGGGAGAGCTGATGTTGGGGTGGGGCATGGAACATTCTAGGTCTACCTCAAAGTGGGATCCAGCAGACTTTGCTGATGGATTAGACATGGGTGTAAGAAAAAGAGAATCAAGGAGGACACCAAGGTTTGGGCTCTGAGCTCTGCAAGGATGGAGCTTGCATTACCCAGGATGGGGTGGGTTTCGGGGAGCAGGGAACAGGAAATCATGTTCGGTTTAGGATGTGACATGGCTGGACAGAAGTGGAGGGCAGCAGGCACCCCACTCCCTCTGTTTGGCTTCAGGATGCCTTGTCTTTCTCCCCAGTGTTCCTTCTCAGCTGCTCTTTCTGGCTCCTCCAGACCCTTTCCTGGAAACTCTCCTCTTCCTTCCAGGAAACCTTACCCATTTACTTAACTTTATCTCCCGTTTTCCCACTCTCAATTCCTTAATCCAAGGGTCAGCAAATGTGTTCTGTAAAGGGCCAGACAGGAGCTATTTAAAGGTTTGCAGGAGCTTCCTTAGTGGTCTAGTGGTTAAGAAGCCATCTTGCAATGCAGGGGATACTGGTTTGATCCCTGGTCTGGGAAGATCCCATATGCTGTGGAGCAACTAAGCCCGCGTCCCACAGCTGAACCCACATGCTGCAGCTACTGAAGCCCCGTGTACCACAGACTTCATGCTCTGCAACAAAGAGAAGCCACCGCAGTGGGAAGCCTGTGCACCGCCAGTGGAGCAGGCCCCGCTTTCCGCAACCAGAGAAAGCCCACGCGCAGCGACGCAGACCCAGTGCCGCCGAAAGTAAGTAAATAAAGCTCTGCTGCCCCACCCCCACCCTAGTCCCTGCCACAGCTGCTCATCTCTGCCCTGATCATGCAGGTGCGGCCATGGACCACAGGTGAATGAATGCGCGTGGCTGGGTTCCAATAACACTTGAGTTACAAACCCAGCTGGTGGGCTGGATTTGACCTGTGGGTCAATAGTTTGTCAATCCCGGACCAACCCATAGCTCTGGATGCACACATCCTGTTTATCAGACATCTCAGCCCAGATCTTTTGGTGAGGTCCTGAGACAGGAGGCAATCTGACCATTGTCATGCCGAGAGGCAGGGCAGGAGCCTGGGTCACTTCATTCCCAGTCGTTAGAGAGCCCCCACCCCCACCCCACCAGCCCCTCCATGTCTCCTGGCCTCTTCAGTCTCCATCTTCAACCATTCTCATTAAAGACTATTTATGGAGCGCTTGCTGTGTGCCTGGTCCTGAGCTGGGCCCCTTTCCTCCCCTACTTTCTTGCCCACTCTGTCTCCCCTGTATCCTTCCTTCACAGTTCAGGGCAACCAACGGCCCCCAGACGCCCCACCTCCCTGGCCCATGAAGGCCCCCCAGGACCCTCACCTGCTCCCCGGTTTGGGTGTGGACCCCTGCAGGGAAGCCATCCACATCTGGCCACAGGGCACAGGCCTCCAGGACCGTCTCCAGCCACGGCGCATCCAGCTCCTGCCCAAAGCGCACATTGTCCACCACAGACATGTTCTGGACCCAGGCCTCCTGGGGCACATAAGCCACCGGACCCTAAAAGACAAACGGGCTGATGGGGATGGGGTTGGGAGCAGTTCTGGAGGAGCAGTGGGAGCTAGGCGTTTGGCAGTGGTGAAAGGCAGAGAGGAGCTTAGCTGTGAGACGGTGAACCGGGAGCAGCAGAGGCGGGGGACAGTGCAGTGAATGGCAGGGGCCCAGCCTCACCTTGATGCTCACGGACCCCTCCACCTTGGACAGCTCCCCGAGGAGGGCAGACAGCAGGGAGGACTTTCCTGCCCCCACGGGACCGACGACAGCGAGCAGGCAGCCCTGGGGCACTGTGAGGTTGATCCTGGCAACACAGAAGGGGCGACGTGTCCCTGAGTAGGACTCAGCCTGAATCTGGGCAGAGCTGGTGAACCCCAGACAACTGGCCTTGGCTCCTGGTGACTCACGGGGGGCTGCTAAGAGGATGTCTGGGGCCCCTCTTCCTTTCCCAACCCCTCTATGGCTATGCGAGCTGCCATCCTGCATGCGACTGTACACGTGCCCACACACGCATGCACATGTGTACACAGATGCACACACACATATGGGTCTTGCACACTCACTATACCACACACATGCTCATGTGTACACAAATGCACACATGCACGCACACAGGTCTGTGCACACTCTCTATACCACATCCACATGTGTACGCACATGGGTCTGGGCACACTACACCACACACACATGCACACGTGTACACAGATATACACATGTACACATGGATCTGTGCACACTCACTACACCATACCTTATACAGACCTGTACACAGATACACACATGCAAGCATACACAAGGGCACATGTAACTGTGCCCACATGCACTGTACACATAGACTACACACAGATGCACACCCTCACACAAGTACACATACACACGCACACCATACATGTGCATAGAGACAGGCACATGGTGTATGCACAATCTATGCACACACAAGTGCATACACAAATGCTCTCGCACACACACGTGTGCACACACATGTACACCCATAGGTACACATGTACTCACTCACACAGAGTTTACTGGTTTAACTAGCATCTCCTGTGGCCCAGGTCACAGTCACAGGCTCCTCATCGCTCTCCCTACTGAAGCCCTTGCCCCCACCCTGTCCATGCCCTGCAGTCCATCTCCCACACACGGGCCGGAGGGACCTGTTCAAACCCAACTCCCCAGTGGGGGCCCCAGCAGTTCCCGCTTCTTTTGGGGTAAAAGGCGAGGGTCTGACAATCCTGAAGGATGCCCAGCATCCCATCACTGCAGCCAAGCTGATGTCCTGTTTCTCAAACACACCTGGGGGATCGTGCCCCGCAAGTGTCAAGTGGCAAAGTCTAGAGATACTTTCAGTTGTCACATCTGGTGGGGCTGCGCTCGAATCTACTGGGTTGATCCTGGGAGTTCTGCTAATCCTGCAACAGGGCACAGGACAGCCCCACCACACAGAACTCTCAGCCCCAAATGTCAGTGGTGCTGAGGTGGAGAGTCCTGGGTCCAGGCACACACCTGCCTCAGGACCTTGACACCTGCTCTTCCCACTGCCTAGAAAGCGCCTCTCCTAAACATGTGCAAGGCTCATTCCTTCTCCTTATCTGACCTCTGTTTAAATACCAGGCCTTCCCTCACTGCACGTACCCCTCCCTTTCACATCACTCTGCCTCCTCACCCTGATTTCTCATTTGTGCCCGCTGCCCCACCCCCCACCCCATCCCACCCCACCCCCTGCCATCAGAATGTCAGCCCCAAGAGCACGGGGCCCTTGTCTGTTTTCTTCACTCTATTCCCAGTTCCTAGAACAAGGCCTGGCACATAGCAAGTGCTAATAAACACTATGAAATGAGTGGATGACAAGCAACACAGATGCAGTCCAGGGTGTTTCCTCTCCCTTCACAGGGAGCTTTGCATTTGGCTGGGGTTTTCTGCCACAGAGACCCAGCCAAAGAGCTGGGGGCTGGAGGTGGCAACAGCCAGTCTGAGATAACAGGGACAGAAGTTGCCACGGCTTACCGGACCCTGGGGCTCCTCTTGGCTAGGCCTCCGTCAACATCAGCATGACCAGCCTGGGGGCCAGGGGATCGTCTCCTCCCTGACAGGCAAGGCCCAGAAACCCAGTTCCCCGTCCACCTATGGGAACTTTCACTTTCCTGGCCTCCCCTACCTCGCCAACATCCAAGGGAAGGCTGTTCCCAGGGCCACCACCTGTACCTGTGCAGGCAGGGAGCGCTTTCCCGGGACCAGGTGAAAGTGCCTTCCTGTATGCTGATGCAGTCCTCACCAGCAGCTACAAGGCATACAGGCCAGTTACACGAGATGCTCCCGGCTCGCCCCTCCTCCAGGACACCCATGGGCTGCAGGAAATCTCCCCCACTAAACAAACGGTTCCTCCATGCACCGGCTCGGGTGACCCTGCATTGGTCACATTTTCTCCCTGTTGGATGGTTACCTAACTCGGTGGTTGGCAAACCACAGCCTAGGGGCCAGACCCTGTCTGCTGCCTATTTTTATAAAGTTTTATTGAAACACAGCCAGGCCCACCCATTTATGTATTCCTGGGGTTGCTTTCACACTAGAAAGGCAGAGGTGTGCAGTTACGACAGAGAAAAAGGACTTGGAAAGCTTAAAACAAGTACAATTGGGTCCTTCACAGAAAGGGTTAGAGGGCAGCTGATACAATTTGTCACCTGATCCAGGGCCCTGGAGATGGAGCGTTACTAATTTCACTGGGACCCTGATGTAACCAGGGACATATAGTCTCCCCATGTCTCTGGGTCTCAGATATTTTATCTGTGTAATAAGGGAGGCACCAGATTAGTGGTTTCAGACCCTGAATTCACATTCAGAATCACCTGGAAAGATAAAAAACAAACAAACAAAAAAAACCACCACCACACAAAGCTCTCCAAGGTTCTGCTCAAACCAATAAAGGAGACTGCTTGAGAGTGAGGTCTGAGAATCCTACATTTAATAAGCAGTCAACACCCACTGGACTGGATGGTCTCTAGGGGAGGGTTTCAGACACACGGCAGGATGCCCAGGTATACCTGAATTTCAGATAAACCATGAGCAATTTTTCAGGATAATTTTGCCCCACACGTTGCATAGGAGATACTAATGCTAAAAAAATCCGAATTTCTTAATACGTGAAATTCAGATTTAACTGGGAGTCTTGTGTTTTTGTGAATTTGGCTACCCTGCTCCGGGTAGCCTTTCTTAACAGTCTGGGGTGTGGGTGTAGGGGTATGTCTTCACTTCCGTCTGTAAAGTGGGTGGGCCACGAGAGCACCTCCCCGTGGTGCCGTGGTGAGGCTCGAGGGGTCATCACTAAGTAAAGCACTTCCAAAGTGCTGGCTGCTCGGGATAAATGCTCGGTCACTGCCAGCTGCTGGTGTTTGTGTTAATCTCACTGTCACAAACCTTCACGGGTCTGTGAGGTGCAAGGACTGGGGTGGGGGCAGGGGGTGTGGTGAGGGCTCCGGTCATAGGCAGGTGATCAAGGGTGTCAGAGTCATGACTTTAATAACACTCAGGGGTTTCTGGTCCAGGGTCCCCGGGGCCTCCTGCCGGGATTCAGGCATGACATCTTGGACCCCAGGCTAGTTATAGGGCAGCTGCCGAGAGTCAGGGGCCTGCTCTCTCTTGGTGGCCCTCAGAATGGTCATGGCGGAGGTGGGTTGCCACAGTGGGGAGCAGAGGCCAGGAGTGGGGTTGTTACTGCCTGGGCCACAAAGCTGGCAAGGCAATCCTGGGATTCAAGCCACGTCCACCTCCAAACACCCAAATCACACCAATTCACCTAAACATGGCTGTGCCCAGCTAAAAATGTGCCAGAGCCATGAGGAGCCTCAGAAACGCCAATTTGGGATTATTTAGAGGTCTCTTTGCTGACATAAGTTTTATTGGATTATTGTATTTTTACCAATAATATTTCTAATAATAACTAAAATGTACTGGATGCTGACTTGCTGCAGGGCCTTGCTCTAACTGCGAGGCTTCAGAGGACCCATTCAACCCTCACAACAATCCTGTGCAGAGGTGCTGTGATGATCACCATGTCCATTTTGCAGATGGGAACACTGAGGCTCAGGCAGATTAATAACTGGTCAAGGTCACCCATCCCGGGGTCCGTGCTGGAGCCAGAATTTGGATTTGGATGATTTCTAGGGGAGGATTGATACACAATGCCTGTTCCAAGTAACACAGCCTACAGCATGGTCCGCACATGCAGTCCCATTGCTGGCAGCCCCCATCTGGGGTCCTGGCATTCACCAGTGGGAAGGGGGCCCTGCTGGTTCTCTTGTCTCTCCCACCCCCCTCCTGCTGAACTCAGCTCTCACCGCATCTGGAGGGACTCGAGTCCACAGCCGCAGGGTCAGTTTCTTCCAGGGAGAGGAAGGCAGCTAGGCGGTCAAAGGACACCCGGGCCTGGAGAAACCACAGCCTTAGGTCAGCTGTACCGTAAGGGCCACAAAGGAACTCAGACTTCGGGTGTCGGGCCTCAGGATAGTGGGAAAGTGTCCTGCCTACGAAGCCCTACGCATTTACAAGACAACAGCACAAAGCTTTCCAGGCCGCCGGACAATGAAGCGCATGAGGCTGGCGCAGTGCTGGTGGTGACCTCCCACCTCCTTGCTTCCATTCTGCAGACCAGACCAGGGAGGAGGATGGTGGCTTTTTTGATTGCCTGACATTGGGAACGATTACAAACTCTGTCCACCTGGGGGTGTCTCCACTCCCAGCCCCAAGCCCATCTTCAAGGATGAAAGAATAAATAGGAATGTCTCAGCTGGAGCAGTTTTCCCATTTTCATCACACGCAAGGAGGCACAGTGTGAGTAGAGAGGTAAAGGAAGAGAAATGAAATGACATCCTTTTGTATTAATGTAAAAAGGGACCAGAATGAATCCTCGCAGATGGATTTGCTAGAAAGGTGATGCTGCCTATTTTGAGGATGTTTGCTGGCTTCTTCCCACTGTTCCCTGTGACCAGCTGTCTATTTCCCTGTTTTGTTTCATTGTTTCAGCCCAGCCTGCAAGGTTCCTCCAGGACAGCCTCCCCTCCTCGCGTCCTCACCTGGACAACGGGTGGATGGAGAAGGGCAGGAAAGCCTGGGCTTTGTTGAGGATGTTGAGAACCGTGAGAGTCACGAAGGCTTTCTCGGCGTCCATGGCGTTCTCCTCGGCCACCAGAGTATGCACAGCAAACACAACCAGTGCCACCTGGGTGAGACACAGGAGGTGACAATGAGCTGCTAAATGCGGCCAGGGAAGGCAGGCTAGCTGGTGTCTCCAGGGGCCATGTGGCCACACTTGCCACGTTGGAGTGGCTTCTCTTCCACCCAGATCATCCCCCAAATTCTGCTATTGATGGAGGGAGTTGTGTGTATGTGGCCCCCACTCTTAGATCCAGAAACTCTTAGTTCCAGGCCTTGGACGATGATGCATTTTCCACCTTGTTAGGATTTTCGTGGTTCTAGACAATGGTGGAATTTATGACTCTTTACTCTGGGAAGATGACTCAGGTTGCAGGTATCAGCCACCACGGACCGCTCTGGGTCCTGGTGGCATTTGTGGTTCTAAATGTCGCTGGGTGGGGGTTCACTTCCAGGGGTTGTTGGTGGTATGTTTCCGGGTGTTGTTGATACGATGGTCATGCTAGGTGATGGTCAGTCTGTGATGGTCACTCAGTGTGATGGGACCCCATGAGCCTATATGGGGAGCCCTCATCCCGCACCCGCAGCACTGCCCCCGCCAGTCCTTGCTCTGCAGGGGGACCAGAGTGACATCACCAGAAATGTGGACACTTGGAAGGACACCAGAGACACGGAGAAGAGGAGGCTGGAGGTCTTCAGGGCGCCCAGCTCCTGGGCCCGGATATGCAGGACTCTGTCCAGAAAGGCTCCCTCCCAGCCATGGTACTTGACCGTCCGCACGTTCCTGAGGATGCAGCTGGTGAGCCGTGCCCGACAGTCCTTCTGCCTCATTTGCTCCTCCTGGGACCAGAGGGAAGAAGAGAGGAGAGGATAGGAAGTCTGGAATGTTCCTTCTCTGAAACTGCCACAAGCCCCCACCCTACCCTGCACCTGCCTCCTCCCCCTGGCCTGCACCAGCGTGGGTCCTGAGACCTGCAGGCTTGCCACCCACTTCCGGCCTGGAGCATCCCTTCTTCCAAACGCCAAACCTGATGGTGGTTCCTCTTCTTGGTGATGAAGAAATTCAGAGGGAGGAGGCTCACGAAGACAGCGATGGCGGTGAGGGCAGACGGTCCTAGAAGCTGGATAAAGAGGGGGCCAGGTGTCACAAGACGCCTCTAGGAGTCCAGCTGTCAATACGCAGCTGGTTGGCTGGGGGAGTGGTTGTGATGCTCAGACTCAGGTCCCAAGGCACTGAGGTGTCAGAGAGGCCAATGAGAACAGCCACCAGGTCATAGAGACCGGGACTCCTGGGCTCCTTAGAAGGGGACACATGGAAGATGGAGCCCACCTGTGTTTGGTGGGGGAGGGAGAAATTATGAACCTCACATGATGGAGGGGGCGGTCACAGTCATGACAGGACGTGCATCCAGATGGGCAGGGCTGTATCTGGCTACAACGGTGAAAACAAGCTCTGGATGGGGATCTGGGTTCCAATCCTGAATTTATGCCACACTTTGGTGTGGCCCTGGGCAAGTGAGATCTGGACCCATAAAGAAGGTTGAGTGCCAAAGAATTAACGCTTTTGAACTGTGGTGTTGGAAAAGACTCTTGAGAGTCCCTTGGACTGCAAAGAGATCAAACCAGCCAATCCTAAAGGAAATCAATCCTGAATATTTATTGGAAGGACTGTTGCTGAAGCTGAAGCTCCAATACTTAGGCCACCTGAGGCAGAGTCGACTCATTAGAAAAGGACCTGATGCTGGAAAGATTGAAGGCAGGAGGAGAAGGGGACACAGAGGATGAGATGGTTGGATGGCATCGCCGACTGGATGGACATAGTCTGAGCAAGCTTCAGGAGTTGGTGATGGACAGGGAAGCCTGGCGTGCAGTAGTCCATGGGGTCGCAGAGTAAGATATAACTGAGCGACTGAACAGCAACACCTGGGCAAGATACTAACCCTCCCTAAGCTGCAGTTTCCTCATATTAGAGGGGAATGGAGCTGTTTCCACCACCTGCAGCAAGTGCTGCTGTTGTACAATCATTGGCTGAATCTTCAATTCACCCCTCGCAAGGGTTGCCAGACTTCACAAATAAATATATTTAACTGCAAGCCCAGTCAAATCTGAATTTCAGATAAACAGCAAATAAGTTTTTAGTGTAAATATATCCCATGTCATATTTCGGATAGACTTATAATAAGAAATACTTCTGTTGATCTGAAATTCACCTTTAGTTGGACGTCCTGTATTTTCTCTGGCAGCCCTGCCCCCACCAGCTTTGTGACTGGAGACAGGTCTCTTCCCTGACTCTGGTTTGTCTCTCTGGAAAATGTGAAAGTGGCCAAGAGGATAAATGATTTTTATGTGGCTGAAACAGAAAAATGAAACAGCTAGCCTGTCTGTTTCATTTATGCAGCAATATCGCCACCCAGGGGTCACATGGAGAGGCTCCCAGAAGGCAAACACCTGCCAGAGCTGGGAGAATACTCAAAGGACTGTAAAAAGAAGGTTAAATGAGCTCTCTCTGGCAAAAAAATGCTATAAACACCAACCCCAATGCCCACCCCTCCCCCTTTACCAGGATCTCCTGGTGACTTTCTGATGTTAGGGACCGTCTGCCAAGAGGCAGACAAAAGTGATGGGTGGTGTCATCTGCAGATTCACTGGGGACACGGGTCAGTCTGCTTCACTGCCGTGTATTTTCCCCCGTGTCCTTCCTCCCTTTCTCTCCAATAATAACAGCTAACATCTATTTACTTGCGGAGGACTCACTATGTGTGCTAGGTGCTAGACTTCAAGGTGGCAAGTCAAAAAGCATCCAGGCTCTTATGGGGGGATGGGGGTGGAAGCAGCAGCAGAGGTACGATAATGATGATAACACAGCTGGTATTCTGGAACATTCCACACTCACACTCAATAAGCCGTTGATAACACCCATCCAGGGGCCCATGAAACCCGGCAGGCAGGCCAGATTCCTCCACCTGTTTGTGTGCAGACCTCAAGCTGTACAAAATGATCCATAGGTTTTCCACTACCAGACGACTGATAATGAAAATCAAACGAAGATTCTACAACACGTGGGAATTATGTGAAATTCAAACTTCAGTGTCCATAAGTGATTTTATTGGAAGCCCACCAGGCCTGTTTGATAAGTATGGTCTGTAGCTGCTTGTGCACTACAAGGGCAGAGTTGAATAGTTTTAAGAGAGACCCTGCTGCTCCCAGAATGTCATACCCTAAGAAAACCCAATTCAAAAAGACACATGTAACCCCATGCTCACTGCAGCGCTGTTTACAATAGCCAGAACATGGAAGCAACCTAGATACCCATTGACAGATGAATGGATAAAGACGATGTGGAACCTGTATGCAATGGAATATTACTCAGCCATGAAAAGGAACACATTTGAGTCAGTTCTGGTAATGTGAATGAACCTAGAGCCTGTTATACAGAGTGAAGTCAAGTCAGAAAGAGAAAAACAAATATTGCATATTCATGCACATATATGGAGTCTAGGAAAATGGTACTAAGAAATCTATCTGCTGGGAAGGAATGGGGACGCAGATGTAGAGAACAGACTTGTAGACACAGCAGGGAAAGGATAAGGTGGCATGGACTGAGAGAGTAGCGCTGACATATATATATTGCTGCTGCTAAGTCGCTTCAGTCGTGTCCGACTCTGTGTGACCCCATGGACGGCAGCCCACCAGGCTCCTCTGTCCCTGGGATTCTCCAGGCAAGAACACTGGAGTGGGTTGCCATTTCCTTCTCCAATGCATGAAAGTGAAAAGTGAAAGTGAAGTCTCTCAGTCGTGCCCAACTCTTAGCGACTCCATGGACTGCAGCCCACCAGGCTCCTCCGTCCATGGGATTTTCCAGGCAAGAGTCCTGGAGTGGGTTGCCATTGCCTTCTCCAACATACACACACTACCATGTGTGAAATAGCCAGCTAGTGGGAAGCTGCTGCATAACACAGGGAGCCCAGCCTGGCGCTCTGATGACCTGGAGGGTGGGGAGCGGGTGGGAGGGAGGCTCAAGAGGGAGGGGATATAAATATATAGACAGATAGATAGTTATAGTCTATAGACTGATTTGACTTGTACAGCAGAAACCAACACAACACTGTACAGCAATTATCCTCCTAATACAAAAGTTTTTTTTTTTTAAGAAAAAATATATATCTGACCTGGTGCTCTACAGAAAAGTTTGTGAGCCTGACACCCACACCTGGAGCAGAGCAGAAGAGCTTTAAAGTGCTCCACCCCCTTGTGTAATCAACAAGACAAACACTTATTGGGTACAGCTGGGTCTCGCTGTCTAGTACTCACTGAATTCCTCAACTCAAGGGCAGAGGCCTTTTCTTTAATTCCATATGTGATGTTGGAGGCAGTAGGGTCTCTCTTGGAAAAGTTACTGATTATTTTGTAGAGCTTGAGGTCCGCACATAAGCAGGTGGAGGAATCTGGCCTGCATGCTGGGTTTCATGGGCCCCTGGGTGGGTGCATCGGTGTCTAAATAGCTGTGTGTGGAATGTTCCGGAATACCAGTTATGTGTTATCATCATTATTGTACCTCTGCTGCTGCTTCCATCCCCATCCCCACCCCCCGTAAAAGCTTGTAGCCTGGATGCTTTTCGACTTGCCACCCTGCAGTTCAGGACCCAGCACACACAGCGGGTGCTCAGGAAGTACACAGACGTTAACTAATATTATTGGAGAGAAAGAGAGGAAGGACACGGGGGAAAATGTAGGGCAGTGAAGCAGGCTGACCAACGACCCCAGTGAATCTGCAGATGACACCACCCATCACTTTGCCTCTTGGCAGACGGTCCCTAACATCAGAAAGTCACCAGGAGACCCTGGTAAAGGGGGAAGGGTGGACATTGGGGTTAGCGTTTGTAGCATTTTTGCCAGAGAGAGTTTCTATGTCGTTATTACTTTGCAGATGAGGAAATTAGGCACAGAGAGGCTAGTTACGGGAAAGTTCCCCAACTAGCAAGTGATAAAAGCAGGGTATGAGCTCACTGCAAGGTCTGTGATTTTAATTAAAATTTTTAAGAGAAGGGAATTCCCTAGCGGTCCAGTGGCTGGGACTTCAAGCTTTCACTGCCAAGGGTGCAGGTAGAAGCCCTGGTTAGGGAAATACGATCTCACAAGCTGCGTGGGCAACCGAAAAAAGGTGCTACATCACAAAACAGATGTAAGGGAGTCAGAATTAAGTTCTGATTCCGCCCCCTAGCCTCACCCTCAGTGGCTACTTTATGTGTTTTGAAAACTAAGTAGTAAATTCCTGCCCCTAAATTTTCTTTCTGTTTCATTTTTGTTCGTGGTGGTGGTGGTGGTGCTGCCCCAGTGTTACTGATAACTTCAAAACCTGCCTAACCTGCCTACTTGGTATCCTGATGCATGCGTGCGTGCATACATGCGTGCTGAGTCACTTCAGCTGTGTCCGATTCTTTGTGACCCTATGGACGGTAACCCGCCAGGATCCTCTGTCCATGGGATTCTCCAGGCAATACTGGAGTGGATTGCCATTTCCTTCTCGAGGGGACTTTTCTGACACAGGAGCAAACCCATGTCTCTTATGTCTCCTGCACTGGCAGGCAAGTTCTTTACCACTAGCGCCACCTGGGAAGATATCACACCCCCAAAGTGCCCATGTCATCACCATCATCATCATTATTTGACAGACGGGGAAACCCAGCCCCGGACAGGTGAGCATCCTGCCCAGGGAAAAGTGAAGGCCGCCCTGGCCTGAGACTTTGGCCACAACAGCAGCCCACGGGGTGCGGAAAAGACAGGATTAAAGGGGATGAGGAGGAGGAGGGTTCCACTCAAATCCCGCTCCCCCTGCCCCAGCATACCTGCCAGAGGTAGACAAAGCACACGACGATCCAGATGAGCGGCAGCCACAGCCCGTTGAGGTAGGTGATGCTCTCGGTCAGCCGTTGCACGTCCACAGACACCAGGTTGACCACGTCCCCTACTGCACTGGACTTTCTGGAGCTGCTGGACAGAGCCAGGACCTGGGAGGGGCGGGCAGATGGAGACCTGAGTTGGAGGGAGGCGGAGGAGGCAGACGGCTTGGACTGAGCAAGAGCCCAGCCCCCCCGGCAGGCTGGGCTTTAAGCTATGCTGCCCCTGCTGGCTGAGGCAGGTTTCTTTACCATCTGAGCCTCCAGTTTACTCATCTGTAAAGTGGGCTGATAAAATCTCCTAAGCATAACTCCCAGGACCACTGTAAGAATCCAGGGAGATGACAAAAACAAAAATACTGTGATATCCCTGAAGTACTGGAAACAATAACAATAACACAATACATCAAAGCCTTGGATTTATGATGATAATGGTAGCCATCTGCCAGGCACTATGTCCTAGCTGTGCTGTTCTCTGCCCAGTCGCTCAGGCTCAGTTGTGTCTGACTCTTTTGTGACCCTATAGAATGTAGCCCTAAGTAGCCCTATGGAATGTAGTCCACCATGCTCCTCTGTCCATGAGATTTTTCAGGCAAGGATATTCAAGTGGGTTGTCATTTCCTTCTCCAGGGGATCTTCCTGACCCATGGATTGAACTCACACCTCCTGCATTGACAGGTGGATTCTTTACCACTGAGCCACCAGGGAAGCCTGATTGCAAAAATATAGAGTGTTTTGTCCACAGTGTTTTCAATTAAATGACACATACAGTGCCTGTTCCATACAGCTGTCTGTTGTGTCCCATCATGGAAAAAATGATGAGAATGTTCATTTATTTAGCATAGTGCCCAGGACATAGGGTTTCCCAGGTGGTGCAGGGATAAAGAATCCACCTGCCACTGGAGAGGACCCAAGAGATGCAGGTTCAATCCCTGGGTCAGGAAGATCCCCTGGAGGGGAAATGGCAGCCCACTCCAGTATTCTTGCCTGGAGAATCCCATGGACCCAGGAGCCAGGTGGGCTACAGTCCATGTGGTCACAGCTGAGCTGGACATGACTTAGCAAGTAAACAACAATTTTTGTATCACTTTGGGGGAAAATCAATGCCAACCATTCAATAAATTAAAACATCTTGATTAAAAGAGGAAAGAAAAAGTGAAACTGGAATCAATAAGATGGATAATTATTAATCTCATTTCACAGACAAGGAAACCGAGGCACAGAGAAATTGACCAACTTGCCCCAAACCAGAAGGTTTGGATTGGAATCCAGGATAACAGAGGCTAGACAGAGTGAGACTAATCCCTCCAGGCATTCAACGTGTCTTATAGATACTAACCTGGTTTTCTAACAGCCACAAATTTGCCCTGATTCTGGGGTCACAGTGGACCCCTTCCAACCTGTTGAATACTACATTCTACTTGCAATCCTCTCTGCTGGGTGTGTCAAGGAAGAAGTGAGGGAGTGAAATGATGGGCTGGAAATAAACAAGTATAGAAATTCTCCAAAAAAATCTTCCAGTCTTTACTGAGCACCTGCTCTGGGCCTCACTCTGGCTTCTATGGTCAACAGAGGTGAGGTGCTTGGTCTCCTGGGAGTGGAGTTTGAGGTGGGGAACAAAATTAAAGATGTGCACAGTTCACCGTTTAATAGTAATTATGATGAGTGTCATGAAGTGTTTTAAAATATAGGTTTTATTATTATTCAAGTGTGGCAAGCCCACAGACCAGAGAAGACTGATATTGACAAGAGGGTTTATTACACTCAGCAATCTCAACAAAAAGGGTATTCCATGCTACGGGAGGGGGCACTTGGGGAAGCACTGGGGTTGGGGAGAGTGGGATGAACCATAGGCAAGAGCTTGCTGTGGTTTTCATGGGAAAGTCAGACAGAGTCGGCAGGTTTAGGGTCGGCAGGTTTAGGATCGGCTAGTTTGAGTAATGGGAGCTGGGCCTCATTGTCTGATATCCGACCCTGGGGTGATTACAGCAAGGACAATGGCCAGAAGCTGAGGGCCTCAAAAGGAGGCAGCTGGAGTGTGAGTCAGGGTGGATTGATTTGCATGTGAAAGGCATACTTTCCAATGAGTCACTTACCATCTGGAGGAACTGTCTGACCTTAGAAGGGACAGAGGGACAGTCCCTCCAGGGTCAGCAAGACCCCAGATGTCGAAGCACCAGACACAGAAAATAAGGAAGCACGACTGGACTTACCTAGTGGTCCAGCGGTTTAAAATCCACCTGCCAGTGTAGGGGATATGGGTTCAACCCCTGGTCGGGGAGGATCCGCATGTGTCGGGCAACTAAGCCCATGAGACACAACTACAGAGCCCACATAGCAGAGCCCGTGCTCCACGACAAGAAAAACCACCACAGTGAGGAGCACATAGCCCACAACTCGAGTGTGGCCCCTGCTCACTGCAGCTGGACAGAGCCCAAGCACAGCAACAAACACCCAGTGCAGCCAAAAATAAATAAACTAATTTTAAACCTGGTTAATACAGAAGCAGCCCAGAGGGCAGACTGGGGGTCTGACCCATCAGGAGATGAAGAGGCTGCCCTGAAATGCTCCAAAAAATGGGAAGCGCAAGCCCTTAGGCTGCCTTCCTGCAGCCTCAGCTCCACGTGTGGACTCAAAAGACGGGACAGGCCACACCTGTCCCCAGCGAGCCACGTGGTCGGCAACTCAGGAGCCACTCACACAGCCACCCTGGAGCTGTCCCCTTTGCTACCCTTCTCTCCCAGGTGACAGCTCAGGTGTGAGAAGGGACTCAGCGGGGACTGGGTCGCCCTGGCTCAGAGGCTGCAGACCCAGAGGGGCCAACATGTCTTAGAGCAGCAGCCTCACGGGCTTTGTTTCCAAGAATGACCGCACAGAGAGAAGCCCAAAGCGCTGGCTTCCCTCCAGGTGTCACAGTTCATTGACAGAACTTCCAGCCCAGATTCCATTTACCAGTGGCTCAGGGGTCATTTCAACTGTAAGCCGTGTTACCTGGTCAAATAGCTGACAGTCTACCTTTATCTGGTTTTCACACAGCCCAAAGGTTAGTCCTTTATCCACAGAGAGAGGGGCGGAAGTTCACTACATGAAGAATTGGGGGAAGGGTGCCCAGGCAGTGGGAACCACATATGCAAAGGCCCTGAGGTAGAAGGATGCTTGAGAAACTGAAAGGAGACTGGTGTGGCTGGAGGAAAGGGAAGGAGGTGTGAAGGAAGCAAGTGATATACAGACAGAAGCGGTCTCAGGGTCAGATCACGCAAGGTCTTACAGAAATAACCAAGGTGAGAGTGCAGTATGAGCAACTATGAGAAAAGTGATGAATGAGTGTGCTTGGGGCGCAGATGAGAGTTCAGTGACATGGCTCTCCTTGGGTGGGACGTCTGTGTGTAAACTGGGACAGGCTGGAAAGAGAGGCAAGGCCACGCCCCCTCCCCCGGGGCTCACCTTTCTGTACACCAGGCCAGTGATGGCCGTTCGCAGCCTCATCTGTAGCACCTTGAGTCTGTACATGTGCTGCTGCTCAAACAGCGTTTGCAGGCAGGCGGAGAGGAACATCAGCACGGCGAGGAGATAGCCCTTCCAGGCCGGGGTGTTGGGGTCCCCAATAAACTCCAGGAAGAGGCTTGCAGGAGGAGACGGAGGGAGAAGTTGGTGAGACAGGGTGCCCATGGCTACTGCCTCTGCCTAAGCCTGGCCAGGTCTGGAGGACCAGACGGTACCGGAGAGTCTTTTGTTTTTGCAAAAACGGTTGCAACTATTTCTCCCACTGTCCACGCTCATTTCCACCATGACTTACATACACCTCCAATCAACAGGTGGGGTTTTTATCCTCACCTGTTATGGCTGAGTTGTGTCCCCCAAAATGAATATGTTAAGGTCCTAACCCCCAGCGCCTGGGAATATGACTGTGCATTTGATGACAGGGCCCTTTAAAGAGGCAATTCAGTTCAAACGAGGCCTTTAGGAGGGGCCTGAATTCAGGACAAGGGGTGTCCTTAGAAGAGGAAATCTGGACACACAAGGAGACGCCGGGGGTGTGTGTGTTCCGGAGGAAAGACCACGTGAGGATGCAGAGAGAAGGCAGCTGTGTACAAGGCAAGGAGAGAGGCCTCAGAGGAAACAACCTTGATCTTGAATGTCTTGCCTTTGGTGATGGGAAGACAAAAATGTCTGTTGTTCAAATGGGACCTAGTTGAATTTAGCAGCTTTTGTACAGCAGAGGAAACCAGAAACAAAAACGAAGAGACTACCTCCAGACTGGGAGAAAATATCTGCAAACGATGTCATCAACAAGGGATTCATCTCCAGAATCCACAAACAGCTCCCACAGTTCCGTATCAGAAAAACAAATAACTCAAATAAAACACGGACAGAAGACCTCAACAGGCATTTCTCCAAAGAGGACACGCAGATGGCCAAAATGCACATGGAAAGACGTTCAGCGTTGTTGAGTATTAGAGAAATGCAAATCAAACTACAATGAGGGATCACTCCACACCGGTTAGACTTTGTTGCTGTGTAGTTGCTAAGTCATGTTCAGTTCTGTGCGACCCCATGGACTGGAGAACACCAGGCCTCCCAGTCCATCACCATCTCCCAGAGCTTGTGCAAACTCGCATCCATTGAGTTGGTGATGCCATCCAACCATCTCATCCTCTGGTCTGAATGGCCATCACCAAAATGTCTACAAACAATAAATCCTGGAGAGGGTGTGAAGACAAAGAGATCCCTCCTACACAGTTACTGGGAATGTAAACTGGTGTAGCCACTATAGAGAACAGTATGTGAGAGGGGTAGGAATGTAAGTGAAAGTCGCTCAGTCATGTCTGACTATTTGTGACCCCATGGATTATACAGTCCATGGAATTCTCCAGGCCAGAATACTGGAGGGGGTAGCCCATCTCTTCTCCAGGGCATCTTCCCAACCTGGGGATCAAACCCAGGTCTCCCACATTGCAGGCAGATTCTTTACCAGCTGAGACACAATGGAAGTCCAAGAATACTGGAGTGGATAGCCTATCCCTTCTCCCGGGGGAAAAGAACAGTATGGAAGTTCCTTAAAAACTAAAAATAGAACTACCATATGCTCCTGCAATCCCACTCCTGGGTATATCCAGAGAAAATTATAATTCAAAAGACATGTGTGCCTATGCTCAGTTGCTCAGTCATGTCCGACTCTTTGAGGCACCAGGGACTGTAGCCTGCCAGCCTCTTCTATACATGGAATTTTCCAGGCAAGAATACAGGATTTGGGTACCATTTCCTACTCCAGGGGATCCTCCCAACCCAGGATTGAACCCACATCTCTTGTGTCTCCTGCCTTGGAAGGATGATTATTTATCACTAACACCATCCAAAAATATGTAACTTATATGCAGAGTACATTATGAGAAACCCTGGGCTGGAGGAAGCAAAAGCTGGAATCAAGATTGCCAGGAGAAATATCAATCACCTCAGATATGCAGATGACACCACCCTTATTGGCAGAAAGTGAAGAGGAGCTAAAAAGCCTCTTGATGAAAGTGAAAGAGGAGAACGAAAAAGTTGGCTTAAAGCTCAACATTCAGAAAATGAAGATCATGGCATTCGGTCCCATCACTTCATGGGAAATAGATGGGGAAACAGTGGAAACAGTGTCAGACTTTATTTTGGGGGCTCCAAAATCACTGTAGATGGTGATTGCAGCCATGAAATTAAAAGACGTTTACTCCTTGGAAGAAAAGTTATTACCAACCTAGATGTATATTCAAAAGCAGAGACATTACTTTGCCGACTAAGGTCCATCTAGTCAAGGCTATGGTTTTTCCTGTGGTCATGTATGGATGTGAGAGTTGGACTGTGAAGAAGGCTGAGTACCGAAGAATTGATGCTTTTGAACTGTGGTGTTGGAGAAGACTCTTGAGACTGCAAGGAGATCCAACCAGTCCATTCTGAAGAAGATCAGCCCTGGGATTTCTTTGGAAGGAATGATGCTGAAGCTGAAACTCCAGTACTTTGGCCACCTTATGCAAAGAGTTGACTCATTGGAAAAGAGTCTGATGCTGGGAGGGATTGGGGGCAGGAGGAGAAGGGGATGACCGAGGATGAGATGGCTGGATGGCATCACAGACTCAATGGACGTGAGTCTGAGTGAACTCCGAGAGACGGTGATGAACAGGGAGGCATGGCGTGCTGGGATTCATGGGGTCGCAAAGAGTCAGACACGACTGAGCCACTGAACCGAACTGAACTGAAACTTCAATTTTACAAAAAGAAATGACAGTAGAAAAGATAAGCACCGGAAAAAGGATTTCTGTTTAAGACATCTGGTCTGTAGTCCTTTGCTATGGCAGCTTGAGCAAAGTAACAGGCCACCCCCTTGAATCTGGGCTGGCTGTACAACCAGCTTCAGCTTCAAGAGAAAAGGCAGCTCTTGCTTTGTCTGGAGACCCTGCCAAGCAGCCCTGTGAACGAGCTGGAAATCAGCCTTTTGAGGGTGACAGATCATCAGGGGAGAGACGAGCTGTCCCAGCTGAGACCACCTCGGTGACTGCAGACACTCTACTGAACCCTCCAAGAAAAGAACCACCCAGCTGAACCCAGCATGAACTGATGCCCCACACCATCACAGCTGAGGAAGCGGTTTGAAGCCCCTCACTTTTGGGGACTTTTGTGGTACAGTGAAAGCTAAGTGATGCAGTCAGGCCAAATTCATTCATTTTCCCTCCCCGAGGGAAAGGGGAGTCACTTTTTCATTTATTTCTGTTCTTCCTCAGCACCCTCTTCATCCATCCTCAGTGCCTTGAGCACCAGAGGTCCAGGCAGGGGTGGAAGGAGGGTTGAAGGCCCTCCAGGCCCTCGAAGGACACTGTTTAGGGACCACCAGCCTCAACAAAGCACCCAAGGCTTGGACCCACCTGAGGAGCTTGGGCACCGTGAACCTGAAGACATCACTGATGATAAGGCTGAGGGTCCCCAGGAGGAAGGCGGAGCGGCCCACCTGCCAGATGGCTCTCAGGAGCGGACCCCTCTCCCCCCCGCTGTTTCGGCAAGAGGGTCTCTGTCTCTGGGGCCTCCCTTGTTATGGCTTCCTTTCCTTTTAAATGCTGTCGCCTTGGTGTGCCTTAGGGGAGAGAAGACATCAGCTCTGGGCCCTTTTAATAGACTGAAGGTTTATGTCCCCACCCCCATCCCACCCACCACCCAAATTCACGTTGAATGTAATTCCCAGTGTGATGGTATTTGTAGGTGAGACCTCCGGGAGGTGATTAGGTCATGTGGGTGCAGCCCTCATGAATGGGATTAAGGTCACTAACACCCCAGAAAGTGGGTGTTACCCCATTTCACAGATGAGGAAACTGAGGCTCAGAAGGTAAAGCTGGGGAAGGATGCACGGTTGAGAAATGAAAGGGCTGGGATTCAATCCCAACCTTCAGAGCACTTTCTGAGCCCTTAGGCAGCCCACCTCAGCCAGCCCTGAGATGGTTCAACACTGGTTGAGGACCAGTTTAGAATCACTGCTGAGGTCTGAGCCTGGCACCCCTGGTCTGAATGAAACCACAGATGGAAGCTTTGGCAGCTGTGATGTCTAAGATCCCAGGCCCTGGGTTATCAGGAAAAGGTTTGGGGGAAGAAGTGACAGGAGGAGTGGGAGGCCCGAGGGCCCTTCCAGAGGCAGGCTTTGGCCGTAGGGGAGAGCCTGGAAGCCATGCAGTTGCTGTGTGGCCTTGGGCAGGCTGCTCCCCTCTCTGTGTCTCTGTATCCTCATGCAAAGATGGAGCTAGCCCCACTCTGGGTCCCTTCCAGCTCTGACGGCCTCTGAGGTTATCAGAACTTCAGTGGTGCTTGAGAGCTGGGGCCCAGGGCCAGGCACGGGGATCAGTCCTTCACGCACATAAGCTCATCAACTCCTCTCGACTTCCCTGCCCCCTGGGTGTCACAGGGTCCCCATTTGACCTCAGAGGAGACTGTGGCTCTGAGAGGTGGTGACAGGTGCCTGAGGTCACACAAGGAGGACAGAGCAGGGATTTGAGTCCAGAATTTTTTTGAAGATTTTTTTTTATGTAGATAATTTTTAAAGGCTGTATTGAATTTGTTACAGATTGCTTCTGCTTCATGTTTTGTTTTTTTCACTGTGAGGCACCTGGGATGTTAGTTCCCTGGGCAGGAACTGAACCTGCATCCTCTACATTGGAAGGCGGAAGTCTTAACCCCTGGACCCCCAGGGAAGTCCTGAAGCCAGACCTTGACTCACAATTCACTCAGAGCCCCCTCCCTCACCCAAAAATTAAAAAGAAAAAAAACCCTTGATGAGTGTAGGTACCCAAGCCCTTCATGAACTAAGTCAAGGTCTTGCCCCTCCCTGCTGAGCCCGGCTTGTGGTTTAGCTTGGCACCTCTGATGAGCTGTGGCTTGGCCTCCGTCATGAGCTGGGCATGGCCTGCCACTCGCATTTGGATACTTGGGTCTTGAATGCCAAAAGGATATTACCTTCTTATAAAGGCCATCCCTGCCCACCCCTGCCCACCAGATGGAATCATTTCATTCATCACCCTCAGAGGCATGCTGTCTCCAACTCCTGTTCTCATCTGTCTTGTTAGGACTCCAAGTGGATAGACTGTTAAAAACCAGTCTCCTGCATAAAATCCTTCAATGGTTTAATAAAATGTCTCCATTTCTAGACCCAGTCTTGTGTGGCCTGGCCCCGCCCACTTCCTCACTTCCTCCTGGTCCTCTTTCCAGGGCTGGTTTTCTTTCCACTCCTTGACACATCCATAGCTCACCTTTCTCAGGCCTTGGCACAAACTGCCCTTGATCTGGAATGTCTCCGCCTAAGGCTTGACTTCCATTTCAGCATCACCTCCTCAAAGACACTTTCCCTGCTGGCTCCAACTGCAGTAGCTCAGTTTCCCCATCCCAGACCCTTATTTTTGTCCCAGCATTGACTTCCAACTTGCAAGTATCTGTCTCCTCCACCCAAAAATCAGCTTTCTGGAACGAGAAGCCACAGCTGTCTTGTGTTCGGTTGTATCCCCATCATCCAAACAGGGTTTGGCTGCCAGGCCCTCAGTCAAGCACCCACAGCCTGGAAATGGACTGACTTCTCCAGATTTCCTCCTGACACTCGAGTTAATCCACTGGTTGCTTTTACTAGAATGCTGTGCATCTAGTTTCCTGGCCCAGTTTTAACAGAGACGCATTTCCAGTTGTCCTGCAGAGCAAACGGCCCAGCCCTCCTCCACGTGAGTGAGTTTAAGGATCAGTGGTGTGCCTAGGCCTCTTTCTTCAGAGAGACGACTTGAGACATCCCCATTCCCTGCCCCCTCAACGCCAGCCTTTATACTCCCAGAGCCCAGCTAATGGGGTGAATACCCCTCTACCGCAAGCTGGGCCTCCAGTCCCCCTTCCCTCTCAAGAATCTTCTGAGCATCTCCTCCGGATGAAAAGTGTGAAAGTGTGAGTTGCTCAGTCGTGTGCAACTCCATGGACTGTGGCTCACCAGGCTCTTCTGTCCATGGGATTCTCCAGGCAAGAAAACTGGGGAGGGTAGCCATTCCCTTCTCCAGGGGATCTTCCCTACCCGGGGATCGAACCCAGGTCTCCTGCATAGCAGGCAGATTCTTTACTCTCTGAGCCACCAGGAAGCCCCCTCAGGGTGAAGGGGAAGGACAAATCTCAACTAGCAGTCCTAGGACAACTTGGCATTTTTAGCACAAAATGCTACATACAAGGAGCCAGTCATTACCACCTTGCTTGCAAAGAAATAAATAAATATTAGTTTACTACCTGTCTTGAAGCCTACCCCTACCCCCAGCCTCTGAGGCCAGCAGTATTTCTAATTCAGCCATTTTTCTAACCCTGTACTCACATCTCTACCCTGGTCATCCCTGTAGCTGCAAGATGTCACCTCTCCTTGGCCCCGCCACCCAGGGATCAAACCCGGGTCTCCTGCATTGCGGGCAGATTCTTTACTGTCTGAGCCACCAGGAAAGCCACTAGACTTGTTGGCTGGTCTTTGGTGTCTGGTCCCAAAGCAATTTAGTGCCAGATCCAAAACTGACCACAGAGCAAGGGAGGGGGTGTGAGGGCTGGGTGTAGCTAGGGGATGTTAAAGGGAGTGGTAGAGACTGTGGCAAAGTGAAGCGCACACGCCCTGTTCCACAGGGCAACCACTTCCCAGATCCATCCCGCTTTCATGAGGGACGCGACCTAACACTGCCATTCTACTTTAAGAGACACCCAAATTCCACATTTTTGTGACATCTCCAACAGCTTAAACGTTGGCAACTTACCCCCAAAACAAATCAAAGCACAAACCTCAAACAACAGCAAGACACGTGCTGGCCAAACACACCTGTGACCCTGACTTGGCCAGCAGACGAATCGGTCTGTGACCTCTTAAGATGACGTCCTCACCCTTCCCGCAAAGGTTGCAACATATTTCAGAAACAAAACCAAAGTTCTCTCCTGTGCATAAGCAGTGAGCTCAGAAAACGCCTGAGCCAGATCTCTGTATAACCCTGCCACTCTGCTTGCTTACTGTCAGTTCAGATTCTCAAACTGTTCTGGAGAATGCTTCTGCTGCAGCTCTAACACTGGGTGCCCATCATTCTTATGCTGGCAGTGGAGAGCAGAGCTGGGAGAGGGTGGACAAGACCTCCAGGGCCCTTTGGGATGAACTCAAAACTCATTTAAGAGTGGAGGGGCAGTACAGCAAGATATGCCTGAGGTGAGAGAGAGCTGCTGTTTCGATTTGTCAGATTATTTATCCCTTTTGGAAAACATACACTCTTCCTTCCGGGAACAGGCCCTCGCCTCCCAGTGTGGCTCTGATGCTAATCATGTGGCCTGCCTTCCAGCCATGGGATTGGCCCCTGAGAGGCATATGACTCAGCCAGCCAATCAGAGTCCTTCCTTGAGATTTTTTTTTTTTTTTAGGTGGATGGTGGGGAAAGGGGTGTTGAGTTGGCCTAGCGTGGGACAGGCCTTATGGAAAGATCAGTGTTGGGACAACAGCTGAGCTTAGAGATGGAGGGAGAGAATTGAACATCACGCAAGTTCTGAATCCGGCTACACCTGAGGCCAGACCCACCTTCTCAGCTCTATGAGCCAGTAGACTCTGTCTGTCTCTGGCTCCTTCTAATGTGTGGGATTTAGCCATTGATAACAATAACCACGAAGTCCTAGAGTATGCAAGGGAACCTTGGCAGTCCTGCCACAGGGCTACTTTTGTCTGTGCCCTGAAACATCAGGCTCCAGTGAGGTGAAGCGACTTGTCCAAGGTCATCAACCACTCGACGGCAGGGCTACATTTAACCCAGGCTTAATTATACCTATTTGAGAACTTATTTCTCAGGGACTCAGCCCAGAGTAGGGGAGGGGGTGTTTGTGGGACCAAGGGCTTTGCTGACCAGCCTCGGGCTAAGCGCCCACCTTCCACACACTCACCGCTGGGTGGCGCTGCGGTTCCTTGTCCATTCCTTTTCAAGCTGGGAAACCAGTTCTTCAGCGGAGTTTTCGCTCCCAAGTGACCAGAGGTCTTTTGGCCCCAGTGGCCTCCGGTAGCCCTTCCAGACCAACCTATAAAAGAGAGTCACCACAGCCAGCCCTTCCCACGTTCTCTGCAGTGTCCTGGTTTGGTAGCTGTGTGGTCGTTGGTAAGTTGTTTACCTCTCGGCATCTCCGCTGCCCCCTCGGTACAAGGAAAGCAATTTATCTAATAGTGGTAGGTGCTTCCCAGTCTACAAAGATTAGCTCATTTAATTCTCACATGAGCCTATATGATAGATTACTTTTGGCCCATTTTACAGATGAGGAAGAAAGCAGAGGCTCAGAGAGATTAAGTGACTTAACCAAGGAGTAACCTGTAACAGGGGAAATAAGCCTCCATAGGAGTCAGAAGTCTAGAGTTGCAAACTATTACGGTGGAGGAAAATTGAACTTCTCATTCTCCTCCTGGTTCACTGCTCCAGCCACCTGGCCTCAGGACCTTTGCACATGCATGTCCCTCTGTTTAAAACTCTTTCCCTGCCCCTTCTCACTTGTCCTTCATCTCTAGCTGGGACATGATTTCCTTAAAAGCCCACTTGATGACCCCCACACCTGAGTCCAGGCCCATTGCAAGATCCCTTAGTTTCCTGAGCTGTTTCTTTCTAATGCTTGCTGCGGTGATCGTTTACTTTTTTTTTTTGGTCTGATTATTTAGTCTTTCTCCTCCATTTGCGATAAGTTTCATGGAGACAAAGATTCTCCCTCTTCTATCATCACCTCCTAGCTCAGGGTATGTGTGTGCATGGGTGCTAAGTTGCTTCAGTTGTGTTCGACTCTTTTGTGACCCCTGGACTGTAGCCTGCCAGGCTCCCCTGTCCATGGCATTTTCCAGGCAAGAATGCTGGATTGGGTTGCCAGGGAATCTTCCTGACCCAGTGATCTCTTATGTTGCCTGCATTGGCAGGTGAGTTCTTTACCACTAGCGGGCTCCGGGCACAAGATTTGTCTAATGAAATCACCACTTTTCAGTGCTGTGACCTTGGGCAAGTCACTTCCCAGCAATGGACCTCAATTTTCTCACCTTAAAATGAGAATGTTTTCTCATGCTTGGGACTGCTATATGAGATGACTGTAGCTGGTGCACTGTTGAAGGAGGTTATCAAGAGGATGTGGCCACTGGTGGACCTATGACCTGGACCCGGGCAATCTGAGGCTCCTCCCTCCCGTCCTTGGAAAGTACGTTCTGCCCACTGTTCCCACATTAGGAGCTACTTTGAGAGTAGGTGTTAAACTATCTGGCTGGTGTACGTGTCTGAACCCCTTTAAGGCTGCTCTGTAAACTCTAGGGAGTCCAGTGAGATGTACTCAGCTTGCAGGGCCCAAGACAAGCCTTGTATGTAAGACCCCTTGCTTGTTGTTAACCCTGCCTCCTTCCAGCCTGGAGTGGCTGCCTGTTTCTTCTGTCTCTTGCCCTTGGTTAACTGAGGCCAATTTTCAAACCAACATGCATACACAAGAAATTAACTCCCCTGGTGGTTAGGAATTTAGGAATCCACTTTCCAATGCAGAAGATATGAGTTTGAGCCCTGGTCAGGGGACTAAGATCCCATATACCTCGGGGCAAATAAGCCTGCAGGCCATAAAGAAAAGCAATTAACTACTGCAGACTTCCACAGCAGGAATGGTTTTTTTTCCCTTTTAGGTCTCTCATCTTTCTTGTGACACCAAGGAGGACTTGTTTGGAGCTGGTCTTGAGCTCCTTTTTGAGACTTTTCAAGTTCCTTTTTCTAATACAGAGTAAACTCAGGCAAGCAACAGTTTGAATCCAGAAATTATTCATAATATTTGTTTTTCACTGAAACTACTTTTAGCATTCTACATGGCAAGGGATTCTAGATTTTTGTGATCTTGGTAGTGATAGAAAGTTTCCTTTATAAAAGGTTACTAAAGTAGAGAAAGGAGACGGAAGTGGCAACCCACTCCAGTATTCTTGCCTGGAGAATCCCATGGACAGAGGAACCTGGCGGGCTACAGTCCATGGGGTCACAAAGAGTCAGACACAATTGAGTGACTTAGCATACACGCACAAAGTAGAGAAAGCAAATTAATCTAAAGAAAACACATTAAGTAAATTGAGTATAAGTGATACCCAAATAAGGCAAAAAGCATGAGGAATGGCCCATAAATGTCTGCATTTGGTAAACAGCAGGCTAGATTCTCTTCAGAGATTTTAGCAAACTTCCAGGTTCTTTTCACCAATTCCACACCCTCGGAGTAGTCTTCGTTGTTGTTGTTTAGTCCCTTAGTCATGTCTGACTCTTTGTGACCCCATGGACTGTAGCCCTCTAGGCTCCTCTTGTCCTTGGGATTCTCCAGGCAAGAATACTGGAGTGGGCTGCCATTCCCTTCTGCAGGAGATCCTCCCAAAAGAGGGATCAAACCTGTCTTCTGCACTGCAGGAAGATTCTTTACCATCTGAGCCACCTGGAAAGCCCTCATAGCCGTCTATCCTTCATTTATTTAACAACCACTTTATATAAAACTTTTATGGGACAGATTCTGTTCTAAGTGCTTCAGAAACCTCATTTCATTTAATCCTCAAAACCCTGTGAGGTAGGTGCTATTATCATCCTCATTTGACAAGTGCAGAGACTGAAGCACAGACAGGTTAAGTAGCTTGCCCAAGGTCACACAGCCAGGAAGTGGTGGAGACAGAATTCAAGTATGGTCTGATGGCGGTGTGGTCAAGAGAGGGTCCAGGAGATAGGTACGTCCTCCATGCCTGGTGTGCTAACCCTGGAGAAACATCTTCTCCACCAGCCTGGGAGCCTCTAGTGAGTAAAGATTTGGTCTTTGCCTCCTCACCCTTGGTGTTTAGCAGATGGTAGGTGCTTATTAAACACCTACTATGTTGGTGGAAGGACCAGATAGAGATATGATTTTATTGAGTGCCTTCTATAACAAGCACTAAGCACTTTACATTTAATGAAGGTAGAGTTGTTCCCATTTTACAGAGGGGAAAACTGAGACTAAATGCTTGTGATGTGGCCAGCTAAGAGACAGAGCCAGGACTCCAGTCTCACTCCAGTGAGTAAGTGGCAATGGGATATGGATGGTGGACACCCTAAAATCCCAGCACCCAGGCTGGAATGGAGAAAGCCTGGATGACTTTGGTAGGCTTGGGGAAATCTCCTTGGGAAAGAGCTGTTGTAACAAATAAGAGCGGCACATGTAGGTGGGTGGGGGCACCCCCCCACCCGCACCCCCACCCCCTCCCCCGGCCCCTTCCCTGCTACTTTACTTACCCAGAAACCCACCAGAACATGGCCTTGAGGGGGAAGGAGGCCCCAGCCTTAGGACATGGATTCTGCAAAGACAAAAGATTTAGAAGTGGGAGGACTTGGTCTCATAATCCATGGGCAGCATGTGGCAAGCAGAACTAAGGGCGGGAAGACAGAATGAACTGACAACAAGCTTAATACTGAAAACCAGACTGAGATGTCCTGTATACTTCACCACCGCTGCGGCTGCTGCTAAGTCGCTTCAGTCGTGTCCGACTCTGTGTGACCCCATAGACAGCAGCCCACCAGCCTCCACCATCCCTGGGATTCTCCAGACAAGAACACTGGAGTGGGTTGCCACGTCCTTCTCCAGTGCATGCATGCATGCTAAGTTGCCTCAGTTGTGTCTGACTCTGTGCACCCTCATGGACAGCAGCCCACCAGGCTCCTCTGTCCACGGGATTCTCCAGGCAAGAACACTGGAGTGGGTTGCCATGTCCTTCTCCAATACTTAACCACAGTAGATACCAAAGGGCTTGGTGTTTCTAGCAGGCAAGGCAAAAGGGATTTGGTCAAAGGACTGAAAGTGCCTCAGTTCAGTTTGGTTGCTCAGTCATGTCCGACTCTTTGCAACCCCATGAACCGCAGCACACCAGGCCTCCCTGTCCATCACCAACTCCCGGAGTCCACCCAAACCCATGTCCATTGAATCAGTGATGCCATCCAACCATCTCATCTTCTGTCATCCCCTTCTCCTCCTACCCTCAATCTTTCCCAGCATCAGGGTCTTTTCCAATGAGTCAGCTCTTCTCATCGGCTGGCCAAAGTATTGGAGTTTCAGCTTCAACATCAGTCCTTACAATGAATACACAGGACTGATCTTCTTTAGGATGCACTGGTTGGATCTCCTTGCAGTCCAAGGGACTCTCAAGAGTCTTCTCCAACACCACAGTTCAAAAGCATCAATTCTTCGGTGCTTGGATTTCTCTATAGTCCAACTCTCACATCCATACATGACCACAGGAAAAACCATAGCCTTGACTAGACAGACCTTTGTTGGCAAAGTGATGTCTCTTCTCTGCTTTTTAATATGCTATCTAGGTTGGTCATAACTTTCCCTTCCAAGGAGTAAGCGTCCTTTAATTTCATGGCTGCAATCACCACCTGCCATGATTTTGGAGCCCAGAAAAATAAAGTCAGCCACTGTTTCCCCATCTATTTGCCATGAAGTGATGGGACCGGATGCCATGATCTTCGTTTTCTGAATGTTGAGCCTTAAGCCAACTTTTTCACTCTCCTCTTTCACGTTCATCAAGAGGCCCTTTAGTTCTTCACTTTCTACCATAAGGGTGGTGTCATCTGCATATCTGAGGTTATTGATATTTCTCCCAGCAATCTTGATTCCAGCTTGTGCTTCTTCCAGCCCAGCATTTCTCATGATGTACTCTGCATATAAGTTAAATAAGCAGGGTGATAATATATAGCCTTGACATACTCCTTTTCCTATTTGGATCCAGTCTGTTGTTCCATGTCCAGTTCTAACTATTGCTTCCTGACCCTGCATACAGGTTTCTCAAGAGGCAGGTCAGGTGGTCTGGTATTCCCATCTCTTTCAGAATTTTCCACAGTTTATTGTGATCCACACAGTCAAAGGCTTTGGCATAGTCAATAAAGCAGAAATAGATGTTTTTCTGGAACTCTCTTGTTTTTTCGGTGAAAGTGCTTAGGTAAGAACTAACAGTTGCTCAGAACAACTTTATTAATACTGAGACCAAGAAGTTCTCAAAGCAAGGACCATGCATGACACAAGCAATGTTTTCAACAATATTCTTCAGTGAATGTGACAAGGAGGTGAAGAAGAGGTGAGATTTTACCAGTGGCTCCAGGAAGACTGCACAGATTTAAACTCTTCACCAACAGGGCATGAGAATGCTCACTGCACCACATCTTTGCCATCAGCGTGTGTTATCAATTTTAATTATTTTTCTGCTACTCACTGGACAAAGTCCTGTTACAGTTTTAACTTAATTATTCAAACTGTTAAGCATCTTTTAGATGATCTCCACTCAGCTGTCTTTTTCTCAGAGAATTCTTTCCGGATTTTACAGTGTTATCTGCTGTAAACTCTTACGGACCATGAACTTCTCCTATGGAGCACTTCTATTGAGCAAGTCACTTTAATCCTGAATTTTTATGATGATGAGTTGTAATTTTCCACACATTTGTGTAATTGTGTGATTAATGGTTCTCCTATTGGGTATTCGTCACATGAGGACAGAGACATCACTTTTACCAAAGATCCTCAGTACTGAGCTGGGGGCACAGAATAGGTTGGCAAACTACAGCCCCCAAGCCAAATCTGGCCCACTGTTTTTCTCTGCGAATAAAGTTTTATTGGAACACAGCCATGTTCCTTTGTTGATATACAGTCTGTCTGCTTTTGCAAAACCTGACCTCCGTAGCTGCCATACAGAGACAATATGGCCCACAAAGCCCAGAATATTTTCTATCTCGGATGGAAAGAGTTGGCCAACCTGTGGCATAGAGTTGATATGTAATATGGTTTTGACTGAATGAATAATTAAAAAAAAAATTAAAGGCCTGTGCTTTAATTTGACTTCCTTCCATCATTTGGGGGCACTGAGGACCAGAAGAGAAACAGGGACAAGCAAGGCATTGGTTGGAGACATGGTGACTTACAGCCTGTGGGGGCCTTTTCGGGAAAAGCGGGGCTTGATCAGCGAAGCAAGACAGTGCAAACTGCGCCATCACCAGAGACAAGTAGATGTAGGGTGACAGATGGCCGAAAGGGTCACTCTGGAAATCCTGTGGGAGAGAAAGCAGAAGTCTCACTGAGTCGGGGCTTAGGAGAAGCAGAGACTGGGGAGGGTGTCAGGAAGGGGAGAAGGGATGGAGGCGGAAAGGGGTTTCTGATGCTGGGAGCAGTGCCCAGGCTGGAGGTGGAGCCACAATGTTTGAGAGTCAGAGGCCCCAGCCTTCCTGGCCTTGAAAACGCTTGGCTTACACAGATTCTGTCCAGACAAATGGCAGGCAGAGTGTGTGCCCTTAGGTGACCACTGGCCTTAGCCACCAGGACACAAATTGAAGGACACTTTGTCCTTCTCTTTGGGCAACAAAGGAACCCCACCCACCCCAATCTCCCATCCCCCTCCCCGTGGCCAGTGTTCTCTGGTTTAAGAAGAGAGCTGGTTTCAGGGAGCATTCACTCTGTCTTGGGCACATGCTGGAGTCTTTACATACACTGTCTCGTCAAGTCCCTCCCCACCCTGCCCCAGCTGGGGTTTACTTGCTCTGTGTTACTCATTGGGAAACCAAGGTTCAGAGGAGTGACAGTACCTTGCTCAAGGCCACACAAATGGTCTGCTCCAGATCACGAGCTCTTGCTGCCCTGCCATGATTGCTTTTGCACCCCCTGCCCTTTCTGGCCAGAGCACCCTAACTCTTCCCCCATGCTGAAGTATGAGGTTTATGCAGAGCTGATTCCATCCCAGGGGAGGGGGTGGGGTGGGGCAGGCAGATGATGGAGGCCTGATCAATAAGCATGTTCTAGTTCCTGGCTTCCGTGCTTGGGCTAGGTATGGACGCAGGACCTACGCTGGACCAACAAGAGCTGGAACCATCGGGAGATCTTCCAGGTTTGCTATATTTGTGAAACGAAAGCCTGGAATAATTGGGGCTCTTCTTGCCATCCCATTGGAGAATGAAGCCAAGAGGCGAGAGCCAAGGGACAGGCAGGTATGGAGCTCTAGCTGAGTTCTCTGAATGTCTGGGCCAGCTACGCCTACTAGCAGGTCCCAGGTATGAGCTAATAGATACCCTTGGACTTTTCCCCCTTGAGCCAGTGTAAACTGAGTTTTTATGTTTTTATTTAAAGAGCCCAAGTTTCAGATCACAATTTCTCTACTGGATTTTTTCCTTCCCTGTTTTTGGCTTCGTTTTGGGGGACAGATAGTAGACAATTTGATAGTGCAGCTACATTACTCCCCATAGTGTCATTTCACTATCGTTTCTGTCGGAAAGGCTGTCCTGAACTTGGGTGAGATGGACTTTGGCTCTGCAGTCCCGAGCTGCGTGACCTAGAGGAAGTCGTTCACTTTCTCTAAGGCTTAGGGCTCCTCATCTTTAAAATGGGATCATTCAGATCGTCACTGAATTCATGACATCAAGTGCTTGCCACAGGGCCTCATACACGGAGCTCCAGAGCATATATGCTCCCAATATTAGTCTTTCTGTGCTGTGTTCCAAACAGCTAGCTGCTAAGTCAGCCGTTAGAAAGCTGCTGCTGCTGCTGCTGCTTAGTCACTTCAGTCGTGTCCGACTGTGTGCGACCCCACAGACGGCAGCCCACCAGGCTCCCCCGTCCCTGGGATTCTCCAGGCAAGAACGTTGGAGTGGGTTGCCATTTCCTTCGCCAATGCATGAAAGGGAAAAGTGAAAGTGAAGTTGCCCAGTCATGTCCGGGACTGTTCACGACCCCATGGACTGCAGCCTACCAGGCTCCTCCGTCCATGGGATTTTCCAGGCAAGAGTGCTGGAGTGGGGGTGCCATTGCCTTCTCAGTGGAGGGCCTGGGCACTATTCCCATTAGTTACAAAAGTTGCTTTGTTAAAAATCTGTCCTTTAGGGCAGAAAGTGTTTCTCTCCCTCCTTTCAGGAGCCAGAGGGAGTAACCATATGAAATGATGACCAGTGGACTCTGATCAGTTTCCTGATCAGATGTCTTGAGTGAGTGTACCAGCCATGCAAGCGGTTTTCAACTGGGGGTGACTTTGCCCCCAGGGGACATTTACCATTGTCAGGAGATGGGTCAGTTTACCGTAATGGGGTGGTACTCCTGGCATCCAGTGGGTGGAGACCAGGGATGCTATTCAACATCCCACAACACATGGGACAGCTCCTCTCCGCCCCCACCCAAGAGAGAAGTAGGTAAAGGGTGCTGAGGTTGAAAAACCCTGGTCAAGGTTATAGATTTTTCTCTTTGCAGATCACGCCCCCTAATGTGGAAATACAGGTGAGTGTGCAAAATGAGTGTGTAAATACAGATGCAGGAGGGCACTGTGAAGGTGGAGAATGAGGGGGGACATGCACTTACGTGGCATCAGAATGAACACAGCTGTGTGCCAGAGAAGGTCATCTAGAGGACGTGACCCCTGGCTGACCTGGGAGCTGGACCCAGAGGCTCCTCACCCCCACTCACCACTCCTGTCCTTAAGTGTGCATTCTGGCCACACTGTTCCTGCACTAGGAACTACTTCAAGGATGCCACCTTGAAAGGGCAATGTGTTGGTGAGATCCACTGGATGGCACATATGACTGAAGCCTGTTAAAACCTCTATAAACTGTTAAGTTTCTGGCAGGCAGGTGCGGAGATCAATGTATTTTGCAGCGGCCAAGACAAGCATCTTTCCTAAGTTCCCTTGCTTATGAGAGTCATCACCTTCCAACTGCAGTGGTGGCCTGTTTCTTTGGCCTCTCTTGGCCCTCCAGGTCTGGGGGTGGTTGCTAATTTCACCCGGGAACCCCTGAGGTTTTGAACCAACAGTGTGTTGGTGCCCATGCAGTGTGTGTGTGTGTGTGTGTGATGAGTGTGGGACATTTGTGCATAAGTCCTGTAGGAGCTTGAAAGCATAGACACAACCAGATGGCAGCAAGTGTGAGTGCAGGCGAGTGTGTGTGTGTGTGCATGTGATGTTTTGGAGTCTGTGGTTGTGTGATACACGAATGAAAAAAAGTGAAGTGAAAAATGTTAGTTGCTCACTGGTGTCCAGCTCTTTGCAACTCCACAGACTGTAGCCCATCAGGCTCCTCTGTTGATGGAATTCTCCAGACAAGAATACTAGAGTGGGTTGCCATTTCCTTCTCCAAGGGACCTTCCCGACTCAGGGATTGAACCTAGGTCTTCTGCATTGCAGGCAGATTCTTGACCGTCTGAGCCACCAGGGAAGCCCAATGTGTGAAGGGGGCATACAAGTGTGTGCAAGTGAAGTGTGTGACTTGAGTGTGTAAGACAATAAGAATTTCTGTTGATAAAAAGGTATGGAGTGATGAGGACGTCTATGTGAAATGCCTGAGTGTGTTGCTTGAGTTTCAGTGCTTGCGGAGTGTGTGTCTCTGCGGAGAGAATAAGCCGTGGTGGAAGCGGGAGGAGGACGGATGGGACCCAAGGCCTGAAACCACCATACTGGCTCCTGGGTGACCCAGGCCCTCACTTACCCCTTGCGAGGCCTGCTGGGTGGCGCTGGTGGCTGGGAAGAGAAAGCAGAGTAGCCAGTACCCAAAGAGCACCCCAGATGCCTGGACGCCCTTCTTCCTCTCGGCATGGATCAGGAACACGGCGAAGCTCTGGACAAGAGGATCGGGTGGGGAGGTGGGCCGGGGGTGGGGAAGACTGGGGGAGGAGAGGGTCGGGAGGGAGCCCCTCTGCCCCACCCCCTCCACCGGGGCAGGAGAAGCAGCAGCCAGGAGCAAGCCAGCAGGTCTGGGCTGTGACTCACCATTGTGGTGAGCCACACGGTGGGGTGTATGAGGAACTCGAGGGCCTGGGGCATTCCCTGCTGGATTCTCCAAAGAGTCATAGACACGCTGGAGGTGCACAGGATTACGAGGGCGAACCCAAGCACCTGGGGAAACGGGCTGGGATAAGGCTGGTGGGGGAAAGAAAGATGGCAGCCTTTCTGCCAGTCCCTGCCAACTGGACAGGGACTCCACGTCCACTGGACAGTGGCCCCGAGTGGGGGACTGTAATGTACCAGTGTAACCACTGAACAGGCTGACGTGAAAGAAAAAAGCTGTAAGGGCTGATGCAGCTCAAGCTTGACCTGTAACTGTCACATAAATAATGCATCATACAAATAACGTCAGTGGTTTCCAAAATGCCAGCGGTGTTCCCACAACGCACACGAGGATGCTTCGGGGATGAAGGAACAGCATGAGAAGCTATTTACTCTCCAGGTGAAAAAGTTATAGCCTCTTTAAGTCTCTTTCCATCCCTACTGTTAAATCAAGGAAGAACTCTGTTGGGACTGATACGTTTCCGGGCCTTCTTTGACCGAGCTGCCATTGGTCAAATCGGTCTCTCTTTTGGACGAGGGAAATCAAGAGGGGGAGAGAGCACACACATGCAGACCTGGGAGCCTCGGAGAAACCACCGCACGTGTCAGTCTCAAGCAGGAGTCAAAACTACCACCTGCGGTCTGAGTTTGGCCTCTTGTCTGTTGTTGTATCACCTCGGAACTAAGAGTGGGTTTCCCATTGTTCACTCATTGAATGAAACTTTAAAAAGCCTAATATGCCATGACGTGAAATTGATACAAAGTGCAGATGTCTGTAATTATAAATTAAGTTTTACTGAAACACAGTGTTGTCTACTTGTTTTCTGTTTGTCGTCCGTGGCTGCTTTACTGCTGCAAGAGCAGAACTGAGTAGCTGAGATAGAGATCACACGATCCTTGGAATCTCAGACAAGTACTGATACTCTCTGGCTCTTTAAGGAAGAGTGTGCTGACCCTAGAGAGGTGGTTGGCAAGAGGTCAAACATTTACAAGGTGGTGTGGGAGTAAATGAACCAGGGAGGGCGTGCTTCTAGAGGTTTGGGGAACAGGAGAATGAGCAGAGACGCTCACATTTGGAATGCCAGTGTTCTTCTAACACTGGACAACAACTACACACCAATTTTAAGGAGTGTTCTTTAGTACTGCCCGGGGAAACACAAAAATCAATGCCTATGTGTTAATATTTAAAAGGTGCATCCTGGTGTGGCTCTAAAATCACCGTGTGTATCTCAGGAGTGTACACTGCACACTTTGGGGAATGCCAGGCTGTGGTGGCCATAAACTCATCTGGGTGTGTGTGGGTGTCTGCGGGTGTGTTTGGGATGTATGGTTTTTATCATCTGTGATGACTGGTTTGAGAGTGCCTATGCCACTGAGTTTCCCTCTGCAGCCTCTGGGGTATTGCTCTATTTGATTAACAGGGTCCCACGTGTCCACTTTGGGGTCTCTGCCTGATTCCGGCCTGCTACCCCACCCCCTGACCATTGTCTGATTATCGGCTCCCAGACGAAGGGGCTACCATCTTGGCCTTGAAGAGGCGGGACATTTGGATGTAGCCCTTGTCATGGCGGTGGATGTAGAGGAGGTGGATGGGGCCAAGGATCCAGAGGTACATGGGGGGCACCCAGACCCCTGCTGTTTTCAGGAAGCACAGGCTCAGCAAGCGGGCAGCGGCAGGCTCGGGCTCTGTCTGGTTCCAGACCTGAGGGAACACCAGGGTGACCCTTATGATGGTACAATGCAGGGGTCCCCAACTCACCACTTGGGGGCCAGGCAACTCTTTGGACCCCCAATATTTACACAAAAAAAATGTGCTAAGCACTTTTTGTTGTTGTTCGGTCGCTGAGTCACGTCCGACTCTTTGCAGCCCCATGGACTGCAGCACGCCAGGCTTCCCTGTCCTTCACTGTCTCCCAGACTTTGCTCAAACTCGTGTCCATTGAGTCGGTGATGCCATCCAACCATCTCATCCTCTGTTGTCCCTAGAGTACTTCATAATCGAGTAACTCCACTGACAGGGGTGGTGCTGGGATCTGAACCAAGGCAGTTAGGTCCCAGAATCTAGGAGACCTGGGATCCACGATGAGTGCTGGGCACAGACTTAAGATCACTCTGTTGTTCTTGTTTGGTCGCTAAGTCATGTCTGACACTTTGTGACCCCATGACTGTAGCCTGCCAGGCTCCTCTGTCCGTGGGATCCTCCAGGCAAGAATTCTGGAGTGGATAGCCATTCCCTTCTCCAGGGGATCTCCCCAAGCCAGGGATCGAACTCATGTCTCCTGCATTGGCAGGTGGATTCTTTACCACTGAGCCATTAGGCAAGCCCTATAACCACTCTAGGAGGCAGGTGTTACTGTTCCCATTTCATAGACCAGGAAACTCAGAAGCTGGGAAGGTAACAGGCTCTTTTAGGCCCACACAAATAGGAAGGGACAGAGCTGACTCCACGCTGGCCTGGCTAACCCCGGAAGCTTGTTCTACCAGAGGGCTCCATCTGTACTTCTCACCTCAGATCTTCTGCTGGCCTTTCCTAACCAGTGAAGTGTGAATGTGAATTTCAGAAAACAGGGTTGCTTTAATTCTCTCCCTCCTACACCACTGCTACCCTCCCACTAGAGTCTTTTGCTGAGGCAGGAACCAGAGACGTGGGGAGTCCTGTAGCTGGGTGATCTAGAGGCCCCTTTCACAGGGCTGGTCTCTTCGGGGAACAGCTTGGTTAAGGTCGCCCAGCCCTGCTGTTAGTCTGGCAGATCTGTTACCCTCCTGGGGTCCACCCCTCCCCTGTATCGCAGCCCAAGAGAGATCAGTCCAAGAGATCTCTCGAGCCAGCCGGGGAAGGAGTGCAGCGGGGTTGGGGACACTCACCTCCGGGCCCGCGCAGGGCTCGCCTTGCCCAGCCATCAGGCGTCGTCCGTCTGTCGGTCTGTCTGTCGGTCTGTCTGTCGGACTATCGGGGTCCGGGGACTGCTTCCTCGGCCGCGTTCCGGCCGGGGGAAGGGGCGGGGATTCGAGCTCTCGGATTGCGAGGCCGGGGGCAAGGTCCGGCCGGGCGGCGGGGGTGGGGCGCGGAGGGGTGAAGCGAGGCCAGGTGGCGGGCGCTCAGGGCGGCCACCCAGGGCAGCGAGGGCGGGGGTCCCGGAGCCCCAGAAAGTGCGGTGATGTCTGCATATAATCCCCTTTCCCCGGCGCAAATGTCATCCCGAACTTCCCGAATGCTGTGGGTCAGCAATTCCAGGAATTTATCTAGATAAACGAACCCAACAGGTGTGCACAAGTCCAGCGACCGACGGAATGGGGGATGGGAGGACCCCGGGTTAAGTCTGGAGCCGCAATGCCCCTCACCTGTGGGACCGACCCCGTCTGCCTCTAGGATGGTGGGAAGACTTTAAGATTACTAAGAAAACGTCTAGCAGAGTGTTTGGCACACTAAATGTTCAATCAGAGTTAACTTTTATTAGCATTCATAGTATTATTTCATCCCTAGGTTACTGAGCAGTGGTTCAAAGTGCCATTGAAGAAATAGGTTTAATACGGAAAAATGGTTACTGAATGCTAAGCGAGAAAAAAATTATAATACAAAATAGTTCACAATATATGTGCAAAGAAAAAAGTAGTATATGCTTAAGTTAGGGAAAGTGGGGAATGAACTCAAGTCATCTACCTTTTTCTTCTGGGTCTTAAAGTAATGTGTGTCCCAAGCCAAGCCTTCTTTTGGGAAATGACTTTATGTAACATATATGTATAGACAGAACGATGGAAATGGACTAAAGCAGTGGTCATGGAACTCCTAATTTTCTTTTCCTTTTCCTTGCTTTCCTTTTTCTATTTTCTTTCCTTCTGCAATGACCATGTATTCCCTTTCAAGACGAATAAAAGACTGAGCTTTTTCAGACAGGCAAGAACAGGTGCTCAGTTTGAGTGAAGAATTCAAATCCTTTGCACTGTCCAGGCTGCGTTGTTACCTTTGGTGTCTTCTTTTCTCTTGCCTTTTTCAGGGCCTCTACAGCAGGGGCTCCCTGGTCTTTTCTCCCCTTTCTTTCCTGAGATTCCCCAACCTCTTCTGGGGCCCCAGCAGTATGCTTTCAGCTGTCTTCCTGCTTGGGTCTTCTGGAAGAGCAGAGATGCAAAAACTCAAGGCTTTTTCTTGAAGCTGAGTGTGGCAGGTCTGCTGTTTACATTCTGATCATCTCTGTTTGTTTGAGGTGGTTTTGGTGAAGGCTGATGGAAATTATCAGGAGGCTTGAGGAACCCCCAACCCCCAAATCCCCATTGCAACTGGACATGGTCCTAGAGCTTTATTTCTTTGTATATATGAAGATGAATTTGAGGGAAATGATGAAGGTTTGAGGAGGGATGGTCAGATAGGCAGAAAGCACACAAGAGGAAATCAACCAGGTAAGCCAAGAACAGAACTCAAATATCCCAGAGCCTACTTTCCAGCTCTCTGAACAGCACATGGCTGAGTGCTGAGCTCTGGTGGTGGTGGTTTAGTCGTTAAGTCATGTCTGACTATTGCAACCCCATGGATTGTAGCCCATCAGGCTCCTCTGTCCATGGGATTTCCTGGCAAGAATACTGGAGTGGGTTGCTATTTCCTTCTCCAGGGGATCTTTTGACCCAAGGCTAGAACCCAGGTCTCCTGCATTGCAGGCAGATACTTTACTGACTGAACCACCAAGGAAGCCCCCAACCCTAGATAAGTCCCCTTACCTCTCTGGGCCTCGGTTTCCCGTCTGTAAAATAAGATGATTCCATAGGCCAAGCACTTCCTAATTGATGACTTCCAGTCCCCTGGTGTTTGCTAAGACAAACTAGGGATTTATATTAGGAAACAAATGGAAACATCTGTTTTAATTGCAATGATAAATAATGAACCTCTAAAAAATAAAACAATTACTTAAATGGCTTCTTTTATAATCAGTGAGTTGAGAGTCTCACTGTATTTGGAATGAGAATGAAGAGTGAGAGAAATCAGATGCGCATGGCTGAGATCCTCTAGTGGATGTATCCTTCCAAGTCACCACTGCACTGTGTAGTTTAGTGATTCATAGTTGCATAGTGCTTGACTCAACCACAGTGGCAACTTTCAGTGGGAAGTCTCTTTATTTCATCTTTTAGGAGCAAGGTATAAAAACTATCAAAATAAAAGCACTTGATTTTCTTGAGTGAATGGAAGAATTTCAAACATCTGGTCAGAAGGGCAGTTTTTGTCTATTTTGATATGGTGACTTGTAGTTCATCTTCATTATGGTATACATTCAGTCGAGATAAAACATAACATGCTGATTTTTGAACTGATTTTCAGACTGATGCTTTCAGATGATTTTCATGCATCGCCTCACAGAGCTAGTTCAAAGTAAGTCAAACTGCATGCATCTTTTGCTTCCTGGGCGGAAACCCTCAAAGTTTGTTTCTATAAAAATGTTACTAGAGGTGGGAGTAAGTACAATTTAAATATCTTTTTAAATATTATGCTGAACTTAAACATGTTTTGCTTTTAAAAAGCTAATTGATCATTTATCATGGAAAGTTACACCAGTTGACACAAATCCCTAAAAGGGGTTTAAGATTATACATCAATTGTGAAATTTATGGGTCATATAGATTCAGAAAATTTGTTGGATACTTCGATCCATAGTCTCTCATCATTTCCAGTTTCAGTGCTATTGAATTCCAAAGTAGGGGATTTGGAATGCCAGATTCCTAATTCCAAACTGAATGAGTGAAGTCGCTCAGTCGTGTCCGACTCTTTGAGACCCCATGGACTATAGCTTACCAGGCTTCTCTGTCCATGGGATTCTCCAGGCAAGAATACTGGAGTGGGTTACCATTTCCTTCTTCAGAGGATCTTCCCAACGCAGGGATCGAACCTGGGTCTCCTGCATTGGAGGCAGACGCTTTAACCTCTGAACCACCAGAGAAATGAAACTGAACTATACAGTTCATGCCTATACATCCGCACTGTACCGCACTATACATTCAACTGTACCGGTCAGATGGTGCGCGGAGTCCTCCAGGCCTCCAGAGGGCACCAATGGTCTCCTTTCATTGCTGAGCTTGTACCGTAGTTATTTGGTCTGGGGGCAGGGCCGTGGGGGCGGGATGCGCATGCGCGGTCGCGGCGGATCGTGGGGGGGCGGGGACAGGGCTGTCAGTTGCCATCTGGGGAGGAAGCCGCCGGCAGCGTGCCGAGTGAGGGGGCGGGACCCGGAGGCCTGCGGAGGTTCAGGCTGCGGAGGCCGGGCCATGCGGGGGGCGCCGGGGCATGGGGCCACCCGAGCCGGCGGTGGTGGCCGCCACCGTACTGCTGCTGCTGGGCGGGGTAGAGCAGGCATGCGGCTCCGAGGACATCGTGGTGGGTTGCGGGGGCTTCGTCAAGTCGGACGTGGAGATCAACTACTCGCTCATTGAGGTGAGTGCCCGCCCGCGGCCCGGAGCTCGGTGTGTGATCCGGGGCCAGGCGCACAGCCTGGCCGAGCCGCGGTGGCCTCGCCTCCCAGGCGGTTACCACCAGCCCTCCCCGCAACTCCCCGCATTCTGGGAGCCCTTGCCTCTTGAGAGGCGCTGCTTTCTGCGGGCTCTCCGCTGGTTTCCTCCCAAGTAGCGCTGGAGTGGGAGTTCTTATCTTGGGGTCAGCTACGCGGTGGGGGGGGGGGCGGGCTCTGAAGGCTCTGGTGGTGTGAAGGACGTTTTTGGTGACGATGATAATGGTTTATAACTTTTGTTAGGTCACACAAAACTAAGGATCCTCCAGATCGAGACCCCAGATACTTAAGAAGGCAAACTCCAGGTCCCCACAATGCAGGCCCGAGATCTCTTAAACCCACTCTCAGCAGAACACAGACCCCAGATCCTCAAACCCCCAGGAACCCAGACCTTCTGAAACTCAGATTTCCTGAAAACGATATTCCAGAACCTAGAGACCGCAAATCTTAACCCCCACAGCACTGAGTTACCCCCAAATTCTAATCGACCATTCCTCCTACTCTCTGGGAAGCTTTAAAAGAGCATGAATTCTCACCCGAGATCATGACCCAGTTACTGTCTCTTGGCATTTCTGGGGCTGGGAAACTATTTTTAATCTCCCTGGTTCCCCCAATGGGACCCCTTTCCTCTGATAATGAAGAGTTTGTCAGCGCACTGATCGCTAGGTAGTTATTGGAATTACACAAGAGATTTCTGCAGGAGTCTTTTTATTAAGTTGCAAAGCTCTCTACAGTCAGATGGTTATTAGCTCAGTGGAATTGTGACCCAGAAAGCTTTTGTGAAGAGGAAGGGAGATAGATGGAGGTGGGCATAGAAAATCAATTGCAGGACAGATAGGAAGGGACCCCAGGGAGGGCTGGCCTCTATTTTAGGAGGGTAGTTACTGATGATGAGTCAAAAGAAGGGAATTAGAAAAGAAAGATGCTGGGAGATGCCAGAGAGAAGGGACTGGGGACCAAGACCCCAAAGGCATTCTGTCTGAGTAGCTAGAGGGCTATGGTGAAGAGCTGAACCAGCGTGTTCCTACAAAGCATGTTCCTGAGAATTTGGGGGAGGGATCAGAAGTAGATTCTACAGCTGTTTGACTTAGCCTTGCTCCAAGTCCCAATTTTTGTTCCTGTAGCATGGTACAGATACGTAAGAAGGCAAACTCCAGATCCCCACAATGCAGGCCTGAGATGTCTTAAAACCCACTCTCAGCAGAACACAGACCCCAGATCCTCAAACCCCCAGGAACCCAGACCTTCTGAAACTCAGATTTCCTGAAAACAATATTCCAGAACCTAGAGACCGCAAATCTTAACCCCCACAGCACTGAGTTACCCCCAAATTCTAATCGACCATTCCTCCTACCCTCTGGGAAGCTTTAAAAGAGCATGAATTCTCATCCCAGAGATCATGACCCAGTTACTGTCTCTTGGCATCTCTGGGGCTGGGAAACTATTTTTAATCTCCCTGGTTCCCCCATTGGGATCCCTTTCCTCCGATAATGAAGAGTTGTCAGCACCCTGATCGCTGGGTAGTTACTGGAATTACACAAGAGTGGAGAGAGGCTGCAGAGCTCAGCATCGTGTATTTCCTTAAGAAGTTTCTCATCACCTTCAAGACCCCTATATCTGTAGCTTTTCCATCATTTTTGGTCTTAAGAAGTCAGGCATGGGACTTCCTTGAAGGTCCAGTGGTTAAGAGTTCAGCTTTCATTGCAAGGGGTTGTGGGTTCAATCCCTGGTCAGGGAACTAAGATCCCACAAACCCAGTGGGACATAAATAACCAGAACACAAATAACAGAAGCAATATTGTAGCAAATTCAATAAAGACTTTAAAAATGGTCTACATCAAAAAAAAAAAATCTAAAAAGAAGTCAGGTGTTTAATGAGTCTACCCACTGGCAGTGGCAAGGCTTCTAGGATCTCTGGGTGCCCATGCCACCTTCTGGGCTGGGGGCACAGGGCATTCCAGAAGCTGTCTTGAACGGCTTTGCAACTTGTAGCTTCCTGGGGCTTCAGGAGAAATGTGTAGAGTGCGAGGGACACTCCTACCCCGAATGCTTAATAGTTACTGGGAGAGTGGAGGGCAGGTTCTGTGACCTAGTGTGAAGTATGTTCCCTGAGCCCTGGGGCTGCCTGTCCAGGTGGCCTGAGAAATTCATTCTTTCTTCATTTCTGATTATGAAATCTAGTGTTTCATATACATAATGTATCTTGTCATTCTGTGTCCTAACCTGTGCTTTACAGAATAAATGTAAATAAGTTATTTTACAATCATTTCTGGGTTGTGTTTTCTGTGTCCCAGTAAAGCTGCCTTCAGTCCTCTCCATCCTTCTTCCCTTCTGGGTATTTTCCCATCATATTCAGTTAGTAACTGTTGAGTGAGCCCCAGCGTGTTCTGGAAGCCTTGTCCCTGGTGGGTACAACAGTTCAGTGAAGAGAGCAGACAAAGTACCTAAAAAAAAAAACCCAAAACTATATTGGCTGCTAATTCTTTAACAGTTAGGAGGTTTCACATTAAAAACTGCATACCTGATTTCCCTGGAAAGCCAGCTGATCTTTGGGCTGCAAAACTTCGCTTAGGTTGGGAAGCAGTCCTGTCCCCTTTTAGGTGAATGCCCATTGATGGGACTCCCTGGTCCCCTCTGGACAGGTGGATCTTCAGTCCCTGCTTGAAGTGCACGCATCTGGGAATTTCTTTCTGGCCTGTGAATAAGGTCGGGTATTTATGGAGTGTTTACACTATATAAGACACTGGCCCAGGCGCCATGAAGTGTCAGCCGTGGTCACTGCCCATGGGAACCTGCAGTCTGTACATAGTTGCAGTGTTCCTTTCCCAAGCACACACATTGTGAATTTGCTGCTTTCTACGTCGTGTTAGCTGGTATGACTGGGTTCTATCATTTTCGTGTTATAGTCACAGATCGTTAACACTGAAAGTTTTTAGATGGATGTTACTCCAAAGATTAATATTTTGGGGTTCTTTATACAGATCGCTGGCCCTTACCTTAGACCTTCTGTTTTAGAAACAGAAGTGGAGTTCAGGAATTGCATTTTTTAAAGGTACTTAAAAAAAAGAGAAGTATAGTTGACTTACAATGTTGTATTTAGTCCCTGGTGTACAGCAAAGTGATTCTGTTATACGTGTATATACATTCTTTTTCTTATTCGTTTTCATTGAGGTTTATTGCAGGATATTGAATATAGTTCCTTGTGCTATTCAACTGTACCTGGTTGTTTATCCATCCTGTATATACGATAGCTTGCTTCTGGTAGTCCCAAATTTCCAATCCAACCCTCCCCAGGAATTGCATTTTAACAAGCCCCTTTCTAATAGCAAAATTGGTTTTAGACCCCAAAACAACATAGAGACAGACTAAAATAAACTGAAAAGCATTGACAAGTACAACTTTTAGACTAGTTTCTAATCTGAAGAATAGCAAATCACATTATTTGGGATGCTTTGTCTTATTTCCCTCTGTCTGTAATGCCCATTGTTAACAGCTTCCTAAAGTATGTCCTCAACAAATGCATTTTGACTGAATGCAATGAGGTTCATTGAATGTAGCTAATTCTCAATGGTGATATCATGACTTCTCTTTCCTTTCTAGATAAAGTTGTACACCAAACATGGGACTTTGAAATACCAGACAGACTGTGCCCCTAACAATGGTTACTTTATGATCCCCTTGTATGATAAGGTAAGAAGAGAGAGCACTTTAGTGGTTTTTGATGGGAAGTTGTCAGTGTGGCCCACAGGGCTGCACTAACTGGGAGAGTGGCTTTCCCAAGTGAGCAAATACACCTCTGTTTTGTAAGTTATAAGCAGAATATGGCAATTCTGGCCAAACTATGAGGGTGACGGCTTATGTACTGGCTTGACTGAATAGCAGTGATTCTCAATGTCTCCAGGGATACTTGGCAATGTCTAGAGACATTTTGGCTTTTACACCCGTGAGGGAGGGGGAGAGGTCCATTATCTCCTGCTTGGAGGCCAAGAATGCAGCTAAACAGGCTGCCATGCTGTGCAGGTCAGGGAAAATGTCAGTGGTTCCAAGTTCTGAGAAGCCCTGACTTAATAGAACCTCCTATTAATACTTGCAAGCGGGTTAAAACATTGTTAAAAAGTATTACACAGGGCTTCCCCTGCCAGTGGAGGGGATACAGGTTTGATCCCTCTTCCCGAAAGATCCCACGTGCCGCGAGGTGGCTAAGCTCGTGCGCCACGACTACTGAGCCCATGGTCCACAACGGGAGGGGTTACCAGAGTGAAAGCACTGGGCACCTTGGAGAGTAGCCCTTGCTTGCTGCAATCAGAGAAAGCCCACGCACAGCAGTGAAGACCCAGCACAGCCAGCAAACAGACAAGCAGATAATTTTTAAAAAGTATTATACAAGTACTGTGTGAATTCATGAGTATTGTGGGGAAAAAATCAAAGTTTTTAGAAGTATATGAAGTAATTTTATCTTTTATCCCCCAGTCCCCTCCCCTCTGTAGTGATGACTTCTGATAAAAGTTTTGGTGTGTATCCTAGCAGATGGCTTTCTCAGTATTTCGAGTTGTACAGATAACCAAGAATATACATGCATGTACACATATGCAGACATGCAAATGCATGTGCTCAGAGATAGGTATCCGCATGCCTGTATTCCTACTCCCCATCCTCCCCACATTTCACCTTTTTATGTGGAAATGTAAATAAACAGAAGAAGTTACAAAAGTTATTCCTAACAATACAGATGTAAATATTCTTGAACTTATATCTATACATAATACCTAAGATTGTTTTCTAGAGGTGGACTAGTTGATATTGAAATCTGTTTTGTTTTTTTTTAAGGCATTCTCAAGGAACCTTTTACTCAAGGGTGTATGAATAAAATCTCGTTTTAAGAACTGGCTTTAGTTTCTAAAGATCTGGCTGACCCTGGCAGACTTAAGGTTAAGGGTTAACATATGAAGGGTTAACATGAGACAGTAGAATGTTTGGTATTGAAAGACCATGAGTGGCTGAATACAGTGTCTCCAACTTTTGCTGGATTAAGTAGGAGTTTTTGGGGTTGAACTTGCCACACTTGTAGGGAGTCAAAAGTCCACTCCCATTTATGAGCACAAAGTTTACACTTGGAATTCCATTCTGGGTGTGAAAATTCTACTCTCCATGATTGTAAAAGTTGAAGGGTCATCAGTTCTTAGTCTTCGGCATTGATTTTTTTTTTCCCCTCATAGGGAGATTTCATTCTGAAGATTGAGCCTCCTCTAGGGTGGAGTTTTGGTAAGTTAACAAATAACCAGGTATACTTTGTAAAGGATTAGGCTGTATGCTGAATATTAAATTGATGGAGTGCAGAGATTGTTAAAATATGAAGGATTCATTTCTAGTGTGCAAGAACTTTTTTTTTTTTTAAACTCCTCCATCCCTGTTACTTTACAGTAGACTGGATTTACTTTAGACCTATCCTAAGGTTTTCTTTCTTGTTTCTTGAAATAGGCGTCTTTTCTTGTACATGATAGGAAATTCCGTTTTGCAGCTTCATTCATTAAGTGCTGGAAGAACTTGATGACTATAGGGGTCAGAAGTGGGGACTTGATTTCTGGCCTGGGATGGCTTCTTTCTTAGCCCCCTCAGTGTTTTTTTAATAAAATTTTTTTAGTAAATTAATGGTAATATTAAGCATTGTGAAATTTGACATAAAAATTCAGATCTACTTAAGAAATCAGATCTGGCAACCTTGAGGCCTTACCAGCTCTGTGACAACTTTGGATGAGTTATTTCTGCTGGGTCAGCATCCATCAGGCTCCCAGATGGCTCATTGGTAAAGCCTCCACCTGCCAGTGCAGGAGACACAAGAGACACAGGTTCGATCCCTGGGTCAGGAAGATCCCCTTTGAGGAGGAGATGGCAATCCACTCTGGAATTCTTGCCTGGGGAATCCCATGGACTGAGGAGCCTGGTGGGCTACAGTCCATGGGGTTGCAAAGAGTCGGACAGAACTCTTAAAACGTGTGCCTACATGCTCAGTTGTGTCCGACTCTTAAAAGCAGTCTTTCTGCACACAGAAAAGCTGCAGACTTCCCTGAGGTGAGTGTCTTTTAGCACGGTTGGAGGAGCGAAAGTGGGGTTGATCAGAAGAAAGGGTTCTACTGTGGTGTGGCTGATATTTTTGGAGAGCAGAGCCTGGATGTTTCGGTAGAGGTGGGTGTGTGACCCCAGTTCTGTAGCTTGAGGGGAAAAGGGGGCCCCAGTTGTTCCTACCAGGCCTGCCTGTGAGTTAGGGGAGGAGGAATTGAGTCCCTGCTATCACAGAGGCAGCACATGTATCTGGGAGACAGAGTTCTTTCTCAGGTCACAGCTGGGGCTGCCTGACTGCTGGGGTCCAGAAACTGGAGGGGCGTCAGAGCCAAGCCCTGGCCTGAGAGGTCACAGATTGGAGGCCTACGGGAGTGTTTTGTTTGAATCCCTCCCTCTTGTCAATTCTTTTTCTTTTGATAAGCTTGTTAATTGGATCATAGCATGCGTGCGTGCATGTGTGCTAAATCGCTTCAGCCACGTCTGACTCTGCGCGACCCTATGGGCTGTAGTCCACCAGGCTCCTCTGTCCATGGGATTCTCCACCCACGAATACTGGAGTGGATTGCCATGCTCTCCTCCAGGGGATCTTTGCGACCCAGGCATAGAACCCGATTCTCTTGGTTTCAGAAATTGTCATCACAGAGGTATCAGGCAGTGAAGTTCAACAAAATGAACACATAAGCACCACCTAGATGAGGAGACAGAACCTGACCAGCTCCCAGAAGTGCTCCGCCCCAGGCGCTGACGAACTGCCCTGCCTGACCCAAGATGATAGATTCTTTTACCTGTTTGGATTAAATGGAATCTTCCAAGGTGCAGTTTTGCGCCTGGTTTCTTTCTTGATGTTGCTCACAGGAGTCATCCTCACTGTGTGTTACTGTGTTAGTTCATTCGATTCCTGTGTGACAGAAAGTGATTTACCCCTTCTACTGTTGGTGGGCAGTTGGATTGTGTCCGGATTTTGGCCACTGAGAATAGTGTTCCTGTGAGCGTCCTTGTTACTCCTGTGAATCTTGTGGTGCACACGTGTCTGTGTTCCTGTTGAGTATTAATATATACCAGGGTGCAATTGTTGGGCAATAGACTTGTTACATGTAATCCAGCCCTAGTAGAGATTTTTAGACCGGCGGAGTAGCTCTTGCAGAGCTTTGCTCTAGCAGCCGTGTGTAAGAGTCCAGTCCTCCACATCCTCACCAGCATTGGCTGTGAGTCTCCTTTATCTTAGCCGTCTTGGTGGAGTGGTTTCAGCCACTCACTGTGGTCTCAGTTTGCATTTCCTGATGGTCTGTGAGATTAAACAGTTTTTCACGTGTGTGCTGGCCATTTGAATATACTCTTTTGTGAGGTGCCTGATAAAGATTTTAACCATTTTTCACTGACATCTTCCCCTGTGTGTGTGTGTAATTCTTTATTTTATCTGATGTTCTCTTTTTAAAAAATTTATCTTTGTTTTTTGGCCACACCACATAACACGTGGCATCTTAGTTCCCTGACCAGGGATCCAAGCTGGGACCTTGGCAGTGGGAGCGCAGAGTCCTAGCCACTGGACCGCCAGGGAGTTCCCCTGAAATTCTCTCGATTTGTCCACTTTTTTTCTGTACCTATCACTTCACATTCTTCCTAACTTTTTAAAAACTCAACTTTAACCGATATTATGATGAACTCTTCAGTTATTTTTAATTTCCTTGAATTGGTTGCTGATACTGAAAAATCAGGACACAGCAGATAAAACCCAGATTTTCAGTTTTTCATGAGAACTTGGAAGCTCGGGCAGCACCGGGTCACACGGCAGTAGTGGGTGGAAACTGTCCCCTTTTTTCCATTTGCCTCAGTCCACACTTGGCCTCTGCTGGCTTCCAGTCCACCCATTTCCTATGGACACTGGTGTTTATGGTCTTGGTATAATGTGGCTGAACTCACGTACTTGATCAGGAGACAGATCTGGAGCCAGACTTTTGGGGTTGAGAGTGGGTTCTGTCCCTCAGGAGCTCTGTGATTCTAGGAGAGTCCTTAACCTTTCTGTGCCTCAGTTTACCCCTCAGTCAGCTGCAGTGTTACTACCTACCTCTGAGATAGTTGTCAGGCTTAAGTGCACCCAGCTCAGTGCCTGGTCTCTGTTGGGTGTTCAGTAAATAAAAGTTTCTGGCGCTCACTAGATTTTCCATGGGTCTCTGAGATACAAGTCAGCCGCGAGACTGTTATAAACTATCTTATACTCTTAACCCTGGTTCCCTCTGGGGTGGGGGAGGGAGACTTTTCCCTCCTCCTCCTCACTTTGGATTTCCAGCCATGTGAGTGGCTCAGAAATGAATACAGTGAAAGTTAAGCAGTGCGGTAGGTTTTACGTGACAGTTTATATCCTGTCTGAGAATTCAGCTTGCTTTGTGTCCTGTCCCCTGTCCCCTTTCCCCCACTGCCCTGTCATTGCACAGAGCCGACCACCGTGGAGCTGTACGTGGATGGTGTCAGCGACATCTGCACGAAGGGCGGGGACATCAACTTCGTGTTCACAGGCTTCTCCGTGAATGGAAAGGTCTGGCGTTTGTCTCGTTTGCTCTGTGGTACAGACTCAGTCTTCTCTTACCTTTAAAAAGCGAGAATTTTGAAATGGGAGGCTTTGAGGCTATAAGGGATGCACAGACAAGCCTCAGAGGGCCTGAGAGCTTGATGAAACTGTATGTAAAATGTAGCGGGGGTTCTTGGGGGCTGGGTCTAGGTTGCGGGTCACTCTTTTGTCCAAGTACAGACGGCAGGATGGCCTTGTAGAGAGATGGGGTCTCAGGGGCCAGTCTCCCCCCGCGCGGCCTGCAATGCCACGGCTGAGATGCGCCTGTTTATTGCCTACCTTTTCTTCATGGTGGGTTTATTCTCCTTTTCCTTTACTCTGAGAAGGAGGGCCTTTGGTCCTGGCTTTATGTCTGGGTTTCTTGTTGGAGATGGGGACCCTGGGTATTTATTCTTTCTCTGTGGTTTAGTTGTGCATCTTTAATTGATGCTGCTTTAGAGTCTTTCTCAGGTGGTAAAAGTCATCCTCAGAGGTAAAGAATCCACCTGCTAATGCAGGAGACATGGGTTCAATCCCTGGGTTGGGAGGATCCCCTGGAGAAAGAAATGGCAACCCAGTCCGATATTCTTGCCTGGAAAATTCCATGGACGGAGGAGCCTGGCATTCTACAGTCCAGGGGATCACAAAGAATTGGACATGATGGAGCAGCCAAGCACGCAATAGGGTCAGTGAGCTGAAGTGTCATTTTCTTGCTGCTGTTCCTTCTCCCTGTGCCCCTGCTTCCCCAGGAAGGGCAACCACGATCTCTACCATCTTTTCCAAGGAATCCTGACCCAAAGAAGGTCGTGGCAGCAGGCACAGGCTGGACAGTGCTGCTGAGGGGAGGATGTGGCTGCTGGGCGGCTCCTAACCTCCTCCTCCTTCTCCACGGCAGGTTCTCAGCAAAGGGCAGCCCCTGGGCCCTGCAGGAGTTCAGGTGTCCTTGCGAAACACGGGCACCGACGCGAAGATCCAGTCCACAGTCACACAGCCTGGAGGAAAGTGAGTTAACGCTTGTGCCGCCCCTGCCCTGCAGCTGGAGCTGGACCCTGATGCTGGGGGCTGGAGCTCTGGATTGAGGGAGGCCTGGCTTCAGACCCTGATTCAGCCTCTTACCTTCAGACGGGTTCATACCCCAGAGGGCCTCAAGTTCCTTGCCTGTGAAGTGGAAGTCTTTTGGCCCATATCTAGTGGTGAGGAGATGATTAAAAATGAGATAAATAGAGCACTGCTGCAGGACTAGGCCTTCATGTACTGGCTGGGACTGGCTCTGGTTCCCAGGTTGCTCAGTCGGAAAGAGCCTACCTGCTAATGCAGGAGACGTGGATTTGATCCCTGGTTCGGGAAGATCCCCTGGAATAGGAAATGGCAGCCCACTTCAGTATTTTTGCCTGGAAAATTCCATGGGCCTGGTGGGCTACAGTCCATGAGATCACGAAAGAGTTGAACATGACTGGGCGTGGCGTGGCGTGGCACTGGCTCTGGGGCCCGACAGCCTGGGTTTGAATCCTGTTTCTCCCATTTGCTAGCTGTCTGCCCCACGGCAAGTTACTTAAGACTTCTATGCTTTGGTTTCTTCATTTATGAATGAGGATAATCATGGAACCTACCACCTAAGGTTATTGAGAAGATTAAATTATGATATTATTGTTTCAAACTGTCTGGCATAGAATATGCACTTAATAACTTTTAGCTCAATACAGATTAGCTCAATTACGATTTTCAAAAATCATTTTATCACTATTACATCGCAATCATTTTGTAGTTGGAACTGATGACTATTTAATTAACCTTGTTGAGTCAAATTTAAAGCATTTATGTAATGGATTTATATTGTTGCGTTGTAAATGTTAATAGATGTGCCAAGATTAATATCCGAGTAGTTCCAGCTGATCATTTTGAAAGCATACAAATCACCATTGACTGCTTCAGTACACAAATCTGACTAAACTGCAAAATAGAAATTTATAATGAGCTTGTCAGTATATCATCCAATTTTTAACTGATGCTTGTTGGAATTATATTTCAGTTTTGAAAAATACTTCTTGTTGCCTCTGCAACCCCCTCCTCTGATCTGTAGAAGGGAATGTAGGACTTTCATTTTCTCTGGTCTCAGTAATTTCCTGCTGGCCCTGCTTGGGAAAGGGACCTGAGCTTTCTGAACTCCCTTTCCTGTGTGCACACTACACGGAGAGTCACATGCAGAACTGGGGTGCTGTGAGCGCGAGCTAGAGGCTGAATCTGACCCAGACCGAAATCCAGTGGCAGTATCAACGCCCCTGTAGCCGGGCGTGGCCCTGTGCTGTTATTACAGGCAACATGTGAGGTGATAAAATACCACCGCAGAAGAAGAAACTGAGTTAAAATTTTGGCCTTCCTGTCACTGGAATTAGCCCGCCTGTGGTCTGTTGCTTTTGCACATCTGAAGGGCTAACTGTGTCAGAATCCTGGAGGCAGTGTTTCCAGCCTCAACTCATCTCACTCTGGTCTTGGTTTGTTCACAACTGCTAGAACAGTCTTTATCGGCTTCTGGTTTCATCACAGTTGCTTTGTGCAAGAGCCCAGAGTGGCTTGTGTTTGTTCCTGATAACAGATCTGAAAAGACTCTCTGGGGTTGGAGTCAAGCTCGTTATCACCTGCCCCCTGACGCTTAGTGCCATGTTGTCTCAGCTTCCGTCTCAGCTCAGCGGGCCTGTCTGCCGATTGTTTTTTCAATTTTCTCCTTCAATTTTTTAATGAGTTCGTTAGTTACTTGGTTGTGGCCTTTTTTTTTCCAATATTATTTTTTGTCCTCACCATGTGGCATGTGGGATCTTCCTTCCCTAACCAGGGGTTGAACCCATGCTACCTGCAGTGGAAGCGTGGTGTTTTGACCTCTGGACCGCCAGAAAAGTCCCCGTCCCCCATTCTTCACACAGCTTTCCTCCCTTCCTCCTTCTCTTCATTTAGACACTTCCCCTCTCCTCACCTCTTCATGCCTCTCTGTCGGCACACACTTGAATGATCTGTGACTGACCCCTGCTGAACCACAGGGGCTGGTGTTTAGACTAGAATCCCAGGGCTGAAGGAAAACATCAGCCTTCCTTCTCGTCGGCACACGAGCCCCTCTCCTTGCACACAGCCAGTGCCCAGTAAGTGTTGTCTGATGAGGATTTGAACAGTGAAGGATTGAATTTCATTTGTGCTCCTTTAACTGGCTCAGGGCAAATTTGTGGTAACTCATGCATCATTTTCTTGTGCTTGGAAGAGTAGTCCTAAATTACAAATATTCAGGTTGCTGGGAGAGAAAGTGAAGTGGTATTTTTTATTTCTTAGGTTTGCATTTTTTAAAGTTCTTCCTGGAGATTATGAAATCCTTGCAACTCATCCAACCTGGCCATTGAAAGAGGTGAGCATTTATTTCCGTTATGTTGATGGCCATGCCAACAATGTGCTGGTCTGGGGACAAATGGAGTGGTTTTCAATTCCAGATATGAAATTATTTTATGTTTTTTTCTAGAAGTTGATGGAAAAAACAATAATGCTGCTGATTAGTTTGGTGGTGTTTATACAGAAAACTCCCACACTGTAGCAGATGTTGCTTATGTTGATTTCTGTCTTAGGTAACAAGATTGTCTTCCTGCTGTGAAGTTGGTTTGTTATTAACTTATACCTATTTTAAGCTAAATCAACACCAGAGGGGCCTGATGAGATTATTTTATTGTTCTTTTTCTGTCTGCAACAGCAGTACTTATTCTGAATTCTTGTTCTTGTGCCCAAGGAGAATATATAAGAATGTCTATTGCAGCTTTGTTTGTAATAGCAGAATATTGTAAACAACCTATATGTCCATGAAGGGGAGAGTGGATTGTGGTTTCACCACATGATAGAATTCTGTATATCAGCAATAACAAATGAACAGGAGCCATGCATATCAATATGACTGTACTTAAAGACATAACATTGAAGGGAAAAGACAAGTTGCTGAAGGACAAGGAAATATACCATTTATATAGTGATTAGAAACACTTGTGATCAGAACCACTTCTGGATACATTCATATGTGGAAAAACTATGAAGATGCTGCAAATGGGAATGGCGAACAGTGTATTCATTATGGTATTGATATCTGCAGAGGGAGGGGGGAAGGGGTGTGCAGGTCTGCAGGGTCTAGAATTGTATTTCTTTTCTTTTATTCTTTAGCTGGTTGGAGCTTATATAGGTCTTCTTTGGTATAGATCCTTGTATCTTTTGTTTGACTGAAATAGTTTATAGTAAAAGATCAAAAAAAAGAAGACACCTACTAAATGTGGTTCTGTAAATAACTGAAAAAGCAGTTTGAAATAAGACCTAAAGGAAATTTCAAAAGATTAGTTTTTATTATTGGTTTTGAGGCTGTGTTTCATTCTTGCTGAAGAAGCATCAGAATTTCAGTTTTTACTCTGTGAGTTTTATGCATCTAAAAGTGATGGTATAATTTCACACCTCTATGTGTCTGTATCCTGTCTATGGTCTGGTTCTTAGGATTTTTCTCTTCTGGCCAACATTTTAAAATGTTTCACTTAAAACCTGGTAGCTTACAGTTTTAAATAGAATACGTTTTAAGGTTTGTGTTATTCGTTAGTTGTATGCAAAAGGAATTTGAGTTTATTCATGTAAAATTGTGTTTTAAAGTAAAGCAGGCTATTAAAAGGAACACGGTTGCCCTTTGGGGGAGCAGTATCAGGAAAGGAGCAGGAGGGGGCTTCTGAGGACCCAGTGTATGTTCCGTGTCTGGGTGCTGGGTGCATGGTGTGTTTGGGAAAATAACTGTTCCTGTGTGAATTGTACTTTAACGAAGAGATTAAAAATACATGGATGCATACCATTCAACATAGAAAAAAATATTCATTAAAAACAATTGGAATGTACACAAGAACATAAAGGAGTGGAAATGGAAAATTTGGAAGGTGGAAAAGTGTAAAAGAAATAAAATGCCACCATCGTTGTTTCCATTTTTCTGCTTTTCCCTACACTTCATCTTGCCTGTTAAAAATAGTTGTGATCATGCTACACATTCATATGCAATTTTATGCCATTTCATTTGTTGCTTTTCTCTGACTTAATATTTTAGTGGAAGCATGTCCTTCTGTTGTTAAACGCTTTGTGAGCATCTGTCCTTTTGGAAGTTACAATCTTCTTTTGTAGGCGAGCACCACTGTGCGAGTGACCAGCTCCAACGCCAACGCCGCGGGTCCCCTCATAGTGGCCGGCTACAACGTGTCTGGCTCTGTCCGCAGCGATGGGGAACCCATGAAAGGGGTGAAGTTTCTTCTCTTTTCTTCTTTAGTGACCAAAGAGGTAAGCAAAGAGGAGTGAAGAGCGAGAAAGATTGTGGGCAGGGAGTGGAGGAGATGGGAGATCAGAGAGTAAGAAATGCAGGTCAGTCACAGACATGGAAACAAACTTAGGGTTAACCAAGGGGAAAGCTGGGTGGGGGAGGGATAAATTAGGAGTTTGATATTAACATATACACACTACTGAATATAAAATAGATAAACAGTAAGATCCTACTGTATAGCACAGAGGTGCATACGTACTCAATCGTGTCTGACTCTTTGTGAGTCCATGGACTGTAGCCCACCAGACTCCCCTGTCTATGGGATTTTTCAGGCAAGAATACTGGAGTGGGTTGCCATTCCCTCCTCCAGGGGATAGCACGGGGAACTATATTCAGTGTCTTGTAATAAACTGTATAATTGTGTTGGAAAAGACTCTCGAAAGTCCTATGGATTGCAAGGAGATCAAACCAGTCTATACTAAAGGAAATAAACTTTGAATATTCACTGGAAGGACTGATGCTGAAGTTGAAGCTCCAGTACTTTGGCCCTCTGATGCAAAGAGCCAATTTACTGGAAAAGACCCTGATGTTGGGAAAGGTTAGGGCAGGAGGAGAAGGGGGGGACCACAGAGGATGAGATGGTTGGATGGCATCACTGACTCAATGGACATGAGTTTGCACAAACTCTAGGTGATAGTGGAGGACAGGGAAGCCTGGTGTGCTGCATCCGTGGGGTCACAGAGAGTCAGACGTGTCAGTGACTGAACAGCAATAAGCTGTAATGGAGAAGAATCTGAAAAAGAATGTATATATATATATATATATATATATAACTGAATCACTTTGCTGTATAGCAGGACACAATTCAACATTGTAAACCAACTATAATTAAATAAAAAATGCAGATCAAAGTTGATGGATAGTCTTGCCATCTAAGAACCTTGTGTCTCTCTTTTGACTCACAATAAACTGAATGTCTGCTCTGGGAGGCAGTGTAATTCAGTGGAAAGTGCCCAGGCTTTGAAATCAAACAGACCCAGCTTCAGACAGATCCCAGCTCTGCCTCTGGGCAGCTGTGTGAACTTGGGCCAGTATGGTTTCTCATCCGGACCATGGTGATCCATGGTAGGGGAGGACAGTCGGGTGATTTTTTTTCCTAAGAAGGCTGTACCATTTTTAACTTTGCAAATGAAAATTGAAGTGTTAGTCACTCAGTCATGTCCAAGTCTTTGCAACTGCGTGGACTGCAGCCCATCAGGCTTCTCTTTCCATGGGATTCTCCAGGTAAGAATACCGGAGTGGATTGCCACTTCCTTCTCCAGGGGATCTTCTCGACCCAGGGATTGAACCCAGATCTCCTGCGTTACACTCAGATTCTTTACCATCTGAGCCCCCTGGGAAAACCTTAACTTTTCAAACTTGTATGTAAAGATTTTTACACTGTGCTCTGTTCTCTACTGCATCGTAGGTTTCAGAAATATTTTGTGAAATAAAACTTAATGCAAGTTTTTGAAAGGTGGCTATTTGATAATAATCAGAATGTCGAAGTGGAAAAGGAAGTCATTTTGGTCTTTTTCTCCTGACATAGGATGTCCTGGGCTGCAACCTCGCCCGGTGCCTGGGTTCCAGCCCCAGGACGAGAGTCTGGAGTACCTGTGCCATGCGGTCTCCAAAGAAGATGGCTCCTTCTCCTTCTATTCCCTGCCGAGCGGGGGCTACACTGTGGTGAGCAAAACTGACTTCTGTTCTGTTTATGTTTGGGAGTCTTAATGACAGGAGGTATCAGTGCCCTTGCAATATCAAAGGACTGAATGGTTGGCCTGCAGTTCCACAAACATTTTATTTAGCAGTAACTTAAGGTGTGACTCTGTCTGCTCAGTAACAGCTGCAGAAAGCCTAGGTCTTTCCTCTTTTAAATGCGAAACCATTATGATTAATAGTGTCTGTTTGCCCACTTTGAGCCTCTAGTTATTTGTGGGCTGCTGGCTTTGAGTGTTAGTATTGATGGTTGACTCATGTTCCTGGCTCTTGGTAATGAACAGACTTTTCCTTCCAGATTCCGTTCTATAGAGGGGAGAGGATTACCTTTGACGTTGCTCCTTCCAGACTTGATTTTACCGTGGAACACGACAGCCTGAAAATTGAGGTAAGAACTCCCTGCCTTCTGGAGGGACAGGTGTTGGAGTGCCCATTCCTGGGCACAGGTGTTGCAGACATGTTAAAAACAATTAATATTTATCTAAAAGTGCTGTTGGAAAAAACAGAATCTTACACTTTCTTCCACTTTATTCTGGGATCCACAGAATCCTTCATGTCACTCATGTAACATCTATATCTTAGTGAATTGGAGCCCTAGTTTTATCTACTTCATTCCATGAGATATGTTCACTGAGTGTCAGTGACATATATTTCAGGTACTGTTCTAGTGATGGGCTTATTGGAGTAATTGAAAGAGGCAAAAATTCCTCTTCTTGTGTAATTCATGTTCTGATGGCAGAAGGAGACAATACATTTATAAATAAGTAAATCAGAAAGTATATGAGAAGGGCATGTGTTCTTTAGAAACAAAGCAAGAAAGGAGATTATACCATTTCAAGGTCAAGTGGGGGTTGAGGTCTCCTGGGTTGTACTTGGGAAGGCCTCATGGGGAGGTGACTTTTGAGTAACAGCCTGAAGGGGAAGAGGCAATGAAGTGTACTTATATCTGTGGGAAGTGTGTGTAAGACATGGCACGAGTATGGCTAGGAGGCGTGGGGAACCCCCAGAGGCCAGGGTGGCTGGAACAGAGGGAGTGAGGAAGAGGGGGGGGAGGAGAGGGGCCAGAGCGGTGATGGGGCAGGTCGTGCAGGTCCTGCCGGGCTTTCTGGGCTACAGTTGGCACCACTGAAAGGTTCTGAGCAGAATCAGGTGCGCCCCCTGCCTGCCACGGTGAGCAGTCTGCAGGGGGCAAGGTGGAAGGGAGGGACCAGCCCTGAGACTGTGGATGAGACCATGTGACCTGAAAGAGTCTGGGCCGTGTGGGCTGGCAGGTGAGGTGACGGGTAGGGGTGAGAGGTGGCCTGACAAACTCCTTAGACCTAGACCAGGTGGTGAACGTGTTTTTCATCGCATTTCTATCTTTAATTACAGAGGTAGAAGATGGTTACTATAGAAAATGTGCTAGGTCAAATCCCCAACGAAAACAGGAGCCTTTTATAAGTGGACCACCTAGTGTTACAGTTACTGAAAACATTAGATTTTAATCGTTTTCTTTTACATTAGAAAGGACTACATTGAAGTAGCTTAACTGGGTGGAAGCTAGCTTTTAGGTCACATGCTCAGCGGGATTCTGACTCTGCCTTTTAAGATTCACTAAAGCATTTGACTGTTCTGCTGTGTGCTGGAGCAGAGATGGGATGGTAAAGGTCAAGCCCTTGGTGCTTCAAGGGACTTGCCCAGAAGCATGGGGGCAGGGGAGTGGGGAAATACCTTTCCCGATTGCAAACTAAAGTTTTAAACAGACATGAGTGGAATTTCAGGAAGCAGTCTATAAGCTAAATAATGTAGGACCGTTGAGTCTTGTTCTTTTCCTGTATTTCTAACACGTGGTTTAGTGCCAGGTACATGGCAGGTGCCTAATAAAGATGATTGTTGAACAAACAGATGATTTAATAAGTGGGTTAACCATGTCTTTTTAGACAAAGAGCTATCTGACTAAAGAGGAAGCCATTTTCTTAAAGCTCTCAAATACCATCATATGCATGCATTCCGTCCATTCATTCGGGAGTCTTTTATTGAGTGCCTACTGTGTACCAGGTGACTAAGACAGAAGAGGGCCCTGTTTTCATGAAGCTCCCGTTCTAGTAGGAGGTAGACAAACTAGGAAGAAATCAAACAAGGACATTGGAAAGTTACCGGCTGTTGGGAAGGTTTTTGCTGAAGCCTCCAAAGTAGATTAGTGTGATTGTCAGTGCCTGGCTGGGGCAAGAGGCAGGGGCTCCCGAGAGAGGGTAGTCAGGGAGGGCGTCTCGGAGGTGGTGACGGTTTGAGCAGAACCTGAAGGATGAGATGGGGCGGCCTGTCTCCCATCTTCTCCAGGTGTGGGAGGAGATCCAGGCTGAGGGAGCACCACATGGTGAAGGCACATGGGAACCCCAGATCAGGGTGGCTGGAGTCCAGCAGCTGTGGAGGACCAGGCCCTGGCCCTCACAGGCAGGGAAGGTGCAGACACATAAACCGAGCCGAGCACGTGGGGTGAGGGGATGTGCAGCAGCAGGGGCTGAGCAGGGGGTGTAGGTGGACCTAGAACTTGAATTCTGGTGTGGCGGAAAAGCAGAAGGGCCCGAGGGACCTTGCAGAGGTGGAATCCTCGAGCCTGTGATGCTGGGGGCTGGACAGCGGGGTGCACGGTGGTCCTGGGTCTAGGCTGGGAGACTGCGGGGTGGCCTGGCCCCCCAGAAACAGCGTCTGGAGGGGAGCAGGCGTGGAGGGTGCTCTCACAGATCTGACTCAGTGGTCTCTAGGGAAGTCAGTCTCTTGATCTTTTCATTCAGTTATTTGACAAATACCCAGGTTTTGGGAGAAGGAAATGGCAGTCCCCTCCAGTGTTCTTGCCTGGAGAATCCCAGGGACTGGGGACTCTGGTGGGCTGCCTTCTATAGGGTTGCACAGAGTTGGACATGACTGAAGCGACTTAGCAGCAGCAGCAGCAGCAGGTTTTGGGAATCTAAGGAGGAAGGAACACAGATGTGGGAAGGGGTTGCTGGTGGGCGAGGGGAGGGAGCCGGGCTGTCCCGGGGGACCAGGAGGAGTCAGCGTGGGCCTGCGTGCTGAGCGATGGCCTGAGGGGCCTAAGGGGCCCTTTCTCAGCTCAAGTACACGACAGCTTCTCCCTGTTCCTCATCTTCAGCCGGTGTTCCACGTCATGGGATTCTCTGTCACTGGGAGGGTCTTGAATGGACCGGAAGGCGAAGGTGTCCCGGATGCAGTGGTCACCCTGAACAGCCAGATCAAAGGTGGGCAGACACGCTGGGCCCAGGCCTGATTGCCGGGGCTGGGTTTTGCTACAGGGGGAAATGGAAAGGAAACAAAATCTTAACGACTGTGAAAACAAGCCAGCTTTCGGTATCCCCGTGTAGATGAAGGACATGCAGCTGTTTTCGGCTCATCCTTTGTCAGCATGTTTTTGTTCTACAGTCAGAACAAAAGCTGATGGCTCGTTCCGCCTGGAGAACATCACCACTGGGACGTACACCATCCACGCCCAGAAGGAGCACCTGTACTTTGAAACCGTCACGATCAAAATCGCACCCAACACGCCTCAGCTGGCAGACATCATCGCCACGGGGTAAGGGGATTGTGGGGCCCCCGGGCTTACGCTGGCAGTCAGCAGAGACCAGAACACCTTCGATCTGACTGGGTGTTTCTGCCACGGAGTCTCATCCACTCTTTGACACCTGTGGAGACGCAGCTGGCTTCTTTAAAAAGATCAGAGCTAAACGTTATGAACTGAAGGTACTTAGCTGTTGGCTGCTTCCCGAAAATCATCTTGCTCCAAAATTAAAGTGGGTTTCCGATAGAAGAAGTTCTGTTGTGCCTGACTTCACATCTGGGGGCCTTCCTTGGCTTAATTGGAAGGTAGTGTATCTGGTTGAGAATGTTGGTTGTAAGATGCTTCGGGTCATGGGTCACAATTCTTCCTGTTCTGTTGTGCTTAGTGTGAGTTGTGAGGGGACATGCTGTGGTTGAATTCCTGTAGTTTCATCACACAGTGACAATGTTTAGTGCAGAGAACCCCTGCCTTGGAATAGAGTCTGGGTCTTTCTTATCTGCATGTTCCCTAGAGAGTGGAGGTTGGGGGAGGCTGCCATCTTTTCCTTGGCAATAGGTGCTCACTAAAAAGTTACTTGGTGCCTCAGTTGGTAAAGAGTCTGCCTGCACTGCAGGAGAGACCTGGGTTTGATCCCCGGGTCGGGAAGATCCCTTGGAGAAGGGAGTGACCACCCACTCCGGTATTCTTGCCTGGAAAATCCCATGGACAGAGGAGCCTGGTGGGCTACAGGGTGGGGCAGGGTCTGCATGGAGAGCAGCGTGGTGTGGATGAGGGATGGCGGCACATCGCCTGGCGTTGCTGGAGTGGAAAGTGCTGAGCAGGCGGCGGGAGCAGGTGTCGCAGGGCCTCTTCATGCCCCATGGGAAGTGGAGGGCTTTTTCCATCAGGGAGAAAAGTCAAAGGCCAGTGAACAGTTGTGAGCGTGGAGGTAACATGGGTAGATGTTTGTCTTCAATGAGACACGTTGGTGCCGTGGCGGGAGGGCCTCGAAGGGTCGAGATGAGGGTGCGGGAGGCCTGAAAGCAGAGTTGTCTGAGAAACGTCTGATGGAGGAATGTCGGGTTCCCAGCCAAGAGGCCGCGGCCCTGGAGAGAGCCAGGTGGGGCTGAGGCACCGGTTGTGGCCACGGGGTCCGCAGGCCCGCTAGGTGGCGCTCTTCACCAGGCGCTCAGATGGACTGGGACTCCGGAAGACCTGGCAGAACCTGGACAGGCAGGAGCGGGTAGAAGCGATCTGGGGCCGGAAGGCGGATGTCAGCCCGCGAGGGGCGGGGGGCTTCAGATGGGACCTCCCGCCGGCCTGGGGGTCCGGGAGCTGCGCCCTGAAGAGTGCGTTGCTGGCCTGGCCACTGAGGAGGTTTTCTCCAGGCAGTGGCGGCTCTGGGGTCAGGGCTTCAGCGAGGAAGCAGACCCCGAGGGGCCTCAGGAAGTGATCCTGGGCTTCCCGCCTCCCTCCACGGGCAGTTCTGAGCGGCGACTCGGGGGCACCGGGGTGAATGCTGGCTGTGCACAGTGAGCCAGACCAGGCTCGCCAAGGCAGGGCCGGGGTCTTCCTGGGCTTGAGGCGAGGAGTCAGCGGCTGAGTTACGGGGGGGTGCCGGAAGCGCTGCGGGACCCCCGGGGGCCTGCCTTCAGGTGGGCTGTGGAAGCCGAGGCCTTCGGAGGGCTGAAAGGCCGCCGAGGGGACGACTTGGCTGGTGGCGGGGTCAGTGTGTTGCAGGAGGCGGGCTCCTCCTGGAAGGTTCTCTGGGTAGAGGCTGGGGGACAGACAGCGTGGGTGGGGGTGACGGTGAGGCCTTGAGGCCGTCTTGTGTGGGTGAGCTTTTCCCCAGGTGAGTGGAGCCCCTGGATGGGTTTTCAGCAAGGGAGCTGTGAATCAGGGTGCTTTGGAAAGATTTTCTCTTCTCCTGACTGCTGTGTGGGGAATAAATGGGGAGGGGGAGCCAGAGTAAATAGGGAGGGAGTAAATAGGAGTTGCTGGAGGAGATGCTGACCAGTGGGACCTGAGACCGGTTCTGGGGGAGGGAAAGAGTGGGTAAGTTTGATGGGTGATAGGCCTGTGCCTCAGAGCCCAGGTTTCCTGTTTCAGCCATTTGGGTAGAAGGAGGAGGTACCATTCCCCATTCATAGAGGTAGGGAAACATAGTTTAATTTTACCTTTACTTTTGAAATGGGATTTTGAATCAAAGAGAAACTGCATTCTTTGAATATCTTTGGGAAAGCTGATCATTTTTTTGGGGGCCATATAGCACGTTTGTCTTTTAATTCAGTGATATTTCTTTTCTTTTATTCTTTTTAAAACATTATTTATTTGAAAAAAAACTGAGTTAAATGACAATGTAGCTGTCTCACTAGGCACCAAAATTACTAACTTCTCTCGGTAAATGTATTAAATTCTGATGAAAGAATTTTTTTTTCAGAATTTAAACTTTTTATTTTGTATTGGGATATAGCCCATTACCAGTGTTGTCTGATGAAAGAATTTATTGACTGAAATTGATTTTTAAGGGCTTCAATATAACAAACACTCTCCTACTAGCTTTTTAGTTCTTTTTCTAAACGAATGTGTATTTGAGGTTTAGTATAATGGGCCACTTCTCTTTAATGGAGAATATGAGCTACAACACATCATATGGTTAAAGTATTAAAACTTAGGCAAGGGGGTTCGACTTGTAATGAATAAGGGGGCTTCCCACCCCTGAAAAAGACACAAATGAAGAGCGTATGGAAGGGCCTTGAGAACAGTTCTTTCAGTATTCCCTTCCTGTTGATTTTCTCTGAAAGCACACAGTAGGGAACCAAAAAAAGGCAAACCTTTGCATCCAAATCAGGGCTTGGCACACTTTTTCCATCAAGGACCAGAGAATAAATATTTTAGACTTCATGGGCCTATACAGTCTTTGTGACGAAGCCCACCATAGACAATTCATAAATGAATATGGGCGTGGCCGTGTTCCAGGAAAACTTTATGTGCACACGCTATAATGATATACTTTTTATATGTCACGAGACAGTCTTTTGATTTTTTTTTTTCCTTTTTAACCCTTTCAAAGTGTGAAAACCATTCTTAGCTCATGATCCCAACCAAAACAGGTGGCTGGTGTGACTTGACCCATGGGCTGTGGTGTCTTACCCCCTGCTGTCCAGCCTGAACCCTGGTGGCCAGCCTGGTCATGTCCATTTAGGAGCAGTGGTCCCCAGCCTTTTGGGCACCAGGGACCTGTTTTTCTTTTTCTTGTTTGAGATCTTTTTTTTGAGAGATAGATTTTCCATGGTCTAGGGGAAGGAGGGGGGATTCTGTGATGATTCAGGTGTACTTTATTTATTGTGCACTTTATTTCTTTATGACATCAGCTCCACCTTAGATCGAGGAGGCAGGGGCCTCTGCTGTAGAGAGACGACTGTGGCCCACACCGCCTTCTGTGGTTTTTTGTTTGCAGCCGAGTGGGCCTGCCAGCACTTAGTGCACCCCATTATTGTCCAGCACTGAACCCAGCATTTTTTATTCTTTTCCTGTCAAAAGTAACAACTGATTTTTATCTAAAGCTATTCTCTTGAAGATTACAAAATGTAAATTTTCGGCCGTTGAAGAATTGCTTGTGACCTCCAGCGGTGGGACATGATTACAACTGACTAAACTTGGAGACAGCCACTCAGGGGACACTGGGCTTTGCTGGTTTTTATTAGTGGGTGGATGTGCTGTTCATGTGCTTCTGGAAATGTGCCATGTCGTACTTTACACTCTGCTCATTTGCAGTCTCCAGTCTGAGTCATTACCTTAATAGGGCTTTTCAATTATAAGTTGCTTCTGTAGCTCCTAGCTCCTAAGGAGTTCAATTTTAGCTCTGCATTTCTTTAAACTTAATTACCTTTCCTATTCAGATCTCTCCGATTGCTTTTCTCTGTGCATTATATATAATCACAGGCGAGGAAGCCGTCTTTGATAACCTTGCCTTGTTTTATCGCCTGGGTAATACCACACTTCCTTAGGGAGCTTACAACTCTTGCCTTTAAGGACTCATTCGCATTCTTGGTTTGGCTGCTCCACCGTCAACGACCCAATTACCTGAAACATTTTTATCAACCACAGATTGTCTGAAAACCGCTTCTGCAGTGGGGAATGGCCAGCTGTCACCCAGAACACACAAACAGCCCTGCCCCAGGCCCTCCCTCTGCCTTTCCACGTGCAGAAAGAGATCCGATCCTCTTTCTAATGATTGCTTATAAAACTGGAGTCGTTTGGTCTGTCCTGTCTCTTCATTAAGATCACACTAGTCTCAGGGATGAGGGCTGGAAGCGGGATTTCAAGTCTGGGTTGCCAGCACCTTTCCTGTGATAATTGAGTTCTCCTCCTGGGCTGAGTGGTCCTCTTGTTGCAGGTTCAGTGTCTGCGGCCAGATATCAATCATTCGCTTCCCTGACACTGTCAAGCAGATGAGTAAATACAAAGTTGTCCTGGCCTCTCAAGACAAGGACAAGTCTTTAGTCACCGTGGAGACGGATGCTCAGGGATCATTCTGTTTTAAAGCAAAACCAGGGACCTACAAAGTTCAGGTATGACGTATTTTGTTCCGTTTAAGATATTTGAAAACAAACAACAACAACAATGATTTGAAAGGGTTATTTTAAGATGGGATCAGAGAAGGAGCATTTTCATTACCAGCTTCTTATTTTGATAACTTTACATTCCTGCCTGTCACTGTCAGTAGAGCAGATAGGCAGCTGGCTTGAAAGGATGCAACGGTTGTTTCTCTTTTCCCGTCCTGATGTTTATTAGGGGTTAGTATCAGGCTGCCAGTCACATGTCTACCTCCTCAGGCTTCTGGCTGCTGTAGAATATCCATGGGTCTCCAGACGAGATCAGAGTGAACTCTCTGTTAGTGGCAGCTCAGTTAACATCCACAGAACATGGCTTCTGGACCCTGAGGCCAAAATGGAGCTTCCTGTTTTCTGCCTTGCTGTAAACTGGAGATGCTGAGCAGGCACCCCCTGATTCCTCTGTCCATCTCCCTAGTGAAGAAGCCGGGAGACCCTGGCCTGTGGTCTCACCACTGGGGTGAAGGCCTGAGCACAGGTTGGGCAGGAGGCCAGAGGTAAGACAGAAGCAGAGGTTCAGCCTACCAGCCCTGCACTGAGACCACGTCAACTGCTGCTGCTCCTCCTCCCTGGGGAGGAGCAGGGGATGGGCGACGGGAGGGAGTCAGGGAGGGTCCTTCTAAGACTTTGCTCTCCTCCAGGCCAGTGGGATCTCCCCACTCTGAGGAGGTGGGGTAGGGGCACAGCCTTCCCCCTGCATCCACGAACAGCATGCTGTGTGGGTGGTCAGCTCCTTTCCCAGCCAGCCAGCTTCTTGTGATGTTGGCCACATAGACAAGCCTTTGGAGACTCCTTCAGAGACACAGTCAGGGACTTTTCCAAGGAAGGGCAGCTCTGATACGGTGATCTCTCTAGGGATGAAGAAGGCCAGCACCACCTCCTCTCCCACCTCCTCTTGTGAGCCTAAGAAAGGCAAGCAGAAATGAGGGAAAAGAAATGACCCAGGTCCACTATTAGTCATCCACTTGGGTCCACAAGCTCACAGTTCATGTCACAAGTGACCTCATGCCAGAATCAGGTTCTAGGATTTAGTGATCAGTAACAGCTTTGCGTGCCCCAATACACTTGTGAGTGCACCCTGACACCACGGCTGGCTGGTGTTCTGTGTCTGATTAGAAATACATTTTCTTCACACCAGCAATATGCAGATTTGTTGTGATTATAAAACTATGCTTAGGAATGAACCTTCTCCTTCAGAGTCTGCCTAGCCTCAGGCCCAGTTGGATGATCTGGTGTCCTATTGGCCTGGGAGCAGCGACCCTGATGCAGCCGCTGACCTGTCCTGTGTGTCCCACAGGTGATGGTTCCTGAGGCAGAGACCAGGGCAGGGCTGACGCTGAAACCCCAGACGCTGCTGCTGGCTGTGACCGACAGGCCTGTGATGGATGTGGCTTTTGTGCAGTTTTTGGCATCAGTTTCTGGGAAGGTCTCTTGTCTTGGTAAGACGTCAGTTGAAACCAAGAACGAATGAGTTTGAAGAAGCAGGCTGAGAGAGGTGGGATTTGGGTGGGCTCTTCCTCACTGGGCAGTGGCAAAGATCACAGCAGAAGTTGAATGGGGGAGTGGTGTGTGTGAGGCCATGTCATGTGCACTTTTTTCTGAATAATCACCCCAATCAACAGGAACATTTCTCTTGGAATACTCCTGCTTGGGCTCCCAAAAGAACGTGTAAAATTCTTTTTCTGAATGGAGTTGGGCCCTGGTTTCAGTCCTAGCTCTGTCATTTACCAGTATGAGACTATAAGCATTACTTGCCCAACCTCAGTTTTCCTTCAATAAAATGGGAATACTGCTGCTCTCAGAGGGTTTCAATAAGGCTTAAATGTGGTCATATCAAGAGGCCGCATAGCATAGTGGTTAAGATCATAGACTCCAGAGCCGGACCACGTGGGTTTGAACCATTGCCATGTGATGTAGGCTAAGTGACTTAACCTGTCTGTGCTTTGAGTCCCTCATCTGTAACGTGAGGATGTTAACAGTACCTGCCTCACAAGGTTATTGTGACGATCAAAAGAGTCAGTGTGTGTATGGTAAAGAATCTGCCTGCAATGCGGAGACCCAGGATTGATCCTGGGTCAGGAAGATCCCCTGGAGAAGGGCATGGCAACCCACTCCAGTATTCTTGCCTGGAGAAGCCCATGGACAGAGGAGCCTGGCAGGCTCCAGTCCATGAGTTCTCAAAGAGTCTGACACGACTGAGCAGCTAACACTTTTCATAGCCATTAGAAGTACCTGGAACACAGCAAGAGCCATATAAATCTTTGCTGTTATTAGTAATATGACGATGATGATGATAAATGGCCCAGCTCTGCACCTGGTATGAAGTAGGCATTCAAGAAAGTTTCATTGCCTTCTGACTTTTTCTCTGGCTCCCGTTGGTGCTCCATCTCTGCCAGTGCAGTAAATGCTGGGCAGCCTTATTGCTTGGCCAGTGCCTTACATGGTGGGAGAGGTGTGGGTGTGGGGAGACTTCTTTGAATCAAGTAGACGCCTATAAGCTTTGAAGGACCCCTCCTGGGGCTGCCCTTCAGGAGCTAAGTGGTAGCAAGCAATATACAGCGGTTGAGGGTTGGAACAGGTACTGTGGTTCCTAAAGCCGCCAAGCGAGGCCCCTGCATCTTTTCTCTACAGACACTTGCGGTGACCTGCTGGTGACCCTGCAGTCCCTGAGCCGCCAGGGCGAGAAGCGGAGCCTCCAGCTCTCTGGCAAGGTCAACTCGATGACTTTCATGTTTGACAACGTGCTGCCCGGAAAATACAAGAGTAAGAACTGAAGGCAGCACTTCCTGTCTCTGTAAACTTTCTGAAAACTCGCTCTCTAGTTGCATCCCAACGATACTTGTTTAACTCTTGTTTGTCTTTGTCCTTTGACCTTGAATTTGCATTATGTAGCTTGGGCAGTAATGTAGGAGTTAAGGCTTTCTGAACCAACTGCCACCTCATCAGGATGATCCACACACTTCTCCTCATGCCATTTTATTTGTAAATTCCTGAAAACAGTGTCACATGATTACACTGACGTGCTCTGCCACTTAGCAGCTGTGTGAGCCTGGCAGCTTACTTGATCTCCCTGGGACTCGGTTTCCCCTTCTGAAGCAGGAGTCACAGAACCTTTCTGCAGAGTGGTGGAATCCGGTTTGCAAGCCCTGGCACAGTACCTGGGAAGGAGTAGGCACTTTTCCTCGTCTTCCTCAAGAAGCTGCCCATTGCCTATATTTTTGCTCTGTCAGAATTCAGCTTGAAGCTGCTGGCTGTAAACAGCCTTGAAAGTAGTAGACTGATTTTTCAGGGAGATTATGTTTTCTGTTAATATCAGGTGTTGGCAAACTATGATCGAGGGAAACTGCCTGTTTTTATGAATAAAGTTTTATTGGAACACAGCCATGCCCGTTTGTCTGTCTGTCATCTGTGGCTGCTTGTGTGCTGCAGAGGCAGAGTTGAATAGTGGAGACCGTGTGGCCTGCGGAGGTGAAAATATTTACTCTCTGGCCCCTTAGAGATCAAGTTTGCCAGTGTCTGAATGCCTTACGTATAGCCTGGTCTTAGGCTCAGTTGGATTTCTTTGTTAGTGATTTTAATGGCCATTGGTTTCAGTTTTTTTTTTTAAGCAATTACTTATTCCCAGCATGGCCAGCTCTGTATATATACCTACATGCACACACATACTTGTTTGTATGTATGTACATATAGGGGCTTCCAAGATGATTCAGTGGTAAAGAATTTGCCTGCCAAAGCAGGAGACAGAGATTTGATCTCTGGGTCAGGAAGATCCCCTGGAGAAGAGCATGGCAACCCACTCCAGCATTCTTGCCTGGAGAATTTGATAGAGGAGCCTGGCGGGCTACTCTCCGTGGAGTCTCAAAAGAGTCGGACATGACTGAGCGACTAAACAATAAGAACAGCGTGTGTATAAACTCACTCACGCACTTCATTAGCACTGTTTTTCTGGGGGTATTCAGGGAGGTGGTGTGCTCTGCCCACATGGGTGTCCGTGTTGTGTCCTTTGCAGTCAGCATCCTGCATGAAGACTGGTGCTGGAAGAACAAGAGTCTGGAGGTGGAGGTTCTGGAAGACGATGTGTCTGCCATTGAGTTCAGGCAGACGGGCTACATGCTCCGGTGCTCCCTTTCCCACGCCATCACTCTGGTAAGCGGGCTGCTAACGATGCTCTTATTTGGAAGGACACTCGCCTTTGGAGAGCGAGAAGGACTAGTGTGCCAAGAGGGACCATCAGCATAGTCAAGCCAGATTTCCTTTTCTGCCCCTCAGCTCACCCACCTATTATGGAAACACCGCCAGGAAGCATTTTAAGTCCCTTAGTGGAAAGATGCCCTTTGTTGGGGAGAGTTCCTTGTCCTGGCTCCACGTTAAACTCTAACTTTGACTAGTGATTTTGGAAAGCCATTGATGTAGTGCAGAGCATGTGGGCTTTGTAGGCCCTGCCAAGTTCAAGTAATGTTTGTGAGCCTCCATTTTTTTCTTCTGAACTTGAAATCATAATACTCACTCCCCAGGGTGGTAGGGAGGTATGAGTAAATCTCTCACGTATTTGAAGTTTTCCTGTGTACCCTGCTCTTTCTTAGGATCAGGTGTGGCTGAGCAGAGTTGGCTGTCCTCTTGCAGTCTCTGTGGCTGGGTTGGCAGTCACCCAGTGGGTTTTAGGATGGGAGCATTTGTGTAGCCCTGCGTAGGTCTGTTCCTGAACTTCGTATAATCTTCTGACTTGTAGCAATGGCAGGTGTCATTGTCAGATCTCAGTGGCAAAACGGGAGCAAATGACAATTAAGTGGCTGCTTATGTTAGACACCAGAGCAGTGAGACTGGTCTCTCTAATGCCAGTTGAACGCTCGAACCACTTAACTACAAATGGTCCACAGACAGTTTTGTTACAGGAAACGGGTTGATTAATATCCAGTTGAGAACAAGTGAGAGACACTCGGGAAACCAGTCCTTGACTTCCGTTTCTCTTAGACTAAGAATGTACGCCTAATGACGGCCAGCCCTTTGCTGACTCCCGTCTCACTCGTACCCGTCTCCCCCTCATTCACTAGCTGCCTCCAGTTCCACACCAAGCTTGGTCCCTTCTCCAGGCCTTTGCACATACTCTTCTCTGCCTGAAATGCTGCATCTTCTCTGCAACTGAGTGTAATTGCTTTTTCTCATCATTCAGGCTAAAGCCCCAGTGTTACCTGCTCGGGGGATGGGTGGGGGCAGGGGGGCTGTCTTGAGGCCAAGCTGAGCAAGCCTCTGCGGAGGGCTCTCTGTCCTGCTCCCTATTTATTTCCTGCTAAGCTCTGTGACTTCCTAGCTGATATCTACTGACTTCTCTGTTGACTGCATGGATTTTCTGTCTTCCCATATCAGAATGTAATCCACGCTGAAAACAAGAGCCATGGCAGCAACCAGGGCCCAGCCTTGGGTTGGCCGCATGGCAGGTGCTCAGTAAATGTTAGTTGACTGAATGAAAAAGGTCACGTTTCTGTTGGAAGTTTTGGAGGGCTTTTAATTTTCCCCTGGCTTCCAGCTGTTCAAATGATTAATGTGTAAAACAGATGACTGGTTCAGATGACTCACTCCTCGTCCGGGTGTCTCCGTTTTCCCTGGTAAGGCACTGTCTTGGCTTTTTCCCGTAGGAATTTTACCAGGATGGGAATGGACCCGAGAATGTGGGGATTTATAACCTCTCCAAAGGAGTCAACCGGTTCTGCCTGTCCAAGCCCGGTGAGTCTGGAAGGATCGATGTCCTCTGAGTGAGGGAAATGGAGAGGCTCTCGAGAGTGTTTTCAGAATGTTTTTCCCCATCTCAGTTCAGTTTGCATCAAGCTATCAATTTTGGTTGTGGGTAACGCCTTTGGAGGGAGCAGCGCTTTTACCCAGAGAATTAAAGCTGGGGGTTGGCACATATTCCCGGGCTCTTGAGTTTGAGTTGAGTCCAGACCGTGGTGCCCTTTCACTTTGAAAAATCTAACACCATCAGCCCATCATCTCTCCTGCTGAGTGATCACTCCCACCTTGCTTAAAATCCCTCAGTGGCTTCTTTCTCTCTTTGTTAATCACTTTATTGAGATGCAATTTGCAGACCATAAAATTCACCTACTTAAAATGTACAATGCAGTGATTTTTAGTAAATACCCCTAGCCATACAACCATATAATCCAGTTCAGAACATTTTCATTGTTCCAGTGATTCCTTCCTACATGTTTACGGTTCATCTCTATTCCCAGCTTTTGGCAGCCACTAATCTATTTTCTGTCTCTAGGAATTTGCCTTGTTTGGATACTTCATATAGTGAAGTCATACAATACTGTTATTTTTAGGCTCCTTTCACTTAGCATAATGTTTTTGAAGTTCATTCAGGTCATAGCAGATATTAATAATTTGTTCCTTTTTATTGGTGAACAGTATTCCATAGCATGGATATATCACAGTTTGTGTATCCATTTACCAGTTGGTGGGTAAATTGTTTCCAGTTTGGGGCTATTATAAATAATGTTGCTATGAACATTTGTGTACAGGTTTTGTGTGGACATCTGTTGGGGAGATATCTAGGAATGGAATCAAATGATAAATTTATGTTTAATTTTTTAAGAAACTGCCAAAATACTTTCTGAAAAAGCTGTATTTGGCATTTGATATTCCCACCAGCTATGTCTGAGGGTTTCAGTTTTTCTACCTCTTTACCATTATTTGTTATTATCTTTTTGATTTGTGGCATCCTGGTGGTTCTAAAGTAGGATCTCATTATAGTTTTATTTTGTGTTTTCCTAAGGAATAATTTAGGGACTTCTGTTGGTTCTCAAGATAAAGTACAGTAACTCCACTTACCCATGGTTTCACTTCCCACAGTTTCAGTTACCTCTTGTCAGCTGCAGTCCAAAAATATTAAATGGGAAATTTCAGAAATAAACAGCATATTATCTTTTCAATTGCATGCCTTCTGAGTAGCGTGGTGAAGTCTCTGACTGTCTTGCTCCTGTCCGGCCCTTTGGCACATCTGCGTATATGTTACCTACCTGTTAGTGTAGGTAAAAACTTAGTACGTAGAGGGTTTGGTACTGTCTTCAATTTCAGGCATCCACTGGGGGTCTTACCATGTATACACCACGGATAGGGCACAGTCATGTATAAAATCCTTAATCAGACCTTGAACTCCTGTGTAATCTAGCTCTACCTGTCACCCTCTGTTCCAGCCACTGCTTTTGTGTTTTAATTAGGATGCCTTTGGCTGCAGGTAACAAAATCTGTATGACAAGCCCCAACAAGTGGGGTTAATTTGATTCATTAACAAAGACTAGCAGCGGGACTTCTCTGGTGGTGCAGTGGTTAAGATTCTGCCCTTCCAATGCAGGGGACATGGGTTTGATCCCTGTTTGGGGAACTAAGGTCCCGCATGCCATGCAGTATGGCCAAAAAATGAAAAAACAAAACAAAGACTTAACAGCTCAGGCGTGGGTTCAGATGGTAGGTGTTAGGGTTGGTGTCTTTGTGATTCTTTTAGTCCTTTCCCTTTTTCTTTTTTCCTAATGAACTATGCGCTGCCTTTTTTTTTTTTTTTTAAGTGTATTTTGTGCTTGGTCCTCATTCGTTTGTGGGCTTTTCTTTAGTTGCAGTGAGCAGGGGCTACTCTTTAGACGCAGTGTGCAGGCCTCTCACTGTGGTGGTTTCTCTTGTTGCTGAGCATGGGCTCTCGAGCACCTGGGCCTCAGTAATTGCAGCTCCTGGGCCCGGAAGTGCTGGTTCAGTAGTTGTAGTGTGGTAACTAAACAGCAGCAGAACGGGCTTAGTTGCTCGGTGGCATGTGGAATCCTCCTGGACCAGAGTTCAGACCCTTGTCTCCTGCAATGACAGATGGGCTCTTTACCCCTGAGCCACTAGGGAAAGCCCCACTTTTTTTTTTTTTTTTTTTAATTTTCTGCCTCTTTTGTCAAGGTGCCTACTGTTGCTCCAGAAAACTTACGTTTAAGGCAAGAAGATGAAAGCAGGGGTGGGCAAATATTTTCCATGCCACATCCTCCAGGAAACTTCCTTTATGTCTTATCATCCAGAACTGTGTCTCGTGGCCACTTCTAGCTGCCAGGGAGCCTGGGGCAGCTGGATTTGCTGCTGGAGGCTGGAATGCTTTCACCTGAGCATAAGCGGGAGCTGGTTTGAAGGCAGGAAGGCAGCTGTTAGGGAGGCAGCCAGCAAGCCCGTGGTTCAGATGCTGTGCTCTGCCGCAGCGCCCTGCACCCCACCGCCTTCACCTAGCTCTGCCTGCCTGCCTGCCACTTCTTGGTTCTGATGTTCCTCCCCAGGGAGGCTAGTGCCCCAGTGTCGCTGGGAGCTCGGCAGTGCTCATGCCCATGAGGCCCAGTTCCTCCCCGGACTGCACCGATCACACCTGGTGGCTGTGGAACCCTTCTCTCTCTCTGTAGATGGCAAGCCCCATGAAGGCAGGGACTTTGCGTGTTCCCCACTCTGTGTCAACACTCGACGCAGCACCTGGCCCGAGTGTCGCCCTGCCAACATTTGTCAAATGAAAGAACAAAGAAAGTGGAATGAAGAAACCTAACAATTTTTTTTTTAGGTAACTGCACTGAGGCTTGATCAGTGTGATGAGAACCGCAGAAGTGATTTGAATGAATTTCATGTTTGGGATGGGCGGATGGCCAGAATGCTGGTGAAAGAGCATTTGGGAGAATCCGCTATTACACTTGGCTCCTTCCTGAAACTGCATTCTTCTGGCAAACAACATCATATGCCCTTAATCTGAGTGTTAGCCTGATGAGCTCATGGCGCGGAAGTGTTTTCTGTAGTTATTTCTTGGTTTTCTGGGACTTCCCTGCCCCATTCACCTTTTAGGAAAATTTATAGGACGGAGTCCAGCCTGTGGCTGTCTTTTGGATCTTTAACAGAATCTGTTAAGTAGGAAATTCTCAGTCTGAATCCCAGTAGAAACGTACTTCCTATTCCTCCTCTTGCATGTGTCTCTTAGCTTGGTCTGCGCAGAATGAACTACTGTGAACTGTTAAATGATGGAAAATGAAAATCCTGACGTGGTGAGCAGACCTTTGAGTGGATGGGTCATTGGTAAGACGCCTTCCGTAGGCAGTGGAAAAGGCATTTCAGATCCTGTATGCGATCTGTTAGGAAAGAGAGGCATCGCCCTGGGATTCCAGATGTTGGAATTCTCAGTGGAATAGATGCTCTCCTCTGAAAATGACTTTTGATTTCCTGGCTGCAGGCGTGTACAAGGTGACCCCTCGCTCCTGCCACCGGTTTGAGCAAGCGTTCTACACCTATGACACGTAAGCTGGGTGCTGACTACTCTGGGCTGTCTGTGGAGGGGAGTGAGCGTGGATCTCTTCGACAGTTATTTCTGAGAACAAGGGAGTTTTTGTATGTTTTCTGGAAGTAGTAAGGTTAGGCAGTGAAAAGAATTTGTAGGTAAGGATTTTAAGACACTTGGGTAAATAACTGAGGAAGCGAAGATAGAGCTCTTCCCCAAGAATTCTGTAAACCCAGGACGGAAGGCTGTGGTTTTGAACTGGCTTGAATATAACGTCTGTTGAATCTTCCAGCCTCACTGATAGGAATTTCTCAAGCTCAAGTCTGCCATTTTCTTGTTTTCACAAATGCTTGTGGGTTTCACTGGAAATTAGAGATGTAAAGTTTGGGAGTGGAGAATCAGTTTACCCTTAAAGACACTTGTATGTATTTCAGAAGTTTTTTTCACGCCAAGCTAAGAGCAGTTTCACGTAGTATATTTCAGGGTCAGGAAGGTCACCCATAAAGGACGTTGTTTGTGATCCTTTGAGGACGTTGAGGTGATGTTATGGTGTTTTCTTTCCCCCTCTCTGATTTACAGGTCTTCACCCAGTATCTTGACATTGACAGCCATTCGCCACCACGTCCTTGGAACGATCACCACTGACAAGATGATGGATGTGACTGTGACAATCAAGTAAGGCTGGTGTTCCATGGTGGGCCGAGCGTGGGAGAGTGGGGGGGCCAGGCCATCTTTTCTCAGAGCTGCTCTGAAAACTGTTTTTGATTTGTTATTTCTAGGTATACATACAAATGGCCTTTGCTCTTATATGACATGGCCATAAATTCACAACAGCCGTCCTTTCCTTTTATGATTCAGGAATTAACCATGGATGAGGAAGAGCCTCCTGACAGCTCATTTCAGTGCCTCAAATTTCTGCCTGAGCTCTTTATACTTCCTGTCTCTGCTAAGGGAAAAAAAAAAATCTCTGGTTTGTTCACTATATTTCAGGTGTGTTAGCAGATTCAAAGAAATTTGCATATTTTTCTTTAGCCCCTTTCTCGAAGGCTTGGGAAATAGAGATGGCACCTTGTGTGAGAAGGGTCAGGAGAGAAAGCAGGTGAAAGGCACTGTCTCACTGAGGGCCATTTGCTTGTGCGCCACCTTTGAGAGGAACTTTTGCCCTGTGGTGGCTGCATCTGACACCCTAATTTTCTCAAGAAATGAAGGGGTTTTAACAAGTATGACTGCCTTTGTCAAAGAGAATGGATATCTGAGTAACTTTCTTCCAACTTACCTTATTTGACGTTGCCTTTCCAGCCACGTCTGCGGTTTTCTGTACACCTCCTGTCCACCCATCCATCTGTGAAGACAATATTTACGGAGCATCTCAGTGTTGTGTTAAAGCACTGGGCATAGGCAACAGCCCCTGCCCTCGTGGAACTTACAGTCTCAAGAGGGAGGCAGATGGTAGCCCAGGGCTATAAAACTGCAGCTGTGTTAAGTGCTTTGCACAGAACAGGCTTCCCTGAGAGCTCAGTTGGTAAAGAGTCCATCTGCAGTGCAGGAGACCCTGGTTTGATTCCTGGGTTGGGAAGAGCCCCGGAGAAGAGAACGGCTACCCACTCCAGTATTCTTGGGCTTTCTTTGTGGCTCAGCTGGTAGAGAATCTGCCTGCAATGCAGGAGACCTGGGTTTGATTCCCGAGTTGGGAAGATGCCCTGGAGAAGGGGAAAGGCCACCCACTCCAGTATTCTAGCCTGGAGAATCCCATGGACTGTATATTCCATGGGGATCTCAAAGAGTCAGACACGACTGAGCAACTCTCACTTAAGTGCTTTGAATTTGACCTTGTGGAGGGGTTGGGGTCCATGCAAGAGAGGTAGGCTGCTAGGGCCAGCCCATGTTAAAGGTTTTAGCTTTGCCCCTGGATACTCTGACATATTACAAGTAGATGGATCATGCTTTTTGCTTCAAGAAAGTCCCCCTGGGTGCTGAGTAGAGAACAGATACAAGAGGCCCAGGAGTGGAAGTTGACCAAGGCAGAGGGCAGAGAGTCCCTAGGAGACGGGGTGACGGTGGCAGTGGGTGGAGAGCAGTGGACAGATTGGAGAGTCATTGGGCAGACTGAGTGGTGAGACATGGCAGCAGGCTGACCATGTGGGCTCAGGGAGGGAAGAATATTGGGGGCAGCTGTTGGTCTCTGACTTAATTACTGGGGTTCATATTCACCAGGGTGACCAGGTGGTGCTGGAGCAACATCTTTTAGTAATTTCCCACCTGAAAAGTATGAATTACTGGTATGACTAGGAATTCACATTTTTACCAGTAGTGAGTCCATGTTATATTGTTTTTGGTCTTCACTGAGTTTATTTTTGTAACCTCAGAAGAGTTTTTGTTTTGTTGGCTTGTGCTAAGAGTTATATGAAATGCAGCTGGACATGGCCAGGGGTGGGGTCCCTAATGGGGATCTTGTACTTCCCAGATCCATCCCCGGGCTCCACAGACCTCCTCTGTAGCCTTCCCTTTTACATATATGGCAGCTCCATCTTCCTCGTTGGTCCTTGACAAAATCTTTTTTTTCTTGCATCGCATACCTAGCCAATCCACCTGCAAATCCTGGGCTCTACAATCCATGGGAGTTGGTTCCAGGATCCCCCATGGTTACAAGAATCTGCAGATGATCAAGTCCCTTATAAAGCAGAGTCCCTTTGCATATAACCTACCGCACATCTTCCCTTTATGTGCTTTAAATGTACTCTAAATCATCTCTGGGTTACTTACACTATCCAATGCAGTGTAAATGCTATGTAAATAGTTGTAAATACAATGTAAATGCTATGTACATAGTTACCAGCATGGGGCAAATTCAAGTTCTGCTTTTGGGGACTTTCTGGAATATGTTCCCCCAAACATTTTCCGTCTGTGATTGGTTCAGTCCTCAGGTGTGAAACCTTTGGAAACGGAGGACTGACTGTGCATCTGCCATCCGTGCCTTTCTTAGCACTTGGCTCTATGCTTTGGTTTGACCCACTGTTGTCTCTTGCCAGTTTTGTTGCTGTAGCTTCCTGTGTGACCTCTGTGTTTTGGCTGTTGCTTCATAACAGTGTTGTTCATGTGGAATCAAGGTGATCTTAGTTGCTCAGTCATGTCCAACTCTTTGTGATCCCATGGACTGTAAACTACCAGGCTCCTCCATCCATGGGATTTTCCAGGCACGAATACTGGAGTGGGTTGCCATTCCTTCTCTGAGAAAGGCCTGAGTCCCTAATAGAATATGGTCCCCCTCCTCCATCCCTGCCCACCCAGCTCTCTCCTCTTTCCATGCTGCTTCAGTTTTCTTTATTGCACTTATCATCTGACATCATTTTTCTGTTGGTCATCTGCCTCTTCTCACTAGAATGTGGATTCCACAGGTTAGGAGATGCTGTCTGTCCTGTACAGTCTCCTCAGCCGCTGATTCTCTCGCAGAGCACATTCTCAATAAAGGTTGAAAGAAAGACGGAAGATGGTAGTGTGGAAGGGACTCCACATCCTTCGGGAAGTTGATAGGTTCCTTCAGATCATAAAGTCAGTGATATTTCATCCCAGCCCAGATCTCCCAGATGCTTCCACATGGCAAAGAAGTTCAGTTTCCTGTTTTTTTTTTTTTTTTTGGTTTGTTTTTTGTTTAAACTGTTTATCCCAAACAGGAGAAGACTGTGCCACAGCTGGTGGTCTTATGAGGTACTTGGTTTTTTTAACTGATGGATCTCTGCTTGCAGAAGTGTCTGATTTCCACTGACCTCAGGGGTCCCTGACTCCGTGTTCTGGGCTGCTCCTTTCTTCCAGGTCTTCCATTGATAGTGAGCCCGCCCTGGTCCTCGGCCCCCTGAAGTCTGTGCAGGAGCTGCGGAGGAGCAGCAGCTGGCCGAGATCGAGAGCCGCAGGCAGGAGAGGGAGAGGAGCGGCGGAGAGGCCGGCAGTGAGGGGGAGAACCAAGCCCCCTGCGCAGGAGATGGTGGACGAGTTGCAGGGCCCCTTCTCCTATGACTTTTCCTACTGGGCACGGTAAGCGCCTGTGGTGGGCTTTCCCTGCAGGGTCCCCCTGTTCGGATGTCCTTCCTCTGGGAGGACAAGCCAGCCACATTGAAGTGTCTTAATTATTTTAGGTCCGGGAGAGAAAATCACTGTCACACCTTCATCTAAAGAGCTGCTCTTTTATCCTCCTTCCATGGAAGCCACCGTCAGTGGAGGTAAATGTCGGCTCAGCTAGCAGACGACACACCTTCACAACTGTTCTCTTCCCTGCCTTTAGGATTCTGTTCTGTGCTGTTTTATAGTGAAGCCATCTTCGTAAGGCATCTTCAGTCCCTGTTGGCACATAGATGTTACTATTTGATGAGTGAGAGGTCTAAATCAGTAAACGTAACTCTCACTGTTAGAATTGGGGATCTTTTTGAAAAAAAGGACTTGCTTTTCCTTGATGTTATCAGGTTGATACCAGAAGGCAGATGAAAAGCAACGGCATCCGTGGTTGAAATGTCTGAAATGTCTTCATGTATCTGAACTGTTTGTGATGTTTGTTTTGGGTTGGGGTGATGGAAGGGTCTTTTGAGGTTGGATGACCAGGAGCTGGTGGAATGTTTAGGCAGCTTTTACCAGCATCGTGGGTTTAGTCAACCCTGAGCATTTGTGTGTTGGGAAGGAGAGTGTTGAAGGCGTGGCTGTCTAGTGGGCAGCCTGTCTGGGGCTGCCTTCCATGCTGGGTCCTCTGAGGTCTGGCTGCACAAGCTCTGACCTGCGGTACTGGCTTCTCTCCTCACTTGTGGTCAGTGAGGGCTGAGGAAGAGGAACCAGGGAAAGTCAGCTTTGTTGGCTATTCCTGCTAACGTTCCTAACAGTTTAACAGGGCTGTTCATAAATGTTGAGAGGCTTGGGCCACTTGTAGTTACTGAGGATTGTGAGATAGTAAAAAAATTCACTGGAGTTAGCTTCAAATATCTCAGTTTTAGGCCCTTCTTTAATGGGAAGCCCCACTCTCTTCCTCTGTTTGTCTCTTTCCTCTGTAGAAAGCTGCCCAGGGAAGCTGATTGAGATCCAAGGGAAAGCAGGCTTGTTTCTAGAAGGCCAGATCCACCCAGAGTTGGAAGGAGTTGAGATCGTCATCAGTGAAAAGGGGGCAAGTTCACCCCTGATCACGGTCTTTACCGACGACAAAGGTGCCTATAGGTAAGCCTGTGACTAAGAACCAGTTGGTTGGGACCAATTGGGGAGCCCATGTTGAGTCAGACGGTAAAGAATCCATGTGCAATACAGGAGACCTGGGTTTGATCCTTGGGTTGGGAAGATCCCCTGGAGGAGGGCACGGCAACCCACTCTTCCCTGGAGTGTTCTTGCCTGGAGAATGCCATGAACAGAGGACACTGGCGGGCAACAGTTGATGGGGTCGCCAAGAGTCGGAACACGACTGAGCAACTAACACTTCCACATATTCAGTCAGGAAGCCCAGGGAGGAAGCTGGGGAGCCAGGTGATGCTTCCTCTAGGATTTGAAGCAAGGCATCACCAGCGTTTCTTTCTTTTATTCAGTGTTGGGCCCTTGCACAGTGACCTGGAGTATACTGTGTCCTCGCAGAAGGAAGGCTACGTTCTGACTGCAGTGGAAGGAACCATAGGCGACTTTAAGGCTTATGCCTTGGCAGGCGTGAGCTTTGAGGTAACACCGTGTGCTTTTAAAAAGCAGTTTTATGGAGTATAACAATCATAAAATAAACTGCAGGTAAAGTGTGTAACCTGACAGTTTCGACACATGACAACACCCATGAGCATACCACCACAGTCAAAATAGTGGACACATCTGTCACCCCTCAGAATTTCCTTGCACCCTTGGTAACCCCTCTCTCCTGGCCCTCCGCACCCCTCTCATCTGCCTTCTGTCACTGTGGATCAGTTGCGTTTCTTAGAATTTTATATAATGGAATTATTCATGCCGTACTCTTTTTACTCTGCCTTCTTTCACTTGTAATTTTGGAGATCTGTTGACTTCAGCTTGTGTGCATACCTTCTGGGAAGCATTTTAAGCTTTCATCCTTGACTCTGTTCTCTGTCAAAGGACACAGAATGTTCTTAGAGTGGAGTTGATGTCTTTCTCTCTTCCCTCTCTCCTTCTTGGGAAGAAGCATGCTATGTGATGGCCAGAGTAAATCCGGAGACCCTTGAGGCTGAGTGTTGTCGACATCGAGACCAAAAGAGGAGAAAATAAATTAAAATTCTGCATTGTAGAATGCCTTTTAAGACAAATGGAAAGATAGTCCATCTGGAGAGAAATATCTGTTCCATAAACAGCAACCCCAGTTTACAAGGGTCTCCTAAAACCAATAAGAAAAAGACAAGCCAACAGAGAAAAGGCGAATCAAGGACATGAAAGGCCATTCTCAGAAGTCATCCAGGTTCACTCACAATCACACGGGAAACACTTGACTTCGATAGTGACTGGGCAAACGCAAAGGAAGTTACCATCGAAACACTGGGTTTGGGGTTGTAGTTGTAATAATAAAGACAATATCCATGTTTTTTGGCAAGTGTGTGTTTCCTCATGCATAGGTAATTTAGGAGCTGGAAATGGTTACAGCTACCCTGGAGTTCAGTTCGGGGTTTCGTTCTGGATTTCAAGTGCACACGTCCATGAAGTCGTTTCTACTCCCAGGAATTGACTATTTGGAAAAAGAAAAACTTAACTGTGCAAAGATACACACATTTGGGGACTTTCACTTCGTCCCTTCTTTTCCATCACAAAACTCAGAGACTGGCCCGTGTGCCATGGTTTGCCAGCCTCTGCTTTAGAATGAGATGCAGCTTTTCTGAAAAGTGAGGCCAATTGGTGGGGACTGATGGACGAAGACAGTGGGGAAAACAGCTGAGGCCAGAGAAGGCGACTTGGCCAGAGGGTTCGGGGCCCTCCTCCACCCCTCTCCGACCCAGTTGCTTATGAAATCCATCAACGGTAGCCATAGTGTTATCTCTTTGTGGGGGCACAGAGAGTTCTGGAAGGCTACAAAGCAAATCGTTTATACTGGTTACCCTGGGGGAGGAGAGGAGACCTTCTGACCTCCCCTGAGGGCCCCAGTGAATGACAATAAAGGAAAACTAGCCGCTGAGAATTACCTCTTGACACCTTCGTGGTTTGTATGAGTTAACCTTGCTCTGGGGTTCCTTTCTCACCCCCAGATAAAAGCTGAAGACGACCAGCCCCTCCCTGGGGTCCTCTTATCCCTCAGCGGTGGTGTGTTCCGTTCCAACCTCCTGACTCAGGACAACGGTATCCTGACCTTCTCCAACCTGGTAAGGTGCCCACTACTGCATCGCCTGCCCGGCTCCCCGTGAGCGCGCAAGGACGCGGTGGCTGTGACTTGTGTATTGCTTGACAACGTGAGAACAGAAAACCATTGTGGAGTGCCCCACATTTCTTCGGGGACCAGCAGAACTCAATGCTGCTGATGCATGTTCCCTTTCGCACAGATGTCTTGTTTTCTGGTCACCCACTTGTCGCTGAGACAATGTAATTAATTACCCTGGCCCCAGCGGCTCCTGTCTTGTGTCCCTTTGTTTCACCACAGGATCTCATTGTTTATAATGCCAAGTCTCGTTCGGGGGTGAGCTTGTGTTTCTTCTGCAAAGCACACTCCTGTGGTGGGTGGACAGCACCCATTTTCCACTGAGGATGTAGTCTGAAGCCCTGAATGGTGGACACGTCAGTTGGTCATCTTGTCAACCCGGGGAATAAAGTCACCATTCCAGAGATGTTGCAAACAGGCAGTGAAGTGTAGCCGAAAGATCCCAGACTGGGACGTGAAGCACGCCCACCTTCGAATCTTCCCTCTGCTACTTACTTGCCATGTCGTCTCAGGCTAGTTACTTGATCTCTCTGAGCGTCAGTTGCTTCATTCATAAAGTTCAGATATGATTTCTACCCTGCAGAGGCGCTGCAGGTGTGCAGTGATGACAGCTGGTGTTAGAATGGTAGTTGCTGTCACTGTAATGATTTACTGTAGAGTTAGTTACCATCTCTGTGTGTCCGGTGGAGCCTTGGGGCTCTTGGGGCCTCATTCTGGCCTCTTTCCTTCATGACTTGAGCTGTTTCCGCTAATGCTACCCCCTCAACTGGCAGTAGAGGCTCAGCTCGTGTGTGTGTCTTGGCAGAGCCCTGGCCAGTACTACTTCAAGCCCATGATGAAGGAATTCGGTTTGAGCCATCCTCGCAGATGATCGAGGTGCAGGAGGGGCAGAACCTGAAGATCACTATCACGGGCTACCGCACAGCCTACAGGTGGGCTGCCCCCTTTCTTGTCTCTCCCCTTTCTTGCCTGCCCGTGGGATCACTCACACACACTTTTCTCTCGGAACCCATCCCAGTCTTCAGGCTGGTTCTGTTTGGAAGACAAGAGCCATGAGACACAGTCCACAGGTTCCTGACTGCCAGCCTTTTCTCCTAATATCTCCCATGAGTGATTCAGTCACAAAGCTCCTCTTCCGAAATTGGCCTGAGTTCCTACTGAGTTCCTAAAAATTTTTATTTTTTTAAAAATGTTTGAAACATGAGTTAGATTTTGGAAAGGAGGAAATGCATTCACTTGTGCGAAATTTAGAAATATTGAAGATATTCAGTGTGGAGTTTCCCTTCTGTCCTGGCCTCCCAGCCACCTAGATGTTCCAGCATTTCTGAGTGCATCCAGAGATGGTTTATTCACATAAGTATTTATAATTATAGGCACACACATATGTATTTATATACATTTATAGAAGCACTTCAAGGTTGATTAATCAGAAGGAACAGGTGTAGAAAAACGGACCATTTTCAATTGAATATAAAAATAGAATGAAAGGGGAAGTGATTTGTTTTCATTTTATTGGATGCTTCATTATTTAAAATAAAGTTTAACAAAAAATACAATAAAGCAGAGTGAAAGAAAGTAGCCTTTTTAAATTATGATTTTTCTGGAGCATCCCTTAAAACGTATGAGGAGAGAAATTGATGATAGGAATGGCCTGAGCCCTCTGGTAAGAGGTCTCATTGCAGGCGACACAGCTGGAAGGGAGTTGTCTGGGTCATTTGGGGTACAGTCCTCCACTGAGCTATTTTGCACCGTAAATTGTTGGTAAACGCTGGACACTGTCCCTGGAATCTTTTATGTGAATCAGAAAGCCCCGAGAATGTCGTGTTCCAATTCTTCTCTCGTCTTTCTAGTTGCTATGGTACAGTTTCTTCCTTAAACGGAGAGCCAGAACAGGGTGTTGCCGTGGAAGCAGTGGGCCAGAGTGACTGCAGTATTTATGGAGAAGACACCGTGACGGACGAGGAAGGGAAGTTCAGGTTACGTGGACTACTGGTGAGCCTTTGGATGTGTTTTCATACTGAGTTCAGTGGTGTCTGGGTTCAGTGGTGCCCCCAAGACTGCTAGGATTGAGGGCAAGAGGCTTGAGAGGGGGCATAGGGCTATGTAGCTGACATACTGGGTTGCAGTTTTATGGCAAAATACAGGTAGAAAACCATGTGTTTGATGCATCTTTTGCCTAGAACAGGTGGTCTAGCTTAGGCCAGCCTCTCAAATCAGATACCTGTGGGGCTCAAGACAAGTATGAAAGGTGGAGTGGACTGGGTGCCTGTTGGGAGCAGTGTGGACTGTGGACCATGGACAGGTCCTGGCCCACGAGAAGGGGGCAACCGCCACACAGCTCCAGCTCTTCGTGGCCATGTAGGAAGATAACTGAGGGTTGCTAGATGATTAGAGTTTGTAAAAGAGAAGTTAGAAATTCATATCTCCATGTGACAACTCCTGATTTTTAGATATTAACCACTAATTAAAAAAAATAGGAGCTTCCCTGGTAGCTCAGATAGTAAACAATCTGTCCACAATGCTGGAGACTGGCATTCGATCCCTGAGTCAGGAAGATCCCCTGGAGAAGGGAATGGCTGGCTGCCCACTCTGGTATTCGTGCCTGGAAAATTCTATGGACAGACAGGAGCTGTGCAACCATGGGGTCACAAAGAGTTGGACAAAGCTGAGCAACTAACACTTTACTGGGGCCATGCTTTGCTTCCCCAAAGTTAAGAAGACCATGTCTCGTGTCCAGGCATCCCCACTCACTGATACTGGGAAGTCAGGGCAGGAGGTTGCTTGGTGAGCGAGGAGCGTTCAAGCCAGAGGAGGAAGGCAGGCTTGGGGGTGTCTCCTGGGGCCGTGCTGAGGACCGGAGAATGTCTGTTCTCTTGGGCCAGCTGGGTGGGCTTTCTTTGGGGTCTGGCCAGCCTTACTGCGATGCTCCCTTCTCCACCTCCTCTGTCCTCGGGAGGCCCTGCCCGCCGCTAATGTTAACTCACTAGTACTTTCAGTGGGTGTGGAGTTGCCCCCTTGTGGCCGCTGACCCCTTCCATGGAAAAGGCCTTGGATGCTGGAGGAATAGCCTTGGAAGTGGAGTGTGCTGTCATGCCGCCATTGGGACATGTTCCCAGGGCTCTCCCTGCTGTCCCCCAGGCCTGCTTGCCTTCCTCGTGGCAGTGGTTCCAGAGAGAACAGGTGGGCCGCATGGGTGTCCCCCTGCCCCTAGGCCAGCTGCAGCCAGGACCCCGGCAGAGGTGACGGGTCCTTAGATCCGGGTCTCTGTCACATGTGTTCATGCAGATGCAGGCTTTGACACTATGTCCTTAGTTGCCTTTCTGCCTGGGTTTGAACCTTGCCTCTGTCATTTCTTAGCTGTGTGAGTTCAGGCAGGTGTCCCATGCCTTCTGTGTCCGTTTCATCATCTGTAAAGTTGGAGAAGACTCTTCAGAGTCCCTTGGACTGCAAGGAGATCCAACCAGTCCATTCTGAAGGAGATCAGCCCAGGGATTTGTTTGGAAGGAATGATGCTAAAGCTGAAACTCCAGTACTTTGGCCACTTCATGCGAAGAGTTGACTCACTGGAAAAGACTCTTGATGCTGGGAGGGGATTGGGGGCAGGAGGAGAAGGGGACGACAGAGGATGAGATAGATGGCTGGATGGCATCACTGACTCGATAGATGTGTCTGAGTGCACTCCGGGAGTTGGTGATGGACAGGGAGGCCTGGCGTGCTGTGATTCATGGGGTCGCAAAGAGTCGGGCACGACTGGGCAACTGAACTGAACTGAACTGAAAGTGAGGATGAGGATCATGGCTGCCCTATAGGTTGGCTGTCAGTATGAAGTGAGCTAATACACACGGAGCGGTGCCTGGCGCACTGACTCCACAAATGGTTAGAAGCAAGGTCAGACCACTTCTTTCCCAAGGTGGTCCTCACCAGAACTGCCAACTTGGGGGACTTGTGTGCAGCTTTCCTCGATCCAAGTCACAGCAGAAGGTAGGCCTAGGGGGCATCTGTGCCCTTCAGTCTGCCTTCTTCTCAGGTGGACCCAGTGTTCCTGGCTCATCTCCCTCTTACGGTTGCAAGAATTCAGATTCTGCATCACCATGTTGACTCCCCCAGAGTCTTACTGGCCCATACATATTTTTCTTTTTTAAAATTGGAGTATAGGTGCATTACAACGTTGTGTTAGTTTCTGCTGTACAACAGCGGGAATCAGCTCTAGGCATACGTGTATCCCCTCCTCCCTGTTGAGCCTCTTTGCCACCCCCACCCCCATCCCACCCCTGAAGGTCATCTCAGAGCCCTGAACTGCTGTCCCTGTGCTATACAGCAGCTTCCCATTGGCGATCCCTCTTACAGATGGTAGTGTATATATGCCAGACATGTGTTTCTAAACTCACCAGCCTAACACATTTAATTTAACTAAACCAAATACAGTTTCCCTCTCCACCTTGATAGTTTCATGTTTCAATAAATGCTCCCTCACACCCGCCTCCTTGTAATAGGTGTTAATTCATTAGCACTTTCAATGCTGTGTGGAGTCGCCCCCCTTGTGACAGCCAAAGTCTTCCACGTGCCAGGCCTCAGATGCTGGAGGAGTGAATAGCCTTAGATGGTTCCTGTCAAAAGTTTGGACTTGGTTTGCCAAGGTCCTAGGGGACACCAGGCTGGAGAGCCCTGGTTGAAGATTTCCTCAGGATTTTGACCCCCAGGAGAATGCATTTCCTCAGTTGATCTTTGTATTCGCAGTGTATTTGGTGAGGCATTTCGGGTGAGAAGCTGCCTGAATCTTGCTACCAGAGGCTGAAGGTGAACCGCTGAGTCAGGAGCGAGGAGCTGGAGTGGGCTCCTGCCCTGCTGGGCATGGGAGCGAGGGGGCAGTGCCCGCGATTCCCCGTCTCCAGCAGTGCCGTCCCCTTTTTTTACACCTTGCTACCGTTTTCTGAGGTGCAAATAGCTGTTGCTAATAGCTGTTTTGAACAAACCCAGTGCTGCCAGTCCTCACTGAGCTATAAAGTGAATTAATTTGTCTACTGGTGATCATAAATTTGACTTTTCTCGGTTTTTAAAAAAATAATAGTTTTAATGTCTTTGTAAAGGTTCCATGTGCTCATTATAAGATAGTTCAAAGAACATATTGAAAAGGACAAAATTTTGAAAGGGGAAAAAGTAGATCACCCTTACACTCCCCCGAGAAGGACTCATGGTTAATATAGAGGGAATGTTGTTTAAGGTGCTGCTCTGCTCTTACACAGAGAAGGTCACAGTGCATGTGGTTTTAGGAAACCAGGCCGTGTTATCCTTGCTAATATACCAATCAGCAGTTACAGTCTCAGGGCTGTCCCCTCTTGGATACACACAGTCATCTTTGAACTTGGCCCCCGGCTCGAGATGCTCATGTGTCATCAGATTTGGTTTGCAGTTGGCGATCAGAAGTTGGTTATTTTACAAGTTTTTTAAAGCCTGATAGTATAAGTGATCTGTCATCCTTTGGGGAAAGATGCAGATCTTTTCTTTTAATAGATGTATAAGAAAAAAAAAGTTCAGAAGTAGACAAATGGTGGGTTCATTTAGACTATTAAAGCTGAATTTTATCTGATATGGAGCCTTCTGAGAAATTTTCCTTTGAACTCATATATCTTTCTCTATCAGAGTTGCCTCTAGCCCACATAGCAATGTATAAAACAAACAACTTTATTTCTTCAAGGCAGTTTGTTGTTGCTTGTTGTTCAGTTGTTCAATTATGTCCGACTCTTTTGTGACCCCATGGACTATAGACAGCCAGGCTCTTTTGTCCATGGGATTTCCCAGGCAAGAATACTAGAGTAGGTTGCCATTTCCTTTTCCGGGGGATCTTCCTGACCCAGGGATTGAACCTGTGTCTTTTGCATTGGCAGGCGGATTCTTTACCACTGAGCCACCAGGGAACCCCTTCGAGGCAGTTTACTTCCCTCTATTGGAAACTGTCGTAATGTGCTGGCTTAGAACAAAGTGCTTTACTGTGGTCTGCTAGAAAATGATCTGAGTAAATAACGTACATCCTTCATGTGTGCAGTGTCAACAAAAAAGTTTTTTAGAATAGTGAGTTTTGTTTGGGTAAACATCATATGTCCCTATACATTTGAGGAATAGAATAAAATGTATAAAGAGAAAATCGTTGTAAAAAGGAAAAATCTCAAATCCCACTTCCCAGAAATAATACCCCTTGGGAGTGGCATTCCAGACACGACTCAGTACATACATATAGGTGCAGGGGAGGGATGGACAGCAAAAGGGAGTAATTTTATTGTATTTATTAAACAAGAATAAGCTTATCTTGTTTGCAATTTTGAAATCAGAAACCACATTTAATTTTCCTCGCGTAGAAGAAGATGAATACGGTTTGAAGGAATTGTAAAACTTCAGAAAAAGGTTTCTACCTCAGGGTGCTTTTTCAAGGAACTCTTAAGAAGGGTGATAGGCCTGAGAACCAAGGTGGGACAGAAACTTATCCACTGGATGGGGTCCTGCAGGCAGAGCAGGCTCCAACCAGGTCTCAGGTGATAAGCCCTCTTCCAGATAAGTGACTCCTGCGTTTGTTTGCAGCCGGGCTGTGTGTACCATGTTCAGCTCAAGGCAGAAGGCAATGACCACATTGAACAGGCCCTCCCCCCATCACCGGGTCATTGTGGTAAGATGTGGAATTCTTCAGCAGAATCAGTGCATGATTGCATCTCTGATGAGAAATCCTTCAGCGTTCCTCTGGCTGGCTGCCTTTCATCTGTTGGGGGCGGGGGTCACATCCTAATTAAGGGTCCTCTCAGAATAGTGTCATCTTTACAAGCGGCGTCTTTGGGCTTTTAAAGAACAGCAGCGCTGTCTTGCATCCAGAGCAGAAATCCGAGCTGCTGTTTCCCTACTTCCTCTGCTAGCTCTGTTCATTATTCTGCAAGTTGAAGATCTTAAGGCCTAAGTAGCATTTTAGATCAGGGAGGGTAATAAAGGGAACATGGGCTTCATCAGTGACAGGGCCACTGACGTATCTTATCTTCAGGTGACCTTGTTCTTCTCACCAAGGAGAGTCTCTTGATCTTTAAGATCATGACTCGGCTAACTGATCCCCTAAAGAGGCAGCCCTCCAGGTCACAGGAGGTGTCCCTGGCATCATTTGCAGTGGTTTTTTCCCATAGAGTAAGTCTCATTTGCTAGACCAGGGGATTTGGGGCCAGACAAGAAGCCTTTGGTGGCTTTATTAGGTGGCATTAGGGATAAAGATTACGATGGGTCCAGAGGCTGGTGGGCCATTCAGGGTTTTTGGCCTAGACAATGAGTTTTCTTGATGTCTTTATGGCATTTGGCATTTTAAGTGGTTGTGATGGCTGCATCTTATTTTATATTTTCCTGCCATGGGGATTCAGATCGGGATCCCAGGCAGTCATGTGGACTATGGCCCCTCAGATGAAAAGGTGACTAACGGGGTCACATGCCCACCCCAGGGGGTGTGGAGGAGCTGGGGCTTGACTCTTGCCAATTCCTGCCAGGCAAGAACATCCTTCTCTTTTTCAAGAGCTGCTGGGAATCTGGCTCTTTTGGTATGAAATTTCTTTTTGAAAATGTTGATAAGTCATTAAAACTTAAGGAAAAAAGTACTGTCTTTGTCAAACAGCATGTCCATGGTGAGGTGTCACCCGTCTCCTCTCAGTTTGGGACCTTAGACTCAGGCTGCTCGAACAGCAAGCTTTGTTCCCTGAATGTGAAGGGAAGTCGCTAGGAAATAGAGCTCCAGGGATGTCCCCTGCTGGAGCAGAGGCCCCCTCTTCCAGGTTCCTTGGCCCAGCTTGCTTTCTCTCTTCCCAGGTTGGGAATAATGACATCGATGATGTGAACATCATAGTTTTCCGGCAGATAAATCAATTCGAGCTTAAGTGGAAATGTGATCACGTCCTCTGAGTATCTTCCTACATTGTGGGTAAGGCCAGCTGTTGACGGTTAATGTGCTGTTCTTTCCGGCTTCGAGACAAGAGGGAGCAGGATATCCAGGCCTGTCTAGCCCTTGCTTTAGCTGAGGGTTGAGGTTGAGATTAATAATCTTCAGTCCCAGCATGTGTCTGGTGGAATGACTGCCGATCGCTAGAGAAAAACGTGGTCTCCTTTCAGATGACAGTTTTGCCAGGCTTGTGTGTCTTTAGAAGCATCACAGTAGAAGCCTCACGAATGAGCAGTGTGATCTGGGGTCTGAAACAGAGAGATGGTTTTGGGCAAAGCACCTGGTCACTTTCTAAATTCTGTGCAAGGTGTGTGTGGCAGGCACTGGTCTCAGAGTCATACGATGGTGGGGATAGGCAGCAGACCTGGGCTGGAGGGAAAGAAAGGCCACCAACAGAACACTGAGCTGCTCCTGGAAGTGGCCAGGAGCCCAGTGCCAAATGGGAACATGTTTGGAGTTTAAGGAGCTGCTGTGGGTTGAGGTGACAGTACACGGTGGGGGGCACGCCACGTGAACGAGGCTGGCAGTGACGACATCAGGTGAGCAGGCTCTCTGGGTCTCCATGGGGACAGCAGTGGTGGCCCTCTGGGAGTCAGGGTTGGTGACAGTGTATGTGAAGTGCCTGCCCCACGCCTGGCATGTTACAGATATGTTAGAAGCTGTTCTTCTTAATGTTACCACTACACTAACAGGTGTTTACTATTTTGAGCATTAACGTAGGTTGTCAGAATCTTAAAACATTTTGACAACTGTCACATCACTGGTGTCTCAGATGCATTAGAATGGCCCATCGGGAGAGGATGATTGCCCTTTCAAAGACTGCCATTTCCAGCGTTCCTCTCCCCTAAGAGATAAGCCATCCCAAGGTGTCGAAAATGCGGTGTTTATCGTGTTGGAGTTTTAAAAGCACGCCCGCTTTGTCTCTGCTCTCCAGGTGAAGCTTTACAAAAGCGACAACCTCGATAACCCAATCCAGACGGTGTCCCTGGGCCAGTCCCTCTTCTTCCACTTCCCGCCTCTGCTCAGGGATGGCCAGGTGAGCCCGCCCCTCTCCGCGCTGGCTTTGCTGGAACAACTCCCCTTTTCCGCTGAAGGAACTCAGTTTTCCCACTTTTTCCCCTCATGCCACCTTGCTGACACAGTTGAATCAGAGGAGGTGGGGCTCTCTAGGGATTTTTTTTTTTCCCAGAATTAGCTCTTTTCTGTTATGAAAATAATATACATTCATCATGGCAGGAGATCAGAGGAGGGGATGGAAATCAGACATAATACTGTCATCCAGAAGCAACTGCTGTTAACATGTCAATAGGTTTCCTTTTGACCTTTTTTGACGCACGTGCATGTGTGTATAAATATAAAAACATGTGTATTTGTTTTAGTAATATGAAACTGAGACTGCTTTGTACATTTTCTTGTAATCTGTGCTTTTCAGTGAAGACTTTATCGCCTTTCCTTTCTCATGCATGATATTTAATAACTGCACAGGAGACCATGATAGAGAAAATACCGTAATCTATTTAACCAAGGCTGTCATCACTTACTGATGATGGGATGTTTGCCATCAGCTCTAATTGCATAGAGCCAGCTATTGTGGCTGCTCTGGTGGCAGCAAACTTCGGAGAGAACTTGGTTCCTTTTGGGGACTTAGCCTGAGAGTGTGAGTGGTGAGCCTGTGTGGTTTCTCCCCTGGCTTCCCACCTGCCACAGGGATGATCCTATGGCCTTTCCGGTATGAAGTGGCCGTGAAATAACAAAGCAGATTGTGACAGAGTCTGGGGCCTCCCCACCCCACACTGCTCCAGGTGCCTTAGTAATCAAGCCACTTCCGGCAGCACTGCAGTGTGGTCACAGGTTCCCTGGGGCTCGCAGCCTGCTCGGTGCCTTACCAGCTGAGTGACCCTGGGCGTGTCACGCTTTCCTTCTTCGGGCCTCTCTCCCCCATCTGTGAAATGGGGCGATAGTCCTGATCTTGTAAGTGGTTGAGAGCATTCGCCTAACATGCTCACAGCTCTGGGCCCCTGGCTGGGGCTCAACATGCAGGCCCGTGATGGTGACCAAGACCTCTGCAGAGGACACCACATTCTTAGAACTCACTAGCTAACGAGCCAAGAATTGTCCTTTGGAAGTCAACCTTGTTTTGAATGAAAAACAGTCTTCCACAGTTTAACCGTGTGTCTCCCTCATCAGAATTCATTCATCAGAACTGTGTGTGTTTTGGAAAGTCAGGTTTTCTAAAGACCACGTAGCAGCCATGGTTGGATACACTTAGAAAGATGAGCCGCGGGCTCCAAGTGCCCTATTCGGAGATGGCAGGGTTGCACGGCTGACCCTGCTGGACTGGCCCGCTGAGGCCACCACGTGTGAGTTAGTGACCTAGGCGTGGAGGTGTAAACTTGGGGATTCCTAAAGGAAACACGAGATCCTTTGTATCATAGTCATGCATGAGGAATTAGTGTTCGTTTGCTTTGCCCCAACTGCCCTTTGTAAAAACTGCTCCTCCCTCCTTGTGCCCAGAATTACGTGGTCCTTCTGGACTCCACGCTGCCCAGGTCCCAGTACGACTTCGTCCTGCCACAGGTGTCCTTCACAGCAGCGGGCTACCACAAACACATCACCTTGGTCTTCAACCCCACGGTAAGGAGAAGGGGGCTTCCGGGCGTAGAGTGTGCAGTGGTTCCAACGTGCCACTGAGTGCTTTTCAGACCTCCGTCCGTGTGGGAAGCTGGTGGAGTCCTCATCCCTGAGACAGAGAGAAGGCAGGAGGCTCGTGCGTCGAGGAGCCTGCACTTGGACGCGGCCCTTCTGCTGGTTTCCGGCTCATGCTCGGTGACTTGGCCTCCACGGTCTTACCCTGAGTAGAGGGTTCCTCCTCTGACCCCAGGAGGAAGCACCTGCCTCATTCACCTCAGCAGAGACTGAGGAAGTGACAGAGACGAGCACAGCAGGAACAGTTTGTCTCTGTGTGGAGGCGCACGCAACCCCAGGGAAGAGCAGTGCCTCCGCGGAGGGCACTAGGCCTGCAGCCTGGACGTCCGCCAGGACCTCCCGGCCCCGGGGATCGCATGGGCAGCCCAGGCAGCACGGAGGTGCCGCCTGGTGGGGCCCGAGCAGGCAGGCCTCGTCCCTGCCTCCAGGAGTGTGGTTCCACTTCTGAGACTGTGGGAGCAGAGCCACGTGCCAGGGGAGGGAAGGCCTGGTGGGTCCTCATCCCAGTCCTTCGTTGGGAGGTGCCTCTCTTGCATCCTTCTGGTGGCTCAGAAAGACTGAGCGACTTACCTGGGGGTGCTTGGCAGAGCCAGGTTTTCATGTCCCAGCTGCCAGCCGGGTGGCTCAGCACCATACGCTTACGAGGGCCGTCAGGGCGCCTCACTGCATCCCGTGCTGAATGTCAGTTCCGACAACCACGTTCCTCACGCGTCACCCAGTGTTTCATGCACTGCTGACCACTCCACACACCTCGTCATTCCCCACAGTAGGTGCTGTTCCTATCATTGCCATTTTTTAGTTGAGTCAACCGAGTCTTAATGAGACTGCCCAAGGTCACACGGGAAGACCCGGCCTGGAGCCTGGACTGTGGTCCTCAAAGCTTTGCCTCATAGTCTTCTGCCTCTCCCCACTGACTCCAACTTGCTCTTAAGCATTTACTTTGATGGAAACTTGTTTTGGATCTAAGACAAGTCAAAAATGTGGGGGCAGACAGTTAGGGATCCTGCCACTGTTCTTCTGTTTATTAAGGGAGTCTCGCTCCGGCTGTTGTCTCGGGTCAGAGGCCCTCTGGTCCTTTTCCTTCCTGTGTGTACCGCAGGTGCTTTGATCTTGGGACCTCTTTACACTGTTAAAATTAGTTGCGAATCTCAAAGACCTTTGGTTTGTGTGGGTTATATGTATATTTATCATATTAGAAATGAAAACTGAGACATGTGGAAAACACAAGCATCCACAGGCTACACGTCCCGTTACCTGTCAGAGTGAGGACGTTGTCATGCTGCAGCCTCTGGGAACATCTGCCCCATTGTAGGAACATGAGAGAAACTGGCATGTCGTATCTTCACAGTATAATGAGAGCAGTTTGGACTGTGCAAATCTCCTGAAAGAGGTTCCTGGGCTGTACCTTGAAAACAGTGCTATGGCTTGTTAACCTGTTTTATCATCATCTGAAAGCTCTTTAATTTATTTGCTTCCATTGTCGAGGTGGAGTGAGTTAGTTGGGATATTGGTTCATTTGCTATTACAGAGACCCAGCACTTCAGGGTTTCAGCAGGAGGGAAGGTTCTATCTTATGTTGACCTTCCGGGGGTCATGCGGAAGCTCCTGGGTGTCGGGCTCCTCCTTTCTGTGGCTCTGCTGTCCTCCAGCACATTGCCTTTCCCAGAATGGCACAGTTGGCTGGAGGCTGTCCAGTCAGCAAGGAGGAAGGGCACACCCAGGGTACAGCCTGGGTGTGGCACTTGTCACCTCTCTTCCTGTTCTGTGGCCAGAGTTGACCCCGGGGCCCCACCTGGCTGCGAGGGAGGCTGGGAACTGTGTTCTGTTCTCACTGGCCCAGCTGACAGTCTGGCCTCCCCCTGGAAGGAAGAGTGAGCGGCCCGGGTCCTTAGCACTGCTTTACCGCCTCACTGAGTGTGACCTCTGGCACTTGCTTGGTGCTCACTGTGTTCCAAGTCTGGAACAGTGGGTTCTCGATGCCTCCTTAGAGGAAAGAGTCCCTGGGTGCGGCTGGGGCTCAGCAAAATGAGGCCCTCATGCATTTCAACCACAGGGTCCCCTGCCGCCCGCAGCTCTGTGTCTCCTCAGTGTAGACAGTGAAGGGTCCGGGGGTGAGGAGCACCTTGTTCTTGGAACCTGGTTATTCCTGAGCTTCAGAGAGCAAGCGAGGGGAGTTTGTGCAGCAGAGGATTCACTTGGGATTTAGTTGTGTTGCTTCAGTTACTTCTTTTGGGTACTGAGTGTCTGGGTCACGTGGGTGCTAGGGGTCTTGAGGAGGCCGGGCAGGTCTGGGCTGTGGATGGGGTGCTGGCAGAGAGCTGGTCTGGGGGTAACGGTGCTCTGGGTGTTCGCAGAGGAAACTGCCCGAGCAGGACATCGCCCAGGGATCATACATCGCCCTGCCCCTGACGCTGCTCGTCCTGCTGGCCGGCTACAACCACGACAAGGTAGGGGCCCGAGCCCTCAGGGCAGCAGGCCTGCGAGTGGGGGCAGATCCCTCACGGCTGGGATGCTGCCGGCCGGGGAGGAATGTCCATTGTTACAGAGGTGACCGTGTTTCATGATAATGGTTTAATAGCTGGTAGCTGGGTTCAGTCTGACTCTTGCAACCCTATGGACTGTAATCCACCAGGCTCCTCTGTCCATGGGGTTTCCCAGGCAAGAATACTGGAGTGGGCTGCTATTTCCTTCTCCAGAGGATCTTCCCAAGACCAATGCCAAGGCCTTCTTTCAAGGCTAGAAGCCTCTTGTATCCCTCCTACCCCCTTAACCCCTGAAGTACTTCTGGGTCTCTGGTGACCCTCTCTGCGCTTGGCTGGGCTGAGAGCACAGAGCGGTGGGGATGGGCCGGGGCAGGGACTTTGGTATACCGCTGGACAGAAGTCTTCTCCTGGAACCCCCTCTCTCATACTATCTTTCTTCCCAGCTCATTCCCTTGCTGCTGCAGCTGACAAGCCGCCTGCAGGGAGTCCGAGCCCTTGGCCAGACGGCCTCTGACAACAGCGGCCCGGAAGAAGCAAAGAGGCAAGCCAAGAAACAGAAGACAAGGCGGACGTGAGGGATCTTCCTCGGGACAGGCCCCTGGTGTGGAGGACGCCCCTGACTCTTGTCATCAGCTCCGCGGGCGAAGCCACCTGTCAGCCTCTCCTCCCTGGCCCCGATGTGACACCGTGAAGGAACCCTCCTGTCATTCTGCAGAGCACAATTGATTTTCTGAGTCGAAGATAATTTATTATTTTTATTTTTGTCAAAGAAGTGTTTAAGCTGTGCTGGTGGTGTGTGAATGTTATCCTGAGTCTTCCAGCTTCATTTGCAAAAAGAATTCCAGTAAATGGGTGTCTTGACTCCCAAATCAAGCTCCTGTTGGACTGACCCTCCCCTTAACATCCCTGTGCATCTGAGGTCCCTGCTGGAAACCTCACAGCCTGTGTGCACTCCTAAGAGGGTGTGTTATGCAGTAAAAAGTCAATAAAATGGCCCACTTGTTTGTGTTGTAGCTCATCTTGGGTGCAGTCCTTGGAGGACCCTGGCCTAATGCTGGGGTCACGATTAAGCCGCCTGGATGGACATGTGGGTCGTGAGTGAAGCTGAGATGACACACGGCAGCTGGCTTTTGGCCTCAATGATAGGAAAACGGGAGAGGTGGTGGGGGATGATGCTGTGAAGAGCCCTGCCTTGGTTGGGGGAGGGAGGTGACGGTGTGAAGAGCCCTGCCTTGTCTGAAGGAGTCTGAGAGGCCCCCCAGCTGTGCTGCGGGATCATGCATTCACGTCTCTAGAGAAGCCGGAAAAGCTGAGTTTTATGTGAACTCTTCCAAGTTTTAAATGTTAGCGACAAATTCAGTTTGTAACTTCTGGCGAAACAAAATGCATACGTAGGCTGTGTGAAGCTTGGAGGCTGCCAGTTTGCATAAGGGATCCACAGGAATTCTCAGCATTTGAACAGCATTAATTTCATTCTTATGGGAAGTAATTAAGTTACGTTGGAAGCAGGGACATCCAGCCGTCCGATTCTTATTGAGCCCCACGTGTGACAGGCAACGGGGCTATGAGGCGAGCAGAGCAGACGAGTATAAACTTTAGGAGCTGGATGAGGATGACCCTGTTTTGTTCCTTGTCGTGTCTGTAGCGCTCCCTGTGAAGTGGGCACTTTAGAAGGAACGAATGATGAATGCATGCGTGGATAGGCGAGGATGTGGACCCGTGGCACCTGCTCTCAGAGCGCATGACCCGTCCATTGTTGGGTGGAAGACAAGCCTGTCGGGGGACAGGGCAGGGCGGAGAGCCAAAGGCTTCCTGGTGGAGGAGCCAAAGGCTTCAAGTGGCCAAAGGGTCACAGAGCAGAGGTCAGGTCCCACCTGAGAGCTTAGGGAAGCTTCTCCGCCACGATGTTTAGGCCGAGTCTGGAAGGACCCGAAAGGGAAAGAGGAGTAAGGCAGGAGGTCTTGTTGGGCGCCACGACCAGTGAGGACAGTCAGCTTGAGGATTCCCGGGCTCCAGTTGGCCTCCCAGAGAGCTGCTGTGTCTCCAGTCCAGCGGCTGTTGGGCTCTTGGCCATTTCACAGGTATTACTTTTTCACCGTGGAAGGAAGTACGCTCTTGGAGATCTGGGAGAGACGAGATGCATAATCCATTTCTTAGAGTGTTTTCTAACTCTTTTTCCAAGTGGACACCCAGAAACATGCCTTTAAATGTTAATGGGGCTTTTTATTGACGCAGTGTAAAGGTTAAGAGCTTGTGGAAGATACAACTAAATGTCAGTATGTTCCATCCAGTTTCAGATGCCGCCATGAAGGGGCAGTCTTTCCCCGTCGCTGCTGCAGGTCACCTTTCTTGCCGGTGGATCTTCTGAAAGGGCTCTCTCTGTTCCTGGAAAAAGGCTGCTGCCTTTCTCAGCCCGGATGGAAGTTCTGCCTGTTCTGTTGCCTGTGATTGTCTTCATTTTCTGGCAATCTCAGGACAACTCCCTTGTCCCCTCTTTGAGGTGTGAGGATGAATGGATAGAGGATTTTAAATGCAGCAAAAGTTACACGAGACATTTTTTTTCCCCTGAGTAATTAAAGATGTCTTAAATGACAGGTCCCTGAAGAACTCCCTTGCTTGCACCTTTTTGCTTATTAAAGTACCCCGGCCTCAGTGAGGATACCCCCAGAGACTGACAGACAGGAAAGTGCCATTCTAAGGTGCTGGCTTCACCTGAGTCTTCCCTGGGTTTCCTTTGTTTGGAATGTTATCATCCAACCAGCAAGGATGGTTGGACATGGGTGGGGGAGGTGCTGGAGGTGGGCATGGGGAGTGTGTAGGGGGCAGGGGCTACAAGAGAGAGGTAGAAGGAGGAGGTGGTCCTCGTGCTCAGCTCTCAAGGGTCTGTGTTCAACTCTCAAGAGATGAGTCATGAGATAAGGGAAAAGCGAATGATTGCCTCTCTGAATGACGAGCAGCAGCGGAAAGAAGTGGACCATGTGCCGGGCACCGCACCGAGTCCTTTCATGCATGAGATGCTGGGTCTTCAGGACCTTATGACATGAGTATGTTTTCAACTCTACCTCACAGGAGGAAACAGACTTAAGAGCATCGCAGCCACTAAGTGGCAGAGCTGGGGTTTGAACCTGGCTGCAAGCTCCTAACCACTGTGCTCTGCCATCCTGCTGTACAGAATGAGACAGGGCATCTATGTGCCAGGTTGGGGGTAATTCAGGTGTTGAGAAAGAGAATGTCATGTGCCAGAGATGTGGGCATGAGCTGTGATCAGTTTAGTCAAAGCACAGTGACATGTAGCCCTGTGTGCAACGGAGGGTCAGGCCTTTACCTGTTCCTTCAGCATTGTTTCTAGAACCAGTTACATGGCTAAACGCTTAAACCCAGTTCCCCAAACACAAATCCAAATCCAATGGGCAGCATTTCCCTTTCCTCGAAAGCTGGAGCAACCTGATGAGGGGAGTTGGGAAGGATTCTGGGAACAAAGTTTGGTTCCATTCCATTCTGTCTAGGCTGAATGCTCACTGGGAATGAGGACTGTCTCAGCCATCCGCAGTTCCAGGCCCTGCACACAGTGGGGGCCTGAGGAAGGGAGCCTGCCTCAGATCGACTCCCCCAACAATCCCCACAGCCTTTTCATATGGGGTCCCCTCACACACTGAGTCAGAGCTGGACTCAGGTGTGAGTGGTGACACGTGCCTTCTCAGATGGGGTTATAAAGGGCATCGCATAAACAGATGAATGGATAAAGAAGATGTGGTGTGTATATATACAACTCAGCCGTGAAGAAATGCGAAATGATGCCATTTGCAGCAACATGGATGCAACTAGAGATTGTCGTGCTAGGTGAAGTAAGTCAGAGAGAGAGACAAATCCTATATGATATCACTTACATGTGGAATACAAAATACGACACAGACTATGAGACAGAATCACAGCATAGATGGATGGTTGCCAAGGGGCAGAGTGGGAGGGAGAGGGACGGACTGGGAGTCTGGGGTTGGTAGATACAGACTGTTAACGTTTAGAATGGAAAAACCACGAGGTCCTCAGGTATAGCACAGGGAACTATACTCAATATCCTGTGATAAGCCATAGTGAAAGAATGTGCATAGTTCAGTGTATGTGTATAACTGAGTTACTTTACAGCAGAGGTTGGCACAAGATTGTAAATCAACTATACTTCAGTAAGCGCTTCCCAGGTGGCTCAGAGCTAAAGAATCTGCCAGTTCAGGAGATGCAAGAGATACAGGTTCGATCCCTGGGTTGGGAAGATCCCCTGGAGCAGGAGATGGCAACCCACTCTGGTATTCTTGCCTGGAGAATTCCATGGACAGGGGAGCCTGGTGGGCTACAGTCCACGGGGCCACAAAGAGTCAGGCATGACTGAGCAACTGATCACACACACAGCATACTTTAATTAAAAAATAATAATAAAGGGCTTTGCACTTGCCATTTTGTTCCTGGGGGAAACCAGCTGCCTTGTGTGCGGATACATAGGCAGCCCTCTGGAGAGCTGAGGTCCCTGGACAGCGGCCAATCCAATTTGCCGACGAGGCATTTCAGGGCCCTGGGACCTGGATCCTTCAGCCCTGGTCAAGCCTTTGGATGATTGCAGCCCCAGCCAACATCGGACTGCTGCTGCTTCAGAGACCCTTTCAGAAACCGTGCCTGGCTGAGCTCTTCTCAAATTCCTGACTCAGAATCTGTGAACATGATGTATGATTGTATTAGGACTCTAAGTTATGGGGTAATTTGTTATGCAACACTAGGTAGCTGGAATCGTACTCAATAAAGGTCTATCATCAATGGACAGTGACTGAGAGACCTCCAGTAAATCAATGTATTTCTACCTATGTTAGTCAAGGCTATTTTCGTTTCAAGTAATAGGAGCCCAACTCCAACTAGCTTAAGCAAAATGGGGCATTTCACTGCCAGTGTAGTGGAGAACCCCAGGAGTGTCTGGCACTGTTCGTGGCTGCATCCAGGGTATGTCTTAGCCTCCCAGTTCTGTTTCTCTTTGTGAGCTGACTGTGCTCTTCCCTCCATCAAGGCTATGCCAGCTCTCAGTGCTTAGCTTTGAAAGAGCCCTTTGCTGGAAACGGGCTGACTTTGAAACCAGGTCCATGGCTTCTCGCTCAGTCGTGCTCTGCCTGAGGCAGGGCAGCCGTGGGAAGACTTCCACTGTGAGTGAAGTTTGGGAAAACTGGCTTTTGACTTCTGCCTGTCCTGCTTCTGCAGAAGATGGTCACCCTGCAGCTTTGGGCCTAAATCATCCCAATTTGCAGGCCCAATACAAAGAGAATTCCCATCCCACAGACCCTGTGTCCTTCTGGGGAAGGTGAAGGACTGATGGGCAAACTGCAGGATCGCAGGGGCCTGGCCAGGCCCCAAGCCACAGCTCCATCCATGCCATGCAGAGCTCCTGCAGTGGGGACGAGCATTTCCCAGAGAAACAAGGGATCCTGGGTGGCGAAACCAACAGAAGTCAGCTCCTCTCCCTGCACGGCTTGATGACCAGGTCACAGTCACTCATCATTTCTGGCTTTATCTTTTCATTAGCAAATAACCATGGCTTTGTTACAGCATGCCCAGGGGAGGGAAGAAGGGCATCTTCCTGTGGGCCTACTGTGTGCCAGGGCCCAGGGGAAAGGTATGCAGAGACCCCCTCTGTCCCTCTTCTCAGGGGAGGAGTTCATGCTTCGTGATACAGTGGTGGGATTGCAGGGGGAGCTTGACCACTAAGTCCTGCTGCTGTGCCCCCACACCTGGGCTCGTCTGCGATGCTGCGCACTTCCATATGCTTTCAGATGAGTGACTGTTTCACTGTTCCACCGTGTGGATGAAACAGCAGCCCATCTTGCATTTGCTTTTTGGAACTTGAAGGTTCTGTAAAATAGATGAATGCACTGGAACAAGTGGTGCCCACGTCTGTGCAGAATCTGTGCCTCCGGGGACTGATGGCTGCCCCTCCCTGTCTAGTCTGCAGGGGAGACGGCTGGCAAGAAGAGGGGAAGCTGACAGCTGCTGCATTTTTATCCTGTTTTTGCTCTTGCAGCTGAGAGGAAGAGGTGGCTGACCGCTGCTGAGTGATCAAACTCCAGATGGGCCTCTCTCGCTTCCTCTTCAGGGCTGGGGTGGATGGGCATACGGAGAAAGAACGTTTTGCTGCCTACCCAAAATGCTGCTTCCCTTGCCAGTTTTGGGAACACTTCACCGAAGTAGTGACTGATACTTAGTTAATGGTGGCAAAGAACAGATCCCATGTGAAGGCAAGGTCTCAGAGTGACAGTGGTTGAGGGTGGGGCTCTGCAAACCCGGGCCCCCAGAGTCTACTTCTGTTCTGCAAATAAGTTTATGTGTATAACTTTTTAGAATTCCATATATAAGTGATACCATATGACATTTATCTTTGTTTGATTTCACTTAGTATGATATTCTCCATGTCCATCCATGTGGCTGCAAATGGCATCATTTCATTCTTAAAAACAAAAAAACAAAAAAACTTTTAACTTTGTATTGGAGTATAGCAGATTAACAATGCTGTGATGGGTCCAGGGGACAGCAAAAGGATTCAGCCATACATGTGTATTTCATCCTTTTATGGCTGAATAGTATTCCATTGCATATATGTAGCACATCTTTTTGCTCCATTCATTTGTTGAAGGACATTTAATTTGTTTCCATTTCTTGGCTATTATCAATAGTGCTACTATGAACATAGGACTATATGTATTTTTTGAATTACAGTTTTCATCTTTTCCAGATATTTGCCCATGAGTGGGATTGCTGGATCATATGGTAGCTCTATTTTTTATATATTTTTTGAAGAACCTCCATAATGTTCTCTATAGTAGTTGCTTGCAGACATAGAAAACACACGTATGGTTACTAAAGTAGGGGAGGGATAAATTAGGAGTTTTGGATTAATACACTCTTTAAAACCTATTGTATAGCACAAGGAGCTATGTTCCATATCTTGTAATAACCTGTAATGGAAAAGAACCTGAAAATTAAATAAATATATACACACACACACACACACACACATATATATATATATATATATATATATATATATATATATATATACAGGAGAAGGCAATGGCACCCCACTCTGGTACTCTTGCCTGGAGAATCCCATGGATGGAGGAGCCTGGTAGGCTGCAGTCCATGGGGTTGTAAAGAGTCCGACATGACTGAGCGACTTCACTTTTCATTCTCATGCATTGGAGAAGGAAATGGCAACCCACTCCAGTGTTCTTGCCTGGAGAATCCCAGGGACAGAGGAGCCTGGTGGGCTGCCGCCTATGGGGTTGCATAGAGTCGGACACGACTGAAGCAACTTAGCAGCAGCATATATATATATACAAACACAGGTGTATATATATATATCTGAATCACTTTGCTAACATAAGAGGGTAAATCAATTATACTTCAATTTTAAAAAAGTTTCAAGTTGCTAAAAACCAAAACAACCCCCTCCCCAAAACTACAACCCTACCAGGCCAACTAGTTAGCTACTGTGTTTGTAAATAAAGTGTTACGGGAACACAGCTATGCTCTTTCATGTGCAGATTGTCTGTGGCTATTTTAATCTGACAACAGTGGAGGTAAGTAGTTGTGGCAAAGACTGTATGACCCACATACCCTGAAATATTTACTATCTGCCCCTTTATGGAAAAGGCCTGCTGACCTCTAGTCTAGTGGGCACTTTGTAAAGTTTGATTTGGGGGAGAGACACTGGTTCATTCGACAAGCATCATCTGAGCATCTGGGCTATGCCAGACCCTGCTCTGTGACTGAGGGTTTAGTGGTGGGAACGTGCAGCCAGGCTTAAACACCAGGCTCCTCCATCCGTGGGATTTTCCAGCAATAATAGTGGAGTGTGCTGCCATTTCCTTCTCCAGGAGATCTTCCTAAACCAGGGATCGATCCCAGGTCTCCTGCGTTGCAGGCAAACTCTTTACCAGACATCTAAGCCACCAGGGAATCCCAAATGAATGAATGGTCATTAGTAATAATGTTGGTCATGATCCATCCACATGACTCATATTGAGACCATGTTACCAATTGACACTTGTCTTCTGTTTAGGATGAACCATATGAAACTGCCATTTTCATAGGTCAAAATGGTTGACTAATTCACACCATTCCCTTCCTCCAGGGGATCTTCCCAACCCAGGGATCAAACCTGAGTCTCCTGCATTGGCAAGCTGGTTCTTTACCACTAGCGCCACTTGAGAAGGCCATCCATTATACGTGCATACTGAAATTAAACAAGTAAATGAATAGTGAACGTGGGAGCCAGTTTCTCACGGTTGGAGTGGAACGATACAAGTAAGCAAAGAAGACTAGAATGATCCACGTGGTGATGGATTAGAGTTGGAGATGTCATTATGAACTCCAGTTTCATATAGACACAGATGGTTACATTTGGAAATATTTATACATATGTGCACACACACGTAACATACATATGCTTCCTTGCTCTGCCAGCTGAGTGGGGCTAGAAGGAATGACAGCGTAGCGGCAACAAACCCCCAGTGCCTAGATCCCTGTTGTCTAACAACACTGCTCTTCAATAAAAAGCACCAGGGCTCCGTGGAGAAGTGTCTGATTCTAGGACTGGGGTGGGATATATAAGATGAGCTTGGAGCATCCTATAGTGTCAGAAAGTAGGAAAGTGATACTGACCAGGGTTCTTGGCCTCCTCAATCAATAGAAATTGATAAGAGACCAGACAAGACATTCAGGCAAGGCTTTATTTGGGTACCTGCTACAGCAGCGGGGAGCAAACTCAAGTAACAGGGTCCCTCGCTTGCTTCTTATGTGGCTTGAGGGTAGAAGTGTGTTTAGGGATTGGGCAGGAAGGCTGGCTTAGGCGGTTTGCCCATCTCTTTGGTGTTGCTCTGGCTTCCCCGGTGGCTCAGATGGTAAAGAATTCGCCTGCAGTGCAGGAGACCTGGGTTCACACTCTGGGTTGGGAAGATCCCCTGGAGAAGGGGAGGGCTACCCACTCCAGTATTCTGGCCTGGAGAAGTCCTTAGACAGAGAAGCCTGGGAGGCTATATATAGACCATGGGGTTGCAGAGTCGGACACGAGTGAGTGACTCACTTTCACTTTGGTGCTGAGCGCAGGGGGCATGCACAGGATCCTGTTTTTGCTCCCATCCCTTGTTTTTTCTCCTGGCTCTTCAAAAGTGGCAGTTGGATTTTTGGTCGCTTGGTATCTTGTCGGCCATAATTTGCTCCAACCGTGCATGCACACAGTTATTTTTAGTCCATCATCGGTTCTCTGTATTTTGTTGCTAGAGAGGGTTGTCCAGGTACGAACATTGCAGCAAAGGGTCCCAGGCCCCAGCCTGTTTCAGGAGCACTAAACAAATCAAGACAAATCAGCACATTGATGATGGGGAGGGGGAGGGGAGCATCTCATGGACACAGGAGCACTGAAAGAGCTCTCACAGTCAAAGCTGGTACAATTTTGACCAACAAAATGAATAAAGTAGTACTGGATTATAACTCAAAGTATAGAATAAATATCCATGGTACCATACTGACATAGATTAATGACTGAAGAAATAAAGGGCCCAGAAAAATGATAATAAAAATGAAGAAATCTGAATAAATTTGAACTTTAATTAATAATAATGCATTAATATGTGGGCATACAGAAACTGTACTATCTTTTCCCAGACCTGTCTAAAATAAAAAGTTTAAACATTTATTTTAAAAAGATTGAATGTGGCAATGTCACATGCTCAGCCTCTTAGTGTTTTTCCTGGTTTAGTTTGTGGGCATGAATTCATATTGTGCCATCTAACCTCTGTTGTCTGACCATCAACGTAGCCAGTGACCCCAAGGGACAAAAAGCCCAAGTTAGGGATATGTCCTGGGGCCAGGAAATGGCCCAGCATCCAGACTGTACACATTGGTTACCTGGAGAAGCCAAGGAATAGAATAGACAGGGGGTGGCCCATGGGTCAGATCCGGGGGTGGGCATTTTTGTCAATAAAGGTTTATTGGAACATAGCCAGCCTGTTTATTTACATGTCATCTATGGCTGCTTTTGTGGGACAATGGCAGAGTGGATTGTTGCACCAGAAATCCATATGGCCCACAAATATTTATAATCTATTTGTTCCTTTAAGGAAAACGTTTGCTGACCCCAGGATAGGGGACACAGTTCTGTCACCATCCTTTAGCAGGAAGGGCAAGGAATCCCCATCTCAGGACAGGTCAGTCTTTTTAACAGTGGAGCACACAGCCGGGCAAAGCCCACAGATCACTTCTTTGGGGCTGAAATGGGTCATTAATATTGAATGTTAACAACCTACTTGCTCTAGATGATTCCATTTACTTCTACTGTCTCTTGTAACAGGGCTTTCACGTGCTGAGGTCGGGGCTGTTTGTCTTCCTCAGCTTTCTGAGGCTTCAGAGCATATTGATTCTGTGAAATGTACATTTCTCGGGAAAGAGCATATCCCAGCATGACAGGAGATCACACATCACTTGTTTCCCGTGCCTTTCAGTCCCCTCTGAACATGATAACATCATGATCCCAGCGTCACCAAGGGACCCTCGTGTCTCTTGGAAGCAGGCCTTCTTTTTGTTTGCCTTATTTTTTCATCTCTTTCAATCAGTGAGGCAGAGTGGAAAACTGTTCACTGGCTTGGAGGCAGGCAGGTCTGAGTGTGAGTCGTCCCCCGGTTGCTTGCTGGGCTGCATGACTTTGGACAAGCTACCTAACTCCCCGGAGCCTGCGGCTGTTCCACAGTAAAATGAGGAGCAGGCGGGCACTTCTGGGGATCCTGTGAGGATCAGGAGAGTGATGCTCAGAGAGCACCTGCTGCTGCTGCAGGGCTTGCCTCGTGGTGTAATCCCTTCTCAGAGGCGGGGCTGACATTAGGTGATACCCACTGGTGTGGCTGTGACAGTGGAGCTGGTCGCAGTGTTCTGGTGGGTCACTACCCACACCACAGCAGACGCTCGATATTCTGAAAGGCACCGATGAGTAGAGATGAGTTCTCTCCTCCCTTTCAGAGCTTCAGACAATTCCATCGGCCTACACTGTGCAGAGGCCGTCGGAGTCTGACCCAGACCCTGCTGGTCTGGCCAGGGCACCTTTCCCCAGCCGCCGTGAGTGCGACACAGCCGTGCCTTCTCTAGAGAAGCACCCTCTCCAGGTGGGAGGGGAGCCCTTGCCCCAGGGAGCAGATGCAGCCGCAGGGAAGGCTGGCCCTGCCTCTGGGTGCTGCAGTCTGCGCTCCAGAGCACAGGTTGAGGGAAGACATTGTCTTCAGAGCTCAGCTCTTTCCCCTTAGCTTCCTCAGGCCCCCACCTCCCTTCTCCTGAAAGATCCCCACCCCCTTAAAAACTCACGCCCACCCAAGTCCCTGTCTTTGGCTCTGCTTCTAGGAAACCCGGCCCAAGGCCACCAGTGTCCTGCTGTTACATATCTTTATGCAACCCCTGGAATAGTGGTCAGTCTTGGGGACCCAGTGAGCAACAGCCATATGCATGGAGCTGGTTGGGTGGAGTCTGCAGGGGATCCCATGGGGAACATGATGAAGGGTTTTGTCAAATTTTGCTGTCCCTTTGACACACGTCAAAAAATGTGAGGTCATACTCCAGGCTTTCCCCTACAACACACAGGCCCCTGTTGGCTGCTGTGCTATCAGCAGGTGTTGAGTTTGGGAAGAGAGTGTGTGTGATGTATGTGATGTTTGTGTGCGGAGTGTGTGTGATGTGCGTATGCATGAATTTATATATGGGGTTCTCTGTGTATGTGATGTGTGTGTGATGTGCATGTGTGATGTATGTGTAATGTGTGTGGATGCATTTATATTTGGGTTCTGTGTCTTGTGTGGTGTGTGTGTGATGTGTGTGTGCTGTTTGCATGTGTGATGTGTGTGTGTCATGTGTAATGTATGTGATGTCTCTGTGATGTGTGTGTGATGTGTGTGTGATGTGTGCATGTGTGATGTGTGTGTGATGTATGTGTAATGTATGTGTGGATGCATTTATATATGGATTCTGTGTCTTGTGTGATGTGAGTGTGTGCTGTGTGTGTGATGTGTGCATGTGTGATGTACGTGATGTGTGCATGATGTGTGTGTGATGTGCATATGTGATGTATGTGTAATGTGTGTGTGGATGCATTTATATATGGATTCTGTGTCTTATGTGATGTGTGTGTGTGATGTATGTGTGTGTGAAATGTGTGTGGATGCATTTATATATGAGTTCTGTGTCTTGTGTGATATGTGTGTGTGTGTGCTGTGTGCTTTGTGCATGTGTGATGTGTGTGATGTGTGCATGTGATGTGTGTGTGTCATGTGTGCGTGTCATGTGTGATGTGTGATGTCTCTCTGTGTGATGTGTGTGTGTGATGTGATGTCATGTGTGTGTGTCCTCTGTGTGTGATGTGTGCGTGCGATGTGTATGTCATGTGTGATGTGTGTGATGTCTCTCTGTGATGTGTGTGTGTGTGTGTGTGATGTGTGTGCGCATGTATTTATATAGGGGTTTCTGTGTGTGAGGTTTGAGCCCCGCTTCTGGCTTGCCTCTGCCTGGGCCTGCCTCATCCACCTGTTGCTCTGGGTCCCTCGGGAGTGACTGGCCAGCAAAGAAGGCGGGCACTGGGATGCCTTGTTCATGGGGACTTTGGACCATCCCCACCATATTGGGCTTGTCGGCCTTTGGTGCATAACTTGGCCTCTTCTGGCTTTGAGGGCCTGCCAGAGGTGCCATCTGGTCTAGGAGGTATTCTCAGACTGGGCACAGCCTGCTGGTCTGTGACGTCGCTGAAAACAGCCTAGCCTGACCTGAGTGGGCACTAGGGGGTGGGGGCTCTATCTTGGGAAAGGCTGCTTTGGGTGAACCTCGTTTCTGGACTTGGTTCTGCCACTAAGGCGCAGAGGACACTGGGCCAGTTGCTGCCCACTGGCCCACCCTAGCCTGCCTAGAGGAGAGCTCGTCTCTCCTGGGTGAGCCAGGCTGAACCAGCCCTGCCTGGGTGATGAGCTGGGAGACAGACAGTGATCTCTGGAGCAGCGTTGGACTAGTCAGCACTCTTGTTTCCAAGGGTTGGAGACCAGCTTGCGTTAGCTTAGACAAACGTCTCCAGAATCCAAGGAAGGGCAGGATGCACTGGGCTTCCAGAACACTTGGAACCACTGGCCGAGCCCCTTCTTCACCTTTGGCACAGAAGTAAGGGACTTTATAGCATTTTCCTCATTTGATACTCAAAACAGACTGTTGGAGGAAACGGAGACTCAGAGTGGCTACCCTCCCAAAGTCACACAGACTGTACAGGTGTCACTGACTTCAAAGCCTGAGTTCTCAGCCACCAGGCATTGTATCAGTGTATTCATGAGAGGTGGCTAAACTGTTGTAACAAATAGACCCAAACCCAGTGGCATATACACAGTGGAAGTTTGTTTCTGACTCATGTTAACTGTGATGGTGGGGGTTCCAGGTAAATGGGGGAAGGGGTGGTTTATGGTATGCACAACTGTTTGGGGCACAAGCTCACAGAATCTCTGACATCTCCAACTTGTGTCTTCTAAGGAACTCTTGGAGACACAGCATGGGGAGCAGGCGTGGTAGGAGTTCATGGGCCAGAACAGGAAGAGGCACATCACTTCCATTCCCATTCCATTGACTTGAACTCAGCCCTGTGGCCCCACCTAGGTGCAAGGGCTGCTGGGAAATCTGGTTAGCTGGTCCTTGAGGAAGGGAGGGGCCAAATTGGTGGGCAGCTTGCAGTCTCCACCACACTGCACAAGCATTTCCATTACTTCTTGCTTTCTTCTAGTCCTTGCTCATAAATAGTTTTCCTTCTTGAGCCAGAATATATATATATATATATATATATATATAAATCTAGTTTTTTTCTGCTTTCTTTCACTTAACATAATCCTTTTTCTATGTGGCTCCACTGAGTTTTCATAACAATCATGATTATAGGCTGTGTACTCCAACTGTTGGACAGTTAAGCTGCTTTAGGTCTTTTCAGATAATAAAAACAATAAACACTTTTATGCCAAAAAAAAAAACCAACCCACAAAACAACCTTTGCTACTGTTGAATTATTTCCTTAAAATTTTAGGAGTGGGAATACCAAGTATAATGAGTGAGCAGTTTTATGGCTCTTGATGCTTATTATTTCATTGCTTTTCAAAGGGTTTGTCATCATCCACAGTGATACTCATTGTCTTATCAATGAGTAAGCACTGGGTGCTATAATTTTTTTCTAATTTAGTTGTTGGAAACTGGTTTATTATGATGGCTTTTTTCAGGTCTCACTATATTAGGGAGTTTGCGTGTGTGTGGGGTGTGTGTATCTGGCCTAATTCATCCCTTCTGTAATTTTAGCCTCTTCTTTTGTCTTTGGAGGTGACAAAATCATTTATTTACTCAACAAATATTTAACGACTGCCTGCTATATGCCCAGCAGTGGTCTAAGCCCTAAAGCATTTAGGGGAATAAAAAAGACAGTCTTATAATGGGACCTAATAAAACTTAAAAGCTTTTGCATAGCAAAGGAAATCATCAGCAAAACGAAAAGACAACCTATGGAATGAGAGAAGATATTTGCAAATGATGCAACTGACAAGGGGTTAATGTCTAAAATATATAACCAGCTCATAAAACTCAATACCAAAAAAAAAAAGAATGGACAGAAGACCTAAATAGACATTTCTCTGAAGAAGACATATACATGGCCAACAGGCAAATGAGAAGATGCTCGACATTGCTAATTATTAGAGAAATGTTAATCAAACCACAGTGAAATAACGTCTCACACCAGTCAGCATGGCTATCATCAAAAAGTCTACAATAAATGCTGTAGGGGGTTAAGAGCCCAAACAGGAAGGCCAGCTGGGAGGTCACTGGATTAATCCAGTGGAGACACGGTGGAGGCTTGGACCAGGGCAGCAGTAGTGGATGTAAAGAGAAGCCGATGGGTGTGGAGTACGCTCTGAAGCTTGCGTTGACATGAACTGCTCTGCCCAGGGAACCCTTTATCTTTCAAAGATGTCTCTTGCAGAGGTGTTGAATATCTTAACATCATAGTCTTGGGTTTAGATCTGAGTGCAGTCTGCTAGTCAGATGCTTGGAATGTAGTCACTCTTGCCTTTGGATACCAGATAACTTGTTCAAGTTGTGTGGCTAGGGGGTGACAAGATCAGCTTTGACCTTGGTCAAGCTGGTCCTGGTACCCCAGTTACAGTCATCATGCTACACTATCTCTCAGCTCTGGCAAAGACTCTCATCACCCCACCCAGCTAGTATCTGATGCTCAGAGTTCTCCAGGACACCTGCCGGGGGTGTCCTGGAGGCTTTGTAGGAATGCTCCCAGGAGTGGGAGCTCACCACCTCTTCAAGTCTCTCTTTCTTGAGACAGCTCTGCGTATTAAAATACATAGATTAATAGTCACGAGTGTGGGTGTGGGGCTCACGCAGCCCTGAGCTCCATGACTTACTGGCCGTGTAACTTTGGATGTCACTTTTTTCTCAGAGCCTTGGTTCCCTCAGCTGAAAACCAGGGTTGGCAGAGAGTCCCCCTGGGGTTACTGGGAGGACTGGTGAGCATCCAGCCCTGAGACTGGTTCACACATAACAGGTGGCTCGTGATGCTGAAAATGTTGCTCCTTGTTCACTTACTGGTCTACTTTCCATCTTAACTTTTAAGGGAGATTTCTGTGACTTCTGAATATCTCTGTTTAGCTCCACTAGGTGTTGGAATTTATTAACTTGGTTTTCCGTGAGGGTGGAGGCATCTCTCTCCTTCATGAAGGTTTGAACTCCCCTAGAGCAGAGCCTGGACTTGTGGTCAGTGAACCCTGCACGCATGGCCCCTGACACTGCTGAGCACAGGGGGCAGATGAATAAAATGCAGAGTTCTCCATTTGTGAACTTCCCAGAGCAGCTCTTGTGAACCCAGCGACCCCATATCCTCACTCACCCCAGTTGCTTGTTCAGTGAGCTAAATAAACATTAGGCGCTAAATAAATGTAAATGTGACCACTTTGAACAACATATTTACACTCAGAAGAGGTTTGTTTGGGGTCCTTATTTTTTAAAGATTTATTATTTATTTTTGGTTGTGCTGGGTCTTCATTGCTGCGCACGGGCTTTCTCTAATTTGCGGTGAGCCGGGGCTACTCTGTGGCGATGTGTGGGCTTCTCATTACATGCCTTCTATTGTTGCAAAGCACAGGTTCTAGGTGTGCAGGCTTCAGAAATTGCAGCTCATGGGCTCTAGAGTGTGGGCTCAGTACTCTGGCGCACAGGCCTAGTTGCTTCATGGGCTTTGCAATCTCCCTGGGCCAGGGATCAAACCCACGTCCCCTGCACTGGCAGGCAGACTCTTAACCACTGGAATACCAGGGAAGCCCTGGGATCTGTTTTTTAAAAATTCAGTGGTGCTTAAGTATGGTCTGGGGACCAGCAGCCAGGACTGGCTATATAATCTGTGAGGCACGATGTAAAATAAAAATGAGGGATTCCACGCTAAAAAATCAATAACCTAAACGTGATGACAGGGAAAGTCGCTCAGTCGTGTCCGACTCTTTGCAACTCCATGGACTATACAGTCCATGGAACTCTCCAGGCCAGAATGCTGGAGAGGGTAGCCTTTCCCTTCTCCAGGGGATCTTCCCAATCCAGGGATTGAAGCCAGGTCTCCCACGTTGCAGGCGGATTCTTTACCAGCTGAGCTATCAGGGAAGCTCTGATGACAGCAGAGCATTAAACCAAGCCCAGGGCCTTTCTGACCCCGGGGTCCTGTGAGGCTGTGTGGCCTCTGCACCCACGAAGCTGGCCCTGCCGGCTGCATCAGCGCTGCCTGGGAGCTGGAGAGCCATGCAGACTCCCAGACATACTGAGTGGGAGTCTCTGGAGGTGGGGTTCGGGAAGCTTCCTGGTGATTCTCACGCACAGGAAAGTTGGAGTTCTGCCTTAATCTCTGGAGGAAGTCACAGAGCCCTATTAGAGGCAGAAGCCTGCATGAGCTGCTTCACTGGCCTGATCCAGGCCAGCATTTATCACGGGATAGTCTCCCTTGGGTGAGTGGCTTTGACAAAAGAAGCCATTGCTTAAGTTGGTCAGGAACCAGGCACTTTATCTGCTCCACCTGTCCGATCTAGCGGCTTGCTCATTCTTCAAGTGCTTTCCTCTGGTGCCTAGTCCATCCATTGCCTTGGACACAGTGAAATGACTTTTCCTGAACAGACTGTTTGAATCTCATCTGGGTCTGGCAAGGTGAGACTCTTCAGATGCTGATTCTTTGCTAGAGGAGTGGTGAGCTCCCTGTCTCGGGACTGTGCAAGGGAGGTCGGATGATCACCAGGCAGGGATGCTATCAGAAAGAGCCCAGAATTCAGTGTGGTGTCAGACTGGATGGTTTTGAAGGTCCCTCTCATTAATGAAAAGCACTGCCCCTCTCTTTTTAGCATCTGCATCTCTTTTCTTTTCCTGGAAGCTTGTTCCTCACCACAATCTATGCACAGTCTCAAGCTGTGTGAGAAGGAATAAGGATGAATAATACCAAGTATGGTAGAATGTAGCAGCTATGGATTTTAGAGTCAGACACTATTGTGCTGAACTATCCCAGTTCTGCTCTAAATAACGAGTGACTTGGGCACGTGTAGCAGACAGCCTTGTTGCCCTGCCCCCAACCCCAGCTTAGTGATATGCGAATACCAGAGCCCAAGAGCCAGCTGTTAAATCTTGGGGAATTTTGCAAGCCAATTGATATCACATGGGTAGCTTGAAATCGACCATATTTACACCACAGAAATCAACAAATATTACAAATTAGGGCTTCTTCTTTTTTTTTTTTTTCATCTCAAGAGCCAGTCGTTAAATATAGGGCTGGCCAAAAAGTTCATCTGGGTTCCTATGGAAAAACCCAAATGAACTCTTTGGCCAACTCACTATTTGCCACCACACCATGGCTCTGGTCTTCCTACATCAGTAGGTACTGGCTAACTTCCATCTGTCTCTCTTTGCCTGTGGGCTTTCTCCAAAGCTGTTGAATGTGACCCTGTCCTTGCAGAGGGCAGGCTGGGAAGCAGTGCTCCTGGGAGCAGCCCTCAGGTGTGTCAATACCCCGGTCCCCCTACCCCTTGGCTGGGATGGCTCTGAGGTGTCGTTTTCACATGGACTCATGGCCCTTCTCCATCGGATTATGCTCTAGCGGTGACAGCTGGAGCTGTCTTGAGACCAGTCTTTTTCAGTTGCCTTTCCTTGCTTATCTCACGTCCCCACTTGTGTTGAATCTCTGCCTCATGTCTGCTTCTGGCGGAGCCCAAATTAAGACCACCTGTGATGTCACCCCTGCAGGTTTCAGTCTCCCAAGTAGAAATGGGGTGCTAATTACTGGCTCCCAGGCAGGTGCGAAGGTTGACTAAGCAGAAATTGGTCTACTTTGGAGTGCACGGATATGCTCAGAAAACATGACTGATAGAACATAGTACGTAGTAAGCACTCAGCGAGTGGCCCAGCAGCGTCCTCTATGGCTAACCCTAATCCTGCTGACCCCATCTCCTTGTTTCTAGTGACCAGCGCCACCTCTGGCATACTTGAGCAATATGCCTGATATTACGGGCACATGGAATGAAAGGGGTTGCTTCATGGACCATGGGCTAGGGACTTAGTGACACCAAGAAGCTGTCCATCTGTCCTCTCTGTTGGTGTTAACATCTCTTGGTGACTTGCCTTATTTTGTCCTAGTGCAGAAAAGCTCCTTCCTTGTAGCAGGGAGCTTGGAGGGAGTGAGGAAGAACTTTTGTGGCACTAAGTTACTGACATTTGGGGATTTATTCACCACTGCAGCATACTTATAGACTTTCCCCACATTGTTTATAATTTTTTTACCTGCCTTACAAAGTAGGTATTCATATTTCCACTTATCAGGTATGAAAAACTGAGGTTCAGAGAGGTTGAAAAGCTTTCTCCTAAGATCATCCATCTGTTGCTTCTGCTGCTGCTGCTGCTGCTGCTAAGTCGCTTCAGTCGTGTCCGACTCTGTGCGACCTCATAGACGGCAGCCCACCAGGCTCCTCCATCCATGGGATTTTCCAGGCAAGAGTACTGGAGTGGAGTGCCATTGCCTTCTCTGGATCACCCATCTAGTACATGGTAAATCCAAGGATCAAAGATGAGCTCTGATCGGTCCATAGGGCATGCTTTCTTGCCTCACCAAGCTGGGGGTCTTAAAGGTGTAAATCAGTACTGAGGAGGTGGAGGAGAATAGAAGAACTGACAAATCGGATGACATGGAAATGAATGTCAGTACAGCCCACCTCCTGCCAAAACCCCAACTGCGGAACGTAACAGATTACACAATGAGTCTGGCGCTTGGGATATTTTCAGATGAGCTAGCTGTTCTGGAGCATTTGTTAACACTCTGGACGAGTCTTCAAAAACCCCTTCATATTTCATGCAGGCAGGCAGAGCAGGATGATAATGCATGCTAATACCCCTTCAAGGGAGTCCAGGAGGACTGTTCTCCTTAGTCCCTCACTAAAGTTGTGTGTGCGCTTCTAGGGAATGATGGCCAGCATCTGGACCAGATGTCAGAAGGGCCACAGCTGGGAGGGCCCTCAATCCTTGGCCAACTGGCTTCTCCCCAGTGAGGCTTCTGGGCAAACTTCACTTGCTCTCAGGATGAAATAAATGCTAATGTCCCCAGCATGTTGCCTCCCTTCTCCTGAGAACGACTTTTCTCTGCATTTCCATCCCTCCCATTCTGACCCCCTAGTGGGGTCCTGCCTCCACCTCCCATTGATTGATTTGGCCACAAGTGATTGGTCCAGAGGTTGGTTCGTGACCCAGGCTGGGCCAACTGGGGCCCTTCTCTGGGATTTTGAACTTGGAAAGGGAGAGAGTGTCAGTCTGTCCTTCTGTCTGGTGGAGGCTACGAGACATGAGGCCCGGGCTCATCTCCTGCCAGCAGCAGAGCCCGGGGCTCATCTCCTGCCAGCAGCAGGAAGTTCATCTGCTGGGAGAAGGAAGAAATTGACAGAGGCAGAGATGAAGAGCATGCGCTGTTGTAATTCAAGTGCTCGTTTTCAGTTACACTTGTACACTCTTGCTCTTCTGGTTACTCCTCCATTGACTGTAGTCTAATGGTGGTGGGTAGAGTCACCAAGTTCACACAGCTCAAGCCCTAGCTCATGGCCTAGGTATGTGACAGCAGTTTTTGCCTTCTGTAAAAAAATGAGATAAACGAGCATACCTGCCTCACAGTGTAGTTGTAAGGAATAAGAGATACATGTAAAGTGCTTGGAATAGCATCTGGGAGGTATTAAATGCTGCATAAATGTCCCCTCTCCTTTTTCTCCTCTTCCCTCTTCCTCCTCCTAATAGTAATAATAATAGCAACAACCAAAATCTTATATCTACTACTACTACTTAGATATAATATTCCCCCAGATTGATTGAGTTATAATTGACATATAGTATTGTGTAAGTTTAAGTATGCAACAAGCTAATTTAATATTCTCATATATTACAAAATGATTACCACCATATTGTTAGCTAATAACCTCTAGCACATCATAGGATTTCTTTTTGTGGTGAGAATATTTCAGATCTGATCACTTAGCAACTTTCCAGCATATAATATAGTATTATCAATTCTAATCACCATGCTGCACATTAGATCCCCAGAACATATTCATCTTATAACTAAAAGTTTGTACTCCTTGGGCTTCCCTGATATCTCAGTTGGTAAAGAATCCTCCCACAATGCAGGAGACCCTGGTCTGTTGGGAAGACCTGCTGGAGAAGGGATAGGCTACATACTCCAGAATTCTTGGGCTTCCCTTGTGGCTCAGCTGGTAAGGTATCCACCTGCAATGCTGGAGACCTGGCTTCAATCCCTGGGTTAGGAAGATCCCCTGGAGGAGGGAAAGGCTATCCATTCTATTATTCTGGCCTAGAGAATTCCACGGACTGTATAGTTCATAGAGTTGCAAAGTGTCAGACATGACTGAGCGAACTCCACTTTTGTACTCCTTGACCAACATCTCCCTATTTCCATAACCTCCCAGCCCTTGGTAACTACAATAATATTATTATTATATCTAATAATAGGAATCTCAGTAATATGTCACTATATCTGATATATGACTACTATTATATCTAATATCTAATAATAGTATTATATTTTTTCATTCCAATCCCAAAGAAAGGCGATGCCAAAGCATGTTTAAACAACTGCACAATTGCACTCATCTCACACACTAGCAAAGTAATGCTCAAAATTCTCCAACTGAGGCTTCAATAGTACATGTACAGAGAACTTCCAGATGTTCAAGTTGGATTTAGAAAAGGCAGAGGAATCAGAGATCAAATTGCCAACATCTGTTGGATCATTGAAAAAGCAAGAGAATTCTAGAAAAACATGTACATCTGCTTTAATGACTATACCAAAGCCTTTGACTGTGTGGATCACAACAAACTGTGGAAAATTCTTAGAGATGGGAATACCAGACCACCTGACCTGCCTCCTGAGGAAATCTGTATGCAGGTCAAGAAGCAACAGTTAGAACTGGACATGGAACAACAGACTGGTTCCAAATCGGGAAACGAGTATGTCAAGGTTGTATATTGTCACCTTGCTTATTTAATTTATATTCAGAGAACATCATGCTAAATGCCAGCCTGGTTGAAGCACAAGCTGGAATCCAGATTGCTGGGAGAAATATCAACAACCTCCGATATGCAGATGACATCACACTTATGGCAGAAAGTGAAGAACTAAAGAGCCTCTTGACGAAAGTGAAAGAGGAGAATGAGAAAGTTGGCTTAAAACGCAACATTCAGAAAACTAAGATCCTGGCATCTGATCTATCACTTCATGGCAAAGATGGGAAAACAGTGGAAATCGTGACAGATTATATTTTTGGGCTCCAAAATCACTGCAGATGGTGATTGCAGCCATGAAATTAAAAGACACTTGCTCCTTGAAAGAAAAGCTATGACCAGCCTAGACAGCATATTAAAAAGCAGAGACATTTCTTGGCTGACAAAGGTCCATCTAGTCAGAGCTGTGATTTTTCCAGTCGTCTTGTATGGATGTGAGAGTTGGACCATAAAGGAAGCTGAGTGCCAAAGAACTGATGCTTTTGAATTGTGGTGTTGGAGAAGACTCTTGAGAGTCCCTTGGACTGCAAGGAGATCAAACCTGTCAATCCTAAAGGAAATCAGTCCTGAATATTCCTTGGAAGGACTGATGCTGAAGCTGAAGCTCCAATACTTTGGCCACCTGGTGCAAAGAACTGACTCACTGGAAAAGACCCTGATGCTGGGAAATATTGAAGGCAGCAGGAGAAGGGGACGGCAGAGGATGAGATGGTTGGATGGCATCACCGACTCGATGGACACGAGTGTGAGCAAGCTCTGGGAGTTGGTGATGGACAAGGGAAGTCTGGCATGGGGCAGTCCATGGGGTTGCATAGTTGGACATGACTGAGCGACTGAAATGAACTGAACTGAACTGATACCTAAAAATAATAGTAATAAAGACTCTTTAGTGTCTTACCAGTAAGTTAGGCTTCTTTCACTTGCAACGAGAAACACTGACTCTTGAGAGATGAAATAATCCTTCAGAAATTGGTGGAATCCTTCAGATATTGATCCTGGAACCAACTTGATCATTTACTGAGTACAGGATCTGACAGTCAAATATGCTCTACCAATGATCGCAGGGCTGACAGCTTCCTTTTGGATAGGATGGGAGGATTGGTTGGGCGGGCCTTGGAAATGGGAAGAGGCGGGGCTTCTGCCTCAGCTGTGGAAGGGCGGTGAAGGCGGCTGAGGGGTGAGCTTGGGGCGATAGAGCTGGGAGAAAGGGCTTCCGATGTCTAAGCTCCAAGCCTTGGGGCTTCCTGGGTGAAATTCGAACTGGCCCCGCACACGGATCGCCAGCAGAGACCAAGGCAAGCGGCAGTCACTCCAAATTGGTCGGTGGTGTTTTTCACAAGCAAGAAAACTTACAAAGGAGGCTTGTCTTGGTGTCCATCCAATGAGGAGACCTCTGCGCCTGCCCGCAGTTTTCGAAGTTTACATGTATCCCCGCCAGAGGGTCTTTACAACACTGTTCTCAAGGCTGCGTCCTTGAAATGGCTCCTAGTGAAGGAGCAGTGCGTTCCCAGGACAGGAAGGGGCGAGGAGACCCCGTTCCCCGGGGCCAGCTCTCAGGTTACCCTGTGGTCACATCTACTCCATGATCTGGATGCTGAGCCTAAGAAACAGCCTCCCTGCGGGGCAGAGATGCCACATGGAGCAGGAACTGAATACTGCACTCCTTTCCTCAGCCTGCCTCACTCCCTTTTGTTTCTTCTTATGCCTAGAGGTTTCTCTTCAGCTTTTAACACCAGGCAACAGCAGAAGCCACCACGTGGCTCCACCAGGGAGCAGAGGAGAATTAAGATGGTTGACCCCATAGTATCGTTTGGGCTCCTGAGTCCTACTATACCTGAACCCAGATCTACCCCAGGACTCTTCAGACATAAGAAACAGTGAATTCACTGTTTGCTGAATTGATTCCAGCTGCCTTTTTGTTGCTTTGCAATGGAAAGAGACCTGGCCAATATCACCTCCCAAATCAGCAAGTAAGAGCCAGATGCAAGCTATAAGTAAACATTGGAGAAAATCCATTCAAAGTTGGAAAGGTAAAGGAAATCCCAGGGCTGAGAACTCTGAGCACATGTCCTGGGAATCACTCTGAACCCAGCAAGAGTGTGGACTGCTGGACTGTAGTTGGCAGCCTGGATCCAGGCAAGGCTGGGCCAGGGAGGGAAGGAGGGACCGCAGACTGACAGGTATGGCGGCAATATAAATCAACCCTCCAGGACTGGCATGTGTGTTTCCTTGCAGGAGGATGGAGGTCTCACCAGTGCCTGCTGGATGAGAAGGACTCAGCCTGAGTCTGAGGGACCCTGATTGTTCAGGAGTGCTTCGTTTTGTGGGGTGAGGTTCTTGTTGAAAAAATGATGGAAAAGAGAAGTTAAGAAAACTAGGGTCTGTTTTCCAGTTGGTTTTTGTATTAGCCACGGTTTCATTTGTTGAGCCCTGCAATGTGCTGGACACTCACTCCTTCCAACCACGCCTGCCATATACAGCTGTTCATATCCAGCCCTGCACAGCCCCTGGGTGAATGGCATGCTTTGGAATGGTGCAGTGCACAACCTTTGCAGCTGTAGGGGCCAGTCATGTTTCTAACAGACTGTAAGCTAGGTGGTGTTATATCCTCATTTTATTCTTTTTAAATAGGTGGAGTGTAAGACACAGAAGGGGTAGGTGAGTTGTCCAAGATAACATAGGTTGTGTGTAGTTAGTTGCTCAGTCATGTGTGACTCTTTGCGACCCCATGGACTGAAGCCCATCAGGCTCCTCTGTCCATGGAATTCTCCAGGCAAGAATACTGGAGTGGGTAGCCATTTCCTTCTCCAGGGAATCTTCTGGACCCAGGGACTGAACCCACATCTCCTAGGTCTCCTGCTAGGAGAATCATTGCAGGCAGATTCTCTATCATCTGAGCTACCAGGGAAGCCCAACTTAGCCTGTGGGTGGGACCAAACCCAGGTCATGTTCACTTGCCTTCCATTATATCACTTAGCTCTCTGTGAGATAAAATGCTCTTTAGGATAAATTTAGTTGCTTCTCATGTCTCAAACTTCCATGAAGCATAGACCAGTGGAATCATATTCTTCATCTTGATTCCCCCAGTTCTTAGCATGGTACCTGTATCCAGTGGGTGTTTGGCAAGTGCTTGTTGAACTGAACTGGCACTGAATGGAGTACCGGGACTCCATGAAGAAAACCTCATCCAGGGGCTGGACAGAGGAAAGTACACTTAAAGGAATGGGTTTTTTTTCTGGCTCCTAATAGAAGTAAATCCAGCAATATATTTTTAAAAATAAGTTTATTTGTTCTTGGCTGTGCTGGGTCTTCATCGCTTCACGTGGCCTTTTCTCTAGTTGCAGCGTGGGCTTCTCATTGCAGTGGCTTCTCTTGCTGCGGGCACAGGCTCTGGAGCATGTGGGCTTCAGTAGTTGGGTCTCCTGGGCTCTGCAGTACAAGTTCAGTCGTTGTGGGGCATGAGCTTAGTTGCTCGGAGGCATGTGGAATCTTCCCAGCTCAGGGATCAAACCTGTGTTTTCTGCACTGGCAGGTGGATTCTTTATCACTGAACCACCAGGGAAGCCCCAACAATGTGTTTTGAAGTTGATGGTGAAAGGGCTGATTTCTGTAGACAACTCCACACACTGAGAACTTTCTTGGAGCTGTCTGGTATCTCGATGGAGTAGATAGCCAGTCCTGCCTGACTGCATAGTGGAGACTTGTTGATCTCTGGTATATCTTTCCCTGTTTCTAAAATACAGTAGGGACTCAAAAGTGTGTATAGGGCTGGATTAAAAAGGATCTTACCTTTGGTGGGAAATGCATCTTTGAGATGCTCAGCTGGGGGAAAATAGGGGCCAGAAATTGCAACTTAACTTGGAGATAGAAAAATCCATTTGTAAGACACTAAAGGAGTTGGACATGACTGAGCGACTTCACTTTCACTTTTCACTTTCATTCATTGGAGAAGGAAATGGCAACCTACTCCAGTGTTCTTGCCTGGAGAATCCTAGGGAAGGGGGAGCCTGGTGGGCTGATGTCTATGAGGTCGCACAGAGTCGGACATGACTGAAGAGACTTAGCAGCAGTAGCAGCAGCAGCAAAGGAGTTTGCCATTTCTTATTGGAATTGGCCTTGAGGTGGGGCCATGTTTGATCTGTGCATTGCTTTAAGTAAACTTGAATTAAAAGCAAACATTTAAAAGTTAGGGAGTTTACGTTAAAAATCCCGATTTTTTGTTTGTTTGTTTGTTTTGGTCTTAAAAATCAGAGCATGATTGCTGGAGGTGAGAAGCAGCTGCCTCCTTTAGAAGAGCATGAGCTGCCCAGTTCACCACAGTTCCCCCAGTTCCTATTGTGTTATGCCCAGACTGCCTCCCTTATTTCTGCTGCTAATTGCCCCATATAGATCTTTGAGTTTGTGATTCTTATTTTGGACTCTAAGCAGGAAGATCTATCTACCATTCTTGGTTTTTATTACAGGTTTTTTTTTTTTTTTTAATCACCAAAAAAAGTCACAGAGATTCAGTAGTTTCTCATCTGTTTTTGTAGACAAGGAAACTGGATCCAAACAGAAGTTAAATCACTTATCTGGGGTCACATGGCAGGGCAGTGCTGGTCCTGGAGAGTCTAGTGTCTTTGTCCTTGTGGACCATGAGAACAGCTTCTACTGCCCTTTTTGATGTGGCCACCAGGAAACTCAGAGCCACATTTTCAGACCCAGTTTAGGAACTGTACTTCTGGCCTGTGTATCTTTACCTGTCTTTCTCTTTTATTCTAAATAATTTTTCTCTAGTTCCAAGTTTAATTTGTATTGTGTAATTTTGTCATACATATTTCTTGGAGTCTACTGTAAGTTCTGTGTGGGTAGTGAGTGAATAAATAAAATGTAATGAATTTTATAAGTCCAAGAAGGGCCTGTGTCCCACCAACCTTCATGTTGGATGATTTGTCATAGACTCAGACTGTGGCTCTGTTATAACCATTGCCAGTTTTTGTTTGTTTTTAGCTCTTTGCCAACAATACTTTTTGCTTTCCTAGCATCAAAATGGTCCAGGCTGATGGCTTCAGCCTAGAGTGGCTTGGATGAGTCAGTCTGGTGTCAGAAGGGGATTGGCAGACTCTGTCCTCAGACAGGCATGGAGGTGGGGTTGGGGGCATGTTCCCTACCTTCCTGGCACCTGAGTCTTGGTCAGAGAAAGAATTCCGGGCTCTTCTGACTTCCGTTCTGTCTCCCATGGTTCCAAGTGTGGCTTTTCCTGCAGAGATCCAGAGAGAAAACTTCCAGTCAAGAGTTTCTGGTCTGTTTGATTTTGAACTTGTTCCCTCACATCCCTTTCCCCATGTCACCCCGTTGGTTCATGGACATTTTTAAAGAAACTGGTAAGGCAAAGTCAAGTCCAAAATTCAAAACAGAGGAGCCATTTTTATTTGTCTTGACTGTTTCAGGGTACAGAAGGGAACTCACATTTTTGGAGCTTATTCTGGGCTTCCCTTAAAGCTTAGTCGGTGAGAGTCTGACTGCAATGCCGGAGACCTGGGTTCGATCCCTGGGTCGGGAAGATCCCCTGGAGAAGGAAATGGCAACCCACTCCAGTATTCTTGCCTGGAGAATCCCATGGACAGAAGAGCCTGGCAGACTACAGTCTATGGGGTTGTAAGAGTCGGACATGACTGAGTGACTAAGCACAGCACTGGGCCAGCCGGGGTGCTATGCTCTTAGCTTGAGTGCCTGCTTCTCTTTGATTTCAGAATAACATAGAAATGGGTGATGCTCAGCCTGATCCTGGTTGACTTCTGTAACTGCTTCTCCCTTCCTTGCCTCCTCCAGCCAAACTGGCCTTCTCTCACCACCTGTGCCCCCACCCTCCCAGTAGACCAGTTCACCCAGGCTGTCTGACTTCACACATACTGCTCTCTGTACTGGGAAAATTGTCCCTCTTGGTCTTTGCTTGGCTGATTCCTTCATACCCCCAGGTCTCAGCTGATACAGACTTTGAAGCTACTTCTGATTCTGAAGTAAATGATTATTTCACTGAAACCACCTCTTTCTTCCTTTACTACACTCTTCAGCTCTTTTAATGGAGTTTTCATTCTTGATTTTTTACAAATGTATTTATTTCATTACACTGTGTGTTTCTTTCATTATAAATTTCACAAGGATGGAGTCATGTGTATCTTGTGTTGTGTTGTATCCCCAAGTGCCTAGCACATAGTAGGTGCTTAATAAAAATTTGTTGATTGAGCACTGAATCCCACAATTTGAGTGTTATCATTATTGTAATTATTAGTAGTAATGAGACAGACTCTGTGCCAGGCACTGTGTTGATTTTTCTAGATCTAGTATATATTTAACTCCACAGTGATCCCATGGGGTGGATTGTATTATTCTCATACAAGAGGAAACTGAGGTTCGGGTTCTTGCTCAGAGATGCCCTATTAGTGACAGAGCTGGGATTCAAACTCAGTGTTTCTAATGCCAAAGCGGTGCTCTCCCCCTCTCCCTCCCGCCAAGCCTGTTCCTCTTTAGAGGAGGTGTCCTTGCACTGTCTGGCTTAACTGTATGACATTCACAGAGGCATGTGAGTCCAGGCAAGAAAGGCAGAAGGCTTGTCAGGTGGAGAGCTGCTTTGGATGTCAGCTGGGAAGGCTGATGGGGAAGTAGGGATAGGCATCTTGCCTAGCTGGGATGGTAGAATGTGTGTGTGTGTGTGTGTGTGTGAGTGTGTGTGAAAGATAGAGAAGGAGAGAAAGGGAGATCTCTTCTTTTTATAATGGCACAGTCCATTCTGGGCCCCATGTTTATGACCTTATTTACACTTAATTAGGGCTTCCCAGGAGGCTCAACAGGTAAATAATCTGCCTGCAATGCAGGAGACACAGTTTCAATCCCTGGGTAGGGAAGATTCCCTGGAGGAGGATGTGGCAACCCACTCCAGTATTCTTACCTGGAGAATCCCCATGGACAGAGGAGCCAGGCGGGCTACAGTCCATGGGGTCGCAAAGAGATGGACACGACTGAAGCAACTGAACACAAGCACAACACTTAATTACTTTCTAAAGACCTTTTTTTCCAGATAGAGTTGCACTGAGATCAGAACTTTGCATGATATTTTTGGAGGGGCAGGGCACAATTTAGCCCATAGCAAGACCCCAGAGGGCTTTGGGGAGCCCAGGCAGTGGGGCCAGACAACTGTAGCTCCAAACCCTGACAGTCCCTTTCCCAGCTATTGGATCCTAATTTTTTCTGGGTCTCAGTTTCCTTCTCTGTGAAATGGGGACAACATGACCTGCATGATTGCTTTGCAGGGCAGTAAGGAACAGAGCCTCTTGATGAAAGTGAAAGTGGAGAATGAAAAAATTGGTTTAAAACTCAACATTTAAGGAACTAAGATCATGGTATCCAGTTCCATCACTTCATGGCAAATAGATGGGGAAACAATGGAAACAGTGACAGACTTTACTCTTTGGGACTCCAAATCACTGCAGATGGTGACTGCAGCCACGAAATTAAAAGACGCTTGCTCCTTGGAAGAAAAGCTATGACCAACCTAGATGGCATATTGAAAAGAAGAGATATTACTTTGCTAACAAAGGCTCGCCTAGTCAAAGCTATGGTTTTTCCAGTAGTCTTGTATGGATGTGAGAGTTGGACCCACAAAGAAAGCTGAGTGCCAAAGAATTCATGCTTTTGAACTGTGGTGTTGGAGAAGACTCTTGAGAGTCCCTTGGACTGCAAGGAGATCAAACTAGTCCATCAGTCCAACCAGGCAATCAGTCCTGAATATTCATTGGAAGGAGTGATGCTGGGGGTGGAGCTCTAATACTTTGGCCACCTGATGTGAAGAACTGACTCACTGGAAAAGACCTTGATGCTGGGAAAGATCAAAGGCAGGAGGAGAAGGGGATGACAGAGGATGATGGTTGGATGGCATCACCGACTTGATGGACATGAGTTTGAACAAGCTCTGGGAGTTGGTGATGGACAGGGAAGCCTGGCATGCTGCAGTCCATGGGGTCGCAAAGAGTTGGACACCACTGAGGGGCTGAACTGAAGGATCCGATAATGTGGTGTGTGTAAATGCAGTTGCTTTTATTTGTACTACCTATTTTGATCATCTCTATTCTTGTGCAGGCCAACTATGTTTTTCTTCCTTTTTTCTTCCCACCCTTGAGTTGTTTGGAAGTTATTTTGGAAAGTCTTTGAAATGTCCTTTGGAAATGGATAGCTTTGTCACCAGCAGCACCCCCCTCCCTCAGGCTGCCTGTCTGGAGAACAATTCTGGCAAGACATGGGCTGGTGGGTGGGGGGCGGGGGGTGGGGCTCGGTTTCTGTTGAAGCTGCTAGTTTGTTACTGTGTGAACATTTCTTGCAAGACCTGTCTGGCTCTCCTTTAAAGCAGTTTCTCCTTTTCTTGTTCTTTCTCCTTCTGGCCAATGTCAGGTCCTCTGTGTCACTGCTGGATTCAGAAATCCAGGCAGCTGGAGTCAGACCCCAGTCTGGCCACCTCCAGCTGCAAAGCCCTTCAGTGGCTTCTCTTTGCCTTAGAGTAGTATCCAGATTCTTGACTGTCACCACAGGCCCCATATGGTCCGCCTGTCACTCCCCCTCCTCACTTAGCCCCCACTCAAGTGGCCTCCCTCTGTTTCTCAAATGCTCACATTCTTTCCACGATTTCAGTGTTATCATTATTTAATTATGGGCTCTTCTCCCTGCTTGGAACCCTATTCCCTCCTAGTCATGGATGTCTCTTTCGTTGCCATCTCTGCTCAAGTGTCACCTTCTTAGAGGGCCCTTCTCTGACCACCCCCCCCGCCCTGTTGAAAATAAATCCCCTTTGCTATTCAGTCACAGTCAGACATAACCTCAGTTAAGGTTACCAGAGAAAAACAGGGTCTCCAGTTAAGTTTGAATTTTAGATCAACATCAAATAACTTTCTAGTATTGCAGGAGACATGCGGTACTAAAACGTATTTATTGTTATCTGAATTTCAGCTTTAACTGAGTTTCATTTGCTTAGTCTGGCAGTTCTGCCCTCAAGATCCATGTTGAACAAGTGAGTGAAGTTCTGAGCACAAAGCCAGGGGCACGGCAGTCCCCGGGGGCATGTGAGCCGGCATCTTCTTCGTCCTCCTCTAGTTGCTTCTTGGAACGAGGTCTCCCTGCTCCCTCTTCCCTCTTTGGAGATGGACGCGAGAATGTTTTCTACCAGAGGGCCATCGCCCAGCTCTTTAGAATAGCATGAAATATTCTCTGCTGCAGCTTTAGAATCCGATTGTGGTGGTGTTTGGCAGGGAAACGCAGTGAGTTATCACAGAGCGTTCCCTCCAGCGCTGGGTCATGCAAATATTTATTGCAAGCGTTAAATAATAAATGGAACAGCCTGCCCAATGGTAAATCTGTCATGTTTGGTTTCAGCCAGGAGTTGTGACGGCTCCGGGAATTGCTGCCCGTTCTGCTGCCTCTGCCTGCCCTCCAGAGGGCAAGGCAAACAGCCGGCTCTCCAGGGCAGACTCGCCGGGGCTGATTAGACACCTGGACACCAGAGGGGGCGGCGGGGGATGCTCAGCCAGGCACGGAAAAGCAGCAGGTAAGGGCAGCCTGTGGCAGGAACCCCAGCCAGTGAATGCGATGCCAGGCCGCCACGCCTCCGCCGCGGTTCTCAGGGAGGCAGGGCTCCTCGGGGCCACATCTCGAGTCATCCCTGATATTTCCCCTGATGCTCCTGTCAGCTTCACTCAGGCAGACTGGGCAGAGCTGGGCAGCTTCTGAAAGTGGTGTCAACATGCCTCCCCCTTCTCTTCACTGAGTGGTGAGGGATGAGAGAGGAAGGAACGTATTAGACACTCAGATGCAGTGATGTTCCTAAACTTGGGACATGTGCTCAGGTTCCCTGTGGACATTCTGCTGTTAATCTAACCTTACAGCATGGAACTCGAACTTGTGGGTGCGTGAGCCAGACAGATCTGAGTTGGGATCCTGACTGTACTTGCAAGTGGTGCGACCTTGGGGTCAGCCGCTTAACCTCCCAGAGCCATAGTTTCTTGAGCTGTAAGGTCAGAGGAACAATGGTCCCACCTCCTAGGGAGAGGTGTGAGACTGAAATGAGCTCATGGAAGTAAAGGACTTCCACAGTGCCCAGGAGCTGCTGAGTGGTTGCCAGATGCCGGCTCTAATGCTTACTCTTGGTTCAGAGAGGAAAGTAACCTGCCCAGATCCCCAGACAGAGCTGCCGCGTTAAACCACATTGATGGACAGGCCGCGTCCTGGAACATGGGGTCAGCAGTGTTCTGGTCACACAGCCACTGAGTGGTGAAAATAAGGCTCCAGCCTGGGGTTTTGTGGCCTCCAGATAACGCTCTTTCTTCTGCCCCAGGTCGGCCCTTGCCCTGGTAGGATGGTGGGGAGTGCGGCCTGTGTGCCTGACGCCTACCTTCATAGCTCAGGGTTGGTGGTGTCTCCCAGTGTGAGGGGTGGAGTTGGAACCTGCCCTGGGGCTGCACAGAGTAGGACCACGCAGGATGTGTTTGGCTCTAATCATTAGGAACCCAACCAGAAGGGGCTTGGACAACAGAAGGTGACCCTGTGATCAGTTCTTTCAAGGGCCTCGCCGTGCAATGGCCGATCCAGTCTCGCTTCACCTTTCTGCTCTTTTGCCCTCCACAGCACGTACCTTTTATCCTCAGGGGGCCCTTCTTGGTCTCAAGATGATACTGAAAGGGGAGGACAGAACCCAGTCTTTCTACTTGGGCCTTTTTGATCACTTTCCCAGAAGCACCCCCAGCTGACTTCCCCCTGAGTCTCATTGGTCAGAACCATATCACATGCCCTTTTCTAAGCCAGTCACTGGCAAGGGAAGTGGAATTACCATGATCAGCATGGACCAGTAGTTCTCAAAGTGTGAGTCTCAGACCTACCTCGTTAGCATCACCTGGGAGCTTGTTAGAAATACAAATTCTAGCCACATCCCCACCTCTTCCACCCTCTCACCTGCTGAATGAGAAACCCTGGGGTGAGGCCTACAATCTGTATTTGAATAAGCCTTCCAGAAGACTCTGATGGACACTAAGTTTGAGAACTTCTGGCTTAGACCAGGGATCTTTTCCTTTGAAGAACCAGATAGTAAATATTTTAACCTTGCAGGCTCACAGTCTCTGTAGCAGCTACTCAGCTCTGCTGTCATAGCATGCAAGTAGCCACAGATAACAGGTAAATGAATGAGCCTACTTGTGGACACTGAAATTTGAATTTCATACAATTTTTGTGTTAGGAATATTTCTTAGGCAGATTTTTCATTTTACCACTGAAGACAGTCTTCATTGTCTTCAGAAACCTGGACATAATCTGTCTCATACCTGAAACTCCAGCTCATAATCCTGGTGGTGTCAGAGCCTGGGGCGCTAACAGTGTGTGTGCCAGTCCGCTGTTTGAAGCTTCCTGCGCCTTCTTTGTGATCCTCTAGGATGGAAATCCCGACTCACATTTTGTAGACGAGGCAACTGACAACCGAGTGAAAGTTATTTGCTCAGTCGTGTCTGACTCTTAGCGACCCCGAGGACTGCAGCTCACCAGGCTCCTCCGTCCATGGGATTTTCCAGGCAAGAGTACTGGAGTGGGGTGCCATTCCCTTTCCAGGAGATCTTCCCGACTCATCGAACCTGGGTTTCCTTCATTGCAGTCAGATTCTTTACCTTCTGAGCATTGAAAGGTTACAGGCCCAGCATCGAGAGCTGCCTACAGCTTCCCAGTCCTGCGATCTTCTGCCAGTCCTCTGGGCTACTCCTTTTGGGGGTCAGCAATCTGTGATCTGGCTGCTGGCCTCCCTCTTTCCTTAGAAATAATAAAAATGCTGACGGTAGCAATAGTATTAAATAGCCACCATGCGACAAAACGTTTACTGTCTTCCAGACACCATCCTAAGCACCTCCCTGATCTTATATCCATAATGTAGGTGAAGGAACTGAGGCACTGAGAGGTGAAATAACTCAAGGTCACCACCAGTGACTGGGGGGCTGACCCAGTTTTGAACCCAGGCTGTTGGCCCCAGACCCCGAGTTGGTCAATTACTAGAAGGAGGCTCAACATTAAAATAGAATCCGAATAAATAAACAGGAAACTTTAACTCTGCCGTTCTTCTCCCATCCCTTACTTGACATCTTTTGAACACAAACACAGTGGTTTTGTTTTGCTTTATTGCCTTCTTTCTGGCCAGTTGAGGTCCAGTATCCCTGTTAAACGAGGTGGTGGTAGTGGTGGAGAACACTGCTGCTGGGGCAGGAGACTTAAGAGGCGCCGACTCGATCCCTGGGTCGGGAAGATCCCCGGAGGAGCGCATGGCAACCCCTCCAGTATTTTTGCCTGGAGAATCCCATGGACAGAGGAGCCTGGAGGGTTACAGTCCGTAGGGTCGCAAAGAGTCGGACACAACGGAAGCAACTTAGCATGCACACCTGTTAAAAGAAGCATGCCTCTCGATTTTAGGATTGCTGTAGCCCTTCATAAACAAGATAATGGCTAGGAAAGAGGATCGCACTGTTGTTTTCTAGTAGAGAGAAGAGAAAACTGAGGTTTCTGTGATCTGTCATGAGCCATAGATTCAGTTGTGTCCCTCGCAAAGACCTCAGTCCTAGTGTGAAGGTATTTGGAGATGGGGCTTTGGGGAGGTGATTAGATTTAGATGAGCTCATGAGGATAGCATCCTCATAATGGAGTTAGTGCCCTTATAAGAGGAGGAGGGGGCTTCTCAGGTGGCACTAGTAAAGAATCTGCCTGCCAAAGTGGGAGATACGAGAGACTCGGGTTCGATCCCTAAGTGGGGAAGATCCTCTGAAGTAGGAAATGGGTACCATCTCCAGTATTCTTGCCTGGAGAATCCCATGGACAGAGGAGCCTGGCGGGCTACCGTCCATGGGGTCACAAAGAGCCAGACACAACTGAGCAGGCACACACACACACACACATGAAGAGGAAGAGACCCCAGAGCTCTCTTTCTCTCTTCCATGTGAGGACACAGCAAAAAGCAGCTGCCTGCGAGCCAGGAGTGCCCTTACCAGAACCTGACCACGCTGGCACCCTGAACTCCGGAACTCTGCAAAAATAAATTTCAGTTGGTTAAGCCACCCAGTCTGTGATTTTTTTTTGTTGTTGTTATGGCAGCCCAGGATGACTCAGAGCGTGGGAGTCTGTCCTAGCCTCTCAGGAGTATCAGGGCATTCAGAATAAAGGGTGGAAGGTGACCGCTTCAGAGTTTCTCACTTTGCTGCCCCCCACCCCCTTATCAACATGGGTCCCTCCTGTTCAAGATGTGGATGCAGCTGCTGAGGGGCTGAGAGGGGCTGGGATTCATGGAGGCTTGAGAGGTTGTTTTCAGCTCTGGTCAGCATCATGGGGCCTCTCCCGGCCTCCCGCTCTTGGCTTCAAGGTGGCTGCCACGGCTCTAACGTCATGTCCTCATGTGTCTAGGTTCTAAGGCAAGATAGATCCTGTGAGGGTTCACATCATTTCTTCTTGTGTTAGTTATCCATTGCTGCATAACAAAGTACTCCAAAAATCTGAGGCTTGAAACGATAAGCCTTTATTGTCTGTGGCCAGGAATTCAGTACTTTTCCTGGGTGGTTCTACTTTGGGGTGTCTCGTGAGGTTTCCGTCAAGATGTAGGCTGGGACTGCAGTGTTCTGAAGGCTTGATCAGGGCTGTAGGATCTGCTCCAGTGTGACTGTCACACATGGCTGGCAAGTTGGGTCGGCTGTCATCTGGAAGCCTTCGTTCCTCTTCATGTGGGATTCTCCACAGGGTTGCGTGGGTGTCCTCACGCGACGGCCATGTCCCCTGCAGCCATCTGGGGCTGAGCCCATGGAGGAAGCAGAAATACCTTTCAACTAGTCTTGGAAGTCACACACGGTCACTTCTGTTATATTCTGTTTATTAGAAGTGAGTCACTAAAGTTTTGGGCTTCCCAGGTGGTGCTAGTGGTAAAGAACCCACCTGCCAGTACAGGAGACGTAAGAGACACAGATTCAGTCTCTCGGACTGGAAAAATCTCCTGGAGAAGGGCATGGCGACACACTCCACTCTTCTTGCCTGGAGAATCTTATTAGACAGAGGAGCCTGGTGGGCTACAGTCCATAGCATCACATAGAGTCAGACACAACCGAAGAGGCTTAGCACGCACGCATGCACCAAGTATAGCCCACACACAAAAGGAAGGGAAGAGTATCTTAAGAATTTATGCACATATTTTAAATTCACCACACTTATATCAACATGTTTGTTTCAGGTTTTTTTAAATTTAAATTTATTTATGAACCTACCTCCCACCCCATCCCACCCTCTAGGTCATCAGAGAGCACCAGATTTGAGCTCCCTGCATCATACTGCATATTCCAACTATCAACCTGTATCTTATCAGAGAGAGAGATCTACCCCAGAGTGTCCCCACCCTCAGATGCCCCTTATATGTATTTCATTGGCTAGTCCTGGGTCACATGACCACTTCCCACAAGGCACTGAGCCAACTTTCCTTAGATAAGAATCCCTAGATAGAACTGGAGTTCTGTTAGCAAGAAGAGCTGTGTTGGGGAGAATGGCTTTTGGGTGACTGTCGCCAGAGTCTACCATAGTACTTAATACATTTGATCTTCAGTTCTCCTAATAACCTGGCAAAAGTATGACTGCTACCCATACTTTGCTAGTAAGGAAGCTATACTTCAGGGAAGTAAGTAATTCCCCTAAGGTCACACAGCAAACTGTGGGGGAGAACCCAGGCCCATCTAGTTTCAAAGCTTGTGCTCTTCTCACTGTGCCGCCTCTCCAATCACACCAGGGTTCTCAGCCATGGGAAGCCAGAGTGCATTTTGACCCCCGGGGGACATTTGGCAATTTTTGAGGCATTTTCAGTTGTCATAACTGGGAGTGTTACTGTCGTTCAGTAGGTAGAGACCTGGGATGCTTCAGTGTACAGGAAGCCCCCACAACAAAGAGTGATCTGAGCCAACTTGTCCAGAGTGCTAAGGCTGAGAATCCCGGTAGTAGGAGTTCTGGGAGGGCAAGGGTCATCTCTCTCTGTCACTTCTGAATCTTCTTTGCTCAGCTTGGTCTTGGCACATTGTAAGTGCTCAATAAACCCTGAGTGAACGAACAAGTGAGCTCCGCTGACTTCCAGAGTCAAAGCCACGGACTTGGGGAGCTGCAGGGGTACAGGGGGTGGAGAGTGACAGTCCCCCACAGTGGACTCACCCAAGCCCCCAGCTTCCCCTGATGGCACAAAGCCTGGCGGAGATGTGGTCCTGAGTCTGAACTTGGTCCAGTACAGCCTCTGCCCCCCATCGTGGATGGTTGAGCTTGGTCACCAGTTCATCTCTGATATCACAGAAATGGAGGGACTGAACAAAGAAACACTTCTCTGAATCTTCCCATTTCTAAATGGACTAACCACCGAGGAGGAAACACAGTGATTCATTTCTCACTACCCATCGTTCCACACTCTGCTGTTTGTGGGCAGTTGCTGGTGCTTCAGGGCAAAGATAATGAAAGTTTTTTTCCTTGTATCAGACGCCTTTCCCCTGGAGACAGAGCCCTGGGCATGGCTGAAGCAGAAGGCCTGGGCATTGAGAGGCTGGGTCAGAGGCTCAGGATGTCCATGCCTGTGCTTCCCTGGGAACCGGTTGGACTTGGAGTGATTAACGATTATCTTATAATTGACTTTTCAATACCTGCTGGCTTCCTCATTGGATGTTTCTGTAGCACATCGGGTTATGAGAGAAAGCAATATTCTGTAATGGCTAGACGAGACTGAATTTTTTTTCCCTAGAGGTCAGTTTTTGCAGCAAGAAAAAGAGCTTTGAGTTTACTCACAACATGTCCCTGGCTTGGCAGTGGAAGCAGAATGGTCCTGTTATCCTCACAAACACTCATGAAGTGTTATCTCCATTCTGCAGTTGAGGAAACTGAAGCTCAGAGAGGTTACATGGCTTGTCCAGATCCTGGGGGCAATAGGCGTAGAGCGGGAGTTTGAAACAGACTGACTGTTCCTCCAACCTTCCGTACAATCTCCAAGTCTCAGGACTGTTTGACTCGAAGGCCACACCATACTCCCTCAGCCTTGCTTTTGTGGTGCCTGCATTTCTTCTTCAGAGTCTTGCCTACTACCAGAGGCTGAATATTTGAGTCCCTCCCAAATTCATATGTTGAGCCCTAACCCCCAAAATAATGGTGTTTGGGGGTGCAGCCTTTGGAAGGTGATTAGGTCATGAGGGTGAAATTGGTTTAAACACTCAGGTCAAAGCAAAGAATTCTGGAAGAATGTGTCTCAGGTTAAGATTTAGAATGTATCCTGTTCAGGAGAGGATGGACTCGCCCACCTCCTGAAGTATGTTAGTCTGTCAACCACTGAGCCTCCCATTTTCATGTGAACTTTTTCTTGACAGAAGTATCGGTGTGATATTTGCTGAAAGAAAGGAAATTTAACAAGGCTAGTCTGGAAGCCAGTATCCTGAGAAAGGCCAAGCAAATTCAAGTTAAGTCCCATGTGGAGGTGTTTGCAATGCTGGTGGTGATTGGATTATTGTACAGACGTACATCAAGTCGTCTGGTTGTATGCCCTAAACTTACACAGTGTTGCTTATGGATTATACCTCAATAAAACTACATTTGACTGGAAACAAGGTTAGATAAGATTACATTTGTGAGGCCAAATTTGGGGTTCCACTAGGAGACTGCCCTGTCTTCCAGAAACATGAACTCCCTCATCATGTAAATCTCCATCAGCCCAATAAAAGGAGTCATAGCTCCGTGGCTGCAAGGCTGACTTTTCTTTCCATGTGGACTACTGTATAAAAGACCCCATGAAAATCTCAAAAACTGGGGGCAGGTCAAAGGTTAATTTTTCTTGAAACCAGGCTATCAAAGCATACAACATATGAGTGACCCTGAAGGTATTTTTCACATGGTCTCCTCACCTTGTTCCCATTCATGTCTTTCCTCAGCCCCTTCCCAAAGACCTGCATGGTGCAGACCCTTCTGCAGCTTGTTAATGGGAGAGAGAGAGCTGGTCTGAGGTTCCTCAGGGCCCAGTCACACCCCTTTCCTGAGTTCCAGGTCATCTGCTGTCACAGGACCGGCTGGCAGGGAAGCTCACTTTTTCCTCTGACTTTGCTGAGGGTCTGATTTTGAAACAGGCTGAGATCAGACTGAGCCTGGGGTCCAGGCAGGCGGGGTTCTGGCTCTGCGTGCACTGGCAGGTGCCATCTGACTGTCCTGGGGGGTGGCAAGGGAAGAGGTTCGCACCTGTCAGTGTCTGAGGGAAGAGCTGGCGGAGGGCTGGGCGGCTGTCTGGCTGGGAGGTGTGGGTGCAGGGTGTGCTGGGGAGGTGCGGCCAGCTGCTCCCAGGGCCCTTGGGGACTCTGCCAGGAGGCTGTGTCTAGACAGCCTCTGTCTGACCCCACCTCCTCCTCCCACCTCCCCCTCACTGCACCTCCCTGTCCTGGAGGCTTCCCACCAGACTGATCCTGGGAAGTGGTGTTGAACAAAGTCGAAATTGGCCGTGTGCACAGTACTGGGCTAGACCTCACTGGAGAATGAAAGCCAGCTTGTCTTGGTCTGCCAGGGCTGCCATGACAAAGTACCATAGACTGGGCAGCTTAAACAATAGACATTTATTTCCACAGTTCTGAAGACTAGAAATCCAAGATCAAGGTGCTGGCCTGTTTGGTTCCTGGCTTGAAGATGGCCACCTTCTCTCTGTGTCCTTACATGGCACACACACACAGAGAGAGAGAGAGAGAGAGACAGAGAGAGAGAGAGAGACAGAGAGACAGAGAGAAAGCGCTCCATAAACCCCACTGTGAGGCCCCACCCTCATGACCTCATCTAACCCTAGTCTCCAACAGCCTCATCTCTGAATATCATCATATTGGGGGTTAGGGTTTTAACCTTCCTATTTTGAGGAGGGGGCCACATTCAGTCCTTATAGCATACCTCCTCAGTTTCAGCCCAGCTCTGTGGGCAAGAAGCTACCAGTCTCTGCTGGAGGTCTAATGCCTTGATGAAATATGAAGAGAGTTCCCCAAAATATGCACCCAGGGAGTATGGGCCCTGCAAAGGTCATTTCATCCAAGCCCGAGTCCCCAGCCTGTCAGAAGCTAGGGGCCAAGGTTAGGAAGGAGGCTGGAATCCAGAAAGGAGTCACAGGGGAGTCCAGACTCCAGTGGAACCTTGAGGAATGGGAGGAGTTGGATGTATGAGGAGGGGCACGGTGGGCAGGAAGGGCCTGGGAAAGGCCCAGATGGTGGTGAGGTGGGGGTGTAGAAGCTGGTTTGGGTGAGAACTCAGTGAGTTGAGTGGAGATCCACCGCTGCTGCTGCTGGTGGTGGTAAGTGGCTTCAGTTGTGTCCGAGTCTGTGCGACCCCATAGACGGCAGCCCACCAGGATGCCCTGTCCCTGGGATTCTCCAGGCAAGAACACTGGAGTGGGTTGCCATTTCCTTCTCCAATGCATGAAAGTGAAAAATGAAAGTGAAGTTGCTCAGTTGTGTCCGACTCTTAGCGACCCCATGGACTGCAGCCTACCAGGCTCCTCCGTCCATGGGATTTTCCAGACAAGAGTACTGGAGTGGAGATCCACTGGGCAGGGACAAATACACAAATACGTTCCTGGCTTATCTCCCTGGAGAGTGCAGCAAATTTCCACATACCCATTCTCCATCCAGATGGGCCTTGAATGTGGTCAGGGGATGAAAGCCAGGGGCCAGGGTTCAAATCCTGGCTCTGTGTCTTTTTCAGCCACATGATCTGGGACAAGCCAGAGCCTCAAGCTTCTCATTTGTAAAATGGGGGAAAAAAGCTCAGTAGTTGTGGTGTCAGATGTAGTTGCCCTGTGACATGTGGGATCTTAGTTTCCTGACCACGGATCAAACCCACATCCCCTGCATTGGAAGGCAGACCAATAGGCAAGTCCAGAAGGCCTTCATCCCTTGCATGGTGCTCATCAGTCTTGGGTGATGACAGATGAGAACGTGTCTTGTAATCAGTAAAGACTTTTAACCACATCCTCTGAGCATCTCTTATATGCTAGTCTCAGGACCAATTGCTGGGGGTCTGCAGTGGAAGAGTTTTGGGAAGTTGGTGGACAGAATGGGCTGGTGTGCTCACGGCTGGAGCCCAGGCCTCCTCTGCCCTTTGCCTGCCCTGGGCAGGAGAGAGCAATGCCCACCTCACCTCAGGCTTATGACTCTCAGTCCATTAAGTCCACCTGTCTACTCCGTCCTTAGACTTAGGAAGTTTCTGGCTTGGAAGGGACTCCATTTTTGCACACAAGGAGACTGAGCCTGGAAAGGGAGATGCTTCTCAGCATAAATGGCTGAGCAGCATTCCCTGGTTGGGTGCTGTGCGGGAGATTGAGTTGAATCAGATTTGTCTCTGTCTCCATGTGTATCAAGCCTGGACCTGATACAGTTTCTCCTGAACCTTTCAAACTCCCAAGCTATCACACACACCCCTCCACCAGTACCCACTCCAGGTCACCGCTAGTGGGAAGGTTAACAGTGCACTGCCGCAGTCTTCCAAGAGAAATTACCTTTCAGTTTTCCTCCAGCCACGGAGCCCTGACTGCCAGCCAGCCAGCCAGCGGGCGAGCTGCCCCAGAGCACACTGAGGAGCCTGATTCCCCAGTCGCCTCTGGGTATCCAGCCTCCTGAGTTGTGTTTCTTGGAAACCGAGTCTGGGATGGGGACTTGCCTGGAGAAGGTGGCCGGGGCGGTCACACCTATGAAGAAGAGGGAAGCAGGATAGGTGAAGGGAGCCGCTGACTGTGAGGAGGTAGTGATGGAGGCCCCAGCGAATCCCCCTCAGAGCTCCGCAGCTGGGGAAGACTGCCCCCTGGTGCCTGACACTGACCGACTGTGAGCTGAGGACGGCTTGCTGCGGGTGTGACCCTGGGCAAGGTAACTCTTTTGGCCAAGGGAGACTTGGGAAGGCTCAGTGGCGTACCATCAAGAGCTGAGTGCCTGGCTGCTGGGAGTGGTCTGTGCAGCCTGACGGGGTGCCCACTGCAGCTCCTGCCCATCAGTCGCTGTCTGTAATAGAGACCAAACCCACTTGTGCCCAGGATCCCTCCCCTTGCCTGTAACAGCCGTGCTCTCCACATGGCTGTGGTGGTGGCTGCTATGATTCTCCATGTTGATCCCCTGGCTACAATGAACTGACTCAAAGGAGGGCACTTTACTGAGGCTGGCCCATTAAGATACCTGTCTTTATCGGCCCTGGTGTTTGGTCCAGATACGGGCACCGGCACTAGCCTGACACAGTTATTATTCTTCCCTAGGAATGGGGTAGGGAGAGTTTTCTGTTGCTGATCAGCACTTCCCAGAGGATGGAAGGCCCACAGGGGAAACTCGGAAACTTCGGTGGTTGGAGGGGAGGCCGGCCTGCAGTGGGAGAGATGACTCGTGTGCAGGGAGAAGCAGAGATGGAAGACAGGGATGAGTGAGCGCTGATGAAGTGCAGCCTCCTGGTTCCAGCTGTTCCCAAAGCCTACCTCTGCCTTGGACCACAAGGAGATTAAACCAGTCAATCCTAAAGGAAATCAACCCTGAATAGTCATTGGAAGGACTGATGCTGAAGTTGAAGCTCCTATACTTTGGCCACCTGATGTGAAGAGCTCACTCATTAGAGAAGACCCTGATGCTGGGAAAGATTGAAGGCAGGAAAAGAAGGGGGTGACAGAGAATGAGATGGTTGGATGGCATCACCGACTCAATGGACATAAATTTGAATAAACTCTGAGAGACAGTGAAGGACAAGGAAGCCCGGTGTGCTGCAGTCCATGGGGTTGCAAAGAGTCAGACACGACTGAGCGACTGAACAACAGCAAATGGTTTGGTTGTTTAGCCTTTTTAAAAAGCTATCATTTATCCTTTTGTTTAAGTCAGTTTGAATCATAGAAAACCAAGTGACTCCCAGTACATGTAAAACTATAGAGTTGCTCTTCTGAATGTGGCTTGGTTGATCATTATTAACCCTTTGTCAACTCCATAAAGTTTCAGCTTAACAAATCCATCTAGATGTGGCTCTAGAGAGCACAGGCAGGGGGGATGCAAGGACTACTTCAAGTCCTCAGATGTATTTTGTTTGATTAGTATGGTGTTTAAAAAATCCAGTTTCTATCATCTAATAATTGGAAGATTTAAATAGTACCTGGCCTTTTAGCTTCTCTTAGTGTATTAGGAGGTCTGGTAGCATTGGGCCCATGTTTCCACATGAAAACAGTTGCTGGACACAAAATAAGCAGCAGCTGGCCCCCCTTTCTTCGTGGGCATGCTTTCCAGTTTGCCGCAGACCCCACCATTCTCTATTGCTTTCCATCCCTGCCCCTTTCTTTGTTTATGTGGCCTGCCTGCCCTTTGCAGGCATGTGGCTCCTGTTGGTATATGTGTGCTGTGCTTAGTCGCTCAGTCGTGTCCAGCTCTTAGCTCATCAGGCTCCTTTGTCCATGGGGATTCTCCAGGCAAGAAAACTGGAATGAGTTGCCATGCCCTTCTCTAGGGGATCTTCCCAGCCCAGGAATCAAAGCAAGTTCTCCCACATTGCAGGCGGATTCTTTACCATCTGAGTCACCTGCAGCAAAGTTCTTGTTTGTATATAGACTTGTGAACTGTATGGCCTTCTCTGACCCAATCAAGCTTCAGGTTTCCAGAGGGAGACAAAAAAGGTACTGCATATTGTGGTGGGAACAAATGAAGTAACGTGGCTGAAAGCTCGCAGAAAGCCTAAAGCTCTCTGAAATCACAAAGCTATACAAATGAGAATCATCATCATCATTATTAATAACAACTGAAAGGACAGGAAGTCGGCCCCCACTCCACCGCCACCCCTCAAGCCCAGAAGGGTATTTGTGCCATCATGATGGCGTTTATCATCAACATTGACAGTTATTATTAAACCATGTCAGCTTGCAAATGCAAAATGTTAACCAAATGAACTAAAATGAGCTGGCAGAAATAATATCTCGGCGCTGTCTACCTTGAACTGTTCTTTCTGTAAATTGTTGTGGCATTTCTCCAGGGCTCAGATCAACAAGGAGGAAAAGAAAGGACCCCTGTGGCTTGCTGAAGGTGTGACTTGTTATTCCAGCCGATGTCTTGCAAGTCCCACTGCCCACTCCCCTCTTCCCCGCCACTGCTGATGTGACATCTTAGACTCCGGAGGCCATCCATCGCTGGCCAACTCCCTCCCCCGGACACATTTATTATAAAGTGGGTGGAGTGTCTCTCGCTTTGAGCCTGTCTCCTCCCCACATTGACGCTGATTGACGACAATGTACTGTTTTTAAGCTCAAAGTGCAGGCAGAGGTTTGATGAAGTATCTTGCTGCGATCGGCAAGTGGGCTATACTTAGAAAACATGAAGGTTTTATATAACCCTGTGTGTCTGTGGCTGCCTCTTGGCTAGTGACGCCAGAGTCTCTGTGGCGTTATTTCATGCACACCCAGAAGCGCTGTAATCTGATCACGTCTCCCCAGCTCCTTTCTCCTCGTAGCCCCTCCCTGCCATATTTATGAGTGTGCCCTGTGAGCTCATGCCTCCATGCTGTTCTTTTGTCTAAAACATCCTTCTTTCAAACACCTCATCTTTCCAGACTTTCTTTGATGATTAAGAAACTTCAGCACATACATGTTGTAATTCTTAAAATCATCTCCTAGTTCCCCAGGACTCTAGAGGCAGTGGCATGGATGCTTTGGAGAGAGAATCCCATGGGCTTGAGAATCCCCTGGCTCTGCCATTTACTGTGCCTTTTGGGGCAAGTTACTGAGTTCTCTGAACCTCAGTTTCCTCAGCTGTAGAATGGGGATAGTGATAGGACCTACATTTTATTTTGAGGATTAAATGTGATACTGTTTATAGATTGTACATCATCACAATGCCTGGCACACGATGAATGGTTAGCAGGAGCAATTAATCTAGCTTTTGAGATGGATTGATCTGAGATGCTAGAAACATTTAAAAGTGAAATCTCATCTTTTGACTTCATGACTCCCTTTCCCTAAAAGGATCTAGCTGATTGAAGTTTTTGGGTAATCAAGGGCTTGTTACCTTCCGATGACTATGTGTTAAGATGAAGGCCAAAATCCTCAACGTAGTTCACAGTGTCTCACGTGGCTAGGGCCCCGATCATCTCTTTAGCTTCATATTCCACTTCTCACTGTCTGGGAGGGGCACACTAACACAGGGCCTTTGGACAGGCTGTGTTTTGTGCTGAACCACTTTAATCCATATTAGCTACACATCAACTCCTTAAGAGTCCAAGCACATCCCCTGGAAGCCATCGGCAACTCCTTGTGTATCAAACCGTATCTCTTCCCTACAGAGCACTTCCTCTAGTTTCTGGCCCATTTCATACCCGTTTCTGTGTTTATTTGATCAGCATCTGATTTTTCCACTGGATTGTGAGCTCCATGAGGGCAGGGACCAAGTCTGTGTGTTGCTTACCGTGGCATCCCCAGCACTTAACACAGCCACTGCCATAATGGGCGTTCACTGGATAGTTTGTTGAAGGCACAGGTATTTTACGAGCATGTGCAACCAAGATGTTTGCTTGGAACTACAAAGCCCTAATCTTGAAAAAGGAAGGACCAAGAGGTAACTCATTGGAAGACAGGAAATAGCATGATGGAACTGGGTTGCTTCTGACACCTGGGAAGTGAACCATAATGGAGGATTTGAGAAGGAAATGAACTTGTCTAGTGCTCATGGTTAAATTGACTTCTAACTCAGGAACTAAGTTTTAGTTGAGAGCAGGGCTGCTGCTGGTGATGATGTTCCCATCCCTTGTAAACAGGGTATTGATGGATGGGTGGCCTGACCCACCTTAGTGTTTTGCAGGGTTTAAGGAGAATAGCCCTCACCTCTTATGTTCCTGACTTGCTACTGAAAACACTCCTGAAATAAGCCAAACATTTATCCTCCCTGCCTGCCAGTGCAGGAGGTTTAAGAGACATGGGTTCGATCCCTGTGTCAAGAAGATCCCCTGGAAGAGGGCACGGCAACCCACTCCAGTGGTCCTGCCTGGAAAATCCGGTATACAGAGGAGCCTGGCGTGTTACAGTCGAGAGTCAACACAGCTGAAGCGACCTAGCACGCATGCACATCATGAATAGAAAATACTCAGGAAAGCAAGCATCGTCTTCCTCCCGCGAGGCTTGATGTGACAGTGTTAACCTTGTTCCAGGAGGTTGGGAGTCCCAGAACTGCAGAGTGTCTGATTTAAGTTGTGAACAGGGGCTTTGGGAAGGATGGCGAGGCCAAGAGACAGACAATGGTGCAAACAGAGGCATGGACTCGTGGAGCCCTTGATGTGACCCAGACGCTCATCAGGAGATTTTGGGTGGGGAGTATGTGTAAGGACCTCAGAGGTAGGATTGTCCTGATGAGAATCTGGAAGGTATGGTCTTGGAACCACTGAAATTTTCGTTTATTCATTCAGCAAGTGTTTCTTGAGTGGCTAACATGTGTCAGATGCTGGACTAGGTGATGGGGATTGAAAGGAACGTCAACATGGCATCCCCACATACATGCGTAAAGTGTACTGAGAAGGAGTAAAGTGTGCAGAGAAGGAGCCCGACACGGTGCAGCCAGAGAGATTAGTATTCATCCCTTTTCCAGGATCTGTGGTTGGTAGTTATTCCCATGTTGCCAAATCTCTGGAAGGGGGTGGAGAGCTACAATTTTTGTGAAACCTTTTGTCCATACAGATGATTGTGGCAAAGACACTCTGATGCTGTTTAATACATGTGTAATTAGTTAAAGTCAGCAGTTTATGCTGCACTTTCAATAAAGCTAGCTCCGCCACCGTTGACTCTAACTTTGTTATATTATCAAGAAAACTTTCCTCAGGGCTTTGGGGTATGTTTTGTGCTCCTTCAATCACGTTGTGGTCCTCGGAGGACCAAAAGTAGGCTAACGTTTATTACTTTTTAAAAAAATTACCTGAGGGAAATGACAGCAAAGCGTTGGGAAGGGAGACTTTTCATATAAGTTGAAACGAGTCACGCTTGAAAGATGGCACTTTTATTTACCTTACAAATAAAGTGGATACAGTGTGAATGAGCTGAAGGGCTCTGCAGATCAGCAAACTCAAACCAGACAGAGAGCCCTCTGAACGGGTGGGGTTCTGTTACACTTAGCATCTTTCATTTTTCTGTGTCAGGGAGTCTGAAGTTGGAAAATACCCATGGCCAATCCCAATTAGATTTCATTGCAAGAAAAATGTGTTTTTAATCCATTAGGCCCAAAGTCATTCTAGGATATTCGAATTTTTCAAGGGTCTACAAAAGTATCTGAGACTTGGAAAAAAATTATTGTCTCCAAAATGCAAAGAGAAAGCAGTGAAGTTGAAATTAATGAATATTTAAAAACTTCTCCCACAGTGTGCTACTTTGTCAATATTGCTAATTGTTAAATTTCGTGTTCATAGAGATTTCATTACATCTGAAAACGCTGGTAGATTAAAATTTCCCACTTTCAAAAGCCTCTGAGTATGTAAATTGCCAAGAAATCACATCCAATCAGAAATTAAATAAGTCACTTATTGCCAAATAATTTCAGAAGCAAAATTTAGAAATTTTCTCAAAAATGTTTATAGCAAAAGAGCCATTTAATGTAAGATGTAGGCAAATGTGTAATGTTATTGAAATGCTGTCTAGTGAGGCCTCGCAAAGTAGGTGTGTTTCAGGTCTACGAAATTCTTTAAAAGTCCTTGGCATTCATCCTCCTCCCTTCCACACCTGTAAAATAGATTAGAGGGAAAGTATTTTTAATTTTTATTGGCATATAGTTGCTTTACAGTGTTATGTAGTTTCTGCTGCTGCTGCTGCTAAGTCGCTTCAGTCATGTCTGACTCTATGCGACCCCATAGACGGCAGCCCACCAGGGCTCCCCCATCCCTGGGAATTTCCAGGCAAGAGTGCTGGAGTGGGTTGCCATTGCCTTCTCCAATGCATGAAAGTGAAAAATGAAAGTGAAGTCGCTCAGTCGCGTCCGACTCAGCGACCCCATGGACTGCAGCCCACCAGGCTCCTCCGTCCATGGGACTTTCCAGGCAAGAGTGCTGGAGTGGGGTGCCATTGCCTTCTCTGCTTCTGCTGTACAGCAAAATGAATCAGCCAGGCATATACATGTATCCCCTATTCCTTGAGTTTCTTTCCCATTTAGGTCATCACAGAGCGTTGAGTCGAGCTCCTGTGCTTTGCATCATTAGCTGTCTGTTTTATACGTAGCATAAATCTCCTGATCCATCCCACCCATCTTTCCCCTTTTGTGTCCACGTGTTTGTTCTCTATGTCTTTGTTTCTATTTTTGCAAATACGTTCATCTGTACCATTTTCCCAGACTCCACATATATGTGTTAATGCATCTGTCTTTCTCTTTCTGACTTGCTTCACTCTGTATGGTAGTCTCTTGGTCTGTCCACATCTCTGCAGATGGCACAATTTCATTCTTTGTATGGCTGAGTAGTATTCCATGGTACATGTATGTACCGCATTGACAGAAGATACTTTCAGTGGTGGCTCTTTTGTGAAGTGTTTGAGCTTTATGGTGGATTAGGTTACTGTTCAGTAAATATTCATTCTCTCTTCCTCTTTACCTCACTGATGCTCAGTGGGGTCATGTGACTTTGCCCTGATAAGGGCCTCAGGCTGCTTCCCCACCTTTTGACTGTTGAATTGGCCATGTGATATTTTTTGGCCAATAATATGTGAAGGGAACTGGCTCTGGTAGATGCTTGAAATGTGCTTCTGTGGTCAGGCTTGCCCTCTGTGCTCCTGCCTTCTCCTCAAGAACAACATGCCTTAGTCACTGGTCCAAGAAAAAATGAGAGACGCACAGAGCAGAGTTAACCAGCATGACTTCAGACCTACGGCCTCAAGCAGGGGTGCCCCATCTAGCCCACAGAATAATGAATGAGAAGGAAACGCTTGCCCAGAGCTTACAGTTGTTTGTTTCACAGCGTAATTGTGGGCATAGCTGACTGATACAAGCGCCTGCACACAGTGGCACTTACTCATGTTTCTGATGCAATAATTAGTTGTTTTCAACCATATTGCTAAGAGCTGGGTGTCTTCAACCATGCTGCAAGGCTCATAACTCTAAAAATTTGAACTTCAGCTACTCATTGGCATATATACACTACTATGTGTAAAATAGGTAGCTAGTGGAAAGCTGTTATAGGGCGCAGTGAGCTCAGCTCAGTGCTCTGTGATGACCTAGATGGGGGTGGGTGGGAAGAGGCTCAGGAAGGAGGGGATATATGTATATATATATAGCTGATTCATGTTGTTGTACAGCATAAACTAACATAACATTGTAAAGCAATTCTAATCCAGTTAAAAATAAATTTAAAAGTTCAGTTACTTTTCACATGCTGTTCCTTCTGCCTGAAAAGTTTGCCTCCTTGCACTTCATGTGGATTGCTCTTTTTCATCTTTGTCTCTGGTTTTAAATATTATTTCCTTGGAATGACCTCCTCTGATAAATTATTTAAGTGCCATCTGTGGTGGAGCCTGCAGTTTGCATATTCAAACATTCACAGTCCCTTTTCTTCTCTGAAATAAAACTGAATTTTTTTCTTGTTTTGGAAAAAAATCTCAAACTTAAGAGAAAAGGCTCAACAACAGTCCAATAGCCTCTCCTACCCACAGAATCATTTGTGAATAAATTTCTGACGTGATGCATCTTCATCTTAGAGAGTTAGGTTGGCTGAGGTCATGTTGGAACCCAAGTAGTCTGACTTAAAGAACTTCAGCTCTTAACCGCCATGCTAAACTGCCTCTGAGCAGCTCAGGCCTAATGAATTTTCATGTCTGGTGGTGTTTCATAGTTTACAAAGAGCTTTCACATCTTGATATTATTTGATCCCACAACAGCTCTGTGGAGCAGGTAAGGCAGATATTGTTAACCCCCAAGTGGAGATGAAGGTACTAAGAACTAGAAAGATTAAAGAACATGCCCAAGGGGACCCGCCCACGAATGGCAGGTTTGCGTGAGAATTGTGATCTTCTCTTTATTAGTATCTTGGAAAAGGTTTGCCCTGTATTTAGGCACTAGTAGCATCTCAGAAGCACGTAATACCACAAGCTGACATTATGATGCTCATTACTTTGTTAGAAATGTACTCACCCAGGATTTTGGTCTTATTCCTGTTTGACGAGGCCAGCAGGCCAGAAGGTGACTGCCATTGAGAAGGCATCTTGTTACTTCAGCTCCCAAGAGGAAGAGGTGTGCTTTGCCATGCACGGCCACATGTGGCAGTACCAAGGTCAGTCAGGAGGCAGACGGAGCAAGGGGAAAGTGTGGGCTTGACCATGTAGTGTGGTTTCCGTGGGCCAGGTAGGGTAGGTGTCCCGAGAAAGTTTAGGACTGGATGATTTGCATAATTTTGGCAGTCTCTGGGCTATAGGCATGGTTGCTGGTTGTCTGATACCTGACCTTGGTGTGATTTAGGGCAGAGGATAGAGTCCCAGACAGCAGGAGTCTGAGGAAAGGAAGGGGATGGGGAGGCAGCTTGGGGATGGGCTGGTTTGCATTCAAAGGCATGTTCAAAGTCAAGTTATTTTCCTTTCTAGGAACTAGTTTACCCTGGGAGGGGCAGTCGGTCCCTGGGTCCAAAAGGCCCCAAGATGTCAAAGCATCATAAAATATAGAAGGGAAAAAACAAAAACAACAACCCATGATGAATAGAGTTTCCACATAGGAAGTGGAGGCTCAACAGATAAGGGAGTTGGCCTTGGTTGTCTGGCGTCTGCCCTCCTGGTGGCAGTAGTGTTGCTGAACCACAACTCAGATGTGGCAGAGGTTCTGTATGCACCGAACCACTTCACAGCTGGCTGGCTGGGGGAGAGGAAGGTCCAATCACTGAATCTCCCCAAGCAGAGAACAGTGCAAATCAAGACAATCTCCTAAACTGGGAGTTTCCATGAAGAAAGTGTGAAGTGGAAGGAATTACAAAGGCATTCCACCATGGTTCTTACAAGAGATTGAGCCAGTCTTTGTAATTGCGGATTCACAAGGATATTGTAAAGAGTTCCAGTTGTACTAATTAAAACTGGCTGGTCCTTTGTGACTGGGTCCCACTGACACCAAGAAAACTGACTGTTATCCATCTTCCTTGGATTGTGGAAGGGTTCAGAGTCATCACAGACAACCGCAGTCACGACTTCAAGAAACAGAAAATCTGCAGACAACTGATTTTCATTCATTGGAATTGCATGTTTAGTGAAAACATGATGGAAATTGTCTTTACTTCCTGGTCAGCCCCTTGTGTGGACTGTCTTTGTTTTGCCACTTGTTCCAGGAATAGGATGCAACAAAAGCTTTTCTGACACAAGCAAGCCTGCCATCCCAAGATTCTTGGTGCCACAAGGGATTTCTGGTGAGAAGGTGCATCAATTTGCAAACAGAACTGAGATAATTTTCTAGTAGGAAGCGGAGAGAGGCCACATAGCATAGTCCTTAAAAGCTTGGGCTCTCTCATCAGACTGCTGAGTTTCAGATCCTGCTTCTGCCACTTATTTGCATGTAATCTTGTGAGATGTGCTCATATGTGCAAGAGCTGGCTGTGTGCATATCCCCAACTCCTTGTTTAGTGACGTCATGTGGGTGGTTTGAAATTGGCCTCGGCGGGAGGATTTATACCATGGCGATGGGCAAACACAGCACATCAGAGTTTTCCAATTTTTTTCCAGAGAGTCCATCATTAAACGCTCACCAGCATACAACCAATTCCACACTATTTCCCACACTTTCCCTTCAGGATTAAATGCCAGTTGTCCAGAGTGGTCACTTGCTTGATAATTCACCCTGTCTTGGCTGCCTTCTCTCCCTGTCTCCCTTCCTCTTGATTCTTTTACCTCCAGAATAGAGTACTTGCGCGTGGACCTCAGAGTCTGTTTCTGCAGAAATCCAAACTAAGACTAGATTTAAAACCAGGCCTGTCAGACCCTGAATCCCCACGTGTTTCACCAATACCCACCACCTCTCTTGTCTTTCTCGTTTTCTCAGGGCAATGAAGGTCCTCTGGGTGTGGAGGGGCCGCTGAGGAGTGAGACAAATGAATTATGTTGATGCAATTAGCTGGCAATTAAGAAGTTATCCTTCTTACATTAAAGGTTGGAATAATTAGATATAACATGAGGAAATCTAATTTACTTAGTAAATTATTCTTTATATAAAGAAATGATTTTAAAGCATAGTCATGGTTTCCATAAAACTTGTAGGCACCAAGATGGATTTTATTGCTCTCCTGTGTACTGATCCGCATCATGCCTCCATTTCATGCTTGCTATAATTTAGTACTTATGGTTTCTAACTCTGTTGAAAGACCGGTTTGAATATTCAAGAGCCTCACCAGGTGGTTTAACAGATTTGACACACTGATGGTGTTGGTTGCAAACTAAAGAGGCCCTCAGGGAGATGTTAGGTACAGACTAATAGACCCTCAGCTGAAAAGAGGCTGAAGTAAGAAGAGCTTACTTACAGTCCTTACCTGAAAGATCTTTGGGACCTTACCTGATAGACTTTTGGGACTTTCGTTCACAAGTGAAATTCAGCTCAAATGGGCCCTAATGTGTTAGAAAATTGGAAAAGAAAAAGAACTTCGTGGGACTTCCCTGGTGATCCAGTGCTTAAGAATCAGCCTTCCAATGCAGGGGACTTGGATTTGATCCCTGGCCAGGGGACTAAGATCCTTCATATTGTAGGCAACTAAGCCTGCATGCTGTAATTTAGACTCAGCACATCCAAAATAAAAAAAAAAAAAAAAAAAAAGAATTTCATGCTTCAGGATATTGGAAAGTTCAAGGATGTAGATTTGGCCTCAGGCATGACTGAATCAAGGCTTTCCTGCTTTCTGCAGATGATAAACTTCATAAGGACAGGCCCTTTCTTATTCCGTTCACTGCAGTATTCTCCATCATATAGGACAGAGCCTCGCATGGAGTAAAACAAATATTTACATAGCACTCTGTAAGGAGATAGCAATGTTATAAGTGATCTACACATATCGACTCATTTAATCCTCTCGACCCAATAAAGTAGGTAATTATTAATGATGTTCCTCACTTTTCTTCATGTGGAAACTGAGGACAACCCTCAGAGCCCCTAACCCACTCCCTCAAATTCATCTAGCCTGGAGATTTTGTCGCCTTGATCAAAACATAGCTTCCCCTAGAGTCTTTAAAGTTAGACAAAAGGATATTCAAAAATTGAGCCTGTCTTGATACCAGAAAATGTGAGATGCTCAGAAATAACTAGTATTTCTCTGTGCATACTAAGTTGCTTCAGTCACATCTGACTCTGACACAGGCTCCTCTCTCCATGGGATACTTCAGGCAAGAATACGAGAGTGGGTTGCCATTTCCTCCTCCAGGAAATGGGGATCTTCCCTGACCCAGGGATTGAACCCTCATCTTTTACGTCTCCTGCATTGGCAGATGAGTTCTTTACCACTAGCGCCACTTGGGAAGCCCAATATTTCTCTGTAGATGTCATAAAGAATTTATGACTTTGGCAGAACTAGATGCAGGCTTTGTGGGACCAGAAGCTTACACAATGTGGGGATTTCTCTGTGGGAAAAAGAATACAAAATTATGAATATAAAATTAAACACAAATGGGAATATTTGTTTGAAATGAGAAAAGTAACTAAGACACATATTTGGAGCCTTTGGTTGTTTAAATTCCGTTCTTCTGAGTTCTCTTTAGGTGATGAATCAGAAGTGTGGACCTGAAGGGTTTTATTCTCGCAGCCCAACTTGAGTGTATGAAGTTTGGAAAGACAGTTCAGTCCATGACACCTTGGATGGCTGAAGAGGGCGCCATGCTGTCCCTGACCGCACTGAAACTGGCTGGTCTTGGACAGGGCTTCTGCTCCCCACATCTTTCGCCTCGCAGTGGTAACCGGATTGGTGCCCACCTGAGCTCTTCATCCTTCAGTCCCCAATTCTCCAACTTCCCCAGCATCCTGAAAGAGATCATATATCTGTGTTATAAGGCAGTGGTGAAGAGTGTGGGCTCTGGGCTTAAATTTAGACTCCACCCCTTATTAGCTGAGTGACCCTGGGCAAGTCATTTCACTTCCTCTAACCTTATCTTCCCTTTTTGTAAATTAGGATTAATGTAAGTACCTGCTACCCACATTGTACAAAGACTTAGGTGGGTTAATGAGCATTAATTAATGCTCACTGATTGGTAGCTACTATCAGTAGAATTATTTTGGTTGCGAGGACAGAAACTCATTAGCAGTAATTTAGGCAATAAAAGGGGCAATTTGTTGAGTCCAGTAGCCAAAACTGGGAAGGGTGGGGATGTAGTTGAGCAGGAGGAGCACTGGAACCAGGCCTCAGATATCTGTTTTCACTGCGGCAGTTTTGTTTGCTCAGAGTGCCTTTCCACACTTGGCTAGCACCGAGACTCTGACAACCTTTCCTGTTTCAAGATGAAAGAGATGCTCTCCTGTGGTTCCTGTGTGAAAAATCTAAGGGAAGAACTCTACTCTGATGGGCTCAGTTTAGGTCATGTGGTTACTCACATGGCCAGGTCAGGGGCCAACATGCAGGTTCTATTTAAGCTTCTTAGAGCTGGGTAAATAAAAATAATGGGTGTCTCCCGTGTCATCTGAACACTGTCTGTACTGAGCCTGGCACTTGGTAGAAATTAAATTCCCCCTTTTCCTCTTTCATCCTGATCCTCATGCCCACCGTCTATTATACAAAAGAGTAATCCAAAAGAAAGTCACCCTGCCTAAGGGAGCTGAGTAGTGAGGAAAACAACCTCTTCTGTGACCTGAGGTAGGAATGGTGGCTTAGGCTGGTGTGGGCTCCTTATGAAACCTACCCGAGACTCTAGTCAGACAGATTATATTTCTTCCTGAAGACAAGACAGATTCCAGGCAGTGATTCACATTTATGTTTGGAGAGCTAATTGGAAATAGGTATGAATAGTCTTGGCAATTGTTAATGCCCTTTGACCCAACAAATTTCTAGTGTGGCAGGAGCTATGTATGTGCTTAGTCGCTCAGTTGTGTCTGACGCTTTGCAACCCTTTGGACTGTAGCCCGCCAGGCTCCTCTGTCCATGGGATTTCCCGGGCAAGAGTACTGGAGTGGGTTGCCTTTTCCTGCCCCAGGGATCAAACCCACATCTCCTGTGTCTCCTGCGTTACAAGTGGTCTGCTGAGCTATTGGGAAAGGCCTCAGGAACAACAAAGGGCCTGAACTGTTGCTCTACATGCAAGCTAACAAGTTACCCTGTTAGCTTGTTTCATGGATGTGGGCAGAAGGCATGGCATTCCTGGGTCAGAGACAAAAGACTTCATTATTCATAGCAAAGTAGGAAGTTTGTGCTCCGTGTTTGTGCCCATTACCCTGGACCCAAAAGCTCCTCAAGGATGACCTGGAAGTGAACCCAGGTGGCTGCCTTGCACGTAGCGGACTTGCATCACAGTTGAGGAATCCCAATCACTGCATACACGGGCTGTCCAACCTTTGCTCTTTACAGTCCTGGTCAGCCAACAAATCTGCTTTCTGCCCTGTTATGTCTCTCTTTCAGTGCTGTTGGCTATGCAGACATCCTTATAAAGATAGACGGGAACAAAAGCTGGTAAAGATGTGCTGTAATGTGAGAGATGCATGGAGAATTGTCTCCCAATAAAGAGAACATTTCCTAAGGAAAATATATCTGAATATAACATAAAATTTATTTATAAACAACTTGAAGATCCAATATTAGGTGGCAGGTTAAGCATACTGTTGTTGGAAATAGTCTTCTGTTACTAAAAATGTTCTGATGCTCTTGGAATGGCAAGTGAAAATGTTCAACTTAAAGTTTAAGGTGAAAAGTTCAGGCTGCAAAGTTGAATATATATTTTTGTTGACTATGTAGAACAATCTATTATGGAAAACAATTGGGAAGGAGATTTGCTAAAGTCTTGGTAGTCTTTCTCTGGGCAGTGAGTCTAGGGATAATTGTTTTTTTTTTTTTTGAATTAAACTTTTTCAGTTTTCTATAATGAACATGTATTATTATTTTTTATAATAGGGGAAAAACCAAGATAAACTATTTTTGAAAGTAGTGCATCCATAATTTGGCAAAAACAAGGGAAGAAAGCATGAAATAAGCAGGGAAAAAAAGGTTTCAGTTAAATTAGATGTCCAATTAAGCGATTTGCTTGGCTGCAAAATATCTTTTTGACAGACAATTAGTTCTGGGCAAGTCAAATGTTTCTACAGTATGTTCTTATGGGACAATTAAAGTAATTCATATTTGATGTGCAGAAGTGTTGTGGTAATTGGGAAACTTTCTAGAGTGGCAGTTGAAGCTGGGCTTGTTGTATTTTATTTTCCTTCCTGCAAGTTGTCTTGACTGGAGAAGAAGTTAAGTCACTTCCTTGACAATTCAGTCATCTAGCTAGATCTGCTAAGGGGGCTGGTGGATTGAGTGTGGAGTTTTCCATTGGTTAAAGGAAGTTGTATTCAAATCAGACTCCCAGGATCAATATTAATAGCATTAATTATAGTATCAACCATATAAATTGTGACAACAGTTATGTAATGCCTGTTTTAAGTGTTTATGCTATGCCAGATATTGCATTAAGCACTCTGTTTACTTGCTAATTTCTGCAACTGTCCAATTAAATAGATATGATTGGGCTCTCCCTATTACAGATGGGTAAACTGAGGGCCAGAGAGGTTAGGGGACTTGTCCAAGGCCCTACAACCATCAAGTGATATTGCTGGAATCTGAGTCAACCTGATCCTTGAGCTCTTGTTCATATGTTCCCAGACTTAGGTGCTGGAATTTCTTGGGAAATAACAACATTGTATACTTTTCTCTCTACTTTCCTGGATAAGACAATCTGACTTTCTTCCTCAAGCAAGTAGGGTATATTGTATTTGCTCCCTTTGGAAGAGGCTGAAGCACAGAATGAATAGGAATGCCCTATGCACATAGTGAAAGAATAGGAAAATTCCATTTTTAAGATGGCAGGAATTTTATTGCAATAGTCTCTGTAAATTTAAATTGATAATGTCTTTGATATTCCATGAAATTGGGTGAGAGGTAAGGTGGTATATGAGCAAAACTCTTTCAGTTACATGCTATTGTTCCATGCAACTTCAAAACCCACAAATAGGCTTGAATTTCAGGTATGGCTGGATGCAGGTGCTTAAATGATGTATTTTGGAATCTCTCTGATCTCTAGCTCTCAGTTCACTTTTTGTCTATGTTGGCTTCATTCTCAGACAGGCTCTTTTCTGTGTCCTCAACAGCTCTTGACTTACCCCTTAGCAGCGAGTCATCCCAGGTGGAGGGGAACTTATCATTGCTAAGAGGCTCGACAGAAGCCCTGGGGCTGATTCTCATCAGGCCGTAAAAGTCACGTGCCTGTCTCTGAACCAGTTATTCTGACTATGGAGCTGAAGACGGTTCTTGGCCAGTCCAGGTCATGTGCTCACCCTGAGTCCCAGGGGAAGGTGTCAGCCCTACCTAAACTATATGCATGAACAGTGACAGAAGGATTGTTCCCCAAAAGAAAACACAAATGTTGTGACCAGCAAAGGAGGAAGGATGCCGACTGGCAGAAATAATGGTTTGTGTCTGCAGCCAGCCAAAAATATCAGATAGGAATGTATAGGGAATAAGAAGAGTTGATGTCTATTCCTGGCTCTGCCGCTAACTGGCTGAAAGACTGTCATCAATTACTCACCATCTCTGGGTCTCAAGTCCTCTGTCTATAAAAGGGGCCAGGCCAGGGGTCTGATGTTAATTTGATTTGCAGGTAGCAGGCATTGAACGAACAAAACGTTCTCCTTGTTGCCTTACAGCTCTCCTTTAGAATTTCAGCTTCCGTTGCTTGTCAAAGATGATAGGAAAAGTCATTTTATTAAACCAGGTATGTACATGGGTAGTTGAAATCAGCACTGGCAAAGTTTTTTGTCAGCTTCATTTCTTGAGGTTTGAGATTAGGGTGTGCCTGGTTTGATTGTTATTTTCAGTCATGATGTCTCTTCTGCTCCTGGGGAGAAGGCATAGCGTCTACAATAGCAAATCTAATCCGCAGATGTTAAGTGGCAACTGGCCAGCTATGTTGGATTTTTTGCTGCTGGTCTTCATCTAAAGGATAATTTGTTTAGTTTTGGTTGTTTTAGTCATAGGGAGAAAGGAAAGGAGGGAAAAGGTTTCAGAGGAAGGACAGCTAACCTTTATGGAGTTCCTTAATAGCTGATTTCATTTTTACTATCACCCCAGGTGACAGCATCTTCATGGTACAGGTGAGGAAACTGACCTTAAGAGATGCTGGATTGTTAGCACATCAAATTCATGTCCTTTCTTGACAGCCACTCAGCAAATGTCTACTAAGCTCTCATTATGATCCAGGTGCTATTCTAAGTACTGACAGCACAGCAGTGTCAAGAAAGACATGTTCCCTTCACATAAAGGGCTCACAGAATAGCTGGGGAGACAAACAATAAATAGGCCAATATATAAAGATTTCCAAGAGTAAGAAGTATTCTGAATAAACGAACACTGGAAACACTGTGATAGAGAATGTCTAAAGTGGGACGTGCCCTTAGATGGGGCGACTGGGGAGGGCAGCTGGGAGAATTTGAGCTGAGACTTACATTAGGGGAAGGAAACAGAAAGCAACAATTCAAAAAGCAGCAGGTAGAACTGGTCATGGAACAACGGACTGGCTCCAAATGGGGAAAGGAGTACGTCAAGGCCTGTGTACTGTCACCCTGCTTCTTTAACTTACATGCAGAGTATATCATACGAAATGCTGGGCGGATGAATCACAAGCTGGAATCAAGATTGCCAGGAGAAATAACAACAACCTCAGATATGCAGCTGATACCACCCTAATGGCAGAAAGCAAAGAGGAACTATAGAAACTCTTGATGAAGGTAAAACAGGACAGTGAAAAGCTGACTTAAAACTCAAATTCAAAAAACAAAGATCATGGCGTCAGGTCCCATCACTTCATGACAAATAGATGGGGAAAAATGGAAACAGTGACAGATGTAATTTTCTTGGGCTCCAAAATCAGTGCAGATGGTGACTGCAGCCATGAAATTAGAAGACCCTTACTCCTTGGAAGGAATGCTATGACAAACGTAGAAAGTATATTAAAAAGCAGAGATATCACTTTGCCAGTCAAAGCTATGGTTTTTCCAGTAGTCATGTGTGGATATGAGAGTGGGACCATAAAGAAGGCTGAACACCAGAAAACTGATGCTTTTAGACCACCATACTAGAGAAAACTCTTGTGAGTCCTTCAGACAGCAAGGAGATCAAACCAATCAATCCTAAGGAAATCAACTCTGAAAATTCATTGAAAGGACTGATGTTGAAGCTGAAGCTCCAATACTTTGGCCACCTGATACGACGAGCCAACTCATTGGAAAAGACCCTGATGCTGGGAAAGATTAAAGGCAGGAGAAAGGGATGACAGAGGATGAGATGGTTGGATGGCATCACCAACTCAATGGACATGAGTTTGAGAAAACTCTGGGAGATAGTGAAGGACAGGGATGCCTGGCATGTTGCAGTCCATGGGGTTGCAAAGAGGTGGACACGACTGATCAACTGAACAACAAAATCAACAGGGTGATGGCCTGCGGAAAGATGTCCCAGCAGCAAGTAGAGCAAGTGCAAAGGCCCTGGGACAGAAATAAGCTTGGAACAGGAAGAAGGGCACCATGGGTGGAGGAGATCTAGTGACAAAGTGTGGTGAGCAGTGGTGTTAGGAGACTCGGGCAGGGTCCAAATCACACAGCTCTGGGAGGCCAGGGGAAGGGATAGTTAAGAGAAGGTCATTATTATTCTTTTCATTTTTTTAAACCTAGATGTTTGAGCTTTAATATGGCAGCATATTAAAAATCAGAGCCATTACTGACAAAGGTCCATATGGTCAAAGCTATGTTTTCTCCAGTAGTCATGTATAGATATGAGAGTTGGACCATAAAGAAAGCTGAGCACCAAAGAATTGATGCTTTTGAACTGTGGTGTTGGAGAAGACTCTTCAGAGTCCCTTGGACAGCAAGGAGATCAAACCAGCCAATCCTAAAGGAAATCAACCCTGAATATTCATTGGAAGGACTGATGCTGAAACTGAAGCTCCAATACTTGGGCCACCTGATGTGAAGAGCTCACTCTTTGGAAAAGAACCTGGTGCTGGAGAAGATTGAAAGCAGGAGGAAAAGGGTGTGACAGAGGATGAGATGGTTAGAAGGCATCACTGACTTGATGGACATGAGTTTGAACAAGCTCTGGGAGTTGGTGATGGGCAGGGAAGCCTAGTGTGCAGTCCATGGGATTGCAAAGAGTTGGACACAACTGAGTGGCTGAACTGAACTGAACTTTACACGTTGTAACTTTCATCCACTCTAAGTATACAATTCAGTGATTTTTAGTTGTTGATATGTAGAATTTATGACTATGACCAATGTCCAGTTTTAGAACATTTCCACAGTCATTGTCATTCCTTCAGTTTTGCTTGTGTTTAGCCTTTACATCCCAAAGCTGATTATTAGAATAAAAATAATTTTTCAGGTTTTATTGAAATGTAGTGATATACAACATTGCTTAAATTTAAGGTGAACAGCAAACTTCAGGAGATAGTGAAGGACAGGGAAGCCTGGTATGATGCAGTCCACTGGGTTGCAAAGAGTTGGACACAACTGAGCAACCACAACAGCAAAGAATAAATAGCATAACGATTTCATTCACTGATGTATTCAGCCTGAATTCATAAGTCCAGGGCAGATGTAATCAGTCCTGAATATTCATTGACGGACTGATGCTGAAGCTGAAACTCCAATACTTTGGCCCTCTGATGCAAAGAACTGACTCATTGGAAAAGACTCTAATGCTGGGAAAGATTGAAGGCAGGAGGAGAAGGAGATGACAGAGGATGAGATGGTTGGATGCTTTGCTGACTCAGTGGACATGAGTTTGAGCAAGCTTCTGAAGTTGGTGATGGACAGGGAAGCCTGGTGTGCTGCAGTCCATGGGGTCACGAAGAGTCGGACATGACCAAGCAACGGAACTGATGTATTCAGCTATGTTGCTTACATATTCATTCATCCCAGGAATGAATTCTTTTGACATGCTGAAAAAAATCAGTTGTTTGAAAATGGAAGGGTCAGTCCAAGGACTTCAGTTGCAAGGTGTTTTCACTCCATTCAATTTGGATCTTAAAACGACTCTTAAGAGGTGAATATATCACTAGCTCCATTTTATAGGTATGGGTGGTTGTGCAGAGGAGTTAACCTGTCTGAGAAACAACAAGTGGCTGAGAAACCAGGATGTAAATCTAGTTAAGGGCTCCTGACTTCAAGTTCACTGCTTTCTTCTCCATGGCTAACTACTATATGGCTGATTTCTGCTCATTTTAAGTTAACCAGGTGATTTCTGACAAAACGGCTTCCTGTGACCTTTCTCTGCCTCATGGGCCCAACCAGACACCATCAAGGCTGTCGACGAAATACTCAGCTGCAGAGTTTGTATGAGTTCCTCTACAAATAGACCCCCACCGTGTCTGCACAGGAGATAGGATGCTGGGAAGATGGGATTTGGAAAATAAACAGAAGCAGGCCATCACTGAGGCGCTCTTGTACTCAAGGAGTGCTGGTGGGAAAGTTCAGATCATCTTTTTGGGAAAAAGTTCTTTCCTGTGGGCACTGCAGTTATCCCGGAGCTGTGTATGTGGCCCTTGCTCAATTAGCAAATGAGCAAAGTTCATCATGCTGTATGGAGCCCTGTGAGAGCCGAGTTCTTTGGGTTGACTTATCCCCAGGTGGGCAGTCAGTGTGTTAGCCTCTGCAGTGGGGAGGACCCAGGGCTGGGAGCTGGGTTAGAGTCAGACCTGAAGAGCCAGAGTTTGGAGAATGGCAATGACTGGGGCTGAGTGTTGAAAGCTGAATTTACAAGATGCCGTGTTAGTGAGTTCCTCTGAGAAACAAGCTCTAGTATGCGACCAGACACACATGATTTTTTATAAGGAGAAACACTTGTGACAGGAAATGGGGAGGGAGCCTCGAGAGGTGGGGAGAGCCCCAGATGGCACAGCAAGCCCAACTTCCAGTGAAGGATGGAGGGAGGGAAGTCAGGTGGCATCCCCTCAGGGGAGTCCTCAAGCCATCTTTGGGGACAGGACTCTTGTCTCTCAGGAAGGAGTGTCCCTGCCCTGCTCAGTCACCCCAGGGAGTGGCCTGTGGAAGCAAACAGATTTCGGAGCACAGTAGCCCTTGGTCAGTCTCATCCCCTATAATGGAGGTCTGTGAGACTCCTCCTCAAGGCCACCATGTGATGCCCTGTGCAGCAAAGGGCTGGTGGGAACATTGGTTGACTCATCATTTACATTAAAATGCGAGTTGCCAGCATGCAATAATCTGTATATTTAACATTTAAAAACCCGGACCTTTTGCTTCTCTTTAAAAACTAGTGGCCGCCTGGCAGCATTCAGCTTCCATTTCCACAAGTCACTCAAAATGGAGTCCTTGCTTCGAGGAGGCATGCATTCTCCAGTTCGCCTCAGGCCCCACCCAGCCCTGTCGTCCTGTCTCCAGCCTTCTTCATTCATTTGTGCTACATATCTGCGTGCCCCCCCGCCCCCCCCGCCCCCCGCCCCGTAGGCATATCAGTTTGCAACCCTTGCCTTAACCTGAAAGGACTTCCCCACTGGACAAGAGATCCACCTGCCAATGCAGGGGACACAGGTTTGACCCCTGGTCTGTGAATATCCCACATGCCGGGGAGCAACTAAGCCCATGAGCCATAACTACTGGGCCTGTGCTCTAGATCCTGTGCACTACAGCCACTGAAGCCAGTGATGGCCAAAAGCCTGTGTTCCACAACATGAGAAGCTGCTGCAATGAGAAGCCTGGGCACTGCAACAAAGAGTAGCCCCTGCTCTCTGCAACTAGAGAAAACCCGCACACAGCAGTGAAGACCCAGCAGAGCCCCAGATTAATTTATTAATTTTTAAAAAGACACTTGAGAAGCTGAAACTCTGAAAGTCAAGCTCAGACATGGCGTCAAATGGGTCAGAGCAAATCTGGAGGTTGGGAGACAAGGCTTGAGGTTGACCAAACAGCCAAAGAGCAGTGAGTCGGCACCACAGAGCCGGTGTACCTGATGGAGAAGCCATGGGGCTTAGGCCAGGAATGGGAGAACCGATCCACATGCAGAGACCTTGGTTAAGATGGATGTTTGAGCACGAAGGCAGCCTGTCCTTGTGTCAGGTTGGTCCAGGAACCATCCTCCACATGCTTGCACTTGGTGGGAGTTACCCCATCCTATCTGCTCAGCATCTCAGACCATGATGGGTTTGGGTGTTTTTTTTTGGCCCAGCATCATCTCATTTAGGAAGCTCTCCTTTCTCCTGTGTGGTTCAGCTAGGCCGCCAGTCCCCAGGCATCTTTCCTCTCCTAAAATAGCCACGGATCTCTTTGGCTGAGTTCCCCCATGAGAAGGCCCTGAGATAAGGATGTACATGTTAGTGGTTATTTGTAGGATGATTCTAGGAAGCACCAGTATGAATATGGGTGTGTGTTAGTCAGGGTACTCCAGAGCAACGGGACCAATAGGAGATTAATTAATTAATAGGCTCACACAATTATGAAGGCTGACAAATCCCAAGGTATGTAGGATGAGACAGCCCACTGGCAACCCAAGAGAGCTGATGTCTCAGTTTGAGTCTGAAGGCAGGAAAATCCTGATGTCCCAGCTCAAAGGCAGTCAGGCAGGAGAAATTCTCTCTTCCTTGGGGGCATGTATGTGTGCTAAGTCATTTCAGTTGCATCCAACTCTCTTTGACTCTATGAATTATAGCCAACCAGGCTCCTCTCTCCATGGGGATTCTCCAGGCAAGTGGGTTGCCATGCCCTCCTCTAGAGGATCTTCCTACTCGGGATTGAATGTGCGTCCCTTAAGTCTCCTTTATTGGCAGGCGGGTTCTTTACCACTAGCACCATCTGTGACCCTATTCAGTTCTTTTCAGGCCTTCACCTGATTGGTTGAGGCTCACCAAATTAGGGAGGGCAGTCTGCTTTACTAAGAGCTGATTTAAATGTTAATCTCACCCCTGAACGTCTTCACAGACACACCCCAGAATAGTTTCTTACCCTCTCTCTGGGTACCCAATGGCCCAATCAAGCAGACACATAAAATTGACCTTCACAGGGAGAAATGAGACAATGGAGTTTAAGTCAATACAGCATACAGTAGGGCTTTTCTTTAGCTCAGCTGGTAAAGAATCTGCCTGCATGAAGGAGAAAGAAAGTGAAATCGCTCAGTTGTGTCTGACTCTTTGCGACCCCATGGACTGTAGCCCACCAGGCTCCTCCCTCCATGGGTCTCCAGGCAAGAGTACTGGAGTGGATTGCCATTTCCTTCTCCAGGGGATCTTCCTGACCCAGGGAATTGAACCCAGGTCTCCTGCATTACAGGCAAATGCTTTAACCTCTGAGCCACCAGAGAAGCAATGAAGGAGATCCCTGTTCAATTCCTAGGTCGAGAAGTTCCCCTAGAGAAGGGATAGGCTACACACTCCAGTATTCTTGGGCTTCCCTGGTGGCTCTGGTGGTAAAGAGTCCACCTGCAATGCCAGAGACCTTGGTTCGATCCCTGGATTGGAAGACCTCCAGGAGGAGGGCATGACAGCGCACTCCAGTATTCTTGCCTGGAGAATCCCCATGGACAGAGGAGCCTAGTGGGCTACAGTCCATGGGGTCACAAAGAGTCAGACATGACTGAGCGGCTAAGCACAGAGTGTGGTGATGAGAAAGCTACTTCCACACACACTTGGACTCAGTCCTTTTGGTGAGCTTTAGCTGATGGCAGAACACACCTCAGAGGGTCCCACCTGACTTGTGAGGAAACAGATATTCACCTTCCATCTCCCATCTGACAAGTCTGAGGGATGCTGCTGGAGGGGCTGACTTCCTGGAACTTCTGGCTCATTTTGTCTCAGCCAAGAATAAGCCTTCAGGTGGTGAGTCTCAGAGATGCCTTCGGTTTGAATGGACTACAGAAGTTCAAGGGACATGGGTGGGGCATTGCCAGGGTCTGCTATGATGGGCAAATGGCACATGCCTAGTCAACCACAGTGCCCCCTCTGTCTGGCAGTGTTGACCGTGGGCCTGACTATGTGCTGACATAGTGTTGACTATGGCCTGAGCAGGGTCCATTGGAATATCCCCTGGGATTAGTGTATCGTGGCTGATAAAAGAGGTAGGCTGTGAATGTGGGGCTGTCAGCGTGTGCTTTTCCTCATCCCAGGGGAGAGAGAGAGAATAAAGGATAGAGATAAAGACCGAGGAGCGGAATGGGGGTGGGGAGGGTGTGTGCCTTGGTGGCGCTGAGGCCTTTCTCTAGTCTCCGGGGCTCTGGTTCTTTCCATGCATCACACCAGCTGGATAAACCAGTGTATTCCTTTCATGATGATCTGAGTTAGAGTTGGGTTTTTCTGGGCATGAAGTCAGGAGCCCTTACAGACAGTTACAGCAGGGTAGAGGGGGCGGAGTGAGAGGGAGATTGGATTGAGAGAGAGATTGCCCTGGGCCTCAGAGCTTTCTCTACTTATTAGCTGCCAGTGCCTGAGATTTAAGATGCGGGAAGGAAGATGAGTTTATGGTGGAAATTTGTAACCGACCATTAACTAGAATGGCACAGCTAAGCCCCTGTGCCTGACCAATTGTTAGGTCTTAACGAAACAGTAATAAAGAAGGAATCTTTACTTTTAGCACCTAATTAGCCATTCTTTTCCTTCCCGACTTTTAGTTTTATGACTCTAGCTTCTAGGATAAGATTTTATTGTACTCAAGTACAAATTAAGCCCCCAAAAGGACTCTCCCATGTTTCTCTGTCTTCAATTTAAATTTATTTTTTGTGGAGTGACACAAAATACTCCATTAAATGTCACGTGTAAGAACTGTAAATTTTTTGAAGAGGGAAAGAAGCAAGCATTCATCACTGTGATCTGTGTTCTGAACACTATGAGAACTCATATTAATTAAAAAAATTTAATGCTGTTGTTTGTTGCCTAAAAGAAAAGAAAGAATTTGTTTGAAGTACTCTAAGCATAGACACTCCAAAATGTGCAGTGATGGAAAATTATAGTAGCTACCATTGTTAAAAATCTATTAACACTCTGCTAGGTCCTTACCATTTAATATTTACAGTTATCCCATGAAGATTTGAGGGTGGTTGATCTCCAGTTTCCATGTGAAGAAATGGTGACTCAGAGAAGACTTAAATGATTCTCAAAGAGAAAAGATGACGCTGGGAGCCTGTCTGCATTAAGATCCTTTGAACTCCAGAAACCTGTGTTCTTCCCACTTGTAAAGGGTATGTGCTATGTATGGGGTGGTGGTGTATATGATGGGTGTTTCAGTGCCAGATATTGTGTTGGATACTACACATAGTAGGCTCTCAATAGCGCTTGATAGATTTAGAATATGTAGGCACCTGAAACCTTGAGACTGAGGGGGGGAATTTATCTTTCCGCTGTGTCTGAGCAGTGAATTTATTAGGTAAACTAATTATGCTTGTGTCAGCATGGAAATTGTATTTGTGTCCCTGTATTTGAATCAAATTTGTATCAAATTCAGATCTGTATTTGAATCCCTGGATTCTTATTTATTTCTTTCTTGAACTTCAAAATTAAACAAAGAACCTTGCTGGCATCTGCCTTAGGTCTTCTTTTGTAACATAGCAGCATATAGAGAAGTCTATGAGAGGAGATGAACATAACCTTGTGTTTGCACAGCCGTTTACAGTTTAGAGGGCTTCCTGGGGGCTCAGACGGTGAAGAATCTGCCTGCAATGCAGGAGACCTGGGTTCAGTCCCTGGGTTGGGAAGATCCCCTGGAGAAGGGAATGGCTACTCACTCTAGTATTCTTGTCTGGAGAATTCCATGGACAGAGAAGCCTGGTGGGCTACAATCCATGTGGTCATGAGTCCAACATGACTGAGCAGCCAGCATAGTTTAGAAAGTGTTTGCTTACCATGTCCCTTTAGATCCTCCCATGAGGTGATGGGTACTAGAATGCTCATTTTACTGGTAGGGAAATGAAGGTTTGGAGAGAGTGGGTGACTTGCCGCAAGGAGATACAAGAGTTAGGTGTGAAAACCAGAAAGTGAGTGGAGTTCATTTGACTTACGGTTCACATTTCCTGAGCAAGATTTTGGAATGGCGTAAAGCTCTCTTCAGAGAAACAACTGCTTTTCAGGCATTTATAGCCCACTTTAGTAGCACTCAAGTGCATGCCTGTGATCTATATGCTAATTTTGGATACGCCTTATCTCTTAAATAATCCAAGAGTATGTGTGTGGATGCTGTTTGATTTGAAATCCTGTGTGCTTAGAACTAATGGGGTTGTAAAACATGCTCCAGAATTTACCCTTCCCTAATTTGCCTTGATTTCATCCACATTAGCAGGGCCACCACCCTTCCCCCACCTTCTGCTCTTGACTGTCCAGAGTAAAAGCACAAAGTTAGCTGCCCTCAGTTTTTCTCCAGGGTGTTGGAGCCCAGGTTGGGTGATGGGAGGGAATGGGGGTGGGAGGAAGGAGGAGAAATTTGAGACCTTTTAATTTCCTCCGTTCCCTCTAGCTTGGGAAGTTCCATGCTCCCTGAAAGGTAAATATCCATTATATTTTATTTTTTATTTTGGTTGTGCCATATGGCATGTGGGATCTAAGTTTCCCAACTAGGGATTGAACCCTCATGCTCTGCATTGGAAATGCAGAGTCTTAACTATTGGACTACCAGGGAAGCTCTTTAATTTATTTTTAACAAAAAACAAGTTGAGACTCCATCTTTAATTAGAGTAATTATTCATGCTCTAAAGATGAATCAGCCAAAGCAGAAATTGGTGGCCAGTTGCTGGATTCAGGATGAGCTGGCACAAAGATAATGCCAGCTTTGTGTCTGATTTCAAAGGTCATACTTGTTCACAACAGAGCATTTTGAATCTAGGGAAATTATAAAGAAGAAAATGCAGGGCTTCCCCTGTGGCTCAGCTGGTAAAAAATCCGCTCTCAATGCAGGAGACCTGGGTTCGATCCCTGGGTTGGGAAGATCCCCTGGAGAAGGGAAAGGCTACCCACTCCAGTATTCTGGCCTGAAGAATTTCATGGACAGTATATAGTCCATGCCATGGGGTCGCAAAGAATCAGACGCAACTGAGTGACAAAAAAAAAGGAAAGAAAGAAAGAAAGAAAATGCAGAAAATTTCCCTGGAAGTCCAGTGGTTAGGACTTTGCACTCTCAGTGCTAAGGGTCTGGGCTTGATCTCTGATTGGGGAACTAAGATCCCACAAGCTGAGCGATGTGACCAAAAAAAAGAGAAGAAAGTTTTATCTATCTTGTGTCAGTCCTTGGGCTGGTTGGTGAACCAAGAATTCATTACTGTTAAAGACATTCATTGCTCAGTAGAATTATTTTATCAGAACCCTTTTCCTTGATGATGATAATGCTAATACTTACTGAATGGTGACTCTATGTGATGTCTGGGCTAAGAGCTTTACATAATATGATCTCAGTAAACTTTTATTTCCACTGTTTTCTGGGTGAAGAAGCAAGTTCAGAGAATTTAAGAACTTGTCACCTTGCTTATTTAACTTATATGCAGAGTACATCATGAGAAACGCTGGACTGGAAGAAACACAAGCTGGAATCAAGATTGCCAGGAGAAATATCAATAACCTCAGATATACAGATGACACCACCCTTATGGCAGAAAGTGAAGAGGAACTAAAAGCTTCTTGATGAAAGTGAAAGAGGAGAGTGAAAAAGTTGGCTTAAAGCTCAACATTCAGAAAACGAAGATCATGGCATCCAGTCCCATCACTTCATGAGAATTAGATGGGGAAACAGTGGAAACAGTGTCAGACTTTGTTTTTTGGCTCCAAAATCACTGCAGATGGCGACTGCAGCCATGAAATTAAAAAGATGCTTAGTCCTTGGAAGGAAAGTTATGACCAACCTAGATAGCATATTCAAAAGCAGAGACGTTACTTGGCCGACTAAGGTCTATCTAGTCAAGGTTATGGTTTTTCCAGTAGTCATGTATGGATGTGAGAGTTGGACTGTGAAGAAGGCTGAGCGCTGAAGAATTGATGCTTTTGAACTGTGGTGCTGGAGAAGATTCTTGAGAGTCCCTTGGACTGCAAGGAGATCCATCCAGTCCATTCTGAAGGAGATCAGCCCTGGGATTTCTTTGGAAGGAATGATGCTAAAGCTGAAACTCCAGTACTTTGGCCACCTTATGAGAAGAGTTGACTCATTGGAGAAGACTCTGATGCTGGGAGGGACTGGGGGCAGGAGGAGAAGGGGGATGACAGAGGATGAGATGGTTGGATGGCATCACAGACTCGATGGATGTGAGTCTGAGTGAACTCCGGGAGTTGGTGATGGACAGGGAGGCCTGGTGTGCTGTGATTCATGGGGTCGCAAAGAGTCGGACATGACTGAGCGACTGAACTGAACTGAAGGTCACACAGCAACTGAGTAGAGGGGGCTAGAGTTTGGGTTCAGAGTCAGACTCTGGAGTCCAGGGTCCTCATCATTTCTTCATCCATGTATTGTTCGAGAGACAACATGATCCACCTTGGGTTTCCAGGAGAGTACATGGGAGGGAAGGGAAGGTACCAAATGGAAAAACAGAGAGCAGGGAAACCAAACTCCATTTGCCAGTCATGGGTGACAGTAAAAAATAGAGTCAAGCTGATGGTTTCACTTGTGCGTTGCCCCCTTCCAAACAGCCACTATCGGAGTGTGTACCTTCTGAGGCTGCCCCAGGGGTGAATGCTGCCCCCAAAGGTGAGCATACCTCATTTGCCTGTACTCTTCAGAAGTAAGAGCATATTGGTCCTCTGAGGGTGGGCTGGATTTTTCAAAAACACTTGGAAGTTATTTGTGGCCAAGTTGGGTGACAATAGTTGGTGATCAACTTGTTACTTGTTTCATTTTTATTGAAATAAAATTTATCTTACAGCAATGAGATTGATTTTCTGTGCTATTTTGGAGGTAAATTTGCCCAGAGCAGTGGTTTTCAAACTTTTAACAAACTACCCCTAAGAGGAAAGGAGAAAGAATTCAAATTCTGCAAGTGTAGCCCCAAACAGTCTCTCTAAGGGTGAATATTTCTTTGAAGTTTCACATTTTATCTTAGATATTTGTGAATTCTGCATTCTGCTACATCTATTTTAAGTTTCTTACTAAGTCAAGTATACTGATGCTCCAAGGAAGACGGTCATGTTTGTAGCTTTGAATTTTTCAGGAATCCAGTAGGGTTCCCCTGGGGTACCTGTGCCCCAGTTTGAGAACCATGGCTCTATCAGAAGACATCTCAAATTCTGATCCCGGCTACTGGTTGTCCCTGAGGGCATTCTCTTTTTCTCTCACTCTTTTAAATCCCAATGTTTTGAATAGAAAGTATAGTATAAGGTTCAAAAGAAAATAATACAAAACATATGGTAAAATGTCTCTCTCCTGTCCCCGTCTCCAGCACCTCGGTTCTCCCCGGGAGTAACCAGCTCCCAAGAGGGTCCCCTGCCTCGAGGCATTCACACCCTGGAGTGGTCCCCTCCTGTATTGTAAGAGGGTTGGTCTTTTTAAAAACTTTATTTCATTTACCTATTCGTTTATTGTGGGCTGCACTGGCTCTTTGTTGCTGTTTCTCTAGTTGCAGCGTGTGGGGTTCTCGTGGAGGTGGCTGCTTTGTTGCAGAGCACGGGCTCTGGAGAAGCCAGGCTTCAGAATCGTGGCGCACAGACGCAGTGTCTCTGGCAGCATGTGTGATCTGAGTTCCTGGACCAGGGATTGAACCCTTGTCCCATGTCCCCTGCACTGGTGGGTGGGTTCTTAACCACTTTACCACCAAGGACGTCTGCCGCTTCGGTCTTCGTGACCAATAGAATGCTGAAGAAGTGTGGTATGTCACTCCTGAGCTTAGGTTATAAAAGACTTCAGTCTGGGTCTTGGGCTCTTTCTGCCTGCCCATCTCTCTGTCTCTCATCAGTTGCTTTGGAGGAAGCCAGGCACCATGACGTGAGGTCACGTAGGCACCCTAGGGTGAGGTCCCTGTGGTGAGGAATTGAGGTCTCCCACTAACAGCCAGTGAGGACCTGTGGCCTGTCCGCAACTGCAGAAGGGAAGCTGGAAGCTTATCGTTCAGCCCCCAGAAAACCCTCTGGTGACTGCGGTCATGGCTGGTTTCTCACCTGTAGCCTTAAGAGACCCTGAGCCAGACCCACCCAGCTAGCTTGCTTGCAGATCCCAGGTCACAGACACAGGGAGATAATAAATGCTTGTTGTTGTAAGCTGTTCTGTTTGGGGTAATTTATTATACAGCAGAGGAGACAATAAATCCCATCTTCAAGGATATCTTACATTCTTTCTAGAATTTATATATGTGAACAATACAAATATAAATACAAACTCTCCTTTCCCCCTTTTCTCAAAATATAATCTGCTACATATACTGTTCCATATCTTGCTTTTCTTAATATGATATTTTGCAGGATATTAATACATAGAAATAGTATGGAGGAGCAGCTGAATGTGTGTGTGTGTGTTAGACACTCAGTCATGTTCAACTGTTTGCAGCCCCATGGACTGTAGCCCACCAGACTCCTCTGTACATAGGATTGTCCAGGCAAGAATACTGGAGTGGGGTGCCGTTTCCTCCTCCAGGGGATCTTCCCGACCCAGGAATCGAACCTGTGTCATCTGCATCTCCTGCGCTGGCAGGCAGATTCTTTACCACTGCAGCTGAATGTAGCCTATCAAGCAGCCTACAATAATTTGTTTAGCCAGTCTCCTGTTGGTGGCATTTCCAATGTTTTGACATTACAGTGTTTTTGTGAATAATCTTATGCATATGTGTGCAAGTCTATTTGTAATATCAATTTCTAGATGTCAAGTTGCTGGATCAAAAGAGTACCTTGGATATTATTAAATCCTTCTTACACAGGGATTGTACCCCATCACCTTTTCTACCCATCCTCCCCAGCAGTGTCTGAGAGTTCAGTCTCCCCAGCAAGGAAAGGAGAGCTGGTTGGATTTGAACTGATGTGTAAATGAAATTCTTCAGTTCCGGTGAGAAATGTCTCTCTAAAGACTTACTTTACGTAGGACTAAGAAAACCTTGCAAGTTTGAGTGCTTTCAAAATTTAGCATTTATAAATGAAACCAGGCTGTTCTCTGAGTTTGCTGAAGATACAGCTTTCTTTTAGTTCAGGCTGCCATGTAGTGTTAGCAGCTGCTCAGGTACGAAGTGGTAACAGGACGAGCACAGGGTCATTGGAGTTTCTTTCCTTGGAAAAAGATGAGCTGCCTCAACATGAACATTCAAGAATGGAATTCTGGAGAACTCCAGAAGTGTTTTTAATGGCAGCATCATTGGAATAAGTAGGTACCTTCCCAAAGTGACAATATTTTACCGTACTTCCTTATTTATAAGATACCATTGATTGTAAGTTAGGTCATTGATTTGATAAGAGCTCTTTGGGGGATAGATGCACTACATTAAAAACTTATATTGATTGTAAGATGAGTGTGTTTTAAAAGTGATGAAATGTGAAAAAGCACGTAGCTTAGATTCATGGAAACACAGTCACTCAATTCAGTTCTGTTAGGTTTAACCCAACTGAGTGCAAACCTATATTGGATGGCTTTCGGTTCCTTCTCTCTTTCAAATTTCACACCGAGAAATAATTAAGTCCAGATCTGAGGAGAACTGATCAAATGGGGCAGAGTGAGTTTTTAATGGACTCAGACAATCCTGAGTTTGAATGCTGGTTTTTACCACTTCAGTTCAGCTGCTCAGTCGTGTCCGACTCTTTGTGACTCCATGGACTGCAGCACTTTCCTGCCCATCACCAACTCTCAGAGCTTGCTCAGACTCATGTTCATCAAGGTGGTGATGCCATCCAACCATCTCATCCTCTCTCATCCCCTTCTCCTCCTGCCTTCAATCTTTCCCAGCATCAGTGTCTTGTCCAGTGAGTCCATTCTTCCCATCAAGTGGCCAAAGTATTGGTGTTTCAACTTCAGCATCAGTCCTTCCAATGAATGTTAAGGTTTGATTTCCTTTAGAATGGACTGGTTTGCTCTCCTTGCAGTTCAAGGGACTCTCAAGAGTCTTCTGCAACACCACAGTTCAAAAGCATCAATTCTTTGGCACTCAGCTTTCTTTTTAGTCCAACTCTCACATCCATACATGACTACTAGAAAAACCATAGCTTTGACTAGATGGACCTTTGTCAGCAAAGTAATGTCTGTGCTTTTTAATAAGCTGTCTAGGTTAGTCACAGCTTTTCTTCCAAGGAGCAAACATCTTTTAATTTCATGGCTGCAGTAACCATCTGCAGTGATTTTGGAGCCCCCCAAAATAAAGTTTCTCACTGTTTCTATTGTTTTCCCATCTATTTGCCATGAAGTAATAGGATTGGATGCCATGATCTTAGTTTTCTGAGTGCTGAGTTTTAAGCCAGCTTTTTCACTCTCTTTTTTCACTTTCATCAAGAGGCTCTTTAGTTCTTTGTTTTCTGCCATATGGGTGGTGTCATCTGCATGACTGAGGTTATTGATAGTTATCCCAGCAATCTTGATTCCAGCTTGTGCTTCAACCAGGCTGGCATTTAGCATGATGTACTCTGCATATAAATTAAATAAGCAGGGTGACAACATGCAGCCTTCACATACTCCTTTCCTGATTTGTAACCAGTCTGTTGTTCCATGTCCAGTTTTAATTGTTGCTTCTTGACCTAGACACAGATTCCTCAGGAGGCAGGTCAAGTGGTCTGGTATTCCCATCTCTTTCAGAATTTTCCACAGTTTATTGTGATCCACACAGTCTAAGGCTTTGGTGTAGTCAATAAAGCAGAAATAGATATTTTTCTGGAATTCTCTTGCTTTTTTGATGATCTGGTGGATTTGGCAATTTGATCTCTGGTTCCTCTGCCTTTTCTAAATCTGGCTTGAACATCTGGAGGTTCATGGTTCACGTACCGTTGAAGCTTGGCTTGGAGAATTTTGACCATTACTTTGCTAGCGTGTGAGATGAGTGCAATTGTGCAGTAGTTTGAGCATTCTTTGGCATTGCCTTTCTTTGGGATTGGAATGAAAACTGACCTTTTCCAGTCCTGTGGCCACTGCTGAGTTTTCCAAATTTGCTGGCATATTGAGTGCAGCACTTTCACAGCATCATCTTTCAGGATTTGAAATAGCTCAACTGGAATTCCATCACCTCCACTAGCTTTGTTCGTAGTGATGCTTCCTAAGGCCCACTTGACTTCATATTTCAGGATGTTTGGCTCTAGGTGAGTGATCACACCATCATGATTATCTGGGTCATGAAGATCTTTTTTGTATTATTCTTCTGTGTATTCTTGCTACCTCTTCTTAATATCTTTTGCTTCTGTTAAGTCCATACCATTTCTGTCCTTTATTGAGCCCATCTTTGCATGAAATGTTCCCATGGTATCTCTAATTTTCTTGAAGAGATCGCTAGTGTTTCCCATTCTATTGTTTTCCTCTACTTCTTTGCATTGATCACTGAAGAAGGCTTTCTTATCTCTCCTTGCTCTTCTTTGGAACTCTGCATTAAGATAGGAATATCTTTCCTTTTCTCCTTTGCCTTTAGTGTCTCTTCTTTTCTCAGTGATTTGTAAGGCCTCCTCAGACAACCATTTTTGCCTTTTTGCATTTCTTTTCCATGGGGATGATCTTGATCCCTGCCTCCTGTACAGTGTTAAGAATCTCCATCCATAGTTCTTCAAGCACTCTATCTATCAGATCTAATCCCTTGAATCTATTTATTATTTCCACTGTAAAATCATAAGGGATTTGATTTAGGTCATACCTGAATGGTCTAGTGGTTTTCCCTTAGTACCGGGGATATCTCAGGTAGATTACTTATTTCACTGTTTTTTTTTTTTTTTTTTTTTCAGTTTTGATGCTCTCATCCAGGTAAAGTAGGGCTATTGATACCTGTCTCAAGGAATGCTTGTGGTTACAAATGCCAGAAGCCCGACTCTAGGTATCTTAAGTGCAAAGGAGGATTTTATTGTTGCTGAACAAGAAGTCACAAAAAGGCAGGATGGCCACTGGGGTTTGAAAAACTGACTTCAGGACTGATGCATATACAGAATTGTTTTTGCATTCCTTTGTGTAGACAGGAAATAAATGTAAAGGTTTACATCTTAATAGTTCAATGATCAGGAATGAGAGTGATTCAGTTCTGTTGGTCTCAATATCCAAATTTCCAAGGAAAGAACCTTTTGACTCGGCTTGGGCGATGTGTCTTTCTCTGAGTCAGCTCTGATCACAGGGGTTGGAGGTGGGTTAGGGAAGTTCTTAGAAAAAGGATACTGGGGCAGAGAACCACAGCTATTCAACAAGAGTTACTGTGAGGGTCAAGTGACCATAATATACCTAGTCCATAATAAATGCTCAATAAAATGGCTAGTATTACTAAGAATGAAAACAGACACTGTATGGCAAACATTTATTGAGTGTTTTTCCATGTCAGGCACTATATCAAGCCCCCTTACATGCATATCTTATCAATAAAACTTGCATTTTTACTCCTTATTACTAGTAAATCCTTCACCCCCATCTACTTCCAGCACCAGTTAAAAATGCACAGGTCATGGAAGGGGACCCATGTACACCTCTGGCTAATTCATGTTGATGTATAGCAGAAATCAAACCAGTGTTGTAAGCAATTATCCTTCAATTAAAATAAATAAGTTAGGAAATAGATTTAAAAATTGCATAAATCATAACTGACTCTCTGAGGTTAGTGGACATAAAATGAGAAGGAGCTTGAGTCTGTGTTTCATGCCCAGAGATGAGTGAGTTTCTGTTTTCTGTACATGAAGGAGAGATTGCTGATGTTGGACGACACTAAACTTTTAGAAGTTATTGCACCTCCAGTTGGAGGTGAAGGGGCCACAGTGAATGAGAGATGTGTTTGCTGCTTTTGGGGGTGAAGGGGTGGGAGCCTGCTCGTCTGCTGGGGCAGCTCACCAACACTGCCTGCCTGGGGTCCAGATTTCTGGCATCAATTTTATTTCTTGGTTCTCTTGAGCCCTGGATCTGCTTCCAAGTTGGAAAGCTCCAGACTTCTGGGCTCTGTAGTTACTCTACAGGGTTTGGGGGATAAGTTTCTCTTATGGACAAAATCATGGTGGAAATGTGTACAGATGAAGGTGATACTGCAGAGTTTGGGGTGAGCCTGCAGCTGGTGGGTGATGCTGATGGCAGTAGGTGGGACTGACTCTTCAGAGAGCTTTAGCCCCTCCGGGACTGCAAGTGCTGGGTGAAGGAGATTTTCTTAGTGTGTCCTCTCTCTGCACTGGATATTTAGCACGTGCCCCTCCAGTCCTCCTGTCCACCCTTCCTTCTCCTGCTCTGAACCCCAGGAGGTTGGCCTCTGTGGACTGTGTCACCTGAGTTCCCTTACCTTCTGTGGCTGCTCGGGTTTGGTCAGTGGAGGACCCTCGTAGGATAGCAGAGGATGGGAGGAGAGGGAGGGTGGGGGGTTTGCTTCTCTGGCTCTTCCCCGTTGACCGGCCTTGGGTAGGCTACTTCTCTTTACTGCAGGTTGCAGCTCCTGCCAGGCAGCTCTCTCCAGCAGCTCTAGCTGCCCTCCTTGGGTTCCACAGCTGTTTCATCTTTCTCTTCAGGGCTGGTAATGGCTCCTCACTCCTGCTAGTTCTGGGGGTGCGGTGGTGGGTAATGCAACAACTCTTTTGGTTTTTCTAAATCCTGCTCATACTTCTGTACATAGCTCTTTATTAAACATGTCTATTTTTAAGGTTAAAAACATTTTTGGGGCCTTGTCACATGGAGTGGCAACATGCAAGATCTTAGTTCCCTGACCAAGGATTGAACTCATGCCCCCTGCAGTGGAAGCTCAGAGTCTTAACCACTGGACTGCCAGGGAAATCCCTATTAAGCCCTTCTTGATTACCCCACTTGAGTGTGCCATCTGTTTCTTGCAGTGACACCATATTGCAGAGAGGGGAGTCAGGTCGTTTAAATTTCTCACTCATTTATTCATTCATCAAACCTCCCATGAACCCACACTCTGTGCCAGGACTCATGCTGGGGATTTAAAGTATAAGATGTGGTTTCTGTCTCTAAATTCTCAGTTGTTCATCCCAGAAGATAACTTTAGTAAAGAGAAAGCATATTTTGAAGGGAGTCCTGAAGGACCAGCTAGGAAAAGGGCCCCCAAACAAGGCTGCTGTAGAGGTCTGCAGCGTGGCAACTCCACCAAGGGCGTGTGTTGAGGATAGACTAAGTCTGCAGACATCACAGCTGTCCCAGCAGAGAATCCACAGAAACCCAATAGGCCCCGTGTTCTTGCATCACAGGCAAGTTGCAAGGGAAAGCATCTGATTGGCTGTGCCCAGTCCCATGCTCAGTCACAAGCAGGATGACCAACTGTCCTGACTTTCCTGGGACTGTGATACTTTTAGCACTGAAAATTCTGCATTCCACAGAACCTCCCAATCCCCTGATTATAGGAAGGAGACTCTGTCCCCTTTGGACTCTGTTTCTCAAGACTGCACACAGTGGGAGGTGGGAAGGACATTTCAGGGCAGAATCTGGGTATTTTCAGAAACTAAGTATGATTGAAATGTAAGAGGCATTAATTAACCAATTAATTAATCCATGAATTCAATAAATATTTACTGAGGCAACTATTGTGTGCCTGTCTCTATTGTAGGATGTGAATGTATAGTTGTAAACGCAGCGTGGTCCCTGATCTTATGGAGCTTACAGAGTTGGACATTAATCATAGTCAAACAAATATATAATTACAATTTATGATAAATGTTATGAAGAACATATTGGAGCTATGAGAATGTATGTATCACAGAATATCTTGACCTCCAGTAGGTGTTGGTCAGAGATGGCCTGGCTGAGGAGGTGACTGTTAAGTTGAAACCTGAATTATGAAGAGGAGTTATCCAGATAAGTGAGCATGGTGGGAAGTGGGTGGTTACAGGAGGGATACAGAAAGCCTGAGACTTAGTAGCAGGGATCAAAGGTAAGACAGTTCCTTGTAACCCTGTTCCTGAAGAGTTCTCCAGGGCCCTCCCCAGTCTAGCCACCACCTGCCACTGATGCCAGCGTGAATTGTGTCAGAAGTGAATTCCATACATGGAAATAACAACTTGGAATCCACATGTATTTGCTAGTAGGTAAGAGAAAGCTCAGATGGTTTAAAGAACCCTATGGGAGAATCATTATCTTGCATGAAAAGGAGTCTGAAGGTAGGATGGCTCCAGAGTTGGCTTATTTAGTAGTTCAGTCATATCATCAAAGACCTGGGCTCTTACCATCTTTCTGCTCTGACTTATAAACTGTGACCTTTGTCCCAGTCTTTTCCTCTATTGGTCACAAGATGGCTGCCATAGCTCCAAACATCACACCCACATACAATAATGCCCAAAGACCAGAAAAGAAAATGTTTCTTTCTTGCATCTCTCTTTAACAATAAGGATGAACTTCCTATTAATAAAAGTTCCCAACAGCTCTCTTCGGTCAGAATCAGTAGTGTGCCTGTTCCTAAAGTAATTAGCAGAAGAGGGTCAGTATTGCTATGATTGGTTTAGATCAATCAAGATTTATTCTTCAAGGCCCAGGAGGGCGATAGCTTCTCCTGAATCATGTGACTATTCAATACCTAAAAATTAGGGTTCCCTTAGCAAAGAAGAAGGGGCTCCTTCTTAGCTAAGTCACATCTACTAAAGTGTAGGAAAAGCTGGTGGGGGGTAATGAGTGATAAGGCAGGAGAGTGGGTAGGTTCAGAATATGGCATCCTCTAGGAATCTCAGAAACAAATGCCATTGAGTCCACTGGTGGCAGAGAGATCGAGGTGCCTCAGTGAAGTCATTTTCTCCACAAAACCTTTCTGCTGAGACTGGTGACCCTTAGCTGTAGAGACACCTTTGTGAAATCAGTGACAACCGAGGCCTCCTGGACCCGCGACCGTGCCTAGAATGGCACTGTCCTTGGGCTTTGTATCTGTGAAGCGCACAACAGTGTATGAAGCATTTCCAAGTCAGGACTCATTTGTCCTCCACTAGGTAGTGGGGAAAACTTAGGTTCAGAGGGGTGAAAGGGCTTGTCCAAGGTCCCAGAGCTGGAAAGGGGAACACCTGGACTCAAGCCTAGGTCTTTTAACTGCAGGTCCTCACATTCTGCCCTCCTGCCTTCCAGATAACTCCTGATGGTCTTTGGTAGTTCCTCAATCATGATATATTCACAATGTGTGTGAATTGCAAAAGGAAAGGTTTAGAAAAGTTGTGCAAAAATAAAAAACCCAGTTGTGCCTCTCCTTGTGGACCCATGAACTAAGCAGAGTTATGAAGCAGAGACCTAGGAGCTGCCAAGCAGGATTCCCTGGGTTTGTAGGGGCTGTGTCAGGCCCCTCTGACAGCGCTGAGTATTTACCTTGCAGATGAATGACTTCATTTCTTGTCCCAGATGCATCACCGGTGGATAATATTTATGCAGATCAGAAGCTATTCCCCTTACTTAATTTTGTCCTGGGATATTTGTACCCATTTGATTTTCTACCTTTCAACTTGACACTGTTCTTTGGGGGACCATGGTGTAGGATGTATTCTGATAAACAATGCTGAAGTGACAGATTTTGGCTTTAAATGAAATTGTGTTCCATAAAGTGGGAGACAAAGGCTTATAACTCACCGTCGGCTGCAGACATTTCAGCAAAAATTATCTTTCATGCTTTGATCTCCACTGTATCATTTTCCTGAGTGGCCTCGTGTGCTCTATCAATCAAACCCACTGACGATGCAGAAGAATCACATTTAAAATCAAATGCAAGTCACAGATTCATCTGCCCAGGAGGAAGAGATATGTGTCATGAATCCTCGTTTCAATCTTCCATGATTACAACTGAATTAGTTTTTGAAAACTCCAGAGGATGAAGTTTTTCACTTCCCAACTTTCATATTATTATTATTTTTTTAAAGGGAGGCAGTATCAGATCAGTGTAGGGGAAGACAAAAATGATTTAGCTGTGAGATCACAAGCTCGCCTTCCATCTCACTGTAGGTTAGGGCCTTTTAATATTCCTCTGACAGAGATTTTTCTTGTAGGGAAGGATGTAAAGAAGAAAGATGTTTTCTAAGAAGAAAACATTTAGACAAGGAGGCTGTGACCTCACTCACTCATTCTTGCCTGCTCTCCTGGCACACGTGGGGACAAAGGGAGATCCAGGAAGGAGCTATTAGCTGCTGGTCTCTTCTCTGTTTGAGGAGCTTCACACAGATCATGCTATTTTATTTTATTTTTTAAGGCTTTTTGATGTAGACCATTTTTTAAAGTCCTTTATTGAATATTTTGTAATATTGCTTATGTTTTATGGGGTTTTTTTTTGCCTCAAGGCATATGGGATCTTAGCTTCCTGACCAGAGATTGAACCTGAACCCCCTGCATCAGAAGGCAAAGTCGCAACTTCTAGACAGCCAGGGAAGTCCCCAGATTGTATCATTTTATATCCACATATCCATATGAGTAGGTCATTCACAGCCCTGCTTTATAGATGCAGAAACTGAGGTCAAGAAACATGTTCAAAGTCAGTAGAGCTGAGATGGGATCCCAAGTCTACCCGATTTGGAGTAATATGCTTTTAGAATTTTTAAGAAGGAATATCCTTGATTAGGCATTCCAGGTGGCACTAGCGGTAAAGAATCCGCTTGCCAGTGCAGGAGACATGAGAAGTGCGCGTTTGATCCCTGGGTGGGGAAGATCCCCTGGAGGAGGGAATGGCAGCCCACTTCAGTATTCTTGCCGGGATAATTACATGAACAGAGGAGCCTGAGGGGCTACAGTCCATAGGGTCGCGAAGAGTTGGACATGACTGAAGCAATTTAATACATACACCACCCTTGTTGATTGCCCTCTCTCTCTATGACTTTAGCGCCTGGCATATTGTAGGTGCTCAAGGGCACTTGTTCAGTATCTAAACCAGGAGTCAGCAAAGTTTTACCGAAAAGACCCAGATGGTAAATATTTTCAGCTTTTCAGGCCATAAAGTCTTTGCAGCAACTACTCAGTTCTTCCTTGTAGCTTGAGAGGAGGCATAAACAATACATAAGCAAATGTGAGTGGCTGTATTCCAGTAAAAACTTTATTTATGAACTCTGAAATTTGAATTTCATGTAGTCTTCGCATCATGAAATATTATTCCTCTTTTGATTTTCCCTCTGACCATTTAAAATGTAAAAACTATTCCTAGTTTGAAGGCCACAGGATAATAGATGGAAGGCATTTGACCTACAGACCATATAGTTTGCTGACCCCTGGTTTGCACAATAATCACTTTAATCATCCCCTATCTAATAGGTACCAAGAAATATTGTATCTCAAAGGTCTAGTTTGGTGCCTGGCACAAACATTCTTTATCTATGGGGGAAAGATCTATTTTGAGGGGGATTCATAGCCTTCCCTGGAGAAGGCAATGGCACCCCCACTCCAGTACTCTTGCCTGGAAAATCCCATGTATGGAGGAGCATGGAAGGCTGCAGTCCATGGGGTCGCTGAGGGTCGGACACGACTGAGCGACTTCACTTTCACTTTTCACTTTCATGCATTGGAGAAGGAAATGGCAACCCATTCCAGTGTTCTTGCCTGGAGAATCCCAGGGATGGGGGAGCCTGGTGGGCTGCCGTCTATGAGGTCGCACAGAATCAGATATGACTGAAGTGACTTAGCAGCAGCATAGCCTCCCTGCATTTTAGGAAGAAGCCCAACCCTTGTCCTGGCTAGTTCCTGGGACTTTTCTGATATAAAATCTGGGAATGAAGAGAGTACAGATGGCTGAAAAGTGGAGACAAAACAGTTAAATTAGTCTACTTGATAAGGATTGAGAGGCATGGTGTTGGGGGAGGAACAAGCACCTATCAGGTGTCTAGTGGGTCAAAAAGGTGCTTTAGGGGTTTGTTATGTGGGAACTGAGAAGTGCATGAGAACTGAGAAGGCAGGGATGGGGTCTCTAGGAGCATCGTTGAGGTTTAGGAGTTGGATCTCCCGTTAGAGATGTGCACTGGGGACTGATTTTCTCCTCCCCTCTGCTTTTTCTATTTTTTAAAGAATCTGTGATTTTGGTTGTCTTAACAATGGGAGGTGATGGAGTTACTCAAAATGAGAGATGGTTTTATGAGATGCAAAGAAAAAAATGCCTATATTCCGCTTGATTTTTTAATAGTCTACCAGGCATTCGTATGGGTTGTATGTGTTCTATGTCTCTTTAGTCATGTCCAACTCTTTGTGACCCCCATGGACTGTAGCCTGCCAGGCTCCTCTCTCCGTGGGATTCTCCAGGCAAGAATGCTGAAATGGGTTGCCATGCACTTCTCCAGGGTTCATATGGGTTAGAAACCTTTTTATGATTGTCACACTTTGTTTTGTATAAAGTATTGTCAAGTAGGAGTTGCCATTTTGGAAAACTCTTGACACTCCCTGTTACTCCACTGTAACACACACCTGCTCTTTCCATATTGGTAACTGTCACATTCAGTCATTCTGCATGTAGGTGTGAGCATGTGACTACTTCATTTAGTCTCTCCATTTCAAAATATTATCAAAAACATGGGGCATTGGACCTGATGGAGCTGAGAACCCCTGCCCTGTGATATTTTTTCAGGTTGGGCATGGGAGCTTGCTGCTAAATTATTTTCAAGTGATTTCCGTCATAGCTCAGTTGATGAAGAACCCACTTGCAGTGCAGGAGACCTGGGTTCGATTCCTAGGTTGGGAAGATCCCCTGGAGAAGGAAATGGCAACCCACTCCAGTATTCTCGCCTGAGAAATCCCATGGACAGAGGAGCCTGGCAGGCTATGGACCATGGGGTTGCAAGAGTTGGATGTCACTTAGCAACCAAACCACCACCACTTTCAAGCTGCTGAAGTACATTCTTTTGACTATTGAGACTGGGTTCCTGATTATATTAGGGTCACAAAAGCTTCAGCTGTAGGCAGCTGGCAGATTGAAATACACGGATATTCCCTTCAGGAGCAATTGCTGTCTTGCCTCCTGTTTCCCTTTGGTTTGCAGGGTGAAGCCAGACTCCTTCACCTCCTGCATCAGTGCTGCCTGCTCTGGCCAGGACTTTTAAAGTGTTCTAATTTCCTTTAGCTCAATTGGAAGGGAAATTCCCCACCACCCTCCCAATCTAATTACAATTGAGGGTGACCATCAGCTCAGCTATGCCAGCCCACCCCCCTCTTGGCACTAAGATGCTTTCTCCCTCCCTGGAGAGTGACTATTGTCAATTTTACCCTTTAAGAAGCTTGATCCATCCTTCCTCTTACTCTGTAGGACATTGATAGGACTGGCATCTCCAGCCCTTCCTTTTAAAGTTGATTTTTCTTTTCCTCCTGCCTAGAGTTGTAGTATATGAAAAGGTTGGCTGCAGTGAGACAGACATTTTATTCTGATGGAAATTTTCACGAGGATTTTCTGTTATCACAGTAGATTGTGGTGGGTGACTCTTTGAATCGGACTACCAGGGGACAAACTCTGCCTTCACCATGTACTAGAAGCTGTGTGACTTTGGGGTTGTGACTTAGCCTCTCTGAATGTCACTTCCCTTACCTGAAAAGCGTGTAACTGAGTGGAACTCTATGAAGCCTTCCTGGGACAGACCCCTTTCCCCTCCAATGCTTCCCCCACCATATTCTCTGCCTGCCTCCTGTTTTCTTGATCACAAAAATCAAAAGCCCCTGGGGATAACGCTGCCTGGTTGTTGTTAAGCACTGTCTCTGAGACAGAGGTGCTCAGGCAGCTGCTGGACAGGAGCTGGGAGCTGCCACTGGCCAGAGGAAGATGGGTGGATGAGCCACCGGTGAGATGCCCACTTGGGACTGCCATCTCATCTGGGATGGCACAGTTGTTACTGAACCAAACTTGGGTCCATTTGCCCATGCACAGTAAAGCCATCTGCTGACACCAGATTGTGGTGAAGGAGAGCACACAGATCATTGCAGGCACCAAACGAAGAGCTTCGGTCTTTTGAACACCAGCTATCTGTACTCCTTGTCTGGCGCCTGCAGTGAATGCTGTGCTTTCATTACAGCCCAGTGTCAGCAGATCCTTTTTGCTGTGCTTGGGTGAATGGACCCACGTTCGGTTCAGCAATAAGGGTGGTGATAGCACTATAAGGATTAAATGCTATGATGCATAGAATATGCTCAGCAATTAGTACCTGGCGTACATTATCCACTCAGTAAACATTAGCTTTATAATGTCATTTATTATTTATCGGTATACAAAAAACAAACTATAAGATTTCAAACTCATGTTCTCTTCAATGTTTTCTAAATTATTCAGGCAAACAAAGAACTCATCTCATTTGTTTGTGTGTGCAAACCTAATATCGCTTAACAAAATTTCCCAAGTTTTGTATGGTCTCACGGATATAATTCTGCTTGATTTTTCCAGTACCAGTAGCACCAAGAGCACCCGTGTCTGTGATGCCTGCTTTCTCTCACTGCCCTGCCTTACCCTTGGTGGGCATAGACCAGCCATCCTTTACTGTCTTAATCAGTTTGAGCTGCTATAGCGAAATAGCATACACTGGGCAGCTTAAACAACAGACATTTATTTCTCAGAGTTCTAAAGTCTGGGAAATGTGAGATCAAAGTGCTGGGAGATTTGGTGTCTGGTGGATTCTTCCTGGTCTGCACATGGCCATCTTCTCATCATATTCTCACATGGCAGAGAAGGAGAGAGCTCTGCACTAAGTATTCTGGAGTTCTGCACTCCAGTATTCTTGCCTGGAGAATCCCAAGGACAGAGGAGCCTGGTGAGCTACACAGTCCATGGGGTCGCAGAGTCGGACACGACTGAGCAACTTCACTTTCACTTTCATTGTTGAGAGGATTTGGGGGCATAATGCAGGAGAAATGCCTATCAAGACCCCAATAGAGTCAGTGTTTGATTCACGTTGGCCATTAGTAGCTAAGATGCAAAATCAGCACTGGTTTGGTTTTATTACTGGATGACATTCCTGTCTGTTGTCATTTAGGGAGTGCAGCATCCTAAGGGGAGAAGACACAAGTCAGGAGAGTCCTGGGGGTCAGGGACATTTCCATCTAATGTTTCAACAATGGGAAAACCTAGGGACCCTAACATCTTAAAGCAAAAAATGAACTTGATAAAGGAGAGAAAATTTCAGGGAAGTAGTCAAGGAGGGGACGGGAAAAAGCATTCACTGAGTGCTCAGATGGTGCCAAGGATCTTCCATTTGTTACATCACCTAATTGAAAAACCACAATGCAGGGTGGGCGATATTTGCCCCGTTTAACAGATGAGAGGAGAGGGACCAGCCGAGTTAAAGAACAGGTTCAAAGTGGCACAGCTCAAGAGGGGTAGAGCCAAAATTAGAACCCATGGCTGTTAAGACTCCAAAGCCCACGTCTACATATTGATGAAAACTTTCCATTCAGCTAGCTCAGTTAAGGAAACTGATGCACACAGTGACAAGGGGGCTGAAGGAAGAGATGTCATACTCCTCAAACATCTTTCCCTTCCCATCACCAGTTGCCACATATAAACTCTTTCACACTGTGGTAATGGTCTGAAAGAGATGGGAATACCAGACCACCTAACCTGCCTCTTGAGAAATCTGTATGCAGGTCAGGAAGCAACAGTTAGAACTGGACATGGAACAATAGACTGGTTCCAAATAGGAAAAGGAGTCCATCAAGGCTGTATATTGTCACCCTGCTTATTTAACTTATATGCAGAGTACATCAGGAGAAACGCTGGGCTGGAAGAAGCACAAGCTGGAATCAAGATTGCAGGGAGAAATATCAATAACCTCAGATATGCAGATGACACCACCCTTATGGCAGAAAGTGAAGAGAAACTAAAAGCCTCTTGTTGAAAGTGAAAGAGGAGAGTGAAAAAAGTTGGCTTAAAGCTCAACATTCAGAAAACGAAGATCATGGCATCTGGTGCCATCACTTCATGGGAAATAGATGGGGAAACAGTGGAAACAGTGTCAGACCTTATTTTTTTGGGCTCCAAAATCACTGCAGATGGTGATTGCAGCCATGAAATTAAAAGATGCTTAGTTCTTGGAAGGAAAGTTATGACCAACCTAGATAGCATATTCAAAAGCAGAGACATTACTTTGCCAACAAAGGTGCATCTAGTCAAGGCTATGGTTTTTCCAGTGTTCGTGTATGGATGTGAGTTGCACTGTGAAGAAAGCTGAGTGCTGAAGAATTGATGCTTTTGAACTGTGGTGTTGGAGAAGATTCTTGAGAGTCCCTTGGACTGCAAGGAGATCCAACCAGTCTATTCTAAAGATCAGTCCTGGTTGTTCATTGTAAGGACTGATGCTAAAGCTGAAACTCCAATACTTTGGCCACCTCATGTGAAGAGTTGACTCATTGGAAAAGACCCTGATGCTGGGAGGGATTGGGGGCAGGAGGAGAAGGGGACAGAAGAGGATGAGATGGCTGGATGGCATCACTGACTCAATGGACAGGAGTTTGGGTAAACTCTGGGAGTTGGTGATGGACAGGGAGGCCTGGTGTGCTGTGATTCATGGGGTTGCAAAGAGTCGGATATGACTGAGCAACTGAACTGAACTGAATGGTTTTGAATTTTCCTGTCATCTTGATTTGGTATGAGAAATTTGGGATTTCCAAATTGACAGAGAAACCCAATTTTAAAGATGCTGGAAGGCAAACATCTGTGAAAAATCACAGGAACGATGTCAACATCTGTCCCTGTGAAAGGAAATTGCTGAGGTTCTCAATTTACACCCAGTCAATCTTGGAGGCCAGGATGCCTGCAAATTTAAATGCATGTTGCAACTATAGGAATGGCTAATTAATTTATAATAGTTTGCATGCCTATAGGATTGTGCATTGTTTTTAGTTAAAAAAATTCTTTTCTGGATAGGGAATGTGTGCATATGGCAAAAAATTTGAAACAAACAAAGTACAGTGAAAAGGAAGTCTCCTTTTCATCCCAACCACCAGATCCCCCTCCCCAAAGGTAACAAATGTTGCTGGCTTCTTTTGAAACCTTCCAGAAGATACACTCTTTATACAGAAGAATGTATGGTTATACGGTCCTCTTCCAATTAAAAACTATAAATGATAGCATAATGTACACAGTATTCTGGGTCTTTATTTTTTCCACTTCATAACGTATCCATGTTGAGTGTCAGTGCATACAGAGGTGCCTTTATCTTTCTAATGGCTGTAAGGTATTCCAGTGTATGCTGCTGCTAAGTCGCTTCAGTCATGCCTGACTCTGTGAGACCCCACAGACGGCAGCCCACCAGGCTCCCCCATCCCTGGGATTCTCCAGGCAAGAACACTGGAGTGGGTTGCCATTTCCTTCTCCAATGCATGAAAGTGAAAAGTGAAAGTGAAGTCGCTCAGTCGTGTCCGACCCTTAGCGACCCCGTGGACTGCAGCCCACCAGGCGTATAGAGATGTGTTAATTAGTTGGCCAGTTCCCTCATGGTAAGCTTTCAGGATGTTTTCTGTCATTTTCCACTACACTTTGTGCTTGTGTGTACATCTTGGTGCACATGTGTACGTTCATCTGTAGGATAACTGTTTAGAGGTGGAATTGCTGGACAAAGAGGACATGCATTTAAAATACTATGTTCTCTAGGGACTTGCCTCGTGGTCCAGTGGCTAAGACTCCACGCTCCCAATGCAGGGGTCCGGGTTCAATCCCTGGCCAGGGAACTAGACCCCACATGCCACAGCTAAGATCTAGTGCAGTCAAATAAATAATAAAATAAGTAAAAATGTTTAAGCGTTATGTCTTCTCATTTAAAAGGAAAGTTCTATCCTTTATCTTGGAGGGAGCATCACCTTCCTCAGGGAGATCGTATTGGTGGAGCTTAGTGAGCACTTACAGATGCTGTGGCTGCCTTGCTCTTCTTCAGCCCACAGAGATGGAGTGATGTCTGTCCGCTGCCTCTTTGTGGCTTTTGACTGTGTCGCTGAGATGCTGTCCTCAGAGATAAAGAAACTGCCAGATTTTTTCAGTTACCCCACTCTATGGGGTCTGCTGTGTCTCTCGATCCTACACTTTCCTCTCTCTCTCCTGTATCCACACCAGCCCCCTTTGACTCCAGTGTTCAAGTCAGGGTTCACTCAGACTGTTCTGGTTGAAAACCTAGTCCCTTAGCTAAACAGTCAATGCAGGATTCCCAAGTCATCCTGGACTTTAAGTCTGAATAAGTTCAAAGTTTCCCTCATCTTTCTCTTCCCTCTTTGGTGGTGGGCTTGAGTATCCTGGCCTGGAGAATTCCAGGGACTGAGCGACTTTCACTTTGTTCTTGGTGCTGTGCCGCCTGGCCCCTCCATGTAGGACTGGGGAGGTGCCTCTGCCCAACGCTCAGACGACGTGGCTGCTGACAGCTCTCAGCTGAGCTGTGCCTCTGGCCGAAGGGAAGCTACCTGGTTCCAGGAAGTCCACCTTCTTCCTGATGGCATCCATACCCAGTGATTGATTCCTAAGCGCTCCAAAGGCCGTGCTCCTTGCCTGGATTTGGGACGTCTCTGAAAGGCTGTCCAGTTTCAGGGTTCCTGGTGGGATTGCCTCTGGTGTCCATAGTAACTGCTTCCCTGCCCGACTCCCCCCCGCTGCCTGCTCGTGTTCCTTCCTGATGGCTGATGCTCCCAGTAAAGCTCCTGCACACAGATCTCCATGTTTGCCTTTGTATTCTGGAGGGCCACCCTTCTGGCTCACTGAGGAACACTTGCATCCAGGTGCCCTCAGAAGAGGTGACGTTCCTGTTGTCCACAGCGCAGGTCCTATGGAGGGTGGAGGTGGCCCTGGTTCTAGCTGAATGCATCTCATTTCAACCTCGTCCCACTTGTTTACTTTGCTGCCCAGAAGCTGAAGAGTTTGGCATCTTTCTCACCTGCATACTGTCTTGATGCTGTGAAGGGCTGACTCAGCAGGTCTGAGGTCTTTGCACCCTGCATACATCTTCCAGAGGAAGATCTGGCCCCTGACTGACTGCTGGGAGATAAGCTCTGAGTCCTTGGAATATTTTGCCTGATAAGAACGCCTTTGTTTACTGGGGCCTTGGGACTGCCAGATAATCTATGCCAACAATGTGATTTATGGGGAATACCTATTTTGTATGTTTCAGGCTTTGCCCTCTGTGTGTGTCAGGGGATGGGTTAGAAACTGTTTAATAGCTAAGATCAGCTGTGAGGGTGCTCTATGCTTTTGTGATTCACCCTCAATAAAAACCCTGGGCAATAGGGCTTGGATGAACTTTGGTTGGTAATGCTTTGTACGTGTTGTTGTCACACATTCTTTCATGAAGAATTAGGTGCTTGTCTATACAGTGCCTGTGGGAGAAGACAACCGCGAGCTTGTGCCTGGTCTCCGCTGGACTTGACCCTCTGCACTTAGATACAGTTTTCCCCCAGATTCATAAATGACATATATCATTGTGTAGGTTTAAGGTGTACAGCTGTGCCAATTTGTTACACAATTATGAGATAACTACCAAATAAGATTAGTAAACACCTCAATTACTTCACATAATTACTTTTTATGGTTAGAGCACTTAAGATATATTGTGGTAGCAACTTTACGGAATACAATTAATATTGTTAACTGTAGTCACTGTGCCATACATTAGATCCCAAGAACTTATTCAGGACAGCTGGAAGTGTAACCTTTGACCAACCTTTCCCCAACATTTCCCTGCTTCCCAGCCCTTGGCACCTACCACTGTGCACTCTGTTTCAGTGAGTCTGGCTTTTTTAAGTTCCACATACAAGTGATATCATGAAATATTTGTCTTTCTCTGTCCACTTATTTCTCTTAGCATAATGCCCTCAGGATCCATCCCTGTTGTTGCGAATGGCAGGGTTTCCTTCCTTTTCTATAACTGAAAAATCTCTATGTTTCTCTATCTGTCTCCATCTCTCCATCTCACGTTTTCTTCAGTGGACATTTAGGCTATTTCTGTGTCTTGATTATTGTCAATTTTGTTGTAGCGAACATGAGAATACAGATATCTCTTTGAGCTTCTGACTTCATTTCCTTTAGATATATTCCCAGATACTCAGAAGTGGTTTTTCTGGATTGTGAAGTAGTTCTATTTTTAATTTCCTTGAGGAACTTCCATTCTGTTTTCCACAGTGGCTGCAGCAATTTACATTCTCACCAACAGCGCACAAGGGTTCTTTTCTCTCCACATCCTTACCAACACTTATTATTCATTGTCTTTTTGATGATAGCCATTCTGACAGGTGTATGGTGATAGTTCAGTTGGTTTTGATTTGCGTTTACCTGATGATTAGTGATGTTGAGCATCTTTGCATGTACTTGTTGGCCGTTTATATGTCTTTGGAAAATGTCTATTCAAGTCCTCTGCCCATTTTTAATTCAGATTTTTTTCTATTGAGTGCATTAGTTCCTTGTATATTTTGGATTTTAATTGTATACATAAATGTATATTTTAGATATTTGGATGAAAGTGTCAGTCACTTAGTCATGTCTGGCTCTTTGCAACCTCATAGACTGTATTCTACCAGTCTCCTCTGTCCTTAGAATTCTCCAGGCAAGAATACTGCAGTGGGTAGCCATTCCCTTCTCCAGGGGAATCCTCCTAACCCAGGGATTGAACCTGGGTCTCCTGCATTACAGGCAGATTCTTTACTGTCTGAGCCACTAGGGATGCCCAATATATATAATTGTATATTTTAGATATTTGGATATTAACCCCTTATTAGCTACATGGTTTGCAAATATTTTCTCCCATTTCATGTTGTCTTTTCATTAAAATAATTTTTTAATTTTTATTGAAGTATAGTTGATTTATAATATTGTGTTAGTGATTCAGTGATTCAGTTTTACATACATACATATATATATACACACACATACACCATATATATGTATATATGTACACAAATATATACATACCATATACATATATCATCCTTGTGTGCTCAGTTGCTCAGTTGTCAAGTGCTTTGGGACCCCAGGACTATAGCCCGCCAAGCTCCTCTGTCTACGGGATTATCCTGGCAGGAATACTGGAGTGGGTTGCCATTTCCTCCTCCAGGGGATTTTCCCGACCTAGGGATCGAACCTGTGTCTCCTGAGGCACCTGCATCGTCAGGTGATTCTTTACTATTGAGTCACCTGGGAAACCCAACATATGTATGTATGTGTATGTATATATATACACACACACACACACACACACACATATATATATATATAGATACATGTATATATATATATAAAAGCCCAGTTCTAGCCAGCATCCATTCTGATGAGTGAGTTTCTGTGCCATGCTAGATGTTAACTGTTTTGCATACCACCCCTTTCTCTCCTATATTTCCAGGCTATGTGGTGTGTTAGGGACTGTTCCTCATCCACCCTTTAGGGTTGAGTGTGTGATTCAGTTCATACCAGCATCCTAACCATAGTGATTGATTCAGTTATGAACCAACTGATGTGACCCAAACCAAGTCAATGAGCACTGTCCCTGAGATTTTTGAGTGGGACTCAAAATCTACTGGAGTTGCTAAGTTGGCAGAATATAAGCTGAAAGTTGTTAGGAAAAGCTAGGGTATGAAACAAACTGTCTGGGAATGAAGCCAATACAAAGGAAATAAATAGCTTGGAGATGAAGTACAGATTCCTGTTTATATCATCGGAACTCCTGGATCTAGCTATGCCTGAATGTACCCCTGGGTGTAAGTTAATAAACCATTTGCTTAGACAAGTTTGGTTTGTGTTTCATTTGCATCAGAAAAAATCCTGACTGTTGCAAATCATTATGCAGTCAATTGCATTTATTCTTAAGTCTGAGATGCTCACAGTGAAAATTACACCAAATTCTTTCTGAGACATCTGCTGGAAGCATCTGCCATTTTCTTCTGTTCTCCTTCATATCTATTCACGAGACAGTTGGGCTCAATGTGGGACTTAGAGGCAAATAGATATTTCATTTACCAGTTGAGTGGTCTTCTGTAGTCTATTTTCTCATCTTTAAAATGGGAAGGACACACAAGTGTATGGTGGTAAATAAGTTAATGTCATCATGGTAATATACCAGCACATAATTAAATATAATTCTATCTGTCATATGTGGAGAGGGCTGGAGAATGCCTTGGCAGTCACTTCTTCCTGGTGCAAATTGCAGGGTTGACAAAGAAGATAACAGTCCAGCTCTGTCCCTCTCAGCCTTGACACAAGAAACGGTGGACCAGCTCTCTGTGTCTTGGATGACTGTCCTGCCAGCTGGGAGATAATGGAATGAATTCAGGGGAAAATGAGGAGAATTGCTTATTGAGATGCTATCTAAGCCTTCATCCCAACTCTTCCTCTATCTTTTGGCTCCTGATGACAGTTGTTTTTGAAATGTGGGGCTGGGCTCACTGCTGCAGGGAGGACGTGGGTGCAGAAATCTTTGTAAGGAGTTACCAGGGTGCAAGGACTGCTGCAGCCTCATCCATAGCAGCCCTTCCCAGATGCGTCTAACTATGCCTCCTCCTCCCCTCATTGCTAGGGGCTGAGTGTCCCCTCTGCCCTCATTCATATGTTGAAGCTTAAACCCCAATATGATAGTATTATGAGGTGATTAGGTCATGAGGGTGGATCCCTCGTGAAAGGGGGTTAGTGGCCTTATAAGAAGAGTCATGAGAGATAGGATCTCTCTGTTCTCTGGGGCACAGCTAGAGGGCAGCTTTTGGTAGGCAAGAGGAGAGTTCTCACTAGAACCTAACCATGCTGGCACCTGGACCTTGGACTTCCCAACCTCTGGAACTGTGAGAAATGAATGCCTGTTGTTTAGGCCACTCAGTCTGTGTTCTGTTATGACAGCCCCGGCTGGGAGAGTATTCTTGACTCTGCATTTCAGACATGGTGAGGATGGACTTCACATAGTAGAACTTTTGTTCAGGGAGATGAGGAAAATGGAAGGGGAGAGTATACAGGGGATGTAAACTGTGTTCCCCCAATAGGGGTGTAGACTTGAACCAAGTGTCACAGTTTTTATGAGTCCACTTTGCCTTTTCCGCAAGTGTTCAGCTGCTTTCAAATTCCTTTCAGATGGTCCTAAGAATCCAGGGGGAGTTTTTGTGTGTGTGTGATCTCGAATACAGCAGCCTCTTGCACTTTCTACCAGAAATCCCATCTCATCCACTGGCTGTTTTCTCAGCCTATTGTTTATTCTTCACCTCCTTTCCTTTTCTTCAGGAACTTGTCCTTCCCAGAGCCTGGACGGTTCAGAACTCTGTATAGGATATGATCCTTTTCTCTCTGGCCATGGCCAGTTGTATCTACCAAAGGGCAAATATGGGATCAAAGCAAAGTCTTGTGGACTCTCTCCCAGGAATTTGGAATTTAGAGTCTCTGAGCTCATCGCTGATGGGTGCTTGAACCTAGAGGGGATGGAAAATGGATGGCAGCACAGACATGTCTGGCCACTGGACACCCATAGCAGAGAAAATAAGACAATATGGAGACAGAGAGATAGAGAGGGAGACACACACACATACACAGAGAATAAGACACAGAAACACAGACATAGGAAGGATGGGGCGGGCAACCTTAGAAAGACGTGGACGTGCTGTTTTGGCTCCTGCTGGCTTTCAACCATGAAACTTAGTTATATTTCTTTGGGTTTTGTGGAATACCCTGTGTCACGGGTTAAACTGTGTTCCCTCAGGGACTTTCCTGGTGGTCCAGTGACTAAGACTTTCCATTCCCAATATAGCGGACCCAGGTTCAATCCTGGTCACGGATCTAGATCCCACGTGGTGCAACTAAAAGATCCTGTGTGCCACAACTAGCTAAATAAATAAATTTATTTTGTGCAGCCAAATAAATGAATAGAAACAAATATTTATTTTTAAAGAATTTTAAAAAATGTATTCCGTCCAAAGATACATTGAGACCCTAACCCCTGCAGTACTCAGAACGTGACCTTGTTTGGAAAAAAAGTTCGTTGCAGATGTAAGTTAAGACGAGGCTGTACTGGAGTAGGTGGGCCTTTAATCCAATGTCACTCGTGTCCTTATAAGAAAAGGGTGATTTGGACACAGAGGGAAGACGGGCATGTGAGGATGAGGCAAAGGTTGGAGTGGTGCTACCACAAGCCAGGGAACATCTGAGGTTGCCAGGAGCTGGAGGAGATGAGGAAGGCTTCTCCCCTAGAGGCTTCTGAAGGTGCATGGCCTTGCAAACACCTTGACTTCATACTTCTGCCCTCAAAAACTGGGAGAGAGCAAATTTCTATTGTTTGAAGCCATTCATTTTGTTGTGTTAGCCCTAAGAAATGAATGCACAGTGATTCTCTTCTTAAAGTGAGTTCTATGCCTTATAATGAGGTTTTTCTCAACCTAAGAGTCTAGGTCCAGCTGCCAGCTTGCAATAACATCACAGGACAGAGGGATACATTGAACCCATCCCATGAGTGAGCAGTCAGCAAAATCCAGACCGGATAACTACAAGCCAGATGTCCTGGATCCTTCCACAGAGCAATTGTAATGTAAAGAAAAGGATGAAAGGGAAACCTGTAGATTAAAAGAAACTTCAAAAGATGCATCATGAGGAGAAGAGCCCTTCACCCTGATAATATTTTTTTTTCTCTAAATCCACAGTGCCAGTCTAATCATGAGAAAAACATCAAACTCAAATTGAGGGACATTCTACAAAATCCACGACCAATACTTCCCCATCTGCCAAAGTCGCAGAAAACAAGGAAAGACCGAGAAATTGTCATGGTCTCTGAGGAGCCTAAAGAGACACACACGATGAATAAATGGTACAGGGTTTTCTTTTTTGCCTGTGATTTCTGTGTCTTTCCAAAGTGTCATTGCCAAGACCAATGTCAATTCACAGTAGCCAAGAAATGGAAATAACCTGTCTATTGATGGATGAATGGATAAGAAAATGTGATTTACACACACAGTATATGATTGATTCGGTCATAAAAAGAAGGAAATTTTGCCTGTTGCGACAACATGGGTGAACTTGGAGGACATTACGCTCAGTGAAATAAGCCAGACAAAGACAGATCTACCTGGAGAGGGTGAACGATCCCTAAGCCTCAGCCTTTCTGTGTTTGGTGAATTGCCTTCTTCAGAGAGGAGGAAGTCAGGGGGTTTCTGGGAGATGTGAATGGGTTGTTTTTCTGAGTTTTACCAAATGAAGTAGACTCTAGAAGGGAAAAACCCTTACTAACATACTTCACTTATATGTGGAATCTGAAAAGTTGAACTCATAGAAACAGAGTCGAACAGAGGCTGGGGAGGGGGGAGAAATGAGGCATTCCTGATCAAAGGGTACAAACTTCTAGTTATAAGGTGAGTACGTTCTAGGGGATGAATAATTTCTGGGGAATCTAAAGTGCAGCATGGTGCTGTAATTAATAATAATACTGTACTTTACAGTTGAAATTTGCTGTAAAAGTTACAGCAAAAGATACTACCTGTTCTTACTACGCACACAGATGGTAACTTTATGAGGTGATGGATGACTTTTTAGCTCCAGTTGTGCTAATCATTTCACAATGTATGTGTATATTAAATTATCATGTTGTACACCCTAAATAGATACAAATCGTTAATTATACCTCAATAAAGTTGGAAAAATAAAAAAATGATGTGGCATTCTGAATGGAATCCTGGAACAGAAAAACAACAGTAACAACCATTAATGAAAAACTGATGAGATTTAAATAGAGTCTAGGCTTTAGTTACTAGTAATGTCAGTACCTTGGTTTGACAGTAATGCAAGATGGTAACATTAAGGGAAACTGACAGTAGATGAGGGAATAAATGGGAGGTCTCTGTAGTATCTTTGCAGATCTGTAAATATAAAATTATTACAAAATAAGGTTTATCTAAAAAGGAGAAAAGACACATCAAGTTAAAAATTGGGTCATACTAAGCACAAGAGTGCTTGTACAGGAGATGAAACTATAAAGAACCATAAGGAAGGGATGACTGTGTAAGCTGGGACAGTGTGAGATGGAAAAGGGCTGTGATCAGGATGAAGGACGTAGTGGGACTTCTAGTAGGCGTGGACTGCCAAACTTCTCATTCTTCGCTGATGAGAGGTAGTTGCAAAGATTTTGTCTTATAATAATTAAATAAGCCACAGATTTGTTTTGCATAGTTTTCAGTGTTTATTTCGTTTATTTTCCACTGAACAGTTTTAGATAGTTAGATCCCCTTGTCAGCTGCTGAGTTGCCTACTGCTCTATCCTTGTTTATGCTATGCTATGCTAAGTCACTTCAGTCGTGTCCGACTCTGTACGACTCCATAGACGGCAGCCCACCAGGCTTCTCCGTTACCTCTGGCTAAACTACAGGATAGCATCCTAGCTGGTCTGGGCTCACTCTGGTTTCACCCACCCCAGGACTCTGGTCCCTGCGGCCAGAGAAATGTTTTAAAACTGCAAAGCTGGTCATGTATGTGTTGGATGTCAAGTTGAACCATTAACTGAACTAATCCAGAAGCCATCAAACCTTGGTCCTTATTGACACAACCCTGTTTTTGAAGGTAAGCTTGTGGTCAGCCCTAGGGGTGACTCGTGAAGGTCATCCCCTGGGCCAGGGGTTGGTCTAGGAATGGGCGTATGATCTGCTTCTGGCTGATGAATGAGAAGGGTAACTGTCTGATGGCTTTAAAGCGTTCCCCTAATAGAAAGAGAGGTGCACAAGGAGCAAGTTGTTTAGTTACTTAGTCTTGTCCAAGTCTTTGCGATGCTATGGATTGAAGACTGCCAGGCTCTTCTGTCTATGGGAATTTTCAGGCAAGAATACTGGGGTAGGTTGCTAATTCCTCCTCCAGGGATCTTCCTCGCCCAGGGATCTAACCCACGTCTTCTGCAAATCTCCTGCATTGCAGGTGTGTTCTTTACTGCTGAGCCACCAGGGAGCCCTGTAAGGAGAAAGAGTCCCACCCTTTCTGAGATGTGTAGTGCCTCAGGAAGGGGGAGTCCATTCTTGCCTGGCATGTGTAGTGGGTGAGAACCCCATTGCCCTCTGTGACAGTGAGCAGAGACCTCACCACACAAGGAGGATGGCAGAGCAGGACAGGAACCTTTGGGTCTTGCTGACATTGTAGAGTAGCTAGGCCCATCTAGAAATAAATAAATGTCAGTTTCAAGCAATTCACACAAATTTCCGGGTGGCCTTTGAACCCACCAGGATGCCCAGTGGTCTTTGACCATTTCTGGTTTAAACCAAAGGGGAGACTTCAACTGACGTCCACGTGGAGCTTGCTTACATACTTGTTTTCCCTTCTGCCACGCTTCATTATGAGGCTTTGAGCCTAGGGAGACTGTCTGCTTATCCTGAATTTCCTTAGCCTCTGCACTGTACCTCGTATGAACGTTAAGTGTTAGTGTATTAACCACTCAGCTGTGCCCGACTCTTTTGCGACCTCATGGACTGTAGCCCATCAGGCTCCTCTGTCCATGAGATTTTCCAGGCAAGGATACTGGAGTGGGTTGCCATTTCATTCTCCAGGGGATCTTCCCCAACCCAGGGACTGAACCTGGGTCTCCCTGCACTGCAGGCAGATTCTTTACCAACTGAGCTACAAGGAAGCCCAAGTATGAACTTGGTTCTCAATAAATATTGGTCACATGGATTATAGCATTCACTCTGAGTAGGGTTTAAGTGAAGAGAGAGTTCAGTCTGAAGTCCAAATAGAAAGGCTGGTCTGGAGAAATGGAGAATAGGTATTATATAGTATCATGTATCATCACCATCACCAGCATGAGCATTATCAATTGGTTCCTGGGTTTGGTGCCCCGTACCCATTTCATTCAATGTGTCAGCAAATCTGGAAAACTCAGCAGTGGCCACAGGACATGAAAAGGTCAGTTTTCATTCCAATCCCAAAGAAAGGCAATGCCGAAGAATGCTCAAACTACTGCACAATTGCACTCATCTCACATGCTAGTAAAGTAATGCTCAGAATTCTCCAAGCCAGGCTGTAAGCAATACATAAACCATGAACTTCCAGATGTTCAAGCTGGTTTTTAGAAAAGGCAGAGGAACCAGAGATCAAATTGCCAACATCCGCTGGATCATCTAAAAGCAAGAAAGTTCCAGAAAAACATCTATTTCTGCTTTATTGACTATGCCAAAGCCTTTGACTGTGTGGATCACAATCAACTGTGGACAATTCTGAAAGAGATGGGAATACCAGACCACTTGACCTGCCTCCTGAGAAACTTATATGCAGGTCAGGAAGCAACAGTTAGAACTGGACATAGAACAACAGACTGGTTCCAAATAGGAAAAGGAGTACGTCAAGGCTGTATATTGTCCCCCTGCTTATTTAACATATATGCAGAGTACATCATGAGAAATGCTGGGCTGGAAGAAGCACAAGCTGGAATCAAGATTGCTGGGAGAAATATCAGTAACCTCAGATATGCAGACGACACCACCCTTATGGCAGGAAGTGAAGAGGAGCTAAAAGCCTCTTGATGAAAGTGAAAGAGGAGAGTGAAAAAGTTGGCTTAAAGCTCAACATTCAGAAAACAAAGATCATGGCATCTGGTGCCATCACTTCATGGGAAATAGATGGGGAAACAGTGGAAACAGTGTCAGACTTTATTTTTGGGGCTCCAAAATCACTGCAGATGGTGACTGCAGGCATGAAATTAAAAGACGCTTACTCTCTGGAAGGAAAGTTATGACCAACCTAGATAGCATATTCAAAAGCAGAGACATTACTTTGCCAACAAAGGTCCATCTAGTCAAGGCTATGGTTTTTCCACTGGTCATGGATGGATGTGAGAATTGGATTGTGAAGAAAGCTGAGCGCTGAAGAATTGATGCTTTTGAACTGTGGTGTTGAAGACTCTTGCGAGTCCCTTGGACTGCAAGGAGATCCAACCAGTCCATGCTAAAGGAGATCAGTCTTGGGTGTTCATTGGAAGGACTGATGTTGAAGCTGAAACTCAATACTTTGGCCACCTCGTGTGAAGAGCTGACTCATTTGAAAAGACCCTGATGCTGGGAAATATTGGGGGCAGGAGGAGAAGGGGACAACAGAGGATGAGATGGTTGGATGGTGTCACCGACTTGATGGACACGAGTGTGAGCAAGGTCTGGGAGTTGGTAATGGACAGGGAGGCCTGGCATGCTGCGGTACATGGGGTCTCAAAGAGTCAGACACGACTGAGGAGCTCAACTGAACTGAACTGAACTGAACCCATTTCACAGATGAGGAAACAAAGTCTGAAAGCAGAGCAGCCATTTGCTGTGTGAACATCGGGCAGGACTTCTGGGTTCACAGGCTCGTTGATCTTTCACTAACCTGATGTAAATGGCTTTTTCTACTTTTCTATGTTAAAACTGCATGGTGGTAGGTGAACTCAAACTTAAACACTGAAGCTTAATATTGTCCCTGAGTCACATTTTCCTCATTTAAAATACTGTGTGTTACTTTTCTACTGTTGTGTAAAAATTACCACAAACATGGAATCTTAAAGTAATATGCCCCCTCCTCCCATTTGTTATCTCAGTTTCTGCAGATCAGGAGTCTGGGCACAGATTAGCTGGGTCCTCTGCTCAGGGTCTCCCTAGGCTGCAAGCCATGTGTCAGCTGGGGCTGCAGGCTCATCAGTGGCTAGACTAGGGAGAGATCTGATTCCAAGATCACTTAGGCTATTAGCAGAAATCATTTTCTTGCGGTTGCAGGACTGAGGCCTTGTTTTCTTGCTGGGGCCTCAGTCAGTTCCTGGAGGCTGCCTCTATTTCTTGCCATGTGGTCCTCTTACACATGGTGATTACTTCCCCATAGCTAGCAAGGGAGCCTCTCTCTAGTCTGCTGAGATGGCATCTTATGTGATAGACCATAGTCAGGAGAGTGACACCCAGCACCTTTGCTATATTCTCTTGGTTAGAAGCAAGGCACAGCTTCCATCCATACTCAAAGGGAGACTGCACAGAAGGTCCCTTAGGTGTGTCTGTCACCAGTGGTTGTGGCAATCAGGAAACGAGGTCCAGGGACCATGCCTGGCATATACAGGGACTCAGTGTGATCATGCTGATTAACTGGTAGAATGGGTGGAACAGATGCCAATGCTGAATTCTATTCAGGTATTTGTCAAGGACCAGTCCTGCCCACGCACAACCCTCTGGGTAAACCTCCTTTGACTTGGAACTTGCCTTAGCTAGGAGAATCATTTTTGGAACTTGCTAGCAAAATTACAGCCCAGAGAAATCTGAGGCAGCTGCTTCTCCAGGCTTCAGGCAAATGATTTTGGCCCATCCTGAAACCAGAGTCACTTCCAGGGGATGGTTCCTTCACTCTGGATCTACCAGCAGCAGATGCTCCAGCGGGGGACATATGTCCACTCCGAGCAAGGTGGAGAGAATCAAATTAATTTCTTTTTATGACCCAAGGCAAGTTTGAAATTGGCTCTTCCAAGATGAAAGGGAAAGTCTGGAGCAGCTTGCCAGGCTCCCAACTCCCCTGCCCACCCCCCTCCTTTCCACCAGGCCTCCTGCAGTTTAATTGGAGTGGGATTCCTTCTACAAGCAAGGCAGTAGGCCTCTCTCACCACACCACAGACCAGGCCAGAGACAATTTCTCAAAGCAGTAGCTGTGGGCAGTCCTTTGGGCAACTCCCCAGAGCTGCTGCTTGCAATCCGGTTGATTCTGTGACCTCGTGGAAGTAGATGTCAGGGGCAGCCAGCAGCAGCAGGAGTGGGAGAGGGCAGACATAAGCCTTGCATGGGAGGTGAGCCTTTGTGTTCCTGTGACTGCTGAACCTGGGGCCTGAGTCTCAGCCTCAGTGATGATGGTTTCACCTCTCATTTGTACAGTGTGTTGAGGGCAGGGTGACCGTATGTCCTGGTTTGTTGGGTCCCTGATAAGCATGTTTTCCTGGTTTTGCTTGTTTTAAGAGTGGTTTGGTTAGGATGATAAACTGGATGATGCCCCGTGTTAGTCTCTCAGTCATGTCCAACTCTTTGTGACCCTGTGGACTGAGGCCACCAGGCTCCTCTGTCCATGGAATTCTCCAGGCAAGAATACTGGAGTGGGTAGCTGCTCCCTTCTCCAGGGGATCTTCTCGACTCAGAGATTGAACCTGGGTCTCCCACATCACAGGCAGATTCTTTACCATGTGAGCTACTAGGGAAGCCCCTGATGCCCCAGTTCAGGGTTTTTGCATCTTGGCACCGTAGGCATTTGGGGTTAGATGATTTGTTGTAAGGGGGCTGTCCTGTGCATTGCGCAACATTTAGCAGCATCCTTGGCCTCTACCCTCCAGATCCAGGGGCACCTTTCCCCAGTGTTGCCAAATGTCCCCTGGAGGCAGGGAGGAGTCCCCCAGGTTGAGAGCCTTCACCCTGGCTGGAGGGCACTGTTCGATCTTTTGATATCTGAGAGTAAGTTGAGTCTTCGGTTCATATTCTGGGGAGAGAATCTCTACAACATGATTCTCTGTTGATTTTGCCTGCTCAGTCTCCATGTCTCTTTTTCTTAGACCAGCATCCCGAGTGTCTTTCAGGGAACCTCCCCTTCTTTATTCTCCAGTCTCTGTGAGGGACTCAGGAAAAGGGGCATCACCCACCCAGGTGGGCTGATCAGAGAATGCCATTCCCCCAGCTATAGTGACCGCCAGAGGAACAGGGTGGGCCAGGGAGTCAGTTGTAGTACGTTTGTTAGATCCATAGAGAAAGATGTATTCTCTTTTGGCTGGGGTTGTGTGGCTCAGTTCAGTTCAGTGCAGTTGCTCAGTCATGTCCGACTCTTTGCGACCCCATGAATTGCAACACGCTAGGCTCCCTGTCCATCACCAACTCCCAGAGTTCACACAAACTCATGTGCTTCAAGTCGGTGATGCCATCCAGCCATTTCATCCTCTGTCATCTCCTTTTCCTCCTGCCCCCAATCCCTCCTAGCATCAGGGTCTTTTCCAATGAGTCAATTCTTTGCATGAGGTGGCCAAAGAACTGGAGTTTCAGCCTCAGCATCAGTCCTTCCAATGAACACTTGGGACTGATCTCCTATAGAATGGACTGGCTGGATCTCCTTACAGTCCAAGGGACTCGCAAGAATCTTTTCCAACACCACAGTTCAAAAGCATCAATTCTTCAGTACTCAGCTTTCTTCACAGTCCAACTCTCACATCCATACATGACCACTGGAAAAACCATAGCCTTGACTAGACGGGACCTTTGTTGGCAAAGTAATGTCTCTGCTTTTGAATATACTATCTAGGTTGGTCATAACTTTACTTCCAAGGAGTAAGCGTCTTTTAATTTCATGCCTGCAATCACCATCTGCAGTAATTTTGGAGCCCCCCAAAATAAAGTCTGACACTGTTTCCACTGTTTCCCCATCTATTTCCCATGAAGTGATGGCACCAGATGCCATGATCTTTGTTTTCTGAATGTTGAGCTTTAAGCCAACTTTTTCACTCTCCTCTTTCACTTTCATCAAGAGGCTTTTTAGCTCCTCTTCACTTTCTGCCATAAGGGTGGTGTCATCTGCATATCTGAGGTTACTGATATTTCTCCCAGCAATCTTGATTCCAGCTTGTGCTTCTTCCAGTCCAGCGTTTCTCATGATGTACTCTGCATATAAGTTAAATAAGCAGGGGGACAATATACAGCCTTGACGTACTCCTTTTCCTATTTGGAACCAGTCTGTTGTTCTATGTCCAGTTCTAACTGTTGCTTCCTGACCTGCATATAGGTTTCTCAGGAGGCAGGTCAGGTGGTCTGGTATTCCCATCTCTTTCAGAATTGTCCACAGTTGATTGTGATCCACACAGTCAAAGGCTTTGGCATAGTCAATAAAGCAGAAATAGATGTTTTTCTGGAACTTTCTTGCTTTTAGATGATCCAGCGGATGTTGGCAATTTGATCTCTGGTTCCTCTGCCTTTTCTAAAACCAGCTTGAACATCAGGAAGTTCACGATTCATGTATTCCTGAAGCCTGGCTTGGAGAATTTTGAGCATTACTTTCCTAGCATGTGAGATGAGTGCAATTGTGCGGCAGTTTGAGCATTCTTTGGCATTGCCTTTCTTTGGGATTGGAATGAAAACTGACCTTTTCCAGTCCTATGGCCACTGCTGAGTTTTCCAAATTTGCTGGCATATTGAGTGCAGCACTTTCACAGCATCATCTTTCAGGATTTGAAATAGCTCAACTGGAATTCCATCACCTCCACTAGCTTTGTTCGTAAGATGCTTTCTAAGGCCCACTTGACTTCACATTCCAGGATGTCTGGCTCTAGATTAGTGATCACACCATCTTGATTATCTGGGTTGTGAAGCTCTTTTTTTGTAGAGTCTTTCTGTGTATTCTTGCCACCTCTTCTTAATATCTTCTGCTTCTGTTAGGTCCATACCATTTCTGTCCTTTATTGAGCCCATCTTTGCATGAAATATTCCCTGGGTATCTCTAATTTTCTTGAAGAGATCTCTAGTCTTTCCCATTCTGTTCTTTTCCTCTATTTCTTTGCATTGATCACTGAAGAAGGCTTTCTTATCTCTCCTTGCTATTCTTTGGAACTCTGCGTTCAGATGTTTATATCTTTCCTTTTCTCCTTGGCTTTTCGCCTCTCTTCTTTCCATAGCTATTTGTAAGGCCTCCCCAGACAGCCATTTTGCTTTTTTGCATTTCTTTTCCATAGGGATGATCTTGATCCCTGTCTCCTGTACAATGTCACAAACCTCCGTTCATAGTTCATCAGGCACTCTCTCGTCAGATCTAGTCCCTTAAATCTATTTCTCACTTCCACTGTATAATCATAAGGAATTTGATTTAGGTCATACCTCAATGGTCTAGCGGTTTTCCCTACTTTCTTCAATTTAAGTTTGAATTTGATAATAAGGAGTTCATGATCTGAGCCACAGTCAGCTCCTGGTCTTGTTTTTGCTGACTGTATAGAGCTTCTCCATCTTTGGCTGCAAAGAATATAATCAATCTGATTTTGGTGTTGACCATCTGGTGATGTCCATGTGTAGAGTCTTCTCTTGTGTTGTTGGAAGAGAGTGTTTGTTATGACCAGTGCATTCTCTTGGCAAAACTCTATTAGCCTTTGCCCTGCTTTATTCCGTACTCCAAGGCCAAATTTGCCTGTTAATCCAGGTGTTTCTTGACTTCCTACTTTAGCATTCCAGTCCCCTATAATGAAAGGACATCTTTTTGGGTGTTAGTTCTAAAAGGTCTTGTAGGTCTTCATAGAACCATTCAACTTCAGCTTCTTCAGCATTACTGGTTGGGGCATAGACTTGGATTACTGTGATATTGACTGGTTTGCCTTGGAAATGAACAGAGATCATTCTGTCGTTTTTGAGATTGCATCCAAGTACTGCATTTCTGACTCTTTTGTTGACCATGATGGCTACTCCATTTCTTCTAAGGGATTCCTGCCCACAGTAGTAGATATAATGGTCATCTGAGTTAAATTCATCCATTCCAGTCCATTTTAGTTCACTGATTCCTAGAATGTTAACGTTCACTCTTGCCATCTCCTGTTTGACCACTTCCAATTTGCCTTGATTCATGGACCTGACATTCCAGGTTCCTACGCAATATTGCTCTTTACCGCATCAGACCTTGCTTCTATCACCAGTCACATCCACAAATGGGTATTGTTTTTGTTTTGGCTCCATCCCTTCATTCTTTCTGGAGTTGTTTCTCTACTGATCTCCACTAGCGTGTTTGGGTACCTACCAACCCGGGGAGTTCCTCTTTCAGTATCCTATCATTTTGGATTTTCATACTGTTCATGAGGTTCTCAAGGCAAGAATACTGAAGTGGTTTGCCATTCCCTTCTCCAGTGGACCACATTCTGTCAGACCTCTCCACCATGACCCTCCCATCTTGGGTGGTCCCACACAGCATAGCTTAGTTTCACTGAATTAGACAAGGCTGTGGTCCGTGTAATCAGATTGACTAGTTTTCTGTGATTATGATTTCAGTGTGTCTGCCCTCTGATGCCCTCTCCCAACACCTACCATCTTACTTGGGTTTCTCTTACCTTGGATGTGGGGTATCTCTTCACAGCTGCTCCAGCAAAGCACAGCCACTGTTCCTTAACTTGGACGAGGGGTATCTCCTCACGGCTGCCCCTCCTGACCTTGGACATGGAGTAGCTCCTCTTGGCCCTCCTGTGCCCGCACACCTGCCACTCCTTGGACATGGCATTGCTCCTCTCGGCCACCTCCCCTGACCTTGGGCGTGTGGTACCTGAGACAGACCATGCAGAAGTGTGGCCGAGAGGAGCTACCCCTCGCCCAAGGTCAGGGGCGGTGACCGAGAGTGCCAGGCTGCGTCAGCACAGGAGAGGCTGAGAGGAGCTACCCCACTTCTGAGGTCAGGGGTGGCAGCCGAGACGAGTTGTGCGGCTGGTAGGTTGGAAACCTGGAGCTTCTGGCCATCATCTTCATGCCCTTGAGGGCAGAGCCTGCTAAGGATGAAGCCACAGAGCTGGAAAAGGAGGAAGCAGGCTGATCTCACTGTTTCAAGAGCATATGCTCAGCTGAACCTGAAGATAGATCTCACCTAGAGTTAATCTCTTTGTTAAGTCAGTGTGAGTTGAGTTTTTGTCAATTTGCAACTCACAAAGGCTACATGTTTCCATGGGATATCTCACCATTCCCTTTCCCAACCTGGGGATTATGTCACCTTAGTTCAGCTAATGGTCAGTTTTGTGACCCCAAATGGGAATGTCCCAGATCCCTCTAATTTTGCTCCCTCATCCTTCCGCTGCTCTTTTTCCTCATGTTCCTTACTCCATACTCTCTCAAGAGAGTTCCCTACTCTCTCAAGAATGCCTGGAAATGGTCTCTACTCCTGTTCTTCATTCCTCTTTACCTCCCATCTCTTTTTCCAACACCATGTCCCTATTTTAATTACACCCACATTTACAAAAGGTTCCTGTAACTTATGGCACACCTGAATAGAAATAATCTCTCTCAGCAAATTATCTAGTTTGCTGAAATCTTGTGTATCAGATTTTATCTAACCTCTGTGATTATAGGGATGACTACTGAGGAAAATCTATATAAAAAAAAATTATAAGAAGCACTATTTCAAGAGCCAGAGCATAATTTTGGGATCGTTCCCTTCCTTTTGATTTTCATATAGTTACATAATTGAGTTCAGAGTCTGTATGAAATTTTACATGTGTATTTTCAAAATATAACATAATAACTTAGATAATTCCCAATTAAAAGTTGTGGACATTATTTTTAATAATTGTTGAGGATTCCATTTTATGAACTGAGCACAATTTTAAAAGTGTTTTCCAGTTGGTGGATACTTTATATTTTACTATTTGCAATAATGTGATAGCATCTTTGGGCTTGTGGATCTCTATCCCCTTACTTGACCACTTTCCTAACTAGTAGCAGACTTTCTCAATCAACGTGAGCATTTTTGTGAGACTCTTGAGAGAGAGAGAGAGATAGCCAAATGGTTTTTAGAAAACTCGCATGGGTTTACATTCCCACTAGCAGCATGGGAGGGTCCAGTGTCAGAACCATGATTTCAGTTGTTTGTAGTAATCCTGATCTAGGGATTGCCAACAATATTTTAGCACTCTCACCAATAGTAATAATTAAATAAGCTTATAGGGAGCTCATAATATTGTGTGTGTCTGTTAGTCACTCGTGTCTGACTCTTTGTGACCCCATGGGCTGTAGCCCTTCAGACTCTTTTGTTCATGGAATTTCCCAGGCAAGAATACTGGAATGGGTTGCCATTTCCTTCTCTAGGAGATTTTCCCAACCCAGGGATCAAACCTGGGTTCCCCAACATTGCAGGCAGACTCCTTATAGTCTGAGCCCCTTGTAATATTACAGTTATTTACTAGGAATTTTCCGTGTGTAAACTTCAGGTTAGGGATCATAAAAATTCCCTCATTTACAGATGAGGATAGAATATTCAGTGAGGTTAAGCACACTGAATAAGGTTACTGACCACAGCTAGTACATGGTGAGTTCCAGGTCTGACCCTGGGCAGTCTAACTTCTGTGAGTGTTATTCACTTTTTTCACAAGAGAGAGACAACCAGGTTACTCTACCTGATGGTTAGCTGCACTGGGCACAGCTTGCTAAACATCTGTCTTGAGGAAAAGCACTGGTTGCAAATAAAAGTCAGGGCTTGGTAATACCATGTTCCCTGTATTGTCCTCTTAAGGAAATTGTTACCCTCCCAGTCAGTGTGTGGCTGAAGGGAATGCCTCTCACGATCCTGTGAATTCCAAAGAATTCCCAGTAACTCTAGTTTTTAAGCAGTTCTGTTCCCCTTCACTGTGCTCTCTCTGCAAAATGCCAACTGTGCTTGTCTCCTGGGAAAATCATCTCTCTAAACTAAGGTGGGTGGTTTCTCATTGAGAAGATGAAAACTTCCCTAATATTTGTTGCTGTTGCTGCTGTTGTTGTTTGGTCGCTAAGTTGTTTATCTGACTCTTTCACAACCCCATGGACTGTCGCCCACCAGGCTCCTCTGTCCATGGGATTTCCCAGGCAAGAATGCTGAAGAGGGTTTGGCATTACCTTTTTGGGGGGCATCAGTGCTTTCTGACGAGTCTCTAAACTTGGTTTTTACTGCCTTTCCCTCTTGAAGGGCTGATGCCTCGCCCAAATTGTGTGCTTAGCCTTGCAGCATCAGTGTCATCTGGGAGCTTGTTAGAAACACAGATCCTAGGGGTTGATCCTAGATTCGCTGAGTCAGAAATCTGCGATTTAAGAAACCTTCTGATGTGCATTGCAGTTGGAAATCTATTGCTCTAAACATACTTTCCTCCTTTATGAAATAGTAGGAATGACAGTAATTAATACCTGCCTTGTGATTATGGCAGCAGGAGGGGAGTTACATGAGCTAGTTTGAGTCTTTGGCACAGTGAGTGGTGTACAATGAGCATTTAAGAAGCAGTCACAAGTTCATCTCTGAACTTGTCCAAGATCACTGTGCTGGACCTGTGTTGTCTTTACCTGCCCTGTAACCTCACTCCTTTCTGGGCAGCCCTTCTCCTGCCTGTGGGTTTGGTGGAGCTCCAGGCATCCTTACCTACTGCTTGCCCACCCTCTGTCACAGTGTGACCATGATCAAGTCCAGTGATTGTTGAGGATATTTTTGTCTGTGTTGGGTCTTACTTGCGGCACTCAGGATCTTTGTTGCGTCACGCAAGATCTCTTTTTATGCTGCATCTTTCATTGAGCTACACAGACACTCTAGTTGAAGCAAGTGGACTCAGGGGTCATGGTACATGAACCTAGCTGCTTCCTGGCAGGTGGGATCTTAGTTCCCAAAGGGGTCAAAACTGTGTTAAACATTGGACCCAGGGATGTCCCTTATCTGGGGATTTTGCTCTTAAGCAGAACCTCTCAGGGAGTGGCTAGATCAGGGGTTAGATCCTATTAATCCCATGAAACTCCAGCCCAGTGCTTCTCAAACTTTAATCTGTTTGAGAACTTATCCAAAGATCCTATTAAAATGTAAATTCTGATTTAAGAAAGTTCAGGAGGTTCTCAGAGTCTGCATTTCTAACAAGCTTCCCGGTGACGGGGATGTGAGTATTGCTGGTTTTGGGACCACACTTGGAACAGCATCCCTAGAACAGTGGTTCTCATTTTCAGTCTCACAGTAGAATCACTGGGATATCTCTGAAGTGAGACAGGTGGCCCCACCCACATGAATGAAATCCCAGTTTCTGAGGGTGAGGTCTCTGCATCGGTGGTTTTTAGAAGTCTCTCTAGTTGATTCCTACCTGCAGCTAGGGTTGAAAACCGCCACAGTAGAAAGATGGTCCTGGTGTTTCTGGCAGGGAGAGCCCTGGGGCCTCCTTAGGTCTGTTCTTTCTTTGATGCTATGAGTTCTCGCCTTTCAGTTTTTGCTTGATTTTACTTTTATTCCTTGCAACCGAAAGAAGCTTAACTGAGAGAGCCTCAGAAATAAGAAGCAGAATCAAGGCTAGTATTCATTTTCTCTGGCCTTTGAATTTGCATGTCTTTCTGCTACATCACTAGCTTCTCTGGGTGGGGTTTTGGTATGGTTGGGAGAGCGCCATAGGGATATAAAATCTCTCCTCTTCTCTTCGGGCTTCCTGAGAGGCTCAGTCCGGAGAAGGCAATGGCACCCCACTCCAGTACTCTTGCCTGGAAAATCCCATGGATGGAGGAGCCTGGTAGGCTGCAGTCCAAGGGGTCGTTGAGTCGGACACAACTGAGTGACTTCACTTTCACGCACTGGAGAAGGAAATGGAAACCCACTCCAGTGTTCTTGCCTGGAGAATCTCAGGGATGGGGCAGCCTGGTGGGCTGCTGTGTACGGGGTCACACAGAGTCAGACAGGACTGAAGCGAGTTAGTAGCAGCAGCAGCAGCAGCAGTGTCTCAGTCGGTTAAGAATCTGCCTGCAATGCAGGAGATGTGGGTTCAGTCCCTGGGTTGGGAAGATCCCCTGGAGGAGGGCATGGCAACACACTCCAGGATTCTTTCCAGGAAAATCCCATGGACAGAGGAGCCTGGCAGGCTCCAGTCCACGGGGTCCTGGAAGAGTTGGACACGACTGCGGTGGCTGAGCACACACGCCTCTTCTCTTTGTCCCTGTAAGACCCACCTGGCGGGGGTGGGGGAGACGGCTTCTCTCTAGGACTGCTTTGCTCTGCTCTCAGTGCCAGGTCTGGATTCTGTGGGTGACAGCTCCCCCCAGTGTTGACAAGGCACACCAGCTGACAGGAGTATGAACCAGTCTGCTCAGCTGTCAGGTGGCGGTATGAAAGCCGACGGTCTTTCCCAGGCAGGGCAGTCAGCAGCTGGTATAGGGCCTCTTCCTGTCCATGGTATGACACCCAGCCACATGGGCTTCTCCAGGAGATGACAGTTCCCTGAGTTGATTACATCTACCTCATGGAGCTAATATTTTCCCACTCCAAATGGACCGGCTTTGACCCAGACCAGCTGACCATGATCTCCTGGAGACAGCGTTGCCAGGGAGACGCAGATGCAAAACAGGTGTCCAGGAGGCCTTGGCTGTAGCTCTGCCTGGAGGTCCAGATGTCAAACTCATATCCCAGTCTCTCCCCCTGGGAGGTGCCCTCCCCCTCTGAAGGCAGTGGGGCCCTCACACGTAGAGCTGAGGCTTGCGGACCTTCTCCAGGGTCTAAACACTTCCACACCACAGTAAACAGCTGCTTCTCTTTCTGCCACCTATGCCTCCCACCTCCTCATGGTCCAGCATCTAAAGGGTTAATGCCTGGTCCAGTAGCCAGGCCTCCAGGGCTTGCTCCCTCTCCTCATTCTGATCCTCAGCGGCCCTGCCACAGAACCGTTATATAAGGGATACTGCCTTGCCCCAGGAAGCTAATCCTTAAGGCCAGAAATTCCAGGGGCAGAGGAGCAGACGGAGGGTGAGTGCAGCAAGCTCAGCCCTTCTCCCTTATCCGAAGCTAAGGAGGGCTCCGCGTGCCTGCCTTTGGGGGTGGCGGCTGGGTTGGGAGGAGAGCTGGGGAAAGAGAGCTTTGTTTCTTATTTCAGATCTTTTTTTTTTTTAATCACATGCTTGTATGCTTTCAATTTTTTTTTTAAATTCTTGAAAAACATGGAAATGAAAATAATTCCTCTGCAGCTTTGGACATAAAAATGAAAAATAATTAATGCTATAGACTGATTTCTATAAATCTACGAGGTTCTTTACACATCACCTAATTCACTTCTAAATCTCACAACAACCTGGGGTGACTGAGCCTTGGCTTGCGCAGGACTTTCCTGTTTTAGTACTGAGAGTGCTGTGCCCCTGGAACCTCCCCAGGTCCAGGCAAGCCCAGTGGGATTTCCAGTCACCTCTCTTCAACCCCCAGAGCCAAGTGTGTTTTACTCAGGGAGGAAACTAATGCCCCAAGAGCTTCTGTAACTTGCACAGTGATCACACAGCTAGTTGGTAGCAGGCACGGTTAGTTAAGGGTCACACAACGGGTAGGTACATGGTAAATGCAGTTAACAGTCATACTACTAGTTAGTGGTGGACACAATTAAGAGTTATACTGCTAGTCAGTGGTAGACACAGTTAAAGGACATACTATTCATTCAGTGGTAGAGCTTGGGTTAGAACCAGACACTTCCCGATTCTGAATCTTGTGCTGTTATACTATGTCACATGGAGCCTTAGAGCTGAAAAGACTTTCGGGTCACATGTCCAATCCCCTTGTTTGCAGACAGAAAACCTTAGTCCCAGACTGGCAAAATGACCTACCCAAGGTCACGCCATGAGTTAAATTTGTGCTTTGATGGGATGAGTGGGCTGGAAGTTAGGGGTGATTTATGCCACAACAGGGATGGTTAGGAGGCCTGCCAGTCGGCTTTGTCTCGCATGTGACACCTCCCTGGAGCAGGATTGACACCAGCAAGGCTGGTATCTGGAGCCAGGGCCTGCGGCCAGGGCTGGGGGAGGCTGCTTTTCTTTGTAATTTACATCCACAACAGCAACAGCCTCAGGAAAAATAACCCAAACAAACTCTCAGAGGCTGTTTTGGACTTAATCCCAGGATCGGAAGCAGCTCAGTAAGATAAATAAGATAAAGTTGGTGTGCCTCTAAGGTTGAGCGATCATATCACTATTGCATTTGAAATATTCATGAGGAGAAGGGAGGTATAAGAAACCGCTACAGAAACATATTCTGCTTTGAAAAGGCAGAATTCAAAGGCATGAAAAATGAATCAGGGGAAATTAATGTTGGGGCTCAGAGGGAGGAGGTGGGCTGGTGGGGGACAATTATTGCCCAGAAGGAGTAAGGAAGGAGACGTGGAGGAGATGTTTCAGACTGGGCTGTGATCAGAATTCTCTCCCCTGCCTGGTATATTTGAAATGTCAATCGCGTCTCATATATTATTCGAAGTCAACACTTGGTTGCAAAATGGATGATTCTGGCAAGAATTAAAAAGCAGGGTGGGGTGAGGGAACTGAGATGGGGCGGGAGGTGCTGGGCGGGAGAACTGGAGAAAAGTCAGCAAAGTGAACTAACTCCCGTAAATTATGGACAAGTTTCTGATCTCTGGAGCAGGGCTCTGTAGAGGAACAAGACAGGAAGGTCTCATCCTGGCTCTGCCAAAATTGTCTGTGATTGCTCGCACAGCTCTGAGCCTTGGCCTTTCCCTTTGAAAGGCAGGGGTTGGAATGGATGCCCTCCTAGGTCACTTTACTCCAGAATTTAGGGGCCCTGATTTTGTGATGTACTTAGAATCAAAGATGTTGTTGTTTAGTCATTAAATTGTGTCTGACTTGTGCAACCCCATGGGCTGTAGCCCACCAGGCCCCTCTGTCCATGGGATTTTCTAGGCAAGAATACTGCAGAGGGTTTCCATTTCCTTTTCCAGGGGATCTTCCTGACTCAGGGATTGAATCCCTATCTCCTGCATTGGCGTGTGGATTCTTCACCATCTGAGCCTCAGCAAGATGGTCACGTGCACATCAGCGGGTGGTGAGACAACATGCTTTTGGTTGGTGGCTACTGGGCCTCTTGACTACACCATGTCAGTGAGTCCAGGCAGGGGTTGGCCTCTTTTAAAGGCAGATCCTTGGAGTGTTGCCTGGCTCAGTGGTTCTGCAGAGAGAGATCTGGCGTGAAAGCAAACGATGTCTGAATATCCTCTGTGGTCCCGGACCACCAGCATCAGCATCATTTAGAAGCTTGTTAGAAATCTAAGTTCCCTTGTCTCATTCCACAACCCCTGGGTCAGAATCTGCCTTTTAACAAGCTCCCTGGGTGAATCATGTGCACCTGGGTGAGTTGTGTGAGTAAAGTCTGAGTGGCGCTGACCCAAGGCAGAGCACTTCTGCTTCTGGATTTATACCCCAGAGAAAGTTTCACCCCTGGATGTTCAAGGAGATGGGTGTGTGGTAGTGGGGAATTGGTGGCAATCCAGGTACCCACCAGAGGGGGCGTACATAAGTGAAATATGGTGGATGTGTCTGTGGAATACCACCAGATGGCAGTTGGAAGAATAGATCTGATGTGTGCACAGCAATGTGGATAGATCATAAAAAGTGCTGAGGGAAAGATATAAGGAACAGAATCAGTACTATAGCATGACACATTTTTATTGGTTAAACATGCATTACAAACGAATTAAATGTTAAGTACAATGTGTTCAAAGCTCCATGCAGGCAGAGACTTTTCTATTTCGTCACCACTCTATACTTGGTGTACAGTCAGCACTCAAGATTTGACAGACAGGTGCACTTTACAAGTAAATGAACATGTTCAAGAGAAAAGGAATGTATACAGTTAGAGAGATTTTGTTCGCTATGATGGTGCTATGCCAGCAACTAGGGAGTAATCCCCTCAGCCTTTTGCCTCTGGGGTAGAGTAGAAGCCCAGGCTCATGGAGGAGAGATGCTGGCCAGGCTGGGCTCTGTTTGTGGGGTTTGTCCCACCCGGTAGTTGCTTGACTGCCGCCCCTCACCCGCCCCAGATGCTGTTTGCGCATCTCTTGGCTTGCCACCTCCCTCCTGCTTTATCACTAGGCTCTGTTCTTGTAGAATCAGACCCTCTAGAGCATCTGATGTGTGTATCCCCTCACTTATCCTTGCAGCACTGCCTGGACCAGTGGTTCTCAAGTGGGGGCAATTTTGCCCCTAGGAGACCTCTGGCAATGCCTGGAGACACTTCTGATCGCCATGGTTGGCGGGGGTGGTGCTCCTGGCACCTAGTGTGCAGAGGTCAAGGATGCTTCTAAACTTCCTGCAGTGCACAGGATGCCCTCACAGCCAAGAATGGTTGGGTCTCGAATACCAGTAGTGTTGAGGAGCACTGCTCTATAGGCCAGGGGCTCTTCTAGCTCCATTCTTACAGGAGAGGAAACAGGTATGGAAAAGTTGGGTAAGTCCTCCCAAGGTCCTATAGCTGCTGAGCAATGGAGATAGGAGGTAAACTTAGTGAGGCTGGCCCCAGAGCCTTGGCTCCTACCCCACTCTACATGATTGCTTCTGAGAAATGGAAAATTCAGAAAGAGATGGAGCAGCTTTTTCCTGCTTCACTCAGGACCAAGGGTGACCAGCTGTCCCAGCGTGCCTAGTGCTGAATGGGTTCCCATGATGTGAGACCTGGTGTTCAAGCCACGATGGATGGCCACCCTAGTACAACCCAGAGGCTGTAAGCATCTGGAGCTTGAGACCTGGTCCTTATAGTCAACCTCTTGGGCACATCCCCTGTGGTAATCACTGTCTATACTGGGACCCAACCCCAGTCCCAACCTCACAGAGTGCTCAAGGTCAACTTGTACCCTGTTCTGAAAATATTGATCTTGAGTTAAGTCAGCATGTCTCTAGGTAGATCAGAATTCATCCTTGGAGGATCTTTAAGGTTTTCTGGAGAAATAGATCAGTTGGGGATAGGGTGGGAGAGAAAAGATCCCATGCTTTAATGCCAAGATCAGAATTCCTGTTGCTTAAACTTTCTGGACCTCAGTGTTCTTATTTCCAAAATGAGTCAGTAACAGGAGGCATGGTTATGAGTGTTACCGTGTACCAGGTACTGTGCTTGGAAGGTGCTTGCGTATAAGGTGTTATAAGGTTATCTCGTTTAATCTTCATGCAAACCCAGATTGTCTTACTCCAAAGAACCACACTTTTACAGCTGTGTAACATCTCCTGGTGCTGTTTATGTGGAGATGGGAAAACATGCCAATTAGGGTGAAAAACAGAGGATGAGATGATTGGGTGGCATCACTGACTCGATGGACATGAGTTTGAGCTAGCTCCAGAAGTTGGTGATGAACAGGGCGTGAAGGAGTCTTTTGGGCCTAGAAAAGAAAACAACAGTCTCAAAGGCCCTTGCTGAATCATCTAACTTCAGAGAAAACAAAACAGAACTTTAGGTCCCGCCCTGATGCTCCAGGCCGATTGCATCTATCTGAGACTTATCACCCCCTGTCCAGAAACCTTCCACTCCCTACACCTGCCGGGAAGACTTATCACCCCCTGCTCAACTACAAATGCCATCTCAACTAAAAATACCCAAAACATCCCGCCTGATTAACGTTTCCCCTTCCACAAGCCTCCCTACAAATATGGAGCCTCCCTGATCCCTCTCCGAGGTCATTAGACTGTCGCCCCTCCTTGCCTGACCTCTGCTTCTGTTGAGGTCATCTTTCCTTTTTCTGCCTCGGCCTGAACTATACCTTACAGGGAGGCCTAGCATGTTGCAGTCCATGGGGTCGCAAAGAGTCGGATAGACTGAGTGACTGAGCTGAACTGAACTGAGGGTGAAAAACAGGAGGTGGCCTCGAGGGCAGCGCATTAAGTGTGTTTGCAAAGGCGTGTGTGTTTCTCCACTGCCGAAGATCCCTGAAGCATTCCTGGCGCCCACGTGAAGTGTCCCTGTCCACTGACCTCTCCCTCCAGCATCTGAACACCTCGCTTGCTCGCTGCCCCCAGCCGTGTGTGTTTGATGTGATCTCTGGATGTGAAGTATGGCTCAGGCCTCAGGAACCTTCTTCTTCACGGGGAAGCAGAGCTCCAACCTTCCAGCAGCAGCTGGCCTGTCCTCGGCGCTGCTGTATGAGTCTGGCTCGAGCTGGAGGATTTATGTGTCAGCTTCAACAGTGCCCGAGGCTGTGTCCAGCCAGTGAAGGTCCTTGATATGTTCCTGTGGTTTGCTGAGGCTTCCAAGGACAGGGGTTTGCTGGGGGTCGACAGGCTGATTTCCTTCTTGTCTACAGCTGAATTCCACGTTCTTACATGCTAATCGTTTGGAGATTAGCATGTTTTTCAAGTACCTATTCTGTGCCAGGGGTCATGCAGGTCATTTCCCACAAACTGCTTCCCTCCTCTTCCCGGGCTGCTGGTTCTCCTTAAGTTGCTTTACTTTTTCTTTTTTTCTGTAGCTAGGAAAACTGTTAGTTGCTCAGTTGTGTCCCACTCTTTGCGACCCCATGGTCTGTAGCCCACCAAGCTTCTCTGTCCATGGAATTCTCCAGGCAAGAATACTGGAGTGGGTTGCCATTCCCATCTCCAGGGGATCTTCCCAACCCAGGGACTGAACCCGGGTCTCCTGCATTGCATGCAGATTATTTACCATCTAAGCCTAGGAAATCCCTCTAGAGCTAGGAACTGTACTCCAAAAACCTAGAAAAGGGTCCGACAGACTTGATTGCTGTCTGCTGAATGAATAAATGGCCTGTGTTAGGCTCTATACTAAGCCCATTGTGTGCATTATTTCACTTAAATCTCACAATAATTTTATGAGATAGTAATGGTTTTTATCCCCAGGTTGCAAAAAAGAAATTGTATTCAGAGAGGTCAAGCAATTTGCCCTCAAACACACAGCCAATAAATGTCAGAGCAAGAATGCAAACTTAATTCTCTAAATCGTATGTCATTTTCCAATACTAGCACCCATATGTGGAGGCATATTTGCGGAATTTACATACTTATGTCTTCATATATCATATGTACATGTGTAATGTATACAAAAGCATGTAAATGCATTAGTCACCTATAGCCGTGAAACAAGCACCACAAAAACTCAATGGGTAATTTTAAAAAAGCATTTATTTCTTGGGCATGGGTCTGTGGTTTGGCTGGGGAGACTCTGCTGTAGGCTCTAGGTTGCATTCAGGTCTGATCCCTACATTTTCTTCTGAGGCCCAAGCTGGAGAGGGAGTGGTTTACTGGTGAAAGTTGGTGGCTTCCAAGGGGTGAGCAGAAATAATTGATGTTTTTAAGGCCTAAGCTGAAAACTGGTCCTTTGTCACTTCTGTCTGCATTCCAGCGGCCAAAGCAAGCACAATATTAATGGAGCAGGAAATTATATTCTTCTCATGGCAGAGGGAATGGGGAGGATAAATATTTGCCGAACAATAACACACACCAACACATCGTATTTCCATTGTATATGGATATGTCTGGATTTCTTGCTCCCATAAATGCAGCTTCAGTCTGTTATGCTCTTCATTTTTACTGGGCACTAATTTCCTTGTTTGAAAAATGACCAGCTTCTGTTCAGAATTAACTTTTGCTATTAATCTGAGTTAAGCTAACACATACTCCCATGTGTAATAAAGCAATGTGGGCAGGACCTTGAGCTCTGCAGCCAGATTTCCTGGCTTTTCATGATGATCTGGGTGACAATGAAGAAGCCTTTCTGAGCCTCAGTTGTCTTTTCTGTGAAATGCTATTACACACAGCACTGAGGGATTAAGTAAGAGAATGCACATAAAAGCTTAGCACAGTGCCTGGCTCTGGAAGGCACCCAATACATATTAGCTATTGTTATTAATACTAATACTATTCTTGCAACAAAAACAGCACAATATTCTAACGCTGCTCAAGGCCATTATCTCAGCCTGTCCTATGCTGGTTCCCAGACTTAATGTTCCTCTAACCCAGTGTCTTTTCCAATTATGAGCTCATTGTTTCCTTTTAGACTTGGCTTTGGAGTTTGGACTTCCTGATGGGCTTAAGACTCCCTCCCTACAGAAATGTTCAGACTTATCTTACTGACTGGGCTTCCCAGGGGGCCCTAAAATAAAGTTGCTCAGTTGTTTCTGACTATTTGTGACCCCATGGACTGTAGTCTACCAGGCTCCTCTGTCCATGGGATTTTCCAGGCAAGAATACTGGAGTCGGTTGCATTTTCCTTCTCCAGGAGATCTTCCCAACCTAGGGATTGAACCCAGGTCTCCCACATTGTAGGCAGATGCTTTACTGTCTGAGCCGGGTAAAGAACCTGCCTGCCAGTGCAGGTGACGTAAGAGACACGGATCAGGAAGAGCCCCTGGAGGAGGGCATGGCGACACGCTCCAGTATTCTTGCCTGGAGAAAGCCATGGACAGAGGGAGCCTGGCAGGCTACAGTCCATAGGATCGCAAGAGTCGGATAAGACTGAAGTGACTGAACACGCGTGCACGCATCTTAACTGATTTGTGCGTTTTAGGCTTCTCAGCCTGGTCAGACCGGGAGCACAGGACTGGCCCCCACCCGGTACTGCTAGTTCATCGGTGCAATGCAGACTGAACAGGAAATTTCCATGAGAGCACAGGTTATGGGGGAGCCTTCCGATGCCCACAGATAGCAGCTCAGATGTTTGTGAGCTGGGGGTGGGGTGGGGGGTGGGTGGGATTCCCTTTCACCTGAAGTCCCCCAGGAGCTGTCAAGCTTTGAATCCTTGCAGTTTAGGCAGTTTGTTTGTAATGGTCTCAAGAAAATCCATTCTGCCTACAAATGTGGTGACCTTTAATTTTTTTTTCAGAATTTTCCAAGACGCACATTGACTCTTCCTGCCAGCCTGGAAGGCTGTAATGCCGCCTGGGGCATTTAGATTGCATTTGCCAATTGCTGACTGCTGTAGCCAATTTGTTCCTGATCTCAAGGTCGATTGTGAATAATTTTAGCTGGGCTAAGTCTCTCGCATTGAATAACTTGGAGAGAAACTATTAAGGCAGAGGCAGGAGGGAGTATGGGGCTGTTTCTTTTTGTAGACGTTCTTTGATTTCTGGTAAAGAGGAGGGTTCCGGCTCGGCCATTCATGGATGAGGTAACCCCGAAGCAAAGAGGAGCAGACACATTCCAGGTCCCTCATGTGCCAGATATCATGCTGGGCATTTTATGCACACGAGTTGTTTAATCCACCTTGTGAGGTGAACCTGATGATGGCCAGAATATACTGAGGCTGCCGACCTGTCCGGCTGGGACTGGTGCGATTCCCAAGGTCAGATTCTGCCCCTAGCAGCATACAGCACCCGTCAGAACACAGCAGGTATACTGGGATCTGCTGCCTTTCTTTCTGTTGCCCGCTCCTTTGGATCGCTCCTCTGGCATCAAAGCTGTTCCTTGATCCCCTGGTGCATCCTATAGAAGTGACCTGGGGCAGCCTGCTGGCTTCACATGTGGTCTTTGGAGTGGGGACACCCCCAGGTCGGGTCTGAATCCCTGAGAACTGTGTGACTGGTCTGGCTCCTCTGAAGCCTGAAACAGAGATTGGGGTGGGTGTGGTTTATGGTGGAGGTGGGGCTATCAGGGTGGTGGGGGAAGGGAGGGGAGGGAAGAAGAGCAGGGAAGGAGAAAGAGCCTGGGACTATGGTCTTATGGCCTGAATGTTTATGTACGCCTTCCCCTCCCTCCCCAGCCCCTGCACGAATTCATATGTGGAATTCTACCCTCAGGGTGGTTATTAGAAGATGTGGGGCCTTTGGGAGGTGATTTGGGCATGAGGGTGGAGCCTTCATATAAAAGGGACCCCAGAGAGCTCCTTCCACCCTTCCTGCCTGTGAGGCCAGGGCCAGAAGATGGCCACATATGAACCAGAGAGCCTGCTCTCACCAGACGCTGAATCTGCTGGTTCTTGTATCTTGGACTTCCCAGCCTCCAGACCTGCAAGAAAGTTCTGTCATTTCAGCCACCCAGTCTGTGGCTGTTTGTTACAGCAACGTGAGATATATAAGATACCCAGCAAGGATGGGGTCTTAGGTCAAGACCCATGAGGGAGTTTTGGCATATACGCTGTACCATGACACTGTCTCTGCCTTGAGGCAGGAGGACGAGACTTATGTACCCTCACCCCTCCAAAGTGTCAATTAGTACTGGTGGTACCAGCGGTGCAGGGTAGACTAGGGGTGGGTGACGGTCTAACTCCCTGGGTGACATAGCTTCTGTCTGCCAAGGGAGATTCACTGCAGAAAGTGCTGGCAGGAGCCATTAGGGACAGACTGTCAAAGGCTGAGGAATGGATGGGTTGACTGGTAAAGGGAATCTGGGTGAGGCTTTAGGAGTAGCTGCAAAACTGTAACCTCTCTGCCCCAGTTCAGTTCAGTTCAGTTCATTTCAGTCGCTCAGTCATGTCCGACTCTTCGTGACCCCATGAATCGAAGCACGCCAGGCCTCCCTGTTCATCACCATCTCCCGGAGTTCACTCAGAGTCACATCCATCGAGTCTGTGATGCCATTCAGCCATCTCATCCTCGGTCGTCCCCTTCTCCTCCTGTCCCCAATCTTTCCCAGCATCAGAGTCTTTTCCAGTGAGTCAACTCTTCTCATGAGGTGGCCAAAGTACTGGAGTTTCAGCTTTAGCCTCATTCCTTCCAAAGAAATCCCAGGGTTGATCTCCCTTCAGAATGGACTGGCTGGATCTCTTTGCAGTCCAAGGGACTCTCAAGAGTCTTCTCCAACACCACAGTTCAAAAGCATCAATTCTTCAGCACTCAGCCTTCTTCACAGACCAACTCTCACATCCATACATGACCACAGGAAAAACCATAGCCTTGACTAGACGGACCTTAGTCAGCAAAGTAATGTTTCTGCTTTTGAATATACTATCTAGGTTGGTCATAACTTTTCTTCCAAGGAGTAAGCGTCTTCTAATTTCATGGCTGCAGTCACCATTTGCAGTGATTTTGGAGCCCCCAAAATAAAGTCAGACACTGTTTCCACTGTTTCCCCATCTATTTCCCATGAAGTGATGGGACCAGATGCCATGATCTTTGTTTTCTGAATGTTGAGCTTTAAGCTAACATTTTCACTCTCCTCTTTCTTTTAGCTCTTCACTTTCTGCCATAAGGGTGGTGTCATATGCATATCTGAGGTTATTGATATTTCTCCTGGCAATCGTGATTGCCCCAGTTCAGTTCATTCACTCAGTCATGTCCGACTCTTTGTGACCCCACGAATCACAGCATGTCAGGCCTCCATGTTCATCACTGTCACTTGGAGTTCACTAAGACTCACATCCATTGAGTCAGTGATGCTATCCAGCCATCTCATCCTCGGTCGTCTCTTCTCCTCCTGCCCCCAATCCTTCCCAGCATCACAGTCTTCTCCAATGAGTCAACTCTTCTCATGAGGTGGCCAAAGTACTGGAGTTTCAGCTTTAGCCTCATTCCTTCCAAAGAAATCCCAGGGCTGATCTCCTTCAGAATGGACTGGTTGGATCTCCTTGCAGTCCAAGGGACTCTCAAGAGTCTTCTCCAACACCGCAGTTCAAAAGCATCAATTCTCCGGTGCTCAGCCTTCTTCACAGTCCAACTCTCACATCCATACATGACCACAGGAAAAACCATAGCCTTGACTAGACGACTTTAGTCGGCAAAGTAATGTCTCTGCTTTTGAATGTACTATCTAGGTTGGTCACAACTTTTCTTCCAAGGAGTAAGCGTCTTTTAATATCATGGCTGCAGTCACCATCTGCAGTGAGTTTGGAGCCCCCAAAATAAAGTCAGACACTGTTTCCACCGTTTCCCCATCTATTTCAAATGAAGTGATGGGACCGGATGCCATGATCTTCGTTTTCTGAATGTTGAGCTTTAAGCCAACTTTTCCACTCTCCTCTTTTACTTTCACCAAGAGGCTTTTTAGCTCCTTTTCACTTTGTGCCATAAGGGTGGTATCATCTGCATATCTGAGGTTATTGATATTTCTCCCGGAAATCTTGATTCCAGCTTGTGTTTCTTTCAGCCCAGTGTTTCTCATGATGTACTCTGCATGTAAGTTAAATAAGCAGGGTGACAATATACTGCCTTGATGTACTCCTTTTCCGATTTGGAACCAGTCTGTTGTTCTATGTCCAGTTCTAACTGTCGCTTCCTGACCTGCATACAGATTTCTCAAGTGACAGGTCAGGTGGTCTGGTATTCCCATCTCTTTCAGAATTTTCCAGAGTTTATCGTGATCCACATAGTCAAAGGCTTTGGCATAGTCAATAAAGCAGAAATAGATGTTTTTCTGGTACTCTCTTGCTTTTTCCATGATCCAGCAGATGTTGGCAATTTGATCTCTGGTTCCTCTGCCTTTTCTAAAACCAGCTTGAACATCAGGAAGTTCACGGTTCATGTATTGCTGAAGCCTGGCTTGGAGAATTTTGATTATTGCTTTCCTAGCGTGTGAGATGAGTGCAATTGTGCAGTAGTTTGAGCATTCTTTAGCATTGCCTTTCTTTGGGATTGGAATGAAAACTGACCTTTTCCAGTCCTATGGCCACTGCTGAGTTCCAAATTTGCTGGCATATTGAGTGTAGCACTTTCACAACATCATCTTTCAGGATTTTAAATAGCTCAACTGGAATTCCATCACCTCCACTAGCTTTGTTCGTAGTGATGCTTTCTAAGGCCCACTTGACTTCACATTCCAGGATGTCTGGCTCTAGATTAGTGATCACATCATCATGATTATCTGGGTCTTGAAGATCTTTTTGTACAGTTCTTCTGTGTATTCTTGCCACCTCTTCTTAATATCTTCTACTTCTGTTAGGTCCAGACCATTTCTGTCCTTTATCGAGCCCATCTTTGCCTGAAATGTTCCCTTGATATCTCTAATTTTCTTGAAGAGATCTCTAGTCTTTCCCAATCTGTTCTTTTCCTCTATTTCTTTGCATTGATTACTGAAGAAAGCTTTCTTATCTCTTCTTGCTATTCTTTGGAACTCTGCATTCAGATGCTTATATCTTTCCTTTTCTCCTTTGGTCTTCACCTCTCTTCTTTTCACAGCTATTTGTAAGGCCTCCTCAGACAGCCATTTTGCTTTTTTTGCATTTCTTTTCCATGGGGGTGTCTTGATCCCTGTCTCCCGTACAATGTCACGAACCTCATTCCGTAGTTCATCAGGCACTCTCTCTATCAGATCTAGGCCCTTAAATCTATTTCTCACTTCCACTGTATAATCATAAGGGATTTGATTTAGGTCATACCTGAATGGTCTAGCAGTTTTCCCTACTTTCTTCAATTTAAGTCTGAATTTGGCAATTAGGATTTCATGATCTGAGCCACAGTCAGCTCCTGGTCTTGTTTTTGTTGACTGTATAGAGCTTCTCCATCTTTGGCTGCATAGAGTACAATCAATCTTATTTTGGTGTTGACCATCTGATGATGTCCATGTGTAGAGTCTCCTCTTTTGTTGTTGGAAGAGGGTGTTTGCTATGAGCAGTGCATTTTCTTGGCAAAACTCTATTAGTCTTTGCCCTGCTTCATTTCGCATTCCAAGGCCAAATTTGCCTGTTAATCCAGGTGTTTCTTGACTTCCTACTTTAGCATTCCAGTCCCCTATAATGAAAGGACATCTTTTTTGGGTATTCGTTCTAAAAGGTCTTGTAGGTCTTCATAAAACTGTTCAACTTCGGCTTCTTCAGCATTACTGGTTGGGGCATAGACTTGGATAACTGTGGTATTGAATGATTTGCCTTGGAAACAAACAGAGATCATTCTGTCGTTTTTGAGATTGCATCCAAGTACTGCATTTCTGACTCTTTTGTTGACCATGATGGCTGCTCCATTCCTTCTAAGGGATTCCTGCCCACAGTAGTAGATATAATGGTCATCTGAGTTAAATTCACCCATTCCAGTCCATTTTAGTTCGCTGATTCCTAGAATGTCGACATTCACCCTTGCCACATCTTGTTTGACCACTTCCAATTTGCCTTGATTCATGGACCTGACATTCCAGGTTCCTATGCAGTATTGCTCTTTACTGCATCGGACCTTGCTTCTATCACCAGTCATATGCACAATTGGGTATTGTTTTTGTTTTGGCTCCATCCCTTCATTCTTTCTGGAGTTATTTCTCCACTGATCCCCAGTAGCATATTGAGCACCTACTGACCTGGGGAGTTCCTCTTTCAGTATCCTATCATTTTGCCTTTTCATGCTGTTCATGGGGTTCTCATGGCAAGAATACTGATGTGGCTTGCCATTCCCTTCTCCAGCGGACCACGTCTGTCAGCCCTCTCCACCATGACCCATCTTTCTTGGGTTCCCCCGCAGGCATGGCTTGGTTTCACTGAGTTAGACAAGGCTGTGGTCCTAGTGTGATTAGATTGACTAGTTTTCTGTGCTTATGGTTTCAGTGTGTCTGCCCTCTGATGCCCTCTTGCAATACCTACCATCTTACTTGGGTTTCTCTTACTTTGAGCGTGGGGTATCTTTGCACGGCTGCTCCAGCAAAGCACAGCTGTTGTTTCTTACCTTGAACGAGGGGTTATCTCCTTATCTCTGCCTTCCTGACCTTCAGTGTTGGATAGCTCCTCTAAGCTCTCCTGCTCCTTTGCAGCCAGGGCTCCTCATGTTGATCCTCCTGGCCGCCAGCCCTGGCCTCGGGCATGGGTGGTTCCTTTCAGCTGCCACCCCTGGCCTCAGGCTCGAGCTCAAGGTGGCTCCCCAGGGTTACTGCTCCTGGCCTCGGGGGTGAAGTGGCTCCTCCCAGCTGCTGCCCCTGGCTTCGGCTTGCGTGTCTTCTCAGCATCACCGCCCCTGGCCTCCCAAAGTGGCTTCCCAGCCGCCCCTGACCTCGGACGTGGGGTAGCTCCTCCCGGCTGCAGCCCCTGACCTCGGACGCGGGGTGCCTCCTCCCTGCTGCCACTGACCTCAGACGTGGGGTAGCTCTCTCAGCCGTTCCTGCGCCCTCGCAGCCTGGTACTCTAGGCTGCTGCCCGTGACCTCGGACGCGGGGTAGCTCCTCTCCGCTGTGCTTAGTGCGCCGGCCTGGCTCTTTGGAAGGGCTTAGAGGACAAATTCAGAAGATAATTAAACTTAAGCTTGTGTCATTGGCTTAGGAAGGGGCATCTACGTTTTCAGGCAGGACTCCTAATTCTCAGAGTTCTTCTAGGCTGCAAGCCCCAGTTCTCCTCATTTGTAAAATGGAGATACTGATAACCTATATCTGAGCTTTGGGGTGAAGATTAAAAAGCATCACTGCATTTATATTACTAGCATAATGTACCTAATACTGGCCTTGAGGACTCAGCAAGCTATTATTATTACTGGCATTTGTGGAACAACCACAAACAATTAATGATCACTCACTTAATATCTCATTTAATCTTTCCAACTCTTCAGAGTTTTTTTATTTTAATTTATTTTTAGTTTTTATTGGTGTTTCACTGACATATACCCTTGTGTTAGCTTCGTAACGATTTGAGATTTTCATACATTGTGGAGTGATCACCAGACAGTTAAGTCTAGTTAACATCTGTCACTATACGTAGATTGGAAGCATTTTTTTCCCCCTTATGATGAGGACTTTAAATATTTACTCACAGCAGCTTTCAAATATGCTGTGTAGTTAGTATTAGGCACTCTAGTCACCATGCTACACACTGCATCCTCATGACGTTTATCTTATAATTGGAAGTGTGTACCTTTTGAGCGTCTTCATCATTTTGTCCTTTCCTCTGGCTCTGGCCAGTCTGTGCTCTGTATCTATGGGCTTTGTTTGTTTTTGGTCTGGGGTTGTTAGATTCCGCATGTGAGATCACACAGTGTTTGTCTTTGTCTTGCTTGTTTCGCTTAGTTTAATACCCTCAGGGCCTGACGTAATCCTCAGTGAACTCTTATGGGGTACATTTCATTTCTACCCCAATTTATAGATTCTGAGGGCCAGATGTTTTGTCTGCAGACCCACCAGGGCTTCCCTGCTGGCTCAGACAGTAAAGAATCCGCATGTAATGTGAGAAACCTTGGTTGGATCCCTGGCTTGGGAAGATCCCCTGGAGGAGGGCATGGAAAGCCACTCCAGTATTCTTGCCTGGAGAATCCCGTGGACAAAGGAGCCTGGCCAGCTGTAGTCCATGGGGTTGCAATGAATTGGACACGACTGAGTGACTCAGCACATGGCCCACACCCCCAAATTTATAGATTGAAATCCTCATCTGAAAGGTGATGGTCTTAGGAGGTGGGGCCTTTGGGAAGTGCTTAGGTCACCTAATGAGGGTGAGGGTGTAGCCCGCTTATTGGGATCAGCACCCTTTTTAAAGGGTTCCCAGAAAGCTGCTTTTGTCCCTTCTTCCATGTGAGGACAGAGTTAGGATGCGCTGTCTATGAACCAGGGAGAGGGCTCTCACTAGACACTGAATCTGCTGGCACCTTAATCTTGGGACTTCCCAGCCTCCAGAACCATGAAAAGTAAAATTCTGCTGTTTATAAGCCACCCGTTGATGTTACTCTGTTATAGCAGCCTGAACAGTCTAAGACACTAAGTACGGAGACTGAGACACAGTGAAATGGCGTATCTTGACTGCGGTCAGAGCTGACAAGTGGCAGGGCTAAGATTCCAGTTCAGGGTGCCAAGCCCTGCAGCCCCCAAGCAAGTCATTCTTGCAGACTCACTCTTTTTAATCGTGGGATCGTTTTTGTCATTCCCGATTCTTTGAATTTGCCATCATCTCTCTTTGTCTCTGAGCTTTTGCATATTATATTTTGTGTGCTGGAAATATTCTCCCCTTTTGCCTGGTCTCCTCGGGTTTATTCTTTGAGTCTGAGCTTAGATTTGGCCTCTTCCAGAAAGTCCTCCAGGTAATCTCCTCCCACTTGTATTTTCCTCAATGAGAGCATCTGTTAGGATGTATTGCAATCACCTGGTCACTCATCTGTCTCCCTTACTAGACTGTGGTTCCAAAGGGGTAGTGATTTCACCTGTCTCATTTATTATTGTAACTCCAGACCCTTGCATTTTGTTTGACATATAGGGGTACTTGATAAATACATAATAATTCAAGGAGCAATCCAGACTCAGAGTGGAATACACTGGAGTCTTACTGAAGTTATTATTTTGTTGAATTAAAGCTACATGGACTAAATTCTTTCTGGGAAGATTTTATAAGTGAGTCTACAGGTCTGCCTGATTAAAGTCTGTCAGCATCTATGAACAGAGCTCCTCAGTGCTCCCCCAAAAGAATCATCCCCCTTACCTGGGAGGCTCCAGGAATTTAAATGAGGTTCTAGTGTAGTAAACAAGGGTTCTTCAGAGACTCTTCCGACATTTCTATTTAATCACCACTCAGTTCATTTATTTAAAGTAATGAATTTTTTTCTTTCCACTATGACTGTAAGAGAATCACATTGTTTCAAATTTGGAAAACATAGAAAAGCAACCCACCCATTATCATTTGATATGTACATTTTGGGGAGAGTCTTCATTTTCCCCAAGTATATGTTTTCTTTATTTCTATTTTTATTAATAGTAAACCTACTTACAAGCATACTAGGAATATAGTTTTGTATCCTGCTACTTTTTTCACTTAGCCAAATGAGGTTTTTCCAAGTTTAATTACATAGCTTTAAAAATAACCATCACCATTTTTTTCTTTTTTTTTTTTCCACCTTTTAAATTTTTTATCAAAGTAATATGTGCACATAGTAAAAAGTAAAAGAACAGAAGGGCCTCTAATGGAAGCAGCAGTCCTGGTTCCTTCTCTCCTCTCTCCCCTCCCCAAGTCCTATTTCCCAGAGGCAACTGCTTGAAATGTTGTTTCCATTTTTAGGTCTTCTGGTGTTTATCTCTGTAACTCCAAATAAGATGCTTATGCAGCTGTTTTTTGATTTATCAATTTAAGACATTTCCTATTGACTGTCTGCCATAGAAGATGAGGATTCAGCTTACTGACATTGGCCCTCCCCTCCTCCTCCTCACCCTTTACATTTTTACATGAAAAAGTAATACAGTACACACGGAAAATCATATCAACAGGGTGAAAGAAACCCTCTCACGCCAGTGCTTTAGTCTTCACCTGCCCCTGTTCCCGGCTTCTTGTGTGTCCACATCTGGAGATTATGTAAGATGACGGTAAACTTTCGGACATTCCACCATCGAGAAGTGGGCTCTTTCTCCCTTGCTTGTAAACCTGGGATGACCCGTGACTGCTTTCACCAAGAGAATGCCTTGGAAGTGGTGCCATATTGGTTCTGGTCCTAGCCTTTAAGTGGTTGGGCAGTTTCTGCTTCCATCCTTTTGGAACTCTTGGTCTTAAAACTCTGAGCCATGGTGTAAGAAGTCTGATGACCCTGCTGGAGAGACACGTGGGGAGACTCTGAGAAGACATGGAGAGGAAGAGGGGTCCTGTTGTGACCAGCTTCTAGCTGTCCCCACCAAGGCACCTGGCATGTCTCTGGAGCTGCTTGCAGCCTAGAAGCCAGCTGAATACCAGTAGATATCACATGGAACATAATCACTAAGCTGCCTGAATTCCTGACTCTCAAAACTGTGAGTTGTAATAACCATGGTTGTTGTTTCAAGCCAATAAGTTTTGGAATTGAGCAGAGTAGTCTCCTTCCAGAGAGACTCCATGAGTCAGAGATTCTGGGAGGGGGTTCTCTCCACCTAGCAACGGAGCCCAGTAGAAAGTGTATGCACTACTGCTTTATTGGGCTGAATAATCACAAGGAAGGAGGAACGAGGAAAAATGGAAGTGAGGGGGAAAAGGAGAGAAAGAAAGTGCCAGGTGGTACATACTACAGAGTGACCCCAGCTTTACAGAAACACCACTTATCCCACGGGCCACCTTTGGGGAGGTTCCTTAGAACCTCTGCATCTCAGAACTGTCTGTAGTGAGGTGGTAAGGGTGAGTCATTTACCCACCAACTCCCTCCTGCCTCTTGTTATCTCTTACTGGTGGAATTTTGCACCATCCTGTTTTATCTCCACCTCTGGGAACTGGTGGGTGTGAAAGAGGCCAGCTCTGGCCCCCACTCACAGTAGACTGAATAATTTTTGATTGGATGCCAGACTTTGTGAATTTCACCCTACTGGTTGCTGGAGAATGTTGTTCCTAGAACCGGCCTAGATGCTGAGGGTCCAGCATTGAACAAAACAAAGGTCCCTGCCTCTGTTTAACTTTCATAATAGTGTGGGAAGACAATCAGGAGACAATAAGCGTAATTCATGTTTGCTGTTATTATTGTGTTACATTCGTATCCTTATGAATACTTACCTAAACAGCCATCACTTTTAGTGACTGCATAATATTTGATTGAATGGTTTTATCACTATTTAATGATGCATTTCTCTGTTGATGGTTAATCAAATTACTTTCTCCAGTTGGAAACATATAGAAGCTTAGAGGCTTAGGCTTCCAAGTCCAACAAACAGAAGTTGAGAGTTCATTCTGTAGTCTACTGGGGAGTAGCCACTCATATACTTGGGATCAAAGATTGATCTCCCTTGCTCTGTGAACTGGAGTTGCTGTGGATTGGACCACCCAACCTGGTGTGCCCATGGCCAGCAAAAGAGATGATGGGCGATTTTAGGATGGCAGGAAGGACCTTACATACCCCTCTTCCTTTGTCTGCAGCTCTGACTACATCTGTACTCCAATATCCAGTCAGCCCACCCAGACCTAGAGTCAAGGTCTTCAGTATCTCTTGAGCCTATATTTCCCCCTTTATTCCTGTGCCTTGGTCTTCATTTGGGCTTCCACTACTTTTTGCCTGTCGGTTTTGCATTCTTGTCTCCTATTCCATTGATCTCCAGGCTCCAGTAACAATTATGTGATTTGCATTGGAGGATGTGGTGATGCTGTTGGTGCCTTGCCCACACCCACCGGTACTTACTATTTCTACCTCAGGCACCTGCGACAATGCCTGGGGATATCTTGGTTGAGGAAGTGCAGAGAAGTGCACAGTCAGGAGAGGATGCCCCAACTACTGAGGGTGGTTGTCCCACCTTCCTCACCTTGGTGATGAGGGCGCCTCTGTAAAGAATGCCCAGAGCCATGAGGATATACCTATGCCTCTCTGTGTGCGTGCGTGTTGCTCCGTCATGTCCAGCTCTTTGCGACCCCATGGACTGTAGCTCCACCAAGCTCCTCTGTCCATGGGATTTCCCAGGCAAGATGGAGTGGATTGCCATTCCCTTCTTTAAGAGATCTTCCCAACCCAGGGATTGAACCATGGTCTCCTGCAGAGTCTTCACTGTCTGAGACACCAGGGAAGCCCATAGATAGATATAGAGAGGCTTCCCAGGTAGCGCTAGCGGTAAAGAACCTGCCTGCCAATGCAGGAGACATAAAGGATGCAGTTTCGATCTCTGGGTTCAGACGATCCCTTGGAGAAGGGCATGGCAACCCACTCCAGTATTCTTGCCTGGAGAATACCATGGACAGAGGAACCTGGCAGGCTACAGTCCAGGGGGTCACAAAGAGTTGAACACAACTGAAGCGACTGGCATGCATGCATATATATATAAATATATATATAATATAAATATAAAACACCAGAGACTCTTACCTACTGTTGATGAGTGGTAAAGTGAGACTTCTCTGAGCAATGTCTTTTCTAAGCTGAAACCTGAAGGATGAGCAGAAATTAACTAAGCAAACTAGCTTAGCAAACAACGGGGAGAATAGCAGAAAAATGTTCCAGCTGCAGGCAACAAGCATGTGTGAGGGTCCTGGGGCAGGAATGATAGCATGGCCAGAGTGCAGAAAGGGAGGCCCACTGTGGCAGCCACATTGGGATGATCTGGGTCCAAAAGATGAATCTCTTTCCCGTTCATTTTGATTCTCTGTCTGTATACTGTTTTGAATCCCACTGTGGTCTTGCTTCATTTAAATGCATCTGAAATGAAATCTCTAATGTTAACAGTGTTGTCAGATATGAAGGCCTCATTTCTCTTTGGTTCTTTTTCACAGAACACTGTCTATGAATTTCAGGGGAGGATATGAGGATTTTGATTGTTTTGATTGTTTTTTTTTCCCCCGTATGACCACATTATGTTAATTTCCCCATTGTCTTAGGGTATGAGAACATAAAAGCAATAACTCATTTATGTGAAGACTGAATGTGCAGCGAGGTTGTCATGGAAACCAGGGGAAATATTCACATTGACTTGAGTAAATTGAATAACCCCCGTTAAAAGATTGAACACAGAACTTATTTACCCAATTGTGTAGTGTGCGGAAGAGATGAGAAAATCAACATGATAAATGAGATTTTAGGGGTTGGAAAGGGGGTGAGGATGAAGAGGGTGAGTGAATGCTTGAGGTGTGTTATTTTTATCAAAATAGTTATTCTCCTTCTTCCAAAGGCTGTGTTTTTGTTGCTGAATGTGAGTGGGGCTCCAGGGTGGCAGGGAAAGGGTCCAGGGAAAATGGAAAGATAAGCTTAGGCTGTTCCACGACTCCAGATGCCAGACCCCTAACCATATTTCCCTGCAGAGTTTCCTCTGAAGTCTTGGTCGGAGCAGTTGAAAGGGCTTGACAGTTTTCAGCATTTCCGCCTTTGCCTTTGGAAGTGTTATTCCTTATGTTTCAAGTTGAGTTATTAAAAATGCTGGTTCTGTTGCCTTTTTTTTTTTTAAATTACAATACTGTATTTGTTTTGCCATACATTGACACGAATCAGCCATAGGTGAACACAATCGCCCAATGCCGAAGCCCCCTCCCACCTCCCACCCCACATCCTCTACCTGAATCATCCTGTGCATCAGCCCCATGCATCCTGCATCCTACACCAAACATAGATTAGCGCTTCGTTTCTTACAGGAAAATACACATGCTTCACTGCCATTCTCCCAAACCATCCCACCCTTTCCCTCTCCCTCAGAGTCCAAAAGTCCACTCTATACCTCTGTGTCTCTTGTTGTCTCACATATAGGGTCATCATTACTGTCTTCTAAATTCCATATATATGTGTCAGTATACTGTATTGGTGTTTTTCTTTCTGGCTTACTTCACTCTGTATAATCGGTTCCAATTTCATCCATCTCATTAGAACTGAGGTTCTGTTGCTTTTTATTTTTTAAAGCAAGTGCTTTAACTCTTCCCAAATAACTCCTTTAAAAAGGTCGTGGAAGAGAGGTGAGGAAGTCAAGTTGGGGGACACCCTCACTCCTGCTTGCTGTGGCAGGAAGTGCTCTGAGCCCAGGGTGCAGCCCCCTGAATGCGGTTATAGACCTAGAAGCGTTCAGTACCAGCCCCTCTAAGGGTTGTACCAGGCGAGTGTGAGGAGCGGGTCCTGGGTTCTGGAAGGCACTGTAGCTGGTTCTTCAGGGCCGCCTTGATATTTGCACCTGAGGTCTCACTCTGAGAGATGCTTTTAAGAGGTATTTTCTCATCAGCAGCTTCCATCCCAAGCACCACAGTCCTGCCTCCTCCGCCGTGTGCTCCGTCCTCTGCCATCTCCAGGAATACGTGACGCAGAGCCCATTGTGGAGGTAGAAACTACCCAGCCTATGGTAATTCGTTATAGCAGCCTGAACAAAAACAGTGTAGAGACAGGCAGGAAAATGTTTGGGGTGTATTTTGGCTTCCCTGGTGGCTCAGATAGTAAAGAATCCGCCTGCAACGCAGAAGACCTGGGTTTGATCCCTGGGTTGGAAAGATCCCCTGGAGGAGGGCATGGCAACCCGGGTGCTCCAGTATTCTTGCCTGGAGAATCCCCATGGGCAGAGGATCCTGGTGGGCTGCAGTCCATGGGGTCTCAAAGAGTCAGATATGACTGACCGACTAAACAGCACAGCACAGGTAGCTCATAACCTATGTATGATGTATAACTAATGTATTTCTTAACTGTTCTAGAGGCTGGAAGTCCCAGACCAGGGTGCCAGCATAGCTGAGTTCTGGTGAGGGGCCTCTTCTGGATTCTAGACTGCTGACTTCTTGCTGTGTCCCCACCTGGTGGAAAGAGGGTGAGAGAGTTCTCTGGGGTTTCTTTTTCATTTATTTCTATATTTTAAAATAAAATTGTATATATTTAAGGTGTGCAGGCTGACTTGATATACATAAGACATAGTGAAATAATTATTATATTAACCATCTCCTAACAATAACTACAGTTTTTTATTTTTGGTGTGTGTATGTATATAGCAAGAGCACTGGAAACGGTCTCTTAGCAGATTTCCAGTATTCTATAATAGTCTTATTAACAATAGTCATCATGCCTGTACCTTAGAGGTCTCTAGATTTATTCATCCTACACAACCACAGCTTTGTATCCCTTGACCAACATCTTCTCATTTCTCTCACTCTCCAGCCTCTGCTAAACAAAATCTTTTGCAAAGGATGACATAAGTTGATATCCACAAAGCATTCCCCTGATGGGTGGGGAAACAGAAGCCCAGAGAAGCCAAGTGACCTGCTCAGAATTGTGTAGCTAGGATGTGGCAGAATCAGAACCAGAACTCAGATCTCCCGGCTCTTCATGAAGTACTTTTTCTTCTGTCTCGGGAAGCTCTGGGACTCTACCTCCCCTAGTGGGGAGGTCCTACATACACTGAACTATTCTGATAACCCTAACCAAAGTCCAGGAAAAAACTGGGAAAAAACCCTAAATGTCCAACCTAAGAGGGACAGATGACACTTACGCTCCTTTCATATAGTGGAGTATTATGGGTTATATTAATAAATGACATGCAAAAAGCATAGTAACATGACACACGTATCATAGTATAAAATGAGGGAAGAAAGCAAGATGAGAACTATGTAAATTAAATGCACTAAACGACAAAACCAAAAGAAAGCATGCATGAAATAGTGGCTGTCCTGAAATAGTTTGTTGGTTTAGGTCCTCTGAGAAGCAGAAGGCAAAAACAGGAATTAATCATGCAAGAAATTCATTGGAGAGATACCCGGGGAGGAAAACCAGGAGGGTGCAGAGGCAGGCAGGGAGCGCCTTGAGGGTGTGATGCAGGTCTGACACCGACGAAAGGAGAGGGAGAAGGAAGAGGGGTTCAGTGCCTTCTGAGGAAGTTTCAGCCAGGCCAGTCCCAGGGAATGCTTGTGGCAAACTTGCCTGTTGGTCAGATCTGGCAACTGGAATAGAACAGCTTGATTCTAGCACTGCTGCCCTGCTCAGCCGCTGGCTGGGGAAGCCCGGGGAAGAGAGGCTTGGCATGAACACCCTGGTAGTTTAGAGGTGCAGTGATTAGAGATTGTTGTCAGCCCGAGAGCCGGTTCCTGTGAGGGAAGATCTGAGCAGGGAACCTCCATGGCTGCAGCTGCTGGGCTATTATTACAGTGAAGCATATGGTCCTGAGAAGATTCAGGCTTTTGGCTGAATCCTGCCCTCCAAATACAGGCTTGTCTCATTAACAGCTGTACTTTCCTGTTCTCGTGCCCAGCAAAGGTGTGTTGAGTCACTTGAGCAGATGAGACCTGTCCCTCCATCTCTCATAACAGGAAATTGTAACAGCTGCCCCTGAATGAATGGAAGGACTTTGCCAAGTTAATCTTCTCTGACTTACTACTTGCACCATATCCTTTGGGAAGAGATGCTTAGCAATGCTGCTGCTGCTAAGTCACTTCAGTCATGTCTGACTCTGCGTGACCCCATAGACAGCAGCCATCCAGGCTCCCCTGCCCCTGGGATTCTCCAGGCCAGAATACTGGAGTGGGTAGCCTTTCCCTTCTCCGGGGGATCTTCCCAACCCAGGGATGGAATCCAGGTCTCCAGCACTGCAGGCGGATTCTTTACCAGCTGAGCCACAAGGGAATCCCTGTGTGGTTTTAAGGTCTCCCTAAATATGGTTCAGAGCTCCACGAAGGACCACTGAATATCCTTTGCTAAGCTAATGCCTGGCTCTCAGTAAGTACTCAATACATTGCTTATTAAATTAAAAGAATGATTAAAAGGAAAGCAAATAATAAATAGAATCTGTGCATCTCTAAGTTAGCAAACGTTGACTGATTTGTTGAACTTGGTCCTGCTCAACAGTGTACCTGCCCACCCTTTACCCCTCAGAAGACCTGTGATGGTTAATTTTATGTGTCGATTTTATTGGGTCCTGGGGTACCCAGATTAAACATTATTCAGGTGCATCTGAGAGGAAGTTTCTGATGAGATTAGATTTGAATCAGTGAACTCAAGTGAAGTAAATCAGCTTCCTGATGTGCGTGGGCAGCATCCAATCCACTGGGAGCCTGAAGAGAACAAAAGGCAGAGGAAGAAGGGATTTACCTCTTCCTGCCTCGCTGCTTGAGCTGGGACATCTCATCTCCTGTCTTTGGCTAGGATTTACACTATCAGCTCCCCTGGGGCTCAGACCTGTGAACTTGGGCTGAATTACAGGACCAGCTTTTCTGGGTGTCCAGTTCACAGACAGCAGATGGTGGGGCTTCTTAGCCTCCGTAATCATGTGAGCCAGTTCTTCATAATAAATCTCAATCAGTCTTTCTCAGATTTATTATGAGGGATTTTATAATTACATAATATTAGTTCTAGTTCTCTGGAGAACCTGGACTAATAATAGGCTCTAGAAAATTTGTTTCTTGTAACCTATCACCTTGTCATTTTCTTTGGGGGTCTAATATCAATAATTCTTGGTCTCCAGCCCAAATTTTTGGTCATAACTTCTATAGTTTGGTAGTTTTCCATTTATTCCACCTTTACTGCACATAAAGGTCTCCAAGCATAGTTTCAGGCAGTTGTTGTGCTACTCTGAATAAGATATGTTCAGATCAGCTACCGCTGCATGAAAAATGACCTACTTACAAAAAGGCTGGAAAAAATATTTGATATTATTGGTTATGATTCTGTATTGACTGAGAAGTAGGATTCTTATATCCCATCTCTCATGTAGTTATGTCAGAGAGTTGCTGGGGTTGGAGTCATCTAAGTCTTGACTGGGTTGCCCGTACAAAATGGTTCAAACATCTGAAAGCTGATGCTGGCTGTTGGCTAGGAGCTCTCAGTTGACATTGTTGCCCAGGGCACCTTCGTGCAGGCTCTCCATGTATTTGGATTTCTTGTAGCCTAGTAGTTGGGTTCTAAGAGTAGGTGTTCCAAGAGATAAGAAGTACTGACCAACCATCTCTTAAAACTTGGATCAGAAACTGGAATAGGGTGATTTCCACCATATTCGATAGATCAAAGCAATCACAGAATTCCATCTGTTAGTAGGAGAAGTGTTAAAATATGTGGCCTCTTGAAAATAACCACAGATGGTTTCTACTGTTAAGGAATGCAGAGTTAATACAGAGATGATAATGATAGTGATAAAGTTAACATGGAGACAGTAGGGTGAACAATGGCCACCCAATTATATATTGGGCCATAATCCCTGGAATCGGTAAATATTATCTTATGAGAACAAAGAGTCTTTGCAGATGTGATTAAGTTAGTAATGGGGAGATTACTTCAGATTGTCCAAGTGGACACTAAATCCGATCACAAGTGTCCTTATAAGAGGAAAGCAGAGAGAGATGGCACACAGAGAAGAGGAGAAGGCAACATGAAGATGGAGGCAGAGACTGGAGCGATGCAACCACAAGCGGAGGGATGCTTGCAGCTATCAGAGGGTGGAAGAGGCAAGAGGCAGGTTCTCCCCTAGGGTTTCTGGTGGGAGCATAGCCCTGCTGACACCTCAGTTTCGTCTCGGTAGAACCAGTTTCCACATTATGGCCTCCAGAATTGGCAGAGAATGAATTTCTGTTATTTTAAGCCCCTGAATTTGAGATAATTTATTACACCAGTCTCAGAAAACTAATGCAAAACTAGATAATGACAAGAGTGTGAACAGGGTTATAAAAGAAACACATGGGAGAGACCTGAGACCCAACCCAGTGGGGAGAGAGTTGGGCAGGAAATGCTTCTTTACAGCCTGACTCTGAATCCCCAGGACGTGCATGTGTCACAGGATGGAGTAGCTGAGGGCTCGAGCCATACTTTTCTGTTGACAACTCAAGTGTGCCACACACTTGGTGTGTTTTTAGGTTGTGGCGAGGTTTCAATGAGTAAAGGGAAACTTGTAAATGCTCAGCACACAGCGAACACTTTAAAAAAGCTAGTTGTTGGTATTGCCATTATTTCCTTTGGGATTTGGTGAAGGATATCTATTGTTTTTCTGATGCTGAACTTGACTGACTCCTATTTTCACCATGATTCACGTCTGCTTTTGACTATGTTTTCAGGTTATTTCCCTTTTGGGTATTACACTGCCCAGTTCATTGCCAAAGTGCTCTGCCTTTGTCAAGGAGAACCAAACAGTTGCTACACCAGAGACCAGGGCTTGGGACACGTTCCTCATCTATTCCCCTAGTTCAGTTCAGTTCAGTTCAATTGCTTAGTTGTGTCCAACTCTTTGTGACCCCATGCACTGCAGCATTCCAGGCCTCCCTGTCCATCACCAACTCCCGGAGTTCACTCAGACTCGTGTCCATTGAGTCGGTGATGCCATCCAGCCATCTCATCCTCTGTCATCCCCTTCTCCTCCTGCCTTCAATATTCCCCAGCATCAGGGTCTTTTCAAATGAGTCAGCTCTTTTCATCAGGTGGCCAAAGTATTGGAGTTTCAGCTTTAGCATCAGTCCTTCCAATGAATAGGCTGGATCTCCTTGCAGTCCAAGGGACTCTCAAGAATCTTCTCCAGCACTGCAGTTCAAAAGCATCAATTCTTCAGCACTCAGCTTTCTTTATGGTCCAACTCTCACATCCATACACGACTACTGGAAAAACCATAGCCTTGACTAGACAGACCTTTGTTGGCAAAGTAATGTCTCTGCTTTTTAATATACTGTTTACATTGGTCATAGCTTTTCTTCCAATGTCTTTTAATATCATGGCATCAGTCACCATCTGCAGTGATTTTGGAGCCCCCAAAATAGTCTCTCGATAGACAGAGGGCCTGATGAACTATGGATGGAGGTTCAAAACATTGTACAGGAGACAGGGATCAAGACAATCCCCAAGAAAAAGAAATGCAAAACAGCAAAATGGCTGTCTGAGGATGCCTTACAAATAGCTGTGAAAAGAAGGGAAGCAAAAAGCAAAGGAGAAAAGGAAAGATATACCCATTTGAATGCAGAGTTCCAAAGACTAGCAAGGAGAGAAAAGAAAGCCTTCATCAATGATCAGTGCAAAGAAATAGAGGAAAACAATAGAATGGGAAAGACTAGAGATCTCTTTAAGAAAATTAGAGATACCAGGGGAACATTTCATGAAAAATGGGCACAATAAAGGACAGAAATGGTCTGGACCTAACAGAAGCAGAAGACATTAAGAAGATGTGGCAAGAATACATAGAAGAACTGTACAAAAAGAGCTTCACATCCCAGATAATCATGACAGGTGATCACTCACGTAGAGCCAGACGTCCTAGAATGTGAAGTCAAGTGGGCCTTAGGAAGCATCACTAGGAACAAAACTAGTGGAGGTGATGGAATTCCAGTTGAGTTATTTCAAATCCTAAAATATGATGCTGTGAAAGTGCTGCACTCAATACACCAGCAAATATAGAAAACTCAGTAGTGGCCACAGGACTGGAAAAAGTCAGTTTTCATTCCAATCCCAAAGAAAGGCAATGCCAAAGAATGTTCAAAATACCGCACAGTTGCACTCATCTCACCTGCCAGTAAAGTAATGCTCAAAATTTTCCAAGCCAGGCTTCAGCAATAAGTGGACCATGAACTTCCAGATGTTCAAGTTGATTTTAGAAAAGGCAGAGGAACCAGAGATCAAATTGCCAACATCCGCTGGATCATCAAAAAGCAAGAGAGTTCCAGATAAACATCTATTTCTGCTTTATTGACTATGCCAAAGCCTTTGACTGTGTGGATCACAATCAACTGTGGACAATTCTGAAAGAGATGGGAATACCAGACCACCTGACTTGCCTCCTGAGAAACCTGTATGCAGGGTCAGGAAGCAACAATTAGAACTGGACATGGAACAACAGACTGGTTCCAAATAGGAAAAGGAGTACGTCAAGGCTGTATATTGTCACCCTGCTTATTTAACTTCTATGCAGAGTACATCATGAGAAATGCTGGGCTGGAAGAAGCACAAGCTGGAATCAAGATTGCTGGGAGAAATATCAATAACCTCAGATATGCAGATGACACCACCCTTATGGCAGAAAGTGAAGAGGAGTTAAAAAGCCTCTTGATGAAAGTGAAAGAGGAGAGTGAAAAGTTGGCTTAAAGCTCAACATTCAGAAAACTAAGATCATGGCATCTGGTGCCATCACTTCATGGGAAATAGATGGGGAAACAGTGGAAACAGTGTCAGACTTTATTTTTGGGGCTCCAAAATCACTGCAGGTGGTGATTGCAGCCATGAAATTAAAAATGCTTACTCTTTGGAAGGAAAGTTATGACCAACCTAGATAGCATATTAAAAAGCAGAGACATTACTTTGCCAACAAAGGTCCATCTAATCAAGGCTCTGGTTTTTCCAGTGGTCATGTATGGATGTGAGAGTTGAACTATAAAGAAAGCTGAGTGCCGAAAAATTGATGCTTTTGAACTGTGGTGTTGGAGAGACTCTTGAGAGTCTGTTGGACTACAAGAGGATCTGACTTGTCTATCCTAAAGGAGACCAGTCCTGGGTGTTCATTGGAAGGACTGATGTTGAAGCCGAAACTCCAATACTTTGGCCACCTCGTGTGAAGAGCTGACTCACTTGAAAAGACCCCAATGCTGGGAAAGGTTGAAGGCAGGAGGAGCAGGGGACGACAGAGGAGGAGATGATTGAATGGCATCACTGACTTGATGGACATGGGTTTGGGTAGACTCTGGGAGTTGGTAATGGACAGGGAGGCCCGGCATGCTGTGGTTCATGGGGTCGCAAAGAGTCCAACATGAATGAGTGACTGAACTGAATTCTGCATATAAATTAAATAAGCAGGGTGACAATATACAGCCTTGACATACTCCATTCCCAATTTAGAACCAGTCTGTTGTTCCATGTCCAGTTTTAACTGTTGCTTCTTGACCTGCATACAGCTTTCTCAGGAGGCAGGTAAGGTGGTCTGGTGTTTCTATCTCTTTGAGAATTTTCCAGTTTGTGATCTACACAGTCAAAGGATTTGGTGTAGTCAATGAAGCAGAAGTAGATGTCTTTCTGGAATTCTCTTGCTTTTTCAATGATCTACTGGATGTTGTAAATTTGATCTCTGGTTCCTCTGCCTTTTCTAAACCATCTTGAACATCTGGAACTTCATGGTTCACGTATTGTTGAAGCCTGGCTTGGAGAATTTTGAGCATTCCTTGCCAGCATGTGAGATGAGTGTAATTGTGCAGTATTTTGAACATTCTTTGGCATTGCCTTTATTTGGGATTGGAATGAAAACTGACCTTTTCTAGTCCTGTGGCCACTGCCGGGTTTTCCATATTTGCTGGCATATTGAGTGCAGCACTTTAAAAATCATCATCTTTTAGGATTTGAAATAGCTCAACTGGAATTCCATCAAGTCCACTAGCTTTGTTCCTAGTGATGCTTCCTAAGGCTCACTTGACTTCACATTCTAGGATGTCTGGCTCTACATGAGTGATCAAACCATTGTGGTTATTTGGATCATGAAGATCTCTTTTGTGTAGTTCTTCTGTGTATTCTTGCCACCTCTTCTGAATATTTTCTATTTCTGTTAGGCCCCTACCATTTGTGTCCTTTATTGTGCCCATCTTTTCATGAAATGTTCCCTTGGTATCTCTAATTTTCTTAAATAGATCTCTAGTCTTTCCTATTCTATTGTTTTCCTCTGTTTCTTTGCATTGATTACTGACGAAGGCTTTTGTATCTCTTTTTGATATTCTTTGGAACTCTGCATTCAGATGGGTATATATTTCCTTTCTCCTTTGCCTTTAGCTTTTCTTGTTTTCTCAGCTATTTGTAAGACCTCCTCAGACAATCATTTTGCATTTCTTTTTCTTGAGATGGTCTTGATCACTGCCTCCTGTTCAATGTCATGAACCTCTGTCCATGGTTCTTTGAGCACTCTATCTATCAGATCTAATCCCTTGAATCTATTTGTCACTTCCACTGTATAATTGTAAGAAGTTTGATTAGGTCATACCTGAATGGTCTAGTGGTTTTCCCTTCCGAATTTTGCAGTAAGGAGTTCATGATCTGAGCCACAGTCAGCTCCCGGTCTTGTTTTTGCTGACTATATAGTGCTTTTCCATCTTTGGCTGCAAAGAATATAATCAGTCTGATTTTAGTATTGACCACCTGGTGGTGTCTATGTGTAGAGTCATCTCTTTTGTTGTTGGAAGAGGGTGTTAGCCATGACCAGTGTGTTCTTTTGGGAAAACTCTATTAGCCTTTAGCCTGCTTCATTTTGTACTGCAAGGCCAAATTTGTCTGTTACTCCAGGTATCTCTTGACTTTCTACTTTAGCATTCCAGTCCCTATAATGAAAAGGACATCTTTTTGGGGGGTTAGTTCTAGAAGGTCTTATAGGCCTTCATAGAACTGTTCCACTTTAGCTTCTTTAGCATTACTGGTTCTTCAGCATTACTGATTTAACTTCAGGATTAACTTGTCTAACTCAATGAAACTATGAGCCATGCCATGTAGGGTCACCCAAGATGGACGAGCCATGGTGGAGAGTTCTGACAAAACGTGGTCCACTGGAGAAGGGAATGGCAAACCACTTCAGTATTCTTGCCTTGAGAACCCCATGAACAGTATGAAAAGGAAGAAAGAGAGGACACTGAGAGATGAACTCCCTGGGTCAGTAGGTGCCCAGTATGCTACTTGAGATCCGTGGAGAAATAACTCCAGAGAGAATGAAGAGGTAGAACCAAAGCAAAAACAGCACCCAGTTGTGGATGTGACTGGTGATGAAAGTAAAGTCTGATGCTGTAAAGAGCAATATTGCATAGGAACCTGGAATGTTAGGTCCATGAATCAAGGCAAATTGGAAGTGGTCAAACAGGAGATGGCAAAAGTGAACATCGACATTTTAAGAATCAGTGAACTAAAATGGACTGGAATGGGGGAATTTAACTCAGATGACCATTATATATATATATATATATACTACTACTATGGGCAAGAATTCCCTTAGAAAAAATGGAGTAGCCATCATAGTCAACAAAAGAGTCCAAAATGCAGTCCTTGGATGCAATCCCCAAAACAACAGCATGATCTCTCTTATTTTCCAAGGCAAACCATTCAGTGTTACAGTATCACAGTAATTTTCCTAGTAACCCAGACTTTATCTCTGGAGTGAGTCAGGTCCCCAGGAATCTAGGCACCATCTCTTTAGGAAATCTTTCATTTAACAACATTCTCTTGATTTCAATGACGTGTGACATATATACAATAGTCATAAGTGTACAGACCGTAAGTAGATAGCTTGAGAAGTTTTTCATGTGTGTAAAACTGTGTAACCATTGTCCTGATTAAGAACATATTGAGCACCCCAGCAAGCTCAGCCGAGCTTCTTTCTATTCAGTATCTCTCAAAGAGAAATGCTATTTTAGCTTCTTTCACTTAATGAATTTGTCTGTTTTTGAGCTACATGTAAATAGGATCATACTGTACGTACTCTTTTGAATACGTGTTTGGCTTCTATTTTGCAACATATTTTTGAGGCTCGCTTATGCTGCTTCTCATGGCTATACTTTCTTTTTAGTTCTACTTCATTCTACTGTACAAACAAGCCACAGTTGACGGACATTTGGACTGTTTTCACTTTATGGTAATTACAAGGAAAGCTGCTACAAACATTCTTATGTTAGTTAAACTTTTTGGTGCATGTATATACTAATTTTGTTATGTATATACCCAGGAGTGAAATTGCTGACTTACAGGGAATATATTCAGCTTTTGTAGAGGTAGCCAATTTCCAAGGCCCAGTTTCTACCAATCTGCACCCTCCCCAGCCATGGTTCCCTGCATCACTGTTGACACTTGATATTGATATTCAACTGACCCCGCACCACTAATTGAAAGGACTGTCTTATCTCTGAATCAGTGGTATTTTTGTCACACATTTTCTGGACCTCGTCTTCTGTTCTGCTTGTCTACCCTTGGGCCACTTTACCATCTTAATTATTTTAACTTTATAGTAAATATTGATATTTGGTGGTATAAATCTGTGGCTTTGTTTTTTGTCAAGATGGCCTTGGTTATTTTTGGCTGTGAGCATCTTCATATAAATTTAATGGTCATTTTATTAATTTCTCAGAAAGAACCCTGCTGGAATATTGAATGGGATGGCATTGAGTCTATAGATAACTGGGAAGAATTTCTATCTAAACAATATTGAGTTTTCCAGTTTATGAACTACCTCTTACTTGCTGCCGTTAATTTCAGTATTCTTTAATTTCTCTCAGCAGTATTTTGAACTTTACAGTACCTGACCTGGCTATTGTGTGAGTTCATATTTTGGATTAAATCGTAAGATTAATGGATGGAAATGAGCTTTATGACCTGTGAAATGTTATGCTCATTATTAACCAGGGAAAAACACATTTGTATTTGCTTTTATAAGAGCCCCCACATCCCCCTTCATTTTTTCCTGATGGCTCTCAATTTTGTTGTCAAGCTGTCAAGCTTTCTAGAGGCTCTAAGATCCTCCTGAATATCCAAGTCACTCCAGGCCTATTCTGCATGGTTCTTGTGCATCCATAGAAAAGGACGACCTTTTCTACTTTATCTTTCTTTTACAAAGTTGCCATCCATTATCTAAATCCAGGGACCCATGAATTCACCTATTGAAATAGCATTTATTGAGCACATACTACTGGGTATGAGTTGGTTGTCTACCCAGCAGCCATCCCCCGTTCTGCATTGAGGAGAGTACTCTCATTTTGTTCATGTGTCAGTTGATGATGCACCCAGAGAAGATGGGCTCTTTCTTCCCCTGGCCTCGGGGCATGGGCCTCAGTTGGCCTAAGCCAGGCATACTCATCTCTTTCTCTTTAGCAGTGACTGGCTTAGCATTGTCCTGTCCTCTCTTCTTGGCAATGAACTGTAAGGATCAGAAAACCCCTAATGCTCTGATATCATTGAATTAACCTGTCTGGACCACCCATGCCTGGGCTTTTTGTGGAAGAAATAACAAACCTGTGTCAATGTCATTTAAACCACTTTCAGTTCAGTTCTCTCTTACATGCAGCCCAAAGCACCTTAGTCAACTAACTGTGTTAATTTGAGTTCTCACTGAAGCAGCCTCTGAGGCAAGGATTTGGGTGGAAATAGTCTATTAGGCCAGAGAAGGCAATGGCATCCCACTCCAGTACTCTTGCCTGGAAACTCCCATGGATGGAGGAGCCTGGTAGGCTGCAGTCCATGGGGTGGCTGAGTCAGACACGACTTGCACTTTCACTTTCACTTTTCACTTTCATGCATTGGAGAAGGAAATGGAAACCCACTCCAGTGTTCTTGCCTGGAGAATCCCAGGGATGGCAGAGCCCAGTGGGCTGCCGTCTGTGGGGTCGCACAGAGTCGACACAATTGAAGCGATGCAGCAGCAGCAGTCTAGTAGGCTAGGCAAGATAAGGGAAAGGGGAGAGGTCAGGAAGGGAAGGGAGCTGATAAAGTGTTCATTATGAGGCTAGTTACCACTGTAGGGGGTCACAGAGTTTAATCTCTCTCTGCTTAACTCTGGAAAATGGCAAAGACCAGGGGTTTGTAGGCTACAGTCCACAGCCAGTCTAGCTTGTCACCTGTTTTATAAAGTTTTGTTGCAATCATTCACTCCAATTCACTTATATACTGTCCATGGCTCTTGCATTCTACAGCGGCAGAGTGGAGTAGCTCTAAGAGACTGTATGATCCACAAAGCCTAAAATATTTATTACCATCTGGCCTCTGAATAAGGAGCTTTCTTGGTGGCTCAGATGGTAAAGAATCTGCCTACAGTGCGTGAGACTGGGTTTGATCCCTGCATCGGGATGATCCCCTGGAGAAGGGAGTGGCTACCCACTTCAGTATTCTTGCCTGGAGAATTCCGTGGACAGAGGAGCCTGGCTGGCTACAATCCATGAGGTTGCAAAGAGTTGGACACGACTGAGCAACTAACACTCATTCACTCGTTCCTCTGAGTAAGAAGTGTGTTGACCCTAGTTTATGAGAACAGGCATGCTTAAGTTATCTCCCCTGAGGGAGTGGAGGAACTGGGGTATTTATATATACCTCAAGTCAGCCCTACCCTCGAGGGTGTATTAATTCCCCAGTACTTCGAACTTACCCCGTGCAGAGTGGTAAGACAGAGTGGGCCCTGGCCACCGTCAATGGGCTCTGCTCCAAGCAGAGACTGGCCACTGGCAGTTGGGCAGCTGTGAACCCTAGTGGTATGATCCAAAGGGACCATGCACCCACAGAGACGGCACCATCAATACAGCCAGAGATGACCTCCAGCGCCGCTTGGTCCCGAGGTGAGGTTGGAAACTCCCGAACATTTAAAACCTAATTTTTTTTTATTTTTAGCTGTGCTGAATCTTCACTGCTGTGTGGGCCTTTCTCTCCTTGTGGTGCAGGGGCTTCTCATTTGGTGCCTGCTCTTGCTGTGGAGCATAGGCTAGAGTGCATAGATTTTGGCAGCTATGGCGCCTGGTCTCTCTCAGTAGTTGCAGTTCCCAGGCTCTTGGAGCACAGGCTCAGTAGTTGTGGTGCGTGGGCTTAGCTTCTCCATGGCTTGTGGGATCTTCCCAGACCCTGGATCAAAGCCATGTCACCTGCATTGGCAGGTGGATTCTTTAAAGATCTAGGTAAAATTGACTCTAACCAGTTCTTGCTCACTCAAGGATGGGGGTCTTCTCAGGGTCCCACTCACCTCTGTAGCTCCTCCACACTCTCTCTGTTCCCTTCCCTCCCACTATTAGCCCGAACACTGATCTTGGTCTCTTGTGCAATGCCTACTGGAAGCCTACTCACATTGGGAGTTTATGGCACTCTACTGAAGCTGGGGGCCTCAGGACTGGATGATTTTCTGGCACACCCAGGCTTCTAGATCCTTCTATTCTCTAACTCTGTCCCTCCCTTTTCCCATAGGGCTTCAAAACGTTTTTCTCTTTATTGTACAGGTCATTTCCTGCTAGTGTCCACCTCCAAATTTCCTTTCCTAAATGCTTTAGGGCCTCAGCAAAACAAGGGGCTCATCTTTATCAAGTTAAAAAAGACCAAAAGGAACAAACAAAACTATTTTTTATGTTTTCCCATCAGACCAAAACATGCATCTTGTTTGCAGGATCATATGAGGGCCCCCTTTGGGAACATTTTCCTGTGTTCTGTGATTCTGCCAAATCCTGCGAGTTTCATCTCTTCCTTTGCCAGGTTAGTTTCAGGATTCACACACTCAAGTAGTTGGAACACACATTTGGCCTGGTCTGTTTGTGTTTTGCTTTCTAAAACAGAGACAGCATGTCTCACTCTGGATGATGTTAGACCTGCAGAGCTGTAGAGCTCAACCTTTCTGGTACCAGTGACTCATTTCGTGGAAGACAGTTTTTCCATGGACTGGGGGTGAGGGAGATGGTTTGGGGATGATTCAAGTGCATTACATTTATTGTGCATGTTTGTTGGTCAGTCGCTAAATTGTGTTTGACTCTTTGCGACACCATAGACTACAGCATGCCAGGCTTCCTTGTCATTCACTATCTCCTGGAATTTGCTCACCCTCATGTGCATTGAGTCAGTGATGCCATCCAACCATCTCATTCTCTGTCATCCCCTTCTCCTCTTGCCCTCCATCTTTCTCAGCATCAGGGTCTTTTCCAGTGAGTCAAATCTGCACATCAAGTGGCCAAAGTATTGGAGCTTCAGCTTCAGCATCAGTCCTTCTGACAAATATTCAGGATTGATTTCCTTTAGGATTGACTGGTTTGATCTCCTTGATGTCCAAGGGACTCTCAAGAGTCATCTCCAACACCACAGTTCCAAAGCCTCAATTCTTCAGTGCTCAGCCTTCTTGGTAGTCCAACTCTCATATCCGTACATGACTACGGGAAAAACCATAGCTTTGACTATGCAGATCTTTGTTGGCAAAGGGATGTAGGGATGTCTCTGTTTTTAATATGCTAAGTTGTCATAGCTTTTCTTCCAAGGAGCAAACATCTTTTCATTTCATGGCTGCAGTCACGGTCCATAGTGATTCTAAAGCCCAATAAGATAAAATTTGTCATTGTTTCTACTTTTATTTCTAATCTAGTGCCATCACTGATCGGCCAGCAGGTGCCAGTCTGAGGCTTGAAGTTTGGGGACCCTTGCTATGGTGCATCATTCATTACACTGCGTCAACTCCTTGGAAGAACTCTCTGTCTTGATTTCATGAGAGCTATTTAAGTTGGGCATCTAAAGGCAGTCTAGAAAGTTCCCTTCATATAAAAGTTCCCAAGAGCTTAGATCTCCGCTTTAATTTTTTTGGGGAGGATAGTAGTTGGTATATAAGTGAAAAGTGATTAATACTAAGAAAACAGAATCAGGTTCAACAAATTCCGCAATGTGAATTGTGCTCGGAAATGTCCCACCGGCAAAGCACTTACAAGGGGTCTTGGGTTCTTCTGCTCCCGCAAGGAAAATTCCAGGTCAGTTTCATCCCCTACATGCAAGTAGAAAGTTTAGGAATGTGATTTTGAGTTTGTAAAATTTGTTCTTTTTCATTCCTCTCAAATGATCTGATTGTTTTCTTAGCTCATTTAGAAGTAAAAATGGAAAGATTAGACAGTTTAAATATTTTAAATATATTTGTGTTCATTTCCAGGAAGTCACTTAACCCTCCCAGACTTGTGTCAGTTCACTTCAGTTCAGTTCAGTGCGTCAGTCGTGCCTGACTCTCTGCGACCCCATGGGCTGCAGCACGCCAGGCCTCCCTGTGCGTGTGCCAGAGTTTTGTTTTCCAACCCAGCGTGTGTCTCTGCTGTACATTTTCAGCATTTAAAATGAAAGATTACTTTTCATTGGAATTCTCTGGGTTTTAGAGAGAAATCTCTCTTTTCTTTTTAAGCCAGAGAATCAAACAACATCTCTTGCAGGCTTTGACATCAAGCTGAATTACTGAAAAACAGTGTGGTTCAAGAACCTGCGTGTATTTTATTTGTTGTTTTTCCAGCTTTATTGAGAATCGTTGACAAATAACATTGTATAAGTTTAAGGAACACAGTGTCATCGTTTGATATATTGATATCCTGTGAAATGATTATCACAGTAAGGTTAGTTAACACATCTGTCACTTCACATAGTTACCATTTGTGTGTGTATGGACATTTATGACCTATTCTCTTAGCAGCTTTCAACTATATAGTTCAGTACTGTTAACTGTAATCACCATGCTGTACATTAGATTCCCAGAAGTTATTTATCTCATAACTGGAAATTTGTAATCTTTGACCAATATCTCCCCATTTCCCCCACCCTCAGCCCTGGTAACCACCAGTCTACTCTGTGAGTTTCTATGAGTTTGAATATTTTAGATTCCACCTATAAATTACATCATACAGTATTTGTCCTTCTCTGACTGACTTATTTCATTTTGCATAATGTCCTCAAGGTCCATCCATCTTGTTGAAAATGGCAGGGTTTCTTTTTTTTTTTTATGGCTGAATAAATTCCATTATATGAAATATATACATGTGTGTGAGTGAAAGTTCTCAAAGAAAGACAATGCCAAAGAATGCTCAAACAACCGCACAATTGCACTCGTCTCACATGCTAGTAAAGTAATGCTCAAAATTCTCCAAGCCAGGCTTCAGCAATACGTGGACCATGAACTTCCAGATGTTCGAGCTGGTTTTAGAAAAGGCAGAGGAACCAGAGATCAAATTACCAACATCTGCTGGATCATCAGAAAAAGCAAGAGAATTCCAAAAAAACATCTATTTCTGCTTTATTGACTATGCCAAAGCCTTTGACTGTGTGGATCACAATAAACTGTGGAAAATTCTGAAAGAGATGGGAATACCAGACCACCTGATCTGCCTCTTGAGAAACCTATATGCAGGTCAGGAAGCCACAGTTAGAACTGGACATAGTAACAACAGACTGGTTCCAAATAGGAAAAGGAGTACGTCAAGGCGGTATACTGTCACCCTGCTTATTTAACTTCTATGCAGAGTACATCATGAGAAATGCTGGACTGGAAGAAGCACAAGCTGGAATCAAGATTGCTGGGAGAAATATCAATAACCTCAGATATGCAGATGACACCACCCTTATGGCAGAAAGTGAAGAGGAACTAAAAGCCTCTTGATGAAAGTGAAAGAGGAGAGTGAAAAGCTGGCTTAAAGCTCAACATTCAGAAAACGAAGATCATGGCATCTGGTGCCATCACTTCATGGGAAATAAATGGGGAAACAGTGGAAACAGTGTCAGACTATTTTTTGGAGCTCCAAAATCACTGCAGATGGTGACTGCAGCCATGAAACTAAAAGACACTCCTTGGAAGAAAGGTTATGACCAACCTAGACAGCATATTCAAAAGCAGAGGCATTACCTTGCCAACAAAGGTCCATCTAGTCAAGGCTATGGTTTTTCCAGTAGTCATGTATGGATGTGAGAGTTGGACTGTGAAGAAGGCTGAGTGCCAAAAAATTGATGCTTTTGAACTGTGGTATTGGAGAAGACTCTTGAGAGTCCCTTGGACTGCAAGGAGATCCAACCAGTCCATTCTGAAGGAGATCAGCCCTGGGATTTCTTTGGAAGGAATGAGGCTAAAGCTGAAACTCCAGTACTTTGGCTACCTCATGTGAAGAATTGACTCATTGGAAAAGACTCTGATGCTGGGAGGGATTCAGGGCAGGAGGAGAAAGGCAAGACAGAAGATGAGATGGCTGGAGGGCATCACTGACTCAGTGGACGTGAGTCTGAGTGAACTCCGGGAGTTGGTGATGGACAGGGAGGCCTGGTATGCTGGGATTCTTGGGGTTGCAGAGTCGGACACAACTGAGCGACTGAACTGAACTGAACTCAGTGAAAGTTGCTCAGCCATGTCAGACTCTTTGCAACCTTGTGGACTGTAGCCCACCAGGGTTCTCTGTCCATGGAATTCTCCAGGCAGGAATGCCAGAGTGGGTAACCATTTCCTTCTTCTGGGGATCTTCTCAACCCAGGGATCAAACCCAGGTCTCCTGCGTTGCAGACAGATTCTTGATCATCTGAGCCAGCAGGGAAGGTGCATCTTCTTTATGGCCGAATAATATTCCATCGCATATAAATCTATTCTTTATTCGTTCATTCCTAGATGGACATTGAGGTTGTCTCCATATCTGGGCTTTGTGAATGACGGTGCAGTAAGCAAGCAGGTATAGTCATCTCTTCAAGATCCTGTTTTCATTCCATTCAGGAGCTTGCTTTTAAAATAAGCACCTCAGACAGGCTACATAATTTGCAGGGCCTCGAGCAAAATGAAAACATGGGGGCTCCTTGTTAAGAATTATTAGAAATTTCCAGACGCCAGCAGTGGCATGAGGCTCTCCGAGCAGTGAGTTGTGTGTAATTGCTGGCCCTGCAAACAAGCTGGTCCTGACCTCAGGAAATTGCTTTGTGATCCACGTTTTGAAAAATTATACCTTAAGTTCCCTGACTGTGACATGGATGTGAATGAAACGTTTATAACTGGCATTAAGTGTAGAATTTGATTTTGTTGCTTTCTGTGAATACAGCATGGAAGATATTTTGAATGATGTTTCCCGATTCTAATTTATGTTCTGTTTTTGCACATTACTGTACACAAGTAGTTTTGCCCCCAGAGGACATTTGGCAATATCTGGGGACATTTTTGGTTGTCAGAACTGGGAGTGGTACTACTGGCATCTATTGGGTAGATACTAGGAAACACCGCTAAACACCCTACAATGCACCAGGCAACCCCCAATCAAAAATTACCTGGCGCCAACTGTCAGTAGCGCTAAGGTTGAGAAACTGGACTATATGTTACATAGTGGGCCCCTACCCACTCCCAGGATGTGAAATCAGAGTCCTACGGAGGCTAAGCACTTTTATTTATGATTTCTTTGTAGTAAAAATAAATTCATCTTGTTTCAGGAAGGAACTGTCAGTGTAATTTCTAAAGATACATGCAGTCTAACATAAAAATAACTAGGAAATCGGTGGAAATGTGTTTTCAAGGACACCCCATAGACTGAGGACAAATGTTCAGGCTTCAGCTTGTCCGGTGAGGTTAGCGCTTGTGCCCTGGGCCAAGTCACCATCCCACTAGTGGTGTCTTGTCTGCTTCCTGATTTAGAAAAGTCAAACCCACCTGCTGTCATGAAAAATACCTCTAGAAGCTGCCAGGTAATTGGGCGATATTTCTGGATTTGTCTCCCTCTCTGATGTGCATCAGTTAAACTTTTGACTCTTCAGTGCTTTCTGGAGAAAGTAATAATCGGAAACGAAATCGACTTGGTTCTTTTCTCCCCCTTTGCCCTGTATTTGTAAAGATTAATCTTCAGTATCTATGAGTGCTGGGTGATTTGTGCAAACTGCAGTCGCTTTATCAATATCAACCTGGCCTCCATTGATCAAACGCTCATTTAGCCGCTCACTGCGTCTGCTGGAAACAGCTTAGGGACCAGGAGGGAAGGGAAAGGGCCCCTTTAGGCAGCTCTCTTGCCTTGGAGTTTCTGCTGTTTTCTGAGATGATCCAGCACATCACTGTCAGCACGGTTACCTAGAGGGGGATGTGTGGAGATGCTGCTGTGGGTGAGACACCGTGGAATAAACCTGTCAGCAGCAAAGGCGAATAAAGCGGTGGTTCAACAGTCCCAAATGAGTTGCTTTTCTTTGTCTCCCACACTGGATTCCATTGACTTGCGTCTGTGATCTCTCGTGGGCCTGCGAATACAAGTGATGCATCTCCATTTGACTAGAGGAGTTTGTGTGTAAAACGAGACACGGTCGTAAGTGAGGTCATACTCTTCTTGTCTTTCTGTGTCTGGCTTGTTTATATACGCATATATATGTGTATGTGTATATCACATTTTCTTTATCCATTCATCCACTGATCAACTTTTATATTGTTTCCATGTCTTGACTATTATGAATAATGCAGTTATTGCTTCGAAATCCTGATTTCAGTTCCTTTGAACAAATGAAAGTGAAAGTGAAAGTCACTCAGTCGTGTTCAACTGTTTGTGACCCCCATGGACTATACAATCCATGGAATTCTCCAGGCCAGAACACTGGAGTGGGTAGCCGTTCCCTTCTCCAGGGGATCCTCCCAACCCAGGGATTGAGCCCAGGTCTCCCACATTGCAGGTGGATTCTTTACCAGCTGAGCCACAGAGGAAGCCCAAAAATAGATCATATGGCAGTACTATTTTTAGCTTTTTGAGAAACCTCCATGCTGCTTCCCACATTGGCTGTACCAGTTTATAATCCCACTAACAGTACATTAAGCGTTCCCTTTTCTCTCCATTCTCACCAACACATCTCTTTAAAAATCTTCAATTTTAAAATAATAGTCATTCTAACATAAATACGAGGTGATAATCTCATTTTGGTTTTGATTTACATTTCCCTGATGGTTAATGATGTTGAGTACTTTTTCGCATGCTTATTGTCCATTTGTACAGCTTCCCTGGAGAAATGTCTGCTCAGATCCTTTGCCCATTTAAAAATCAGGTTATTTGCATTTTTGTTCCTAAGCTGTATGGGCTCCTTATATATTTTGGATATTAATCCCTTATCAGAGAGATGGCTTGCAAATATTTTCTCCCATTCTCTGGGCTGTCTTGTCGTGTTGCTGATGGCTCTCTTTGTTATGAAGAAGTGGAAGTGTTCAAAGGGTACTAAGTTTCAGTTATGTAAGATGAGTAAGTTGAAGGTCTACTGCGGTGTGTATAGCTAACAACTGTATATTTAAAATTTGCTAAAAGGATAGATCTTATCTTCAGTGTTCTTACCACGCAAAATAATAGCAATGATTATAATAAAGGGCATGGGGGAAACTTTGTGGGGAGATGGATATGTTTTTGGCTTTGATGGCGGAGATGTTCTCATAAGTATATACTTATCCTCAAAGAAACTTCAGTTTTGCGTGAAGGCTGCTTGGCAACCACTTATGTTGAAAGCAGAAGCGCTTTGGATGGAGCAGTTTCACATGTGACAATCGTCACAAGCGCGTGCTTCGGAATCTGTCAGAGAAGTTGATTCAGGTCCTGGCGCTGCCATTTTATTAGCGGAGTCACTTTGGGTGAGTGACTTAATGTCCTTGAGCCTCTCGTTCTTGATCTGTAAAATGGATACTGTACATCCTCCTCAAGAGAGGTGAAGGGTAACAGGAGCTAGCACATGTACGTGGCTTAGCCTGGTGCCATCCCTATGGACAATGTTAGAAGTGGGATGGGAGATCCCAAAGAAAACCGCAGGGAGGGCAGAGGTGCTGCAAGGAAACAGGTCTCCTCCCTGTCCTTAGGATGTGTCCTCCCCATCCTCGTATACACAGTGATGCCCGGAGAAGCAGCAGATATCTCATTAACATTATCCCAGAAGATCCCAGGAGGCCTCCTACCCACAGCAACTGGAGAGTGAGTCCTCAACAGCCTACGCTCAGTGCCTTTCCAGCAGTGTGCGATGTGCGTGCACACGTGCGTGTGTGTGTGTGAAGAGTGCGTCCTCAGCAGCCTACGCTCACTGCCTTTCCAGCAGCGTGTGCGTGTGTGTGCGTGCATGCGTGCGTGTGTGTGTGAAGAGTGAGTCCTCAGCAGCCTACGCTCACGGCCTTTCCAGCAGTGTGTGCGTGTGTGTGCGTGCATGCGTGCGTGCGTGCGTGTGTGTGTGTGAAGAGTGTGTCCTCAGCAGCCTACGCTCACTGCCTTTCCAGCAGCATGTGCGTGTGTGTGCGTGCATGCGTGCGTGTGTGTGTGAAGAGTGAGTCCTCAGCAGCCTATGCTCACGGCCTTTCCAGCAGCGTGTGCGTGTGTGTGCGTGCGTGCGTGCATGTGTGTGTGTGTTGACTGAAGAGTGAGTCCTCAGCAGCCTATGCTCACTGCCTTTCCAGCAGCGTGCATGTGCGTGTGTGTGCAGTCGTGTCCCACTCTTTGTGACCCCATGGACTGTATCCCACTGGGTTCCGCTGTCCATGGGACTTCCCAGGAAAGAATAATGGAGTGGGTTGCCACGCCCTCTTGCAGGGGATCTTCCGTTCCTTTTGCGTTGGCAGGTGCATTCTTTGCCATTGTGCTATAGAATCTGACATTTTCTAGCCACCTGTCTTTGCAGGTCATGCCCCTCATCAGAAGTTGTCTGTCCCACGTTTATCCCAGTGTTCATTGTAGCACTCTTTACAATAGCTAGAACATGGAAGCAATCTAGATGCCCATCAACAGGTGAATGGGTGAGGAAGTTGTGATACATGTACACAATGGAATATTACCTAGCTATCAAAAGGAATACGTTTGAGTCAGTCCTAATGAGGTGGATGAACCTAGAACCTATTATACAGAGTGAAGTAAGTCAGAAAGAGAAAGACAAATATCGTATATTAATGCATATATATATGTATATATATGGCATCTAGAAAGATAGTACTGATGATCCAACTTGCAGGGCAAAAAGGACATAGACTTAGACAACAGACTGGTGGCCACAGTGGAGGAAGGAGAGAGTGGGTGATTTGAGAGACTAGCATTGAAACATATACATATATAACATAGATACCCATATGTATGGCTATCAATGCACGTGTGTTCGTATCATATTTATATATCATGTGTAAAATAGCCAGTGGGAGTTTGATGTATGACACAGGGAGCCCAAAACCTATGAGGTGGGAGGAGGGGTTCAAGAGGGATATGTATACCTATGGCCAACTCATGTTGATATATGGTGAAAACCATAACAATATTGTAAAGCAAATATCCTCTAATTTTAAAAAAGTATATATATAAGGTTGTCTTTCCTATTCCCTGATGCCCGGATGTTCCTTTAAGACCCGACTCAGGTTTTTCCTCCTTAAGTTGCTTTTGTTACTGTCCCAGTCTGTAGGATGCTCTGTCTTGTCCAGCTCCCAGATGACCACTTGCTGGGGCTCACAGACACAGCAGGAGGAAAACATTTGGGCAAGGGTGGGGGAGGGGCGAGTAGCCTACTCCTGACTTGGCAGCAGGGGCCACCACCAGAGGGCGCTATTGAGCCATCTCTGTCAAGTGGGGCACCCTAATGCCAAGGCGATTTTTCTTTGTGTCCGTTTTTCTTTCTGGCAGAGAAGTTTATGATTCCTTAATTGTCCCAGGCGGTATAGATCTGTGACTGGTATTCCGACAGTTAAACATCAGTGATGTCACCTGCCTCTGGCAGTCCTATCACATCTCCCAGCATCACAGGTTTGTCACCATCCTCCATCCATCAAATAACTTGGCACTTGCTATGGACATTTGACATCCAAATACTGCCTCCCCTCTTCTTTGGGTTATATTATATATCTTGGATTAGAGTGTAAATCCTTTGAGGACAGAACATGGTGTCCATGCTAATCCAACGGAAGTTCCATAAAGTCTTGTTGACTGTTGTCGGGCTCCCTAGTGTATGGAATCCAAACAGCTGCCTTGAAAGCTTAAAAATCCCAGCTTGGAGGCAACCCTGCTCCATATCCATACTGATGGAGAGGAAAGCAGTAAATCCTTTATGGCTGGGAGTCAGTTCTCTTCCTTTCTTTCTTCCAGTTCTACTGATGGTAGCTGGAAAGTCATTTTTCTTCTTATCTTTCTCTTGGCAGGGTCAGGTTACTCAGAGCCCCCAGCAATTCAGGGAGCAGTATTCAGAGGCTCAGCATGCAGTGAGGTTTGAGAGGAGATTTAGAGCTTAAATAAAGAAAATTGGGTGGGATCACACATCTAAGCCTCAGACCTATTGTCCCTCATGGTAACTGCAGAGTAGTCCTTGAGCAGATTTGTGTGGGCAACCCTTAAAGTCAAGATGCTCTGTGAAAAACACCATGCAGTTATTGACCTGTTTGACTTAAAATAACGAAATTTTGTAATAGATTATGTGCCAAGTTGGAAACCACATTTCGTTAGATTCTAATACAGACAAGTAGAAGTTGGTGCCAAGACTTTAAAGAAAAATCAATGGAGGGAAACATAAATTTTAAAAAATGTTAACATTTATTCATCTATTTAAAACATTTTTATTTTAGGATTATTCATCCTTCCAGCCACTCATTCATACCTATATCTCTTTAACAAGGTGTTTTAAAATTATTTTTATATTGCCATTTGTTTTAACACAAGTAATACATGCAGCTCAAAATTTGAAAAATGTAAGAAATTGTAGAGTAAAAAGTAGTTTTCACTTCCACTCTTGTCTTAGACACTGTTCCCTACCAGGAGTGACAACTGCTGTTGATGGTTCCCATATTACCTTTTACAACAGTCTACATTTGAAAATGTATACCCATGCATCTGTTTGACCTTAATCCATCAGTCTGTTCATCCATCAAACCATCCATTTATCTATCCATCCGTGTCTGTTGATTCATCTATATACTTTTTAAATTCGGGAATGAGGAAGAGGCAGCCATTATTTGCTTGTGGATGGCAGACTATTTTGTTTCACTGATCTGGTGCCAAAGAGACTTGGAGTCACTGGTCTTGCTGTTTAACTCGCCACACCACAGTCATAGGGTTGGGCTGTCAGAGATCTGCCAGGGAACAGTGGGCATTTTAGAAAACAGCTACATGTAATTATTCAGATTTTATTCTGGTTAGGCCACATGGTTTGGGGTTTGATTCTAAGGGGGAGGGAAATTGCAGTAAGTGAATGAAGAGAAATGAAACGTGAGCGCATGAGGTGCTATGGAAAGTATGATTGGAATCAGGCATTCTTGGATCCAGCCCTCATTAAGAGCTGTATGACAAGGTTACTTAACTTCTTGAAGTCTCAGTTTTCCTATCTGTGAAATGAGGATTACTGTATCCTCCTTTGCAGATTAAAGGCAGCCTGATTCCCAGATACAATCAGTGCTTATGATTCTGCCATCAACATTATTAAGTATATGTGAGTCCCTTGTTTGTTTGTTTTATACAAGAAACTGGAAATCTAACCTAAGTTGATGATTTAAGATACAGTGTAATGTGGAGACACAGGGCTGGCTGCAAAAGGTGTATAACACAGGGCAGAGACTTGGAGTATGCAATTTAGGGATGGCAGAGGGTATCTTCCAGCTTGAGTGGAGAAGGGGGCTGAGCTACCAAACTGCTGAAGAGACAGTAATGTCAGTTGTTTTCATGGAACGGCCCTCATTGCCTGCCTCACTCCTGTACCAGCCTGGGAGGGTGCCTCTGGGCAGGGTGTTCACACTTCTGGCCTGGATCATGGCCTCACTGCTGGCAACCTCACCTTCCACCCGCCTTTCCAGCTGCATCTGTTGAATGTTTCTAAAATGCTCAGGTTGCCATTCCAGTCCTGTGCTTGAAAGCCCTCATCACCAGCACTTCACTGGTGGTGCAGTGGCGAAGGCTTCATTTTCCAGTGCAGGGGGTGAGGAGGTTTCGATCCCCGGTCTGGGAGCAAAGATCCCATATACCTTGTGGCCAAAAACCAGAACATAAACTATAGAAGCAATATTTTAACAAATTCAATAAAGACTAAAGAAATATTCCCATCACCTTCAGGACAAAGTTAAATTCGTTAGCACACAAAACCTATGCTATGGAATGAATGTTTGTGTTGCCCTAAAATTCATATGTTGAAGCCTAATCCCCTGTGTGGTGTAATAGGAAGTGGGGACTTTGGGAGGTGATTAGGTCATGAGGGTGGAGCCCCCATGAATGAGATTAGTACCCTGGTGTTGGAGAAAATTCTTGAGAGTCCCTTGGACTGCAAGAAGATCCAACCAGTCTATCCTAAAGGAGATCAGTCCTGGGTTTTCATTGGAAGGACTGATGTTGAAGCTGAAACTCCAGTACTTTGGCTGCCTGATGTGAAGAGCTGACTCATTGGAAAAGACCCCGATGCTGGGAAAGATTGAGGGCAGGAGGAGAAGGGAATGACAGAGGATGAACTGGTTGGATGGCATCACCGACTTGATGGACATGAGTTTGAATAAGCTCCGGGAGTTGGTGATGGACAGGGAGGCCTGGTGTGTTGCAGTCCATGGGGTCACAAAGAGTCAGACATGACTGAGCGACTGAATTGAACTAAAAAGAGGGCTCAGAGAGCCCTTTTGCCCCCTTCCTCCATGTGGGGACAGAATGAGAAGAGGCTGTCTGTGAATCAAGAAGTGGACCCATCAGACACCAAATGTGCTGGACTGGGATCTTGGACTTTCCAGTCTCCAGAACTGTAAGCGATACATGTTTGCAGTGTAAGCCACCCAGTCCATGGTATATTTGTTACACGGCCTGAACTGACTGAGATACCTTTGACAGGGGATCCTTTCTAACTCTTCCTACCCCAGTTTTGTTCACTTCTTTGTGTACATCAGCATTCTACAATTTGATACGTTGGTATGCACTGGAATCCTCTACTCTTTTTTCATCCAGCATGCCCTCACCCTTCCTACCAGTTCTCCATGACTCCTTAAGACCAACACCCAGCCTCAGGTGACTTGATGGAGTACACTTTGGCTCTCTCGCTACGTCTCTTTCCATGGTGTAGCTCACAGGAGAGGGCAGGGGTCAGAGGGTGAGAGCTGGGGTGGGGGTCTTTTAAATCTGTGCGGGTGGGCACTGAGCCAGCAATGGTCACCTTGTGGCTTTTCTTGTCCCATAGAAATCCCTCAGAGTCGGGAGACTTGGTGGGAGTCATAAGCAGACACTGAGGAAGCCAGTTTCTTTGGCAAGGGTGTTCCTGTCCCAGTTGGTAGAGGGAGAACAACCACTGCATTTTAATTTAATTTTAGTTTACTTGTATTGTTTCTGTATGTCTTTGTTGGGATTATATTTTTTATTTTAAAACAATCCAGTTTAATGCCTTTATTGTATGTTCAATCTGTAACCTATAACATCTTGCTCGCTCACTCAGTCATGTCCAACTCTTTGCAACCACATGGACTGTTGTCGGCCAGGTTCCTCTGTCCATGGGATTTCCCAGGTAAGGATACTGAAGTGGGTTGCTATTTCCTCTTCTAGGAAATCTTCCCAACCCAGAGATCAAACCCATGTCTCCTGCATTGCAGATAGGCAGATGGATTCTTTACCACTAAGCCCTCGAGGAAGCCCCCCTTTGTTGGGATTTTAAATGAGCTTAAAAAAAAGTAATTATAAGCCTGCCTCTGACCTCCTCTCTGGACCTGGAGTTTAATTTTGTTTTTAGTTCACTGTGTCAACTTTATTATAGAATAAACTTAAACTTAATTATTTTCATTAAGCTATACAGAAAACACAATTGACTTTAAAAATACTTTCAGTTCAGTTCAGTTCATTTCAGTCGCTCAGTCATGTCCGACTCTTTGTGACCCCGTAGACTGCAGCACGCCAGGCCTCCCTGTCCATTATCAACTCCTGGAGTTTACTCAGACTCATGTCCATTGAGTCAGTGATGCCATTCAACCATCTCATCCTGTCTTTTTTCTAATATTTTATAATATTCAAATTTTTATTAAAGTATATTTGCTATACAGCATTACAGAAGTTATAGATATATAATACATTGATTCACAATTTGTAAAGGCCATACTCCATTTATAGTTAATATAAAACATTAACTATATTTCCCATGTTGTACAATATATCCTTGTGACTTATTTTATATCTAATAATAGTTTGTACCTCTTAATTCTAATGTTGTCCTTCCCTCTTTCCCTCTGCCCACTGCTAAGTATTAGTTTGTTCTCGCAGTGGAATTTTTATGGCATAGAAAATTTAAAAGTATTTTTCTAATTTTGAAATAATCTTAGATTTATGGAGAAGTTGCCATGATAGTACAGAGAGTTCTCCTTATGTTATCGTCTTATGTTACTGTGGTCCATTTGTCCCAACAAAGATAGCAACATAGAAATTTAACTATTACCTAAATTCCAGATTGCATTTGGATTTCACCAGTTCTTCCACTGATGTCCTTTTTCTGTCCAGGATTCAGTCCAGAGCCCCACGTTGCATTTAATCTCATGTCTCCTTAATTTCCTCTGGTCTTTGATGCTTCTTAGTCTTTTCTTGTTTTTCAAGATCTCAGTCGTGTTGAGGAGTGCTAGATAGGTGTTTTGTAGATTCGGACTTGGTGATTTTAACGAAAGTTTGGCCCCCTTCACTCATCACATGAATAAAAGCCTGTCTTGAAATGTACCAGCAGCGTGGACATTTCAGATTAGTCTGCCATCCATGCTGCCCCTGGAACACAGGAGAGATGCATCTTGGAGACGGAAATCTGGCAAACCCAGGTGCTCTATCTGGAGGTGATTTTGTCTGTAGTCTCATCACAGAGTTGGATGAGACTTTGGCCAAGGCTAAGGTAGCAGGATCTGTGCTAAAATCTTTCAGATTTACTTCCTTGCCATGGGAGTCTGAGTTCCAAATCCTAGCCTATGTGCAGCCTGCTCCACCGAATAATGAGGCACTGGGCGCTCTTTAAGGCGGCTGACCTTTGGAGCAAATTATCCAAGGAAATCTGATTAGCTAGTTCACTGAGTTCCTGCAAAATGGATCTTGGTGTATTTCTGCTGCAGAAATGTCAGCGTAATTGGAGTTCCTGGAGCTCAAAGACCTTCTTTCTCATTGTTTCCATCCTTTGGAGGAAAAAAAAACAAAACAAAACCAAACAAACAAAACCCAATTCCCTAAAGAATTATTCTTTGATTTAACATCCTTTGCTTTTGCACATGGTTTGGAAGCTGCTGCTGGCTGTATTTACAACTTTATTAATCATGGGAACAGCCTGAACATCATTTAAACAAACAAGCCAAAAAAAAAAAGTCCATCCCCAAATAGATGATGTGCGCTTAATAGAGATGGCCCAGCCAAAGACCCTAAATAAATAAACTGACTTTAATTCGAGGGCAAGAGCATGGGTTGGTAATTACTTGAGGCTGTGTGCCGTGCGATGTAACCAAATTCGAAACTGACTAATTTCATTATTTTAATGGAAGTCTGCATCCCATTCATTAGGCTGACATATGACTAGCCATTAGTAACAGTTCATTTCTAAAGCTATGGTGGAGAAAGGGTGATTGAAAATGAGTGAGGGCCAGGCCTGGTGGAAGTTGGCAGTGCTTAGAGGGGAACGTCTGGATGGGATTTGTGGAAGGGGCAGGGATCACAGGAGAAAGACTGTTAAATTGGATGGAAGCAAGAGGCCACAGAGTCAAAATAGAGGCCTTGGATCCAGAGAGACCCAGGTTCAAGTTCTGGGTTCGCCACATACTAGCCATGTGACCTTGGGCATATTACATCCTTTTTCCGAACTTCATTTTCTTCATCCATGAAAGAGGGTAATGATCATCTGTACCTCATATAGTTGCTTGAGATGATTCAATGAGGTAGTTGTTTACAGGGTTGAGTTTGGATCCTGGCACATAGTAAGATATATTTTTTTAAACTGAAGTATAATTGATTTTGTTTCAGGTGTATAGCAAACTGATTCAGCTGTGTGTGTATATATATATACATATATATATATATATACACACACACATTCTTTTCATGTTCTTTTCCCTTGTAATTTATTACAAGATATAAAATATAATTCCCTTTTCTATACACTAGGTCTTTGTTCTTTATCTACATTATATATAGTAATGTGTATCTGCTAATTCCAAACTTCTAATTTTTCCCCTTTCCCTTTTGGTAACCATAAATTTATTTTCTGTCTGTGATTCTATTTTATAAATAAATTCATTTGTATCATATTTTAGATTTCACATATAAGTGATATTATATGATATTTGTCTTTGTCTGACTTTCTTCGCTTGGTATAAAAATCTCTAGATCTATCCATGTTGCTGCAAATGGTATTGTTTCATTCTTTTTTATGGCTAATATTCCATGGTATCTTCTTTATCTGTTTCTCTGTTCATGGACATTTAGGTTGCTTCCATGATGTGGCTATTGTAAACAGTGCTTCTGTGGCATATATGTATCTTTTTCATTAGAGTTTTTATCTTTTACGAATGTATGTCCAAGAGTGGGATTGTAGGATCATATGGTAGCTCTATTTTTAGTTTTTAAAGAAACCTCCATACTGTTTTCCATAGTGGCTGTACCAACTCACATTCCCACTAACAGTGTAGGAAGCTTCCCTTTCTCCACACCCTCTCCAGCTCTTATTGATAGACTTTTCAATGATGGCCATTCTGACTGGTGTGAAGTATTACCTCACTGTAGTTTTGATTTGCATTTCTCTAATAATTAGTTATGTTGCGCATCTTTTAAGGGGCACATTGTTACTTTTAATAAGTGGTAACAATAATGGAGATGATGATGCTATTATTAGGGAATAGTATATTAGGATACTTTGAAGGTGGGGCCTTTGAGAGATGATTAAGTCATGAAAGTGGAGTCCTCATGAATGGGATTGGTGTTCTTGTGAGATGAGGGCCTCAAAGAACTCTCTTCCACCTTGTGAGGACATGTAGAGAAGATGGCCAGTATGAGCCCGGAAGCAGGCTTTCACCAGACACCAAATCTGCCAGCGCCTTGATCTTGTACTTCCCAGCCTCTGGAACTGTGAGCAATAAATTTCTGTTGCTTATAAGCCACCCAGTCTATGATCATTTTGTTTTTAGCAGCCTGCTGTTTGCCAGTTATTATATATATTAACATTATATATTTATGTCTGAATGACATGTTTAAAGATCATGGCAAGACAAAAGCTTGGAGGTAACAATGTCATTGGAAAGACAGAAGATGGGGAAGCTGGATTATGCTGCAGAGAGAGCATGGAACGTCAAGTAAGATGGGTCCAGGCTTGAATCTTGACTCTGCTACTCACGGCTTTGTGGCCTTAGGCAGGATGCTTCACCTCTCTGAGACCAGTATCCTCACCTGTAAAATAGAGATGATAATAATTCCATCATAGACCACTGGAAGGATGAAAGGAGAGCATATAGAAAGCAGTTAGCCTGGTGCCTGATGCATAGTGGGTGCTCAATATATAACTGGGCTTAAGATCATAAAGACTCTTAACTAGCCAGCACCGTGTTATATATTATATAAACTATGCTATGTTAGCAGGGAATAGCTAACATTTATTTAGTGTTTACTCTGTGACAGGCACTGTGCTTACTACTGCTCCCCATGAAACATTCCACTTACATCTCAGGATAATTCTGTGAAGTACTCTTGCTATCCTCATTTGATGGATGAGGAAATGGAGATAAGAAAGTTGAGTACCTTGCTCAGGGAAACACAGCTAATAAGTGGTAGAGCTCTTATCTGAACGGAGGCAGCCTGTCTGGAAGGCTCCTCTGATTCCATTTCCTATTTTCTTGACCTTGCTTTGCGGGGAAGGAGGTGGCTGTCCAGAGAGAAGACATCACGGGGGGAACATTTGTCCCTCAGAGCAGTCAGCCCCTTTCCCATCTCAATCTGACCATGTTCAGCCTCCTCATCTCATCGGCATTCTGATCTGAAGGATTCAAGGACACTTCTCGGCCAGCTTCTAAAATGGTCCAAGACTTTCACTGTGGAATGAGTACCAGATCAGATGGAGATTTTTACCCTTATGGGAGGAATGACTACATGTCCAAACAACTTCACTCTTGATTCACTTCACTGAAGATTCATCCACTGAAGGTTGCGCGTTTTCCTAGATCTTGGGAAAATTAAAATAAGAATGCACTAAAGAGGAAGCTCTGTGAGGACAAGGGTTTTTGTTCTGTTCTCTTGTGATGCCAGTGATTATAAAAGGCCTGGCACCCTAGGAAGCTCTCATGCCAAATGGAGACTTGTATAAATGCATGAACTCAAGAGAAAAGGACTCTGCCACAGAATCCTGAGATTTTATTGTCCTTATTGTCATAGAAACCACACAATATCCCACCAAGCATGGCATCAGTGACCATTCATTTATACGTAATGTGGTAGGAGGGAAAGGAACTGCTTTGTAGGTGGAGCATTTTCATTAGAGGGATCTCAAATGTATACATTACCATATGTAAAATAGAAGGGAATTCCAATGGGAATTTGCTATATGACTCAAGGAGCTCAAACCAGGCCTCTGTAACAACCTAGAGCGGTGGGAAGGGGTTGGAAGTGGGAGGGAGGTTCAAGAGGGAGAGGACATATGTATACTTTTGGCTGATTCATGTTGATGTACGGCAGAAACCAACACAATATTGTAAAGCAATTACCTTTCAATTAAAAATAAATAAATTTAAAAAGAGAGAGAGATGAGGTGGACTTGTTTTGCCTCAGGGACTCTTGGTATTTGATGACCCTTGGCATTTATTCATAAGTGTGGAAGAATTTGAGATTGACTTAGACATTTTGGCATGTAATGCGAAGTCTCTGAATTCTTAAATTTATTTACCAGTTAGAGGAAGCATATTCCCAGCTATAATTTTATTTACAAAGGGCTCTAATCTGGTGTGAAGTCTGAAGGCATGTTTGTTTAACAAGTTACTCAATTAGCCTGCAAAGCAAGAACAAAGGAAAGTCATTATGCAGATGTATGCCCATTCAAAGCCGTTCTGACTTTAAGATGCTTTCTCTGCAGTGAGGGAGGAGAGATTCCAAGTCTGAAAGTTTTCTGTCCCTGCTGTGTTTACTGCTAATTCTCTCATATTAGACTGCAAATGATTAATAATATTACATTTCAGCACTCTTAGATCTGTCCATTTTTCAATCTAAAAGCATATAATTATAGATTATTTTAAAATCCGGGAAAGGAAATCAGCCATGAACCACCCTCTAATGCATCCATGAACTCTTTGATACATTTCTTTGAGTATTTTGCTGTACATAATTTTACATATTTGTAATGCTATTCCATATACAATTGTGAGTACTGCATTTTTCACCTCTGGAATAAAACTATTATTTTGACTTTATTATGAAACTTTCAAACACACAGAAAAGAAGATAAACCAGTATAATAAACCACCACATATTCATTATTTAGAGTTACACTTAATATTTCCCATATTTCTGTTTGTGTGTATTTTTTCTAAGATGTTTTAAATTAAATAAAATAACACACTTCATGGTATTTGACCTTAAATTAGTGGTTCTCAACTGAGAGTGGTTTTGATCCCCTCAGGGAATATTTGGCAATGTCTGGAGACTTTTGGTTGTCACAAAGGAGTGCTTATGTAGTGGGTAGAGCAGGGTTACCACTCAACATCCTTCAGTGCACAGGAGAGTCTCCACCCTACCCCCACCCCAATAGAGAATTATCTTTTCCTCAGTTAGTGCTGAGGTTGAAGAACTTTGCCCCAAATTATTGAGAATGCATTTTCTAAAATGAAAATTTCCATATAACCACATATCACATCACTTCTAACAAAGTTAAATATAATTCCTTAAGATCATCTAATTACGAATCCATATTTCCCCAGAATTCCAAATCCATATTTCCCCAGAATTCCGCTAGGATGTCTTTCACAGCTGGTGTAGCAAACATTTTCTCATTTTATTAGCACTCTTTATAGAATATCATTCCAAATGACTATAAAATAGTCTATTGAATGGATTCACCAAAATTTATTCAAAGGATCCACTATTTTGGGTCATTAGTTATGCTTCCAGGTTTTAAGGAACTATTTATGTAAATAACAGGGCTTTCCTGCTAGCTCAGATGTTAAAGCATCTGTCCTTAACGTGGGAGATCCGGGTTTGATCCCTGGGTTGGGAAGATTCCCTGGAGAAGGAAATGGCAACCTACTCCAGTATTCTTGGCTGGAGAATCCCATGGATGGAGGAGCCTGGTGGGCTACAGTCCATGTGTCCACTAAGAGTCGGACACAACTGAGCGACTTCACTTTCACTTTATGTAAATAACAGCAGTTTACTTCTTTTCAAACTTGTTGCCTTTTATTATTTTTTTCCTTGCCTTATGTCCTGGCTAGGGACTTTAGTAAATACTGAACATATATAGAGAAATATTTTGCGAATATAAAACAATGTTGAGAGTGGTCATCCTTGCCTTGTTTCTGATCTTAGGAGAAGGTTTAATATTTTCCATAAATTATTATGTTAACACTACATTTTTCAGTTACACTGATGGGTATACTTTATCACATTGAAGACATTGGTGTCAATTCCTAGTTATTAAGTGTCTTTGTCATAAAAGATTTGTGATTTTGGGCTTCCCTGGTGGTGCACTGGATAGGTGTCTACCTGTCAAAGCAGGGAACGTGGGTTTGATCCCTGGTCTGGGAAGACTGCACGTGCCACTGAGCAGCTAAGCCCATGTGCCCCAGCTACTGAACCTGCATGCCACCTGGAGGCCACAGCCTCTGGGGCCCACAGGCCACGACTGCTGAGCCTATGTGCCGCAGCTGTTGAAGCCTGCACACCCTAGAGCTCCTCCACGAAAGAAGCCACTGCGATGAGAAACCCATGCCCTGTGAGGGTGAGTGCCCTCCACTCACTGCAGCTGGAGAAAGCCCACACGGAGGCAACCAAGACCCAGCGCAGCCAACAATAAAGAAAAGCAGTATTTAAAGATTAGTGATTCCATTAAATGCTTTTTCTGCATATTTTGAGATAATCAAATAGTATCTCTTTTTTCCTATTAGTTTGAAGAATTACATTAACTGATTTTCATGTTAAACTAACCTTGTTTTCTCGGAATAAAACTTGCTTGTTCATGATATATTTCCTTTCTATATACTGCTGGATTCCAGTGGCTAACATTTTGCTTAAATTTTTTTTTGTCTATGTCTATTTCCTTGAGAGATACTGATCTGTTATTTTTTTTCCCTATAATACCTTTGTCAGACTTTGGTATCATGGTTATGCTGGCCTTGTAGATTAAGTTGAGAAATGGTACCTCCTCTTCCATTTTCTGAGTTTCTGCAGAATTGATATTATTTATCTCTTAAACTTTGTAGATTTCACTAGTGAATCACATGTACTTGAAAGTTGTGTGTGTGGAAAGGTTTTTTTTTTTTTTTTTTAAAGATAATTCAGTTTCTTTAATAGGTAGTTATTTCCTTTGTTTTCAGGATTGGTAATTTGTAGTCATATTAGTTGTTGAAATATTGTCATAATGTAGTTTTAAGATTTATCTTTTTAAATAACTCTGGGAATCTGTAGTGATGCTCTGTTTTCATTCTTGATGTTGATAATCTGTGTTTTCTCTTTTTCCCTTGATTATTGTCAAGACTTTTAATTTATACTTTAGTATTTTCTTTCTTTTATTTACTTTAGGTTCTTTCACTTACTTAGGATTGAAGCATAGATAATCAATTTCATACTTTTTTTCATACTTCTTTATTTATTTAACTTAAAAATTGAAGAATGGTTGATTTACAATGTTGTGGTAATTACTGCTATACAGCAAAGTGATTCAGCTATATATACATATATATATACACACACACATACATGTATACATGTACACATTCTTTTAAAAGTATTCTTTTCCATTATGGTTTATCATAGAATATTGAATATAGTTCTCCGTGCTATACATTAGGACCTTGTTGTTTATCTATTATATATAAAAAGCTTACATCTGCTAACCCCAACCTCCCACTCCATCCCTCCCCCAACCCCTTTCCCCTTGGAAACTACTAGTCTATACTTCTTTAAATAAGTATTTATTTATTTTATTATTTTTAATATACATTTATTTTAATTGGAGGATAATTACTTTACAATATTATATTGGTTTTGCCATACATTGACATGAATCTACCATGCATGTACATGTGTTCCCCATCCTGAACCCCCCTTCCACTTCCCTCCCCATCCCATCCCTCTGGGTCACCCCAGTGCACCAGCCCCGAGCACCCTGTCTCATGCATTGAACCTGGACTGGTGATTCATTTCACATATGATAATATACATATTTCAATGCCATTCTCCTAAATCATCCCACCCTCGCCCTCTCCCACAGAGTCCAAAAGACTGTTCTATACATCTGTGTCTCTTTTGCTGTCTCACATACAGGGTTATTGTTACCATCTTCCTAAATTCCATATATATGTATTAGTATACTGTATTGGTGTTTTTCTTTCTGGCTTACTTCACTCTGTGTAATAGGCTCCAGTTTCATCTACCTCATTAGAACTGATTCAAAAGTATTCTTTTTAATGGCTGAGTACTATTCCATTGTGTATATGTACCACATCTTTTTATCCATTCATCTGCTGATGGACGTCTAGGTTGGTTCCATGTCCTGGCTATTATAAACAGTGCTGCAGTGAACACTGGGGTACACGTGTCTCTTTCAATTCTGGTTTCCTCAGTGTGTATGCCCAGCAGTGGGATTGCTGGGTCATATGGCAATTCTGTTTCCAGTTTTTTAAGGAATCTGCACACTGTTCTCCATAGTGGCTGTACTAGTTTGCATTCCCAGCAACTGTGTAAGAGGGTTCCCTTTTCTCCACACCCTCTCCAGCATTTATTGCTTGTAGACTTTTGGATACCAGCCATTCTGACTGACGTGAAATGTTACCTCATTGTGGTTTTGATTTGTGTTTCTCTAATAATGAGTGATGGACAGGGAGGCCTGGCGTGCTGCGATTCATGGCATCGCAAAGAGTCGGACACAACTGAGCTACTGAACTGAACTGAATAATGAGTGATACTGAGCAACTTTTCATGTGTTTGTTAGCTATCCGTATGTCTTCTTTGGAGAAATGTCTCTTTAGTTATTTGGCCCATTTTTTGATTGGGTTGTTTATTTTTCTGGAATTGAACTGCAGGAGTTGCTTGTATATTTTTGAGATTAGTTTCCTTTTAAGCACTGATTTAGCTTTACCCCACAAATTTGATATGTTTTCATTATTATTCAGCTCAAAATGTTTTCTAATTTTCTATGTGATTTCTTTTTAAATTCATGGGTTATTTAGGAAAGTGTTGTTTTATTTCCCAATACTTTGGGGCTTTCTAGATAGCTCACTGTTAACGATTTCTACTTTCATTCTACCATATTCTTCTGTATGATTTCATTCTTTGATATTACTTAAAATTTTATATGACTCAGAGTATGGTCATTTTGCTTCATGTTCCATGTGCACCTGAGAAGAATGTGTTTTCTGTAGTATCCCATAATACTATGTTAATTTGGTTGATAGAGTTGTTCAAATTTTCGTGTCTTTACTGAGTATTTTCTCTGCTGTTCTATCAATCGCTGAGAGAAGGTGTACATTCTCCAGCTATGATTATGGATTTGCTTATTTCTCTTTTCATTTCTGTCCTTTTTTTCCTTAGAATCCTATTGTTAGGTGCATATATATATATATTTTTCATTGTTTTGTCTTGATGAATTGATCCTTTCATCCTTTTGAGATATCCGTCTGAATTTCGAGTAATAGGCTACTTTGTTTGATATGAACATAGTTAATGATATTATAATATGTTAATAATGATATTAACATATTAGCATAACTAGCCATATTTCTTAATTTTAATGTTTTCATGGTATTTTTTATCCTTTTATTCTTTTACTTTTTACCTGTCTGCATCTCTATAATAAGTGTTTCTTGAAAACAGCTTATCTTGCTTTTTATATCTCATTTGGCAATCTCTGCCCTTAATTACAGTGTTTAGTCCTTCACTGTACATTTAGAGCAATTAGTGAAACGGCTAGTTTATGTCTCCTGTCTTGGTATTTGCTTTATGTATATTTTAGTTGTTCTTAACTTCTTTGTTCATGCTTATCTTCTTTTGGGAAAATTGTATATTTTTAATATTACATTTTTGTTGTTGTTGTTATTCAGTTGCTCAGTCATGCCCGACTCTTTCCAACACCATGGACTGCAGCATGCCAGGCTTCCCTGTCCTTCACTATCTCCTCGAGTTTGCTCAAATTCATGCCAATGATGAGCTTGCTCAAACTCAAACTCAAACTCAGTGATGCCATCCAACCATCTCATCCTCTGTCACCGTCTTCTCCTGCCTTCAAGCTTTCCCAGGGTCTTTTCTAATGAGCTGGCTCTGCACATCTGGTGGCCAAAGTATTGGAGCTTCAGCTTCAGCATGAGTCCTTCCAGTGAATATTCAGGATTGATTTCCTTTAGGACTGACTGGTTTGATCTCCCTGCAGTTCAAGGCACTGTCAAGAGTCTTCTCTAACACCACAGTTCAAAAGTATCAACTCTTTGTTGCTCAGTCTTCTTTATGGTCCAGTTCTCACATCCATACACGACTACTGAAAAACCATAGCTTTGACTACACGGACTTTGGTTGGCAAAGTAATGTCTCTGCTTTTTATATCTCTCTAGGTTTTCATAGCTTTTCTTCCAAGGAGCAAGCGTCTTTTAATTTCATGGCTGTAGTCACTGTCCTCAGTGATTTGGGGGCCCAAGAAAACAGTCTGTCACTGTTTCCATTGTTTTCCCATCTATTTGCCATGAAGTGATAAGACCAGATGCCATGATTTTAGTTTTTTGAATGTTGAGTTTTAAGCCAGGTTTTTCACTCTCCTCTTTCACCTTCCTCAAGAGGTTCTTTAGTTCCTTTTCACTTTCTGCCATAAACGTTGTGTCATCTGCATATCTGAGGTTATTGATATTTCTCCTGGCAATCTTGATTCCAGCTTGTGCTTCATCCAGCTTGGCATTTTGCATGATGTACTCTGCACATAAGTTAAATAAGCAGGGTGGCAATATATAGCCTTGACATACTCCTTTCCAAATGTTGAACCAGTCTGTTGTTCCATTACATCTTTAGGGATCTTTAAAAAATTTTAGTATTACATTTTATAGTCTGTGTGGATGGTTATGTTATACCGCTTTTAACTTTTATAAAGTTGCTGTTGATATTCAGTTTCTCAGGCATATCTGACTCTGTGACCTCATGGACTATAGCATGCCAGGCTTCTCTGTCCTTCACTATCTCCTTGATTTTGCTCAAACTCATGGCCATTGAGCTGATGATCCCATCCAACCATCTCATCCTGTGTCATCCCTTTCTCTTCATGCCTTTCTCTTTCCCAGCATCAGGGTCTTTTCCAATAAGTCTGCTCTTCACATCAGATGGCCAAAGTGTTACAGCTTCAGGAGCAGTCCTTCCAATGAATGTTTAGGGTTGATTTCCTTTAGGATTGACTGATTTGATCTTGCTGTTTAAGAGATTCTCAAGAGTCTTCTCTAGCACCACAGTTTGAAAGCTCAGTCTTCTTTATGGTCCAGCTCTCACATCTGTACATGTCTACTGGGAAAACCATAACTCTAACTACACAGAGCTTTGTCAGCAAAGTGATTTTTCTGTAGAGGTTACAATGTACATCTTCACAGTTCACTGTCAAATGATAGTTAACTCCTTCACAAACAGTGAAACCATACTAAAACCATGAAGTGAAGTGAAGCCGCTCAGTTGTGTCCGACTCTTTGCGACCCCATGGACTATAGCCTACCAGGCTCTTCCCTCCATGGGATTCTCCAGGCAAGAGTACTGGAGTGGGTTGCCATTTCCTTCTCCAGGAGATCTTCCTGATCCAGGGATTGGAACCCAGGTCTCCCACATTCCAGGCAGACACTTTAACCTCTGAGCCACCAAACCATTCTACTGTATAATTACACTATGTCCAGTTCTTGTCTTTGGGCTCTTGTTATCTCTTATTTTATAGCTATAACTCACTCTAAGTATAATAATACATTTTAATTGTTTTTGATCTATATAGTCAATGCTGCTGCTGCTAAGTTGCTTCAGTCATGTCTGACTCTGTGCGACCCCATGGACAGCATGGAGCCACCAGGCTCCTCTGTCCACAGGATTCTCCAGGCAAGAATACTGGAGTGGGTTGCCATTTCCTTCTCCATATAGTCAACAGTCATTTAAAAACTTGAGAAAATATAGATATAAAAATAAAGGTCTGAAAAAGGTCTTTCCCATTTATACAAATATTTACTCTTTGTGATGCTCTTTGTTCTTTCTTGAAATCTAGGATTCCACCTGGTATAATTTCCTTCGGTATGAAGAACATCTTTCATCAAATCTCTCAGGTTTTGGGTCTCTGAGTGTGTCTTTATTTCATCTGTTTTGAAGGTTGTTTTTGCTAGATATAAAATTCTCTGCTTCCATTTTTTTTCTTTTAGTACTTTAAAAATATGTATTTATTTTTGGCTGCATTGAGTCTTAGTTGCAGCTTGTGGGATGTGGCATGTGGGATCTTGTTGTGATAGGCAGGCTCTTCATTTTGGCGCACAGGCTTCTCTCTAGTTGTGGTGTGCAGGCTCCACAGAGGACAGGCTCAATAATTGCAGCTGGCTGGCTCAGTGGTAGCAACTTGTGGGCTCAGCAGTTGCCAGGCTTGGGCTTAGGTGCCCCACAGCATGTGGGATCTTAGTTACCTTACCAGGGCCTGAACTCATGTCCCCTGAATTGGAAGACAGATTCTTAGCCACTGGACCACCAGGGAAGTCCCTCTTTAGTACTTTAAAGGCATCATTTAATTGTTCTCTGGCTTCCGTATTTTAGCTTTTGATAAGAAGTCAGCCATCATTTGCTTTCCCTTCCTTTACAGAATGTGCCATTTTGCTCTTTCGCTTTTTTTTTAGGCTTACTCTTTATCTGTGGTTTTCATAATTTTGACTATAATGTATTTGGTGTGATTTTCTTTATATATATCTTTCTTGGGATTTGCTGACTTGTTAGCTCTATGGATTTATGTATTTCATCTATTTTGAAATGATTCAGCTATTTGTCATGGTTCAGATGTATAACTTGCTCCAGGTTTTCTCTTCTGTATCTGAGACTTCTTCGCATCACTTATACCAAGTTAACCTCATTGATGTTTTTCCATAGATGTTAAGTATTCAGATTTATTTCATTATTTTTCTTTTGTGATTCAATTTGATTTAATCTATTGATCTGTTCTTTAATTCACTACTTTTCCTCTGTTTATTTCTAGTTTAATAGAAAAAAACAACAAATGAATAACATTTAGCAAATTATTCATTTCTAGTGGTGTATTTTTTGTTTCTAATGATTCCACCTGGTTTCCATGTATCATTTCTAACATTTTCTTTTTTTAAAATTTTATTTTTACTTTATTCTACGTTACAATACTGTATTGGTTTTGCCATACTATTTCTAACATTTTCCGAGGGACATATCTTTGTTGGAATTTACTATCCAGCAAATTTACTCTTTCTGCATATTGTCTAACTTTTCAATTAATTTTTAAAAATCATTTTATCATAGTTTTTTTAAAGTCCTTGTGTAATAATTTCAACATCTAGATCACTTCTAGTTCTATTTCTATTGATTATTTCACATACTTTTTCAATTATGAATGCATCTTTTAATGTTTGATTGTACGTTGGGCATTTTGTATGAAAAAGCAATACAAACTCCAGTTTAAAAAAATTTACTTCTAGAAAAGAACCTGCCTTTTCTTATGTCAGGCCATTAGCGTGGGAGTTGAATCCAAATGGTCTGCAGTTGAACTCATCTCAAAGTTGAATGCCGCTTTAGTTTTATTCAGCTTACCACTGGTTGCAAATATTTTGATGGTGGCATCAGAACTTTGTCTCTAGCAGGTCCTGAGATCTGGGCACTGATGAGATTCCAGGAAACTGCCTGTGACTCAAGGCTGAACCACCAGTTCTGGAGACTAGAGAAACTTCTCATGCTGTAAAGCCTGCATACCTGCTTTTTGGGCTATTGAAAGCTCTCTTTAATCTTCGATCTCACTGTCCTTGCTTTCTGAACTTTATAAAATCTGCTTCAGCCTTGATGCTCTGCCCCTGGGTATTTTGAAGGGGACATTTCTACCCCCTTCAAAGTACAGAATGCTTTGAAGGGAGCTTGTCTTAATTTTCCTGCCCTTCCTCCAGGCCTTGTTGGAGCCTCTCTGCTGGCCTGCCTGTCCAGAATTCTTCTGGGAGACTTATCTCAGCTCTCCTGCCCTGCCTAACTCTTGACTCATTTCATGGAACAGCTGTCCTTCACTTAAAGTGGAGGTTCCACATGCTTCAGGGGAAACTCTCTTACTTCTTTTCTCACCCATAGTTTTGGTCTACTATCCTTGAGTACAGCTGTGAAAGTTTGACCATAAAAATGGCTGAGCGCCAAAGAACCGATGCTTTCAAATTGTGGTGGTAGAGAAGACTCTTGAGAGTCCCTTGGGCTGGAAGGAGATCAAACCAACCAGTCCTAAAGGAAATCAACCTTGAATAGTCGTTGGAAGAACTGATGCTGAAGCTCTAATACTTTGGCTACCTGATGCAAAGAACCAACTCATTGGAAAAAAACCTTGATGCTGGGAAGGATTGAAGGCAAAGAGAGAAGGGGGCAATGATAAGGTAGTATCAATGACTCCATGGACATGAATTTGAGCAACTTTGGGAGATAGTGAAGGACAGAGGAGCATGGTGTGCTGCAGTTCATGGGGTCACAAAGAGTCAGACAAAACTTAGTGACTGAACAACAGCAGCAAATCCCTGAGTAGTGGTGAAGACCTGTGAGAAAGTGTTCAGAGATGGGTTTTGCTTTGTGACTAGGACTCTGGGATTCTACTGTCATGCCAGCCTATAAATGGCCATTCCCAGGGTGGTAAGAATTGGGCTGTGTTTTTCCTTACCTTTTCTATTGCCATTCTTCTTCCTGTACTTCTACCAGGGATAAGATCAGTGGTAAATCTCTTCTCTAAAGTAATACTCTCTGAAATTTATTTCATTCAGGTTTATCTGTGTGCTTAACTCACTGAAGAGGTTTTAAAAACTGATTTTATAGCTTATCTGAATTTTTGTTATTTAGGTGAGCCTGGCATTCTGTGATGACTTTCTGTTTCTGATTTGGAAATAAAATTCTGTCTAATTATACTTCATTAATGATATGTATTCCTATCTTGTTTAAAATATTTATGATAATTTTCTTAGCATAGATTCTAGAAGATAGATACAAGGTTAAATATCTGCATATTTTCATGGTTCTTAACGCAATGTGGTGCTATTATTAATACTTAATGAAAAGGTAAGCCATACCAATTTTCAGTGAATGAGAATAAACATTTGACTTCGTTAGCTTTGAGCATTATAATTAACTTTTTTGTTAACTTATTGGGCAAAATATTACCATGGGTTCCACATCTTTAATTTCAAATATTGTACAGGATCAAAATCTTATGTTCACTTTTTAGTGGGATTTACCTTATATGGAGATTAAATGAATCCATCAAGCTTCAGAATTGTTTGAACAGATATTAATAATGGTTATAATTTATTGAATGCTTACGAGAAAAAGTGATAATTTGATCCTCAGAGTTACCTGTGAGGAAGATACCACTTGATTACTCCTTATAGAGGGTTTACTCTGTACCAAGGAGGAAATGAAGGCTCTGAGATGCTGGGACAGGATTAAACCCAAGCTGGTTTGAGTCCAAATTTGCAGCCAACCACACAATCTGATAGGATTTTTAAAATCATATTTGAACCCAGTTGGTATTGTTATTTGTATTAGTCAGTGGTTGCTGCTATAATGCTGCACAAGAAACAATCCCTAAACTCAGACGTAAAGCAATAGCATTTATTTCTATCAATTTGCACATCAGCTGCAGCTGTTTTGCTTAAAAATTCCTCAAAAGTCCCCTCTTAATCATTTACTGAAGAAAAATGTGTTGAACACCTCTTATTTCCCAGACTCTCTTTTGGGCTCGAAACAGCAATGAAGAAAAAGGACAAAAATTGTACTCTCGTGGAGCTTATATTCTAGAGGAGGAAGACAGATAATAAAGACACAAAAAAGTAGAATACACAATATGGAAGACACTGATAATTTCTACTGAAAGAAAGAAAGCAGGGGTAGAGGATGGGGTGGGCCGTTGGGTAGAGGATGGAGTGGGCCGTCGAGTAGAGGATGGGGTGGACCGTCGAGTAGAGGATGGGGTGGACCGTCGGGTAGAGGATGGGGTGGGCCGTCGGGTAGAGGTGGGGTGGGCCGTCGGGTAGAGGATGGGGTGGGCCGTCGGGTAGAGGTGGGGTGGGCCTTCGGGTAGAGGATGGGGTGGACCGTCGGGTAGGGGATGGGGTGGACCGTCGGGTAGGGGATGGGGTGGACCGTCGGGTAGGGGATGGGGTGGGCCGTCGGGTAGGGGATGGGGTGGGCCGTCGGGTAGGGGATGGGGTGGGCCGTCGGGTAGGGGGATGGGGTGGGCCGTCGGGTAGAGGATGGGGTGGACCGTCGAGTAGAGGATGGTGGGCCGTCGGGTAGAGGATGGGGTGGACCGTCAAGTAGAGGATAGGGTGGGCTGTCGAGTAGAGGATGGGGTGGGCCTTCAGGTAGAGGATGGGGTGGGCCGTCGGGTAGAGGTGGGGTGGACCGTCGGGTAGAGGATGGGGTGGACTGTCGAGTAGAGGATGGTGGGCCGTCGGGTAGAAGATGGGGTGGACCGTCAAGTAGAGGATAGGGTGGGCTGTTGAGTAGAGGATGGGGTGGGCCGTGAGGTAGAGGATGGGGTGGGCTGTCGAGTAGAGGATGGGGTGGACCGTCGAGTAGAGGATGGGGTGGGCCATCAGGGAGGGATGGGGTGGACCGTCGGGGTGGGCCGTCAGGTAGAGGATGAGGTGGGCCGTCGGGTAGAGGATGGGGTGGGCCGGAGTGGGGGGGGGGTGGGCCTTCGGGTAGAGGATGGGGTGGGCCGTCGGGTAGGGGATGGGGTGGACCGTCGGGTAGAGGTGGTGGGCTGTCGAGTAGAGGATGGGGTGGGCCATCAGGTAGAGGTGGGGGTTGCTGCTGCAATGTGTTTTCTCCCATTACCCCCTTCTCAGCAGGCTGCCCAGCCCCAGCTTTTCTGTCCATTTTTGTGATGCAGAGCTGTTGAGTTACTGCCTCGTTTCACTGTCTTCTTCTAACTCTGCCCTGGGGGTCCTCACATTTCATAACCAAAGCTGCCTATCAAAGTACTTTGCTAAAGAAAATAAATTTTTTTCTGGAGAGAAATAGTATCTTTCCCTTAGGGGCAGAAGCAATGCAGTCAGTAGTAGTTTTAAATGGCATTTTTTTTCTCTGTCACTGGTGATTGAGCGCTCTTTATTTGAAGTTCGGGTCAGAGATGAAGATATGTAGGGAACCTACTCAGAGAAAGCAATGTCACCCCACTCCACTACTCTTGCTTGGAAAATCCTATGGACGGAGGAGCCTGGTGGGCTGCAGTCCACGGGGTCGCTAAAGAGTCAGACATGACTGAGTGACTTCACTTTCACTTTTCACTTTCATGCATTGGAGAAGGAAATGGCAACCCACTCCAGTGTTCTTGCCTGGAGAATCCCAGGGATGGGGGAGCCTGGTGGGCTGCCCTCTATGATGTCACACAGAGTCGGATGCAACTGAAGCGACTTAGCAGCAGCAGCAGCAGCAGCAGCAGCAGCAGCAGCAGCAGCAGGTAACCTACTAAGGAAAGGAAACTGGTGTTTTGGGAGCACTTATTAGATGTTAGCGAAGATCCCCTGGAGAAGGGAATGACTACTCACTCCGGTATTCTTGTCTAGAGAATTCCATGGACAGAAGAGCCTGGCAGTCTACAGTCCATTGGGTTGCAAAAATCTAATATATATAAATTAGGTGTTAGACATAGTACAAGCAGATGTTTTTCCAGTAATCCTTGGACTACACATTATCATTCCCATTTTCCTAATGAAATGCACAGGGAAATTAACCTATCCCCAGACACTTGCTGCTGCAGATGCAGGATTCATCCTTAAGTGTGCCTCCGACCCCCAGGCCCTGCAAGCACCCTGCTGTTCCTTTGGACGGCGTGTGAGAGATGCTGATTTTCTAACTATTATGTCTAGACCTGGGATGCTAGCTTTGTGGTCCTAGGTCTCTCTCCCACTTCATTGTTAGTCTGTGTAGTATGGACCCACTGCTGCCTCCAGTAATGAGAGGAGGCAGTCAGGCCTGCGGGAAATGAAACAGTTCCCAGGGCACCAGAAGAATGAATGAATTCCACTGATCTTGTTTAGTTCCTTATGGGATCATCCATCATGATTTAACAACCTGAAGCCCAGAGTAGCTACAGGTATGTTTCCTGTCCAAAGTCACAGACAGTGTAATTCAGGGCTGAAAAACTGATGTATTTTTCTGTTAATATTACCTGTATCATGCCCATTGTATTATATTGTATACTGTATCATCACACAGTTTAGACTCTCTTCTTCACTATTTGCTTGTGAGAAGTCTTGCCTTTCCTCATTCTTTTGCAACTCACTAAGGAGAACATTTTCTCTGAATGTAATGTAAGCAGACATTGGTTGAGGGCCACTGTGTGCACGACAGACGGGGGGATACAGGGAAGGTCTGGTTTTGTTCTTGTCCTCAGGGAACTTATTCTCCTATTGTTCTACTCATTTTATTTTTAGATTTTTTAATGCAGTATTTGAAGCAAATGAATACGTATGGTATGTAAGCTATAAAGCATGTTAATAAAATGATGTGCTTTGCAGGGTGTGAAATCACTGCCTAGCTCACTAAAATTATCAATATTACTAGGACTTCCAGAATATTAATTTTCTCTCTCATCCCCATTCCAATTGTATGCAGAAATCCATGATTCTGTTTTTGTGTTTATCACTCCCTTCCTTTGAGATAACACCTCTATCCCGAATGTGTTATTTACTATATGCCTTTGGTTTTGCTTGCTTTGGAACTTTATAAAACAGCATCATAATATAGGTAATATTTGAGATTTGCCTTTTTTCATTCAGTGGTGATTTCTAACATTCACTCCACATTTTCTATGCTTCTTTTTCTCCCTTTCTTTGAAGTTTTTGTTTTATTTTCTTATTATGTTTTCCCCTTATATTTCCCCTTCTACACATTAAGAATGTCAAATTTCCAAAATTTAAAACTTTAAAATTCCAAAATTATAATTCTTCAAATTCTAAAATACCAAAGGTTTGAAGTCCCCTTTCTCTTACTTTTCCCTTCAAATTTTACTATGTAGGCCTAACATAATTGAAGATCAATAGACATTTAAACTTCTCCTCCCAAATAATAGAAGGGCTTTACAATGTTTTAATGCCGGTGTCTTCCTCCTGACTTAAATGTCGGTATTATCAATTGTTTCCATTTTGTCTGCTTTTGAAACCTCACAAATTGGGATATTATTATTAGTATTTCACTCTGATATAGATAAATGCAGATTTGCCAACCAGCTTAAGAGTTTATTTACTACCTATTCATCCTTCTTGCCACCTGAGACCTTCCTTTTGAGCCATTTTCCTTTTTCCATTTCATTTGGACTTCTTGGAGATCTATCGGTAGTAAAATCTTGCAGCTTTTTGTTTATATGGAAATGTCATCATCTCATACTCATTTTTTTGGGAGAGTGTGTGGGGCTTTGGAATCCTCATTTTTATTTATTTACTAAAAATTTTATTGGGAAATTTTTATTGAAGTATAGTTGATTTATAAAATTGTGTTAGTTTCAGGTGTACAGTCAAGTGAATCAACTATACATAAATACAGAATATATATATATATGGAGAGAGAGTCTTTTCAAACTCTTTCCCATCATGGCTTATCACTGGATATTGAATTGAATATAGTTTCCTGACCTATACAGTAGGTCCATGTTAATCTATTTTATATACAGTAGTATGTATCCTTTAATCTCAAACTCCTCTCAAATTTATCCCTCTCCCTCTTTCCTTTATGGTAGCCATAAATTTGTTTTCTATGTCTGTGAATCTTCTTCTAGCTTGTAAATAAGTTCATTTGTATCATTTTTTTAAGAGTCCATATATAAATGACATAGTGTGATATTTGTCTTTATCGGACTTACTTCACTTAGTATGGTAATTTCTAGGCCCATCCATATTGCTGCAAATGGCATTTCATTTTTTATGGCTGACTAGTATATATCACATCTTTTTATCTGTTTATTTGTTGATGTCCACTTAGATTGCTTCCATGTCTTGGCTATTGTGAATAGTGTTGCTCTGAACATTGGGGTGCATGTATCTTTTCACATTAGAGTTTCTGTCTTTTCCAAATAAATGCTGGGATTGTTGGACCATATGGTAACTCTATTTTTAGATTTTTTTTCATTTTTGAGTGTTTTCCCTTGACGTGTCTTTTTTTTTGAAATTTCAAAAGGGGAGAGGATAGATATATGTATACCTATGGCATATTCAAAAGCAGAGACATTACTTTGCTGGCTAAGGTCCATCTAGTCAAAGTTATGGTTTTTTTCAGTAGTCATGTATGGATGTGAGAGTTGGACTGTGAAGAAGGCTGAGCGCCGAAGAAGTGATGCTTTTGAACTGTGGTGTTGGAGAAGACTCTTGAGAGTCCCTTGGACTGCAAGGAGATCCAACCAGTCCATTCTGAAGGAGATCAGCCCTGGGATTTCTTTGGAAGGACTGATGCTAAAGCTGCAACTCCAGTACTTTGGCCACCTCATGCGAAGAATTGACTCATTGGAGAAGACTCTGATGCTGGGAGGGACTGGGGGCAGGAGGAGAAGGGGACGACAGAGGATGAGATGGCTGGATGGCATCACTGACTTGATGGACGTGAGTCTGAGTGAACTCCGGGAGTTGGTGATGGACAGGGATGCCTGGCGTGCTGCGATCCATGGGGTCGTAAAGAGTCGGACACGACTGAGCGACTGAACTGAACTGAACTGATGGCTGATTCATGTTGAGGTTTGACAGAAAACAGCAAGATTCTGTAAAACAATTATCCTTCTATTTTTAGATTTTAAAGGAATGTCCGTACTGTTCTTCATAGTGGCTGCATCAATTTACATTCCCATCAACATTGTAGGAGGGTTCCTTTTTTCTCCATACTCTCTCCAGCATTTGTTATTTGTGGACTTTTTCATGATAGCCATTCTGACTGGTGTGAGGTGGCCAGAATGGCTGTGGGTTTTATTTGCCTTTCTCTAAGAATTAATGATGTTGAGCATGTTCTCATGTTCCCGTTGGCCATCTGTATGTCTGTTTAGGTCTTCTGCTCATTTTTTAATTGAGTTTTTTTTTTTTTTATATTGAGCTGTATGACTGTTTGTAATTTGGAAATTAAATCTTTCATCACATCATTTGTAGATATTTTCTCCCATTCTTTAGGCTGTTTTTTTTTGTTTTGTTTATGGTTTCCTTTGCTGAGAAAAAGCTTATAAATTTGATCAGATTTCATTTGTTTATTTTTGGTTTTATTTCTTTTGCCTTGGGAACCTGACCTAAGAGAGTATTGCTACAATTTATGTCACACTCATTCTTAAAAGATAGGCTTGTCTGGTGCACAGTCCTAGATGGATGTCTGTTTTCTTTTAGAATTTTGAAAATATTATTCCACAGTCTTCTGGTTTTCACTGTTGTGGTTAAAAACTCATTTTATGATTTCAATATTGCCCTTTTGAACATAGTCTGCCATTTTTCTCAGGGAGCTTTTAGGTCTTCTGTCTTTGATGTTCTGTGGTTTTATTGTATAGATTTCTTTTATTAGTTTTTGCTTATATGTTGTATCTGAAGATTATAATTATATTTTGGGGGGCTCCAAAATCACTGCAGATGGTGACTGAAGCCATGAAATTGTAAGACTCTCCTTGGAAGAAAAATTATGACCAAACTAGACAGCATATTGAAAAAGCAGAAACATTACTTTGCCAACAAAGGTCCGTCTACTCAAAGCTATGGTTTTTCCAGTAGTTATGTATGGATGTGAGAGTTGGACTATAAAGAAAGCTGAGCACCAAAGTGTTGATGCTTTTGAACTATGGTGTTGGAAAAGACTCTTGAAAGTCCCTTGAGACTCTCAAGGAGTCTCCAAGGAGATCCAACCAGTCCATCCTAAAGGAAATCAGTCCTGAATATTCATTGGAAGGACTGATGCTGAAGCTGAAACGCCAATACTTTGGCCACCTGATGCGAAGAACTGACTCATTTAGAAAGACCCTGATGCTGGGAAAGATTGTAGGCAGGAGGAGAAGGGGATGACAGAGGATGAAATGGTTGGATGGCATCACCTACTCAGTGGATGTGAGTTTGAGTAAATTCCAGGAGTTGGTGATGGACGGGGAGGCCTGGCGTGCTGCAGTCCATGGGGTTGCAAAGAGTCAGACACGACTGAGTGACTGAACTGAAGTGAAGATTTATATATTTTGTCATTTTTATAAAGTTCTCATTATTTTCACTTTAGATAATTGTCTTTCATTTAATGTCTCTGTTTTCTCCTCCTGGCCCTTTAATCAGCCATATATCCTTTCTATCCTCTGTATAGAGACCTATATAGAGGTCAAAACTTTTATAATAGAGAAGCCTGTCTTTCTATTTGATAGTTAATAGGTTAACCTCTTTTTAAGAGTTTTTAATGGGACTTCCCAGGTGGCACTAGTGGTAAAGAACTTGCCTATCAATGCTGGAAACCCAGGTTTGATCTCTGGCTGGGAAGATCCCCTGGAGAAGGGAATGGCAACCCACTCCAATATTCTTGCCTGGAGAATGCCAAGGACAGAGGAGCCTGGAGGGCTAAGTCCATGGGGTCATAAAGAGTTGGACACGACTGAGTAATTAACACACATAGGAGTTTTTATCTTCTTATCTATTTGTGTTGCACTCTGTATAATTCCTTCAGGTATATCTTTAAGTTTTAATACTCTTTGCTTTGAGAATTATATAGTCTATGTATAAAGTTTTATTTGGTTTTCCTTCACCTATACCTGATCACTTTGGATAATTTTTATTACTTTCTCATTTTTTCTAATTCTGTATTTTCTTTCTTTTAAATTTAATTATTGAACATTACATAGGCTTTCCTAGTAGCTCAGCTGGTAAAGAATCTGCCTGCAATGCAGGAGACCATGGTTTGTTTCCTGGGTCAGGAAGGTCTGTGGCAAAGATATAGGCTACCCACTCCAGTGTTCTTGGGCTTCCCTTGTGGCTCAGCTCGTGAAGAATCTGCCTGCAGTGGGGGGCCTGGGTTCAATCCCCAGGTTGAGAAGATTCCCCTGGGGAAGGGAACAGCTACTCACTCCAGTATTCTGGCTTGGAGAATTCTTTTTTTTTTTTTTTTGCCATTTAACAACATCTATTTTTATTTTTATTTTTAATACTTTATTCTACGTTACTATACTGTATTTGTTTTGCCATACATTGACATGGATCAGCCACAGGTTTACCCGATCTCCCAATGTCAAAGCCCCCTCCCACCTCCCACCCCATATCTTCTCCCTGGATCATCCCATGCACCAGCCCCAAGTATCCTGTATCCTGTATTGAACATAGACTGGCACTTCGTTTCTTATATGATAGTATACCTATTTCAATGCCATTCTCCCACATCATCCCACCCTCTCACTCTCCCTCTCCCTCTGAGTCCAAAAGTCCATTCTATATCTCTGTGTCTCTTTTGTTGTCTCACATACAGGGTCATCATTACTATCTTTCTAAATTCCATATATATGTGTCAGTATACTATATTGGTGTTTTTCTTTCTGGCTTACTTCACTCTATATAATCGGCTCCAGTTTCATCCATCTCATTAGAACTGAGTCAAATTTATTCTTTTTAAGGGGTGAGTAATACTCCATTGTGTATATGTACCACAGTTTTCTTTGGCCTGGAGAATTCTATAGACTGTGTGATCCCATGGGGTTGCAAAGAGTTGGACATGAGAAGAGACTTTTCCACTTTCATTGTATATTACGTATCTGGCTGTTTCTTTGTTTCCTGTAGCTGAAGTCAGTAGTGATAAAAATTTGTTGTATCCTTTCTGCTGATCCTCACTCATGGTGGCTTATTTCCTAGTGAGTTTGATGGCCTCTGATTGTGAACTCATAGAGGTTTAATCTTTTAAGGAAATCCTGAGGGCCTAAGTAGAAAATGCTTTCCAGTAGGGAGGATTTGCATTTGCCTCTGCTGGTGCCTGGAGAGTACCTTGTCTCCCTTTAAAAGAACTGGCCTAATGTGGGATTCTCAGATTCATATGTTTTGCCACAGTCATTGACTGATTTTTATTTTAATAGTACTCATTTCTTATTTTTTTTTAAGCCACACACTATCCTGGATGTTCTACAAACATTATTTCTAACCTTCCCAATAATGCTATCACCTACATCACTGATGGAACAGATATCACCCACATCACTGATGGAACAGATATCACCCACATCACTGATGGAGCTCAGCAAGGTTGGGAATACTCCTTTTGTCCTGCAGTTGCTTGTCATGTCGTCTTTGCTCATCAGTACCCCTCCCCTCCCTTGAGATAGTACCTCAAGTACTACCTCTGCAGAGATACATCCTTTAGCCACAGAGCTGAGCTTAGGTTCTCACTCACATGTGTTCTCATAGTAATTTGGACCAGCTGTTAGAGCACTCAACCCATTTCACAGATGGGAAAAGTTGAGGCCATTTATAGGTATGTGTGGAGGACAGGCCACAAGCTTATGTGAGTGTCAGGGAATTACTATTGTCAATATGTGCCCCAAAGACCCATCATAAGCCCCTTCCTCATTGGATGGCCCTGTCCTTCAGTTACCTCAGGTAAACGGTCCTTTAAGTGGAATTTTGTTCAGAGATTGCACTTGGAATGTTTTTAGTGGACCGCTCTGGCTCTTCCTGAGTTTCTTTGCTTTGGTATTTTACTGACTCATGTTGTTTTGGCATCATATTTAAATAGATCTCCAGAGAAGTTGTTTATTTTCATTGCTTTTACATGTTGATAGAAACAAACATTTCCATAACACCTCAGAAAAAGTACTGCCACCTATTTATTTATTGTTTTCTAAATTAAATAAAAATTGCTTGAGTTGCCATCATCTGAGCTGCCCAGAAGTCTTATATGACATTATTTGAGCTTTCCTTTATTGTGGATCATCCCAGAATCTCAGGGTTTCCTGTGATCCTAACATCATACTCAGTGGTACTTACCAGGCACCACTGCTCTGCACTGCCCTGCGACCTGTGACCTGTTAGAGTAACCCCTCTCCCTCAGGTCCACATTTGACTCGCTTCACTGGGCTCTCTGCCAGCTACAATTCTTGGAACAAGGGGTTGTTCATCCACTGAACCTTCTTTTCCAGGGATTCTCCCCACTAAGAGATCCTGGTGTGTGTGTCCACTCACCTTGGGTCCCACAAATCCTGTGCCTTTCTCAGGGACAGGAAGTTAGGAAGATCAACTCAGGGCCAGGCCATTTTTATTTATTTAAGTCTTTGAAAGGGAAAAAGAGCTTAATTTGATTCCCTTTCCTGGACAATAGATTTACTGCCTCTTAAATGTTTTAACAACATGCAATGGGAAAGGAAAGGCTAGACCTTAAATCAACAAAGAAGGCAGTCATCCTTTGTGGCAGTGAGTACTAATTACCCCTGGCATTTGTTTTCTCCATATTCTTCTTAGTAATAGAACCTCCCGAGCCATAGTTGAGTACATGCCATCCAGGTCAAGGCTCCATTTCCCAGCCTCTCTGGAAACTATGTCTGGGCGTGTGGCAAAGTTATGACCAATGGAATGTAAGCAGAAGTGATATGTACAACTTCAAGTCACATCATTTGAAAGGAAAATGCTTGCATCCCAGGGCCTTCTCTGGTGGTCCAGTGGCTAAGATGCCACACTCTTAACACAAGGGGCCCAGATTTGATCCTTGGCCAGGAAACTAGATCCTGTATGCTGCAACTAAGACCCAGCACAGACCAAAAAAAAAAAAAAAGCTTGCATTCCATCCATTCCACCTTTTGCAGGCTGGGATTTGATGAGTTTCCGGTAAGCTTGCTTCAGTCAATCATGTGGATGAGAACAATACTCCAGAAGAAAGAACAGTAAGATTAAAGAAACTTGAGTCTGTGGATAGTTGTAAAGGGCAGAAGAATGATGACAACCCCAGAAAATTTACCTCTGAACTCATGAAAGAGAAGGGGATTCCTGTCCTATTTGAGTCACTTTATTTTGGGGTCTCTTGTTCCAGCAACCCAGTTAGTATCCCAACTATTATACATCCTCTCTAGTCACTGGGATTGGAGAACATACAACCTCTTGTCTCCCCAGTGAGCCAACCTCCTTAAGGCAAATAAGAGGGAATTTCACATACCTCTCTTGATAAAGCAGTAACAAGCAAAACACAAGTGGGATACTTAACTGAATGTTATTTTGGGCTCAGAAAGCTTTTTATCTAATGAAAGGAGGAAGAAGGAGCTCAAGTGATCACAAGTGTACAGAAGGCAAAATCATTTGGAGAGCCACCTTGTGTGGTGGGGAGAGTATGGGCTTTGGATCCAGAGATTTCAGGGTTCACGTCCTGTCTCTACCACTTATTTATATAAGTTACTACTTCACGATATGTAAGTTGGGACTTGCAGAGCATACATTATATGCTTATTGTAGGAATTATACAAGATACTATATTTAAAGATCTTGGCCACAAGCGCTGTTTAAAATAAGGTGCAAAATAAAAGTAAGTTTCCTTCTGTCCTTTTAATCATTGTACCAGGCTGAGTCTGTAAGACTCTACATGAATGAACACATTTTTACCACTTCACATTCATCTTGGGCCACCTTTCCCTTGCCGTGACTTTGTACAACTCTCCCAGGCCCATTACTAGCTTCCTTTCAATACTATGATGGCTCCAGTTCTTTCCTGCCCCTGAGTCTCTGCACTTCCTTTTCCTTCCAGTTGTAACCTCTTCTTACTTAGAGAAGCCCCCTCCTAAGGCCGCTATATCTAAAATAGCCCCTTGCCCCTTGTGGCAGGCAGAATAACAGCCCCTAAAGATGCCTTCTTCCAGTCCCTGTAACTTGTGACTATGTTGGGCTACATGGCAAATGGGAACTGAAGTTTCAGATAGAATCAAGGCTATTAATCTCCCTAAAGTAGAATGTTTCAGAATATCTGGGTAGAGTGAATGTAATCAAAAGAGATCTTAAGAGTGGAAGAGGAAGACAGAAAAAGAGAGTCAGAAAAAGAAGTGTGATTGGAAGCAGAATCAGAGAGATGCTATTACTGCTTTTGAAGATAGAGGGGGCATCCACAAGCCAAGGGATGCTGGTGGCCTCTTGAGGCTGAGAAAGGCAGAGGAATGAATTATCTCCAAGAGTCTCCAGAAGGAATACAGTTCAGCCAAACCTCAATTTTACCCCTTGCTAGACTTCTGAAATACAAACCTAAAATAAACTTGCGTTGCTTTAAGCCACTGCCCCTTTGTGATCACTTGTTATAGGAGCCATAGAAAGCTAAACCCACCATATTCTAGTCCAGCCTTAGCCCTCTAACACATCATCCATTTTACTTCCTTCCCAGCAGTCATCACAATCTGTGACCTTCTTGTTGAACTGCCCATTGGATGACTTGCAGTCGAACACGTGTCTTATGAAGGCAGAAATGTACTTGATCTCATTCACCGAAACACCCGATAGGTTCAATATTTGTTAAAGGAATGCATGAATGAAAAAAAAAGCATTTTCCTCATCCATAGGGTTTCTTGTTTCCAGGAAGGATATTTAGCATTTCTGAGAGTGCACACAAAAAATTGCAGGTGATGGTGAAGGGGGCCATGTGACAGAGTGGCAGGAAAGGCAGATATGGAATTCTGACTGCCTGTCAAGCCAAGTCCTAAAATTTAAGTTCTTTTTAAGGGTGAGACAGGATAGTGGAGATTGTGAAAGTGTTAATCACTCAGTCATGTCTGGTTCTTTTTGACCCTATGGACTATAGCCCACTAAGTTCCTCTGCCCGTGGAATTCTCCAGGCAAGAATACTGGAATGGATAGCCATTCCTGCCTCCAGGGGATCTTCCCAACCCAAGGACTGAACCCAGGTCTCATGCATTACAGGTGGATTCTTTACCATCTGAGCCACACAGGAAGCCCATGGAGTAGATCAAATCCAGTCTATCTTTAAAGCAGTTTTCCAGCCTACTTTTAATCAGCCGTGAGTCTTTAGTGACCGTCAAGAGGGCATCTGAAGGTCCTATGTGCTGCCCTTTCTCAGGAAAATTCAATGTGGGACACCCCAAGTTATAACTAGTGTTAGCAACACTTCTGCTCATTCACAGCGAGACCCGGGGCCCTCTGCTGTTACAGGAGTGTTTGTTTAATTAGGGTGCCGAATACAGCCTCATCTGGTGGCAGATGTTGCCGTGTGTAATATAATAAATAAAAGTCTTTATAGGCCCAGCAGGCAGTGGAGCTTTCGGTTAGCAGATGGCGAAATATTAAACTGGCAGAGCAATAACTCCACCGCCGGAATCAGCTGGTCCCTGCCCAGATTTGCTCCGACATGAATCAACTTCATATAGGATGTGTCACTCAGCTGCAGATTCATACCCTCACCTGCTCTCCCGCCCTTTCCCTGCCAGCACCATCCTTTCCTTGGCATCCCATTACTAAAGTCAGCTTCCTGGGGAGTGGAATCGTGTAAGCCCATTAGCTGGTCGATGAGAGGAGCTGGCTGGGCTGGTCCGTAGGGTTCCTTTATGGGGGAAGGAAATGCAGTGAACCTGGCGGATGTCCTCTGGCGCCAGTTTCTGCTTGGATCTCAATTAACCAGACAGTATGTTGCCTGGCCCCCCAGACCCTCGTGGTGCAAGAGGAGAATCCCACTTGGTGCCAGGGGACTTCCTATTTAGGATGGGAGGGACAGGGGAATGGCTAAATTAGTTCAGGGGGACTCCAGCAAATTGGAGAGAACTGGCCTTGTTGCTCTGGAAAGGGATTGCTGCTGCTGCTATCACTGCTCAGGGGGCACAAAGAGGGTCACTGGACTTGTTTACCAAACACTGGATTATACTACTCATGTTTATGGAGGGCTCGCTGAGTGCCAGCCGGGACTCTGCACGGGGCTTTGCAGGAGCAGCGCTACTCCATCTTCACCTTAACCCTTCGAGGCAGCAGTAACAGACCCTTCTAGCACTTCCTGTGTGTCAGGACTATTCTAGAAGTCTCATGTGCCTTAATCCACTTAAACCTCCCAACACTAAGCCTTAATTAAACCCATTTCTCACTGAGAGTGAGGTGATATGATTTATTCAAGATCCCAGGGCTGGAGTCAAGGTTAGTGCAATTGCTAAGAACATCACCTCCCAATTTAGACAGGGTTGGGTGGTGCCCCAGCTCTGGTATCTACTAGCCATGGGATCTTTTTTTTTTTGGCTGCTCTTGGTCTTCCTTGCAGCGTGAGGGCTTTTCTAGTTGTGACTTGTGGGCTTTGTTGCCCCAAAGTGTGTGGGATCTTAGTTCCTCAACCACGGATGGAACCCACGTCTTCTGCATTGGAAGGCAGATTCTCAACCAGTGGACCAGTGCAGAAGACGTGGATTCAATCCCTGGTCAAGGAACTAAGATCCCATGTGTTGTGGGGCAACTAAGCCCATGAGCTAGAAAGCCCTTAAAAATAATCCCATATATATGGAATTTAGAAGATAGTAATGATGACCCTATATGTGAGACAACAAAAGAGACACAGAGGTATAGAACGGACTTTTGGACTCTGAGGGAGAAGGAAAGGGTGGGATGGTTTGGGAGAATGGCATTGAAACATGTATACTATTTTGTAAGAAACGAAGCGCCAGTCTATGTTCAATGCAGGATGCAGGATGCACGGGGCTGGTGCACAGGATGATTCAGGTAGATGATGTGGGGTGGGAGGTGGGAGGGGGCTTCGGCATTGGGAGATTGTGTTCACCTGTGGCTGATTCATGTCAATGTATGGCAAAACAAATACAGTATTGTAATTAAAAAAATAATAATCCCATGGCTAGTAGATATGGTTCACCCAACCTTGTCTAAATTGGGAGGTGATGCTCTTAGCAGTTGCGCTGACCTTGACTCCTGCGGACTTAAGTGTAAACTTTGACAGAAGATGGTGGATATGTAGACAAAATACTACCCAGAACACAAGGTAAACCACAGTGGGAAGGAGGACGTGTGTTGCCATTTCCTAAAATAAACCTGACTGCTTTTGGACAGGTGTTTGAAAGACCTTTCTCTCCTTTAATACTTACGGCAACCTTTTGAGGCAGCAATTAGTATAATCTAGTGTTACTGATGACAAAATTAGGATGTGAAAGGTGACTCCACTTGCTCGATGTCGCACAGCCAGTCAGGACAGACCTGGATGGAGGCCGAAGCTGTCTGAACAAAACTCCTGTCTTATTCACTCCAGGTTTTCCAAGGGCTTCTTGGAAGAGGATTTTGGAGATCTGAGGAATTAAATAATTGGAAATGAGGGAAAAGCATTCCAGGCAGAGGGAACAGCATGAGCAAAGTCCTCACCAGTGTGGACAGTAGGGGGTGTCTGTGTGTGTGTGTGTGTGAGTATAAGCGAAGAGCGAGGAAATGAAGTCAACTGCTGGAGACAGGCAACCATAATCCTACTGGGTTTATTTCCTCACAGTCACTGACACAGACATGCACAACACATGCAGCTGTCTCTACGAAATGTTTATATAATTGAAATCACATTGAATATATAATTTCACATCATAGTTTCCCATCCTCATAAAATCAGTACCAATTTCTCACATCACGGAACCTCTCTGTGCCACGTCTTTATCCATTCCTCTGTTGATGGCCATTTAGGTTGCTTCCACGTCCTGGCTGTTGTTTGTAGTGCTGCAGTGAACATCAGGGGGCGTGTGCTTTCTGAATTATGGTTTTCTCCGGATATATGCCCAGGAGTGGGATTGCTGGTCATATGGTAGCTCTATTTTTAGTTTTTTAAAGGAAACTCCATACTGTTCTCCATCGTGGCTGTATCTGTTAATAAAGGCTGCCTCTGAGGGTGAGCTCTTTTTCCTTCTTGGCATCTTTCTGTATTTTCCATGTGTTCAATAACGAGAATTTAAAAAAATTTATTTATATTTTTAGCTGTGCTGGGTCTGTGTTGCTGCATGGGCGTTTTCCTAGTTGCGGTGTGTGGGCTCCCCATTACAGTGGTTTCTCTTGTTGTGCGGCACAGGCCCTATGGTGCATGGACTTCAGTGGGTGGGGCTTTCAGGCTGTAGAGCACAGGCTTAGTAGTTGGTACATGGGTTTAGTTGCTCCGTGGCATCAAGTTCAGGGATTGAATCAGTGTCTCCTGCATTGGCAGGCAGATTCTCCACCCATGAGCCACCAGGGAATCCCAGTGATGAATTTTTATAATGAAAATATTTTGCATAGCTCCATAATATTCTGAGGTATGGATTTCCATAATTTATTTAATTATTGCCTTGTTGAAGAGCTTTGGGTAATTTCTCTATTTTTATAAGTACAAATAATGCTGCATTCAATATTCATTTATTTGTTCAACATGCATCTAAAAGTCTATGATGCTCCGTGTGCCATGGTGCATATATCTGCTCATGTTATTTAGTGCCCATCATTTTACATATGAGGGAACTGAAAAACAAAGAAATCACTAAGCTGGTTGAGGGCAGAGGCGAGTTTGTACATTCAGGTCTTTCAATTCTGAGGCTTTATCTTGATCAGACTCTCTCCCCCAAACATCTAGTCCTCCTTTTCTGCAGAATGGTGGCAAACCCGGGAGTTACTTTGGGTGTACCCAGTCACAGATCGCCTCCCCCTCTCCTGTCCCCACCCCCTGAACTTTAGTAGCCATAACTGACATAGAACATTGTGTAAGTTTAAGGTGTACAACGTATTTGTGCATGCCTACATTTGTGATACATGTGATAAATTTGATACATGTATACACTGTGGAATGATTACAACAATAATTTTAGTGAACACCTCCATACTTCACATAGTTACCTTTTTTGTTGTTTTGGTGGGGGAGACCACTAAGATTTACTCTCTTAGCATCTTACTATAGAGTATTGTCAACTACACTCATCATGCTGCACATTAGATCCCCAGAACTTCTTCATCATATAACTGGAAATTTGTTCCCTTGCCCAACATCCCCCATTTCTTCCACCTCTTATGCTTGCGTGCTAAGTCACTTCAGTTGTGTCTGACTCTTTGCAACCCTATGGACTGTAGCCCACTAGACTCCTCTGTCTGTGGAATTTTCCAAGAAGTGGGTTCCTAGAAAATTTTCCGTGGAATGGGTTCCCATGCCATCCTCAGGGTATCTTCCCGACCCAGGGGTTGAACCCGCATCTCATGTCTCCTGCATTGGCAGGTGCATTCTTCACCGCTAGTGCCACCTGGCAGGCCCCCTCCACCTCCAAGCCACTGGCAACCTCCATTCTATTCTCTGTTGCTATGAATCTGGCCTTATTTTAGGCTTAGGTTTTTAAATTTTTAAAAGCCTTTTTAGATTTATAAGCAAGATTGTATGGTATTTGTCTTTCTGTGTCTGGCTTATTTCACTTAGCATGATGTCCTCCAGGTTCATCCATGTTGTTGCAAGTGGCAGGATTTCCTTTTTCCCTATGACTGCATAATATTCCACTGTGTGTGTGTGTGTGTGTGTGTGTGTGTGTGTGTACCACCTTCTCTTTATCCATTCATCTCTTGATGGATACTTAGCTTATTTCTATGTCTTGGCTGTTGTGAACAACGCTACCATGAACATGGGGCTGCAGATGCCTTTTGAGATCCTGCTTTTGTTTCCTTTGGATCATATGGTGGTTGCTTTAGAAATCTTTTGAGGAAGCTTCAAACTGCACCTCCATTGTGGCTGCACCAATTTACATTCCCACCAAGAGTGTAGGAGGTTTCCCTCTTCTCCACACCCTCTCCAACACTTGTGATTTCTTGTCTTTTTGATAATAGCCATTCTCACTGGTGTGAGGTGACAGAAGATCTCTTTCAATAGTGTGTGATATAGTAACTACCTGTTCCCTGCCTTAATACCTGTGGCCTCCTTCTTGTATATGCACCAGCAGGTATATATACATATCAGAGTCTGTACCCTTCAACAGTGACACGTGTCCTCATGGGAAGTTGTTCTCCTTCTGCCTGACTGATATATTTCCGGTGTACCCATCCTAGGTGTGGCTTTGTGACATGAGTGTATTTTAAGCTCGGTGCCATGTGAGATGAAATGTTTGAAGCCCAGCTCAAAATGTCACCTCTCCTCTGAAGTTTCGCAGATGCCCTCAACAAAGCTCAGAGCGCTCTTTATGTTTCCTGAGTGCCTCGTTTATGGGCCCATTAAGGATCATGCCTCACTATACCCTGGCTCTTTATGTACCTCCTGTTTCAAATCTCACAGATGATTAGCTCTCTAAGGTTAGGAACTATCTGCTATCCGCTTCACTACCTTGTCCTTTCGCTTCTGCTTTTCAGTCCAGCCGCTTCCCTCCCTCTCCACTGCTGCTACCCGAGCCCACTCTGTCCAGCCTCTCCCCCGCACCGCTGCATCAGTGTCTGAATGAGCCTCCTGGCTTCTGCTCAGTGCCCCTTATGACCCATTTTCTACACAGCAGTGAATGGGATCCTTTGAAATTGCAAATCTGATGTGCCTGACACCCCAACAAGGTCCGGCCCCTGTCTGCCCATCTGACAACCTTCCTCTTAACTCTCCCCCTTATTTCCTGGGTTCTGCTCTCTCTGATCCCTCCCAATTTACTTTTTAAAAATCACATCATTCTGCACAATAGTTTGCATCATTGCCCAGCCTGTGTTCACTTCCTTCCTTTTACCGTTGTGGGTGGAGTTCATTTCCTTAGCCCATAACTTTGGACTTGGCCACATGACTCATTTTGGCCAACTGGATATTAGTAGGTGTGGACATGAGCGAAAGCTTGAAATACAGCAGAGCTGTGGGCTTGCACGCTTCACTCCTGCGTGGCCATGAGAGCAGCTTGCCCTGGGTAACCTCCTGGTCCCGGAAGAAGGCGAGTTATCTGGAGCACACCTGAACGGAACAGGCTTGGCTTGGAGCCAAGCCCTGCCTGGATCTGCCAGATGCAGGCCGAACCATGGATGCACGAGCAAGACTTTGCACTTGTCTCTGGAAGCCACTGGTTGCATGCTACACAGCGTAGCTGTGGCATAGCGGATCAACACATCCTGTTGTATTACTTTCGAAATTCTATCTTTTCTTATTGGGGCTCAGTTTCCATGAGAAAAGAGACAATGTCCATCTTGCTCACCCTGTGACATCAGCATGCAGCATACAGTAGATGCCGAATAAATGCTTATTGAATGACTGGCTACCCCAGGATGCTTACTTAGTACAATGCCTATGCCCATCAGTGTTTGATTCCGAATGGAATCATCAAACCATCCAAATGACTTTGTGTTGCGTCCCAACAAATATATCTTTAAACTCAAGCTGGCACATGGGCCAAAAATGGTTAGTTGTGACACTTCTGTCTCCTGTCCTGCTCTTCACCACAAGAAAGACCCTCCTTGTGAGGTTACACACGCTGAAAACAGATGATGTGTCAACTCAGTAATTTAAACTGTGAATCTGTACTTGCTTAAAGATGAACTCGTTGGGAAGAAAAAATGAGAAAAAGGCTTGTGACCATCCAACAGAGGCCCCGGATAAGGGCATCAATTTCGGTTCTTGGCAGGTCCAGCACACATAATAAAAGAGAACTGCTGAGGTCAGCAGCCAAGAGAAGCCACACTTCTTATTTTCACAAACACGGTTTTGGGATGGTAATCATATCTATTAGCAAGGGTGACACCACCGTGGGCCTGGCAGAAAAATGAGCTCGCCCACATTGCAAAATGAGCAAAGTGGAGATCGATAAATCATAAAATTAGTTGAGACATCATCTATCTTCTGCGGCTTTCCCTTTATTCCCGCCATGGTCCCTCAGGACACTAATTCATTTATTGCATTTTATCGTTGGGAAAACACGTCAAGGTTTGGAGGCTGCTTTCCGTTAGGGGAGCAGGGGCAATAATGTGTGTCATTAATTAGGCAAGATTGGGAGTTCCAATCCAAACTCTGGTCTCCACTGACTTCCATAAATTGAGTTTTAGGACTGCGTCTATATCTTGTATTACTTCATCAAAAAGGAGTGTTATTGAAATCTGCCTGGAGAGTGGGGAGAGAGAGGAACACGTCTGCTCACTCTGAAGAAGCAATACATTTAGGGGCAAACAAGGTGACAAGCCAGATGCAATCTGAGTTGTCTAAAGATGCATCCTGTTATCTGCACGTAATTGAAGTAGACATGGGAATCTGGAGGAGATGGAGCTTGAAGTGCCGGTATATGTCATCTAGCAGCCATATTCTTGATTCTGAGACTTGCATTGAGCAGATTTTTAAGGTTTCTAAAATCTCGATGCATTTTTCAGTTGATATGTGCATTGAATGTAGGATTATTACTTCATCAAAGGAATCCTAGATTCAAGGTAGTTGTTAGACTGAGTGCTTCAATTACTGATTGAAGCTTATTAACCACTTGAAAGTGAAAGTTATTCAGTCGTGTCTGACTCTTTGCAACCCCATGGACTGTATAGTTCATGGAATTCTCCAGGCTAGAATACTGGAGTGGGTAGCCTTTCCCGTCTCCAGGGGATCTTCCCAACTCAGGGGTAGAACCTAGGTCTCCCACATTACAGGCAGATTCTTTACCAGCTGTGCCATACGGGAAGCCCAAGAATACTGGAGTGGGTAGCCTATCCCTTCTCCAGTGGATCTTCCCGACCCAGGAATCAAACCAGGGTCTCTTGCATTGCAGGTCGATTCTTTACCAACTAAGCTATCAGGGAGGCCACTAAAAGTGATAGTGAAAGTCACTCAGTCGTGCCCGACTCTTTGCTACCCCATGGACTGTATATCCGTGGAATTCTCCAGATCAGAATACTGGAGTGGGTAGCCTTTCCCTTCTCCAGGGAATTAACCACTTAGTGGCTTAATAAACTTATTATTGCTATGATTCTGGCGGTTGGTTTGGCTCAGCTGGCAAGATTTCTGGTCTACGTGACATAAGCTAGAGCTTCAACCACATGGGAACTCAACTTGGCTGGAGCACCCACGTGGCTTGCTCACACAGCTGTTACCTGGAAGCTCGACCAAGAAGCCTCACTTCCTCTCCACATTGTCTTCTCTGAGTGGATTGGGTTTCTCTCAGCATGGCAACTGGTTTTAATGGGCAGGACGTGAGAGTTGCCAGTCCTCTTAAGGCTTGGAAGACTTGGCATGTCACTTCATCACATTCCACTTGATCTGATTGTAAGTCCAGCCCAGGCTAATGGAGAGGGGAAACAGCTGCCTCCTTCCTGTGATGAGTGGATGCATGTTGGGGGCCATTTTTGGAAACGGGAGCCCAGCAGACTCTGGTGTGAACTCTAATAGAGATCTATCTTGTTGTGGTCCTTTTATGAATCAAAGCAACACCTCTCCTTTCTTCTGTTTGCAAGGAATCTGGGCTGGGCTAAGCAAGCAAGGAAGACGTTTTCGTTAGAAAGGAAAGGGCTTGTGCTCTAAAGAAAGGAATGGCCAGTGGTTTCCAAAAGCTCATATTAAGCTTTTCTGGCTTCTTGATATTAATGGAGCTTACAGAATGTGATGGGTTTTCATTCTCTACCCCCAGCCCCACCAAAGGTACAGACTCTCCCATCTGAGCAAATTCCACTGCCATCCATCCACTCAGTTGCTCAGGTCCTGAACCCTGTAGTCATCCTTGCCTTTTTCTTTCTCCTATATCCCACCTCCGATTCACAGCAAATGGCTGAGATACACCCCCAAGCCTTCTATCTGTTTCTGTCTCCCTTCAGTGTTATGCCCTAAGCTGAGGCACTGTCCCATCTCCCTTGGACTGCTCCAGTAGCCTTTATAACTGGTCCTCCTGCTTTATCTCTTGCCCTATTCCACCTGTTCTCCATATAACATCGAGAGTGATATTTAGGGTAAACAATCAGGGTAAACACCTGTCAGCTTAGAGCTCCTCAGAGGCTGCCCTTTGTACTTAGGACAAAACCCAAACCACTTGCCCTGGTCCACAAAGGCCTTTGTGAGCCGAACCGTGCCTGCCTCTCTTGGCTCACCCTTCTCCTTGTCCCCTGATCTGCCTGTGGCCCCCCTCATGGCCATTTATTTGTGGCCTTTGCACCTTCAATTTACCCTTAAAAGTGTCAGATTCCGGGGATGCGTCATGGACAAATGTTGCTCTGATGGAGATTTCAGAGATGGAAAACAGCAGACAAGTCAACACATGGATAAATAAAAGACAGTGGGTGATATGATGGTAAGTAAAGTTGGTGATGGACAGGGAGGCCTGGCGTGCTGCAGCTCATGGGGTCGCAAAGAGAGGGACACGACTGAGTGACTGAACTGGACTGAACTGAGAGTAAAGGGATGGTGAGTGATGGGAGGGGGGTGAGCAAAAGGCCTCTCTGAAGTAGTAGTTTTGAGCAAAGGCCTGAATAATAAGCCAAGCAGATATCTGGGGACAAATGGGGCAGAGGAAGGGGCCGATTCAGAGGCTCCAAGGTGGGCAGATGGCTGTAGGGCTTGGAAATGGTGACTAACCATAAAACACACTGCCGTGGCAGCAGGTAGTTAAATATGAAAGTCACACAGCTGAGGGTGTGATGAGTTCTTTGTGGGATTTCCACGAGGAGGGGGCTTCCTTTTAGGGAAGAACTCTGAGATAGGTTGTTCAAAGGGACTGTTTGCTCACTGAATGGGCAGGGTCCACCCTCAGCTTTCCTTCTTCTCTTCACGCAGCCTGTTGGCATTCGATTCAGCACTCGAGGCTCTGCCAACGTGATTTCCCCTGGAAGAGGAGAGTCCTATTAAAAAGGCAAACTGCAGTCCTGCTGATGATGACATTTTTGTATCCCTGTTGACACTTCTAGGGGGTAGGAGAACTGCAAGTTCCCATTCTGGTCTTTTATTCATGTTTCGCTCCCCCCGCCCAGTGTGAAGGTCCATCAGAAAGCTTGTGAGATGTGGGCTCAGATAGACTCGGATTTTAATTCCACTGTGATTTTTGTGGCTATAGGATTTTGGTGAGGAATTGCTAAAACCTGGCCTGGATAAGGGTCTGTGGTGAGGGCTCTCAGGTTTGGATTAATTATGTCCAGTATTAGGGGTGGCTCAGATGGTAAAGAATCCACCTGCAATGCTGGAGACCTGGGTTCAATCCATGGTTGGGAAAGATCCCCTGGAGGAGGGCATGGCAACCCACTCCAGTATTCTTGCCTGGAGAATCCCATGGACGGAGGAGCCTGGTGGCCCACAATCCACGGGGTCGCAGAGTTGAACATGACTGAAGTGACTTAGCACACACAGAACACAAATACACTTTATTAGGGCTCTTCTTTTCTTTTTATTTTCAAATTTTGATTTATTTTTATACATGTATGGCATTTACATCATTCCAAACTAAGACTGGTATTAAAAAGGTATCCTGAGAACACTGGGGGGTACAAACAGTACGTGCTGGTGTGTGGTTGCCCTGGGCGGGTGAGGTGGGTGTCCTAGCACTGATATTGTTTAGTGGTGTCTGTACACAGTGAGGATAAAAGCAGATGACTTTTAGTTGCTTCCCCCCCTCATTTCATAATGCTTATTCATTCACATGCCATTCAACATGTCTCATATATTAAAAAAAAACCACAACAACTTTGTGAATAGTTTTGGTTGCACAGAAAAGCTGTAAAGATAACACAGAGAATTCCCGTACTTAGCCTTTATCCAGCTTTCTGTAACAGTAGCATTGAACTCTGGGAGATAGTGGAAGGACGGGGAAGCCTGGCGTGTTGCAGTCCATGGGCTCGCAAGGAGTCCAACACAACAGTGTGAGTGAACAACAGCTGGAACAAGCACAGACAGTGCATCTCATTGACTGCATCTGGTGGGGTGGGGTGGCGTGGGGTGGCGTAGGGTGGGGTGGGGTCCTCCCTCCTCCCTCTTCCCCCCCTCCTCCCCCTCTCTCCTTCCCCCCCCCCCCTCCCTCCCCCCTCCTCCTCCCCTCCCCCTCCCTCTTCCCTCTCCCTCCCCCACTCCTCCTTGCCTGGCTGGCTCTTCCTCCCAGTCTTTGCCTCAGAGAAGTCCCATTTCCATTCATGTGACCTCTATACATCTCCACCCCACCCAAGGGAACGGTTTTCTGATGGTCTGTTTCATTTTGCTAACATAAACAAATATATAATCTCATCTCTTTGCCGTACAAAACTATATACTACTGCTTTTCTGAACCTTGCTAATTTAAAAGAGGTAAATTAGAGACCACTCCATACTGGTCATAAAGATCTTCCTCATCCTTTTAGTATGACTTCATGGCACTTTATTGGTGGAGGTACCATGGCTTTGTCATCCACTTCCCTAATGATAGACATTTGGGTTGTTTCTATTATTGGGCATCACAATACTATAGTCAATCAGCTGTGGTTCTCTTAGCCAAATGATGAGACCAGGAGGGGAAAAACAGTACTCATTTGAAAGTCCATAAAGAGTGGAGCTGAAGTACTTCTTCTATGGAAACCCAAGGATCCCTAAAGCTGGCCTTTCCTCTTTCTTATGAGATTGTCCTTCTGTAATGGCCTTGGTTGTGAGACAGGCTTTGATGATGTAGCCGTGGTGATAAGCAAGGGATCCTGTAGAAGAGGCATCAAGATTTTGCATTTACACTTGCTTCGCAACAGTTGCTGGTGAAAAAATTATGCCAGCTCAGGAAATGGACTCCAGTCAATAAGGCCTTCGGTGCACACTTTCTCTTGGAATAATTTATTAACTCCCTGCAGACCTTGTGGTCAGGCACAATTAGAATCTTCTCCCGCAGTGGCTGCGTGCCATTTAACAGGCTGGAGCTATGGCCGGCAACGTAGAATTGATGAGACCCAGGGGACGTCCGTTAACGGAGGTGGGTGAAGATGAGCTGAAGGAGACAGCTTGATGTAGGGGAAGGAGCCAGGACTGTGTAGGACAGACTTGGGTTCAAATCTTTGCCCATTCTTTAGCTGGAGTCCTTTGGGCAAGTCACTTTGAGATTCAGTTACCCCATCCATTGCACGGGGTAAGGGTTGTTGTGAGGTTTCAGTGAGCTAAAATATGTAAAGTACCTAGCGCAGTGTACGCAATAAAGGACAGTAGTGTGGGAAGAAAATTCAACCCCCTGCAGTAGAAACATGGAACCATTTTTTTCAACCCTATTTTCAGCTGTGTGTGTTAAATCTCTACCCCACTGGGTGGCAGATCCCTTTACTTTCTGATAACTTTCAGCTATGAAAAATCTCAGTCAGGTCCAAGTTAAACCTCCAGTTTCAGATCTGATGAGATGTTCTCTTCCTTCCCACATGGCAGGGGCCTGAAGATGAGGGGGGAGGGAGTGGGAGAGGAGGAGATCTGTTACTCTACTTGGCTAGGCTTAGCACTGGTGGCACTCTGACCTGGCATCAGCCAGAGGGCCACCAGGTCTCTCTGTGGCTCAAGGTTTGTGCAAACTCAGTGGCCCTGTCATTCATGATGGGTTTGGTCCCAACTTCACCTGTATCCTATCACTGAGGTCCCTAAGAAGGGGCTTGCCCTGCGCCCTTTGGCTCCTTTCACTTATCAAACTCAGAGGCTTGAGGCCTCTCCGCTCCCTCTGGCTTCTCCTGTACAGAGAGTCGGGAGGGCTCTGAGAACATAGAGAGTGAGAAGTGGTTACTTTGCCTACTTTCCTCACTTGATGTTGCTCCAGTGAAAGCACTGGAGAGATCTTGTGGTTCTGCACCTCAAAGGCAGGGACCTTGGCCCCCCTTCTTATAAGTCACTCATCCCTGGCTCCAGGGTAGGTGATCATATAATTTATTGCTCAAATTTGGGCACTTCTGCATATGAAAGGGAGTGGGGATTTATTAATTATTGTGTTAAAACAACAGCTCTAAGTTGGGACCATTCCAGGCAAACCTGGGATGCGTGATGAGCCTCTCTGGGAGCAACTTCTCTTGGAGGGCTCCTCCCCTGAGTGAGGAGCCAGCTGTGTGATGTAGCCATCAGTTCCAGAGCCATAGGAAAATTCCTACTTGATGTCCTATTACAGCGCCATGGTAACAAAGCAGGTGGTGGTGGTGAGGATTCAGTGAGAGAGCTCAGCACAGCGGCCAGCACACCATAGGTAGGTGCTTGTAGTAGGTCCTCTTGCCTCTGCTCCCCACTCTACCCCTTGGATGCTCCATCTGATCAGTTAACTCTGAATTCGAAGCCAAATGATAATAGCTCACATTCATTAAACACACACTGTGTGCCAGGAGCTGTGCTAAGTACCTTACACACCTTGCCTTTTCCAATCCAAACAACAACCCTAAGATAGGTAAGTATTATTATATCTGTTGTACAGTTAAGACAGCAAAGGCTCAGAGAAGTTAAATGCCTCCCCAAGGTCACACAGACATACGTGGCAGAGCTGCAGTAGAAACCTGGGACTGCCTGACTCCACAGTACATGCCTTCAATCATTCTGCTGCATGAAGAATTGAGAGAACCTAAGTATAGATGGTGGCTAGGCCTTTTAATTTCTGAGCAATCAAGCCAGAGATCTCAGGGCTGCCACCCAACGGAGGGAAGAGCAGGAATTCTCTCTCTGAGTTAGAAGTGGTGCTATGTGCAAGAACGAGAGATCAAGGGAGTTTTGGGACCCACTGTTGAAGAGTCTGAGGTGATCAGAAAGAACCCATGCTATGGAAAGGTGGCTGCCACATAGGAGCTGAGACTAGGAAACCCGCCATGTGTCATCTGCCTTAGGTCCTCGGGTAGATCTGATATGATGGAGGGCATTTAAGTGAATGTGAAGTCTCTGTTGTGTCTGACTCTTTGCGACCCCATGGACTGTAGCCCACCAGGCTCCTCCATCCATGGTATTTTCTAGGCAAGAGAACTGGAGTGGGTTGCCATTTCCTTCTCCAGGGGATCTTCCCAACCCAGGGATTGAACCTGGGTCTCCTGCATTGCGGGCAGGCGCTTTACCGTCTGAACCACCAGGGAATCCCTGAGGGTATTTAGGGCATCTGAATCTATAGACTGTCCAGTTTACTCAACTGATTGCTTCCTTTTGCATGCGTTTTGACTTTGGTTCATTACAGCATTTGGCTGAAATGCTTCAGGTTGGTTATGTTCCCAGTCAAATAATGATTGACGCATTTGCATCAAGTATCCTTAAATGCCCAGCTCTGTAGTGGTCATTTAGGGGGACATGTGGTCTGTCATCAAGTTGGGAGGAAAATTAATGTGGGACAACTTACTCTATCTTAGCTCTGCAAAAGGTTGTTTATATTTACTTATGTTTGCCATGCAATGGCAACCCACTCCAGTACTCTCTGGAAAATCCCATGGACGGAGGAGCTGGTGGGCTACAGTCCATGGGGTCGCTAAGAGTTGAACATGACTGAGCGACTTCACTTTCGCTTTTCACTTTCATGCACTGGAGAAGGAAATGGCAACCCACTCCAGTGTTCTTGCCTGGAGAATCCTAGGGACGGGGAGCCTGGTGGGCTGCTGTCTATGGGGTTACACACAGTTGGACACGACTGAAGCAACTTAGCAGCAGCAGCAGCAGCAGCAGCAGCAGCAGCAGCCATGCTTTGGTGTTATCCTTTCACTTTGCATTTGGGAGATGTTTTAGTTATCTAATGCTAGGATAATGCCACATAACAAGCCATCCCCATACTCTGACATATAACAGTAAACATGTACTTAGTTCATGCATCTTGGGGGATGGCTGGAGAGGCTTTGCTGAACTCAGCTGGGCTTGGTCATGCAACTGTAGGCTGTCAGGGGTTTGCTGAGCTAGGCTGGCTCAGCTGGATGGTTTTGCTGCAGGGTATGGGACTATGGGTTAATGTGACTCAGATTGAGCCTGCATATCTCTTTGGATCAGGGGTCTGGCTAGGGCATGTTCTTATGATGATGATGGCAGAGATTCAAGAAGATACATCCAGCCTCACAAGCTGGATCCTAAGCTCCTGCTTGCATCATGTCTGTTTTCATTCCATTGACTAAAGAAAGTCACATGACCAAGCTCAAACTCAAAGAGTGGGGAGAAACTACCAAGTTACATGGCAAAGAGAATGAGGTCAGGGAGGCGAGGATAACTCAGAGGAAGTTGTAAAAAATAGTCATGAAAGACTCCTGCTGAATTTACCTGCTCCACTCCCAGTGCTGGTCATGTCTCAGTATCAGAGAAAGCTGTGCTTCCCTTGACCAACTTTGCTATTTTTACTGAGTGGATGAATCTCATATTTCGTACTTTGCTATGGCCAACAGGAAGCCTATGGTCAAACGGCAGCTCATCTTTATCTTATGACTATAATCACCATTTCTAATGCTTATCTGATTCCAGCCCACATATGGCATCATCATATTTTCTCCATTGAAGACACTCTCATTTATTTATTTTATCTTGTTGTATTGCAGAGGTTTTTGTTAGCAGCTACAATTCTTTTTTTGGAATAAGGTGGGTATGAATGAATACAGCCAAGTGCCAGATGAAAGGAATAGATAATCCATTCCTCTGTGGTGAGCCAGGCCCTGTGCCTAGTTCTGAGATTACACGGTTGAATTTTATACATTCCCTACCCTTGAAGAACTCACATGACAGTAGGCTGTAGCAGGCTTTCTTAATATCAGCATGATTGACATTGGGGTGGGCTGGATAATTCTTTGGTGTGTGAGTGTGTGTCTGTGTGTGTCTGTCTGTCTTTCCTGTGGTATTGTGTGATGTTTAGCAGCATCCCTGAACTCTACCCATCAAATGTTAGTAGTACTTTCCCACCCCAAGCTGTGAAAATTAAAAATATCTACAGATTTCCCAAATGTCCCCTGGGAGCATAGTCACCCCTGGTTGAAAATTCCTGGGAAGGAAGTTGGGAGCTCAGGAAAAGTTTATAAGAGTAGGAGTGATACTGGGGTGGAGGCCTGGAGGCCAATTGCAGGAGCCAAGTGAAGGGGAAGGGGAAGGGAAAGGCGATTTCTGTGACACAGGGCAGCAGGTCTTGGTGCAGATGCATGGGGCCGGGCAGGAATGGTGAGAGATGAAGTCACAGGTGCAGGCAGAGCCAGGCCCTAAAGGCATGGTCTTGGCTGTGACACAGACCTTGGACAGATTTGATTCTGTAGGTCAGTGCTTCTCACCTTTCAGAATGTCTGAGAAAGGACATCTAGTAAACATGTATATTTCTGGTCCCCACCCTAGGGATTTTAATCCAGTATAATTGGATATTATGAATAATGCTATTGTGAGCTTTTATGTATAAGTTTTTACAGGAATATGTGTTTTGAATTCTCCTGTATATATATATATATATATATATATATATATATTCAGAAGAGTTGATTTGCTGGGTCATATGGTTAACTCTGGGTTTCTCAAGTGATGCAGTGGTAAAGAATCTGCCTGCCAATGCAGGAGACTCAAGAGATGTGGGTTTGATCCCTAGGGTCAGGAAGATGCCCTGGAGGAGGAAACGGCAACCTGCTCCACTATTCTTGCCTGGAGAATCCCATGGACAGTGGAGCCTGGTGGGCTACAGTCCATGGGGTCGCAAAGAGTCGAACATGACTGAACAGCCAATAGCGCGCGCGCACACACACACACACACACACACACACACACACACACACACACACACCCGGTTAACTCAGTGCTTAAACTTTTGAGGAACTGCCAGATCTGTTTTCCAAAGCAACTGCACCATTTACATTCCCACCAGCAGTGTCTTATTGTCTTTGTTTTTCACTATATCCATTCTGGTGGGTGTGAAGTGGGATATTTCATCGTGGCTTCCCTGGTTGCTAATGACCTCGAGCATCTTCTCACGTGCTTCTTGGCAAACAGTGTGTTGTAAAGCTTTCCCAGGTTATTTTAACATGTGAGCAGAGGTGTGAACAACCTGTCTGTGTCGAGGGAAGGCAGAGGTGCTTGTGGGGAGTGTTGTTGGGAAAGGCTTCTCCAGGAGCTCATCCTGGAAGAGCTCAGAGAGGTCAGACTGGCCGTGGGACCTGCTGAAAGCATGAGGTCCCCTGGGGAGCCCCTACAGGAGGGAGTGCAGGGACAAGCCTGGCAAGTGGAGTCCAGACGAGGGGCTCCTGCTGGGGTGGAGTGCAGGAGGTCTAACTGGGGAGGGGGGAGTGGAAATATTAACACATATGTATGGAATCTAGAAAGAAGGTGCGGATGAGCCTCTTTGCAGGGCAGCAGTGGAGATGCAAACATAGAGAAGAGACTTGTGGACACAGTGGGGGAGGGAGAGGGACGAATTAGAAGAGGAACATCAAAACATACACATTACCACATGTAAAAGAGCCAATGGGAATTTGCTGTGGGATGCAGGGAGCTGAAACCTAGTGCTCTGTGACAGCCTGGAGGGGGTGGGATGGGGTGAGGGGTGGGAGGTGGGAGGGAAGTTCAATAGTGAGGGGACACATGTATCCCTGTAACTGGTATGGAAGAAACTAACACTATATTGCAAAGTAATTATCCTCCAACTAAAAATAAATAAATAAATAAATAAATAAATAAAAGAGGGGGCTGAAGAGGAGGGACTTGGAGAATAGGAACAGATTGGACTTCAGGCTGGTGGAGCACTGGGGGCAAGGGAGAGGTGCGAGCCGGGAAGGAAGGGTCAGATTTTGATTGTATCCTACTTCAGTGGCAGAAATGAGGAATCCACTGTGGGAAGGCAGCTGAGGGTGGATAAGACCTGGCAGGGAAGAGGCGGGGATGCGAACAGTGTTAGTCTGGGGTGGGTCCCCTTACTGCCTCTGAGCCTTTGCCGGTTTGCCTCTAACCTGGAGGTGACCATCCTTTGTGGCAGGGTGCTTCTGGGAATGAAATGAGGTAACTAATACGGGCTGGAAAGCTATACTGACATGCACTTTGCTCATCCATCTAATTTATTACCCTGTATTATTATTTACATTTGTTCTCTCCTATGAGACTGTCTTATTTATCTTTATAACTGTCTCGTGTGTTTGTGTAACCTCGGTGCCTGTAACTGATCAGGGCCGATTTAACATTTCCTTTCCTTTCCCTTAATGACAGTTGATCCCTCACTGTGTTGCAGGAGTTGAATATATCTGTATGTTCCCTCCACTTCCAACAACCCTGCAAGGTTCCCATCCTTGGCTTTGCTTTTGTTGTTTAGTTGCTCAGTCGTGTCTGACTTTCTGCGACCCCATGGACTGCAGCCCGCCAGGCTCCTCTGTCGATGCTTTTATCCCGGCGGGAATACTGGAGAGGTTGCCGTTTCTTCCTCCAGGGTATCCTTCCCACGGAGGGACTGAGCCCATGTCTCCAGCATCTCCTGCGTTGGCAGGCATGTTCTTTACCACTGAACCACCTGGGATGAGTAAAGGGAGCCCTCCGGAGGCTTTTGTCTGTGGATTGAGCCAATTTATGGTGCAGTGGGGGAAGGGGTTTATTGATTCTATGTTATATGCCAGGTTAGGTAGTTTTTCTTTTTAATCCTCCAAACACTCCGTAAAATGGGCATGATTGTTCCCATTTTGCAGATATGGGAACAAAATGCCCAAGATTCCACATTTAGGGACGTGGCAGGGCCTGAGTGCAAGCCCTCTCTCCCTCTCCCGCCCCCCGCTCTTCCTGGCTTCCCACTATAGCGCGTTGCCTCTACTTAGGTGGGAAAAGGGGGGTGTCAGAGGGAGGGTCTGCAAGAACAGGAAGGTGAGGCTCAAGCATCAACGCATGCAATGCCGCCTTGTGCACCTAGATGGCGCTCAAGGCTCGACTTCCAGGACACACCTGGGGCTCCAGCCTGCCTCTCTGGTAAACAGGCTGCTGATTCTATGCAACAAATTATAGGAAGGAAAGGAAGAGGCTGAGAAATTTGTTTCGCCTCTGTTTTGTTTTTTGTTTCTGTTTGCAAAACAAACCTACCACCTCTAAGCCTGCAGTTCATCTTTGTTGCTCCATCAGCCTAACACTCCGGCAGAGCTCTGGGGGTGGGGTGATGAGGGCAGGGCAAGGGTGAGATATTTCAAGCAGAAAATAAAGTGAAGCGGCTGGTCACAGAGCGCCCCTCTCCTAACCCTCTTATCAACGTTGTCATGGTTTGTGGATGTCAGCGAATTCTCCCACCCTGCAAAGCAAGGCCTCTGCCAGTCAGAAGGGAGGATATTTTCAGAAGTCTAAAGAGTTTCTCTTTCCGGGTCTGACCCCTCATTTTGTGGGTCTGGAAGATGGATGGCTAAGTCACAGGTCTGAAATCAGGTCTTTTGGTGCCGTTTTGCTCACCCTATTCTCCTTGTCTCTGTTTAAAAAAAAATAAATAAATAAAGTATTTGTTGCCTAGACTGTTTTTTCTTTTTTCCTGGTTTGGGCAGCACCTGGAGGGTACTCCATCCAGGGGCAGCCTGGATGGAGTGAAAGTTCAGAGGTGTCTTCAAATGACGGGGATGAAGCATCAGGTCAATTCAGAAAGGTCTTGCCAGGCAGGCTGGTGAGGTAGCTTGACTGGATTTTCAGCTGCTAGGACCCATGTTCAAAGGAGAAACAAGACTGTTCTGAGAAACTGAGTCATCTCATCTTTATTTTCTGTTTTCTCTGCATGATTATTCTTAAAGTTTGAATGTGGGAATTTTCTTCATATACATTGTAGATTTGAACACTAACTTGAAATCTTCCCTCTCTCCAAAATCCTGCCCCTTTCCCCATCCTTCTTGGATTTTTTCTTTTGCTGTTTTTTTTTTGTTGTTGTTGCTGTTGTTTGTTTTTGTTTTGATTTTTGCTTTGGTCACCAGGAGAGCTTGGCATCCAGCTGGAGTCCAAATGCCTAAAAATTGTGCAGAACCTAGTGAATGTTTTCCCCCTTGGTCTTCATTTCCTGTCTCGAGTATATTTTCCCCGGCTGTGTCTTTTAATTACATTTTTCAATTTTGTGTTGTGTACCTTCTCTGGAGCAGCTTCAGATCCTTCATGGAATGAATGAAAATGTTTGTGTAGAGGGCATTTTGTCTGACTGAGCTGGGCGTCTAGATGCTTCTACCGTGCATTCCACGTTCCTCTCCTCTGTCCCCTCCTGGACCCTGGAGCTTGCCCTGTGGGAAAGAAGCAGGCAGAGGGCATGGGCTAGCATCTGTTTCCCTTTAGTCTTCTGCATGGCCTCAAGTCCTATGATTAGAGGGACTAAGACAGACAACTGCTTTTCAGGGAAGGACTGGGGATACCCGAGGCAAGGTGTGGTGGCCAGAAGTCTGTAGAACTCTCAGAGGGACTTTGTTTGGCTGTGCAGACAACAAGCAGAGCAGCTTCAGGACTTGAGGGGCGACCGATGACACAGGCTGCCCCCTGGGGAACTTCACTGTTAGCTGTACTCAGGCAGCTCAACAGACTGGAAGCTTGAGGGCATCTGGAATAATCTGTTGGCTAGACATAACGCTGAGGCGTCTCTCTGTGGGCAATGGTGTGCTGGAATAGATGCGAAAGTGTTGGGGAGATTCTGCTGGCTAAAGCAGGTGGGCACATCACAGAGGCTGTTCATGTCAACTAGACCTCCTGGAGGGGGTGCTAATCTCTGTAAACCACCCAGGTAAATGCTTATGTACGTGCATAAAGGAAAGTATGACTAGTGTGTCAGGACCTATCAACACTGGAAATGCACATCAACATTAGTCCGGACTTCTTGGAGTCTGTCTTATGGAAATGTCCAGGGGTGTATGTATGGAATACACATGTTCAAGATGCTCAGTGCAGAACTGTTGTAGAATGTGAAAATGTGGGAATAACCTAAATGTCCACACTTTGTGCATGCTCAGTCGCTCAGTTGTGTCCAACTCTATACAACCCCATGGACCAGGCTCCTCTATCCAGGAATTTTCCAGGCCAGAATACTGGAGTGGGTTGCCACGCCCTCCTCCAGGAGATTGTCCCAGCCTGGGACCGAACCCCTGTCTCCTGCAGCTCCTGTATTGGCAGGCAGTTTCTTTACCACTGTGCCACCTGGAGAGCCCGGCCACTGATGAGGGAGTGGCTACTATGGTACACCCACACTGCTGAGGGCTGTGGAGCTGTTACAGTGATGAGATACGTTTATACGTGCTCACGTGGAAATCTCCCAAACGTACCAAGTTGAAATAAATTATCAGTATATATAAAAGTGTATATATATACATATATATATGTATATATATATGTATATATATCAGTTCAGTTAAGTTCAGTTGCTCAGTTGTGTCCAACTCTTCACGACCCTGTGAATCACAGCACGCCAGGCCTCCCTGTCCATCACCAACTCCTGAAGTTTACCCAAACTCATGTCCATCGAGTCAGTGATGCCATCCAGCCATCTCATCCTCTGTCGTCCCCTTCTCCTCCTGCCCCCAATCCCTCCCAGCATCAGGGTCTTTTCTAATGAGTCAGCTCTTCGCATGAGATGGCCAAAGTATTGGAGTTTCTGCTTCAGCATCAGTCCTTCCAATGAACACTGAGGACTGATCTCCTTTAGGATGTTTTGGAGGAGGGAGTATTTATTGTACATAAGGCACATGCTATATATCTATATGTGTACACACACATATATGTGTACATATATATAGTTATATATATGCAATGACGCAGATATCATCAGTTTTACATACACACATATATGTATAAATAAATAAATAAATAAATAAATATGGTATGTGTGTGTGTGTGCCTTAAATACAATAAATACTCCCTCCCCCAAAGGAAGGCATCCGGGTTTGTAGACTGGCTGTGGTGACTAATGATTGCCGAAAGCTACTGTCTTATGCTCAGGATCATACTCAAAATATCTGACCACCTGTAGGTCAGCAGCGCTGAATGCATGCTGGGCAGATTCTGGTGCCCCTTTGCTGTGCCAGGTGTTAACTTTTTAGTTCTTGGACTATAGGCGGTGGAGGCCTGGGAGATTCCGAAGGTGATTGTTGACTACTGCGGAAAGATTTCTTTATGTTAATAATCAGTATGATCATACTGCTGCTCTGAGTTAAATATCGGCCTTGCCATTGTAGTCATATTTCAAAAATCCTGGTAAAAATGAAGTGAGCTTCCTATACGCTGATTTGCGAGCGGTGAACTGTGAAGTGGGCCCCGCAGAGGTGAGGCCTCCAGAGCTGCTTGACCCAGCGCTGGGGCTGGCTGCCCTGGGAACAGAATCCCTGCCCTGGATGCAACGTTGCCACGACCGCTGTATCACAGCCTTTAAGAGAACTAACCCCATCCTGCAGAAAACTTGGTGTAATTAGTCGTTAATAACCAGAACCCGGCTTCCCCCGGTGCAAATTGTTTCCATATTGATCTCTACCTGCATTGTCAGCACGCTGGAAAGATTGAACTTTAAGTGCTTAATTCAGCCCCATTCAACCGATAATTTTGGTTTTGTCCTCCAAACAAAAACACCCTTGTTTAGTCTTCTTTTTCCTCCCACAAATAATAAAATCAATTCATTTCTCCCCCTTCTCCTGCCCAAGCCTAGTCTGCCCCTGTAATCAATACATTTTGAAATGTCAATGTATTCCTGGGTGAGGAGCTGGGAGGGGTTGGGGAAGGAAGGGGAGGAGGCAGGAGCTGACTAGGAAAACAGCTTCAGCCTCCCCAGGCCAGCAGGTTGCCTCTAAATCCCATCATGGCAAATCCCCGCTTGTGTCAAATCTCTGGGCTTCAACACCTGGGTACGTGGTGTGGGGCACAGCCTTTAGGGCAGAGTTGACTGAAATAGTATCCAACATTTTCAGTTTGGCTTCACAGCCTTAAAAACAAACTGCTAAGCCTTCCATTTTTTAAAAACCTATCAAGTCAACAGTATGGGCGTTGTGCTCACTCTCACCCCATCCCAGGCCGCTTGTCCTGAGGCCCACCTTTTCTGTGAAGCTAGTGTTGACAGGGGGCTTGAAAGGGGTGGGGGGCATGAAGTGGGAGAGACTCAGAACTGGTTTATTGGCTAAGCCGGAGCCGAACCATCCAACTCGAGGTTGAATTCTCCAGTTTAAGCATTTAGTAATATTTCTGAAGAACTGGTTTGTGCAAGTTGTCGGAGGTCACCAGTGGGGGAGAGGCATTAGCATTGAGTGCCTCCTATGTGCCAATGGTTTTATAAATAGCGTTTTTAATGATCACAGTGAATCTTTCCCCCGTTGCAGAGATGAGAAAACAAACGGGCACTAAGTGAATTGCCTGCAGGTCACGGAGCAGGGAGATGAGAGGATGGCATCAGGAGCCACGCCTCTCTGACTTGCCTCATCCAAACAAAAGAGCGGACTAGCACCCCTTCACAGAGTAGCTAAAAGGACTGGATGAGCTGTGCCTCTCAAGTGTTTAGTCATATTAAGCACTTGGAATAATTATCATTATAATTACTCCCCTGCTATGCACAAAACATTTGCTTTTAGAAAACTTCTGGTGTCAGTACATTTGTAAAAACTTATTTTTTTCCTTAATTTTATTCTTAAAATATGTCTGACATTGAAAATAAAACAGAATCTCTGCCCTCAAAGAGATGACAGTCTGATTTTGGGAGAACAGAGAAAGAAGAAAAAGTAATGCTGTGTCAGACTGATTATAAAAAGAATATGTTAAAAGGGACAGAGAAGAAGATTGCCTTATAAAACCTGAAGACAGGGCATCAGAAAAGGCCTGTCGGGGGATTCGAACTCATGAAAGATGATGGTTAGGTGTTAGCTCAGTAGCCAAGGAGTAGGAAGGGAACAGTGAGCAAAGGAACAGGGTATTCTAAGGTGCGGAGGTGAAAAGGCATGTGGCGGGCGCAGCTTTTTGTGAAGGGGGATGTTGGGAAATGGCCAGACATCGGGCTGGGCAGGTAGGCAGGGCTAGATCGTGGTGAGCCTTCCTGGGCGAATAACAGAGACTTTATTTTCGAGGCTTTGTGAATCCTTGAAGGTTTTTACACACGAAAGTGGCAGATTCAGGATTCCATTTCAGAGGACGAGTCCATGCATGCGGGGACTACCCTGGGTGTCCAGTAGTGAGGCCTCACGGGAAGTGGCTGCAGTGACCTAGAGGAGACACTCCGAGCCCTGAATGTGAGCAGGATAGCTGTGCGTGGAGAGCGATGGGATGGGAGAGCCATCCAGACCTGGGACCCGTGAGGAGTGGACACCCAACGTTGGTTGTAGAGGGAGGGAGGGAGAGGGAAGTCTAAGATGATTCCTGTTTGGATGGTTGCTGGAAACTTTGATCAAGAAAGGAGGCAGAGGGAGAAGCATGTTTTAAGAGAAGGATGGAACAGGTTTCAGATACTTTGCTTCCAGGTGTGCAGGGCATCCAAGTGGAGAGAAGTGGATGTACAGTGCCCTCCTCTGTGTATCCTCCCTGCCCCATATGCACTCGGTCATATCTGACTCTTTGTGACCCCATGGACTGTAGCCCGCCAGGCTGCTCTCTCTATGGGATTGCCCAGGCAAGAATACTGGAGAAGGTTGCCATTTCCTCCTCCAGGGGATCTTCCCGACCTAGGGCTCAGACCTGACTGCACATGCATGAGGGAGGGGCACCATACTTCCACTCATCTCCAATGCCCTACACATCTGAAACGCATGATGTCTGAAACTTGACTTTCCATCTTTCTCTTAAAACGTACAGAGCACAGTAACTGGTAACCGGTAGATGGTTAATGTTTGTTGAGGGAATAAGTAGATGGCTAAAACCATAATGAGGATAAGATTGTCCAGTAGAAACACAAGTCCAGCGAGGTGAAGAGGAAGAGTGCAGAGGGAACATTAATCACCCCACTGACACCCAAATAATGAATTAAGAGAAGCCTGAAATTCAGAAATCATAAGCATGTCACTTAAGAAGATTCAGGGTATGGCAAAGAGTCATTTTCAGCACTGTTGACCTATACAATTTATAGACTAGCTAACCATTTTCTTTCTTAGAAATAATAACCAACATTCATTGAGTTCTTGCTGTGTGTTGGCCCTGTGTCAAGAGGCTTACCTGTATTTCTTCACTCAGCTCACAGCCTGCTGACAAGGAGATGCTATGTGTTTTTCCTTTTCTAGAGATAAAAACAAACAAACAAACAGACAGAAAACTTGGCAGCTTGGAGACATCAAGTCACTGCTAAGGTCCTTCAGCTCATATGCTGTGGACTTGGGCTTCTAACTCAGCCAAGAATCTTCATCACTCTTTTGTCTCCCAAATTTCCAGTCATTAAAAAAAAATCAAGGCTGAGCATATCAGGCTGTGTCTCTTAAGACAATCAGATCAAGAGAATGGTGCTATCTTGGAGGAATGTGGGATATATAAGTTGTTACATTGGCCTTGTATGTCTCTGGGTTTTTCCAGGTGCTTTATCTGCCATTTGTCCCTCCTCATCTCTTAGGAGGTGATGGCTTTTGGGAAGCTGCCAGCCTTAGGGGAGGTTACTGTTTCCTGATCATGGCCTGGAGGACTTCGCTATGTCTGAGTGAGCATCTAGATAAAGGATAAGCCATTCCCAAGGTCAACTGGATGAACAGATCCTTTCTCTTGTTGTCTCTTGGAGACTAATTAGTAATGGTGGGTGAGTGGATTCAACTGAATGCCTTCCCTGATCTGGGTCTGCTGGGGGTAGTGCTCAGTACTCAAATGGGATGAGGGACCTGTTTGTTCTGAACACATCACCTTGCCCTGGCTTTGGTACCTTCTGGGCAGCTCCTTCAGGGATCACATAGAAGCAAGACTACCAGGACTCTCATTCATTTAGTTTTTGAGCAGCTTATTTGCCTCAATCTCTATCCATTGTAGTGGAGAAAGGAGTCCTTATAGTCAGGAGGCTCTAGATTAGTGATCACATCATCATGATTATCTGGGTCATGAAGATCTTTTTGTACAGTTCTTCCGTGTATTCTTGCCACCTCTTCTTAATATCTTCTGCTTCTGTTAGGTCCATACCATTTCTGTCCTTTATTGAGCCCATCTTTGCATGAAATGTTCCCTTGGTGTCTCTGATTTTCTTGAAGAGATCTCTAGTCTTTCCCATTCTGTTCTTTTCCTCTGTTTCTTTGCATTGATCACTGAAGAAGGCTTTCTTATCTCTTGCTATTCTTTGGAACTCTGCATTCAGATGCTTATATCTTTCCTTTTCTCCTTTGCTCTTTGCCTCTCTTCTTTTCACAGCTATTTGTAAGGCCTCCCCAGACAGCCGTTTTGCTTTTTGCATTTCTTTTCCATGGGGATGATCTTGATCCCTGTCTCCCATACAATGTCAGGAACCTCATTCCATAGTTCATCAGGCACTCTCTCTGTCAGATCTAGTCCCTTAAATCTATTTCTCACTTCCACTGTATAATCATAAGGGATTTGATTTAGGTCATACCTGAATGGTCTAGCGGTTTTCCCTACTTTCTTCAATTTAAGTCTGAATTTGGTAATAAGGAGTTCCTGATCTGAGCCACAGTCAGCTCCTGGTCTTGTTTTTGTTGACTGTATAGAGCTTCTCCATCTTTGGCTGCAGAGAATATAATCAGTCTGATTTCGGTGTTGACCATCTGATGATGTCCATGTGTATAGTCTTCTCTTGTGTTGTTAGAAGAGGGTGTTTGTTATGAGCAGTGCATTTTCTTGGCAAAACTCTATTAGTCTTTGCCCTACTTCATTCCGTATTCCAAGGCCAAATTTGCCTGTTACTCCAGGTGTTTCTTGACTTCCTACTTTAGCATTCCAGTCTCCTATAATGAAAAGGATATCTTTTTTGGGTGTTAGTTCTAAAAGATCTTGTAGGTCTTCATAGAACCATTCAACTTCAGCTTCTTCAGTGTTACTGGTTGGGGCATAGACTTGGATTACTGTGATATTGAATGGTTTGCCTTGGAAACGAACAGATATCATTCTGTCATTTTTGAGATTGCATCCAAACTGGAAAAGGTCAGTTTTCATTCCAATTCCAAAGAAAGGCAATGCCAAAGAATGCTCAGACTACCACACAATTGCACTCATCTCACATGCTAGTAAAGTAATGCTCAAAATTCTGCAAGCCAGGCTTCAGCAATACGTGAACTGTGAACTCCCTGATGTTCAAGCTGGTTTTAGAAAAGGCAGAGGAACCAGAGATCAAATTGCCAACATCCGCTGGATCATGGAAAAAGCAAGAGAGTTCCAGAAAAACATCTATTTCTGCTTTATTGACTATGCCAAAGCCTTTGACTGTGTGGATCACAATAAACTATGGAAAATTCTGAAAGAGATGGGAATACCAGACCACCTAACCTGCCTCTTGAGAAATCTGTATGCAGGTCAAGAAGCAACAGTTAGAACTGGACATGGAACAACAGACTGGTTCCAAATAGGAAAAGGAGTCCGTCAAGGCTATATATTGTCACCCTGCTTATTTAACTTACATGCAGAGTACATCATGAGAAACGCTGGGCTAGAAGAAGCACAAGCTGGAATCAAGATTGCTGGGAGAAATATCAATAACCTCAGATATGCAGATGACACCATGCTTATGGCAGAAAGTGAAGAGGAGCTAAAGGGCCTCTTGATGAAAGTGAAAGAGGAGAGCGAAGAAGGTGGCTTAAAGCTCAACATTCAGAAAATGAAGATCATAGCATCTGGTCCCCTCACTTCATGGGAAATAGATGGGGAAACAGTGGAAACAGTGTCAGACTTTATTTTTGGGGGCTCCAAAATTACTGCGGATGGTGACTGCAGCCATGAAATTAAAAGACGCTTACTCCTTGGAAGATAAGTTATGAACAACCTAGATAGTATATTCAAAAGCAGAGACATTACTTTGCCGACTAAGGTCCATCTAGTCAAGGTTATGGTTTTTCCAGTAGTCATGTATGGATGTGAGAGTTGGACTGTGAAGAAGGCTGAGCACCGAAGAATTGATGCTTTTGAACTGCAGTGTTGGAGAAGACTCTTGAGAGTCCCTTGGACTGCAAGGGGATCCAACTAGTCCATTCTGAAGGAGATCAGCCCTGGGATTTCTTTGGAAGGAATGATGCTGAAGCTGAAACTCCAGTACTTTGGCTACCTCATGCGAAGAGTTGACTCATTGGAAAAGACTCTGATGCTGGGAGGGATTGGGGGCAGGAGGAGAAGGGGACAACCGAGGATGAGATGGCTGGATGGCATCACAGACTCGATGGACGTGAGTCTGAGTGAACTCCGAGAGATGGTGATGAACAGGGAGGCCTGGCATGCTGCGATTCATGGGGTTGCAAAGAGTCAGACACGACTGAGCGACTGAACTGACTGATAGTCAGGTGGACATGGCTTTGGGGTTTCCCAGGTGGCTCGGTGGTAAAGAATCTGCCTACAGTGCAGGAGACACAGGAGATAAGGGTTCAATCCCTGGGTTGGGAAAATCCCCTAGAGGAGGAAATGGCAATCTGCTCCAGTTTTCTTGCCTGGAAAATTCCACAGACAGAGGAGCCTGACAGGCTACAGTCCATGGGATCACAAAGGGTCAGACAGGACTGAGCATGAGCATAGTACACAGCTTTGGTTTCCATCCCTGCTTCTTGCTATATGCATGTACTTGGGGAGTGATGTTAACCTCTCTGAACCTCGCTTTTCTTATCTGAAAAATCGAGACAATTTCATTTCTTATTGTGAAATGAATGGGATAACATATTCAGGGTGCTCATCATGGGGCCTGCTACTGTGAACATGCTCAGTACATGTAAGGCCCTTTTCCTGATGGGAATGGAGGTGCCCCCCCGCTAGATAATTGGTAGGTGGGTGCTTTTCCGTTGCTTCTAGGAATTTTTATATTTTCATTCAAATAAGATCAGGTATTAAAATGGCCCCCATGTTGTCATTGTGTTGTAAAAGTAATCAGAATTGTCCAAGAAATTCAGATGTCACGTCTACTTGTGAACCATCACTTATAAATGAGTGTTCAAACTCTTGATAGAGCCCAGAACAAGCACTTCCATATTATTTACGGTACAGAGTCACATGAGCTGGATTCCAGGTTAAAAGAAGAACACTCCTTCCCCCTGACAAGAAGGCACAGTTGATGCAAGATGGGTAAAGCCAGACTGACTTTCATAGGCTCATGTGGACCCACAGTGAGGAGGCCCAGTATCTCCTGGAACTTATACTGACTAGTCTGTGAGTCTCGAACACTGTGGATGCTGGTCACCTCCCACACACTGATGTCCAAGAAGCTCCAAAACTCAAGAGGTGTGATATGATGGGAGCTGTGGGGCTGAAGTGCCACAGATCTTAGCAGGATGATGTGGAAGAGTGGGTCACAGTTTCAAGAACACCTCAGCATGTTTTGTCACCGAAACTTGGACTGTCAGAGTAAAAGGGGTAGAAGGTACAGGAGACCCAGAATTGAGAAATAAAGCATACCCTGTTACTGAAACATAAATGTAATAAGTACTAGCACCAAGAAAAGAAAATCACACATGATATTAGTAAATATGTACTGTGCGTCTGGTGCTGTTTTAAGGCTGGGGGCTATCTAAGTTTGGAAAAACATTCTAATGGGGGCAAAATGGATAATAAACAAAATGAATATGTACATTATTTTGAATGTTAGAGACAGTGAGTGCCAATGTGAAAAATAAAGCTGGTGGATATAGAGAGCAGGGAGTGAAGAGTGGTGGGATGGATGTTGTAATTTCAAGTTGGTAGCTGTGAAGTTTCAAAGACTAAGATAACACTGAGCAAGACACACTTTCATGATCTGAGCAGAGAATTACAGGAAGAGGGAGGCCCAAAGGCCCAGGCGTCGAGGCATGAACATTCCTGGCACGTTCAAGGAAAAGCAAAAGGCCCACGGAGCTGGAATGGAGCAAAGTTCAGGTAAGAACGAGGTGATGGGAAATGAAGTCAGGGAGCTGGCATGACTGCAGTTTCCTGGGCTGACCACGTTGGTGCTTATCCCATCGAAGGACGTGTTGTCACCATCATCCTTTTGATTCTTCTCCATCTTTTCCTTCCTCTAACATTTTCCAGGCACTTTGACAAACAGATAACCTAGAAGGTCTTCTCGACGCTTGTAACAACCCTTTGAGGCAGATTATTTATCATGACCGTTGCACATATGAGAAATCAAAGTTCAGTGAGGTTAAGTAACTATTAAAGGTCACAAATTCCGTGGCAAAGGCTCAGCGCCTTTTCTCTCATGCAATCCTGCCTCCACTCCCAAAACAAGGTTTATTTGTGTCGTACCTTCTGGCTTTGGCTCATAGCTTTTCACATAAGCGTATCCGAGAAGCTCTTGTGTATTCCCGTCAATTGCCTCCGATGCCTCATTTTCCTTTTCACTGGGAATGGGACCAGTGGAAATGGTGGTGGATAACGTCTCTGGGCCTCCCTGTCATGGACTGTGGCATGTTTGTGTCTCCCTTAAATTGTTATGTTGAAGCCTCCATTCCTGAAGGGATGACACAAAGAGGTGGGGCCTTCGGGAGAGAATTGGGTTTATTTGAGGTTATGAGGGTGGAACCTCCAGGATGGGATTAGCACCCTTAGAAGAGGAGGAGACCAGAGCTCTCTCACTGTCTTCAGAGGATACAGCAGAATGGCCATCTGCAGACCAGGGAGATGGCCTTTGTCGGAACCTGACCACGCTGGCACCCTGCTTTGGACTTCCAGCCTCAGAACTGTGAGAAATAAATTCCTGTTGTCTAAGCCACCCCATCCGTGAATTTGTGTTTTAACAGCCCGAACAGACTGAGATTTTCCTGTTTATCTTGTCCAATATTTCCTTCTTGCATTCTGGTGCAGGAGCTTGTTCACAGCACCGACCCTCCCCACACGCTTGGTTCTTGGTTGTGAAGTCATCTTCCAGAACCAGAGTCTCCAGCATCCCTGTCTCGGTTTTTGAGAATTGCTATCTAATTATTCATTTTTATTTTTGGGTTTTCTCCTCTCTCATCTGCCAGTCTGCAGAGGCAGGATCTGCCAGGTGTTCCTGCTGCCCACTGAGCCATCTTTCTCAATTTTACAAAAGCTGCTGTGACTGGGGCCGTTGGCGCTCAGCCATTTCTGGGTCTTTCTCCTTTAGGTGGAGAATTGCATTTCTCTGCCCTTTGATGTTAGGTTAGGTCCTGTGAGTGGAAGTGATGTTGCTACTTCTGGGTAGAGGCATTCGATTCCTAGTGTAAGATCTTCAGGATTTTTTTCCCCTGATTGAGGCAAACCTGAAGCATCTGTTGAATTGGAGGGTCCATGAGCTGTGTGAACACTGAGCTACCACGCAAAGGACAGTGGCTGCTAGGGTGTGAAGAAATCTCTTTCCGTGTGTCATGCTTCTATGATTTTGGGGGTGTGTGTGTGTGTGCATGCATGTGTGTGTGTGTGTGTGTGTGTGTGTGTGTGTGTGTTGTTCTTAGCCTATGCTGCTTGACATCTCTTTTTCTGGAAGATGAGGTTGTGAGTCAGGAGTCAGTACCCTGGTTTTCACTCAGTGGGCGCTTAGCATTTGAGGATTGCAGGCAGACAGACTTGAATTGTATGACCTTGGGCAAATGACTCCCTGCATTTTCTTTTCAAGACTTACACTTATCTTTTCAGGTTGTCATGAAAACTGAACATCGTAACAAAGGTAATGTAGGTAGCATACAGTAGGTGTTTAATGAATGCTTGTTTTCTTTCCTCCTGCACTGTCATAAACTCGAACACGACATGCCCATTTTTTGTCTTCTATCAAGGATGTTGCCGTTCTCTCATTAACTAGCGTTTCCTTGTTGCCAGGATTTAGTGCCAAGTAACCTTCTCCCCTGATGCTTCCTCTGACTTCTGAAAGATGAAATTGTCAGCAAGGCAAGGCAGAGACTGATCAGATGAGACGCCCAGCAGATGTCCGGAGAGTCGGAGTCCCCGCTGCTGCTCCGTCCTGCCTCTGTGCCAGCTCTGTAATCTGTATTAGGAAAACACGGTCTGCTTGATTGCCTTGTAATAGACTTTCACAACATTAGCGCTTGCCTCCTTCTCTTCCAGTTTTCCATGATACTGTTTTCATTTCCAATTTCTATCCAATTCAGTTAGATGTTTGTTTTGACTCTGGCTCTGAGCTGGGCGTGGGGAATATCGAGGTAGATTAAGGCATAGCCCCTGCCTGCAAGAAAGGCACCTCAGTGAGGGGAACAGATAAGACAGCCAAGCTCACTCACCCACCCACCATCAGCCAACCAACCAAAAGGACAAAAGCCCAACCGCTTGTGATGACTACAAACCTGTAAGCATGTACGTGATACAGAGAGAGGACTAGGAAGGAACTGATGAATTCTGCTGGATCTGGGAATGGGCGAGCGATGAAGTCTACTTCCAAAGATTCTGTTTCACCAGGGTTTTGAAGAGTGAATAGGAGTTCACCAAGGAGATTGTGAAGGAAGACTGTTTGGGAGGGATAATGTATTGGCAAAGGTACAGTGCTATGAGATGTGGATAGTTCTGGGCATTATATGAGATTTGGTATTTAACAGAGCGTAAAGGACAAAGTAGGAAGTAGAAGGAGATGAGGGAAAAGGTTTTGCCAGGCAGGTCAGTGAGGGTAGGAGTGTGTGGGTGTTTGTTAGAACTGCTTCTCTTTGCGGTGTACCCTTTATTGCTTCTTCCTCTCCATGCACTCCAGTTAATAAGATTATATTTGTTGCCTTGCCTGGTAATGTTGGTGGTTAGCTCTCATAGGTCTGGATGGAGCAGAGGGCTCTTGAAATATGCTGAAAAGCACATGGAGTTAGGATTAAGGCAGATTAGGGCTCAAATCTGACTATTTTATTAGTCCCTGGTCTTACACCTGAGGTCTCCATCTCCTCCTCTGCAGAGAGGGAAAATCATGCCCACCTCACCGAGCATCTCTGAGGATTAAAATTAAAGAAATATTTAAAATACTCAGCACAGAATTCGGCATCCATTGGGTACTCAATACTCTTCCAGTTGGAGAAATCTGTTATTTGTGTTTGGGAATTGTGTTAAGCTCATAAAGAAACGGCTGAAAATTGTTCCAATTGATTTAAAAACTACCATTATACTTTCTTTTTCTTTTTGAGAAAAGTTTTCAGTTCTTTTCATGACAAAGCTTTCAGTATCCTCAAAGGAGGAAAACAAACTTGCAAAAAAAAAAAAAAAAAAAAAGAGAGAGGGGGAAACTTGAAACAATATGACATTTCTGTTGTATCAAACCTCAGAGGTCTTACCTTGAGATTATTTTGGTAAATCCCTTTACATTTTTCACTCTCCCTACCCCCAAATGTCATGTGTTAGAACGCACTGCTGTTTTGACGTCTCCATTGTGATATTTATTTTAAGCCATCAGTAGAGTTTTAAATATCTCAGCACTGAACTCTGGCCTTTGAGGAAGGTAAACTAATTATTTTCCAAACCATTCTGTAAAGCAAGCCCGTGGCATTTGTTTCCTCATAGCTTAGAAAGGAAATGTGAAACTGGTGGCTTTTTAAGAAAGAGGATGTGCAGTCAGACAGGAGCTCAGAAATTTGGGCTCTGAAGTCATCTTGTCCACCATGTTTCAAAAGGAAGGCCTGATGTTTCTGGAGGATAGCTGAGGCCAGACAAAACAAGAGCCATGTGACAGGTGGGATAAAGTTTGTCGGCACAGATGTTAAGGGCTAGCTAAAGTCTCATACAGTTATTTGATGGTCCCAATAACTTTACAAAGTAGAGACTTTTAGTCCCCTTTTACACATGTGGAAACAGTCTTCAAGAAGTCAAGTCTTATTTAAGGTGACAGGGCCAGGAAGTTGCGGGCTGTTCTTTGCCTGGCACCAGAGTATGTGATCTTAACCACTTGTCTCTGCAGTGTTGTGGAGTCTTTATGCTGTGTGATCTTAGGCAACTCACCTAACCTCTCTGAGCTTCTGAGTTTCTTCTTCCCTTAGTCAAGAGTGACAGTATCTACAATCTCCTTCTTAGTTGTCAGGATCAAAGATACTTCCTGCAGAGGAAGCGCCTAGTAAGAGTAAGTGAAACACTGTAACTAATTGGGTTCTGCGTACACTGACCTCTGTGTCTTATGGTTACAGCGTCTCTAACTCCATACCATCCCATACCTGGCTGTCCCATACCTGTCCTCTCATAGGTGGTTCCCCAGTGGACCACAATACACATTTCTCATTCCCCTCATCTTTTCTTGCCTCCCATCTCTGGTTTTTATTTCCTTCTCTAATCCCGGAAGTTCTCACAACACTCTCTGTCTCTGAGATATTACAAGTTTCCTGGTGGAGGTTTCGGGGTACATGGAAGAGAGGCTACTGGCCAGCCTGCAGGTTTAGCGGAGCTTCCTAGAGAAACTGACTTGAGGGATGGCGAGGATCTCGGTGAAAGGAGAGGCAAGAGGGATTGCAAACTTGTGCAGGGGCATTGCACGTTCTTGGACCCGTGAGTATTTGTACAAGATAATGGGTGAGAGTGGACTGTCAGTATCATTTGTTAAAAATGGATGTGCATATTTTCCCTTTGTTTGTTCAGCGAGACTGTTATTCCCAAGAGAGCAAAGACTGAACCTTAATTCCCCACCCCTTGCAGTGCCCTCCTTGGGGGTGGGCATAGAGGCCAGCCCCAGGAAAGACTCAGGTTACTGATTTCTTTAACACTCACATGCTTGTGAGTTGGGTTTTACTTGGTGAAGTGGGCAGCTTAGTAATGCAGAAAGGCCATAGACTTGGAGTCAGACAGACCTTATACAAGTCACTTATGTGTGAACCTCAGTTTCTTCGCCTGAGATGGGGCCACACGTACGCGCCTCATAGGATTACTGCGGAAATGAAATGAGACACGACATCGGTGAGGGATAGATAGAGGTGCAGTGTGTGTTCGTGCTTGTTGTTTTACTGACTATCCTGTGAATTAACCCTCACTGCTCTCGAAGCCTCCAGCTTTGTTGGAAGCTAGGCATGGGCAATTTATCTAAGCAGAAAATCACTAAGCCGCCACTCAAGTTAGCTGCTGCCACCTAGGAGATGCCTTTCTGCCATCTCCCTGTCTTGGAGACAAGATTTTGCTTCCATGGCAGGTGGGATGGAGGAGAACACATGGATGAGGGGAGCATTCTGTTTACCTGCTCACCACTGTCAAAGTCGTGGGGATTATTCTAGGTTTGAAGGATGGAGGAAGTGTTCAGGCTTAATACAGCCCCTCTATCTGTGGCCCTTGACTGTCCCCTCGAGACTTCACCCTTTGTCTACTACAGTGGATGACCCACAGGTGCAAGGATCTTGGCTTAGTTTGATCCCAAGGGCTTAGGACAGTGCCAGATAAGGAGTAGGGGCTCAATTGTTTTGCTGGAAGAATAAATGCACAACTGCCTTCCAAACTCCTTCCCTGATTTGCCTTTAGATAGAGCTGGCTTGGTTACATGGTGCTGTCCCAGCCCATCACTATTTCCTCATTTGTATGTGCTTGTTTTGCTATAACGTCATTAGCATGGGGCAAGGAGGAGTGGAGTTCTGTGACATCCAGAGATCCCATGAGGTCTCATTTACTGCTTGCCTCATTTGGTCAAACTTGACATGAGTTCTTGGCCTGTGTTAGTCTCGTGGCTCAAGAATGTACCTGCTCTGAAGTGTTTCGCCAGCATGCTTCCCATGACCCGTGCATGGGCCTTTGAGTCGATGACTTGGCATACACTCAAGCTGCTACCCCAAATGGGTAGATTTCCTTTCCTTTAATTAATGATCGCTATAACTGTCCAGTTAACAGTGTCGATGGTTCCAGCAGCAGAATTTCTGCCTTCTTCCCACCTGAGAAACCAGGGCAGATCATCAGACATGAAGCATCTCCTGTGAGCACTGGGGGAGGGGCATTCACTGTCCACTCTCTTTCCCTCTCCATGTCTCATTGGCATCAGTGTGGTCTTCAGATATACCGGCACATGCAAGAAACGTATCCGTATGTCTGTGCCTGTGTGTATTTTTATTTTTCTAATGTTTAATTGATTTTATTCTAGTTCTGGCTGCGCTAGGTCCTTGTTGCTGTGAGCGGGCGTCCTCTGGCTTTGGTGAGCAGGAGCTACTCTTTGTTGCGGCGTGCAGACTTCTTACTGCAGGGTCTTCTCTTGTTGCAGAGCTCTGGCTCTAGGGCGTGTGGGCTTCATTAGTTGCAGCACACGGGCTCAGCTGCCCCACAGCACATGGAATCTTCCTACAGCATAGATCGAGCCCTTGTCCCCTCCCTTGGCAGGATTCCTAACCCCTGGACCACCAGGGAAGTCCCCGTGTCTGTGTTTTGAAAACCCTCCTGGCTTCCATTTTCAAAGACAATTGAAAAGACGGTGGCTGTACTCCCCTTGGAGCTTCATTTTGATTTCCTTATTCAATACAGTGTGACATTTTCTTGAAAGGGATGTTTCAATTTAGGAACCAAAAGATGGGTCAGTATCATCATAATAAGAGTTATGACTAGCAAAAAAAAAAAAAAAAGAATTGCAGAAAGAGTGGATGCAGGCTGTTTGACTGTTTTGCTATGAATTATACCCTGCCATTCCTCATTCTGAAAGACTAACTCATTTTCAGCTGAGCTTCAGTTTACAGGAGGAGGTTGATGACCAAGAGTAAGTTTCACCCAAAGTCAGGACATGAGGAGAAATGGCTGCAGTGGCTGAAGCTGGCCGTGATGGAGTGCAGTGAAACGGGAGTTTCAGGAATGCAGTGAGGAATCTCCACTGGCTTTCTGTTTTCATTTCACAATCAATAGAGCCATGAATGGGAGAGAAATATGTTGGTTACATTACTTTAAAATAGTCTGGCCAAAAAATATAATTTCTTATTGATTAGTTTCACATCGAAGGCAAGGTCTGTGGATAAAAGAAAATCGACTGCTGAAAATTCTAAAATAAAGAAAGTAAATGAGGGAAGATGTTTAAATTTTTAAAAGGAAGAAAAGGGTATGATCGATATACCCAAATCTGCCACTTAGAGAACTATTGCTGAAATGGATCTAAGTTGTTCTTGATCAGATTGACTTGCTTCATTTACTCCAGTATTTAAAAAAATATGAAGTGAACTGACTGGCTTTGCTTTCTACATGTCAGGTAAAGTCAAGAAATGTAGGAGTAAAACTTATTCCTGGAAATTAGGCAAGGAATTAGTTGGTAGGTTCGAATGAGGGCATGACTCTCTTGTTGGTTATAAGCAATAGAATCCTGATCCAAATTGGCTGAAACCAGTGCTTCTCACCTGGAAATGGTTTTGCCCCCCCTCCCCCGGGACATTTGGAAATGCATGCATGCATGCATGCTAAGTCACTTCAGCTGCGTCCAACTCTTTGTGACCCTATCGACTGTAGTCCGCCAGGCTCCTCTGTCCATGGGATTCTCCAGGCAAGAGTACTGGAGTGGGTTGCCCTGTTCTTCTCCAGGAGATCTTCCCAATCCAGGGGCGGAAGCTGCGTCTCTGACATCTCCTGTGTTGGCAGGCAGTTCATTATTACTAGTGCAACCTGGGAAGCCCCGTTTGGAAATGACCAGAGATATATTTGGTTGTCATTGCTGTGGGGTGAGGATGGCCACTGACCTCTGGTGAGTAGATGCCAGGGATGCTGCTGAACATCCTAACACGCACAAGATAGTTCCTGACCAGCCAGAAAGGCAGTAGTTCTTAGACTGAGAGTGGTTTAGTCACTAAGTTGCGTCCAACTCTTGCGACACCATGGACTGTAGCTGGCCAGGGTCCTCAGTCCATGGGATTCTCTAGGCAAGAGTATTGGAGTGGGTTGCCATTTCCTTCTCCAGGGGATCTTCCTGACCCAGGAACTGAACCCAGGTCTTCTGCATTGCAGGCAGATTCTTTACTGACTGAGCTATGAGAGAAGCCCCTCAAAATTCTCATTTAATATAGGAGGAGGGGCATGGCAACCCACTCCAGTATTCTTGCCTGGAGAATCCCCATGGACAGAGAGGAGCAGGGCAGGCTACAGTCCATGGGGTCAGAAAAAAGTCACACATGACTGAGCCACTAAGCACATCGGAGAGAAAGTAGAATTTATTGACTCATCACTGAAAAATCCAGGGTAGATCTAGTTGGGCCCAGATATTCCAACTATGTCATTGGAGACATTTTTTTTTCTCTCCAACCAGCTACTCTCCCTCTGAACTTCATTCCTGGGGAGGCTTCCTCCCTCAGAGTTGCCAGGTGAGACCCAGCAGCTTGATGCTGCTCCCTGCTCAGACACTGGAGTGAGAAAGGAGCTCATCTTCCTCACTGGTCCCTCCACAGCCCCATCGCCAAGAATCCTGAGATTGGCTCTCTGTAACCTTTGTCACGTCAGCTTTGAACCACTTATTGTGGGGCTGGATATACTGACTGAGCCAGGGAATGCACCCACTCCCAGCCCTGGGGTGGCATGTTGGCTTGGCCCCATCTAAACCACTTGGACTGAGCGAGTGGCAAGGTGTTTCTCTGAAAGGAAAAATAGGGTACTGTTTATAAAATAAGGGAGACTAGATGCTGAACAGCCAAGCAACTGATGTCTACTATGTTTATTTTCTGAGGAAATTCAGAGGGGTGGTGTTATCAAGGACACTGGGACCCCTGCCCTCATCCCTCTTCTTCTCTGTCATCCAAGATAAGTTATTTTTAACATTCCTCCTTTTCTCTCTCTTTCCTAACACTTATGTTGCATTATAATAAACATGTTTATTTACATGAACATCTGTTATCCTAACCTGCAAGGTTCGAAGCACAGGGATTCATCCTTCATGTCTCCAACATCTTGCTCAGGGTAGAGCATGCAGTAGGTTACAAGAAAACTTTTAGTTTTTTCTTCGTAAAGAAAAAGTAAAGGAGAACTAAAAAGTCAATCTGGACTCTTAGACTGTTGCTTGTTCGTGAATCAGATGTCTGTTGAGCACCTATTATGTGTTTGACACACTGTCAAGCCCCTGGAGACATAGCATGAAGTAGGGCAGGAGGAGTAGAACCTGGAGTAGCACCTGGCAAGGTGGCAGCCAGTGGGCCAGTGATTAAGTGAGTTGCATGATGCAAAGGGTAAGTTCTGAAAGGGGGAAGTGGGTCTACTTTAGAGTCTAATTCTGCAGAAGTGATACTTGAAGTGATTCTTTCTTTTCAAAGAGTTGACCGTCTGGGAAGAATAATTGTACACAGCTTAATAAAATTGCAAATTCTGATAAAAGCTAAGGGGAAAAGAACACGGTTCTGTGAACCAGAAAGGGCAAAACTGATTCTATTCAGGGCGTCAGCAAGGACCTCGAAGAGGACAGCCTGGAAAGTGTGTGAGAGCTAGTTTTGCAAAAAGTGGGTGGAAGAGCTTCTGTGTAGAGAGGATGGCCTGTGCCTAGGTCCCGAGAAGTAAGTGGGGCACACGGTCATGGTTATTATGACCTGTCTGCAAGATGGAGCTGCATCTCAGATCTGGTTTAAAGAAGGGTGGCCTTGACTCGCCACTTCAATGTGTCTCTTAGGCAGTGACTGTTTCATTTCTGGAACAGAAACTCAAAGAGATAAAGTGAATAGGAAGTTTTACTGTCAGCACATAGAAGCTTCCCAGGGAATCCTTCGTAGTAGTTGGACCTCATGGGATCTGGGATGTTATTAGTAGCCATTCTCTTCATCTTGCTCTCCGGGGTTCATCTCTGCTCCAGCATCCACCATCGAGACCTCAGGTTTTTGCTCTTGATGACTTTGTACTTGCCTAGGGCTCTGGTTCTTCCTCTTTATGACCTTACAGTTCCTGTTTCTAACACCCTCTAAATCAGCCTTCATCTCCCTTTCAAGTTTCCAAGTGTAAGGATCTGATGGGCCCCAGTGGTGAGAGGTGGAGACAGCAAAGATGCAGACAGTTGGACAGACATTGCTTTTAGATGCTATTACTGTGAAATGTTAGTAACCTAACGTGGCTGGATTCCAACCTCGGGGGAAAATCACCCCCATATAATAGTTTTGGGTACCCAGTCAGGGTAATGCTCACCCATTCTCCTTGTTACTCAGAACGCAGAGCCATGCTGGTATTCTGGTTTCTCAATCATGCTGCCTTTGCACAGGTTGCTTCCTCTGCCAGAAATGCTCTTCTCTCCTGCTCTTTACTTGGTTAACCTTTATTATCCTTCAGGTCTTAGCTTAGACATCATTTTCTCAGAGAGGTCCTTGCTGATGCCCTGAATAGAATCAGTTTTGCCCTTTCTGGTTCACAGAGCCATGTTCTTTTCCTCTTAGCTTTTATCAGAATTTGCAATTTTATTAAGTTGTGTACAATTATTCTTCTCAGACTGGCAACTCTTTGAAAAGAAAGAGTCACGTCTGCCCAGCATCTAATAGGTGTCTGGTAAACACTGATTAAATTGGTAAAGTAAATGTAATTATCTAGCGGGAGGTCCTTTTGGAAATTTTGTTTACAAAGGGTAAAACCTTCTGTTGAAGATGGTTACATCTTTCCTTGGTTGTAGGAGAGCACCTTAAGTAATCTGATATCAACTATCCACTACTACTCTGATAGCTGATAAGGGTGCTAAGTAGGAGATGCCCAAATAAACCTCACATGTGGTTAGGAAGATCCAGCCTCTGCTCCCAGGCTGCTTTCTTCTGTTATTTTAGGATAAGTCACAGGACCGACTTGTACCAAAATTTTGGCAAAGAGGAGGGAAAGTAACATTTATTGGGAAGCTATTAGTGGCCAGGTACCATGTGAGGCACTTGTTAAACACTATCTCATTCATTTCTCTTGACAACCCAGTAATGTGAGGGATATACTTTATAAATAGTCTCCTTCAACTGCTGTTCCAGCTTCTGTCAGCTGTGCCATAGGTACTGCAGAGGTCAGAAGCCTAAAATGTAGGCTAAGACTACCTTTCTAAGACTCCCTTGTAGCTAGGATCCTGAATATGATTTCTGGTTTTGCAAATCAAATACACTCCTTGAGTCTTGAATTCAGAACTGAGTTAGAGGGGAGAAGGGCATAATGCAGTCCACCTTTGTGGATGAATCACTGCAGAGTCAAAGCGGTTCTATAGTCATTAACGTTCTGAGTCGGTAACTTCTTGTAGCAATGGTGGTAATTTTCCCAGTCATCACAGGGATTGGGAGATTTGGGAGGCTGGGAGTTGTTCTTGGAAGCTCCAGCTATTTGAGTGCTTCCCCTGGTTCTCAGGGCTTCCCCAGTGGCTCAGTGGTAAACAATCTGCCTGCAGTGCAGGAGACCTGGGTTCAGTCCCTGGGTAGGGACTGAAGAGGGGTTCAGTCCCTGGGTAGGGAAGAGGGCATGGCAACCCACGCCAGTATTCTTGCCCAAAGGATCTCGCGGACAGAGGAGCCTGGCAGGCTGCAGTCCATAGGGTCACAGAGAGTCGGACACGACTGAAGTGTCTCAGCAGGCACACACCTGGTTCTCTAAGTCAGCTTAGACCTGCTGATACCTTCCTTTCTGCTTGAAGTAGGAGAAGTGGTTTCTGTGGTCTGCAACTGAACACTGCCTGAAACACTAGTTTTCTTATACACTTTCCTCTCCTCACATTTTACAGATGAGGATCTGAGACCTGAGGATCAGGGTTCAAATGACCTGACTCAGGCTTCATAATAGGTTAAGTGATGGAGGACTTGAAACCAGACTGACTCTTTCCATTTGTCCGTCTTCACTGTTGCCACCCAGTTCTTTTTGTGGCGGGTACTTTCCTTTCTTATTTCCAGTGTCCTTCTACCACAGAATATTTTGTTCCAAACAGATGGGATCTGACAGTCATATTTATTTCAAAGCCTTAGGGATGTGATATAACCCTTCCCGGGCATCTCTGCATTTTTCAGCTGCCCATCGGGACAGGGCAGTGCCCTGCGGCAGGGCGTGACTCACAGTGGAATCCCTGACACCATGGCAACTGCTTGGGGTGGAGATGAGGGGGCAGGGAAGAAAGCTGGGACGGGAGAGAGTGCAGGGAAGGTCAGGAGAAATAACTTGGGTTCTCATCTCTTAATTGTCCTGGCTTGATTTCCTTGAGGCATGTGTTAATCTTCCCAATTTGCTGAAAGGCTCTTGCCCCAGGTGGTAAGCTTTCTAAAGCTTTGGATTTGGGTTTATAAGCTGGTTGGAGCATGCCCCGCTTCTGACCCACTCTCAAGAGTTCTCTCATCAGATTTTAGACATGTCAGCTAATTCCTTTCTATAGATTTGCCACATTTTATTAGGAGTAATGGTATCGAGGGTATTTTTTTTTATAGACATTATAATTAGTAATTGTTTTGAAGGGCAATTGCTGTTAAACTACTTAGTTTTTCTTTTCCTGGAGGACAGGACAGTTTCCAAGACTGATTATTTCACAACTGAAATTCCATGTCTCCCAGAGGTAGATTTTGAGAGCAGTTGGTAGAAGCAAAATCCTCTTTTGATTTTTCCCATTATGCATTCAGACAGAGAGACACACACAGACACACACAGACACACACACACACACACACACACACACACACACACACAAACATCCTGGGAAGGGAAGCAGAAAAACAAAGCCTCCACTGAATGTTCAGCTGCTTTTATAGACAGTTGCCTGGCTCTCTGGCTAATGGGAGAGATGATGAACGCTCCCAAGATACCACTTCAGTCAATTAATTAGTTAATGTTTAAAGATGGAAAGTGTCATGTAGACGAGAACATTATGATTCTCTTAATAAAAAAGACTTAAAGTGAGAAAAAATAGGAATGACAAGACCGTGCAAGTTTTGCCTTTGAACTACAGTTCCCCTCTCTGATTCTGTGGCCAGTCACAGGGTGGTGAGCACCTCTCGACTGTCAGGTCAGCTCCCGAAAGTTTTCTGTACAGTGAGTGTGATGAGGTGGCTTCTTCTCTTTTTCTCTTGTAAGTGGAATGAGAACTGTCCACAGCTGGGTGTGTCATTTGGGGCTCCAGAGCTGGGCTGGAGCCTTTCCTAAATCAGTCACACTTCAGGAAGGACTGGCAGATTGAGGGCGTGGCATGCAGGCCCTTCTTTAAGACAACCAAGGTTCAAGATCTGCGGAAGTCAAATTCAATCCTCTCTTATGAGGCTTTTGAGCTTTGAGCTTGAAAACAAGAAGGAAAACAGAGGATGGGATGTTGGGTGAGTATAAGCAGGGATGTTACTAAAAGGAGAGGGTCACAGGAAATGACCCCCACTGGGGGCTGCAGGACTCAAGCCCCACGGGTTTGCACTGTTGCTTCCACGCTAGGTGGGTGGACACTTTGGTGAGAAGCTTTGGGGGAGGGGCAGACAATCCGCATCTACTACAGGTTCCTCAAATCCTCCCTTCTCCAACCATCCTAGACAGATACCTGCCTTCCCCCATTCTGCTGCCTGCACCTCACCTGCCTGTTGAGAGGGCCTTGCAGACAGGAGATGCATCCGAGAAGCACAGACACAATGATTTCTTGAAATTTCATTCAATCCAGATATTTAAGAAAATAGTATTTGATTTGAAGACCTATCCCTGGCATGACATACTCATGAATGTGGGCTGATAAAAAGACTTTTCTTTTCTCATCACAGCTGCTCAGACATTTTTCACGAACAGAAGTTGGAAAACAATTGATTAAAGCATAATGTCATCTTCCCACACAGTAGCTAGTAGTGATGAAGAACTTAGGCTCTGGAGTTAGACAGGTCTGTGGTCAGAAGCCTGGCTCTCACCCACTAGCTGTGTAAACTTGTCATTTCCGTTACTGCTCAGAAACGCAACTGCCTCATCTGTAAATGAGGACGCCTAAAAATATTTATCCTGGGAGGAGTGGAAAGAAAGTTGTTCATTCATTCCACAAATATTGATCGAGCTTCTATGACATGCAGACAGGTACTGGCTTGTGGGTCTCACAGTAGTAGAACAGGAAAGTCCTTTGTCTTCACGAAGTTTATGTTCTCATGAGGAGGCAGACAATAATTAAGTTAACTGAAAATGGTGATGATGATCTATGTAGTAAATACAGTTAAGGAACATGATAGAGATGGGCTGGGAATGGAAGGTGGGCAACTTCGCTAGGGAGGACCGCTCTGAGATGACACAGAATTGGGAAATGAGGGCTGATAAGGAGTGAGCCCCACCAAGGTCAGGAGAAGAGCATTTCTGGCAGAGGGAACAGACATAGAAAGAGCTTGACCTGCTCTAGAAAGGAAAGGCCCAGCATGGCCATACCCTGGGAAGGGTTGTGGGGGCCTGGGAAGAGAGGCCCACAAAGGGCAGACAAGGGCCAAATCAAATTACGGCCTCTGAAGCTATGAGTGAAGTCGCTCAGTCGTGTCCGACTCTTCGTGACTCCATGGACTGCAGCCTATCAAGCTTCTCCGTCCATGGGATTTTCCAGGCAAGAGTGCTGGAGTGGATTGCCATTTCCTTCTCCAGGGGAACTTCCCGACCCAGGAGTCGAACCTGGGTCTCCCGCATTGCAGGCAGACACTTTACCGTCTGAGCCACCAGGGAAGCCCCTGAAGCTATGATCAGGAGTGAAAATGCATCCTTCTTCTGGTGCCTGGCACAGAGTCGGGGCTCAGTGGTCTGTTTCCTTCCTTTACAATTCCTTTTCCTTGAAAGGGGGCTGCATTTTGGTTAAGGTACCAAATTCCCAGGCCAGCTTCTTCTTCCTCCCCTAAAGCTGAAAGGATCTGGTTAGTAACATGGAAGATTTCCTGTTTTTCACAATGACATACACCTTGGGAAGGGACTGAGCAAGACTCCCATGTGCCTCAGAGGGAAGGGGGATATGATCCAAGATATTCAGGAGGCTACAAGCACCCACTGGGTAGGTAGAATATGAGACATCAATTTCATAAGCTTGTATTTAGACATTGTAGAAGAGTCTTGACCGTATTAATTAGAATAGCATTTATCTGAGTTGGATTTCAAGAATCTGGAACCCTCAAATAACCATTCTCAAATAACCTCAAATAACTATTCTTTGCTTTGAGGAGAAGGGCAAAGACCAGGAATATGATGGTAACAAATAATTTTTAAAATAAAAATTCCACACTTGAAAGACTTCTGCTGATTCAGCCTAGTTTCTAAAACCATCTTTATTCCTCTGGGCTGTGGGATACTCATCTCTCACAGAGAGACACAATTTCTTTGGGGGATTTATTTACAGTGAACAGCAATATGGGCTAACATATTGATTCTTTTCCAAGTAATAAGGGAGGAAATAAATGGCATTTTCAGTTTTGTCCCTCAGCTAACCAGGGGACAGACCTAAGCAAACAATGACAGCCAAAGACTGGGCGCTGAGTCCTGGTTAATCAAGTTTTTGTTGTGGTTGGCAGACAAAACAGAGCAGATTTCTCCCAAGTGTGGTGCAAAGTAGGACTGAATTTTTCTGTAATTTTGTCATTAGGACCAAAAGAAGAAATTGCATCAATCAGAGATAATTTCCCTGGGCTTCCCAGAGAGGTATGAAAGGAAGAGTGAATTCCCTGTTGCTCTGAAGTGGCAGTGAGTGACCGTCCTACAGATAATCGAACAGATGGGATGAAGTGTCAATGCGAAATTGATACGCACCCTGGTGATGGAAAAGAAGAAGCTGCTTAGACTGACACAGAGGAGGCAGAGAGCAGACATCTTGCTGAGCACTGAAGGCCTGCTGTCCCCTTGATTTGGCATCTGGAGAATGATGGAGGGTGGGGAGACATCTGAACAAAATCTCATAGTGGAAACAGTTAACAAATAAATTAATTTACTTTAATAAACACTCATGAAGCATCTAATCTATACCAGATACTACGCTTCAGTGGTGAGATAAAAAGAATATACGTCAGCCTTTTCTCTCCCAAAGGATTACCCGCGAAGGGGTGAGTAGGGGAGAGGCGGGAGAGGCAAGTTCAGGGTTATGGGAACCCTGACAGAGGGGGCACAAAGGCTCTGGCCTGGAGATTCAGAAACAGCTTTTGGGAAAATATGTCTGTGTTGGAATATTTTCTAATTTTAGAAGTACAGTTGACCCTTGAGCGGTGCAGGGGTTAGGCAGGCTGACCCCTGAACAGTTGAAAATCTGCATATAACTTTACAGCTGGCCCTCCCTGTCTGAGGATTCAGCCAACTGCCAATCATGTAGTGTATTTAGTGAAAAAAATAGGTGGACTCATGCAATTCAAACCCATGTTGTTCACAGGTAGCTTTACCACATAGTTTCTTATGTTGAGCTCCTATGTAAAGTGGAAGTGTTAGTCGTCAGTCTGACTCTTTGGGACGCTATGGACGGTAGCCCGCCAGGCTCCTCTGTCCATGGGATTCTCAAGGCCAGAATATTAGAATGGGTTGCCATTTCCTTCTCCACGGTATCTTCCCAACCCAGGGATCAAACCCAGGCCTTCTGCATTGCAGGTAGATTCTTTACCATCTGAGCCACCAGGAAGGCCACATAACAAATCACCCCAAGACCTTGAGGCTAAAATCAACACAAATTTATTATCTCATTGTTTTTGTGGATCAAGAGTCTGGCTCTGAGTTAGCGGGATCCTCTGCTTCATGGTTTTGCACAAGGCTGCAATCAAGTGTTGGCCCCTGGTCTCAAATGCAGTCTCAACCAAAGATGTATTACTTCCAAGCTCAGTCTCTTGTTGTTGGCAGCACTGAGTTCTTTGCTGGATGTTGGTCAGAGGCCACCCTCATTTCCTTGCCGCATGGGTCTCTCTTGCATGGCAGCTTGCTTTATCGAAGCATGCAAAATGGGAGGACAATACACAGAATCTGCCAGGAAGATGTAAGTCATAATCTTGTCTAACCTAATTATGGAGGCAACATCCATCGCCTTTAGACTCAGAAGCAAGTCACACTCAGAGGAGGGTATTTCATAAGGGTGTGAACGTAAGATGATGGAGATCGTCAGAGGCCATGTCAGAAGCTATCACAGATCCCAGGAGCAAACCTCAGAATAGGAGTCATTTTAAACTTTTCTGATAGGAAGTGTTTCCAGGAAAAACACAAGGGAGTATATGATACCACACAAAGTGCTTCAGAGAAGAACTTTGGCTCAATCTGCAAGGGAGATCTGGAGATAGTACATTTTGGATTTATCCCCATCAGGAGCAGGAGAGTTGGAGTATTTATACCCTGAACCTGCCACTCATTGGCTAAAGGCTGCTTCTTGGGGACATAAGTTCCCAGGAGCTTGCGATTCTCTGAACATGAAGAGAAAGTGGATTCTAGTAGCCCAAAGCTGTTGAAAGTGAAAGCACATGGTGTGTGTGAAAATGTCCAGGGGATTCTAGGGGTGTGGGAAGGTGGTGAATCTGCTTTTCATGCTCCTTATGAAAAATTGTAAAAACATAGAAAAGTATAAAGAAGTAGCTGAGTAGAGCTTCAGGTGACTCAGTGGCAAAGAATGCACCTGCCACGCAGGAGGTGCAGGTTCTATCCCTGGGTTGGGAAGATCCTCTGGAGAAGGAAACGCCAATCCACTCCAATATTCTTGTCTAGGAAATCCACAACAAACTGCTGCTGGGAATGAGTCCTGAAGGTTGAGTAGGAATGATTCCAGGAATGGGAGTTGGGAAGGAACCATGTAGGCAGAAGACTGTGGAGGTTAAGTGAGCACATGCTGTGCTTAGTTGCTCAGCTGTGTCCGATTCTTTGCGACCCTGTGGAGCATAGCCCTCCGGGCTCCCTCTGTCCATGGGATTCTCCAGGCAAGAACACTGGAGTGGGTTGCCATACCCTCCTCCAGGGGATTTTCCCAACCCAGGGGTCGAACCCAGGTCTCCCTCACTGCAGGCGGACTTGTTACTGTCTGAGCCACCAGAGAAGCTTAGGGACCCTTTAAGTTATGGTGTGTGGGCTTAGTGACTCTGCAGCATGTGGGATCTTAGTTCCCTGACAAGGGATCAAACTGATGTCCCCTGCAGTGCATGCAGATTCTTAACCCCTGGACCAATTGGGAATTGAGATTGGGACCCCTGGTATGTGTGTGTCAAAGGAATGGTGGAAGGTGAGGATACAAAAGCTACATAGGTCCCCAAATATCCTGAAGAGGAGGTCCTGGGGCCACTGAGTAGCCCCTGAAGGTTTGAAGTAGTGAGGTGATATTGTCAGATTTGTGCTCTAGGAAGTTCTCACCACTTGACTCCCCTGACATACTGAATCAGGTCTGGGAATCAGCTATTATGAAGATGAAACATGTAAAATCAGTCTCAGATACTGAGAATTAGGTTAATTATAATCCTTGTTCTTGACACTGTCATTTCTTTAATAATGAATCTCTTTTATTTTACCTTAATTGATTAAATACTTGATAATCTAATAAATTTCCTTGCAGTTATCATCCAGCCCAGGTGCTGTAACATTCATGATAACTTCCATCTACTTCCATTTCATGTTAGTGGGATTCTGTTCTCTTTGCTTGTTCATCAACCATTCCCCATCAAGGTAACCAAAGGTCAGTCACCCAGGCCATCTGTTTTTAAAGAATCTTTCTTTTATACATATACATGTATCTATTCTTTTTCAAATTCTTTTCCCATTTAGGTTACTATAGAATATTGAGCCGGAGAAGGCAATGGCACCCCACTCCAATACTCTTGCCTGGAAAATCCCATGGACGGAGAAGCCTGGTAGGCTGCAGTCCATGGGGTCGTTAAGAGTTGGGCATGACTGAACGACTTCACTTTCACTTTTCACTTTCATGCATTAGAGAAGGAAATGGCAACCCACTCCAGTGTTCTTGCCTGGAGAATCCCAGGGACGGGGGGAGCCTGGTGGGCTGCCGTCTATGGGGTCGCACAGAGTCGGACACGACTGAAGCGACTTAGCAGCAGCAGCAGCAGAATATTGAGCAGAGTTCCCTGTGCTAGAAAGTAGGTCTTTGTTGGTTATCTGTTTTAATATAGCAGTGTGTACATGTCAATCACTTTGCTGTATACCTAAAACTAACACAACATTGTTAATCTACTATATTCTATTCAGTTCAGTTCAGTTCAGTTGAGTTGCTCAGTCGTGTCTGACTCTTTGTGACTCCATGAATCGCAGCACGCCAGGCATCCCTGTTCATCACCATCTCTCTGAGTTCACTCAGTCTCACGTCCATCGAGTCCATGATGCTATCCAGCCATCTCATCCTCTGTTGTCCCCTTCTCCTCCTGCCCCCAATCCCTCCCAGCATCAGAGTCTTCTCCAATGAGTCAACTCTTCGCATGAGGTGGCCAAAGTACTGGAGTTTCAGCTTTAGCATCAGTCCTTCCAAAGAAATCCCAGGGCTGATCTCCTTCAGAATGGACTGGTTGGATCTCCTTGCAGTCCAAGGGACTCTCGAGAGTCTTCTCCAACACCGCAGTTCAAAAGCATCAATTCTTTGGTGCTCAGCCTTCTTCATAGTCCAACTCTCACATCCATACATGACCACAGGAAAAACCATAGCCTTGACTAGACCGACCTTAGTCGGCCAATTAATATCTCTGCTTTTGAATATACTATCTAGGTTGGTCATAACTTTTCTTCCAAGTAGTAAGTGTCTTAATTTCATGGCTGCAATCACCATCTGCAGTGATTTTGGAGCACCCAAAAATAAAGTCTGACACTGTTTCCACTGTTTCCTCTTCTATTTCCCATGAAGTGATGGGATAGCATGCCATGATCTTCGTTTTCTGAATGTTGAGCTTTAAGCCAACTTTTTCACTTTCCTCTTTCACTTTCATCGAGAGGCAATTTTTAGCTCCTCTTCACTTTCTGCCATGAGGGTGGTGTCATCTGCATAGCTGAGTTCAGTTCAGTTCAGTTTAGTCACTCAGTCGTGTCCAACTCTTTGTGACCCCATGAATCGCAGCACACCAGGCCTCCGTATTCATCACCATCTCTCTGGGTTCACTCAGACTCACATTCATCGAGTCCGTGATGCCATCCAGCCATCTCATCCTTGGTCATCCTCTTCTCCTCCTGCCCCCAATTCCTCCCAGCATCAGAGTCTTCTCCAATAAGTCAACTCTTCGCATGAGGTGGCCAAAGTACTGGAGTTTCAGCTTTAGCATCAGTCCTTCCAAAGAAATCCCAGGGTTGATCTCCTTCAGAATGGACTGGTTGGATCTCCTTGCAGTCCAAGGGACTCTCAGGAGTCTTCTCCAATACCACAGTTCAAAAGCATCAATTCTTCAGTGCTCAGCCTTCTTCACAGTCCAACTCTCACATCCATACATGACCACAGGAAAAACCATAGCCTTGACTAGACAGACCTTAGTTGGCAAAGTAATGTCTCTGCTTTTGAATATACTATCTAGGTTGGTCATAACTTTTTATTGATATTTCTCCCGGCAATCTTGATTACAGCTTGTGTTTCTTCCAGCCCAGCATTTTTCATGATGTACTCTGCATAGAAGTTAAATAAGCAGGGTGACATATACAGCCTTGACGTACTCCTTTTTCTATTTGGAACCAGTCTGTTGTTCCATGTCCAGTTCTAACTGTTGCTTCCTGACCTGCATACAGATTTCTCAAGAGGCAGGTCAGGTGGCCTGGTATTCCCATCTCTTTCAGAATTTTCCACAGTTTGTTGTGATTCACATAGTCAAAGGCTTTGGCATAGTCAATAAAGCAGAAATAGATGTTTTTCTGGAGCTCTCTTGCTTTTTTCATTATCCAGCAGATGTTGGCAATTTGATCTCTGGTTCCTCTGCCTTTTCTAAAACCAGCTTGAACATCAGGGAGTTCACGGTTCACGTATTGCTGAAACCTGGCTTGGAGAATTTTGAGCGTTACTTTACTAGCATGTGAGATAAATAAAAATTAAGACAAAGAATCTTTCTGTCTAATCCTGGGAAATTCACTATTTCAGCAAGTAGCCAATTCTAGTTGCTAGAAAGTTGGTTCTGCCCACTGATTCTAGCTGTGCTGGCTGTTAACTTCTTCCATTTGCCTGGAACCTGGTAAACACAGTCTTTAGTCAATGTGTATTGAGCACCTCCCCTGAACAAGGCACATTGTGGGGAATATGAAGTGGTTAAGACAAGGTTTTCTGCCTCAACAGAGTTTATAGTTTAGTAGAGGAGAAAAGACAAATACACAAATAATTATAATACAATGTCAAGAGTGCTGTGTACTTATCAGAGAGGAACAAGCAAAGCGTTATTGGAATTCAGGGAGAAAGAGATTAATTCTAGGCAGAAGAATTTGGAAGAGCTTCATGGAGGAAGTAGCATTTGGGCTGTGCCTTGATGGTAGGTGGAGGTAATGATTTTGCAGACTGGGGACAGATGATGGGATCATGCTGTCCAGGCATAGGAAACAGCATGGAAAAGGCTGGAGGTGAGAGAGCACAGGGCCAGTGACTCCCACAGAAATGATTATGGTATAGACTTTCATTGGCCAGGAGTCTAGATGGAGAAGTCAAAAGTTGAAGTCATGCAAGGGGACTGAGGCCACAGGCTTTCATGGTGTAAACTGTTGAAAAGTGAAAGTGAAAGTCACTCAGTCGTGTCTGACCCTTTGTAACCCCATGGACTATACAGTCCATGAAATTCTCCAGGCTAGAATACTGGAGTGGGTGGCCATTCCCTTCTCCAGGGGATCTTCCCAATCCGAGGATCAAACCCAGGTCTCCCACATTGTGGGCAGATTCTTTACTACCTGAGCTACAAGGGAAGCTTAAAAATACTAGTGTGGGTAGCCTATCCCTTCTCCAGCAGACCTTCCTGACCCTGGAATCAAACCGGGGTATCCTTCATCGCAGGCGTATTCTTTACCAGCTGAGCTATCAGGGAAGCCCTGGTATAAACTCTTACCTGCCAATATTCCCTCACCACTTCTTCAGCTTTGATCATTTTTCCTCATCCATCTCCGTCTCCAGGAAGCCCTCTGTACTTCCAATGGTTGGTTTAGGTACTTTCCCACATACTCCCAAGTCTTACTGGGTTTACCTCTGTCTTAGGCTTCAGTTCTGTCCTGTCTTGTCATGGCTCTGGTATGATTGTGTGTTTATGTCTGGTCTCTTCCATTAGAGCAGATTAGGGCTGGAATCATGACTTATATTCCACTGTATCACCAACACTGAGTACAGTGCCTGGCTATGGTAGCTACTCAAGACATAGTGTCAAGTGACTGCATGCTTCCTATTGTGGTTTATTATTGTCTGTTTCTTTCCTTCATATCCTGCCCATTGGACTTCAAACGTGTATTTGGCTCCCTACGAACAAAGCTAGTGGAGGTGATGGAATTCCAGTTGAGCTGTTTCAAATCCTGAAAGATGATGCTGTGAAAGTGCTGCACTCAATATGCCAGCAATTGGGAAAACTCAGCAGTGGTCACAGGACTGGAAAAGGTCAGTTTTCATTCCAATTCCAAAGAAAGGCAATGCCAAAGAACGCTCAAACTACCGCACAATTGCACTCATCTCACATGCTAGTAAAGTAATGCTCAAAATTCTCCAAGCCAGGCTTCAGCAATACGTGAACCGTGAACTACCTGATGTTCAAGCTGGTTTTAGAAAAGGCAGAGGAACCAGAGATCAAATTGCCAACATCCGCTGGATCATGGAAAAAGCAAGAGAGTTCCAGAAAAACATCTATTTCTGCTTTATTGACTATGCCAAAGCCTTTGACTGTGTGGATCACAATAAACTGTGGAAAATTCTGAAAGAGATGGCAATACCAGACCACTTGACCTGCTCTTGAGAAATCTGTATGCAGGTCAGGAAGCAACATTTAGAACTGGACATGGAACAACAGACTGGTTCCAAATAGGAAAAGGAGTACGTCAAGGCTGTATATGTCACCCTGCTTATTTAACTTCTATGCAGAGTACATCATGAGAAATGCTGGACTGGAAGAAATACAAGCTGGAATCAAGATTGCTGGGAGAAATATTAATAACCTCAGATATGCAGATGACACCACCCTTATGGCAGAAAGTGAAGAGGAACTAAAAAGCCTCTTGATGAAAGTGAAGAGGAGAGTGAAAAAGTTGGCTTAAAGCTCAACATTCAGAAAACAAAGATCATGGCATCTGGCCCCATCACTTCATGGGAAATAGATGGGGAACAGTGGAAACAGTGTCAGACTATTTTTGGGGGCTCCAAAATCACTGCAGATGGTGATTGCAGCCATGAAATTAAAAGATACTTACTCCTTGGAAGAAAAGTTATGACCAACCTAGAGAGCATATTCAAAAGCAGAGACATTACTTTGGTAACAAAGGTCCATCTAGTCAAGGCTATGGTTTTTCCAGTAGTCATGTATGGATGTGAGAGTTGGACTGTGAAGAAGGCTGAGCACCAAAGAATTGATACTTTTGAACTGTGGTATTGGAGAAGACTCTCGAGAGTCCCTTGGACTGCAAGGAGATCCAACCAGTCCATTCTGAAGGAGATCAACCCTGGGATTTCTTTGGAAGGACTGATGCTAAAGCTGAAACTCCAGTACTTTGGCCACCTCATGCGAAGAGTTGACACACTGGAGAAGACTCTAATACTGGCAGAGATTGGGGGCAGGAGGAGAAGGGGACAACAGAGGATGAGATGGCTGGATGACATCATGGACTCGATGGACGTGAGTCTGAGTGAACTCCGGGAGTTGGTGATGGACAAGGAGGCCTGGTGTGCTGTGATTCATAGGGTCACAAAGAGTCGGACATGACTGAGCGACTGAACTGAACTGAATTGAACTTGGCTGTCACTCAAGGTCTTACCTTGCCTTATTCTAGAGTTTATTTTAATTTTATGCATTACTTTGGGACTCATATTCTAGCTTCCAATGTCCAGCCTGCAAAGATACAGTTTGGACAAGTACTATTTATTCAGCCAGTCTGCTCTGCTTAAAGTCCCAGTATCTGATCCCTTAGGCATGATTTTCAATTAAACAGTTATTTATTGAGTGCCTACTACACACCAAGAATACATGATGAGGGCAGCCCAGTGTTGTCCCTGGGTTGACCCAAGTTTGACTACATCTCTGAATATCTCCAGAAAAACTGAGAGACCAGAGGAAATGGCAAATACCCATGGAGATGAGAGTTCTGATGTTTCAACCAGAGTAATTCATCCCAGGCCACAATTAGATGAGTGTTTTTGGGTCCATCAAGTGAGTCCTGATGGCAGCTGCCTCTTCCTCTGATCCTCAGGAGTCTATTTGGGCTCTTGCGGAGAGAACGAGAGATTGTAATTCTGAAGTGGAACAGAAAGAAAGGTAATTGAATCAATGGGCTGTTAATGATGCTATTGAGCAGCTTTCTGCCAGAGCTGTATTGTGGCTGGGGCTGACCAGAGAACCTGGCCATGCTGTGTGAATGCCCGACTTTGACACAAAGCCTTCTGCAGATTGTAAAGTGCTTTCTGTATGCATGATTTCATATAATTTATTATAATCCTCCTTGGCTAGAGAAGGCGTTTTAGGATATCAAGGCAGGATTGCCAGACAATCGGCTCCCTGTCTGGGGATGGGAAGATCTACACGGATAATTGTGCTTCACAGGGTGGTTGTGAGCATCACATGACCTTGTGTTTGTCGCTGTGTGGTTTCTGATGGGGGAGAAATGGGAAGCAACTTGAGTGCCTCTCCACAGTGGCATGACGGAGTAAGTTACTGTGCGTCTGCTCATGGACTAGTCAGTGCTGGTCATGGAGAATGACGTAACACTCTAGCAGGTGACTTGAAGGACTTTCTGCAAGGAACCGGTGTGTATAATATGATCCTATTTCTACAAAAGAGACAGTGACCACCCATGCTCATTTATGTCTACAGGTTTGTCTAGAATAAAATGAGGATGGCGACTATATGGAAGATCACCGGCAGGGCTCTTTGCAGGGGTTTCAGGCATTACAGACCATGGGGCAGTGGGATGGGGCGGGCAAGAAAACAAAAGATGATAAAGAAAGACAAGTGCTCTCTCTTTCCTTCACACACACATACACATGTATCTATGGATAGTATGTAAGGCAAATAGTGAAAAAAAGTAAACAAAAGAATCAGGTGACATTTTTCTTCATGTAACATGTACTAGTGACAAACTCTGTGCTGGGCACTGTGCTTGGCAGGGGTGATGCAGTGATAAGACCTGGGATCCATCTTTAGAAAGTAATTTATAAATGTATCAAAGTACAAGGCAAACTAGAATGATTTTTCAATCCTAGCTGCACTTTAGAGTCACTGCAGGAGCTTTGAAAAAAAATATCCTGATGTGCAGATCCACACCCCAAACCAATTAAATCTGAACCCATAGGGGCACTTGAATTTAAAAATCTCCCCCTGGCTTCCCTGGTGGTTCAGTGGCAAAGAATCTGCCTGCCAATGCAGGAGACATGGGTTCGATTCCTGATCTGGGAAGATCCCACAGGCTGCAGAGCAGCTACGCCCGGGGGACACAGCTATTGAGCCTGGGTTCTAGAGCCGGAAGCTGCAGCTACTGAGCCCACAGGCCACAATTACTGAAGCACGTGTGCTCTCGAGCCTGTGCTCCACAACAAGAGAAGCCACTGCAGGAGAAGGCTGTGCACTGCATCAAAGAGTAGTCCCAGCTCGCTGCAACTAGAGAAAGCCCCAGCGCAGGAGCAAAGACCCAGTGCAGTCAAATAATTAGATAAAATTATTAAGAAAAAAACCCTTCCTCTGATGTGAGAGTTGAGAATCCCTTTCTTAGAACCTGAATTCTAGTACCTTAAGCTATGTTATCTATCCTGGGCCAAAATGTCTATTAATAACTCTCGTAAGCATTTTCAAAGCTCACATTAATAATATTTATCAAGGTGCTAAAGCTAAAGAAAAGAAACTCTGAAGTAATATTGACCCTGGGGAGGTGGTCCCTGAATGCCAGTACCTGCTGTCATTCCAAGGCTGCTGAGCTAAAGGGGGACCAGAGGGACGCTGAAGGGTGGAGGGAGATTAAGAAGGGGTTGCTCTGACCTCCTGGCCCCTCCTTGTGGGCTCCAAGTCCCCACCATCTGCTGAAGCTCTTTTTCTCTTGGCTTCATGGCATTCAGATCAAAGCAGCATCTTCCTGCCTGTGCTTACCTGGCTGAAGCAATGAGATTCTGGAATTAATTGGGGGTACTCCCTCCTCTAAGATGTTGACACTTCCTAATGAATTGTTTTCCCACTTAAAAATACACACTCATGTTGCTTAAGGAGACTCAACAGGTGAAGCCCAGTAATTATGGATCTCTGCAGGAAGGGAGAGTGCAAGCAGCAGCTGGTCCCCTGTAAGAGCATCATCAAGCAGTCCCACCTGCACAGGAAAGGGAGACACCAGTCAGAATGATGTCACTGTGGCAGCAGACAATGGTAGCTTGAAGCGATATCTTAATTCCCTGCTCAGGAATTAAATCTGGGTAGCCTGGATGAAAACTAGGAATCTTAGCCTCCAAACCAGCAAGGGCTAGAGGCTAGAAGCTCATTTTCCCTGGATCTTTGCCCCCAGTGAAAAATGCACTTATCACGGAGGCAGAAATTGTAAATGCAGGTACAAAGTTTATTGTTTGAGACATAGGATATGAACGAATAGGAGAGCACATAGAGACAGTTTGTTTAGCTGAGATAGAAGAAAGGCAGAGATGCACACCCATAAAGAAAGGATGTGGGTGTACCTCCTTGTGAGGAGTGCAGTAAAGAGGGGGTCAAGTCATTTATACAAGGCAATTCTTCTGGGTCTTTGTCTTCCTTCAGGCCAGTTATCTGGTTTCTTTTTCCACACCTGACCTACCCTGGGGCCCTCCCATTAGGTGCACACATACCGCTCAGCCACGAGGGATCTGAAAGTGAAGGCTTCTGGGGGAGCAAGACTCATTATGGCCTGGAATTACCCTCTGACTTTTGACCCCAAGGAGCCTTTCTGCCTGTGGAGTGTCTCCCTTATCTTTTACTCAGAAGAGTCTTTCCCCTCTTTGTGCTTGCCTTGATTATTCCCTTGAGGTGTAAACAAAAGATAAAGACTAGCTATTTACCCTGTTTCTGCTGAGCAAATGGGGGTCTTGTTGTAAATTCCTCAGCTGGAGCCCACCTATCTCTTGCGTCAGGAAACACAAAGAGGAGGCTGGTTGATTGTAAATGTCCAACAGGGAGCCCATCTATCTCCTTCCTCGAGGACTCCAGCTCAGAGGATCCGGCTCTCCCCTCTGGATTTTCTCTGTCTTGTGTTTCAGGCTGAGAAAGGGAAGGTACAGGGCCAGGCGATGGTGCAGCAGTGAGGTGCCTCGAATGCACGAGGCAAGTTGCACTCAGTGCAGGGTAGCCTTTCAAGAGGGAGAAGGCAGACGCTGCAAATCCCAGAACATTCCTTCTGTGAAATTTTATTGGTCCAAGCAAATCATGTGGCCAGCTCAGATTCAAGATGGAGACATAGACTCCACGATTTAAAGGGAAGAGCAGCAAAGTCATGTTATGAAGGGGTGTGTATACCAGGATATTACTACTTACTCTAGTGATCACTGTAATTCCAATTTGACTCACAAGCACTGTCAGGACTGATCATCACCACCTCCTAGTCCACATAGAGTGGGGCAGCAATTCAGAACATGTAGAAGTGTGAAGGATCTGATTCTGCCAAAATGGACTCATTTGCATGAGTAATGGTGGGTCAGTGGGAGAAGCAACAGATCTTCATATCAGGTGCGTCCCATCAGGTGGCCAAAGTATTGGAGCTTCAGCTTCAGCATCAGTCCTTCCAATGAATATTCAGGACTGATTTCTTTTAGGATGGACTGGTTGGATCTCCTTGCAGTCCAAGGGACTCTCAAGAGTCTTCTCCAGCACACAGTTCAAAAGCATCAATTCTTCAGCACTCAGCTTTCTTTATGGTCCAACTCTCACATCCATACATGACTACTGGAAAAAACATAGCTTTGAGTAGACAGTCCTTTGTTGGCAAAGTAATGTCTCTGCTTTTAATGTGCTGTCTAGGTTGGTCATAGATTTTCTTCCAAGGAGCAAGCATCTTTTAATTTCATTGCTACAGTCGCCATTGGATTTTGAAGCCCTAGAAAATAAAGTCTGTCACTGTTTCCATTGTTTCCCCAAATAGATGTTTCCCTTTCTATTTGCCTTGAAGTGATGGGACCAGATGCCTTGATCTTTGTTTTTGAATGTTGAGTTTCAAGCCAGGTTTTTCACTCTTCTCTTTTACTTTCATCAAGGGGCTCCTCAGTTCCTCTTCTCTTTCTGCCATAAGGATGGTATCATCTGTGTATCTGAGGTTATTGATATTTCTCCTGGCAATCTTAATTCCAGCTTGTGCTTCATCCAGCCTAATATTTTGCATGATGTATTCTGCATATAAGTTAAATAAGCAGGATGACAATATACAGCCTTGTTGTACTCCTTTCCCAATTTGGAAACAATCTGTTGTTTCATGTCTGGTCCTAACTTGCTTCTTGACCTGCATACAGATTTCTAAGGAGGCAGGTCAGGTGGTCTGATATTCCCATCTCTCAAAGAATTTTCCACACTTTGTTGTGATCCACACACTCAAAGGCTTTGGTATAGTCAATAAAGCAATAGATGTTTTTCTGAAACTCTCTTGCTTTTGCTATGATCCAACAGATGTTGGCAATTTCTGGTTTCTCTGCCTTTTCTAAATCCAGCTTGAACATCTGTAAGTTCTCGGTTCATGTACTGTTGAAGCCTGGCTTGGAGAATTTTGAGTGTTACTTTACCAGTATGTGAGATAAGTGCAGTTGTACGGTCATTTGAAAATTCTATGGCCTGTCCTTTCTTTGGGATAGGAATGAAAACTGACCTTTTCCTGTCCTGTGGCCACTGCTGAGTTTTCCAAATTTGCTGGCATATAGAGTGCAGCACTTTAACAGCATAATCTTTTAGGACTTGGAATAGCTCAGCTGGAATTCTATCACTTCTACTAGTTTTGTTCATAATAATGCTCCCTAAGGCCCACTTGACTTTGGACTCCAGGGTATCTGGCCCTAGGTGAGTGATCACACCATTGTGGTTATCTGGATCATGAAGATCATTTTTGTATAGTTCTTTTGTGTATTTTTGCCACCTCTTCTTAATATCCACTGCTTCTCTGTCCTTTATTGTGGCCATCTTTGCATGAAATGTTCCCTTGGTATCTCTAATTTTCTTGAAGAGATCTCTGGTCTTTCCCATTCTATTGTTTTCCTCTATTTCTTTGCACTGATCACTGAGGAAGGTTTTCTCATGTCTTCTTGCTATTCTTTGGAACTCTGCATTCAGATGGGTATATCTTTCCTTTTCTCCTTTGCCTTTAGCTTCTCTTGTTTTCTCAGCATTTTGTAAGTCCTCCTCAGACAACCACTTTGCCTTTTGCATTTGTTTTTCATGGGGATGGTCTTGATCACTACCTCCTGTACAATGTCACGAGTGAAGTGAAGTGAAGTGTTAATTGCTCAGTCGTGTCTGACTCTTTGCAACCCTATGGAGTATAGCCAGCCAGGCTTCTCTGTCTGTGGGATTCTCAAGGCAAGAATACTGGAGTGGGTTGCCATTTCCTTCTCTAGGGACAATGTCATGAACCTCTGTCCATAGTTCTTCAGGCACTCTATCAGTTCTAATCCCTTGAATCTATTTGTCACTTCTACTGTATAATCATAAGTGATTTGATTTAGGTCATATCTGAATGGTCTAGTGGTTTTCCCTCCTTTCTTCAATTTGAGTCTGAATTTGGCAATAAGCAGTTCATAATCTGAGCCACAGTCAGCTCCCACTCTTGTTTTTGCTGACTGTATAGAGCTTCTTCATCTTTGGCTGCAAATAATATAATCAGTCTGATTTTGGTATTGACCATCTGGTGACATCCACGTGTAGAGTTATCTTTTGTGTTGTTAGAAGAGGGTATTTGCTATGACCAGTGTGTTCTCTTGGCAAAACTCTGTTAGCCTTTGCCCTGCTTCATTCTGTATTCCAAAGCCTAACTTGCCTGTTATTCCAGGTATCTCTTGACTTCTTACTTTTGCATTCCAATCCCCTGTGATGAAAAGGACATCTATTTTTTTTGGTGTTAGTTCTAGAAGGTCTTGTTGGTTGTCATAGAACTGTTCACCTTCAGCTTCTTTGGCATTAGTGGTTGGGGCATAGACTGGGATTGCTGTGATATTGAATAGTTTGCCTTGGTAATGAACAAGAGATCATTCTGTCATTTTGAGACTGCACCCAAGTATTGCATTTCAGACTCTTTTGTTGGCTATGAGGGCTACTCCCTATCTTCTCAGGGATTTTTGCCCACAGTAGTAGATATAACGGTCATCTGAATTAAATTCACCCTTTGCAGTCCATTTTAATTCACTGATTTCTGAAATGTCGATGTTCACTCTTGCCATCTTCTGTCTGACCGCTTCCAATTTACCTTGATGCAACCAGGACCAACATTTCAGGTTCCTGTGCAATATTGTTCAAGTCATCCATTCAGTTCAGTTCACTTCAGTCACTCAGTCGTGTCCGACTCTTTGCGACCCCATGAATTGCAGCACACCAGGTCTCTCTGTCCATCACCAACTCCTGGAGTTCACTCAAACTCCTGTCCATCAAGTTGGAGATGCCATCCAGCCATCTCATCCTCTCTCATCCCCTTCTCCTTCTGCTCCCAATCCCTCCCAGCATCAGAGTCTTTTCCAGTGATTCAACTCTTCGCATGAGGTGGCCAGAGTACTGGTGGCTCAGCATCAGTACTTCCAAAGAAATCCCAGGGCTGATCTCCTTCAGAATGGACTGGATGGATCTCCTTGCAGTCCAAGGGACTCTCAGGAGTCTTCTCCAACACCACAGTTCAAAAGCATCAAATCTTTGGTGCTCAGCTTTCTTCACAGTCCAACTCTCACATCCATACATGACCACTGGAAAAACCATAGCCTTGACTAGATGGACCTTTGTTGGCAAAATAATGTCTCTGCTTTTCAATATGCTATCTAGGTTGGTCAGAACTTTCCTTCCAAGGAGTAAGCGTCTTTCAATTTCATGCCTGCAATCACCATCTGCAGTGATTTTGGAGCCCCCAAAATAAAGTCTGACACTGTTTCCACTGTTTCCCTATCTATTTCCCATGAAGTGATGAGACCAGATGCCATGATCTTTGTTTTCTGAATGTTGAGCTTTAAGCCAACTTTTTCGCTCTCCTTTTTCACTTTCATCAAGAGGCTTTTTAGTTCCTCTTCACTTTCTGCCATAAAGGTGATGTCATCTGCATATCTTATGTTATTGATATTTCTCCCAGCAATCTTGATTCCAGCAGCCCAGCGTTTCTCATGATTTACTCTGCATAGAAGTTAAATAAGCAGGGTGACAATATATAGCCTTGACGTACTCCTTTTCCTATTTGGAACCAGTCTGTTGTTCCATGTCCAGTTCTAACTGTTGCTTCCTGACCTGCATATAGGTTTCTCAAGAGTCAGGTCAGGTGGTCTGGTAGTCCCATCTCTTTCAGAATTTTCGTTTATTGTGATCCACACAGTCAAAGGCTTTGGCATAGTCAATAGGTGAGCCTAATTTGAGCTATCATGGAATCATCAAAATCTAAGCCAATGGTCCTAGATTGCATGATTAAAAAGCTTTAAAAAGGGCTTCACAGGAGACTACAGAGTTAAGATAACTCCTGGAAAGCTCCACACCTTGTGTGAGCTCAAGTGGCTAACCTTTGATTTTGGATGGCCATCGGAGGGAACCCTTGACCTGCTCACCTTCCGAGCAGTATATCAAGTAATCGCGTATCCCAATCAGTTCCCATATATTGATTCCTGGCTCTTAATTGCTCAAAATCTGCCCCCATGGGTTTGATCTTGCACAAATGGAGAGGGGCAGAGTAAATTTCTGTGGCCCAGTCCCCGAAAGGGAATAAGGATGGAATGATCAAGCCCATCTTCCCAGGAGATACAGAAGATGACACACTGATGCCCCCACCAAACCTCCCCGTGGCACCACCAGCTCCAGCACAGCCCCCACCTCATCACCTGCTGGACAGCCCCATCCTCTGTGTCCTCAGACACCACGAGTCCAAGCCCCAAGGTGATGGGGAGGCAGTTTTGTTCATCCCAGCAACCTGCTCAGTCGACTGCAGAACTCCAAATGTCTCTGTGGGAAACATAGAGCCCCGAAGTAAATAATGAAGGTTCCACCTAGCCCAGCTGCTCCATCCTCTATTACCAGCCTTTCAGCACAATCGACCTCCTAAGCTGGATACATCATACTCTTGCGTACTCTGAAAAGCAGCAAGCCATGATTGATCTTCTCTAGTCAATCTTCCAAACCTACCAATCAACCTGGGATGATGTTCGACAACTCCTTCTAACCCTCTTCAGCACTGAAAACAGGAGACACTTTCTGAAAGAAGCATGAAAGTGGTTTCAAGGGCAGGCCCCAGCCAGCACTCTTGATGTTGAGAGATAGTCCCAAGACGTGGCCCCAGAGACGAGACTAGAATGGGACTTCAACACCCATGCTGGCTGGAACGCCTTGAATCAATACTGTAATGCCTTTCTCCACGGGCTCCAGGCCAGGGCCAAGAAGCCAACCAACATGTCAGAAACCACCATGGTGATCCAGAAACCACCATGGTGATCCAGAAACCCAACGAGTCACCAACATATTTCTATGAGAGTTTATGTGAGGTCTTCCGGACCTATATTCCTTTTGACCCCAAAGCAGCTGAAAACCAGTGAATGGTCCATGCTGCCTTGTGACCCAATCCTACACCAACATCCACCAAAACCTCCAGAAACTTGAAGGCTTTGCCAGAATGAACTCCGCTTATTTAATAGAGGTGGTGAATTAAAAGTTTTTGTGAACTGAGACCGTGAAGCCCGGTGGGAAGCTGACAAACAAGTGAAACAGAAGGTGTCCCTGTTAGTGGCGGCACTGGGAAACTCAGACCCCAGTGGACGCCTGGCCTCACTACGCAAAGAGGGGATGGGGAGAAGACCCCCGCTATGGCAGCATCAGTGTGCCCTACTGCAAAGAGACCAGGCACTGGAAGAATCTATGCCTGTGTCGAAAGGAGACAGGAGCCCCACCAGGAAAGGGAACTTCACTCAGTGGAGGAAAATACAGGCCTGAACCAGCAGTCCACGATGATTTCATTGGACTGGCCAGGGTAGACTCAGACAAGGGGAGACCAGGCTCCTTGCTCCTAGGCCCGTGGGAGCCCATGGTCAAAATGGTGATAGGGGACCAACCAAGGACATTTATGGGACACAGGTACTGAACATTCAGTGGTGACCGAACCTGTGACCCCTGCTCACAGGATGGAAGACAACTATTATGGGAGCCACCGGAATACAGACTGCCCGTCCCTTTTGTCGGCCCTGAACCTGCCAGCTAGGCAGTCATCTAGTGACCCATGAGTTCCTGTACTTGCCAGAGTGTTCCATACCTCTTCTGGGAAGGGACCTGTTGACCAGGCTCAGGACCCAAGTAACATTTACTCCCTGAGAACCGGCAAGCTTCACCCTGAGAGAAAGGGAAGGCCCTGCTGATGTCTGTGACTGTGCCCAGAGAGGATGAATGGCGACTCTTGTTGCTCCGAGGAGAGCCAAATAAACCCCAAAGTTCTGTTGGAAGAGTTCCCTCCAGTCCGTGCTGAAAGGGGACCCCCTGGAATAGCTAAGAAGCATGCTCCACTCATGATAAGACTTAAAACCAGGGGCCCTCCCAATTAGGCAACGGCAGTACCCAGTGCCCCGAGAGGCACGCCTGGGAATCCAAGGACATATTCAAAGACTGCGTGACTCAGGAATACTGATAGAGTGCCAGGAGAACACCCCCTCCTGCCTGTTAGGAAGGCTGAAGGTAAAGGTTACTGCTGGTACAGAATCTTCAGGCTGTCAACAATGCAGTCATTACCACCATCCTGTCGTGCTGAACCCCTCCACCCTCCTGAGACCTGTGCCTTCACAGGTGAGCTGGTTTACCTGCCTGGACCTGAAAGACACTTTCTATCCTCTGGCTAGCTCCAGTCAGTCAACCAATATTCACCTTGGAGTGGGAGGACCCTCTCACAGGCAGGAAGACTCAGCTAACTTGGACACGGCCACTACAAGGATTCAGAAACTCACCCACCCTGTTTGGGGAGGCACTGGCCACAGATCTTGCAGCCTTCCCTAGTGAGACTGAGAGCTGTACTCTACTCTAGTACATAGATGACCTATTGCTAGCTAGCTTCTGCTAGGAAGATTGCTGGAAGGGTACCGGAACCTTACCGGCCCTGCTCTCTGACACAGGCTATAAAGTGTCTTGGAAGAAGGCACAGATCTGCAGACAGACTGTCAAGTACCTGGGATTTGTCATTTTAAAAGGCCACACGGCCCTTGGGCCTGAGAGAAAACAGACTATCCACTCCATACCCCAACCAACTACCAAGAAAGAAGTCAGAGAATTCCTTGGGGTAGCTGGGTTCTGTCGGATCTGGATTCCAGGTTTCTCCAATATAGCCAAACCCCTATACGAGGCTACTGTGGGCTCAAGGAAAGAACCCTTGAAGTGGAAACCTGAGTAGGAAAAGGCCTTTAAGGAGATAAAAAGACTGCTGACCAGCGCTCTGGCACTAGGGCCACCAGACATGACATGAGAATTCCATATGTTTGTTTGTGAAAAGAACTGGATGGCCCTGGGGGTCCTGAGGCAGATGGTAGGGGCTTGGCAGCAACCAGTGGCCTTGCTATCCAGAGGATTGGAAACAGTGGCATCAGGATGGCCCCCTGTCTGTGGGCCCTGGCAGCAACAGTGGCCCTAGATAGAGAATCAGACAAACTCACTTTGAGATAAAATATAAATGTAAAGGTCCCAACATGCAGTCACTGCTCTAATGAACAGCCAAGGGCATAAGTGGCTAGCTAGCACAAGAAGGACCCACCAGCACGGACTGCTCTGTGAGAACCACCGAGTCCACTTAGAGACAATACGTGTGCTAAACCCAGCCACTTTCCTGCCCGCGGAGGCCAGCCCACCTGATCACGATTGTGAAGAGATAGTAGATGAGGTCTGTTCCAGCAGACTGGACTTAACAGACACCCCACTCCAAGTTCCTGAGCTGGAGCTGTTCACGGATGGATGGAAGCAGTTTGGTCCAGGAGGGACAACGAAAGGTGGGATGTGCGGTAACAACTGCTACAGGTACAGTAAGAGCAGAGCCCTTGCCACAAGGCTGGTCAGCACAGAGGGCTGAGTTATGGGCACTTGTCCAAGCGCTGAGGTACGCCCGAGGGAGAAGAGTCAATATCTACACAGACTCTAAACACGCCTTTGCTCCCTTGCATGTGCATGGGGCCATGTACAAGGAAAGGGGACTGTTAGCAGCTGGAGGAACAGAAAACAAAATCAAAGAAGAGATCCTACAATTGCTAGAGGCAGTGTGGGAACCATCGCAAGTGGCTGTCCTTCATTATAAAGGACATCAAAGAGGGACCGATCCGTAAACTGGGTGAACTGGCTGGTTGACCAGACGTCCAAGAGAGCAGCCTATCAGCCAAACCCTACTATGAGTCCTGAACCAGTCTTGAAGGTCCTGCTGGCACCAATGTTGCCCTCCCCCTCCAAAAATACAGCCAAGTCGAGGACCAATGGGCCCTAAGTGAAGGGGGGGATCAAAGAAAAGGAGGGCTGGTGGAAGCTGTCATATCAAAGACTTTTTGTCCCTGGATCCTTAGCAGCCCTGGTGATGATGTGATACCATGAGATGACTCATTTGGGAAAATCTGCCTTAGAAAGCCTGCTGAGCTGATACTGCTTTATCCCTAGACTCCCCAAGGTCTGTGCCCAGGTCAGCCTTAGGTGCACTGCGTGTGCTCAGGATACTGCCAGGCAAGGACCCAGGCACAGCCCGGGAACACAAGTGATAAGGACGATACCCTTTGAAGACATACAAGTGGACTTTCCCGAGATTAAACCCTGCTGAGGCAGCAGGCATTTACTCGTGCTGGTCTGCACATACTCGGGATGGGTACAGGCCTTCCCCACCTGCACCAAATAGGCTCAGGAAGTGCCCAAGGCCCTGCAGCGAGAAATAATTCCCTGGTATGGGCTGCCCCTTTCCATTGGTTCCAATACGGGCCTGCCTTTGTGGTGGAGGTGACTCAAATCTTGGCAAAGACGCTAGGAATAAAATGGAAACTCCATACTGCATATAGGTCACAAAGATCAGGGAAAGTGGGATGCATGAACCGGACCCTTAAGACAACGCTAGCAGAGCTCTGCCAAGAGACTCAACTGCTATCAAAGTTGCAGGAATTGTTCCATGGATTCACCACACCAGAGTCAAGATGGCATCGGCGTCCTGTGACAAGGATGCCCAGAAAGCAGTTCAGGACTCTGAAAACCCCCTCAAGGTCCAGTTCCAAAGACAACAGCCCTCATCCACATAGGATGCCAAGCCCTGCTCTAGTCACTCCGGAAGCTGACTAGTCAGCCTACGGCAGAGGCTTGAGGATTCTTCGGCTTTGCTCCAGCCACACTCCAGCAGCTGGCTGGCTAATGAAAGGCACAAGCTGGATCCAGCTATCGAGGCATTAATAGACTTCCACTGTCACCCCGGCCCCTTTCCCTGATCGTTGCCACTGCTGTGCTCTTTGCTACAGGACTAGCTTCAGCCACACCTCGGGGCTGGAGCTGGGGCTAGAGGCTGCTGTTAGTTACTGTCTCATCATAGTGAGAAGCCTCGTTCTTACCAGATGTCTCTTATAGCTGACCCTCCCTACTAACCAAAGCCTCTCTCGGTGTAGTCAACCTGTTTCCTTTATAATAGGTCCAGTTGCTGTGACCCCTGTGATTTAGAGATGGGGAGACAAACTGTCGCTAGTGTTCAGTCACCTGTCATGTGTGGCTGCTTTGCAATCTCTTGCTGCCCCTTGCTGTAACAGGTGGTGCCACTCCCTACGCACCCTGGACCTGTGAGCGGGACCTTCAGAGACTAGGTCAGTGTTCTACAACTTGGGACTCGGGGCCCAGCGGAGACATAGGTATAACCTCACGGTGTACAACCAGAGGCCAGATCTGAAATGTTGCTGGCCTCATCCATTTCCTGTTCCCCACTGTCCTTCCCCACTGCGAGACCCAAGCTCAGCATGGTTTCCCGACACTGTGGCATAGCTGTCATGAACCTGTGACTCCGTCTACCCCAAATGCCATGCAGATGTTACAACCCAGAACAGGTTTCTGTCTGCCAAATAACTGGGAAGCCCTCCACGACAGGTGAAATAACACCGATAAACTACCCGAAATACACGGACACAAGTTGTCCTAAGAAATTGGGCCCTGCCTCTTGGCAGTATGACCCTGTTTACAGAGTTAACTCCTCCTTAGACCCTTGGCCATACCAAGTTCTCAGTGCAACTCATTGTCTTCTTAATGACACGACCCTCAGCTGGCCAAGGGTTGCTGGCTTTGCTTATCTATAGGAGTCCCACAATGCTTAGCTACACCAGTACCATTGAATAACACAACAGCCATGGCGACTCCTATAGATCCACGCCTGCGAGGACCAGTCCTTTAAGGGAAGCTGAGTTAACTCAAAAGGCTCTGGAATTCTTTACAGATAATGGAGGAACTGAACCTGTAGGCAATTTCAGTTCAGTTCAGTTCCTCACTTGTGTCTGACTCTTTGCCACCCCATTGACTGCAGCACGCCAGGCCTCCCTGTCCATCACCAACTTCTGGAGTTTACTCAAACTCATGTCCATTGACTCAGTGATGCCATCCAACCATCTCATCCTCTGTCATCCCCTTCTCCTCCCACCTTCAATCTTTCCCAGCATTAGGGTCCTATCCAATGAGTCAGTTCTTGCGTCAGGTGGCCAAAGTATTGGAGCTTCAGCTTCAGCATCAGTCCTTCCAGTAGGCAACTTAGCCAGGGACAAATGTAATCAAACCATAAAAGGTGAATGGCCTATTCATCCTCCCACAAACATGATATGGCTTTTTCTTTATATGTGGGACAAATGCTTACTTATGCCTGCCAGTCAATTGGATGGGTATCTGTACCTTAGCTTTCCTCACTCCCCAGATGAATATCGTCCCCAACAACCAGACTCTCACCATACCCCTGGCAGTATATATACAGTCAAGAAGAGCCAACCAGTTCCTCCCCCTACTGGCTGGTCAAGAATAACAGCTGGAAGAGGTACGGGAGCAGAAGGAGTTGTTTCATCAACACCCTTCTACCACAAACTGTCTAGAGACTTCTCAGATGATGTTGAGAGAGTAGCCAAATCATTTGTGGCTTTGCAAGATGAACTAGACTCCCTGACTGTGGTGGTTTTGCAGAATAGGAGAGGGTTGGGTTTACTGACAGCTGAAAAGGAAGGACTCTGACTCTTCCTGAACTAAGAATGCTGCTTCTATGTAAAGCAATCAGGAATAGTCAGGGACATGGTCCAATAGCCAAAGGAACGAAATATAAAAACGAGAGAGGAACTAGCTGATTTCTGGAGCAGCTGGAACAATATCTGGCGTTGGGCATCGTAGCTCCTCCTCCTCCATCATAGCTCCTCCCCTTGACTGGGCCTCTCTTCATGCTTCTTGTGGCGCTCTTGCTTGGTCCTTGCGTCCTCAGTGCAATTGCCTGGTTCATAACCACTCAAATCAAATCCATAAAGTTACAAACGGTAGTAGCTCAATACAGACCCTTAAACAATGATGGCACAGGCTCAGTATGTCTCAGTGGAACGTGAGGTGACACTTTCTATACTTCCTACATCGAGGGATAGAAGCATTAAATGGGGAATGTGGAGGGACCGATGAATTTCAGAATAGAGTCTAATATGTGCTCTAGGCTTCATATGTGTTCAGCTTGCCTCTTGCATGGTCTAGATGGTGTAGACCATGTAGTTTTGGGAAATGGAAACTTACAGCAATGCTAGGAACTAAACCTTATTTCACTCACCCTTGCCCCTGCTTTGCCATTGCCCTGCCTCTGTAATCTTGCTTAGCCATGCTTGTTTGTGTAAAGGTTAGGCAGTTCCCTGCCCCCTCCCCATCCTGCGTACCTAAAGTATCCAGTAGAAGGTATAGAACGCACACCTGGAATTGGGACCCTATAAAGGAACCGTACACCCAACAGTTGGGGCTCAGAGCTTGGCGTGCTAACTCCTCTGGGCCTGCCAATGTAATACACTTGAGTTCTCCAACTCTCTGAGTGTCACTTGGTTTCTTTACAGCCAGTTTCTGCAACGTTTTTTTATATAGATCTTCTGTGTATTCTTTCTACCTCTTCTTAATATCTTCTGCTTCTGTGAGGTCCATACTGTTTCTGTCTTTTATTGTGCCCATCTTTGCATGAAATGTTACCTTGGTATCTAATTTTCTTGAAGAGATCCTTAGTCTTTCCCATTCTATTGATATGCATTTCCATATTCAGGTAGAATTTCAACCTTGCTGACCCACCCAAATATATCCCAGGGTGTCTATATCAGCTCTGGTGGGTTCTACATTTCTACCTATTTCTATCCCCAAAGTAGGCATGTTTCCCCAATCTTTTTATGTTACCACATTATGATGACACAGGAATGGTTAGGTCTCCTGGTTACCTGGGGGCTGGACGGGCCCTTCTTGGTGATAGTCCACTGGTTTCTTCCAAGTGTGTTTAGCTGTATGATTCTTCTCCTATCCAAATCTTGCAAACAACTAAGTATTTCTGTTCTATGATCTTCTCTAGATACATGTTGGTGTCAAAAAAACTGTTTTGACATTTTGCTGATTTTCCATTGATCTGAGCCTGTTTTCCTCAATACATAAAAAGTACTCCTGAACCTGAACATCCTGATCTTCTTTAGATCTTTATTCAAAGATTGCTTCTAGTGAGTTTTTCCCTGTCTCTAGCATTTGAAATGGAAATTCCTCCCAGCCAGTCCCAAGCTCCTCCCTTTTAATTTTTTCTCTCCATAGCACTAATAGCAGCAACCATTCTCTATGTTGTACTTACTGATTTATAGTCTGTCTCTCTTCTTCTAGGCTGTAAACTCCATGAAGGTAGGGGGTGTCTGCTGCTTCTGCTTACTGTTATATCATCAGCACCCAGAACAATCCCCAACACATAGTAGATACTCAAGCAGATACGTATTGTGTGAATAAGTGAATCACCTTTTCTTCTCTATTTATTTCTATTTGTCTGTGAGTCTTCCCAGGTGGCTCACTGGTAAAGAATCCACTTTATCACAGGAGACACGAGTTCGATCTCTGAATCAGGAAGGTTCCCTAGAGTAGGAAACGTACAACCCACGCCAGTACGCTTGCCTGGAAAATCCTATGAACAGAGGAGCCTTGCAGGCTGCAGTCCATGGGGTCGCAAAGAGTCAGACATGACTTAGCAACTGAGCATTTGTCTGTATCTGGTTCTGTCTGCATCTGTCTATCTCAGTTTATCCATTCACCCACCCATGGATGCATCCATCCACCCATCTATTCATCCATCCGCCCATCCATCCCTTGAGTCTGCTTGATTAACGCATGAGAATGGCTTAAATTATATTCAAAAGAACCGATTGAGGAGCAGATCAATTAATATCAGAGGTTCTGAGGCTTTGCAGGCTCCTTGTTCTTGCTGAGCATCTATCTTTGAGGCGAGGGAAGTCTGTGGAGAACTTAAAGGTGATCCTTCAGCTAAACAGAGCCTAGGTCCTGCTAGATCTGAGAGGTATCATTAGGGAGCAAAAACCCTTTCATGCCTGAAACTTTAAAAAATGAAAACTGCAAACATTAGAGAGTTTTTCCTTTTAATCTGAGAAGCTTTGGACCTGGGGGGCTGGGAGGGCCATTGCAGGAGGGGAGAATGGTTCCATCTTTAGGTTATCCTTGAGGAGATTTGTGAATTGTTCTCTGCCCCTCTGTATTTCTGTTTTTAAACATTTGCTGAGGAATTCTTTGATTGTCACACAGAGAGGCAAAGGTGAGGGGAAAAATACAGTCAGGTCAGTTTGCCAAGGGCAGTGCTGGTTTAATGTGAGGAAAGGGGAGGGACATTCACTCTGTCTCCCTGTTACTGGTAGCCGTGATCTGCCTTGTGGGGCTGAGGTGGGAGCCTACAGGGGATTCCTTTTCCTTGCGGTTGCAACCTTGAAGGCAGAGTCACAGCACAATGCCCATGGCTGTATCTGGTCAAACCATTGTTTTGTTTGACTTATACGCTGTTTTTTTTTTTTTTTTAAATTTTTCTTTTCTTTTTTGACTGTACCATGTGACCTCTTAGTTGCAGCATGCTGACTCACACATTGTTGATTTGATTTGATTTTTTTTCTTTTGGGTTTCCTGATAGCTCAATTGGTAAAGAATCTGCCTGCAATGCAGGAGACCCCGGGTTGATTCCTGGGTTGGGAGAAAGGAAAGGCTACCCACTCCAGTATTCTGGCCTGGTGAATTCCATGAACTGTATAGTCCATTGGGTCTCAAAGAGTCACAACTGAGCAACTTCTACTTTCACAGGCTCAGGACATGTCGATATTGGTCCATACACAGCTCCAGTATGGGCTCCTCAGGTGGCGCTAGTGGTAAAGAACCTGCCTGCCAGTGCAGGAGACGTAAGAGATGTGGGTCTGATTCCTGGGCTGGGAAGATCCCCTGGAGAAGGGCATTGGAATCCACTCCGGTATTCTTGCCTGCAGAATCCCATGGATGGAGGAGCCTGGTGGTCCACAGTCCATCGGGTCACAGAGAGTCAGACATGACTGAGCGACTGAGCATGCGCGCATGGCTGCTGTACAAGGAGTTCATGTTGTCATCTTTAGCAGGGTGTCACCTGAGGCTGTCATCTTGAGAAAGATGTGCTTTGGGGGCTTGACCCTAGAAGGGCATCAGAGTTCTTGGGGTTTTGGATTGTTCGCTATTGTCGGTAAGGCTCTTTGGCTCACCAGGGGCACTGGATCCATGCTTCCCTTTAGGCTTGGAATTTCCATACTTCGTGACCAGCCCTAGTCAGCCTCCTGAATGCTGAGTCTTAAGTGGGCTTCCCTAGGCAGAAACAGTGCACATATGTTGCTGAATTTTGCCAGAGGAAGGAGAATGTGCAATGTGATCCCAGGGGTTGGGGAGAAATGGGGAAATACTGGAAGTCTGTGCTTGGATTCCTCCAGACCTTGCCTGATGTAGGTTTTCCCACTTGCTGGTCCCTGTAATGAACTACAGCTGAGAGTACAGTCGCCTCTCCCTCCTAGGGTGCTAGTCTTCCAGTGCATCACTGAACACACATCTCTTACTTTGTTTATTTGTCTGCAGGCTCATTCCTCTTATCCCTGTTAGGGGAAACACACTGACTGAAGCCGCCCATCCTGGCCAGGCCCTTTAGTAACCATTCGCATGAGCTGTTTTATGACAGGAGATCCTGGTAAGGAATACGGAACTAATAAGCCACCACCAACCAGAAGAGTTTGGGAAAGGTTGAAAGGAGACACTGCCTGTCCGTCCACTTCCCAGAATCCCTCTCGCGAGCATCCATCTTGGCTGGGTGATGCGTGCTCCACCAGGAAAGACTGAATTAGAATGATTAGCCAAAGACAACCCGAAAACTAATCCCATCACCATAAAATCCAAGACTGCGAGCCACGTGGCAGAGCAGTTCTCCTAGGTTCCCTTACCCTGCTGCTCTCCACCCGGGCCCCCTTTCCCAGTGAAATCTCTTGCTTTGTCAGCACATGTGTCTCCTCAGACAATTCATTTCTGAGTGTTAGACAAGAGCCCAGTTTCGAGCCCTAGAAGAGGTCCCCCTTCCTGCAACATCCCCACATCTAAACTTGCATTAATTTATATTCACTACCCTTAAGAGGCCATGGTTTTGTGCTTAATGTGTATTTTGTTTATATTTTGAAGCATTTGTGTTTTTGTGTGTGTATTTATGTGTTTTTTTTCTGGCTTTATTGAGATATAATTGTGATATAACGTGTACATTTTTCATCAAGTTTTCTTTTTTAAAGATTTATTTATTTATTTGGCTGTGCTGGGTCTTTGTTGCTGCATGCAGGCTTTCTCTAATTGCAGAGAGCAGGAGCTACTCTGTGGTGGTATACAGGCTTCTCCTTGTGGTGGCTTCTCTGGTTGCATAGCCTAGGCTTTAGGCATGGGCTTCAGTAGTTGCAGTACTCAGGCTTAGCAGTAGCGGCTCATGGTCTTAGTTGCTCCACAGCATGTAGGATCTTCCCGGACCTGGGATCAAACTGGAGCCCCTTGCATTGCAAGGTGGAGTCTTAACCATTGGACCACCAGGGAAGCCCACCAGAAAATTGTGTAAGTTTAAGGTGTTCAGCACATTCATCTGACACACTTACATGCTCCAGAAGGATTCCTACTATAGCATTAGCCAGCACCTCCATCATTTCACATAATCACTGTTTCATTTTTGTTGTGAGAACATTTATGATCTACTCTTTTAGCAACTTTCAAGTATAGAATACAGTATTATTACCTATAATCACCGTGCTGTACATTAAATGCCAGAACTTATTGCTCTCATCTCTGAGATAGCTTTATATTAATTGTGGAACAGAACTCTGAATCAATATCTTACTTATTTTATATTATACAGTACAATTCCTCCCCCTCCCTATTTTTGGTGTGTATAGTTCCATGAATCTGAACACGTGTATAGATTCATGGAAATACTGCCACCACAATTGGGGTTTATTTCTTTACAGTCACACCGTCTCCATACCCATAACCCTGGCAACCACTGATGTGTCTCCATCACTAATTTTGTCTTTCCCAGAAAGTCATACATATGGGATTGTACAGTTTGTAACATATTAAGACTGGCTTCTTCTGCTTACAGTAATGCCTGTGAGATTCACCCAGGTTGTTGCCTGTGTCAATGGTTTATTTCTCTTCATTGCTGAGCAGTATTCCGTGGCATGGAAGCTCCTTTATCCATTCACTCACTGAAGGACATTTGGATTGCCTCCAGTTTCTGGTGACTGTAAATGGAGCTGCTATAAACATTTGTGCATCTGTGTTTAGGTTTTTGTGTGAACCTAGGTTTTCATTTCTTTAGCACACTCAGGAGTGATGTCACTGGGCCATATTGCAAGTGTATATTTAATTTCATAAGAAACTCCACAGTGTCCCGCAGAGTGGCTATGCCATTTTGTATTCCCCTCAGCGGTATATGAACATTCCTAATTGCTGTGATGTTTGCCAGTACTTAGTTTTGTCAGTGGATCTTTTGAAAGTGCCCCCTCCAGGTTTATTTTTAGTTAAGGTGTAATTAGCATAAACAGCACAAATCTTACGGGCCTAGCTTGATTTTCATTCCATATGTATAGATGCCCGTGTAATCATCACCTAGATTTAGATACAGAACATTTCTAACACTGCAGATCTCCCTTGTGAACTCTTAAAGTCTGTTCTCCTCAGAGGGAAATGCTGTAATGACCTCTGATGGTATTGATTAGTCCTGCCTAATTTTGAACTTCATTAAAGGAATCATACACTATATATTCTTCTGTGTCTGACTTCTTTGCTAAACCTTATGAGATTAATCCATGTTTCATGTAATTGTAGTTGGTCCATTTTCACTGCTGTATAGTATTCTATCATGAAATGAAAATGAAATGAACTCACTCAGTTGTGTCCACTCTTTGCAGCCCCATGGACTGCAGCCTACCAGGCCCCTCCGTCTATGGGATTTTCCAGGTAAGAGTATTGGAGTGGGTTGCCATTTCTTTCTCCAGGGGATCTTCCCGACCCAGGGATCGAACCTGGATCTCCCGCATTGTAGGCAGACTGTTTACCGTCTGAGCCACCAGGGAAGTGTATATTTAATTTCATAAGAGGCTACCACAAGGCTACCTTAATTACTAACAACTGGTTGTTTTCAATTTGGGACTATGATGAATTAAACTTCTCTGCACATAATTGTACATGTGTCTGGTGGACTCAAGCACTCATTTCTCTTGGGAATACTACCAGGAGTAGGATTGCTGTGTCATAGTGTTTATATTTGGTTTTAGGAAATACTGCCAAACAATTTTCACTGTATCAATGTACTTTCTTGTTGTGTACACTTAAAAAGTTGATGTCCATGAAATTCTACTAATGATCTCATGATTTTTAAAAAATTTCTTCTCCTCCCTTTCATCATAGTTGTAAGGTTTATCTCTTCTGCTATTTTTACATCCAAAGTATCACTTCCAATACTCCATGGTGTTTTCTCATCTATTTTAACTTGTCTGCCTCTCTAATGAAGGACACCCTTTTGACCTCCAACTTCCCGAAACACCAGTTAACATTGCAATGATTATCTTCACATGTATCCTTTTAAGGGTGGGTATATGTGTGTTCAGTTGCTCAGTTGTATCTGACTCTTTGTGACTCCACACACTGTAGCCCATCAGGCTCCTCCATCCATGGGATTTCCTAGGCAAGAATGCTGGAGTGGGTAGCCATTTCCTACTCCAGGGGATCTTTCTGCCCATGGATCAGACCAACATCCCCTGTGTCTCCTGCACTGGCAGGCAGAATCTTTATACTGTGCCACCTGGGAAGTCCTCTTGGGCTTCGTAGGAATTTTTTAATAGAACTGCTGGTCTGTGTTGAGTCTGTGAATTTTACTTTGACTAAAAAATAACAGATTGATTGGGTCGTATCAGAGTCCAATCCCACTAGCTGTGACAAGGGTTCCTGTATTCTCACATTCCTCTCAATATGTGTCCATTTGAACTGTCAGTGTACTAGGTATGAAGTATCACATTAATCTTTTAATTTCTATTTCTCTGAATACAAATTTCTTTTAGAATCTCCTTTTGTATGTTTATGTTTATGTGGACAAAGTGGGTTTTCTTGAAGCAGGGTTTCTCAATCACTATTGACTTTTGGGGAAGGAGAATTTGTTGTAAGGGTTAGAGTGGGTTGTCTGTGCATTGCAGAATGTTGAACACCATCCCAGGCCTCTATCTACTAGATGCCAGCGGCATCCTATCCCTAACTGTGATTGTCTAAAATGTCCCTTCTTGTTGTTTAGTTGCTGTGTCTGACTCTTTATGACCCTGTGGACTATAGCCCACCATAGGGCTCCTCTGTCCTATGGGATTTCCCAGGCGAGAATATTGGAGTGGGTTGCAATTTCCTTTTGAGGGGATCTTCCTGACCCAGGGATTGAGCCCTCATCTCCTGCCAGGGAGGGTGGATTCTTCACCACTGAGCCACCAGGAAGCCTCCACTGCCCAATGTCCTTTAGGGGTGCAAAACTGCCCTCAGTTGAGAATCAGTGCCATAAAGGGACAAGGGTGGAACAGACACTAATTAAAGATTAAATAGCCAATGGTACAGACTTAGGGATGGTAGAGTTAGAGGAGGATGGGAATTTTGGTTACTGGGAGTAGAAGTGTTATATTTTCAGGCCTAACTAGCTCCAGGTAGCACCCAGATCTGGAGTTGCAGTCCCCCACATTTTGCTTATCTTCCCATTACCCACAGATTTTTGTCGTAGAGCTTTTCAGCTTGAGAGCCAGGTAAACCTGGTTTACAGTGACACTCAAGGGGATGACAGGGGATAGAGAAGGCCAGGTTGGTGGGAGAGACCCAGGGTGGCTAACCTGAGGGGGATTCCAATTGAAGTTGAGGATAAATGAAAAGGCTGTGGCTGGAGAGGCAGTGCCCTTCCTTGGAGGTGAGAGGGACCGTGGAAACTGAAGCTGGGCAGATTGGTAGAGGAGCCTGAAATAGGGCCAGGAAAGTGGCTCTACGTGTTTTAAGAGTATCAGAGGCTTGCTTTTGATAGTGTCAGACACATCGCTGGTCTTCTTTTCTCTTCCCTGAACTCTGCAAGGTTCCTCCTGCCTCAGTGCTTCCATGTGTGACGTTCCTCTGCTTCAGATGTTCTTCATTTCATACTTTAGGTAGCTGCCCCCTTCTCATCACTTAGGACTTGGCTCAGATATCACTACGAACCACTCTGTTGTTTATTACCATCTTCCCAACTGTGTGAACAGCGTTGAACAGATTAAAATTTTACTGTGTTTATCATTTTATAGATGAGAAAAAATTTCAAAGAGCTTAAAAACTTTTTTTTAAATTAATTTATTTATTTATTTTAAATTACAATACTGTATTTGTTTTGCCATACATTGACACGAATCAGCCATAGGTGAACACAATCTCCCAATGCCGAAGCCCCCCTCCCACCTCCCACCCCACATCCTCTACTTGAATCATCCTGTGCATCAGCCCCATGCATCCTGCATCCTACACTGAACATAGATTGGCGCTTCGTTTCTTACACGAAAATATACGTTTCATTGCCATTCTCCCAAACCATCCCACCCTTTCCCTCTCCCTCAGAGTCCAAAAGTCCACTCTATACCTCTGTGTCTCTTTTGTTGTCTCACATACAGGGTTATCATTACTGTCTTCTAAATTCCATATATATGTGTCAGTATACTGTATTGGTGTTTTTCTTTCTGGCTTACTTCACTCTGTATAATTGGTTCCAATTTCATCCATCTCATTAGAACTGAGTCAAATTTATTCTTTTTAAGGGCTGAGTAGTATTCCATAGTGTATATGTACCACAGCTTTCTTATCCATTCATCTGCTGATGGACATCTAGGTTGCTTCCATGTCCTGGCTATTATTAGAAATGAAAATGGAGAGATCACGACAGACAACACAGAAATACAAAGAATCATAAGAGACTACTATCAGCAATTATATGCCAATAAAATGGACAACTTGGAAGAAATGGACAAATTCTTAGAAAAGTACAATTTTCCAAAACTGAACCAGGAAGAAACAGAAAATCTTAACAGACCCATCACAAGCATGGAAATTGAAACTGTAATCAGAAATCTTCCAGCAAACAAAAGCCCAGGTCCAGACGGCTTCACAGCTGAATTCTACCAAAAATTCCGAGAAGAGCTAACACCTATCTTACTGAAGCTATTCCAGAAAATTGCAGAGGAAGGTAAACTTCCAAACTCATTCTATGAGGCCACCATCACCCTAATACCAAAACCTGACAAAGACACCACAAAAAAGAAAGCTACAGGCCAATATCACTGATGAACATAGACGCAAAAATCCTCAACAAAATCCTAGCAATCAGAATCCAGCAACACATTAAAAAGATCATACACCATGACCAAGTGGGCTTTATCCCAGGGATGCAAGGATTCTTCAATATCCGCAAGTCAATCAATGTAATTCATCACATTAAAAACTTTCTTAAGGTCACACAGCTATTAAGTGGAAAATCTGGGATTTGAATTGAGAGTTGTCTCAAGGCCATGGTCTTATTATTACACCATACCTGACCTCCATCTGTGAAATGGGATGATAATTCTTCTTCAAATAACAAATATTCAGCTAGAAGACTGGTAATGCCCTAGATGCTGGGGTACTGTGGGGAAGAAGAAGGCAAGCGCTGTGGTGTCACTGAGCCCACTGTCTCCTGGTACTGATCGACCTGCAAGAAGACAACTTCTGTAGAGGGTGAAGGGTGCTGTAATAAGAGATGCACCTGGTGAGCAGGACTAGGCCAGGCTCTGAGAGCAGGGGATGATGGAGAGGACTATTCTAGGAGGAGGGGTGCTGCATGTGAGAAGAACCTGGTGACCCCGAGGAGCTGAAAGAACAAGTTCTAGGTCACTGGAGGGGAAAGGAACTATTGGGGGTGGTCGAAGGGAGGGGTCCAGAAGATAGGAATTCTAGGGACAGTTACTTTGAACTTTATCCTAAGGGCACTAACCTGCATCAGTGACTCAGGTGGATGTTGGTGACATCTGGGTTTAGGGTTTTTCTGCTGCTGCTGCTGCTGCTAAGTCGCTTCAGTCGTGTCCGACTCTGTGTGACTCCATAGATGGCAGCCCACCAGGCTCCCCCGTCCCTGGGATTCTCCAGGCAAGAACACTGGAGTGGGTTTCCATTTCCTTCTCCAATGCATGAAAGTGAAAAGTGAAAGTGAAGTAACTGAGTCGTGTCCAACTCTCAGCAACCCAAAGGACTGCAGCCTTCCAGGCTCCTCTGTCCATGGGATTTTCCAGGCAAGAGTACTGGAGTGGGGTGCCATCGCCTTCTCCATGGGTTTTTCTAGGTAGATCTTATTTGACTTATTAACCTAGCACAGGCTTTGGAGTCTTGTAGTCCAGTGCTCACACTGGGCTAGCCACAGGAGTGGAATTAATTAACTAGTCACTCAATCAAACAACTAACCAATTAATTAATCAATTAAGTATTGAGTGTGTAATATACACTAGACACGGTTCCAGGCGATTGAGGAGGCAGCATGGAATGAAAAAGCAACCCCCATGCCTTCCTAAATCGTGGATACTACTTTGTGGAAGAGAGTAAGTGATTAAGTAAAATGTGCAGTATGCCAGGCGGTTCGTGCTATGGTAAAGAGGGCAGGGGATAGCTCAGGACAGGGAGGAGGGGGCTTACAGAATTAAATAAGATGACAGAGAAGTTCTCACTGAGAAGCTAACATCTGAGCATAGTCCAAAGGGAAACTGGGTGGTGAGGAGGTGCACATGACCTTGAAGCATTCTTGACATGTCCGAGAAGCACCAGGAGGCCTGTTGGGCTGCAGTGTTGTGAGTCTTAGGAGATGAGGTCAGACAGAAAGAGGCTATGCCCACCATCTCTGCAACTGGAAGGTGAGCATCCTCCAACCCCCTGGAAATTGTCACAAGGTTTTGAGGCCTTACACTGTCAGCTGGAGCCATTGGTACTGACTGGCTGGTATTAATTACATGTCTTCAGCTCACGTGCCCAGACAGGGTGGCTTAACTTAGATTATGTCTGATTTAATACAAGGTTCATGTCCCATGTGCTTAAGGATATGGCTTGATTTAACTGCTGAATCTATAAATTGACCTTCTGGTTGGGGGTTTTCTTTTATCTTTCAATTAAATCTAAAGATGCTAACTCTGTTTGCAGAGGGATATATACCATTGCACTTCAAGAACTTTTTCATCTGCACCGACAGCCTAGAGGGCATTCAGTTGGCTTGGGCTAGTGTTAGAGGAAGCCCTAACTGTTTTGGGGTGGCCAGTGCTCGCTTCGGCAGCACATATACTAAAATTGGAACGATACAGAGAAGATTAGTATGGCCCCTGCGCAAGGACGACATGCAAATTCGTGAAGCGTTCCATATTTTGGGGGCTTCCCTGATGGCTCAGAGGTTAAAGCGTCTGCCTCCAATGCAGGAGACCCGGGTTCGATCCCTGTATCGAGAAGATCCCCTGGAGAAGGAAATGTCAACCCACTCCAGTATTCTTGCCTGGAGAATCCCCATGGACTGAGGAGCCTGGTGGGCTGCAGTCCATGGGGTCACATAGAGTCAGACACGACTGAGTGACTTTACCTACCTTACCTATCTCCCTTGCAATATGCGCTGCGTACCTACAGGGGAACAAAAGAGTCCCAAGCAAGAATTTTCAAAGAGGGAAAGCAGTAACATGAAGTTAGTGTTCCTGACATGAATATCCATTGTTTTGTTTTAAAAAATGAATCAGAGGTTGGCCATTCAGTCATTCAAAGGATATTTATGAAACATGTCAGACTCTATTCTGGGTATTGACACAACAGTGAACAAAGGAGACAAAGATCTTGACTTTATAGGATTTACATTCTAGTGGGCTGGTGGGAAGGGAAAGATAATTTAAAAAGTTTTAAAGGGGATGTGTATACACACATACACACACACACACACACATAGCTGATTCACTCTGCTGCATAGCAGAAGCTGACACAACACTGTAAAGCAACTAAACTCCAATAAAAATTTCTTTAAAATTAAGAAAATGTATATGTTAAGTGGTGGTAAATGCTATGAAAAAAATAAAGCAGGACATGTTGGGAATAGTAGTGTGTGTGTGCTAAGTCGCTTCAGTCGTGTCCGACTCTGCGACTCTATGGACTGTAGCCTGCCAGGCTCCTCTGTCCATGGGACTCTCCAGACAAGAATACTGGAGTAATAGGGTTCCAGTTGAAAACTTTTGGTATAAAGAAAATTATTGGGAAAGTTGGTGAAATAGGAATATACTTTGTGGATCAGATAATAGTTTAAGTCAACTTAAATTTCCTGACTTTATATAGTAGTTATCTAAGAAAATGACTTTGGTTTTAGGAAGTGCTCACTGAAGTGTTTAGGGGTAAAGAAATATCATGACCTCAAATCACTCTCAAATTGTTCAGAAAAAATACATATATGTATACACAGAGAGAAGATGATACAGCTAGTATGGCAAAATGTTGACTCTTGGGAAACTGGATGAAAGGGTATGTAAGAGTTCTTTATACAAATCTTGCAACTTTCCTGATAGTGTGAAATTATTTCCAAATCTAAAAATTGTACAGAACTAAGCAATCCAAGTGGTTAGGGCCATCATAATTTCCCAAGCTCATCTACCACTTTGCTCTTTGAAAAAAACTGGTTACGCTGAGTGTTTGCGGGGGTGCTCGGGCTCTTTCCTGGTGGTGCTGGGGGCTTCTCTCTGGTTGTGGAGCACGGGTTCCAGAGCTCCTGGGCTTCAGTAGTTGTGGTCCATGGGCTTAGCTGCCTGGTGGCATGTGGGGTCCTACTTCCCCTACCAGGGTTTGACCCCATGACCCCTGCACTGGAAGGTGGATTCTTAACCACTGGACCACCAGGGAAACCCCCTGTTCCTCCTTTTTCTGTATATAGATTTACTAACTTCTGTGAAACCCTCTTTTCTTCCCCAAACATGCCATTTCAGAATTTCCTGCCTTTATTTCCTCCCCCACCCTGAAAAACTCCTATTCATTCTTTAAAACCCTCATCTGTGAAAACTTCTTTCTGCCTTCTTCTATGTTTTCTCCAGAGAGAAAACATAACCCTTTCCTCTGTATCTTGTTTTTCCTGATGTTGTTTTTGTTTTACCAAGTTGTGTTCAACTCTTTTGCAACCCCATGAACTGTAGCCTGCTAGGCTCCTCTGTCCATAGGATTCCCCAGGCAAGAATACTGGAGTGGGTTGCCATTTCCTTCTCCAGGGAACCTTTCTGACCCAGGGATTGAACGCGTGTCTCCTGCTTGTCAGGCAGATTCTTTACCATTGAGCCACCAGGGAAGCCCCTTTCCTTATATTACTGCATGGGAAATGTTATACATTACTCTTTTTATTTTGGTGTACATTGTCTGTCCTTTCCTGCCGACCATGAGGGCCATGGATTTTATAAGACCTGGGTCTCATTCATCTTTCTGTCCGGCCCAGGGTGGAAGCTCAGTAGAACATCACTGAAATGAATTAAAGGTCTGATTGGAGAACAGGAGCTTGGGGAGGGGATGGCAAAGTGAAAGATGGGATTCTGAAGGACCAGCCTGGCAGTTGGCTCTGTCAGCAGAAATACCTTTTTATGGAGATAATGACATGTCTGCTGTCAAGGCAACGTCCGCAGAGTTTTGCATCCCAGAGCTGGCTGACGGTGATTGGATGCAAGGCAAGGGCAGGAAGCTGATGGGGGTGAGATAATAGATAAAATTATAACTTACGTTGGTTTAAAAATAAATGATAGTGAGATCCTGGTCAGTTAGCCTTTTTCATTAAATGATCAAGACTTCTTTTGACCAAGATCCTTGTCAAGTTTTCTCACCATGCTGATTTCAACATCACGGGGGCTCAGGGCTGAACTCCTGCACAGCGGTCATTAGTCCAAACCTCACGGAAGGCTCACGCCCCTCATTACTGTGATGCCCCTGGTTTTAAGCTCAGGAGGCCTGAGACCTGCAATGTTAACCTTCCGAGTGGAATGTGGAATATGAAACTGCTAACAGACCTACTTCTGTCTCACTGGGTGCCCTGGAACAGATATTCTTTGCTGTACATAACACAGTTTTCAGTCAATGTAGCTATCAATATAGTTCATGTAAAGCTTTTTCCTAAAGCTTGGAGACTCAGGCACAAATTGATTGGGGCGCAGTTAAGTCATGCGAGGTCTGTAGGAATCTGCTGATAAGGAGCAAAATAAAATGTTGTGGAGTGGAATAGCTGGTGAGTAAAAGAAAAGGAGTCCTGGAGACAAATGTTAATAGATCTGGGCTTGAGTCACAGCCCAGTCACTCACCAGTTATAAGACCTCAAGCAAGTCATTTGGTCCTTTCTGAGCCTCAGTGTCCACGTGGGTCTGTGAAATGCGGGTAGTCATCATACCTACCCCCAAGGTCTTTGTGAGGATTAAGTGAGTTAGCACATGTAAAGTGCTTAGTGTAGTGTCTGACACATAGTAAACACTCAATACATTTAATTAAAAATAATATAATGAAAAATGAAAAGAATATATTTCATTTTCTCACAGACCTCTTCTACTATTCTGTGAGCACTTCAGGGCAGGGGCTATGTCTGATTTATCAGTGAAAACCCGCACCCTGTACAAGGGCTGATGTGGAGAAGGTGCCTGGTGAATGCATTTCTTGAACTAAGTTAGACTCACCATCCTTGTAGCCCAGATTTTGTCTCCAGGTAGGGTGCTGAGTCTGTTTGGTTCACCCTGTATTCTGAGCACCCAGCATGGCAGCTGGCACATAGTAGGCAGTTAAACACTTGTTGACTGGTAGAGGAATGAATGAAAGGGCAGTAAACATGGTTTCTGGTTGTGTCCTCAGAAATGCTACACACGTGCTCCAGAGACCAGGCAAGGCTGCTGGCCACTCTGGTGGACATTTCATCACTTTTGTATAAATATGGAGCATTGTATTAAACATGATTTGCATGATTAAACATGATGTGCATTGTATGCACACAATAAATATTGTGGAAGATTATGTACCAAACTGTCACCAGGAATTTTCCAGGAGGTAGGGGCTCTCACTTTTTACTGCATATTTTTCTATTGCTTGATAAGTTTGAGAATAAGTTACATTACTTTGGTAGCTGAAACACCAATAAGATAAAGAAATAAAATATTGAATTGCACAGATAACTGAAGAAGGAGAGGTTGAAGATGAGGAATAAGAAAACTGAAAAGAATGAGTGGGTTTTTTTTTTTTTTTTTTGAAAGAAAGATGTCAGGCACAGGTACAATTACCTTCGCCAAGCATTTTGTGGCTCCCAAACCACAGACGTTAACTTACTGCTCTGAAGGGTATACTTTCCTTTCTCGGTACATTTTTAAACGTCTAGGCCCTATGGAAAAGGAGTGAACTGGGCACATTTTTATATGGTGTTGAATCTACCTGCTCCAGATGGCGCTGAATCCACCCTAGGCTCCAGGGTTTGTTGTGTGTCCTAGGCTGGCCAATCAGAACTTTGTTTTCTCTTGACTCCAGTGATTGGTTCAGAGATGAGCATGTGACCCAACTGGTGTGAATTAGATGCAGTTGCGTCTATCAGGGGGAGCCTGGTGGGCTGCCGTCTATGGGGTCTCACAGAGTCGGACATGACTGAAGCGACTTTGCAGCAGCAGCAGCATCTATCAGGGGAACAGGCAGAGGTTCTTTTCTTCTAGAACTGCCAGTAATAACAGTGAGGTGAGCCTAGGCTTTCAGGAGCCACTACTTGGGTCTGTTTTGAAGCCTCTCAGTGGAGAGCTGTGCCAAGAGAAAAGGGAGGCTTTCTGCAGGTGAGCCCCACAAGCAGGCTATTCCTGAATAAATCCTTCCCCTGGGCTTTTCAATTCTGTAAGCCAATAATCTCTTTTGCTTAATCCAGTTTGAGTTGAATTTCCTGTCAATTACATCAAAAAGTCCTAACCAATACACTTAAAACAAACCAACCAGAAAACAACCTCTGAATGATGCTTTAAAACTCAGTTTTGAAAGGCCCTTGTTTTTGGCACATTATTCTAAGGTTTATGCCTTTCTACCCATTTCCTTGACATTTCTACCATTTTTTGTTATTTGTTTCTTGTTCATAAATCTTTTCCTATATGTATTGTAAAGTTTTAAAAACCTAATCAAATCCTTAGCCTGGACTCATGATTTTCTTTTACTAAATTTTTCTTTAATGGTAAAAGTATTCCATTTACCACACATCTAAATTTAGAAATACAGACAAATAGGAGAAAAAAAAATCAAGTGGTCTACGACACAAACATAGCCAGCTAACATTTCCCCAAACTTCTTTCCCAGTTTTTCTTGTCCTTGCATAGACTATAGGATTACACTCAATTAACAGTTTGGTATATTGATTTACATTGCTTTTGCAAAGTTAATAAATGCATATGATGTAAAATTTCAAAAACACCACACATCTTTCTGGAACTTGCATTTTTCACTTCATGGTTAATCTTGGAAAGGGCTCTGTATCAGTACAAAGAGAGGTGTCTCATTGTTCAATTATGTGGATGCACTAGAGATAATTTAAGCAAACCCTGACTTTCAGGCATTTTGTTTCCAGGTTTTGTCCCATAAGAAACCACTGCTGTACATTTTTGTGCATAAAGCCTTAGTGATATGTGCATGAAGCCAAAGGATGCACTGAATGTAAAGAAAGAACACGGTGGAGTGGTAGGAACGCTTTTAAGGCCACTGGGGCCCTTGTGAAATTACCCTTGCAGAAGGCTACTGCACTTGCTACTCTATCCAGTTGCAGTGAAAGGGCGATGTGTATATATTTTTATGTTTCTTTGGCGCTTAGATCCGGGCTGGCACATAGTAAGAGTTTAATATGTTTTAGATATGATCGCTGCTGCTACTCTTTCTTCCCTTTTACTTTTGTCACTCTTCTAACTCATCTGTATCATTTGAGAATATATTGTCAGTATTTTAGTTGTGCAAACCTCTCTCAAATCTGCAAACTGTGGTCCTGCAAACATAATCTTTTCTTTCAACTTTAGGAAACATTTCTCATCTCAGTAACTAATATGGGCCATAATTCTGAAAAGACAAAGAAACAATAATGCCTCCCGTGAATAGGTTAAAGTCTAAAATATGACTCTCTGCCAGATTTCTTGCTGCTTCCCATATTTAGGGCTCAGTCAAAACCCCTAGGGCAGAGACTGGCACATAGCATTTGCTTCATTTTAGAATGAGTGAGTGATTGATTGATTGTTTGGCTCTTTGGTTTATGTCTCTAGTAGTCAACTGTAAGCTCAATGAAGAATGTGGGCATCTTTTCTTATCGCTTTCTTACCAAAACAGGAAATGGATATATATTAAATGGTGGCGCTAGTGGTAAAGATCCCACCCACCAATCTAGGAGATGTAAGAGACGCTGGTTCAGTCCCTGAGTTGGGAAGATTTCCTGGAGGAGGGAGAGTCAGACACGACTGAAGTGGCTTAGCACACACGTATGCTAGAATTTCTAGTCCAGTGACTGTAAGTGGTCCCTGGGAAGCTGCTAAGGGGGGGGGGGGGGGGGGGGGGGGGGGGGGGGGGGGGGGGGGGGGGGGGGGGGGGGGGGGGGGGGGGGGGGGGGGGGGGGGGGGGGGGGGGGGGGGGGGGGGGGGGGGGGGGGGGGGGGGGGGGGGGGGGGGGGGGGGGGGGGGGGGGGGGGGGGGGGGGGGGGGGGGGGGGGGGGGGGGGGGGGGGGGGGGGGGGGGGGGGGGGGGGGGGGGGGGGGGGGGGGGGGGGGGGGGGGGGGGGGGGGGGGGGGGGGGGGGGGGGGGGGGGGGGGGGGGGGGGGGGGGGGGGGGGGGGGGGGGGGGGGGGGGGGGGGGGGGGGGGGGGGGGGGGGGGGGGGGGGGGGGGGGGGGGGGGGGGGGGGGGGGGGGGGGGGGGGGGGGGGGGGGGGGGCAGCTTTAAAGATTCCTGGTATAATGCTCAAGAGGCAGCCAAGTTTTGGAGTGTCTTAATTATGTGTGTGTGTGTGTGCTTAGTTGCTCAGTCATATCCGACTCTTTGTGACTCTGTGGACACTGGCCCGCCAGGCTCCTCTGTCCATGGGCCTCTCCAGGCAAGAATACTGGAATGAGTTGGTTGCCCTCCTCCAGAGGATCTTCCCAACCCAGGGACTGAACCCTAGATATGCATCTAAAGTCTGTCTGTACTTGGAAAATCTCTCCTGGTCATTCTGATGTCACCATCCTATAGAAGATCATGGACCAGTGCTTGGGGGCCACTGGCATTTCCTATCCCAGTAGCCCATTGTCATTTTTTATTTCTGAAGTGGTCTCTTGGCTGCTGTGTGGGTGATTTTATCTGTGAGTACACACTATTTCATGCTGAGAAGACACCCTGGCTCTCCAGCAGCTCCCCCTGGCTTTAATCCTATTAATAAACCTGTCCCCTGGTCTCTGAGGATGTGCCCTTTATATCTCACCCATTAAGCCTACGGCAAACAGCTTTTCCCAGCATTCTACCACAATTCAGTTTTATTACAAAGTTCTGCTCTCTTTTGGAGAAATAGACTTGATGCTCATGATTTCAGTCACCAGGCTCTTGCTGGCCAAATGGCTCATCTAGTGTTTTTATGGGGCCCTCGTGATCCTACCAGATTGTGAAAGTAGCAGGCCTGGAAGGACTTAGCAGTGGGCCATTTTCTAGGGCTTCCCAGGTGGCGCAGTGGCAAAGAATCTGCCTGCCAATGCAAGAGACACAAGAGGTGTGGGTTTGATCCCTGGGTTGGGAAGATGCCCTGGAGTTGGAAATAGCAACCTGTTCCAGTCCCCTGGAGGAGGGCATGGCAACCCACTCCAGTATTCTTGCCTGGAGAATTCCCATTGACGGAGCCTGGTGGGCTACAGTCCATGGGGTCTCGAAGAGTCGGACATGACTGATCCGCTAAGAACAGCACAGCCAGTATTCTTACCTGGAAAACCCCCATTGACAGAGGAACCTGGCAGGCTGCCATCCATGGGATCCCAAAGAGTCAGACACAACTGATTGGCTAAGTTTGCACACACCCCCTTTTATATGCAGGTGCTATGCTAGGCACAGTAGCAGGAATTTACATCCATAAGTGGGTACTGTTATTCTACTTTTCAGGTGAGGAAACTGAGAGCAGGGAGATGAAGAAAATGACCCAAGGACACAGGTTAGCAAGATGCTGAACGTCAGGATTTAAATCATGGTCTGTAAGATTCTAGGGTCTCAGCTCAGGATGTGCAGGTCCATGGGGGCTCTGGGCAGGATGCAGGGACCCGATCTGTTGAGGAGGAGATGGAGAGCCTTGGCCAGGAGAGACTGAGGGGATGAACCCAGAGGGGAGATCTTGTGGTCTGTCAAACCAGGGTTAACAGTTATAAGAGAGGGTTCCTGAGACCTGGCCATGGGAAGGAAGGAGCACTTGAAGGCACCTGGGCAGCAGGTCTGCAAGCTGCTCAGGATCGTAATTTGTCACCCGAGAAGCTTGCTGTTTAATTTGCTTATTCAACAAACATTTACGGAGTTTCCTCCTGTGTGCCGAAAGTGCTGGGCTGCTAAGAAAACAAGGCAGAAAAAGGTCCCTGCTATTTTGGAGTGTATATAACACTATATTAATAATCGTTATAATCATAGCAACCAACAGTCATTGAGCACTTAAGGACTAGGCACTGTTTTAATTACTTTATGTGTATTAATCCATTCAATCTTAGCAACTACCCTATCAGGCGAGTACTGTTATTACCTCTGTTTTACAACTGGCCTGTGAGAGGCCCTGCTGGGACTAGGACCTGTGTCTATTGGCTTCCAAAGTTCACCGTCTGATCCACTGGACTCTGTTTCCTCCCATTTGGCCACTGGCCATTTTCCTCAACTTCTTTCAGCAGCTTTGATAACTTCCTGTTTCATTTACTGTGTGTTGTGTTCTTAATTGTTCTCACAGGCATTTCTTAAAGAGTCTGCTTTTAAAATGTAAAGCATTTAATTGGCCTCTGTGGTGAGAAGGCAGGCACCTGCATTTTGCAGAATGTCATCTGTATGCAAATTACTGAACAGCCTCCTGGCCCTTCTGCTGTGTGAGATTCGGGGCTGCCTGAAGAGGCACTCCTGGTTTCAGCGCTCACCTTCCCCTGCTCCTGTGACCTGAGACATTTTATCATCTATTGAGTTGCTCAGTTCAATATGATGCCTTTTTTTTTTTTTCTTCTAAATGTCCAGCCCAGTTGGAGTTGACCAAGACATAGGAAGCAAGAGATCTGCCCTCAAGAAGTCTACAGTCTAGCTGTTGAGATTAGGACCTATCCAGGATGAAACACTGGGATTATCAGAGCAATACACAATTAAGTACTAAAATTTTGCAGTAGGGATTGCCAGATGCTACAGAGCTTCAGAGAAGGAAAATAGTAGCATGGCTTTTGTGAAGGAGGGAAATAAGTTAGGTTTTGAAAGATTTGAATAGGTGGAAGTAAAAAGAGAGGTTATTCCAGCCAGGAGCCTCACAAGGGAAAAGGGACAGTGGTGGGAACGGCTTGACCTCTAAAGAACATGGAGGAGACTAGATCCGCTGGAGTCTTAGGGAAGGTGAAAAGTTTTTAGAATCAACTGTGAAAGGAAAACAAAACTGGAGGTGGTATGCTAAGAGAGCTTAGATGGAGCCGGGAGTCTCTTGAGGAAGCAGTCTTCTGCATGTCTCAGCCCAGATGGAATCTGACCTTTTGACCACTTATTGTCTGAAAGCAGGCATCCACAACATCTGCCAAAAACCTGAGATACTTATCGGACCCTTGCCTTAAAATAACTCATGACAGCCTATCTGCTTATCAGACCTATACCCTAAATAACTCATGACAACCTATCCCTTAAGGACAAATATTTCCTTTCTATGTCAAGGTCAATCACAACTCCTGCACAGTTCCATGGCGTTTGCCCTGACTCTCTTTCCTGGAACACTAGTGCAGTTTTACCCAAATCGGTGTCTCATGAATTGAATTCTTAAGACCCTCAATAAAGCTCTTTTTCTTTGCAACCTCAATACTGGTTACTGTTTGACGTAACACTCAACAATAACAAAGGTAATGTGTTTTGTATGTACAACAACAGTTCGTGAACCAGGAACTTCCAGAAAAATGTACAAGCTGGATTTAGAAAAAGCAAACAAACCAGAGATCAAATCGCTAGCATCCAAAAAGCAAGAGAATTCCAGAAAAACATCTACTTGTGCTTCATTGATTATGCTAAAGCCTTCAACTCTGTGGATCACAACAAATTGTGGAAAATTCTTAAAGAGATTAGAATACTAGACTACTTTGCCTGCCTCCCAAGAAACCTGTATGCAGGTCAGGAAGCAACAGTTAGAACTGGACATGGAACAATGGACTGGTTCCAAATTGGGGAAGGAGTATGTCGAGGCTGTATATTTATGTCATCCTGCTTATTTAACTTATATGCACAGTATATCAGGCAGAATACCAGGCTGGATGAAGCACAAGCTGGAATCAAGATTGTTGGGAGAAATATCAATAACGTCAGATATGCAGATAACACCATGCTAATGGCAGAAAGTGAAGAGGAACTAAAGAGCCCCTTGGTGAAGATGAAAGAGGAGAGTGAAAAACCTGGCTTAAAACTCAGCATTCAAAAGACTAAGATCATGGCGTCTGATCTTATCACTTCATGGCAAATTAATGGAGAAACAATGGAAACAGTGACACTTTATTTTCTTGGGTTCCAAATCCCTGTGGACAGTGGCTGTGGCCATGAAATTAAGAGATGCTTGCTCTTTGGAAGAAAAGCTATGACAAACCTAGGTAGTACATTGAAAAGCAGAGACATCACTTTGCTGACAGAGGTCTGTATAGTCAAAGCTATGGTGTTTCCAGTAGTCATGTACAAATATGAGAGTTGGACCATAATGAAGGCTGAGCACCAAAGAATTGATGCTTTTGAACTGAGGTGCTGGAGAAGACTCAAGAGTCTCTTGGACTGCAGGGAGATCAAGCCAGTGAATCCTAAAGGAAATCAGTCCTGAATATTCATTGGAAGCACTGATGCTGAAACTGAAGCTCCAGTATTTTGGACACCTGATGCCAAGAGCCAACTCATTAGAAAAGACTCTGATTCTGGGAAAGATTGAGGAGATAACAGACAATGAGATGGTTGGATGGCATCATTGACTCAATTGACATGAGTTTGAGCAAACTCTGGGAGATAGTAAAGAACAGGGAAGCCTGGTGTGTTGCAGTCCATGGGATAGCAAAGAGTCAGACACAACTGAGTGACTGAATTACAATGCCAAAATGTACAAAGCACCACTTAAACTCTCCCTTTTGATCTTCAAAAGAACAAGTGAAGTATATACTACCTTCATTGTTCTTAGTGGAAACTGAGGCTCAGAAGGCTGATGTAATTTGCCTACACCAGCAGTGTAAGTGACCAAGCTTGGATTTGAACCCAGGCAGTCCAGTCTCAACCTCCAAGCTCTGGGCACCTATGTTATATTCCGAATACTGCTAATCTTTCTTCCCTCAAAGGGTCATAGGGATTAAGTTACCTTTTCTTGATTGGAGACAACAGAAGCCACTTGAGTTAGTTCAAGCAGAAAGGAATTTATTAAAGGCAATGAAGGTGCACATAGATTCTATCAAAGGGCTAGAGGCTGGGCTTGGCGGGAACTCCAGGGCAGGGCTGGTCTGTAAAGACCGCACTCTTGCTGTCCCTGGGTTTGGGCACCATGCTCATTTCACCAGATCTGTACATTGCCCTGATGCCCCAAGAGCCAGCTGCTGCTACTGCCACCATTGCCAGAAAAAGGATTCTTCCACGTGCCTGCTTCCTCACGATGCTGTCTCCTGAGCTGAGTTTCCTCTTGAGTACACCTGATTCTCAGAAAACTTGCTAAGCAAGTCTTCTGGCTTCTTTCTTGGTGAGGAAGGACTTGTTAGGCAGAAATGCCCCTAACATATGAAAGCTGTTGTCCCTAAAGTGCTGGGGAGCTGGAAAACGTGACTATTTTCTACAGCATCAGTAAATGTGAAGCTGGTAACCAGTGCTGGCCAAGACCATGGCTCCTAAGTGACTGTCTGAGGTTGGGCGGGCTGAAAAGAATCATTTAGGAAGTCTGTCAAAATGCAGAGTCTCAGGCCTCTGCTCCAGAGGTTTTGAGTCAGTGAGTCAGAGCAAGGCCTGGGAGTCTGCCTTTCCCAGGGGTCTTCACATGACTCTGATGTGGAGCCATGTTCAGGAATCAGTGACACTCTCAGTGACAATTGTGGCTAATTCCAAGGAAATACTTAATATATTAAGTTCTCCATTGGGGGTGATTTTGCCCCCAGGAACATTTGGTAATACCTGGGGATGTTTTCGGTTGTCATATCAAGGATTGTTACTGGCATTCAATGGGTAGAAACCAGGGATGCTTCTGAACATCCTACAGTGCACAGGATGGTCCCTTTCAACAGAGAATCATCAGGCTCTGAGTGTCCACAGGGCTCAGGCTGAGAAGCCCTGTATTAAAGGGTGCTCATTTTCCTTGAGATCCTATAGCACCATTCTCTCCAGACGTGTTGCACTCTCCAAGACAGAATGGCTTGTAAGAGCTTTGGAGATGCCAGTCCCTCTTTAAATCTTGGCCATTTGAAACATAACCCCCGTGCTCATGTTGTCATTTCAGAGGTGGAAGTTTCCAGAGCAATGTCCTTGTGACTACTGGATCACCTCTGTTCTCTGGCTCTTAACTTTCACCTGCCCTATGGGATCAAACCCAGGTCTCCCACGTTGCAGGTGGATTCTTTACCAGCTGAGCCACAGGGGAAGCCCTACTATGATTCAGACCTTGATAAAAGCCCAGGGAAAGTGTTGCTGCTGAGTCAGTCCTTGGCTCTTTTGCCCTGAAAGCTCAAGGAGGTGTCATAGGGTAGTGGTTTGAAGCATGGTCTCTAAAGGGAGATCTTGATCAGAAACAAAGGTCTCCCACCTACTGCCTCTTACCTTATAAAGAAACATATCCTGGGTAACTGCTAATGCAGAGAGAATGGGAGATATGGAAGAGACCTGATCCAACCCACAGTGTTGAAGGCAAGCCCAGGCTAGATCAGCCAAACCACAGCCAACCTTCAGGAAAGACGTTATATTAATCAGGGTTTTCCAGAGAAACAGAACCAATAAGATATACTTAGATATAGATGTAGATATAGGCATCCCTGATGGCTCATACAGTAAAGACTCTGCCTGCAATGCAAGAGACCTGAGTTTGATCCCTGGGTCAGAAAGTTCAGTTCAGTTCAGTTCAGTCGCTCAGTCATGTCCGACTCTTTGCGACCCCATGAATCGCAGCACGCCAGGCCTCCCTGTCCATCACCAACTCCTGGCAAGCTCAACCACACAAGTACTTTCAGGCTTTTCTTATGTCAACATCTGCTTCTATCCCGTTGGCCAAAGCAAGTCACAAGGCTGCACCTGAAATAGCTGGGGCTAAGAAGTATATCATGCCCACAGTGAGAAGGAGAGAGGGGCACTGATCCAAACCATCACTTCTGCGTGGCAAGGGCTCCACGGACATGTTTTGTTATCCTTAATATTACGAGTCATTGCTCTGCACTAGCTTGATCTCTGTTCTCTAGCTTCGTGCTCTGGCCTCTGGTTGATCCACATGTACATTAGCTTTGACCTCTTGCCTGTGAACTTGTCTTAGATCTGTTCATCTGGCCTTCTCAGGGGACTTCTCTTCTGTGTCTATTTTTTAGTTGTGTAAGTAAACCACTCTCTGTCACTGCCCAACAGCACTGCATGCTAGGTTTTTAATATGGTAGGTGGTATGAATTTAATATGGTAGCTGACTTGAATTCACTCTGGTCTTGGTTCATTGAAACTTTCCTGTTAGTCTCTGATGCTCTTTGCTGCTTAAGTCTCCCCACCTTCTTTTCAGGATTTGGTCAATCCGTAAACCTGTGAAATGGGTCCAGCCTTCAGGAGTCTCTTCTCAGTGTTTTTATTCTCTTTCTCACTTGGTTGGGTGACCCTGCTTCTGCAGGATGGCTAACTCTCTTCCACACACTAACACAGACACACGGAAGAGGCTCTGAAGTCCACAGGGTTTTCCGTGGGTGCTCCATCTGTGTTTGTTGACATTGGAGGTTTAAAAAAAAAAAGTGGTTTACAGTCAGTCCTCTACATACAGACTTTTCAGATGTGACTTTTCAAAGATAAGAACGTGCATTTGCCTGTCCAGTCATGTAAGTTAGTTTCTGTGTCTGGCTTACATTGTCTGTGCATGCATTCTCTAGAAGAGGTTGTGCTTTTGTGTACTCTGTACGGTACGTATAGAGTACAGAGTATAGCATCTTTATTTAAAGCCCAGGATGTCTGGAAGCAGGTGTTAAAGTAATTGGTACTGAATGGTAGGTGTGAGTGAAATTGCAGCTTGCCTTCCATCTCCTATTGCTGACAGTCCTTCAGCTCTCCCATCTCCCATCTCCTCTCCCTCCTCTATTCAATAACTATTCTTCCCTGTTTGCTTGATGCCAGCCCCTGTGTGCCAGCTGTTGTACTGTACTACAGAGGATGAGATGGCTGGATGGCATCACTGACTCGATGGACATGAGTTTGAGTGAACTCCGGGAGTTGGTGACGGACAGGGAGGCCTGGTGTGCTGCAGTTCATGGGGTCACAAAGAGTAGAACATGACTGAGCGACTGAACTGAACTGAACTGAACTAACTGTACTTTTCAAGGTTCTGTATTATAAGATTAAAAATGTTTTTTTTATTTTTATCTTTTATGTATAATTTGAGTGAAAAGTATTATAAACCTATTACAGTACAGTACTATATTATTGTCTATATAACCGACTGTGTTAGTTGGGTACCTAGGCTAACTTTGTTGGACTTAAGAACAAATTAGACTTATGAATGTGTTCTTGGAATGGAACTCGTTTAATGTAGTGTAAACACTCGATTACTGCATATTTACTTTTCATTTGTTCGAGAGGATGTGCCTGTATCCTGAGAAGCAGTATTTGTTGTTGCTGTTCAGTTGCTAAGTCGTGTCTGACTCTTTGCGACCCCATGGTCTACAGCATGCCAGGCTTCCCCGTCCTTTACTATCTCCTGGAGTTTCCTCAAATTCACGTCCATTAAGTCAGTGATGCTATCTGATCATCCTATCTTCTGCTGCCCCCTTCTCCTTTTTCCATCAATCTTTCCCAACATCAGGGTCTTTTCCAGTGAGTTGGCTCTTCATATCAGGTGGCCAGATTATTGGAGCTTCAGCATGAGTCCTTCCAGTGAATATTCAGGGTTGATTTCCTTTAGGATTGACTGATTTGATCTCCTTGCTGTCCAAGGGACTCTCAAGAGTCTTCTTCAGCACCACAATTTGAAAGCATCAGTTCTTTGTTGCTCAGTTTTCTTTATGGTCCAACTCACATCTGTACATGACTAGTGCAAAAGCATAGTTTTGACTCTGTACCTTTGTTAACAAAGTGATGTCTCTGCTTTTTAATATGTTGTCTAAGTTTGTCACAGCTTTCCTTCCAAGGAGTAAGTGTCTTTTAATTTCATGGCTGCAGTCACCATACATAGTGATTTTGAAGCCCAAGAAAATAAAATCTGTCACTTTTTCCATCGTTTCCCATCTATTTGCCATGAAGTGATGGGACTGGATGCCATGGTCTTAGTTTTTTGAATGTTGAATTTTAAGCCAGCTTTTTCACTCTTCTCTGTCACCCTCATCAAGAAGTTCTTTAGTTCCTCTTTGCTTTCTGCCATTAGAGTAGTATCATCTGCACATATAAGGTTGTTGATATTTCTCCCAGCAATCTTGATTCCAGCTTGTGCTTCATCCAGCTTGACATTTCACATGATATAGTCTGCATAGAAGTTAAATAAGCAGGGTGACAATATACAGCCTTGATGTACTCCTTCCCCAGTTTGGAACCAGTCTGTTGTTACATGTCCAGTTCTAACTGTTACTTCTTGACCCTGCATACAGGCTTCTCAGGAGACAAGTCAGGTGGTCTGGTATTCCCATCTCTTGAAGGATTTCCCACAGTTTCTCATGATCCACACAGTTAAAGGCTTTAGCGTAGTCAATGAAGCAGAAGTAGTTGTTTTTCTGGAATTCCCTTGCTTTCTCTATGATCCAATGGATGTTGGCAATTTGATCTCTGGTTCCTCTGCCTTTTCTAAAGCCAGCTTGTACATATGGAAGTTCTTGGATCATAAACTGCTGAAGCCTAGCTTGAAGGATTGGAACATAACCTTGCTAGCATGGGAAATGAGCACAGTTGAGTAGTTAGACAGGCACAGAGATTTTAGAGCAGTGGTTCTTAGTCTTGGCTGCATGTTGCAACTGATGAGGACATTTAGAAAGTTCTGGGGCCTCGGGTCCAAGGATTCAGATTTAATTGGTCTAGAGATAGCCTGGACTTTAGGATTTTTAAATGCTTCCCAGATGATTCTGACACGTAGTTAGAGTTGGAAATAACCACTTTAGAGTAGGTCAGGATTTATTTTTAAACTTTGGCTTTTCACTTAACCAGCTTCAGTTTGGTCAGTTACTGTCTAAGAGGCTAATGTCCTTACATGTAAAATGAAAATAATATTATGCACCTTCCTGATGCTGCGTAAAATGGAACGAAATAGCCAGATAACAGGTGCTCAGTAAACATTATTTTCCTTTAAAATGGAATTCTGTTTTATCCCAAAGAATTAGGTTCATTACTGAAAACTAGGGCAATATAGAAAATGAGGGGGAAACCCTCATGGAGTCCTGGTCTAGCAATTCTTCATGTATTGCCTTTAGTTCTTGTCTTTTTCACTTTACACATATTTTTATGCACAAGGTTGAAATCATCATGAAATACAATCTATACCCTGCTTTTCTTCACTCAACTTTGATAGTGTGGTAATAACCACTGCTTCACTAAATCTGCTAAGGGTTCAGAATTTTGAATGCCTCACAAAGCTAATGTGGCTCTCTTGGATTGACAGTCATGGAGAATCATCGACCTCTCTTCTTGTGGTTTTCTTGGTGATGGTGGGTCCCCCTGTGACCCTCTTTGCACACTCCGGAGTGCTATGTCCGGGGAGCAACCCTGAGGGCACGCGCAGCAGCCTGAGCTGACTTTTCATATGGAAGATCCTGCTTCTTTTTATGGGGCATATCTGATGCTATCTTTATGGGGGATTAAACTTCATTATTACCAGGATGAGAGCATCCCCTGTTGGTTGCAACAGTGCAGGGATGTCTCCATTCACCGCATTCTGTCAGCCACCCAAAGACTGTTCCATGCCCCAGGGCTAACACCCTTCATTTCCAGTCACACAAACTCTGCCCTGATTCAGGGCAGAAAGAAGCAGTCCAATTTTCTATCCAAGTTCACTCACCTACAAACCTAGCCCTTCTAGAGTTTCAAGCCTGTTGAAGAGGCAGTATTATGCATGGAGAAAAGAGGTCTTTGGGGTCTAGCAGCTTTGGTTTTGAACCCAAGATTTGCGGCTCACATTATGATGGGCTTTTGATAAATTGGGCTTCCCTGGTGGCTCAGATGGTAAAGCATTGGCCTGCAATGCAGGAGACTTGGGTTTGATCCCTGGGTCGGAAAGATCCCCTGGAGAAGGGAATGGCAACCCACTCCAGTATTATTGCCTGGAGAATTCCATGGACAGAGGAGCCTGGCGGGCTGCAGTCCATGGGATCGCAGAGTTGTACACGACTGAGCGACTAGCACTTTCACTTTGGTGAATTACCTGACACTCCAAGCCTCAGTGTCTTTCTCTTTAAAAGGGCAAAGATATGATCTGACTTGTATGGTATTATGAAAGTTACCAATAAGCTAATGTGTCCATTTAAAAATATTTATTGAGCATCTATTAAATGCCACAAATGGCATTATGTGCTGGGAATATTGGGGAGCAAGCCAGGTAGTCCCTGCCTGTGTGGAATTTGCATTTCAACAGGAGGTTCTTTCCAGATGGCTCAGTGGTAAGAGAATCTACCTACCAATGCAAGAGGCATGGGAGATGAGGGTTGGTCCCTTAGTAGGAAAGATCCCCTGGAGTAAGAAATGGCAATCCATTCCAGTATTCTTGCCTAGAAGATCCTATGGACAGAGGAGCCTGGTGGGTTACAGTCCATGGTGTTGCAAAGAGTCAGATATGACTGAGCAACTGAGCATGAGCACACACACAAACAGGAAGTGCTTAAAGTAGAGATTATCCTCTGTGGTTCAGGTTCAGATGGGGAAGAATATGATACTCGACAGTGTGTGGCAATGACGCCTAATGTAGATGTGGGGATTTAAACATAAATATGGTGGATTGGGTTGTGGTAGCAAGTCCATTCATACTGTTTCCTCTTAAACTATAGAGAGATTCTGGGTGAAATAGAACAAGAAAAGTGGAAATGTTAACTGAGCTTGGAAAAAGAAAGGAGAACTTCTGTGGCAGAAACAAAGAGAGGAAACTAAGAGCTCGAGTGATGGGCAGAGGCTGCCTCGAGACTGCCCGGGTGTCTCCTCTGTGTGCGGAGCTGCTGGCTTCAGGTGGAACTCGCCCATCCTGGGAAGTGGGGAGGGGGAACTCTCTGCCTGCTGGCTTAGGGGTGCAGCAGGCAGGCCGGGCTTCTGTCTGGGGCTGTGGGATGGAAAAGGGTCCCCTGAGAGAAGCTGGAATCACACGAGGCCCTGTGCCTGCGTGCAGGTACTGACTCTGCTCCATCACACAGTGGGAACCTGAGCAAAAGGATAAACATAAAAACTGGTCCAAAGGGCTCTGATGGGGGTGCACCTAAGCCCACCCCATGGAGGACCTTCCCTCTCAGGGCCTTTATACAGGCTGCTCCCCCAACTGAGATCCTTGCTCCTAGTCTCCCTTTCGGTTGACTCCTCCCAACCTGCTTCACTGGACAGTGTCTTGACTCAGATGTCACTTTCTTGGAAAGACTGTCGCAGACCTCCAAGATTAGATCTGACCCCCTTTACACATTCTTTTTCTCTTCCATATGCCCTGCTGTAAGCACAACTTAATAACTGTGTAATTATGTGCTATATAGCTGCCTGCCCTACTAGACGGATACATTGTAAAAGTAGGTCAAATCCTGTACATCGGTATTTTTACCTGATGCTGCATTCCCAGCATAGTACCTAACACATAGTCAGTGCTCAAAAAATGTATTTTGAATAAGTAGATGAATGAATGAATTTGTCCTCAGTGGCCATGTCCACTACCCCCATCTCCTACCAATCCCAAATGGAAATAAAAAAAATAATACCTTCTTGCTTTGTAGTTACTACAGAGTGAAAATATACAAAGGCAGTAGGGCTCAGATTTTAGTGTCTAACAGCATCACCAGGAAGGCTTGCTAAAATACAGATCGCTGGACGCCACCCGCAGAGTTTCTGATTCATTAGGTCTGGGCTGGGGCCTGAGAATTTGCATATCTGATGCCTTCCCAGGTGACGCGGATACTGTGGGTCTGTGGACCACATCTTGTGAACCGCTGCTGCACAGCATTGTTATTTTGGTTCATTTGGTTTTTAAGTCAGAGCTATGAAATATCCTACCAATGACACAACTATAGCTTTACGCCTTTAAAACTTAGCATAAACAAATGATCTACATGATCGATAGCCTGATAATACATAAGCATTTTTCCTGGGAAAGGTGGGCTGCCTATCTTTCACGTAAGTGGGGGAGAAAGGTGAAGGGTGACGAGCTTGGGTTCTGGCATCAGATCTGCCAGGTTCCAGCCATAGTGCCACCTCCTGCAAGTAGCAGAACTCATGTAAGCTGTGAGCCTCCCTGACTCAGCCTGCTAATTTATACAACTGCAGGACCTGCTTCACTGGGTTGTTGAGATCGTAAGGAGATAACATTAATCGTTTCCTTTCAACAGTGCCTGGCATGTAGTCAGCAACATGTATCACATGTTGTTACAATGGGGAAGGGGAAGGAATATTTACCAGTATATGTTAGGCATCCCTTTAGGGGTTTTCACACACACTGTCTCATTTAAGCCTTGCAGCAATGCTATGAAATAGGTAATATTATCCCCACTTTATAAGGGAGGAAAACGAGGCACAGAGAGGCTAAGTAATTTGTCAAAAAATACTCATTTAGTAATAATATGTGGGTTGGCATCAAGTCTCTGTAAGGCCATTGTCTTATCATTATTTTGGCACTCCCAGCACCTCCAGGAAGCAGGCTCCTGGGAGAGACTGACAGTCCAACCTCAGTGGGGGTGGGTCCTGTTTCCCAGACATCTCTATGCGCCTCGTCTCCTCGTTCAGTTTCCTTTCTGCCCACGTGTGCACCTGCTGTTCTGATGCCCTCCTCCAGCCAGCCTGAGGCTGCAGCTCTTTCTCATTCACACTGAAGGGCAAGCTGACATGGGAACATTTCCAAGGCGCCTCAACCAGGAAGGCCATGCTGTCCATCACACTTAGTGACGACGGCGGTGACGCTTCCCAGGAGACCCGTGCGGCAGGACCAGGTACGCTTGATGGTCTAGAGTCCTGCTTTTAAAGCAGGTTCACCAGCAGCTGCCCGACTTGCAAGGAAACAGCCCTGGCTCCCGTCTAAAGGCAAGGAGTGGCTTCCGTCTTTCTTTCCAAAGTGGAGGCTGACTAGAAGTGACAATGTTTGCAGCTCTGACTCAGGTTTTGAGTTGACTGAGGGTCCCATTCTTGACTGGTTTGGACAAAAATCTTTTGAAGGTGTTACCTGGAAGTGTCCCGGTGAGAATGGGGCTGTGAAGGCTCAGGTGAGTCACCTACATGCTCTGGAGTCTCATGAGCTCCCTGGAGGGTGGGGCCATCCTGCCTGGCAGGTGGACAGATCCCCTTCCCTGATGGAGAGGCTTCCAGTATGGACTTCATGGGCACACTTCACAAGGTGTGAATTGTGGGCCATGGAAGGTTGCCAGAACCTTTGTCCCATTTATTTAATTTTTTAAACAGACAACAGATTGTGTGGTTCCCCTGCTAATAACCCTCCCAGCTGCCCATTGCCCTCAGGGTCAAGCCCAGAATGGCTTATATGGTTTTGTTAGCTTAGGTTTCCCCAGAAGTGGATCAAAGAGATAATGGTTGTAAGAACCAGTCATTTATTTGGGAAGGATCTCAGGAAACACCCAGACAGGGTGTGGAGGTGAAACACAGAAGGGAAAGCAGCCATTAAAGGTCACTATCAATTGGAGTGACCAAGGGCGGTTGGAGGGTGGTCTTCCTGGGGAATTTAGGGAAGGATGTGGAACACACACTGCTAAGCTTTCTGTCCCCAGATATGAGGGAGCTGGGATATTTATCCTCCAACTCTTGTCAGTCATCGATTGGGCAGTGGGGAGCATGAATTCACTGAAACTTCTCTCCTGCTGAGGACAGGGTCTAAGTGAAGACTCAGAGAAGGCACGCAGGCAAAATGATGCTGGTACTGGCATCTGGAGGCCAGCTACCTTGCACTGAAGAAGGGATGTGAGTGGGGCTCCAGCAGCATCTACTGTGACCTCCACCGTCTGGCTCAGCCCACCCCTTACACACCACACACACCCACAAGTCCCTCCCACACAGCCTGCCACCTCTTGCATGACCCACCCCTCCACCCCACCACACACACACACACGTGGCCTACGACACACACATACAAGCCACAGCATACATATACAACCCTCAACCCACCACACAACTCACAACCAGCACAAATCACAACACACGGTCATATACAATACACACACATACACTCCCCACAACCTGCTGCTGCTGCTGCTGCTGCTAAGTCTCTTCAGTTGTGTCCGACTCCATAGATGGCAGCCCACCAGGCTCCCCTGTCCCTGAGATTCTCCAGGCAAGAAGGACCTTATTATTGCCCTGTTTTACAGAAAACTAAGATCATGGCATCTGGTCCCATCACTTCATGGGAAATAGATGGGGAAACAGTGGAAACAGTGTCAGACTTTATATTTTGGGGCTCCAAAATCACTGCAAATGGTGATTGCAGCAATGAAATTAAAAGACACTTACTCCTTGGAAGGAAAGTTATGACCAACCTAGACAGCATATTAAAAAGCAGAGACAATACTTTGCCAACAAAAGTCCATCTAGTCAAGGCTATGGTTTTTCCTACGGTCAAGTATGGATGTGAGAGTTGGACTGTGAAGAAAGCTGAGCACTGAAGAATTGATGCTTTTGAACTGTGGTGTTGGAGAAGACGCTTGAGAGTCCCTTGGACTGCAAGGAGAGCCAACCAGTCCATTCTAAAGGAGATTGGTCCTGGGTGTTCATTGGAAGGACTGATGCTGAAACTCCAATACTTTAGCCACCTGATGTGAAGAGCTGACTCATTGGAAAAAACTGATGCTGGGAGGGACTAGGGGCAGGAGAAGAAGGGCACGACAGAGGATGAGATGGCTGGATGGCATCAGCGACTCGATGGGCATGAGTCTGAGTGAACTCCGGGAGTTGGTGATGGACAGGGAGGCCTGGCGTGCTGCAGTTCATGGGGTCGCAAAGAGTCCGACACGACTGAGCGACTGAACTGAACTGAACTGACAGATGTAGAAAGTGAGGCTCACAGGGTTACAAGTTGGGACCAGATCCCAGGTCTTCTCATTCCTGCTCAGGCACATTTTCCATGCACCCTGTGAGAATGGATGTAAACCCCCTTACTGTGCTCACCCTGGGAAGTTCATGGCTAGTTCAGTAATGCTGCTAATCCTCAAAGTGTTTTCCTTTTTCAAAAGAAATTATGTTTTCAAGTGGAAAGCCAATATATATTTTTAAAAAAGAAGAAAGGAAAAAAAGTAAACCAATATATGCCTTTCTCCTCAAAAATTTTTAGAAAGGGCCTTAAAAACAGGTGATAAAATATTTCATTTCAGTTTTTTACCAAAATAGAATTTTCTGACCTCAGTTTTCCTAATCTGTATAATAGAGGTCTTGAAATAGGTCAGAAGTCTTCATTGTGGGTCAGTGACACCTCACTGATGAGTTTTTGGAGATCTAGGAATCTGGAAATTTATGAAAAAAATTCCATGTATGCACGTATTATTTTTCTGGGAAAATGAATGTTTTTCAGTCATTGCACGAGGTATTCCTTAAGGGTTTTTTTCTGGAGGAATTGTATTAAAATCATTATGAAATGTCAGCAGGTACCATAAACCTGAGGACCAAGAATTATTTGTTAAGAGTTGCAGTAGAAGCATGGGAAAGAGGTGTATATGTGTATATTTTACAGCCAACATTCCCTGCTGGCTCAGTCAGTAAAGAGTCTGCCTGCAATGCAGGAGACCCAGGTTCAATCCCTAGGTTGGGAGGATCTCCTGGAGAAGGAAATGTCAACCCACTGCTGTATTCTTGCCTGGCGAATTCCATGGATAGAAGAGTCTGGTGGGCTACAGTCCATGGTGTCACAGAGTTGGACACGACTGAGTGACTAATACTTTCACTTTCAATAGCCTAGATAACTGAGATTTTAGTTGTTAAGAAACAATGCTGGACAGAGAGTTTATTTTCATCTACTGCTGGGAGAAGTGACAATTGGCTCAATCCTTTGGGGGAACAGTTTGACAAAATACATAAAGAGCTTTGAAATGTTTGTATATTTGATCTAGTAATTCCATTGCTGGGCCTGTAACATGGGAAAATAAAGAATTAAGGAAATTTATATCATAGAAAGAAGTATTGTATAAATCTTAAGATGATCTTGGTAGATCCCTAAAATCATTTGATAAGATCTGATATCAGTGACTGATAATGGGAAGAGTGGAATCTGAAAATGTACTTTTAAACTGGTGGCTCAGAGAGTGAGGAGTCTGCCTGTAATGCAGAAGACCCAGGTTTGATCCCTGAGTTGAGAAGATCCTCTGCAGAAGGGAATTGTTACCCACTTCAGTAATTTTGCCTGGAGAATTCCATGGACAGAGGAGCCTGGTGGGTTACAGTCTGTGGAGTTACAAAGAGTCAGACATGACTGAGCGACTAACACACCAAATTTATACTAAATAAATAGTCAAACAATATTACACCTGTTCAGTTCGGTTCAGTCACTCATTCATGTCTGATGCTTTGTGACCCCATGGACTGCAGCACACCAGGCTTCCCTGCCCATCACCAACTCCCAGAGCTTGGTTAAACTCAGGTCCACTGAGTCGGTGATGCCATCCAACCATCCAATCCTCTGTCGTCCCCTTCTCCTCCCACTTTCAATCTTTCCCAGCATCAGGGTCTTTTCAGTTGAGTCAGTTCTTCCCATCAGGTAGCCAAAGTATTGGAGTTTCAGCTTCAGCATCAGTCCTTCCAATGAATATTCAGAACTGATTTCCTTTAGGATGGACTGGTTGGATCTCCGCAATCCAAGGGAATCTCAAGAGTCTTCTCCAACACCACATTTCAAAAGCATCAATTCTTCAGTGCTCAGCCTTCTTTATGGTTCAACTCTCACATTCATACATAACTACAGGAAAAACCATAGGTTTGATTAGATGGACCTTTGTCAGTAGTGTCTCTGAATTTTAATATGCTGTCTAGGTTGGTCATAGCTTTTCTTCCAAGGAGGAAGCATCTTTTAATTTCATGGCTGCAGTCACCATCTGCAGTGACTTTGGAGCCCCCCAAATGAAGTCTATCACTATCCATTGTCTCCCCATTTATTTGCCATGAAGCAATGGGACCAGATGTCATGATCTTAGTTTTTCGAATGCTGAGTTTTAAGCCAGATTTTTCACTCTCCTCTTTCACTTTCATCAAGAGGCTCTTTAGTTCCTCTTTGCTTTCTGCCATAAGGGTCGTGTCATCTGCATATTTGAGGTTATTGATATTTCTCCTGGCAATCTTGATTCCAGCTTGTGCTTCATTCAGCCCAGCATTTTTCACATGCTATACTCTGCATAGAGGTTAAATAAGCAGGGTGACAATATACAGCCTTGACGTACTCCTGTCCCAATTTGGAACCAATCCATTGTTCCACATCCAGTTTTAACTGTTGGTACAGATTTCTAAGGAAGCAGGTAAGGTGGTCTGGTATTCCCATCTCTTGAATTTTCCACAGTTTGTTGTGATCTATACAGTCAAAGGCTTTGCGTAGTCAATAAAGCAGAAATAGATGTTGCTTTTTTTGATGATCCAGTGGATGTTGGCAGTTTGATCTCTGGTTTCTCTGCCTTTTCTAAATCCTGCTTGAACATCTGGAAGTTCTTGGTTCATGTAATGTTGAAGCCTGGCTTGGAGAATTTTGAGCAATTACTTTGCTAGTGTATGAGATGAGTGCAATTGTGTGGTGGTTGAACATTCTTTGGCATTGCCTTTCTTTGGGATTGGAATGAAAACTAACATTTTCCAGTCCTGTGGCCTCTGCTGAGTTTTCCAAATTTGCTGGCATATAGAGTGTAGCACTGTCACAGCATCATCTTTTAAGATTTGAAACAGCTCCACTGGAATTTCACCACCTCCACTAGCTTTGTTCATAGTGATGCTTCCTAAGGCCCACTTGACTTCACATTCCAGGATGTCTGGCTCTAGGTGAGTGATCACACCATTGTGGTTATCTGGATCATGAAGATCTTTTTTTTTTTTATAGTTCTTCTGTGTATTCTTGCCACCTCTTGTCTGCTTCTGTTAGGTCCATACCATTTCTGTCCTTTATTGAGCCCATCTTTGCATGAAATGTTCCCTTGGTATCTCTAATTTTCTTGAAGAGATCTCTAGTCTTTCCCATTCTATTGTTTTCCTCTATTTCTTTGCACTGACCACTGAGGAAGGCTTTCTTATCTCTCCTTGCTATTCTTTGAAACTCTTCATTCAGATGGGTGTATCTTTCCTTTTATCCTTTGCATTTAGCTTCTCTTTTTTTTCTCAGCTTTTTGTAAGGCCTCCTCAGACAACCATTTTGCCTTTTGCAGTTCTTTTTATTGGAAATGTCTTGATCCCTGCCTCCTGTACAATGTCACAAACCTCCATCCATAGTTCTTCAGGCAATCTGTCTATCAGATCTAATCCCTTGAATCTATTTGTCACTTCTACTGTATAATCATAAGGGATTTGATTTAGGTCATACACGAATGAACTAGCAATTTTTCCTACTTTCTTCAATTTAAGTCTGAATTTGGCAATAAAGAGTTCATGATCTGGGCCACTGTCAGCTCCTGATCTTGTTTTTGCTAACTGTATAGAGCTTCTCCATCTTTGGCTGCAAAGAATATAATCAATCTTATTTCAGTATTGACCATCTGGTGATGTCCATATGTGGAGTTGTCTCATCTGTTGTTGGAAGAGGATGTTTGCTATGACCAGTGCGTTCTCTTTGCAAAACTCTGTTAGTCTTTGCTCTGCTTCATTTTGTATTCCAAGGCCAAATTTGCCTGTTACTCCAGGTATCTCTTGACTTACTGTTTTTGGATTCCAGTCCCCTATGAAGAAAAGGACATCTTTTTTTTGGTGTTAGTTCTAGAAGGTCTTGTAGGTCATCATAGAATCATTCAGCCTCAGCTTCTTCGGCATTAGTGGTTGGGGTATAGACTTGGATTCCTGTGATATTGAATGGTTTGCCTTGGAGATGAACAGAGATCATTCTGTCATTTTTGAGATTGCACCTGAGTACTGCATTTCAGACTTTTTGTTGACTATGAGGGCTATTTTTTATAAGGGATCCTTGCCCACAGTAGTAGATATAATGGTCATTGGAATTAAATCCGCCCTTTGCAGTCCATTTTAGTTCACTGATTCCTAAAATGTCAATGTTCACTGTTGCCATCTCCTGTTTGACCACTTTCAATTTACCTGGATTCACGACCTAACATTCCAGGTTCCTATGCAATATTGTTCTTTACAGCATTGGACTTTACTTCCATCACCAGTTACATCCACAACTGGCCATTGTTTTCACTTTGGCTCTGTGTCTTTATTCTCTCTGCAGTTAGCTCTCCACTCTTCTCCAGTAGCATATTGGGCACCTACCAACCTGGGGAGTTCATCTTTCAGTATTGTATCTTTTGCCTTTTCATACTTTTCATGGGGTTCTTAAGGCAAGAATACTGAAGTGGTTTGCCGTTCCTTTCCATGGTAGACCACATTTTGTCATTACTCTCTACAATGACTTGTCTGTCTTGGATGGCCCTGCATATCATGGTTCATAGTTTCATTAAGTTAGACAAGGCTGTGGTCCATGTAATCAGTTTGGTTAGTTTTCGGTGATTGTGGTTTTCATTCTGTCTTCCCTCCGATGGATAAGAAGCTTATGAAAGCTTCCTGATGGGAGAGACTGACTGTGGGAGAAACTGGGTCTTGTTCTGATGGGTGGGGCCACGCTCAATAAATCTTTAGTTTTCTGTTGATGGGCAGGGCTGTGTTCTCTCCCTGTTGTTTGGCCTGAGGCCAAACTATGGTAGGGGTAGTGAAGGTGTTGGTGACCTCCTTGAAAAGGACTTGTGTATGCACTGTTATATTCAGTGCCCCTGACCCCGCATCAGGCCACTGTTGACCCACACCTCTGCTGGAGACTCCTGGACACTCACAGGCAAGTCAGGCTCAGTCTCTTGCGGAATCACAGCTCCTTTCTCCTGGCTCCTGGTGTGCACTAGGTTTTGTTTGTGCCCTCCAAGAGTCTGTTTCCCCAGACCTATGGAGGTTCTGTAATCAAATCCCACTGGCCTCCAATGGAGAAGGCAATGGCACCCCACTCTAGTACTCTTGCCTGGAAAATCCCATGGTTGGAGGAGCCTGGTAGGCTACAGTCCATGGGGTCATGAAGAGTCGGACATGACTGAGTGACTTCACTTTCACTTTTCACTTTCATGCATTGGAGAAGGAAATGGCAACCCACTCCAGTGTTCTTGCCTGGAAAATCCCAGGGACGGGGGAGCCTGGTGGGGTGCTGTCTATGGGGTCACACAGAGTTGGACACAACTGAAGTGACTTAGCAGCAGCAGCAGCAGCAGAAGCAGCAGCAGAAGCAGCAGCGGCAAGTGGCCTCCAAAGTCAAATTCCTGGGGGTTCTCAGTCCCTTTGCTGAGTCCAAGTTGGGGAATCTGTTGTGGCCTTGAACTTTCTTAATGGTGTAAGAATTTCCTTGGTGTAATTGTTCTGTAGCTCAGTGGCTCTGCAGTGGGGCTAATGGCGACCTCCTCCAAGAGGGCTTATACCACTTGCTGCATGACCTAGGTGTGCTGCAGCCAGAGCCCCTGGCCTCTGCAAGAGATGTACAAACACTCAAAGGCAAGTCTGGCTCAGTCTCTGGGATATCTGGGTCCTGGTGTGCACAAGGTTGTTTGAGCCCTCCCCGTGTTTCTGGTGGGTATGGGGTTTGATTCTAAATGCAATTCCACCCCTCCTGCCATCTTGTTGAGGCTTATCCTTTGCCCTTGGACATGAGGTATCTTTTTTTGGTGGGATCCAACATTCTCCTGTTGATGGTTTTTCCTCAGTGAGTTGCAATTTTGCAGTTCTCACAGAAGAAGATGTGCGCCCATCCTTCTACTCTGCCATCTAGTCTCTTCAATAAATGGTCTTGGAAATATGATTCAGATGATGTGGGGCATCCTGCACAGGTCCCGGATCCAGAAGGCACACACGAGGAGCCTAGCTCAGTATTCCCAAACCAGACCCCAGAGGTGCTGCCAGAGAGTGGTTCTACCTGTAGATGCAAAGACGCACTGAAGGCATTTCCACTGAGTGTACAAACAAATTACTGTCTTTTTCATTTACAAGTGCCCTGGGGTTGCCTGCCAGTGCAATAATGCAAGAAAATGATTTAAGGATAGATACTAGAAAGAACATGGCAAAATAATCATTACTTTAAGTGATAGGAATATCTATATAGAAAAGTGCCATAGAATCAACTAAAAGCTATTGAAAATAATAAGAGAAGTTTGAACTTTTTCTTTTTAACCAATGATGACCCAACAGAAAATGTCATTATTTAAAAAGATTTCATTGATAGTGTTCACCAAGTATATCAGCCATCCACCAATAGGTAATTGGTAGGTTATATTGAAATGTATTTATAAAATGTACTTTAAATGTTGTAGAAAGGCACTGTCTGTGTTCTAGAATGGGATGCCCAGGATTTCTAAGCAACTCCCATTAATCTATAAGTTTAACTTGAATTTTTATGTGACAGAAATCATTTAAAGAATTATCTGTATGAATAAATGAGGAAATGGAGTTCCACGGGAAATGGAGTTCCACGGGTGGATTTTTGCCTAAATTCAAATCTATATTTTCTACAACAGGCATTTTTAGTTAGTGATACCCAAATAGCACTTTAAAAAAAAATCATGGTTCAGTAGGAAGGGAGTGGACATTACAGGTGGTCATGCTGAGTTTCTTCTGGCTTTGTTCTTTTAACAAGTGAGGGTCCCAGTGTGATGGTACCACTTCTCATGTATTACTAGAGAATTTTCAGAAATCATCCATCACTTCCTTACAGGTGGATATAGGCTGTGATGCCCCTGAAATGGGCATCATTTACACAGAAGGGGTCCTCTCAGGCTTAGTCACCTGCATCACTCCCATCATCCCTCAGAGTTACCTGAAAATTGCACAGAGGAAAATAAACCCGTCTCTGGGTCTGGCCACAGGCTACCAAAGCTTGGCTATGGAAATTTTGCAGCAGAGGCAGTGGGGACAGTGGTGGGCTTCTGCTTTGTCTTAGTCCTCATGAATCTCTTCTTAGAGATGATGATGTTGTTGTTGTTCAGTCACTCAGACAGGTCTGACTGTGTGACAGTATGAAAAGGCAAGAGATGATGCTGGGTCCCATGATCTAAAGAGGAATATAGAGATGCAGTGACCCCAAGCTTTCAGGACAAGAGAAGACTGCCAGACATTCTACATAATAATGACCTCAGCAACTCAGTCTAAAAACATTATAGAATTCCAACTCCAAAAATGTTCTAAGATGCCTAGAACATGTTTCCCCTACAGCATTGATTCAATGTTTTTGAACACCTGCAACAGAATAAGCATGGTGCTGTGCAATGTATGACTTTTGCTTATTACTAATTTAGTGTCCCTTTTCCTTATTGGAATGTAGAGTCCATGCCCGGAGGAAACTTGTCCACTGTTGGAACTTCAGTGATGTTGATTGTGCCTGGCACATTCAGCATGCCCCCCACCCCCTCACCGCCCCCCCCCCCCAGAGAGAGGACAAACATAGTTCCTACGCACAGAAATTCACAGTTCAGTGGGGAAAAAGGGAGAAATCTCAATGACTATAGTGCAAGGTGGTGGTCTTAAGTGAAGGTATGTATGAGCTGCAAAGAAAATAGAAGATGAATTTTTGCAGGGAATTTTTGAGGCCTCACCAAGGATGTGGTACTTGATTTGATTCTTCATAAAAAGTATGAATATTTGTTAGTTGAATAAAGTATGGGAGGGCATTCCGGGAAGATAAATGTTATGGTCTGAATTGTATCTCCTCCAAACTCAGATACTGAAGCCTAAATCCCCAGTACCTCAGTGTGTGACTGTGACTGTATTTGGAGATAGGATCCTTAAAGGTAATTAAGATTAAAGGATGTCATCAGAGTGAACTCTAATCCAGTATGCCTGGTGTACTTATTAGAGGAGGAAACTCAGACACAGTTACACACAGAGAGGGAAGAACATTGAACACCTGGGGAGAAGATGGCCACATATGAGCCAAGGAGAGAGGCCTCAGAAGCAACCAACTTGATGTTACTTTGATCTTGGACTTCCAGCCTCCGGATGAGAACATAGATTTCTATTGTTTAAACTACCCAGTCTGCGGCATTTTGTTATGGCAGCCCCAGCAGACTAACACAAGGGAGAGAGCATGTGTAGAGGGTGGAGGTGGGAGACTGCATGGTTTCTTTGGGGATGCTGGGTCTTCTGGCAGAAAGATAGTATTAATACATAGTTCTAGGAAAAGGGCTGGCTGGTGTGAAATGAAATGTCTCCTGCGATATCTATAAACAAGGATGTCACAGTCATCCTCGATACTGGCCCTCCAGATATGAATTTCTGATCCCAGAGGGCCCCCAAAAGGAAGAAGAGTGCTGGCGGGTGGCGGCCATCAACCACTTCCCACAGTGAACACTGAGGGGCTCGGGAAGCCGAGGATGTTGGGGGCTGGGGAGTGGAGGTGAGAAAGCAGGCAGCAGCCATCGGCCACTCCCTACAATGATCAAGGAACTGAACTTAAGGATAAAAAGCAAGCAAGCAAGCAACCAACCAACCAACCAACCAAAAAAACACAGGATGCTGGCCCCAGATAGCTGAGATGTATATGAAAGAAATGATTTCAGTAAACTCAAACACTTGAATCTTCCCATACATTGAAGAGTGCTAAATTCCTTAACCTGAGACATCTGGTTTTCCTTAATTAACAGTAATCTTTGATGTTGAAACTATCTGCCCCTCTTTGTTGCATACTTCTATATAACTGGACTCCATGCTCCGCCTCCTCATACCGTTTTCTCAGGGCTACCTGAGATGCTGCCTCTCGGGCTTGAAGTCCTAAACATTCCCACTGAATAGAATAACTTTCAACTTTCAGGTCGTGACGGCTTTTTATGTCGACATTGGTAAAGAAAGAAGGAAGCATGGGAGGTGTCAGGCTCATATGCCTATATGAATGAAGCAGGCTTATGTTGGACAGGAGCGTTGCAGGAAGGGGGCACAAAAGTGGGCTCTTGTCTAACGCTGGGAAATGAATTGTCCGGAGACACATGTGCTGACAAAGCAAGAGATTTTATTGGGAAGGGGCGCCCAGGTGGAGAGCAGTGGGGTGAGGGAACCCAGGAGAACAGCTCTGCCACATGGCTCACAGTCTTGGGTTTTATGGTGATCGGATTAGGTTCTGGGTTGTCTTTAGCCAATCATTCTGACACAGAGTCCTTCCTGGTGGTGCACGCCTTGTTCAGCCAAGATGGATGCCAGCGAAAAGGATTCTGGGAGGTGGTCGGACATATGGTGTCTCCTTTTCACCTTTCCTGAACTCTTCCAGTTGATGGTGGCTTATTAGTTCCTTGTTCCTTACCAGGACCTCCTGTCATAAAACAAGTCATGCTGTTGTTACTATGGTGCCTGGTTACTATGGTGACTGGCCAGGATGGGCGGTTTCAGTCAGTTTGCTTCTCCTAACAGTAGGGAGGGGTGGAGTCTGTGGTGAACTGGGGAACACGGGCACCATCTCAAGGGCAGGTATGTGGTGACTTTGTGGCTGATGGATGCCAGCTGGGAATGGGGCCAAGTGTTGCAACAATTCCCTATTTTCAAGACAAGTCAGAAATACGAATTTTGATGTATAATCTTACAATTTTCACTTATTTTTTTCTACCTTTTTGGCCACGCTGTGTGGAATGTAGAATACTAGTTCCCCAAACATGGATGGAATTCATGTCCCCTGCAGTAGGAGCGTGGAGTCTTACCTGCTGGACCACCAGGGAAGTACCTTTCTTACGATTTTTGAAAGTTTACAATTACTGTTTTAAACTCTGTGTGAGCCACAAAAGGATATATGTATATGTGTATATACATATATACTAGATGAAGCCTATGGACTGCCCATTTGCAATCCCTGAATTAGCTAAGAACTAAAATAAAGGCTATGGTTTTCCCTGTGGTCATGTATGGATGTGAGAGTTGGACTGTGAAGAAGGCTGAGCACCGGAGAATTGATGCTTTTGAACTGCGGTGTTGGAGAAGACTCTTGAGAGTCCCTTGGACTGCAAGGAGATCCATCCAGTCCATTCTGAAGGAGATCAGCCCTGGGTGTTCATTGGAAGGAATGATGCTAAAGCTGAAACTCCAGTACTTTGGCCACCTCATGCGAAGATTTGACTCACTGGAAAAGACTCTGATGCTGGGAGGGATTGGGGGCAGGAGGAGAAGGGGACAACAGAGGATGAGATGGCTGGATGGCATCATGGACTCGATGGTCATGAGTCTGAGTGAACTCCGAGAGATGGTGATGGACAGGGAGGCCTGACATGCTGCGATTCATGGGGTCGCAAAGAGTCGGAAACGACTGAGCAACTGAAATGAACTGAACTGAACTGAACATAAAGGATGTTAGATGTATGACAAGGAAGTCTAATTTTCCTATTTGGCGGGGGGAACAGTTGGTGAATCTTGAGTGAGATAAGTGACTTGAACTCACGCTGGCTTTGGTGGTTTAGAGCTAGGTGGGCTTTTACTTAAAGGTTGTTGTGTTGTTGTGTTGTGTGTGTGTGTGTGTGTGCTCAGTCGTGTCTGACTGTTTGCAATCCCATGGACTGTAGACTGCCAGGCTCCTCTGTTCTTGGAATTTTCTAGGCAAGAATACTGGAGTGGGTTGCCATTTCCCAAGCCAGTGATAGAACCTCTGAACCCACGTCTCTTGCACCTCCTGCATTGGCAGGCGGATTCTTTATCACTTGCCACCTGGGAAACTTTTCTTAAAGGGCCGTAACTATTTTTACTTTTGTGGGCCACAGGGCCTCTTGCTACTCTCTCACTCTGACACTGTAGTGTAAAAACAGTTGTAGACAGTATATAAGCAAATGGGCCTGGCGGCATTCCAAAAACTTCATTTACAAAAACAGATGGTTGGCCAGATTTGGTCCCTGAGCTATTGCTTGCTGATCCTGGGTTTAGAGGGCTGGAGACTTGAAGGGGGGTTGGCGGGGGTTGGGTGGAGTGTGGATGGGGGTGAGGATGAGTTCAGAGAACAGTCTAGGTAAGAGATGACTTGAGGCTGTGGTAACAGGTAGAGGGGGTAGGAGAGATTCAAGAACTGCTGAGCAGGTAGTATCAAAAGTTGCTGATTGATGAGCCTGTGAGGCAGAGAAAAGAACCACAGTTGGTGCCCAGCTCTTTGGCTGGACTTAGGCGCTCAGTTGAAGACTTCCTCTCCTTGATGGAAACGAAGACATTTCCTTGTACCCTTCTAGGTTCTTGCTGGTCTAAGGATTAAATTGACATGAGACAGATTAACAGGAGAAAAATCAAAAGTTTAATAGCATGTGCACATGGGAAAGACCTGGGAAAACTGAGTAACTTATTAAGATGGCTCAACCCCTCACCTTAAATACCATCTTCCACTAAAGACAAAAGAGGATGTTGGGGTAGTGGTTTGGGAACTCCAAGACGGGGAGGGCAATTGACATTGAGGTGGAAAAGCAAATGTATAGAAAACAAAAGTTTGCTGGGCTCTGCAGACAGTGGGGCATGAGAGGAGTTTTAACTAACACTTTTTTAGGTTCCTCCCTGTCCACACACCTGGTTCACACTGTTACCGAATCCAAGTGCACTCTGCTCGCCTCACGACAGGCCAATGAGTTGGAGATGGTGGAGATGAGGTGTTGAGACAAGGAATGTGGCTCTACCAGAAAGGCAGTAGACTGGGAAGATGGCAGACTAATGTCTCAAAATAACCATCTTATCAGGGTCTGAATGCCAAGTTTGATAGTAGAACAGAGTGGTGGTGGTGTGGAAGCAAAGTCAAAAGGCCATTAATCTTGCAGATATCTGCTGGAATGGCAGTTCTCTGGGAGGGGATGTGTTAATTTCTTCCTTTTTGTAACCATCCACACAGGTGGACAGGGTCCTGAATAAAGGCACTTTGGTTTAATATTCAGGCAGAGGGGCAGGGCTCCCCAGGGCAGGGCTCCCCAAGGCAGGCCATTATGTAAAAACAGTATCCTTTTAGTGAGCAAAAGCAAGGAGAAAGCAGTGGGAAGCAAAGGTTAAAAGAAACAGATCGAACATGGGGTCATGATCGGCTCTTCCCTGAGCCTGGGTCCTCTAGCTACATTCTTGAGGCAGTTAAGGTGAAGGTCTAATTTCTTTCTCTTTTGGGCCTTTATTATTTTTAGCTCCAAATACTCCGCATGCCAAAGACAACACACTCTGGGGTGGCAAATTTTGCTCCCCTACACCTTCTAATGACCGTGACCTCCCGAGTCAGCCCATTCTGCTTTGGGGTGACCCTGAGGAGTCCCTCCTCCCTGGGGACCCTAACTTGTTAGAAGGAACTTCCTCGATCGGAGAACCATCTGGCCCTGCTTCTCCAGCTCAAAGGGAAAACTTCATTCTGTCCAGCACTGAGTCCATGAGCAAGATTCATGCCTATTGCCTTCAGGTTATTAGAGTCTCTTCTCTCTGCTGCCCTCATCCCCACAGCCCCCAGTCCTGGGATATGAAAACAAATCCTCAAACAATTAGAGTAACAAGGCGCCCTGCAGGGATCAGGACAGGCTAGGGCTTGTGATGCCAATTACCAAACCTCTGTAGGCCCCCACTCTGCAGAACAGTGGGGAAAATGTGCTAAATTGTTCTCTGAGCAGAGGCAGCACGGCCTGGCCTGAAGTGCACCCACCAGGCTCTGGTGCGTGCCTGCCAAGCCAGGAGCCCACTTTGATGTGCTCCAGGTGGCCACGGAGCCACCGCAGGGCATCAGGAGCTGCTGGACTCTCTCTCTCTCTTTTCTTTGCCAGAGCCCACAGATCCTCCGCGGAAGCATGAGCGCTGGGGAGGGCGAGCGCCGACCTGTTACAGAGCTAATGAATTCCACTCCCAGGCTTCCTGTGTCTGCTGCAACGGCTGCTGAGAGGTGTGTGCAAAATGGTCCCGAGGCACTTAACTGGGAGAGAAGGAAAGGATAAACCTAAGGCCTGCTGTGCAGGGGGCTGGGCTGCCTCTGACTTTGAAGGAAGTGGCAGAACAGGATTTTGCAAGAGGAGAATGGCCCTGGAGGAACCTGTGGGGATCAGACTGAATTTATTTGAAGACCCAGCAGGCCTGGTCCTGGGGCTAGAGTTGAGCAAGACCTTGATAACCCAGGAGGCTGAGGAGGAAGGTCCAGAGTGGGAGGAGGGAGGCTTAGGCACTGGCGTCTGTGGCGGAATCCCGACTGAGCTCATTCACTTGTTTGTCTTCCACCCATGCTAGCACCCCAAAGTGAAAGTCGCTCAGTCGTGTCTGACTCTTTGTGACCCCATGGACCATACCCCATCAAGAATTCATGGATTTCTCCAGGCCAGAACACTGGAGTGGGTAGCCTTTCCCTTCCCCAGGGGATCTTCCCAACCCAGGGATCAAACCCAGGTCTCCCACATTGCAGGCAGATTCTTTATGAGCTGAGCCACAAGGGAAATCCAAGAATACTGGAGTGGGTAGCCTATCCCTTCTCCAGCGGATCTTCCCAACCCAGGAATTGAATCGAGGTCTCCTGCATTGCCGGTGGATTCTTTACCAATTGAGCTGTCAGAGGCACCCCAAAGCTGGGTCTTATTAGGGATGGAATGGAATTAATTTCGAGTTTCTCAGGTGGTGCTAGTGGTAAAGAACCTGCCTGCCAATGCAAGAGATACAAGAGACATGGGTTCAGTCCCTGGGTTGGGAAGATTCCCTGGGTTGGAAAGACCCCCTGGCGAAGGGCACGGCTCCCCACCCCAGTACTCTTGCCTGGAGAATCCCATGGACAGAGGAGCCTGATGGGCTACAGTCCACAGGGGTGCAAAGAGTCGGACACGACTGAAGTGACTTAGCATGCATGCACAGGTATAATTAATTTCAAGTGTTACACACTCTTGGTTTCCTCTTGCTTCTTAACTTTGTTTTCTCTCCTTCCCAATTTTCTCACTTTCGAAATATTAACTGTCATTAGGGGTGGACTGGATAAACTAGATTAAGGTCCAGGGTGTGGGTCTGCAACCATGGTTGTCTGTGCACAGGCAATTTTCCAGAGGGAAGAGTTCTTCGGTGAGGACGTTTGGGGTATTGTGGCTGCACGAGAGATTCAAGATGGGACCCTGTGATGCTGTGATCTGCTTCTCAGCCTCCATAGGCTGGTTCTGGGCTCTCAGGAGAGTGGAGTTTCTTTGCACAACGAAGAGGGTTTTGGGAGAAACGATGCGCAGGCAGTGAGGCTATGGGGCTAAGATGACCAAGTACAGCGCCCTCTACTGGTGACCACAGGTTGCTTCAGATTCGATGACTTCAGAATCACACCATTCAGCTCCCCAGGGATGTCAGGTCCGGCAGATATATCAAAGGCAATCAACATAGCCTCCCCTTCCCGGGAGGAAAGTTGAGCATCAGCATCACCTCCCTTTCTCAGGCATCCAGTCCACCAGCCAGCGCTTGAGTGGGCCTCAGCAGCGGAGGCCCTGAAAGAGACGTTCCATATGTGCTTCTAGGAGGCAGTTAGGAGCTGGCCAGAGAGACAGGAACCACAAGCCTCCATCCAGGGGATTGGAACAGCTCACGTGGTGCACCCCGGGGAGTGGGGAAGATTTCCTGGGAAAGGAGGTGGACTGTTGGCCGGGACTTGTAGAGTGGATAAAGTTTAGAGAAGCTGGTGGAGGGTCATTCCAGGTGGGGGACCAGTGAGAACGCTGGTCCAGTGGAAGTCCCAGCTTCCTATTGAGGTGGACAGGTGGCTTCTCCCTCTACGCACGGCCTGCCCTAATTGACTCTGTAGCTTCTTGCACCAAAAGAATGGAGTCCATTTCCCTTTCCTGAACACTGGGTTTGGTCACATGGACTGCTTTGGCCCATAGCATAGGTGAGAGTTACTGCATGTCAGGTCCCAGCCTAAGCCGTGAGAGACCTCTTCCGTTCCTCCCTGCTCTCTTGTGTCTCTGCTGTAACCGTGAGAAGCATCTACCTTGCCTAGTCTGCTGGAGCAGAGGAGGATGACACACATGTGGAACAGAGCCAGTTACCCCAGCCAAGCCCAGATGAAAGCAGCCAGCCCAGCTGCGCCTACATCAGCTCAACTGCAGATGCAGGGGCTGTATACATTCTTATTGTTGCACGCCACTGGGGATTTGTGGTTGTTACACAACAGAAAGCAGTATTGTAGCCACAGTCAGCTGATAGAGGAATGAAGGACTTCATTAGCATCTCCCAGTTATGAAAGGAGGCACTTACCTCTAAAGTCTGTGTATGCACATTTGGGGCTGTTGTTACTAAGTTATTTTTTCCTTCTGGTGAAAACTTCCCCAGAGAGATGGATTGATTTCCCCAAGGTCCCGCAAGTTAGCAGCACAGTCAGGGCTGAGAGAGGACACCTCTCACCTCCAGGTCCAAACCCACTGCACCACCTGAACTTCTCTTTGTGTCCATGTGGACCACAGCACAGAGGTCAGGATAACTTTTCCTCGCTGGTTGGTGAGGTCTCAGGGTTTGCAACAGACACCGGTGCTCAGCTGTTATCTGGATTGATGTGGCTGTTTGCCATAACATTTAGCAACCTCTCTGTCAAGTAAATGGCCAGAGAGGCTCCTGACACTTCCAGTATCAAAGAAAGAGGAGTCATATTCTACGGTTTTACGAGGCTGTCCGGACAAGACCCGTTAAAGGGATGGTTGTGAGTTGAGACTCTGGGGTTGAATTGGTAGTATTTCTTTGCCCCACACACCTTCAGAGTTTGCTATGAGTGATTCTTAAGACAAAAGGGTCGGGGACAGCCAACCATAGCTGGGCAAAGTGGTTCTTGGCTGGACAGGTAGGGTCATAGCTGTGAAATCAGGAGCTAGCTAGAGAAGGCCCCTTCATAGAGAACCCCTGAAATACTGCTCCTGGGCTTAAATTTCAGAGTGGGGAAGGGACTATTTTGCAAGTGATTTATGTATAACCAAATACCACCAGGCTCATTATCTTTACTTAAGTCATTATTTACCTCTAAATTGCTGATGCTGCTGCATTTCACCTAATGGTACAGTTCTCTTTTTGGAGTTAAAGATGCCTAGTAACAATTTGAGTTTTTCATTTGACATTGGGAATGATCCAATGTGAAATGTGCATAATAATCACATGCAAGAAAGACATAAAAATTTAAAGGCGGCTGAGAGAGAGAGAGAGAGAAAAGAGAGAGAGAGAGAGAGAAAGAGAGAGATGGAGTATGTGTGTTTATGTGTTTGATAATGATGCTGGTGAGGCTGGTATTGGTGGGAGGCAGGTTTGGTTTGGAATATCTCACTCTTTCCATAGAGATAAAAAAGTGGAAATAATCCCCAGTCTCAATGCTACAGCCTTCGAGGCTGCTTGAGTCTCAGGAGGCAGAGAGAGAAACCACGAGGGAACTGAAGGACCCTCTCTCATCCTTGCTGCTCAAAGTGTTGTCCACACATCAGCAGCTACGGTGTCACCCGGGAGCTTGTTAGATATGCGGGATCTCAGTTCCCAGCCGAGTTGTGCTGAATCAGAATGTGCATTTAACAGTCTCTGGGTGATTCGTGTGCGTAGTAAAGTTTGAGAAGCCCTGTCTTAGGAGACCAGGATGGAGTGGGGCAGATGGAAAGGATCTGTCTTATTTCGACAATGTGTCTTATAAGGGCTTGCCCAGCTTGTCAGTGTGCCGTGGGCTTCAGAGCTAGAAGATGTAGACTTCTGTCCTGGTGCCCTCTGTGCCTCGGGACAGTCCCTTGACCTTGTAGAGGTCCAGTGGGGATCATGAAAGTGTTAGCCGTTCAGCCGTGTCTGACTCTTTGCAACCCCGTGGACTGTAGCCCACCAGGCTCCTCTGTCCATGGAATTCTCCAGGCAAGAATATTGGTGTGGGTAGCCATTCCCTTCTCCAGGGGATTTTCCCAACTCAGAGATAGAATTCAGCTCTCCTGCATTGCTAGCAGATTCTTTACTGTCTGAACCACCATTTAGCATATAATGTTACTATGAAGATTTAGAAGAATATAATAGTGTGGCACAAACCTGAGGGTCAATATTTGTAATTCTGTTGTTCTTCCTTCAAGACACTGAGGATTGTCCTCTCTGAATAGGTGAGCAATCAGGAGGCAGTTCAATGGCAAAAGATAACCAAAATCTGTTTAGCAATTTCTCTGTGTCAAGCTCACTACTAATTGTGTTCGCTAAGGGATTTTAGCCTGGAGCCAGGCTGGTGGACTGGTTATATAACCCCTCAGTGCCTCAGTTTCCACATCTGTGATATGGGGTTATTATTAACTTCCTGTTCCTTTTAAGCATTATATGAGTAGTCTTTCCTTGGTAACCCTTGGGGTTGAAGGGGTTGGATATTAAAATTCACGGATGCTCAAGTGCCTTATATAAAATGGTCCCGTATTTGCATATTACCTATATGTACACTCTGATTATACTTTCAGTCACCTCTAGATAACTTATAGTAGCTAATACAATGTAAATGCTATATGCTGCTGCTGCTAAGTTGCTTCAGTCGTGTCCGACTCTGTGCGACCCCATAGACGGCAGCCCACCAGGCTCCCCCGTCCCTGGGATTCTCCAGGCAAGAACACTAGAGTGGGTTGACATTTCCTTCTCTAATGCAAGAAAGTGAAAGTGAAGTCGCTCAGCGTCGGACTCTTCACGACCCCGTGGACCGCAGCCTACCAGGCTCCTCCGTCCACAGGATTTTCTAGGCAAGAGTACTGGAGTGGGGTGCCATCCCCTTCTCCATATAAACAGCTGTAAATACAATATATATGCTAGATAAATAGTTGCAGCAAATTCAAGTTTTACTTTTTGGAACTTTCTGAAATTAAACTATTTTTGATCCATCAGTTGGTTAAATCTGCAAATGCAGTCCTTACGGATATACAGGGCCAAATGTAATACATACATGTTCAGTGCTTAATGGGGTCTCATATGTAATGAATAGTGGACAAACACACTTATTAACACACTTATTTAACCCTCACTGCAGTCTCTGGAGGAGAGCATTATTATCCTTATTCCATAGTTGAAAAACTGTGACGATCTGAACTCGCATCTCTCAGCCTCTGATACCATGTACCTCATTAACTCATAGTTCTGTTCTGCTCACATTAAGAGGTCAGGAGAGACCCTGCAGCCAGACCAGCTGCCCCAGGAGTTGCTCTTGGCTTGCTTCCTTCCTTATGGTAGTCAAGGCAAAACCAAATGGAAGTGGAAGAAATCAAAGTGCCAGGAAGTGGAAAGGCACCCTTTCAAAGCACTTACGCGGATATTTAACACATGCCTTTGAAATGCTCTGCTCATAACCTATCAAGGGCAATTTGGAAACATGCTTTCATGGAAGAGAGCGTGGTTGCTTTTTGACATTGCTGTTTCTATTATATATACAGCACCAGCCGTGCCGGCTCGACCCGGACATGATTTATGTATGGAGTTGCCCATCCCCAGCTGAGCTAGTCTTCCGTGCTTGCGGTAGACTGCACTAGAAGAAAGGGAATGCACAATTTGGGGAGGTAATTATTTTTCCACATGTTCATTAAAAGAAGGAATTTTCCAATTACCACTGGAATGAATGAAACTTTTTAAATGAAAAATTCAGATGGAAGTCTAGAGAGAGTTTGTACGGGATTGGAAACCAAGAGTCTTGGGTTCCTTGTAGCTCAGTGTACTTTTCAGATCCCAGTCCTGTCTCTGCACCTTACCAGCTACTTCACTTGTCTGAGCTTCAGTTTCCTTATCAGTAAGACTGGCATTCTGATTGTTCTGGGAAGATGTAATGAGATATCACACATAGAGAGCTTAATGCAAAACCTGGTATATTGTAGGGGCCTAATGAATGTTTGGCTTCCCTGGTGGCTCAGTGGTAGAGAATCCACCTGTTAATGCAAGAGACTCAGATTCAGTCCCTGCGTTGGGAAGCTCCCTTGGAGATGGAAATGGCAACCCACTCTAGTATCCTTGCCTTGAGAAATTCCATGGACAGAGGAGCCTGGTGGGCTCCAGTCCATGTGATCACAGAGTCAGATGCAACTTCGCGACTGAACAACAGCAAAGGCATGTTTGCTATTACTATGAACAGTTGCAGAACTGGCTTTGTGACTGAGGGCAAATAAGTTTTTTTAATGTGGTTTACCTTTACGGCTTCCCCAGTGGTTCAGTGGTAATCTGCCTCCAATGCAGGAGGCACAGGAGATGCGGGTATAATCCCTGGGTGAGGAAGATTCCCTGGAGGAGGAAATGGCAACCCATTCCAGTATTCTTGCCCAGAAAATCCCATGGACAGAGAAGCCTGTTGGGCTACAATCCAAAGGGTCGCAAAGAGTCGGACATAACTGAGCACACACACCCACCGCTTTTTAAAACTGAGAAAGTAAGGTAAGATTATTTTTAGATTCCTTCTACATCAGCCATATTTGCACATTTTTCTTCTGAGGTCCGTTTGTCTGGGTCCCCTTATGAACAGGAGAAAGAATCTATTTGAAAGAAATCCATCTCTGTACCTGTCTATCTTATCGATACTATTGATATCAGATGCCCATTCCAAAAGGACCAAGAGGATAAATTTCCTCTTATTCCTTCTAAAGGAATAAGAGGAAAAAATTTCAAAACATTTCCATTCCTTGAGACTAAGCAGAAGGTAAACTTGTCATTTGAGTAGATACAGAGTTTGTGGGCAAGACTTTCTCTTTTTAACTTATTATAATCTTTATAAACACAGTAGAGATCTTGGTCTCAGCTTAATTGCTGAATATTTCATGGATATCCGACTTTTCTTTCCTTTCTTCATTTGTTGCTAGTTTGAAAGGAGTGGACTAAGTCTGATGAAATCCACCTTGCTACAAAACTACCTCATAAAATGTTAAAGTCTAGCTTCTTTCCCCCCTTAGACCAACATCTTGAAATAAAATAGTGATTAATAACATTTTTATAGGAGGCATATTGTCTGAAATATTTTAAGGGCTGTCGGTGAAATTTATTCTGTATGATCTAGTGGAAAGATGTAATTTCCATGAGTAATAGTTATCATGAATATTATTATGCTCCCTAGGAGGGAGGGGGGGAAGGAGAGAGGAGATGGAGAATGAGGAAATAACTCTAACCTGAGTGTGTGTTGTTATAAATGAAGGTAATTGTTCCTTGCATTTGAATACTCTATATTATCTGATATATATTATATATATAATATCTGATGATATCTGATACATAACATAGTAACATATGTAATATGTTATAATAACACACACCTTTTTATCTCATCCTCACAGCCACTTTGTGAAAATGGCATTTTCCCATTATTCAGCTGAGGATCTCAATGCGTGTGTGTATGTATGCTGAGTCTCTTCAGTCATGTCTGACTCTTTGCAACACGATGGACTCTGTCCCTGGGATTCTTCAGGCAAGAACACTGGAGTGGGTTGCCATGTCCTCCTCCAGGGGATCTTCCCAACCCAGGGATCGAACCCGCATCTCTTAGGTCTCCTGCATTGGGAGCCGGGTTCAATACCTCTGAGCCACCTGGGAGGCTTGCAGAAGCTTGCCCAAATGCACCTCTGGTTAATGAAGAGCCGGGGTCCCACCCACTTTTCTAAACTCCAGGTTCAGTGCGTAAACTGTAACACATTTTTTCTGGCATGAACCCAATGCGATGGTTTACAGCCTGTTTCTCCCACCTTTTCTCCCCACCCTCTACATGCCCCACAATTGACAAGTGGATTATTTGGTGGACAGAATATCCACATTAACTGAGAGCTGCTCCAGAGCAATACCCTTAGAGCTAATTTTCAGAAAGTTGGAACCCACTTTATTCTAAAAACTCCATAGGGGCAAAGAAATCTTTTGATTCAGAGAGCACTTCAAGATCTGATATGGTTTGAGCATCTTGTGGCTAAGAGCATCAACGGTTCTTTAAAATTCCAAGGAACCTTTCTGCTTGTTTCAAGCTCCCTGGTTGCTCATATTCTGAATAAGCAGATGTTTACTGAACTTCTGCTGTGCTCAGAGTAAATACTCTCCTTTTGCAGAGGGGGCCTCTTCGCTTTCTGCGTTTCCCTTGTGCTCTTCCAGCTTCTTGCTGTGTCGGCATATGTATTAGTCTAAGTAGTGCCACTTATTAATTAATTGATTATCTAGTTCAGCTGACTGTATTAAGCAGGAGGATTTATGACTGAATGCTCTGCGATGATGTTCCGTGGCCTGCCCACTTCTTGGGTGGAATATCAGGGGTGCCAGGAACAGCTCCCTTAGTGCAGGGGAACCAGAGCAGTGGCTTTTCTGTTCCAACAGAGCACCTCTGGAGCTCTAGCCAGGATTCTCCAGGCTGTGAACGTTTGGCTTTCTACTCATCCACTTCTTCTCAGAGTGGTAGGAAGGAAGAAAAGGGATGAGGAGGAGAGAGACTGAGCCAGAGATAGATACAGAAAAGGGAAGAAGGGGAGGAGGGGATGAGAAGGGAGGGGAGAGGGGATGAGGAGGGGGAGGGTTCTGGGCAGGGATGTGTAGCATCTCCTCCTCAGCTTCCTCCAAAGCCCTTTGTCCTTCCAGCTGGGTGTCTTGCTTTGCATTCACAGCAGGTCTGTTTACAGGACTTTCTGTACAGAGAGAGAAAGTAGATTTTTGCAGCATTTATATCTTTGCGGTGTGAGAGTAGTCCTTAGGTGGATGTAGGTTGTGTAAATAAATTTGCTCAACGCTTTAACTGTAAGCAAAGGAAAATATTTCCTGGACCACATTGTCTCTATCTCCCAGTCCCCCTCCCTTTTTGGGGGTGGGGGTAAGTCTTAGATTTGTTTGCTTGTCTGTTTATTTGATAAGTCTGTCAGTCTTAGTCTGGGGTAGAGGAAATAGAGAGAGTGTAAGAGGCTTTGAACTCTGCTTCTTAACAGGAAATAGATGTTAAGCCTACAGAGCATTTGGGGAAATGTAGAGAAGGGCAGTTGTGTCCACAACCCAAGGAGTGGCTGTGCCTGTGTTACCAGGAAACAAGCTCTGGGACTCGACTGATGACTGAATAAGGAAGAAGAGATACTGCTCGGGTAGATTTGCCAGACGTCCTTGACTCTGAATCCTAGTGATAAATATCAAGCTTCCTGTAGTCTCTCTGGGCAGCACCATCCATTCAGCCAACCCCATGGGGAACGGGAAAGGATCTCCTGCAGCTCAGGGTGCTCTTGGTTGGTTCCTGGGTAGGTTAAAAAACATTCAGAGTTTTATGTTTATTTTAATGACTGTTAGGCAGTGAGGGTTTTCTTATCTCTTCTTGCTATTCTTTGAAACTCTGCATTCAGATGCTTATGTCTTTCCTTTTCTCCTTTGCTTTTCACTTCTTTTCTTTTCACAGCTATTTGTAAGGCCTCCCCAGACAGCCATTTTGCTGTTTTGTATTTCTTTTCCATGGGGATGGTCTTGATCCCTGTCTCCTGTACAATGTCATGAACCTCAGTCCATAGTTCATCAGGCACTCTATCTATCAGATCTAGTCCCTTAAATCTGTTTCTCACTTCCACTGTATAATCTAAGGGATTTGATTTAGGTCATACCTGAATGATCTAGTGGTTTTCCCTACTTTCTTCAATTTAAGTCTGAATTTGGCAATAAGGAGTTCATGATTTGTGTGGGTCACAATAAACTGTGGAAAATTCCGAAAGAGATGGGACTACTAGACCACGTGACCTGCCTCTTGAGAAACTTATATGCAGGTCAGGAAGCAACATTTAGAACTGGACATGGAACAACAGACTGGTTCCAAATAGGAAAAGGAGTACGTCAAGGCTGTATATTGTTGCCCTGCTTATTTAACTTATATGCAGAGTACATCATGAGAAATGCTGGGCTGGAAGAAACACAAGCTGGAATCAAGATTGCTGGGAGAAATATCAATAACCTCAGATATGCAGATGACACCACCCTTATGGCAGAAAGTGAAGAGGAGCTAAAAAGCCTCTTGATGAAAGTGAAAGAGGAGAGTGAAAAAGTTGGCTTAAAGCTCAACATTCAGAAAACTAAGATCATGGCATCTGGTCCCATCACTTCATGGGAAATAGATGGGGAAACAGTGGAAACAGTGTCAGACTTTATTTCTGGGGGCTCCAAAATCACTGCAGATGGTGACTGCAGCCATGAAATTAAAAGACATTTACTCCTTGGAAGGAAAGTTATGACCAACCTAGATAGCATATTCAAAAGCAGAGACATTGCTTTGCCAACTAAGGTCCGTCTAGTCAAGGCTATGGTTTTTCCAGTAGTCACGTATGGATGTGAGAGTTGGACTGTGAAGAAAGCTGAGCACTGAAGAATTGATGCTTTTGAACTGTGGTATTGGAGAAGACTCTTGAGAGTCCCTTGGACTACAAGGAGATCCAACCAGTCCATTCTGAAGGAAATCAGCCCTGGGTGTTCTTTGGAAGGAATAATGCTAAAGCTGCAACTCCAGTACTTTGGCCACCTCATGCAAAGAATTGACTCGCTGGAAAAGTCGCTGATGCTGGGAGGGATTGGGGGCAGGAGGAGAAGGGGATGACAGAGGATGAGATGGCTGGATGGCATCACCAACTCGATGGACGTGAGTTTGGGTGAACTCCGAGAGTTGGTGATGGACAGGGAGGCCTGGCGTGCTGCAATTCATGGAGTCACAAAGAGTCGGACACGACTGAGTGACTGAACTGAGGCAGTGAAGTACAGCTGGCACATTGAACCCATGTTCTCAACAGTAATATAAAGTTTCCTTTTAAATTAAATTAAAATGTAGAGTCTACTTGAAGAGAAATATTAAGCAAATAACAGGGCAGCTGATATACCAATGTGGCAGAAAATTGTGAAGACAGTACGTCTTCCTTCCTGTGTTTAGGAAATCAGCTACAGACTGTCTTGGAAACGTTCCTGGTCCTTGCTTCTGCCATAGAAGCTAAAAAACCAGTTACTTGCTTTCTGTGACCCCTGGAGGTTACAGTGTGAGGCCTAAATCCAAGTTCAGCCGTTAACATGCTCCTTCCTAGGACCTTGGGTCTAGAGCTTATTGAACTTTTCCCGGGGTGAGATGTTAGCTGTAATTGTGGCTATCTACTTTCCCTTGATTCTTTCCCATTTTCAAAGTCTAATTTTCTATCTTTTCTTTATTATGTGAACAGTTGGATACTCTTCTGATAATCCCTCTCCTATTTAACTTAAATAGAGTCCATTTCTGTTGTTGATAATTCGGAACCTAATACCAGGAGGTGGTCTACCTAGAACTTACAGCACAGGTTTTGGAATCAAGCTCCATGGGTTCAAACAGAATCTGCCACTGAGTGGTTGTGGGTTGTTAGGCAGATGTGTTTTTAAGCTTCTGCTTGAAAGTGTTAGTTGCTCAGCTGTGTCTGGTTCTTTGTGCCCCCAAGAACTGTAGCCTGCCAGGCTTCTGTGACCATGGGATTCTCCAGGCAAGAATATTGGAGTGGGTAGCCATTCCCTTCTCCAGGGGATCTTCCTGACCTAGGGATCACTAGGGTTTTCTGAATTGCAGAAGGATGCTTTACTGTCTGACCCACCAGAGAAGCTTCTTTCTGCTTACCCACCTATAAAATGGGGATTATAACAGTGTCCACGTCAGAGAAATGACGTAAGTGAAGCGAGATTAACATCTAAAACCACATCTGCCACAGAGCGGGCTACCTGTTCAGATGGCCAGATTTGGAGTAATAGAAGGGGCTCCTTAGATGGTGCAGTGGTAAAGAATCCGCTTGCTAAGTCAGGGGATGCAAGAGATGCAGGTGTGATTCCTGGGTTAGGAAATCCCCTGGAGTATGGCAACCCACTCCAGTATTCTTGCCTGGGTAATTCCATGGACAGAGGGGCCCAAGGGGAGCTATAGTTCATGGAGTCACAAAGTATCGAACATGACTGAACACACACACAGACACACACACAGACACACAGGAAAGGTTCGATTTAGACACTTTGTGTTCACTCTTTTGTTTATTGGTTACTGTCTGTTTTCCTTTCAGTAGGACTTCACATGGGAAGGAATTTTGTCTGGCCCACTGATCTACCTTAAATACCTAGAACAGTGCCTGCCACAGAGCAGCTACCCCATAAAATTATGTGAAAGAATGAGTCAGTGAGACAGAGTTACTCTTATTTTTAAATCTCTCTCTTTAACTCTGCTTTTGCATTTTGGGCTGGGAGAAGCAAATGTCTGGATGAAAAATGGAATTCGAGCTAATTAGCTTCAATTCCTGGAGAAGGAAATGGCACCCCACTCCAGTACTCTTGCCTGGAAAATCCTATGGACGGAGGAGCCTGGTAGGCTGCAGTCCATGGGGTCAGTAAGAGTCAGATATAACTGAGCTACTTCACTTTCACTTTCCACTTTCCTGCATTGGAAAGGAAATGGCAACCCACTCCAGTGTTCTTGCCTGGAGAATCCCAGGGACGGGGGAGCCTGGTGGGCTGTCGTCTGTGGGGTCACACAGAGTTGGACATGACTCAAGTGACTTAGCAGCAGCTTCAATCAGAACAGACACTCTCTGGGGATGGGGACAACACCTCTTCCCTTCCTTCTATCCCTCACCTTCTCTTGTCCCTCCGGATCCACCTTCTTAGCCATTTGTCCATCTTCCTTTCTCCCTCTGCAATCCAGTCACTCAGCAGAACTTGGTGCTTTGTCTTGAGATGTGCCATCAGGGCTTGGAGGTCGCTAGGTTAAAGGACAAATCAACATGAAAATCTCATATTTAGGAAAGAGCCTTTTTTCTAAGCCAGCTGAAGCTGCCTAGTTTATTCTCTGGAATAGAATTTATGCAAATGTGTCTGTTGTCCAAATTATTAGAAAGATGAATCCTGGCATCAGACAAACCTGGCTTTTAATCTTTCTACTATGCCTTGGTGTAGTGACTGTTGGGAATTCATTTTACCTCTTTAATGCCTTGGCGTTCTCATATGCAAAATAGGGCTCCTGGTGGTACCCCCGCCCCCAGGGAAGTGATGAGCATTCAGAGCGATGATGCAGCCCTGTGTGGTCCTGGTTCCGTGGGTTGACTGAGGTGCTCGGGGAGCAGTATTGTTGTTATTAATGTCTTCCCCCTCTCTCGCCCCTTTCCAAGAACTAGGAGAAAGTGGTTTTATTTCCAAGGGCCAAATGCATCTTGGGGAATCCTTCTTTTAAAGTTTTTGGACGATTTTAGAGAGACGAGAATTTTGATGCCTTCGAGAGTGGGAAGAGATTTCCCCTCCAAGAAAGTGTTTTGTTAGTTTTATTTGCGTTGCCTTTTTTTATGATTCCCCCTCCCCCATTTTTGACATAGGGAGTTTTTTTACCCAGTTAAAGTATTTCTGACCTAAGGCTTTGGTGGCAAAAAAATGATGTGATTATCTAAATTATTCAATAAGAATCCTCAACTTCAGGGGGAAATGTGATGATTCTGTTGCAGGAAGGTGGATCCCTTCCAGGGCCTGAAACTGGGCTCTTGTCTAACACTGGGAAATGAATTGTCTGATGAGACACATGTGCTGACAAAGCAAGAGATTTCATTGGGAAAGGCCACCTGGGTGGAGATCAGCAGGGTAAGGGAACCCAGGAGAACTGCTCTGCCTGGCTCACAGTCTTGGGTTTTATGGTGATGGGATTAGTTTCCTGGTGGTCTTTGGCCAAGCATTCTAATTCAGAGTCTTTCCTGGTGGTGCACGCATAGCTCAGCCAAGATGGATGCTAGCGAGAGGGATTCCAGGAAGTGGATGGACACGTGGTGTCTCCTTTAGACCTTTCTCGAACTCTTCTGGTTGGTGGTGGCTTATTAGTTCCGTATTCCTTATCAGGATCTCCTGTCATAAAACAACTCATGCAAATGGTTACTATGGTGCCTGGCCAGGGTGGGTGGTTTCAATCAGTGTGCTTCCCCTAACAATTCCATTATTTGTACTTAAGAATGAGGATAGGTAAAGAGTAAAAGGCTCCAGGAATCCCAGAGAACAGGCTTAGTTCTTTCTGGTCAAGCGGAAACATGATACCCTACGAGATCCTACTGATGGTCTGGCTGTACTCCTGGCCGGAGCTTCATCTCATTCCATTCTCTTTGCTTTCTTTTCTTGACTTTTTCCAGCCCCTGTTATGCTTTTTTTTTTAAATTAGGTGAATGACATCATATTTCTGCTACTTTGGGGCATTTGTATATTCTTTTCCCTCCATTCTTTTCTCTCCTCAGTTAGTTGACTTCTCTGCACCCTTCAGATGTCATCCTCCAATTACCTTCTCCCAAGCATCATTTTGGTATTGTGAGAAGGGAGTAAATTAGCACAGATAAGTTAAGAAAAGGGCAAAGATTAATTCTGATAAAGATCAAAATACCACTTTTGGTAAGCTGGAAAAGCTAATGTTGGAAAATATAGCCTATTTCTGTGGTTGAGTGAGATTCTTGATATTAAACCCAGAATTAACTAAGCTCATAGGTAGCCCTTGACCTCACAAGATCCCAGTGGTAGGCCTGCCTCTGTAGAACTTAAAGCATAATGCCAAAAGCACAAGCAACAAGTAAAACATAGATAAGCTGGACTACATCAAAATAAAAAATTTTGAGGACGACTCTGGTGATCCACTGGCTAAGAATCTGCCTTGAAATGCAGGGTATGTATGTTCTGATTCCTAGCCTGGGGACTAAGATCCCATATGCTGCAGGGCAGAGAGGCCTGACAGAGCCAAATAAATAAATATATGTAAAGCAAAAACAAAACCAAAGAACTTTTGTGCATCAAAGGACACTAGCAACAGAGTTAAAAACAATCCATGGAGTGGATAAATTATGTGTGAATCACATATTTGATAAGGAGTTAATATCCAGAATATATAAAGAATTCCTACAACTGAACAACAAACAGATAACATGATTAAAAAATGGGTAAAGGATTGAATAGACATTTCTGCAGAGAAGACATACAGCTGATCAATAAGCACATGAAAAGATACTGAACATCACTAATAATAATGCAAATCAAAACCGCACTGGAATAACACTTCATATCTATTAGAATGACTATAATCAAAAAAGAGAAATCAAGAGTTGGTGAGTTTGTGGGAAAATTGAAATGCTTGTGCTTTGACGGTGGTCATGTAAAATGGTGTAGCCACTGTGTAAAGCAACATGATAGTTGCTCAGAAAATTAAAAATAGAATTGCTAGTCCACCCCTCAAAACTTGAAAGCAGGAATTCAGACAGATATTTGCACACCCACATTCAGAGCAGCATTAACTGCATTAGCCAAAAGGGAAAGGCAACCTGAGTATCTATCGATGGCTGAATGGATAATGAAAATATGATTTTGTGTATATATATATATATATATATATATATATACAGACACACACAATGGCATGTTTTTCAGCCTTACAATGAAAGGAAATTCTGACACCTGGCACAACATGGATGAACTTTGAGGATATTATACTATGGAAAATAGCTAGTCACAAAAAGACAGATACCATGTGATTTCACTTAAATGAGGCATCTAAAATAGTCAAACTCATAAAGACAGGAAGTGGAGTGGTGATTGCCAGGGTCTGGGGGAGAGGGAAGAATGCAGAGTTATTTAATGGAGACAGAGTTTCAGTTTGGGAAGATGAAGAAGTTTCTGGGGACAGATGATGATGATGGTTGCATGAGAATGTGAAGGTACTAATGCCATTGAATTGGTCATTGAAATGGTCAAAATGGTCCATTTCGACTTAACAATGGTCAAAACTTGCCTTATGCATATTTTGCCAAAAAGACAAAGAGAAACTTAAACACGGAAGAATAAGCCAAGCAGATGTTTCTGTGGTGGCTGCCTCCTAAGAGGAAGGAGAAAGAAACAGTGGGTTCAACAGAAGTTCTCTCCCTAACTCACCAGTGGAGAAGGAGGGCAGAGGGCAGGGCTGTTTCGTTAACAGAATCCTCTCTACTTGAGAAGCTACATAGGGCTGGAGAAGTAGCATTTCCCCAACACATCCTGAAAGGATTTATATTCAGTCTTCTGGTTTTTTGTTTGTTTGTTTGCATAGAACCCTATATATTTCTCGAGGGCCTCTTATCTCAGAGTATAACTGTGCTTCCGTTTGTGTGATCATTTACTACAGTTCAGTTCAGTTCAGTCGCTCAGGCATGTCCAACTCTTTGCAACCCCATGGACTGCAGCACACCAGGCCTCCCTGTCCATCACCAACACCTGGAGCCTACTCAAACTCATGTCTATTGAGTTGGTGATGCCATCCAGCCATCTCATCCTCTGTCATCCCCTTCTCCTCCCACCTTCAATCTTTCCCAGCACCAGGGAATTTTCCAGTGAGTCAGTTCTTTGCGTTAGGTGGCCTAAGTATTGGAGTTTCAGGTTCAGCATCAGTCCTTCCAATAAATATTCAGGACTTATTTTCTTTAGGATGGACTGATTGGATCTCCTTGCAGTCCAAGGGACTCTCAAGAGTCTTCTCCAACACCACAGTTCAAAAATATCAATTCTTCAGTACTCAGCTTTCTTTATAGTCCAACTCTTAACATCCATACATGACTGCTGGATAAACCATAGCTTTGACTAGATGGACCTTTATTGGCAAAGTAATTCTCTGCCTTTTAATATGCTGTCTAGGTTGGTCATAGTTTTTCTTCCAAGGAGCAAGCGTTTTTTAATTTCATGGCTACAGTCACCATCTCCAGTGATTTTGGAGCCCCCCAAATAAAGTCTATCACTGTTTCCATTGTCTCCCCATCTACTTGCCATGAGGTGATGGGACCAGATGCCATGATCTTAGTTTTCTGAATATTGAGTTCTAAGTCAACTTTTTCACTCTCCTCTTTCACTTCCATCAAGAGGCTCTTTAGTTCTTTTTCACTTTCTGCCATAAGGGTGGTGTCATCTGCATATCTGAGGTTATTGATATTTCTCCCAGCAGTCTTCATTCCAGCTTGTGCTTTATCTAGCCTGGCATTTCTCATGATGTACTCTGCATATAAGTTAAATAAGCAGGGTGAAAATATATAGCCTTGACGTACTCCTTTCTCGATTTGGAACCAGTCTGTTGTTCCATGTCTAGTTCTAGCTATTGCTTCTTGACCTGCATTACACATATCTCAGGAGGCAAGATAGGTGGTCTGGTATTCTCATCTCATGAAGAATTTTCCACGGTTTGTTGTGATCCACACAGTTAAAGGCTTTGGTGTAGTCAATGAAGCAGAAGTAGATGTCTTTCTGTAACTCTCTTGCTTTTTCAAAGGTCGAACAGATGTTGGCAATTTGATTTCTGATTCCTCTGCCTTTTCTAAAACCAGCTTGAACATCTGGAAGTTCTCGGTTCACATACTGTTGAAGCCTGGCTTGCAGAATTTTGAGCATGACTTTGCTAGCGTGTGAGATGAGTGCAGTTGTGCAGTAGTTTGAACATTCTTTGGCATTCTGCGTCATTTATTACATAACCTTGTTATTAGGTTGAACCATATGCAATTGCTACCCTTGAAGTAAACCATGGTTGATTCTTGGCAATCTCATGTGGTTCAGTACTCGGTAGATAGTAAGCACTAGAAGGTAAAGGCTGGGTCTCACTTTGATAACTCATCCTACATGTGGGGCTCAACACAGAGCTGCCATAATGTCAGTGCTTAGCAACTTATTATCCTCATAAGCATAAGTCACTCTTTACTGACTAAATGGGATGGATGTCCCCATTAGATATTGCAAATTAAAAGATGAAAGGCTTAATTCTTTAAAAAAAATAGGAATAGAGTGAAATGTCTAATGTGGAGTACTAATGTCATAATATTTAATGGTCAAATATTAGTTACCACTCATATATCCTGATTTTGTTGCCTTGAGTAGTATAAAGTAATAAAAATAAAATATCACTTTCTAGAATATTTAGGAGTGAATGTTTTCATGAATTATTAAGAGTCTATCTATGATTACTCGCTTGCTTTAAGGAATAAACATTCATTTCATCAAACAAGATTGAGGCTGACCTTCTTGTCCCCCAGCATTCAACTAGATATTATTAAGTCTCAAGCCAAGATTCAAACCAAGCCTACTGGAATCGATACTCAGATACTTTCCTCCTATGTTTTTGCCTTCTCCCATTGTGCCTGTTTTCATTTGAATTCAGTATTGCCTTTTCCTTTATTTTATTTCAGGTGGGCTGATTTTCTTTCAAGCAGTCTCTAGAGCTGTGGGGTGTTATTGCAGAGTTGAATTTTTCCCTCTGTCGCTCCTTCTTTTCCTGTTACCTCACCCCATACCCTATTGTTTGGATCCAAAGTTTGTTTCTGGAAATGAAATTCCATTTCCACAGTTTTTTTTTTTTTCTTTCCCATAGTCTATGCAGAGAGGCAGACTAGCATAGTGGTTAAAAGTGTAGGCTTTGGGATTAGACAACTTGGGCATGCTAGCTGTGTGACCTTTGGCAAGTTATTCAAGTACTCTGTGCTTTAGTTTCCTGATTTCTACAATGAGGGTTCAAAGAGTTAATAGATACAAAGGTCTTAGAGCAGATTCTAGAGTGTAGTCAGTATTAGTTGTTGTTACTCATGATTTCGTGACCATCACTTGAAACTTTGAGTGAAATCTTTCAGAAAGGATTTCTAGGCAATCAGAGACCAAAACCAAAAAGAAATGAAAGCAAGAAAAGTCAGTCAACTAAAGTTCCAGGGGTGCTCGTAGAATTGGCTCTAAGATGGAAGAGGCAGGGGTCAATTCTGAGTCTTAATGACGTGAAAAGGCAGTAGAAATAAAGCGAGAGGGAAAAGCTTAGTTATATGTGCTTCTGTGCAGTACGGGGAGGGTCAGTGAGGTGCACTGTTTCTCCAGCACTTCAGAGTTGTAGATATTGCTTTTAAAATATGGACTCAATTTTAAATAGAGAAAAAAGTGACACCAAATCCAAATTAAAACAGGCAAATGAGAGAACAATTTCTGGGGATCGAGGCTGGAGCAAGCCAACTGAGAGAGAGAAAACACAGGACTTGGTCTGCTGTAGGTATACCGTAAAGGTTGTGAGATGAATTTGTTGAATCATAGCAACTTAGCATTTGGAATTTGGAAGCTCAGAGATTGTAGGCAAAAGTTGACATAACCCATCTCTAACAGGGACATTTCTACCTAGAAAATAAGATGGCACAGAGCCATCAGGTCCGGCTTAAAGATTCCAAGACATCAGAGGGAATGTGGACTCAGTGTGATGCATGGAGAAATCCCTGGACACACAAGAGAGAGGTTGCTCTGCATAACAATATCCCAAATCACCTTGAAGGTGCTGAATGACCTCTGAGCCTAACTTCTTAGTCATGCTAGTGGCAAATAAAGGTCATGATCAAGCCATTTCAGTGTGCCAGGCAGTGTTCTAAGCTCTTCAGCTGTACAGACAACCCCACAAGCCAGGTACCACTATCTGTCCTGTGTCTTTTAGATGAAATCTACTGTGGCAGCTGAATCCTAAGATGACTCCCATGATCTTTGCCCCCAGTTAAAATGTCCTGGTCAGTCCTTTCCTCTTTGGTGTAGAAGGACCTATAACTTTCTTCTAGTAGATAAAATATGTCAAAGGTCATGGGTAGGGTATCACTTCCTTGATTAAGCTACGTCATGTGGCGAGGGTGATGGCATGCCACTCCCTTCATTACATTATTTTATGTATCTTTATCTATCTATATAGATACTGGGTTGAGAGTTACATTTATTTTTATGTGACTCTGAGGAGTCATTCTCACTTTGCTGTTAGCTTTAAAGAAGCCATCAAGATTTCTACAGTTATAAGAAAATGAATTCCACCAACAATAGGAATGCCCTTGGAAGCTGATGCTTCTCCAGCCAAACCTCTAGATGAGTGGGTAGCCAAGTGGACCCTGAGCTAAGGCACCAGCTAAGCCATGTCCAGGCTCCTGACCCATGGATACTGTGAGATAATGAATGTATGTATGCTGTTTTAGGGTAGTAAGTATATGGTGATTTGTTACACGGTAATAAAAAAAAAACAACCAGTACATCTTTTGTCAAGAAATTAGAGCAGTTGACCAACTTCTATGATTCAGATAATCCTTCAGTCTCTCAAGACAGCCAAAGCAGAGTAGGACAAATAAAAATGAGTCGAGGTCCCTTTGTTGTATGGAACTACCTTAGTCTGTAAAATTTCTCTACTTTTCCCGTGATGCCTCTGAGTTATTTGTCTGAGTTAGTCAGTGGCCCATAGCTCTCAGTACTTCGCTGTCATACTCCTGCACATAGTAGAACATGTGACTGTTTGTTACTCTCATTGAAACATAAGTTCAGTAACAGCAGGAATTGAATCCAGCACCTTCAGTATTTAGCTCAGAGCAAGGGTCACTAATACTTGTTAAATGAAAGTACCTACATGTGAATGAGAAAATACTAATGGACACGGTCAGTGAAGGTCTAGTGATTAAAGGTAAGAAAGCTGAAACATTAAGCAACATGCCTAAGATAACTCTGAGACAAGTTGGGACCTGGGACCTGGGATTCTTTACTGCAGTGCCTGCACCTGAACAAACATTTCCTCCTTAAGTAACAGAAGAGTTAAATAGTTTCTTCAACAAAGAAACTTAATATAAGGGACTAGAAATAACTCCACACCCACAGGTTATTATGGCAGCAAGATGCAGAAAAGTAAAGCCTACCTGCCACTTCAGAGGGGCCAAGAGCAAAAGCTGCATACTGAGCATGGCCCCTGCACACTGCGCTACCAGGGGGCGGACAGACCACATAAGTCAGCCCCACCCACTGATCTGCCCCCACCCCCTCACCCCATTTAAGGAACCAACTCACTCCCCTTGGAAAGCAAGCAAGGCATCCGGTTACTTTCTTTTGCTTTCAATAAAGCTTTGCCTGAGTTCCTTGTCTCTCCTCTTATCAATTCAGCCAACTGGCCAAATCCAGTCTGTCACCCATTTTTGTATCAACCATGGGTGATACAAAAGTTTTTACATTTTTAAATGGTTGGGGAAACCAAAAAGCAATATTTTACAAAGTGTGGAAATTATAGGAAGTTCAAATTTCAGTTCCAGTAGTAAAGTTTTATTGGCACACGGCCCTGCCAATTTCTTTACTTGTTTTCTAATGGCTGCTTTTATACCACAGTGGTGGCTGAGTGGTTATAACAAAAACCATATGGTCTGGAAAGCTTACAATGGTTGCTCTTGAGAACTTTGCAGAAGAAGTTGCCTCTGGAGTCAGGCTGTCTAGATTCCAACCCCAGCTCATTTCTGTGCTGTGTAATCTTCTTGTTGTTCAGTCACTAAGCCTTGTCTGACTCTTTGCGACCCCATGGACTGCAGCACTCCAGGCTTCCCTGTCCTTCACCATCTCCTGGAGCTTGCTCAAACTCATGCCCATTGAGTAGATGATGCCATCCAACCACCTCATCTTCTGTTGTCCCCTTCTCTTCCTGCCCTCAATCTTTCCCAGCATCAGGGTCTTTTCCAATCAGTTAAAATTTTTTGGATTCTCAAAATAGAGATAAATGATTACCCAACTCTTAACACAGTGTTAAGAATCACTCACAATGCATATACAATTCTTAAGCACAAAGGAAGCTTCCAGTCAATGTTAGTTATCATAATCATCATTCCAATCTGCCATAGGATATCCAGTTCATTATGAAATTTTATCCTGTAGGAGAAATATTCATTTTATTTTAGATGGATGGATGGTGTTTCTATGTCCTTTTTGATTATCATGGTTAAGATTCTGGTGACCAAGGACATCTTCCCTGCAGGTCTAGTGGTTAAGAATCTGCCTTACAATGCAGGGGATGTGGGTTCAATCCCTGGTCAGGGGAACTAAGATCCCACATGCCTTGGGATCTTATATCTTAAGCCTGCGCACCGCAACTTATTGAGTCTATGTGTCATAATAAAGATCCTGTGTTACACAACCAAGATCCAATGCAGCCAAACAAATATTAACCAAAAATATTCTGGTAACCAGGATGGGTTAACTTTATGCCCACTGAGCCACCATCCACTGCCAGTCCCTGCCAAACAGAACAATACCTTTCCTGAGATTATTTGCACGTGTATGCACACACGCACGTGTGTATAATACACATTGCATTTGAGGATGGTATCCTTTTGGTAAAATGCCCTGCTTTGAAAGCCTCATGACCAGACAACATGGGGAATTTGGACCCAGGTTCTGATCTATAATATATTTGTCCTGGGAGCCAACATTTATATGATATTTTCCCTGGGAGGGAGTGAGAAAGAGGTTAAAGTAGTATTACCTATGAATAGTCAGAGTTAAAATATTTTCTACCAGTCTTTCTGGTACCTGAAACCCTCCTACTGAATATTCATTGCTCATTTTAGACTAGAGTATTCTGGTACCTATTCGAGTGCCAAGGATATTGTAGAAGCATGAAGCTGAGCATGATGGCATACGACTGTTGTCATGCTAGAGGGTGGTCCAGTGAAGGGTAAAGGTCTCAGAAGACTTGGAATCTCACCTTCTTTTCTCTCCATGAGGCCCTTGGAGACATAGAGAGGAAAGAAGCTGATGGAAGTCACCTATGGACTGTTCTTTGAGAAAGTTTAACCTAGGTGTAATTGACTTTCAAACTCTGTGAGTTTGAACTCACAGTAGACAGTGATTGGTTTTGCTAGTGTTTCATTCCTGTGATTGGTGATCCCAGAGATAAAGTAGCCCTACCAGGGAACCAGATGTCTGTATTTGTAGAACTAATTAGCCCCAAGGTTCTTCCGAGTCAGAGTGTTGGAAGTCTAGCCATTAGACTAGATGAGCATGTAGTCAGGTGAGCATGTAGTCAATGGTCTGTCCATCAGGCAACGTGTTCAGTGTATAGCACAGTGCCTCTTTCGGTCTTTGGAAATGAGAGTTAATGTTTCCTGGTCATTATACTCTTCTCCAAAAAGGTCCACAGAAGGAAAATTTCACTGAAGCAATGACCACTGGCTTCCATAAAGAATCCCATTCAAGGACCAGACTGTCACATCTGGAGCTAAAACAGTCAACCACAGAGGCTATAAACTTCAAAATAAAAGATTCCCTGGCCTCAGGCAGGGGGCATTATAAATCTTGCTGAGAACTTGAAATGCTGGTTAAACTCATTATTTGCTGTTCAAGACTCTCCTCTTGTAGGTTTCATCCTTTGTTAAATTTATAATCTCTAAATCCTTAGCCAAGATCCAAGCCTTTAGGGAGGAAGCAGCCAGAAGATTTAAAACTTATCCTGTCCCCAGGGATGTTAATGGTGAAATAGACTTTGGTAATACGTTCTTAATTGTCACCATAAATCAACATCGTACAATATGTTAAGTTTGCCCATGCAAATTTCTGGTTGGAGAGGAAAATGCTTAGGAGACAGCTATAACTTTGATGAGACAAGTGGCCTGCCTCTGAGGATGTGGCCCAATAAACATACTAATTCACTCCCTAAATACCTACCTTCCTGCCATGCTCTTTACCCTCTGATAAAGTACCCCTGGCTGAGGGAAGAATGTTGAGTGTTGAAGTTTCAACACACAGAGAGAAAGGCATTCCTGCCTCTGGGCTGTAGTTTTTCACTGAAATCTTCTGTACCTTAGGGATTGTTCCTTTAAAAGTGTCCTCTGGAATATGTCAGCAAGGGGATCCAATAGCAAGGAGATCCAACCAGTCTATTCTAAAGGAAATCAGTCCTGAATATTAATTGGAAGGACTGATGCTGAAGCTGAAACTCCAGTACTCTGGCCACCTGATGCAAAGAACTGACTCATTTGAAAAGACCCCAGTGCTGGGAAAGATTGAAGGCAGGAGGAAAAGGGGACGACAGAGGATGAGATGGTTGGATGGCATCACTGACTCGATGGACATGAGTTTGGGTAAACTCTGAGAGTTGGTGATGGACAGGGAGGCCTGGCGTGCTGAGGTTCATGGGGTTGCAAAGAGTTGGACACGACTGAGTGACTGAACTGTACTGAACTGGAATGTGTTACCCATCTTATGCAGTCTTTGAGGGTTTCTACAAGGAAATTCCAATTATTTTTTTCTTCGTGTGAATTTCCTTTTAAGTTAATTTATCCATCAAACATTTGCTGCATACCTACTGTACATGCTGTTCTTGGCGTGCAGCTACAGCAGAGAGTAAACTAGAAAAGAACCCTACACTTAGGGGGCTTTATATTCCAGAGGAGGACAACAGACAGCCTATTTTTTTAGCTTTTTATTTATTTTTGGGTGCCTTGGGTTTTCCTTGCTGCGTGTGGGCTTTCTCTAGTGGTGAGCCGGGGCAATTCTTTGTTGCGGTGTGAGGGCTTCTCATTATGGTAACTCCCTTGTTGCATTTTCTAGAGTGTGTGGGCTTTAGTAGTTGTGGTACTCGGGCACGGTAGTTATGGCCTCCGAGCTTAGTTACGGCTTCCCTCGTAGCTCATCGGTAAAGAATTTGCCTGCAGTGCAGTAGACCCGGGTTCAATTCCTGGATTGGGAAGATCCCCTGGAGAAGGAAATGGCAACCCACTCCAGTATTCTTGCCTGGAGAATCCCATGGACAGAGGAGCCTGGAGGGCTACAGTCCATGGGGTAGCAAGGGTCAGAGATGATTTAGCAACTAAACCACCACCACCACCACGAGCTTAGTTGCCCCATGGCACGTGGGATCTTCCTGGACCAGGGATCAAGCCTGTTGTCCCCTGAATTGGCAGGCAGTTTCTTAGCCACTGGCTGCTGCTGCTGCCAAGTCGCTTCAGTTGTGTCCGACTCTGTGCGACTCCATAGATGGCAGCCCACGAGGCTCCTCTGTCCCTGGGATGCTCCAGGCAAGAACACTGGAGTGGGTTGCCATTTCCTTCTCTAATGCATGAAAGTGAAAAGTGAAAGTGGGTTGCCATTGCCTTCTCCCTTAATCACTGGACCACCAGGGAAATCTTCAGACAATTTATTTTTATGAATAAAAATATTAGGCTTTTCTAGGTTGGGTAGTTAAAGAAGTCTTATCTGAACAGCTCACATCTGAGACCTGCAGGAAAAGAAATAGCCAGATACAATCCAAGGGAAGAGATATAGAGGCCAAGTTAAAATAAGGGACCCTAAAGAACGAACTTGGCATATTTGCTACACAGTGAAAAAGGCAAAAATGGCTGAAGTATCAGTAGAAGGGACAGTGCAAAGAAAAGAGATTGAGGAGAAGGGCAGGGGTCAAATCCTAGAGGGTTGGCAATGGACTGTATCCTGAGCATGGAAGGGAGCCCTGTAGGTTTTAATGACAAGATGTAATTTTAATTTTTAAGTCCAGTTCCTTGTGCAGAGAATGACCTATAGCAGGGAAACTGTCGAAGCTGGGAGATTAGTGAGAAGATTCTAGCAGTTTCTCAGGTGAGAGATGACAACCAGGATGAGACAGATGGAGTGAGGATAGAGCGGATGATGAATTTGAGGAAACGGAAGGCATCGAGAGTGACATTTTAGTTTTTGGCTGGTGCAGCCAGCTGCCTTTTACTGAAGTGGGCAAGAGACAATTTGTTTTTGCTTGGGGTTTTATCTAGGGGACAGGAACTCAGCAGTTCAGTTCTGGGCTTGTTAAATTTGAGGTGACTAGAAGACATGGAAATTGGACTGCTGAGGCTGCAGGTCATAAATGAGCCTGGAGCCCAAGGGACAAGTAAAGGGACAGAGTGAAAACCATTATGGGTGATTTGAAAGGCTCGCAGCTAAGCGACAGGAAACTGACAGCTTCCGTTAGCACCGGCTTTATTATTACAGGTGATTAGCTGAGCCCACAGCTGGCAGGGGTATTGAGCAAGTGAGAAAACAGATTGTTGAAAGCCTAAAATTCAAGCAACCCCCACTTGTGTATCTAGGATCTCACTGGTATTCTTTGATGGTGCTTGCTTTATGCAAACTACTAATTTTGTTATTCAGTAAGTGTTTCTTGACCAGACACTGTGCTTAGCTCTTAAGAAAGGAATATAAATAAGAATATATATGTATATTAATATAACTAATATATCAATATGAGAATATATAAGAATGATATAATAATATATATGATATAGTATATAATATACAAAACAGATAAAGCATGTCAAGATGACCCACATATTTATATATGTGTTCGTGCCATCTTGCGTGAGTAGTAAAAGAATAATGCAGGAGACATGTGTTCGATCCCTGGGTGGGGAAGATCCCCTGGAGGAGGGCATGGCAACCCAGTCCAGTATTCTTGCCTGGAGACTTGCATGGACAGAGGAGCCTGGCAGGCTACGGTCCATGGGGTCACAAAGAGACAGAAAGGCTCAGACACGACTGAAGCTACTTAGCATGCCTGAATACAAGCCATTTTGACCTACTTTGTCAACTAAATTGTTGTCTTAGGGAAGTAGTTTTTTGTTTTAGGGAGTACTTTTATAAGGTTCAGGAGACCAAGATTTTGAGCCCAACTTTCAAGCTTGATAGGTCTGTACTTTTTAAGTTATCATACAGGAAAAGTAATTTTTGGTACTTTGTTCTATGAACTTTTAACACAAGTGTGTGTATTCATCCAACTACCACCACGATCAGGATACAGAGCATTTTCCATCCCAGAAAATTCCTTGTAGAATCATATTCTGCCCCCTCCCCTACTCCTGAGTCACCTCAGTGTAAGAGGGAGGGAGCTGGATTAAGTTATTTCTGAATCTCGCTCACATTTCAGACTCTGATGTATGAGCCCTGGTGTTTTGTTCATGTGGAAAGGGCCACAAAGGGACATCAATGGAACAAGAAGAAACTGAACTTAGGAGAATATATTGAACAGGAGTGGAGATGGCTTCAGAGAGAAGAGCGAAAAAGGATGATTGAATCTAGGCGCTGCTCAGCTAGAATATACGCTTGTTCTGGTGAAAGGGCTGCGTTTATCCCAGTGCTCTCGTCCAGGAAGCAGGGACTAGAAACAGGTGGGCATGCACAGATAAGTGAGGTCAGACATGCTTGAAGATACCCAGGTAACTCCAGAAGGAGGAGACCCCAAAGTTACTGAAACAAAGTTTCTACCTTCCCTATGAAATGGGGTCTAAAATTACAGTTCAGTTTAAAACAAAAATTATGGCATTTCTTGCTCCTCTCTTTTGGACTCTGATTTTTACCCAAGATGAAGAATAATTTAGAGGGAAAATTTAGTTTCTTGTCATTGATCGCGAATGTGCTGAGGCAGGAAGTAGAAATACACACAGTTGCCAGGTTGCCAAGTAAACTTTTGAGTCTGAGGGCTGCCACAAGGGTCTTTCCACGTGTACCTGATGTTCAGAGAAGGGAGAAAAAGCAGAGTAACCATCTCCCGGCTTGCTCATGGTGTTGAGCAGACCACACCAAGGACATGTTCGCCAGTCAGCATTTTGGCTTTTTCCTTCACAGGCTCCTTTTCCTGTATGGTATGGCACATTAAACTCAAACAATAACATCTTTCAGGACCCACAATGCATCATTAAATAAGTTAAAGAGCTAATTAAAGGGGGCCCTGTCTCCCTGCTTTCATTGTACTTAATCACCTGTGCCCCATTTCAGCCAGTAATTCCCAGCCAGAAATTTGCTCATAAAACGATCTCACATTAGTCTGGCATGTTGGGTTTCATTTCCTCTTATGCAATTATCTGTTAGTAATTGGAGAAGGCATTACAGCAGAATAAATAATTGAACATAAATTAAGCAGCGTTGGAGTCGCACTTGGGCTGAAGAGAGGTGCATGTGTCACATATTTAAAGTCTTGAGAGCGCAAAGCATCCTCTGCTGGCAGCTGTCTGCCCTCTTCCGGTGGCATGGCCGGGGGCAGGGGGTGGTCCTCACTGTTGCACATCCTCTTTTTATAGATGAAACGCAGACCCCGAAATGGTCAGATCATCTGCTGAGATGTTAAAGAAGTTGGCAGCAAAGTCAGGACATCCCTAGGGATTTCACAAGGTGGCCTTTATTTGGGGGAGAAATTTATCACATCCAGGACCTCCTGGGCTCGGAAACTTTCTGTATCAGCACAGGGGAGCAGAATATTCTCTCTCAGGGAGATTGATTCAATCAAGCTTGCAGACATGGAGAAAACACCCACTTGCCAACATATTCATTTGAAAGGAGGAAATATGCCAGCCTGGAGGCAGGGTCTCTGCATTGAATTGCACAGAAAGTGCCCTGCATAACTCCAGAGGGTACCGTTCATACCGGGATTCTTGCCAAGGGCATGCTTTTATCTCCTGGAAAAGCCTTGTTCCCTAGAAAGCAAGTGGCTGCTTGGTTTTACAGATGAAGAAACAAAGGCCAAGATAGATTGGTAATACACTGAAGAAACAGACAGCTCTAGTCGGAGAACTTGAGCTCGAACCCAGGTCTTCTGTTTCTTATCCAGTCTTACCTGTCACTTCACACAGACTTTTTAGGTTACATCCCATATCATTCCATTTATATAACATTTTTGAAATGGTATAATTTGGGGAAGGGAGACAAGGTTTAGAGATCAGGAGGGGTGTGGGTAGGGAGAGTGGTGGATGTAATTTTCAAAGGTCAATCTGAAGGATCCTTGAGGTGATGAAAATACTCGATGGTGGCTACATGTGCCTACATATGTGATAAAATTTATATGACTAAACACACACGTCCACATCCTCCCACAGACAAATGGACATAGATAACAATGTGGAAATCTGAATAAGGCCGGTAGATTCCATTACTGTCAATATCCTGGTTATGATATTATACTATAGTTTTGTAAAATGTCACTGTTGGGGAAAACCATGCAAAGTGCACACACTGAATTACTACTTACAACTGCCAACTGCAATTATCTCAGTAAAAATTTCAATTAAAAGGTAAATGAACTAAATTTCACTCAGCGTTGGTAAGTTCCAGTGATGTTATGTTTTTTACGTCTGAAATATTTATTTAAAAATTCTTTAAAAACACTGTGATGTTTTTGTTATGAAACTTTTCAAACACATAGAAAAGTAGAAAAGACAGTAAAATGAACACCCATTTAGCTATCACCTAGCATTTGTCAGCATTTTGCCATATTATCCTGGATCATTTTAAAGTAAATACAAATACATAAATGCTTCACCCTAATATGCAAATCTGGATCTCCAAAATATAAGATCATTTTTCTGTGGTAACTACGATACCATTATCACACCTAACAAAATTAATTCTTTAATATCATATTAATATAATACTGGCCCATATTCAAACTGCTCTAATTTTCTCAAATTGTATTTTATAATTATCATTATTTAAAGGACTTTCCTCATAACTCAGTTGGTAAAGAATCCACCTGCAATGCAGGAGACCCCGGTTCGATTCCTTGGTTGGGAAGATCTGCTGGAGAAGGGATAGGCTACCCACTCTAGTATTCTTGGGCTTCCCTTGTGGCTCAGCTGGTAAAGAATCTGCCTGCAATGTGGGAGCTGCTGCTGCTGCTAAGTCGCTTCAGTCGTGTCCGACTCTGTGTGACCCTATAGACGGCAGCCCATCAGGCTCCCTCGTCCCTGGGATTCTCCAGGCAAGAACACTGGAGTGGGTTGCCATTTCCTTCTCCAGTGCATGAAAGTGAAAAGTCAAAGTGAAGCCACTCAGTCGTGTCCTTTCGCGACCCCAAGGACTGCAGTCTACCAGGCTCCTCCGCCCATGGGATTTTCTAGGCAAGAGTACTGGAGTGGGGGTGCCATTGCCTTCTCCTCAATGTGGGAGACTCAGGATCTAAATAGGAATAATGGATTACACATGGTCACCATGTTCCTTACAACCCTTTAATCCATGTTCATACGTTGATTACAGTATCCCTAATAACCCAAGAACTGCCTTGGGATGGCTATATTTCTTGGCAATGGTGCTCCATGAGACAGTCTTATTAACACTACCTTGTCTTTGTAGGGTGCTACTTACCCAATGTGTTTATTATCTCATTAGATTCTGTTAGCGACACCGAATGCCCCAGTTTTCTCAGTTCTCACTTGAGATAATACGAGCTTTCAATCAAAATAAGGAATTCATGAGATGCCTCTTATTATCCCCTATATACAAATGGAGGAAATTGAATTTTAGAAAGGTGGTGACTTTCCCAAGGTCACCATTAGTGGCAGAACCAGACCTACTGGTTCAGTCATCTTCCTGCTGTGTCAAGGACCACACAAGAGGAGAATGGGAAGCCATGGCACCCCACACTGAGTTCCACTCAGCAGGCTCTGGGAACCCCACTAACCACCGGCTATTTGTAAGTGTGGTAGGCTTTCTTCTCTCTCTTTTTAGTGTCTATTATTTCAACATAAAATAATATTATATTTTATAATAACAAAATGATTATTTTATTATTTTGTTTCTAAACAAAACACCTATTTTGTTTAGATTTTTTTAAAATTTTTTAATTGGAGGATAAGCAATATTGTGTTGGTCTCTGCTGTACACCAATGCAAATCAGTCATAACAACTATATATATATATATATAGTTATTAAAATTTTTTAATTGGAGGATAAGCAATGTTGTGTTGGTCTCTGCTGTACAACAGTGCAAATCAGTCACAACAACTATCTATATCCCCTCCTTCTTGTGCCTCCCTCCCACCTGCCCCTAGTCTTTCTTCTCTGGCTGCCAAAGGCAGAAACAGTACTTACCCAACGCGACTAGAGGACTGGAAGGCAGGGCTCCATCCCTGCTCTGCTCTGACCCACTGTATCCGCAGGAGCTGCTGGTCCTCTGCCCACATTCCTCTGGCTCTCACCATTTCCATGGAAACTGGCTCAACTTTGAACCACTGGCACCTCTGTCTCTGCCTGAAGGCTCTCTGTGGTCACCAGATCCCACTTTGCCTCTGCTATTGGGAGGCTGGAAGGACTGGGAGATTAATACCTCAGCACCAACCAATGATGATGAAAGTTGGGGAACAGTACACACCTCCTGGTGTCTCCGTGGGGTGACTCTGAAGTACATCTTCTGCCCTGGTCCCAGGCAGGCCAGGGTGGCTAAGCCCCAGGTGCCCATGGAGGTAACTCATCTCCCAACACATCCTTTGTATTGGTTTCCTTCCCTTCTCTGTCTCACTTTTCCTTCCCTCTACTCATGTGTCCTTGGATCACCTCCTAATAAATCATTTTCACTCAAATCCTTCCTTCCAGAGGAACCCAAGTGATGACGCTCCCTTAAATCTTTGGCTCGATCCACCAAGAGATGTGGCTTTTGTTTTCTTGGGGACACAATTCATGTTGACCCACCAACTAAATGGTTTGTAATGAAAAAAGATTGAGAACCCAGGAGGAAATGTTTCCTCCCATGCATGAAAGCTGAATGGCCTGGGTTATAGAGAGTTATCTGTGGTCAGATCTCACTTGGAAGGTGAGTGAGATCCCGAGGGTAGGGCACCCTTAAAAGATATTTCAACATATCCATTAAGAGAGGCCTATAAATTCTAGGACTATTATTCTGTTTTGGGAACTTTTCAAGTAAAATACTCCTTTTCTTTTTTTCTTGTAGGAAAAAGAAAGCTTGCATTAGACCTTGCTTTTAATTAACAACATGTAGTTAAACTAATATTGGTTCATTAAGTAGAATGAGAACTTGTGCCAATGGTAAGTTTCAAAGGGAGAAAGTACCGATCTGATACGCTTTGACCAGAAAGCAACGTTTCTCAAGCAGCTTAGACAGGGGAAGGCTGGGCAATTTATTTAGATCGTTAACCTTGGGAAATAAAACTAGAGCCCAGAACATGGTTTGTAAAAGGCTGCCTCGTCCACTCAGGGATGCTTTGCTTCCCAGCAGAAAAGGGTAGGTGGTGGAAAAGGCAGGGCATCTGACAGTGTCTTGCTGTCCCTGGGTGGTATGTGTCCCCTCCAGCATCACCTGCCTCTTGGTGGAGCTAGTTGGGGTTTGCCATGCATTAGAACACATCCCGTCTATGCTCAGACATGCTGCTCTTTCCTTCGTTTGGGATGGTTTATGGGCTCAACTCGTAAAGAAATTGCCTGCCAGTGCAGGAGATGAGGGTCCGATCTTTGGGTCAGAAAGCTCCCCTAGAGAAGGAAATGGCAACCTGTTCCAGTATTCATGCCTGTAAAATCCCATGGTTAGAGGAGCCTGGTGGGCTACGGTCCATGGGGTCACTGTCTAGACACGGCTGAACATACACCCACACACAACATTGGTCAGTCTGTGCAGAAAAACCTTGATAAGGATTTGTGGCTATAGCAACAAGACAGCAATTTGATCATCAGAAATCCCAGGTGGATCTACCCAAAGGGAAAGTAAAGAGTACAGGTAGGCAAGTGGTGATCCGGCCTTTCCTGGGGGATGCAGGGTGGTGAGGGTGGCATGGCAGGACAGGGGGTAGCAGCTCAGGTTTATTGCTTTATTGGCTCATGTGCTCAGAGTGTTAAAGCCTGACATTTTAAAAGTGTGTTTTTCAACTTTTGGAAATATTTTATATTTCCTGGAGATTGGCAAAGATGGCACAGATCATTCCTAGATACCCCTCCCCGGGTCTTTCTATTGTTGATAGCTGACATCATCCGGTACCTTTGTCAAAACTAAGAAACCAACGCGAGTGCATTACTATTAGCCAAAACCACAGACTTTCTTCAGGTATCTCCAATTTGTCTGGAAGTCTTTGTGTTTTTCATGCTGTTGTTGTTCAGTCACTCAGTCGTGTCTGACTCTTTGTGACCCCATGGACTGCAGCACGCCAGGCTTTCCTGTCCATCACCAACTCCTGGAGCTTTCTCAAACTCGTGTCCATTGAGTCAATGATGGCATCCGACAATCTCATCCTCTGTCGTCCCCTCCTCCTCCTGCCTTCAATCTTGCCCAGCATCAGGCTCTTTTCCAGTGAGTCAGCTCTTTGCATCAGGTAGCCAGAGTATCATGACCTTGACAATTCTGAAGAGTACTGGTCTGTCCTTGATTAGGGCTTCTCTGAGTCAGACCGATGTGGAGGGTTTGGAGAAGGACATGGCAGACTGGAATGTCCTTCTCATTCTGTCATGCTGGGAGGTCATGCCATCAATGTGACTTGTCACTGGTGAAATTAACCTGGTACCAGAGTTGGATTTTTAAATATCTGCTTTCCATTTTCAGGTCAGGGACATGGTTGGGGGAGGGGGGAATGCTGTCTGAGAGTTGGGTCAAACAGCACATTCTCAGAAAGGAGAGGGACATCAGATCTGGGGCAAGGAGGCAAATCTGATGAGAACTAGGAGGATCCCCCTCCACTCCTGGCCTTCGTGGAGCACTGGAAGCGGTTAGACAACAGGACCAGATACGCGAAGTAATCGTGTTCCAACATCGGACCCGGAATGTTCACAGACACTTTTTGTGTAATACTCAAAACTGGGAACTCAGTGTCTTTCCTCAAGTGAATGGGTACATGAGCAGTGGTGGGTTCGCGCGATGGAATACTCCTCAGCCACAGAAACGTGACGTGGGGACCCCCAGCATTACTCTGAATGAGGGAAGCCAGGCACAATGGAACACGTGCTGTGTGATTCCATTCATGGTAAACCCCAGAGCAGGAGGACTAGTCAGTAGTGACGGGGCTGGCCACATAGGGGCATGAGAACACTCTTTAGGATGTTATATTTGCTGGGATGGTGGTTATATGTGTCTATACGTTTGTCAGTGCTTAGCATGGGATACAATTTATTGTACATAAATTATACCTTCACGATGCTGATGTAAGAAGAAAGTAAATAAGGATAGAGTCAGGAAAGTAATTTTGAACCCAAGTTTTAGAGAGAGGAGAGGGCGTGACAACAGGAGTGGAGGTCAGTACCTGGGAAGGTCAAAGGCAAGATGAGAAGAGGTAAGGAGGGGTTACTGGGAGCAGGAATGTGAACGTCTCCAAGCATGCTAAGGCCTCATTGGAGGTGGTATCTGCGGCAGTGACTTATAGACCTGGCCTCCCTAGTTCTGCTTCCTAATCCTAGCCAGGTCCCCCAGGGTCCTCTCTCACAACAGTCGGTATTCAACTAGTCTGTATCCCTGAGCTGACTATGCTTTTGTTTTGGTCAACTTAAAAATACAAACTAGAAGGACAGATAGAAAGTCAAATGGCTATTTACATTTAATTCATTCAGTTTGGATGGCAATTTCAATGTGTGTATGTAAAAGAATATGTTATTTTAGAATGTGGCTTTTTTTCTCACATGCCCGTTTCATGAAACAGTTTCTTTTGGACCCTGTGTCTGTGTGTGGCGTCTGTGTCTCCATCTTTTCCTCAGTTGCCCAGATCAGTTATTCTGTTAGTGAGCACCGCCTTATGCTCACTGTAGTGGGGACCCATTTGTCTCAAGACTGGTCCCCTGGATGTGGCTGACAAGTGGGGGTGGTGGAAGGGGTTAGTTCGCCATTGGCTGGTGGCAGATTGAGCACAGCAGGGCTGGAGAGTCTAGCCACCCTTGTAGAAGGTACCCGCTCCCCTCAACTGTATGCAACATGTCCTTAAAGCATCCTGCAAGAAGGGCCTCTCTGGCCAGTAAATGTGGCCAAACTGGTGGTCGCCAGAGGGGAGGAAGGTAGGAGGATGGATAAAACGGGCCAAGGGAATTTGGAGGTAGAAACATCCAGCTATAAACTAAGTCAGTCATGGGGGTGTAATATACACATAAGGGATATAGTCAATGACATTGTGACAACTTGGTATGGGGACAGGGGTCGACGGGATTTATTGTGGTGGTCATTTCATAATGTATAGAGATAGTGAATTGCTATGTTGTGTATCTGAAACTAATATAATGGGGTATATGAATTCTAACTCAAGAAAATTGGCCAGATAGATCACTTTCAGTTTTGGCCACCCAGGGGAAGTTTGTACACATGGCCTGTGAAGCCTGAAGTTCTCCTGGCAGCTACTTCTAGAATTAGTTTCTGAGTGGCCTCTAAAAAGCCAGGGCCATGGACAAGCCCAGGGCTCCCTTGTGGCTGTTAACTTACAGCTAACTAACTAAACTTGATTTTCTGGAAGTCAGAAGACTCAGAAGAGGCTGTAGATGGAGTCTTGTGCTTTGGGGTCATACCCTTTCTGAATTAGTTATTTCAAGACAGACAGCACTAACTAAAAATTTAATTAAAAAAACACTCAATATTTGTATAAACTTTGTTTAAAAAATCTGGTTTTGGATATTGAAATCAGTTGAGCATGTAGGGAATTTCAAAGAGTTGTAAATATGGGGCCAGGAGACTTAAGTATAATATAACTATGACTGTAAAGAAAGCTACACTGGATAGATGCATACTTTTATAATGGTTGGAATTCTACCAGAGGGCTGAAACCTCTGATAACAATAGCTATTGTGTTCATTAATTGCTCCCTCTCCTTTTAAGTAAACACCATGTCCTGGACAATTTGTTAAGACCTGGGGATAAAATAGCTGACACAGCAGTCTTGTACCCTTTTGAAATGACTTAGTTATGAATGGGTTTCTGATCTGACACTTCCTCCTCCATCTGCCTGGCACACTCCTACTCATCCTTTGAAAACCTAGTGGAAGCACCGCTCATTTTTGTGCAGTTTCCCCTGACATCTCCTCACCACTCTTCTCCAGGCCCTGATAGAGAATTTTTTTTTAATTAAATTTATTTATTTTTTAAATTACAATACTGTATTTGTTTTGCCATACATTGACACGAATCAGCCATAGGTGAACACAATCTCCCAATGCCAAAGCCCCTCCCACCTCCCACCCCACATCCTCTACTTGAATCATCCTGTGCATGAGCCCCATGCATCCTGCATCCTACATTGAACACAGATTGGCGCTTCGTTTCTTACAAGAAAATATACATGTTTCATTGCCATTCTCCCAAACCATCCCACCCTTTCCCTCTCCCTCAGAGTCCAAAAGTCCACTCTATACCTCTGTGTCTCTTTTGTTGTCTCACATATAGGGTCATCATTACTGTCTTCTAAATTCCATATATATGTGTCAGTATACTGTATTGGTGTTTTTCTTTCTGGCTTACTTCACTCTGTATAATCGGTTCCAATTTCATCCATCTCATTAGAACTGAGTCAAATTTATTCTTTTTTAAGGGCTGAGTAGTATTCCATAGTGTATATGTACCACAGCTTTCTTATCCATTCATCTGCTGATGGACATCTAGGTTGCTTCCATGTCCTGGCTATTATAAACAGTGCTGCAATGAACATTGGGGTACATGTGTCTCTTTCAATTCTGGTTTCCTCGGTGTGTATGCCCAGCAGTGGGATTGCTGGGTCATAAGGCAGTTCTATTTGCAATTTTTAAGGAGTCTCCACACTGTTTTCCATAATGGCTGTACTAGTTTGCATTCCCACCAGCAGTGTAAGAGGGTTCCCTTTTCTCCACATCCTCTCCAGCATTTATTGCTTGTAGACTTTTGGATCGCAGCCATTCTGACTGGTGTGAAATGGTACCTCATTGTGTTCTTGATTTGCATTTCTCTGATAATGAGTGATGTTGAGCATCTTTTCATGTGTTTGTTAGCCATCCGTATGTCTTCTTTGGAGAAATACCTATTTAGTTCTTTGGCCCACCTGCTCTATGCTATGCTGTACCTCTTAAGTGCTCCGTTTTCCATGCTGAATTGCAATGACTTTATATGTGTCTTCTTTCTTTTACTAGACTAAGAGCATCGTTGGGAAGAAACTGTGTTTTTTTTTTTTCCATTTCTGTATCACATAGTTAGCACTCAGAAAATGTTGTGCAGTGGCAGTCTAAGCAAATTCAACCTGTAATCACTTATGCTTGCAGCTTATTTCTAGGAATTAAAGGGTCACCTAGGAGACTGGAATTCCACCTGTTGATTCCACTTCTCGTACCCACACTGAGTTTTCAGTTCGTTCAGTTCAGTCGCTCAGTCGTGTCCAACTCTTTGTGACCCCATGAATCGCAGCACGCCAGGCCTCCCTGTCCATCACCAACTCCCGGAGTTCACTCAGACTCACATCCATCGAGTCACTCATGCCATCCAGCCATCTCATCCTCTGTCGTCCCCTTCTCCTCCTGCCCCCAATCCCTCCCAGCATCAAAGACTTTTCCAACGAGTTAACTCTTCGCATGAGGTGGCCAAAGTACTGGAGTTTCAGCTTTAGCATCATTCCTTCTGTCACGCTAGTGTATGTTACTTGATTTTTGTCTCATCACAGCAAAGATTTGGAGTGACGGACATTAAAGCCCCCTCGGTGTGTCACAGCTCTCAGGTCTTGGATAGACCGTGTTATAGCTCTCAGGTCTTGAATGGACTGTGTTATAGCTCTTAGACAAATCAGTGTTACAGCTCTACTTTATTTAGAGGATAGCAGGAAAATCAATCTTCGAGGCATGAGGACACGTTGATGTAAAGACACGAGAAGAGCGCCCCAGCGCGTGGGAGAGAGAGAGCTGGCTTTGGCTCTTTTATTTATATGTTTATCTCTCCCTGGGCCTGTCCTATGTAAATTAGGCCAGCCAGGAGTGTTGTTTGTTTTACCTGAGGTCCTCACTCCGGTCCTTGGACCTTCTTTTGTTTCATTTTCGCGGGCTTTTCCCCTTCCTTGTCTGTAGCCCCCACCATTTGGACTCCTTTTCCCTGTTCTACCTACATAACACTTCCAAAGAAATCCCAGGGCTGATCTTCAGAATGGACTGGTTGGATCTCCTTGCAGTCCAAGGGACTCTCAAGAGTCTTCTCCAACACTACAGTTCAAAAGCGTCAATTCTTCAGCACTCAGCTTTCTTCACAGTCCAACTATCATATCCATACATGACTACTGGAAAAACCATAGCCTTGACTAGACTGACCTTTGTCAACAAAGTAATGTCTCTGCTTTTCAATATGCTATCTAGGTTGGTCATAACTTTTCTTCCAAGGAGTAAGCGTCTTTTAATTTCATGGCTGCAGTCACCATCTGCAGTGATTTTGGAGCCAAAAAACAAAGTCTGACACTGTACCAACTGTTACCCCATCTATTACCCATGAAGTCATGGGACCAGATGCCATGATCTTCGTTTTCTGAATGTTGAGCTTTAAGCCAACTTTTTCACTCTCCTCTTTCACCTTCATCAAGAGGTTTTCTAGTTCCTCTTTGCTTTCTGCCATAAGGGTGGTGTCATCTGCATATCTGAAGTTATTGATATTTCTCCCGGCAATCTTGATTCCAGCTTGTGTTTCTTCCAGTCCAGCATTTCTCATGATGTACTCTGCATATAAGTTAAATAAGCAGGGTGACAATATACAGCCTTGACGTACTCCTTTTCCTATTTGGAACCAGTCTGTTGTTCCATGTCCAGTTGTAACTGTTGCTTCCTGACCTGCATATAGGTTTCTCAAGAGACAGGTCAGGTGGTCTGGTATTCCCATCTCTTTCAGAATTTTCCACAGTTTATTGTGATCCACACAGTCAAAGGCTTTGGCATAGTCAATAAAGCAGAAATAGATGTTTTTCTGGAACTCTCTTGCTTTTTCCATGATCCAGCAGATATTGGCAATTTGATCTCTGGTTCCTCTGCCTTTTCTAAAACCAGCTTGAACATCTGGAAGTTCACAGTTCATGTATTGCTGAAACCTGGCTTGGAGAATTTTGAGCATTACTTTACTAGCGTGTGAGATGAGTGCAATGTGCAGTAGTTTGAGCATTTTTTGGCATTGCCTTTCTTTGGGATTGGAATGAAAACTGCCCTTTTCCAGTCCTGTAGCTACTGCTGAGTTTTCCAAATTTGCTGGCATATTGAGTGCAACACTTTCACAGCATCATCTTTCAGGATTTGAAATAGCTCAACTGGAATTCCATCACCTCCACTAGCTTTGTTCATAGTGATGCTTTCTAAGGCCCACTTGACTTCACATTCCAAGATGTCTGGCTCTAGATGAGTGATCACACCATCATGATTATCTGGGTCATGAAGATCTTTTTGTACAGTTCTTCTGTGTATTCTTGCCACCTCTTCTTAGTATCTTCTGCTTCTGTTAGGTCCATACCATTTCTGTCCTTTATCGAGCCCATCTTTGCATGAAATGTTCCCTTGGTATCTCTAATTGTCTTGAAGAGATCTCTAGTCTTTCCTGTTCTGTTGTTTTCCTCTATTTCTTTGCACTGATCACTGAAGAAAGCTTTCTTATCTTTTCTTGCTATTCTTTGGAACTCTGCATTCAGATGCTTATATCTTTCCTCTTCTCCCTTTGCTTTTCGCTTCTCTTCTTTTCACAGCTATTTGTAAGGTCTCCCCAGACAGCCATTTTGCTTTTTTGCATTTATTTTCTATGGGGATGGTCTTGATCCCTGTCTCCCGTACAATGTCATGAACTTCATTTCATAGTTCATCAGGCACTCTATCTATCAGATCTAGTCCCTTTAATCTATTTCTCACTTCCACTGTATAATCGTAAGGGATTTTATTTAAATCATACCTGATTGGTCTAGCGGTTTTCCCTACTTTCTTCAATTTAAGTCTGAATTTGATAATAAGGAGTTCATGATCTGAGCCACAGTCAGCTCCTGGTCTTGTTTTTGTTGACTGTATAGAGCTTCTCCATCTTTGGCTGCAATGAATATAATCAATCTGATTTTGGTATTGACCATCTGGGGATGTCCACATGTAGAGTCTTCTCTTGTGTTGTTGGAAGAGGGTGTTTGCTATGACCAGTGCATTTTCTTGACAAAATTCCATTAGTCTTTGCCCTGCTTCATTCTGCATTCCAAGGCCAAATTTGCCTGTTACTCCAGGTGTTTCTTGATTTCCTACTTTTGCATTCCAGTCCCCTATAATGTAAAGGACATCTTTTTGGGTGTTGGTTCTAAAAGGTCTTGTAGGTCTTCATAGAACCATTCAACTTCAGCTTCTTCAGCATTACCTGTTGGGGCATAGACTTGGATTACTGTGATATTGAATGTTTGCCTTGGAGACGAACAGAGATCATTCTGTCGTTTTTGAGATTGCATCCAAGTACTGCATTTCAGACTCTTTCGTTGACCACGATGGCTACTCCATTTCTCCTGAGGGATTCCTGCCCACGATAGTAGATATAATGGTCATCTGAGTTAAATTCACCCATTCCAGTCCATTTTAGTTCACTGATTCCTAGAATGTTGAGGTTCACTCTTGCCATCTCTTGTCTGTCCATTTCCAGTTTGCCTTGATTCATGGACCTGACATTCCAGGTTCCTATGCAATACTGCTCTTTACAGCATCGGACCTTGCTTCTATCACCAGTCACATCCATAGCTGGGTATTGTTTTTGCTTTGGCTCCATACCTTCATTCTTTCTGGAGTTGTTTCTTCACTGATCTCCAGTAGCATATTGGGCTCCTACTGACTTGGGAGTTCCTCTTTCAGTATCCTATCATTTTGCCTTTTCATACTGTTCATGGGGTTCTCAAGGCAAGAATACTGAAGTGGTTTGCCATTCCCTTCTCCAGTGGACCACATCTGTCAGACCTCTCTACCATGACCCACCTGTCTTGGGTTGCCCCATGGGCATGGCTTAGTTTCATTGAGTTAGACAAGGCTGTGGTCCTAGTGTGATTAGATTGACTAGTTTTCTGTGAGTATGGTTTCTGTGTGTCTGCCCTCTGATGCCCTCTTGCATCACCTACCATCTTACTTGGGTTTCTCTTATTTTGGGCGTGGGGTATCTCTTCACGGCTGCTCCAGCAAAGCACAGCCACTGCTCCTTACCTTGGATGAGGGGTATCTCTTCACCACCGCCCTTCCTGACCTTCAAAGTGGGATAGCTCCTCTAGGCCCTCCTGTGCCCACTCAGCTGCCGCTTGGATGTGGGGTTGCTCTTCCTGCCGCCTCCCCTGGCCTTGGGCATGGAGTTGCTCCTCCTGGCCACCGCCCCTGACCTCGGACGTGGGTCAGCTCCTCTTGGCCGCGCTTAGTGCACCGGTCACAGCCGCCTGTGCTTAGTGTGCCGGTTGCGGAGGTCCCCTGAGCCAGTTGTCCTTTGCTACTCCAAGCAAGGAGCTCCCCTGGTGGCTCAGTGGTAAAGAATCCACCTGCCAATGCAGGAGATGTGGGTTTCATCCCTGGGTCAGGAAGATCCCCTGGAAGAGGAAAGGACAACACACTCCAGTATGCTTGCCTGGGAAATCCCACTGACAGAGGAGCCTGGTGGGCTACAGTCCATGGGTTCACAAAAGAGTTGAATGCTGCTCAGAGACTAAACAACAAACAACAACAACAACGCCACGCCCAACCAAGGTGCTGGTCAGATCAGTTGCCCTCCATTCCAGTTGCCTTCCCCAGTGTGCATTCCTTGAGAATCTGCTGCTTTGCCCACTCCTTGTGGCTGGAGAGTTGTCTCCTTTTATTCGCACCAGAATATCAGTGGTATAGACAAGGCCTGTCATCCCTATCTGAGCTCAGAGAGATTGAGTCATTTGCCCAAGTTATCTGTTTAGCAAGTGGAAAGTAAGAACTCAGAGTTGGGTTTTCTGATTCCATATCAAAACTTACCATATTTTTCAGAATGTGGGGGGCTCCCTTGTCTATGTGCCCAGCGCTATGCTATGTGTTATAGAGGAGATTAAGAAGATGGAGTTCATTTCCTAGAGGAACAAATGGACACATTTGTAAAAATGCAGAGACAATATAGAGTCAACTTGGAAAATAGAGGGAGACAGAAGAGGAAGAAGCGTAGCCCCTGATGGTCAGGGGGCCAGCCTGGCAGCCATAGCTAGTCCTTGGTGCTCTCCTTTTGAACAATTTCACAAAAGAATGACATTTGACAAGGCCACTCTGTGGCTGAAATGGAGCAAGATAAACATGAGACCATTCCATAATTGTGTCTGAGCACAAAACAAGACCCCCTGTCAAGGCCATACAAATGGCTAAGCATCTTGATTTCTTGCATTATGGGCATGACTTCTGTTTCTGTATCAGTTATAGCTCTCAGTTCAGTTCAGTTCAGTCAGTCAGTCATGTCTGACTCTTTGCGACTCCTTGAACCGCAGCATACCAGGCCTCCCTGTCCATAACCAGCTCCCAGAGTCCACCCAAACCCATGTCCATTGAGTTAATGATGCCATCCAACCATCTCATCCTCTCTCGTCCCCTTCTCCTCCTGCCTTCAATCTTTCCCAGCATCAGGGTGTTTTCCAGTGAGTCAGCTCTTTGCATCAGGTGGCCAAAGTATTGGAGTTTCAGCTTCAATATCAGTCTTTCCAATGAACACCCAGGACTGATCTCCTTTAGAATAGACTGTTGGATCTCCTTGCAGTCCAAGGGACTCTCAAGAGTCTTCTCCAGCACCACAGTTCAAAAGCATCAATTCTTCAGCACTCAGCTTTCTTCACAGTCCAATTCTCACATCCATACATGACCACTGGAAAAACCATAGCCTTGACTAGATGGATCTTTGTTGGCAAAGTAATGTCTCTGCTTTTGAATATGCTGTCAGGTTTGGTCATAACTTTCCTTCTAAGGACTATGCATCTTTTAATTTCATGGCTGCAGTCACCATCTGCAGTGATTTTGGAGCCTAGAAAAATAAAGTCTGACACTGTTTCCCCTGTTTCCCCATCTATTTCCCATGAAGTGATGGGACCAGATGCCATGATCTTCATTTTCTGAATGTTGAGCTTTAAGCCAACTTTTTCACTCTCCTCTTTCACTTTCATCAAGAGGCTCTTTAGTTCTTCACTTTCTGCCATAAGGGTGGTGTCATCTGCATATCTGAGGTTATTGATATTTCTCCTGGCAATCTTGATTCCAGCTTGTGCTTCTTCTAGCCCACTGTTTCTCATGATGTACTCTGAATATAAGTTAAATAAGCAGGGCAACAATATACAGCCTTGACGTACTCCTTTCCTATTTGGAACCAGTCTGTTGTTCCATGTCCAGTTCTAACTGTTGCTTCCTGACCTGCATACAGGTTTCTCAAGAGGCAGGTCAGGTGTTCTAGTATTCCCATCTTTTTCAGAATTTTCCACAGTTTATTGTGATCCACACAGTCAAAGGCTTTGGCATAGTCAATGAAGCAGAAATAGATGTTTTTCTGGAACTCTCTTGCTTTTTCCATGATCCAGCGGATATTGGCAATTTGATCTCTGGTTCCTCTGCCTTTTCTAAAACCAGCTTGAACATCTGGAAGTTCACGGTTCATGTATTGCTGAAACCTGGTTTGGAGAATTTTGAGCATTACTTTACTAGCATGTGAGATGAGTGCAATTGTGTGGTAGTTTGAGCATTCTTTGGCATTGCCTTTCTTTGGGATTGGAATGAACACTGACCTTTTCCAGTCCTGTGGCCACTGCTGAGTTTTCCAAATTTGCTGGCATATTGAGTGCAGCATTTTCACAGCGTCATCTTTCAGGATTTGAAATGGGTCAACTGGTATTCCATCACCTCCACTAGCTTTGTTCATAGTGATGCTTTCTAAGGCCCACTTGACTTCACATTCCAAGATGTCTGGCTCTAGGTGAGTGATCACACCATCGTGATTATCCTGGTCATGAAGATCTTTTTGTACAGTTCTTCTGTGTATTCTTGCCACCTCTTCTTAATATCTTCTGCTTCTGTTAGGTCCATACGATTTCTGTCCTTTATTGTAGCCCATCTTTGCATGAAATATTCCCTTGGTATCTCTAATTTTCCTAAAGAGATCTCTAGTCTTTCCCATTCTGTTGCTTTACTCTATTTCTTTGCACTGATTGCTGAGGAAGGCTTCCTTATTTTTCCTTGCTATTCTTTGGAACTCTGCATTCAAATGGGTATATTTTTCCTTTTCTCCTTTGCTTTTCACTTCCCTTCTTTCAAAGCTATTTGTAAGCCCTCCTCAGACAGCCATTTTGCTGTTTTGCATTTCTTTTTCTTGGGGATGGTCTTGATTCCTGTCTCCTGTACAATGTCATGAACCTCTGTCCACAGTTCATCAGGCATTCTCTCTACCAGATCTAGTCCCTTAAATCTACTTCTCACTTCCACTGTATAGTCATAAGGGATTTGATTTAGGTCATACCTGAATGGGCTAGTGGTCTTCTCCACTTGCTTCAATTTAAGTCTGAATTTGGCAATAAGGAGTTCATGATCTGAGCCACAGTCAGCTCCTGGTCTTGTTTTTGCTGACTGTACAGAGCTTCTCCATCTTTGGCTGCAAAGAATTAATCAATCTGATTTCGTTTTTGACCATCTGGTGAGTTCCATGTGTAGAGTCTTCTCTTGTGTTGTTGGAAGAGGGTGTTTACTATGACCAGTGTGTTCTCTTGGCAGAACTCTATTAGCCTTCATTCTGTACTCCAAAGTTATAGCTTTAGTCTTACTTTGTTTCTCCGAATTTCTAGATAAGATTCATTAAGACATGGAATTATCTCATGCTAAGTTCAACACATCCAATCCAGAGCAAAGCCCTGCTCCCTTGAAACCTCCCACACATCCCACACCACCAGCCCCAACTCCACAGTGAGTTCTTGCTAATAGTCTCTTGCTGAGATGGCCCATGTTCTCCTTGGTGTACCACTGCCACCCGCCACTCCCACCCCCTCACTCCTCCTCAGTGCACTGGGTCAATAAACACAATTTTGTCTGATGAAAAAGTGTTCCTGATGGTCCTCAATCCATGGGCATCAGCAGATGGAATAAGACTTGGTAGGACGTGCTCAAGAAACATCGAATGAGTGATCCAGATCCTTATGAATCAAAGGATGCTATAGAAGACTTTGGGAAATCTTTGAATTCCAGTTTCCCCATTGATCTTATCTCTTCCTTTCTGAAAGAAGCTGAGACCCTCTACTTCTTCTTCTTCTCGTGTGTTAGTCAAGGACCAGGGTGGAAAGCAGTATTCTCAACCTTGGCTACACATTGGAACCACTTGAGTAGCTTTTGGAAAACACAGATACCTGCCTTCCCAACTCCAGAGATCCTTGTTTACTTTATGCAGGGTGTGGCCTGGGCATCAGAATTTAAACTCCTAGGTGGGTTTCCCTGGTAGATCAGATGGTAAAGAATCTGCTTGCAAGGCAGGAGACTTAGGTTCGATCCCTGGTCAATGGAGTTGCAAAGAGTTGAACACAACTGAGCGACTAACACTTTCCCACTTTCACAGCTGAGGCCAATATGCAGACAAATTTGAGAGTTGCTGGTAGAGCGATGCATGTGTGTGTCTAGAACAGAGTACGAGGATGTGAATGTGTGCTTGACAATGAGTGCTATGCATGTGTTTGTGACATTGTATGTGACAGAGTAGGAAAGTGCTTCTGTGTATTGTGTAGCATGAGGCTGTATGTGTGTGTGCCATGGTGGGCCGTGCATCTCTATATGGGCCTGTGCCCTGTCTGTGCAGCTCTCTGGGAGACTGTAACATCATATGACTGTGGGGGCCCATTGCACCTGCAGGTGATTATGGGGAAGTCAGCAGCGGGTGTCTGTGCCAGGCTCATTGGCAGTGGGGAGGCCTTGCTAATTGGGAAACTGGGTGGGGGTATTAGTCCCAGCTAGCGAGGCAGTTCCTTGAGCAGCTGGTGAGAGCCTCTGAAACCCAGCAGTGTGGCAGTCGGGTACCCACGTGGGGAAGCTGTTCTTACGATTCCTGTCCAGGTTTAATGACTTGGCAGGAAGGCATTGGGAAAAGGCAGACAGCAGGATTCTTCTTTCTTTAAAAACTCATTTCTCCAGGTAATTTTGTTTCGACTAGTTCTCAAACTTTTGAATGCATTAGAGTTTGCTGAAAAGCATGTTAAAACACAGCTTCCTGGGTCCCCATCCTAGAGTTTCTGATTCTGTACATCTAGGGAGAGGGTCTGAGAGCTTGCATTTCTTTTATCTTTTGAAAATATTTATTTATTTACTTGGGGCTTCCCAGTGGTGCTAGTGGTAAATAATCTGCCTGCCAAGTGGGAGACACACATTCAATCCATGGGTTGAAAAGATCCTCTGGAGTAGGAAATGACAACCTCACTCCAGTATTCTTGCCTGGCAAATTCCATGGACAGAGGAGCCTAGCAGGCTACAGTCCACGGGGCTGCAGAGTCAGACATGACTGAGCAGCTGAGCACACATACACAGTAATTTATTTATATGGCTATGTTGGGTCTTTACTGCAGGATGCAGGATCTTCACTTTCATGTGGGATCTTTCCTTGTGGCGCACAGACTGTCTAGTTGTGGCATGCGGGCTCAGTGTTACGATGTGCAGGCTTGGTTGCTCTGCAGCCTGTGGGAATCTTAGTTCCCTGACCAGGGATCAAACCCACTTCCCCTGCACTGCAGGGTGGATTCTTAACCACTGGACCACCAGGAAAGTCCCGAACTTGCATTTCTAACACATTCTCAGGTGCTGCTGGTCTGGGGATCACCACTTTCAGAACCACTGGTTCTGACGTTTCTCCAGGTGACTGTTCATTGAAGCCAGCTGTGAAGTTTAAGAAAAATCCTTTTTCTAGTTCTTATCATGGACTGTTTTAATAAGAATCTGTGTGCATATGTGTGTGTGCATCCCAAGTGACGGGAAGTTTCAAAATCCCCAGCTGATTCTAATATTTGGCCAGGGCTGTAAAGCCTGGCACATAAGCTTCATGAAAGTGTATGTTTCTATTTCTGATTTGTTCACTGGTATGTCTCCAAGTGCCTAAGCATTGCCTGTCTCCCAGTAGATGCCCAATAAACATTTGCTGAATGAATGATGTTACTCACCAGGTACCTGCTCTCCAAGACGAAGAGTCACCTGATCTGACTACCTCTTGTAAGAAAGGAAGCGTTAGAGTACAGTTTCTTGCTCCATACTGAGGTTCGTGACTTGCTGGCAACTTTTGTGAAGGGCATACAAAGGTTGAATAGCCTGGGTCTTCTAAAGCTCCAGAGTTCAGAATGTTCATGACCAATACCCAAATTTTAAGCTTAATCCTTTAGCTATCATGGAAGAAAAAAAAATAAAAAACCAGTGATGAAGAGAGAATGGGCTGGCCGCCATCAGCAACTCAGCTGCGTCATCCCAAGCACCCTGGTCCCAGTGACAGGGATAAGCTACTTCCAGTTCAGAATTCCTCCTGAGAAGGTGGATAAGAACATGTCATCATGACACCCTTGCTGTCAGGGCTGATGCTGCACATTTGGATTCCTAGTTAGAGCTCAGAGCTCTTTTATCATCATTTATTCTGTTTATTCGTTACCTCATGTATTCATAACTAGATCTTGATGGTGCTGGATTGTTAGTAAAAGGGACAAATCTAAGAAGGAGGTGCTATACCAGGACCTTCTTTTTTTAATGAGAATGTTTCCTTGCTGTATATTCATTCAGTGAATATTATTGTGTGTTTGTAATGGGCCAGACTTTAGGGAGCAGGTAGCATAAGCAAGACAGCACGTTCTGGAAGACTGATGATGGAGATGTTTTATATCTATGCTGTCCACTGTCCCTGGTGATGGCCACTGGTCACATGCAGCTCTTGGGCAGTTGAAATGTGGCTTGTTTATCCAAGAAATAGACTTTTGTTTGGTCTTATCTGGCTTCCTGATGGCTCAAGTGGTAAGGAATTTTCCTAGAAAGCTGGAGATAAGAGCTTGATCGTTGGGTTAGGACGATCCTGTGGAGAAGGAAATGGCTATCCACTCCAGTATTTGTCTTATCTGAATTAATTAATTATTAAAAAAAAATTTTTCCTGATGTGGACCATTTTTATTATTTATTCTTCTCAGACCTTTTAAAATTTATTTAATTTTTATTTTATATTGGGGTCTAGTTGATTTATAATGCTGTGTTAGTTTCAGGTGTACAGCAAAATGGTTCAATTATGCATATGCATATATCCATTCTTTATCAGATTCTTTTCCTATATAGGTTATTACAGAGTACTGAGTAGAGTTCTCTGTGCTATATAGTAGGTCCTTGTTGATTACTCATTTTTAAAAAAGTTATTCTTAATTGGAAGACAATCACTTTGTAATACTGTGTTGGTTTCTGCTGATGTGAACCATATTTTTAAAGTCTATATTGAATTTCTTGCAATATTGTTTCTGTTATTTATGTTCTGCTTTTTTTTTTTGGCCCCGAGGCATATGGAATCTTATTTCCAGGGGTTAAACCTGTACCCCCTGCACTGGAGGTGAAGTCCTAATCACTGGACCACCAGAAAAGTCTCTGAATTAATTTATACTTAAATTTCAAGATACGTGTGTATGCTTAGTTGCTCAGTCATGTCCAACTCTTTGCAAACCCATGGACTGTAGCTTGCCAGGTTCTTTTGTCCGTGGAATTTGCTATTTAAAATGACTGATAACTAATAAGGACCTACTGTATAGTTTAGAGAACTCTACTCAATACTCTGTAATGACCTATATGAGGAAAAAAATCTAAAAAGAGTGAATATATGTATAACTGATTCTCTAACTGTACATCTGAAACTAACACAACATTGTAAATCAACTTTATGCAAATAAACAATTTTTAAAAAGTGACTACCATATTCAACAAGACAGGACTGGTGCATGAGAATGGCGTATCATCTAAATATACGATGACAACATTTATTATGTGCTTTAAAATAGACATGAAAAAAGTTCTTTGAGAGCTTATATCAGAGGCATCAGACCTCATGTAGGGGAAAAGGAAGGCTTCCCTGGGGAAGAGGTGTTTGAGATCTTGAGAATCACCTCAACTTCTCCTCAATGGGGCCCTCTAATATATTAGTGTGAGGGGTCAGATGCTGCTTTGTTGCACGTCCCTTTAATTGTCCTTGCTTTCTTCTCTTTCCAGGACAACTCCTATCACCTCATTGTTAGCTCGCTTGCCCCTGGAAAAACATCCCCATGCAAATAAACCCATAAGAGGAGCCAACACAAAATTTCATCATCATGTTCAGGTAAGTAAAAAGACTTCACCATGTATTATTTAGAGGTTATCACAGGATATATGCAATTTGTGTTTTGTTTTTTAACCTACCATAGTGTGAGTATCGGAGAAGGCAATGGCACCCCCACTCCAGTACTCTTGCCTGGAAAATCCCATGGGTGAAGGAGCCTGGTAGGCTGCAGTCCATGGGGTCGTGAAGAGTCGGACACGACTGAGCTACTTCACTTTCACTTTCCACTTTCATGCATTGGAGAAGAAAATGGCAACCCACTCCATTGTTCTTGCCAGGAGAATCCCAGGGACAGGGGAGCCTGGTGGGCTGCTGTCTGTGGGGTTGCACAGAGTTGGACACGACTGAAGTGACTTAGCAGCAGCAGCAGCAGTGTGAATATATTCTCATGTTATTAAAAATTCTTCCTAATTGTATTTTTTGCTGGCTATCAGAATTTTCCATCCTGTGGCTATATACCATAATCTATTTCATCAACTTCTTACCTTCAGCATTTGAGCACTATTTTCTTTTATTGCTATTATAAATAATGCTGTGATGAACATTCTTGGGCAGAAATCTGTGTTTACATTTCTGATTATTTGCTTAGGATAGTTTCTTATAGGAGAGGAGGATTGCTGAATCAAAAGTTATGAGGGTTTTGATTTTAAGGGTTTTCAAACCATATTGCAAAATTGCTTTCTAGAGAGTTTGTATCAATTAATCATCTCTTCATCAGTGAAAGAGAATTACAGTGTATTCTGAGGTTCTCTTAAAATCGTATCAAACATGTCTACATGTTGCTACAGAGGCTTTATAACTGTCATTTGTAGTGGCTGCATGAAGCTTGACTGTAGTGATGTGCTGCAATCATCCTTTCTAAGAAGAGGTTTCTAATTGATGCTGTTCCTGCTGAGCTCTTCCTGGTCCTGCCAAATGGAGCGCCTCCATCAAGTCACAGCTGTTTGGAATCCGTCTGGTCCTCCAGGGCTGTTGTCAACTTTCCACAACCACGGGTAGTATTTCTTAAGCACATACTTTCCTTTAATGATATTTCAAAAAGTAGGGGTTTCTTGGAGCAGAATCCAACCCACGTTGGTGACATGGGTCTTTAGCTAGGACAAAAGATATCTCAACTAGGGCATTCATTCTGCCTGATACTGGTTGAAATGGATGAGAACTGGATTGGGAGTCAGAAGATTTGGGATGAGACTGGACATTTTTTTGTGACATCTTGTGTGCTGTGGCTACCAATTGGGGATTTTCTGGTTTCAGTGGACAGAGACTTCCCTCATGCTACTTCAGTCAGTTCAGTTCAGTTCACTCGAGCCGCTCAGTCGTGTCCGACTCTTTGCGACACCATGAATTGCAGCATGCCAGGCCTCCCTGTCCATCACCAACTCCCGGAGTTCACTCAGACTCACTTTCATCGAGTCTGTGATGCAATCCAGCCATCCCATCCTCTGTTGTCCCCTTCTCCTCCTGCCCCCAATCCCTTCCAGCATCAGAGTCTTTTCCAATGAGTCAACTCTTCGCATGAGGTGGCCAAAGTACTGGAGTTTCAGCTTTAGCATCATTCCTTCCAAAGAAATCCCAGGGCTGATCTCCTTCAGAATGGACTGGTTGGATCTCCTTGCAGTCCAAGGGACTCTCAAGAGTCTTCTCCAACACCACAGTTCAAAAGCATCAATTCTTCGGTGCTCAGCCTTCCTCACAATCCAACTCTCACATCCATACATGACCACAGGAAAAACCATAGCCTTGACTAGACAGACCTTAGTTGGCCAAGTAATGTCTCTGCTTTTGAATATACTATCTAGGTTGGTCAGAACTTTTCTTCCAAGGAGTAAGTGTCTTTTAATTTCATGGCTGCAGTCACCATCTGTAGTGATTTTGGAGCCCCCAAAAACAGAGGATCACAAAAGTTGTTCTCCAGTACCCTAGTACAAGAGTCAACAAATCATGACTCAGGGTCAAATACAGTCTGCTGCCTAATTTTTTAAACTAAATACTGGGACAGAGCATGCTTATTTGTATATATATGGTCTATGGATACTTCTGTTCTAGAGCAGCAGAGAGTTCAGTAACTATGACAAAGACTATTTTTGGCTTCAGAACCTAAAATATTTACTATCTGGCCCTTTACAGAAATTTTTACTGATACCTACTGTAATAAAATCCTCAGTCTCAAAAACTTCCCTATACTTGATCAATTATTAGCTCTTCAGCAATCCTTGGTTTCATACCATAGTTTTTTTTTCCTAACCTCTTGAATCCAGAGGCCTGTTCTTTGGAACTTCTAACTGGCTCAGGCAATAATCATTCTGTACTATTTCCACCTATCACAAGAGAGGGCATGTGTGGTCTTATTCCTACTCTTGATTATACTTCCCAGCTCCTGCCAGTCAGGAGGAAAGGGCATCTAGACTGTTCTCTCACCCGAGGGCATCCCAGCTGTCCTCTCCTGTTATGGGGCAGCTTCAGCTATGAATATGCCACGCCTGCAGGAGTCTAAATGCTTCCTATTCATGAGGATGTAGAGTTCCTGAAAAATGGCCCATGATATCTGTCTTTGAATCTGACACATGGCTTTGGAGGTTGCTTAGATCAGCGATTTTTCAAACCCCATTCATGAATCAGACCAAAGTAGATTCCTGTTTTATTATTACTATTTTGAGTGAAGTTCAACAGAAAAAAAAAAAAAAGGTAAAATAAGTGTTTGATGTGTGTGTGTTAAAGTCATTAGAATCTTAACTGCCCTTCGATCTCTTTCCCTTTATCCAGAAGTCCCTTAACTATAACTGTAGTGTTAAACCTGACACCAGCCTTAACCCCAACCTAACCCTACTCTTCCTGGTGGCTCAGGTGGTAAAGCGTCTGCCTGCAATGCGGGAGACCCGGGTTCGATTCCTGGATCAGGAAGTTCCCCTGGAGAAGGAAATGGCAATCCACTCCAGCACTCTTGCCTGGAAAATCCACGGATGGAAGAGCCTGATAGGCTACAGTCCATGGGGTCGCAAAGAGTCGGACACGACTGAGCCCCCTTCACTTCACTTCACTTCAACCCCACTCTTACCTACTCTAACATTACCTATTCTTATCTACTCAAACATTACCCAAATCTAACCTATCCTTAACATTAACCTTGATCCAAGCTCAAAACCTTAACCCTAAACCTAAATCTTTTTAAAAAATTATTTATTTTTAATTGATGGCTAATTGCTTTACAGAACTAAACCTAGATCTTAACCCTAACCTTCATCCTCAAATTTAAGTCTAGGACTTTGAGTTTGATAGCGATTGTCTTAGAATAATTTCATTAGCCATGTTACTCAGTGGAATTTCCTGGTAATTTTACACTGAAAGAGGTTAGTCAGAAGTTACATGAAAAAGGAGGGATGAGAAGTCATATTTTCAATTAAAAAGGAAGTGCGTTGATTGCTGGAAAAGCTTAGTGTTTTCACAGACTGCTGCTGCTAAGTCGCTTCAGTCGTGTCCGACTCTGTGCAACCCCATAGACGGCAGCCCACCAGGCTCCCCCATCCCTGGGATTCTCCAGGCAAGAATATTGGAGTGGGTTGCCATTTCCTTCTCCAATGCATGAAAATGAAAAGTGAAAGTGAAGTCCCTCAGTCGCGTCCGACTCCTAACAACCCCATGGACTGCAGCCTACCAGGCTCCTCAGCCCATGGGATTTTCCAGGCAAGAGTACTGGAGTGGGGTGCCAGTGCCTTCTCTGGTTTCTACAGACACTGTCAGGTAAATAATTATGTTAAGCAAGCAACAAGCATGTTCCCTTTATATCAAGATGAAGATATCACTTCTGTCTCACTTTCAGACCATGTGTAGAGTCTTTATGTTGGGGAGAAGTGTCTGTTTGTGTTTTGGGTCATGTTGGATTGGAAGGTTATTTACCTGAATCTCAATTAATGCTAGTAGGACTACTTCCCGAAATTCATGGTTCTCTAACATCCAGGGTCAACAAAATCCATGTAAATGGAAACTATAGGAAAGGAAAGAATATATATGAGAAGGTAGAATAAAGGAGAAAAAAAAGGATGGAACGGGTGAGAAGAAAGGATGGGAAATAATGAAAGAGAGATCCTGAGTCCCAGTCACTAATCTCATGCTGCAGTCTGGTCAGACGAGTCCTCTGCTTTCAGTTCTTCAGTGGTTGTGCAGAGTCTACAGGATAAAGGTTGCTTGCCAGCACGCACAGTGACCATCATCTTGTACCACCCTACTCAGGAATCCTGTATTTCAGTGCTACCCATTTATATGAAGTTTCCCCAGCGTACCATGCTGTCATTCTTCTGTCTGTCCATGCTGTCCTGTCTGTCTGGAATGCTCTTACTCTTTTTATCTGTCTGGATAGATTCTCCATTTGGATCCCTCCGACCCCCTCCATGCTCCTTCGCTGTGCCCCAGGCTCACGTCAATCATAGCACTCTTTCCTTCATTTAGCAAGCTCTACTCTGTGCCAGGTGCTGTGTTAGAAGGTGAATATTAACAGTCAGTATCTCAGGAGGAGGAAATGGCAACCCACTCCAGTATTCTTGCCTGGGAAATCCCATGGACAGAGGTGCCTGGCAGGCTATAATCCATGGAGTCAGAGTCGCAAGGAGCTGGATACAACTGAGTAACTGAGTATATACCATCTCAATCCCAAGTAGTTGTGGGAACAGATAAGTCACCAGGAAGTTATCCAACCACACTGTGATATGGGATATTCAAGGGTGTTAGGCTCCTGGAGGAAGGCAGCTCCTCCAAGCCTGGGGCTGAGTGTTCTAGGAGGGTGAGCAGCATAATGAAAGAGTGTGAAGAGAGAAAGGCCTTGAAACTTGGAAGGTGTGAAAGCAGTTTAGGAAGATTTAGTCTGTGGGGAGAGTCAGGCAGGAGCCAGGTCATAAAGGGCTTTGCCAGCTGTATTAAATATTTGGATTCTATCCTTAGAATTGCAAGAAAACCACTGAAAATTTCAAGCAGAAGATTCACACAATAATAATGTGCTTTAGCTATATTTGTTTTATTTTCTTGTTATCTCCTGCACTAATAATAATCTCAGCTAATGTTACTGGAGGATGCCATAAGGAAGATATTATGTTGAACTCTTCATACAGATTATCTCAGTTAAGGCTTGTCCAAAACCACTGCAGATTTCTCCAAAAATAACTGCAGACAGTGACTATAGCCTTGAATTAAAAGATGCTTGCTCCTTGAATGGAAAGGAATAACAAACCTAGACAGCATATTAAAAAGTGAAGAGATCACTTTGCTGACAAAGGTAAGTATAGGCAAAGCTATGGGTTCTCCAGTAGTCACGTATGGATGTAAGAGTTGGACCATAAAGAAGGCTGAGTGCCAAGAATTGATGGCTTCAAATTGTGGTGCTGGAGAAGACTCTTGAAAGTCCCTTGGACTGCAAGGAAATCAAACCAATCAATCCTAAAGGAAATCAACCATGAATACTCATTGGAAGAACTGATGCTGAAGCTCCAGTACTTTGGCCATGTGATGCAAAGAACTGACTCATTGTAAAAGACTGTGATGCTGGAAAAGATTGAAGGCAAAAGGAGAAGAGGGTGGCAGAGGATGAGATGGTTGGAGGGCATCACCAACTCAATGGACATGAGTTTAAGCAAACTCCTAGGGATAGTTTGAAGGACAGGAAGCCTGGTGTACTGCAGTCCATGGCGTTGCAAAGAGTTGGACATGACTTAGCAACTCAACAACAACAACAAAGCTTGTCACTATAAGATAGGTACTGCTGTATAAGATTATTATTCATCAAAAAAGAGATTCAGAGAGATTAATTAATTTGTTAAATGCTTCTAACCATTAGAATAATTCAGCACTTCTTAATTATCTAAATTGAGATATTCATAGTAGCTACTTGAGAGAACTCAGAGTATATTTACTTGTGTGATCTTGTTCATCCACTTGATATTCTTAGAACTCTTGAAAAGGTGTAGTTTCCATTTCACGAATGGTGACATCGAGGAGGTGATTTGGCCAGGTACTCCCAGGTGAGATCTCAGTCTACTTGGACACTCAGCTCTTGAGGATTGACCCTATATTTCATTAGTCTTCATGGTTTGGGCTCCAGTGCACAGAAAGTATCTGGCTATAAAGGTTATGGTGAGCACATGTCTATATGACTTTACACACAAGATTGAAACAATAAGGTTCTTTTCCCATTCTTGGGTGAGGAGCATGCTGGAAAATGAGGTGGAAGGGAGATCCCATCTCCTTTGTTGTCCCTGATGTTCCTTCAGTCAGGAAGAGGGTATCTGTTCTAGTTGGAGGAACAAAGTACCTTAGGTTTGGGTTCGTGAGACCTGGTCATCTCTGAGTTGTAGTGGCTGCTTTAGGGAAATTCTCCTCTTTCTTCTTTTAATTCCTTCTTCCTTTTTCTGTTTTCCTTCCTCTTTCTACTGCTTCTTATTTCTTCGTCGCCTTCACCTATAGCAATATCGTCAACACACACAAACACAGCAGCGTCACAAACACTATTGATTGTGGTCTCACCACTGAACCACGTCGTCTTTGGCGTCACGGTCATCGTCATCACTGCCATCTTCTACCACGTCAGTCTTCATTAACATCATCGGTATCAGCCCCCAGGAGCGATCCCTTCTACCACATCACCCTTAACACATCATTCTCTCATCATGGTCTGGTCTTTACATCACTGCTTTTGGCATTGTGCTGTTTGTAATCATCATTATCATTTGCCACCATCATCACTCCCTTTAATGTGCCAGACACTGTGCTCAGCACTTTGTACACAGTATCTCAGATCATCTACAAAAGTGACTTTTGTGCTTGACTACCCCCATTTTACAGATGACAACCCTGAGTCTCAAAAAGGTGAAGTAATTTTCCCAAGGTCATACTATCAACCTTGTTTCTTCTATAAAGCTGACGACTATTCTATAGATATCAGATGTTTCAGTTTATTCTTAGGCCTTAAGGAAATTACAAGGCTGAGCTCTTACTCTTTGTTAACTGAGGCTGCTATGAATCCCATGAAGGAGATTTAGAGTTCATATTCTCTGGTAACAGTTGTTTCCTGATTCAGAAGCACTGTTCTTCTTTTGATTAACTGTTAAATTTATGTTTATGATTATTATTTCTAAATGGATGTTTAGAGATGAACTGTTTCAGATAATAAATCAGAGCCATGATTCAAGCCAGGATTTGCCTGACTCCAAAACACCATGCTATGTGACTTCCTTGGTGATTAAACCAAACATAAGTCCCATGGTTCCCAGGTTCATGGTTATGTACCTTACCCGTACACCTTGTTTGACACCCTAGAGTATTAAAATACTCCGTGGCAACAGTTCTCGCTGGAAGCCATACCTGAATGGGTGGCATCATTTCCCAAGCTTCCTTTTCCTTTCATAGCCATCATTCAGCCCTTTTAAGGGTTAGTGGTAGTGGTGGTGTACAGTTGCTGAGTTGCATCCAACTCTTTGCAACCCGTGGACTGCAGCATGCCAAGCTCCCCTGTCCTTCACTATCTCCTGGAGTTTAGCGATCCATGGATCTCTTTGGAGATCCATGTCATTTGAGTCAGTGACGCTATCCAACCATCTCATCCTCTGCCACCCCCCTTCTCCTTTTACCTTCAATCTTACCCAGCATCAGGGACTTTTTCAATGAATTAGTCCTTCACATCAGGTGGCCAAACTTCAGTTTCAGCATCAGTCTTTCCAGTAAATATTCAGGGTTGATTTCCTTTAGGATTGACTGGTTTGATCTCCTTGTAGTCCAAGGAACTCTCAAGAGTCTTCTCTAGCACCACAGTTCGAAAGCATCAATTCTTTGGTGCTCAGCCTTCTTTGTGGTCCAACTCTCACATCCATACATGACCACTGTAATATATGGTGGAAAGATAGATGAGAACTCAAGTCCAGGTTCTAACACTACTGGCTGCCTGACTTGGAATAATTTACTTCCATGGTCCTGAATGCCTTTATTCTTCATCTATAAAAGAGAAATAATGCCAACTGCTTCATAGTTATGAAATTTAAATGAGTCCGTGTATATTGTTTGGCATGTATTAGATGTCAGTAAGTGTTGATGTTAACTCATCAAAATGAACTCACTCTTCCTTCTTTTTTCCCCCTTTTATAATTGTGTGCTAAATGGCTGGTTGAAATCCTTAATATATAACAGAGGGAGAGATAAAGCTGATCTGAAATGGTTCAGTCTGTGGCTAGCAGAGGGTCCTTTGGCAAGTTGTTTAGCTTGGCTAAGAATCATTTTCCCTATTCCTTTAAGATCCAGATGTCTGCTATCCACTTATCATATTCTTTGAGCCCCATGCCCTCAGATAAAATCCACTCACACAAGAGTCAAGCACAATTTACTGAAGAGGTTTTTGGGGAGACATAGCAATGAGCTATCACAGTAAGTTACCACATCACAAGCAAATTGAAAACTTCCCAAGTGCATTATTATTATATTATGTCTATGTTTTCCTTCTTTGACACCCAGTTTAGTGCTCTGGATCCCCTCCTGTTATCAGAGCAATTCTTCTCTGCCCCAAACTTGCAAATTCCCCTCATAACTGAACTTGATAAAATAAGAGAATCAGTGGTTAACTGTGGTCACCTTTATCCAAGCCACTTTGGTGTTCTTCTCCTGTGACTTGCACAGAAATTTTTGGCCTCATTCACTACTTCAAATTGTTAATTAAAGTGTCTCCTAAACAAATACAGTGTTTTCTCCAAGAGATGTTATCATGCCAGTGGATGAGTGAATAAAATCTTGCTTCACCTCATTACATGTAAAATGAGGGTTTTGGTCAGATGTAGACAGCTTCATTGTTTAAATCTGCTTATCCTCCATAAACTGTAGGTTTTGGGATCTATTAGGGAAGAGAAATACCATGGTGGTTTCAATATTTGTTTAAACATAAGTCTCAGACACACATCCTCCCAGGCCTGGATGTAATTTCATTAGAAGCAGAGCTCAATATCCATTATTTTCATACAGTGTCCATGTCTATTTTGTGCCAGGTAGACATACAAATGGACTTTGGAATTTAGTCCCGTCTAGAAGGCAATGGCACTCCACTCCAGTACTCTTGCCTGGAAAATCCCATGGACAGAGGAGCCTCGTAGGCTATATATAGTCCATGGGGTTGCTAAGAGTTGGACACGACTGAGCAACTTCACTTTCACTTTTCACTTTCATGCATTGGAGAAGGAAATGGCAACCCACTCCAGTGTTCTTGCCTGGAGAATCCCAGGGACAGGGGAGCCTGGTGGGCTTCCATCTATGGGGTCACACAGAGTCAGACAAGACTGACGTGACTTAGAAGTATGACCTTGTTTCTGCTTTTATCTCTCTTATCTGTTCATATGTGCTGATTAATTAATTAAGCCATTAATTAACTACTACATATTTATAGGGTATATATGTGCTAGGCACTGTACTAAATACTAAAAATATGGGTCTTTATAATCTTGTGTATGTATGCGTGTGTGTGCATTAATCAAATAATTACACAAATACAATCAGGGCACAATTGTGGTATATGCAGGAAGGAAAAAGCCTATGTGAGGAAACCTGTCCAGCTGGAGATGTCCGTTAGAAGTTTCCTGAGCTCCATGCCTCCGTTGCTTGTTTTGAACCCTGACCTTTCTCTCTAGACTTAAATTTTCAGTTCTTTAGGCAATCACAACAGACTCGTGTGTTCTGGAGTGGGATGATGAAAACACATGGACAGATGGATATGAACAATATAAGAGGGAAGTTCCTGGGGCTAAGACAAAGCATGTGCTCACCTGGCCTAGAGATGATCCGGGAATGCTTCCTAGAAGAGGTGATAACCTGGGCTGCTTTGAAGGGCAGTTAGGAGTTGGACAGGCAAAACAGGGAAGGGGATGAAGGGTGGTCCAGGCAGAGGATATCATGTGAGTAAATGTTCAGGGAAGAGACACCATTATGGAATAGGGGTGTGTGTGTGTGTGTGTGTATGTGTGTGTGTGTGTGTGAACATAGGAAGTTTCATGGAATGGCAACATCCATGGTAAGCAGTGAGTTGGCAACTGGACGGGAGAAGGCAATGGCAACCCACTCCAGTACTCTTGCTGGCAAGGTCCCATGGATGCGGGAGCCTGGTAGGCTGCAATCCACGGGATCGTTAGGAGTCGGACATGACTTCACTTTCACTTTTCACTTTCATGCCTAGGAGAAGGAAATGGCAACCCATTCCAGTATTCTTGCCTGGAGAATCCCAGGGACGGGAGAGCCGGGTGGGCTGCCATCTATGGGGTCGCACAGAGTCGGACATGACTGAAGCGACTTAGCAGCAGCATGGTAAGCGATGAGGCTGAAAGGGGCAGCATTAGCCAGAACCTGGCATCAGAGCTGAGCATTACCATAGAATTCTACAGAGAAAGCAGAAGGACAGCCTCCGTCACTCAGACACTCCCCTGCTTCATTCCAGGCGTCTCTTTAAACTCTTATTTGTTGAGTTCCGTTTTCTCATGGCTCTTTGTCTAAATATCTCTCCCTGTTCAGCCAGGTAATCTGGTCCTTCTCTGACAGTAACAAGGATGTGTGTCTTGGGAGAGACTGCCCCGAGTGGCCAGAAGTACTCTGGGGGGTGAGACAGTGGCGAAGTGTAAATCACAGAAGAAATATTGAACTTTGGGAGCCAGCAAACAATAATATGCCACTTTATTCCACTCCTGCCGGAGGTTTATATATGTTACTGTCACTTTTATACTGTTCTCCACCACTGGTAATTTTCTCTCAATCTAATTTTTATTTCCCAAGGGTCTACCAAGGTTAAAAGTGCTGGAAAACCAATGACTATTCTTTTGCCAAGGGATAGTAAATTAAATTAACCGTTGCTGGTGGCCAACTCTGGTCAGAACTATTTATATGTAAATAGGTGAAGTCCCTCGAGGCATTTTTGCAGTTATTAGTTGTTCATTCCAGATGTTGACCATAATACGATAGGTAATGAAGAAAACTCTTGGAACAGGGGGAAGAATATCCCCCTGGTCTTCCGTTGTACTAGCTAGCTTTCTGTAGCTCGAGCACCAGGAGCCCACAAACATTTTCTGCCTGCTTAATCAGTTAAGAGTCTAAGAGTGAAGCTATTCTTAACCGGACTGACAGTGAAAACAGGAACAGAAGGGTTAAACCCTACTGCATAGGCATAGGTTTTGCATCGTCCCAGGCTCTGTCCAATCAGAAGACTCATAATTTGCATAGTGCTCCTGGTTGGCCAGTACCAATTATAAGAGGCTCCTCCCCTCACGATTGGGGTGTGGCTTTTCCAGTGGGAGGGTCTCTTTTGAGGACTATTTCTAGGCATATAGCACTCTCCCACTGAGTGGCACCATGCTTATGGAAAATACAATAGCCTGATATGGTAACTTGGTCTTTGGTTGGCTTCTCAATATTAGAGGATTACAGAGGATTGCTTCAAAGTAGCAAATCCCGGAGCTTCATTCCTTTCCTCATTCCTTTCTCTTTCTTCCCCAGTGTCAAAGAGACTCAACTCTGGCATTCCTCTTTAAGCTCCCAGCACCCACAGTTATCCTTTACTCTGTGGAACCAAATGATTTCTGGGCTGTTTTCCTAATTTATAGCCTGTTTCTATGCTTGCCAGCCCACTTGAATGGCTCATTAAATCAAGCTCTTCAAGAGAGGGACTTTAAAGAAAGAAAGAGGGGGCTTATTTATTGAAATATAAGAGAGAAGGTAGGAATTGTACCCGTATCTCAGCCTTGCCTCCGTTCTGCCATTCCTGCCCTAGTGCAGAAGACCCTTACAGGTCCTGGCAGGTCTGCCTCTGGGTTGGGCATTGCTCTTATTAATGGCACTGTTACTTAGCTGAATGGTTTACCAATTTCTCCATTCTCTCCGAAGGTATATCCTGAACTTGTTGAGAGAAGTAGGACTACTTTATCTCGGCTCCTGTAGAATTGTGTTCCTTTGAATTTCCCTTAGACCACATGTTGATTTTCACCAGAGGCTGACCCTTGCTTCAGCGAGCCCAATAGTTTTACCATTGTTGAGAGTTTTCCCACCCTACCTCTCTGTGGTCCCATCTGAAACCCTGCATGAAAAAATTTTAGAATTAAATTCAGGTCCCTGTGTACAGTCCTGCCAAAGGAGTACGTGGAAGCTGAAATCGAGCCAGCATCTGCTTGCTGTGCTATGTTCTTTGACTCTTCCTGAAGGAAGCGATGTCTTCTTCCTTGCATTAAGGCTCAGTAAGCTTGCCTGTTCCCACCCAGGGGCACTTCAAGAGGAGTCTGTCCACGGAAGGGATGTGTGTGGAGGAGAGGGTGTTGGGGGGATGTTACTAGCTCTCCGAGGTGCACTTTACAGGTTAGTGGTGGTGCTTGCCCAGGAAAATATTTGTTCTCCCTATGGAGCCAAATAAGGGATGAGGTTCCCCTGATGTCTTGATTGCCAGGGGTCTCAGAATCAGTTGGTATAAATATGCAGAGTTGAAATGTAAGTCTCTGTGTGATATTCTCCCCAGTTTTGTCCTAACATCTGAGTGCTAATTGTGCCATTTTACTGAATTGGTATCCTGTATATTCTTTTGGCAATAATTAAAAAAAAATACTGATGCTGTGGCGAAAGTCAGTAGCCTGCAGAATGAGTGGACCAGGTTCTTTTCAGCACAGGATGGTTCAAGCACAGAGGAAATGCCTTCATTCTTCCGCTAGTTCCCTACAGCAAACTCAGAAAGCAGTTCTCACTTTGCTCCAGGGTGTGGCCATTCTATGATAAACAGGGTATAAATATCACAGCAGATTATCGGGATGAGGATGTTGATAAACTCACATTAAGACTGAGTTTCTTGGGGAAAATATTTTCCCACAGACACCATGAAATTATTTCAGAAAGAACGATGGCAGGAGGAAGCCCATTCTGTTACTGTCCCACCTGAGAGAGTGACTGCTGTGGACCAACCACCTCCTTCCTTCATCAGAACAGTAAGGAATGTTCCCCAAAGCAAAATTCCTGCCCAAATTGCTTTACACACCGAGTCAGTATCATTTAATTGTACATCCTTCTGTACAAATCAAACAAACCAGCCAGATACATATGTGAATGACTGTATTCATACAGGCAACGGAAAAGCGTTTATCTCTATGCTGGAGAAATTGGTATAAACGAACTGTGAGCAAATCCTCCTTTAAATGATGCACACGTGTTAGGCTGCAGGGTTCATAAATTAGCCTTTTGGAGAGTCCAATCATAATCGAATATGCTTATTATTCAGACGTTGTAATCTGAGCATTAAAGATCTTGAACAAAGATCATGATCTTGGAAGGTATTAGATAAAAGAAATACTCCCCAGAATTGCATTTATTAGCTCTTGATTTCTGATTTATGTTTCATTAGCCTGTGGTGATAAGTATGGAACCGTGGAAAAGAAAAGCATGGATCCTCACTTTGGAACATTAAATTCAGATTTTTGACGATAACCTATTTTTGTGCTGCTATTAGGGAGTGCCAGCTTGTACCCACATCCAGTTATTAATCTGTGAAATGTTTTCTCTCTAGTGTGTTATGTTCTTTTCTAAGTCTGCTGCACTTAACCGTCACCAACTAAGTGGGTTATTAAATGGGTGCAAGAAATGAATCAATCAAGTATATTCAAATGCTCCGTCTCCAGCATTGTTCTTTGACTTCATTATTTAGGCATTAAATTCCATGCAACACTGGATGTAATTGTCAATACAGAGGGGCTTGATTTGTGGGCGACGAGTTCTTTTCGGCAATTACAGCTTTAGGTTTACAAGCACACCAGAAATCCTTGCTGCATGATAATACCATTAGCATGGATTCCATAATCATGTCTTTCAGGGGATCACAGCTAGCTGTGTCGGGGGAGCTGACATTTTCATTAGAGAATGAGTTGATCTTTGTAGTAGTTAATGAAACTCTTTGCACACCTAGTCGCTGGTGACACTGCTTTGGCGTGGAAAGCCACCTTGCTCGGCACCGTAAGGCAATGGATCTTACTCTATTTACCCAGCTTAGTCAGAAAGCAAAGCATGGTCATGCACCATGTTAGGAGCCAGGCCGCCTGGGTTTGAATTCTGACTCTACTGCTTGCTAGCTGTTTGATCTTAGGCAAGTTAACTTCACCTCTCTGTGCTTCAGAGTTCTCATCTGAAACATGGGATAACAGTAATAATAGTATTGTCTCAGTTTTAGCTTCCTTGGAAGCAGACACTGAGACAAAGATTTGGGTGCGAGTAATTTATCTGGGAGGCTCAACCAGGCTCCTCTGCTCATGGAATTCTCCAGGCAAGAATACTGGGTAGCTGGTCCCTTCTCCAAAGGATCTTCCCAAATCAGAGATTGAACCGGGGTCTCCTGCACTGCTGGCAGATTCTTTACTATCTGAGCCACCAGGGAAGCCTTAATTTATCTGGAAGATTCAGAAGACATGGGTAGGTGAGTGGAGAAGTGAGACAGGGAAGGGAAAGGCAGTCCTGAAGGTGGCACCATTCAGCCTACTGCCGGTGAGGCAAGACAGAAGTCACTCTGGGAGGTGCTGACGGACACTGCGTAATATGCAGCTCAGTTATCCTCCTGGTGGGAGGAGTGAGTTGGGGTATTAGTTAGCTGTTGAATATGTTCCCAGGGCAGGGGCAGCTGTGCATGGCACACGGGAGGATGAAGCTGACTTCAGCAGCCCAAGAACCCTGGCGAGGAATCCAGGGGCTGGAGGCTGGGAGTTGAGCTCACATGCCCTGCAGTGCTCCAAGCACCTACCTCCTCGAGTCATTTCACAGGCCCAGCTATAATAAGCCAGTGTAAGCCCTTACTACCCCTGCCTTATGGGCTAGAGTGAGTACTGAACAAGACCGGGTAAGTAAAGCCTGACCAGCACAGTGCTGGCAGAGATAAAGTGCTTTGCAAGTGTTTGTTAAACAAAATACCTACCTGCATTGATCTCTGACTCTGTGCCTTTATTTCATTAGCTTCTTTAATCCTCTCAACTAGCCCTTGAAGGTGAGTGTTAGTATCACTTTTTCCTGGAAGGGGTCGTAGGAGATAAGTTAGCAATCAGAGCATAACCTTGGGGTCTCAGCACAGGAAGCACTGTGGCTGAATCTGGCTTCTGCTCACTAGCTGTGAGATCTTGGACAAGTGGCTGAACGCCTCTAAGCCTCAGTTCCCTCGTCTGTGCAATGCGTGCAGTAAAAGGACTTTCTCAAAAGGATGTTGTGACCATCGGAAACGGTTAATGCTTGTGAAGATCTGCAAAGTGCCTAATAATTAATGATTAGCAATCATTGTCATTATTATCAGGAGTAGGTGTAATAGTAAGAGGCGGCTTAAAAAGAATTAAATAATACAATTTGCAGTGACATGGGGAGACCTAGAGGATGCTGAGTGATATCAGTCAGGGAGAAGAAATATTGAATGGCATCCCTTATATGTGGAATCTCAAAAGAAATGATCCAAACAAACTTACCAAACAGAAACAGAAATAGACGCACAGACTGGAGAGAAAGAACTTTTGGTTGTGCGGAAGAGGGGGAAGGTGGAAGGAAGGATAGGGGAAGGGATAGTTAGGGAGTTTGTACACATTGCTGTATTTTAAATGGCTAACCAACAAGGACCTACTGTGTAGCACGTGGAACTCTGCTTGATGTTATGTGGCAGCCTGGATGGGAGGGGAGTTCAGGGGAGAATGGCTCCATGTATAGGTATGGCTGAATCCCTTTGCTGTTCACCTGAAACTATCCTAACATGGTTAGTTGGCTATACTTCAATACAGAACAAAAAGTTCAATTAAAATAGTAAGAGGCAGACCCAAGGTTTGAACTTAGGTCTGTCTGACCATATCTTATCCCCATTGGTTCTGACCAGGTTACCTGATAGGTAACCTTTAGGAGGGCTTCCCAGGTGGCGCTAGTGGTGAAAAACCCTTCTGCCAATGCAGGAGACCTAAGAGACATGGGTTTGATCCCTGGATGGAGAAGATCCCCTGTAGGAGGGCATGACAGCCCGCTCCAGAGGAGCCTGGTGAGCTACAGTCCGTCTGGTCGCAGAGTCGGACACGACTGAAGTGGCTTAGCATGCACACACACATCCTTTAGAAGGAATGGTGGGCAGCTTCCACAGTGGCTCCCAGCGGTCCCCATCTCCTGGTATTCGTGTTCTTGTCTAATCCTCTCCCCTTGAGTGTGGGCTGGTCCTAGGGCCTGGCTTCTGATGAACAGAGCAGCGGAAGGGATGGGATGGCACTTCTGACATTAGATAACTAAAGGTTAGGTTGCACTCTTCCCCACTCGCTGACTCTGATGGAAGCCCGATGCTATGTTGTGAACTGTCAGCTGGAGGATGGAGAAGCCCCCTGGCACCAGTTTCTGCCCACAGCTAGAGAGGAACTGAGGCCCTTAGTCCAGTACCCCTGGGAAACTGAATCCTACCAACAACCATGTCGGTGGTCTAGGAGCGGAGCCTTCTCTAGTCAGGCCTGAGGTGACTGTAGTCCTGGCTGATATCTTGACAGCAGTCTTGTCAGAGCCTGAATTAAATGGCCCAGCTAAGTGATGCCTGGATTCCTTGCCCACAGGAACTGTGAGTTGATAAATGTTGTCATTCGAGGCACTAAGTGTTGGGGCAATTTCTTATGCAGCAGTAGATCACTGACTAATACAGAAAGTATTAATTTGTTCTGAGGTTTCTTCTGCTTCCAAGAATTGATAAACGTTGATGTCCAGGCATAGGGGTCAGTCAGTGGAGTATAAATGAAAGCTATAGTCCTTGGGTCTGGCTTCTCAATGTCCTAAAGGGAAGTTCCTTTTTGTTCTAATGGGACCTTGAGAGATGAAGGTCAAAATAATGATATTATGGTACAGCTCAAAAATGGTGCTTTACACGAGTAGCTTTTAAACCTTTTGATCCATGGAACTCTTTGTTTGAATCAAATTTTGCAGGAGAAGTTCTACTATGGAAACTAGGAAAATAAGATGCTGTCCTAGTGGGAAGAAGATGGAGTCCTGGGGCCTACTTGGTGTCTAAAGGCTCCCAGTGTGTACACACACTAAGCCTCTTACCTAAGTCACTGTCTGCCTCTTTTCGACCCTATGATCTGTAGCCTGCCAGGATTCTCTGTCCATGGGATTCTCTAGGCACGCATACTGGAATGAGTTGCCAAGCCCTCCTCCAGGGGATCTTCTCAGCCCGGGGATCAAACCTGCATCTCTTACGTCTCCTGCATTGGCAGAAAAGTTCTTTATCACTAGCGCCACCTGGGAAGCCCAAAGTGCTTCTGAGGACAGGTCTAAAGCCACTGCCTAGGCCTTGTTCCTCAAGAGAGAGCACAGATAGAGAGATAAAACAAGCACAAGCCAGCACATCTGCTGAACAGGAAGGAAGGATATTGAGTCAGGAGTCCAAGAGCCAGGAGGTCCCGCTTTCAGATGCGAAGACTTCCAGGCAGTCAAGTCTGGCACTGTCAGACAGAATACAGACCTGTGGGCTCTACTGTCTTGTCTTATGGTAGGAACCTTTGAAGGCTCTAGTAATGAGAGTGAGAACAGAGTCATCCCTTGGTATCTACTGGGGGTACGGTAAGGGGTGGGATGGGGATTAGTTCCAGGACACTCAAGTCCCTCATATACAGTTTGCAGATAACCTATGCACACTTTCGTGTATTGTTTAAGTCACCTCTAGGTTACCCAAATCATCTCTAGATTACTCACTTAAAATACTTAACACAATCTCAATGCTATATGAATAGTTACTGTCATGGCAAAATCAAGTTGTGCTTTTTGTACTTTCTAGAATTAAAAAAAAAAAATTTGATCCGTGATTGATTGAATCCTCAGATGTGGAACCTACAGATACTCAGTCAGTTCAGTGCAGTCGCTCAGTCGTGTCCGACTCTTTGTGACCCCATGAATCACAGCACGCCAGGCCTCCCTGTTCATCACCATCTCTCGGAGGTCACTCAGACTCACATCCATCGAGTCCGTGATGCCATCCAGCCATCTCATCCTCAGTCGCCCCCTTCTCCTCCTGCCCCCAATCCCTCCCAGCATCAGAGTCTTTTCCAATGAGTCAACTCTTCGTATGAGGTAGCCGACGTACTGGAGTTTTAGCTTTAGCATCATTCCTTCCAAAGAAATCCCAGGGTTAATCTCCTTCAGAATGGACTGGTTGGATCTCCTTGCAGTCCAAGGGACTCTCAAGAGTCTTCTCCAACACCACAGTTCAAAAGCATCAATTCTTCGGTGCTCAGCCTTCTTCACAGTCCAACTCTCACATCCATACATGACCACAGGAAAAACCATAGCCTTGACTAGACAGACCTTAGTCGGCAAAGTAATGTCTCTGCTTTTGAATATGCTATCTAGGTTGGTCATAACTTTTCTTCCAAGGAGTAAGCATCTTTTAATTTCATGGCTGCAGTCATCATCTGCAGTGATTTTGGAGCCTAAAAAAAAAAGTCTGACACTGTTTCTACTGTTTCCCCATCTATTTCCCATGAAGTGATGGGACCGGATACCATGATCTTTGTTTTCTGAATGTTGAGCTTTAAGCCAACTTTTTCACTCTCCTCTTTCACCTTCATCAAGAGGCCCTTTAGCTCCTCTTCACTTTCTGCCATAAGGATGGTGTCATCTGCATATTTGAGGTTATTGATATTTCTCCCAGCAATCTTGATTCCAGCTTGTGTTTCTTCCAGCCCAGGATTTCTCATGATGTACTCTGCGTATAAGTTAAATAAGCAGGAGGACAATATACAGCCTTGACATACTCCTTTTCCTATTTGGAACCAGTATGTTGTTCCATGTCCAATTCTAACTGTTGCTTCCTGACCTGCATACAGATTTCTCAAGAGGCAGGTTAGGTGGTCTGGTATTCCCATCTCTTGAAGAATTTTCCACAGTTTATTGTGATCCACACAGTCAAAGGCTTTGGCATAGTCAATAAAGCAGAAATTAGATGTTTTTCTGGAACTTTCTTGGTTTTTCCATGATCCAGCAGATACTGGCAATTTGACCTCTGGTTCCTCTGCCTTTTCTAAAACCAGCTTGAACATCAGGAAGTTCACAATTCATGTATTGCTGAAGCCTGGCTTGGAGAATTTTGAGCATTACTTTACTAGCATGTGAGATGAGTGCAATTGTGCAGTAGTTTGAGCATTCTTTGGCATGGCCTTTCTTTGGAATTGGAATGACAACTGACCTTTTCCAGTCCTGTGGCCACTGCTGAGTTTTCCAAATTTGCTGGCATATTGAGTGCAGCACTTTCACAGCATCATCGTTCAGAATTTGAAACACCACCACTGGAATTCCGTCACCTCCACTAGCTTTGTTCTTAGTGATGCTTTCTAAGGCCCACTTGACTTCACATTCCAAGATGTCTGGCTCTAGATGAGTGATCACATCATCATGATTATCTGGGTCTTGAAGATCTTTTTTGTACACTTCTTCCATGTATTATTGCCACCTCTTCTTACTATCTTCTGCTTCTATTAGGTCCAGACCATTTCTGTCCTTTATCGAGCCCATCTTTGCATAAAATGTTCCCTTGGTATCTCTAATTTTCTTGAAGAGATCTCTAGTCTTTCCCAATCTGTTCTTTTCCTCTATTTCTTTGATGGCTGAAGAAGGCTTTCTTATCTCTTCTTGCTATTCTTTGGAACTCTGCATTCAGATGCTTATATCTTTCCTTTTCTCCTTTGCTTTTCACCTCTCTTCTTTCAACAGCTATTTGTAAGGCCTCCCCAGCCAGCCATTTTGCTTTTTGCATTTCTTTTCCAGGGACGGTCTTGATCCCTGTCTCCCGTACAATGTCATGAACCTCATTTCATCAGGCACTCTATCTATCAGATCTAGGCCCTTAAATCTATTTCTCACTTCCACTGTATAATCATAAGGGATTTGATTTAGGTCATACCTGAATGGTCTAGCAGTTTTCCCTACTTTCTTCAATTTCAGTCTGAATTTGGCGGTAAGGAGTTCATGATCTGAACCACAGTCAGCTCCTGGTCTTGTTTTTGTTGACTGTATAGAGCTTCTCCATCTTTGGCTGCAAAGAATATAATCAATCTGATTTCAGTGTTGACCATCTGGTGATGTCCGTGTGTAGAGTCTTCTCTTGTGTTGTTGGAAGAGGGTGTTTGCTATGACCAGTGCATTTTCCTGGCAAAACTCTATTAGTCTTGCCCTGCTTCATTCCGCATTCCAAGGCCAAATTTGCCTGTTACTCCAGGTGTTTCTCGACTTCCTACAGATACTCAGGGCCAACTGTATAAGGCTTTGTTTGGAGGGTTGAATATCAGTAGGCGGGGAATACATGGCTGGAAATGGAAAGGCCCTGCTTCCTATTTTAAAATGTGAGAAACTTCACCTGCTGAAGATTGACCTGTGATGGGAAATATAACACATGGACACTTCAGGTAAGGATGTGTTAAACAGTTGGATGTAAACGTGTTTCTTAAGCTTGCCTGATGACCAGAGCTATGAGATAGACAGAATTCGATTCTCTAGGGAAGGGGCCTGAGACGCTATACTTTGAACCAGTGCCCTGGATGAGTACCAGTCCAGTGGACACACAGGCATTTGATACAGGAGTACTTTATTCCTGGTTTAATAGGCTCACCTATTAAAACATTTAATACAATTACTAGAAGGTGTCGGGCACTATAATGGCTCCAGGAATGCAAAGAAAAATGATACATGGTCCCTGATCTTTGAAGTGAGGTGAAAGTCACTCAGGCCTCTCCATGGACTATACAGTTAATGGAATTCTCCAGGACAGAATACTGGAGTGGATAGCCTTTCCCTTCTCCAGGGGATGTTCCCAACCCAGGGATCGAACCCAGGTCTCCCACATTGTGGGTAGCTTCTTTACCAGGTGAGCCATAAGGGATGTCTGAGAATACTGGAGTAGGTAGCCTATCCTTTCTCCAAGGAATCTTCCTGACCCAGGAACTGAACCAGGGTTTCCTGCCTTGCAGGCAGATTCTTTATTAACTGAGCTATTAGGGAAGCCCCTGCTCCTTAGGGGCCCACATATGGGTCTGGAAATCAAAAGCAAGCGTCTTTTCCAACGTGGCAGGATGAGATAGATCTATGACAGAGAGAATAAAAAAGCAAAAGGCAACTAATACATATAGATTGTCCCTAACTCACCTAAATTATTTCTTTGTGGTTATTTAAAGTGAATATAATATAATTCAAATATGTCCTTGTCCACTCCTTCTTGGGGATATCCCTGTTCATCTGATTATTCCAAGGATTTCAATGGCTGCACAGCCCTGTCCTCCTGGAATTCTAATTAGCAAGTCAAGGGAATGGGCTGGATTTTCACACATCCTTTCCCCAAGAAGGACTTCGGTCACACAGTCTCAGTTTTCCTGCCTGCTGTGTTCCTTCCTCAGAGACAAAATTACCACCAGCTCCAGGAAATGAGCCCCTTGAAGGAAAGTGATTAGCCTTGGCCTCAAAGTGCTTGCAGAAGGTTTGCAAACAATACAACTAGAAAGTATGAAGAACGGGGTGGGTTGCCTTCTCTTTTAACAAATGATTGGATCCCACTGTCTTCTGAAGATGAATATTTCTGCTGGGCAGATTTGCTTTGTAAATTACAAACTCAAGTGGCTTTTTTTCCTTCTTGCTGCTCCAGTGAACCAGGAATTAAACATATTTGCAATTAAGTAAAATGTGAGGGCTCTTGACGGGTTGGAATTCTGACAACGCTGGGGCTCAGATGTATAGAAAGAATATGACAGTGTTGACACATTGTTCTGCATGTGCTTGTGGGGATCTTATGGGGGACAAGGTGCTGTATTAGTGATGGAATGATATAGTAGTGAGTGAGAGAGACAGGTCGTTATCTTCAAGGGCTGAAAGTTGAGGGATGACATAGATTTTATATAAATCATAAGAAATAGAATATCTATAAGTGCTAAGATGAAGAAAGCATGCAGTCAACAGATTGAGTGTCTGTCTACTCAATAATGCCAGGCCTGTTTCTAGCAGTCACCGAAATAGACAAAAATCACTGTCTTCATAGAAGTGTTTATTTCTGGGTGTATATGTGTCTTGTGGGAGATAAGTGCCATCATTTTCTCATTTATTTTGGTTGTCAAATGGTGAGTGTTGTGAAGACCATGAAGAAAGATGAGGTAAAGAATATGTGTGTTTTGTTTGTCTACATGCACGCATATATTTGTGTGTGTTTTGTGCAAATACATGTTAATGTGTGTACATTTGGTGAATGTAATTTTAGATTAGTGGATGAATTTGTTTTCTATTGTTGCTCTAGTAAGTTACCATGAATCCAATGGCTTAAAATAGCATAAGTGCATTGTATCACAGTTCCGGAGGTCAAAGTTTAAGTGGATGCAGCAGGCCTGCATCCCTTCTGTAAGCTCTCTGGGGGAATCCATTTGATTGCCTGTTCTAGCTTCTGAAGGCCACCTGCATTCCTCAGCTCATGGCCCCCTCCTCCACTTCAAAGCCAGCATCTTAGCATCTTCCAGTGTCTTTCTCTGGCTCTGACCCTCTTGCCTTCCTCTTATAAGAACCCTTGTGATTACATCAGGCCCACCTTGATAGTTTAGAACAGTCTTCTCCTACTGAGATTTAACTTAATCACGTATGCAAAGTCCATTTTACCACATAGTGCAACTGGTTCATAGGTTCCTGGGATTAGGACCTGATGTCTTCAGGGGGCCATTATTTAGCCAACCACAGTGGCTAAGAAAAGCCTCATGAAGGAGCTATTTGATCAAGGTCCCGAAGGAGGGGAGGGGTGAGAATAAAGCAGATTGCTGAGGGCAAGCAGGTTATAAGAAGACGAAAGAGTAGGTGAGTCTGGAGAGTGACTGGAAGGTTTGAGGAACAGCACAGGGTCCAGTGTGGCTGGAGGAGAGTGGAGTGATGGGGAGAGTGATGCAAAAGGGTTAAAGAAATGATGGGACTCACTTATGCAGAATCTCGGTACAGGAACTGGCTTTCACTCAGAATGAGATGGGATCCAGTGAATCCACTGAGTACTGAGCTTCAGAGCTGCATGTAGATAGAGCACCTAAGTCAGACTTAGAGGAAGGAAAAAATAGACTAAGATCTGTGAGCTTCCCAGAGAAATTGGTATGAATTATAGATAGCATTTACTGAGTGCTTTGTGGATTCCCAGGTGGCATTAGTGGTAAAGAACCCACCTGACAATGCAGGAGACATAAGAGATGGGGGTTTGACCCCTGGATTGGGAAGATCCCCTGGAGGAAGAAATGGCAACCCACTCCAGTATTCTTGCTGGGATAATCCCACAGACATGGGGTCGCAAAGAGTCGGACACGACTGAAGTGACTTAGCACAGCCGCACACGCATCTTCTATCCTGCTAAGTACCTTCTAGACCTTGTAACACTCATGGAAATTGTTCACCCTTCAAATAAGTCCATAATGCCTCAGATTGTCTTGAGGCAGACAGATTTATTGTTATTTTACAGAAGGAGAAACTAAGGCTGATGAGGATTAGTATTAGGGCAAATCACTAATAAATATGATGAAGCCAGAATTTGAGCTTGGGTCCTTCCTACTCTGGGGTCTAGATTCTTGTATCTATTGTTTTATTTGTCTGCCTCCCAGTTGAAGGAGGAACATGGGTCAGCCTACGAGACCATTGGTACTTGGAAAGTAGTGTTGCAGACCTGATTCAAGAAGGAGCTTGCTGGGATTTCTCTGACAGTCCAGTGGTTAAGAATCTGTGCTTTCAGGCAGCATGCGTTCAATCCCTGGTCAGAGAACCCAGATCCTGCATGCCACACAGCACAACCAAAGTAAATAAATAAATTTAAATAATCATCTTAAAAAAAAAAGAAGGACCTTGCTTTTCCTGTTGGTTTTGAAAATTTGAGAGCAAGGTGTGAAGTTATAGAAGCAGAAGCATCTCAGGAAGGATCAAGAACCACTCTTTCATGACCCCTGTATCTTTTCATGAATTGGGATGCCAGCTGGGGAATGGGCCAGAGGCAGGCACTTCTGCTCTGGGCAGCCCAGGTGAGTAATGCAGGGGAGAGTGCCAGGTGTGTTCATTTATCGAGTCCTGACTGTGCCAGGAGCTGGGGACTCATCATGGAACAGGACAGAAGGTCTCTGTGATCATGATCCTCGCTCTTTGGGTGGAAGATACACGATAGAGTAGGATGGTGAAAAATTCTGATTAAGTGATAACAAGGTCATATGATGGAGAATAATTCAGGGACAATTTAGACGGTGGTCAGGGAGGGTCTCTCCATAGAGATGAGCTTTCCTTGAGACTGGAGAATGAAAAGGCAGTATCTATGGGAAAAGCCAAAGAAAAAGTGTTTAGAGGGAACAGTACACGTGGAAGGTCTGTGTTGGGGATGAGTTGGGAGTGACTGAGGAATGGAGATTGGTACTCGTGACTGGGGCTGAGTGAGGCTGGCCGTAAGCAAGCAGATGTCAACCTGAACAGGCCTTGTAAAGCTTGATCACAAGATTGGAGTTTGTTCTCCATGGGATTAGAAGGCCAATGGTGGTTCAGGGCAGGGCTCTGCCTTAATCTGACTTACATTTTAAAAAGCTGGTTCTGGGTGTGAGGTAGTTAGGAGGGAGGATAAATGGGAGCGTGGGGTGATGTGTCAGGGGAGGTTAGGGAGATGTTGATGGATCACGAAGTGGGGAGAGGGGAGCAGAAGGAAGCAGAGGTGATTCTAAGCTTTTGGTTTGAACTAGGTGCATGGTGATGGTGATTCGAGAGGACCAGAGGAGAAAATGATGTGAAACTGGGAGAGGCAGGGAGCAGTAAAGCGAAGAATCAGGGGCCTCAGATGGAATTAGAAGATAAGATGGAGGAACTTCCATGGTGGTCGAGTGGTTAAGAGTTCGACTTCCGGTGCACAGGGTCAGGGAGCTGAGATCCCACATGCCTTGTGGCCAAAAAACCAAAGCATTAAAAAAAAAAAAAAAGAAAGAAAAGAAAACAGAAGCAATGTAAGAAATTGAAGAAAGACTTTAAAAATGGTCCACCTCAAAGAAATCTTAAAAAAAAAAAAAAGACAACAAAATGGAGGAGTCAAGGTACATAGAGAGAGCCAGGCAGAGATAGCAGAGCTGAGCAGGATGAAGAGTGGGTTGAAGCTGTGGTTGATTCATGTTGATATTTGGTAGAAACCCACACAATACTGTAAAGCAATGATCCGTCTGGCATTTTAGGGAAATGAACTTACTTTTGCCAGCATCCGGGACTCCACCGAGCTGCTTGAAGCTCATCAAGGACTCTACCAAGGAGTGGATGTGGTAGGGAAAGATCTGGCAGTTTAAGGCATCTGGAGACTAGAGAGTGATAAAATCTACCTAGAAGATGCGTATGAGCCCTTCCAGAGGTGAGTTGGGGACCATTCCCACACAATGTGGAGACTCAAGTAAGCAGATATCCAGTGAGCTGAGCACCCCTTTGTTTTGAGATGGAGAACAGACTTTCAGGATGAGGGAGGGGAGTTGTTTACAACACAGTAAGAACATCAAAACAGTAAACCTGGGTAGCAATTTGGGCGTTCCAAAGCACTTGCTGTTTTTCACTGGGGCTATTTTCCTTTATTTAACAAACTCTTGACTGACGTATATATATTCAGAAAAGCACATTTACGTAAGTGAACAGCTCAATGAATTTTCACAAACTGAATATGCTCATATAACGATCACCCAGACCAAGAATTAAAACAGCTTTTGCCAAAGCACACTAGAATGACTATTTCTTTGAGGTCTCATGTCCATGCCCCAAATCAGGCAACCAGCCCCACTTTAATCAGTCAACCCCAATGGGGTATGTGTGGAAGGTCGGTTCCCTGTGCCTTCCAGGTCTGCCTGAATCCCTCATCCCTTGCCTGTGTCCTGTTCACTTGCAGCTCACCTGACTTGCCCACCTTTCTCAAATGACACACCAGCAGGACCTCCTAGGTGGCCCAGTGATTAGGAACCCACCAGCCAAGGCAGGGGACACCGGTTCAATCCCTGGAGCTAAGATTCCACATGCGTAGGGGTAACTACGGAGAAGGCAATGGCACCCCACTCCAGCACTCTTGCCTGGAAAATCCCATGGACGGGGGAGCCTGGTGGGCTGCAGTCCATGGGGTCACTAAGAGTTGGGCACGACTGAGGGACTTCACTTTCACTTTTCCCTTTCATGCATTAGAGAAGGAAATGGCAACCCACTCCAGTATTCTTGCCTGGAGAATCCCAGGGCCGGGGGAGCCTGGTGGGATGCTGTCTGTGGGGTCGCACAGAGTCGGACATGACTGAAGTGACTTAGCAGCAGCAGCAGCAGCAGGGGTAACTAAGCCTGTGGGCCACACCTACTGAGCCCCAGCACTCCAGAGCCCATGTGCTGCAAGGAGGACCTGATGCAGTCAAACTGAATGAATACACTGGAAAAAAAAAAAAAGGGAGACATTAACTTTTCAGTTTCTTGGGTTCTTTCATTGATCAAGGACATAGCGCCCTTCACAGAGCCTCCTCCTTAATCAGCTTTATCCCAAACTCGTAGATATGCGTATTTTACCTTTCTTTTGTTTAAGGTAGCTGGAAGCACTACACAGAACCTAGAATTTTTAGGACAAGCCTTCAATTCTTAGGTCTGAGAAGATAATGTGGGTGAAGAATGAACTGAATAAAGAATGAGGTATTTTAATTAAAATCTTTTTGGAAGGAGAGAAGTCAAAGATTCTTTGGTGTGCCAAGGAAATCAAAACGCTTCTGTGGTTTCTTCTTTTCCTCAGATTTGAATATCCCGCAAGGCAGGGGGCATGGAATGCTGGCACCTGATGGGGAAGACCAGGGGCCCTGGAGTCAGTGAGACTGAGGTTCAGGTCCTCCCTCTGATTCTTGCCAGGTGTGTGAACTTGATTTTTTTTTTTTTTACTGAACCTCTCCGAGCCTCTGTTTTTCCATCTTATAAAAAAGGAGATCATAACAGGTACCATTTCAAAAGGAAGTTATGACAGTTAAAGAAGAGATCACACGTAAAGGGTTTGGCACAGAGTGTGTTACCACTAGACTGATTATTCTGATCATTAAAGGAATAATAATTGCCGTTAGAACAATGTTAAAATGACTGCTGGTGCTGTTATTATGGTTATGATTACTGTTGCTATTTGGCAGGTGGTGAAACTGAGACCCAGATTAAGTGACTTGTCCAAGGCCACGGGGCAACGCCTGTCCCTTGACTTTTAAGCCGGCGCTCTCTGCGCTCAGCACATTTTCCCCATTAAGCCCACCCAGGCCCCCTTCCCAGCCCATCTGGTCACCGACGGCGGCTCTGATGAAGCAACAGGGGCAGCTGCCAGCCTGAGAAGAGAGACTGGCCAGCCCTGTGTGCCGGGCATCATTTAATTAGATGACCTCTGAAGCTGGCTTTTCCAGTCTACCGTCCGGCCTCCAGAAGAGCAGCATTAAGGAGTTAATGGGGCTTGGCGGAGGCAATGGGCCATCTGTTCTTAATTACCCAAAGTGCATGAGGCCGAGGGCAGGCTGGCGTGGGAGCGGCGGGGCACTGCCAGCCTGGCTGCCCTCTGTCAGCTGCCTGGCCTCACGCCTCCCTCCAGCCCTGGGTCCTCAAGTCCCTCAGTTTCCCTTCTTGTGTTTCTCCTGCCTCTGAGGCGGAGAAGCAGAAGTTCGTGTTCAGGAACCGCAGTGCTGGGAAGAGGAGATGGGGTAGCTTGTGTTTGGTCCTCCAGATGCAGAGCCTGAGGCAGGACTCCTGTGCCAGTGACTTTTGGAAGACGAGGGGCTGAAAGGGGAGTGATGGAAGCAGGATGGGGCAGAGGAACCAAGCAGGATGGAGGTTAGGGTCACACTGGGGAGCTCTGGAGCTTGAATCCAGCACAGAGTTGGTCCTGCCTCAGTGCAAGAGGCTGATGCGGTTCCCTGGAGAGGACGATGGGCAGCTGTGTGTCGCTGTCAGTGGAGACTCACAGCAGTTGGAGGACGGGTGCACCTGCCAGAACGGAGAGCTGGGGGGGTACCAAGAGGAGGCTACCTGGCAGATCCTTGAGAAAGGATCTCTGGAAAGGAGACAAGCCTGTTCTCTGCTTCCTTTTCACCTCTGACAGGAAGGGGAAAAAATTATGTCCCTCACCCCCCAAGCCCTGATCCATATAAAGCCCTTTCTGCTTTTCCTCCGAGGAAGATGTTCCAGCTGTTGAAGAGGATGGACTTTGCATGCAGGTGTGGGTTTGAGTCTTGGTTCTGCCCACTAGCAGCTGACCTTGGGAAACATGTGTGACAATTCTGAATCTCAGTCTCCTTGCCTGTAAAATGGGAATAATAGTACTTGTTACCTTTTGGGGCTTTCTGTGAAGATTTAGTGAGGTGGTGCTTGTAAGGTACATGTCAGCATTAACTAAGAATTCCCTAATTGACCTCTCCTCTTTCTTTCTATTATTGTTACTGTTGTTCTTGATAGAAGTGGTGGTGTTGCTATCCCCTGGCAAGATAATGGGCTTGGTTTGGAGTGGGACACAATTCCATTTAGGAGAAGAACCAAGACCCATTCTCAGATGATGCTGTGATTTTTTTTGAAATAGTCATCAAAATTCACATTTGCCAAGAGGCACATGAAAAGGTCTTAATGTGTGTGTGTGTGTGTGTGTGATGTATATATTACATCTTGTATACAAATGAATATTAGCCACAGAAAAGAATGAAGTTTTTCCATTTGTAAGAACATCATTGGGCTTGAAGGCCATCATGCTTAGTGAAATAATTCAGACAGAGAAAGGCAAATACTGTATATTATCACTTATATGTGGAGTCTACAAAATAAAACAAACTAGTAAACATAACAAAAAAGAAACAAACTCACAGATGAAGAGAACAAACTGGTGGTTATTAGTGGGGAGAGGGAAGCAGGGAGGGGCAAGATAAGGGTGGAGAATTAAGAGGTACAACCTACTATGTGTAAAATAAGTTACAAAGATAGATTGCACAGTGCAGGGAATATAGGCAATGTGTTACATAAACTATAAATGGAATATAATCTTTAAAAATTGTAAATCAAAAAGAAATTGAAAATCACTGTGTTGTACACCTGAAACTTACATAATATTGTGAATCAACTAAACCTCCATGTTTGCATGTGTTGGGGGCTCCTTGGTCTTCCCCTATGACCCCTCAAGAGGAACTGTGATGGAGTAGAAGATACGCAGTCAGACAGCCCCAGGATTCCTGGGGGGGAGGGGCTCTGTCTCCTGTGTGACCTTAGTCACAGATTTATTATCCATAAAATACCCAGCTAGCAGTGATGTTGTGAAGAGTAAACGAGGTGATGCCTTTAGGCTAGGTCATGTGCACTGTGGAAATGCACAGTCTGGGCTTGTCTGGTGTTCTGGCACATTGTAGTTGCTTAAAATAGGTTTCTCTTCTCACAATAACTCTGGTATATTGTCACTTCTGTCTTGGACTGCAAACCATTTTGCTGATCTCTGGTCTCAGCCACAGCTTCCAGCCTTTTAGATTCTGGAAGCGCTGGAATCAAGATCTTTGCTACAGTGCTTCTGATCGAGGCTCCAGATGCTCCATGCTACTGGGTGCTCAGGTATGGGACAGAGTTGGGTTCAAAGCCTTGTTCTGCCACTTTGTGAGTTGCTTAATCTTTTGGATCCTGTGTCATCTGTAAAATGGAACCAATATGTTCTTCTCAACATTGTTGTACAGTTTACATTAGATAATGCAGTTTAGTCCAAGAATTATGCTATAGTCAAAGGAGAACCAACACTGAATGATGTCGTTAATGATCTCAAGGAAGAACCCCATCCTTGTGGCCGTTTGGTCAGGGATTTTTAGTGATTCTCAATAGTTAAGTCAACAGGCAGAGCTGCCATGGCCACCTCCATTTGATGGCTGCAGGCTGGATCCGTTTGTACCCTTAGATCTTGGCTCTTGTGTCCAGCTTTCTGGTGCTCACTGCGGGCTATGAAGATGAGCCGAATTGTGAAGGAGTGAGTGTCGCATGCCCCTGTGATTATGGTAGGGTTTGACGCGGGATCCCTGTGGTCTGATGGTGATGTTTGGAGACGAATGTCAGGCTCGTGAGTGGAGTGTCAGGTTCCTTGGCCAGTATTACAGCTTGATTGTAAATTCACTGCAGAGCTCCTCGTTGCTGTTTGAACACGGCATCCCTCCCTCCCTTCCCTCTGTCTGGCAGGAGCCGAGGTTGCCATTAGTGCTGTTTACGAGACATTTCCAACTTCCTCATTCTCAGTCCTTGGCTAGGCTTATATTTTCTCATCTACTTTAAAACTGGATATGGCCCTGAGACCTCCTGTGGTCCCAGTAAACCTCCACTGACAGGTAAGAAAGTGGTGTTTGCACTATCTACTGACATCTGGGGTTTGCTTGTTAATTCAGCATCACTGATGTATCCTGACCCACACACCCGGCGGATGCTTGCAAGACCCACAAGGCAGGGGACTCTGCCTGGTTTGTTCACCATCCTAGTCCCAGGACCTAGCATAGTGCCCAGCACATCTAAGCAGTCGATCAATACTTGCTGAAGAATGAAAGAAAGGCCTTGGGACCACCAGATCTGTTTGATCCTGTTTTTATCACTTATCAGCTACGTAAACTTTGGCAATTCACTTAACCTTCATAATTCTTAAATTTTCTAATTCTTGCAGTGGGAATGTTGTTCCTTGTAATGTTACTATAGGATTTATTCTGATAATGTGGAAGTTTCTGGTACACAGTGGGTACCCAATACATGATGGTTAACAAAGTCTTTTGCTTTGAACAGAGAAGGAAGATGAATGCAGGAGAGGGGACTGGACCTGTTTAAGTGTTTCTTTCTGTAAGAAGGATTAGGGTGGGAAGGGGCTTGTGGGCAGCACTGATGAGGGAAAGAGACCCCAGTGACAAGCGGGTCTGGAAACAAGGAGTTGGAGGAGGGGACTGATGGAGGAGATTCATGCAGATCTCGCTGTCTCCAGAGTCCAAGAGAACTAATTCAAATGGCACAAAACATCCCCAAATATTTGAGCAGAAGCCATAGCTAGTACGTTTTTAATTACGCTGCCAATAAAGATTCCTGGGCAGAACGGTCTTCGATGCATAGTAATGTTTTGCAATGTTTTTAGTAATTGGGTTAAGATAATTTATTAGAGTCCTGACTGGATGTGTTTCAATAATTGCTAAGACTAGAATATTAGCCTTCCCTCCCTGAATGCAAATCACTCCCCATTGGGCCAAAGCATTGGAGAATAGAGTTCTGAATATGGAAATCATTTGGAGACAAATTCTGAGGGCTGACCATAGCGCCGATGTGAATACTGACTTTAAATTGCACTTGGAGGCTCCCTGAACTGCACGCCCTGTGTTGGGGGCCTGTTCTGCTGGTGGGGTCACAGGCTGTGGCAGGGTGACCTCCCTACAGTTTCCGTTAAAGGAAACCTGAGCAGATGGGAGGTGAGGAGGGTTGGCCAGGGCCCCGCTGAGGTCACAAGTGGCATGAGAGACAGAACTAATGGCTGAAACAGAGATTTCCCTCATCTCTGTTTTCTCTGCTGAGCTTGTTGAGGGGAGACAACAAGCAATCCTCTTTAAGAAAAATAATCAGCAGAAGTATTAACAGAGGAATTGAGAGGATGAGGGTCTTGCTGGGGGTGGGGGGGTGGGGCATGTTTGCAATCAAAATTGAAAAGTAATAAACTTCCTAAGGTTAATTTGGTTTTTCTGGCAAGAGCACAGCACTAGGAAAAAGAATCCAGTAAAAGTTTTGCATTGTTGGAGATAACAATAGCAGTGGGAGTTGCACACGTGGAATGTTGATAGTGCCAGACAGGCTCCTGAGCACGTCGTAGGCAACTCATTTAATCCTCACTGCTGTGCAATGAGGGGAGGTGTTATTATCCCCACCAAGAATTTGCATCTTGGAGAAATGAAGCATGTTGGCTAAGTTCTCCCTTTTAACAAGCGGAGGAGCCAGAGTTTGAATCAAGCCCTTGGAACCCTGAACTCCTGCATTGGATCACCAGACCCTATTCCAGCCACCACTTAACAGTCACTGTGTTTTGGGTCCGTTACATGCGCTGGTACATTTCGCTGTTGAAATGTTCATTCAGATGTCTGTCACTGCAGTTTGGAAGACAAGGAACAGAGGAGTAAGATCTGTGGATGTCTGATTAGTGGTGAGGTTGGTGTTAATGAGAAGGGTGGTAATGATTAAAGTAGGAGTGGGAAGGCATATTGGGTGTGAGAGGCAGAGAAAATTGTAAAAAGTTGTAGACCTAGAAAAATACCCATAGACCTTAACTTGCTCATTCATAAAATGAGTCTGATAATTGCACCAGCTTCAAAGGTACTTAGCGCCATGCTTGACACAGAAGTGCTTAAATATTGGGTATTAATATTGCTCGTAAGGGATAATAATTGGGATATTCTGAATACTTAACAAATGTGAAAGCACAATAATTATTCACTTCCATTTGGAAAGTTGATTAACCTACATCTTCAAAGAGTAAATAAACCTTTGTAAATATAGTCCCAGCACAGGAAAAAAAAAAAAAATTAAGACATAATAGGCAACTGTAGGTCCACAGGAAAGGAAAGAAAGTCACTGTATCTGGTGTTAATTGCAAAATAACCTGAGTCTGACCTTTATTCTTCCACTTTTAGATCTCTTGGGGCTACCTGGGGATAGATATGTTCATGGAAGGCTGTGAAAAACACAAGTAAGAATGGGGTTGCTGTGCAGAGTTACATCACCCTGAGTGTGGACAGCCTCTTTTGTCATCCACACAAGTGTGCAAAATAGGTAAAGAGGAGAGTATGATGCCCACTGTACAGGTGAACAATGACATTTAAAGAGGACAGGGGACTTTCTTATGATTACAGAATGACCACGGGCTAGAGGCTAAAGCCTAAAGTCTTCTACACGGGGGACTTCACTGGAGTTCCAGTGGTTGAGAATCTGCCTTCCAATACAGGGGGCACCGATTCCGTCCCTGGCTGGGGAATGAAGATCCCACATGCTGCAGAATAACTAAGTCCATGTACCACAGCTACTGAGCCCATGTGCTCTGGAGCTTGTGCTCCGCAACTGGAGAAAGCCCCCACGCCCCAGCAAAACGTAGTCCTGCCAAAATGAAAAATAGAGTCTTCTCACCTTGGATCTCCTGAACTTTTCTCATCCTTCCCAAGAATCCTGGGAGAAGGAAGTGGGTCCTAAATTGGGAGCTGGACTTGTTGGAATTGTCATGAATCTATCACCGTCCCCATTGTCACCGTCACCACGGGACCCGCTGTGAAAACTGACACCATCACCACCCATCACAGTCAAGGCAGTTCTACCAGAGGAGCTCTCATATCAGTTGAGAGGTTGTTCATCAGTCCCCTCATCCTCCCCCAGTGAAGAAGGAGAGTCTGTACAAAAAGGGGTAGTTACAGCTTCCCCCAAAGTTTCCTAATAGATAATAAATTATGAAGAGAACATTCTTTGCTGTGTAATTAATGGAAATTTACCAGTTTTAAGCTTCCTCTGGGAAATTTTCCATGTCAAATGAATTTGTCGATGGGGCTCGAGAGGGAGGCTATCACAAGAGTTCCAATGTGTACTTCTTCATTAGTCGGCTGCTGGAGGTTAAATTTTTAGTCACGTCTTTGGATGGCTTTGATCTCTCATGACAGTGTTAACTCTATTTGCTCCTTGGTATCACTCCGGTATTTTAAAATAGTCTTTTGAGATAGCCTTGCTAATTATTTTGCTGGAACTTTAATTAAATCTTGTCACAGAGGAATATGCTGTCTTGGGGAATGGCTGCTAAACATAAGTCAAATTGCTGAGAAAAAGGCAGGCAGAGAAGATCTGTATGCCTACAAAGAGTCGTGCAGAAGACAGACTTCAATATGAAAGGACATGTGATTGATCGAAGTTCAAATCCGTTTCTTTGAACTGTTCCAAGATTGTTTTAATTTTATATTTGGAACCAGATGTAATCCATCAATTCACGTTTTTCTTTAGTTCTACTCTGGGATCATAACAATAAATAAATAACAATAAATAGACAAGATCACCTCCTTCATGGGGCACATAGTTATGATAGGGGAGGAACACAGACAGAAGTGTTATGTTTTAAATATAGAAAGTCAGATGTATAAGAATATTCATTGGGGTGGTGTTGGTGATGGGAAAATTCTGGGGGAAAAAAACCCTTCTAAAAGAATGAAGTAGGTTCAATGTATTATAAGCAGTGTTCTCCAAGATATATTTAAGAAGAAAGAAAGGGAACTGAACAGTATAGAAAAGGGAGTGACAAAGTTTTTCTTAAAAGGTCAGATGGTAACTATAATATTTTATGATCTGTTACGATCTGTGCTTTCCTCATGTGAAAGTATCAATAGACAACATATAAAGGGCTAAGCATGTGTTTCAATAAAACTTTATGCATACTAGAATTTGAGTTTCAAAAATTTTTAATATGTCACAAAATGTTGCTCTTTTTCTCCCCAGTCATTAAAAACTATAAAAATCATTCTGGGTTTGCTGGCCATACCAAAAACAGGAGGCACACTGGATTTGACTTGGAGCCATAGTTTTGCATACCCTTGATATAGGGTACCTATACACACCAAATATGATAGGTGTAATGTGTTTGAAATACCTCTGGAACAAACCTCAACAAATTTAAGAGGAGGGAGACTGACCACATCTGACCACAATGACATGGAACTAGAAATCAGTCACAGAAAGAGAAAGGAGAAAACATGATTACATGGATCCTAAAAACATGCGACTAAAAACCAGTGGGTCAATGGTGAAATCAAGGATACAATTTAAAAACACCTTGAGAAAAATGGAAACACAACCATATAGAGTGTGCAGCAAAAGCAGTTCTTAGAGGGAAGCACATAGTGACACAGACTCTCCTCAAAAAAACAAGAGAAATCTCAAATAAACAACGGTACATACCACCCAAAAGAATTAGAGAAAAGAATGAACAAAACCTAAGGTCAGCAGAAGAAAGAAAATAACAAATATCCGAGAGGAAATAAACAAAACAGAGATTGAAATACCTCTTGGGGATTCATCATTCCCTCAGAAGCCAGTTTCTTTCTTCATGGCACCCTTTGGGTTATGAAGCTAAGCCACAGGGCTTTTGTCTTGGAGGAGAGAGCCACATGGAATGGAACAGAGAGACTCAGTCTTGAGTTTCAAAGATAGCATTTCTTTTTTTGCCCCGGTGAATGGCAAGAAAGCAATTTTTGAAGCCAAACTTCACTGAGATGAAATTTTGTATATTTTTTTGTTTGCCTTTTCTAAACTCAAAAAAGTGCTTTACACACCAGGGTGCAAGCCTGGCCAACTGAGAGCATGGAGTTTCATAACCAATCATCGTGTCCTGCTTGCTGGAGGTGCTATAGGAAGCCCCTCTGGTCTTGGAAGGAGCAACAGAGATGATGGGAAGGAGAAAGACCTGTGTGTCTCAAATGCGTGCTTCCTGACGTATCTATACTTCCTGATCTATCTGTACTTCATCAGAAGTAGTGTTAGAATCAGAAAGATAAATCTGGGGGTCTTTCAGAGCTTGATGGGGCACGTTCCTGATTTCCTGCAATTCAGAGTAAATATTTTCACACCCTTGGTATTTGCCAGAGAGGAGTATGGGGGAATAGATTCCCCTGAAGCCCTGTGTCTGGATGTCCCCATGAGTTCCGGCAGGGGGATGTGAAGATACTGGGGGAACTTATGGACCATCTGGGATCAGAACCAGGAGGGCTCAGAAGATACGGACTTGGTAATAAGAGGAGAGTGGCCCAAACTACAGGTGGTTCCCAGGATGATAGTCCAAATGTTGAGAGATCTGCCTTCCCATCTAGAGACACCAGAGACAGGCCAGTCCTGGCCATACTGTTGCAGGTGCTAGAAAGTCCAGAAGGATGTCAGGTGGGCCTGAGGGTTCCATTTCCTACTCCTCTGAGGATACGTACACATTCTTCTGACCCCGGGCGACTTCTTGTGGAAGATAGCAACAGTTTTGGTATGGAGTTTGAACCTCAGACTTGATTGAATACTATTCCTAAAAAGTCTGAACCAACTGTTTTAAACTTCCTGATATGAGGATTAAAAAAAAAAAGAAAACAAAACCCTCTCACATTATGTTAATAAGGCCTAGTCCAGTAATGGCACACTGAGTGGCCTAGCAGTGAAACCTTTTCAGTCCTGGGAATGATGATTCCTAGCACTATGGGGCAAAATGGTCATGAAATGCCCTTCATAGTACGGTCAAATTTATGATCCTGAAGGGACCCTGCCATCTGAAAATTGGCACTTGCCTCCCATCTCTGTAAGGATTAAATCATGAGCCACTGCAGCTGCTGACCTTCAACACCCCCTGAAAGGAGTTCAGGGTGGGGGTCAGGGATGAGGCACTCTGTGCTCTGGGGAAAACTGGCAGAACAGGCCTTCAGATAGATATTTTCAGAAGATTTTATGAGTCCAAATTCTTGCATCTTTTCATATCCAGAAAAGCACTAAAATCACTAGTGTGCCATCTGCTTTGGCCATGGAGGAGAGAAATGCTTTGGAAGTAAACATGGAGTGACTGTGGCAGTAGCCTGTGTCAGACTCAGAAACCACCAGCTCTTCTCAGAGCAGTGTCTGCTGGAGTTGTAACCGAGCAGGACATTGTGGATAACTCTGTCGCATTTAAGATAAAGCCTCGTTACTGAACCTTTGTTCCTTTTCTTGTTCAAAACTTGTTCTCCTCAAGATTGAGAATGTCAAAGAAAAGAGGGAGAATTGTAACCGAGCAGGACCCAGTGGGGCCTTCCCAGGACAAATGTTGCCCCACACCCTCTATTTCAACTCTTCTCTGAAGTCCCTTGATAATAGCATTTGATGAACATTTCTAAGCTGTCTTACAGATATGAAAACCCCACCAAATGGAGGATGTTAACTACTTGATGATCAAGAGCACGTAGCCCCCAGACCCCTCAGACTTCCGGGAGCCTAAGGATTGGTAATGTTAACCCCTGTGACAGCACCCTGCTATCTCGCCATCAGCTAATCAGAGATTTGTGTATGAGGTTATCACAGACCCTATGATCTGCGTCTCTCACCTGGCCTTTGAAAATGCTTTTCCAAAACCCTTCAGGAGCTCAGGTTTTGAGACCCTGAGCCACCCTTCTCCTCGCTTGGTCCTGCAATAAACCCTTCTCTGCTCCAAACTCAAAAACAAAACAAACAATCCCACCTCTCCCCAAAACCTGGCATGTATACTGTTTTTCACATTACTGGTGGAATGGGGCTCTGAGCAAGACTAAGTTGGGGGAACATAAAGTTTGCTAATTTTAAAACAGATTTTATTTTATTTTTGAAGCTGTTTAGGTTTACAGCAAAGTTGAGAGGAAGATACAGAGATTTACTGTACACTTCCTGCCCCAGTGCACAGCCCCCTCATGATCAACACCACTCAGCGAAGTACTACATTTTTTAAAAATAAGGTTGAACCTATACAGACATCAAAATCATCCAAAGTTCATAGTTTACCTTAGGGTTCACTCTTGGTGTTGTGCATTCTGTGGGTTTTGACAAAAGTATAATGACATGTCCCTGGTGACTCAGACGGTAGAGAACCTGCCTCATATGTGGGAGACCCAGGTTCAATCCCTGGGTCAGGAGGATTCCCTGGAGAAAGAAGGGCAACCCACTCCAGTATTCTTGCCTGGAGAATTCCATGACAGAGGAGCCTGGCAAGCTACAGTCCATGGGGTTGCAAACAGTTGGACACGACTGAGTGACTAACACTTTTAACTTTTTTCACTTCATGATGACATGTTCCACCTTTATAATATACAGAGTATTATAAATGCCCTAAAATCCTCTGTGTTCTGCTGATTCATCTCACTCACCAACTGTATCCCTGGCAATCACAGATCATTTTGTCATTTCTGCCTTTTCCAGATTATCATATAGTTGGAAACACACAGTATGAGTGAAGCCTTTTCAGAGGGGCTTCTTTCATTTTGTAATACACATCAAAGATTCTTCTATGTCTTTTCATGGCTTAATAATGCATTTCTTTCTCATGCTAATAATATTTCATTGTTTGCATGAAATTTAGGTTATTTATTCACTCACCTGGGGCTAGTGGTAAAGAACCCACCTGCCAATGCAGGAGACATAAGAGACTTTGGTTTGATCCCTGGGTCCAAAAGATCTCTTGGAGGAGGGCATGGCAACCCACTCCAGTATTCTTGCCTGAAGAATCCCATGGACAGGGGAGCCTGGCAGGCAGGCTACAGTCCTTAGGGCTGCGAAGAGTCAAAGACAACTGAAACAATTTAGCACACAGGCATTCATTCACCTGCTGAAAAGTGAAAGTGAAACTGTTACTTGCTCTGCTAAGTCACTTCAGTTGTGTCCAACTCTGTGCAACCCCATAGATGGCAGCCCACCAAGCTCCCCTGTTCCTGGGACTCTGCAGGCAAGAACACTAGAGCGGGTTGCCATTTCCTTCTCCAATGCATGATAGTGAAAAGTGAAAGGGAAGTCACTCAGTCGTGTCTGACTCTTCACAACCCCATGGACCGCCAGCCTACCAGGCTCCTCCATCCATGGGATTTTCCAGGCAAGAGTACTGGAGCGGAGTGCCATTGCCTTCTCCATATGCTCAGTGCCTGCTCAGTCATATCCAACTCTGTAATCCCATCAGCTATAGCCTGCCAGGCTCCTCTGTCCATGGAATTCTCTAGACAAGAATACTGGAAAAGCCCTCACCTACTGAAGGACATCCTGTTTGCTTTTAAGTTTTGGCAATTATGAATAAAGATGCCATAAACCTCCACATGCAACTTTATGTACAAACATAAGTTTTGACCCCTTTGGGTAAATACCAAGGAGAGTAGGGGAAACCTCTAGACCATTCAGGTATGACCTAAATCAAATCCTTGATGATTATATAGTGGAAGTGACCTATAGAGTCAAGGGATTAGATCTGATAGAGTGACTGAAGAACTATGGATGGAGGTTCGTGACATTGTACAGGAGGCGGTGATCAAGATCATCCCCAAGAAAAAGAAATGTAAACAGGCAAAATAGTTGTCTGAGGAAGCCTTACAAATAGCTGAGAAAAGAAGACAAACTAAAGGGAAAGGAGAAAAGGAAAGATATACCCATCTGAAAGCTGAGTTCCAAAGAATAGCAAGGAAAGATAAGAAAGCCTTCCTAGTGATCAATGCAAAGAATTGCTAGCAAAGTAATGCACAAAATTCTCCAAACAAGGCTTCAACAGTACATGAACTGAGAACTTCCAGATGTCCAAGCTGGATTTAAGAAAAGCAGAGGAACGAGAGGTCAAATTGCCAGCATCAGTTGGATCACATAAAAAGCAAGAGAGTTCTAGAAAAACATCTACTTCTGCTTTATTGACCATGCCAAAGCTTTTGACTGTGTGGATCATAATAAACTGTGGAAAGTTCTTCAAGATATGGGAATACCAGACCACCTGACCTGCCTCCTGAGAAATCTGTATGCAGGTCAAGAAGCAACAGTTAGAACCGGACATGGAACAATGGACTGGTTCCAAATTGGGAAAGGAGTATATCAAGGCTGTATATTGTCACCCTGCTTATTTAACTTATATGCAGAGTATATCATGTGAAATCCTGGGCTGGATGAAGTACAAACTGGAATCAAGATTGCTGGGAAAAATATCAATAACCTCAGATACACAGATGATACCTCCTTATGACAGAAAGTGAAGAGGAACTAAAGAGCCTCTTGAGGAAAGTGAAAGAGGAAAGTGAAAAAGCTGGTTTAAAACTCAAAATTCAAAAAATAAAGATCATGGCATCCAGTCTCATCACTTCATGGAAATAGATGGGGAAACAATGGAAAGGGTTACAGACTTTATTTTTTGGGCTCCAAACTCACTGCAGATGGTGACTGCAGCCATGAAATTAAAAGATGCTTGCTCCTTGGAAGAAACGCTATGACCAACCTAGACAGCATATGAAAGAGCAGAGACATTACTTTACCCACAAAATCTGTCTAGTCAAACTCTAGTTTTCTCAGTAGTCATTTATGGATGTGAGAGTTGGACCAAAAAGAAAGCTTAGCACCAAAGAATTGATGCTTTTGAACTGTGGTATTGGAGAATACTCTTGAGAGTCCCTTGGACTGCAAGGAGATCAAACCAGTCAATCTGAAAGGAAATCAACCCTGAATATTCATTGGAAGAACTGATGCTGAAGCTGAAACTCCAATACTCGGGCCACGTGATGCGAAGAACTGACTCATTGGAAATGACCCTGATGCTGGGGAAGATTGAAGGCAGGAGGAGAAGGGTGAGGATGAGATGGTTTGATGGCATCACTGACTCGATGGACATGAGTGTGAGCAACCTCTGAGAGTTGGTGATTGACAGGGAAGCCTGACATGCTGCAGTCCATGGGGTCGCAAAGAGTTGGATATGACTGAGGGACTGAACTGAACTGAGATAAGTTTTTGACTCCTTTGGGTAAATACCAAGAAGTGAGATTGCTGGATCACATGGTAAAAGTATGGTTAGCTGCATAAGAAACTGCCAAACTGTCTTCCAAGGCATTTTACCACTTTGCATTTCCACCAGCAATGAATTAGTGTTCCTGTTGCTGCACATCCTTGTCAGTGTTGTAGGTTCTGGTCGTTTTAATAGGTCTGTAACAGGATCTCACTGTCTCTTTAGTGTACATTTCCCTGAAGACAAATGATGTGGACCCTCTTTTTATATGCTCATTTGCTGCTTGTCTGTCTTCTTTGCCGAGGTGTCTGTTGAGACTTTGACCCATTCTTTAATCATGTTGTTTGCTTTCTTATTGCTGAGTTTTAAGGGTTCCTTGTATGCTTTGGATTATAGTCTTTAATCAAGTGTTTCTTTTGCAAATATTTTCTCCCAGTCAGTAGCTTGTCTTCTCACAGGATTGAAGTTTTTAATTGAACAAAGTCCAGCTTATCAGTCATTTCTTTCATGAATTGTGTCTTTGGTGTTGTATCTAAAAAGGCGCCACCAAACCCAAGGTCATCTAGATTTTTGCCTATTAAATCTTCTAAGAGTTTTATAGTTTTGTGTTTTCCATTTAGATTTATGATCCATTTTAGCTTAATTTTTGTGAAGAGTGTGGTCTGTATCTAGACATATTTTTTTATTTTTTTGCCACCCAGTTATTCTAGCCCCATTTATAATGAAACTATCGTTTTGCCACTGTTTTCTCTTTTCTCCTTTGTCTAAGATGCATTGACTATATTTGCTGCTTTTTTGTACATGTAAGTTGTAGTGGGTGAAGTTTGATGCTCCTGTACATACTGCTTACATTTGTGTCTCACATCTCTGGAAGTATAAATAAGATTTTCAGTTGTCTCTGGGATGGCGAATCCTGGGGATCAGGAGGTGAGAGAGGACTTACTGTTTACTTCTTTCTCATACTACTTAGAAACAATCACTATAATCCAAACAAGAGGTGGCAGTAGCCTTTCATATCATAGTTTGATGCTTGGAATTAATTCTGTATGTAAAGGGTGTGAGCAGAGCAATGTCCTGGTGAAGGTTGTAACCGAACAGGTTGCCTAATCATTAATTGTTTCCAATTTTAGTGTATATGTTGCCGAAGCGAGCACCTAATCGCTAACTGAGAAAGGAGCTCAGCAGGGGGATACTGGAAGCAGGAAGGTCTTTTAGGAGGCTGTTGTCATCATCCAGGAGACAGAAGGTGAGGGTGGGACCTAGGACAGGAAGAGCTGTGTGAAAAGGACAGAGATGTTCACGATAATAGGAATAAGCTCAGACCCACAGAAGACAAAGAAGAGGTCAAAGAAACAGTAGGTGTCACAGAAACTGTAAATGGAGAAGAGACAAAGTAATCAGATGCAGTGCCCATCTCTTTTATGGTTGTGTGTATTACCCATCGCTTACACTGAAAGTAGTTTCAATCTATCTTTACTGCATCTCTGGAAAATGCTAAAAGGGGTTATGTACATATTGTACAGCAAAATCATCAGTCAATTTCTTTCCCCCTCCTCTCCCTGTCCTTCATTTCCCTGCCTTAATTCCTCTCTCCCTTTCCCACTGCCACCAACAGGCGCAGCAGTGACCCCAATTCCTCATCATTCGTTCCACCCCTCCTCAATCTTTCTCTTTTCAAACTTAGTCTTTCTCAGCTATTCTCCTACTTGTCCCCTGACTCACAACATTTTGGATCTGTGCCCTTTCTGATATAAGTTATTCTAGCCTTCCTGGCTGCTTTCTCTTCTTTAGTTTTGCCAAGTGATTAGAACAGGCTGAGAGTCAGAATCCCTGGGTGTGCCTCCTGGCTCTGCAACTAACTAGTTATGTGACTCAGGCAAGAACTGTAACTCTCTAAACATCTGCATCCTCACGTGTGGAAAGGGGACAAAGGATCATAGCACCTCTTTCACTGGGTTGTTATAAGGATTAAATAAGATAAGAATTATAAAGTTCATCACAGTGCTTGACATATTACAAACTCGGATTAAATAGTAACAGTTATAACAGTTGATACTGCCTTGATTCACCCAAGAAATGCCCAGATTTAATCAGTAGCTGCTCGGGCAAAAATAAATAGTGAAACCTCCAAAACAAAATCAAACAAGGAAAGAAACAAAAAGAAAAAAAAAATCTCCAGACAGAACAACTGCAAAACCCTTCTTATAACATGGATCAGAGAAAGACTTTGAGTACTCAGACAGTTTGTGTTTGTTTTCACGTAAATATCATATGTGTGGGATCTAGAAAAATGGTATAAATGAACCTATTTTTAAACTAGAAATAGATACACAGATGTAGAAAACAAACATATGGACACCAAGGCTGGGGGTGGGGGGTAGGGGTTGGATGAATTGGAAGATTGGGGTTGACATATACATACTACTAGGAGAAGGCAATGGCACCCCACTCCAGTATTCTTACCTGGAAAATCCCACGGATGGAGGAGCCTGGTAGGCTGCCGTCCATGAGGTTGCAAAGAGTCGGACACAACTGAGTAACGTCACTTTCACTCTTCACTTTCACACATGGAGAAGGAAATGGCAACCCACTCCAGTGTTCTTGCCTGGAGGATCTCAGGGACGGTGGAGCCTGGTGGGCTGCCGTCTATAGGGTCGCACAGAGTTGGACACGACTGAAGCAACTTAGCAGCAGGAGCAGCAGCAGCAGGTATAGAGCCCAAGAAAACAAAGTCTGTCACTGCTTTCATTGTTTCCCCATCTATTTGCCATGAAGCGATGGGACTGGATGCCATGATCTTAGCTTTTTGAGTGTTGAGTTTTAAGCCAGCATTCTTGCCCTCCTTTCACCTTCATCAAGAGGCCCTTTTAGTTCCTCTTCACTTAGTTCCATGCCAGGCTGGATGAAGCTCAAACTGGAATCAAGATTTCTGGGAGAAATATCAATAACCTCAATATGCAGATGACTTATGGCAGAAAGCGAAGAGGAACTAAAAGAGCCTCTTGATGCAGGTGAAAAGCAGAGCAAGAAAGCTGGCTTAAACATCCGTCAGGTCATAGATAAAGCAAGGGAATTCCAGAAAAACATCCACTTCTGCTTCATTGACTATGCTAAAGCCTTTTACTGTGTGGATCACAACAAACTGGAAAATTCTTCAAGAGATGGGAATACCACCTTACCTGCCTCCTGAGAAACTTGTATGCAGGTCAAGAAGCAACAGTTAGAACCAGACATGGAGGAATAGACTGGTTCCAAATAGGAAAAGGAGTACATCAAGGCTATATATTGTCACCCTGCTTATTTAACTTAAATGCAGAATACATCATTCAAAATGCCAGGCTGGATGAAGCTCAAACTGGAATCAAGATTGCTGGGAGAAATATCAATAACCTCAATATGCAGATGACACCACCCTTATGGCAGAAAGCGAAGAGGAACTAAAAGAGCCTCTTGATGAAGGTGAAAAGGAGAGCAAAAAGCTGGCTTAAAACTCAACACTCAAAAGCTAAGATCATGGCATCCAGTCCTATCGCTTCATGGCAAATAGATGGGGAAACAATGAAACCAGTGACAGACTTTGTTTTCTTGGGCTTTAAAGTCACTGTGGACAGTGACTGCAGCCATGAAATTAAAATATGCTTGCTATTTGGAAGAAAAGCTCTGACAAACCTAGATAGTGTATTAAAAAGCAGAGACATTAGTTTCCTGACAAAGATCCGTCTAGTCATAGTTGTGATGTTTCCAGTGGTAATGTATGGATGTGAGAGTTGGACCATAAAGAAGGCTGAGCACTGAAGAACTGATGTTTTGAACTGTGGTGTTGGAGAAGACTCTTGAGAGTTCTTTTGACAGTAAGAAGATCAAACCAGTCAGTCCTAAAGGAAATCAACCCTGAATACTCATTGGAAAGATTGATGCTGAAATGGAAGCTCCAGCACTCTGGCCACCTGATGTGAAGAAGTGACTCATTGGAAAAGACCCTGATGCTGGGAAAGATTGAAGGCAGGAGGAGAAGGGGACAACAGAGGATGAGATGGTTGGATGACATCACTGATTCAGCGGATGTGAGTTTTGGCCAAATTCCAGGAGATTTTGAAGTACAGGGAAGCTTGGAGTACCTCGGTTCATGGGATCACAAATAGTCAGGACAGAGTGACTGAATAACAAGTGTATAAAACAGATAGCTAATGGAACCCTGTATAGCACAGGGCACTCTACTTGATGCTCTGTGGTGACCTAAATGGGAAGGAAATCCCCCAAAGAGGAGATATGCGTCTATGTAGAGTTGATTCATTTTGCTGTACAGCAGAAACTAACACCACATTATAAGGCAACTCTACACCAATAAAAATTAATAAAAATATAATGGCGCTTTCCCTGTATCGCCACATAGCAAATGACTCCCAAATTAGCAGTTATAAGCAGCACAGTTTCTGTGGGTGAGGAATCCAGGAATGGCTTAGCCGGACCCCGTGCTTCGGGGTCTCTCACAGTCTGCAGTCAAGTTGTCGGCTGGAACTTTTAACATCTCGAGTTCAGCTGAAATGGAGTCTGCTCCCAAGCCCACTCAGTATTTCTCTGTGGGATTGGCTTCCTCATCAGCTGTCAGGCAGAGAGTCTCAGTTCATTGCTGACTATTGGCAGAGGACATCCTTTCTTTTCTGCAGTGTGGCCCTCTCCACCAGAGCAAGCTTGTGAGAAGAGCCAGAGAGAATATGAACAAGATGGGAACCACAGTCTTTTATGACCTAATAACCGAGGTGCAGCCCATCACTCTTGCCACGTTCTGTTTGTTAGAAGAGAATCTCCTGACTTGGTTCACACATAATGGGAGGAGATCATTAGGGGGCTATGTTGAAGCTTTCTGCCATAGTCCCCTAATCTCTGAGTCCCATCCCCTAATCCCAGTTGTCTTCTAAGAATACATCCCACTGCACCTGGATCCCATAGCACCTGATCACTCACTGGATATTATTGTCAAATTTCAGGAGCTTCTCCATCCTGATCTTCCCTGGTGCCTCCCTAGAGCCTCCTTCTCTCAGGGTAAATCTGGAGATTGGGACAGTGTCAGTCCCACTGCAGAGAGGGGCAAGGTAGTCTGGTGCCATTGGTGACTGCTCAGTGTTCTGACTCCTATTCTGAAAAGAGTGAGGGGATTGACGTCAGGGCGGCCAGTTGAAGGGCCATTTGCATGCTTCTGAAAGATGCTGCAATGAAATTTCCCTCTTCCACAAAGATCAGAGATGGGAAAAATGAAGAATGCTCATAGTGAGGGGCATTGATTACGGAGAATTATGTATATTAACTATCTGTAATTGTTACTAGTAATTATCATTGTATTATGAGACTGCTGGTGAGGAGAAAAGATAGGCTTGTCTTTTCTGAAATTTGACTCATTTTTTTCCCATTGGGGCTGCTGCTTTGGGATATTTTCAGTGAACCCAGCATTCAATTCAGTTCAGTTCAGTTGCTCAGTCATGTCCTACTCTTTGTGACCCCATGAATCACAGCACGACGCCAGGCCTCCTTGCCCATCACCAACTCCCGGAGGTCACTCAAACTCACGTCCATCGAGTCAGTGATGCCATCCAGCCATCTCATCCTCTGTCGTCCCCTTCTCCTGCCCCTAATCCCTCCCAGAGTCTTTTCCAATGAGTCAACTCTTCGCATGAGGTGGCCAAAGTACTGGAGTTTCAGCTTTAGCATCATTCCTTCCAAAGAAATCCCAGGGCTGATCTCCTTCAGCATGGACTGGTTGGATCTCCTTGCAGTCCAAGGGACTCTCAAGAGTCTTCTCCAACACCACAGTTCAAAAGCATCAGTTCTTCGGCGCTCAGCCTTCTTCACAGTCCAACTCTCACATCCATACATGACCACAGGAAAAACCATAGCCTTGACTAGACGGACCTTAGTCGACAAAGTAATGTCTCTGCTTTTGAATATACTATCGAGGTTGGTCATAACTTTTCTTCCAAGGAGTAAGCATCTTTTAATTTCCAGCATTAGGAAAGAGGAATTCCAAATGCAAATTTAAAACTGGAGCTAGGGCTTCCCTGGTGGCTCAGTGGAAAAGAATCTACCTGCCAGTGCAAGAGACATGGGTTTGATCCTTGATCAGGGAAGATCCTATGTGCTTCAGAGCAACTAAGCTCTTGCACCACAACTACTGAGCCTGGGCTCAAAAGCCCTGGAACTGCAGCTACTGAAGCCCACACGCCCTAGAGCCCATGCCCTGCCACAATAGAAGCCACTGCAAAGAGCAACCTGCGCAACACAACTAGAGAGCAGGCCCTGTTCACAGCACTTAAGAAAGGCTCACACAGCAACGAAGACCCAGCACAGCCAAAAGTAAATTAAAAAATAAAATTATTAAAAAAAAACCAAAAACCTGGAGCTAAAGTAGGGACAACTCAACGTGCCTCTGAGTCTTCTAGTCAGACACCAAAGGACTTAGACATGGTTTAGAAGAGAGAACAGGAAAGCAAGAGAAACCTAAGGCATTCTAATAAGGAAAAACTACTACTGTAGTTCTGCTTCGAATAATACTAATTAATCTATGCTCTCAAGTATAAGTAATAGAAAAATTCAAGCAAGACTGAAATGAGACTTTTTCACATGTCAGAAAGTCTAGTGGTGTATAGCCATTGGTGTTGTTTCAATAGTTCAACAATAAGAGGCCAGAATTTTGTGATTCTTCTTCCCCCATGGCCACAAAATAGCTGCTGTGCTCCTAACATCAGATCTGTGTCCAAGTCAGGAAGAAGGAGACAGGGATGGCACCAGCTGCAACAGTTGCTTTTATCAGGAAAGCAAAAACATTTCTGGAATCTGCCCTTCCCTCACTACTAGGGTTGTACCAAAGTGCAAGGGGATCCAATTGAGTATTTAACTTTCCCCTGTTGCAACAGTGGGAGAAAGTTAAATATTCTGGATCCCCTTGTACCTTGGTGCAACCCTAGTAATGTAATAGTAGAAAGTGGCAAGAGAACATATACTAGTATGTCAGGTTTCACTCACTCTCTGTCTATTGTCCAGAGCCTGATCTTTTGATTACGATGCAATATTGCACGATTCTGCAAGTATTTACTGAGAGGCTCCTGCCTGTCAGCCTCTGTGTTGGGAGCAAGGAACATGAGAATTCCTGTACTTGAAGTGACATTGTAGAACCAGGGTTGAGGGAGGCAGGGAGGCCTTGTTGCAAGGACTAAATGAGGGCACCCTGGTCAGTGCTTAATACATGCTTATCATGTCATCATTTGCCAGATCAGTGGTCATTTCTTTTGTCTAATTTTTTTTAGATTTTAGGTTTGTTTTTTTTTAAAGCTTTTACATTTTATAAAAAGCTTTTAAGGTATAATTTACATATTATAAAATTCTCCTATTTTAATAGCACAGTTGTAAGTTGTGAATATATACAGTTGTGCAACCATCATCACAACCCAACTTTAGAACACTTTCATCACCCTGAAAATATCCCTTCTGTTCTTTTGTGGTCACTACCATTCCTGTTGCAAGCCCCAAGTAACCATAATTTTTGTTCTGTCTCATGGATTTAGCTTTGCTATATTTCATATGGCATTATACAATATGTGGCCATATGCATTGTATAGCATCTTTCACTTAGCATAATGTTTTTGAGGTTCATCCATGTTGTAGCATATTTCAATGTCTCATCCCTTTTTATTGCTGAATTGTATTCCATTGTTTGGGTATACCACATTTTGTTTATTTCTTCTCCAGTTGTTGTGATTTGGGTGGTTTTCGATTTTTGGCTATTTTTGGTAACACTGTTGTGAACATTCATCTGAAAGTTTTCTCTGGGCATATGTTTTCATTTCTCTTGGGTCGACACTTAGAAATGATATTGATGGGTCCTTTCTGCATATGGTAAATTTCACTTAACATTGTAAGAAACTGCTACTGTTTTCTAAAACAACTGAATCATTATACGTTTCATATATATAATAGCAATATATAGGGGTTTCCATATCTGATTGCATCTTACTACCAAAGGCAGAACAGAGTAGAACTCTGGTTTCAGGATCCGGTCTCTCTGATCTACTATTTATGACTTGTGTGCCTTTGAATAAGCTGTTGCCTCTGTTTTCTGCTTTAAAATGGAAATAATAATACCTGCTTTGTATGGTGGTTGAGGGGACTAAATCAGACTACTGGCCCAGTGTCTCTCATGCAGCCCTTCCCAGGGGGCTCAGTGGTAAAGAATCCCCCTGCTGACACAGGAGACACGAGCTCGATTCCTGGGTTGGGAAGATACCCTGGAGTAGAAAATGGTGACTCACTCCAGTATTCTTGCCTGGAAAATGCCACGGACTGAGGAGCCTGGTGGGCTACAGTCCATGGGGTCTCAGAGCTGGACACTAAAGAGTGACTGAGCACACTCACAGGTGTATCATACAGCAGTGTTTGTATTAGCTCTTGTCACTGTGAGTAAATCTGTGTGTTCATTGGTTGGTTTTGAAAAAGTATTTTTGCCTGTTGTAAAGTTCAGTTCAGTTTAGTCACTCAGTCATGTCTGACTCTTTGTGACCCCATGGACTGCAGCATGCCAGTCCTCCCTGTCCATCACCAACTCCCAGAGTTTACCCAAACTCATGTCCATTGAGTTGGTGATTCCCTCCAGCCATCTCATCCTCTGTCATCCCCTTCTCCTCCCGCCTTCAGTCTTTCCCAGCATCAGGGTCTTTTCCAATGAGTCAGTTCTCATCAGGTGGCCAAAGAACTGGAGTTTCAGCTTTAACGTCAGTCCTTCCAATGAACACTCAGGACTGATCTCCTTTAGGATGGACTGGTTGGATCTCCTTGCAGTCCAAGGAACTCTCAAAGTAGACCAAAAAAACCCACCTCTATATTTGGATTCAATAAATTAGTACAACTTGCTCCATTTGGGGAAGTGGTTTGGTACAGGCTTCTAGTCTTGAGGACATACAAGGTATTGGGGTGGTTGAAATCTCTCTGGAAACAAAGTGGGTGACTTCATGTCTGACCCCTGCCCCAATTCCTCCAATTCTCAGTCCACATTCTTGGGCTTTTTTTTCTGGGATCCCTGGGTGCTGCATTCCGTTTTTCTGTATCTGTTTTTCCCCGTGCAGTTTTCTGCCCTTTCCCAGGTGGTTCACAGAGAACCATCTGCCTTTCATGATCTCTGCTCATCTTTGACCCAGGGACGACCTCCCCCCAACCCTCCATCACTCAGGAAGTGCCATTGTACCTGAGTGCCAAAGTCATTTCTGTGCGATATGATAGTTAGAAAGATTGTACTGTAGTTCCTGAAACATAAAATGTGTTCTGCAACCGACGAGAAACAGAGCATCACGTGGCTCCAGTCATTTGGAACAACTGATCATGGCCTATCACGTGAGCTCATTGCTGCACACGGCTTTCAATTAAAGCAAACAAACCGAAAGAGCCAGGAGAAAAGTCCCAGGAAAGAGCAGTTTGCAAGTTGTTCAATATTTGTTTTGAATTTCTACCTTATTCTGAATGCCATCTTGTAACAAGAGTACAGTTTCCTCTGTCTCCTGCCCCCTCTTTCCTTCCCTCCCTCCTTCTTTCTCTTTTTGCTGAAGGTGAGAGGGGCTGTCTTGATATCTTGCTGCTGCTGCTGCTGCTGCTGCTAAGGCGCTTCAGTCATGTCCAACTCTGTGCAACCCTATAGATGGCAGCCCACCAGGCTCCCCCATCCCTGGGATTCTCCAGGCAAGAATATTGGAGTGGGTTGTCATTTCCTTCTCCAATGCATGAAAGTGAAAAGTCAAAGTGAAGTCGCTCAGTCATGTCCAACTCTTTGCAACCCCATGGACTGCAGCCTATCAGGCTCCTCTGTTCACGGTATTTTCCAGGCAAGAATACTGGAGTGGGGTGCCATTGCCTTCTCCACTTGATATCCTGAGGGGTGTCCAACTGATGAACATCCAGCTTGTTTCCAGCAAGGTCGAATAGGGTTGCTGGCTCTTTCTTCCTTTAAAGAGGATTACTGCAACTTGCTGTTTTAAAGAGACTCAGAGAATTCCACTTTTGGTGCAAATGCAAGAGAGCTGAGTTCCAGGCTCTGAGCTGGGCCTGCTGGGGGTGCAGAGCTGGGTTCATGCACACCCTTCGTCTGTATTGTCCATGAGTCTGTAGGCAGATGTATCCCTTCACCTCCGAGGGCAGGTCCAGTCATTCTCAATGGGACTTTTTTGGGCATCACTGCATCCTCATCTACATTTTAAATAAACACACTGATGACTAATATAAGGAGGCGGTTGCAAATAAATCCCTTTGAGAGCCAGGAGCTTGGAGCCTCCCTGCTCACTATGGTCCACAGACTGGCAAGGCTGGCATCACCTGGATCTTGTTAGAAAGACAGCTGGGACATCCTGAGGCCAGATCTACATTTTAACTATTCTCTGGGTTACTTGTAGGCACAGGACACTTAAAAAACACTCTGGAAGCGGTGGTCCTCAGCTGTACCTTTGGTCTCACCCAGGGGCTTGATAGAAATGCAAATTCTCTCAAATCATCCCATCCTTGGCTTCTCTCACTGAGTCCGAAAGTTTGTTCTTTACATCTTTGTCTCCTTAGCTGCCCTGCATGCAGGATCATTGGTATCATCTTTCTAAATTCTATATACATGCCTTAATATACGGTATTAGTCATTCTCTTGCTGACCTACTTCACTCTGTTTAATAGGCTTCAGGTTTATCCACTTCATGAGAACTGACTCAAGTGCACTCCTTTTCATAGCTGAGGAATATTCCATTGTGCCATATGTAAACCAGATGACCAGTGCAAGGTCAAGGCATGAAGCAGGGCACCCAAATCCAGTGCTATGGGACAACCCAGAATGATAGGAAGGGGAGGGAGGCGGGGAGTGGGTTTCAGGATCAGGGGGACACATGTATGTCTGTGGCTGGTTCATGTTGATATATGGCAAAAATGATCACATACTACAAAGTAATGATCCTCCAACTAAAATAAATTAATAATAATAATAATAATAAGAAATGGAAACTCTCAAGCCTGCTGAATCAGAAACCCTAGGATGGGGCCAGCCATGGAGATTTTAACAAGCCCTCCCGGGGATTCTGACGCACGCTCAAGTGTGAGAATCACTGATTTAGAGTTTTTTTTTTTAACAAACTGATTTCTCTTCAGGTGTGCTAGGCTGTATCTTACATTTATATCTGTGAAAACAGTAGCCTGACCTTTGAATTACTGTATCAAAAGTTCATTCACTTCCATATGCCCCAAGTGTTGGGATTCCACGAGAAAAGACAAGGATTAAGTAGCATTGATGGGCTCTAGCCCAGCAAACTCAATTGGTTTCTCTTTCCCATCAAGGAAAGTATCTGAATGGCAGTTTTCTCAGAGAAATCTCCTTGCTCCAGGGTGAAAACGGACATGTTGCAAAGGAAGGCATTTTCCCCTACTTTTCCGGGTTGTGGCTGGTCTAAGGATTAAATTGACATGAGGCAGAGTAACAGGAGAAAACCAAACAAAAGTTGAATAGCACGTGTGCATGGGAGAGACCCTGGGTAACTGGGTAACTTGTTGAAGTGGCCGAAATCACCTTAAATACCGTCTTTAGCTAAAGACAAAAGGGGATGTAGGGGTAGCGGTTTTGACTTCCAAAGGGAGAAAGACAGTTTATATGGAGATGGAAAAACATTTGTCTGATAAACAAATTTGTTTGGTAAACAAATGTTTGCTGGGTAGGGCAGAGACAGTGGGACAAAGAAAGAAATTTTAAAACAGACTTGGCCCACACACCTGCTTCATACTATTGTGGAAGATAGAACCCACTGGCCCCAACCCAAAGCATGGACACGAGGTGCAGCGGGAAGCGAGGCTTTAATGATGGTCTTACAGGATCGCATCTGGTGGGCAGGCACAGCCATGGCGGTTGCAACAAGCATTTTATATTTTAGCATGCAAGGTCCCTCTGCCAGTTCCGTATTGGCTGAGTACTACGGGGTGAACATTCTTTCTGAACATCACCTAAGTTCATTTCCCTCATCTTTATGGTCTGGCCCCCTCCCTAACATCTGGTTTCCCCCTTTCATGTGCACTTATTCCCGCGCTTATGTTTTGAATTCACCAATAGAATGAGCCTGTGTGAGAACTCAAAGCATTCCACTCTCCCTTTGTTTGCCCAGACTTTCCCGCTTTGTAACCCTTATGGCTGTTACATCAGCAAGCTGTCACTCAAAAGGTAGCTATCCTTGAAGATGGGTCACTTTAAGTTGTTATTTCTTACACTATCATGATACATGGTAACACTTGCTTCCTGGAACAGGTCTTCTATCTACATTCTTTTAGGCAGTAAGGAGAAGGTCAAAGGTTCTTCCTGAGTTTGGGGGCATCTTAAAAATAATCAGTCTTGGGACTTCCCTGGTGGTCCAGTGGCTAAGGCGCCATGCTCCCAGTGCAAGGGGGCAGAGTTTGATCCCTGCTCAAGGAACTAGATCCACAGCTCATAGCCACAACTAAGAGTTCACATGCCACAACTAAAAAGATCACGCATTCTGGAACTAAACTATCCCACAAGCAGCAACAAAGATTCTATGTGCTGCAACTAAATAATAATTAGTTTAAATTAATCCTCATGCCAAAGCGATGCTGGCAGTATGCTGTAGGGCAGTCTGACTGTAGCGGGGTGTGGTGTGGCATGCTTCTCTGGGCATGTCTTCAAAGGGCTGATCTCATTTACCAAAAGAGAAGAATGCTGTTGCCTCTCTCTCCTAGCTGGTAGATCTCGTAAATTCCAAAAGGATGTCTGAATGCATAAATGCTTTGAGAAGTGAAAGATGCTTTATAAATACACAAAATTATGCGTGTTATGAGTGGAATGTGGAGTAGGATGGAAGAAAGAATTGGAGCTACATGTCTTGAGGGAAGGGAATTTAAAGAAAAATTTATCTCCATTATGTGTTTTACACTGACAAAGATATGGTCCCCCACAAAGTTCGTGCCTGAAATTAACTCTATTTATTTATATAATCGGGGCTACTCCAGTGACTCATTGGTAAAGAATCTGCCTGCAATTCAGGAGATGCAGGAGACTCTGGTTTGATCCCTGGGTCAGGAAGATCCCCTAGAGGAGGAAATGGCAACCTGTTCCAATATTCTTGACTGAAGAATCCCATGGACAGAGGAGTCTGGTGGGCTACAGTCTGTAGGCTCATGAAGAGTTGGACACGACTGAAGTGACTGAGCACACACACATTTATGTAATTACTTGTATGTATTTTAAGGTATACAACATGATGTTTTGTATATGTACACATATGCATAAGTGAAATGATTACTATAGTGAATCTAATTCACATTTCTATCTCTTCACCTCATTCCCAGTTTTTGCCATGTGGACTTTGATTTACATCGTAATCAGATAGGGGCAGTTTTACAGCTAGGCACACAAGCACCACCATAGACTCACTACATCAGAATTTCTGGTATGGGGTCTGGAAACTTGTCCTTAAATCAGCATTCTAGACTCTCCTGTTGGAAACTACTGCTTTAGCCTCTGGGTGTCAGGGATGCAAGCCTGCGCTGTGTCATTGCTCTCCTGCCCTGGCAGACATCACTAATCAATCACAGCTCTCTTCATTTCAGCCCAGACATGGCCTCTGGGTTCTTCTGAATGCCAGGCAACCACTTCCGTTAATCAAGGTAGAATGCCAGAGAACCTTTGGTAGGAAAACTAAGATAAATCTATTTTCTTGGAATAGGTTAGTTTCATCTCACTTTTGGAGAAAGGGGACAGAAATTGGTTTTGGTTGTGGGTCAAGTTAAAATAAAACAGATTGAAGTTAGGATAAGGTTCACGGATATCTTCATGGCTCAGGGATAACCAAAGGGGTCAGCATAGCCTTGCTGGGGTGAGGGGTGGGTAGCAGAGAGAATCTGCTGAACTGGAGGGAAGGAGGGGAGAGAGAACACAGATGACCTTCACCTTTCTCATGGATTCTGGTCCTCTTGCAAGAACTTTGGTACCAGTTATGAACTGAACATGGTCTCCTTCCCAAATTCATATCTTGAGGCCCTAATTACCAGTGGGTTGTTTTAGGAGGTAATGAGGAGGTAATTTAGGAGGTAAGGTTTTAGGAGGAAGCTTAAATGAGGTCATGAGGTGGAGCCCCCGTGATAGGATTAGTGCTCTTATAAGAAAAGAAACACCAGAGCTTCTTCCCTCTCTCTCTCTCTCACCATGTGAGCACACAGTGAGACAGGTGGGGATGTCTGTGACCCCAGAAGTGGGCCAAGAACTGAATCTGTTGGCACTGTGGCCTTTGACTTCCCAGCCTCCAGAACTGGGAGAATTATTTCTCTGTTGTGAAAGCCACCCAGCCTATGGCATTTTGTCGTGAGATGACTAATGCAGAACTGTTAGTGCCTTAGACAGAACACAAGGGTGGAGACCGTGGCCTTGGGTTTGCTGCTTTGCAGCCTCCGAGCCTTGTTCCCAGAGAGCGCGGGTGAAGCTGAAGAATCTTTTCTAGATGAAAACATTCTTCTTTTAAATTATTTCTTTATTTCTGTACCTGGCTGTGCTGCATCTTAGCTGCATCGTGCAAGATCTTTAGTTGCAGCCTGAGAGCTCTCATTTGCGGCATGTGGGATCTAGTTCCCTGACCAGGGATCAAACTCTGGGCCAGCTGCATTGAGAGTGCAGAGTCTTAGCCACTGAACCACTGTGGAAATCCCTAGTGAGAAGATTCTTGAGAACACAGTCCATCTCCTTCCGTTTTATAGAAGTAGAAATTCCTGTCTGGGGAGATGACGTGACCAATGAAAGGTCACAAAGCATATTTGCGGTAGAGCCCAGATGAATATATATGGTTCTCAGCCTCCAGCTTATTGCCCTTCCTCTTCCTTTCTCTGGTGCTCAGGGTGTTTCTGGATCCTTCAGCTGTATTTGGATCTTCAGCACCACTCATGCAAAACTTCCCAAATGGCACTGAAACGAACATCTGCTAATCACAGTCTCCTGGAAACATTCACAGTGAGATTAGAGAGGGAGTTGAACGAGGCTCTATGGTCTCCATTGGGACTGAAAATGGATCCTGCAGAGTGGGAAATTAAAACAGGGTCTTTGGGTAGAGAAAGAGGGGAGAGAAGACAGCGGCCTCTCTTATCTTCCAGCCACATATGAACTCTGTCATCAGAGCTTCAGTTTTTGATAAGCTCAGCACGTCTTATCGCTGCCTTTGACACAGGCATTGATCATTTCTTAAACTGTGCTCTGGGAGGCACCCCCCCACCACCTTTGAATGGCCCTTGCGTCGCCTTTTCATCCCTCCCCCTTTATTTGCTGATATTGACGGTACATGCAGAGAAGGCGGCTTTCAAAAATACATCTTTTTTAATAATTTGTCTTCCCAAGAGAGAAAGGAAGGGGTATGCATCCATGCTTGGGTAGGTTGCTGAGATGTCTAACATCTCTTCACACAAGGAAAAATGGGCCTTGCATTTGATACTTACATCCAGCCCAGTCGATGAGGCTGGATTGTGGATACAGCAGTGGAAAGACCTGGATCAAAGCAGCCCAGTTGCAATGGATTCCATGGAAGACTTCACATAACCCTGATGGGCCACGCAGACGCTGATTTCATACTTTCATTTTCTGTTGTTTTCTCAAGAATTAAAAATTCTAGTCAAACATCTTATCATCAGTCAGGGTGGTGACTTGAAAAAATGTGATGACTCCTCAGCTTGTGTGACCAACTCTGAAAGCAGTGCATTACTATTCCATAATAGGAAGGCATACATACAATTCAGTCTTATGCACTTTAGGGATGGGAGTGTTCAGTGCTTATTCTGATTGATCAGGTGGGATGGAAAGACTTCGAGAGCTAATTACCTTCCACACGGGAAACCCTTTATTACTTGGATGACCTTTTTGGAAACCAGGGACAACTAATGGCCCTTCTCAGATTTTGCTGGAAGAATACTGTAGCCAGAAACAGCAGGAATGGAAAGAATGGCTTTAGATGGGAGCATGAATGGTTTCATGTATTGTTTCTGCCTTTATATTTGGTTACTGCTTAATATCTACAGAGCACTTTCGGTTTACTGAGTCATTCTACATTTTCCACTTAGAGATTTTAAACATCTTTGAGATCTTGGTAGTGTTGTTATTAATGGTTCCAACTGACAGACGAAAATCTCAGGGAGGCCAAGGGACTTGTCTAAGATCACACAGCTGGCAACTGGCTGAGCTGTGAATTCAACTCAGGGCTTCTGAATTATTTTGTTGTAAATCCCACCATTTTTCCCCTTCTAGAGGTGGCTATTAATTAAGCTTTTTGCAGATGTTCTCTATTTATGGAAAAAAAAAAATCATTGGAATGGGCCCAGCAGTGAAACAGATATAAAGGAAAATGGTCGAGTATTCTTCAACAAAGCCCAGGAAGAGTCATGGATGGCTGTGCAACACTGAAGTCCAGCCTGTGATCTCTTTGTCCAATCCTGAGCACTAAAGTGAGGTATGTCCACCTAGAGGAGGGCATGGCTCGGCTCTGAACCTCAGACACAGTGTGCCTGACACACGGTGCATCTGCAGGGATGAGGCAGCTGCTTTCTAGTTTGCACAAAGATGCCATATGAGCTCTAAGTGACCTTTGTTGTTGTGGTTCAGTTGATAAGTTGTGGCTGACTCTTTGTGACCCCATGAACTGCAGCACAACACACTTCCATGTCCTTCACTATATCCCAGAATTTGCTCAAACTCAAGTCCACTGAGTCAGTGAGGCCATCCCACCATCTCATCCTCTGTTGCCCCCATCTCCTCTTGCCCTCAATCTTTGCTAGCATCAGGGTCTTTTCCAATGTGTCAGTTCTTTACATCAGGTGGCTGAAGTACTGGAACTTCAGCTTCAGCATCAGTCCTTCCAATGAATATTCAGGGTTGATTTCCTTTAGGATGGACTGGTTTGATCTCCTTGCAGTCCAAAGGACTCTCAAGAGCCTTCTCCAATACCACAGTTGAAAAACATAAATTCTTTGATGTTTAGCCTTCTTTATGGTCCACCTCTCACATCCATACATGACTACTGGAAAAACTATGCTTTGACTCTATGGACTTTTATCCACCTTGCTCACTTTTAAATACTGAGGCCTGAAATGCTCAGAGTTCTATTTAGTGATGGAAGTTAAGATTGTGTTTATCCTTCTGTAGGGTTAGAGGAAACTTGCTTCTCTCTTAGAAAAAAATGGATTTAGGTTGGATGATACTAAAAACTTATTATTTGCTCCTAAGAAATATATGTTTCTTTTTCTAGACATTTGTTTAGAGGTTATCAGGGCTCCAGAATCCTTCCCAAAGGGCAGTCTGATCAAGCCTGATCTCTTTTCCTCAAGCTGGAGAAAAGATTTTGAATATGAGTTAGACTGGCCTTGGTATAGACCTTCCAGCTTAGTGACTAACCCCAGACATTTAGAAGTATGCTGTGAAGTTGTTTCATGCCTTGTCTGGACCTTTGAGGGTGGAGCTTGTTGTGTGGTCGAAGTGGGGCTTTCTTCCAAAGGAATGGTCTGTCCCCTGATCAGCATCCTGGGGTGGAAACTGAGAAGGCCTTGGGCTGAAGAGGAGGCTCCTTTGTGTCGGGGGGTTGGGCAGAGTAGGAGCTCCATTTGTAGGATTTTCACTAGAGAGGCAGTGATTCTAGCGGCAGCCATGAGTTCCTCTCTGTGAAAAATTTTGAAGTCCTCCCCAGTTTGATAAAGATTTGTTAAAATTGTATGGCATAATCTTGATTCTGCTTCAAGAAGGACGTTAGTAGAGGGAATTCTCTCTAGGTTAAAAAATAAGAGTTGGCACAGATTTGACTGAATAAATCTGATCAAATACATCCCTCTAAAATTTGTTCCCAAAGCTCTTTGACCCTTTAAAAGGAAATGACTGAGGGAGCCTCTTGCCAAAACATTCGCTTTAATGTTAACACACTGGAGAGACATCATGCTATGATGTTGGAGATAGTTGGTCTGGTTTCAAACACCAGCTCTGTAACTTACAGGCAAGTGATTTCCTTTCTGAGCCTCAATGTCCTCCCCTGAAACATGACCATGTTAATCTCCACCTCAAAGATGTGCAGTGAAGCTAATCTTTAAGAAAGGAGCCTAGTATCAGGCACACAGAGGTGCTCAAAGAATATTAGCTTCCTTCTTGTAAGAAAAAAGAGGCCTTTTAAGATAAAAACAAAGAGTTCCCAGTGTTCTTCAGTCATACCAAAAAAGTATAAAGCTGACTCCATCTCAACTAGGGATTTGATTGCATTTTCTATGAAGAATCAGAGAGTAAATATGTTCTACTTTGCAGTCACACAGTCTCTGTTGCAGCCACTCAGCTCTGCCACAGTAGCAGGAAGACAACCAAAGACGATGGATACACAAATGGGTGTGACTGTGTTCTGATAAAACTTTATTTACAAAAGGCAAGTGGAAAACTGGATTTAGCCCTTGGAGTATAGTTTGCAGACCCTTGACCTGGGCAGTATTTGTCTCAGAGCCTGTGTTTTGGTTCCTAAGCTTTGTCCACTCTCCTAATACCCTTTCTGGGAGTCATTTTTGTTCTCTATCCCTTTTCTCTTATGGGCAGTGCACACAGTCACTTAATAAATGAGGATGTCAAGGAGACCCCTGATTTTCAAATAAACAGAGAGGGTACCTGGCTAAGCCCAAATGCACAGCAAAGTGGGTGTAGAACTGGCCTAGCACACCCTCCCTCAGCTTTTCCTTCCAGAATCCATCTCTTTATTTAACGCACTGACCCATCTTGCCCCCTTGCAAATCAACTGGATTTGAAATGGCACCTTTAGCATATTTTTAAATCTTTTGCCCTACTTTTCCACATTCATCTGTGGATGGTAGAAAGTTTTCAAATTAAGTGTCACTGCTCAAAGTCAAAAATTAATTAATTAGTGGCCAGACATGTGCAATGCCCAGAATGCTTATCAGTCAGCCTCAAAAGCTTTGCTAATTAGAAAGAAGTCAGGGTGGAACCAGGCAGATCAAAGAGCCCAGTCTCTCTCTCTTAGAACTTCTATCACACTGGTCCTGGAATTCTAATCAGTTCCACCATTTAAATAAATTCTATGGGCTGGGTCTTGTTTTGTTGAGTGTACAGTGTGCAAGTGGGGATTCAATCACAAGTGTTTCCAGTTTGCAAGTACCTCTACATGGAACACAGCTTTTGATAAAAGAGACTTCAATGTGTCCTTCCAAACACAACCCACAATGTAGGTACCATATACAAACTGCTCAACTTTCTGAAAGAAAGAAAGAAAGTCAAGTCACTCAGTTGTGTCCAACTCTTTACAGCCCCATGGACTGTAGCCTACCAGCCTCCTCTGCCTATGGAATTTTCCAGGCAACTTTCTGAAGTGCAATGAAAAACTTCGCACCTGAAACTTTATCCTTCGTTACTGTAAAAACTTTTGCTCAGTGTCTTTGTTTGAGCAAGCATAAGGCTGTGCATGTAGCTTGACAGGCATTTTTTTTTCAGCTTAATATAATTTTATTTCATTAATCAGTGACAGCACTTTTGAAAACAACTTTATTGAGGCATAATTTACATGCTGTAAAATTCACCTATATTAAGTGCACAATTTAGTGATTTTTTTTTAAAAGCAAATTTACCGAGTTGTGCAGACATCACTACCATTCAGTTTCACAAACTTTGCATTATTTCAGTAGAAATGCTCATACCCATTAACAATTAGCCCCTAATCCTAACACAGATCTTGGCAGCCACTAAATCTACTCTCTGTCCTTATATGTTTGCCTTGTTTTTCAATTCTTTATAAGCAGAATTATATGATGTGTGGTCTTTTGTGCCTGACTACTTCCACTGAGCAAAATGTATTTGCGGTTCATCCATGTTGTAGCATGTATTAATATTTCATTTTTTAAAACTGTTGGAAAATAATCCATTGTACAGCTCTACATTTTATTTATCCATTCATCCGTTGATGAATTTTGGGGTTGTTTTCAGGTTTGGGTTATTATGAATAATGCTGCTATGAACATTCACCATGGCTGTGTGTTTTCTAAAGGTGAAATTGTTGGCATATATGATAAATTTGACCTTTGAAAAATGGCTAAACCTTTTTTTCCAAAGCAGCTGCACAACTTTACATTCCCATCAGAAAGATCGAAGGGTTCCTGCTGGTTCAAGTTCTCATAAACACTAGTTATTGTCTTTTGGTCGTAGTCATCCAAGTGGGTATGAAACAGTAACTTACTGTGGTTTTAATATAATAATGATTTGATAGCAACTTAATTGAATAGAATGAATTTTACCAGTATCTCCCATTGTATCTTTGGAAGAACATTAGGGCTATGAGATGCCTTATAAGTAAAGGGGTTCTCTGGGCCATAATTTTGGGAAATACCACCAATTATTTCTACCTCTATTCACTGTTTACTGAATTGAGAGCTCTGGCAAGTTCTGTAATGGGGAAACTTGTCTGAATTTATTTACTCAGCACTTCTTAAATTTGTCTGAAAATAGAAAATTTGAAACCATGATGGAAACAGATTTTGGAAAGTGCTGTTGGTGCTGGGGAAGACTCTTGAGTGTTCCTTGGACAGCAAGGAGACCAAACCAGTCAATTCTAAAGGAAATCAACTCTGAATCTTCATTGGGAAGACCGATGATGAAGCTGAAGCTGAAGCTGAAGCTCCGATACTTTGGCAACCTGATGCAAAGAGCTGACTCACTGGAAAAGACCCTGATGCTTGGAGAGATTGAGAGCAGGAGGAGAAGTGGACGACAGAGGATGAGATGGTTGGATGATATCATCAACTCAATGGACATGAGTTTGAGCAAATTCCAAAAGATAGTGAAGGATGGGGAAGCCTGTCATGCTGCAGTCCATGGGTTTGCAAGGAGTTGATATGACCGAATGACTGAACAATAACAAATGTCTTCCTGTTCCTCAGACTCTGTCTCACTGGAGAGAGTGGACAGTGGGCTGACCTGTGTCTCCACACTGTGATCTTTGTCCTTCAGGAAGCTGACTGACTCAGAGAGGAGACAAGAATCCCCTTTATCTTCCTGGAGATCTATTTCATTTCCCAACATCACCCACACAACCTCCTCCAGCAGTGTTAGATTTCTGCAAAGTGTGCACTTAGAGGAAGTGAGTGGGAAGATCTGGCTTGTGTAATAAAAAGGAAGGTTTTTCTTCAGGTCTTGACATTGTTTTGGTAAAGGAGAGAGCTGAAAGGAGGGTATTATCATGTCATAAGCTTCATTGGGCTCATTAGTATCAAGGAATGGCTTAAATTGGTAATCCCCCTCCCCCAAATATGTCCAGCTGGAACCTGTGAATATAACCTTATTTGGAAAAAAGTCTTTGCAGAAGTGATCAAGTTAAGGATGTTGAGTTGGGACTCATCCTGGATTAAGATGGTCTCTAAAACCAATGGCATGTGTCCTTTTAAGAGACAGAAGGAGAAAGGACACCACAGAGCTTGGGGAAGTTAGCTGCCACAAGCCAAGGAATGCTGGTCTCCCCAGAAGCTGGAAGAGACAAGGAAGGATTCTTCCTTAGAAACTTTGGAGGAAGTGTGGCCCTGCAGATATCTTGACTTTGGACTTCTGGCCTCCAGAACTGTGTGAGAATGCATGTCTGTTAGTTTAAGCCTCCATGCTTGTGGTCATTTGTTACAGCAGCCCTAGAAAACTAACATAGACCTGATGCATATGGAGCATCATGACAAGAAGATGTTTAATGGGATGGGAGAGTTCAAGTCCTTTCTTCCAGCCTACAAGGGGTACTGAACCCAGATGGAGAAGCAGATAACATTAGACAGATCTGAGAAATCATAGGTCAAAATGCAGACTGATAACCCTGGAGAAAAAAAAAGTGAAAAGGGGGCATTCAAGGAAAAGTAGAAGCAGAAGCAGAAAGAGGAAGGGGGAAGGAAGAAGAGACAGAAAAAAAATAGTGAACTTATCCTTAGGACCCACGAGTAAGTCTAGTGCAGGTGAGAGAATCTTAGTCATACACACTGAGAAGCGGAGGGTCCCAGAGCTGATGCCCAGTGGAGAAGGTGGCACGTCTGAGAACAAGTCTGGGAAACAGAGTCTGGGACTATCAAGGGCTGCCTTTTGGTTGCCTGCTTTTCAGAACCTGGCTGACAGTTTCTCTTTGCTGAGGAGTTTCTCACTGCTGCTGGTGGATGGGGTTAGAGTATATGAGATGGGATGAAGGTAGTTGTTTGTTTCAGAAGTAAAACTCATGTTCTGTTCTGAGAGATTCTTATTTATGGCTCTAATAGCTGCTCAGGAATCACCTCCAGATGGCGAATTATGACATTTCTTTATCACAGCTCCAGCCACAGGGTTATGTGCTTTCTACACATACCACATTTTTCTCCCATCATAAGTCTATGTGTGTTAGTTGCTCAGTTGTGTCTGCCTCCTTGTGACCCCATGGACTGTAGACCACTAGTCTCCTCTGTCCGTGGAATTCTCTATGCAAGAATACTGGAGTGGGTAGCCATTTCCTTTTCCAGAGGATCTTCCTGACTCAGGGATCGAACCCAGGTCTCCTGCAGTGCAGGCAGATTCTTTACCATCTGAGCCACCTGGAAAGCCCTGTGATGTAGGTATTATTTGTGTCCCCTTTCTTTTAAGATGAGGAAACTTATGCTCAGACAGATTAAATGACTTACCCAACATCTAACAGCGAATACATAAGAGGCAGGATTCCAGTCTCAGTTAATCTGATTCCAGTGCCAAGGTGTTCAACCACTCTAGGCTGTGAGACCAAGATTCCCTGGATCCTGTGGGAGAAAGGAAGCTGGGTCCACTCTAGCTCCAGACTTCTTACAGAATATTCACAATTTTCTTACTGAGTAATTTTGGTGCTTTGATTTATATATGAGCATAGATGCTGGTTACAGGGAGGTGCTTCTTGGTATAATTACGATGGTGAAGCACTGGGTGGGGTAGAAAATTCAGACAGTCTGGAAATCCATTCCTGGCTCCAATAAAGACTGAGCACCCGTGGGAAAATCACTGAGGCTCTCTGAGACCGGGCTTCCTTATTTGTAAAAGGGACATAGCTCTCTGATACCTAACTTGCATAGATGTTCTGAGTTAAACAACTATATCTATCCAGCTCTCTATCTATCTACTTAGCAAAGAGCTAAACTTGCATCAGGTTTGACACATAGCAGATACTGAAGAAATGATAGATCTTAATGTTACCCTTTTTTTCATTTTTGTTATAACTTCAGCAGACTTATGGGATGGATATTGTACCCTCAAAGTTTAACTGAAATTACGGACCCAAAGCAATGCCCCACATATTTAAGGATGTTTTTGAGGCTTGTTAGTTTTAAACATTAGTACCGACTTTTTTATCTGGCTGAGCAAAATGAAAATGGAATAAACATTAGAAGCCACATGGAGACAGTTGACAGCCCCTTGTGTTCCTCAAAGTATGTGAATTTTGCTCATGACTTTTAAGCACGACTTGGAGAAAAATTATCCATTACAGTGACTTCTCTAACTTAGGTTAGAGGCCTCCTGGCTCAGGAAGGCCCTGCCCTGTAGCCACCAGCTTCAATTTCAGGGCTGGAGAGATGATGAGGGGAGAGGGAGAGGGAGGGGCAGGTCAGGCACTCTGGCAGGTATGGCAGGAATCGAGTTGTAAATAACTCGGGGAATGTTAGCGAATAGGACGAGTGGCATTTGAAATAATAAGCGAGCCCTCTCTGAGCAGTCACTCCGCCTAACCTTTTGGAAAATTACACTGACCTGCATCTTAGCAAAGGGTATTTATCCAAAGGAGAGCTGGCTGTACTTGCAGAATCCATGGTGAGGAGGTATTTACAGCAGGAGGTTTGACACGTGAAAGGGCTTGGTGACCTTGGGGTGAGCCCTTGTGGTCTTGGAATTGCTTCCTGTTCAGACTGGCATTTTGAGGGAAGACCTATCGTGGAGGGAGCAAACTCAGACATCTTTTTTCATATTAGTGGAGTTGCCATAAGCAAAAGAACCTTGGTCAACAGGAAGGGAGATGTTCCGTATAACTCATTGGCTGCTACGCAACTCCAGCCAGTTGTAGCTACGTGGACCTGTAGACCCCGTGTTATACCACCTTCTGTTTATTTCCTATCCCCCTCTACCTTTACCCCTTCTCGCCTAGAATCCTAGAATGTACACGTCTCCATCTAAAGCTTTTGGAAATTATATATTTTTTAAACATCATGCTGGCCAACTATGTGAGGCTCAGATTAAATGTGTCCCTTGCCAACTGGTAGGAACCAGTTTGAGAACTTTGATGTAAGGAACTTAAGCCAATCCAAACTAGGAGGTGCTTTGTGGGCATGTCAGAACAATGGTTTTTGAACTTCAGTTTGGGACCCATGAAGAGATCATGACATTGGTTTAGTGAGGCATTATTGCCTTTTTCATTTTAAATAAAATAGAATGTCACAATGTATTACCTGGTATGTTGATGACTAGTTTTATGTGTCAACTTGACTGGGCTAAGGGATGCCCAGAGAGCTAGTAAACATTATTTCTGGGTGTCTATGTGAGGATGTCAGTGGAAGAGATCGGCATCTGAATCAGAAGGTCTTCCTCGCCAACGTGGTGGGCATCATCCAACCCACTGTGGCCTCGAATAGAACAGAAAGGTGAAGGAAGGGCAAATTCATCCTGCTTTAGCTAAGACAGCCATCCTTTCCTGATTCTCAGATGTCCATGCTCAGACAAGGATTTACACCATCAGCTCTTCTGATTCTCAAGCCTTTAGACTTGCACTATTGAATACACCACTGGATTTCTTGGTTTCCCAGCTTCCAGATGGCAAATTGTAGGACTTCTCGGTCTCCACAACCACTTGAGCCAGTTCCTATAGTAAATCTCCTCATCTTTCTATCTATCCATGTATCTATCCATCCATCCATCCATCCATCTATCTCCTTTTGGTTCTGTTTCTCTGGAGAACATTAGTATGTGCAAAACCCACAGATTTATATCAAATCTGAGTAGAGCTACAATAGAACGAGGACCATCACATTTAACCTCCCTCCTTCTCCCCAGGTGACCTTTGAGGTTCCTCAGAGAAAAATGTGCAAACTATGGATATAGGGAATTTTAGAGGCTGTTTCTACCCTTTGTACTGTGGTTGGAACTCAGTGATGCTACTGTGCTGCTTCATCAAGGAGCAGTGAAACTTAGTCATGAGCATGGGAAACCACCTTGTTTGGGCCAGATGTTTGGTGAGAGTCAAGTGGGCATGAGCTTGCAGCTCTACAAGAGCAGAATTTGAATGCTGAGCCCTTCCAGGTGAGCAGACCCTGAAACATGGCTCATGGTGTCCCAAAACATAGGAAACCAGTTGTGTACACTTATATTGCCATTTTATTCATGAGTAACATGAGATTCATCTGAGACAAACTGCTGCCTGTCAGGGTAATCCTTTCTGCATATTTACCTGCGCGTGTTTATCAGGAGGAGTTTGTTAGAACTCAGGAACAAAAGGAACTGGATTCTCTTGACTGGCATTGCTTTCTGGTGGTTGGGGCTGTGAGGATGATTATAGGAGGGAGGGTCAACGTTGCTCGGACATTGCCTGGCTGGAGCCAGCTCCTTCCTTGAACAGTGGTGATACATAGCCTTTTAGGATGTAATTTCCCCCTCCTTATTTTACAGAAAGAAAATGAAAGCTCAGAGAGGTTAAGTGTGTGGAAATAGCGACTTGAACGATGTCAGAAGTAATTTCTGTCCATCTCTCGTCTTTGCCTCTGGGCTGCACATTAGCATAAAGCTTTATGCAGCCCTCTTATTGCAGGCAAGTCTTCTCCCTGTCATTGAAAAAGTAGATGACAGCAGATCCCATTTTTTTTCTTCCCCCTCACACAGTTTTAACTATCTAGGGAGAGCATTTCTGATTTCCTTTTTCTTGATTCCAGAATTTCTAAGGATTGGAACTGGTTGGCTCAGCTCATTCTAGGAGCTCACCATGGCCTGTCAACTAAGGCAAGGAGTCTTGCAGCGTCAGGACCTGGCAGCTCCAGTGGGAACTGTATGGATACAGTTGGGGGAAAGGGTGATTCCACAAGTAAGGATGGGGGTTGGGAGATAGTGCTGGGCAGGACAGATAAACCCACAGATATTGGCTGTAAGAGTCATAGTCATTCATGGCGCGTTATTTTCTCAAAACCTCACTATGGGACTGCATTCACCTGTGAATTTACTTTATTCATTCATTCATTCAACCATTATTCAGTCACCATCTAGAAGGTAACTGATACGTTGCAACCTGTCTTGTGATTCTAAAGCATTGAGTCCAATTAGAATAAAGACAGAAAATAAGGAGGGATATGATGGTGCCAAAGAGAGAAAAGAGTGCATTTTTCTTCACATACCTACTATGGTGTGTTTTATCTGTTTAACTATCTCCCTTCACCAGACTGGATATTCCATCAGGGCATAAATGTCATCTTATTGATTCTTATAAAATCCCCTGAGAGTCCTTAATACATAGTCGAGTGTAAACAGGATGGTGGAGCGGTTATGAGCAGTGACTCTGAAGCCAGATGTCATAGGTTCAAATCTTGGCTTCACTGCTTCCTCGATATCTGACCCTGAGAAAGTTACTTAACTTCTCAGTGCTGAAGTTTCCTCATCTATGAGATATTGAGAGCTACTACCTCACAGGGGATATAAGTATTAAATGAGCTTATATAGATGAAATACTTCAAAGAGAACTGTGACACTTAGTCAATGCTAGATAAATCTGAGTTCTTAGGACCTCTTGTTCTTTGAAGTAGGAATAGGAGAATCCTGATTGGAGAAAATGCTTGGCTTTGGAGCTGATGCAGGGCCTTCTTTTCCCCTCTCAGTGCAACAGGTCACAGACTGAGCAGCATTTAAGACATTCTCCAAGCTCACAGTCACACAGAATGTGTTTTTCTTGGCTGCCCCTTCACCTGGAGGGCAAGGAGCAATGAGGCAATCAAGCGCCAAATAGAAGTTGCAATAGAGTTTTCTTTTCCCCTTCAAAGACTCCTTCAGCTTTGGCATTGTGTGCAGTTTCTGCATAGGGGGTATTGATAATGTGCCATATTTCATTATATTCAGCGCTGTGCTTGCGAACAAAGTGAGAAGATTTGCTAATGTGCCTGGGGGACGCGCTCTCTGTTATCCAAATGGAGAGTATCCAGGTGGAAAGGCCACCTGTGGATGGAGCTGGGTTACATTCAAGAGGCATGGGCTCATCTTAAAGACGCCTTAGCTTCTGCACACAGCAGTTGGAATGTGTGTGTGTGCACGCTCAGTCGTGTCTGACTCTTTGCAACCCCATGGACTGTAGCCTACCAGACTCCTCTCTCCGTGGGAATTCCCAGGCAAGAATATTGGAGTGGGGTGCCATTCCCTTCTCCAGGGGATCTTCCCGATCCAGTGATTGAACTTGTGTCTCCTGCACTGGCAGGCAGATTCTAGGGCTGCTATTGGAAATTAACCTGCCATTAAGTATAGACTCTTGGAGAGTGTTTTTCACGCTTTAACAAGCCTACAGATCACCAGGGCCTTGTTATAGTGCAGGGTCTGATTCAGTAGCATTAGGTAGAATCTGGGATTCTTTCTGACAGGTGCCTAAGTGAGGCTGAGGTTGGACCATGAACTGCACTTCAAGTTCCAGAGATGTTGCTCACCCCCCGGTCATCCTGGCCTATTTAGCTCTTGTTTATTTATCCAACATTGCTTGCTCAGATTAGCCACATTATAAGGTTTGATCATCCTTTGTTTCTCTCCTCATATATTCAAATGTGTATGGCGCACCACCTCTGTTCCTGATTTGCTATGACACATGAATGCATTCCACACCAGTGTTTCTTAGCCTTGGCACTACTGACACTGTGGGCTTTGTTTAGGGGCTGTCTTGCACATTCTAGAATGTTTAGCATTAGCATCCCTGGCCTCTACCCACTAGATGTCAGTAGTGTCCGCCCCCCCAAGTTGTGACAACCATAAATGTCTCCGGACATTGCCCAGGGTCCCATGGGAGACAAAATCACCCTGAACGAAGAATCACTGAATCAACTCAAAATTGTTGACCTGTGACAACTGTAACTACCGCCGTGTAAAGTAAATACTTGTTCCACCATAATGTTGTATGTATCATGTGTGATCTTGTCTGAGCCTTGTAGGACATGCAGTTTCCTCCGATGAAGCAGCTGCTGTTTCATGGTAGAGTTTAGACTTGAACCCAGGTCTTCTGGGATTAAACTCTGAGCTCTCCCCACTCCCTACACTGCTTTCTTTGTGATTTCCTGCCTGTCTTTGGTTTAGAGGAGCTGCTGGGCATTCTTGGTTTGGTGATTTTCTCTTTCAGCTTATATTAGTAAGAAAATAATTACAGTATTTCTTCATATATTTAAAGATGTAGAATAGTTCAGTGATAAAGAGCCCTCTGGAGCCAGCTGGTGCCATGAATAGTTTTTAAAAAATTTTTTATTGAAGTGTACTTGATTTATAGTGTGGTGCCAATCACTGCTGTACAGCTAAGTGACTCAGAGATATATATATACATTCTTTTAAATATTCTTTTCCATTATGGTTTATCACAGGATATTGAATGTAGTTCCCTGTTATTTTAACTCTATACATTTCTGTCTGTTTGGGCTGCTATTAACAAGTATCATCGACCGAGTGGCTTAAGAAGAGAAATTCATTTCTTACAGTTTTGGAGTCTGAGCAGTCCAAGCTCACGGTGCTGGCAGATTTGGTGTCTGGTGATAGCCCTCATCCTGATTCATTAACTTTCATCTTTTCACTGTGTCTTCCAGTGGTTGGAGGGGGGTAGAGCACTCTGGGTGTCTCTTTTATAAGGGCACCACCCACATTCACGAAGCCTCTGCCCTCATGACCTAATTACATCCAAGGGCTCCACCTCTTAATGCCATCACGTTGTGGATTAGGTGTTAATGTAAGAATTCAGGGGCAACACAAACATATGAGGGGAGACACAAACGTTCCATCCGTAGCTGTCTGAGTCTGCCCTAATTATACATGAAATGGGGATAAAGCAAGTACCCCACAGTGGTGATCATGATGTTGGCAGGAGACAGAGGGGCGCCTGAGGCTCTCGTATGTACATAGACCGCTTTGCTACTTGCTTTGTGTAACCTATTGGTTTTCTTCACTGTTGACTCTCATGGTGGCCAGATCCTACCAGTCTCTTCTCTCCTATTCCAGGATTCTGACTGATGGGTTCCCCCACAAAGCACATGGTTCCCTTTGTTGGGAGTCTGCCCAACTCCCTAAACGCTTCCTAAACTGAGTGTCCAGTCACACATTGAACAAGAATGTGGCCTGGGGCTAGCAGAACTCCCTAGTCTTCCTGCTTGAAACTGAAGACAGTTGAGCCACCATCCAACTGTAGAACTGGGAGGCCAGTAGGTTTACGGGACACAGAAGACAGGAGAGGGGTGTCTGGGGTGTGTTCAAAGAGGAAGTTCTGTACAGTGGTCCTGACAACCTCTGAGGCCTCGCCTTTCAGTAAACTGGGATCCATCCAGTAGGTGTTGCTCTCTGATCAGTTGTGTTAGTCCTTCCTAACTATTTATCTAACTATCCGGGGGCTTCCCTGATAGCTCAGTTGGTAAAGAATCTGCCTGCAATGCAGGAGACCCCATTTTGATTCCTGGGTTGGGAAGATCCACTGGAGAAGGGCTAGGCTACCCACTCCAGTATTCTCAGGCATCCCTTGTGGCTCAGCTGGTAAAGAATCCAGCTGCTATGCAGGAGACATGGGTTCAATCCCTGGGTTGGGAAGATCCCCTGGAGAAAGGAAAGGCTACCCACTCCAGTATTCTGGCCTGAGGAATTCCATGCACTGTACAGTCCATGGGGTCACAAAGCATCAGACACAACTGAGTGACTTTCACTTTCGTGGGGAGGACTGAGGAGTCGAGAGAGTTTGGCAGCCTCCCTCCCATAAGAGCAGAGAGTCCTCCTCTCTGCTATGAGCCAAGGAGGAAATGTGGGATAAGGAGAAGGGTCTGCCCTTAACATTCACCTTGGTTTTTAGGAGTGAGGGAGATGACCTCATTTTCCCTTCACTCCAGTCAGTTTTCATCCCTTTGGCATCTTGTTACTATTCACTCACTCGATCATTTAATTGCTTCATCCAGGTGGCTGGTGGGATCACAACTGCTCCTCATTGGACCCCCTCTGCTTCCAGCAATTATCCCTGTCTCCCCCTGGAGCAGCACCATATGCCAGTGTGGGGCTTGTAGAGGACGGGGGACAGGCTTTGGGGAGGTTTTAATTTAGTGTCGTATCGACAGTGGTGCCCTTGTGTAAACTGCTCATGTAGAATACACATACATACAAGAAGGCGCTTTCATTGTCTTTGCTTTTAATGCTATTCCATTTTTTGTTGTGCATTTTCCTGCATTTTGCTATTTTCACTTAGCAGTACCTGTGTAACTGCTGAAGAATTTTAATGCTATACCGAGTACAAAAGGAAGCTATTGGAAGTTTTTGAACATGGAGGTGTATTTTGTTCTTCAGAAGATTATTTCAGATTAAGTCCAGCAAAATCTGTGATGAAACATCCCTAGACCCCAGCCTCCCAATCCCTGCTGAGACCTCCTGTTCTCAATTTTTATACCAACATCTTAGGTTTTCTAGACAACCCCCCAATGCCAACCTCCCTCATCTAAAATATTCTCACACTCACACTATCTGCTACCCACCCATCCACCTCTCCCCAAAGTTCCATCACTCACTGTTCTCTTTGTACTCACTTGTAATTTCTATATCTGAAGAACTGATTTGCTTTCAACTTTACTTCTTTGAAGTCCTAGTCCTTTGAATTATTTTCACTTCTTTTATTCCTGTGGAAGATTCCTAATGGTTGTTTTCGTGAGCATCAGCAACAGGGAATTTGCTCCCAGCAAATACATCCTGCCAGTGTTGTCTCAGTGAATGGGTGAGTTTAGAGTTTAAAAGAATCCGAGGGATCATATAAGATAATTGCCCAAACAAGGCAAGAATTCATTTTTAGAGCTGCTTAATGGTCATCAAATTGACACTTCTAGGGACTGGGAGCTTACTACCTCTACAACATTTTATTTTATCATTGGACAGTCTTTTATTTTTAACCAAATTAATTGAATTTATTCATGTCTAATTGTATCCAAGGTACACTTATTTTATTTTCAATGGGCAGTTTTGAGTATTAGACTTTTCCCTTATATTTTCCCTTCTTCTAATGGGTCACTCTTCTCAGCCTCTAACTTATGCTTCTAAAATCAGAGTATTCCCATTTTACTTCTTAATATCTAATTGTAATTTTCTCAAACCATAGGGACCGTTTTCTCCGAAGGCCTTTGCTCAGCTTTAAATTTTTAGTCTTATTGAGATATGATTGACATACAGTAAGCAGCACATATTTAAGTGTATAATTTGATGACTGGAAAAGGTCTAGTTTTCATTCCAATCCCAAAGAAAGGCAATGCCAAAGAATGCTCAAACTACAGCACAATTGCACTCATCTCACATGCTAGTAAAGTAATGCTCAAAATTCTCCAAGCCAGGTTTCAGCAATATGTGAACCGTGAACTTCCAGATGTTCAAGCTGGTTTTAGAAAAGGCAGAGGAACCAGAGATCAAATTGCCAATATTCGCTGGATCATGAAAAAGCAAGAGAGTTCCAGAAAAACATCTATTTCTGCTTTATTGACTATGCCAAAGCCTTTAACTGTGTGGATCACAATAAACTGTGGAAAATTCTGCAAGGAATGGGAATACCAGACTACCTGATCTGCCTCTTGAGAAACCTATATGCAGGTCAGGAAGCAACAGTTAGAACTGGACATGGAACAGACTGGTTCCGAATAGGAAAAGGAGTACGTCAAGGCTGTATATTGTCACCCTGCTTATTTAACTTTGATGCAGAGTACATCATGAGAAACGCTGGGCTGGAAGAAGCACAAGCTGGAATCAAGACTGCTGGGAGAAATATCAATAACTCAGATATGCAGATGACACCACCCTTATGGCAGAAAGTGAAGAGGAACTAAAAGCCTCTTGATGAAAGTGAAAGAGGAGAGTGAAAAAGTTGGCTTAAAGCTCAACATTCAGAAAACGAAGATCATGGCATCCGGTCCCATCACTTCATGGGAAATAGATGGGGAAACAATGGAAACAGTGTCAGACTTAATTGTTTTGGGCTCCAAAATCACTGCAGATGGTGACTGCAGCCATAAAATTAAAAGATGCTTACTCCTTGGAAGAAAAGTTATGACCAACCTAGACAGCATATTAAAAAGCAGGGACATTACTTTGCCGACTAAGGTCCGTCTAGTTAAGGCTATGGTTTTTCCAGTAGTCATGTATGGATATGAGAGTTGGACTGTGAAGAAAGCTGAGTGCTGAAGAATTGATGCTTTTGAACTGTGATGTTGGAGAAGACTCTTGAGAGTCCCTTGGACTGTAAGGAGATCCAACTAGTCTATTCTGAAGGAGATCCGTCCTGGGTATTCTTTGAAAGGAATGATGCTAAAGCTGAAACTCCAATACTTTGACCACTTCATGTGAAGAGTTGATTCATTGGAAGAGACTCTGATGCTGGGAAGGATTAGGGGCAGGAGGAGAAGGGGACGACAGAGGATGAGATGGCTGGATGGCATCACTGAGTCGATGGACGTGAGTTTGAGTGAACTCCGGGATTTGGTGATGGACAGGGAGGCCTGGTGTGCTGCAATTCATGGGGTCGCAAAGAATCGGACATGACTGAGTGACTGAATTGAACTGAACCTATTCATACACCTGAAACTGTCATCACAATAAAAATAATGACTATATTTAGTCACCTCTTCCAATTTCTTCTTGCCTGTTTATAGTGTTTCCTCCCTAGCCCTGTTGATACATCATCCCCTAAGGAAGCCCTGATCTACTGTAGATGACTTGGTATTTTCTATGATTTTATAAAGGTAGAAAGTACATACTCTTTTCTTACCTAGCTGCTTCCACTGAGCACTATTTCTTTGAGACTCATGCATGTTTTTGTGTTAATCAATAGTTCATCACTTTTTATTGCTGAGTAGTATTCTAGTGAGGGCTTCCCTGATCACTCAGCAATAAAGAATCTGCCTGCCAATGCAGGGAACCCAGGTTTGGTCCCTGCGTTGGAAAGATCCCTTGCAGAAGGAAATGGCAACCCACTCCAATATACTTGCCTGGGAAATCCCAAGAACAGAGGAGCCTGGTGGGCCACAGATCATGGAGTCACAAACAGTCAGACACAACTTAACAAATAAACAGTGAAAACAACAACAGTATTCTAGTGAACAGACACACCACGGTTTGTTTAGCTTTAACTTGTTCAAGGTCATCTGCTTATTTTTAGCTGTTGGCTGTTACAAATAAAATGTCCATGAACATGTGTATAAAAAGCCTATATGAATATATGCTTTTATTTTTATATAAATACTTAGGACTAGAATGGCTGGATCATATAGTAGCTTTATGTTTAACTTTGTAAGAAGCTGCCAAATTGTTTTCCAAGTCATTGTGCCATTTTGCATTCTAATCAGCAATGCATGTGAGTTTGAGTGAACTCCGGGAGTTGGTGATGGACAGGGAGGCCTGGTGTGCTGCAGTCCATGGGGTCACAGAGTTGGACACGACTGAGCAACTGAACTGAACTGAACACCGATGTATGGCAGTTCTAGTTCCTCCTCATTTCCACTACTCCACTTGAGTACAGCTAGTCTTTTGGCTTTTAAGCTCTGCTCATTTTCATCCTGTGATCATAGAATACATTGGACAGAAATTTATTTCCCCAAAGAGCTGTGACAGGCTGTCCACCATTTTTAAAAATATAGTTCTGATTATATTGAATTATCCATCCAACAAAAATTACTGGGACCTGATATCTATCAAGCCTTAGGTTACTCAGGATACTTAGAGACAACTAGCTAATTTTCTAGACTTGAGACATGGATTGTAATGGAATGGAAAGGGGGTATGAAGCAACAGGATATGTTCTTATAGCACAGTTGGTTCAGTATTACTTGGATACAGGGTGTGGGCTGAGGCTCCAATCCTTTGGCCATCTGATGCCAAGAGCTGACTCACTGGAAAAGAACTTGATGCTGGAAAAGACTGAGGGCAGGAAGAGAAGAGGGCGACAGAAGATGAGATGGTTGGATGGTGTCATTGACTCAATGGACACGAGTTTGAGCAAACTCTGGGAGATCGTGAAGGACAGGGAAGCCTAGTGCGCTGCAGTCCATGGGGTCAATTGAACAATGGCAACAACAACAGCAGGGTGCAGGCAGCAAGACCCAAGACGAGGCAGGTCCCTGTGTGCTACGAGGTTGGTGACAGAGGAATTTGGAGGAAAGTCATGTGTGGACCTGCCCTCTGACAGTAAATGAAAAGGTTCTCCTGAGGTACAAACCTTACCACCTATCTCTCTGTTGATTTATCTTCTTTCAATTCCCTTGGGTGTATTTGGAACCTTCCTGTCTGTTTTAAGTTCCACACATCTTTGGCTTTAAAAATCCAAATGGTGCCAACTGTGGTTGGGCCCTGTTGGTTGTGCTCTCTGGGTTGGACTGTGGTTTTCAAGGTGTCAGTACTGAAAAGGAAGGTGTGTCCTTATAGAAATAGCCTTTGGTTTGGGCTACGTATTACCTGCCAGAGCCTGGCAGGGATGCAGTTTCCTGGGGTGTCCATTCTGCAAGATGCTGAGAGAAGCCACCTGGATAAATAGAAGCAAAGTGAGAGGCTGGACCTTGGTTTTTATCTGTGTATCTGTGCAATGCTGACATTTAGTAGGACACACCGGTACAGTTATCCCATTGTTAAAATGTTAAAAGACTTCCAGGCCTTCCCTGGTGGCTCAGTGGTAAACAACCGGCTTGCAAATGCAGGAGACACATGTTGGATCCCTGATCTGGGAAGATTCCACATGCCTCGGAGCAACTAAGCCCGTGCACCACAGCTATTAAGCTGGTGCTCTAGTGCCTGGGAGCTGCAACTACTGAAGCCCGTGTGCCCCAAAGCCTGTGCCCCACAACGAGAGAAGCTGCCGCAGTGAGAAACCCAGGCATCACAACTGGAGAGCAGCCCCCGCTTGCCACAGCTAGAGAAAAGCAAGTGCAGCGACAAAGACCCAGCACAGCCAAAAATAAATAAATAAATAAAAGTGAAAAAAAAAAAAAAGACTTCCATATTTGTTGGTATATAGCAGCTTCTCTGTGTCCCAGTAACTCAGATCTTCCTTCACAGAAAGGGTGCCAGGACCCTAATACAACAGTTGACACCCTTCTCAATTGATCAGTCCCCATAATAGTTTCTGTGAAAGTGAAAGTCATAATTACTCAGTTGTGTTTGACTCTTTGTGACTGCACAGACTGTAGCCCGCCACCCTCCTCTGTCCATGGAATTCTCCAGGCAAAAATAATGGTGTGGGTGGCCATTCTCTTGTCTGGGGGAACTTACTGACCCAGGGATTGAACCCAGGTAGTTTTTATGGGGAGAAGGAAATGGCAACCCACTCCAGTGTTCTTGCCTGGAGAATCTCAGGGACGGGGAGCCTGGTGGGCTGCCGTCTATGGGGTCGCACAGAGTTGGACACGACTGAAGCGACTTAGCAGCAGCAGCAGCAGTTTTTATGGTTATTAAATATTAAAAATTTTGATCATCTTCAGAAAACCACAATATGCAACCAAAAAAAAAAAAAAAAGATTATGCCAGGCTGATCTAATATATATATGTCACACTATGCTGGAGGTGATACTTAATGTATTTAGAAACAAAAGCATTCTAAAAGTCTCGCTAATCAGCATAAATACTTCACCAATAAACCAGAGATGTCTGCAGAGAAACAATATCATGGGGAATCACTCAAGCAGATCTAAATGAGCACTACAATGGTGGTTTATATTTTGCAGGCGCTCAAGACAGTTAGTGTCAACTTCCAAGTCAGTGACTGATTTTTCATAGCAGGGGCTATTTCCTTTGATCCTGACTAGCAGTTGTTTGCAACCATTGCAACCAAAGTTAAAAGTTGTTTTTTTTTTTTTTTTTTTGGTTTAATTCAATATAATTTTCATCCCACTTGATTTTTAGGCACCGAAATTGCCCCTAATTGTGTCTGTCCTATCGCTATAGCAATATGGACAATTATAATGGATTATCCTTTTGTTTTCCTGGTCATTTGTTGATGCCTTTTTTGTTGTAAGAATGTGAAAACATAAGGCAATTTCACCAATTACTGGTAATGTTATTCAGATATTTAATTTATTTTCTGCATGCATAATCAGCCATAAATACATTTTAGCTAATGGAGATGACAAGGGTATAATATAATTTGAGCCCAAACAAATTCAAAATAACATTAGGAAGGAAACACAAAACCGTGGGAAGAAAGAAATTGGAGACAATCTGTCTTTAGTCTCCCTTATGCCAGATCTTCTAATGTGGACCGGGTCTTCTGTGTTAATCTGTTCCTTGGGTTATTATAAAATGGTGAAAAGGCCTAGTAAAATATGTGGTGCATAGTTCAGTTCAGTTCAGTTCAATCCCTCAGTCGTGTCTGACTCTTTGCGAACCCATGAATTGCAGCACGCCAGGCCTCCCTGTCCATCACCAACTCCCGGAGTTCACTCAGATTCACGTCCATTGAGTCAGTGATGCCATCCAGCCATCTCATCCTCAGTCGTCCCCTCCTCCTCCTGCCCCCAATCCTTCCCAGCATCAGAGTCTTTTCCAGTGAGTCAACTCTTCTCATGAGGTGGCCAAAGTACTGGAGTTTCAGCTTTAGCATCATTCCTTCCAAAGAAATCCCAGGGCTGATCTCCTTCAGAATGAACTGGTTGGATCTCCTTGCAGTCCAAGGGACTCTCAAGAGTCTTCTCCAACACCACAGTTCAAAAGCATCAATGCTTTGGTGCTCAGCCTTCCTCACAGTCCAACTCTCACATCCATACATGACTACTGGAAAAACCATAGTAGGTACGTAATAAATCATTTTCCTTTCCTTTCTATCTAGAAATGGAGTTGACTGTGTATTTGGCATTTTCTGTGAATTAAATATTTGTGTCCCCTACCCCCAATATCATATGTTGAAGTCTAAGCCCCAATGTGATGGTATCAGAAGGTGGGGCTCTTGGCAGGTAATTGGGTCATAAGAATGTAACCCTCATGGGTGGGATTAGTGCCCTTTTAAGATGAAACAGAAACATTAGTTTGCCAACAAAGGTACATCTAGTCAAGGCTATGGTTTTTCCTGTGGTCATATATGGATGTGAGAGTTGGACTGTGAAGAAAGCTGAGTGCCGAAGAATTGATGCTTTTGAACTGTGGTGTTGGAGAAGACTCTTGAGAGTCTCTTGGACTGCAAGGAGATCCAACAGTCCATCATAAAGGAGATCAGTCCTGGGTGTTCATTGGAAAGACTGATATTGAAGCTGAAACTCCAATACTTTGGCCACCTGATGTGAAGAGCTAAATCATTGGAAAAGACCCTGATTCTGGGAAAGATTGAGGGCAGGAGGAGAAGGGGATGACAGAGGATGAGATGGTTGGATGGCATCACCGACTTGATGAACATAGGTTTGGGTGCACTCTAGGAGTTGGTGATGGACAGGGAGGGCTGGCGTGCTGCGGTTCATGGGGTCGCAAAGAGTTAGACATGACTGAGTGACTGAACTGAACTGAAATGAAGATGAAACATTGGAGAGATGACCTCTTTCTCTGTCTCTCAGCCACAGGAAGATACAAGGAAAGATAGCATTTGCAAACCAGGTGCATCCACCATGCACAGATCTGCTGGCGCTTTGATCTTAGATTTCCCAGTCTTCAGAACTGTTGGTAAATAAATGCTTGATGTTAAAGCCACCTAGTCTATAGTATTTTTGTTACAGCAGCCTGCACTGATTAAGTCGGTGTTGTTTCATCTGAGACCAGTCAAACTGTTCCTTCTACCCTCCAGCTCTGTGGCCAAACCTTAGGGTGCAGGAAAAGATACCTCATCAACAACAGGAATATTGATTGGAACTAGAGTCAGAATCTCAGTGTAGAGATAAAGAAAGTACAAAAATAGAGCTTTCTGCTGCCAATCCCCAGGAAGTGCCCCCAAATAAAATAAAACCTGCTGTCACCCCATCTTATCTCAGTTGCACATTCTGTCTGAGTGCTTGTCTGCTACAGATTTCAATTATGGGCTACCTTTTTACTTCAGTTTCTTTAGTTTGCACGGGCTTGGTAAATGCTGGAAAATTTCTTCTCATGGGAGAAGGCTCCCATCAGCTGCCCAACTTCACTCTAAACCCTTCCTTTTGGAATACTTATTATGCCAGTGAGAAACTCATTTAGTCGCTAATCTGTCTTTAACACCTGCTAATCTCCATTTCTGTCAAAGAAACTGTAACCCAGTTTCTGGCTGTCTTCCATCTGAGGTGGCACTGGGGAACAGGGGGCGACCAGTCCTCAATTCTGGGCACACTCTTATTTTTATAGCTCCAGGAAGACCCACATTGGATGATTTTAAATTTTCGCCTTGCTCAGAGGAAAGTGTGTGAATGAATTAGGAGCCTGTGGATCCATCCGAAGGGCCTTCTTGCCACGCTGCTGCACCTTGGCATGCTCTTTGGTTCAGCAAGGTCCTAGTAGCACCAGTGACTAAATCTGGAGCTCTTTCCTTGCCTTGTATAAGGGATGATTTTGGTCACATTTATATCCCGAAATAAGGAGAGATGTGGGCATCTGGGGCTTTGGTGAGAGAGTCTGGGGTAGCTTGGCAGTTGCCAAACTTAAGCAGGGGAGGCATAGAAAGTTTTCAAATGTCCAAGGAGCATTTTCCTTGCTTCCACTCTGAAGCCAATGGAGCAGTGACAGCCAGTGTGCTCATCCTCCGTGGCAGGTTTCTTTGGCTGCTTGCTCTTTGTTCCGCACACTCAGGCATAGGACCTTGCTGTCTGCCTCCATCTCTGGAAGCAGAATCATGTGTTTTAAGCCTGTCGAACAATTGCACGCTTGAGGGGCGTTAAATGAGAATGTGGAGCTGCCGAGTGGCCTCATCAATCACGCATAACTCCCAAAATAAGTTAATGTCTATTTACCCCTTTACAGTTGTGTTCAAGAAAAGCATTCTACATTCTGACTCTACTTTCCAATATTCATACCATTTTAGGTGGCATCTTTTTATGATTTATTTTCTGTTTCCCAAAGAGGGAAAGGGAGTGGCTGAAGGTGTGAGGAGCTGAGCAAAGTATCCATTTACAATTTTGGGGGCCCTGTGAGACTGGAACTGACGCTGTAGACCTAAGATGAAGAGGTCCACTCAATAGATTGAAATCAGAAGAATTACCCATTTACCACTAGACTTCCGGCTCACAGAATTACTGAAAGAAGAGCATGATGCTATAGGAAGACAGAATTCTGACTCCGAGCTGGTGCTGTCTACCCCTGTGACGTAGTTGTAACTGCTTGGTCACCAAATCATGAGCGGGGTAGTGCTGGTGGTTGGATATGAACCATGACATCGTGGGGATCTGGCTGGTGACACATGAACTGTGACCACTTTCTCTCCATGTTTTGTTTTGTGGAGTAGTAACTGTTTCAAAATTGAGTCACAACTGTGCATGCATACATATTATGTCCTCAATTTTTCAAGCATTGTGCTTTTCTGGAAGGAAGAAATCTAAACATTGAGCATTTGTACCCTCACACCAGCCATGGATGAGAGTTCCAGTTGTTCCATATCTTTGCCAACTTCTGGGGTTGTCAAGCTTTTACTTTAATCATTCAAGTGGGTATCAAGTGCATCTAATTAAGATTTTTAATTTACATTCTCTAAGAATTTAATGACATGGAGTTATTTTATAAACACTTGTTGGCTATCTGTGTATCTACTTCTGTGAAGCATCTGTTCAAATATTTTGTGAATTTTAAGATATTTCATTGCTCATTTGTAAAATTGTTGACTTATGTTTCTTTTATGTATTCTGGATATAAGTCCATTGTCCCATAGTGATGTTGTAAACATATTTCCCAACCTGTGCCTTGCTTATTCATTGTCTTAGTAATGTCCTTTGATGAGCATAAATTTTATTTCTTATTAAGTCTAATTTTTCAAAATTTATTTTTAGGGTTGTGTTTTTGGTGCCCTGTTCAATAAAACCTTTATCCATCCACAGTCATGAGAATTTTCTCATGTTTTTTTCTAGATGTGTTAAGGTCCTAAGTTTTATGTCTAAATCCACGATTAATAGTCAACTAATTTTTGTTTATGGGTAGAAAGGGGTAGAAAGTTATATATATATAGAGAGAAGGCAATGGCACCCCACTCCAGGGCTCTTGCCTGGAGAATCCCATGGACGGAGGAGCCTGGTGAGCTGCAGTCCATGGGGTCACTGGGAGTCAGACATGACTGACCGACTTCAAGGCAATGGCACCCCCGCTCCAGTGCTCTTGCCTGGAGAATCGCATGGACGGGGGAGCCTGGGGGCTTCCATCTATGGGGTTGCACAGAGTTAGACGTGACTGAAGTGACTCAACAGCAGCAGCGTTATATATAATTCAGTTGTTTTAGCAACATTTGTTTAAAAGATGTACTTTATCCCATAGAACTGACTTGGCATTTTTATGAAAAAATCAACTGACCATACAAGTATTGTATATTTCTACACACTCTATTCTTTTCCATTGATTTAATTTTCTATCCTACTCTCCAACTATTAACATATCTTTGTAGCTTTAGAATAAGACTTGAAACTAGAAATTGTTAGTTCTTCAGCTTTTTTTTAAGTGTTATTTTAATTTTTGCTTTAGTTTTCAGATTTATTTGGTCATTCTTTAAAAATTTAGGACAAATGTATATTATGGCTGATTAGTGTTGATACTTGACAGAAAACAACAAAATTCTGGAAAGCAATTATCTTCCAAATTAAAAAAATTTTTTTTGGCCGCACCACACAGCTTGTGGAATCCCAGTTCCCTGACCAGAGACTAAGCCTGTGCCCTCTGAGGGTGGAAACACAAAGTTTCCAACCACTGAACCACCAGGGAAATCTCAGTTCTTCAGCTTTGTTGTTCATCTTTTTGATATTGTTTTGGTTATGCTACATCTATAGTATTGCCATAGAAATTTTAAAATTATCTTGTGTTTTTGTAATGAGTCTTGTATACCAATATAGGGTCAGTGAATATCTTAACAATACTGAGTCTTCCAATCTATGAAAATTGTATAACTCAGTTCAGTTTCAGTTCAGTTGCTCAGTCATTTCCAACTATTTGCAACCCCATGGACTGCAGCACACCAGGCTTCCCTGTCCATCACCAACTCCCAGAGCTTGCTCAAACTCATGTCCATCGAGTTGGTGATGACATCCAACCATCTCATCTTCTGTTATCCCCTTCTCTCCCCACCTTCAATCTTTCCCAGCATCAGGGTCTTTTCCAATGAGTCAGTTCTTCACATCAGCTGACGAACGTATTGAGTTTCACCTTCAGCATCAGTCCTTCCAATGAATATTCAAGACTGATTTCCTTTAGGATTGACTGGTTGGATCTCCTTTCAGTCCAAGTACTCTCAAGAGTCTTCTCCAACACCACAGTTCAAAAGCATCAGTTCTTCAGTGCTCAGCTTTCTTTATGGTCCAACTCTCAATCCATATATGACCACTGGAAAAACCATAGCTTTAACTAGATGGACCTTTGTTGGCAAAGTGATGTCTCTCCTTTTTAATGTGCTGTCTATGTTGGTCATAGCTTTTCTTCCAAGGAGCAAGTATCTTAATTTTATGGCTGCAGGCACCATCTGCAGAGATTGTGGAGCCCAAGAAAATAAAATCTCTCACTATTTCCATTGTTTTCCCATTTATTTGCTATGAAGTGATGGGATCGGATATCATGATCTTAGTTTTAATGTTGAGTTTTAAGCCAGCTTTTTCACTTTCCTCTTTCACTTTCATCAAGAGGCTCTGTAGTTCCTCTTCAGTTTCTGTCATAAGGGTGGTGTCATCTGCATATCTGAGGTTATTGATATTTCTCCTAGCAATCTTGACTCCAGTTTGTGCTTCATCCAGCCTGGCATTTTGCATGATGTACTCTGGATATAAGTTAGATAAGCAGGGTGACAAAATACAGCCTTGATGTCCTCCTTTCCCAATTTGGAACCAATCCCAGTTCTAACTGTTGCTTCCTGACCTGCATACAGATTTCTCAGGAGGCAGGTCAGGTGGTCTGGTATTCCCATATCTTGAAGAATTGTCCACAGTTTGTTGTGATCCACACAGTCAAAGTCTTTGGTGTAGTCAGCAAAGCAAAAGTATATGTTTTTCTGGAATTCTCTTGCTTTTTTGATGCTCCAACGGATGTTGGCAATTTGATCTCTGGTTCCTCTGCCTTTTCTGAATCCAGCTTGACCATCTGGAAGTTCACTGTTCACATACTGTTGAAATCTGGCTTGGAGAATTTTGAGCATTACTTTGCTAGTGTGTGAGATGAGTGCAATTGTGCAGCAGTTGGAGCATTCTTTGGCATTACCTTTCTTTGGGATTGGAAAGAAAACTGACCTTTTCCAGTCCTGTGGCCACTGCTGAGTTTTACATATTTGCTGGCATATTGAATGCAGCATTTTCACAGCATCATCTTTTAGGATCTGAAATAGCTCAGCTGAATTCCATTGTATAACTAACTCCCAGCAATTCAGGATTTTGATTTTAAGTGGCATTTTGTGTTTAGATGTCTTGCACATATTTCACTAGGTGGTTTTCTATACTTTTATTATTTTGATGTTATTAAAAATTATATTGCTTCTTTGTCTGTTGAGACAACTTCAAACTTTTCAAAAATTAAAAGTAGAGAACAAAGAAACTTTTCTCCAGGAGTATTTGAGAATAAGTTTCCAACACTATATCCTATCATGCCCTCATACTTTATGTTTATTTCCTAAAACAAGGACATTACCCTAAATAACTACAACACAACCATCAAAATAGTAAATAAGCAAGAATACATTATTAACATATAATCCTCAGACTCTGTTCAAGTTTTTTCTGGTTGTCCCCAAGATGCTGTTTATAGTAAAATGATCTGATTCTTTAATTATTAGGTGAACTGTTCTGAAAAAAATTCCTCAGTCTTTCATTTTTATGACCTTGACAGATTTTACTTTATAGAGCTTAGGTTGATCTGATCTTCCTTTTGATTCGATTCAGGTTATTCATCTTTGGCAGAAATATCACAGAAATAAGTCTATATTCTTATTATATCCTACAAGTGTTACATAGCTTTAATTTCGTCTATTACTGATGATTTTACTACAATGGTGCCTATTAGGCTTCTCCACTGTAAATTTACTGTTTACCCTTTTGTAATAAATATTTTTGTATACTTTACATTTTGATATTGTTTTAATCTTCATCAAGCATTGAGTATTTTCATTTCTATTAGTATAGGTACATGCATTCTTATTTAATAAACTTTAATTCATTAATATCATTCTTCATTTTGATGCTCAGATTGTTCCATTTTTGGCTGATAAGCTTCAAGCTGCTGTTCATGTCTTTTTGACATGCCCACTCTGTTCTTTGACTACGTCTTTACTCTCTGACAAAAAAGATTCCAGGTTCATCATTGACTTTTCTTGCTTTAAGACCCAGACTCAGTCATTTATCCAAGTTCTGGGGTTGCAAAGAGTTGGACACGACTGAGCAACTGAGCTGAACTGAATCCTTTTATTTCAGAATGATGCTTAGAAACCAACACGTGGGCCTTAGATATGCTTATCACTATATATATTGCTTATAATGGGTATCTGTTTATATATATAATTTTTTAAATCACTGGGTTACACTAGTACAGCCACCTTACCTGCCTCCTGTGAAGTCTATATGCAAGTCAAGAAGCAACAGTTAGAACTGGACATGGAACAACAGATTGGTTCCAAATTGGGAAAAGAGTACATCAAGGCTATATATTGTCACCCTGCTTATTTAACTTATATGCAGAGTACATCTTGTGAAATGACCGGCTGGATGAAGCACAAGCTGGAATCAAGATTGCCAGGAGAAATATTAATAACCTCAGATATGCAGATGACACCACCCTTATGGCAGAAACTGAAGAGGAACTAAGGAGCCTCTCGATGAAGGTGAAAGAGGAGGCTTAAAACTCAACATTCAAAAAACTAAGATCATGGCATCCACTCCCATTACTTCATGCAAATAGATGGGGAAACAATGGAAATAGTGACAGACTTTATTTTCTTGGGATCCAAAATCACTGCAGATGGTGACTGCAGCCATGACATTAAAAGATGCTTGCTCCTTGGAAGAAAAGCTATGACCAACCTAGATAGCCTATTAAAAAGCAGAGACATTACTTTGCTGACAAAGGTCCATCTAGTCAAGGCTGTGGTTTTTCCAGTAGTCATGTATGGATGTGAGAGTTGGACCATAAAGAAAGCTGAGCACTGAAGAACTGATGCTTTTTGAACTGTGGTGTTAGAGACTTTTGAGAGTCCCTTGGACTGCAAGGAAATCAAACCAGTCAAATCCTAAAGGAAATCAGTCCTGAATATTTAGTGGAAGGACTGATGCTGAAGCTGAAGCTCCAATACTTTGGCCACCTGCTGCCAAGAGCTGACGTATTAGAAAAAACCCTGGTGTTGGGAAAAATTGAAGGCAGGAGGAGAAGGGGGTAACAGAGGATGAAATGGTTGGATGGCATCACCAGCTCGATGGCTGTGAGTTTGAGCAAGCTCTGGGAGATGGTGAAGGACAGGGAAGCCTGGTGTGCTGCAGTCCATGGGGTCACAAAGAGTCAGACACCACTGAGCACTGACCAACACCAGCACTAGCACATTCAGTTCCATCCAGCACCACAGAGTGCATTCTGATTTCTCCCTTTCCTATTTGGAATCCCTTTACTGCCAGTAAGCAACCTCAATTCCGTTACCCTCAATGTTTTTACCTATTTCATCAATCCAGCTCTAGGTGCCAACATCCTTGCTACCACCCCTGCACACCCTACTCATACTCCCTCCCCTTGTACCAGGCTCCTCTCCCACATCCATGCCTTGCTCAGCCTCCGTGGGCTCTGGTGCCCCACATCAGCCACCTTCCCATGTACAGATAACTGTTTCTCTCTGCTCAGGTTCGGACCCCTTTAACTGGGGCCAGACTCTCCTGTAAATGTCCTCTTTATTATGCTTGGTCTTCAATACCATGTACTGTCTCATTACAACTTTGCCCCACTTCCCTGTGGGAATACTTAACCACGTTGAGCCCCACTTAATGAATTTTGGGCAGAATTATCCAGGAAGGAAAGGGGAAAGGAAGAGAAAAGAACTAGTAGTCTTAAAATGTCAATTTGTTTATAGCTTATATGTGGTTCAGTTCAGTTCATTTCAGTTCAGTCGCTCAGTCGTGTCCAACTCTTTGCGACCCCATGAATCGCAGCACGCCAGGCCTCCCTGTGCATCACCATCTCTCGGAGTTCACTCAGACTCACGTCCATCGAGTCCATGATGCCATCCAGCCATCTCATCCTCAGTCGTCCCCTTCTCCTCCTGCCCCTAATCCCTCCCAGCATCAGACTCTTTTCCAATGAGTCAACTCTTCGCATGAGGTGGCCAAAGTACAGGAGTTTCAGCTTTAGCATCATTCCTTCCAAAGAAATCCCAGGGCTGATCTCCTTCAGAATGGACTGGTTGGATCTCCTTGCAGTCCAAGGGACTCTCAAGAGTCTTCTCCAATACCACAGTTCAAAAGCATCAATTCTTCGGCACTCAGCCTTCTTCACAGTCCAACTCTCACATCCATACATGACCACAGGAAAAACCATAGCCTTGACTAGATGGACCTTTGTTAGCAAAGTAATGTCTGCTTTTGAATATACTATCGAGGTTGGTCATAACTTTTCTTCCAAGGAGTAAGCTTCTTCTAATTTCATGGCTCCAGTCACCATCTACAGTGATTTTGGAGCCCTCAAAAATAAAGTCTGACACTGTTTCCACTGTTTCCCCGTCTATTTCCCATGAAGTGATGGGACCAGATTCCATGATCTTCATTTTCTGAATGTTGAGCTTTAAGCCACCTTTTTCACTCTCCTCTTTCACTTTCATCAGGAGGCTTTTAGTTCCTCTTCACTTTCTGCCATAAGGGTAGTGTCATCTTGTGTTTCTTCCAGTCCAGCATTTCTCATGATGTACTCTGCATAGAAGTTAAATAAGCAGGGTGACAATATACAGCCTTGGCATACTCCTTTCCCTATTTGGAACCAGTCTGTTGTTCCATGTCCAGTTCTAACTGTTGCTTCCTGACCTGCATACAGATTTCTCAAGAGGCAGGTTAGTGCTCTGGTATTCCCATCTCTTTCAGAATTTTCCACAGTTTATTGTGATCCACACAGTCAAAGGCTTTGGCATAGTCAATAAAGGTTATATATTAATAATTATTTTTTCATATCTATCTTATATCCTATCACTTTGTTAAATTTACTAATTAATTTTAGAGTTTGAAAGATTTCTTTGGACATTCTACATGCACAATTATGTAACCTGAAAATAATTAGGATTTTGTCTTTTTCTAATCTTAATACTTTTTATTTCTTTTACTTTTAGTGCACTACATATGATTTCTAGGATAATGGTGAATGCAAGGGATGAGAGCAGACTTTATCACCTTGCTTTTATCTGGGGAAAGGATTAACATCAAGTATGGTAAGAGATATGATGGTAGCTGTACGTTTTTCACAGATTTGTTTTTCAGCTTGGGAAAAAAATTTTTTTTTTTCTTATGCCAGTTTGCTGAGCTTTTAAATCATGAAAAGGTATTACTGCCTCTATGGGCATGATTATATGACTTTTTTCTTTCACTAATGTTATATATTGCATGGATTGATTTTTTTGAATGTTAAATCAATCTTATATTACTTGAATAAATCTTACTTGGTCATGATGTATTAACTTTCAAAACTATTACTAAATTCTTTCTGCTAAGATTTTTAAGAAGGATTTTTACATTTCTTCAGGAGGTGTTTTGGTATGCAGTTTTCTGTAGTAATCTTTGTCAACTGTAAATATCAGGGTTATGTGGGCCTCCTAAAGTGAGTTAGAAAGTATTTTGTCTTCTGTTTTCCCAGAGACTTGAGTAGAATTGATGTAGTTTCTTTTTTAAAAGTTTTGTAGAAGGAGTTCCCTGCTGGTCCAGTAGCTAAGACTGTGTGCTCCTAATGCAGGGGGCCCTGGTTTGATCCCTGGTCAAGAGATGGATCCCATGCGCCGCAACTAAGGGTTCACATGCCGCAAAGAAGATGGAAATCCTGTGTGCTGCAACTAAGACCAGTTCAGGCAAAAAGAAAAAAAAATTTGTAGGCTTTCCTAGTGATATCATCTAGGTGTAAAGCTTTCTTTATTTTTAACTGTGAACTTAATTTTTTAATACACATGAGGCTCTTCAGATTTTTTTTCTTCTGTCAGTTTTAATAATTTGCTTTCCAAGGAGCCTGGCCATTTCATTAAAGTTTTTGAATTTGACATATTGTTGTTCAAAAACTCCCTGACCATCCTTTTAATGTCTATGTTATCTGTAATGGTGTTCTTCTTTTCATATTTCTCTTCTGGATAATTTTTTATTTTCTCCTTTTTATTTCAATCGGTAGGAATTTATCAGTTTCATTAGTTTTTTAAAATCCAAATTTGTGACTTTATTTTTTTCCTCCATCATTTCTCTGTTTTCTGCTTTGCTAATTTTTGCTGTTTATGTTCTCTTCCCTTCTGCTTACTTTGTTCTTTTACTCATTTGTTAAGGTAAAATTTTGCTTAAGAGATTAAAGAAACGAGGACAATGCAAAGATATATTTTGTAAGCCATGCAGTTTCAATTCTGACTATCCTACTTTTCCATTGCTGCATGAGGGCTGCCATAGACAAAATGTAAATGAGTGGTGGTGTCTGTGATCCTAAACAAGGTTATTTGTAGAAACAAGCAGCAGAGCTTCTGTGGTGATCCAGTGGCTAAGAATCTGCTTGCCAATGCAAGGGACACAGGTTCCATTCCTGGTCTGGGAAAACTGTACCTGTCACAGGACAAATAAACCTGTGCACTGAAACTTTTGAGCCCACAAGCCTACAGCCACCCCACAATGAGAAAGCCCCCGCCCCACATAAAGAGTAACCCTGTTCCCTGCAACTAGAGAAAGCCTGTGCAGCAACAAGACCCAGCACAGCCAAAAATAAACAAACAGGCAGCAAACTGGATTTAGCCCATGGTTATAGTTTACTGACTCCTGCCTTAAATTATTGATTTAAAAACTGTATCGTGTTCATAAAATAAGCATTCAATACCCCAAATTTTCCTCTAAGAACTGCTTTAGCTGCATCTCATAAATTTCGATATGCTCTATTTCATTATTATTCAGTCCACAATATTTTCTGATTTTCCTCATCATTTCTCCTTTTATTTATGAGTTACTTATAAACGTGTTATTTAACTGACAACTTGGGGATTTTCCACATCCTTTTTTATTGAATTGTAATCTACTGCTATTGTAATTAGAGAATATCTTCTGTATGACTTACTATTTTTATAAAATTCTTGGAGAATATTCCATGTCAATATACTTTACATGTTTGAAGTTCTGTTGTTAGGCCCATTAACATTTAAGGTTGTTAGGTCTATTTGATGAGTGGATACTTTTATAATTGTGAAATGTTCCTCTTAAAGAGATGGGAATACTAGACCACCTGACTTGCCTCCTGAGATATCTGTTGCCTCCTGAGATATCTGTATGCAGGTCAAGAAGCAACAGTTAGAACTGAACATGGAACAACAGACTGGTTCCAAATTGGGAAAGGAGTATGTCAAGGCTGAATACTGTCACTCTATTTAACTTACATGCGGAGTACATTATGAGAAATGTTGGGCTAGATGAAGCACAAGCTGGAACCAAGATTGCCGGGAGAAATATCAATAACCTCAGATATGCAGATGACACCACCCTTATGGCAGAAAGTGAAGAACTAAAGAGCCTCTCTGATGAAAGTGAAAGAGGAAAGTGAAAAAGGTGGCTTAAAGCTCAACATTCAGAAAACGAAGATCATGGCATCCGGTCCCATCATTTCATGGGAAATAGATGGGGAAACAATGGAAACAGTGTCAGACTTTATTTTCTTGGGCTCCTAAATCACTGCAGATGGTGACTACAGCCATGAAATTAAAAGATGCTTGCTCCTTGGAAGAAAAGCTATGGCCAACCTAGACAGCATATTAAAAAGCAGAGACATTACTCTGCCAGCAAAGATCCATCTAGTCAAAGCTATGGCTTTTCCAGTAGTCATATATGGATGTGAGAGTTGGACTGTGAAGAAACCTGAGTGCTGAAGAATTGATGCTTCTGAACTGTGGTGTTGGAGAAGACTCTTGAGAGTACCTTGGACTGAAAAGAGATCAACGAATGAATCCTAAAGGAAATCAGTCCTAAATGTTCATTAGAAGGACTGATGCTGAAGCTGAAGCTCCAGTTCTTTAACCACCTGATGTGAAGAACTGACTCACTGGAAAATTCCCTGATGCTGGGAAAGATTGAAGGCAGAAGGAGAAGGGGATGACAGAGGATGAGATGGTTGGATGGCATCACCAACTCGATGGACATGTATTTGAGCAACTTTTGGGAGCTGGTGATGGACAGGGAAGCCTGGTGTGCTGCAGTCCATGGGGTCACAAAGAATCTGACACAACTGAGTGACTAAAATGAACTAATCCATAATAGTACTATTTTCTCTAATTTTAAATTGTTTGATATTAATATTGACATTACAGCTTCCTTGTGCTTGGTGTTTATATGGTAATCATTTATATCAAGTTGTATTTTTCTTGATAATTAAAATGTACTGTTGTTGTTTGTGATATTTAGTTATTACATTTTTCCCCCTCAGCAATCTGACAATCTCTGCCTTCTAACTGGGTAGTTTTGTAATTTAATGTAATTATTAATGTGATTGAGTATTAGTATGTTTTCTTTGGTATAGCTTGAGTGAGTTATTTTGATCTTTTGGGTGAGAGCAACTGTAACTCATGATTTTCTATGTCTGAAATGGAAGGAAACCCACTGATTTTCTTCTGAGTACTAAAATTTCCAGATAAATTTGACACACAATGCAAAAATGTTAATTGCACTGCCTTGATTGCATGTAGTACCTTGATTACAATAATGACTTGGATTCTCCATCCATCCCTATATCTACAACCTTTGCAATATGATGTTGTAGCTCCTTCCATAAAAGGGTGGAACTTGTTTCCTTTCCCCTTAAAATGAGCTCATCATGTTAATTACTTTGGCCAGTGGAATGTGAATGAAGCGGCAGTGTGTCAGTATTGAGACTAACCTCAGTAGGCTTTGTACTTTTACCTTTCTTCTTGAACTCTGTCTTGCTGTTGCTGTCTAGCCTGATGGATGTAGAAATTCCAGGACTTGGACACTCTTCCTCTCCTGCCAACAGCCAATCAATCACCTGCTATATAGTGCTATCCTTGACCAGGTAACTCCTGATGACTTTGACAGCTGACGGCCGACCCAAGGTCAAGCCACCCAAGCACTGCTCAGGTCAATAAAACCTCCCTGCTTATCAACAGACTCCCCAGCAATAATACATGCTTATTGTTTTAAACCATCACTACAAGTGATACAACTACTTACATTTCCTTCCTGCACATGAACAATGGAATTATACTCTCTTAAAGGAGATCAGTCCTAGGTGTTCATCGGAAGGTCTGATGTTGAAGCTGAAACTCCAATACTTTGGCCACCTGATGGAAGAGTTGACTCATTTGAAAAGACCCTGACGCTGGGAAAGATTGAGGGCAGGAGGAGAAGGGAACAACAGAGGATGAGATGGTTGGATGGCATCACTGAGTGAATGAACATGAGTTTGGGTGGGCTCCGGGAGTTGGTGTTGGACAGGGAGGCCTGGTGTGCTGCAGTTCATGGGGTCGCAAAGAGTTGGACATGACTGAGCGACTGAACTGAACTGAACTAAACTGAATAAGGAGGAGGTGAATTCTGTGTAGTCCTGGAAGAAATCTTGCTGAAGCATCCAGTCATCTGCATGGTATAGGAAGAAAACAGAGTTACTTTTTTCAACTGCCTGCATGAGAGTTCCACTTGGGAGAAACTGTTTTTATTTGGAAAAATACAGTAGAAGCCTTCTAATCTGATATAATTAGAACTGGTAGTTGGCTGGCTAATCTAGCAGAAGAATGAGAGCTGCCTATTAGCCAAGAGGTCTCTGGTTTCTGTGGGGAGCAGTCAGTGTGTTTTGCAGAGGAAATGGAGAGTGTTGCTTATTTTGATAAAGTGGATTTAGAAACATTGTTTCTGTAGCTTTTGGTTCCTCTCTTTATGGAAAGAGGGGATCTAGGTAGATATCCTAAGAAGAGAAGGAATCATTATTAGATGTGAAAGTCTGAGTTCTGAATCACAGATGTGGAAAAGATACCTCTCATTCATTCATTAATGCAGAAGACTTTACTATATTTTTCCAAACAAATGAGGATTTATTGAGCCTCTCTCGGGAGCTTGATAAAATTAGGAATTTATTACGTTCACCCACTATATCCCAAGCACATTAGTGTCTGGCCAGATTGAGTACCAACTACTGGTTGAATTTATAAGTAGGAGGGAATTTATGTCATTTGTTTGAAACAGAGTAAAAACTAATAATTTTCAATCTGGCAGCTGAGTTTCTTTTAGGAAGAGACCTATTGCTATTTAAATAGCTTTATACAGATCACTTGAATTTGGAAGGCATAGTAAGGAAACAGACAGTGAAATAAAGAGATTGTGAAAACTCTCTTGCACAAGAGATTAACAGCATGTAGGGAGATACCTTCGGAGAAGGCAGTGGCACCCCACTCCAGTACTCTTGCCTGGAAAATCCCATGGACGGAGGAGCCTGGTAGGCTGCAGTCCATGGAGTCACGAAGACTCAGACACAACTAAGGATTTCACTTTCACTTTTCACTTTCATGCATTGGAGAAGGAAATGGCAACCCACTCCAGTGTTCTTGCCTGGAGAATCTCAGGGACAGGGGAGCCTGGTGGGCTGCCACCTATGGGGTGGCACAGAGTTGGACATGACTGAAGCGACTTAGCAGCAGCAGCAAGGAGGTACCTTTTGGTTTGCATGGAGCAAAGAAAGGCTAGGACGAGGAAGGAGAGGAAAAATGGGGCTGAGATGGGTGGTCCATGGGAATTCTCTTGGCAGACAGGGAGATCGAAGGAATTTTTTCTTTTGTTAGGTGGAGGTGAAAGTGTGGAATTTTTTTAAATTAACATTCAGTTTAAAAGCTTTAAGTCCTCTGGAGTAGGAAATGGAAATGTACTTCAGTATTCTTGCCTAGAAAATTCCATGGAACATTTGGACTATACAATCCATGGAGTCACAAAGAGTCAGACGTGACTAAGCACTCACTCACACTAAAAGCTTTATACCTGTGGTACACCAAAAAGAAAGAGTCCTTAAAGAAGTCATTTTTGGTTTGGTCCCTGGTTTCGAAGTTGTGAAGCTGGGTGTATGCTTGTTAAGTGCTTTAAGTGAGGTGATTTGTTGCTACAGCTTTTGCTGTGGTGTAAAATTTTCTTCACTGTCACAAATTTTCAAAAAAAGTCTGCCACACTTATAGCCTGAGGTTCACAGATGGAGACTGGTGTCTGGTAATAGTGTGGAAATGGGCAGACAGTGTGTTTATCCACAAACTGAATGGCCTCACCTGCATTATGGGATTCTGAGCTAGAAACGATTCAGTGATGGCGACAACCCCAACATTTCAAGAATCTCCATAGATGGGGATCAGCATTGAGCTTTTCTCCAGCACATGGCAGGCTTCCCTGGTGGCTCAGACAGTAAAGAATTCGCCTGCAATGCAGGAGACCTGGGTTTGATCCCTGAGTTGGAGAGATCCCCTGGAGAAGGGCATGGCAACTCATTCCAGTACTCTTACCTGGAGAATTCCATGGACAGAGGAGCCTGGTAGGCTACAGTCCCTGGGGTCACAAAGAGTCGGACACAACTGAGCGACTTTCACTCACTCATTCACCCAACACGTGGCACGTGGCTTGGAGTGAATTGCACTTGAATTTCAAAGGAATGAGTGTTTCAGGGAAGCTGCTGACTGGATGACATGGGTATCATTTTATGTTTTACTTATTTTAAAATAATATCTTACCTTTATTTTTTCATTTTTTCAGGGGAGGACATGCCATGTGGTATGTGAGATCTTAGTTCTCCAACCAGGGATCAAACCCTCACCCCTTGCATTGGAAGTATGGAGTCTTAACCACTGGACCACCAGAGAAGTCCTCACCTTTATTTTTGTAATGTTTGTGTGTGTTTACATGGGCCCCAAAGCCTATAAGTACATATCCCGTGACACACACGTGTACGTATATATTATCAAGCTGCTAAGGATGGGAAAGTGTGGAATTAGAGTAGGAGACACATTCCTTTTTTGTATTTCCATTATAATGGATTACTTGACAAACATATTTCTGGATATCATCTGCATTTTTATAATTTAACTTTTATTTTTAATTATGTAACATAAAAGCACAAAACTTTCAAATACATATTATGGGGATAAAAAATATGACAGACCCAATTTATTTTTTAATATAAGTTTTATTTATTTTAATTGTAGGCTAATTACAGTATTGCATTGGTTTTGCCATACATCAACATGAATACGCCAAGGGTATACACATGTTCTGCATCCTGAACCCCCCCTCCCCCCTCCCTCCCCATACCATCCCTCTGGGTCATCCCAGTGCACCAGCCCAGAGCATCCTGTCTCATGCATCAAACATGGACTGGCAATTCGTGTCACATATTATATTATACATGTTTCAATGCCATTCTCCCAAATCATCCCACCCTCGCCCTCTCCCACAGAGTCCCATGACAGACCCAATTTAAAAACAAACCTTGCTATTTGTAAGAGCTGCATTGCCAAAAGAAAGGAGGAGAAGGCTGCAAGCCAGTGGCTGGGAACCACTGATCCTTAGTGCACTGATTTTATATGTTCTCTTTGTTCTCTTTGATACCTAAGTACAACCCAAGATTCAACCGGTCCCCACCCTACTCAGGACCTGCTTTGAGAACAACAGAGTAGGAAGGGCCTTGGGATGCCTGGAGCACTGGTCCACTTGAATCTGTGCTCAGGAGTCCTGAGATAGGTCACAGTATTTGGAGGCATGCCATCCTCTTCTTCATGTAAATAGAAGGGGAAAAAGTAGAAGCAGTGACAGATTTTATTTTCTTGGGCTCCAAAATCACTGCAGATGGTGACTGCAGCCATAACATTAAAAGACACTTGCTCCTTGGGAGGAAAGCTATGACAAACCTAGAAAGTGGATTAAAAAGTAAAAATATCACTTTGCCGACAAAGGTCCATATAGTCAAAGCTATGGTTTTTCTAGTAATCATGACAGATGTGAGAGTTGGACCATAAAGGAGACTGAGTGCTGTAGAACTGATGCTTTCAAATTGTGATGCTGAAGAAGACTCTTGAGAGTCCCTTGGACTGCAAGGAGATAAAGCCAGTCAAGCCTAAAGGAAATCAACCCTGAACACTCATTGGAAGGACTGATGCTGAAGCCTGAATACTGTGGCCATCTGATGTGAAGAGCAGACTCATTGGCAAAGACCCTGATGCTCAGGAAGACTGAAGGCAAAGAAGAGGGCAGCAGAGGATGAGATGGTTAGATGGCATCACCAACTGCATGGACATGAATCTGAGTAAACTCCAGGAGATAGTGAAAGGCAGGAAAGCCCGGCATGCTGCAGTCCATGGGGTCACAAAGAGGAGGACATGACTTAGCAACTGAACAATAACAACAACATCCTCTTCTTGGCATGACTTGTCCATCTCAAACTCCAGGTAGCTGATAGAGCGTGAGCTCTGTTTCCTGTTGGTAGAGATGCAGCACCCATGGGATAAACACACATCATTTTAGATAAGATTTGCTTATTAAGAAAACAGACCTTTCAGAAGACTGCCAAGTTGATGAGCACAAGATAGGAATAAGCAAATATTCCAGAGAAGATTGCTCCAAAGGAACTTTTACCTTCACGCCCTACTTCTCATTAATGCAACTGGATAAGGCACAAGGAGACACCCTGCTGTTTTTTTTTCTGCTTTAATGTACGCTCAAAGTCTAGTTTGCAGCTTTAAGTACCTGTTTTTTAAAAAAACATATATTTGTTTCTTCTCCAATTAGAGATAGTGATAAATTCTTAATTGATGAAGCCTGTGCAAACATCATTCTCTTTTATCATTGTTCTCTATTCTCTCTCCCCATACTAAGGTTTGAATTAGAAGAATTTACAAAGACTTATTTTTCAGGATGTTTTTAGCAAAATCACATGGTTTTAATGTTTTTATAGTTAGAAAGTTTCCCCCTTGCTCACTTGAGTACAACCCAACCTTCTCATAACAAACATAATTGAAGTCTCAGTATCGTGCTCACTCAGTCACTCTGGATAGACATGGGTGAAAGGCAAGCTGGCTTCTGGCACTTTAAAAAGTTTTAGTCATTGAAAGACCTGGGTATAAAGGTCTGCAGCATAAATGTCAGATCAGAGCAGGAGGCCTGAGGTAAAAAGTATATCTTACTCCCTTAGCCCCACCCTTGGCATTTGGTTCTTAGAGAAGTGACTACCTTCTCCTAGGGGTTTTCTGACTGAGGAAGCAGGGGAGCCTGATGCATGCCACACCTCTTCCCTGCCCCCTCCCCAAGTTGTTGGGACAGGACCTTTAAGATGGAGGCTTGGGCGCCTGGAAGAGAATAAATTCCTGGCCATTAAAATGTGGTATACTACTGAAATTCTAGGGTTCAATGGACTGCATGTGGACTTACCTTACTTGCACACAACGCGTCTGCCACAGGTTCTGTCCATGAACTTACAGAGTGTCTCACTGATCACCATGGTATGCACACAGCTTTGCTCCAATTAAAGAAGTCGTTTCATAGCAAAGGAAATGCAGCAGTGGACCCGTGCTCATGCAATTCCTTGGTCTTTGCATGTTCCCCACTGTCCTGCCAGAGAACACATTTTGTATAATTTTGGAGACAACTTTTAATCTATGTTTATATTAATACATAACTTATGTGTCCATTGGAGAAGGAAATGGCAACCCACTCCAGTATTCTTACTTGGAAAATCCCATGGACAGAGGATCCTGGTGGGCTACGATCCATGGGGTTACAAACAGTCAGACACGACTGAATGACTAAGCAAGCGTATGTGTATGTGAGAAATATGTGTATTCTGAGGTTGTTTGGTGTAGTGGTTTATAAATGTCAGTTATCTCAAATTGGTTGAGAGTGTTTTTCAACATGTCTATGCCTCTTGTTTTTTGTCTGCATTTTTCTAAGAAAGATATCATTTCATTTAGTTTTATTTTTTGTTTCTCTTGTCAACTTTTGCTCCATATGTTTTGAGACTAGGTTATTAGGTGCATGCAAATGTATCTTTTGGTGGATTAACTCTTTCATCATTACGAAATGTTCTTTATCTCTAATATACATCTTGCCATGAATTCTACTTTGTCAGAAATGACAATTACACATTGGTTCCAGTATATCTTTGGTATATTTTTCCATTTTTTAAACTTTTACTCTTTTATGTATTTATATTACAGATCTCTTATAATAAGCAGCATTCAGTTGGTTCTTTATGTCCAAGTTGACGATCTCTTTTGGAATTGATATATTTAGTCCATTTACACTTAACATTAATTACTAAAATTTTACATTTAAATATACTGTCATATTTTTGTTTCATCTGTTTATGATTTCTTGTTTTCTTTTGAATTAATGTTTTACTTCTATTTACATCTCCTATCCCTTGTTTCATTGTGGTTATGTATTTTAATTCTAAAAATAAATTGTACTGCATGACATACTGTCGATGTTTTAGCAGTCAATATCCATTTAGTTTTAATCACATGTCTGTTTTTCTAGAAATCTTTATTCCTTCCTGTTTCTATAATTTCCTCCATGGTCATTTTTTTTTTCTACATGAAAAATTCCCTTTAGCACTTTCTCTAGTCCCAATCTGCTGTAATTTTATCTCTCTCTCTCTCTCTTTTTTTGTCTGAAAATGTATTTTTTTCTGCATTTACTTTAGAGGAATTTTTGGGGGATATAGGACTCTAGTGTGGCAGTTGTTTTCTGTCACCATTTTAAAGATGCTGCTTCTATATCTTAGTTCCTATCACTTCTATTAAGAGATCAGCTATTAGTTTTATTGATACTTCTTGAAAGTAAATACTTTCTCTCCAGTACTGCTTTCTCTCCTGATACTTCTTTCTCTCCTATATCTGCTTTTTGCAAGCTTTTCTTTCTTTGATTTGGAACAATGTGTCTAGATATTTTGTTTTGCATTCATTTGCTCTCAGTGTTTGTAGAGATTTTGGAAATCTGTAGAATTATCTTCCTGGAGAAGGCAATGGCACCCCACTACAGTACTCTTGCCTGGAAAATCCCATGGACGGAAGAGCCTGGTGGGCTGCAGTCCATGGAGTCGCTAAGAGTTGGGCACGACTTGAGCGACTTCACTTTCACTTTTCACTTTCATGCACTGGAGAAGGAAATGGCAACCCACTCCAGTGTTCTTGCCTGGAGAATCCCAGGGGCGGAGGAGCCTGGTGGGCTGCTGTCTATGGGGTTGCACAGAGTCGGACACGACTGAAGCGACTTAGCAGCAGGAGCAGCAGCAGCAGAATTATCTTCCATCATTTTGCAAAATTCCTAATCCTATTCTTCAAATAGTTCTTTTTTATCTTGTCTATTCATTCCTTCTGAGACTCTATACATTTCTTAACTGATTTCACTACATCCCACAGGTCATTTACCTATTTTCTGTATTGTTCTTGTCTGTGCCTCAACTTGGGTATATTCTAATTTTTTACCTTTCATTTCATTTCTCTTCCTTTCTCTGTTTTATCTTTGTTAAAATCACTACTGAATTATAAATATGAGTTACTCTACTTTTAAATTTTAGAATTTCCATTTGTTCTTTTCTTATGGATTCAAATTCTGTTATATATTCTCCATGGATTTCTGTTTTTGGACAAAATAATATGCATAATAACTCAGGATCTATATAATCTCTGGTATAGTTTCTGTTGTCTGATAACATTTTGGAGAATGGTGGATGTTTTGTATGAAAGTAGTAGAGACTCGGCACAATATTATCTTCTTCTACAGGATATGTAATTTTCTTCTGGCAGCCAGAAAGAATATAAGCAGGTCACCTTACTTTGGTATAAACCTGCTTTCAGATTTTGCTTGACTACCTATATTCCCAGCTTGTCCATTCTCCTAAGGTACAATGCTTAATCCAAGGACACAGCCTATTGGAAGTTTCAGTTCAAATTGTGTTTTATTTTTCCTTTCTCTAACTAGCAACTCTCTTTGGCATCCTCAGAACTCCAAATTTTGTCTCTGCAACTCTGGCTTTTTAGCACATGTTTTCTTCTCAGATTCTCAGCATCTTGCTTCATGTGTGTGCATTTTTGAAGCTTTGCATATGGTCTCGAGGGAAAATTGTATGTAGAATTTTTGGCTCACTTCTCACTAGTTCACTTTTTCCCCAGGGTCATGGATCTTAAAAGATCCTCCAAAATTTGGAAGTTAAGCAATGCCTTTGTCGTCCTGTACTTTAATTTTGATCTCCCCAGCTTTGTAGGGTAGCTGCAAGTTCTAGGTTGCGGCATTTGATTTGGCCTCTGTGCCCTGGACTATGAAACATCTCAAAGGGAAAAAAAGTCGCTGATCAGTATCTCTCCATGATCTTTCCATCCTGCTTCCTTGACTCTCAGTGCTTCCAATCACCTTTTCTGGGGTATTTTACCTAAATTTTGTGGTTATTATTGGAGAAGATTTAGTGTGATATGAGCCATTGTCACAGCAAAAAGTAGATGCTGGATCACTTTCCTTTTATGATTTAAATTACAAGTCGCTGAAACCACATATTATGATAATGTCTTTCTTCCTTACCTGGATCCTTTGTCCTATGGTACTTCTAACAAAGGAGTGCGAACACTCTTCAGGGAGGGAGATTTGCTCACCTATATTGAGGAGAGAAAAGGAAGAACAGAAATCCTCCTCCGCTGGGTGAGGAATCATGCTGTTTTGGCTTTGGTAATTGTCATTTTCACATGGTCACCCTTGAAACACCTGCATTTCCGGCTTAAAGTCAGGCAGAAAACCAGCAGTGACCTGAGATAACACTGCCTGCCCAAACCCGATGACCCAGTTTATCTTTCCACTGGATAAAGTCATCTGAGTCATCTGTTGGACCTCTGTGGGTACAGGTGATGAAAAGGAATGATGTTTTCAGTGACATATTGTTTTGTCTGCTTTCCTGCCAACATGTTCTAGGCTCCCAAAGCTCTGGTAAACACAGATGTACACCCACACACATATATGGTGCGCACACACACACACATTATTCTCTCTCACTTCCTCGCTCTTGCAATTATCTTCCAAGGCAAACCCCATTTGCAGGATAGCTGGAGCTAGGAGAATTTCTATCCTCAGCCACATGCCGCCTATAATCAGCTCTCCTCACTAACCTCAATCCCTGGCCCTAAGAAAGAGAAACTCTGTTCTTTCAGGTGCAAGGACCACACCCTTTATCTATCCTGGGATGAATGACCTCTTCCTAGAGAAACGCTCTAACTTTTTTTTGTATCTATGTAATGTCGCTCATTTTCCTCTTTTATTTTAAGCAAACAGCTAATCTGTCTTAAAATTTTCTTCCTCCACCCCCTCCCACATTTAACACTCCATCTTGTACTATGTTGGACTATGTAGCTATATGCTATTCTTCTGTAACATTTGTGCAATGTTAATTATTTGACCATAGCTCTTTTTCTATCCCATTGGGAAAAGTAAGTGTGTTTTTCTCATAGCTCTGGCAATTTTCTGACTACAAGAACATGTGTCTCCACCACTTAACCCTAGTTGATAATTTGAAATGCTAGGGTTAAGAATAAAATAACCTAAAAGGCAGCGATGTAATGGGATAGAGTACCGGATTTGAAGGAAGGAGATAGATGGGTTGATTCTCCAGATTTATACTCTTATTGATTCACATACCCCTAAAATGACCTTAAACTTGAATCACTAAAGACCTAACTTCATAATCTATACCATGAGGATAGCTTGCTTATATTACCATGCTTCTGTGAGCACAAAATGTAGGGAATACAACATAGAAGCTGGTAGTAAAATCTGAGAAGTGGGAAAAATATCTGTACTAGGCTTGGCTTAATCTGCAAAGCTGTTTGTTTGGTAGGGACAGATATGATTATTGTGAAAAAGCTTAATTCTTGGGGCCAGAAGACCTCCATCCTATCTATTCTATTAAATGGCAAAGTGACATTGGATTCTCTCTGAGCCTTAATTTCCGCATCCATGGAATTTCAACAATAATACCTGCTTTAAAGAGCTGTCATAAAGGTCACAATGAAATAGAATCCAAGGAATTCTTTGGAAGATATTAAGCTTCTTTAAGAAATATAAAACTGAGGTACTGAGAGGTTCAATTGCCCAAATTCTCATGGGTTGAAGACAGTAGAGTTAGTATTTAATGGCACATAAATTAGAGTCTATGATCTTAGGAACAGGATTATTTGAGCTTGTTTAAATGTAAACATAAACAAGATTATAAAAGCATAGAATAGCTCATTAAAATCAAATGTAAGAAAGTAGATAGACTTGATGAAGAGGAACCAGAAGAGGAACCATTAAACTGATCAGTCAGTATGTCTGATTCTCTTGTCTTTCTCTTTCTCATTTCTTTCATCTCTACTTATTTTGGTCGGTTTGCATCCTTTTGTGTCTTGCTTTGCAAACCAGCTTTCTCAGATCTGCATTTGTTTAATAGAATATGGCTGGTTCACAACCATAGATTTTGTTGTTACCATTCCATCCACTTTTGGAGACTGACTTGTGGAAACAATCCCGTATTTAAAATATCTGAGAGACCTGATTGGCTCAGCTCATCATCAGTCATCTTGAAGGGTGGGGTGGGGACAGAATGTGTAGCATTCCTGGAAATCTAACTGTGTGTGGTGACAGAGGGTGGTCAAGGAGACAGAGGATGGTCAAAGAGACAGGAATACTGATTCACTGACTGACTCTACAAGATTTCCATTCTGTAGGCATTTAGTGGTAAATGTTTTATGTTTAAAACAGTTGACTTGATGTACAGTATTCTATGAACTTTACTAGATGTACATATTTATTAGACATATACATTATAATCAGGATATAGAATGGCATCCAAAACTCTCATGCTATCCCACTGTAATCGCACCCCAACCCCAGTTCCCAGTAACCACTGATTTGTTCTTCAATGTTAAAATTAAAACAAAGGCTTTCTTGAGTGATTGCTGGATTCCCAACAATGTGTCTCAGTAGAGGTCCTTGTATAAGACAAGGCTGAAATTCTCCTCACGGTTGCAGCATTGGTATATATCAGTGTGCTCATACATATGCTTCCCAAATATTAACTCATGAAATGTCATCTTGAATTAACTGTCCCCATCTCCGACATGATCCAAATATAGGGCCAGGAAGATTACTGGTTATCTCAATGTTTAAGAATTAATTTATTCAACCAGTATTTATTGCTTGTTAATATTCAAGGGAAAAAGCAGTATAAAAGACAAAAATCCCCATCCTCTGTAACTTATGTTATAGAGGCATCACACTCTAACATGGAAATAATATGTAACAAACATCAAGTCATTTACGTCACACAGAAGCTAGAGTCTCCATGTTGCTGATCTCTTACCTTGGGGGTCTCTTCTTGGGTGATCTTCCAGGGGATCAGGTCCAGGTGTCTGTCAAGTTCCAAATATCAACACTGCACTTCATTCCTTTGCTTATGAAAAATTGTCCCAAACCAGGTTTGAGACAGAGGGTTTTTTTTTTTTTCATGATGTAATTCACAGCCTCCTACTAGGAGAGAAATTAAGATTTGTGATAAAATGCTTAAGCAGTTTTACATTAAACTTTAATGAGATTAAGACTTCTTCTGGGAAACTACCTACCCACCTGCTTAGCTGACTGTCAGTCAAGTTTCTAGTGATCTTCTTAACCAGACTTTCTTTTTACATGTATCTAGTCTAACAGTGACTGTCTCACCTTCCTCTTCCTATTGAATGTGTCTCCAAGGTCAAGCAAGATCTCTGTTTTGCACAAGTTTTTAATAACGTATCGACCTATGCTCATAGCTATATTATCTGATAGGCTATTTTAAATGTTTTTAAAATTTACTGCTTTATTCTGAGCCTTCTGTCAAAAAAAAAAAAAAGAATACTGTAGTTATGCAAGGTGTTACCATTGGGGAAAACTGATGATAGCATGTGAAATGTCTCGTATGATTTCTTATAACTGTCTGTGAATCTACAATTACCTCAAAAGAAAAAGTAAGAGAAAGGAAGGAGATGCCTCCACCCTTGCTTTTCTGTTCTTCCTCATCTGTTTCCTCTGTGCCTCTATGGCATTTTCCTCTGCTGTCTAGAGAGTCACTTCTGCTTTCCATCAGGGTCTCTCTTCCTATTAGTCCTCCAGTAGTCCATGGCCCACCAGGCTCCTCTGTACATGGGAATCTCCAAGCAGGAATACTGGGTTGGGTAGCCATTCCCATCTCCAGGGCATCTTCCCAACTCAGGGCTCATAGCCAGGTCTCTTGCATTGCAGGCAGATTCTTTACTGTCTGAGCCACCAGGGAAGTCCCCAGTCCTCCTACTCTTCCTATAGCTATGCTGTTTTCTTTCAAGAGAATGCACTGGTCATAGCCAACACCCTCTTCCAACAACACAAGAGAAGACTCTACACATGGACATCACCAGATGGTCAACACCGAAATCAGACTGATTATATTCTTTGCAGCCAAAGGTGGAGAAGCTCTATACAGTCAGCAAAAACAAGACCAGGAGCTGACTGTGGCTCAGATCATGAATTCCTTATTACCAAATTCACACTTAAATTGAAGAAAGTAGGGAAAACCGCTAGACCATTCAGGTATGACCTAAATCACATCCCTTATGATTATACAGTGGAAGTGAAAATAGATTTAAGGGCCTAGAGCTGATAGAGTGCCTGATGAACTATGGACGGAGGTTCGTGACATTGTACAGGAGACAGGGATCAAGACCATCCCCAAGGAAAAGAAATGCAAAAAAGCAAAATGGCTGTCTGGGGAGGCCTTACAAATAGCTGTGAAAAGAAGAGAGGTGAACAGCAAAGGAGAAAAAGAAAGATATAAGCATCTGAATGCAGAGTTCCAAAGAATAGCAAGGAGAGATAAGAAAGCCTTCCTCAGTGATCAATGCAAAGAAATAGAGGAAAACAACAGAATAGGAAAGACTAGAGATCTCTTCAAGAAAATTAGAGATACCAAGGGAACATTTCATGCAAAGATGGGCTCGATAAAGGACAGAAATGGTATGGACCTAACAGAAGCAGAAGATATTAAGAAGAGGTGCCAAGAATACACAGAACTGTACAAAAATGATCTTCACGACCAAGATAATCACAATGGTGTGCTCACTCACCTAGAGCCAGACATCCTGGAATGTGAAGCCAAGTGGGCCTTAGAAAGCATCACTACGAACAAATCTAGTGGAGGTGATGGAATTCCAATAGAGCTATTTCAAATCCTGAAAGATGATGCTGTGAAAATGCTGCACTCAATATGCCAGCAAGTTTGGAAAACTCAGCAGTGGCCACAGGACTGGAAAAGGTCAGTTTTCATTCCAATCCCAAAGAAATGTAATGCCAAAGAATGCTCAAACTACCACACAACTGCACTCATCTCATGTGCTAGTAAAGTAATGCTCAAAATTCTCCAAGCCAGGCTTCAGCAATACGTGAACTGTGAACTTCCAGATGTTCAAGCTGGTTTTAGAAAAGGCAGAGGAACCAGAGATCAAATTGCCAACATCTGCTGAATCATGGAAAAAGAAAGAGAGTTCCAGAAAAACATCTATTTCTGCTTTTTGACTATGCCAAAGCTTTTGACTGTGTGGATCACAATAAACTGTTGAAAATTCTGAAAAGATGGGAATATCAGACCACCTGACCTGCCTCTTGAGAAACCTATATGCAGGTCAGGAAGCAACAGTTAGAACTGGACATGGAATAACAGACTGGTTCCAAATAGGAAAAGGAGTACGTCAAGGCTGTGTATTGTCACCCTGATTATTTAACTTTGATGCAGAGTACATCATGAGAAACCCTGGGCTGGAAGAAACACAAGCTGGAATCAAGATTGCCGGGAGAAATATCAATAACCTCAGATATGCAGATGACACCACCCTTATGGCAGAAAGTAAGGAGGAGTTAAAAAGCCTCTTGATGAAAGTGAAAGAGGAGAGTGAAAAAGTTGGTTTAAAGCTCAACATTCAGAAAACGAAGATCATGGCATCTGGTCCCATCCCTTCATGGGAAATAGATGGGGAAACAGTGGAAACAGTGTCAGACTTTATCTTTTTAGGCTCCAAAATCACTGCAGATGGTGACTGCAGCCATGAAATTAGAAGAAGCTTACTCCTTGGAAGAAAAGTTATGACCAACCTAGATAGTATATTCAAAAGCAGAGACATTACTTTGCCGACTAAGGTCCATCTAGTCAAGGCTATGGTTTTTCCAGTAGTCATGTATGGGTGTGAGAGTTGGACTGTGAAGAAAGCTGAGCACTGAAGAATTGATGCTTTTGAACTGTGGTGTTGGAGAAGACTCTTGAGAGTCCCTTGGACTGCAAGGAGATCCAATCAGTCCATTCTGAAGGAGCTCAGCCCTGGGATTTCTTTGGAAGGAATGATGCTAAAGCTGAAACTCCTGTACTTTGGCCACCTTCATGTGATGAGTTGACTCACTGGAAAAGACTTTGATGCTGGGAGGGATTGGGGCAGGAGGAGAAGAGGACGACAGAGGATGAGATTGGCTGGATGGCATCATGGACTCGATGGACTTGAGTCTGGGATTTGGTGATGGACAGGGAGGCCTGGTGTGCTGTGATTCATGGGGTTGCAAAGAGTTGGACATGACTTAGTGACTGAACTGAACTGAAGTGATAGCTATGTTATATACTCATCTCTGTGCTTATATTTTCTTGTTAAGGTTTAAGGTCATAAATTATAAAAGTTTTACTTTGTGCTTGTCTTTTCCCTGTAGGAGTTGTTCATGAAATATTTGTTGAATTAAATTAATAATTTAAATAGCTGACACCCTTGATATCTGTTCGGGAACTGTACGTCTATGTTAGTAACTAAGGAAGACGAACAAGGTGGGTCAGGAGAGTCCTTTGGTTGCTTTTTGCTGAGGAGTGTGCACCAGTGCCTTTCAGTCTTCACCATATTGAAATCATCTGGGTGGCTCTTAAGAAATAACCAGTTCCCAGGCTCCCCAGCAATTATATTTAATCCATCTCAGGTGGGCGCAGCATCAGTATTTTTAAAAGCTGGCTTTGTCTATTGTACAGCCAGGTTTGAGGACCACTGTTCTAGATCAGTAATTTCTAGTCTCATTTTCCCTCGAAATATGCTTGAGGGAGAAAGCCTTTTGTACTGCTGAAAGTGACTGACCACAGAGAGGATTTTCACCCAGAAGTGGAGATGGAAAGTGACTAAGAACAGGATGGATAGTTTGAAAGGATTCCCCAGGCATTCCAATATGCCTTTTAGAAGCCACTCACTCACTCCCCATTCACATCCCTCACTACTGCAACGGTTTCTAGAACATTTATTTATTCCACAAATACTAACTCACTCCACCCCTTATAGGAGGCATCCTCTTCTAGCAGCTGGGAGCACATACCCTACAGCCGGAGCCTGGACTCAAGAGTTCTGTCTCTCTCCGTCTCAATCAGTTCATTACTGCAGTTCACTATGCCTCGGCTTCCTCACTTGTAAAACACAGTAGTAATAAAACCTATCTCATAGAATTGCTGTCAGGGTTAAACAATAATTCATGGAAAATAATTTAGACTACAATGGGCCTCTTGTAATTATACAGTATATGGAAACTGTTGGCTTCCTTCCTTTTCCTCCTCATTATTGTTATTATTATTTTTCCAGGCATCGTGCACACTAAGTGCTATGTGGAAGTACAGAATCAAACTTACTCTTCCTCACAGAGTTCTCTGGAAAAGCAGGCATTAGATGATAGCACACAGCATCACTGCACATCAGTATTCAGTGATCCCTGTGCCAAAATGTGGAACAAAATCTTTGTTCTCCAAGTGTCATACAGTCCCCTTGTTATCTTTGCAGTGGTTGTGATGATAGCACCCTGCGTTGAAGAGCTGGTTTCCATAGGACTTTAAAACTTCCAGGTTTGAAGGATTTCTTTGTTCATCATCAGAGTAGAGCAGAAGGAAAGGTTGGTTCGTACACCCAGCCTTTTCCAGTCTGGGCTGGGCTGACATGCCCAGATCCCTGACTGAGTCCCGTTTCTTAAATCCAGCCTAGGGATCTCAGTTGTGCTATATCTTCTCTCTGTCGTTAATTAACCCAGCACGACATACTGTCCCCTTAAACCACTGTGCTTTGTCCCCAGCAAAGTACTTGGCTTGCCAGGACATGATGAGTTGGCATATAAATTGAAGTTGTTGTTCCTTGGTTGTAAGGCGAAGGGTGGGAGAACATTTGGAATGCTGTGAAATAGACATCCAGCGAGTTTCATTCTTCATAAGCATGGCACAGTGTTAAATTTTTCAGAGCGCTGTGCCTCTGTGCCATCAACTTGGGATTTTCTGTCTGAATTTATTGAGAGTATAGAGTCATAGTAGATGATTAACATAAATTGTATCCTCTATTTCTGCCTGTTGTTGTCTCATAAGTTGTTTGGAAACATTTTTTTCGTACACATTCAAACTAGTTGTCTTTGAATCCTGACTCTGCCACTCACTTGAGTGGTCCTGAGTCTATGGCCTCAGTGTTCTTATCTATTAAATGGGTATAATGACACTACCTATTTCAAAGGGTTGTTATAGGACTAGATGAATTAATAAATATAAGTGCCTTGCATAATTGCTGGTGCACTGTAGGCATTCAATGACTATGAACTATTTTTATTTTATTATGGATATGATTATTAGCTAGATCTTTATAATTATTATTCTTTTAAAAAGTGTTACACCTTTATTTTTTATGTTTTTTTCTATGTGAATCATTTAAAAAGTCTTTATTGAATTTATTAAAATATTGTTTCTGTTTTACGTTTTGGATTTTTGGCCATGAGGCATGTGGAATCTTAACTCCCTGACCAGGGATTGAAACCACACTTACCTCATTGAAAGATGAAGTCTTAACCTCTGGGTTGCCAAGGAAGTCCTTACATTTTTAATAATTATCCTTAGAGAAAGGTGATGGGAACTCATATTTTAAACCAAACACTGAGCCCCTTACCTTTTTCAGTTCAGTTTTCAGATAAGAAAAATGAAGCTTAGTGGGGTCAAGTAACTGCTTCAAAAGTCAGAATCATCCAAAATAAAGGAAAAAGTGAGACTTTGAACTGACACATGCTTGACTTCACAATACTTACCATTAAAACACAATTTTAAGCACTTTCAAGAAAGGAGCCTCCCTTTGGGTCTGCTATGGGAATTCGCATGCCTCATACTCCTTCTCATGGTTGAAACCTTGAAAAACTTTGAGCACATTTAAAGCACCCTGTGTATGTTCACACTGATGTTTTCCAGTGTTCCCACAAGTGCATCTAATGATACTGTCACATTCAGTGCTCCTTACATGGATTTTATTTGTCTTACTAACTAAATGAAGCTCAGAGAGGATAGTTGTGGGGTAATTATTAGAAATTTCCCCAATTACCAAAGATTCTTTCTAAAGTGAGATTTTCCTCCTAGTCATATTTCACAGAAGTTCATCTGTGCCTTCTATATCAGGATAATTTCCGAGTACTGTTGGTTTTTTTCTCCTAAATACCTCTGCAGTCTGCACTCCTGCTTGCCCCTCTCCAAGTCACTCTTCACACTGAAGCCAAAATGATCTTTCAGAAACGCTGTCATTTTCACACCCCCTGCGCAGGATCCCCAGGGCTCTCGGAGTGGAGCTGGATGCTGTCCACAGAGCTGGTACCCATGCCACCCTGCTCACTGAGGCGTCCCACTGTGCTCCAGGCAAGGAGAGTGACATATGCACAGGGCTCTAGCAACTTTTCCAGAACCTTCCTGCATCTCTCCTCGGTTACTCTGCCAGCTCCAATCACACTCTCTCTCATTATCACTCCTGCCTGGGAGCCGTGACAGATGCCTGGAACACATTTCCACTTTCCATCCCACTTCTTAACTAACTCTCATCGTTAGTGTTCAGTTCAAATGCTCCCACCTCAAGAAAATGTTCTCTGATCACTCAGTTTAAGTAGACCTCCCGACATTCATAGATAAAGTAGCCTATAGTTCTCTTCTGAAGCATTTGTCATGATCATGATTGAATATTCAATTGCATAATGGTTTGTTTTATCCCTTCCACAGCATAGAAACCCCACAAAGACAGCGATAATGTCTTTCTTCTTCTCTCCTGCGTATATTCCCACCTCTTTGCAGAGCAGGTCTTGGATAAGTATTTGTTGAGTGAATAAATAGACTCTAGAGGCAGACTGGTTTTTTTTTTCTTTTAAAAGAGGCTGTGATCTGATTGATATGCTTTCCTCTCTTATATCAAAGCAGGATTCCAGAAGTGTCTACTTTTAAGCAGGCTTAATCTCATTAGCAGATATTTTTGGGGGAAAATCCAATTAAAGCATACCATGCACCTTGATCACTAAGGGTGACCATCGTTACCCAGGTCAAGAAAACCGAGTTATGTGCACTGGTCTTTCCTGGTGAATCTCGGCTTCAGGCCAACTTCTCCAGTATGAGTATCTTGCTTTAATATGTACACACACTGCCTCTAACAAATCGCTTTAATAATCATCATCTCCAGCAGAACAGGCCTGTAAAGGAGGAATTTTTCCTTCACTAGTGTAATGGAATAGGCCAATGCCATAATTGGAAGCGCTGGAAATGGGGCACCACTGACTGTTCTTTCTTTCCAGAGTTAGCTTTTGTTGAATCCTTTCTTCACTTTCAGTGATTTGTTGTTCAGTTGCTCAGTCGTGTCCAACTCTTTGCATCCCCATGGACTACAGCTCACCGGGCTTTCCTGTCCTTCACTATCTCCCAGAATTTGCTCAAACTCATGTCCACTGAGTCGGTGATGCCACCCAACCATCTCGTCCTCTGTCTTCCCCTTCTCCTCCTGCCTTCAATCTTCTCAGCATCAAGGTCTTTTCCAGTGAGTTGGCCCTTTGCATCAAGTGGCCAAAATCTTGGAGCTTCAGCTTCAGCATCAGTCCTTCCAGTGAATATTTAGGATTGATTTCCTTTAGGGACTGACTGGTTTGATCTCCTTTCAGTCCAAGGGACTCTCAAGAGTCTTCTCCAACACCACAGTTCAAAAGCATCAGTTCTTTGGCGCTCAACCTTCATTACAGTCCAACTCTCACATCTATATATAACTACTGGGAAAACCATAGCTGTGGCTGTACACACCTTTGTCAGCAAAATAATGTCTCTGCTTTTTATTTTCAGTGATAAAAGTCATTTTTCTTGCATCCCATTCTTGCATCATCTGGCAATGGTCTTGGCTTCCAAAATATATAGGTACAATGAACTCATTCATGCTCCCTGTAAAACACCCCCCTCCCCATTGCTGCAGGCACCCTTGGGGGCTCCAGGGGTTAAAAGCAGATTCATCAATGACTATAAGTAGGGATACTAATGTCCATATCATTCACTCCACTGTGATGATTGAAAAATGCCTTTAGTTTGGGAGTTATCATTCTGCATGGATTCTCAGTGGAATTAATTCATGATCCCTTGCTGTTTCTGGCCAAATTTCAGAAGAGATGCTTTAAGTAGATTGATGGGAAAAAAACAAAGACCTATTTGAGAGGTTTAATGGCAGTATCTCCTAAATCTTGTAGGAGATCCAACCAGTCCATTCTGAAGGAGATCAGCCCTGGGATTTCTTTGGAAGGAATGATGCTAAAGCTGAAACTCCAGTACTTTGGCCACCTCATGCGAAGAGGTGACTCATTGGAAAAGACTTGATGCTGGGAGGGATTGGGGGCAAGAGGAGAAGGGGATGACAGAGGATGAGATGGCTGGATGGCATCACTGACTCGATGGACGTGAGTCTGAGTGAACTCCGGGATTTGGTGATGGACAGGGAAGCTTAGCATGCTGTGATTCATGGGGTTGCAAAGAGTCGGACATGACTGAGTGACTGAATTGAACTGAACTGAACTGAAGGAAAGGGAATCATAAGGCAAAAAATAACAATGAGAAAAAAACTAGATGCAAAATCCAATACTTGTTTCAGAGCTGAAATTTCTGGTTTTTTTTTTTTTTTAATTTTAGGGTCTTTTTAAATTGAAGTATAGTTGATATATAACATTTAAATTACAGGTGTATGATATAGTCATTCACAAATTTAAAGGTTATTCTCTGTTCATAGTTAATTATAAAATATTTGCTATATTCCCCATGTTGTACAATATTGAAATTCCTGGTATTTAGATGGCTGTTGACACTGTGTTGTTCTCACATACCCATTTCTCCAAGGAGAGCATCAGGAACAGATAATGCTAGTTGTTTCACCTGGGTAAAATCTGGCAAAGTTACTCATTTGCCCACCTGGATTCTGAGATTGGATTGTGAACATGCCTTCTTAGAGGGAGGAAGGGCCGTTTGATAGTCATCATTCTGGCTAAGGTTAAGAAATAACAATAACGACATGATAATATTTATTGAGCATTTTTAAAGTACCAGGAACTAAGTGAATTTTACATCATCCCTCAAAAAACTCTGTCAAGTAGGTTTTATGATTAACCGCATTTCACAAAAGAGTCTGAAACTCCGAGTGTTCCAGTAACTTTATTCTGGGCACATTCTAGTGAGCAGCAGAGGCAAATTTTTGATCCATGTTTGACAAATTCCAAGTCTAATATGTTAAGCACCACTGTATGCCTTTCCTTTATAAAGGTAGCCAACTCTATTTAGTCAGGAGAGGACCACTCTCTGACTTCCTCCTTAAACCCTACTTTCTAAATAAATCTGTAGCTGAGAGATAAAAGAACCCCCTTCCTTGGAGTAATTTTATGTTCCCTATGAGATAAAAGAATTGAGCCACAAGTATAGTTTTTAGTATGTGGAGCTGAAAACCTCTGCACTTCCTGGTAAATGTTAAATCATAAGCTGGGGGTAGTTTTCCTTCTTTGGCATGAGCTGTGTAAGGGAGTAAAATCAAACAGCCTCCCTTGTGGAACTGGTTATTTAAAGGAGTTTCTTCTTTTTCTTGCTTAACACTCTTGGATATTATGCAAAATTCCTTCTAGAGATCTTCCTAATAAAATAAAACAGTTGTTTCCATCTAGTGGGATTAGCTTAAAAATGCTATAGCAATGAGTCCACTCTGAGAGCAAGCTCACCATGAGCAAAGGTACTGGAAGAGAAGGAAGCCTGAATTGTTACCTATGAAATTAACCACCAGAGGGGCTGCACATAGAGTTCAAGCAAAGTGTATTGCCAAAGGTAAAGCTAAATAATTTAAATATGTGTGCCCCTAATGAAAATCAAATTTCTTGATTTAAGCCCTCTTCCTAGAATGGAAAGGCAAAGCATGAGGATTTTTAAAAACTGTCTGTTACATCTTTGGTTACTAAACCATTTATTTAAAATAAAATTCTTAGGTGTTACAACACAGAAATACTACGGTCTTTTATCCTTACACATGATCTGAGGAGTCAAGTGGCAAGAAAATTCACCCTGAACTGGCTAATCCATAAAGATAATTCGTTGGCTCACAAACCTGAATAGTCAAGGGCTTGACTGGGCCTCCAGTTTAATGTGATCCTGGGTTTAAGTAATGACATCAGAACTAATCTCGCTCCCTTTCTTTTCTTTGTGTCGATCCTAAAACCAGCCAAAAAGAAAAACATGTCATCTTGTAGGCGACTTTTCAAAGTCCTGAGATTGCAACTCGTTGACTGACTCTGCTATATGCCCAGCTCAAACAAGCTATCATGACCAGATGGATGTGGCGGCCAGGCTTGTGTCAACATCTGGAATCGGAGCTCCCTGAATTTATGGACTGACAGTAGGAAAGGGAGTATACCTCTGGAAACTATTCCAGAAGAGGAGGGAATAGTGAAACAAGAAGACTGAAAAGCCCATTAGAACCAACAGGGTAGAGAAGGTTTATGATTGTAAACAATATGGTATCTGGATCTGAAGAGACCATCCAAAGTTTGAGTGCTTTATTCAGCAGTGTGTGGCGAATATAGATAAGAAATCACATGTAGAAATGTAATAGAGCTAAGAAGAGAATTCAGCAAGGTTGTAGGATATAAGAACAGTATACAAAAAAGTTGTATTCATATATACCATCAATGAACAATCGAAAAACAATGGAAAAAATTCCATTTACCAGAGCATCAGAAAGAATAAAATATTTAGGAATAAATTTTACAAAGGAAGTATAAGACTTACTAAATTAAAACCAAAAATCATTGTTGAAAGAAACTGAAGAAGCTCTAAATAAATGGAAATAGATCTCATGATCATGAATTGGAAAACAATATTGATATTAAAACAATATTGTAATAATTTAATATTCTACAAATTAAACTTTAGCTTCAGTACAATTCCTATCATAATCCCAGCTATCTTTTTACATAATTTGACAAACTGCTCTGAAAAATTTATATGGAAATGCCAGGGACCAAGAATAGCCTAAAAGGTTCTTTGGGGTGGAAAAAATTTGAAAACTCAAGCTTCCCTATTTTGAATTTACTTCAAAGCTATGGTAGTCAAGATAATGTGTGATGGCATAAGATACATGTATGGGTTAATGGAAGATAACTAAGAGTCCAGAAATAAATTATTAAAATTTCTAAAGCATTGCCAAGAATTTTAATGGAAAAAGAATAGTCTTTTCCAGCAAATGGTGCTGAGACAAATGGATATCTCCATCCATGAAGAAAGTTGGACCCCTACCTAACATCAGATACAAAAATTGACTGAAAATAGATGATAGATCTAAATAAACTTAAGAGCTAAAACTGTAAAACTCTCAGAAAAAATATGAGTAAAATTTTATGACCTTATATTTGGCAACAGCTTTTGAAATATGAAAAACCAGATGCAACAAAAGAAAAATAGATTGAACTTTCATCAAAATAAAAAAAAATGTGTATCATGCATCAAACCTGGACTGGCGATTCATTTCATATATGATATTATACATGTTTCAGTGCCATTCTCCCAAATCATCCCACCCTCTCCCTCTCCCATAGAGTACAAAAGTCTGTTCTATACATCTGTGTGTCTTTTGCTGACTTGCATACAGAGTTATTGTTACCATCTTCCTAAATTCCATATATATGTGTTAGTATACTATATTGGTGTTTTTCTTTCTGGCTTACTTCACTCTGCATAATAGGCTCCAGTTTCATCCACTTCATTAGAACTGATTCAAATGTATTCTTTTTAATGGCTGAGTAATACTCCCTTGTATATATGTACCACAGCTTTCTTATCCATTCATCTGCTGATGGAGATCTAGGTTGCTCCCATGTCCTGGCTATTATAAACAGTGCTGCAATGAACATTGGGGTACACGTGTCTCTTTAAATTCTGATTTCCTCTCTTTCAATTCTGGTTTCCTCTCTTTCAATTCTGGTGTGTATGCCCAGCAGTGGGATTGCTGGGTCATAAGGCAGGATGCTTGGGGCTGGTGCACTGGGATGACCCAGAGGGATGGGATAGGGAGGGAGGTGGGAGGGGGGTTCAGGATGGGGAACATGTGTATACCCATGGTGGATTCATGTTGATGTATGGCAAAACCAATACAATATTGTAAAGTAATTAACCTCCAATTAAAATAAATAAATTTATATTAAAAATTTGTACTTCAAAGGACACTATCAAGAAAGTGAAAAGAAAACTCACAAAACAGGATAACATTTTTGAAAATAATATATCTGGTAAGGGTCTTGTACCCACAGTTTTAAAAGAACTCTTACAGCTCAAGAATAAAGAGACAAATATACCAATTTACAAGTGGGCAAAGAATTTGAATACGTACTTCTCCAAAGAAAATATACAAATAGTCAATAAACATATGAAAACATACTGACATCATTAGTCATTCAGTTCAGTTCAGTCCCTCACTCATGTCCAACTCTTTGCGACCCATGGGCTGGCTGCAGCACACCAGGCTTCTCTGTTCATCATCAGCTCCCAGACATTGCTCAAAGTCATGTCCATCGAGTCAGTGATGATATCCAACCATCTCATCCTCTATTGTCCCCTTCTCCTCCTGCCTTCAATCTTTCCCACCATCAGGGTCTTTTCCAATGAGTCAGTTCTTCACATCAGGTGGCCAAAGTATTGGAGTTTCAGCTTCAGCATCAGTTCTTCCAGTGAATATTCAGGACTGATCTCCTTTAGGATGGACTGGTTGGATCTCCTTGCAGTCCAAGGGACTCTCAAGAGTCTTCCCCAGCACCATAGTTCAAAAGCAGCAATTCTTCGGCACTCAGTACTCTTTATGGTCCAACTCTCACATCCATACATGGCTACTGGAAAAACCATAGCTTTGAATAGATGGACCTTTGTCAGCAAAGTAATGCCTTTTCTTTTTAACATGATGTCTATGTTGTTTATACCTTTTCTTCCAAGGAGCAAGCATCTTTTAATTTCATGGCTGCAGTCACCATCTACGGAGATTGTGGAGCCCAAGAAAATAAACTCTCTCACTGTTTCCAATGTTTCCCCATTTTTGCCATTAGTGATGGGACTGGATGCCATGATCTTAGTTTTTGAATGTTGAGTTTTCAGCCAACTTTTTCACTCTCTTCTTTCACTTTCATCAGGAGGCTCTTTAGTTCTTCACTTTCTGCCATAAGGGTGGTATCATCTGTATATCTGAGGTTATTAATATTTCTGCCAGGAGTCTTGATTCCAGTTTATGCTTCATCTAGCCCGACATTTTGCATGATTTACTCTGCATATAAGTTAAATAATTAGGGTGACAATATATAGCCTTGATGTACTCCTTTCCCAATTTGAAACCAGTCTGTTGTTCCCTGTCCAGATCTAACTGTTGCTTCTTGACCTGCATACAGATTTCTCAGAATGCAGGTCAGGTGGTCTAGTATTCCCATCTTTTGAAGAATTTTCCACAGTTTGTTGTGATCCACATCATCAAAGGTTTTGGCATAGTCAATAAAGCAGAAATACGGGGTTTTCTGGAATTCTTTTGCTTTTTTCTATGATCCAACAGATGTTGGCAATTTGATATCTTGTTCTTTTGTCTTTTCTACATCCAGCTTAAACATCTGGAAGTTCTCAGTTCACGTACTGTTGAAGCCTGGCTTGGAGAATTTTGAGCATTACTTTGCTAATGTGTGAGATGAGTGCAGTTGTGCAATAGTTTGAATATTCTTTGGCATTGCCTTTCTTTGAGATTGGAATGAAAACTGACCTTTTCCAGTCCTGTGGTCTCTGCTGAGTTTTCCAAATTTGCTTGCATATTGAGTGCATCACTTTCACAGCATCAACTTTAGGATTTGAAATAGCTCAGCTGGAATTCCATCACCTCCACTAGCTTTGCTCATAGTGATGCTTCCTAAGGCCCACTTGAGTTCACATTCCAGGATGTCTGGCTCTAGGTAAGTGATCACACCAGCATGGCTATCTGGGTCATTAAGATCTTTTTTATATAGTTCTTCTGTGTATTCTTGCCATGTCTTCATTAGTCATTAGAGAAATATAAATCAAGATGCCATTTCACTTGTTGAAATGACTATAATTAAAAAGATAAGAATAATAAGTGTTGGTTAAGATGTGGGAAAATTGGAACCCTCATATGTTTCTGATGGAAATTTAAAATAGCCAGAAATACATTAACTCACACTTGCTGCCTCTGTAGTGTTTAGTCTTTAGTGTTTTTGTTTCCAGCTTAGGAAACCAGTAAATTCTTTATACATTAAAAAAAAAAGGGATTATAAAATGGTACATTCATTGTAAAAAGCAGTTTGACAGTTCCTCAAAGATTAAACAGAAGTGTATCACATGACCTAGAAATTTCACTCCTGGGTATATACTCACAAAATTGAAAATATATCTACACAGAAACTTATATATGAATGTGCATGGTATATTATTTATGACATCAAAGAAATAGAAACAATCTAATATTCATCCATTGATGATTAATGAATAAACAAAGTGTGGTTTATCCACACAATGGAATATTATTCAGACATAAAACCAAGTGAAGTACTGATTTGTGCTACAAAATAGATGAATCTTGAAAATATTGTGCATGTGTGAAAAAGTGAGACACAAAAAGCCACATGTTAAGGGAGTTTGGGGGAGAATGGATGCATGATTGAGTCCCTTTGCTGTCTACCTGAAACTATTACAACATTGTTAATTGGCCATATTACAATACAAAATTTAAAAATTAATAAAAACAAATAAAAAACAAGGGTGCACATATTGTATGATTCCATTTATATGAAGCATCCAGAATAAGAACATTGGTAGAGGTAAAAACAGATAGAAAAATAATTTCTTTTGGGGGTGATGATAATATTTTGCAATTAGGTATTGAGATGGTTACACAACTCTGTGAATACACTAAGAACTATTGAATCATATACTTTAAAAAAAAGGTGAATCATATGGTATGTGAATTATATCTCAATAAAGCTGTTATTTTTAAAAAGTGTGTTTGACTACATATAAAATAGCTAATCAACAAGGACCTACTCAATAGCACAGGGAACTCTACTCAATATTCTGTAATAATATGGAAAAAAATCTGAAAAAGAATTGATGCACATATTAATATATGTGTAACTGAATCACTTTGTTATATACCTGAAACTAACACATATTGTAAATCCATACTATACTCTGATATGAAATGAAAATTAAATTAATAAAAAGATGGAGGAGAATCTGATCAGTTCATTGTTGATTAATTCAAACGAGATTTGCAGAAGAGCTTGAAGTCAAACCCTGTCTCTACTTCTGAAGCTTAATGACATCATCTGTAAAATGAGGAGTAGGGGAAATAATGTCAGTACTGATACAGCCTTCATGAGGATTCATTTAGGTAGTATGTATATAATTCTTGGAATATAGCAAGTGACCAAAATTTGGATTCCAATAATAAGCCAAAGCAGGATTTTGAATGTAGTCAGATAAAGGAGGGTTCACCATTTTCAGAAATGAGATTTGGAGAGAAGTTGTTTTGATAATATGGCTCCTGGCCTTGACTGTGTTGTAGGCATCAGGGCCAAGGGAGCAGCTGTCCTCTTCTGCTGGTTCTCAGCTCCCATCTCTCTGTGCTTGTCTGCAGTCAAAGCCATGATAAGCTTGACAGGAAGGAAGGACACATTTCCCAAGTACTGTGGGGTCCTGGCCACTGGCTCAAGGGCTGAGGCCAAGAAGTGAACCCACAGGCACGGGATCACCTTCCTGCCCTTCTCCCCAAGTGGTTTTAACTTCACATCAAATACTGCTTCATTGCATTGCCCATGGTGGAGAAGTCAAAGACTTGATGTCCCCTGGTCCATGTGCTTCATTCAGCTCAGACATAGCTAAAGCTGTGGATTGCATAGAAACGAGCAAGTCCAGAGAAAGAGCATGGTCAAGAAAGGCAAAGGAGCAGAAAGCCTAGCTGGGTCTGGGCGATTCCACACCAAGGCCTTATCTGTAAACTAAAATTTATTTGACATTTACTACAGTATCTTATTGATTCTAAAATTTATCACTGACTTAATGACAACTCTTAAGGGTGAAGGTTTGGGGTGGAAGGAGAAATACTATTAAATTGTAGACAATTTTATTTTACTTGTCAAAAAGAGCTTAAATTTGTCTTTAAAATCTGACTTGTTTTTCTTTCAAAATCACAATCAATTATGAGTCAAACCTCTTCAAATTCTGAATCCTAAGGCTCTTCCAAATGACTTTGGACTGCAGACATCCCCGCGGAGTCCTTCTGATGTGCTGCTCTTTTATTGTGATGCATGCTACATGACCTTGTTCATGTTCTCAGGATTGATAATATAATTTTGAGACAAATGGAAGAATACTGGATTCTCATCTACAGTTTTTATGCAGTCAAACTTGTAATCCTTTAACTGAATCTTATAATGAAGAAGTTAAAGGGCTTCTCTGAAAAGTCTTTGGAAGCTTTGTGATAAATAGGTGTACATCCCCTGACTAGTCCTTCATGGGCCATGAATCAATTAACACCAATCTCTCTTGGCTTTGAAAATTCCATTATTTATTATGCCATGATATTTGGCTAAGTTAGCACAAGCTCAGCAAAGACAAGGTGAAGCTTAGTCATCTTAGCGAGTCTCTATTAGCTTCTCTGTGGCCTTTTGACTTCTGCTTCTTAGGGCCTAAACATTCTTTTTACTTTTAGGAGAATATTCCCTTGTGCATCCAGTAGGAGTTACTGTCTGGAATGGTAGAAATCAAAGAGACCAGATACTTCCTCTTCCCCACCTCCTGGAAACTGGAGTAAAGTTTGATCATGCAGCCTTGGTCAATCAGAAGTACAGGTTTATGATCTTGAACCTTGAGGGTCTCATAAGGAAAGCATCAAGCATCCAGTTGAAGGATTGAGGGCTCAGGGGGCACTGTACTGGGCCTCCAGGGGTGGCTGTATCACTGACAGATAGCATCCTCGAAAGGCTGTTCCTATGGAGTGACATCACCTGGGCTTTGGGCTGCTAAGCCTCTGGGGGTTTTGCTTATTCTCTGAATCCGGTTGCCAGCTTGATCCTTAACACATGTGAACTTTCCATTGTCCTTTTCTACTCAACTAGGTCAGAGCTGAGGCTTCCCAGGTGGCACTAGTGGTAAAGAGCCTGCCTGCCAATAGAGGAGACATGAGATGCGAGTTCGATCCCTGGGTTGGGAAGATTCTCTGGAGGAGGGCAATCCTCTCTGGAATGGATCCATTCCAGCATCCTCTCCAGAATTCTTGTCTGGAGAATCCCATGGACAGAGGAGCCTGGTGGGCTGCAGTCCATAGGGTTGCACAGAGTTGGACACGACTGAAGCGACTCAGCAGCAGCAGCAGCAGCAGGTCAGAGCTGGTTTCTGTTTGATTTAAGGGTACTGGGGTTTGCTTTAGTTCTAAATGGTAAGACCCAAAGATCTGAGAGTGACACTCATGAAGGAAGTTTTCACTCATACTTCCCTAGAAACAGGAGACACAGGGTGTCATGCAGGGCCACACGGGGAAGCACCAGTGCTGAGCAGGAGGTGGAGGTAATGAGGGGAAATGAGGGAAAGAGTCTTTGTTGTGATTCCTCTGGAAAGGAATGGTCAAATCAGGGTATGCAGGCTTAGCTAGTTTTAATCATTTCAGCAGACTGTAGGGTGCAGGGGTTGTCCCTACCGATCTGGTATCTGGCCCTGGGGTGGTTTAAAAAAGTGGATAGTGACCCAGAGTAGAGAGCCTCTAAACGAGGCAGTTAAGGACTTGGGCTCCAGATTGGTTGGTTTGCACATGAAAGGCATTGTCTCAAGTGAGTCATTTACTATCCATGTGCTCAGTCACTCAGTTGTGTCCAATTCTTTGTGACCCCTGGGACTGTAGCCCTCCAGGCTCCTCTGACCATGGGATTTTCCAGGCAAGAGTTCTGGAGAGGGTTGCCATTTCCTTCTCCAAGAACTAGTTAACCTTGGGAGGGGCAGTCTCCTCAGGGTAAGCAGAGCCCCAAGATGTCAAAGCATCAAATACAAAAACTAGAAAATGGGATAATTACACTACTGATTACATCTGAGACCCCAACTAGACAACTTTGATTTTAAAAGAGAGTTCTGATTTCAGAATATTAAATATGGAAAATGGAAAAAGCATGCTTCTTACACCCAAGATGGTATGCAGAATGCCAGACACTGCTTTTTAAAAATATATATTAATTTATTTATTTTAATTGGAAGCTAATTACTTTACAATACTGTAGTGGTTTTTGCCATACATTGGCATGAATCCACCATGGGTGTACATATGTTCCACATCCTGAACCCCCCTCCCACCTCCCTCCCCATCCCATCCCTCGGGGTTGTCCCAGTGCTCCAGCCCTGAGCACCCTCAGACACTGCTTTAAGCTCTTTGCTCACATCTTACTGCAACATCTTTCCTGTCTTCTGGCACAGTGAGATGTTCTGGGCTCACTTTTAATCTTGCAGCAACATTATGAAGCCGCCATTGCATCTATTCTAAATTTATTCATGAGCAAATTGAGTTTCAGAGGTTGATAATCCATTGTTCTCAAGTCAGATGTGTAGAGGGAAGATCAGCACCTGAACGCTTGTCTTTGTGACCCCAAAGACACGCCTCTACCTACCGTGCTCACAAGCTCTGCATGGTGCTTCTTTTGTGGATGTACAGTTGGTAGATCAGGGCACAGAGGCAAGACTAAGTGGAATGTCCAAAGGCCAGGATAGAATAGAAGCTGGGGGAGAAGATGCAGCTGTCAACTCCACAGGAGAGACAGCACACACACACACACACACACACACACACACACACACACACACACATATTTTTTTTTCCCCCATGAAAAATTACTAACAAATCAGAAGTAAAGAGAAACTTAAAACAAAGCCCATGTACCCATGATTAGCACCATGGGCTCAGTCTGTTTCCCTTTTACACATACCCACTCTTAGGATGACCAACTATCCTGGTTTGTCCAGGACTCTCCCAATTTTACCACCAATGCCCATTGTCCTAGGAATCCTTTCAGTCCCAGCAAACCAACATGGTTGGCCAACCTATGGACTTTTCCCAAGATACTGTGTTATATAACTGAGAAATATCACAGGATGCATCTCTAAAATATAAGGACTTTTCAAAACCTAACTTTAGTACTGACATCACACCTAAAAAAATTGTTTGATATCACAAAATATCACTTTGACATCTTTCTTGTCTTCTGGTACAATGAGATGTTCTGGGCTCACTTTTGATCTTGTCTAACCAACATGAGGAATTGGCCACTTATCCGAAGAGCTTGAGTTCCTTTCAGTGAGAAATGGTATTTGGAAACCACAGTCAGGGCTGTGTCTTTGTTTTTAGGATTTTGCTGCATTACTTCCAAACTTCCTAAATTATTCTGTGTCTGTGTGTGTCGAGGTATACATGTAATACCACTTATTTTAAAAAATTATTTATTTTTTAAGTGAAGGATAATTGCTTTATAGAATGGTGTTGGTTTCTGCCAAACATCAACATGAATCAGCCATAAATATACGTATGTCCCCCCCCCGCCCTTGAACCTCCCTCCCATCTCCCTCCCCATCCCTCCCCTCTAGGAACACCACTGATTTTTTCTAAGTTGAATTTGAGTCTACATAAGGTCTACATATCACATTTGGTCAATATATCTTGAGGTGCCTTCAATTTAAAGTTCCTTTTTCCTTTCTATTTAATATTACTGATTTGTTTGTGTGATAGAGTTTTCAACATTCTGAATTTTGCAGATTTATTTGTGCAATATCATGTAACATGTTATCTTATCTTCTGTATTTCTTATAAATGGGTTGTTAAATCCAGGTTTTATTTTTAGATAGAAAGTGAAATGATTCTCCACATATGATGTGGTGTACTTCCCAATGATTGCATTGAGATATGTATCAATTCTGACGGACTCGTTAAGATTTACCAGGAGGTATAGGTGATATCAGCCTGATCCATCCATCCACTGTAAAGTTTTTCTTTAGTTTTCCACTCAGTTATTTTAGTCATCATTGATATCACTGCCTGTGTGTGAGTACAGAGTCACACAGTCATGCCCAACTCTTTTAGACACTATGGACAGTAGCCAGACTCGTTTATCAGTGGGATTTTCCAGGCAAGAATACTGGTGTGGGTTGCCATTTCCTACTTCAGGGGATCTTCCTGACCCAATGATTGAACCTGTGTCTCTTGTGTCCCGTGCATTGGCAGATGGATTCTTTACCACTGCACCACCTGGGAAGCCCTATCATTGCCTAGATCCATTATTTCTTTTAGGAGTACAAAGTGGTGATGTTCTATCATTCATTCATTGTTAGCTGAGATTTTTCTAAAAGAACATGCTATCATCAAATTTTTGTTCACCCCTCAAGTAGAGTTTGCACAGAAATATTAGGTTAAGCTTTTTATGTTTTCCCTTTATTAAATTAGTTTTCCAAAAAAAAAAAAAGTCAATATCCTTTCATCTCCAGAGATGACTATTGAGTTTTCTTTTTAAAGTATCATTTTGAACTCATTGATTTTTAATATGTTTAATTCATCATGCATATTCTTCTTTGTGAAGTTAAAATTGAACCACTTTTCACCAGTAGGAGTAACATCTTGGGACCCCTCTTGAATCTCTTTGATCTGACCCTAGTGGACTATGTTTTTTTTTTTTTTTTTCCCTTTCCTCATGAAAAACTAACAAATCAAAATTAAAGAGAAACCTAAAACAAAGCCCATGTACCCATGAGTACCACCATGGGCTCAGTCTTGTTTACCTTTTATATGCACTCACTCTTAGGGTGACCAACTAGCCCAGTTTGTCCAGGACTTTCCCAATTTTACCATCAATGCCCATTGTCCTGGGAATCCTTTCAGTCCCACACCAACATGGTTGGCCATCCTATGGTCTTCTGCCAAATGTTAGGTAAAAGACGACCAGGACACCAAAAGAGTGTCTAACAGGCTTTAATGGAGAAGCACTCCTGGGCAGAGTTCCTGGACCCGGACGAGGCAGGTCGAGGAAGTCCTCACCTGGACTGTGCTGGGGAGTGGTTTATATGTGTTCATTGTGAAGGATGGTCAGGCTAGATCGCCTCCAAAAAGGTATGGTTAGTGGACAGGGGTTTGGATAGGTTGTTAGGTCAAGGTGTCGCGTGGGCTGATAGGTCCTTCTACGTGGCTGGGGTGGGGGCGGCTTTAGCTGGCGAAGTGTGCTGTCATTGGTCCCTGGGATCTGGGAGGATCCTTCCGTTAGGGACTTTCTCGCTGGTGGGAGACAGGAGGGGCAGCCCATCATGGCCCCAGGGTCCGGCCTTACACCAAGATCCTGTGTTATTTTATTGAGAAATATCCAGAAGGCATCTCTGAAATATAAGGACTTTTCAAAACCTAACTTCAGTACTGACATCACACCTAAAAAATTGTTTGATGTTACAAAATATCACTTAGACATCTTTCCTGTCCTCTGGTACAATGAGATGTTCTGGGCTCACTTTTAATCTTGTCTAACCTACATGAGGAATTGACCACTTATCCAAAGAGCTTGAGTTCCTTTCAGTGGGAAATGGTATTTAGAAACCACAGTCTGCACTGTGCCATTATTCCTATGGTTTGTATATAGACAGAGCTAGGAAATGAATACATTTAAAAGAGAAAATATATCATGTGTTCCTACTGATATCACCCACTCACAGTTTTAGGGTCAGAGGCTTTATACCCAGGTTTTCTGATTCTGTACTTGGGTATTGCTTCTCCATGACAAAAATCTCAGCCCCAGTTATAGCAATATAATTACTCACTTGCCTATCCTATAACACTCTTACAACAGTTCCAGAATAGCAAAATCAATATTACAACTAAAAATAAAATTTCTGAAAACATCTTAGTTTTTTTGCAGTAGTTTATAACCTCAGACTATATCTCAGTCAAGACACGGAGGCAAATTACCGTATTTTAGAATGCTTTAACATAGTTCCTCACTAAATCACTCCAACTTGATACACAGTTTAGCTCAGTTATTTCATTTTAGATAGGAATTGTTTTTTTTTAATTTTGATTTAACTTTATTTCATAATTGAAATGAAGTTAGGCATTACTGACAAAATGGAGGCATGGTCCCCAGCCCCCTCTCCTCATTCCACAGGCACGAATCCCAGGATGAAGGAGTTAGGCCTTGTAATTCTGGCTTGTCTTTTGCTCTCCTCAGCTGAGTTGACTGAAAAGGAATATTAAGGTGCTTATTGTTCTTGAGAGGAGCATGAGAAGGCACAAAGCCTTCTGCAGCATTGCTCTGAAAATAATTCATAAAGTTAATCACTGACATTTGTTCAAGGACTTTTACAAAAAGAGTGTTCCAGGATGAGCATGTAGGCCGCAGCTTGAGGCCATGGGAGAGATTGATATCTGAAGCCTACTTGCGAGGAGAATGTTTATGGCAAAGGAGTTTACTGAATTTAGGGCTTTAGAAATAATTAAAACAGAAGTTAAAGATTTAAGGAATGTTGTAAAGTTAGCATATTTTACTATAGCTTATAGAAGTTAGGAATTTTTAGAGACACTATAGCTATAGCTAAAAACCTTTTAAGAGATAGTGAGCTCAGGATGTTAGGGGCAAACAAGACTTAGGAAGACAAGTAGTAAACTGAGGAATGTAGCCTGAGTTACAATGCAATCACCAGTTAACTACAGGACACACTGGAGGAGGTAGTTAATAGATGGTAAGGTTGATTCTGAGAGAATCACTGAAGCAGGAACTCTGAGGAGCAACAGTGATTTATGGAGATAATAAATCTCGGAGTGGGGGGACTGAAAATGTCAAACCTCTGGCCTAATGCTTTTGTAAAAGTATAAAAGAGAAGCTTAAACTTGGAATAAACAGGCAGTCCATAGAAAAATGAGAGGCTGTCTCATTTGCCGACAGCTCTTCAGGTTGAATCCTTGGCTGCTGAAGTTGGACTCTGGCACATAATTCTGTAAAATATTTATATACTCAAAGTATTTAGAACAGATTGCATTCAGAGAGGTCTGATTTCCATCCCTCTCCCCTCCACATCATGGTTTTTACCATGTCTATCAGGTAACTTTTTAAAAAAGGTGTTGTTTATTCTCTCATTGCTTTTCTAATATAACTAAGTAAATATCTTTTCACACCTGCTGCATTTCTGTCAAGAACATCACAACTTTCCTTTGCTGAGGACCTCTTGGTAGCACTTCAGTGTTATGCTGGGGACCATTTTCAGCAATGAAATAATCATCAAAAGGCACAAAAATGCAAAAATAATGGCACTAAATACTGTGTTTACACACGTAACATTTACACTATGAGAACTTAAAGAAGTCAGAGAGTTGCTTTGTTAGGACCTCCGCTGGGAGCATGCACATTGGACAGCTCATATCTTTGCATATACGTGGCTGAGAGTGACCATAAAAGTGCTACCTATACTGACTTTGGTGTTACAAGTAAATTGTAGCTAGTGCATTAATTTACAGCTACAGAAGCACAAATAATGGAGAGTGCTTGTAGTCCTCATTTCTTTTTCACAGCTGCATAGTAGTCCATAGTGTGACTATAGACCATAGCCTTTTCAACTTGTCCCTTGGTATTTTCTATTACAAATAATGCAACAATGAATGTTGTGTATTTGTGCATTTAAATTTTTGGCAACTTCTTTTGGAAGGGAGTCCTTGAAGTGGGATTTCTAGTCAAATGATAAATGCATACATAGTTTTTAAAATCATGGAAAATTCCTTCTTCTTACAAGGTGTACCATTCTGCATCACTACCAGAATAAATGAAAGACTGTTTCCTGGAACCTCACTAAAAGAATATGTTGTTCATCTTTTGGATATTTGTCAACCTTTAAATGTTTATTTCAATGTAATCTTAATTTGCATTTCATTCTCAGCAATGATGAGCATCTATGCATATTGCTATGGAGCACTTGAATTTCTTTTACTGTAGTTTTTAGTTCACATATCCTATGGGAAGAAATTTCTTATTGGCAGGGAAGCCCTCAGATCTAATAAGAAGGGAGCAAGCAGAAGCCTTGCCATGTGAGCATTGTTCTTTATGGGGGAGAAAGGAGATAACTGAATCATTGTATAGTCAAGAGTTGCTGCTGCTGCTGCTGCTAACTCACTTCAGTCATGTCCGACTCTGTGGGACACCAGAGACAGCAGCCCACCAGACTCCTGGGATTCTCCAGGCAAGAACACTGGAGTGGGTTGCCATTTCCTTCTCCAATGCATGAAAGTAAAAGAAAAGTCAAGTCGCTCAGTCGTGTCTGACTCTTAGCGACCCCATGGACTGCAGCCTACCAGGGTCCTCCGCCCATGGGATTTGCCAGGCAAGAGTACTGGAGTGGGGTGCCATTGCCTTCTCCGATAGTCAAGAGCAGTGGCTCAGACATCATATAACAATTAGTTCCCCCTTCTTTCACTCAGTAGTGGTGTGATCCTGCCAAAGCTTTTTTCTGAACCTCATTTTCCTTATAAGTAATCTATGTGACCTCCTAGAGTTTTTATGAAGATTCAAAGACATCTTTGCATAAAGGATTTTGCACCATTCATAGTATATAGTAAATGAATAATAAATGATAGCTATTACTATGATATGGACTTCCCATATTGTAAAGAACCTGCTTGTCAATGTAGAAGACATAGGAGACTCAAGTTCGATCCCTGGGTCAGAAAGATTCCCTGGAGGAATCTTCCCCACTCCAGTATTCTTGCTTGGAGAATCCCATGGACAGAGGAGACAGGATTGGCTACAATCCATAGGGTCCCAAAGTTGGACATGACTGAGCAACTTAGCACAGCACAGCTCACATTGCTATGATATAAAGGAAAATTCTTATCTTCATCAGGGCATGCCTTAGAATAGAGGAAGGGCAAGGAACAGTGGGATGAGGCTTGGATGGATCCTACCATGAAGGGTAAGGGTGCAAGATGAGGTGAGAGATGACTTCTACCTCATGGATTGTGCTTCAAGAAATAGAAACTAGCTCATGACACTGTAGGGAAGGAACAAGGGAGCGATGAACATTTTCTTTAATATCTGTGTTGGATTTGAGGTCTGCCACCCAATCCAGGCACAATCCTCTTTTTTTTTTCTAAACCTTTAATTTTATAGTATAGTTGTTTAACAATGTTGTGATAATTTCAAATGTACAGCAAAGGGATTCATGTATCTATTCTTTCTCAAGTTCTTTTCCCATTTAGGATGTTACAAGATATTGAGCAGAGTTCCCTGTGGTATACAGTAAGTCCTTGTTGGTTATCCATTGTAAGTATAGCAGTGTGTACATGTCAGTCCCAAACTCCCTAACTGTACCTTCCTCTAACCCTTCATCCTGGTAACCACAAGTTCTTTCCCTTGGTCTGTGAGTCTGTTTCTGTTTTGTAAATACTTTTCAGCTTGTGCATATAAGTGATATACAATATTTCTCTTTCTCTGACTTCACATAGTATGACAATCTCTAGGTCCATCCATGTTGGAAATAGTATTATTTCATTCATTTTTAATGACTGAGTAATATTCTATTGTATACATGTACCACATCTTTTTTTAACCCATTCCTCTGTTGATGGGCATTTAGGTTGCTTCCATGTTTTGGCTATTGTAGACAGTGCTGCAATGAACGTTGGGGTGCATGCACCCTTTTGGATCATGTTTTTCTCCAGGTATATGCCCAGGAACTCTCCTCTTTTAAGTACACCCAGAACTAGTGTACTTAAAATGACTCTTCACTCATTTCAATTTATGTTTTTGGATAGGGATGTTATCCCCGTCCCATGTTTCGTAACTTCAGGGGAAAAGTCACAAACAAGGTCCAGTTAGTTCATACTTAGATATACTCACCTGAACTACACAGTGGCTGGTTCAGGGATGGGTGTGTGGCCTAAACAGGGCCAGTGAAGTGTAATGTGTTTTTTGCTGCTCCTCCAGGGAAAGAGATTCTCACTCTTCCCAAAAGGAATTTGAAACTAGTAGACTGAGAGTTCTAAAAACATTACAGTTGTTTTTGACCATAATGGAAGAACTTGTCAAAAAAAAAAAAAAGATAAGCCACCATGAAGTGAATTAAGCTGCAATTTAAAGAGAGCAGTATTAGATCTTGTGACACCATTTCAAGCCCCAGTCAAGCCCTGCCTGTAGCTGGCCTAGCTCCTGAAATGTTTAGATATGTGAGTGAGTAAATTCCTTCTGGGCAATGTCACACCAAGTGAATATTAACAGAGAGTGGCCAGTGGTTACTGTTCCACCCAGTTTGTTAATTTTTTTCTTTTTCTAAAGCTTTTTAAATTTTATTTTTAAATTTATTTTGAATTGGAGGATAATTATGTTACAATGTTGCATTCGTTTCTGCCATGCTTCACATGGATCCGCCATAGGTATACCTATGTCCCCTCCTTCTTGAACCTCCCTTCCACCTCCCACCCCAACCCACCCCCTAGTTTGTCAGAGCATCTTGTATGTTCCAGGCCAATGCTTATCTCACTAGAAATTCAAAGCATCTTCCAGGCGCTAGGGAAATAGGCCCTTAATCTCCAGATGCTGAAAGCCTGGGAAACAAGCACAGGATGACTCTTGTGTACTAAATTTTTATCCAATCAATTCCACTTTGAGAGGCAGCAGGTGTAGTGTTTCATTACAGACACTCCAAAGTCAGAGATCCTGTTCACATCTCTGATCTGGCTCCTGCCTGCCAGCACTTATGTGGCCTGTTGAGAGACTATTATTAAGATAGAATTTGTATAGATTATTTTCCAGCCAACAAAAGAATTACCTTGTTATTTATTCACAGGGTCTAGTGAGCAATATAAATTTAGCCAATTTGAAGAGCCTAGCTTGCTGATCTTGTTAGACAGAGCCAAAGGCTATTGTCTGCTGTTCACACGGAGATAGTGCTCCTGCTGGAAACCTCATTTCTAATTGCAGGAGGGTCAGTTTAGGTTGCAGAGAGACCTCTGCTTCCCAAGCTTATAGACCATATGGAAGCAATGTGTTCTGAATCCCCAGAGAGCTTATAACGTCTGGGATGGAATAAAGCTGAACCTTCACTCGATCCACCCCCTATAGAGAACACGCTGGAATCCCTTGCCTAATGTGTATGACAGGAACAAAACTGGAAACTAGCCAGGAGACAGGCCAGAGTTGGCCTAAGAGTTTGTGCTAAAAAGATGTGCAAGACCACGGGGGGCTTTAAGCCCAGGATTTTGACTCAAGATACCACTGCTAAAAGTGCATCATGGGAATGTGTTGGCTGTGTCCGTGACAATCTCACAATGGCAGTCAGTTCAGTTCAGTTCAGTCGCTCAGTCGTATCCGACTCTCTGCGACTCCATGAATCGCAGTGTGCCAGGCCTCCCTGTCCATCACCAACTCCTGGAGTTCAGTCAGACTCACGTCCATCGAGTCAGTGATGCCATCCAGCCATCTCATCCTGTTCCATTAATCATCTCAGAAATCCAAAATTACCAATCCATTTAAAAAATTATATTTATGCTTATAATTCTTGGTTGGTATTTATATTTGTATATGTTTATTAAAAATAAATAGTTTTAGTAAATTTTAAAAGGTATCCTGTCCTGTGTGAGTGCATGCTCAGTCACGTCTGACTCTTTGTGAGCCCATGGGCTATAGCTCACCAGGTTCCCTTGCCCATGGGATTTTCCAGGAAAGAATACTGGAGTGGGTTGCTATTTCCTTCTCCAGGAATCTTACCAACCCAGGGATCAAACCTGTGTCTCTGGCATCTCCTGCATTGGCAGGCAGATTTTTTACCACTAGCACCTCCTGGAAAGCCCCATTAAAATGTGTGAAGAAATAATTATACTGTTGAGATAAAGTCATTATTTATTTTGATGATATATCCTTGAAAATATAGGGCTTGGCATAGAGGAGGTCCTATACTGATGTTGGTTCCTGTTGGCGTTGCTTACAAAAACTAGTGGCATTTACATTGCTTCATATATGACTTTATGTTTCTTAACATGGAATGCATTTCCATGCCATGGAAAAGATTTTCACTGCATTACTTCTAATCACAGTGCAATAATTTTCCATTGTGTGAATATATCTTATTTTATTTACCCAAGTGCCCTATTGGTGGATATTTAGAATCTCTCTGTCTCCCTCTCTTCCTCTCTCTTTGTTTTGTTTCTATAGGAGAAGGAAATGGCAACCCACTCCAGTGTTCTTGCCTGGAGAATCCCAGGGATGGCGGAGCCTGGTCGGCTGCCGTCTATGGGGTCGCACAGAGTCGGACACGACTGAAGCGACTTAGCAGCAGCAGCAGCAAGGATAAATGCCTGGAAGTAATATCTCTGAGTCAAGGGGCATGGGCATCATAAGATATCACCAAATTGCCCTCAGGAATGTTTTAGCATTCTATACTCCCACAAACAGTAGATGAATAACATACCTGTTTCTATATACTCTTATAAAAACTATATATATATATATACACACACACACATATATATATATTTAATTTGCATTTCTAAATTTTCCTTGAGTATCTTGTTTTCAGATGCTGTCACTCTAGGTACCAATGAGTTCATGTCATTTCTATCCTTGGTGGAAAAAGCTTATGTCACTGTGCTAACTCTAATAAAAAGAGAACTGGCTTTGAAGTCACAGGGCCTGGACTCATCTCTTCCAAGAGAGGCAGTGTTTTGTAATCTCTTGCTTCATAACACACTACCTGAAAGCTTAGTGGCTTAAAACAATAACCATTGTAGCATATCTTGTGATTCGGCGGGTTGGTTGAATTTGGTTGGGTGGCTTTTCTGCAGCACGTAGTGCTGAGATGGAAATCATCTGAGGCCTGACTGGGCTGGAACCACTGGTTCCGCTGGTGCAGCTGGCAGTGGCTGCTGACCTTCAGCTGGGGGCACAGCTGGCAGTGAGTGTTTCACTTACTTTACCTGGTTTTCCAGAGTCCCATGAAGCTGGAAATAGAGGCTGCCGGTTATCTTAAGGCTTGAGTTTGGAACCCCAGAGTGTCACTTCTCCCACATTCTCATGGTCAAAGTTACAAAGTCAGCCAAGATTCAAGAACTGGGGAGACACACTTCCCCTTTACATGTGCGGAGTGACAGCTATGATCGGGGTGAAGATGGATTGGGGGAGCTGTCTTTGGAGACTAGTTAACAGCAGCAGCAGGTAGAAATGGAATTAACACAGATTTCAGAGTCTGGATTTCAGTCTCGATTCAGACACTGCTGTGTTACTTTGGACATGTTATTCAAGCTATCTGGGTCTGAGTTTCTTTTTAAAAAATGAAGTAAAGTTAATTTAAAATATTATTTTCATGTATACAGCATAGTGATTCAATGTTTTTGCAGATTATGCTCCATCATAGGTGATTTAAGTTAATGGTTATTATTCCCTGTGCTGTATAGTATATCCTTCTTGCTTATCTATTTGATACATAGTAGTTTGTATCTGTTAATCCAGTTTCCCTTATCTGTCCCTTCTTTCTTAGTTTCTAAATCTTAGAAAGAGGGATAATAATATCTGTTTGAATCATGACAGTGAAAAATATTATATTAGGTTGTTACAAAAGTAATTGCGGTTTTGGACCATGTATTTTATATCATTATAACTAGGCCAAAATACATCTTTATTAATCAAAATAGGAAACATTACAGTCAATACATTTTTACCCACAAGAAATGTTTGTTTATTCCCGTAATGTAAAAATTCATGCTTCGGGATTTGGGAAATGCTTGGAAAGCGTTTTCTGTCTCCTGCTGGTTGTGGAACCGTTTTTCCCTGCAAAATCTTGTTGAGAGGGTTGAAGATGCGGTAGTTGGTTGGCGAGACGTCAGGTGAGTACGGGCAGTTGAGGCAAAACTTCGTACATAGCCCAATTCATTCAACTTTAGAAGCAGTTGCAAGCATGCATTGGGCATTGTCATGCAGATGAATTGGGCCCTTTCTGTTGATCAATATCAGGTGTAGGCTTTGCAGTTTTCAGTGCATTTCTTTGATTTGCTGAGCAAGTGTCTCAAATGTAACAGTTTCACTGGGATTCAGGAAGCTGTAGTGGATCAGACAGGCGGTAGACCACCAAGCAGTGACGATGACCTTTTATTGGTACAAATTTCCCTTTGAGAAGTGCTTTGGAGGTTCTTCTCAGTCCACCCACTGAGCTGGTCATTGCCAGTTGTTATATAAAACTTACTTTTCATTGCATGTCACAATCTGATCAAGAAATGGTTCATTGTTGTTGTCTGGAACAAGAGACGAAGACACTTCAAAACGATTTTTTTTTTTTTTTAATTTACGGTCAGCTCATGAATCACCCACTTGTCACTTTTTCACTTTTCCAATTTGCTTCAAGTGCCAAATGACTGTAGAATGGCTGATGTTGACTTATTTGGCAATTTCTCGTGTAGCTGAAGAGGATCAAGCTTCAGTGATGGCTCTCAGTTGTCGTTGTCAACTTCCAATGGCTGGCCTCACTGTCAAAGCTCTCTCCTTTCCAAATCTTCTTGAACCGTGACTACACTGTACGTTCATCAGCGGTTCCTGTGCCAAATGCATTGTTGATGTTGTGAGTTGTCTCTGCTGCTTTATGACCCATTTTGAACTCGAATAAAAAATTGCTTGAATTTGCCTTTTTTCTAACATCATTTCTAGTCTAAAATAAACGTAAAATAAACGTAAAATAAACAGCAAGTAATGTGTTTAGGAAAAAGGTAAAGCAAAAATTGTGCACTAAAATGATATATACCATAGTCACATTTATTTAGGAATGTATTCTAATATCAAATAGTAAATTTCAGTAGTGCAAAACTGAGATTACTTCTGCACCAACTGAATAAGTGTACATGCATATAATACATACATAAATCCCTATACATGTATACACATATGTCAGTATCTCTCTCACTTTTTCTTTGCCCATGAATCTCTCTATATAAATTCCATGGATAGAAAGGAGATTGGTGTCGGTTGAAGTTTTTCTTATAGTTCCTGGCTCTGCCAGTTTCTAGCTATATGGCTTCAGAAACTCATTTAGTCTCTGCTGTGTCACCTATAAAATGATAACTCATAAGACTGTTAAGATTAAATGAAATAATGTACACTGATGTCCTTTGTCACCTCTTGGCCTTGTTCTAAATATCTCATTTATTTCTTGGGATATAGAAACCAAAAGCAGACATAGGATGTGTTGTTGAATATTATTTATGGGGATTCTTGGCTAATGATAGCAGACCGTCTTCCTCCTGGATTGAAAAACCATGATTTCTTCATCTTTTCTATCAGGATACATAAAAGTTCCATGCACTTTGAATTTTTATGTTTATTTTAGAAATAAACTTAAACATAGATCATGGCATAGCAGGGTAAAGGAAATGAAACTCTTACCATCTGGTATCAGATGTCATTCTAGAGAGGGGACTATTACTTTTCAATCTTCAGTAAAGGTACACTGCATGCAGATTAAGATATTTCCTTTGCACATGGGAGGAAGGTAGATGGTAGACTGAAATTACCCCAAAAGTCTTGTGTCCTCGATTTGAAGTAATGCTAGGAGAGATTAAAAAAAAAAAAAAAGCAAAACACTTTCAGTCCATCCGAGTAGAGAATAAGTGCCTAGCAAAAGTCTAAGCTTTGGGAGGGGAATCTTAGGAGGGACAGGATGAGAAGGTGGTGTTCGAGGTCATTTCATCCAGAGGGCAGAGTGACTCTAGATAATCTCTGTTACTCTAGAAAATGAGGCCATTATAATTTAGAAAATGAGAGAGGCTATCAGGGAAGCACATTCTTGGTCCCTTTTCTTGTTTCACCCACACACAGATTCTTTCCCTGAAAGAAAACCCCCTGTAGACGCCAGTTAAACATCACAGATTGAGCACATCCATTTATTTCCATTCCTCCCCAGAGACACCCACTTAAATGACACTAAAGGAATAAAACAGTATAAAATAGATGAAAAGCTAGGATGAGAGGGATGACAATAACAGATATGATACATTGACCAAGTTTTGAGAGCTGGAATGTGGATTGATGAGTCTGGACTGGAGTAACAGAGTGAAGAAAAGTAAAATCTAAGGACTTGTCAAGGAGAATATAAAAAACACATCATGGTGATTTGGTCAGAGAACCTCAGAAATTGTCAGAAATTGGAGGCGCTAGCTACCTCAGAAAGCATGAGCAAAGGATATGCTGACAGTTGAGAGACTTCCAGATTCCCAACCCCATCCTGTGGAGCCAGGCAGGGAAAGCAGTGAAGATTTGGAAAAATAGAATCAGGATGGGTCTTTATTCAGAAATGTCGAGCAGAGTGAAAAACTTCCCTGGTGGTTCAGACAGTGAAGACTCTGTCTGCGGTGCAGGAGAGCGGGTTTGATCCCTGAGTTGGGAAGATCGCCTGGAGAAGGGAATGGGAACCCACTCCAGTATTCTTGCCTGGAGAACTCTATCAACAGGGCAGCCTGGTGGGCTGCAGTCCGTGGGGTCGTGAAGAGTCAGACATGACTGAGCAACTAACACTACCACTTTTTTCAGTATACTGGATGGAGATGCTGCCCAGCCCTCTTTCTCTGGGCTCCTGGAATGCTGCCAGCCAGGATTATACCTGCAGATAGAAGAAGATCAAAGAATTTTCCAGAAAGAAACAAGCAAGAACAGGAAAAAATAATGATAGGTGCTGGGGTCCAGCCCCAGTGGATCCAGGGTGATTCGAAGGTGGGGACAGAGTAGGCGTCCTAGAAAAAAAGCTATTTAATTACAGATATATAGAGAGATTAGAAACGGATAGTGTAGTAGGAATATTAGTGGAGAAAAAGAGGCTGAATAACTTGGTTCACATGGAATGGCATCCATGGTCCAGATGGGAATTCAGCCAGAAAAACGGAGAGCAAGAAGGAACGACATGGGGGAGTCAGTCTTTCCAGGAATTGATCCCATTTCTTTATTTTTCTGGTTTTCTTATATACCTTTTGTTACATATAGGGATGAATACAGAGTCACGTGGGGGTCAGCAGTCCTGACCTTTATCAAAATCAGGTGCTTTACATAAAAAAAGGTCTTAGGGGTTTTACATCATCTTCAAGCCATTTCTGCCTGCTGACATTTACAACCCTTTCTTTCTGATAACCAAAAACTTATTTTTTCCAAGTGTGTTTTTTTCTTAAACCAGGCACCACCCTCCAAATAAAGTTGCATTCCTATAGGGTGAGGGTGTAGTGAGTTACAATCAAGAAAGGAATTTATTTAACCCAAGGTTAACATGATTAATCTTAAAGGTTAATACTTATTTCTCCTATATGGCTTCCTTGGTGGCTCAGGCGGTAAAGTGTCTGCCTACAATGCGGGAGACCCGGGTTCAATTCCTGGGTTGGGAAGATCCCCTGGAGAAGGAAATGGCAATCTACTCCAGCACTCTTGCCTGGAAAATCCCATAGACAGAGGAGCCTGATAGGCTACCATGGGGTCACAAAGAGTCGGACATGACTGAGCAACTTCATTCATTCACTCATTCATTCATTCTCCTATATGCTTAAAGGTTAATGCTTATTCTCCTATATGCTAGTTATATTCAATGTAAGGGCAGGGAATATGGAGATTTAGCAGCAAACATCAGTCCAACAAATGAAAATCCTTTCACCAATGTTCCCCTTAAGATCTACTTAGTCTTAAGATAGTGATAAAGTTACATTTTTACATAGCAAGGACACAGTGATTTATAGCAAAGTATAGTGATCTATTACAAAAGAGAAAATTCATTAACTCAAAAAGTCTAATATTGCTAACATCAAAAACTACTATATTTCCTTTTCTATATTCCAAATACATTGATTAATATATTCCCAGATGCCTAAGGACATGGAGGCCTGGCAGCAATCAAATGAGAAAAGCCCTATGCTAATACTCCAAACTCTCTGTGCTGTTTATGGTTGAGAGGTTGTCACACAAGCTAGTCTGTCAGCAGAGAGGTTTGACCTGAGATGCCCTTGTCCCACCTAGGGCAGGGAATTAAGAGCAATTATTCACACAACAAATGAAAAACCCTTTACCAATATAATTCCTAACCAACCCACTATACTAATAATTTCTAACTTCCCAAAAGAATTTGTAAACAATCACATGCAGCCGGAGGAACCTATACAGGCAGGCTAGATAACTTTCAGAGGAGTCCGTAAGTTGAAACACTCTAGTCACGCCCAGGAATTTTTATTGCCTTGGAGCTGCACATTTACTCCTTCTCTGAGAGAAATGGCTATGGAGGAGAGCTCTGGTTTTGGGGGTAGATGCTCGGGAACAGGGGGTTTCCTGAGGATTGATCACGCCTTTGTGTATGCCAAGCTTCCTTCCTCATGACCTTTGCCATGGGCAGAGTTCCTTACGCTGGCTCCCGGCAGATAGGTGCTAAATTTAAAATTATCTCAATAGAATGGCTTGGTCCATGAGAGTTAAATTCTTTCTTGAATTTCAATTAATGAGCTCCACTCACAAATCTTCCCATCAGTCTGTGAGTGTGTGTGTATGTGTATGTGTGTGTGCGCACATGTCATTCAAATATTAATGCATAATAAAGTCAGCAACTTTAGAGAAGTCTTCAACATGGGAGAAAAATGAACACACACACAGTAAAATAGAACTTGAAAGAAGCAAGGGCATTACAGAAAGCGGAAGACTTCAAATAGATGATAAGATCCTCACAGAAATTAGGGAAAGTATATCATAAATGCAATAAGAGGAGAATGTTATTAAAAATGAACTGTAAGAGAACAGGTGACAACTCTTAGAAATTAAAAACTAAGACAGACTTTCAAAAGCATGATTAAAAGATAAAGGTCAGAAAATTTCCAAGAAAGTAGAAACAAAAGTCAAAGAGATGCAAACTAGAGCAGATTTTAGAAAACTAAAGGACCAGTTCAGGAGCTTTGTATATAACCACCAGAAATTGCAGGCAGAGGAAAGAGAAAATGGCAGGGAGGGGATTATCAGAGAACGAATGCTATAAAATCACCCAGAAGTAAAAGATATGAAGCTCCGGGCTATAGAGATTTACTGAGTGCTCAGTAAAATAAATTTTAAAACTCATTGCAAAACACTTCATTTTTAAAATCACAGAATGCTGAGGATGCAAAGATAATCCTGAAAACTCCAAGGGAATCATAACAGGTCACATGAAAAGGATTAAGAGTAAGGAACTGTCATTGGACTTCTGAACAGAAATGCTAGAAGCTCGAAGACAATAGATCCACACTCTCAGAATTACAACCTAGAATTTGTTACCTACTCAAACTATTACTCAGGAGCAAGGATACAAGAAAGACTATTTTCAGACATGCAAGGACTCAAACATTTGCCTGAGAAAGCTTTTTGGAGAATGTGAGTTTCTGAAAAAGAAAGAAAACCAAGAAAAGGAAAATGTGGAAGCATAAAAATAGGATTCAGTAGAGCAGAGATGAGAGACAAAGTCCCAGAGGTGGTGGAGGATGGGAAAGATGTAGGTGATGTAGGGTGAGCGTTATGTAACAAATCTGGAGAGCACTCAGTTCATATTGGAGAAGATGGCACAGGTGTCCTGGAGGGGTACCTCCTAGGTAAAGGATGGATATCTTACTAATGAATTTATCACATCAAACTTTTCGGAGTTCTGCTGAGTATTTTTGAAAAGAATTCATATTGGGTGTATAGAAATCAGTCAAAGAGGAAAAAGGGCAATAACTTCGGAAAAAAAAAAAAACTACAGAAGGAAATGGCAACCCACTCCAGTATTCTTGCCTGGAGAGTCCCATGGACAGAGGAGCCTGGCAGCCTACAGCCCATGGGGTTGCAAGGAGTTGGACAGAGCTGAGAGACTAACACTTTCACTTTTGCACCTGTATGAGGACGAAATTGAATCATTGGCCCTACTTGGCTGAAGCATCACAATGATGCACCTGCTGACTATGGATTTACCCCAAAATGTGGCATCACTGAATTGGTAGCAGTGAGAGTATGGGTGTGTTGGGAAGGGGAGAGAGAGAGAGAAGACCTTTCAATACCATTAACAGGATGTTAAAATTAACAGATTAAGAAAATACGTATAAGCTTATTTTTTAGAAACATGGAGGGAAACTACCAGGAATGGATAAAAATGAAAAGTTATTTCCTTGGAGGAGCAGTAATTAGTGATGGGGAGAAGGAAGAAAGACGGCTATTTTTCACTTAAACTTTCTAGTACTCTTACTTTTTAAACTATATACACATGACAGAGAACCTGCCTGCCAATGAAAGAGATATAGAAGATGTGGGTTCAATTTCTGGATCAGGAAGATCCCCTGGAGGAGGAAATGACCACTCACTCCAGTATGCTTGCCTGGGAAATCCTATGGACAGAGGAGCCTGGTGGGCTACAGTCCATGGGGTCGCAGAGTCAGACACGACTGAGCAGCTAGCCATGCGCACGCAAACACATGATGCTTTGATAACAGTGAAGTGAAGTCACTCAGTGTTGTCCGACTCTTTGTGACCCCATGGACTGTAGCCTACCAGGCCCCTCCCTCCTTGGGTTTCTCTAGGCAAGAGTACTGGAGTGGGTTGCCATTTCCTTCTCCAGGGGATCTTCCCAACCCAGGAATTGAACCCAGGTCTCTAGCATTCCAGGCAGGTGCTTTAACCTCTGAGCCACCAGTGAAGCCCATTGATAACAGTAGCATTATGCTTAAAAAGGACCTCTGAGAACAGGACTGGCCGCTGGATTTGAGGGTGAAATGTTGGTGAGACACACCCCAGTCAGCACTCACTGAAAACCAATTTTGTGCCAGATTCTTCATTACACATTATGTCTTGTCTTCCTCTTAGCCCTTTAGGTAGGCACTTTCACCCCCCAATTTGCAGGAGCTGAGACTCAGGGAAATGAAGTGATCCTGTGAGTAAATCTCAGAGCAAAGATTCAAGCACACATTTGTCCAGCTCCAAATCATGCTTTTGCCACAGTCATGTCTGACTCTGTGAGACGCTATGGACCATAGCCTGCCAGGCTCCTCTGTCTGTGGGATTCTTCAGGCAAGAATACTGGAGTGGGTTGCCATGCCCTCCTCCAGGGGATCTTCCCAACCTGGGGATCAAACTTGCATCCCTTATGTCTCCTCCATTGGCAGGGGGTTCTTTACCACTGAGCTACTGGAGAAGCCGCCTGCCTTCCTGTAGTTAGTATCTATTTATGCTCCAAATTCACCACAGAATAGCATCATTTTAAATCTAGAAGGAGTGTCACAGATCACCTGGTTCAAAGCATTTTATCAGTGGTTAAACTGAAGTTCTATCACTTAAGCTGGTCATCAGCTGCTGACCTGGCCCTGTTTCCACAACTTGTCTTCGTCTACATGATACTGTCAACATTGTGGGGAAAAGTACGGAAATTAGGACCCCTTCAGTGAACAGAACTCACAGCTACTTATTTTTTCCCCAAGAATAAACATACCTGGCTATTTCAAAAGCTGAAAAAAAGTGAGACTCCAACAATTTGAAATTTCTAGTACTCAGAAGTCTGGGTGTGCCAGCTGCAGTCTTGCTTTCTCTGAACTGTGTTGAGTTGCCTCTATAACATCCTGGAAAAGGCCTCATAATCTTCGGGAAGTGACATGTGACCTCATCCCTGGGAATGAGGGTCTCCAGGGAAAGAGTTACCTGCTCTTCCTCTAGGGGTTTTCTGGGACAGGTCAACACATGCACCCTACTACAGCATCGTGAAGTAGAAGAGGTCCAAAGGGAGGAAAATTGAAAACAATCTTTTATTGAATACCTACTATGTGCCAGGAACTATGCCAAGAACTTTATACTCATGATCTCATTTTTATATTTGGGGCAACTCTGTAAGTACAAGTATACTCCCATTTGACTGATGAGAAAACTAAAGATCAGACAAGCTAAGCCTTTAAGAAGCCTCTTGACACCAGTCCTCCACTGTTCACTGTTATGCTATACACTCAATATATTTTTCTATCACTCAAGGTGCCTCTGAAACAAAGCAGACCAGTAGGAACCAACATCAAGGTCAATGAAGCAGAAATAGCACCCTTGTTCTAAGGCTTTGGCCCAGAGCATTCTCGGCCCCTGGGCTTCCTGACTTCCAACATTCTACCTTACCCTTTGGCTAGATTATTTCCCATTAATCCTTTGAGACTAGCTTTGGTCATCATCTTCTCTAGGAGTCTTCTTCACACCCATTAGCCCACCCTCTCACGCATTGTCTCTTGTTATTTACAATCATACTTTGCATCATTCATTTATGTACCTCTTTCCCACCAAATAAAGATTGCTGCAAGGGCTGGAAGAAATCTTAAACGTTGTTGCAGTCCTTGGTGGGCTGAATATCGTCCCACCTCCCCAAAGAGGTCTGTGTCCTTATCACAGCGACCCGTGAGTGTGTTATTTCACATGGAAAAATAGACTTTGAAAATCTTGAAATATGGAGACTCCTGGATTATCCAGGTGGGCCCAGTAGAGTCACAGTGTCCTTGTGAGAGGAAAAGAGGAGAGTCAGAGTCAGTAAGCTGAGACATGATGATGAAAGCCAAGGTTGGAATGTCGCATGAGGCGGATGGAAAAGCTCTAGAAGCTGAAAAAGGCAAGGCAATGGATTCTCCCCTAAATCCAGCAGAAGAAGCACAGCCCTTCTGACACCTTGACTTTAGGACTTCTGACCTCCCAAACTGTAAGCTTTAAGCTCCTAAGCTTGTGGAACTTTTTACAGCAGCCAGAGGAAATGAATACACAGCTTTAGGGCTTAGATAGCACTTGAAACATAGTAGGAACTTAATAAATATTTCTCCAATGAATGAATAATTTGTGACATAGTATAAGTGTCTCTATCCCACATGCATCCCTCTATAGGTAAAGGTTTATGCTGTTGTAGTTTTACTCACTCAATAAGTCATGTCCAACTCTTTGCAACCCCATGGACTGCAGCATGCCAGGCTCTTCTGTCCTCCACTAATTCCTGGAGTTTGCTCAAATTCATATTCATTGAGTTGCTGATGCTATCTAACCATCTCACCCTCTGCCGCCCCCTTCTCCTTTTGTGTTCAATCTTGCCCAGCATCAAAGTCTTTTCCAATGAGTCAGCTTTTGCATCAGGTGGCCAAAGCATTGGAACTTTAGCTTCAGCAACAGTCCTTCCAGTGAATAATCAGGATTGATTTCCTTTACGATTGACTGGTTTGATCTCCTTGCTGTCTAAGGGACCCTCAAGACTCTTCTCTAGGACCAAAAGGTTTATGAGTAAGTGGCAAACAAATTGTGGTAAGGACATTTCTCTGGAAATGCGTAGTGGACACTTGATTATTACAGCCAGCCAACACTGGTTTGGACAGCTTCCCTGTGAGTAAATCTAATAGATTTACTCTGTGACTTGGGAAAACTCTTTTAATCCCTCTGAGCCTCTGCGTTCTCATCTGTAAGAAGGCAGAAGTTAGTCTGACAATGAAGTTCATAAAGACAGATGATGTTATTCTCTTGGAGTACTCCTTGGAAGACAAGATGCTATATAAATACCAGAGAGCGTTATTGTTACATGAATAATAAATAGTTAAGAAATAAATCCATGTTTTCAAAAACAACTAATGCAAGACACCCAGATTCACCTGTCACTTAGGGAAGGCTGTGCTATCTTCCTGAACTAAAACATTTAGTACTTTTAATAGCTTTACTTTTTAATAATCTGTAACTTAAAATGGAGCACATCACTTTTGGATTAAATATTAAAATATTAAATATTAAATTGGACAGCAGAAATCCATCACACACTTGAACCTGCCTGGTTTACTCAGGGTCTCCTAGGCGCACTAAGAAATCTAAGCACTGTTTGTATCCACTGAGGTCATTTCTTCTCTCTCTCTCTCTCTTTTTTTTTTGCCAGACACACAGGCACCGTGTACATCTTTTTATTGATTAATCTTGAAGAGTTGAATGAAATAGACCAAATACTAGCATCTATACTTGAAATAGCCTTTGTAGCATGATGAATCTAGAGGTTACATTTAATAGACATGACCAGTTATTCTGAATGAGGGAGTGGGTGTGATTTGTCTCTTTGGTTCATGCCTGTTTCTTTTGACTACTCATGACAGCAGCTTTATGAAGCCCACGTTGCAACCCTGGGCCTGCTCTTTGTGTTCATTTGGCTGCAAGGATGGTCTCATAACCCTCTGGGTGTCATCGTCCTTGGAACTCCAGTACTCAACAAAGACCCTGAGAACCTGTTTATTTGATTGATGAAGCCTGGGGTTTCTCTACCCATGGAAAACAGCTTTGAAGTGTATCTTCACTCTATCTGCTTTCCTTGTCTGAGTGTCAAATCCTTGTTCAGATATTCAAAGCCTTCTGTCATTCAAAATACATTCTTGGGAAATGTGTTGACGCTAGTCATTTATAATTCATTCTTGAGATAAACCGTGCAGTGAAAAGACAGAGAGATGTAACTCTCCTGTTTAGCTGGATACATTTGAGCAAGTTGTTTCACCTTCAAAGCTATTTCTTCACCTTTTAAACAGGATGGTTTAATTGTGATAATGTTTACATTGGTGGTACACTGTCACTCGCAAGTTTGTAGGTACACATTGGGCCACATTTCCTCTAGTGGTCAGAGTAACTCACCCCATCCTCAGTGCTGGCTTGGCACTAGCTCCTCTGAGCGTATGTTGGAGGGTGTATGCATTTGGAGGAGGAAGAAGGGGAAAGTGTCTATTTCTAATGTGATGCTCAACCTCCGTTGCTCCATGCTTTCTTAGGGCTGGATTCTTAATTACAGGTTTTTAATTTATGTGCACATGCAGCCAAAGATCCGAAACATAACTATAGCACCCAGAGGGTTGGGTACTGAAGATTCCAGGCTCAGCCACAGTCTGTGCTGAATCAGCTCCTGTGACTATTGAGATATTGGCACTGAATCAAGATAACAGGTCAAGTTCCCCCTTTATTTCGTGGTGAGTCACAGGGGAACTCTCGTTATCTTTTCATGCTCCCTGCTCAGTCAGGACTATCTTTGCTGTTAGGGATAGGCTACTCTCATTGAAACTCAAAATGATAAGGGGATCAGCTCTCCCTGTGGGAATTTGTGTATATTCATCTCTAAAAACCATAGAATTCCGTATCCCAAAGAATCATCAAGTGATGGTCTTTGTGAAGCCATAACCTTAGCCGCAGCAGCAGCAGCAGCAATCTTATCCTGATAAAATTTAAAACAAGACACAGTGGTAGGTATAAGTCTTTCTTCTTATTTCCCTTTTTACACATTGATAATTATCCTTTTGAGTTCTCCATTTCTCAAAACTCTTCCCTTCTTCCAAGCTCAGACCAGTGCCACCTCGTCTGTGACGCTTTTCCTGGCTCCTTCAGATCACAGCTCCCTATGATTCCTCTGAATTTTTAGTTAGCTAGTTCTCCCATCTTAATTTGCCTGTGCACGGTACCTTTATCTCTCTCATACTGTCTCACAGTGCTGGAGATGAGTGAACAGCAATAACAACAGAAACAATATGGACATATTCCCGTGTCAGACTTTGGACAGGCCCTTTACATATGTTATTCATTCAAGTATTCATTGAACAAATATCCAAGCATCTAGTGCTGAAGATGCCACATTGTGCTGTACAATATTTCCTTGTTGCTCATTTGTTATACTTAGTAATTTGTATCTCTGAATCTCACTTCCCCTCTCCTCACTGGTAACCATTAGTTTGTTGTCTATATCGGTGAGTCTTTTTCTATTTTTCTATGTATATTTGCTTGTATTATATTTTCAGTTTAGTTCAGTCGCTCAGTCGTGTCCAACTCTTTGTGACCCCATGTATCGCAGCACGCCAGGCCTCCCTGTTCATTACCATCTCTCAGAGTTCGCTCAGACTCACGTCCATCGAGTCCATGATGCCATCCAGCCATCTCATCCTCGGTCGTCCCCTTCTCCTCCTGCCCCCAATCCCTCCCAGAATTAGAGTCTTCTCCAATGAGTCAACTCTTCTCATGAAGTGGCCAAAGTACTGGAGTTTCAGCTTTAGCATCATTCCTTCCAAAGAAATCCCAGATTCCATAAATAAGTGATATCATATAGCATTTGTCTTTGTCTGATTTTATTTTATTAAGTGCAATATTTTATAGATCAATTCCCACTGTTTCAAATGGCAGAATTTTATTATTTTTCATGAATAATTTCCCATTGTGTGTATGTATATACCACATCTTCTTTATCCATCCATCTGTTGATGGACACTTGAGTTGCTTCCATATCTTGGCTATTATGAATGGTGCTTTTGTAACATAGAGGTGCATGTATCCTTTTAAATTAATCATTTTTTTTTTCTGGATATATACTCAGTAGTAGATTGCTGCATCATATGGTAATTCTATCTTTAGTTTTTGAGGACCCTCCATACTGTTTTCCATAGCGGCTGCACCAATTTACATTCCCACCAACAATGTACAAGGATTCCCTTTTCACCACATCCTTTCCAATATTTGTTATTTGTAGACTTTTTGATGATAGCCATTCTGAAAGGTGTGAGGTGCTATCTCATTGTTGTTTTGGTTTGCATTTCTCTAATAATTAATGATGTTGAGCATGTTTTCATGTGCCCATTTAGTCATCTGTTTAGGCATCCTGAAAATGCCTATTCGGGTCTTATGTCCATTTTTTATTGGATTGTTGTTTTTTTTTTAAATAATTATATGAGCTTTGATATATTTTGGATATTAATACCTTGTTGATCATGTCATTTGCAACTATCCCACAGGTTGTCTTTTGTTTTGTTGATGGTTTCCACTACTGTGCAAGAGCTTTTAAGTTTGATTAGGTCCAGGTCCTTTACATATGTTTTTCATTAACAGGTATTTACTGAATGAATGTCCAAAGCATCTAATACTGTCCTAGGTGCTGAATATGGAGCATCAAGACATGCCTAGTTCCTGCATTCTTGGACCGTATGGCCGTAATCAGCCATGGCAAATCATACTTAGTGGCTTGTTTGTATATGGTCCATGCACTAAAAATGTTTTTTTTTTTTTCATTTTACATTTTTAAAGGATAAAAATAGATAGAGGATATGCAGCAGGGACCTCATGTGGCTCACAAAGGCTGAAATATTTACCATCAGGCCCTTTATAGAAAATGTCTACTGACCTCTGATGATCCCATTTTATCTTCCCAAGCTATCCTGCAAGACAGATTTTTCATTATATGAATTATTAATACTTACGAGGAAACTAGAGCTCAAAGAGGTGAACTGTCTTTTCCAAGATGATTCAACTAATATTTTTCTGAGGTGGCAGTTCCAACTTGAATACCCTTGGCTTGTTGAGGAACTAGTGTTAGCTCTGCTTCGCTCAACGAATGAAGCCCTTCTTCTCCGCCACCATATTCTTTCTGAAGTCCTGTTGTGTGCTAAGTCACTTCAGTCATGTCTGACTCTTTGCAACTCCATGGACTATAACCTGCCAAGTATCTCTGTTCATGCAATTCTCCATGGAATACTGGAGTGGGTTGCCATTTCCTTCTCCAAGAAGCACCGTGAACCCACCATAAAGGAATGGGGAAATAAGGCTTAAAAATGTCAGCCCTCAATATTTCATGAAAAATGACTTTCAGAATAAGGTAGAAGGAGTGGTGGTCTTTAGAATGGTGAACCTTGCTTTTAGTCCTCTTTGGGCCCCAGAGTCTCTGAGCATAAACTAGAGCATTTGAATTATTTGACTTCTTAAGTATCTCCCAACCTGAAAATTCCTTACAAGAAAATGTATCCCTTACTCCAACTGGATTGTACACATTTCTCTTCATCTCTACCATGGCTGTATCATGAATATTGACCAACTGAATAATGACTAAATATTTAATTTAGATTTTTATATTAGGAGGATATAAAGTCCTATCCATACCTCTAAAAGTCTTGTTGATTCTGTTTGAAGGATTGTTGGCATTATTTCATGTTGTTTCAGCTTGTACTTTGTAATAAGGAGAGCAAAGATTCTAAGACAACCAGGTTGAAAGGTGACCAATTCCTAATGGCTGACCAATGAGCCAGTCCCTCTGGGATCTCCAAAGTTGGCAGCACTTCAGTCTACAGCTTTACTCTGTCTCCTGACCAAATTAATGTTGGCTAATTGAAAGTGTTTCATGAATTTGCAATGGAAGATGTGCTTACTGAGGTATGCGACTCATATCTACACAACCTAAATGGTTTACAAGGAGATACCTATGCATTTATATTTAACAACTCTTTCCCCAAAGCTGGTTCCCCATATCCTGCCCAAATCCTGGATCAGGTGTAGATAACATTTTGGGAAGTGAGAAGTTTGCTCTTTAATGGGAACAGATAATTTATATTCCCCAATATTTTTAAGAACCATGGCTCTCTATCTTGGCTGTGTATTAAAATCATCAAAGGAGCTTTTAAAAAATGCCAAGGCCTGGATCTCACACTCAGAGATTCTAATTTAATTGATCTGGATGTGCAAACATTTTAAAAGCTCACATGTGCATAAGGGTTCAAGAACTACTATTCTAAGAAAAGGTATATGTGGATCAGGTGGCGCAAAACATAAGGTATCTAACTCTGAATGACCTGACTTAAGAGTTAAGCTTCTGTGCATTTATATAAAAGGAAGTGCATGTAGCATTTAAATCTTTCAATGTATGGAAGTTAAGGTTTTGTGGATTCTCCCAAAGAACTAACCATATTTTACTGATTTTTTAAAAAAAATTATCTCATTTTGAAATACTTAGGCAAAATTGAAGGAAAATACTCAAGCAAAAATGATACCTTTTGGTATCATTTCTAATGATTTATAGAGTTAACTCAGTGCTAGTCATGTTCAAGGTTTTTAAAAATTTTTTTCACTTTTTAGTTTTAGCTGCAGTGGGTCTTCATTACTACACACAGGCTTTCTCTAGCAGCAGTTCGGGGGCTTCTCATTGCAGTGGCTTCTCTCGTTGCAGAGCATGGGCTCCAGGCACACAGACTTCAGTAGTTGTGGCTCGGGCTCCAGAGAATGGGCTCAGTAGTTGTGGTGAACGGGCTTAGTTGCTCCACAGCATGTGAAAGCTTCCTGGCCCAGGGATCGAACCTGTGTCCCCTGCATTAGCAGATGGATTCTTTACCACTGAATCGCTGGTGGTAAAGTCTCATTCAAGGCTTTTAAAATCACGCTTTTGGATAAACATTTCACATTATTGTTTTAAAATTTACTAACCGTATTCATTTTGTTTCCTGAGTTGAAATTTCGTATTCTTTTCTTTTTATTAAATTTGCTTAGCAATATTTTGGTAAACTATACAGATTGCAAAGAAAAAATATCCTTTGCTTTTGCCACAAAATAACAGCCATGGCAGAAAAGCTGACTTCGGCAGGCTTCGCTATGTTTCTTGTAGCACTTGTTCCCAGTCTTGGATAATGGACTTGCTGAGGACTGGGACAGAATAATATTGATATTGTGGGTAAGTGGGCTCTGATCTGGGGAGGTGGATATCAAAACTCCCTCTGATACCATGGCGGCGGCAGCAGCAGCTCTGATTGCATTATCTTTGGAATCAGAGGAAAACAAAAGATAGGAATAGCCAGCCCATCTAATTGTGTAATTCCATTAGTCTGAAGAGGTGGGTCAAGGGCTTATTTAATAATAAAAAATGGCTGCAGGAGCAGCATTTAGTGTCATATATGCAGGCCAGCATATAAGTGTGCATTCAGAAGCGCCTCAGAGATTAGCTTGGTTCTACAGAGGCAATGATATAATTAAGGGAATGGGCTTATTTTTAGAGGAGTCCCCAAAGTGGCTTGTGATTGGTGCATGTTGTAAAGGCATGGCTGTAAGCTGGTTCTGGAATCCTGGTCTCCTGTGGGAAACCAAACACTGATCTATCAGTGTGTTAAAGTTAAGGTTTTGTGGATTCTCCCAAAAGACTGAACATGTTTTACTGTCGTTGCTCTATTTATTTATTTATTTATTTTGCATTAGCTCATTTTGAAATACTCAGGCAAAACTGAGGATAGATGAACATAGATGACTACCTTCTGGTAACATTTCTAATGATTTAAGTTTAGTAAAGGTTTAGAACAAATCGATTCTGTAGATGACACTGTTGTAATTTGATTCAGCAGACATTTATTGGGCATTTACTATGTCCCTAGTGTGGAGTTAGATAGTAGGGATACGGGGTGAAGTCATAGACTGCAACTTCGGTCTGCTCACAGCCTTGTAAGGAAGAAATCTTTACATGATGAACTGCAGTTTGGTATGTTAAAAAGAGTCTGTGCGCAGGGAGTATGGGCTGCTCACAGAGAAGGAATGGTTGTCTCTTTCGGGTGGAAAGGGCTAGTTGGATGGGGAGACTTTGCTTCATGAGCCAGAGACACAGTCTAAGGAAGGCAAGTGGAAAGTGAAGCTGTTATAAGGATGGAGAGAGAATCTCATTGAAACAAACGCAAGAGGCATCATGGAAACTAAAATCACCATGATCCCTCAATCTATCTCCCTGACCACATAATCCCTTCTCTCTTTAGTCCAGCTTCTCTTCTCATTCATCTATTTATGTATCAGTCTCCGGAACCTTCCGGTTCAGCCTGTACTTGCATCTCCATGCCTCAGCTCCAGATACGCAAGAGAGAGAGAGCTGACTGTTTCAGCCAGGGTCATAAGTCTGCTCTGGCCTCATTAGCTGAAGCTCAGAGCAGGGTTATCGGGGAGCTGCTATGGGCTTTTGACAAGGCAGATTTCTTTTTCAAATTTTAAACATTTTATTTTGCATTGGGATATAGCCAGTGAACAATGCTGTGACAGTTTCAGGGGAAGAGTGAAGGGTCTTAGCCTTGCATATCCATGTGTCCACGGGCTTCCCTTGTGGCTCAGCTGGTAAAGAATCTGCAGGAAACCTGGGTTTGATCCATGGATTGGGAAGATCCCCCAGAGAAGGGAAAGGCTACCCTCTCCAGTATTCCAGCCTGGAGAATTCCAGGTTACTGGTGATTTTAAATATAGCAGTATGTACGTGTCCACCCCAAACTCCCTTATTATCCTTTCCCCTGGCAATAGGAAGCCAGTGTAGGGAAGGAGGAAATGGTGCAGCAGTCACTACCTGGGGTCCGTGTGCCACTGGGTTTTGACATGAGACTACCTTCTAAACCATAAAATAACCAGTGGCTTATACTCACCCACATGTATGTGCACATGCTTAGAAGCGAATGACCCAGTCTGCAAGCCTAGGGCAGGGAAATTCTTTTTGCCATTTAGTGATGGTGGGACTCAGCAATGACTCCCCTTACAACAGACAAATGGGTTAGATCTCAGATAGGATTGAATGTTTAGAAGCTTTTGTTTTGTTCACAACACAGTGTGGCATAGGTTTCACTGTGCTATTGTGAATTTGGGTGGTTATTAATTGAACATCTATTATATTCAAAACACCACAAGGAGGATAGAGTGAACACTATGGCAACTATCATATTCTCTTAGAAGCTGTTGTGAAAACTCTGCTTGAATAGAATACAGTAATTGTTTAGGAAAAAGCTTTGAACAATTATTCTGGCAATGGTAGATGTTCTGAGAAATAGAGATGTCAATGAAGTTGAGAGTTCTTTAGAAAATTAGGGAGAGAAATATACGATCTCAAGGCAGTATGCATGAGTGGACTTTGGCTAAAAGAAACCTCAAAGAGGTTTTAGGCTGTTGAATTTTACAGCATAAAATCTTTATTTGACCCATGGAATCTTCAGTACATTTTACATTGCTCGCTAATGCATTTATGAGGATAAAGTCTTTTCAGGGTCCTGGAAGAGGACATGATAGGGAAGCTCATACTGCCTACGGATGAAAAGTTCATGGACCCAGTTCTTACGTCATTTATGATGCACAGGTGAATATCATCAATCTGGGAGGGCACCTTTGGATTTTCTGTGCTGTGCTTTGCCACTCAGTTGTGTCCAACTCTTTGCGACCCCATAGACTGCAGCCTGCCAGGCTCCTCAGTCCATGGGGATTCTCCAGGAAAGAAGACTGGTGTGGGTTGCCATGACATCCTCCAGGGCATCTTCCCAACCCAGGGATCAAACCCAGGTCTCCTGCATTACAGGCGGGTTGTTTACCATCTGAGCCACCAGGGAAGCCTTTGGATCTTCTGGTTATCTGTTAATCTTAGTGAAGTCACTCAGTCGTGTCCAACTCTTTGCAACCCCATGGGCTATAGCCTACCACGTTCCTCCATCCATGGGATTTTTCAGGCAAGAATACTGGAGTGGGTTGTGAGTTAGCAAAAATAGCAAAACAATACACCCTCGGGTATGGGACCATCCTGGGATCATCACAACACAGAAGTGTTAACTACCGACTTTGCGCTATACACTGTTTTTGTGTTGAAAGCACAAAGTGGGGAAATACAACACCCTTTCTTCAAAGGACTCATAGTTTATTGGTGAAAACAGAGCAAGTAAAAACACAAGCATGTAAAAATATGACACAAAATGAATCAATATGATACCATAATTGAACTCCTGCAAAGAAAGACTTCAACAAACACTGACACATTCCAAGGGCAGCAGAAATTCTGAACCAAGTGCACTGAACTCAGAAAGCCCCCTGATGTGTGATGATTAGTGGACGTCTCTGACAGCATGGCTATTAGCGCTATGGATAGCACTGGGGAAAGGTCAAGTTTTGCAAAGACTTTCTGCCCACTAAGAATAGCAAGGAATCGATCGATTCTGAGCATCAGAGCAATGTCAGGACCCAGATGGAAGTGCAGTTGCTATCACTGGGAAACGTTCCTTCCCTCAAATAAAGGCCCTGGAAAACCCACGCCACCATCCTCCAGTTAGACTGTTGGACTTGTTGAGTCCCTCTGATCCCCACTTTTCAATGGCTAGGCCTTTTGCATCTTTAGTCTGTGCTCAAAGGCTGATCATTAGGAAGACTTTGAGCTTTGCTAAGTCACTTCAAGAAGTGACTTATATCCAACTTCATATCCACTTCATATCCAACTCTTTGCAACCCGATGGACCACAGCCCCCCAGGCTCCTCTGTCCATGGAGATTCTCCAGGCAAGAGTACTGGAGTGGGTTGCCATTTCCTTCTCTGGGGGTTCTTTCCAACCCAGGGATCGAACCCATGTCTCTTATGTCTCCTGCATAAGGGTTCTTTACCACTAGCTCCACCTGGGAAGCCCCGGGAAGCCTTTATTGTCTGTTTTAGGCAAAGTAACACCCGTCTCCCTTTACTACACTAGCGTCACACTACAGTAAGTACTCTACATATAAATCTTCAAGTTGCAAACTTTCAGTCATGTAAGTTAGCCCTTGTATCTGGCATACATTGTCACAAGTGGGCTTCCTCTACAGGTGGGTGTGCTTTTGTACTTTGCATACTGTAGAGAGTACAGTATCTTTATTTCTTGCCTGTTCACTTGATGCCAGCCCCTAGAGGCCAGTTGTTGTACTGTACTTTTCAAGGCACTGTACTGTCAGATTAAAAATATTTTATTTTTTTGTGTTTATTGCTTATGTATTATATGTGTGAAAAGCGTTATAAACCTATTGCAGTACAGCGGTCAATTGTATTAGTCGGTTACCTAGGTTAACATTGTTGGACTTACAAACAAATTGAACTTATGAACGTGCTCTCAGAACAGAGCTTGTTTGTATGTAGAGGACTTACTGAATTCATTTCCTTCTTAGCACTTGGCATAATCTGAAGTCATCTCAAATATTGTTTGGTTGCCTGTATACCCCAATGTACCTTTGGTACATTTCATACTATTCAATAAATGCATTTTGAGTTTAAATTCTTCTCAGGGTCCTTTAAGAGGGTATACTAATGTAGCTCATATCTGGACTACTTAAGCATGGGAAAAATATGTGGACTCAGTTTTTAAGCTGCTTACAATGCCTATCTTCTGGTCCCTTCCTCACCCGCTTCTAGGATAAGAGCAAGCATTATGATTGTCTTATACCCAGAGTGGAGCTAGTGTAGATTGCAGCTTTGTATGAGTTAGAGAAAATTTCCCTCTCTGAATAGATGGATGAGAAAAATCACACCATCTTGGCAGAGACAGTCACGTGAGTTCATACCTCCAGGAGTAGATTCCAACTCCTCACTTTCTTTCTGAGAGCGGTACAAGAACTTCGGGAAAATAGGGGACATCCCTGCTTGTCTGTTACCATTTTGGCACATAGTAGGTGTTTGTTGATATTTGGTGGATGAAGCATCCCGAGATCTACCAACACTCCAAGTTACGCAGCATAATGTAAGGAAGTGTTTTGAGTCCCTGCCCGATTCCCTTACTAAGGACCAGGTAGGGCCGCTCAGAGGTTCTCAGCAGGAACTCAGCCCCATTGAGTTCTATCTGAGGATGACTTTGGTGACCTTCTGATATTTCATAAATGCACCAACCTCAGGGGTTCTACCTATGCACTGCCAGCCTTGTTCTTACCCACAGACTTTACAGCATCCTGTACGCAGCCAGGTTGTGGAGACTGAAGCCTCCTGACTGAGCACCCCTTTCCAGAAGTTCTTTATTAGAAGCACCTTACAGAGGTCCTACAGGCAAGCCAGTCTCCCACTGGATGTGGGAGAAAGTTTTTAAATGTGCTGCTGTGTGCTAAGTCACTTCAGTCAAGTCTGACTCTTTGTGACCCTATGGACTGTAGCCCACCAGGCTCCTCTGTCCATGAGATTCTCCAGACAAGAATACTGGAGTGGGTCGCCATGCCCTCCTTCAGGGAGTCTTCCAGACCTAGGGACTGAATCTGCATCTCTTATGACTCCTGCATCGACAGGCAAGTTCTTTACCACTACCACCACCTGGAAAGCCCTATCTTTTAAATAGCAGAATCAAAATCTCTGGCTGATACACAGAGTCTGATGGATCTGCCTTAGATGGAGATGTGAAGGATCTTTGCAAAGTAAAGAAAAACCCACATTGATTCCCTAAATCAAAACTTCAAATAAGAACATGGCTTTGGCAATTTATTCCCTGCAGAATTAAGCTTTGTTTCTCGGCAGGCTGCTTTTAAGAATACGCATGGTACGTAAAAGGAAGGGGAGAGAGCTCACAGAATGGCTTGTGTGTTTACTGCAAAGAAGGAAAAGCTAAAGTGAAGTGAAGTTGAACAGGGGGCTTATTTCTAACTAATCCAACCTCTAGACAGGAGTCTTAAGATGCAAAAACAACCACTATAAACGTGAATTTGAGGCCCCATTCACAGAGGCACAAACACCACTCCTTTGCCTGCTACTTCTTTAACTGACTCGCAACAAGGATAACAAAGTTCTGGGGGCTGGAAGGCAATCGCAGAGATCATAGTCTAATTTCTTCTATGCTTTCGGAGTCAGTTTGAGTCCTCCTCTTGGAAGCCTTCCTAGATTTGATAAGTGCCCTTCCTCTGGGTCCCCATAAAACTCTATGAGTTTATTATTGACTTTGCCACGTTGTAGTACAGTTATCATGCGCATGTGTCCAAGACAGGGGCATTTTATTGGACTTTAAAAATCTTTAAAGTCAAATATTTCGACATTGTCTGGGATAAAATGACATCTCGGTAAGTTCTTAATGAAATAGTCAATGGACCATTCTATTAATGGTTGCCTATTGAACACATACTATTTGTCTCCCCTTCGCCACACACTAAGACAGTACACAAGAAATAAACACACAGTGATAACAGTAGTAGCTATCATTCTGAGGGTCTATTATGAGTCAGACACTCTGCTAATTGCTTTTGCAAATAGTTTTCTCATTAATTCTTTAAGGCAACATTATGACCTTTTGCCTTCATAAATCAAACTGAGTCTCAGAGAGATGACTGACTTTCCTCCAAAGCCACTCAAAATGCATTTGAACCAATCTCCAGATCCCCTGATCTTCATTCTATAGTAGGTGCCTTCTCAGATCTTAAAGTGGTGGTTGGAGGGTAGAGGGTTGGGGTCAAAAGTACAATGCATTTGAAGCATCAGTTCAGTTCAGTTGCTCCGTCGTGTCCAACTCTTTGTGACCCCATGGACTGCAGCACGCCAGGCTTCCCTGTCCATCACCAACTCCCAGGGCAACTCTTGAAGCATTAGAAAATTATTAAGAGGGAATTCCTGGTGGTCTAGTGGTTAAGAATCTGCCTTCCAATGCAGGGGACATGGGTTCGATCCCTGGCTGGGTAAGATCACACGTATCACAGGGCAACTAAGCCAGTGAGTTACTGCTGAGCCAGTACTCTGGGGCCCATGCTGTGCAAGAGAAGCCAGCACGCTGCAACAAGAAGCTCATACGCTGCAGATAAAGAGAAGCCCCATGTGAAGCTGAGACCCAGTGCAGCCAAATTAAAAAGAAAATCACTAAGTGCCACACTGTAGAAATGGAGAAAGGGGATTAATGCAGCAAGAGTTCTCTGTGGACTTGATTAATCATGGAAAAAACCTTATAGAGGGTCTAGGACTCGGACTTGAAATAGATATTGGATTTAAGTATAGGGAGGAGAGCAGGTAGGGAAACTTACTATTCATTGAGTACAACAGAGCATATGGGTCAGGAGCCTGGGCTTTGGAACTGGACAGAACTTGAGACTGCATTCTGACTCTGCTACTTAACAGCTGTGAGAACTTTTGGAATTCGCCTTTTGAGCCTCTCCACCCCTCTATTTAAAAGAGGCATAAAATACCCCTGGTATGAGTTAAGAAAGCTTTCATGGGCAAGTCACAGAGACATTGATGAAAAATGGCAGAAGTGAAAAGAGCAGGATCTAGACTTCCATTCTCACCTCTGGTTGCACCTAAATGCTCATTGTAAGTCATCACCCACTTTCCCGATGGCAGAAAGGCATTTGATTTTTCCTCAGTTATGATGTGAAGGTCAATAGGCCAACAGAATGGACTTGCTCAAATCAGACAAGAACAGAAGAAGTGCCTGCCACAGAAGGTCCTAACCTGGGCTCCTTCCTGCTGGGGGACAAGTCAGCAGGAGGAGATCTAAGGATCAGGTCATCTTGCTTTGTCTTCTCCCCACCCTTTCCCTTCCCTTCCCTTCCCTCCTGGTCCCTTCTCTTGGGTTGAGGCAGGCATCATAAGGGAGGAGTCATCAGGATTATAACAGGATCAAGGATTTCTCATAGGAATCAGACTTCACAGACCTGTGTGAGAAGCTGGGAAATGGGGGCCTGGAGAGGGGAGCTGGGGCATCAGAAAAAGTCCCCAACCAGTCTGGTAGCAGACAGGTGACTGCGGGCACATCCAGCTGAAGAGGTGGGGCCCGCTGACTGAGTGGGGCTCCATCTCTGAGAGTCAGCAGCCAGGCACCTGACTGGGAAATGGTCAGCAGGGCCAGTGGTCAGGCAAGCTCAGTGTGGTGCAGAGGAGAGTGAGGACGAGCCCAAATCTCCCAATAACATCTGTGACTGTTTCCCAGCATGTCAGACCCTGTGACCTTCTCAGGGTAATGGCTGCTGCTTAATCGCTGTCTTCAGAATCCCATAAGCTCTCTTTTCGGACAGTTTTAAACCAGAATCCTGCAGGAAACGGGGTTTGGGGAAACACTGAAACATAGTTGTCAATTTACATAAGCAGACAATCGCTCAAACACATTCACAGACATATTCAGGACCAGAAGAGATATTAATCAGCCTGACTGACTTGCTTCCAGCATTTAGGACTCTGTTCCTGCTCCCCTAATCTGCTCTTTGAGAAGCTGGAGGAGACACAAGGGATGGGGATTTTTTTGACCACAGCACACTTCAGTCAAATCTCTCACTCTCTTCCCTTGACTCTCTACAGACACACTCTTCCTCTAGCTCATCACTTTCTTACCACAGGACTTTTGCACACGCTGCTCACTGTCCCTGGGATGCTTTCCTCTCTTGCCTTATAGCAGCTTTTGGGTCAAATCAATTCCTATAATTTAGGACTTCCCTGGCCATCCACTAGTTAAGACATCGCCTTCCAATGCAGGGGTGCAGGTTCAATCCCTGGTCAGGGAGCTACGATCCATATGCCTGGTGACCAAATACCAAAACATACAGCAGAATAATATGGTAACAAATTCAATACGGACTTTAAAAAATGGTCCGGGTGAAAAAAAAATCTTTAAAAGAAATTCCTCCGGGGAAGGGATAGTTAGGGACTTTGGGAAGGTCATGTACACACTGCCCAACAAACATCTATCTTACAGCACATGGAACTCTGCTCAGTGTTATGTGACAGTCTGGATGGGAGTGGGGTTTGGGGGAGAATGGATATGTGTATATATGTGACTGAGTCCCTTTGCTTTCACTTGAAACTACCACATCATCCTTAATTGACTATACCCCAATACAAAATATTTTTGGTGTTTAAAAAAAAACAAAAAAATTCCTACTTGCCCTGGTAGACCCTCATAGAATCTTCTGTTTTTCCTTTATAGAATCAGCATCAAACAACTTTTTAAAAGTGTTTTTTTTTTTTCATCCCCAACTAAAATATAAACCACAAAGAGGCAGAACTGTGCCTGTCCCATTCAGCACTGTAGCCCAGTGTCTGGTACAGTGCCTGGTGCACACAAGAACCTCGACAAACATTTGCAGAATGATTAGATAGGAGAGTGGATCAGTGAATGAGAAAACAAATAAATGAGCACACAGGGACTCTAAGGTGGGCACCATGATGATTCGCACCAAAAATTCGATAGAATAGGCTGGCACATAAACAGGAAATGTATGGTCATCTACCTTGCTCTGGAGACTTAGACCCCAATTGTAGGACAGTGATGGATGCAGTTTAGGCATAGTGTAAGGAAGAACTTTCTAACAGTGAAGCTGTCCTCTGTAGAAAGTTGAGTTCCCTTAAGGTGTTCAAGCTAAGCCTGGATAATTTCTTGCACAGAGATAGTATAGAGAAATGCATGCATCACATGCACATTTAAGGCTGTGGGAGAACCCCTAATACCGAGTCCACGGTTTTATGTGGTACACTCACAGTAGAATATAAGGGTTGACAGCCAGGTACTGGAACCATGAAGACAAGGATTCAACTCCCATAATGCCTCTTACCAGCTGAGCGACCCCAGGCCCACGATTTCATGTCTTAGAATCTGAAGGTCTTCACCTGTAGAGTTGAGATGATGCTCATCTCATGGGGCTGGTGTGAAGATTAATGTCATGAGAGTGAAAGTGAAAATGTTAGTTGCTCAGTCATGTTCAACTCTTTACAACTCCATGGACTGGAGCCCGCCAGGCTTCTCTGTCCATGTAACTCTTCAGGCAAGAATACTGGAATGGGTTGCCTTTCCCTTCTCCTGGGGAATCTTTCCAACCCAAGGACTGAACCCAGGTCTCCCATATTGCAGGAAGATTCTTCACTATCTGTGTCACCAGGGAAGGCATGGTTATGAGGAATAGAAAGAGTCAAGCTCCTGCTTGGAGATCATTCATGCTCTTAGACAAATGTCACCATGATGAGCTTCAGGTGAGCAGGGAAATACTACTTGTCAACCCCAAGATCACCACAAACAATAATGATTTGGGCCAAAGGGCATAAGCCTTAAGGCTAATTTGGAGGTCTGATACACAGCATGGTCACTCCAGTTAATACTGTATTGCATCCTTGGACTTCGCTGGGGAGGAGGAAATGGCAACCTACTCCAAGTAGGGACTTCTCTGGTGGCTCAGACGGTAAAGTGTCTGTCTACAATGCGGGAGACCAGGGTTCAATCCCTGGTTTGGGAAGATCCCCTGGAGAAGAAAATGGCAATCCATTCCAGTACTATTGCCTGGAAAATCCCATGGACAGAGGAGCCTGGTAGGGTACAGTCCATGGGGTCGCAAAGAGTCGGACACGACTAAGTGATTTCACTTTCAATACATGCAAACCTTCAAGCTGTGAGCTTTAAAAGATGCAGGCGTGCATTTGTGCAATGTCCAGTCTCCTAAGTCGGTTCACATTTCTGGCATAGATTATCACTTGCATGCATCCTCTATAAGTGGTGTGCTTTTGTGACAGTACTGTATAGAATACAGTAGTATGGTACCTTTATTTCAAGCCCAGGCTATCCAGAAGCAAGAGGCAAAGAGGTGGTGATGTAGTTGGTATTACTAAGAAGTGCCAGTCGTTGTCCTGTATTACTGTACTTTTTAAGGTACTGTACTATAAGACTAAAAATGTTTTCTTTATTCTTACATTTGTTTTTTATGTATTAGTTGTGTGAAAATTATTATAAACCTGTTACAGTGAGTGCATGCTCAGTTGCTAAGTCATGTCCAACTCTTTGCGACCTCATGAACTGTAGCCCACCAGGCTCTTCCGTCTGCTGGATTCTACCGGCAAGAATACTTGGGGTGGGTTGCCATTTCCTCCTCCAGGGGATCTTCCTGACCCAGGGATTGAACCCATGTCTCCTGTGGCTCCTGTGTTGCCAGGCAGATTCTTTACTACTGAGCTACTGGGAAAGCACCAAACCAATTACAGTAGAGTACTGTATAGCCACTTGGGTTAGGTGGGTACCAAGGCCAATTTTGTTGTGTCTAGGAAAAAAACTGGATTTAGGAAATCACTGTTGGAAGGGGAATTGTTTGTACACAGGGGACTTAACTGTACAAAGTATGGTACATTGTCCCATGCTCAGGAGTCTACACACATCTCATTTAACCCTCTCCAAACCTTGGGAGCCACACTGCACCTCTGGTTTCTGAGCCTGCCTAAGCCTCAGTTTCCTCATCTGCAAGATGGAGAAGTATCTGTTTCATCAGGCGTTGTGAGGAATGAATGAGCTCCGTGCAGGAAGAGTGCTAAGGGAAGTGAATTCCAAGTGATCGGCCCTGCATGAGCGGAAGCGATGTCAGCACGCCCGTGTCCAGACAGGTAAACAGAGACTTAAGAGGTTCCCTCAGTCACAGCTCTGGCAAGTGTGAGACTGGGATTCTTGCCCAGCCTGTCTCGACTGCCACTGTAGGCTGTCTCCGGAGCCGTGTCACCTTTGACAGGCCATACATGCCGGCCCCGCACGCCCGATGACGCTCGCTATGCTCAGGGCACGAACTGCCACTCAGCCCGGGCAGGCTGTCAGCCCACACGACAGAGCAGACAGGAATTCAGAGACCTTAGCTGGACACGAGCCCAGCCGGAGCTCCTCACAGCCGGAACAGAAGTCTTTCCTGGGATTAGCCCGAGCCTCAAACTCCTTGGAAGCCCGGATGGGTCGAGCCGCGGGAGAGGGGAGCAATCCATCACGCCAAATTAGTGTAATGACGCACCCCTGCACCGGTCTGCTGCGAGCCCAGCGCAAAATCACCCGCAGCAAAATGGCATTTGGCTCCGTAATGAGACTCGCCTTCCGTCCCTATCAGTAGCCTCTAAACAATGCCTTAACAACAATGATTAGGATGAAATGCTGCGGCAAGAGAAACAACTGGTGTTTTAACATGCATTTTAATAAATAAACTAATGTTATCTGGCTCGTTGCACAGAAGTGTCTTAACAACGTTCTGGAGACCTATCAATCAGCTTTCACTAGCCAGAGATCTGCAGAGCCGCCCACCTCCTCTCTCCTGCACCCCCCTCGGTTGCTATAGCAACTCCAAACCAGGAGTGGTAGTTGTAAACTTAAAAAAAAAAATTGACTTTTCCCAACCAGCCATGCTTCTCTATCAATACCGAAACTTTTGCCTGAATTCCAAGCGAGTGGGGATTTTTTTTCCCTCCTTTCTCCAGTCATAAGTCTGACTTGGAATCTATAGCAACCGAAATTAGACTATAAATCATCTTAATGGTGCTTTTCAGAGAATTCTTTACCAGATCAATTCAGATCATACAAGGTGGCAAGCTTCTGAGCCCAGTCACTAATAATGGTTGTGTCAGAGATGTATGGCAGGGAAGCAAGAGATTGGGGTAGACCCTGTTGCAGTTAATCTCTTTGATGATTGGCCGCCAGACTTCAGTTTTGTCTCCTTCTCTGGCTTCATCTCTCCACAAGCTTTCTTAGACTCCCCAGAAATAACAGAATCCAATACTCTCTGGGGTTCTCCAGCACATTACACTGTTGTGGGTTCACGAGACAGTATAATCTAGAAATTAGGAGTTCAGTCTACCACACCAGCTCTAGGTTTGATTTAATATTAAAGACTCTTTGGGACCCCAGGGACTGTAGCCCTCCAGGCTCCTTTGTCCATCGGATTCTCTAGGCAAGAATGCTGGAGTGGGTTGCCATCCCCTTCTCCAGGAGCTCCTCCCGACCCAGGGATTGAACTCTGGTCTCCTGCACTGTAGGCAGATTCTTCACCACTGAGCCACATTTGGGGTAATATTAAATACTAGCTCTTTGAATTTGGAATGTGATATAACAACTTCTTTAAGCCTCAGTTTCCTCATCAGAGAAATGGGAAGAATAATGGTGCATCTCTTCTCTGCTTTTTGTCAGGATTAAAGAAATATTTGCCAAGCACCCTAGCCAGGACTTGGCATACTGTAAATGCCTAAAGAATGTTTACTATTATTTTAAAAAAATTAGAGTGTCAAATAGTAACAGTTATTGAATCTAAGTGGTATGCACTGCACTAATCTTTCAACTTTTCGGAAAGTTTGGGAAATTTTTATATTACAAGTTGAATGAAAAGAAATGTGGAGTCAAAATGGCAAAAAATGAGCTTGACTTTCAATTCCTCAGATATTGTACTGAAGGCTTGCCATGTGTCAGGCACCATGCTGGATCCTAAGATCTCAGACGTGATCAAGACAGGGAGGTCCCTGTCCCCACGGAGCCAGCATTCTAGTGGGAGCGATGGGGGTAAACTTAAAGACCTAGTATACTATGGAAGGATTATTCCCCCTGTGTCAGGCAAAGGCACAGATGGGGAACAAAGAACTCAGGCTGGGGCAGACCAACCTCCAATGAGAACTGGAGGATGAGAAACTAGGCGGGTTAGCTACACAAAGCGGGGTTGGGGAGGCAGGCTAATGCTCGTGCAGACAGCAGTGTGTATCAAAGCCTTTGATGTGTCTGAGGACCTGAAAGAATGCCTTCCCCTGCCAGCCCTGCCCAAGTTTACTGATGTATCAAGGTTTCATTTTATTCAATAAACATTTACACCCTCTGCTCTTTTCCAGGCTCTGTGCTAGGCTCAGGGATTGGGTTGAATGGACAAAGGTCATTTTTGGTCCAATAATTTTGCTGATCCAAACTTTAGAGCATCTTAGGTACTACTAGGGTATCCCCCTGCGAGCAAGAGGGTTGGTTTCTGTACCTCTGAAGCCATCAGGCACCAACTGGGCTGCTTCTGGGCAGATGAGGAGAGAGAGTGTAATTGCTAAGACATGCATTATTAGTCACTCAGTCGTGTCCAACTCTGCGACCCCATGGAGCCCACTAGGCTCCTCTGTCCATGAGATTCTCCAAGCAAGGATACTAGAACGTGTTACTATTTCTTTCTCCAGGAGATCTTCCTTACCCAGGGATTGAACCCAGGTCTCCTGCATTGCAGGCAGATTCTTTACCACCTGAGCCACCAGGGAAACACTCAATTCTAATGCAAGGTGGTTTCTATTAGCTTCAGGCAGTTTTCTGGATAAGGGGGACAGTGGCAGTTATTAAAAGTTATTAGAAGCTGATATTCATGGCAGCTAATGCCTGGGCACAGCAGTGCAGTAAAGTGGACGTGGGTGGGGCAGGCACAGCTTTTACCCCTGCATTCAGTGTTCCAAGCCAGTGGTGGGGGCCGTGGGGGTGGATACATTGACCTCATGGCCATGCCCTTTCATTTACATATCTTCCAGCTTCTTTCCTGTTACAACAGCACTCTTGGGTAGTTGTTACCAAGATCGTATGGCCTGCAGAGCCTCAAATATCTACAGCATAGCCCTTTACAGACAGAATCTGCTGACCACTGCCCTCTACAGGTCAGTCAAGTCAAAGCTAGATTCTATCTGGGGCCACAGCCCTGCTCTGGTGTTTCTCCTTGCCTATTCTGTTTTGCTTCCTCCCTTTGAAATTGTTTCTTGAAGTATTTTCCCTCAATAAATCACATGCCCCTACTTCCCTTCTCAGCCTCTGCTTTGAAGGACCCCACCTAAGATGCTGGCGTGCAATAAACATTTGATGAATGAATGAATGCTTTCCTGAGTTGCTTGGAAAGGATGACAGGAGATGGGTCAACCCATGAGGGAGCATGCCCAGAAAAGGCTGGAGAAGTATTCAGGAGCAGATGCGAAAGAGACTGGGATGGCTCTTACCTGCCCAGGTCTGACCTTAGCTCATACTTATTCCTAGTCCCAAGACAAAAGCTGAGGAAGCTATTTTGTGCTTCACTGGAAAAAAGAAAAACACGTGGATGAAGGACATTTTCCAAGGTCTGCCTTCCACCTTCAGGAACTCACTTTCTCTGTACCTGTTGCCCATATTTGTCACCAGAGGAAGGAGGACCCATTTATTTAATCTCTCTACCCACTCCAGTGTTCTTGCCTGGAGAATCTCAGGGATGGCAGAGCCTAGTGGGCTGCCGTCTATGGGGCTGCACAGAGTCGGACAGGACTGAAGTGACTTAGCAGAAAGGATTGCTTATAAAGAGGGCTCTTTATTAGTGGGGGAGGGCTTCCCTGGTGGCTCAGTGGTAAAGAATCTGCCTGCCAATGCAGGACACGCAAGTTTGATCCCTGGGTCGAAACGATTCCCTTGGAGAAGGAAGTGGCAACCCAATCCAGCATTCGTGCCAGGAGAGTCCCATGGACAGAGGAGCCTGGTGGGCTACAGTTCTCAGTGCATCCCATCCCAGCTCCCACCTGTGAGGCAGGGAGAGAGGCCACTGTGATTAACCAATGTGGAAACCCTTACTTGGGCCACATTTACTGAGGGGCCAAAGCCAGGATGTTTTAAAGACATGTACCATGCTAAGCTCCCTCTCTCCTGTTCTGTCCTCGCATCTGGGCGGGTGAGTTGAGCTCAGGGCCCAGATTGGCCACATCCTTTTGCTCCGTACCCACCCCATGCACCTGGATGCACTGGCTGGTCGATCTGATCAATTGTACCAGCCATATGCCTGATGTCCAGAGATGCTCTTCACTGTGTCCAGTCAAGTTTCCCATCCGGGTTAAGAAGAAGGTGGATAAAATCTATGCTGCATGGACTCACCTCTTCTAAAAGTCCAGCCTTGTGGTATCGGGCATCCGCCCAGTGTATAGCAAAGTGGTCTTGTGCTTTGATTTGGCTAAAGTTCCTTGTTTAAATATCCTGCAAGGAATTCCACCAAGAGAACGTATAAAAAGTGGGTCAGATCCGGGGACATAATCGGCTCCTTACCACTTAAATAGCATCGAAGTGCATCTTAAATCCTAATAATCTATTCTGTTCAGCTCGACCCAGGCTAGGGAGAAAATGCTTAGAGAGCAATGTCCCAGTGAACACACCTCTTGGGAAGCCCCCTTTGTGAGAGGCCATTCAGTGCTTTTTCGTCTTCTTCATTCCTCTGGCAGCTGTAGGTTGATGAACTGTTCTCTCCTGAGAATAGTGCTAATTTCCCACGGAGGCCATGGGCACCTTTGAGCCTGGGCTTAAATTAGCAGCACTCCTCACCAGCATGTCTGTGAATACCGGCCCCAAGGGCTTTGCTCCCATATTTGGAGCTGCTAGCACACAGACAGTTTCTTGGAGGCGACTCCTTTTCGTTCAAAAGTATTTAAAAACAAGCTGTTAGGAAGGCCACCCACGGCTTATCCCACACTGCAATGCTTGTTTTTCTCAGTGTGCATTGGTGGACCTTGTAAAGACTTCATTTTCATGGCTTTTTTCCCTCTAAAGAGGAAGTCTTGAAAGTTCAGGGGTTCTTGGAGGGTGTTGGTGGGATCGAGGTAACTTCCAGATACAGAAAAAGTCCCAGCATTTCTTCTTGGGTTTAGTGATGGCCATCGTGGTCCTAGTGGTAATCACTTCAGATGAAGGAGCAAATGTTTCTAGCACAGGTTTAGTAAGACACTGACCCTACTGTTGTGGCTCTGATTATCATGGATGGACTTTGTTCTGGGGACCCTGCCATCAGTTCTGTCTCGACTATAACTTTCCATTATGTGAAAGAGACAAGAATAAGGACCGTCCGCCTCTGCTGCTGCAGTACACCCAGGGTTTCTCACCCTTGGCACTACAGACATTGGAGGCAGGACATTTCTGTGTTGAGGGGCTGTTCTGTGCCTTGCAGGATGTTTAGCATTGCCCCTGGCCTCTACTCACTAGATGCTAACTTGCCAGAGGTGACAACCTGGGATGTCTCCATATGTTGCCTTAAGTCCCTGAAATGATGGAATCATCCCCAGTTGAGAACCACTGGTTCAGCCTACGAGGCGAAGGTACCATCCTCGCCCCATCTCATCTCCAGTGATGGATTTCTTGTGTTTCTGGGATTTAGCACCTACCCCTCCCCGAGACACACCTGACCCTATTTGCTCTTCCAAATCCTTCTGTTCTGGGCAGGGCAACCCCTCGCCCTGCAAAGTATCATCTTTTCTCGGATGTGTTAATGTTGATGATTTAACAATTTGACTCAGGAAGCTATTCCCATGGGTCACTCTTTCCTCTCACCATCCATGTCTTGCAGTAGCTCATCTTTGTGAGGATTTCTTCTTTCACCCACCTCCACTTACTGCATCTCTCTGTCTCATCCTTCCTGGAGTCTTGCACATTGCTGAAGTACCATAGGGGTCTTTAATTTACTTAGATCATGTCACCCCCTCCACTTAAAGCCCTCCAGGAGCCTTCCTGTGGCACTCAGAATGAAAATCAAAGTCTTTTGCAGCCTGCAGAGTCCTGTCTGGGCAAGAACCTCCTGCCTCCTCCCAGTCCTTACCTCCTACTTGTTCCACCTTGCTCACTGCCTCACGACCCGTGCACCTATTTTGTTCACTGGGCACGCCTACCATCCTATCCTTTTACATCCAGGTCTTTGCACTGGGGAGGACCCTCCTTTGAGCACATGTTCTCTAGATTCTCCCTGACTGGCTCTTTCCTGCCACTCAGCTTCAATGTCACCTCTACAGACAGTCTCATCCAATCCCCACCATAAAGCAGCACCTCAGCTGGTCTCTGCTGCACCACCTCGTTTTTTAAACAAATATTTATTTATTGATAGGTTGGTTGATTTCTGGCTGTGCTGGGTTTTATGGCAGCGTGCAGAATCTTTGCCGTGTGTGGGCTCAGTAGTTGTGAGGTGTGGGCTTAGCTGCCCTGTGGCATGTGGGATCTTAGTTCCCTGACAAGGGATAGAATTCACATCCCCTGCACTGGAAGCTGGATTCTTAACCAGTGGACAACCAGGGAAATCCCTGTCTAGTTTTCTTTAGGGCACTGAACATGTTGGTAAATAATCCGCATACAACGCAGAAGACCCATGTTTGATTCCTCGGAGAAGGAAATGGCAACACACTCTAGTATTCTTGCCTGGAACATTCCATGGACAGAAGAGCCTGGTGGGCTACAGTCTATGGGGTTGCAAGAATTAGGCATAACTTAGCAACTAAGCCAACCATTGACCACGGTCCACGCGTTTGCTTGTTTATTGCCTGTCCATCTACTCACTCATATCTGGATTTAACTTTCACAGAAGCAGAGGTCTCCCCTGTCTTGTTTACTTTGACAGCCTAGGTGCCTAGAACAGCACCAGTTCAGGGTTGAAATACAAAAAAAAAGCATGTTGAATGAGCCTGTCATGTTAGTGCAGCATCAGATTTCATTAAACAGAGGTACCTTAGGAATTCAAATTGTTATTATGGGTAAATAAAGCACTCAAGTACATATTTGGCTCTCCTGTCCAGTTTCTTTCCAGCTCTTGAGAAGCAGCATGAATAATATATTGTGAGTTTTTTTTTGATTGAACTGTCAGTGTGATTTATTTCATGGCATCTTCTTTCCTCTCCCCTTTGTAAATAATGGGCGTCTGCAGAGCTTTCTGCTAACATTTGTCTTGCTAATTTGCCTAAGGGGTGGGAGAATGGTGGCATTTTTTTTTAACCCTCTTATAATGGTTCGAAGGAGAATTTTTTTCTGCATGGCATCGAGACTCAAAAAAATCAAGGTTATACGGTGCATTGACTTCTTGCCATTTTACAAACCGGCTCAGACTCATTTCACAACTTGAGAATAATTCAGATTGGAAATCACCTCCTTTAAAACCATCAAATTAATGGTATTCCCATTACACTCCCTACCTAACCATGTGAACAGTGGGGCCTAAGCTGCAGCTGCTAGAATTCTGTGTCAAAGTAAATAACGCACTAACGAGACAGCCATTTCATTCCTCCTGTGGAATTCCCTAGGAGTTTCTCCTTCAAGAGGCCAGTATGGGCTTGGTGCAAATCCCTCCTGACTGTGCAGGGCAACTGGAATGAGTGTGGACCCCCGAGTATTGAAGACAGTGTTTGCACATGTGGCATGCTTTCTTGAATTGTAATCTTTTGGACTCTTGTAGATAACCACCGTGGAGATGGGAAACACCTTCTTAGAACCTTTTGGCAACATGTCGTGTGTGTGTGTGTGTGTGTCCATGTATGAAAAGTGAAAGTGTTAGTCGCTCAGTTGTGTCTGACTCTTTGTGAACCCACGGACTGTAGCCTGCCAGGTTCCTCTGTCCAAGGGTTTCTCCAGGCAAGAATACTGGAATGGATAGCCATTCCCTTCTCCAGGGATCTTCCTGATCTCTGAGCCACCAGGGAAGCCTCATACACACACACACACACACACACACACACACACACACACACACCGCACACGCACACATATACACACACACATATATATATATCTTCTCCGCCCAGGGATTGAACCCCTGTCTCCTGCATCTCCTGCATTGGCAAGTGGGTTCTTTACCACTAACACCATCTGAGAGGCCCATACGTAGGGACTTCCCTGGTGGCTCAGATGGTAAAGAATCTGCCTGCAGTGCAATAGGCCTGAGTTTGATTCCTGAGTGAGGAAGATCCCCTGGAGAAGGAAATGGCAACCCACCCCCAGTATTGTTGCCTGGAGACTCCTGTGGACAGAGGAGCCTGGAGGGCTACAGTCCCTGGGGTTGCAAAGAGTTGGACATGATTGAGTTACTAACACTTTCACTGTCATACACATACACACACATATATATACACACACACATATACACAGGCATACTTTGGAGATATTGTAGGTTTGGTCCCAGACCACAGCAGTTAAGCAAATATAGCAATCAAGGGAGTCACATGAATCTTTTGGTTTCCCAGTGCATATGAAAGTTACATTGACACCATATTGAATTCTATTAAGTTTATAGTATCAATAGTATTATGTCTAAAAAAGATGTACACATCTTAATTAAAAGTTACTTCATTGCTGAGGACTTCCCTGGTGGTCCAGTGGTTAAGAATCGGCCTTGCAGTCCAAGGGAGGCAGGTCTGATCCCAGGTCAGGAAACAAAGATCCCATATGCCTTGGAGCACCTAAACCCCAAGTGCTGCAACTACTGAGCCCACATGTTCCAGAGCCCCCAAGCTGCAAATGCAGAGCCCATGCACAGCAACTGCTGAGGCCTGCATGCCTCAGCTAGAGTCCATGCTCCGAAACAAAAGTTCCCGCATGACAACGAAGATCCCGTGTTGCAACGAGGACCCAATATAGCCAAATAAATGAATAAATAAAGAGAGGAAAAATACTTGATTGCTAAAAATGCTCGCTATCATCTGAGCTGGCAGAGTGAGCAAATGCTGTTGGGAAAATGGCACTAACAGACTTGCTCTAGGCAGGGTCGCCCCCAACCTTCAATTTGCGAGGAAACACAGCATCTGTGAAGTGCAATAAAGTGAAGAGAAATAACATCAGGAAAATATATATAAAATGGAGTGTCTCCTCCTGCCCACTCTCTCAGCTCCCACACCTCATCAATCAAAACTGTCAATTTTAGCTCCTAAAATGTTGTTGTTTTGAGTCTGGTTCTTTGTCCCCATGCAGACGCTAATTTCCTAGCATGAGCCCCTGAATGTTATTCCTGCCTCTAAAGAGGTCACCTGAACCCTGGCCATTCATTAGAGCTGCCCAATGAGCCCAGTGAGTCTGGACCAGTGTTCAAATTACATCTCCAAAGTATCTGATTTGATTGATCTGGTTTGGGGTCCCATGGTGCTAATGGTAAAGAACCCGCCTGCCAATGTAGGAGACGTAAGAGATTCAGGTTCAATCCCTGGGTGGGGAAGATCCCCTGGAGGAGAGCACGGCAGCCTACTCCAGTATTCTTGCCTGGAGAATCCCACGGACAGAGGAGACTAGTGGGCTACAGTCCATAGGGTCACAAAGAGTTGGCTGTGACTGAAGTTACTTGGCACGTAATTGGATTTTTAAAAAGGCTCCTCTGTAGTGAAGGTTCAGATCCGCTGCTTTAGACCTTCCTGGCTTCACACAGCAAACAATGACATCTATATGCCCACCCGGCTTAATATCTATATGCCCATCCCGGACTGCTTCCTGGTAGGGTCTTGTGTATTCCCTGGTGTATTCCCTGCCCTGCTCTAGTCTTGTTCATTCTCCCCTTTCACACACATAGCTACTCCAGCAGAATGGGCTGCTTATCTTTCCTAAGAATAGTTCCCCTGTTCATGTCTGACTGCACTTGCTGATCTGGCATCTGGAACACCCTTTCTCCCAGATCTGCATGTAGGTATTTATTGATCTTTCAAAGCTTGCCGTAGGTTTTACTTCCCCTGAGAATTCTCCCTTGGGTAACCCCCTCTCCTCTGTACTCTTGTGGTTTTGTTGTGCTCTGTCAGGGCTACTGTCATGGACTCACATTTACATCAGTCTCTTCCTCACTGGACCCTGATGGCCTTGAAGACAAAGGCCACATCTTTATCCATCTCTGTGATTCCAGGACCCTGCACTGTGCTGGCGAATGCTCAGCAAGTGCTTGATTGAAAGTGTGCAAGGGTTAGTCACTCAGTCCTGTCTGACTCTTTGCAACCCCGTGGACTGTAGTTGGACAGGCTTTTCTGTCCAGGGGATTCTGCAGGCAAGAATACTGGAGTGCATTGCATTCCCTTCTCCAAGGGATCTTCCTGACCCAGGAGTGAACCCAGGTCTTCTGCAGGCAAATTCTTTACCATCTGAGCCACCTCATGTGAGGGAATATGACTCAAATGACAGCCCTGGGGAGTGTTCACATGCCTCTGCTCTCAAGCAGGATGGCCCATAGATTTCCCACAGTACATAACCACAAAGATATTTGGAGACAGAAAATCTATGAGGAGTGAAATTGAATTAGCACATTGTTGTGACATGTAAAATAAAAATGCAGGTCATCCTGGATTGAAATCCTGGCCTCACTGCTTACAACTTACCAGCTGTGTGGCCTTGGACAAGTTACTTAACCTCTCTGAGCCTCAGTTTCCTTGTCTGTGAAGTAGGGATGCTCACACCTAGTTTAAAGGGTTGTGATAAGAGTCAGAAGATAGAATGTTCATAAAGGATCATGTGGCTGAATGGGCAAGTGTCCAATAAATGGTAAAGTCTGCTACCCCACTTCCTTTACCAGTTTTCCTTTACACTTCTGAGGAAAAAATAATTGTTAAGACTATCCCTAAATAGCAATCATAATCACAGCCAACATCAGTTGAGCCCCTCACTGTTTCTCAGGACTTCATGTCCACGTTGCTGTGGAATTCCCAGGAAAGCCTCACGAAGCAGGCATTACTTTTATTCCCATTTTGTAACTGGAAAACTGAGGCTTTGAAAAACGCACAGTGGGAAAAATGAGAATCTAAGCCAGGCAGGAGTTTTCTTTGCAGAACTACTCATCCACACTACCTGTCCTCTCAGCCACCTTCTACCAGGGCCGCTTTGGATTCTGCTTAGCTGACTAAGAATAATAATGGAAGCGCCACCTGCCTGTTGTCAACAGGAAATGAATGGATGGCTCGTGGTATTAAGTCTTCTTTGCGCACACCAAACCTTGAGAACAAGTCAGGAAACATTTTGCATGTTCTGGTGAACAGGATGGCAGATTGACAATCCTGCTTATTAGTGATTAGGGTATGGCAATGCGCTTTTTGGTAATTAGTGCATTAATGTAGCATGGATTGTATCACTTACAGTGATTAAAAGGTATGGAAGCTCAGAATATTATTAACATTGGAAGTTACAAGCTTTAGGGTGGTGGTGTGGTATGCAGGGTTAGCAGAGCTGTAGGGAAGGCAGAGAACTTGGCTTCTTGGCCTGATTATGCTACTTATGTGCTGTGTGGCTTTGAACAAGATGCCACACCTCTCTGAGCCTCAGGTCCTTCAGAAGTCAAATTAAGAGGTTAGATTCTGGTGTTGGAAGGAGAGGGGAGATGTGAAGAGTGAGGACTGTGGGTGTAAAGACATGAGGTTCATTCATCCCAGCTTCCATCACTAGAATGCAAGGAACCTCCAGGGAGTGACATATTTAATCAGGATGGGCTAACAACAGACCAACCCATAAATATGGTGATTTTTGCACAACTGTGGTTTATGTGTCACTCATGCAAATGCCACAGTTGGTTAGGCAACTTTCTAGGGCTGCCCTCCTGGTGGTGACTCACAAATACAAGCTGCTTTGAGCTCGTGTCTTCCAGGTTGCTGCAACAGGGATGAGACTGCTCTGCTGGAGCCTCTTATTTCAGCCCCTGAATGCTTCCGCCAGGAGGTGACACAGATGATGCCCACTCTCATTTCACTGGATGGTACCAGTCAATGGCCCTGTCCAACTTCAAGGGCTGCAAATGTGGGTCAACTTAAGGCTGTGAAGTGAGCTGGAAGGAGTACTTCTGTTTTGCTTTAAATGGAAGATAATTGCTTTCCAATGTTCTGTTGGTTTTTGTGGTCCAGCAGTGTGAATCAGTCATAACAATATACACATCCCCTCCCTCTTGAACCTCTCTCCCATCACCCTCCTTCCCACCCACCTAGGTCATCACAGAGTGCCAGTCTGTATTCGCTGTGCTACACACCAGGTTCCCACTAGCTATCTATTTTACACAGGCATGAACACTAGAGTGAGTTGCCATTTCCTTCTCCAATGCATGAAAGTGAAGTCACTCAGTCATGTCCGACTCTTTGCGACCCCATAGACTGCAGCCCACCAGGCTCCTCCATCCATGGGATTTTCCAGGCAAGAGCACTGGGTGGGGGTGCCATTGCCTTCTCCAGTATATAAAAGGGTTTCCCTGGTGGCTCAGTGGCAAAGAATCGGCCTGCCAATGCAGGAGTCTCAGGCTTGATCACTGGATCAGGAAGATCCCCCGGAGAAGGAAATGGCAACCTATTCCAGTATTCTTGCCTGGGAAATCCTGTGGAGGGAAAAGCCTGCAGACTACAGTCCTTGGGGTCACAAAGGGTTAGATACAACTTAACAACAACAAAATGTATATATGTCAATGCTACCTTTCAATTTGTCCCACTCTTTCCTTCCCCTGTTGTGTCCACAAACCTATTCTCTATGTCTGCATTTCCCTTCATTCCCTATAAACAGGTTCATCAGTGCCATTTTTCTAGATTCCATATATATATATGCTCTAATATACAATGTCTGTTTTTCTCTTTCTGACTGCTTCACTCTATATAACAGGCTCTAGCTTCATCTGTCTCAGTTCAACTGATTCACATTGTTCCTTTTTTATGGCTGAGCAATATTCCATTGTGTGTGTTTATATGTCTACAGGGTAGGGAGAGAAAAGGAGCACTCATTAAGCACTTCCTACATGTCTAGGCCTTTCTACGTAGATGACTCCATTCTTTTTCCCTGCCCCCTCTACTTCCAGCCTCATTTCTCACATAAGGACTTTCCGTCTCAGCGAGGTGAGTGCAGAAATGTACACTGCTAGTAATTTGCTGAACTAAAAGTTTTAGTTCAAGTGACTGTCAATGCCCAAGTCCCTTGCACTTACTATAACATTTAGGTGTATGGGCTTCCCAGGGGGTGCTAGTGGAAGAACCCACCTGTCAAGGCAGGACGTGATGTAAGAGATGTGGATTAGATCGCTGGGTCAGAAAGAGCCCCTGAAACAGGGCATGGCAACCCACTCCAGTATTCTTGCCTGGAGAATCCCATTGGCAGATAAGCCTGGTGGGCTACAGTCCACAGGGCCACAAATTGTCAGACAAGACTGGAGCAACTTAGCACACACACACGTAGCAGTCTCCTAGGCTAACATCACCACTAGAGTCCCTCGTCTCTAAAACTCTGTACCTCTCTTACAGGAAATCCCACTAGAATGAAAATCCAAACAAAACTAATTTCCTTGGTTAGATTAAGCCTCACTGACACTGACTGCAGCTCTCAGAATTCAACATGGTACCATCTATATGGAAATTTAGTTTATTCAAACATTTTTCCAATTGCCTTGAAGTACTTACTGCCTTATCAAAATTCTTTGGGTTGTCCTATAAGGTCTGGAAAGGAAAAGAGAGAGAGAGTCTCAGCTTGGTCTCATGCATCTCATAGCGGTGCTCAACGAGTTAAAACTCAGGGCAGAGGGATAGTGTGGGATTTTCCCAATCATAGAGATATGAGACCCAAAGCGTGGTCCTCTGGATTCCTTTAGTCTGCTTTGAAGAGCAGGAAGGTGTCCAAGGTGTTGGGACAGAATTTCAAAGAGCAGATATTGCATAGAATCAAATGTCTAGAGATGGCCATCCCATATGGCAATACAGTAGTCACTGGTGACCTTTTGTAGACTTCAGCAGAGTTGTGGGAACAAAAACCCGATTTCAGGCTGAGTGACTAGGAGGTAAAGAGGTAGAGATGACGGGTGTGGGATATGATTCTGAGAAATCCGGCAGTAATGGGGAGCAGAGGAAAATGGTGGGAACTTGTAGACGAAGAAAGTGCTAATTAAATTTGTTGATTGAGTGCTTTTTTTTGGCTTAGCCAGTTTAGTTCTTAGTTACTTCCTGTTCATTAGTTTGATTGCTGCTTAGGGAACAGGAATTGGTTTTGTCATTGGCTATTTCAAGTGGTAATTTACGAAGGTCAGTCTACTGAAAAAAACAAAAAAAACAAAAAAACACAACCCATATGTATCACCGAGTCCACTGGGGATTATTGTGCAGTTACTCACTGTTTTGAATGATGCAGACCACTGCTTTAAACCCTTAACACAGATAATTAAATGCTGGCTGTAACAGATCAGAATTTCTTTCTTTTGTTATTCATTATAGTGTTGGTGGTTGAGAGCACAGACCATGAAACTCAATGGCTCCACATAACCCTGGACATGTTATCTAGACTCTCCCTGCCTCGGTTTACTCATCTGTTACAAATGGGGATAATGACAGAACCTGGTAGGTAGGGATATTGGGGAAACTGGATGGGTTAATGTGTATAAAAGGATTAAAAGGATACATCATAGGTACTCAGCTGTTACCTATTTTGTTAAGGTGTATTGAATGCCTATTGGGAGATTAACATTGTTGGAACACTGAGAATCTAAGTGCAGATGAGAAAAGTGTGATCCTTGCCTTCACAGAGCGTACAGACTGGTAATGCTACAGAAGAGTAAATGGGAAATTTACTCTGTGGGAGGAAATGGAAAATAGGAAATGCGACCTGTGATGCTGCTGCTGCTGCTGCTAAGTCGCTTCAGTCCTGTCCGAATCTGTGCAATCCCATAGACGGAAGCCTACAAGGCTCCCCTGTCCCTGGGATTCTCCAGGCAAGAACACTGGAGTGGGTTGCCATTTCCTTCTCCAATGCATGAAAGAGAAAAATGAAAGGGAAGTCACTCAGTCGTGTCCGATTCTGTGTGACCCCATGGACTGCAGCCTACCAGGCTCCTTCGTCCATGGGATTTTCCAGGCAAGAGTACTGGAGTGGGGTGCCACTGCCTTCTCCAGTGACATGTACTAGGATGGGGAAAGTGCAGCGTGTTACAGGGCATACGGGGGGGTACCTAAGACAGGTCTGCAGGTCCAGAGCAGACTTCCTGGAGGCGATGCCCAAGGTGTTGTGATGGGCTGGGAGATGCCACTTGGTGCCTGGGGTGGGGAAAGGAGGAGCAGTGTCCACTCTTGGCCCCCTCTGTTTGTCTGCCAGACCAGTCACAGGAATTGAAGAAAAGACACAAAATTTGAGGCTGTGGATAAATGCGAACGTTCTCAGGTCCTGGGCCAGGCTTTTCCCTTCTGTTCTTGTCTCTTCTCTCACTAGCTCCTTTGGCGTGCATCCTCGGCCACTCAGTCAAGTTAGACGCTTTGCAACCCCATGGACTGTAACCGGCCAGGCTCCTCTGTCCTGGGGATATTCCAGGCAAGAATACTGGGGTGGGTTGCCGTTTCTTCCTCCTGGGATCTTCTGGATTCAGAGATCAAACCCACGTCTCCTGTATATCCTGCATTGCAGGCAGATTCTTTATCACTGAGCCTTTGGTTCTGGGAAATTCTACCATTTTTATAATTCATAGGTGGCTGTTTCCTCTAGTTACGTGTTTCCTCCCACCCCGCCATTTTGGCTAAATTAAATTAAAACATCCTTCATGTTTTAGACAAACAGCACTTCCTCAGTGGCCTCCTGACCAGGGAGGAGTGTTCTTAATATAACCTCCATGTACTTCACTATCATGGCGCCTGGCTGTCTATGCACTTCTCTATGTGGTTCCCTGCCACGTGCCATGATAGAGGTCCAGACAGGAATGGCGTGCAGATGGGTGCATCTCCCTTAAACTCAGCACTTAGCGCTAGGCTGTGCATAGTGGCACTCGACAAGTATTTTCAGCATCAAGGAGGCTCCTTGAAGGTAACCCCATTCTAGACCTGCAAAGCCAACAAACCCAAGACCATCAGAGCTCGTCACTGTCTGATACTGCTGTCAGCATGGGTGTCTGCCTTTATGGAGGCGGGCATGGGTGGGTATGACAGCCAGCTGCCCAGCTGTCCACTCTAGCCTTGCCAGGGGACCAAGGGGCTCGAGCAGCCAAGTTCAGGGGGCTTCACTGAGGGAATCTGAATGGATTTGAAGAACAGTGTGGGTGACAGAAAGGCATCCTGGGTCATGAAATAGCTGATCTTATACACAGACACTCATCTCATGTGCATTAAGCCAGGAGGAGTAATAATCATTCAGAAACATCTGTGATGCGAAATTGAAAAGTTAGAGGTTTGCTATCCTTGTGGTGAGAGAACTTCTGTTTATGGAATGCACTACAATAATCCGAACAGCCAGGTGAGCACCGGTAGGAAGAGTAAGAACACTGGAGTTCCAAGGTCGCTCTTACCAGCTACAGGACTTGGCCAAATTCATTCCCTTTCTCCATGTGCCTCAGTTTACACATTGGAACTATGCAGATAAGGGCATTTCAAAGGTTAGAAATAATATAGGTAAGTGGTACAGGAGAGGCATACAAAAGGTGCCCAATAAGTGGTAGCTGATGACTGTCATAGGCTTTTAGCAATGTGTAAGCAAGTCCTGCCTATGTTTTGGAAGACATTTCTTATAATGTCCCTTTAAAATGAGAGAAGATTGAAAATTCTGCAAAGATGAGACAAAGTTAAAGCCAAATTAATCATCCCAGCTTAGCTTGGAACGCTAAATATTAATGTTCCTCTTTAGCATGTGTGGCATATTATGTACAATTCATCTGAATATAAATAGTCCAGATTGTGACATTACATTATTCATGATGAATCAACTGTCCACGCTCTGCATGGCGCATCCCTCTGATATGCGGCACTCTCGCTAATTAATCAGCAGGTAGAAAATGGATTGTGTTCTTCAGGAGGGGGAGTGAGAGGGTCTACTGTTTATTGAGCACTTATTACGTGCTGGGTGCTTTATATAAATCATCTCACTTAATGAGCAGCACTTGAGACTGGGAAGTGATGTGCCACAGACTCTCCTTCCACTCTGTCTCTCTCCTGGCTGCAGGACCCCAACCCTCCTCCACCCCACATCTTCACGAGTCACCTCCACACTTTAGTGCTCAGTCAGTCAGAGAACTGGACTGCAGCCTCACTGGAGAGGCATTATTTTTCTTTGTGTAATTAAGAGGGTGAGTTGGTGATAATGGAAAAATGAAGAGCTCGGGAAGAGAGAAGCAAGTCACGCACTAGCAGCCAAGGCAAAAATTCAGGTCAATTTCAATAAACTTTTTTCCTCTTTTATGGCAACTCAGATGCTTTCTCCGGTACTGTGTACCATGAATGACATTTCTACTGCATGTGAGAAGGGGCATGAGGGAATCTGCCTGGCCTGATGACTCTTTCAAGAAACACACAATCAAGGTCTTCAGAGAACTTCAGGAAGTGATGTTAGTTCCTAAAACCAGTGTTTATAATCTCTGATAACTCATTTGGTGACTTGTAGGCAATTAGCCTTACGTCATTTGTGGAAACACAGAAGTCTGTAAAATTGTGTGCTAGTCCTCAAAAGATGTGTTGTTGCATTTAAAAAATTACATACAAGGTCATTGTATTTTTGGTTAGTCTGTACCCTGTGGGAGACCCTGAAGCTGAGTTCCAGAGCCTGGATGTGGCAGTTTGTGCTGGATATGAGAGCTCAAGGAGCCAGTTCTCATTTGCTTTGGATGAGAACACATCTATGGCTCATGAACTCTAACACGAACATATACTTTATATCTTATTCTGACAATCCTTCAAAACTTCTGTCACTTATACGGCATAAGGGCAGGAGAAATAAAGGATGATGTGCCTCAAAGCATTTGGAAACCTCACCTGTGCAATCTTGAATTGGAAGGGATGGAAAAGATGTCAGACAACAGGTGAATCTGAATAAACTTGATCTCTGGACTTGGCCAAGAATGATAGGGTCAGATCCTCCTCTGGGAGTCTCCCATTGCAACAAATCTCTGCAAGGTTTTAGCAAATTTGAGCATTTAATTGATCCAGGCAGAAGTCCCTGGGCTTCCCAGGTGGTGTTAGAGGCAAAGAACCAACCTGCCAATGCAGGAGACCATAAGAGATGCAGGTTCAATCCCTGGGTTGGGAAGATCCTCTGGAGCAGAAAATGGCAACCCACTCCAGTATTCTTGCCTGAAAATCCCATGGACAGAGGAGCCTGGCAGGCCACAGTCCATGGGGTTGCAAAGGGTCGGACGTGACTGAAGCTACTTAGCACGCATGCAGAAGTCCCTCCGTTTCACTGTGGGCTTCAAAGACGGCAATGAGCAGCAGTGAGGAAACGTCAAAATGGCAGCAGACATGGGACAGGCTCTGGTTTCCTGAATCCTCCAGGAGAGGGAGCTGCTGAGCTTGGGAAGTTTTCATCATCCTGGGAGGCTGGAGAATCGCTGACCAATGATTGCAAAGCATCCTGCTAGAAGCTGAGACGTTTTCTTTACTGCTAGCTATTGCTACTCTTATTGCTGTTGCTCCTATTACTACTGTTACAATGGTTATTATTGCAATTTCTAATACAGTTGCTATTCACACACTATTCAGACACACAGGGCAAGGTCAAATCCTGGCTACTCCAACTGTCAAGTTTTCAGTTCAGTTTAGTTCAGTTCAGTCACTCAGTCGTGTCCGACTCTTTGCGACCCCATGAATCGCAGCATGCCAGGCCTCCCTGTCCATCACCAACTCCTGGAGTTCACTCAGACTCGCGTCCATCGAGTCAGTGATGCCATCCAGCCATTTCATCCGCTGTCGTCCCCTTCTCCTCCTGCCCCCAATCCCTCCCAGCATCAGAGTCTTTTCCAATGAGTCAGCTCTTCGCATGAGGTGGCCAAAGTATTGGAGTTTCAGCTTTAGCATCATTCCTTCCAAAGAAATCCCAGGGCTGATCTCCTTCAGAAGGGACTGGTTGGATCTCCTTGCAGTCCAAGGGACTCTCAACAGTCTTCTCCAACACCGCAGTTCAAAAGCATCAATTCTTCGGTGCTCAGCCTTCTTCACAGTCCAACTCTCACATCCATACATGACCACAGGAAAAACCATAGCCTTGACTAGATGGACCTTAGTTGGCAAAGTAATGTCTCTGCTTTTGAATATGCTATCTAGGTTGGTCATAACTTTTCTTCCAAGGACTAAGCGTCTTTTAATTTCATGGCTGCAATCACCATCTGCAGTGATAATCTTTATCAAATCCCCTTTCTTTGTTTTCTCATCTGTAAAATGAAATGATAGTGCCTGCTGTGTGTGTGTGTTGTACAAAAATGAGAGCTTGAAGAGAGAGATGCGTGTTGATTAAAAGAGAGGCTGAATGCTTTCTAAAACCACACAGTGCTGTATATTGTGAGGGAGTTTTGTCACAACTTAATTGATCATCTAGGTAAGAAACATTTGCAGTATTTAATGACAAAGGAATAAATGTGTGCGTTATAACCCAGAACTCCAAATTTCTGCCCCATGAATTCTGTTAGAGAAATGAATCATGACTCCATTGCAGCCCAGTATCAACCAAAAGACTCAGTTAACTTAATCATTTATTTTGAGTCTTCAAGTTCTAAATCAA